>CM051234.1:217367161-226917161 GCA_027917425.1 Gastrophryne carolinensis
CAACCAAATCTCTGTCTTTCCACATATCTAGACATGTTTGTTGCATGATATTTAGTTGATGAGAGGGTTAAACTGGGCGGCAAATTAGTTCCCAGGCCCTGAATAATAATAATAATTTTGTATAAATAATAGTGATTGAGCTGCTCCCACCCCCCTTTATTCCCCACTATTAACCCTTTAACTGCCAGCCTATCTGGAGATTTTGTCACACTTTGTTGCCAGACCATTTTGCACTATTTTGCGCTCCACATGTTCAACTGTGATTTTTTAATAGATTTCCAGGGATTCCCCAGGGAAATTATATATTGTTTTTTTTCAGCAGAGTCTGGGCTTTAACATGAACATGTTTTGTTTGTAATTTTTTAGGTGTATTCTCAATATTTTTGGGTGAAATGTGCGCAAAAAATAAAAAAAAATAAATTTTTTACAATTTGTAGTGTTTTTTTGTAATAAAAATTGTAAGTTTGTCAATAAAATCTTATTGTGTGTGGAATCCCAATCTCTCCCGATTACAATGGTAACACTTGTGTATTGGTAGACACCCTTTCCTGCCCAGGAGACTCCCCCAAACTGAAACAACGCTTTAGGAGATTTTCAGATAAAATACAACTGTGCTAGGAGCTATGCGCACCTCGCAGTTTTTCCAGAAAAACAACCCTTTATATTTGAAATACCCCCAACAACAAACTATATATTCTCTGGAAGTACACACCTTAAGCTTTCTAGGCGTATTAGGCTTGTTGACATGGGTGCAGTTTTCTGGACGTAACCCCTCAATGAATTCTTTGGTTGCACAAGGTTTCCCTAAGAAAAGAATAGAACAGCAGAATCAAAGCCACATTTTCCTAAACAAACTATAAGCAAACAAGAAAAAACAAGTTAAATCTGAAAAAGCAATATCCCCCGAACAGAACGATACCCAACCTGCATACTGTCAAGGGGAGAGTTGCTAAACACCCCAAAGTAAATCATGCACATAACGGTAATTTTACTTGACAATGTCAGCTCTGCAGACAAAGTGCGCACCTTGCGCTTTTTGTACCAAAACAACCCTTTAAATTTGGAATACCCCCAACAAACCATATATTCCCTGAAAGTACACATGTTAAGCTTTCTAGGCATACCTGGTATTTTTTAGTGGGCTCATCTTTCTGGAAGGGGCCGGGGGTTAATGGCAAGTCACCCGCTAGCTGCAGGTAACTTGCCAGCCCCCAGCCTTGTGAACTGGACCCCTTACCAGTTCACAAAGGGTTACATTTTTTTTTCTTTATTCAGCTCTGATCGTCAGCTCCTGTGTCCCTCGCTGATCTGATGACAGATGCCGGTGATCGGCAGCCATAGGAGGGGGGGGGGCAGTAGATCAGAGGATCTCCTGTCCTCTCCTTCTCAGGCCACCGATCACCGGCATCTGACAGCTGAGAGGCCTGGAGCTGGCATGACGCCTGTCTAGTGACGTCATAAGCCCCGCCCCCAAAGGGGGCGCGGCAAGATGGCGGCGCCCGTTGGGAGAAGAGGGGGAGAGAGCCTGACAGAGTCCTGGGGGGATCCAGTTCCCCCCCCCCCCCGGGTGAAGAGGAGGGCCGAAGAGAGCGAGTGCACATGGAGGTGAGTAAATGTCATTTTTATTTTTTTTTTTATTTTTATTTTTACAGGAAAAGCCGACGGCGGCTAAAACGTGGGGGATGGGACCTACTCCGGGCACTCCCCTGCCTCCAGAGGAGCCCCGACGGGGGATCGGAGCCCACCAGGGTGAAGAGGAGACCCGGGCGGATCGAATGGTCAGGTAAGTGTTTTTTTTTAATTTTGCAGGCACTAGCAGGGGGCAAAGTCAGGCACGTAAAATTTACGTGGCTGGCGTTTAACGGTTGAAAAGGCAGCCACGTTAAATGTATCTACTTGTACTTAAACCCCAGATGATTTCAAATGCCTGCTATAATTAATCTCACCTATTTCTTGGGGACTTAAAATGGGGCACTTAGTTAATCCGACCATTTTACAGGATTTTGGGCATGACCAGGATGTGGCTTAGCCAAAGGTTTATGAGCAACAAATAGGATTTGGTAGGACAGTTGTAAGGTATATAGTTAGTTCTAGGGGAGGCCCTGGGCAGATGTTATCAGGCACTCTATTGACACACAGGGTCATCCCTATTTGTAATCCAAAGACCGGGCAAGATAACAGCAATTGTAATCCACAGATAAAGGTCATGGCCATGTTACTTGTAATCCAACATATATATGTCATGGTCACAGCACTTTTAATCCAACAGGTGTATGTCATGGTCAGCCGATAAACAGACGCGCAACTCAGCTCTGTCCAATGCCTCTTTAAGGAACTTTCATCACAGTGCATAAGCTAATATCCACTGGCAGCATAGCACAGTTCAACTTCAGAATACTTAATTCACAGAACACAGTTCACAGTTAAAGCAGTAACTTCAGTATCAACTTCGTTATCAACTTTCTTAGCCACAGTTCACAGTTAATCCCTGTAGCATGGGGCCTCGTCCACCCCACTTTGATGTGAACACTATCAGCAAATTAGGTAGGGAATAATGCAGGGAAATGGCTGCTGTAGGAGATCTTCTCCACCTTAGGGATATTGTTTCAAATTTAGATGTAAGACCCAATCCCAATGGGGTTCAAAACTTCCCCGAAGCTTAAGGGGAAGAAGAAATGGCCGAGATATCGAGGTTTACATGTAGAGCTTGTGATTTTTCTTCTGAAAAAGTGGCCCTTGGATTTGTGATGCTGCATAATAATTAGCTCTTTGCGCTGAGAGCAATTGGATGAATCTGGAGAAGGAGGCAGAGGAGGGGCAGGAGAAGGGAGGGATCTGCAATCCTGTCCCACTCTGCTGAGCTGATTCGGGGACTGGATGAAAAAGAGAATGTCATTGGCTGAACCTCGATATCTCGGCCATTTCTGCTTCAATTTAAAAATGGAAAACAGTTTATGACAGTGACAAATGTAGCCCTACACAGTGGTGTAACAATTAACCTTGCCTGCAGTATCACTTTAAGTGAGCAGGTCTGATTGCTTGGTTAAACCCTAAAAGATTTGCAAGCGTGATCCTACATTTATAGGCCACCAAAAGTGGGATACATTTTCATTCTCTTTACTTCTGTTGGTATATACAACGTATTTCACTATATAGGGTTTCCCTGGGGGAACCAGACTGGTGTTATTATACACATACCAAAGGGAAATTTCATGTTAATTGTTTGTAAGGTTTGTTGCTTTTCGGTGACTTCTCTATAGGAAGTAGATAGCCTCTTTGTTTGCTTGTAGGATGCAAAAGAGAAAGGGTTGGCTCCGTTGATTTTGAAAACTTCCTGCCTAAGCCGCCTAATCTACACTGTTCACAGGTACCAGGCAGCCCTCTTTCTAGTTGTCGTTCCCGGGTACCAGGCAGCCCTCTTTCTAGTTATTGCTCCCAGGTACCAGGCAGACTTCTTTCTAGTTGTCGTTCCTGGGGTTTCAGGCATTCCTCTCTCTAGTTTTTGTTCCCAGGAACCAGGCAGCCCTCTCTCTAGCTGTTGTTCCCGGGTACCAGACAACCCTCTCTCTAGTTGTCGTTCCCGGGTACCAGACAACCCTCTCTCTAGTTGTCATTCCCGGGTATCAGGCAGCCCTCTCTCTAGTTGTCGTTCCCGGGTACCAGGCAGCCCTCTCTCTAGTTGTCATTCCCAGGTATCAGGCAGCCCTCTCTCTAGTTGTCATTCCCGGGTATCAGGCAGCCCTTTCTCTAGTTGTCATTATCCGGGTATCAGGCAGCCCTCTCTCTAGTTGTCATTCCCAGGTATCAGGCAGCCCTCTCTCTAGTTGTCATTCCCAGGTATCAGACAGCCCTTTCTCTAGTTGTCATTATCCGGGTATCAGGCAGCCCTCTCTCTAGTTGTTGTTCCCGGGTATCAGACAGTCCTCTCTCTAGTTGTCATTCTCGGGTATCATGCAGCCCTCTCTCTAGTTGTCGTTCCCGGGTACCAGGCAGCCCTCTCTCTAGTTGTCATTCCCAGGTACCAGGCAGCCCTCTCTCTAGTTTTTGTTCCCAGGAACCAGGCAGCCCTCTCTCTAGCTGTTGTTCCGGGGTACCAGACAACCCTCTCTCTGGTTGTCATTCCCGGGTACCAGGCAGCCCTCTCCCTAGCTGTTGTTCCCGGGTACCAGGCAGCCCTCTCTCTAGCTGTTGTTCCCGGGTACAAGGCAGCCCTCTCTCTAGTTGTCGTTCTTGGGTACCAGGCAGCCCTCTCTCTAGTTGTTGTTCTTGGGTACCAGGCAGCCCTCTCTCTAGTTGTTGTTCCCGGGTACCAGGCAGCCCTCTCTAGTTCTCGTTCCCAGGTACCAGGCAGCCCTCTCTCTAGTTGTTGTTCTCGGGTACCAGGCAGCCCTCTCTCTAGTTGTAATTCCCGGGTATCAGGCAGCCCTCTCTCTAGTTATCATTCCCAGGTACCAGGCAGCCCTCTCTCTAGTTGTCATTCCCGGGTATCAGGCAGCCCTCTCTCTAGTTATCATTCCCGGGTACCAGGCAGCCCTCTCTCTAGTTGTCGTTCTCGGGTATTAGGCAGCCCTCTCTCTAGTTATCATTCCCAGGTACCAGGCAGCCCTCTCTCTAGTTGTCGTTCTCGGGTATTAGGCAGCCCTCTCTCTAGTTATCATTCCCGGGTACCAGGCAGCTCTCTCTCTAGTTCTCGTTCTCGGGTACCAGGCAGCCCTCTTTTTAGTTGTCGTTCTCGGGTACCAGGCAGCCCTCTCTCTAGTTGTCATTCCCGGGTATCAGGCAGCCCTCTCTCTAGTTATCATTCCCGGGTACCAGGCAGCCCTCTCTCTAGTTGTCATTCCCGGGTACCAGGCAGCCCTCTCTATAGTTCTCGTTCCTGGGTATCAGGCAGCCCTCTCTCTAGTTATCATTCCCGGGTACCAGGCAGCCCTCTCTCTAGTTGTCATTCCCGGGTACCAGGCAGCCCTCTCTATAGTTCTCGTTCCTGGGTATCAGGCAGCCCTCTCTCTAGTTATCATTCCCGGGTACCAGGCAGCCCTCTCTCTAGTTGTTGTTCTCGGGTATTAGGCAGCCCTCTCTCTAGTTATCATTCCCGGGTACCAGGCAGCCCTCTCTCTAGTTGTCGTTCTTGGGTACCAGGCAGCCCTCTCTCTAGTTGTCGTTCACGGGTACCAGGCAGCCCTCTCTCTAGATTTTGTTCCCAGGTACCAGGCAGCCCTCTCTCTAGCTGTTGTTCCCAGGTACCAGACAGCCCTCTCTCTTTTTGTCATTCCCGGGTACCAGGCAGCCCTCTCTCTAGTTGTCATTCCCGGGTACCAGGCAGCCCTCTCTCTAGTTGTCATTCCCGGGTACCAGGCAGCCCTCTCTCTAGTTGTCGTTCCTGGGTATCAGGCAGCCCTCTCTCTAGTTATAATTCCCGGGTACCAGGCAGCCCTCTCTCTAGTTAACATTCCCGGGTACCAGGCAGCGCTCTCTCTAGTTGTCGTTCTCGGGTATTAGGCAGTCCTCTCTCTAGTTATCATTCCCAGGTACCAGGCAGCGCTCTCTCTAGTTGTCGTTCTCGGGTATTAGGCAGCCCTCTCTCTAGTTATCATTCCCGGGTACCAGGCAGCGCTCTCTCTAGTTGTCATTCTCGGGTATTAGGCAGTCCTCTCTCTAGTTATCATTCCCGGGTACCAGGCAGAGCTCTCTCTAGTTGTCGTTCTCGGGTATTAGGCAGCCCTCTCTCTAGTTATCATTCCCGGGTACCAGGCAGCCCTCTCTCTAGTTGTCGTTCTCGGGTACCAGGCAGCCCTCTCTCTAGTTGTAGTTCACGGGTACCAGGCAGCCCTCTCCCTAGATTTTGTTCCCAGGTACCAGACAACCCTCTCTCTAGTTGTCATTCCCGGGTACCAGGCAGCCCTCTCTCTAGCTGTTGTTCCTGGGTACCAGACAGTCCTCTCTCTAGTTGTGGTTCTCGAGTACCAGGCAGCCCTTTCTCTAGTTGTTGCTTTACTGGCGACAGTGTTACTCCTCCAGGATTACAAAACGTGTTTTCTGTGTATCTAGATTAGGAACATTAGCCGGCGGTCTCTATAGTTAGGACTTTGGCTATTGTGTTAGCTGTAAAGTAATACTGTGCTGAGCCAGTGGCACAATGTTAACTGTCAGGAAGCAAAAACATTCTTCTTGAAAAAAAGAACATGTCACCTAAAAAACTATTACTACTGCTAGAGATGAGCGAACTTTTGAAAAATTCGATTCGACTGATTCGCCGAATTTTCCGACAAAAATCGTTTCGACCCGAATAAATTCGCGACGAATCGCTATTAAAAACGGCTATTTCTGAGCCTCCTACAGCCTCAATAGGGTTGTAAACCATTCAGCCTTGCTGTAACACGCACAGGATGCGTGCTGGGTTTGTTAAATAATACTTTGAAGAAATATCACATGCAGATCAGAGGCATCGCTAATAGAATCGCAGAGCGGCACAATTGCAGAGAGTTGAAGTGGCATCACTATGAGGGGCAGAAGGAGCCCAAATATACACTGGAGTTGGCCTCAGGAGCCCAAAAATTGGATGAATCACACCCTGGAGTTGGCAGGAGTTGACAGTAGCAGCAGCAGGAGCCCAAATATACACTGGAGTTGGCTTCAGGAGCCCAAAAATTGGATGAATCACACCCTGGAGTTGGCAGGAGTTGACAGCAGCAGCAGCAGGAGCCCAAATATACACTGGAGTTGGCTTCAGGAGCCCAAAAATTGGATGAATCACACCCTGGAGTTGGCAGGAGTTGACAGTAGCAGCAGCAGGAGCCCAAATATACACTGGAGTTGGCCTCAGGAGCCCAAAAATTGGATGAATCACACCCTGGAGTTGGCAGGAGTTGACAGTAGCAGCAGCAGGAGCCCAAATATACACTGGAGTTGGCTTCAGGAGCCCAAAAATTGGATGAATCACACCCTGGAGTTGGCAGAAGTTGACAGTAGCAGCAGCAGGAGCCCAAATATACACTGGAGTTGGCCTCAGGAGCCCAAAAATTGGATGAATCACACCCTGGAGTTGGCAGGAGTTGACAGTAGCAGCAGCAGGAGCCCAAATATACACTGGAGTTGGCCTCAGGAGCCCAAAAATTGGATGAATCACACCCTGGAGTTGGCAGGAGTTGACAGTAGCAGCAGCAGGAGCCCAAATATACACTGGAGTTGGCTTCAGGAGCCCAAAAATTGGATGAATCACACCCTGGAGTTGGCAGGAGTTGACAGCAGCAGCAGCAGGAGCCCAAATATACACTGGAGTTGGCTTCAGGAGCCCAAAAATTGGATGAATCACACCCTGGAGTTGGCAGGAGTTGACAGTAGCAGCAGCAGGAGCCCAAATATACACTGGAGTTGGCCTCAGGAGCCCAAAAATTGGATGAATCACACCCTGGAGTTGGCAGGAGTTGACAGTAGCAGCAGCAGGAGCCCAAATATACACTGGAGTTGGCTTCAGGAGCCCAAAAATTGGATGAATCACACCCTGGAGTTGGCAGAAGTTGACAGTAGCAGCAGCAGGAGCCCAAATATACACTGGAGTTGGCCTCAGGAGCCCAAAAATTGGATGAATCACACCCTGGAGTTGGCAGGAGTTGACAGTAGCAGCAGCAGGAGCCCAAATATACACTGGAGTTGGCCTCAGGAGCCCAAAAATTGGATGAATCACACCCTGGAGTTGGCAGGAGTTGACAGTAGCAGCAGCAGGAGCCCAAATATACACTGGAGTTGGCCTCAGGAGCCCAAAAATTGGATGAATCACACCCTGGAGTTGGCAGGAGTTGACAGTAGCAGCAGCAGGAGCCCAAATATACACTGGAGTTGGCTTCAGGAGCCCAAAAATTGGATGAATCACACCCTGGAGTTGGCAGGAGTTGACAGCAGCAGCAGCAGGAGCCCAAATATACACTGGAGTTGGCTTCAGGAGCCCAAAAATTGGATGAATCACACCCTGGAGTTGGCAGGAGTTGACAGTAGCAGCAGCAGGAGCCCAAATATACACTGGAGTTGGCCTCAGGAGCCCAAAAATTGGATGAATCACACCCTGGAGTTGGCAGGAGTTGACAGTAGCAGCAGCAGGAGCCCAAATATACACTGGAGTTGGCCTCAGGAGCCCAAAAATTGGATGAATCACACCCTGGAGTTGGCAGGAGTTGACAGTAGCAGCAGCAGGAGCCCAAATATACACTGGAGTTGGCCTCAGGAGCCCAAAAATTGGATGAATCACACCCTGGAGTTGGCAGAAGTTGGCAGCAGCAGCAGCAGGAGCCCAAATATACACTGGAGTTGGCCTCAGGAGCCCAAAAATTGGATGAATCACACCCTGGAGTTGGCAGAAGTTGGCAGCAGCAGCAGCAGGAGCCCAAATATACACTGGAGTTGGCCTCAGGAGCCCAAAAATTGGATGAATCACACCCTGGAGTTGGCAGGAGTTGACAGTAGTAGCAGGAGCCCAAATATACACTGGAGTTGGCCTCAGGAGCCCAAAAATTGGATGAATCACACCCTGGAGTTGGCAGGAGTTGACAGTAGTAGCAGGAGCCCAAATATACACTGGAGTTGGCTTCAGGAGCCCAAAAATTGGATGAATCACACCCTGGAGTTGGCAGAAGTTGGCAGTAGCAGCAGCAGGAGCCCAAATATACACTGGAGTTGGCTTCAGGAGCCCAAAAATTGGATGAATCACACCCTGGAGTTGGCAGGAGTTGACAGTAGCAGCAGCAGGAGCCCAAAAAATGGCCTAAAGACATAAATATGTTTTGCACCATTTGTAAAGTGTAAAACGTGGCACCATGCTGAATCTAGTCGCATGCATCAGGCATTGGTGGGTGGAAATCCTGGCTGATCCATCCCTGATTCATTTTGACAAAGGTGAGTCTCTCCACATTTTTAGTTGACAGACGAGTTCTCCTCGCCGTAACTATGGCCCCCGCCGCACTAAACACCCGCTCAGATGGCACGCTACTTGCCGGGCAGGACAGCTTTTCCAGGGCAAACTCTGCTAGTTGCGGCCACAAATCAAGTTTGGCTGCCCAGAAGTCCAGCGGATCCTCAAGGTGTGTTGGCATGGTCATGTCAAAGTATGACATGACCTGCTGGTTCAGGTCCTGCTCCAGGTCTTCCTGCTGCTCATGAGTAGCCTCACTATGCGGGTGTAGAAAGCTACTCATTAGCGACTGAAGACTGAGGCTGCTGCTGCTGATGGAGCTTCTGCTGCTGCTGCTGCCAACCCCCCCAGCGGCCATGGCAGTGGAAGGTGAGCGCAGAGGTCCCCTCGAGTCAGACCTGCGAGAGTATGGACCATGGCGCAGATAGGCATCGGCCAACTGCCTACGTAGAATGTCTTTGTAGTAGTTGAGTTTGTCCTCCCTCTCGGTGGGTTTAAAAAATGCCCCCATTTTGTGCCGGAAGCGAGGGTCCAATAAGGTGGACAGCCAGAAGTCATCCCGCCGACAGATGGAAACAATTCTGGGGTCACTACGCAAGCATGTGAGCATGCTTCGTGCCATTTGCGCAAGTGACTCGGATGGACTACCTGTCTCCATCTCCACTGCATACTGCCACGGTGTGCCCGGGTCCTCTGTCTCTCCTTCCTCAAAAACCTCTAGCTCCTCTGGCTGCTCCTGCTCCTCCTCTCCTGTCCGCTGACTAGATAAACCAGCCATTTCGCCAAGCCTAAACTGTGTTTCGCTGGGCAACTCCTCCTCCTCCTCTTCCTCCTCCTCCTCCTCCAGTTCAGCTCCAACGGGGTTCATGTGGCCGTAAGATGTAAACGCCATGTCTCCAGTGCCCTGACCAGCCATGGTTTCCAACATGTGCTGTAGTACATGAAGCAGTGGAATCACGTCGTTCATCCCGTAATCCTGCCGACTGACAAATAAAGTGGCTTCCTCAAAGGGCCTGAGCAAACGGCAGGTGTCACGTATGAGCTGCCACTGGTTGACATTGAAGTTACACAGGGGAGTCCCCCTATCTGCTTGGATCATCAGGAAATCCGTGATGGCTTTTCTCTGTTCATATAATCGGTCCAACATGTGAAGGGTGGAATTCCAACGGGTGGAAACATCGCAAATCAGACTATGTTGGGGGATACCATTCTGACGCTGTAGCTCAAGAAGGGTGTGTTTGGCGGTGTAGGAGTGGCTGAAGTGCATGCAAAGTTTCCGTGAAGTTGTTAGGATGTCCTGCAGATGGGGGGAACACTTCAGAAACCGCTTGACAACCAGATTGAAGACGTGAGCCATGCAGGGGGCATGGGTCAGGCTTCCTTGGCGCAGCGCAGACAAAATGTTCTTCCCATTGTCGGTAACCATGATTCCCATTTTAAGTTTTCTCGGAGTAAGCCATGTTTGGATTTCCTGATGAATACATTTAAGCAGTTCCTCCCCTGTGTGACTCCGTTCGCCAAGACAAACCATGTGAAGCACTGCGTGACACCTCCGTGCCCTGCACACATGGTAGACTGGAGGGGCACTGAGACTTGAGCCTACAGTGGAGGGTGAGGAGATGGCGGAGGATGAGGAGGCCGAGTCGCACGGTGTCACAGGCCCAATGGGCAGAGAGCGCGGAGGCCGAAGCGGCGTGACCTGTCCAAGTTGCTGCTGCAAAGGGACCACATTCACCCAGTGGGCCGTAAACGACATGTACTGCCCCTGACCGTAGTTACAGCTCCAGATGTCGGCGCTGCCATGTATTTTGCTACACACCGACAGGCTCAAGGACTGGCCCACCTTCTGTTCAACAAAAGTGTGCAGCGCTGGTACTGCCTTCTTGGCAAAGAAATGACGGCTTGGGACTCTCCACCTCGGCTCGGCACAAGCCATCAGTTCTCTGAAAGGTGCAGATTCCACCACCTGAAAAGGGAGCGACTGCAGCACCAGCAACTTGGACAGGAGCACATTCAGCTTCTGCGCCGTAGGATGAGTGGGCGCATACTGCTGTCTCTTGGACATGGCTTCGCTGATGGATTGCTGGCGGGATGCATGACTTGGAGGAGGAGGAGGAGGAGCAGGAGCGACAGAGGATGGGTGTGACGCACAGCTGCCTTCGGCTGAGGTGCTGGAGCCTTGGCTGGCAGAAATTGGGAGCTCACTTGGTGAGGAAGCAGACTGGACCACCCCTTGGGAGCCTCGGTTCTCCCAGGTCGTTTTATGGTGACGCATCATATGTTGACGCAGGGCCGTGGTGCCAACATTTGGACCCTGGCCACGCTTCACCTTTTGCCTACATATCTTGCATGTGGCCATGTTACCCTCCTGCGGATGCCTCAGGAAAAACTGCCACACTGCCGAGTAGCTACTTTTCCCACCCCCTGGCCTCACTGATTCACTGCTGCTGTTGCCAACTCCAGGAACCCCTGCTCCACTACCTCCCGATAAGGTAGACTGCCGCACAGCAGGTGCTCTACCCCGGCCCCGGCCCCGGCCGGCTCCAGCCTTTGGAATTGTGCCCCCATGCTGACTGCTACCACTTTGCTGCCTCAGCTGCTGACTCCGGGGCAACCTGCACCCCTCTTCTCCTGATGATGACGATGAAGCCCCTTCATCACCCGGCTCCCAAGTGCGATCGGCTTCATCGTCATCATCATCATCATCACCGGGTTGTGGCTGTACGTCACTGATGTTCGTGGATTCGTCAACAGTGTCTGGCGCAGGAGCTGGAACGCTCGCAGCACCCACGACACTGTCCACATCACTATTTGTCTGCCTAGCTAAAGAAGCCACCTCCATTTCTTGGCTGGGCAGTAGCTGCTGACTGTCCTCTATCTGATGGTCCTCCTCACTAAAGAGTGGAGCTGAACCCAAAGCATAGGATACGTCGCTGGGGGAGGGAACGGCGTAGGACAGAGGCAATGGGAGGACAGGGACTGCTCTCGGGGCATGCCAACTCAGGGTTGTGTCAGAGGAACCTACCGACCCTAGACTGGGGGTCTCAGACGTAAGTTGTGATGATGTTGTTGATGAGCGCGTCAACCAATCTACCACGGCAGATGCGTTACTGGTGGAGACCCGACCGCTAGCAGATACTGGCAGATTAGGTCTCTCAGCGTGACTCCTGCTGCTACTGGCCCCCAGTCTGATGCGAGCTCTGCCTGCGGAATCTTGGCCTCTGCCACTCCTCTTTTCACTTCCAGGCACTTGTCTGCCCGACATAGTCTAACTGGCGTGGTAGTAGGTGATATTTAAAAAAACCCCGGGCAGCGGTGGGTCTATATGAAACAGAATATAATGCACACCAAAAGTGAGCAGTAACACTCAGCCTCCAACAGGCCTGCTTAGTGTAAATAAGAGAGCTGCTTAGTGTAAATAAAGAGGGGTATGCTATGTTACAGAATGGGATGCCTCAACAGAAGTGCACCTGGCAGGCAGCAGTAAGCCTATGCCCAGCAAAAGTGTCTTATAATATAAATATAATAAGAGCAAATGCTTATATGGTCTTAAACAGAGGCTGCTTTAGTCACAGAATGGGATGCCAGTGGCACAAAAACCAGAGAGCATGCACAGCAAAAGTGTCTTTATCACTCAGGCCTGATTTCTATGAGAATAAGTGCAAATGTTTATTATGCTATTAAATAGAGGCTGCTTTAGTCACAGAATGGGATGCCAGTGGCACAAAAACCAGAGAGCATGCACAGCAAAAGTGTCTTTATCACTCAGGCCTGATTTCTATGAGAATAAGTGCAAATGTTTATTATGCTATTAAATAGAGGCTGCTTTAGTCACAGAATGGGATGCCAGTGGCACAAAAACCAGAGAGCATGCACAGCAAAAGTGTCTTTATCACTCAGGCCTGATTTCTATGAGAATAAGTGCAAATGTTTATTATGCTATTAAATAGAGGCTGCTTTAGTCACAGAATGGGATGCCAGTGGCACAAAAACCAGAGAGCATGCACAGCAAAAGTGTCTTTATCACTCAGGCCTGATTTCTATGAGAATAAGTGCAAATGTTTATTATGCTATTAAATAGAGGCTGCTTTAGTCACAGAATGGGATGCCAGTGGCACAAAAACCAGAGAGCATGCACAGCAAAAGTGTCTTTATCACTCAGGCCTGATTTCTATGAGAATAAGTGCAAATGTTTATTATGCTATTAAATAGAGGCTGCTTTAGTCACAGAATGGGATGCCAGTGGCACAAAAACCAGAGAGCATGCACAGCAAAAGTGTCTTTATCACTCAGGCCTGATTTCTATGAGAATAAGTGCAAATGTTTATTATGCTATTAAATAGAGGCTGCTTTAGTCACAGAATGGGATGCCAGTGGCACAAAAACCAGAGAGCATGCACAGCAAAAGTGTCTTTATCACTCAGGCCTGATTTCTATGAGAATAAGTGCAAATGTTTATTATGCTATTAAATAGAGGCTGCTTTAGTCACAGAATGGGATGCCAGTGGCACAAAAACCAGAGAGCATGCACAGCAAAAGTGTCTTTATCACTCAGGCCTGATTTCTATGAGAATAAGTGCAAATGTTTATTATGCTATTAAATAGAGGCTGCTTTAGTCACAGAATGGGATGCCAGTGGCACAAAAACCAGAGAGCATGCACAGCAAAAGTGTCTTTATCACTCAGGCCTGATTTCTATGAGAATAAGTGCAAATGTTTATTATGCTATTAAATAGAGGCTGCTTTAGTCACAGAATGGGATGCCAGTGGCACAAAAACCAGAGAGCATGCACAGCAAAAGTGTCTTTATCACTCAGGCCTGATTTCTATGAGAATAAGTGCAAATGTTTATTATGCTATTAAATAGAGGCTGCTTTAGTCACAGAATGGGATGCCAGTGGCACAAAAACCAGAGAGCATGCACAGCAAAAGTGTCTTTATCACTCAGGCCTGATTTCTATGAGAATAAGTGCAAATGTTTATTATGCTATTAAATAGAGGCTGCTTTAGTCACAGAATGGGATGCCAGTGGCACAAAAACCAGAGAGCATGCACAGCAAAAGTGTCTTTATCACTCAGGCCTGATTTCTATGAGAATAAGTGCAAATGTTTATTATGCTATTAAATAGAGGCTGCTTTAGTCACAGAATGGGATGCCAGTGGCACAAAAACCAGAGAGCATGCACAGCAAAAGTGTCTTTATCACTCAGGCCTGATTTCTATGAGAATAAGTGCAAATGTTTATTATGCTATTAAATAGAGGCTGCTTTAGTCACAGAATGGGATGCCAGTGGCACAAAAACCAGAGAGCATGCACAGCAAAAGTGTCTTTATCACTCAGGCCTGATTTCTATGAGAATAAGTGCAAATGTTTATTATGCTATTAAATAGAGGCTGCTTTAGTCACAGAATGGGATGCCAGTGGCACAAAAACCAGAGAGCATGCACAGCAAAAGTGTCTTTATCACTCAGGCCTGATTTCTATGAGAATAAGTGCAAATGTTTATTATGCTATTAAATAGAGGCTGCTTTAGTCACAGAATGGGATGCCAGTGGCACAAAAACCAGAGAGCATGCACAGCAAAAGTGTCTTTATCACTCAGGCCTGATTTCTATGAGAATAAGTGCAAATGTTTATTATGCTATTAAATAGAGGCTGCTTTAGTCACAGAATGGGATGCCAGTGGCACAAAAACCAGAGAGCATGCACAGCAAAAGTGTCTTTATCACTCAGGCCTGATTTCTATGAGAATAAGTGCAAATGTTTATTATGCTATTAAATAGAGGCTGCTTTAGTCACAGAATGGGATGCCAGTGGCACAAAAACCAGAGAGCATGCACAGCAAAAGTGTCTTTATCACTCAGGCCTGATTTCTATGAGAATAAGTGCAAATGTTTATTATGCTATTAAATAGAGGCTGCTTTAGTCACAGAATGGGATGCCAGTGGCACAAAAACCAGAGAGCATGCACAGCAAAAGTGTCTTTATCACTCAGGCCTGATTTCTATGAGAATAAGTGCAAATGTTTATTATGCTATTAAATAGAGGCTGCTTTAGTCACAGAATGGGATGCCGGGGCCACAAAAACCAGAGAGCATGCACAGCAAAAGTGTCTTTATCACTCAGGCCTGATTTCTATGAGAATAAGTGCAAATGTTTATTATGCTATTAAATAGAGGCTGCTTTAGTCACAGAATGGGATGCCAGTGGCACAAAAACCAGAGAGCATGCACAGCAAAAGTGTCTTTATCACTCAGGCCTGATTTCTATGAGAATAAGTGCAAATGTTTATTATGCTATTAAATAGAGGCTGCTTTAGTCACAGAATGGGATGCCAGTGGCACAAAAACCAGAGAGCATGCACAGCAAAAGTGTCTTTATCACTCAGGCCTGATTTCTATGAGAATAAGTGCAAATGTTTATTATGCTATTAAATAGAGGCTGCTTTAGTCACAGAATGGGATGCCAGTGGCACAAAAACCAGAGAGCATGCACAGCAAAAGTGTCTTTATCACTCAGGCCTGATTTCTATGAGAATAAGTGCAAATGTTTATTATGCTATTAAATAGAGGCTGCTTTAGTCACAGAATGGGATGCCAGTGGCACAAAAACCAGAGAGCATGCACAGCAAAAGTGTCTTTATCACTCAGGCCTGATTTCTATGAGAATAAGTGCAAATGTTTATTATGCTATTAAATAGAGGCTGCTTTAGTCACAGAATGGGATGCCAGTGGCACAAAAACCAGAGAGCATGCACAGCAAAAGTGTCTTTATCACTCAGGCCTGATTTCTATGAGAATAAGTGCAAATGTTTATTATGCTATTAAATAGAGGCTGCTTTAGTCACAGAATGGGATGCCAGTGGCACAAAAACCAGAGAGCATGCACAGCAAAAGTGTCTTTATCACTCAGGCCTGATTTCTATGAGAATAAGTGCAAATGTTTATTATGCTATTAAATAGAGGCTGCTTTAGTCACAGAATGGGATGCCAGTGGCACAAAAACCAGAGAGCATGCACAGCAAAAGTGTCTTTATCACTCAGGCCTGATTTCTATGAGAATAAGTGCAAATGTTTATTATGCTATTAAATAGAGGCTGCTTTAGTCACAGAATGGGATGCCAGTGGCACAAAAACCAGAGAGCATGCACAGCAAAAGTGTCTTTATCACTCAGGCCTGATTTCTATGAGAATAAGTGCAAATGTTTATTATGCTATTAAATAGAGGCTGCTTTAGTCACAGAATGGGATGCCAGTGGCACAAAAACCAGAGAGCATGCACAGCAAAAGTGTCTTTATCACTCAGGCCTGATTTCTATGAGAATAAGTGCAAATGTTTATTATGCTATTAAATAGAGGCTGCTTTAGTCACAGAATGGGATGCCAGTGGCACAAAAACCAGAGAGCATGCACAGCAAAAGTGTCTTTATCACTCAGGCCTGATTTCTATGAGAATAAGTGCAAATGTTTATTATGCTATTAAATAGAGGCTGCTTTAGTCACAGAATGGGATGCCAGTGGCACAAAAACCAGAGAGCATGCACAGCAAAAGTGTCTTTATCACTCAGGCCTGATTTCTATGAGAATAAGTGCAAATGTTTATTATGCTATTAAATAGAGGCTGCTTTAGTCACAGAATGGGATGCCAGTGGCACAAAAACCAGAGAGCATGCACAGCAAAAGTGTCTTTATCACTCAGGCCTGATTTCTATGAGAATAAGTGCAAATGTTTATTATGCTATTAAATAGAGGCTGCTTTAGTCACAGAATGGGATGCCAGTGGCACAAAAACCAGAGAGCATGCACAGCAAAAGTGTCTTTATCACTCAGGCCTGATTTCTATGAGAATAAGTGCAAATGTTTATTATGCTATTAAATAGAGGCTGCTTTAGTCACAGAATGGGATGCCAGGGGCCACAAAAACCAGAGAGCATGCACAGCAAAAGTGTCTTTATCACTCAGGCCTGATTTCTATGAGAATAAGTGCAAATGTTTATTATGCTATTAAATAGAGGCTGCTTTAGTCACAGAATGGGATGCCAGTGGCACAAAAACCAGAGAGCATGCACAGCAAAAGTGTCTTTATCACTCAGGCCTGATTTCTATGAGAATAAGTGCAAATGTTTATTATGCTATTAAATAGAGGCTGCTTTAGTCACAGAATGGGATGCCAGTGGCACAAAAACCAGAGAGCATGCACAGCAAAAGTGTCTTTATCACTCAGGCCTGATTTCTATGAGAATAAGTGCAAATGTTTATTATGCTATTAAATAGAGGCTGCTTTAGTCACAGAATGGGATGCCAGTGGCACAAAAACCAGAGAGCATGCACAGCAAAAGTGTCTTTATCACTCAGGCCTGATTTCTATGAGAATAAGTGCAAATGTTTATTATGCTATTAAATAGAGGCTGCTTTAGTCACAGAATGGGATGCCAGTGGCACAAAAACCAGAGAGCATGCACAGCAAAAGTGTCTTTATCACTCAGGCCTGATTTCTATGAGAATAAGTGCAAATGTTTATTATGCTATTAAATAGAGGCTGCTTTAGTCACAGAATGGGATGCCAGTGGCACAAAAACCAGAGAGCATGCACAGCAAAAGTGTCTTTATCACTCAGGCCTGATTTCTATGAGAATAAGTGCAAATGTTTATTATGCTATTAAATAGAGGCTGCTTTAGTCACAGAATGGGATGCCAGTGGCACAAAAACCAGAGAGCATGCACAGCAAAAGTGTCTTTATCACTCAGGCCTGATTTCTATGAGAATAAGTGCAAATGTTTATTATGCTATTAAATAGAGGCTGCTTTAGTCACAGAATGGGATGCCAGTGGCACAAAAACCAGAGAGCATGCACAGCAAAAGTGTCTTTATCACTCAGGCCTGATTTCTATGAGAATAAGTGCAAATGTTTATTATGCTATTAAATAGAGGCTGCTTTAGTCACAGAATGGGATGCCGGGGCCACAAAAACCAGAGAGCATGCACAGCAAAAGTGTCTTTATCACTCAGGCCTGATTTCTATGAGAATAAGTGCAAATGTTTATTATGCTATTAAATAGAGGCTGCTTTAGTCACAGAATGGGATGCCAGTGGCACAAAAACCAGAGAGCATGCACAGCAAAAGTGTCTTTATCACTCAGGCCTGATTTCTATGAGAATAAGTGCAAATGTTTATTATGCTATTAAATAGAGGCTGCTTTAGTCACAGAATGGGATGCCAGTGGCACAAAAACCAGAGAGCATGCACAGCAAAAGTGTCTTTATCACTCAGGCCTGATTTCTATGAGAATAAGTGCAAATGTTTATTATGCTATTAAATAGAGGCTGCTTTAGTCACAGAATGGGATGCCAGTGGCACAAAAACCAGAGAGCATGCACAGCAAAAGTGTCTTTATCACTCAGGCCTGATTTCTATGAGAATAAGTGCAAATGTTTATTATGCTATTAAATAGAGGCTGCTTTAGTCACAGAATGGGATGCCAGTGGCACAAAAACCAGAGAGCATGCACAGCAAAAGTGTCTTTATCACTCAGGCCTGATTTCTATGAGAATAAGTGCAAATGTTTATTATGCTATTAAATAGAGGCTGCTTTAGTCACAGAATGGGATGCCAGTGGCACAAAAACCAGAGAGCATGCACAGCAAAAGTGTCTTTATCAGGCCTGATTTCTATGAGAATAAGTGCAAATGTTTATTATGCTATTAAATAGAGGCTGCTTTAGTCACAGAATGGGATGCCAGTGGCACAAAAAGCAGAGAGCATGCACAGCAAAAGTGTCTTTATCAGGCCTGATTTCTATGAGAATAAGTGCAAATGTTTATTATGCTATTAAATAGAGGCTGCTTTAGTCACAGAATGGGATGCCTCACAGCAGACTTAAGATCAGTTCAGTATATATGCACAGTTAGTTACTATAAGCAGCCTGAAAACGCTAACAAAGGCTGGATGAAAAAAAAAAAAACTCCCTGTCAGCCAGCTCCGTTTTTCCTACCTTTCCCTGGCTTTCTGTCTGTCTCCTGTCTGTCTCCTGCCTGTCTCCTGCCTGTCTCCAGCCTGTCCCTGTCTGTCCCAGCCTGTCTAACTGCCTCAGCTACACAGCGTTCTGTCTGTCTGTCACGAATGCAATAGAGAAATGAGGAAAAGCAAGATGGCCGCCGTTAAATACCGCTGTGTGACGTCACCGGGCTTGCTGGCTGCTGATAGGCTGCATGTGACTGCCCCAGCTTGCACTGGCGCGGGATACATGTCCAGACATGTCCCGTCCGCCATCTTAGAATGCCTGTAATGTAAATGAATGGATGTTAAAGGAAAACTTCGAGTGATCGAATCGCGGGGAAATTCGGATTCGATCCGAATCGAATTTTTCCTGAAATTCGGATCGAATCCGGGTTCGTCCGGATCGATTCGCTCATCCCTAGAAGTAATATTTAGAGGGAGACAGGGGAGATTAAAAAGAAGTACAAAAAAAAGAAAGGAAGAGAACCAAAGGGAGAAATGGGAAGAAGTAAGAGTGGGAAAATGAAGATGCAGAAATTAAAAGGTGGTGAGAAAGATGGAGGGGGGATAAGGGATACTGAGGGAGAAGATGAAAAGGGATAAAAGAACCAGAATGAGAGATGGGAAAACATAGGAGAGAGAAAAGGAGTGGGCTGGCACTTAACCTTGGAATTCTATTTAAACAGCAGAGACTGCCTGTCACAGCATTCAGAAGAGGTAGTTCCAAACCAGGACCCTGGCAGCTTGCCGGTCTACAAGATATTGAGTGGGTTGGTGGAAAGTTAAAGGAGGTGTATCACTAAATTGCGAAATATAAAAAATCCATATAAATCTGTCTGATTAATTAGAGGAGGGGTCTCTTATACTTCCAAACTGAATAAAACTCTGACCAAGGTTGTGGAATTCACACTGGCTTCACTAAATATTTAGTATGACCCCCATTGTATTCACTGTAGAAACTGTATCCCCAGCGATCCCAGGACGCATTTCCATGCCCTGGCCACATCTATACCTTTTGCTGGGCTGTGTATCTGCACCAGGCATTTCTGAGGATGCAGCGGCTGGTGACACATGCTCTGTTCAGCGTTCCTTGCTACTCTTAGCTGCTGCCATTAAATTGAGAAAAAGGTGAGTTTTTGTGCGATCTGGGGGAAACACACAGTTATTAGACTAATATTTGCACAGGTAAAAATCAATGTAATCTATAATTCAACTGGAATGATTAAGTCCACAGTGTGAGTACCACTGTAGCGTCCAATGGATACATACTCTCCATATAGGTTAATAAGCATATAGGGGTGCATGCACCTTGTACAACAGCAATCGGTTTATGAACGTCACCTTTACAGCAGGGTATCACAATTTGGCACAGGTAAAATTAAATCATATGCTTCTATATATGTTAATTATTTTCTTGTTTGAGTGTTTTCAGGAGATTTATTCACTAAATGATCTAATTTGAAGTTCTTATCCTTGAACTTCTACATTTGTGGCAGGAGATTTTTTTGGACCCTAATAGTTTTTTGAGGTGAAGTTCTTATCTTGTGGTGGAGATTAGCAACTAATACTCCAGGTCTCATCTGGTAAAATTTGATGAAATGATGATTTTTTCATTGGTAAATTAACCCAATATATAAAACTTCAATAATAACAATATGCATTAGTGTAATTTAACAGATAGGAATCTGTAGCCCATCGGCCTAATTCAGAGCCTGCCCGTGAATGTTTTTTTTTTCAGGAACTGATCTCGAAAATTGCAAACGCTCGTATCATTTACATCCACGTTCCTAGAAAGGTTAGTTCATTCACACGTGGCCCTATTTGCTTTGCGTATGCATACGGTTTAGTCAAGCATTTACATTCTTTTACAGCTAAAGTAGTCTCAGAAGTCAGGTTTTTACCTGTTTTTGGATGTAAATTGTTGTGGATCCCATTGTTCTTGATATGCCATGTCCTTTGGTTGCTTTCCAGCATAGGCCTTTTTTTGTTTTTCCCAGCTTTTTTAAGGTGCTTCCTGCTGTACCTCACCAGTGTACCCATGGTAGTCTGCATGTCCTTGCACATACTTACCTTTGTCCCCCCTGCTGGCATCTAGGGCATCCCATGTAGTCTGCATGTCCTTGCACACTTGCCTTTGTCCCCCCTGCTAGCATCTAGGGCATCCCATGTAGTCTGCATGTCTTTGCACATACTTACCTTTGTCCCCCCTGCTGGCATCTAGGGCATCCTAGGTAGTCTGCATGTCCTTGCACATACTTACCTTCTCCCCCCTGCTGGCATCTAGGGTATCCCATATAGCCTGTATGTCCTTGTACATACTTACCTTTGTACCTTGGTTGCCATGTCGTCTGCTTCTACCCACTGTTACTCACCTCCTACTGCTGCCACCTTCTGTTTTGTTGTTCTGTGTTTTTCACAATTTTTTTTTCTTACTGAGTGGGTCATCGGCAGTCTTCTATCACCCAGTTAACACAGATATTAGACAACTGGTCTCCACTCACAAAGAGTATATCACTATACTCTATTATCACTAGAATATCACTATAGACTTGCCATGAAATATTTGCAGTTGACCCCCAAATATTATTAACCCTTTAACTGCCAGCATACTTAGAGTTTTTGTCGCACTTTGTTGCCAGACCATTTTTCACTATTTGACACTACACATGTTCAACTGTGATTTTTTGAAGAGATTTCCCAGGATCATTATATATTGTTTTTTTCAGCAGAGTCTGGCTTTAACAAGAAATGTCTTAATTGTAATTTAGTGTATTCTCAATATTTTTGAGTGAAATATGTGTAAAAAAAAATTAAAAAATCATTTTTTTTATTCAATTATTTACAGTTTTTTTGTAATAATAAAAATGTAAGTTTTCCAATAAAATCATGTAGTGTGTAAAATACCCATTTCTCCCAGTTACAGTGGTACCACATATGTATTGGTAGACACCCTTTCCTGTCTAGGAGACTCCCCGAAACTGAAACAACGCTTTAGGATATTTTCAGATAAAATACAACTGCTATGCGAGCCTTGCAGTGTTCAAGAAAAACTACCCTTAACATTTGAAATCCCCCCACAAACTATATATTCCCTCAAAGTACACACCTTAAGCTTTCTAGGTGTACCAGGCTTGTTGATGTGGGCACAGTTTACTGGAAGTAATCCCATGATGAATCCTTTAGTTTCTCAGGGTTTCCCTCAAAAACAATAAAAGAGGAGAATCATAGCCACAATCAAGAAAAACAAGTTAAATCTGAAAAAGCAAGGTCCCCTGAATAGAACAATACCCAACATGAATAGGTGCTGTAAAGAGAAGAGTTACTAAATACCCAAAAGTAACTAATTCACGTTTTGTTTGAAAATTTCAGCTCTGCAGACAATGTGCACACCTTGCGCTTTTCAACCAAAACAAACCTTTACATTTGGAATACCCCTCACAAACCATATATTCCCTGAAAGTACACACATTAAGATTTATAGGAATACCCAGCTTGTTGTAGTGGCTTCATCTTTCTGGAAGTAATCCCTCAAAGAATTCTTTGGTTGCACATAGTTTCCCTAAAATAATGTATAAAAAAAGCAGAATCAGAAATACATTTCCTTAAATATAAGCATGCAAACAAGAAAAAATAAGCTAAATCTCAAAGCACAAGTTCTCCCGAATAGAACAATACCCATTATGGATAGGTACTTTTAACTACCAACCTAATGGAGTTTTTGTCACCGCATGTTGACATGTCTTTTTTTTCACCATTTAGTGCTATGTTTAACTGTGATTTTTCCAGGAAAATTATATATATATATATATATATATATATATTAATATATGTTTTTGTGGCATAGTTTAGACTTTGATATGAAATGTTTGTTTGTAATTCTTTTGGTGTTTTTAAAAAATTAAAAACTTTAAATAAATCATTTATTTTATAAAAAAATATATAAAAAATAATAGTACATGTGAAAGCCCCATTTCTCCAGATTACGGCACCACATATGTTTGGATAGCCCCCCGTTCCTGCCCAGGAGACCCCCCAAACTGAAAAGAGCACTCTGTGACATTTACAACAAGATTTACTACAATCCATACTATAAAGGGTTAATTTAAAAAAAAAAAATGGGGGTCCCCCCTCCAGGTCAAAATTCTTAAAAATAAAAAAAAATGTTGTGAGGTCCCCCATACCCAGTATAACCAGCCCAGGGTCAAGCTATTCAGGGCTTGTAGAACAGGGTGCGGAAGCCAACTTTGGTGGCCCCCGACACTGCAGGCTACAAGCCCACACAACCTTATAGCCCCCAGGCTTTTCTGCCCTCTCCGCAGCCTTTGGGAAGGGCTGGGGGTTAATGGCTAGCCACTTGCCAGCCCCCAGCCTTGTGAACTG
The DNA here is from genome assembly GCA_027917425.1 of Gastrophryne carolinensis. Classification (NCBI taxonomy): domain Eukaryota; kingdom Metazoa; phylum Chordata; class Amphibia; order Anura; family Microhylidae; genus Gastrophryne; species Gastrophryne carolinensis. The sequence continues at coordinate 217,390,442 of CM051234.1, forward strand.
GTATAGAGATCTCATGAACTCCTTACCAGTTCACAAAGACTTGAGTGTAAAAAAAACACACCGACAGAAAAAATATTTATGTTTTTTTTTTTTTCCTCCCATCCATCCCGGACCACTGTGTTCCACGTTGATCACTTTGGCTTCTGTTCCCCTGCTGCTGCTGGATCCCTTTTATACCTGCTGGGGGACATAACATAAAGGGTTAATTAAAAAAAATGACAAAGCATTCCCCTCCTGGGGGGCACCATTTTTTGGGATTTTTAAAGTTTAAAACCCTTAAAAAAAAAAAACATAAAATGACGTGGGTTCCCCCCTACCCAGCATAACTAGCCCAGGGACCAGCTTTGCTGGCTAGTAGAATAGGGCGCAAGGACCAACTTTTGTGGCCCCCTGTCCTGCTGGCTACAAAGCCACATAGCCTTATCAGCCTTATAGCCCCCAGGCTCTTCTGCCTCCCCCCTCATCCTTTGCGGAGGCAGGTAATGGGGGGCTGAGGATAATGGCTAGTCTGGGAGAGGCCTCATTTTGAGCCCTTTCCCCACAGCAGAAGAGCCCGGGGGGCAGAAGAGCCCCGGTGAAGAGGAGACCCAGTTGGAGAAATTGCGGCGACTGGTGAGTAAATGCCATTTTTTCCCTTTACAGTCTGCGGCAGCAGTGGCCAAAGGGCGGGGCTATTTGTGGCCTTCAGCCCTGAAGCTCAATGAGCCCCAGGGGCAATCGGAAGCCCCCGGATGAAGAGAAGGCCCGGCCGGATCGAATGAGGGGTCAGGTGAGTGTTTTTGTTATTTTATTTGGCCGCTAGCAGGGGGGAAAGCCAGGCACGTAACTCTCACATGCTTGGTGATTAACTGTTGGAGAGGCAACCACATGAGAGTTACTGCGTGGCATTTAACCCTTTAAACACCAGCCACATAAAATTTACGTGGCTGCGTCCCCTGCAGTTAACCGACAGCCACGTAAATTTTATGTGCCTGACTAATAGCCGCATAATTTTACGTGCCTGACTAATAGCTGACTAATAGACTAATACCCCCGTTTCAGCAGCCGCCGGGATTGCCTGCAAAAAAAAAAAAAAAAAAAACAGTTACTTACCTTCGTGCCCGATGGCTCCCACCGGCTCTTCACGGGGGGGGGGCTCCGATCACCCCCCCACTCTTCCATCTTCTGGGAGGAGGGGGCCCTCCTCCCTTCGGAGCTCCAATGGCCGCCACCATCTTGACTTCTAGCCCCGCCCCTTCGGGGCACCCGGCAGTTCATCTCTCAGATGCCGGTGACGGCTGGACAGAGAAGGAGGGAGGTAGGCAATCCTCTGATCGCCTGCCTCCCCCCTTCTCTGCCCAGCCGTCACTGGCATCAGATCGCCGCGGGACACAGGAGATGAAGATCGGAGGTGAGTAAAGTAAAAAAAAAATTTTTTTTTAATAAACTTAATTTGAAAAGTGTGTGTGTCTGTTTTTTTACTGTTAACCCTTTGTGAACTGGTAAGGGGTCCATGAGACCCCTATACCAGTTCACAAGGCTCGGGGGTCTGGCAAGTCACCTGCGGTTAGCGGGTGACTTGCCATTAACCCCTGGCCCCCCAAATTACCTGCCTCTCCAAAGAGCCGTGGCCCTAGGCTATGACGGCTTGTAGCCTGCAGGGCCAGGGGCCACTAAAGCTGGCCCCTGTGCCCTGTTCTACAAGCCCCCATAGCTGGTCACAGGCTGGTTACGCTGGGTAGGGGGGACCTCACACCATTTTTTTTTATTTTTAAGGGTTTTAACCCTTAAAAATCCCCCCAAAAAATGGGGTCCCCCTCCCTGGGAGGGGGGGGGGGCTAAGTGATCAGCGTGGGACACAGGGATGGATGGGAGGTAAGTATTAAAAAAAAATATTAAAAAACATTTATTTTTTTTTTTTATAAAGATATTTTTAAAAAGTGTGTCTGTGTGTTTTTTTTTTACTTTTAACCCTTTGTAAACTGGTAAGGGGTCCATTTTGACCCCTATACCAGTTCACAAGGCTCGGGGGTCTGGCAAGTCACCTGTGGCTAGCCGGTGACTTGCCATTAACTCCTGGCCCCCCAAATTACCTGCCTTCCCAAAGCCCAGGGGGGGGGCAGAAGAGCCATGGCCCTAGGCTATGAAACAGAAAGGGTAGCTGGCACCAGTAACAAGTATAATATTATTGGTAATATAGACAATGACTAAAGATTAGGGGGTACCCCACTATTAACACCCCCAAAAGGTACTAAACAGTCTTATAACTGCACCACACAAAGAGGTAAAGTTAATATGTGTTTTTATTAATCTCAATCAAATGCTAAAAAAGTTCATTTTTTACATGGAGGACAAACTGTTAAAAAACATATACAACATACTAAAATACATACTGCCAAGAGGGGGCGCTAATAGACCTTACTGCCATAGTATTGGATATGGATAAGAAAATATATATATACAGTGTATCAACCTCTATATAAAAATTCATAAAAGTGCCAATTCTAATAAAGTGCTATGACGGCTTGTAGCCTGCAGGGCCAGGGGCCACTAAAGCTGGCCCCTGGGCCCTGTTCTACAAGCCCCCATAGCTGGTCACAGGCTGGTTACACTGGGTAGGGGGGACCTCACGCCATTTTTGGGGGGATTTTTAAGGGTTTTAACCGACGCATTGCGTGACGTCTCGCGTCACTTCTCCAGGGCAAGGCAAAGGTTCCCTTTTCTTCCTCCCCCCCCCCACGTTTTCGGGAGATTGTTTGTAAATATATGTATTTTAACTAATGTTTTTTAACAAAATGTATGTACATAGTGAAATCATTTGAATAAAGTAATATGAATTGGTAATTAAAACGGAGTGGTGCCATTCACTACAGGTAGTGGATTAAGGGAGTTTGGGACTCTCTGTTTTGGTGGGATATGCAGTAGTGCACATATGTGCCTCCACCCCTGGATTGTGCACACCCTTTACAATAGATTAGTGGGTGCGGTCTCCCTCTCTTTTTTCTGGCTCATAAGAATATTTAAAGATTGCTCCATTGAAATGCATTGGAGAGCGCCAGGTAGCGAGAGGTCATACCTGTCGCTGTTCAAGGTCGCTCGCTGGCGCTGTGGGGTGAGGCTGGAATAATGATGAATGATTCGCTATCTGGCGCTCTGTCAGTCGCTAAGCAGGATCGGCTTCATAAATGTGTGATTGCGGAGGGGAGCCGGCGTTCTCATGGCGGTGACCGTCATTACCGTTCGCTCACCATTCGCTACCTGGCGCTATCCCTTGTTAAATAAGGGCCAAAATCTCAAGGTAGGCTGGCGGTTAAAGGGTTAAGGGGTTAAATAGGCCAATTAAGGGCGCAATGTAGTGGTACTTTCCACTGAATATTATTATTTATTATTGCAAAGAAATTTGACGGTAGTTGGAAAACAAGGATAATTATGCCCCACTGCCACTCAACCCCACTGTGAGATCCAAACAGGAGTTGGACAATCTGCAATAGCAGATAACATCATTGACAGGATCACACAGAAGTTTTTGACCTTGCATTATCCACGGATAACGACCTACTGTATCTTGCCGAAGGTGCACAAAAATTTGATGGCACCTCCAAGCCGCCCAATTGTAACAGGCATAAGGGGCTTATTGGAGCCCATCTGTGCATTTATTGACAGCCACCTTCAGGTATATGTTACCAGCCTTTCTTTATATATTCGTGACTCCATGGATTTGACCATTACATCACATCGTCCTCTCACTCTTGGAGTATGTATGTATGTATGGAGTATGATCAAAATTACTTTGTTTTAACAGTATTTTCACCAGATGTCGGTGTGGCTATGAGAGTGAAAGGTGCCCTCGCAGTGGTCTTATTCCTGGGGTGGTGGGAATCCGAGGTGTTTTTTGGAGCAGAATGTGAGCGGTACCAGCACTCCCATAGCAATCCCTTTAAAATCTTTTTGACTTTCTCAATTTCTGATACATACACGCAGATTTTCTTTATGTGACTCTATAGGAGGATTTCCTCCGGCAGGGGGAGGATCTGACAAGACGCTTTATTAATACAGGATACCCAAGACCACTACTGGTTAAGGCATTCACAGGGGCTCTAAATACGGTTCAGAAACAATTGCTTCAGGTGAGAAGATGGAAATCCTCTAGGAACAGGAGTATTGTTTGCTGCCAAAATCTGAAGGGGCTTCCCAAGGGGGATTAAGGGAATGCCTAAGGCGGCTACTATGGATTTATCCAAGAAGTTGCCAACTGCTCCGCTATCGACAAAAGCAGAGATGGATTTCCTGGACAACTCCCAACCCACAGTAGCAGGTAACAACATTTTACTTCTATGAAGGGAAGTTACCTGACCGTCCTGACAAACTTTCTCCATCTTGTCAGGATGTTGCAATCCCGCCAAAGGTCTTTTATTGGGGCAGGTCCGAACCAGGTGACCTGAAACCCCGCAGTACATGCATAGGCCTAAAGTGCGACGTCTACTCTTTTCAGCCGGGGAAAGGTGAGTAGCACCAAGTTGCATAGGCTCTTCTGGGGGCGAAGATGAGACAACACCCATAGAGGATGACTCCTGGTGGGAAGATTCCCAGAAGTGAGAGTGATTCTTCTCTATATGTCTCTCCCGTAGCCGTCTGTCAATTTTAATGGCCATAAGCATGAGTTCATCCAGGCTTTTAGGGTAAGGAAAATTTGTTAGAACATCCTTAACACCCTCTGAAAGACCAATTCTATACTGACTACAGAGAGCAGGATCATTCCAACGGGATTCAATCGCCCAGCGGCGGAATTTGGCACTATATTCCTCTGCTGAGCGTTTCCCCTGTTTCAGGCTTCGAAGCCTGGCATCAGCGGTCGAAGTCCTGTCAGGGTCCGAATATAGGATCTCCATAGCGGAGAAAAAGGCTGAGACAGATTGCAAGGCCTCATCTGTGGGCGCTAAGCCAAACGCCCAGGACTGTGGATCACCCTGGAGCAGAGAGATAACCAGGCCCACCCTCTGCATTTCTGTGCCCGAAGAGTAGGGCCGTAGTCTGAAATAAAGTTCACAGGAGTTCTTGAAGTTGGAGAATCTTGTACGATCCCCATCAAATTTCTCAGGAAGGGGAACCTTCGGCTCAACAGGAGGTGAGGATACAGGTGGTGCAGGCAGCTGGCGATTTTCTTGATCAGCCACACGTTGGGCCAGCTGGTTAATGGCGGTAGCCATGGCCTGCACTTGTTGTACAAGTTCTTCCATATCCAAGTTCTTCCATATCAATTTTTTGGGCCTGTGATGATGTCAGGCCGAGGGACACCCACCTTCAGAGTAAGCCCACAACCCCCAATCTCCGCTGCTAGCTTCACCTTTAGACAAGCCCCCGTTTGCCGGGACGCTTTATACGCCTCGCCGGACACGGTTGCCCCCAGGACTTAATAGCACAAAGGATGTGAGCTTACAGGGGTTGAAGGCAGATGAACCAGAGACCAGACTGGGCAATGTCGGGTAAGTACTGGAAACAGTTCGGGTACTTCGGGAACAGGTAATACTGGAAGCAATTCGGGTGCTCAGGAGGATTCAAGCGAAGTCAGACGTCAAGCCAGGGGTCACAACGGGAGGTCAGAGAGCTGCGCAGTACAAATGGATGAGACGAAGACGTGGTCGAGATTCAAGCAGATGGTCAATAACGATATAAACAGGCAATCACAGGAACAACAACAGGCACTGACGCAGTACAAATAACAGGCACTGACGCAGTACAAATAAGGCACAAAACAACAGGCACTGACGCAAAACAACAGGCACTGACGCAGTACAAATAACAGGCACTGACGCAGTACAAATAAGCTCTGAGACTTGGGTTGCTCCAACAGTGATACTAGAGCAATGTTCTGCACAGTGCGGGCTCCATCCTGTCAATTCCCCAGTTTCCCAATTAAAGGTAGGGTTGTGCACCTTTAACCAGGGGAACCCTAAGACAACCGGGGCTTCAGGGCAGTCTAAGACAAAAAATTCAAGGTTCTCAGAATGGGAAGGTCCCACAACTAGGTTAATTAAATGGGTTTTGGAGGTGACAGTTCCTCTAGGAACAGGAGTATTGTTTGCTGCCAAAATCTGAAGGGGCTTCCCAAGGGGGATTAAGGGAATGCCTAAGGCGGCTACTATGGATTTATCCAAGAAGTTGCCAACTGCTCCGCTATCGACAAAAGCAGAGACGGATTTCCTGGACAACTCCCAACCCACAGTAGCAGGTAACAACATTTTACTTCTATGAAGGGAAGTTACCTGACCGTCCTGACAAACTTTCTCCATCTTGTCAGGATGTTGCAATCCCGCCAAAGGTCTTTTATTGGGGCAGGTCCGAACCAGGTGACCTGAAACCCCGCAGTACATGCATAGGCCTAAAGTGCGACGTCTACTCTTTTCAGCCGGGGAAAGGTGAGTAGCACCAAGTTGCATAGGCTCTTCTGGGGGCGAAGATGAGACAACACCCATAGAGGATGACTCCTGGTGGGAAGATTCCCAGAAGTGAGAGTGATTCTTCTCTATATGTCTCTCCCGTAGCCGTCTGTCAATTTTAATGGCCATAAGCATGAGTTCATCCAGGCTTTTAGGGTAAGGAAAATTTGTTAGAACATCCTTAACACCCTCTGAAAGACCAATTCTATACTGACTACAGAGAGCAGGATCATTCCAACGGGATTCAATCGCCCAGCGGCGGAATTTGGCACTATATTCCTCTGCTGAGCGTTTCCCCTGTTTCAGGCTTCGAAGCCTGGCATCAGCGGTCGAAGTCCTGTCAGGGTCCGAATATAGGATCTCCATAGCGGAGAAAAAGGCTGAGACAGATTGCAAGGCCTCATCTGTGGGCGCTAAGCCAAACGCCCAGGACTGTGGATCACCCTGGAGCAGAGAGATAACCAGGTCCACCCTCTGCATTTCTGTGCCCGAAGAGTAGGGCCGTAGTCTGAAATAAAGTTCACAGGAGTTCTTGAAGTTGGAGAATCTTGTACGATCCCCATCAAATTTCTCAGGAAGGGGAACCTTCGGCTCAACAGGAGGTGAGGATACAGGTGGTGCAGGCAGCTGGCGATTTTCTTGATCAGCCACACGTTGGGCCAGCTGGTTAATGGCGGTAGCCATGGCCTGCACTTGTTGTACAAGTTCTTCCATATCCAAGTTCTTCCATATCAATTTTTTGGGCCTGTGATGATGTCAGGCCGAGGGACACCCACCTTCAGAGTAAGCCCACAACCCCCAATCTCCGCTGCTAGCTTCACCTTTAGACAAGCCCCCGTTTGCCGGGACGCTTTATACGCCTCGCCGGACACGGTTGCCCCCAGGACTTAATAGCACAAAGGATGTGAGCTTACAGGGGTTGAAGGCAGATGAACCAGAGACCAGACTGGGCAATGTCGGGTAAGTACTGGAAACAGTTCGGGTACTTCGGGAACAGGTAATACTGGAAGCAATTCGGGTGCTCAGGAGGATTCAAGCGAAGTCAGACGTCAAGCCAGGGGTCACAACGGGAGGTCAGAGAGCTGCGCAGTACAAAGGGATGAGACGAAGACGTGGTCGAGATTCAAGCAGATGGTCAATAACGATATAAACAGGCAATCACAGGAACAACAACAGGCACTGACACACTGAAGAGGTAATCCCTTTATAGGACTGAACCCGGCTGGATTGGAAAGGGAGGCAGTGACTGTGATTGGTGCACTTTGGATCTGTGTGCTGATTGGTGCACTTCGGATCTGTGGTTTGATTGGTGCACTTAGAGAGCTCTGGGCTGATTGCCCCAGCTGAACTCTAAAGGCATACTGCCCAGAACTGCACCTCCTAGGTTTAGCTCTTTTAAACAGCCTCCAGTGGCCACTCTGTGTATAGCACCACCGGAGGACATAAGCTGACTGTACTCGCGCGCAAGCACGAGCAGAATGACAGTGGACGAGGGAGGAGGGCGCGCTCGGTGACACACGCGCCGCTGGAGCTGGCATCTGAGGCAGAAGCGGCTGCTGGGCAGGAGAAACCCTGGCCAGTTGCCTAGGGACACCACGGGCACCGGCTGAAGGCAAGTCATTCATGACAGGATGCAGCACACATCAAGCAACTGCATGTGGGAGATCAGCCAGACACATATATACAGGTACTGTGTAGCAGTTACTTCCCTCACCCCTCGCAGTGGTTTGGGAGACGATGAAGCACACAGAGGTGTTGGGGATCTGTTACACTGATCACTGGCATGTGCCCACCATTGCAGTGGAATTGGCTGCAATATGAACATTGCCCACCATTACAGTGGAATTGGCTGCAATATGAACATTGCCCACCATTGCAGTGGAATTGGCTACAATATGAACATTGCCACAGGGGTGTTGGGGAGGAACCCAAACAAAATACAGCCACATGACTATTCACATGCACACACAGTTGGAGGGCTGGCCAGGGACACACATGGTGGGCCAAGTAACACACAAATGTTCTGGGCAACTGTTTTGAAGTAAGGCGGACTAATTAATTCAGAGAAAAGTGGTTTGGTGCTGCCCAGGGTGTAACCCTGGTGGAGAATTTGAAGGAGTTCATACAAGTTATGTTTGACCTTGACATTGCCTTTCCCTTGGCTTTGCAGCAGACAACCAGCCAGCAGCTACCACTGTTCAAGAGGCAACCCCTACGCCAACAGCTGCACTGTCTGCCGTGGCTGCCCTGGACCCACCATCAAGACCATTGCCACACAGAAGGCACCCACGCAGTGAGGAGAGCACAGACACTGGTAAGGTAACTGTATGTCCATAATGAACCAAGGACAAGGGGCAGGGTGGCGGAGTCGGCTAAGCCCACATTACTTTAAGCTTTTTTGGGACTGTGTGAGCACATTCAGGGACCCAATAATTAATGATTCTCTTTCTCACGCACAGACTGCACCTCTAATGAAAGCAATACAGGAACTTGGGAAAGACAGCCAGGAAAGTGTAGACCACACCCCGAATATCCTGCTGATGCCTCCTCCATCTGCTGCAGTACCTGCCACTGTGGCAAATCCCACCTCCCTCAACCTTGACCCACAACAGCAGTCTGGCAGCAGCAGGCACACCACCTCTAGTGAAGGGACGGGAGGAAGCCAGCCCCACCCTGTTCCCAGACGCCACTTGCCTTTGTCAAAGTGGTGCCATGATGATTTGAACAATCTTGTCAGGCTTGTATTGGAGAGCACCCCTGTGTGGTACAGACACCGAAACAGCGACTTAGGCTGAAGGCACGCTCCACAACAGCCCGAGTGCGGCGGTGGGCCCGATTATAGGCATCCTGGCCATCTGTCTGGGGCCTTCAAAAGGGTGTCAGCAGCCAGGGAAGCAGGGGATAACCTGAATCACCTAAAAGGACATCAAAAACCAACATTAACACCATTTAATGACCAAAACACACAAACAACATAAACCAAGTGGAACCAGTGGGAAACACATTTTGTAGGAGGCAACAATTTAGTGTTGCCTACGGCAAACAACTGAGCAATCAAGCAAAACCAAAGGCAGTATGCATGGCCGAGGGGTTTGATTAGCTACAAGTATCAGGGTAATTTTAACTATCTACATGAGCACAGTAGTAGCAATGGGCATGGATAAAACTAGGCATCCACAACAAAGTAGCAACACAACAAATCAGGGCTGAGAATCATGCACAAATGCAGGGTAAACCTGTAAAATTACGTCAGCCCAAATGAAAAATCTAGGCAGCAAAAAACATGGCAAAGAATCACCTGGCACAGAAAAAAGCACAAATATGGGACTTTAACATCATTCCTGCGTGCAGAAATGCATGCAAGAGAGGCTTTTTAGGCTGTATATTTCTTATCTGTAGGTTCTTTCCTCTGCTTGTATAATTTTCTGTTTACTTTCTGTTTATTTCTGTTACAGGTTTAAATAATAAAAATATCCTTTGAACCCTGCCTTTCTAAAATACTATCATTACTGAAAACATAATACTTGACCATCAAAACATGTTATCAGATGCAATTTAGCGATGTCATAATATCAAACATCTTATCACACTTTGTGACAACTTCAGTTATTTGCAATAATCAAAATATCCTTTGTCTAAAATACAGATATAATGGAGGAAAAATATCAAGTGAAAGGTGACGCCTTTAGTGTCAAAAGCAGTATGAAGTGACTATATAGTCATCTGAAAATAAATTATATAAAAATAGATACAAATGTAGAGTTTCAGTGGGTAGTAAGTAAACTAGCATTGTAACTGTCAAGGTTCAAGGTGATCCCTTTAGGCACAAAAATGACACCAGCTTTTTTTAGGGTAAATTGCTTGCAGGGGTCTATGATTTTACTGCTTTCAGATGATAAAAAAAATTGCAAAGCCATACAAAATCTTTATTGACAAATAGCCTGAAAAAAATCTGCTCAGTGACAAATAATTTGTACAATCCTTGTGATTAGTGCTGAGCGAGCATGTGGAAGTTCAAGTTCGACAAGTGGCTGAACTTGCTGCTTGCTTTGGGTCTCTGAACCCGAACCCCATTTAAATCATGGGGGATCAGAACAAAAATGGCTGTAAAATGGGGGTAGCAATGGTTAGAGGGCTGCAAATTGAGAGGAACACCAGGGCGATTGTTCTGCGCAAAATGGGCTAGGGAATGTTCTTAAAACAATAACAGAAAACAAAAAACAATGAAAGAAATACATACCTAAATAAAAATATATTTTTTTTTACTGGTGTGGAGGGCGGGGGGGGGGGGTAAAACCTGGGCAATTTTCCTGCACAAAATGGAGTAGAGAAAGTGCTCAAAATAATTTCACAAAACTAAAAAAAATGAAATACACAAATAGATACATTAGAAACAACTTTAAAAAAAATTCAAAATATTCATATTTTTATGGGTGTCAAATTGGGGGGGGGACACCTGGGCGGTTACCCTGCACAAAATGGGGTAGGGAAAGTACTTAAAATCTCGCTCCAGTGCTGGTATCAAGGAGATGATGTCCAATATGGTGGCCACCTAGTAATTGGCACTGGTGAGGAAACTCTGCGGTGGTTGTGCAGGCAATGGAATATGTAGTGGCTCATGTGAGCCAGGCTGCCCTGAGTCAAGGAGAAGCTGACCTCAGTGTCAGGTGCCTCCTCCTCCTCCCTCCAGCTGTGCTCCAGTAATGCCTGAAAGCTCAGCTTTGGTCCTCCTCAATCTCTTTTTCTCCTCCGAATTCTCTAAAACTATCTTCTGGCTGGAGGTTGGCAGCTGTCGACCCAGCCTGGGAAAATGGGCCTTCCTCCTCCTCCTCTGCTTCCATCACATCCTCCATCATGGCCTGAAGAGTATTTTCAAGCAGGCAAAGGACGGATGGTAGCACTGACTATGGCATCATCAGCACTGACCATATTGGTGGTGTACTGGAAGCACTGCAGCACTGCAGGAACTCCACTATTGACTGCTGCAGCTCACACACCCTTTCCAACATATACAACGTGGAATTCCCCCTGGTGGGCAAGTCACATATGAGGCGGTGGGTGGGAAGGTCAAAGTTCCTCTGCAGTGTAGAGAGGCGAGGACAGGAGAGTTGGACCACCAAAAGTGCATGCACACACTACGCACGTTATGTAGCAGCTCTTGCATCTCTGAATAATGGGTCAGGAAGTTCTGCACCACCAATTGTGCTTCAGCCTGGCTTGGACCAAGGCTTCTACAAGGTTATGCCCATTGTCGCACACCACCTTGCCAGGCTTCGGGTGCCATGGCAGCAGCCACTCCTCTGTCTTCTGATGGATGCTGGTCCACAGCTTCTGGGCAGTGTGGGGTCTTTTGCCCAGACAGAGAGTTTTAGAATGGCATGCTGTCACTTCCCTATGGCAGTGCTCAACTTGGTGGTGCAGGGGCTGCACTGACTGCTTGAGGAGGAAGCAGAGTAGGAGGAGGAGGCAACAGGAGGCACCGACTGATTTCCAGCAAATAATTGATGGCGGAAGGATATGCGGCAAATTGCTTGCCAATAGTCCAAGTCACCACTACATTGACCCAATGGGCAGTTAGAGAGATGTAACATCTCTGCCTTCGCCACATGTCAGTGGTGATGTGAAGACTGGAACTAATGGCATTGCCCAGTGCACACCTTATTTTCGCAAAACAACCTGTTGGTGCAGGGCAGGGATGGCCTGCCGAGAAAAGTAGTGGTGGCGGAGAATGGCGTATTGTTCAACATCGATTGCCATCTGATCTATAAAACTAGCCATCTCCACCAGGTGGAATGGGAGCATTTCAAGGGTCTACAACTTGAGAATGCTTGCATTCAGGGCCAAGACTTGTAGGTGAGATGGGCCCAATTCAATATTTTCTCTAAAGTTTGCAGGATGGAAAGCTGAAAGCTTCCCTGGGATGGTATGGACATGCTTGATGATTCTGCTGCTGCTGGTGTCTTTACATAAACCCTTGGGGGAGATGGGTGGCCTTATCATTGGGGAGACGGTGGTAGCATTTGAGTCGACTGAAGCACCAGAGGGAGCCTCAGGTATTTGCAGTTTTTTTTAGGTGTTTCTTTCGCTGCAGATCTGGTTTGCACTGCTTTGTAAAAATGCCATACAGGGGACATCCTTTAAGCCAGCTTTGGCATGCTCAGTTCCTGTGCATGATGGGCAGTGGCAGCAATGTTGTTAGGCACCTGAGAATGCTTTGTCTGCAAACGGGGCAGGGGCAGGTGTATGGCCCATAGTATGGACAGGGGCAGATGTATGGTCCATAGTATGCCAGCTAGGAGTGTCATCATAGAGCATAAGTGACTCCATGATTTGTAGCTGGGACAGCCTTGCTACTTTGAAGGGGGTGAGGAGGAGGGCTCGGTGCTCTTGGCAAAAGTGGAGTGGGTGGACAATCCCATGGAACTGGTACTGACACTTGCCATATAATCCACAACTGCCTCAACTTGTTCTGACTTCACCATGCCAGCGGTACTGGGGCCTCCTAAAAGATGCTGCAGACTCTGGAGCCTGCTTACATCAGAGGAAGGTGGAGAAGGCACAAATGCGATACTTCTACCCCCTGCTCACCAGCTCCCCTACCACCAGCTGCAGCAGCAGCACCACAGCCATGGACCTGTCCCTTATTTTATGCTTTCAGCTTTGTTGGACACAGTGTATATGCTGCCTGTCCCAGTGCAATGCAGATGGGCAGAGGTGAGTAATTCTATCAACCCCCCAGTAAGTAGAATTAAAGGGGTGGAGACAAGTAATTAGTTTTATCCAAAGTTCCAAAGGGGTCTAATGCAAGGTGTGCCCCAAATTAAGTAGTTTTATCAAAGCCAAAAGGGTTCTAATTCCAGTTGTGTTAACAAGTAACTAGTGTTATCAAAACCCAAAAGGGCATAATGAGATGTTAGCTCCCCAAGTAACTAATTTTATCATAGCCCAAAGGGGTCTAGTGCAAGGTATGCCATCAAGTAACTAGTTTTATCAAAGCCCAAAGGATCTAATGCAAGGGGTGCGCACAAGTCACTAGTTTTATCAAAGCCCTAAAGTGTCTAATGCAAGGTGTGCCCACAAGTAACTAGTTTTATCAAAGCCCAAAGGATCTAATGCAAGGTGTGCCCACAAGTAACTAGTTTTATCAAAGCCCTAAAGTGTCTAATGCAAGGTGTGCCCACAAGTAACTAGTTTTATCAACGCCCATAATGGTCTAATGCAAGGTGTGCCCACAATTAAAGCAGACCAACACCCCCTGTGGCCTGGGTGTCGGTAGTCATTGCCGCTAAGTCTGGGGGGGGGGGGGGCATCCAGCAGCTACCTGTCCTCAGGGTGCAATGAGAACAGGCAGTTGTCCCTCTCCCTATTTGACCCTCACTGACACCATCCACTCTTCCTAGCTGCGTGTCCTGCTAAAGACAGTTTGAGATGCAACCAGCCTCCTCTCCCCTTCTATGTATCCTCAAAAGGACCATTTGTGCTCCTAATCCACAGCCCTATCTGTCCCTGAGTCAGCAGCAGAACCTCTCCCTATCTAGTCAGCACTGAAATAAGATCAACGTGATGCGTGACCCTGTCTTTTATACATCAGAGTCACGTGTCATGCCTGGGCAATCACTACCATGTGCATGGCTGTGATTTCTAAATTGGCTCAGCAGCCAATCAACCAGCCTCCCAGTTTCCGGGTTCCGACAAACACTGAACCTGAGCATAGACTTCTTACTGAAGTCTGTGCTTGGGTTCGGGGCCCAAGCTTGCAAAGTTTGAGTAGATCCCTACTTATGATGGCACACTGCATAAGTGATTCAAAAATCCAAGTACACTCAAACCAGATTTTGATGGACGAGCATCCATGAGGCTACACATTTTAGTAACAAATATACTACAATCTAAAAAGAGGGGAAACCCAGATAATACAAATTAAGCACTGTCTCAAACCTCAGAGACTGGTCAACAAACCTAAGATAACAGATACCAATTCCACACACAGAGAAAATGATTATTATGACCAAGGATTAAAGTAGAAATTTAGCAAGACTAAATTTATGACATAATGCAAATAGTCAAATAAACACACATAGAATATCCAAAAACAACCCCTACCCACTTCCAATTACAATTCAATGGTGGTCAGCATTTTGGCTGTCAGACGGGCTATGGTTGGGGCTACAGAAAGATGGCCATCCCTCCTATGCATGGGGGCACTGGCAGCTGGCACCCAAAGTGCTGGCACTAGGAGTGTCCTTACTCATGGAAGTGTCAGCCATCTATCTGTAGCCCTGTACACTCTGAAAACACAATCACCCGCCCTCACAATTATTTTTACAATCTTGATTCTGCCCCTACCCCAGGGTGGGTGAGGAGTTGGGGGTGTGGAGGGGCTCCCATAGACAGAATTGCCCCCCAAATGTTCTGGTCCCCATTGATTTCAATGGTCAAACCCGAACATTGGGGGTTCGCCCAACACTATTTATTAGCAATTGCATAGTAGCAGTTCAGTCTTATGAAATTACTGGATGCGACAGGATGTGCAGTGCAGTGCTGGTTTATAGAGAGGTATGAAGTGAGGGATTCAGAGCTTTATTCTGTGATTACATTTCTTATAAAGAATAAAAAATTATAGATATAGAATTAGAATTAGATGATTGCTGTTTATGATGATACTGATGCACCTTTCTACTAAGTAAAGTTTTGGGCAAAGCAGTTTAAATGCGGTAGGGAATCAATTAAAGATTACCCCTGTTCAGGGTGGCCTGTTAAAAGTTTTTCAGAGGAAATTTGCCATAAAATGGAGGTCATCATTTTAGAAGATCAGACAGAAGAATCAGTGTTATACTTCATAAATTAGGCATTTCAGTTGGTACAGTTTCCAGTAATGTTCATGATGTTGTAATGTCAAAGGTCAGTTCCCAAAAGTCCATGTTTTCAGAAATTTAGCCAAGAGAATTTAGATATGCTTAGCGAAAATCTTAATATGCTATTTTACTGATTAGGGTACTTATTTAGTCGGGGTGCTGACCACTGATCAAATGGCGAATGCACAGCCAATCAGCATGCTTAACTCCTTTCAGCTTCTTTTAGCCAGTAAGAGGTTTCACCAGCTAAGGGCCGAATCCAGCTGAGCGAGCTGATGGCCTCTTTCCCCCATATCCCCTGCAAACCCCAATTGCTCTTACCTGCACCACACTTTCTCCACCATGCCAGGCCCCTCAATTGGTCAGTGACAGACTATAGGCCTTATTCATGAAGGGATGGCATCAGGTAGTGCCTTGAAAATGACAGGTAGCATCAGGTAAACGCCGGACACGGCATGCAATTACACATTTATCAAGCAGAATCTGTTGAGCGACTAGGATAACGCCATGTAGCATCCGATTCATCATTATCCCAGCCTCAGCGTACAGCGCCGGCTTTCAGCCTTGCAGAGCGCCACTTATAAATAGATAAAGGCCTAGATAAAGCCATTTTTGAAAATATTTTTCAGTTTTTATATAATTATACAGAATTGAAATTACAGGTTTGACATTAATGTGTTCATGTCACAATGTTCCATATGTTTTCGCTGTTACTGGTGGATACATGTTAAAAAACAGCCTTTAATCACACAGCCTCTGGCGCTCTGGGCTACAGCGAAGCATTTTTGAGCGCCGGAGGCTGTTTTTTGATGAATATGGTGTGAGTCGGCCGCACTGACTTGTCACTACCATTCGCTCCCATACAGAGATGTACTGCTCATATAGCGACTCCCCACAACATATTCAACAATGCTGCACAGCGACTGAGACGCTCTGAACTAGCGACCCACGGCCGAGCACAGCGACTACTAGCGGGCGCTCTGAAATGCCTGCTACAGACGCTCATCTGTCGCTACCTGCCCCTAGTAATGAATCAGCCTGCCTGTGTTATCCTGGGCTGGTAAAAGTGAATTGAGTTTGCAATGGTGGTATAGGTGGGAGCACCAGCAATTAGATTCCACCTGTGCTAAGTACATTGGTGACCAACACTTATTTTTCTATCATTTTGGTATACTTTAAAACTCTGAAAACATCTAGGACATTTTCGCTTAAAAAAAAAATCAAGCAGGGTTCATGGTTATGTATTAGGAATTTTATATACTTGTTATTTTATCCCCAGCTTTGGTGATGTCACTTGAATAAATTCAGTAATCATACTCTCTTGAGCTCAACAACAGAAAATTAACTTATTAGATATTAGTTACTGGGGGTCATGCTAATTATTTGGTGCAGCTAGTCTGACTTGCAGTGTGCGTTGTGATGCAAGTTGCAACCTTCATCTTGGTGAGCTTTTTAGCGTTTGAACACCAAAAATTGCAAAAAAAATGTGTTTTCTTCCTTTTCCCCCCCAGAATGACCTGTATCTGTGATAGGGCAAGTTTAGAGGTGGGATGCCTCATTTTTCCTATGAAGTAAGGAAGTTTTATTTTAATTTTAAAAACAACAGAAGCCTATGGGCAATGCAGAGCAATTAGGCAAATCCCATTGGTGATTTTATTTCCAAACTTTTGAAAAAATATCCTTACCTCATAGGAAAATGATGCTCCATCAAATGTGCAGGTCATTTTTGGGAAAACAAGGTTAATAAAAAAACATTCTTTACACGTTTTTGTGTCTAAATGCTAAAAAGCTCACCGAGATGCAGGTTGCAATCTACCAAGTCAAAGTTTCTAAAAGTGTTGGTTTGCAGCTAGGAGAGGTCACATAATGATTTAGGCAAAAAAAGAAAAATGGAACCTAGAGCACCAGCGCTATAGGCTGAGCCGCCTGGATTAATGCATGTAACGCTACATGGTGCTGTTAGAGGTGCTCACCAGATTTGCTTTCTTAAATGTGGTTTTGCGTACAGCTCCCAGCGTTCACCAGACGCTGCCTGCCGCTACGAGGCACTACCTGGTGCTAGCCATTCCTAAATAACCCCCTTAGTCTTCCTTGGGACCAGTCCTGATGTTGTGCCCTAATAACGCCTCCACGCTGGTCATACTTCAGGTGTGGTTATTGGAAGAGAAAGAGTATTCCAAACTGTAGGGGAATTAAAAATTAAAATCAAAGTCTCACCAAATGCACTCAGCTCACTTTCTGCAGGCACTGGCGCTTCCTGATCATTTTCAATTGAGTGGAGAGGTTCTTCACTCTTGGTGAAAAAACGTCTAAAAACTAATATTTTCAGTGATCTGCAGGAGCTACATATATAACTAATACAATGATTGTTTTGCTACAATCTCTTCTTTCAAAAAAGGTACCGGTGTTTAAGTATCATTAAAATTGGTAAAATAATAAAATATACTTTTTGCAGCATATAGATACCATAACTCATTGCACAAAATGCTTTAATCAAAAGACATTCAACAATGAATGTTGACGGAAAGGACTTTTATACAGAATCAACTAAATGATTTATAGAAAACTGAGCTTCAAGGTACAAATAACCTTCAAGTGTTATCAGAGAAGCCCATATCACAGAAAAATGTATCTTGGTGTCATAAATATCTCCCCAGACCACCATCAGCAGATTTGCCTCAGGTCCCACAAGACATACAATAATAGAACTCAATGTCAGGCAGCATCTGGTTTGAAAAATGTCTTTTTAAGCAGCTGCAACTAAGGCAATATTCATTGCACCCCTTCAATAATTTCCATTTCTCATTTTCCCTGTAAATGGCACTCAGGAATAGTTCCTACAAAAGTACTTAAGATTAAGAAAGATTTTCTATTGCTATTCTGTGGGTCATTAAAATATTTCAGAAATATGAATAATATTTAATTACATGTATGGGGGCAATTTTACTCAGGTTAGACATTGCTTTGACTTTGTGTGTAATAAGAACAAACATATGTACTTTGATATCATACTGTCTGAATTTTCACAATTTTGCTACAAATTAAAAAAGTAAAATAAATGTGATTTTTTTTTTATGATTTTTCATTTTTTTTAATATAAAATTACACTAAATTCTTAATGTTATACATCACATCTGAAAGAAGTTCAATAATGTAGCTCAAGAAATACAGCTAGAAATACAGCTAATACAACAGAACTTATTAGTAAAATCTACTATATGCCAAGTTACATTGCTAAAAACAGAAAAAAAAAGGAAAAGGTATGCTATATAAAATTATGGGGGTTATTTTGTTTAAAAAGCATTAGTGGTCAAACTATTATAAAAAAAATACTTCCAGTGGATAAAAAGGCTATGCACCCATGTTTTTGTTCTAAGAAGAAGACCAAAAAGAATCATTTCAGATAATTGTTAATCTTCAATGTTACCCATGGCCTATACAAAACAATTGGAAAACAAACTGAAATCTCCTACAAGGGGAATATAAATAAGACAACTCAAATCATGTGGTTACATCAGTGTGAACAGTGGACTATCTAGCTTGGAAGCCCACTGGACAAATACATTTCCGTATCTGGAATTCAGTACTCCCTAATGCAGAATATAATGACTCCGGCCCCCTACCCTTTGAACTTGTATAGCAGCCTCTTGAACCCCTATTTTATAAAGAGTTGAAAAAATACAAAAATACATTTATTAAATAATATTTTACAGTACTCACCCCTCTATGTCTTCATCTTCCTGTATCCAGGCAGTGTCCTCTCTGCAGGTCCTCCAGGTCCAGGGCTTCCTCTTGCTCTGGTAGAATGGTCCTCTGATGCAGTTGTGGTGAGTATAGGACATAGGTCCTCCCTCACTCTATCTTGGAGTTGACCAAAAGTAATGTCAGGCAACAGGATCGGGATCTATATATACTACAGAGGCAGAGCTTCTGTGAAGTCTCCTCCTTGTGACTAATTATGTCATTGGTGGGAAAGTGTATGGAAGGGATTTCTATGGGCACATGAGTCACATGGGGGATATTCCACAGAGGCCCCACCTCTCCCAACATTTCCCTTGGTGGAATGCCAGGGAAGGAGGAGGGTACACCAGTGTAACCTTTAGCTGCAAATGCCAGCTGAGCGGCACATTTGTTGTATGTATAGTTAGATCTAATGTAATAAAATAATTTAGATGGTGTTTTTATTTCTTTTCACTACCTGGGAAATGGTATGGAGGCGTCCCATGGACCCCTATATCAGTTCGAAGGGTGGAAGAGTGACAAACCATCTGCATGACATGCTTGTGGGTGATTTACCCATACCGCCTAGCCACATTACCCATAGTTCCTCTTAATGGGAGGGGGGTGGAAGAGCCCTGTGTCCCCTGGCACCCTGATATGCACAGTTTTGCAATATAGAGTGGGCAAAGTTTGTCAAGTCTAGATGTGCCATGGTGATCCTACTACTACTACTACTAATACTACTATCCAAAAGACTGAATACTGTCATAAATTCAAATGCCAATTCCCACATTATTGTAATTCTTTATTGTTATTGTTCCAACCTGAATCATTTCAGCTTGTTTTTCAATTGAATTGTGCAGCTTATGGGTGACATTAAAGGCGTAAACATTTCTGAAATGATCCTTTGGTTTTTACATTGAAAAAGTCTTCACCAGACTGCTACAACTCAAATAGCAGGAGATAAAAGTAAAATCATTTTGCACACATGTGTTGTGTTTGGGAGGCTCCCGGGGTCATAATGATTTTCCATCATCAACTTGGGGAGGACTTTCCATATAAGCATTTTCTTAAATCATTTGTATACTCTCTTTAATATTTGGCCACTATGTGATATTTAAATTTCACTTCAGTTCCTGTAAAAATATCTACCTGGGAAGGGTACAGTAAAATGTGTATGTGTCATAAAGAAACATAAAAATCTAGTTTCATAGGGGAAAATGACAATTGAATATGTGATTATGATAAATGAACTGTTCAGTGCCATGGCCATGTAACCTGACAGGTTGAAATTGAGGCTTGCCATGAATCTAGTCGCCTGAGGCAAAAATGTTGACAGGATGTTATCACCTAACAATGCTAGAAACAGAAGCCTTAATATTAATCATTTTTAACTACATTAAGGCTATATATATATATATATATTGGGGTGGCCTATTTAATGGTCCACAAGAATCCCAAGAGAAAAAGATGTTATGTGTGCTTCACTTTACTGTTTTGCATGAAATATTGCAAAATGTAACGTTTGCTTGGTAAGATAATGTGGAAAAAAGGAAATGTCCAGGAATTACATTGATCATTTATAAAAGGTGTCAATTGAGGGATGCTCTTCACTGTTGAGTGGGGAATCTGGCAGTGATATGCAGATATTTCAAGGTATAGAACACCCCCTACCGCATTAATAAATCCTGTTAAAGAGGAAGTAAAAGTCAAAAGGCTTTGTCTACTCTAATCTCCGGAGCATTGGAGCATCCTGATTTGGTATGACCCACTGAGCATTCCTGCTCAGCAAGCCAAAGGACTGAGAAAACAATACTCTCCACTTCCATGCTCCAGCAATAGCATCCAATTACGTGACTTCCATTAACCATGGTTGCCGGCAGTGTTTGGCTGCATAAAAGTGAGTGCTGTAGGCTGTCTGATTTTTACCATCTGGGCTTGCTTGGGGTATAGGGGTGTCTACAATCTTTCCTGAAGCTGGGAAATGCAAGCAGGCTTTGAGCCTTAAAAATGTGCTGTACCCAACTGGGCCTAATGGGCTCCAACTACAGGAAAGACAATTCGGAGACTAGAGTGGTCACCTGGGAGAGACTGGGGCTCATGGACCTTGAGACAGAGAGTTCTGGAGATTATCTCTTCATATTCATTTTACATCATTGGGTGCTGTTATTTGAAAATCTGTAAAAAAAAATTCCATCTCATTTGAAAACTTATACATCTCATCTTGCAAAGCCAGCCATTTTTCCCATTATTTTTTATTTAGTTTTGACCTATTGTGTCTTGCATTACAAAAGTCCCTCCAAACTTAGATCACAAGACTGTATAGGCTCTTAAAAAAGTGTTGAGTCTTTCCAAATCATATAGAATTCGGAAAGCGCAGGACGGTTCTATGTATAATTAATCATTGTTAATGCCCAATTTAATAATTTTACAACATAGAAGCCAACACAGATCCAGGCAATTCATTAATACCTGAACATTGCCAGAGGATATTCACCAACACTCTATAGCGGTGTGCTAAGCACTAAAGTGTTTAGCACCCTTTAGTATCACAGAAATTCGAATATTAGTCATTTGTCATTTTTGGAGTTTTTCTGTTCAGTACTTATTACTACTGTAGTAAATACTTGGCTGCAGACTATTGGTTCATGCCTTATGTTGCAGTCTACATGAATATTTATCGATCTACTGGTAGCTTGTCTTTACAGGGGCTTGATACGCATCCTTATCCAGCATCTGCGAGGACTAATCTTCATGCTGAACAGAGAACAGATTTGTATAGCTCTGCATGTATCTTGATTATACATTGTACTATCCTCTGTAGTTGAAAAATGTAAATACAATGTGAACCTCTCATTTTATAACCCTAGTGACCATAAAAATTAAAAAATGATTTTAAGATGAATGATCAAAATTATAATTTAGTTATTCAAATTAAGTATTTGAAGTAATCAGACAAACTAATTTTAGGAGGGAATGGATGTTTTTCTAATCAAGGCTTGGTCTCTGGGATTACCATGATATCTATCTTACAGTAATTTATTATTTTCCCTGGAAAACAAAGGCTACATGATTGCTACTATAAAATTAAAACTCAAATGTAGCATTCTGTTTTTAAGAGCAGAATCAGTGGTTATTGGGCTATTTCTCAGGATAAGTGACATATTTAAGGTTTTCTCCTTTAGCGTAGCAGTTGCCAACGGCATAAAATGAAAATCATACCTTTATTACTATTCCACTTGCTATCACCTTGTGTGCCAAACTATCTTTGCTTGCGCAAAGAATAACAACTTTACCCAATATAGCAAAACTTTTGTTTCAACTTTCTATTTATAATCAATAATCTTGCCAACAAGTAACAAATCCCCGTCTGAAAACTTTTCTGGAAAAAAGCGATCTGCTATATAACAAAAAACATATCTTATGGAGGAGCTGTAAAGCAAACAAACAAACCTCAAATTTAGCCCAGTGAAGATTTGTCTACAGCAAACAAGCTAACAAACAATATGGCAAAAAGTCATCATTCATGATAATAATGACAAGCAGAAAGAAAAAACCTGAGAAATAAACTGAATGAAAAATAACGATCTATAGAAATCTTTAGCTGAGGATTATCTTTTGTATTATTGTTATTTTAAATTTTTATTAAAGGCACAAGACAATTCCAAGAATTACGAAGTATGATACGTGCACCAGGCGTACATGAATACTTAGCATTATCCTAACATAATAAGCCAAGTATTAACATGATGGGGAGGATTCAGTAAGAGTTTAAAAAAGTCTCTTGGTAGTAAATAAATTACTTTAGGTGAAAAAAACATGAGAATTTCATTATTGCTGAATCACCAGTAAAGATGAGCGAACCTGTTCGCTAGAACCGTAGCTTGCTCGGAATTCCAGGGAAAGTTCAATTCTTCACAAATCTGAATTTTTGGGGGTTCATGCAGAATAAACTTTTCCTGAAATCCTGACTCACCTGCTCTCTCGCTGTCCCTATATATCCTGCTCTGTTCTTTATGCTGTCCCGCTCCGGTCTCTGTAGCATACAGAGGCCCTTTATGGGCTTCTGGTGTCTCTCTGCCTTCTAGTACACCCAATATAAATAGCCTATCCCAGCAATGGAGGGCCAAACTCTCACTAACAGCCAGGGAGGCCTGTGGAAGCTGGACGCACAAAGCATTCACCAATCTCTCTGGCTGTCAGTGACAACAGTGGGGGAATGGCGTGGTGGAAAGCGTGGGCCACAGGGCTAGAGCCTGCAGAGACCAGCAATTAATTAGAGGTCAAAGAGAGGTAGTAAAGTGCGCTGGAAAAGGTAATTATTAGCTGCTGCCTAAAAATAAGGGGTCACTCCTTTTTGTAGGAATGTCTGTTGGTGATTTCCTCTTATGGGCTTGGATGTTACAAACCTGTCCAGGGCCCCTGGGTTCCAATGCTCCCACGTTGTTCCAAACAGGTGCTATAGAACCTGAAGACAGTGAACAACGGTGCAAACAGTGCTGCCATTTTTTTTAAATAAGAACAGCACAAAAAGCGCTGACAAACTTTAAAATCCTTGGAAATTTGAAGGACAATTTCTGCACCCATAATATTGTCAAAAACACTTCTGGCACAATCCTAAAGTGTGCCTAAACCTGATTTTCTTTCTTGTGGCCACCTTTTAACATCCAAGGCCATAAGAGAACAGATAATGGGTGAAGTATGTAAAAATAATACTATTCTTGTGTGTTTTTTTTTAACTCTCTTTGAGCTAGTAAGGGGTCCATGAGGGCAGGAGAAGCTGGCAAGTCACCAAGCAGGTGACCTGCCATAACCACCTGCCCCATTATCTGCCACCCCAACACGTGGGTGGCAGAAGAGCCCATGGCCAATGGGTTATGCGGACTGGTAGCCATGATCTACCAGCCCCGCATAGCTGGGATGCCGGGTTGGTTTTACTGGATAGGGGGTACCCACACTATTTTTTAAATGTTTTTTAAATTTATAAGGGTTTAAAAAAGACACGTGCCCCCTCCGGGAGATGGAGACCCTATGTAATTTTTTTTACTTTCAGGTGTTTAACCCTTAAAACATAAAACATATGTATAGGGAACCCCATTTTTTATTTGTAGGGGCCTTAAAAATTAAAAAAAATGTAATGGAGTCCCCCCTATACAGTCCCCCGAGCACCAGCTATGCAGGGCTGGTAGATCAAGGCACCATGGGCTCTTCTGTCCCCTGCTCTAGGGATGAGCGAATCGATCCGGACGAACCCGGATTCGTTCCGAATTTCATGAAAAATTCGATTCTGAACGAATCCGAATTTCCCGGCGATTCGATCGATCGAATTTTTCCTTTAAACTCAATGACAGGCATTCTAAGATGGTGGACGGACATGTTCAGACATGTCCCCAGGGGCAAGTGACGATGGGACAGTCACATGCAGCCTATAAGCAGCCAGGAAGCCCGGTGACGTCACCGTGCTATATAAAGCGCCGGCCATCTTGCTTGTGCGCATTTCAGACTTGCATTCGTGAGACAGCGGTGGTTGCTGGCTGCAGACAGGGACAGACAGTTAGTCATAGTTAGGTGAGAGTTAGTGATAGCTAGAGACAGTTACAGATAGGTAAAGAGAGAGACAGATAGTTAGGGAGATTTAGAGTGGTAGACAGAGCTAGGGAAAGATAGGTTTAAAACCGGAACAATCCAGCAGCATACAAGTCACATTGACAGGGTGCCTAGTGCTGCCTATGATTCATATTTCATAATTACTGGGTTACTGTTAATATATTTGGTTTGGTTTAAATACAGCTGCACACTGTGCATGCAATGCACATGCTATTTAACCCTATCTGTTAAACAAAAGCATTTTTATATACTTGGATTAGTGTTAAAAGTTTCTGCTCAGCTTAAAATACATTACGCCACACTGGCATCCCAAGGCACATGCTATTTAACCCTATCTGTTAAACAAAAGCATTTCTCATACTTGGATTAGTGTTAAAAGTTTCTGCTCAGCTTAAAGTGGACCAACACCCAGGATTTTGACTATCCTGGGTGTTGGTCCACTTAGGTGGGGCACCCCGATCGGGGGTGCCCCGCTGTCTGAAACCCCCCCGATCGCCGCAAAAACTCACCTCTCCCCGCTCCCACGTGACCTCATCCGGCCAATGACAGCGCTCAGAGCAGCTCTGGTATGCGCGTCCAAAGCTGCTTGGACGCGCATACCAGAGCGCTGTCATTGGCTGCGTCTCTCGCTTCCCTCTAACAGGGAGCGCTCCTGCGCCGGCCATTCACAAAACGGCCGGCGCGGGAGCGCGCCCTGCTAGAGGGAAGCGAGAGACGCGGCCGCATCTCGCGCATGCGCCGTTGGATCGCAGGTAAGGTGAGGATTGTGGGCCTCCTGGGGGGTTCCTCCCCGCGGGACATCCCGATTTCGGATGCCCCGCGGGGAGGGATCTGATCGGTCCGGGAATCTTATAGATTTCCGGGCCGATCCCCCCTGGGTGTTGGTCCACTTTAAAATACATTACGCCACACTGGCATCCCAAGGCACATGCTATTTAACCCTATCTGTTAAACAAAAGCATTTCTCATACTTGGATTAGTGTTAAAAGTTTCTGCTCAGCTTAAAATACATTACGCCACACTGGCATCCCAAGGCACATGCTATTTAACCCTATCTGTTAAACAAAAGCATTTCTCATACTTGGATTAGTGTTAAAAGTTTCTGCTCAGCTTAAAATACATTACGCCACACTGGCATCCCAAGGCACATGCTATTTAACCCTATCTGTTAAACAAAAGCATTTCTCATACTTGGATTAGTGTTAAAAGTTTCTGCTCAGCTTAAAATACATTACGCCACACTGGCATCCCAAGGCACATACTATTTAACCCTATCTGTTAAACAAAAGCATTTCTCATACTTGGATTAGTGTTAAAAGTTTCTGCTCAGCTTAAAATACATTACGCCACACTGGCATCCCAAGGCACATGCTATTTAACCCTATCTGTTAAACAAAAGCATTTCTCATACTTGGATTAGTGTTAAAAGTTTCTGCTCAGCTTAAAATACATTACGCCACACTGGCATCCCAAGGCACATGCTATTTAACCCTATTTGTTAAACAAAAGCATTTCTCATACTTGGATTAGTGTTAAAAGTTTCTGCTCAGCTTAAAATACATTACGCCACACTGGCATCCCAAGGCACATGCTATTTAACCCTATCTGTTAAACAAAAGCATTTCTCATACTTGGATTAGTGTTAAAAGTTTCTGCTCAGCTTAAAATACATTACGCCACACTGGCATCCCAAGGCACATGCTATTTAACCCTATTTGTTAAACAAAAGCATTTCTCATACTTGGATTAGTGTTAAAAGTTTCTGCTCAGCTTAAAATACATTACGCCACACTGGCATCCCAAGGCACATGCTATTTAACCCTATCTGTTAAACAAAAGCATTTCTCATACTTGGATTAGTGTTAAAAGTTTCTGCTCAGCTTAAAATACATTACGCCACACTGGCATCCCAAGGCACATGCTATTTAACCCTATCTGTTAAACAAAAGCATTTCTCATACTTGGATTAGTGTTAAAAGTTTCTGCTCAGCTTAAAATACAATACACCACACTGGCATCCCACGGCACATGCTATTTAACCCTATCTGTTAAACAAAAGCATTTCTCATACTTGGATTAGTGTTAAAAGTTTCTGCTCAGCTTAAAATACATTACGCCACACTGGCATCCCAAGGCACATGCTATTTAACCCTATCTGTTAAACAAAAGCATTTCTCATACTTGGATTAGTGTTAAAAGTTTCTGCTCAGCTTAAAATACATTACGCCACACTGGCATCCCAAGGCACATGCTATTTAACCCTATCTGTTAAACAAAAGCACAAAAGCATTTCTCATACTTGGATTAGTGTTAAAAGTTTCTGCTCAGCTTAAAATACATTACGCCACACTGGCATCCCAAGGCACATGCTATTTAACCCTATCTGTTAAACAAAAGCATTTCTCATACTTGGATTAGTGTTAAAAGTTTCTGCTCAGCTTAAAATACATTACGCCACACTGGCATCCCAAGGCACAAGCTATTTAACCCTATCTGTTAAACAAACGCATTTCTCATACTTGGATTAGTGTTAAAAGTTTCTGCTCAGCTTAAAATACATTACGCCACACTGGCATCCCAAGTCACATGCTATTTTAACCCTATCTGTTATACAACATAAGCATTGATCAGCATCAGCTTCATGAAGCTAC
The DNA here is from genome assembly GCA_027917425.1 of Gastrophryne carolinensis. Lineage (NCBI taxonomy): Eukaryota > Metazoa > Chordata > Amphibia > Anura > Microhylidae > Gastrophryne > Gastrophryne carolinensis. The sequence goes on from CM051234.1 coordinate 217,417,691, forward strand.
TTTAGTTTGCACTTGTTTTTGACTGCTTTCAATAAACCAGGCCGCAGGGCACCCCAAAGCTGCACCTTGCACCCTATCTCTTATACAACATAAGCGTTGTTCAGCATCAGCTTCATTAAGCTACTTCAGTTTGCACTTCCTTTTTGACTGCTTTCAATAAACCAGGCCGCAGGGCACCCCAAAGCTGCACCTTGCACCCTATCTGTTTATACTAAATAAGCAAATACATAAAAATGTCAGGCAGACAAGTGTCAGGATGTTCAAAGAGGAGTGGCAGAGGCCAAGATTCAGCAGGCAGAGGTTGCAGCAGACTAGGGGCGAGTGACAGCAGGAGTCACGGTGAGAGACCTGATCTGCCAGTATCTGCTAGCGGTCATGTCTCCACCAGTAACGCATCTGCCGTGGTAGATTGGTTAACGCGCTCATCAACATCATCACAAGTTGCGTCTGAGACCCCCAGTCTAGGGTCGGTAGGTTCCTCTGACACAACCCTGAGTTGGCATGCCCCGAGAGCAGTCCCTGTCCTCCCATTGCCTCTGTCCTACGCCGTTCCCTCCCCCAGCGACGTATCCTATGCTTTGGGTTCAGCTCCACTCTTTAGTGAGGAGGACGATCAGATAGAGGACAGTCAGCAGCTACTGCCCAGCCATGAAATGGAGGTGGCTTCTTTAGCTCGGCAGACAAATAGTGATGTGGACAGTGTCGTGGGTGTTGCGAGATTTCAAGCTTCTGCGCCAGACACTGTTGAGGAAACCGAGAACATCAGTGACGTACAGCCACAACTCTGTGATGATGATGATGATGATGATGATGAAGCCGATCGCACTTGGGAGCGATGAAGGGGCTTCATCGTCATCATCAGGAGAAGAGGGGCGCAGGTTGCCCCGGAGTCAGCAGCTCAGGCAGCAAGGTGTTAGCAGCATGGTTGGCAGTCAGCATGGGGGCACAATTGTAAAGCCTGGAGCCAAACGGGGCCAGGGCCGGGGTAGAGCACCTGCTGCGCGGCAGGCTACCTTATCGGGAGGTAGTGGAGCAGTGGTTCCTGGAGTTGGCGACAATAGCAGCGAATCAGTGAGGCCTGTTGGTGGGAAAAGTAGCTACTCGGCAGTGTGGCAGTTTTTCCTGAAGCATCCGCAGGAGGGTAACATGGCCACATGCAAGATATGTAGGCAGAAGGTGAAGCGTGGCCAGGGCCCAAATGTTGGCACCACGGCCCTGCGCCAACATATGATGCGTCACCATAAAGCGACCTGGGAGAACCGAGGCTCCCAAGGGGTGGTCCAGTCTGCTTCCTCACCAAGAGGCACGCCGCACCCAATTTCTGCCAGCCAAGGCTCCAGCACCTCAGCCGAAGGCAGCTGTGCCTCATACCCATCCTCTGTCGCTCCTGCTCCTCCTCCTCCAAGTCATGCATCCCGCCAGCAATCCATCAGCGAAGCCATGTCCAAGAGACAGCAGTATGCGCCCACTCATCCTACGGCGCAGAAGCTGAATGTGCTCCTGTCCAAGTTACTGGTGCTGCAGTCGCTCCCTTTTCAGGTGGTGGACTCTGCACCTTTCAGAGAACTGATGGCTTGTGCCGAGCCGAGGTGGAGAGTCCCAAGCCGTCATTTCTTTGTCAAGAAGGCAGTACCAGCGCTGCACACTTTTGTTGAACAGAAGGTGGGCCAGTCCTTGAGCCTGTCGGTGTGTAGCAAAGTGCATTGCAGCGCCGACGTCTGGAGCTGTAACTACGGTCAGGGACAGTACATGTCATTTACGGCCCACTGGGTGAATGTGGTCCCTTTGCAGCAGCAGCAGCAACTTGGACAGGTCAAGCCGCTTCGGCCTCCGCGCTCCCTGCCCGTTGGGCCTGTGACACTGTGTGACTCGGCCTCCTCATCATCCGCCATCTCCTCACCCTCCACTGTAGGCTCAAGTCTCAGTGCCCCTCCAGTCTACCATGTGTACACAGGGGAGGAACTGCTTAAATGTATTCATCAGGAAATCCAAACATGGCTTACGCCAAGAAAACTTAAAATGGGAATCATGGTTACCGACAATGGGAAGAACATTTTGTCTGCGCTGCGCCAAGGAAGGCTGACCCATGCCCCCTGCATGGCTCACGTCTTCAATCTGGTTGTCAAGCGGTTTCTGAAGTGTTCCCCCCATATGCAAGACATCCTAACAACTTCAAGGAAACTTTGCATGCACTTCAGCCACTCATACACCGCCAAACACACCCTTCTTGAGCTACAGCGTCAGAACGGTATCCCCCAACATAGTCTGATTTGCGAAGTTTCCACCCGTTGGAATTCCACCCTTCACAAGTTGGACCGATTATATGAACAGAGAAAAGCCATCACGGATTTACTGATGATCCAAGCGGATAGGGGGACTCCCCTGTGTAACTTCAATGTCAACCAGTGGCAGCTCATACGTGACACCTGCCGTTTGCTCAGGCCCTTTGAGGAAGCCACTTTATTTGTCAGTCAGCAGGATTACGGGATGAACGACGTGATTCCACTGCTTCATGTACTACAGCACATGTTGGAAACCATGGCTGGTCAGGGCACTGGAGACATGGCGTCTACATCTTACGGCCACATGAACCCCGTTGGAGCTGAACTGGAGGAGGAGGAGGAGGAAGAGGAGGAGGAGGGGCACAGTGAGGCACAGTTTAGGCTTGGCGAAATGGCTGGTTTATCTAGTCAGCGGACAGGAGAGGAGGAGCAGGAGCAGCCAGAGGAGCTAGAGGGTTTTGAGGAAGGCGAGACAGAGGACCCGGACACACCGTGGCAGTATGCAGTGGAGATGGAGACAGGTAGTCCATCCGAGTCACTTGCGCAAATGGCAGGAAGCATGCTCACGTGCTTGCGTAGTGACCCCAGAATTGTTTCCATTTGTCGGCGGGATGACTTCTGGCTGTCCACCTTATTGGACCCTCGCTTCCGGCACAAAATGGGGGCATTTTTTAAACCCGCCGAGAGGGAGGACAAACTGAACTACTACAAAGACATTCTACGTAGTCAGTTGGCCGATGCCTATCTGCGCCATGGTCCATACTCTCGCAGGTCTGACTCGAGGGGACCTCTGCGCTCACCTTCCACTGCCATGGCTGCTGGGGGGGTTGGCAGGAGCAGCAGCAGCAGCTCCATCAGCAGCAGCCTCAGTCTTCAGTCGCTAATGAGTAGCTTTCTACACCCGCATAGTGAGGCTACTCATGAGCAGCAGGAAGACCTGGAGCAGGACCTCAACCAGCAGGTCATGTCATACCTTGACATGACCATGCCAACACACCTTGAGGATCCGCTGGACTTCTGGGCAGCCAAACTTGATTTGTGGCCGCAACTAGCAGAGTTTGCCCTGGAAAAGCTGTCCTGCCCGGCAAGTAGCGTGCCATCTGAGCGGGTGTTTAGTGCGGCGGGGGCCATCGTTACGGAGAGGAGAACTCGTCCGCCAACTAAAAATGTGGAGAGACTCACCTTTGTCAAAATGAATCAGGGATGGATCAGCCAGGATTTCCACCCACCAATGCCTGATGCATGCGACTAGATTCAGCATGGTGCCACGTTTTACACTTTCCAAATGGTGCAAAACATATTTATGTCTTTAGGCCAATTTTTGGGCTCCTGCTGATGCCAACTTCAGGGTGTACCTTCCAACCAATTTTTGGCCTCCTGCTGATGCCAACTTCAGGGTGTGCCTTTCAGCCAATTTTTGGCCTCCTGCTGCTGCTTGCAACTCCAGGGTGTGATTCATCCAATTTTTGGGCTCCTGAAGCCAACTCCAGTGTGTCTTTCAAGCTATGTTTGGGCTCCTGCTGCTTGCAACTCCAGGGTGTGATTCATCCAATTTTTGGGCTCCTGAAGCCAACTCCAGTGTCTCTTTCAGCCAATGTTTGGGCTCCTGCTGCTGCTGCTTGCAACTCCAGGGTGTGATTCATCCAATTTTTGGGCTCCTGCTGCCAACTCCAGTGTCTCTCTCAGCCAATTTTTGGCCTCCTGCTGCTGCTGCCAACTCCAGGGTGTCTTTCAAGCAATGTTTGGGCTCCTGCTTATGCTGCTGCCAACTCCAGGGTGTGCCTTCCAGCTAATGTATGTGCTCCTGCTGCTGCCAACTTCAGGGTGCCTTCCAGCCAATTTCTAGGTTCCTGCTGCTGCTGCTGCCAACTCCAGGGTGTGTCAGTCAATTTTTGGGCTCCTGCTACTGCCAACTTCAGTGTCTTTAAAGCAATGTTTGGGCTGCTGCTGCTTGCAACTCCAGGGTGTGATTCATCCAATTTTTGGGCTCCTGCTGCCAACTCCAGTGTCTCTTTCAGCCAATGTTGGGTTCCTGCTGCTGCTTGCAACTCCAGGGTGTGATTCATCCAATTTTTGGGCTCCTGCTGCCAACTCCAGTGTCTCTTTCAGCCAATGTTTGGGCTCCTGCTGCTGCTGTTTGCAACTTCAGGGTGTGATTCATCCAATTTTGGGCTCCTGAAGCCAACTCCAGTGTGTCTTTCAAGCTATGTTTGGGCTGCTGCTGCTTGCAACTCCAGGATGTGATTCATCCAATTTTTGGGCTCCTGAAGCCAACTCCAGTGTCTCTTTCAGCCAATGTTTGGGCTCCTGCTGCTGCTGCTTGCAACTCCAGGGTGTGATTCATCCAATTTTTGGGCTCCTGCTGCCAACTCCAGTGTCTCTCTTGGCCAATTTTTGCCCTTCTGCCGCTGCTGCCAACTCCAGGGTGTCTTTCAAGCAATGTTTGGGCTCCTGCTTATGCTGCTGCCAACTCCAGGGTGTGCCTTCCAGCTAATGTATGTGCTCCTGCTGCTGCCAACTTCAGGGTGCCTTAGAGCCAATTTCTAGGTTCCTGCTGCTGTTGCTGCCAACTCCAGGGTGTCTCAGTCAATTTTTGGGCTCCTGCTACTGCCAACTCCAGTATCTTTAAAGCAATGTTTGGGCTGCTACTGCTGCTGCTTGCAACTCCAGGGTGTGATTCATCCAATTTTTGGGCTCCTGCTGCCAACTCCAGTGTCTCTTTCAGCCAATGTTGGGCTCCTGCTGCTGCTTGCAACTCCAGGGTGTGATTCATCCAATTTTTGGGCTCCTGCTGCCAACTCCAGTGTCTCTTTCAGCCAATGTTGGGTTCCTGCTGCTGCTTGCAACTCCAGGGTGTGATTCATCCAATTTTTGGGCTCCTGCTGCCAACTCCAGTGTCTCTTTCAGCCAATGTTTGGGCTCCTGCTGCTGCTGTTTGCAACTTCAGGGTGTGATTCATCCAATTTTTGGGCTCCTGAAGCCAACTCCAGTGTGTCTTTCAAGCTATGTTTGGGCTGCTGCTGCTTGCAACTCCAGGATGTGATTCATCCAATTTTTGGGCTCCTGAAGCCAACTCCAGTGTCTCTTTCAGCCAATGTTTGGGCTCCTGCTGCTGCTGCTTGCAACTCCAGGGTGTGATTCATCCAATTTTTGGGCTCCTGCTGCCAACTCCAGTGTCTCTCTTGGCCAATTTTTGGCCTCCTGCCGCTGCTGCCAACTCCAGGGTGTCTTTCAAGCAATGTTTGGGCTCCTGCTTATGCTGCTGCCAACTCCAGGGTGTGCCTTCCAGCTAATGTATGTGCTCCTGCTGCTGCCAACTTCAGGGTGCCTTAGAGCCAATTTCTAGGTTCCTGCTGCTGCTGCTGCCAACTCCAGGGTGTCTCAGTCAATTTTTGGGCTCCTGCTACTGCCAACTCCAGTATCTTTAAAGCAATGTTTGGGCTGCTACTGCTGCTGCTTGCAACTCCAGGGTGTGATTCATCCAATTTTTGGGCTCCTGCTGCCAACTCCAGTGTCTCTTTCAGCCAATGTTGGGCTCCTGCTGCTGCTTGCAACTCCAGGGTGTGATTCATCCAATTTTTGGGCTCCTGCTGCCAACTCCAGTGTCTCTTTCAGCCAATATTTGGGCTCCTGCTGCTGCTGCTGCTTGCAACTCCAGGGTGTGATTCATCTAATTTTTGGGCTCCTGAAGCCAGCTCCAGTGTGTATTTCAAGCTATGTTTGGGCTGCTGCTGCTGCTGCTGCTTGCAACTCCAGGGTGTGATTCATCCAATTTTTGGGCTCCTGAAGCCAACTCCAGTGTCTCTTTCAGCCAATGTTTGGGCTCCTGCTGCTGCTGCTTGCAACTCCAGGGTGTGATTCATCCAATTTTTGGGCTCCTGCTGCCAACTCCAGTGTCTCTCTCAGCCAATGTTTGGCCTCCTGCTGCTGCTGCCAACTCCAGGGTGTCTTTCAAGCAATGTTTGGGCTCCTGCTTATGCTGCTGCCAACTCCAGGGTGTGCCTTCCAGCTAATGTATGTGCTCCTGCTGCTGCCAACTTCAGGGTGCCTTCCAGCCAATTTCTAGGTTCCTGCTGCTGCTGCCAACTCCAGGGTGTGTCAGTCAATTTTTGGGCTCCTGCTGCTGCCAACTCCAGTGTCTTTAAAGCAATGTTTGGGCTCCTGCTGCTGCTGCTTGCAACTCCAGGGTGTGATTCATCCAATTTTTGGGCTCCTGAAGCCAACTCCAGTGTGTCTTTCAAGCTATGTTTGGGCTCCTGCTGCTGCTGCTTGCAACTCCAGGGTGTGATTCATCCAATTTTTGGGCTCCTGCTGCCAACTCCAGTGTCTCTTTAAAGTAATGTTTGGGCTCCTGCTGCTGCTTGCAACTCCGGGGTGTGGTTCATCCAATTTTTGGGCTCCTACTGCCAACTCCAGTGTCTCTTTCAAGCTATGTTTGGGTTCCTGCTGCTGCTGCTTGCAACTCCAGGGTGTCATTCAGCCAATTTTTGGGCTCCTGCTGCCAACTCCAGGATGTGTTTCAGCCAATATTTGGGCTCCTGCTTCTGCCAGCTCCAGGGTGTGTTTTTCAGGCAATATAGGGGCCCCTCATAGTGATGCCACCTCAACTCTCTGTAATTGTGCCGCTCTGCGATTCTAATAGCGATGCCTCTGATCTGCATGTCCTAATTATTTACAGTATTATTTCAGTAACCCAGCACGCATCCTATGCGTGTTACAGCAAGGCAGAATGTTTGGGCTCCTGCTGCTGCTGCTCTTTGCAACTTCAAGGTGTGATTCATCCAATTTTTGGGCTCCTGAAGCCAACTCCAGTGTGTCTTTCAAGCTATGTTTGGGCTGCTGCTGCTGCTGCTTGCAACTCCAGGGTGTGATTCATCCAATTTTTGGACTCCTGAAGCCAACTCCAGTGTCTCTTTCAGCCAATGTTTGGGCTCCTGCTGCTGCTTGCAACTCCAGGGTGTGATTCATCCAATTTTTGGGCTCCTGCTGCCAACTCCAGTGTCTCTCTCTGCCAATTTTTGGCCTCTTGCCGCTGCTGCCAACTCCAGGGTGTCTTTCAAGCAATTTTTGGGCTCCTGCTTATGCTGCTGCCAACTCCAGGGTGTGCCTTCCACCTAATCTATGTGCTCCTGCTGCTGCCAACTTCAGGGTGCCATAGAGCCAATTTCTAGGTTTCTGCTGCTGCTGCCAACTCCAGGGTGTGTCATTAAATTTTTGGGCTCCTGCTACTGCCAACTCCAGTATCTTTAAAGCAATGTTTGGGCTGCTACTGCTGCTGCTTGCAACTCCAGGGTGTGATTCATCCAATTTTTGGGCTCCTGCTGCCAACTCCAGTGTCTCTTTCAGCCAATGTTTGGGCTCCTGCTGCTGCTGCTGCTTGCAACTCCAGGGTGTGATTCATCTAATTTTTGGGCTCCTGAAGCCAACTCCAGTGTGTCTTTCAAGCTATGTTTGGGCTGCTGCTGCTGCTGCTTGCAACTCCAGGGTGTGATTCATCCAATTTTTGGGCTCCTGAAGCCAACTCCAGTGTCTCTTTCAGCCAATGTTTGGGCTCCTGCTGCTGCTTGCAACTCCAGGATGTGATTCATCCAATTTTTGGGCTCCTGCTGCCAACTCCAGTGTCTCTCTCAGCCACTTTTTGGCCTCCTGCTGCTGCCAACTCCAGGGTGTCTTTCAAACAATGTTTGGGCTCCTGCTTATGCTGCTGCCAACTCCAGGGTGTGCCTTCCAGCTAATGTATGTGCTCCTGCTGCTGCCAACTTCAGGGTGCCTTCCAGCCAATTTCTAGGTTCCTGATGCTGCTGCCAACTCCAGGGTGTGTCAGTCAATTTTTGGGCTCCTGCTGCTGCCAACTCCAGTGTCTTTAAAGCAATGTTTGGGCTGCTACTGCTGCTGCTTGCAACTCCAGGTGTGATTCATCCAATTTTTGGGCTCCTGAAGCCAACTCCAGTGTGTCTTTCAAGCTATGTTTGGGCTCCTGCTGCTGCTGCTTGCAACTCCAGGGTGTGATTCATCCAATTTTTGGGCTCCTGCTGCCAACTCCAGTGTCTCTTTAAAGTAATGTTTGGGCTCCTGCTGCTGCTTGCAACTCCAGGGTGTGGTTCATCCAATTTTTGGGCTCCTGCTGCCAACTCCAGTGTCTCTTTCAAGCTATGTTTGGGTTCCTGCTGCTGCTGCTGCTTGCAACTCCAGGGTGTCATTCAGCCAATTTTTGGGCTCCTGCTGCCAACTCCAGGATGTGTTTCAGCCAATATTTGGGCTCCTGCTGCTGCCAGCTCCAGGGTGTGCTTTTCAGGCAATATAGGGGCCCCTCATAGTGATGCCACCTCAACTCTCTGTAATTGTGCCGCTCTGCGATTCTAATAGCGATGCCTCTGATCTGCATGTCCTAATTATTTACAGTATTATTTCAGTAACCCAGCACGCATCCTATGCGTGTTACAGCAAGGCAGAATGGTTTACAACCCTATTGAGGCTCTAGGAAGCTCAGAAATAGTCATTTTTAATAGCGATTAGTCGCGAATAAATTCGGGTCGAATTTTTCAAAAGTTCGCTAATCTCTACCCTGCTCCCAATGGGTTTGGGGGGGCAGCTAATGGGGTTATAGCAAGTCACCCACTTGCTGGCAGGTGATTTGCCTATCCCTCCTGCCCTGTGAACTGTTATAGGGGTCTCAAGGACCCCTTACCAGTTCAAAAGAGTTAAATGTAAAAAAGACACACAGACACACGGGTGTGTCCCACTCTGTCCTGCTGACAGCCAGAGAGATCGGCAAATGCCAGGTGCGGGACCAGCTTTGGTTGATCTCTCCGGGTATCAGTGTCAGCTCAGTCACCACCGCAGGGAGGGGCTATTTATACTGGAAGTGATCTGTAATGTCACAGCTCAATCCCAGTATAAATGCCCCTCCCAGGGGTAGGGAACATAGAGATGCCGGGAGCCCAGCTGGGGTGCTAAAAGCTGCAGAGACCAATGTGGAGCAACGCCAAAGGATGAAGACATCATCTGGTGCTGAAACGAAGATGAAGGTAAGATTGTTTTCTTGATTTTTTTTAATGAGATTGATAAAAGTTCAATTTGGGTGAACCTGAACCCGAGGAAATTCAGCAAATTGCCTGAACTTTTAAAAAATTTGCTTATGTCACCAGCTTGGAAGACAATGAAAGTCAATGGTATTTATTACTTCTGAGAAAAATAGTGAACTTTTTGTACCTTTTTATACTGTAGTAAAAAAGTAGAAAGAGCTATTGCTATTCATTTTCTTTGTGGCTGGTGATTCAGCAACAGATTCATGCTTTTTTAACCTAAAGTTAATTTTTTAATTTAATATATCCCACTTTCCCTGCAACTGGCCCACTTTTAGACATTTTAGGCTCGATTCAGAGAGACACAAAAAAACTTTCAAAACGGTGCTGATGTCGTATTTTTTTCAAATGTTCCCGCTCTCGTATGAGCGTTCGAGCGATTCTATGCATGCATTGAAAACCTTGTGTAAAGTTTCCGTCCGTTCGTACGGCAGATCACGAATTACGCGGATGTCATTTTCCATCCAGACTTTTCCGTTTCATTTCCACATGTTACAACGTAGGCTTTCGTTTTTGCCCTTTTCCCATAGTATCCTCCAACGAATCCTTTACGTTTCCCGATAGATTCTGTTTCCATTTTACCAAAAATAAACGTCCAGACGGAATCCTTACAATCTTGCGCCTGCGCACTACAAACTTAAGTCATGAAAGTGCTCGCCTACATATTTGCCACCCTCACTTCTACTACAATGTTTAGCTAAACCACTTAGCACTCCATCCTCCATCTTCCCTTTTGGACCCTTAAAGCTCACCCAAATCACTTCTCGGTCATGTGAATATTCATCTTTAAATATTTCTGTGCCCATTAGTTTTGTGTTAATGTAGTTTGTTAATGAAATGACAATGTAACTTTTTTAAAATAATTACCAGCATCAAATATGCATTTTTTAAAAATGTGTTAAATTTCAACTTTTTACAACTATAAATAATTAAATACATATCAATGGCAGGCCACTGAACATTATTCTTCATCTGTGGTCCCCAACGAGTTGCACAGCTCCTGCATCTCGCCCACCAACTGAAGGAGCCTGACACTCAGTTGTGCCACTCTGGCACGTGTGGTCCCTGTAAATTACAATTTGGGTATAACCTTGTTGGGGTCATACTGCAGTGCCCCCCCCCCCCCCCCATATGGTCCAAACACCTAAATCTGGACTTCATAAGCCAGAGGGCCCTCGCCACCACGGGCCGGGTTTTGCATAGTGCCCGATTAGAGAACCCCTGGCCCGCATTCTGCAGGCAAAGAACGGGCATCAGGAGCAAGGGCGAGTGGCACATCTTGCAGTTCCTGCAACCAAATTTAAAATAATTACACAAAGCAAAGGTAACCAACTAAAACAATAACTCCTACAACACATTAAGATTCAAGTTCAACAATCCAAATATAATTCACAAAGGACATAAGTCTTAAAAAATATAGCAATTATATGGATGTGTGGAAAAATAAATGTTTACATGCTAAGGACTAATTTAGGTCAGCATTAAAATGCATCTATAAGACATACATGAAATGTATTGATTCAGGTGCATTGCTATACAATTTATGGCCTCGGCCATGCTGATACATGCAATGCCTTGGTGCTAAAGGCGCGCAGACTCCTCCACATAGCCGCAAAACATGTTCAAAAATAGCAATCCGAGTCCTCAGAGGTGTCGGAAGTGGTTTTACAATTATACGAATTTATAGGGTGGTGAGCCGTCGGAAAACAGCTCTCTGAATGTGACGTAAACCATCCCAGCAACGGAAGTTTTCTGAAGGAACGAAAATTTTCCAATTTTGTTTGGAAATGTTCCGAATTGCTTCCGTTAATCGAAAGCGCATATACACATTCTCCCGAACGTTCGTGCGAGTGAAAAATGTACGAAAAAAAGCAAAAAAATGACAAACACCCACCAAAACTTTCACAGACAGCTACGAAAGTCCTGACGAATGTTTCTATGAATCGAGCCTTTTGTCCCAATATCACCCACTTTACTGACATTATGTCCCACCAAATGCAGAATGCAGGATGTTTGGCTGGTTTAAAACTGCTCTGAGTCTTTGGCTGAATGGTGGTAGTGGATGCATGGATTTGCTGATCATTGGCTCAATCACCATCATCTTTTATGGACTGAAACTCCCTTGGGGGAAAGGCTAATTACATACACAAGTATCTTAAAATGCTGTGGATATTTATCCACAAAAAAACATAAATAAGCCACACCCCCAAACTACACCCCACCATGCTTATAACCCAATCTAAGCTGCACCTCTTTAAGGTTATTTAAGAAAGGATAGCGCCAGGTAGTGCCTCGTAGCGGCTGGCAGTGTCTGGTGAACTCTGGGCGCTGTACACAAAACCACATTTATGAATCTGGTGAGCGTCTCTAACAGCGCCATGTAGCGTTCAAAGTATTATTACAGGTGGCTCAGCGTATATAGCCAGCGCTCTAGCTTCCAGAGCGCCAGGTATTACCTTTCACTCGATGTCACTGTCCCATACATTTCAATGGCCGTTTATTTGCTTGTGTTTTTTCGCTCAAATCATTGTGTGACCTCTCCTGGCTGCAAACAAGCACTTTTAAAAACTTTTTTGACTATTTATTTTTTTTATGCAGGTTTATTTTCATTACAGGTCTGGCACTAAAGTGTTAATGTCACAGTGTTAAAACAATGTTATTGTTAAAACAATGTCATTCCATGTGTTTTCGCTTTGTTACTGGTCGATATGTGTTCAAAACAGACTTTAATCACAAAGCGTCTGGCGCTCAGTGCTATAGCGACCAGATTTAAAGCACTGACGCTGTATGTGTGTACTTTTTTGATAAGTATGGTGTGGAGCCCTGAGAGTCGGTTGCACTGAGCTGGCACTACCTTTTGCTCGCTGCAGCGCTGTACTGGTGTTAGAGCACCCAACATACATCAATGAGGGCCAGGTTACTACAGCGACTGTTACAGCGACCAGTACCTGTTTACAGCGTCTACTAGCGGTCGCTTTAAGCGCTGCTATACAGACGCTCATCTGGCAATACCTGGCGTTAGTAATGAATCAGCCTCATAGTGTCACATTTTTTTCTTTATCACACATGCTCATTTTGATACCTGGATTTGTATTCTTGACCGAAGTTGAAGTGACAGAGGAAATTTCCAAGAGCATAATACAATTACAGTCAACTGTTGTTTAAATTGAAATTTGTAGTTGTTCTTTACTTACAGATCAATTTGTTGCACATGTCATTTGCAGGGTCTTCCTCTAAGCTTGACAGTGATTTTAAAAAAGTTATAATTCAACTAATTTTCATCATCACCAAGGGCACCACAGATGAAAAGTGAGCAGTTGAAATGAAAATAAATATTACATGAGAAAATATATCACTAGCTGAAATACAGCGGAGACAAAGCATTGTGCTGGCCAGTAGTTATGCTGTCACATATGACAGAGCTATTTCTATTTCACTCAAAATGATAAATAGGCCACCATGTTCAACAAAAAGACTAGTTAAAATGTACAGAAAAAGACCCCCTACTCTAAAGTCTAAACGTTTGAGGCTACTAAATCATTTTTGGTATCGAGCAAAGAAAAACTGGATAACTATTCAAAAAAAACTTGTCTAAGAAATGTATAACATACGTCATTACTTATCACATGAATACTTAGTTATTAGATTCAATACTTGTTTGCTTAAATCTAAAACCCAATATAAAAGTCGTATTTTACATTTTCTGCATAAACAATATTAGGTAAAAACAAATATTAATGTTATAAAACCTACTGTAAATTCCAAATTCATCCCAGTTTTGCTCTCCCTCTAACACACACCAACAATAAAGCTTCATCTTCTTTAAGAGGGACTATAGTTGACATCTCAACTCTTGGGACCTCTCGTCCTTTTTAAAGCCCATATTCAGCCAAAAGTTTTGTACAAAATAAAGAATTGTACAGCACTTTGTAAAAAGACAGCGCTATATCAATAAACAGTAATAATAATAATAATAAGAATTTTCCAAGAAGACATTCAGATGCTATCCCAGAGTGGAAAGGGACCTGCATGTCACTCAAGGTATTGCAGATTCAAAACAAATACGTATGTCCACAAGAATAGCCAGCAGTCTAAATCTTCTATAAACTCCATATTTAATATAAATTAATATATACACTCAAACCCCACTGCACCAAAACTACTAATATTATAACAAAATGAGCATGCTGTGCAATGGCCCCACATATATAAAAGAGAAAAAAAGGGGATAAGGGTGGCCCAGACACCACTTGCTGGCCGGTGATAAAATGCACTACTTTGATATAGCTCAATTAAATCAATTTTGTTAGGCAAAAACATATAAACTTACATAGATACTTTAAAACCAAATAAAAACGGTAATTACAATAGTTTCTTACTGTGCCCCCCACAGGTCCTGTATAAATAACAATCCCTTAAAAATTACACCCTATTGGCAACCTCCAACAATATCAAAAAGTGCAAATGTATCAAAAAGTACAAATGTGCATGTACAAAACATAACATAATTCATACTATCTGATGTAAGTGACAAAATGTGCATATGTAAATTGTGTGCAACCCTATTTGCAAAAAGTGCCAGTGCTAATAAAGCGTATAATATATACCCTTTAGTCAAATCTGAGGACCAATTGAGTCACAAAGATTATAACGATAATCAAGCTACATCACCCATTTAAATCGTAGTGCATCCAGGGCCTCACTCTTCCTAACCCATGCATTTCGTGGCAGCAGGACCCATCGCCTCAAGGATATTAGCCCAAGCATACATTAACTGATGGAGAAGAGTTATGGGAGAATTTTGTCCAGTGATCTGAAATCTGTTAATGATGGCTTTGGGGGTCATTCAAATTATTTGGTGAAGCCAGGGTACTTGCAGTGTACATTGCAGTGCAGATTGCAACCTGCATCAAAATTTGAAAACACTTTTTTCTACCTTCTTTTCCCCAAAAACGACCTGCATCTGTGGTGGAACATTTTTATAGGTGAGGTATATCAGTTTTTCTATGAGGTAAGGATTTTTTTTAAGTTTGGAAACAACAGGACCTGTTTATGGTGTACATACTCTCTATGCTCTGTGCAATCAGGAGCCATGCAGGCCCCTGTGTTCAACTAGAAGTTCCCTTTGCAGGTCATCCCAAAGAGAAAATGAAAAGTGGACCAAAAACAAGCAGAGTGTGTACTGTGCTGTCATATTGTTTATTTGTGTTTTTTCGTTAGAAAAAAATAGGTGTGTAGCATGTCCATCGTACTCTGTGGGAAAATAGATTCCTTTGAGAGCATCAACCTGTCCTGGTCCTCAGCCTGTCCCACTAAGCACACCCACCTCCACCATAGTACAATAAAACAGTGAGTGCGACATGTAAAATAATTTGGTAAGTCTTGCACAAGGTTGCACCATTGTGGCATGTGCTGCACAATTTAGAACAGTGATTGTATTTTAGCCCAAATATACTCACTTAAGCAACTAATTGGTACAGAATAATAGGTGCCACTTCACTATATCTGCTGATCCATTCCTCCTGACCTATGCAGAAACTTGGCGAGATTAACTGCTTCTGCATTTGAGCAAGGCCTGCTCATATTGTGTTTAAGGTTTAATTAAATGTATCTACATTTCTATTGTAATGTTTTTGGTGATTTTATAATCATGTAATAGCTAAGCCGTTGGTGTTTCTTCACTAGCAATCCGTAAAGATCTACTTTGCTAATAAAGAATCATCAAGTTTCCCCCCAGATGTTGCTTACTAAACAAAAGGAAAGTGTTGCGTTTCAACCAGGCATCTGACTCTAGTGAGTGGGGACTGAAATGGGTGAGGAAACTTCTCATAAGCTCTGCAGTGTTATCCCTGCAGAGAATTTACTGTTTATTAAATGAAGAATGAGAGCAAAGAGCCTACACAGTGGTGGTTGTTAATTAAGCTATAAACAGTGGATGTGAAAGTCCTTCTTGCTGAAGAATATTAAAGAGCTTTATTTATACTCATTATCACTGAAGATAAATACACAGCATATCCATGAGTAATTATCCTTGGGACACTGGAGATAGAACACAATATCCGCAAGCTGTAGTATAGGGAGAAAGAATGCGGGAAGAAAAAGAGAATTAGATATCAATACTTCTCTGCTGCTTCTAATTATAATTTTATTAACCTCATCATGAAATAAATCACAAGTGTGTGACAACATAATTACCAAATTTTGATAAAAGATGAAAGGAACAAAAAAATTCCATGTGCTGACCTTCAGAATTATGTGACCTTACGGTACTTGTAATGTGAAATGATTAACAGGAATTTTGGCCTTAGATTAATGAAATAAACTAAACAATTTACTGAAATAAATTTGTTCAGTTACACGATGCAGCTTTATTCCCAAGAGAGCACCTCACATCTGTGGCCACGGCAGTTTTGCTATGGTTTCGATTTTGTAATAAAATAGTTTTTTCTACATTTTAAATCTCTTTTTAATTTCTTAAATTTACACACAAACTGAGAGAACACATAAAAAACCAAACATTCCTATTATTTGTCTGCTATGCATTTAGAAACAGGGATTGTGTGTGAACCAATGGTCAGTAAAGGTATCTGGTTTCACTTATTTTAAGGTAACCCACATGAATATATACAGCAGCAGTTCAAAATCTGTCCCCATTCCATGCCAATAGGTACTAGTTGAAATTAGTCCAGGCACCTTAGGAATGGGAAATCTGATAAACCCTGAATAGACTGGACAATTATACATAATATTACTACCACTACTAGAGTGGTGTTATATACTGAGACAAGAAGAGTATTGCATCACAAAAAGGGAATTGGGTGATGCAGCTTTGCAAAGCTGGAAGTGATGAAGATAATAAAACAGACCAGTAGAAGCCTATTAAATCATATATATGAAAGCATTGTCAATTAACTATCTCACCTACAAAAAGACGTTAATCAGGTAGAACAGTTCCAAAGACAGGCTACAATGGTGAAAGAACCTAAACACTAAACTTGTCATGGGAGAAGTAAAAGGAAAGTACACTTTTCCCTCCATCTAGTTTGCTCATAAGTGAATATTTTTCTCTTTGTCTTAAGATAAGCTATAGCAGTGGTGCTCCACTGGCGGACCGGGGTTGGAATGCACACCTTGATGCCAGATTTCCGGACCCCTGTCCTGACAGCCCTGCACGCAGTGGCTTCTGTGTTGCCATGCTCAACGCTGCCCCCTTTACTTGATTGGTGATTTAGTGCTAAGTCTCTACCAGTGTCATGACTCTGCTCCCTGGCACCTAGCAATTGCAATATGAAGTAATGCATGGATGGGAAGTGGCATTGCAAGGTACACACAAACTTTGTTTTTCTGCCCCATGTATTCCTGTCCCACAATCTCTGCCCCACCCATCCCTGCCCCCCCCCCCGCTCAGCTCCAGCCATTCCTATCCCCCACATTTGCCCCATCCATTTCTGTCTCCCCAGCTTTGCCCCATCCATCCCTGTCCCCGCGGCTCTGCCCCATCCAGCCCAGTCTCTCTGCTTCATCCATTCCTGTCCTCCCAGTTTTGCTCTTCCAATCCCAGGCCTCCCAGCTTTGCCAAACCATTACTCTTTCTTCCTGCTCTGGCATCTACCTCCCCAGCTCTGCACCTTCCATTCCTGTCCTTCTAGTTTTGCCCATCCATCTCTTCTCCCAGCTCTTTCTTCATCCCTCCCTGTTCTGTCTATTCATCCCTCTTCCTATCTAGTTCCTCTCCTATTCATCCCTCTCCCCATAACTCTATCTATTCATCCTTGTTATCAGATCTTGCCAGTAACATTTTGGGCCCTAATCCACCCCTGTACATGGCCTGCACAGAACACAGAATACACGGTAGCTATAGTAATATAGGTAAAGCTAAAAAAAAATAATTTACTTTCAGTGGTAAGTAGCCATAACTAATAATGTTTATTACATTCAAGGACAGCATACGTGTCACTTTTAAACACTTTTAGTGTATTCTTCAAAACCTCCTCTGGTGGAGAGTTTCATAGTGTCACTGCTCTTACAGTTAACCCCCCCCCCCTCTTATAATGGTGTAAGAAGAGTATTTCCACTAACCTTAGTGGATGTCCTTAGGCCTGATTCGTGCCTCTGTCGCACACATTTCCACCAGTGGGAATTACGTCAAAGGCCCGTATTTGGGATATTTTTCGTATCGGGTGATTCAGGGC
Source organism: Gastrophryne carolinensis (assembly GCA_027917425.1). Lineage (NCBI taxonomy): Eukaryota > Metazoa > Chordata > Amphibia > Anura > Microhylidae > Gastrophryne > Gastrophryne carolinensis. Next base: position 217,435,250 of record CM051234.1, read on the forward strand.
TGTGTTTTGGGCCGAGTTACCCTTTTAGTGGGAAAATACGTTATGCATACGCCAGACCGAATATAAGCCGCATTGTTACGGCTCAAGGCATACGTTCGTCCATAAATTTACGGGTGTAGCCTGTGCTTGCACGTGATTCTGAGCCCTGATTTGGTCATTTTTGGGCCTATAAAATCAGTAAGTTCCCAGTTCAAACTTACACCCTCTTCTTGCTAACAGGAACCTGCCAACACACCTACAATGATGAGTTGTGTGAGCAGTATGAGCATGTGCAGCAGCGGGGGCTGTTAACCACGTACCTTACAGAGCTTAGGCCTACCCGCCGTCTCCATGATATCGATCATGACCAATCAGCAGGTGTTCGACTGAACCGCTTTTCTCTTGAGAAGCTTTACTCAGAGCTGCGGCTATGGTTGGCCCCTGCCTCAAGAGAGGGGCATGCAAATGTAGGTATGACCTAATTGGTTGCCTGCCTACAATCTTTGGTGAATGTCTCCTTCCAGAGGCTAGGGGCACTGTTTGTTGACATGTCCCATTAACTGAGCCGCACCCTGACTACATTTCTCAATGGTGTGGCTATCATTTAGGAGAAATGCATCTCTTTTCCTGACAGCATAGCAGCCTGGAATGCTAGCCTTGCTTCACCTACCCTAAAACAGTTTCCCTTTGTCCCAAATGGCCCTTATTTTGCTTTATTTTGCGTGTTTATTTGTGTTGGCAGTTACTGAACCTTATTTTTTCTTAATGTCCTATGCATGGTGTGGCCGGATCTTCATTTTTTCAGCGTTTTGGCTGGCTTTCGTGGCTTATCCCATTAATTTTGAGGAGTTCCAGTTTGTAAACCAATTTTGAGAGTGGCGAGCTGACTGGTGACTGGCTCCTAGGTAAATCTGATGATTTCTTTTAGTAAATCTGCCTATCTATTGATGTCTTTGTATTAGCAATTTTTTGTCTAATATGTACACAGTTGTTGGTTTAGGCCCAAGTTAAGTGTGTTTGCCAATCTCCCTTCCTTCCCTCACTTCTACTGTGTTCATAGCCCTTTATTAATGCGCCCTCCCCTGTCATTGTTACAAATGCTTGGAGCCTCCTACCTTTAGCTTTATTCACCAACTCTGGCCAAATATGTACTATTTTGTTTTGCTGTTGTGTTACCTGTCAGGATGTTAATAATCTGTTTCTTTTTACCTGGCTCCTAAGTTTCCTTTTTAAAGCCCCAGACTGATGGCCTGGATGCTTATAATCAGTGCCAACGACAGATGCAGTAGCATACCCCCCAACCATCCCGATTTTCCCGGGACTGCCCCGATTTTTAATAATTGGTCCGGAGGCGCATGCACTTGTCCCGCGCCGTCGCCGCTCTGTCCCACGCCGTCACCCGAGAGTTGCGGTGGCCTCTCAGATGCCCGCAGCCGCCGACCAAGTGTAAGTGCTCAGCTGCACACTCGGGGCCGGTGGCAGGGAGTGTCTGAGGGGCCTCGGCAGCTGATATTCTGAGAGGCAGGTTTTTTTGGTGGTTCAGTGGGTGGGAGCGGGGCTCCAAGAAGGAACCTCACACAGGAGGGGAAATGGCCACACTGGTGAGTGTATTTGTGTTTGTGTCTATGTATGTGTGCTTGTGTATGTGTGTGTCTATGTGTCTATGCTGTGTGTGTGTGTGTGTGTGTGTGTGTGTGTGTGTGTGTCTATGTGTGTTTGCTTGTGTATGTGTGTGCTTGTGTATGTGTGTGTGTGTGTGTCTATGTCTATGTGTGTGTGCCTGTGTGTGTATGTGTGTGTGTGTGTGTGTGTGTGTGTGTCTGTTTGTGTGTGTGTGTGTCTATGTGTGTGTGCCTGTGTATGTGTGTGTCTATGTATGTGTGTGTCTGTCTATGTGTGTGTGTGTCTATGTGAAGGGGCGGACTGGCCCTAGGGCATACCGGGAGAAATCCCGGTAGGCCGCTGCTTCCCCCTGGTCACTGGTATCATAAATGTCGTGATCTGGCCCCTCCTGCCCAGGCCATGCATTAGGGCAGGTGGCCTGCGTGAATGGGTGCCACGGTGACTGGCCGGCCCACAGCTGCCTCCTTTGAAGGCCGGGCAGCAACATTAAGTAGCATAATGGGTCGGTCCTGGGCCCTACTGACAGCTGGCACAGCCAATTGTTGCCATTGCAGCGCAGCACCGATAATTAGGAACTGCCCCTATATAATTAAAAAGTAGGTGGCCACTCTAGCCACCTCGGGGGTGCAGCCACATGGAACTGACAGGTGCGGAGAGGACCCAGGGTATCTCATGCCTCACTCAATGTTGCTCACATTTCCTAGGACTAGCATTTCAACAACGGTGTCTGCAGGATGATTGATGTCCTGCTTTGCTCCATAAACCTCCTTTGCAGGCTGTGCTGAACTTGTAAACGGATCCCAAGCATATGCATCTCTCCCCTCTCCTCTCACGTGACCAGAGCCAGTGAGAGCAAATCAGAAGCTGCCATAATTGGGATTCTGATTAGCAGCGCAGAACAAAGGGCAAAGGTCCACAAGGTACATTTTCTTCTCCTCTACACACTTATGTCCCTCCTGTGACATACATAGAGGGGCACATTGCAAAGAGCAAAAAACATAGAATCTAGCAGCTTTGAAGGCTCCCATCTTCTTATACAAAGAGAAACAATCACCCCTGTGCCGCAGTAACGTCAAGCATTTCTGAATGGCTGATGTGGGTATGCACAGCCGAAGGGTAGCAGTCAGCGCTTGGCTCAGCTTTACTAAGCCACTATCAGAGTGGTCTAATAAAACTGATTGAAGCGCTGGCTGCAGATTGGAGGAGAGCCTGCGTGTGTACCATGCGATTGCCAGGCAGGTGGATAAATAAGCCAATCCAGGGGATTTCACACAGCGGGGCATCCCAATTTGGGATGGCCCACTGGCAAGGAACAATCACCAAGATCTAATTCCCTGCTCTATAAACTGCCCCTGTCTGATGGCAGAGGAGCTCTTTGGGACAATTAGAGCGGCCTGCGTGACCCGATGTCCACAGTGCCAGAGCCAGAGAATTTATTAAATACCCCATTGTGCTCCCATCTTTAAAGTGGACCGAAAGTCTTAAGGCTATTGGTCTGCTAAGTCTCAGGGGCATAGGTAAGTGAACCAAGAGTATTTTGAGGCATTTGTTCCATGTTAAAGGGGACAAAAACCTGTTTACCTCCTTTCCACTGTGGGATCATTGTAAAATGTAACTTTCTGGTGATGCCCAGCTCATGCACAGACAGCATCCCCCTGGCTATAGCGCACTCCTGTTCAAGTCTATCAAAATGTCTGCTATGAGCATACATAGACTAAGGGCCTTATTTATCACGGGCTAGCGCCAGGTAGTGTCTGACGAGCGCCAGGTACCGCCAGCTATCGGCGGCTACCGACTCAAGTACGCCCGGCGGCGGTCACAATGACGCATTTATCAAGCAAAATGAGGCTAGCGCCGGCGAGAGCGACGGCTAGCGCGGCATTCATCATGAAGCCGCCTGGACCGAACAGCGCCGCTGCAAATTCCTTCACAGCGCCAGGTATGAGCTGTCGCTCCCTGGCGATGTCCAATGCATTTCAATGGAGCAATCTATAATTAATCATAATTAATTGGTATTAATTTTTTTATTTTTTTTTTTTTAATGTCAAAAATTCGGAGACCACTTCTGCAATGTTAGGATTTATTTTTAAGTTAAAAAAAATTTTTAAAAAAATTTGTGCAGAATTCATCTAACAGGTCTGATATTAATGTATTCATATTACAAAATGATTCTAAAAACATGTATAATGTTACAATCAAAAAATATGGTTGTTTAGGGGTTAAAAACTAGTTAACGGGGGCGTGGCCTGGCGCGCTAATGGAGTGGCCGCACTAACCTGAGCTCCTGATCCTACCCGGGCTTTTTTCCCATTATACGAGGCAATCGGATCACTGAACTATCCTGTGGCATGCCAGGCAGACGGGGCAAGAGAAAAGACAGAGGCAGAGGTGCAGGTCGAGCCGGCGTCGGGCGGGTGAGGGAACCGGCAACCTTACCTCTTCTCAACGGCGGTGTGAGGAGTGAGCGGCTCGCGCGGCCCACGTCGACGGAGGCACCCTCGTCGGCGCATTCACTGGAACCTCCGGACGGGAGGGAGAGATCCGGACGGGCGGAGGACCACGGAGCAGCCCGAAGTGAGTGCGGTGCGGCGGGCGCCGGAGAATACACAGGCGGCCCCTGCAGTGCTCAGCGTGGAGAGGACAGCACGCAAGATGGCGGCGGCGAACGAGGTAGGGAGGTCGCCCCCCTCTCCACCCACCAGATCCCACACTCAGGCGTCGGCGTCGGGAGACCCTGAATGCACCGGTATAGCGGGCCCCCATTACCACATAGCAGGGGGCAGCCCCACTTGTTACAAAGAACCTGCGCCCCGCGATGACGGGGAGGCAGCCCAGCTCACACATGTCCAAGATGGCGGCCGGGAAACAGGGGCAGCAGATGGACGGCCACAGCTGAGACCTGAGGAGAGGGCCACTCTGGCCAATGGAGCAAAAGGAGGGGAAGAACAGCTATCCACTAACCCACAGGGGGAACGGGGACACAAAACCCCTACCACAAAGCCCCAGCAGCTTCATATGGCCGCGTGGAAGGAGACAGCCTTAAACAAACTGGGAAAATATGCCTTCCTTCCAGATGGGAAGGACCCAGACAACCCGCCACCCGTCACTGCTACAAGAGGGGCACCATCTACACCCCAAGTGCCACAGGGGAGAGCTCCCCTCCCACAGAGGGCCCCGAGACCCAGATCCAGAAGCAGATCTAACCCAGGGCGCACCAGGAGCCCCAGCCAAGACCGCGACTGGGCTACCAATGGGACGGGAACGTCCAGCCCGCTACCACCCAGCCCCCATCCTGATACCTCTATGTCATGGCCTTCCCAAGGGGACCCAACCATCCCGAGCTCCCCGGTCCTGATGTCATACTCCCATGAGGAACCTCTTCGTCCTATGGAGATATTTTCCACCCCGGTGGAGGTAGCGCTCCCTTCTCCAGATGCTTCAATTCTGCAATCCCCGCAACAAACCTCAAAAGATATCGTGGACACCCCAGCTCACGCAGGCAATATACACAGAGAAACCCTCTCTTTCTTGAGGTCCATCCCCACCAGGGCGGACTTTGAGGCGCTCATTTCTAAGTATGAGATGGCATACAAAAAGGATATCGCGGAGGTAAAGGGCCACCTCCAGGCCCTTGACACCAGGGTGACATCCCAACAATCAGCTACTGAAGCCGCTATCGCAGACCTAGCTCAGCGAGTGGAGGCCCAAAATGCGCAGATTCTCCAGCTCCAGCTACAACATGATGACCTAGAGAATAGGCACAGGAGAAACAATCTGCGGCTCCGGGGTATTCCGGAAGCTTCGGCGGGAGAAGACGTGAAGCAGATCATCACCACTATCTTCAACAAATTATTAAACAGAGACGCCGAGACCCCAATTGAGATCGACAGAGCGCATAGGGCTCTGGGCCCCCGCAATCCTGACCCGTCACGTCCACGAGATGTAGTATGCAGGGTCCACTTCTACAAAATTAAAGAGGAAATAGCCCGCAGAGCCTGGCGACACGGACCGGTGGACTTTGATGGCGCTAACATACAAATTTTACCAGATCTATCCAGGCGCACCCTGCAAATGAGGAAGATGATGCGACCGGTACTAGAAGCTGTTAGAAATGGGGGAGCCTCCTACCGTTGGGGCTTCCCCTTCCACCTGATTGTACACAGAAACCGCGAGACATTCCTTCTCAAAACTCACCGGGACCTGGAGGGACTTTTCTCATTCCTGGGCTGTGACCCGTTCCAAGCCCCGAACTGGCTTCTCCCCAATGCGGAACCAACCACACGGGTGACTCGTGGGGCGCCCCCCCGCAGATCGAGAATGTCCAGACCCCGATCGGGATACGAAAGACGCGCTGGACCTATGGACAGTGAGCCATGACCTCTCTCGCCCTGGACAAGCGGGAACTGCGGTGATATTTAACTATGTTTTAGAGTTTTAAGTTACTGATTTATTGCCCAGATCACTAGATCTGATTGCTCAGGTATAGCCTGTATACTTTGTTTACTGGCTATCTTCCTCTTTTTGTTAACCGAAGCCCGGTGGATACGGTTGGCGGCTACCCCAGTCTCGTTGCTAGCTGCAAACCCCCACCTAGGTTGGCATCAGCCCCCCCCCGACAGGAGGAGCGCTGATCCCCCAGAGCAGTAGCTCTTTAGTGTTTCCCTCACGCCATACTTGGCCTTTGTATTGTTTGCACTGTTTTTTTACCTTATTGCCTTGTTCCTGCCTCCCCCCCACCCCAGTGTTCCCTCTCTTGCACCACAACCCCCCGCCACCAGGACTCCCCCACACCCAACTACAGCCCCCCCCCTTCCCCCCACCGGAACCTTCCGCCCCCCGACCTCCAGAGAAAACAGGGAGTGACCCCCGGACACCCAGAGCCCTCCCGAGATGGGCGAGATAGTGATCAGCTCGTTTAATGTAAAGGGACTTAATATCCCCGAGAAACGGTCCAAGATTCTATACAACCTCCACAAGCAGAAAGTCAAAGTAATCCTCTTTCAAGAAACCCACTTTAAGACAGGTCACATACCTGATATTCGGGATAGACACTATACAACTTGGCACCACGGCCCCAATCCGGAGGGGAAAACAAAGGGGGTATCAGTAGCCTTCCACAAATCACTTCCCCACGAGACCCTTGATGTTCAGGTCGACCCCCGGGGTAGATTTCTCTTCGTTAAAGTCAGGATATTCCACAAAATATATACATTTGCAAGCTTATACGCTCCCAATACAGACCAGATCAGATTCTCCATCCAGACCCTCAGAATGCTGGAGGACTTTGCGGAGGGGGTGATCGTCATCGGAGGAGACCTGAACGTCCCCCTTAACCCCTCGGTCGACTCCTCCTCCGGGAGGGCATCTGTGTCGTTGAGTAAAATAAATAGCTTGAAAAAAGCTCTAACAAAACTCCAGCTGGTTGACACCTGGAGGGTTCTCCACGGCCAGAAAAGAGATTACTCCTTTTTCTCCCACGCCGCAGGCTCATACAGCAGGATTGACTATTTGCTCACGAGCCACCATGCATTAGACTGGGACCCTAAGGCGTGGATAGGACCTATTTTATGGTCCGACCATGCCCCGATCTTTATCTCACTGGCCCTCCCAGGCCTCTCCCCTCTTTGCTGGTCGTGGAGACTCAGCGATAATCTGCTTGACGACGCGGCGTGCTCCGCTGCGGTGGAACAGTCGATCCAGCACTTCCTGGACGACCACAGAGCCGATCCAACCCCCCTGCCCACCCAATGGGAGGCCCTGAAATGTGTTCTCAGGGGAGAGCTTATTAAACAAGGCTCTAGAATTAAACGGGATAAAGCAGACCAAATTAAAAGAGCGTTGAATGATATTAATACCCTAGAAACCACACATAAAGCCAACCCAACTAACCTTGGGCTTTTGAAACTTCAGGAGGCCAGGGAGAAACTTCAGACCCTATATAATCGATCTTATCTGAGCTACAGGGATAGGGGCAGAGCACAGCTATATAGGCTAGCGAATAAATGCGGTCGTACACTGGCCAGAACCCTCCATCCACGACCAACAGCCTCATATATTCCTGCACTCCGGAAACCTGACGGGTCATTGGCACAATCCCCCTCAGACATAGCAGCCACCTTCAGAGAATATTACAATTCCCTTTATAACATCCAAAACCCTCCTGGCTCACCCCCGGGACGAGGAGCCTCCTCCACAGCAATAGAAGATTATATCTCTAGCACCCTTTTACCCACGATCTCCTCAGAGGAGGCGGAGGCCTTAGAGCTGCCCTTTTCTGACCAGGAGGTTACCCAAGCAATTAAAGACTCGCCAGCTGGCAAATGCCCGGGTCCGGATGGATATACCCCTAAATTTTACAAACGATTTGGATCTCAACTGACCCCCTTCCTGACAAGAGTCTTCAATTCCATAGGGGGAGACTGCCCCTTCCCTAAGCAAGCCTTGGAGGCCACAATCTCGGTTATCCCAAAACCAGGAAAGGACACCGCGATTTGTGGGAATTACAGACCGATCTCACTCATCAACATCGATCTTAAACTTTTTGCAAAGATCATAGCTCTAAGGCTTCAGGGATTACTCCCGGGTAGGATTCATCTGGACCAGGTGGGGTTTGTTCCGGGGAGGGAGGCCAGGGACAATACTAACAAGCTGTTCACCCTGATCTCACACATAACTTCTTCCAACACCCAGGCCTGTCTCCTCGCCTGTGATGCCGAGAAGGCGTTTGACAGGGTGAACTGGACATTCATGTCAGCCACGCTGAAGCAGATTGGCCTTGGCCCTGGCCTCCTCTCCAAGATTTTGGCCCTGTATACTAGTCCGACCGCCAGAGTTAGAGTTAACGGCCTGCAATCCGCCCCATTCACTATAGGCAATGGCACGAGACAGGGCTGCCCCCTCTCCCCCCTTCTCTATGTTCTAACAATGGAGCACTTAGCCACGGCCATACGCAATAACCCGGACATTAAGGGTATTCAAGTTGCAGACCGCCACTATAAAGCTTCCCTATTTGCGGATGACTTGATGCTACACATCACGTCTCCACATATATCATTCCCGGCCCTCCTAAAAGAATTTGAGCGATTCGGTGCGGTAAGTAATTTCAAAATTAACCTCTCCAAAACCGAGGCGCTCAACCTCTCCCTCCCTGTCAGGAACCGCTTACCTGATCCCCGTTCCAGCGACGTCTCCAGGCGGCCAGCTGCAGCTGTCACTGTGCGGCGGCCGCGCCGAGCGGCGCCGGCTCGAGCAGCGTCGGCTCGAGCGGCGCCCAGCTCAGCCACGCCCCCAGCTTCCTCCGCCAGGAGACGTGCTCGCGCGCGGCCGCGAGCACGTGTCTGTTATGCCCTCCGGCGGCGCTGTGCGGCGCGCACCCGCCGGAGGATCAATTAAAGGGTTAATGAATCCTAGGGGATTGAGAGCTTCGCCCTCTTCTGCTCTGCAGCCAATTACCCTTGGAATCCTATGTGCTCCAATCAGTACACTGCTTCCCTCAGACCTGTTCCTATAAAGGCAATTCCCTCTCAGTTGTGAATTGCCTGTGATAGCGCTCAGAACCCTGTGTTACCTACTCCTGTGAAGTCTAGCCTGTTGCCGATTTGATTGTACGACCATTCTCGATCCTGAATCCTTGTTGCCGACCTCTGCCTGAATTGACGCCTCTCGATCCTGAATCCTTGTTGCCGACCTTTGCCTGAACTGACGCTTCTAGATCCTGATCCCCAGTTGCTGACCTCTGCCTGAACCCCGACTACGTCTTGCCTGACCCCTGGTGCCGCTACGATCTCTGCCTTCCCGTTATCGACCTATTGCCTGTCTCTGGACTTCCGTCACTCACGCTCTTGCTATTGGTTCTCCAGTCCTCCCACATATAAGCTTACATCCTTTGAGCCATTAAGTCCTGGGGGCAACCGATCCCGGGTAGGCGTATCTTGCGTCCCGGCAAGCGGGGGCTCCTACAGGTGAAGCTGGCTGTGGAGATTGGGGGTTGTGAGCTTATTAAGAGGGCTGGAGTTACCCCGAGCGTGACATTATCACAGGCCAAAAAATGGATGACCTGGTACAGCAGGTGCAAGCTATGGCCACAGCGATCAACCAACTCGCTCAAAGAGTGGCCACTCAGGAATCTCGTCAAGTGCCAACTTCCGCTGTACCACCTCATTTCTCCGAACCTAAGATTCCAATGCCTGAGAAATTTTTTGGAGAACGAGCAAAATTTTCCAATTTCAAGAATGCCTGCGAACTATATTTTAAGTTAAGACCTATCTCCTCTGGCACAGAGGTCCAACGAGTAGGCCTAGTCATTTCCTTGCTTCAAGGAGACCCACAGTCCTGGGCCTTTAGTTTACCGTCCCATGACATTGCTCTACAATCAGTGACTGCCTTCTTCAATGCTATGGGCGTTTTATACGCCGATCCTGATATACAGTCTACCGCAGAGAATAGGCTTCGGGCCTTAAAACAAAGACGGAATTCGGCTGAAGACTACTGTGCTGAATTCCGCCGCTGGGCTATCGAAGCTAGGTGGAACGATCCAGCTTTGTGTAGTCAGTTCAGGGTGGGACTGTCGGATAGCATCAAGGATGCCTTAGTCAATTTTCCCCCGCCAGCGGACCTAGATCAATTAATGCAGGTCTCCATTAAAATAGACCGACGTCTTAGAGAAAGGGCCAGGGAGAGAGTCGGGGCTCCCACGTCCTTTAGACCAGTCCAGAGTCATAGATCCCCGGTTCCCCGTGGAGAAAATACCTCATCATCCTCCCAGGAAGAACCTATGCAATTAGGGGGAACCCGCTTATCCCAAGAGGCGAAACAGCGTAGGCGATCCGAGGGGTTATGCCTGTATTGCGGGAATTCTGGTCATTTTGCAGGGTCCTGTCCCAACAAGGGGAAACCGGCGGAAAACTTCCGCACCCAGACCAGGTAGAGAGTACTGATCTGGGTGAGTCAGTTTGTAACTCTCGCCAGAATAAGATGCTTGTACCTATTGATTTGTTTTGGGGGTCCTCTAAGCAGACAGTTTCCGCCTTCATAGACAGTGGTGCGGCTGGAAACTTTTTGGACAGGAGCATGATCTCCACCTTAGGGATCCCTGTAGTTCCTCTTGAAAGATCCCTACAAGTTTTAGCTATCAATGGAAAGGCAATCCAGGGAGGTCCTATAAATACCAAGACCCCACCTCTCAGACTAATTGTCGGCTCTTCTCACTCTGAATTCTTAGAATTCTTTATTTTTGATTGTCCGGAAACTCCGGTGGTTTTGGGATACCCCTGGTTGCAACTCCATAACCCGGTGTTAGATTGGCGGGCTGGGGAGTTGGTCAAGTGGAGTGACCACTGTAAGGGTCACTGTTTTAATACAGGCCTCAGAAGCGTTCAAGTCTTACCACAGGAATTACCTCAGCCATACGCTGATTGGATCGATGTATTCTCTGAACGCTCTGCTGATACTCTTCCTCCACATCGGTCCTATGACTGCCCCATTGACTTGCTGCCTGGCACAATTCCCCCGAGGGGAAAGATTTATAACCTTACCCTGCCCGAGGAGCAAGCAATGAGGGAGTATATTACCGAAAATCTTAGGAAAGGATTTATCCGTCCCTCTACCTCGCCTGCTGGGGCCGGGTTCTTTTTTGTAGAGAAAAAAGATGGTGGCTTGAGACCGTGCATAGATTATCGAGCCTTGAATAAGATCACTGTAAAAAACCGATACCCCTTACCCTTGATTGGGGATCTGTTCAATCAAGTCACAGGAGCTCGAATTTTCTCCAAATTGGATTTGAGAGGGGCTTACAATCTGATTCGCATCCGACAGGGGGACGAGTGGAAAACGGCATTTAATGTGAAGGATGGGCACTATGAGTACCTGGTCATGCCCTTCGGTCTTTGTAATGCGCCAGCCGTTTTCCAAGATTTTGTTAATGATATATTCAGGGAATATCTCGGTAGATTTGTAGTCATCTACTTGGATGATATTCTCATTTTTTCTAATTCTTTACCAGAGCACAGACACCATGTTAAGTTGGTGCTACAAAAATTAAGAGAGAACAACTTATTTGCTAAACTGTCTAAGTGTGTGTTTGAAGTCACTACAGTTCCCTTCCTAGGGTATGTTATTACCAACCAGGGTTTGGAGATGGACGCGGGGAAGGTTTCAGCAGTTCAGGATTGGGTCCAACCCAAAACTTTAAAGGAATTGCAACGTTTTCTAGGTTTTGCAAATTTTTATCGGCGTTTCATAAAAGGCTTTTCCCATGTTGTTGCACCCCTTACCAACCTTACCCGCAAGGGGGCTTTTACTGCTAACTGGTCCCCCTCTGCCTGTGAGGCCTTTCTAACCTTGAAACGGGCCTTTACTTCGGCACCTGTCTTAGTGCATCCAGATATTCGTAAAGCTTTTATTATTGAAGTGGATGCTTCTGAGCTGGGAGTGGGTGCAGTTTTGTCACAATATTCTGGTAACCCTGAGCGTCTCCATCCATGCGCTTATTTTTCGCGTAAATTCAGTACCGCGGAACAAAATTATGATGTTGGCAATAGGGAACTATTAGCTATTAAACTGGCATTTGATGAATGGCGACACTGGTTGGAGGGTTCATTACATCCTATAACTGTGTATACTGATCATAAAAATCTCGAATACATAGGTTCTGCCAAGAGGCTGAACTCTCGTCAGGCACGTTGGGCATTATTCTTCTCGCGTTTCAATTTTATTATTACTTTCAAGCCGGGTGTAAAAAATACTAAAGCTGATGCTCTATCTCGCATGTTCGGTGAATGTAAGGATCGGGGTGATTCTGGTGAACCAATTTTACCCACAGGTTGTGTGGTGGGGGCGTTACTTCCTGATCTCTCCAATACCTTGGCGCCGTTTCAAGATGAATCTCCTAGTGATGTACCCTTGGGGTGCCAGTTTGTTCCGCCGCACCTGCGTTCGGATGTAATTCGCGAATTTCACGATGCCAAAACTGCTGGTCATTTGGGTAACCGTAAGACGTTTATGCTTGCCCGTCGTCATGTATGGTGGCCTACCATGAGACGCGATATCACTGCCTTTATCGACGCTTGTGCTATTTGTGCTCGAAGTAAAGGAGTTCACAAGGCTCCTAGTGGCGGTTTGGTTCCTCTTGAAATTCCTGCTGAGCCATGGACCCATATTTCTATGGATTTTATTGTAGATTTGCCTCTCTCACATGGTAATACTGTCATTTGGGTGGTCGTAGATCGTTTCAGTAAGATGGCACATTTCGTTCCTTTGGCCAAACTTCCTTCTGCACCTGAGCTTTCGCGGCTGTTTACTTCACATATTTTTCGTATTCATGGTATTCCGTCCAATATAGTCTCTGATCGGGGTGTTCAATTTACTTCCCGTTTTTGGAAACACTTCTGTTCGCGGTTGGGAATACAGATCTCTCTTTCTTCTGCCTACCATCCCCAGACTAATGGGCAGACAGAAAGAACTAATCAAACTTTGGAACAATACTTAAGGTGTTATGTTTCTGATGCCCAAGAACAATGGGCGGAATTTATTGATTTCGCCGAGTTTGCTTACAATAACGCGCCTAGTGAGAGTACCAAGGTATCTCCTTTTTATTGTAACTTAGGGAAAAATCCTAGAGCTTCTTCCCTTTCAGGGTCACCTTCCAATCTGCCGGCGTTGGAGGAGTGGCTTCAAGAACGGAAGAATATCTGGACACATGTTCAGGAGATTCTTAAGACCACTGGTTTGAGGTATAAGAAATTTGCCGACCGCCGCAGATCACAGGAACCTACTCTTCGAGTAGGCGATCTAGTTTGGGTCTCCACTAAAAATATTGCGCTCCGTCAGCCATCTAGCAAATTAGGTCCAAAATTTATTGGTCCTTTCCCAATCGTCAAGAAGTTGAATAATGTGTCTTTTAAAGTTCAACTCCCGCCAACTATGAAAATACCTAATTCCTTTCACGTTTCACTGTTAAAACCGGCGAAGAATGCTCCTCTTGCTGGTCCTGCACCAATTATTCTTAATAATGAGCCCGAGTATGAAGTGAATAAGATCTTGGATTCACGTAAAGTGCGTAATTCTTTACAGTATTTGGTGGATTGGGTTGGCTATGGTCCGGAGGAAAGATGCTGGGTGGCAGCGAGGAATGTTCATGCCAAGGCTCTTGTAAGAAGGTTCCATCGTGACAATCCAGGGAAACCGGGTGAGGGTCCGGAGGCCCCTCGTGAAGGGGGGGGTAGTGTCAGGAACCGCTTACCTGATCCCCGTTCCAGCGACGTCTCCAGGCGGCCAGCTGCAGCTGTCACTGTGCGGCGGCCGCGCCGAGCGGCGCCGGCTCGAGCAGCGTCGGCTCGAGCGGCGCCCAGCTCAGCCACGCCCCCAGCTTCCTCCGCCAGGAGACGTGCTCGCGCGCGGCCGCGAGCACGTGTCTGTTATGCCCTCCGGCGGCGCTGTGCGGCGCGCACCCGCCGGAGGATCAATTAAAGGGTTAATGAATCCTAGGGGATTGAGAGCTTCGCCCTCTTCTGCTCTGCAGCCAATTACCCTTGGAATCCTATGTGCTCCAATCAGTACACTGCTTCCCTCAGACCTGTTCCTATAAAGGCAATTCCCTCTCAGTTGTGAATTGCCTGTGATAGCGCTCAGAACCCTGTGTTACCTACTCCTGTGAAGTCTAGCCTGTTGCCGATTTGATTGTACGACCATTCTCGATCCTGAATCCTTGTTGCCGACCTCTGCCTGAATTGACGCCTCTCGATCCTGAATCCTTGTTGCCGACCTTTGCCTGAACTGACGCTTCTAGATCCTGATCCCCAGTTGCTGACCTCTGCCTGAACCCCGACTACGTCTTGCCTGACCCCTGGTGCCGCTACGATCTCTGCCTTCCCGTTATCGACCTATTGCCTGTCTCTGGACTTCCGTCACTCACGCTCTTGCTATTGGTTCTCCAGTCCTCCCACATATAAGCTTACATCCTTTGAGCCATTAAGTCCTGGGGGCAACCGATCCCGGGTAGGCGTATCTTGCGTCCCGGCAAGCGGGGGCTCCTACAGGTGAAGCTGGCTGTGGAGATTGGGGGTTGTGAGCTTATTAAGAGGGCTGGAGTTACCCCGAGCGTGACACTCCCCAGCCAGGAGGTACGCCTCCTGGAATCAAACTTTCCATTTAAATGGAAACAGCAATCCATCAAGTACTTAGGAATACAGATACCGGCGGACCTCTCCAAAATATATGAGCTAAATTACTCCCCCCTACTAACTAAAATTGGACAAGATTTAGAGGCCTACGTGAGGAGACCGATCTCATGGTTTGGAAGGGTCAACAGCCTAAAGATGGACGTACTCCCGAAACTTCTATATGTCTTCCAGGCGGCCCCGATTGGACTTCCCGGCAGCTTCTTTAGAAGATTGAGATCAATATTCTCAAAATTTGTGTGGGGGACTTCCAAACCAAGGGTCAGCCTCTCTACTCTCTCCAGGGGCAAAGGAGATGGGGGCATAGGTCTCCCTGATCTGAAATCCTATCACGCATCGGCGGTCCTGCAGAGGCTAGTAGACTGGACCCGCAGAGGGGAGGAAAAACTCTGGGTGCATTTGGAAAGGTCGCTCTCTCGATTCAACCCCGCCACTGTAGCGTGGGCTGCCCCACTAACGAAAACTCAAAAAGGAGCCCTACCCTTCCTCATGAAACATTTTCTAGACATATGGGACCCCCTGCAACACAAACACAACCTAGTCCGCAGACCTGGCCCACTCACACCCATCTTTGACAACCCAGCATTTGAACCGGGCCTTCTATCAAGAAGCTTCCTTCTTTGGGAGGCATCAGAGGGAACTACGGTGGGCCAGGTGATGCGAAACGGGGCCATTCCCTCTTTAGACGATTTGAAAACTAAAGCAGGGGCCAAACGCATATCATGGTTGCTCTATAGACAGCTCCATACCTTCCTAACCTCCAACAACATGATCGATAAAAGTCGGACCCCCCCCACGAAACTAGAACTACTTATACTGCAGGAAGGCCCCCCAACTCACATGATTTCTAAGCTCCACAACATCCTCACCAAGGCCCTACATTCGGGGACCCCCAGATACATTGAGAAGTGGGAAAAAGAACTAGGCCTTAAGTTCTCTGAAAACGAGGTGACAAAAATATATACCTGCACCCTCAGCTCATCTATAGCCACATCCATTAACGAGCGCAATTTTAAGATCCTTGCCCGCTGGTACAGGTGCCCAGCCGATATCCATAGATTCGATAAAACAACCCCCATCACATGCTGGAGATGTCAGAAAGAGGAAGGAAATATGACCCATATTTGGTGGAGCTGCCCAAGTATCAAAAGCTTATGGGACGAAATTATCAATATATATGGGCAGGTCTCAGGCAGGGCCATTATGAACACGCCCCGGTTGGCACTCCTGTCGTTGCTTCCTGATTCCTTAGCCAGCGCGAAGAAAGATGTACTTCGGTTCTTCCTAGCGGCCATGAGAGCAATCATTCCTAGACACTGGAAAACATCAGACTCTCCGACATTGGCCGAATGGGTGGTGGAGCTGGAGGCTATCCGCTACATGGAGAGCTTGTCCTCCGTGGACGCGGAGACTAACGACAGATATGTGTCGACTTGGGCGAGTTGGTTGGAGTACCGGGACACCCACTTGCCAGCGAAGCTGCGGGCGGCTGAGTGAACACAGGCTGCAGGAGTCGGGTAGCATCTACAGGGCTTCCCTGGACCATGCGTCCCCCCCGCACTGATATTACAGTCCGGACCAACAAATCAAAGGATACTTGATACACCCTTTACCCAATAGCTAACACTGGAGCCACGTACTAGTGGCCTACCACCCCACATCCATTAGAGCCCTCCCCCTCCCTCCACCCTCCCCCGGGAGGGGCCCCGCAGCTTTATAAATTACAGAGATTTGATCAAGGATGTACACTTAATCTTAACATGTTACGTATTGTCTCGTTGTCAAATGGAAATTGAATGATGTATATCCTAACTACCGATTGTATAAGCTTTACTTGTGTTGCCCCTCTTAAGCCTCCCATTTCCCAAACCCTTGTCTTCTGTACCCTTCTCCCTCCCCCCCCCTTTTTCTCATTTCGCCTGTTTTTGTGTCTTCATTTATATCAAACTTATCTGCTGTTTGAAAACCAATAAAAATTGATTATACTAAAAACTAGTTAACACCCATCGCCGCCAGCGCTCTGGGGTTTAAACAAGGAATGGACAGCGACAGCAAATTCGGAGCGTGATTTGTTAATGAATATGAAGCTAGCCGTTCGCTCTGGCCATTCGTTGTCAGGCGCTCACATACAACGCTGAACCTGTGAAACAGCGACCCCTAAGCCCGTATTCAACATTACCGCACACCGACTGAGTCGCTGTCATCAAGCAAACGCCGGCCAAGCACAGCGAATACTGGCTGGCGCTGAAAAAATCACGCTACAGACGCTCATCTGGCGCTACCTGGCGCTATTAATGAATCGGCCTCCCCGGAGAGCAGCCAGTGGGAGGTGCCTGGCAATCCATTTTTTTTATTTTATATTAGGATTATCTGTTACATCTATTTAAATATTGGTCCAAATAGCATGATCCCTAGGGGACATCCAAATTTGGGATGCCCTGTGGTGTGTACTAACCTAATTCTGGCATCCTACAGCAGTGACCAGTACAATAAGCATAGGGCACTGCCTTTGAATGCCACTGCTGGCAGACCACCAGTGCTCAGTGCCACAGGTCCCCGCTGCAAGACACAGGGGAGTATGCGACATGCCCTGTGGCTTTTAGTAGAGCATACTGCAGGATGGGGATAATACTATGTTTTGGTCCACTTAAATAGGCACAACACCCAGGATTTTGGATGCCCTGCTGTGGAAAAACCTGAATCATCTGGAGAAACTCACCTTCTGGCAATCCCACAGCACGTTTGTGGGTTGAAGGCCAATCACATCTGGCGTCAAATTGTCTAGCAAAGATGAGTGCAGTATGGGCTGCTGACTGCACCCCGCTCCTACCAGACATTAAAAAATACCTGTTGCTAATACACACTAAAGGTAAAGCAGACCAAAACACAGGTGAGTGAAAAATAAAAAGCTGGGTTTTGGTACATTTTAACAAATCACCCCTGGCTGGCACCAGGGCGGACACAGTACAGCAGGGCCGGTGTGACCAAAAAAGTCCAGGGCCGTTTTTTAGCCCCAGTCCTCCCCTGTCTATGTGTGTTAGTGTCCATGCCCTTACATGGCACGCCTCCGCTGGCCGAGCGCTGGCAGCTTTTTTGCGTCAGGGTGACAGCTCGTCCCACATCGCCCTCCACAGCGTTGTGGGGCAGCAATTTCAAGATATTAACTGCTTAACCTTAGTATCTTGGGCACTGAAATTGCTGCGGTTTCGCAGCAAAGCACCTGGCACCTTGTATCTTACACAGTTATAGGTAGTAATTTGTAAATAGAGCACTTTGCACTTTATCTATTTATGCATTATATTGTATCCTATTCAAATAAATTTTTCTCACTGTACTTTTTATGTAATATGTAGTTTATCACTCTCTTAGGCACAGGCACTTTAGTGGTGCGCCGTCTATGCTTCCAAGTACCATGTTTTCTGGTTTATATTAATTATATTACAGTAGCCATATATTGTCCTCCTGGTACAGCTCGTTGTTTCTATGTTTTTCAAAATTGTCTCAGAATTTTTGTTTGTATGTTGTATGTGATTAGCTTTCATTCCTATGAATAAATTTCGATTATTTTTATACATAACGGTTGGTGTGCGGCTATATTTAAGTGAGTGGCATTTTGGTGCCACTCTTGAGCCCCATTTAGAACAGAGTTTCAAACTGTGTATGTGTGTGTGTCTGTGTCGCCCCTAACTGGCTGTAACAAGGTATGTCCTTAACTAGCTGCAATGGTGGGTGCCCCTCACTGGCTGCAATGAGAGATGCATTTCACTGGCTGCAATGAGGGATGCCCCCCTTCACTGGCTACAATGAGGGATGTCCCTCACTGGCTGCAATGAGGCATGACCCTAACTGACTGCAATGAGGGATGCCCCTCACTGGTTGTATTGGAGGGATGCCCCTCACTGGCTGGAATGGAGGAGTGTCTCTCTCACTACAGCCCTTCACTGTAATGTGTTTGGGGATGCCTTATCTGTATAATTATTATTTATTTAATTCTTAGGTGGTGTTTCCCTTTAAGGGTGTGGCTGGGGGCGTGACCGGGGGTGTGGCTTAAATGTTTAAAAATGTCTTCTCATGTCCCTCTTTATGGCTTTCAAAAGTTGGGAGGTATGCAGTAGTGGAACGTGCCTTCGGCCTCTTGAAGGCCATATTTCGATGGCTGGACCATATTGGGGGTACCCTCCAATATAAACCAGAAAAAGGCATCAAAATCATCCTGGCCTGCATCGCCCTCCACAATTTTACCTTGACAAAGATGGTGGCAAAATATTTGGAGGAGGCAACCCCTGCTTCTGTCCAGGTCAGATTTATTCAGAAAACCAGAGCCACACTGCATTTGATGGACTCCTCTTTCTCATAATTTGTTGTCCTTATATTATTTTATAATTAGTCTAGTCTTTGGATATTCTGGGTGTGATTTAAAAAAACATCCAAAACAAGTTCATGTTTTTTGTGATCTATTGTGGAGAATTAAGTTTTAAGGGTCAAAAGTTGTTGGGTTATGGCACAACTCTGGACGCAGTTAAACATAAAATTGGAGTAAAAATATGTCCAGGATGGCCCATTAAGTATTAAGGAGATGTTGCCTGGCTTTCACTTTTGGTTGCTTGCCGTGCCTCCAGCCTGTCTGGGCTTTGTGTGGTGACCTGGTTGGCCTCCAGCCTGTCCAGCCTTTGTGGCCTCCAAAATAGCCCCAAGCAGCACCTCCATCTGTTGGTGGTGGAGCTGCTGCTCCACAACCACTGTAGCCAGGTCTTCATGGAGCAAGCTGGTGGTCCATCACACCACTTTAAAATATCTCTTGAAATTTTGCCGTAAAGAGGCGCTGTGGCATGCCAGTTTGCCTCCATGACTTAGCAGAGACAGGTGCCATCTGGCTGCAGGGCAGGGCTGACATTCTCCTGGGCGTATTTGGAAGCTGGTGGAGCTGCTGCAGGCAGAAGGAAGATCTTGATGATGTAAGTAGTGGTGATGCCCAGTGTCCCTGGTGCCAGCAGCTGGTATTGGGGGTCTCCACCAGATTTTCAAACTGTTCTTCCTCCAGCTCATTAATTTCTGTTATGAGAGGTGCCATCTGTGTGTAGAAAGGTCAGCATTAGTGTTTGTTTGGCTCAATCTTAACACACAGTCTACATGGCCTAACATTTTCCTCACCATCTTCCTACACTCTGCCCCTTGGCCCTTTCTAAGTAAGCACACACATTTACCTCATCACTGTCTGGACTTCCTACTCCCTGCGTGGCTGGCTGGTGGGTCGGCATACCATTGCTGGTTTCTTGGCGGTAGGCACGCCAGTGGGGGCAGCTGTGGACACAGGTGTAGGGTCTGGAGGGTCAGTTGGTGCTCGCTGGAGGGGGTTGTTGCAAAGTCAAGGTAAATGCACTGATAGTTTACTCTTTAACAATATCTGTGCCCCTTCAAAATCAGAAGGGCTACACACCATGACCTACAGCAATGTGGGGGCCCTAAAAATATGCTGCTACCACCATGTTAGGTGTTACATTTATAGATAGACACATCACAATGGTTTGTGTTGTAGGCCAACATATGTGTCCCATACAAGCTATCAGACCCTGCGAATACCTGTCTTCATTGTGAGCCTGCAACCCCCAATCTCCACAGCCAGCTTCACCTATAGACAAGCCCCCATTTGCTGGGACGCTATATAGGCGGTTGCCCCCAGGACTTGATGGCTCAAAAATTGTAGGCTTGCTTGGAGTGAAGACAGGTCAGACTGGGCGAAGTAGGTAAGTACTGGACACAGTTCGGGTGCTTCGGAAACAGGTAAGTACTGGAAGCAATTCAGGTGCTCAGGAGAACTCAAGCAAAGTCAGATGTCAAGCCAAGGGTCACACCGGGAGGTCAGAGAGCTGCGCAGTACAAAGGGATTAGACGGAAACGTGGTCGAGATTCAAGCAAATGGTCAATAACGATATGTACAGGAAATCACAGGAGAAATCACAAAGCCAGCTAAACGCTATCACATGCACTGACACACCGAAGTGGCAATCCCTTTATAGGACTGAACCCGTCTGGATTGGACATGGAGTCAGTGACTGTGATTGGTGGGTTCGGATCTGTGGGTTGATTGGTGCACTTCGGATCTGTGGGTTGATTGGTGTACTTAGAGAGCTCTGGGCTGATTGCTCCATCTGAACTTTAAAGGCAACCCGCCCAGAACTGGACCTCCTAGGATTAGCTCTTTTAAACAGCCTTCAGCGGCCACGCTGTGTGCAGCGCCACCAGAGGACATAAGCTGACTGTACTTGCGTGCAAGCACGACTCGAATGGCAGTGGACGAGGGCGCGCTCGGCGACGCATGCGCCGCCGGAGCTGGCGCCTGAGGCGGAAGCAGCTGCTGGGCAGAAGCCCCGGCCAGTCGCCTAAGGACACCACGGGCACGGACTGAAGGTAAGTCATTCATGACACAAGCCCTCAAAAATAGGGGTTCAGGTGGGCATTTGGATTGTTGGGTTTGTTGTTCGGTCGGACTTATCCCCCCTATGCCAAGCTACAATTAGCAACCAAGTCTTAACACTAGTGAGCATATGCCACCTATTGGTGTCCATGGTGTCTGATGCCCCATGGTAGCCATGGGTAGCATGGGTAAATTGCAGTGTCTTTTTGATCAACACTTACCCCTCAGCCTGCCTGGTGTTGAGTTTGTACTGAACCACCACCTTCAGGGAGTCCCACTTTTGTTTGCCCTGGGCACCATCCTTGGGTTCCAGCCCCACCCTTGTAATGTTGGGGGGCAATCTCCACCGATAACTCTTCCCAAAACCCTTTGGGGGTCGATCATAATTTTTGGCAACACCATCCAGCAGAACCTCTAGCTGTGCATCATTAAATCAGCCACTCAACTTGCCCCTTGTTAGTTTGCGCCCAGGGTGAGTGGTCAATGCAGGGGTTTGCTGTGTGTGGGCTTGGCTGAAGGGGGAGCCACTATGCCCACTCCCATGCCTGGAATGGATGGATTCCATGCTACTGGCTTGGGAAAGAGCAGGCCTGGCTGCTGCAGCTCTGCTCAGCCTTTGGCTCCACCATTCACTCTACAGGGGGCTCCAATGTGGACTCCACATTTGGGCCCGCACTGGGGTCAGCACAGGGCTCTGGTGTCTCGACCATTGGTTGGGCCGGTGTTGGTCTGTGGCGGGATCCCCGTAAACCTGGGTTCTGTGACTCCTGATGCTGATGGCTGACACTGCTGCGGATGACCCGCTCAGAGTGGCTAGTGTGCCTATCAGCAGGGGAGTGCCTGCGGGACAAACAGTGGGGCTGCGGTACCTGGACTGAGTGCTGTGTGCTCCTCAGCTATGCCTGTGTTGGCGGCCCTGGGTGCTGCATTGTCGCCTATGGTGGGGCATAGTGACCTCATTAGTAAGCACTGACCTAAAAGCCTGAGGCTCATCTGTGTTCTTTTACACAAAGGTGGGTGGTTAATTGGACATCAGTTGAGTTTATTTAACAGGCAAGCACAGGTGTATAGTCTACCTGTGCATATGGACGCCAACACACTTCCGGGGTCCGCGGGGCCGCATAGGCGCTGTTGCGACTCGGGCGGGGTGCGTCACACAGTCGACATACAAAGGACCAACATGGTACCCACCGTGTACACCCAAGAGCAGCAGGAGTATATCATGATGGTAAGTCACCCTTTCATGCCATTCACTTACACATGTGTGCCGCATTACACTCCAACCAAGGTGCAAACAGATGACAGTGTGGACGCTAAATATGAGCGAATGAGCGACCATCAAGGTCTTCAGAAGGGCCACAAATGGTGAAAAGTACATAGGCCCCCAGATTCTCCTGTGGTGGTCGCAGACTTGGGGGATGGGAAAGACAGGACAGACATACACAATAAAGAAGACAAAGAATGGATGGTCTGGGCCCCAGTGTGGACAATGCAGGATCTGGGCCCCATTGCAGACAGTGGAGGGTTTGGGACCCAGTGAAGCATATATGATGGAGGGCTGTGTGCCCGATTGCAGACACAGAACAGGCAATGAAGGGCCATGGGCTAAGCCCAGGCACAGCACAGACAATGGAGGATGTGGGCCCCGGTGCAGACACAGCACAGACAATGGAGGGTTGTGGGCCTGGCACAGACACAGAACAGATAATGCAGGGCTGTGGGCCAAGCACACACAAATCCCAGTCAATGGCGGGCCATGGGCCCGAGTGCAGATGTAGCAAGGACAATGGAAGCTTTTGGCCCAGCACAGGCATGTCACAGACAATGAAGGGCCATGGACCCAGTAAAGACACAGCACAGACAATGGAAGGCTGTGGGCCCAGCAAAGACACAGCACAGAAAATGGAGAGCTGTGGGCCTGGTATAGATGTAACATGGACAATGCAAGCTTTAAGCCCAGCACTCAGCACACACAACGAAGGGCCGTGGGCCCAGTACAGACACAGCGCATCCAACAGAGGCCTGTGGGCAAAGCTCAGGCACAGCACAGACAATGGGGCCCCGGTGCAGACACAGCATGGGTATGGATGGCTGTGAGCCCAGCCCAGACACTTTTAGTGATGTTAGATGACGGGGAGGCCGATTCATTAATAGCGCCAGGTAGCGACAGATGAGCGACAGTAGCGTTATTTTCACAGCCCCCGCTAGTATTCGCTGTGCTTGGGCGTTGTTCGGCTGTTGACAGCGACTCAGTCGGTGTGCGGTAATGTTGAATACGGGGTTAGGAGTCGCTGTTTGACAGGTTCCGCACTGTATGGGAGCGCATGACAGCGAACGGCCATAGCGAACGGCTCCCAGCATATTCATTAACAAATCACACTCCAAAAATTCTCGCGCTGTGAAATGCTTGTTTAAACCCCAGAGCGCTGGCGGCGATGGGTTAAAAGTAGTTTTTTAACCCCCAACCATATTTTTAGAAAAAAAAAAAAAACATGTTTTTCAAAACATTTTGTAATATGAATACATTAATATCAGACCTGTAATATCAATTCTGCACAAATTTTTTTTTATTTTTTTTTTTTACCTTAAAAAAAAAAAAATCTAACATTGCAGAAGTGGTCACAGAATTTTTGACATTTAAAAAAAAAAAAAAAAATTAATAGCAATTAATTATGAATATTTAAAGATTGCTCCATTGAAATGCATTGGAGAGCGCCAGGTAGCAAGAGGTCATACCTGTCGCTGTTCAAGGTCGCTCGCTGGCGCTGTGGGGTGAGGCTGGAATAATGATGAATGATTCGCTATCTGGCACTCTGTCAGTCGCTAAGCAGGATCGGCTTGATAAATGTGTGATTGCGGAGGGGAGCCGGCGTTCTCGTGGCGGTGAGCGTCATTACCGTTCGCTCACCATTCGCTACCTGGCGCTATCCCTTGTTAAATAAGGGCCTGAGTACCGATCCAATACCCTATTCATGACGGTCTTGACACTGGTATCAGTTTCAGTTAAATGTATTGTTAACTAAATCCCCCTAGGTCTTTTTCCGTTTATATGCAGTTTTTGCAGTTTATGTTATATGCAGTTTTTCATTATTTTGCTTGTAAGCATGGAACTCATTGTTCCTTCCCATGTGCATAACATTTCTCTGCATTATACTACATTTGCCATTTATTATACAACTCATCTAAATCCATTTGCATCTGCATGCTGTCCAATTTTGTGTTAATTACTTTACGCAACTTTTTATCATTTTAAAATTTTCATATTTTACTGCGTAATATATTTACCAATGTCATTAATATAAATATTAAAGAGAACTGGGACCAATACTGACCCCTGTGGTACACCACTAGTAACGTTCTGGGTACCTAATCTTAGTAACCACCCTCAACTTTTGGGCTCCATAAGCCTTTGATAAGATTTCCACAGACCTGGGAAGCACTGTGCCAAAATGGTTTCTTCCCATGTGCATAATCTTAAATTTCTGTGTATTAAACTACATTTGCCATTTTTCGGCCCAACTAATCTAAATCCATTTGTAGCTGCGTGTATGTTAATTACCTTACACAGCTTAGTATCATCTGCACTTATATGTCGGCTAAAAATTATTGTTAAATAAAAATTGTTCTTAATTTAACTTACACTCATCTCAGTCTTCCATCTTCTGTCCGCCACCGGGCGGTGTCCTCCAGTCCAGCAGGTCTTCTTTGTCCCATGTCGTCTCCTCTTCTTTCTTCAGGGGATCCCTCCCCTGATGTGGTGGCACGGGTCATCAGAATAATTTTTCCACCAAAAATGTAAAAAAAAACCAACCGGGCATAGGGGCTTGCAATTTCAGGGCTCAAGGGCCATCCAGCTGCCCCCTGGCCCTGACCATTACAAGCCCTTATGTTCTATAGCACAGGTCCGCTGCCCAGCACTGGCCCATGCTATAGACCGCCTGGCTCATCCGCACCACTATGCCCATGGTGGTGCAGGTAATGAAGTAGGAACTGGTCCAGGGGACTACTTACCAGTTCAAATTGAAAGTGGAAAAAACACAGTTTAATAAAAAATAACTATTTTAAAAATAATTATTAAATGAACTTATACTTACCTTCCCCCTCCGGGCTCCCATGCAGACTCCTTTAAATGTATTCTGCTGGGGTGTCTAAGGGTGCTTTGGCGGAATTTAGCAAGGAGGGGAACACAGGTTTCTCTCAGTTCATCCTCTCTCCTGGCCAGGGGAGCGGCTTTTATATTAAAAGGTGGGGCCTCTCTGGAATCTGCTCAATGTCGCTTATGACACCACCAGAGGGGAGGAGCCTAGATGGAGTGGCATAGAGAAATCCTCTCTGGGCCCCTCCTTTTCTGTGACATCAGCAAGGATGTCAGGGAGATTCCATGTAGGTCATGCCTCCAAGTATAAATGTTGGCTCCCCCAGCCCTCACTTCAGTCATTCACCACATCTACATGCTGTAGGGGGCCCTGAAGAGCCTGAAGAAGGAAGAGGAGATGACATGGGGCTGGACTGAAGAAAGACAGTGCCCGTCGGGGGACAGAAGATGGAAGACTGGGATAGGTGAGTATACCAAAGGGCATAAGGGCTTGTAAATTGCAGGGACAAAGGCTGCCAATAGTGTGGCCTCTGGGTTACAAGCCCTTATGCTTGGTGCCGAGGCTGTTAGCCACTTTTTTATTTTAAATGTTAGAAACATAAAAAAAAAATAAAATATGATTCCCTACTGTCACTTTCCTGGCTTTAATGAATCTTGGTAAAGTAGCATTCAATAAAACAAGGGAAAGTGCCAAAAAAAACTTTGCAGGCTGGATCCGTTTAAATTAAAATATTAATTTAAGAATTGACATAAGATGCTTCTTAGCAATAAGGCTGTTTTGGAGGGATGAAGAACATCCATAATCAATAGTATATGAAAACGTTATTTGCCAAAAAACTAAGATGCACCCTAAATACTCTCGCCATGTATCTTTGTTCCAGATATTCAAGATGAGCCAGCACTCCAGTGTTGTAAATTTGTTTCCATATATTGAGTAAATACAGCAGAAATAAAGCTAAAGTCACCAACATTCTGTTGCCCATCATGACCCCCTAAATATATATTTAGATTTCAATATACTTTTATTTTTTATAGGCAAATAGTATCAAATACAAAGAATGTTATTTGCTCCACTGTATAATTTTAAGTTATAGCAGAAAATTCAACAATATATAAATACTTCTTACTGAATCATTAACATTATAAGCACCAAGTCAATTTGGACATACAGTAAGTTCATTGCTTAACAAAAATGTCTGAATTGTCAAGCACTACTCTAGCGCAAATAATGTATTTAAAACAAACACAATAAATTAATAGAATAAAACAAAAAAAAAGCGGGCGGGGAGAAGAAGATCGTCTTGAAAAAGAATACTTTTAGTACGTCTCACCTTACCCCCATTACAGCAAGATCATGTGCTCCATTCACAGCCAGCTAAGAAGGCCTAGATCCAAGTTTGGAGTGGCATATTCAACCCAGGGCATCCAGACTGTTAAACATGTTATATTGATGTCACCCAAACTTTGGCACCGTTATGAAATAATTCCCACTGATTAGATAACTTTGCCTATGCCATAGCTTACAGTATACATATTCTGATATATCCTTTTTAGTGGGAGGGGGTGTTTGAGGGGGGCATTAACCCATATCTCTGGTGTGGATTTGCTTCCAGGAGCCAAGAACCTAACTTGGCCTCCTGTAAGGATTATGAGCCCTTGCTGGTTTGATATGCCCCATTGACACATACAGTAACTTAGCACATCTCCTTTATGCACATGGGGACTTTGTGGATATAGTTTGGATGTACTTAATTGGCTAGATTTAAGGTAAATTTTACCCATCATTGGAGGACATTGTGCCAACATTTGTATCTATGATATATATATATAACATAAGCAAGCATTTTAAACAAGCATATGAACTCAAGCAAGCAAATCTGAGCACCGTCACAAAAGGACACCGTTAAAGTGGAAGTCTTTAATGGGCAAACAGTTTTTTTTTGCCTTTTTAAGTTTCTTTAGCAATAACCTAAGACCATTTGCCCTAGAGTCATGATTGTACTTTAAGTAGGTTTTTACCCTTATCCTTCATTAAATGTCCTTCGTATCTGCTGCTTTGATTTGATTTTTTACATGACCTCATTTGTGCAGACAGAAATAGAGCTGTCTGAGACATAAAACATTAAAAATGTACCTTTCATAATACTCAGCTTAAATATTTATATTGGTGTTTATAGTGAAATGTCCCAGAACCTGCTTCCGTATGCAGAATACAGCGGTACATAAAATGAAACATATACTGTTTTACCTCAAGCATCTGAAAATGTCTTGACAGGAGCTGTCATCTGTGGCTCAAGTTTGGCTGCTCAAAAGACAACTTAACAACCTAACTAGTGCAATGTATTAGAAGATATGCACATCGAGGAGCAATGCTACCTCCACATAACACATTCATTTCTAATTATCCTGAAGACTGTCATAATAGCAAGAGTTTTCTATAAATATGTATGTATTCTATACACCGCTCCTCCACACATGGGATTGTTTAGATTTAGAGATGTTTAGTTTTAGATTAAATTATTTTTCCAAACACCTAACCAAGTGACAAAATGTTAAATGAAATCCTGCCTATTTAGTGCTAGTTCCTGGGACACTGGGATATTGGAAGCTATATTCTTTCCAGTGACAGGTTCACATTTGGGTGGACTACACAAACACAACCTGATCAGCTCATTATATTGACTTTGAATAGAAAAATAGACGGTTCTACGCCTTAGGGGCCAGTTTTACTAGTATATGGGGGGAGGGGGGTAGAGGATACTGGATGTAAAGGGGGATAAAGTGCAGGATAGAATGAATTTAGGGAGGGCTATACTTGCTATACTTACTTCCTTGTTGTATGTGTGTTATGCTTGCTCTCCACATATTCTTGGGGGCTGGTGCGAACTTCTCAAACTCTGCCTGCTAAAAATCTTGGAGAAGCACACTTGCTAGCTGTGGGCCAGTGGGGAACATCTCCAGGTTTTGAATGATATTGCTTCACTTTAACCTAAGTTTGGACTAGAATAGGCATCCATAGCAATGATATTCACAAAAGTGCAACTCTAGCACAGAGAGGTTACTGGTCTGCAGTCTAACCCCCCTCATTTCACACCTACCCCCTTCAAGCATGACATTCATTCTGCTCTGTGCAATGGGAGGTCCTGATATGCATTATGGACTGTTCCATCCTGTCCTTGATTCCTGTCTCTTTCCAGCTGTTTTGGGTCTTTATCATGTTTTCTTTCCTGAAAGCCCCTAAACCAACTCCTACTTCTAGTGCACCTGCCTGTATTATTATAAAAACAGCATCTCGGGTACAGACTTTCTGCAATTATAGTATTATAGAGAATACCATGATGCCACCAAGAAGCACTGTTCGTTTTACCTGGTAATCCTAGCATAGACCTACCAGGAAGCACATCAGGGCCCATAATGACATCTACAGTAAACTACGTAAACCTCAAATAGGGCCTTAAACCTATAACAATAGAATCTTGATTCAGTTTTATAAAACAATATGGCTAAATGGAACAAGCAAAAGTTTGTTCCAGCCTGTTCGATCACTGCACCACCTGCCTGATCATTCCACTATTCACTCCTTAATCACTCAACGCCCCTTTGACCGCCCCCTGCCCACTCAATTTACTGGGTTAAGATGCATCAGGCTGACCTGTTTTAGTTCAGTTTAATGTGGGCCGACAGTCAAAAATCACTGCTGGGCCACTCGCCCCAATCCTCATGTCTAATACCGGAGAAGCTCTCTCACTTATGTAATGCCTCCCCCCGACTGCCAGTTAATTAGTTTTCATGGGAATACATATATATATATATATATATATATATATATATATATATATATATTCCTTTAATGGAACAATGGAAAGCAGAAGAATCAGGGGTGACAGGTTTTGAACACTAAATTCTGTTTTTACAGGGCGCGCAAAATGTCAGAAGCCAAGTGTGGGGCAAAGAACATGGTCTCTGAAGACCCTGACCCTGTGCCAATGATCAGAGGTCTGCTGGGGCATAGGGAAACCCCCCGGCATTGGAACCTGGAAAGAGGTGGGGTTTTTTGGTGCTAAATGGAGGAAATGCCAGACATGTAATATTTACCTTGCTGGCAGTTTACAATCAGAGATGCAGCCCTGTACATTTTACAAGGCTGGCATTTAAAGGGTTAGAATAGAAAAATATTCTGAGTGACCCCACCTCTTGCTATTCAGCATATTTTTGGGGAGTTTTATAACTGAACCATTTTTTCCACAACCGTGCTCCTTTAACTTTTTCAGTTCTGTCATTCCTAGAAATGTGAGTCTTATCTTTACGGAACATGGGCATAAAATTGCACAGAGCAGTTTTGAGCATTACATTATATAATATACTTAAAGGTTCATTGACAAAATCACCTGGGGACCCGCATAGTACAAATACAGTTATACTTCTATATAGTTTAAAAGTATGTCCAGCTCATTCTAGCCGCTGTTTTCATTGTTTGTGCCTTTTCAAGTTACTACAACTTGGTAAATCATAAATCGTCAAACATGATTGATCAAAGTCAATTATAAAGTATAATGAGTAATTATGATGAGCAACTACTGAAGCTAAAATTGGTGACAACCATGTTTATCATTGCAATGTAAATCAGTTGTAGTGGAGAATATAGATGAGACAGGAAGATTAACTTAATTTGAGCATTTATGCACTATCTATCTTGTGCAAAGAAAACACTTTGGTTGCTGCCAGATATTATTTATGTCACATTTATTTTAAATCATTTTGGTCTATTAAGGCTTAGCTAATAAAATTGGAAAATGTTTGTATTGCCAAGTAAAAGGTAACCTCTTGTAAGAATAATATGGCATAAGGGAGCTGCCATTGTCAAGCTATATCTATAGCACGTTAATTGTGTGAAAGTTGACAATCTTAACTTACATATCTTTTTGAAGTCAATGCCAAAAACAGAGAAATCGAGAGCCTCATTTATGAAGGAGCCATTTAGCGTCATTTTGCTGGCATACATGTCCACCTTGGAGTGCCTGTGTCTGTATATATTTTGATGCTGCTATTTTTTTCAGAATGGTGCTGGAAGTCCAAACACTTGATGATAAATAATCGGCTTGTATGGCACACTAGATATTGATCAGCTTGTGTCAGCGTCTGTTGGACCCACATGCCGCAGCACCAAGGAGCGCCGCTCTGTACCGCCAACTTTTAGGCGTTGCACTCATATTTATTCATTTTTGACATGCTGACAAGTTTGGCGCTATATTTACCAGGACAGTATAGTCACAGTATCTTACTGCTGTGAACAAAGGGGACACACGTGCATTTAGACTGTGGGGGTTATTCATGAAGCGATAGCGCCAGGTAGTGCCTTGTAGCCGCAGGCAGCGTCTGCTGAACGCCGGGTGCTGTACGCAAAACCACATTTATTAATGCGAATCTGGTGAGCAACTCTAACAGCGCCATGTAGCGTCCGATGTATTATTACAGGCGGCTCAGGGTATAGCGCCGACGCTCTAGGTTCCAGAGCATCAGGTATTACCTTTCGCTCACTGTCGCTCACCCATACATTTCAATGGCTGTTCATTTGCTTCTGTTTAACCCTTTAAGTGCCAGCCTACCTGGAGTTTTTGTCACACTCTGTTGCCAGACCATTTTGCACTATTTTGCGCTCCCCATGTTCCATGTGATTTTTGAAGGGATTTCCAGGGATTTCCCAGGAAAATGATATATTTTTTTTTTCAGCAGAGTCTGAGCTTTAACATGAAATGTCTTGTTTGTCATTTTTAGGTGTATTCTCAATATTTTTTTGCGAAATATGTGCAAAAAAATAAAAAAAATATATATTTTTTACAATTTGTAGTGTTTTTTTGTAATAAAAAATGTAAGTTTGTCAATAAAATCTTATTGCAAGGGAAATCCCAATTTCTCCCGATCACAGCGGTACCACATATGTATAGGTAGACACCCTTTCCAGCCAAGGAGATTCCCCCAAACTGAAACAGAGCTTTAGGGGATTTTCAGAAAAAATACAACTGTGATATTCGTATAAGGGAATGCCGGACACCCTTCTCTCTTAAGCCAGGTAATCCCCAATCTCCACCGCCTCTTCTGCCTATAGACAAGTCCCCACTCGCTGGAGACGAGGATTATGCCTCTCCAGACTCGGTTACCCCCAGGTCTTATTTTGCGCAAAGATTACTGGCTTAAGGTGGAGATGGATGAACAGCAGGGTATCCCAAAGCTGGATGCCAGGGTGGATACAGGTTTAAGCATGGAAACCAGACAAGGAAAGTCCAAAACAAGCAGGGGTCAAAGCCGTGTGATCACAGAGCGCAGTATCCGAGGGGTTAAACGTAGAAGGGTCAAAACAAGGCGAGGTCAAACCAGGTGGGCACTGAAACGCAGTATCAGAAGGATCAGGCAGAGACGTAGTCAGACAGGCGAATGGTCGGGGCAGGAAGCAGACAAGGATGGTCAGAAAACAAGCCCGATAATAACTATAAGCACGGTTCAGAAAGCACACCCTATTAACCAGAGGCTATAACGGGCACTGGAGGATGGGGCCGAACAGTATTTAAGGGAATACTGGCCAATGGGAAGGGGAACCTGGTGATTGGTGATCGGGGGGGAAAGTATGCTGATTGGTGCCACTGTATGATTCCAATAGGAGTAGTCCCAGGGACTGGACCGCCCAGGCCAGACAAACTGTCCTGTCCCTGGGTCTGCCCACCAGGACAAGGTGATAGGTCCCTTTAAACTTGCCCCCGGCGGACGCGCTGGGAGCAGCGTCGCCGAGGGGCATAAACAGAGCGTGCTTGCGCGCGAGCACGTGGCTGGCCGGGCGCGCTCCCCGCCGGGAGGGAAACACCCACGCCGGCTGAGGAGACCGAGGGGCCGCCCGTCCCCACCGAGAGATCCCCAGAGAGGCCGCCGAGCCCAGCCGCCGCCGCGCCCAGCGCCTCTGAGTGGCGCACGAAGACAGCCGGCCGACGGGGCCGCCGGAGGACTGGAGGCTGGGATCCCCCGGACGACGCACCGCGGGACAGAGGGCGGGGAACAGGTAAGATTCTAACAATGCGCTATGCGCACCTTGCAGTTTTTCCAGAAAAACAACCATTTACATTTGAAATACCCCCAACAAACTATATATTCTCTGGAAGTACACACCTCAGGCTTTCTATTTGTACCAGGCTTGTTGATGTGGCCACAGTTTTCTGGAAGTAATCCCTCAATGTATTCTTTGGTTGCAAAGAGTTTCCCTAAGAAAAGGATAAAAAAGCAGAATCAAAGCCACATTTTTCTAAAAAAACTATATACAAACAAGAAAAAACAAGTATAATCTGAAAAAGCAACATCTCCTGAACAGAACGATACCCAACATGCATAGCTACTGTCAAGGGAAGAGTTGCCAAACACCCCAAAGTAAAGCATGAGCATAACGGTAATTTGTCTTGAAAATTTCAGCTCTGCAGACAAAGTGCGTACCTTGCGATTTTTCAACCAAAACAACCCTTTACATTTGGAATATCCCCCATAAACCATATATTCCCTGAAAGTACACATGTTAAGCTTTCTAAGCGTACCCAGCTTGTTGTAGTGGGCTCATCTTTCTGGAGTTGATCCCTCATAGAATTCTTTGGTTGCACAGGGTTTCCCTAAAAAATGTATAAAAAAGCTGAATAAAAAACACCTTTTCCTAAAATATAAATATGCAAACAAGAAAAAACAAGCTAAGTCTGAAAGCACAAGGTCCCCCGAACAGAACAATACCCAACATGCAGAGGTACTATTAACCCTTTTAATTGCCAGCCTACTTGAGATTTTGTCAGCCTCTGTTGACAGGTAATTTTTCCCCATTTTGCGCCATGTTTTGCGACATTTTTCCTGGAATTTTCAGGAAAATTATATATATATATTTTGCAGCAGAGTTTAGGCTTTAACATGAAATGTCTTGTTTGTAAATTGTATTTATTATTCATTTTATTTATTATTAAGTAAAAAATAATAAATAAATAAAAAAAAATTTTTAGAAAATTGCTTCCTTTATTTTAAATAAAAAATGTATTTTATTAGGGAAAACCATATTGCATATGAAAGCCCCATTTCTACCGATTAGAACGGTACCACAAATTTATCGGTAGCCCCCTGTTCCTGCCCAGGAGACCCCCTAACTGAAACAAGTATTTTTTCAACATTTACAAACAAAATACAACTACCATCCACACTACAAAGGGTTAAATCGAGAAAAGAAAAATGACATAGGGTCCCCCCCTCCCAGGGGGGGGGGCATTTTTTTTTGGATTTTTAAGGGTTAAAAACCCTTAAAAATCCCAAAAAAAATGACATGGGGCCCCCCTTACCCAAAGTAACCAGCCCGGGACCAGCTATGCAGGGCTTGTAGGAGCAGGGCGCAGGGGCCAGCTTTTGTGGCCCCTGGCCCTGCAGGCTACAAGCCCGCATAGCCCGTGGGCCCAGGCTCTTCTGCCCCCCCCTGGGCTTTGGGGAGGCAGGTAATGGGGGTTCCGGGGGTTAATGGCAAGTCACCCGCTAGTCGCAGGTGACTTGCCACCCCCCCAGCCTTGTGAACTGGTATAGGGGTCATGGACCCCTTACAAGTTCACAAGGGGTTAAATGTAAAAAAAACACAGACACACAAAGAGAAAAAATTATTTTATTAATATTTTTTTTTTTTAATACTTACCTCCCATCCATCCTGGAGAACTTTTTCCCTCGGCGATCACTGGCTTCTGCTCACTTGCTAGAAGCCTTTTATAGCTGCTGGATGACAGAACACAAAAGGGTTAATTAAAAAAAAAATGACATAGGGTCCCCCCTCCCAGGGGGGGGGACCCCAATTTTTTGGGAATTTTAAGGGTTAAAAACCCTTAAAAATCCCCCAAAAATTACGTAGGGCCCCCCCTAACAAGCATTACCGACCCGGGCCAGCTATGGGGGCTTGTAGAACAGGGCGCAGGGGCCAGCGTTGGTGGCCCCTGGCCCTGTAGGCTACTAGCCCACATAGCCACTAAGTGGCCCAGGCCCTTCTACCCCCTCCTGGCCATTGGGGAGGCAGGTAATGGGGGTTAATGGCAAGTTAATGGCAAGTCACCCACTAGCCGCAGGTGACTTGCCAGACCCAGAGCCTTGTGAGCTGGTATAAGGGGTCTCATGGACCCCTTACCAGCTCACAAAGGGTTAACTGTGAAAAAAAACACAAGTAATAAAAGTATTTTATTAAAAAACATTTTTTTTACTGTACTTACCTCCGATTGTAAGCTCTTGTCCCTCGCCGCTCTGATGACAGATGCCGGTGATCGGCATCCAGAGAAGGGGGAGGCAGGAG
Organism: Gastrophryne carolinensis; assembly: GCA_027917425.1. NCBI lineage: Eukaryota > Metazoa > Chordata > Amphibia > Anura > Microhylidae > Gastrophryne > Gastrophryne carolinensis. The sequence continues at coordinate 217,469,869 of CM051234.1, forward strand.
ATCAGAGGATCTCCTGCCACCTCCTTCCCCGGCACCGATCACCGTCATCTGACAGCTGAGAGAGCTGAAGCTGGAGATCGGGGCTGGGATGATGTCATTAGCCCTGCCCCCAAAGGGGTGGGGCTTAGCGGCAAGATGGCGGCCGTCATCGAGGAGGAGAGAGCCTCCCGGGCTCTCTCCTGAAGATCGGTAAGTCCTGGGGGGGGATCGGAGGCCCCCCAGGTGAAGAGGAGGGACAGCGGGAGCCAGCGCACACGCAGGTAAGTGAATGTCATTTTTATTTATTTTTTTTTACAGTTAGCAGCTGCTGCTGCAGAAGCAGGGGGGGCGGGCAGCCTATTCCAGGGGCTCTCCTGGAGCCATCCGAGCCCCCACGGGGGTTCGGATGGCACCAAATTAAAGAGGAGACCCGGCCGGATCCAACGAGGGGTCAGGTGAGTATTTTTTTTTTTTTTTTTGCCCACTACCAGGGGTAAATGGCAACCACGTAAATTTTGCGTGGCTAGCATTTAAAGGGTTAAATAGCATGTTTGACTTTTTTTTGTTGCTCAAATCATTGTGTCACCTCTCCTGGCTGCAAACAAACACTTTTAGAAACTTTTCTGACTTTTTATATTTTTATGCAGAATTGTCATTACAGGTCTGGCACTAAAGTGTTAATGTCAGTGTTAAAACAATGTCATTCCATGTGTTTTCGCTTTGTTACTGGTGGATATGTGTTCCAAAACAGACTTTAATCACACAGCGTCTGAAGCTCTATGCTATAGCGACCAGATTTAGAGCACCAATGCTGTGTGTGCGTGTGTGTCCTTTTTGATAAATATGGTGTGGAGCCCCGAGAGTCGGTCGCACTGAGCTGGTGCTACCTCTCGCTCCCTGCAGCGCTGTACTGGTGTTAGAGCGCCCAACATACATCACATTCATCAAAACCGGCCAGGTTACAACGACTGAGGCGCTCTGTTACAGCGCCCGATACCAACTTAGAGCGTCTACTTTCCGTCGCTATACAAATGCTCATCTGCCGATACCTGGTGTTAGTAATGAATCGGCCCCCACGTTTTAGTTGATTCAGTCTGGTGAGATAACTCACTTCTTTTCTAGGAGAGAGAACTGCCTTTCACTCTCATTGTCTAACAGGTGTAAATTTTCGCCCCAAAGTAGACAATGAAAGTGAATGGCAGTTTTCTGCACTAAAAAGGAGAGAATTTTCTCACCAGGCTCTGAATTAACGAAGTCCTGGGTTTATATTATTGACAAGTCACAAAGCAAGTTCTGTACAAATAAATGCGTTTAAAATTATTTATAAGCAAAAAACACTTCAGTACATTTTTGCCCATTGTGGTCTATGGGATACTAACCTACAGCTCCACTATAGACTAGCACAGCTTTGAGAAGAACGCCAGTCACCACAAACTATATGGCACTGTTGATGAATTATTTAATGGCACACACATTGGTGCTGACTGTTGTTTGTTAAATCATGCATTGAGAGTCACTGAGGCAAAAATACTGGCACTGAGTGGTATTAACAAGCGTTGATAAAGCACTTGATAAATGAGGCTACTAGTCTCATTTACTGTTTGGTCAGTGGTGCGCACCAAAAACAGTTTTCTCTTTTCACGAGTAATGGACCTAACATGTCTCTGTTCAGCCCGGATAGCGTTTGGCTTAATATTGATCAAAATTCAGCATTTGAAAGAAGGATTCCCTATGTACTCTAGTAAAAAAAACTGTATTTAATGGCAGAACCCTTCTTTAGCATTTATGCATTCAAAGCTTGCTGTAGGGGCTGTAGTTACATCTAAAAATTGCATTTGACATTTTATTTTTAAAAAATGGCGTGGGGTCCCCATTCTGAAGCTACCAGCCAGTGCACCAGTCTTGGGGTTTGGGGTTTTCATGGCTCAGAGGCCAAGGTCCAGCCTCTGGTGATGCCTGGACTTCAGCCCCAATGCACAATGCCATGCACTACGGTTCACTAGTTTTTCAACACTCCCTTCCCCAGAACACTTTAACATGGGTAAAGGCTCTTTTAAGGTATTTAAAAATCTGTATTTCTAGTTTAGCACAGAGGCTTTTGGAAAACACTGTGGGAGCATCATGATATTAATTTAAATGGTGCCAGATTATTTACCAGCATGAGCAAGCCCGGCTATGATGACCACTGTGGCTTGTGGGGTAACGCTGGTAACACTGAGGGACAGGAACTGCCTTGTGACCAATTTTGGTTGTGGAAATATAGAAAGGAAAGGGCAAATGTTGGAGACCTGCTATAGTGACTACAATGTACCTCACCTTTACTCCCGGATGCTGTGTTCGCCGGTGGCTGCAACACCGGCTACCCTGCGGCTGTTCACACTCCCGCACCTAGACATTCAGATAGGCAGGGTGCATGGGAGGCAACTATGCAGCCAGCTGGCTGGTCCATGTCAAACAGCAATCTTGAGACAACTGTTGATTGCCAGGGGATGCAACGTTGGGAGTGAAAAACTGTTTTTTTGTAAACCGGGCCACTACCAAGCTGCCAGTGGACTGGGAGGGTGTGTAAATTTGTCGGGAAGAGAAAAAAAATGGGTTTCCATTTACTTTAACTATGGTAAAGCACACATGAAGCACAATTATAATGTAATGCCATAGTCCCCCTTACCTATATAATGTGAAAGGGAAAAAAATCTCTTTAAAGTGGATCAAAACCAAAAATCCCAGTTTGGGATGCCCAGAAGGGGGAGGGGGGGAGTAAGCCTGCCCTGTAGCCCCATAGGCTCCAGGGTGGTTTTGGTTCACTTTAACTTACACCAGGTAGCGACAGATAAGCGTCTGTATTGCGGCGCTATTAGCGACCGCTAGTGGCCGCCACGATCAGCTGTCAGTCGCTATTCCAGGGCTCCTCAGTCACTACCTGCCGTTATTGGGAATCACGCTGCCTATGCTGAATATGATGTTTTAGATGTGCTTTAGAGGCGCTTACACCGTATTCAATACAGCGCCTGAGCGTTTCTTTGCTGTTGTATAGAAATCGATCTGTAAAATTAGGAAATGTGATCTAACATTATGCAAATAACACATGGAAACATTTTTTTTTTATTTGTATTTATTTAAGCATATATTTGGTTTAATATAAAATAAAAAAAAACAGGTTTGGCCATGTTCATGGTGCCTAAAATGAGAAAAAAAGTGTAGTTAGTTAATGTTGTTGCTTCAAAATATATTTTACTAAATCCCCTTTGTTTGTTGTGGTTGAATTTAATTACATAGCAAACACCTTTAAACTTTTTAAACTACTTTTGCTTTATCCATATCAACTACCACCCCTGTATTTTGTTTTGTAATTACTTTAAGCTACACATTTTTCTTGGTAATAATTATAGACCAACCACATATTTGTCAAGTAATGATTTGAAGGGCCCTGTAGTACAGTAGTTGTAGTATAGTTAAGGTGACCTAGCTTACCGAGAAAAAAGAGCTAATCATGCTTTCCCGTCGCTCAAACCCAGTCTGGGTGTCCTCGTGACTGTCTGCAGCCATGTTGGGGACTTCTGGCACCAGTGCTGTTTCCTTGGGTGGTTCGATTCGATGACATATGCAAATATTGTGTAGGACACAGCATGCGAGGATGATTTTGGCGACCTTTTTTGGACTGTACAACATCTCTCCTCCTGGGCGTGCCAAACAGAGAAAGCGTGCTTTCAGCAGGCCGATGGTTCTTTCCACAATGCATCTGGTTTTGCGATGTGCTGCATTGTATCATACTTGGGCAGTGGTCTATGGGGTTCTGACCGGAGTCATTAGCCACGTTTTCTGCCCATATTCCTTGTCCGCTGTTGAATAATCAAATTGAGAGAGAGCAATTAGTCAAGTACCATGAACATAATGTCTACATTAAAGCTTCTGTTATCTAGTTTGTCAATTTACTATGCCACATATCAAACTTGAAATTATGTCAAGGATTATTAATTACCCAGTAGCCAGCCAGGTGGCATTTCATTGTTCTCAAACTTCCGGCACAGGACTGATTGCTGGAGCACGTGAGAATCATGGCATGAGCCGGGGAAGCCAGATCTCACGGCCCGCAGCTTCATGTCATGGTCACACACTACCATGACGTTCATTGAATGGAACTGTTTACGATTTCTATAATGCAGCTCCTGTACACGGGGAGGGCGGAAAGGGATATGTGTACCATCCACGCACCCTAGCACATTAGGGATCCCTCCCATGTGGTAGAACGCACGTTTTATATTGGCAACCTCCTCCTCATCCTCAGGAAATTTGATATAAACAGGGATAAGGTCGCAAATAGCCAGGACTACCTGGTAAAATATGCGGCTCATTGTAGCCTGGCTGATCCCGCTGAGGAGGGCAGAGGATGCCTGGAACTTCCCCGTGCCACAATATTTAACATGGCACATAGGCGAACTATGCTAGGGATGGAATGGGTGCGTCTGGTGGATGGCTCGATTTTGGTCTTAATCTGATCAAATAGGGACTGTAGTGCTGCACGATTCAGACGAAAACGACTTCTGATCTGCTCGTCACTTAAATCCCATACAGAGAGGCGGATGCCAAAGGATCGGGGTGCCCTAAGCCTCACAGCACCCTCCTCCCTTGACTCCTGACCTTCCTGTATGCTGCCACAACAATACATCCATAACCCAAACACCACCCTCTCATCCATCTCACAATCACTGGCTATAGCTCAGGCACTGCACAAAAAACAAAAAACAATATCAACACACACACAACCACTCCACATACACAATCACAATGCTCAAACAATCACACAAATGCAGCTCACCACAAAACCAGATGTATAGTGGTTAGAACCATCAGGCTGCTGAAAGCACAACCAAGAGGGGAGTTGCTGCACAACCCACAAAAGGTCCCCAAAACAATCCACACTTGCTGTATGCTACACAATATTTGCAGATGCCACCAAAACAAATCTCCCAAAGGAACAGCACTGATGCCAGAAAACCTCAACAAAGCCACAGACAGTAATCAAAAAACACAGCAAGCCAGTTTGTGCCAGCCTGGGCAAAGTACCAACAAACACCACAGCCTTTGCCACAGTGTATCATGAAAAGAATGCTTAAAGTAATCTAAATTTATACTTAACTTATCCCAAGGACTGGTCCGCTTAGCCGCCTCTTGCGTTTCTTAGCAGTTTCTGGTCTGTAATTAGCTTACCACAGGTGTGGCGGAAACGCCAAGCGCTTGCATAATAGCATACTTTAGCGGATCTGGTTGCACAGACATATTTTGTCCAATCAAAGGTACGCTTTTAAAAATTCAAATAGCCATTTTTGGGACACCATTTCCAATGTTGTTAAGAGCCATGGGTCCCATTACTTCATAATGTCTATGTGGGTTGTAAATTAGCTAATTAATTGCTTTATTGACTGCAACACATGTTTTCCAGAAACGTGTCAATCAATTAACTGGGCCTGTTTGTGATTGGTTCCTAAAGCACATAAATTGTGGCAGACACATTCAGCATTTGTTGCCATTCTGTAGTTTGCATGCGTCCTTGTGTGTGTGTTGTTTGGTGGTGTGTGCAGCTACCGGATGGAGCCAAATTCTGGGCATCTTCCAGCCACTGCTGTGTCTTCTGCTGGGCCCAGTACCAGTGGTGTGCGTCATGGCCGCAGACCTTCCTTAAGGAAAAGGGCACAGGCTGAAGGTGAAGCCCCACCCAAGGCCAAGCGTCCATTTGCCAAGAGGGAGCCAGAATTTAATTTGGCGGATAATAATACTCTTGTGCGTCTGACACTGGCTAAATGGGAGTTATTATTTGGCTCCCAAAGTCAGTGTTTAGGCAAACAAGAAAGGAGCAAATTGTAGGATGCCATTGGTAAGCAGCTTACTAGCACTTCTCAATACCCACATAGTGGCACAGCCTGCAAGAAACGCTTCTACACTTAGCAAAGAGCCCTTATGGGAAAGATGAAGAATTATCTACTTGTAGACAGTGGGACAAAGCAGGGTCCAAAGAGTAAATACAGGCCATATGAGGAGATGCTGAAGTGCAAGATTCCACTCTGTCGGCTGCAGGGGGTGGATGCTGGGGATGACACCACAGGTTGGGGTGAAGGTACATTCATTTTATCTTGAAAGTGATTGGTGATAATCATGTTGTTACATTTCTCCTAACCAAATATTTCTCATATGAAAATTAGGTCACGATAAGTATTAGATTTTAGATATGTCCTTTTGTCATAAACATTTTTCTGGCTTAATGCATAGTGCCACATGAGGACTCCCAGCAGTCAGGTGATGAGGTGACCCAGAATCCTGCCCTTCCCCCAGCCTCAACCTTAACGCAGTCTGCTGTTGAAGGTAAACAGTCTGTATGTTATGGGGGGTTTTTTTAAGTTTTTTTGGACACATTAACAATGCATAATTATTTACTTTTGATTATCCTAGATGCCCTCAGAATTGCACCAGCATCTCCTCATGAGGCTACCTACTCTTTGGATGCCAGTAAGCGCATGTACCAACCTTGCTTGGGTTTAGGTAATAGAAATGTGTGAATGTCTCTCAATCATGGTTTGTAATTTCAGGGCAAGTCCCTGCTTCATCTTTGGACCCCACTTCCTGTGTTGCAGGCCTTCAGGACCCTGTTGGTGTGTATTTCAAAGCACACTGTATCCTTTGTGGTTTTTGGGTAACGATGTGTATCTTTTCATATGTTAAAATGCCAAACCCTGATACCTTACTTTCCAAAATGGATAGTTGTTTAGGTTTGTGCAACAACCAGATCTTCTTTTGGCATTTACAAATTATGGAAATGCATTATACATGTTTTTGCATTAAGCTGCTATTGTCAAAAAAAGTCATTAACAACACTATGGGGAGCTTTATTTTAGACCAGAATACAGGAAGTGCTTGTCCTGAAAGGGCCCTTCACCGCGCGTCTGATAGGGATGAGGGTAAGAATGTGTTTTGTTGTTTTTGAAGTAAGGATGTTTGACCAGAAATGTGGTGTGGCTCTTTACATTTTTTCTTAACAATGTTTTTGTAGGGCAAAGCTCTAGTTATGGCCTAAGTCTGCACATCTCAGATGTGGCGGGTATGTGTGTTATTAGATATGTGATTATGCTTTTTGTTGACACAATGACTTTATTCTGTGGATTAAACAATCAGCTTTCTTCCTAAAATCTCAAAATTGACAAGGGTGTGTGTATTGGCCAATGGGTTACTTTGGAGAGGTATTGGCTCTATACTGTTTGGACAAAATGGAGCCACATTATGAACCTAACAAATAACAGGACTTTTCTAATTAGCATATGTGATGTTGCCGCCACTCTCAGATGACGATTTGCCCCTTTCTGGCAGCCAGACACCTGTACTATTTGAGGAGGAGGACACTCACGTACCATTGATGAATTGGTTATAGTTGTCCAATGGTTACATGTTTTTGTGACAATCAGGTTCCCCCATGTAACATACAACATACTTTGATCGTAGCCGGAATTGTTTGCGTCAACCCAGGATGTGCCCTCTTCACAAGCCCCATGTGGCCAGGTTACAGAGGCAGAACCTACGGTACGTGATAATGCCACCATAGATGTATGCGGTTTGGATTTATCTGCAAAATCCAATCTGTTAAATAATATTTGATTTTATGTTTTATCTTGCGCAACAACCAACTGCCCGAGGTGCCCCCACAAGTGCCGACCTGTATGAGCTAGGGGGCAGGATGCTGGAGGCCTACAGTCGCCAACAGCCGCGTGATGGAACTCAGAAGCGCATTGCGGCGTTGGAAAACCAATCGCTGGTGGACCAACAACAAATTCGGGACCTGAGACAAGAAGTTAGAGATTTGAGAAACCACCAACAGTCTGAAATGATGCAAGCCATCCAACAAATGATGCATGGCATCCAACAATTTCTAGAGCACCAGGACCAAACTTTGTTGTTGTTACATCAGCTAATACAGCAGCAGTCTATTTTTTTTACTGCACTGTTGTCCCCCAACACCGCCCCTAACAATGAGTCGGCACCACCCAGTCAACCAAGGGAAAAATTATTATTTTTCTGTGTCCAATCCTATGCTGTTACAATGTGGTTTTACTTTTTGTGATGTAATAAATCTTTTAAAAAATACAATAATTCCAGTTTTGTAACTAATTACATAGCTAAGAACCCACACATTAAGACCTCTCTATATCTAGATATGTGAATGGTTGGGAAAAATTAATACAGTAATCATTTAGGAAACATTACAATGCGTTCAAAATGTAAGGCCTAACAAGGTTTTACCGAATGACCCAAATAATGGGTTGTTGAACACTTTAACTATGGTGTAAACGTCAAGACACACTTCAAGTTTTAAACGGATAACAAGGGTTAATATGTTAAAAAAGGCCAACATGGCCAATATAAAAAAAGCCACAGCAGATAAACCCATACCCCCCACCCTACGGCTGTTTCTTCTTCCCCAGCAGCAGAGATCGGGTCCGGTGGACGTACTGCCACAGTCTGCAATGATCATTAATACAAGCTGTAGTGCGAAAAAACCCTCATTAGTGTGGTGAAATGGATCCAAACGTAAGCATATTAATTACAAGGTAATAGTTGTGACTCATTATGTGGCCACATAATTCACATTAGGCTAAACTATTGCATTATCAGGTTACATGACCTTCATTTTTGGGGATTACATGTGCATTTTTATGCACTACCCTATATATTGACATCCCCTCTTTAAAAAATGTTATGCCTACTTAAGATTGTGGACATTGTTTTGGCGGATTGCCTAAAGTACTCATGTCCATAGTACTAAATAAACAAATCCTTCTGCTATTCATATGATAGTTCATAAAATTAAGATTGAATGAGTTTGTTAGTGAACAAACACACTCACAGGCAAAATGTATTATGTTTTTACATTTAAACAAAGGGGAGGCAACAATCTAGCATGCATACATGCATTTCTGATTGTGGGCGGGCCAAATTACATCTATATGTTTGCTAATTAAACACATAATGACCTTTCCCCTTAGACATAAGTTTGAAAAGTATGTCTGGCAAACAAGTAATTGTACTCACCATCGCAGCTGTGGCTAGGGACCATGTTGCGGGGGGTTCCTGGACCTGGGGTGGGGAGTATGGTGACAGGGTCCGTCTGCGTGGAAACATCTGGGGAGACAAAATGAACACCACAAACGTCACAAGCTTGTGCCATGAATATTATTCTTCTACATCCATGTGTTTTGGGTCTCCTCTAAATCATGCTAACATGGTTTGACACATGTTTCAAAGATCTTAGCAGATTTATTGGTTCATAAGGTCAGCTGGATAATTTATTGTAGGCCACATGGAGCAAACAATACCATTTTTGGCACACATTCCCAGTGCAATGCAAATTCAAGCTTTAGCCTTGACATCCACATATTTAGTTTTGAGGCTGGCACATGTGTTTGGAAAATATTAAAACATTTGCTAACACATTTGCAATGCAGCAGCATGCTGTAATGACTCAAATGTTAAATTTGTGGGGCTTGCATTTGTCAGGAACTGGAGTTGTGTTAATGAAGTGTATGAAATTTGCACTACAATCTAATGCTATGTAGCACTATCAAACATGCCTATGTAGTTTCTAATATTACATACATCATGTGAGTGTTAACAAAAAACACTTACCACGACTATGCACGAGTGCAATGTCTGGCACATAGCTGCTGGAGGTGCCGGCTCTATGATGCCCTGAAAAACAGATAATGATTGCACAGGATATTTGACTATGCACATATTCAACCTGGAACAGACAAACAACAATTAGAAATGCACTCACCAGGGAATGAACTGCCGCTGGTAGCCCAGGGAGGACTCTGGGGAGGAGGCGTGGAGCCTCTACTCCTCACATTCGGGCCAGAAGATCCCAAAACCAATGGCCCACCCTCCTCCCTCTCACTTCCTGATCCTTGAGAGAGTGTGGGCGAGTCCATGTCCTCCTCCCCACTTGGACTCCCCACTTGAGAGTGGGCACTAGGGTTTAGAGACTCAACTGAGTCCGAATGTGAGAAGCTGAGGCTCCATACTGCCCTCCCTCCAGCAGCACGCTCCTCTGGGGCGTCATCCCCTTCCTCCCCTGGGTCCTCTAGATAGGACTGGTGAGAGGGACCCTCCCCCGCAGACTCATCCGAGCCCACCACTCTTGTGCGGGGGAGGATACCCTTCCCACGTTTGCCCAGGGGAGGACGCTTATCTGTGTTGAGGGGAGAAAAAAAAAGGACCCCTCAAAAAATATTCCAAAAAGCTACTACATTATACAACGACATTGTTGTTAGAATTAACATGTTGTCAGGTCACACTTACCTGAAGCATAGGCATCATAGAGCCTATATACGCCCTCATTGTCCCGGCGCTTGAAATCTGGCCACTTCTGATTGATGGAACGCGCAGTCAGATGCGTCTTGAAGCGCCGGCACACAGTGGCTTTCACCTCCAACGCTATGCGCCTTTTTGCACCACGGGAATACAAGCACACAAAAATCCTTGAAAAATATAAAAACAAACAAAAAACATAAATGTATATATCCGTGCAAAAACATATATACAAAGCTAGATTATTGCATCTGACAAATAGAACCTATACTCACTTTCACTACCTGCCCGTTAACCCGTGGATCCACCCTTTTCTAAGTGTCCTTTCTGCTTGCGGGGGGTACACGGGATGTTGATGGGCCAGGGGGGGAGGGGGGGGCTGAATCAGAGGAGTATCTGGGGAGACGACGGGCAGGGGGTCTAGGCCGCATGACGGATCCTCGTAGGTGTAAATAGCAAAAGCAAAAAATCTGACACTCCTCGCATTAATAATACGCTAATATACGCTTAGGAAAACGCAAGTATACACTAAGATCTCATCCGCTACATGCACACGCGCTAAAATGTATTTGACATATTTTGATTAATGCTGCGTAATTATTTGTAACAGTGTAAGAGCATTAATATATACATGTGTGAATGTGTACAAAATCAGACTCCAGATATAGCTTTAGATACATTGGAATGCTTAAATAATGGAAGGTGTCAAAATGTGTGGCACAATGTGATGCCTAATGGGTTCATATTTGCTTGAACTATGGTTTCCAGGTCATGCTAGTGCAGTCAGATGCGCGCAAATGTCTGCTGCGTATTCTTCAACAGCGACTCTGGGCGTTACAAGGTATTTCTGCACAAAAACAACAAATGCACATGTATGAACAGCACAGCGCCGCAGCCAGCGACACGTAGCGACTCTGCATAGCGACTGGCCCACGCCGCAATAACCCCGATTCAACAAGGAAATTTCTATGAAACAGCGTGGGCACTGTTTTGGCTGACTGCGGCATAGAGCGCCAGACACGGTTAAAAACGCTAAAAATAACGGGAATGACATTGGGGTAGGGGTGTGAGTTTAACATTTCATTGGCACATTACAAATTAACTTTGGAAAAAAAAAACGATAGAAACATTACATACACTTCAGAAACAAACTATAACACATTTGCATTTTAACCTAAACAAAAAAAAACAAATAAAACCCCCCCAAAAAGCCATTTGACTGTCTGTCATAGAAATGTATGGGAGAGCGCCAGGTAGCGAGAGGTAATACCTGGCATTCGGCTAGGCTGAACGCAGGCGCTGTTCGCTGAGGCTGGGAACATGTTGAATCTTACGCTACATGGTGTTCTCCCAGTCGCTAAACAGGATCGGCTTCATAAATGTGTCGCTACCTGTCGCTACCTCTCATTAACAAGGCACTACCTGACGCTATCCCTTCATGAATAAGGGCCTTACTATTTACTTTAAAAGTAGATCACGGCACTCTCTTTTGGAACATGACAACATTTATAAGGAGTTGTGAATGTATAAATGCTTCTATCTTTCCTCAATTTCTAATTAACTCAGTGATTCTTTATACAATTTAGGTTTCAGATCATGTTTTCATCTGGTAAGTAATTAAACAACCTAATACTCTAATATAAAAGTTATGTCTAGCAAATGTGGTCTGATTATAAGGACCCCTGCATAAAAGGCTGGTGATCTTCATGATCAGGAAAAGATTTAGGAGCATGGCGTGGCCAGCGTATTGCAGCAAATCTCCCTAAAAGCTTTTTACTCAGATGTGATGTCTGCATTTTACTGCAAAGCAAAAATGATGATGTGCCTTTACACCAACCCCATCCGTTGAGACATTTTAATAACCAGCTATTACTTTTGGCAATGTGCTTGGTGTTATAATTGTTAATAGATCTTAAAAAAAACAAAAGGACAGTGCGAGAAGCATAGTTCACATGAAATGAATTACCTATGAATATCCTGGATGACATACCTAAAACATATTATCACCTTTGTCCATACCTATCAACTTTTGAGGGTGGGAAAGCAGGACATTTGTCAATTAGGCCATGTTCCCTCATCGAGGAATGGCTAGGAGATTTAAAATAGTTACAACAATCGAAACACTTTGAATAGACAAATGAATCCTTTATTGCTGCAGATCTGCATGTTACACCTCAAAGAGGGACAAATAGGAACAACGATGGACAAGGAGACATGGGGGGTTATTTAAGAAGGGATAGCGCCAGGTAGTGCGGCAGGTAACGTCTGGTGAATGCCGGGCGCTGTACGCAAAATCACATTTATGAAAGCGAATTTGGTGAGCGACCGTAACAGCACCATGTAGCGTCACATGTATTATTACAGGTGGCTCAGCATATAGCGCCGGTGCTCTAGCCTCCAGAGTGCCAGGTATTACCTTTCGCTCACTGTTGCTCTCCCATACATTTCAATGGCTGTTCATTTGCTTCTGTTTAAACAGCGTGTTTTTTTTTTTGTTTTTTTGCTCAAATCATTGTGTGACCTCTCCTGGCTGCAAACAAACACTTTTAGAAAAGTTTTTGACTTTTTAATATTTTTATGCAGAATTGTCATTACAAGTCTGGCACTAAAGTGTTATTGTCACAGTGTTAAAAAATGTCATTCCATGTGTTTTCGCTTTGTTACTCGTGGATCTGTGTTCAAAAACAGACTTTAATCACACAGCGTCTGGAACTCTATGCTACAGCGCCCAGATTTAGAGCGCCAACGCTGTGTGTGTGTGTATGTCCTTTTTGAAGTATGGTGTAGAGCGCCGAGAGTTGGTTGCACTGAGCTGGTGCTACCTCTCGTTCGCTGCAGAGCTGTACTGGTGTTACAGAACCCAACACACATCACATTTATCAATGCCGGGCAGGTTACTACAGCGACTGAGGTTCTCTGTTACAGCGCCCAATACCTGCTTACAGCGTCTACTAGCGGTCGCTCTAAGCGCCGCTATACAGACGCTCATCTGCCGATACCTGGTGTTAGTAATGAGTCAGCCCCCAGGACTCAAAAGAGGGACTGGTCCTCCAAATCAGGGAAACTTGCGATGTATGCCTTTGACTATGACTGCAGGTCATTCATAAGTGTGATAATATAAAGAGGCCTGGTGTAAACATTATCAATTCACCACAAGTGAACGAGTACTCTGTAAAGCAGGCTAAGCCTTACTCTATGAGGTCTGTTTAATGTAATTCTAAGACCTTCAAAAACCTTCAAAAGAATAGTCCATTAAATGGCAATAATAAGGCAGCTAGGAGCTCACATGAAACTTGTCCCATGTGCCTTTCATTCATTTCCTGCAGCACACTGTAAATTCTGTAGCAGGTTCCCATCCCCCTTCATTTCCATTTTCTATGGCCATGCTCCAAAGCATTCCTCAGCCCTCCCAGCGTGAGCGAGCATGGGCAGAATTAAAGCGGTCCTTCACTCTGAATTAGAGTCTATCTTATATGTTTCCCACACACTGTACATACAGATTGCACGCATTAAAAATCATCCTACCTGCATCTACTGCATGTTATGAGCCTTTAAACATCCAAGATGGTGGCTCATGGAACATCAGGCAACCTGCAAACAGGAAGTGTCTTCTGACTGTGCTGCTCTGCATTTTGGGATTGTTGACCTTTTCCTGACCCCAGCTCTGCTCTGTCTGAGCAAAGTACAGCTATAACCCCACTCCCTGTACTTTAACCCACTCTCCTCAGTAAATGTGATGCTTCTGAGGCAAGATGGCGATATCCTAAAGTCCTGAACATAGTTGCAGCCCAGTGGGGGAAAGAATAAGTAAGTGACTAAAAACTTAAAATGTATTAATTTTAGATGCTGGGGAATCGTTTTTTAAGGGTTTGGGCTTTTTATTAAATTATGGTGAAGGTCCAGTTTAATGGAATAATGGAACTGAATTGAAAGGAGGGGCAAACTCCTGCTACATCATCTACAGTGTGCTTAGGAATAGAGATGAGCGAGTAGTGAAATATTCGAAATTTCGAATTTCGATTCGAATAGACCGCGTTACTCGACTACTCGACCGAATATCGAATCCCATTATAGTCTATGGGAAAAAAATGCTCGACACTTGGAAATCTCAATTCGACCACTTGGAGGTCACCAAGTCCACCCTGAAACATCAGAAAATGATGCCAACACTGCTGGAATGCAACTGGGACAGCAGGGGAAGCATGTCTGGGTGCATATAACGCGCCCAAGTCGCACTATTACGCCACTATCACAGCCTCTCAACAATACACTCCAAACACAATATTACTTCTACGTAAAGTGAGACAAGACAAGGAAACCTTCTTTCCTCTACATTGCCATGGACCCCAAGCCAAACTGTACAAAAAAGAAGAACAAAATTCTGCACCCCTTAAAATCACGTTTCCTAATGACAACCACAGATGGCATAGGCAAGGGGGAAAATAAATAGACCCCACCCCTAATTGTCATTGTGTGTGTGTGTGTGTGTGTGTGTGTGTGTGTGTGTGTGTGAGATGTGGTCAGACATGTCCTCTTGTGTCATTGTGTCACCCCAGCAGTCAGGGAAGCTTAAAGGAGGAGGTTTGTTACAGTGTGTTACCCCAGCAGTAAGGGAAGCCTACAGGAGGAGGTTTGTTACAGTGTGTCACCCCAGCAGTCAGGGAAGCTTACAGGAGGAGGTTTGTTACAGTGTGGCACCCCAGCAGTAAGGGAAGCTTACAGGAGGAGGTTTGTTACAGTGTGTCACCCCAGCAGTCAGGGAAGCTTACAGGAGGAGGTTTGTTACAGTGTGTTACCCCAGCAGTAAGGGAAGCTTACAGGAGGAGGTTTGTTACAGTGTGTCACCCCTGCAGTCAGGGAAGCTTACAGGAGGAGGTTTGTTACAGTGTGTCACCCCAGCAGTAAGGGAAGCTTACAGGAGGAGGTTTGTTACAGTGTGTCACCCCAGCAGTCAGGGAAGCTTACAGGAGGAGGTTTGTTACAGTGTGTCACCCCAGCAGTCAGGGAAGCTTACAGGAGGAGGTTTGTTACAGTGTGGCACCCCAGCAGTAAGGGAAGCTTACAGGAGGAGGTTTGTTACAGTGTGTCACCCCAGCAGTCAGGGAAGCTTACAGGAGGAGGTTTGTTACAGTGTGTCACCCCAGCAGTCAGGGAAGCTTACAGGAGGAGGTTTGTTACAGTGTGGCACCCCAGCAGTAAGGGAAGCTTACAGGAGGAGGTTTGTTACAGTGTGTCACCCCAGCAGTCAGGGAAGCTTACAGGAGGAGGTTTGTTACAGTGTGTTACCCCAGCAGTAAGGGAAGCTTACAGGAGGAGGTTTGTTACAGTGTGTCACCCCAGCAGTCAGGGAAGCTTACAGGAGGAGGTTTGTTACAGTGTGTCACCCCAGCAGTCAGGGAAGCTTACAGGAGGAGGTTTGTTACAGTGTGTCACCCCAGCAGTAGGGGAGGCCCAAGAGCTGAGACCTCTTAAAAATTGTGTGGAGGCCCAAGAGCTGAGACCTTTTAAAAATTGTGTGGAGGCCCAAGAGCTGAGACCTTTCAAAAATTGTGTGGAGGCCCAAGAGCTGAGACCTCTCAAACATTGTGTGGAGTCCCAAGAGCTGAGACCTTTTAAAAATTGTGTGGAGGCCCAAGAGCTGAGACCTTTTAAAAATTGTGTGGAGGCCCAAGAGCTGAGACCTCTCAAACATTGTGTGGAGTCCCACGAGCTGAGACCTCTTAAAAATTGTGTGGAGGCCCAAGAGCTGAGACCTCTCAAACATTGTGTGGAGTCCCACGAGCTGAGACCTCTTAAAAATTGTGTGGAGGCCCAAGAGCTGAGACCTCTTAAAAATTGTGTGGAGGCCCAAGAGCTGAGACCTCTTACAAATTGTGTGGAGGCCCAAGAGCTGAGACCTCTTAAAAATTGTGTGGAGTCCCACGAGCTGAGACCTCTCAAAAATTGTGTGGAGTCCCGCGAGCTGAGACCTCTTAAAAATTGTGTGGAGTCCCACGAGCTGAGACCTCTCAAAAATTGTGTGGAGTCCCGCAAGCTGAGACCTCTTAAAAATTGTGTGGAGTCCCACGAGCTGAGACCTCTTAAAAATTGTGTGGAGGCCCAAGAGCTGAGACCTTTTAAAAATTGTGTGGAGGCCCAAGAGCTGAGACCTTTTAAAAATTGTCTGGAGGCCCAAGAGCTGAGACCTTTTAAAAATTGTGTGGAGGCCCGAGAGCTGAGACCTTTTAAAAATTGTGTGGAGGCCCAAGAGCTGAGACCTTTTAAAAATTGTCTGGAGGCCCAAGAGCTGAGACCTTTTAAAAATTGTCTGGAGGCCCAAGAGCTGAGACCTCTTAAAAATTGATTATATTAAGCCCAAGAGGTGAGCCATAATTTTTTTTTATTAATACAGCAATTCTACGGCGGTTAAGGAGGAGGAGGAGGAGGAGGAGGAGGAGGAAATGGCACTTCATACAGATGGCACTTCACTCTTGGCTGCTTTCCACTGTTGTACAAGCAAAGTCCGGGTCAATCCACTTGCTGTTCATTTTGATTAGCGTCAGCCTGTCGGCACTGTCGGTTGACAGGCGGCTGCGCTTATCGATTATAATGCCCCCGGCTGCGCTGAACACCCTTTCTGATAGCACGCTGGCGGCAGGGCAGGCAAGCACCTCCAAGGCGTACAGGGACAGTTCCAGCCACGTGTCCAACTTGGAGACCCAGTAAGTGTAGGTCGCCGAGGGATCGGGGAGGACAGGGGTGTGGTCTGCCAGGTAGTCCCGCAACATCCGCCGATACTTGTCCCTCCTGCTGATAGCGGGCCCCGCAGTGATGGAAGTTGCACGAGGGGGTGACATGAACGTGTCCCACACCTTGGAGAGTGTTCCCCTGGTGGCTGTGGGCCTGATCGATGTTGTCCGACTCTGGGAGACACTCTCCTCTCTGCCGCCAGCGATGCTGGGTGGGAAAATCTGCATCATGTTCTGCAAGAGTTCCCTCTGGTATTCCAGTAATCGATTCGTCCTCTCCTCTACCGGAATAAAAGAGGAGAAGTTATCTTTATACCGGGGGTCCAGGAGTGCGAAGACCCAGTATAGTTTGTTCTCCAATATCCGGACAACACGTATGTCCCGGGAAAAGCAGCCCAGCATGAAGTCAGCCATGTGTGCCAGACTCTGAGTAGGCATGACGTCACTGCCCCCACCAGAAGGATCATTTTCCATTTCCTCCTCTTCCTCCTCCTCTCCGCCCCATCCGCGCTGAACCAATGGGACGCACACAGCCTGACTGCTACCCTCGCCGCCAGCATCCTCTTCCACAGCCACCTCCACGTTGTCCTCCTCCTCCTCATCCTCCTCCTCCTGCAACTGCCACCGAGCAGCAGACAAAAGTGTGGTCTGACTGTCTACCTGCGTTGCGTCTCCTCCTACCCCCGTCTCCTCTGTGTGCAATGCGTTCTCCCTTATTGCGATGAGCGATTCTTTAAGGACGCATAGGAGCGGGATGGTTACGCTCACTATAGCGTCCTCGCTGCTGACCTTCTTAGTGGACTCCTCAAAGATACGCAATACATCGCATATGTCTGCCATCCATGGCCACTCGTGGTTGGCAAACTGAGGGAGCTGAGTTGGAGGCACGCGTGGATACATCATCTGGTACTCCATCAATGCTTTCTGCTGCTCACACACCCTGGCCAACATGCAATAGGTGGAATTCCAGCGAGTGGGCAGGTCGCACAACAGCCGATGTTGAGGCAAATGGAGGCGTTGCTGGATTTTTTTTAACCTAGCAGCAGCTACAGTTGACTTCCGAAAGTGAGCGCACAAGCGCCGCACTTTGACCAGTAGCTCTGCCAGGTTGGGGTAAGTCTTTAGAAACTTTTGTACTACCAAATTAAAAACGTGGGCCAGGCATGGTACGTGATTGAGTTCTGCAAGCTCCAGAGCCGCCACCAGGTTACGGCCATTATCGCACACGACCATGCCTGGTCCTAGCTGCAGCGGCGACAGCCACATCTCTGTCTGCTGCAATATGGCGTGCCTCACCTCTGCGGCGCTGTGCTTCCTGTCGCCCAAGCTGATGAGCTTAAGCACCGCCTGCTGACGTCTCCCCGCGCCAGTGCTGCAACGCTTCCAGCTAGGGGCTGAGGGCGATGTTAAGGCAGAGGAGGAGGAGGAGGAGGAAGAGGAGGGGGGTCTATCAGAACCCGTGCTGGCAATCTTGGGCGGGGGTGGTATGTAGGCCGTCCCTGTTTGCGACCCCGTCCCCGCTTCCACAACATTCACCCAGTGTGCCGTCAAAGAGATGTAGCGTCCTTGGCCGCAAGCGCTTGTCCACGAGTCGGTGGTCAAGTGGACCTTTGCGCTGACTGCGTACCTCAGGGCCCGCCTGATGTTACGCGACACGTGCTGGTGCAGGGCGGGGACGCCACACCGGGAAAAATAGTGGCGGCTAGGGACGGAATAGCGAGGTGCGGCAGCCGCCATCAGGTCGCGGAAGGCCTGCGTCTCCACAAGCCTAAACGGCAACATCTCCAGGGCCAGCAGTTTGGAGATGAGGCAGGTTAAGGCTTGGGCTTGGGGGTGACTGGAGGCGTACTTCCGCCTGCGGTTGAACGCCTGCGAGATGGACAGTTGATGGGACGAGGAGATGGAAGGTGCAGACGAAGATGCGGGGGAAGGGGGGGCTGAAGGAGAAGGCCCCAAAGTAGCCGAGGCAGAGGCAGATGTGGAGGTGTCCTGGCTGGAGGTCTGGACCGCAGTGGCAGCACACAACAAAGGGGAAGAGGCAGTGGCAGCAAGACGGGGCGCAGGTTGTATTGCGTTTGCTCTCTCCCACTCAGCCCAGTGCTTGAATTCCTAGTGACGGCGCATGCCTGAGGTGGTCAGATTGCTCTTCTCAGAGCCCCTACTCAGTTTTGAGTGGCAGATTGCGCAAACCGCGCTCAGTTTGTCATCCGCGCAAACATTAAAAAATCTCCAAACCACAGAAGTACGAGGCCTCGATGGGGGAGCTTCGCGCGACTGCCTGCTGCCGGGAAGAGCTTCGGCCCTGCTGGCTGTGGCCTGCCTTCTCTGTCTGGACTGTCCTCTGCCTCTGGACTGTCCTCTGCCTCTTGCTGCCTTATTCGGTGATGCGCAGACCGCATCTCCACTGCTTTCCCCGCTGGACATCACCCCTGTCCAAGTGGGGTCGGTCATTTCGTCGTCCACCACCTCCTCTTCCACTTCCTCTCTCTGCTCCTCCTCCTGCCCACTGGACATTCCAACAGCCTCCCTTGATGGCAACTGCGTCTCATCATCATCATCGCTCATGATAGCAGATGCTGGTTCCGGGTCCACATCACTAGCAGATGGCGGATACTCAAGTGTTTGGGCATCACTACAAACAAATTCCTCTGCTAGCTCCTGGGATTCTTGCAGCACATCTGGAAAAGGACGCGAAAAGAGGTCCTGGGAGGTGTCAAGGGTGGGCTGACTCTGTTGGCCAGGTTGGGAGGAAGGAGAGTCAGAGTGAGACTGTGTGGATGACTGGGTGGTGGACAAGTGACTGGAAGCGTTATCGGCCATCCATTGCACCACCTGTTCACGCTGCTCAGGCCTTAACAGAGGTGTACCCCGTCCCCCGCATAACTGTCCCATAAAGGCAGGGAAGCTGGATGAGCGTAATGCTGGCTGCCCCTCACCAGCACGCATTGTATCCCCACTGGCTTCAACGCGGTTTGTGCCCCCACCAGCATTTCCGCGCCCCCGTCCTCGTCCACGTCCCTTTGCGCTAGCCCTCCGCATTTCAGACGTTTTACTTTTTTGGCCACGCGTTATGCCAAATATAAAAATATTTTTAAGAAGAACACCTGGCTATACAGCCGTATACTGCCAGAAGGTGAAATGGTGCCTATACGCACCGTGTATAAAACAGTGTTTTGTTGGCACAGAGGACACAAAACAGTAGTGCCAAATATAAATATATTTTTAAGAACACCTGGCTATACAGCCGTATACTGCCAGAAGGTGAAATGGTGCCTATACGCACCGTGTATAAAACAGTGTTTTGTTGGCACAGAGGACACAAAACAGTAGTGCCAAATATAAATATATTTTTAAGAACACCTGGCTATACAGCCGTATACTGCCAGAAGGTGAAATGGTGCCTATACGCACCGGGTATATAACAAGGTTTTGTTGGTAAAGAGGACACAAAACAGTAGTGCCAAATATAAAAATATTTTTAAGAAAAACACCTGGCTATACAGCCGTATACTGCCAGAAGGTGAAATGGTGCCTATACGCACCGGGTATATAACAAGGTTTTGTTGGTAAAGAGGACACAAAACAGTAGTGCCAAATATAAAAATATTTTTAAGAAAAACACCTGGCTATACAGCCGTATACTGCCAGAAGGTAAAATGGTGCCTATACGCACCGGGTATATAACAAGGTTTTGTTGGCACAGAGGACACAAAACAGTAGTGCAAAATATAGTTTTGTATATAGGTGCTAATACACCACTGAAGTCTTTCTGTCCCTATTCCAGTATCAGCAGCTACCCCTCACTAAAGCAGCCGTTTTGAGCAGAGTGTATATAGTTTTGTATATAGGTGGTAATACACCACTGAAGTCTTTCTGTCCCTATTCCAGCAGCAGCAGCTACCCCTCACTAAAGCAGCCGTTGTGTGCAGTGTGTATATAGCTAGAATGAGCTATATACTGTTCAGCATAGTAGCCCTAATAAGGGCTCTTAATGACTCTCTTGTCTTCTGGTAGCTGGTATATATGGTGGTAAATGCGAGATTCTGAGCTTCTAGGGCCCTGCCTGCCTACATAGGATATGAGCTATATACTGTTCAGCGTAGTAGCCCTAATAAGGGCTCTTAAGGACTCTCTTGTCTTCTGGTAGCTGGTATATATGGTGGTAAAAGCTATATTCTGAGCTTCTGGGGCCCTGCCTGACTACATAGAATATGAGCTATATACTGTTCAGCGTAGTAGCCCTAATAAGGGCTCTTAAGGACTCTCTTGTCTTCTGGTAGCTGGTATATATGGTGGTAAAAGCTATATTCTGAGCTTCTGGGGCCCTGCCTGACTACATAGAATATGAGCTATATACTGTTCAGCGTAGTAGCCCTAATAAAGGCTCTTAAGGACTCTCTTGTCTTCTGGTAGCTGGTATATATGGTGGTAAAAGCTATATTCTGAGCTTCTGGGGCCCTGCCTGACTACATAGGATATGAGCTATATACTGTTCAGCGTAGTAGCCCTAATAAGGGCTCTTAAGGACTCTCTTGTCTTCTGGTAGCTGGTATATATGGTGGTAAAAGCTATATTCTGAGCTTCTGGGGCCCTGCCTGACTACATAGAATATGAGCTATATACTGTTCAGCGTAGTAGCCCTAATAAAGGCTCTTAAGGACTCTCTTGTCTTCTGGTAGCTGGTATATATGGTGGTAAAAGCTATATTCTGAGCTTCTGGGGCCCTGCCTGACTACATAGAATATGAGCTATATACTGTTCAGCGTAGTAGCCCTAATAAAGGCTCTTAAGGACTCTCTTGTCTTCTGGTAGCTGGTATATATGGTGGTAAAAGCTATATTCTGAGCTTCTGGGGCCCTGCCTGACTACATAGAATATGAGCTATATACTGTTCAGCGTAGTAGCCCTAATAAAGGCTCTTAAGGACTCTCTTGTCTTCTGGTAGCTGGTATATATGGTGGTAAAAGCTATATTCTGAGCTTCTGGGGCCCTGCCTGACTACATAGAATATGAGCTATATACTGTTCAGCGTAGTAGCCCTAATAAGGGCTCTTAAGGACTCTCTTGTCTTCTGGTAGCTGGTATATATGGTGGTAAAAGCTATATTCTGAGCTTCTGGGGCCCTGCCTGACTACATAGGATATGAGCTATATACTGTTCAGCGTAGTAGCCCTAATAAGGGCTCTTAAGGACTCTCTTGTCTTCTGGTAGCTGGTATATATGGTGGTAAAAGCTATATTCTGAGCTTCTGGGGCCCTGCCTGACTACATAGGATATGAGCTATATACTGTTCAGCGTAGTAGCCCTAATAAGGGCTCTTAAGGACTCTCTTGTCTTCTGGTAGCTGGTATATATGGTGGTAAAAGCTATATTCTGAGCTTCTGGGGCCCTGCCTGACTACATAGAATATGAGCTATATACTGTTCAGCGTAGTAGCCCTAATAAGGGCTCTTAAGGACTCTCTTGTCTTCTGGTAGCTGGTATATATGGTGGTAAAAGCTATATTCTGAGCTTCTGGGGCCCTGCCTGACTACATAGAATATGAGCTATATACTGTTCAGCGTAGTAGCCCTAATAAGGGCTCTTAAGGACTCTCTTGTCTTCTGGTAGCTGGTATATATGGTGGTAAAAGCTATATTCTGAGCTTCTGGGGCCCTGCCTGCCTACATAGGATATGAGCTATATACTGTTCAGCGTAGTAGCCCTAATAAGGGCTCTTAAGGACTCTCTTGTCTTCTGGTAGCTGGTATATATGGTGGTAAAAGCTATATTCTGAGCTTCTGGGGCCCTGCCTGACTACATAGAATATGAGCTATATACTGTTCAGCGTAGTAGCCCTAATAAGGGCTCTTAAGGACTCTCTTGTCTTCTGGTAGCTGGTATATATGGTGGTAAAAGCTATATTCTGAGCTTCTGGGGCCCTGCCTGCCTACATATGAGCCATATACCGTTCAGCGTAGTAGCCCTAATAAGGGCTCTTAATGACTCTCTTGTCTTCTGGTAGCTGGTATATATGGTGGTAAAAGCTATATTCTGAGCTTCTGGGGTCCTGCCTGACTACATAGGATATGAGCTATATACTGTTCAGCGTAGTAGCCCTAATAAGGGCTCTTAAGGACTCTCTTGTCTTCTGGTAGCTGGTATATATGGTGGTAAAAGCTATATTCTGAGCTTCTGGGGCCCTGCCTGACTACATAGGATATGAGCTATATACTGTTCAGCGTAGTAGCCCTAATAAGGGCTCTTAAGGACTCTCTTGTCTTCTGGTAGCTGGTATATATGGTGGTAAAAGCTATATTCTGAGCTTCTGGGGCCCTGCCTGACTACATAGGATATGAGCTATATACTGTTCAGCGTAGTAGCCCTAATAAGGGCTCTTAAGGACTCTCTTGTCTTCTGGTAGCTGGTATATATGGTGGTAAAAGCTATATTCTGAGCTTCTGGGGCCCTGCCTGACTACATAGAATATGAGCTATATACTGTTCAGCGTAGTAGCCCTAATAAGGGCTCTTAAGGACTCTCTTGTCTTCTGGTAGCTGGTATATATGGTGGTAAAAGCTATATTCTGAGCTTCTGGGGCCCTGCCTGACTACATAGAATATGAGCTATATACTGTTCAGCGTAGTAGCCCTAATAAGGGCTCTTAAGGACTCTCTTGTCTTCTGGTAGCTGGTATATATGGTGGTAAAAGCTATATCCTGAGCTTCTGGGGCCCTGCCTGACTACATAGAATATGAGCTATATACTGTTCAGCGTAGTAGCCCTAATAAGGGCTCTTAAGGACTCTCTTGTCTTCTGGTAGCTGGTATATATGGTGGTAAAAGCTATATTCTGAGCTTCTGGGGCCCTGCCTGACTACATAGGATATGAGCTATATACTGTTCAGCGTAGTAGCCCTAATAAGGGCTCTTAAGGACTCTCTTGTCTTCTGGTAGCTGGTATATATGGTGGTAAAAGCTATATTCTGAGCTTCTGGGGCCCTGCCTGACTACATAGAATATGAGCTATATACTGTTCAGCGTAGTAGCCCTAATAAGGGCTCTTAAGGACTCTCTTGTCTTCTGGTAGCTGGTATATATGGTGGTAAAAGCTATATTCTGAGCTTCTGGGGCCCTGCCTGACTACATAGAATATGAGCTATATACTGTTCAGCGTAGTAGCCCTAATAAGGGCTCTTAATGACTCTCTTGTCTTCTGGTAGCTGGTATATATGGTGGTAAAAGCTATATTCTGAGCTTCTGGGGCCCTGCCTGACTACATAGAATATGAGCTATATACTGTTCAGTGTAGTAGCCCTAATAAGGGCTCTTAAGGACTCTCTTGTCTTCTGGTAGCTGGTATATATGGTGGTAAAAGCTATATTCTGAGCTTCTGGGGCCCTGCCTGACTACATAGAATATGAGCTATATACTGTTCAGCGTAGTAGCCCTAATAAGGGCTCTTAAGGACTCTCTTGTCTTCTGGTAGCTGGTATATATGGTGGTAAAAGCTATATTCTGAGCTTCTGGGGCCCTGCCTGCCTACATATGAGCCATATACCGTTCAGCGTAGTAGCCCTAATAAGGGCTCTTAATGACTCTCTTGTCTTCTGGTAGCTGGTATAGATGGTGGTAAAAGCGATATTCGAGCTTCTGGGGCCCTGCCAGCGACAGCCTGTCTTTCCCTGCTGTGAGCGTCTGTCCCTCACTAAGTTCAAGCTGCTAATGCTGACGAAGAGGAAGTGCTGAGTTTTGTATATTCGAGGTCACATGGTTTTTCCAGCCAATGCGTGTAGACGCCGTTTTCGCGATGCCAGCGTCCTCCCAGGACCTGTCCCACCCCCCCTGCATGGTGATTGGTGTAAAAAACGCGCCAGGGAAGGTGGGAGGGGAAACGAATTGTGAGTGCGCCATCGCCGCTGTACTCGATCGAAATCGAGTATGACGAACAGCGTAGTATTCGATCGAATACCGGCTCGGTCGAATACTACTCGCTCATCACTACTTAGGAAATGAAGGCGAGGCATATGGGACAGGCTTCAGGGGCTGCCTTATTACCATTGCCTTAATTGTCCCTTTTCATGAGACTTTCCAACTTCACACGCAATGTGGCCTCTCCAAACACCGGTATTTAATGAAATATCTGACTAGATAACCTTTCATAGTTATCCTTTGCTGCCATTGTTTAAATCTTATGACCCCTTACCATGTTGTATGGCACAAGTGAGGATGGCATCACACAGTAAGGGGGGTAGAAAGCATTGGCAGAGACAACAATGTGCATGAGTCTATAGTGAAAAGAAAGTCCACTTTCGATGGAAGTGTCTATTTTTTTGTGCCAAAAGAATGTCAAGTGCTGAGCTCATCTAGAATATTTTTTAATATTTTCCTAATTTAGAAAATGTTTGTTTTATGGAAGCAGTTTTTAAGTCTGTACACCAAGATGAGAGAAGTAAGCGCTGTACACACAGAACACTGCTGCTATGGCCACTGCTGAGGTGAGGGAGCTCACTCAACCTTATACATGCCCAATAGAAGTGTTCTTTATGTGTACATGACTCATATCTCTCTTCTTGTTTCAAATACAGTAAGATACACCTAATAAAAACATATGCTGAAAGTTTCCTATACATAAAATACACATACACACAGCCAAAAATACAAGGAGATAATCTCTCCTTAATTAAAGCAGCCCACTTCGTTAAGAAGAGGATGGAATCCTGATTAATTAAAGCTGCCTTGCTGTTTATTACTTTGAATGTTGGCACTTTGTATTTTTGCCCAGCACTTGGTCGTGCTGTATAGGCATTTGGGTCTGGGTTTTAGGATAGCTTAAAAAACGTTCTTTCACTTTGCATTTAGATATATTTTATGTGTATATATATTTGTGGGCCCTATAGTAACATGATTCAAATTTCTGGTAAACCCAGGTTTAATATATTTTTCAGTTAATTAAGGGGATTTAGGAGGATTTTATTCTCTTGATTAGTCTGTGTAAGTGTATTTTATGCTTAAAAAAACATCTGGACATGAGAGAGAGAGGAGTATAGGAGATCGGAATCTATAAGATTCCTGGGCCGATTGATTTCCTCCCCGAGAGGCATCCAGAATCAGGATGCCCCTGTGTGAAACCCCCCAGGTCGCCCCCAGGTCAACTGTCATTGCGCTCAGTTCTGCTCGTATTAGACAAGCTACTGGACGAAGGGGCTCAAGCAGATCTGAGCACACCGATTGGATGAGCGGTTGCTCATGCGTCGTAGGACCGGGAAAAGGTGAGTTTGTTCGGAGCGACTTGGGGGTTTTCACACAGCAGAGCATCCCCGATTGGGGTGCCATGGGGGCAAGGACCAAAACGCAGGATAATCAAAATCCTGGATTTTGCTTCACTTTAAATAATAATTCTAATATTATAGAATATTTGAATTTTTTTTTCTAAAAATTGAAGGAATCTTTTGTGCACATTATCACAACTGTAGATATATTAGATGGTGCAAGTCATTTAAGGAGACAGGGCAGTAGAAACTTTGGAAAAACAACTGTTCAAAACGTGGGTGCTGCAGAGTACTCCATTACAGATGATCTCTGTGTCTATTATAAGCATATTAAAAAAAAAGATGATAAGCAGTTTTTTTACCTTAGTAAATTGAATGTATTTGTATTCGAAAAAAAATAATTAATCCATCCAATATCTGATGATTTTATAACAATGAATTAAGACTTCTCTAAACTATGGTAATAGTATGATGTGGAGGCTGATTTAAGACTAGCGCCACATATTGCCATTTGTGCACCTACATAGCGATGCTTAGAGCATTCGCAAGAGTAAAAATGTGTCTGGCACTAACACGAAACTTTGGCGCTGGACAAGTGACGCTGTAGTATCCTGTCCAGCATTGATAAATGTGATGTCTGGAAGGCACTATAGAAGCACTCTCCCTGAATCAATGCATATGTAGTGCCCCAAGGGAAAGCAGCCCAAGACGAGGCTACGTATAACAGCAGGACAGCGCTGCAGCAAACAATAGGTAGTGCCAGTTAGGTGCGTTTGGCACTCGGTGTTGAAGCCCATATTTAAGAAAAAAAATCAAAAAGCCAGCTTTGGTGCTATATAACTGGGAGCTCTAGAGATGAGCAACGGACACAATATAAAAAATGTCTATATACACCAGAGGGAAAACACATGGAATGACTACACTGTAACACAGACACTGCAATGGCGGACCAACACATATAATTCTGACAAAAATTAAGAAATGTAAATATATAATAATATAAGGGCCTTATTCATCAAGCGATAGCGCCAGGTAGTGTCTCACTAGCGCCAGGTAGCGCCAGCTATCGGCGGCTACCGACTCCAGAACGCCCGGCGGCGGACACAATCACGCATTTATCACGCTAAATGAGGCTAGCGCCGACGAGAGCGTCAGCTAGCGCGGGATTCATCATGTAGCCGACTGCAACGAACAGCGCCGCTGCTAATCCCATCACAGCGCCAGGTATGACCTGTCGCTACCTGGCGCTCTCCCATACATTTCAATGGCAGACCCTGCAATGTTTTTTTTAAGTGGTTTTTGTGTTCTTGTCTTTTGGCAAAAATTCAACACATGTTGTTTCGGATCTGTTTGATTAATCTGGCTTGTTTTTATTGTTTTTTTGAGGAAAGATGTAATTTTTACACTGGAATGTTGTGAGTGAAATCTAAAATGCATCTCCTCCCACAAAACACATTAGGCTCAAAATAGCTTGCTTTCACAACACACATGGCTAGTAAAGCTACTTTTTAGTCACTCATGTTTGGCACTCACGTTCGCTCATTGAAATTGTCAGCGCCCAAGCTATTCGGCGGCCCTGTCCTTGATGAATCTGTGGTGGTCAGAGTTTGTGCAGTCGCTGTTTTGATTCGCTATGTGGCGGCGCTAGCAGCGCTGTGCTGCGCTGTGCTGTTCATACATGTGCCTTTCTGCCATTTTGCCTGAATTCACTTGCAGCGACCCCAGTCGTTCTTAATGAATACACTGTAGTTGTGAGCGTGCATGTCCACATTCTTCTGGATTTGTTCATGCTCTCAAGCTCATAACAACCCGTTATGCATTCTCCTGTGTGCCACATTATCATGTAGTTGGCTAGTTTGCTTGTGTTCTTATTTTATGAAGGACTATAAGATTGTTATTTGTAAGCAACCAGCGTTGTTTTTTCGCTGACCTATGCATTACAGGATATTGATCACCCAGCTAAATCAAGCTAATAATTAATGGCGTCTTGGCCAATAGCTTGCTGTAATGCGTAAAAATCCTCTTTCCGCCACTTTGCTTGCACATAGCGGATATTAGCTAGTTCTGGTGCGCGGATGTTTTTTTTTTTTTTGGTCTGGCGCTTTTGTCATATCCACTTCCGGTTTCCTCCTTTGCGTTTCAAAGCAACATAAAGCTAAAAATTAATTGCGCTTTGGCCAATAGCTTGTTGTAATGCGTAAATCGACTATTTCCGCCACTTAGCTTGCACATAGCGGATATTAGCTAGTTCTGGTGCGCGGATGTTTTTTTTTTTTTTTTTTTTGGGGGGGGGACTGGCGCTTTCGTCATATCCACTTCGGTTTCCTCTTTTGCGTTTCAAAGCAACATAAAGCTAAAAAATAATTGCTCTTTGTCCAATAGCTTGTTGTAATGCGTAAATCGACCGCCACTTAGCTTGCACATAGCGGATATTAGCTTGTTCCTGGTGCGCGGAGCGTTTTTTTATTTTTTCCTGTCGCTTTGGTCATATCCGGTTCCGGTTTCCTCCTTTGCGTTTCCACCATGCTGCCCAGGAGACGGATTATGCGCCTCCCCAGCTCCTCCTCTGAATCTGGCCCCACCACCCCTCCCCCACCTCCCCCATCTATCTCACCTCCCCCACCTAACCCCCCTCCAACCCCTCCCCCTCCTGGGCCAGCTAAACAAAAGCGCAAACGGGTGGATAGCCGCGTAAACGGGCAGGTGGTCAAAGTGAGTATGTTTATCTTGGATTATATGTTTAAAGTGGACCAACACCCAGGGGGGATTGGGCCTGAAATCTATAAGATTCCCGGACCGATCAGATCCCTCCCCGCGGGGCATCCCAAATCGGGATGTCCCGCGGGGAGGAACCCCCCAGGAGGCCCACAAACCTTACCTCAGCCCCGTTCCATCGGCGCATGCGGGAGCCACGGCCGCGTCTTGCACTTCCCTCTAGCAGGGCGCGCACCCGCGCCAGCCATTTTGGAATGGCCGGCGCAGGCGCGCTTCCTGTTAGAGGGAAGCGCGAGACACGGCCTCCAGCGCTCAGAGGCAGCTGAGCTGGTATGCGCGTCCAAGCGGCCTTGGACACGCATACCACAGCGGCTCTGAGCGCTGTGATTGGTTGCCGCGGTCACGTGGGAGCATGGTGAGGTGAGTATTTCTGGCCTTCCCGGGGGGTTACAGACAGGGGGGCACCCCCGATCGGGGTGCCCCACCGAAGTGGACCAAAACCCAGGATAGTCAAAATCCTGGGTGTTGGTCCACTTTAATCTGTTCTCAGTATAAATGTTTCTGCCATTGGTCTGATGTCATGTATTGATAATTGTTTTTTTTTTCATTTCTCATAGGATTTCTGCATCCACCAATACGATTATGCCCGTGGGGGCAAGAAGAGAATAGCCCTGGAGGTGAAGGCCACAGTGTCCCGGCACTTCGACACCAACCTCAGTGTCCGATCAATCATGCAAAAATGGTCGGACTTCAAGCGCCGGGACCCTGAAGGCGTGTACCGCCTATATGATGCCTACGCTTCAGGTAAGTTGAAGCTTATGCTATGTTTATACTTTTTAAAACATTATATTCTAAGCTGTGTCCATTTTGGGTATTAATATTAATTCTTTTCATTCACCCCCTCAACACAGATAAGCGTCCTCCCCTGGGGAAACGTGGGAAGGGATTCCTCCCCCGAACCAGACAGGCGGACTCGGGGGAGTCATCGGGGGAGGGTCCCTCTCGCGGGTCCTATTTAGAGGAGGAAGGGGATGACGCCCCAGAGGAGTGTGCTGCTGGGGGGCTGGCAGGATCAAGCCTCAGCTCCTCACACTCTGACTCTGAGGACTCTCAACAGCCAAGGGGCCACTCTCAAGTGGGGAGTCCAAGTGGGGTGGAAGGAATGGACTCTCCCACACTCCCTGAAGGAGCAGGGAGTGAGAGGGAGGAGGGTGGCCCTTTGGCTGGGGGATCTTCGGAGCAGAGTGTGAGGAGCCGAGGCTCCCCGCCTCCTCCTCAGAGCCCTCCCTGGGCTTCAAGTGGCAGCTCATCCCCTGGTGAGTGCACATTTAGTCAGTGTTAGTCTGTGACAGGTTTCATCTGGCCATTTGTACTTAGCCCTTGCCATTCCTCTCTAATTTGCAGGGCATCATATAGGCGGCACCTCCAGGAGCTTTTGGCAACGCCTTCTCCACGGGCATAGTTATGGTAAGTGTTTGTTGTTATCCCTCACATTCCCTATGTTATGACATTCCTTAAAGTCGACCAACACCCATTGTTGATTGTGCTTGGAATCTCTAAGCTTCCATGCCCAATCACCTCCCTCACCCAGGCCCCCCCCAAAAGCCCACAAACTCCTTACCTCATTGGGGGTGGCAGAAGCCACCGCCGCAGCCTCCTGCGTGCCCCTCTAGATGTGTGTGCGCCTGCGCTCTCCGTTTCATAATGGCCTGCGCGTGCGCACACACTGGAGGAGTGATGCGCGGAAGGCAGCTGCGGCGGACGGTGTCTCACTCAAATTGTTGGGCCCTGCCAAAGTGGACCAAAACACAGGATAGTATAAATCCTGGGTCTTGGCCCACTTTTAACATACACATGTTTCCTGGTCCATAGGCCAAGCTGGTTTGATAATGTACATTAACATCACAAGCCCCACTACAGTGCAATCCAACTGGCAACCACCCCTATGTTTCAGGCCACACCATGATGGGGGCTCGCAAATGTGTTATTTTTGTAAGTTGTTCCGGCTAACACATGTTGCACACTATTAACATTCGACAATCAACTGCAAATTAGTCCTTACCATTGCACTGTCAAGGTTAGAGGCACATTATCTTTATGTGTCCATGTTGCAACCCAAAATAATTTACATGAATTCATGGACCAGGAAATATGCTAATGTCGGACAACATGTGTGTAATCATGCAAGCATTTGATTTTGCCGACTCCATAACCAGATGGCTGACAAATAGTCATGTGTCATTGGCCCACTAATTTTGCTTTTCTCTTTTGCTTTCTCCTGACAGATGTGGCCACGCAGACGGAGCCAGTGTACATCACCACCACACCTCCCGGGACGGCCAGCAGCATGGGCCACAGCCACAGCTGCGATGGTGAGTACATCCCACTTCATATGCCTAAAGACTTGTGACCCCTATGTCTTATAGTAAATTCTGGAGACATTTACAATGTACCTATGTGTTTTCAAAACACACATCTAGGTTACATGTGTTTGGCCAACAATCCTACATGCATGTCTGCATGCTTGATTGTTGGCTCACATTCTTGATTTTGCCACATCGAGGCAAATTGTGGTTTCTACACAACCAAATTGGCCTGCTAAGGTGGTGACCTCTAATATGCTTGGGCCAACCAGTTTACTCGTTAGGACTTAGGCCCTGATGTTTGGCTGTAACTAAACAAATAAATGTCCACACTGGGACTTATACCTTCTTTTATTCCCAAGAGTTAAGAGTAAATGTATGCTTGGGATGTTGTGGCCACATTTAAGGCAGCCACTAGTACTCATATAATGGTAACACATAAGGGCACAGTTGCCAACAATGTGAATGTGAGCGTCAGCTAATTGTAGGCACTTACATTACATTGCTACATCTGTGTCTGTAGAGGTCACATTCTAGATTTTGATTATTTTTTTTTTATACTCTCTACAGCTTGTGTAAACCAGCATCGCAGACTGTGGCGGTCGATCCGGCGTCTTCGCCTTATGCTGCTGGCCTTGAAGAGGCGTCGTTAGGGTGGGGGTGATTGATTGGAGGCACTGTGCGGCCAAATGTTGGGCCTGTTGCCCGCCTTGTTTATTAAAAATTTTCTATTTTTGTAATTACAGTGTGTTGTGCCTTGTCAAGCATAGTTTAAGTGTCTACAAACCCATTCTTTGTCAAATTTTGGGGTACCTTTGTAGCCATTTAATGTGTAAACCATAGTAAGATATGGTCAGCAATGTGTGTCCTAAATTTTTCCCTACATTTACATATCTAGATCAAGAGACTCATCCCTGACTGTGTTCTTAGCTATGTCTTAGGAAAAACACAATTTCGAGGTGGGGTAATCAAATATATTTCACACAAAATCAAAACAACTACAAACCAATTAATATTCTTGGCTTGGGGGCCAGGGAGGTTGGGAGTCATTGCTAGGGGTGGTGTTGGGGGCCAACAGTGCAGTAAAAAAATAGACTGCTGTTGTATGAGCTGTTGTGTCAACAACAAACTTTGTTCCTGGCGCTGTAAAGATTGCTCCATCAGGTTTGCCAGGCGAGCCAGTTCCTGGTTCATTTGTTGTTGACACATCAGCACCTGATTTTCCAACGCCGCAATGTGCTCATTAGTTCCATCACGCGGCTGTTGCCGACTGTAGTCCTCCAGCATCCGGACCCCTAGTTCGTAAAACTCTGCACTGGTCGGTGCAACACCTCCTCTTGCTCTGGTTTGAGGCTAAAAAAACAAAATAAAAGATTTTATTGAAACTGAAACAATGCAGGTATGCCCCTCCAAATCATTTCCCCAAAGTGTAACAATACAACTTACCCTTGCTTTAGCCTCTGAAGCTTGGCCACATGGCACTTGGGGAGAGGTCCCAGCTTGGGGTTCTGGTCCCGCCTCCTGCCAAAACAACAAAGAAAGAAAATGTGACATGTTGGTTCATGGCCTACCCACGAACATGGCAATGTGGTTATTGGTCCTCTAAATCAGCCATGTTACCTCCGTGTCGCCCGGCAGATGTAGGTCCGGGGTCTGGCTGCCAGAGAGGGGCAAATCCACATCTGAGAGATCGGGCAAGTTGGCATATGCTAAACAGGAAAGTCATGTTAGTAGGTCAGTGGACCAAACTCAAATGTAACATGGATAAACTATCGAGGCCATACCTCCACAAAGTGCCAGATTACACACTAGGCAAAAGGTATCTGGGAAACTCAGATTGCTAACATGTATGTAAGAGGAAGATGAGCCAATAATTGGGCCAAAAAAGAACAGAGACATTGCGAAAATTACACATACCCGCACTCTCCCAGATGTCTTGAGTTGGGCCCTCACTCGAGCTTTGCCCTTGAAAATACATGTTTAAACACAAGTTGGCCTGCTAAAGTACAACAAAAGTAGTGCCAAAATCCGTACTAGATAATCAAGCAAAACCAACTTACCCTCATCTCTGGCAGCCTCAACGTGAAGGGCCCTTTTCCGGCCAGCCACTTCCGAGATTACGGCCAACTAAAATACACAATTAATGTCTCTAAATATTCCTACAACTACTCGGGTGAATGATTGTCTTTAAATATACCCTAAAAATGCATTTCCTTCACTCTAAAAACTATACTAATTACCCTGGGGATGGCAAATCCAATACAAATAGCCATCTTCAAGTTGACATAGCAAACATGTCGATTATTAGACTAACCAAATAGAACCAGTGTCACATAAACAGCATAAAAGATACATTTTTGGAGCCAATACACACCAACAGGGTCCTGTTGACCTGCAAGCTCGGAAGTGGTGTCCAAAGATGAAGCAGTCACTTGGCCTACAAAGAAAAAACAGGAATGATAGACATGCACTTGTGTTAAAGCGGCTAAAGCAAGGTTGACACATGCACTTACCGGCATCCAAAGAGTAGCTTGGCTCCTGAGGAGATGCTGGGGCCAATGGCGGTGCAGCTAGGCAAAAGCAAAGAAAACATTTAGCCATTGGTAATGTGCGGCACAAAATAAACCATGCATTAAGGTGTGTGTGAGCAGCTCAATCACTAATATTCCCTAATCAAGGCCAGTGTGGCTTCCACATGTATATGCAGATATATGGCCACACATCTCTGGCTTCCAACATAGCTACACATGTTAGGGCCTTGTTAGTTAGTTGCAGAGAGGGTTAAAGTGGACGTGTAAATAGTCCGCAGGCCCATATTATTAGTCATCAACAGTGGTCCAATCTTTTTTTTGAGGTGCTACCACACCCATTTTTGCACCAAAACCCCCCCCCCTAAATTAGTGATAAATACCTTCAATGGCAGACTGGGTTAGGCTTGAGGTTGGTTGAAGGGCAGGAGTTGTGGTGTCCTCAGCCAAATCCTGGACATCACCATGTGCACCTATGCAGAAAGCAACAGACAAGAAGGGAAAACATTTATGAGGTATAATGTACTACTTCACAGGTCCTACTGTTAGTTGGCCAGAAAGAGACAAAGTAAATCACACACATTAACATTAGCTGCAAAAAATATGCAGAAAATATGTACCTTCAGTCCAACCTGTGGTGTCATCCCCAGGATCCACACCCTGCAGCCGAGCAAGTGGAATTTTGGCCTTCAGCATCTCCTCATATGGCCTGTAGGTACTCTTTGGACCCTGGATGGTCCCACTGTCGACATCAAGATCATGATTCATCTTTGCCGTAAGGGCCCTTTTCAAAGTGTAGAAGCGTTTCCTGCAGGATGGGCCACTACGTGGGTGTTGAGCACTGCTAGTAAGCTCTTCACCAATGGCATCCCACAATTTGCTCCTTTCTTGTTTGCCTATTGACTTGCTTTGGGAGCCAAAGATCAGCTCCCATTTAGCAAGTGTAAGGCGCACAAGAGTATTATTCTCCGCCAAATTAAATTCTGGCTCCCTCTTGGCACCTGGGCGCTTAGCCTGGGGTGCTGCATCACCTTCAGGCTGGGCCCTTTTCCTTAAGGGAGGTCTGCGCACAGCACCCACCACACTCCTACTTGGGCCAGCTGTGGCTGGCAGATGTCCAGAATTTGGCTCCATCCTGTAGCTGCACACACACACCAATACACAACCAACAAGCACGCATGCAGACTACAGAATGGTATCACCGTTTGTGGGGTTGGGGCAGGTTTTATGTGCTCTAACAGCCAATCACAAACAGGTCCACTTAATTGATTAACACATACTGGCGAGGTGCTTGTAGCCACAGCTCAAATGCACTGATTGAACCATGTGTGGGAGCCAATTTACTAATTACAAACCTCATTAACCAAACAACACTCAACCAAAGACAACAATGTACTCATGTATAGTAAACACTTGTGACATGTGGCTATACAAACGGCTATTTAAATCAAGAGCAGCTTACCTTTCATTGGTCCACCACAGAATTTTCAGCCATGTCCGTTAATGCACGCAAGTTTCGGCTCACGTACGCTAGTAGTGCTACTAGCGTGCGCGTGCGCACTCCGTTTCACGCACACCTGGGTCAGCTAATTGGAGACAGGAAATAGCAGAGCAACGCAAAAGGCGGCAAAGCGGACCTGTCCTTTTTCAAAGTGAAGTATAAATGGCTGGATTTGGCAACCTTCTGGTATTGTTACACTGTGGCAAAGGATGTGGTGTGGTGCTTTGTTCCCTTAGCTCATTTGAGTGTCTGGCTGGGTTTTGTCCTCACTCTCTGTGGCTTGTTGGGTGATTTCTGACATCAGTGCTGTTTCTTTAGGAGATTGATTTTGTTGGCATATGCAAATATTGTGGAGCATACAGCAAGTGAGGCTTGATTTTGGGGCCTTTTGTGGGCTGTGCAGCAGCTCCCCTCTTGGTTGTGCCTAACTTAGAAAGCTGTTTTTCAGCAGTCTGGTGGTTCTGACCACTATACTTCTGGTTTTGTGGTGAGCTGCATTGTAGTGAGTGTGTGAGGAGTGTGCTTGCTTGTGTGTGTGGTGTGTTTGTGGTTTTTGGTTTTGTTTTGCTTCTTTTGTATATCTGTTGAGTGTGAGATGGATAAGAGGGTGATGTATGGGTTATGGGTGCAGGGATGTGTGAGAATGCTGGAAAGCAGGAGGACAGGGAGGGGGGTGCTGTGAGGCTTAGGGCACCCCGCTCCTTTGGAATCCACCTTTCAGTGTGGGATTTAAGTGACGAGCAGATCAGGAGCCGCTTCCGTCTGAATCGTGCTGCACTACAGTCCCTATATGATCAGATTAAGCACAAAATCGAGCCATCCACCAAACGCACTCATTCCATTCCAGGCATAGTACGCCTGTGTGCCACTCTCAATATTTTGGCACGAGGGACCTTCCAGGCAACCTCTGCCCTCCTCAGCGGGATCAGCCAGGCTACAATGAGCCGCATATTTTTACAGGTAGTACTGGCGATTTGTGATTTGATCCCTATTTACATCAAGTTTCCTGAGGATGAGGATGAGGTTGCCAAAATAAAACATGCATTCTATCTCATGGGAGGGATCCCGAATGTGCTAGGGTGCGTTGATGGTACACATATCCCTTTCCGCCCTCCCCGTGCACAGAAGCTGTATTTTAGGAACAGAAAGCAATTCCATTCGCTGAACATCATGGTGGTCTGTGACCATGAAATGAAGCTGCGGGCCGTGAGATCGGGCTTCCCCGGCTCATGCCACGATTCTTACGTCCTGCAGCGGATAGTCCTGTGCCTGAAGTTCGAGAACAACGAAATGCCAGCTGGCTGGCTACTGGGTAAATAATTAACCATGTCAAAGTATTTAGCATCAAATATGTGGGCTAGTAAGCTATATTTTTGAAAATGAAACCAAAAACATGTACTAGTACTAATTGCTGTCTCTCTCATTGTGTTTTTTCCACAGCGGATAAGGGATATGGGCAGAGAACGTGGGTGATGACTCTGGTCAGAAGCCCACAGACCTCTGCCCAAGAACGCTACAATGCAGCACATCGCAAAACCCGAAGCATTGTGGAACGAACCATCGGCCTGCTGAAAGCACGCTTTCTCTGTTTGGCACGCCCAGGTGGAGAGATGCTGTACAGTCCACAAAAGGTCTCCAAGATAATCCTCGCCTGCTGTGTGCTCCACAATCTCTGTATATGCCACAGAATCCAATCCCCTGAAGAAACAGCACTGGTGCCCGAAATCCCCAACTTGGCCGCAGAAACGAGTGAGGACACCCAGAGTGGCTTTGAGCTAAGGGAAAGCATGATCTCTTCGTTTTTTGCGGTAAGCTAACTACCCTTCACTCTAATCCAAGTACTGCACTACAGGGGAACTATTTGTTGGCTACAATCATAATTTGGCACAAACCACTATAAGTGGGGTGTAAGATGACCTCAACCACTATAAGGGGGGTGTAAGATGACCTAAACCACTATAAGGGGGGTGTAAGATGACCTAACCCACTATAAGGGGGGTGTAAGATGACCTAAACCACTATAAGGGGGGTGTAAGATGACCTCAACCACTATAAGGGGGATGTAAGATGACCTAAACCACTATAAGGGGGGTGTAAGATGACCTAAACCACTATAAGGGGGATGTAAGATGACCTAACCCACTATAAGGGGGGTGTAAGATGACCTAAACCACTATAAGGGGGGTGTAAGATGACCTAAACCACTATAAGGGGGGTGTAAGATGACCTAAACCACTATAAGGGGGGTGTAAGATGACCTCAACCACTATAAGGGGGGTGTAAGATGACCTAACCCACTATAAGGGGGGTGTAAGATGACCTAACCCACTATAAGGGGGGGTGTAAGATGACCTAAACCACTACAAGGGGGGTGTAAGATGACCTAAACCACTATAAGGGGGGTGTAAGATGACCTAACCCACTATAAGGGGGGTGTAAGATGACCCAAACCACTATAAGGGGGTGTAAGATGACCCAAACCACTATAAGGGGGGTGTAAGATGACCAAAACCACTATAAGGGGGGTGTAAGATGACCCAAACCACTATAAGGGGGGGGGGGGGGAGTTGACCAACATAACAATTAGGGTTGTTGTGCAAGTTGGCCCAAAATGTTATTTAAATTTTATTGTTTTTTTTGTTTTTAACTGCAAAAAAAGCCACATTAAATATAAATACTAACTGCACTTTTTATTCTTTTTCAGGCACCCCGATAAAAATCCAGAGGATTAAGAATTTTTCTTTATCAAAAAAAACATTTAAAGCATAAATAAAAAAACTAAAAAGAAACATGTTGCAATGTGTTTACTTCTGAAGGTACTAACATTGATTTCAAGCCCACAGCAAAGCAAAGCGCAGGCGCTGTGTTGAATAGCGTGTGTCAAAATGACAGCGCTTACAAAGCTGATCTGAAACATCATATTCAGCAATGTAGGCATTGTTCCCAACAACGCCAGGTAGCGACTGAGGAGGCCTGCTATAGCGGATCGCTACCGCCCACCGCGTACGCTAGCGGCGCTCATAGCGCCATACTTCAGTCGCTCATCTGTCGCTACCTGGCGCTATTAATGAATCAGCCTCCCCGTCTTTGGTTGGTGGACCGCAGCGGGGTCCCCGCACCGGGAACCGCAGCGATTGAAGGGCGCTATTTTCCAGATAGTGAGCGAGCCTATAGAGAATAGTTTTCAGTGTAAGGTCAGTTGGACCAGAACAATAAGACAGATGGTAAAGGGCAGGGTAATTAACCCTTCTGAAGCCTCGACAGCACACAACTAAACAAAGGTAATACAATATTATTACATTACATTGTTTATTTAGATATGGCCATATATTTACAATTAAAAATGAAAATTTCTGCAAAGACAAAAGACAAAAGTGTGATTTCCTTGACGGCCCCCTTTAAGTGAGGGTCACCCACAAGTCTGTTTTGCCTTAAGATGAATAGAGGAATACATCTGTAAATGAACAATGGGGTACACATTTATACTTGTATTATTTTCAAAGTTAATATGATGTTTAATATTTTAAAGATATTACAGTTGTATTTTATACACAGGGCATTGAGAAAGCCCCAGAGGGTGAAACATATCTGCCCAGATAACACAAGGAGAAAAGAATTGATAAATGTGGATAGACTCTCATAATGTGAAATCAATGCATTGATGGATGTATTAAAGTCCCTATTTATTATAATAGAAATATTTTATTATATTTATCAATAAAAGCTGTGATTTTACACTACAAATTGGTGAGGTCATGTGTAAAGGCCATGATATTGGGAAGTGCCTAGTCCCAAACTAGAGGGATTAATTAAAGGGCTGATACATGTCCCAACCTTTATATGTTAATTTGTGCATTATCCCCATGAAATATTGGGATGTAAGGGTGGAACGGTCACATTTCAGTGGAAACAAATATTAGTAGCCACATTAAGGTGTATACACAAAAAAATGAAAGGCTATTAAATTGTATGGGAGAACGCAATGAGCAACAGGTGCTACGTGACGCTTCTGAACATACAGCGCCAGCGCTTTACACTGAGCCACCGCTAGTGATACATGTGATGCTATTAGAGGCGCTCAGCAGTTTGACTTTCATATATATGGTTTTCACATACTGAGCCTGGCGTTCATCAGACTCTACGTGGTACTATGTGGTCATGTGTAAAGGCCATGATATTGGGAAGTGCCTAGTCCCAAACTAGAGGGATTAATTAAAGGGCTGATACATGTCCCAACCTTTATATGTTAATTTGTGCATTATCCCCATGAAATATTGGGATGTAAGGGTGGAACGGTCACATTTCAGTGGAAACAAATATTAGTAGCCACATTAAGGTGTATACACAAAAAAATGAAAGGCTATTAAATTGTATGGGAGAACGCAATGAGCAACAGGTGCTACGTGACGCTTCTGAACATACAGCGCCAGCGCTTTACACTGAGCCACCGCTAGTGATACATGTGATGCTATTAGAGGCGCTCAGCAGTTTGACTTTCATATATATGGTTTTCACATACTGAGCCTGGCGTTCATCAGACTCTAGGTGGTACTATGTGGCGTTAGCACTTCTTAAATGTTCATGGGAAATATTATTTATTCTTTATGTGGGAGGGAACTAGAAAAAAATAATCAAGGCTGAGATTGGGGAAGTCTACTGTGGGTAATTCTCTATATATTACCGTATCTTCCTATCTGGTGATTCACTAAAAGTGAAATTCTCAGGCTTTTTTCTCATGAATTGAATTTTCTCCTACCATGAGAATTGTTTTCAACAAACCTGACAAAAGTCATTCTGATGGTCACTTATGGGGGTTATATAAGAAGGGATAGAGCCAGGTAGTGCCTCGTAGCGGCAGGCAGCATCTGGTGAACGCTGGGCGCCGTACGCAAAACCACATTTATGAAAGCAAATCTAGTGAGCGACTGTAACAGCGCCATGTAGCGTCACATATATTATTACAGGCAGCTCAGCGTATAGCGCCAGCATTCTAGCTTCCAAAGTGCCAGGTTTTACGTTTCGTTCTGTGTCGCTCCCATACATTTCAATGGGTGTTCATTTGCTTGTGATTAAACAGCGTGTTTGACAATTTCTTTTGTTTTTTTTGCTCAAATCATTGCTTGTCATCTCCTGGCTGCAAACAAACACTTTGAGAAACTTTTTTGACTTTTTATATTTTTATGCAGAATTGTCATTACATGTCTGGCACTAAAGTGTTAATGTCACAGTGTTAAAACAATGTCATTCCATGTGTTTTGCATTGTTACAGGTGGATATGTGTTCAAAAACAGACTTTAATCACACAGCGCCTGGCGCTCTATGCTATAGCGACTAGATTTAGAGCGCCCGCGCTGTGTGTGTGTCCTTTTTTTGATAAGTATAGTGTGGTGCGCCGAGAGTCGGTCGCACTGAGCTGGCTCTACCTTTTGCTCACTGCAGCGCTGTACTGGTGTTACAGTGCCCAACATACATCACATTCATCAACGCCGGCCAGGTTACTACAGCGACAGAGACGCTCTGTTACATTGCCCGATATCCCCTTACAGAGTCTACTAGCGGTCGCTCTAAGCGCCACTATACAGGCGCTCATCTGGCAATACCTAGCGTTAGTAATGAATCAGCCTCCACGGTTAATGGAGAAGGCAGATTCTTGGCTACTACTTTAAAAAGCACCTTATATATAGAGATGTCACAGTTTGTAAATATTTGTAGGTATCCTCTTAAAGATCTGTGAGGTCCACACTGATTTTTAATCCTTGTCAACAAATGCCTAAGCAAAGTAGCACAAAATGTATAGTACAAAATGTCTGCTTACTTATAAGTTAATAATATTATAAGTTACTAATATTCAATAAAATGTCTAAAATAACTTACCGCATATACCAAAGTCACTATAGTTAGGAAAGAACTATTCCTTGTCACAGAATGATTTTATTTAACTGAAATTATACTGAGACATTTTAAAAAAAGCTATTGATATCAAACTAAGGAAAATAAACTTACTGGCAGATGTATCTAATATAACACATTCACTGGGTATCAATAGCCAGTTTTAAATCAACCCTCACAATTTAAGTCTTTATTTGCAGTAACCTTTACACAAAAATATATTTGTCTGGGATATGTGCTGGCAATTCTAATATGAAAGATGGTTTGAAAGTACATATTTGTTTCTTGTTCAGCTTTCTTTCTATGAAAGAAACAGGTGATTTTAAAATGAATTTCAGTTTTCAGTTTTCCTGTCTGGACAGCTTCTGTCATTGCTGAGAGTTTCAATTTATTATTTTTCTTTTACAGTATAATAAGATTTTCTGCTACTGAAATAATAGAACTTGTCTAACATTTTGGGTTTGATTTACTACAGCAGTAAGTCTGCTCGGCAAGATGCTGATGCCAGTGCTGCAGGGGACACCTTACTCTGACTACATATAGTCAAGCTTATGTCCATTCACATGCCATTGTGATCTAGGTTTTGAGAGTTATATGGAGTTATATGGAGATTAAAAATAGAATCTGAGAGACTTTCCCACCTTTAAAGGTACTCTGTAGGCAAAGGCAATTGTTAGACCATTGTGTCGGGCTATGTTTGGCACTGCCCTAAACTGTTTTCCATTTTAAATTGAAAGGGAAATAGCCAAGATAGCGAGGTTAACAGTGTCATGTTATTATTTTTTCTTCTGAAGCAAGTGGGTATGGTCCTTGACTCTGTGATGCTGCATAATAATCAGCATAATGGGCGGGGTCTGTAAGAGCTATTGTGCTATTGGGTTACATATATAATAAATGATTCTAAATATATGAAATTAATATATACTGTGCACTGTATATATGACATAAGGAAAGCAATAGAAAAGAATATGGCAATAATATTTTAATATTTTAAACTAATCAGTGGTGCAGGGAGTGGGTTGAAGGCTCTACTGTCTTGGTCCAAATTATAGCCACACACATACAGCCACAGGAGATTCAAGTGCTAATTAGGTGTGACTGTGATTGATCATGACTAATATCCTAATTAGGGTAACTGCGACTGAACTTTGAATTTATTAATG
Organism: Gastrophryne carolinensis; assembly: GCA_027917425.1. Taxonomy (NCBI): domain Eukaryota; kingdom Metazoa; phylum Chordata; class Amphibia; order Anura; family Microhylidae; genus Gastrophryne; species Gastrophryne carolinensis. Next base: position 217,512,335 of record CM051234.1, read on the forward strand.
GGGGTGGAGCTATAGACGACCAGGCAAGGTTTATAATTGGTTGTCTATGGAAAAGGATTGAAGAAAGTGTCGCTACTCTTTGCTTTGTTCATAGTTCCAGGAGCTGCTGCATTCTGACAGAAAGGGAGAGTACAGCCATGACGAGGTGAGCTATTGAATGACTATTTATGCACTTTGCCTACCAAATTTAACCGAAAGCCTCCCTTTACCGAATATTGTGCTTTGAGTTTGGGGATATTTTCTAACATATTTTTTCTTTTTTTCCTGCTGACCTGTACCTGATCAGGTGTTGCAATGGGGCAGGTATTTTTTTCTACAAATTTAAATAACAGCCCCATGCCAGGTATTAGAACACATTTAATAGAAGCTTCTTCACATTTGTTTCAATACTCCATAAGAGCTTTTACAGATTCATCAACCCTTACATTACCTTGAATTTGGCAATTTCTTGTGTTATCAGCACAGTATACGGATCCTCTAAACACTTGCTTGAAAATCTTAATTTACAAGTCATCATCAGCTGGTTTTTAGCATATACTTTCCACAGAATAAACTTGAAAATAGCTACAAAAGAACCAGAAAAAAGAATGCCATGGTAGGATACAACAGTGTTCACAATTAATTTAGTTCACAACTAAAAAGTTTGCATTTGCACACTCAGAATCAGGATTCATAACACCCAACACATGTTAGTAGCTTAAAACAGCTTTTTTTGTACCAGACGTTGATAGTTATTCATGATTATCAACATGAAGTACAGCCTAATAGCAACATTGTAATAGTGATGTGCTTTGTAAATATGTGTGCATCCAATATTTAAAGGAATAGCTGGATATTTGTATATATTCTTATATTGCTCCTGTCCTGTTTTAGATAATTTAAAACAAAACAATCCAGGAATTTGACTTTTCCCGGGTTTTCTCCTGTTCCCCTGGGGCTTCCCAAATTGGGATACCCCGCTGTACAAAGTAGTAGTAGTTTTATTTTATTTGTAAATGTTCTAAAGTGCTCTTTTCAGTTTGGGGTGTCTCCTAGGCAGGAATAGGGGCTACCGATATATATGTGGAACCATTGTCATTGGGAGAAATGGGGCTTTCACATGCAATATTGTCTTAATTAGTAAAATAAACATTTTATTTAAAGCAATTAAAAAAAATCAGCAAAGCACATTTCTCTGTTAAAGCCTAAACTCTGCCATAAAATGTAATTTTCCTGGATAATTTCTGCAAAAATCAGTTAAACACAGTTAAACATAGCGAAAAATGTTGAAAATGACCTGTCAACAAAGGGTGACAAAATCTCAGGTAGGCTGGCATTAAAAGGGTTAAAGTACCTATCCATGCCTGATATTGTCCTGCTCGAGGGACCTTGCACTTTCAGATTTAATTTGAAAATGTGTTTTTTATTCTGCCTTTTTATAAACCCTTTTCAACCAAATAATTCTTCAATGAGTTGAGCCTACTATGACAAACTGGGCATGCCTATAAAGCTTAACATGTGTACTTCCAGGAAATATATGGTTTGTGGGAGGCATTCCCAAATGTAAAGGGTTGTTTTGGTTGAAAATTTCAAGGTGTGCTCTGTCTGCAGAGTTGAAGTTTTACTTTGGGGTGTTTGGCAACTCCTCCCTTAAACGTACCTATGCATATTGGGTATTGTTCTGTTCGGGGGACTTTGCTTTTTCAAATTTAACTTGTTTTTTTTATTTGCATATTGTTTTGTTAGAAAAATGTGGCTTTTATTCTTCTTTTTATTTTTAGGAAAATGGCATTTAAAAACTACAAACACAAACTATGCTGAAAAAACAATACGTAATTTTCCTTGAGATTCCTTCAAAATCATCATTAAACATACATAGCTCAAGTTGCTGAAAAATAGCTTGGCAATAAAGTGTGACAACATCTCTAGGTAGGCTGGTAGTTAAAGGCTTCAATTGTAAGTACTAAAATTTCAAAAATTACTATAAATAACAAGTATAAGTGACTAAAATAAAAATACAGTTAAACAGACATTAATGAAAAAGCAGTAACCTTTAAAAATGATAAAACAGTTACTAAAGCATGGGAAAAAAGCTGGCAAAAGCACAAAATGAAAACAACATGGCCAAAGAAAGCAAAACCAACCCTAAACATTTCTTTAAATATATAAATTCATGGGGAATTGGTCACTAGGCATCAAGAGAAGGCGGGGCTGCAAAATGGTTCTTTAGGTCTATGTACACAACAGAGGAACAAGGATATGGGTGATACCACTGTTGGCAATTCGCCAAGAATAATTCTTAACTCTTAATAATTGAACCCAGCAGCCCATCAAATCTTGGTGCTGCTGAGCCCATCTCTGCCACAGGAACCTACTGGGGGACCCCCTAAGCCAAGGGCAGCCCATGGGTCTTCATTTCCCTTCAAATTCATCCCAGAGGAAAAGCAGGAGCAGTTCTCACTGCACCATAGGCTACACAATTCCAGGATATTATTACAAGGGGCTACCTATTAGGGTTCACTAGGGGGGCTCCACCTCCCTTCTCCCCTAGCTATCAAACATGGCCTCGACCAGTCGCCCCCCCCCCCCCCCCCCCGAGCCATGAAAGGACAGTTTCTCTGTCACCTGAGTAGTGGCCATTAGGGACTAAGGCACAGTAAGTTAAACTTTCTTTCTCTGTGAGTCAGGATCTATCCTAACCCTTCTAATCTGATTTTCAACCTGTAGGAGGCCTTCCAGAGGACAAGGACCATGTGGTAGTCACAATACTACTTCTCTTGAATCCGCAGTACCCAGCCCAGGACCATCCCATGAGCCAAAGTCTTCTGCTAGGTGAGTGCAGGAAGGAGAGGAGGCAGGAGGGAGACCTTCCTGCCCAAATCCACCATGTCCTATCTAACTTATCTTTATATCTCCTTCCCTTAGAGGGAAGCCTTGAGAGCTGATAGAGGGGCCCTTGCTCATTTTGAGGAAACCCCTCCAGGAACCAGCTGATCAAATATATATCCAGTCCTTTTATCAAGGCTCCATTTCATATTGGTACCAGGACAGCTTCACATTTAGTTAAGCCACTGATACAGGGTGCAGGGGTTGCAACTGAACCAGGGTCCAGAAGGTCAGGGGGGGCATCATGGTTGCTCTTCCACTTTTTTCAACTCATTTGTGCTCACATGGCAGCTTTTAGAGAAAGGACGCACCATGTCTCAGCTTTTTCAGTCTTAAGTTGTCTAGCTGCCTTTACCTGAGTTAAAACATGGACTTGACATGGTCCCATTTCATATTGACTTCAGGGCCCTGTCACGATTATTTATGGCACTTATCTGGCCTTATGTCTGGTGGTAGTGGCTACCAGCCCAACAGGGAGAAGCAGACTTCACTGTAGACAGCCTGGCATCAGGTGGTTCCTCAAACACCCCCATTCTGTGGCAAGGGCAGCCACATTCTTCTGCACCCTCTCTTGTCCTGAAACTTCCTCTCTTTTGCTACAAGATCTGTCCAGATGATATTGGCAGGCATCTTCTCTTACTCTCAACCGCTGTTCAGCGTTTAGAGGCCAGCAGTGATCATGAAGGGACAAATAGGCCTAAAAGCACTCCTCATGAAAGCCAGTGGGGGCGCATTCAGATGGAGCACCTGCAACCATCGGGTCACAACATTTTTTCCTTATCACTGAGCCACAACTGCCTTTTTTGTTTTCTATTTTATTTATTTGTTTTTTTGAACAAACTCACCAGAAACTCTGGACCATGCCGACCCAAATTTTTCCTGAAGTTTGAGCCAAACTCTGTTTTGAATTGTTTGGTTTGCTCATCTCTAGTATTTAGGGTTTGAAAATACATTTTGTAATTGGATTCAAATCCAGTGGATGTACTGTGTGCAGAGAGTTGTGGTTAATGATCCCTACACTGAGTGGTCCCCGGTTGTAATCAGTGCACCCCAGGGTTCAGGGCCAACTGTTATTCAACTTGTTTAGAAATTATATAGAAGATGAAATTATGGCACTGTCTCTATTTTTGCAGACGACACAAAGATCTGTAGCACAGTGCAGTCTATTCAAGATGTTCACAAGCTTCAGGCTGACATTTTGAGTGTCTGGGAAACCACTTGGCAAATGAAGTTCAATGTGAATAAATGTAAAGTAATGCTCTTGGGGGTCTAATAATCTGCAGTTCACATATGGGAGTTAAGCTGGGCGAGTCACTTGTTGGTAAGCATCTGGGGGTACTGTTAGACCACAGGCCAAAAAACAGAATACACACAAACCAGCTGCTTCCAAGGCCACTAAGATATTATCATACATTAAAAGAGGCACAGAATCATGGAATAGGAATGTAATTTTGCCTATATACAAGACATCCTTATCTGAAATATGCAGTCCTGTTTTGGGCACTGGTTCATAGAAATGATGCCCTGAATATGAAAAGGGTACAGAGCCACCGAACTGATAAGGGGAATCAATAAAGATTACAGAAATAAAATTGATTTAGTCTTTAAAGGAGATATCTAAGGTGGCAGGATTATGACTAACTTGTTTAAATATACAAATGGCCAATACAAAAAGTATAGGGGAAAATTACTTCATGTGTTCTCCAGCTGACCGCTTCAAAAAGGTTAGATGATTACTTAGAAGATATTAACATTTACAGATACTATTAGCTACTATCTGTAAATAATAAAATATTACTTTCCTTGAACCCATTACTTGGTTAAACTGAATGGACATGTGTTTTTTTTTCAACCAAATTAATGATATAACTATATATACATAAACTTCTAATTAAACAAAGGTTTTAGTAACAATTATAGTATTGTATAATTATTTGATTATTTAACAATGAAAGGGAAATATAAACATGGTTAAAGAGATATTAGAGTCAAGTCATAAAATACATGTTAGACATAAATATTAATTAATTACATACATAACATTCTGAAAAATCAGTATGGGGAACATATCTTCTTCAAAGTATGGCAGAAAGGAGGAACAGTCTGTTAAACCTTTGGAAATGCAGTTATGTGAGCATGCTTTATAACGAGAAAGCTCAAATGATAGTGCTTACATATGTTACTTAAATATGGCTATTAGCAGTCATTTATCACTTAAACCTGACCAACAGCCTGGCACAGTTGGAAAAGAAAGGTAGTGGTCTTTTTGGAGATTCCTCCCCAGCATCTCAGCCATGCTGCTGCCTGGATTCAACTGACATTACTGACAATGCACAGTAACGGGAAGCTCAGCAGCACTTCCTGCCATTTTGTTTCTAAAATGTACTTCAGCAGTTGTTAAAAAAAGGTAAATTAATTTTTATGTGCAGCAATCGAAATTGCCCTGGGGAGGAATGCATATGAGCACTGTTTGTTATGTTGGTCTGGTTTAAGTCATTTTTGACTGTTGATCCACTTTAAAAAGGGCACGGTGAGAGAGATCCTGGACAGCTTTCTCAACTGCTTCCACGTGTACAAGGCTATCTAGCATGTGTCCTCTAAATAATGCGAGAAAGCAAGAATTCTTGTGTGCAAATAACTTTCACCCAGGACCAAGTTTTTTTTTTTTTTTGTCTTGTGTTAAATTGACCAAATTCGTAATTCAACAAATTGACAGTTGTAAAATCTTGCATAAAAGTGAGTATCATCTCACAACTTTCTTGCAGCTTCTTTTACGTGCAAGATGGTCCCACATGTGATCATGAAAGAAAGTAAGAATTCTCACATGCAAGATTTATTTGGCTAAGGAAGTGAGCTTTCTCCCTCGGTGCTGAATTGACCCTATTGTACACAAGTACATTCTAAGGTACAGTAAGGTACAAGTTGTCATGACAGCTGTAAAATCTTGCATAAAAGTGAGTATCATCTCACAACTTTCTTGCATGCTTCTTTTACGTGCAAGATGGTCCCACGTGTGATCATGAAAGAAAGTAAGAATTCTTACATGCAAGATTTATTTGACTAAGGAAGTGAGCTTTTCCCTTCGGTGCTGAATTGACCCTATTGTACACAAGTACATTCTAAGGTACAGTACATGACTCATAGCATATCTTCTGGGGAAAATATCACTAACATAGCACAGACAAACATGAGCTTCCTCAAACGTAGCTCTTGTCAGCATTCACCAAAATGATCCCACCCTTGCACAATGCTACATGAAAACAATTCTGTAAATTTAAACTATTCTTGTACAAGGGTCATGGGTAGGGATGAGCGAATCGATCCGGACGAACCCGAATTAGTTCCGAATTTCTGGAAAATCTGATTCAGAACGAATCCGAATTTCCCCGCGATTCGATCGATCGAAGTTTTCCTTTAAACTCCATTTATTTCAATTACAGCCATTGTAAAATGGTGGATGGACATGTCCAGACATGTCCCCTGGGGCAAGTTATCATGGGAAGGTCACATGCAGCCTATAAGCAGCCAGGAAGCCCGGTGACATCACAGTGCTATATAAACAGTGGCCATCTTACTTGTGCGCGTTTCAGCCTTGCGTTGCAGACAGAATGGAGGTTGCTGCAGACAGGGAGAGACTAACAGACAGGCAGGGAGAGTCAGGGAGACCCACAGAGACCCACACAGTGCCAGGGAGAGCCAGGGAAAGATAGGGAAAAATCGGGAAGGATCCAGGCAGGGACAGCAGAGAAAGTGACATGGAAACTTTTTTTTTATTTTCACTTCACTTCATTTGCCAGATCAGTTTAAAATTGCTTTTTTTGTGCTGTAAATATTCTTGGCCACTGTGCATCCCGTCTTGGCAGTGGCATATTTAACCCTATCTGTTACACACAAGCATTTCTTATAACTCGATTAGTTTTAATTTTTTTTGTATGCTGTAAAAACCCCAGCCCACATGGGCATACTATTTCAGCACATTTGACCCTATCTGTTATACTAAATCAGCTTCTAAAGGCTCTGTTTTATTAATATATTGCATTTTGAATTGGTTTTGTGCATCCTGTAAAAACACCAGGCCACATGGGCATCCCAAACCAGCACATTTCACCCTATCTGTTATACTAAATCAGCTTCTAAAGGCTCTGTTTTATTAATAGTTCGCATTTTGAATTTGTTTTGTGCGGCCTTTAAAAACACCAGGCCGCAGGGTATCCCAAACCAGCACATTTCACCCTATCTGTTATACTAAAGCAGCTTCTACAGGCTCTGTTTTATTAATATATTGCATTTTGAATTCTTTTTTTGCATCCTGTAAAAACACCAGGCCACAGGGTATCCCAAACCGGCACATTTCATCCTATCTGTTATACTAAAGCAGCTTCTACAGGCTCTGTTTTATTAACATATTGCATTTTAAATTGTTTTTTTGCGTCCTGTAAAAACACCAGGCCGCAGTGTATCACAAACCGGCACATTTCACCCTATCTGTTATACTAAAGCAGCTTCTACAGGCTCTGTTTTATTAATATATTGCATTTTGAATTGTTTTTTGTGTCCTGTAAAAACACCAGGCCGCAGGGTATCCCAAACCGGCACATTTCACCCTATCTGTTATACTAAAGCAGCTTCTACAGGCTCTGTTTTATTAATATATTGCATGTTGAATCGTTTTTTTGCGTCCTGTAAAAACACCAGGCCGCAGGGTATCCCAAACTGGCACATTTCACCCTATCTGTTATACTAAAGCAGCTTCTACAGGCTCTGTTTTATTAATATATTGCATTTTGAATTGGTTTTGTGCGTCCTGTAAAAACACCAGGCCGCATGGGCATCCCAAACCGGCACATTTCACCCTATCTGTTATACTAAATCAGCTTCTAAAGGCTCTGTTTTATTAATATATTGCATTTTGAATTGGTTTTGTGCATCCTGTAAAAACACCAGGCCACATGGGCATCCCAAACTAGCACATTTCACCCTATCTGTTATACTAAATCAGCTTCTAAAGGCTCTGTTTTATTAATATATTGCATTTTGAATTGGTTTTGTGCGTCCTTTAAAAACACATGGCCGCAGGATATCCCAAACCGGCACATTTCACCCTATCTGTTATACTAAAGCAGCTTCTACAGGCTCTGTTTAATTAATATATTGCATTTTGAATTGTTTTTTTGCATCCTGTAAAAACACCAGGCCGCAGGGTATCCCAAACCGGCACATTTCACCCTATCTGTTATACTAAAGCAGCTTCTACAGGCTCTGTTTTATCAATATATTGCATTTTGAATTGTTTTTTTTTGCGTCCTGTAAAAACACCAGGCCGCAGGGTATCCCAAACCGGCACATTTCACCCTATCTGTTATACTAAAGCAGCTTCTAAAGGCTCTGTTTTATTAATATATTGCATTTTGAATTGGTTTTGTGCATCCTGTAAAAAAACCAGGTCACATGGGCATCCCAAACTAGCACATTTCACCCTATCTGTTATACTAAATCAGCTTCTACAGGCTCTGTTTTATTAATATATTGCATTTTGAATTGTTTTTTTGCGTCCTTTAAAAACACCAGGCCGCAGAGTATCCCAAACCGGCACATTTCACCCTATCTGTTATACTAAAGCAGCTTCTACAGGCTCTGTTTTCTTAATATATTGCATTTTGAATTGGTTTTGTGCATCCTTTAAAAACACCAGTCCACAGGGTATCCCAAACCGGCACATTTCACCCTATCTGTTATACTAAAGCAGCTTCTACAGGCTCTGTTTTATTAATATATTGCATTTTAAATAGATTTTTTTGCGTCTTGTAAAAACACCAGCCACAGGGTATCCCAAACCAGCACATTTCACCCTATCTCTTATACTAAAGCAGCTTCTACAGGCTCTGTTTTTTTAATATATTGCATTTTGTATTGTTTTTTTGCGTCCTGTAAAAACACCAGGCCCAGGGTATCCCAAACCGGCACATTTCACCCTATCTGTTATACTTAACCAGCTTCTTCAGGCTCTGTTTTATTAATATATTGCATTTTGAATTGGTTTTTTGCGTCTTCTAAAAACACCAGCCCACAGGGTATCCCATATTGCCAATTTTCATAGTTTCTGGTGCAGAGAAGCAGTATCTCACTTTATTTAGCATCTGCTTTTTGAAGTAAAAACATTTTTTTAAGTGCATATTTTAAAACACCAGGGAGACTAAGTGTATCTATATATCTGGTGCACTGCCCTATATTGTTTAAGGGCGCCCTTAAACCTAACAGTACTGTGAACAAAAGACACCGAAAAAGACGAGTGGTTCTTATAGGGCTGGCACTTACAGAAAAAACATATGCACACCAGGCTGCTTATCGCAACACCACAATCATATTTATTTACATATAGCACATACAAAAATGGTAAAACAAACCCACTCCTCCAATTAAAAAGCTAGCATAGCTTAAAAATAGACACGGGGGCCCCACACACTTGTTGCCACACCTCCTCACAAGCACACATGCCACCACACATCCCTAAGGTAATTGGCTGGCCAGCCACTAATAGATACTCTAATTGAGGGCTGCCTGAATGAGGGGTGCTGGTCCAGGAACAGGCCATCCACATAAGTAAACTAAAGTGCAGGGTGCTGTAAGCAAAGAAGGCTCAAAAAGCACGTGACTAGATAGCAGCAAAGTCCGGTTGGATGATCTAAATCATGCTAAAATGCTGTTATACGTCCAATCGCTGATTGGTTGATAGATCAGAGCAATGTATGTGATCACCCAATGGATGTTGATGTCCGCGCTAACAAAGGCACATATCAATTGCACAGTCAGTATTTGCACCTTGATGTATTCTTAATACTGAACACTAGCAGCTTAAAAGTATGTGGTAAAGACGGCCACAACGACAGGACACATATAACACACGGGAGCCGCGCTGGGCCCAGCCGCGCTGATGCGTCCGGCCTCCGACCCTGTTCCCCGCAGCTCTACCGTGTTACCTCTCCTAGACGGCAGCCTGATGTTCACTCTCGCGCTGGAACGCGCCTTCCATCGTCAGCATGTAGCCACCGCTAGGCCAGCGTGTGTGGTGAGGAGACGAGGAGGAGGGGGCGTGGCCGGGCCTTCATGCGCTGTGTTACCTCCCTTACACCCTTCCAGAAAGGCTGCAGGGCACGGCACGACCAAAAAATGTGCAGAAGGTCGCCTCGCTCGGAATTACACCTCCAACACAGCGAGGGGACCCCAGGGAACCATTTACTGAGCTGTGCCAGGACTCTGTACCAACGCATGAGCACTTTATAGTTGCACTCCTTGTATTTAGTGCAGACTGAGGTCTTGTAGGCCAGCTCAACAATTTTCTTACACTGCTTTGGTGTGAAGGCTACCCCCAGGTCCTCCTCCCATTTGGCAAAGCAGGGGAGGTCGCCTTGGTTTTGAGTACTTATCAGAGTTTTGTAGGCTAGGGAGAGAGTGTGTCTAGCAGGACCCTCATCAACGCACAGCCTCTCAAAACCGGTGAGCTCCCTCAAGTTGCCCAGCTGACGTCTAAGGGATTGAAGGAAGTGGTTAAGCTGCCTTCCACTGCCAGGCGTCCCACCTCGGCAGTCCATGTGCCTCCGCCAATCTTTCCATCGACGTTAAATTACTTATGTGGCAGAATTGTTTGGCTCGGCAGATTCCCTTTTTTATCCACTGATCAGCTATCCCATCACCCATCCCCGGGGCAAATTCTGGGTTACCTAGTACCGGGAATAGTGGAATAGTGGGGAGAAGGGGGGAGAGAGTGCATCCCGTTGAAAAAACTCATGACACACCTTGAGTGTTCAATCTGAACCCACTGTTTGTGTGTGGCATGCCTATTCCAGTCGATCACCCTAGTGAGGTGGGCGGCGACGTAGTACATTCCCGGGTCCGGCACCCCGAGCCTCCCCTCCTCCTTGGGTCTAGTCAGTAAACTTCTGTTAATTCTCGGGTTCCTTCCCTGCCAAATGAAGTTGGAGAAAACACTCCCAACCCTCCAGAGGAAGGACCTAGGGATCTCGATTGGGAGAGCCTGTAGTAAGTATAGAAGGCAGGGCAAAAGGTTCATCTTAAGGGAGTTGCATCTCCCGAACCTGGAGAGGTTTTTGTGTGTCCATGCGCCCGTGTCTTTGGTGAAAGCTCGCAAAAGTGGGGGGAATTAAGGTCAAAGAGCCTACCCAGAGACCTGCCTATCTTCACCCCCAGGTATGTAATATGGTCCTTAGTCCATGCGCCCACTCATCCTACGGCGCAGAAGCTGAATGTGCTCCTGTCCAAGTTGCTGATGCTGCAGTCGCTCCCTTTTCAGGTGGTGGACTCTGCAGCTTTCAGAGAACTGATGGCTTGTGGAGAGTCCCAAGCTGTCATTTCTTTGCCAAGAAGGCAGTACCAGCGCTGCACACTTTTGTTGATCAGAAGGTAGGCCAGTCCTTGAGCCTGTAGCAAAGTGCATGGCAGCGCCGACGTCTGGAGCTGTAACTATGGTCAGGAACAGTACATGTCGTTTATGGCCCACTGGGTGAATGTGGTCCCTTTGCAGCAACTTGGACAGGTCACGCCGCTTCGGCCTCCGTGCTCCCTGGCCGTTGTGCCTGTGACACCGTGCGACTCGGCCTCCTCATCCTCCACCATCTCCTCACCCTCCACTGTAGGCTCAAGTCTCATTGCCCCTCCAGCCTACCATGTGTGCAGGGCACGGAGGTGTCACGCTGTGCTTCACATGGTTTGGCGAACTGAGTCACACAGGGGAGGAACTTAAATTTATTCATCAAGAAATCCAAACATGGCTTACTCCAAGAGAACTGAAAATGGGAACTATGGTTACCGACAATGGGAAGAAAATTTTGTCTGCGCTGCGACAAGGAAGGCTGACCCATGCGCCCTGCATGGCTCACGTCTTCAATCTGGTTGTCAAGCGGTTTCTGAAGTCTTCCACCCATCTGCAAGACATCCTAAGAACTTCTAGGAAACTTTGCATGCACTTCAGCCACTCATACACCGCCAAGCACACCCTTCTTGAGCTACAGTGTCAGAACCGTAGCCCCCAACATAGTCTGATTTGCGATGTTTCCACCCGTTGGAATTCCACCCTGCATATGTTGGACAGACTATACGAACAGAGAAAAGCCATCACAGATTTCTTGATGATCCAAGCGGATAGGGGGACTTCCCTGTGTAACTTCAATGTCAACTAGTGGCAGCTCATACGTGACACCTGCCGTTTGCTCAGGCCCTATGAGGAAGCCACTTTATTTGGGAGTCAGGATTATGGGATGAACGACGTGATTCCACTGCTTCATGTACTACAGCACATGTTGGAAACCATGGTTGGTCAGGGTACTGGAGACATGGCGTCTACACCTTACGGCCACATGAACCCCTTTGGAGCTGAACTGGAGGAGGAGGAGGAAGAGGAGGGAGGGTAACATGGCCACATGCAAGATATGTAGGCAGAAGGTGAAGTATGGCCAGGGCCCAAATGTTGGCACCACGGCCCTGCGTCAACATATGATGAGTCACCATAAAGCAGCCTGGGAGAACCGAGGCTCCGAAGAGGTGGTCCAGGCTGCTTCCTCACCAAGTGGCACGCCGCTCCCAATTTCTGCCAGCCAAGGCTCCAGCACCTCAGCTAAAGGCAGCTGTGCGTCATACCCATCCTCTGTCACTCCAGATGCTCCTGCTCCTCCTCCTCCTCCAAGTCATGCATCCCGCCAGCAATCCATCAGCGAAGCCATGTCCAAGAGACAGCAGTATGCGCCCACTCATCCTACGGCGCAGAAGCTGAATGTGCTCCTGTCCAAGTTGCTGGTGCTGCAGTCGCTCCCTTTTCAGGTGGTGACCTCTGCACCTTTCAGAGAACTGATGGCTTGTGCCGAGCCGAGGTGGAGAGTCCCAAGCCATCATTTCTTTGTCAAGAAGGCAGTACCAGCGCTGCACACTTTTGTTGAACAGAAGCTGGGCCAGTCCTTGAGCCTGTCGGTGTGTAGCAAAGTGCATGGCAGCGCTGACTGATGTCTGGAGCTGTAACTACGGTCAGGGACAGTACATGTCGTTTACGGCCCACTGGGTGAATGTGGTCCCTTTGCAGCAGCAGCAACTTGGACAGGTCACGCCGCTTCGGCCTCCGTGCTCCCTGGCCGTTGTGCCTGTGACACCGTGCGACTCGCCTCCTCATCCTCCGCCATCTCCTCACCCTCCACTGTAGGCTCAAGTCTCAGTGCCCCTCCAGCCTACCATGTGTGCAAGGCACGGGGGTGTCACGCTGTGCTTCACATGGTTTGTCTTGGCGAACTGAGTCTCACAGGGGAGGAACTGCTTAAATGTATTCATCAAGAAATTCAAACATGGCTTACTCCAAGAAAACTGAAAATGGGAACCATGGTTACCGACAATAGGAAGAACATTTTGTCTGCGCTGCGACAAGGAAGGCTGACCCATGCACCCTGCATGGCTCACGTCTTTAATCTGGTTGTGAAGCGGTTTCTGGAGTCTTCCCCCCATCTGCAAGACATCCTAACAACTTCAAGGAAACTTTGCATGCATTCAGCCACTCATACACTGCCAAGCACACCCTTCTTGAGCTGCAGCATCAGAACAGTAGCCCCCAACATAGTCTGATTTGCGATGTTTCCACCCGTTGGAATTCCACCCTGCATATGTTGGACAGACTATACGAACAGAGAAAAGCCATCACGGATTTCTTGATGATCCAAGCGGATAGGGGAACTCCCCTGTGTAACTTCAATGTCAACCAGTGGCAGCTCATACGTGACACCTGCCGTTTGCTCAGGCCCTTTGTGGAAGCCACTTTATTTGTGAGCCGCCAGGATTACGGGATGAACGACGTGATTCCACTGCTTCATGTACTACAGCACATGTTGGAAACCATGGCTGGTCAGGGCACTGGAGACATGGCGTCTACAACTTACAGCCACATGAACCCCGTTGGAGCTGAACTGGAGGGGGAGGAGGAAGAGGAGTGGCACAGTGCACAGTTTAGGCTTGGCGAAATGGCTGGTTTATCTAGTCAGCGGACAGGAGAGGAGGAGCAGGAGCAGCCAGAGGAGCTAGAGGGTTGTGAAGAAGGCGAGACAGAGGACCCAGACACACCGTGGCAGTATGCAGTGGAGATGGAGACAGGTAGTCCCTCCAAGTCACTTGCGCAAATGGCATGAAGCATGCTCACATGCTTGCGTAGTGAACCCAGAATTGTTTCCATTTGTCAGCGGGATGACTTCTGGCTGTCCACCTTATTGGACCCTCGCTTCCGGCACAAAATGGGGGCATTTTTTAAACCCGCCAAAAGGAAGGACAAACTGACCTACTACAAAGACATTCTACGTAGTGTAGTGAGTTGGCCGATGCCTATCTGCGCCATGGTCCATACTCTCGCAGGTCTGACTTGGGGGGACCTCTGCGCTCACCTTCCACTGTCATGGCTGCTGGGGGGGGGTTGGCAGGAGCAGCAGCAGCTCCATCAGCAGCAGCCTCAGTCTTCAGTCGCTAATGAGTAGCTTTCTACACCCGCATAGTGAGTCTACTCATGAGCAGCAGGAAGACCTGGAGCAGGACCAGAACCAGCAGGTCATGTCATACCTTGAAATGACCATGCCAACACACCTTGAGGATCCGCTGGACTTCTAGGCAGCCAAACTTGACTTGTGGCCGCAGCTAGCTGAGTCTGGAAAAGCTGTCCTGCTTGGCCAGTAGCGTGCCATCTGAGCGGGTGTTTAGTGCGGCCAGGGCCATAGTTACGGCGAGGAGAACTCGTCTGTCAACTAAAAACGTGGAGAGACTCATCTTTGTCAAAATAAATCAGGGATGGATCAGCCAGGATTTCCACCCACCAATGGCTGAGGCATGCGACTAGATTCAGCATGGTGCCACGATTTACACTTTCCAAATGGTGCAAAACATATTTATGTCTTTAGGCCAATCTTTCGCCTCCTGCTGATGCCAACTTCAGGGTGTGCCTTTCAGCCAATTTTTGGCCTCCTGCTGCTGCTGCTGCCAAATGCAGTGTGTCTTTAGGCTTATTTTTGGGTTCCTGCTGCCAACTCCAGTGTCTCTTTCAAGCTATGTGTGGGCTGCTGCTGCTGCTGCTGCTTGCAACTCTAGGGAGTCATTCAGCCAATTTTTGGGCTCCTGCTGATGACAACTTCAGGGTGTGCCTTTCAGCCAAATTTTGGCCACCTGCTGCTGCTGCCAACTGCAGTGTGTCTTTAGGCCAATTTTTGGGTTCCTGCTGCCAACTCCAGTGTCTCTTTCAAGCTTTGTTTGGGCTCCTGCTGCTGCTGCTTGCAACTCCAGGGTGTCATTCAGCCAATTTTTGGGCTCCTGCTGCCAGCTCCAGTGTCTCTTTCAAGCTATGTTTGGGCTGCTGCTGCTGCTTGCAACTCTAGGGTGTCATTCAGCCAATTTTTGGCCACCTGCTGCCAACTCCAGTGTGTCTTTCAAGCTATGATTGGGCTGCTGCTGCTGCTTGCGACTCCAGGGTGTCATTCAGCTAATTTTTGGGCTCCTGCTACCAACTCCAGTGTCTCTTTCAAGCTATGTTTGGGCTGCTGCTGCTGATGCTTGCAACTCCAGGGTGTCATTGAGCCAATTTTTGGGCTCCTGCTGCCAACTCCAGTGTCTCTTTCAAGCTATGTTTGGGCTGCTGCTGCTGCTTGCGACTCCAGGGTGTCATTCAGCCAATTTTTGGCCTCCTGCTGCCAACTCCAGTGTCTCTTTCAAGCTATGCTTGGGCTGCTGCTGCTGCTTGCAACTCCAGGGTGCCATTCAGACAATTTTTGGGATCCTGCTGCCAACTCCAGTGTCTCTTTCAACCTATGTTTGGGCTCCTGCTGCTGCTGCTGCTTGCAACTCCAGGGTGTCATTCAGCCAATTTTTGGGCTCCTGCTGCCAACTCCAGCTTCTCTTTCAGCCAATGTTTGTGTTCCTGCTGCTGCTGCTTGCAACTCCCGGGTGTCATTCAGCCAATTTTTGGGCTCCTGCTGCCAACTCCAGTGTCTCTTTCAAGCTATGCTTGGGCTCCTGCTGCTGCTTGCAACTCCGGGGTGTCATTCAGCCAATTTTTGGCCTCCTGCTGCAAGCTCCAGTGTGTCTTTCAAGCTAGGTTTGGGCTCCTGCTGCTGCTGCTGCTGCTTGCAACTCCAGGGTGCCATTCAGCCAATTTTTGGGCTCCTGCTGCCAACTCCGGTGTCTCTTTCAAGCTATGTTTCACTCCTGCTGCTTGCCACTCCATGGTGTCTTTCAGCCAATTTTGGGGGTCCTGCTGCCAACTCCAGTGTGTCTTTCAATCCAGGTTTGGCTGCTGCTGCTGCTTGCAACTCCAGTGTGTCATTCAGCCAATTTTTGGGGTCCTGCTGCCAACTCCAGTGTGTCTTTCAAGCTAGGTTTGGGCTGCTGCTGCTGCTTGCAACTCCAGTGTGTCATTCAGCCATTTTTTGGCCTCCTGCTGCCAACTCCAGCATCTTTTTCAGCCAATGTTTGGGCTCCTGCTGCTGCTGCTGCTGCTTGCAACTCCAGGGTGTCATTCAGCCAATTTTTGGGCTCCTGCTGCCAACTCAAGTGTGACTTTCAAGCTATGTTTGGGCTGCTGCTGCTTGAAACTCCAGGGTGTCATTCAGCCAATTGCTGGTCTCCTGCTGCCAACTCCAGTGTCTCTTTCAGCCAATGTTTGGGCTCCTGCTGCTGATGCAACTCCAGGGTGTCATTCGGCCAATTTTTGGGCTCCTGCTGCCAACTCCAGTGTGTCTTTCAAGCTATGTTTCGGCTGCTGCTTGCAACTCCAGAGTGTCATTCAGCCAATTTTTGGTCTCCTGCTATGTTTGGCCTCCTGCTGCTGCTGCCAACTGCAGTGTGACTTTAGGCTTTTTTTGGGTTCCTGCTGCCAACTCCAGTGTCTCTTTCAAGCTATGTTTGGCCTCCTGCTGCTGCTGCTTGCAACTTCAGGGTGTCATTCAGACAATTTTTGGGCTCCTTCTGCCAACTCCAGTGTCTCTTTCAAGCTATATTTGGGCTCCTGCTGCTGCTGCTTGCAACTCCAGGGTGTCATTCAGCCAATTTTTGGGCTCCTGCTGGCAATTCCAGTGACTCTTTCAGCCAATGTTTGGGCTCCTGCTGCTTGCAACTCCAGGGTTTCATTCAGCCAATTTTTGGGCTCCTGATGCCAACTCCAGTGTCTTATTCAGCCAATGTTTGGGCTCCTGCTGCTTGCAACTCCAGGGTGTCATTCAGCCAATTTTTGGCCTCCTGCTGCCAACTCTAGTGTGTCTTTCAAGCTAGGTCTGGGCTGCTGCTGCTGCTTGCAACTCCAGGGTGTCATTCAGCCAAATTTTGGGCTCCTGCTGCCAACTCCAGTGTCTCTTTGAAGCTATGTCTGGGTTCCTGCTGCTGCTGCTTGCAACTCCAGGGTGTCATTCAGCCAATTTTTGGAGTCCTGTTGCCATTTCCAGTGTCTCTTTCAATCTATGTTTGGGCTCCTGCTGCTGCTGCTGCTTGCAACTCCAGGGTGTCATTCAGCCAATTTTTGGGCTCCTGCTGCCAACTCCAGTGTCTCTTTCAAGCTATGTTTGGGCTCCTGCTGCTTGCAACTCCAGGGTGTCATTCATCCAATTTTTGGGCTCCTGCTGCCAACATCAGTGTCTCTTTCAAGCTATGTTTGGGCTCCTGCTGCTTGCAACTCCAGGGTGTCATTCAGACAATTTTTGGGCTCCTGCTGCCAACTCCAGTGTCTCTTTCAAGCTATATTTGGTCTCCTGCTGCTGCTGCTGCCAACTCCAGTGTCTCTTTCAAGCTATGTTTGTGCTCCTGCTGATGCTGCTGCTTGCAACTCCAGGGTGTCATTCAGCCAATTTTTGGGCTCCTGCTGCCAACTCCAGTGTGTCTTTCAAGCTAGGTTTGGCCTGCTGCTGCTGCTTGCAACTCCAGGGTGTCATTCAGCCAATTTTTGGCTCCTGCTGCCAACTCCAGTGCCTCTTTCAAGCTATGCTTGGGCTCCTGCTGCTGCTGCTGCTTGCAACTCCAGGGTGTCATTCAGCCAATTTTTGGCCTCCTGCTGCCAACTCCGGTGTGTCTTACAAGCTAGGTTTGGGCTCCTGCTGCTGCTTGCAACTCCAGGGTGTCATTCAGCTAATTTTTGGTCTCCTGCTGCCAACTCCAGTGTCTCTTTCAAGCTATGCTTGTGCTGCTGCTGCTGCTCCTTGCAACTCCAGGGTGCCATTCAGACAATTTTTGGGATCCTGCTGCCAACTCCAGTGTCTTTTTCAAGCTATGTTTGGGCTCCTGCTGCTGCTGCTTGCAACTCCAGGGTGTCATTCAGCCAATTTTTGGGCTTCTGCTGCCAACTCCAGTGTCTCTTTCAGCCAATGTTTGGGTTCTTGCTCTTGCTGCTTGCAACTCCAGGGTGTCATTCAGCCACTTTTTGGGCTCTTGCTGCCCACTCCAGTGTCTCATTCAAGCTATGTTTGGGCTCCTGCTGCTGCTGCTTGCAACTCCAGGGTGTCATTCAGCCAATTTTTGGTCTCCTGTTGCCAACTCCAGTGTGTCTTTCAAGCTAGGTTTGGGCTCCTGTTGCTGCTGCTGCTTGCAACTCCAGGGTGTCATTCAGCCAATTTTTGAGCTCCTGTTGCCATTTCCAGTGTCTCTTTCAATCTATGTTTGGGCTCCTGCTGCTGCTGCTGCTTGCAACTCCAGGGTGTCATTCAGCCAATTTTTGGGCTCCTGCTGCCAACTCCAGTGTCTCTTTCAAGCTATGTTTGGGCTCCTGCTGCTTGCAACTCCAGGGTGTCATTCATCCAATTTTTGGGCTCCTGCTGCCAACATCAGTGTCTCTTTCAAGCTATGTTTGGGCTCCTGCTGCTTGCAACTCCAGGGTGTCATTCAGACAATTTTTGGGCTCCTGCTGCCAACTCCAGTGTCTCTTTCAAGCTATATTTGGTCTCCTGCTGCTGCTGCTGCCAACTCCAGTGTCTCTTTCAAGCTATGTTTGTGCTCCTGCTGATGCTGCTGCTTGCAACTCCAGGGTGTCATTCAGCCAATTTTTGGGCTCCTGCTGCCAACTCCAGTGTGTCTTTCAAGCTAGGTTTGGCCTGCTGCTGCTGCTTGCAACTCCAGGGTGTCATTCAGCCAATTTTTGGCTCCTGCTGCCAACTCCAGTGCCTCTTTCAAGCTATGCTTGGGCTCCTGCTGCTGCTGCTGCTTGCAACTCCAGGGTGTCATTCAGCCAATTTTTGGCCTCCTGCGGCCAACTCCGGTGTGTCTTACAAGCTAGGTTTGGGCTCCTGCTGCTGCTTGCAACTCCAGGGTGTCATTCAGCTAATTTTTGGTCTCCTGCTGCCAACTCCAGTGTCTCTTTCAAGCTATGCTTGTGCTGCTGCTGCTGCTCCTTGCAACTCCAGGGTGCCATTCAGACAATTTTTGGGATCCTGCTGCCAACTCCAGTGTCTTTTTCAAGCTATGTTTGGGCTCCTGCTGCTGCTGCTTGCAACTCCAGGGTGTCATTCAGCCAATTTTTGGGCTTCTGCTGCCAACTCCAGTGTCTCTTTCAGCCAATGTTTGGGTTCTTGCTCTTGCTGCTTGCAACTCCAGGGTGTCATTCAGCCACTTTTTGGGCTCTTGCTGCCCACTCCAGTGTCTCATTCAAGCTATGTTTGGGCTCCTGCTGCTGCTGCTTGCAACTCCAGGGTGTCATTCAGCCAATTTTTGGTCTCCTGTTGCCAACTCCAGTGTGTCTTTCAAGCTAGGTTTGGGCTCCTGTTGCTGCTGCTGCTTGCAACTCCAGGGTGTCATTCAGCCAATTTTTGAGCTCCTGCTGCCAACTCCAGTGTCTCTTTCAAGCTATGTTTGGGCTCCTGCTGCTGCTGCTTGCAACTCCAGGGTGTCATTCAGCCAAATTTTAGGCTCCTGCTGCCAACTCCAGTGTCTCTTTCAAGCTATGTTTGGGCTGCTGCTGCTGCTGCTGCTGCTTGCAACTCCAGGGTGTAGTTCAGACAATTTTTGGGCTCCTGCTGCCAACTCCAGTGTCTCTTTCAAGCTATGTTTGGGCTCCTGCTGCTGCCAACTGCAATTTGTCTTTAGGCCAATTTTTGGGTTCCTGCTGACAACTCCAGTGTCTCTTTTAAGCTATGTTTGGGCTCCTGCAGCTGCTGCTTGCAACTCCAGGGTGTCCTTCAGCAAATTCTTGGGCTCCTGCTGCCAACTCCAGTGTGTCTCTTTCAATCTATGTTTTGGCTGCTGCTGCTGCTGCTGCTTGCAACTTCAGGGTGTCATTCAGCCAATTTTTGGGCTCCTGCTGCCAACTCCAGTGTCTCTTTCAAGCTATGTTTCGGCTCCAGCTGCTTGCAACTCCAGGGTGTCATTCAGCCAATTTTTGGGGTCCGGCTGCCAACTCCAGTGTGTCTTTCAAGCTAGGTTTGGCTGCAGCTGCTGCTTGCAACTCCAGGATGTCATGTTTGGGCTCCTGCTGCTGCTGCTTGCAACTCCAGGGTGTCATTCAGCCAATTTTTGGGCTCCTGCTGCCAACTTCAGTGTGTCTTTCAAGCTATGTTTGGGCTCCTGCTGCTGCCAACTGCAATTTGTCTTTAGGCCAATTTTTGGGTTCCTGCTGACAACTCCAGTGTCTCTTTTAAGCTATGTTTGGGCTCCTGCTGCTGCTGCTTGCAACTCCAGGGTGTCCTTCAGCCAATTCTTGGGCTCCTGCTGCCAACTCCAATGTGTCTCTTTCAATCTATGTTTTGGCTGCTGCTGCTGCTGCTTGCAACTTCAGGGTGTCATTCAGCCAATTTTTGGGGTCCTGCTGCCAACTCCAGTGTGTCTTTCAAGCTAGGTTTGGCTGCAGCTGCTGCTTGCAACTCCAGGATGTCATGTTTGGGCTCCTGCTTGCAACTCCAGGGTGTCATTCAGCCAATTTTTGGGCTCCTGCTGCCAACTTCAGTGTGTCTTTCAAGCTATGTTTGGGCTCCTGCTGCTGCCAACTGCAATTTGTCTTTAGGCCAATTTTTGGGTTCCTGCTGACAACTCCAGTGTCTCTTTTAAGCTATGTTTGGGCTCCTGCTGCTGCTGCTTGCAACTCCAGGGTGTCCTTCAGCCAATTCTTGGGCTCCTGCTGCCAACTCCAGTGTGTCTCTTTCAATCTATGTTTTGGCTGCTGCTGCTGCTGCTTGCAACTTCAGGGTGTCATTCAGCCAATTTTTGGGCTCCTGCTGCCAACTCCAGTGTCTCTTTCAAGCTATGTTTCGGCTCCAGCTGCTTGCAACTCCAGGGTGTCATTCAGCCAATTTTTGGGGTCCTGCTGCCAACTCCAGTGTGTCTTTCAAGCTAGGTTTGGCTGCTGCTGCTGCTTGCAACTCCAGGGTGTCATTCAGCCAATTTTTGGGCTCCTGCTGCCAACTCCAGTGTCTTTTTCAGCCAATGTTTGGGCTCCTGCTGCTGCTGCTGCTTGCAACTCCAGGGTGTCATTCAGCCAATTTTTGGGCTCCTGCTGCCAACTGAAGTGTGACTTTCAAGCTATGTTTGGGCTGCTGCTGCTTGCGACTCCAGGGTGTCATTCAGCCAATTTTTTGGGCTCCTGCTGCCAACTCCAGTGTCTCTTTCAAGCTATGTTTGGGCTCCTGCTGCTGCTGCTTGCAACTCCAGGGTGTTATTCAGACAATTCTTGTGCTCTTGCTGCCAACTCCAGTGTCTCTTTCAGCCAATGTCTGGGCTCCTGCTGCTGCTGCTTGCAACTCCAGGGTGTCATTCAGCCAATTTTTGGGCTCCTGCTGCCAACTCCAGTGTGTCTTTCAAGCTATGTTTGGGCTGCTGCTTCTGCTGCTGCTTGCAACTCCAGGGTGTCATTCAGCCATTTTTTGGGCTCCTGCTGCCAACTCCAGTGTGTCTTTCAAGCTATGTTAGGGCTCCTGCTGCTGCTGCCAACTGCAGTGTGTCTTTAGGCCAATTTTTGGGTTCCTGCTGCCAACTCCAGTGTCTCTTTCAAGCTATGTTTGGCCTCCTGCTGCTGCTGCTTGCAACTTCAGGGTGTCATTCAGCCAATTTTGGGCTCCTGCTACCAACTCCAGTGTCTCTTTCAGCCAATGTTTGGGCTCCTGCTGCTGCTTGCAACTCCAAGGTTTCATTCAGCCAATTTTTGAGCTCCTGATGCCAACTCCAGTGTCTCTTTCAAGCTATGTTTGGGCTCCTGCTGCTGCTGCTTGCAACTCCAGGGTGTCATTCAGCCAATTCTTGGGCTCCTGCTGCCAACTCCAGTGTCTCTTTCAGCCAGTGTGTGGGCTCCTGCTGCTGCTGCTTGCAACTCCAGGGTGTCATTCAGCCAATTTTTGGGCTCCTGCTGCCAACTCCAGTGTTTCTTTCAAGCTATGTTTGGGCTCCTGCTGCTGCTGCCAACTGCAGTGTGTCTTTAGGCCAGATTTTGGGTTCCTGCTGCCAACTCCAGTGTCTCTTTCAAGCTATGTTTGGCCTTCTGCTGCTGCTGCTTGCAACTTCAGGGTGTCATTCAGAACATTTTTGGGCTGCTGCTGCCAACTCCAGTGTCTCTTTCAAGCTATGTTTGGGCTCCTGCTGCTGCTGCTTGCAACTTCAGGGTGTCATTCAGCCAATTTTGGGCTCCTGCTGCCAACTCCAGTGTCTCTTTCAGCCAATGTTTGGGCTCCTGCTGCTGCTTGCAACTCCAAGGTTTCATTCAGCCAATTTTTGAGCTACTGATGCCAACTCCAGTGTCTCTTTCAAGCTATGTTTGGGCTCCTGCTGCTGCTGCTTGCAACTCCAGGGTGTCATTCAGCCAATTTTTGGGCTCCTGCTGCCAACTCCAGTGTGTCTTTCAAGCTAGGTCTGGGCTGCTGCTGCTGCTTGCAACTCCAGGGTGTCATTCAGCCAAATTTTGGGCTCCTGCTGCCAACTCCAGTGTCTCTTTCAAGCTATGTGTGGGCTCCTGCTGCTGCTGCTTGCAACTCCAGGGTGTCCTTCAGCCAATTTTTGGGCTCCTGTTGCCAACTCCAGTTTCCCTTTAAAGCTATGTTTGGGCTGCTGCTGCTGCTTGCTACTCCAGGGTGTCTTTCAGACAATTTTTTGGCTCCTGCTGCCAACTCCAGTGTCTCTTTCAAGCTATGTTTGGGCTCCTGCTGCTGCTTGCAACTCCAGGGTGTCTTTCAGCCAATTTTTGGGCTCCTGCTGCCAACTCCAGTGTCTCTTTCAAGCTATATTCGGCCTGCTGCTGCTGCCAGCTGCAGTTTGTCTTTAGGCCAATTTTTGGGTTCCTGCTGCCAACTCCAGTGTCTCTTTCAAGCTATGTTTGGGTTCCTGCTGCTGCTGCTGCTTGCAACTCCAGGGTGTCCTTCAGCCAATTTCTGGGCTCCTGCTGCAAACTCCAGTGTCTCTTTCAAGCTATGTTTGGGCTCCTGCTGCTGCTGCTTGCATCTCCAGGGTGTCATTCAGCCAATTTTTGGGCTCCTGCTGCCAACTCGTGTCTTTTTCAGCCAATGTTTGGGCTCCTGCTGCTGCTTGCAAATCCAGGGTGTCATTCAGCCAATTTTTGGTCTCCTGCTGCCAACTCCAGTGTCTCTTTCAAGCTATGTTTGGGCTGCTGCTGCATCTGCTTGCAACTCCAGGGTGTCATTCAGCCAATTTCTGGGCTCCTGCTGCCAACTCCAGTGTCTTTTTCAGCCAATGTTTGGGCTCCTGCTGCTGCTGCTTGCAACTCCAGGGTGTCATTCAGCCAATTTTTGGTCTCCTGCTGCCAACTTCAGTGTCTCTTTCAAGCTATGTTTGGGCTCCTGCTGCTGCTGCTTGCAACTCCAGGGTGTCATTCAGCCATTTTTGGGCTCCTGCTGCCAACTCCAGTGTGTCTTTCAAGCTAGGTTTGGGCTCCTGCTGCTGCTGCTGCTTGCAACTCCAGGGTGTCATTCAGCCAATTTTTGGGCTCCTGCTGCCAACTCCAGGATCTCTTTCAAGCTATGTTTGGGCTCCTGCTGCTGCTGCTTGCAACTCCAGGGTCTCATTCAGACAATTTTTGGACTCCTGCTGCCAACTCCAGTGTCTCTTTCAAGCTATGTTTGGGCTCCTGCTGCTGATGCTTGCAACTCCGGGGTGTCTTTCAGCCAATTTTTGGGCTCCTGCTGCCAACTCCAGTGTGTCTTTCAAGCTATGTTTGGCCTCCTGCTGCTGCCAACTGCAGTGTGTCTTTATGCCAATTTTTGGGTTCCTGCTGCCAACTCCAGTGTGTCTTTCAATGTATGTTATGTCTGCTGCTGCTGCTTGCAACTTCAGGGTGTCATTCAGCCAATTTCTGGGCTCCTGCTGCCAACTCCAGTGTCTCTTTCAAGCTATGTTTCGGCTCCTATTGCTTGCAACTCCAGGGTGTCATTCAGCCAATTTTTGGGGTCCTGCTGCCAACTCCAGTGTGTCTTTCAAGCTAGGTTTGGCTGCTGCTGCTTGCAACTCCAGGGTGTCATTCAGCCAATTTTTGGCCGCCTGCTGCCAACTCCAGTGTGTCTTTCAAGCTAGGTTTGGGCTCCTGCTGCTGCTTGCAACTCTAGGGTGTAATTCAGCCAATTTTTGGTCTCCTGCTGCCAACTCCAGTGTCTCTTTTAAGCTATGTTTGGGCTGCTGCTGCTGCTGCTTGCAACTCCAGGGTGTAATTCAGACAATTTTTGGGCTCCTGCTGCCAACTCCAGTGTCTCTTTCAAGCTATTTTTGGGCTCCTGCTGCTGCTGCTTGCAACTCCAGGGTGTCATTCAGCCAATTTTTGGGCTCCTGCTGCCAACTCCAGTGTGTCTTTCAAGCTATGTTTGGCCTCCTGCTGCTGTCAACTGCAGTTTGTCTTTAGGCCAATATTTGGGTTCCTGCTAACAACTCCAGTGTCTCTTTTAAGCTATGTTTGGGCTCCTGCTGCTGCTGCTTGCAACTCCAGGGTGTCCTTCAGCCAATTCTTGGGCTCCTGCTGCCAACTCCAGTGTGTCTTTCAAGCTATGTTTTGACTGCTGTTGCTGCTGCTTGCAACTTCAGTTTGTCATTCAGCCAATTTTTGGCTCCTGCTGCCAACTCCAGTGTCTCTTTCAAGCTATGTTTCGGCTCCTGCTGCTTGCAACTCCAGGGTGTCATTCAGCCAATTTTTGGGGTCCTGCTGCCAACTCCAGTGTGTCTTTCAGGCTAGTTTTGGCTGCTGCTGCTTGCAACTTCAGTTTGTCATTCAGCCAATTTTTGGGCTCCTGCTGCCAACTCCAGTGTGTCTTTCAAGCTATGTTTCGGCTCCTGCTGCTTACAACTCCAGGGTGTCATTCAGCCAATTTTTGGGGTCCTGCTGCCAACTCCAGTGTGTCTTTCAGGCTAGTTTTGGCTGCTGCTGCTTGCAACTCCAGGGTGTCATTCATCCAATTTTTGGGCTCCTGCTGCCAACTCAAGTGTGACTTTCAAGCTATGTTTGGGCTGCTGCTGCTGCTTGCAACTCCAGGGTGTCATTCAGCCAATTTTTGGGCTCCTGCTGCCAACTCCAGTGTCTCTTTCAAGCTATGTTTTGGCTGCTGCTGCTGCTTGCAACTCCAGGGTGTTATTCAGACAATTTTTGTGCTCTTGCTGCCAACTCCAGTGTCTCTTTCAAGCTATGTTTGGGTTCCTGCTGCTGCTGCTTGCAACTCCAGGGTGTCATTTAGCCAATTTTTGGGCTCCTGCTGCCAACTCCAGTGTCTCTTTCAAGCTATGTTTGGGCTCCTGCTGCTGCTGCTTGCAACTTCAGGGTGTCATTCAGCCAATTTTTGGGCTCCTGCTGCCAACTCCAGTGTCTCTTTCAGCCAATGTTTGGGCTCCTGCTGCTGCTGCTGCTTGCAACTCCAGGGTGTTATTCAGCCAATTTTTGGGCTCCTGCTGCCAGCTCCAGTGTCCCTTTCAAGCTATGTTTGGGCTCCTGCTGCTGCTGCTTTCAACTCCAGGGTGTCATTCAGCCAATTTTTGGGCTCCTGCTGCCAACTCCAGTGTCTCTTTCAAGCTATGTTTGGGCTCCTGCTGCTGCTGCTTGCAACTCCAGGGTGTCATTCAGCCAATTTTTGGGCTCCTGCTGTCAACTCCAGGATGTCTTTCAGCCAATATTTGGGCTCCTGCTGCTACCAGCTCCAGTTTGTGTTTTTCAGGTGATACCACCTCAACTCTCTGCAACCTCAACTCTCTGCAGTTGTGCCTCTCTGCGATTCTAATAGCGATGCCTCTGATCTGCATGTCATAATTTTTTACAGTATTATTATTGCACTAAGACAGCACGCATCCTATGCATGTTACAGCAAGGCAGAATGGTTTACAACCCTATTGAGGCTCTAGGAAGCTCAGAAATAGCCGTTTTTTAATAGCGATTCATCACAAATAAATTCAGACCGAAATTTTGTCGGAAAATTCGGCGAAATAGCCAAATCGAATTTTTCAAAATTTCGCTCATCTCTAGTCATGGGCATCACATTCATCCACAGGATAAAGAAAAGAAGGGGTAGAAAGACAGATTCAATCCTTTCTTGCCTTAGAATCTTTAGTAAAGCAGGCACATCGTCCAAAATATCTATTGACATCTCTCTGGAGCAATTTGCAATGCCTTTGAATGACTAATGTATCTATAAGAATTGATCTGTATTTTTTCAGTTTAATTTGTAAAGAGCAGTTGAACAGCAAATACGCTTGTGTGAAGTGATTCCCTATTAGTTTAAAATTAATGTTGACTGAAGTAATCTTACATCAAAGGCAAATCACATAATTAAACTTTATCATGTAAAAACATTTTCCCTAATGGAGCTAAAAGCTTTTGCATGTACATAAGCAAGTGTTGTTAATCAAAAACTGAAATTTATTAAAGTCTGCAATTTTCATATCTCTTTTAAAAAAAATGATTTATTTGTTTTTAGTGCATTAGTATGTAATTTTTGCTTTAAATTCCAAATATGCTGTATTTTTGCTAAAACGTAGTTAAATGCATGTTTTGTAGGTTTCTGCCAAGCAAGTTAATCCTTCGTTAAAAATATATATTACTTGGATTTTTTTTTACTTTTTCGATTGTTGTCCAGTATGTACATCTACTGTATATTCTTCACCAAACCAGACATCTGAATTGCATCAGCTAAAAGAAATTCCCCCTTATGACTACAATGAGTTAGTTTAATCTTCACTGCCTCAAAAACAACCCTTTCTTTTGAACAAACTGTAGTTTTGACTAACTGTTCCACAGACTTTGATATACTCTAGCTCTCCCATATGTTCACATCTGAATCGATTAGGCACTGACTAGGACATCACCTTGGAAAACGGGATGAATTCCTCTTGCCTCAGTCCACAGCTAGAATATAGTATATAATAGTAAATAATATAGTATATAATCAAAACTCTTCTCCCCTTTTTATGTTCCAAGAAAAATTCTCCAGTTAAAGAATTTTATCATACATTTACTGTCCTGAATGTTGGGACCCCTAATTACCCAAAAATAAAATACCAAACTTAAATTGTTTGCTGTAAATTGTATTCCAATAGCAGCTAGTCATTAAGTACTTCCACGAATACCTAATTAATTGTGTCCTACACATTTTTGGGATAATGTAATTCAGACAGAGTGGGATATTTTGAGGCAGTTGCATGCTTGCAATATAAACATCTGGGTTTGCCACAGTAGTTTAATCGCAGTTTTGTGTCTCTCTCATTGTTCATAGAAACGTCCTGTTTCAAATGGAATTCTTGAAATCGTGGGACACATTTTTCATGGATGTATCGATTGGAGGTAAGAATTTAAAAAATAAAATAATAAAATATTGTCTGATGTGTGTGTGTTTTTGTTTACATTTAAACCATTGGTAAGATACCCATGAGACAGCTATGCCAATTGACAAGGCTCAGGGTCTGGCAATCACCTGCATCTAGTGCATGCCTTGCCATTGACCCCCAGACCCCAATTACCTGCCTCCACAAAGCCCAGCGGGGTACAAGAGCCAAAGGGGCCACAAAGGATGTGCAGGCTTGTAGCCTTTAGGGCCAGGGGCCACCTAACTGGCCCCCAAGCTGGTCTACACGCCCTCATAGCTGCTGGCCAAGCTGGTTATTCTGAAAATTTTTATTATTTGTTATTTTCTTCTAAATAGATACCTAAAGCATTTTTGAAGCTGTCAGTGGTTGCTGTAACAAGCTTCAGGCTATTCCAAAGATTTATAATTTTTTGGGGATTAAAAAATGATTGTCGCCTCCAGAGGTTGAATTATTTTTCCAGTTGAAGGAAGTGCTCCCCTTGTCTTTAGAGAGCATTTTACCTGAAATTGTGCTCCCCCATATTTTTTGTATTGCCCATTTATATATTTATACAAGTTAATTATGTCCCCCCTCAGTTGTCTCCTCTCAAGACTAAACATATTTAATTCTCTTAAACTTTCCTCATAACTAAGTTCTGGCATTCCTCTTAATAATTTGCTGGTTCTCCTCTGTGCCATTTCCATAGTCAGATCTTCCTTTCTATGTCCTGATGCCCAGAACTAGATGGCATTTTCCAGATGAGGACGCACCAGTGTCTGTAAAGAGATAAAGTTACATCCCTGTCCCATGATTTTATGCATCTTTTAATCCATGATAATATCTTGGTGGCCTTGGAAGCAGCTGTTTGACATTGCATACTGTTATTTAGCCTGTGATCTACCAGTACCCCCAGATCCTTCTCAACAAGTGATTCTTCCAGTTTTACTTCCCAGAGGACATATGTGACCTTCAGGTTATTAGATCCCCAAGTCATTGACTTTACATTTCTCCACATTTAACTTTGTTTGTAAGTTGATGCTCAGACACTCAAAGTGTCCAAGTCAGCTTGAAGCTTGTGAACATCTTCAATACACTGCACTGTGCTACATATGTTTGTGTCATCTGCAAAAATAGAGACAGTGCATTTAATTCATTTAGTTCCATCTTCTATGTCACTTACAACCGGTAACCATTCAGAGTAGGTATCATTATCCACAACTCTCTTCACACGATCCTTCAGCCAGTTTTCACTCCAGTTCCAAACTGTATTTTCTAATTCTGAAAACCTCAGAAATTTCCCCAATAAAAGTCTATGGGGACACTGTCAAATGCTTTTGCAAAGTTCAGAAAATCTCTATCTACAGCTGCAAAATTATGCATAGTTATATATTTGTGTATATAGTCCCTTAATGGATGTTAAACATACAGGTCTGTAACTGCCTGGAGAAGACCTAGAGCCCTTTTAAAAAAATTGGCACCACATTTGCCTTGCACCATTCCCTTGGCACTATACCAGTTGTTAGTGAGTATTTAAAGATCAAGAAAAGGGGTGATGAGATAACTGAGCTAAGTTCTTAAATAACTATTTAGTGAAGTCCATCTGGTTCTGCAGTCTTATTCAAATTTAAGTTATTTAGTCTTGGATTTTATCCATGTTTATCAGGTTGTTATACTTATTGCTATTGCTATCAGTGGCATCTCCTGTGTTGGCTCCTTGCTCCTCTCTTGTGTACACAGAGCTCAAGAATCCATTTAAAAGCTCTACATTGTCTTTATTCCCAGTGACCATTTCACCAGTATCATTCATTAGGGCACCAACCTGATTTAGTTTTCTTTTAATTTTTATATTTAAAAAAATGTTTATGGTTTGTTTAGCTTTATTTGCCCACATCTTTTGCATTTTGTGCTTTTTCCAACCTTATTTCATTCTTACATGCTTTATTTACAGATTGAAACTTTTCAAGGGTTACAGCTCAGAGCTCAGCCCCAATTTTTAAATGTCCTTTTCTTGTTCTTTATTGCCCTTTTAACCACTGGTGTCAGCCATGAGGGGTTTAATTTTATCCCAAAAATCCAATGTGTGCATCAGCACTTCAACTTAAACTCTCCATTTATTGTAGAAATTATCATCCAACAGCAGGTGGGACAACAGACATAGACAAGGCACTGCATGTGCTCAGTCAAAAAAGTGAGTTTAAAAACATCTCACCCACCCTGTTTCCAGAGTGAAAGAGGGAGGAGCGCTTCTCTTTGTCTGTGACCCAATTGCCGATTGAGCGCCGATGGCCTGCGTGGGGAGGATTTTCATGGGAAGTTTTATTGCCATGGGAGCCTCTCCAACATTTGTCAGATGTGTGCTGTGTGCGCTAACAAAAAATGCAGCAGACACTGGGGCAGAATTACCCCCATCATCTTTATAGCAGACACTGTGGCAGAATTCCCCCCATGATCTTTATAGCAGAAACTGTGGCAGATTTCCCCCCCCCCTCATCTTTATAGCAGACACTGTCGCAGAATTCCCCCCATCATCTTTATAGCAGAAACTGTGGCAGAATTCCCCCCATCAACTTTATAGCAGAAACTGTGGCAGAATTCCCCCCATCATCTTTATAGCAGAAACTGTGGCAGAATTCCCCCCTATCATCATTATAGCAGAAACTGTGGCAGAATTCCCCCTATCATCTTTATAGCAGACCCTGTGACAGAATTCCCCTCATCATTTTCATAAAAGACACTGTGACAGAATCCCCCACCCCCTCATCTTTATAGGAGACACTGTGGCAGAATTCTCCACATCATCTTTATAGCAGACCCTGTGGCAGAATTCCCCTCATCATTTTCATAAAAGACACTGTGACAGAATCCCCCACCCCCTCATCTTTATAGGAGACACTGTGGCAGAATTCTCCACATCATCTTTATAGCAGACCCTGTGGCAGAATTCCCCTCATCATTTTCATGACAGACACTGTGGCAGAATCCCCCAACCCCTCATCTTTATAACAGACACTGTGTTAGAATTCTCCACATCATCTTTATAGCAGAAATTGTGGCAGAATTCCCCCCATCATCTTTATAGCAGAAACTGTGGCAGAATTCCCCCCATCATCTTCTTTATAGCAGAAACTGTGGCAGAATTCCCCCCATCATCTTTATAGCAGAAACTGTGGCAGAATTCCCCCCCCATCATCTTTATAGCAGAAATTGTGGCAGAATTCCCCCCATCATCTTTATAGCAGAAACTGTGGCAGAATTCCCCCCATCATCTTTATAGCAGAAACTGTGGCAGAATTCTCCCCATCATCTTTATAGCAGAAACTGTGGCAGAATTCCCCCCATCATCTTTATAGCAGAAACTGTGGCAGAATTCCCCCCATCATCTTTATAGCAGAAACTGTTGCAGAATTCCCCCTATCATCTTTATAGCAGACCCTGTGGCAGAATTCCCCCCATCATCTTTATAGCAGAAACTGTGGCAGAATTCCCCCTATCATCTTTATAGCAGACCCTGTGGCAGAATTCCCCTCATCATTTTCATAACAGACACTGTGACAGAATCCCCCACCCCCTCATCTTTATAGGAGACGCTGTGGCAGAATTCCCTCCATCTTTTTTATAGCAGACCCTGTGGCAGAATTCCCCTCATCATTTTCATAACAGACACTGTGACAGAATCCCCCACCCCCTCATCTTTATAGGAGACGCTGTGGCAGAATTCCCTCCATCTTTTTTATAGCAGACCATGTGGCAGAATTCCCCCCATCCTTTTCATAGCAGACACTGTGGCAGAATCCCCCCCTCTCAACGTTGTAGCCGACACTGTGGTAGTACCACCCCCATCATTTTTTAAGCAGACAATGTTTGCCAGACTAGCCAAAGACTGACACTGGTATTGCTTTGAGATCTGGTTGCATTTTCAAGTGAGGTTGTACTATTAGTGAGGGGGCTATTCACTGAGGGAAAAAGCATTGTGTTGATTTTATATTTTTCCTCTTGTATTGATTTAAAATATAATGGTTGTCTTGCTTTTGATAGAGAGCAGGGATAATTGGGTGGTGTTGTTGCTGCCTAATTAGAAGCCTTGTAGCTTAACTGTAGACAGTTTGCAGATAGTATTACCAGGGGTGATGCTCTATTAGATATGGTAATATCTAACAATGAAGAGCTTGTGGGAAATTGCACCGTTGCCATTGTCCTGAAATCCTTATTACAATGACTACTAAGAAAATAACTTTTTTACCACTGTCGCAAATAGAGAAAAATAATGTATGGCTAATGATACTTACTGCTGCATCCCTTGGATTTTCTTTGCGAGTCATATTGCCCTGCTCCTATTGACTCTCCACTTTTATTAATAAGCAGGTCACTTGCTAGCCCCTTATGCCTTGTGAACTCATATAAGGGCCTCATGTACCCTTACCAGTTTGTAAAAAGTTAAATGTAAAAAAAACACACAGCAAAAAGGTTATCTATTAAAAGGGCATTTAATTTTTTCTTACTTACCTCCAATCCATTGTGGATCACTGTACCAAACCGTCACTGCTGTTAGTGATCGGTGGAAGCCAGGTGTGGTAGCAGGGTATGCGAGTCCTCTGCCTGTGCACCCGCCCTTCATCGATCACCGATGTACTTCTGACATCTCTTCAGAAGCGGCCTTTTATACCAGTAGGAGTGAACCATCCCAATCCCCCTATAAAAGGCCCCTTCCGGAGGTGTCTGGCTGAACTTTCAGAAGTGGAGAGGGAATGGGGATGCCGAGTCCCTGCCACCCTGAAGGTCCCAGCACTGGATCCCAGGCCAAGGTGAGCATTTTTTTTTGTCCGCAAACAGGGCGAAACGCCAGGCATGTGAGATTCACATGGCTGTCAGTTAACAGTTCACAGAGGCAGACACGTGAATTTCATGTGCTTTGTGTGTAAAGGATTTACAGACAATAAAATGCAGTTAACAATACAATAGATTCCCTAGTTACAACAGAGGTTCTTATACTGTGCTAAGCCGTAACAAAGGAACTTGTTTTACACTGTAATTTGCAGATTTACGACAAAGGTAGCTCAAATTTATCTTATAATACAAGCTAATAAAGACATATTCTTGCAATCTACGCAGCTCCACAATCTAGCAACTGGTTGCACTCCAAAAAACATGCATCTCTAATCAGCTTCCATACCGGAACAGAGGAAGCACTTGACTCCACTGACCACACAGAATCAGAATCACTTTATTGATCACCAAGTATATTATATTCGAGGGATTTACCTTGACATTATAGTATTAGTAGATGGTAACAGTATATAGTAACAGTAAACAATGAGCTATGTAGCAGTTGTAGAGGACAAGAACAGAACAATACTTATTAAAGGGGACCAACAGTCAAAAATGACTTAATCCGGACCTACATAACAAACAGAGCTTATATGCATCCCTCCCCAGGGCAATTTAGATTGCTGCACATAAAAATGAATTTACCCTTTTCTAACTCTTGCTGTGGTAAATGTTAAAAACAAGATAGCGGCTCATGCATTTGCAGGCCACCTGCAAACAGGGAGTGCTGCTGGGTTTCCTGTTACTGTGCATTGTAAGTTATGTCAGTTGAATCAAGGCAGCAGCATGGCTGAGATGTTGGGAAAGAAAGCTCCAAAACGGCCGCTACCTTTCTTTTCCAACTGTGCCAAGCTGTTGGTCTGGTTTTACTGTAGCCATGACTCAGTAAGCCCACATATAATGGGTTTACCCATTCAGTTGTACAATTATACATTTTTAAAAATATGAAAATAGCACTACAGAAGAAAACACTGGATTGAGTATCAACTGTCATTTGCAGGGGGATCCATCTTCTGGATCCCTCACATTCCAGGCAGCCTCCAGACAGGTGGGGCCATCTTGCATCCCAACAGGCCACTGTGCATGGCCTCAGATCAAGCACCTGCACAGTGGCCGTGAATGGGATGCATTGGAATCCAAAATCCTGCGGAGCTGCAAGATCGAACATTGACATTGTCAGTTAGTGATGGTTAAGCAGGAGGCGGGGTGAGGATCAGGCCCTGAAGCAGCTGGATGTCACCGCAGCAGGCAACAGCGACATCCAAAAGGTAAGTAGGAGCCAATGGGGGGGATCGGCCCTTATTTTATTTTAGGTCTGATGTTCTTCTTTAAACATGGAGCAAACATTTATTTTATCTATAATATATATAAGGGGTGCATATTAGTAACTAGAGTTCATGTTTCCAGCATTGAATGTGTACATAAATTATTTCAAACGACAGACTGCAGGGAAATGATCAGCCGTTCAGTTAAATTGATTTTTAAAATCCATTCTTACAACAGTTGATAGCTAAAGACCCCCTCCATGCGTTTAGTAATTACCCCAATATTTCTTTCACACTTCTTTAAAATGACTCCCACTTGGGTTCCCTGTGTAGAGAAGCTTTCCCTTAGCTCCAATTCTGATCTGAAACACAAGAGAAAGGCATGCTGTCTTATCTTGCAGCCTCATTCCATCTGCTGCCAGTGGGGGTTCGGATAATCACAGTCATTGCCATAGAGGACAAGCAGTCTGAGAGATGCAGATAGAAGTCATAATAATGGAAAAGGGAGTTCTAAGTAGTGTGAATGACAGTACAAACATAATCACACATTAAAGATTTCAAAGGCAAAAGAGCTAACTCTTTAAATTTCAACCCGTCCTGTTAATTATATAATGCAAAGATCAAAGGTACTGTATTATCACCTTCACAAAACCAGGGCAAAATAAGGAAGGTACGATAATGTGCCCAGGGAGCATCTATCAAATCCTTCACAGAACAGTGATGAGAAGAGCAAGTGGAAAACAGACTGGAGAACTACGTAGGTGTCAGTAAGCAAAGATGCTTAGAAATCATCTCTAAAATGTATACAGCAAATCAAACAATATGTTTTTACATTTAACTGCACAGGCTTGTGTGTACCTGTTGTAAAGTCATGTAAAAAAAACAGGCACTCCCCCTTACTCCCGTGCAGCAGCTGCGGCCCTGTCTGCCATTCAGAAACCTTGCGATTTCCAAAACGAGGGCTGGGGGTGGCGGTGGGGGCGCTTCCTGCTCCATGACCAACAGCGAGCAGCGCTGGATCAAACTGGTCCCTGTGCACTGTCCATTAAATACCCATGGAGGGGTGGGCCTGGTGGAACAGCGCCCGGGAGTATTGGACCAGCTGAAGAATGCCAGGTCAGTGCCTGTTTTTTTTCAGGATTTAGTAACCCTTTAATATCACTTTGTATTAAGAGAACTTAAAGATGGTCTCCAGTCAAAAAATGTTGTATTTGTGTGATGTTTTATGCTGCTTGCATCTCAACTGGTTAGATCTTTTCTTGTAACAGCTAGGGTGGTGGGTAGTGATGAGCCAGACAGTGGTCTATCTGATCTAAAAGCTGTTAAGCCAGAGAGTCCCCAGTATTTGGCATTCACCCCTCTAATGACAGCTATGCAAAATGTAAGTGGCTGCCTCTCCGACCATTAAATGTCAGCCACATAAATTTTACATACCTGGCATTCCCCCCAGCAAAGTCGGTCTCCCAGGGGTCTTCAGCGGGCACCATAGGGTCCGATCCATGTCGCCACCCCACTCCCCGCTGCTTGTAACAGCTCAGCTGCCCGCCAGGGGAAGTCGCTTTTATATGAGGAAAGGGAAGATGTCATCCTGCACATTCCACTTCTGGGGAACTGGCAGAGATGTCAGAAAAAGACGGTGATCGATGGAGGGCTGGTGCGGGGGGTGCTCCCTACCTCTCGCAACCACCTTCTGTGATCACTGTCCAGCTGTTAACTGCTTAAATAGTTTTAACCCTTAAAAATTAAAGAAAGCCTGCCCCCCTCAAGAGGGGGGACCCTATGTCAGTATAAAAGGCTTCCAGCAGCAGATGAGCAGGAGCCAGTGTGATTGCTGTTTGACAAAGTGTTTGGGGATGAATCCAAGGTAAGTAAATACAAATAAATTATAAAATATTTTTAACACTTTGAGAACTGGTACAGGTTTATGAGACCCCTATACAAGTTCACAAGGCTTTAGGGGCTGTCGAGTCACTCAGGCGATATAAAAGGCTCCTTATAGCAGCAGCAGGAGAAGAGAAGCCAGAGTGATCAGTGTGGGACACAGCTATTGGTGATGGAATAGAGGTAAATATAAAAAAATAGTAATAAAATACTTTATTCTGTGTGTGCGTTTTTTACATTCAACCCTTTGTGAACTGGTAAGGGGTCCATAAGACCCCTGTACAAGTTCAGAGGGCAAGAAGGGGCTGGCAAGTCACCTGCGGCAAGCCAGTGAGTTGCTATCAACCCTCTACCTCAGTCTACCTTCCCAAAAGCCAGGGGGGCAGAAGAGCCTGAGGCCCTGTGCCCTGGTCTACAAGCTCCCAATAGCTGGTGTCCAGGTTGATTTTACTGGGATGGTGGCACTTCACAACATTTTTTTTTTAATTTTTAAGGATTTAAACGCTTAAACATTAAAAGTAAAAGGAAATTCCTGCAAAAATCACAGTTAAACGGCGCAAAATTGTGACAAAATCTCAAGTAGGCTGGCAGTTAAAAGGGTTAAAATTACCTATGCATGTTCGGTATTGTTCTGTTCGAGGGACCTTGGGCTTTCAGATTTAGTTAGTTTTTTCTTCTTTGCATATTGATATTTTAGGAAAATGTGTTTCTAATCTGCTTTTCTATACATTTTTTAAGGAAACCATGTGCAACCAAAGCATTCATCCAGGGATTACTTCCTGAAAGATGTGTCCACTATAACAAGCTGGGTACATCTAGAACGCTTAATGTGTGTACTTTCAGTATATAGTTTGTGGGTGGTATTTCAAATGTAAGGGGTTGTTTAGGTTGAAATGCACAAGGTTACTTTGGGGTGTTGGGCAACCCTATACTTGAAAGTAGCTATATATTTTGAGTATTGTTCTATTTGGGGGACCTTGCATTTTCAGATTTAACTTGTTTATCTTGTTTGCATATTTTTTTTCTTCTTTTTTTTTTTCTTCTTTTTTTGTGGAAACATTGTGCAATTCATTGATGGATTGTTTCCAGAAAGAGCCCAAAAAATTGCTTCAGACACCCAGGTTTTGCACCTTATCTCTCTCCCTGTTGCTAGGCGACATTGGATGCCTAGATCAATCCCTGACCCACATGACCATACTCCCATAAACATATGAGCGCACATTTCTGCACTCCCATAGGCACATGCCCTCATTCCCACACGCACATGCCCTCACTCCGAAACACGCATGCCTGCCACACATATGGCCACATTTTCAACATGCATGCAGGGAAGGGAACCTCCGATGTGTGTGCCCGCACTACCAAACTCGCATGTGTGCACCCCCAGAAGGGCATCCGTGCACTTTCATATGCACATGCCCCCAATTCCATACATGCATGCACGCACTCCCAAATGTGCATGCACGCAACCCCGACATGTATGCCCACACTCCTTTATGAACATGCCCGCACTCCCATACATGCATGCACACACTCGTACATGTATGCATTCCTAAATGTGAATGTGTGCACTCCCAAGCATGTAAGCCCCAACACACATGTCCGTACTACCTTACATACGTGCTCGCTCCACACAGACGCACATTTCCGCACTCTCATATGCTCATGGCCATACATCCAACATGCACGCAGGAAACCGTGGAGATGCATGCACGCACTCCCAGATGCATGCATTCCCAAAAGTACATGCACACACTCCCACATGCACATGAGCAGACCCCCTGGGTGCACTCTCCCAGATAAACATGCATTCACCCCCTAATGCGCATGTGTGCACTCCCATATCAATAGGTAAGTGGGATGCAAGGTAGATAGGTGGGCAGGTCGATGTTGGGTTAGTAGACAGGTAGGTGGGTGGGTAGGTAGGTAGGTAGATCAGTAGGTATGTGGGCAAGTAGACCTTCCCACTGCCCCTGGCAGTTGCCTAACAATGCACTGCCTGTCGCCTGTGTCAGTCGGGCAGATGAGGTGGAGAATGGAAGCTTGGCCTCCCTTCCTTCTACATCTGCATGATGTCGCTCCCCCACTACTCTCCCCCCGGAGGCCACCTGTGTACTGCTCGTCACCTGTGTCAGGAAGTGGGTGAGGAGGAGAAGGAGCCTCTGGCTGGTCTTTAGTGCATGTCACAGAGGGGAGCAGAGGAAGTACTCCAGAGCGGGAACAGTGGAGATAAATGCTGGATGCTGCCAACATCATGATTATTGCTGCAAGGAAGAACTGCATGATCGTAAATCACCGCACCCACAAGCTGCCTCACACTTGAAGCTCAAGGTGGGTGGCGATGTGCATGAATGGAGCCGAGGAAGGAGAGGGGCAGACTACACACAGGGAGGGGCAGGCACACATTGAGCAAACCGAGATTCCATTGCTCAATGTGTAAGAAGGGGTAGGTCAGGGTGGCTGGGTAATTACACCATGTTTCCCCTTCAGTCCCAGCCCCAGGCAGCTGCAACACACTTCTGTCTGGCACACAAACACCCAGGGAGGTCACTGGCTTCTGCCTTACCTGGATAAGTGTCAGCTTTGGCATTTCTATCGGCCTCCTGCTGGCCTAACACACACATGGGCCCCCAGCTTCTCCTGGCTGCCTGCTAAATCTGTCTTGAACACCAGGTATCACTTTTCATGTCCAGAACTAGACTGCCCTGCACCCCTTGGACCTTATTCCTCCTGGGACCAATCAGTTGGTGAGGTGGGCCATATTTGGATTAATGCTGCTTTCATCTTCAACAGGCTAGCATCTTCAACAGGTTACCCAATTTCCTGTCCAACAGTGGCATCAAGTGGTCAAACCTAGCAGCTGCACCCACAACCTTTAATCAGTCTAGGTTCCCAAACTGTACCCCCTGCTACCCCAGGAATTCCCCTCCTAAAGATGTCAAAGGCCAGGAAACCATCCGGTTACATGTACACAGGGCCAGGAGCCATGGGGAGAGGCGAAAGGTGAGATGCTTGGGGTTTTCACACAGTGGGGCATCCTGCTTTGAAACTTTTAGATTCCAGGCCAGGGGCTGGTGAGCTTTGTTCTGCTATTAAAACAAAAGCGTCCAGACCATCACATTTCTAGACAGGCAGAGTAGAGGGCACAGTGAAGCCACTGTTCCACATGGTGCTCTGCTGCAGGACCGCAGAACTAGGTGAGAAGGTAACATATATCAATGGTTTCTGCTACATTGCACATTGCAGGTCATTACAAATTAAAATTCCTGTAGTAGACCAATAGTCTGTTTAGACGTTTGGTCAACTTAAATTGCTAGTGACCTGTATAACTGAAATATCTACCTTAACTGTGTAAATGTAAGAAGCTAAAACTAGAAGGCTCCCAGTGAGGAGCATCTAAAGCATCTAAAGAGTTACATAATTATTTAGGTTGAAAAAAAGGCATGTGTCCATTAAGCTTAGCTTTTGTAAATCACAAGAAAGGCAAAATACTCTGCAGACAACAGCTAATTCTTACTGTTAGAGAAAATAATTATTTCTGGGCAAGCAGATAAGATCAAGGGATAATAAGAGGATAAAAAAAGATTCTCAGGATACTGTTGAATTTGCGCAGTTGTATTTTAACTTGAAAAAAGTTTGTGAGGCCTTGTTTAGCCACCAGGCTTTTTTCAGGGCTAAAATGTATAATCCTGCACCTATAATAAGGCAACAAGCAAGTCACCTGGTGCCTGCACCATATGCCTCGCCTCCATTTTTTGCAGTATAGGATAGAAGTTGGAGCCCCCTGGTGATCTCAGTTTAAGTGAGCATGGCAAGCCACAGTGGCCCCACAGTTGTCTCTGACCACAGCAAAGCATGCTAATGGCTCATCAAGCTGACCCATGACACGCCTTTCCCACAGCACAGAACTGAAAAAAGAAGATTTGTTTAGAACACTGTACAAAACACTGATTAGATATGTTTTGAAATTTGGTCACTGTTTCCAAGGGGGATACGCTGGAAGGAAGTTAGTGTGTGTCTAGACAGGGACTTAATATAATACATTGTCATATACAGGTTACTTTATTTTCTATTCACTATCTCATTAATGATGGTGAGTATGATGGTCAAAGTCTGATGTGACAGATGCCAGGGGGCTGCTATGTGCAGATTTTTTCCTTTTTGTGCTTTTAAGCCTTGTTTCAGGAACAGGAAACATACTTAGCTAGAGCATGCTGTGGCACAATAATGTTCTAAATCATCAGATACTACCAGTGTTGAGCCAATCATTTGGGGGAGGTTCTTTTTGTTTTAGTAGAATGCCCTCATACACAAAGCAAATTCGTTTAGGAAAAATTTCTTAGCCTAATGTTATCGAGATGATAATCCTACTGTACATGGAGGCCAGGCCTGGACCAAAGGAAGGTAGTGATATGTTGGACATAGATGCCTATGTGGATGTATTTAAAATGGACCAACAGTCAAAAATTAAATAAACCAGACCAACACAAGCAACAGTTATCATATCCTTCCCTCCCCAGGGCAATTTAGATTGTTGCACATAAAAAATAATTTGCTTTTTTCTAACGCCTACTGGGATACATTTTAAAAACAAGATGGCTGCTCATAGGCTTGCAGGCCACCTGCAAACAGGACGTTGTACTGTGCTTCCTGTTACTGTACATTTCAGTTATGTCAGTTGGGAGAGGAAGCTCCAAAATGGCCACTACCTTTCTTTTCCAACTGTGCCAGGCTGTTGGTCCCGTTTAAATTATGTTCTAAAATCTAGAGGAATATTTCCGAAAATAGTGGAGTCTGTTATAGCAACAAAGAGGTTGTTGGTTTTAAAATAAAAAGCACCTAGAGTATGTTGGAGTTTCTGTTTTCACCCAGTTCAGGTCAAGTTTTAAGATGTGCTGGAATCATGGCAATGTAGAAATAATTATTTTTATAAGTCACCCTTTTACCTAATGATTTCTGTCCAGTGAAACAATTTTAGTGTGCACACTTATGATAATATACAAGCAGTAAGAGGAGGCATTAATTATGATTATTGGAGAAATGTGCTAAAGGTGTACTAATGTGTCATGATTAATACAGTAAGTCAGTTCATAAGTGAATTCATTAGGGGTTCATTAGCACATTCCATTTATAAAACTGCTGTTTTACAACAACACATAAAAAGTCTCACATTAGGTAATATAACATGAATCAACCTTGTTATTAAAACAGGAACCTTCATTTGAATTGTAATCCTAGATTTGACTGTGCTTGTTTTAGATTTTAACAGTTTACTCAAACATTTAACATGGCTTTATTCATACATAGCATTTGTGCTGAAATAAAATATCTATGTGTTAAGCAAATTGCATTTTAAAAAAGGTTTTCGAATTAATTGATTCTATTATTATCATATCTACTTACATAATTTACAGTGTAAAAGACCATCTGTAAACAGCGTAAAAAAAAAAGTACTCACAGTGTGGGTCAGTAGTGACCCACACTACTGATCACTCCAGATAAGCTGTAAGCTGTAAGATGTAACCCTTTGTAGATCTTAGTCCAGATTTTAGACCACAGCTCCATCACAGTGCCTGCAGAGGAAGGGTACTGAGACTATGGGGTCATTCTAAATAATTGGGGAAGCCAGTGTGACTTGCAGAGTGTACTGTGGTGTGGATTGCAACCTGCATCCTGGTTAGCTTTTCAGTGTTCAGCTTTCTTCCCCCAAAAATACCTGTACATTTGATGGAATATTTTTACAGGTTAGGTACATCAGTTTTAAATCACAAACAAACTTGTGTCAATACTTTCAATATTTGTGGCTATTTGACACACATGAAAGATACAGCATACATAGAGGCCGATTCATTAATAGCGGCAGGTAGCGACAGTTGAGCGACTGTAGCAGCATTTTCAGAGCGCCCGCTAGTAGTCGCTGTGCTTGGCCATTGTTCGGTAGTTGATAACGACTCAGTCGGTTTGCCGTAATGTTGAATATTGGGTGAGGAGTTATTTGACAGGTTCCACGCTGTATGGGAGCGCATGATAGCGACTGGCCCTAGCGACCAGCTCCCACCATATTCATTAAAAAATCACGCTCAAAAAATTCTCGCGCTGTAAAATGCATGTTTAAACCCCAGAGCGCTGGCGGTGATGGGTTAAAAGTAGTTTTTTAACCCCCAAACATCCATATTTTTGGAAACCAAAAAAAACAAGTTTTTTTAAATAATTTAGTAATATGAATACATTAATATCAGACCTGTAATATCAATTCTGTACAATTTCTTTTTTTATTTTTTTTCCCTTAAAAAAATTATCTAAGATAGCAGAAGTGGCCACAGAATTTTTCACATTAAAAAAAAAAATAACAATTAATTTTTAATATGTAAAAATTGTTCCATTGAAATGCATTGGAGAGCGCCAGGTAGCGAGAGGTCATACCTGTCGCTGTTCAAGGACGGACGCTGGCGCTGTGGGCTGTGGGTGTAAGCAGGATTGGCTTGATAAATGTGTGATTGTGGTGGGGAGCCGGCGTTCTCGTGGCGGGGCCCGTCATTACCGGCCGCTCACCAGTCGCTACCTGTCGCTCCCT
Organism: Gastrophryne carolinensis; assembly: GCA_027917425.1. Taxonomy (NCBI): domain Eukaryota; kingdom Metazoa; phylum Chordata; class Amphibia; order Anura; family Microhylidae; genus Gastrophryne; species Gastrophryne carolinensis. The sequence continues at coordinate 217,554,485 of CM051234.1, forward strand.
CATTGGGGGGGGGGTAAATGACTATGACAGGCATTACAAAATTACCTCCCTCTTCCTACTGGTGATGCCTCGAGCTATGCAGCCGAGCATCCTGCTTGCTTTTCCCACTGCCTGGCTACACTGTCCACTCATCTTGCAGCTATCAGTAATCAGTACCCCTAAATCTCTCTCCTCCGAGGTCCTGGCTAACACAGTACTGCCCATACGGTACTCAGAGCAGGGATTCCTTCTACCCAAGTGCATGATTTTACATTTAGAGACATTAAACTCTAGTTTCCACAGTTTTGACCATCTATCCAGTAAAGCTAAATCATTTTCCATGTTGCAGACACCTCCAGGAATATCCACCCTATTACTAACCTTATTATTACTAATATATTACTATTACATTTAGGATTTACAATCCTTTTTTCCCATCTTGGGTCACCTTCACCATGTTTGCCTGCACTTACAAAATAAAATGTGCCAGCTTCACCGTCTACAGATTTTTTTTTTTTTCGTTCAATGATTTTTATTAAAGTACACAGAAGTATCAAAAAACATGGTACTTACAAAACTTGCAAATATACAACGAGGAAGTAAAACATTCCAAGACATTGCCACGAATAGCTATAATAAAAGCCATCAGATTAAATCAGAGCGGCTGCTCTTGCATTGAAGTAATTATCACACCAAGATTGACATTCAGGAAGCGATCCGACCCGCATCGTAAGGCTTGTACCCGATCTAGCACTATTCGCTAGCCTGAGCACCTCCTGAATGTGTTAACATAAATACATCATAAATAGATCAAGAATGTTCCGCGGAGCCAAAGGAAGAGCTCAGTAGAAAGTAAGGAAAAAAGAGGGGGAAGGAGAGGGGGAAGGATAGTGGAGAAGGGAAGGGTAAGGATCTGATATCTAGTATAACATGTTAAAGTGTACCGGTGCCTAAACACTCAAAAGATCCCAATCGAACGTGTCAGGGAAAACCTCTCTGATCCAAGGAGCCCACACTTCACGGAACTCCTCCAGTCTGTCTTCATGGATAGCTGATAATTTCTCCATAGCCAGTGTGTTATTAACCCTATTCTTAAATTCTTCAAAACTTAGTGAGGAGGTCTTCCATGCCTTAGCGATGACTAGCTTAGCACAGGTAAGGACATGGTACAACAATTGTCTCTGTCTAACCGAGGTTCCTACTAGATGTGCATTCAACAATGTAACCCAAGGATCTAAGACAATATTTGTACCAAAAATCTTACATAGTAAGGTTTGACTCTTATCCCAGAAATTTCTAGAGACCCCACAACTCCACCAAATGTGGCTGTTAGATCCTGGCTTGTCGCAGCCGCGAAAGCATTTATTCTGTGTTCCCACCGACACGTGCGCCAATTGCGTAGGGACTAAATACCAGCGCAGAGCCACCTTCACATTAACTTCTTTTGCCTGTACTGAGGCTTTCTTACCGAATGATGCCCGCCACATCCTATCCCAGACTTCAGGGTCCCTTTCTCCGCCCAGCTTGAGTTCCCACTTTTTCCTATATGTTGGAGTGGCCCCATCTAAGTTCTTGCAAAGTGAATGGTATAAACTGGCAATAGCTCCTTTGTCTCTCGGATTGCGCAGGCAACGATGTTCAAAACAAGTATAATCATCAAGTTTTGGGGAATTTTTCACTATAGACTTTATAAAGTGATGTATTTGGAGATATCCAAAGAAGTCTTTAGGCGGGAGACCAAACTTATCTCTAAGGTGTTGGAAGGAGGCTATATTAGAACCATGACAACAATTATGTACATGTAAGATCCCCGAATTACGCCACCTACTGAACCTATGTGGGTCAGTAATTCCTGGGGGGAATAATGGATTTCCCCAAAGCGGCATTAAAGGCATATGTGGGGAGGCCAACCCGCCTGAGAATTTAATGTCATCCCACAACTGGAGAGAGTGAGCCATAATCAGATTGTTTCCAAAGTATCTAGCCTTCGGAGTGAGCCATAGAAGGTCACTAATCGGTGAAGATATGGACGTAGCCGATTCGATACGGACCCAGCCTGGTATATCAACGGCGGCGTGGTATGAGAGAAGCTGCGCGGCTTGCGCGGCTTGATAGTATTTCTCGAATCTCGGCACCCCCATGCCTCCCACCGACCTTGACCGCAGCATAGTTCTCCGTGCTATTCTTTGTCGTTTCCCACCCCAAATAAACCTAAGGACCTGTCCTTGGATCTCCCTAAGAAATTTAGATGGAAGCTTCACTGGAAGAGTTCTAGCTAGGTACAAAAATTTGGGTAGCAAAGACATCTTGACCGCCGCCATTCTGCCCAGCCACGACAAATTGCATTCCTGCCACTGCGTCATTAAAGCACTAAATTTTCTACGTAGTGGTATGTAATTTGCTGCATAAAGGGAGTCGTATGTGTTAGTCAGGGCTATCCCTAGGTATTTAATTGCCTTAACTTCCCAGCTAAAGTCATAACTGGCCTGCATCTGACGCCAAAGTACTTCTGGGAGGTTAACATTTAATGCCTTAGATTTTGAGGTATTAACCCGAAGGCCAGATATTGCCGCAAATTGGCCCAGGATTTGCAGTAAATTAGGTATGGATATAAGGGGGTTGGAGACACTTAACAGGACGTCGTCCGCAAACAGACTAAGTCTATGTTGCTCCCCCCCCAATTTCCACTCCTAGGACATCTGGGGAACCTCTTATCATCTGAGCTAGTGGCTCCATCGCCAGGGCGAATAGCAAAGGGGACAATGGGCACCCCTGTCTCGTCCCTCTGGCCAGCGGGAAAGGATCTGACCTATAACCGCAGTATTTTACAAAGGCTATTGGCGCTTTGTAGACTGCTTTTAGAATATTCAGAAAATAGGGGCCAAAGCCCCACTTCTCTAGTAGGTGGAAAAGATACTCCCAGGACACCGAATCAAAAGCTTTTTTGATATCCAGTGAGAGCATCATAATGGGCAGATCTCTTTCCCTGGCCATGTTCGAGATCTGAAGCATTCTCCTGATATTATCCCCCGCTTGCCTCCCCGGTATAAAGCCTGTCTGATCATTATGGATCAGAAGTGGCAAATATCCAGATAGTCTATCCGCCAGTACTTTAGTGAAAATCTTAACATCTAGGTTGATTAGAGATATTGGTCTAAAATTAGTCCAAGTCGTGTGGTCCGCGTCTGGCTTCGGGATCATACTTATTGAGGCAGTGAGTGATTCCTGTGAGAAGGCCTCACCTCCACGAACCGCATTGAAGACCGCCGCCAGCTTTGGAGCCAATATAGAAGTAAAACATTTATAATAAGAGGCAGGAAATCCATCAGGGCCTGGCCTTTTATTAGGTTGTAGCCCAGCTATTACTTTTTGAACCTCTGCGACCTCAAAATCTGCATCCATAAGGGTTCTCAGCGCCTCCGGAATGTCGGGCAGAGAAAGTCCCTCCAAAAAGGCCGAGATCTCCTCTACTCTTGGCGGGCAGGGATAAGAGTATAACTTAGAAAGTTGGTCTCTAAAGATTCCTACTATTTTAGCCGGGTTACTTGAAGCAATCCCTCTGTCGCTTTTCAATTTAATAGGTCGATAGGTCTGGTCCGGGGTTCTCAGCTTATTTGCCAATAAGGTGTCAGGCTTATTAGCTTTGCAGTAATATTTGTGCTTAAGGTGCCTTAAAACGTTCTCTGCTTTACCCGCTAAAGCTAGGTTAAGTTCGTCTGTCACTCTATTTAATTTAGACCTGATGTCTGTCGTCGTTTGTCATTTGGCTTTGTCCACTAATTCTAGATATTCCTTTTCCAATTTGTCTATATGGGCATTCCTCTCCTTTTTTTTCCGCGAGGCTAACTGGATTAACTTACCCCTTATAGTTGGCTTATGTGCTTCCCAACAAATCGTGGAAGAGACCTCCCCCGTCTCATTTAATGTAAAGTATTCAGTCAGTGCGTCAGTGATAGATTGGGTTAAGACTGGGTCTGAAAGAAGAGATATGTTAAGGGACCATGATGAGCCTGGCGGTCTGCTAAGCAGGGAATGCAATTTGAGTAGCTGGCCATCGTGGTCGGACCAAGATATCGGGATTATGTCTACAGCCGTCATTTGCGCCAGAGTAGGCACGGGTAGGAGGATGTGGTCTATTCTAGTATGAGTGAGGATGGGAATAGTGCGTAAAGTTCTGGGTCCCGGGATGAGCTTCCCTCCAACAATCAACCACTGAGCAGGAATCTAGTAAGTTCCTAAAGGCTTTTAAGGGTGCAATCAATTTGGCTCCCGCCAAAGAGCCCTTCGTGGACTGTCTGTCCAAAAGGGGGTTTAGAACTAAATTTGAGTCCCCGCATATTATTGTTGTCCCCTTGGCTACATCCGTTACTTCTTTCAGGAAGCTTGACAAGAAAGGTAACTGGTTGACGTTGGGGGCATAATATGTGGCAAACGTTACCTCGACATCATGCATTTCACCAATAAGGATAAGATATCTACTTCCTTGATCTGAGATCTCCTTGGAGCAATGGAATTGGGTTCCCCTTTAAAAGCCAATGAGGACTCCTTTCTGTTTAGTGTCCGCGCAGGACAAAAACATTTGTGGGTATTTAGCGTTAAGGAAATTGGGCCTGGAGGAGCCCGAGAAGTGTTTCTCCTGGAGGCATATGACATCCGGATGTAGCGTGTTAATTTTACGGAAGGCCATACTTCTCTTGTGGGGAGAGTTAAACCCCTGAACGTTCAACGAGAATACTGTAGCCATGTTGATTACCTGTAAACGGGAAGAGGTGAGAGGATGGGGGAGGGAAAGGGGAGCAAGGAGGAAGAAAAGGGAGTAAAAATCCTCGTTCGGGCTGCCCCTTAATAAAGCATCTACTAAATACAAAAAAATTACCAGCTAGGATTATTGAAAGAGGTCGCTTGCTCGGTCCTGCGCCAGGAGGCGGCCCACTGACCAGCGCTTCAATTGGCAACGAAAGATAGACTCAGGCGGGCAGCCTCCCCACACAGGATCGGTCAGGCAAGATGTGCGCCGTCTGGCCCTTCCAAGTACTAGGCCGAGGGCACACTAGGTCTAGAGCTAATTATAAAGCAAAAGAAAAAGTTATTGTACTATAACAATAATGTCGGTCACCAAATGTGAAAATAGGAACCTCAAAGGAAAAAAATCAAGAGGTACTCTACCCCTGATTTAACTGGAGTGCGACATGGAAATGCCACCAAGCGCGTGGGGCTGTGTTTATCTAAAACCGCAGAACTAAGGCAGGCTGCGTCTTTAAACCTAATAACAGATATAACCAACAAATTATCAAAATTTTTAAGCCTCGAGGAAGCGAGAAAATGGGAAGAAATATAACAAGAAAATAACAGTACATTAGTGCTGGAATCTAGTAGCAAAATCATACAGTATTGTATCAGATTATCAAATATAAAGATTAACAACTTTAAGGATAACTAAGTTAAACATAGTTATACGGGGACATGAGTGATCTCTGGACAGCAAACATGCCTTCATGCTTCATCATACATTAAGCGAGTCCCTCGCCCATTTGCAGAAGTCCAGCGTTTCTGCCTCTTCCCAGCACGCTGTGATCTAGGGGAATCGTCTACAGATCTGGACGATTTAGATCCCAAAACTTTCGGGAGTTGCATAGCTGAGATATGTTGCTGTAACTCTTCTGGAGAAGTCGCTGAATAGGATTCGCCTTTATACGTAAAGGATACTCGGAAAGGGAAGCCCCATTTATATTTGACGCCATGATCCCGTAGAATAATTAATAGTGGCCTAAGCTCCTTCCTTCTGGCCATTGTAGCGGCAGAGAGATCAGAAAAAACCTGGAAAGCACATCCCTGATAGCTGAGGTTTGTCGCTTCCCGGGCCGCCTTTTGGATTATTTCTTTGCTTGCGTAATAGTGAAATTTAGCAATAATATCACGCGGGGCTCCTCGGGCGTTCGTCTTGGGCCTAGGGCTCTATGGACCCGGTCCAGCTCCAGCCTCTCCACTGGCAAGCCCGGGGCTAATTCCTGGCACAGCCCAATTACAACAGCTTTTGCGTCTTCCATATGCTCAGGGAAGCCTCTAAAACGTAAATTCGCTCTGCGATCTCTGTTTTCAAAGTCCTCCATCTTGGTGTTCAAAATATAGTTATCTCTCTTCAGCTGTGTAATTTCTGCTTCCAGCGCTCCCTGTGCTGTGGAAATATCACTTATTTTCTTATCGAGAGTGATCAAGCCACAGGAAACCTTATCAATTTATTTCGTCAAATGCTCCATTATAAGCTGTGTGTTTGAGGCCAAGGCTGTTTGGAGCAAGCTATCTATTTTAGGGAGTAAGTCTATAGCCATTTTATCTCTGCTCGCCATCTGAACTTCCTCTGATTCACTGGCCAGAAAGGAGGCCTCACTGCCCTCTACCATCTCGGCTATAGATAGGCCCTTTATTATGTCCCTGGCCTTTGCCATGGCATCAAATCTTCTCAGGCTTAGATGGGGATATGACTTAGCATAGAAAAACAGGTGTATCTGTAGTTGCAGCTGGCTCAGACAGCTAAACTTTATGGCCAAGATGGTTATTGTACACCTCTGTATAGCCTAATGTGTGGGGGCCTTCGGATGTCAGCTGGCTGGGACTGTGTAGGTGTAAACTCCTCAGCTGCTCACTTTGAATCCCAAGCACTGCTTGAGGGATCACACTTCAAGCTGCATCTGCAGCCACCTCCATCCGCAGCTCACCCCCCGGGCTGTAATTTCACTGACAATGTTCCCGTCAGCACGTGCTGTTCTCCCAGCTTCTACTCCTCCCTCTAGCTGGGGGGTCTCTTGGTCACCGTAATGACGGCTGTCACGCCGGGTCAGACTGCTGGCTGGGGCTGGCTCACTAACCTCCTTCCTGCGGTCCCGACCTCGTCACCTCCGCTCCCGCAGGTCGCGCCTTGCTGAGTAGGGAGTCACGCAATGGGGTTGTCCTGCGGCGCTTGCCGCTCGCACATCAGGGCTCAGGCTGCCAGCCGCCGTTCCCGCCTTCCGCACCGCTCCGTGAGAGAGGCCTTGCTGCAGGCCTGCCGCAGCCTCCGTCTCCCGCCGTTTGCTTCAGCGGATGCCTACAACACCGCCGCCGCTCCTGTGATCACCCGCCGCCGTGCACCTCTCCTCTCCGACTCTCCACAAGGTTGGTCGCGCGCCTGCCACTTTGCAATTCCCCTCAGATCGCTTGGTGGGCACGGAGCTCACTCACCACGCCGCCATTTGAGTTCCGTGCGCATGCGCACCCTACAGATGTTTTTTACTGTACTTACCACTAGTTCAGCATAGTTAAAGTAGGCAAAGGTTAGCAAACACTTAAACACTTTCTCCTAATGTTTCCAGTGAACGCCTTTGAAATCAATGATTGTTCTGCCAACTGTCTCTTGAGTTCATCTTTGCATTTGAACCTGATACTTTAATCTTGAATGTCAGATAGATAACTAGTATTTGAAAAATAATAATTGAAAGTGTATTTACATTAATTTTCAAGTTATTATTTTTACAATTTTATTATATACGGTTTTCAAAGCCACCAAGACACTTCTTAGACACCACATATATATTCCAAGACCTATAGAGTACCATGCGGACATAATGTGTAGAATTGAGTTTTCAGTAAGATATTTTAAATTTTCCTAACCAAATTGGCCACAGCATTTCAGCAGCTTGTGTCAAACTGTACTTCTAGTTAAATGTCTTTAGCCCAGGGAAAGTGCAGTAAGAGTGAGTGTAATGTCATCAAATAGTCAGTTCTCCTTACTTTCACCACAACAGTCATATCTCTGCTAGAATTGTATTTCTGTTTACTGCTGTGTTGCAGTGCACATGGCGCACTAAAGCCAGAGCAAACTATCGAAAACCACGGAGAATTGCAAATCAGGCCCACAGAATTATTATATTGATATGTACCAATGTGCACAAATCTCCATGCACATTCAGTGGAAAATACATACATATAAGATGAGGCAAGACATGGTTATTATCAGAAGCGGATAGGGATGATTTAGCAAGGGTTGAGGAACACCAAGTTCTCTACAAGATCATTCTCATACTACAGAATTCTCACTTGCTCGCATGTTACAGGGGACACATGTGAGATCTTGCATGTTGGAAATCAATCGAGAAAGCTGTTTGATATCATATGCATCACCTGCCCTATATGATCAAGAAATAAATGCACTCTCGCATGAACCTACTCATTACAAAGCATGCTTGCATGACTTCTGCACCTACAAAATTTTAGCTGACTGTCCTTACTTGCTCTTTCATACAATATATTTTTAACAATTTTCCTCAATTTGATTAATATTTATTGTATTATTTTAGTATTTGTGCCTTATATATATGTTTGATTCCCTACACCCCTCATACTTTTTCTCTGCTGCTATCCACCTTCATCCCCACTGTTTAAACTTAAGGCCTGATTTATCAAGCACTTATGCCAGACAGTGCCATATCCGTGCAAATTAACCCTTTAGTTGCCAAGCCCGTAACACCTACGTGCTGGCTTGGCTGGGCGTTAAGTGCCAAGCACGTAGGTGTTACGGGCTGCACTGTAACTCACCTCCTGACGATCAACGGATGAAAACGGCCTGGATCCCGCCTCCACAGTGTAGAAGGGTCATGGGGGGGTCATCTGGAGGTGACCCTGACCTCACCCCAGTCACCAGATCGTCGGTGGACCAATCCGAAGAGGGGCGCACGGCTGTTGTCATCAGCCGGCGCCACCGCTTTAAAAAGAACTTGCGGACTTGCGGTCTCCTCTTTGTTCGCCTGCTCGAGGTAGGTGTGTGTGTGTGTGTGTGGGTGGGGGTGTGGGGGAGTGTGTGGGGTCAGTGATTTTTTGTTGGGGGGGGTTGGGGGGGTGGCTGTACCCTGATCAGCAGGGGCGGACTGACAGGCCGGTCCAATCGGCCGTTGTCCGCCCTCGCACACCCAAGCCAGCTGATCGGGGGGGGGGCGGGGGGTTCGGGGGTCACGGTCGCCGATCCACCAGCATCCCCAACCCCCGATCCGATCCCCCCCCCCCCCCGATCAGCTGGCTGTCAAAGTTCCTCGGGGGCCTGACTGGACTCATTTGCGCACCTATCCCCACCCTGCCACCCATCCATCCATCCATCCGCACCTATCTCCAGCCTGCGCCTGCCACCCATCCATCCATCCATCCATCCGCACCTATCTCCAGCCTGTTCCTGCCACCCATCCATCCATCCATCCATCCATCCGCACCTATCTCCAGCCTGCCCCTGCCACCCATCCATCCATCCATCCATCCACACCTATCTCCAGCCTGCTCCTGCCACCCATCCATCCATCCGCACCTATCTCCAGCCTGCTCCTGCCACCCATCCATCCATCCGCACCTATCTCCAGCCTGCCCCTGCCACCCATCCATCCATCCGCACCTATCTCCAGCCTGCCCCTGCCACCCATCCATCCATCCATCCGCACCTATCTCCAGCCTGCCCCTGCCACCCATCCATCCATCCGCACCTATCTCCAGCCTGCCCCTGCCACCCATCCATCCATCCATCCATCCGCACCTATCTCCAGCCTGCCCCTGCCACCCATCCATCCATCCGCACCTATCTCCAGCCTGCCCCTGCCACCCATCCATCCATCCATCCGCACCTATCCCCAGCCTGCCCCTGCCACCCATCCATCCATCCATCCATCCGCACCTATCTCCAGCCTGCCCCTGCCACCCATCCATCCATCCATCCGCACCTATCTCCAGCCTGCCCCTGCCACCCATCCATCCATCCATCCGCACCTATCTCCAGCCTGCCCCTGCCACCCATCCATCCATCCATCCGCACCTATCTCCAGCCTGCCCCTGCCACCCATCCATCCATCCGCACCTATCTCCAGCCTGCCCCTGCCACCCATCCATCTATCCGCACCTATCTCCAGCCTGCCCCTGCCACCCATCCATCCATCCATCCGCACCTATCTCCAGCCTGCCCCTGCCACCCATCCATCCATCCATCCATCCATCCATCCGCACCTATCTCCAGCCTGCCCCTGCCACCCATCCATCCATCCATCCATCCGCACCTATCTCCAGCCTGCCCCTGCCACCCATCCATCCATCCATCCATCCATCCGCACCTATCTCCAGCCTGCCCCTGCCACCCATCCATCCATCCGCACCTATCTCCAGCCTGCCCCTGCCACCCATCCATCCATCCGCACCTATCTCCAGCCTGCCCCTGCCACCCATCCATCCATCCATCCGCACCTATCTCCAGCCTGCCCCTGCCACCCATCCATCCATCCGCACCTATCTCCAGCCTGCCCCTGCCACCCATCCATCCATCCATCCATCCGCACCTATCCCCAGCCTGCCCCTGCCACCCATCCATCCATCCATCCATCCGCACCTATCTCCAGCCTGCCCCTGCCACCCATCCATCCATCCATCCGCACCTATCTCCAGCCTGCCCCTGCCACCCATCCATCCATCCATCCATCCATCCGCACCTATCTCCAGCCTGCCCCTGCCACCCATCCATCCATCCATCCGCACCTATCTCCAGCCTGCCCCTGCCACCCATCCATCCATCCGCACCTATCTCCAGCCTGCCCCTGCCACCCATCCATCCATCCGCACCTATCTCCAGCCTGCCCCTGCCACCCATCCATCCATCCATCCGCACCTATCTCCAGCCTGCCCCTGCCACCCATCCATCCATCCATCCATCCATCCATCCGCACCTTTCTCCAGCCTGCCCCTGCCACCCATCCATCCATCCATCCATCCGCACCTATCTCCAGCCTGCCCCTGCCACCCATCCATCCATCCATCCGCACCTATCTCTAGCCTGCTCCTGCCACCCATCCCTCCATCTTCACCTATCTCTAGCCTGCTCCTGCCACCCATCCATCCATCCGCACCTATCTCCAGCCTGCCCCTGCCACCCATCCATTTATCCGCACCTATCTCCAGCCTGCCCCTGCCACCCATCCATCCATCCGCACCTATCTCCAGCCTGCCCCTGCCACCCATCCATCCATCCATCCGCACCTATCTCCAGCCTGCCCCTGCCACCCATCCATCCATCCATCCGCACCTATCTCCAGCCTGCCCCTGCCACCCATCCATCCATCCGCACCTATCTCCAGCCTGCCCCTGCCACCCATCCATCCATCCATCCATCCGCACCTATCTCCAGCCTGCCCCTGCCACCCATCCATCCATCCATCCGCACCTATCTCTAGCCTGCTCCTGCCACCCATCCCTCCATCTTCACCTATCTCTAGCCTGCTCCTGCCACCCATCCATCCATCCGCACCTATCTCCAGCCTGCCCCTGCCACCCATCCATCCATCCGCACCTATCTCCAGCCTGCCCCTGCCACCCATCCATCCATCCATCCGCACCTATCTCCAGCCTGCCACCCATCCATCCATCCATCCATCCGCACCTATCTCCAGCCTGCCCCTGCCACCCATCCATCCATCCATCCATCCGCACCTATCTCCAGCCTGCCCCGGCCACCCATCCATCCATCCATCCGCACCTATCTCCAGCCTGCTCCTGCCACCCATCCCTCCATCTTCACCTATCTCCAGCCTGCCCCTGCCACCCATCCATCCATCCGCACCTATCTCCAGCCTGCCCCTGCCACCCATCCCTCCATCTTCACCTATCTCCAGCCTGCTCCTGCCACCCATCCATCCATCCGCACCTATCTCCAGCCTGCTCCTGCCACCCATCCATCCATCCGCACCTATCTCCAGCCTGCTCCTGCCACCCATCCATCCATCCGCACCTATCTCCAGCCTGCCCCTGCCACCCATCCCTCCATCCGCACCTATCTCCAGCCTGCCCCTGCCACCCATCCCTCCATCTTCACCTATCTCTAGCCTGCCCCTGCCACCCATCCATCCATCCGCACCTATCTCCAGCCTGCCCCTGCCACCCATCCCTCCATCTGCACCTATCCCCAGCCTGCCCCTGTCACCCCTCCATCCACACTCATCCCCAGCCTGCCCCTGTCATCCCTCCATCCACACTCATCCCTCCATCCACACTCATCCCCAGCCTGTGCCCCTGTCACCCCTCCATCCACACTCATGCCTCCATCCACACTCATGCCTCCATCCACACTCATGCCTCCATCCACACACATCCCCAGAACAGGGACGGGGCAGAGGTGGGACAAGGGGTGGGGTCTCGCTGAGGGCCCTTGGTTTTTTTGGTCCGGGGGCCCTGAGTGGTGTCAGTCCGCCCCTGGGTGTCAGTGGTGATGGCTGCGCTCCGTAGGCTGCTCCGGGCTGTGACTGGGCGCCGGTGCCCGGTGGCGGCACATCTCGGGTGATGGTGGTGGGTGCGGCCGGGGCCGGGCTGGCTCTGGCTTGTTATGCGGCTTATGGCGGCGGCCGCCTGCAGCACCGGGGACGGGACCGGCTGATGGTGGAGAAGAACTGGGGGCCCCGGGGCTTCCTGATGCCAGTCACAGCCGCCAACGAGACGGTAAGAGAAAGGGGTGGGGTGCACCCCATTATACACCCCAATATCCTAATGGAGGCAGGGTCAGGGGGAGGTCACTGTGAAACCCCCCCGAATGCCCAGATCAAATCACCTCACCCCGCTTCTACTGCGCATGTGCAGCCGCTCGTCCAATCCAGTGCGCTAGTAGAGTGAATCCCCAGTAAAACTTACCTTACCACCGCTCTAGCTATAGCATAGTGCGGCTATTGCCCATGCATGTGTCGTTAGATTGGGGGATCAGGTAGTTATTATCAGGCATTCAGTTCACCCACACTCCCTAATCTTAACTTTTTCCCTTAGGTGATTCGCTGAGATTTGAAGATCGCTACTGCTTTTTGTTTGGACCGTGCTCTTTTGGGACCTTGGCCCCTTCCTCCTTTTTGGACCTTGGCCCCTTCCTCCTTTTTGGACCTTGGCCCCTTCCTCCTTTTTGGACCTTGGCCCCTTCCTCCTTTTTGGACCTTGGCCCCTTCCTCCTTTTTGGACCTTGGCCCCTTCCTCCTATTGGGACCTTGGCCCCTTCCTCCTTTTGGGACCTTGGCCCCTTCCTCCTTTTGGGACCTTAGCCCCTTCCTCCTTTTGGGAGCCTAGCTGGGATCCCGTGACCTGCTGCTCCTGACTCCACCACTTCTCATCGGGTTGTAACTATACGCTTTTATTTCTATTTTTGTCTGTTTTTTTTGCTTTGTTTTATTGTATTGTATTTTTTTGTTTCATTTTTTGTCTGTTTTTTTGCTTTGTTTTATTGTATTGTATTTTTTTGTAATTTGTCTTTAGTTTTAGCCTTTAGTTTTAGCCTTTAGTTTTAGCCTTTTTTTTAGATTTTTTTTTGCATTGGGGTATGGCTGGTAAGCGGTACACTGCACAGGAAGCTGCGGCTTACCTGATGGCGTCTGACTCGGAAGATTTTAGTGAGTCAGGGTCTGAGTTCTTCCCATCAGATAGCGAGTCAGACAGTGTATACTCTACTGAGGAAACACAGCCGCGCAGTGCTACCAGTAGTAGCCACCGTAGAAGGGATAGTACCGCACAAAGTGAGGCCACGCTTCAGGCGAGTGTAGTGCAGGATGAGGCATCGAGTGCTGCAGCTGGTGAAGGAGCGTCTGCGTGGAGGCCTCCTAATAATATTTCCCCCGAAATTCCCCCTTTTGATTCGGTCCCCGGGGTCAATGTAGACACCACAAGTTTTGGTGTCATTGACTTTTTCAAATTGTTCCTCACAGAAGCCATCCAACTGGATATGGTCTTCTATACCAATCTGTATGCCGAGCAGGTCTTAGTGCAAAACCCCCAGCAGAGGCACGCCCGAGCTCAGGCATGGCATCCCACAAATTTGAGTGAGATAAAGAAATTTTGGGGGCTCACTCTAGCAATGGGTATCCTAAAAAAATGTAGTATTTCCTCCTACTGGGATACCCAAACCATATTGGCAACTCCATTATTTCCGGCCGTAATGTCCAGAAACCGCTACCAAATTTTACTGCGGTTTCTGCATTTTAACGACAATTCCACTGCTATTCCCCGTGGTGAGCCCGGTCACGACAGGCTGCATAAATTACGGCCCCTGCTCTACAGCCTGTCAGATCGCTTCGCAGTAGTGTACACCCCCGGCCAAAAATTATCAATTGACGAGTCACTACTGCTTTTCAAAGGGCGCATTGTTTTTCGGCAATATATCCCTAGCAAGCGTGCCCGCTACGGGATTAAATTTTACCAATTATGCGATAGTGTGACCGGCTACATCAAATATTTTCGAATCTATGAAGGAAAGGACACCTATCTGGACCCCCCTGGTTGTCCCCTTGATTTGTCAATAAGTGGAAAGATCGTTTGGGACCTTATGACTCCATTGTTGGGTAGAGGTTACCACTTATATGTGGACAACTTCTATACCAGCATCCCCTTATTTCGCGCCCTTTATTCGTTGGATACCCCGGCCTGCGGCACCATCAACCCTAAACGCAAAGGATTGCCCAGGCCACTACTTGAAAAAAAATTAAAAAGGGGGGAGTCTTATGCTCTAAGAAGCGATGAGGTCCTGGCCATGAAATACATGGGCAAAAAAAATGTATTCCTTCTGACAACACTCCACGATGAGTCAGTTGTGAATGTAAGGCAACGTGGTCCCCGAGCCCCTTCCCAAAAGCCACGTTGCATAACCGATTATAATAAATTCATGGGTGGCGTTGATAAAACGGACCAAATATTAACTTATTACAACGCCACCCGAAAAACTCGAGCCTGGTACACTAAAGTTGCTATCCATTTGGTCCAAATGGCAACCTACAACAGCTTTGTTGCCTTCAAGGCAGCAGTGCCAGGCTCCAATTTATCGTACATAAAATACCAGCAGCAGTTACTCCCTGCTTTGTTGTTTGGGGATACTGCGGAAGAACCAGATCTGCCTAGCAATGACAACCAGGCCAGATTAGTAGGGAAGCACTTTATAAAGTTGCTTCCTGAAATTGGTAAAAAGCGGTATCCCCAGAGAGCTTGTAGGGTTTGTAGGAAGCGTGGCATTAGAAGAGATGTGCGGTATTATTGCCCGACCTGTCCCAGCCAACCCGGGTTATGCCTCGAAGATTGTTTTGAGGTATACCATACTCAACTAAATTATTGAGCAATGCATTTTTTTTTTTGATAGGTAGGCCCCTTTTAGGATTAGGTTTCTTAGGTATTTTGTGTTGCCATTATATTTTATTTTCTTTTAGTTTCTTTTCGCTGTTGCTAATCCGAAGGGAAATGGTGGAGCAGGAGCAGCTGGTTACTTGTGGCAAGTGATGATAAAATGTGACCAATTTCAGGTTCTTGATTCCTGATATTGGTCATTGATCACTGCACTGATCTTATAATCTGATGACACAGCTACAGTATCCTATAATCTGATGACACAGCTACAGTATCCTATAATCTGATGGCACAGCTACAGTATCCTATAATCTGATGGCACAGCTACAGTATCCTACTTGCACTTCTTAGAACAGGTAAGAAATTGTTTTGTTTTTCCATAGCGCATGTGTTAGTTTTGGGTGATTGGTAACTGTACCCTTCAAAGTACCTATGCATGTGGGGTATTGTTTTGTTCAGCAGCCATTGTGCTTTCAGATTTGCTGCGTTAGTTCTTGCTTGCTTATTGTTTTTATAGGAAAAAATGTTTTTCAATCTGCTTTTTGCTTATTTTTTTAGCGAAATCCTTTGGAACCAGAGATTCTGCCAATCAATAGATTCTGAAGGAAGTCACAGACGCCAACAAGCCCAGTAGGCTTAGAAACCTTGAGGTATGTACTTTCCAAAAATATATAGTTTGTGGGGGGTATTTCAAATGTAAAGGGTTGTAAATTTGGAGAAACTGCAAGGTGCGCACTTTGTGTGCGCCGCTGATTTTTTCAAG
This sequence comes from Gastrophryne carolinensis, assembly GCA_027917425.1. Taxonomy (NCBI): domain Eukaryota; kingdom Metazoa; phylum Chordata; class Amphibia; order Anura; family Microhylidae; genus Gastrophryne; species Gastrophryne carolinensis. Next base: position 217,570,359 of record CM051234.1, read on the forward strand.
TAAAATTACCCTCAAACGCATGCTTGACTTTGGGGTGTTTGGCAACTCTACACTTCAAAGTACCTATGCATGTGGGGTATTGTTTTGTTCAGCAGCCGTTGTGCTTTCAGATTTACTGCGTTAGTTCTTGCTTGCTTATTTTTTTTATAGGAAAAAATGTTTTTCAATCTGCTTTTTGCTTATTTTTTTAGCGAAATCCTTTGGAACCAGAGATTCTGCCAATCAATAGAGGCGGAACGAAGTAACCGACGTCAACAAGCCCAGTAGGCTTAGAAACCTTGAGGTATGTACTTTCCAAAAATATATAGTTTGAGGGGGGTATTTCAAATGTAAAGGGTTGTAAATTTGGAGAAACTGCAAGGTGCGCACTTTGTGTGCGCCGCTGATTTTTTCAAGTAAAATTACCCTCAAACGCATGCTTGACTTTGGGGTGTTTGGCAACTCTACACTTCAAAGTACCTATGCATGTGGGGTATTGTTTTGTTCAGCAGCCGTTGTGCTTTCAGATTTACTGCGTTACTTCTTGCTTGCTTATTGTTTTTATAGGAAAAAATGTTTTTCAATCTGCTTTTTGCTTATTTTTTTAGCGAAATCCTTTGGAACCAGAGATTCTGCCAATCAATAGAGGCGGAACGAAGTAACCGACGTCAACAAGCCCAGTAGGCTTAGAAACCTTGAGGTATGTACTTTCCAAAAATATATAGTTTGTGGGGGGTATTTCAAATGTAAAGGGTTGTAAATTTGGAGAAACTGCAAGGTGCGCACTTTGTGTGCGCCGCTGATTTTTTCAAGTAAAATTACCCTCAAACGCATGCTTGACTTTGGGGTGTTTGGCAACTCTACACTTCAACGTACCTATGCATGTGGGGTATTATTTTGTTCAGCAGATGTTGTGCTCTCAGATTTACTGTGTTACTTCTTGCTTGCTTATTGTTTTTATAGGAAAATATGGTTTTGAATCTGCTTTTTGCTTTTTTTTTAGGGAAATCCTTTGGAACCAGAGATTCTGCCAATCAATAGAGTTCAAACCAATGGACCCACGCCAACAAGCCTAGTATGCTTAGAAACCTTGAATTGTGCACTTTCCAAAAATATATAGTTTGTGGGGGGTATTTCAAATGTAAAGTGTTGTATTTTTTGAAAAACTGCGAGGAGCGCAAAGTATTTGTATTTTATCTGAAAATCTCCTCTAGCGCTCTTTGCAGTTTCTGGGGTCTCCTGGGCAGGAAAGGGTGTCTACTAATACATGTGTGGTACCGTTGTAACCGGGAGAAATGGGGCTTTTACTCTCAATATGTTTTTATTGAAAAACCTTTATTTTCGATTAAAAAAAAACACTGCAAAATGTAAAAACGTGTGTATTTTTTATTTTCTTTCACATATTTTGCCCAAAATAATTATGATAAAACTACAAAATTGATAAACAAGAGATATGATGTTAAAGCCCAGATTCTGCTGAAAAAAACAATATGTAATTTTTATGGGAAGTCCCAGAAAATCCCTTCAAAAATTACAGTTGAACATGGGGAGCGCAAAATTGTGAAAAATGCTCTGGCAACAGAGCGTGACAAAATCTCCAGGTGGGCTGGCACTTAAAGGGTTAAACTGGTGAAAAACACAATTTATCATTTTTTCTTGCTGCTGCACTGCAAGAAACACATTAGTGGTGCAGCAACATGCTCAGAATTTGCACTACTATAATTTTCACTGAAATGGCATAGCCTGGCAATAAATCAGACTCTTTAATAATGTAGAATATTTTGTAGTAATGTGTTTTAAGACTGATTCATGTTTTATTTCTCATGTTTTCTTAAATGTGACTTGACTTGAATATCTCTTTAAACTTCTTTTGTAAATAATCACACAACACCATAGTTGTTAAATAAAATGAACCAGTCTTTCCTGGTTGGGACCATTTCATACCATCATAAGACACTAGTAAGATTTCTGTGAAGCCCCATCCAGGAGTATAAATGTGCATTTCTTCAATAGGGAGTGAGTAGAGCTTGGCAGACTGACTTGCTGTTATCCCCATCGTACTATTTAACTGTACCCCCAGGTGCCCTTTGGTGTAAGTCTGGTAGCACCAGACCAGCACCGAAGGGCAGAGGGACCGGTGTCCAGGTATAGCCAGAGGCTGGCCATTCAGCCTCTGAGCCATGGAGACCGGATCCTATCCGGCTGGTAGCTTCAATAGAGGGGGACCGCAAGCCATTTTTTTTTCACATAACTTGGGCTGTTTTCAGGTATCCCTGGTTATGCTTATGCTCAGTGTGGTTTATTTAATTTTAAAATGAGGCTGTCAGCTGTTAGGGGGGCTTCCCTCTCCTACCACAGCATGTATAATTAGGGCAGGGAGCAGGGGGCAATAAATGTGAATAACAGGCAGCAGCCTCATCACACCCAACAGAACTGTTTGGGGATTGGGTTTGTTGGGGAGGCACCAGGGTTTCAAAGTGCTTTGTAGTCCCTGAATCATGCAAGAAATGCCACATTGTTGAAAATGTTTGCACATCAGAAATATTAAAGCACAAAAATACAATCTTGCTTAAAAAATGTGCCCGCTGAATAGCGTGCATGCTCAAAATGAGAGTTTCTTTCTAAAACTCTAAAAATGTGAAAATGCGCTCTTGCACGGTGTTGGGTTGATCCTTGTGTGTCACTATGAGGCTGATTTATTAATAGCGCCAGGTAGCGACAGATGAGCGACAGTAGCGTGATTTTCACAGCGCCCGCTAGTATTCGCTGTGCTTGGCCGTTGTTTGGCTGTTGACAGTGACTCAGTCGGTGTGCGGTAATGTTGAATACGGGGTTAGGAGTCGCTGTTTGACTGGTTCCGCGCTGTATGGGAGCGCATGACAGCGAATGGCCATAGCGAACGGCTCCCAGCATATTCATTAACAAATCACACTCAAAAAATTCTCGCGCTGTGAAATGCATGTTTAAACCCCAGAGCGCTGGCGGCGATGGGTTAAAAGTAGTTTTTTAACCCCCCAACAACCATATTTTTGTTAAAAAAAATGAACATGTTTTTATAAACATTTGGTAATATGAATACATTAATATCAGACCTGTAATATCAATTCTGCACAAATTTTTTTTTATTTTTATTACCTTAAAAAAAATATCTAACATTGCAGAAGTGGTCACAGAATTTTTGACATTTAAAAAAAAAAAAAAAAAAAAAAACAATATCAATTAATTATGAATATTTAAAGATTTCTCCATTGAAATGCATTGGAGAGCGCCAGGTAGCGAGAGGTCATACCTGCCGCTGTGATGGGATTAGCAGCGGCGCTGTTCGCTGAAGTCTGCAACATGATGAATCCCGCGCTAGCTGACGCTCTCGCCGGCGCTAGCCTCATTTAGCATGATAAATGCGTGATTGTGTTCGCAGCCTGGCGTTCTGGAGACGGTAGCCGCCGATAGCTGGCGCTACCTGGCGCTAGTGAGACACTACCTGGCGCTATCCCTTGATAAATAAGGGCCTTTGTGTCCAAACTCACTGTCTCAGTACTTTTTGTGTTTTAAAAAATGTCAGTATGTGTTATAGCACGTAGCACTTTCTTGCTCAGTGTTTGTCTATTAACCCCATAATTCACATGCCTGAGCTGTCATTTCTAAAGGCTGACATATGTTTCATTTGACATGTGGCAAGATTCTGGCTAATATGGGAGCACCAACAACTTTACAGAAGGCTATCAAGTGCACTTGGCTTGGCTGATCTAACATTTTCAAAATGTCAGGGTATGTTATAGCATGTGGTACATCGTTGCCCAGTGTTTGTCTATATAATCCATAAGTCACATGCCTGAGCTGTCATTTCTAAAGGCTGACATATGTTTCATTTGTCATGTGGCAAATTTCTGGCTAATATGGGAACATCGACAAATTTACAGAAGGCCGTCAGGTGCACTTGGCTTGGCTGATAGGCAGGAAGACCTGAAGGGGATGTGGGGAGCTTAGTGCTGACATTGCTAGCCACAAAATGAACATCCACTTGGTTGCCTTGGTTTGAATTACAGCATTTCTAAGACTCCTTTCTGCACTGCCATTCCGTATTCCAAACCTGAAGTTCTTGGTTAATGTTCTCGGCATAACATTCTGTAACTCTGCCAGTAAATGCATTCAATTAACCTTACTAACAAGCTAATCAGCAGCATAAAATCTGTGTAAAATTGCACACACTGTTTGATTTATTGAAATGCACTGAACTCTTTCCACCTGAAAAGTGCTTTACTACAATTATGAAAGGAGACCTGTCTTCTGTCACAATGCATCATTTGTCACTGGGGTACGTTGTAGTGCTGTGACTTGATAAGAACGATGTGACAATAAACCTTTCAAAAATAATTATCCAGAAAGAAGGCCCAATTAAGATGTCTGAGCACCAAAGCATCTGGCTAGAAAACCGATTGAAACCCTACAAAAAATAATTGTGGTAATAATGCAAATTATTATATATCCACATATATATATATATATATGCATATATATATATATATGCATATATATAAAGAGATAGAATTATTGTATATAACAAACTGGCAAAAACAGGCTTTTTTCAGCCAAAAAATACACTATACTCGTCTTGTGTTCCATCGCTGATCGTCTGGCGCTGCAGTTCTTATCTGATCACTAGATCCATGCCCCGCACCACACAACTCAATAAAGTGAATGGAGGGGGCATGCGAGCTCACAGTGATTGATGACAGGGGGCGCCTGCCCATTGGAGACCCCAGACAGAAAAAACTCACGATCGGGCTGGGCAGAGCGAGACATGGATCCAGCGATCAGGTAAGAGCTGCAGCCCCAGACCAGCAGCGGTCTGCATGGGACATGAGGTGAGTATAGCATTTTTTTTGACTGAAAAACATCTTTAAAGGTAGACCAGCTTTAGCATCAGTACAGATGTAGAGATGTAAACTGTACTTCTGTGTACCTGACCTGTCTGGATTTTTCTGGGCTAAACCCCCCTGAAAATCCCCCAAAAATGGGGTACCCCCCCCCCCCACCCAGCATAACCAGCCTGGGGACCAGCTATGCAAAGCTTGTAGAACAGGGTGCAGGAGCCAGCCTCAGTGGCCCCACCCCCTGTATGGTGCAACCCAGCGTAGACATCAAGGCCCCTGGGCTTTTCTGCCAAGCAAAAAATTGTTATAATTAATATATTTTATTTAATACTTCCCATCCATCCCCCAGCACTGTTTACCATGCCGAACACTCTGGCTTCTGCTGGCCTTCTGCTGCTGGAAGCATTTTATACCTGCTGGGTCACAGGAGGGTTTACTAAAAAAATGCCATAGGGTCCCCCATTTTTGGGGGGATTTCTAAGGGTTAAAAATGGCCAGAAACGGTGTGGGGTTCCCCCTAACCAGCATAACCGGCCCGGGGAGCAGCTATGCAGGGCTTGTAGAACAAAGCGCAGGTGCCAGACACGGTGCCCCCTCCCCCACCCTGCAGGCTACAAGCTTACGTAGCCTTAGTGGCCCCTGGACTTGTCTGCCCCCCACCAGCGTTGGGTAGGCAAGTAATTGCCAGACCCCAAGCCTTGTGAACTAGTATAAGGGGTCTCATGGATCCCTTATCAGCTTACAAAGGGTTAACAGTAAAAAACACACACATAGAACAATGACATTTTTTAATTATTATTATTATTTTTTTTTTTTACACTCACCTCCGATCCTGTGATTCAATGGCAGATGCCAGGATGATCTGGGGAGGGGGCTGGGAAGACAGGGAATAATAGCCCCTGCCCCTCCAACCTCTTCCCACTGATCACCCGGCACTACTGAGCATCTTTGGCAGGTGCGGGATGACATCACGGATGATGTCATCTGATGGAGGGGCTAGCAGCCGCAATGGTGGTGGAAGTGGGGGAGAGGGCCTCTTTTGGGCCCTCTCCTCATGGAAGAAGAGGCTGGGGTGGGGGAAGGGAGACCCCCCAGGGGAAAAGGTGGGAGGGATTGCGGCCGCTGTCCGATTACCTGTCTGAAATCAATAGCTTTTTTAACCCTTTTCTTTCCTTGAGAAGCTTGGAAACTTGTGTCTATGGGGCTTCAATAGGATTATATTGCACATTCAAGTCTGCTGAGTAAATCTTTTTTTTTTGTTGACGGCAGAAGGGGGAGGCTTTTGGGTCCTCTCCCGAAGTTAGAATAGCCCCGAGGGGAGGGGGGAATGATGCCCAATGGATGAAAAGAAGACCCAGCCGGATTGATTGAGGGGTCAGGTGAGTTTTTACCTTTTTTACTTTTTATACTATGTGGGTTAAAATTTAGTTATGTGAGTCACGTAGCTGGCACCTAACAGTTGGAGAGGCAGCTACGTGAGACTCATATAGCTGACACTAGAAGGGTTAATGCATCTATTCTATACCATCTTAGATGAAATAATATACAACTATATTTATATCAAATGAAAAACAGATTTTTTTTTAATATATGAAAATGTTGTTTGTAATATATTTAACCCTTTAAATGCCAGCCACGTAAAATTTACGTGGTTGCCTCTCCGTCACTTAAGTGCCAGCCACGTAAAATTTACGTGCCTGGCATTTACCCCTGCTAGTGGGCAAAAAAAAAAAAAAAATTACTCACCTGACCCCTCGTTGGATCCGGCCGGGTCTCCTCTTTAATTTGATGCCATCCGATCCCCCGTGGGGGGTCGGATGGCTCCAGGAGAGCCCCCGGAATAGGCCGCCCCCCCCCCCCCCGCTTCTGCAGCAGCAGCTGCTAACTGTAAAAAAAAAAAAAAAAAAAAATGACATTCACTTACCTGTGTGTGCGCTGGCTCCCGCTGTCCCTCCTCTTCACCTGGGGGGCCTCCGATCACCCCCCAGGACTTACCGATCTTCAGGAGAGAGCCCGGAAGGCTCTCTCCTCTCTCCTCTTCGATGGCGGCCGCCATCTTGCCGCTAAGCCCCGCCCCCTTGGGGGCGGGGCTATGACGTCATCCCGGTCCGCCGCAGCGTCAAGCCCCGCCCCTTTTGGGGGCGGGGCTATGACGTCATACCAGCCCCGATCACCGGCTTCAGCGTTCTCAGCTGTCAGATGCCGGTGATCGGCAACGGGGAAGGAGGTGGCAGGAGATCCTCTGATCTCCTGCCTCCCCCTTCTCTGATGCCGATCACCGGCATCTGTCAGCAGAGCGGCGTGGGACAAAGGAGCTTTTTTTTTTTTTTAATAAAATACTTTTGTGTGGCGTTTTTTTTCATTTAACCCTTTGTGAACTGGTAAGGGGTCCATGAGACCCCTTATACCAGTTCACAAGGCTCTGGGTATGGCAAGTCACCTGCAGCTAGTGGGTGGCTTGCCATTAACCCCCAGCCCCCCATTACCTGCCTCCCCAACGGCCAGGGGGGGGCAGAAGGGCCCGGGCCACTTAGTGGCTATGTGGGCTAGTAGCCTGCAGGGCCAGGGGCCACCAACGCTGGCCCCTGCGCCCTGTTCTACAAGCCCCCATAGCTGGCCCGGGTCGGTAATGCTGGGTAGGGGGGACCCTACGTCATTTTTTTTTGGGATTTTTAAGGGTTTTTAACCCTTAAAATTCCAAAAAAAAATGGGGTCTCCCCCCCTAGGAGGGGGAACCCTATGTCATTTTTTTTTTAATTAACCCTTTTGTTTTCTGTCATCCAGCAGCTATAAAAGGCTGAAAGAGTGCTCCACTATGGATGGGAGGTAAGTATTAAAAAAAAAAAATAAAATATTTTTTTTCTTTGTGTGTCTGTGTTTTATTTTTACATTTAACCCCTTGTGAACTGGTAAGGGGTCCATGACCCCTATACCAGTTCACAAGGCTGGGGGAGGTGGCAAGTCACCTGCGCTAGCCGGTGACTTGCCATTAACCCCCGGCACCCCCATTACCTGCCTCCCCAAAGCCCAGGGGGGGGCAGAAGAGCCCGGGCCCACTGGCTATGCGGGCTTGTAGCCTGCAGGGCCAGGGGCCACAAAAGCTGGCCCCTGCGCCCCGTTCCTACAAGCCCTACATAGCTGGTCCCGGGCTGGTTACTTTGGGTAAGGGGGGGCCCATGTCATTTTTTTTTATTTTTAAGGATTTTTAACCCTTAAAAATCCCCCCCAAAAATGGGCCCCCCCTCCCGGGAGGGGGGACCCTATGTCATTTTTTTTTCTCGATTTAACCCTTTGTAGTGTGGATGGTAGTTGTATTTTATTTGTAAATGTTAAAAATTACTTGTTTCAGTTAGGGGGGTCTCCTGGGCAGGAACAGGGGGCTACCGATAAATATGTGGTACTGTTCTAATCGGTAGAAATGGGGCTTTCACATGCAATATGGTTTTCTTTAATAAAATAAATTTTTTATGTAAAATAAAGGAGGCAATTTTCTAAAAAAAAAAATTTATTTATTTTTTTTTTTTTACTTAATAATAAATAAAATTAATAATAAATAAAATTTACAAACAAGACATTTCATGTTAAAGCCTAAACTCTGCTGCAAAAAATATATATATAATTTTCCTGAAAATTCCAGCAAAAATGACGCAAAACATGGCGCAAAACATGGCGCAAAATGGGGAAAAATGACCTGTCAACAGAGGGTGACAAAATCTCAAGTAAGCTGGCAATTAAAAGGGTTAATAGTACCTCTGCATGTTGGGTATTGTTCTGTTCGGGGGACCTTGCGCTTTCAGACCTAGCTTGTTTTTTCTTGTTTGCATATTTATATTTTAGTAAAAGGTGTTTTTTATTCTGCTTTTTTATACATTTTTTAGGGAAACTCTGCGCAACCAAAGAGTTCTTTGAGGGATTAATTCCAGAAAGATGAGCCCACTACAACAAGCTGGGTACGCTTAGAAAGCTTAACATGTGTACTTTCAGGGAATATATGGTTTATGGGGGATATTCCAAATGTAAAGGGTTGTTTTGGTTGAAAAATCGCAAGGTGCGCACTTTGTCTGCAGAGCTGAAATTTTCAAGAAAAATTACCGTTACGCACATGCTTTACTTTGGGGTGTTTGGCAACTCTTTCCTTGACAGAACCCATGCATGTTGGGTATCGTTCTGTTCGGGGGATGTTGCTTTTTCAGATCATACTTGTTTTTTCTTGTTTGTATATAGTTTTTTAGGAAAATGTGGCTTTGATTCTGCTTTTTTATCCTTTTTTTAGGGAAACTCTTTGCAACCAAAGAATACATTGAGGGATTACTTCTAGAAAACTGTGGCCACATCAACAAGCCTGGTACAAATAGAAAGCCTGAGGTGTGTACTTCCAGAGAATATATAGTTTGTGGGGGGTATTTCAAATGTAAAGGGTTGTTTTTCTGGAAAAACTGCAAGGTGCGCATAGCGCATATCACAGTTGTATTTTTTCAGAAAATCCCCTAAAGCTCTGTTTCAGTTTGGGGGAGTCTCCTGGGCAGGAAAAGGTGTCTACCTATACATATGTGGTACCGCTGTAACTGTGAGAAATTGGGGTTTCACACGCAATAAGATTTTATTGACAAACTTACATTTTTTATTACAAAAAAACACTACAAATTGTAAATAATTGATTTTTTTAAATTTTTTTGCACATATTTCGCCAAAAAATATTGAGAATACACCTAAAAAATGACAAACAAGACATTTCATGCTAAAGCTCAGACTCTGCTGAAAAAAACAATATATCATTTTCCTGGGAAATCCCTGGAAATCCCTTAAAAAATCACATTTGAACATGGGGAGTGCAAAATAGTGCAAAATGGTCTGGCAACAGAGTGTGACAAAAACTCCAGGTAGGCTGGCACTTAAAGGGTTAAATAAAATGAGTGTACATTTTTCTACTAAAAATATTCTATTTAGAAGGGTCTCTACAATTTTGACTGATAAACACCAACACCCCCAATAAAGTAACACAAAAAATATTTTAGGACAGAATATATGTATAATACGACAGTGTTTAGGAGATGGGAAAAGCTTGTTGTCCTGGGCAAGGAAAGATTCTTCTTTTTCTTCTCCTTTCTCTGTTCACCATTTTTTCATGGACATTAAAAGCCAATGCTTTTAGTCTTATAATCTGATGTGCTATGGGTTAACACACCCTGCCAAGCTGTTGGGTGGCTATAAAGAGTACAATGCCAGCAATGCCAGTTTTTACACTCTGCATCCATATACATACAGTATAAATTCTAGAAGGATGATATTCTTTGCCAGATAAATGAAATATGGTCTTAGGAAGGTTGAATATGAGATCAAGACATGCAGTGTTGGGGGACCAACATTTAAAAGATTCTATAATGCAGTGATGTCTGGGGTATACTCCCCATTCCAAATTTGTATGCTCCCGGGGCAAGGAACAAAGCCCGGGAAATTTAAAATCCCGGGTTTTGTTCTACTTTAAGTACCAGTTTCCTGTAATGTCCCAGAAGAAGCAATACTACAGCCAAATAGCAAAGTAATGGCCACCAGTGTTAAGTTCCATAGCATTGGAATTCTTAAAAATATTTAATATTATATATGTCTACATTCCATAATTAATGGAATTTAAGGAGCCTGTACCCTGCTTAGGAGCAATCATCACTTTGACATTAAAGGGGAAAAAAGAAAGCACTTGAACAAGATAAAACCTTATAGAACAAACTAGAAATGTCATGCAAATAAATAAGTTCATTTCCTAAACATTTACTGGCCTCCATCAAACTACAGACTTTTTTTTAAATTAGAATACCAAACAATGAACCAGAGCCAAATCTAGGGTTAATTATAAGGATATGCAAGAAATACTTATTTACAGTATATCAATATGGATATTTGGCATTAAATTTAATAATCTATAAAACACCAAAACATATTTTAAACAAAAAGAATAAGTTCAGATCCTTCCAAAGATACACGTGAACCAGTTTTGTCTTTTCATTTTTTGGACATATGTTTCACTATTTATTTTGGGGGTTATTTAAGAAGGGATAGTGCCAGGTAGCGCCTGGTTAATGAGAGGTAGCGACAGATAGCGACTGGTGAACGCCAGACACGGCACGCAATTCCACATTTATCAAGCAGAATCTGTTTAGCGACTGGGATAGCGGTATGTAGCGTCTGATTCATCATTTTCAAAGCCTCTGCGAACAGCGCCAGCGTTCTGCCTTGCACAGCGCCAGGTATGACCTCTCGCTACCTGTCGCTCCCCCATACATTGCAATGGACGAACCTTTTCTTCACTTTAAACAGGTTTTTTTTTTTTTTAATTTTTCCCAAAAATCACAAATAATTCTTCTGGCATTGAAAAAGCTGTTTTTTCAAATTTTTTACATTTTTTAAATATTTCTTCAGAAATTACATTACAGGTCTGGCATTAAAGTGTTCATGTTACAATGTTGCTACAATGTAATTCCATATGTTCTTGCTTTGTTACTAGTTGATAGATGCTTGAAAACAGACTTTAAACACACCACCTCCTGAGCTACAAACAAGTATTTTTCAGCGCCACAGATTTGTGAGGCTGTTTTTTTGCTGAATATGGTGTGAGTCGGTCGCTATGAGCAGTAGCTAACATGCGCTCCCATACATCGCTGTACTGGTCAAATAGCGACTCCTCACAATGTATTCAACATTACTGAACAGCGACTGAGTCGCTATAAAGTAGCGACCCACGGCTGAGCACTGCGACTTCTAGCGGGCGCTCTGAAAATGCCTGCTACAGACGCTCATCTGTCGCTACCTGCCGCTAATGATGAATCAGCCTCCCCGTCTCACCCGACTCCACGATTTTGAGGTCAATTCAGCATAAGTTCAGTGAATATAAAATAGTAGAACTCAATTTTCACCTGGTGCTGAATCACCTAAGTAGACGATGGGTGCCATGCTAATTATTTGGTATAGCCAGTATTCTGGTGTGCATTGGGGTGTGGATTGCTGTCTTTGTGAGCTTTTTAGCATTTAGATACAAAAAAGTGCAAAATGTTTGTTCTACATGTTTTCCCCCATTACTTGCTCCTGTGATGGGGCATTTTTACTTACTTCTATTATTGTTTATTCATATTTTTTTTAGATGTGTACATCTACTTAATTATTGATTTCAATAGTTATTGTAAAATTACCTTTAACATATCTTATGGGTATTCATTTTTTCAAGGAAAATAAATACCCATAAGATGGTCACCATAGATATGGTCTTAATAAAGGCAGTGCATGGCCGGGGGCCCCAAGGTGATCGTTGTGCTGGTCTGTGCATGTCTGGATGGACATTGGACTCAGGACCACCAATGGCCAGCATGCTCTGTTCATTGTTGGCATTTACATGGGGTGCCAGTGAGGGAATGTCCCGGGAATCCTGTTACTGTCAGCAAAGCAGGGGCATCCCATATCAGAGTGTGGAAGAGTCATTTTTTACAAGAGGTCCAGTTTAATGTCCCACTATTGCCTTTACCCCCTTCCTGCAATGTAATGATGCCAGTCCTGTTTTTTTTTGCCCCCCCCCCCTCCCACCAGAGGGACATGCAGTCACATGTCAGGCAGAGTCAGGCAGAGGTCATGGAATGATGGTGGCATGATGTCAGCCACAGTAAGAACATACTTGTTTTTCTCCTCTAACCTCTGGGTGCATCTTATGGTCAGGTGCAAAACAATTTGGTAATTATCTAAGGGTGTATTTCTCATACTATGCCCTCCTCACCCTTGTGCACTTAGGGATGGAAGGGAATGAGATGTTAAAATATACAGTATAACTTTCCTAGTGGTTACATTCTGACAAGTGGCAAATAAAGACACTTTTAGGTTTGGGGAAACAGCAAGGTTCCCACCACTTCATACATGTATTGCTCACTGCACAGCATTAGACTATTTTGGTCAGCATTAATTTGTATAAACAGCCGGCTGTGCCTTTAATGAGGGGTTTAGTCCCTGCAGAGTTAAGTTTAAAGCTATGCATCTTTTATTAGCCTCAGAGGTTCTTCCAACAATGATTATGCAGGCAACAACCTATAGAAACAGGACTACATTGTTAGCTCCTTGTGCTAGTATATCCCCAATCTTGGGAGGGCCTTTATCCCCAGACAGTTTTATCCACACTTTAGCTACTTTAGTATTTGTTAGTGGAACAAAATCAATTTGTCACCTCACACCATTAGTAAAGTGGGCAATTCCTTTTCAACTACTGACACATAAGTATTTGTCCAAACCAGCAACTGAGCTATCCTGTCCCCTAATCCCTTGGGTGGGGTTTGTTCTCTAGAATGTTGACATAGAGGGCAAGGCAGTATGGAATCTTTAATGAAAGCTAATCTGTACGGCATTCCTCAGTTCTGGGCTCACTGATCAGTGGCTTTTTCACCCAAATGTCCACATTGTGCAAGTTTTCTCGTCCTTTGTAATATTTGCAATATCAGCTGAGTTTATCTTGAGCTCCTGAACTGCTATGCTATTAAATAGCCACTCCATTGTATCTGAAGCACAATGACTATTGACATGAATCACAAATACCTATATATTCTGCCATAGTGTATTCCCCAAACCTCCTTACTAATAATTTTCCAATAATGCTGCACGTATGTAGGCGTCCAGGAAGTCGGCTTTATTAAGAAATTCCTGTATCAGCCTATATATTGCAAATAATTTAACATACAGTACTGATGGCTCTTTCCCACTAATTTGTGTGTTCCCTGTATCCATTGTCCTGCAACCCATCTGATTGTACCTTATAAAACTGCTGCTGTCTGTATACAGCCAAACATTTATCTTTTGGCATACCTGTTTTTTGCAACATTTTTCCACATTCTTTCATTCATCTTTTCCCTTCACGTGCTTCACTGTCTGCATTTGCTGGACTTCCACTGTGGACTGGTACCTATCCACCCAGAATGTCACCCATACTTGCCAGAGCGCGTAGGTCCTGTGCTACATGCGGGTAAGCCCTTCTTATCCTGTTTGGATTTATGAATATGTGCTTTTTCATGTATTATCACGTGTCCTTTAATTTAATTGATATTTAGGCCCTTATTCATCAAGCGATAGCGCCAGGTAGTGTCTGCAGAGCGCCAGGTAGCGGCAGCTAACGGCGACTACCGACTCCAGTACGCCCGGCGGCGGTCACAATGACGCATTTATCACGCAAAATGAGGCTAGCGCCGGCGAGAGCGACAGCAAGCGCGGGATTCATCATGAAGCCGCCTGGAACGAACAGCGCCGCAGCAAATTCCTTCACAGCGACACGTATTACCTGGCGCTACCTGCCGCTCTCCCATACATTTCAATGGCAGACGCTGCAATGATTGATTTTAGTTGTTTTTGTGTTGTTTTTGTTGGGAAAAAATTCCACACATGTTTATATTGATATGTTTGATGAATGTGGCTGGTTATTGTTTTTTTTTTTTTTTTTTTTTTTGTTTCACAATGTAATGTTGTGAGTGACATGGGAATTGCGTCTCCTCCACCCAAACTCATTGGCATCAAATTCCCTGGTTTTACACACAAACGGGCCTTGTAAAGCTATTTTGTAGCCTGTCAGGTTGGTCGGTCACGTTCGCTCTTAGAAAGTGTCAGCGCCCAAGCTATTCGGCAGCCCTGTCATTGATGAATCTGTGTTGGTCGGTGTTTGTGCAGTCGCTGTTTTAATTCGCTATCTGGCGGCGCGAGCGTCGCTGTGCCTCGCTGCGCTGCGTTGTGCGTCGCTGTGCTGTTCATACATGTGTCCTTCTGCCAGTTTCAAGGAATTCACTTTCCGCGACCCCAGTCGTTGTTAATGAATACACTGTAGTTGTGAGCGTGCCTGGCCACATATAGCAGAATTTACATTCAGTCGTACCAGCTCAAAACAACCCGTTATGCATTCTCATGTGTGCTACATTTTCAGGTATTAGTCTAGTTTGATTGTGTGTTGAATTTTTGAAGGAATTAGATTTTTATATTTAAGCACAACGGTGTATGCTTTAGAAGGACCTATGCATTACAGTATGTAGATTTCCCTGCTAAATGCAGCTAATAAATCGTTGCGCCTTTGGCCCTAGCTTGTTTTGCAGCGTATTATTTTTTTTTTTTTGTCCGCCACTTAGCGTGCCTAGAGCTGATATTAGCTTGTCCCTGTTGCGCGCATGTTTGTGTTCGAATTTAGAAGCACATTTGCTAGCGTCATATCCGGTTCCGGGATCCTCCTTTGCGTTTCAACGCCACCTTAAGGTAAAACTGTCTAGCGCTTAGGCCAATAGCTTGTTTAGCAGCGTATATTTTTGTTGTGTCCGCCACTTAGCGTGCCTAGAGCTTATATTAGCTTGTCCCTGTTGCGCGCATGTTTGTGTTCGAATTTAGAAGCACATTTGCTAGCGTCATATCCGGTTCCGGGATCCTCCTTTGCGTTTCAACGCCACCTTAAGGTAAAACTGTCTCGCGCTTAGGCCAATAGCTTGTTTTAAATAGTAATTTTAGTTTTTCCGCCACTTAGCTTGCACATAGCTGAGAATAGCTTGTTGCTGGGGCGCGGAGCGTATTTTTTTTTTTTTTTTTTGGGTTTTTTGGTCTAATGTCGCTAGCGTCATTTCCGGTTCCTGTTTCCTCCTTAGCGTTTCCAATATGGCTCCCAAGCGAAGAGTGATGCGCCTCCCCAGCTCCTCCTCAGATTCCGGCCCCACCACCCCTCCCCCACCTCCCCCACCTACCTCACCTTCCCCAAATAGCCCCCCTCCCACCCCTTCCCCTCCGGGGCCCAGTAAGAAAAGGCGCACAAGGGTGGATAGCCGCGTAAATGGCCAGGTGGTCAAAGTGAGTATTTTTTTTATTTTGTTTTATGTTTAAAGTTGCTGAACACACAGGGGGGATAGGACACACAGGGGGGATAGGGTCTGAAATGTATTTGTTGTCAGACCAAATTTTAACAATCCCCGTGGGGCATCCCCATTGTGGATGTCCTGCTGGGATGCCCCCCCCCTGGAGGGGCCTAAAATTTACCTCTGCCCCGTCACATCTGTGCATGCGTGAGCTGCGCATGCCTATTGCGTTTACCTCTAGCAGGGTGTACCCCGGCACCAGACATATTTGCATTTTGTGTGCAGCCGCACTCCCTGTTAGAGTCAAACGCCACATGCGTACTTTGCCGTGCAGACACAGCTGAGCTTGTATGCACCTCCCAACGGCCTTGGATGCGCATACAACACCGGCTTGGAGCACTGTGTTTGGCTTGCGGAGTGACGTGGGAGTGTCCTCAGCGGTGTATTTGTGGCCTTCCAAGGGGGTTGCAGACAGTGGGCCACCCACAATATTGGAGCCACACCAAAGTGCACCCAAACCCAGATTAATGTTAATCCTGGGTGTGGGTCCACTTAGATCTTTTCTCTGTTTAACTGTTTATGACATTGTTCTGATGTCATGTATTAATTTTCCTTTTTTTTTGGTTTTGTTTTTTTCATAGGACTTCTGCAAGTCAGAATACGACTATGCCCGAGGAGCTAAGAAACGCCTTGCCATGGAGGTGAAGGCCACTGTGTCCCGGCGCTTCCAGACGGACCTGACCATCCGTTCGATTCAGCAAAAATGGTCAGATTTTAAGCGCCGGGACCCAGAAGGCGTGTACCGCCTATATGATGCCTACGCATCAGGTAAGTTAAAGCTTAAGTTCTTTTTTGCCTTTGTGCATAATCATCTGCTAAGCTGTGTCCTTTTTTGCTCTTTAGATTAATTATTTCCTTTCACCTCCTCAACACAGATAAGCGTCCTCCCCTGGGGAAACGTGGGAAGGGATTCCTCCCCCGAACCAGGCAGGCGGACTCGGGGGAGTCATCGGGGGAGGGTCCCTCCCGCGGGTCCTATTTAGAGGACCCAGGGGAGGAAGGGGATGACGCCCCAGAGGAGTGTGCTGCTGGGGGGCAGGCTGGATCAAGCCTCAGCTCCTCACACTCTGCGTCTGAGGACTCTCACCAGGCAAGGGCCCCCTCTCAAGCAGGGAGTGAGAGGGAGGAGGGTGGTCCTTTGCCTGGTGGATCTTCGGAGCAGAGTGTGAGGAGCCGAGGCTCCCCGCCTCCTCCTCAGAGCCCTCCCTGGGATTCAAGTGGCGCTTCATCCCCTGGTGAGTGCACATGTTTTAATTGTTAGTCTGTGACAGGTTTCATCTGACCAATTTTGCTTAGCCCTTGCCATTCCTCTCTAATTTGCAGGGCATCATATAGGCGGCACCTCCATGGAGTTTTGGCGAAGCATTCTCCTCGGGCATAGTCGTGGTAAGTGTATGTTGTTAGCCATCTCAATTTGGAATTTATGTCATTCTTTAAAGTGGACCAACAAACATTGATGAGATTGCTTGGATTCTCCCGCCTTCCCTGCCCAATCACATCCCTCACCCTGGGCCACCCCCAAACCAAAAACCACAAACTACTTAACTCTTTGGGGTTGCCAGAAGCCAGCGTCCCTGCCTCCTGTGTGGCACTCTAGATGTGTGTGCGCCTGCGCTATGTTTCATACTGGCATGCGCGTGCGCACACACTGGAGGAGTGATGTGCGGAAGGCAGGGGTGTTTGAAGCTTAAAATTTTGTGGCTCTGCCAAAGTAGACTAACACACTGAATATTAACAATCCTGGGTCTTGGACCACTTTTAACAGACACGTTTCCTGGTCCATTGTGTCAGCTGGTTTGCTAATGTACATTAACATCACAAACCCCACTACAGTGCGAGCCAACTGTCAACCACCCCTATGTTTCTGGCAACACCATGATGGGTGTTTGCATTTCTTTTCTTGGGTTAAGTTGTTCCCGCTCCAACATGTGGCCCACTATTAACCTTAGGCTAAAAACTGCAAATGATTCCTTTAAATAGCACTGTCTATGTTATTTGCACATTCTCTTTAGGGATACATGTGTGAAGCCTTACAAATTGACATTAACTCATGGTCCAGGAAATATGCTAATTTAGGTCAACCTGTATGTAACCATGCAAGCCTTTGCATTTTCAGACTCAATAACCAGATGGATGTCAAATAGTCATGTGTCATTTGCCCACTAATTTTGTTTTTGCCTTTTGCTTTATGTTGACAGATGTTGCGACGCAGACGGAGCCAGAGACCCTCCTCCCCACCCCAGCTCCAGGGACGGCCAGCAGCATGGGCCCCCGCCACAGCTGCGATGGTGAGTACATCCCACTTCATATGCCTAAAGACTTGTGAAACCTATGTCTTCTAGTCACATCAGCAGCCAATTTAAATTTACCTATGTGTTAATTTCACACAAATCTCTTTTCAATGTGTTGGCACAATAATCCAACATGCCTGTTTGCATGCTTGATTGTTGGCTCACATCCTTCATTAGGCCCTATCGAGACTATTTTTGCGTTAGACACAACCAAATGGGCCCGATTAGGTCTGGACCTGTAACATTATAGGGTAAACTCGTGGACTCGTTCGGACTTAGGCCCTGATGTTTGGCTGTTACTAAACACAAAAATGGACACACAGGGAATTAGACCTTCTTTGCTTCCCAAGAGTTAAACTGGAACAACAACCAGGATTTTGACTTTCCTGGGTGTTGTTCCACTACGGTGGGGCACCCCTGATCGGCACCGCTGTGTGACAACCCCCTGAACTCACGTTGACTCCCAAAAATGTACAAGCCATTGCAAATTGCCTCCTCCTCCGCCTCCCCCGCGCCCCTTTTTACGGGGGCGTGCCTGCGCCGGCAATTCACAGACGGCCGGCGCAGGCACGCACACGTCTAGAGGGGCACCAGGGAGGGCCCAGCGGCACTGCCACACAGAAACTGAGGTAGGTATTTTGGTGTTTGGGGGGTGTTTCACACCCAGGGACATCCCGATCTTGGATGTCCCGCGGGGAGGGAGGTGATGGGGCAGGGAATCAGATAGATTCCCGGGCCGATCACCCGTGGGTGTTGGTACACTTTAAGCTAAAATGTATGCTTGGGATGTGTTGTTCACATTCCTGCCAGTCAATAGTACTCATATAATGTTAACCAATAAGCACACAGTGGTCAACAATGTTAATGTGAGTGTCACCTAATTGGACACAATGACATTACATTGCTACATCTGTGTCTGTTGAGGTCACTGCCAAATTATTAATAAATTGTTGTTTCTACATTTCTACAGCTTGTGAAAACCAGCATCGCAGACTGTGGCGGGAGATCCGGCTCCTGAAGCTGATGCTGCTGGCCCGGAAGAGGCGCCGACGGCGTCGTTAGGGTGGGGGGGAAGGCTGGTCTCTTGATGGCCGTTGTTGGCCAAGGTTGGCCGTGTTGGCCATTGTTTACATTAAAACATTTTTGATACACATCATACCAGTGTGTTGCATTGCAAAGCCTAGTTTAGCTGTCTCCTAAAACATTTGTGGGTCAATGTAGCCATACCTTTTGAGCCATTTCAGGTGTTAACCATAGTAAGCTATGGGCTCCAATGTGTGGGCTACATTGACCAATACATTCACATATGTAGATCCAGATACTCATCCCTGACTGTGTTATTAGCGAGGTCTTAGGAAACACACAATTTAGAGGTGGGTGAAGCAAATATATTTACATAAACAAAAAGATACAAAATTAATATTCTTGGCTGGGTGGCCGGGGAGGTTGGGAGTCATTGCTAGGGGCGGTGTTGGGGGACAACAGTGCAGTAAAAAATATAGACTGCTGTTGTATGAGCTGTTGTATCAACAACAAAGTTTGGTCCTGCCGCTGTATTGCCTCTGCCTGGCGCTGTATTGCCTCTTCCTGCCGCTGTACAGATTGTTCGATAACATTGGCAAGGCGACCAAGGTCCTGGTTCTGTTGTAGGTTTTGCCTTAACTGGTCCACCTGGCGCTGCAGGCCCTCATTTTGTTGCTGACACATCAGCACCTGATTTTCCAACGCCGCAATGCGCTCATTAGTTCCATCACGCGGCTGTTGGCGACTGTAGTCCTCCAGCATCCGGACCCCTAGTGTGTAGAAATCGGCACTGGTTGGTGCCACACCTCCTCTTGCTGTGGTAGTAGGCTAAAAAAATAGTAAACCACATTTTAGTCATACGGAACAAATGCAGCTATGCCCCTCCCAAAAGTTACCATAAACACTCACTAGACAACTTACCCTTGTCTGAGCCTCTGAAGCTTGGCCACATGGGACTTGGGAAGAGGTCCCAGCTTGGGGTTCTGGTTCCGCCTCCTGCCAAAACAACAATGAAATGAAATGTTACATGTTGCTTCTTCCACTACCCACGAATATGCCAATGGGTTTAGAGGTCGTCTACATCAGCCATGTTACCTGCGTGTCCTCCAGCCCAGGTAGGCTCGAGGTAGCGCTGCCAGAGAGTCGCGAATCAACATCAGAGATGTCGGCCAAGTTGGCAAATGCTAAACAGGAAAATCAGGTTAGTAGGTCTGTGGGCCAAACTCTAATGTAACCTGGTTAGGCTATCGAGGTCATACCTCTCAAATTTTTAGAAATACACAGTAGACCAAAGGTCTTGGTTAAACTCAGATTGTTAACATGTATGTTACAGGACTAAGACGCACTAATTTCTGCAAATCTCATCATAAACATTGCTTAAATTAAACATACCCGCAATATCCCAGATGTCTGGAGTGGGGTCCTCACTCGAGATTGGACCTTGAAAATAGATGTGGACACACAAGTTGCCAGAAGCAAGTGGCACAACATTAGAGCCAAAAGACATACTAGAGCAAGGCAAAACCACTTACCCTCATCTCTGGCAGCTGGAACTTGAGGGGCCCTTTCTGGACAGCCACTTCCGATATTGGGGTCAACTAAAACCAAAAAAAAAAGGGTCTAAAGATTCAGCAAACTACTACAGTGAATGTTTTCCTCAAAATATGTCCGCAAATATACATTGCTATCACTAAAATAACTAATAGACTGACCCTGGGGAGGCAACCAGCACTCCCAAGAGGCATCTTCAAGTTTACCAAGCAAACATGTAGCTTAGTAGACTAACCAAATTGAACCAGTGTAACCTAAACAGCAGAAAGGATACATTATGTATTGCTCTACACACCAACAGGGTCCTGTTGACCGGCAACATCGGAAGTGGGGTCCAAAGATGAACCAGTCACTTGGCCTACAAAGAAAAAAGACAAATGAGACACATGCACTTGAGTCAAAGTGGATCAAGCAAGGTGAACACATGCACTTACCGACATCCAAAGAGTAGGTGGGATCCGGAGGAGATGCTGGGGCCAAGGGCATGGGAGCTAGTGCAAAATAAAACCAACATTGAGCCATAGCTAATGTGCGTGCCAAAATACAACCTGCATTAAGGTGTGTGAGCAGCTCTTTCACTAATATAGACTAATCAAGCCAAGTGTGGCTCACACATTGATAGGCCGATATATGGCTACACATCTCTGGCATCCTACATATCTACACATGTTAGGGCCTTGT
Source organism: Gastrophryne carolinensis (assembly GCA_027917425.1). Classification (NCBI taxonomy): domain Eukaryota; kingdom Metazoa; phylum Chordata; class Amphibia; order Anura; family Microhylidae; genus Gastrophryne; species Gastrophryne carolinensis. The sequence goes on from CM051234.1 coordinate 217,591,656, forward strand.
TAGTTACTGACTGTGAGTGTTACAGTGGGCGTGCAATTAGGGCGCACCCACATATTATTAATAGTCAACAGGGCAAACCTTTATTGCTTGAGCTGCTCCCACACCCATTTGTTTTTCAAAAAACCAGCAAACAAATAATGGGTAAATACCTTCAATGGCAGACTGGGGTAGCCTTGAGGTTGCTGGAAGGGCAGGAGCTTGGTTGTCCGGAGCCACATCCCGGACAGCAGCATGTGCACCTATGCATAAAGCAACAGACAGAAAAGTTACAAATGTTTTAGCTATAATGTAATACTTCAAAGGTCCTACAGTTAGTTGGTCAGAATGTAAAAATGCTAATCACAGACATTAACATTAGGTTATTGTAAAAGGCAGAAAATATGTACCTTCAGCCCAACCGGTGGTGTCATCCCCAGGATCCACACCCTGCAGCCGAGCCAGTGGGATTTTGGCCTTCAGCATCTCCTCATACGGCCTGTAGGTACTCTTTGGAGCCTGGATGAACCCACTGTCCACATCAAGATCGTGATTCATCTTTTTCATAAGGGCCCCTCGCAAAGTGTAGAAGCGTTTCCTGCAGGATGGGCCACTACGTGGGTGTTGAGCTGTGCTACTAAGCTCCACACCAATGGCATCCCACAGTTTGCTTCTTTCTTGTTTGCCTATGGACTTGCTTTGGGAGCCAAAAAGCAGCTCCCATTTCGCAAGTGTCAGGCGCACAAGATGATTATTCTCAGCCAAATTAAATTCAGGCTCCCTCTTGGCACCTGGGCGCTTAGCCTGGGGTGCTGCCCCACCTTCAGGCTGTGCCCTTTTCCGTAAGGGAGGTCTGCGCACAGCACCCACCAAACTCCTACTCGGGCCTGCTGTGGCCGGCAGATGTCCTGTATTTGGCTCCATCCTGTAGCTGCACACACACACAAATCAACACCCCACAAGCACGCATGCACACTACAGAATGGCATCGCAATCTCTTAGGCTTGGGCAGGTTTTATGTGCTCTAACAGCCAATCCAAAAGCAGCCCACTTAATTGATTCACACATACAGCCCAGTTCCTTCTAGGCACACCTCCACTGCACTGACAGAAGCATGTGTGTTAGCCAATTAACTCATTACAGACCTCAATCAACAAACAACACACACCCAAATCCAACAATGGACTGATGTATCTGCAACCCTTGTGACATGTGCTTAGCCTAACGGCTATTTAAAAAAAAAACAGCTTCACTTTCATTGGTCCCCACCTGATTTTTGGCCCATGTCCGTTAATGCACGCACGTTACGGCTCAAGTACGCTAGTAGCGCTACTAGCGTGCGCGTGCGCACTCTGTTTTACGCACACCTGGGTCGGCTAATTGGCGCCCGGAAAGAGCAGAGCGACGCAAAAGGCGGCAAAGCGGACCTGTCACTTTTGAAAATGAAGTATAAAAGGAAGGAATGAAGTAGGTTCTGCTATTCTTACACTGTGGCAAAGGCTGTGGTGTGGTGCTGTGCTCGCTTCCCTTAGCTCATTTGAGCCTCTGTCTGGTTTCTGTCCTCACTCTCTGTGGCTTGTTGGGTGATTTCTGACATCAGTGCTGTTTCTTTAGGAGCTTGGTTTGGGTGGCATCTGCAAATTTTGTGTAGCATACAGCAAGTAAGGCTTGATTTTGGGGCCTTTTGTGGGCTGTGCAGCAACTCCCCTCTTGGTTGTGCTTAACTTAGAAAGCTGGTTTTCAGCAGGCTGGTGGTTTGGACCACTATAGTTCTGGTTTTGTGGTGAGCTGCATTGTAGCGGGTGTGTGTGTAGTGTGATTGTTTGTGTGTGTGTTGTGTGTGATTGTTTTTTTTTTTTTTTTTTTGTTTTTGTATATATCTTTAGTGTGTGTGATGGATAAGAGGGTGATGTATGGTGTCTGGGTGGATGGATGTATGCGTATGCTGGAAGAGCAGGAGGAAAGGGAGCGGGGTGTTGTGAGGCTTAGGGCACCCCGCTCCTTTGCAATCCGCCTTTCAGTATGGGACTTAAGTGACGAGCAGATCAGGAGCCGCTTCCGTCTGAATCGTGCTGCACTACAGTCCCTATATGATCAGATTAAGACCAAAATCGAGCCATCCACCAAACGCACTCACTCCATTCCAGGCATAGTACGCCTGTGTGCCACTCTTAATGTGTTGGCACGAGGGACCTTCCAGGCAACCTCAGCCCTCCTCAGCGGGATAAGCCAGGCTACTATGAGCCGCATCCTAATCCAGGTAGTTCTGGCAATTTGTGATTTAATCCCAATTTACATCAAGTTTCCTGAGGAGGAGGAAGAGGTTGCCAAAATAAAACATGCTTTCTATCTGATGGGAGGGATCCCGAATGTGCTAGGGTGCGTTGATGGTACACATATCCCTTTCCGCCCTCCCCGTGCACAGGAGCTGTCCTACAGAAACAGGAAGCAGTTCCATTCCTTTAACATCATGGTGGTCTGTGACCATGAGATGAAGCTGCGGGCGGTGAGATCGGGGTTCCCCGGCTCATGCCACGATTCTTACGTCTTGCAGCGGACAGTCCTGTGCCGGAAGTTTGATAACAACGAAATGCCAGCTGGCTGGCTACTGGGTAATAAATTAACCATGTCTATGTATTTTGCTAATATGTGGCCTAGTAAGGCAATTTTCAACAAACTACCACCCAAAAACATGTACTAGTACTAATTGCTGTCTCTCTCCTTGTGTTTTTTCTACAGCGGACAAGGGATATGGGCAGAGAACGTGGGTCATGACTCCGGTCAGGAACCCACGGACCTCTGCCCATGAACGCTACAATGCAGCGCATCGCAAGACCAGAAGCATTGTGGAAAGAACCATCGGCCTGCTGAAAGCACGCTTTCTTTGTTTGGCACGGCCAGGAGGAGAGATGCTCTACAGCCCACAGAAGGTTTCCAAGATCATCCTTGCCTGCTGTGTGCTACACAACATTTGCATTTGTCACCGAATCCAAGCCCCCGAGGAGACAGCACTGGTGCCAGAAATCCCCAACCTGCCCGCAGATAGAAGTGAGGACACCCAGACTGGCGAGGAGCTAAGGGAAAGGCTGATCACTTCTTATTTTGCGGTAAGCTAACTACCCTTCACTCTAATGCAAGTACTGCACTCCTGTTTAAATGTCTTTGACCTCCCATCCAAAAGAGCAACCAAACGCACTAAGGGGGGGTTTAAGATGACCCAAACCACTCTAAGGGGGGGTGTAAGATGACCCAAACCACTCTAAGGGGGGTTTAAGATGACCCAAACCACTCTAAGGGGGGGGGTAAGATGATCCAAACCACTCTAAGGGGGGTTTAAGATGACCCAAACCACTCTAAGGGGGGGGTTTAAGATGACCCAAACCACTCTAAGGGGGGGTGTAAGATGACCCAAACCACTCTAAGGGGGGTTTAAGATGACCCAAACCACTCTAAGGGGGGGTGTAAGATGACCCAAACCACTCTAAGGGGTGTTTCAGATGACCCAAACCACTCTAAGGGGGGTTTAAGATGACCCAAACCACTCTAAGGGGGGGGGTAAGATGACCCAAACCACTCTAAGGGGGGGTGTAAGATGACCCAAACCACTCTAAGGGGGGTTTAAGATGACCCAAACCACTCTAAGGGGGGGTGTAAGATGACCCAAACCACTCTAAGGGGTGTTTAAGATGACCCAAACCACTCTAAGGGGGGGTGTAAGATGACCCAAACCACTCTAAGGGGTGTTTCAGATGACCCAAACCACTCTAAGGGGGGTTTAAGATGACCCAAACCACTCTAAGGGGGGGGGTAAGATGACCCAAACCACTCTAAGGGGGGGTGTAAGATGACCCAAACCACTCTAAGGGGGGTTTAAGATGACCCAAACCACTCTAAGGGGGGGTGTAAGATGACCCAAACCACTCTAAGGGGTGTTTAAGATGACCCAAACCACTCTAAGGGGGGGTGTAAGATGACCCAAACCACTCTAAGGGGTGTTTCAGATGACCCAAACCACTCTAAGGGGGGTTTAAGATGACCCAAACCACTCTAAGGGGGGGGGTAAGATGATCCAAACCACTCTAAGGGGGGTTTAAGATGACCCAAACCACTCTAAGGGGGGTGTAAGACGCCAATGTTGGTTATCAAGTTATGCATTTTTTTAAAATAAAGCACAAAATAACTATAAAGATATATAATAACTGCACTTTTCTTAATTTTTCAGGCACCAAGAGATGCACCGTGATCTGGACATTCCTCTAAAAAACCTTTCCTGGACTTTTCTTTTCTTTTGCATTTCTGCAGGACTTTTCTTTTTCTATTTCATTTATATTTTATTCTTAATTTAGTTTAAGAGCAAAAATTAAACAAAAATTAGATATATACATGTGGCTATGTGTTTAATTCGGTTGTAAGTTTCCTTTACATTCTAATTCCTATTTTCATTTTCCTTTTCTTTCTCTGTTCTGTTTTTATTTTCCTTTTCTTTCTCTGTTCTGTTTTTATTTTCCTTTTCTTTCTCTGTTCTGTTTTTATTTTCCTTTTCTTTCTCTGTTCTGTTTTTATTTTCCTTTTCTTTCTCTGTTCTGTTTTTATTTTCCTTTTCTTTCTCTGTTCTGTTTTTATTTTCCTTTTCTTTCTCTGTTCTGTTTTTATTTTCCTTTTCTTTCTCTGTTCTGTTTTTATTTTCCTTTTCTTTCTCTGTTCTGCTTTTATTTTCCTTTTCTTTCTCTGTTCTGTTTTTATTTTCCTTTTCTTTCTCTGTTCTGTTTTTATTTTCCTTTTCTTTCTCTGTTCTGTTTTTATTTTCCTTTTCTTTCTCTGTTCTGTTTTTATTTTCCTTTTCTTTCTCTGTTCTGTTTTTATTTTCCTTTTCTTTCTCTGTTCTGTTTTTATTTTCCTTTTCTTTCTCTGTTCTGTTTTTATTTTCCTTTTCTTTCTCTGTTCTGTTTTTATTTTCCTTTTCTTTCTCTGTTCTGTTTTTATTTTCCTTTTCTTTCTCTGTTCTGTTTTTATTTTCCTTTTCTTTCTCTGTTCTGTTTTTATTTTCCTTTTCTTTCTCTGTTCTGTTTTTATTTTCCTTTTCTTTCTCTGTTCTGTTTTTAATTTCCTTTTCTTTCTCTGTTCTGTTTTTAATTTCCTTTTCTTTCTCTGTTCTGTTTTTAATTTCCTTTTCTTTCTCTGTTCTGTTTTTATTTTCCTTTTCTTTCTCATTGGTGATTTAATTGTATTTCCTTTTTAGGTAACAAATAAAAATTAAAAAAATTGTGACTATGTGTTTAATTATGTTTTATTTTCCATTTATATTCGAAGATCTGGTAGAATGTAATTACCTTTTACACACAATAAAAAAATATTTACATTTCAAAACAAATGTGGCAATGTGTTTTATTCAGAAGGTACTGGATGGGCAGGACACAGCAAAGCTAACAGGCGCTGTGTAGAATAGCGTGGTCACACTGACTGACAGCGCCAACAAAGCTGAGGGCCAACATCATATTCAGCAATGTAGGCGTTGTTCGCAACAACGCCAGGTAGCGACTGAGGAGGCCTGCTATAGCGAATCGCTAACGCCCGCGGCTGACGCTAGCGGCGCTCATAGCGCCATACTTCAGTCGCTCATCTGTCGCTACCTGGCGCTATTGATGAATCGGCCTCCCCGTATATTTTTGTTTCATTGTTTATTGATATTTAGTATATTTGTGTTTCATTGTGCTTGCCTGCACTTACAATTTAGCAGTGGGATGAAATAATGAAATCCCACAGTATTTCTGCAGTGGGATTTCATTAGTGTCCGTCCAGGGATGGTCTGTTTTTGCACTTTCAATACCTTGAGTACTTGTTTTTAAATGTTATAATATAAAATTGGTTATCTTTCAACTATTGATTATTTGTTTGCTTTGAATGGGCTTTGGGGTTTAGTTTGTTTTAGCCAAAGAGGCACCCCAAATTGATACCATATGGTACAGTAGTTGCAGAGTCATTCTCTTAAGTATATCAATACCTATTGAATATTCTGGGGTTAGAGCTATCACCACAAAGTAATCTGCGACTAGCAGTTTTATGACTTTCAGCTTCCCCCTGGTCTCGCCATAGTTCATTACCCCATACTTCTTTACTCTCTATGTTTCAATATAGTGTTGCAACTGTGTTGGCATCCAGGTAGTTAACCTTTTTGCCAGTCAGATTAGCAGTGTCCTGATTTACAGCTTCACTTTGGTCTTTGGACTGCTTATATTTGTTCAACCCCTAATCCTTTAATGATTAGTCATTTTCCTTCACTTTTTTTAGGATTTCCGTAGATTAAGCTAGCCTCACCCCCCACATATATGAAAACCTTTGCATGTTGTGAGTTTTTGTACTTCCAATCAATATGTGAATCTATATGGGGCGCCTGTCTAGGAACAGTGCTCCTCCTCCAGTAACTTCTGCAAGGGGATCATTGACCTCTGCACAGAGATTCTAAAAACTTGGAGCTGTTGGTTGAGCTGGAGACTAGTCAGGAGCTCCTGCCCTTAACTTTTGAGGTCTATCCTTTCAAGATCACCATTTTATTTTGCAAACCTTGGTACAAGCCCTATTTTTGAAATCCCACTTTCACCTTTATGTTTCTGCTAGAATCCTAAATATCCCCATCCCATTCATCAGGATACAATTCCACAATTGCTTTGACAATTGCTAAACGCACCTTCTTCCAATCAACTTTATCTCATTTCTTCTTGTATTTGTACTGCGCCACCCTGACAGCAGCCCTCTCTGCCACAGTCTGGTCGTCTGTTAGCTATCACATTTATCAGCCATAATCTTGTTTTGGCACTGAGCCATCACAAGAGAATGCTTTGAATCATAATCTTGCTTTTCTAACGGATGAACCTGCTCAAGCAATTCCTCCTTTTCTTGTTGCATTTTCCGGTATATTGACAAAAAATCCCTACCTCGCCTAGAGAGGTTTTCTTTGCACACACATACAAATGTATGTAGAAGCTGCAAGGCCACTTCAAGGCATCTCTTTTTTCTGCAGCCCTACTCTAAGAATTTTGAGATATAAATTACATAGCAATGGATAAACTGAGAGCTGAACTAACCTGTGGCTCACCTGAATCTGCCCAGGGATCTAACCGTTTACTTCTGGTAATTCACATGTGGGGGGAGTTGACTCTGCAAAATGTACACTCTGCCCACACTGTCCCTTGCAGCTGTCAGCACTGCAACAGTAGATTAATGCTGCTGTCACAGTGTGATCCTTTCCTGGCCATTGCCCCCATACTGGTCATTGGCTGAGATGGTGGTGTATGGCTTCATTGCCTGACAACCACCATGCAACAACAGTCATGGGTAGTGCTGTTACCTGGGCATCCACCTGAAGCATCACCTTTTTCACTCCCAGAACATTAGCATGCTCTGAATTCCAGCTGAATTGAGGTGCCTCATATAAAAGTAAATACCTAACCATTCTGTCAGTTTGCCTGCTGTTCCAGCCTACCCTGCATGGTTGAATCGTTCTGCTCATGGAAGGCAAAAAAACACAATATAGTGCAATATGTCTTTCCAAAAATAGCAAAACGATTTTATTAATAGTTGCACTCACAAACAATAAAATGTAAAAGGCATTGAAAGCATCCAAGAAGCACAGCAATTCTCACCGCCACGGTTCCCGGGGTCCAGAATAGGTTAATGTTCACCTCTAATAAGGATTCAAATAGACAAGAAATCCAAGCTTTTCCACGCGTTTCTTCACCGCAGCGACTTCTGCCAGAATGCTCGGGGATTGGTGACTGCTGGCTTTTAAGCTGACAGGCCGCATGATGTATATGTCACGTGATTAACTCTTGTGACAGTTCTAAGCAAGCAACGTCAATTACGCTTATTGACGCGCGCGTATACAGTACGCGCATGCGCCATCCAAAGCGTAGAGAGGCTGTGTGCATTCCGGCCGTACTTCCTAGATGCGTTCCAGCCCGACGGCACGCCAACTCTTTATAATGACGCGCGTGTCAAACATTACGCGCCTGCGCTATAAGGAAAGAAAAGCTTGAGTTCCAGCTGAACCCGCATGCAGTCCAGCTAAGAGTCAATGTGTGTCAGCCAATCGCGCCGTTCGCTCAACCGCAGACCAGCCAATCAGCAGAGGCGGGGGCAGGCTCACACAACCCTACCGAATGCTTTACAAAGGCCTATACCTATTCTATCTTATACAGGGACACCTTATAGCTGTGTCACCATTCAAAAAATATTAACACAGGGGATTCAAATTGAAATTCAGAAAGAAGCGAACCTCCCTAAAATATAATGATGCCAGACAATCTGATTCCCCATCCATAAAGGGATCAGTGTCAAGGAATTAAAAACAATTTAAGCATTTAATTATTTACAATAAAGCTAGAAAGACTATATTTAAAATCGGAATAAAAAATAGATAAATTAACTCTATAGGGATCCGCAGCGAGTGAAAATTACATCACACATAATCTTAATAAACACAGAATAATTAATGAACCATGTAGAATTCAACAATAAAAAAATGTCATTCCCAAAGGGCTAAAACCAATAATATAAATATATAAAAATTGTACCAAACCTCAGTCTATCAACCAAAGCACTATACAATTAAGAGCTGTCAATAAAACAGTTGAGGTCAAATTCGATGTTCAGACCTCCCAGAGCCAGTGTGTCTAGATCGTAAATCCACCTGCCTTCACGTTGGGATAATTCTCTAACAAGGTTCGACCCCCTCCAATGACGTTCAATCCGATCTAAATCCTGGAAGGAGAGAAACCTAGGGTCGGACGCATGAGCTGCTTTGAAATGAGCTTGACAATCTGTGCCCCTCAAAGGCTCTTTTGATGTTATAAATATGCTCACGAATCCTGACCCTGAGCTCCCGCGTGGTCCTCCCTATATAAGTAAGATACCCTAAGGAAGTAATACACAGGGCCTTTGAATGGGCAAGAAGCATTCCTAGGGCAAGATTACTTACTCCAAAAAAGAAGAGACGGGGTACCCCAGAGGTAAAGTACATAACTTGATACAACAGTGACTGGCAAAAATTGAGTCACATCCTCCATAGTCACTGGAATATTATGAAGACCTCACCTAGCCAGGTGGGTACGGGGAGGACCCCGAATGTTGGCCCAACGAGCTCCTAGCATGCGGGACAGGGTTTGTTCCAGTCACTTTGGCGTTTTACCGAATTGGCTGCGGGATCAGAAGAGAATCACTGGAAATTTTCCCTGTGGTGGGTACTCAATTTGTCCGTACATGGACAAAAGCAAAACTATCAAGAATCTACAGACAGGTAGCAGTTTAAAAATCCGGCAGTTTATTAACTGTAAAACTATGGGGGTAATTTATGCGCTTCAATGTAGATGCCCAAAGGTATATATAGGTGAAACTCGAAACAGTCTCAAAGTCAGGGTACAGGCACATCTCTCGAGCATATGCCTCGCAGCCAGGAATGTGCAACAAGGTAAAATGGTCCCCCCAGTTGCCCTTCATTTTTTAAATGTACATAATAGTGTTCTCAGTGACCTAAAGGTCACCGGTATCGAAAAGGTGAATATGGACCCACGGTGTGCGACTAACAGTGGAAAGCCCCCAGACTATTATGGCAGGAGGTAGAGTCGAGGATGGCGAACATAATGGTGAATGAGCAAATGACAGCCTCCATTATGTCTAATAAAGAAAAGGCTAACCAGGTGTGGGAGCCATGGAGAGAGTTCCAACGGAAAAAGTGTTAGGGGCTATTAGGTTTGATGGCCCTAGGGAATAGGGTTAATGAGCACTGACCCAGCAGGAGGGGAGATGTTGCGTGCTCTGGGACGCCCCTCTTCCTTCCATCCACCTTTATGGAGGCCCTAACGTTGCCACCCTTCCTTTTTCCCTCCTCCCTCCACTTTTCCTCTCTTCCCTTTTCCTCTCTTCCCTTTTCATTCTTTACCCTTTCTTAACTTCTCTTCCTTCCCTCTTCCCTTCTTTCTGCTTGCTTTATTTTGCTCTGTTTAATCAGGTAGTCCATTGAGGACGCCTAAATTTGCTATGTGTGGTTTAATGTATAATGAGTTTAATTTGCATAACATCCTCTACCGCAGCTCCTCCCAAGAGGGTCTTCGGTAGAGCAAAAGCTGCCCCCCCCCGGGGCGGGTTCTGGTCACAGTGGTGCAGCCAGGCTGTTTAGAGTTAACAGAGACTCACATAGGATTGATTAGAACTTTCACTTTAATAATGATAAAGACAGCAATTATCTGACATGTATACCGCTTAGATTAAATAACACCAGTATGCTGTATTATTATCTGTTTGACTGGAACATGCTGTGATTATATACCATATTGTAAACTCTAAATTTGCCCAGTAAAAATATTGTAAAAGAATATGGGCCCACGGGGGGGGGGGGGGGTAACTTGAAAAGAGTTCTACAACAGCGGGAGCTGCGCTGGATATACAACCTAAACTCTCAGGCGCCCTTTGGGTTAAATGAGGATCTGGCGTTCACACCATTCTTGGGTTTATAGTTTTTGAACATGTAACACTGTGTTTGTTTTATTAAGAGTTTAGTTGCACTATTTGTTTTCATAAGATGCGTTGGGGGCATGTGGTGGGGTGTGCGGGGTTGGGGTGAGAGGGGGGTGTGGGGGGATGGGGGGGTTTGGTGTATGTGTGTGTGGGGGGGGGGTTGGTGTATTTGCGTGGGGGTTGGGAAGTATGGTGGCACATATTATATCCACTATCCGTGGGTGGTCTTTTTCCCTTTTAGCACGTTTGTTTTATTAGTAGTAAAAATGGCTTTGATATAAATCCTTTATGTTTTCAGTTTTAGCACTTTGTGGTGTTTGGCACATTAGGCTCGATTCAGAGAAACATTCGTCTTGACTTTCGTAGCTGTCTGTGTATGTTTTTGTGTGTGTTTGTCATTTTTTTTTTGTTTTTCTGTTACATTTTCTATTCGTACGTTCGTTCCCGCTAATGCGTATATGCGCTTTCGAAAACTAAATTGGATCATTTGCGTTAGTTCGGATCATTTTTCCATCAAAATCTGATATTTTGCGTTCGTTCAGATAAATTACGTTATTGGGATGGGCTTGCGTCTGATTCAGAGTGCTGATTGCCGAGGGACCACCGCCCTATAAAACCGTTTCATTTGCGATACACTTACGGGACCATTTTGCACTCGGCTTGCTTGCTTTTGACCATGTTTTGCGGCTTTGTGGAGGAATATGAGCGCCTCTTTCTTTTATTAATTCCTTAGCATAATGGCTTGCAACCTAATAAACATTCCATCCACAGCTGTTAAACATGTATTTGCCGACAAATAATTAAAAAAAATTTTTTATACAGGGACCACACGTGCCAGAGTGGCACAACTCAGTGCCAGGGTCCTTCAGTTGGTAGGCGAGATGCAGGAGCTGCGCAACTCATTGGGGACCACAGATGAAGAATAATGTTCTGGGGCCTGCCATTGCAGTGTATATATTTTAAAACATATACATTTGTATTTTTAAAATTGTAAAATTTTTATATTTACAGTTTTGTAAAAAAAAGAAAAAAAATATCTTCAAAGTTGTTCCATTTTAAAAAATAAGATTTTTTTTTAAAAAAGGCAATATAAAAATGCCAGTTCAAATAAAAAAAAAAAAAAAAAACTTGTTTCTGTGTCATTTCCTTTTCTAAATACATTCATTAGGGGTTGGTTACCACAAAACGAATGCAAAAAACAACATTAAGATATGAAGATTCTCCTGACCGCGAAGTGATTTGGGTACGTTTTAGGGGTGTAAAATTCAAGAATATACTGAGCGCGAAGTGATTTAGGTAAGTTTTAGGGGTGGGAAATGCAAGAAGAATGAGAGCGCAAAGTGATTTAGCTAAGTATTGTAGCAAAATTTAGTGAACCAAATATGTAGGCGAGCACATTAATGAGTTAAGTTTGTAGTGCGCAGGCGTAAGGTCGTAAGGATTTTCATCTGGACCATTATTTGTTGTAAAAGGAAATCAGACTCTAACGGGAAACGTAAAGGATTCGTGGGAGGAGACGATGGAAAAAGGGCAAAAACGAAAGCCTACGTTGTAACATGAGTAACATAAACAGACATCGAAAGCTGGAAAATGACATTCTTGTTGGCATACGAACGGACAAAGACTTTACTGAAGACTTGCGATGCATGCTTAGAATCACTCGTACACTCATACGAGAGCGGGAAAATTAAAAAAAAATTAAAAAGAGATTGACACAAAAATGAAAGTGTTTTTTTGTCTCTCTGAATCAACCCTATTATACCAGGTCCTGACCTCATCCCAGAGAGGGCTGTTTGAAGTAATCCTTCCACAAAATGTCACGTGTGGATCTTTAACCAGACCCCAGAAGCCATGGACTCAGATGGATGTGAGCATGCCGAAGTATTCCGGCATTCAGTTGTACACACCTCAATTATGTTATGATCTTGTTGGGCAGTTGTTTCTACGTAAAAATCCCTGTATATTAGCCCCCCTCCTCTATATTTGTATAGTTGCAACAGATTATTGCACCATTCAGCAGTATGATACAACAAGGGGCTTTATTAACCTCCATGTAAATATATACAAATATTTAGGTTTAAGCTGCTTGAGTTTACTGTTATATGTGTTGTAATATCTGTCATAAATATTTAAAATATGCATGGTTATTTGATTGCTCTTATGTATATTTGCTCCCTATGAACAGTTTAGTCCTTGATCTGATTAGGAATCATTTGTAGATATATACATTTCTTTGATATGGTGGATAGTGTAAATTTAATATCTTAGTATAGAATAGATAGTATTTGGTGCACAGATTTCATGTTGGTAGATGTAGTATTTTGCATAGTGTCCTTGGTTATATCTTGGTTCATTCTTCCCCATCACTGTGGATCAACTCACCCGTCCTCGCTCCTCTTCGCTGCTGGCTGTGTCAAACTGCGTGCGCGCGCGCCAGGGCGGCTGCTCGGGCGGCGCGCGCACCCCATAGTTTCTGTGCTGTGACACGCTTTGCATGCCACTACCGCGCTTCTGGCTCGCCCTGAAGAAGTGATGCTGTGATGTCACGGAACGCATCGGCGGTGAGGTGGGGGGGACACTGTGGTGGCTCTGCCTTGGATATGTAAGATCATTGTTTCATGTTGTATGTCTGTACTGTCCTTGGCCTGGCTGGTCCTCATGATTTATTCATTGTATATAGATTTTGCACATGACACTTTTGTAGGCTTGAGATGCTAGATTACTAGGTGGTATAGATTATATATAGGGTGCGTTAGGATTTATTGTTTACTTTTTAAAGGGATAGTTCAATTATTTTATGTGTATCACTGGTTATACACTGTGTGTTTGAATAGATAGTTTCCAGCTTGGGGCAGTGACATACTCTCTGCATGATCATTTTGATATTAGAGTATAAATTGAGCAGTTTCCTTGTCATCTCTGAGCCCCTCCCCCCTCTTGTTCTATATTGTTTTGTGTTTTTTAATATGTTTTTTCAATTGTCTTAATTTAGTTGGATTATAATATATGTATTAATAAAGCTCTGTACATTTTTTGATACAAATAGTGGTACCACTGTTTTGTGGGGTTGGTCTTTTTTGGGGGTTGTGGGACCCCCGTTTGGATTATATAAGTAAGACCACATGTACACCAAATGGCATAGACAACACATTTCGAACTACATGCAATAAATTTGGAAATCTTAAAAGAGCAACCAGTGCGGGTGTCAATAAAAGATTTCTTTGGTTTTTCAATTCTAAGACCAGTTTTACATCCGCAACATTTCCCACACCTGTAAAACCCAGTTCCCATTACCCAGGCACCTTCCTAAAAATGCATACAGGCTTGGTCTGTAAATTGGGACCTAGGACAGGGTCATCCCTCAGGATGTGCCAGTGTCTGTCCAGAATATTCCTCACCTTCTGATGTTGGACATTGAAACGGTCACAAAAGCATATTCCATGTTAGTATTAGATATTTCAGCTTTTTTCGTTTCTGTAAATAGAGAGGGCCTATCAATTGCCCGAACAGAACTCAGTTGTTAAGCTATAGTGGTTTCCTCATACCCCTTCTCTATGAATCTTTTCACCAGGTTAGCTGCTTGCTTGTCAAACACACTAATATCGCTACAGTTGCGCCTAAGGTGCATAAATTGTCCCCTGGGAATAGCACGCAATCAATTTGGATGGAGGTAGCTATCCCAGGGAACATATCCATTCCTGTCTGTAGCTTTAAAATAAGTGGATGTAGACAATCCTGTGTCCTCTATTCTAATAGATAGATCCAAGAAATTTACAACTGCCGGACCAATTTCTGGAGTAAAGTGCAAATTGAAACTGTTATTGTTAACAGATGTAAAAAATCCAACGAGGACTTAGAGCCTTCCCATACGACCAGCAAATCGTTGATGTACCGCCGCCAAAGTCTTAAATGGGGCCAGGTACCATTGAAAATATGTTGTGCTTCCCAATAACCAACAAACAAATTCGCCATGCTAGGGGCGAATTTCACCCCTATGGTGACACCCTTGGTTTGGAGGTAGAATCTACTGAGGGCGAAAATCAAACAATCAATAACAAAGTTCACCTGTTTGGGAGGTAATCCTGAAGATTGACACAAATAATAGCGCACGGCCGTAACGCCCAGCCCATGAGGGATGACTGTATAAAGGGACGTTACGCCCGCAGTGGCCAATATTGAGTTACTAGTCATCTGTTGGGTGTTACACTATTCCAGGACTTGGCCCGAATCTCTTTGGTACATGGGTAACGCACACACTAGGGGCTGTAGAAAGGTGTCCATGTATTCACCTAAACGACATGTTACTGAGTTGACGCCACTCACTATTGGGCGACTATTATTATTGTAGGCCTTCAGTGAATTATAGTGAACCTTAAAATGGACCAAAACCCTGGACACAACATGTATCTGAAACCCTCCAATCCTCCCCCGGGAGCATATGTCACCAGGCGTCAATGGTTCGTCTGAATAGAACTCCTCATTATAATAAAACAGTGCACCAAAACCATGGATGGTGCCACAAATTAACATTAACTAGGGGCCCAAAATTTGGGATTCCTGGGTCTAACAAGGGTCTAATTTTATTTTATTTTAGGCTCCTTTTTTGAGACAGAAAAAATATAAAAATATTTTTTTACAAGAACTCTCTTCAACCTCTTTTATTGTTTTTTGCAGGCATAAGCCAATGCCCCCAAATCTGTTTACATTAGCAAAAAGTGGGTTTCTCCCTCCAGAAAAAGTTTCTTTCATCTCACCAGCCCATATAATTGTTGACTAGTGTGGGTGAAAATCAAGCATCCACAGAAAAGAAAATCACTTTAAAAGATGAAATAATTGTGCTTGAGCAGGTATTCCACACAGATTACATAAACAACTAAATTCTATCCTCGGAAGAAACTGAAGTCACAATCACCAAATGATGCAGTATGATGTTACATCCAACGTCGCCCAATCAACTATCCTATAGATATTCTAGTATTGTTGACATAGCCAGAAAAGAGTCTGACTAGTGTAGTAGTTGGTAAATAACCGAATGACTGAGACACCTGCTTATATCTGTCTATTCCATAAAATGGGCAATTGAGCATCAATTTACCCTCCTTATATATATTTGACAAACAGTGAAACATGGGAATAATCAAGTGCAAAAGAATCAAGACTTAAAACAAAGATTCACCCTGGTCCAATATTCTGCCGAGTCTAAATTTGGAAGGACTGAGCAGGATGTCCCTCTAAATTACAATACGATTCTTGACCAGGAAACTATTTATGTATCCTAAGGGTTGATTTATTCATTCACCGTGAGTCATTATTTTACTCACGTTTTTTCAGAGTAAACAATTTATCTTTTGTTTTTTTTCCAATTCAGCACCTTATTGGTGCAATTCAGCACCTTATTTAGCACAGTTAAAAAATATACTCACAGTCATGAATCAACCCTTTAGGAATATAATCTACACAATTTCACTTTCTGGGTCTCCCTGAACTTGCTAATTGCCTGTGATATGTCTTTAAAAATAAAATAATATCATATAGATCTCACAGTGGTTAAATGTTCCTTCTACAGTAGGATCTGATTGTAAAAGGAACATAACCCCATAAAATATAACATTCCTGTAACTGGATATAACATATTTAAAAGCTGTTGTTACTTAAGGGAATTACATACAGTAATAGAACAACAAATATACGGATTTGCGTACTCTATGTAATAGATTTCACTAATGCAATGGGTGTATACAATAAAGAAGTATAATTACTGTGCATTTGATTTCTCTTCAATGGTTTGTAAATTACACTTTAAATTCTCTTAGCCTTATATCTTCTTACAGTATTCGGTGTTCTGGTCAATTTATATAGTTTTATCTATACCTTGCAGTCAGCCTTGCTTATATATTCATTAAAACAGGGCAGTACATCCAGTAATACCAATAATACTGCAAAACAGTTTAATAATTCACACTGCAATCAATACCATAAACTTCCTGAAAAAAAAAAAAAAACGAAATAAATGTATTACCATAAAATCACTTATTTCTTTCAGCCTTTTTAATGTTTGTTTTTTTGTTTACCTAGATTAAATGGCACAGTACTAATCAGTAGTACAGCATACAATAAAAATGTATAATAACTTAATGATTAACAAGCTGGTTTTGGTCCCAGATCCTCCACAACATAGGAAGTCAACTATAGGGTTTATGGTTGTATTCCATTTTCAGGTGTGAAAACATTTTAGTGTTGTTAAGGTGTGTGAGGATTACTTGTTGGTTTACTTTAACTTTTACCCATATTCAACACATATATCCCATATGGGATATATATTCGTGTCCATGACAAAAATCAACCTCCTTTTTCTCTTGATTTACTACATTTGGGTCCATTTCTTCTCTTCATTGGGAGACATAAGTCTGAGCACACATCACAGGCCTACCCTGTTACCCTATTAGGATTTTCCAGTTTTACATCCAACAGGGAAGATGAAATGCAGGGATTAGGTAGGCCAAAAAAGGGGTGGCGAGGGGTAGGCAGGAGTACATTTTTTATGACTTGTTAGGGATGGGAGCAATTTGTATTCACATCAATATTTGTGCCACTGTCTCCCTTGATCGGATTGGGTGATTCCCTGTGATGGGGATCCTGATTGGTGTCTCCCTATGATGTGAGTCCCGGGCCTGTGGGCGGCTGTTGGCCGGAGCCGCCGCACACGGTGAGACACGTGCAGGAGCTTTTGTGGGAAATTAGCGGCATGGGTACTTAAGGAGGAACACATGGTGGCACAGGTAGCACCCTGAAGAAGTGGCCTGCTATATGGGGCCACGGAACATCTGGGACTCTCATCTCCCAGTGTTGGAGTAGTGGGGCTACCATCTTTTCGGGCGTCACTCAGGTGAACTCTTTTCTTAGTAGTACACACTGTTTGTATTAATTTGCACTTTGTTGGCATATTTTGCACCTTATAGGCACAGCAGCACTTTATTTGTTATTGACTTGTATTTATTCATTTATTGATTGATAGTATAGTTTATGATGAATTTTAGCGATATATGCAATTTAATTATTGCACTTGCCCGGGGGTAGTCCCTCTTATGAATTTATGTGTGTGTGTGTGTGTGTGTGTGTGTGTGTGTATAAGTGTGATTCATGTATTTATGGCGTTGTCTGTCTTTTTAATGTAATAAATTGATGTGGTTACATTATTTATGAATTAACATTTATTTTTGGGTTTCTGGTGCGGTGGTGTGTACCACCTCAAGCAGTGGCTACTGGAGCCATGATTTTTTGTAGATGTACCATCATTACACCAAAATGGGTTTATCTCACAATGTCCGACATATCTGGTTTAGCTATGGATAAACTCCCAATAAAACCAAATGTACCAAGTGAGGTAAAGTGGGGGATCCTCAGTTTAGCATGTGCTAAGGAGAGTTTATGACCAAATAGGACCAAATAGGACCATTAGATTAATTAGAATCTGGATGTGAAGAACCTGTCTGAGGTTATGAGGCAAGTCAAGGTAAAAAGCTATGTCACTAGCTCAAGTGAAGTGCTCTACAGGTAATTCAATATTTAATTCATAAATTCAATCAATGAGAAAAAAGCATAATAATTTCACCTTTAGGCAATCACCAGACAATGCAAGTCAATGGCACTTTTTACTACAGAGTAAAAAGGAGTAAAATGTTCAATGCTTTTTTCAGGAGTAAAAAAGTGCCTTTGACTTTCATTGTATTACTCTCTGGTTATTCACTAAAAGTTAAATTCTCAGGCTTTTCTCTCATGAATTATTTTTTTTACTACCATGAGAATTTTTTTTCAACTCTTAGTGAATCAAGGTTCTTGATAGAGAATTGTTATTGATTTCTAGTTGCTGCAGATGCCAACCTTAAATTATAATTCCATGTTTTGGAAAAATTCGCATTTACCACGTTTTCATTTTATTTATGTATATTTTACGGTATTGTTCTACTGTACCATGAAGGAACTAAACAACTCTTTGGTTTAAGAAATGTTATAGAACATCATGTTCTGCTGTCAGTGTTGGTACCTCTTTCACACTTTACCTGCACATCCCAATTCTTGTCCAAACAATTGCCAGTTTGGATCAAAATAACTCCATTGATTAGGAATGCCTACTACTTTTCAGGTTCAAATGAGGAAAAACTCTGCACCCATGTCTTCACTCACTGGTGTTATTAACAATGAATTATTTAACTTGGGCCATTTTTATTACCTCATTTTAGAAAGTGTAATTTTATTTATTCATGGACAACAGTGTAAAATATATAGTGTTTGTAAAGGGAGATCTTTTAAAAGGGAAAATCACCTAGCAAAGCTAAATGGAATAGGAGCTGAATTTCAGAATAGCTGATAATGGATTTGATGGATACACTCACAGTGAGCCATTACCATTTAGGCTGATTCTTAAAGAGGAAGTAAAGTCCTTTTTCCCCATTTCTCTCAACAGAGGCAGCACAGCGGGTGGGGGGCCAATTATACTTTGGACTTTAGCTAAAGAAAAAAAATAGCATCTCACCTAAAGGACTGGCCTATCGCCTGTGCCTATAATTACATTTCCTGGAAAACTATTTAGTGAGAAAAGCATGACCTTCTCTCCAAACTAAACATTTTTTTGTTTCCTGGTTGGATATTAAGCACCGGATTTTGGATTTCCTTTGGTGCAGGTCATTATTATGCAATTACTAAACGTACAGAGACTGAATATTTATTCTCTAAAAATGCCATATGTTATTTATTAAAATAAAAAAAAACAATGTAATTGATCTCACTTGCCGTACTTTGCATTTTCAGAGGATTATTAGCTTTAATCCCTATGCATTTCACCCACAAATATGGACTTTTTCAGGGTACATGAGCTGCAAATATTATATTTGTATTGTGTACAATATAGACAAGAAATCTGGAACCTATACATAACATTAATAGAAAAAAGTCCGGGGGGAATCTTAATAACATGGAGAGGTACCATATTAGGTCCATTAAGTGAATGGTATCTAGAAAAAGGACTATCAAATTTAGTGTGTTGTGTCTCAAGTTTAAAAAAAGATTTAGAACAGATTGTATTATGATAGTTTCTCACCTGTGAGTCTGCGTGTTTATTCAGTTGATGGATAACCCCCAAAGACTCCCCACTAAACTCAGCCTCTACAAAAATTCCAGAGGCTCAAAAAATAATTTAGATAACACAAGTTATAGTAAAACCATACAGATTTAAATATTCTAAATTTATTATATGTAGTACTAAAATAGTTTCACTTATTACCCAGTTTATAATTAAATATTTCTGTGTAAATTATTTAGGAGCTTTTAACTAAAGTATTTAGATTTTTTTTTGAGTAATTGAAGATGACAAAACAAGAAATATAAATTAATGGGAGAAAACTTTCTAGAATTTGAATTTTATATATTTTTGTCATGTTATCAATTGCTATTGAATGTTTGAGCAGGAAAACAAAACCATGATTCAACAAGGTATCTTGTCCCTTAGACTATAAATTAAAGAGATTCTTCTCCAGTCAAGGAAATAGACAATAAACTTCTGTATATTATTCAACGATAATTTCCCAAAGGTAGCAGACAGCAGAATAATGGATCTAGACAGGGGGTTTCTTATACCTCTCTATGCTGTGGTGAAAATCCAATCCAATATCAGATTATTCATATTTCATTTGTCACCGGGGGTCTTTAAGCCCCTTACTGATAATATTAATTTTATTTATCAGTCATACAAAAATTGTTTTATCCCTTACATATTCATTGATTTCTCCATTACCATCCTTTCAGGATCTATTTACTGCCCCTTGATGAATTATGTGTGTCATTCTTTACAAAAATATTGGTAATGAATTCAAGGCTTTTAGTTGCTGAACAAAAAATTATGTTAAGCTATGTTGATGAAATAAATAAGCACCTAAAACACAGAGCATGTACATCCTAAGAGTTTTATGGAGTCTGCCATCTCAACCGCAATAGTGTTGCCGTCAAAACATTTTACTTAATTACTAATGACTAACGTTGCCCTGAAAAAGGGCTGCAATGGTTGAATTATTTTTTTGACAATGCTTAATATCTAGTGATGGAGCAGGTCAGTTGAAATTCAGGTTCGCCAAGTTCAACCACACTTGCCGACAAAGTTTGTGTTGGGGTCCGTGAACCCGAACCTAATGAAGTCAAAGTGGCTGGAAAATGGCTAGAGAGCTGAAAATCATGGGGAACACCTGGGTGATTGCCCTGTACAAAATAGGCTAGTGAAAGTACTCAAAATATTTACAGAAAACTAAAAAAATACAGAAGCACACCAAAAAAGAAAAACTTTTTATGGGTGTTGGAGACTTAAATTGGTGGGTTTACACCTGGGCGATTGTCCTGCACAAAATGGGCTAGGGAAAATACTCTGAATAACCACAGAAAGCAAGAAAATTAATTAAACACATAAATAAATAAAAAATAAAGAGTTTCTCCATGTTTCATTCATTTCCGCTACAGGTAACTGCCTGTGGGTTTATTTTTTAAATATTTTGGGTAACTTTTGGTTAGATAACATTTTTAGCTAATTAACAACTTTTTACTTTTTAATTGTATTTTTCCAGTTTCAGGTGTTTGACTAAATATGGCATTTGAATGCATCCCATTAAGATTTGAAAGTGTCTGCAGGTTTATGTTTTTATACTTTGGATCAGTTTTGGGATATTTGTGATTAGATACAATTTTATCTAATGAACAATAGCCTGACTTTTAACTTTTTAACGGTATTTACAAATGTTTAATGGGTTGCATTTAAAAGCTGCATTTAGTCAAACACTTAGAACGAAAAAAATATAATTAAAAAGTAAAACGTCAGGCTATTGTTAATTAAACAAAATTGTATCTAACAAAAATGGTAAAAAAATATAAAAAATGAAACCCCCATGCAGTTTTAATGTTAAATGGGATGCCTTTAAAACTGCATTAAAAAATAAAAAGTCAGGCTATTTGTCCATTAGATAAAAATTGTATCTAACGAAAAATGCAACAGACACTGTGGCAGTATTTCTCCCATCATTTTTATAGCAGACATTGTTGCAAAATCCCCCCATCATCTTTATAGCAGACACTGTGGCAGAATTCACCCCACCATCTTTATAGCAGACACAGTGGCAGTATCACTTTCATCATCTTTATAGCAGAAACTGTGGCAGAATTCCCCTCATCTGAAGCAGGTGGTTTATAAGGAAGGCTAAAACTCTTGGACCCTGGTTCTGCAAGGTTGTCTCTGTTAAGTGCTGCTTGGTAAATGTGAGTTAAAGCAGGAGTTACAAGCAGAAGTGCAGAAGCTGTGTGTAACTACCTTTTAACTCAGAGTGTTATTTGAGTGTTTGTAACATCTTTATTTAATAAAGGGATTTGTGTTCCAACAAATTGATATAACAATGTTGTCCGGTGTATATCTTGTGCTATGTATGCACTTCTTAAACAATTGGTTGAGAGTGCATACTTCTGTTCGGTATGTGTGCACACTGCACATTTGGAAGCTGACATTGATGATATAAAGGCTCGATTGGCATCACTGAGAAGCATGGGTATCATAGAAAAGCGTCTGGTGCTCACTGAGCAGGCACTCTCTGGGTTAGGGGAGAGTGGTAGTATGTGAGTACAGGAAAAGCAGAATATTAAGGCAGCTAGCTGGAAACCAGTTACAAGGCGGGATAGGGGTAAAAGTTACAGGGAGGCTAGCCCTGAGCAGATGGCCGATGAGGATGATGTTAGCTCAGGGGTAGCACAGCTGCAACAAGACAACACCACTGTCTGCTCCAGTAAGGAAGAGAAAGGAAATGGGAGAGCAGGGTAGGAAAAACAGGTGCTGATAGTGGGTAACTATATTATTAGGGGATAGGGGAAACTGTCACAAAGACTAAGATCACTTAACGTATGTTGCCTTCCTAGGGCAAGAGTTCGTCATGTTGCAGATCGGGCTGATAGATTACTGGGAAGGGTCGGCAAAAACCCAGCGGTCATGGTTCATATTGGCACCAATGACATAAGAAGAAGTAGGTGGAAGGGCCTTAAAAATGATTTCAGGGACTTAGGCTGTAAGCGTAAGACAAGGCTTAAACTGCAGTATTCAGAAATACTACCAGCAGTGCCAAAAGCCACACCAGAGAGACAACAAGAGATTAGAGGGAGGGGTAAACAGGTGGCTTAAAAAGTGGAGTAAAAAGGGTTCTTAGAGAACTGGTCCGACTTCACAGTGGGCTACAAGTTATTTGGCAGGGATGGGCTGCAGAACTGGATTGAAGTGTTTAATGCTTATAATTAATATTAAAGACATTTATTTGTACAGAACTTGCAATGTGACTTATCAATAATTGAAACGTAGGTCTGAGATGTCACAAAATACATTTTTTTGGGGGGGTTACTAAAATTGATTTTAATGGCTTCTTTTGCTTCACAATCTGTAATTTGGGCACCAACGACTAAAATGCAGCCTAAATGCACTGTAAAGTTTGGTCCCCTTGTGATTTCTTGTAACTGTAATGATGAAACACTGACCAGCACAGAAAAACAGGAACATTAGATTGTTAACTAGTATTGTAAAACTGTTTTCATTAGATTTTGATTCAACTTTTTTTAACTAAGATACTCCCAAGATACTCTACATATATTATGAGACCCATCCCATACTGACATATGCTGTAGAAGTGTATTTTTAGTAATATTTCATTATTTTTCTAAAACAAATCCACTGCTGCAGTTCGCCTGATTTCGCCAAACAATTTTTCTACTAAATACCACTCATTTTGACCATCAAATTGCAGAAAAACACAGCAAAATGCTAGCAGGTACTCAGTTGTCCCCCGCATCTGCCGCTACAATTATAGCTTAGTTCGCTGTGGTATTCCACTCTCGCAGCACACATGGCTCACTGAGGAAAGGGGAAATTCATGAAAAGCCAGAAACGTAGTAAATCAGCCCCTAAGTTCAACTAATTCTAAAGATATATTGCTGTGGTTAATAGTTCAAGTATAATACACCGAATGCAAAAAATTGCAGAAATATGTGCTGTAAACTAAATTTCAAGCCACAAGAGCACATGTAGAAAAGCAGCAGTGTAATGACAACTGATCAGTGCAAAAGTAGTGCCATGGTGCAAAATAGGCTAGAGATGCAAAAATATAAATACATGATTACCAGTTTCATAGGAAACACCCCTCTCCCATACACAGACCACTGTATATAATTCTACAGCCTGTGTTTCTTCCTGAATGCAGCCCTGCTTCAAAAGCCAGCCTTTACAACTAAACACGAGTAAGTGAGACAGCAGTACTGCATAAACTTCACTGTCCCAGGTTGTAGCGTTGGTTTCTGTCTTTATGCCAACACTAGATGTTCACTTATCACTAAGTAACGGCATTGCAAAGTGTGTGCTTTGTATTACTCTTGTTACTCATTTTTGACCAGAATCTGACCTTGTCTCCTCTGAACCCCTGCTGTTGACTTCAGATTTCCTGACCTTGTTTCTGCCTGCTCCCTTTGGTACCTCACTCCTTCTATGATTTTGACCTTTGGCCTGCCATCCTGCGTATGACACCTGCTTCGTCTGACCTCCTGTGAACTTCAGCCTATGCTTACCCACCTGCAGGTATGGCCCTCAGTCGATTTAACATTGTAGGGGCCTGGGGGCAACCATGTAGGGTGAGGTCTGCTTGCTTCATGACAAGGGGAGCTTGTCCAAAGGTGAAGACAGAGGTGGAGATTGGGCATTATCTACTAACCTGAACCTGCAAACTGATGAGCCTTACATTATCATGGGCCCAAAAAATATTAACTGACATACTATGGAAAGTCTTGTGGAGAAAATACAGGCTGTGGGCAGTGCCATTGAACAGCTTGCTCACCAAGTGGCCGCCCAGAGAAAATTGACCTGCCTCACACATGGCCATGACCTCCGCAAATCTTAAGGTACCATTCCTGAGAAGTTTAATGGGGGCCGTACCAATTTCTCAAGTCTTAGGAACTCTTGGCTCTTGTATTTCCAAATACTGTCAAACTCACCCGGTACTGAGTCTCAGAAACTGGGCCTGGTGATTTCTCTTCTGCAAGGAGACCCACAGATATGGGCGTTCGGATTGGCTCCTAACAATGCCTGCTTTCTTAAAAGCCATGAAGGTTCTGTATGACGATCCGGATTTGGTTTCAATAGCCACCAAACACCAAACTGCGACATCTCAAACAGGGGAAATGAACTGCCGAGGAGTACAGTACTAAATTCTGCCAAGGGGCGATCGAGTTTCTGCCCTCTGTAGTCAATATCAGATCGGTCTCACTGAAGCTATTAAAGATGCTTTGGTGAACTTCCCAAATCTAAAAAAACCTTGATAATTACATCTAATTATATATTAAGGTGGACAGGAGCCAGAGAGCAGTGGTTGGAGAAAAGTGTGTGTGTGTGTGTGTGTGTGTGTGTGTGTGTGTGTGTGTGTGCATTGTCAAGATTCCCTTGCCTTGGGTCCTGCTACTTCCTCCTCACCTGCTCTAGAGGAGCCCATGCAATTGGGGTCAACAGTTGGACAAGATGAGATGTCGAACCCAGGGCCTGTGCCTCTACTGTTGCAATCCAGGTCATTTAGCCAAGACCTGTCCTTATAAGAAAAAGCTAGCAGAAAACTTCAGTGCCTAGATGGCCCAGGGGAGACTCATCTAGGTGATCACATATCCTTCACTCATTTAAACAAATAGTTACCCGCTATGATCCTATGGGAACAGTTCCAAAAAGATGTCACTGCCTTTAGTGGGGTGCTACATTTTTTGTTAAATCTCTAAGTGCCATTCTAGGTATTCCATTAGTACCCCTGAATAACCCCTTCCAGGTCTTAGCAGTTAATAACAAACCTATGGGTGGTCTCCTTTCAGACTCCATTAATCAGATTAGTTGTGGGCTCCTCCCATTCAGAATGTCTGAAATAATTCTAGATATTCCTGCCACTTTGTAAGTTCTGGGGTTTCCTTGGCTAAAGACCCACAATCCCCACATAAATTGGCAGACAGGGGATTTAACTAAATGGAGTCCATATTTTCTTGATCATTGCATTTACAACACGTTGAGATTGACCAATGTGTTACTTGATGGCTTACTTCCGCATTATTCCAATTGGATGGATGGATTCTTGGAGATATCCGCTGACAGGGCTTACAGTTGTCCCATTTAGTTACTTCTACATACCATGCTCCTTAGGGGAACATGTTATAATATTTATAACATGACCCGGCTTGAGGAGTTAGCGATGAAAGAATACATTTTGGATAATTTGAAGAAGGTTTCATCCATCCAACTACCTTACCTGCAGGGCCGGGTTTTTACTTTTTTGAGAAGAAATATGTAGGATTATGGCCTTGTATTGATTATCAAGCTCTGAATACAATAACTGTCAAGAACAGATACCTCTTGCCTCTAATCAAAAGGATCTCGGGGGGGGGGGGGGGGGGGGGAGGCGTAAAATCTTATTCGCATATGTTGTGGTGATAAATGAAAAACTGCCTTTAATGTTAAATACAGGCATTATGAATATCTGGTAATGCCCTTTGGGTTATGTAATACTCCTGTGTCCTTTCAGGACTTTGTTAACAAAGTCTTTTGTCGATTTGTGTGGATTTACTTAATTTGAGATTCTAATATTCTTACAGTCGCTATCTTTACAACGTGATCATGTGAAGGCAATGCTACAAACACTGAGAGAAGTCAAGTTATTCAACTGTCAAGTTATCCAACTGTCAAGTTATCCAACTGTATGTCCGAGGTCACTGAATTTCCTTTCCTGGGGTATCTAGTCTCTAACCATGGCCTGGTTATGGATCCCATTAAAGTATCCACAGTCTTAGATTGGGGCCAAACCAGAACTTTGAAAGCTTAACTCAGGATTCTTAGGTTTGCAAATGTATGCAGGTGGTTCATTAAAGGCTTCACATCCATTGTTACTCCACTTACGGACCTAACCCATAAAGTTCAGAAGAAGTGGCCCCTCCGGCTGTAAAGGCCTTTCAAACCCTGAAAGAGGCCTTTAGCTTGGTACCAGTTTCTTTGCTTTCTGGTGCTTTCTCCTATAGACCAATCTTGGAGAAAGAAAGAGCCAATATCTGGACTAAGGTCCAGAAAAATGTACAGGAGGCTATTTAGAGTTACAAAATCTTCGCCATAGATCAGTTGAACTGGACATCCATCCAGAATATTGCCCTGCGCCAACCCTCATCTAAATTTGGACCTAAATACATTGGTCCTTTTCCAAACATCAAGAATCTAAGGGGTGTCACCTTTAATACCAATCTTCCCTCATCTATTAAGATTCCTAAAACACATGTATCATTATTAAAACCCATGGATATGTTCAGGTGTCTTCTCCATCCACTATATTGCTCGAGAATGAGCCTGAATATGAAGACAATAAGATTCTGAACTCTAGATGGGTGCGTAATTCCTTATAGTGGTGTCCTCAGGTGCTGTGCTAAGCTGACCATTGCCTGGCACCACTTTGAGTGGTGCTGTACGTCACTTCCCCCTCCCACATCCCCGGAATCCAACTTTGTTATGGGTGCTCAGCCCTCTAATCTCTGTGGGCAAATCAGCCCTGCTACTGGTGCTGGGCCAATAGCCCTGAGTTGCCACAGCCAATCCCTGCACACCTTCCCCTTTAAAGCTGCCAAGTCCCTGTCATGAGTATCCTGTTACTCATTTTACTTGTGTTTGACCCAGATTTGACCTTTGGCCTCTTCGATCTCAGATTTCTTAACCTTGTCTCTGTCTGCTCCCTTTGGTACCTTCTACAGTCTTGACCTTTCCCCTGACCTTGCATCCGGTTATCCCTCTGCTGTCCTGTGAACTCCAGCCTATGCTCACCCACCTGCAGGTCCAACCCTCAGTTGATAAAGTTTGCGCTCATAAGACCTGGGGGCAACCAGATGAGGTCTGCTTGCATCACGGCAAACAGAGGCTTGTCTAAAGGTGAAGACAGTGGCAGAGATTAGGCGTTATCTACTAACCTGGACCTGCTAACTGGTGAACCTTACAGCAATAAAATGTAGGAAGGGGTATGACTGGAGCAATCTACAAAGCAATCTACACATTTAGGAAAGACTTGTAAACTGAATTCCAATCAGTGGCTCAGCTAAAAGAAAATATCTCCTGTGAGTTAGGTAAATTCTCAAGTCTAAATCTTTTAAAGAGGTTTTAGATCAGAACTACCATGGCTGCCCAAGGCTCCCTTGCTCATATTTTCCTGTATTTTTTTCAATATTGGGCTTAAAGTGGACCAACATCCGATGCTGATCGGCCCGGGAATCTATATGATTCCCGTGCCGATCAGCATCGGGCCTGCAGGGCACCCCGATCGGGGTGCCCCGCTGTGTGAAACCCCCCAGAAAGCCCTGAAATCCCTACCTGCTCCTCGATCCAGCGGCGCATGCGCGAGCCGCCGCTCGCGCATCCCTCTAGCAGGGCGCGCACCCGCGCCAGCCGATTGTGAATGGCGCACTCCCTGTAAGAGTGAGGCACGGGAGGCGGCGGCGGGTGCGCTTGCTTGTCCGTCGACAGACCTCGCTTGTCCGTCGGTGGGGATTGGCTGCAGCGGTCACGTGGGAGCGGGAACAGGTGAGTTTTTGGGGCTTTCTGGGGGGTTTCACACAGCGGGGCACCCCCGATCGAGGTGCCCCACCAAAGTGGACCAAAACCCAGGATAGTCAAAATCCTGGGTGTTGGTCCACTTTAAGTGTTAGTAAAAAAAAACTTATAGGTTCACAGAAAACTGTGGGATAAATTACTGAGTCATACCAATCCTCTTTTTTATGGCATGACAGTTCACTGAAATGGTTGTGCAAAAAACAGCACCTTACTTCTATAAAATACAAGTTGAACTTCCGTAGACAACATAATCTAACTAAGCCTATAAATGTTATCTTTTTATCTGTATTTGACAAGCAGCATTATTGGCTATTTTCCTGTTTTATGTTATAGAGCCCACTGGTTAAATAAAAGAGTTTATCGTTTCAATTTTTGTCACGTATACCACATAAGAAGGAAGGTTGAAAAATGATAAGGGTCCGGTAATATCCGGAGCTTGATTTTAGTGTATATGAAGCTGTAAACAGAGATATCAAGGAAAGACTGCAAATTATGAGGGTTATTTTTTTAGACTGGCTACTAAAGAGGTTTAGCAGATAATAGGTTTATAAAGCTATATTAATGGTTTTATGACCACTGGATGGATACAGCAGCTTAGTATAAAACACATTTTGTCATGAATAGTCTACAAAAATGTACAGAAATCATTAATATAATATAATATAAATCATTAATATAGGATTTAACAAAACCTACTTCATACCCTCTTTGGCTATTCTGTCCACAGACACCTCATCTTTAATAACAACATTTTGTCCCTGGTACCTGTATCCGTAACATCGCAAATTTCAAAACTGAACTGGCTGTAGGATCCCGAATAAACTTGTCCTCCCTGAAATGTGATTGGGACACTGAGATCTCCAAGGACTAAATTTGAATCTGTTTAACCTTAGTTGCTGCTGGCCTCTGTCCCTGCCTTCTGACACAATAGCCTAATGACTCCATGGTGCTGACTGCTAACAATCTCCTTAGATATTTCATTTTTTCTCCCTATAGATGTTTTTTTCCAGCACTTGCCCTTTATAGATATATTAAGTTTATAATCACTTACTTTCTTTATAAGTAACACACACCCTCCCCTTGATCCCCTGATTCATGCTGTTTGAAAACACCCTTCTGAGATCACCTATACTCAGGGGCGGACTGGCCATAGGGAGGCCTGGTGGACCGCACTGCTTTGGGGCAGTCTGGGCTGCTACCTTTACTAACACTCCCATCCAATCCGAGCCCCCATCCCCTTACACACTCTATCCCCTTACCCAAGAAACCCCAGCCCATGTCCTCCCCCTAATGATATACAGCCTCAGTCTTGGAGCACACTGGATGACTGACCAGGAAGCAGCAGAAATGCCCCTGGCTGCTCATGGGCAGGTCAGGTGTTGGTAAAATCCCGGGCTGATTTTTGGCCCCAGTCCACCACTGCCTATACTTGTTCGTTGGTGCAGGCCATTCAGTGATGGGGGACACGAGCAGCTTTTTGTGTCCCTCATTGGTGGCCAGCTTGAATGGCTCAGTAAGTATAGCGTGAATTGAGATGTCAACAGGGAACAAACAAATTCAAAGGGTAACAGATTTGTCAATATACTATTATATGTTCACAAGGAAGTAACACTGAGCTTTTAAGGATTTAGTGAAGTAAGTTTAACTTTGAGTTTGAATTCCAACCTGCATTTCAGTAAGCATTTTAACTTTAACCTACCAAAAAGTCCCCAAAATGTTTGTTCTAACTTTTCTTTACCATAAATCATCTGTGCATTGGATGGAGCATTTTTACAAGTGAGAAACATTTTTTTTGGATTTGGAAACAACAGCAATTAATGGGATATGAAGAAAGGAATAACCATATTTTTGGCATAGCTCATAGGGTGCTATTATTAGATAACTTCTAGGAAATGTTAACAAAATACATTTTTTCTGTAAAAAAGCTCATGGAGATGCAGGTGGCAATTCACACCTAAAATCAGACATTAAATTTTACTTGCTTATCCAAATTAGCATGATCATAGGCTCTGTACATATCTATCCATTGTGTTAAGAGCAGGTGTTTTGTAAGTATGCCAGAGGTGTATTGTATCAAAATAAATGCTGCACTTCGCAATGCATTTGTGTTGCATTTTTGGAAAAAAAACTTTTGTGGAGATGAGGAGACACATGGAAGATCTGGACAATAGGGGTAGCAGAAATAATATTAGCATGAGGGGCATTCCAGAGTCAGTTCTACTAGAGCAAATATTGGCGGTTCTGCAATAAATTTTTAACTTGCTGCTCGAGTCGCCCCCGGAATCCCCTATTGACTATGTGGGTGCCTGCAGGGGCCTTAGGCCCGCGATATAGGGGATTACATTTTGAGAATATCATTTGTTTTCTTCAAAGCTTCCTATTAAACATTAGACATTCTCTCCAGAGCGAAAATTCAAGAAGCCATCATGTTCAATGACGAAGCTGTTGAACTATACCAAGATCTGTCTGGAATCATGCTGCAGGAAAGATGTGTCCCTTCGCCCGCTCCTACAGATGCTTCAAGACAACAAAATCCCATACAAATAGAGATTTCTGTTTGCCCTGGCAGTCTCAATAAATAGAAGAAATTTTACTGCACTACCCAGATGAGATTGCAAACATTTGTGAGACGCTAAACATACCATATCCTCCAGACCTGCCAGAGTGTAACACTGAGCTTCCGATGCAAGTTAAGACTTAAAGTGGACCAACACCCAGGATTTTGACTATCCTGGGTTTTGGTCCACTTCGGTGGGGCACCCCGATCGGGGGTGCCCTGCTGTGTGAAACCCCCCAGAACGCCCGGAAACACTCACCTCACCACGCTCCTACGCGGGCGCTCGTCCAATCAGAGCGCTCAGAGCCGCTGTGGTATGCACGTACAAGCGGCGTTCAACCACAGCGGCTCTGAGTGCTGGAGACCGCGTCTCGCACGTCCCTCTTACAGTGAGCACGCCCGCGGCGGCCATTCACAAATGGCCGGCACGGGTGAGCGCCCTGCTAGAGGGAAGCGCGAGACGCGGCCGTGGCTACAGCTTTGTATCTGTACTCTTATAGCGGAGGGTGGGAGGGAAAGGAGTGATCTTGGCTGCTCAGTGGGTGTTTTGTGATCGGCCTTTTTTTGGTCTGGGCCACATATCGACATGTGGAGGAGCTGGCTTTTTACGGCTTACCAGACCTAGAGGAGTGGATCAGGATGAAAGGGCATATGGGGGGGCTGGCTCTGTGAGTGGGCATGGCGATACGGAATGCAGATCTTATCTGCTGATCACTTATACAGCACTATAACGTTAATTTAAGTTCTGGTGGAAGGATAAACATTATCCCCAAGAAAGCGAATACCCATTGCTGGTCACATGCCTTGCTCCAAAAGTTTGCATATAGCAGAAGTTCTCACTGTGAAGGTATATTGTGTTCTCTGTTGCAACCAAATTCCCTTTTGACTATGTTAGCAATTAGGGCTCCTAAAAGACACTGGATGCCTACACAATATAAGAGAGGGAATACATTTATTTTTCCAAGATAATAAGCCGAAAGACACTAACTCTATGACACACTTGGCAACAAACATACGTACAATACGTACAATAAGAGGGATATGTATTAGCAAGAGCATGAGACTTAAAAATTTATAGGATAAAGTGTCTAGAGGCACAACATAAAAAAACAATGCTGTAGGCCCACCTTAGTGAGTTGACTGTAGCTAGAATAGAGCTTTCTGAAGCCCTTGCCTACGCAGCTAGGAAAGCGTTTGTACTCAGCAATGGCATGTATTACGAAAGGGGAGATAAGAATGGTAAGATTCTAGCCAGAGCACTGAAAGCCCAACAGCTTAAAATTCAGGTTCTGAGCATTAAAGACTCAGAAGTGCATATTACCCCAAAAAAGGTTTCAACACAATTTCAGAACTTTTATTCCGCTTTATATAATCAACCAAATGCGACATATGTGAACACCCACTGTACCCTGTCCCAACAAAATCGGGCCTCCCCAAAATAAAACAAAAAGAGATTACCTGGAAGCCCCAAACACCGAAATGGACATAGTGAAAGCACTTAAGAATACTAAGACGGGAAAGGCACCTGGGCATGATGGCCTACTGGCAGTGTGTTACAAAACTTTTCTGGATCTCTTAATCCTGTATTTATGTAAGGTATATGAGTCTTTGAGAGGTGGTTATCTACCCACATCTTGCTTAGAGGTGCATATAGGAGTCAATTCAGAGCCAGGTGAGAATTCTCACTCCTTTTTTCGGAGATAAATCTGCCATGGACTTTCATAGTCTACTTTGGGGCTGACTTAGAGCCAGGTGAAAATTTAGACTCGGTAAACAATGGAAGTCAATCACAGTTTTCTCTCCTAAAAAAGGTGAGTAAGAATTCTCACCTGGCTCTGAATCAACTGCATTGTGGTTATCCACAAAGAGGGCAAAGACCCCTCATGTTTAAACTATGAACCAATCTCATTGTTGAACGCTGACATTAAACTATATGCCAAAGTAGTAGCAGACAGGATTAGCGAGCTTCTCCAAAATTTGCTGACAGATCAAATGGGCTTTGTCCCCCATAGGAAAGCAAGACAACACCCTTAAGGTTCTGAATATCCTTAACTGGGTCCATGCAAAAAGCCTGGGCGTGGTATTCTGGCCAACAAATGCTGAATTTTTTTTTGACAGTGTAGAGTGTCCCTGGATATGGTATATTCTCCAATATATATGGGATTTGGGCAGAACAGAGAAGCAGCTTTCGGCCAGGGTGAAGGTAAACAATGTTTTTTGTGATCCATTTGCCATACCTAATGGAATGCGTCAGGGATGTCTGCTATCTCCTTTGATTTTAGAACCCTTTATCAGACATGTATAAAATAACAGTGATGTTAGGGGGATCCATATTCAAGATTAGAATACAGGGCGACTTGTTTTTTTTTTTTATTACCAGTCATTTAACTACTTTACCCTCTCTTATTAAAGAATTTGAGACTTTTGGCAAGATATCCAACCTCTAGTTGAACTATAACAAATCGGCCACTAGATATTAACATTCCACAATCAATTACAGACTCCCTAAAGCGAACCTTCTCATTCTGATGGGAAACAACTAGCTTTAAATATTTGGGCATTAATCTACCAAGAGATATTTTTCAGCTTAAATTACACCCTAATATGGAATTCTATTAAAAATAATCTTAAAAAGTGGAGGACACTAAAACTGTCATGGTTTGGGCACATAGCAGTGGTCAAAATGAATGTCCTCCCAAAGCTTCAATATGTCTTCCAATGTATCACCATAGCAATTTCATGCTCTTACCTAGCTGAGATTAAGAGGAAGTTTATGGAATTCATTTGGAATGGTGACTTGCCTAGAATCAACTATGCAACACCAATTACTCCTAGAGCGCTGGGTGGGTTGGGTGCCCCAGACATAGAATGCTACCAAAAGTCCATACATTTAGGCAGGGTGATAGAATGGAATACGTGCTTGGAGCTCAAGGACTAGGTCAAAATTTAATGTGACATAAGATGCCCAATTACCCATCTATACAGGCGACCCTGCTACTTACTAGCAACATTTTAGGAAGTTTATCTACATATTAACTGCAATAGGCCCCTTTAACCCTTTTAGTGCCTGCTATGTGACTCATGTAGCTGACTTTAAACACCAATATAAAAAAAATAAACAGTTAAAAACTCACCTGGCCCCTCGAAATGACCAGGTTTTCTCTTCACCTGGGTCCATGAGACCCCCTATAGCAGTTCACAAGGCTTAACACCCCCCATTACCTGCCTCCTCAAAGTTCGGGGGGGGGTCAAAAGAGCCCAGGGGCCACAAAGGCTATGCAGGCTTGTAGCCTTTAGAGCTGGGAGCCACTGAGGCTGACCTCTTCTCCCTGGTCTACAAGTCCCAATAGCTGGTTATGCTGAGAAGGAGGGACCCCACATCATTTTAATGTATTTTTTAAGGGTTTATAGTGTGGATAGTAGTTGTATTTTATTTGTACAGTAAATGTTATAAAGTGCTATTTTCAGATTGGGGGGTCTGTTGGGCAGGAACAGGGGCTGTCAATACATATGTGGTACTGTTGTAATCAGACGAAAAGGGGCTTTCACATGCAATATGAATTTCTTAAATAAAATAAATTCTTTATTTTGAATAAACGAGGCAAATAAAAAAAATATATCTATGGGCGAGACTAGTTGTAAAGATGGCGGCGCTCGTCGGGAAAGGAGGGGGGGAGGGCTTGTCAGGCTCTCTCCTGAAGATGGAAGAGCCCCGGAGGGGGGGATCGGAGGCCCACCGGTTGAAGAGGAGACCCGGCGGGAGTTATCAAGCACTGAGGTGAGTAAATGTCATTTTATTTATTTTTTTTCTTTTTAACAGGAAATGCTGGCGGCCACTGAAGAGGGGGACACCCTATTCCAGGCACCCTCCTGCAGCCAGAGGAGCCAGGGTTGGGGATCAGAGACCCCCCGGGTGAAGAGGAGACTCAGCTGGATCGAACATTGGCCACTAGCAGGGGGAAAGCTAGGCACGTAGAATTTATGTGGCTGGAGTTTAGCGGTCGGAGAGGTAGCCACGTAAATTTTACGTGGCTGACAATAGAAGGGTTAAAGGCCACTCCTCCACTCTGAGAGTGAGTGAAGAGAGTAAACTTTATTGAGAGTATGGAAGAATTAATGTTCCGCAGATAAGAAAGCCATGAATTCAATTTAGAGAAACCGACTGATATAAACTAAAGTTGGCCACCCTTGCTGATGCTGTTTTCCTTTGCAGGCCATGGGCTTTCTCCATGCAAGAATGGGGTTTGGGGGGCACCCCGGGTGAATGGGGGCAGGGGCCTATCAGCTTACCTGTGTTGCAGCCTTCTCTGTCTTTATACCTTCTCTTCCTGTCAAGGTGGCTGATCTGGTCATGCCCGCATTTGCGATACTGCGCATGAGCAGGCAATTCCTTGTGCTAGTGGCCTATAAAAGGAGGCTTGTCCCGTGTGCCAGCTCTTTTTCTGCACCCACCTGAACTCTGAATGGCCAGCTCTGTTTTTGCACTTTCCTGGACTTTGGGCTTTCTTGGCTCTGCTCCTGCATGCACTCTGTGCCGAACTCCAGGCTCAGCACTTGCCATCAGTAGCTTTGGGACCCTGGTGAAAACCAGACTTGCTGGCAGACTCCCCACACTGAGCCTGGCTTGTGGTGTAGCACTGCCAACATTTCCTGCTGGCCTCCTACCAGCTCAGCCAGCGTTAACCTCATCTTGCCTTCCAGCTCCTGAGTTCCTCTGCCTTTGGTTTTCATGTATAAATATATTCTGATATTTGCTAAGATTTCAAATAGTCCTCTGGCCAAGAACATGACACACCTTTGGAAGACAAGTGGGCCAGCATGAACACCTCCCAAATGTATCAATTTTCGGAAAGCAGGAGTCTAAATCATAGGAGCTTTAGTCATGGTTCACTTGTTTAGGCCTATTGGACCTTTGGTCCCTGACTGATGGAGCATAGGAGTTTTATGAAATCACTTCTGCATGAGTATGCTGCTATTTGTAACGCCCTCTTTGCAATGTATTAACATTTTACACTGTAAAATCCCATGGTTGTACCTTATGCAAAATGCTGTATTTTATATATTTTTCAATAAAAACAGTATGAATATAAAAAAATATAAAATTCAGACTTTGAGTGCTGTCTGATGGGTGACAGGTTATAGCCAGCAATGAAGCATATCCGCCACATGGTTGCACAACCATCGAATGAAGCTCCAATTGTAAAAGTGAACATCCCTCAAGTGTAGGACTCCATGATGGTGTGAGGGGACGGTGAGGTTAGTTTTCTGCCTCAGTGGCCTCAGTCTCAGTGGCCAGGTGTTTAAAATGCTGTCCCTTCCCTGCTGCACAATGATTAGCATGGACCTGCAGGGGAATTCTGACACTATGCAAGTAGTCTAAGAGGGTTATTTAAGAAACGCTAGTGCCAGGTAGTGCCACGTAGCGACAGGTAGCGTTGAGTGAACGCTGGGTGTTGTATGTGAAAACCACATTTAAGAAAGCGAATCTGGTGAGTGCCTCTAACAGCACCATGTAGCATCAAATGTATCACTAGAGACGGCTCAGTGTATAGAGTTGGTTCTCTAGGTTCAGGAGCGCCATGTAGTACCTTTCACTCAATAGCGCTCTGCCATACATTTCAATGGTGTTTCATTTGGTAGTGTTTAAATAGCGTTTTCCTATAGTAAACTTTTTGGCTCAAATCATTGTGTAACCTCTCCTGCCCATCAAACAAATACTTTTATTGTTTTATTTATTTATTTATTTATGCAGAATTTTATGTGCAGGTCTGACATTGCAATATCATTGTCACAGTGTTAAAACAATGTCATTCTATATGTTTTCGCTCTGGTGTTGGTGTATATGTGTTGAGAAACAGACTTTTTTCACACAGCGTCTGACGTTCTATTCTAGAGCGCCCAGCTTTAGAGCGCCGGTGCCGCTTGTGTGTAGTTTTTCATGAATGTGGTGTCCCGAGGTCAAAGCACCCAAGGCTACGCTACATCTAACAATAGGACAACGCTCCAGCGAAAGATAGGTGGCTCACATGACGATAGGTGGCGCTAGTATTAAATCAGCCTCTAAGTTGGTTACAGATAAAAAGTAGAGTGTCACCATGTGGAAAGCTTCTACAAAGCCTATTAATATGGTATTATTTGTTTATTATTATTTATTATTATTGTCTCAGAAAAATGGTGGGATTTTTATTTATATTTTAAATATATCATAATATTTATATTATGCTTTAAAAAGTTTGCATTACAGCATTATTTGCTTCTAAATTAAAATGATACTTTACCTTTTTGAGGATTGTATTTTCGGAACAATCATACAGTGCCCCTCTTTTTTTCCTACTATATATATATATAAATATATATATATACACACACGCACATGTATATATTTGCCCTATTATTAAACAAATAATCCCATTTTTTATGAGGGTAGGCTTAATTCTGTAGACACCCCAAAGGAAGCAAGCTAACAGAATATCCACAATTTATACTGTGAAGGGTCCTTATAATAACTGTGCTTCAGAATTTTGGATTCTATTAAAAAGGAATCTGAAAAGGTACCGTACATTACACATTTTACTTACTACTGTGACATACAGTGGTTAATAAGAACAGAGACCTGCTAATTTAGAACATTAGATGTGTTCTCCTTTGCTCAGTTTCAAAATTATTTTGTACAGTTCTTCTGATTAATGCAAAGTCTCTATGCTGATCCCTGCTGAGGATTAAAACACATAACACATATAAAATGAAATGTAAAAAGTAGAAAATGTGATTTTTATTTTTACTTAAGTTTTTCCTTTGAAAAGATAATTTATTTTTTGTGCTGCCAAGGTTGGTTTGATTTTATGTTACAAACTCTATTACAAAACCAAATGCTTTTCCTTACTGCAAGATAAGGGTTGGGCATGGGAACTGGGTCAGCTCATGCCACATGTCTATTTTTCATACCTTGCTTCTGTCTTGAGTTAATGCCATGGCTAGAAAAGAAGCTTACATTATTAGGTCACATAATGGTCAGAGCACAAAAACGCTCAGGCGGAGCACAAACTATTCCGCATGGGTCTACTTGCATGATTCTTGGCTGCGTGCACACATTGGACGCACATGTAAATCGCACCAAATGGCAAGCACATGGGGGAAGCACAAGTAGCCTCTGGCAAAGGAATGTGCCAAGGAAAATCTCTACAAATGGCCCTGCCCCATGCGCAGTTGGCTGGCTAGACTCCTAATTGCTCCCGATGGCCTTCCATGTTTCTCCACCTTTCCTTTACTGCTTCTTCATAGCGATTCGATCTCTCCAGCTTCTGTGTTTTCTGCAAAACTGTATTCACCATTTTGGAGTGTATTCTCTGAAGAACCTGTGTTCTTTTTTTTGGAGGGGGGCGTTTCGGGGGATATTTTGATTCCAATTAACCCTAATTTCTTTTTGCCTGATGTTTTGCCCCAGCTGTTCTCTTTAACCTTTCCTCCCCTGTTTGGTTTACATATTTAAACATAATAATTTAGCTATAACTTTTTTTGTTTTTGTTAAATTTCGGGGTCCAATATCAACGTTTTTGTTGTTCTGACCTTAATTTTTGGAATTTTATCAATTTTGGGAACTTTTATGATTTTTTTAACAATAACCAAAAAAGGGTTCAATTCCTAAAAAGAACTTGCGGCTGACACTTTGTTCAAAAACAGGTTAGACGCTGCCAGCATGTATTTTCGGAATGAAATAATCCTGTTACTCATTGTCATCAGCAGTTTCCTCCTCCTATTTACCGTAGGAAATTCACTCTTCAAATTTACACATTTGCGCATGCTTTCTGCCCTATTAACATACCATAAATCAGGTGCCTGAGACAGTTTGTGTGACAAAATGCCCTGAGCGGAAAATTTCAGGGGCAAGTTGGTGCATTGGCGAGCGTTGGTGTGCAAAAACTGGCTCAAAAACAGATTTTGATGACCATGAATCAGAGAGAAGGTGAAGCCCGACTTGGCGCTCCAAAAAACATGTGCAAATTTATTTGTGCACATCCATGAATCCAGTACATACACTGTGATTACTAAAGCAGATCCCCACCCTCCTAGGAAGTTGTACAGGTTACAGTAGGGTGGTACTTGAGATAATTTGAAAATAGGAAGTAATATGCGACAGGAAATAGGATAGGAAACAACATCTCACCATTGGTCTGGTGGGCACGTTACCTCACTGCATAAAAAGCGGGGTCCGCATCATACCGCACACTGCCACTACTTGCTCTGCATTAGATAGCTAGAGATGCTGCTGCAGAGGGACAGAAAGGGCTTATTTTATTATTTACTTTCATTAAACAACTGTCCTTTTCAGGTCACTTATTTAAGTGTTTTCAGTCAGGGCTAGATAGATGTTAAAGCACGTTATTGTCATTTTCTGGGAAAGCTGCTGGAGTGAGGTCAAGAGAGGTAGAGTTTCAGTACTAACCCCTTAGTGTAATAGCCTCTTAGTGTTGGTACTCTGATAGTATGGCAGCAGTGTCAGTACTGTGAAATAGCATCTCAGCATCACTACTCTGATAGTACTACAGCAGTGTCAGTACTCTGTTAATACTGCAGCAGTGTCAGTACTCTGTAATAGCATTTCAGTGTCAGTACTCTCATAATACTACAGCAGTGTCAGTACTGTGTAGTAGCATTTCAGTGTCAGTACTCTGATATTACTGCAGCAGTGTCAGCACTCTGTAATAGCATTTCAGTGTCAGTACTCTGATAGCACAGCACTTCTGTGTTACTGCCCATTCTATACCAATAGTTCAAGGCACCTGTGTGTTAGGGCCCATTTATACTAATAGTTCAAGGCTCCTGTTTGGTAGTGCCCTTTTACTACTACTACTGTGTAATAGCATCTCAGCATCACTACTCTGATAGTTGCAACTTATTGAATATTTTAATTATGATTTTCTATTGTGTCCTATAGGTGTTAACCCCTCCCCTAGCCTTGGCTGTCTTTTAGGTTCGTATTAATTATTTATTTGTTTTTCCCTTTCTTCTCCTTTATTCCACCTTAGGTTGCATTTCCTCCCTCTCAGTTTGGTTTTGTGATGTTAATTAGGTTTCATATTTAGTGTTTGATCAAGGTTTCCTTATACCTGCAAGGATTTTATGGATAGGTGTGTTAGTCTCAAGAGCGCAGCGTATTGCGATTAAGGTGTTAGAGCTATTTCTCCATTAACAAAGGTCAATACTGTCTTTTTCCACAGTTTCTAGTCTGGAGGACAGGGATCGGCCCAACAATATAGAATTTCTCTTTCTGTATCCCACACTAGAAAGCAAATGATTTCCTGGTGTCTTTCTATTGGGCTTTCATTAAGGCCAACAATGCACTACTTACATTAATAATAAAGTTTACTCTGACCTGTTTTGAAGACTTCATCTAGAAAGCTCCAGAGTGTTTGAACATGTGTGCATTTCCACCAGATATGTACGGTTGTGGCCCTCTCTGTCCTACACCACCAGCAATTGAAAATGTGTGTGCTTCTATTGCAATCTGCTGTCCTATCTTGATATTTTGATATCTTGATATAAACTTTAGGCAAAATATTCTAAGGGGGCTGATTAAACATTTGTGATTGAAAAGTATAGTTATCCATTCCAAACCTGTGAACACACTCTCTAAATTGGATTATATGAGGGATGTGAGAATTGAATAGTATTGTGAAAGTTTTCTATGTGTATCTGTAATTGTTATAAATAATTCCTGAAAGCATGTCAGCATCACGTTTTTTTAGGGAGGTTTATGGACCTAATGTAACTGCAAATCTGCAAATTCTTTAGTGCTATAGTGCTGTCTGCTTGCTTCAGCTGTGTTTTCCTATTCTCAGAATCCCAAATGTGCACAACTCTAATGTGGTTTGCCGCATTAATAGCAATTAAGTCGGTACCTGTGATGCCTATTGGGAGATCGTTGTTCACTATCATAGAGTGCATAATGTCTGGATAAGGAACGATATTGGGGTTCTTCATACAGTACACTAAAGAGCTCATAATAAATCGCAAATTTTTTGTCCATTCTGGGGCACTATAACAGCAGGTGTCTAACAATGCAGAAATAAGGGACAGGGACGTGGCACTGGTGCTGCTGCTGGTAATGGAGATGGTGCTGCTCAGAGAGGTCATGTTTCATCCTTGCCTGCTACACCTTCCTCTGGTACAAGCAGGCACCAGGGTTTGGAGCACATTTTTGTAGGCCCCAATACTGCTGGCAGAGTGGTGAGGCCAGAACAAGTTGAGGCAGTCGTAGATTATTTGGCACGCAGTGGTACAGGCTCCATGGGATTATATCCCCCCCACTCCACTTCTGCAGGGAGTGTTGAGCCCTCCACCTCAGCCCCCTTAAAATGAGCTGTCCTGGCCAGAGTCAATAATGCTCTAGAATGACACCCCTAACTGGCATACTGTGGGCCATCCACCTGCCCCAGTTGCAGCCTGAGGGTTCTTATTTTGGAGGATGAGTACATGGCCAGCGGACCATCACAGGACATGAAGATGAAACCCTAGAAGCCAACTGCTGCAGCTTTCTGCAATGTTGAGGCTGAGAGGGAGGCTAGCAGGGAGGAGTGGGTGAAAGAGGATGCCAGAGGCGATATCGAGGTCCTAGACCCAATGTGGACTGAAGGCCATTGGAGTTTGGAGGAAGAGGTGGTGGTCATACAGCCCCAGGCAGCCAGCAGAAGAGGGAGAAGGCTGTCAGTGGTAAGCCCCTGGCTGCTACTACCCACCACGCCCATCTGTGTGGATCTGCAATGCTTTCAGTACCTCACCATTATGGCCATCCCAAAAACCTTCAGGACATGTTGGAGGATGTGATGGAAGCAGAGGAGATGGATGAAGAAGGCCCATTTCCCAGGGAGTGCACACGAGGCTTGCAAGGTGGGTTGCTGGGCCAGGTACTCCACTATTTAGCCAGCAGACAGTTTTTGGAGGATTCAGAGGAGGTGGAGGGGGAGGAGGTCTTTCTCTCACAGCAGGGCGGGCACCCAGCGCAGCTCATGGACATCAATGGAGTGTAGCTGGAGGGAGGAGAAGGAGGAGGAGACACCTGACACAACTTCTCCTTGACTCAGGGCAGCTCACATGACCCACTACATGCTCCAGTGCCTGTGCAATGACTACATAGTTGCCCGCATAGTCACTAGTGCCGATTATTGGGTGGCTACCCAGCTGGATCCCTGCTAAAAGGACAACATCACCTCCTTAATTCCAGCACTGGAGTGGGATTGCAAAATGAGAGAGTACAAATGTAATCTGGTGGCCGCACTATTGGCGGATTTCTCTGCTTATTGCGGCACAAGGCCAACACAGCAAGGGCCCCGGGTCCACCTCACAGGGGAGGGTGAGCATGGCCCCAATGTGGAAGAATGTATTCTATTGTCCGCCACATCCACCTCCATTGGATACAGCCTATTTATTTATTAATATATGTATATATGTATTTATTTATGTATATATATTTAAGTATACATTTATTTAATGATGTAATTAACTATTTATTTATTTACTCATTTATGTACTGTATATATTGATTGATGATTTTATGTATGTAAGTATGTATTTATTTAATTTTTTTGTTTTCTGTTATTATCTTGAGTACTGTCCCCAGCCCATTTTGTGCAGGGATAACGCCCAGGTGCCCCCACCCTCAATTTGGACTTCAACCCCCCCCCCCCCAAAAAAAAAATGAATATTTAGTTTTTCTACTTATTCATGTATTTGTTCATTTTTTCTTTTGTTTTAAGTTGTTTTGCTCCCCTCGGTTTGCAACCCCTTAGACCTGTCTACCACCATTTTACAGCTATTTTTGATCCCCCAAATTCTGCTCCCTATTGAATTCATTGGGGCTCAGGCTTTGGACTTTAACAGCAAGTTCAGCCGAACTCGAATTTCAGCGGATTCACCCATCTCTATTGATATTCTAATAGATGAGTAGGAATGCGAGGGGTGTCTGTGATGGGGTGGGTGGCCTGTCTGTGGTGGGATAGGGGGCACAGAGTGGGCAGAAGTAAGCGTGCTGCCTACCTCATCTCAGCCCTGATCCTCTTCATCAGCAGTGGCGGAGCGTCAGCGGCTTTTTAAATTTGCCCCAGCCGTGGCTACAAAAAGATGGCCATAAATGGTGCATACAAACTAAGAATATTGTGCTAGACCATTAGTAGTAGATTCCTGAAAATACTGAAAAATAGCTAAAGTCCCAGGTTTGTTTAAAAGATCATCTAAAGTATAATTTGATGACTTGTACTTTTTATTCATTTGTGATACAGTGGTTTGGATTTATTGTTGGCTTTCCACTCACCCAAATTAACTCCTGTTGTGGTTTTAGTTCAGATTGCAATATCCTGAGGAGGAGCTGCCAGTGAGTGGCTTCCAACTGATTCAGGGCTGCTTCCTCGCTGATTGGAATGCCTACTGTTTATATGTGAGCTCTCAGCAACAGTAGGAGGAGAACTGTGTGCTGTATCTCTTCTTTGTCTGTATACTAAACAGCAAGTTATCATAATGGAGTCATCCCTAATGCTTTCATAGGGGAGAATGCAGAGGCAGTGCT
Source organism: Gastrophryne carolinensis (assembly GCA_027917425.1). NCBI lineage: Eukaryota > Metazoa > Chordata > Amphibia > Anura > Microhylidae > Gastrophryne > Gastrophryne carolinensis. The sequence continues at coordinate 217,634,922 of CM051234.1, forward strand.
GCAGCAGTGCTATGAGAACCCTGCTTGATGGCATGAGAGATGCAGGTGATGACTTATTTCTGTCCAGCACACTGCTCTTCCCCTGCTGTTGCTTGGAGCTCACACATAAACAATATATTCAGACAGCACTGAATCAGTTGGAATCCCTCACTGACAGCTTCTGAGTCTGAAGTAAAACCACGATTAGAGTTTTGTGTGAGAGGAAGGGGCAAACCAAGAAAACCCAAACCACTGAATACCCAATAATTTAAAACTGCACACACAACCTTACAAAGGGGTAATTGAGACTCATATACCAGATCAAGGGGGGGGGGGGCTGGCATGTCACCTGCCAGAAAGTGGGTTACTTGCCAAAACCCCTCACCCTATTACCTGCATCCCCAAAGGAAATGAAAGCTATGTGGGCTGGTAAAAAAGGAGATTCTCAACAGCTCAATGGCTCTCTGATGGAAGCATGCAAGGCCTCTGCAGTCTGGAATCCGCGCACATGATAAACAAGGAATAGTCTGCCAACATCAGCTTCCAGAGAATAAGTCAAAATCAAACGTTTACTTCATTTAATTAACAATTCCCATCCAGATCTAGAAACAGTTCCCCATAAAAGACAAAGTCTCCAAGGCCAGGTGACGCATTTCAGGCTCCTGCCTTTATTCTCACCCATGGCCTCGGAGGAATAGAATGATCTAATATAGTTCCTTTAAAGTGATGTCACAAGTTCAAAGGTGGTGAAATTCTAACACTAATATAAAATGTTTAAATAAATTAATAATATCTCAATTGTGCATATTTTACACCCAAGATTAATTAATGTTTCAATCAATTGTCATTTTTTTTTTCCACTTCTATTCCACTTATTTGTCAACTGTATAGTGCTATGGGAAGACTATCTCATATAATGAGAAAAAAACGTTTTGAGAACGTTACGGTATATGCTGTCTCCATAGCCACGCTTGCGCAGTACCGAGCAAAGGAGCACTGAGAGTACATTTCCAGTACATACGTAATACAGTTCATATTTATCTGCTCTTTTACATGAAGCCTCCAATACCACTGTGTAAAATGCAACTTGATCGATTAACCGATCATATAGTTGCAATATATAAACAACCATAAGGTGATTAACTTAAAAAGCACTAGACAGTTCTCCGCTGAGCAAAGCACTCAGGCAAGTGATACAATGTATATTCTAAGTATGTCACACACCCCGCTTCAAAACATTCATTACATGTGGGTTATACTGACCTGTAGATGGCGATCTTGCAGAGATGTAAAGTAAAAAAGTGAGCCCCTCCCGGTCCATAAATACCTGGGACCTCCCACTCATTACCCAGTCTTTCATCTCTGCAGACGGCGAGCAAGTCAGAAGATGATGTCTCCTCCTTGCAGGTAGCCGGGATGACTCCCAGCCCGCTATTTTATCTATTTCTACCCGGATCCCTTTTTGATTTACCCTGCCTCCCAGCCTAGGCTGCTGGTCCGGGTGAGGGTAGATGGCACCCTAGGTGCTTAGGAGCTAAGCTCCACCGTGAGACCCCACACTAAGGGGTAGGCGGTTAACCGGGTTGGTGACCCCGGTTTTGGGATGCCCTGCCCCTTGGCCTTCCACCCTGGTGGTTTTTCCCCTCTTCCGGATGCCCTTCTCCTTAGAGGGGGGCGGCCCGTCTCCCGTGTTAGTAAGCCTTATTTTTTATTTTGTATCAGTGTGTGTGTGTGTGTGTGTGTGTGTGTGTGTGTGAGTGCACTGTGCTGTTATTTTTTTTTTTTTTGCTGACTGGCACCGCGGCCGCCACGGTCGCCGCGGCGCTGGCCATTGCGAGAGGCCGGTGTTGGGGAAGCTTCTTCCCTCCGGTGTGGTGGTTGAGGGGGGCGGGGCCAGGCGTTCGGCGCGACGCCGCGGCCCGCCCCGTGCGGCTGGCGCCGCTGTGGAGCCCGGCCACTGGCTGGGAGCCGCGCTGTGTGGAGGAGGGGGGGCGGAGCAGGGTGCGACGTGCGAACCGCGCTGGCCACGCCCCCCTTCTCCTCTCTGTCTTCTCATCTCAGCATCGTGGTGATTCAGAATAGGACGCCATTGCAGCGCTGTGAGTGGCCCTGTGGGCCTTCTTTACTTGCTCATGTGTGTTTTTATTAGTATATATGTATATATTTTACATATGAAGGCTGGTGAGGCTGAATGGGCCTATTCTTGTGTCTTCCAGGTGGACCTACATTGATTATTAAGGGGGTTCTCCCAGTCCTAGGGTCCCTGCGTTCAACTGGGCTTATATGTAAATCCTCCCACTTGGGACATTAAAGGGGCATCCCGGCTTATATTGCGTAATTCCCTTGGTCATTGCGACTACCTATAAGATCACTGTATGGAGGCGTCCCCGGATACTGGGCTTGGGCTCCCCTCGGGGCAATCCCGGCAGTGTATGGGGTGTGGGGTATCCCTTACGGGGGATGATGTGTTTCTTTGTATACCATGTGCTCAGCAGACTATTACGCGGCAGTCCGGACCCCAGGCGTCTGGTTCAGCGCAGCCGGTCTCTTCTCCTACCCCTCCCCGACTGATCCGTGCCCCATGTGACGTTGTCATGTGTGGGGAGTCGCAATCTGAGGTGTGTGCCAGATTGGCCAATCTGGAGAAATTATTTTCTAGCGCTGTTGCCAGAAAGGCCCCGGCTAAGAGAAAGCACTTGTCTCCAGCCACGCGGGCTTTTGACTTTGATGAGTTTGATTCTCTGGACTGGTCCGATTACTCCCCGCTAGAGGAAGGGGAGCTATTTGAGGAGTCGGATGATTCTGACGATCAGCAGTTTGTTGGCGCTGATACCGAGCGGGGTCAGGGGGATTCCTTGGATACCCCTAAGGTTCTGGCTCAGATGTTTGAGGTTTTGGCTATTTCTCCTCCTGAGGTGGCTCCTCCGCAAAAGGGGGAGTTTTTCGAGGAGTCTAAGCCGTGCTTGGAATTCCCTAATCAAAAGCATTTTGATGGCATTATTGCTAAGGAATGAGAGAGGCCTACTCGGCTCCCAGGTGTTCCTCCGGGTTGGGATAAGAAATATCCCTTTTACGTTGGGTGCAGTGAAGCGTTGGTCGTCCCCTCCCGAGGTGGATGCCCCGGTTTTGGGGTTGTCTAACACCGCTGTTTTGCATTCTCCTGATTTGTTCCACTCTTAAAGATGGTGAGGATAAACGCATTGACCAGATGGCTTGTCATGGTTTTGCCAGTGTCGGGTCGGCCTTGCGGCCTGTTTGTGCTTCGGCGCTTTTAGTGGTAGCTACCAGGTTGGTTGTTAGGGACCTGTTGACTACTTCCGGCTAGTGATGAGTTCTCTGCTCTTAAACGGTGTGAATTGTTTTTGTCATTTGTACTAGCCGCCTTGGATGACACATTGGTGATGTGTAGCAGAACGTCTGCCCTGCTTGTGGCTATTTGGCGTTTGGTTTGGTTACGCCAGTGGGCGGCTGATTTTGTGTCCAAAAAGTCGCTTACGGCACTTCCCTTTGTAGGGTTGCGGCTCTTTGGAGAAAAATTGGATTCGGTCGCCAAAGGCGGTAAGTTACCTCAGCGAAGGAAGCAACGTCGTTCCTTTCGGGGGGCGGCTTCCTTTACCCCTTTCTTTCGTGGGGCCAGAGCTGGCAGGGGATTGGCTTTCTCCTCATCCAGAGGTGATTCCTGGGACAGGGGCAGAGGACATGCCCGTCCAGGACACAGTTGGGACTCTAAGCCCAAAGCCGCTGCCAAGACAGCTCAGCAATGAGGGGGCGCCCTCACCCTTGTGGCTGGGGGGACAGCTGCGACACTTCTCCCAGGTCTGGGACCAGGAGATCTCGGACAGATGGATTCGGGAAGTGGTGTCTTCCGGTTACAAGCTGGAGTTCGAGATACGGCCCCCTCCCAGATTCTTCAGGTCTCGGGTGCCTTCGGATCCTCTGGCCACGCAGGGGCTCCGGGCGGCGATAAAAAATCTTCTGGATATGGCTGTCATTTGCCCGGTGCCTCTCTCGGACCGGGGCCTGGGGTTTTATTCCAATCTGTTCCTGGTGCCCAAGAAGGATGGCTCTGTTTGGCCCATCCTGGATCTGAAGATCCTCAACAGGTTCGTCCGTCCCCGGAAGTTCCGCATGGAAACGCTGCGTTCAGCCATCTACTCTCTTCGTCAGGGGGACTTCATGACGTCCATAGACATCAAGGATGCTTATCTGCATGTTCCAATCTTCCCGGCGGACCAGAGATTTCTCAGGTTCGTGGTGGAAAATCTGCATTTTCAGTTTGAGGCCCTTCTTTTCGGCCTTACCTCGGCTCCAAGGGTTTTCACCAAGGTGCTGGCAGGGGTGATGGCTCTTCTCAGAGCCCAGGGTATCCACATCGTACCATATCTGGACGATCTTCTCATTATGGTGTTTTCTCTCAGCCAAGCGGAGTTAGACACCAGGACTGTGGTATCCACTCTGGAGAGATTCGGTTGGGTGATCAACTACCCCAAGTCTTCCCTTTCTCCGTCCAGGGTGGTGTCTTTTCTGGGAATGTCTCTGGATACTTCTCAGACCAGGGTGTTTCTTCCTCGGTCCAAGGTTCTTTTGATTCAGGAATTGGCTCAGCTTCTCCTGTCCATCCCTCGTCCGGCCATCCGGCTGGGGATGAGACTGGTGGGATTGATGGTGGCTTCCTTCGAGGCGGTTCCTTTTGCTCAGTTTCACACAAGGACGCTCCAGCTCCATCTGTTGGAGGCCTGGGACAGGTCTCCACGGTCTTTGGATCAGTCCCCCCCGGGTTCAGCGTTCCCTTCAGTGGTGGCTGGAACCAATCAATCTGTTGAGGGGCAGATCCTTTCTGACTCCTTGTTGGAAACGGTCACCGCAGAGGCCAGCCTGTCAGGATGGGGGGGGTTTCTGGAAGGATCTTCAGTTTCAGGGGCTGTGGGGGCCTCAGGAGGCTCACGAGCCCATCAATGTTCTGGAACTGAGGGCCATCAGGTTGGTTCTGTTTCACTTGACTCATCAGTTACAGGGCTTGCCGGTTCAGGTTCGGTCGGACAATCGGATGGCAGTCGCCTACATCAATCACCAGGGAGGGACTTGCAGCAGAAGTGCCCTCGGGGAAGTGTCTTTGATTCTGACCTGGGCGGAGAGTCATGTCCCGTGCATTTCGGCAGTTTATATTCCGGGAGTGGAGAACACGGAGGCGGACTCCCTGAGCAGGTTCTCATCTCACCGGGGGGGATGGTCTCTCAGTCCCAAGGTGTTTTGCTCGATTTGCCTCAGGTGGGGGTCTCCGGAGGTGGACCTCTTTGCTTCTCGGCACAATCACAAGCTTCCGGCATTCGTGTCTCTCTCGCGGGATCCTCTGGCTCTGGCAGTGGATGCCATGTCTCTGAGCTGGAGGGATCTGGGTGTTCTGTATCTGCTCCCTCCATTCCCCATGGTGGGCAAGGTGGTGCGCAAGCTGGCTCTAGAGGGGGCGACGGCAATCCTGGTGGCTCCAAGATGGTCAAGGCAGGTTTGGTTCGCAGACGTCGTGCGGTTGGCAGTGGATCAGTTCGCTCTGCCCCTTCTGCCGGATCTGCTCACTCAGGGTCAACTACTTTACCCCAATTTACCAACGCTGGCTTTGACGGCGTGGCTGCTGAAACCTCCATCTTAAAGGAGGAAGGTCTTTCCGATGCTGTGATTCAGACTCTTATTAGCGCTAGGAAGAGGTCTTCCTCTACCATCTACTATAGGACTTGGAGGTCTTATATTGATTGGTGTGAGGTCAGGGCGTTGCCTTGTAGGGTGTTTTCTATCCCTAGGATTTTGGAGTTTCTGCAATAAGGTCTGGACTTGGGGCTCCAACTTAGTACGCTGAAAGGGCAGGTTTCTGCCCTGGCGGTTTTCTTTCAAAGGCCTTTTGCTCTTCATCCTTTGGTTAAGACTTTTTTCCAGGGGGTTACGCATGTGTGGCCTCCTAGGAAGCCTTTGCTCCCAGTTTGGGATTTGAATTTGGTTCTTTCTGCTCTTCAGGGTCCTCCTTTTGAGCCTTTGCAGGATATTGCATTGTTTACGCTTACGCAGAAGGTTGCATTTTTGGTTGCTATCACTGTTCGGTGCGTCTCTGAGTTGGCGGCTTTGTCCATTCAGGCCCCGTACTTTGAGAGGCATCAGGACAAGGTTGTTTTCCGCTTCAAGCCGGATTTCCTTCCTAAGGTGGTTTCTGCCTTTCATCTTAATCAGGATATTGTTCTGCCCTCCTTGTGTCCTAAGCCCAGCAATGACATTCCTTGGATGTAGTTCGCTGTGTGAAGTACTATTTGGTGGCCAAGTCTTCCATTAGTAGGTGGATTCGTCAGGCCGTTGTTGGGGCCTATTCTGCCAAGGGGAAGGTTCCCCCTTTTCGTGTTACTGCTCATTCTACTCGTGCTGTTGGGGCTTCCTGGGCTTTCCTGCACCAGTCCTCTGTTGAACAAGTTTGTAAGGCTGCTACTTGGTCTTCTGTTCACACTTTCTCCAAGTTTTACAAGGTTGATGTGCGGGCCTCAGCGGATGCTGTTTTTTGCCGCAAAGTTCTGCAAGCTGCAGTGGTTTAAGTTGTGCTTTATTGCCTTGTTTGGATCCCCGCCCATTATGGACACTGCTATTGGATGTCCCACATGTAATGAATGTTTTGAAGCGGGGTGTGTGACATACTTAGAATAATACCATTTTGTGACTACTCACCTGTTACATACCCCGCTTCACCCTGCCCTTTTGTATTCTGGATCCTTTATATGGTGAGCTTTTCTTTGTTATTGTTTATATTTGGCTTTTCCTGGTCCCTTACCTTACTGCTGTCCTTATACTGGGTAATGAGTGGGAGGTCCCAGGTATTTATGGACCGGGAGGGGCTCTCTTTTTTCCTTTACATCTCTGCAAGATCGCCATCTACAGGTCAGTGTAACCCACATGTAATGAATGTTTTGAAGCGGGGTGTGTGACATACTTATAATACCCATTTAACAGGTGAGTATTTACAAAATGGTATTTTTATTCAACGATTAGTCATTGCAGCTAAAAGCTTACTACTTCTGGATAGAAATAAAATATGATTGCACTATAGCTCTATGAGGCAATTGTGACAGAGAGACTCTGTTTTTCAGAATCAGCTTCTTCATGTGTGTGGCAAGATGGCCACTGTCATGCATGTTTAAGAGTGCGGAATTTGCCTGCTATTCCAAACATCTACATGGTGGCAATCACTCTCAATAAGCTTATGTCACTGATTGCCCCGAGGGATTTTAGAGCAGCAAAAGCTTTTGGCTTACTAAGCTTACTAAGCTTTTGGTTTTTGACTGGAGTTCCACCTTAAATATTTCTTGCTGTAAAGTGAGCAGTGTAGTCCTTGATGGGGACATGGAGCAGATGAAAGGATTAGTGTCACGATCGTGGAAAGCTCCCTTACGCTGGGTGTTGAAGTTGGCGCCAGCATGCTGTTTCACTAATGATTATTAATAGCAAGGATCCCATATGGCTGCAGCTATATAAAGGAGCAGAAGTATTTAGGACAGTATATTAATTTAACGTGATAGTAGGGGGTACTAATCTTGTAAAGGAGCAGTTTTAGAAAAACTAGACTTTACTGTTACGAGTTAAATCTCTTTATATGATAATATTGGCCTTGCACATTTGGAAAAAACTCTAGCAAACTTCCTTGCCCCACCTGCATGCATAATACTGAAGCATTGTCAGCACTTACATTTGCTTCTGCATCCACTCAAAGCTGAAAAGACACCACACAGATTTTCTTCTGGTAGTGTTACCATTTCAGAGCTTCCTTTCCCAGCATCCTAACTGTGCTTCTATCTGAATACAACTGTCATAACCCCACAATGCACAGCGACAGATAAAATCCTCTTTGCAGGTTGCCTGCAGCTCCATGAGATGCCATTTTGCTTTTAGAATTGGCTACAGCAAGAATTACAAAAAGGTAAACAAGTTTTATGTGCAGCAATCTGAATTGCTCTGGGGATTGATGCATATGAGGACTCTTTCTTGTAAGGTTGTTAGTCCGGTTTAAATACTGGGCAAGAGGTCCACTAAACTTAAAGCAGGGCCATTGAGCTCGTCTTGCTCACAGAATGCTAAAATCAGAGTCAACAGGATAGTGACTGGTGATGAGCATTCGCTTTGGGTCATTTAACCCTTTAAGTGCCAGCCTTCCTAGAATTTTTGTCACTCTTTGTTGCCAGACCACGTTTCACTATTTGGCGCTACATATGTTCAACCTTGATTTTTGAAGGGATTTCCAGGGATTTTCCAGGAAAATTATATATTGTTTTTTCAGCAGAGTCTGTGCTTCAACATGCAATGTCTTGTTTGGCCTTTTTTAGTGTATTCTCAATACTTTTGGGTGAAATATGTGCAAAAAAATAAAAAAAAATCTTATTTATCTTGCAAAAATGTTTTACAATTTGTAGTGTTTTTTGTAATAAAAAATGTAAATTTGTCAATAAAATCTTATTGCGTGTGAAACCCCAATTTCTCCCAGTCACAGTGGTACCACAAATGTATTGGTAGACATCCTTTCCTGCCCAGAAGACTCCCCCAAACTGAAACAGCGCTTTAGGAGATTTTCAGATAAAATACAACTATGCTACGCGCTAAGCACACCTTGCAGTTTTTCCAGAAAAACAACCCTTTAAATTTGAAATACGCCCCACAAATGATATATTCTCTGGAAGTACATGCCTCAAGCTTTCTATGCGTACCAGGCTTGTTTATGTGGGTGTAGTTTTGTGGAAGTAATCCCTCAATCAATTCTTTGGTTGCACAGAGTTTCCCTAAAAAAGACTAAAAAAGAAGAATCAAAGCAGCATTTTTCTAAAAAATGTAAAATGTAAAATCTGAAAAAGCAACATGCCCCGAACAGAACGGTACCCAACATGCATAGGTACTGTCAAGGGAAGAGTTGCCAAACACCCCAAAGTAAAGCATGTGCATAACGGTAATTTTACTTGAAATTTTCAGCTCTGCTGACAAAGTGCCTTGCAATTTTTCAACCAAAACAACCCTTTACGTTTGGAATATCCCCCATAAACTGTATATTCCCTGAAAGTACACATGTTAAGCTTTCTAAGCGTACTGAGCTTGTTGTAGTGGGCTCATCTTTCTGGAAGTAATCCCTTGAAGAATTCTTAGGTTGCATAGGGTTTCCCTAAAAAAAAATATAAAAAAGCAGAATAAAAAACATGTTTTCCTAAAATATCAATATGCAAACATGAAAAAAAAAAAAAATCTGAAAGCGCAAGGTTCCCCGAGCAGAACAATACCCAACATGCATAGGTACTATTAACCCTTTTAATTGCCAGCCTACTTGAAGTTTTGTCACCCTCTGTTGACAGGTAATTTTTCCCCATTTCGCGCCACCGTGATTTTTGCTGGAAGTTCCAGAAAAAATTATATACATATTTTTTGCAGCAGAGTTTAGGCTTTAACATGAAATGTCTTGTTTGTAATTGTTCTACTGTTTTTAAATATTTTTGCGTAAAAAACAAAAAAATAAATAAAATAATATTTTTTTGACAATTGTCTTCTTTATTTTAAATAAAACATTTGTTTTATTAGTGAAAACCATATTGCATGTGATAGCCCTATTTCTACCGATTACAACGGTACCACATATGTATGGGTAGCCCTCCCATTCTTGCCCAGAAGACCCCCCAAACTGAAAAGAGCACTTTATAACATTTACAAATTAAATACAACTACTATTCACACTATAAACAAGGGATTAATTAAAAAAAAATGACATGGGGGGGCAATTTTTTTGGAATTTTAAAGGTTAAAAACCCTTAAAAATCCCCCCCCAAAAAATGATGTAGGGTTCCCCCTACCCGTCATAACGAGCCTGGGACCAGCTATGGGGGCTTGCAGGAACAGGGTGCAGGGGCCAGCTTTTGTGGCCCCCCCACCCTGCAGCCTACAAGCCCACATACCCTCTGTGGGCCCGGGCTCTTCTGCCCCCCCCCTGGGCTTTGGGGAGGCAGGTAATTGGGGGTGCCGGGGGTTAATGGCAAGTCACCCGCTAGCCGCAGGTGACTTGCCAGCCCCCAGCCTTGTGAACTGGTATAGGGGTCTCATGGACCCCTTATCAGTTCTCAAGGGGTTAATAATAAAAATAAACACACACACACATTAGAAAAAAAATGACATTTATTATTTTTTTTTTCTACACACCTCCGATGTCCCGATCCTGTCCCACGACGTTCAGATGACAGGGGCGGGGCTAGCAGCCGTGAACCAGGAAGTGATGGAGAGGATGATTTCTCACCCTCTCCTCACCACGGAAGAGCCCGGGGGGGGGCGATCGGAGGCCCCCCCGGTGAAGAGGAGACCCCATGGGAGGGATCGGGGCTGCAGGTAAGTAAATGTCATTTTTTTTTTTTGTAGTTTGTGCCAGCGGCCAAAACGGGGGGGGGGCACAATTTCGGGCGCCCTCCTGAAGACAGAAGAGCCTCCGGGGGATCGGATGCCCCCCGGGTGAAGAGAAGATCCGGCCTAATATAACGAGGGGTCAGGTGAGTTTTTAACTTTTATATTTTTCTACTGTGGGGGTTTAAAGTCAGCTATGTGAGTCTCACATAGCTGGCACTGAAGTGGAGTAGAGGCTGCTACGTGAGACACATGCAGCTGGCACTAGAAGGGTTAACCTTAAATTTAAGCTGGATTTTGCCAGTTTGACAGACCCAAAAAAGTCAGCATTTGTGTCAGACTAATCACACCTGTTTTGTCAAATTTTACATTTTTTCTTACTGTAATAAAGCTTGCTCCCAGGGGTACTAGCCCCATGCAACAGGTACAGGTAAAGTGATTGTTCAGGGTTGGTGTCACAGTGTGATGGTAGGAGAAACCCAAGAAGCCATGCTCCAGAAGTATAAAAGCCTTGCCTCACAGTGGCAGCATCATTCCTCTGGGATCCCAGACATTAAAGAGGGGAGGTCCTGTGTCCAACTAAGGTAAAACCTAGCAGGATGCTGTAGACACCACAAACCAATGCCCTGTAATCAAATTAGAAATCTTCAAGCAAGAGGACCGTGACCAGACAGAAGGTGTTGTAAGTAATAAGCAGCAGTCAGTAAAATCTGGTTTTTAATTCGTAGGATTTTTCAACGTAGGATTATATTTTTAATTACTGTTTCACACTACTGCTTTCCAAGGACCCCCAGAACAGTTTATCCTTCACGGCATGTGGTAAGCAGCTTGCAAATACCCTTTCCCAATTACCCGCAAAAATTGTCCTCTGGAAAATGCAAAGGGCACAGGGAAAGAATTGCCATTATAGATGAAGGTCGACTATCCAGCATCTGAGCACTAGAGATACCAGCACCTACGCTTGGTGCACCGGACCAGCAGTTCTGGGGACGGGGATTATTTTTTTTAGACAATAGGGAATCAGGGTTGCTGTTATGCTGAATTTCCCCCTACTGAGGACTTTATTTGGGTCTGACTTTGGGGAATACCGAATGATGAATAGTAGGGCAAATTCATCCAAATGGCTTCCAAGCTGAACCAAGCACCAACATTAATTATTAGGTTATGAGGTTTAGGTTTCCTTTAGGGTGATTTTTAAACTATGGTACATGATGCCATGTTTGATTTTGTGTGAAACTTGTAAAAATAGAGAGAGGATGTGTACATGATGCATGGTTTTCTGTGTACCAGTATGAGGTTGGAAATCAAAATGAATCACAAGATAGGTATGAATTTAGAGTATTAATTTGAAAGTGATATAGGTTTTTCATTATCATAATTTCATTTTAGGATAGATAAATAAATGCTATTGGTTCAATGCAAAGTGCTTCACTTGGTATGCAGGATCTAAAATTGCAATCTTCATGCATAAATATTTCTCATTAAGAGTTTTTATTGAACATATAAATAGTGTATGCATGTATAACCATGCACCTATTATGTATATTAAATTACAGGTGTTTTACATGATTGCGGTACCTAGAAACTGATATGCATTTTCAAATGTGTAAGGCAATGGGTTTAGTATGCCCCTATCCAGGTTACTATATTTTATTGCGAATAATTTGAAACCTAAGTGCCAACTTTCCTCCTAATGTGTATATAATATGACTAAGGGCTCTACATGCAATCATCGCAGAAGCTAGAATTTAACCTAATAGAAGGTGTTCTTTCTAAAGTTGGTAACCTTTAATAAATTGCTCAATCTAGCCTGCAAAATCAATTGCAATACGTTGGGCTAGGTAACAGTGCAAAGAAATTAAACACACAAATTATATAAAGTTTATAGTGTTTGCTGGAGTTGTTTACAGCCGATTATGGTCAAGACAGATCAAATTGCTGAAATAAGTTACATTTTAATGTGCAAAGAACAAATGATGAACTGTTTCATTATTTTCCTCTGTAAGAAATAGACATAAAGCCTGTTTCTAAGCCTCACGGTGATTTTTTGCGGAAGTCAACCCGTGAAGTTGAAAACGCTCTTATTATTCTCGGCCGCCTCCCAAGATTTTGACGACCAGGTGTATGAGCAAAGGCTTTGTGTAAGCTTGCGATTTAGCCAAGCAATTACTTTGCTGCAGAGTCCTTGAATCTCAATGCTCTGTGGCCATCTCCCCAGCATGCCGGTATACGATTATATTTTTTTTAACCCTCACTGCAGCCCAACTTGGGGGCATCCCATGTTTGTGTGCATCTCTGTAGTGGTACTTACTTTTTTCCTGATGGTTTCTTGAGTGGCATTCCATGTAGTCTACATCTCTGTAGTGTGACTTTTCCCTGCTGGTTTCTTGAGGAACATCCTATGTCATCAGCATCCCTGCACTCATTTCTTCTTCTTCTTCCTTCCTGCTTCCCCCTAGTGTTTTCCGTCACCTTCCCCCACCAGAGTTTTACCTTCTGTATCCTGGAAAACGTTAAGCTTTTATTTTTGTAAAACATTACATTTGGTCCTTTTGGACTGCTTTATTTAATTTATTTATTTTTTTGGTAATTGCTTTTTTTTTGGGGGGGGGGGGATCTATATTTAAAATTTGTAAAACTTTAAAACATTTTAAAAAAGACTTTTGTGGGCATTTTGGGGCCCTTTGGGGTGTTGGCCCTGCCCTTGCTCTATGGCACTTGTAAAGACCAATGAAAGGCATGTCAACATCTGCTTGAACACATGTGTGTCAGTTCTCCCAAACCAATGCCCCACAAATGTTCAATACTTACTGTATCCCTGGCCTCTACCTCCGGCAACCACTGGGCCTCCAGCAACCTCAGCTCAGTTTCCTCCACCCGAACAACCTGCAAGACCTGGCCCATCCACCAGCCCCACCCACAGTGAGAGGACCCAACCCTTAAATGAGGTAAATGTGGGGGCCGCTATGAGCTGATCGAACAGGACATAAGGATGCGTAAGCTCAGGCTAATGAAATTAAGTCATGCATTTGCTGTGTGAGACCCTGGCCCAAAAACAAATGCTAATATTTACCTTTATCCCCACAGATCCCACCTCTACTGGAATGTATCCAGGACCTGGAGGAGTCCCAGGGACATCAGAGTGCCTCCAGAGACCAGCAACCCCGGGAACCCATGCTGCACCCTAGCTCTAACACCCCGGACCCTGGCCAGTCTTACAGCAGCTCACAGACCACCGGAGACAGTCAGCCATGCCCTGCAGGCAGACACCACCTCTTTATGGCATGACATTGCCAAATGATGGAGGCAGACTGGCGGGGCAACAGCACCACTTTCCGATGGAATTCAACAGTGTATTTTAAAGTGGTGGGGAGCTCTTCCAGTCTGTTCCATGGGGACCTGGCTGCAGCAGTGGTTGAGCAGCAGTGCCTCAGTAGTAAAGTGAGAGACTGAATCCAAATGTTGAGGCTCTGCTTGGCCAAACGGAGCGCTCAAATATGAATACAGAAGGAATGCTGGCCCTCCTGGAGGCCAGACATCAACCAAGCAGGGGGGACCAGGGAACCTCACCCTAATCTGGAATGTTTTTTTGTTTTTCCCTTTTTTGACCTTGGGGGCTTAACCATTTTTGTTTTGTAAAAATGTGTTTGTATTGCCTGTTCTGAACACAATTTGTGTGTATGGTAAATGCACACAAATAAATGACACTTTAAACAAATCTTTTTGGTATGTTTCTTTAGTCACCACAAAAAAACCAGGGGGTACAGCAGTAAAAAACAAGCAAAAATAACAAAACATAAACAAAACTGACACAAATTAAGTAAATGAAGAGTCAGCCAGGTGCTGCCAGACTCACTGTCCAGCACAGCTCTGGGTGCCCGAATACAGATGGCCTGGCACATCTGGAGCTGTGGCAGGGATTGCTGCCTCCAGATATGCCGACACCCTCTCCAAAAATGCAAATTTATGGAGGGCAATGCATGCCACAAATATTTTAACCACCTTCTCAGGCTTAAACTGGCGGGGCTCTGCCAGTATGTTCGGGGCAGAGGAACCTGCTCTTCAATTGGCTGAAAGCTGGCTCTACAATGGCACAGGTCCGGCGGTGGGCCCGGCTATATGCCTCCTGGCCTTGCGTCTGTGGTATCAAAAACTGAATGAGCAACCAGGACAAAAGAGGGTTTCCAGAATTGCCTAAAAGAACAAACCAAGCAAAAAAACAAAAAAGGCGAGCCACAAGGGCAAATGGGCCTAAAAAATACAAAATAAATATTGACCAAAAGTAAAGCTGATGAGATAGGGTTGAGTTAAACTGGGAACAGGGGGAATAAGGACTGAAACTAGGAACATGAGCACACAATTACAGAGGGAAAGCAAGGAGAAAAATAGGCAACAATAAAAAAGACCCAAAAATGCATACTAGTCCAGCAGATAATAGCATCCAGCATTGAAAATACAAGGCTAACAATAGAAAGGCAACACTAATACACACACTAACCCAAAAGCCAACCACCACTCAGATCGTCACATAAAAACGAGTACAGAGGCTCAAGTTTCACAGGATAAAATTGTGCAATGGTGCAAGCTTTGTTGGATGCAAGAGCAGGACCTTGTAGATGAATTTGGAGATTGATTATCATTTGGCGTAGTATACCCTAATGTTTTGGTAAGAGCATTATATTGGTGGTGGGCACAGAGTGTCACTGAAGTATATATCAAGGCACTATCACAAAGAGGCGATGCTGAGTGGATAAGAGCCGATGGAGATTTACATCTGGACTTTATATAGCTCTGTGCTAAATATTGACTTTTATTCGATGCTCTAAACTTACTTACACTAGATGTAAGGCATTCTTGCTCCAGCCATACGGCACAGCACCCAGCTAAAAGGTGGAGTGGAGATGCGGTCCAGGGATGTGGTGTGGGAAGAGCGGAAATGGGAGTGTAGCAGGTGATCCCTGTAGATATCTCATCTCTGGCCTCAGCTGTGCTGCTGCCCCCAGCCATTTGGATGTCTAAGGGAGGGTGCATGGGGAGGCGGTCCCTTTTGCTCCCGATTGCTAAGCACAAAGCCGTTTGCTGACATTAATATACATGGAAAATGGCTCTGACTGCACGTGCCATAGGACCAGGTAAAGATTAGTTTTTCTGGTTGATCCAGGGGGTTTCACACAGGGGGGCATTCCCAGTTAGAAATGCCCCAAGGGCTAGGAACAATATTTGGGATAGTACAAATTCTCGGCTTTGTTCCTCTTTAAGTGCAATGCAAACCCTCATCTCAGCAGAGTGTTTCATTCATTTACATAAACACACAATAGCACATTGCACACACACACACACTAACACACTAACACAGACTGCATTTTAAACAAACACACACAAACCATACTACACGCACACCATGACTCACAGACCATATTACACACACACACACACACACACACACACACCTGCCAGCTCCCCAGCTGTCAAAAATCACAAAAATTAAGGATAAAACAACAAAAATGTGGATAGTGTGCCCCAAGGTTTAGCAAAAACACAAACAATAAAAAAATGAATGCATTAATTTGCAAACCGAGGAGGGTAGGTTAAAGCGAACGTCGGGGACAAAACATTGGGACAAAAAAATTAGGGGTTAACTAGAATCATAATATTCTCCCCCAAAAAACACCTCCCAAAAAACACAGTCACAGTTAAGCACTTAGTCGCCAAATGCGTGTGGGACAGGGACATTCGCACTTTAAAACAGCCTTTTTTTTGTAGATGGCGCAAATTGGCACTAGAAGGCACTGTTTGCACTTCTCCCATGCGCTTGTCATTTGATTCGACTTGCACGTGAGCCTGGCGTGCGCATGTAGCCATGAATCATGCAGAATGGTTTGCTCTCCGCCTGAAAGTTTTTGTGCATCGATTATGAATCGATCCTGTTGTGTGATTAATCAGACATTTGATACAAATGACTACAGTGGTAAGGAATCGTGTGACCTGACAGTATTCCATTAGATATTCCAAATAGTCAGAAACCAATCACATATTGTTAAATCGGTGATAACAGCTCACAGGTGAGAGGGTTGGCTTGGTCTTCCACATTTTTCAAATAACTATGCTGCAGCAATTGCCCAGCTTGTGGCGGTACATACATGTACCCTCTTGGTGCATCTCAAAATCCCTAATGTCCAACCATTTTCTATAGGCACTCTATTGTGGCTATCCCTAGATATATCACCAACCTGTATAAGCCCATTAATGCAGCTTAGTCTAAAAATTTGGGATATCACAAAGTTCTCTAGCAATTTAATTTCCCCTCACCACCCTCTTATTGCCTTCTTCCACAATCCCCTGTTTCACTCAGGCATGGAGTGGCCAGGTAGCTTTTCATGGTAGAAAGACATTAAAATTCTCAGTCAGGGACCTCCTGATCAGTCATCAGCTTATATTGTAGGACACCCTAAAAAAGTGACACCAAAAACCCGGATTCGGAACATTATAGAAACATCTGGCTAAAACACTGGATCACTGCTCTCTTTAAGTTGGCCACCACCTCTTACAATCTTACCCCATATGAGCTAATGTGTCTTGAGTCACCCTTAGGCACAAACCTGATATCCGCAACATACTCAATCATGAACATGAAGACCAATGGTACAAAAGATTCACACATTACCAGGTAGGAGGAGGAGGAATGGGCAAAGATTCGGCATAAGGTCCCCCACTGTTCTATCAATGTCACTACTGTTAAGACGGCATACAAAGTAGTTATGCCCTGGTATCTGGTCCTAACCACAATAGCAAAGGCATCCCCTCCTATTCAGATGCTTATGAGGCTGTTGGGCAGAGGGAACTATGTTAAATGCCTTGTGGTGTGGAAAAAGTGGTTAGGTTCTGGTCCCATGGGGTCAGCCTTCTTTTCAACACTCTTTACTAAAAATAAATCTCAAAAACCCTGGAACTTCCTCTCAATCCATAAAATTGCAAGGGCTCATTGCAAACAAGTGCAAACTAGCAACCTTTACCCTCGGCTAACGATTGCGGCGTCATGGAAAAAATGTTAACTTTTATGAGTTTCGTGCTAGGATTGTTGGCTTTTTAATCAATGAAAAACTCACAGCTATTTTATGTGATAAACACACCAGATTTCTTAAGATCTGGATCCCTGGGTCCAGTATACCCACCCAAGCAGCGTAACATCACTTGCCCTCTCTCCTCTTCCCCACCAACTGTCTAGTATGTTCCCTCGCTTCCTTTATCTCATTTGTCTTCCTTCCCTATACTACTGTTCACTGTACTATACTTTAATTTCTCCTTATTCTCCTAAGTTTGTTCAAGAACCTATTATCTAATACACAAAGTTAGGATGCTATATTTGGCATTTTACTAGTTATTTGGGCTATACAGATAACAAGCATTTCACAAATTACAGATCAGACAGCACATTCTAGGCCCACATTTGATGGGTTCATAGTTGTTGCATCTGCTTGATTAATTTCTCGCTAGTAATAGTCATCTTGTGACGGACTTTTAATGCAAATGTCTTTTCTAAGTGCCTTGTTACACTGTATATGGGTATAAATGTAAAATGCCTATATTGTAACTGGACTCGGAATACGGAAAACCGTATTAAAAATGAAAAAGATAATACAAAAGGCAAATAGCCTTTAGTTCTGAGCCACAGGTGTCCCAGAGGCAGGATGCTGGGGATCTTCAAGTAAGTTAAACTCCCACCGCTCAATCTCAATATCTGTACTATAAGACCAGACCCATTCCTAGCAGGAAGCCCTGTCTATAGGAAAAGTTGTATGTTGCATGCACGAGGAATGTTTATTTTTTCATGTAAATGTGGTTTTACTACAGAGGGAAAATCTGGGATTTAAACATACTGCACAATGTGCCACTGTTATTATTGTGTTTTCTCTCCCAATTGATATTGAGTGCATGTAAAGTAGAAAAGGAGAAGGGGATAGTGTGCCAAGAATTGTTGTTCTTGTTCTGTCCTGAGGGAATGTACTGAGATGCATAAATACTTCTGCTTTCTTGAATGCATATTCATTATTTCATTAACTTAGTGGCAAAGTGCACGGATTTGTTTGAGGAGCACTACAGGTGTCTTGACTGATAAAGACAGATTTTGTGTAATAATAATATTTTTACTCATTTGGGGGTGGGGGCTTATATGATGAGCATTTGCAATTGTCTATTTGGGGACCAATGGTAACACATTTAATGCAATGGAACCTTGATTATATGGCAAGTGCCCTATTTAATAGATTTTATTAGGGACCATTAACTGCAACTGCCACACACTGAATGGTTGGCCTGGAGCAACTTTCACACATGCAGCAGCTTGATTAGACTGCATTCTAACTGTCAAGAATCTCCTGATACATATGCAGGTATTAGGGTCGATTCATGGCCGTGAGTAAGTCATTTGCGCACCTTTTTCAGGAGTAAAAATAGTTGCCTCACATTTTTCCCCTTACTCCCGGATCAGCAGAAATATTTGTACGCATTTTTGCACATACATTTTGCGCATGGAGTAAGACTTTATCTACAAATGTATTCAAAGAACAAAAAGCAGGAGGAAAATGCCGACTTCACTGACTTACATGATTATTTAATTCATTAAACATATGCCGGCAATAGACAGCATGTTGTTTATAAATGAAAGTGTCAGCCGTAAGTTAATTTTCTGCATTTGCAACTATTTTTCACAATTTTGTGAAAATAAAAATTTGGGAAATAATTTTAAAAGTTGACAATGTTAATAATGTTTTATGCTACAAACTCAAAAATGTGTTTTGGGTACAAATTGTTTTGTAAAAAAGGAGACATGAAGAAACAATACAATAGTAGCTCAAATATTAACCTCTAATACACTAATGCAGGGAGGGAGGTGTATAGAGAACATCTGGGACAAAACATTAGGAAACACAACACTGTAGATCCACTGGATTCAAGATAATGCACACTAAAACACTACACAGAAAAACAAGAAGAACACATGTGCCACAGGGAATACACTACAGATTGGAGAATAGACAGTAGCAGGAGAAACACATTCTCCAATACTAAACAGTAAAGATGGGGAGAAACATGGGGGTCATCAGGACCACTGATTTCCTTAGCCTGCACAATGCACATGAAGCCTGGTCTTTTCCGCATAAAAAGAGCTGCATTTCATGTACAATGTGCAGGTTTACGAATTAATCTAAAACTTGTAAATGCACTTCACTCATGTGATTCGCATGTGCTTGAACCGTTCGCACGGTGCCTTAAATTGTGTGTCGAATTGCAAGTTTCTGCATGGGGATGCAGCTGAGCATGGTTTGTGGCTTTTTGGCGCATGGGCATGAATCACCCTTTTGTGCAGAACAGCAAGTTGTGACAACTTGCTAATTAAAAAAATAGGGTTTAGGGTGTTGAAGAGATCCACAAAACATGTCCTGTTGTGGGTACTTGAGGACAGGGTTGAGAAACACTGCTCCCTAGGATCCATGAAATTCCTTGTTTAAGCTACAGTATCTCTATACCCTATACTAATTGCATTGTTACATTTCACAAATCTATATGCTCAACAGTCAGCACACAGGCATTCAAGCATATGTGAGGAAGTTTTGCTCCAAATGCATGGTTTATATTAGTAATTCATATACATGGTATTGATTGCAAAATAGGTACAAAGTGAAGATTGATAGCTTTGATGTGAATACACAAAAATACATAGATGAGTTAGTGTAGCCATTTACATGATACATCAGGCAACTTACCAAAGAAACATAACAGAGAAATATAAAATGCATTGGAATTACTTTGGTAAGATTTGACAATGCAACTTTGAATTGCTAAATGTTATGGTTTCCAGATATTAATAGATTAATTTAACCGTTTAAATGCCAAGCCTGTAGTCCTTACGAGTTTGTTTCTCCTACCGTTAGCCCCCCGGGGCTCCTCCAGCTTCAGTAGAGGGCTTCCTGCTTTCACCATCGCCGCTGTCATCTGTAAAAAAAAATTACATTTACTCATATGTGAAACAGGTCCTCCCCATACTTCTGCAGCTGTTGCTGCTAGCCCTGCCTTTTCTGGGAAGGGCGGATGACTTCATCCAGTGATGTCATCCCGCTACGCACCAAGGAATTTATTCAGATGCGGTGATCACTGGAGAGAGGAGGATTGGCAGGTGGACTCTAATCCCCTGCCTCCCCACTCCTCTCTAGAGATCATATTCAACCCTCATATATGTCCTCCTGCAGTGTGGGCTATAGAACAGACTCCACTCCCTTTCAGTTCTTACGGTCCCTCCTAAACACACAGTAACCCTGTAGGTTTACTTCTCAGTCATAGCATTCATCCAGCCATGTCTCTGTTACCCCCACTATGTCATATTGTTGCTCTGTTATTATAAGTTCTAGTTCATCCATGTTTTTGTCAAGCTTCTAGCATTGGTAAGCATGCATTTCAAATGCTTATGGTTATTTTGTATACTGCCCTTAAGCCTGCTACATGTAGTCCCCCCTCCACCCTCCCCACCCCCAGTTTAATTTCTACACCCGCTGTCTCTTTATTTCCTGCCTTTCCCTCTATAGGTGCATATACCCCCAGTGCTTTTTAGTTTTAGCCATCCTCTCCCTCAGAACAGATGCATCCTCCTCATTTAGGCGCAGTTTGTCCCTGCCAAAGAACCTGTAGCCAACTGAAAAGTCTGACCAGTTCTCTAAGCCAAACCCCTCCTTTGTACTCTTATTTTTGAGTCATCTGTTTATCCCCCCTCCAATCTCTACCTGGCTCTTGACACTGGTAGTATTTCTGAGAATAATACAGTTGAGGTCCTTGCCTTAAGCTTATGGCCTCCCTGAAATCCTTTTTAAGGACCTTCCAACAACTTCTTACTATGTCATTGGTGCCAATGTGTGCCATGATTGTTTAGCAATCCCGGTCTTTGTGACATTGGCCTGCCCAGGAGCACTATCGCGAAATTGTGCAATATTAAAAATCCATATAAACACTTTAGCTAATAAGGGGAGGGGTCACTTATATACCCGAACTGAATGAAACTCCCACCAAGCTTGTGGTTTTATTCCCCTGGTAGGAATAAAATCCTGGGGTTACAGGTTTAGTCTATGAGGGGTGACAGAGTCTGTCACCCGAGATGCCCTTTTCCTTCCAAGAAAATAAAAAAAACAAGCTTGGCTGGATATTTCTATATAAGTGACCCCTCCTCCCACCATCCAGCATATTTATATGGATTTTTATTATTGGGACATTTTTTTGCGATAGTGCTCCTTGAATAATAGCCAGTCCCCAACTACCAGCACCTGTCTTGCCTGTTCTGTTCTCCCATTTCCATTCCCCTTCTTACTGTAGAAAACAGTGGTGTTGCCTTGCTGCAGCTGTGCCACTTCCGAGCTAACATTCTCCTCATCTGCCAACTGGGCAAACTTTTTGGGGGAGCCTGCTTCAGGCTAGCCTCCATGTAACTTTTACTGCACCCCACTTTCTAACTGTTATCCAGCTAGCTGCCTCATTATCCTTTTTTATCCTGTCCCTGAGTGCATGTTCAGTGAGCACCATGATATCAATGTTTCTCAGTCTTGCCAGTTTTGCCGTTAGATCAATGTCAGCTTCCAAATGTGCAATGTGCACACCTCCTGCACAGCTGTATGCATACTCAACTGATTGTTCAAGCAGTGCATACATAGCACAAGATATACACTGGACAGCATTGTTAGGCAAAAACAGATTTTTTTCTAAATTGGGGAGCTAACTAATAAATCCCTTAATACACAGTAGAATTTACAAACAAGTAGCAAACAGATGAAATGACAAGTCAGTCAAATAACAGTGAATTTGAAGGTAGATACTTACAGCTGCAGCAACCTCTGTGCATTATTCTGCTTTAACTCTACCTTTTTAATTCACCACTTTGAAGCAGCCACTTTGAATGCACAGGCATAGAGAGTGGACAGGCTCAGAACTGCCCTACACTTTGGAGTCAATTAACCCCTAATTAACCCCTCCCCTTACACAGCCAGGCTGGTGAAAGAGAACAAAGAAAAATAAACTCTCAGTCAGTTTAAACCACACTGAATCACAAGCAGGTTTTAAGTATATTACACGTTTAAGGCTAATTTTGCCACCACAACTTACCAAAAGGAAAAAAAAACTCTGCTTTTTTTTAACTCACTGCTTTGAATCAGTCACTTTGAATAAACAGGCACCGAAAATGAGCAGGCCATATTTAGCTGTTTTAAAAAATTGCACTGCTAAATATGGTGCTGAAATGTACAAGAAAAAAATAGATAAAAAAATAAAAGAAAAAGTGTTTTCTGTCAAAAACACAAGGAAAATAAATACGGTTCAGAATCAACATTTACATATAAACAAATTAATGTTTCCATTTCGTGATTGATGTGCAGGTTGTAGTCATAGAAATTCTTTGAAGCATTATTTTTGAGGGCTTTCACAATACGAATTTATAATGTAAGCTAAAAGATATGATACCACACCTTACATTCTAAGAAAACATAACAGCTAGCACTCCAAAATTTGTTAGAATAAAGTGTATTCCAAAAGTTCATGCAATTGTAATGCAGCCCACATTTTGGGTTCACAGCTGGCCCCTTCCGCAGGGCAAGCATACATCATCAGAATACTATACTATAGGGGTTGATTCAGAGACTGGTGAGAAATCTCACTTATTTTTTAGAAAAGAAAACTGTCATTGTCTGCCGGGAGTACATTTTCACCTGGTTCTGAATCAAGTCCAAGATAGATAATGAAAGTGAATGGCAATTTTCTCTGTTTTCAGTAGCAATTTTCACTAGGCTGTAATGTCGTTCTGGCATCATAACCTTAAATGTTGTTAATATGGCCTTCACCCATATTAAACGTGATCTTAACTATTTAACAGCCATTTTTTGTGATTTTATGTGGTTTTCCCTTTCTCCTTTCTCTGCCCACCTTTCCCCAATATCTGCTGCCTCTCTACTCCTGCTCTTTTATTTATATTATATGTTGTTTAGCTATTGATTGTAGCTAGTTTAACTTTATGTTGACCTCTGGTTATTATACAACCACAGAGGAAATGTTTCCAGAAATGAAGCTTTACATCTCTTGTTAACCTTTGATCTTTGTTACATCTGCTACTGAATTGACTCTTGCCTCCATGCCAGTATACTCTGGCATTATACATGAATAAAATGAATGAACAAAAAAATATTTTGTGCGCTTGACAGTTTGTCCCACATTTTCTTTTCTCCTATTTCCTATTCTCTGCTTATTTAAAGTGATGCAATCAAAGGTAATTATACACCATAGCGTTGGGCTACATTTGGCATTGTCCTAACCTGTTTTCTGTTTTTAAATTGAAGCAGAAATGACCGGGATATTGGGGTTTACAGGTTAAGCCAATGGCATTGCGGGACAGGATTGCTGGTCCCTCCGCCTCCACCTCCAGATTCATCACATTGCTGATTATCATGCAGCATCAAATATCCAAGGGCTACACCCACTTTCTCAGTAGAGAAATCAGGAGGTGAGAATATAAACCTCAATATCTCTGCCATTTCTTCTTCTATTTAAAAATGGAAAACAGTTTAGGATAGTGCCAAACGTAGCCCAATGCAATGGTGTAACAACAACCTTTGCCTGCAGTGGCATTTTAAATGACCTGACTGACAGTCTAAAACGTGGCTAGGTAAATAAACCTAAACCACCCGTCAAACGGCATAGACATTATTGATAAAAGAAATCTTTAGACTATATGAAGAATTCAGAATTCCAAGGACATTCTATTTTTCTTATTTTTCATCCAGTCAATATCTAAGCTTGTGTTAATTTTCTTCACCAGAACACAGTGCACAGGGAAGACTTAAATTAGAAAAAAGATCTATAGTGATGATTCTTTTCTTTAGACAATTCAATTATTTTGGTGGAAATGCTGATTTTAGAGAATTTTAGATTAGAAAAACTGTCATATGTACTGTAGCTGGAGAACTGGTAAAGCTATTGGCTACACAGTTTTAACCATGCAGTCCCAGGCATGATAAAGCAGAATTCCAGTGACAATATAACCCCCGCCCTGCCACCCTACCCTGGTGCTGAGGCAGGATGGGGGAGTTACAAAGCAAAAACCCTTACCTTATCCATGTGTCAATACCACTCTCCAGCTTCTGTGCGGCATCCATAGGTCTGCACTTGCTCCTGCTGCCCATTCACTTGAAGGCGTGGGCATGGGTACACACAGAGCCGAGGGATGTGGCTCTGTGTTTTAGTCCAAGATGACTGTGTCCAGGATCTAGAGCACCGAAGGAGCCCTAGATAAGGTATGTTTTTTTTCTCTTTGTAACCCCCCCTTCCCCAGCCTGCCTGAGCACCAAGGTAGGGTGGGAGGATGGAAGGGTTATATTTTCATTGGAATTCTGCTTTAAGGCCATCCTGAAGCCTGTTTAACAGCAAATGCACTATGTGAATAACAACTGTGCATTGCCAAAAGCCATTAACAATCAGATTATTAGAAATAGACGAATATTAAACGTTCCTAAATTAAATGCATTTATTTTTACTAAACATTTTAATAGGCCACCATAGCTTTTATAGTTTTTTTTCCTCCTGGGTTTGTGATTAATTCTATCTGTAAGCCAGTACTAATACAAAATGTCTCTAAAAAATACCCTTTTAATTTAGGAATACTTACATTTTTAGTAAGACTGATTATTTTACTTAATTATTTGAATAAACATATTAACTACAATACAATGAACTTTGGCACACCATGCAGGCAATTTCTGTACAAGAACAAGAAAAAAAACACATTTGAAAAATAAAAATGTATTATGATTATGACCTTTAAAATAAAGCCCAAATTTCATAATGACTTTAATACGTAATTTGTGTTTTGTCCCACTAGCTCAACAAATGTGCTGTGGAGGCTAATTTAGGAAATTAATCCAATTTGACTAGTTATGAACACATACAGTGTTAAAAGCATTAATATGGGCAGCAAGCCTATGATTATGTTTTTGCTTTGTTCAGCCAGTAATGTATTTTTGTTTTCTAATCAGGTATAAATTGTGTTTTTAAAAGAGTTTTGATTTGGCACCAGTAATAGTGCTATTATGGTGTAAATGCCATTTGAGAGTAAATTTTATTTCTGTTTTTACACCAGCTAAATAACTTTTTAGCCTTTTACAATTTTTCATAGAGCATAGAAGCATAGAAAACAAGTTCGATTTTGATATATTTCTGTGAATGACATCTTTCTGAGTGATATTAAAATGAATAACGTTAAAAATAGTTTGCAGTCATATATTTTTTTTTTTCATATCTGCATAAATCAAAAATCATAAACAACACGTTCAGCTCTCAACTCTGCCTCACCTTCTCATTCCACCTCTGAAATAACAGTAGATCAGTTGCCCCGTTATTCAAGAGTGAGGTTGACAAATAAATTGATTCACAATCTGATTACTTGCCTGACATGCTTCAATCTGTTAACTGATCAAAGACTGTCCTCCCTAATCTCTCACCTCTCTCATCTCTCAGGCTCACCTGACTGCTTGGTTCTCTTTGACCCTAGCCTATTCAGCAATCTCTATTAATAATTTCCATCGCGCCAGCAACCTTTTTTAACTATTCAAACGTGTAGTTGTAATACCAATACTCAAATCGCCCCCCCCAACCAATGAGCAGAGGGAGCCCAAAGGGAGAATTTCAATCTGCTTTAACATTAATGAAACTTATAAGATAAATGGTAACTCATTAAAAATGGTAGTGGTTTTTGGCCAAAAAATGTAGTATTAATAAATGTAAAGTCATACCTAGGCCGTGCAGAAAAAACTTTCATTTATACAAAAAATTGGAACAGTTGACAGCAGAGCAAGAGAAAGACCCCAGATAAAAATTAAATCCTAAGACATTGCAAAGGGCAAAAGGGCACTATAAAATAAAAGGTTAGATGTTTGTCAAATTTTGGAAAGTGCTACACAATTCACTAGTGAGACAACATCAAAAATGATTTAGAAAGCAAGTAAAAATGGATCAAAACCCAACAGTGATGCAAAATCAACTTAGCCAATATTCCTACCAATAGTCCTCTCCGTGGGAGAAGAAAAAAATGCTTGCTTACCCTGATCTATTGTAAGCCCTGTTTGGCATTCTGTTCCTGGCCTTCTACATTATAAGATCGCATCCTCAAGGGTGGCCAAATTATACATAATAAAAGAGGACTGAGAACAAGGAGATATAAACAATAGCATGTTCAAATCCTGGGCACTGAGTCATGTTGAAATCTGGCAATCACTGGTCTACTCAAATGTACTGTAGTGTTGAATTGCAATCTGTTAAGTTGAGATTGAGTTCAGCTAAATTCTTCCCAAAATGTTGAATTCGTTTACTCATAAATCTGCAAACCTTAAAATCTATAGGAAAGAAAATTGGATGAACGATATGACCAATGTTTGACTTTATAATTGTTGAGTATAACAAAGATTTTCCACAATCAGGATGCCCACTATCTCCACAAACTCCATTAGATAATTTTTTTACACTTGTATTTTCTTCCACCACACATTACCACATTTTACCTAACTATCCACATGTGTTAGCAATGCACTTACCTCATCAAATATATGGGTCCCATATTTATAATCCATTCCCCCATCTTTCACAAATGTACCAGTATTTCCACTCACTACCCAAAACATTCAAATGCCTACCAATGCTAAACATACAAATAAATATAGAATAAACTTCTTGTGATAGTGCTAGAGATTTAATCCAGAGGTTTTGTTGCACTATCAATGTCACCATGTTCCTTGAAGTCACCTCTGCCACCTCTATTTGGCACTTTTATCACTTTCTTGCAACCTCTCATTTCTACCGCTTTTTAACTACCTTTACATGCCAGCTCTATTTACCCCTCCTACTTTCCCTACAACAGGTCAGGGACCACATTAGATGGCTACAAGGGTCACATGTGGCCCCTGGACAACAGGTTGAGCATATGTGATATAGAGCCGTTTATTTTAAAAGCAGAACAGGTGCATCTGTGTTGTTTTTTGTTTACCTTACAGGCCAGAATCCAAACACAGGCCTGCAATGAAATATTAGTATGCTCAGGACATGAAACTACAAGACCTAGAATTCCTCAGGACTGAATAGAAAGGGGCTGAGCTGGGACAAGCAGACACTTGTTCTTGAGTAAAGCCTAGGAAGATAATCGTCGGCTTGTAAATCTGCCTTTGCATTTTCTGAAGGGATCTGGAATAGAAGCTAAAGTGACTACCAGATTTCTCAGAATACTGCATCACAAAAGGATTTCCATTCCATCATGACTGGGGATAACCTTTTATGCTGGATTATTTTCTCTAAACCAAGCAGACACATATTTGAGATCAGTGCACATATATTAATACATACATTTCTAAAAATATTACAGTATTTTTCGCCCTATAAGACGCACCTGCCCATAAGATGCACCTAGGATTTGGGGGAAGAAAATAAGAAAAAAAAATATTTTAAACCAAAAACGCACCATTACAGACAGTGTGGCATTCCCCTATACCATTCCCCGTATACCCAGTGTGGCATCCCCCTCCCATTCCCCATATACCCATTGGCTGTGTGGCATCCCCCTCTCCCCCCATTCCCATAGGCTGTGTGGCATCCACCTCTCCCCCCATTCCCATTGGCTGTGTGGCATCCCCCCTCCCCCATTAGTATAGGCTGTGTGGCATCCCTCTCTCCCCATTCCCATAGGCAGTGTGGCATCCCCCTCCCCCCATTAGCATAGGCTGTGTGGCATCCCCCTCCCCCATTAGTATAGGCTGTGTGGCATCCCCATCCCCCCATTAGTATAGGCTGTGTGGCATCCCTCTCTTCCCATTCCCATGGGCTGTGTGGCATCCCCCTCTCCCCATTCCCATAGGCTGTGTGGCATACCCCTCCCCCCATTCCCATAGGCTGTGTGGCATCCCCCTCCCCCCATTCCCATAGGCTGTGTGGCATCCCCCTCTCCCCATTCCCATAGGCTGTGTGGCATCCCCCTCCCCCCATTCCCATAGGCTGTGTGGCATCCCCCTCCCCCCATTTCCCATAGGCTGTGTGGCATCCCCCTCTCCCCATTTCCATAGGCTGTGTGGCATCCCCCTCTCCCCCCATTCCCATAGGCTGTGTGGCATCCCCCTCTCCCCATTTCCATAGGCTGTGTGGCATCCCCCTCTCCCCATTCCCATAGACTGTGTGGCATCCCCCTCCCCCCATTTCCATAGGCTGTGTGGCATCCCCCTCCCCCAATTCCCATAGGCTGTGTGGCATCCCCCTCCCCCCATTCCCATAGGCTGTGTGGCATCCCCCTCCCCCCATTAGTATAGGCTGTGTGGCCCCTCTCCCCCCATTAGTATAAGCTGTGTGGCCCCTCTCCCCCCATTCCCACCCCCCTCCCCCCATTAGTATAGGCAGGCGCCATGTATATATAAAAAAAAAGTTAAACTCACCTGTCCGCTGACACCGCTGCGCCGAGCGGCCGGCTCCGTGAATGGGGTGGGCGTGGCCTGCACCACAGCATCAGCGCAGGCCACGCCCCCCAATCACGAGCTGGCTCTGTCCCGGCCCCGCCGCTGCGATTGCTGTCTTTTCAGGCAGCGATGACAGCGGCGGGGCCAGAGACAGAGCCCCTGCCGCTCCTCCATCTGCTGTTCCTGGGCACATGCGAGCACGAAGGTCCGGGCAGCGGGTGGGCATGGCCACGCCCACTTACTGCCCGGTCCTTCGTGCTCGCATGTGCTCTGAGCCCGGAAGAGGCAGCAGATGGAGGAGCGGCAGGGGCTCTGTCTCTGGCCCTGCCGCTGTCATCGCTGCCTGAAAAGACAGCGATCGCAGCGGCGGGACCGGGACCGAGCCCCTGCCGCTCCTCTGGCCTCTCGCAGTGTGGCAGACAACGCGGGAGCGCCGGGAACGGGTGAGTTTTATTTATTTTTTAATTTTTTTTTTTTTTTTTTTTTACATTCGCCCGATAAGGCGCACGGACATTTTTCCCCCACTTTTGGGGAAAAATAAGTGCGTCTTATAGGGCGAAAAATACGGTATATAAACTTGAGTCCGCGCTGATGTTAAAAATCAACAAAAACAAAAATGCAATTAAGATGCTCTCATGTGTGGGTTAAAAAATCTTGTATCCAAAAGACTTAAAAAATATAAAAGAAAATAAAAAACCCAATGAACACAGGAATAACTCTTTGCCACAGAGCAAAAAAAAGTTCTCATTCTAATATTCCAAGTATATCTCTCAAATGTTTTTCCACCACGGGACTACAAAGTCCAAACAAATGTGTCTCCTTTACCACTAAAGGCTTACCAGACAGCCGAGGCAATTAGGCGTATTTATCCTTATATAAACATTCACCATGTGGTAAACAATAGTGCACAGCTTTGTTGTTGCTGCGCTCCTCTCACATTAAATCTCCCCTTGTAATCTTGCTTTCGAATCCTCCGCATATACTGCATCATTAAATATAAGCACAATAGACCATAGTGCAATAATGCTTTAAGTAAAATGTGGCCTATTTATTCAAGAATTGCACTCACATACAACTCTGTCTTGTTAACAGGCAAAATTGTCAGCGATGTTTCAACATGGACCATGCACTTTCCTCAAGGAGCATTATCTATAATTACTGCACTGCAGTGTAATCCCCCTAAGAGCTGGGGATCCGTCTCCTTGTGCTCCAGCAGCAAGGTAAGGCCGATACATGAACCAGATGATTATGTGAGGCTCCTCCCACCAAAGATTGTCACATGTCCTGAGGCTCCACCCAGTAGGTTCATCAGGATTGACCTCAACTGGGGCTTACAATGATCTGGACATGTGGCTCCAATGTTTGTCTGACTTAACTCTTAATGGAAAAATTAATAGGATGGAGAATTTAGAATTACAGTTCCCAAAAGGACAAAAAATAAGTGAGAGCACTGTCAATGTTGTACAGTGGTGCAATATAATTAAAACATTCTTGAATTTAATGATTTGTTTAAATCTAATACATTATCTTCATCTTTTAATGTAAAATGTAAAACATTTAAAGAACACTTAATATGTAATATGTTACCAAAAAGCATCATCTTATACTATAAAAAATGCTAAATTGACCTTGATAAAATAATATATAAAAGTATGTAAAACAATTGTTATTGTGTACTGATAAAACAGTTTAAATCAAAAGAACATTTAACCCAGTTGGGGCTTAACTGTCCACTTTAAAAAATCCACATGGATTCCAAGTGGGACAAACTTTGAATAATGTTTGTACCACTCCAGCTGACCTTTAAATGATCTAGGCCATATTTTATAGTGCATGGTAAGACTGTTGGTCTCCAAACTTTTTCCCACATTATATAAATGTTTTCTAATGCGAACCTTAAGTGGTCTAATGGTCCTACCTATATATATATATATATATATATATATATATATATATATATATATATATATTGAATAACATAGACCACATTGGTACATGTTTTATATTATTCCTTCCCTTACAGTCCCTGCACAGCTTACATCTAGAGATGAGCGAACTTTTGAAAAATTCGATTCGACTGATTCGCCGAATTTTCCGACAAAAATCGTTTCGACCCGAATAAATTCGCGACGAATCGCTATTAAAAACGGCTATTTCTGAGCCTCCTACAGCCTCAATAGGGTTGTAAACCATTCAGCCTTGCTGTAACACGCACAGGATGCGTGCTGGGTTAGTTAAATAATACTTTGAAGAAATATCACATGCAGATCAGAGGCATCGCTAATAGAATCGCAGAGCGGCACAATTGCAGAGAGTTGAAGTGGCATCACTATGAGGGGCAGAAGGAGCCCAAATATACACTGGAGTTGGCCTCAGGAGCCCAAAAATTGGATGAATCACACCCTGGAGTTGGCAGGAGTTGGCAGCAGCAGCAGCAGGAGCCCAAATATACACTGGAGTTGGCTTCAGGAGCCCAAAAATTGGATGAATCACACCCTGGAGTTGGCAGGAGTTGGCAGCAGCAGCAGCAGGAGCCCAAATATACACTGGAGTTGGCTTCAGGAGCCCAAAAATTGGATGAATCACACCCTGGAGTTGGCAGGAGTTGACAGCAGCAGCAGCAGGAGCCCAAATATACACTGGAGTTGGCTTCAGGAGCCCAAAAATTGGATGAATCACACCCTGGAGTTGGCAGGAGTTGACAGTAGCAGCAGCAGGAGCCCAAATATACACTGGAGTTGGCCTCAGGAGCCCAAAAATTGGATGAATCACACCCTGGAGTTGGCAGAAGTTAGCAGCAGCAGCAGCAGGAGCCCAAATATACACTGGAGTTGGCTTCAGGAGCCCAAAAATTGGATGAATCACACCCTGGAGTTGGCAGGAGTTGACAGTAGCAGCAGCAGGAGCCCAAATATACACTGGAGTTGGCTTCAGGAGCCCAAAAATTGGATGAATCACACCCTGGAGTTGGCAGGAGTTGACAGTAGCAGCAGCAGGAGCCCAAATATACACTGGAGTTGGCCTCAGGAGCCCAAAAATTGGATGAATCACACCCTGGAGTTGGCAGGAGTTGACAGTAGCAGCAGCAGGAGCCCAAATATACACTGGAGTTGGCCTCAGGAGCCCAAAAATTGGATGAATCACACCCTGGAGTTGGCAGGAGTTGACAGTAGCAGCAGCAGGAGCCCAAATATACACTGGAGTTGGCCTCAGGAGCCCAAAAATTGGATGAATCACACCCTGGAGTTGGCAGAAGTTGGCAGCAGCAGCAGCAGGAGCCCAAATATACACTGGAGTTGGCTTCAGGAGCCCAAAAATTGGATGAATCACACCCTGGAGTTGGCAGGAGTTGACAGTAGCAGCAGCAGGAGCCCAAATATACACTGGAGTTGGCCTCAGGAGCCCAAAAATTGGATGAATCACACCCTGGAGTTGGCAGGAGTTGACAGTAGCAGCAGCAGGAGCCCAAATATACACTGGAGTTGGCCTCAGGAGCCCAAAAATTGGATGAATCACACCCTGGAGTTGGCAGGAGTTGGCAGCAGCAGCAGCAGGAGCCCAAATATACACTGGAGTTGGCTTCAGGAGCCCAAAAATTGGATGAATCACACCCTGGAGTTGGCAGAAGTTGGCAGCAGCAGCAGCAGGAGCCCAAATATACACTGGAGTTGGCTTCAGGAGCCCAAAAATTGGATGAATCACACCCTGGAGTTGGCAGGAGTTGGCAGCAGCAGCAGCAGGAGCCCAAATATACACTGGAGTTGGCTTCAGGAGCCCAAAAATTGGATGAATCACACCCTGGAGTTGGCAGGAGTTGACAGCAGCAGCAGCAGGAGCCCAAATATACACTGGAGTTGGCTTCAGGAGCCCAAAAATTGGATGAATCACACCCTGGAGTTGGCAGGAGTTGACAGTAGCAGCAGCAGGAGCCCAAATATACACTGGAGTTGGCTTCAGGAGCCCAAAAATTGGATGAATCACACCCTGGAGTTGGCAGAAGTTGGCAGCAGCAGCAGCAGGAGCCCAAATATACACTGGAGTTGGCTTCAGGAGCCCAAAAATTGGATGAATCACACCCTGGAGTTGGCAGGAGTTGACAGTAGCAGCAGCAGGAGCCCAAATATACACTGGAGTTGGCCTCAGGAGCCCAAAAATTGGATGAATCACACCCTGGAGTTGGCAGGAGTTGACAGTAGCAGCAGCAGGAGCCCAAATATACACTGGAGTTGGCTTCAGGAGCCCAAAAATTGGATGAATCACACCCTGGAGTTGGCAGAAGTTGACAGTAGCAGCAGCAGGAGCCCAAATATACACTGGAGTTGGCCTCAGGAGCCCAAAAATTGGATGAATCACACCCTGGAGTTGGCAGAAGTTGGCAGCAGCAGCAGCAGGAGCCCAAATATACACTGGAGTTGGCTTCAGGAGCCCAAAAATTGGATGAATCACACCCTGGAGTTGGCAGAAGTTGGCAGCAGCAGCAGCAGGAGCCCAAATATACACTGGAGTTGGCTTCAGGAGCCCAAAAATTGGATGAATCACACCCTGGAGTTGGCAGGAGTTGACAGTAGCAGCAGCAGGAGCCCAAATATACACTGGAGTTGGCCTCAGGAGCCCAAAAATTGGATGAATCACACCCTGGAGTTGGCAGGAGTTGACAGTAGCAGCAGCAGGAGCCCAAATATACACTGGAGTTGGCCTCAGGAGCCCAAAAATTGGATGAATCACACCCTGGAGTTGGCAGGAGTTGACAGTAGCAGCAGCAGGAGCCCAAATATACACTGGAGTTGGCTTCAGGAGCCCAAAAATTGGATGAATCACACCCTGGAGTTGGCAGAAGTTGGCAGCAGCAGCAGCAGGAGCCCAAATATACACTGGAGTTGGCCTCAGGAGCCCAAAAATTGGATGAATCACACCCTGGAGTTGGCAGAAGTTGGCAGCAGCAGCAGCAGGAGCCCAAATATACACTGGAGTTGGCCTCAGGAGCCCAAAAATTGGATGAATCACACCCTGGAGTTGGCAGGAGTTGGCAGCAGCAGCAGCAGGAGCCCAAATATACACTGGAGTTGGCTTCAGGAGCCCAAAAATTGGATGAATCACACCCTGGAGTTGGCAGAAGTTGGCAGCAGCAGCAGCAGGAGCCCAAATATACACTGGAGTTGGCTTCAGGAGCCCAAAAATTGGATGAATCACACCCTGGAGTTGGCAGGAGTTGACAGTAGCAGCAGCAGGAGCCCAAATATACACTGGAGTTGGCCTCAGGAGCCCAAAAATTGGATGAATCACACCCTGGAGTTGGCAGAAGTTGGCAGCAGCAGCAGCAGGAGCCCAAATATACACTGGAGTTGGCCTCAGGAGCCCAAAAATTGGATGAATCACACCCTGGAGTTGGCAGAAGTTGGCAGCAGCAGCAGCAGGAGCCCAAATATACACTGGAGTTGGCCTCAGGAGCCCAAAAATTGGATGAATCACACCCTGGAGTTGGCAGGAGTTGACAGTAGCAGCAGCAGGAGCCCAAAAAATGGCCTAAAGACATAAATATGTTTTGCACCATTTGGAAAGTGTAAAACGTGGCACCATGCTGAATCTAGTCGCATGCATCAGGCATTGGTGGGTGGAAATCCTGGCTGATCCATCCCTGATTCATTTTGACAAAGGTGAGTCTCTCCACATTTTTAGTTGACAGACGAGTTCTCCTCGCCGTAACTATGGCCCCCGCCGCACTAAACACCCGCTCAGATGGCACGCTACTTGCCGGGCAGGACAGCTTTTCCAGGGCAAACTCTGCTAGTTGCGGCCACAAATCAAGTTTGGCTGCCCAGAAGTCCAGCGGATCCTCAAGGTGTGTTGGCATGGTCATGTCAAAGTATGACATGACCTGCTGGTTCAGGTCCTGCTCCAGGTCTTCCTGCTGCTCATGAGTAGCCTCACTATGCGGGTGTAGAAAGCTACTCATTAGCGACTGAAGACTGAGGCTGCTGCTGCTGATGGAGCTTCTGCTGCTGCTGCTGCCAACCCCCCCAGCGGCCATGGCAGTGGAAGGTGAGCGCAGAGGTCCCCTCGAGTCAGACCTGCGAGAGTATGGACCATGGCGCAGATAGGCATCGGCCAACTGCCTACGTAGAATGTCTTTGTAGTAGTTGAGTTTGTCCTCCCTCTCGGTGGGTTTAAAAAATGCCCCCATTTTGTGCCGGAAGCGAGGGTCCAATAAGGTGGACAGCCAGAAGTCATCCCGCCGACAGATGGAAACAATTCTGGGGTCACTACGCAAGCATGTGAGCATGCTTCGTGCCATTTGCGCAAGTGACTCGGATGGACTACCTGTCTCCATCTCCACTGCATACTGCCACGGTGTGCCCGGGTCCTCTGTCTCTCCTTCCTCAAAAACCTCTAGCTCCTCTGGCTGCTCCTGCTCCTCCTCTCCTGTCCGCTGACTAGATAAACCAGCCATTTCGCCAAGCCTAAACTGTGTTTCGCTGGGCAACTCCTCCTCCTCCTCTTCCTCCTCCTCCTCCTCCAGTTCAGCTCCAAGGGGGTTCATGTGGCCGTAAGATGTAAACGCCATGTCTCCAGTGCCCTGACCAGCCATGGTTTCCAACATGTGCTGTAGTACATGAAGCAGTGGAATCACGTCGTTCATCCCGTAATCCTGCCGACTGACAAATAAAGTGGCTTCCTCAAAGGGCCTGAGCAAACGGCAGGTGTCACGTATGAGCTGCCACTGGTTGACATTGAAGTTACACAGGGGAGTCCCCCTATCTGCTTGGATCATCAGGAAATCCGTGATGGCTTTTCTCTGTTCATATAATCGGTCCAACATGTGAAGGGTGGAATTCCAACGGGTGGAAACATCGCAAATCAGACTATGTTGGGGGATACCATTCTGACGCTGTAGCTCAAGAAGGGTGTGTTTGGCGGTGTAGGAGTGGCTGAAGTGCATGCAAAGTTTCCGTGAAGTTGTTAGGATGTCCTGCAGATGGGGGGAACACTTCAGAAACCGCTTGACAACCAGATTGAAGACGTGAGCCATGCAGGGGGCATGGGTCAGGCTTCCTTGGCGCAGCGCAGACAAAATGTTCTTCCCATTGTCGGTAACCATGATTCCCATTTTAAGTTTTCTCGGAGTAAGCCATGTTTGGATTTCCTGATGAATACATTTAAGCAGTTCCTCCCCTGTGTGACTCCGTTCGCCAAGACAAACCATGTGAAGCACTGCGTGACACCTCCGTGCCCTGCACACATGGTAGACTGGAGGGGCACTGAGACTTGAGCCTACAGTGGAGGGTGAGGAGATGGCGGAGGATGAGGAGGCCGAGTCGCACGGTGTCACAGGCCCAATGGGCAGAGAGCGCGGAGGCCGAAGCGGCGTGACCTGTCCAAGTTGCTGCTGCAAAGGGACCACATTCACCCAGTGGGCCGTAAACGACATGTACTGCCCCTGACCGTAGTTACAGCTCCAGATGTCGGCGCTGCCATGTATTTTGCTACACACCGACAGGCTCAAGGACTGGCCCACCTTCTGTTCAACAAAAGTGTGCAGCGCTGGTACTGCCTTCTTGGCAAAGAAATGACGGCTTGGGACTCTCCACCTCGGCTCGGCACAAGCCATCAGTTCTCTGAAAGGTGCAGATTCCACCACCTGAAAAGGGAGCGACTGCAGCACCAGCAACTTGGACAGGAGCACATTCAGCTTCTGCGCCGTAGGATGAGTGGGCGCATACTGCTGTCTCTTGGACATGGCTTCGCTGATGGATTGCTGGCGGGATGCATGACTTGGAGGAGGAGGAGGAGGAGCAGGAGCGACAGAGGATGGGTGTGACGCACAGCTGCCTTCGGCTGAGGTGCTGGAGCCTTGGCTGGCAGAAATTGGGAGCTCACTTGGTGAGGAAGCAGACTGGACCACCCCTTGGGAGCCTCGGTTCTCCCAGGTCGTTTTATGGTGACGCATCATATGTTGACGCAGGGCCGTGGTGCCAACATTTGGACCCTGGCCACGCTTCACCTTTTGCCTACATATCTTGCATGTGGCCATGTTACCCTCCTGCGGATGCCTCAGGAAAAACTGCCACACTGCCGAGTAGCTACTTTTCCCACCCCCTGGCCTCACTGATTCACTGCTGCTGTTGCCAACTCCAGGAACCCCTGCTCCACTACCTCCCGATAAGGTAGACTGCCGCACAGCAGGTGCTCTACCCCGGCCCCGGCCCCGGCCGGCTCCAGCCTTTGGAATTGTGCCCCCATGCTGACTGCTACCACCTTGCTGCCTCAGCTGCTGACTCCGGGGCAACCTGCACCCCTCTTCTCCTGATGATGACGATGAAGCCCCTTCATCACCCGGCTCCCAAGTGCGATCGGCTTCATCGTCATCATCATCATCATCACCGGGTTGTGGCTGTACGTCACTGATGTTCGTGGATTCGTCAACAGTGTCTGGCGCAGGAGCTGGAACGCTCGCAGCACCCACGACACTGTCCACATCACTATTTGTCTGCCTAGCTAAAGAAGCCACCTCCATTTCTTGGCTGGGCAGTAGCTGCTGACTGTCCTCCTGTATCTGATCGTCCTCCTCACTAAAGAGTGGAGCTGAACCCAAAGCATAGGATACGTCGCTGGGGGAGGGAACGGCGTAGGACAGAGGCAATGGGAGGACAGGGACTGCTCTCGGGGCATGCCAACTCAGGGTTGTGTCAGAGGAACCTACCGACCCTAGACTGGGGGTCTCAGATGTAAGTTGTGATGATGTTGTTGATGAGCGCGTCAGCCAATCTACCACGGCAGATGCGTTACTGGTGGAGACCCGACCGCTAGCAGATACTGGCAGATTAGGTCTCTCAGCGTGACTCCTGCTGCTACTGGCCCCCAGTCTGATGCGAGCTCTGCCTGCGGAATCTTGGCCTCTGCCACTCCTCTTTTCACTTCCAGGCACTTGTCTGCCCGACATAGTCTAACTGGCGTGGTAGTAGGTGATATTTTAAGAACCCCCAGGCAGCAGTGGGTCTATATAAAACAGAATATAATGCACACCAAAAGTGAGCAGTAACACTCAGCCTCCAACAGGCCTGCTTAGTGTAAATAAGAGAGCTGCTTAGTGTAAATAAAGAGGGGTATGCTATGTTACAGAATGGGATGCCTCAACAGAAGTGCACCTGGCAGGCAGCAGTAAGCCTATGCCCAGCAAAAGTGTCTTATAATATAAATATAATAAGAGCAAATGCTTATATGGTCTTAAACAGAGGCTGCTTTAGTCACAGAATGGGATGCCCTGGGCAGGAATCGACCTGGCAGGGTCCAGTAGTGCTTTGGCCAGCAAAAGTGTCTTTATCAGGCCTAATTTCAAATATAATAAGAGCAAATGCTTATATGGTCTTAAACAGAGGCTGCTTTAGTCACAGAATGGGATGCCCTGGGCAGGAATGGACCTGGCAGGGTCCAGTAGTGCTTTGGCCAGCAAAAGTGTCTTTATCAGGCTAATTTCAAATATAATAAGAGCAAATGCTTATATGGTCTTAAACAGAGGCTGCTGTAGTCACAGAATGGGATGCCCCGGGCAGGAATCGAGCTGGCAGGGTCCAGTAGGGCTTTGGCCAGCAAAAGTGTCTTTATCAGGCCTAATTTCAAATATGATAAGAGCAAATGCTTATATGGTCTTAAACAGAGGCTGCTGTAGTCACAGAATGGGATGCCCCGGGCAGGAATCGAGCTGGCAGGGTCCAGTAGTGCTTTGGCCAGCAAAAGTGTCTTTATCAGGCCTAATTTCAAATATGATAAGAGCAAATGCTTATATGGTCTTAAACAGAGGCTGCTTTAGTCACAGAATGGGATGCCCTGGGCAGGAATGGACCTGGCAGGGTCCAGTAGGGCTTTGGCCAGCAAAAGTGTCTTTATCAGGCCTAATTTCAAATATGATAAGAGCAAATGCTTATATGGTCTTAAACAGAGGCTGCTGTAGTCACAGAATGGGATGCCCCGGGCAGGAATCGAGCTGGCAGGGTCCAGTAGGGCTTTGGCCAGCAAAAGTGTCTTTATCAGGCCTAATTTCAAATATGATAAGAGCAAATGCTTATATGGTCTTAAACAGAGGCTGCTGTAGTCACAGAATGGGATGCCCCGGGCAGGAATGGACCTGGCAGGGTCCAGTAGGGCTTTGGCCAGCAAAAGTGTCTTTATCAGGCTAATTTCAAATATGATAAGAGCAAATGCTTATATGGTCTTAAACAGAGGCTGCTGTAGTCACAGAATGGGATGCCCCGGGCAGGAATCGAGCTGGCAGGGTCCAGTAGGGCTTTGGCCAGCAAAAGTGTCTTTATCAGGCCTAATTTCAAATATGATAAGAGCAAATGCTTATATGGTCTTAAACAGAGGCTGCTTTAGTCACAGAATGGGATGCCCTGGGCAGGAATGGACCTGGCAGGGTCCAGTAGGGCTTTGGCCAGCAAAAGTGTCTTTATCAGGCTAATTTCAAATATGATAAGAGCAAATGCTTATATGGTCTTAAACAGAGGCTGCTTTAGTCACAGAATGGGATGCCCCGGGCAGGAATCGAGCTGGCAGGGTCCAGTAGTGCTTTGGCCAGCAAAAGTGTCTTTATCAGGCCTAATTTCAAATATGATAAGAGCAAATGCTTATATGGTCTTAAACAGAGGCTGCTTTAGTCACAGAATGGGATGCCCTGGGCAGGAATGGACCTGGCAGGGTCCAGTAGGGCTTTGGCCAGCAAAAGTGTCTTTATCAGGCTAATTTCAAATATGATAAGAGCAAATGCTTATATGGTCTTAAACAGAGGCTGCTTTAGTCACAGAATGGGATGCCCCGGGCAGGAATCGAGCTGGCAGGGTCCAGTAGTGCTTTGGCCAGCAAAAGTGTCTTTATCAGGCCTAATTTCAAATATGATAAGAGCAAATGCTTATATGGTCTTAAACAGAGGCTGCTTTAGTCACAGAATGGGATGCCCTGGGCAGGAATGGACCTGGCAGGGTCCAGTAGGGCTTTGGCCAGCAAAAGTGTCTTTATCAGGCTAATTTCAAATATGATAAGAGCAAATGCTTATATGGTCTTAAACAGAGGCTGCTGTAGTCACAGAATGGGATGCCCCGGGCAGGAATCGAGCTGGCAGGGTCCAGTAGGGCTTTGGCCAGCAAAAGTGTCTTTATCAGGCCTAATTTCAAATATGATAAGAGCAAATGCTTATATGGTCTTAAACAGAGGCTGCTTTAGTCACAGAATGGGATGCCCCGGGCAGGAATGGACCTGGCAGGGTCCAGTAGGGCTTTGGCCAGCAAAAGTGTCTTTATCAGGCTAATTTCAAATATGATAAGAGCAAATGCTTATATGGTCTTAAACAGAGGCTGCTTTAGTCACAGAATGGGATGCCCCGGGCAGGAATCGAGCTGGCAGGGTCCAGTAGTGCTTTGGCCAGCAAAAGTGTCTTTATCAGGCCTAATTTCAAATATGATAAGAGCAAATGCTTATATGGTCTTAAACAGAGGCTGCTTTAGTCACAGAATGGGATGCCCCGGGCAGGAATCGAGCTGGCAGGGTCCAGTAGTGCTTTGGCCAGCAAAAGTGTCTTTATCAGGCCTAATTTCAAATATGATAAGAGCAAATGCTTATATGGTCTTAAACAGAGGCTGCTTTAGTCACAGAATGGGATGCCCCGGGCAGGAATGGACCTGGCAGGGTCCAGTAGGGCTTTGGCCAGCAAAAGTGTCTTTATCAGGCCTAATTTCAAATATGATAAGAGCAAATGCTTATATGGTCTTAAACAGAGGCTGCTGTAGTCACAGAATGGGATGCCCCGGGCAGGAATCGAGCTGGCAGGGTCCAGTAGTGCTTTGGCCAGCAAAAGTGTCTTTATCAGGCCTAATTTCAAATATGATAAGAGCAAATGCTTATATGGTCTTAAACAGAGGCTGCTTTAGTCACAGAATGGGATGCCCTGGGCAGGAATGGACCTGGCAGGGTCCAGTAGGGCTTTGGCCAGCAAAAGTGTCTTTATCAGGCTAATTTCAAATATGATAAGAGCAAATGCTTATATGGTCTTAAACAGAGGCTGCTGTAGTCACAGAATGGGATGCCCCGGGCAGGAATCGAGCTGGCAGGGTCCAGTAGGGCTTTGGCCAGCAAAAGTGTCTTTATCAGGCCTAATTTCAAATATGATAAGAGCAAATGCTTATATGGTCTTAAACAGAGGCTGCTTTAGTCACAGAATGGGATGCCCTGGGCAGGAATGGACCTGGCAGGGTCCAGTAGGGCTTTGGCCAGCAAAAGTGTCTTTATCAGGCTAATTTCAAATATGATAAGAGCAAATGCTTATATGGTCTTAAACAGAGGCTGCTTTAGTCACAGAATGGGATGCCCCGGGCAGGAATCGAGCTGGCAGGGTCCAGTAGTGCTTTGGCCAGCAAAAGTGTCTTTATCAGGCCTAATTTCAAATATGATAAGAGCAAATGCTTATATGGTCTTAAACAGAGGCTGCTTTAGTCACAGAATGGGATGCCCCGGGCAGGAATCGAGCTGGCAGGGTCCAGTAGTGCTTTGGCCAGCAAAAGTGTCTTTATCAGGCCTAATTTCAAATATGATAAGAGCAAATGCTTATATGGTCTTAAACAGAGGCTGCTTTAGTCACAGAATGGGATGCCCTGGGCAGGAATGGACCTGGCAGGGTCCAGTAGGGCTTTGGCCAGCAAAAGTGTCTTTATCAGGCTAATTTCAAATATGATAAGAGCAAATGCTTATATGGTCTTAAACAGAGGCTGCTGTAGTCACAGAATGGGATGCCCCGGGCAGGAATCGAGCTGGCAGGGTCCAGTAGTGCTTTGGCCAGCAAAAGTGTCTTTATCAGGCCTAATTTCAAATATGATAAGAGCAAATGCTTATATGGTCTTAAACAGAGGCTGCTTTAGTCACAGAATGGGATGCCCCGGGCAGGAATCGAGCTGGCAGGGTCCAGTAGTGCTTTGGCCAGCAAAAGTGTCTTTATCAGGCTAATTTCAAATATGATAAGAGCAAATGCTTATATGGTCTTAAACAGAGGCTGCTGTAGTCACAGAATGGGATGCCCCGGGCAGGAATCGAGCTGGCAGGGTCCAGTAGTGCTTTGGCCAGCAAAAGTGTCTTTATCAGGCCTAATTTCAAATATGATAAGAGCAAATGCTTATATGGTCTTAAACAGAGGCTGCTTTAGTCACAGAAGGGGATGCCTCACAGCAGACTTAAGATCAGTTCAGTATATATGCACAGTTAGTTACTATAAGCAGCCTGAAAACGCTAACAAAGGCTGGATGAAAAAAAAAAAATCTCCCTGTCAGCCAGCTCCGTTTTTCCTACCTTTCCCTGGCTTTCTGTCTTTCTCCTGTCTGTCTCCTGCCTGTCTCCTGCCTGTCTCCAGCCTGTCCCTGTCTGTCCCTGTCTCCAGCCTGTCTAACTGCCTCAGCTACACAGCGTTCTGTCTGTCTGTCACGAATGCAATAGAGAAATGAGGAAAAGCAAGATGGCCGCCGTTAAATACCGCTGTGTGACGTCACCGGGCTTGCTGGCTGCTGATAGGCTGCATGTGACTGCCCCAGCTTGCACTGGCGCGGGATACATGTCCAGACATGTCCCGTCCGCCATCTTAGAATGCCTGTAATGTAAATGAATGGATGTTAAAGGAAAACTTCGAGTGATCGAATCGCGGGGAAATTCGGATTCGATCCGAATCGAATTTTTCCTGAAATTCGGATCGAATCCGGGTTCGTCCGGATCGATTCGCTCATCCCTACTTACATCGTCCACAATAATAAAATCTTTCAATTTTTATCATTTTTTTTTCTGCTGTTTGAGGGGAGACTCTATACAACTATTGGTTAATCGGGTGATTAGATTTGGGGCCCTTCTATTTTTTCTGGTAAAACTGATCCTAAAACACGGAAATCTTTTTTTTAGATTAGTCCTAAATCAAATCCTTTCTGTATTAATTTCTCAAGTTTCCCTTATACTCTCTAGTAGAGTCTCCAGGAAGTTTTTCATAAGTATCCCCATCCTTTAGTTGTTTTGTGGATTCTTTTTTATAGTTGTTTTTATCCTATATCACTATCCCTTGTCTGAAATTTTAATTACCTCATCTTCCCTTTTTGAGAGACTTTAGATATCTTTTTCTAAGAATTTATTGCTTTTTCTTACCGGTATTAGATAACTTTTTTTTATCTTTAGCAACCCACTGTTTAAATGTATTAGTGTAATAATTAGAGGTGTTAATGGGGTTAAACACTGGTTTATTTTTAAGAGAAGTGTAGAACACATACACAGAAAGTAATCCCAGTTCAGAAGGCCCCCAGACACACAGAAAAGTGAAATTCCTGTGCGTTGTTACTTTTTAACGCACAAACAAAAATCACCTTTACCTATGATGAGCCATTTTTAAAGATGAGGTACATCATTTTTCCAATGAGTTAAAAGTTTGGAATTAACAGCACCCTATGGAGTATGCTTAAGAATTTGCATTTTTTCTACATATCCCATAGGTTACTGTTGTTCGCAAACATTTTACGCCTGTAAAAATGCTCCATATTTTGGTGAATTCTGGGAAATATTAGAAAATAAACGTTTTATAGATTTTTTTTATTTTGTTTAATTAAAAAAGTTCCCTCAGATGTAATCTTCAGCTAGACCAACACCAATTTTTTCTTTAACAGGTGTTGATCCCGAAGACAGCGCATAAAAACAAGCTT
The DNA here is from genome assembly GCA_027917425.1 of Gastrophryne carolinensis. Taxonomy (NCBI): domain Eukaryota; kingdom Metazoa; phylum Chordata; class Amphibia; order Anura; family Microhylidae; genus Gastrophryne; species Gastrophryne carolinensis. The sequence goes on from CM051234.1 coordinate 217,678,504, forward strand.
CAAGGGGGCGACCTGAATGTTGGAGCCGTCCTGCACATAACCCCCTCAGAATGCCCAATATGCTTACCTTCCTCTCGAACCTGCCCCTGGAAAGGAGATCCAATTTGTTAAAGTAGACACTGTTCCCTTTGCAAAAGTAGAAATCAAAATCAGTTGGCTAACCCCATTTGGTACATACAGGTAAAATCAATGGCAACATACAGGTAAAACATCAGCAAATAGTCCAAAAGAGTCATTTGTTGAACTGCTTGCTATGATTTTATATCGCAACCTGAATATACCTGTGAAATTAATTTTGTACATTTGAATCAGCTGAATTGTACATTTTATATCTATTTATTTACTAGTATGAAGAGCAATTCATTATATGATGATCACTTTCCTCAGGGGTTTGAGAGCTGTGTTCATAATCAATTTTACCGTAATACATATATTTTACTGTGTACAAATATTGGCTGATTTATATATATGTTTTTTATTATATATGTCAAGTTATTTAATTTATAATAACTTAAGTTTTAATTATGGTGATACTGTTGGTAGATTGATTGATAGATTGATAGGTTGTATAAGGGAATAAGGGAATTTTAGATACTTTGGTAATCCGCTGCAATCTTTATGATTAGTTTTTCTATCTATTATTTACTTTTTTGTCTAGTATATAAGTTAGGGAAGCATACCAATTATTTTCTATGCATTAAAAATAGAATAGAAGTATATTTGACTTTTCAAATATGCTAATGTCATTTATTGCTGTATTGTGCAGTGTCAGTAAAAGATAGTGTTACAGATTTTTGGCAAAGGTATTTGTATTATAAATGCTAGAATTTTCCTTGTACACAAATTCTGTTGCGTGGCCCTGATCTTACCACGCACTACCTTGCCAATACAATGAAAAAAGGTAAAAATGTGTTGTTGTTAATATGCTTCTTTCATAAGCTTAACTTTCTATAACAGCAAATAATGCCAATAATACCAGTTTGTGCCCTTGGGATACACACAATCAAAAACAAATGTTTAAAACGATTGAAACAAATTCAATTCCAAAGGAAAAAACCTTGGCTTTGAACATTTAAGTAATTTTGAAAAAAGATATCCATCATTAACCCTTTCAGTGCCAAGCACGTAGATTCTACTCCACTTAAGTGCCAAGCACGTAGAATCTACGTGCCTGACTTTCCCCCCTGCTAGTTAAAAAAATAAAAATAAAAAATACTCACCTGACCCCTCGTTGGATCCGGCAGGGTCTCCTCTTTAATTTGGTGCCATCCACTTCGGCAGCAGCAGCAGCTGCTAACTGTAAAAAAAAAAAAAAAAATGACATTTACTTACCTGAGGCCGCGCTGTCTCCCGACGGGTGTCCTTTTCACTGGGGGGGCCTCTGATCACCCCCCAGCCTCTTCCGTGGCGAGGAGAGGGCAGAAATTGCCCTCCCCCTCACTTCCTGGAATGGGTCTGCTAGCCCCGCCCCTGAGGGCGGGGCCGGGTGACATCGTTGTGATGTCACCAGCAGCCACCTCTTATTGTTGGCACCCGAGACAGAGAATCAGTCTGCTCTGGTGGTTGGAGGAGAGAGGTTGGGAGGAGGAGAGGGCTGAGATCGCCCCCTCCCTCCCAAGGCTCTCTCTTCCAAACACCCCAGCAGACTGTCATCGTAGATCGCCGGGGGACACGGGATCGGAGGTAAGTAAAGTAAAAAAAATAAAAAATAAAGATAATTTTTTTTCTTATGTGTCTGTGTCTTTTTTATTTAACATTTAACCCCTTGTGAACTGGTAAGGGGTCCATGAGACCCCTTATACCAGTTCACAAGGCTGGGGGATGGCAAGTCACCCACTAGCCGCAGCGGGTGACTTCCCATTAACCCCCAGCACCCTAATTACCAGCCTCCCCAAAGCCCAGGGGGGGGGACAGAAGAGCCCGGGCCCACATAGGCTATGTGGGCTCGTAGGCTGCAGGGTGGGGGGGCCACAAAAGCTGGCCCCCCCACTCTGTTTCTACAAGCCCCCATAGCTGGTCCCGGGCTGGTAATTCTGGGTAAGGGGACCCCATTTCAATTTTTTTGGATTTTTAAGGGTTTTTAACCCTTAAAATTCCCCAAAAAAGGGGGGACCCTATGTCATTTTTTTTTAAATTAACCCCTTATGTTCTGTCTGAGCTGAAGCCAGATTGATCAGCGTGGGGCACAGGGATGGATGGGAGGTAAGTATTAAAAAGTAAAAAAAAATAAAAAATAAAATATTTTTTCTGCTTGTTTCTGTGTGTTTTTTTACGCTTAACCCCTTGTGAACTGGTAAGGGGTCCATGAGACCCCTTATACCAGTTCACAAGGCTGGGGGCTGGCAAGTCACCTGCCGCTAGCAGGTGACTTGCCGTTAACCCCCGGTACCCCTATTACCTGCCTCCCCAAACCCCGGGGGGGGGGGGGGCAGAAGACCCCGGGCCCACATAGGCTATGTGGGCTTGTAGGCTGCAGGGTGGGGGGCCACAAAAGCTGGCCCCTCCACTCTGTTCCTACAAGCCCCCATAGCTGGTCCCGGGTTGGTAATGCTGGGTAAGGGGGATCCCATTTCAATTTTTTGGGGATTTTTAAGGGTTTTTAACCCTTAAAATTCCCCACAAAATGTCATTTTTTTTTAATTAACCCCTTATGTTTATAGTGTGGATAGTAGTAGTATTTTATTTGTAAATGTTATAAAGTGCTATTTTCAGTTTGGGGGGTCTCCTTGGCAAGAATAGGGGGCTACTGATACATATGTGGTACTGTTGTAATTGGGAGAAATTGAGCTTTCACATGCAATATGGTTTTCTCTAATAAAGTAAATGTTTTATTTAAAATAAAGGAGACAATTGTCTAAAAAATATTTACTTATTTTTACACAAAAATATTAAGAAAACAGTAGAAAAATTACAAACAAGACATTTCATGTTCAAGCGTAAACTCTGCTACAAAATATATATGTATAATTTTCCTGGAAATTCCGGCAAAAAATCACGGTTAAACATGGCGCAGAATGGGCAAAAATGACCTGTCAACAGAGGGTGACAAAACTTCAAGTAGGTTGGCAATAAAAAGGGTTAATAGTACATGTTGGGTATTGTTCTGCTCGGAGGAACTTGCTTTTTCAGATTTAGCTTGTTTTTTCTTGTTTGCATATTTATATTTTAGGAAAACATGTTATTTATTCAGTTTTTTTATTCATTTTTTTAGGGAAACCCTGTGCAACCTAAGAATTCTTTGAGGGATTACTTCCAGAAAGGTGAGCCTACTACAATAAGATGGGTACTCTTAGAAAGCTTAACATGTGTACTTTCAGGGAATATATGGTTTATAGGGGATATTCCAAATGTAAAGTGTTGTTTTGGTTGAAAAATTGCAAGAAATTTTAAAATAAAATTACTGTTATGTGCATGCTTTACTTTGGGGTGTTTGCCAACTCTTCCCTTGACAGTACCTATGCATGTTGGGTATCGTTCTGTTCTTTCTTGTTTGCATATCGTTTTTTTTACAATACATTTTTACAATACATTGAGGGATTACTTCCAGAAAACTAAGCCCACATAAACAAGCTTGGTACACCTAGAAAGCTTGAGGTGTGTACTTCCAGAGAATATATAGTTTGTGGAGGGTATTTTAAATGTAAATGGTTGTTTTTCTGGAGAAACTGCAAGGTGCGCATAGCGCATAGCATAGTTGTATTTTATCTGAAAATCTCCTAAAGCTCTGTTTCAGTTTGGGGGAGTCTCCTGGGCAGGAAAGGGTGTCTATCAATACATATGTGGTACCGCTGTGACTGGGAGAAATTAGGGTTTCGCACGCAATAACATTTTATTGACAAACTAAAAAAAAACTACAAATTGCAAAAAATTAATTTTTTGTATTTTTTTTGCACATATTTCACCAAAAAGTATTGAGAATATACTAAAAAAAGACCAAACAAGAGATTTCATGTTGAAGCCCAGACTCTTTTGAAAAAAAACAATATATCATTTTCCTGGGAAATCCCTGGAAATCCTTTAAAAAATCACAGTTGAACATGTGTAGTGCAAAATAGTGAAACATGGTCTGGCAACAGAGGGTGACAAAAGCTGCAGGTAGGCTGGCACTTAAAGAGTTAACCCTTTAAATGCCAAGCACGTAGTTTCTACGTGGTTGCTTCTCCTACCCTTAAGTGCCAAGCACGTTAAATGCCTGCTGAAAAAAACAATATATAATTTTCCTGGGAAATCCCTGGAAATCCCTTCAAAAATCACATTTGAACATGGGGAGCGCATAATAGTGCAAAATGGTCTGGCAACAGAATGTGACAAAAACTCCAGGTAGGCTGGCACTTAAAGGGTTAAAGCAAGCAAAATGTACTGTTAATGCTTTCAATGAACTAACATGAGTAATGTACAAAATAAACTGCTGCATGCCAAAGTGAAGATTACGATCACAATTTACTGACTACTGCCACAGTATCTGAATGGCTGGCCCGATCCCACACATAAGAAGGGGTTTAGCCAGTGGCTAAGCTCCATTCAGCCTTGCTATTCCATTAATAACTATGAGCAGCTTAAAAAGCTGATTGAAAGAAAGCCTGTGAGAATGCAGAAGAGATAAGAAAACCCGACAGGACACAGTGGGCCATTCAAAATCAGAATGCCCTGCTGGAGAGAAACATGCGCATGTATAACCGAGACAGCCTGCAAGAGAAATTAACTTGGCTGGACTAATGGCCCTTTGCAAGAGCATTGTTTTCTTTTTGCAGTGGCATCTGTTGCCATCCCCCCAGACCCTACTATTACAATTCTCCTTTTGTGTAGAAAAACTGCAATGCTATTTCTCAATGTGTATAAAGGTATTATAAAGGTGGTTTTCAAGATTTTTGTAAAATCAAAGCATACATACCTTAGCCGATTCATCCTGGTCTACTCTCTTTTAAAGTATAGTTCTAGCCTGGGTTCTATTGCTTTCTTACCCCACTTTCTGCACTGAGCAGAAAAGTCTAACAGGATGATTCATCACTAACGCCAGGTAGCGACAGATGAATGTCTGTAGCAGGCATTTTCAGAGCGCCCGCTAGTAGTCACTGTGCTCAACCGTGGGTCTCTACTTCATAGCTGTTCAGTAAAGTTGAATACATTGTGAGGAGTCGCTATTTGACCAGTATAGCCCTCTATGGGAGCGCATGTTAGCGACTGCTCATAGTGAAAGACTCACACCATATTCAGCAAAAAAAACTTCCTCACAAATCTCTGGGGCTGAAAAATGCTTGTTTGAAGCCCAGAGCGCAGGAGGCAGTGTGTTTAAAGTCTGTTTTTCAGAATCTATCCACTAGTAACAAAGCGAAAACATATGGAATTACATTGTAGCAACATTGTAACATGAACACTTTAATGGCAGACCTATAATGTCATTTCTGAAGTAATATATAAATATAAAAAAAATTGTGAAAAAACTGCTTTTTCAATGCCAGAAGAGGTCACAGAATTTTGATTGTGATTTTTGGAAAAAAAACAAAAAACAAATTCCCCGTTTAAAGAGAAGAAAAGGTTCGTTCATTGAGATGTATGGGAGAGCGACAGGTAGCGAGAGGTCATACTTGGCGCTGTGCAAGGCTGAACGCCGGGGCTGTTCGCTGAGGCTGTGAAAATGATGAATCAGACGCTACATGGCGTTATTCCAGTCGCTAAATAGATTCTGCTTGATAAATGTGCAATTGTGTGCCGTGTCCGACGTTCACCAGTCGCTACCTGTCGCTACCTCTCATTAATCAGCCACTACCTGACGCTATCCCTTCTTAAATAAGGACCCCAGTCTCCTGGGCAATAATGGATCAGCCTGTTGCTCAGAGAGCTTTGATCCACCTCAGATAGCCCACACAAGGATGTTCGCTGACATGACAAAACTGCTAACTGCTTTTGTTCTCTCTGTACTGTTTTGCAAATTATGTCTGGATATCGAGTAATCACATTTTCTACTATTAGAAAATAGTTCTTCATTTTTCTTTATGTTTAAAGTAATTGTTTTTATTGATACTGCAAATGTGATATTGTGATGTTTCATATAACCTAAGAGGAAATAACAAAAGTATTAAGACATACAAGAATAATGGCAATGTGCTAAAGCTTGGGAACATTGTATCTAATTTATTTTCATCTGTGTAAAAATCTTCTGAAAAGCAGGTTATACAAGCAATGCATTATAAGCAATGTCAATATATACAGTGTGTTATTAAGACAGTATTTTACTAGTTTACTCATAAACTTATCAAGCTGTGCAAGAGATATGACAAGCAATCATTTATTTGAAATTAAAACTCTAAATGATTTTGTACTTCAAAATATGAGAGAAGTGAAAAATATTTAATATACTCAACTCATCGCGTTGAGCTTGACATATAAAAGAAACACAAGGGTATGACAAAAGTTCTTTGAACAGTAAATAATAAAAAATGTTACTTTAAAATAGTGTTGTATTTTTGATTAAAGTTAAAGGAATTGACCACCAAAAAGAAACAAAGGCGTACTTACATTTTGTCCACTTGTAGCTGATCGATCTGGTTTAAATCCTGTGCCAGCCAAGTTCGAACTCCAGTCACCAGCACTTCCATGTTGGGCTCATGCGCCCTGCCATCAGTTCACAGCTAGCATAGTCCACAGCTAGCAGGTATCATGATTAACAACAGCAAGTCCGAAATGCGTCAATGCACGGAATTTATTGTCATCTTCTGTACTAGGATAACTAATGTGTCTCCCTTCATGAGCAAGCCATGATAAAACAGTGGTTCTTCACTATTTAACAGCCACAGTTTTGGTTGTTCTGAGACAATAGAGTATCAGCATTACCCTCTAATTGGAGGCCTTTTGCTAACCTTCCTTCCAGTTGGATCTGTTACAGTTAGTGGAGGCAGTATTATCCACACTGCAACTATTCGAGAGAGTGCTAAACATCAGGTGTTTCAGTGAGCCTCTCTCACCAATCACAATGGGAGCTAGAATTAGGCTACTGATTTGATTCATGTGTGACCAGAATATGTATCTAGCTAAGAAAAACCAATGTGAATTCCGGTGCCTCGGCTTAAGCTGATTTCCGTAGAAAAAACTGTAAGTGTAGCAGCTAAGGAGATCTAAGAATGTTTATTTGTAACATATTTAACGTATGAGCAAATGTGAACCGACGCAGGATCTAGAGAAACTGAATCCTAAATATGGTTATATTTATTTTGAAGAAGTGGGAGCCTCATTTATAAAGCATCAGCACCAGTAAAGGCCACTCAGCTCCAATATTTTGCCTCAGAGGCACGATTTAACAAAGCGAAAACAGTCAGCACAGATGTGTCTGCCAACCTGCGTCTAATTTATCACCAGTGTCATATAGATCACGGTGACCGGAGCTCTTGTTTAGGCTGTGCTGGTTTATAGTGGCGCTGTAAGTTTAGATTCTATACACCACAATAGGCAGAACTGTACTGAAGTATTTCTAGCTTATAAACAATGTTAAACAAAACTATTTGCACAGAACTTGCATTGGTGACTTGTCAATAATGGAAACGCAGGACTTAGATGTGAGCAAATGTAATTTCTTTATTTTCTTGTAAAATCGATCTTCATGGCTTTTTCTTCTTAGCAATGGGTCCTTAGGAGCACAACAACTAAAACTCCGTCTAAATGCACTGTAACATTTGATATCCTGAGACTGTTATGATGAAACGCTGACCAGCGCTTGTTACATACAACGCCAATCTTTTCAGCTTTTCAGCCTAAAAGTTGGGGGTACAGAGTGGCGCAACCCGAGTGAGATGCGGGATATGACCATGCTGTTTGCCTGTCCCTTCTTGTGATTGGTTTGGCAGTTGGGGGGAGGGCTTTCCTTCCGCCCCTCCTTGCTCGCTATTGCGGGAGAGGCGACTTCCATCACAGCCTTTGTCCCCGAGCATGCAGCTGATGGAGGTATATATATATATATATATATATATATATATATATATATATATAAATATATATATATAATATATATATATATATATATATATATATATATATATATATATATATATATTGCTATATATAAAGCCTGATGTGTGATGTGTATAAGCAAAGGTGTATGACTAAGGGCATGGAATTCGGCCCAAAACACGTAAGACACTGCAGCATGTATATACTCTAAGAACTTATTATTTCTGGACCAAGTTTTATTTCTGGACCAATGAGTAGAGATGAGCGAACTTCTCAAAAATTCGATTCGGGCGATTCGCCGAATTTTTTAAAGAAATTCGGGTTCGTCCGAATCGAACTTTAGCGAATTGCTCATCTCTGGTGGGAGCGGGAAGGCCGGCTGCGCTGTCAGCAGGTGGCGGAAGCCGGCTTCCGCCGCCCGCTGACAGCGCAGCCGGCCTCCCTGCTCCCACTATACAGCAAACACTTACCGACATGGTGGGAGCGGGGAGGCCGGCTGCGCTGTCAGCTGTCATCAGAGGATGCGTCATCAGAGGAAGCCGGCTTCCTCTGATGACGCGTCCTCTGATGACAGCTGACAGCGCAGCCGGTCTCCCCGCTCTCACCATGCCGGCATTTTTTTTTTTACATTTCAGGGAAAATTCGGTCAGCACGAACCACTAAAAATTCGGGTTCGTGCTGAATCGAAGTTTCCCTGAAATTCGGAGCGAATTCAGGTTCGTTAGAACCGATTCGCTCATCCCTACCAATGAACATGATCTTTTAATGGATTCAATAAAAGGAAATTTTTAGACACACTTGAGAGCTGGACTTTTCTGGGAAATTCAAATGTTTGAATAATTTGCACAGCTTAACAATTTTGAGTTGCACCGAGGTAAAAAGATAACATTTTTTTTTTCTACAAAAAAGTGAGAAAATAAATTCTCACGCTACCAAATCAGCCCTATTATAATCAAAGCTTATTTTTATTTAAATGAATGTGGTTACGTACTACCTCACTGAAGAACTTCTTTTATTCATTTGGCCTGCATAATATGTATTAAGGTTTCAGCCCTCTTCTTTACTTCAACATACAAGCAAGGACAAAAATATTTGCGTGGAAATCTTATCACCCTTGCAACATACTGTTTGCTGCACACCATGTTCACAGTTCCCAAGCACTAGCCATGGTGTCAGTCCCCCTTGTTTATCTTGGCCATTTTCAAGGCAGGTGGCCTGCCATTGAACCCAGAGACACTGAGCCCAGGGTTGAACTGATCATCTAGCACCACATACCTGAAGTAGAGTATGCATTCAAATTGTTAGAATAATTCTTTTTAGGGGTAATAAATAACCCCCTAAATTCCATGATTTGCAGAATCATTTGATAAATAATATACAGAAATTACTTTTAAAAAATAAATATTTTGAGACTATATTGCAAATCCCACTTATAATGTGAAGAATGTTGGTTGAATTATTCAAATATTCAGTTATGAAAATTGAAAGCATTACATATATTACCACAACTAACAACATTTTAAATTATAATTATTTTGTATAAGCATACTAACATAATAAAATAGTATGATAGAAAATTGCTGCAGAGAGGAACCATCTCACTCCTCCAGTATAAATAGCCACTTCTGGCAATGCATGAGCTGTCAGAAGTTAGCTAGTGATCAGTGGGGGGTGGGTGTGAGGGCAGGGGACCCCACAATCGGCTTCAGTGCAGGACAGATCGGTGTTGTATCGGAGAAGAGAAATATTATATTTTTTAATGACTTTTTAGTGTGTGTTTTTCATTACATTTAACCCTCTGTGAATTGGTCCTTGACGCCCTTAAACCAGTTAACAAGGCAACAGGGGGCTAGCAAGTGGGTGACTTGACATTGACCCCCAAACCCATTACCTGCCTCTCCAAAGCCCAAGGGGGGGCAGAAGATGCAGGCTGGTAGCCTTCAGGACTACTTTTTAATTTAACCCTTGATAATGCGCATAGTAGTTTCATTTGAAAATGTTTTTGTTTCAGCTTGGGGGGTCTCCTGGGCAGGAAAGGGTGTCTACCAATGCATATGTGGTACTGTTGTAATCTTGAGGAATGGGCCCACAAGAGGGTTTTCTTGAAAAATTTCAATACATTCAATTTTTAACCAAAAGTATTATGAAAGTTATTCAGTTTTTTATTAATTTTTTAGGGGAACTCTGTGCAATCAGTGAATTTCTTGAGGGTTTGTGTCCAGAAAACTGCACCCACGACAACACTTTGAGGGAATATTTAGTTTGTAAATGCAAAAAACTGCAAGGTTCACATGTTAGATGTATTTTATTTTAAAAGTCCTAAAGCGCTGTTTTAGTTTGAGGTGTGTCCTGGGGCAGGAAAGGGTATCAAGCATGTCTAAAGGTGTCCAGGTAAGACTGAAGCTAGTGAGCATCTTGAAAGGACTGCACTGTGCTTAATCTTGATGTCATCTGCAAAAAAAGAGACAGTTCTATTAACATAGATACTGTGCAATTAATTCCAGCTGCTAAATCATTTAGAAAAAAGTTGAATAATAATGGGCCCAATACTTAACCCCGGAGTACACTGCCTACAAATATGGAACATTCCTAGTAGGTATTATTGATCTATTTTCAATCCAGTTGAAAACAGTATTTTATAACCCCAAAGACCTTATTTTCCCAATAAGTGTCTATGCAGCACATTGTCAAATGCCTTTGCATAATCCAGAAAAACTTTGGGCCTATTTATGATGTGCGTCTTTTAGCATAATTTTTGTGGATATAGCGCGAGCTTCGGTGGCCCGGCTTCCTGTTTAATCTGGCTCTGTGCTGTATGCTACTAATTAGCTTTGATTGTTGCAGCCCTTTTCAAAAATGCCCACCACTTTTGCCATGTACCAATCCCTTGGCACTATACCAGTTTTAGTAAGTCTTTAAATAACAAAAACAGGGGTTAATGAAATTATTGAGCAGAGTTCTTGAATAACCACTGGATGAAGTCCATCCAGTGTTGCATGCAAGGCTTTAGACCATGTAGTTACATCACATACTTACATCATTGGGCAATTGCCATTCACTTTGCTGGGATACTAGCCATACTTTGGCTATAGGTTCTTAGGGCTGAGCAATTTCTAGCAGATACCTTGTAGGGGGAAATCAGAAGATCTCTTCTCTACCATGATCATGGCTGATTGCAAACTGAACAGATCAAAAAAAATAATATATCAAATAGTACTGAATACAGTTAGTCCATTCTGTTGATCTATAGCCCCATTTACACACATATTTCTTAATCAAATTAAAGTAAAATCAGTTTTAACAAAACCAATATGTGTAAACACCTCAGCCTTTGCGCCTTTTAAAAAAATGTTTTTTAGTGTTTTGTAGCCTAAATCAATTCATTTTTGATGAATGATTTGATTAAATCATTTGTGAAAATGATATCTCTCTCAAGAATGAAGTGATAATTGATACACTAATAACTAGGTTTGCATTTTTGCTCCCAATCCAATAAACTATCAAGGTCCAAATCTGTGAAAGCAGACTGTACTTATGCAGTTGGATGCATCTTGCTCCCAGTGGCATATGATATGTTAGTTTCTCAAGTGCTTTGACAATTTTTTCCTTCTTCTGCTGCTCCAAATCCACTGCTGAAGAACAGACTGTTATGTTTATTCACCTGTAAGTTTCTGTACTCTATGCCATGACGCACCGCTCATCTAGTGTACAGTCTACATATGGTTCTTTTGTTTTTCTTAAAGCCCAGAAATAAATTGAGTAACATTAAACTAAACAAAACAATGATTACATCAAGCTATCTTTACCCAAAGAAACTCCACAAGCATCGGTCAATAATTAATTTTAAGGCAAGGATAGCACAGACTGCTTTTTAGTAACTTATCTCCAAGTGTCAGCAATATCTGTCACTGGTAATACTTTGAGCATTATTGAAATTGGTTTAGCAAGAAATATTTTCGTAATGTAGTATAAATGGCTCCATAAATTGAGTGGATTGTAGTTAAGCAGATTAGGTAGGTAAAAGTGCTTTACACAGGGTGTTGTAAGACACATGTTCAGGCATGATTCAGCAACAGGGCAATGAACATAAATGGCAATGAAGTCATAAATGGCACAGGCTGGCAACAAAGCTTGGCAGTGGACATGGTCAGACAGGGCACAGGTCGCCAGTAGGCTTGGAAACAAGTTGAGTTTGAGTTGAAGGCAATCCTGGCAATTTGGTAAGCTTTTAAATAAGCAGCTCTCTCTAAGGTTGCCTTGCTAGTCAGAGGACAGTGTGGGAGTGGTTCCAGGTTAATACAGAATTATTCATTGTAAACTTTAAATCACAGAAAACACACTCATCATCATCATGGAAAGCAGTGAGTCTGCTATGAGCAGGCTCATGGTTGGTATTTAAAGTATTACAGCAGGTGTAGCTTTTGTTACAATTGTTACACAGCAGGGATCCTGGCTCTTACAAAGTGGTACTAGCAGGGAGTTGCCCTGTACCATGCAGTGACACCTGTGTATATATGAATATGTTATGGGTAAAAATGGTTCCCCTTTAATCATTTAACATACATTTTCAGCCAAAAAGTATTGTTTTTGTTTTTTTGGGCTGAAAATGTACTTGAAGTGCCAGCCACATCAAATTTATAGGGCTGCTTCTCCAACTGGTAAGTGCAAGCCCCAAGAGTGGTACGTGGTTGGCATTTTCCCCAGTCTAGAAGGGGAAAAAAAGTTCACCTCCATCCAGGTTCCATTGCTGTGGGACTCCTCATCCCCCAGCAGGCCTGCAATCATTGGGCTAGGGTCTTCAGCAGGGCCCTTCCCCGCACATGGCTTCTGACAGCTAACTTGCTGCTGCAGGAAGGGGCCTTTTATACCAGCAAGTGAGCTGACATCAGCTTACTCCACCAGCATAATAGCCCACTTCCTGGTGCCGGAGTGAGCAGCAGAAGCCCGGAGTAAGAGGGGAAATAAGTGGAGAAGGTATTGAGAGTTAGCTAGGGAACTCTTACCATAAATAAATTGGTAAGAGAAAGTCACCAGTAGCTAGAAGCATCTGAAAAAGGGTAAGGTAGGTATAGGTCATAGAAGAGCCTGGTGCTCGTGTGGGTTATGTGGGCTGGCAGCTTTTAGGGCTGGGGCTGGCTGATTTGGCCCCTGTGCCCTGGTCTACCAGCCCACATAGCTGGTGTTGGAGAGGCGAACTCACACCATACATTTTTAAGGATTTAACTTTTTATAGTTATTGAAAGTTAACTGTAAGTTGCAGTTAGTTGTATTTTAATTGAAAATCTCATAAAGCACTCTTTTGCAGTTTGGGTGTCTCCGGTGCAGGAACGGGTGTCTACTGATATATATGTGGTGACGGTTTAATTGAGAAGAATGGAACATTTACAAGCAATATGATATTCCCCCATATTTCACCTAAAAATATTGAGAAAGCCCTTAAAATCACAAACACTAAAAATGTTGAGCTAAACAGTGCAAAATGTTTAAAAAATGTCTGAAAACTGATGGTGAAAAAATCTCTAGGTAGGCTGGCACTACAAGGGTTTAATTACAATCTAAAACACATTTCTTCTTCAAACTACAACATTTATAATAATATTTATTTATTAATTTGATAATATTTTATATATTTGGGGCCTTTGAATATATATAGGAATAGAAGTTCATCAATAGCAGCATCGACTAGAGACCCTTGGGTGCACCAGAGGAAATCATTGGGGCCCACTCTTCAGCTATACAGATATAAGTAACAAACTTGTAAAACACTTCAAGCAAACCAGAGACACATTTTCACTTTTGGATCTGTTGTACTGTCCTGATGTTGGGTTGGTGCCTAGGACATACTGGATCCTTTGGTGGGTCCAAATCTGTTGCTTCTGGTTCTTGGTTCTTCAATTTAAGCCTATGCATTCCAACACTGTTTATATTTTTCAATGATGCTTTCTCACTGCATATGCCTGTATTTTGATTTATATATTTCAATATATATAAACTATGATGCAAGTGAAAAGTCAAATCATGACTGAACAAGACATCAAATAAGAAAAACATTGCCAAGCATTGGCTTTGCACTTAACATCAGTAGCCAATTCCCATTCTATTACCCTTCATTAGTCACTTCATTTCTGAAACTGAAGTTCCTAACAGTTTTTTTGTCACAGGGACCCAGAAAGTGATAAGAAATGATGTCAAACTATTTCCCTTGACAGCCGGAGCACAGATGGAGGCTTCATTTGGCCATATTGTCTGATTTAATGTCATCCCTAAAGCCATTAACTATCATAATGATGACTCTCAGGTAATTTATTTCTCTACAATTTCTCTAGACTTCATGGATGACTTTTTCTATGAAATCATGGCACTAGAAACTGCTGTTTATTTCACTATTGAGTGTGCCCTTGAATTATTCAAGAACAGCATGTAATTGAAAATATTCATAACTGTTTTAAGCCTTTATACAAACTACATTTCTGCCCTTTCTAAAGTGTATATCTACATTGAAATAAGTGCGTTGAATTGTACACGCATAAGACAAAAACTGCAGCTTCCATTATAGACTATTAGAAAGAGATAATTCTGCTTGGAAAGCAAGATGATTAGTGTAAACAACCTTGCTTCAGTCGTGGAATTTAATACTCTGAATATTTTACCTTAAACATTGTTTGGGAATTCTAGCTCAGTTCAGCTAGTTGGAGAATTCTTAAATTATACAGTATAGCTATGACTTATTTATTAATCGATTTGCTAAATGTTTCTCCCACTTGCTAATAGCGTCCTGTCACATGGACTTAAAGTCTGGAAAATTGTCTTCATTATTTTCACATGTGCCACTAGCCATCTTTTCTTTAACACACTTTTCTTTTTAAAGCAGTACAGGTCTTAGGTGTGGAATGGAAAATAGTTCAGCATTAATGAAGACCAACACAGAGCGTTATTTTCAAAAATGTGTGTTAAGTCATGATGATTATTATTAATAATAATAATAATAAGTAATATTATTATTATTAAATTGTCACCTTTAGTGTTGCTCAGATATGCTTCTGTTAAGTGTGTACACTGCTTGACCTAACTAGGGAAGTCATTCAGTATTCTGGCACTTAGGAATCCTAATAACAGTTTTATATAGTTATATAATTTATACTTAAAGAGGAACATCAGAGGCCCTGGAGTCTAAAAAACTCAAGGGCCTTCAGGATTCCAGTCCTTGGGGCATCCTGAATTGGGATGTGTGAATCCCCCCCGATGATCAGTTTCACTCACCTTCTACCAGAGCCCTCTCCGAGTCTCTGCATTGCGGTCACATCCCTGCTCAACTCTAGCCATGCATGTGCCCACACCCGGCCGTCCAATGGACTTAGCTGCCAGTAGAGCCAAGTGAAAGCAAGCACGCTGATTGGCTGATCTGCTCAGCCAATCATTGCGCTTGCTCTCAGCTGGAGCCTGTGCCATGGGAGTGAGTGTAAGGTGAGTGGACTGGGCGACCTGGGGGGAGACACACAGTGGGGCGTCCCAATTTGGGATGCCCCCCTGAGAGGAACAACCCCCGAAAAGTGAAAATCAAGTGTGTTGTTCCTCTATAAGAAGTATATACCATATTCCAAAACCCTGGACTTATACTGCCCGGGCTCTATTGCTAGGGAAGCCCAACACTTTAGACATGAGTTCACTCATTTCTTGTATTTGTCTTACTGCACGGATGGATTAAATGCATAGGAAGAATTCCTATTGTGTGCCCAAGCATACAATAGCCATCTATGTGTAAAAATGCAAAAAAAAAATCTTAAACTTGGACCAGTTGCAAAAAACAATGTTGTAATTTATTTTCACGGCACTGCCTTGGGGGCAGTGTGCCTCTAGCCCTGATGGATAACAGCTTGTATGATATTCAGTATTGGGGGGTGTAGTGCAATGGGCTATTTCACATTTCCATGGCCAGCAATGGGTATGGGTATTTAAAATACACCGTTGGCAACCAACCTGCCTCCACAGAGCACATACCTTGAAACTAGTAAAGGGGACAAGTCAGAGCCCCTACCCTCATCTACTCTTGGATCCCTGGTGAAGACCTTTGGAGGGGGGGGCAGCATTGTATTTGAATGTGGATTCCCACTTTTTCAATCTGAGGCAACATTTGCTATTTGCAATGTGGAACCCTTATAGTAACACTAGACATACTTTATTTAAAATGGTGCTGAGAACAATCAGAGATTTTCCTAAAAGAAGCCCATTTTCCCACTTTTTATTATGTTAAATCATTTCTTAGATTTTGATAAAAATATGGGTGCTCGTTGTGCACACTGGGTCCACGAACTTTGGGTTTGAGTTGGGGATAGAAAGAGTATGGTATTTGGGCACCAGCACCAGGTTTAGGCTTGACACTGCGAATTATGTGCTCGTATTATAGCAAGTTGTAGACCTCATTACAACTACAAGAGGATAACCTGATTGCTTCATACATGTTTTGTAAGTTTATTTCTGTTACCTTTCTTCTGCATTTCAGCTACTGTTATCAAGCTAGACTAAAGCAGGTTATTTCCAGAAGACAATTCCTTAGAATCTGCAGCATTTGTATTGGTAACAAGGACATTTAGTGAAATTACTAGGGATGAGAACAGCAAGTTTCACTGGGTTGCTATAAAATAAAAATGTCTCACAATTATAGTTCCTGTTTCATTACATTAGAAATATTGTATAATGACTTGAATGGTACACTAGAAGTGCTGTAAGAAGTCACTCTGAGAGCTATTTTTTAATGGGTTGCTATATAATCCATCACATTCAAGAACAGGCAAGTCATCCCCAAGTTGCGGATGAATCACGGAAATACAAACTATCCAGTTCCTCTGGATCTATGGTAAGGAGAGAATAGAATCAGAAATAACAAATTATTCAAGAGAAGCTGGGTTGTAAAGGGAAATGTAATCACAGGGTCCAGGTGAAGGTACAGGAGAATGTAGGTTGACCAGACAGCAATATGCTATAGGGCAGATCCTGCCTTTATACACCATTGTAGCTCTAATTGTTTAGTGAACAAACTGAACTAGCAATCAGTGGTTGCATAGACACATGGACCCTACCAACAGATTGATAGTGCTTCTCTCTTGTTCACCTACTGGCTGACAAGTGTATGAAAGTGGATCACACATATCCTATGGAAGTTTAAATTTAAAGAATAAAAAACCTTTGTATAAACTCCACTTATAGCACTATTTTCAATAGCCTCTAATTGCTCACAGCATGATATTGCGAGGAGAGGGGCTTAAGCAGCTAGTTTAGAATAATAGTATCCTGTCAAAAATGAATGGCATACAATGACATAGCTGGGAAAAACAAAAATTAAGGGCAAACATCCAAACAGTGATGTATCTGGGCTGGGGTAGAAAAATTGATTGAGTTTTTTTTTTTTTTTTTTTGGGGGGGGGGGGGGGGGGGTTGGTCACTTTAACTACAACAGTTGGTCAAATAAGAAGTACACCACAAATCTGAACTGGCACCTACAGGTATATGTGGACTAAATACAGCTAGTGATCACCTTAACAAGAGTTAGAGGTGGAGCGAGTTATTTTTCTGAAGAATTGGGGAGGATCCACAGTTTTAACACCACTGTTCTAAAAAATGTTCCAACTTTCAAAGATCATCGTTGTGTAGATTGTGGAGGGGCCATGTCTTTCTCAAGATGGGAGTTGCACTTACTTTAGCTGAGATTGTGTGGGCTGTAGTGCCTGCCACAATCAGATATGAATTTCGGCTGCACAGCCCATGTCCATGGACACCTCCCTGAAGCCTTGTTTTCTAACTAGTTAGAGAATGGGGTGTGACTTAACCTCTGAGGTCTTGGAGGAGGGTTGTTATTGAAGACAAGGTGGATGAATTGCTAATTCTCAATAATTAGCTACTTTGAAAAACCAATTTGCTCAACAGATTTTTCCATGTTCATGTATCCTCCTCTATTCTTATATTCCTCTATACTTGTTTATATCTATATAAGGTAACAGTTTTGGTCTACCCCCCTCTGCTTGTTCAGATTTAGATTGAACATGTTGTATATTTCTAGGGTTTTGACTACATGGTGTTAATAGTTTTATTTTGCAGATGTATTTGCAGTATTTGCGGTAGAGCAAGGGACTGTCCTTTCTGGGCTGGCTGTGCACCAGTCGATTTCTTTGTACGCCCAGATTAAGCTTTCTAAATTCTGTGTTAGTGGTAAGGGACACACTCCTTTTATCTTGCATATAATAATGTCTATCTTAAATTTTAATGTTTTGTCTGGAAAATAACTAGTTATATTAGGATTCAGTGCAAATTATGTGCATGAATAGATTCATGAGGAAACAATTGCAAAGCCAGAGCTCTCCATATACATGAACATTTTAGCTATTAATAACAGTGCAGTAAAGCTGCCATTGCCGCTTTTGATGAATCAGTGCTCTGTAAAGTGGCAATGACACCTCTTTTTGCTGAATGAATTAGCAGTAACATGGCTAAGTCCACACCATTTAAGAATTAAGCTCTTCTGTATGAATTCAGATTTGATTAGGATGTTTTCAGATCTTGTCTAAATAGATTCTCATGTCGGGAAGTGTCCCATTTCCTGCTAATGTGCACAATTAGGAGGATGCCTTCATTGCACTTTTTTTCTGGAGGACAATGGTCAGTAATTTTCTACTGACATAAGTGTTTTGAGAGGGAATAGATCATGAGCTCCCACAACTGTATTCATATGAAACCTGCTTATTCCTCCCTAATTCATTCATAAGAAAAAATAGAGGAAGTAAGTGTCCTCTATCATTCACAGCACTAAGCAATTTTAAGACTGACCATTCAAATAAGAAATCCTCACAAACATCTACAGATGTGTCCTTCCCAGGGCTGTCCTTGAAAGGTTTAAAGGTGCCATGTGCAAGACTACATGATGGTGCCTGCTCCACCCCCCAAGATCCAGGCCTCCATCTTGTGTGCCCCCCCAAAACCTTTCAATTGAGCCTTCTATTTGAGCCTTGACAAATGTAAAGGCATTGATAGTAAATTGATAATAAACATACTTACTTTTTCAAATTGCCTGTGTAGCCTTTCGCTGCCTGCTGCAATAAGATGTTGTCAGCTGGCTCACCCCTTCAGAGCATGAGAAAGCTTCTTTCTCCCTGCTGGGGAGGTGAAGACAGGAGAGCACAGCAGAAGTGAAACTGAAATGCTGCTTGTGTTGTCCCTGTCCTGCAGGAAAAAAGGATTGCACAGGTCACAGGGCACTGCTGGTGCACCACCGACAGGACAGTGGCGGTGAAGGGTGGGGCAAGATTGGCCCCTGGGAGGAAAGAAAATCTAAAACAATGTTTAAAACAGATTATATAAACGGGCAGGCTGATTCATCACTAACGCCAGGTAGCGAAAGATGAGCGTCTGTAGCAGGCATTTTTAGAGCGCCCGCTAGTAGTCACTGTGCTCGGTCGTGGGTCGCTAGTTCATAGCGACTCAGTGGCTGTGCAGCAATGATGAATTAATTGTTATGAGTCGCTATTTGACCAGTACAGCGCTGTATGGGAGCGCATGTTAGCGACTGGTCAGTGCGACCGACTCACAACATATTCATTAAAAAAACAGCCTCACAATACTCCGGCGCAGAAAAATGCTTATCTGAAGCCCAGAGCGCCAGGAGGCTGTGTGTTTAAAGTCTGTTTTTCAGCATATGTCCACTAGTAACAAAGCTAAAACTTATTGAATTACATTGTAATAACATTGTAACATGAACACTTTAATGCCAGACCTGTAATGTCATTTCTGCAGAAATATATAAAACATGAACATTTTTTGCAAAAACTGCATTTTCAAAGCCATAAGAGGTCACAACATTATTTGAGATTTTTTTAAAAATTAAAAAAAAAACCCAGTTAAAAGAGAAGAAAAGGATTGAATTAAAATGTATGGGAGAGCGACAGGTAGCGAGAGGTCATACCTGGCGCTGTGCAAGGCTGAACGCAGGCGCTGTTCGCTGAGGCTGGGATAATGATTGATCAGACGCTACATGGCGTTATCCCAGTCGCTCACCAAATTCTGCTTGATAAATGTGTAATTGCGTGCCGTGTCCGGCGTTCACCTGTCGCTACCTGTCGCTACCTCTTATTAACAAGGCACTACCTGACGCTATCCCTTCATAAATAAGGCCCTAGGTGTCCATGGCCCCAAAGGCTGACCCTGGACATTCCTTACCTTTTCTAATGGCAGGTATATTGTGAGATTTGAGAGCTCTTACTCTTAACAATAAGAAGTAATTCAATGTTTTCCATTTAGAGCTTTCCAGACTTTCCAGTGTGGTTGACACACTGAAATATAGTCAAAGCCAGAAACTTTACTTTCAAATACATGAGTTTTTTACATATAATCAGAGATTTTGAGATACTTTGAAATGGTATTGTACACTGTTCCGGCAGGTCATAAAGGGGAGAAAGTTAGCTTCATGCTTGGACAGGAATTCCTAACTCTAACTGCTACAGTGGGTTACTCTTTGTTTATATGCAGCTGCCTATGAGACCAAATCCCCTATGGGGAAATAATTCCTTCAAGGCTAGCCATCCCCCTAAGACACTGCTAAACTAGAGGTCCCCCACTAGACGTGCATGTTACATTATACACCACTCGACACTGGGGCTCCATGGAAATGGGCAGACAAAAAAACAGCATCCATTCTGGAGCTGGTGTAGAATAGTACTAGAGAAAATGCTGGGCCTTTAGCATTGGAATTGCCTTTTCCAGGAAGAATTTTCAATGCTATTTCTCCAAGTTAGTAATTTGTTGCTACTGTTGTTTAATTTAGTTCATGTGAGCCTGTGCATTAAAGTTGCTGTCATTTTGAGGCCACATCCATACTGTCTGATTAATATGCAGCTGTTTGAAGTATACACATTTCCTTATCTAGCCCTGTGCAGACCTTAGTTCTGCCTGGGGGAACCCACAGCTAAATAAGTGCTTTGAAATGCGTTGCCTGTATTCAGCAGTGAATGAAAATGGATAATCATCTGATAAACATCATATAGCAAGGTGAAAACCAAAGAAAATCAGTCTTTTAATTTTTAGATCCCTGTTAAAGATTCATGTTCTTTTAATATGTACAAGTATGTGGGAGGTCTAGACAGTACCAGCAGCTTTCATATCAAAAATCTACAAAAAGATGTTTCTAAGTACTAAGGAGCTATATTAGAGAGGAAAAAAAACATGTTTTATATTTATAATTAAGTAAATGTATTCACCCAGCTGTCGACAGCAACAGATACAGCATTGCCCTTAACACAGAATAACATTTGCTTAAATGGATTCACCTGCCAAAAATTAAAAATGCTACTCACCCTTTGTCCAGTGCAGCTCCACTGTCCAGATCCACTGATGTACAACTTACTGAGATCGACATTCCAAGATAGTGGCCATGAATGTGCCTGGTTAATGCCATGCAGCATGCCCCCTCCATTCATTGCAATGAAGGGGCTGATGCTTAGGTGGGTCATGCGGGCATGCCCCCTCCATTGTAATAAATGAAGTGGGTGTGCTGCAACACATTCAAGGCCACCATCCTGGTGGAGAAGTCCACTGGGGGTCTCGATCTTCGATCTCGGTCAGTTGTACACCAGCGGGTCCAGGTGGTGGAGGTGGGCTGAAGAAAAGATGATTAGCACTGGTTTTAAGGTATCTAGATTACTGTTAGGTAGAGAAAATACTAGTATAGTACAGATAAACAAATAAAATAAACTATTTTTTCCAGGTGCCTCCCACCCAGGCAGCCATTTCAGGCACCACTTTGTGGGGGTCCTAGTTCAAGAAGTGGAAAGTAGCGTGAGAGAAGTATATGCATATGCAGCACTGGGTAGGTGCATGATGTTACTCCCAACCAGCATGTGCCTATGCATCTCCAAATTGAGCACATCTCTCCTGTTTATGGCAGATTGTAGTTGCTGATGCACATGATCAACCTGAGGGACCCAGCTCTCCCCTCCGCTATTACGGTTGGATTGGCTTTGCAGACACGGCTCTGCAACCTGGTGCCCCCAGCTCTCCAGGTGGCCAGTACTTGAGTACTAGAGTCACTGACACACCTAGGCAACTGGCGCACCCAATTCTCCCGTCCGCCATTAGTGGTGGATTTTAAGGTCTAGGGGATTGCTCCTTTCTGATCTTGTAACAGTCTCACATACCCCTCTACCAACACATATCTGAGCCCCCTCAGAATCCCCTACTAACAGGCAAGGGTAGTACATGTGAGATGCGGGATGGCCCAGTAATGGTGTTGGCCTGTTTCACGTCCCAGAATTTCAACAGGCAGTCAGGGTTTGGGTCTGGCCTTTTGGTGCTCTCAAGTAGACCCAAACCCTGTTTGTCTTTGAACACTAGGCCTCCACCAGCCTTCCATGTGCCTTTATTTGCATGGCTGTGCTCCATCAGCTGGTCTGTCACCTGTCCACCTGTTTGCATGCTTGAAAAGCAGCAAACATGCGTAGGTGAATGGCATAGCATGGGTACTTACCATCATGATGTATTCCTGCTGGTCACGGATGAAGAGTGTTGGTCTCATGTTGTTGCTTCTCATCCATCTTCAATCTGCGTGACTCACCCCTGCACCAACGTGTCCAGGGGATTCCAGAAGTGTGCTGTCCAATGTGCAGATGTGTTGGCTCTGCAGCCAGGCACAACCTGTCCATGGCAAGGCATTGCCAAATCATGGTGGCAAACTGGTGGGCCAGTAGCACCATTTTCACCACAATTTCACACAATAGGCTCGATTCAGAGGCACATTCGTCTGGACTTCCGTAGCTGTCTGTGAAAGTTTTTGTGTGTGTTTGTCATTTTTTTTCTTTTTTTCATTCATTTTCCATTCGTGCAAGCTTTCGGGCGCTTTCGTATATGCGCTTTCGAAGAACGAAACAAAGTCGGATCATTTGCGTTAGTTCGGATCATTTTCCCCACAAAATCTGATATTTTTCGTTCATTCAGATAACTTACGTTGTTGGGATGAGCTTGCGTCTGATTCAGAGAGCTGATTGCCGAGGGACCACCACCCTATTAAACCGTTTCATTTGCGATCCACTTACGGGACTTTTGAGGCCTCGGAATGCTATTGTTGAACATGTTTTGCGGCTATGTGGAGGAGTCTGCGCGCCTTTAGCTCCAAGGCATTGCATGTATCAGCATGGCCGAGGCCATAAATTGTATAGCAATGCATACCTGAATCAATACATTTCATGTATGCCTTATAGAAGCATTTTAATGCTGACCTTAATTAGTCCTTAGCATGTAAACTTTTATTTTCCCACACATCCATATAATTGTTATATTTTTTTAGACTTATGTCCTTTGTGAATTATATTTGGATTGTTGAACTTGAATCTTAATTTGTTGTAAGGAGTTATTGTTTTAGTTGATTACCTTTGCTTTGTGTAATTATTTTATATTTGGTTGCAGGAACCGCAAGATGTGCCACTCGTACAACATACAAGCAGTGTTTGGTCCAGCTATGCGATTCCTCAGTGTTCTTGCAGGGCATCCAGGGTCGTCCCATGATGCTTATATATTGCGGAGCTCCGGCTTATTTCATCAGTTTGAGTCAGGAGAATTATCTTGTGGATGGTTCCTGGGTAAGTTTGCTCACATTCCATCAATCCATTTTCACTGTATGGCAATGAATATAGTTGATGACTCATGTCTTAACCTATGGCTGTTTTTAGCCCTTGATGACATGTTAAACAATATTGTTGCTTAGAATGTGTATTTTATGTTAGTATTTTTAAATTCTTTCAGGGGATTCTGGATATCCACTCCTGCCCTTGCTCCTGCTCCTGATTTGCCTGCAGAATGCGGGCCAGGGGTTCTCTAATCGGGCCCTATGCAAAACTCGAGCCGTGGCGGCGAGGGCCTTTGGGCTTTTGAAATCCAGATTTAGGTGTTTGGACCATACGGGGGGGGGGCACTGCAGTATGACCCCAACAAGGTTATACCAATAATTTAATTTACGTTTTTTAACAGGGACCACATGTGCCAGAGTGGCACAACTGAGTGTCAGGGTCCTTCAGTTGGTGGGCGAGATGCAGGAGCTGCGCGACTCGTTGGGGACCACAGATGAAGAATAATGTTCTGTTATATATTTTATGATGAAAAAAAAATAATAAAAGTTTCAGTGCCATTTCATTTACAAAATACATTAACACAAAACTAATGGGCCCAGAAATATTTAAAGATGAATATTCACATGACCGAGAAATTATTTGGGTAAGGTTTAGGGGGCTAAAATGCAATAAGAACCTAACCGCGAAGTGATTTGGGTAAGTTTTAGGGGCCTAAAATGGAAGAAGAACCTAAACGGGAAGTGGTTGGGGTGAGCTTTAAGGGTCCAAAAGGGAAGATGAGGACAGTGCTAAGTGGTTGGGGTGAGCTTTAAGGGTCCAAAAGGGAAGATGAGGATAGTGCTAAGTGGTTGGGGTGAGCTTTAAGGGTCCAAAAGGGAAGATGAGGATAGTGCTAAGTGGTTGGGGGGAGCTTTAAGGGTCCAAAAGGGAAGATGGAGGATAGTGCTAAGTGGTTGGGGTGAGCTTTAAGGGTCCAAAAGGGAAGATGAGAAAAGTGCTAAGTGGTTGGGGTGAGCTGTAAGGGTCCAAAAGGGAAGATGGAGGATAGTGCTAAGTGATTTAGCTAAACATTGTAGTAGAAGTGAGGGTGGCAAATATGTAGGCGAGCACTTTAATGAGTTAAGTTTGTAGTGCGCTGGCGCTAGATCATAAGGCTTTTCGCCTGGACGATTATTTATTGAAAAAGGGAAACAGAATCTAACAGGAAACGTAAAGGATTCGTGGGGGGAGACGATGGGAAAAGGGCAAAAACGAAAGCCTACGTTGTAACATGAGAAAATGAAACGGAAAAGTCACGCTGGAAAATGACATCCTCGTACTCGGACTCTGCCGTATGAACGGGCGAAAACTTTACAGAAGGATAGCAATGCATGCACAGAATTGCTCGCACACTCATACGAGAGCGGAAAAATAAAAAAAAAAAAAACAGATCGGCACAAAAACGAAAGTCTTTTTTTGTCTCTCTGAATCGACCCTAATATTTTAAAGTTGTGCGTCAAACCACCAATTCGATCCATGAGGACCTGGCTGCAGCATGGTGGAGCAGCAAGCCCTCAATGCAAATTTAGGGGGGCAGAATAGGTACTTTATGGCACTGTTGGGACAAAGTGTGATGCAAAATGCATTTGCTGAAAGAAAAGGACAAAAGACTTAGGTTGATGCACTATCAACAATGCAGTATCAGGCAAAGAGCAAGCAGATACATTGGAAACTAGGACTCAGGGACCAGGGTGCACAATGAGCAATAAGGATTAGCAAGGTTAGGGGAGCAGAGCAAAGGCTAGCATAAACAGATGAGACTTGGCAAGAAGGAGGACCAATGAGGAACTAAACTTTCCAAAAAACACATACTCCTGAGCCACAGGAGTTACCAGCTCAACTTACATGTAATCTATGGTGCCTATGACATTCGGCATATTCACCAGGTTGAAAGCATTCCAGGCTACTATGCTGTCAGGAAATTTAATCAGGGTGCTGCTCAGTGAAGGCTGAGACATGCCAACAGACATTGCCCCAAGCCTCTGGAAAGAGCCAGATACTAAAGGCAGCCAACCAGTTTGAGTACGCGAAACCAAGTATTCACCGTGTTAATGTGGGCCAAGCTGAGTTTTGGTGTTCTCGCATACATAAGTTTATGGGTTTAGCCTGCGCTTGCACGTTATTCAGAGCCATGATTTGAACATGTTCAGGGCTATAACAAATTGAGGTTTCTGGTATCAAATTTGGAACACCCTCTTTTTGCATGCAGGAATGTGAGCTGTTTGGAATATGCATTGCTGCTGGAGCCCCTTGACAAGTTCTTGGAAGAGTATGAGTGTCTGCAGTGCCATGGGCTGCTTACCATGAACCTTTCAGAGCTTAGGCATACCCATCATCACCTGGACATCAATAGGATGTCCAATCAATAGGTGTTCGAATTGACCCGACTGAACCACCCATGGCTGACCAAATTGGTTGGCTGCCTTCAATTTCTTCCAGAGGTTTGTGGCACTGTCTGTTGGCATGTCTCACTGAGCCGCTCCTTGACAAAATTTATCGATGACCTGGTTGATCTGCAGGAGAGATACATGTCTTTCCCTGACAGCATGGCAAACTGGAAGTGGTGAATTTGGGTTTTTTCAACCTGGCTATTATGCCGAATAGCCAAGTTTCCTCTGTTTATGCTGGCCTTTGTCCTGCTCCCCTAACCTTGCTAATCCTTGTTGTTGATAGTGCCCCTGATACCTGTGTCCAATTTTCCCAGGTGTCTGTTTGCTCTTTGCCTGCTTTTGTAATGTTGCTAGTGTATTAATCTGATTCCGTTGTCCTTTTCTTCTAGAAACTGCAAGATGGGTCATTCGATGAATGTACGTGTCAGGGGTCTGGATTTACACTTTTTGCTGTATCTTGGCCAGCCTCAAAGGAAAAAAGCCACGATGCATTCATCTTACACAGCTCCAGCCTGTATTTTTACTTTGAGAGTGAGTGGTGATTGGCTTCTCGGTTATTGTGTGTATTATTGTTGTCTTTCTGCATTTCTATTGTTAACCCTGCCTTTGCAATGTTGGATGTTGTTATCAGCTGGGCCCCATAGTATGTTCTTTTGTGTTTTTTTATGTTGTCTTGTTGTCTTCCTGCCCTTCTTCTGTAATAGTTTGCTCATGTGCCTATTTCAGTCCCCATTTGCCCTGTTCCTAATTTAAATCCTTTGTCTTGTACTGTGCCTTACCTTTTTTTCATGCAAACTGTCTAATGTCCATGTAAATCTGGGCCTCTTCCCAACTGTGCCCCCCCATCTCATTAGCTTTCCTTTTTTGGGTGTTGGTATGTTTAGGCCTTTGCCCTTTTGGGTCCTCTTCATAGTAGCTCTCTCTGTGTTTGTTTTCGGCCTTTTGGTTGATTTTACTTTCTGTTGTTTTTTTAGGTGATTCAGTCTGCACTCATCGGCCAAACTGCTGACACCCTTTTTGTGCCCGCAGACGCAAGGCCAGGTAGAGTACAATCAGGCCCACCTTGGACCCGTGCTGTTGTGGAGGGGGCATTCAACCTCTTGAAGAGCCGATTCCGATACCTTGATCATACTGGTGGAGCGTGTCAATATATGCCTGAGAAGGTTGTAATAATCATTGTGGCGTGCATTGCCCTGCATAATTTTGCGCTGATGGCTGAGGTGTCGGGCCATCTATATATTCAGGCACACAGTGCTGGACAGTCAGTCCGGCAGCGCTTGGTTGACTCGTCTTTTTCTTACATTGTGTCGGTTTCGTTTATGTTTTTCTGTTTTTCATTTGTTTTTAATGCTGTTTTGTTTGTGTGTATAGAAACACACCAAACAAATTGCTTTAAAGTGTAAATTATTTGTCGAGCAACCACACTGGGCCCCATAAATTATGCTCAGAATGGGCAACAAAGGCAAAGTTGGACACAAATCAAAAGTTGGAGCCCCAGGCCAAAAAAAGGTCTGGCATGGCACATTAGGGGGAGGTTGCCTGGTCCTCCCTGCTTGGTTGCTGGTTGGCCCCCAGGATGGCCATCATTCTTTGGGTATTTGTACTTTTTACTTGCATTTGGCCAAGCAGTGCCTCAAAGTTTCTATTCAAGCCCTCACATTTTTTATTCATCCGCTGCCACTCCATCACCCCTGTAGTTAGGTCCTCATGGATCAAACTGGCAGTACTATGCACCACTTTACAATACTGGGTTGAATTTCAGTGGAAAATGATACCACTCCATGTGTGCCAAAGTGAACATGTCATCAGTCATACGCTCTGGCCACTGTCACATGTACCACCCTTGCTGGTTAGTAGGGGAACCTGGGGGGGGGGGGGCTCAGATGTGTGAGGGGTAGGTGAGATAGTTGCAGGGTAAGACAGGAGCGAGCAACTAGACCTTTCAAATCGTCAGTAATAGTGGAGGGGAGAGCTGGGTATGCCACTTTTCCGACATGTGTCAGTAAATCCAATCCGCTAGTAATCATGACCTAGAGCTGGGTCTGGCAGGTTGCCTAGGTGTGTCAGTGACTCCAATCCACCAGTAATGGCTGCCTGGATAACTGGGTCTGCCAGGTTGCCTTGCTGTGTCAGTGAAGCCAATCTGACAGTAATGGTGGTGGGGAGAGCTGGGAGCAATTTGCCTAGGCACATGCTGCTTTACAATAGCATCATGCGCCTACTCAGTGACGGGGTCACTCACCAGTCCAGTGGGTTAATGACTGATCAGTAGGATTTGAAGCCCAACAGCCACACCAAGAGGATGTAGCCATTGGAGGTGGCAGACCATCTGAATGTCCAGGGACTGACGTCTTACACGCACTCCCAAATTATGCAGCACTGGCTGGACCTCAAAAGAAGTGGCCCCGCTTGAGGCAGTTTTTCCGCCAGACCTTCCCATGTAAGTTGAGGATCCATTGATAAGTTGCCCACTCATGCTGAACTGGATGACTGAACTGTGTTTCTCTTCAGAGCTGTGGCAGAGAATAAACATCTCCTTGAAAAGAGGGGTCTGAGCAGTGATGCGACCATGCCAGGGTGTGCGTGTAAGGCGTCGGCCCCAACCCGTGTCAACTTCCTCCTCCACGACCAGAACCAGCTGAAGAGGTGGAGGCACAGTTATTGGGCTTGAGTCAGACCCAGGTAAAAACAGAAAAAAACACAGGTTAAGGCAAGGAACTCCCAAGGACATGTATGCTAACTGCTGATGTTTTGTGCTTCTTTTTCCCTACAGACTCATCAGACCTGGAAGAGAATGCATCTATGGGACCACCCAGAGCTGGACCCTCCCAAGACAACAGTGGATTCCAGAAAACTCAAGCTGACCCCTCCAGTAGCAGAACACACATCACACATGTGCTTAGTTCTAACATCTGCTTTCATGTCCTTACAGACCCAGAGGAAGGGATGGCGCCGTGGTGAAGGGTGGCTCTGAAAAAGGCCCAAATACACTGATGCAGTATTGAGCATTTAGTGGGAATTGGCCAGGGAGGACTGGCACACAAGAGTTAAAGCAGTTGTTGACATGCCTTTCTTTTGTCTTTACAGGTGCCATGGAGCTGAGGCAAGGGACAACACCCCGAGGGGCCCCAAAATCCCAACCTAAGTTTAAAAAAAAGTTGCAAATGTTTTAAACGTTTTACATTTTTATATATACAGGGAAGGCAAAAGCCACGCATAGTTACGAACATTGTAAATCAGGGCCTAAATAATACTTAAAAATTATATTGTTAAATTATGTGTACCTTATGGATTTTAAAATGGAAAAGCTCTACAGGCAAGGCCCAGAACTTTTCAGGGACAGAGACATTTTACTAAATTAGTATACAACTAACCCCTGCAGGATATGTACTAATTAAGTGTGTGTGTGTGTGTGTGTGTGTGTGTGTGTGTGTGTGTGTGTGTGTGTATATATATATTTATATTCTCCAGGCATGTTTTAGTCCCATTGGATATATTGACCATATTTGATGTTGTCACTCAGTAAAGACTGCCTATTTCACTGAGTAAATGTATACAACTACATCCTTAAAAAAGAATATTTTATATATTTAGACAAGTAAAAAAGTTAACTTTTTGCCACCGTTTCATTTGGCATGAAATCATTTGAACACTGTTCCATCAGAAATGAAAGTGGCAAAAACTGAACAACAATGTCTTTGTTTAAAATAAAATGTCCTTCAGCTGAAAGGCTTTGGAACACAAGGAATACTACATTAAAATAATTAGCAGCTAATGAAACGCTCTGAGCTAAAATCTAGCTCAAGTTTTTATTCTTCTATAAATATAATACATTTCAATGATTAATGTTGTCTATGGTGTATTTACCTCTTTTTATCTTAAGTTGGTAAAGGATTTCTATACAGTCTACCAAAATGCAATATTAGTTCAAGAGAAATTAGTTCACAAAATGAAAAGCAGAATATCTTCTGGAATCATAAATGTTTGAAGCATGATACAAGTAACAAAAATGCTTGGTAAAAATGTGTTCATCTTTCTTGGTTTGGAGATTATGGTGTCATTGGGAGGTGGCTAAATGAGTCAGGGGGTAAAACTGAGGCAGTGAGCGATGGCATATATGGAGTATAAAAGGTGGAGCTTCCTGGTTTTTGTAGTTCACTGGAAGCAAGTGGTACGTGTATGTATGTTTATCTTCCCAACTTTAAAATTTGCTTGGAAAGGAAAATAGTTTTCAAGATTTCATGCATTTGTGTTTTTATCCCTAGTTCCACAGATCTACTCTTGTTTTACTTTATAAAGAAACATAAAAAATGAGAGGTGCTCGCTGAAGAGTAAAACCAATGCCTGCTTATACAAATGCTTTGATTTGTACACTAGTGAGATTACTCTTCCAGGTAAATTGTATTAAAATGTATAATAATATATAGTGTTAGTCACATTATTGCCAGAACAAATACTGTTCACAACATAAACCAGTTTTAATAACGTGAAAAGGGAAGTGCAAGAGGGTTCAGGAAAATCAACCTTTAAGTGCTGTGTATGGTCTTTTGGTGGATGTTGGCTCTCAGTTGAGCAATTTAATACAGCCGACCCTCTGTCTTCCTCCCCAAGCAATTCATTGTGAAAGATCAGAGTGGCAAGACTAATCCTCTACCTTCAAATTCAAATTTCAAAGGTAAGTAGGTGCCAAGATGTATGCCACCTTACTGACATACAACTTGGAAAAACACATTTCTAAAGCATAGAGAAAACAGGCAAGCAAAAGTAAAACCTACAGTGAAAATATGGTTGGAGAAGGATACACAGGTATTGGCATTCACAGTAGTGAACTAACAAAAGTAGACAAAGTCTACAGGATGGAAGCCCTGTATTCAATTACTGAAATCTGCTTACAACCCCATGCACATTATGATTTTTAATAAAAAATGTAAAGGAATCCAAAAGTCTATCAGTGGTCTATCAGTGGCCTATCAGCAGCAACAACAACACCTGGTCTGTAGACACGTGCCACTCTCACCATTCCAACCAATAAGGTTTTCCAGGCAGATGCGCAGTTGTTCAATTTAAAACAAATAAGCCTGTCGGTAGTATAAAAATGATTACACATCATAGTTGGCTTTAATTGGATTAAGTATAAAATTAGAGCAACAATGTTGGTAAGTACCGTACATTAGATCAAAGGTGCCATAAATTTGAAGGGAAGACATACAGGATAACAATTTGGGCTGTATTTGCGCTTTGTGAAATATTTCAAAACTTATTAGTGACATTACCCATAGAATGCTCTGGAGGGAGATATATTCTAGGCAAATATTACCACTTAGCTACCAGGCCTCCTTTGAGTACGGAAACATCAAGTGTAAGCTAGGAATACCTTCCCAAATTTTTAAAGAATCTTTAGTAAATCTAGACCTTATACTGTATCTTGTTTTAATAAGTCAAAATGTACTTACTCTTTTGTCCTAATTTTCTCTCACTTTGAGAGATAGTATTTACCTATTTATCAGAGAACATAAAGCTGTCATGGGGTTACACTTCCATTCAACAGTCCACTGCATGCTTAAAACAGAAAACCTAACATGAACTTTTGTTACTTTCACTTGAAGGACAAACATTTTCAAAATGACTTATTTCCTGATGTTTCATAGAGCACCCAGTAATCTTATCCTTGACTGCATAGTCTATTTTTACAAAATGCAATAACTCATGTGCAGTTTAATAACAGCTTTGTTTCGGGGACATTAAATGTGTCAAACTCTACACACAGAGACACAAATATATTACTCCAGGAAGGGTCTAGGTATTTATTCATCACAAGCTTGGCTAATGGCTGTGCTGTTTATTGAGCCACAAGCTGTTTTTGTTAAAAATATAAGGTTTAATGGCGACAAACAAGATGAAGACAAATTAGGAATGCTGTGAGCAAGCTCATTTAGAAAAAATAAAATTGTATTAAATTCAAAAGAGAGAAATATTAAAAGTCAAATATTAGTAACATTGAACAACTTAAATCATATTGTAGTATTTTTTTTAAATAAACACAGAGCTAATTAAGTGCATCAATTAGTGAAATGTCCCAAAAAAATATTGTGTGATATCCACCGCTGCGTGCCCGTCACCGGTATCACAAAACTCTTACCAGATCAACACATCATTAGTGCATTAAATATATGTGCAGACTCCTCCAGAGAGAATAAATAATGATTCTTCTCAAATTGGGGACAACCCGTTAAAAATGACTTCAATTCTCCTTTGATATCAAAACGTGGCTTGAATTCCAACACCACAATTCCATGAGGGCCAAAAAGTACTCCAATCACATGTAACAAAATGTAAAAAGGAAAGACTAGTGCAACATTGCTAGATATAAAGACTGCCCACTTTAATATCAACAAAAATGCACTCACAAACAGTTAAAATCATTCAGCATGTAAAAGGTTAAAAGACCGCGAACAGCTCTCACCGCTCCCGACTGGTAAACTTGCAAGTAAAAAGTGCCTCCAGATATGAAGGAAGCCCGAGCCTCCAACGCGTTTCGTCGCTCGTAGGCGACTTTAACTAGGATGCTCGGCGCGGCGGCAAGTCCGGTATTTATACCGGCTTAACCTGAAAGCGAGGGCAAGAAACCCCGCCCATAACAATGACGCAATCTGCGTCAATCCATTGAGTATTTAAATGAGAGGGAGGTATAACCTACTCTGCAGACGCCCCTCCGATGGACATTAAACCTCCGCCCCTGTCAAACCGCCAATGTTGGAATAACTTAAACACAGCAAATTAGCGGCTTTTCATTTATCCTAATGGCTTAGCTCATCAAAACGGAAAACAGGGCATATTTTTATGATGGAAATAAGGCCGCCATAATAACAAACTATAATATTCAAGGCCACCAAAAAAAACAACTATTTACTTCCCAAAAAAGGACTAATATTTAAAAATTATATACCTTATTAAAATATTATTATAGTTGCTTGATCTAAAAAATATAATAAAGACTTGGCATAAACCTGATAAAGAATCCCAATACTACAATAAGCTGTTACTTATTAAAAAGTAACCAAATAACATATATACACAAAAGACTCCTATCCAGACACATATTATGCGCTATTTCAGCAAAAGCTGCTTGGATAAAAAGCTCTAAAAGGGCTAATAAACCAACTAAATATACTAATACTGAGGATAAAATTACATATAAGATACCAGAGATCGCATAACTAAGAACCTAAAGAGGACCTAAACCCAATTATTAGGCAGCGGTGAAAGCTGTTAGCGGTGAACAATGTTCTACAAACATATTAACTGCCCATTTATACATACAAGGCAGCTAAAAATATAACATATAACAACATGAAAATCCCATAAATTAACAATTTTGTATATATAAAAGGCTGAATAATTAAACTAAGCGCACATAGTAAAACATATCTTAAAATCAAGATAAATCAATAAAACAATTCAGATCAAACTCCACATTTAAACCTAATGGAGTAAAAGTATTCAACTTAAAAATCCAGCGGCTCTCGCATTGACTAAGTTCCCGTATCTGATGAGAACCCCTCCATTTCTTCTCAATGCGATCTATGCCCAAAAAAGATAAAAGACTAGGATCTGAATTGTGTACTGCTTTAACCCTTCTAGCGCCAGCTACGTAAAATTCACGTAGCTGCCTCTCCTGTCGTTAAACGCCAGCTACGTGAATTTCACGTAGCTAGCGTTCCCTTACCTTCCGGGCCATCGGGGGGGCATCAGCGGGCCAGTTGCTGTGGAGCAGCTTGTAGGGAGTCCAGGGGTCAGGGGGAGGTGACCTGGGTGTGAACCAAGTCACCCGATCGCTCCCCTGACCAATCAGCAGGGGGCGCACGGCAGCTGTCATCAGCCGGCGCCCCCTGCTTACCTCATCAGATGACGCTGGAGCAGAAACCTTTCCGGAGCCCAGGGGGTCAGGGCGACCGTAAGTAATACCGATCCCCGACCCCCCCCCCGCCCGATCGCCCGCCCCCCCCCCCGCCCGATCGCCCGCCCCCCCCCCCCGCTCGATCGCCCGCCCCCCCCCCCCCCGCCCGCCCGCCCGCGCCGCTGATCATCTGTCTGTCGCCGCCGCCAGGTAAAGGCGATCGTTATGGAATGCTGCCATCCATCCATCCATCCATCCATTCATCCTGTCACCCCCCATGCAGCCATCCATTCATCCTGTCACCCCCCATGCAGCCATCCATTCATCCTGTCACCCCCATGCAGCCATCCATTCATCCTGTCACCCCCATGCAGCCATCCATTCATCCTGTCACCCCCATGCAGCCATCCATTCATCCTGTCACCCCCATGCAGCCATCCATTCATCCTGTCACCCCCATGCAGCCATCCATTCATCCTGTCACCCCCATGCAGCCATCCATTCATCCTGTCACCCCCATGCAGCCATCCATTCATCCTGTCACCCCCATGCAGCCATCCATTCATCCTGTCACCCCCATGCAGCCATCCATTCATCCTGTCACCCCCATGCAGCCATCCATTCATCCTGTCACCCCCATGCAGCCATCCATTCATCCTGTCACCCCCATGCCGCCATCCATCCAGTCACCCCCATGCCGCCATCCATCCAGTCACCCCCATGCCGCCATCCATCCAGTCACCCCCATGCCGCCATCCATCCAGTCACCCCCATGCCGCCATCCATCCATCCATCCTGTCACCCCCATGCCGCCATCCATCCATCCATCCTGTCACCCCCATGCCGCCATCCATCCATCCATCCTGTCACCCCCATGCCGCCATCCATCCATTCATCCTGTCACCCCCATGCCGCCATCCATCCATTCATCCTGTCACCCCCATGCAGCCATCCATCCATCCATCCATCCTGTCACCCCCATGCCGCCATCCATTCATCCTGTCACCCCCATGCAGCCATCCATCCATTCATCCTGTCACCCCCATGCAGCCATCCATCCATTCATCCTGTCACCCCCATGCAGCCATCCATTCATCCTGTCACCCCCATGCAGCCATCCATTCATCCTGTCACCCCCATGCAGCCATCCATTCATCCTGTCACCCCCATGCAGCCATCCATTCATCCTGTCACCCCCATGCAGCCATCCATTCATCCTGTCACCCCCATGCAGCCATCCATTCATCCTGTCACCCCCATGCAGCCATCCATTCATCCTGTCACCCCCATGCAGCCATCCATTCATCCTGTCACCCCCATGCCGCCATCCATTCATCCTGTCACCCCCATGCCGCCATCCATCCAGTCACCCCCATGCCGCCATCCATCCAGTCACCCCCATGCCGCCATCCATCCAGTCACCCCCATGCCGCCATCCATCCAGTCACCCCCATGCCGCCATCCATCCATCCTGTCACCCCCATGCCGCCATCCATCCATCCATCCTGTCACCCCCATGCCGCCATCCATCCATTCATCCTGTCACCCCCATGCCGCCATCCATCCATTCATCCTGTCACCCCCATGCCGCCATCCATCCATTCATCCTGTCACCCCCATGCAGCCATCCATCCATCCATCCATCCTGTCACCCCCATGCCGCCATCCATTCATCCTGTCACCCCCATGCAGCCATCCATCCATTCATCCTGTCACCCCCATGCAGCCATCCATCCATCCATCCATTCATCCTGTCACCCCCATGCAGCCATCCATTCATCCTGTCACCCCCATGCAGCCATCCATTCATCCTGTCACCCCCATGCAGCCATCCATTCATCCTGTCACCCCCATGCAGCCATCCATTCATCCTGTCACCCCCATGCAGCCATCCATTCATCCTGTCACCCCCATGCAGCCATCCATTCATCCTGTCACCCCCATGCAGCCATCCATTCATCCTGTCACCCCCATGCAGCCATCCATTCATCCTGTCACCCCCATGCAGCCATCCATTCATCCTGTCACCCCCATGCCGCCATCCATTCATCCTGTCACCCCCATGCCGCCATCCATTCATCCTGTCACCCCCATGCCGCCATCCATCCAGTCACCCCCATGCCGCCATCCATCCAGTCACCCCCATGCCGCCATCCATCCAGTCACCCCCATGCCGCCATCCATCCAGTCACCCCCATGCCGCCATCCATCCAGTCACCCCCATGCCGCCATCCATCCAGTCACCCCCATGCCGCCATCCATCCATCCATCCTGTCACCCCCATGCCGCCATCCATCCATCCATCCATCCTGTCACCCCCATGCCGCCATCCATCCTGTCACCCCCATGCCGCCATCCATCCATCCATCCTGTCACCCCCATGCCGCCATCCATCCATCCATCCTGTCACCCCCATGCCGCCATCCATCCATCCATCCTGTCACCCCCATGCCGCCATCCATCCATCCATCCTGTCACCCCCATGCCGCCATCCATCCATCCATCCTGTCACCCCCATGCCGCCATCCATCCATCCTGTCACCCCCATGCCGCCATCCATCCATCCTGTCACCCCCATGCCGCCATCCATCCATCCTATCACCCTCCCATGCAGCCATCCATCCTGTCACCCCCAGGCGATCATGTGCTCCCTGGCGGCCGCGCTCGCACCCACCTGGCCTCCATCTCGGTCGGCTCTGACAGCTGGCATCTTGATTGGCCTCCTCGCCCTGCCTGCCCCGCCTCAGCCATTGGTTAAAGAGCATTGCCAGCGCGGGACATGAGAGCAGGCCACCGGACTCCGCCCACCTACTGGGTCAGGGACGTGTGACTGACTGAAGTGCTGAGGAAGAGACCCCGGAAGAAAAGGTATTTAAAAAAAACTAAAAAAAAATAGATGTTGATTTTGGAGAGGAAGTGTGTGTGTATATGTGTGGTTTTTTTTTTCAGTTTGGTCACGGGGCTCCCGAGCGCATGCCCATAGGGGCGCCCGTGCCCCATGACCAACAAGTAAATCTGGCCAGTTCGGTGGTTCCGGCGCCCTTCCCCAGGGGAAGACCAACCTCCACAACAACCAGTATAACCAGTGAGTTTCAGGAAGGCTTGCGTCCAGAAAGCTGCAGCTACAACAACAAGCCTGGTACTCCTAGAACGCTTGAGGTGTGTACTTTCAGGGAACATGTGGTTTGTGGGGGGTATTTTTAATGAAAAGTGATGTTTTGGTTGAAAAAGCGCAAGGTGCGCACTTTGTCTGCAGAGCAGGAAATTTCAATGGAAATGCCCGTTATGCATACGCTTTGCTTTGGGGTAATTGGCAGCCCTACCCTTGGAGGTAGCTATGCATGTTGGGTATTGTTCTGTTCAGGGGACCTTGCCATTTCAGATTTGATTAGTTTTTTTTGGTTAGCGCATGTTTTTTATAGAAAAATTTGGTCTTAATGCTGCATTTTTGCTATTTTTTTAGGGAAATCCGGTACAACCAGTGAGTTTCGGGAAGGCTTGCGCCCAGAAAGCTGCAGCTACAACAACAAGCCTGGTACTCCTAGAACCCTTGCGGTGTGTACTTTCAGGGAACATGTGGTTTGTGGGGGGTATTTTAATTGAAAAGTGGTGTTTTGGTTGAAAAAGCGCAAGGTGCGCACTTTGTCTGCAGAGCAGGAAATTTCAAGTGAAATGCCCGTTATGCATACGCTTTGCTTTGGGGTAATTGGCAACCCTACCCTTGGAGGTAGCTATGCATGTTGGGTATTGTTCTGTTCAGAAGACCTTGCCATTTCAGATTTGATTAGTTTTTTTTGGTTAGCGCATGTTTTTTATAGAAAAAATTGGTCTTAATGCTGCATTTTTGCTATTTTTTTAGGGAAATCCAGTACAACCAGTGAGTTTCGGGAAGGCTTGCGCCCAGAAAGCTGCAGCTACAAACAACAAGCCTGGTACGCCTAGAACGCTTGAGGTGTGTACTTTCAGGGAACATGTGGTTTGTGGGGGGTATTTTTATTGAAAAGTGATGTTTTTGTTGAAAAAGCGCAAGGTGCGCACTTTGTCTGCAGAGCAGGAAATTTCAATGGAAATGCCCGTTATGCATACGCTTTGCTTTGGGGTAATTGGCAACCCTACCCTTGGAGGTAGCTATGCATGTTGGGTATTGTTCTGTTCAGAAGACCTTGCCATTTCAGATTTGATTCGTTTTTTTTGGTTAGCGCATGATTTTTATAGAAAAATTTGGTCTTAATGCTGCATTTTTGCTATTTTTTTAGGGAAATCCGGTACAACCAGTGAGTTTCGGGAAGGCTTGCGCCCAGAAAGCTGCAGCTACAACAACAAGCCTGGTACGCCTAGAACGCTTGAGGTGTGTACTTTCAGGGAACATGTGGTTTGTGGGGGGTATTTTAATTGAAAAGTGATGTTTTTGTTGAAAAAGCGCAAGGTGCGCACTTTGTCTGCAGAGCAGGAAATTTCAATGGAAATGCCCGTTATGCATACGCTTTGCTTTGGGGTAATTGGCAACCCTACCCTTGGAGGTAGCTATGCATGTTGGGTATTGTTCTGTTCAGAAGACCTTGCCATTTCAGATTTGATTAGTTTTTTTTGGTTAGCGCATGATTTTTATAGAAAAATTTGGTCTTAATGCTGCATTTTTGCTATTTTTTTAGGGAAATCCGGTACAACCAGTGAGTTTCGGGAAGGCTTGCGCCCAGAAAGCTGCAGCTACAACAACAAGCCTGGTACGCCTAGAACGCTTGAGGTGTGTACTTTCAGGGAACATGTGGTTTGTGGGGGGTATTTTAATTGAAAAGTGGTGTTTTGGTTGAAAAAGCGCAAGGTGCGCACTTTGTCTGCAGAGCAGGAAATTTCAAGTGAAATGCCCGTTATGCATACGCTTTGCTTTGGGGTAATTGGCAACCTTACCCTTGGAGGTAGCTATGCATGTTGGGTATTGTTCTGTTCAGGGGACCTTGCCATTTCAGATTTGATTAGTTTTTTTTGGTTAGCGCATGATTTTTATAGAAAAATTTGGTCTTAATGCTGCATTTTTGCTATTTTTTTAGGGAAATCCGGTACAACCAGTGAGTTTCGGGAAGGCTTGCGTCCAGAAAGCTGCAGCTACAACAACAAGCCTGGTACTCCTAGAACGCTTGAGGTGTGTACTTTCAGGGAACATGTGGTTTGTGGGGGGTATTTTAATTGAAAAGTGGTGTTTTGGTTGAAAAACTGCAAGGAGAGCAAAATGGTTGAGTTTTCTTTCAAAATTGGCTCAGTCGCTATTTTCAGTTTTACGTGTCTCCTGGGCAAGAAAGGATGTCTACCAATACATATGTGGTACTGTTGCAATCGGGAGCAATAGGGCTTTTACACACAATATGATTTCCTGAAATAACTTGCATGTTTTATTAAGAAAACGCACTACAAATTGTAAAAAAAAATGTTTTTTTGGTTTTTTTTAACATATTTTCCACAAAAATATTTAAAAAACACTGACAATCTTACAAACAAGACACTTCATGTTAAAGCCCAGACTGTGCTGAAAAAAACAATATATAATTTTCCAGGGAAATACTGGGAAATCCCTTCAAAAATCACAGTTGAACATGTGGAGCGCAAAATAGTGCAAAATGGTCTGGCAACAAAGGGTGACAAAATCTCAAGGTAGGCTGGCGGTTAAAGGGTTAAAATGGGCCGACACACTATGCGCCTCATATCCCCGCTTTATATTATAAATGTGTTCCCGGACCCGGGTCTTAAGCTCACGAGAGGTCCTCCCCACATACAAAAAGTTGCATGGACACCATAGCAGGTATACTACACATTTGGAGTTGCAAGAAATAAAACTACAGATCTTATGCTGCTTTCCTGTCTGATGATCAACAAAAGACCTCATAGGTTTACCCAACGGCAACAAAATCCTACAGCCCATACACTTTCCACATCTAAAAAATCCCATTAGCTGATTGGAGGTAAGACTAATAGGCTTAGGTGGATCAATATGACTCTGAACCAACCGGTCTCTTAATGTTGGTGCTCTTCTATAGATACACACTGG
Source organism: Gastrophryne carolinensis (assembly GCA_027917425.1). Classification (NCBI taxonomy): domain Eukaryota; kingdom Metazoa; phylum Chordata; class Amphibia; order Anura; family Microhylidae; genus Gastrophryne; species Gastrophryne carolinensis. Next base: position 217,718,413 of record CM051234.1, read on the forward strand.
TCGATCAGGTAGAATGGAACCTAAAACAGGGTCTTCTTTAAGGATATGCCAATGGCGATCAAGGATTTTTTTCACTTTATCACATTGCAGACTATAACCTGTTATAAAAGCAAATTCGGACTTATTCGTTCTACTAGAGTTAAGGGCCTTACGCTTAGAGCCATTCAAAATAACTTGACGGTCCAGGTCCCTTATTCTCTGCGCCTGACTTTGAATCTCTTCACCAGGATACCCCTTTTCTATAAAACGAAGAATTTTCGCCTGTCTGTCATAGTCAGCTAGATGCGTACAATTCCTTCGAAGCCGTAAAAACTGCCCCTTGGGAATTGCTCGCAACCAGCTGGAATGATGACAACTTTGGGCAGGAACAAACCCATTTCTATCGGTGGATTTAAAATAGGTTCGGGTGGTCAAATTAGAACCCTCGATCTTAATAGTCAAATCCAAGAAGTTGACCTCAATTGGGTCAATTTCAGCAGTAAACTTAAGATTATAGAGGTTAGCATTCACCTCCCCAAAGAATTCATTAAGGCTAGCCAGAGGTCCATCCCAGATGACCAGCACGTCGTCTATAAAGCGACGCCATAATTTTAATGCTGGCCATCTATCTCCATAGATGAATGATAATTCCCAGTGGCCAACGTACAAATTAGCCATGCTTGGGGCAAATTTAGCCCCCATGGCCACGCCCTTGGTTTGCAAATAGAATTTGTCCCCAAACCAAAAATAGTTATGATTTAGGGCAAACACCAAACACTCAATAATGTATTCTATTTGTATCGGAGGGAGTTTAGAATCTTGATTTAAAAAGTGACGCACAGCTAAAAGACCCTTGTCATGTGGTATAACTGTATAAAGAGAAGTAACGTCAGCTGTGGCCAATAAAGAATCCTGACCAAGCTGCTGTAGCCCACAAAGATTTATAACATGACTAGAATCCCGAAGATAGGCAGGAAGCCCCACCACCAATGGTTGTAGGAAATTATCAACATACTCACCTAATCTACAGGTGATAGAGTCTACACCACTAACAATCAGGCGGCCAGGGGGCTTTGTAGGATTCTTATGTATTTTTGGCAAATAATAGATCGTTGGAATCCTCGGTGCTTTAATATTGAGGTACTCAAACTCTTTGGTACTAAGAACACCCATATCTCGACCTTTCACCAAAAGATCAATAAGGGCTCTCTGATACTCCAAAGTGGGGTCCCTTTTCAATACCGCATATGTCTCAGTGTCACTTAAAAGACGGTTCATTTCATCAATATAATCAGACTTGTTTAAAATCACCAAGCCACCCCCCTTATCTGCAGGTTTTAGGACCACCTCATGTTTCTTCTCAATAGACTTAATCGTTTTTTGCATCCAAACGTGTCCTGGTTGTTTTTTAGTATTAATCATCCTCAGATCTCTATTTACAACCAATTTGAACGCCTCTAATTGTGAATTGGAATTAATCTGAGGATTAAAAAGGGACTTATTTTTCAAGGATGAATGTTGCACTTGAGGGGGAGTTACAACCTGCCGCTCTTGTACATCCAATACAGAGGGTTCTAATCCCTCTTCAACCACCGGCGGCCCCATACTACATTGGGAATCCGTCACAAGAGACTTGTTGTGGAAACATTTTTTTATAGAAAGCTTTCTCATAAATTTTTGAAAATCAATATAAGTAGAGAAGGTGTCAATATTTTTAGGCGGGGCAAACTTAAGACCTCGGTCAAGAAGCTTCAGCTCCTCTGCTGTCAACTGGATAGAGCTGAGATTAAAGATCCCCTGGCCTACAGCTGTCTTTGTCGCCTTGTGTTTGGCCCCTCCTCTTCTTCCCCATCGTCCCATCCTTTCCGTTTCATTGGAAGTCTTTCCCTGGACTCCCCCAATTTGCCTCTGTCTCTCATAGGAAACAATTCCCTGGATGGTGGCGATTTTCTCCCCACCCTCTGAAAAGGGGAACCTTGCAAAGCATCACCGTTCCCCCTTAGCCCATAACCTCTATTGTCCCATGTCTGATAGTTAGCAGTAGAATTCAACCGAGAATGCGGTCGCCACACCGGGGATCTATTACGCCAGCTTTTATTCATAGGGCGGACATTACCTGCCCGTTCTGCTCTATAGGCTGGTTCTAGAAAACCCCTATTACCCCTTCTTGATATACTACTAGTAACAGTATCAGGTTTATTTATTCTCCGTCTCGCATTTGAGGGACCAGAAGAACTGACATTATTAGGGGTTAGAGCCACACCCTCATTTCCCCTCTCACCATAAGGCAAGCTAGAGTTGGTTTCAGCTCTAGTTTGAGTGTCCGATATATCTCTAACCTGCCATTTAAAGACTCTATTGTGAGAGTAATCAAAATTATCCCGTTGTAATTTCCTTATCTTTCTTTTCTGTATCTGATCTTCCTCCTTACCCAATTTGGTTCTTATTTCCTCAGATTTCCTTAAGAATTGATCAGAAGTGCTCAATGGTTCTAACTTTTGTCTGAACTCGTTCTTTTGCTGCTCCAGACCTAACAATTGTTGTTTCTTTTTTGAAATCAATCTTTCAACTAACAACAATCCACAACCATTAAAAAAATCATACCACTCTTTCTTTGATTCTAACGAATCCTCCCCATCATATATACATAGGGACCATCTTAGCTGTTGTGGAACCATCCTAAGACTCACATATTTTTCCAGTGTGGCTACGTCCCATTTCAAGCGTAACTCTCTATTGAGGACTTTATATAAACCTTTAAAATCCTCCTCATAGCTGGATTGAGTCACAGGGTCTGGTCCAATTACAGACAAGTCCCCAAAATCAATCCCTCTAGAAGTGTTATAAGAAAAAATATCCATAATAAAGCCCTAAACGATTAAACACGAAATTAATAGTGCAATGATCAGCTGCAGGTATCAATAGGACTAAAATGGAAAAGATAATAAAGTGATTAAACAAACAAGCTGTTTAAAAGATACCGCGCTAAAATAATAAATTCCAAAGTGATAAGCTCAACGTGTAAGACTCAAGTCCAAAAAAGTCCAAATCAATTCCAAAATTTTAAATAAACACAGAGCTAATTAAGTGCATCAATTAGTGAAATGTCCCAAAAAAATATTGTGTGATATCCACCGCTGCGTGCCCGTCACCGGTATCACAAAACTCTTACCAGATCAACACATCATTAGTGCATTGAATATATGTGCAGACTCCTCCAGAGAGAATAAATAATGATTCTTCTCAAATTGGGGACAACCCGTTAAAAATGACTTCAATTCTCCTTTGATATCAAAACGTGGCTTGAATTCCAACACCACAATTCCATGAGGGCCAAAAAGTACTCCAATCACATGTAACAAAATGTAAAAAGGAAAGACTAGTGCAACATTGCTAGATATAAAGACTGCCCACTTTAATATCAACAAAAATGCACTCACAAACAGATAAAATCATTCAGCATGTAAAAGGTTAAAAGACCGCGAACAGCTCTCACCGCTCCCGACTGGTAAACTTGCAAGTAAAAAGTGCCTCCAGATATGAAGGAAGCCCTCGTAGGCGACTTTAACTAGGATGCTCGGCGCGGCGGCAAGTCCGGTATTTATACCGGCTTAACCTGAAAGCGAGGGCAAGAAACCCCGCCCATAACAATGACGCAATCTGCGTCAATCCATTGAGTATTTAAATGAGAGGGAGGTATAACCTACTCTGCAGACGCCCCTCCGATGGACATTAAACCTCCGCCCCTGTCAAACCGCCAATGTTGGAATAACTTAAACACAGCAAATTAGCGGCTTTCCATTTATCCTAATGGCTTAGCTCATCAAAACGGAAAACAGGGCATATTTTTATGATGGAAATAAGGCCGCCATAATAACAAAAGAACGAGTTCAGACAAAAGTTAGAACCATTGAGCACTTCTGATCAATTCTTAAGGAAATCTGAGGAAATAAGAACCAAATTGGGTAAGGAGGAAGATCAGATACAGAAAAGAAAGATAAGGAAATTACAACGGGATAATTTTGATTACTCTCACAATAGAGTCTTTAAATGGCAGGTTAGAGATATATCGGACACTCAAACTAGAGCTGAAACCAACTCTAGCTTGCCTTATGGTGAGAGGGGAAATGAGGGTGTGGCTCTAACCCCTAATAATGTCAGTTCTTCTGGTCCCTCAAATGCGAGACGGAGAATAAATAAACCTGATACTGTTACTAGTAGTATATCAAGAAGGGGTAATAGGGGTTTTCTAGAACCAGCCTATAGAGCAGAACGGGCAGGTAATGTCCGCCCTATGAATAAAAGCTGGCGTAATAGATCCCCGGTGTGGCGACCGCATTCTCGGTTGAATTCTACTGCTAACTATCAGACACGGGACAATAGAGGTTATGGGCTAAGGGGGAACGGTGATGCTTTGCAAGGTTCCCCTTTTCAGAGGGTGGGGAGAAAATCGCCACCATCCAGGGAATTGTTCCCTATGAGAGACAGAGGCAAATTGGGGGAGTCCAGGGAAAGACTTCCAATGAAACGGAAAGGATGGGACGACGGGGAAGAAGAGGAGGGGCCAAACACAAGGCGACAAAGACAGCTGTAGGCCAGGGGATCTTTAATCTCAGCTCTATCCAGTTGACAGCAGAGGAGCTGAAGCTTCTTGACCGAGGTCTTAAGTTTGCCCCGCCTAAAAATATTGACACCTTCTCTACTTATATTGATTTTCAAAAATTTATGAGAAAGCTTTCTATAAAAAAATGTTTCCACAACAAGTCTCTTGTGACGGATTCCCAATGTAGTATGGGGCCGCCGGTGGTTGAAGAGGGATTAGAACCCTCTGTATTGGATGTACAAGAGCGGCAGGTTGTAACTCCCCCTCAAGTGCAACATTCATCCTTGAAAAATAAGTCCCTTTTTAATCCTCAGATTAATTCCAGTTCACAATTAGAGGCGTTCAAATTGGTTGTAAATAGAGATCTGAGGATGATTAATACTAAAAAACAACCAGGACACGTTTGGATGCAAAAAACGATTAAGTCTATTGAGAAGAAACAGGAGGTGGTCCTAAAACCTGCAGATAAGGGGGGTGGCTTGGTGATTTTAAACAAGTCTGATTATATTGATGAAATGAACCGTCTTTTAAGTGACACTGAGACGTATGCGGTATTGAAAAGGGACCCCACTTTGGAGTATCAGAGGGCCCTTATTGATCTTTTGGTGAAAGGTCGAGATATGGGTGTTCTTAGTACCAAAGAGTTTGAGTACCTCAATATTAAAGCACCGAGGATTCCAACGATCTATTATTTGCCAAAAATACATAAGAATCCTACAAAGCCCCCTGGCCGCCCGATTGTTAGTGGTGTAGACTCTATCACCTGTAGATTAGGTGAGTACGTTGATAATTTCCTACAACCATTGGTGGTGGGGCTTCCTGCCTATCTTCGGGATTCTAGTCATGTTATAAATCTTTGTGGGCTACAGCAGCTTGGTCAGGATTCTTTATTGGCCACAGCTGACGTTACTTCTCTTTATACAGTTATACCACATGACAAGGGTCTTTTAGCTGTGCGTCACTTTTTAAATCAAGATTCTAAACTCCCTCCGATACAAATAGAATACATTATTGAGTGTTTGGTGTTTGCCCTAAATCATAACTATTTTTGGTTTGGGGACAAATTCTATTTGCAAACCAAGGGCGTGGCCATGGGGGCTAAATTTGCCCCAAGCATGGCTAATTTGTACGTTGGCCACTGGGAATTATCATTCATCTATGGAGATAGATGGCCAGCATTAAAATTATGGCGTCGCTTTATAGACGACGTGCTGGTCATCTGGGATGGACCTCTGGCTAGCCTTAATGAATTCTTTGGGGAGGTGAATGCTAACCTCTATAATCTTAAGTTTACTGCTGAAATTGACCCAATTGAGGTCAACTTCTTGGATTTGACTATTAAGATCGAGGGTTCTAATTTGACCACCCGAACCTATTTTAAATCCACCAATAGAAATGGGTTTGTTCCTGCCCAAAGTTGTCATCATTCCAGCTGGTTGCGAGCAATTCCCAAGGGGCGGTTTTTACGGCTTCGAAGGAATTGTACGCATCTAGCTGACTATGACAGACAGGCGAAAATTCTTAGTGAGCGTTTTATAGAAAAGGGGTATCCTGGTGAAGAGATTCAAAGTCAGGCGCAGAGAATAAGGGACCTGGACCGTCAAGTTATTTTGAATGGCTCTAAGCGTAAGGCCCTTAACTCTAGTAGAACGAATAAGTCCGAATTTGCTTTTATAACAGGTTATAGTCTGCAATGTGATAAAGTGAAAAAAATCCTTGATCGCCATTGGCATATCCTTAAAGAAGACCCTGTTTTAGGTTCCATTCTACCTGATCGACCAGTGTGTATCTATAGAAGAGCACCAACATTAAGAGACCGGTTGGTTCAGAGTCATATTGATCCACCTAAGCCTATTAGTCTTACCTCCAATCAGCTAATGGGATTTTTTAGATGTGGAAAGTGTATGGGCTGTAGGATTTTGTTGCCGTTGGGTAAACCTACGAGGTCTTTTGTTGATCATCAGACAGGAAAGCAGCATAAGATCTGTAGTTTTATTTCTTGCAACTCCAAATGTGTAGTATACCTGCTATGGTGTCCATGCAACTTTTTGTATGTGGGGAGGACCTCTCGTGAGCTTAAGACCCGGGTCCGGGAACACATTTATAATATAAAGCGGGGATATGAGGCGCATAGTGTGTCGGCCCATTTTAAAGCAGTACACAATTCAGATCCTAGTCTTTTATCTTTTTTGGGCATAGATCGCATTGAGAAGAAATGGAGGGGTTCTCATCAGATACGGGAACTTAGTCAATGCGAGAGCCGCTGGATTTTTAAGTTGAATACTTTTACTCCATTAGGTTTAAATGTGGAGTTTGATCTGAATTGTTTTATTGATTTATCTTGATTTTAAGATATGTTTTACTATGTGCGCTTAGTTTAATTATTCAGCCTTTTATATATACAAAATTGTTAATTTATGGGATTTTCATGTTGTTATATGTTATATTTTTAGCTGCCTTGTATGTATAAATGGGCAGTTAATATGTTTGTAGAACATTGTTCACCGCTAACAGCTTTCACCGCTGCCTAATAATTGGGTTTAGGTCCTCTTTAGGTTCTTAGTTATGCGATCTCTGGTATCTTATATGTAATTTTATCCTCAGTATTAGTTTGGTTTATTTAGTTGGTTTATTAGCCCTTTTAGAGCTTTTTATCCAAGCAGCTTTTGCTGAAATAGCGCATAATATGTGTCTGGATAGGAGTCTTTTGTCATATGTTATTTGGTTACTTTTTAATAAGTAACAGCTTATTGTAGTATTGGGATTTTTTATCAGGTTTATGCCAAGTCTTTATTATATTTTTTAGATCAAGCAACTATAATAATCTTTTAATAAAGTATATAATTTTTAAATATTAGTCCTTTTTTGGGAAGTAAATAGTTGTTTTTTTTGGTGGCCTTGAATATTATAGTTTGTTATTATGGCGGCCTTATTTCCATCATAAAAATATGCCCTGTTTTCCGTTTTGATGAGCTAAGCCATTAGGATAAATGGAAAGCTGCTAATTTGCTGTGTTTAAGTTATTCCAACATTGGCGGTTTGACAGGGGCGGAGGTTTAATGTCCATCGGAGGGGCGTCTGCAGAGTAGGTTATACCTCCCTCTCATTTAAATACTCAATGGATTGACGCAGATTGCGTCATTGTTATGGGCGGGGTTTCTTGCCCTCGCTTTCAGGTTAAGCCGGTATAAATACCGGACTTGCCGCCGCACGAGCATCCTAGTTAAAGTCGCCTACGAGCGACGAAACGCGTTGGAGGCTCGGGCTTCCTTCATATCTGGAGGCACTTTTTACTTGCAAGTTTACCAGTCGGGAGCGGTGAGAGCTGTTCGCGGTCTTTTAACCTTTTACATGCTGAATGATTTTATCTGTTTGTGAGTGCATTTTTGTTGATATTAAAGTGGGCAGTCTTTATATCTAGCAATGTTGCACTAGTCTTTCCTTTTTACATTTTGTTACATGTGATTGGAGTACTTTTTGGCCCTCATGGAATTGTGGTGTTGGAATTCAAGCCACGTTTTGATTTCAAAGGAGAATTGAAGTCATTTTTAACGGGTTGTCCCCAATTTGAGAAGAATCATTATTTATTCTCTCTGGAGGAGTCTGCACATATATTTAATGCACTAATGATGTGTTGATCTGGTAAGAGTTTTGTGATACCGGTGACGGGCACGCAGCGGTGGATATCACACAATATTTTTTTGGGACATTTCACTAATTGATGCACTTAATTAGTTCTGTGTTTATTTAAAATTTTGGAATTGATTTGGACTTTTTTGGACTTGAGTCTTACACGTTGAGCTTATTACTTTGGAATTTATTATTTTAGCGCGGTATCTTTTAAACAGCTTGTTTGTTTAATCACTTTATCATATTGTAGTAATAATTACATTCACAGTAACTGAAAATAATAGATAGGGGTAGCTCTCTGAGGAGCACCTTTACTTGCAGAGAGATGTCGGTAAAAGGATTAACTAATATGTAAAGACCCTTTAACGACTCATGGGAGTGCATGTTGCTTTGTGGCAAGCTCACCACCTCATTAAGAGGCCGATTCAGTAATAGCGCCAGGTAGCGACAGATGAGCGCCTGAAGTATGGCGCTATGAGCACCGCTAACGTACGCCGCGGGCGGTAGCGATTCGCTATAGCAGGCCTCCTCAGTCGCTACCTGGCGTTGTTGGGAACAATGCCTACATTGGTGAATATGATGTTGGGATCAGCTTTGTAGGCGCTGTCATTTTGACACACACTATTCAACACAGCGCCTGTGCTTTGCTTTGCTGTGGGCTTGAAATCAATGTTAGTACCTTCAGAAGTAAACACATTGCAACTTTTTTTTTTTTTGGTTTTTTTATTTATTTTTTAAATGTATTTTTAGAGAAAGAAAAAATGTTAATCCTCTGGATTTTTATCGGGGTGCCTGAAAAAGAAGAAAAAGTGCAGTTAGTATTTATATTTAATGTGGCTTTTTTGCAGTTAAAAAAAAAAACAAAAAACAATTTAAATAATATTTTGGGCCAACTTGCACAACAACCCAAATTGTTTTGTTGGTCAATTTCACCCCCCCCCCCCCTTATAGTGGTTGAGGTCATTTTACACCCCCCTTATAGTGGTTGAGTTCATTTTACACCCCCCTTATAGTGGTTTAGGTCATCTTACCCTCCCCTTATAGTGGTTTTGGTCATTTTACACCCCCCTTATAGTGGTTTAGGTCATTTTACACCCCCCTAATAGTGGTTGAGTTCATTTTACACCCCCCTTATAGTGGTTTAGGTCATCTTACCCTCCCCTTATAGTGGTTTAGGTCATTTTACACCCCCCTTATAGTGGTTTAGGTCATTTTACACCCCCCTTATAGTGGTTTAGGTCATCTTACCCCCCCCTTATAGTGGTTTTGTTCATCTTACCCCCCCTTATAGTGGTTTAGCTCATTTTACACCCCCATTATAGTGGTTTTGTTCATCTTACACCCCCCCTTATAGTGGTTTAGGTCATTTTACACCCCCCTTACAGTGGTTTGGGTCATCTCCCCCCCCTTATAGTGGTTTTGTTCATCTTACCCTCCCCTTATAGTGGTTTTGGTCATCTTACACCCCCCCTTATAATGGTTTAGGTCAGCTTACACCCCCCTTATAGTGGTTTCGGCAAAATTATGATTGTAGCCCACAAATAGTTCCCCTGTAGTGCAGTACTTGGATTAGAGTGAAGGGTAGTTAGCTTACCGCAAAAAACGAAAAGATCATGCATCTCTCCTCCTGGGCGTGCCAAACAGAGAAAGCGTGCTTTCAGCAGGCCGATGGTTCGTTCCACAATGCTTCGGGTTTTGCGATGTGCTGCATTGTAGCGTTCTTGGGCAGAGGTCTGTGGGCTTCTGACCGGAGTCATCACCCACGTTCTCTGCCCATATCCCTTGTCCGCTGTTGAAAAAACACAATGAGAGAGACAGCAATTAGTACTAGTACATGTTTTTGGTTTCATTTTCGAAAATCTAGCTTACTAGCTCACATATTTGATGCTAAATACTTTGACATGGTTAATTATTTACCCAGTAGCCAGCCAGCTGGCATTTCGTTGTTCTGGAACTTCTGGCACAGGACTGTCCGCTGCAGGACGTAAGAATCGTGGCATGAGCCGGGGAAGCCCGACCTCACGGCCCGCAGCTTCATTTCATGGTCACAGACCACCATGATGTTCAGCGAATGAAATGGCTTTCTGTTCCTAAAATACAGCTCCTGTGCACAGGGAGGGCGGAAAGGGATATGTGTACCATCAACGCACCCTAGCACATTCGGGATCCCTCCCATGAGATAGAATGCATGTTTTATTTTGGCAACCTCATCCTCATCCTCAGGAAACTTGATGTAAATAGGGATCAAATCACAAATCGCCAGTACTACCTGGATAAATATGCGGCTCATTGTAGCCTGGCTGATCCCACTGAGGAGGGCAGAGGTTGCCTGGAAGGTCCCTCGTGCCAAAATATTGAGAGTGGCACACAGGCGTACTATGCCTGGAATGGAATGAGTGCGTTTGGTGGATGGCTCGATTTTGTGCTTAATCTGATCATATAGGGACTGTAGTGCAGCACGATTCAGACGGAAGCGGCTCCTGATCTGCTCATCACTTAAATCCCATACTGAAAGGCGGATTCCAAAGGAGCGGGGTGCCCTAAGCCTCACAGCACCCCCCTCCCTGTCCTCCTGCTCTTCCAGCATTCTCACACATCCCTGCACCCATAACCCATACATCACCCTCTTATCCATCTCACACTGCACAGATATACAAAATAATCAAAACAAAACCAAAAATCACAAACACACCACACACACAAGCAAGCACACTCCTCACACACTCACTACAATGCAGCTCACCACAAAACCAGAAGTATAGTGGCCAGAACCACCAGACTGCTGTAAAACAGCTTTCTTAGTTAGGCACAACCAAGAGGGGAGCTGCTGCACAGCCCACAAAAGGCCCCAAAATCAAGCCTCACTTGCTGTATGCTCCACAATATTTGCATATGCCAACAAAATCAATCTCCTAAAGAAACAGCACTGATGTCAGAAATCACCCAACAAGCCACAGAGAGTGAGGACAAAACCCAGCCAGACACTCAAATGAGCTAAGGGAACAAAGCACCACACCACAGCCTTTGCCACAGTGTAACAATATCAGAAGGTTGCCAAATCCAGCCATTTATACTTCACTTTGAAAAAGGACAGGTCCGCTTTGCCGCCTTTTGCGTTGCTCTGCTATTTCCTGTCTCCAATTAGCTGACCCAGGTGTGCGTGAAACGGAGTGCGCACGCACACGCTAGTAGCGCTACTAGCGTACGTGAGCCGAAAGTTGCGTGCATTAACGGACATGGCTGACAATTCTGTGGTGGACCAATGAAAGGTAAGCTGCTCTTGATTTAAATAGCCGTTTGTATAGCCACATGTCACAAGTGTTTACTATACATGAGTACATTGTTGTCTTTGGTTGTGTGCTGTTTGGTTAATGAGGTCTGTAATTAGTAAATTGGCTCCCACACATGGTTCAATCAGTGCATTTTAGCTGTGGCTACAAGCACCTTGCCAGTATGTGTTAATCAATTAAGTGGACCTGTTTGTGATTGGCTGTTAGAGCACATAAAACCTGCCCAAACCCCACAAACGGTGATACCATTCTGTAGTCTGCATGCGTGCTTGTTGGTTGTGTATTGGTGTGTGTGTGCAGCTACAGGATGGAGCCAAATTCTGGACATCTGCCAGCCACAGCTGGCCCAAGTAGGAGTGTGGTGGGTGCTGTGCGCAGACCTCCCTTAAGGAAAAGGGCCCAGCCTGAAGGTGATGCAGCACCCCAGGCTAAGCGCCCAGTTGCCAAGAGGGAGCCAGAATTTAATTTGGCGGAGAATAATACTCTTGTGCGCCTTACACTTGCTAAATGGGAGCTGATCTTTGGCTCCCAAAGCAAGTCAATAGGCAAACAAGAAAGGAGCAAATTGTGGGATGCCATTGGTGAAGAGCTTACAAGCAGTGCTCAACACCCACGTAGTGGCCCATCCTGCAGGAAACACTTCTACACTTTGAAAAGGGCCCTTACGGCAAACATGAATCATGATCTTGATGTCGACAGTGGGACCATCCAGGGTCCAAAGAGTACCTACAGGCCATATGAAGAGATGCTGAAGGCCAAAATTCCACTCGCTCGGCTGCAGGGTGTGGATCCTGGGGATGACACCACAGGTTGGACTGAAGGTACATATTTTCTGCATATTTTTGGCAGCTAATGTTAATGTATGTGATTTGCTTTGTCTCTTTCTGGCCAACTAACAGTAGGACCTGTGAAGTAGTACATTATACCTCATAAATGTTTTCCTTTCTTGTCTGTTGCTTTCTGCATAGGTGCACATGGTGCTGTCCAGGATTTGGCTGAGGACACCACAACTCCTGCCCTTCAACCAACCTCAAGCCTAACCCAGTCTGACATTGAAGGTATTTATCACTAATTTAGGGTTTTTTTTTTTTTGGGTGCAAAAATGGGTGTGGTAGCACCTCAAAAAAAAGATTGGACCACTGTTGAGGATTAATAATATTGCCCTGCGGACTATTTACACGTCCACTTTAATCCTCTCTGCAACTAACTAACAAGGCCCTAACATGTGTAGCTATGTTGGAAGCCAGAGATGTGAGGCCATATATCTGCATATACATGTGGAAGCCACACTGGCCTTGATTAGGGAATATTAGTGATTGAGCTGCTCACACACACCTTAATGCATGGTTTATTTTGTGCCGCACATTACCAATGGCTAAATGTTTTCTTTGCTTTTGCCTAGCTGCACCGCCATTGGCCCCAGCATCTCCTCATGAGCCAAGCTACTCTTTGGATGCAGGTAAGTGCATGTGTCAACCTTGCTTTAGCCGCTTTTACACAAGTGCATGTCTATCATTCCTGTTTTTTCTTTGTAGGCCAAGTGACTGGTTCATCTTTGGACACCACTTCCGAGCTTGCAGGTCAACAGGACCCTGTTGGTGTGTATTGCCTCAAAAAATGTATCCTTTAGGCTGTTTATGTGACACTGGTTCTATTTGGTTAGTCTAATAATCGACATGTTTGCTATGTCAACTGGAAGATGGCTATTTGTATTGGATTTGCCATCCCCAGGGTAATTAGTATGGTTTTTAGAGTGAAGGAAATGCATTTTTAGGGTGTATTTAAAGCCAATCATTCACCCGAGTAGTTGTAGGAATATTTAGAGACATTAATTGTGTATTTTAGTTGGCCGGAATCTCGGAAGTGGCTGTCCGGAAAGGGCCCTTCACGTTGAGGCTGACACAGATGAGGGTAAGTTGGTTTGGCTTGATTATCTAGTATGGATTTTGGCACTACTTTTGTGGAACTTTAGTAGGGCAACTTGTGTTTCAACATGTATTTTCAAGGGCAAAGCTCGAGTGAGGGCCCAACTCAAGACATCTGGGAGAGTGCGGGTATGTGTAATTTTCGCAATTGGGAGAGTGCGGGTATGTGTAATTTTCGCAATGTCTCTGTTCTTTTTTGGGTCAATTATTGCCTCATCTTCCTCTTACATACATGTTAGCAATCTGAGTTTCCAAGATACCTTTTGCCTAGTGTGTAATCTGGCACTTTGTGGAGGTATGGCCTCGATAGTCTGTCCATGTTACATTTGAGTTTGGTCCACTGACCTACTAACCTGACTTTCCTGTTTAGCATATGCCAACTTGCCGGAGCTCTCTGATGTGGATTTGCCCCTCTCTCGCAGCCAGACCCCGCTCCTACCTCTGCCGGACGTCACGGAGGTAACATGGCTGATTTAGAGGACCAATAATCACATTGCCATGTTCGTGGGTAGGCCATGAACCAACATGTCACATTTCCTTTCTTGGTTGTTTTGGCAGGAGGCGGGACCAGAACCCCAAGCTGGGACCTCTTCCCAAGTGCCATGTGGCCAAGCTTCAGAGGCTCAAGCAAGGGTAAGTTGTATTGTTACACTTTGGGCAAATGATTTGGAGGGGCATACCTGCATTGGTTTCACTAAAATGTTTTTTTTTATTTTTTTAGCCTCAAACCAGAGAAAGAGGAGGTGTTGCACCAACCAGTGCAGACTTTTACGAGCTAGGGGTCCGGATGCTGGAGGACTACAGTCGCCAACAGCCGCGTGATGGAACTAATGAGCGCATTGCGGCGTTGGAAAATCAGGTGCGGATGTGTCAGCAACAAAATGAGGCCCTGCAGCGCCAGATGGAAGATTGGAGACAAGGCCACCAACACCAAACGACCCAGGAACTGGCTTATTGATTTCTTTGACAATGTCACTAAAGTGTTAGATGAAGGTGGTGCTGTGGATATCGCCTATCTGGATTTTAGCAAAGCCTTTGACACTGTACCACATAAGGAGCTCATAGATAAGTTATTGAAGGTAGGACTCAATCCCTGGATAGTTCAGTGGATTTCCAGTTGGCTGAGGGAACGGTATCAGAGCGTTGTTGTAAATGGCGTGCAATCTGAACAAAGGCGAGTTACAAGTGGTGTGCCGCAGGGCTCTGTCCTGGGCCCCATTCTTTTTAATATATTTGTAAGTGACATAGGAGAAGGCTTGGTAGGAAAAGTTTGTCTGTTTGCTGATGATACAAAGGTTAGTAATAGGGTGGATATTCCTGGAGGTGTCTGCAACATGGAAAATGATTTAGCTTTACTGGATAGATGGTCAAAACTATGGAAACTAGAGTTTAATGTCTCTAAATGTAAAATCATGCACTTGGGTAGAAGGAATCCCTGCTCTGAGTACCGTATGGGCAGTACTGTGTTAGCCAGGACCTCGGAGGAGAGAGATTTAGGGGTACTGATTACTGATAGCTGCAAGATGAGTGGTCAGTGTAGCCAGGCAGTGGGAAAAGCAAGCAGGATGCTCGGCTGCATAGCTCGAGGCATCACCAGTAGGAAGAGGGAGGTTGTGATGCCGCTGTATAGAGCCCTGGTAAGGCCACAGCTAGAATACTGTGTGCAGTTCTGGAGACCTTACCTGCAAAAAGACATTATTCAAATAGAACGTGTCCAAAGGCGGGCAACGAAAATGGTGGAAGGACTTAAACTAAAAACTTATCAGGAGAGACTTAAAGAACTTAATTTGTACAGTCTGGAGGAAAGAAGGGAGAGGGGGGACATGATTGAGACCTTTAAATATGTGAAAGGATTGAATAAGGTTCAGGAGGGAAGTGTTTTTAAGAAGAAACTTAACGATAGAACAAGGGGGCACAACCTGAAGCTAGTCGGGGGGAAGATCAGGAGCAATGTTAGAAAATATTATTTTACAGAAAGAGTAGTAGGTGCCTGGAACAAACTTCCAGCAGAGGTAGTTGAAACATCAACAGTCACTGAATTTAAACATGCCTGGGATAAGCACACATCTATCCTAAGATAAAGAGTACATACAGTATACACATAAGGGCAGACTAGATGGACCGTATGGTCTCCTTCTGCCGTCAACCTTCTATGTTTCTATGTTTCTATGTAAGAACACAGTCAGGGATGAGTGTCTTGATCTAGATATGTAAATGTATGTGCAAATTTAGGACACACATTGCTGACCATATCTTACTATGGTTTACACATTAAATGGCTACAAAGGTACCCCAAAACTAGACAAAGAATGGTTTTGGAGACACTTAAACTATGCTTGAAAAGGCACAACACACTGTAATTACCAAAATAGAAAAATTTTAATTTAAAAGGCGGGCAACAGGCCCAACATTTGGCCGCACAGGGCCTCCAAACAATCACCACCACCCTATCGCCGCCTCTTCAAGGCCAGCAGCATAAGGCGAAGACGCCGGATCGACCGCCACAGTCTGCGATGCTGGTTTTCACAAGCTGTAGAGAGTATAAAAAAAAAATAATCACAATCTAGAATGTGACCTCTACAGACACAGATGTAGCAATGTAATGTAAGTGCCAACAATTAGCTGACGCTCACATTCACATTGTTGCCAACTGTGCCCTTATGTGTTACCATTATATGAGTACTAGTGGCTGCCTTAAATGTGGCCACAACATCCAAAGCATACATTTACTCTTAACTCTTGGGAATAAAAGAAGGTATAAGTCCCAGTGTGGACATTTATTTGTTTAGTTACAGGCAAACATCAGGGCCTAAGTCCTTACGAGTAAACTGGTTGGGCCAAGCATATTAGAGGTCACCACCTTAGCAGCACAATTTGGTTGTGTAGAAACCACAATTTGCCTCGATGTTGCTAAATCAAGAATGTGAGCCAACAATCAAGCATGCAGACATGCATGTAGGATTGTTGGCCAAACACATGTAACCTAGATGTGTGTTTTGAAAACACATAGGTACATTGTAAATGTGTCCAGAATTTACTATAAGACATAGGGGTCACAAGTCTTTAGGCATATGAAGTGGGATGTACTCACAATCGCAGCTGTGGCTGGGGCCCATGCTGCTGGCCGTCCCGGGAGGTGTGGTGGTGATGTACACTGTCTCCGTCTGCGTGGCCACATCTGTCAGGAGAAAGCAAAAGAGAAAAGCAAAATTAGTGGGCCAATGACACATGACTATTTGTCAGCCATCTGGTTATGGAGTCTTCAAAATCAAATGCTTGCATGGTTACACACATGTTGTCCGACATTAGCATATTTCATGGTCCATGAGTTAATGTAAATAATTTTGGGTTGCAACATGGACACATAAAGATAATGTGCCAATAACCTGGACAGTGCAATGGTAAGGACTAATTTGCAGTTGATTGTAGAATGTTAATAGTGTGCAACATGTGTTAGCCGGAACAACTTACAAAAATAACACATTTGCTAGCCCCCATCATGGTGTGGGCTGAAACATAGGGGTGGTTGCCAGTTGGATTGCACTGCAGTGGGGCTTGTGATGTTAATGTACATTATCAAACCAGCTTGGCCTATGGACCAGGAAACATGTGTATGTTAAAAGTGGCCCAAGACCCAGGATTGATACTATCCTGTGTTTTGGCCCACTTTGGCAGGGCACAACAATTTGAGTGAGTCCTCCGCCGCTGCCTTCCGCGCATCACTCCTCAATTGTGTGCGCACGCGCAGGCCATTATGAAACGGAGAGCGCAGGCGCACACACATCTAGAGGGGCACGCAGGAGGCTGCGGCGGTGGCTTCTGCCACCCCCAATGAGGTAAGGAGTTTGTGGGCTTTTTGGGGGGGGGGCCCTGGGTGAGGGAGGTGATTGGGCATGGAAGCTTAGATATTCCAAGCACAATCAACAATGGGTGTTGGTCCACTTTAAGTAATGTCATAACATAGGGAATGTGAGGGATAACAACAAACACTTACCATGACTATGCCCGTGGAGAAGGCGTTGCCAAAAGCTCCTGGAGGTGCCGCCTATATGATGCCCTGCAAATTAGAGAGGAATGGCAAGGGCTAAGTACAAATGGACATATGTAACCTGTCACAGACTAACACTGACTAAATGTGCACTCACCAGGGGATGAACTGCCACTTGAAGCCCAGGGAGGGCTCTGAGGAGGAGGCGGGGAGCCTCGGCTCCTCACACTCTGCTCCGAAGATCCCCCAGCCAAAGGGCCACCCTCCTCCCTCTCACTCCCTGCTCCTTCAGGGAGTGTGGGAGAGTCCATTCCTTCCACCCCACTTGGACTCCCCACTTGAGAGTGGCCCCTTGGCTGTTGAGACTCCTCAGAGTCAGAGTGTGAGGAGCTGAGGCTTGATCCTGCCAGCCCCCCAGCAGCACACTCCTCTGGGGCGTCATCCCCTTCCTCCCCTGGGTCCTCTAAATATGACCCGCGAGAGGGACCCTCCCCCGATGACTCCCCCGAGTCCGCCTGTCTGGTTCGGGGGAGGAATCCCTTCCCACGTTTCCCCAGGGGAGGACGCTTATCTGTGTTGAGGGGGTGAATGCAAAGAATTAATATAAATACCCAAAATGGACACAGCTTAGAATATTATGTTTTACAAAGTATAAACATAGCATAAGCTTCTACTTACCTGAAGCGTAGGCATCATATAGGCGGTACACGCCTTCAGGGTCCCGGCGCTTGAAGTCCGACCATTTCTGCATAATTGATCGGACACTGAGGTTGGTGTCGAAGCGCTGGGACACTGTGGCCTTCACCTCCAGGGCTATTCTCTTCTTGCCCCCACGGGCATAATCGTATTGGTGGATGCAGAAATCCTATGAGAAATGACAAAACAAAAAATATTCAATACATGACATCAGACCAATGGCCTAAACATTTATACTGAGAACAGATTAAAGTGGACCAACACCCAGGATTTTGACTATCCTGGGTCTGGGCCCACTTCGGTGGGGCACCCCGATCGGGGGTGGCCCGCTGTCTGGAACCCCCCGGGAAGGCCAGAAATACTCAACTCACCACACTCCCACGTGACCGCGCAAGGCAATCACAGTGCTCAGAGCCGCTGTGGTATGCGCGTCCAAGGCCGCTTGGACGCGCATACCAGCTCAGCTGCCTCTGAGCGCTGTAGGCCACGTCTCGCCCTTCCCTCTAACAGGGATGGCGCCTGCGCCGGCCATTCCAAAATGGCGGCCACAGGTGCGCGCCCTGCTAGAGGGAAGCGCAAGACACGGCCGCGGCTCGCGCATGCGCCGATGGAACGGGGCTGAGGTAAGGTTTGTGGCCCTCCTGGGGGGTTCCTTCCCGCGGGACATCCCGATTTGGGATGCCCCACTGGGAGAGATCTGATCGGTCCAGGAATCTTATAGATTTCAGTCCCAATCCCCCCTGGGTGTTGGTCCACTTTAAACATATAATCCAAGAGAAACATACTCACTTTGACCACCTGCCCGTTTACGCGGCTATCCACCCGCTTGCGCTTCTGCTTTTGAGGCCCAGGAGGGGGAGGGGTTGGAGGGGGGTTAGGTGGGGGAGGTGAGGTAGGTGGGGGAGGTGGGGGAGGGGTGGTGGGGCCAGATTCTGAGGAGGAGCTGGGGAGCCGGATAACTCTTCTCCTGGGCATCATGGTGGAAACGCAAAGGAGGAAACCGGAACCGGATATGACCAAAGCGACAGTAAAAAATTAAAAAAACGCTCCGCGCACCAGGAACAAGCTAATATCCGCTATGTGCAAGCTAAGTGGCGGAAATAGTCGAGTTACGCATTACAACAAGCTATGGGCCAAAGCGCAATTAATTTTTAGCTTTATGTTGCTTTGAAACGCAAAGGATGAAACCGGAAGTGGATAGGACGAAAGCGCCAGACCAAAAAATATAAAAAATAAAAAATGAAAACACGCGCACCATAACTAGATAATATCCGCTATGTGCAAGCTAAGTGGCAAGCTATGGGCCAAAGCGCAAATAATTTTTAGCTTTATGTTGCTTTGAAACCGGAGGAAACCGGAAGTGGATATGACGAAAGCGGCAAACCAAAAAAAAAAAACCATCCGCGCACCAGAACTAGCTAATATCCGCTATGTGCAAGCAAAGTGGCGGAAAGAGGATTTTTACGCATTACAACAAGCTATTGGCCAAGACGCCATTAATTATTAGCTTGATTTAGCTGGGTGATCAATATCCTGTAATGCATACGTCAGCAAAAAAACAAAGCTGGTTGCTTACAAATAACAATCTTATAGTCCTTCATAAAATAATAACACAAGCAAACTAGCCAACTACATGATAATGTGGCACACAGGAGAATGCATAACGGGTTGTTATGAGCTTGTACGCATGAACAAATCCAGAAGAATGTGGACATGCACGCTCACAACTACAGTGTATTCATTAAGAACGACTGGGGTCGCTGCAAGTGAATTCAGGCAAAATGGCAGAAAGGCACATGTATGAACAGCTCAGCGCAGCACAGCGCCGCTAGCGCCGCCACATAGCGAATCAAAACAGCGACTGCACAAACTCGGAACACCACAGATTCATCAAGGACAGGGCTGCCGAATAGCTTGGGCGCTGACAATTTCAATGAGCGAACGTGAGCGCCAAACATGAGTGACTAAAAAGTAGCTTTACTAGCCATGTGTGTTGTGAAAGCAAGCTATTTTGAGCCGAATGTGTTTTGTGGGAGGAGATGCATTTTAGATTTCACAAACAACATTCCAGTGTAAAAATTACATCTTTCCTCAAATAAACAATAAAAACAAGCCAGATTAATCAAACATATCCGAAACAACATGTGTGGAATTTTGGAAACAAGACAAGAACACAAAAACCACATAAAAAAACATTGCAGGGTCTGCCATTGAAATGTATGGGAGAGCGCCAGGTAGCGACAGGTCATACCTGGCGCTGTGATGGGATTAGCAGCGGCGCTGTTCGTTGCAGTCGGCTACATGATGAATCCCGAGCTAGCTGACGCTCTCGCCGGCGCTAGCCTCATTTAGCGTGATAAATGCGTGATTGTGTCCGCCGCCGGGCGTTCTGGAGTCGGTAGCCGCCGATAGCTGGCCCTACCTGGCGCTAGTGAGACACTACCTGGCGCTATCGCTTGATGAATAAGGCCCCAAGTCGGGTTTTCACTGAAGGTATTCTAGTCATATGGAATTCACATCCTCCATCCTTTTGTAACGATGGGTTATATCTAGATAACTTCAGGATAGACACTTGATATATTTACATGTCTGCTGGATTATCAAAATCTTCATGAGAGACAGGAAACTTGAAAACAACAGAACATGTAGCCTTCACATGACTGAAACTGTCTTTCATACAACTAGAAGAGAAAACATTTACAGTGACTACTAATTTCTCTATTCCATTTGCATTGTTTGGAAGACATGGCCTCATCAAATTCTTTAATACTGGGACATCCTAAAGCAGTGAGAACAAGGGTTTCCCATAGATGCCCCATACATGAGGCTACAACTATGTTATGCAACCAAAAAATCTTCAATTAACAATGTAATTAATTTAAAGGTTAAAGGGAATACATCTGTAAAACATTGACCAGCAAAACATTGCAACTACCTATAGTGTCTGCCAGCTTCTCAATCTTAGAAAATGTACACATCAATGGAAACCTGGCAGCTTAAAAGAACTGTTCAGCCGTGGCTGAATACCAATGACAATCTGACAGATCTTGTTGATTATGCAGTAAAAATAGTACTGATTAACCCTTGGCCAGGAGGGCTTCTGATGCAGCTAGTGTAAACCATTTCCTAACATTAGTCTTTAAAGCAGAAGCCCCCTGAATCACAAAATTCATTTCAGACTTTCATACCAGACTACTGCAAGTCTTTTGCCATTTTTAAATAAAATGTGACCGTTCAGACTAAGGCCCTTATTCATCAAGCGATAGCGCCAGGTAGTGTCTGACGAGCGCCAGGTCCCGCCAGCTAACGGCGGCTACCGACTCAAGTACGCCGGCGTCTGCCACAATGACGCATTTATCAAGCTAAATGAGGCTAGCGACGGCGAGAGCGACGGCTAGCGCGGGATTCATCATGTAGCCGACTGCAACGAACAGCGCCGATGCTAATCCCATCACAGCGCCAGGTCTGACCTGTCGCTCCCTGGCGTTGTCCAATGCATTTCAATGGCAGACACTGCAATGATAGTTTTAAGTGGTTTTTGTGTTCTTGTCTTTTGCACAAAAGTCAACACATGTTTTTTGGGATATGTTTTATCAATCTGTCTTGTTATTTTTGTTTTTTAGATGAAAGTTGTAATTTTTGCAATGTAATGTTGTGAGTGACATCTAAAAGGCATCTCCTCCCACAAAACACATTCGGCTCAAAATAGCTTGTTTTCACCACACACGGGGCTTGTAAAGCTACTTTTTAGTCAGTCATGTTTGGCGCTCACGTTCGTTCATTGAAATTGTCAGCGCTCAAGCTATTCGGCAGCCCTGTCCTTGATGAATCTGTGTTGGTCAGAGTTTGTGCAGTCGCTGTTTTGATTCGCTATGTGGCGGCGCGAGCGTCGCTGTGCTGCGCTTTGCTGTTCATACATGTGCCCTTCTGCCATTTGCCTGGAATTCACTTGCCGCGACCCCAATCATTCTTAATGAATACACTGTAGTTGTGAGCGTGCATGTCCACATTCTGCAGGATTTATTCAGGCGTACAAGCTCATAACAACCCGTTATGCATTCTCCTGTGTGCCACATTATCATGTAGTTGGATATTTTTATTGTGTAATTATTTTATGAAGGAATAAGATTGTTATTTGTAAGCAACCAGCTTTTTGGTTTTCTCGGACCTATGCATTACAGGATCTTGAACACCCAGCTAAATCAAGCTAATAATTAATGGCGTCTTTGCCAATAGCTTGTTGTAATGCGTAAATTTACTTTTTCCGCCACTTAGCTTGCACATAGCTGATATTAGCTTGTTCCTGGTGCGCGGAGCTTTTTTTTTTAAATTTATTTCACAGTTGCTTTGGTCATATCCGGTTCTGGTTTCCTCCTTTGCGTTTCAAAGCCACATAAAGCTTTAACTTTCATGCGCTTTGTCCAATAGCTTGTTGTAATGCGCCAATTTAATTTTTCCGCCACTTAGCTTGCACATAGCTGATTTTAGCTTGTTCCTGGTGCGCGGAGCTTGTTTTTTTAAATTTATTTCACAGTTGCTTTGGTCATATCCGGTTCCGGTTTCCTCCTTTGCGTTTCAAAGCCACATAAAGCTTTAACTTTCATGCGCTTTGTCCAATAGCTTGTTGTAATGCGTCAATTTAATTCTTCCGCCACTTAGCTTGCACATAGCTGATTTTAGCTTGTTTCTGGTGCACGGAGCTTGTTTTTTAAAATTTATTTCACAGTTGCTTTGGTCATATCCGGTTCCGGTTTCCTCCTTTGCGTTTCAAAGCCACATAAAGCTTTAACTTTCATGCGCTTTGTCCAATAGCTTGTTGTAATGCGTCAATTTAATTTTTCCGCCACTTAGCTTGCACATAGCTGACATTAGCTTGTTCCTGGTGCGCGGAGCGTTTTTTTTTTTTTTTTTTGTCCCTGTCGCTTTGGTCATATCCGGTTCCTGTTTCCTCCTTAGCGTTTCCACCATGCTGCCCAGGAGATGGATTCTGCGCCTCCCCAGCTCCTCCTCAGAATCTGACCCCACCACTCCTCCCCCACCTCCCCCACCTACCTCACCTCCCCCACCTAACCCCCCTCCCACCCCTTCCCCTCCTGGGCCAGCCAAAAAAAAACCGAAAACGTGTGGATAGCCGCGTAAATGGCCAGGTGGTCAAAGTGAGTATGTTTATCTTGGATTTTATGTTTAAAGTGGACCAACACACAGGGGGGATTGGCCCTGAAATATCTTAGTTTTCTGGACCAAGCTGATCACTCCCCGCGGGGCATCCCAAATCTGGATGTCCTGCGGGAATGAACCCCCCTGGAGGCCCATAAACCTTACCTCAGCCCCGTCCCATCTCTGCATGCGAGAGCCGCGGAAGCGTCTTGCGCTTCCCTCTAGCAGGGTGTGCCCCTGCGCCAGACATTTGTTAATGGCCTGCGCAGGTGCCCTCCCTGTTAGAGTCAAACGCCACATGCGTCCTTCAGCGCTCAGAGGCAGCTGACCTGGTATGCACGTCCAAGCGGCCTTGGACGCGCATACCACAGCGGCGCAGAGCGCTGTGCTAGCCTGGCAAAGTCACGTGGGAGCGTGGTCAGTGGTGTATTTCTGGCCTTCCAAGGGGGTTTCAGACAGCGGCCCACTCCCGATTGGTGTGCCCCACCAAAGTGGACCCAAACCCAGAATAGTCAAAATCCAGGGTGTTGGTCCACTTTCATCTGTTCTCAGTATAACTGTTTATGCCATTGTTCTGATGTCATGTATTGATTTGTGTTTGTTTTTCATTTCTCATAGGATTTCTGCATAAAGCAATATGACTATGCCCGTGGGGGCAAGAAGCGAATTGCCATGGAGGTGAAGGCAACAGTGTCCCGGCGCTTCGACACCCACCTCAGTGTCCGAGCTATCCAGCAAAAGTGGTCGGACTTCAAGCGCCGGGACCCTGAAGGCGTGTACCGCCTATATGATGCCTACGCATCAGGTAAGTTTAAGCTTATGCTATGTTTATACTTTTGTTTAAATAATCTGCTAAGCTGTGTCCATTTGGGGTATTAATATTAATTATTTTCATTCACCCCCTCAACACAGATAAGCGTCCTCCCCTGGGGAAACGTGGGAAGGGAGTCCTCCCCCGAACCAGGCAGGCGGACTCGGGGGAGTCATCGGGGGAGGGTCCCTCTCGCGGCTCCTATTTAGAGGACCCAGGGGAGGAAGGGGATGACGCCCCAGAGGAGTGTGCTGCTGGGGGGGCTGGCAGGATCAAGCCTCAGCTCCTCACACTCTGACTCTGAGTCTCACCAGCCAAGGGGCCACTCTCAAGTGGGGAGTCCAAGTGGGGTGGAAGATGTGGACTCTCCCACACTCCCTGAAGGAGCAGGGAGTGAGAGGGAGGAGGGTGGCCCTTTGGCTGGGGGATCTTCGGAGCAGAGTGTGAGGAGCTGAGGCTCCCCGCCTCCTCCTCAGAGCCCTCCCTGGGCTTCAAGTGGCGGATCATCCCCTGGTGAGTGCACATTTTGTCATTGTTAGTCGGTGACAGGTTTCATCTGGCCATTTGTACTTAGCCCTTGCCATTCCTCTCTAATTTGCAGGGCATCATATAGGCGGCACCTCCATGGCCTTTTGGCAACGCCTTCTCCACGGGCATAGTCATGGTAAGTGTTTGTTGTTATCCCTCACATTCCCTATGTTATGACATTCCTTAAAGTGGACCAACACCCATTGTTGATTGTGCTTGGAATCTCGAAGCTTCCATGCCCAATCACCTCCCTCACCCAGGGCCCCCCCCCAAAAAAGCCCACAAACTCCTTACCTCATTGGGGGTGGCAGAAGCCACCGCTGCAGCCTCCTGCGTGCCCCTCTAGATGTGTGTGCGCCTGCGCTCTCTGTTTCCTAATGGGCTGCGCGTGTGCACACACTGGAGGAGTGATGTGCGGAAGGCAGCGGCGGCGGACGGTGTCTCGCTCAAATTGTGGTGCTCTGCCAAAGCGGACCAAAACACAGAATATTATCAATCCTGGGTATTGGCCCACTTTTAACAGACACATGTTTCCTGGTCCATAGTACAAGCTGGTTGGATAATGTACATTAACATCACAAACCCCACTACCGTGCAATCCAAATGGCAACCACCCCTATGTTTCTGCCCACACCATGATGGTGGCTAGCAAATGTGTTATTTGGTTAAGTTGTTCCGGCTAACACATGTTGCACACTAGTAACATTCTACAATCAACTGCAAATTAGTCCTTAGCATTGCACTGTCAAGGTTATTGGCACATTATCTTTATGTGTCCATGTTGCAACCATAAAGAATTTACATGAACTCATGGACCAGGAAATATGCTAATGGCGGACAACATGTGTGTAACCATGCAAGCATTTGTTTTTTCAGACTCCCTAACCAGATGGATGTCAAATAGTCAGGTGTCATTGGCCCACTAATTTTGCTTTTCTCTTTTGCTTTCTCATGACAGATGTTGCCACGCAGACGGAGCCGGTGACCATCCTCCCCACCCCAGCTCCCGGGACGGCCAGCAGCATGGGCCCCCGCCACAGCTGCGATGGTGAGTACATCCCACTTCATATGCCTAAAGATTTGTGAACCCTATGTCTTATAGTCAAATCTGCAGACATTTACAATGTACCTTTGTGTTTAATCAACACACATCTAGGTTATATGTGTTTGGCCAACAATCCTACATGCCTGTCTGTATGCTTGATTGTTGCCTCACATTCTTGAGTTTGCCACATAGAGACAATTTGTGGTTTCTACACAACCAAATGGGCCTGCTTAGGTCGTGACCTCTAAGATTCTGGGACAAACTAGTTTACTTGTTAGGACTTAGGCCCTGATGTTTGGCTGTGACTAAACACATAAATGTCCACACTGGGACTTATACCTTCTTTTATTCCCAAGAGTTAAAAGTAAATGTATGCTTGGGATGTGGTGGCCACATTTAAGCCAGCCACTAGTACTCATATAATGTTAACAACAAAGGGCACAGTGGGCAACAATGTTAATGTGAGCGTCAGCTAATTGGACCCCCTGACATTACATTGCTACATCTGTGTCTGTTGAGGTCACATTCCATTTATTAAATCTGGTATTTTTTTAATCTCTACAGCTTGTGAAAACCAGCATCGCAGACTGTGGCGGTCGATCCGGCGTCTTTGCCTTATGCTGCTGGCCAAGAAGAGGCGGCGTCGTTAGGGTGGGGGGGTGACTGGCCCCTTGTTGTAGCCCCTTTGTGGGCAAATGTTGGGCCTGTTGCCCGCGTTTTTTATTAAACTTTTGATATTTTGCTAATTACAGTGCGTTGTGCCTTGCCAAGCATAGTTTAAGTGTCTACAAACCCATTTGTGTTTAAATTTTGCCATACCTTTGTAGCCATTTAATGTGTAAACCATAGTAAGCTATGGTCACAAATGTGTGGCATTAATTTTGGCCTACATTTACATATGTAGATCAAGATACTCATCCCTGACTGTGTTCTTAGCTATGTCTTAGGAAAAACACAATTTAGAGGTGGGTTAATGAAATCTATTTAAAAAAAAAAATTACAAGCACAAACAAATTAATATTCTTGGCTGAGTTGCCGGGGAGGTTGTGAGTCATTGCTAGGGGCGGTGTTGGGGGCCAACAGTGCAGTAAAAAAAATAGACTGCTGTTGTATGAGCTGTTGTGTCAACAACAAACTTTGTTCCTGGCGCTGGAGACATTCTTCCTGGCACTGTAGAGATTGTTCCTGGCGCTGGAGAGATTGCTCCATGAGATTGGCAAGGCGACCAAGTTCCTGGTTCTGTTGTTGTTGTTGTGCTTGTAGCAACTGGTCTATCTTGCGCTGCTGGGCCTCATTTTGTTGCTGACACATCAGCACCTGATGTTCCAACGCCGCAATGCGCTCATTAGTTCCATCACGCGGCTGTTGGCGACTGTAGTCCTCCAGCATCCGGACCCCTAGCTCATAGAAATCATGACTGGTTGGTGCCACACCGCCTCTTGCTCTGGTTTGAGGCTAACAAAATAGAAAACAACATTTTAGTCAAACAGAACCAATGCAGCTATGCCCCTCCAAATCATTTGCCCAAACTGTAACAATACAACTTACCCTTGTTGGAGCCTCTGAAGCTTGGCCGCATGGCACTTGGGAAGAGGTCCCAGCTTGGGGTTCTGGTCCCGCCTCCTGCCAAAACAACCAAGAAAGGAAATGTGACATGTTGGTTCATCGCCTACCCACGAACATGGCAATGTGGTTATTGGTCCTCTAAATCAGCCATGTTACCTCCGTGTCGTCCGCCACAGGTAGGAGCGGGGTATCGCTGCCAGAGAGGGGCAAATCAACATCCGAGAGCTCCAGCAAGTTGGCATATGCTAAACAGGAAAGTCAGGTTAGTAGGTCAGTGAACCAAACTCAAATGTAACATGGATAGCCTATCGAGGCCATACCTCCACAAAGTGCAAGATTACACACTAGCCAAAAGGTATCTTGGAAACTCAGATTGCTAACATGTATGTTAGAGGAATATGAGGCAATAATTGGGCCAAATAAGATCAGACACATTGCTAAAATTACACATACCCGCAATCTCCCAGATGTCTGGAGTGGGGACCTCACTCGAGCTTTGCCCTGGAAAATACATGTTTAAACACAAGTTGGCCGAAGAAAGTGCCACAAAAGTAGAGCAAAAATACATACTAGATCATCAAGCCAAAACAACTTACCCTCATCTCTGGCAGCCTCAACGTGAAGGGCCCTTTCCGGACAGCCACTTCTGATATTCTGGCCAACTAAAAGACACAATTAATGTCTCTAAATATTCCTCAAACTACTTGGGTGAATGTTTGTCTAAAAAAATTCAAAAAGAAATGCATTGCATTCACTCAAAAATCTATTAGATTGACCCTGTGGATGGAATATGCACTCAAAATAGGCATCTTCAAGTTGACAGAGCAAACATGTAGATTATTAGACTAACCAAATAGAACCAGTGTAACATAAACAGCATAAAGGATACATTATTTATTGCAATACACACCAACAGGGTCCTGTTGACCTGCAACATCGGAAGTGGGGTCCAAAGATGAACCAGTCACTTGGCCTACAAATCAAAAAGAGGAATGATAGACATGCACTTGTGTTAAAGCGGCTAAAGCAAGGTTGACACATGCACTTACCGGCATCCAAAGAGTAGCTTGGCTCCTGAGGAGATGCTGGTGCCAATGGCGGGGCAGCTAGGCAAAAACAAAGCAAACATTTAGCCATTGGTAATGTGCGGCACAAAATAAACCATGCATTAAGGTGTGTGTGAGCAGCTCAATCACTAATATTCACTAATCAAGGCCAGTGTGGCTTCCACATGTATATGCAGATATATGGCCACACATCTCTGGCTTCCAACATAGCTACACATGTTAGGGCCTTGTTAGTTAGTTGCTGTGAGGGTTAAAGTGGCCGTGAAATTAGGCAGCAGGTCCATATTATTAATCCTC
This sequence comes from Gastrophryne carolinensis, assembly GCA_027917425.1. Classification (NCBI taxonomy): domain Eukaryota; kingdom Metazoa; phylum Chordata; class Amphibia; order Anura; family Microhylidae; genus Gastrophryne; species Gastrophryne carolinensis. Next base: position 217,746,995 of record CM051234.1, read on the forward strand.
AACAGTGGCCCAATCTATTGTTTGAGGTGCTCCCACACCCATTTTGTCCCCAAACAACCAGCCCCTAAATTAGTGTTAAATACCTTCAATGGCAGACAGGGTTAGGCTTGAGGTTGGTTGAAGGGCAGGAGTTGGTGTGTCCTCAGCCAAATCCTGGACATCACCATGTGCACCTATGCAGAAAGCAACAGACAGGAAAGTAAAACATTTATGAGGTATAATGTACTACTTCACAGGTCCTACTGTTAGTTGGCCAGAAAGAGAAAAAGCAAATCACATACATTAACATTAGCTGCCAAAAATATGCAGAAAATATGTACCTTCAGTCCAACCTGTGGTGTCATCCCCAGGATCCACACCCTGCAGCCGAGCAAGTGGAATTTTGGCCTTCAGCATCTCCTCATACGGCCTGTAGGTACTCTTTGGAGCCTGGATGGTCCCACTGTCCACATCAAGATCATGATTCATCTTTTTGATAAGGGCCCCTCTCAAAGTGTAGAAGCGTTTCCTGCAGGATGGGCCACTACGTGGGTGTTGAGCACTGCTACTAAGCTCAACACCAATGGCATCCCACAGTTTGCTTCTTTCTTGTTTGCCTATTGACTTGCTTTGGGAGCCAAATATCAGCTCCCATTTAGCAAGGGTAAGGCGCACAAGATTATTATTCTCCACGCCAAATTAAATTCAGGCTCCCTCTTGGCACCTGGGCGCTTAGCCTGGGGTGCTGCACCACCTTCAGGCTGGGCCCTTTTCCTTAAGGGAGGTCTGCGCACAGCACCCACCACACTCCTACTTGGGCCTGCTGTGGCCGGCAGATGTCCTGAATTTGGCTCCATCCTGTAGCTGCACACACACACCAATACACAACCAACAAGCACGCATGCAGACTACAGAATGGCATCGCCCGCTCTTTGGGTTGGCCAGGTTTTATGTGCTCTAACAGCCAATCACAAACAGGTCCACTTAATAGATTCACACATACTGGCCAGGTGCTTGTAGCCACACCTCCACTGCACTGACTGAAGCATGTGTGTTAGGCAATTAACTAATTACAGACCTCATTAACCAAACAACACACAACCAAATACAACAATGTACTCATGTATATTAAACACTTGTGACATGTGGCTATCCTAACGGCTATTTAAAGAAACAACAGCTTACCTTTCATTGGCCCACCACAGAATTTTCTGCCATGTCCGTTAATGCACGCAAGTTTAGGCTCACGTACACTAGTAGCGCTACTAGCGTGCGCATGCGCACTCCGTTTCACGCACACCTGGGTCAGCTAATTGGCGCCCGGAAATAGCAGAGCAACGCAAAAGGCGGCAAAGCGGACCTGTCCTTTTTGAAAGTGAAGTATAAATGGCTGGATTTGCCAAGCTTCTGGTATTGTTACACTGTGGCAAAGGCTGTGGTGTGGTGCTTGTTTCCCTTAGCTCATTTGAGTGTCTGTCTGGGTTTGGTCCTCACTCTCTGTGGCTTGTTGGGTGATTTCTGACATCAGTGCTGTTTCTTTAGGAGATTGATTTTGTTGGCATATGCAAATATCGTGGAGCATACAGCAAGTGAGGCTTGATTTTGGGGCCTTTTGTGGGCTGTGCAGCAACTCCCCTCTTGGTTGTGCCTAACTTAGAAAGCTGATTTTCAGCAGGCTGGTGGTTTGGACCACTATACTTCTGGTTTTGTGGTGAGCTGCATTGTAGTGAGTGTGTGAGGAGTGTGATTGTTTGTGTGTGTGGTGTGTTTGTGGTTTTTGGTTTTGTTTGGCTGATTTTGTATATCTGTTGAGTGTGTGTGTGATGGATAAGAGGGTGATGTATGGTGTATGGGTGGATGGATGTATGCGTATGCTGGAAGAGCAGGAGGACAGGGAGTGGGGTGCTGTGAGGCTTAGGGCACCCCGCTCCTTTGGAATCCGCCTTTCAGTATGGGACTTAAGTGACGAGCAGATCAGGAGCCGCTTCCGTCTGAATCGTGCTGCACTACAGTCCCTATATGATCAGATTAAGCACAAAATCGAGCCATCCACCAAACGCACTCAATCCATTCCAGGCATAGTACGCCTGTGTGCCACTTTAAACATTTTGGCACGAGGGACCTTCCAGGCAACCTCTGCCCTCCTCAGCGGGATCAGCCAGGCTACTATGAGCCGCATATTAATCCAGGTAGTTCTGGCGATTTGTGATTTGATCCCAATTTACATCAAGTTTCCTGAGGATGAGGAGGAGGTTGCCAAAATAAAACATGCCTTCTATCTAATGGGAGGGATCCCGAATGTGCTAGGGTGCGTTGATGGTACACATATCCCTTTCCGCCCTCCCCGTGCACAGGAGCTGTATTACCGAAACCGGAAACAATTTCATTCATTGAACATCATGGTGGTCTGTGACCACGAAATGAAGCTGCGGGCGGTGAGATCGGGGTTCCCCGGCTCATGCCACGATTCTTACGTCTTCCAGCGGACAGTCCTGTGCCGGAAGTTTGAGAACAACGAAATGCCAGCTGGCTGGCTACTGGGTAAATAATTAACCATGCCAAAGTATTTGGGCTAAAATATGTGGCCTAGTAAGCGAAATTAGTAAAAATGACAACAAAAACATGTACTAGTACTAATTGCTGTCTCTCTCCTTGTGTTTTTTCCACAGCGGACAAGGGATATGGGCAGAGAACGTGGGTGCTGACTCCGGTCAGAAGCCCACAGACCTCTGCCCATGAACGCTACAATGCAGCACACCGCAAGACCCGAAGCATTGTGGAAAGAACCATCGGCCTGCTGAAAGCACGCTTTCTATGTTTGGCACGCCCAGGAGGAGAGATGCTGTACAGTCCACAGAAGGTCTCCAAGATCATCCTCGCCTGCTGTGTGCTCCACAATATATGTATATGCCACAGAATTCAATCCCCTGAAGAGACAGCACTGGTGCCCGAAATCCCCAACTTGGCCGCAGAAAGAAGTGAGGACACCCAGACTGGCGATGAGCTAAGGGAAAGGATGATCACTTCCTTTTTTGCGGTAAGCTAACTACCCTTCACTCTAATCCAAGTACTGCACTACAGGGAAAATATTTTTTGGCCCCAATCATAATTTGGCTGAAACCACTATAAGGGGGGTGTAAGATGACCCGAACCACTATAAGGGAGGTGTAAGATGACCCAAACCACTATAAGGGGGGTGAAAGATGACCAAAACCACTATAAGGGGGGTGTAAGATGACCCAAACCACTATAAAGGCGGGTGTAAGATGACCCAAACCACTATAAGGGGGGTGTAAGATGACCCAAACCACTATAAGGGGGGTGTAAGATGACCAAAACCACTATAAGGGGGAAGTAAGATGACCAAAACCACTATAAGGGGGGTGTAAGATGACCAAAACCACTATAAGGGGGGGTGGAAGCTGACCAAAACCACTATAAGGGGGGTGTAAGATGACCAAAACCACTATAAGGGGGGTGTAAGATGACCAAAACCACTATAAGGGGGGTGTAAGATGACCAAAACCACTATAAGGGGGATGTAAGATGACCAAAACCAGTATAAGGGCGGGTGTAAGATGACCAAAACCACTATAAGGGGGGTGTAAGATGACCAAAACCACTATAAGGGGGGTGTAAGATGACCAAAACCACTATAAGGGGGGCGTAAGATGACCAAAACCACAATAAGGGGGGTGTAAGATGACCAAAACCACTATAAGGGGGGGTGGAAGCTGACCAAAACCACTATAAGGGGGGTGTAAGATGACCAAAACCACTATAAGGGGGGTGTAAGATGACCAAAACCACTATAAGGGGGGTGGAAGCTGACCAAAACCACTATAAGGGGGGTGTAAGATGACCAAAACCACTATAAGGGGGGTGTAAGATGACCAAAACCACTATAAGGGGGGGGTGGAAGCTGACCAAAACCACTATAAGGGGGGGTGGAAGCTGACCCAAACCACTAGAAGGGGGGGTGGAAGCTGAACAACATAACAATTAGGGTTGTTGTGCAAGTTGGACCCAAATGTTTGTAACAAATTAATGCAATATTTTTTTACAGCGAAAAAGCCACATTAAATATAAATACTAACTGCACTTTTTATTCTTTTTCAGGCACCCCGAGAATCAGCATGACATTCCTTTTGTTTTTCTCAAAAATTTAAGTTAATTTGCTAAACATTTAAAACCAAAATAAAAAAAAAAGAAACATGTTGCAATGTGTTTACTTCTGAAGGTACTTGATTTCAAGCCCACAGCAAAGCAAAGCGCAGGCGCTGTGTTGAATAGCGTGGTCAAATTGACAGCGCCTACAAAGCTGAGCTCAAACATCATATTCAGCAATGTAGGCGTTGTTCCCAACAACGCCAGGTAGCGACTGAGGAGGCCTGCTACAGCGAATCGCTACCGCCCGCGGCGTACGCTAGCGGCGCTCATAGCGCCATACTTCAGTCGCTCATCTGTCGCTACCTGGTGCTATTAATGTTTTGGCCTCTAATGCCCTTTCATGGAGTACAAAGCATTCTCCTTGAGATTAGAAGGATTAGGGTAAAAAAGATGGCAAGACTTTTGCTTGGTCATATGGAAGACTGACGCCACCTGGCAAAAAAGACATAAAACCAACTGCTATGAAACTCTTGATATAGAAGTGACTGCTTATGAAACTCACTATATAGAAGTGACTGCTATCACAAAGGCTACTTTTTGGAACAAGGACACAGCTACACAACAGCTAAAAGTTCAAATTGTGCCCCTGTCTTGTGGACAAAACCATTTTATTATCCCAATACTCAATCAGATCATATAGTCCATTAGATTATAATGGACCTTATTCATGAAGGGATAGCGACAGGTAGTGTCTGGTAAGCGGCAGGTAGCGACAGGTAGCGGCAGGTGAACGCCGGACACGGCACGCAATTACAAATTTATGAAGCCGAATTTATTATCCCAGGCTAAGCGTACAGCGCGGGCGTTCAGCCTTGCAGAGCGCCACGTATTACCTCTCGCTACCTGGTGCTCTCCCATACATTTCTATGGACGATTCTTAAATCCCTTTCCTGATCCCAATTTTTTTTTTTTGTAAAATCTCAAATCTTTCTGACATTTATCCTGGGCTAGAAAATGACATTTTTGAAAACTTTTTTGATTTTTAATATTTTTATGCAGAATTGTCCTTACATGTCTGGTATTAAAGTGTTCATGTTACAATGTAATAACAATGTAATTCCATATGTTTTCGCTTTGTTACTAGTGGATACAGGTTCAAAATCAGACTTTAATCACACAGCCTCTATCGCTATGGGCTACAACAACCCGATTTTGAACACCGGTGCTGTTTGAGGCTGTTTTTTTTATGAATGTGGTGTGAGTCAGTCGCACTGAGCTGCCGCTACCATTCGCTCCCATACAGCGTAGTACTCATACAACATATTTATCAATGCCGGGCAGAGACTGAGGCGCTCTGAAACAACTATCCATGGCCGAGCACAGCGACTACTAGCGGTCGCTCTGAAATCCTCGCTACAGACGTTCATCTGTCGCTACCTGGCGTTAGTAATGAATCAGCCTGCCCGTGTATTTCACTATCACTACAGTATGTATTTAAGAATTTCAATCACATCTGACTCAAATTTCTCAAGTATTAGATCCCCCTCCAGGAGGGCGTTGGTTTGATTAGGCTTAGCTTGTAGCAAACCAGAAGTCTCCCTGGCAAAGAGCTGACAGGGACAGTTTAGGTCCTGGCATGCTTTTGATAATGACATTGTAACAAAAAAGCAAGTTTAGGATTTTAGCTATCTTTAACTGTTCAGATAAGTACACATTCATTTTTGATATTTGACCACTTACTGCCTTATCATAAATAGGTTGAATAGTACAAGCTAATGCAAACCTTTTATTTACCACACCTCCTGCCTTGAAAAACTGGATAAGTGAAAGCAATTTTCTTTTGTCACACATCTGCATATCCATATGCACATCTACAGATCAGATACATTATAGGCAAATGCCATAATAATTCTTTCAACCTCCTTTTGTTTTTGACATGCGGTTATGCCTGATGAACCAGCCAAGCTTCATGGATATAATTTCTCCAGAAGTAAGTAAAACTGTTTCATCCATTAGGCAAGCCTAATGGTTTTTATTCCATTTCAACTGCCATACTGCAGAACGTGACTTCCTATTATCGGTTCAAGGTATTGATTTTGCTGACTCTGCATTAAAAGGAAAAGTTAAATTTATACATCTACTGACATTTAAAAAGCTTAAGCAGTAAATGTTTCACTATTTATCAAGTATTATTTTAACAGTGATTTAATAAATAAAGTTGCAAATACAAAAATGAACACAGTTTCAGATGTTAAAAAGTCTCCCTACTGTGGGGTGTAAAGCATACAGACGTGTAAACATAGAGTAGTTCTTTCAGAAGAAAAGTGAAAGGTAAGGGTTAGGTTTATATACCTCTTGCACTTGTGAATAATGGCTTTCAGTCATAGCAATTATTTAATCCACCAACTTCACAAACAAAAAACAGAATCACTCTTAATAGCATTAGATTCTGAAAAAGCCTTTGAGAGGCTAAGCTAGAAATTCCTAAATGACACACTGAAAGAATATGGCTTTGGCCCCTTCATAAGAGCATTAGTACAATCTTGGTCTGAGCACACCTTATAGTACTAGAGTGTCAAGAGAAAATTGATCAGCAGGGGTGCAAAATATATATCCGGGGTGTTTTCTCCCACCTTACACCCCAATTAGACAAATTGTAAGATCATAACGGATATATGCACACCACACGTATAAATAGTTTGCAATTAAAAGTATATTTATATAGTTAATGCAGGTAAATACATGATAGTCAGTAATAGCAAAATATACAAGGTTGCACACATATGGCTATTTATAAAAGGATACTGTTGTATGGAATAAGATACAGTCTCCAGGATCGTTGATCTCCTCAGAAAAAAAGAAAACATGTAACTCTAACATGAAAATCAAATAAGGTACTATGACTATAGTGAAATAAAGATATTCACCAGTAGGATCTATGAGGAGTATCAGCACTGGTCCTGAGGAGCGAGAAGAAGTGGAGAGGTGACTGGCCAGGATGCATTAAGGACAATAATGGTAATTGCTAACATAGGTTGATTGTAACAGTGAAAGTTTCCTGGTCAGTCCAACCATCATCCTTCCAGAAGAAACAGTGCATGTGAACGCAAGAGTATATACAACAAGTCAAATCATGACGCGCATCATACTATTAGCATAACAGTAAATGACATAACCATTACCACAAGTGTGGAGAATGTGATCGCAAGAACCTGTAGCCTACGTTTCGGAACCCCCTGGTTCCTTTATCAAGGCTGCGATGATCTTGCGATCACATTCTCCACACTTGTGGTAATGGTTATGTCATTTACTGTTATGCTAATAGCATGATGCGCCTCATGATTTGACTTGTATATACTCTTGCGTTCACATGCACTGTTTCTTCTGGAAGGATGATGGCTGGACTGACCAGGAAACTTTCACTGTTACAATCAACCTATGTTAGCAATTACCATTATTATCCTTAATGCATCCTGGCCAGTCACCTCTCCACTTCTTCTTGCTCGCTCCTCAGGACCAGTGCTGATACTCCTCCTAGATCCTACTGGTGAATATCTTTATTTCACTATAGCCATAGTACCTTATTTGATTTTCATGTTAGAGTTACATGTTTTCTTTTTTTCTGAGGAGATCAACGATCCTGGAGACTGTATCTTATTCCATACAACAGTACCCTTCATAAGAGCAAAAACCATGTCACTATACACTAATCAGAATGTAAGAATTATAAAAAATAATTCCTTACCTGAGCCATTTGATATCAACAATGGGGTTAGACAGGGGTTTCCACTGTCACCCTTGCTCTTCATTATCTGCAATCAACCACTATTGCGGCAAATCAATGAGTCTAGAATGATTAAAGGCCCTTACCTAAACTCAAGGGAAAAAAAAGTATTGCCGTATGTGAACGACCTATTAATAACCATCACTGGCATTACTGATTCCTTTCTTAAACTATTAAACAATTTAGAGGAATATAAGGGAAGATCAAACTTTAAAATAAACCAAGCCAAGTCATCAATCCTTCCATTTTACAGCAGAAAATGATATCAAATCACAAAGCCAAATTGGTTATCAGAGCAGTAAAATTAAGTACTTGGGGGTGACATTGACTAAAATAATTAAGGACCTCTACATAGAAAATTATCTACCGCTAAGAACACAAAAAATAAACAAATTAAATAATTATCAAAAATTCAATTAGAATTTGATAGGGAGAATACATTGCATAAAGATGTTTATTCTACCTCTAATAATATTTAATATGCAAAATCTACCAATAGAGCCCACAAATATATATTTTCCTAGAACTATATAAGTATTCAAGTCTTCCTGCAAACACAGATTTGCATATCACCAGCTGTCAAGAAAGAAGTCCGACGGACTGTCGGCCTCAAACTTTAAAGCTTATTACTTGGCAAACCATGCCCATTCCTTTTTTCGCTGGATTCAAAGTAACAATGACTAGGCCAAGATAGGAACCAGCCCCCAAACCGGGGGGCAATAATTTAATTGGTTAAGTGTGGGGCTGGCACCAAGTCTACCAAAACACTCTAATTTAATGAAGTATTGCACAAACTCTTTGGCACAAATAACTCTAGTATCCTTCAGTACAAATTAAAACACAACATTGTGATAAAGCTATGAAATTGCCCCCCCCCCCCCGCACACATGCCCCTGTGAATGCTGCAATACCCCACTCATAGCAGCTGCAGGCTAGCCTGTAGAGCTCACTGAAAATTTCTGATGCTTATGTCCAAGCTGATCCTAAATGTGAGGGAACAAATGCCTTCAATACGTAGTGGCGCTGCTGAACAATGTTCCTGGGAAAACTACCTCCAGGTGGCGCGGGAGTTGGCTGTGAGATTTAAAGAAAGGGGTAACCAGACTTGTTGCTACTGATTTCGTTAATGCCAGTCTTGTCTTTTGTGTCCCATTTCAGTGCTTGAATAGTTAGTGGGTCGCCCTATATAGTCGACAGGGCAGCGCACATAATAGGGATCTGCTATATTTTAATTATTTGGTATGAATATTAGGGAGATGTAGTTATCTTCACCCGTTGGTAATGATTCCAGCTATATTAAAGCTTTAAGTAAAATGGTGACTCAACCTAGCTTTTAACCAGTTTGTTTTTCTGGTGCTATAACTAGCGATTGTTTGTATTTTGTTTGTGATTCATTGTTTGGGTGTTCTTTAACCATTCTAATGCCAGCGACGTAAATTTTACAGACCTGGCTTTTCCTCCTGCTAGTGCCCCCCAAAACAGCAACTCACTTGACCCCTTTGATCAATCCAACAGGGTCTCCTCTTTACTCGGGGCCTCCAATATCCCCCCTGGGCTCGTCGGCTTCAGCAGAGGGCCCAGAATAGGGCCACCCCACTTTGTATTTACTGTAAAAAAATTACATTTGCCTACCTCCATGCGTGAGCCCTGCTCCAGGTTTCCATTTCACCTGTGGGCCTCCGACCCCCCCTCAGACTTCCGCCATGAGGAGAGGGCATGAAATAGGCCATCTCCTCTGCTTATGTTGTTGTGCTACTAGCCTGGCCTTTTGTGGGCAGGGCAGATGATCAGGTCATCCTGTGATGTCATCCCGCACCCGCCCGAATATCAGTAGTAATGGCGGGTGATCACTGGGAGAGGGTTGGAGAACTAGGGGCTGTGATCCCCTGCCTCCCCAGCCCCCTTCTAGTGATTACCCAGCAGCTATCATTGGATCACCTGGGCCCACAGGAGGTGAGTAAAAAAAAATATTTTGGCCTCCCCATTACCTGCTTCCCTAAAGCCCAGGGGGGGCAGAAGAGCCTGGGGTCATCTAGGCTGGGGCCAAAAAGGCTATCTGGGCTTGTAGCCTGTAGGGTGAGGGACCACAGAAGCTGCAATATTGTTTTCTTAAATAAAACAACTGTTATATTTAAGATAAATGAGACTTTTGTTTAAAAAATATTTTTTACTCAAAAATATTTAACAAAACAGTGGAAAAATTACAACAAGACATTTCATGTTAAAGCCTAAACTCTGCCACTTAAAAAAAGTTACTTTTCCTGGAAATTCCTGCGAAAATCACAGTTAAACATGCAAAATGGTGAAAAATGACCTGTCAACAGAGGATGACAAAATGTCAAGTAGTCTGGCAGTTAAAAGGGTGAAAAGTACCTATGCATGTTGGGTATTGTTCTGATGGGGATCTTGCACTTTCAGATTTAGCTTGTTTTTTCTTGTTTGCATATTGATATTTTCAGAAAATTTGTTTTTTATTCTGCTTTTTTATAAATATTTAGAGAAACCCTGTGCAACCAAAGAATTCTTCGAGGGATTACTTCCAAAAAGATGAACCCACCACAACAAGCTGGGTATGCCTAGAAAGCTTAACATGTGTACTTTAAGGGGAATATATGGTGTGTGGGGGATATTCCAAATGTAAAGGGTTGTTTTGGTTGAAAACTTGCAAGGTGTGCACTTTGTCTGCAGAGCTGAAATTTTTAAATAAAATTTACTTTGGGGTGTTTGGCAACTCTTCCCTTTACAGTACCTATGCATGATGGGTATTGTTGTGTTCAGGGGATGTTGCTTTTTCAGATTGATTTTTATTGTTTACATATTTTTTTGGGAAAAAAAAATTGTAAAAAATATTGAGAATACACTTAAAATGACATACAAGACATTTCATGTTAAAGTCCAGACTCAAAACAATATATAATTTTTCTGAGAAATCCCTTCAAAAATCACAGTTGAACATGTGTAGCGCAAAATAGTGAAAAATGGTCTGGCAAAAGAGGGTGATAAAATCTCTAGTAGGCTGGCAGGTAAAGGGTTAAAGTAATAGCCTTCCAACTTGACAAAAGATGTCTCTCAGATATACAGGCTTTTTAGACCCAAACAGAAAAAGAGAAGAAGGACAAGAGGGTTGATTCAGAAAGACATAAAAAGACTTTCATTTTTGTGTCGATCTGTTTTTTTTTTTAAATTTTCCCGCTCATGTATGAGTGTACGAGTGATTCTAAGCATGCATCGCAAGCCTTCAGAGAAGGTCATTTTTCAGCTTTCGTTTTCCGTTTATGTTACTCATGTTACAACGTAGGCTTTCGTTTTTGCCCTTTTTCCATCGTCTCCTCGAACGAATCATTTATGTTTCCTGTTAGATTCTGATTTCCTTTTTCAAGAAATAATCCTCTAGACAAAAATCCTTACGACCTTAGGCCTGCGCACTACAAACTAAACTCATTAATGTGCTCGCCTACATATTTGGTTCACTCATTTCTGCTACAATGCTTAGCTAAATCACTTCGCGCTCAGTATACTGCTCCATTTCCCACCCCTAAAGCTTACCTAAATCACTTCGCGGTCAGTATACTCTTTCATTTCCCACCCCTAAAACTTACCTAAATCACTTCACGGTCAGTATACTCTTCCATTTCCCACCCCTAAAACCTACCTAAATCACTTCGCGGTCAGTATACTGTTCCATTTCCCACCCCTAAAACTTACCTAAATCACTTCGCGGTCAGAATATTCTTCCATTTCCCACCCCTAAAACTTACCTAAATCACTTCGCGGACTCATTCTTCTTCCATTTCCCACCCCTAAAACTTACCTAAATCACTTCGCGGTCTCATTCTTCTTCCATTTCCCACCCCTAAAACTTACCTAAATCAAGCGGTCAGGCGAATCTTCATATCTGAATTTAGTTTTTTGCATTCGTTTTGTGGTAAACAACCCTTACTGAATGTATTTAGAAAAGGAAATGACACAAAAACAAGTTTGTGGGTTTTTTTTTTTTTAATTTAACTGGCATTTTTATCTTGCCTTTTTAAAAAAAAAAATTGGGTTAAAATTTAACAATGACATTTTAAAAATGTTAAAAACCTAAAATTACACTTGTTAAAATATATACACAGCAATGGCAGGCCCCAGAACATTATTCTTCATCTGTGGTCCCAAACGAGTCGCGCAGCTCCTGCCTCTCGCCCACCAACTGAAGGACCCTGGCACTCAGTTGTGCCACTCTGGCACGTGTGGTCCCTGTATAAAAAAGAAAAATAAATTATTTGTCTGCAAATGCATTTGTCTGCAAATGCATGTTTAACAGCTGTGTATGGAATGTTTATTAGGTTGCAAGCTAACTCATGAGTCGGGTCAATCGGGTCACTTCTAATGAGTCAACAGTAAGCAAATGACAATTTGAATGTGTGTGTGACATCACCCACCTTCTCCATGTGCCTCCTGGGCCTGATCTGCTGCAGTCTCTTCCACAGATACTTCACCCACTACATAATCATCTAGAAAAAGAGATTAAGGGAATCAGCTTTGCTATTAATAGCATGTATGTGTGTGGGGTTACATTAAGAGTCACATACCAGGCAAATGGCTCCATAGCTTGGGCCGACTCCCTCCCCACGTCGTGATGCCCCCTCCTCTGTGGATAGGTCCAGGGGTTGGTCGGAGGCCGCTACAGAGGAGTGGTAGGAACGTGGTGCTGGAGATCCACCACCTTCACTTTCTGCTGCAGATTCATGCAGCACTGGCCGGCCTGTGCACCTCCGGGTGCGTCGGATTCGGTACTCCACTTCCAGCACTAGAAAAGAAAAGCATTTATAAATAAAGGCCTACCTTCTGTATTAGTTACATGTAACATGCAATCGCTATGTACTTACTTGGGAAATGGAGACCGAAAAATTGCAGCACCCGGGGCATGTGGAGTCGCTTTAGGTCCGACCAATGCTGCATGATCTGCGTATGAGTGAAGGTGGTGTCCGTCTCCTGCTGGATCCAGGAAACGATCTCCAGGGCCATGTTCCTCTTCTCATATGCGCTGGGCAGGTAGTCGTACCTGCGCTGAAGCATATTCTAAAAAACACAAAATAAACATAGTTGTTAGATCAAACTGCATACAAATATCATTCACAATTAGATCAGTTGACTAAATGACAATCCCAAACACATTTCTAGCTTCAAACTATCCTTCTAGATGCAAGTGACTTGGTTTGCACATGTGCGCACTAACTTCTGTTTTGCACGGAGTTTAAAACAACTGTTTCTCCCTGTGCTTCCTTAAGGCCTATGCATGCATTTAGATGGCAAATCAACGTCCTTACAATACACTTACGCGCATAATCAGCTCTTGTTGTTAGAGGGTGAAGATCGTGGGCGCCATCTTGTTTTCTGTCCGCAGCAGATAAGTAATGCCCCAGCGGCCGGATGCACGCTTACGCAAACGCGTAAGCATCATACCCAGTCATTAGTATTTAAAGGGTCATGGACACACAGCTCATTCTCTTTGAGATATTCATCATGGCACCAAAAAAACAGAGCACTGAGGCCACACCAGCAAAGGAGGCCAAGACCAAAAGGCCACAGCGGCATGAGGACACTTCATCCTCCAGACCCAGCACTCGGTCAAACCAAGCCACTAGCAAGGTGCGTGAAACGCGCAGCAAAAGTGGCCACCACAAGGCGACATTGGCCACAAATCCCAGAACATCCAAAACAGCAACCAAAAGCAAGGAAGGAACTTCAAAGAAGAAGGCACCCACTTCCAAACAGCAAGGTACGACAACGTCCGAGGGCACCAAGAAGCAGAGCGCCCGAAGCCCCAGCCCCTCAAGCACACCCCCTCCTCCTCCCTGCCCTACCACATCCCATGATAAACGGAGCACCAGTTCCAAGGGCACCAAGAAGCAGAGGGCCCGAAGCCCCAGCCCCCCAAGAACACCCTCTCATCCTCCCTGCCCTACCACATCCCATGATACACGGAGCACCAGTTCCAAGGCCACCAAGAAGCAGAGGGCCCCAAGCCCCAGCCCCCCAAGAACACCCTCTCCTCCTCCCCGCCATACCACATCCCATGATAAACAGAGCACCAGTTCCAAGGGCACCAAGAAGCAGAGGGCCCGAAGCCCCAGCCCCCCAAGAACACCCTCCTCTCCTCCCCGCGCAAGCACATCCCATGATAAAGGGAGCACCAGTTCCAAGGCCCAAAAGAAGCAGAGGGCCCGAAGCCCCAGCCCCCCAAGCACACCCTCTCCTCCTCGGACACATTTGCCACCGGCACAGGTGGAATCCAGCGAGACCTATGCAACATCCACGCCTGGAAGTTCGGTTGCCATCCAGGCAAGGACCCCCCGTCCTAATCCTAGTCCAGTCCACTCTTTTTCCAGCCATGTGATGCCCGATTCATCACCACAGAGCCAGGCCAGAATGTCTCCCGAATTGCCAACAAACACAGATAAGCCAGAAGACCAACCGTTAGGCAGAACATTGCGGCGAGGCCAGCTGAGTGGGCATTTTGGGGAGGCACAAACCCTAGCATTGGCAAGTGGCCTCACACTTCATTATGATGAGCTATTTGGGCGACATTCAAAATCAACCGGCAAAATGAGAAAGACCCGAATCTTGGACAAGCTCACCAGACAGGTGAATGCAGCGGGGGACAAGAGAAAAGATGTAGAGCAGATCCAGAGAAAAATATCTGACCTGAAGTATGCAGTACAGAAGAAACAGACTAAACAGCGCAATCACAGGTACATATTTGAGTTGTGCATTTTGCTGCTTGGCCCAAATTTGTTAACCTCTATTTTTCAGCTTACAAACTGGCGGAGGCTTCCCCACCAAATTACAATATACCAGAGCTGAAGAAATGGTCCTGGCATTAATACACCCCGTCGCATTAGAGGGCCTCTCTGGCAGACGGGACATGGACATCCATACCATTCCAGCAGGCTAGTAATTTTTTTTGGTGATACACACATAGGAATTCTTAATAGGCCTTTATTTAAATCATTTTTATGCCGGCATAAAAACAACAAAATATTCCAGACAGGTTCATGTAGGGCATTTAGTTATTGATTAGTCATTGAATGAAATTATCACCGATTTTGGTGTTGTATGATTGAGTATTTATATGCTTTGTTACATAGGGGGGAGTATCTTGGTTTTAAAATGCATTGTGTTGTATATGTATTTTGAATTAGCTGTTTTGAATAAAGGTGTTCATTTCTATTGATTGGTGGTTGGTGCTCCTCATTTGGGAGAGAGGTGTGGTGATTCCATGTCCACTCCTATGTCTATGGTCTGATAAGTAAGAGTGAGCACAGAAAATATTTTTGATTCACAAGTGGTGCACCCCAGTGGAGTTATTGAGGTTAGTAATGTTTGTTTGAATGTGAACTATTGGAAACATGTGAAACGAGGCTCACAGGGCCATATGAACACATGCCACTAGGGAGTGGCTTTGAGGGGAGGTTACTGTTTTAGCCGGGTGGTTTATGTCTGAGGAATGGGATTCCTGATGCCCACTCTCCCAGGATGCCGTAGTTAATGGTCATTTAAAAGGTTTGCAGCCAATACACGACCTTGGACAGTATTTATGCTCACTATTAAACTCTTTAGCTTACCAAAGCACTGCCTGTAATGTGAATATAGTAAATACTAGACAACACTTACTTGGTCTATTACTTGGTTATTGGTCTTTATACCACTTGGGTTGTAGCTGTGCTTTGGTCAGACAAACCTGGGGTCAGGGAAAGGTTTACATAGGAAGAATGCACAGCAGCATACTCTGAAGCCAAATGCTATTTGCAAGCTGACTGTGGGCCCCTAATGCGTCATTTTGGATGTGCAAAGCCTAATAACATGCAGTACATGCATGTTTGTAGTATTTAAGGTGACCAATCTGTATGTACAGGGTGAGGCATACATATAAGAGATACTGACATTCATAGTGAAGGTCAACTTGGACCATTGGGGGAGTTGGTATTCCTGGTTGGCCACGTTTTTTTAAGCATATGTAGTAAGGCAGCTCATCAATGTATGTTTGTGTGTTTGCGTGCCTTTTACTTTTAAACCCAGTCCAGCATCCAGCCTCTGCAAGTGTGGAAGCCTCCTCCAGTTTGAGGATGCCGTCTACTTCCCTGCTGCCTAGGACCCAGGAACAGATATATAGGGTAAGTGGACTTTGATGAAACTGCTGATGCATGTGAATGCACATTACTAATTGGCCTAACAAATATATTTAGGACCCAAACTGAAACTGTTTTTTCACATGTTCCAACAGACCCACACACTGATGGATGAAATCCAGGAGATGGAGGAGGATGCCAGCTTGATGGGACCTTCTGAAATGACCCCCCTGGAACCTAATCTGCCACTGTTCCAGCACCCTACTGCACCAAATCCTCTGCAGCAGAGTGAAGCTGGACGCATGCTGCCAGCCCATCGTGGGCAGCAGGCTGAGACTGAGCCTACAGTCCCCAGTGCTGGCTCTGCTGACTGAGCCTACAATCCCCAGCGCTGGCTCTGCTGCAGAGGTTTTGCCGACCACATCTGGGACTGTTGCTCACCCTAGAGGTCCAGCATCGGCAGCCGCTCAAACCCGGGGAAGTGGAAGATGCAGTCAACAACGTCGACCAGTTTCCCAGGGGAGGCGGGTGCTGATCCTGGAGTCAGCATGGCGCCATGACAGCCGTTACTTTTGGCAGGTGACTCAACGAACAACAGAGCAGATTACTGCACAATTTGAGAATTTCAATAATACATTCACCAACATGCTGAATGAATTTAGGACAACCAACAGCCAGATGTCTGAACAAACGGCCACCATAAACACACAGATTGCAGCACAAACGGCCACCATAAATGCAAGCTTCACTGCCATGCTAGATGCATTTCGAACTAGCAACAAACAGATGTTTGAGCAGTGGCAGATTCTGAATGACACACATACCCAGGTCTTGGCCCACCTCCAAGGGTCACAAGGTTTTAATGGGCAACATCCATATTAAGACCTATTTGACCTGTCTCTGCTCCACATCTTTCCTCTACATCCCCACCCTATTTACCTGTCTGGTGACCGCTACTAAGATTGCCTTTTTTATGCCTTTGCTGGTTTGATTTGGAATTCACCCATATAGCTCATTAGAGTGCTGACATAATCCACTAGCCAATGCCTGAGCTAAAGCCTCACTGAAGCGGTCGCTCAAGCTGCCACGCTGCATTCTTGGGCCTAATCAAATGGTGTCTGCCTCATCCTGTTTGTTGCCAAAATTGGGGGACATTATTGGGTGTGCAACAACTACATTTGCCCATGGCAAAGATTGGACTGGACTGGCATTAGGACTGGGGGTTATTGTTTGGGTGGCCCACTAACTTACAGGCGTGGATGTGGCATAGGTATGGTTGTTTTCCACCTGTGCCTGTGGCAAATGTGGCCAAGCAGGAGAGGGTGTGTATGTGGCCCTATGTATTCCTGCCCAAATATTCCCCTGCAAATGGTTGCTTCCTATGTTTGTTTATGTTATTGGGCGGTGAAACTTCGGCCTGGAGTGCATTACTTTACAACTCCTGGATGTGGCCAATTGCTAGGTGTCATGAGTCTGCACCAATGTATATTTCTGTTTTACTATGTATGTACATGAAGTCTGCGAGTGCCCTGCAAATTAAAATTGGCATATTTCCTTAAAATATATTGAATTTGACTTTAGCTATTGTTGACTATTTTGATGCATTAATGTTTGTGTTATTTTGAGATTACTGAAGATTTTTAAAAACAAACATGCAAAAATAAACTGCATGAGGCTCAGAGCATGTGTCAATTTTTTAGTAATTAATGCATTACTAATTTTTATTTTAACCAAAAAAAAAAACTTCACAAATCAAAGTCATAATCACAAATTAACATCAGCAAACAAACAAAGCAAAAAAAATTAGGCAGGTGATTAAGTTGGCCCGCACGGCTTGGCCAGAGGCACTAGGTGTGCCAGGGGAGTGCTCAGCTGCCTCCTGCTTGGGTGGAGAGGGGGGCAGATCCACATACCGGGGGACACGCTGCATGATGGCAAAATTATGCAGGACACAACAGGCCAGTATAATATTTATGACCTTGTTGGGGTCATACTGAAGTGCCCCCCGGTATGGTCCAAACACCAAAAACGGGTTTTTAGCAGGCCAAAGGCCCTCTCGACTACGGCCCGGGTCTTTCGGTGTGAGCGATTGTAGGCCTCCTGGGCCTCATTCTGTGGCCGAAGGACGGGCGTCATGAGCCAGGGCAGAAGTGGATAGCCGGAATCCCCTGAAAGAATAATAAAATACTTACATAAATTACACATTCCAAACCACAATATTTTTCAAAGCCGTTGTTCAATCTGAATAAGAGCCTATCTTATATGTTACCCACACCCTGTACATACAGATTGCTCACATAAAAAAAACATCCTACCAGCATCTACTGCATGTTATGAGCCTTTAAACATCCAAGATGGTGGCTCAGTGAATATCAGGCAGCCTGCAAACAGGAAGTGGCTTTTGACCGTGCTGCTCTGCATTCTGGGATTTCTGACCTTTTCTGGACCCCAGCTCGGCTCTGTCTGAGCAAAGCACAGCTATAACCCGCCCCCTGCACTTTATCCCGCTCTCCTCTCCTCAGTAAGTGTGATGCATCTGAGCAAAGATGGCGCCGACCCTATCCTAAAGTCATGAACACAATTGCAGCCCAGTGGGGGAAAGAATAAGTAAGTTCCTAAACACTAGAAAAATATTAGGTGGAAATGCTGGGAAATCAGTTTGTAAGGGTTTTTGCTTTTCTAAAGATCATGGTTAAGGTCCGGTTTAACATGTCATCAAGGGGTAAAAACAGCCATAGGTTAAGACATGGCTCATCAACTATATTCATAGGCATACAGTGAAAAGGAAATGATGTAATTTGAGGAAACTTACCAAGGAGCCATCCACCTGATAATTCTCCAGACTCAAACCGACGGAATAATCCTGAGCTCCGCAAGATGTACGCGTCATGGGATGAGCCTGGATACCTGGCGAGCACACTAAGGAACCGCATGTCCGGGGCCACCACTGCTTGCACATTCAGTGAGTGGCCCATTTTGCAGTTCCTGGAAGAAAAAAAAAAAAAGTTTAGCAATCCAAGGTAAACTACTCAAGCACTAACTCCTAACACCCTCCCAAATACATGTTTGACAATCCAAACACTAACTAAGTACATAAGTAGTTTTAAAATCAAAAAGTATAAAAGTATTAACATTCTAATAACTAATTACGGTCCGCATTAAAATGTTTTGCTAAGGCCTACATTAAAAACATTGCTGAAGGTATACACGGTTAAATGGGTCACAGGGACACTTGAGAAGGAGGGATTAAGGTATACACGGTTAAATGGGTCACAGGGACAATTGAGAAGGAGGGATTAAGGTATACACGGTTAAATGGGTCACAGGGACAATTGAGAAGGAGGGATTAAGGTATACACAGTTAAATGGGTCACAGGGACACTTGAGAAGGAGGGATTAAGGTATACACGGTAAAATGGGTCACAGGGACAATTTAGAAGGAGGGATTAATCGATATTTACAATACAGTTTGTCTAAACTATATAACAAAATGACATAAATGAACTTACCTATAGATGTACTCGTCGGCTGTGGGAGGGACCAATACAACGTGGGTGCAATCGATCGCACCCATGACGTTGGGCATGTCGGCGATATTAAAAAAAAAACAACTTAAGCGCGTTCCAGGCTACCATGTCGCCTGGAAATGAAATATATTTTGGACTAATGGTAGCCATGCCATCCAAAAACTTGGATAGGGTGCGGCTCAGCGTAGGCTGGGACATCCCCACGGAGAGGCCACCCAGCCTCTGGAATGAGCCGCTTGCCAAAAATTGCAGGCAGCCAAGCATCTTGGTCATACCTGAAATTGCTTGCCCCTTCCTTGGGTTGCGGGCTAACCATGGCCGCAGCTCACTATACAACTTATGCAGAGAAGCGCGGTTAAGTCGGGTCAGCTCAAACTCAACATCATGCATGTGATCGGTATGCATGCCTCGCCGGTGCAATCTGGCCTTGGCCCTGCTGACACATGTAATGCCCTGGAGCTGAAGGCACTCATATTCCTCCACAAAGCCGCAATACATGGTCAAAAGCAAGCTAGCCGAGTACAAAATGGTCCCGTAAGTGGATCGCAAATTAAACCATTTTATAGGGTGGTGGGCCCTCGGCAATCAGCTCTCTGAATGAGACGCAAGCCCATCCCAATAACCTAAGTTATCTGAACGAACGCAAAATATCAGATTTTGATGCGAAAATGATCAAAAGTAACGCAAATGATCAGATTTCGATCCGTCCGTCAAAAGCGCATATACTCATTAGTGGGAACGAACATACACATGGAAAAGGGAATGTAAAAAGCAAAAAAAAGGCCAAACACATCCAAAAACATACACAGACACATGCGAAAGTCCAGACGAATCTGTCTCTGAATCAACCCTAAGGAGACAGCGTAGCAACACGAGTGAAAACCTTTTTTTCGGGAACTGAACCGGTAAATTGCGAACGGTTATATCATTCACAGCTGCATTCCAAGGAAAGTTTGTGTCATGCATATGTGGGCGTATTTGCTTTGTATAAGCATATTGTTTAGCCGAGCATTTATGCTATTTGCAGCTAAAGTAGTCTCGGAAGCCGAACTTTTACCTGTTTTGGGATATAGCTTGTTGTGGATTCCATTGTTCTTGGTGTGCCGTGTCCTTGTGCGCACTTTTTTTTGTCGTAACCAGCTATTATAATGTGTTTCCCACCATCCCCCACCACTGTACCCATGGTAGACTGCATGTCCTAGCATATACTTACCTTTCTTCCCCCACTGGCATCTAGGATATCCCATGTAGTATGCACATACTTAACCTTTTCCCCCTGCTGGCATCTAGGGCATCCCATGTAACCCGCATGATTTTGCACATACTTACCTTTCTTCCCCCTGCTGGCATCTAGGGCATCCCATGTAGTCTGCATGTCTTTGCACATACTTACCTTTCCCCCTGCTGGCATCTAGAGCATCCCATGTAGTCTGCATGTCCTTGCACATACTTGCCTTTTTCCCCTGCTGGCATCTAGGGCATCCTATGTAGTCTGCATGTCCCCACACATACTTACCTTTCTCCCCCCTGCTGCCATCTAGGGCATCTCATGTAGTCTGCATTTCCTTGCACATACTTATGTTTCTCCCTCCTGCTGGTATCTAGGGCTTCCCATGTAGTCTGCATGTCCTCGCATATACTTACCTTTCTCCTCCCTGCTGGCATCTAGGGCATCCTGTGTAGTCTGCATATCCTTGTACATACTTACCTTTTTCCCCCCTGCTGACATCTAGGGTATCCCTTGTAGTCTGCATGTCCCCACACATACTTACCTTTGTACCTTGGTTGTCATGTCCTCTGCTTACTCACCTTATACTTTGGTCACCTTCTGTTTTGGTGTTCTGTTTTACACTGTTGTTTGGTTAGCATCTGCTTTATTTAGTTGTGAAACACTGACACTAATGTTGACCTTTCTCAACACAGACGGCACCTCTCCTGGGTGAATTTAATGAGTTGGAGGAAGGGCAATCTGAACATCTGGATGTGACCCCCAATATTATCTGGACACCTCCACCACCTGCTGGCACAATCGGCACTGGCCATCACCACTCCTCCCTGCAGCTCCAACTTCATTCTGCCATTAGCAGCCCCACCAGCTCCACATAGCGCCCAGGAGGAAGACAGTACTGGCCTGCAGCCAGGCGTCACCTGTCTTTGATACGGAGGTGCCAAATCATGGAGGCAAACTGGCAGCCCAAAAGCACCACTTTTCAAAATGCCAATAGATATTATAAAGTTGTGCAATACACCACCAGTTTGCTCCATGAAGACCTGGCTGCAGTGGTTTTGGAGTAGCAGCGCCACCACTAGCAGATGGAGATGCTGGTTGGGGCCCTGGTGGAAGCCTAACCGTCTTGCCCTTCAAAGACAACATCCACCTAATCTGCCATGCTGGACTTTGGGTTATGGGAGATCCCCAAGCTTTAGATATGCTGGATAGGCACATTTTTGTTGATCAATTTTCTGTTGACCTGCATCCACAGTTGTGCCATAACCCCACAACCTGTGACAATTAACAAGTAATTGGAGAAAAAATGCTAAAAAACAAAACTTTGTTTGGATGTTATTTAATCACACCCAGACAAGGCAATGGATATAAATAATAGCAAATTACGTAAGTGGTAAAAAAAAATAAAATTCAAGAAAAAGAGGAGTTTACCAAATGGTGCCGAATATTTTAGCCTGCACAGCCCTTGGTGCCGACATACACATGTCCAGGAATCTCTGGAGCAGAAGCAGGTGTTGTCTCCTCCAAAAAATGCTACCACCCTCTCGCTCAAGGCATAGTTATGAAGAATGATGCACGGCATGATAAATTGCACAACCTTCTCTGGCTTGTATTGAAGGGCACCCCCTGTGTGGTCCAGACAGCGAAATCTGGCCTTCAACAGCCCAAAGGCACGCTCAGCTACAGCCTGTGTGTAGTGAGCCCCATAATAAACCTTCTGGTCAGGTGTCTGGGGCCTTAAATTACTGACAGGCAACACAACATCAAAACAGCCTAGACCAAATATTAAGCTTGATTCACAGTCTCATGAAAAAGCATGTGTATGTGTAATGTTTCCGTCCATTTGTGAGATTCTTGTGCGTTTTTTTCTTCATATGAGCGTTTTCGTGGTTGTGTGTAAGCCTTTTCTTTAGTGTCTCTAATGTGTAATTGCTTCGTATTTTTTTCACATTCATGTGTAAAAGTTGGGATGAGTGAAGGCTTCCACATGAAGCCCAGATTTAGCATGTGAGATAGGGCTATAAAATGGGACATTTCCAACTACACTTTTGGGCACTATTTGTTTGTGTTTACGTGGAGTGTGAGGAAACAGAATGGAGTTCTTAAGGCACTGGGAGGCTGTCACCTTTTTTTAAACACCCCCCAAAATAAACCTTTTTAAATATGTTTTAATAACATTTTATAGGTATATTTTTTTTTACTTTTATATTTTCTAAAAATTTTTTTTTTTAGAAAAATAATCTAAAAATAATCTATGCAGTGTCTGAGCGTTCCAATGCTGCTATGTTTTCATACCCAATCTTCTGTAGCGTTCTTTTCCACCCATATTACCCAAACAGCTTAAATTACACCTGACTTATTGTTAGGGCGAGCACTGCACGCCCATCTAGCAGCACTTCACTCACCTCCATGGCTGCATCCAGCCGTCATCCATTTTCCAGCACTTCCCTCAGGGCTGTTCCCAGCTGTCTCCCTTCCCCCAATGCTTCCTTCTCACATGCTCAGGTGCGCGCACGTCTCCGTCCACTAGAGGGCGAGCGCACTAGATTCCTGAGATTTAAAGGGCCTGTACAGCACTGATTGGTGCCTGGTAATCCAATCCTCCATCCACTTCTCCTATTTAAAGAGGCACTTCCTTCCTTCAGTGCCGGATCTTGGTCTCTCCATGCTTGTTGAAAGTCAGACATTCTTGGATTGCTCACCCGTGTACCAACCTCTTCCTGTCCCCGACTCTGAACCTTTGCTGCCTGCCCTGACCTCGGCTACTCACCTTTACAGTGAACCTGTGCTGCCAGCCCCGATCTCTGCCTGTACTTACTACGCCTTTTCCCTGCCACTTGTGTACCTCGCTGAACCTCGGCTGACTGTGGGACTGGGCCGCTGTTGGGGGGTAGCGACCTGGGGGTCACTCGCCGCACAAGACCAACCTGCCTTGCGGTGGGCTCTGGTGAATACCGGTGGCCCCTTAGACTCCGCTCCCCTGACACAGTACCCGCCATCGGTCCCACAGTTAAAGCGGATCCACACCCGAGTCTGCTCCACCCGGTCCGAGACAGTAAAATCCGGCCATGGATCCCGCCGAGGTGCCGCTGCCGGATGCCACTGAATTGCCTGCTATAGCGGCTATGCAGTCCCGCCAGATTAATCAACTCTCTGCCATGATGCAGTAATTATTAACGATTCAGCAACAGCAAGTTCCTTCACCGGCTCCAGCATTACCGCCACAACCCCCGGTAGCATCTTCTGCCAGAATCCGTCTCTCCTTGCCGGCTAAATATGATGGGGATGCCGAGGGTTCCTTGCCCAATGTTCCCTGCACTTGGAGTTGTTGGCGGATCAATTTCCCACTGAACGAGCTAAGGTGGCCTTTGTCATCAGTTTGCTTTCTGGAAAGGCTTTGGCCTGGGCCACTCCCTTGTGGGATCGCAATGACCCTGTCTCTTCCAGTATTCACACCTTTGTCTCAGACTTTTGCCAGGTCTTTGAGGAACCTGCCCGGGCTTCATCTGCTGAATCGTCCCTTCTGAACTTGGTCCAGGGCGAGTTGTCCATTGGTGAATACACCATTCGGTTCCGCACTCTTACTACTCTCTAGTAAAATTAAGGATGCTATTGCGGCTCGTGACTTGCCTTCATCTCTCACTGATCTAATCCATCTGGCCACACGCATTGATGTGCGCTTTGCTGAAAGGCGTGAAGAATTCCGCCAAGAAAAAGACTCTCAGCGCCCTAGGAGGGCATCCCGTTTGGCTCCAGTATTTCAAAACCCTTTGTCTGCACATGTTCCTCCCAGTGAGGAGGCCATGCAGGTCGACCGATTCCGCTTGACCCAATTGGAGAGAACTCGCAGAAGGAACGAGAACCTTTGTCTGTACTGCGGTGGTTCTGAGCATTTTTTGAAGGACTGTCCTATTCGCCCTCCACGTCAGGGAAACGGGCGCACCTAGTGGCGGTGGGAGATGCGTCCCTGGGAGTATGTGCTTCCTCTCCACAGCTCACTGTTCCTGTTCAACTTTCCATCCACCTCCCTGAATTTAACCGCCTTTTTGGACTCGGGCTCTGCAGGGAACTTTATAGAGGCTGCCTTGATCAATAAACACAATATCCCTGTGAATCGCCTTATCACCTCAGTCAATGGTGATAGGCTGGACTGTACTGTGCGCTATCGCACCGTTCCCCTCCAATTAAAAATTGGACTCTTCCATCAAGAGAATGTTGAGTTCTACGTCCTCCCTAATTGCACCTCTCAGATTCTTTTAGGCCTTCCTTGGCTCCAACGTCATGATCCCACGCTTGACTGGACCACCGGCGATATCAAGACTTGGGGTGCAGCGTGCTTTAAGAGGTGCTTGAAGTCTGTTCCTGTTCGACCCATTCCTGCTTCAGCACCATTACCTGGCTTGCCTGAGATCTACCTGACCTATGCTGATGTATTCTGCAAGAAACAAGCGGAGGTACTTCCGCCTCATCTCCAATACCCGCGATGGCCACTTCGAATATTTAGTGATGCCCTTTGGTCTCTGCAATGCACCCGCTGTATTCCAGGAATTCGTAAACGACATTTTTCGGGATTTGCTTTACTCCTGTGTAGTTGTATATTTGGATGATATACTCATCTTTTCATCTAATCTAGAAGAACATCACGGTCACGTCTGGCAAGTCCTGTCTCATCTCCGTCAACACCACCTTTACGCCAAGTTGGAGAAGTGTCTTTTTGATCAAACCGCCTTACCGTTTCTTGGATATATTGTCTCTGCTAGTGGTCTTCAGATGGACCCCAGCAAGTTAAAAGCAGTTCTGGATTGGCCCCGTCCTATTGGCCTGCGAGCTATTCAATGTTTTCTGGGCTTCGCCAATTACTATCGGCAGTTTATTCCTCACTTCTCCACTGTAGTGGCGCCTATTGTGGCCCTCACGAAGAAAAGCGCCAATTCTAAGTCTTGGCCTCCTCAGGCAGAAGAGGCCTTCATTGCTCTAGAAAAGGCCTTCTCCTCTGCACCGGTGTTGTCTAGGCCAGATCCATCTCGGCCTTTTGCCCTAGAAGTAGATGCCTCCTCCGTTGGAGCCGGAGCGGTGCTCACTCAAAAATCGTCTACTGGCAGAATTCTCACCTGCGGGTCCTTTTCAAAGACCTTTTCTCCAGCTGAGAGGAATTACTCCATCGGAGATCGGGAGCTACTCGCCATCAAGTTGGCATTGGAGGAGTGGAGACACCTCTTAGAAGGTTCTGCCCATCAAGTATCCATCTATACTGATCACAAAAATCTATCTTATTTAGAAACTGCCCAGCGATTGAATCCACGACAAGCTCGTTGGTCGTTATTTTTCGCTCGAATCGATTTTCATATCTACTTCTGGCCAGCCGCTAAGAACATCAGGGCGGACACC
This sequence comes from Gastrophryne carolinensis, assembly GCA_027917425.1. Lineage (NCBI taxonomy): Eukaryota > Metazoa > Chordata > Amphibia > Anura > Microhylidae > Gastrophryne > Gastrophryne carolinensis. The sequence goes on from CM051234.1 coordinate 217,773,125, forward strand.
CTTTCTCGCTCCTCTGACATCTCTGGTGTAGAATCCACCCCACAGCATATCATCTCGCCTGAATGCCTAGTCCACTCTGCTCCCGCTACTCCTGTAAAAGCGCCGCCGGGAAAGACCTTTGTGCCAGCTCGCCAACGTCGCAAAATATTAGAATGGGGGCATTCTTCCCATGTAGCCGGCCATGCCGGTATCAGAAAATCTTGTTCTATCATTTATAGATATTATTGGTGGCCTTCTTTTGAAAAGGATGTGACCGAATTCGTTCAGGCCTGTACCACCTGCGCTAGCGACAAAACCCCTCGCCAAAGGCCTGTTGGCCTACTCCATCCTCTTCCTATTCCGGATACCCCATGGACACACATTGCTATGGACTTTATTACCGACCTCCCTTCTTCACATGGCAATACTATTATTTGGGTGGTAGTGAATAGGTTTTCTAAAATGGCGCATTTTGTTCCTTTGCCGGGTCTCCCGTCGGCTCCTCTGTTGGCAAAATACTTCCTGAAGCATGTCTTTCGACTTCATGGATTACCTTCACACATTGTCTCAGACAGAGGGGTGCAGTTTGTGTCCAAGTTCTGGAGAGCTCTTTGTAAACAAATGAAAATTAAATTGGACTTTTCCTCCGCTTATCATCCCCAGTCTAACAGCCAGGTGGAAAGAGTCAACCAGATTCTCGGGCATTATCTTCGCCATTTTGTTTCTGCGCGTCAAGACGATTGGGTCGATCTGTTGCCTTGGGTGGAATTCTCGTATAATTTTAAGGAGTCTGAGTCCACGAGAAAGTCCCCGTTTTTGGTGGTGTACGGGCGTCAACTCCTTCCGCCTCTGCCTTTATCCACGTCCTCCGGAGTGCCTGCCGTGGATGACATCACACAGGATTTCTCCACCATCTGGCAAGAAACACAGCGTTCCCTTTGTCAAGCTTCCGCCCGTATGAAGGTTAGCGCTGATAAAAGGAGAAGAGCTCCGCCTGTTTATTCTCCAGGAGATAAGGTGTGGCTGTCTGCAAAATACATCCGCTTCAAAATTCCTAGATACAAATTGGGCCCCCGTTTCCTGGGTCCTTATAAGATCAAACAACAGATCAATCCAGTTTGTTATAAGCTACACCTACCAACATCACTGCGAATTCCCAATTCTTTCCACGTTTCCCTGTTGAAGCCAGTTATTGTCAATCTATTCTCGCCTAAAACCTTGGTGCCTGCCCCAATCTCTGGTACTGAGGATGCCTTTACGGTTAAAGAGATCCTGGCCTCCTAGCTCTCCAGGGGTAAAAGATATTTTTTAGTCGACTGGGAAGGCTGTGGACCTGAAGAAAGATCTTGGGAGCCCGAAGAGAAAATTCTAGACCGTAGTCTCATCTCGGATTTTCTTGGCCCCAAGAAGAAGGGGAGACCCAAGGGGGGGGGTACTGTTAGGGCGAGCGCTGCACGCCCATCTAGCAGCACTTCACTTACCTCCATGGCTGCATCCAGCCGTCATCCATTTTGCAGCACTTCCCTCAGGGCTGTTCCCAGCTGTCTCCCTTCCCCCAATGCTTCCTTCTCACATGCTCAGGTGTCTCCGTCCACTAGAGGGCGAGCGCACTAGATTCCCGAGATTTAAAGGGCCTGTACAGCACTGATTTGTGCCTGGTCATCCAATCCTCCATCCACTTCTCCTATTTAAAGAGGCACTTCCTTCCTTCAGTGCCGGATCTTGGTCTCTCCATGCTTGTTGAAAGTCAGACATTCTTGGATTGCTCACCCGTGTACTGACCTCTGCCTGTCCCCGACTCTGAACCTTTGCTGCCACAGTTAAAGCGGATCCACACCCGAGTCCGCTCCACCCGGTCCGTGACACTTATATTTTTTTTATTTTATGTTAAATGTGTATCTAGGATATATATATATATATATATATATATATTACAATTATTATTTTTTTTATTTGATTTTTGTATTAATTCTACCCAAGCCATGCACCCTCCTCAGGAAGGCCTAAATGATAAATTGGGTTGAGAGGATTTAATGTAAAATTTGCTAGACTTATATTTAGCACTAACTTGTGCCTGAGTTTAGGCCAAAAAATTTTACTTTTCACATGCACACCGGTCTCATGTCATTAACATGTATATTGTGTCAAATTTTTTTAGCCTTAAACATAGATACATGTATGGACAGGGCGTAGCTAGGGGGGAGCAATTGCTCTTGGTGCACCAGGTCAGTGGGCGCCAAAGGGGGGCCTGAGTATAGGTGGGGGGCGCTATTTTGAATTTTTGCTTAAGGTGTCTTAAAGCCTACCTACTCCTCTCTGTGTGGACACATACAATACTATGGGACAAAAAACATAAGACACATTTAGTTTATTAAAACGTTTTTAATGAAAATAAAAGGCCAACACGGCCAACAAATTCTGCTGCACATCAGCAACATCATTCTTCTCCCCCACCATGCATCTTCTGCTGAAGCTCCAGCGGCATATTCCTGGATTCCAGGACAAATTGCCAGAGCCTGTGATGCTCTTGAATGCAAGCTGGGAAAGAGAAAACATAATTAAGTCCTACAGGTCTACACCTATGGTATATCTGTTTGATCTATCAATAATGTTTGGCAGAAAGTTTAAAAAAATGTTTTGGGTATGCACAACAGGGCAACCTTTATTAACCACAACCACCATAGTCTTACATGACAAAGCAAACAACAAAAACAATAAAGAGCTACCTGACAAGAGCAAAAGGTTGTTGAATGAAGTGGCGTATACTGGCTGAGGGTAGTTAAACCACAAATTATACAAGAGTTATTGATTATGTGACATATACTAAACAATGGATCAGATAGCCAATGCAGGGTGACAAATGGACCAGGAATGTAACAGCAGCAATGAAAGTACACTACCAACTGTTTGCTTGATCAGTTTGGCTCTTGTTACATTAACAGGGACAGGAAACATGCATGCTATGACCCAAGTATGGTTGAGTGTTCATAAAAGTGGCTCTACAGGTATGAGTGGCAACTATAAACCGGGACTAACATGGGTACATGGTAACGGACACGTACATATGCATGTCTACAAGGTCATGGGCACACATCACATTGCTCACCATCACAGCTCTGGCATTGGCCCATGCTGCTGGACCCTCCTTGAACCTGGTGGGGGCAAGATTGGGTGGGGGGAATCTGGGATGTTTCTGTCTGGGTGGAGACATCTGTGTGTATAAAAAAACAAAACATAAGACCTTGCAATATTAATTTGTAATTGATTTATAAACTTTATTCTCTTTGAAAGAGTTTAATGCGGTCGAATTTTTGAGCACACTTGTCCATGTGGTAGCCCTAACATAACTACATCTCTGAACACATGAGCAAATCACCTAAATGTTGGATATTTGCGCACAACAAAAGATATCCTACTGTTAATGAGACAACATGGGCACTTCCACATACAATTGCATGTGACATTTTTATCTAATGAGAAAGCCAGCCAACACAGAATGCATAGTGGTGGTGAGGTTTAATAATCTCAACCTTACCTGCAACACGCAATGGCCCAACTTGAGCAACGGTTGTGGAGAAGGTGTTGTCTGTATGATGCCCTGAAACAACAAGGAAATAACATTTACACACTAGACACACTAGTAACAAATTTCTATGCAAAAACTTTGTACATTAAATACAATTATGAAGGGGACTCACCAGGGGATGAGGTGTTGGACTTAAGCCAGGGAGGTCTGTGAGCAGAAGCAGTGGTGCCTCTGCTCCTCCTATTAGGCCCAGCAGAGGCCACCCTCCTCCCTCTCACTCCCAGAACTTTCAGGGAGTGTGGTGGAGTCCCTGACCTCCTCCACATCTGGAGTGGGGCTTGAGAGTGGCCCCAGTGGTAGACAGACTCTGCTGAGTCCGCATCAGAGGAGCTGAGGCACCACACCACCCCCAGGGAGATAGCCCTTCCTGTGTTTTTCCAGGGGAGAGCGCTTATCTGTAGAGACATAAAAGAAAAGCAGAAAATACATAAAAAAACACAGCAGGTTAAAATAAATTAAAAAAACAGCAGGTTAAAGTGACCATATCAAAGAATTGTGTGTTCAACTTACCAGAAGTGTAGGCATCATACAGTCTATTTACACTTGAAATCTGACCACCTCTGGTGGATGGCCTTTGCCCAAAGTGAGAAGTGTTGAAGCCGGGAGACCATGGCCTTCATCTGCTCCACTATCTTGCTCTTCTGGGCCTTGGCATAGACATATTCCATGACAAAAAAATCCTAGATGAACAGAAAGGAAATAAATAACCCAAAAAAAAAAAAATTAATACACACAAATGACTTGACTAAATACATATTTTTTACAGTTTAATTAAAGTGTACCAAAGCCAAGCATTTTAACTATCCTGGGTTTTGGTTGTTCACTTTAATCACACAACAAAAGATTTTAACAATATACTACCAACACTAAAATACCATACATATCAATTTAAATTAACAAAAAAATTAAACAAATTAAACAACAAACACAAAACAAAAAATGTGGAGGCCGAAATTGCATGAAATTTTAACACAACATCAAAAAACGCTTAAGTTAAAAAAAAAGTCACACAAAATAATGTTACTTTAACAACAGGACAACGCTCAAGCAGGTAGCGCTATGACCTGATTCTAAAATTAAGGTGGATAACGAAAATAAAATTACAAAATGCTATTTATACACAAATGAAAAAAAGAATGTGTATGGGATAACACTACTGAGTGACAGGTGCTGCATGTTGCTGCTAAACATGAACATGGTCAACGTTTTACACTGAGCCACACTAGTAACACATTCAAGGCTACATGACGATATTAGAGGCGCACGCTAAATTGATTTTCATTTATATGGGTTTCACATACTGCGGCCGACGTTCACGTGACACTATGTAGTACTATGTGACATTAGCGTGTCTTAAAAAAGCCCTAAATACGCTGTGTTGTATTTCATTTAATATTATAAGCAATCAGAGTAATGTTTACATTATATCCATGTCAGCATCCCAAATATTCAACTAGGAATAAGTAGAAAATAATGCATTAACGTGGTTAAGGTATGCTTTAGGAAGAAGAATGCATTAAAGTGGTTTAGGTATGCTTTAGACGGAAGAATGCATTAAATTGGTTAAGGTATGCTTCATGAAGAAGAATGAATTAAAGTGGTCATGGTATGCTTTAGATAGAAGTATGCATTAAAGCAGTTAAGGTATGCTTTAGGAATAAAAAAGAATGCATGAAAAGCATGGAAGAGCAGAAGCCTAAGTGATCAGCGTGGGACACAGGGATGGATGGGAGGTAAGTATAAAAAATAAAAAAATATATATTTTTTAATAAAGTTATTTTGAAAAAGTGTGTCCGTGTGTTTTTTTTTTTACTTTTAACCCTTTGTGAACTGGTAAGGGGTCCATGTGAGCCCTATACCAGTTCACAAGGCTCGGGGGTCTGGCAAGTCACCTGCAAGTCACCCTGGAAAGGTTGACCCTATGTCATTTTTTTTTTATAAATTAACCCTATGTGGCAAGTCACCTGCAACTAGCGGGTGACTTGCCATTAACCCCAGGCCACCCGAATTACCTGCCTCCCCAAAGCCCGGGGGGGGGCAGAAGAGCCGTGGCCCTAGGCTATGACGGCTTGTAGCCGGCAGGGCCAGGGGCCACTTAAGCTGAGCCCCTGCGCCCTGTTCTACAAGCCCCCATAGCTGGTCACAGGCTGGTTACGCTGGGTAGGGGGGACCTCACGCCATTTTTTTTCTGGATTTTTAAGGGTTTTAACCCTTAAAAATCCAAAAAAATGGGGTCCCTCTCCCTGGGAGGGGGGACCCTATGTCATTTTTTTTTTATAAATTAACCCTATGTTACCTGTAACCCAGTAGGTATAAAAGGCTTCCATCAGCAGCAGGAGAGCAGAAGCCTAAGTGATCAGCGTGGGACACATGGATGGATGGGAGTATTAAAAAAAAAATAATAAAAAAAAATATTTTTTTATAATAAAGTTATTTTTAAAGTGTGTCTCTGCGTGTGTGTTTTTTTTTTAACTTTTAACCCTTTGTGAACTGGTGTGAGATCTATGAGACCCCTATACCAGTTCACAAGGCTCTGGGTCTGGCAAGTCACCTGCGGCTAGTGGGTAACTTGCCATTAACCCCGAGACCCCCCATTACCTGCCTCCCAAAAAACCCTTATATTCCCCCAAGAAATGGTGTCTCCCCCCCCGTAAAGGGGGACCCCAAACCAATTTTTTTTTATTTAACCCTTTATTATGTGGATAGTAGTTGTATTTTATTTGTAAATGTTATAAAGTGCTCTTTTCAGTTTAGGGGATCACCTGGACAGGAAAGGGGGGCTACCGATACATATGTGGTATCATTGTAATCGGGAGAAATGGGGCTTTCACATGCAATATGGTTTTCTTTAATAAAATAAATGTTTTTGTTAAAATAAAAGAAGACAATTTAAAAAAGATATATTTTTTTTTTATTTTTTCTTACTTATTTACTTAAAAATATATAAAAAAAGTAGAAAAAATACGAACAAGACATTTCATGTTAAAGTCTAAACTCTGCCACAAAAAGAAAATATGCCATTTTCTTGGAAATTCCTGCAAAATCACAGTTAAACATCACGCAAAATAGTGAAAAATGACCTGTCAGCAGAGGGTGACAACATCTCAAGTAGGCTGACAGTAAAAAGGTTACAGGTACCTATGCATGCAGGGTATTGATCTGCTCGGGGGACCTTGCGCTTTCAGATTTAGCTTGTTTTTTCTTATTGGCATATTGATATTTTAGGAAAAGTTGTTTTTTATTCTGCTTTTTTATACATTTTTTTGTGAAACCCTGTGCAACCTAAGAATTCATCAAGATATTACTTCCAGAAAGGTGAGTCCACTACAACAAGCTGGGTACACTTAGAAAGCTTAACATGTGTACTTTCAGGTAATATATAGTTTATGGGGGATATTCCAAATATAAAGGGTTGTTTTGGTAGAAAAGCACAAGGTGCGCACTTTGTCTGCAGGGCTGATTGCTCTGTTTGGGGGATGTTGCTTTTTCAGATTTTCAGTTTTTTTCTGGTTTGCATATAGTTTTTTTTAGGAAAATGTGGTTTTGATTCTGCTTTTTTATTCATTTTTAGGGAAACCCTGTGCAACCAAAGAATACATTGAGGGATTACTTCCAGAAAACTGCACCTATGTCAACAAGCCTGGTACGCCTAGAAAGCCTGAGGTGTGTCCTTCTAGGGAACATATAGTTTGTTGGGGGTATTTCAAATGTAAAGGGTTGTTTTTCTTGAAAAACTGCAAGGTGCGCATATTGCATAGCATAGTTGTATTTTATCTGAAAATCTCCTAAAGCGTTGTTTCAGTTTGGGGGAGTCTCCTGGGCAGGAAAGGGTGTCTACCTATACATATGTGGCACCACTGTAACCGGGAGAAATTGGGGTTTCACACACAATAAGATTTTATTGACAAACTTACATTTTTTATTACAAAAAAACACTACAAATTGTAAAAAATTGCTTTTTTTAATTTTTGTTGCACAATTTTCACCCCAAAATATTGAGAATACACTTAGAAAATGACAAACAAGACATTTCATGTTAAAGCCCAGGCTCTGCTGAAAAAAACAATATATTACTTTCCTGGGAAATCCCTGGAAATCCCATCAAAAATCACAGTTGAACATGGTGAGCGCAAAGTAGTGCTAAATGGTCTGGCAACAAAGGGTGACAAAATCTCAAGGTAGGCTGGCGGTTAAAGGGTTAATCGAAGCGCAACCCAGACAGACTCGTTAAGTATTTTCTCCTTTTTTCGGTATTGTTATTTATCTTATTTAACTTTTTTTATAGTTAATTCTATTTTTATCACCTTGCATCGTGTTTCTTGTTGTTTTTGTGGTTTCTGTTTGTTAAATAAATTCTAACAATACAGCAGAGGGTCACTAATGCTCTGAATTAAGCATCTAAAAAGCTCACGCCATTTCTGAAGAGCCTGGTTACCTTATTTGCCTAGGACGCTCAATCGCCCCCGCCTGGAAGTGGCTGTGGGTCGATCGATTTGTTTGATTTGATTGTGTTGTGTGTGGCTTATATAGAGGTGTTCTGGTGGCAGCAGTTTATAGCCAGGCGTGTTTTCAATTAAACAATTGCAGTGAAACACGTGGGGTACGATTGGTCGGTTTGATCAGATGAATGATTAGTAGGTCTGATCAACTCATGCAATCGTCACAGGCATGAGTACAGTCGAAGTGATGAAGGGCAGGGAGAGCAATTGGCTAACATAATAAACTTGTACCAATTACACAGGATAGGAAGGGGGGAATAGGCGATATATAGCTGCTTAGAAATTAGCTGACAAGAAGGGGGAGGTACTAGGGACAGGGAGAGATAGGGATGAAAAGGGGGAAATAGGCAATAGGGAACTGTATAAAAGAAAAGGCAAACAATGATGCATTAACAAATCTCATAACCCATGGAGCTTTGTGATGAAGCACAGTAGAATATAATACTAGGATTAAGCTGACGGTTTGCCAAAAAAAAGATAAAAAAGAAAAAAAAGAAAAAAAAAACATATTTTTGGAAATTCCTATGTAATACCATGATAGCCTCAATCGTCAGACAGAGGCACATATTGCCCTATCAACAGTGGGCTAGGGTTGTACTGTTTCCCTCTATTTAGATCAGTAATGCATTACCTGTGGCCTGCTGGGATCACATGTGTCCTGCAATGCCATCAGCTGTTGTCCCAGCACCTCTACCTACCTCTACCAACCTCTGTCCACCTCACTTCTCCTCTACCACCCTCACCTCTACCTACCTCTATCCACCTCTGCTCACTTCCCGTTATCCTGCTATACCCATAACCAGTGGTGTAACTAAATGTGAATGGGCCCCAGTGGAAACATTAAATGGGGCCCCTCCATGGCTCATGGGGTAACCGGTTTTCTGTCATTTTAACTCAGCTGGAAACAACTAGACAACATAAGACTGAACCGGCATAGAGCAGGAATCTGATAGATATGGTGGAGAAGCAACAATGATGGGACCCCGTGGAGCTACAAATTCTGCACCTTCTGTAGTTACACCCGTGCCACCCCCTTCTCCTCTGCTTATCTCCTCCCACATATGCCTGCCTCACCTAATTCCACAAGACCTTTTCCTCACCACTTCTTTCCACCCCACCTCTACCTAACTCATCTCACCTGCCTCCCTCTGCCCAATTTTTCCACCTCAACTGCTCCTGCCTTACTTGTGCTGTGTCTCACTCTGAGCGCCTACATCTGCTAACCTCTGCATATACATAACATCATATAGAGTAGAATGCTTTAATGTTACAGTTTTTCTTACTGATAACTGTTTGCATTTTCTCTACTTAGGTTTTATTGTGGCCACTTAAAGTAGAACAGGTAATGCAGCCTTTAGACCAAAAGGAGTTATACACCCCTGATTTAGATTATTTGCACATATAGAATTGTGCAGCTGAAGTGGAGAGACAATGCTGTGCTGTTCCAAGCCCATAAGGCACCTCAGTCCAAGTCTTGAGAATGTGGAAGGGCCTTCATAAGAAAGGGGATTTATAGAGCAGTTCTAAGGTCAGTAGTGAAGCTTCTTTCAAAAATGTCCCTGTCCTCTGCAGCAAAATTCTGGGTCACTGTGCCAACTCAATAACCCTGGAAGTCAGGAAGATGCCCCCCCAGAATATGTGGCTTCTAAAAGACTCAACTTACTTCACAATAAGCCTGAAAGAGATGACCTAGATGCCTTGAAAAATCATGCCAAATGAAAATTAATTAGGATGATGACACCCTGTGCTTTATCTGAAACATCCAAAGGCCAGGCCCTGTATAAGTAAATTAAGTTAAGTAAATAAAGCTTGTCCCTTGTTCATAGGGTAATTTGTCAGTGAACAAGATAAGTGAAACTCAGAGTGGGACATAAAGCAGCAGCCATTAGGCCATGGATAGGGCCTAAGTGTAGGTCTGCTGTAATGCATCTTAATAAAATAAAATCTCAATAGCCAAAGCTGGTTGTTCTGTAACCCTTCTAGTTACCTATTAGAACAATGATTCTGAGTAATGCAAGTATGCATGGAGGATTCATGTAAACATAACTTCAATGAAACATGGCATATTTAGCTTAGAAATAACAATATAGCTCTCTTTCTGTACTGATATTTGAGTTACATTTTGAGACCAAATTTTGTGAATGCCATCCATCTTATTTTCAGCACTGACTGGCTTATAGCTTCATAAAGGTTTACAGTGTATGCAGTTTTACTACCAACTGTTTGCAGCTCGGTGTCAGCCATGTGTAAACGGTGCCTGGCAGTTAAGCAAAAATTATAAGAAGATTGGAAACCTTTACCTTGTATACAGTGCAAGCTAAGCTGAGTGTAAAATAGATTAATGCTTTAGTGTGACATTTGTCACTGTGTGATATTAGAATCAATAGTAATAATGATAATATACTATTTGAGAAATACTGGATGCATATGAAGAGCTGTGTTGCGCGGCACTATAAAACTGATTAATGGCTGGTTTTCTCTAGAAGGTGTTCCTTACGACACAAGCAAAATTTAGATTAAATAAAGCATAAAAGAAAACATTCATGTTCTGTAATGCATTGTTATCAACATCTGTCCTGTTTATATTTAGTATTAAATAAGCAGATACATTTTATCAAGTATTCTTTAAATGGTGCCTCAAGACGTTTGAGAAACATTGAACATCTTTACCCCCTTTCATTCACCTCCAAAAACAATAGGAATGTCCTTATTTCTTAATGAACAAACTGGCAAAATGTTGTACCATGCTACGAATGTGTCTCAAATTTTTTCACCCATCTGTCAACTTTAGACGGGGAGGCCGATTCATCAATAGCGCCAGGTAGCGACAGATGAGCGACTGAAGTATGGCGCTAAGAGCGCCGCTAGCGTCAGCCGCGGGCGGTAGCGATTCGCTATAGCAGGCCTCCTCAGTCGCTACCTGGCGTTGTTGCGAACAACGCCTACATTGCTGAATATGATGTTGGCCCTCAGCTTTGTAGGCGCTGTCAGTCAGTGTGACCACGCTATTCTACACAGCGCCTGTTAGCTTTGCTGTGTCCTGGCCATCCAGTACCTTCTGAATAAAACACATTGCCACATTTGTTAAAAATTTAAAGAGTTTTTATTTTGTGTTGAAAAGGAAATTAAATTCAACCAGATATTCTAATATAAATGCAAAATAAAACATAATTAAACACATAGCCACAATTTTTTTTTTATTTTATTTGTTAAATAAAAAGGAAATACAATTAAACCACCAATGAGAAAGAAAATGAAAAGAAAAACAGAACAGAGAAAAATGGAAAATCGAAAAAGAAAAGAAAAACAGAAAAGAGAAAGGAAAATAGAAAAAGTAAATAAAAACAGAAATGAGAAAGGAAAGGAAAATAGAAAAGGAAAATAAAAACAGAACTGAGAAAGAAAAGGAAAATAAAAACAGAACTGAGAAAGAAAAGGAAAATAAAAACAGAACTGAGAAAGAAAAGGAAAATAGAAAAGGAAAATAAAAACAGAACTGAGAAAGAAAAGGAAAATAGAAAAGGAAAATAAAAACAGAACTGAGAAAGAAAAGGAATATTAAAATAGGAATTAGAATGAAAAGGAAAATAGAAAAGGAAAATAAAAACAGAACTGAGAAAGAAAAGGAAAATAAAAACAGAAATGAGAAAGAAAAGGAAAATTGAAAAGGAAAATAAAAACAGAACTGAGAAAGAAAAGGAAAATAAAAACAGAACTGAGAAAGAAAAGGAAAATAGAAAAGGAAAATAAAAACAGAACAGAGAAAGAAAAGGAAAATAGAAAAGGAAAATAAAAACAGAACAGAGAAAGAAAAGGAAAATTAAAATAGGAATTAGAATGAAAAGGAAACTTACAACAGAATTAAACACATAGCCACATGTATATATATATTTTTTTTTTTATTTTTACACTAAAAAAAAAATAATAATAAAACAGAAATGAAATTGAAAATGAAAAGTCCAACAGAAATTCTAAAGCAAAGTAAAGTGCAGGAAAGTTATTGAAATGGAAATTAGGGATCAGGGTGCATCTCTTTGTGCCTGAAAAAATAAGAAAAGTGCAGTTAGTATATATCTTTAAAGTTGTTTTGTCGTTGCCAAAAAAAAAATGCATAACTTGATAACCAACATTGGCGTCTTACACCCCCCTTAGAGTGGTTTTGGTCATCTTACACCCCCCTTAGAGTGGTTTTGGTCATCTTACACCCCCCTTAGAGTGGTTTTGGTCATCTTACACCCCCCTTAAAGTGGTTTGGGTCATCTTACACCCCCCTTAAAGTGGTTTTGGTCATCTTACACCCCCCTTAGAGTGGTTTTGGTCATCTTACACCCCCCTTAGAGTGGTTTTGGTCATCTTACACCCCCCCTTAGAGTGGTTTGGGTCATCTTACACCCCCCTTAGAGTGGTTTTGGTCATCTTACACCCCCCTTAAAGTGGTTTGGGTCATCTTACACCCCGCTTAGAGTGGTTTTGGTCATCTTACACCCCCCCTTAGAGTGGTTTTGGTCATCTTACACCCCCCTTAAAGTGGTTTGGGTCATCTTACACCCCCCTTAAAGTGGTTTTGGTCATCTTACACCCCCCTTAGAGTGGTTTTGGTCATCTTACACCCCCCTTAGAGTGGTTTTGGTCATCTTACACCCCCCCTTAGAGTGGTTTGGGTCATCTTACACCCCCCTTAGTGCGTTTTTTTGCTCTTTTTGATGGGAGTTCAAATACATTTAACCAGTAGTGCAGTACTTGCATTAGAGTGAAGGGTAGTTAGCTTACCGCAAAAAAAGAAGTGATCAGCCTTTCCCTTAGCTCATCGCCAGTCTGGGTGTCCTCACTTCTATCTGCGGGCAGGTTGGGGATTTCTGGCACCAGTGCTGTCTCCTCGGGGGCTTGGATTCGGTGACAAATGCAAATGTTGTGTAGCACACAGCAGGCAAGGATGATCTTGGAAACCTTCTGTGGGCTGTAGAGCATCTCTCCTCCTGGCCGTGCCAAACAGAGAAAGCGTGCTTTCAGCAGGCCGATGGTTCTTTCCACAATGCTTCTTGGTCTTGCGATGCGCTGCATTGTAGCGTTCATGGGCAGAGGTCCGTGGGTTCCTGACCGGAGTCATGACCCACGTTCTCTGCCCATATCCCTTGTCCGCTGTAGAAAAAACACAAGGAGAGAGACAGCAATTAGTACTAGTACATGTTTTTTGGTGGTAGTTTGGTTAAAATTGGCTTACTAGGCCACATATTAGCAAAATACATAGACATGGTTAATTTATTACCCAGTAGCCAGCCAGCTGGCATTTCGTTGTTATCAAACTTCCGGCACAGGACTGTCCGCTGCAAGACGTAAGAATCGTGGCATGAGCCGGGGAACCCCGATCTCACCGCCCGCAGCCTCATGTCTGGGTCACAGACCACCATGATATTAAGCGAATGGAACTGCTTCCGGTTTCTGTAGGACAGCTCCTGTGCACGGGGAGGGCGGAAAGGGATATGTGTACCATCAACGCACCCTAGCACATTCGGGATCCCTCCCATCAGATAGAAAGCATGTTTTATTTTGGCAACCTCTTCCTCATCCTCAGGAAACTTGATGTAAATTGGGATTAAATCACAAATTGCCAGAACTACCTGGATTAGTATGCGGCTCATAGTAGCCTGGCTTATCCCGCTGAGGAGGGCTGAGGTTGCCTGGAAGGTCCCTCGTGCCAAAACATTAAGAGTGGCACACAGGCGTACTATGCCTGGAATGGAATGAGTGCGTTTGGTGGATGGCTCGATTTTGGTCTTAATCTGATCATATAGGGACTGTAGTGCAGCACGATTCAGACGGAAGCGGCTCCTGATCTGCTCGTCACTTAAGTCCCATACTGAAAGGCGGATTGCAAAGGAGCGGGGTGCCCTAAGCCTCACAACACCCCGCTCCCTTTCCTCCTGCTCTTTCAGCATACACATACATCGATCCACCCAGACACCATACATCACCCTCTTATCCATCACACACACTAAAGATATATACAAAAACAAAAATAAACAAAAAAAACCACTAACACACAACACACACACAAACAATCACACTCCACACACACCCGCTACAATGCAGCTCACCACAAAACCAGAACTATAGTGGTCCAAACCACCAGCCTGCTGAAAACCAGCTTTCTAAGTTAAGCACAACCAAGAGGGGAGTTGCTGCACAGCCCACAAAAGGCCCCAAAATCAAGCCTCACTTGCTGTATGCTACACAATATTTGCAGATGCCACCCAAACCAAGCTCCTAAAGAAACAGCACTGATGTCAGAAATCACCCAACAAGCCACAGAGAGTGAGGACAGAAACCAGACAGAGGCTCAAATGAGCTAAGGGAAGCGAGCACAGCACCACACCACAGCCTTTGCCACAGTGTAAGAATAGCAGAAGCTAGAACATTCCTTCCTTTTATACTTCATTTTCTAAAGTGACAGGTCCGCTTTGCCGCCTTTTGCGTCGCTCTGCTATTTCCGGGCGCCAATTAGCCGACCCAGGTGTGCGTAAAACAGAGTGCGCACGCGCACGCTAGTAGCGCTACTAGCGTACTTGAGCCGTAACTTGCGTGCATTAACGGACATGGCCCAAAAATCAGGGGTGGACCAATGAAAGGGAAGCTGATGTTTATTTAAATAGCCGTTAGGCTAAGCACATGTCACAAGGGTTTGAGATACATCAGTCCATTGTTGGATTTGGGTGTGTGTTGTTTGTTTAATGAGGTCTGTAATGAGTTAATTGGCTAACACACATGCTTCTGTCAGTGCAGTGGAGGTGTGCCTAGAATGAACTGGGCTGTATGTGTGAATCAATTAAGTGGGCTGCTTTTGGATTGGCTGTTAGAGCACATAAAACCTGCCCAAGCCTAAGAGATTGCGATGCCATTCTGTAGTGTGCATGCGTGCTTGTGGGGTGTGTATTTGTGTGTGTGTGCAGCTACAGGATGGAGCCAAATTCAGGACATCTGCCGGCCACAGCAGGCCCGAGTAGGAGTTTGGTGGGTGCTGTGCGCAGACCTCCCTTACGGAAAAGGGCACAGCCTGAAGGTGGGGCAGCACCCCAGGCTAAGCGCCCAGGTGCCAAGAGGGAGCCTGAATTTAATTTGGCTGAGAATAATCATCTTGTGCGCCTTACACTTGCTAAATGGGAGCTGATATTTGGCTCCCAAAGCAAGTCCATAGGCAAACAAGAAAGAAGCAAACTGTGGGATGCCATTGGTGTGGAGCTTAGTAGCACAGCTCAACACCCACGTAGTGGCCCATCCTGCAGGAAACGCTTCTACACTTTGCGAGGGGCCCTTATGAAAAAGATGAATCACGATCTTGATGTGGACAGTGGGTTCATCCAGGCTCCAAAGAGTACCTACAGGCCGTATGAGGAGATGCTGAAGGCCAAAATCCCACTGGCTCGGCTGCAGGGTGTGGATCCTGGGGATGACACCACCGGTTGGGCTGAAGGTACATATTTTCTGGCTTTTACAATAACCTAATGTTAATGTATGTGATTTGCATTTTTACATTCTGACCAACTAACAGTAGGACCTGTGAAGTATTACATTACAGCTCAAACATTTGTAACTTTTCTGTCTGTTGCTTTATGCATAGGTGCACATGCTGCTGTCCGGGATGTGCCTCAGGACACCCAAGCTCCTGCCCTTCCAGCAACCTCAAGGCTACCCCAGTCTGCCATTGAAGGTATTTACCCATAATTTGGTTGCTGGTTTTTTTTTTAACAAATGGGTGTGGGAGCAGCTCAAACAATCAAGGTTTGCCCTGTTGAGTATTAATAATATGTGCCTGCGCCCTAATTGCACGCCCACTGTAACACTCACAGCAAGTAACTAACAAGGCCCTAACATGTGTAGATATGTAGGACGCCAGAGATGTGTAGCCATATATCGGCATATCAATGTGGGAGCCACACTTGGCTTGATTAGTCAATATTAGTGAAAGAGCTGCTCACACACCTTAATGCATGTTGTATTTTGCAACGCACATTAGCTATGGCTCAATGTTGGTTTAATTTTGGCCTAGCTCCCATGCCCTTGGCCCCAGCATCTCCTCCGGATCCCACCTACTCTTTGGATGTCGGTAAGTGCATGTGTTCACCTTGCTTGATCCACTTTTACTCAAGTGCATGTGTCTCATTCCTCTTTTTTCTTGGTAGGCCAAGTGACTGGTTCATCTTTGGACCCCACTTCCGATGTTGCCGGTCAACAGGACCCTGTTGGTGTGTAGAGCAATACATAATGTATCCTTTATGCTGTTTATGTTACACTGGTTCAATTTGGTTAGTCTACTAAGCTACATGTTTGCTTGGTAAACTTGAAGATGCCTCTTGGGAGTGCTGGTTGCCTCCCCAGGGTCAGTCTATTAGTTATTTGAGTGATAGCAATGTATATTTGCGGACATATTTTTAGCCAAACATTCCCTGTAGTAGTTTGCTGATTATTTAGAGACATTCTTTTTTTTTTTTAGTTGACCCGAATATCGGAAGTGGCTGTCCAGAAAGGGCCCCTCAAGTTCCAGCTGCCAGAGATGAGGGTAAGTGGTTTGGCCTTGCTCTAGTCTGTATTTTGGCTCTAATTTTGTGCCACTTGCTTCTGGCAACTTGTGTGTCCACATGTATTTTCAAGGTCCAAGCTCGAGTGAGGACCCCACTCCAGACATCTGGGATATTGGGGGTATGTTTAATTTAAGCAATGTTTATGATGAGATTTGCAGAAATTAGTGCGTCTTAGTCCTGTAACATACATGTTAACAATCTGAGTTTAACAGAGACCTTTGGTCTAGTGTGTATTTTTGAACTTTTTAGAGGTATGGCCTCGATAGCCTAACCAGGTTACATTAGAGTTTGGCCCACAGACCTACTAACCTGATTTTCCTGTTTAGCATATGCCAACTTGCCCGACATCTCGGATGTTGAATTGCGACTCTCTGGCAGCGATACCTCGAGCCTACCTGTGCCGGAGGACACGCAGGTAACATGGCTGATGTAGACGACCTCGAAACACATTGGCATATTCGTGGGTAGTGGAAGAAGCAACATGTCACATTTCCTTTCATTGTTGTTTTGGCAGGAGGCGGAACCAGAACCCCAAGCTGGGACCTCTTCCCAAGTCCCATGTGGCCAAGCTTCAGAGGCTCAGACAAGGGTAAGTTGTATAGTGAGTGTTTATGGTAATTTTTTGGAGGGGCATAACTGCATTGGTTCTGTTTGACTAAAATGTGGTTTACTATTTGTTTAGCCTCAAACCACAGCAAGAGGAGGTGTGGCACCAACCAGTGCCGATTTCTACGAGCTAGGGGTCCGGATGCTGGAGGACTACAGTCGCCAACAGCCGCGTGATGGAACTAATGAGCGCATTGCGGCGTTGGAAAATCAGGTGCTGATGTGTCAGCAACAAAATGAGGCCCTGCAGCGCCAGGTGGACCAGTTACGGCAAAACCAACTACAGAACCAGGACCTTGGTCGGCTGGCAAATGTAATCGAGCAATCTGTACAGCGCCAGGAAGAAGCAATACAGCGCCAGGCAGAAGCAATACAGCGGCAGGACCAAACTTTGTTGTTGCTACAACAGCTCATACAACAGCAGTCTATATTTTTTACTGCACTGTTGTCCCCCAACACCGCCCCTAGCAATGACTCCCAACCTCCCCGGCCACCCAGCCAAGAATATTAATTTGTAAACCTTTTTCTTATGATTTATGTAAATATATTTTTGAAAACCACCTCTAAATTGTGTTTATCCATACAAGTGAAAGCGAAATACACAGTCATGGATGATTTGCTCAATCATCTCTAATATTATGCCACCATTTATGTGCCACATTAGTTAACATTGCTTACTATGGTGTAAACATGTACTGGCTCAAAATGGCTGCCTAATTTTAGACATAATGGTTTTTGGGAATCTAAACCTATGCTGGTCAAGGAACAACACAGTTATTCGTACAAAAAATTGTATTTAAACAAATTGGCCCAACACGGCCAACATAGGCCAACAAAGCCACAAAACATTGAAATGGCAGCCATCCCCCCCACCCTAACGTCTCCGACGCCTCTTCATGGCCAGCAGCATCCCTTTCATCTGTCGGAAGGCCCGCCACAGTCTGCGATGCTGGCGTATACAAGCTGTAGAGAGGTGATTAAAAATAATATGTTAGAATTTGATTGGGAACTCAACATACACAGATGTAGCAATGTAATGTCAGTGTTTCTAACTTGCTAACACTCACATTAACATTGGTGAACAATGTGCCCTTAACATTTTAAATTAAAGGTTTAATATTGGCTTGAAAACATGTTAGGACCACATACCTTTACTCTTAAAGTGGACCAACACCCACAATATAGTTTATCATGGGTTTTGGGCCACTTTGTTGTTGCTCACAGATCTGTTTTTTCCCTGATGTGTGTATACACACAGTAATCCATAGCCACTCACCTCTCCATGCTCCAACGTGATTGGCACAAAAAACGCACGCTAACGTCTATGCAGGGAACAGGAATGTACAATCCTCTTCCGCCGCCTCTTCACGCATGTCACTCTCTGGCTGCTCATGGGGACCCGGCGGCCATTCACAGAGGCCCAGGGCGGAAAAATGCACGTCTGGAGTGGTGCGCGGGAGCCAGCGGAAGATAAGTTCCGATAATTAGGGGTTTGCTTGGTGGGTTTGACCCGCGGTACATGCACTTATCGTATGTTCCGCGGGGTGTTAGTTGTTAGTTGTTGGCAAATTAAATGTTTAATGCACATTAAACACCCTTGGTGTTGGGCCAGGTTAACTCTTGCAAATGTAATAATGTTTATGGCCAAGTAAGGACATTTATGTCTTTAGTCCCAGCCAAACATCAGGGCCTAAGGATGATCGAAGTTTGCCCTATAATGTTATGGGTAAACACCTAATCAGCCCCATTTGGTTGTCTATACGCCACAAATAGTCCGTATGTGTCCGTAACAAGAATGTGAGGCAACTATCAAGGATGGTGACTGGCATGTTGGATTATTGTACAAACACATTTAACCTAGATGTGTGTGAAATTCACACATTGGTAACTTAAAAATTTCTACAAATGTAACTAGAAGAGAAAGGTTTCACAAGTATTTACCCATATGAATTTGGATGTACTCACCATCGCAGCTGTGGCGGTGGCCCATGCTGCTGGCCGTCCCTGGAGCTGGTGTGGGGAGGAGGAATTCTGCCTCCGTCTGCGTAGCAACATCTGTCCATAAAAAAACAAAATACAAAACAACATTTAGTGGAGCTATGACACCCGAAGATTTGACATCAATCTGGTTATTGAGTCTTACCTCAAAAAAAAAAACCTTGTTTACATACATGTTAAACGATATTTGCTAGATTCCTGGTCCATTAGTTAATGTGAAGTGTTTATGGTTGCCACATGTATCCGTTATGAAAATCTGGCACTAACCTTTACATTGCAATGTAAATGACTCATTACCAATTTAATGGCTAATGTTACCAGTGTGCAACATGTGTTTGGCCTAACTACTTCACGTAAATTAACTATTGCTAGCACACATCATGGTGTGGCCAGAAACATAGGGGTGGTTGCCAGTTGGCTAGCACTGTAGTGTGGTTTGTGATGTTAATGTACATTAGCAAACCAGCTGAGACAATGGACCAGGAAACGTGTCTGTTAAAAGTGGTCCAAGACCCAGGATTGTTAATATTCAGTGTTTTAGTCTACTTTGGCAGAGCAACACAATTTTAGTCCGCCACCGCCCCTGCCTTCCGCACATCACTCCTCCAGTGTGTGCGCACGCGCATGCCAGTATGAAACAGAGCGCAGGCGCACACACATCTCGAGTGCCACACAGGAGGCGGGGACAATGGCTTCTGCCACCCCCAAAGAGGGAAGTAGTTTGTGGTGTTTTGTTGGGTGGTGGCCCTGGGTGAGGGATGTGATTGGGCAGGGAAGGCGCCAGAATCCAAGCAATATCATCAATGTTTGTGGGTCCACTTTAAGGAATGACATAAATTCCAAAATGAGATGGCTAACAACATACACTTACCACGACTATGCCCGAGGAGGATTTGACGCCAAAATTCCATGGAGGTGCCGCCTATATGATGCCCTGCAAATTACAGAGGAATGGCAAGGGCTAAGCACAAATGGTCAGATGAAACCTGTCACAGACTAACAATTAAAACATGTAAACTCACCAGGGGATGAAGCGCCACTTGAAGCCCAGGGAGGGCTCTGAGGAGGAGGCGGGGAGCCTCGGCTCCTCACACTCTGCTCAGAAGATCCACCAGGCAAAGGGCCACCCTCCTCCCTCTCACTCCCTGCTTGAGAGTGGCCCCTTGCCTGGTGAGAGTCCTCAGACTCAGAGTGTGAGGAGCTGAGGCTTGATCCAGCCTGCCCCCCAGCAGCACACTCCTCTGGGGCGTCATCCCCTTCCTCCCCTGGGTCCTCTAAATAGGACCCGCGGGAGGGACCCTCCCCCGATGACTCCCCCGAGTCCGCCTGCCTGGTTCGGGGGAGGAATCCCTTCCCACGTTTCCCCAGGGGAGGACGCTTATCTGTGTGGAGGGGGTGAAAGCAAATAATTAATATAAAGAGCAAAAAAGGACACAGCTTAGCAGATGATTCTGCACAAAGGCAAAAAAGAACATAAGCTTTAACTTACCTGATGCGTAGGCATCATATAGGCGGTACACGCCTTCTGGGTCCCGGCGCTTGAAATCAGACCATTTTTGCTGGATGGCCCGGATGGTCAGGTCGGTCTGGAAGCGCCGGGACACAGTGGTCTTCACCTCCATGGCAAGGCGTTTTTTAGCTCCTCGGGCATAGTCGTATTCGGCCAGGCAGAAGTCCTATGAAAAAAAAATAAATAAATAAAAAAAATAAATACATGACCTCAGAACAATGTCATAAACAGTTATACAGAGACAAGATCAAAGTGGACACACACCCAGGATTTACATTATTCTGTGTTTGGGTGCACTTTTGTGGGCCACAACTATTGTGGGTGGCCCACTGTCTGCAACCCCCTTGGAAGGCCCCAAATACACCGCTGAGGACACTCCCACGTCACTCCGCAAGCCAAACACAGCGCTCCACGCCGGTGTGGTATGCGCATCCAAGGCCCTTGGGAGGTGCATACCAGCTCAGCTGTGTCTGCACGGCAAAGTACGCATGTGGAGTTTGACTCTAACAGGGAGTGCGCCTGCACACAAAATGAAAATATGTATGGCGCAGGGGTACACCCTGCTAGAGGTAAGTGCAATAGGCATCCGCAACTCACGCATGCACAGATGGGACGGGGCAGAGGTAATTTTTAGGGCCCTCCAGGGGGGGGGGGCCATCCCAGCAGGACATCCACAATGGGGATGCCCCATGTGGAGTGTTAAATTTTGGCCTAAAAACAATACAAATTCTGCCCCTATCCCCCCTGTGTGTTTATCAATTTTTAAGCTAAAAATACATAAATAAAATACTCACTTTCACAACCTGGCCATTTACACGGCTATCCACCCGGGTGCGCCTTTGTTTCCTTGGCCCAGGAGGGGAATGGGAGGGAGGGGTGGTATTTGGGGAAGGTGAGGTAGGTGGGGGAGGTGGGGGAGGGGTGGTGGGTCCGGAATCTGAGGAGGAGCTGGGGAGGCGCATTACTCTTCGTTTTGGAGCCATATTGGAAACGCTAAGGAGGAAACAGGAACCGGAAATGACGCTAGCGACATTAGACAAAAAAAAAAAAACCTAACAAAAATACGCTCCGCGCCCCAGCAACAAGCTATTCTCAGCTATGTGCAAGCTAAGTGGCGGAAAAACTAAAATGACGCTTGAAAACAAGCTAGTGGCATAAGCGCAAGACAGTTTTACCTTAAGGTGGCGTTGAAACGCAAAGGAGGATCCCGGAACCGGATATGACGCTAGCAACTGTGCTTCAAAATTCAAACACAAACATGCGCGCAGCAGGGACAAGCTAATATCAGCTATGTGCAAGCTAAGTGGCGGAAAAACATTAAAATGACGCTGCAAAACAAGCTATTGGCATAAGCGCTAGACATTTTTACCTTAAGGTGGCGTTGAAACGCAAAGGAGGATCCCGGAACCGGATATGACGCAAGCAACTGTGCTTCAAAATTCAAAAACAAACATGCGCGCAACAGGGACAAGCTAATATCAGCTATGTGCACGCTAAGTGGCGGAAAAACATTAAAAGGACGCTGCAAAACAAGCTAGGGCCAAAGGCGCAACGAATTATTAGCTTGATTTAGCAGGGGATTCTACATACTGTAATGCATAGGTCCTTCTAAAGCATACACCGTTGTGCTTAAATATACAGATCTTATTCCTTCACAAAGTCATCACACAATCAAACTAGACAACTACCTGAAAATGTGGCACACATGAGAATGCATAACGGGTTGTTATGAGCTGGTACGACTGAATGTTAATCCTGCAATATGTGGCCAGGCACGCTCACAACTACAGTGTATTCATTAACAACGACTGGGGTCGCGGGAAGTGAATTCCTTGCAAATGGCAGAAGGGCACATGTATGAACAGCACAGCGCCGCACAACGCAGCGCAGCGAGGCGCAGCGAGGCACAGCGACGCTCGCGCCGCCACATAGCGAATTCAAACAGCGACTGCACAAACACTGACCAACACAGATTCATCAAGGACAGGGCTGCCGAATAGCTTGGGCGCTGACAATTTCTAAGAGCGAACGTGACCGCCCAACCTGACAGGCTACAAAATAGCTTTACAAGCCCCGTTTGTGTGGAAAACCAGCGATTTTGATGCCAATGAGTTTGGGTGGAGGAGATGCAATTCCCATGTCACTCACAACATTACATTGTGAAAAATAAAAAAAAAATCTAATACAGATAAATAACCAGCCAGATTCATAAAACATATCAATATAAACATGTGTTGAATTTTGTACCAAAGAAATAAACCCCAACACCACTAAAAACAATCATTGCAGCGTCTGCCATTGAAATGTATGGGAGAGCGGCAGGTAGCGCCAGGTAATACGTGTCGCTGTGAAGGAATTTGCAGCGGCGCTGTTCGGGCCAGCCGGCTTCATGATGAATGCCGTGCTAGCCGTCGCTCTCGCCGGCGCTAGCCTCATTTAGCTTGATAAATGCGTCATTGTGACCGCCGCCGGGCGTACTTGAGTCGGTAGTCGCCGTTAGCTGCCGCTACCTGGCGCTCGTCAGACACTACCTGGCGCTATCGCTTGATGAATAAGGGCCTAAGTCTCATTGACTTATACTTCTGAATACCTTCAGCTCTGGCTACCAGCTAGTTCTTTTGGTTGTCTTCAAATGACAACTCATCATAATGATTATTATCTAGTTATAGGTTTTGATTTATCCTTTAACTAGGCACTCAACTTTACTGTTGCAACCCCTCCCCCACTGGAAAATTAGGGGGTTGTAATGATCTGATGAGTCAGTTGTTTTTATTAGTTTTATTAACTAAATCATGTATAGCTTATGGGGAGAAATAAGAAATCAGGTGCCTGGATACCTACCACTTTCAACCTCTTCTGTGGCAGCCACGGCACAGCCTATTAGCGTGGCCAAAAGGTGATCCTATCAGCGCTGGCTGATTGGCTGCCTGCAGCAACTGCAGAATAGGCTCAGGAGTGGTGAGTATCCTGGCACCCAGTTCTGTATTATAATGGCGGCGATATGCAACAGGGCAGCCCGAGTCACGTTGACCCTCTGCTAAGTAGTACTGTAGAACTTGGAAAAAGTTGCGGGAGCACAACGAAACGCGTTGACAAAGACGGCAAGGCGGTTATTCATTGTTAATCTACAGCATTCGCAACACAGCGAGGACCCACACCCCTCCCTCCCCTCCACAATTGGGACACCTGCAGCCGCGGTGTAAAGAACGGGCGGTGAGGTCCTTGTCTGCTATTAATGCTGACTTTGTTTTTATGAAATGTGAGTGCGCATTTTATAGTAATTTTAAAAGGTTAAATTAAAAGCGGTATTACGCTATATTTGTCTACCATTCTCTCTTTATGTCTAAACTGTGAATACATTCATTGAGTGGCAAGATTCCTTTTGAATGATGGGCTTTTAAAAAAATTACCTTCACGGGTAAAAATCCCCTGATTGAAGAAGACTTAAAATACCTGGCGAGGAGAAATTGAGGCTTCTATTGAAAAGCTTAATTGACATAGCTATCTGGTAAGAGTAAGCTACCTAGGTGGTGGGCACTTGGTGAAACAACTGTAGCCATACCCAGCACCTCCTCCCTTTGAATTTCTACATAGTGGCACTATCAAAATAGGATTTTGTCTTCATTAACTATTTTGGAAGATTGAATCACTTGTTTGGACTTATATGGAAAATTGCACATTCTATTTATTTTAGGATTGATGTTACTTTTAAAGGATTATTTGCTCTGTGTTTTAAACGTTGGTTATTGGCAGTCTGAACCTATTGGGATAGTAGAGTTCTACACATGTTGAGCATAAATTATAAGATATTGTGATTGTATCATATTATACATTTTTTTAAAAAATCTAAGCGCGGGCTTATATTGTATATATCTTTAGTACTGTAGAACTATAGTTATTTTGACTGTAGTTCTGCTTTAACATTAGACATAGCGAAGAATATGGGCAAATGGGAAATTGAAAATGTATATCATAATCTGCCTAGTGAACTAGTTTTGTTTCGAAGGTACATTGATGATTGATTTTTGGTTTGGAATGGGTTGGAAGATGAGTTTAATAAATACATGGAACAAATGAACAGTAATAGATCCAATATTGTCCTCACATATCAACATAGTAAGAAAGAGATTGACTTTTTAGACATTACCGTTTATAAGAAAGAAGGGAGTTGGCATACAAAGAAGTATTTCAAACCAACTGACCAAAATGGATATATTCCAACCACCAGTTGGGTAAGGATGTGGGTAAGGATGATTCCTAAGGGACAGTTTATGCGCCTGGCAAGAAACTGCACAAATTCATTGTTTGAGGAACAGGCTGAAGTATTAAAGACCAAATTTAGAGAAAAATGCTATGAGGAAGACATGCTTGAAAAAACTTTAGGTAAGGTGAGAAACATGAGAAGTGGGGGGCAGGAAAACAAAGGGAGTAGAAAAGAAGAACATCCTACTATTAAAAATGATCAGAATATCCCCTTCATTACTAGATATAAACTTAATAACAAACACATATAGAATATCTATAGAAGACATTGGAATATTTTAACTTCTGATGTGATGTTAAAGAATGTCCTCCAAAGGAGACCTCCTAGATTTATTTATAGAAGAGCAAGGAACCTGAGGACATTGACCATGAAAAGCTACCTTGATCCACTTAGGAGGACAAATTCATTGTTGATATTGACCGGAATTGTTTCATCAGAGATATTAATATGTTAATATTCTATTAATAATGCATTAGGGATGTTGAATATTCCATTATGAGTGACGTAATATATCTATTATAATTGATTCATAATATACTTTTTTATAATAGTTCACAAGTTATATCATTAGTAGATGTCTCAGGTGCTTACATTTTGTCCATGTAATATATAGATTGGGTTATATGTCTTTTATTATAATGCAGATTTCTCATTTTTTAATGTGATGGAGTTACATCCTTCACGTAAACAGTGCTCTTTGGAAATTTTTATATACATAAGTGGTTCATTTGCTGTGAAGCTGAGGTGGCCTGAATTTTAAAAGTTCACATTATGGAGAGAAATATAAATTTCCTAAAATGTTTGAATGTGGCATTAGATCAACAAATATGCTGTGTTTTAAATAATTTGAATCTCCTCATATGGAATGCCAATGAAACAGGGCTTGTGCAATTTCTAAGGACATCTAGGGATTTGCAAAATGGGCCAGAAAAACAACAAAGGGACGTAATGCACAAATGCACATGTGGAGGACAGGCTCTAATGAGGTCACCCTGGAGGGAATAAAATGCACGTTGGCCATAGAAACTGGAGGCGCCATTGACATTTGTTAATTTTACTGAATGTGAGCTTCTTATAAAAAAAATACTGATATTTAAATTCGGTGAAAAATAAAAAAGTTTTTGTACAAAGACCTGGAAGTTGAGAACCTGTGAATCTGTGCAGTGCTTGTTCAACAGGCATATTTTAACCATGGCGTGACTGGTTTCCAGTGTACCAGAGTGCTAACCAGTGGAACAAAAGGATTCACAAAAGGCTCCGTGTGGAAAGTCTGGTCTCCCAATCCCAACCAATTCTTTCATTTTGACTTGTTTACCCTCGTATACCCCCATTTGTGACAGTCCACTCAAAGACTAAAATGCAGGGTAATATCTAGTAGGTTTTCTGCCTTATTAGTGGCTGATATAGCACGCTTGATTTTGCCTTATAATTCATGAAACAGAGTTGGTAACTTTAAAAGCACGGCTTTTATAACAATTGGATTGTTTTACAGCATAGCATTTGTTCAAGTTTGCACATATTAGCCTGTTTACACCCTGCTGCTATATTGTTGTATGAAATTTTTAAGGGTGCATATTGCTATCTATTTTGAATGTAATAACAAAGGATAACATTGGATTCAGACAATAACATAAAAGAAAGTTTTAAATGGATATTCATAAACATTAAACAAAATGAAGGATAACCTTGAATTCAAGTGTAAACAGAAAAACTTTTCAAGGAAAAAAAGTTCAGCTCCATGCCAAATTATTTCCACATGATTAAAATGTTTTTAACCCTTTAAAGGCCAAACACGTAGTTTCTACGTGGTTGCTTCTCCTACCGCTAAGTGCCAAGCACGTAGAAACTACGTGCCTGGCATTTCCCCCTGATAGTGTAAAAATAGAAATAAAAAAAACTTACCTCTGGTATCTGTGTAAAGCTGGGGGTCTCCTCTTCCTAGGGGGGACATCCGATCCCTCCCCCGTCGTCCTGCATCTTCAGGAGGGGGCCCAAAACGGGTCGCCCCCCGTTATCGCTGCTGACACTTCGCCTGTAAAAGAAAAAAAAAAAATGACAGTCACTCACCTCCTCGCCCGATCCCTCCGTCTGGCTCTTCTCTTCACCGGGGGGGTCCGATCCCCCGCCCCGCCTTTTGTGGGAGGAGCGGGATGACGTCATCCCGCTCCTCCTATACCCTCACCCCAGCTCCATCTGTCAGATGCCGGTGGTGATCGGAGGAGGGCGGGTGAGAGGCGAGGAGGCTCCGATCACTATCGGCATCTGTCATCAGCTGACAGCGGCGCGGGACAGCGGCGAGGGATGCAGGATCGGAGATGAGTAAAGTAAAAAAAACAAAAAATAAAGAAAATTTTTTTCTGTGTGTGTGTGTGTCAGTGTCTTTTTTTTTTTTTTTTAATATAACCCCTTGTGAACTGGTAAGGGGTCCATGAGACCCCTTATACCAGTTCACAAGGCTGGGGGCTGGCAAGTCACCTGCGGCTAGAAAATGTCTAACTATATAGTATATCCAGTCCCCATATAGAGGTACAAACTCTCCTTGGATGTAGATCCCAATTGGACTACTTACCTCATAATACTGTCAAATAAGATGATCCAAGCAATCTTTTTGTAATAATGGTAAACTTACTTGATGTCTTACTAACCTTTGTAGAATGTTTAATTATCTCCAGTTAGATTAGCCTTATATATAGTGTAAGTTTTATTCTTCACTTTTGTATATTATACATTATAGCATATGCTCATACAGTCACCATCTCTCTCCCCCCCCTCCCCCATTTCCTCATTTCCACTTCCAGAGTGGCACTGGCACTCCTCAATTGGTTGCCATGGCATCGGCGCCTGGTCTCGAGTCCTGCGCACTCACGCTCAGACTGTCAGTTATGTGGAGTCTGGCGTGATGCGCGCGCACCCCTCCCCCTCACCATGGTTACCGCTGGGCTAGCGTCTGGCCTCCCTTTTTCCGTTGCGCATGCGCAGGAACCGTACGGTCCGGGGTGGCGCGCGTGCGCAATCACCATCTGCGCACGCGCACTCCGGTCGCCACCACCAGCCCAGCGAGTCCCAGTTATGAAGTTTATTTTGGTCCGGGGCGGTGCGCGTGCGCAATATTCATCTGCGCACGCGCACTCCGGTCACCACTACCGGTCCAGCGAGTCCCTGCTAAATGGCCTTTATATTGACACACGATCAGGGGAGATGTTGCTCTATCGCCATCTAGCACAGTGCAGTTAGACTGTTCACAAAAAAGGGGTATTGCAGGGACCATAACCAGCTAAGCGCCCCCACGTTCTGGCGGAAGTATATACGCATGGGGCTGAGTCCACACACTTCCGCCCTTACCTCGACTGACATTTTGGCGGCTTTTTGGGAAAATAGCACACCAGGACCTGGAATGAGCAATTAAGGGGGTTATAAAAAGGTGGGTAGATGGTGCCAGGCCACACTCTGATGAAGTGGCGGAAAATCCGGCCACGCAACGCGTCAGTGCTGGCAGTATGAGGGTGTAGAGGGACCCGGACAGTAAGACTTGGTAATGTACATTGTTTCATAGTAACTTGTTATCAACTTTGTATTGATTCAGTATTGACCTCTTTACATCTTAAGTGCGATCTTGTAAATCTTGCGCATTGTGGTCACTGTGTGTATATGCAATACCTCACATAATAATTTAGATCAATTTAGATCTATATAAATTCCATGATTTTATGCCCGGGTACCTATCCCTTTCCTTCATTCTTTGGCACTTGTAAACACACTGCACATTTGAGCCCTCACTGGCATCAGTGTCTTCACTATTGGGACACATTGTTTGTCCCTCTTTTTGTTTTTGTTTTTGTTCTGTTTGATTCTCACTATAGTTCCTTTATCACGCTCTTCTTTAGTCACGTTTTTTGCTTACTCACTTGTGCATGCTCTTAGCACTTCCACTACATCACAGTATCTCAGGGATGGCTCCCGTGGCATTTAACTAATCAATTAACTTATCAATTAATTTTCCATCTTGTATGGATATTGCTAAAACAACATAATATATATGGTATTGCACACACTGGTGTAAATAACCTTTTTTAATTTTCATCAGTAATTGTGTACATTTATAGATATTTTGTAATTAGTCCACATTAGTCCCGCTACACCCCACATATGGGGTTTTAATCATTCTATGTATTTTAAATGTATGTCCTCTTCTTTTTGGCTCATAATAAAAATCTTTTGTAACTTTGTATACTGATATAATTATCTCTCTGTTGAGCGGCCTATCTTCACATTGATAGTAGGGAGGTAGTGGTGAGTTTGGCTACTCACCATTTGTTTTAATTAAAATAAAATACAACTACCATGCACACTATGAAGGGTTAAATATAAAAAAATGGCATGGGCCCTTTAAATTTCAAAAGGGTTAAACCCTTAAACATTAAACAAAATGGTGTGGGGCCCCCTTCCCAGTAAATCCAGTCTGGGCACCAGCTAGGGGGGCTAGTAGACAGGGTGGGGAGACCAGCCCCTGGCCCTAAAGGCTACCAGCCTGCACAGCCCTTATGTGCCATGGGCTCTTCTGCACCCCCCTGGGCTTTGGGGATGCAGATAATGGGGTGGGTGGTTTTGGCAAGTAACCCACTTGCTGGCAGTCGGTGCATCAGGTGAAGGGTGCCAAAGGAGGGCCTGAGCACAGAAGTAGACTGGAAACACCAGCTGTCTCTCAGTAGAACCAGGGCAATCTAACAATCAAAATCATGGTATGGTCCACATAAGTAGGGTCAGATGCAGGTTCAGCCAATGAGGGGTAATTTCTGATCTCCAGGCATCTCCACTAACACCCGCTGGTGGTTGCCTCAACTGCGAGTGTGATAAATGCAGCACAAAACCACTCCCAGATCATCACACTTGGTTTCTGGGTAGTAGTATCTAGTGCCTGCCTTACTTGCAGTGATACCCTGGCTCCCTGCATTCAGAACTATACAGTCTAAGTGTGATACCTATAACCTATTGGAGCTGCTTCTGACTTTGAGTACCTAATGAGGATAGCTACTGATGAAACTAGGGATCCCCCACTATCCATTTAGACAATTAGGACTGCTATTTTTATACCTTTCATTTTAAATTCTATATAGCAAAGTAAATGTGAACTTTTAGTCAACCAAGTATGCGTGGTTCATGGGGTCTTTTTGCAAGTTAAATGAACCCCCTATTGCTTTTGGTCTGCTGGATAAATTGTAATAGAAATTTCAACTGTATAAAGGCAAGGCAGCCTCTTAATATATTCTGAACAAGATTTTAAAATGTATTTTAAAGATTGGAATTAGACATGTCTTTAAAATATGAAACTTGAATACTTTTGGTAACAATGGATGCAGTTCACTGTTCAACCTCTGAACTTACTATACTTAGCAATGTTTTGTTCGTGAAAGAAATACACTTTGACAACACCATAAAACTAAAGTGCATGTATAAGATTCTCTAAGGAACATTTTTCTAACAATTGTGCACTCATGACAATAGTAAAGGCCAGAAAAAAAGTGTCACCTATTATCCAAGCTCATTAAAATGTGTTTCTTTAGTGTTTCAAGATCAAAAAAATTAAAGACTTAGATTGTGAAAAATTCTCTTATCACTTATGTTTCTTTTATAACAGGCCGACTAAACCCATTCAAAGGAATGTCACACACTGAACTTAGATGCAGCAGGCAGTAAAACATCAAATGAACTCAAACTTTTTCCTGTCAAAAGAACAAATCTGCTGAAATACCTTAAATTTTAAAGAAAAGTGTTAGCTGTGCTAACTTTTTTAGTCTTGAAAAACATACTACGTGCATATAACCTTCCAATAGTTTTCACATTGCTGTGGTGAAACGTATGAACAGAAAATAGTACTTGCTAACCTCAATAAGTTTTTAAGAGCATTTAAAGTGGACTTTGACTGTCCTGGGTTTTGGTCCTTGACCCTGAGGCACCCTGATCGGGGGTACCCTCTGCGCCTAAACAAACTCACCTCTTCCTGGTCCTACAGCATATTCACGGGCGCTTGTCCGATCAGCGCGCTCGGATCTGCTGATGTCCCTTCGTCTAAGCCTTCGTCTAAGATGAGAGGCTCCGAGCATGCTGACGGCTGCATCCCCTGCTACCCTCAAACAGGGAGCATGCCCACATCGGCCATTCACAAATGCCTACTAGAGGGCTTGCTCATGTGCTGCTGGACCGTAAAAGAAGGTAAGTATATGGGCAACCTGGGGGGTTTCACACAGCAGGCCTCCTGATTTTGGATGCCCCGGGGGAAGGGAATAGATTGGCCTGGGAATCTTATAGATTCCCGGGCTGATCGCCGTGGGGTTTGTTCCACTTTTAAAACTGAAGTTAACTTTGAGCATCTATTTGATATCTCCAATCACAGACAAAATAGCTATATAAATTACCAGAAATACTGGTTTGTTGCAACCCAGGAGTGAACTGGTAAGGGGCCCAGAGGACGACTACACCAGTTCACCATAGTCAGGAGCTGGCATGGTACCTGCCGGGCTCAGCGGGTGCCCTGCCAGTGAAATGACACATTACCCACACCCCATTTGGGGCATCAGTGGTGCAGAAGAGCCCGGTGCCCATCAGTGCACCCCTTGGGCACCCCTGGAAGAGCCACAAGCCCATACCAAAGGGCTTGTAACTTGCAGGGCAGGGGCTGCCAATAGTGCTCCCCCAAATGCTTCCAGCCTGGGTAACTTGATGGAGAGAAGCTGGTAAGCTCTACTCACTATATCCCTCCTTTCCAGGCACACACTAACTTCCTACCACCTTATCCCCCTTGTATACTGGGGAAAATAAGCCATTCAAAGCAAATTATGATTCAGCACTGTGCGACAATGCATTTTAGTGAAAAAAAAATTCACACAAACAAGACTTTGTCCTATTTCTCTCATGTGGGAAATGTTTGCAAATGCTCAAATTTCTCACATTAAAACTCACAAAAAGTGAAATTTTGTGTAATTTAGGGAGTGATTTTTCGGGGGAGAAATAATTTTCTGTGCAACTGGTATTCTTTTTTTATTTAAAAGGCCATGCTGCAAATACAGTTTCTTTTTCAATAAAAATGACATGTGGGGCAAAAATTACACGACTGCCTAACCCATGGACCCAACGGTTTACCAGCCCCTATGCCCTTTCGTATGGGTATGTTGCGCTTGAGTGAGCTGGTGAGCCGGGAAAGATGTGTCATGGTGCAGCTTTATGAGTAATATGCATTTTCTGCTGTGATCAGAGACAGCTGCAGGACCACTTTGACTTGCCATATTCGTCGTCAAGACATATTGGCTGTTGAACCTCTTTTTTTGTGTTATCCTGGAAGAATACAATTTTAAAGGAGGGCTAACTTTGGAGCCCTGCTACATATTCTACCCACCACTGCAAAAAATTGAGGATAAGTATGCAAGGCAGGCATTGGGGGAGTTATTATTGCCCTTGGATTTACAGCACCTAAAAGCAGAGCCTGATTGCACAACCTTACCAAATTCTTGTAATGCTGTGCTGGCTTTATACAACACAATCTGTTAGCACAGACTGGCCAGAAGGAGGGCACAGGTTTGTTTTATGTTAACAAAGCACTTACTGTTTAACTATCTTGTAAGAAATCTTGACCCTCCTTATACAAATAGCACCTTACATCAATTTATTCTTTAAATGCTCCTGGGGTGGAAGGGGTTATTAATAATTGCATGATAGTCGTGGATAGACCAAATAATTGCATGCTGGTATGAAGAGTTACGGGGAAATTATTATAGGAAGAGGGCCACAAAAAATCTCTAATCTCTAGGACATCCTGATTTGGGATGCTCCACAGCTTTAAACCCTGCAGGTCTTGCAGTATACTCACCCCGTTCCAGGATCCCCCACTGGTGTACTGCTCTGAACGCCTGACCGAGCTGATGTACTATTAGTTGGGGGTGCACTGGGTAAAGCTATCGAGGAGGCTGTGACAAATCAGACAGTAAGTTGCTGCGCGATTTAGACTCTAGACTCAAAATGAGTTTTGGGTTCTATATTGAAATTACCATGATAGAGGGGGACGTACTAGGGAAGGGAAGTGGTAGCTGCTGTTGTATGTGTGCCAGACAAAAATGCAGCTGGGGTGTCTTTTGTCTCTGTGGAGGGAGCTATTTGTCTCAGGTATGATCTGGTACTGAGTAAAGGGGGGAGGGCTTTGCTCCATCACTCCTATTTA
The DNA here is from genome assembly GCA_027917425.1 of Gastrophryne carolinensis. Lineage (NCBI taxonomy): Eukaryota > Metazoa > Chordata > Amphibia > Anura > Microhylidae > Gastrophryne > Gastrophryne carolinensis. The sequence continues at coordinate 217,806,352 of CM051234.1, forward strand.
TGATATTTATCTAGTGCCTGGGAATAAAGTAACACCCCAGTTTAACCGTGGTATTACTATATAATATTCAACAAACAGGCTTATGAATACTGTAAAGAAACTAGGGAACTTTGTTTGCATATAATTTCTATTCCATGTATAAACCCCACTCCATGTTAAGGGATCCCTCTTGGTGGGGCCTTTACTTCTATTTTTGATCCACACACAAGATTAACTTTTACCTGTGTGCACCTGGAAATTTAAATTAGACGAATAGGGGTGAGATTTGCTGCATCACTACTATTTGCACAATTTACTTAGGGCCTGAGAACAAGGTAACAACCCAGTTTAACCCTCTCAATACTTTGGCTGGGATCATAGAATTAGTTTTACCTTGCTGTATATTTATTGTATATTTAAAATCCCCTTTCCAGAGGCTGAACATGGTGCAAGCCTGAATATGGTGGTTACATGATTCAGAAGCTCTGCACCCTACGGGCATAAAATCATTATACTATCACGCCAGACAAATTAATAAATTGCCTGAGGTAAACTAAGTGTTCATGTCAAAAATCCCCCCCAGCAACAATGTAGACAGTGTGTGGGGACAGGTCCCGCAGTGAAGACTGTAATGGCAGAGGCACTGCTTGTGAGAAAAAGTCGCAGCACGGCCACTCAGCAAAGACAACAGCCCACAGCTGAGAAACAAAAATCAAGAAATATTTTACCAGAGAAGAAATCTTCTGATTTAGAATTCGATGTCAGTAGTTTCCAGAGCTTCATCTAGTGACAGAGATTCAGCTGGTTTTTCACTCAGTCAGTCACAGGAGGTGATTCTTCCCACTCTATTGAAGCACAGTATAAGAAAGCAAGATGAAGCCCTTATATCACATATACTGCTATTGGTGGACAAAAAGCTTAAAATCGTTCATGATAAACTGACTGCTGATTTGAAAAAAAATTAGAATATAGTGCAAAGAATTGACACCATAGAATGAAAGGTGTAGGAAACTGTAACTAGAATCAATAAACATGAGCAGCTTATGGAATCAATGCAGCATCAGAGAGACCAATCTCAATCTAAAATGGAAGACCAAGAAAATAGGTCTAGAAGATATGATTTTGATAGTGGTAAGTAGACACCCTAATATAATAAAAGATAATCCAATCAAAATGTTTGCTGATCTTGCTCCATTAACAATCCAAAAAAGAAGAGAAATGAAATTGTTCTTGACTAGTTTGTTTCAGAAGAACATAAAAAATAGATGGGCTTTCAGCTTTCCCCATTCGTTGGTGCTTCTCAACACAATGGCCAAGCAGGCCTTCTTAGTGTGTTGCAAGGCTCCTTCTCCTGATATATGTCATCCTTTTACCCACCCAGAGGCCACATCCCCCATTGCCCCCAGTTCCATGTTGCAGGCCTAGCATGCTCCCTTAACCTTTAACTTTGGAGTCTGTGCCAGGCACTTTATAAATCTTCAGTTTTGTTAAACACAGACTTATTTAAATTTGCCAGATGCCAAACAAAGCATATTCTTTATGAATATCCTGTTTTATTTTATTATATGTTAAATGTTATATGTATATATATTTTTTGCTTGCCTTTCACTTAGCTCATGCTCCAGCAGTATGATTACGCCCAGAGCAACTACAGGATGGGGAAGATTGTCCGGGCCATTGCTGTTGGGATCCTTAGGCACAGGATGACCATGAACCTGCGTGCCATCCATCAGCAGTGGTCTGACCTGAAGAGCCGCACCCCTGAGGATGTGTACACATCTTCATTGCCCACTGTTGCCTTTAATAGTGCTTTGTAATAACCTTTTGAACTGATTTATCATTTTATTTAATAGATAATCATCCACCCTTCTGCCACTATGGGAAGGAGGTCCTTCAACGACCTACACCGAGTGTCCACTCCAGTTTTCCAGGGCATGTGGCATCTGAATCTAAAGAGGTGGTGGACTTGGGGTCAGAACCAGAGGAGAGGGAGGCCAAGCCAGTGGAGGTGGATGTATATTCCCAGGTTGAGGGTCAAGGGAGAGGAGGTGGAAGGCTCCTTGCCACTCCAAGGTGTCCTTATGGATCCCTTGGTGAAGGATCTGGCTGGCTTAGCCTCATGCCCCCAGTCAGAAGCCCTTCTGTCTTCTCCCCCTCCCAGCCTTCCAGGGAGGCAGCCCAGCACTTGAACCACTGGTGAGTGTTGATACTCTACTCCTTTAGTTTGAATAATTTTATAATTGTTTTTAATGTTCACAATCTGTTTAGCTAACCTAGTATTTAGCAAAAAAAAAAGCCTAAACCAAAAGTTCTTTCTTGTACCAAAAATTTGGTGCTCCTATTTTTTTTTTATTGTCCTTTTTGGGTCACCATCACTGCAAGTGGCCATGGTGCTTCTGCTGCTGCTGGAAATGGAGCTGGTGCTGCAGGGAGAGGACCTTTTTCATCCTTGCCTGCTAAACCATCCTCTGATGCAAGTAGTCACCAGGGTTTGGAGCGCATTTTTGTATCCGCAATACTGCTGGCAGAGTGGTGAGGCCAGAACAAGTTGAGGCAGTCGTAGATTATATGGCATGCAGTGTTACCAGTTCCATAGGATTGTCTTCCACCCACTCCACTTCTGCCGAGAGTCATGGAGTCACTAATGCTCTATGATGACGATTTGGGGTTATGTTTGGAGTGTGGTTGGGTAGTGCTGCTGCCATGGTAGAGGGAAACCAAGCTGCTTCAGCTGAGGTTTGGAGACTATGTGAGGAGCATTTGCTTAATTTGATTTTGGCTGACTAGAGCAGCTCTATTATTGTTATATGAGCAGATTACACTCTGAATCGTGAATTGGTGAATCAAACCTATATCCATTTTTTTAACTAATTTTACAAGGATTATAACCACGAAGAAACCTTACAGCTCTTTAGCCGCTGCTGCGGCTTCAATTTTAAAACAAGCCGCAAAACGGCTTAATTGTTGGCCGCCTGCCCGCCGCCTTACCCACGGTCGCCAGCCCAAATCTGACCACCCAAGGCAGCCTGAACAACGTCCCCTACATTTACACAACTAATCCAACACAGAGCAAATCCCAGCGCTTCTCCTGCCTGTGCTCTTTGCAGAACCCACAATCCGTTTTTTCCTCCTGCACCCTCTGCACTACAAGTAACACCACAGCCCATCCAACACAAAATCTCCTTAAATTTGTTTTATCATTAATTAAATGCACATTTTCACAGCCCATCCAGCCTGTGGCAGTGAGTAAAATGAACCAAACATAAACTGTACTAATTGTTCTATCAATTTTGATTTAGTTACTGAAACTGAAAAACACAAAATCTCCTTAAATTTGTTTTATCAATAATTAAAATGTCTCTCACATTTTCTCTACAACGGTTGCAACTATCACAACATCTGCAATCAGGACAATAAAGCAGACTGTGAAGGAATGATCCAGCTTAAGTGCAGAAGCCTCACATATCCAATTCTGGAGTTCCCCTTTATTCCCCCTGTTATAAATGCACAGGTCCTTATCTCTTCAGGAAGAGAAATTCACATTTATGGGTTGAACAGCGCAGATCACAGACCCCCCCCCCCCCTGCTGATTGTCACACCTCTAGTCTGAGGAGACTCCACTTGGTTTGCAGCTCGCTGGACCCCTGGCTGTGAATTTGTCACATGAAAGAGGGGAGCTGCAGACAGCCGGCACCAACATAAATCGGACCATAACTGTGCCCCCATGTGTCCCAGCACCAAACCAGGTACAGAATCAGAACCGGCCCACAAAACCACACAAGGGGATAGGTTACCGCGGGCTCAGCAATAAAGGAAAACCTGGAAAACAGAGATCTAAGGTTCTGACCCGCTTAGGGACCCCATTTCTGGACTCATCGGATGCCCGGCGTCCAGCCCAAACGTTTCAAAAGCCATACGAGGCTGGAGGTGACAATCCGTCCCACAGAGGGGAGGGGGTGGAGGGGTCTCACCGCATAAAAAGGGTAACCCTGAGCCAGGCATTTGTCACATCTGGAGAGGTCACGAGTCACCCGTGCTGGAGGTGTCCATCCACAAGCTCTTCACTTACCTCTTGTAAGAGCTCCCCATCACCACTACTACAACTGCATATTAAGGTAACTGACTCATTGTTTCTCTGTGTAACTCACTCTATCCTGTAACCGTCTCAGAACAGTATATTTGTATCATCTGTATCATTTCATATTACATCATAGCCAAATGCTTGTTATCACGGCCTAGTGTGCTTATAGCATTAAAACTTAAACTTTAACTTGAGTGATCTGTTTGCCTTAAACCAAGAATCTGTGTGTCCGCAGGCTTTGGGCCTGGTGTTTCTGATAGGAGAACTCGGACAAAGGGTTTTGGGGAACGCGGTCTGTGTTTACGGAGGCCCCTGGCTTATAGGTGGATCACCTGACCCGCGGTTCCCTGACACAGACCTTAACCAACTAATCTGCACATCACACTAGAACCTCTGCTTACACTCCAAGTCTCGCCAACCATTCAGAAAAATTGTCTACCTCAACCTACAACACTTACCTGAATCCCAGGATCACTACTTAACTTTTACAATGCCAACTTTCAACTTGTAAACCATCAGCATCCAGCAACCACATTGCTCCACCCACCTACGAACCTACCTCACCTAGAACAAGGATCCGTCCACCACAGACCAACTACAACCTGAAAAAGGACTCAAATACGGTGCCAATAGTGTACCCAACACTGACCAATCTGTATAATGCTATCTGATAGGAGGAATTCCTCAGACAGCAAGATAAAAAATTCCAACATTTTTGAGGTCTAATTAGTCAGAGGCAATGATACCTAGTTGTTTCTGATTTAATTAATAGGTGGAACACCCCCCACAGACAAAACTTTATTATTGCTGACACTGTTACCAATATAGTTACCTTTGTATTTGCTAACTAATTTTTTTCATAGGATCGCGGAGAACCTTAACCTTGTTTTATTCTCCCTTTCAGCCTGCCATTACTAACCAACCATTTTATCCACAGCGCACCTACGCTAATCTTTTTTCCTTTGAGGTCCACACCTGAATTGGAACAGCTTAATACACCACATTTGCCCTGGGAAATACAGGTTTTTCCCTCAAGTAGGGGCTGCTCATATTATCTAATTGCGCTTTCCTCAAACCAACCTCTCCTAGACTCTGAATTGTGCCTGCCACTGCTCTGAGTTGGTACAGGGCCTGGTTCGACTGTCTGCCTCCTTGAATATTCTGGTAAGGGGCACTTTCCCATCTACATGTGTTCTTTTAAGTAGGATCAGCCAGCCCACGATGTGCCGTATTTTCTTTGACGTGATTATCCCTAGTTATATTAGGTTCCCAATGGAAGAGGCTGAGGTCAACTAAATTAAGATGGCTTCATTGATGCATTGATGGCACACAAATACCATTCTAAACCACTCGATTTCAAAAGCTGCACTACCAAAAGTGCTTTCACTCCATGAATGTGATGGTAATGTGAGACAACGAGCAGCGGATATGCAGATTCCCTGTTCCCTGGGTTCCATGGCTCATGCCATAATGCCCATGATCAAGTTCCAAAATAATGAAATGGCTACTGGGTAAGTTATGCTGCCACATTAAAAATTAATTTGGAATTAATTCTGGCATTGATGGAAACATACAATATAAACTAAGACTTTTATAAAGGATGCAATAGGCATTCACAAGGTACAGTGCCTATTTATATGATGCACAAAATGCTGACAGCATGATTTCATACTTTCTAGCAGTGAAGGTTTCACACTATTTCGGCCACTTGGAAGTATGCAAAAAGAAACTAACTGGAGCTCTTCATAAATCGGGCTGCACGCTTAACTACATGTGGTATTTCAAGTGAGTAAAATGCAAATCAATAGTGAGTACATCAATTTAAAACAAATTCAAGATAGTACAGGAAGTATCCTAAACATTTAATATTATTTTGCTTTGACTGGGTAAAATAAAGCCTGTATTACTATCACTTTTGTCTGATTTCAAATGTATTTTTTTTAAACTAGGATTATAAATAATGTTTGAAATGGCCAACAGGCATTTAAATGTGTCAAAACATGATTTTTTTTTTTTTTTTATACAATTTTTGAGGAATGCTAAAATGTACTGTAATCTGTTGAGCTAAACAATGGCCATTGTTAGTGCCAGTGTGTTAGCTGTTTTAACACAATTATTAATGTTCTATTTCAATAGTTATCCTTTAGAAATTACATTTGCCGTCTGGGAAACATGTTAGCATCTGCCAGTTTGACACTGGTTAAGTGGTACAGGTGACAATTGCATTAGAGTAAAAAGAAAACTTAGCTTGATGCAATGCAATTAGGCCTAACTAAGGCAATGTACAAAACACTTAGACACAAGCAAAACCTAAACTTAATTTGGAGTGGCATTGCTTTGCTAATAATCTTGCCCTAAATGTGCTTTGTTTTAAGTTTCTATGCAGATGAGTTTGCATTCTTTTATATAACTTAAAATCCAGATTTATATACTGCCATTAGTTTTCATACGACCTGAGTAATTTTCATTGCTAAGAAATTTATTGGTGTTTACTTTAGACTTGGTCGCCTTGTCATTCCCATCAGTTGCTTTGTTTTTCGTCCCTCCAGTATACAGAATCTATTTTTAAGAAACTTAAATGATTTTAAACTGTTAAAGATTATTTTTTTTTATTCCCGTCCTGCTAAGACTCTAAGAGGCCGATTCATTAATAGCGCCAGGTAGCGACAGATGAGCGACAGTAGCGGCATTTTCAGAGCGCCCGCTAGTAGTCGCTGTGCTTGGCCGTTGTTCTGTAGTTGATAGCGACTCAGTCGGTTTGCCGTAATGTTGAATATTGGGTGAGGAGTCGCTATTTGACAGGTTCCGCGCTGTATGGGAGCGCATGACAGCGAACGGCTCCCAGCATATTCATTAACAAATCACGCTCAAAACATTTTGTAATATGAATACATTAATATCAGACCTGTAATATCAATTCTGCACAATTTTTTTTTTTTTACCTTAAAAAAAATTTTTTTACATTGCTGAAGTGGTGACAGAATTTTTGACATTAAAAAAAAAAAAAAAAAAAAAAAAAAACATTAATAGCAATTAATTAAGAATATTTAAAGATTGCTCCATTGAAATGCATTGGAGAGTGCCAGGTAGCGAGAGGTCATACCTGTCGCTGTTCAAGGTCGCTCGCTGGCGCTGTGGGGTGAGGCTGGAATAATGATGAATGATTCGCTATCTGGCGCTCTGTCAGTCGCTAAGCAGGATCGGCTTGATAAATGTGCGATTGCGGAGGGGAGCCGGCATTCTCGTGGCGGTAACCGTCATTACCATTCGATCACCATTCGCTACCTGGCGCTATCCCTTGTTAAATAAGGGCCTTAGTCCACCAACATTTTTTAGCTGGGTTGATTAGGGCTGCTGGCCATCCCCCCGGTGCTGTTCTCTCATTGCCTGCGCTGTCTTCCTTCCTCACCAATAAGGTAGTGGTGCATGAGACGTGCTTTGGGTGCAGTGTTGTGTGGGGCGCGGTGCCTCTGGCTACCCCCCAGCCTGTGCACCATCAGCTTGAAATCCTGGTGGGGCATGGCCTCATGCTCCGCCCCTCTGGCCATCATTCTCAGTGGGTGGGAAGACAGGGTCTGGGATACTTCTTCCTGGTCCCACCTCCTCCTCTGCTTATGGCTCTGGGATTGACTGTGGGGGTGGATACGAGATGTGTCATCCCCTGCCTCGTTTCTTTTGGCCCAGGAATGCTGGTCTGGTGAGTCCTCAAAATGTGTCGCTGCTGGGGCAGGGGTGCCAGCCAACATGGTAGTCCTGCTGAAAAGTTATGTTTTAATTATCTTTTATCATCTCAAATTTTGTTTTTTACTCTGTGCTGGAGTCCTTGTTTTGTTAACCTGGTACATATGGGATTAAGTCGCCTTTCCTTCTGTGCATGGTTTCAGAATTCCCTGCTTGGCAATTTACATTGGGATCTAGGCAGTTTGGAGCAGCATGCTTGTGCCCACTCTTTCTTTACTTTATTTTAAATACCCTACATACTATATAATCTCAAGTGCAAAAATTGTTTTTAGTCAACACATTTTGCTCCCGCCATAACTTTCAATATTACCCAACTAGATTTTAACTTCTTTAACACATGTTTGTGCAGATAACTCTTGTTTGCATTTTCTTACTTTTTATTAACTGTCTCACAATTGATGTTTTATCTATAATGATTGGGATCATTACCATTGCATGCACTTTTTTTACCTCTAAAACCATAAAATTCACAGAGCAGACAAGGGTTAAACTTGATGCTTATATTTTATATATATTCTGTACATATTAATGTATTTTTATGTATTCTATGTGGCCACAAATAAGAACAATATATTAAACTTATGGTATATTTACTGCATATGAAATTAGGATTTATTGTACAATGTCATAATCATTGTAGTAGCTGTACTGCTAGCAACTATTACAATTAAAATAAGGAAATCTTCTAAAAATTCCAAAATTTGCACCTTCTATTCTTCCCATTCCTCTGTGAACATTCTCCAAGTATGTTTATTGCCCCTGTCCCTTAGCACTCACACACAGTGTAAGTGATGCCATCTAGTGTGACCACTGTGGATTGTCAGGCTTGCTCATTCTGGGAGCATTGAAGGGCAGGGGAAGCTATGCAAAATTTGGAGGTGATCATAGGACAATGGAATAGAAAGGAGGAGCAAACTTTGGAAAATGGGCTCCAGGAAAAAAAATAAAATTAGCCTGCTTTCTCATCTTCCCATGCTGGCTATCAGAGGCTGTGTCTTTCAGTCAGCTTCTTTATATAACCTCTAGTGAATGCAAAGTGCTGGCGAATAAAATATGTAGCCCTTGACAGCCAGCATGAGGACATGTACAAGGTAAGTTAATTTATCTTTTTGCCTGGTATATCCCTTCAAAAACCCATGTTATCTGCCCAGTGAACATGATTGGTCACCAGAAGAGGAAGCTGCTGTGGTAATAAAGCTTGAATTGGAGCTTCCTAAAACTAGAGGAACAAAAACAGTGATCCCACAGCACATATACAGACAGCCAACCACTTAACAGCTATTCAGCTTTCACTATGCAGCTCTAACCACGGAATGGCAAGAAAAAACTAAATGGAGTGTGAGCTGCTAGCCAACCCCCCCACTCCTGGGTACAAACTCCATGGGTACACATGGAAAGTCAGAAAGGTGGCCCACGTATGCTCCAAGAGATTGCTGGTGAGGTAGCGTAATGGGTAATCGAAAGCGATTTCTCACATCTGAGTATTCCAAATCAGGAGTACCCCCAAAAAGGGAGACAAACAGCCCTAAAATCTTATTAAGCATTTAACATTTTTTTTTTCTTTTAATAGCACAGTGTTTGGACGTTTTTAAATATAATTCTCCTATATACAATATAAAGATAACACTGTAAATGATTATCACTCAAGACAATCCACATTTATTTTACTAATAAATTCCACATTTATTTTACTAATATTTAACAAAAGAAACTTTAAATATTTGGGAAAAGCCTTAAAAAAGAAGAGTTCATTCTAATTGTGGAGGAGAAAGTATTTCTTCTATATATGTCACTTACTGTATCCATTCACAGGCACATACAATATTATATTTAACTGCAAAACTATCTGTATTGATTAAATGTCTAAATCCCTCTGGCCACAGGTAAAATGGTGACCCTTAGTCTGAGAACTTCCAAAGATGGCAACCACCAACAAATACATTTAATCAGTATTGCAAGTTTCTTTATTATTATTGACTTAATATAGAATCTTTTTCCATTTTACAAATTCAGCAACTGGCTTGTTAGATAACAAAAATGTTTTATATTATCATTTATATTAGTTTTCTCATTTGATTTTATAGGCATGATGAGTTTTCAAAGAAGATTAATGAAGTCCATATTAGATAACATCTGTCACATATTGTTTTATGATAATCAGACTTGAAATAACAGCTTATCTTGAAAATAATTGTTTTATTCACATGATGTTCATCACTGAAGTGCTCTTGAGCAAAGCACCTAACCCAGCAACTGCTCCATGGACGCCGTAAATGAAGGCAGCCCACCGCTCCAGATATGTGTACACTCACTGCATCAATGGGTTAAATGTGGATGAAAAATCCCTATGTGCAGGCAATCAATGGCTATCAATGTTCGTAATGATATAATATTAATATAAAATAGCTTGTTCTCCTCCTTATATTGACAAAGTAGTTAAGTAAGGGCGGTTGCACATTCAAAACACATTTCCCACAAAACCCATTTCTCACAAAATACTAAAATTATTTGATCCATAGGGGTCCTCAGGGTCACCCCATTCTTCACTTCCTAGACCTTTCAATTTAGGATGCCTGAGTTCTATGTGCCACCTAAGAAAGTCTGGGCACTGTATAAGCACTCACTCTGTCCACATTGATGATGGGCAGTAAAATTTGTGAAGCTGGTCTGCTGTGCTTGCCTGCCCTGCAAATCGTATTCATCTCTAGATCCAGCAGATGAATAAAATCACAAGTTCTATCGGCAGATAATAGATCAGCACTTGACTAGAACAGCAAGTACCAGTAGCAAAACAGTAAAAGTCTCAGAATTGTGAAAATTTCAGGATCCATAGGCATGTTAATAATATGACAAAGATAATCTTTGATTTTGGGTGCCGCAAGTAGATATGCATGCACTTACATGCCTTCGCACAGTCAGTTCTTGAAGCACTAGGACATTATCATCATGATTAGCTGCTCACAGCTACCTATGCAATTGCCAACCAATAACATTGCAAATGTGTTTGATGGGAGACAAGTCTGGAGATGCTGATGGCCATGGTACCACGTTTTGGCCTTACAGGAAAAGCATCATATTGTCTGTCATTGTACCACAGTTTAAGAACCATCCCAAGGAGGGATGTGATCTAGTGAAGTAAAACTTTGTAGACTCTTACCTTATTGTCACAGGGGGCCAGGAGGAATCACATATACCCTACTTATACCATTCCTGTGCAACTATTTGTCTCTGACTTAATAGCAATATATATTATATGTAGGCAAAGTATAAAGTTTCAACAACCCTAGAATTAAAGGTTTCCGCTGAGAAAGACATTTGCTTAACAGAAGCTGGTGGCACTGAGAGATGTCACTGAAGGCTAAGTGACAAGAAAAACAACGAAGCCGTTATGGTTAATTTGAGTTGATTTCATAAGTGTGTGTTGGCATTATAAAATTGTTTAGAATAATAACACTAATGCATCTGCTCATTCTTTGTGCAGTTACTCAGGCTGGGTTGCTTGACATACAGTTTTATAATAACCTCCATCTGCCGTGCACTGTCTGTCATTTCTGGATCTATAACATATTGTGACAGAAACTTCATTTACCTAAACTTATCTTGGCAACTTGTACTTCATTAAATCGAATTCTGCGAGCATCAGTTAAAGCTTTCTTACCTAGCCATGCATGGATAAGCTTCATAAATCATCTTTTCTGGTTTTTGTCTCTATGTTTTTAGCATCGAGTTTAAAATTGGTTTATTATAAAAACAGTAATATGTTTAGTGACCAGTGTGTGTGAATGTGTAATTGTGATAAATCATAGGCTTGTCTTACCAAGCACCCCTTTGGAAGATAAATGGCCTATGAGGAGTCACCATAGACACAAAACTGCATAGGACTACATAAGTGGTCACCCTGTGATGCCACTAATTACAATCAGTGGAACACTTATAGTTAGGACATTTGAGCCACAATTAAAAAGTGAAATTGATTATTGAAGGATTTAAATATAAATAAAATTATACCAAGAGTAGTAAGCTGGGCTTTAATTAAAGAGGAACATTGTAGGTATTGGAGAGTTAATAAAAACTCCCCAAAACTGGCTTGCTCGCACCCCCCCCCCCTACGATTTAACATTTCACAACTTAAACTTAACTGTCCAGTCACATAGCGCTCCAGCATCCTTTGGTCCCACGCCATCGGGCAGCACCATCTAGCCACCCCGTCATACTCTGCACCGCTCCTTTTCTTCTTGCGCATTCGCAGTGTCACTGCATAGGCTGCAATTACACTTTGAGCAAATCCCGCAAGATTTGAAGAGCACCGCGGGTTATTTATGAAGAGGTGGTGAAGGGTGAGTGCAACTAAGGCTTGCAGCCTTCACTTAGCGACAGCTAAGGGGGGTGCAAAGGGGCCAGGAATGCTGCCAGATGTGAGGGAAGGATGTTTAGAGAGGAACATCAGAAAAGGTCTGATGTTCCTCTTTGAGCGTGACCCAAATATACTAAAAATCCACTACCAAAAGAGTTTAAACTCTTAAGAAAAGGAGTCATAACGGCAACTTCATGTCATTTACAGACCACAAATAAAAAATAAAGCCATCATTCCTAGCTATTAAGTAAGGTGGTTTCTGGTTGTTCAGAGTGGAAATATAGCATATAAAATGTAAACAATTTGTCCAATGAAAAGTTTCTTGTGAATATGGTAGCTGGTTCAGTTATTACGGTTTTGAACACATCATTCTGCTCTCAGGAGATCTACTTTACTTCTAAAGTAGGTCTGTCCCCTAAGCCAAACTGTGCTGTAGTAAAAGCATGTGGCAATTGCAATTATTCTGATGTGTGTAGATCGTGCAATAGTGTGGGCAGATGTTAAAGTGGTAAGTGCCACTGTGCTTCCCACAAAATATTACTCAGTATTGTAGGGGAGTTTGTAAGATACAAGGAATGCCAGTTATATGAATAAAAGCTCTGTGTCAGCTACAGGCCAACTCATTGTGACGGAGTTATGGTAGAGGCCTGGTTATGGTAGAGTAAGAATGTTATTTTCAGTCTAAATAGTTTTTAACTAGCAGCCCAGACGAATGAGCAACACTGGACCTAATATCCTTAGTTAATATATATTTGTCTAAGTAACATGTGTCAAACTCAAGGCCAGGGGGCAGTATACGGCTCTCCAATCCTTTTTATGTGGCCCTCTGACAGTTGCTAGGCAAAATAATTCTGCATCTACATGTGTTCTGATAAAAGTAATTCTGTGTCTGCATTTGTCCGAGGCAAAATAATTCAGTGTCAGCATTTGTCCTGGACAATAAAATTCAGTCACTGTCCTGGGCTAAAACATTTTGTGTCTTTCATTTGTCCTGAGCAAAATATTCTATGGCCAATCTGGGCAAAATAATTCAGTGCTGACATCTATCCTGGGCAAAATAATTCTGTTGCTGTCCTGGGCAAAATAATTCAATATCTGCATTTGTTCTGGACAAAAAGATTATATGTCTGTCCTGGGCAAAATCAGTCTCTGTCTGCATCTGTCCTGGGAAAAATAATTATGTGGTTGTCCTAGGTAAAATGTTCCAGTCCTTGTCTGCATCTGCCCTGGGAAAAATAGTTCTGTGTCTGTAACCATTAATTTGAACGATTGTGTTAGCATTTTGTTTAAAGTTTGGTATCAACCGGGCCTTTGAAGGCGACCCGAATGCTGAGGTGGCCCTTGGTTAAAATTAGTTTGACACCCCTGCTTTCCCTAGGGGTATTCCAAAAAAACCCTGGTTTTCCCTGTAAATTCAACTCAACCCTTGATCCCCTGGCTGTGGCTAAGCTACCAAAAGCATCTCCAATCCTTCCTGCTGGGTATGCCAAGAACACACCAGAGGCTTGAGCATTTCAAGAAGTTTCCTACTAACAGGCATACCAAATTACTGAATGCCATGTCATCTAAAATCCATTGCAACATGCCTCTGCTGTCCTGATGCCGTTTAGATTAAATTAGTTTTGCATCTGTGTTTCAGAATGATAAGCTATTCAGGGCCCTTCCTATGGTGACCTTGAGTGACTGGGACACAGTTGCTGTATCTGCTTTGGTACCGCTCTCCCAATCCTACAACTAGTAGGGACCATCATTCAGTTAGGGCATTAATGTTTTTTCTGATGGACTCAAAATTTAGTAAAATACCTGGTCCCATCACCGAACTCATGCACATTGGATCCAAAAATCACAGTAATCTATAAATTCACTCCAATCATTGTACTGCATTTGGGCATGGGTACAAGTGCTTCCATCATCAAGTAGACACCACACACAGCTCCTTAAATTAGCTTTTAATCAAAAACTGTGCCTAAAGAAGTTAATAATTACAAAAGGCATCAGCCTTAGAATTTGTATATGGACAAAAAGGATGAATTTCAAGCCCCACTAGGTGAAAATAAATTAGCTGGAATAGCTGAATCGCTAAAGTGTATTCAGGTCTAACAAAATACTTTAACAGGCTCTCAACCCATTGATGAAGAAGAACGAATAGATAGGCGCTTTACTTGACTGGCTTTCCACTGACTGACTGAACTATAGTGTCTACATATAGTAGGTTAGGTAGGATTTCTAAGGGTTGGGGACTACCTACATTTTTTTCATGATTATTTATACGTTCTATAACAACTACAGTCTAATGATGTCTGTAACTGGATGTATGTAGTTCACATAGTTCCCTTTACTACACAAATATAACTCAATTACTTCTGCAAATACGTATTTTTGAACGTTTTAGAAGGTTTTATTTCTTCATTGACTTATGTCTATATTTGCTTTATTTACAATATCATCTCAACAAGTAACTTAGACTACAGCTGGGAGAAATGTATAATGAATAAGGAGAAAGAAAAATCAAAACATTTTCTTCATAACCAGCAATATAGCATTTTGAGAGTCATATTTCAAAAGTGTTACACCCAGGAGTATCCAGCAGTGTTTTTCTATGAATAATTGAATCTTTCAGCAACTTTTCAGCTTTTTTATCTTGAAATATCAAGTCTGAACCCTGTTTATAATGTAGTGATCACAGAAGACAAATGCCACATGAAACAAATGTTGATGGGTTTACGAAAAACAGTTGTCACTATCACATGCTATTTATGTATATTTCATTTTCAGGAATAGCAATCTGATGTTTTTCAAGCACTAAAATAGGTCAGTTTAGTGAAAGCTATTTCTACATGTCTATAGTAGATTCATAAAGTTTTCTTAACCTAACTTTATACTTATATTGCTCATACCTACGTGTTGTTGTTTCTACGATTTATTTTGGTTGTGCAGCATAATTTGGATAGATAGTTCCCCTAATCGCCCTGGAAAGTCCTGTATGGCACTCTGAGATCTTTAAGGACTGTATCCAGCCCAATTATGGGTGCAGGGACCAGGAATGCACACATGGTGGGAACAGCTAACAAGTGTGAAATAATTGTGCCACCAGAGGGGCAAGTAACTGACTACCCAAGGTAAAGAAGGCACAAAACCCTACGCTAGACCCAACTTCCTGGTCTAATACCAAATGGCAGAGATTGTAAAAGCCATGAGCAGGCCATATTTTGCCATAGACATACTGTAGGGACAATGAGAAACAAACTGAAAATTACAAGACCCCTACATTGATGAGGTAACCAACACAAGTATACAAAGATGCAGGCATGTTGGATCAAATGCCCAAACACAATACATATATAGTTATGGACTAAGAAGGCCACTGACCACAACATGTAACTGTGAAGCATAATTAAAATGGCTGAAGGCCCAGGCACAGAACTGTGCTGAAAAATATGGGTGTATTTGGGCTTTAAAGCGGAACAAAACCCACATTTTTAACTAGCATTCCCTGAATTGCTCCCCCTATAAAGAGTGCATTTTGCCTATTTTTACTGCACCTGCTTCACTCTAATCCCAAAAATGGCGCCTGTTTTAGCTGTAAAAAAGCCATTAAGCGGAGTTAACTGAGGATCTTTAGCTGCAGAACTAAAAGGATCGGTATGACAACAGTACAACATTTTAAACCACCTGCACATTTTACCATGTATTTCTGCATCTTATTTTATCTCACTTGATTTCAGGGTGACATTCAGAGATCTCTGTGTGAGGAAATTCTGGTGCAAAGAAACTACAGAAAGAATAGAAACACAGATAAATAAATACAATAAGCACGCTGTACATCTTACCAAATTCAGTATTGTGTTTCAAAATTAGCTAGAAAAAACACACCAGACAAAAATAATACAAAAACAAATATGCAAAAAACAGAACAAGTAGGGGAAAGAAAGTAAAGGGAATAAGAATGATATAGAGAAAAAAAAACAGAAAAGAAATAAAACAAAATAAGGAGAGAACATAGAAAATAAAGAGAAGAGGATGGGCATCATAAACATGTATAAATTGCACCAACATTTGTCAACTCAGAGAGTAGGGGCCTGTACATGTCTATGATCCGGGGCAAACAAGCTTATTCATGTCTCCCAGACCATTTCGAACTGTTCCACTGAGTTGATGACGAAAGCCCCCAATTTTTTATATATCATGTTATTAAGTCTTCTATATATTTCAGAAAAGGGTATATAGCACTTTTTCCAGGCTCACGCCATAACTTGTCTCACCGCATTGAAAATATGCTGTGCTAAGGTGTATTGTGGCTTGGAACAGTGGAAGAGTTTCAAGTTGTGGGGAGTAGTTCGAAATGGCCAGGTGAGCCTAGGTAAAACTTTTATATTAACGACTAGAGCTGCAACAAGATAAACACATTTTGCCACACTTCCGCTTACCACCTAGATGCAAAACCTGAAGGGGTTTGGTTTTTACTGTCTTGCCGCATATGATTAATCATTGAAATGGCACCGTGAGATTTAGGATATTCGTTGCACGCTCTTTCAAAAAGCGTAATACAGGGTGGCTTAATGGTTTGCCTCAAATTAGAGTGAGCAAAGTGCCGAACCTGCAGATAGTGGAAAAATTCTACATTGGGCACATGACTACTACAGTAGCTTTCAATGAATCTAGTGACCTAGGCAGTCCTTCCTCCAGCAAATCTATAACCCTGGTTAGACTTACAGATGCCCACCATGAGAAGCTTTGCAGGGACTCCCATAAGTTACAAGAGGGGTTTATGGGGAGAGGCCAATGGACAAGACCTATCCCAGACATATCTTACATGTGAAAAATTGGGTTTCTGAAATACTTTCTAGGCTTCATTTTGAATCAGAGATAGTTACTAAGGAAGAGGGGGCCTAGTTCTTCATCTTCAATTTCCACCCAAAAAGGCTTGTTAACCTTTGCATGGTAGGTCGCCAGCTGTGCAATAGGACTTGCTTGGCAATTAAAGGAAGAACAAGACAACCCTAACCCTCCAACTAGTTTGGGTCTGTAAGGAGTCATTGTGGAGATTATAGGGCTGGTGGCTCCCCAGATAAATCTGTAAGCCCTAAGCTGTAGTGCTTGTAACACTTGAACTGGGATCTGCACAGGGAGCACTCAAGTATAGGATTTTGGGCAACCACAACATTTTTATTGCAGCCAACCTCCCCATCCATGAGAGGTTCAATTTAGAACATTTAGCAAGTAGAGCAGGTTCAAAATCATGGGTGGATAGTTGACCTCATAAAGATTGCCATTGTCCCCAGCAATTTGTATTCCTAGATAAGGGATGGACCTGGACTTACACAGAAATAAATATTCCCTTTTTATCCTATGGACATTAGGCTCTGGTAGACTAATATTTAATGCACGTAATTTGGAAGGGTTCACTTGAAGCCCAGAGATGCACTAAAATGTTCCCAGGATCTTAAATACGCTTGGAAGTGATATTGTAGGGTTGGTGACCATTAACATTTTTTGGGACCTGCCTGCCAACTCCAAGCCATTAACAACTGGAAACTGCTGAGTCAGTTGAGATAGTGGCTCTATGACCAGAGAAAACAGCAAAGAGGATAATGGACAACATTGCGTCATACATCCCAGAATTGGAACGCTGTCTGATGGCCGCAATATTTCATGAAGGCACTGGGGGCAGCATACAGAGAATCCACTCACCTAATAAAGCCATCACCAAAGTCCCATATAACAAAAAATCCCATGAGACTGTATCAAATGATTTCCTTACATCTAGTGCAAGAAACATGGTCCAGATGTTCCTATTATTAACTAAATGTACCAGGTGGACCATTCTCCGCACGTTGTCCCCTGCCTGCCTACATGGAAAGAATCCCACTTGCTCTTTGCTTACTAACTGGGGAATGAGGCAAGAGGCTAGGATTTTGGTAAGGATTTTTATGTCTAAATTTAGAAGAAAGATAAGCCTATCATTAGACCAAAGAGTCAGGTCCATGCCTCATACTCACGGTGGCTGTCAATGTATCTGCCCCTTTGAGCAGTGCATTGAGAGCCACCGTGGGGAATGGAAGCATTTGAGGAGCTAATTCCTTATAATAAGAAGCTGAAAGCCATCAGGGTCAGGTTGCTTATTTATTTTTAACTGTTTAATAGCTAGCAGGACTTCATCTGTTGAACATTTCTAAATCTACTGACGCCCTGACCTGTGCAGGTAAAGCTGGAAGAATAATATTCACTAGTAGGGAGTCCCACTTACATAGTTACATAACTAATAAAGTTGAAAAAAGACATATGTCCATCAAGTTCAACCAAGGGTGTTGGGGTAGGGGAAGTTACTTTTTATTTTATGTTTTATTTTGTTTTTAGTGATAACTGCTAATTGTAACTGTTAATGTTACTTTCTTCTTACAAAGCATCTAATCCTTTTTTGAAGCTGTCAGTTGATGTAGCAAGCTTCTCTGGGAGGCTATTCCACAGATTTATAGTTTTTATCGTAAAAAATGATTGTCACCACGGGGATTACATTTCTTTTTTCCAGTCTTTAGAAAGGATTTTACCTGAATTAGTGTTTTCCCATATTTTTTTGTATTGCATATTTCTATATTTATAAAAGTTAATCGTGTCCCCCCTCAGTTGTCTGCTCTCAAGACTATGCAGATTTATTTTTTGTAATCTTTCCTCATAACTAAGATCCTTCATTCCTCTTATTAGTTTGGTGGCTAAGAGCGTCCTTTCTATGAACAGGTCCCCAGAACTGGACAGCATATTTCAGGTGAGAGCGCACCAGTGCCTTGTAAAGAGTGAAAATTACATCCCTATCCCATGATTCCATGCCTCTTTTAATGCATGATAAAATCTTGGTGGCCTTGGAAGCAGCTGCTTGACATTGCATGCCGTTATTTAGCCTGTGGTCCACCAGTACCCCCAGATCTTTCTCAACAAGAGAGTCTCCCAGTTTTACTCCCCCAAGCACATAATGATAGACTACCGGGAATGAACCCTGATTGCGGAGACTAAGAACTGGCTCACCTTTCGACCGGGAAGCCTGGAATCTAAGGACCAACCTGGTTTTCACTAGAGCCTCTAAAGGTGGGGATAGCCTGGGCTGCAGGAAGTTCCCAGATCAGGCAACCTAGGAGTGGGTATTGCCAAGTTCTGGGTAGAGGACAGACCAGAGCGGGACTGGAGACGCATGTGCATGCATAATCGCACATGTGCACAATCCACAAAATCATATGCCATACATATGCCCGCGCATAATCGTGCAGCAACATCAGATGCTGCGGCCGACAGCACATGCGCACACACATACTGGCCCTACTATGTCTAGTTTGCAAATGCAAGAGCACAGGAAACCTCGGTGCCCTCTGCTAAGGAACAAGAGCAACAGCTCTGGTTCTATGACATTGCCCCCCCTCCGGCCGACTCTAGGACAAGGTTTCTTGGGATGGGACATATGAAAGTCCTTAATCAGGCGAGGAGCGTGGACATTCCTAGGCGGCTCCCAGGAATTCTCTTTGAACCCATAGTTCTTCCATTTAATTAAATATTGAAGACCCACTCCTCCGCAACGGACATCTAAAATTCATTCAACCTCATATTCCTCTAGCAGGGGATCATAACCGTCACCAGGGGATTCAGCGGGGAGTGCT
This sequence comes from Gastrophryne carolinensis, assembly GCA_027917425.1. Classification (NCBI taxonomy): domain Eukaryota; kingdom Metazoa; phylum Chordata; class Amphibia; order Anura; family Microhylidae; genus Gastrophryne; species Gastrophryne carolinensis. The sequence continues at coordinate 217,826,150 of CM051234.1, forward strand.
GGTTTAAGTAAGGAGACATGAAACACAGGATAATTGTGGAGTGACAGCTGCAGGTGAAGTTCAACAGCTACTGAATTAACAAGTCTCTTAATCACAAACAAACAGACACATTTAGAACCAAGCTTCTTGGTCGGACAATGCAACCTAATGTTTCATGAGGACAGCCACACTTTGCCACTGACTGCATATAGCGGAGAAGGTTGACGATGGAGATCCGCATTCTTCTTATACTATTCCTGAGCTTTACAAAGACATTCTTTTACCTCTTGATGTGTCTTTATCAGAGAGGAAGCCAGTTCCTGGGCAGCTGGTAAATTGATATCCTTCAGAAGATCGGGTAAAATGTTAGGGTGAAACCCTAAATTCCCAAAAAGGGTGACTTGGTAGTGGAGCTGTGGCAAGGGTTGTTATATGCAAATTCTGTCAAGGGCAGTAGTCAATAGCAATCGTCTTGGAGGGTAGAAGAATAGCAACGTAAGTACTGTTCAAGTGTCTGGTTGGTACATTCAGATTGCCCATTCGACTGCAGATGGTAAGCGGAAGAATGTGCCAGAGAAATTTGGAGGGACTCACACAGACGGGACCAGAAGCGAGAAGTGAATTGGGATCCGCGATCTGAGATATTTTTGGTGGGCACACCATGGAGCCAGACTACCTCCCTGATGAAAACTTGAGCAAGTGTAGGTGCAGAAGGAACTCCCATCAAGGGATCAAAATGAGCCATTTTGGAGAACCTATCAATGACCATTAAGATGGCAGTGAATCCATCAGAAGGAGGTAATTCCTTGATGAAGTCCATGGAAATGTGGGACCATGGTCTCTCAGGCACCAGCAGAGGAAGAAGTAATCACATAGGCTTGTGAGAAGAGCCCTTACTCAAGGGCACAGATTCAACAGTGATCGATGAAGTCTTTATTCAAAGAAGGCCACCAGAAGTGTTGATAGATCAACTCCAAGGTCCTGTGTAGTCTGAAATGCCCTGCCAAGGGGTGGTCATGGAAAGTTTGTAAAACTGCAGTTCGGGTGGCCCTAGGTGGATAAATAAGACTTGATGGATAAATAAGCCATCAGAGCAAGGCAAGTTTTCACCATCCTCCAGTGGTAGTTCAGGAGAAGCTTTCCAGATCTGGGAGATGAGTTCAGACTCTAATACCAGAAAATGTCCTTCAGAAAGGATCGGCAGTTCAGAGGAATCTGTCTCATCCGAAGAGTCTAGAAGTGGCAATCTGGACAAAGCGTCAGGCTTGATGTTACGGCTGCCAGACCAAAAAAAAAAAAGCAGGAGAAAAACAAAGACCAGCGTGCCTGGCAAGGTTTTAACCATTTGGCTGAATATTCCAAATTTCTGTGATCAGTCAGGATAAGGATAGGATGTACCACTCCTCGAGAGCCAGTTTAATGGATAAAGGTTTTTGGTCCCCTACATCGCACAGGCATTCTGTTGCTGACAATTTGCGAGAGAAGAAGGCAACAGGATGCACTACAGCCTTTTCTTCTGATCATTATGAAAGGACTGCCCCGACAGCAATGGATGATACATAAACCTCGAACCAATTAGTTTCGCATACCCGCACACCATACCATAAAGTATAAGCATCTAATTCTGGGTGATTCAAACTGTCCAACAGGATCTATTCCCAAATTAGATCCAAGGCATATCAACATAAAACTATTGTTGACGAAAAGCACACCTACTACCAAGGCTTTTTTTAGATTGCAATTGATTTGTGTATTTAAGGTGAAAAAATATATATACAAAAAGTCTTGACTTTTGTGCTGGACTTTTCTGTTATCTGAATAACTATTACCCTAATATGTGTGGGTTAAATATGTATGTAATGTCTTGTATATATATATTTTTTCACCTTAAATACACAAATCAATTGCAATCTAAAAAAAGCCTTGGTAGTGGGTGTGCTTTTCTTCAACAATAGTTTTATGTTGATACATAAACCTCCTCTGGAAACCTTGCTTAGCTGATTCAGTTCTTTCAAAGGTCTTTTCTTTTTTGGTTATCACCGTAAAAGGCTATGGCAGAAAAGTTACGAATGATCTGGCGATAGAAATTGGCGAATCCAATGAATCTTTGAACCTCCTTTCAGGAAGTAGGTGCTGGCCACTCAAGTACAGCCAAAGCTTTTCTAGGGTTCATGGAAAACCCCTGATCCAAGATGAGAACCCCCAAAAATGAGATGTACATCTTTTCAAATTCGCACTTCTCTAATTTGGCATAGAATTGATGCACCCGGAGTCGTAAGAGTACTGCTTGTACATGTTCCCGATGTTCGGTCAGGTTTGCAGAGAAGATGAGAATCTCGTCCAAGTACACAATTACAAAGATATCAAATAGGTCCCTAAAATGTAATTAACCAGATGTTGGAAGGTTGCCGGTGCATTACACAAGGTTTTCGAAATGTCAGTAGCGAGTACAAAATGCCGTCTTCCACTCATCGCCTTCTCTTATCCAAACAAGATTGTAGGCCCCCTGAAGTCAAGCTTGGTGAAAATCTGCCAGCTTTAAGGAGCTGAAAAAGGTCCGAGATTAAGGGCAGGGGGTAGCAATTTTTAACAGTTACTTTGTCTAGTTCCCTGTAGTTTATACAAGGCCGTAAGAACCATACTTCTTGTCCACAAAGGAAACACCTGCGCCTGCGGGCGATGTGGAAGGCCGAATGAACCCCTTCTTCAAATTTTCATCCAGATACTGATGAAGAGTTAACAACTCCGGATCAGATAATGGGTAAATACTGCCAAAAGGGATGGATGCCCCAGGCAGAAGTTCCTCGGACATCAATCATAAGGCCGATGGTGAGGTAGAATTTCCTAATCCTAAAGTCCAAATAAGCCTCAGGTACGTCTTGAAGATTTTCCCCCTTGGCGGACTCAATTAGAGCCATTTGATGCTTGGCAGTACATTTGGAGAAATAGGCCTGAAGACAATAAGGAGAGTCAAAAAGAACAGTTTCCGCGGACCAATTTATTGAAGGGTTATGTGCCAATTGCCAGGGTAGCTCCAGAATGACAGGGAAAGCAGGGGATGGTATGAGATCAAAATTAAGCCATTCAAAATGATCTGGATCAACACACGCCATCTGTGAAGTAATTGGACCGGTCTTTACCGTGGAACCATCAGCCAAAGAGATGGTGAGTGGAAAGGGACATTAGGGTTGATTCAGAGAGACAAAAAAAGACTTTCGTTTTTGTGTCAATCTGTTTTTTTTCTTTTAAATGTTCCCGCTCTCGTATGAGTGTACGAGCGATTCTATGCATGCATTGCAAGCCTTCTGTAAAGTCTTTGTCCGTTTGTATGCCAGAGTACGAGTACGAGAATGTAATCTTCCAGCGTTAGTTTTCCGTTTTATTTTCTCATGTTACAACATCGGCTTTCATTTTTTTGTCCTTTTCCAATTCGTCTCCTCCCACGAATCCTTTACATTTCCCATTAGATTCTGATTTCCTTTTTCGATAACTAATCATCCAGACGAAAATCCTTACGATCTTACGCCTGCGCACTACAAACTTAACTCATTAAAGTGCTCGCCTACATATTTGGGTCACTCACTTCTGCTACAATGCTTAGCTAAATCACTTTGCGCTTTCCTACATCTTCCATGTATGACCCCTAAAACTCACCCAAACCACTTTGCGCTTTCCTTCTTCTTTCATTTCTGACCCCTAAATCTCACCCAAACCACTTTGCGCTTTCCTTCTTCTTCCATTTCTTACCCCTAAAACTCACCCAAACCACTTTGCGCTTTCCTTCTTCTTCCATTTCTGACCCCTAAAGCTTACCCAAATCACTTTGCGGTCTCATTCTTCTTCCATTTCTCACACCTAAAGCTTACCTAAATCACTTCTCGGTCTGGCGAATCTTCACTTCTAAATTTTGTGTTTTGCATTCATTTTGTGGTAACCAACCCTTAATGAATGTGTTTAGAAAAGGAAATGACACAGAGACATTTTTTTTTAATAATCTTAAATGGCCTTTTTCAAGTGCTTTTCTTTAAGTAAAATTGTTTCAACAAATTTATAACTTGGTTTATATATTTTTTTTATTTAAAAAGATATAAAACTTTTAACAGATTTTAAATTTTTTAAATAACATATAAAACGTAGTAAAATATATACATAGCAATGGCAGGCCACATAACATAATTTCTTCCCCCAACGAGTCGCGCAGCTCCTGCATCTCGCCCACCAACTGAAGGACCCTGGCACTCAGCTGTGCCACACTGGCACGTGTGGTCCCTGTTAAAAAATGTAAAATAAATTATTTGTATAACTATGTTGGGGTCATACTGCAGTGCCCCCCCCCCCCCCCCTGTATGGTCCAAACACCTAAATCTGGACTTCAAGAGCCCGAAGGCCCTCTCCACAACGGCCCGGGTTTTGCAGAGGGCCCGATTATAGAACTCCTGGTCCACATTCTGTGAGCGAAGAACTGGCGTCAGGAGCAAGGGCAGAAGCGGATATCCAGAATCCCCTAAAAGAATTTAAAAATACTAACATAAAATACACATTCTAAGCAACAATATTGTTTAACATGTCATCAAGGGCTAAAAACAGCCATAGGTTAAGACATGGATTATCAACTATATTCATTGCCATACAGTGAAAATGGATTGATGGAATGTGAGCAAACTTACCCAGGAGCCATCCACCAGATAATTCTCCTGACTCAAACTGACTAAATAAGCCGGAGCTCCGCAATATATAAGCATCATGGGATGACCCTGGATGCCCTGCAAGAACACTGAGGAATCGCATATCCGGACCAAACACTGCTTGTATGTTTTGCAAGTGGCACATCGTGTGGTTCCTGCAACCAAATATAAAATAATTACTCAAAGCCAAGGTAAACAACTAAGACAATAACTCCAACAACAAATTAAGATTCAAGTTCGACAATCCAAATATAAATAACAAAGGACATAAGTCTAAAAAAATGTACCAATTATATGGATGTGTGGGAAAATAAAGGTTTACATGCTAAGGACTAATTTAGGTCAGCATTAAAATGCTTTTATAAGGCATACATGAAATGTATTGATTCAGGTATGCATTGCTATACAATGTATGGGCTCGGCCATGCTGATACATGCAATGCCTTGGAGCTGAAGGCGCTCAGACTCCTCCACATAGCCGCAAAACATGTTCAATAGCAATCCGAGTTCTCAAAGGTCCCGTAAGTGAAGCGGAAAAGAATCCGTTTTATAGGGCGGAGGTCCATCAGCAATCAGGTCTCTAAATCACACGACAACCCATCCCAATAACGTAGGTTATCTGAAGTAACGCAAATTATCAGACAAACACACACAAAAACTTACACAGACAGCTACGAAAGTCCAGACGAATGTGTCTCTAAATCGAGCCTATTGTCTGGAGGGAATTTCATGAATCCTGGCAAAATTCTAAGTCCATAAAACAACTGCAGGCTCCTGAGTTGATAATGGCTGCCACCTTAATCCTTACTTCCATGCAACTGTAGGCAGAGCAGAACAGCAATATCATTATCAGAGAGCAGGAGGGAGTGCAAATAATGTTTAGGAAGTAACTTTTTGCCTGGGGGACGGACCGGGCATCTGTAAAGGAAGTGTCAAGCTTCACCACAGTAAAGGCAGAGATTTTAACCCATAACAATCCCCCCAAAAAGTGGGGTCTCCGCCATGTCTTTTTTTGTATCAACCCTTTATGTCCCATTACTCAGCAGGTATAAAAGGCTTCCAGCAGCAGCAGGAGAACAGAATCCAGAGTGATCGACATGGGACAGCTCAGGATGGATCCATGGGAGGGAAGTAATAAAAAAAAATAAAATAAAATAGTTTTTCTGGTGTGTGTCTTTTTCACATTTAACCCTTTGTGAACTGGTAACTGATCCATAATACCCCTATACAAGTTCACAAAGCTTGGCATCTGGCAACTCACCTGGAGCTAGCAGGTGACTTTCCATTAACCCCCAGCCCCCATTACCTACCTCCCAAAAGCCCAGGGGGCAGAAGAAGCTGGGGCCCTGACGGCTACGTGGGCTTGTAGCCTCTAGGACCGGGAGCCAATGAGGCTGGCCTCCATGCCCTGTTCTACAAGCCATGCATAGCTGGCCCCCGGGCTGGTTATGCATAGTAGGGGGGCCCCACATCATTTTTTGGGGGAAGGCAGGGAACCTGTACTTTTTTTTTTTTTACCCATCACTCAGCAGATATAAAAGGCTTCCAGCAGCAGCTGGAGAGCAGAAGCCAGAGTGATCGGTGTAGGACACAGTTTTTGGGGATGGATCAATCAGAGGTAAGTATTAAAAAAATAAATTATTTTTTTCCTTGAGACCCCTATACCAGTTCACAAGGCTCGGCGTCTGGCAATCACCTGCGGCTAACGGGTGACTTGCCATTAACCCTCAGCCCCCTATTTCCTGCCTCCCCAAAGCCGGGCTGGCATCCGAGCCCTGGCCTACAAGCCCCCATAGCTGCTGCCTGGGGTATGTCTTGAAGGGGGGACCCCACCATTTTTTTAATTTTTAAGGGTTTTAAATAGAAGATTTAAGGCAGAAGGATATCATGTCATCCTTCTAGTCTGCCTTTATGTTTGTATGTTTTCTTTATCTTAGTAAAGATATATGCTTATACCATCCCAGGCACATTTTTTTTTATAAAACAAAAACCCCCTAAAGTGAGTGGCAACCTCCAAATTATAACATATCTAATTTCAAACACATGGTATGGAATAGTTTAAACAATCTCCAAAAAACATAAGCAATCAAATATATACCACAGACACCTTACTGCAAATCAGTGTAGCTAAATAAATGGTATACTGAAAGTGCAAATAGGGCTGCTCTCCTTAGCACCTTTGCGCCCCCCCTGCTTCTGAGAAAATGGCTGCAGCAGCAAACCCAGCTGGTTTGATACCCCAGGAACAGGAAATTAAAGAGATGGGTGGGTAACAGCTGCACTGGGACAACAAGGCCCAGCACACCCACCGTAGAAAAAGAAGCAGTGAGCAAGGTGAATGAAGTAAATAGCACTGGCTGCTGCAGTGTGAACCAGTCCTCCACCAGAGGCAACCTCAGGCAAACTGAGATAAGTGAAGTAATAACTGCATGTTTGTAGGAGGAAGGAAAGGTGCCAGTGCAGAGGGAAGCGTTAAATAAATAGGTTAAGACTGTAGTAAGGGATGGAGACAGTTGAGGAATAAGTTGGGATGGAACGGGATCAAGGGAGCAGGTATTCATATGGGCTCTAGAAATGAAAGAGGATAGTCCTAGTTCAGTTGTTAGGATTCAGTTAGTTATAGAATAAGGCAGGGGGAGTTTGGAGGAGTGAGGGATTTGGGGGGCCAGATCAGCCAGATCAGATGTTGTAAATTTTTTTCCCTAAAGAATGCAGAAAAATCTTCTGCTGTTATTTGGGAGGTTGGAGGAGCAGGAGGTGGGCGGAGTAGGGAAAGTATTGAATAGTTTTTTCATGATTCTGTGCTTGTGCAGAAATAGGTAAAGAGAAATATGCTTGCTTGGAAGTTGAAAGGGCAGTCCTGGTTTACTGAAGGGCTTGTTTTAGAACAGAAAGTCCTTACTAGCTTTGGTTTTTATTTATTGCTGTTCAGCAGCTAAAGAGTGCCATTTCAGTCTGGCCATGCTTGCATTTTCAGTTGCTGGGTTTTGGTGCACCATAGACTAGAGCTGAAGTAAATTTATTGTGATAGCGTGAGGCTGCAATGTCAATGTCAGTGAATTAGGTCAAGGTCTGAAGAGGCTTACGTGCAGGGTAAATGTTAGTAAATTATGGTCAGAGAGGGGGAGTAGACAGGAGGAAAGGTTAGATACAGAACAGAGGTTAGTGAAGAAGAGGTCAATCATATGCCATTTTTGTGGGTAGGGGCAACAGACCATTTGAGTATGAAAGAGGAGGTTAGTGAAAGTAATTTCGTGGCAACATGGTTGTTAGTGTCGACAGGTATTTTGAAGTAACCCATGATAATTGCGGGGATGTCTCTCAACAGAAACTGAAAGTGTCAGGTAGAAAAGTGATTGAGGAAAAGGGTACTAGTTCCAGTGTGATAGATGATTGCAATTTTTAGATCATAGGGAGAATATAAACTGGCATAAAGAACTTTGAAAGATGAGAAGGATAAGGAGGGCATGGCAGGTATTGGGTTAAAGGAGCAGAATTCCGATAGATGGATACCGACACCTCCGCTCTGTATGTTTCTGGGCCTAGGGGTGTGGCTGAGGGCAGTGGGTGAGGCTGTGTCTGATGGAGTAAGCCATGTTTCTATGAACCCCATAAAGATAAAGGAGTTAGAGAGAAACAGATGATGGATATAGGCTAGTTTGTTGCTGGGAGTAGTAAAAAGGAAGTGGCTAACATAATGGTTTAAGAACATCAAGGCGCACAACAACATTAAAGACATATTAGTCTATTCTTTCTCATTTTATACAAGGCTTTAAAAATAATAAACAGAATGTAACAACTACAATATATTCAAACAGTGACTGGAGGAAAATATGCGTTTATTTCATAAGCAGACAATAAAACAGTGGACAGTAAAACTTGCAAGATGTCAACAGGATATAAATGAAAGCCATACTGTTGAAAACATTTCAAATAATTTATCTGCAAGCCTAAAAATGAATACAAATGTATAGGGATAACATTGTATTTATAATTGTGGGTCTATTTTAACTCTAAGGCATTAGCAATATTCTGATATATAAATGATAACATAACATTTATACTACTTTGTTTGCTTAAACAACTCATATGTTCAATAAGAGACACGTAAGGCAACTTTCCTAATTGCTAATATCCACATGATAATGTATAGTTAAAAGACAGATTTCATAGTAACCTATTAAGGTACACCAGGAATTATTAAGCTACTGACCTGTGAAGAAAATTACATTATGGCTAGTTCCTTCAAATTATGTTATAAATGATCAGTTGGCATAGACTCAGAACATTTTAAGTAGTGTATTCTACATTTATGCACATTTAATTAAAGGCAGAACTATCAAATAATTGACCAATCAACTGATCATAACTGCTTTTGAACTCAGCTTCTTTGACCTTTAGTTCACCGTTTCTGTGCCCTTTCTCAGCTAAATCCGCGTTTGCACACCCACCCTTTACTAGGCTTTTATTATAACTATGATTTCATGCTGCCTGCATCACAATTTGTGATGGGCATCGGATTTAGGCTGAAGCTTAAATCAACATAGACCTAGCTAATTTGATCTGGTTCGCCCCATCCAGGGTATTGGAAAGATCTGGGTTAAATTTACTGGAATGCCACCCTCTGGTGCCAGTAGGTGGCATGCTAGCCATCACTACCATCTGAATGGGTATAGGGGTCCCTTGGACACCACCAGTTCACAACAAGTAACAAAATAAATAAAACACTTTTTTAAAATAAAAGCAAATCATCATCTCTGTATCTTTCTTCTGTTCCTTGATGGGTGGTGTCCTCTCTGCAGGTCTGCGGGTTCGGGGGCTTCCTCGTGGTCTGGCAAGCAGTGGTATATATTTTTTTCTTTTTTAACTGTTTATAAGCTAGTAAGGGGTCTGGTATTTTGGACTACCGAATGCTGGATTCTGGGGACTATCAGGCCAGTGGAATTCAGAACTGGATAGATCCTCCTCTGGCTCATTAATAATTACAAAACAGACCAAAGTGATCTACATCATGTCCCAGACCAGTGGACACCAGTTTCACTGCTCATCTCTGGTTCATTTGTCACACCACTGCTTAGTGCAAGGCATTCCAGTCTGTGGTTTAGTTAAATTCCATGACTTTTTATCACAGTGCGGACTATGGGAAACTTCAGTTGCAAGTGAGCACAGTTGTACCACTGTACCACTAGAACATTCGAAACTATAAATAATTTGCCCTGATTCAAAGCCTCTCTCACATGCAATCCTGTCTGTGGGCATAAGGTCAAAGTCCTGTATTTTGTCTATTTTGCTTCGGTTGATACTGGGCTGCGTTTTTTAGTCCGAATTGCCCTTTTTGCAGGACTTTATGCTTAGCATACACCGAGGATTTGCTTTATTGTTAGAGGTAGGGCCAAGTTTTGCCGTTCACGTGCCTGTAATTTTATGCCTATAAAAACCACAGGGTTCCCGTTCAAAATGACTTGTTTTCGCTAGCGGGTACCGGTATGCACGATTATGATGGAGCCCCATGACAAGTTCTGTAAAGAGTACGAGTGTTTGCAGCAGCAAGGTTCAAATTAACCTGACTGAACCGCCTTTCTCTTTTGAATCTTTAGTCCATGGTTGGCCGCCACAAGAAATGGGCATGCAGTTGGAGTTATGACCAAATTGATTGGCTGCCTTTAATTTTTAGTGAATGAGTCCTTCCAGAGGCTAGGGGTACTGTCAGCTGGCATGTCCCAGCCTTCACTGAGCCGCGCCCTGACTAAATTTCTCAATCGCATAGCTGTCCTGCAGGAGAAATACCTCTCTTTCCCTGACAGCATGGTAGCCTGGAACACGGTGCGATTGGATTTTTTCTGAATAGCGAATATGCCAAGTGTGTTAGGTGCTATTGATTGCACGCACATAGCCCTGTTTCCCCCAGCTGCTCAGGAGTATATGGTTCGGTATGTTTAGGTCCACATTGCTCATCCTTCTTTGCCACTCTCCTGTCTTTATGCTCCCCTAAACCTGCTTCCCTGTGTTCTAGTTGCCCCTGTTTTTTTATTGTTTTTGATTTTCAGTTCTTGTTGCCAGTCGCAGCAAGATGGGCCACTTGCTCATTGTCCAAGCATTGTGGGACCAGCTCTTCATTGTTTCAGTGTTTTGGCTGGATTTCCAGGCTCGTCCCACAACTTATCTTGGGGAGTTCTAGTCTGTATACCCACTTTGAGAGTGGCGAGATGACTGGCAGTTGGCTTCTGGGTAAGTGTGTCTAATCTTTTTTAGTATCTTTGTGTCTATTGTTAGCATTGAGTTTGCACTCTTTTTGCATTTTGTATGCGTGCGTCCATTTTTTATGTGTTGCTATTATGTTGTGTTAGCCTAGATGTCTCCCTGCCCTCCATTACTACTACTGTGCTCATATCCCAATTTAAATGTCCCTTTAGCATCACGGTTGCTAATTAAAACCCTTTGTACATGCATAGTGGCAATTCATAGTTTGGTTGGCCAATGTTTTTTTTCTAATGTCCCACAAAATTTTTGCCTCCTTGCAACCGTGTGCTCTGATCTGCTCAAGGTTCAACTTATTAGTTTGTCTATGCTGTTTTTCTTTTTGGTTCCCTTTTTGTTGGTAATGTTTTGTTATTATCCTTTTAGGTGATTCTGGTTATCCCCTGCTGCCCTGGCTCCTGACGCCCTTTTTAAGGCACCAGACAGCTGGCCAGGAGGCCTATAATTGGTTCCACCACCACACAAAGGCAGTTGTGGCACTTGCATTTGGCCTGCTCAAGTCAATATTTCGATGTCTGGACCACACAATGGGCGCACTCCAATATAAGCCAAGAAGGCGGTAAAATTAATTTTGGCATGCTTCCCCTTGCACCATTTTTCCTTGATGCAGCATGTGGCAGCATATGTGGAGGAGGCGACCACTGCTGCAGCTCCCGATATACCCGAACACCTGTATTCTGGGACCCAGAGCCGTGGTGGCCAAACAATTCACCAGCATTTGTTGGACACTTTTTTTCATAATTGTATTTTATTTGTTTTTGGCCTCAGTCTTTTTCTAATCTTGCACCCGTTTGGCTTTTTTGGTTTTGAATAAAAAACATCCAGCATTTAATATTCTTTGCTATTTATTTACGTTACATATGCCCAACTACAACCAACATGTTTGGCTCCTGCTCAACACATGCCACATTTTTCACACTAAAAAAATAGTTGCCTATCTGCCAATCAACAAGTGTCCCCCCCCCCCCAAAGTCCATCGTGCCTGGTTATGGGGAGATTGCCCTACTTAAGCAAGACCAGCCTTCTTGAGTTCTGGTGGTTGGCCTCCACCATTTTCCCCAGCAGCACCTTCATAGATAAAAACAGGCGGTCTGTGCACCACTTGTGGGTGGAGTTTTGCCAAAAAGTGATTATTGGCTCACCAGCTTGACTCCATGAGTTGGCACCGCCGTACCAAAGACCACCTGGCTGGAGGGTGGGGCTGACTGTCTTCTGAGCACTCAGTGGAGGTGGTGGGGCTGCTGCTGCCAAATTGCTCTTGTTGTTACTGGTTCAGGGAAGAGTGGTGTGGCCCACTGACAGGTGTGGCAGAATATTTGGTGTTTGTGCTACAATTTCCTCTCCCTTCCTCCATCTTCTGTATAGCATTCAGGTGCGGTCTGTGTGGAGAAAGGTTCACATAAGTGTTGATGGTGGGTTCGTGGAAGGCACGGCAGATGGGGCAGCTGTCGGTTCAGGTGTTGCCTCTTGAGCCGTAGTTGCTGCTGGCTGGTGGGTTGCTGCAAAGTCAAGGAAAAGTCACTGTTATTTGGCAAATTAAAATAAGTATCTGCTCTGCTTCAAACCCTCAACAAGGATTACACACTGGGCCCCGCATCATGTGGACCAAAATACTTGGCTGCTATGTCCAGCAACATTTTGAGGGTAGAGCAGGACCGGGACCAAGGAAGCCAGTCATAATTTTGTCCAATTCCATCCAGCAGAACCTCCAGGTGTGCATCATTAAATTGGCCACTCAGCTTGCCCCTGGGTGGCTTATACTGTGGTCTGCTGGGTGGTGTGTTGGGTGGAGGGGGAGCCATTGTGCCACCTTCCAGCCCCAGTAGGCCTGGATTTGCTACTGGCTGGGGAACAAACAGCCCCCACTGTGGCTGTGCAGCTCCGCCTTTGCCTAGTCACTCACTTCACTGTTGGCTCCGAAGTGGAGCCCACACTGGGGCCCGCACTGGTGTCTGCACAGGGCTCCATTGTCCTGACTGGTGGGTGGAACATGGTGGGCTGTGGTGGGCGCCCCAGGAGCCCTGGTTGTGGGTATGCTGATGCCTCACACTGCAGCAGGAGATCCGGCGTCGCCGCAGGGGTGCATCATGCAGATGATGAGCAGACGCCAAGAACCAACATGGCATCAAGTGTGTACACCCAGGAGCAGCAGCAGTACATCATGATGGTAAGTCACCATGCTATGCCAGTCTATGCCATTCGCCTATGCTTGTGTTCCAATTAACAATCTAGCCAAGGTGCGTACAGATGACAGAGTGGCCACCGGGAATGATTAAACACAAACGGAGGCACATGGCGGCCTTGTATTCCAAGGCATGAAACAGGCCCACATTAGTGTGCAAACCCCTATGAGCCAAGAAGAAAATGCCCTCAACCATACACTGCCACGGTCACATATACCACTCTTGCTTGTTTGTATGCAACGCTGGGGTGCCTACGGATGGGAGAGTTGCATCCGCCATGTTGCTGCAATATCAGCAAGCGCTATCTGACAGTAGTCTCAGAGGGAGGAATTAGGTGTGCCACCTGGCCTAAATGTGTCTGTGACTAGAATCCACCAGGCAGGTGTGTGCATGTGTAACTAAAGTAGATCAAACAGGGAAGGGCAGAAACTAACAGTGATATTGTTTTTTGTATTTGCAGACTTTAATCCATAAATGCTAGGACATCAAGCATGAAAAGAGGATGTTGGAAGAGGAAGTGGCAGCCCATGTGAGCGGCAAGGGATGTCGCTTTTCACCCACACCCAAATTACGCTGACTGGACCCCAAACAACAAAAGTGACCCCTGGTGCGCAGGTTCCACGTAAGTGGATTAAGAGAGAAGTTGAACAATCAGGCCAATTTTTGTAAGTGAATTTTTTCGCTTTAATTCTCTTATGTAGCTAGGGAGTACCGGCTGTGCATAACGGCCACCCGGAGGTGAGGTGTCCGACCAGTGGGGCCAGGAAGACATCAGCACCTGAACATTCCTCTGCCTCTTCTACAGCCTCACCACCACCAGCACCAGAACACGCTGAAGAGGTGGGGTATTGAGCTTGGAGTCGCCCACGGTACAGCAGTGGTCAGGTAGGCCAATACACCACAAACACCCAGGTTGAATAAATGGAAAGCCAAATGACATATATCCTAAGTGCTGGTGTCTTGTGCTCCTCTGTCTGTACAGAATCCTCTGAGGGGGAGTTGGGTGGCGATGGGGCCACCTGAGAGCGTAACGGCACCAGACTCAAGTGGGTTTATACTCAGTGAAGCAGACCACTACACAAGCAGAACGCAAACCACACATGGACAGGCTGATAACCTCGGATCCTTTTTCATCACAGACCTCGAAAAAGGGATGCCACTGCAGAGGAGGGTGGCCTCCTAAAAGGTCGCAGAACAATGGTGTGGTAAGTATGTAGAAAAACAGCCACACATGTGTACAAACAGGTGTTAACATGATTAATTTTTGTATTTACAGGTGCCACATTGATCCCACAGAGTCAATATTTTAGACTTAAAAAAGTTAAAAAAGCAAAAAAAAAAGGTTTATTAAAAAAAAGCTGGAGAAAAAGCTAAAACGGAAAGTATTTGCACGTACCTTAAACAAGGACAGATAGCATTACCCATCAATCCTTGTAGCAGACGGAGCTATGCAAATCATCTCTTTATGTCTCTTATTTGTCATATAAGGCCCTTAGAAACGCTAAGGGTGCAGTGCCAAGGATTAGCTTTAAATTTACACAGCCATACACATCCAACTAGTGGACACGTGTTTCGAGCTTTAGGCTCTCATCAGCACTTGGGCTGATGTTTCTGGCTGTATGGGGGGTGAGACTTGGTGAGTGCCAAAACAGAGTCGCAAGCCAGTATGTGGAGAGACCCATGTTAGGCTAAATATAGGGGAGCTAAAAAGACCAAAACCTGAGTAGAGGGGTTTTTAGTCTCTTTAGCCCCCCTATATTAAGCCTAACATGGGTCTCTCCACATACTGGCTTGCGACTCTGTGTTAAAAAAAAGCTTTAATTCAAAACATTTTTAATAAACAGTTATTTTCTTTACATGTATATGCTGCGTGGAGCCCTTTAATAAAATAACTTACTTCAAGCAGGGTGTAGCAGCTCAAACAGGGGTGGGTAATGGTGTGGCAAAAGAGAAGGTGGCCTAAGGAGGACAAAAATAAAAAAACAGTGGGTAGAAGCAGATGACATGGAACCAAGGGGCAAAGGTAAGTCTCCAGACTGACATGCTCACTACAGGGGATGCCCACAATGTGACCAGGAGGAAAAGTAAGTCTCTTGACTGACATGCACACTACAGGGTATGCCCAAAATGCGACCAGGCAGGAAAGATAAGTCTCCTGGCTGACATGCAGACTACTGGGGATGCCCAAAATGTGACGTAGGGAAAGGTAAGCCTCAAGACTGACATGCACGCTACAGGGGATGGTCAAAATGCAGCCAGGGGGGGAAAGTAAGACTCAAGACTAAGCAAAAAAAGAGCATTCATGTAGAGGCTCTGAATCAGGCTTACTATCTCACTGTGCACAACACAGAGTGACAATTCATTTATTACATAATTACCAGATTCCTTGACACCACAGTTTAAAAAAAAAAAGAAATCACTGTAGTTTTTAAGTATCGAATTCTAGGGTCTTTCCTAGTCTAACTTTGTATGCTAATATGTATTTATTACAGTGAATATTAAATTATTATACTGGGAGGGGGGAAAGTGCCTATTATACCAGATAGACATCAGCTCAGATAGATCAGTCTAAAAAAATGTTCCATGGTGTGGTTGTTGACCAGATACAACTAAAAGGACCAAGCTATTTTTCATTTTTTTTTTCAGAGGAGGAAAAGTCTAAGCCAGCAAAAGTGGGAAGGGAAGAGCAGGACAGTCTACATAAATGCACAACAGTTGTGTTTTCTTTCATCGACTAGCCATGGTCCTTATTGTGAAGAAAAACCTTTCTGAGGGCATTCTCAAGATCACTAGTAAACTGCTCATCTGCTCACTGTATTGTGCTTTATCCTCATCAAGAGAATGAAGAGGAAAAGGAGATGAAAGATGAATGTGCATCTTCAGCTCACCCCCTCCCAAAACCCCCCACAAAATCTAAAGCTCTATTTTTGCCTAAAGAAAATCCTAGAAACTATTGATAGCGAGACTAGTATGCAGGAATTTCAATTTTGCCCTTGACTCTCTACTAGAGGTCTCCTGTGGCTTTTCTCATCTCCTCTTTAGAAAAATGAGAATTATCAAGCAAATCATTCCCCACACACACAGTTTCCAATTAGTCGATTAGTGTATTCAACAGCCGAATTCACGTGATTACACTTTCTACTCATTCCCTCACAATTCTTACTCTAGAATAGACCCAATCCCACACCAAGTTTTATCCCAAATCCATTACCTCCTCAATAGGGAATAAATCCATTAATAAAATTGTCCTTACAATGAACCACATACAAGACCCTTATTTATCGGCCGATATCCAAAAGGAACTAAAGTCCTTTTTGAGCTAAATGTCACCCCTAACCCTTTAGGGGTCTTGGAGACATAATAAAACATCTTATATGTGGTATGTTGATGGGGTCACCTGTTTCCCTTAATGATACTTAAAAATTAAAACTTAATATTAAACTTAAATATTAAAGACCACTGATCAAACTCCATCTATCTTTGTTGTCATGAAGTTAGACACAGTGCAAGTTCCGAAATGGCTTGCTACCTCCTGGAGATTCCTCCTAGAAAGCTTTCTCAACGTGAACTTCATAGACCACCTAGGTAAGTAGGTGAATAGTGCACCGGAAACCCAAGGCCTTCTCCAATAAAAATAGCCTAACACTGCAAGGATAACCCACTGGCCCCTGATTCCCCCTCATCATTTTTTATAAATTTTTACAAGGAAGCTTTGTCCCATTGGATGGCCCGGAGACATTTTCATCTATCTTGTTACTTACCGGACAGCTTTGGGGTCAGTGGAACCAGCTCAAGTTGTGCCATGGGCACCCTTTCTGTACTGTTTGGGGACTTTTGGATCCAATTCTAATATGTAAGATTTATCTTGCTAAATTACTAAATTTAGTAAGGCATACGAGGCCTTTAACATCTCTGAAAACAACTTTCATTAAGGAAATTCCTTCACAATCTTCAGTTGATGGATGTATGGAGATTAGAACATGAGAATTCAAAAGACTTCATCTACCTCTCACTGACTCATGGTTCATATAGTTATATATAGACTATATATTCCTCAGTCTTCCCTCCCACGATTTAGTGAGAAGCATTAAAATGTGTCCTAAGGGGGGGATTATTATGCAACTGGGCTCATGCCTAAAATGTGAAAAAGAATCCCTAATTTCAAAAACTTTAAACATTTGATTCACAGCCTGGGGACACATTGATCTTAGAGGGAAGGATTTGTTGGATGATGGCTGTTGGATGATGGCTGGACCCACTTGAACCTACTGAGAGACGGATGAGGAAATCAGAAATTAGATCTATGGAATCTATTGACCTGACAAAACCTTCTATTTAAAAAGGGCCCAAAAAAGCCTTTCTTAGAGATCTCACTATGCATTTAAGCATTTAGCAACAGATGACACATCCCCTTCAAAATCTATATTAGAGATCTATAGTATACTATCCTTTCAGGATCGAGGTAAGTCATACTTTTTCTATGACTCGGAAAACGATCTTGAGAAGATACTCTCTGCCGAACAATTGGAACGCATCTTTAGGGTGACACATAAGACCTCTATCTTCTCTAGATTACAAAAATTAAACAATACATTTTTAACTCATTGGTACTATAATCCTAAAAGGCTACACAGCTTTTATTCCTTACATTCACCTCTGGATCTGGAGATGCAATTCTGAGGATAGTACCTTCATTCACATCTTTTGGTCCTGCACAGAAATTGCCCCTTTCTGGAATTATACTTTCTCTTTAATTACAACAATATCAGACTGACATGTAGGCAATGACCCTGCACTGTGTCTGTTACACTTTAGCAAAATGAGTCTAATAAAACACTAAAAATCTTTGTGGTGACACCTTCTAAATGCAACAAAAGCAGTAATTACCCATCTGTGGAAGTCGACAGTGAGCCCCTTTGTTTGTGACTGGTTTGAAGAGGTGCAGCAGGCGTTCAAAATGGAGGATCTCACTGCTGAGCTTCATGATAAACAGCAACAATTCTGTGACACGCATACACCGTGGTCCCTTTTTTTATTTATTTTTTTTCTTTCCCCCTCAGAATATGCTCTTTTGTACAGAGAGTCTGAGAGTCCATATCGAACCCATTGTCCACTTCCTCCAGAGAACATTAGCAAAGTCTTCACTGGGAAGTCTGTAGGTCAAATATTATAAACCCTTATGTGTAGCTCCTTCAGTTGATAGGGGTGCCAGTGAGACAGTAGTAGCCGAGATTAGTTCTGTCCAGTCCTGTCCAGTCAATACAACTGCGGCTTTGAGCAGCTCTTTCTTTTAGATTGGTTGCCTGTAGTATTACTGTGTGCGGGATCTTCCAAAACTCTTTGTGCCAAATATTTTAATAAGGTGGTTGTGGGTTACCCCTTCTTAATACATTTAATACATTTACAGTAATACATACAGTATTACTACATTAATACATACAGTAATACTTTTAAACATAAAAAATTGCCAGGTTTTTACCGAGGTGTCGAGATGATCAAAACCATTCAAGAGACATGCTCCTGCATCATATAGTATGATAACTGTTAATTTTTCCATGATCCATATTAATATTTGTTTTCATAGTTTAATTGAATGGTGGCATTTCCACCAAAGATGCATTACCGATACAGGGGCTTGATGCACCCCCAGCATTGAAATGTCTTGATAGATTTATTTTATATTGTTGTTAGATATGCCCTCACCAGGAATTTATATATAAAACATTTAAGGATGGGAGCCTTTACTTTAGTAGGGGATCGAAAAATATTGGCCCATTGCTTTCATTCGAGAGCGCAAGGTAATCTTCCCACTTTTTCTTAATGTTTAGTGGAGGCCTGAGTTGAGAATCTAGCAGATTATTATACATGTAAGATACAGTAGAGGGAGCAGAATATTTTTTTAAAGGACCTGTTAATCAGACTTGATCTAAAGTGAGGAGGCAAATATGGTGCCCTCGCCCCACCCTTCTCAAGGTTCCTGTGTTTTATAACTGATTTTGACAAGGCCATTCCTCCAATAGAATCTCATCAATGTAGAGTCTATCTCTTTAAAAACGTTTCTAGGCATATTGTAAGGGGGGGTTCTAAAATTAAAAGATATATTGAGGGAGGATTGCTGTTTTAATTAAACTGATATGGCTGATTAAATTCAGTTACTCCATGTCGCCATTTTTACCTTAATGAGTTGTTGAAGTGTGACCCCTTTTAAAGTGGACCAAAACCCAGGATTTTGACTATCCTGGGTTTTGTTCCTTTCCCCAGGGGTTCCCCGATCGGGGGGCCCCGCTGTGTGAAACCCCCCTAGATCGCCACAGCCAACTCACCTTATCCTGGTCCCACGGCGCGTCTAAGAGCCGAGGTTCTGACGGCCGCATCCTCCACTTGTAGCAGTCCACATGCCCGCACCAGGCATTTGTGAATTACCGGTGCAGGCACACTCTCTGTTAAAGGGAGGCGGAGGATGCGGCCACCAGAGCTGCGTCTCTTAGAAGCGCCGTGGGATCGGGATAAAGTGAGTTGCTGCGGTGATCTGGGGGGGGGGGGGTTGACACAGCGGGGCACCCCCGATCGGGGCGCCCATAAGGAAAGGAACAAAACCCAGGATACTCAAAACGTTTGACTATCCTGGGTTTTGGTCCACTTTAAAGACTGAGATGATTACAAAAGCTTGGTGGGAGGGGTAGACTGGGGCTAAAAAGAAGGCCCAGGAAATTCTGGGGCACACTGGCCCTGCTGTACTGTTTCTGGACCAGTGTAGTATCTTAATGTCACAATATATATACACCTTATTTTTCGTTCCATAACAAGCCCCCAGGGTTTAGAGGACAAAAATTAGAAAGAAAATATTCTGGACCAAATGGTGTGATAAAATACCCCCATTACAGACAGTGCGCAGAATCACCCCATTACAGGCAGTGAGCGGCATCCCTCATTACAGCGAGTGAGGGGCATCCCACCGAGGCATGTTGCAGCATCTCCCATTATATCCAGTGGGGGCATCGCTCTTTATAGCCAGCGGGGGTATCCTTCAGTACATCCAGCGGAGGTATCCCTCAGTATAGCCGGTGGGGGCATCCTTCTGTACAGCCAGTCGGGGCATTCCTCAGTACAGCTAGTGGGGGTAGCTCTCTGTACAGCCAGTTGGGGCATCCATCAGCACAGACAGTGGGGGCATCGCTCTTTACAACCAGTGAGCGCCATCCCCCAATCCCTCCTCCCCTCGCTGCTGCTCACACACACATTCATGCTTATGCTCACAGCTGGAAAGAATAGATGCTCTGAGCCAATATAGTTGAAGTTGTTGTTATTCCCGCCCCCATCGCCTCCAACGCTCTCACTCACACACACACATCCCGCCTCCACCTCTCTTACACACATGCTTACCGGGACCTCCTGTTTGTTGCTCGCTGGTCAGTGGGCAGGCCCTATATGGGCGGCATCCAATGAAAACAATGGTCGCTGCCCATAGACGCCCACTGACGCCCACTGACCGCGCAACAACCAAGAAGTGCCGGTAAGTGTGTGTGTGGCGGCCAGGGAATAGTAGCAACTGGTAGACTGGCCGCAACCCGCCATCCCACATCATGTAATTCACGGAGTTGCAGCCTTCCCTGCCATCGGCCTACCGAGATTTTGCCCGGTATGCCCTATGGCCAGCCCACCCCTGCTTGGTGGGTAGCTGGGACTCAGTGGTTGGCTTGTCCATCCTCCCCCGTCTTCCCCATTGCCTCCTCCCACCCCTTCCCCACTCCTGTTTCCCTGCGGATTGCTTGCTGATCTCATAGCAGAGCCACTACTTATACCACCTACCCATTACAATTTTTCTTCTACTTTTTACTCTTTCCTCCTTGCTTTCTTTACTGTTCTTTTCCTCCTCGTCTCAGATATTCAGATATATATCTACCTCATTGCTATATTAGATGCACAAATGAGGGTTGTATGAGGTACTGCTATATAGTATGCAATTCTGATTATTCTGTTACCGTACTACCATAAAACATTTGTGAAAACATAAAATCAGGAGTTTAAACAAAAAAGAAACTGATTCACAATCCCAGGGTCAGACATAAGCAGAGCTCCTCTCCCGAGCTACCTACTGAAATATCACTTAATAGGAACAGCTTTTGAAGCTTTAGGACCAAGCCCACCTTAAGTCCAGAGAAAGGCAACGAGCCTCTGTATACGAATTTGTGAGCAAGAGTGTCATACTCCTCACAAGATCACTCCATCCTAGATTTGCAGCACGGAAAAGTCCCTGAGCAGACGGCTTTACATCCAGGTTCTACAAAACCTAAGCCACACAGCTCTCGCCATTCCTAGTCAAAGCCTTCTACTATATTGGCTCAGAACATCTATTCTATCATATAGGACCCTTCAGTATGTGGCAGCTACAGGCCAATTTTATTAAACACTGACTTAAAGTGGTTTTCCAAAATTATGGTTTCCATATTTTAACCTCTGAAACCTAATCTAATGCACCTTGACCCGGACGTGAGGCACAAGATAACACCAACAAACTACTTGGCATACCAGCATGTACTCCTTTTTGTTATTGCCGAGAAGGCATTTGACAGGGTAAGTTGAAGTTTCCTTCAATCAACAGTGGCACAGATTTGCTTGGGGCTTAAGCTCTACTCTAATATTATGGCATCTTATCAAAGTTGATGGTATCCTGTCTGAGCCCTTATCGACCACTAATGGAGCTCACTAAGGGCGCCCATTATCATCTCTCTTGTACATTGTAACCATGGAGCATTTCACCATAGCCATCTCCTTCTACACCTCACCTTTCCAACCATATTTTTTCCTAGCTGCCCTTCAGGATTTCGACTGATACTTTCTTGAAAAACTTTCATATTAACTACTCTATATTGGATGCAATGAACCTCTCTCTCCCACAATCTTTGATATACAGACTCAAGGACAGTTTACCCTTCTGGTGGCAGCCCACTTCAGTAAAATATATAGGAATAAATATTTAATCAACCCCCAATAGCCTCTATTGCCTTGATGCAGAGCCTCCCCGTTCATCTATCCCGTGCGTTTTCCCGTTGGTTTTGGGCTGTGATCGGGTCAGGAAAGGGTGCTACGTTGGTTTTTGTGTGCGTTTATGCGCTCAGGTGTGTGCTCAGCCGCCTTTCCGATTGTCGGCTCGCAAGAGGCTGTTTCCCGGGAAAACTGATGGGTCGTTCATTGGTCCGTTTTTTTCAGTGATGCAGAGCCTTGATTTCCGATTGAAATCACCCTAATAAAACGTGGCCGCCGAGCCTTCACTTACGGGCAGTCTGACCAGCCGTATTTGAGCTCCGTGCTTTTTGGAAATGCATTCCTCTGTGGGCCAACATCAAAGGCGCCAGCTACGCGGTCTGGCACTTATGAGCATGGCAGAAACCAGGCTGCACCGAACGCCATTGGACATCGATTGCATGCATGACGTTGACCTATTCGAGCTCACCCGCCTTAACCGTGTTTCTCTCTATGCCTTGTATAGTGAGCTGCGGCCATGGTTAGCCCCCACCACAAGAAAGGGGCATGCAATTGCAGGTATGACCAAATTGGTTGGCTGCCTACAGTTTTTTTCATTCCAGAGACTGGGTGCCTTCTCCGTGGGGATGTCCCAGTCTACGCTGAGCCGCAGCCTAACCAAGTTTTTGGATGGCATGGCTACCATGGCACAGAATTATATTTTTTTCCCTCAAACAGGGGAAGCCTGGAATGCGGTTAAGCTGGGCTTTTAGAACATAGCCGACATGCCCAACGTCATTGGTGCAATCGATTGCACAAATGTCTCATTGATCTCCCCTGCTGACCAGGAATATCTGTTCAGGTATGTGGTTTTTTTTTTAAGCAAACATTTTTTATGCCTCACACTAATTCCACTTTTTGTTGGCTTTGTGCAGGAACAGGAAGATGGGCCATTCCATCAATGTTCAGGCAGTGGCGGGCCCTGATCTTCAATTTTTCAGCATGTTTCCAGGCTTCCCTGGGTCCACGCATGACACGCATATTTTGAGGAACTCAAGCCTCTATCACCGGTTTCAATCTGGAGATCTTTCTGGTGGATGGCTACTGGGTCTGTGTCTTAAAGTTGTAGTTGTGGGCCCCCATGTTTGAATTTGGATTTGCCAGTACACCACTAATCTGTTTTACATTTGCATGAAACTTGCCAACTTATTTTTTTTTTTAGTTTTTAATTTAAATTTAATGGGTGAAGGGATTCACCACTATTGTGTTATGTTATGGCCCTCTTATCTAAGTAGCATTCCACAGACATTTTTAACAAGTGTACAGGTTGGATGTGTATGTAGCCTCATCAAAAATGTCATTTCCTCAAACAATACCTAGCTCACCTATTTGTCCCTGTTAAATAATGTGCCAATGCACAGCTAAACCTTATTTTTAGCATCCACCTTATGTTTTTCTTTTGGATTTTTGCAGGTGACTCAGGCTATCCCTTGTTACCATGGCTGCTCACACCCATCCTGCACCCATCTTCCCAGGCCCAGGAGTGCTATAACACAGCCCATAGGAGGACTCGCTCTGTGGTGGAACATGCCTTTGGGTTGTTGAAGATGCGTTTCCGATGTCTGGATCAGAGTGGGAGTGCCCTTCAGTATCAGCCTGGCAAGGTCATCCAAATCATTATTGCTTGTGGGGTCCTGCACAACCTTGCCATTAGAAGCAGGATTGCTCGATATACTGACCTGGCTGCAGAACCTTTACCGATTTCTGACGAGCAGACCCCTCCTTACTCTGGTACACAAAGTGGCACAGCACACACAATACGTGCTGAACTTGTGGCCAATGTATTTTCATAAATCACAAGGCTTTTTTACATTTTTTTATTTTTTGCTTTGTGATTAAACAAATTGTTAATTTTCATTAGTTTTTTTTTTTTTAAAACTGAAACTTGAACGTGGGGTCATATACTATTACACCACAATTTAGTGGTAGGTTGTGGAGGATGTTGCAGTTGATTGATGGTGTGGGGGCATGTGTGCAGCAATGTGTGCCAGGCTTTGGTTAATGTCCTGCCATTGTTGCACCATTTCCCCCATATGGCTGTTTAGGGCAAACGCATTTCTGTTTAAAACCTCTAATTGGGTATTCAGGGATGTTAGTTGGGTGCACACAGTGTCATTAAATTGTTGTGTGCTTGCTGAAAATGCAATATTTTCCTGGCGCCAGGCTTCCTCCATAATTTGCAGCTGTCTTCTTTGGCTTATATGGCGCCTTGGCTGTGTTCTAGCAGTGGCACGGGTGGGTGGTTCAGATTCAGAATGAGGGTGTGGATGTTGTTGTTGTGCCTGTGGTGTCTGAGTTGTGGTCACTGGCTCAGTAGTGGTTTGTGACATCTGATGTGTGTCCTCCTCCAAATCTCTTATATGTTCTATTATTGGTGGAGTTACTATGTTCTGTAAAGAAATGTAGGTTCATATTAGTTTCCTTATGGCAAACGAATGGATCCAAATTCAATGTTAAAAGTCCACACAAAGGACCATTGACTTACCTCATCCACAATATCAATTTGGGTTCGTTGTTGCGAATCCTGGTGTGGCATGGGGGCCTCGGGGATAAGCCAGGGGTTGCTTGGCGTGTGGTCTGTTGACTTTGTCCTTGGAATTGAGAGTGTTAGATTACATTAAACAGCAAGTACAGTGTGTTGTCTGGCGTAACACAGGCTTTTGTACCTCATTTTAAAATCTCATGGCCAAATCAAACTTACCTTGTGACCTAACATTCCGGTCGGTGTCGTGTGCCTCTTGCAGGGCCTGAACGCTGGCCGGGTGTATGTATGTGTATACATGTTCCTCGGCTGGAGTTAGTATTATTTTGGTTGGTAAACCACCCCCTGTCTGCAGGCTGGGGAAGATTAAATCACACCTAATAAGTGTTACATCCTGTTACCAATGCGACTATAAATGCATTTCTAATGGGCTTTTCCTCTGCTGGCGGCACGTCCATTTTCTTTTTACTGTAATATTTGAGGTCCCCAAATTTCCGCTTAATTTGTTCTATATCTCGACGGACAGAACCCACACTATTAACTTGGCGGGCAATATTAGTCCAAATCTCCTGCTTTGCCTTCTTTGTGGTGGCTTTGGAATTACGGCCAAATAGGGCATCATAATGTTCACAAACGGCATTGGCAACAGCCATGCTTTGTGCATCGCAAAAACGGGCTGTTAGTGACCCACGGCGTAGTTGGCGCCCACATGGGTGTGTGGTGTCCCCTGCATCAGTTGAAATAGATGGTTGGCTATCTGGGGAGTCGTGTGTGGTTCTTGGGCTTAGGGGGGAGTGTGATGGTGTGTGTGTGCTGCTCTGGGTTAATGTCTGGGTGCCTGTGGAGCTTTCACCTGTTGAGCTGGATGGGGAATCTGAGTTAGTGGAACTTTGAGACCCAGAGGGTTGAGGTGGAGGGGTGGGTGACCTGGGTGGAGTGGAGGGTTTTCAGTTTAAGACATGTACGCAGCGACAAACTAGCCTACATGCAGATAGTAGAACTAGGCCAATGTGAGTAAGAAAGAGGTTCAGAAAGGGACTTTAGGTAGGGCAAGAAACTTGGACATGTATTTTGTGGAGTAATGCTGGGTCATTGTGTATTTTACAAACAGATGATGCTGAGCAATCACTACGACTTCCTGCCGTCAGATTTTGAGAAGAGGACGTTGTCGCTGGCGGTGGTGGACGCGATAGCCCGAAGAACCCAAACCACCTATACCTTCACCCAGATCGCCCAACACTGGTCCGATTTAAAGAGGAGGCATAGGCCCCGGGTGAGGCGGTACTTCGCAAAACATTTTCCAGGTAAGTGTGTATACTTGACATGCAAGAATCACACTGGCCTTGGCTGGGCGTGTTTTTATGATTGTGTTTCTATTTCAGCGCATGAATGGAAGATGCGGTTCCGCCCCACCCGGACAAGATCACACAGCCCAGTGTTGGGCGAATCAGGTGAAGGGATAGGTGGCAGCCAGTGACAACGGCCACCCCCTCCTCTGCCAGCGAATATGATGAACCACTGGACCTCAGCATGCAGGGGAGGGGGGAATCGGACGGCAGGGAGTCTAGCCTCACAGACCCACAACCTGACTCCGGTAAGACTAAGAAAATTACATATGTGCTAATACATGCAAGAAATACATATACTCATGTGCACTATTGTTATTTGTAGACTCTGACGTCGCAGGACCATCCCAAGGGAGAGGCCAGGAAGGGGGCCAAGATGAAGTGGTGGCTGCGGAAGGTGAGTGATTTGATGCCTCGAAGCATAACCTAATCTGACATTCAGGAGGCACAAAGAGTAACTAATATACTTGTGTTTTGGATCCAAACAGATTCAGAGCCGCACGTACTGGTTGACCCAGGGAGGAGGCTGCGCACCAGACGCCCTGTTGGCCAAAAGCAATGTAAGTTTAAGTTTATTTTTGGACAACTAGTTTAAACTCATGTACCCACAAATAACAAAAATCACATAAATAAAACACTAAAAATGATGATGTTTTTCTTTCACAGACCAAAGAAAACGGCCACGCAAGTAAAGGAGCCACCCATTTTGCCGCAAATTTTAAAGTTTTTATATTTTTAAAGTTTAGAACAATTTTACCAGTTACACCAAAAAAAGGATTACAGTAAAAAAAAAAACCTACAAAGAAGTGTGGTGTGTTTTATTTGGTGGCAATGTACGTTATCACAACATCATGATACTGTTACATGTCCCAAAAGGTAAGTATATGGGACAAGGAATAGCAAGACGAAGGAGAAGAAAACACAGAATAAGAAAAGAGATAAGGTAAGCATTAAAGGCAAGGAAGAAGGAGAAACAGAGATGAAGGTAAGCATTAAAGGCAAGGAAGAAAAACAAAAAGAGATTAAGGTAAGCATTAAAGGCAAGGAAGAAAAACAAAAAGAGATTAAGGTAAACATTAAAGGCAAGGCAGAAGGAGAAACAGAGATTAAGGTAAGCATTAAAGGCAAGGAAGAAAAACAAAAAGAGATTAAGGTAAGCATTAAAGGCAAGGAAAAATAAACCAAAAATAAATAATATTAAATTTAGGTATGTGTCAAAGTGCCAGTTTGTGGCATATGTACATTTACATGGAGGTTTAGAGATGTGCGCTTGCGTGGACCCAGATTGACAACAGGAAATCCATGGAGATGTAAGTATACTTGTCAAAAACAACAAAATTGATGTGAAAAATGACACGGAAGGCAAGCAGGTATGTTAAAAAACAAAGCAAAAAGGAGGAAAAAACGGAACGTCCGTGTGAACGTGAACGGAAGCCACGAGGAAATTGCATGCTCCCGAGAGGGGCAAAAAATGCTTCCCGATTGAAGACAAATTAACAGATCAGTTAGGGACCCATTCCGACGGAGGCTCTGCATCACATTGGAGCCACGATTCAAACGGGACCCCCGGACAATCGGAAGGTTTTAAGGTCAGTCCAGGGGAGGCTCTGCATCAGGCCATATGACCTCAGTTTAAATCTTATACATTACAGGCAGGATTAATATTCTAAAGATGGACGTTCTCCCCATTATTTTACCTTTTAAATTTTTTAAAATATTACTAGCCAGGCCAAAGAATGCTGAAGGGGCTGGAGTTCCCTACCTAAAGCGTTATCACTCTGCAGCAGTTCCTACAAATTCTGGGTTCAACGAGAACAAGACCTCCCAAATTTCAACCTCCAGACTTTACCATGGTTAAACCCATTACAGGCCCTTAGGAAAAGGCACTCCTATTTATGGCCCAACAATTCCTCTATTTCTTGAAAAGGCTTTAAAGGAAATGTGTTCTAGTTCATAATCTAGACCCTGAAATTTGTTCCAGGGGTAGACTTCTCCTGTTTCTTAATTTGGTTGGCTGCAGAGGAAATTAGCCCAACCCCAACCATTAGAGCATGTGCTCTTGATTCTTTACAAACTCTTAGTTGAGGCTCAACATACTTTGGCACTGGATTACCAAACTTTCCATAGCTAACACTGCACAAGAAGAAAATTGCAAGCTACTTACAAGGGGGTATAGATGCCCTGTAGACATCACAGCATTTTAACACAATAAACCAGGTATCTTCTGAAGATGTGACTCAGCCCTGGAAAGTATCCTTCACATTTGGTGGCAATGCTAGCAGATTCACGAGTCCTTGGACACAATATTGGAAATTTATTCTGAGGTAGAAGGGGGTCTTTGTTTTGATCTCCCTTCAAATTGTCCTCTCTTTGTTCCCTGGTTCTATAGCAAAAAGAAGCCTGTTAAATTTCTCCCCCAGACACTGGAAATCATCCCATTCCTCAACAATATCAGAGGGGTTGGTGTTCTGCCTTATTATTTTGTTCATCTGAAATGTAAAATAATCGAGTGTTAGGATTGTGCCCTCATACATGTGTTTCACTTATCAGCATGCTGAAACCAAGTTTCCTATATTATGGCACTTCCCACCCCAGAGTTATAGATTGGGACAAACATTCTCAACTAAAACACTGAGTCTCCCTTGAACAGTGCTTCTCTGAAATGTCTGCTCCCTGGATCTCTAGAAGTGAGCTTTCCATTTTTTCAAATCATCCTACCATTGGCCCAACTCTTAACCTGCATTAAATTGCTTCCTTGTGAAGACATGCCCCAACCCCTCTCGACTTTACCCCATATGGTATGGTATCCAATAATCCCCCCATGGTATGAAAGGCACAACTTACAAAAATGAATCAAGAACGTACTCTTTAGTACATGCAACTTCTTTGGGAGGGGGGGGCTGGGTTCGCCTGATTCTTCTGGACCTGCCTGACCTTTCTATACTAAACTCTTGGCAAAAACTTCAGCTGTTTGATCCATGATCTCACCCTGAGACCAATCAAGGCATCCTCTGACTCTATTCAAGATGTTGTGTTGTGCTTCAGGCCCAGCTCGGCACATTCTTTCAAAAACCTTTAAGCTTTTACCTTACTCTCCTCTCTCACGACCAATGACCTATTTTTCATCAAAAAATAGAAGGAAGGTCTTAGCCTTCACTTTAATGACGATCGTACACTAAATTTTGCATCCTCCAACTAGCACACAAAACCTTCATAATCACTAGATTCCCTGTGACCAATAACAAACTCCTAACTAAATAGTACAGAATCCTCATTGTTCCTAGTAAAATTTCCCTTCCTTATAGGACTTCTTTATTGCACATCTACCACCTTTTTTCAGAACTCGTTATTGGGTGCTTAAAGATAAATAGACAATGAAAGGTGGGTTGGGAAAGGTGGGTTGGGAAACCCTGCACTAGTAAGTTAATACAATCAATATTAAGTTGATATATAATTTTATTTAATAAAAAGTCTTGTTGTACCCTTTATTTTGCCTGAAGGCCCATAGCTATGCTTCTGATAATATACAAACTTTAAAACATATTCAATTTATTAACAGATATAACAAAATATTTATCAGTTTTTGATGGAAAAGTAATTACATTTCTTTGTATAATTTGAGTTGCACTCCGCTCTCTCCGACTTTTCTGTCTATTCATTTTGCGATTTCATTTCAGCTATTTATATAAGGCGGTCTTTCTAACACAATGTATTTAGGCTTTTTCATATATTAAGTCATTCAAGAAGATTAAAAATCATGCGTGAAATCTCTTTAATATAAAGAAGTGCAGTGAACACAATTCCAAAGCTTCCTTAATAGACTAGACACAGATGGTTGAATTACACTTAAAGATAGCACAAAGAGAATATTTTATTACAGCATCTCTGTTGTCTGCTTTCAATATGCAGACATGGATGTTAGCAACTAGCATAAAGGTATCAATCAAAGGAAACTTAATTGACTGCTCAAAATAGTTCTATCAATATCTAATTTTCTGTTGGATTTAATGCACAGACTGTGTATTGGTTCTTTCTCCCTAATATCATAAGTCATCTGTCCCTTTCAATATGTTATTAAAAGGTTTATACTTAGATGTATTTGTTGTACGGCAACTGCATTTTAGAGTACAATAAGAAAGGATACCTTACACTAGTGAAAAATGTATGTAATGAATTGAAAGCTATACGCAAGCTGAGCTACCAACAGTAACACAAATAATTTACCTCCCTACTAGGAATTTATTTGTGCTAAATCAAGCCTTGCACTCGTATGATTTTATTTCAGAAGAAGTTTATATAAATTATTAAAACATAAATGGCCTGATGCAGAGCCTCCTCGTTCAGCTATCCCGTGCGTTTTCCCGTTGTTTTTGGGCTGTGATCGGGTCAGGAAAGGGTGCTATGTTGCTTTTTGTGTGCGTGTATGCGCTCAGGTGTTTCTGCAGGCGCCTTCCCGATTGACGGCTCGCAAGAGGCTGAACTCCGTGAAAACGGACGGGCCGTTGATTGGTCCTTTTTTAAATTGATTCAGAGCCTTGATTTCCGATTGAAACAAGCCCAATTTAACGAGGGTGATGACGCTTCACTTACGGGCAGTCTTAGCAGCCGTATTTGATCTTTGTGACTTGGAAATGCATTCTGCTGTGCGTGAGCATCAAAGGCGTCAGCTACGCGGTCTGGTTGTTTTGAGCATGGCAGAAACCAGGCTGCACCGCACACTTCTGGACATCGATGGCATGCATGACCTTGAGCTATTCGAGCTCACCCGCCTTAACCGTGTTTCTCTCCAGGACTTGTATAGGCAGCTGCGGCCATGGTTAGCCCGCACCACAAGGAAGGGGCATGCAATTGGTATGACCAAATTGGTTGGCTGCCTGCAGTTTTTGGCAAATGGCTCGCTCCAGAGACTGGGTGCCTTCTCCCTGGGGATGTCCCAGTCTGCGCTGAGCCGCAGCCTTACCAAGTTTTTGGATGGCATGGCTACCCTGGCACCCAAATATATTTTTTTCCCTGACACAGTGGAAGCCTGGAATGCGGTTAAGCTGGCCTTTTATAACATAGCCAACATGCCCAACGTCATGGGTGCCATTGATTGTAACCACGTATCGTTAATTCCTCCCGCTGACCAGGAATATCTGTTCAGGTATGTGGTTTAGGTCAGCATGTATGTGCAATGTTGGCCAGAAATGTTCATTATTTCAATGTGTATTATTTTTTTTAGGATTAAAGCAGACCTACACCCTGTGTATACCAAACATCCATTGTTTTTAAATGTTGTTTCTGTGAAAGTATATTTTGAATTATGCTTCCACTTTTGTGCCCACTAATTCCTGTTGTATTTTGCTTTTGCAGGAACAGGAAGATTGGCCATTCAATCAATGTGCAGGCAGTGTCAGGCCCAGATCTGCAATTTTTTGGTTTGTTTGAAGCCTTCCCTGGTTCCACCCACGATTCTCACATTTTGAGGAACTCCAGCCTCTTTGTGCGATTTCAATCAGGAGATCTGTCTGTCCACCATGTTTTTTTGATTTTTTCTGTGCCTGTACCGCACTAATCTGTTATAGAGTCCAATGAAACAGTACAAGTGTTCAATCACTTAATTACCACTATTTTCTCCTATGCTTTTTTTGGTTAGTCTCCACTATTCCTTCCTGTCCTGGCCCTCTTAGCTATGTTGCATCCCACAGTCATTGTACAGGAGTGTACTGGGTGGATGTGCATGTTGCCTCATCAGAACTGTGCTTTGCTCTGACACAGCACAGCTCACCTATTGTCCCTGTTCACTAATGCTGGTATGCTAAGCAGCACATTATTGAGGCTCTTCCCCTTAGGCCTCTGTTTGTTGTTCCCTGTTCTTAGCATTTTAAAGTAACATAACATGCCCTTTTTTAATTAGCATGTACTTATGGCTATTCGTTATTCTCATTTTTTTTTTTATTTGGGGATTATAGTTAGGTGTCGACTAGTTCTGGGGCCTGCCACTACATATGTTGCAAAGAGACCCATTTGTCATGTGTATTTTGTATTATGGTTTGTGCTTAATTCTTTGGTTTTATTTGCAGGTGATTCTGACTATCCATTGCTCCCATGGCTACTTACCCCCATCCTCCACCCATCCTCGCAGGCCCAGGAGCGATATAACACTGCTCATAGGAGGACCCGCTCCGTGTTGGAATGGGCCTTTGGCTTGATGAAGATGCGCTTCCACTGTCTGGACCAGACTGGGGGTGCCCTGCTGTATGAGCCCGCCAAGGTCATCAAAATAATAATTGCGTGTGGGGTCATGCACAACCTGGCCATACAAAGCTGGGTATCAAGATACACTGACCTGCCTGAAGCCACTTTACAGATTTCGGAAGAAGTCACACCTCCCTACTCCGGATCCCAAAGTGGCACAGCACAGGCGATCTGTGTGGACAATGCTTTTTCTTAAATAACATTCCTTTGTTTTGTTTGTCTTGTTTATTTTTTTGTGATCCCCAAAAAATTAAGTTACAAACTTTTTTGTTGTATTATTTAAAGCTTAACGTGGGGTCAAATACATAAACACATCCATTTAGTGGTATGCAGAGTATGAGGTGCCAGTTGATGGCTGGTGTGGGTGAATGTTTGCGGCAATATGTGCAAGGCTCTGATTAATGAGCTGCCATTGGTGGACCATTTCACCCATATGCCTGGTTAGTTGTCTGGTTTCTTGCAGCAGCCCAGAGACATTTTGGTTTAAAATATCTAATTGGTTAGACATCGAGGTGATTTGGGTACACACAGTTTCATTAAATATCTGTGTGTTTGCAGAAAATTCAACATTCTCCTGGTGCCAGGCTTCCTCCATGATCTGCAGCTGTCTCCTCTGGCTGATATGTCGCCTTGGATGTGTTCTGCCACTGGCACGGGTGGGTGGTTCTGCTCCAGATTGAGTGGCTGCTGGTGGCTGGCTTGGCGCAGAGTCTGTTGTGCGGACGGCAGAAGAGGTTGGTGCCACAGAGGTTTGGTTAGTGGACACCAGGGGCTGAAGTTGCTGGGCCTGTTGGGTCTGATGTTCGCCCACTGGTTTGGTTGGCCTTGGCTGCATCTGAATTGTGTCCTCCTCCTCCAGATCACGAATGTCTTCTATAATTGGTGGACTGGGTAGGTTATGCCAAGAAATGAAGCAGGTATTGTCCACTATTTAACATTAAATGGATGCAAGTGCAATTTCATAAGTCTACACAGTGGACCATTGACTTACCTCATCCAAACACTCAGGTTGGTTGGTATGGACTGAAGGCTGTTGTTTCATGGTCTTCCGGGACAAGCCAGGGGTAGTTTGGCCTTGTGGCGTGTCTTTAGTTTGTTCTGGGCCGAGAGAATGTAGTTTTAGTGTTTCAGCAAAGGCCAGTGTGTATTAAGGAGTATAAAACTGGGTACCCATTTAAAAGGCTCAATGTAAAAACATACTCACCTCCGGACCTGACATTCCTGTCTGTGTCTAGGCCCCCTGGCAGGCCCTGAAGGGTTGCCGGGTGAATATTGTAAACACATGTTCTTCTGCTGGTGTTAGGATGATTTTAGTTGGGATCCCACCCCCTGTCTGCAGGCTGGGGAAGATTAAAGCACACCTAATAAGTGTTACATCCTGTTACAAAGCAGCCTATACATGCATTTACACTCTAAATGGACTTTACCTCTGCTGGCGGCGCATGTCCATTTTTTTTTACCATAATAATTCAGGTCACCAAATTTTCGCTTAATTTGCTCAACATCTCTCCTCACAGAACCAACACTATTAACTTGCCGGCAAATCTTATCCCAAATCTCCTGCTTGGCCTGCTTTGTGGTGGATTTAGAATAACGCCCAAATAGGGCATCATAGTGCTCACAAACACCAGTGGCTACAGCCATGCTTTGGACATCACAGAAACGGGCTGTAAGTGAGCCACGTCGCAGCTGGCGCCCACATGGGTGTGTGGTGTCCCCGGCAGCAGACGACATTGATGGCTGGCTGTCTGGGGAGTAGTTTAGGTTTCTTGGGATGATGGGTGACTGTGATGGACTGTGGGGGGTGCTAGGTGATAATGGCTGGGTGCCTGTCGAGCTGTCACCTGTGGAGCTCTCTATTGACTCTGTGCTTGTGGTACTTGGGTACACAGAGTGTCGAGGAGGAGGGGTGGTTGGCCTGGGTGGGCTAGTGGTTTTGGACCTACGCTTCCCCTTGGTGGTGTGGCTGGATTTACTCGCATGCTTTGTGGGTGGAGGAGGTGGAGGCTGCAGGGTTGGAAGAGATTTGTGGCCCTTGTGAGGCCTGGCTGATTTAGCAGGTGGGGGCGACTGTGCCAAGGGCTCCTTGCTCATGCATTTTTTCCGAGAAGCCTGTGTGGCTGGCTTCTCCACCCTTTGACTATGGCCATGTCCCTCCCGGCTCTTGTGCCTGCTCTTGTGTGGGTGTTCGTGATGTCTATCTGTGCGGCTAGTATGTGCCTCTGGGCTTTTTGGGGTCTTACGGCTCCCTTTTGGTCTGGGCATAGTGATATGGTAACCAACACAGAGCTGAGTGCATTGACCTTTAAATAGTTTTCCCGTGGGGGCGTGTTCGAAAGCATGTGCGGCTGCGTGCGTGCGTGCACGCACGCCACCACGGGGGAACGTCATAACCACACCCAGAAGGAAGAACAAGATGTCGCCCGCCATCTATACTGAGGAGCAAGACAAAATAATCATGGATGTGAGTAGGCGAACGTGCGTTTATGTGCGCACACAAGCCGCTAAACAAAAATTAGCCATGGCAGGGCAAGATTAGTGAGGACAAACTGACTTGTTAAACTAAACTACTAGACCAGCTTAGTTTTAACCATGTGCGCAGCAGCACACTAGCCTAGAGGCAGATAGACTAAGTAGGCCCATGTGAGTAGGAATGAGTCTCCGACCGTGGGGGTTACCCCGGTTTGGGGTCTCCCACCTGCTAATAGTGGTCCCATTGAGAAAGAGAAGGGGATTGGACTTTGGTGGGATTCCATATTGCATTTTTGTAAATAGCATAACTCAGTATTCATAATGAGATGCACAAACATTGTAATCATAATATATATATTTCTTCTTGATTGTAGTATCATTGTTATAGACCAACTTAGAAGTATGTTGTTTGTAGTTTGTTGTTAAAAGTTTTTGACGTGGGTGCCACTGGGAAGTACTCACCTTCCCCTCGCGCCAGTCCCGCGCAGCGCCTGGCGGGAGCGAGATCATCAGCGTCTCCTTTCTGCAGGGGGAGAGGCTGACCTCGCTCGGCTTGGACGGCGGGTATGACACTCTGGAGCGCTCCACTCTGGAGCGCGGGTGATGTCATTTCCGCCTGGCCTGGCATGACGCACTTCCGGCCGGGGTGCGTCCGCCGGACCGGCGATGTCATTCAGCGCGGCGGGGGAGCGGGGACAGGTGTGTATAAAAGTAACTCCCACAGCACCCTCTGCCATACACTCTGCCTTGAAAAAGAGACCTACGTCTCGGAACGCGTGGGCTTGTGGAAGGTGGGGGACATCCTTTGCTCATCTGGACACACTTATTTGGGATAAGTAGTATTTGTTTTTGCACTATTTCTTCTATTGCTTTGTGCTTCACCCCTTTTTGGTCATTGAGTATTATGAGATAAAAACTGCTTCAAAAGAGTTTCTATTATTAATTGATGTATTGTTCACATAGGCACTTGCCACTTTATTGTAGGATATGGCTTTTTTTAAAGTGGACCAACACCCAGGATTTTGACTATCCTGGGTTTTGGTCCACTTCAGGGGGGCACCCCGATTAGGGGTGCCCCGCTGTGTAAAACCCCCCAGAAACCCCCAAACTCAACTCACCACGCTCCCACGGACAAGCGGCGGACAAGGCAGCGCGTCCGCCGCCGCCTCCCGCACGCCCCTCTGACAGTGCGCGCGCCCGCGCCGGCCATTCACAAACGGCCGGCGCGGGCGCGCGCACGGCTAGAGGAGTGCGCGGGAGGCGGCGGCGGGCGCTGCCGCCGCCGATCAGGTGAGTTCTTTTGGGGTTTTGGGGGGGGTCCCTCACCGCGGGACATCCCGATCTCGGATGTCCCGCGGTGAGGGGGGTGATCGGCCCGGGAATCTTATAGATTCCCGGGCCGATCACCCATGGGTGACGGTCCACTTTAAGAGTTTTATGAATTACACTTAAATTTCATAATTGTCCATATGGTAGCAAAGTATACTAGCGCCTCCTCCTGGCAGAATATTTTTTTAGCTTGTCTTATATGTCTTTTAAATACGTTTGGGATGTAATATTGCTTCTAATGAATTAATAAATATATATACTTTTTATTACTGACTTTGGTGTGTGCAGTAATAAGACTCAAATACTCAGGGGAGTTTTTCTTCTGGGGCACCCCCAACTTTTAGCCACAAACCTAAGTTCCCTTAGAACTCTGGGGTGGATTCCATCTGGACCCATCGCCTTACTTACCTTTAGATGTGCCAGCTCGGCTAAGACATCAGCCTCCAGAAACTGCGGAGCTGTCCCTCCCAACTGGTGCTATGGCCTTGCCTGCTACTATCTGAAAATACCGAACAAAAGTAGCTATTCAGATGGTCAGCCACAGCCTTATCTCCGTCAATATATTTATTTTCCCTATTTCTAATTTTTGAGACTGCATTGTTTTTCTTCTTTCTGTCACCAATATATCGGAAAAAGGTTTTATCTCCCCTCTTCATAGATTTGGCCATTTCTTCCTCCTTTTGCCCTTTAGCAGTCCTTATAATCAGTTTTGCTTCCCTCTGTTTAATTTTATACGCCTCTCTGTCAGCTACACTCCCACTTACTTTATACTTCTTATAGGCAGACTTCTTATCTTTTATGATAGTGCTGACTTTTCTCCACAGATAAGCGTCCTCCCCTAGGAAAGCACGGGAGAGGTGTACGAAGGGAGTGGTGGATATGGATGAGTCAGCAGGGGAGGGGCCCTCTCAACGTAGACAAGTCATGCACCCAGGGGAGGAAGGGGATGAGGATGATGATGCCCAAGTGGAGCCTGCTGCTGATGTGGGGGCAGTGTGGGGCCTTAGCTCCTCTGATGAGGATTTGGCAGAGTCTGACAACCGCAGGGGCCACTCTCAAGTGGGGAGACCCGATGTGGAGGAAAGGGACTCCACCACACTCCCTGAGGGTTCGGGGAGTGAGAGGAAGGAGGGTGGCCCCTCGTGGTTGGGCTCTGCTGGGCCCAATAGGAGGGGTAGAGGCACCACTGCTTCCACTCAGAGCCCTCCCTGGAAAAACACCAACACCTCATGCCCTGGTAAGTGGCCTTCATTGTTTTAATTGTATGGCCATTTTCAACAGTCTTGTGTCTATCATTTTAACAATTGTTTTTTCAGGGCATCATACAGCCACCGCCCCCACAGTTGTGGCTCCAGCCGGGAACCGGCATGTTGGAGGTAAGTTTGACATTAATAAAGCTCACCACCTCTTTGCATCCTGTGTTGCCTGCCTTTATCATTATATTATAATGTGACATGCAATTATGTTGTGAAGTGCCCATATTGACTAGAACAGTAGGGTATCTTCTGGTGTCCGACAATATCCAACAATTATCTGGCTTGGTCATGTGTTTTGCCAGGTAGTTATGTTATTGCTAACACATGGCATGTTACAATAATTAGCCACATTGAACCCTTTCATGCAGATAATTTTTTTAAAAACAAAATGTTCCATACCAAGTTCTTATGTTTGTATCTGTTGTGCTTTTTGCTACAGAGACTAACCCCGTGATGATTTTGCCCACCCAATCTTGCCAGCACCAGAAGGCTCCAGCAGCAGGGGCCAAGGCCACAGCTGTGATGGTGAGTGATGTGATTTGTGACAATGACCTTGTAGACATGCATATGTATGTGTCCACGACCATGTACCCATGTTAGTGGCAGTTTAGAGTTGACACTCATACCTGTAGAGCCTCTTTTATGAAGACTCAATCAGAATTGGCTCATAGCATGCATGTTTCCTGCCCCTGCTAATGTAACTTGATGCTACCTGATAAAGGCAGCAGTTGCTTAGGTACGTTACGTGCTGCTTTTACATTCCTGCTACAGTTTGAATCGTGCATTCCCTATTTTTTTTGCAAAACTAGATTTAGGGAAAAAGCTCAATGTACATATCATTTTTTGAATTTGCCTCAGGTGTGATTTGCCACTGTATTAACTAAATTCTTCCTGTGGTCAAGTAGGCTTTTTTTGGTTAGGTTATTTGCTTTGTGATCTTAGACTATGGTGGTAGTGTTGAATGGGCCCACAGGTTAATTTACTTTGGCATCACAAATTCAGAAAGGTTGGCCTGTTGTGTATGTTGCCACATATTTTTATTGACTTTATGCTGAACATCAATGTTGAACATAGATCATATGGATATACTGTAGTTGTAGACATGTAATACTTAATTGTGTCTTTTCTTTTCCACAGCTTGCATTCATGAGCATCACAGGCTGTGGCAATTTTTCTTGGAATCTCGGGATATGCTGCTGGAGCTCCAGCAGAAGATACAGGGGGGTGGGGAGTAAGGTTGTTGCTGCACGGCATATTTTTTTGGCCATGTTGGCCATATTTATATTTTGATAACTACATTTGTGTTTTGTTTTTATTTAGCATAGTGGTGTATGTGTCCACACACACAGGATTGTGTATATTTTATTGCACCTGGGTTAGAAAAAAAAACAAAACCACCTTTGGTACCTCCCTGACCTGTTGCACCAGGCCCAAGTTTCCCCCTGCTCCCTAGAAAAAATTAATTCATTCTTCCAGGTAAGTCACCTAAGCAGTGAGCCAAAAAATGTAGTTAAACAAATCAGGACAATTTTATACCATTCAAGCAGAGTAGAAGTGGACCAAAACCCAGGATAGTCAATACTTTTGACTATCCAGGTTTTCAGTCTTTTCCCCGGGGGGCACCCCGACCGGGGGTGTCCCACTGTGTGAATGGCCGGTGTGGGCGTGCTCTATGTTAGAGGGAGGCAGAGGATGCGGCCGCCAGAGCCGCTGCTCTTAGACGCGCAGTGGGACCGGGAAGATGTGAGCTGGGTTTGGGTGATCTGGAGGGTTTCACACAGTGGGGCACCCCCTATTGGGGTGCCCCCGGGGAAAGGACCATAACCCAGGATATTCAAAATCCTGGGTTTTGGTTCACTTTGAGAGCTGAATAAACCTATGACAATAACAAAAGGTAAAAAACAATATTAAGGCCAGAACCAGTTTTAGCTAACTTTCAAATAATTAAAGGTTAACCAATTAGACCAGACACAGGGACATATCGGGAATATGTATACAAGTTTAGAAATTAACATAGAACACTTCTGTCTCCCTTACAGACAAATTAATGTGATCAGGATTTGTTGAAGTGTAAAAAAACTTTAATTTTAAAACATTACAAATAAGAGCTAAATTTTGAAAATAGCCACATTTAAAAACAAATAAACATTAACATAAATTATAGCTCAGGCGCTGCAGTGAATGAGGGAGAGCGCCTCTACAGTGCCATCAAAACATCACATTTATCAATGCTAAACAGATTACTACAGTGTCACGTCAGCGACTCAGATGCTAGGTTACAGCGCCCGACACCCACAGCGTCTACTAGCGGTCACTCTAAGTGCCACTATACAGACGATACTATACAGCCTACAGACTATACTCACATGACGATACTTGGAGCTATAATTAAATCAGCCTCAAGATCTCATCATTGTCTGTCAAATGTTGCATCTTCCTTTACCATGAGGAGCAGCTATCTGGGGAGCCATAGGGCTATCAGAAACATGCAGTTTGCACTCCATGTGATCAAGGCTGCAGGATTTGGGGTAATTGTTTTTATACTTATACTACAGAAATCCTATAACTACAGTATCCAGCTGTAAAACGTATATTTATAGGGCGAATGAAAATTACGTTATAGGAAGCGGTTATGCATGTGAAAAAAATGTTTTATGTCACATCTTTTTATTTTATAAATATATTAGGGTGTCCCATTTAGAAACATAACCCTATATGTTGACACATAGGGGGTCATTTAAAAAACGATTTGCCGACTATTCGCTCTTTTCCACATTTACAACTCACACCTCTGCTCGTTTGGCAGGTGATTTTGGTGTTTGAATAGTGATTGGGAGCAGCTCAATCACTATTATTTATACAAAATTATTATTATTATTCAGGGCCTGGGAACCAATTTACCGCCCAGTTTAACTCTCATCAACTAAATATCAAGCAACAAACATGTCTAGCTATGTGGAAAGACAGAGATTTGGTTGCATATATCTGCAGATACATGTGGAAGCCACACTGCCCCGGCAAGGCACTCTGTGTTTAGTGTGGTCCCTACTCTTAATTTTGAGTCCCCAACATTGGAACATGCAATGCAGACAAACATTTGAGAGCTACTCACCTGGGAAGCTGCCAGACTCCCTTTAGAACACTTCACAGGGAGAAATCCATATTGACTGAATTCCTCCCTGCTTGTGCTCATGGCAATTCAAATGAATAAAGGGGGGGGGGGGGTGGGAGCAGCTCAATCACTATTATTTATACAAAATTATTATTATTCAGGGCCTGGGAACTAATTTACCGCCCAGTTTAACCCTCTCATCAACTAAATATCAAGCAACAAACATGTCTCTGCAGATATGTGCAACCAAATCTCTGTCATTCCACATAGCTAGACATGTTTGGTGCTTAATACTTAGATGATGAGTAGGGATGAGCGAATCGATCCGGACGAACCCGGATTCGATCCGAATTTCATGAAAAATTCGATTCGGATCGAATCCGAATTTCCCCGTGCTTCAATCGCTCGAAGTTTTTCTTTAACATCCATTCATTTACATTACAGGCATTCTAAGATGGCGGACGGGACATGTCCAGACATCTACCCCGCTCCAGTGCATGCTGGGGCAGTCACATGCAGCCTATCAGCAGCCAGCAAGTCCGGTGACGTCACAGCGCTATATAAGGCGGCGGACATCTTGCTTTTGTTCAATTCTCTATTGCATCCGTGAGAGACAGGACACTGCTGTATTCAGGGAGAGACAGTTAGAGAGCCAGGGACAGCCAGGGACAGCCAGTAGACAGGCAGGAGACAGGCAGGAAGTCAGCGAGAAGCAGGGAAAGTTAGGAAAAATCTATATATGTGCATATATACTGAACTGATCTCAAGTCTGCTGTGGGAACATTACCATTTTGTAAGATCTCATTAGCCTCTGTATTTCCTCTAAGCTGCACACGTATTTAAAGTAATTTGGCCTGCTGCAGCCTGCTTAGACACTTTTGCTGTGCATATATACTGTACTCAAGTCTGCTGTGGGGGCATCCCATTCTGTAACATCCCATTAGCCTCTGTATTTCCTCTAAGCTGCACACTTATTTAAAGAAATTTGGCCTGTTGCAGCCTGCTTAGACACTTTTACTGTGCATATATACTGATTTCAAGTCTGCTGTGGGGGCATCCCATTTTGTAACATCCCATTAGCCTCTGTATTTCCTCTAAGCTTCACACTTATTTAAAGTAATTTGGCCTGTTGCAGGCCGCTTATCCACTGTTGCTGTGCATATTACTGTTCTAAAGCCTGCTTGGGGGTATCCCAACTCTATAACATACCATACCCCTCTTGATCTTCACTAAGCTGCACACTTATTTAAATAAATTTGGCCTGTTGGAGCCTGCTTATCCACTGTTGCTGTGCATATATACTGTTCTAAAGCCTGCTTGGGGGTATCCCACTCTATAACATACCATACCCCTCTTGATCTTCACTAAGCTGCACACTTATTTAAAGTAATTTGGCCTGTTGGAGCCTGCTTAGACACTGTTGCTGTGCATATATACTGTTCTAAAGCCTGCTTGGGGGTATCCCACTCTATAACATACCATACCCCTCTTGATCTTCACTAAGCTGCACACTTATTTAAAGTAATTTGGCCTGTTGGAGCCTGCTTAGACACTTTTACTGTGCATATATACTGATCTCAGGTCTGCGGTGGGGGTATCCCATTCTGTAACATCCCATTAGCCTCTGTATTTCCTCTAAGCTGCACACTTATTTAAAGTAATTTGGCCTGTTGCAGGCTGCTTATCCACTGTTGCTGTGCATATATACTGTTCTAAAGCCTGCTTGGGGGTATCCCACTCTATAACATACCATACCCCTCTTAATCTTCACTAAGCTGCACACTTATTTAAAGTAATTTGGCCTGTTGGAGCCTGCTTAGACACTTTTACTGTGCATATATACTGATCTCAGGTCTGCTGTGGGGGCATCCCATTCTGTAACATCCCATTAGCCTCTGTATTTCCTCTAAGCTGCACACTTATTTAAAGTAATTTGGCCTGTTGCAGCCTGCTTAGGCACTTTTACTGTGCATATATACTGATCTCAGGTCTGCTGTGGGGGCATCCCATTCTGTAACATCCCATTAGCCTCTGTATTTCCTCTAAGCTGCACACTTATTTAAAGAAATTTGGCCTGTTGCTGCCTGCTTAGACACTTTTAGTGTACATATATACTGATCTCAAGTCTGCTGTGGGGGCATCCCATTTTGTAACATCCCATTAGCCTCTGTATTTCCTCTAAGCTGCACACTTATTTAAAGAAATTTGGCCTGTTGCAGGCTGCTTATCCACTGTTGCTGTGCATATATACTGTTCTAAAGCCTGCTTGGGTGTATCCCACTCTATAACATACCATACCCCTCTTGATCTTCACTAAGCTGCACACTTATTTAAAGAAATTTGGCCTGTTGGAGCCTGCTTATCCACTGTTGCTGTGCATATATACTGTTCTAAAGCCTGCTTGGGGGTATCCCACTCTATAACATACCATACCCCTCTTGATCTTCACTAAGCTGCACACTTATTTAAAGTAATTTGGCCTGTTGGAGCCTGCTTAGACACTTTTACTGTACATATATACTGATCTCAGGTCTGCTGTGGGGGTATCCCATTCTGTAACATCCCATTAGCCTCTGTATTTCCTCTAAGCTGCACACTTATTTAAAGTAATTGTGCCTGTTGGAGCCTGCTTAGACACTTTTACTGTGCATATATACTGATCTCAGGTCTGCTGTGGGGGTATCCCATTCTGTAACATCCCATTAGCCTCTGTATTTCCTCTAAGCTGCACACTTATTTAAAGAAATTTGGCCTGTTGCAGCCTGCTTAGATACTTTTTCTGTGCATATATACTGATCTCAGGTCTGCTGTGGGGGCATCCCATTAGCCTCTGTATTTCCTCTAAGCTGCACACTTATTTAAAGTAATTTGGCCTGTTGCAGGCTGCTTATTCACTGTTGCTGTGCATATATACTGTTCTAAAGCCTGCTTGGGGGTATCCCACTCTATAACATACCATACCCCTCTTGATCTTCACTAAGCTGCACACTTATTTAAAGAAATTTGGCCTGTTGCAGCCTGCTTAGACACCTTTACTGTGCATATATACTGATCTCATGTCTGCTGTGGGGGATATCCCATTTTGTAACATCCCATTAGCCTCTGTATTTCCTCTAAGCTGCACACTTATTTAATGTAATTTGGCCTGTTGCAGCCTGCTTAGACACTTTTTCTGTGCATATATACTGATCTCAGGTCTGCTGTGGGGGCATCCCATTCTGTAACATCCCATTAGCCTCTGTATTTCCTCTAAGCTGCACACTTATTTAAAGAAATTTGGCCTGTTGCTGCCTGCTTAGACACTTTTAGTGTACATATATACTGATCTCAAGTCTGCTGTGGGGGCATCCCATTTTGTAACATCCCATTAGCCTCTGTATTTCCTCTAAGCTGCACACTTATTTAAAGAAATTTGGCCTGTTGCAGGCTGCTTATCCACTGTTGCTGTGCATATATACTGTTCTAAAGCCTGCTTGGGTGTATCCCACTCTATAACATACCATACCCCTCTTGATCTTCACTAAGCTGCACACTTATTTAAAGAAATTTGGCCTGTTGGAGCCTGCTTATCCACTGCTGCTGTGCATATATACTGTTCTAAAGCCTGCTTGGGGGTATCCCACTCTATAACATACCATACCCCTCTTGATCTTCACTAAGCTGCACACTTATTTAAAGTAATTTGGCCTGTTGGA
The DNA here is from genome assembly GCA_027917425.1 of Gastrophryne carolinensis. Lineage (NCBI taxonomy): Eukaryota > Metazoa > Chordata > Amphibia > Anura > Microhylidae > Gastrophryne > Gastrophryne carolinensis. The sequence goes on from CM051234.1 coordinate 217,870,208, forward strand.
GCCTGCTTAGACACTTTTACTGTGCATATATACTGATCTCAGGTCTGCTGTGGGGGTATCCCATTCTGTAACATCCCATTAGCCTCTGTATTTCCTCTAAGCTGCACACTTATTTAAAGTAATTGTGCCTGTTGGAGCCTGCTTAGACACTTTTACTGTGCATATATACTGATCTCAGGTCTGCTGTGGGGGTATCCCATTCTGTAACATCCCATTAGCCTCTGTATTTCCTCTAAGCTGCACACTTATTTAAAGAAATGTGGCGTGTTGCAGCCTGCTTAGACACTTTTTCTCTGCATATATACTGATCTCAGGTCTGCTGTGGGGGCATCCCATTCTGTAACATCCCATTAGCCCCTGTATTTCCTCTAAGCTGCACACTTATTTAAAGTAATGTGGCCTGTTGCAGCCTGCTTAGACACTTTTACTGTGCATATATACTGATCTCAGGTCTGCTGTGGGGGGTATCCCATTTTTTAACATCCCATTAGCCTCTGTATTTCCTCTAAGCTGCACACTTATTTAAAGTAATTTGGCCTGTTGCAGGCTGCTTATCCACTGTTGCTGTGCATATATACTATTCTAAAGCCTGCTTGGGGGTATCCCACTCTATAACATACCATACCCCTCTTAATCTTCACTAAGCTGCACACTTATTTAAAGAAATTTGGCCTGTTGGAGCCTGCTTAGACACTTTTACTGTGCATATATACTGATCTCAGGTCTGCTGTGGGGGCATCCCATTCTGTAACATCCCATTAGCCTCTGTATTTCCTCTAAGCTGCACACTTATTTAAAGTAATTTGGCCTGTTGCAGCCTGCTTAGACACTTTTTCTGTGCATATATACTGATCTCAGGTCTGCTGTGGGGGCATCCCATTCTGTAACATCCCATTAGCCTCTGTATTTCCTCTAAGCTGCACACTTATTTAAAGAAATTTGGCCTGTTGCTGCCTGCTTAGACACTTTTAGTGTGCATATATACTGATCTCAGGTCTGCTGTGGGGGCATCCCATTTTGTAACATCCCATTAGCCTCTGTATTTCCTCTAAGCTGCACACTTATTTAAAGTAATTTGGCCTGTTGCAGGCTGCTTATCCACTGTTGCTGTGCATATATACTGTTCTAAAGCCTGCTTGGGGGTATCCCACTCTATAACATACCATACCCCTCTTAATCTTCACTAAGCTGCACACTTATTTAAAGAAATTTGGCCTGTTGGAGCCTGCTTAGACACTTTTACTGTGCATATATACTGATCTCAGGTCTGCTGTGGGGGCATCCCATTCTGTAACATCCCATTAGCCTCTGTATTTCCTCTAAGCTGCACACTTATTTAAAGTAATTTGGCCTGTTGCTGCCTGCTTAGACACTTTTTCTGTGCATATATACTGATCTCAGGTCTGCTGTGGGGGCATCCCGTTCTGTAACATCCCATTAGCCTCTGTATTTCCTCTAAGCTGCACACTTATTTAAAGAAATTTGGCCTGTTGCTGCCTGCTTAGACACTTTTAGTGTGCATATATACTGATCTCAAGTCTGCTGTGGGGGCATCCCATTTTGTAACATCCCATTAGCCTCTGTATTTCCTCTAAGCTGCACACTTATTTAAAGTAATTTGGCCTGTTGCAGGCTGCTTATCCACTGTTGCTGTGCATATATACTGTTCTAAAGCCTGCTTGGGGGTATCCCACTCTATAACATACCATACCCCTCTTGATCTTCACTAAGCTGCACACTTATTTAAAGTAATTTGGCCTGTTGGAGCCTGCTTAGACACTTTTACTGTGCATATATACTGATCTCAGGTCTGCTGTGGGGGTATCCCATTCTGTAACATCCCATTAGCCTCTGTATTTCCTCTAAGCTGCACACTTATTTAAAGTAATTGTGCCTGTTGGAGCCTGCTTAGACACTTTTACTGTGCATATATACTGATCTCAGGTCTGCTGTGGGGGTATCGCATTCTGTAACATCCCATTAGCCTCTGTATTTCCTCTAAGCTGCACACTTATTTAAAGAAATTTGGCCTGTTGCAGCCTGCTTAGACACTTTTTCTGTGCATATATACTGATCTCAGGTCTGCTGTGGGGGCGTCCCATTCTGTAACATCCCATTAGCCCCTGTATTTCCTCTAAGCTGCACACTTATTTAAAGAAATTTGGCCTGTTGCAGCCTGCTTAGACACTTTTACTGTGCATATATACTGATCTCAGGTCTGCTGTGGGGGTATCCCATTTCGTAACATCCCATTAGCCTCTGTATTTCCTCTAAGCTGCACACTTATTTAAAGTAATTTGGCCTGTTGCAGGCTGCTTATCCACTGTTGCTGTGCATATATACTGTTCTAAAGCCTGCTTGGGGGTATCCCACTCTATAACATACCATACCCCTCTTAATCTTCACTAAGCTGCACACTTATTTAAAGAAATTTGGCCTGTTGGAGCCTGCTTAGACACTTTTACTGTGCATATATACTGATCTCAGGTCTGCTGTGGGGGCATCCCATTCTGTAACATCCCATTAGCCTCTGTATTTCCTCTAAGCTGCACACTTATTTAAAGTAATTTGGCCTGTTGCAGCCTGCTTAGATACTTTTTCTGTGCATATATACTGATCTCAGGTCTGCTGTGGGGGCATCCCATTCTGTAACATCCCATTAGCCTCTGTATTTCCTCTAAGCTGCACACTTATTTAAAGAAATTTGGCCTGTTGCTGCCTGCTTAGACACTTTTAGTGTGCATATATACTGATCTCAAGTCTGCTGTGGGGGCATCCCATTTTGTAACATCCCATTAGCCTCTGTATTTCCTCTAAGCTGCACACTTATTTAAAGAAATTTGGCCTGTTGCAGGCTGCTTATCCACTGTTGCTGTGCATATATAATGTTCTAAAGCCTGCTTGGGTGTATCCCACTCTATAACATACCATACCCCTCTTGATCTTCACTAAGCTGCACACTTATTTAAAGTAATTTGGCCTGTTGGAGCCTGCTTAGACAATTTTACTGTGCATATATACTGATCTCAGGTCTGCTGTGGGCGTATCCCATTCTGTAACATCCTATTAGCCTCTGTATTTCCTCTAAGCTGCACACTTATTTAAAGAAATTTGACCTGTTGCAGCCTGCTTAGGCACTTTTACTGTGCATATATACTGATCTCAGGTCTGCTGTGGGGGCATCCCATTCTGTAACATCCCATTAGCCTCAGTATTTCCTCTAAGCTGCACACTTATTTAAAGTAATTTGGCCTGTTGCAGGCTGCTTAGACACTTTTTCTGTGCATATATACTGATCTCAGGTCTGCTGTGGGGGCATCCCATTCTGCAACATCCCATTAGCCTCTGTATTTCCTCTAAGCTGTACACTTATTTAAAGTAATTTGGCCTGTTGCAGGCTGCTTAGACACTTTTACTGTGCATATATACTGATCTCAGGTCTGCGGTGGGGGTATCCCATTCTGTAACATCCCATTAGCCTCTGTATTTCCTCTAAGCTGCACACTTATTTAAAGTAATTTGGCCTGTTGCAGGCTGCTTATCCACTGTTGCTGTGCATATATACTGTTCTAAAGCCTGCTTGGGGGTATCCCACTCTATAACATACCATACCCCTCTTGATCTTCACTAAGCTGCACACTTATTTAAAGTAATTTGGCCTGTTGGAGCCTGCTTAGACACTTTTACTGTGCATATATATACTGATCTCAGGTCTGCTGTTGGGGTATCCCATACTGTAACATCCCATTAGCCTCTGTATTTCCTCTAAGCTGCACACTTATTTAAAGGAATTTGGCCTGTTGCAGCCTGCTTAGACACTTTTACTGTGCATATATACTGATCTCAGGTCTGCTGTGGGGGCATCCCATTCTGTAACATCTCATTAGCCTCTGTATTTCCTCTAAGCTGCACACGTATTTAAAGTAATTTGGCCTATTGCAGCCTGCTTAGACACTTTTTCTGTGCATATATACTGATCTCAGGTCTGCTGTGGGGGCATCCCATGCTGTAACATCCCATTAGCCACTGTATTTCCTCTAAGCTGCACACTTATTTAAAGTAATTTGGCCTGTTGGAGCCTGCTTAGACACTGTTGCTGTGCATATATACTGTTCTAAAGCCTGCTTGGGGGTATCCCACTCTATAACATACCATACCCCTCTTGATCTTCACTAAGCTGCACACTTATTTAAAGTAATTTGGCCTGTTGGAGCCTGCTTAGACACTTTTACTGTGCATATATACTGATCTCAGGTCTGCTGTGGGGGTATCCCATTCTGTAACATCCCATTAGCCTCTGTATTTCCTCTAAGCTGCACACTTATTTAAAGAAATTTGGCCTGTTGCAGGCTGCTTAGACACTTTTTCTGTGCATATATACTGATCTCAGGTCTGCTGTGGGGGCATCCCATTCTGTAACATCCCATTAGCCTCTGTATTTCCTCTAAGCTGCACACTTATTTAAAGTAATTTGGCCTGTTGCAGCCTGCTTAGACACTTTTTCTGTGCATATATACTGATCTCAGGTCTGCTGTGGGGGCATCCCATTAGCCTCTGTATTTCCTCTAAGCTGCACACTTATTTAAAGTAATTTGGCCTGTTGCAGGCTGCTTATTCACTGTTGCTGTGCATACATACTGTTCTAAAGCCTGCTTGGGGGTATCCCACTCTATAACATACCATACCCCTCTTGATCTTCACTAAGCTGCACACTTATTTAAAGTAATTTGGCCTGTTGGAGCCTGCTTAGACACTTTTACTGTGCATATATATACTGATCTCAGGTCTGCTGTGGGGGTATCCCATACTGTAACATCCCATTAGCCTCTGTATTTCCTCCAAGCTGCACACTTATTTAAAGAAATTTGGCCTGTTGCAGCCTGCTTAGACACTTTTACTGTGCATATATACTGATCTCAGGTCTGCTGTGGGGGCATCCCATTCTGTAACATCTCATTAGCCTCTGTATTTCCTCTAAGCTGCACACTTATTTAAAGTAATTTGGCCTATTGCAGCCTGCTTAGACACTTTTTCTGTGCATATATACTGACCTCAGGTCTGCTGTGGGGGCATCCCATTCTGTAACATCCCATTAGCCTCTGTATTTCCTCTAAGCTGCACACTTATTTAAAGTAATTTGGCCTGTTGAAGCCTGCTTAGACACTGTTGCTGTGCATATATACTGTTCTAAAGCCTGCTTGGGGGTATCCCACTCTATAACATACCATACCCCTCTTGATCTTCACTAAGCTGCACACTTATTTAAAGTAATTTGGCCTGTTGGAGCCTGCTTAGACACTTTTACTGTGCATATATACTGATCTCAGGTCTGCTGTGGGGGCATCCCATTCTGTAACATCTCATTAGCCTCTGTATTTCCTCTAAGCTGCACACTTATTTAAAGTAATTTGGCCTGTTGCAGCCTGCTTAGACACTTTTTCTGTGCATATATACTGATCTCAGGTCTGCTGTGGGGGCATCCCATTCTGTAACATCCCATTAGCCTCTGTATTTCCTCTAAGCTGCACACTTATTTAAAGTAATTTGGCCTGTTGAAGCCTGCTTAGACACTGTTGCTGTGCATATATACTGTTCTAAAGCCTGCTTGGGGGTATCCCACTCTATAACATACCATACCCCTCTTGATCTTCACTAAGCTGCACACTTATTTAAAGTAATTTGGCCTGTTGGAGCCTGCTTAGACACTTTTACTGTGCATATATACTGATCTCAGGTCTGCTGTGGGGGTATCCCATTCTGTAACATCCCATTAGCCTCTGTATTTCCTCTAAGCTGCACACTTATTTAAAGAAATTTGGCCTGTTGCAGCCTGCTTAGACACTTTTACTGTGCATATATACTGATCTCAGGTCTGCTGTGGGGGCATTCCATTATGTAACATCCCATTAGCCTCTGTATTTCCTCTAAGCTGCACACTTATTTAAAGTAATTTGGCCTGTTGCAGCCTGCTTAGACACTTTTTCTGTGCATATATACTGATCTCAGGTCTGCTGTGGGGGCATCCCTTTCTGTAACATCCCATTAGCCTCTGTATTTCCTCTAAGCTGCACACTTATTTAAAGAAATTTGGCCTGTTGCAGCCTGCTTAGACACTTTTACTGTGCATATATACTGATCTCAAGTCTGCTGTGGGGGCATCCCATTTTGTAACATCCCATTAGCCTCTGTATTTCCTCTAAGCTGCACACTTATTTAAAGAAATTTGGCCTGTTGCAGGCTGCTTATCCACTGTTGCTGTGCATATATACTGTTCTAAAGCCTGCTTGGGGGTATCCCATTCTGTAACATAACATAACCTACCTCTCTTATTTACACTAAGCAGCTCTCTTATTTAAACTAAGCAGGCCTCTTATTTACACTAAGCAGCTCTCTTATTTAAGCTAAGCAGCTCTCTTATTTAAACTAAGCAGGCCTCTTGGAGGCTGATTGTCCACTTTTGAGTGTGCATTATATTCGGTTTCATATACAGTGGGGTATCCCAATTTGTAAGATAACCTACCCCAACCATATAAACTAAAGAGGCCTGTTGCAGCCTGAGTTTCTCTGCTTGCGTATGGTCTGCATTACAATCTGTCTCTTTCAATGACACTGCTGCCTGGGGTATCCCAATTTGTAATATAACCTACCACAACCATGTAAACTAAAGGTTACGTCCTTCCAGAAGGAAAACTTATGCCGAACACTATTTTTGTTGGGGGCATTGACCTTTGGATTGATCGGCATGAAATTAAGGATTTTTTTTCAAAGTATGGCGCTGTAAAGAAGGTCAAAATTATTTCTCATACTTGTGTTAAAAGTTTCTGCTCAGCTTAAAATACATTACGCCACACTGGCATCCCAAGGCACATGCTATTTATCCCTATCTGTTAAGCTAAAGCATTTCTCATACTTGGATTATTGTTACTTTTTGTTCAGCTTAAAATATACCAGGCCACACGGGCATCCCAAGGCACATGCTATTTTAACCCTATCTGTTATACAACATAAGCGTTGATCAGCATCAGCTGCTTTATTAAGCTACTTCAGTTTGCACTTGTTTTTGACTTCTTTTAATAAACCAGGCCGCAGGGCACCCCAAAGCTGCACCTTGCACCCTATCTGTTATACAACATAAGCGTTGATCAGCAACAGCTGCTTTATTAAGCTACTTCAGTTTGCACTTGTTTTTGACTGCTTTTAATAAACCAGGCTGCAGGGCACCCCAAAGCTGCACCTTGAACCCTATCTGTTATACAACATAAGCGTTGATCAGCATCAGCTGCTTTATTAAGCTACTTCAGTTTGCACTTGTTTTTGACTGCTTTTAATAAACCAGGCCGCAGGGCACCCCAAAGCTGCACCTTTAACCCTATCTGTTATACAACATAAGCGTTGATCAGCATCAGCTGCTTTATTAAGCTACTTCAGTTTGCACTTGTTTTTGACTTCTTTCAATAAACCAGGCCGCAGGGCACCCCAAAGCTACACCTTCCACCCTATCTGTTATACAACATAAGCGTTGATCAGCATCAGCTGCTTTATTAAGCTACTTCAGTTTGCACTTGTTTTTGACTGCTTTTAATAAACCAGGCCGCAGGGCACCCCAAAGCTGCACCTTGAACCCTATCTGTTAGACAACATAAGCGTTGATCAGCATCAGCTGCTTTATTAAGCTACTTCAGTTTGCACTTGTTTTTGACTGCTTTTAATAAACCAGGCCGCAGGGCACCCCAAAGCTGCACCTTTAACCCTATCTGTTATACAACATAAGCGTTGATCAGCATCAGCTGCTTTATTAAGCTACTTCAGTTTGCACTTGTTTTTGACTGCTTTTAATAAACCAGGCCACAGGGCACCCCAAAGCTGCACCTTGAACCCTATCTGTTTATACTAAATAAGCAAATACATAAAAATGTCAGGCAGACAAGTGCCAGGATGTTCAAAGAGGAGTGGCAGAGGCCAAGATTCAGCAGGCAGAGGTCGCAGCAGACTAGGGGCGAGTGGCAGCAGGAGTCACGGTGAGAGACCTGATCTGCCAGTATCTGCTAGCGGTCGTGTCTCCACCAGTAACGCATCTGCCGTGGTAGATTGGTTAACGCGCGCATCAACATCATCACAAGTTACGTCTGAGACCCCCAGTCTAGGGTCGGTAGGTTCCTCTGACACAACCCTGAGTTGGCATGCCCCGAGAGCACTCCCTGTCCTCCCATTGCCTCTGTCCTACGCCGTTCCCTCCCCCAGCGACGTATCCTATGCTTTGGGTTCAGCTGCACTCTTTAGTGAGGAGGACGATCAGATAGAGGACAGTCAGCAGCTACTGCCCAGCCAAGAAATGGAGGTGGCTTCTTTAGCTAGGCAGACAAATAGAGTAATGTTTGGGCTCCTGCTGCTGCTGCTTGCAACTCCAGGGTGTAATTCATCCAATTTTTGGGCTCCTGCTGCCAACTCCAGTGTCTCTTTAAAGTAATGTTCGGGCTCCTGCTGCTGCTGCTGCTTGCAACTCCAGGGTGTGATTCATCCAATTTTTGGGCTCCTGCTGCCAACTCCAGTGTCTCTCTCAGCCAATTTTTGGCCTCCTGCTGCTGCTGCTGCCAACTTCAGGGTGTCTTTCAAGCAATGTTTGGGCTCCTGCTTATGCTGCTGCCAACTCCAGGGTGTGCCTTCCAGCTAATGTATGTGCTCCTGCTGCTGCCAGCTTCAGGGTGCCTTCCAGCCAATTTCTAGGTTCCTGCTGCTGCTGCCAACTCCAGGGTGTGTCAGTCAATTTTTGGGCTCCTGCTGCCAACTCCAGTGTCTCTTTAAAGTAATGTTTGGGCTCCTGCTGCTGCTGCTGCTTGCAGCTCCAGGGTGTGATTCATCCAATTTTTGGGCTCCTGCTGCCAACTCCAGTTTCTCTTTAAAGTAATGCTTGGGCTCCTGCTGCTGCTGCTTGCCACTCCAGGGTGTGATTCATCCAATTTTTGGGCTCCTGCTGCCAACTCCAGTGTCTCTTTAAAGTAATGTTTGGGCTCCTGCTGCTGCTTGCAACTCCAGGGTGTGATTCATCCAATTTTTGGGCTCCTGCTGCCAACTCCAGTGTCTCTTTAAAGTAATGTTTGGGCTGATGCTGCTGCTTGCAACTCCAGGGTGTGATTCATCCAATTTTTGGGCTCCTGAAGCCAACCCCAGTGTCTCTTTAAAGTAATGTTCGGGCTCCTGCTGCTGCTTGCAACTCCAGGGTGTGATTCATCCAATTTTTGGGCTCCTGCTGCCAACTCCAGTGTCTCTTTAAAGTAATGTTCGGGCTCCTGCTGCTGCTTGCAACTCCAGGGTGTGATTCATCCAATTTTTGGGCTCCTGCTGCCAACTCCAGTGTCTCTCTCAGCCAATTTTTGGCCTCCTGCTGCTGCTGCTGCTGCCAACTCCAGGGTGTCTTTCAAGCAATGTTTGGGCTCCTGCTTATGCTGCTGCCAACTCCAGGGTGTGCCTTCCAGCTAATGTATGTGCTCCTGCTGCTGCCAACTTCAGGGTGCCTTCCAGCCAATTTCTAGGTTCCTGCTGCTGCTGCTGCCAACTCCAGGGTGTGTCAGTCAATTTTTGGGCTCCTGCTGCCAACTCCAGTGTCTCTTTAAAGTAATGTTTGGGCTCCTGCTGCTGCTGCTTGCAACTCCAGGGTGTGATTCATCCAATTTTTTGGCTCCTGCTGCCAACTCCAGTGTCTCTTTAAAGTAATGTTTGGGCTCCTGCTGCTGCTGCTGCCAACTCCAGGGTGTCTTTCAAGCAATGTTTGGGCTCCTGCTTATGCTGCTGCCAACTCCAGGGTGTGCCTTCCAGCTAATGTATGTGCTCCTGCTGCTGCCAACTCCAGGGTGCCTTCCAGCCAATTTTTAGGTTCCTGCTGCTGCTGCGGCCAACTCCAGGGTGTGTCAGTCAATTTTTGGTCTCCTGCTGCCAACTCCAGTGTCTCTTTCAGCCAATGTTTGGGCTGCTGCTGCTGCTTGCAACTCCAGGGTGTGATTCATCTAATCTTTGGGCTCCTGCAGCCAACTCCAGTGTCTCTTTCAAGCTATGTTTTGGCTCCTGCTACTGCTCCTGCTTGCAACTCCAGGGTGTGAATTATCCAATTTTTGGCCTCCTGCAGCCAACTCCAGTGTCTCTTTAAAGCAATGTTTGTGCTCCTGCTGCTGCTTGCAACTCCAGGGTGTGATTCATCCAATTTTTGGCCTCCTGCAGCCAACTCCAGTGTCTCTTTAAAGCAATGTTTGGGCTCCTGCCCCTCATAGTGATGCCACTTCAACTCTCTGCAATTGTGCCGCTCTGCGATTCTATTAGCGATGCCTCTGATCTGCATGTGATATTTATTTACAGTATTATTTAACTAACCCAGCACGCATCCAATGCGTGTTACAGCAAGGCAGAATGGTTTACAACCCTATTGAGGCTTTAGGAGGCTCAGAAATAGCCGTTTTTAATAGCGATTCGTCGCGAATAAATTCGGACCGAAACGAATTTTGTCGGAAAATTCGGCGAATCAGCCGAATCTAATTTTTCGAAAGTTCGCTCATCTCTAATGATGAGAGGGTTAAACTGGGCAGTAAATTGGTTTCCAGGCCCTGAATAATGATGATAATTTTGTATAAATAATAGTTATGGAGCTACTCCCACCCCCTTTGCTCTGATGTTGGTGTTTGCTGGATTTACATCAAAGTCATTTTTCCGTTCAGCAGCTTTTAGCTGCGAATCCCATAGGAATAAATGTTATTTTGGAGAGATTAGGGTCGATTCAAAGAAACATGTAACAGCTTGGATTTGGGTGCCGATCATCCTATTTTTCACGTCCGCTCGTGCGTTCGTATGAACTTGCGAGTGATTCTATAAGCAAATACGTTTCTATCCTAAAATGTCCGTCCGTTCGTATGGCAGTTCGGGAATCAGACCTATGTCAGTTTCCATCCTGAATTTTCCGTTTCATTTCTCAGGTTGCAACATTGGTTTTGCCCTTTTTCCTTTTTTGTCTGGACGTAAATCCTTCTGATCTTGCGGCTGCGCACTACAAACTTACCTTATTAAAGTGCATTCTAAATATTTGGTCTTTTATTTTTCTTTATTTCATTCATTTTGTAGTAACCAACCATTAATGAATGCATTTGCATAAGTAAATCTTACTTTGTTTAATTTTTAGTTAACTTGCATTTGTTACTTGTGGATTTAATTTTAATATTTTGGCTTCAAATGGTACAACTTAAAATTTTGGGTGTGGTTACCCACACCCACTACATACAGATTGCTCTCAAATATAAAAAAACACCCAGCAACTTCTGCATGTTATGAGTCTAGAAACAGCCAAGATGGCGGCTCAGGTATTCTCGGGCAGCCTGCAAACAGAAAGGGCCTTGTGACTGTGTTGCTCTGCATTCTTTGATTTCTGACCTTTCCGTGCCCCCAGCTCTGCTGTGTCTGTGCAAAATACAGCAGTAACCCACATCCTGCACTTTATCCTGCTCTCCTCTCCTCAGTAAGTGTGATGCATCTGACCAAAGATGTGCTTAAATAATTAAACAAAGCAAAGGTAAACAACTACACCAATAAATGCAATCTAAAAATATTATTCTAGTACATTAATTTTAAAATAAATAACAAAGGACATAAGTTTCTTTAATTAACGCAAATATATTGCAAAATAAAGGTTTACATGCAAAGGACTAATTAAGGTCCACATTAAAATGCTTTTATAAGGCATACATGAATCAGGTATGCATTGCCATACAATTTATGGCCTCGGCCATGCTGATACATGCAGTTCATTGGAGCTCAAGACGCGCAGACTCCTCCACATAGCCAAAAAACCTGTTCAAGAACAGCAATACGACTGCTAAAAGGTGTCGGCAGTGGCTTTCTTTTAAAACGTATTTAGAGGTTTGAAAACTGTTCTCTGAATCACACCTAAACACATCCGAGTATCCTAAGTTTTACGTTTTGATCCTAAGTTTTAGGATTTGATCCGGGGAGGCCGATTCATCAATAGCGCCAGGTAGCGACAGATGAGCGACTGAAGTATGGCGCTATGAGCGCCGCTAGCGTCAGCCGCGGGCGTTAGCGATTCGCTATAGCAGGCCTCCTCAGTCGCTACCTGGCGTTGTTGCGAACAACGCCTACATTGCTGAATATGATGTTGGCCCTCAGCTTTGTAGGCGCTGTCAGTCAGTGTGACCACGCTATTCTACACAGCGCCTGTTAGCTTTGCTGTGTCCTGGCCATCCAGTACCTTCTGAATAAAACACATTGCCACATTTGTTTTAAAATGTAAACATTTTTTATTTTGTGTTGAAAAGGAAATTAAATTCTACCAGATCTTCGAATATAAATGGAAAATAAAACATAATTAAACACATAGCCACAATTTTTTTTTTATTTTATTTGTTACATAAAAAGGAAATACAATTAAATCACCAATGAGAAAGAAAAGGAAAATAAAAACAGAACAGAGAAAGAAAAGGAAAATAAAAACAGAACAGAGAAAGAAAAGGAAAATAAAAACAGAACAGAGAAAGAAAAGGAAAATAAAAACAGAACAGAGAAAGAAAAGGAAAATAAAAACAGAACAGAGAAAGAAAAGGAAAATAGAAAAGGAAAATAAAAACAGAACAGAGAAAGAAAAGGAAATTAAAAACAGAACAGAGAAAAAAAAGGAAAATGAAAATAGGAATTAGAATGAAAAGGAAACTTACAACAGAATTAAACACATAGCCACATGTATATATCTAATTTTTTTTTAATTTTTTCTCTAACCAAAAATTAATAATAAAACAGAAATGAAATAGAAAATGAAAAGTCCAGCAGAAATGCAAAAGAAAAGTAAAGTCCAGGAAAGGGTTTGAAAAGGAATGTAGGGATCATGGTGCATCTCTTTGTGCCTGAAAAAATAAGAAAAGTGCAGTTAGTATATATCTTTATAGTTGTTTTGTGTTTTCTTTAAAAAAAATGCATAACTTGATAACCAACATTGGCGTCTTACACCCCCCTTAGAGTGGTTTGGGTCATCTTACACCCCCCCTTAGAGTGGTTTTGGTCATCTTAAACCCCCCTTAGAGTTGTTTGGGTCATCTTACACCCCCCCCTTAGAGTGGTTTGGGTCATCTTACACCCCCCCTTAGAGTGGTTTGGGTCATCTTAAACCCCCCTTAGAGTTGTTTGGGTCATCTTACACCCCCCCTTAGAGTGGTTTGGGTCATCTTACACCCCCCCTTAGAGTGGTTTGGGTCATCTTAAACCCCCCTTAGAGTGGTTTGGGTCATCTTAAACCCCCCTTATAGTTGTTTGGGTCATCTTACACCCCCCCTTAGAGTGGTTTGGGTCATCTTACACCCCCCCTTAGAGTGGTTTGGGTCATCTTAAACCCCCCTTAGAGTGGTTTGGGTCATCTTAAACCCCCCTTAGAGTGGTTTGGGTCATCTTACACCCCCCCCTTAGAGTGGTTTGGGTCATCTTACACCCCCCCTTAGAGTGGTTTGGGTCATCTTAAACCCCCCTTATAGTTGTTTGGGTCATCTTACACCCCCCCCTTAGAGTGGTTTGGGTCATCTTACACCCCCCCTTAGAGTGGTTTGGGTCATCTTAAACCCCCCTTAGAGTGGTTTGGGTCATCTTAAACCCCCCTTAGAGTGGTTTGGGTCATCTTACACCCCCCCTTTAGAGTGGTTTGGGTCATCTTACACCCCCCCTTAGAGTGGTTTGGGTCATCTTAAACCCCCCTTATAGTTGTTTGGGTCATCTTACACCCCCCCCCTTAGAGTGGTTTGGGTCATCTTACACCCCCCCTTAGAGTGGTTTGGGTCATCTTAAACCCCCCTTAGAGTGGTTTGGGTCATCTTAAACCCCCCTTATAGTTGTTTGGGTCATCTTACACCCCCCCCTTAGAGTGGTTTGGGTCATCTTACACCCCCCCTTAGAGTGGTTTGGGTCATCTTAAACCCCCCTTATAGTTGTTTGGGTCATCTTACACCCCCCCCTTAGAGTGGTTTGGGTCATCTTACACCCCCCCTTAGAGTGGTTTGGGTCATCTTAAACCCCCCTTAGAGTGGTTTGGGTCATCTTAAACCCCCCTTAGTGCGTTTGTTTGCTCTTTTGGATGGGAGGTCAAAGACATTTAAACAGTAGTGCAGTACTTGCATTAGAGTGAAGGGTAGTTAGCTTACCGCAAAATAAGAAGTGATCAGCCTTTCCCTTAGCTCATCGCCAGTCTGGGTGTCCTCACTTCTATCTGCGGGCAGGTTGGGGATTTCTGGCACCAGTGCTGTCTCCTCGGGGGCTTGGATTCGGTGACATATACAGATATTGTGTAACACACAGCAGGCAAGGATGATTTTGGAAACCTTCTGTGGGCTGTAGAGCATCTCTCCTCCTGGCCGTGCCAAACAGAGAAAGCGTGCTTTCAGCAGGCCGATGGTTCTTTCCACAATGCTTCTGGTCTTGCGATGCGCTGCATTGTAGCGTTCATGGGCAGAGGTCCGTGGGTTCCTGACCGGAGTCATGACCCACGTTCTCTGCCCATATCCCTTGTCCGCTGTAGAAAAAACACAAGGAGAGAGACAGCAATTAGTACTAGTACATGTTTTTGGGTGGTAGTTTGGTTAAAATTGCCTTACTAGGCCACATATTAGCAAAATACATAGACATGGTTAATTTATTACCCAGTAGCCAGCCAGCTGGCATTTCGTTGTTATCAAACTTCCGGCACAGGACTGTCCGCTGCAAGACGTAAGAATCGTGGCATGAGCCGGGGAACCCCGATCTCACCGCCCGCAGCCTCATGTCTGGGTCACAGACCACCATGATATTAAATGAATGGAACTGCTTCCTGTTTCTGTAGGACAGCTCCTGTGCACGGGGAGGGCGGAAAGGGATATGTGTACCATCAACGCACCCTAGCACATTCGGGATCCCTCCCATCAGATAGAAAGCATGTTTTATTTTGGCAACCTCTTCCTCATCCTCAGGAAACTTGATGTAAATTGGGATTAAATCACAAATTGCCAGAACTACCTGGATTAGGATGCGGCTCATAGTAGCCTGGCTTATCCCGCTGAGGAGGGCTGAGGTTGCCTGGAAGGTCCCTCGTGCCAAAACATTAAGAGTGGCACACAGGCGTACTATGCCTGGAATGGAGTGAGTGCGTTTGGTGGATGGCTCGATTTTGGTCTTAATCTGATCATATAGGGACTGTAGTGCAGCACGATTCAGACGGAAGCGGCTCCTGATCTGCTCGTCACTTAAGTCCCATACTGAAAGGCGGATTGCAAAGGAGCGGGGTGCCCTAAGCCTCACAACACCCCGCTCCCTTTCCTCCTGCTCTTTCAGCATACACATACATCCATCCACCCAGACACCATACATCACCCTCTTATCCATCACACACACTAAAGATATATACAAAAACAAAAATAAACAAAAAAAACCACTAACACACCACACACACACAAACAATCACACTACACACACACCCGCTACAATGCAGCTCACCACAAAACCAGAACTATAGTGGTCCAAACCACCAGCCTGCTGAAAACCAGCTTTCTAAGTTAAGCACAACCAAGAGGGGAGTTGCTGCACAGCCCACAAAAGGCCCCAAAATCAAGCCTCACTTGCTGTATGCTACACAATATTTGCAGATGCCACCCAAACCAAGCTCCTAAAGAAACAGCACTGATGTCAGAAATCACCCAACAAGCCACAGAGAGTGAGGACAGAAACCAGACAGAGGCTCAAATGAGCTAAGGGAAGCGAGCACAGCACCACACCACAGCCTTTGCCACAGTGTAAGAATAGCAGAAGCTAGAACATTCCTTCCTTTTATACTTCATTTTCAAAAGTGACAGGTCCGCTTTGCCGCCTTTTGCGTCGCTCTGCTATTTCCGGGCGCCAATTAGCCGACCCAGGTGTGCGTAAAACAGAGTGCGCACGCGCACGCTAGTAGCGCTACTAGCGTACTTGAGCCGTAACTTGCGTGCATTAACGGACATGGGCCAAAAATCAGGTGGGGACCAATGAAAGTGAAGCTGTTGTTTTTTTAAATAGCCGTTAGGCTAAGCACATGTCACAAGGGTTGCAGATACATCAGTCCATTGTTGGATTTGGGTGTGTGTTGTTTGTTTAATGAGGTCTGTAATGAGTTAATTGGCTAACACACATGCTTCTGTCAGTGCAGTGGAGGTGTGCCTAGAAGGAACTGGGCTGTATGTGTGAATCAATTAAGTGGGCTGCTTTTGGATTGGCTGTTAGAGCACATAAAACCTGCCCAAGCCTAAGAGATTGCGATGCCATTCTGTAGTGTGCATGCGTGCTTGTGGGGTGTTGATTTGTGTGTGTGTGCAGCTACAGGATGGAGCCAAATACAGGACATCTGCCGGCCACAGCAGGCCCGAGTAGGAGTTTGGTGGGTGCTGTGCGCAGACCTCCCTTACGGAAAAGGGCACAGCCTGAAGGTGGGGCAGCACCCCAGGCTAAGCGCCCAGGTGCCAAGAGGGAGCCTGAATTTAATTTGGCTGAGAATAATCATCTTGTGCGCCTGACACTTGCAAAATGGGAGCTGATATTTGGCTCCCAAAGCAAGTCCATAGGCAAACAAGAAAGAAGCAAACTGTGGGATGCCATTGGTGTGGAGCTTAGTAGCACAGCTCAACACCCACGTAGTGGCCCATCCTGCAGGAAACGCTTCTACACTTTGCGAGGGGCCCTTATGAAAAAGATGAATCACGATCTTGATGTGGACAGTGGGTTCATCCAGGCTCCAAAGAGTACCTACAGGCCGTATGAGGAGATGCTGAAGGCCAAAATCCCACTGGCTCGGCTGCAGGGTGTGGATCCTGGGGATGACACCACCGGTTGGGCTGAAGGTACATATTTTCTGGCTTTTACAATAACCTAATGTTAATGTCTGTGATTAGCATTTTTACATTTTGACCAACTAACTGTAGGACCTGTGAAGTATTACATTATAGCTCAAACATTTGTAACTTTTCTGTCTGTTGCTTTATGCATAGGTGCACATGCTGCTGTCCGGGATGTGGCTCCGGACACCCAAGCTCCTGCCCTTCCAGCAACCTCAAGGCTACCCCAGTCTGCCATTGAAGGTATTTACCCATAATTTGTTTGCTGGTTTTTTTCTAAACAAATGGGTGTGGGAGCAGCTCAAGCAATAAAGGTTTGCCCTGTTGACTATTAATAATATGTGCGTGCGGCCTAATTGCACGCCCACTGTAACACTCACAGCCAGTAACTAACAAGGCCCTAACATGTGTAGATATGTAGGATGCCAGAGATGTGTAGCCATATATCGGCATATCAATGTGTGAGCCACACTTGGCTTGATTAGTCAATATTAGTGAAAGAGCTGCTCACACACCTTAATGCATGTTGTTTTTTGCTACGCACATTAGCTATGGCTCAATGTTGGTTTTATTTTGGCCTAGCTCCCATGCCCTTGGCCCCAGCATCTCCTCCGGATCCCACCTACTCTTTGGATGTCGGTAAGTGCATGTGTTCACCTTGCTTGATCCACTTTGACTCAAGTGCATGTGTCTCATTTGTCTTTTTTCTTGGTAGGCCAAGTGACTGGTTCATCTTTGGACCCCACTTCCGATGTTGCCGGTCAACAGGACCCTGTTGGTGTGTAGAGCAATACATAATGTATCCTTTCTGCTGTTTAGGTTACACTGGTTCAATTTGGTTAGTCTACTAAGCTACATGTTTGCTTGGTAAACTTGAAGATGCCTCTTGGGAGTGCTGGTTGCCTCCCCAGGGTCAGTCTCTTAGTTATTTGAGTGATAGCAATGTATCTTTGCGGACATATTTTTAGCCAAACATTCCCTGTAGTAGTTTGCTGATTATTTAGACACATTTTTTTTTTTTTTAAGTTGACCCGAATATCGGAAGTGGCTGTCCAGAAAGGGCCCCTCAAGTTCCAGCTGCCAGAGATGAGGGTAAGTGGTTTTGCCTTGCTCTAGTCTGTATTTTGGCTCTAATGTTGTGCCACTTGCTTCTGGCAACTTGTGTGTCCACATGTATTTTCAAGGTCCAAGCTCGAGTGAGGACCCCACTCCAGACATCTGGGATATTGCGGGTATGTTTAATTTAAGCAATGTTTATGATGAGATTTGCAGAAATTAGTGCGTCTTAGTCCTGTAACATACATGTTAACAATCTGAGTTTAACAGAGACCTTTGGTCTAGTGTGTATTTTTAAACTTTTTAGAGGTATGGCCTCGATAGCCTAACCAGGTTACATTAGAGTTTGGCCCACAGACCTACTAACCTGATTTTCCTGTTTAGCATATGCCAACTTGCCCGACATCTCGGATGTTGAATTGCGACTCTCTGGCAGCGATACCTCGAGCCTACCTGGGCCGGAGGACACGCAGGTAACATGGCTGATGTAGACGACCTCGAAACCCATTGGCATATTCGTGGGTAGTGGAAGAAGCAACATGTAACATTTCCTTTCATTGTTGTTTTGGCAGGAGGCGGAACCAGAACCCCAAGCTGGGACCTCTTCCCAAGTCCCATGTGGCCAAGCTTCAGAGGCTCAGACAAGGGTAAGTTGTCTAGTGAGTGTTTATGGTAACTTTTGGGAGGGGCATAACTGCATTTGTTCCGTTTGACTAAAATGTGGTTTACTATTTGTTTAGCCTCCAACCACAGCAAGAGGAGGTGTGGCACCAACCAGTGCCGATTTCTACCAACTAGGGGTCCGGATGCTGGAGGACTACAGTCGCCAACAGCCGCGTGATGGAACTAATGAGCGCATTGCGGCGTTGGAAAATCAGGTGCTGATGTGTCAGCAACAAAATGAGGGCCTGCAGCGCCAGGTGGACCAGTTAAGGCAAAACCTACAACAGAACCAGGACCTTGGTCGCCTTGCAAATGTTATCGAGCAATCTGTACAGCGCCAGGAAGAAGCAATACAGCGCCAGGCAGAGGCAATACAGCGGCAGGACCAAACTTTGTTGTTGCTACAACAGCTCATACAACAGCAGTCTATATTTTTTACTGCACTGTTGTCCCCCAACACCGCCCCTAGCAATGACTCCCAACCTCCCCGGCCACCCAGCCAAGAATATTAATTTGTAAACCTTTTTCTTATGATTTATGTAAATATATTTTTGAAACCCACCTCTAATTTGTGTTTATCCATACATGTGAAAGCTAAATACACAGTCATGGCTGATTTGCTCAATCATCTCTAATATTATGCCACCATTTATGTGCCACATTAGTTAACATTGCTTACTATGGTGTAAACATGTACTGGCTCAAAATGGCTGCCTAATTTTAGACATAATGGTTTTTTGAAATCTAAACCTATGCTGGTCAAGGAACAACACAGTTATTGGTAAATATTAATGTATTTATACAAATTGGGCCAACACGGCCAACATAGGCCAACAAAGCCAATAAAACATGGCCAGGGCAGCCATCCCCCCCACCCTAACGTCTCCGACGCCTCTTCATGGCCAGCAGCATCCCTTTCATCTGTCGGAAGGCCCGCCACAGTCTGCGATGCTGGCGTATACAAGCTGTAGAGATGTGATAAAAAATAATATATTAGAATTTGATTGGGAACTCAACATACACAGATGTAGCAATGTAATGTCAGTGTTTCTAACTTGCTAACACTCACATTAACATTGGTGAACAATGTGCCCCTAACATTTTAAAATAAAGTTTTAATATTGGCTTGAAAACATGTTAGGACCACATACCTTTACTCTTAAAGTGGACCAACACCCACAATATAGTTTATCATGGGTTTTGGCCCACTTTGTTGTTTCTCACAGATCTGTTTTTCCCCTGATGTGTGTATACACACAGTAATCCATAGCCACTCACCTCTCCATGCTCCAACGTGCTTGGCACAAAAAACGCACGCTAACGTCTATGCAGGGAACAGGAATGTACACTCCTCTTCCACCCCCTCTTCACGCATGTCACTCTCTGGCTGCTCATGGGGACCCGGCGGCCATTCACAGAGGCCCAGGGGGGAAAAATGCACGTCTGGAGTGTTGCGCTGGAGCCAGCGGAAGATAAGTTCCGATAATTAGGGGTTTGCTTGGTGGGTTGGACCCGCAGTACCTGCACTTATCGTATGTTCCGCGGGGTGTTAGTTGTTAGTTGTTGGCAAATTAAATGTTTAATGCACATTAAACACCCTTGGTGTTGGGCCAGGTTAACTCTTGCAAATGTAATAATGTTTATGGCCAAGTAAGGACATTTAGGTCTTTAGTCCAAGCCAAACATCAGTGCCTAACGATGATGGAAGTTTGCCCTATAATGTTATTGGTAAACACCTAATCAGCCCCATTTGGTTGTCTATACGCCACAAATAGTCCGTATGTGTCCGTAACAAGAATGTGAGGCAACTATCAAGGATGGTGACTGGCATGTTGGATTATTGACCAAACACATTTAACCTAGATGTGTGTGATATTCACACATTGGTACATTACAAATTTCTACAAATGTAACTAGAAGAGAAATGTTTACAAAGTATTTACCCATATTAATTTGGATGTACTCACCATCGCAGCTGTGGCGGTGGCCCATGCTGCTGGCCGTCCCTGGAGCTGGTGTGGGGAGGAGGAATTCTGCCTCCGTCTGCGTAGCGACATCTGTCCATAAAAAAACAAAATACAAAACAACATTTAGTGGAGCTATGACACCCGAAGTTTGGACATCAATCTGGTTATTGAGTCTTACCTCCAAAAACAAACACTTCTTTACATACATGTTAAACGATATTTGCTATATTCCTGGTCCATTAGTTAATGTGAAGTGTTTATGGTTGCCACATGTATCCATTATGAAAATCTGGCACTAACCTTTACATTGCAATGTAAATGACTCATTAACAATTTAATGGCTAATGTTACCAGTGTGCAACATGTGTTTGCCCTAACTACTTCACGTAAATTAACTCTTGCTAGCACACATCATGGTGTGGCCAGAAACATAGGGGTGCTTGCCAGTTGGCTAGCACTGTAGTGTGGTTTGTGATGTTAATGTACATTAGCAAACCAGCTGAGACAATGGACCAGGAAACGTGTCTGTTAAAAGTGGCCCAAGACCCAGGATTGTGAAGATTCAGTGTATTAGTCTACTTTGGCATAGCAACACAATTTTAGTCCGCCACCGCCCCTGCCTTCCGCACATCACTCCGCCAGTGTGTGCGCACGCGCATGCCAGTATGAAACAGAGCGCAGGCGCACACACATCTCGAGTGCCACACAGGAGGCAGGGACAATGGCTTCTGCCACCCCCAAAGAGGGAAGTAGTTTGTGGTGTTTGGTTGGGGGGGGGCCCTGGGTGAGGGATGTGATTTGGCAGGGAAGGCGCCATAATCCAAGCAATATCATCAATGTTTGTGGGTCCACTTTAAGGAATGACATAAATTCCAAAATGAACTAGCTTAAAACATACACTTACCACGACTATGCCCGAGGAGGATTTGACGCCAAAAATCCATGGAGGTGCCGCCTATATGATGCCCTGCAAATTACAGAGGAATTGCAAGGGCTAAGCACAAATGGTCAGATGAAACCTGTCACAGACTAACAATTAAAACATGTAAACTCACCAGGGGATGAAGCGCCACTTGAAGCCCAGGGAGGGCTCTGAGGAGGAGGCGGGGAGCCTCGGCTCCTCACACTCTGCTCAGAAGATCCACCAGGCAAAGGGCCACCCTCCTCCCTCTCACTCCCTGCTTGAGAGTGGCCCCTTGCCTGGTGAGACTCCTCAGACTCAGAGTGTGAGGAGCTGAGGCTTGATCCTGCCAGCCCCCCAGCAGCACACTCCTCTGGGGCGTCATCCCCTTCCTCCCCTGGGTCCTCTAAATAGGACCCGCGGGAGGGACCCTCCCCCGATGACTCCCCCGAGTCCGCCTGCCTGGTTCGGGGGAGGAATCCCTTCCCACGTTTCCCCAGGGGAGGACGCTTATCTGTGTGGAGGGGGTGAAAGCAAATAATTAATATAAAGAGCAAAAAAGGACACAGCTTAGCAGATGATTCTGCACAAAGGCAAAAAAGAACATAAGCTTTAACTTACCTGATGCGTAGGCATCATATAGGCGGTACACGCCTTCTGGGTCCCGGCGCTTAAAATCTGACCATTTTTGTTGTATCGCCCGGATGGTCAGGTCGGTCTTGAAGCGCCGGGACACAGTGGCCTTCACCTCCATGGCAAGGCGTTTTTTCGCTCCTCGGGCATAGTCGTATTCGGCCAGGCAGAAGTCCTAGGAAAAAAAAAGAAAAAAAAAAAAATTAAATACATGACCTCAGAACAATGTCATAAACAGTTATACAGAGACAAGATCAAAGTGGACCCACACCCAGGATTTACATTATTCTGGGTTTGGGTGCACTTTTTTGGGCCACAACTATTGTGGGTGGCCCACTGTCTGCAACCCCCTTTGAAGGGCCCAAATACACCGCTGAGGACACTCCCACGTCACTCCGCAAGCCAAACACAGCGCTCCACGCCGGTGTGGTATGCGCATCCAAGGGCCTTGGGAGGTGCATACCAGCTCAGCTGTGTCTGCACGGCAAAGTACGCATGTGGCGTTTGACTCTAACAGGGAGTGCGCCTGCACACCAAATGAAAATATGTATGGCGCAGGGGTACACCCTGCTAGAGGTAAGCGCAATAGGCATCCGCAACTCACGCATGCACAGATGGGACGGGGCAGAGGTAATTTTTAGGGCCCTCCAGGGGGGGGGGGGGCCATCCAAGCAGGACATCCACAATGGGGATGCCCCATGTGGAGTGTTAAATTTTGGCCTAAAAACAATAAAAATTCTGCCCCTATCCCCCCTGTGTGTTTATCAATTTTTAAGCTAAAAATACATAACTAAAATACTCACTTTCACAACCTGGCCATTTACCCGGCTATCCACCCGGGTGCGCCTTTGTTTTTGGGGCCCAGGAGGGGAATGGGTGGGAGGGGTGGTATTTGGGGAAGGTGAGGTAGGTGGGGGATGTGGGGGAGGGGTGGTGGGTCCGGATTCTGAGGAGGAGCTGGGGAGGCGCATTACTCGCCGTTTGGGAGCCATATTGGAAACGCTAAGGAGGAAACAGGAACCGGAAATGACGCTAGCGACATGAGACAAATAAAAAACAAAACATAACAAAAATACGCACCGCGCCCCAGCAACAAGCTATTCTCAGCTATGTGCAAGCTAAGTGGCGGAAAAACTAAAATGACGCTTGAAAACAAGCTAGTGGCATAAGCGCAAGACAGTTTTACCTTAAGGTGGCGTTGAAACGCAAAGGAGGATCCAGGAACCGGATATGACGCAAGCAACTGTGCTGCAAAACTAAAAAAAAAAACATGCGTGCAGCAGGGACAAGCTAATATCAGCTATGTGCAAGCTAAGTGGCGGAAAAACATTAAAATGACGCAGAAAAACAAGCTATTGGCATAAGCGCAAGACAGTTTTACCTTAAGGTGGCGTTGAAACGCAAAGGAGGATCCCGGAACCGGATATGACGCAAGCAACTGTGCTTCAAAATTCCCAAAAAAAAAATGCGCGCAGCAGGGACAAGCTAATATCAGCTATGTGCAAGCTAAGTGGCGGAAAAACATTAAAATGACGCTGCAAAACAAGCTAGGGGCAAAGGCGCAACGAACTATTAGCTTGATTTAGCTGGGGATTCTACATACTGTAATGCATAGGTCCTTCTAAAGCATACACCGTTGTGCTTAAATATACAGAGCTTATTGCTTCACAAAGTCATCACACAATCTAACTAGACAACTACCTGAAAATGTGGCACACATGAGAATGCATAACGGGTTGTTATGAGCTGGTACGACACAACTACAGTGTATTCATTAACAACGACTGGGGTCGCGGGAAGTGAATTCCTTGCAAATGGCAGAAGGGCACATGTATGAACAGCACAGCGCCGCACAACGCAGCGCAGCGAGGCACAGCGACGCTCGCGCCGCCACATAGCGAATTCAAACAGCGACTGCACAAACACTGACCAACACAGATTCATCAAGGACAGGGCTGCCGAATAGCTTGGGCGCTGACAATTTCGAAGAGCGAACGTGACCGCCCAACCTGACAGGCTACAAAATAGCTTTACAAGCCCCGTTTGTGTGGAAAACCAGCGATTTTGAGGCCAATGAGTTTGGGTGGAGGAGATGCAATTCCCATGTCACTCACAACATTACATTGTGAAAAAAAAAAAAAAAAAAAAAATAAGATAAATAACCAGCTAGATTCATAAAACATATCAATATAAACATGTGTTGAATTTTGTCCCAAAGCAAAAAACCCCAAAACCACTAAAAACAATCATTGCAGCGTCTGCCATTGAAATGTATGGGAGAGCGGCAGGTAGCGCCAGGTAATACGTGTCGCTGTGAAGGAATTTGCAGCGGCGCTGTTCGGTCCAGGCGGCTTCATGATGAATGCCGCGCTAGCCGTCGCTCTCGCCGGCGCTAGCCTCATTTTGCTTGATAAATGCGTCATTGTGACCGCCGCCGGGCGTACTTGAGTCGGTAGTCGCCGTTAGCTGCCGCTACCTGGCGCTCGTCAGACACTACCTGGCGCTATCGCTTGATGAATAAGGGCCTAAGTTTTACGTTTTGATCCTAAAATTTAGGAACGAACTTCCGCTGATCGTAAGAGCATATACGCATTCGAACGTAGGCTCGTGCGAGTCGGAATGGCCAAAAAAACATGAAAAAATGACTAACACCCACCCAAACTTACGATTCTCGATCCGAAATCAATTAACTTTTGCTCTTTGAATCGAGTGTCTTCTTTTTAGCATCTCTGATAAACATCGAACGGTTACCCAGTATGTAAAAACAACTATTGATAATGTTTTTCAATTACTTTTATATTTTCATTTTAAAATGTTTTTCTTTAGTTTTTTAAACAACCCAGACACTCCAAAGACACACCATATATATTCTGATACCCCTCCAATGCTGGCATATGCTATTAAGATGTGTTTTCAGCAAGATCTCATGTTTTTTCTAAAAGAAATCTGCCACAGCAGTTTTCCTGGCATTCTCCAAACCACTTTTCAATGTAAATACAGTGACTTTGACCAGCAAATTGAGGCACAAACACTGCAGAAGTCTGTGTTCACTGCTGTAAGTTTAACTCAATTCACCGCGGTTTGCTCCTCTAGCTGCATGCATGGAGAAAACATGGAAGGCGATAGTCACGCAATGTAGCACACATTGTAAATTATAAAGCGGAGTTTCCTTTCTAATAGGTCAGGTTCATATAGGTTCATTATAGGAAATTAAGAAATGATTTCTTTTCCTAAGTGCTTCGGTGCTTTTAAACCCTGAATTTAGTTAACCTGATTATTTTCCCCTGAAAGTGCAAATAAAGGTAAAGACAGAAAATGAATGTCACTTACAATGGATCAGTGCCTACAAGCCTTACCCACTTTAGAGAAGAGGTTAAAAGGTTTATATCACACTAAAGTAAATGGCACATGATAAATGGTCACTTAATTTGGGTATATAAATGCATTTCCTAATAGAGGTACTTAAAAAACACTGTTGAGTCTAGATCTTTGTCTGTTTAGTTTTTATGAAATTTTAACATTGAGACACATAAAAGCTAATTTTAATCATAACATTCTGTATTTAAATGTGTATATTAATGTTTAAATGTTAACTTTCTAAATGTTCTAACTGTCTAAAAATGCATATACTACATTTGGCATACTAATAATAACGTAAAGCACAGTACTTTGCCGCAGGCTGACTGATGCAGTGATTGGGAGACAAATGTTACCCAGTGGCCCTTTATTAAACTATAGATCCCTATCATTTTAAACTGCTTATAGGGATTATCCAGGCTAAAACAAAAAAGCCTATACTCACCTTTTGTACCCCACAGCTTCTTTGTGCCAGCCCAGTGTTCTCCCTCAGCTTCCCAGTCCAGTGCCAGCATCTTCATACCTACCTGGGGCAGGGATCTTATGATTTTGTCTCCGAGCCCTGTGGGACCTTGTTTCCACCCCACAAGCCTTCTCCATGCATTTCAATGGATGGGGTGTGCCGATGTGGGTTTTGCACACCCCATCCATTGCAATGAATGAAGTAGCCATGTTGTGGGCATAACGCCAGCCTGATGGATGTCACCATGTCTGCCCAGTGCTGCAGAAAGGAAACTACTTGAACTCCATCATTGGTACGTATGAAAACACCAGCACTGTACAGGGGGAACGGTGGGGGTCAAAGGGTGAGTATAGATTTTAATGCTTTATTTCAATGCTTAAATGCTTTAAGTAACCCCTTCTCATATATATATAATTCTACAGACACAAATCCATCCATGGGATTAAAAATGACTGACAAAATGACAGAATAGAGAAAGGGTATACCTTATTATTATAAGTTAATTTGAATAGGTGTGTATATTTTATTCACCAGGGTTGTCATGCTGTCAGAAACAATTGAAGCAGGTATACCCCTTGCTGTAAAGTGCAATAATGAACTCCTTTCTTAATATAATATGTTTCTTATTATTACATAAGATATATACTGATATGTTTTTTACTTTAGTTAAATTAAAGTTATGT
This sequence comes from Gastrophryne carolinensis, assembly GCA_027917425.1. Classification (NCBI taxonomy): domain Eukaryota; kingdom Metazoa; phylum Chordata; class Amphibia; order Anura; family Microhylidae; genus Gastrophryne; species Gastrophryne carolinensis. The sequence goes on from CM051234.1 coordinate 217,896,796, forward strand.
TAATATGTGTATATTACTCCCAATGCAAATGAGGCTAAAATTAATGAAACTTCAAAATTCCAACATTTTTGGGGGACTGGGATGTTATGCTATAGGCCTGCTTTCATATTCTTAAATCTTATTGTATTAGAAGTCTGCAGTATATCACCATTAGCTGTGTGGCTTCATTAACGGCTTTATTACACTTCAGTTTTTGCATTCATGAGCATCATGCTGGTACCACATAATTGTTAAAAGTGCAAAAATCGTATCCCTTTTTGCTTAACAACTGTAACTTTGCATTTGGAAGCATATGTACATTAACTATTGATCTTGATCTGGCAACAACCGATTTAGGGCTGGTGCATTGGTGTACTGGCCTCACTATGATTACAGGTCTGTTTGGAGGAAGGATTACTGCTAGGGAATACAGCACCTTAAAAAGTGGCGTAGTACACCACCATGGTTCTACCAGCAATTTTATTTCTGTTTTTGCTGGATTAAAAAACAAAGATATGGTGTACATCTTGGTGGAGGGTTGTGTCTTCAAGGTACTGGGGTGTAAACAAGAGGAGCTAAGCCCGGGTATGCAAATTAATTTGGTCTCAAGTCTCCGATGCCACTTTAAGGTGACATTTATCTTATGCTAGAGCTACAGTTGCAGTTAGAAAGCCAGAGAAGCAGAAGGTATGCAGAAGGTAATGGGGCGCGAGCACTGGTTCATAAACAGTGTCAGTAGAACACCAGCATTTTGCTTTGTAACTGAATCTTACCTACAAACTATTTGATAATTTAATTTTATCATTACTAAACAAATTTAATGTATTCTTCCAGTAATAAAAGCATGTACCAAAGGTCGATCATGTATTTAATTTTATATTTTTTTGATTTTCAAAATAGAATGTGAGATACTACCAAATTACCAAAAGTCTTACCTTTCAATATGTTTCTTTTTATTTAACTTCTCTTGCCATAATAGGCTGTTTGAAGTGCTCACATATTTGCTTTCTTCCGCTAGTAAAACTTTTCCATGGTGCAAAATATAGAAATAGAACAAACGGGCATATGCTTTCATTTTTACAAAACCTAAAAGGAAAACACTTACAAAAACAAATATACTGTAATAAATTGTGTTCAAGAAATCCAAAAGCAGTTTCCACATTATCCATATTACCATTACTCAACAGCAAAAGACAACATTACAAGAACAACTAAATGTAAGTGGCAAAATAACAATTTACGGTATATTCATCTCAATCACTATGTCATTGATCATGGCAAGAGCATTGAGGGGGAACGTTTATTACCGAGTCGGCCAAAGAATATGATGTTATTTAAACTCTTTTTTTTTATATAATGCTTACATATTAATTTTGAGAATATATATTGTATAACAATTTGTTTGATTTTTTTTTCAAATATATTTCTATATATTACATTTAACCCTTTAAATGCCAAGCACGTAGGCCCTACGTATTTGGCACATAGAGCTTACAGCCCTGGCTTTCCCCCCTGCTTCTGTAAAAAACACTTTTTTTTAAAGTTTGATCCACCCTGGTCTTCTCTTCACCCTGGGGGTATCCGATTCCCCCCGGGTCTCTCATGGCTTCAGGAGAGAGCCCAAAGCTGCTAACTGTAAAAAAAAATGACATTTACTGATCCCTCCCCCCGGGTTTCCTCTTCTCCAGGGAGCCTCCGACCCCCCCGGGCCCTTCCGTGGTGAGAAGAGGGCCTGACAGAGGCTCCCTCCCCGCCTTCAGTGATCACCCCCTGCAGCTGTCATCAGAACAGGATTGCTGCTGGGGCACACAGATTTGGAGGTGAGTGTTAAAAAATAAAAGTCATTTTTTCTGTGTGTCTTTTTTTACACTTAACCCTTTTGTGAACTGTTAAGGGATCCATGAGATCTCTATACCATTTCACATAGCTTAGGGCTAGTGAGTGACTTGCCATTAACCCCCATTACCTGCCTCCCCAAAGCCCAGGTTGGGGGCAGAAGAGGCCGGGGCCATTGAGGCCGTACGGGCTTGTAGCTGGCAGGGCGGTGACCACCAAGGCTGGCTTCTGTGCCCTGTTCTACAAGCCCACACAGTTGGTCCTCTAGCTGGTTATACTGGGTAGGGGGGACCTCACACCATTTTGGGGGCATTTCTTTTACAAAGATTTTATTGAGTTTTACATGGGGTATACACAGAAATCAAACATTGACATATGCACTGGTGATATCATATGTACAGGCGTCAGAAAAAAAATAGACATTGATAAAGATACGGACGGTGGTCAAAGGAATTATAATAACTGCCAATTCTAGTTGGATGAGCAGCTGGTACCTGATTAAATTCCTTCTCCTATTAGGCAACAGCGAGTGTTTGGACTACATAGTGCATTGATATATTGATTTATTGAATCTTACGTGAATGGCGTATGTAACACGCATTCTTTTCACCGGTGCAGAGGATAAATAGTCATGTAACATGGCTAATGCATACCTACTCAGTTTAGATGAAGAAGAATAAAAGGGGATAAGAAGAGAAATGGAAAAAAAAATAAAGAGAGAGGAAGGTGGGGAAGGGGGGTGAAGGGGGGGCAGAAGAGGAGACTAGGTCGCGGGGCAAGGCCTTTTATGAGAGTTGGTACGTCCACCTCGTCAGACTGGGTGGACTGGGTCTGTTTGATGGTGACATACACCTATATACTCTAACCAGGGGTCCCAAACATTAAGGTAGCTTTCATATGTGTCATTTTTAATTGCTGTAATTTTCTCATTACATAAGGTGTCTGAGATTCTATTCAGTATTTCTTGCCAGGGGATCCTGGGGGACTTCCAGTTTCTGGCTATGGTGACTCTAACTGCTAGAATGTGCTGGGTCAATTTCCATTCATTTTTAGAATATTTTCCTGATTTATGGGAGAGCAAGGCTTCCCAGGAATTTTTGGTTATTGGAGTGTGTGTGATGTCAGAGAGTAGTCTATAAGCCCTGTTCCATATGGCCGTGGCTATTGGACACTCCCACCAAATGAGGGCCATTGTCCCCAGGGATGCGCATCCTCTAAAACAGAGTGGTGAGTCTGTCGGAGAAAACTTGTGAATGCGATCTGGGGTGAGGTACCATCTGAGGAGTATCTTGTAGGCATTCTCCATGACGACAGTGTTACAGGATATTTTCTTTATGTTGTCCCACATTCTCTGCCAGTCCTCTTCCCTCATGCCAGGCCCCAACTCTCTCTCCCAATGAGACATATACTTGTGTCTGACTGGGGATGGTGGAGACACTAGGGTATCATACAGGCTCGATATCAGACCACTGCAAAAGTGGTCTCTGATACACCTGATTTCAAAATCTGTGCTTTGGTGTGGAGGAGAGGAGTGTTTCTGCAAACTATTTATAAAATGCTGGATTTTTGGGATTTAAGGGAGCACCCACTGCCCTATACAGTTTATGGTATTGTGGCGGTGCCCTTACAGGTTTGGATTTGTAAGAGTCTAAAGGTTTCAGAGGGGGGTAGGATTTCCCCTGGGGTGATATCTTGACAGGCTTTCATGCCATTCGGGGTGCAGAAGCTATCTACCGTAGTATAACCCCTCTATGTCCACCATTTAAAGTTAGTCGGGTGCGTGATACCTGGAGAGAACAAAGGATTGCCGAGCAGCGGGGAGGCCGGCAGAGAGAGAGGGGTAAAGTTGGATCTCACCCTATCCCAAACTGAGAGAGAGAAAGTTAGGATTGGAGGTAGATTTTTGGGTCTTAGGGCCTTAGGGGTCCAAAGTTGCGACGCTGTGGAAATAGGTGAGCATTTCAATGTATCATTAATCACCCAAAGGGGTTTATCTTTTATCGTGTGCAGCAGAACAAGGGGTGCCACCTGTGCTGCCAGGTAATATTTCTTAATCGAGGGGAAGGCTAACCCCCCCTTCTCTTTTTTGCAGATCAAGGTGGCCTTGTTGATTCTGGGCCTAGCTCTGCTCCACGCGAAGTGCATGAATTTCTGCTGCAGAGAGTCCAGTGTCTTTTGGGGAACTTGGACTGGGAGTACCCTGAACAGATATAGGATTTTCGGCAAAATCGTAATTTTAAGAGCGGCTATCCGACCCAGCCAGGAGAGCTTTATAAAGTGCCAGGAATGGAGCAGGGAGTCTAATGTTTTGATAGTATCAGGATAGTTTGCCTTAAAAATGTCATTGATGTTGGCCGTCAGATTAATCCCTAAATAGGGTAATCGGTGCGTCCAGATCCATGAAAAGTTTTGAGAAAGCGTCTGCTTAGTTGTATTAGACAGCGATATGTCTAGTGCCATAGACTTGGAAGCATTCAGCTTAAGGCCATAAAATCGACTGAATGCAGATAGATCTTGGAGTGCATTTGGGGCAGATAGATGAGGGGAGGATAGTATGAGTAACATGTCATCTGCGAAGAGTGAAATTTTTTGTTCTAGGGAGCCAACTGGAATGCCTTTGATTGCGGGGTTTTGTCGTAGTTTTTGGCCCAAGGGTTCTAGTGCTAATATGAATAGAATGGGGGAGAGGGGGCAGCCTTGCCTGGTACACCTCTGTATTGGGAAGGTAGAGGAGGAAAAGACTTTCATGGGCAGTGGGTTGGGAGTAGAGAGCCCCGATCCAGGAGAGAAAGCCAGAACCAAATCCTCTCCTCTCGAGGGAGAAATGAAGATAATGCCATGACAAAGAGTCAAATGCTTATTCCACATCGAGGGAGAGAAGCATTGACTCAATATTTTTAGCTCTCGCCTCTTGTATCAGCTGCATAACTCTTCTCACTCCGTCTCCAGCCTGTCTATTGGGTACAAATCCCACCTGATCCCTATGAATTATCTCACTCAAGACTTTGTTAATTCTATTAGCCAGAATTTTGGTGAGGATCTTAAGGTCTATGTTTAGTAAGGAGATGGGTCTGAAATTAATCCATTTCGGTGATCCTTTCCAGGTGTCGGGATCATAACTATGGATGCCCTGAGCATTTCAGGATCGAAGGGCTTTCCATCCTTAACATAGTTAAAAACTGCAGCTAATCTTGGGGCTACTATAGAATCCATTTTTTTTGTAGAATAGAGCGGTAAGTCCACCAGGGCCAGGCCTCTTGCTATTTTTCAAGGTTTTGATAGCTTTTAGGACCTCATCGGGTGGAATATCTTCATCAACAAAAGACTTCTGGGCTTCAGAGATAGGAGGGATGGTTATATTGTCAAAAAAGGCCTGAGCCTGCTGGAGATCCAGAGGTGGGGGGAATTTGTAAAGATTGGCTAGGCCAGCTGAAAATTCACCCACTACAGCCAGGGGGTTACTGGTTTCAGTACCCTCCCTAGTTTGTAGTTTGACAGGTGCTACATACTGATCTTGGCATTTTAGTTGGAAGGCAAGAAGCGTCCCAGGTTCATTTGCTGATGTATAATAGATTTGTTTAGAGTGCCTGTAGCGGCCTTCTGCCTGTTCGGTCTGTAAAAGATTCAGTTTCGCTCTGGAACTTTCCATCTGGCGAAGATGTCTGGAGGTGGGCGAGGCCTTAAAAACCCGGACATCTGCCAGGTATTGTTTGTGGAGTTTTGCAGCTAACGCTGTCCTCTCCTTTTTTTCCTGGATGATAGGGCTATGTAGTGTCCCCTCATTACTGCTTTGAATGCACCCCATATCATAGTTGGGGGGGAAGCTGGGGTCACATTTATCTTAAAGAAGTCCATGGCTACTCCACGGGATTCTTCAACTAGGGATCTTGATGAAAGCAGGGAGTCGTTAAGCGACCAGGAGGAAGGTTTAGAATTAGAGATTAACGATTTACACGAGATTGTTACCAGTTCGTGTTTGCTATCTTGTATTGTTTGGGTGTTAGGGGGGAGAGATCTGTCTAGTTCAGGCTGTAGAGTTAGGTTTGAATCTCCACACATAAAGATGGTGCCCTTCCCGTGGGTTTTTACCATGGAACACATTTGCGAAAGGGGAGTTGCCCGTGGTGGGTGCATAATAATTAAGAATGGTTAGCTCAGAGTCCTGAAGAGTCCCCTGAAGTAATAGGAATCTGCCGCCGGGGTCTGAAATTTGTTTATGGCAGGTGAAGGGGACGCCTTTACGAAAAGCGATAAGGACTCCTCTGTTTGCTTTGTCCTACTGCTTGAAAGAAGAGAGGAAATTTGTAATTGAGAAGTTTGGGCGTTGACGATGCTGTATAATGAGTCTCTTGAAGACAAACCACATCAGCGTGGATTGAATTGAAGTATTTGAAAGCTCTAGACTGCTTGTTAGGCGAGTTTAGATCCTGGACATTAAGTGACACTACATTGAGGGACATTTACTAAAGGGTGGGAGTGCTTCTCCCGGGGATATGCTAGGGTGGTCGGCCTGGGTCCCCGTTGAAGGTGGGATGGGAAAGGAGAGGGATGGGGTAAAAAGGGGGGGGTTAAAGAGATCAAATGAAAATAGAGTGACAGAAACACATAAGATAAAGTACACAATGTAGAACAAATTCTTATCGCACTCATTTGTGCGAATTAATATCCCAGAGGAACGGATCAGGTATAAATCAGGACCTCGGCAGTCGGGGGTGCGCCAGGGATGAGTCGGGAGGCTGTTCTGGCACAAGTATAAGATCACATAACAATGCAACAACTTATAGATAGGTAACACGAGAGGTGCAAGAAGCCAACTACCAGCATTCCGATAACTATTGCTCCCACGGAAACAGGTGAGGCCCGTCCACCCGATGCCAAGGGAGGATATGTCCCCCACTAAGCTGTGGTGAGGAGCCCACCCAGCATCCATAGAGGCAAAAGCTCGGTACATATATAAAAACATTATTAGCAAGGCTATAACACGACCGTTGTGGTCAAACATGTAAAAAACTGGGCCCGGGCATCTCTCAGGGAGGCAAGCAGCCGGTATCCCCAAGGGCACGAAATTTTCATTATTAACTGTAACATATAGGCTACTGAAAGGAATGGTCAGCAGAGAAAAAAACAATGCAACATGAACGGCTAGGATAACACACAAAAGTAAGCAATTAGTTATCAACAGACTCGGGTATCACCTCAAGAGAGGTAGGTAGCCTAAACTTATTCAGTGACCATGAGCTACTCTGGAAGCAGGTATGGAGGAAGCTCCTTGGGATTAACAGGACATCCCAAATGCTTGATGGATTGACCGGGAGAAGCTCAGGGCCAGAGCTTTACCATACTCACAGGAAGGTCTCTTACATATTTCAGTCCTTAGAAACCGGATGGAATGTTTGGGACAGGAGGCGTTTTATCGCTTGATTTATCCTCGGATGGGGCTCCATTTTTGGAGACGGGGGGCTTGAGGGACAGACCTGTGGAACAGCCCCGGGGTTCTCGGGGTAGTGGGGAGGGATGCGGTTGCGGGATCTGGGTCTGGTATCCTGATGTCGAGGGCTTTGAGCTTGGCCAAAAGTTCAGGAGGCGAGGAACCTTGGATCTGTTTGGATTGGTAGGTAAATAAGAGTTTGAAGGGGAACCCCCAGCAGTAACGGATCCCCTGAGCTTGCAGGACTTGGAGTAATGGTCTGAAGGCACGCCTTTTCTGGATGGTCGTCTGCGAAAGATCGGCAAATATTTGATAATTGTGTTTCTGAAAATATAGGGGGGCCTTTTCCCTGGAGGCTTTTAACACTGCTGCTTTTGTTAAGTAGTGATGGAATTTAACAATGATGTCTCACGGTGGGCCCTCGACAGGTCTTTTAGTGAGGGCCCTATGAGCCCTATCCAGCTCTAGCCTGTCTACCAGTATTTCTGGGACCAGTTCCTGGAGAAGGGCGGTAACAGTGCCTGTGGTCTCAGGGAGCCCACGGAAACGCAGGTTGGACCTGCGGTTCCGATTTTCAAGCTCCTCATTCTGTTTTTTAAGTGAGGTGATTTCATCCTGCAATTGGCCAAGTAGGGAGTTGTGGCTGTCCAGGACCAGTGTGGAGTCTTCCATGCGGGACTCAAGGGCATCAGTGTGGCCTCCAATATCCCTGATTTCTTTCAAGAGTGTCTCTGTATATTTAGCTGACACTGCCGTGACCTCCTCTCTAATTACAGCTCTGAGCTGTGTAAGCAGTGTTTGGTTCTCTGAGGAGAGTTGGGCTGGGGCTTGCTGGGCTGGATTGTGTGGGGATGAGGGGAGCTGTGGCCAGCTGTCACTGGATTTGAGTGAAATATCATCACCACTTACCCTCCGGTCATCTCCCCTTTCTATGCCCGCTCTGGAACCTGCTGCGTCTTCAATAGCTGCTGTCTCCTCAGCTAACAGCCTTGCTGCAGCCGCCATCTTGGATCCTGGGGCCGCCAACTTTTGTCCCTCTTTTGAGGCTTTTCTTCTGGATGGGGTGGCAGACATCCCTCCCAGGTAAGTCCCGGGACCTTCCGCTGGTGAGCTGGGCGGTTTTTGTGAGAGCTGAGGTTGTTGGCTGAGCTCAGGGCCTCCCGACTGCACGGAGCTCGCTCAGCATGCGGTCATACTGCACGGTTACGCGCGCGCGCCCCCCTTTTGGGGCATTTCTATGGGTTTTTAACCCTTAAAATTCCCCCCCAAAATGGGGTACCTTCTCTGTCATTTTTTAAAATGAATCCTTTGTTACCTGTAACTCAGCAGGTATAAAAGGCTTCCAACAGCAGCAGAATAGCAGAAGCCAAATAGATCAGTGTGGGACACAGTGCTCCAGAATGGATGGGAGGTAAGTATTTTTCTCTGTGCCTATTTTCAGATTTAACCCTTTGTGAGCTGGAAAGGGATCTATGAGACCCCTATACCAATTCACAAGTTTTAGGGGGCTGGTAAGTCACTTGCAGCTAGTGGGTGACTTGCCATTAACCCCCCAGCCTCCTGTTACCTGCCTCCACAAAGCCCAGGGGGGGCAGAAGAGCCCAGCCATTTAGGCTGTGCAGACTTGTAGCCAGCAGGGTGAGGGCCACCAAGGCTGGCCCCTGCTCCCTGTTCTACAGGCCTCCATAGCTGGTCGTTAGGCCAGATATGCTGGGAAGGGGAACACCACACCGTTTTTTTTAATTTAACCCTTTATAGCATGGATTATAGTTGTATATTTATTTGTAAATGTTATAAAGTGTTCTTTTCAGTTTGGGGAGTCTCCTTGGCAGGAACGGGGAACTACTGATATAAATGTGGTACCAATGAAATTGGGAGAACTAAAAGAAATGTTTTGTTTAAAATAAATGAGACAATTTGAAAGAAAATAATTTTTTAGATTTTTTTAGTTTTTTACTCAAAAATATTTAAAAAAACAGTGTTAGAGCCATGTTAAAGCCTAAACTCTGCTGCAAAAAATATATGTAATTTTCCTGCAAAAATCACAGGTCAAAATAGCACAAATTGGTGAAACAATGACCTGTCAACAGAGGGTGACAGTTAAAAGGGTTAAAAGTACCTATGCATGTTGGGTATTGTTCTGCTCGTGGTGACCTTGCACTCTCAAATTAAGCTTGTTTTTTCTTGTTTGCATATTGATATTTTAGGAATGTGTGCTTTTTATTCCGCATTTTTATACATTTTAGGGAAACCCTGTGCGACCAAAGAATTATTCAACTGATTACTTCCAGAAAGATGCGCTCACTACAACAAGCTGGATACACCTAGAAAACTTAACATATGTCTTTTAGGGAATATATGGTTTGTCAGGTATATTTCAGATGTAAAGGGTTGTTTTGGTTCAAAAATTGCCTGTGTGTACTTTGCAGAGCTGCAATTTTGAAGTAAAATTACCATTACACGCACACTTTACTTTGGGGTGTTTGCCAACTCTTCCCTTGACAGTACCTATGCATGTTGGATATTGTTCTGTTTGGGGGACTTTGCATTTTCATATTTAACTTGTTTTTTGTTGTTTGCATATTGATTTTTAAGGAAAATGTGGATTGAATCTGCTTTTTTATTAGTTTTTTAGGGAAACCCTGTGCAACCAAATAATTACTTCCAGAAAACTGCGCCCACATAAACAAGTCTGGTACACCTAGAAAGCTTGAGGTGTGTACTTCCAGGGAATATATAGTTTGTTGGGGGGATTTCAAATGTAAAGGGTTGTTTTTTTTTTTTTAACTGCAAGGTACGCATAGCACATATCATAGAATAGTATTTAATCTGAAAATCTCCTAACGCACTGTTTCATTTTGGGGGGAGTCTCCTGGGCAGTAAACGGCGTCTACCAATACAGATTGGGTACTATTGTAAACAGGAGAAATGGGGCTTTTACGTGCAATACGATTTTAGTGCAAAACTTACATTTTTTTATCACAAATTACTAACTACAAATTTTAAATATATTTTACCCCAAAATATAATAAATGTAATATATATAATAATAAATTTAAAAATGACAAAGACAACATTTCAAGTTAAAGTCCAGTGCTGAAAAAAAACAATATATAATGTTCCTGGGAAATCCCTGCAAATCCCTTCAAAATCACAGCTGAACATGTGTAGTGCAAAATAGTGAAAAATAGTCTGGCAAAAGAGGGTGACAAAAACTAAAGCTAACCCAGTAAAAAATGTATTTAAATTTTTAATTATTTGTGTTATTGCAGTTAGGCCCTGTTCACACTAAGGCAAATCACCATCAAAAGACTGCCCATAATTACCTATGGGTCCATTCATATATGTGTCTAGAGATTGTGGGGCAGTTATGATCTGCCCACAAAAGACCTGCATGTAGTGTTTGGGTAAAGAATGCTCCTAAAATGCCAGTGAATAGCCTGGACAAGGCGATCACAATGTGATCGCCATTGCGATTGAGAGCAGCCTGAAAGTTGACCTCTGAAAACAAAAACTTTTCTCAAATTAAGGAAGATTCCCACTTCTAGTGAAAATCAAGTCCTTCTTTACTGTTCTGCAGCAACCATAAGGAACATGACCAACACTGATGAGCCTATTAAGAGCAAAGCAAAAAGGGTATCTAAAAGAATATAAAAAATAATCCTCACCTTATCTCCCATGAGTCCTGCTGAACCCTTTGTCTTCAAGGCAATCCAGGTTTTCTGGCATACCCCCACTGCAGGAGCTAGGAAAGTAGTACTACTGAGGAGTTTCTGGCATGCACCATGTTAAGGAGCTTTGCATTGCCATATTGTGATGACACCAGGGGGTGGTGTTCCAGCAATGACTGTTCTTTTAGCAGACATTGGCAGGACTAGATAAACTTCAGTGAAAACATCAGGGGTGTGGCTAAAGTCTTGGTCTGTGTTCTACATAACAGTTACATAGTGAGACAGGTCACTATTTGCTTTGGAAATAATAGGGGCATAATATTTTACCTTCTATCCTTTACTAAGGATAGAACTTTAAGTGGACCAAAACCCTTGGTGGCCATCTGCATCCCACTCTCTAGGGCCTCTTGATTTGGGATGCCCTGCTGTGTGAAATCCCAAGGTTCTCCTGATATACTTACATTCCTCTGGCTGAAGCGTTCTTTCACGCTATCTGAATGTCTGGCATGGGGATGGACAGCAATAGGGAAGAGCACAAAGCGAAGTTGGACACTCCTCACAGATTACAATATGTCAGGCTCTATGTACAAAAATAGTTCTATGACATGCATTGATATGCAGGACATAGAACACTGATTCAATGAGAGCCCATGCATAAGACCACATACGTGCAGTGAGATCACTAGCAAGGTAAGTATGCCAGCATTCCAAGGGAATTTCCCACAGTGGGGACAGGGACCAAAAGCCGGGATTGTCAAAATCCCAGTTTTTGGCCCACGTTAAAGAGAAAGATCAGTCAAAAATTGACCGGGGCCTCCTCCTTAATTTGCAACATAGGACATCCTGATTTGGTTGCCCTGGTACTGCCCCCCCCCCCTCTCTCAGTAGTGCAAAAACAGACAGCTCAAAGTTACCTCTTTAATCTCAAGGCAAATTTAAGGAAGGACAATGGGTATACTTATGTCCAGTTATATGCAAAGCCTCCAGGAAAACCGAATAGGCTGAAAGTCACTTGTGACATAGAATGTGGAACAGGTGAGTATGGTCTGCCTCGTCACAGGCCTTCCTTTTGGGATGTTATTGTCATCTGTCCGCTAAAAGAAAGCCAAAGTACCCCCAATTCTTCTATAAAAATGGGTGGCCTGGAACCACGGCAGGGGTTGTGAGCTTACAGCAGCAGAAGCAGAGTATAGTCATGGTCTGTGGCAGAAGTAAATGACAGGAATGCTTACTCAGCAGCTAGAACAGCTCTCAATTCAGTCAGTCCTTTGGCTTCCTGTGGTTGGCTATTAAACTGGCCAGCTCCAAGAAGCCTGAACATTGTCCCCACTACTGCTAGGCACATTGAGAATTTCTACATCTGATTGAAGTGGCACACAACCCTTCTGTGCAGTGAGACAAACACAATCAGTAAGTGTACACATGCTGGAGCGATGGGTTCCCCTAACCACCGTACACAGGAAGCAAGCCCAGCAAGATATAGTGGTCCTATAGCTGACTCCAACCACAGCAAAGTACGATCAAGGCTCTTAAAGCTGCTTCATGACACACCCTCCCTGGCTCAATCATAACCAGAAATTAAACTGTAAACAAGGAGGAGAGAGCACAGTATTTGGATGTACATTGGAGCTCCTGACCTGCGCGATGTTGCTCAGTAACCATGGCTGTATGAGTGAATGATTCCATTGTAGAGGAAAGGGAGCTGCTGCTGCTGGCCCATGCATGTCTGTGCTGCATCTGGACATTGAAAGGAGCCCCTATACCAGCTAAGCTGACCATTTTTTCAGAGGGAAAAATTTGGAATACTTTAAATTGTGGCAGCTTAACAGAACACTAGGTACATTTTTGATAGCGCAAACATTGTATGATGTTCGACCAATGTTGTCGCTAATGAAAATTAACCTAGCGATTTGTCAAGTGGTCCCACATTTGTAAAAATGAGCTTAGCACCAGCTCACAAGATGCTGTGATTAGAGATGAGCGAACTTTTGAAAAATTCGATTCACCGAATTTTCCGGAAAAATTTGTTTCGGTCCGAATTTATTCGCGATGAATCGCCATTAAAAATGGCTATTTCTGGACTTCCGAGAGCCTCCATAGGGTTGTAGAACATTTTGCCTGGCTGTAACATGCATAGGTTGCATGCTGGGTTAGTGAAATAATATTGTAAAGAAGTATGACATGCAGATCAGAGGCGTCGCTATTAGATTCGCTGTCGCAGAGCGGCACAATTAGAGAGCCTTGAGGTTGCATCAGCATGATGAGCCCATATATTGCCTGAAAGACACATTCTGGACTTGGCAGCAGCATAGGGAGCCCATATATTGCCTGAAAAACACACCCTGAATTTGGCAGCAGCATAGGGAGCCCATATATTGCCTGAAAAACACATTGGAGTTGGCAGCAGCATTAGGAGCCCATATATTGCCTGAAAGACACACCCAGGAGTTGGCAGCAGCATTAGGAGCCCATATATTGCCTGAAAGAGACACTGGAGCTGGCAGCAGCGTAAGGAACCCATATATTGCCTGAAAAACACACCCAGGTGTTGGCAGCAGCATTAGGAGCCCATATATTGCCTGAAAAACACATTAGATTTGGCAGCAGTATTAGGAGCTCATATATTGCCTAAAAAACACATTGGAGTTGGCAGCAGTATTAGGAGCTCATATATTGCCTCAAAGACACACACAGGAGTTGACAGCAGCATTGGGAGCCCATATATTGCCTGAGAAACACACCCTGGATTTGGCAGCAGCATTAGGAGCCTATATATTGCCTGAAAGACACACAGTGGAGTTGGCAGCAGCATAGGGAGCACATATATTGCCTGAAAAACACACCCTGAATTTGGCAGCAGCATAGGGAGCCCATATATTGCCTGAAAAACACATTGGAGTTGGCAGCAGCATTAGGAGCCCATATATTGCCCAAAAGAGACACTGGAGTTGGCAGCAGCATAAGGAACCCATATATTGCCTGAAAAACACACCCAGGAGTTGGCAGCAGCATTAGGAGCCCATATATTGCCTGAAAAACACATTAGATTTGGCAGCAGTATTAGGAGCTCATATATTGCCTAAAAAACACATTGGAGTTGGCAGCAGTATTAGGAGCTCATATATTGCCTGAAAGACACACATTGGAGTTGGCAGCAGCATAGGGAGCCCATATATTGCCTGAAAAACACACCCTGAGTTTGGCAGCAGCATTGAGAGCCCATATATTGCCGGAAAAACACATTGGAGGTGGCAGCAGTTTTAGGAGCTCATATATTGCCTGAAAAACACATTGGAGTTGGCATCAGTATTAGGAGCTCATATATTGCCTGAAAAACACATTGGAGTTGGCAGCAGCATAATGAGCCCATATATTGCCTGAAAGATACACAGTGGAGTTGGCAGCAGCTTAGGGAGCCCATATATTTCCTGAAAACACACCCTGGAGTTGGCGGCAGCATAGGGAGCCCATGTATTGCCTGAAAGACACACCCTGGATTTGGCAGCAGCATTGGGAGCCCATATATTGCAAGAAAGACACACCCAGGAGTTGGCAGCAGAAGGAGCTCATATATTGCCTGAAAGACACACCCTGGAGTTGGCAGCAGCAGCAGCAGCATTGGGAGCCAATATATTGCCTGAAAGACACACCCAGGAGTTGGCATCAGCAGAAGGAGCTCATATATTGCCTGAAAAACACACCCAGGAGTTGGCAGCATCATTAGGAGCCCATATATTGCCTGAAAGACACACCCTGGAATTGGCAGCAGAAGAAGGAGCTACCATGCATCAGCTACTTGCATGCATCAGCTATTGGTGGGTGGAAATCCTGGCTGATCCATTCCTGATTCATCTTCACAAATGTGAGTCTCTCCACATTTTTCGTGGACAGACGAGTTCTCCTTGGCGTTACTATGGCCCCCGCAGCACTAAAGACCCGCTCAGATGGCAAACTACTGGCCAGGCAGGACAGCTTTCCCAGGGCAAACTCTGCCAGTTGCGGCCACAAGTCAAGTTTGGCGGATCCTCAAGGATTTTCAAGGTGCGTTGGCATGGTCATTTCAAGGTATGACATGACCTGCTGGTTCAGGCCCTACTCCAGGTCTTCCTGCTGCTCATGAGTAGCCTCACTATGCGGGTGCAGAAAGCTACTCATTAGCGACTGAAGACTCAGGCTGCTGCTGATGGAGCTGCTGCTGCTCCTGCCACCCCCCCCCCCCAGCAGCCATGGCAGTGGAAGATGAGCGCAGAGGTCCCTCCGAGTCAGACCTGCGAGAGTATAGACCATGGCGCAGATAGGCATCGGCCAACTGACTACGTAGTATGTCCTTGTAGTAGGTCAGTTTGTTCTCCCTCTCAGCGGGTGTAAAAAATGCCCCCATTTTGTGCCGGTAGCGAGGGTCCAATAAGGTGGAGAGACAGAAGTCATCCCGCTGACAAATGGAGACAATTCTGCGGTCGCTACGCAAGCACGTGAGCATGCATCGTGCCATTTCCACTGCATACTGCGTGTGTCTGGGTCCTCTGTCTCACCTTCCTCACAACCCTCTAGCTCCTCTGGCTGCTCCTGCTCCTCCTCTCCTGTCAGATGACTAGATAAACCGCCCATTTCGCCAAAACTAAAGTGTGCTTCACTGTGCTCCTCCTCCTCCTCCTCCTCAGCTCCCACTGAGTTTATGTGGCCGTGAAATGTATACGCCATGTCTCCAGTGCCCTGACCAGCCATGGTTTCCAACATGTGTTGTATTACATGAAGCAGCGGAATCACGTTGTTCATGCCGTAATCCTGGCGACTGACAAATAGAGTGGCTTCCTCAAAGGGCCTGACCTGCCACTGGTTCACATTAAAGTTACACAGGGGAGTCCCCCTATCAAGAAATCATTGATGGCTTTTCTCTGTTCGTATAGTCAATCTAACATATGTAGGGTGGAATTCCAATGGGTGGAAACATCGCAAATCAGACTATGTTGGGGGATACCGTTCTGACGCTGTAGCTCAAGAAGGGTGTGCTTGGCGGTGTAGGAGTGGCTGAAGTGCATACAAAGTTTCCTTTCCGTTGTTAGGATGTCTTGCAGATAGGGGGAAGATTTCAGA
The DNA here is from genome assembly GCA_027917425.1 of Gastrophryne carolinensis. Lineage (NCBI taxonomy): Eukaryota > Metazoa > Chordata > Amphibia > Anura > Microhylidae > Gastrophryne > Gastrophryne carolinensis. Next base: position 217,912,804 of record CM051234.1, read on the forward strand.
AAACGCTTGACAACTAGGTTGAACACGTGTGCCATACAGGGCGCATGGCTCAGGCTTCCTTGTCGCAGTGCAGACAAGATGTTACTCCCATTGTCAGTCACCATGGTTCCCATTTGCAGTTTTTGTGGAGTAAGCCATGTTTTTATTTCTTGATGAATGAATTTCAGGAGCTCCTCCCCTGTGGGACTCTGTTCGCCAAGGCAAACCATGTGAAGCCCTGCACACATGGTAGGCTGGAGGGGCATTGAGTATTGGCCGTACAGTGGAGGCTGAGGAGACGGCGGAGAATGAGGAGCGGAGTCGCACACTGTGACAGGCAAAACGGCCTGGGAGCGTGGAGGCCGAAGCGGTGTGACCTGTCCAAGTTGCTGTGCAGGAACCATATTCACCCAGTGGGCCGTAAAGGACATGTATTGTCCCTGACCGTAGTTACAGCTCCAGATGTCGGCGCTGCCGTGCACTTTGGTGTACACCGACAGGCTCAAGTACTGGCCCACCTCCTGCTCAACAAATTTGTAAAGGGCCGGTACTGCCTTCTTTGCAAAGAAATGACGGCTTGGGACTCTCCACCTCGGCTCGGCACTAGCCATCAGCTCTCTGAAAGGTGCAGAGTCCACCACCGTAAAAGGGAGGGACTGCAGCACCAGCAACTTGCAAAGGAGCACATTTAGCTTCTTCGCTGTAGGATGAGTGGGCGCATACTGTTGTCTCTTGGACATGGCTTCGCTGATGGATTGCTGGCGGGATGACTGACTTTTAATAGGAGGAGCAGGAGCATCTGAAGCGGCAGAGGATGGGTATGACGCACAGCTACCTTCGACTGAGGTGCTGGAGCCTTGGCTGGGTGAAATTGGAAGCGGCGTGGCACTGGTTGACGCAGCAGGCTGGATCCCCACTTTGGAGCCTTGGTTCTCCCAGGCCACTTTATGGTGACGCTGCATGTGTTGCCGCAGGGCTGTGGTGCCAACATTGGGGCCCTGGCCATGCTTCACCTTCTGTCTACACATCTTGCATGTGGCCAGGTTACCCTCCTGCGGATGCTTGATGAAAAAGTGCCACACTGCCGAGTAGCTAATTTTCCCACCAACAGTTGGCACTAATTCACTGCTGCTGCTGCTGCCAACTCAATGTACCCCTGCTCCACTACCTCCCGGGAAGACAGCCTGCCATGCAGCAGGTGGTCTACCCCGCCCCCGGCCACGTGTGCCTCCAGACATGGCACAAGTGCAATCGGCTTCATCATCATCATCCTCATTGAGTTGTGTCTGCACGTCACTGATGTCCTCCTCGGTTTCCACAACAATGTGTGCTGCAGGAGATGGAACGCTCGCCACACCACCTCCCACGCCACTCTCCTCCTCAGTGCTTGTCTGCCTAGAGAAAGAAGTGGCGGATGTCTCCTCCATGTCTTGGCTGGGCAGTAGCTGCTGACTGTCCTCTAACACATCGTCCTCACTGAATAGTGGAGGTGAACCCAAAGCATAAGATACATCAGCTAGAGTGGGGGGGGGCGTAGGACAGAGGCAATGGAAGGACATGGGCTGCTCTCGGGGCCATGCCAACTCAGGGTTGTGTCCGAGGAACCTACCGACTGTTGACTGGGGGTGTCAGATGTCACTTGTGATGAGGTGGATGACCGCGTTAACCAATCGATAACGGCAGATGCGTTGCTGGTCAAGACCGATACTGGGAGATCAGGCCTCTCACCGTGACACCTGCTCGCCACTCACCCCTAGTCTGCTGCGACCTCTGCCTGATGAATCTAGGCCTCTCCTCGATGCACATCCTGGCACATCTCTGCCTGACATTTTTACTGTGTTTAGGAGGGGAAAACAATACACTACACCTAGAACAGTATTTTTGTAACAGCAGGTGTGTAGAAAAGTTAGATCAAAATAGGCAGACACTGTAGCTAAAAGCTAATGCAAAAAGACACTGTCAGATGGTCTTACACAGGATGCCCCTGGTCAGAGTTAAATGCACCATGCAACGTGATTTTTGTTCAAAATGTAAAAAAGGTAAAGATGCAGGTACTCTTAAAAGATAAGTGCTAGTATTTGGGATGCCCCCCGGTGAAAGGCAATGGCTGCTTTAAACTTGAAAACCAGACTTTTTTTTAAAAAGGCAAAAGGTAAGTCGGCCGGTACTCTTAAAAGATAAGTGGTAGCACTGACAATGGCCCCCAGTGAAAGGCAATGGGTGCTTTAAACTTGAAAACTAGACTTTTTTATACAAAAGGCAAAAGGTTAGTAGGCAGGTACTCTTAAAAGATAAGTGGAAGGTAGCACGGACAATGGCCCCCGGTGAAAGGCAATGGGTGCTTTAAATTTGAAAACCAGAGTTTTTTTAAAAAAAGGCAAAAGGTTAGTAGGCAGGTACTCTTAAAAGATAAGTGGTAGGTAGCACTGACAATGGCCCCCGATGAAAGGCAATGAGTGTTTTAAACTTGAAAATCAGACTTTTTTTACAAAAGGCAAAAGGTTAGTAGGCAGGTACTCTTAAAAGATAAATGGTAGCAATGACAATGGCCCCCGTGAAAGGCAATGGGTGCTTTAAACTTGAAAACCAGCCTTTTTTAAAAAAAAAAGGCAAAAGGTTAATAGGCAGGTACTCTTAACCCTTTAAGTGCCAGCCTTCCTAGAATTTTTGTCACCCTTTGTTGCCAGACCTCGTTTCATTATTTTGCGCTACATATGTTCAACCTTGATTTTTGAAGGGATTTCCAGGGATTTTCCAGGAAAATTATATATTGTTTTTTTTCAGCTGAGTCTGAGCTTCAACATGCAATATCTTGTTTGGCCTTTTCTTAGTGTATTCTCAAAACTTTTAGGTGAAATATGTGCAAAAAAATAAAAACAAAACTATTTTTTGCAATTTGTAGTGCTTTTTGTAAAAAATGTAAGTTTGTCAATAAAATTTTATTGCGTGCGAACCCCCAATTTCTCCCGCTCACAGCGGTACCACATATGTATTGGTAGACACTCTTTCCTGCCCAGGAGACTCCCCCAAACTGAAACAGCGCTTTTTCAGATTTTCAGATAAGATACAACTATGCTAGGCGGTAAGCGCACCTTGCAGTTTTTCCAGAAAAACAACCCTTTAAATTTGAAATACCCTCCACAAATGATATATTCTCTGGAAGTACACACCTCAAGCTTTCTAGGAGTACCAGGCTTATTGACATGGGCACAGTTTTCTGGAAGTAATCCCTAAATCATTTCTTTGGTTGCACAGAGTTTCCCTAAAAAAGAATAAAAAAGAAGAATCAAAGCCACATTTTCCTAAAAAAAACGATATGCATAGTTACATAGTTACATAGTTAATACGGTTGAAAAAAGACATATGTACTTGCCAGACTTCTGGCATTTGTGAACATACACTTTATGTTCCTATCTAGTTTGACACATTGGGGTATAGTATTAGTTCCTGCAGTAATGCATCCGTCTAATTTTTTACTGCTGGTTTGCAACTAATGGATCTCCTTATCCATCATAGCAGTCCTCCCCCCTTCTAATTCTCCACCCACCATCATATGCTGTCCCCTAAGTAACCTGTCTTCACTTTTGTTTTCACTCTTGCCCTCCCCCCTCAGCACTAGTTTAAATAACTCTCCACCCCCTCTAGTATCCTCTTACCCAGCACAGCAGCCCCCCTTCCATTCAGGTGCAAATTATCTTTAGAATACAGTTTGTACCCCAATGAAAAGTCAGCCAGGTGCTCTAGGAACCCAAATCCCTCTGCCCTGCACCAGGACTTAAGCCATGCGTTTAAATCTCTAAGCTCCCGCTGTCTTTAATGTGTAGCGCATGGCACTGGCAGTATTCCAGAGAATACAACCTTGGAGGTCCTTCCCTTCCACTTGGTGCCTAATTCCTTAAATGTATTCTTAAGGATCCTCCATTTCCCATTAATTCTGTCATTGGTCCCCACATGGACCACGACCGCTGGGTCATCCCCAGCCCCTCCCAGTAATTTTTCCACCCTTTCCACCACATGCCGAACCCTGGCACCAGGGAGACAGCAAACCATTCGGTTGAGGCGGTCGTGGTGACAAATTATTCTATCAGTCCGCCTGATAATAGAATCCCCTATGACCACTAACTGTCTAGTCCTACCTGCAGTCCCAACCACCCACTCACTAGCTGGGCTGTTCTCCCGGCTGTTAGTATCCGCTAGGGCTGCCATTTCTGAGACTGACACTCTTGCATGATTACCCAACTTGGCAATTTTGCTAGGGTGCGCAGACACAGGTATGGCCTTCCTTTTCTGTGCACCCTTTCTACTTCCCCACCCTCTGTATCTACCCCATTTACTACCTGCTCAGTGAGCAGAAAACTTTTTTCCATATTGTCAATCCTCATCAGTGTTGCATTTTGCTCCTCCAGATTATGCAAACAAGAAAAAACAAGTAAAATCTCAAAAAGCAACATGCCCCGAACAGAACGATACCCAACATGCATAGGTACTGTCAAGGCAAGAGTTGCCAAATTGTACTTGAAATTTTTAGCTCTGCTGACAAAGTGCGCATCTTGCAATTTTTCAACCAAAACAACCCTTTACATTTGGAATATCCCCCATAAACCATATATTCTCTGAAAGTATACATGTTAAGCTTTCTAAGCGTACTGAGCTTGTTGTAGTGGGCTCATCTTTCTGGAAGTAATCTATTGAAGAATTCTTAGGTTACACAGGGTTTAAAGAAAAATTATAAAAAAGCTGAATGAAAACCATGTTTTCCTAAAATATCAATATGAAAACAAGAAAAAACAAGCTAAATCTAAAAGCGCAAGGTCCCCCGAGCAGAACAATACCCAACATGCATAGGTACTATTAACCCTTTTAATTGCCAGCCTACTTGAAGTTTTGTCACCCTCTGTTGACAGGTCATTTTCCCCATTTTGCGCCATTTTTAACCGTAATTTTTGCTGGAATTTCCAGAAAAATTATATACATATTTTTTGCAGCAGAGTTTAGGCTTTAATGTGAAATGTGTTGTTTGTAATTTTTCTACTGTTTTTTGAATATTTTTGCGTAAAAAAACAAAAAAAGAAATAAAATAATATTTTTTAGACAATTGTCTCCTTTATTTTAAATAAAAAATTTGTTTTATTAATGAAAACCATATTGCATGTGATAGCCCCATTTCTCCCAATTACAACGGTACCACATATGTATCGGTAGCCCCCGCATTCTTGCCCTGGAGACCCCCCAAACTGAAAAGAGCACTTTATAACATTTACAAATAAAATTCAACTACTATCCACACTCTAAACATAAGGGGTTAATTTAAAAAAAAAGACATATGGTCCCCCCTCCTGGGAATTTTAAGGGTTAGAGTTAGGCTAACCCTAACCCTTAAAAATCCCCAAAAATCCTGATCTCGGATGCCCCGCTGAAGTGGACCAACACCCAAGATAGTGAAAATCCTGGGTGCTGGTCCACTTTAATTGTAATGTTTGTAGACTGCAAAAGGAACATTTGAAAACAGGATAACAGATAAACAAATAATTTTTTTTGGTAAGAAAAATGATTAGAAAGAAGCCTTAAGATCATTAAATGTACTACAATTGAAATAAAAAAAAAACAGATTTCACAGACTAGAACATCATTAGTAGTATATAATACTGGACATCTTTAAACTATTCCTTATAATTTATTCCTCACAATCATTTTCATACTGGTTTGAAGAGTGCCTTTTGCTAGGTCATATCAAGAAAAAAAATTGAAGTGGCATTGAGAAAAAAGCATCCTGGAAATAGTGTATATGGTTCATAATTAATCTGAACGTGTTTTTTGTTTCTTTTTTTATCTTCTATAAAATCTCTAAAAATCATTATTCTGTGGGTGAAAAGAAAATTTAGAGCACCTGCGAGAATAAAGGATAAAAAATGTTCACAAAACTCGCCTACAAAAGAAAAAAGAAAATCAGCCTGCCTGCAGAGGTTAAAGGTAATGATGTGTTCGATTCTTAAAATAACCAGTGCCCCCAGCAGTGTTAAATGGCAAAAAGGTTACCAGTTCTAAGAGAATAAGAGCAGAACATCTACTTTTATATTCCCTGCTTTAATGAATTTGCAGGTAAGGATGTTTTAGCTTCTTTCTGATTTTACAGGATTATGTTATGCAACCATTCAACTAAAATTAAATGAATATACATTATGATTAGATGTATACTGTAAAGGAGTGCTGGACACCCTTCTCTCTTAAGCCAGGTAATCCCCAATCTCCACCGCCTCTTCTGCCTTTAGACAAGTCCCCGCTCGCTGGAGACGCGGATTATGCCTCTCCAGACTCGGTTACCCCCAGGTCTTAATTGGCGCAAAGATTACTGGCTTAAGGTGGAGATGGATGCCGGGGTAAATATAGGTTTGAGGGTGGAAACCAGACAAGACAAGTCCAAAACAAGCCGGGGTCAAAGCCGTGTAGTCACAGAGCGCAGTATCCGAGGGGTTAAACGTAGAAGGGTCAAAAAACAAGCCGAGGTCAAACCAGGAGGGCACCGAAACGCAGTATCAAGAGGATCAGGCAGAGACGTAGTCAGACAGGTGAATGGTCAGGGCAGGCAGCAGACAAGGATGGTCAGAGACAAGCCGGATAATAACTATGAGGAACGATTCAGAAAGCACACCCTATCAACCAGAGGCTATAACGGGCACTGGAGGACGGGGCAGAACAGTATTTAAGGGAGTACTGGCCAATGGGAAAGGGGGACCTGGAGCTAGGTGATCGGGGAGGGAAATGTGCTGATTGGTGCCACTATACAAATTTACCAATGGGAGCAGTCCCAGGGACTGGACCGCCCAGGCCAGACGAACTGTCCAGTCCCTGGGTCTGTCTCATGTTCAGGACAGGGTAATTGGTCACTATACTTGCCCCCGGCGGATGCGCTGGGAGCAGCGCCGCCGAGGGGCATAAACAGAGCGTGCTCGCGCGCAAGTGCGAGGCTGGCCGGGCGCGCCCCCTGCAGGGAGGGAAGCAACCGCGCCGGCTGAAGAGACCGAGGGACCGCCTGTCCCCACCGCGGGACACCCAGGGAGGCAGCCGCGCCCCGCCGCCGCCGCACCCAGCGCCTCAGAGAGGCGCACGGAGACAGCCGGCCGATGGGGCTGCCGGAAGCCAGGCGGCGGAGCTCCCCGGGAGGACGCGCCGCGGGACAGAGGACGGGGAACAGGTAAGATCCTAACATATACAATGATAAAAATGATAAGCTTAGCAAATTAATAAATACCACTAAAATGCATCTCAAAACAAATTATTAAAGAGACAGTCTAGGCTTGCCTCCCCACATATGCCTCTGTTAGCACTGTGGGATAATCCAATGTTCCTCCCGGCTTAAACTGGTAGATTTTGCAGATGGAGAGAGGTGGGAATTTCTCGCTTGTTTGAGTGCCTTCAGGGGTCGGCCACCGCCACCTTCCAAAAACGTAAAGATACTTATCAGCTACAGCTGAAAGACCGTTTTGGATACCTCCAAGTATCACACTTTATTAGATCAATAATTAAAGGAGTGGGGTCTGCAGACCGATTTACACCTTTTGATTTGAGATGCAGGATAGATCCTAGGGGGAGAGGGGCAGTTTCGGAAATATACCATCAACTATGGGAAAATGCAGGTAATAGCGGTCTAACATACAGACAAAGATAGGAGCAGGATCTGAATGATGGGAAGGATCAGAGGGAATGGCAGAAGATGTGGTTGAACTCCTTTGGCGCAGCAGCATCGATTATGTCGATTGAGGTAAATGTGAAAGTGGCCATTAGTTAGTATCTTGTCCCCTAGTGTATTAGCCATTTTGCAGGGGGGCCCGAGGGGCTTCAGAGGGTGTGCCTCGATTGGGATGTATCGCCACATTTGGTGGGATAGTGATAAGGTTAAGGCCTTTTGGGATAATGTCTTTGGTGTTCTTAGCAGGGTTATGGACAGACCTACAGACCGGGATCCCTGGTATGCACTGCTTAACAATTCCATAGGGAGCGGTGCTGGGATTTGCAAACACCTAGTAAACCATATTTTGACAGGGTGAAATTGGTAATCATTAAAACCTGGAAGTCCCCGACTCTAAGCTTCAGAGAATTCAAAAATAGAGTTAATTTTATTATGACGATGGAATAGATGTCCGCTGTCCATGGCAGGGGTCTGGAGAGATTTCGAGAGGTGTGGGCTCCATGGATTCAAAACTATCTACCGGTGGATTTTGATACTAACCTCCTGACAGTTTGAGAGGGCGATAGATGGGCCATGCTCTCCTACTCCACTTGCCCGATCCCCCTCCCTTTTTTTTCTTTGTTTTGTTGTTCTGTTTTATTACTTTCTTCCTACCCCCCCTAGTGCCATGTCACTTTTCCACCCCCCCCCATTATACCCTAGTAGAACCCTTTTTTAAAGGAGTTCTGTTTTTTTCTTACAATCGCGGCTCGAGAGCCTGAGTTCATGTGGCGTACACTGCGAAAAAGCTGTGATTCCGACTGTTATATGCATACTACAGTATTTGTCGATAAAAGCGTACTGTACGACTGCTGTTCTGTGATTGAATTTTGTCAATAAACATTTTGTGCTGGTTGCCTTGGAACAAGTATCTTACAAAATATGGTATCTAGCCATGAGAAAAGCTAAGAAAGGACAAATCTGTAGATTGTGTTCCTATTCTGTGCTCAAGTTTGGGCAACAAAAATAGTTTCATTCATAAACACTGCTTGGAAATACAGCCAGTGTCCCTTTACATCTACTTGTGGAATGGAAGAAGGGGAAAATGCTAGCATCCACTCCTAGCTTTCATTGATTGGCCTATAGCACAGGTCTTGGCCAGGGTGAGAATCATGGTTTACAGTACAAGACAAATGCATGTTGAAGACAGGTCTCTGCACTACTTGTAACACAGTGGATGTAAAGCATCTGAGTACAGAATCTTACAGCTTGTAAGAATGGATACAGAGGGGCTTAAGAGGGGGCATGTTAAGAAAGAAAAGGCAGTGACAAAGAGAAGGTGTATAAGAGTGATGCTGTGGAGCAGCTAGTTCTAGTTGGCCAACATTAGATAGTATATTTCATATATGTGTATTTTTAAGCTAAAATGTATCTAATATTAAACTAACAGTTAAATTGAATAAAATATTTTTTGTGGACATGCCCAAGGGACTTGCTGGTGGGTGGCTGCCCATACACTCCCTAACCCCATAACCCACACTCCCTCCAGTGAAATTTCTAGGACAAGGGATCAGCAACTCAACCCTTGAGTCCTGGGTTACCAGGGATGTCCTTTTGGAATGTCCTTCCCCATTAAAATGGGTGGGCCTCCTCATATAAAGCTTACCAACCCCATGTGCAAAGTGACTAGTAACTCAGTCAAACTGCCTTCCCCTGGTCCTAGTAGCTCTTCCTGCCACAATAAGAGGGAATGTATAGCCTAGGGTATAATTTCACCTGGGAAATTCCTCTCACCCCCCTAGCTGTACATTGATGTTAGGAGGAATTCAGGGAAGCCACACCCTGGGATATAAATTCCTCTCCCTGCCGTGAGGAGAGTTTAGTGCCTGGCATGATTCCAGGCTTTTTCTATGTATGAACTGGTAATGGGTCCAAGGGACCCCTCTAACATATCAAAGGCTGGGGAGGGAGAACAGCACACTACCTGCTGGTACTGGGGAGCTTCATGCTCTGATGATTTTACTTGGATCTCACTAATATCCTGAAAGGGGCAAACCAGATCGAATTGGCAAGATTCGGGTCAGGCCTAGCTTTGGGCCATGATCTGAAGCTCAACACAAATGCTGTACGGTATATTTTACATGGAGCATGGGGGGGCACACAACTTTACCGTGGGAATGTTTAGTTACCAATCTTTTCAAAACTAGGTCCTAGTGATCCTAGCAAGACTTTAAAAATGGATTGTGCCTGCTTACAATAGTTTTGATTCATGTTTTTCCATGTGTGACTTTTGGTCATGGCTGGATCCCTTGGTCTTTTTTCTCTGTCCTCACCCTTAGGAACAACAACTTAGGCAATTGAATTAACTTCTCTTAGCCATCTTCTAACCATTTGGAAAGGCTCTGAGAGGCAAAAAAAAGATTTGCATGGCTCTGCTAATTCATAAGGAGTGATGGGTAATTTTGTTGTTCTGTGTGAATATGTGCCATGTAAATACTTTCTGTTATAAGCAATCGCTCCTATTTTCTTTTTACCTCGAGCATACACAAAGAAAGCTCGGAGTCAGCATAGCCAGGCTTAAATAACATTTTAAGGTTTTAATAAATCACATACTAACTCTCACATTGATCTAAGTTGCCTTCAGTACACTGTTTTGATAACTATAAAAACAGAACTGAAGAGGGCTTTGCTTTTCTATTTTCATAGCCTTGCTCAAAACTGTGAATGCCAAACAGCTGTAATTTCCCTTATACAACATTCCTTTCAAGTTAAAACCCATTAAAGAATCTCATAATTCCTCTGGTTATGTTATTGTAGAAGATTCAAAACAGCCATAATCAATTTACAGACCACAGGAAAAGATTTATGAACGCTGAAACCTAGAACCCTTGCTTGAGAAAGCAGTCTGAATAACGATAAGTAAAGATTTATGGAGGCACAGACTTTTCTCCCAGAAACACTTTAATGTCTCTTAATATGAATACTTTTAGAACTTGATTGTTCTTCAAAGAAAAAATAAGAAAAAAAAACAATAAAATGCAACGCACCCCCACCCCCTAAGGCCTAAGTGAATCAGAGAAATAATTGGCTTCTTTTAGCAGAGCGCCTCCATACCTAATTATATAGATAAAATTACAAAGTAAGAACAAAATTATAGAATGTTATGGAAGATTATGTTATAACATTCATGCAGCCAGCATCTGAAGTATGCTTTGCCACTTTCATTTTAAGTATGTGTGTGAACTGATAAGTATATAAAGTGTTAAGAGAAGAGAACAATTCACCATTTAACTCATCAGTGTTATTATTGCATCCCATACTGTATGTCATAATTCCTTAGCTTGTGCGTGTTACAGAACAGATGAGAGATGAGATGAGAAAAAAGATTTGCAGTTTGTAGTACACATCTTCATAAAAGAAATTCCTTGTATAGTATACAACATAAAGTGATGTATAGAGTATTGTGGCACACCTAAGTAACACTTCCTATGTGTTTCAATGCCTAGGTAACATAGCAATGTGTTTAATAATAGAACATGCAAGTATTGTTATATACTTGAATATAGTTAGAATGTATGCAGCAGTGGATGGTTTTGTTTCAGCTCCAACAAATCGTTTCAAAATGTATTAAGCCAGAAAAGGGTTTAAAAAAGACAAAACAGCAGCGCTACCAGCCAAATGATTGCACTATTTTAACATAAAGCAAATATGCACAACATAATTTTCTGCTCGCTGCAGACTATGGTCTTTACTCTTTAACCAATAACAATAAAAAGGAAACTTTTAAAACCTAAGGATCAAGAAAAAAAGGTTGATGTGAAAAGGAGATTAAACGTCCATAAAATGGCGATCAAGGCACTCGCCAATTTGGTCCAGGAAGCGTGAAATGCAGTGCATGTACCAAACACGTATATCAACTGTGCCTTCAGTGAACATTTTTTTCCTTCTCAGCCATCTTCTGTTGCCTGATTGTGTATTCTATGACCTCTGATGTCTCCAGCTTCAATCTCTTGCCTGGTGTCTCCCTTGTACCTGCTTCTCATATCTATTTTTAGGCTTATACATTTTTAACCTCAGGTTTATTTGGACTTATCATCACAATGATTGGAGCATCATTAGTTGTCCATTTCACATGGTTAATAAGGTCCTCGTTTCGTCCTTGTCTATCGCTGGTCTTGAGACACTATTAGCTCACTGGTATACACAACTCCTTACCACCCCCTTCAGGCAGTACCCGTTATTCATGAATTGTGCCACTAAAACAAAATTAAAATCATATACTTTATTATTATATAAAAGATAATGGGAATCAGCCTTCAAATATTAAAGGCTTTGGGAATCATGTCTGGTTTGTTTGATAGAACAGGTTCAGATATTTAAAGGTTTCCTATCTGATCTTCTCATCTTGTATTTAATATAAGTTATAGTATATGCTAATTAAGAAACAATTCTGAATTAATAACTCACATTAATTGAATTACTGTGTACTGAATATGTGTTGACATCAGTGGTACAGAACTACTTCTGCATTTAGTGGTTTACATGCGCACGTTAACCAGGGCTGAATTAGGTGTGGTGAAAGCCCCTGGGCAGAGAATTTAAGGGGGAACCCAATGCACATTTTTTTTCCTTTAAAGTAATAGTCCAGCCAAGTAACATATCAAAATGGCTGCTTGCCATTTGTCCCTCAACAGCTGATCAGTGGTAGCCCGGTAGCCCGGTAAGTACAAAAAAAAGTATTTTTATTAAATAACTTTTTCGCTGTGGGTTTTTGTGATCTAGTAAGGGGTCCTTGAGACCCCATGAGTAAGTACCCGGTAACCGAACTCAAACTTACAGGGGTTCACCCAACATTATTTTTGAGGCATAATATATGAATTATTTTCCTTTTAGGGGAAACTTTAGACTATCCAGTCTTGCCTTAATTGCTTTTCAACACTGATTCACTTAAATAGACGAAAACGTCTATACACGGGGTGACATGTTTAGTCTATCGGGTGACAGAGCCTTTCACCCCTGATTTCCTCTTCCCTCCATTAAAATAAAAGAAACAAGCCTGGCTGGATATTTATTGATGCTGAATGTAATAGTGACCCCCTCCTCCCGCCATCTAGCATATTTATATTTTTATCATTGGCACATTTTTCGTGATCCTCTAAGCAGGGCACCCTTTCTTGGATAAAAGTAGTTCCTGGGTAAGCTAACCCTCTCGCGGTCCCGGAAGAGAAGGTAACAGGGTCACAGCTGCTTGGCTCCCAACAGTGTTAACTCAGCTGCAGCTATTTCATTGTTGTTACTTAACAACAATGTTGTTACTTAAATAGTTTGGTTGCTATTTACTATAATTGTATGTGTGTATTAGCGCTGTGGTTTGGTTACTCTGTATGCTGTGCTCATTTAATAAACCAATTTCAGTCTTGAGTCTGTGCAACTTCACTCTGATCCATCCACAGCTCAGCTAAGCCGCAATTGTGGCCGTAACAGTCTGCTCTTCTATGGCATGGCAGAAACCTGTCCTGTCTTCATGTGACAAAAAAAATAGGATTGTCCCATTAGGGTCTGTGAAAGGGGAAGTTGCATGTTTTTCCTGCCTATGTATTAGTCTATCTCTGCAGGCTGAGCTCATGGTGTGTCCCACTAAGTGGTATGGTGGATACTGTATATGCCTACCTCTCGGTGCTATGTAGTAATGGATAAATAAAATGCAGTGGCTGCGCTACAGAAGAGGGTCTGGGTAACACAGCTTTATTCAGCAGTACACCAGGATTTAACATCTTCATGGCAGGTGGGAAAACAAAGGATTGGGCATGATGTTACAAAAAGCAGGCATAGGCAGACTAAGGCCTTGATTCCATAAAAGTTGAAAAAAAATTCTCATGGTAGTAAAAAAGTCCCTTTATGAGAAAAAGGCCTGAGAATTTCAATGTTGCTGAATCACCAGCTAGGAAAACAATAATAGTCAGGGGCACTTTTTACTTTGCTCCGGATTAAAAAAGTACCATTGTCTTTCATTGTTTTCCTAGATGGTGATTCAGTAAGAGTGACATTTTCAGGCTTTTTACGATAAAGTGAATTACTTACTACCATGAAAATTGTTTTCAACTCTTATTGAATTGAGGCCTAAGTGTTTTATATGAATATGTACACTAAGCAGATGGTTTTAAGAATATATCATTTGCATCCTTTTATGAAATTAAAGTGTAAGCTAAAATAAATGAACAAGGGAGGCATGGGAAAATGTTAACTGTTTATGTCAGAAGCAATTTTACCTTCAGGCACCATTGTCTAGTGAAATAAAGGAAAGCCAATGAAACAAGTCCAGCATATAACACAATATAGAGAAAAGGGCAATTACAGCTTTGGGGTGTAATTAAAATTCCTATATCACTTTATAGACCGATGATTACTGATCTTAACCTAACAATTTTTGTCCAACAGTGGCTCTAATCACGTAGAGGGAGGGGGTTGATCTCCAAAGAACACAAAAGCCTGTAATTTAGAGGGACACAGTGGGCCAGCAAGTTGACATCTGTGAATTATGCAAATGAGCATCAAAACAGCTATGTCGTAATGAACAGGCTCGAGACAGTCAAGAGGGAAAGCGCTGTTTAAGCAAAGAACAGTGGAATTGGACTTTTTTTTAGATAATTATTAATGTTGGGAGGCGACTACTCCCATGGTGCTTTTTATGGAAGAATAGTTTGTTTTGGCTTGTCTCTTCGAGTGGAAAGCTAAGTGTAAATTAAAAAATGGCATGCTGTGCTTTTGGAGCAACCGCTGTTTCTTTTGCCAGGACGAAACACATCACAGAGAGCGACATGTCATTGCTCTTGAAGCCCACATGCTCTTTTTCAAGTCCTCATGGGCCATGTGCATGATGATATACGCTGCTTGTTTAACACTTCTTACCTAGAATTTAGAATTTTAACAACATACAATTTTCATTGCATAGACTTTTTCATCCAGCCTAGCAAAAAGAACCCCCCCCCCCCTTGTTTCTTCGATTCCAAGTGCCTCAGAATGAATCTTCTCTAATTAGTGATTACATAGAAATTTAGTCTCAATGGGAACATACTTCTCTGTGCTTGAAGTTTCCTTTTCTCAATTGATTTTGAGTTGTATTAATTAACATATGCCTGGCACTGTGACTAGCTCCCTCTTCTGAATACATATATTATGAGGGAACAATACGGGATTGGAAGAACTCCAGAGTTCATTGAATGCTTTCACAGTACATCTGTGCAAGTAGCTTCTATCATAATTTTCCCCAAAAAATGGAAGCTGACATAATTTTTTTATTTTAGCTGTTTCTTTGGAGTATTCTATGCTAACATCTCACTTCTCATGACCTAGAAAGTCATGGATAAAAGGAATGATTTACATGATGTGGCTGCAAATTAGTTGTTGATTTTAAAACTGCCCATGTATCATTTAAATTGCTGTGTATTAAAACAGTCTTCAGGAAAAGAAATCTCTATTACCTTATGATGCATAGATACAGAAATACAATAATTGCTTATTCTCCTATCTTTTTCAGGCTCCCAGGAAGATCGTAAACCACCAACTCATACGATTGCCATTATAATCTCTGGGTCTCTTCAGCAGCCATTGCTCCAATAGGAATGGGATTGGGATGAGCAAATCGATTCATACAAATTTAAGTTTGGCCAAAATCTTCTAGGTTTAGGTCTGAAACAAATCAAAAACTTTAGGGATTTTTTGGACCAAACTGATACTTTGAACTAAGTCAGCTGTTATTAGATCAAATAGAAGCAATCAATGTGCCTTTATCTGTTTCAACTTTTTTCCGCGGTGATGCAATAACACATCACTGTGATTTTCATACAAAGTGAATCCTCCATCATCACACAGTTAAGCATACCAGAATTAAGGAGAATCAAGCCGAACACTCCATGCACTTGTAGACCACCTCAATATTATGCGCTGCTCAATCAAACTGTCAGGATCCTAGTCCTTCATTTATATCAAGAGAGAAATATAAGTAGTACACAAGTGTTATACTCGCCACAATGGCAGTTTGCTAGCAGCAGCATACCAGGTTGGATTCTACACATTTCTCACAACTTATCCTCCCAAGCCCTCGCCCTCTGAAGGGGTCACAACACCTTGAGTGGGGGTGGGAGCAGCAGGCCGCATCTACCTCCTGGATTGAAGGCGTCGATACTCCAGCTGCAAGTATCGCCTTCCTTTAGTTACTGGTCTGGCACACGCATATGCTCAAAAAATTTGGTGAGGAGAGGTCAATCTTAAAGGAAAACTCCCATTTTGTCAGGTTTTTGATATTCTGCCTTATTGTTTTCTCTTCTGAAATGTAAAATAAACATTTGTGTTAGGATTGTGCCCCCGACCTGTGATTTACTTATCAGCATGTTGTTTCCATGATTCTCATATTCCTGTGTGTCTGTGATCCTAAAGTTGGAGTGGCATTCATGGCTAGTGACTACAAGTGACTACAAGTTTCAGAATCATTCCATTGTAACAGGTGAGCTTATCAGCAGCTTTAGCAAGGTCACGCAGCAGTAATTACCTCTCAAGGTGAGAACACTGCCAGTAACCCTTTAGCTGGAACACAAGATAGTTATCCCCTAATCTGCAGAGTTTGAATTAGAGCAGATGGGGTTAAACCTGTCGTCTTAGCCTTTACCAATCAGATGATTACCACATCAGTAAGGCACATCAGCATTCTCAGGTGGCCACCACCCCCTACCATCAGTAATGCCTTAATTCAATGGAGGGGGTTTATTGGAATTACTGTGACTGATGGCTGAAGGCAACACCATATTGAGAATAGGAAGGTGCCTGACGACTGGGCCAGGTGATGACCAGGGACATTGATCTGTGGGGAACAAAAGGCAAGTATGTTAGACTGGAAAATTATTTCTAGAGATAAGGGGGGTAATCAGTAAGGAGACAATGGATGATGGGTTTAGGACAAGGGGCAGAATGAGCAGTGAGATGACATTGATTTATATCCTAGGAATCTTTCCTTTTGAAGTTTTAAAGAGAACCCAGCAACGTATGAACTTGTGTTCCCACTTTTTTTTCCCACAGCTTTTTTCAATCTATTCCAACATCCTGATATTTGCAGTGTTCTGGAAAAAAATATGGGATATCTATTAAAATAACAGAGAGGAATCCAGACTCTAGTGAATACACCATTAGGGGCAATTCATGTCTCTAGCTTATTGGAAAGCTGCTGCACCTCACTTGTAGGACCCCACCAAAAAGCAACAACTGAAGGGCGGTATATATATTTTTTGCTTTTTATTGTATTAGTCTATTTATGTAAAGACAGCTGATGCGTAACCCTTGGAGTTTCAGTGTAAGTGCCATTAGAGAAAAGAGACATTACAAATTCCTTTAATAGTGCTGCACAATTCGCTTACTAGTTTATCACCATAGCAGCCATAATTATGGCTGTAAAAGAGGATAGATTTATGCTGAAAACAAAAGACACTCTGTTTGACATCTGTGAATTATGCAAATGTCATGCAAAATTTTAAAAAAAGGCAAGATTTTTTTTTACTAATCTAGTAATTGAAATATCACCATTCTCTGAATATGTATTTAGTGTGAAATTACCAATAATTATGCATATGAAATGTTCCAGGTATAGAAAATGTTAGATAAGCTTGAGCTTTGTGCATAGTAGCATGTTTGGGCACCATTCCCTCTCAACATTTTGTCCTAAACCTGGTCCACCACCTGTCATGCTGTCTTGGATTCACAATTATTATACAGTGAAAGTCTTAGAAGTATACATGCATGCACATACAAAGTGCATATCTGTACAAATTACTACCTTAAATATTGCATGCAATCCAACTATCATAAAAATGACTAAAAACAGCCTTAAAGTGGACTAATCACTAGGATTCTCGCTATCCTAGCAATTGTCCCCGGGACATCCCAATTTGGGTTGCCCTTCTTTGCTAAACCTCTCCAGCAAGACCTGCCTGGGCACCAGCTATGGTGCCCCTGGCCCTGAAGCATACCAGCCTACATAGCCCAAATGGGCACTCGGCCCTCCTGCATGCCCCTGCCATTTAGAGATGATGGTAATGGGGCAGAGGGTCTTGGCATGTCACCCGCTTACTGGCCGGGGGTTTGCCGGCCCTTCCTGACCCCACCGACCAGCTAGAAGTGAGTGGCAGAAGCCAGGGGCAGGGCAAAGGGTCAGTGTCCTCTACTCTGCTCCCAGCATCTGTCACTCACTCTTGGCTTCTGCCTCTCACTCCCACTGTAGGGAGGGGCCTTATATATCTGCAGAATGTGCTGGCGTCAGCTCACTCACTGGTATTAAGGCCCCTGTGGCAGCAAGCGAGATGAAAGATGCCATGCGGGGCAGAGAATCAATGTTCTTTGCCTCGATAAAGCGATGAGGAGACCCTTGGTGCTGGATCCTGGATGAAGGTAAGCTTTTTTGGGCTGTAAACTGGGGAAGATGACTTGGCGGCTGAAGGGTTAAGCTCCCTAATCCACAATAGGTCCACATTGCCAGCTAGTGAATGTACTGACCCAGTGTGGTGGAGGTACCTCCAGGGAGTAAGGAGTAGGCAGGGAGTTACTTATAGTACTATAATGTTTATAATTATTTATATCATGAGAGATTGAGGCTGGATTTTTGTATTTGCTGTTAAAAATATTTAATAAAGCTTTTGTATCTACAATCAGAGCCTTGACCATGTGAAAGCAAACTGTGATTATATCCTGCTTCTACGAGGATTGTGCAAAGAGTAAACTGACCAGATGTTCTACTTTTGGTGGGACAGTCCCACTTTGAAGCATTTTGTCCCACAAAAATTCTTGGGACACCTAAATGTCCCGCTTTGCTGGTATTAGTGGGCAGACTGTCCCACCAAATCCAGCATGTCTGGCCAATTTACAACTGGGGCTTATCTGATTTATTGGCTGACAACGCGGTAGTTGAATATATGGATTGGCTGAGCATTAGGTCAATTACCAACATCCCTTACAGACCCGAAATATCCAAGTTGTGCTTTAAGTGTATGTCCAGGAATGCGGCTACACCTTTCTACATACGGATTAGAATGGAATGCAGAGGATATTTGCCCCCAAAATACACCCCTGTTACACCTATTGCCCTGTAAAGTGGTCAGTTTAACCAAGTGTACCAGAATGACTCCTGAAAAAGTTGGTCAGTTTAGCATAATAGAAAGAAAGAAAATTGGGTTTTAGTGCAATGGCTAGGTTTTATATTTCATAGAGCAATATAAGGATAAGCGCTCCAAGAGGTTGCAAGTGCCCAATTAATGGGATTGTTCAGTCAAACATTAAAATAACCCTCTGTTAGTAAGGCTAGAGTTAGACTAAAATGAGTCCTTCACACGGTCACGGGGAGGCCAATTCATCAATAGCGCCAGGTAGCGACAGATGAGCGACTGTAGCGTGATTTTTTCAGCGCCAGCCAGTATTCGCTGTGCTTGGCCGGCATTAGCTTGATGACAGCGACTCAGTCGGTGTGCGGTAATGTTGAATACGGGCTGGGGGGTCGCTGTTTCACAGGTCCAGCGTTGTTTGTGAGCGCCTGACAACGAATGGCCAGAGCGAACGGCTAGCTTCATATTCATCAACAAATCACGCTCCGAATGTGCTGTCGCTGTCCATTCCTTGTTTAAACCCCAGAGCGCTGGCGGCGATGTGTATTAACTAGTTTTTAACCCCTAAACAACCATATTTTTTGAATGTAACATTATACATGTTTTTAGAATCATTTTGTAATATGAATACATTAATCTCAGACCTGTTAGATCAATTCTGCACATATTTTTTTTAATTTTTTTTTTGACTTAAAAATAAATCCTAACATTGCAGAAGTGGTCTCCGATTTTTTGACATTAAAAAAAAAAAAAAAAAAAAATTATTACCAATTAACCCTTTAAATGCCAAGCACGTAGTTTCTACGTGGTTGCTTCTCCTACCGTTAAGTGCCAAGCACGTAGAAACTACGTGCCTGGCATTTCCCCCAAACAGTTAAAAAATAGAAAAAAAAAATCACTTACCTCCGGTATCCCTGTGAAGCCTGGGGTCCCCTCTTCCTTGGGGGGGGCATCCGATCGCCCCCCCGTCGTCCTCCGTCTTCAGGGGGGGGGCCCGAAACCAGCCGCCCCCCCCCCCCGTTTCCAGCGCTGATCGCCGCTGTAAAAAAAAAAATAAATAAAACTGTCATTTACTCACCTCCGCGCCCGAGCCTTCTGTCCGGGTCTCCTCTTCACCAGGGGGGGGTCCGATCCCCCCCCTGGGCTGCGCAGTCTTCAGGTGAGGACCCTCTTCCGGGTCCTCACCTCTTGTAATGGCGGCGATGGCCGCCGCCGCTTAGCCCCGCCCATTGTGGGAGGAGCGGGATGACGTCATCCCGCTCCTCCTATACCCCCTCCGAGCTCCGGCATCTGTCAGATGCCGGTGGTGATCGGAGCAGGGCGGATGTCAGGTGAGGAGGCTCCGATCGGAGCCCCCTCACCTGTCACCCGCCCTGCGCCGATCACCACCGGCATCTGTCAGTGAGGTGATCGGCGCGGGACAGCGGCGAGGGACGTCGGATCGGAGGTGAGTATGGTGTAAAAAAAGAAAAATAAAGATTTTTTTTTCTCTGTGTGTGTGTCATTTTTTTACTATTAACCCCTTGTGAACTGGTAAGGGGTCCATGACCCCTATACCAGTTCACAAGGCTGGGGGGATGGCAAGCCACCTGCGCTAGCGGGTGGCTTGCCATTAACACCTGGCACCCCCATTACCTGCCTCCCCAAAGGCCAGGGGGGGGCAGAAGAGCCCGGGCCCACATGGGCTATGTGGGCTCGTAGGCTGCAGGGTGGGGGGGCCACAAAAGCTGGCCCCCCCACTCTGTGCCTACAAGCCCCCATAGCTGGTCCCGGGCTGGTTACTGTGGGTAAGGGGGACCCCACGTCAATTTTTTTTTTGATTTTTAAGGGTTTTTAACCCTTAAAAATCAAAAAAAAAATGGGGTCCGCCCCCCCTGGGAGGGGGGACCCTATGTCATTTTTTTTTTGATTAACCCTTTGTAATCTGTCATCCAGCAGCTATAAAAGGCTTCTAGCAAGTGAGCAGAAGCCAGTGATCGCCGAGGGACAGAGTGCTCCTGGATGGATGGGAGGTGAGTACAGTGTAAAAAAAAAATAAAAATTAATAAAATATTTTTTTCTTTATGTGTGTCTGTGTCATTATTTACTTTTAACCCCTTGTGAACTGGTAAGGGGTCCATGACCCCTATACCAGTTCACAAAAGGCTGGGGGGATGGCAAGCCACCTGCGCTAGCGGGTGGCTTGCCATTAACCCCCGGCACCCCCATTACCTGCCTCCCCAAAGGCCAGGGGGGGGCAGAAGAGCCCGGGCCCACATGGGCTATGTGGGCTCGTAGGCTGCAGGGTGGGGGGGCCACAAAAGCTGGCCCCCCCACTCTGTGCCTACAAGCCCCCATAGCTGGTCCCGGGCTGGTTACTTTGGGTAAGGGGGACCCCACGTCAATTTTTTTTTTTGATTTTTAAGGGTTTTTAACCCTTAAAAATCAAAAAAAAAATGGGGTCTCCCTCCCCTGGGAGGGGGGACCCTATGTCATTTTTTTTCCCGATTTAACCCTTTGTAGTGTGGATGGTTTTTGTATTTTTTTTGTGAATGTTATAAAATACTTGTTTCAGTTAGGGGGGTCTCCTGGGCAGGAACGGGGGGCTACCGATAAATATGTGGTACCGTTCTAATCGGTAGAAATGGGGCTTTCACATGCAATATGATTTTCCTTAATAAAATACATTTTTTATTTAAAATAAAGGAGTCAATTTTCTAAAAAAAATTTTTTATTTATTTATTTTTTTTTTCACTTAATAATATTGTAAAAAAAAAAAAAAAAATTACAAACAAGACATTTCATGTTAAAGTCTAAACTCTGCTGCAAAAAATATATATATAATTTTTCTGAAAGTTACAGCAAAAATGGCGCAAAACATGTCGCAAAACATGACGCAAAATGGGGAAAATGGCCTGTCAACAGAGGGTGACAAAATCTCAAGTAGGCTGGCAATTAAAAGGGTTAATAGTACCTATGCATGTTGGGTATTGTTCTGTTCGGGGGACCTTGCGCTTTCAGACTTAGCTTGTTTTTTCTGGTTTGCATATTTATATTTTAGGAAAAGGTGTTTTTTATTCAGCTTTTTTATAAATTTTTTAGGGAAACCCTGCGCAACCAAAGAATTCTTTGAGGAATTAATTCCAGAAAGATGAGCCCACTACAACAAGCTGGGTACCCTTAAAAAGCTTAACGTGTGTACTTTCAGGGAATATATGGTTTATGGGGGATATTCCAAATGTAAAGGGTTGTTTTGGTTGAAAAATCGCAAGGTGCGCACTTTGTCTGCAGAGCTGAAATTTTCAAGTAAAATTACCGTTATGCGCATGCTTTACTTTGGGGTGTTTGGCAACTCTTCCCTTGACAGAACCTATGCATGTTGGGTGCTGTTCTGTTCGGGGGATGTTGCGTTTTCAGATTAAACTTGTTTTTTCTTGTTTGTATATAGTTTTTTTAGGAAAATGTGGCTTTGATTCTGCTTTTTTATCCTTTTTTTAGGGAAACTCTTTGCAACCAAAGATTACGTTGAGGGATTACTTCCAGAAAACTATGGCCACATCCACAAGCCTGGTACGCCTAGAAAGCCTGAGGTGTGTACTTCCAGAGAATATATAGTTTGTTGGGGGTATTTCAAATGTAAAGGGTTGTTTTTCTGGAAAAACCGCAAGGTGCGCATATTGCATAGCATAGTTGTATTTTATCTGAAAATCTCCTAAAGCGCTGTTTCAGTTTGGGGGAGTCTCCTGGGCAGGAAAGGGTGTCTACCAATACATATGTGGTACCGCTGTAACCGGGAGAAATTGGGATTTCACACGCAATAAGATTTTATTGACAAACTTACATTTTTTATTCCAAAAAAAACTACAATATGTAAAAATTTTTTTTTTTTTTTTTTTTGCACATATTTCACCCAAAAATATTAAGAATACACCTAACAAATGACAAACAAGACATTTCATGTTAAAGCCCAGACTCTGCTGAAAAAAACAATATATCATTTTCCTGGGAAATCCCTGGAAATCCCTTCAAAAATCACATTTGAACATGGGGAGCGCAAAATAGTGCAAAATGGTCTGGCAACAGAGTGTGACAAAAACTCCAGGTAGGCTGGCACTTAAAGGGTTAATTATGAATAATTATAGATTGCTCCATTGAAATGCATTGGACATCGCCAGGGAGCGACAGCTCATACCTGGCGCTGTGAGGGAATTTGCAGCGGCGCTGTTCGGTCCAGGCGGCTTCATGATGAATGCCGCGCTAGCCGTCGCTCTCGCCGTCACTAGCCTCATTTTGCTTGATAAATGCGTCATTGTGACCGCCGCCGGGCGTACTTGAGTCGGTAGTCGCCGTTAGCTGCCGCTACCTGGCGCTCGTCAGACACTACCTGGCGCTATCGCTTGATGAATAAGGGCCTTAATCTCAGCTTAATCTAATGCAATGCAACCAGTGTCAGGACGAATAGAAATTGCTCATCCCCAGAAGATTTCCAGGCTGCTGTTGATGAAAGTAGGAACAGACTACTCCAAAGAAGATATACCAAGAAAACACTTAAACAAGCATATAAACGAGCTAAAGAGAAAGACAATCTTTACTTTTCTCAAATAATAGACTAACACAGAAAAAAAGCCCCAAACTACCCTTCATATTGACATATACACAACAACACCAAGAACTTAGGATGTTACTACAAAAGCATTGGCACGTTCTTAAACATGACCCAGACCTTGCATCATTTATCCCCAGAAAACCCCTCCTGGTCTTCAGGAGATCAAGATCTATCAAAGACGCCACTATACCAATGCATGCTGCAAAACTAAGGGTATTTTTAGATGCAAAGGGTGTAATTCTTGCAGATACATTAAACAGTGCAACACAGTCACCCTTTCAGATCGTATAATACACACCATTAAACACTTCACAAACTGCTATTCAGTGAAGAAGCCAACGCATTTACATATTAAACCGTGCTTGCTGATACCCCAACTTGCTACAAACGGGGAATTAACCAGGTCAACACTTGCTACAAACCGGTTCTAAGAATATTAGCTTGCTACAAAATGGCTACACAACTTGCTACAAACAGGGATCTACCCCTACCATCATCTACCAGGAACTGCAATCATTGCCATTATTACTCATATGGACCTAAGATATTAAGGCCCTTATTCATCAAGCGATAGCGCCAGGTAGTGTCTGACGAGCGCCAGGTAGCGGCAGCTAACGGCGACTACCGACTCACGTACGCCCGGCGGCGGGCACAATGACGCATTTATCAAGCAAAATGAGGCTAGCGCCGGCGAGAGCGACGGCTAGCGCGGCATTCATCATGAAGCCGCCTGGACCGAACAGCGCCGCTGCAAATTCCCTCACAGCGCCAGGTATGAGCTGTCGCTCCCTGGCGATGTCCAATGCATTTCAATGGAGCAATCTATAATTATTCATAATTAATTGGTATTAATTTTTTTTTTGTTTTTTTTAATGTCAAAAAATAAATAAAAAAAAATATGTGCAGAATTGATCTAACAGGTCTGAGATTAATGTATTCATATTACAAAATGATTCTAAAAACATGTATAATGTTACATTCAAAAAATATGGTTGTTTAGGGGTTAAAAACTTGTTAATACACATCGCCGCAAGCGCTCTGGGGTTTAAACAAGGAATGGACAGCGACAGCACATTCGGAGCGTGATTTGTTGATGAATATGAAGCTAGCCGTTCGCTCTGGCCATTCGTTGTCAGGCGCTCACATACAACGCTGGACCTGTGAAACAGCGACCCCCCAGCCCGTATTCAACATTACCGCACACCGACTGAGTCGCTGTCATCAAGCTAATGCCGGCCAAGCACAGCGAATACTGGCTGGCGCTGAAAAAATCACGCTACAGTCGCTCATCTGTCGCTACCTGGCGCTATTAATGAATCGGCCTCTAAGTTAGAACCAGTTTTGGTGACACGGCAAATTTAGCTGCACCCCAAAAGGGTCTCGTTTTTTTTTTTTTAGACTAGGTGATTTAAGAATATATGTATGTATGTCATGTCTATATCATTGTTAGACTTTCAATAAATGTTGTGAGTTTAAACATGCTACTAAACTTATTGGGGGAATAGGGTATATGTCCCAACATCCTGCTGGGAAAAAGGTTAAACCCAGACAGAAGAGGCGGAACAAACCCTTTGGTCTACATTCTCACCATTAAAAAAGCTGTGGTTCCTTAAGTGCCGTTTCCTGAAGGCTTTAAAACCTGAATGTGAAAACATAACAGCTAGGAAACTGTTATTTGTTTTATTCCGCAATAATAAATTCTAGTTTCTTAGGTAAAAACAAAAATACCTATAAGATTAAAGGTCGACTACCCCATGTAACTGCATACAGGAGATTTAAAGTCCACATATCTGCAGGCAGAAGTAAACAAATACTCTATATAAATACTCACTAGAGATGAGCGAACCGGTTCGGACGAACCGGAATTCGCTCCGAATTTCAGGAAATATTCGATTCGGCACGAACCCGAATATTTTGTGGTTCGTGCCGATCGAATTTTTCCTGAAATTAAAAAAAAAAAATGCCGGCATGGTGGGACCGGCATTTAAAAAACAAAAAAAAAAAAAAAAAAGCATTTTTGCCGGCATGGTGGGAGCGGGCCGGCCGGCTCCGCTGTCAGCGGAACCGGCCGGCCCGCTCCCACCATGCCGGCATTTCAAAAAAAAGCAAACACTTACCTGCAGGTCCGGAGCGTGGAGGCCGGCGCCGCTCTCAGCTGTCATCTGAGGGCGCGTCATCAGAGCTGACAGCGGAGCGGGCCGGCCGGTTCCGCTGACAGCGGAGCGGGCCGGCCCGCTCCCACCATGCCGGCAAAAATGCTTTTTTTTTGTTTTTTAAATGCCGGCATGGTGGGAGCGGGCCGGTAAAGCTGACAGCGGAACCGGCCGGCCCGCTCCCACCATGCCGGCATTTATGATGGGGAACTTCGTAAAAGTTCGCTCATCTCTAATACTCACCTTACCCCTGACATCTGCTCTAGCGCAGTGGTTTCACATAAAAGCTGCTTCTTTATTTGTACTATTCTTTCTTGTATGTTCTTTTTAATAATATGATCCTTGCCACAAGTACACAGTGTATTTTTTATATAAATTAAATAAATGTGCATTAGTTAATAATTAAAGTCTGTATAATATTGCAATGCAGTACACATATTTTCACATAAAGAATTTTATCTGTAGCTCTGGTGCTCCCACTCTATTTTTTCATTTTGGATTTATGAGTTATCTGAACTAGAACAAAGCATTTGAAAGTTTATATCATGTAGAGTAAGGAACTGTTGGAAACATTATAAATCAGCTCAAACTTGTAGGTTTATAAATCTAAGTTCTTCCAGTAATAAACATAAGAAAATTAACGACATGCAGGTCAACTGCTGTCTTTTGGCATTTTTATAACAGTTAGAAGATCATTTTGTGTCTGTGTTGTGATGTTACTGGTAACATTTGTGGCACTCTGAAGATTTAAGATGTGGAGCACATGTAGGTCTTCAAAAGCAGTTGTTAATTATGTTGTTCCATCAGTTGACAATTTTAGGCATTTATTCTACATTTAATATGAGCTCATTTACACCTTTGAAATGCACTTGATCAAGGCTAGTAACCCACTGAAGAACATCTCTGGAGTATCTTATAATAGCGAGAATGCCATTTTAAACCGGACCGACACTGTTTTACAAAAAAATGAGTGTTGGTCCGCTCCAGAGGGGAACCTGAATGCCGGAGCCCCCTTTCCCAATCAACCCCCTGCAAACTCTATAAACCTTACCTGTCACCATGCTCCATCTGGCGACATACAGCTGGGTTCCTGTTCTTATCTGGCCGTCCGGTTCAGCGGCTTTTGAGTTATACTAATATTATGCTAACATCTGTACTAATGCAATATATGCAATGGTCTGGACCTCCTGCCCCAGCAGTGTAAGCTTTTAATGATTTTTTTATAATTAGATTTTTATGGAAATAATGAAAAATGGGAAGAGATAGTGCCAATTAAGTTTTCTTTCTGCTCTCTGTGACCAACAAGCCTCAGTTCTTTTTGATAAACATAAACAGATATAACATATAACAGGAATGGATGCCATCAGGACAAATGGCTTACATTATCAGCTTACAATTAAAAAGCTTCCATGTCAGTGATCCAATGACTATTGATCACCGTGTGGAAAATTTTCGTACACAATCCTAAATAAATACAAAAATTGGCTCTCATAACTAGAAATGAGCGAACTTCTTGAAAGTTTGATTCGGGCGATTCACCGAATTTCCCCAAGAATCTAGTCAAAATTCCTGGTAAGGGGCACTACTTAAGTCTAAAGCCTCAATCAAATCTTGCTTGGGTGCTCCCTGAATTCCACAACATGCGTTTATTGAACCCAAAAAAGAAAAAAGAAAATGGAATTCATGAAAGTGGGCACACCAGCAGAAGTATAAGAATAATAGTATATAGTATATTTATTAGTGGCATATAAAGTTAAAAACATACAAAAGACAAGACAAAATAAAATAAAAACACATGGTCTCCTGGTAATGCTATTATAAGTACCAGCACAGCTTGCAAAAAATTCCTTTAGTGCTTAACTGTGTCCCTATTATACCAATGAATTGGTCTCTAATTCTTAATTGCAATCTATATATACGTAATACATGGTTAATGATACCAGGTAAGGGCGGTAAACCGTTATGTATATATATATGGTAGGACTATAAGCCTAAAATGATTAATAACGGAATCATCAACACTAGTGCACGAAACAATATTGAAAGAAAAATTATTCTACCAACTATTAACACATCTATGCAATAATTAAATCAAAACTATATATACAAAGTGAAAAAAACCTCGTGCTGAAAGATAGTGCTGCGGACAGTAATAAGAGAATCTCTGTCTGCAGAATGTGTGAATGAAAAGTATACATTAGCAGTATAATAAAACATATCTATTAGAAATATCCACAGCTAAGAACTTCAGTGATACAATGTAACATACAAGCTCCCGAGACGGAGCCCAGCTCATAAAAAATGTGCAGTACAAGTGTTGCAAAGTGCATTGTAATTCAATATGAACATTGATCCTAGACAAAGATAAATAGATACCGCCCAAACGTGGAAGTAAACAGCAGGAGACCAAAGCTACCCCGCGCGCTCCGCCGTCAGACTCACGGCTTCTGATAGGGGTGGCAAATCAGCTGTGAGCAGCTCCTTTGTACTCCGGTGCGCGGGCCGCACAGCGCGCCACTCCCTCTCATCACCCGGGAAACAGGTGAGAGGTCACCATCCACACACCCCCCGGCTGGTCATGCCCCCCACGTCATCGGTGCAAGCGGGGGGCGGGAGCAGCCGGAGGGGAGGGGAGGGTGAAGGGAGTGCAAACGCGTCCGTGGGGCCCGGCCACTACCGAGTACAAACGGGGCCAGCCTGTATCGCATATATGACATATACATGCCCAATCTAATCTATAAATCAACCGATACAATAATAATTTCACAGTAGTGAAGCAACATTCAACTTCATATTAACGTTAGTATATAGCCCATGAATGGGGCCCATCTTCTAGCGCTTGTATGCAGTTCCATCTTTAGGCCCTGCTGTGTGTCGACCCATGTCCCTTCCAGACTAAAGGTGCATAGCCATTTGCTATTGGAGGACACGTGGTTGAATACCGTGGGCACTAAAGGATCAGCACCCTGTGGGAAGTGTTCTATATGCAAACACATGTTGCCAACAAAAGAGGTGAGTAACCCATTTACGGGTCGCAGCTTTGTACTAAAGGATTTCACCAACTGTAATACTAAATCGGTTGTGTATGCTATCAAATGCTCCTGTACTAAATTTTATGTAGGGGAGACTAAGAACATGCTGAAGACTAGAGTGCAGTCCCACCTCTCCAATATCCGATTAGCGTCCCGGGACTTTGAAAAAGGTAAGCCCTTGACTCCGGTCGCCAGACACTTCCTCCATAAACATAATTCTAGCATGGCTGATCTCAGAGTAATAGGCTTACAGAGGGTATCAGTAGGCCCACGGGGGGGAGATCTGAAGAACAAACTTCTGAGGGAAGAACTCAGATGGATTTACAACTTGGATACAGCAGCCCCACGTGGACTAAATGAGGACGTAGCTTATACCCCCTTTATATAAATAGTTTGAATCTTGCACCGGGACCCCGCTGCTAGGCCAATTATCATCTTTGGGGACAACCAGTGGGGGTCAGCCAATCGTGCCTGCTCGTGCCCGCTAGGCAGTCTGACACCTTTTTCCGGGTCCGCGCGGTCTGACAATACACTGAGTGTATCCATGGCGTAGCACATTAATACACCGATGGGCACCGCATTTACCTTTTACCACTACCACTACACACATTAAGTAGGAGGGGCAGTCTACACTGGTTTGTATGGGGGCATTATGGTTTGCATGGACACCTAACACCGGGTCACGCGCATCTGGGAGGAGCAATGAGTCGGCACTGGACTCCATGGACTAGCACGTTGCATAGGTGTGGGGGGTGGAGGGGTGAGGTGGGGGGGTGTTAGAGGAGCGGGGGGACTTGCGTTGGTTGTGAGATGCACAATATTCTTTTTGCTTAATTATAGTTATGTGTTTAACATTGCATTAAGTGCACGGGTGTTGATATTTGATATATGATTGTTTTTATTTCACTTTTTTCACACATGCCTTTCTCTATTCAAGGTGTAGATGGTTACTATAGGTGATGCGGTGATCTCAAGGGGAACATCCTAGGCTGGACCAAGTGAAGAAGATGTTTTGTCTAGTGGAGATGGTGTTCCACGGGCATAGAGCAGTACGACCTCAGATTGGCTGACATGACGTTTGATAAGATTTCCTGGTCTGCATACTGGATTCCGCTTATGGCTGCACAAGATTTTTGTACCCCATTTGGATCTTGTTGATGGCCGGACATGGCTTGCCGGTTTCTAATTAAGAATGTGAAAAGGGACCCGGGGGCATGCCTGCTACGGGGGTCTGCACCATACATGCATCAACTGACAAAATCCGCTGACTTGCATATTGTATGCTGAACACGGTATGCTGCAACTTCCCCTATTGGCTCACACGGTCTTTTCACCCCATTTGGAATGGGTTATTGATTTGACATGATCGGCTGGATATAATCAATAATGCGAAATGGCAACTGGGTGCATGCCCGACATGGGGGCTTGGCACCACATATGTCACAGAAATAACAGAGGCCGTTACAGGAGTTGCCATCGACTGTGGACTGCACCTTTAGTCTGGAAGGGACATGGGTCGACACACAGCAGGGCCTAAAGATGGAACTGCATACAAGCGCTAGAAGATGGGCCCCATTCATGGGCTATATACTAACGTTAATATGAAGTTGAATATTGCTTCACTACTGTGAAATTATTATTGTATCGGTTGATTTATAGATTAGATTGGGCATGTATATGTCATATATGCGATACAGGCTGGCCCCGTTTGTACTCGGTAGTGGCCGGGCCCCACAGACGCGTTTGCACTCCCTTCGCCCTCCCCTCCCCTCCGGCTGACCAGCCGGGGGGTGTGTGGATGGTGACCTCTCACCTGTTTCCCGGGTGATGAGAGGGAGTGGCGCGCTGTGCGGCCCGCGCGCCGGAGTACAAAGGAGCTGCTCACAGCTGATTTGGCACCCCTATCAGAAGCCATGAGTCTGACAGCGGAGCACGCGGGGTAGCTTTGGTCTCCTGCTGTTTACTTCCACGTTTGGGCGGTATCTATTTATCTTTGTCTAGGATCAATGTTCATATTGAATTACATTGCACTTTGCAACACTTGTACTGCACATTTTTTATGAGCTGGGCTCCGTCTCGGGAGCTTGTATGTTACATTGTATCAATAGGGGTAGGAATCCAAACGGGAGGGCAAGTTTCACCAGTCCTGGATGCAGGTTCTAGACAGGGCCCAGGTGCAAGACAGGGTCCGGGTTCAGGTGCAAGATGGGGCCCGGATGCAAGGCAGGGCCCGGGTGACGGTTCAAGGCAGGGCCCGGGTGACGGTTCAAGGCAGGGCCCGGGTGACGGTTCAAGGCAGGGCCCGGGTGACGGTTCAAGGCAGGGCCCGGGTGACGGTTCAAGGCAGGGCCCAGGTGACGGTTCAAGGCAGGGCCCGGGTGACGGTGCAAGGCAGGGCCCAGGTTCGGGTGCAAGACAGGGCCCGGGTTCGGGTGCAAGACAGGACATGGGTGACGGCTGGTAGCAGAGCCCGGGTGACGGCTGGTAGCAGAGCCCGGGTGACGGCTGGTAGCAGAGCCCGGGTGACGGCTGGTAGCAGAGCCCGGGTGACGGCTGGTAGCAGAGCCCGGGTGACGGCTGGTAGCAGAGCCCGGGTGACGGCTGGTAGCAGAGCCCGGGTGACGGCTGGTAACAGAGCCCGGGTGACGGCTGGTAGCAGAGCCCGGGTGACGGCTGGTAGCAGAGCCCGGGTGACGGCTGGTAGCAGAGCCCGGGTGATGGCTGGTAGCAGAGCCCGGGTGCAGAGCCAGGGAGTCCAGGGGCAGGCTGAAAGCAGAGCCCGGGTGCAGAGCCAGGGAGTCCAGGGGCAGGCTGAAAGCAGAGCCCGGGTGCCGAGCCAGGGACAGGCTGGAAGCAGGGCCCGGGTGCCGAGCCAGGGACAGGCTGGAAGCAGGGCCCGGGTGCCGAGCCAGGGACAGGCTGGAAGCAGGGCCCGGGTGCCGAGCCAGGGACAGGCTGGAAGCAGGGCCCGGGTGCCGAGCCAGGGACCGGCTGGAAGCAGGGCCCGGGTGCCGAGCCAGGGACCCGGCTGGAAGCAGGGCCCGGGTGCCGAGCCAGGGACCCGGCTGGAAGCAGGGCCCAGGTGCCGACTCAAAGCCAGGGGGTCCTGAAGCTGGTTGGAGGCAGGACCCGGCTGCAGGCTCGCTGAGGGACCCGGCTGCAGGCTCGCTGAGGGACCCGGCTGCAGGCTCGCTGAGGGACCCGGCTGCAGGCTCTCTGAGGGACCCGGCTGCAGGCTCGCTGAGGGACCCGGCAGAGGGCTCAAAGGCTGGGGGCCCGGCAGAGGGCTCAAAGGCTGAGGGCCCGGCAGAGGGCTCAAAGGCTGGGGGCCCGGCAGAGGGCTCAAAGGCTGGGGGCCCGGCAGAGGGCTCAACGGCTGGGGGCCCAGCGGCGGCTGACTCACGGTGGGGCCCAGCGGCGGCTGACTCACGGTGGGGCCCAGCGGCGGCTGACTCACGGTGGGGCCCAGCGGCGGCTGACTCACGGTGGGGCCCAGCGGCGGCTGACTCACGGTGGGGCCCAGCGGCGGCTGACTCGACCATGGGACGCTCTGGCAGCAGGCTGGCATCGACCATGGGACGCGCTGGCGGCAGGCTGGCATCGGCCATGGGACGCGCTGGCGGCAGGCTGGCATCGACCATGGGACGCGCTGGCGGCAGGCTGGCATCGACCATGGAATCCACATCGGAAAAATCAGACCAATCATCATCAGAATCAATGGCATGGATCTCTAAGACAGGATCATCATCGTCAGATTCTTCATACAACCAGGAATCAGGGTCCTGGTTCCCAGCAGCAGGCACAGGTTGGCTCCATGAGGAAGCAGCAGACCCCTGAGCCAAGGCCCCAGGTGAAGCACACAGCACCTCAGAGTTACCCCTAGACCCTATAGATCTAGCTAAAGGGACAGGAGATGGGGGAATCTGATCAGGGAACTGGTCTGCTTAACCTGTGGCAAAGGAGTATTTATTTTGAAAGCTACATCCACCAGGATCTTAATGAGGGGTTGAGCAGCTGGAAAATCAAAATCTCCTTGATCAACCAAAGAATGAATAAAATTGATCATATCTAGACACATGGATTTAGAGTATCCCACAAATAAAGCTTGCACAGAATCAGCATGGCTTTCCGTTAATGAAAGCAACTTTTTGATCACTCCAGGATCCATTATAGGGGGCTAGGAACGGACTTTGGCAAAAGCTAGAGGGACTACAGGTCCCAGGATGCGCAATGCTCTGGCCAGGTGGGTAGTTTGGCAGCAGGATTATGTCAGGGCCGAGGAGTTCTCTAAAGTGAACTCTCCGCCCGGGAAACAGAAAGTTCGGCCAGAGCAATGACACAACAACAAAAAATATAATATAATGGTTTTAATAAAGGGAAACGGGGCAACAAAAATATCTTACATTCAGATACAAAAGGCTCACTAACAAAAATACCTAATAACAAAAAGATACCCTAAGGTGCTGGAGCACTCACCCAAGGGCCAGACTCTGGTAGGTACAAACTATGACAGATGCCGGCAGTCTCCAGACTCCGGCAGGAACAGACTATGACAGATGCCGGCAGTCTCCAGACTCCGGTAGGAACAGACTATGACAGATGCCGGCAGTCTCCAGACTCCGGTAGGAACAGACTTTGAATAAAACACACAGAGACAGAGACAATCCTGCTGCACCAGGTGTAGGGCAGATCCCACTTAAATAGTACCACACACCAGGCGCAGCAGATGATGAGGAGAGAGCATCCAAGGCTCTGCTGACACCCTCTGGTGTCTGATGGAGTGTAGCTGGGATGAGCAGCCAGAACTCTGCTGACACCCGCTGGTGGCAGATGGATCTGCATATGGGACCATAAAACCCAGCTACCAGTCGGACATCAGCAAAACCCAGGGTTCTTACAATTATACTGCTAATGTAAACTTTCCATTCACACATTCTGCAGACAGAGATTCTCTTATTACTGTCCGCAGCACTATCTTTCAGCACAAGGTTTTTTCACTTTGTATATATAGTTTTGATTTAATTATTGCATAGATGTGTTAATAGTTGGTAGAATAATTTATCTTTCAATATTGTTGTGTGCACTAGTGTTGATGATTCCGTTATTAATCATTTTAGGCTTATAGTCCTACCATATATATATACATAACGGTTTACCGCCCTTACCTGGTATCATTAACCATGTATTACGTGTATATAGATTGCAATTAAGAATTAGAGACCAATTCATTGGTATAATAGGGACACAGTTCAGCACTAAAGGAATTTTTTGCAAGCTGTGCTGGTACTTATAATAGCATTACCAGGAGACCATGTGTTTTTATTTTATTTTGTCTTGTCTTTTGTATGTTTTTAACTTTATATGCACTAATAAATAATACTATTATTCTTATACTTCTGCTGGTGTGCCCACTTTCATGAATTCCATTTTCTTTTTTCTTTTTTGAATTTCCCCAAGAAATTCGGGTTCGCCCGAATCGAACTTTCACGAATCGCTCATCTGAAAAAAAAAATGCCGGCATGGTGGGAGCGGGCAGGCCGGCTACGCTGTCAGCGGGCCGGCGGCGGCCCGCTGACAGCTCAGCCGGCCTGCCTGCTCCCACCATGCCGGCATTTTTTTTTTAAGCAAAAATGCCGGCATGGTGGGAGCGGGCAGGCCGGCTGACAGCTGAGAGCGGCGCCGGCCTCCACTCTCCGGCGCCGCTCTCAGCTGTCATCAGAGGGCGCCTGAGAGCGGCGCCGGCCTCCACGCTCCGACCATGCAGGTAAGTGCTTGTTCTTTAAACAAATGCCGGCATGGTGGGAGCGGTCAGGCCGGCTGCGCTGTCAGCGGGCCGGCTTCTGCCGCCCGCTGACAGCATAGCCGGCCTGCCCGCTCCCACCATGCCGGCATTTTTTTTTTTTATTTCAGGGAAAATTCGATCGGCACGAACCAAAAAAAATTCGGGTTCGTGCCGAATCAAATTTTCCCTGAAATTCGGAGCGAATTCCGGTTTGTCCGAACCGGTTCGCTCATCCCTACTCATAACAAAAGCTTACAATTTCCAAAATTAAAAGTATATCATGATCAACAACCACTCCAAAGTCATGAGATGGAAACATTTTACTTCTTAAATGACATGCTCACTAGCATATGCACAAGCATTGATTGGAACCCTAACACGAATGCCAATACAGCAGATTGATAATTAGGCCTGGGGTATTGCAAACAACATCCTGTAAAACTCTGTTCTTCAACAGTCAGTACTGCTATGCTACCCTAAATAGGATTTTGGGGTCACACACACAAATAGGGCAGAGCCAGTCTATTCTACTACAGCCAACAAAACTTGGCAATTATATGGAGTACTTAATCACATCATGCAAAAGAGAAATGACACAGACATAGTCACAGAAAATACATTGCTGTTGAGTGTCCCAGAACTAGGGGATCTCTCACTGTTAGAGTAGGACTGCAGGAAAAAGAGGCGCCTCGACGTGGCCCTGCAGCTTGCTGTTTCTTAAATTTGAGTGTCGGGGTACTCTTTTTGTTTTACAGAATCACATCCTGTTGTCAATCAATCAGACACAATCAAATCAAATTTAATGTTTTTTTGATGCAAACATGCAATATGCCACTGACATTCGGACCCTGTTTTATAAAATATTTGTGCCATTAAATGCAATTTAGAGCCAATAGTTTTACCACAGCATCACTTCATCATGCCTCATTTAAAAAGCGCGCGACAGTGCCAAAGTGTACACCAGATAGAGACAAATTAATGTCTTGAGCCTTCTTCACAGTGCTGACCGGTGCAGTTGTATAAGCAGCGCCAGTTTTTAGTGGTGCTGAAGCTTAATTGCAGGAAAAGTATTGAAGTGTTTTAAAATGAAAAAATGTTGAAAGAAAACACCAAAACGTAAATAGATTTTGCAATGTGTTAAAAATGCTAATGCATGACTTGATGTCGCCAAATGCCTTTACTTTTACAAACTCAAAAATCACCTTTTCCTCCAGATTCTCACACCAATGCGTTTATCTAGCTGCGATAACTAAAAATAGAATTAAACGAACCACAAAGCTTTCCACCTTTTTATCGCAACAGTTTTTCCAGATGCCTTTAATGATATTATGGCAACCAGCACCTAAAAAATCCATCGTCAGCTGCCATGCCACATCTTACCCATTATTAATATAGCATACAAAGGCAAGAATTTGGCGAAATAGAGTAGTGCACATCGGTGCAGTTAAATCCAGCATAAGGGCCCATAGGCACACAAACAAGTATTGACACAGTCTGCCCTATAGAGAAAAAACTAGTGTGCCAATGTGAGCTGATTATTTAAGAACAATTAGTCATGCAGCATAATTCAATGCCCACTTACAGCATTTAGGCTACTTTTACACCCAAGCAATTTTGGGGTGATCACTTTTCTCAAGCACCCTTGCATGGTGTGGATTCACCTCTATAGTGACTGGCTGGTTTCCCCTTACCAGGTTGTTACCTTTCATTCACTTTTGAATGCATTGTCTGCTGTGATACAATATGACCATAGATTTTCTTGGCATCATGGATAGGCAGGGGACTCTTAGGCAAGGAGATTGTTTCCCCATTAACAAAATTGTGCTAATTGTTTCCTATTGTACCAGGGCCATTTCTATGGATGGGCAAAGCAGAACAATCACCCTTGGTGCCAAGGCCATTGTGTGTGCAGGGATGCCTTTATCACTTCCATCCTGTTTTCCACTGACGAGCCAGGGCAACTGTTATTGGCGTTGGCTAGGTGCTAGGCCCTGCATTCCTCATATTGGGTTCAGTCATGGGGAGGGGTCACTGCTTGCTGCTAAGAAAGAGGCACGGCATGGCACAAACTGTTATGGAATAGCAGCTGCACCACAGAAAGGTGAAGAGCAGACAGATTTTTTATTTACTTCCCACACAGTAAGCCATGTGTTTCTAGAAACTGCTCTGTTCCAAGTAACCTATTGTGCATGCTCCCCCTACAATATACTTGTAAGCCCCCCAACTGACCTAACATTTTTATGGACGGAAAGATCACTCACACATCGTAGTCAGCTGTGAGTCAGTTGTGAAGCTGTGTGCATTGCAGTGCAGGTTGCTAAACAATGTAAAACAGCAAGGTGCAACCATTTTTAAATTATAACAGCAGCAATAGCAGCTGATTGGATTTGTAAAATATAATTGCAGGACTGTCCTACTTGTCACATTGATCATCGTTTTATTTTCATTTAAGGTTAGAGACTTTTTTTTAATACAATGTGCTGACAACTGTTTGGAGCAAAGAACACCCATAGCATGGGGAATTGCCCACTTCCCGCGCCTCACTGGGAAAACTAATATAGTATAATTATCACATCTTGGTCTAGGCCAGAGTTTCCTAATCTTTTTTATGGAGTACCATCTCCAATTTTCCAGTAGTCTCAAGCACAGCACGAGGTCTGCTCAAAAGAGCTACATGTACTCTACCTGGCCCTATTACACAAGCTCTTTTGCAGACAATGCTATTGTCACAAGATGCTCCTTGCCTGCAGCTTGTTGACTTGGGCACTTGGTACCTCCTATTGAGGCAGTAGCTTATCTTCAGTGCTTCATGTCTGTCCGTCCCCTCCCAGATTTCATCTAGCTTTTATTATCACTATGGGGAAGCTAAAGTGCCACCGGTGGTACTAGTACCACTGTTTGGAAAACCCTGGTCTAGGCCTTTGGCTCTCCTGTTGGCTTTCCCAACCCATGTCTGTGCATACCAAATAGGGTGCTGATATCTGCTTTTGGGGTGAGATCAATCTCCCCTGCCTGTTATACCCACTTTGGGGCCATCAGCATGTCCAAAATTGGTGATGGTGATAATCATCCTCCTTTCTTTCAGATGGGAGGAGTGTTTCCCCCTGCTATGCATGTTCTTTGGGCATGCCCATCCCTCTGTTTATTACTGGATAGTATTCCTTTGGTCTGTGCTCATGGGCAGGGCTAGATACTGGCGGTAGCATGGGACATCCCATTTAACAGGCATGTATGAAGCATTTCTTTGGTGTGACTAAGATCCTTTTATGGCCTGAAATGCATCACTGGTGTGGTCTGTCTTCTTGTTTTAAGATGGTTTGTGTCACGGACCGGGTGGAGCGGACTCGGTGTGGATCCGATTTAACTGTGGGACCGATGGCGGTATTCACCAGAGCCCACCGCAAGGCAGGTTGGTCTTGTGCGGCGAGTGACCCCCAGGTCACTACCCCCCAACAGCGGCCCAGTCCCACAGTCAGCCGAGGTTCAGCGAGGTACACAAGTGGCAGGCAAAAGGTGTAGTAAGTACAGGCAGAGATCGGGGCTGGTAGCACAGGTTCGCGGTAAAGGTGAGTAGCCGAGGTCGGGGCAGGCAGCAAAGGTTCAGAGTCGGGGACAGGCAGAGGTCGGTACACGGGTGAGCAATCCAAGAATGTCTGACTTTCAACAAGCATGGAGAGACCAAGATCCGGCACTGAAGGAAAGGAAGTGCCTCTTTAAATAGAGGAAGTGGATGCAGGATTGGATGAGCAGGCACCAATCAGTGCTGTACAGGCCCTTTAAATCTCAGGAATCTAGTGGATGGAGACGTGCGCGCACCTGAGCATGTGAGAAGGAAGCATTGGGGGAAGGGAAAGAGCTGGGAACAGTCATGAGGGAAGTGCTGCAAAATGGATGACGGCTGGATGCAGCCATGGAGGTAAGGGAAGTGCTGCTAGATGGGCATGCAGCGCTCGCCCTAACAGTACCCCCCCTTGGGTCTCCCCTTCTTGGGGCCAAGAAAATCCGAGATGAGACTACGGTCTAGAATATTCTCTTCGGGCTCCCAAGATCTTTCTTCAGGTCCACAGCCTTCCCAGTCGACTAAAAAATATCTTTTACCCCTGGAGAGCTTAGAGGCCAGGATCTCTTTCACCGTAAAGGCATCCTCAGTACCAGAGATTGGGGCAGGCACCAAGGTTTTAGGAGAGAATCGATAGACAATAACTGGCTTCAACAGGGAAACATGGAAAGAATTGGGAATTCGCAGTGATGTTGGTAGGTGTAGCTTATAACAAACTGGATTGATCTGTTGTTTGATCTTATAAGGACCCAGGTAACGGGGGCCCAATTTGAAGCTAGGAATTTTGAAGCGGATGTATTTTGCCGACAGCCACACCTTATCTCCTGGAGAATAAACAGGCGGAGCTCTTCTCCTTTTATCAGCGCTAACCTTCATACGGGCGGAAGCTTGACAAAGGAAACACTGTGTTTCTTGCCAGATGGTGGAGAAATCCTGTGTGATGTCATCCACGGCGAGCACTCCGGAGGACGTGGATAAAGGCAGAGGCGGAAGGAGTTGACGGCCGTACACCACCAAAAACGGGGACTTCCTCGTGGACTCAGAATCCATAAAATTATACGAGAATTCCGCCCAAGGCAACAGATCGACCCAATCGCCTTGACGCGCAGAAACAAAATGGCGAAGATAATGCCCGAGAATCTGGTTGACTCTTTCCACCTGGCCGTTAGACTGGGGATGATAAGCGGAGGAAAAGTCCAATTTAATTTTCATTTGTTTACAAAGAGCTCTCCAGAACTTGGACACAAACTGCACCCCTCTGTCTGAGACAATGTGTGAAGGTAATCCATGAAGTCGAAAGACATGCTTCAGGAAGTATTTTGCCAACAGAGGAGCCGACGGGAGACCGGGCAAAGGAACAAAATGCGCCATTTTAGAAAACCTATCCACTACCACCCAAATAACAGTATTGCCATGAGAAGAAGGGAGGTCGGTAATAAAGTCCATAGCAATGTGTGTCCATGGGGTATCCGGAATAGGAAGAGGATGGAGTAGGCCAACAGGCCTTTGGGGAGTGGGTTTTGTCACGAGCGCAGGTGGTACAGGCCTGAACGAATTTGGTCACATCCTTTTCAAAAGAAGGCCACCAATAATATCTAGAAATGATAGAACAAGATTTCCTGATGCCAGCATGGCCGGCTACATGGGAAGAATGCGCCCATTCTAATATTTTACAACGTTGGCGAGCTGGCACAAAGGTCTTTCCCGGCGGCGCTTGTACAAGAGTAGCGGGGGCAGAGTGGACAAGGCGTTCAGGCGAGATTATGTGTTGTGGGGTGGATTCTACACCAGAGATGTCAGAGGAGCGAGAAAGGGCGTCCGCCCTGATGTTCTTATCGGCTGGTCGGAAGTAGATTTGAAAATCGAATCGAGCGAAAAACAACGACCAACGAGCTTGTTGTGGATTCAATCGCTGGGCAGTTTCTAAATAAGATAGATTTTTGTGATCAGTATAGATGGATACTTGATGGGCAGAACCTTCTAAGAGGTGTCTCCACTCCTCCAACGCCAACTTGATGGCGAGTAGCTCCCGATCTCCGATGGAGTAATTCCTCTCAGCTGGAGAAAAGGTCTTCGAAAAGAACCCGCAAGTGAGAATTCTGCCAGTAGACGATTTTTGAGTGAGCACCGCTCCGGCTCCAATGGAGGAGGCATCTACTTCTAGGGCAAAAGGCCGAGATGGATCTGGCCTAGACAACACTGGTGCAGAGGAGAAGGCCTTTTTTAGAGCAATGAAGGCCTCTTCCGCCTGAGGAGGCGAAGACTTAGAATTGGCGCTTTTCTTCGTGAGGGCCACAATAGGCGCCACTACAGTGGAGAAGTGAGGAATAAACTGCCGATAGTAATTGGCGAAGCCCAGAAAACGTTGAATAGCTCGCAGGCCAATAGGACGGGGCCAATCCAGAACTGCTTTTAACTTGCTGGGGTCCATCTGAAGACCACGAGCAGAGACAATATAGCCAAGAAAGGGTAAGGCGGTTTGATCAAAAAGACACTTCTCCAACTTGGCGTAAAGATGGTGTTGACGGAGACGAGACAGGACTTGCCGGACGTGACCATGATGTTCTTCTAGATTAGATGAAAAGATGAGTATATCATCCAAATATACAACTACACAGGAGTAAAGCAAATCCCGAAAAATGTTGTTTACGTATTCCTGGAATACTGCGGGTGCATTGCAGAGACCAAAGGGCATCACTAAATATTCAAAGTGGCCATCGCGGGAATTGAAGGCGGTCTTCCATTCATCGACCTCGCATATATGTATCAAATTATAGGCTCTCCTCAGGTCAAGCTTCGTGAAGACCCTGGCCCCACACAGTCGGTCAAATAATTCGGCAATCAAGGGCAAAGGGTAGCGATTTTTAATGGTAATCTTATTGAGGCCGCGGTAATCAATACAAGGGCGAAGAGAGCCACAAAGAAGAACCCCGCGCCTGCTGGAGAGGAAGACTTCCGTATGAACCCTTTATGAAGATTTTCTCGAATATACTTCGACATGGCTTGAGTCTCAGGAGCCGAGAGAGGGTAAATTCGGCCACGAGGAGGAGTGGTACCCAGTAGGAGGTCTATAGGGCAATCGTAGGGGCGATGAGGCGGAAGTACCTCCGCTTGTTTCTTGCAGAATACATCAGCATAGGTCAGGTAGATCTCAGGCAAGCCAGGTAATGGTGCTGAAGCAGGAATGGGTCGAACAGGAACAGACTTCAAGCACCTCCTAAAGCACGCTGCACCCCAAGTCTTGATATCGCCGGTGGTCCAGTCAAGCGTGGGATCATGACGTTGGAGCCAAGGAAGGCCTAGAAGAATCTGAGAGGTGCAATTAGGGAGGACGTAGAACTCAACATTCTCTTGATGGAAGAGTCAAATTTTTAATTTGAGGGGAACGGTGCGATAGCGCACAGTACAGTCCAGCCTATCACCATTGACTGAGGCTATAAATAAGGGTGTTGCAAGGCGATTCACAGGGATATTATGTTTATTGATCAAGACAGCCTATATAAAGTTCACTGCAGAGCCCGACTCCAAAAAGGCGGTTACATTCAGGGAGGTGGAAGGTGAGATGGAAAGTTGAACAGGAACAGTGAGCCGTGGAGAGGAAGCACATACACCTAGGGACGCCTCTCCCACCGCCACTAGGTGCGCCCGTTTCCCTGACGTGGAGGGCGAATAGGACAGTCCTTCAAAAAATGCTCAGAACCACCGCAGTACAGACAAAGGTTCTCGTTCCTTCTGCGAGTTCTCTCCAATTGGGTCAAGCGGAATCGATCGACCTGCATGGCCTCCTCACTGGGAGGAACATGTGCAGACAAAGGTTTTTGCAATACTGGAGCCAAACAGGATGCCCTCCTAGGGTGCTGAGAGTCTCTTTCTTGGCGGAATTCTTCACGCCTTTCAGTAAAGCGCACATCAATGCGTGTGGCCAGATGGATGAGATCAGTGAGAGATGAAGGCAAGTCACGAGCCGCAAGTGCATCCTTAATTTTGCTACAAAGTTCTTTCTTGAAGCAGGCACACAAGGCTTTATTATTCCAAGACAATTCGTAGGCAAGAGTGCGGAAACGAATGGCGTATTCACCAACGACCAACGACAACTCGCCCTGGACCAAGTTCAAAAGGGACGATTCAGCAGATGAAGCCCGGGCAGGTTCCTCAAAGACCTGGCGAAACTCTGAGACAAAGGTGTGAATACTGGAAGAGACAGGGTCATTGCGATCTCACAAGGGAGTGGCCCAGGCCAAAGCCTTTCCAGAAAACAAACTGATGACAAAGGCCACCTTAGCTCGTTCAGTGGGAAATTGATCCGCCAACAACTCCAAGTGCAGGGAACATTGGGCAAGGAACCCTCGGCATAACTTGGCATCCCCATCATATTTAGCCGGCAAGGATCAGTGCTGTACAAGCCGTCAGTGCTGTACAAGCCCTTTAAATCTCAGGAATCTAGTGCGCTTGCCCTCTAGTGGATGGAGACGTGCGCGCACCTGAGCATGTGAGAAGGAAGCATTGGGGGAAGGGAGAGAGCTGGGAACAGCCATGAGGGAAGTGCTGCAAAATGGATGACGGCTGGATGCAGCCATGGAGGTAAGTGAAGTGCTGCTAGATGGGCGTGCAGCGCTCGCCCTAACAGTTTGTTTTTAATATGGCAGTTTACTTTCTTTAATGATTGATAATGATACTATTGTGCTTTTATGGACAAACTGTGCAGGCAGGCAGAAGTGGACAGAATCCCTCCTTTTAGAATGATCACAGTGTGTAAGCTTCAGGCTTGTCATCCCATGCTTTTCTCCAACATTCCTGCCAGAAACACAATAGACTTCAAGACAATGCAGGGGATTTAGAGGGCTACTTGAATATTTTCTGCATGTGAGAAATGGTGAGAATGTTTTTTTTATTGAAAAAGACATCCTGTATTGTTTATTATTTTTTGGGTGTCCCCCCTTCCTGAGCCAACCAACCTAGACACCAGACATAAGAGCTGGTAACCCAGGGATCAGAAGCCAAAAAGCCAACCTCTGGCCTTGTTGCTTAACCAGCTGCTGTGCCTGGTACCGGCCTGGTGCTCCTCTAGGGGTATCCCTGGAAGAACACCAGGTCCATACCAATGTGCACCCCAAAAAAATGACAGTAACAAAACCAGCAATGATCTAAGAAGCCATCAGCAGAGGAACAATAGGATGCCACCCAGCAGGGGAACAGAGGTTAGAAGAAACAGCGATAAGTGATTTATTATAGTAAAGTACTTATATACACACATATATAAGTATATATATATATATATATGTGTGTGTGTATATTAGGGATGAGCGAATCGATCCAGACAAACCCGGATTCGTTCCGAATTTCATGAAAAATTCGATTCTGAACAAATACGAATTTCCCCGCGATTCGATCAATTGAAGTTTTCCTTTAAACTCCATTTATTTCAATTACAGGCATTCCAAAATGGTGGAAGCATATGTCCGGACATGTCCCCTGGGGCAAGGTATCATGGGAAAGTCACATGCAGCCTATCAGCAGCCAGGAAGCCCGGTGACATCACCGTGCTATATAAACCGGCGGCCATCTTCCTTGTGCGCATTTCAGTGTTCTATTGGGGCCAGAGCACAGCTGGTTACAGACAGGGACAGAGAGTTAGAGATAGGTAGGGAGAGTCAGAGAGGCAGACAGAGTCAGGGAAAAACCGGAATGATCATAGAACAGCATAGAAGTGACAGTTTCAGATCAGTTTTCAATTCAATTTCAGTTCTTTGTGCTGTAAATCTGCCTTGCCACTGTGCATGTCATCTATGCAGTGGCTTATTTAACCCTATCTGTTACACACAAGCATTTCTAAAAACTGGATTAGTTTTAATTTAGTTTTGCTCACTTTTAAATTGGCGTGCTTTGTGCTGTAAATCTGCCTTGCCACTGGGCATCCCATCTATGCAGTAGCTTATTTAACCCTATCTGATACACACAAGCATTTCTAAAAACTGGATTAGTTTTAATTTAGTTTTAATATTTTTTGGTCTGTTTTAAATACACCAGCCCACATGGGCATCCCAAACCTGCACTTAGCAGCCTATCTGTTATACTAAATACGCTTGTTGATCCTCAGCTTAATCAAACTATTGCATTTTTAATTGGTTTTTGTCCTGCTGCCAAAACACTAGGCCGCAGGGTATCCCAAACCTGCACGTAGCACCCTATCTATTGTACAAAATACGCTTGTGGATTCTCAACTTAATCAAACTATTGCATTTTAAATTTGGTTTTTGTCCTGCTGCCAAAACACTAGGCCGCAGGGTATCCCAAACCTGCACTTAGCAGCCTATCTGTTATACTAAATATGCTTCTTGATCCTCAGCTTAATCAAACTTTTGCATTTTGAATTGGTTTTTGTCCTGCTGCCAAAACACTAGGCCGCAGGGTATCCCAAACCTGCACGTAGCACCCTATCTGTTATACTAAATACGCTTGTTAAACCTCAGCTT
Organism: Gastrophryne carolinensis; assembly: GCA_027917425.1. Lineage (NCBI taxonomy): Eukaryota > Metazoa > Chordata > Amphibia > Anura > Microhylidae > Gastrophryne > Gastrophryne carolinensis. The sequence goes on from CM051234.1 coordinate 217,957,174, forward strand.
AATCAAACTATTGCATTTTTAATTTGGTTTTTGTCCTGCTGCCAAAACACTAGGCCGCAGGGTATCCCAAAACTGCACTTAGCAGCCTATCTGTTATACTAAATACGCTTGTTGATCCTCAGCTTAATCAAACTATTGCATTTTAAATTTGGTTTTTGTCCTGCTGCCAAAACACTAGGCCGCAAGGTATCCCAAACCTGCGCTTAACAGCCTATCTGTTATAGTAAATACGCTTGTTGATCCTCAGCTTAATCAAACTATTGCATTTTAATTTGGTTTTTGTCCTGCTGCCAAAACACTAGGCCGCAGGGTATCCCAAACCTGCACTTAGCAGCCTATCTGTTATACTAAATTCGCTTGTTGATACTCAGCTTAATTAAACTATTGCATTTTGATTTGGTTTTTGTCCTGCTGCCAAAATACTAGGTCGCAGGGTATCCCAAACCTGCACTTAGCAGCCTATCTGTTATGATAAATACGCTTGTTGATCCTCAGCTTAATCAAACTATTACATTTTGAATAGTTTTTTGTCCTGCTGCCAAAATACTAGGTCGCAGGGTATCCCAAACCTGTACTTAGCAGCCTATCTGTTATGATAAATACGCTTGTTGATCCTCAGCTTAATCAAACTATTACATTTTGAATTGGTTTTTGTCCTGCTGCCAAAATACTAGGCCGCAGGGTATCCCAAACCTGCACGTAGCACCCTATCTGTTATACTAAATACGCTTGTTGATCCTCAGCTTAATCAAACTATTGCATTTTTAATTTGGTTTTTGTCCTGCTGCCAAAACACTAGGCCGCAGGGTATCCCAAAACTGCACTTAGCAGCCTATCTGTTATACTAAATACGCTTGTTGATCCTCAGCTTAATCAAACTATTGCATTTTGAATTGTTTTTTGTCCTGCTGCCAAAACACTAGGCCGCAGGGTATCCCAAAACTGCACTTAGCAGCCTATCTGTTATACTAAATACGCTTGTTGATCCTCAGCTTAATCAAACTATTGCATTTTGAATTGGTTTTTGTCCTGCAGCCAAAACACTAGGCCACAGGGTGTCCCAAACCTGTACTTAGCAGCCTATCTATTATACTAAATACACTTGTTGATCCTCAGCTTAATCAAACTTTTGCATTTTGAATTGGTTTTTGTCCTGCTGCCAAAACACTAGGCCGCAGGGTATCCCAAACCTGCACATAGCAGCCTATCTGTTATACTAAATACACTTGTTGATCCTCAGCTTAATCAAACTTTTGCATTTTGAATTGGTTTTTGTCCTGCTGCCAAAACACTAGGCCGCAGGGTATCCCAAACCTGCACTTAGCAGACTATCTGTTATACTAAATACGCTTGTTGATCCTCAGCTTAATCAAACTATTGCATTTTGAATTGTTTTTTGTCCTGCTGCCAAAACACTAGGCCGCAGGGTATCCCAAAACTGCACTTAGCAGCCTATCTGTTATACTAAATACACTTGTTGATCCTCAGCTTAATCAAACTATTGCATATTAAATTTGGTTTTTGTCCTGCTGCCAAAACACTAGGCCGCAGGGTATCCCAAAACTGCACTTAGCAGCCTATCTGTTATACTAAATACGCTTGTTGATCCTCAGCTTACTCGAACTATTGCATTTTGATTTGGTTTTTGTCCTGCTGCCAGAACACTAGGCCGCAGGGTATCCCAAATCTGCACATAGCAGCCTATCTGTTATACTAAATACGCTTGTTGCTCTTCAGCTTAATCAAACTATTTTTAATCAAACTAGTTTTTGTCCTGCTGCCAAAACACTAGGCCGCAGGGTATCCCAAACCTGCACTTAGCAGCCTATCTGTTATACTAAATACGCTTGTTGATCCTCAGCTTAATCAAACTATTGCATTTTGAATTGGTTTTTGTCCTGCTGCCAAAACACTAGGCCGCAGGGTATCCCAAACCTGCACGTAGCACCCTATCTGTTATACTAAATACGCTTGTTAAACCTCAGCTTAATCAAACTATTGCATTTTTAATTTGGTTTTTGTCCTGCTGCCAAAACACTAGGCCGCAGGGTATCCCAAAACTGCACTTAGCAGCCTATCTGTTATACTAAATACGCTTGTTGATCCTCAGCTTAATCAAACTATTGCATTTTAAATTTGGTTTTTGTCCTGCTGCCAAAACACTAGGCCGCAAGGTATCCCAAACCTGCGCTTAACAGCCTATCTGTTATAGTAAATACGCTTGTTGATCCTCAGCTTAATCAAACTATTGCATTTTAATTTGGTTTTTGTCCTGCTGCCAAAACACTAGGCCGCAGGGTATCCCAAACCTGCACTTAGCAGCCTATCTGTTATACTAAATTCGCTTGTTGATACTCAGCTTAATTAAACTATTGCATTTTGATTTGGTTTTTGTCCTGCTGCCAAAATACTAGGTCGCAGGGTATCCCAAACCTGCACTTAGCAGCCTATCTGTTATGATAAATACGCTTGTTGATCCTCAGCTTAATCAAACTATTACATTTTGAATAGTTTTTTGTCCTGCTGCCAAAATACTAGGTCGCAGGGTATCCCAAACCTGTACTTAGCAGCCTATCTGTTATGATAAATACGCTTGTTGATCCTCAGCTTAATCAAACTATTACATTTTGAATTGGTTTTTGTCCTGCTGCCAAAATACTAGGCCGCAGGGTATCCCAAACCTGCACGTAGCACCCTATCTGTTATACTAAATACGCTTGTTGATCCTCAGCTTAATCAAACTATTGCATTTTTAATTTGGTTTTTGTCCTGCTGCCAAAACACTAGGCCGCAGGGTATCCCAAAACTGCACTTAGCAGCCTATCTGTTATACTAAATACGCTTGTTGATCCTCAGCTTAATCAAACTATTGCATTTTGAATTGTTTTTTGTCCTGCTGCCAAAACACTAGGCCGCAGGGTATCCCAAAACTGCACTTAGCAGCCTATCTGTTATACTAAATACGCTTGTTGCTCCTCAGCTTAATCAAACTATTTCATTTTGAATTGGTTTTTGTCCTGCTGCCAAAACACTAGGCCGCAGGGTATCCCAAGCCTGCACTTAGCAGCCTATCTGTTATACTAAATACGCTTGTTGATCCTCAGCTTAGTCAACCTATTGCATTTTAAATTGGTTTTTGTCCTGCTGCCAAAACACTAAGCCGCAGGGTATCCCAAACCTGCACTTAGCAGCCTATCTGTTATACTAAATACGCTTGTTGATCCTTAGCTTGATCAAACTATTGCATTTTGAATTGGTTTTTGTCCTTCTTTAAATAAACCAGCCCACATGGGCATCCCAAACCTGCACTTAGAAGCCTATCTGTTATACTAAATACGCTTGTTGATCCTCAGCTTAATCAAACTATTGCATTTTGAATTGGTTTTTGTCCTGCTGCCAAAACACTAGGCCGCAGGGTATCCCAAACCTGCACTTAGCAGCCTATCTGTTATACTAAATATGCATTTTGATCCTCAGCTTAATCAAACTTTTGCATTTTAAATTGGTTTTTGTCCTGCTGCCAAAACACTAGGCCGCAGGGTAACCCAAACCTGCACTTAGCTGCCTATCTGTTATACTAAATACGCTTGTTGATCCTTAGCTTAATCAAACTATTGCATTTTGAATTGGTTTTTGTCCTGCTGCCAAAACACTAAGCCGCAGGGTATCCCAAACCTGCACTTAGCAGCCTATCTGTTATACTAAATACGCTTGTTGATCCTCAGCTTAATCAAACTATTGCATTTTGAATTGTTTTTTGTCCTGCTGCCAAAACACTAGGCCGCAGGGTATCCCAAAACTGCACTTAGCAGCCTATCTGTTATACTAAATACGCTTGTTGATCCTCAGCTTAATCAAACTATTGCATTTTGAATTGGTTTTTGTCCTGCAGCCAAAACACTAGGCCACAAGGTGTCCCAAACCTGTACTTAGCAGCCTATCTATTATACTAAATACACTTGTTGATCCTCAGCTTAATCAAACTTTTGCATTTTGAATTGGTTTTTGTCCTGCTGCCAAAACACTAGGCCGCAGGGTATCCCAAACCTGCACTTAGCAGCCTATCTGTTATACTAAATACACTTGTTGATCCTCAGCTTAATCAAACTTTTGCATTTTGAATTGGTTTTTGTCCTGCTGCCAAAACACTAGGCCGCAGGGTATCCCAAACCTGCACTTAGCAGACTATCTGTTATACTAAATACGCTTGTTGATCCTCAGCTTAATCAAACTATTGCATTTTGAATTGTTTTTTGTCCTGCTGCCAAAACACTAGGCCGCAGGGTATCCCAAACCTGCACTTAGCAGCCTATCTGTTATACTAAATACACTTGTTGATCCTCAGCTTAATCAAACTATTGCATATTAAATTTGGTTTTTGTCCTGCTGCCAAAACACTAGGCCGCAGGGTATCCCAAAACTGCACTTAGCAGCCTATCTGTTATACTAAATACGCTTGTTGATCCTCAGCTTACTCGAACTATTGCATTTTGATTTGGTTTTTGTCCTGCTGCCAGAACACTAGGCCGCAGGGTATCCCAAATCTGCACATAGCAGCCTATCTGTTATACTAAATACGCTTGTTGCTCCTCAGCTTAATCAAACTATTGCATTTTGAATTTGTTCTTGTCCTGCTTTAAATACACTAGCCCACATGGGCATCCCAAAAGTGCACTTAGCAGCCTATCTGTTATACTAAATACGCTTGTTGATCCTCAGCTTAATCAAACTATTTCATTTTGAATTGGTTTTTGTCCTGCTGCCAAAACACTAGGCCGCAGGGTATCCCAAACCTGCACTTAGCAGCCTATCTGTTATACTAAATACGCTTGTTGATCCTCAGCTTAGTCAACCTATTGCATTTTGAATTGGTTTTTGTCCTGCTGCCAAAACACTAAGCCGCAGGGTATCCCAAACCTGCACTTAGCAGCCTATCTGTTATACTAAATACGCTTGTTGATCCTTAGCTTGATCAAACTATTGCATTTTGAATTGGTTTTTGTCCTTCTTTAAATAAACCAGCCCACATGGGCATCCCAAACCTGCACTTAGAAGCCTATCTGTTATACTAAATACGCTTGTTGATCCTCAGCTTAATCAAACTATTGCATTTTGAATTGGTTTTTGTCCTGCTGCCAAAACACTAGGCCGCAGGGTATCCCAAACCTGCACTTAGCAGCCTATCTGTTATACTAAATATGCATTTTGATCCTCAGCTTAATCAAACTTTTGCATTTTAAATTGGTTTTTGTCCTGCTGCCAAAACACTAGGCCGCAGGGTAACCCAAACCTGCACTTAGCTGCCTATCTGTTATACTAAATACGCTTGTTGATCCTCAGCTTAATCAAACTATTGCATTTTGAATTGGTTTTTGTCCTGCTGCCAAAACACTAAGCCGCAGGGTATCCCAAACCTGCACTTAGCAGCCTATCTGTTATACTAAATACGCTTGTTGATCCTTAGCTTAATCAAACTATTGCATTTTGAATTGTTTTTTGTCCTTCTTTAAATAAACCAGCCCACATGGGCATCCCAAACCTGCACTTAGCAGCCTATCTGTTATACTAAATACGCTTGTTGATCCTCAGCTTAATCAAACTATTGCATTTTGAATTGTTTTTTGTCCTGCTGCCAAAACACTAGGCCGCAGGGTAACCCAAACCTGCACTTAGCTGCCTATCTGTTATACTAAATACGCTTGTTGATCCTCAGCTTAATCAAACTATTGCATTTTAATTTGGTTTTTGCCAAAACACTAGGCCGCAGGGTATCCCAAACCTGCACTTAGCAGTCTATCTGTTATGATAAATACGCTTGTTGATCCTCAGCTTAATCAAACTATTACATTTTGAATTGGTTTTTGTCCTGCTGCCAAAATACTAGGTCGCAGGGTATCCCAAACCTGTACTTAGCAGCCTATCTGTTATGATAAATACGCTTGTTGATCCTCAGCTTAATCAAACTATTACATTTTGAACTTGGTTTTTGTCCTGCTGCCAAAACACTAGGCCGCAGGGTATCCCAAAACTGCACTTAGCAGCCTATCTGTTATACTAAATACGCTTGTTGATCCTCAGCTTAATCAAACTATTGCATTTTGAATTGGTTTTTGTCCTGCAGCCAAAACACTAGGCCACAAGGTGTCCCAAACCTGTACTTAGCAGCCTATCTATTATACTAAATACACTTGTTGATCCTCAGCTTAATCAAACTTTTGCATTTTGAATTGGTTTTTGTCCTGCTGCCAAAACACTAGGCCGCAGGGTATCCCAAACCTGCACTTAGCAGCCTATCTGTTATACTAAATACACTTGTTGATCCTCAGCTTAATCAAACTTTTACATTTTGAATTGGTTTTTGTCCTGCTGCCAAAACACTAGGCCGCAGGGTATCCCAAACCTGCACTTAGCAGACTATCTGTTATACTAAATACGCTTGTTGATCCTCAGCTTAATCAAACTATTGCATTTTGAATTGTTTTTTGTCCTGCTGCCAAAACACTAGGCCGCAGGGTATCCCAAAACTGCACTTAGCAGCCTATCTGTTATACTAAATACACTTGTTGATCCTCAGCTTAATCAAACTATTGCATATTAAATTTGGTTTTTGTCCTGCTGCCAAAACACTAGGCCGCAGGGTATCCCAAAACTGCGCTTAGCAGCCTATCTGTTATACTAAATACGCTTGTTGATCCTCAGCTTACTCGAACTATTGCATTTTGATTTGGTTTTTGTCCTGCTGCCAGAACACTAGGCCGCAGGGTATCCCAAATCTGCACATAGCAGCCTATCTGTTATACTAAATACGCTTGTTGCTCCTCAGCTTAATCAAACAATTGCATTTTGAATTTGTTCTTGTCCTGCTTTAAATACACTAGCCCACATGGGCATCCCAAAAGTGCACTTAGCAGCCTATCTGTTATACTAAATACGCTTGTTGATCCTCAGCTTAATCAAACTATTTCATTTTGAATTGGTTTTTGTCCTGCTGCCAAAACACTAGGCCGCAGGGTATCCCAAGCCTGCACTTAGCAGCCTATCTGTTATACTAAATACGCTTGTTGATCCTCAGCTTAGTCAACCTATTGCATTTTGAATTGGTTTTTGTCCTGCTGCCAAAACACTAAGCCGCAGGGTATCCCAAACCTGCACTTAGCAGCCTATCTGTTATACTAAATACGCTTGTTGATCCTTAGCTTGATCAAACTATTGCATTTTGAATTGGTTTTTGTCCTTCTTTAAATAAACCAGCCCACATGGGCATCCCAAACCTGCACTTAGAAGCCTATCTGTTATACTAAATACGCTTGTTGATCCTCAGCTTAATCAAACTATTGCATTTTGAATTGGTTTTTGCCCTGCTGCCAAAACACTAGGCCGCAGGGTATCCCAAACCTGCACTTAGCAGCCTATCTGTTATACTAAATATGCATTTTGATCCTCAGCTTAATCAAACTTTTGCATTTTAAATTGGTTTTTGTCCTGCTGCCAAAACACTAGGCCGCAGGGTAACCCAAACCTGCACTTAGCTGCCTATCTGTTATACTAAATACGCTTGTTGATCCTCAGCTTAATCAAACTATTGCATTTTGAATTGGTTTTTGTCCTGCTGCCAAAACACTAAGCCGCAGGGTATCCCAAACCTGCACTTAGCAGCCTATCTGTTATACTAAATACGCTTGTTGATCCTTAGCTTAATCAAACTATTGCATTTTGAATTGTTTTTTGTCCTTCTTTAAATAAACCAGCCCACATGGGCATCCCAAACCTGCACTTAGCAGCCTATCTGTTATACTAAATACGCTTGTTGATCCTCAGCTTAATCAAACTATTGCATTTTGAATTGGTTTTTGTCCTGCTGCCAAAACACTAGGCCGCAGGGTAACCCAAACCTGCACTTAGCTGCCTATCTGTTATACTAAATACGCTTGTTGATCCTCAGCTTAATCAAACTATTGCATTTTAATTTGGTTTTTGTCCTGCTGCCAAAACACTAGGCCGCAGGGTATCCCAAACCTGCACTTAGCAGCCTATCTGTTATGATAAATACGCTTGTTGATCCTCAGCTTAATCAAACTATTACATTTTGAACTGGTTTTTGTCCTGCTGCCAAAATACTAGGTCGCAGGGTATCCCAAACCTGTACTTAGCAGCCTATCTGTTATGATAAATACGCTTGTTGATCCTCAGCTTAATCAAACTATTACATTTTGAATTGGTTTTTGTCCTGCTGCCAAAATACTAGGCCGCAGGGTATCCCAAACCTGCACGTAGCACCCTATCTGTTATACTAAATACGCTTGTTGATCCTCAGCTTAATCAAACTATTGCATTTTTAATTTGGTTTTTGTCCTGCTGCCAAAACACTAGGCCGCAGGGTATCCCAAAACTGCACTTAGCAGCCTATCTGTTATACTAAATACGCTTGTTGATCCTCAGCTTAATCAAACGATTGCATTTTGAATTGTTTTTTGTCCTACTGCCAAAACATTAGGCCGCAGGGTATCCCAAAACTGCACTTAGCAGCCTATCTGTTATACTAAATACGCTTGTTGATCCTCAGCTTAATCAAACTATTGCATTTTGAATTGGTTTTTGTCCTGCAGCCAAAACACTAGGCCACAGGGTGTCCCAAACCTGTATTTAGCAGCTTATCTATTATACTAAATACATTTGTTGATCCTCAGCTTAATCAAACTTTTGCATTTTGAATTGGTTTTTGTCCTGCTGCCAAAACACTAGGCCGCAGGGTATCCCAAACCTGCACTTAGCAGACTATCTGTTATACTAAATACGCTTGTTGATCCTCAGCTTAATCAAACTATTGCATTTTGAATAGTTTTTTGTCCTGCTGCCAAAACACTAGGCCGCAGGGTATCCCAAAACTGCACTTAGCAGCCTATCTGTTATACTAAATACACTTGTTGATCCTCAGCTTAATCAAACTATTGCATATTAAATTTGGTTTTTGTCCTGCTGCCAAAACACTAGGCCGCAGGGTATCCCAAAACTGCACTTAGCAGCCTATCTGTTATACTAAATACGCTTGTTGATCCTCAGCTTAATCAAACTATTGAATTTTGATTTGGTTTTTGTCCTGCTGCCAAAACACTAGGCAGCAGGGTATCCCAAACCTGCACTTAGCAGACTATCTGTTATACTAAATACGCTTGTTGATCCTCAGCTTAATCAAACTATTGCATTTTGAATAGTTTTTTGTCCTGCTGCCAAAACACTAGGCCGCAGGGTATCCCAAAACTGCACTTAGCAGCCTATCTGTTATACTAAATACACTTGTTGATCCTCAGCTTAATCAAACTATTGCATATTAAATTTGGTTTTTGTCCTGCTGCCAAAACACTAGGCCGCAGGGTATCCCAAAACTGCACTTAGCAGCCTATCTGTTATACTAAATACGCTTGTTGATCCTCAGCTTAATCAAACTATTGCATTTTGATTTGGTTTTTGTCCTGCTGCCAAAACACTAGGCAGCAGGGTATCCCAAATCTGCACATAGCAGCCTATCTGTTATACTAAATACGCTTGTTGCTCCTCAGCTTAATCAAACTATTGCATTTTGAATTTGTTCTTGTCCTGCTTTAAATACACTAGCCCACATGGGCATCCCAAAAGTGCACTTAGCAGCCTATCTGTTATACTAAATACGCTTGTTGATCCTCAGCTTAATCAAACTATTTCATTTTGAATTGGTTTTTGTCCTGCTGCCAAAACACTAGGCCGCAGGGTATCCCAAGCCTGCACTTAGCAGCCTATCTGTTATACTAAATACGCTTGTTGATCCTCAGCTTAGTCAACCTATTGCATTTTGAATTGGTTTTTGTCCTGCTGCCAAAACACTAAGCCGCAGGGTATCCCAAACCTGCACTTAGCAGCCTATCTGTTATACTAAATACGCTTGTTGATCCGTAGCTTGATCAAACTATTGCATTTTGAATTGGTTTTTGTCCTTCTTTAAATTAACCAGCCCACATGGGCATCCCAAACCTGCACTTAGCAGCCTATCTGTTATACTAAATACGCTTGTTGATCCTCAGCTTAATCAAACTATTGCATTTTGAATTGGTTTTTGTCCTGCTGCCAAAACACTAGGCTGCAGGGTATCCCAAACCTGCACTTAGCAGCCTATCTGTTATACTAAATATGCATTTTGATCCTCAGCTTAATCAAACTTTTGCATTTTAAATTGGTTTTTGTCCTGCTGCCAAAACACTAGGCCGCTGGGTATCCCAAACCTGCACTCAGCTGCCTATCTGTTATACTAAATACGCTTGTTGATCCTCAGCTTAATCAAACTATTGCATTTTGAATTGGTTTTTGTCCTGATGCCAAAACACTAGGCCGCAGGGTATCCCAAACCTGCACTTAGCAGTCTATCTGTTATACTAAATGCGCTTGTTGATCCTCAGCTTAATCAAACTATTGCATTTTGAATTGGTTTTTGTCCTGCTGCCAAAACACTAAGCCGCAGGGTATCCCAAACCTGCACTTAGCAGCCTATCTGTTATACTAAATACGCTTGTTGATCCTTAGCTTAATCAAACTATTGCATTTTGAATTGGTTTTTGTCCTTCTTTAAACAAACCAGCCCACATGGGCATCCCAAACCTGCACTTAGCAGTCTATCTGTTATACTAAATACGCTTGTTAAACCTCAGCTTAATCAAACTATTGCATTTTTAATTTGGTTTTTGTCCTGCTGCCAAAACACTAGGCCGCAGGGTATCCCAAAACTGCACTTAGCAGCCTATCTGTTATACTAAATACGCTTGTTGATCCTCAGCTTAATCAAACTATTGCATTTTGAATTGGTTTTTGTCCTGCTGCCAAAACACTAGGCCGCAGGGTATCCCAAAACTGCACTTAGCAGCCTATCTGTTATACTAAATTCGCTTGTTGATCCTCAGCTTAGTCAAACTATTGCCTTTTGAATTGGTTTTTGTCCTGCTGCCAAAACACTAGGCCGCAGGTTATCCCAAACCTGCACTTAGCAGCCTATCTGTTATACTAAATACGCTTGTTGATCCTCAGCTTAATCAAACTTTTTCATTTTGATTTGTTTTTTGTCCTGCTGCCAAAACACTAGGCCGCAGGGTATCCCAAACCGGCACTTAGCAGCCTATCTGTTATACTAAGTACGCTTGTTGATCCTCAGCTTAATCAAACTATTGCATTTTAAATTTGGTTTTTGTCCTGCTGCCAAAACACTAGGCCGTAGGGTATCCCAAAACTGCACTTAGCAGCCTATCTGTTATACTAAATACGCTTGTTGATCCTCAGCTTAATCAAACTATTGCATTTTAAATTTGGTTTTTGTCCTGCTGCCAAAACACTAGGCCGCAAGGTATCCCAAACCTGCGCTTAACAGCCTATCTGTTATAGTAAATACGCTTGTTGATCCTCAGCTAAATCAAACTATTGCATTTTAATTTGGTTTTTGTCCTGCTGCCAAAACACTAGGCCGCAGGGTATCCCAAACCTGCACTTAGCAGCCTATCTGTTATGATAAATAAGCTTGTTGATCCTCAGCTTAATCAAACTATTACATTTTGAATTGGTTTTTGTCCTGCTGCCAAAATACTAGGTCGCAGGGTATCCCAAACCTGTACTTAGCAGCCTATCTGTTATGATAAATACGCTTGCTGATCCTCAGCTTAATCAAACTATTACATTTTGAATTGTTTTTTGTCTTGCTGCCAAAATACTAGGCCGCAGGGTATCCCAAACCTGCACGTAGCACCCTATCTGTTATACTAAATACGCTTGTTGATCCTCAGCTTATTTAAACTATTGCATTTTGAATTGTTTTTTGTCCTGCTGCCAAACCACTAGGCCGCAGGGTATCCCAAAACTGCACTTAGCAGCCTATCTGTTATACTAAATACGCTTGTTGATCCTCAGCTTATTTAAACTATTGCATTTTGAATTGTTTTTTGTCCTGCTGCCAAACCACTAGGCCGCAGGGTATCCCAAAACTGCACTTAGCAGCCTATCTGTTATACTAAATACGCTTGTTGATCCTCAGCTTAATCAAACTATTGCATTTTGAATTGGTTTTTGTCCTGCTGCCAAAACACTAGGCCACAGGGTGTCCCAAACCTGTATTTAGCAGCCTATCTATTATACTAAATACACTTGTTGATCCTCAGCTTAATCAAACTTTTGCATTTTGAATTGGTTTTTGTCCTGCTGCCAAAACACTAGGCCGCAGGGTATCCCAAACCTGCACTTAGCAGCCTATCTGTTATACTAAATACACTTGTTGATCCTCAGCTTAATCAAACTTTTGCATTTTGAATTGGTTTTTGTCCTGCTGCCAAAACACTAGGCCGCAGGGTATCCCAAACCTGCACTTAGCAGACTATCTGTTATACTAAATACGCTTGTTGATCCTCAGCTTAATCAAACTATTGCATTTTGAATTGTTTTTTGTCCTGCTGCCAAAACACTAGGCAGCAGGGTATCCCAAATCTGCACATAGCAGCCTATCTGTTATACTAAATACGCTTGTTGCTCCTCAGCTTAATCAAACTATTGCATTTTGAATTTGTTCTTGTCCTGCTTTAACCCTTTCGCTGCCAGCCTACCTGCAGCATTTGCCACTCCCTGTTGCCAGACGATGTTTCACCATTTTGCGCTACACATATTCAACTGTCATTTTTGAAGGGATTTCCAGGGATTTCCCAGGAAAATTATATATTGTTTTTTTCAACAGAGTCTGGGCTTTAACATGAAATGTCTTGTTTGTATTTTTTAGGTGTATTCTCAATTTTTTTGGGTGAAATGTGTGAAAAAAAACAAAAAAAAAACATTTTTTTACAATTTGTAGAGTTTTTTTGTAATAAAAAATGTAAGTTTGTCAATAAAATCTTATTGCGTGAGAAACCCCAATTTCTCCCGGTTACAGCGATACCACATATGTATAGGTAGACACCCTTTCCTGCCCAGAAGCCTTTTATAGCTGCTGGATGACAAATGGTTAATTAAAAAAAAAAATGACATAGGGTCCCCCTTCCCGGGGAGGGGGACCCCATTTTTTTTTGGATTTTGAAGGGTTAAAAACCCTTCAAAATCCAAAAAAAAAAATGACGTGGGGTCCCCCTTACCCAAAGTAACCAGCCCGGGACCAGCTATGGGGGCTTGTAGGCACAGAGTGGGGGGGCCAGCTTTGGTGGCCCCCCCACCCTGCAGCCTACGAGCCCACATAGCCTATGTGGGCCCGGGCTCTTCTGCCCCCCCCTGGCCTTTGGGGAGGCAGGTAATGGGGGTGCGGGGGTTAATGGCAAGCCACCCGCTAGGGCAGGTGACTTGCCACCCCCCCAGCCTTGTGAACTGGTATAAGGGGTCTCATGGACCCCTTACCAGCTCACAAAGGGTTAATGTGAAAAAAAAACACCACACAATAATAAAAAGTATTTTATTAGAAAAAAAAAAAATTTTTTTTTACTGTACTTACCTTCGATTGCAAGCTCTTGTCCCTCGCCGCTCAGCTGACAGATGCCGGTGATCGGCATCCAGAGAAGGAGAAGGCAGGAGATCAGAGGATCTCCTGCCACCTCCTTCCAGGGCACCGATCACCGGCATCTGAGAAGCTGAGAAGGCTGAAGCCTGAGATCGGGGCCGGGATGACTTCATAAGCCCCGCCCCCAAGGGGCCGCCATCGTGCAGAAGAGAGGAGAGAGCCTCCCAGGCTCTCTCCTGAAGATCGGTAAGTCCTGGGGGGGGGATCGGAGGCCCCCCAGGTGAAGAGGAGGGACAGCGGGAGCCAGCGCACACACAGGTAAGTGAATGTCATTTTTATTTTTTTTTTTTTTTACAGTTAGAAGCTGCTGCTGCAGAAGCGGGGGGGGGCGGCCTATTCCGGGGGCTCTCCTGGAGCCATCCGACCCCCCACGGGGGATCGGATGGCACCAAATTAAAGAGGAGACCCGGCCGGATCCAACAAGGGGTCAGGTGAGTATTTGTTGTTTTTACTTTTTAAACTACAAGCGAGGAAAGTCAAGCACGTAACACCTACGTGCTTGGCACTTAAGGCCCAGCCAAGCCAGCACGTAGGTGTTACGTGCTTGGCAACAAAAGGGTTAAATACACTAGCCCACATGGGCATCCCAAAAGTGCACTTAGCAGCCTATCTGTTATACTAAATACGCTTGTTGATCCTCAGCTTAGACAACCTATTGCATTTTGAATTGTTTTTTGTCCTGCTGCCAAAACACTAAGCCGCAGGGTATCCCAAACCTGCACTTAGCAGCCTATCTGTTGTACTAAATACGCTTGTTGATCCGTAGCTTGATCAAACTATTGCATTTTGAATTGGTTTTTGTCCTTCTTTAAATTAACCAGCCCACATGGGCATCCCAAACCTGCACTTAGAAGCCTATCTGTTATACTAAATACGCTTGTTGATCCTCAGCTTAATCAAACTATTGCATTTTGAATTGGTTTTTGTCCTGCTGCCAAAACACTAGGCTGCAGGGTATCCCAAACCTGCACTTAGCAGCCTATCTGTTATACTAAATATGCATTTTGATCCTCAGCTTAATTAAACTTTTGCATTTTAAATTGGTTTTTGTCCTGCTGCCAAAACACTAGGCCGCAGGGTATCCCAAACCTGCACTTAGCTGCCTATCTGTTATACTAAATACGCTTGTTGATCCTCAGCTTAATCAAACTATTGCATTTTGAATTGGTTTTTGTCCTGATGCCAAAACACTAGGCCGCAGGGTATCCCAAACCTGCACTTAGCAGTCTATCTGTTATACTAAATGCGCTTGTTGATCCTCAGCTTAATCAGACTATTGCATTTTGAATTGGTTTTTGTCCTGCTGCCAAAACACTAAGCCGCAGGGTATCCCAAACCTGCACTTAGCAGCCTATCTGTTATACTAAATACGCTTGTTGATCCTTAGCTTAATCAAACTATTGCATTTTGAATTGGTTTTTGTCCTTCTTTAAATAAACCAGCCCACATGGGCATCCCAAACCTGCACTTAGCAGTCTATCTGTTATACTAAATACGCTTGTTAAACCTCAGCTTAATCAAACTATTGCATTTTTAATTTGGTTTTTGTCCTGCTGCCAAAACACTAGGCCGCAGGGTATCCCAAAACTGCACTTAGCAGCCTATCTGTTATACTAAATACGCTTGTTGATCCTCAGCTTAATCAAACTATTGCATTTTGAATTGGTTTTTGTCCTGCTGCCAAAACACTAGGCCGCAGGGTATCCCAAAACTGCACTTAGCAGCCTATCTGTTATACTAAATACGCTTGTTGATCCTCAGCTTAGTCAAACTATTGCCTTTTGAATTGGTTTTTGTCCTGCTGCCAAAACACTAGGCCGCAGGTTATCCCAAACCTGCACTTAGCAGCCTATCTGTTATACTAAATACGCTTGTTGATCCTCAGCTTAATCAAACTATTGCATTTTAAATTTGGTTTTTGTCCTGCTGCCAAAACACTAGGCCGCAGGGTATCCCAAAACTGCACTTAGCAGCCTATCTGTTATACTAAATACGCTTGTTGATCCTCAGCTTAATCAAACTATTGCATTTTAAATTTGGTTTTTGTCCTGCTGCCAAAACACTAGGCCGCAAGGTATCCAAAACCTGCGCTTAACAGCCTATCTGTTATAGTAAATACGCTTGTTGATCCTCAGCTAAATCAAACTATTGCATTTTAATTTGGTTTTTGTCCTGCTGCCAAAACACTAGGCCGCAGGGTATCCCAAACCTGCACTTAGCAGCCTATCTGTTATGATAAATAAGCTTGTTGATCCTCAGCTTAATCAAACTATTACATTTTGAATTGGTTTTTGTCCTGCTGCCAAAATACTAGGTCGCAGGGTATCCCAAACCTGTACTTAGCAGCCTATCTGTTATGATAAATACGCTTGCTGATCCTCAGCTTAATCAAACTATTACATTTTGAATTGTTTTTTGTCTTGCTGCCAAAATACTAGGCCGCAGGGTATCCCAAACCTGCACGTAGCACCCTATCTGTTATACTAAATACGCTTGTTGATCCTCAGCTTATTTAAACTATTGCATTTTGAACTGTTTTTTGTCCTGCTGCCAAACCACTAGGCCGCAGGGTATCCCAAAACTGCACTTAGCAGCCTATCTGTTATACTAAATACGCTTGTTGATCCTCAGCTTATTTAAACTATTGCATTTTGAATTGTTTTTTGTCCTGCTGCCAAAACACTAGGCCGCAGGGTATCCCAAAACTGCACTTAGCAGCGTATCTGTTATACTAAATACGCTTGTTGATCCTCAGCTTAATCAAACTATTGCATTTTGAATTGGTTTTTGTCCTGCTGCCAAAACACTAGGCCACAGGGTGTCCCAAACCTGTATTTAGCAGCCTATCTATTATACTAAATACACTTGTTGATCCTCAGCTTAATCAAACTTTTGCATTTTGAATTGGTTTTTGTCCTGCTGCCAAAACACTAGGCCGCAGGGTATCCCAAACCTGCACTTAGCAGCCTATCTGTTATACTAAATACACTTGTTGATCCTCAGCTTAATCAAACTTTTGCATTTTGAATTGGTTTTTGTCCTGCTGCCAAAACACTAGGCCGCAGGGTATCCCAAACCTGCACTTAGCAGACTATCTGTTATACTAAATACGCTTGTTGATCCTCAGCTTAATCAAACTATTGCATTTTGAATTGTTTTTTGTCCTGCTGCCAAAACACTAGGCCGCAGGGTATCCCAAAACTGCACTTAGCAGCCTATCTGTTATACTAAATACACTTGTTGATCCTCAGCTTAATCAAACTATTGCATGTTAAATTTGGTTTTTGTCCTGCTGCCAAAACACTAGGCCGCAGGGTATCCCAAAACTGCACTTAGCAGCCTATCTGTTGTACTAAATTCGCTTGTTGATCCTCAGCTTAATCAAACTATTGCATTTTGATTTGGTTTTTGTCCTGCTGCCAAAACACTAGGCCGCAGGGTATCCCAAATCTGCACATAGCAGCCTATCTGTTATACTAAATACGCTTGTTGCTCCTCAGCTTAATCAAACTATTGCATTTTGAATTTGTTCTTGTCCTGCTTTAAATACACTAACCCACATGGGCATCCCAAAAGGGCACTTAGCAGCCTATCTGTTATACTAAATACGCTTGTTGATCCTCAGCTTAATCAAACTATTTCATTTTGAATTGGTTTTTGTCCTGCTGCCAAAACACTAGGCCGCAGGGTATCCCAAGCCTGCACTTAGCAGCCTATCTGTTATACTAAATACGCTTGTTGATCCTCAGCTTAGTCAACCTATTGCATTTTGAATTGGTTTTTGTCCTGCTGCCAAAACACTAAGCCGCAGGGTATCCCAAACCTGCACTTAGCAGCCTATCTGTTATACTAAATACGCTTGTTGATCCTCAGCTTAATCAAACTATTGCATTTTGAATTGGTTTTTGTCCTGCTGCCAAAACACTAGGCCGCAGGGTATCCCAAACCTGCACTTAGCAGCCTATCTGTTATACTAAATTCGCTTGTTGATCCTTAGCTTGATTAAACTATTGCATTTTGAATTGGTTTTTGTCCTTCTTTAAATAAACCAGCCCACATGGGCATCCCAAACCTGCACTTAGCAGCCTATCTGTTATACTAAATACGCTTGTTGATCCTCAGCTTAATCAAACTATTGCATTTTGAATTGGTTTTTGTCCTGCTGCCAAAACACTAGGCCGCAGGGTATCCCAAACCTGCACTTAGCAGCCTATCTGTTATACTAAATACGCTTGTTGATCCTTAGCTTGATTAAACTATTGCATTTTGAATTGGTTTTTGTCCTTCTTTAAATAAACCAGCCCACATGGGCATCCCAAACCTGCACTTAGCAGCCTATCTGTTATACTAAATACGCTTGTTGATCCTCAGCTTAATCAAACTATTGCATTTTGAATTGGTTTTTGTCCTGCTGCCAAAACACTAGGCCGCAGGGTATCCCAAACCTGCACTTAGCAGCCTATCTGTTATACTAAATATGCATTTTGATCCTCAGCTTAATCAAACTTTTGCATTTTAAATTGGTTTTTGTCCTGCTGCCAAAACACTAGGCCGCAGGGTATCCCAAACCTGCACTTAGCTGCCTATCTGTTATACTAAATACGCTTGTTGATCCTCAGCTTAATCAAACTATTGCATTTTGAATTGGTTTTTGTCCTGCTGCCAAAACACTAGGCCACAGGGTATCCCAAACCTGCACTTAGCAGCCTATCTGTTATACTAAATACGCTTGTTGATCCTTAGCTTAATCAAACTATTGCATTTTGAATTGGTTTTTGTCCTTCTTTAAATAAACCAGCCCACATGGGCATCCCAAACCTGCACTTAGCAGCCTATCTGTTATACTAAATACGCTTGTTGATCCTCAGCTTAATCAAACTATTGCATTTTGAATTGGTTTTTGTCCTGATGCCAAAATACTAGGTCGCAGGGTATCCCAAACCTGTACTTAGCAGCCTATCTGTTATGATAAATATGCTTGTTGATCCTCAGCTTAATCAAACTATTACATTTTGAATTGGTTTTTGTCCTGCTGCCAAAATACTAGGTCGCAGGGTATCCCAAACCTGTACTTAGCAGCCTATCTGTTATGATAAATACGCTTGCTGATCCTCAGATTAATCAAACTATTACATTTTGAATTGTTTTTTGTCTTGCTGCCAAAATACTAGGCCGCAGGGTATCCCAAACCTGCACGTAGCACCCTATCTGTTATACTAAATACGCTTGTTGATCCTCAGCTTATTTAAACTATTGCATTTTGAATTGTTTTTTGTCCTGCTGCCAAACCACTAGGCCGCAGGGTATCCCAAAACTGCACTTAGCAGCCTATCTGTTATACTAAATACGCTTGTTGATCCTCAGCTTATTTAAACTATTGCATTTTGAATTGTTTTTTGTCCTGCTGCCAAACCACTAGGCCGCAGGGTATTCCAAAACTGCACTTAGCAGCCTATCTGTTATACTAAATACGCTTGTTGATCCTCAGCTTAATCAAACTATTGCATTTTGAATTGGTTTTTGTCCTGCTGCCAAAACACTAGGCCGCAGGGTATCCCAAACCTGCACTTAGCAGCCTATCTGTTATACTAAATACACTTGTTGATCCTCAGCTTAATCAAACTTTTGCATTTTGAATTGGTTTTTGTCCTGCTGCCAAAACACTAGGCCGCAGGGTATCCCAAACCTGCACTTAGCAGACTATCTGTTATACTAAATACGCTTGTTGATCCTCAGCTTAATCAAACTATTGCATTTTGAATTGTTTTTTGTCCTGCTGCCAAAACACTAGGCCGCAGGGTATCCCAAAACTGCACTTAGCAGCCTATCTGTTATACTAAATACACTTGTTGATCCTCAGCTTAATCAAACTATTGCATGTTAAATTTGGTTTTTGTCCTGCTGCCAAAACACTAGGCCGCAGGGTATCCCAAAACTGCACTTAGCAGCCTATCTGTTGTACTAAATACGCTTGTTGATCCTTAGCTTAATCAAACTATTGCATTTTGAATTGGTTTTTGTCCTTCTTTAAATAAACCAGCCCACATGGGCATCCCAAACCTGCACCTAGCAGCCTATCTGTTATACTAAATACGCTTGTTGATCCTCAGCTTAATCAAACTATTGCATTTTGAATTGGTTTTTGTCCTGCTGCCAAAACACTAGGCCGCAGGGTATCCCAAACCTGCACTTAGCAGCCTATCTGTTATACTAAATGCGCTTGTTGATCCTCAGCTTAATCAAACTATTGCATTTCGAATTGTTTTTTGTCCTGCTGCCAAAACACTAGGCCGCAGGGTATCCCAAACCTGCACGTAGCACCCTATCTGTTATACTAAATACGCTTGTTGATCCTCAGCTTAATCAAACTATTGCATTTTGAATTGGTTTTTGTCCTGCTGCCAAAACACTAGGCCGCAGGGTATCCCAAACCTGCACTTAGCAGTCTATCTGTTATACTAAATATGCTTGTTGATCCTCAGCTTAATCAAACTATTGCATTTTGAATTGGTTTTTGTCCTGCTGCCAAAACACTAGGCCGCAGGGTATCCCAAACCTGCACTTAGCAGTCTATCTGTTTTACTAAATGCGCTTGTTGATCCTCAGCTTAATCAAACTATTGCATTTTGAATTGTTTTTTGTCCTGCTGCCAAAACACTAGGCCGCAGGGTATCCCAAACCTGCACGTAGCACCCTATCTGTTATACTAAATACGCTTGTTGATCCTCAGCTTTTTCATAGTATCTTGTGCAGAGAAGCAGTTCCTCACTTTATTTAGCTTCTTCTTTTTCAAGTAAACACATTTTTTAACGTACCTATTGCGCATTTCAAATACATAAAAATGTCAGGCAGACAAGTCCCAAGATGTTCAAAGAGGAGTGGCAGAGGCAAAGATTCAGCAGGCAGAGGTTGCAGCAGACTAGGGGCGAGTGGCAGCAGGAGTCACGGTGAGAGACCTGATCTGCCAGTATCTGCTAGCGGTCGGGTCTCCACCAGTAACGCAATTGCTGTGGTAGATTGGTTAACGCGGTCATCCACATCATCACAAGTTGCATCTGATACCCCCAGTCCAAGGTCAGTAGGTTCCTCTGACACAACCCTGAGTTGGCATGGCCCGAGAGCAGTCCCTATCCTCCCATTGCCTCTGTCCTACGCCGTTTCCTCCCCCAGCGACGTATCCTATGCTTTGGGTTCAGCTGCACTCTTTAGTGAGGAGGACGATCAGATAGAGGACAGTCAGCAGCTACTGCCCAGCCAAGAAATGGAGGTGGCTTCTTTCACTAGGCAGACAAATAGTGATGTGGAGAGGGTGTTGCGAGCGTTCCAGCTCCTGCAGCAGACACTGTTGAGGAAACCGAGAACATCAGTGATGTGCAGCCACAACTCGATGATGATGATGAAGCCGATCGCTCTTGGGAGCCGGGGGCAGAAGGGGCTTCATCGTCATCATCAGGAGAAGAGGGGCGCAGGTTGCCCCGGAGTCAGCAGCTGAGGCATCAAGGTGTTAGCTGCATGGTTGGCAGTCAGCATGGGGGCACAATTGTAAATCCTGGAGCCAAACGGGGCCGGGGCCTGGGTAGAGCACCTGCTGCGCGGCAGGCTACCTTATCGGGAGGTAGTGGAGCAGGGGTTCCTGGAGTTGGCGACAGTAGCAGTGAATCAGTGCAGGCTGTTGGTGGGAAAAGTAGCTACTCGGCAGTGTGGCAGTTTATCCTGAAGCATCCGCAGTAGGGTAACATGGCCACATGCAAGATATGTAGGCAGAAGGTGAAGCATGGCCAGGGCCCAAATGTTGGCACCACGGCCCTGCGTCAACATATGATGTGTCATCATAAAACGGCCTGGGAGAACCAAGGCTCCGAAGAGGTGGTCCAGGCTGCTTCCTCACCGAGTGGCATGCCACTCCCAATTTCTGCCAGCCAAGGCTCCAGCAACTCAGCCGAAGTCAGCTGTGCGTCATACCCATCCTCTGTCGCTCCTCCTGATGCTCCTGCTCCTCCTCCTGCAAGTCATGCATCCCGCCAGCAATCCATCAGCGAAGCCATGTCCAAGAGACAGCAGTATGCGCCTACTCATCCTACTCCGCAGAAGCTGAATGTGCTCCTGTTGCTGGTGCTGCAGTCGCTCCCTTTTCAGGTGGTTGACTCTGCACCCTTCAGAGAACTGATGGCTTGTGCCGAGCCGAGGTGGAGAGTGCCAAGCCTTCATTTCTTTGCCAAGAAGGCAGTACCAGCGCTGTACAATTTTGTTGAACAGAAGGTGGGCCAGTCCTTGAGCCTGTCGGTGTGTAGCAAAGTGCATGGCAGCGCCGACGTCTGGAGCAGTAACTACGGTCACTAACAGTACATGTCGTTTACGGCCCACTGGGTGAATGTGGTCCCTTTGCAGCAGCAGCAACTTGAACAGGTCACGCCGCTTCGGCCTCCGCGCTCCCTGGCCATTGTGCCTGTGACACCGTGCGACTCGGCCTCCTCATCCTCCGCCTTCTCCTCACCCTCCACTGTAGGCTCAAGTCTCAGTGCCCCTCCAGTCTACCATGTGTGCAGGGCACTGAGGTGTCACGCTGTGATTCACATGGTTTGTCTTGGCGAACGGAGTCACACAGGGGAGGAACTACTTAAATTTATTCATCAAGAAATCCAAACATGGCTTACTCCAAGAAAACTGAAAATGGAAATCATGGTTACCGACAATGGGAAGAACATTTTGTCTACGCTGTGACAAGAAAGGCTGACCCATGCGCCCTGCATGGCTCACAACTTCAATCTGGTTGTGAAGCGGTTTCTGAAGTCTTCCCCCCATCTGCAAGACATCCTAACAACTTCAAGGAAACTTTGCATGCACTTCAGCCACTCATACACCGCCAAGCATACCCTTCTTGAGCTACAGCGTCAGAACGGTAGCCCCCAACATAGTCTGATTTGTGATGTTTCCACCCGTTGGAATTCCACCCTGCATACGTTGGACAGACTATAAGAACAGAGAAAAGCCATCACGGATTTCTTGATGATCCAAGCGGATAGGGGGACTCCCCTGTGTAACTTCAATGTCAACCAGTGGCAGCTCATACGTGACACCTGCCATTTGCTCAGGCTCTTTGAGGAAGCCACTTTATTTGTGAGTCGCCAGGATTACGGGATGAACGACGTGATTCCACTGCTTCATGTACTACAGCACATGTTGGAAACCATGACTGGTCAGGGCACTGGAGACATGCCGTCTACATCTTACGGCCACATGAACCCCGTTGGAGCTGAACTGGAGGAGGAGGAGGAAGAAGAGGAGGAGTGGCACAGTGCACAGTTTAGGCTTGGAGAAATGGCTGGTTTATCTAGTCAGCTGACAGGAGAGGAGGAGCAGGAGCAGCCAGAGGAGCTAGAGGGTTGTGAGGAAGGCGAGACAGAGGACCCGGACACACCGTGGCAGTATGCAGTGGAGATGGAGACAGGTAGTCCCTCCGAGTCACTTGCGCAAATGGCAGGAAGCATGCTCACGTGCTTGCGTAGTGACCCCAGAATTGTTTCCATTTGTCGGCGGGATGACTTCTGGCTGTCCACCTTATTGGACCCTCGCTTCCGGCACAAAATGGGGGCATTTTTTAAACACGACGAAAGGGAGGACAAACTGAACTACTACAAAGACATCCTACGTTGTCAGTTGGCCGATGCCTATCTGCGCCATGGTCCATACTCTCGCAGGTCTGACTCGGGGGGACCTCTGCGCTCACCTCCCACTGCCATGCCTGCTGGGGGGGTTGGCAGGAGCAGCAGCAGCAGCTCCATCAGCAGCAGCCTCAGTCTTCAGTCGATAATGAGTAGCTTTCTACACCCGCATAGTGAGGCTACTCATGAGCAGCAGGAAGACCTGGAGCAGGACCTCAACCAGCAGGTCATGTCATACCTTGACATGACCATGCCAACACACCTTGAGGATCCGCTGGACTTCTGGGCAGCCAAACTTGGCTTGTGGCCGCAACTAGCAGAGTTTGCCCTGGAAAAGCTGTCCTGCCCGGCAAGTAGCGTGCCATCTGAGCGGGTGTTTAGTGTGGCGGGGGCCAAAGTTACGGCGAGGAGAACTCGTCTGTCAACTAAAAATGTGGAGAGACTCACCTTTGTCAAAATGAATCAGGGATGGATCAACCAGGATTTCCACCCACCAATGGGTGATGCATGCGACTAGATTCAGCATGGTGCCACGTTTTACACTTTCCAAATGGTGCAAAACATATTTATGTCTTTAGGCCAATTTTTGGGCTCCTGCTGATGCCAACTTCAGGGTGTGCCTTCCAGCCAATTTTTGGCCTCCTGCTGATGCCAACTTCAGGGTGTGCCTTTCAGCCATTTTTTGGCCTCCCGCTGCTGCCAACTCCAGGGTGTCTTTCAAGCAATGTTTGGGCTCCTGCTTATGCTGCTGCCAACTCCAGGGTGTGCCTTCCAGCTAATGTTTGTGATCCTGCTGCTGCCAACTTCAGGGTGCCTTCCAGCCAATTTCTGGGTTCCTGCTGCTGCTGCCAACTCCAGGGTGTGTCAGTCAATTTTTGGGCTCCTGCTGCTGCTGCCAACTCCAGTGTCTCTTTCAAGCAATGTTTGTGCTCCTGCAGCTGCTGCTACTGCTGCTGCATGCAACTCCAGGGTGTTATTCATCCAATTTTTGGGCTCCTTCAGCCAACTCCAGTGTCTCTTTAAAGCAATGTTTGGGCTCCTGCTGCTGCTTGCAACTCCAGGGTGTGATTCATCCAATTTTTGGGCTCCTGCAGCCAACTCCAGTGTATCTTTAAAGCAATGTTTGTGCTCCTGCTCCTGCTGCTTGCAACTCCAGGGTGTGATTCATCCAATTTTTGGGCTCCTGCAGCCAACTCCAGTGTCTCTTTTAAGCTATGTTTTGGCTCCTGCTGCTGCTGCTTGCCACTCCAGGGTGTGATTCATCTAATTTTTGGGCTCCTGCAGCCAAATCCAGTGTCCCTTTAAAGCAATGTCTGAGCTCCTGCTGCTGCTGCTGCTTGCAACTCCAGGGTGTGATTCATCCAATTTTTGGGCTCCTGCTGCCAAATCCAGTGTCTCTTTCAAGCAATGTTTGGACTCCTGCTGCTGCTTGCAACTCCAGTGTGTCTTTAGTCCAATTTTTGGGCTCCTGCAGCCAAATCCAGTGTCTCTTTCAAGCAATGTTTCTGCTCCTGCTGCTGCTGCTTGCCACTCCAGGGTGTGATTCATCTAATTTTTGGGCTCCTGCAGCCAAATCCAGTGTCCCTTTAAAGCAATGTCTGAGCTCCTGCTGCTGCTGCTGCTTGCAACTCCAGGGTGTGATTCATCCAATTTTTGGGCTCCTGCTGCCAAATCCAGTGTCTCTTTCAAGCAATGTTTGGACTCCTGCTGCTGCTTGCAACTCCAGTGTGTCTTTAGTCCAATTTTTGGGCTCCTGCAGCCAAATCCAGTGTCTCTTTCAAGCAATGTTTCTGCTCCTGCTGCTGCTTGCAACTCCAGGGTGTGATTCATCCAATTTTTGGGCTCCTGCAGCCAACTCCAGTGTCTCTTTAAAGCAATGTTTGTGCTCCTGCTCCTGCTGCTTGCAACTCCAGGGTGTGATTCATCCAATTTTTGGGCTCCTGCAGCCAACTCCAGTGTCTCTTTCAAGCTATGTTTGGGCTCCTGCTGCTTGCAACTCCAGGGTGTGATTCATCCAATTTTTGAGCTCCTGCAGCCAACTATTTCACTAACCCAGCACGCATCCTATGCGTGTTACAGCAAGGCAGAAGGGTTTACAACCCTATTGAGGCTCTAGGAGGCTCAGAAATAGCCGTTTTTAATAGCGATTCATCATGAATAAATTCGGGTCGAAACGATTTTTGTCTGAAAACTTGGCGAATCAGTCGAATCGAATTTTTCAAAAGTTCGCTCATCTCTAGTCTATATATATATATATATATATATATATATATATATATATATATACAGTATATATATATATATATATATATATATATATATATATATATATATGTATATGTGTGTATTTTTGGTGTGGTAGATGGAGGACTGAAGTGGGAGACCAGCGTCATGGATCAGGAGGTGAGGGTAAGTAAGGCTCTTGCACCGTAATGCACCACAGTTAAAGCGCAATACATGTTCTTTACCTGCGGTGCATATAGACGGGTGTGTTGCAGTGGCAACGTGGACAAAATGCAGCATGTTGCATTTTGCAAACTGCAGCGCACTGATGTGAAAGGGCTCATTTATTTTATTGGTCCATGGTTTCTGGTTGTTTGTGACATGTTGGAGTATTTATACTCCAACACAATGAAAATGACCAAGTGTGAAGAGGGCCTTAATCTTACTATTGCTATTTTTACTATTACTAGTTTAACATTCGCCAGAGATAGGCTCTAACATTTCTTAAACTTTAAAAAGTAAAGGGTACAAATATTTTGTCTTTTTTTCAGTTTGGCTTTAAAAATGTTTTCATGACTTTTTAGGACCATAAAACAATAATAAGGGGGGCACACCTGACCTTCATTATTAATTTTAACTCCAAAGGTATTTTATTTGGGACATTTATGTATAATACAGAAACAGAAAATCTGTTTAAGTATCCATTTACTCTGTCAGACAAGACAACATTTTGCAAACGCACCTTAACCAAATGTTTCATGACAGTTATTGCTGAAGCAGGAATTGCTAACTGCTCGCTGAAATCACAAAGCCCATCATTCTCCCCGTTATCTTCCATCTGTAGCAGAAAATGGTTTAAGCAATGCTACCTCATAGTAGTTGTTCAGAATTTCAGTAACATGCAGGTTTTTTTTATGCGGAGGGTAATTTATTGCTAGCGCCACTAAGTGCCACTTGGGCCGCTAAGAAGAGGTGCTGACAGTGTTCGAGGAGGAAGGAGGAATGCTGTGGAAAGGCCAATGGCGCTATCGCCGGTTAGCGTTTCTTGCTAAGTGGAGCTGCGTTTCTCAGTTCGACTTTGATAAAAGTCATGTACACTGAGGTGGACTCCCTGTGTTAGGCATGTGTGGTAGGCATTTCACAGCATTGTTCTCTACTACTACTACTACACACAATACAGCTCACACACATTTTTTTTCTTATTATTTTTTTGGCATGTTTTTGAACATAAATGTTTTAACATTTTATCAGCAAAAGAAAAATAAAAAAGTGAATTCACTTTATGAAAGAAAAAGAACAAGCATTACCCCTTTTGCTCCTTTTCCCTGTCTATGGCTTGACTAACTATATAAGGGTTATATAGAAATTTATTTTGCCCCTCTTGCTATTTGGGCAAGTATATTTTTGGAACTAATGTTTTCTGGCTTTTGAGGTCTGCTTTAGCACGGTACACATATCTCCTTGCTGTTCCTACCGCAGCAATCCTAGGCCACTTTGTGTCATTTACCTGAAAAAATGAATGATCATTTGTGCCTGCCAGGCAAAGCCAGTCTAGATATCTTCTGCACTGTCTGCGGGCATGTCTGGAACTTCAGGGACTTCAGGGTTTCATCGGGCTCTTCCATTTGATGGAGTATGCACACTGTGTAGCACAAAGCAAGCAAGGATTATCTTGGACACCTGCTCTGGGCTGTACAGCTCCCCTCCTGGCTGGGCCAAACATAGGAAGTGTGCTTTCAGCAGGCCAATTGCTCTTTCAACAATGCATCTGGTCTTGCGGTGAGCTGCATTGTAGTGCACTTCAGCTGCAGTATGTGGTCCCCACATGGGCGGTCATGAGCCATGTCTTCTGCCCCTATCTCTTATCAGCTAAATACAAACACATGCTTCCATGTGATTTTTAAAGTGGACCAACACCCAGGGGTGATCGGCCCGGGAATCTATAAGATTCCCAGGCCGATCACCTCCCTCCCCGCGGGACATCCGAGATCGGGATGTCCCGCGGGGTGAAACCCCCCCAAACACCCCAAATCCCCTCACCTTGTCTTCGGCGGCGGCCGGCGCCGCCTCCCTCGCGCCCCTCTAGACGTGCGTGCGCGCCGGCCGTCTGGGAATGGCCGGCGCGGGCACGCGCGCGTCAAGAGGGGCGCGCGGGAGGTGGCAGCGGAGGAGCCGCTTGTCCGCGGCTTGTCCGTTGGCGCTGGGAGTGGGGAGAGGTGAGTTTTTCGGGGGGTTTGGGGGGGTTTCACACAGCGGGGCACCCCAATCGGGGGTGCCCCACCGAAGTGGACCAAGACCCAGGATAGTCAAAATCCTGGGTGTTGGTCCACTTTAACACAAATGCACACAGCTACCTGGTTTGTTGTATTTTGCCTTCACCTTCCCATCTTCCCTAGTTCTGCTGGTCCACTGTTTATAGAACTTACAATGTGGCCACGTACTTCTCCATCCTGGCAGCATTTCATTGTACTCAAATTTCTAGCACAGGGCAGATTGGTGCAACACATAGAAGTCATGGCAGGATCCCGGAAAGCCCGACCTTACAGCACCAAGCCACATCTCATTATCACACATAACCATATATTTAATGAAATGGAAGCTCTTTCTGTTGCGGTAGTGCAGCTCTTGTGCTCGAGGGGGGCGGAAGGAAATATGGGTGCCGTCAATGCAGCCAAGAACATTAGGGATTCCTGCCATTCGATAGAAAGCCAGCTTGATGTCTTGCACCTCTTCCTCATCAGTCAGCAACCTGTTCTAGGTAGGGATATGGTCACAGATGGCCAGGACTACCCTATGAAATATAGTACACACGGTAGGCTGGCTAGTGCTGCTTAATAGAGCAGCAGTGGCCTGAAATGTGACCCCTCACAAGGATACTTAAGGAGGCACATAGGTGTACTATTCCAGGTATTGTGTGGCTGCGTCCAGTGGTGGGTTCAGTTTTGTGGCAGATTTGGTGGTACAGTTCCAAAAGCACACCGTGATTCAGCCTGAAGTAGATGCGGATTTGATCATCACTCAACGCTACAGCCAACCGGGTGTTAAACACTCTGTCGCACCACTGGTGCTTTCTCACTCTCCTTCTCCTCATCAGTAGCAGCTACACAACTCATCCACACACCAAACATCAGCCCAAAATCAGGTTCTGCACTGCATTGCCACTGCAACCACAAATGCACAAACTCAATCACCAGCAAACATACATACATGCACAATGCACACCTCCAATAATCCAGCAACACACACAAGTGAAAATCACATGCAGCCCACCACTGTTGTTGAAACAACCAACAGCCTAAGGAAAGCACATTTCTTAGGTTAGGCCTGGCTAGCAGAGGACATGCTATACAGCCCAGATAATGTGTCCAAGACAATCCTGTCTTGCAGTTTGCTACATAATATCTGCTTACCTCAGCAAATGGAAGAGTACAATGAAACGTTACTGATATCACAAAGCACAGACTTGTCCGCAGACACTGCACAACTAACACAGACTGGCTCTGCCTGGGGTACAACAGTAGAGGTCCCACCCCCCCCCCCCACACACACACACTGCTCCACTGCAAACGCAATAGACAAAATAAGCCACTTTTCACATCCCAAAGAGTTTCTTTTATACTTAGATGTCAATATGCTTGAATAGCAGCACTGCCACATATTCACCATCGTCCTCCTCCATGCTAGTTTAACAAGGTAAAACACTATGCAGGTGTGTTGGAAGAGGCCTCCACCTGTAGCTCCGCATTGTTTGGCCATTTTCTGATCAATATACATATGCCAACTCAGTGATTTCAGCCAAATAATACACAATATACGCAAATAATTAAAAAATGCTTTTTTAAAATGCTTAATGCTCTTTTGAGATTGATGAATACTATCAGCAGTTTTTGGAGAAACCATTACAACATGCATTTGTTACCTATTGGTGGTTTGCAGGGTCCACATCACCCCCCCCCCCCTAGCATTTCATTGGTTAGCGTCTCAGGCAACACCCTGTGCCTGATTGGTCCTGCATTCACATAAGTGTAAAAGTCAACCACCACCATCTTGCTGCTATGGCTTAGAGTGACGGCACATCTGTTTGTTGCTCTGGCATCCGTTTCTTGGACTGATGGCACTTACACACGCGTCCACTTGTCCATTCCCCTGTGGGGCACTGTCCTAGAGTTTTGTCTCGTGGCCATGGGCTAGGCAATACTCATGCTCATGCTGTGGTTAGAGGATGTGGCTGCCAATGTTTCCCAAAATGCTACTGGACTATGGCTACTGGACTACATAGCATTGGTGGTCAGCATGCCCACCACCCCACAGTTGCTGAGCATGAGCCACATATGTCTAACACCCCTGATATTGCCACAGGTGTGTAGGAGCGGTGCAAGCGTGAGCCAGAGTTCAATCTTGCTGATAACATTAAGCTGGTCGAACTCTGCCTTGCTAAATGGTCAATCTTGTATGGGCCACAGAGTCATGGCCTCAGCAAAACTGAGCAGACCCAGACCTTTGCTGGAATAACTGAGACCTTTAAGAGCACCGGTGCACATCAGCAGACCACTGCAGCAACTAAAAAAAGATTCACAGGGCACTCAACAAAGAAATGGAGTCGGATCTGCTCATTGTGCATGGAGAACAGGTAGGACCCATGAATAGTTACTGTGAATATGAGGTACTTTTGAAGCACAAGATACCTTTATGTCACCTACAGGGTGTGGATGTACGGGATGACACAACAGCCTTGATCAAAGGAAACTCTTTATAATTGTTGTTTCACATTCCTTGTATAATGTTCTTGCTCAAACGATGGCTTTGTTGTCCGGCACAGCTGCAGATGCAGAATCGGTGGTGGGCCAAGATGATCCTGAATCACAACCTGACAACAGCCAACATCTGGAAGTAAATGTTGAAACCAGCACTAGTCATCCAAGCCAACACATCCAGAGCAAGCTGTTCCTCAAGCCAACGGGAGCCTGTCTGTAAATGGAGTAGTCACTCCTTGTGGTTCTTTTCTGCTACGAATTTGCTTTTTTTGTGTTTTCATCTGTTGCAATGTATTTTTCTTTGTCTTGATCTCTTTACTCTGATTATTAGGCCACAGTTTCCCACCTTCAACACCCACAGCTAGCTGTTCCTCAAGCCAACTGGAGCCTGTCTGTGAGTTGAGTCTTCATTGTCTATTCCCCTAAATTTCTACTTACACTTGCTAGTCCCATGGCTGCTGACTGCTTCAGTTGTGTTTCCTGTTATTGATGTTTAGGCATAGTGTTTTATGCACACTTTGGGCCACAATAAAATCACGGCACAAGCTTCTGGATTGTTCAGCCTGATTGTAACTGGCTTATTTTGATGTTGTTGGCTTGGTTATGTATTTCCTGGACATTGCGGAACTTTTAGAATAACCTTAGATTAGTCCATGTTGTAAAAATGTCTGGTCTGTGTGTTTGTATGCAGCATTGAGGTCCACCACCCCTATGGCTGTTGAGATTTGTCCATCCAATACCTGTCTGTAAGTGCTACTTTACCAGCTAGATGATATTGGTCATTTGTCACATAGATTTTCTTGTTCCCCTACTCGATCTAGGTATTTAGTGGTTGTTTTTAGCTAAAAAAATGTTTGGCGTACCCTTGGAAATTCAAATTCTGTTACAGTATGGAGGAGATCTTTGCTATCTGAGTCAACACAGCTGTCGGAAGCATTTCCATTTTGTTGTTTTTTCTACATTGTTGCTGAGGTCTCCTATATGGTGCAGGCCCAACATAATACATCCTGTTAAACTGTCATTGCGTTTCTTCTTTGTGTGGTTATGTAAGGTTTGGCTGCTTTTTCAAATGTTAAAGTTCTTATCTTGACAATTGCTATTTTTTCACATTATCCTTTTGTTCATCTCATATAGCTTGTTATGATTGCCCACCATTATCTGATGAAGTGCAGCTGTCCATACCACCACAGATTGGGGATGAGGCAACACAGGTATGTGAACAGTGAAACTAAAGCTTGACCCAACTAACAAATTAGGCTTACAATGTGTGCATGTTGCTGGACAACTTTCTCTGCCACCAAATTCTCATTGGACTTTATTAATTCCAGGATGATCCATTGTTTCTTGCGCTTATAGAAACACCATCTGTAAGGGAGGCATCCAATTATTCAGGTGTACCCACAACCCATCTATCTGGATCTACCTTGGTACATTAATTTTATGTTAAATATTCCACACCAAAACCCTTTTGTGGCCGGTCATGTTGAATCGTTTAATGTTGGCAAACATCAAATAATTGACAGTTGCCATCGCTAACACTCTTCAATGAAGTATAGGCCTGGACACAGATAGAGAAGTTTTGGTCTCCTCACATGCATCTGGCCAACACCTAACAACATATGTCAAACAATATGTGGTTTGAGATGATGGGTTAAGAAGAAAAAAATACTAACCATACTAATTGCCCTTTCTTGTCTCATTTTCAGGCCTCAATAGGTGGTAGTAAAATGGAGTGGTAGAAGTATCCAACTATAAGAGCTGGGTACCCAAAGCTTAATGCATACAATAGGCAACAATGTCACGGCCAACTGGCCAAAAGAGTGGAAGGCAACTGCAATTCAAATGGAAATAAATCCTTTGGCTGCGCAGACAGTACATGCAGAGGAACAATGGGCGGAGCTACAGCGACAGGCACCACATGAACAGGAACAATAACTGGCAATAATTGCATCCATCCAAAAGAGTCAGACAGAAATGGCCGAATTGCTGCAGGCAATCAACTAGCAGGTGTAGCAGCAATACATATTTTTCCAGGCTCTGTTTGGACCAGGGGGCAGGGCCTGCCCACAACCCTCCAGCGCCCAGTAGGCAAACATTAACAACACCAATACCACTTGTTCCTCCAGGCTGCCAATCCCTGGATGCCATTGTAATTTTGTAAGTTTATATTTTTCAACTTTATGGGCAGAGTTTAGCCAATAACATTAACAAGCAAGACAGTTAAACGTGTTTAGGGATAATGGAAATGTGAACATTGTGTTCTTAGTCACAGAAGACCACATAAGGTAAAAGTTTTGCAAAAATGCAAGGTCAACATGGCCCAAAAGAAACAGAAATGCTGCACAGCAGCTACACTATTTCTCGGCCCCACCAAGCATCTTCTCACGCATGTCCAGCAGCATAGCTCGTGGCTCGAGCCTGGATTCTTCCGTATACAAGCTGTTGGGAAAAGTGAAAAAAAATATTAGTCTAAAAAAACAAACACAAAGATCATAATTGAAACAACCAACAATTCCAAAAATGTAGCAGCAACATGTTCATACCAACAGGTAGTGTATTGAGCTAACATTAGGTAAGCATGGGGTAGCGGGGAACAATAAACGTATTAAAAAATAACCCACATAAAAATCAGTTCTCAAAGAGCCAAAGATGTGTCAGCAGTTACAACACCCACTGAGCATGTGTTTTGAAAATGATCAGCACAAAATTGTGTTTATACAAAATATAAAATCAAGGCAGTGTTAGTTTAGTTGTTTGGACTTCCACATGCATCCTGGTTTTTCATCTTACAACCAAATTATATCGGCACAATTGATTAGACATACTTTTAGCCACTAACCCAAAAACCTATACATGTGGTGTTCCTATGTTTTACAATCATTTAACATTTCTGTAAGGCAAGATCTGTAAATAATGGAAATGAAGAAACATAGTAGGGGATCTTTCACAATGGACACAAATGCATGGTGCATACACTATAGTGTTCCGTTGATTGCTACAGCAAGAACAAAATGTATTACAACCCTGAAAAGAATGCAGCTTCACTTCTTCAATGGTGGTTACTATTCTATATTTCTAGCTGTAGATACTGGCAGCACAAAGAGGCAGGGAAAAGAAGGAGGATGGAGACAGAGATGTTAAAGCTTCTAGCTGGTGGATTTAAGGCCTTGAAGTGAGGTATGGTACCACAACATAAGGTTAATCCAAAAAATTTAGAGAAGCTTGGCACGCTTTAGGAGAACCTCTCCAAAATGTCCTGGGGTAAAAAAAATTAAAAAACAAATTATTGCATCTGATGCTGGGTGCAGAATGTCTCCATTGAAGTAGAGTTTTTTTTTTAAATAAATAACAGTACCCTATGGGGTATCCAGAAATATTTGAAAAAGTCAGAGACAATGAGCCGAGAAAGGTCGATGAGAGAAATCATTAGAATATTATTTTCCCAGGTATATACATACAATGATTTTTTTATACAAGGAATGTTATAAGTATAGTAACAGGATATGCAGAAAAAAAACACCAATAGCCTATAGAGTTCTGTTGGCTTCATTTTTTCTGTTAAATTTAGAAAAGCTCACCAAAATGCAGGTTGCAATTTATACCCAAAAGCAAAGATAAAAACCAAATAATTAGCAATTACAGCTTAGCAGTAATTCTTTGTTTTATAAAGAGTGACTTTTAGGCATATCCAGAATTTATACAGAACACCCAACATTTATTTATCAATAGTGTTGTTCAATTCCTTTGTAGTCGGGAAATAAAAGCTTTTCCAGTGTCTGCTAATGGGACTTTGACTCTGTGACCCGATGGCAGAAGCTGGGATAGTGTGTGTGGCCCTGATGAGCTGGATCTGCGATTATTCTCCAAGATCTATGCTCTCTAGGCTTTGGGGGGTGTCTGTGGTGGGGGGGCGCAGAGTGTGCAGCAGTAAGTATGCTGCTGTAACTCACCTCAGCCTGTGATCCTCCTCCTCTCAGCGGTGGCGGCGGCGGAGCAACAGCAGCTCAGCAGCCCATTAACCAGCTTTTCCGTGTTTGGGCTGGACACCGAACTCGAACAAGGACTTCTGGCTGAACCGGAACTTTGCGGCTCGGGTTTGCCCATCTCTAGTGATGGGCTAATCCAAGAACAGCAGAAGGAGAAGGGAGAGGAAGGCAGTGTGTTAAGAAGCGAGCTTCAGGGAGAAAGCTACATAAATTCAGAGCAATAAATTAAAACTTAATATGAATATAAAAGCATGAGTGAGAGAAAAGGCTGTGAATGTAAGTTAATTAATAGAAGCAGAGTGACTGTTTAAAAAAGGAAGTATTTGAAGAGAATAAAAATCCTAATTTTAAACACTGCAAACATTGTTGTTCATTTATAGAGATAAGCAAACTTATTTAAAATTCATTATAATTCATTTGGCAGACTATCCCCAAGAGATTTTGAATTTTCACATCACGCTCTTAAAACAATAAAAAATAAGCTTACCTCTGGCCCCGTTCCAGTGCCGGATAGTGAGGTTGGTATTGGTATAAAAAATTTAATAAAGGACTTTTTTCTAATGTGTGCGTTTTTTTACATTAAATTCTTTGTGAACTGGTAAGGAGTCCTTGCCTGTGGCAGGGAGTGGTGTGGCCGGAGCCCACTGGCGACCAAAGGACATTGGGGGAGCAGGTGAGTTTTTACTTTTTTTTAGGCATTTCAGTGAAAAATTGGTCAGCACGAATCACAAGAAAATGTAGAATTCCAGTTCAAACTAACCTGTTCGCTCATCTCTATTTATTTGAAAATCATTTATTTTTCAATCATTTATAAATCTAACTCTATTGTAATTCCACTATCGCCCACTCAAGAGCTTACACCCTGTAAAGTGTGTCAATACATCCTATACACTGTACCTATAAGTAAAGATTATTTGGGTGGACTCATGGAATTTGGTAAATATCAAATGGTGTTGCAGCCAAGGAGCAGTATTTGATAAATATCAATGGTTTTAAAGATATTACAAGAGTATTCTTGATCTTTTTTGTGCGTTACTATACAACAAAGAAAATAATGATTACTGTAAATGGTAAAATCTTTATTATAGGAAAGATAAGAAGAAATAATATTGTGTAGTCCATCGCCACCCCTTTGACTATGCACCCCACCGAGCACGTGCAGTTTGCTTCAGGTGCACGCTGTGAAGGCATCTGTTTTGGGATCTGCATCCGGGACATGATTGCTGCTCCTCTCTGAGAATGCTTGGAGCTAAAGCCAAGTGTGGAGGACCCACAATTTTTATGCTATGAGTCAAAAAAGCTCTTGCAGCAGAGCGGACTTCCAGCCCTATGTGGGATTTCTACAATCAAGAGTGGTAACTGTTACCTTTATTGCCTTAGTGCACAATGGCCCCCCAAATGGTGATTGTGCATGTATTCCTTCTGTTTTAGAATTTTTAATCTGCAGATTTCTTTTTTCTTGGTTTCTCCTTTTTTTCACTTCTGAGCCAAATTATTGATGTGATTTTACATTTTTTTTAAATCCTGGAGTTTTTTTGAGTGTGGGGTGCAGTGAGTGTCTGCATGGTGTGGGAGAGAGTTGGCGGGGTGTGATTTGTGTGTGTAAATTATTTTGTGGGATTTACTTTAATACAAATCTAACCTTTTAGAGTAACTTTAGCATGTTATTAACCATTCTGCCCTTTGTTGTGTATTTATCTGCAGGCTTAGGGGCTAGCCTCAGTAGGCTTGTTGCTTTGTAGGGCTGAAGGTGCCCGTCTGACACCTACCAGTTTTTAAACAGTTTTTCATATAAGGTCCATAATGCCCATTTATTTTTGGGTACATGGAGGTAGCATAGCCTGTTGTGAGGAAGGTGTTTACCTGTGTCCAAAGATGTCCCTGAACAGTAATACGAGAAGGAGAAAGGTGTTTTATCAGCCATTGGTGGCAGCAAAGCAGTTGATAACATGATATTGGCAGAGAGAGAGGATTGTATATCTGTGGTTTTTAAGGCAATCCACACCATTGTGAGATGCAGTAACATGTCCCACACCACACAGTAACTGTGATCACAATGATTAGCATTGAATATTTTAAATCACCCTTTTATTTCTAAGTAAGATCTGACTTCTTTAAAAGAAGACAAAGACAAGACTGCTCAGATACAGTGAAGACAAACAGCCAGTGACTTAAAAGAGTCTTTTCATAGACCATGGAAGTGGATTAAGGTGAAGAAGACACCGGGATGAGGTGGAGAACCCATCTAAGTGAGGTGGCACCGTAAAAAAAAACTTGTATTGGCCAATAAGGTTTAAAATATTGATGTACTGTAAATGTTCTCTACTGAGAGCTACGTCTGCTGTTCTGTTCCATCATATAAAAACTGTTGTATTTAAGCAAGCTGGAAGTGCTTGAAATCCCAGCATGCGTTGCATGAATAAAGTGTATTAAAATATGTTTTTAAAAGATTTTAATGAAAAGAGCAATTATTTCTGTACAGGGAAACAGGAAAATGGTTAATGTTTCGTTTTTTTCAGCAATGAAAATGACTGAATTGTAAAAATGGCAGAGCTGCTAAATGTTTCTATTATTTTAAGGATATATTCATATATGTTTATTAACACAGCACATTAAATCATTACTTTACCTAGCTGCAGGCTGTCTTGCTAATTATGAAGTAATATGCTGCAAGTAGAACATAACAATACGTGCTTCACTTTGATATATATACCGCTAATAATAAAACTATTACAAGTTCATTATCAATGTAGACCAAGTTACGTTAATTAGGTTTAGTACAGCAAGACAATTACATTTTTATGTCTTGTTCGTTGCATTTGCTTGTTGCACCTTTAACAACTTTTAACAGTAATTACTGCTTTATTAACCTTTGGGCATATCACTGTAACGTTTCTTAACCTATCTATATTCATATATCATATTTTCTAATTAAACTCATTGTAAACAGTTTTTTGTCGATTTAGCACCAGGTGAAAAAGGTCATTTCTTTTTAGTAGAGAAAACGGCCATTCATTTTCATTGTCTACCTTGAGGCTAATTCCGCACCAGGTGAAAATTGACATCTAGTTGCTGAATCAGCCCCAACACATAGACCCCTATGTGTTTTTAGGAGTATTTGAATTTTATTAAGAGGCTGAGTTTTGAGGAGCTTTGTCATTATGCAATTGACTATTCTGGGATACAACTGTTTTAGAATGAAAGGATTTTTCCACTGATATAGGTATTTTATTTTACAGAGTTGTTAATAACAGCAGTCTGTGGGGCATTACACGCAAAAATAAGCCTCTCCTAATTGGTTTGCACTCCTCATAGACTGCTGTATTTCTAGATTCGCAAAAATCTACTTCAGTAAAATAACTCTACCCTCACCCGTAGAGCTACCCCATGACAGGTGCGGGGATTTTCTTATTTTGTGTTGAGGGAAAAATTCTCTTAAAACTCAGTGTCTCCAAAACTGCAGAAGCCCTCAAAATCATTTGGTGAACCATCAAATTGTGCATGTCTAGGCTTGGACTGGCAATGGCCAATGCCAGTCCTAATAAAAGTGACTTGTAAGCTTAACATCATTCAAAACCTGTGGTGGTTGGCCCTGTAGCCTAAAATTCTTCAGGGGTGGCTCTTTGCTGCCCCATTCTAATATGCCCCCCTGTCCATAATACTCACCTATCAAACAGCAGTTTTGTGTCTGCATCCCCGTCGTCCCTTTTGCTGAGGCTTGCTACTGAGTTCAGCCATTCAAATTGCCTGGAGGTGGGAGCATGCCTCAGGCTAGAGGAAAGCCAACAGTGCGGCCAGCAGTCTTGTCACATCAGGCAGCAAATTTGAGATCAGCCAATCAGAAATCTCAAATCTGCCAGCAGGACATGGCTAGGACTGTAAAAAAAGCCAGCTTCAGCCCGACATACCTGGGTGGTTGATGTTTTTCTTTGTAGGATGATTTTGTTGGTATTTTGGACTGCTTTAAACGAGCTGTATATATTGCATATATTACATATCACATATATTACATATTATATTATACAAGCAATATTAAAAATCCATATACACATGCTGGATAGTGAGAGGAGGTGCTATTTATGCTCTTAGACTGAAAATAATTAAGCTTTTTTCTCTTAATAGGAATACAATCCAGGCTTGATAGGTTCATTCCACTTTTACAGG
This sequence comes from Gastrophryne carolinensis, assembly GCA_027917425.1. Classification (NCBI taxonomy): domain Eukaryota; kingdom Metazoa; phylum Chordata; class Amphibia; order Anura; family Microhylidae; genus Gastrophryne; species Gastrophryne carolinensis. The sequence continues at coordinate 217,995,503 of CM051234.1, forward strand.
GGCGATCTGCCCCATTCCAATACTTGTCTTCCGAGCTAGCCTGTGGGAAACAGCATCATTAACCACTTTAAATGTTTGTCCAAAGCACTGCATGCAGGGTAGGCATATCTTCACACAATAAACTTGAGCAGCAATAAGCTGTTATTCCAGCAAAAGCTGACTTAAGGGAAAAGCTATTGGAGATGTTCAGATCTCCCCTGTAAAAGCAAAATGGAGCATTCAAAACTTGTCACGCCAGATTCTATTTCCTTCCCTTAAATAAAATATACGGACTTGGCTGGAATTTTTTTGATAAGGGTGTATATGCAGAGTGTGAGTGCTGGGTGCAGCACAGAGCCAAATTCAGATAGACATTTGTGGTGCAATAGGAACAAGCTTTCCTGGAACATGAGTGCAGTAAGAGAAGGTCACCTTACATGGTGGATAACATAGACAAAAAAATAAATAAGTCAAAGAGATTACCTCAATGTACAAGAAACACAACATGCAGTAGAGAACGTAGAACAGAGACTACACAAAGGTATATGTAACAGTGCCAACATTGTCATAAATGTAAGCTGCATACATCTAGCAATATAGGTGCAGATCACATACAGAGCTATAAGCTGTTGCACAGTATCCCCAAACCCCCTTCCCAAAAAATGAGGCTTAGTCTTTCAAACCGATCTTTTTTGTAAGCCTTAAGTGCCTTTCAGTGGTCAGGGGCTTGGTAAGGATATCTGCTGTTATATCTTCAAGCGGGCAATAAAATAACTCAAGAAGTCCCTGCTCTTGAAGATTCTCTGTCTAAAAGTGTTGACTTAGGGTTTGTAGTATTTCTGGTTCAAAACAAACCAGGATATCATTCACATAAATGAGCACATAGATCCATCTGTCTGCCAATTTCTTTTTGTATAAGCAGGGGTCTGCTTTACTCCTCATGAAAATCCTCATGTGTGAGCACTTCATTTATTTTCATATTCCATGCTCTGGTGGCTTGCTTTAGACCGTAAAACTGGGTCTGGCCTTTGTTCATCTTTGAATTCAAAGTGTTTGCATTATCCTTGTGGTAGCTACTGTCAGCAAAGTTCTTATTGTAGCATGCTTGACTACTGGAACAAACGTCTCATCATAGGCCTCTCCATATTTTAAAGGATATCCCTTGGCTACAAATCTTGCTTTGTATCGCTCCACTGTGCCATCTGCATTGTCCGTTTACAACCTATGGCTTCCCCTCCAGGTGGTAGTTCTGTACGTGTTCATGTTTTGGTGTCATGCATGGATTTTATTTATTCCTTTGCAGCCTTTATCCATTTACTGGCTTCCCTTTCTGAGAGCTGGGATATGTCCTCCCAAGTAGCAGGTTCATTAGTGCTGGCAGTGCTTGCCTTGTTTGAGAGACGCACAGGTAGTTTACCTTTGTTTTCTCTTGTTGAGCATCTTGGTTCTGTGTCTGCTCTTCAGTACTACTAGGTTCTGAGTGAAGACACTAGTGCTGGCACTAGAAATGTCCTCACTCATGGGAGCTGGCGGCCATCTTTTTGTAGCCCTGGCTGGGGCCAGATTTAAATGCTGCTACCACTGCCGCCGCTGCCCCACCAACATTCGTAGAAGAGGATCGGGCCGAGGCAAGTCACAGAAGCACTCTGCACCCCCCCCCCCCCCATTTACTCAAAGTTCAGCCGAACTCGCCGAACCCAAGCCTTGGGGGGTTTGCCCATCCCTACAGATCACTGACAACTTTCTCTTGTGATCTTACTTCCTCTGTTGTCATATTATCTCTCAGATCTTTAACAAAGGTAATGCTGTTGCTAATGGTAACCTTGTTGATTATCCTGTTTTAGGATTCAGAATTCTGTAACCCTTAACACTGTCACTGTATCCAACAAAGATACCTTCAAATGTTTTGGAGTTTGGAGTGTTTGGAGTGTTTTTTCTCTAGAATGTTGATGAATACTTTGCATCCAAAAGCTCTTAGTTGTTATACACTTTTCATTGTGCCACAGTTCATATGGAGGTTTATCCACTGTTCTAGAGCAGAGTCTGTTCTGCAAATAAGTGGCTCTCATTGCTGTCTCACCCTAGTATTTTTGTGGTAGCCCAGAGTCTGTCAGCATACATCTGATCATTTCAGTCAGAGTCCAGTTCTTACTTTCAGCTACCCCATTTTGGTCTGGTGTGTATGGCACTGTCTTTTGATGCTCTATTCTATTCTGTTTTATGTACTCTTGTACTTTGTTCCCTGTGAATTCACCTCCATTATCAATCTGAAGCATGAAAGGTTTTCTCTAAAACTTGTTACTTGTCTTTCCTACATAGTCCTGTGACTGTATATCTTGAATAGTCCTGTTGCCTCCTGGTGTAGGTAGGTTGAGGGGACCACATACATTGCTGTGAACTAGGTCAAGTGGTCTTGAAGCTCCATTCTGACTGACTTCAGATTTGGATTTGATGCAACATTCAAACGTAACAGTAACTGGACAAGGGCATACTGTTGGATAATTTGTCAGATTCCTCTTTTGTAGTTCTTGTAGTTATTCTCTGTGTCTGTGACCTAAACGCCTGTACCACATGTATATACAGTCATTGTCTTTATGGGTGCATAGTCTCACCTTCCTTTATTTTGTTGAGGTGATACAGATGAACATCCAGCTTGGCATTTGCTATAGTCTGCTGGTTATCCAGGTTAGAATACTTGTCACCTTGGAATTTTACTGTAATGCCACATGGAACACCCGCCTTCAGGTGAGCTGGCAAACCCTAATCTCTGCGGCTGCTTCTGCCTATAGACAAGCCCCTGTTTGCGGAGATGCTGGATATGCCCCCCAGGACTTAGGATGCCAACTTACGGGTGAAGGCAAGTGAACCTAGGGCACACAGGATGATGGTCAGGAAGCCGGGGTTGTACAAGGGATATCAGTCCAATCAACATCATAGCACAGGGATGGAGCGGATGGATGGTCAAGAATAGCCAAAGGCCAAATCGGGGAGTCAGAGATCACAAGTTATCCAAGGGTTTATGCAGAATCAACATCAGAGGGCAGTTCAGGCAGCAGACAGGGATGGTCAAATGGAGCAGCGTCAGCAACAGGTAGTAGTTTACAAAAGACACAGCACACCCTTAGCACAGAAAGCAATCACAGGCATTGTGGCTCAGGCCTGATTCCTATTTAAGGGGAAACTAGCCAATAGGGAGTTGTGGGTAGTCAAACTGTCGGTGGGGAGTGATTGGTTGGCCCAGGATCCCTGGCCAGATGACCATACTATTCCCAGGGGCTGGTCAGCTCTGGCTATTAAGGCTGACCAGCCCTTGATCACTCTCGGCTGCCCTGCCTGCCACTGATGGTGCAGAAGAAAGTTCACTGTCAGCAGCATGCGAGCATGAGTGGGCACCCACACAGCTGAAGAGAAGCGAGAAAGGGCAACCCGCTACACATGCCCACCTTTGTGAGCAGTGCGGGGAAGCCGAGCGCACTGTGTCAGCCCATCGGGGAGCACCACAACGTTAGGAGGGACCCAAGGATGCTTGCTGCGGGCCAACCGGACCAGGTAAAAGTCTTACATTTACACTGAATCCTTTGGCTGTCAGACGCTTCACAAATAAGATTCCTCCTCCTAGATCAGGAACATAAAGCACATCTTTTACTGCTATGGCTAAATTGTGTCCTGCATCAGATGCTTAGCAGGAACTTTCTGATATGTACTCTAAAACACCACTTTAGTGTATGTTGCTAACATAAACACATTGTTTCTAAAGAAAACAATTTACTTTTATAGCAATGTTGTAAACAATCAAAAAAGAATAATTATTTCAGCACAACATTTTGGCACACAGTAATGGAAACTTTAAAATGGCCTTAAAAAGTAGAATTACCACTTAAAGGGTTGAATGGTCCCTGTCTTGCCCAAATGGGAAAGTATGCTAGTACATCATGTCACAAAATCGATCGCTCAACGTTGGTTTGATCGAGCAATCTGCAACGTGGGTGAAACTCTCCTCAATCACCATCCGATCAAACTCTTCTGGCGAGTAATCGAGACAGTCACCACACACACCTACACACCCCTCTCCACATACAATCAGGGCACAGGCAATCCACACTAATTCCGTCCCACACTTACCCTGTGGAGAGTCTGATCAGTTCTGCTGTCGAACGATCAGATACAATCAGCTTGCAATCTGCTGGTTCACACACAGTCACCATGCCGCACTCCAAGTTAATTGTGAGTCATTCACCCTTGTAAAACTATATGATTAGTTACGCTTTCCCAATCATACAATGGATTACTTACAATCAATCTTATAGTCTATGGGTTAATACATATTTACGAGCGGTCATACAACCTTCAGATACCAGGGTAGTTTTTAGGGCTCCAAGTAAACCAGGTTAGAGGATTTCTAATTGCCAAAAGGGTAGGCCCATACAAAATGGAAATTTTAAATTTTTTTTTTTTTAAATTCTTTATTTAAAGATTTTCACATATAAACATACAAGGGGAAAAAAAAAGACATCATACAATACGAACAATATACATTCAGGCAATGAAGGAAGGGTAAGAGGGCAAAGGGTCTGTCAAAGGGGGGGACAGGGGAGCAGCTAAAAGGTCTTCGCACCACTCACGTTCACGGGCGAATGGTTCAGTTGGGCCTGAAGACCAGCAGAAAGATCGCCATCAAAAACCTCATGATGTTTCCGTCAGGGCCATAAGGAGGGGTGGGGGGGGCAGGGATAGCCCCCTACATCATTAACCAAACACAGCGGTATCGATCACAGCTCAAAGGCCCGTTTGAACTCTTCAGACTCTTGGTAAATTAACCAGGGCATCCACGTACGCCTATACTGCTCATCCCTCTCATGCATAGCCAAGGTGAGATCCTCCATTTCAGAGATGTTCAGTACCTCCATAATCCAGTCTCTCACCGTGGGGGCTCTTTTTTGTTTCCAAAATCTCAGGATCACCAATTTAGCAGCATTTAACAGGTGGACCCACAAGGATTTCTTGTATTTGCTTACCGGTCGATTCGTCAAGTGCAGTAGAACCTGGGCTGGATCAGTGAGAACCGGGTCACCAGTAAGCTGAGAAATTATGGCCAGCACCCCCCTCCAGTATTCACGAAGCTTGGAGCAAGACCATAAAATATGTATTAGTGTACCCCGCTCGGTCCCACATCTCCAGCACTGGGGATCCACCGAGGCCGATATTCTATTTAGTCTGTCTGGGGTATAGTACCAGCGGGATAAAACCTTATAATTGGACTCCTGCAGTCTGGTGGCGATAGAGGACCTGTGAGCGAGGGATGCAATCTTCTCCCTCTGCCCCTCGTCTAGCTCCACTCCCAGGTCCGCCTCCCAATCCCTCCAGAACGACGGGGGACCGTCACACTCTCCCACCAACAGCGAATACAATTTGGAGATCAAATGGTCATTTGGTACCTCTCCTAAGCAGATCCGTTCAAGGTCAGTATGAGGTCTACACTTCTCCCTTTTCAACCCCTGTCCGGCTACAAAAGACTGCAATCTAACCAGAGTCCAGGGGTCAAGGTCCGCCCTCTCCCACCTGACTCTCAAGTCCACCAGAGATGTCCACCCGCTCTCAGTAATCAGATCCCCAGCTCTCAACTGGGACAATCCACCCCAGCCCCTGAGTCCCGCTCTGGATGAACCCGGGGCCAACAGAAGGTTACCAACAATGGGCACCATGGGGGAGGGCCACGGAGAGATCCCAGAATAGTGCCTATACTGTCTAAAGGCCCACATAGTCGCTCCAATGGTCGGGTGTCTCTTTAGCTCTAAGGGTATAGCTTCTCTGCCCCACATTAAAACATCCGGCGGAGTGTGAGCCGCATCACGTTCCAACTGAACCCACCTTTTTATGTCCTGGCATGTTGCCCACTCACATGTCCTCTGCAAGTGCGAGGCCACCCAATATAACCTAATATCTGGCAGTGACATACCACCCTGGTTCTTGGGCCTGCATAGCGTACGCTTCCCTAGTCTTGGTCGCCTCTTATTCCAGACAAAGCTCATGAGGGACTTGCTAAGGTCCGAAAAGAAACCAGCAGGAATCCGGGTCGGCAGGGCCTGGAACAGGTACAGCAGTCTGGGCAGGATCGTCATCTTAACTATATTAACCCTCCCCATCCAGGAGAATGTGGGAAGGTCCCATCTCTCCAGGTCAGTCTTAATTCTTCTGGCCAGGGGGATAAAATTCAGGGGCACTATATTATACAAGGAGCACGGCAGTTGTGTCCCCAAATAAGTCATTGAGGCCTTGGCCCACTTGAAGGTGAAGGACCGACGCAAGGTCCCAACTGTATCACTCTGAAGGGTGACATTCATTGCTTCGGATTTATCAAAATTAATTTTCAGATAAGAGAGCCTCCCGTAAATCTCAAATTCCCTCATAAGGACCGGGACCGTCACAGAGGGGTTGGTGATAAAGAAGAGCAGATCGTCTGCGTAGGCTGCGACCTTATGGGTACTTTCGCGGGAAACAAATCCCTGAATATCAGGATCATTTCTAATTGTGCATAGGAACGGCTCAAGTGAAAGGGCGAAGAGGAGGGGTGAGAGGGGACAGCCCTGGCGGGTGCCATTTTTGATCCACACCAGGTCCGACAGGTGACCATTAATTCTAATTCGTGCCGAAGGGGTAGTGTATAACGCCTCTATAAGCCGTCTCATGTTGTCTCCCAGGCCAATATACCGGAGGGACTCCCTCAGGAAAGGCCAGCTCACCCTGTCGAATGCCTTTTCGGCGTGTATAATGTTAATGGCACGGACCACATTGTCCCTGGCCTCTCTATGGAGTACAAACCCCGTCTGGTCCAGGTGCACTAGGTGAGGGATCAATGGGGCCAATCTATTAGCCAGGATCTTAGCGTAAAGCTTCATATCCGCGTTAAGCAGAGAGATGGGTCTATAGCTTTTACAGGATAACGGATCCTTTCCCGACTTATGAATGACCGTGATGTGTGCCTCTAAATCTCTGCATGAGAAAGCTCCCGGGTTCCCCTCATCTAGTATCGTGTTCCAGGCCCTCACCAACCGAAGACCCAACACAGGCTCAAAAGTCTTATAATATCTGGATGTGAAACCGTCAGGCCCCGGCGCTTTACCTACCGGAGTAAGTTTAATGGCCTCAGCCAGCTCCCCTGTGTTAATTGGAGCTTCAATTAAGGCTGCAGCCTCCTCCGTAATCTTTGCCATATTGGAGCGCGTCAGATACTGCCTAATCCTCTCCAACAGCTTTGATCCCAGTGTATCTCCTCCCAGCCCATAGAGACCCGCATAGTAGTCCCTAAACGTACCCGCTATAGAGTCTGAGGTGTGTCTCTTCTCCTGACGGGAGTCATCCATAATCTCCGCTATAAAGGTCTGAGCCTGCTGTTGCTTGAGGGCTCTCGCAAGGAGAGCGCTGTTTTTGTTGCCATACTCATAATAACTCCTTTTACACCTTCTAATCACATGCTTGGCTTTCTGTCTCAAATGTGCGTTAAGGGCGGCCCTCACTTGCGTGAGCTCACCCAGTACATTCGCCGCCTCTGATCGTTTATGGGAGAGCTCCAGAGCGCTGACCTTTTCTGACAGCTTCACTAATAAAGCCGCGTTTTCTTTTTTCAGACGCGAGGCATGATTAATCAAGATACCCCGAATAACGCTCTTATGAGCCTCCCACAAGATCAAGGGGGAAACCTCTCCGTTGTCGTTCTCTTTAAAGTACGAGGTGAGACCTTCCCTGACATCCTGCAGGACCACTGAGTTCTGTAGTAGGGATTCATTCAGCCTCCAGGTCAAGGGGGAGGGGAGCCTATTTACTATGTCCAGGTCTAGATAGACCGGGGCATGATCAGAAAAAGAAGTGGGGTAGATGCCGTCGCCTGCAACTCTCTCTAGCAAACTATGGGAGACCCAGAGATAGTCGATTCGGGAATAAGTCCCATGGACCTTTGAATAAAACGAATAGTCTCTAGCTGTGGGATTTCTAATCCGCCATACGTCTACCAACTGTAAGCCATGCAGCTTCTTCCGCAGGGATCTCAAAGCTGGTTGAGAAATCGTAGACCTGCCTGCCGAGGTGTCGATAAGAGGGTCAATCGGAAGGTTAAAGTCTCCACCCAAGATCAGCTCACCCTCCGCAAACTTCTCAACCCTGTCCAACGTCTGCCTGAGGAACTGAACTTGACCCCGGTTGGGAGCATAAATCGAGATCAGGGTGTACTGCTTCTGGTTAATTGCACCCTTGACCATGACCACTCTCCCCGACTCATCAGCCCAGGAATCCGTCAACAAAAACGGGGTATCTCTCGCTATCAAAATAGCCGCCCCTTTTTTCTTACCCTCCGAGGAGCTGCTGGTAAAGACGTGCGGGAAATATTTACTGTTCAGCTTCGGAGTGGCCCCTCTTTTGAAGTGAGTTTCCTGAATGAAAATTATTTTAGCCTTATACCTCCTTAACTCTTGCCTCAGTATCGTTCTCTTCTCTGGCGTGTTAAGGCCTTTGACATTCAGAGACACGACTTTCAGCGGACCCATGTTGAGTGATAACTTGTGAACGGTGTCCAAACAGAAGGCGCAAAATAAGGTAGCTGCTAGGACCTCGGGGGTTGTTGGGGACTAGTAAGGGGAGTAGGGGATGAGGTCAGGGGTAAGTCACAGGGGGCAAGTGGCTGGGGGACACACAAATAAAGAGCAAACAATGAGACTAAATTATAGTCTACCAGTGGATCACAGGTTATGTGCTCCAAAATTGGTGCTTTTTAGCGGAGAGCAGTGAAATTGCACTCTATCCCCCTAAGTATGGGAAAGGGGGACAGTCCGCTTCTGCTTTCCCCTCCACGAGGACCAAGGTCGTCACAGAGGGGTGCACCGGTAATGTGAGGGCGAAGAGGACAAGAGTCGCAGACCGCGGGGGGAGATCCGCACTATAATAAAAAAACTTTCCAAACTACTACACTCTAAGGCGATGAACAAAATGCATATGGTATGTCGGATGAGGACCGCAGTGCCGGCGCATTAAGAACAGCAGAACATTACCGCGAGTATAGTCGCGCAGCTCTACCAAGCCGCCGATCAGCACCCCGCCACTAGCAAGGGTCCACGTGACAAGCCCCCCACCATGAGGTGAGTGGCCCGTCCCGCGGCCGGCCGCACAACTCCGCTCAGGCAGATACGGTCCAAACCCACGCACACACACATGTGGGGGAGTCAATAACAGGACATCAACAACATATTCGTAACAACATTCCCATGAATAGGTATAAGGAGGGGTCCCGTGGCCTCACTCCCCGCCCGGCACGAAGAGACCCAAAGCGGCCCATTTGTGTGGGGCGGCGCGCCAAGACGCAACATAACTTTTAACTCAACAACTTAACTCCGTGCATCCGACCGACAACCCACACAGGGTGAGTCGCCCGCCGGGGGCCCGGTCAACAGTAACTTTAGCAGGTCGCACAAAGACAGAAATTGTCGTGTCACTACTTCACCTGTCTCACCTGCCTCGGTCGCCCACTCCCATGTTGTAAATCACTGGGTCGCGGGACTAACCGGCACAGGGAGGGATAAGGCACCATAGCGGAGACATCAGCGACCCCGTCTGTTTCCTCTTCCACGAATAGGGCCGCCCGCTCCTCGCGGCGGACGACCACCGATAACAGGGAGGTCCGGAGCAGTCCAGTCAGGGATCTCTACCGGAGCAGTCTCTAGAAAGCGAAACAAGTCCCAAAGCTGGCCTGGGGATTTCAATACAAAGAGGTCGCCATTCCTCCGCACTCTCAACTGAAAGGGATGGCCCCAGCGATAAGAGGCCCCCCGACTCTGGACCGACTCAAGCAATGGCTTTAGGAGTCTCCTCATCTGTAAGGTCCTACGGGACAGATCTTGTAGGACAATCACCTGGGCGCCCCGAAACGCGACAGGACCCTTCTCCCAGGCTCGACGGGTGATCTCTTCCTTAATTTTAAAGAAGTGGACTCTGCATATAACGTCTCTGGGCCTGTCGCGTTCTGCAGGGCGTGGGCCCAGCGCGCGGTGCACTCGGTCGAGCTCAATGCCATTGGTACTGGGAAGCTCCAGCAGCTCGTTGAAGATAGATGTTATCGCAGCCGCAAGATCGCGGGGCTCCACAGATTCAGGTATCCCCCGTATGCGGAGGTTTTTCCGTCGGTTGCGGTTTTCAACATCATCATGTGCAAGGAGAAGGTTGGACATGTGACGCTTGCTTTCTTCTTGCTGTTGTTCCAGAGCCGCCATGCGAGCTGCCAGAGCCCCCTGCGAGTTTTCAACGCCATCCACTCTAAGCGAGATATCCGTCACAGCACCTTGTAGGGCCGACAACTCTTTCTTAAGAGCCCCTTCCATTCTGGAAACGTATCCATCAAAGTCTCCTTTGGTAGGGAGACCACACAGGGCCTCCTTGATGTTGACCTTTACCGCCTCAGCTACCACCTGCGACAAGAGATCCAGCGGGATAGACGGGCATGCACCTCGGTCGTACTCCGGAAGCCTGGGGCTGTGTGGGGGTGTGCTCCCGTTATGAGATCCGGTTCCAGGGATGTGGGGGTCCCGCTCAGCGGAGCGGAATAAAGCAGGGAGAGGAGAGGTCATATCACCCAGAGCTGAGGAGAGGCGGCCACGTCCCCCACGCTGCGGCTGACCATGTGAGTCCCAAGGCTGATAGTTACACAACTCCGCAGTCGGGGCTAATCCGGATCGGTCCCCCCAAGACAGGGCAGGGCTCTCTGGAGGTGTAGGAGCGCCGACGAACCTCCCGGCTCGGGTGAGAAAGTCAAGGACTCGGGTGAGTGCCGCACCGTCTCCCCACTGGCCAGTGGCCTTTGTGGTAGTCCCAAGTTCTGGGGCGGTGTGTCTGGGATACTGCCTGCTGAACTCAGGTGCTGCTGCGGCGACACACACAAAGGAGGAGCCCCACCACAACTCTGCCCCGGATCCAGGGCTGGTATATTACGGGCCCCCTGTGGCTGTAGCCCCACCTGTCCCCCAATCCGGTCGGAACCCCCATTCGTGTCTCCCTGAAGGTCACTTGCCATAGCGCCGCCGGGTGATCCTCCGGTACTCCTGCAGCGCCCGTCCGCCACTTCATGGATCTGGGCCTCCACTACTAGGTAGTTCCTCTCGCTGGGCGCAGCCGTGCTCACTCCGCTCCCCCCGCCTAACGAAGCGGGGGAATGTCTAATCCCAGCAGCCGGGTCGCGTCTGTCACAGCCGTCTCCCGGCGACGGCAGCAGGGGGGAACCCCCCGCCCTCTCCATCGGGCCGCACACGCCGCTCCCGCCCGCCGCTGACAGTGCGGGGAGCTCACCTGGACTCGTCGGCTGGGCATCTCTCACCGCTGGGCCGTCGGGCCCGCTCCGGGCAGCGCAGGTATGATGGGCGGCCGCGCCATTCACTCCCTCACGTCCCGCCGCCATGTTGGATCCCTCCATGCTCGGTGCCCCGTCCTCCCGGGCTCGGAAAAAGGAGGGAATGGGGCGCTCACGGAGTTTCCTGGAAGCTCCCCCTCTCTTTCCCTTCCTGGGCATGGGAGTGGCACAATTAGCAGGTCAGTGCGGAGCTCCCCTCACATGCGTCCTCACGGCGCCATGTCAAGCCACGCCCCCTAATTTTAAAATTTTAATAAAAAACAAATAGACAAAAATACAAATAATAAACAAAAAAGACAATAGGCTCGATTCAGAGAGACAAAAAAAGACAGTCGTTTTAGTGTCGATCTGTTTTTTTTTCTTTTAATTTTCCCGCTCTTGTATGAGTATGCGAGCGATTCTATGCATGCATTGCTAACCTTCAGTAAAGTTTTCGTCCGTTCGTATGCCAGAGTACGAGTACGAGGATGTCAATTTCCAGCGTGACTTTTCTGTTTCATTTTCTGATTACAACGTCGGCTTTCGATTTTGCCCTTTTTCCATCGTCTCCTTCCACGAATCAGAAACCAAGGATGGGGGTTCCACATACCCCCAAAAACCCTGTTTGTACAGAAGCACCACTTCCAATGATGAAAAAATATATAATCAATTTTATTCATGTATAAACATTTATATTACAACAATACTAGACAAACAACTTTAAAACACCATTAAAAACGTATATACACCAAGATATACAAAGAGGAGAGGGAGGCAATGGGGGGGGGGCAAGCCAAAAAACCTGTGGTCACTGCTCTACAGATAGCTGACAGAGCCCTCTAAATGATCAAGTATGGGCTCTCATCCCCAATAACCATAATTAAAGGCCTGCTGCACAATACCTGAACATACTACAAAATTAATTTCAAAACCATGAATAAAACTTTAAAGCTATAAGTGATACAATTTATAATACAAGTGTTAGGCCAATATTGTGTTTATCCAAAAGTGCGTAAAGCATTAATACAAAAATAACATAAAGTGTACCCCTAAGGTATCAAAAAAACCTCCTAAGCACAGAGCAATTATATAGGTGAACAATGCTTAACTAAACCTAGAACCCTTAAAAAGAATATACCTGTCTAAGCCAACAGTGGGGACCCACCAGGTAAGGAATGAGCCATTGATACAATGTAACAACAATACAAGAGGCACTCACGTGAAACGAGCAACGAGCAGACTAACATGGAGAGCCCCCCCAGCTACCCCGACTCCTCACCACCAACGCGTTTCGTGACGTAATCACGTCACTTTTTCAAGAACCTTTACGTTTCCCGTTAGATTCTGTTTTCCTTATTCACTAAATAATCGTCCGGACATAAATCCTTATGATCTTGTGCCTGCGCACTACAAACTTAACTCATTAAAGTGCTTGCCTACATATTTGCCACCCTCTTTTCTACTACTACAATGTTTAGCTAAATCACTTAGCGCTATCCTCCATCTTCCCTTTTGGACCCTTAAAGCTCACCCCAACCACTTAGCACTATCCTCCATCTTCCCTTTTGGACCCTTAAAGCTTACCCCAACCACTTAGCACTATCCTTCATCTTCCCTTTTGGACCCTTAAAGCTCACCCCAACCACTTCCCGGTTAGGTTCTTCTGCCATTTTAGGCCCCTAAAACTTACCCAAACCACTTCCCGGTTAGGTTCTTCTTCCATTTTAGGCCCCTAAAACTTACCCAAACCACTTCCCGGTCATCTGATTCTTCATCTCTAAATATCTATTTCACCCTTCGTTTGGTGGTAATGTATTTGTGTAAAAAAAAGACACTGAAACTTTTATTTTGGTTTTGGTTTTTTTTAGTAAAAGCTTATTTTTTGGGGACTTTTTAAAATGTTTTTTTTGTACAAATTGTACAAAAATGTTTTTTAATAAAACTTTAAAAAGTTTAAAATTTTAAAAATTAAAAAAACTATCTACATAAAAAAACACAGTGGCAGGACCCAGAAAACTATTCTTCTTCTGTTGTCCCCAACGAGTCAACCAGCTGCTGCATATCGGCCACCAACTCAAGGACCCTTCTATTCATTTCTTCAACTCTTGCCTGTGTGGTCCCTGTATAAAATTAAAAAAAAAAACATTATTTTGCGACAAATACATGTTTCTCACCTGTGGATGGAATGTTTGTTAGTTGCCAACCTAAATCATGACGACATATGTCATTCTGCTCAGTCATTAATCTAAGGAAGTGGGCAGAGGTCATTCTGCTCAGTCATTAATCTAAGGAAGTGGGCAGAGGTCATTCTGCTCAGTCATTAATCTAAGGAAGTGGGCACAGGTCATTCTGCTCAGTCATTAATCTAAGGAAGTGGGCAGAGGTAATTCTGCTAATGCCATTGACTATGGCTTGATGTATCTGGGTGATCATGTCAAAAACCACATACTGCAAAGAATGATATTACAACTTACTTGGTTGGTGGCCGACGGATGCCTCGTTGGGGACAACCCTACGCCCTGGGTCCTGCCACTTCTGTGAAGTAGAGGCTGTAGAGACAAGGCAAATAGGGTCACTTATAATGTCTTAGTCAACAGTAATCAAATGTCTATTTCAATGTGTGTGTCACATCACTCACCTTCTCCCTGTGCCTCCTGGGCGAGATCTGCTGCATCCTCCACATCTTCACCCACTCCAGAAGCATCTAGAAAAACAGATTAAGGGAATCAGCTTTGGTGGAAATAGCATATATGTGCATGTGGTTACATGAATAGTCACATACCAGAGGCTCCTACCTGCGTCGCTGGGTACGACTCCCTGCCCACGCCGTGCCGCCCCTCCTCTGTGGAAAGGTCCAGGGGCTGGTCGGAGGACCCAACAGAGGAGGGGTAGGACCGTCGCCCTGGAGATCCACCACCTTCCCTTCTAGCTGCAGATTCATGCAGCACTGGTCGGCCTGTGCGCCTCCGGGTGCGTCGGATTGGGTAATCCATTTCCAACACTAGAAAAGAAAAGCAATTATAAATAAATGCCTACCTTCTGGATTAGTTACATCTGGCATGCAATCTCTAGACCGGCTCCCACCATATTCATTAAAAAATCATGCTCATAAAATTCTCGCACTGTAAAATGCATGTTTAAACCCCAGAGCGCTGCCGGCGATGGGTTAAAAGTAGTTTTTTAACCCCCAAACAACCATATTTTTGGAAACCAAAAAAAAAACAAGTTTTTTAAATAATTTGGTAATATGAATACATTAATATCAGACCTGTAATATCAATTCTGTACAATTTTTTTTTTTAATTTTTTTTTACTTTAAAAAAATTATCTAAAATGGCAGAAGTGGTCACAGAATTTTTCACATTAAAAAAAAAAAAAAAACAATTAATAACAATTAATTATGAATATTTAAAGATTGTTCCATTGAAATGCATTGGAGAGCGCCAGGTAGCGAGAGGTCATACCAGTCGCTGTTCAAGGTCGGACGCTGGCGCTGTGGGCTGAGGCTGGAATAATGATGAATGAGTGGCTATATGGCACTATCTCAGTCGCTAAGCAGGATTGGCTTGATAAATGTGTGATTGTGGTGGGGAGCCGGCGTTCTCGTGGCGGGGTCCGTCATTACCGGCCGCTCACCAGTCGCTACCTGTCGCTATCCCTTGTTAAATAAGGGCCCATATAAACATAGGATTTAGTTAAAACTACATACAAATATCTGTCAACAATCGATCATTTGACTGAATGACATTAACAGACACATTTCTAGCCTAATCCAATCCTTTAAGCTGGCCTCAGTGTTGGTTCTCACGTGTGGGCCCTCACGTCGGTTTTGCACTGACTTTTAGACACTTTGTAAACAAACCGTTTCTTCCTGCGCTTCCTTAAGGGCTAGGCATGCATTTAGATGGCAAATCAAAGGAATTAAAAGACACTTACAAGCATGATGATCTCTTCTTGTTGGCGGGTGAAGATTGTGGGCGCCATCTTGCCTCTTGTCTGCAGCAGATAAGTAATGCCCCTGCGGTTTCTGGGTTCCGCACGGCCGGACGCTAGCGCGTAAGCGTCAGACCCCACCAATTTTATTTAAAGGGTCCTGGACACATAGGTCATTCTCTTTGAGAGTCTCAACATTATGGCACCCCAAAAAAATATGCAAAAAGCAGCAAAGGATGCCAGCAGCAGCAGCAAACAGGCATCAAAGCGGCAGGAGCCTTGTGCAGGGCCAACAACTCACTCCCAGATGCCAAAAAGTAAGCTGCAGGCAACCCACAGTGCTCAGCCGAAGCCTACTAAAAAAACCATGCCAAAAAAGGAACCAGCGGCCAAGAGGAAGCCACGGGCCAGCAAGGCAACAACAACAGGCGCCAAAAAAGGTACCAAGAGGGTGCGAAGCCCCAGCCCCCCCCCAGGTCCCCATCACCCCACCTACGTGTCTAGGCATGCATTTAGATGGCAAATCAAAGGAATTAAAAGACACTTACAAGCATGATGATCTCTTCTTGTTGGCGGGTGAAGATTGTGGGCGCCATCTTGCCTCTTGTCTGCAGCAGATAAGTAATGCCCCTGCGGTTTCTGGGTTCCGCACGGCCGGACGCTAGCGCGTAAGCGTCAGACCCCACCAATTTTATTTAAAGGGTCCTGGACACACAGGTCATTCTCTTTGAGAGTCTCAACATTATGGCACCCCAAAAAAATATGCAAAAAGCAGCAAAGGATGCCAGCAGCAGCAGCAAACAGGCATCAAAGCGGCAGGAGCCTTGTGCAGGGCCAACAACTCACTCCCAGATGCCAAAAAGTAAGCTGCAGGCAACCCACAGTGCTCAGCCGAAGCCTACTAAAAAAACCATGCCAAAAAAGGAACCAGCGGCCAAGAGGAAGCCACAGGCCAGCAAGGCAACAACAACAGGCGCCAAAAAAGGTACCAAGAGGGTGCGAAGCCCCAGCCCCCCCCAGGTCCCCATCACCCCACCTACGTGTCTCCCAAGCCAAGGCTAAAAAAAGAACACACCGGGAAAGAAGCCCCAGTGTCAGGAACCGCTTACCTGATCCCCGTTCCAGCAACGTCTCCAGGCGGCCAGCTGCAGCTGTCACTGTGCGGCGGCCGCGCCGAGCGGCGTCGGCTCGAGCAGCGTCGGCTCGAGCGGCGCCCAGCTCAGCCACGCCCCCCGCTTCCTCCTCCAGGAGACGTGCTCGCGCGCGGCCGCGAGCACGTGTCTGTTATGCCCTCCGGCGGCGCTGTGCTGCGCGCACCCGCCGGAGGATCAAGTAAAGGGTTAATGAATCCTAGGGGATTGAGGGCTTCGCCCTCTTCTGCTCTGCAGCCAATTACCCTTGGAATCCTATGTGCTCCAATCAGTACACTGCTTCCCTCAGACCTGTTCCTATAAAGGCAATTCCCTCTCAGTTGTGAATTGCCTGTGATAGCGCTCAGAACCCTGTGTTACCTACTCCTGTGAAGTCTAGCCTGTTGCCGATTTGATTGTACGACCATTCTCGATCCTGAATCCTTGTTGCCGACCTCTGCCTGAATTGACGCCTTTCGATCCTGAATCCTTGTTGCCGACCCTTGCCTGAACTGACGCTTCTAGATCCTGATCCCCAGTTGCTGACCTCTGCCTGAACCCCGACTACGTCTTGCCTGACCCCTGGTGCCGCTACGATCTCTGCCTTCCCGTTATCGACCTATTGCCTGTCTCTGGACTTCCGTCACTCACGCTCTTGCTATTGGTTCTCCAGTCCTCCCACATATAAGCTTACATCCTTTGAGCCATTAAGTCCTGGGGGCAACCGATCCCGGGTAGGCGTATCTTGCGTCCCGGCAAGCGGGGGCTCCTACAGGTGAAGCTGGCTGTGGAGATTGGGGGTTGTGAGCTTATTAAGAGGGATGGAGTTACCCCGAGCGTGACACCCAGCAGCTCTAGCTCGCCATCACAACCACCCGCAAGTGGTGAAAAATATTGCAAGAGCCAAAGGCACTGGCAAAGATGGCCAAGAGGCCCCAGCAGCCTGAGCTTGGCATCACCACCACCCGCACGTGGCCACAAGTCTCATGGCAAGAGGGCAAGGCATCGGCCAAGAAGCCCAAGGTCGCCATCCCCACCCGCACGGGTCTCCAAATCCTCGGCCAAGAGGTCAAGGCACCGGCCAAGCAGCCAAAGCTCTGACTCACCCCTGGACCGGCCTACTTCCTCCAAGGGGCATGCTTCTTCTAAGGGCCCACAGAGGCACAGGGCCCCAGGCTCAACTTCTTCAACCACACCCTCTCCTCCTCGGCCACATTCTCCAACGGCACAGGTGTCAAGGCACTCACCATATGCCACATCTACACCTGCAACTTCAGTGGCCACCCAGCCACGAACACCCAGTCCCTTTCCAAGTCCTGTTCAATCTGCAGCCAGCCAGCAGTCCGTAATTTCACCCCAACACAGCCAGGCCAGAATGTCCCCTGATTTTCCGCCAAACACTGAGGAGCCAGAACCGCAACCAACAGGGCGCACATTGCGCAGAGGCCAGTTGAGTGGCAGGTTTGGGGAGGCCCAAACTCTGGCATTGGCTAGTGGCCTCACCTTGTATTATGATGATCTATATGGGCGCAGATCCAAAGCTACAAGCAAACAGCGCAAACCCGAAACTTTGGAGGAGCTCACCAGACAGGTCAATGCAGCGGGGGAAGAGCTAAAAGATGTGGCGCAGATTCAAAGGAAAATATCGGACCTCAAGTATGCAGCACGGAAGAAAGGAAATAAACGGCATCATTACAGGTACATATATACTTTGTGGATTTGTCTTCTTCTTGTATTGGCACCATTTTGCTAAATGTGTACAACTATCTTTTTCAGCTTACAAACTGGCGGAAGATTCCCCACTAAACTGCAATTTGCCTGAGCTGATGAGATGGTGCTGGGCCTGCTACATCCTCTGGCCTTAGAGGGACACTCGGCCCGACAGGACACGGACATTCCGACTTTTCCTGCAGTAATGTTAGTAATGTTAGTGTGTATGTGAAACGTGAGCTACATGTAAAATGAGGCTCAAAGCCATATATTAACACATGCCCCTAGGGTGTGCCTTGTAGTGGAGGTAACAATTTAAACAGGGTGTGTTATGTGTGTGGACTCATCATTTGCTAATTTGCTTGCCCAAACATGAGCTTTGAGAGTCTTGAGGAACACTATTGAGATGTGGATTGGGTGGGTTGGAGCTGTGCTTTGGTCTAAAAGTCTTGATCTGGGGTGCTTGAAAGGTTGACCTAGAAAAAATGGCAACCAGCATAATCTGATGCCAAATGCTATTTGCAAGCTGAGTGCGGTCCCCTAATGGGCTTTTAGGGATGTGCGAAGCCTCAGAACAGCCAGTACATGCATGTTAGTTGGCTTAAGGTGACCAATGTGTATGTACTTGTTGAATAATACTTCTAACAGATAATGGCATTCATAGTCAACTTGGTCCATTGGGGGAGTTGCCATTCATGCTTGGCACGTGTTTTAGTGAAGCATATGTTTTATTACACATCAGCAATGCATAGTTGTGTGTTTACATGACTTTTTTTCAACAATGCAGGCCAGCATCATCCCTCAGCTAGTGGGGAAGCCTCTAGCCAATGCTGGAGGTCAAGCCTCACTGAACCTGCCACTCAAGCTGTTGCGCTGCAGGCTTGGCCCTAATTGCAATGGTTCTGGCTCCTCCTGTTTGTAGGCATGATTGGGGGACATTCTGGCCTGGAAAACTACTACCTTGACCCCTGGCTGAGATTGAACAGGACTTGGATTGGGACTGGGGGTTCTTGTTTGGGTGGACCACTGAGTAACAGGTGTAGATGTGGCATAGGTATGGCTGCTTTACACCTGTGCCTGTGGCAAATGTGGCCAAGCAGGAGAGGGTGTGTCTGTGGGCGTATTTGTTTTGTTAAAAATCTGGACATGCCAATGCTTGTCACATATGTGTTTGTTTTGAGATTTTGTATTAAACTTTGGCCTGGAGTGCCTTACTTTTAAACTCCTGCCGGTGGCCAATTGCTATGTGGCATGATTTGCCAAAAATGACATTTGTAGTTTGACCATGTATTTACATGAACTATGGGAGTGACCATCAACTCCAATGTTTGCTTTTCAAATAAACCCCAAAAATGTTAACTTAACCTGTTGTTGACTTAGTTGATGCCTTTAGGTTTTTGGGGAATAAAGATTACTTAAAGTTTGCACTAACAACTTGGGCACAAAAAAGACATGAGTTTCAAATCAGGTGTGAGGTTTTTAGTAATTAATTCCTTACTCTTTTGTACATAAAAAAATAAACAAACCAACACAAAGGGCAACAAACTAAATTAACAATCAATAAAGTGACAAAACAAACAAAGGGACAACAAATTAGGAAAAATGTGTGGCTATCAAATTTGACCGCACGGCTTGGCCAGACGCACTAGGTGGCCCACGGTAGTCCTCCTCTGGATCATCGGTAGGTGGAGAGGGGGGCAAATCCACATACTGGGGGACACGCTGCAATATGGCAAAATTATGCAACACTGCACACGCCATGATAATATCTATGACCTTTTTGGGGTCATACTGAAGGGCTCCCCCGGTATGGTCCAACTGAAGCGGGTCTTTAATAGGCCAAACGCCCTCTCCACCACGGCCCTGGTCTTCCGGTGTGCCCTATTATATGCATCCTGGGCGGCATTCTGGGGCCGGAGGACGGGCGTCAGCAGCCACGGAAGGAGTGGATAGCCGGAATTACCTGCAAATATTGCAAGCAAAACACATAAATTACACATTACTCCCTAAATTGAATCCCAAAAATGGCCCATCAACATGAGGCTAGGTCACATTTGCTAAACCACATGAGCATACCACAGGCAAAAAAAAGCCTAAAAACATCTAATAGATGTGTGAACAATTTAAACATCAAAGATGGCGGATGATGACCAATCAGCCAGACTGCTAACAGGTATTGGTTTACGACAGTGCTGCTCAGCATTCTTGGATGTCTTAACTTTTCAGGACCCCGTATCTGCTTTGTCTGAGGCAAAAACAGCTCTAACCCGGCCCCTGCACTTTATCCCGCTCTCCTCTACTCAGTAAGTGTAATGCAAAGATGGCGCAGACCCTATCATAAAGTCAAGAACATAATTTCAGCCGAGTGTGGGGAAGACTAATGATTAATTTACTATAAATTCAAATTTAACATTTTGCAAATGCAGGACAAACATTTGGCAAGGCTTTGTTGTTTGAAAAATGTAATGGTTAAGGTCGTGTTTCACATGTAAACAAGGTGTACAAATAGGCATAGTTTCATACATGGAACACAAACTAAATTCATAGGCATACATTGAAAAGTCAATGACGTTCTTGGCGTCAACTTACCAAGGAGCCATCCACCGGAAAATTCTCCAGACTCAAACCGACCGTACAATCCAGATCTTCTAAGAATGTAGGCATCATGGGATGAGCCTGGGAACCCGGCGAGGACACTAAGGAACCGCATGTCCGGGGCCACCACTGCTTGGACATTCCGTGAGTGGCCCATTTTGCGGTTCCTGGGAAAAAATAAAAAAAAACATTAGCAAGGCAAGGAAAACTAGTGAAACATTAACTAATCACACCCTAAGCCAAACCTGTGGGCCAATACAAATAACACTAACCAAGTACATAAGTATTTTGTCAACAAAAAAAAAGATATGTATGTTTGAAAAAGTAAAGATTCACTTTGAAGTGTCTATTTCAGGTACACCTTAAAATGTTTCCCTTTTGAACACGTGAAATTTTGGAGAAACTAAATACGGTCCATTGTTTCACAGGGACTCTTTACAAGGAGGGAATAATTACAAGGAGGGAATAAGTACAAGGAGGGACTTTTTACAAGGAGGGAATAATTACAAGGAGGGACTTTTTACAAGTTGGGTTTTTAAAATATGTAAAATAAAAAAGGTAAAGTAATTGTAAAAATGACAGATTGTACTTGCCTGTAGATATACTCGTCGGCTGCCGGAGGCACCAGGGCAACGTGGGTGCAGTCAATGGCACCCATGACGTTGGGCATGTCGGCGATGTTATAAAATGCCAGCTTAATCGAGTTTATGGCTACCATGTCCTCAGGAAAACAAATATATTTCCGAGTAATGGTAGCCATGCCTTCCAAAAACTTGGATAGCGCGCGGCTCAGCGTAGGCTGGGAGATCCCCACGGAGAAGGAATCCAGCCTCTGGAATGAGCCGTTCGCCAAAAATTGCAGGCAGCCAAGCATCTTGGCCATACCTGAAATTGCTTGCCCCTTCCTTGTGGTGCGGGCTAACCATGGCCGCAGCTCACTATACAACTTATGGAGGGAAGCGCAATTAAGTCTAGTGAGCTCGAACAGCTCAACATCATGCATGCGATCGATGTGCATGCATCGCCAGTGCAATCTGGTCTCGGCACTCCGGACTATTTCAATGCCCATGAGCTGCAGATCCTCATGCTCCTCAAATACACTAGAGTCATCCATAGCTGCTAGTCCCCGTAAGGGGATCGGCAATAAGCTCTCTGAATGAGACGCAAGCCCATAGCAATAACGTAAGTTATCTTAACAAACGAAAAACATCAGATTTTGTTGGGAAAATGATCCGAACTAACGCAAATGATCCGATTTGCTTTCGTTCATCGAAAGCACATATACACATTTGCCCGAACGTTCGTACGAATGAAAAATGAACGAAAAAAACAAAAAAAAAGACAAACACACACAAAAACTTTCACAGACAGCTACGGAAGTCTAGACGAAGGTGCCTCTGAATCGAGCCTAATATACAGACATGTGCAGAAAAAACAGTTAGAAAATAAAAGGGGAGAAAACACCCAAAATCCTATACCTCATAAAGGGATAAAAAGTCTTTAGCTTCTGAGGGTTAGAGGAGCAGTGGGTCAGACACACCATGATCTCTGATTAGACCCTCTGTATGTGACCCTGAAAACAGTTTCTCCCCCTGGATTTATCCTAGATTCCAAGGGACTGGACTACAGATACCCTCCCCCCTGGGTGGGTGCTGGGGCCAGGTTTATATTTAATTAGCCTGGGAGCAAATTATTTGTAGTCACCCTTTTAGTAACTTTGTACTGCAAGTTGCTCCACCCACCTTTCCTTATCAGTGGGGTTTTCTGTTTCTAGATAAGGATATATTGCCCCTGTGTCCAGGAAGTCTTTGAAGAACTGTTTATTTTGTAGGATATTTGTAGGAATGCTGGGATGAGGAAGAGGGAAAATCATGACATAAATTAGGACAATGGTTGTCACACATCACTCTCCTTGAACTTCGATTAAGATGGATAGCCTCTATGGTGTTGATACATCAATTTGGCAGGCAAGCATGAGTAACTTTTTTCTGTTTAATGGACGGAGGTAATGGAAATAAAATGGAACCACTTTTTCACTTACAATAAGTGCAAACATAGGTAGATTGCATATGTATATGTATAACAGCTCTCGGCATACACACAATTGACAAAGCATATGCTTCACAGCTTCTATGATAAAAGCAACATGAGACTTAGGGGGCCCCCCTATTTGGACTACTCTGCCAAAGCACTAAGTATAGGGGCTGGTATACCCATGGCACAAGATCCATGACATGCTTTGCCAATCTTGCCCTTTATAAATTGGAACATTGATATGCAGGCTTGACTGCATCCCTCAGTCAAGAGAGAATGTGGTTAATCAGGGTGGATATTTGCACCTGCCCACCAGCGCTAAAAAACAACTACCAGTAGTAAAAGTAAGATTGACTTCTCACCCCCTTGTTCAGCACATATGAAAAATAAGAAATAAATCAAATGAGCATAGTCTTCTTGTTTGACTGAAGACCACTGGAGTCCATGTTGCTAGTTCTCTCTTCCTCTCCTTCTGGCTTGATTAAACTTACCTAGCCTACCTTCAGCAATATTCACAAGAAGGGAAGGAATTTTCAGGCAAAATTCAATTTGGAGCAAATCTGAACTTCTTGGTATTCGTGGTGATTGGATTTCCCCTGCAACCCAGTGTAACTCACCTGCCCGTCGGCTCCCTCATTGCTTGGGTCCAGTGGTGGGCGGTTAGCGGCAGATGCTTCCCCCGCTCCCCTGATGCTCTGTGTATTGCACAGCAACAGGGGAGTGGGGAAACGGGCCATGCTGTCAGCTGCACAAGGCCGCTTCTGGTGCTACTAAGACATGCCCGCTGCCGGACCAGAACGATGCGAGAACTGGCGGGCAGGTAAGTGTCTGATACTCACTTCCTTCCCTGCGATCATCAGTGTGGTGTGGTGAGTATCCCATGCTGCTTTGCTCTGCACACCAGCTCCCCCATCCCTCCGATCCAGTGGGCCCTGTGTAATATACTCAGTAACAGGGGAGTGGGAGGTAATCCTCAATGTCAGTGCCTAGCGCCAACCACCTGCCACCCTCCTCAGGGAGTGGGAACAACAACTGTAATGAAGTGAATGTTTTGTTTATTATTTAACACGGATTAGTTAAAAATTCAGTTCAGATGAACCCAAATGTCTTGGGGAAATTCTACAATTTTTTTAAAGCTTTGTCATTACTAGTAGAGGGTAACAAACATCAGGGTGGGCAGATGTGTGCCAATGCCCCCTACAAAATACTTGCATCTCGTCCTGGGCACCAGGGATGTAGAAAAGTTAGGCGCCAGTTGGACTCAGTGCTCTTTCAAGTGAGGTGTTTGGTGATCCCAACAATCCTGGTGGTTTAGTTCAATGTTTTCTGAACCCATTACAGTTATATAGGTTGCATAAATAAGATGCTAGATATATAGCTAATTTTTCAAAATCCAAACTATAAAATATTCCATAACCAATACAGAATGCATAGTTTTCTGTTTATGACTATGTTTTCTTATTGCTCAATATTATGTCCAGGGGAGTAATATAGACTGCTTTGACCAGTAGGTCCACAAGGTACCTCAGCGTTACTACATATATCATTACATTTATTTCACAATTACTATCTATAAACCACTGTATAATAGGGACGTCTAATCAGCACCCTGCATTATGTGATTACAAAGCAGACTCCCTCATTATTCATTCCTTTATGATTTTTTGGAAGGATGATAGTAATTAAAGTAGACATATTATGACCTTAACCGAGGATACAATTATACCCATACTTTATGTGTAGCCATTAAATGAGTAGTAAATAAGGGTACAATTACACATCTGGACAATACTCTGTTCAACATATGGAATATAGCGCACAACTGAATAATACACATTGTTTATGCTTACAGAAAACTAACATTTATAAAGCTAAATTAGCTAGTTTTGCCATTGCATAGGTATGAAAATACAACAAATGTTAAAGCTGACTGAATGTTCTGCTCAAGCACAAAATATCAAGATATGGTCTGTTACTTCTATCATGGAAAAGCCTGATTTGAAAAAAATACTTTGACATCTTCTTGATGCATATAATTCCAGCAATAGCACCTACTGATTGAGAAATTTCCATTTTCACCAAGTGATTGGCAGTAACAGAATATTTTCACTGGCCCCTTCTAGGACTTTGGCTTGATGAGCAAATGGAAGCCGGCAAGATACTGAGATGCTGGAAAATGTTTAAATAAAAAAGCAGCACTGGAAAACAGTTTCAAATATTAGACTTTAATCCGCAATTATTTACCAGGAAAATGACACTTCTTTTGCAATTCGGGTACACAGTGTGATTTATGGTTTATCTTAAATGTGCTTTTATTTTTAAGTTTGTCTTTCCCTTTCTTATTTTTTTATATATTTCCTGAATATTCAGGAACAAACCTGAGAATTTCACTTTTACTGAATCCCCAGATAGGAAAACAATGAAAGTCAATGTCACTTTTTTAGTCCTGAGAAAAGTATTAAATTTTTACTCCTGTTTACTCTGTAGTAAAAAGTGTCATTAACTTTCATTGTCTTCCTATCTGGAGATTCACTAAATGTGACATTCTCAGGGTTTGTTCTAATTATTGAATTTTTTACCACCATGGGAATTTTTCTTAGTAAATCAAGGCCAATGAAAGTGAATGGCACTTTTTTACTCCTGAGTATTGAATGTACTGAACGTTTTACTCCTTTTTACTCCTTAGTAAAACATGGCATTTTCTACTCTTGGCAGCCCTCACTGGACATAGTTGCCCTCAGGACATAACAGCGCAAACGTTATCCACTGAGTGCTGGACCTACTGGTAGGTGAGCACCTACGGGAGGCACAGGATATCAGATGATGCTGAGGTAATATGCAGGTGCTGAGGTCATATTCAGTACAGAAAAGCAGGCAAAGGCAAGGTCAGGGAATCCGAGTTTATAGGTTCGAGATAACAAAGTAACAGTAGGTTCAGACTAGGCAGGGTAAAAGTTCAATCCAGGTCACGATACACGATAGAGCTTTAAAATACACAACTTTAACACCCACACTTGGAGGGGCATGTGAGTGCCGCCCGGAAGCATGCCTCTCACCGGGGCAGGTGCAGGAGGTGGGGAGCAGAGGCAGACAGATATTCCCAAAGACTCCTGCAGAGAGATGCCACAGGAACGAGGTGCAAGAAAGTGAACCTCTGTGACATCTATTTATTCCTTGGGAATAAGACTAATTAAGTGAAAACAATTATATTAGAAAGATACATTTTGTAAGACGTTGTAAGATGAGTAGACTTTTTTAGAGTAGAAGAAACTAGGTATTAAAAAGTTAAAACTTCTCTCCGCCTAAAAAGCAGGCAAGATTTTAGAAGAAATATGCACCTAAAATAAGATAAGTAATAATTCTGCTGTGGGGAACAGGGGGGAGTCTGGCTGTGTAACATTATCAATGGTGTGAGGCAAAGAACAGTAGCAGTCCACATAGAGCATGACCACAAATCTCTTAAAATACACTAAAGCCCAATGACCACAATATATCTGTGAACCTGAAGAATCCTGCTTCCACAAGACTACTCCTACTCACCCACAAGGGCAGCTATATACCCAACCTACTTTTCACTAACCTATGCTCTTTATCTAACCTTGCTTCATCTACACTTAGCTACCATTGGCCGATAAACCATCCACTCTGGCTTAAAACAAACCTGGCTAGATTGAAATGGCACTCTCAAACTGCTTACATTGGAGGAAAACCAACATCAGCAAGAAGTTTCAGTTACATTAGCAAGTCTTTCAGGAACCCAGGACTGCCCTTCCACTTGCTAAACAAGCATATTCATCTAATTTCTGCACAAGCCCTTTGGTTCTCTACTCCACCCTCCACCACATCCTCCTATATTCCAACATTTTTCCAAAAACAACTCAAGAAATTGCTGCAATCCTCAAAATAATTGACACAATTCAAATGACTCCACTAACTGAACAAGGACTATCCTCTCTCATCTCCATCACTTATCTCATATTTTATCTCTTATTCTCCATGTCTTAACCTTTCGTTCGCCACCTGCATATTTCCCTCCTCTCCAAACATGAAACTAAATTACCCTAACCCAAACCAATTCAATCAATTCATGTCTAAAATTGTCAAAGTTTTTTTAATAAAAGAAACTAAAACATTCATTGCAAAGTAAACCCCATTAAAAGAAAGCAAATTATCCACAGAGAAGCAACATATGAAGCATATTATGTATACCTTAAAAATATCCTAAAACAAAAAACAAAGTTTCCCCTCAACACAATAATATATGCAATATCGGAAAACTGCCAGCCCTGCAACCCTGACTGGGGCCAAATTCAAACGCTGCTGCCGCTCCACCACCACCACTTCGCCATCACTGAGGTAGAGGATTGCGGGCTGAAGTGAGTTACAGCAGCAGCTGCCTGCTGCTGCACCCTTTGGTGAAGCGAGTTTGACATTGGCCGAATTCCAAACTCAAACAGAGATTTCTGGCTGAACTTTGCGGTTGGGATTTTCCCATCCACACCTGCGTGTTATGGGAAATTTATACTTATAGTTCAAGGCAACTGTGTGTTATTGCCTATTTATACTAATAGTTCAAGGCACCTCTGTGTTAGTGCTCATTTATACTAAAAGTTAAAGGCACCTCTGTGTTAGTGCTCATTTATACTAATAGTTCAAGGCAACTGAGTGTTAATTCCCTTTCATACTAATAGTTCAAAGTACCTGTTTGTTAGCGCTCATTTATACTAATATTTCAAGGCACCTGTGTGTTAGTGCTCATTTATACCAATTGTTAGTTGAGTATCCACTGGTTCAGTGCACTTAAGTGGCATCTTCCTGCATTCTATCCCTTATTTGTCCATTTCACATTGCATGGTACAGCTGCTGCTGCTGCTGGTAATGGATCAAGTACTGCAGGAAGAACACATGTTTCATCCTTGTATGCTACACCTTCCTTTGATGCAAGCAGGCATCAGAGTTTGGAGTGCATTTCGTAGGCCCCAATACTGCTGGTAGAGTAGTAAGGCTCCCACCTCTCGCCAGGCCAGGCCATCCCTGCCCTGTTGAAAAAATAAGAAGGCATGGGCATGGACATTACATCTCTCTAAATGCCCACTCGGTCAATAAAGTGGTAACTAGGACTGAGCCATAAAGCACTGTGGTGCCTATGCTTCTGCCACCCAGGATTGCTCTTGCCTCCTTCTCCTACTCCTACTTCTTCCTCCTCTGTTTCCTCCTCAATCAGTCAGTGCACCCCTGGACCACCAATCCGAGCACTGCTATGGAGAAATGGCAGCATTCGGTGCTAAACTCATCTTTCTAGATGAAGGATCCCACACCATCCAGGGCAGACAGACGAGTGGCTGCTGCCGTTGCACCTGAAGCCTAGCAAGGTGGTGTGTGACGATGGCATACATTTATAGCAGTCTTGGGACAAGCTGGGTTGATGCACATTCCTCGCCTGTTGAATGTGCTGAACTTGGTGGTGCAGAGCTTCCTGGCCTATTATCCAGATATGCTGGGGCTCTTTTGGCATTCCCACTCTTTCGCCACTCACCTGACTGCACTGCAGAGAAACTTTGGAATTAGACATTGTATATGCTGGAAAGGGTTTGTGAGCAGCAGCAGGCAATAGTGGAGTTTCAGCTCCAAAATGCCTAGGTGAGTAAAAGTGCAGGCCAACAGCACTTCACCATCAATGAGTGGGCCTATATGAGGGAAATCTGCACAGTGATGCAGTGCTTCCAGTACGCCACCAATATGGTCAGCACTGATGACATCATCATCAACGCTACCATCCCCCTCCTTTAGGCCATGATGGAGGATGTGATGGAAGCAGAGGAGGAGGGAGGTCCATTTTCCCAGGCATCAAGAGAGTGCACACGTTGCTCGCAGGGTGATTTTCTGAGCCAACAGCGCCAGGAATGCAACTGTCAAGCTAGAAGACAGTTTTGGAGGATTCAGAAGGAGGAGGGTGAGGAGGACTTTTTCTTACAGCAGAGTGGCACCCAGCGCAGCTAACGGGCATCGATGGAGTGTGACAAGGCATTATATCAACAAAATGCCACACATGAAAGTTAGCATCAGTACCTGAATAAGCATATCTGCATAAAAATCAATGCAGATTTTTCCATTATAAGGAAGCATATATAAAAACACACGATCAAAAGGGGGGCATAATGAACAAAGAACATGGTCAGAACAGATAGAGCCTCAAAAAAATGGGGCCTGATTTATCAAGCACTTCTGCCAGACAGTGCCACGTTGGTGCAAATTAGAGCAGTGTAAAATACAATTTATATTTTCTAAAACAATAGTGGTGCAGTAACATGCTGAAAAAATTATAAACTATATATTTTTAACTACTCTAATGATATGGCATTGTCTGGCAGAATTGTTTGATATATCAGGAACATGTGAAAAAATAGCAATAAAAAAACAAGTCAGGTCGGGATTTGTAATTAAGAAAAGGGGGCATAATCAAAAAGGGGGGCATGATCACATATGAAGAAAAAAGATGACCAAATGGGAAAGGACATATATATGCAATCACAAGATGTTAAATGACTTAACCCTTTAAGTGCTAGCCTGCCTGCAGCTTTTGTCACCCTTTGTTGCCAGACCATGTTTCACTATTTTGCGCTACACATGTTCAACTGTGATTTTTGAAAGGATTTCCAGGGATTTCCCAGGAAAATTGGATATTTGTTTTTTTCAACAGAGTCTGGGCTTCAACATGAAATGTCTTGCTTGGCCTTTTTTTAGTGTATTCTCAATACTTTTTGGTGAAATATGTGCAAAAAAAAATCAAAAAAAATCTATTTTTTGCAATTTGTAGTGTTTTTTGTAGTGTAATAAAAAATGTTTGACAATAAAATTTCATTGCGTGCGAAACCCCAATTTCTTCCAGTCACAGCGGTACCACATATGAATTGGTAGACACCATTCCCTGTCCAGGAGACTCCCCCAAACTGAAACAGAGCTTTAGGAGATTTTCAGATAAAATACAACTGCGCTATGCGCGCCTTGCAGTTTTTCCAGAAAAGCAACCCTTTACATTTGAAAAATGAATAAAAAAACTGATTAAATAACATGTTTTCCTAAAATATAAATATGCAAACAAGAAAAACAAGCTAAATCTGAAAGAGCAAGGTCCCCCGAGCAGAACAATACCCAACATTCATAGGTACTATTAACCCTTGTAATTGCCAGCCAACTTGAAGTTTTGTCACCCTCTGTTGACAGGTCATTTTTCCCCATTCTGCGTCATGTTTAACCGTTATTTTTGCCAGAATTTCCAGGAAAATTATAGATATATATTTTGCAGCAGAGTTTAGGCTTTAACATGAAATGTCTTGTTTGTCATTTTTCTACAGTTTTTAAAAATAATTTTGTGTAAAAAAACAAAACAAAAATAAATATTTTTTAGACAATTGTCTCCTTTATTCTAAATAAAACATTTACTTTATTAGAGAAAGCCATATTGCATGTGAAAGCCCAATTTCTCCCGATTACAGCGATACCACTTATGTATCGGTAGCCTCCCCATTCTTGCCCAGGAGACCCCCCAAACTGAAAATAGCACATTTATAACATTCACAAATTAAATACTACTACTATCCACACTATAAACATAAGGGGTTAATTAAAAAAAATGACATAGGGTCCCCCCTCCTGGGGGGGGGGGGGCAATTTTATTTGGGAATTTTAAGGGTTAAAAACCCTTAAAAATCCCCCCCAAAAAAATGAAATGGGGTGCCCCTTACCCAGCATTACCAGCACGGGACCAGCTTTGGGGGCTTGTAGGAACAGAGTGGAGGGGCCAGCTTTTGTGGCCCCCCCACCCTGCAGCCTACAAGCCCACATAGCCTATGTGGGCCCGGGCTCTTCTGCCCCCCCCCGGGCTTTAGGGAGGCAGGTAATTGGGGTGCGGGGTGACTTGCCAGCCCCCAGACTTGTGAACTGGTATAGGGGTCTCATGGACCCCTTACCAGTTCACAAGGGGTTAGATGTAAAAATAAACACACTGACACATAAGAAGAAAAATGTCATTTATTTTTTTTTTTTACTTTGCTCACCCCAGATCCTCTGTCCCTCGGCGATCTGCGATGACAGCTGACAGTCTGCTCGGGTGTTTGGAGGAGAGAGCCTGGGGAGGGGGGCCATCACAGCCCTCTCCCCCTCCCCACCTCTCTCCTCCAAGCACCCGAGCAGACTGATTCAGAGTCTCGGGTGCCGGTATTAAAAAGCTGGCTGCTGGTGACATCACAATAATGCCACCTGGCCCTGACCCCAGGGGGCGGGGCTAGCAGACGCAATCCAGGAATGGGGGGGGGAGAGCGATTTCTGCCCTCTCCTCGCCACGGAAGAGCCTGAGGGGGGCGTTCGGAGGCCTCCCCAGTGAAGAGGAGACCCGTCGGGAGGCAGCGCGACCGCAGGTGAGTAAATGTCATTTTTAATTTTTTTTTTTTTTTACGGTTAGCAGCTGCTGCTGCCGAAGCGGGGGGGGGGCGCTATTCCGGGGGCTCTCCTGGAGCCATCTGAGCCTCCACGGGGGATCGGATTGCACCAAATTAAAGAGGAGACCCGGCCGGATCCAACGAGGGGTCAGGTGAGTATTTTTTTATTTATTTTTTTAACTAGCAGGGGGGAAAGTCAAGCACATAATACCTACGTACTTGGCACTTAGGTCCTTGACAATCCAGCACGTAGGTGTTACGTGCTTGGCACTTAAAGGGTTAAACCAGACCAATACAACAAACAATGCTCATATGAATCCCCCCAGTTCATTTTAGATTGCTGCTTATAAAAATGAATTTACCCTTTTCTAATTCTTGCTGTAGTAAATTTAAAAAACAAGATGGGGGCTCATGCATTTGCAGGCCACCTGCAAAAAGGAAGTGCTGCTGGGCTTCCTGTTACTGTGCATTGTCAGTTATGTCAGTTGGGAGAGGATGCTCCAAAATGGCCGCTACCTCTCTTTTCCAACTGTACCAGGCTGCTGGTCCGGTTTAAGATTATTAAAATGCTCTACAAACATACTAGTCACAATTGTCACTACCATTCACATGCAAAGTCCTCACCCAGAACAAAAAAAAAGATTGTGAGCCTGTTGAAGACTAGGGAGCTTTGATCACCCCCTAGATTCAAAATATTCAGTCATTACCAAACACATTGGATAAGCTAAGCTTATTTTGTAGTTACACGCTGATTTATTACCAGTGCCAGGCAGCGACAGATGAGCTTCTGTACAGCGGCTCTATGAGCGACCGCTAGTGTGCGCCCCGATCAGCTGTCAAACGCTATTACAGAGCGCCTCAGTCACTATATGAACCTGGCTGCCAATGTTGAATATGATGTTTGTCAGTCGCTATAAAGCCACTGTACATTTGCTCACCCAAATCTACTAAAGTCTAGGCGTTTTTTTTGTTGTTTTTACGCTGAAATTTACAATAATGTTATATTGTCAATGCTCACATTGGCAATATAAGATTTTTTGGGGGGGTTTTGTGTGTGTGTGTTGATATATAATGTAAATATACATTACATAATATATACATATATATATATATATATATATATATATATATATATATATATGGAATTTGCCCTGATGGTTGTTTTGAACCTGTCTGTTTTTGCCACAAGTCTCCTAAACTGATGCCCTGAGGAAAGTTTATTGAAAATACAATGCCACGGATGAATACAGGCCTCCCTGTAATTTTTATGCTTTAGCTTTAAATTTGTGTTCATAAAGAAAGTCCAGGGCATGAATGGAAACCCTTCATATTTTCTCTGCAGTCCTGAGTAGGAGCAACACGTGCAGCATCTTTAATTCACTGAATTGATGACAAGGGTATAAAATGTCTATTAGGAACCAAAAGCAAAAAGGGGAGGCACACCCATATCTTGATCAGTAGAAAATATTTATTTAATTAAAGTATCCATCACACCACATATTGGACATAATAAAAACCATTAAAAACAGAACAATAACAAATAAAACAGACCAACATAAATGGATGTGTAGGCAGTATAAAGCAAAATGACACAATAGATTGCTTATATAGCTCTGGGAGTGGCACCCGGGATTATTGATTATGCATATGAGGGGGGTGGTGCAAGCCTTCTTGTGGTATAAATTGAAGGGTATAAAATGTGACCAGTAGTTTACATGATAAGCCAAACTTCCAGCGTCTATAGTGGAGATGTAATCATTGGTAAATATTGTGAAAAAGACAGATGACAAAACACAACCCTGAAGAGAGCCTATGCTTGTTGATTTTATTTAGATTTTTTGGTTGATTTTGGACTCCCAGTTCAACTGAGAAATTATTAACCCAGTCACACACAGGGCAAGTCTTAGGATTGAAGGCACCCTGTGTGAGACTCAGAGGCATAACTAGGCTTCCTGGCACCCAGGGCAAAGATTCCAAATGGCAAGCTCCAGCTGTGCTCAGGCCCCCCTTTGGTTCCCCCTGACCTGCTGCATGTGCCCCCTGCCCCCCCAGCTACGGCCCAGGTGAGACTACAGGATACCCCCCCAAAACACTTCTGTGCATCCTTACTACCAGCCTAATTCTCCACATGGTTGCTGACAACCAACAGACAGAGGTATACACTCGCAGAAGCATTATCTATCCATTGGCTGAAGGTTCTCTGCCCCGTGTGACCACCCATGTGGCGTGGAGAACAGGTAGATGGTGGGGAATCAATGCAGAAGTGGAGGAGTTTTTCCAGTTTCAGACATGATGCTAGGGTCAAGTGTACCAGCAGTAATATTTGACTGCCGGGCTGCTTTAAAGTAGACTAAAACCTGTATTTGCTGGTGCTAAAGTCTAAAAGACTTCAGAGCTGGCTGATTCCATATCCCTGGGACATCCCACTGTGTGAAACTACTCAGGATCACTGGTATACAGTACTTACTTCAAAAGCAATTTCATGACCATACACAGGCCCAGCTGCTCCTCGCTATCTGTGATAGGCTCTGTGGACAAAAAGGTTCTATGCCCTGCATTAATAAATATGACATAGAGTGCTGGTTGGATGAAAGCTTGCCATGGGTTTGCTTGCAATGTCAGCAATTTCAGGGGGTTTAACACAGTGGGGCATCCCACACATGCCCCAGGGATAAGGAATCAGCCAATTTGGTCCACTAGGGCGAGCATGGCACTTTTTCCTTCTGACCAAACAACTGTGCCCCCAACAGCTCCAACTGATATATTACAGATGCTGGCAGGGATCTCAGCTTCTTATGAAGTGTGCTAAGTTTGATGGTATTGAATGCTGATCTGAAGTCCATAAACTGGATCCTAAAATGTGAATGTGCCAGGGTGTATGTAAGAGCGGTTGAATATGTTAGCAAACTAAATGAGTTCCCAGTGATATATAGTAAACTGCTTCAGGTATTCCGGTAATAGTCTCCTGTATACTTTCCTTACTACAACTACACTTACTAATTCTAACTTCTTTCATTACTACTTAAGAAGCCTCCAGATGCATTTGTGTTTGTATTGGGGGATGTACTGCACGCCAATGTTTTAATCACATTAAATCACTCCTATTCTATAATGAAAGGGGCCTATAGAAACATGTCCACAGCAGTCCTGTGCTTCTTGGTGCTTGTTGCATCTTTGTTTATTGTACTGTATGAGCAGCTATTGAAGAAAACAAAACCACATAGCAGAACATTTCTACTGCAGATTTGATGTTGTGGACGCAGTAGAGAAAGCTGCAATGGCCACCCAAGACTATAGCTATTCATCAAATGACTTGATTGTTACAACTGGCAATGTCACCTTCATCTTCAGAGTACTTACTACAACTACAGGCATGTGTCCCAGCCATCTGTTGTAATGGAGACATTCCATTTCCTAAATAAGATCAATTAATGCAAACTCAATCCCTTTCCAGTTTGCATACAGAACAATTAGTCATTGTAACAGGTCACCAAAGTAAGTAGACAGTCAGTGGCCAAATACATCAAGCTGCAGCTGATCTGCAGGATTGATGAGTAAGCAGTAGGTAGTTTATGGAGCTGGTTCGGGAGAAGCACAGGCGAGGCTGCGGGACAGCTGTCATCTAAAACCAGGGACTCCAGTAGCCAAGGCTTGGCACAGGATATTATCAAATGAGGTAGGGTCAGAAGCAGGCCATGGTGCAGTCTTAGGAAGGTAAACCCATGGCAGGGTAGGCACACACATTGAACAATGTTGTTAGTGCAATAATGCTTTCTGGGAACAAAAGGCTCTGACTTGCACACTGCTATTTGTTGGCTCCAACGGGCAGAGGAGACCCAGCAAACCCCCACTGTGGCTGATAGCCCAAGGAAAGCTGTGCAATGGGGTTAACAAAGATGACTGTTGCTGATAACGTGGAAGCTTATCTCACTGTCTTTGTATCACAGAGCAAGAGAAGCTTCTGGAGGTTGAGTGGGCTAATGTCTTTGCATCCTATCTTTTGGCTGAGCACCACAAAGTTTAATATGACCTCAGCAGGCATGATGTTAAAGATTAAAAAAAGTAAATGGTGAAGATTTTAGCCCACTTAGGGGTCACTCCTGCTGCCCATGCCCAGCAGGTGCATAACTGGCTGTTTGATGTGGATAAGCCGGCCAGCAGGTGTTCATTTTTTTTAGTCTGACTAAGAACCGACTCAACACTGGTGCAGAATGTGGAAAAAGTGGTCATAGATCACTACATTTCAGCCCTACTTACTAAACTGCTGGGTTGTACCGATACAGACCGAATTTTCTGGCATAGTTAAGATATCTTGAGACCGATGACTACCACAGGGATGTCCTTCACTCCTGTCTAAGTGGACAAAGTCTTGATGAATTTCCTGATGTAGATGTGTTTTTTTTTTTTTTGTATATGTGTTTTTTGACAATTTTCCATTTCAGGTTTTGGCTGGAGAAAAAGATGCTCCTACTGTTGATCAAAATGTAATTGACTTAAATGCTACCAGGGGATATTTTGGCATTGCCCATTTAATGGATCCAACCCTGTTAAATGTTCAGGGGCTATTGGGGCTGTGAATGGGATGCCACAGGACCCATAAGCTAACCAACAATTTCCACATTTTCCTGTGAATAAAGATCTTTTGTATTGTGTAATTAAAAACAGCATTGAAATTATGGAGCAGCTTCTGGTGCCCAAGCCATACAGACGTATGGTATTTAACTTGGCGCAAAACCATGCACTTTCTGAACAATTGGGGACTGATAGGACACAAGAGATAATTCTCCAAAGATTCATAAAAACATAGAAGGTTGACAGTAGATATGGTCCATTTAGTCAGCCATTTTGTCTATATGTATATACTCTTTACCTTCAGATAGATGTGTGCTTTGATTTTTCAACTACCTCTTCTGGAAGTTTGTTCCCAGCATTTACTACTCTTTCTGTAAAATAATATTTTCTAACATTGCTCCCGATCTTCACTTCAACTAGCTTCAGGTTGTGCTCCCTTGTTCTATCATATCAAGTTGCTTCTTAAAAACACTTCCCTCCTGAACCTTATTCAATCCTTTCACATACTTAAAGGACTCAATCATGTTCCCTCCTGAAAGTTTTAAGTGTACTATAGCAGTGTACTACTGTGTACTATAGCAGGTTTGTACTGAACTTTGCCTCAAGTGTAGCCCTATTGACAGACCTAATCATAGGTGGGAAGTCAGTTATAGTAAAGATGTCCCCAGGAGCAGTGAAAGCCTTCCAAGATCTGAAGTCTGTATGATGCCAACAGCCAGTGCTGATTGTTCCTTATATTAGGAAACATTTCTTGGTACAAACAGCCTCTTCAGGTTTGGGGTGGTACTGTCACAAGTTGTGAATGAGGAAGAGCACTCCATCTTGTATTTAAGCAGAAAGCTCAACCATGTCGAAATAAACAACTCCATTGTGGAAAGGGAGCCTTAAAGATAAAATGGGCACTTGAATCCCTGAGGCATTACCTCCTTGGAAGAAGGATTCATGTTGATGCTGCACCCTTTATGTATGCTGAAAGTAAGTGATTTTATGGGGGATTTCTTTCTCAAACATACTGCACTAAACTTTACTTTGAACTGTATTTAGTAAGCAGAATCAATACAGATAATCTAATAGTAAAGAATATGGATGCAGCATTGAAACAAGTTTATTCAGTGCATTCAGCAGTCCATGCATGTTTAATTTTGAGGCTGTGAGTAACCTACAGTAGCTAGAGCTGACATAGGGTAGTTTCAGAGCCAGGTGAGCGCAGAAAACTGTCATTCACTTTTATTGTCTACCCTGGAGCTGATTCAAATGTACATTTCACCTGGTGTTTAATGAGCCCCAAGGTAGACAATGAAAGTGAATGGCAGTTTTCTCTCCTAAAAAGGGAGTGAGTTTACTTACCTGGCTCTGAATCGACCCCATAGTCTTTGGTCATCAATGGCAAATGCTGCCTAGGACTGATACATAGGATTAAGTCTGGCTGCTGTGGTATGAAATAACTTTCCAATACCTCTACACTATATTTCAAATGATTACACAAATTGGATTAATGTGTCACATAGATGGA
This sequence comes from Gastrophryne carolinensis, assembly GCA_027917425.1. NCBI lineage: Eukaryota > Metazoa > Chordata > Amphibia > Anura > Microhylidae > Gastrophryne > Gastrophryne carolinensis. The sequence goes on from CM051234.1 coordinate 218,032,769, forward strand.
TTTTTTTGCTTTCTAATTAAACTCATGGAAATCGATCTCAAACACCTGTGATAATTAGCTTGCCACTTGAGTCCAATTAAATGAAAACTATTTCACTAGGCTGTTACGCATTATTTAGCAGGCCACAGGTTTTAAGCAATATAAGAAATAAGAAGTATCTCTCTGCTACCGAAAAGCATCAAATAGTGCAACGCCTTGGACAAGGTATGAAAACATTACATGTTTAACAAAAACGTGAACGTGATCATCACGCAGTGAAGAGATTTGTGGCTGATTCAGAGCACAGAATTTTAATAGAAGTATGCATAATATAAAACAAAATACATATGCATTTGCCAAAGTTTATTAATAATTAATGTAGATAAAATCTTAAGTAGATACAACACACTTTATAATCCATATATAACTCTTTCTTCTATTGCTTTAATCTTGCAAGCAACAAAACCCAGGATTTTCTGTATCCCGAGTTTTGATTCTTGCCCCGGGGGCATCCCAATTTGGTATGCGCCGCTATGTGTAAAACCGTGAATCGCCCAGAAAATTATAACTTTCTCCAGTCACATAGTGCATGTATGGATCTTGTCCAATCAACACTGTATGCTGAGCATATTAACGCCCGTGAATTGCCTCTGTTTAGTAAATGGAGCTTGGTAATAGGGAGCGGGAGAGTGGCCGCATCCCTTGTTACCTTTGGACTGGAGAGCTCTCCTGCCCCCAGCCTATCTGAATGGCTTGGCATCGGAGGGCACCTTAGCCCAGAGATGTTGGAGAAGCAGCCGACATTGTTTACCTCACCATGGCAGTCAGAGCAAAGGGGCGTTTTGCGGTGACTGGGGATGGGGGAATCACACAGCAGGGCATCCCGATTTCAAATGCCCCCTGGGAAAGCAAGCAGCCAGCGCACAGCATTTTTTTTCGACTTTAAATACTCTCAGATTTTATGGAAGAAGGAGAACAATGAATTATCAGTTTCTTATGTAGATCTTAAATATAATAAGGGCCTTATTTAAGAAGCGTTAATGCCACAGTATGTGAAACCCATATATATGAAAGTCAAACTGGTGAGCGCCTCTAATAGCGTCATGTAGCGTCACATGTATCACTAGCGGTGGCTCAGTGTAAAGTGTCGGCTCTGTAAGTATCGGCGCAGCACCATGTAGCACCTGTCACTCAGGTGCATTCTCCCATACATTTACCCATACATGGTCATTTAGTTTGTTTGTGTATAGAGTTTGGATCCATTATTTCCCACTATTTTATCATATGATGATTGTTTTGGCTCCCCTGGCCACCAACCAAAGACTTATATTGTCATATATATTTTTTTTTTTATTTTTTCCAGAATTGTATGTGCAGGTCTGCTATTGCAGTGTCAGTGTTATAGTGTTGAAACAATGTCATTCCATGTGTTTTCGCTCTGGCGCTTGTGTATATGTGTTCAGAAACAGACATTTTTTTAAATTGGGCCCAGCGCTAGAGCGCCCAGTTATATAGCGCCGATGCTGGCTTTGTGATTTTTTTCCTTAAATATGGGCTTCAGCGCCAAGTGCTGGATGCACTTAACTGGCACTACCTATTGTTCACTGAAGCGTTGTTCTGTTGTTAAATGTAGCATCCCCTTGGGCAGCTTTCCCTCGGGGCTCTACATATGCATATGCACAGCGCCCTCTAGACATCACATTTATCAATGCTGGACAGGATACTACAGCGTCGCTTGTCCAGCGGCAAAGCTAAGTTATAGCGCCAAACACCTGCTTGCAGCGTACTCTTGCGAACGCTCTAAGTGCCACTACATAGATGCACAAATGGAAATACGATGTGCTAGTCTTAACTCAGCCTTTTAGTCAAGCTTTGAGTGACCCTCTGTAAAAAGGGTGAATGATTACTTTTTCTTTCCTTCTATAGATGAGACAAATTTTTTTTTTTTTTTTTTTTTTGAAAGTTGCTTAGACACAATTTGATTCTGAAACAAATCTTACAATCTGGCGGAATAGAACCTAAAACGAAACTTGAAATGTTCGTTCATCTATTGGTTCGTTCATCTATTGGACCAAAACTCATCAGGAGCGGCCCTGGAATTTATAAGACTCCAGGGCCACCAGATTCCTCTTTCCAGGGCATCTCAATTTGGGATGCCCCTCTGTATGGAACCCCCAATAATCTCCAGTAAAAGCTACCTGATCCACAGGTACCAGCAGTGGCTGCACTGCACTGCACTGCACTATCCCTTTAGCCAGGTGCGTGCTCCTGCCAGGCATGTGTGAATGGCCACTGTGGGTTTTACCCTTGCTAGTGACTAGCAGCTATGAAGCTGTCAGTGCGCTTACCTCCATTTGGCTGAATGGAGCTGTGTGTACTGATTGGCTGCGTGCCTGTGCATGCACTGTATGACCGTAGAAAAATGTGTTAATCAAAATCCCAGGTTTTGGTCCACTTTAAGTTATATAATGAAATTCTGCCTACTTCACCTTCATTAGAGCAAACCTAAAACAGGATCCAGCGGGAGCTGAAATTCCCACTCTGTATTTTCAGCTATTAAAGCGGACCAACAGTCAAAAATGACTTAAACCAGACCAACACAACAAACAGAGCTCATATGCATCCCTCCCCAGGGCAATTTAGATTGCGGCACATAAATATTCTACTACCTTTTTCTAACTCTTACTGTGGTAAATTTTAAAACCAAGATGGTGGCTCATACATTTTTAGGCCACCTGCAAACAGGAAGTGCTGCTGGGCTTCCTGTTGCTGTGTATTGTCAGTTATGTCAGTTGGGAGAGGAAGCTCCAAAATGACCACTACCTCTTTTCCAACTCTACCAGGCTGTTGGTCTGGTTTAAATCTTTCTAACATGCTGCAGAGTTGGGTAGTTTCAAGGAGGGAAATGTTACCAGTGCAGAGACAGCTCTGTCACTTGGCAAGCAGATATTCCATTTTGAATTTGCAATCAAACTAGCCTGTTCTTGCAGGCTGTTCTTGTAGCATAGAACACAACTGAACAACTGAATTATCCCTATTAACTGGTTACTATTTTCGGGATGCACCGCTGTGTGAAACTCCCCCAGGAAGCCCATATAAATTCACCTTTCCAGGCTCTAACAGCCCATGCATGGGCTTTTGTCCAATGACAGCCACCTGCTTTGACTTTTGTCATTCGTCGGGCAGCTCTCATTGTTTTACAATGAGGAGCACGTGCTGCCACATCCCCGCATCCCCTCCTGCCCCCGCCTACCTGAATGAGATGCAGGCAATGCTGGGGATGCAGGCAGCATGAGCTCCCCATTGTATACAATAAGAGCCACCTGCCGAATGACGTAGTCATAGCAGCCGACCTTTGTTGGACAAGAGTCCAAGCGGGAGAAGGGGAGTTTTTATGGGCTTCCTGGGGGTTTCACACAGCGAGGCATCCAGATTTGCGATGCCCTGGAATCTTTTAGATTTCAGGCCTGATGCGGGCAAAGGGGGAGACTTACTCTGCCCCTGCAGAGCTCCAAAGCTGGCTGTGAGCTGCAAAGGCCAGGGACTACAAAGGGTAAATACATTTGCCCTTTTCTTCCAATTACCCCTTTGTTAACAGACCTCTTATTTACCGATAGAGCTGTTACATGTGGTCCATGAAACAGCCAGGCCTATATTAGCCTCCCATTTGAATTAGGATGCTGCAGGTTCCTATAGTGAGTGCTCCACCCCCAACCCTGCATCTACAGTAGCTTTCACAGGCTTTCTATTCGATGTAGTGTCCAAAGGGCTCTGGGGTCACAGCAAGCCTGCTGGCTATGGTTATCTTTATTTTAACAAAAAGAATGGCTTCCCTTAAATACAGTAATTGAAACTTACTGGATTTAAAACTATGCAATTAGAAGTAGTAGTAGAGAAACTCGTTGTCGGATAATAGTATCCGGCATGATTGATATATTAATGCCTACCTTTTATTGTAAGAATATTAAAAATATTATAGAAATAATTATTCACAACTTTTTTACCTGGTAGTTCTGTCTCCTTGTCCCTAAAAGTACTATATTGTAAAATTATAATTTAAGCTGTCTCCCTCAGACACAACATCAGTAGCTTTCACGGGGGTAGCTAAATGATGTGTGAGAACTTAGGTGCAATACAATCTATAATTATAAGTCTTTCAATAGGCTTATCAAAAAAAAACGACATTCTAATTTTCACCCTTTCTTAAATAGCTAAAATGTCATATACAATACTTTAAATTCGCAAGAAGGAGACATTAAAACAATATACTGAAATACATAGTATATCTAGAATTTTCAAAATGTCACACTTTAGAATAACATGGCTTGTAATGTAAGAATAATAGAAAGATCCTTTTTATAGCTTGTCACAAAATGCAGAACAAAATGTTAAGTCCATAAGGAGTAGCACTCTCTAAAATAAAAGTCCTCTTTAATACAGAAACATTTTAAGTGCAGAAAAGTTATTGCAAATTATTGATTACTGCTTTTGACTACTGTTGAACTGTGGAGATATCAGTCAAGGATGATAAAGCATCTGCAATGCAACTTTTTTGACAAAGGTCAAAATCAAGCCAAAATGCGAGGTCTTATAGCGGCCACTAGACTGCCCCAGGGTATCCGAAATCAAAATGCCCTGCTGTGTGAACCCCCTGTGTCTGCCTTCAGATCTACCTTAAAAAAAATGTGAAGTGTATATAAAGCAAAAAACGAAATCGTTAGCCATAGCATGTCCCTCTGGGTCTGGCTCCCAGACCCGGTACCTGTTCTATAGATCCTAGTACCTGTTCTATAAATCCAACCTGGGATCCAAGCTTGTCACTAGCTGGCTACTGAAGTCTAGGGACGGCATGCAAACACAGAGAGTATAGGTGGAAGGCCTAAACTCTCCCTATGAGCTGGGGGGTCCTGGATCTCATGAATACAAATCTAACCTTATCTACTCCTCATACCACCAGTCAGCCCCTTATTAGAGAGATACTTATAGCACTTTTTCCTTGCAAAGCTTCATCTGGTGAGGGACATTCATGTGTTTATCTTTAAAGAGGAAGCAAAGTCTAAAACATAGGGATCCTAACCTGATACTATGCATGCTAATGCTTACCCCTTCCAAATTCTAGTGAGGGTAGCTGAACCAGTGACCACAGAAGACCACTTAGGTCACTGTGCTGCTGGACAGGTCACTATGTGCCTGACATTTTGGCAATTTTGGCGGTGGATGATCGTATGTTTTCTGGAATGTGGAAGATATGAGTATCAATATGCCTGGTATAGGGCTTGCCAGGCCATGCTGGGCAGTGGGACATTCCAGATAGTCCCCCATGCTTATTATATAAAGGGCAGATTTAAAAAAAGGTTGTATAGGTCTCTATTAGTAGACCTTAGTAGACCTTAATTACCATATGATGGATACCATGGATTTTTAAAAAATTCTAAAGAAGGCACATAACACTGAAGTTTGCTTGTAGGGGTCCTTGACCCAGTGATCTTTATTGCAAAAGTACAAACAGGACAAGCATTTGGGCAGGCAAGCCCTTCATCAGGTCAGCATGCCCAAAACCCTGTCCTGCCCTAAAGTTTGTTCTGAAATACAAATTCACTGGGACACGGACCTCCACAAGTAGACTTCAGTGGTATGCCAGCCTACCTAGAGTTTTTGTCACCCTCTGTTTCCAGACCATTTTTCACTATTTTGCGATGCACATGTTCAAAATTATATATTGTTTTTTCAATATTTTTGAGTGAAATATGTGCAAAAAAGAAATCTATTTTTTACATTTTGTATTTTTGTGTGTAAAAAATGTAAGTTTCTCAATAAAATCTTATTGTGTGTGAAATCATATTTTCTCCTGGTTACAATCATGGGCGGGATGGGCAAAATCCCGGTAGGCCGGTGCCAGAGAAAGGTCGCAACCCTGTGGAAAAGATGCTGGAGGATGAGGGGCAGCATCTTTGCCACGCGGTTGCGGCCTTCCCTTCCTGCTGCCACTACCACCGTCGCTCTCACGCACAAACACACACATACATGCTAACCGGCACTTCCTGGCAGTTGCGCGCTGGTTGGTGGGCGTCCAATGAAAACAATAGACGCCGGCCATATGGGGCACGCCCACTGACCAGCGCGCAACAGCCAGGAAGTGCTTGTAAGCACGTGTGTTTGTGTGTCTGAGAGCGGCGGCAGGGGGTGGTGGCGGGGGTGGCCAGGCAGGCCGGCCCTCCGACTATCAGGAACTATATACAACCATATAAAACCAGGTAAGCATGTGTGGGTGTGTGAGTGGCGTGGCACGGCGCAGCGGGGGGAGGGGGATGCTGCTCATTGGCTGTACTGAGGGATGCCCAACTGGCAGTACTGAGGGATGCCCCATATGTGGCTCTACTGAGGGATGCTCCACTGGCTCTACTGAGGGATGCCCCCATGTGATTCTACTGAGGGATGCTCCACTGGCTCTACTGAGGGATGCCCCACTGGCTGTACTGAGGGATGCCCCCATGTGGTTCTACTGAGGAATGCCCCACTGGCTGTACTGAGGGGTGCCTCCACTTGGCTGCACTGAGGGATGCCTCTATGTGGCGGCACTGAGGGATGCCCCTATGTGGTGGCACTGAGGGATGCCCCCCACTGGCTGCACTGAGGGATGCCCCCACTGGCTGCACTGAGGGATGCCCCGCACTGCCCCTGTGGGATGCTCCCCACTGCCCATAATGGTAGATGCTGCAACGTGCCTCTGTGGGATGTCCCCCCACTGCCCATAATGGAAGATGCTGCAACATGCCTGTGGGATGCCCCTCACTTGCTTTAATGAGGGATACCGATTACTGCCTGTAATGGGGGATTCTGCCTGTAATGGGGGGATTTAAGTACACCATTTGGTTCAGAATATTTTCTTTCTTATTTTTGTCCTTTAACCCTTTAAGTGCCAGCCTTCCTGGAGATTTTTTCACACTCTGTTGCCAGACCATTTTGCACTATTTTGCGCTCCCCATGTTCAACTGTGATTTTTGAAGGAATTTCCAGGGATTTCCCAGGAAAATGATATATTTTTTTTTCAGCAGAGCTTGGGCTTTAACATGAAATGTCTTGTTTGTCATTTTCTAAGTGTATTCCCAATATTTTGGGGTGAAAATTGTGCAAAAAAATAAAAGAAAACTATTTTTTACAATTTGTAGTGTTTTTTTGTAATAAAAAATGTAAGTTTGTCAATAAAATCTTATTTTGTGTGAAACCCCAATTTCTCCCAGTTACAGCAGTACCACATATGTATAGGTAGACACCCTTTCCTGCCCAGGAGACTCCCCCAAACTGAAACAACGCTTTAGGAGATTTTGAGATAAAATACAACTATGCTTTGCAATATGCGCACCTTGCAGTTTTTCAAGAAAAACAACCCTTTACATTTGAAATACCCCGACAAACTATATATTCCCTAGAAGTATACACCTCAGGCTTTCTAGGCGTACCAGGCTTGTTGACATAGGTGGCATTTTCTGGAAGTAATCCCTCAATGTATTCTTTGGTTACAAAGGGTTTCCCTAAAAATTAATAAAAAAGCAGAATCAAAATCACATTTTCCTAAAAAAAAACTATATGCAAACCATAAAAAAAAATCTGAAAATCTGAAAAAGCAACATCCCCCAAACAGAACGATACCCAACATGCATAGGTTCTGTCAAGGAGAGAGTTGCCAAACACACCAAAGTAAAGCATGTACGTAATGGTAATTTTACTTCAAAATTTCAGCTCTGCAGACAAAGTGCGCACCTTGTGCTTTTTCTACCAAAACAACCCTTTACATTTGGAATATCCCCCATAAACCATATATTCTCTGAAAGTACACATGTTAAGCTTTCTAATCGTACCCAGCTCATCTTTCTGGGAGCAATATCTCGAAGAATTCTTAGGTTGCACAGGGTTTCACAAAAAATTGTATAAAAAAGCAGAATAAAAAACACCTTTTCCTAAAATATCAATATGCAAATAAGAAAAAACAAGATAAATCTGAAAGCGCAAGGTCTACCGAGCAGAACAATACCCAACATGCATAGGTACCTGTAACCTTTTAACTGCCAGCCTACTTGAGATTTTGTCACCCTCTGCTGACAGGTAATTTTTCACCATTTTGTGTGATGTTTAACTGTGATTTTTGCAGGAATTTCCAAGAAAATGGCAAATTTTCTTTTTGTGGCAGAGTTTAGACTTTAACATGAAATGTCTTGTTTGTATTTTTTCTACTTTTTTTTATATATTTTTTCTACTTTTTTTATATATTTTTAAGTAAATAAGTAAAAAAATATATATATTTTTTTTAAATTGTCTCCTTTATTTTAACAAAAACATTTATTTTATTAAAGAAAACCATATTGCACGTGAATCTCCCGATTACAATGATACCACATATGTATTGGTAGCCCCCCGTTCCTGTCCAGGAGATCCCCTAAACTTAGAAGAGCACTTTATAACATTTACAAATAAAATACAACTACTATCCACATAATAAAGGGTTAAATAAAAAAAATTGGTGTGGGGTCCACCTTCTCAGGGGGGGGGAACACCATTTCTTGGGGGAATATAAGGGTTTTTTTTGGAGGCAGGTAATGGGGGGTCTAGGGGTTAATGGCAAGTCACACACTAGCCGCAGGTGACTTGCCAGACCCCCGAGCCTTGTGAACTGGTATAGGGGTCACATGGACCCCTTACCAGTTCACAAAGGGTTAAAAGTAAAAAAACACACAGACACACTTTTTTAAAAAATATCTTTATTAAAAAAAAAAATGTTTTTTAATATTTTTTTTAATACTTACCTCCCATCCATCCCTGTGTCCCACGCTGATTACTTAGGCTTCTGCTCTCCTGCTGCTGCTGGAAGCCTTTTATACCTACTGGGTTACAGGTAACAAAGGGTTAATTACAAAAAAAAATGACATAGGGTCCCCCCTCGAAGGGAGGGGGACCCCATTTTTTTGGGGATTTTTAAGGGTTAAAACCCTTAAAAATCCCCCCCCAAAAAAATGGCGTGAGGTCCCCCCTACCCAGCGTAACCAGCCTGTGACCAGCTATGGGGGCTTGTAGAACAGGGCACAGGGGCCAGCTTTAGTGGCCCCTGGCCCTGCGGCTACAAGCCGTCATAGCCTAGGGCCACGGCTCTTCTGCCCCCCCTGGGCTTTGGGGAGGCAGGTAATTTGGGGGGCCAGGGGTTAATGGCAAGTCACCCACTTGCCGCAGGTGACTTGCCAGACCCCCGAGCCCTGTGAACTGGTATAAGGGGTCACATGGACCCCTTACCAGTTCACAAAGGGTTAACAGTATACAAAATAAACACAGACACAGGTTTTTGTAAAAGTTTATTAGAAAAAAAAAAAATTTAACTTTACTCACCTCCGATGTTCAGATGCAGTGTCCCGCGGCGATCTGATTCATGCAGGTGACAGCTGGGCAGAGAAGGGGGGAGGCAGGCGATCGCCTACCTCCCTCCTTCTCTGCCCAGCCGTCACCGGCATCTGACAGGAGAACTGCCGGGTGCCCCAATGACACCCGGCGGTGACATCATTAGCCCCACCCCCGAAGGGTCGGGGCTAAAATCCAAGATGGCGGCCGCCATCGGAAGCTGCGGCGGAGGGAGGGCTGTTATGCCCCCCTCCAGAGGACAGAAGTGCCGGGGGGGTGATCGGAGCCCCCCCCATGAAGAGGAGAGGCAGCGGGAGTCGGCGGGAGCGGAGGTGAGTAACTGTCATTTTTTATTTTTTTTTTTTTTTAACAGGCAATCCCGGCGGCTGCTGAAACAGGGGGGGCACCCTATTCCGGGCCCTCCCCTGCAGCCGGAGGAGCCCCGATCGGCGATCGGAGCCCCGCTGGCTGAAGAGGAGACCAGGGAATGCCAGGCATGTAAAATTTACGTGGCTGGCACTTAAGTGGCGGAGAGGCAACCACGTAAATTTTACGTGGCTGGCATTTAAAGGGTTAAATCCTGGATGTGTCTTATGGAACGAAAATAAGGTGTATATATAGTGGAATTAAGATACTATACCGGGCCAGGAACAGTGCAGCAGGGCCGGTGTGCCCCAAAAAGTCCCGGGCCGGAAAAAAAAAAAACCTTTAGCTTTGAAATCCCCCCCCCCCCCCATACACACACAAACTATAGTAATGCCTCAATTAATTATTTGGTTGCACAGTTCCCCTAAAAAAAAAAGAAAAAAAAAGCAGAATCAAAGCCATTTTTTTCTAAACAAAACTAAATGCAAACATTCTTTTTTCATAGGTGTTTACAGTCAGTATTTGAGTCTCACATAGCTGACACTAGAAGGGTTAAGGAGTCTTTTTAGACTTTACTTCCTCTATAAACCTGGTGACTTTAGTCAGGAGATAAAAAGAAACAAAATCTCGCCTAGTTCTCCGACTATAGTCTTTTTAACTAGTCATTTTTTTACTTTTAGATTTAGATTTTTATTAGTCTATTAATTTATTAATCTATTTTTAAAACGATAATTGTATTTTGTAAACTGTTATTTTCTCCTCTTCCCTTTGCCCTTCTTGTCAGATAAAATTATTTGTATGTATATACTTGCATACATACAAAGAATTTTATTTGGCAAGAGAGGCGGTGGAAAAAGAAGGAAATTCCACTTTACAAAAATACAACTAACATGACAAAATTGATGTTAAGTGTATTTTGTAAGTGTATTATGCAAATTAAAAGTCAAGTACTGAGCTATTTCAGTGTAAAGAAAAACAAGAACAAGGCAAACCAAAGTATTTTGTTTCAGTTCGTATTCTTGAACGGTTTTCCAATTTTGAGATTGGGCTCAAAAATATTTGAATAGCTATATTAGCTGTCTTGCCATGTTTGAATAACTACTCACCTTATCTAACATTTTTGGAATTGGCATCAAATTTGATATAAATGTGGGCGTTACAAAATATCAGTAGCTAAGTTTATAACCCTTAGGAAATCAATAACTCTAATACAATCCGAAAATGGAAGCCCCAACTTAAATTTCAACTCTTACTTGCATACAGGAAATTATGCTAAAGCTTACTTCTAAAAAAAGGTGGTGTTTGTGGTGTCAGAGTATAAGAGACATATCTGTAAAGAATAGAGCATCCCTGTAATGACTATAAGATACTGTGGGTTCCAGTCACTTCACCCCGAAGAATGTTACAAGTAGCTAAATTCTTGAGGAATGTAATCTCAAGCACTAAAATTATGGAAACCAGTTATTTAAACTTTTAAAACATAGACGATATTATTAATCCTGTAACTACTGTAAGTAAGCTGTTAAATTAGAAGCCCAGATTCGGGATCTCTGCTTTTTAGATCTATGTATGATTATGTTTAGTAATATAAAATCTTCTTTTATCTATATGACCCTTTTATTTTAGCATGGCATTGAAATACCCCCTTGCTTAACCCTTTCGCTGCCAGCCTACCTGCAGCATTTGCCACTCCCTGTTGCCAGACTGAGTTTGACTGTTTTGCGCTACACATGTTCAACTGTCATTTTCGAAGGGATTTCCAGGGATTTCCCAGGAAAATTATATATTGTTTTTTTCAACAGAGTCTGGGCTTTAACATGAAATGTCTTGTTTGTGTTTTTTAGGTGTATTCTCAACATTTTTGGGTGAAATGTGTGAAAAAAAATAAAAAAAATATATTTTTTTACAATTTGTAGAGTTTTTTTGTAATAAAAAATGTAAGTTTGTCAATAAAATCTTATTGCGTGAGAAACCCCAATTTCTCCCGCTTACAGCGATACCACATATGTATAGGTAGACACCCTTTCCTGCCCAGAAGTCTTTTATAGCTGCTGGATGACAAATGGTTAATTAAAAAAAAAAATGACATAGGGTCCCCCTTCCCGGGGAGGGGGACCCCATTTTTTTTTGGATTTTTAAGGGTTAAAAACCCTTAAAAATCCAAAAAAAAAAATGACGTGGGGTCCCCCTTACCCAAAGTAACCAGCCCGGGACCAGCTATGGGGGCTTGTAGGCACAGAGTGGGGGGGCCAGCTTTGGTGGCCCCCCCACCCTGCAGCCTACGAGCCCACATAGCCTATGTGGGCCCGGGCTCTTCTGCCCCCCCCTGGCCTTTGGGGAGGCAGGTAATGGGGGTGCGGGGGTTAATGGCAATGCCACCCCCCCAGCCATGTGAACTGGTATAAGGGGTCTCATGGACCCCTTACCAGCTCACAAAGGGTTAACTGTAAAAAAAAAAACACCACACAATAAAAAAAAGTATTTTATTAAAAAAAAATAATTTTTTTTTACTGTACTTACCTTCGATTGCAAGCTCTTGTCCCTCGCCGCTCAGCTGACAGATGCCTGTGATCGGCATCCAGAGAAGGAGAAGGCAGGAGATCAGAGGATCTCCTGTCACCTCCTTCCAGGGCACCGATCACCGGCATCTGAGAAGCTGAGAAAGCTGAAGCCGGTGATCGGGACCGGGATGACGTCATAAGCCCCGCCCCCAAGGGGGCGGGGCTTAGAGGCAAGATGGCGGTCGCCATCTTGAAGAAGAGAGGAGAGAGCCTCCCAGGCTCCCTCCTGAAGATCGGTAAGTCCTGGGGGGGGATCGGAGGCCCCCCAGGTGAAGAGGAGGGACAGCGGGAGCCAGCGCACATGGAGGTAAGTGAATGTCATTTTTATTTTTTTTTTTTTTTTACAGTTAGCAGCTGCTGCTGCAGAAGCGGGGGGGGGGGCGGCCTATTCCGGGGGCTCTCCTGGAGCCATCCGACCCCCCACGGGGGATCGGATGGCACCAAATTAAAGAGGAGACCCGGCCGGATCCAACAAGGGGTCAGGTGAGTATTTTTTATTTTTATTTTTTAAACTAGAAGCGATCAAAGTCAAGCACGTAACACCTACGGGCTTGGCACTTAAGGCCCAGCCAAGCCAGCACGTAGGTGTTACGTGCTTGGCAACAAAAGGGTTAAGACAGACACTTGAATGAAATATTAACTGATTATGGTGTAGAAGAAATTGTGGTCTGAACAAGAGCACAGAGCATTCTCAGTATCCTTTCACTAATGGAAACACCAGGCCTCATGATTATCTCTCTGATGATCTCAAGGACCCCTTACCAGTTCACAAAGATGCACACATGAATACATTTTTTTTATTATTTTCCCCTCATACTTCTCCTCTAATTATTGCTGGTCTTCGCAGACTCAAGTGATGCATCCCATGCTGTCCACCAGCTGGCTTTGGACAGTCTCTCCTGGTGTCTGTAACAGCTCTGTTCCCCACCATACTGGGAGTGATCTGTGACAGCACAGATCACTCCCACAGATCAGCTGTGGAGACTGGCCTGGGACAGTGACAGATGGGATAAATGGAAAGGGGGGGTTATGGCAAGTCACCCGCTTGCTAGCAAGTGACTTGCCAGCCCCTCCTGCCCTGTGAACTGGTATAAGGGTCTCAAGGATCCATTTACCAGTTCACAAAGACACACACCTGAATACATTTTTTTTTAAATTTATTTTATTATTTTTATTTTTCCCTTCATACTTACCTCTAATCATTGCTGGTCTTCGCAGACTTCAATGATGTGTCTCCTAGGACTCATTACTTGGAGAAGTGGAGTGTAAGCATGATTGCTTGGGAAATGAAGTGTGAGGCCGTTATGCTAGTGCTAGACATATTTTTAATTTGTCACTTTGATTCGTTATTTCCTCCAATTAGTAGCAGATTACAATCTACAGGGGGCAATAAATCTCAGTGACCACAATGCCTGTGAAATAGGTAATTTGATGTTTAGTGTCCATGGAGGCGAGTCTTAGAGAAGTGAGCTGGTTCAATTTGTTCCAAACCCAATTTTTGGGGGGTTTGTGCCAACCAAACTTTCCCTGAAATCCTGACTCACCTGACCTCTTGCTGTCCCCTGTCTATCTATCTGCTCTATCAGTGTCCAACACCAGTCTCCGCAGCATACAGCGGCCTCTCTCTGCTCTCCGATGCTTTGAGGGAAATTTATACTGGGGGTGATCTGTGACATCACAGATCACTTTCTATATACTGTAAATAGCCCTTCCCTGCTGTGGGGAGCAGAGCTGTCACTGACACTGACAAGAGAGACTGGCAGAAGCCAATCATCTGCCCTAGGCATGGGCCTAGGGTTTCCTAATGGGAAATATGGCACTGCTTATGGCCCCTCGCTCAAGTAATCGGATCTTAATACAACAGCATTAAGATAAACAACAACCCACCCCACAGATATCAGGCCTATACCCAAAGTCCTCCATCCCCTCTCCCAATCTCTTACCACCATCTTGCCCCCCCCCCCCTTCTGCTGTTTAAACCATTGTACTTCAGCTCACATTAGTTGCTGGTGTCAGCCTGCAGCCCCAAAACCTCTGTGGGAGCTACACTTATTGTATGTTTTTTAATATTATAACCAATATGATATAACTATGTTGATTCTGTAACAATTTATATTCCATTAAAAATACAACAAATGAAGAGATTATTTTAATTAGGTATTTTTCTTTTAGAGATTTTTAATTCCTGTTAATATACCTAAAGTCTGAAAAAAATCTAAAAAATGATTTTAGCCCAGGGAGGTTGAACTGGTACAACTTTCAGGCAATCAGGCTATCTGGCATTTAGCCAGGTTTTAAAATCTAAGCTTAATAACAAGTTAAACACGACATGTGGTGTGCTTATTTAACAGGATGGTGACCATATTTGTTTTATTTTCAAAGGATATCAAGTTTGGGAACAACCAAGCTGCATTACTAAATAGAAAAGACCATTAAAGAGGACAAGGCACCCTGTGGTCAGCCAACCTGCCCCCACTTCAGTCAGGACCCAATTAGGAATTGCCCAATCATCAAGTGGTCTTCTGGTGGTCACACACTTGGGGTTAGGTGAATAGCAGATATTTAGCAAGATACAGGACATTCACAATGAGGGGGTGAACCAACACAAGTAGAAACAGTGGCATGAGGAGCCAAAAACCCAAACATACAACTTATGACATGGCTTAGACATGGCCCTGAGAAGCAATGCCCAAATGTGTGTGAGTCCTAGGCACATAACAGTGGAGCAAGATTTAGAAGGCCAAGACATGGGACCTGGGGAGACTGAAAAGCCCAGAAGACATGTCCTCTAACTAGGAAGTTGGATGAGGGGCAGCAAAACCAGCCTGCATAGAATTGAACAACACACAGTGAACTAGCTCCAGAGGGCTGGGTAACACCATTTTTGACAGTGACATAGAGGAGCCAGGGTCATTAAGATTGATACAGGCATAGACTCTCAGGAGGGAAGTGAAAAGCGAGAAAAAATACTCAAAGCCTGATACATGGGATAGGGCATGGGAACAAAGAGTTATATAGCAGAAAGAACAACATACAGAGACAGCATATCTAATCCACCACTCCTTACAGGCAGGAACATGAGTCTTGGAGTACAGTTGTTGCAGGAACTGATGGATAAGATTTTAAATAATTTGACTGGTTATAGATGAAAGACCTTAATTCCACCATTTTTTTTATTTTAGTTTTTGGTTTGCATGCAGAAGATTAGATCTCAACATTAATTCAGCAACAAAATATTAAATGCTAACCGTTACTCACCACTATGATTAACTAGTTTTTGTGTTTATTTAAATAAGCATTTTATTGGAATGATGGTAAATAAAAAAGGCTGAGCTTTGGGCTATATTCTTGACAGTTTACAGAGATCTCAAAGAACCATAATTTAAGTATATTCTGCTTTATTATAGATACTAATTCCATTTAACAAACTAACCCCAGGTTCATTCATAGATTGTTCTAGTATTCGTCAGGTTATTCTTGTCCTGCATTCAATTACCGGTACTTTGCTGCATTACAGTTGATTAACATTAAGATTTTATGATAATCAAATTGAAAACAGGTCAATTTGCATGGTTACATTTTTCTTCCTTAAAACATGTCCATTTTTTATTGGATACCATTCAAATACAGAAATTGATTGACTTAAAAGAATTGCCTTTGATTTTTTTATCTACATGTTTGAGCTCGCCATCACTTACACAATCAGGCTGCAAATGCATTTAATTTTAACCTAGTTACATTGTCCTGGTTATTTCCCGTGCTTCTTAATTGAATACTGATTTTAGAGACTCGGGGTAACTGAACAGCTGCCTCCATTAGGTAAATGTTATAATGACCATTGTTATAGCACAAAGCAGTGAGGGCACATTTATCATCTGCTCCACACTGAAACATATGCAGAAGGTGTAGAATGTGGTGTGTTTAAGTAAAGGACCGATGCTAACTGCTAAGTCATATTGTAATGATTGGAGACTTGGGCTGAGGTATTCATCCTAGCTCTGGGATATGCCAATGAGAAATAGCATCTGCAAAATGGCACCATATGGCTCTATTTACAAAACCTTAGCACCTTGTTTCCATATTTGTGTAGAAGTCTAAAAATCTTTGTCAGTTAGTATTCAAGTATGCCTAAGTAAAATATCTTACAGTATAACATTTTGCTATATTCTCCTTTTAAACCTTATCTGAAAATGAACCTTTTAAGTTTATTTTTTTTTTGTATTAACTAACATTTGAAAGAACAATACATAATTCTTTTTTACTCTTGAGAAAAAAAATATATATATAAACTGTTTGAGAGGGCTTAACTCTATGCAGATGTTCTGGAATAATAGGTCACACTGCTGCAGAACTGCATGGGGTCTTGCCATCTTGTAATACACATAAGCATGAGGAGGGTGCTGTGTCAGAAGCAACCCACACACCAAACAGAGAGGTAAATGCCTCAGAAACTGGGGCAGCTTGTGTATTATGTTATATAAACACACACACTGAGTGTGTGTGTGTGTGTGTGTGTGTGTGTGTGTGTGTGTGTGTGTGTGTGTAGATTTGCAACAATGTATCTTCGTCACTGTTCACAGTGGACTGTGGATTTGCCACTGTCCATTCAGTTAGTGTAAACATTATGCATCTTATAATGTTATCACAGCTGATGGTTTTCTACTAGAAATAAAGGAAGATTGCACTGATATGTGAGGTAATATTGACTGTGGGATTGGGTTTTTATATAATCTGGACTATATATATGGCAAGATAGCCGCTGTCATGCAGTTATGCAGCTATTCCATAAAATCTGCATGGAGTTACCCCTCTCAAATAGTTTATGTCACTGATTACCAAAGTGGGGCTTTAGGGGTGCAATTTACTGAACTTGCATTTTTGACTTTAGGTCTGCTTTAAAACATGTTTGGGTTATAATATGTGGCGGCAGCAGCAGCAAGTGAAACTGGTCCCAGTCGGGGCTACAAAAAGATGGCAGCTGGCTTCCATGAGTGAGGACACTTCTAGTGCTGGCTGCACTGGTGCTCATGGGAGCTGTCAGCCATGTTTCTGTAGCCCTGGGTGGGGCCAGTTTCAAGCCCGAACATTCATTCAAAGCTTTGTTGAACTTGCCGAACATGAACTTTCAGGGGGGGTGGGGTCGCCCATCCCTACCGATAAATATATCACAGCTATGGGGGGAGACCCCAAACAGCCTACTATTTTCCTCTGCTTTAAAACTTTCAGGCCTGTAATAACTAAAGCAATGTGTAAAGTTTTCAGCAGGATGGAAAGGGTTATCTAGGAGTGAGAGTTATTTAAAGTGGACCAACACCCTGGGGTGATCGGCCCTAATCGGGGTGCCCCCCTGAAGTGGACCAAAACCCAGGATAGTCAAAATCCTGGGTGTTGGTCCACTTTAAGTCCTGGACATTATTTAGCAAAACACTATCCCTTTAAGCTAGGGTCAAAGCAGTCCTGTCAGCCTAGTGTTTATAAAATTATCTGCTATGACTATAATAATAATCAAATAGGTGGAAACAGCCACCTGCTGTTTATATGCCAGGAATCCAAATCTGGAAAATGATTTTTGCCAGGGTAGTGGTGCTTAAAGAGGCTGTCAGCAAGCTAGTAATTTGGGAGCTAGACTCTGGCTATCCAGGGCTGTCAAAAGGGATCAAAAACCCATTCAGCTTAGTCCAGCGTAACCAGCGTAAGTTTGGTGCTGAAAGGAAGGTCACTGTCCACTGGCTGGCTGTGAGGACTGGCATGAATGGGGTCGTGAACTGGCAGTTCACTGTCTGTCATCGCTCAAAGCTAACTGCTCTATCCACTGGACTGTTTGCTGTGGTATAGTTTTGTGTCTGCTGGAGTAGTGTGGTTCTTCACTGGATCCCAGAGCTGCTCTTTTTAACCTCACCTAGCATTCATTATGCTGTGGTGGTTCCTATAAATATATGTACTTTGCTTGGCACCTGTGTTGGATCATTGCTTTGTCTTCCTTAAGCCTGGCTGTGCTCTCCAATCCTCTGCTATACATGTCATTGTGGGGCTCAGGGGTCTTCCTGAATCTTGCAACTGGCTCTGGGTCCTTCAGGTTTTCTGGATTTGGGCTCATGCCCTCCTTGTCCTAGCTGGGCCCATTGCCCTTCTTGTTTAGATGGGCATACGGCCCTTCATTGTTCGTGTCTTGATGTGTGCTATTGTCTGTGCTGGGCCCACGGCCCTTCTGTTGTCCGTGCTGTTGGTGCTTGACCCACTGCCCTTCTATTGTCTGTGTAGTCTGTCAGTTAGGCTTGCAACCTTTCCTGTGACTGTGCTGCAGTTTTTGCTGCACCCACAGCCCTCCACTGTCAGTGCTATTATCTGCCCTGGGCCCATGGTCCTTCATGGTATGTGCTATTGTCTGCACTAACCTTCTATATCCTGCACTGGGGCCCAGTCCTGCTATTGTCTGCACTGGGGCCCACCCCTGTCATTGTCTGTACTGGGGCCCAGTCCTGCTATTTTTTTCTCTTGGGCCCTGTCCCCCCACTGCCTGCACTGGGGTCCAGTCCCTCCATTGTCTGCATTGGGGCCCAGACTATCCATTCTTGTCTTGTGTACATCTACCTTGTGTTTCCACACCCCTCAAGTCTGCCACCCTTAAAGGACTATACAGGTCCTGTGTGCGCTCCACCTCTAGGAGTGCTGCTGAAGAACTGGGTTGGTTTTGTGCTCTCCAAGCACTGAACCTCCCACACCCAGTGTGATTGGCAGCTTGCCTCTTTGGTGAAGCAGGCGGGTTGTTAATCCTCCAACCACTAAGTTCCTAGTCCCATATTTCACTGTGCGGTCCCCTACTCATGTCCAGACCAGTCTGGGGAGTTCCCTAGCCTCCCGGGATGTCCAGCCCATCGCCCTGGAGAGGAATTAACTGCCTGTCCGAGTCCCGATCCCTAAACCAGATAGTTCCACTGTCCAGTCCCCTACCCATGCCAAGACTCTTGCACTGGGGAATTCCCAGGCCTCTCAAGATGTCAGCCAACTTAGTTTGCTTATTGTCAGGTCACATTCAAGGTATGATACTGACTTTTGATGTGCAAAACAAAAGCAATGACAGTCTATAGTATGTGTGAGTTTGGGTCCCTGAACCTGAACCCAAACACGGATTTCAAACTAAAATCCGTGTCTGAGTTCAAAATTCGTCCCCAACCCAGCAAGAAGGTTGAATGGCTGCCCAGCAACAACCTTCTTGCAGCCCTAGCAAATACAGCCATGCCTAGCCATGGTCCGTCTCCCGGCGCTCTGTATTAGATAGTGAGAGGTTGCTGCTGCTGAGATAGGGAGGGACAGATAGGGCTTTGTTAAAAACAAAATTGTCCTTGTCACAGGAGTTGTGGACCGGCATCCAGGAGCAGACAGATGAGTGGCTGCTGCCAATGTATCGGAAACCCAGCAAGGTGATGTGCAACAATGGGCGTAACCTTGTAGCAACATTTCTTGTCTGGCGCATGTGCTCAAATTGGCGGTGCACTATCCAGAGATGCCGGAACATCATCATAACGTGCATAGCTTGTGCACAGACTTTCGGCATTTCCTTCTGACATATGCAAAAAGAGCAGCTGTGTCAACATCACCTACTCCTGAGCGGACCATACCAGCAGGCCTAGCCCTGTGACATTTTGCGGATGATGTGGCCCTACCTTGGCTTGGCTCTTTAATGCTGCCAGTGCCACAACTACCCTCCTGTTCTTTTGAAGCAGCCTCTGTGTTGCTTGGTTCCCAAGTCCTGTCCAAAACCAAATCATCAACATAATTCTCCTCCTCCTGATCCACGCCACTTGATATCTCATTGGCCAACTATCTACTGTACACCATAACTGCCTTCATAATTGCCAGTATGTCCATGCCTACCACCAACCCCACTGCCAAAGCTATGCATTTAGGACATAGCTTCCACCTCCTCTTTAACACACTGCAAAGGTTGACTGTCCTCAAAACAAATTTTTTTTCATCTGTTTCTTTGGAGACAAAGTGGAGGTCCGACTAGGAAAGGGCAGTGAAGATGATGGAAGGGAATGGCCAGAAAGATTTCTTTTACTGGGCCAGTTATCTGTAGTGGATAACATAGCCACTAAAACCTGGCATAGTCTCTTCCTCCGCCTGAGATGAGCGATTCTACCAGTCCACAAAGGGCGCATTGTTCGAAATAACACTGGAGGAAATGGACAACTCTGGCTTGCTGCTGCTACTACTAGCAGAGGCAAATGGCTGGAGCTAATTTTCACTGCTGCCACAGTGTTGGCACTGGCAGCAACATCCTTTTTCAGGGGTTTTTCAGGGATGTCTTTTCCTCTACCCCGTCATTTACCCCATTTACTTTCCCAGACATTTTATTTAGTTTAAAAAAAATAAATAAATGATAATTCAAAGCAGTGCACACCCCATTTGCCAGAATTACATAGGCAAGCAAAAGAAGGTGCACCCCACAAAAAACTTGCCTGCTGAAGTGGGGGTAACAACAATATTATGTGGCTTGTTTTAATGGAATATCAGAGCAGAGCAGACCCCAAGTGTGTGAATTACATGGCTTAGCGTGTTTTAATTTTTAATGAAATATTCACAACAGAGAAGAAGCTAACTTTAAACAAGGAGGTGTACCCCAAAATAAGCTGGCTGGTGAAAAATATTGAATGTGCTTTTTTTTAATTGAATATTCGCAGCAGAGCAGAAGACACTCCAAATGGCAGACTGACACAGCCCAGGACAGCAGAATTGCAGACAAAAGCTCCCAGCTCCCAGGCAGATTACACTGTCTACTATTATATGTGCCCCTCAGAAATAAAACACACTGACTTTAAAACCATTTCAAAAATTCCTGTTCCCCTTTTAGCAAAAGCCTTTCTAATTTGTCTAATCTATATCAGCTTTAAGTTTACCAACACCTTCCACTGCACAGGTGCTGGTCCCCGCCAGAGCTGCCGCTAAATGAAAGTCTTGGGGGGCATCCAAAATGCTGGAGCCTCCCCATAACCCCCCCCCCCCACCCCCAGAATGCCGTAAATCTCTTTTTCCACGGTCCAGTGATGAGTTTCCAACACTGTAATTGGGTGCTCAGCGCTCACATGAGCAGTGACATTCCGGACTCCTAATGTCCTGGCCAATCGCGGCCTTGGTTTCTCTGCACCTGCTTTAAGACACTTTTATGACCCCTATATCTCAACCCCCATCATGGCCATAATCTGCAGCTCTACAGCTGGCAGGTGCTGGCAGACAGCCACAAAATAGAGCAAACCCCCCGGGGCTGATGCTATTGGACAACATACCCGGGCACCTGTTGGGAGCCCTAGCCCTCTGACAGGCGTCCTGACCCTGCAGTGGGTGGCCGGATAGTTTTCTTTTCTTTCTGCTGTTTTCATCTGTCAGCAGAAAACTGCAGCTCGCACTTTGCTCAAGCTTCCTCCCCTTCTGTTTCAGTGTTGGTACAGCAGTTTTGAATGTCCAGGTTCAGACACTCTCCTGTGCCAACACACTGGTCTCATTTTCAGTGCTCCCCTTCTCTTCTCCTCACCCATTCTGTGTCACAATCAGATGCACAAGCTGCCTGCTGATAGGAAGAATCATCGGGCAGCAGATGAACTTGGAGCATCAGAGAAAGTAAAGCAAACACTTTCTTGGAGCTCAGATCATCAAAATTGTTACCTAATAAAGTGTTTTTTTTTTTATTTTATAAAAAAAAAAAATTGTTGATCACAGCACCAGGGCTCCCCCTGTGCACCCCCTCCCCCTGCAAGACCAATGCTCCCCTGTACTGTGATCAACAATCATTTTTTTATCAAATGACTACTGGATCACTTTAAAGCGGTCTATGGTTCACTTTCATGCTTATCAGTGACCTATGTGCACTCATGCCTACTAAAGCAGAAAAAAACCCACCCTGGTTTTAGTTTCCACGGCTGACAGCTGGCCTTACTCCAGGGCATTCCCACCCCGAAAAAAAAACCTCTAAAGGAGGTCTAAAGGACTCAAGTTAATGGGGCGACGGACACATGCACAGAGCAGAGAATGTCACTCTCTGCGCATGCCCGTTGCTCTTTGCATGCGCCTGCCAGCCCAAGGCTAAAAACATGTTCTGATAAAAGGTAACCTCTGTGATGGCCCCAAATCAGGATGCCCCGCTACAGAGAAAAATATGCCGGAACGTGAAAAATCTGGGTGTCTTTTTTCTTTCAATGCAGGGACACTGCTTGTGACTTGGGAGCGGATCTGAATTGATGATCCCCACATATACACTACCTGCAAGCTTGTTCCCCAGAGCCTAAGTACTCCCATCTTCCAGGATCCCATCTCTCGGTGTCCTATTGCCGGACCCATGAAATCCCTGGCAGCCAATCACAATGGCCCCACAGGTGAGTGCATATTGATATGCTATTTCTAGTACTGCCAGTTGCTGACTGACCTAGGAGGAATTTTATTGGTGAGATTGAGTCTGTGTGGTTATTTTGTGTAATTTCCAGTGATAGGAGTGAGTAGCAGTTGCAGTTTTACAGGGGAGGAGCACGTGCCAAAGTCTGGCACACAGGGCCGGATCAAGTGTGGTGGAGGCCCCTGGGCACAAAATCTGGTGTCGGCCCCAGATACAGTATTTTTTTCCTTCATACTAATAGTTCAGTCAAGTAACTGATTGGTGGTTTTCTGGCTCTTGCCCACTTACTTGAACATCAGATCATGTCCCTTGTGCCACCCTTGTGTGGATGACTCCTGCTTTGCATTCTGGGTGGGGGATGTGTAGTCATCCAGTTGGTCCAGCAGAAAACAGTTCCCTGCATTGAGCTGCCAGTGGCTGTGCTTGGTGGCTTATGTGCAGTGAGCGGCCGCCAACTGACACCTCTGCATCCACCCATCCCTGTAGAATTGCTGACGGTGGCTTAACTGCTCTAGACTCTCCATCCTGCCCTGTGGTGGATTTGCCTACAGGTTTGCAAAAACAAAAAAGGCTTGCCTAGGCATGGGGGGGGCTCCTGGACCCGGCCATAACCCAAAGGTTGGTGGAGGTCTCCTTTGCAGGACAAGCGCATCCTTTCGCTGCTCCTCATAATTCAGCGCTGCTGGCACACCACCTCCATGTGAGTGACTGATGCCAGGGTGGCCGTTTTTCATGGGCCTGGACAATGCAGGTCTCAATCTCACAATACGGTAAGTCTTTGAGCCCCAGAGTAGGGGCAATCAGCTGTGGGGGACAAAAGGCGAACTTTTTTTTTCCTTTAACCCTAACTTCACTAAGAGCAGGGTAAGGGGAGATGGAGAGGGACTTTTGCTCCATAGCATAATCCCCAGGGGACATCCATATACTTGGGATGGCCAGTACCGTTCACAACTACTGAAACTCCGCGGCCAGATGTGCTTTGAGCTGGGGGTAACACACGTCAAGGGGCCCCATTGACTAACTGATGCTCGAAGGCCCACCTAAACCTTCATTTCTAGTGCTTCTCATTTCAAGATTTCATATATTTTGCTCCAAGAGCCATCATCACAACATGGTTCCAGTTCACTTCTGGTTTCTTGGTCCTTCAGCGCAACATCAGGTATATACTGTAAACCTTAATACCTTATATGTAAAGCATTGTATCTCGAGCATCTAAAAACCTGCAGAAATAAAAAAACGCCTGACATGTTGTGGGGGATAATCTATGAAAGTGTAAAAGAGCTTTCTGGTTAATCATCAGGGGTATAACTACAGGAGATGCAGGGGTGCTACTGCACCATGGCCCAGAAGGTCAGGGGTGCCCCATTATTGTTGCTCCTCCAGATTTATTATATTTGTGCTCATTTGGCATCATTTAGAGAAATGAAACAGCATTTGTCGCTGCTGTTTCAGTCTTAAGTTGTCTAGCTGCATTCAATTGAGTAAAAAAACTGAAAAACTTTTATTGTATTTATTTATTGTGTTTATTGAGTCATGAAAGGGCGCACCACCTTTAGTTACACCACTACTAATCATTGCTAGTTTGAATACTGTCTTTTAATGTATGCCTGTGATAAGATTATAATCTTTTTAAGAACTATAAAACAATAAGTATAAGTATAAAAAATATATAACAAACCAGATGAAAGGGGTTCTGTATCAGTAAAGAAAATAAAAATGCATTTTATAGTCTACTATAATCACGTTCTAAAAGAACATGCAGACTACAAAATAGAACACAATGCCATAACAAAACAATACAAACTAAAATTATACTGAAAGAGAATACAGAGTAATTTTAGTTTATTATGCTTTCTGTAATTATACTGTATGTTGTCAATTATCTATTATTTCACACTGTGCTAAAAGCATTTAACAAATTAAACACTGTGAGAACAATCTGGTACTTTTCACAGAACGGTAAAACCATTCAGAAATCCATATTGGATCCATGCCTTCTCAGTAGAGCCAAAACATACCAATAAAATCATTCATTGTCTGAGTCAACTGTGCTGACTGACTGTGCTATTCCCAGTGATGTAAATATTGCACATAGACATTAAAGTATTGTGTAGTCTTGTCATGTTTGGTCAGGTGGGTCATCAGCCAGGTTGCGAATGGTGAGCGAACGGTAATGACGCTCACCGCCACGAGAATGCCGGCTCCCCTCCGCAAATCACACATTTATCAAGCCGATCCTGCTTAGCGACTGACAGAGCGCCAGATAGCGAATCATTCATCATTATTCCAGCCTCACCCCACAGCGCCAGCGAGCGACCTTGAACAGCGACAGGTATGACCTCTCGCTAACTGGCGCTCTCCAATGCATTTCAATGGAGCAATCTTTAAATATTCTTAATTAATTGCTATTAATGTTTTTTTTTTTTTTTAAATGGCAATGTAAGATATTTTTTTTAAGGTAAAAAAAAAAAAAAAATTGTGCAGAATTGATATTACAGGTCTGATATTAATGTATTCATATTACAAAATGTTTGTAAAAACATGTTTTTTTTTTTTAACCCATCGCCGCCAGCGCTCTGGGGTTTAAACAAGCATTTCACAGCGCGAGAATTTTTTGAGCGTGATTTGTTAATGAATATGCTGGGAGCCGTTCGCTATGGCCATTCGCTGTCATGCGCTCCCATACAGCGTGGAACCTGTCAAACAGCGACTCCTAACCCCGTATTCAACATTACCGCACACCGACTGAGTCGCTGTCAACAGCCGAACAACGGCCAAGCACAGCGAATACTAGCGTGCGCTGTGAAAATAACGCTACTGGCGCTCATCTGTCACTACCTGGCGCTATTAATGAATCGGCCTCTAAGACATTGCCAGTAAAGACATCCCAAAGGAGACAGATCTACTAAGAACCCTGTGATTTGCACATTTACCGATTAATAAACTGATTACAAGCAATTTGGAATAGTCATCTAGTGCATGTATCACTGATTGTACTGCATGTTGTACTGCAATCTCTTCGATCAGCTTCATAACAACGGACCTCAAATGAGTCTAACACTAAGAAAATCAAAAGGTACAATACAATTCTTGGTCTTCATTTTTTATAAGCCATTCTGGGTTCAAAACGTGTAAATTACTGCAAAGTAGACAAACTTGTACTAACATATAAAAGGTCATCAAAAATAGCAAAAAATCCCCCACAGCATTCCCCTTTCCTAAGGAACGACCATGTTTGTGCCTGCAGTGCAGTCTGTCCTACCATAGGGAGGGAGGGCTCCAGTGAATGCCAGGCCTTTGGCAGATACTGGTCCTGTGGGTTGGTCACTTACCCCAGGCTAGACGTCCCACACCTGGAGCTCTACCTTGCTTTGCTGACTATCACCACCTTTATCACTAGTCATCCAGCTTGACAGAAAAATCATGGTGGTAACCACAACCTTTTTCTGCTTTCACATGATATATGTGCACTTGGCAAACTAGCTGGGCTGCTGGCGGGCACATAGCTTTTAAGATTGTCAAGAAACTATCACAAAAAATGACCCAATAATAAAAATCTATATAAATATTCTGGATGGCGAGAGGAGGGGTCACTTATACACCCAGCAATAAGAAATACTCAGCCAGGCTTGTTTTGTATTTTGATGGAAGGAAGAGGAAGTCAGGGATGACAGAACCTGTCACCCCTGATACACTAAACCTGTCACCTCTGGATTTTATTCCTACCAGGAGAAGCAAACCGCAAGCTTGGCAGGAGTTTTATTCAGTTCTGGTGTATAAGTGACCCTTCCTCTCATTAGATTTTTAATACATAATTCCACGATAGGGCTCCTTTAAGCCGGTTTTTGGACTTTAATCAAAATATGATAAAACCGCTTAAAACTGTTTTCTCCAATTAAACCCACAATTTACTTTTGTAAATACCTCAAATAGCTTGGGTGGGGTACTTGGTGGGGGCAGGTACTCACAGGCAGGTACTCGGTCCTATGTCTCTGTTTGCAGATGTTTGAGTGACTATTTTTTTTATAAACACAGTTTATAAAACATGATGAAAGTAAGGAAATACTGTGTTCACATACTGCAGAGATATAGCTAATAACATTTTACAAACAACTTTCACACTGCCCTTCCGAGTGCACCTGTCATAGAACATTTTCCCAATGGACTCTCACGGTCCGTCTGCTTTATGTCACATAACTGGTAACTCTACAAATAATATAAAGTGGTGAGCCATTGATTAGTGTCACCAGGTGTTGCCTAATAAACCTTAGACTGAGGTTTGTTGCACTAATGGTGGGGAATGTAAGGACATCTCTGCAAATACACAAATGTTGATCTTCATGGGCATAGTAAGGGCAAAAGCCATGCATATCAGCACCAGAAGCTAGGTGGCAGTGCTGAGCATGTCAGCAGTAAACAGGCTGAAAATCTGGGTATGGTGCAGCCTCTCCCAGCAACCATAAACGACTTTGAAGAATGTCCTGGAAGATTAGACGTGGGCTCTGCCTTTTATGTACTCTAATATCCATTTTTTTAGTGTTATTTGTTTTAAATGAATTAAGAAATATCCACCATTATTTCCCTGCGTCCAAATCTTTGTGTCAGGAAATGTCTGGTAAATTGCTGCAACTCCTGTTTGGGGGAATTTTTAAGGGGTTGATGAGTACACGGATCTTAGGGCAGAATATCTGTATTGATTGTGTGCTAAATGACATAAAATTGGACCTTTTCAGCTTATGTGTGCTGTGCAGACTGTCAGCGACACTCATTACAGTATCCCCTTGCGATTCAGATTTAGGGCCTTGTGCGGTGCTCCTCTCTGAGAGATGCCACTCATTACAATAACTGAGTGAAGGCTGCTATTGGCGGCCTCTGAGGTTGGGAGAGAGCTGATTTGCTAAGGTTCCGTCATGGTAGTTATTTTTCTTTCTACTCTACTGGCCATTGGCCCGGCGGTGCCGGTATTTGTTTTGTTACTAGTAAATGAGGATGGGAAAAGTACACCCGCAATTAAAACACCAGTAAAAAAACAAATACCAGCACTGCCAGGCCAGTGGGCAGTAAAAAAAAATCGGGCCAGGTGGCATCTCTAGCTGTGCTCCAACTTCAGATGTTTTTTTGCCAGAGCCTTGTAACTGTAACTCAACCCAGTGGCAATGGTGAAGCCATTCTGGCACACCTTCTTAAGGGGACACCATTGGTTCTCACTTTCCTATGAGAAGGATTCAAAATGTCCTTTACCCCTGGGGACATATTTTCATATCAGTCCCCATTGCAAAATTGATATTCCTTGTTTAAAATTTAAGATTCTTCTACTGCTTATGAGGTACAACGACTGTATGCATTTCTGTAATTTTTCAGCTCGTAGGGCTGAATTTTTTCCTTGGTGCAAATATTGCAAATGTAAAAACAAATTGCACAGCTAAACATGGCGCTGAATTGCACTGAAGGAAAAAAATCATAAAAAAAAAATTGTTTTCTCACAAGAAAACAAATTTCAACATCACGCCTCTGCATAGCTGGTCTGTAGAGCTGCTACTTGGTCTATATCTTTACAAAACTTTACAAAACTGGCAGTGTGGCACCAGCTAAAGCTGCATTGGGCAAAAAATATTTGCATATTGTAGTTTCATGAAAAATATATTTTATTTTTTAATTGTCATTTTATGACAATTAAAGACTCAGCAGTCTAAGACCCTTATTTATGAAGGGATAGCAACAGGTAGCAACTGATGAGCGACCAGTAATGACGGGCCCCGCCACGAGAATGCCGGCTCCCCACCACAATCACACATTTATCAAGCCGATCCTGCTTAGCGAGTGAGATAGCGCCATATAGCCACTCATTCATCATTATTCCAGCCTCAGCCCACAGCGCCAGCGTCCGACCTTGAACAGCGACAGGTATGACCTCTCGCTACCTGGCGCTCTCCAATGCATTTCAATGGAACAATCTTTAAATATTCATAATTAATTGTTATTAATGTTTTTTTTTTTTTTAAATGTGAAAAATTCTGTGACCACTTCTGCCATGTTAGTAAATTTTTTAAGGTAAAAAAAAAATAAAAAATTGTGCAGAATTGATATTACAGGTCTGATATTATTGTATTCATATTACTAAATTCTTTCAAAATTTTTTTTTTTTTGGTTTCCAAAAATTTGGTGCTTTGGGGGTAAAAAAAACTACTGTTAACACATTGCCGCAAACGTTCTGGGGTTTAAACATGCATTTCACAGAGCGAGAATTTTTTGAGCATGATTTTTTGATGAATGTGGTGGGAGCCGGTCGCTCTGACCAGTCGCTATCATGCGCACCCATACATCGCGGAACCTGTCAAATAGCGACTCGTCCCCCCGTATTCAACATTACTGCACACCGACTCAGTCGCTATCAACAACCGAACAATGGCCAAGCACAGCGACTACTAGCGGGCGCTGTGAAAATACTGCTACAGTCGCTCAACTGTCGCTACCTGCCGCTATTAATGAATCAGCATCCCAGAGTTATTTGGTGCTGATTCATTCCCACTCTATTTATTA
Source organism: Gastrophryne carolinensis (assembly GCA_027917425.1). Classification (NCBI taxonomy): domain Eukaryota; kingdom Metazoa; phylum Chordata; class Amphibia; order Anura; family Microhylidae; genus Gastrophryne; species Gastrophryne carolinensis. Next base: position 218,061,986 of record CM051234.1, read on the forward strand.
CTGCTTAGGACATTCCATATGTATTTGAATAAAGAACAAAGCACTGTGTTCTCCACATGCCCCAGAGGAAAAAGGTTTTAGTAAAACATAAAAATCTTTTCTTCTGGGCATGTGGAGGTCGAAGCTTCCTCCCTGATGATATTGGCTGCCTCAGGCGGAATTATTTTTTTCTGCTTCAAGGTGCATAATTTATTCCCACTGTTACTAGTTTTACAAACGTTTACTTTTCCGGCTTGCTGGGTGAGGCTGTGGTATACCCTGATTTGAATCAACTTTTTTAAAAAGTGCCCGCAATCTCCATGGATACCCCATTGACCCATATGTATTAGAACAAGTACTTAGTCCTCCACATACCCAAAAACAAATACCTTTATTGTGAGTACTGAAAATGTTAAAGGGGGCTTCTGTTTTTTTTTTATTAATTAATGCAAATTCCCTTAAGTGTTGTGATATACGCAACTCTTCTCTGTCTGCATAAATGGTATTCAGATTTGGTAGATGCAGAACCAGGAAATTCAAACAAATGTGCCCAAATTACAATAGCAAAAAATATTCTAGCAATATTTCTTATTAGTCTCTAGTATTTCATTTTCTAGCTTTCAGTAGCTAAGTGAAGTAGGAACATTGCTTACCCAACCTAGTAAAATGTATTAAAAAAAAAAAGACCTATGATGGCAAAGGACCATGCTGACTTAAGCAGTTCTGCAAATATGATTTGTCAGAAACAAACTGAACAGGTAATGAAATTATTCTTTTAATAGGAAGATACACACTTGTCCTTTTAGTGTGTTTTCCTGAGCATGTAGTTTCTCTGGTTTTAGAGAAGCTTGTTTATGTAATATTTCATCTGAAATGAATCATTTAAAGGCTGTTACAAAAATGGACATATATTTAAAGTAAAAGTGGACAAAAAAAACGCAGCTGGATCGGCCGGGAAATCTATTCCCTCCCCACAGGACATACAAAATCGGGATGCCCCGCTGTGTGAAACCCCCCCAGGTAGCCTGCAACACTTACCTTAATCCCGGTCCAACAGCGCATCTCCCTGAGTGACCCTAAAGGTGGAGGGTACACAGGCCCCTGGATAGTCCTTTGGTGGTTGCAGACTTAAGGATGGGAAAGCACAGGGCAGGTGAACACAAGACAAGAATGGATGGCCTGGGCCCCAGTGCAGACAGCAGCAGGACCGGGCCCTAGTGCAGACAGCAGCAGGACTGGGCCTCATTGCAGACAGCAGCAGACCCGGGCCCCAGTGCAGACAGTGGCAGAACTGTGCCCCTGTGCAGATAAAGGCAGAATTGGGTGCCAGTGCAGACAATGGCAGAACTGGGCCCAATGCCGACTATAGTGGATCTGAACGCGGTGTAGGCAATGGAAGGCTGCAGGCACAGTGCAGACAATAGACTGGATAGTGAAGGGCCATGGGCCCAGCACAAACAGCACAGACAATGGAAGGACCATGGGTCCAGCAGAGACAATGGAAGGGCCATGAGTCTAGCACAGACAATTGAAGAGCCATGGGTCTAGCACAGACAATGGAAGGGCCATGGGTCTAGCACAGACAATGGAAGGGCCATGAGTCTAGCACAGACAATTGAAGAGCCATGGGTCTAGCACAGACAATGGAAGGGCCATGGGTCTAGCACAGACAATGGAAGGGCCATGGGTCTAGCACAGACAATGGAAGGGCCATGAGTCTAGCACAGACAATTGAAGAGCCATGGGTCTAGCACAGACAATGGAAGGGCCATGAGTCTAGCACAGACAACTGAAGAGCCATGGGCCTAGCACAGAAAATGGAAGGGCCATGAGTCTTCCATGAGTCTAGCACATACAATTGAAGAGCCATGGGTCTAGCACAGACAATGGAAAGGCCATGGGTCCAGCACAGACAATAGAACGGCTGTGGGTCCAGCACAGCTAGCACAGACAATGGAAGGGCCGTGGGCCCAGCACAGATAATGAAAGGGCCGTTGGTCCAGCACAGACAATAACACAAACTAAGACACAAAAAAAGAGGGACCATGAGGCCCAGCAAGGACAATAAGGGCATGAGCCCAAATTCAAGATTCAGAATTTAAAATTACAAGATACTAGAAGGCCCAAGGGCACTGCAAGGACAAGGAGGTATAGCCGAGGGTTGTAGGGATTGGCTAGGCTTCAGGAAGACAATACAATGATCCAACACCAGGGCGAGGCCAGGCACATGAATTTATAGGAACCACCACAGCATAATGAACACTAGTTGAGGTTAAACAGTGCAGCTCTAGGCCCCAGGGGAGGACCACACTACTCCAGCACACACAGCTGCCCCACCACAGCAGATAGCAAAGTAGCTAGAGCAGTGATGACAGATGTTGAATCGCTGGTTCAAGACCCCATTCATGCTAGTCCTCACAACTATATGTAGCATATTGCATTTGCCCCCCCAGAAATCCCATACATATAGGGTCTGATATATCAAGCACAAAATGCAGTCCCCTCAAGTGACACAAGTAAGGGAGATTTCCTGCATTAACCTTGGCGAGATGTCAAGGCAGAGGAATGGAGGACCTTTGTTCTTCTAAATAGTAGTTGCCTGCGGGAACTACACCCAACAGACTTGCTGAAAGGACTCTATCCAGGGGGAGGGGTTGGGAAAAAAAGATGACGCAGAGAGGAGGGTGCTGTGAACTATTTGACTATTTGTGAACTGGTCAGCGGTCCAATGGACTACTATACCAGTTTGAAGGGTAGGGGACCAACATCCATCCTGCTGGCACCGTCAGGGTGGCATGCCGATATCCCCAACCAGTTACTCACCCCATTTCCTGGTCATCAGGGGTGCAAAAAAAAGCCTGGAAACAGTAAAAAAAATAGCATTTTCTACAGCAGAAATGTGTGTAAATGTTCATTCTTTTTTTAATCAAAGCAAGGATCTTAACTACAGCAATCCATTTACCTTATTAAAATTAAAACTGACATTATGGTAAGCCTCATTAACATATCACTATTGACAGATTGACATTTCGATTATTTACAGTAATGTTTGAAGTGGACATTGATTTTGTGGTTGTAGTTAAGACTCATTTATTATTGTTAGCTCAGAAGGTGAATCTCTGCTGTTGATTCTTTTAACTCTTACAGTAGACATCCACAGAGTGTTGTTTTTAGTTGATTCCATCCTTTACAGAGTAACTGACCTAGCTTGGTCACATGACTTGGTCATCCCTTTAAATTTGTTATTTCCCCAACAACTGCTACATTATTAGCCCTCACTGAATTTTTATTCAATACATGCCTACACATGGTTGCATACATGTAGTTCAGAGACAACCAGACTAAGATGTTTTCTGATTGTTTTTACTTAACTTGTGGGATATGGAAATAAACTGTAGCTGTTTAACAGTTTATACTGTTTTACACTTTATTCCTTATCAGTACACTTCTATATGAGAACCCAACACCCGGAAATGTTGCATTTTGAATAAAACACAAAACATTCTCTATGCTCCCAATTTAGGAGGTTTATAACTAGGTCCTGGGGTTTGATGGGGACAAGACTGGTGTCATTTACTAAGGAAACACCTTTTAGTTCTGAAGAAATGCTTTATTACCACACTGAGTTCAAAGACAGAAAAAATAATTTCTGTTGTAAAAAAGGAAAGATGGCTGATAGTGGGTTGGGGTTAAAAATCACCCTGGGATTTTAACAGCCTGAGGCAAGTCAAAGACATCCTTGCCAAGCCCCACTCACAATGTACCACCTGCTCAGTTAAGTTAAGCTATTAAGTTTCAGGAGCAGATAATGGGCATGGAAATAATAGGACACGGGCTGGTCTCCAACTCAGATAATCCCACTACCGTGTCTTATTTGTCTAAATCCAATACATTTTATTATAAAACCATTACTGAAACATGATGCGCATGATACATACAAAACACAAACATGATTTTTTTGGGGGTGTTACCATTAAAGTGGACCAAAACCTAAATTTTTAACTAGCATCCCCTGAATCTCTCCCCCTATGAAGATCATCTTTTGCTAATTCTCACTGCTCCTGCTTCACTCTAATCCCAGGTAATGGCATCTGTTTTAGCTGTAAAGCGCCACCTCCTCCATTCATTGTTGTTGTCATTGCCCCATCTAAGCAATGACTGATCACCTGCTATCTTACAGACATCAACCACAAAAAATAAAGTGTTTCACAGCTATTTGAAAATCTACACCATAAGAATGGAGTATTGGCTAAATGTATTTCGCAATTTCAGTGGTTTTTGGTCCGCTTTAAGTATAAAATACAGAAATAATTCTACAAATATATCTTTTTAAAGGAAATGTGATATGTTGTTGAATCTCATTGGAGGATCCAAAAGTTTCTTGCATCTCCTATAGTATGGAGTGCATGATGTAAGAGCAGGGTTCAAAACTGGACGAGGGGGAGACACAGAGCACCATCAACCATAGCGGCGGGCGTTACAATGTATGTCAGTGGTTCACCTTCAGTTCAGCCACTACCAACCAAATCCAGGTGAGGTTCTAAAGATTCTGATATTTGAGGATTAGTAATGTATTTATTGTAGGGGATGTTTGAGCTATGCACCTATCTATTCATTTATAGACCAAAGGGCCAAAGCACAGGAAAGTGCATATTCCATAGTATCATAGACGCATGGATCTTTTCGCTGCTTATAAATGCAAGATGTGCCTTACAGGTGCTCCTTTCTATTATCACAGGCATAATGTCCACCATATAATGTTTCCTATTTGTGTTTTTAATGGTTTTTAACCCGATATAATAATAAAATGTATTGATTTTAGATGAATATGACATGGCAGTGGGAATATCTGGGATGGGAACCAGTCAGGGTTCCGTTATTCTTTTGATGCAATTTTAGAGCATGAATATAAGTGAGAATGGGAACTACAGCAGCTTATTTAGCACAGTGAGAATTATCTTTTTCTCACATCATGAGAAAAATCTCAAAAAATGTAAGAAAATAAAATTCTTAAGGTGCTTAATCAGCCCTATGGTGCTGAAGCTATAACATTGCAAGAGCAGATAATGTGCATGGTAATGCATGGTTTTCCATACTTGCCACTAAACTGATGCTTTAGTTTTGCAGGGGGCGATAAGATAAGATTGGCTAACCTAAAACCCATGGTGCAAGGGAGAGTGATAGGGGAAACTGTAACCTGGCCGATCAGGAAGTCTGACTACCCCCCCACCTACACCCCCAATAGAGGCCTTCTGGACATGGTATTATGATAGTTTTGCCACCACATTACCCTACTTACATCTTCTAGCTTTGTGTTCATTTCTTGAGAGCCTTGAAGATACTTTATGTAGGTCACCAATGCTGCTCCAATACATGTTTCTGGTAGTGATATTCGGTATAGTAGAAGTGGAGGCCAGGAGTTAAAAAAAATTTTTTTCAACATTTTTGTCAAACTTGGTTGGAGAACAGAAACAAATACTCACTTTCAGAAACCAAGAAGCATAGTTAGAAAGAACTGTTAGCTAGAACCTTTAAAAAATTGGAGTAAATCCATTTAGTGGGGTTATCATTGTGAGACAACTTGATTCTTTGCTTGACTTTCACAACTAGGTTTAAGTGGCTAGCAATTAGTTTCTAGCCACCTTTGCTCTCCATTTTCTGTACACCAGTTCTTTAATATTGGGTCCATTGGTTAACTGGGGGAGAATCTTGGTCCTCTGCATCTACTGTAGCAATGTCCTTCTTCTGCTAGCAGCTGTTTCAGCAGCCTCACAATGCCTGGCTGTTTTGGGGGTACTTTAAAGTGACCAGAGATAAATGTAAAACCTAACCTTGTCTTTAGATGTTGAGCAATGACGACAACTCTAGGTAAGTTCAGACACAGTCTATCAAGTAGGAGAAGACAGTTTGTCAGTATAATGTGAGTATTAAAGCTGAAACTATTGATGATGTTTCATTACTAAGTACTTTATGGAAAATGCCTAAAATGTTATTCTGTGATCATAAATTTAACATAATGCATGTCTACATCTTTTGAAATGTATGACAAAAACAAACGTTTCCTCTTCGTAATGCAGTCAAACAAAGACAAAAGCTTCCATTGAATATAAAGATTTTCATTGTGAAGAACAACTAATCCTTTATACATGTTTAATGAATTGACATTGTGAACATTATACAGAGAAAAAAACCCTCTGTGTTGCTGCCAAAAGGCATTTGAAATGTTTGTAGCTAATCAGAAAAACAGAATGTCTACAACTTTTACTAGGGCTGCATTATAGAAGTACTGCAGTAAACATGACGGTAACATAGGTCATCACAGCAAAACATTCATTACTGATGGGAATGGGAATAGCTGTTCTTGAATGCCGACTTTGTTATGTTATTAGAAAGAAAAACATTACATAACTAATTAAAAGTTACCGATTGCTAACCCGATTGTTGCACTGTTGACTTCCATGCAAAAATCTTGACATATGACTCATCAGGAGTCGACTGGAACATTGAGTTTTGTTGATCTTGAGGTTTAATATCTAACCCCTAGTTGTTTATTAGTATCTTCTTCTTGTCAAGCTAACAAGCTATTGCTATATATGCTCTGTATTGGTCAGAATAGGGACCCCACTGGGGGGTACACTAGTCTGCCCGTATGGCGACCCTCCTATTGTAGATTGACAGGGGGTCTGGAACGAGCTGGTCCCTTCAAAATTTCCAATTCTGGTTCCAGGACTAGGTCCAGTCCAGGCAATAGTATACAGGACCCAGCTCACCCACCACACCTTTGCTTGTTAAATATTCTTACATTTTATTCATTACAAAAGTTAAAAAAAGGACGTTACATATACAACAATACATATTAAAAAAATTAATTCCTGTGTGTCATTCCTGACCATACATCTCTATTGTATGAATAGTTATTACTGACTCCCATATGCTAGATTAATCTTACTGGTTTGGGCAAGGGCAAACATGTTTCGCCACCTCGGCTTCTTCAGTGCCCTAGTGTGGGAGTCAGAAAAAAAGAGATATGTCTAGTAGATACATCAATAACAATAAATACAGATACAAATAATACATATTCATGAGTAATATTACAATATTCGAAAATTGGGTTATTAAAACGCATATTATTAAGTCACTCAGTTTTTGGCAGCACATCATATAAGTCATACTTCTGGATATGGCCTTGCCTCTTCCTAGAAATCATACATATAGGAACTCAAACAGAACAAAAGACAAAAAAGGCACAAAAGCCAAGAAAAAAGGAAAGCAGACAGGATAAACCTGGAAAAACATAAGGCATTCTCACCTGTACTTTTTAAAGTTTTCTGCCACCGTATCAAGCCCCAGAGGAGATGAGGAGCCACCTATTCACTGCCCACTGCCTGTTAATCCATTTATGTTAGTCTGGACCATAATAATATATCCAGATGTTCTGAAGGATATGATAAGAAAGAAATTTAGAATGGATCACCAAAGAGGAAGGAAAACCATTTGATTGAATATAAGGGGTGGAAGGGAGGGGGGCGGGAGGAAAAAGGGAAAGAGAAAAAAAAGAAAAAAGAAAAAAGAAAAGAAAATATAAGAAAGAGAAAGAGAGAAAGAAAAAGAAAGAAAAAAGAAGAAAGAAAAGGGGCATAAGAAGGTAAGCAGAGTGTGGTGCTCAGGTTGTGCTCTAGCCATACTTTTAGTATTTCAACCAACTATTACCTTAGAGCCAGATTGGATTCAAGGGCCATTTAGAGGTATCCTTCAGTTTCTAATGCTGGTCATAAGGGACAATCTGTCTCACTGAAAAATGAGATAGACAAGACTTGGCTCTACTAGGAGAATGCATAGTAAATAGTAACAGGCATCCTTCAGAACATCTGGATATATTATTATGGTCCAGACTAACATAAATGGATTAACAGGCAGTGGGCAGTGAATAGGTGGCTCCTCATCTCCTCTGGGGCTTGATACGGTGGCAGAAAACTTTAAAAAGTACAGGTGAGAATGCCTTATGTTTTTCCAGGTTTATCCTGTCTGCTTTCCTTTTTTCTTGGCTTTTGTGCCTTTTTTGTCTTTTGTTCTGTTTGAGTTCCTATATGTATGATTTCTAGGAAGAGGCAAGGCCATATCCAGAAGTATGACTTATATGATGTGCTGCCAAAAACTGAGTGACTTAATAATATGCGTTTTAATAACCCAATTTTCGAATATTGTAATATTACTCATGAATATGTATTATTTGTATCTGTATTTATTGTTATTGATGTATCTACTAGACATATCTCTTTTTTTCTGACTCCCACACTAGGGCACTGAAGAAGCCGAGGTGGCGAAACATGTTTGCCCTTGCCCAAACCAGTAAGATTAATCTAGCATATGGGAGTCAGTAATAACTATTCATACAATAGAGATGTATGGTCAGGAATGACACACAGGAATTAATTTTTTTAATATGTATTGTTGTATATGTAACGTCCTTTTTTTAACTTTTGTAATGAATAAAATGTAAGAATATTTAACAAGCAAAGGTGTGGTGGGTGAGCTGGGTCCTGTATACTATTGCCTGGACTGGACCTAGTCCTGGAACCAGAATTGGAAATATTGCTATATATGTACTGAATGTTTAGGAGGTTAGGCACTAAATACTTGCTGAGAACTATGGTACATGGAAATATTAGCAACAATAATTATAAAGAATGAAAATCAAAAGGTAAAAAACAAGAGGTAAAACTTAGCATGAGTGATAATTTAATGCCTGCTTTTCCTACATTTCTATAAATTAGTAATATACTCTTCATAAAGCTTAGAACGGCTTTCCAAAAAGATAGTATGGCTTTCTATATCCTAGTGATGCACACCCAAGCAAAAAAAGTAAGCTAACAGAAAACGTATTGGCATATGAAATGTACGTTCAATTATGCCTTTTGCCTGAAGTTAGGTTTTAGAGCTGTTAAGATATTAACCAAAAAGTGTTATGCATAGCAGTTTGTCTGAATTTGTGTATATTGCTTAAAATGGAACAAAGTTAAGATGACTTTAGGTTCCTTTAAACAAGTATCCGAGAGCCTTATGTACAAAGTACACCATTATGAAGCATTTTTCAAGCATATGGGTCCACCTTGGAGCCGAACTTTGAAAAAATTTGTGTTTGAATTTGGCCCCAGGTGGGCTAAAGAATTGTGACCGCCAGCTCCCATGAGTGAGGACACTTCTAGTGCCACGTGGCAGTGCTGGCAATAGAAGTGTCCTCACTTATGGGAGCCGGCAGGCCATCTTTTTGTAGCCTGCCTGGGCACAAATTCAAACGCTGCTCCACCACCTCCATTGAGGATCGTGGGCTGAGGTGAGTGCACCCTTAGGAGAAGCAGGTTGATGGACTGCTCAGTGACGCCAAACTAATGCACTTTATAGATTGATTGTAATATTAACACTGAAATATGATATTTTTAGGATTGGGTATGGGTAAAACTGGGATGCCCCTGGGAATGTGCGGTCTAGTCTTATATGTTTTTTAATTGTTTGTTATGTGATTCTTGTGGGTAATTATCAATAAATAATTTATGAATTCATTATATATATTTAGTTGATTTATTGATTACCGTGGAGGGGGTGCCGTGGTTTTGGAGCTATTCTGGGTGAACTGCTGGATTCACCACTACAATACTAGGATTCCAATTTAGGATAGAGATAGTCTCCCATCACTGCACGGCCACAGGTATTAAATTAAATTTAAATTTGATTTCATATTGTGGTGCGGAATTTGTATATATATTTTTCACTTTATATAGTTTCTTACTGCAAATCACAGAAACCTTCCCCTGTAACAGGTGAACTCATCAGCAGATTTGGCTAAATCGAGCAGCAGTAATGACATTTCCAGAAGAGGAGTGAGAATGCTGCCCATAACCCTTAAGCCACTGAAACACAAGAATGTGATCCCATAAACTGAAGAGTGAGAGGTTTGGGTATGCACAGATATTGTGGAGCTTGTGAATAGGTGCTGGCAGGAAGGGGAAAGTTGAAGTCATAAAGTCATACAAAAATGAGGGCCCTAGACTGGCCCCAGAACCCCTTTCGGTCTGCCGCACACAAAAAATGATTCTTTAGATATCAAAAATTCATTTATTGAATCAATCTTAAAAAATCATAAAACACATAAGACTCATGTGCGGAGATCACGCAGCCGAGCACGCCCGAACCCGCGCCCCGCCTGGCCGAGCACTTCCGCCGTAAGGGCTGAATGTCAGAGGCTGTGCCATCCTGGTGAAGTGGCACTCAGCCATGCAACGCGTCGGTGGTAGGCTGCTGTAGGAGGATCTGGGCTCCGATTATTGGTGATGTGATTCATTTCTTGTTATCTGCATGACATGAGTATATAATGGCTGGTACACTATTGGTATCTCTCATACACTTTTCCCCATGCTAAACACGTAGTAATGTTTTGATAATCTTTTGAATAGTAGCATATTGCACTTATGCACTTTATTTAAAATGTTTACTTCAGATACTTAGGCACTTTTATAGATATATCTATAATCTTTTGGATATCTTTTTATTGTTTTTTGCACATTTTACAGCGATATATATACTCTCAGCAGGCTATATTGTATTTTTATGGTATTTGATACTGAGATTTGGTTAGCGCCATTGACAGGAAACACCTCCCCAGCGTCTTATATGTATATATGTTTTTTATGAGTCTTATGTGTTGCTTTGTGATTTTTTAAGATTGATTCAATAAATTAATTTTTGATATCTAAAGAATAATTGTTTGTGTGCGGCAGACCGAAAGGGGCTCTGGGGCCAGTCTAGGGCCCTCATTTTTGTATGACTTTATGACCCATAAACTGAAGAGGCTGAATTATATAGCAGGAGAGGTTAAACTTATGAGCAGGAATGCGGAGAAACATTTCTGACATAGCTAATCAGATTATTAGCAAGCCACAGACAGGAAATCTCTGTCAGGTACACCAAACACACCAGTTGATGTACATCGCTAAGGTAAGCACATTGATGCTAAAAAAAAAATCTTTTTTTATAGAACAGAGTTATAAACAAAGAAAAAGAGAAAAAAGATAAGTTCAGCGCCTTCAGAACATCCTTTTGGCACACAAAAATGAAAAATGTTAAAAGTGTCATAGGAAGTGGAATTACCCTTTAAGCAGAATCAGCTGAGTTCAGGTCATTTATATAGACATTAGGGTCCATTCAGCATCAGGTGAGAAAACTCTACTACATTTTAGGGGAGAAAACTTCCATCCACTTTCACTGTCTACCTTGGGAGGGATTTAGAAACTGTGTGTAACTCATGTGTTGCTGAATCAGCCCTGAAGTAGTCAATGAAAGTGAATGGCAGTTTTCTCCCCTAAATAGTAGCTTTTCTTACCTGGAGCTGAATCAACCCCATAGTCATTTTTACATAAAAATATATGTGATGCCCCTTTATGTCACAATCCCAAAATCAAAATTGGGCAGGACCTGGTCAACACTCTTACACCCCAAGTGACTACCAGCCATATTTGATCCTAGGTTTACTTCTTTTTGAATTTTTTATCACACTGATAAAAATATGAACTTACATTTCCAATTTCTAAACTGTTGTCACTAGGACTGGAATCCTATTACACAGCTCATTATTAGCATATTTGTATAATTTAAAATGCAAAGAATTGCAGCAACATCAATAACTTTAGGTAAATATTTGTTAGACTCAAGGGCGTAAATAGTGTGTAATAAATATTGCTAATGAAAAATCTTTATGTTTCTACAGAAAGCTTTCATAAAACATTAAATGAAGCTTAGCTCACAACAGGATTCATGACAAATATTAAAGTGGAATGCTGCAAGGCTTGTTGCTGCGACATTTATCTGTGAGCGTGTATATGACATCCAACAGCTTCAGCGCACACAGCCTAAACAGGGCTGCTCAGAATGATTTTACCCAGGGACAAATGGCCTTTTGTACTGTATCTGATCATGTTTTACTGCAACATTACAGTGGCTTTGTGATTTTTTATAACTGACTGTGTTGCTAGACCAGTGTCTCCTCCGCTCATGGAGAGAGAGATCGGGGTCCTTTGTGGCATTATGATTTAATCCTTGCTGTTAGCAATGGAATGCTGCCAGTGATTTTCTTTTGCAAATTCCATTTTAAATTTTTGCATATTTAGTGATCAAGTGGTAGCAAAAAGAGGACCCAATGTCTGGCCAGACACAACACTGGGTCCTGTCCCGCTGATTAGTTTAATCAAACGGGCAGGCTGATTCATCACTAATGCCAGGTAGCGACAGATGAGCGTCTGTAGCAGGTATTTTCAGAGCGCCCGCTAGTAGTCACTTTGCTCGGCCGTGAGTCGCTACTTTATAGCGACTCAGTCGCTGTTCAGTAATGGTGAATACATTGTGAGGAGTCGCTATTTGACCAGTACAGCGCTGTATGGGAGCGCATGTTAGCGACTGGTCATAGCGACCGAAATATATAAAAATATATATAAAAATATAAAGAAAACTGCTTTTTCAATGCCAGAATAGGTCATAGAATTATTTGTGATTTTTTGAAAAAAAAAATAAAAACCCCGTTTAAAGAGAAGAAAAGGATCGTCCATTGAAATGTATGGGAGAGCGACAGGTATGGGAGAGCGACAGGCTGTTCGCTGAGGCTGTGAAAATGATGAATCAGACGCTACATGACGCTATCCCAGTCGCTAAACAGATTCTGCTTGATAAATGTGTAATTGTGTGCCGTGTCCAGCGCTCACCAGTCGCTCCCTGTCGCTACCTCTCATTAACCAGCCACTACCTGATGCTATCCCTTCTTAAATAAGGGCCTAAGTTAGTTAATCTAATATTGCAAGAGTACAGAGCACACTGGGAGACCTAAGGTAGCAACTGCCTGCTGTGTTGGAGTTTTATTGGCTCAAACAAAACACATGATCAAATGAGGATGAACCATATGTCCCAAATCAAATGTTGATACCGCTATATAACTAGAGCAAGTAGTGAGGCACAATTGGCCTCAGGCACTGGTACCTTCAAGATTTAAAATCACAAGAGATAACACCTGAGGCCACAAAGACTAATGTACAGCCATGACAATCGAGCTATTAGTAGGCAAAGAAAGACAGACAGGGTGGGTAACAGATAATCAGTTCTTCTCAAGGGAGAACCCTAGGGTGATCCAGGGATCTCCCCTGCCCAAGACCTGCTGCTTCTGCCTTTTGTGGCACTCTTGAGTGCAGTATTGCCACTGTTTGATATAGGGGATGCTTAGTGCCAATTAGCAGCAAGGCAACGATTGAGTATCAAGTGAGAGCAGCACTTAAAGGAAGGTGGCAAGACGGGAGATGGGTCATGGAAACAATAAGTTCATGGAGCTCAGGACACATGTCATCTGAGGAGGAGCAGGCTATCATGGTTCAGGAAGTACAGGTATGTGTGTCTGACCACCGAGAGTTCAGCAGCTGCTCAGGAGCACCTAGAGAGCATGCAAAATATGAATCAATGTTCCTGTAGGTGTCATATCGTTATGTTTATCACGTCAGTGACTGGGGAATGCTGACACTCCTTCTACAGGACCACCCCCAAATAACATTTCTGTGTGCTTTAATGGTCCAACATGCTAAGAACATAAGGATTGAACAGAAGATGCAAGAAGAGGTCAAAAGATTCACAGTTTCCAAAGGGGTCAGGTAGGTATGTGCACAACAGCAATTGATGTTTGTCCAAGCAGAAGTTAATGCTAAGAGTGGCTTCATTTATTCATAGGTTTTACTGACCTTGCTAAAAGCCCCATCGGGAAACTGTTTTTTGGAATCCAGGATAGGGAAGGCCAAAGCTGCCTCAGCTATAAGTATTCAATAAAGACTCGGGTTCTTCTTCACCTCAACACACAATTAAATTGGAGTTCCACCTCCAGCATAATGGAAAGGCCCTCAAGCATGATGGAGAAGCTTTTAAGGCAGGCCAGGATTTTGCCCTCCACTGTGTGAAAACCCACAATATTACCAATTTCTTACCTCACTCCTTGCTCCCATGACACCCCTGCATTGTGGGAGCACGCAGCCGGAGGAAGCACGCATGGACCGGAAAGACAGGGTTTTGGGCCGCCTTATGATGTAGGTATCCAGGAATAGGATGCTAGTTTCAAATGAATGTTCTTTGACCATGTGTGTGGTAATGGAGACATGGAGGAAGCATTTGTGAATATTGTTGGAGCTTATTGCTACACATGTCTTAAATGAGGCATAGATAAATGCAACGGTCAAGCTTTCAACACTGAATAGCGCAAAATGGAAAGAGACTTCTTAAATGTTCTACAGGCAAAAAAACCCCAAAAAACACTACACTCACCTTTCTCCTGCAGGTGATCGGCGCTATTCTGGCATGCTGACACTTACCGGAAAGCCCGCTTCCAGTCCCGTGCAGCCACCACCATTGACCACCACTTGCTACCATTCAACGTTCAGAGGAGCGCTCTGTACCATCATCACAGGCACTACAGCATGCCACCTTCCATTGCTGTGAATGGAGGGGCGCATGCCATAGTTTCTGTGACGATGTTGCAGGGTGGTCCATCAGGTTGATGGACACGAGCTGAAGATGGTGGTGATGGTTGTGGTGGTTGCTGCGGGTAAGCGTTTCAGCAAATGTCAGCGCAAGGAATAGAACAATCAAGTGTGGAAGATTAAAGATGTGTATAGTGTCTATTTTTTGCCTGTAAAATTACTTTAAACTTGTATAATGACTTTAATTTGTTAATTAAACATCAAATTCTACAGACAAAGCAGTTACAGAGATGTTAAGAAAAATATATGTTGCTGGAAATTTTTCCCCTGGCACTTACTGTAATCCCTGGCTATTTGCTGAGTGTGTGTTATCAGCAGTGCTAGCTGATAAGCCTCAGGATCCAGCATGGCGATTCCCTTTGTAGAAGAAGCAGGAAATGCAGAGTGTATCCTGGTAGAGTTACATATGTAATTATGGGGTCGTTTATAAAAACATTACAGATTTTTGGGGGGATGGTAAACTGGGCCGGAGCTCAGCACAAAGTCTGTCTTTGAGGCCATTCCCTTTGTTCTAAAAACCCACTTGTAATAATGTGTAAATAGAGTAAAGTACCTGATCATGCTGCCCACAGTCATTCTAACACCTTTTTTTTTCTATGACACCTTCCCAGATGGACTCATAAATATGTAATACTAGAGTTCAAAAGTACAAGTCAGCACAATGTTTGTTAAGGTGAAAGCAGATTATTTATATTATAATTTAAGCTCTGGAGTTATTTTGATAACATTAAACCAATATTATTATTCATGTTCTAAAGTGATGTTGATAACATTAACGTGTGTTAAGAAGTTTAAATTTAAGTTGTGCTAGTGTTCACAAATCACTCTGCATTTCCCGTATGTTATCTGGTAAAAGTCATCTATAAAACTCATTGAGGTCTGCCACTAATTTACTGCCTAAATATCAAAGGGTGTGTGAATATGAAACGAATGGAAATTAATGTTAGCATTTGAAGTTTTGCTTTACAGAGCTTTGACTTTTACATTTACTGCTGTGACTTATAGCTTTTTGTACCCCTGAGTTTTTCTCTTTCTAATTTAATTTCCTAGCTGCGTCCAAAGCTGCTTCTTAGTCAGTTAACGAAACTTTGTTGGACATCATAATATTGTAGCCTACTATTAATAATTGTGAAAGGCTATAGCAATACTTTATTTTGTAGTGATTTAATGCAAAGTATACCTTTATTTTTCCATTAATGAAACTGAAAATTTTTGAAGGCACGTAGCTTATTTTTGCTCAGCTCCATTCGGCTTGCTAGCTGCTAGCCAAGCTCACTGCTGGCTACATCCCTGCTCACATCTAGCTGTGGGTGTGCCAGCGCTGACCATTCTGAAAGTCCTATTGTAGAATTGCGCCACAGGTATGTGGCTGTGGTGTCGAGATACGGTGAAGTCTCTGGGAGGAGGTGAGTGGATCAGATGATTCAGGGGTTTGTCAGTTTACCAATAATACCCACCAAACATTGCTAATAGATCCATCAAAGTTTAGAACAGAAAGTTAGAATTATTAAGGTTTTAGTGCAAAAGTGAAGAATGGACCAGTGCATTGGATTAGGCAAAAGACTTGGTTGACCATGGCTAGGATAAGGTCAAAGTTAAAGGATTTATAGAGACGTTTGAAATATGGAGGTTTTTAGTGGCCCAATACGTGAGACAGAGCAACAAAATTAGGATGTGCAAGGTACAAGTTGTCCAACTTACTGCCTTAATGTATCCTTGGCAGGTTGTGTAGTTTAAATAATATCATCTTAACGTTACCAGTGTTGCCATCTCTGTAGCAGTGGTCTTTAAAAATAAAATGTGTTCTTTAGAAAATAATATAAAAATTGAAATAGAAAAGCAAAATAATGTTCAAAGGTTGTTTGCTGCGTAAGAGATGGTTCAGAGATTCCTTAATTAAAGCAAAATTTCAATCAGAATTAATCCACCCACCACTGCCACCCTCTCCTAGCCCTGAGGCAGAATGGGGGGTTACAAAGAAAAAAACCCTTACCTTGTCCATGGTTCAGCACCATCCTCACACAAAGCGGCATCCCCTGACTCCATGCGAGTGCCCACCATCTATTCACTTGAATGGGCAGCGAGCATGTGAAAAGAGCCAGGGGGGTGCCGCTTTCTGTGCGGCGGCAAGGAAAAGCACAAAAAGGCATTAAATGGCACCCTCCGGGTCTGCGTGCGACTGCCACCCATTAAAGTGAATATGCATGCTGCTTTGGGTCTTTCTATGTGGCTGCCACACAGAAATGGCCAGGAGACGGCGGCGGGGCGAGGGGGCAAAGGGTATACTGCCTAACCAATTAAAAAAACATCAACAGGCCCTGATGCAGACAAAACAAAATTTAGGTAATAAAATATTTATGAACTATATGGTTTGATTTTATGCTGTTTTTGTATAATTAAATATTATATAGTTCTTAAAGTATTCTTTTTTATTGGCAAGTATTGGGATACGGGTAAAAGGGCAAAAATTGGTCCAGTATATATAAAATAACCCCCCCCCAATCACCAACCAAAAATGATCCAGCCAGCAGGAAGGAGACAGCAAACTGTGGGTTTCCCCACGTTGGAAAACTGCTCCTTATTCCACTGGCAAAATGCAGACCTGTGATGGCCCGCTGGTGGATATATAGTTGGGACTCTACAGCAGCCTAAAACAAGTCTTCATTTCATCAATATAACAAGGAGCATGTAAGATTATCTAGGGTGGCAGTGAATGCACTTGCAGGGTTTTAGCACTTGGAATGCTCCCTTATGCTGGGGCCAACACACAATTAGTGTAAATGGGTGTTGGTCTGCTTTAAGCAAGTAGAATGTCAAGGTCCACATTACTCCAATATACTTAATTATAATCAAGTATAGACCTTTATACTTGTATATGTGTCCAATATTTATCACTCATAATCTATTAGATACACTGCTCTTGCAAGCAAAGTAATTGACTTCCATAGTAAAAGCATGAAGCCTAGTTATTTTCTTAATATTCAGTAAACACTGTGGACATTGAAAGTGGCTGATAAAAAATACAAAATGCTCTAGATATTTTGTGTACATTGACTGTAACTATGGATTGCTGTCGTCCAGCTTCACAAATTGCACATTGTAACTCAGAATATTATTACAATACAATGTTACCGGTAAAATCGATCTTAATTATAACCTTCATAGATGTAATAAAAAGTCACTTTAGATAATGGGTTGATGGAACTGGAAATCCATTCTATGGTATTGAGAGTAGTCTAATGATTTTATGTCCCATATATGTGATGCAAATATGTCAGATTTTTATATAAAGCGCATTAAAAATTCCTACAGGACACAGAAGGAAAAGGTGAATGATTTTATTACTTCTATGGAAACGGCTTTAAAGCTTTAAGTATGCTGCAAACATATCCATATGTTCTGATCATTAAATAAAAGTAAAATGCTTGGTTTTGAAATTTGTTTTGAATATTATGGAAGTTCTGGCTGAGTGCAAAAGAATATCTCAAACTTGTTATATTACATCTCTAAGAAATATAAATCTGCAGAAGGCCATGGAAGTTGAACTTGGCTCTGCATGGAAATATTTGTTTTGCTAAATCCCAATTTGTAATGCCTCGCAGGACACCCGCCTTCAGGTCAGTTAGCAACCCCCAACCTCCTCCGCTGCTTCTGCAAGAAATTGGTGCTGAATTGTTTTAAAGAGTAGTCCACTTTCTCTGACATTTTTGAAATATATATTTATGTATTCAAAAAGAATGTCATCAAGGTGCTTAGTTTATATGGTAATTCTTTTTCCCATGCTAGCAAATGTGAGTTTTATTGAAGACGTTTTAATTACCTTGTTGCTATTATCAAGTACACACCAAGATCTACAGGAAGTATTAGGAATCAGAAATAAGCTCTGTAAAAAAAGGATATGCAAAAAGTTGTGCATATCCTGCAGGCATATATAACTAGAGCTGGAACAATCCGGTTTGGGAGCGATCCGGTCAAATGGTCCCCATGCCAGCCAAAAACTCCCCAATACCATCACAATGTGTGAACTAGTAAGGAACCCCCTATACCAGCTCACACATGTTGTGAATGGCATGCCACATGCTGGCACTGGTAGGTGGCATTCTGTATGCTTTGACCCAGATATTTCCAGTATGTGGGATAGAGAAAAAAAACGTACCAAATCTAATTTTGGCCCGGTTCCGGAGCCCATCACTAGATGGCCACTACATCTAGGCTATTTTTATTAAGGTATAGTACATCTAAAAAGTACAATTATATAATTATATTATCTAAATTATAATCCATTAAGATAAGATAATAATCCATTTAATAAGATAAACTCTTATTTTTGCAAAACACATATTTTAGAATATCCAATATATTGCCTAAAACTTAAAATGTATTTCAACTCAAGCAATTACATTTGTCTTTGGCCATTTAATCCACTAACATGTTGGCTTCTTTATAGCTCTTCCCAGGAATATAATTGAATGTGTCAATATTTCAAGAGTAATATCTAATACTATTCCAATTAGCATAGAATTCAAGTAATGTCAATCATAAGTGCATTGCATTTTTCCTGCCAAGTGGTTCTTGCTTTTTAGGGTTTTTATGAGTAAGTATTATTTCTATATTTGAATGGCATAGCATATGTAAGGATAATTTTACTACTAAATACTAGAGTCTTGCATTATCCACCCCCTAGAAGCAGTGCTAGTTCCAAAGAGTAAAGCACATTGCACTCCAGCACAGGGGGAAGGGGGACTGTTGTATTTAAGTGGATTTAAGTATGAAAGACATTTAGACACATTAGGCATTTTCCTACACACTGCACACAAGGACATTGTGATTGGGCCCCGGTGGCATGGTCCATCCCCACCCTCTGACAGGTGTTGTACAAATGGCAGTGGGTAGCCAGGTCAGGCCACACTTGTTTCTTGGTGATCCCTATGTGCCTAGTCATCCGAATCTACAAGGTGCACTCTTCTCAGCCCTGGACGGATAGGGAACCACCGCTGGTTCTCAGACCACTCTCCTGGTGACCCTGGCTGTACCGTCATCAGGAACAGCCACACTTGCGCCATCCACCACCTTTATCCACCTAGGCTCTGGACCCAATTGGGGCTGTGTCTCCTGCTCGGTGAGAGCTCTCTGGGGATCATCAGTGTCCAACACCACCCCGCATCTCTGCCTAGACATGGTCGGAATTGTGGAGAACATCATGTCGTCAGTCAGGTTTCCGGGAGCTGTCTCTGGCCCTCCAACTCTCTTTGGAAGAAGGGAAGGAGCTGTCAGTCTCCTGAGAGCCTGCTTTTCTCATCAGCAGTCTCAGCCACTGGAGTTCCATATAGCACCTGTCCCCCGCTACTCCCACCCAAGCTGCTGGTTTAGATGGACTACCCTGGTCCCTTAACGCCCCAGGTGTAATGAAACCCTCCCATGGAAACTTTCCTGGGTGTTCCATCTCTCCTTGGATGGCCCTCACCCCATCTGCGGGTTCCTTCACAACTGCTTTTTGCTCTGGACTGATCTTCTTAGGCCGAGGTACCTGTAATCCCGGATGTGGAGTGGTTGGAATAGCAGAGACTGACCCATCCCCCATCTGTTTTCCCTGGACCTCCCTCCAGGCCTCTGTCGGCCCTGGCAGATGCTTGGTTGGAAAGAAGGGAGCTATCAAACCCCCAAGCGACCCCTGGGCTCATCCAAGCCATCTGCCTAGACAGACCAGCCTGGCCCTCCAACAACCCAATGGTGACACCCTGCAATGCGGACTTACCTAGGGAACCTCCTGAAACAGTTCAATTCCCTTCACAGCTGCTGGATTACTCTCCTTCCATCAGAAAGAAAATGCATACACTATAACACCCACCCCCACTTTCCCTGTAGCAGGCAGGTTACACACATTACTTGCATTAATTGAACACATTGGACTAGACAATTTATTACAGTCTGGGGGACCAGACTTGGGGGCTTAGTGGCCACATACTGAGGCACTAGATGCCCAAGTCTGTCCCTAGCAAAACACTGGCAGGGATATTTGAGGATACCCCCACCACTTGCACACACCGCCTGGCACCCAAGTCCAAACAAACCTTTGTGATGGGCAGTGCCAATGCACCTCCTTCGATCCTGGAGACTGAAACAGTATTTCCGGAGTTGAAGTCCAGTGGGGACCACCTGGTTTAGTATCTGGCTTGATGCTGGGACACACAGTGGCCCAGCTACGGTCCAATTTGTGCCGGTGCCAGGTGTTTGAGGCTCTGTTTGATAAAAGGGAGCTCTCTCCAGGGGTCGCCTCTGCTTCAGACTCAGTGGGGCCTTCCCAGCCCAGAGGTGTGAGAGAATCAGCAGGGGTTCTGTGATTTGAGGTTGGTTCAACTCACAAATGCTAATTCACCTTCCTAGAGAGATTAGGTCCATTGCGCATTTATGGATGGAAAGCTACATGCTCAGGGGAGAGTAAACGGGAATATCAGGGGATTTAGGCAATTTTAATTGATTATAATGGATATGCCCATCACAGTGGTCAAAATATACAGTGTGTCAGCTCTGTGGCAACCTGATTAGTGATGTCCCACTGGACATACAGATGTAGCAATTCTTATTTTGTTATCTCAGCACAGAAGCTATAGAAAAGTTTTGATGATTCCAAGATAGCCCACTGAACTAGACATTTCAGGGTTCATGCCTTAGGGTCAAATTATTCTACTTTCTGCTCTCCCCCTTCTGCAGGTCCTCCTCAGCAGCAGAGGTTTACTCACCATTAATGTTATAATGTGACAGTCCCCTCAGAAGTGGAATCAGTTTTGGCGCCGAGTATAATAGAATAGTAGGGTTGCAACTCCAACCACATGCCTGATTAATGTTTCAATATGCCACATGGTTTCAGGTGTCTTCCATATCATTGAATCATTGGAAAAGACTTTTTATGCCAGCATCCATGAATAGGTTTCCTTTATTTGTAATCCATAAATAAAAACCAGGCTCCACAATGTGCATAAGTCCCTTAGCGATCCACCAATCCGCCCAATTGTGTCGGGCATGGGACCTCTTACAGAGAGTGCTAGCCAGTATGTCAATCATTTCCTTCAGGAGACCCTGTTCAAGAATCTCTCACATAAAGGCCATTAAAGAATTTTTGAATTAACTACACATTGATCAGCATAACCCCAATCAGTTCATCTTCAAACTCCTGTGGTTTAGCTCGACCCACAAGCTCTTCTTTTTCAAGAATTACTCATACCAATACCCTAGAACTACAGGTCAAAGCAATGGGGATGACATGTGCTGCCTCATTTGCAAACCTGTCATCATGTGAAACAGGTACATTAATGACATCTTACTAATCTGGCAGCGCACCATCCCACAATGGAAGGAATTCGAGCAATTTGAGCAATTATTGAGCAATTATTGAACTCAAACTCAGGTTCACAATGGAATATAGTGAAAATCAGGTACATTTTTATGTACCTAACAATTATCATAAGGTATGATGGCCAAATACATATAGATCTAGAAAGGGATGGTAGCAAATACTATCTTGCGAGCAAAAAGCTCACACCTCTGACCACTGAAAAATTGCATCTCCTATGGGGAATTTCTCTGTGCTTGGAGGAACTGCTTGTTGGAGGAGGGCTATTTGAAGGTGGCAGGGGTGATTACCAACAGATTAATACTTTGGGCTACCATCCACAGCTATTGGAAAATGCAAGAGAGAAAGCAAAGTCTGAAAGCCAACATAATATTTTGTACAGCAAAAGAAAGACTAGGAATACAGGCCAATCAGCCCTTATAATGATGAATTTGCATAACACATTAAGGTCAGAAAATTACTAAACACTGACATCTTCAACAAAAGACCAATATTATATATTGCCAGGCAAAAAGCATAAGAGATAAGGAAGTGCACAGTCAACATAAGGTAGGCATTTATATGTGACAGGTCACTGTCACATATAAATGCGTTATGAGTAGTATGTGCAAGTACATTAAAGAGTACATTAAAGACAAAAAAAAGAACATTGTACAGTAGGAGACAATAATATCCAAATATATTATATTTGCTTACATGCCCCTGTGGGCACCTTTCTGGCAAAACAACAGGTCCCTAAAAGAGTATTTATGAACATCAATTTGATGTTTAGAAACAGAACATAATGTCCCCTTAGCGAGGCGCTTGGCTGCAAAGCACAGTAGCAACCCCAGGGCCTCACCCAGCTCCATGAGCAATCAAAGGAGTGTGGACATTATTATTAGAATGCTGAAGAAGGCAAAATGGATTCACTGCTTGTAAGTCCTCAAACCACCTGGTATGAGTTATATCCTGTTCCTAGCAAAACAGGAGAAGTGAAAATTGATTTTTTTCCTGGCCTAATTGACAACAGTTAGTCATCCCAAAGATAGACCGTATTAATTCCCATATCAAAAATAATAGCAAAAATATAACTGAAGTTTAATAGAATCGGCGGGTCGGGGACAGGACCAGAAAATGGTTAAGCACATGAGGATGGCATAACTGCCCTGACATCATTATGCTGCAGCGTCCTCAGATATATGTGCTTCAGCTTGGGTATGGTGGGAGCCAGCTGCAAGTGACTCTTGAGTGTCAGGAATGGCAGCAATACAGTGGGCAAGCTTGGGCAGACTTGGCAACTCTCTCCACCACAGTCACCTCCCCACTAGGAAAAGCTGCACACAAGGACCAATGGTAAAACCCTTATTTTATTGTTTTTCACCTATATCTTGGGGCATTTTAATCTATTGTATTCATTTGTTCTATCCTAGGTCCAAATAGGATCATACTTATCCCACCTTAGATATTTAAGAAATATAAAACAGACTGAATAAAAAATGGAGTCCCTCACATTCAGCATAGAGACAGCAGAAAACAGGCTAAATTATCCCTTTACCTGAAATGCCCCCTCCTTTGCAATTATTGGAGTATGCTTGTGGAGTCGTAAAGAAGGCTCCATGAGTGCTGGAATCGCTGGTTTCCCACCATTGGTAAATATGAAGATGTCCTGCCCTTTCTATGGATCATCAGACTGCTTGGATCACTGTAGTACCAAGCTCGGTCACCCCCCCCCCCCCCCATGTAGTGAATACAATTAATTTCTAGATAGAAGCAGTAAAAGGTTTAAAATAAAAGATGTGTGCACATATTGTAAAATATCGCTAATCACAAATGCTGACTAATTTTTCAGAGGAACCCAAACAAACAAGATAATGCTAATTCTACCAAATTAAAACCTATATCTGCTCTGCTTATTCCTTTCCATTTGTTAGCTTTATTTATGAGAGCAATGAATTTGTATCTGCTCTTCTATTAAATTCCCAAGACCAGTTACTAATGCCTTTAATACCTGTTTTTCATTAGTTTATATCAAACAACTCATTGCCGAGGTTTTCACTTGAGCAGCCTTCTCATAAAATCTGCTTAGAAATGATAGTGATATTACATAATAAATTAAAAGAATTGAATCATGCAGCAAAATGTGCCCATATATGGCAGCCTTAGTGCATTCCATTGTCTTACTTACTATTACCCAACTTACTATTTTGCTGATTTTTTTTTCTGTATAAGAGATTATGCGGCAAAAACATAAAATAAGTGCATCACTTAAGATACACAAAAGGCCCCTTTCGCTCAAAAATCTTCACATATTTGTGTAAATCTGGGTTATTGAGCACTTCTCTATTTCCATGATAATCCATCCACCTCACAGGTGGTGTATATCAAGATGCTGATTAGACAGCATGATTATTGCACAAGTGTGCCTTAGGCTGGCCAAGTAAAAGGCCAGTCTAAAATGTGCAGTTTTATCACACAGCACAATGCCACAGATGCTAGAAGTTTTGAGGGATCTTAAATTTGGCTTGGTGACTGCAGCAAGGTCCACCAGAGCTGTTGCCCGTGAATTTAATGTTTTTTTTCATCCATAAGCCCCCTCCAAAGACATTACAGAGAATTTGGTAGTACTTCCAATCGGCCTCACAACTACAGACCATGGGGTCGATTCAGAGCCAGGTGAGAATTCTCACTCTTTTTTTAGAAGCGAATACTGCCATTGACTTTCATTTTCTATCGGGTATAAATTTTGACCTGGCTCCGAATCTGTCCCAAGGTAGACAATTAAAGTCAATGATCGTTTCACCTCCTAAAAAGGAGTGCGAATTCTCACCTGGCTCTGAATCGACCATAGGTGTAACCACACCAGCCCAGGACCTCAAAATCCAGCATCTTTACCTATAAACTCCTTCTGAGACCAGCCACCTGGACAACTGTTCCAAAAAGTGGTTTGCATAACCAAAAAATGTCTGCACAAGCTTTCAGAAACTGCCTAAGGTAAGCGCATCTGCATGTTCGTCATCTCACTCACTCGGAATGCTTGGGATGTTCTGCATTGCTTACAGGACAATGTGGTGTTGCTCTTGCCAATATCCAGCAACTTCACCCAACCTTTGAATAGAATTTGAGTAAACCAACATTCCACAGGCCATAGCCAACAACCTGATCAACTTTATGTGAAGGAGATGTGTTGATATATGTGAAGCAAATGGTGGTCACACCAGAGTTGCCCCCCCCCCCCACAATTCAGTAAAACGGCACATTTTATTGCAGCCTTTTATTGTGCTCAGCCTAAGGCACACCTGTGCAATGATCATGCTAACCAACCAAGGTCTTGACACGACACACCTGTAAGGTGGATGGATTACCTTTGGAAAGAATAAGTGCTCACTAACACAGATTTAGACACATTTGTGAGCAATATCTCAGCTCATGAAAAATGGGACCAAAAACAAAAGTGTTGTATTTATATTTTCTTCAATTATATATAAAATGTATGAAATATAAAATATTATTATGACATTTTTATAGCAAAATAAAAAAAAAAAACATTAGACCTTTTTCCGGTAAAAAGATACAGCAATATTGACAGTTAGATAAAAAACGCAATGTGTTTCTGTACATACTTTCAGGCCCTAGTCCAGAAAATCCAATCCCTCAGCAACATAATTGTAGCTGCAGAACATGGCTTTTCTAGGCAGAACACAAAAATACATAATCACCATTTCTACCCAACAGCAGATTTTCCATCTTTACTTTTTTATTTACCTTTACTGCCTCCACGGGTAGCATCCCTGAATGCACTGAACCTCAGGCTGGGAGGTTTTTACCTTGCACTGCTGTCTCTCTCCCTCCTACCTCTCTCTCCTCCTCCCACCAGAGAGTCATGCTCTTACATTGCAAGAGGCAGCAAGCTCCCTGGTGTGTAACACATGGTAACAGCCAAGAAATCATCCATAGAGCTTTCAGCACAGGAACTCCAAAATAAAATGTAACTTTTATTGTGTAAACTGTAAAAGCATCTGACATAGGGACCAATTGTCTCATTCCCCGAACCTTAAAGCGAGCAACGCGTTTCAGGGGAAGCACCCCTTTTATCAAGCAGACGGGCTCTGGCTGACCTCCAGTCAAAAATAGCAATTTTTGTAAATTGCTTTCCCTCAGTGGCATAAGCAGTTTTAGAGGGCTTAACCCCATGTAGATATTGTGGAATGAGATAAAGATTATTCACTCTCGAATGTCATGGGATGGCTATTTTGCCACACACATAATAGTCCTGCTTACATGGCTAGCAGCAATTGACACCAAATTGGGAGAGATATATACCTCAGAAACAAGGACAAGTTACCTCTCATGTTTCACACATGAAAACTCTAAATAAACAGCTAATGTAGACAAGGCAACCCCTGTGAGAGAAGCTGTTACAATGCACCTCTGTGGCAGCGGTGACGGCAGCCGCAAAATCATTCAGTTAGGGGATACAATGTATTTAGAAGATTTCAGCTGTTAGCAAATCAACAATGAGTCATTACAACTGAAGGCTTACTACTTCTGGCTAGAAATAAGAGATGATTGCACAGAGCTATGAGGCAAGGGTTTTATTCATCAAGCCATAGTGCCAGGTAACGACTTTCAGTGCCAGGTAACAACAGGTAGCGAACAGTGACCTCTGGCGCTTGTTTATTTTTATGCAGAATTGTCATTACATGTCTGGTGTTAAAGTGTTCATGTTACAATGTAATAACAATGTCATTCCATATGTTTTCGCTTTGCTACTAGTGGATACATGTTCAAAAACAGACTTTAATCACACAGCCTCTGGTGCTCTGGGCTACAACAACCCGATTTTGAGTGCCGGTGCTGTGTAAGGCTAAATTTTTGATGATTATGATGTGAGTCGGTCGCACTGAGCTGGCGCTACCGTTCGCTCCCATACAGCGCTGTACCGGTGTTGAAGCGCCTTACACAATATATTCATCAATTCATTCATCAGTGACCCATGGCCGAGCACAGCGACTACTAGCGGTCGCTTTCAATGCCTCGCTACAGACGTTCATCTGTCGCTACCTGGCACTAGTAATGAATCAGCCTGCCCGTGACTTTTCAGGTCTCTCATGTGTGTGGACAGATGGCCGCTGCAATGCATGTTTAACATCTGCATGGTGTTAATCCCTCTCAATAAGCTTAGTCACTGATTGGCAGAGAGAGGCTTTTGGGAAGCAATTTAATAAGCATTGATTTTTTGAGTGGAGGTCCACTTTAAAGCAGCCATAAGCATGCTATAAGCTGACTCACAGCCTTCTGCAATGTGTGAGTTATTTCTTCATCACAGTGCTGGGATGTTGATTTTACAGTGAAGAGTGATGCATCCATATGTGCACATCTAGTCTTCAGTCTGCTAGGCATTAGGCCCAGTACCACGTTGTGATAGCGATAATCTCTATTGCAATGCAATTGCCCTGTCCTGGGGATTAGCCAACTCCTTGCTTGCAGTTGCTGTTTGCTATAGAGCAATCAATATCACAATCACTCCCAAAACCCTGCATATAGGACCTTTTCAATCACCCAGCTAATGTCCTTTGCAGGGCGATTACTGGGCTATTGAAATCACACCCCTATTATCACCACAATGTGGCAGTGAGTATGGGCCTTATTACTAAGGCCCACAGGTGGACAGAACAGGTGGACAGAACTTTGTCTGTGTCAACATCAAAGGGGTGCTTCTCCATTTACCAAAAACAGAAGGTGCATATCTTGTGATCATAGGTATAGAAATAACTTAACTGGGCAGTGTCTGCAGTGTTGCATATACACTATATATATATATATATATATATATATATATATATATATATATAATATATACTATATATATATTGGAAATTGGAATCTCCACAAGTATAAAGTATTGTCTAGCATATATAGGTCTCAAGATTACCTACAAATTCATTTTTTTATGAGTGATGGAGAGATCACTAGCATATCACAATCAGCTGTGAAGCTGTTAACAGTGTAACAACAAGGTGTCTAGCTGCTATACAATGTTATATAGTGGGGGACAGTTATTGCACACTTACAATGTAACGTAAAGGGTGCTGGCTGACTTTTCATAATATAACAGTAGACAAATGAAAGAATAAGGCTTCTTCCTGAGGCTCATGGTTTTCACAAATTAGGTCATATGTTTTTTCTAATCACTCTGAGTTAGCTCATATTATTGAAAAGTAGTGGGGTAAGTTGGAAAGGCCATCAAAAGAGTAAGACCTGAAATGGTTGTGATCCTTCTCAAACCATTTCTCTTACAAAAGCAGAGTGTTTTCAAAAGTCCAGAAGCTTGCATTCTATAAAATGTATTACTTTGTTAAATCTACAGATGTTTTCCTATAGTAAAATGGGGATTTAAATGTGTTAAAGAGGAACTCTAGATTTATACACAGACTGCATACAACACAAATGCAAGGAGGGAGTCTAGCTTTTTAAATTCTAAAAATACATTAGTTGGCTAAAGGGAGTGCCTGCTGTATTCTAAAGCTGACTTTTTTAAACATTTTACCAGGTTTCTGTTTGGGTTCAGGAGTTGAATCGTATCTAGCTTTCATTCAGCCTGGCTAATTTAATACTTTGCCTTGAATATCCATTTAAGTCTTTAAAAGCTGGCACCACATAGACTTACAATAAAATAGACTAGATAACCATCTTGTGTCACAATAAGGAAATCTGGTCATCGTGGGACATCTAACAATTTAACTAATCATGAAAAAAGCCAAGGAACTATTGCTTAGCAGGCAGACATCTGCCTGAGGATGGTAATGGAGGGGGTGCACTTGGTGAAATTTAGTTTGAATGATGTTCAGCTTTAGGGTACTGAAGGTCACCTTCAAAAAAGGGCATTTCTAACAAGGCACTTGTACTGTGATACTAATAGACAATTAGCTCTTTAACATCCCCCTCAGGGAAGGTTTTTAATTAAATAAATGTTCAAAATAATGAAAGATGGTCTTCCTTTGTTTGCCTTTTTCTTTCAACCTGTTTTGTTAGTAGCTTGTTTTTTAAAACAGAATGCCGCTTTGAAGCTTGATGTTCTCACTAATGACTCACCCAATCATACTCTGCCTTATCAATATCATAATATTCCTGAGGAGTAAGTATTATGTTTTTTTAAGCATGCCTTTAACTTAAGATGTTCTGCTTACGTTACAGAAATCCAAGCAGCACTTCCTGTTTGCAGGTGACCTGCAAATGCATGAGCCGCCATTTTGTTACAGCAGGAGTTAGAAAACAGCGGCGCTGTGTAGGCGTTGGACTTCGGCAAGCCTGTCATAGGCAAAGATGAATGGTTAAAGCCTTGGCTTCTACTGCATACAGCCTCTGGATCCAGTCCTTTCATTAGGTCACGTGAGTGCCTGCGGGCTCTATCTGCAACAGTTAAGTTACTGTGACTATTCAAGCCTGTGCTGCGGGTGCATTATATATATTGAAAACAGCAGGCAGTTTGCTGACATGAAGCTGTGAGGACGTGGAGCCCAGACATCTCCCTGTTTGCTATCAAGTTCCCTGCTTTTGTAGCCCTATTTTTTCAGCCCTATTTTTTGTGGACATTAGTCCCTCAGAGGGACGTCGGCCGGTGTGTGTATGTAAATGGCGTGAGTGCTTGGAGGTGTGGAATGGGGGCCCCTATTTTTAATAGCAATTGCTCTTTTTAATTTGTACAGTTATCGGTGTGTCATTTTGTATAAATATGTGTCATGTGCCATAGTGTATGTTACATTAAATTTGCATGTCATTTGGCCTAATTAGACTTTGGGTGTTTAATTGTGCCAGCCCCGCAGAACAACCAGTGTCTTGAGTGTGTATGTGTTATTGAAGTATGTTAGGTTGAGCGGGACGCCCAGAACATAGGGCAGTGCACTACCCATACTTCATAGGTGGATGCTCCCTGGATTTTAATTACCGAAAGAGAAACTTTCACTTTTATTGTCTACCATGTGTACATTTTCACCTGGCTCTGAATCAGCCCCAAGGTAAACAATGAAAGTGAATGGCAATTTTTTTTTTTCTCTCCTAGAAAAGGAGTGAGTTTTCTCACCAGGGTCTGAATTGACCCCAATGTAAGTGAATGGCATGTACAATAAAAAAAAGTGGAACACGTTTTGCATCTGGGGATAAATGAGGAGTGATTAAGCACATTCTTCACCTGAAGTGCACTTTTTATTCCAATGCGAACATTCTGCACCTGGTGCTTAATCAAGGTGAAATGTGAAAGTGCATGTAATACATAAGGCTTAGAAAATATCCTACATTGCTGTTATAAAACTTCCAAGTATATCACAGTAATAGTAGTAGTAATAAGTCCATTAACCCCCTATTAAATCCAGAGGTATGCAACCATTTATTTTTTAAACCCCAACCTAAACACCATTAAAGTCTATGGGTTTAATTCAGCAGCAGATGCTGAACAGTTCACTTTGGAGTAAAGAAAGTATTTTAGTTAAAAAAATAAAATATAAGTGCAGTGGTGCTAAATCACCTACTTCAGTCAGATGATGAATGACACTTTTTACTTACAAAAGAAATTGAAGTGCTCTTTTTGTACCTGCTGCTGAATCACTAATAGGGTTTAGCACCAGGTGCAAAAAGCATACTCAACTCATTTTTTAAGTTAAAAGTGTCATTCACTTTCATTGTCTACTTAGGGGGGAAATTCAGCATCACAGCACATCTATTTTATTTTTCACCTAAAGTACACATTTTACTCCAAAGTGAATATTTTGTACCTAGTGTTTAATCAACACCGTATGGGGAGGATTCAATAGGAGCTGAAAAAAATTCTCATGGTAGTAAAAAAGCATGAGAATTTCACTGTTACTGAATCACCAGATAGGCAGACAATGAAAGTCAACAGCACTTTTTACTACTGTGTAAAAAGGAGTAAAAAGTTCTCTACTTTTCTTAGGAGTAAAAAAGTACCATTGGCTTCCTATCTGGCAATTCAGCAACAGTGAAATCATCATGCTTTTTTCTCATATAATGATTTTTTTACTACAATGAGAATTTTTAAACTCTTATTGAATCGAGGCCTATGTGTGTAAAAAAGGCTGCTAAACTCCTGATAGAACACCTTGCCCATGCTTATGGATGCCTGGCTTTTCTGGACCCCCCAGATCAGTGGGGTGTGGGTAATTTAGTGGGAGGTATTGGTAAGCCAACAGCATGGCAGGTGGTTTGCCCCCCTCCAACCTTTGAATGGATATAGGGGTCCCATGATTTATCTGTGGTTCATCCCCCTTCTTTGGTGTCCTGCCAGAGGAGTGATGTAACCTCTTTGGAGGTGGTCACTAGGCGTAGGTTTTGTGATATTTGTTTTTGTTTTTGTGATATTTAGAAAATAATTAAAATATATATAAAAAATAAAATGTCAGTTAATTTGACCTGTATGTTGCCACTATATAGCTGTATGTGCAAACCAAATATGCCATATTCTGGTTAAATTCAGAGTAGACAAAGTAAAAGAAAACATGTATAGGGATCTTCTACTCATTTATGAATGTGGTGGCCACATGCTAATGTGGGCCCTAGATTTGTACAGAAGATCCTCTCAAGTAAATGTCCTAGAGCCATATTATACAGTTTACATACAATATTATATCATATTGTCCAATATTGATGTAATATTTGTGTGAAAGCATAGAAATGTAAGCAAATATACGGGGAGGCCGATTCATGAATAGCGGCAGGTAGCGACAGTTGAGCGACTGTAGCAGTATTTTCACAGCGCCCGCTAGTAGTCGCTGTGCTTGGCCATTGTTCGGTTGTTGATAGCGACTGAGTCGGTGTGCAGTAATGTTGAATACGGGGTTAGGAGTCGCTATTTGACAGGTTCCGCGATGGGTGCGCATGATAGCGACTGGTCAGAGCAACCGGCTCCCACCATATTCATCAAAAAATCACGCTCCAAAAATTCAAGCGCTGTGAAATGTATGTTTAAACCCCAGAGCGCTGGCCGCGATGTGTTAAAAGTAGTTTTTTAACCCCCAAACCACCATATTTTTGGAAACAAAAGAACATTTTTTTTTTAAAGAATTTAGTAATATGAATACAGTAATATCAGACCTGTAATATCAATTCTGCACCAATTTTTTTTTTTTTTTTTTACCTTAAAAAAATTATCTAACATGGCAGAAGTGGTCACAGAATTTTTCACATTGAAAAAAAAAAACATTAATAACAATTAATTATGAATATTTAAAGATTGTTCCATTGAAATGCATTGGAGAGCGCCAGGTAGCGAGAGGTCATACCTGTCGCTGTTCAAGGTCGGACGCTGGTGCTGTGGGCTGAGGCTGGAATAATGATGAATGAGTCGCTATCTGGCGCTATCTCAGTCGCTAAGCAGGATCGGCTTGATAAATGTGTGATTGTGGTGGGGAGCCGGCGTACTCGTGGCGGTGCCCGTCATTACCGGTCGCTCACCAGTCGCTACCTGTCGCTATTCCTTCATAAATAAGGGCCTAAGTTTGTCTCAAAGCTAAAAACAGTGACATGCAGTCAACATTTTTCTCAGTCAACAGACGACTATATTGTTTTATATTTGAATCATTTATTGCTGCTTTTGTAACTTTCACATTGGAAAATATCTCTGCTTGCAAACTCTGCCTTTGCTATCTAGTGAAGTTGCATTAAATATGAAATAAATGTCACCTCTGTGAAGGGAAACACAGCTGAATGGCCTGGAGCTGCTTGTTCTACCCAGGCTTCAACTACAACAGGGCGTGCTGGTGAATCATACACTGTACAGCTGTCTATAAATCTCTAGAAATAAAACATAACAGACACAGAACAAGCGTGAACTGTCAATATATCCCCGAATTTGCCTCCTGTGAGAATACGTTCTTCTGTAAATTAAGGCGTTGAAATGTTAAAAGGAGAAGATAAAAAAAAGGACTTCAATGGAAGCTGTGACAGAGCAGCCAGACAAGCTATTATATATTACTGTGATAACGAAAATGTAAATAAAAAGCTGTTAGGGATACTAAAACCAAATGAAAAATAAAAAAATATGACATACTTTACCACTCATGGGTTCAATGTTTCCTGCAGGCCAAATCATTCCTTTCAGCTACATTGTTGACAGTGCACCCCTATCAGCAACTTTGGTTTAGCCAACAAAAAGGCTGCTAAAAAGCAAAGCATGTGGTGCATCTACCCATACCACCCAAGCAGGGACACTCCCTACGGCTGCCCTGGGAATGCACTGTAAGCCCTGGACCTGGGGATATTTTTCTGAGGTAATAACAGTTTCTACAGATTAGTAAATAACTCTCCAGATAAGGTGTTTAGAGAATGAATGAGGTTTGAGCAGCTCTCTACATCAGGGGCTCCCAGCCAATGGTACTAGTATCACTGGGGGTGCTCAAGATCCACTGGTACTTGACAAGGTTGCAGACTGACCCCCAGACTGATATGTTGCTATCTAGCCTAACTACACCTGTACAAAACAAAAATAGATAAAAATAGGTCTGTGCTTATGTGTATTTCGTGCTGTCCCCAGACAGAATAACCACAAGTAAAGTTAATATCACGGGGGCACTCTTACCCGAGTAATCGTATTGGGTGCTTGGCCAGCGGTGGCGCCGCGTACACTGAAATTCAAACGAGAAGCCAGCACTCCATCTGCAAATAAAGTCTATTGAATCAAGATCATATAATCCATGCAATCTTGATCCAGCGAATGATATAGTCCAAATAATCTATATCCGACGGGAAGGGACTAAGAAGGGAAGCTGACTAAGAGGGACAAGCCTCCCTTCTTTATCCCTCTACCTGCTATCCCTTTTAGCTTGCTTTCCCTCATTCTCCTCTCATTACCC
This sequence comes from Gastrophryne carolinensis, assembly GCA_027917425.1. NCBI lineage: Eukaryota > Metazoa > Chordata > Amphibia > Anura > Microhylidae > Gastrophryne > Gastrophryne carolinensis. Next base: position 218,095,714 of record CM051234.1, read on the forward strand.
CTCTTTTATTATCCATCTTTTTGTTATCCCTCTTGGTCGGCTTCCTCTCATTGTCCTTCCCCATCCCTCTTTGCTGGATTCCCTTCCTCTACCCTTCTCATATCCCTCTCTTTGTTATCCCTCTTAATATCCACTCCCCACAATGTCACCCCTTGTAATACTCCTCACTCCACTGTCCCTCTTACTTTTCTCTCAGTCTTTAGGGCTGGGTTTATCTCGATCTTTAGGGCTGGGTTTCTTTTCCACTCTTTGGTCCCTCAGTTTTTCCACTCGCCTCTCTTTTATTCCCCTCTTCTCCCTGCTGTCCCTCTGGGTGCTCTGTTGTCTCCCTTTGACTGCCCTCTCCTCTCTGCTGTCCCCCTGCTTGTCCTCATGTCTCCCTTGGACCTCCTGCTGATTGTCCCTCTGGAGTTCCTGGCTTCCCCCTTCTTGCCTTCCCTATGTCCAGGTCCTCTGTTCCTTTATTGATCTATGTATTGTATTGTATTGTAAACAGGCCTGTCTTCAGCCCCATAAGGGGCTCTCACTGCCACCCAAGCCTGGCTGTTAGGAGAAGGCTTCTGCCATTCTCTTTCTGCCTGAGGTTAGCTAGTTTGCTGCCAGTCAATCAGGCTGGCTGTGACTGTGCATCACCAGTTGCCGGGCAGACTTCAGGCCAGGCAGTGTCTCTGAGACCAGACACAGTGCTCGTGCTGTGTTCTTGGTTGCCTGGCAACCGAGCGCTTGAGGGGTGGCAGTGAGGTGGCCCACCTGGCATCATACCTGGTGTGACCATGTGACCATGTGACAGGTACTTTTAGACCCCACTCTGGGGAGTTACTTACTTCATACATTAACATATATTGAAATGCTGACTGTGCATTATTATTCTTGCAGCAGGTATTTAACCCGTTTTTGTGTGCAGATCCTCTTTTTGTTTGCTCAACCCTGATGAATGGGTTCACGCCGCCCCAAAATGTCGGCTATAGATTATTTGGACTGTATCATTCGCTGGATCAAGATTGAATGGATTACATGACCTTGATTCAATATACTTTATTTGCAAATGGAGTGCTGGCTTCTCCTTTGATTTCAGACAAAATAACCAGACAAATATAAAAATCTATTAGCCATGTGATTCAGTCTGAGTCTCTTGTGATACACATTATGCACTCTTTATGTGGCCCTGCAGGAATAGAATTTGCAGATTTAAAGCCCTGCTACAGCTTCTATCCTACATTGCAAGAAAAGGTGTAGAGGCCAACGAGACAGGCCTCAGAGGAGCTTCATGCTTCCTTGCCCATTTAAATATGTTGTTGTCAATTCAGATTGGTTCCGACATTACCAAATTTTGGCAACAAAAAAGCAAAAAATGGCGTGCCCCCTTTAGGTGGCTACTAGTCAGGTGCACCAGGCAATGGTGCTGGTATCACTTGGGCTCAGAAGCTAAATTGCTGGCCTCTAGATGTGGCAGCATACCATCCGTAAAGCCCTTAGACTTATGGTGCTCATCCAGAATGTACCCCTTGAAGAACTCAGGGGTCTATTGCACTCTCCAATGCGCAGGAGGGTGTCTAGTTAATCAGGCGTTTTATAGGCAAGCTTCTTGGACCTATGAAAGGCTGTTGGCTTGCTTCCCTACCCTAGTGGTCCTTGGGCCCCCTAAAATGTAACACGTAGTGAAACTGTTAAAAAATACCCCCACATAAAACAGAAAAGTTTAAATAATTTTTTACTCTGCATTTTCTGATTTGCTCTCAATGTCTCACATTGTCTCTAGTGCCTTCTGTGTTGATGGAGTCTATCCCCCGTGCCAAGTTTTATCTCTGGCTCCCGGCCAGAGGAATCAGGCTGTGGAATGTTCTATACATATTGCATGTGTTCTTGCCACTTCCTCTGGGATTTAAGGTACCTTTTTTTATAGCTACTGCAATACCATGGTATTAAACATTACAAGTGTGAAAACATTCAACAGTTTCCATAGAAATAATTGAATCTTATGCTATATACATTTTTACTACTCCAATGCAAATGCTCTTCCATTATCCTAAACACTTTTTTTCTAACCTCTGCCACAATTGTAAATGGACAAAAACCAGAAAATACGTTTATATTATACTGACATCTCAAATCTGTTATGAAGTGGTCACAGTAATAGGTAATGGAAAAAGTGTCAGTCAGCCGCAAGAAGAATCTAGAGGCTTACATCTCCCAGCATCACACTCTGAGGTCCCCCTAGGCATTTCACACTCTATGCAGGGAATAATGGTATTGTTAACTTGAGTTCTTTGCTGCCAACCGTTTTTGTAGATTTTGTTATATGTGTACACCTGCAAAAAGTGTATTTTTAATTGCATGAGTTCCAAAATTCTTTGTTTAAATTAATCGGGGCAGGGTCATGAGGGAGCACGGGGGGAACGTGCCCCGGAACCTCCACCACTTGCCCTGCAAAGGGGGCCTCCACCAACCTTTGGGTTATCTTCTGGTTCAGGAGGCTTTTCAGTCTTTGGTCTGACAGTAACAAAGCTATCGGCGGCAGTGGGGCCCCCCGTGCCTGGGCAAGCCTTTCTTGTTTGTGCAAACCTGCATGAAAAGCCACCACAGGGCAGGATGTAGAGTCTAGAGCAGCCAAGTCAGCAACGCTACAGTGATGGGTGGATGCAGAGCTGTCAATCAGCGGACGCTCAGTGCACATAAGCCACCAAAACACAGCCACTAGCAGATCAATGCTGGGAACTGTTTTCTGTTGGACCAGCTGGACGACTACACCCCCCTTCCCCCAGGAGTCCCGAGCAGCATGCACCCACACAAGGGTGGCACAAGGGACTCCATCTGACACTCCAGTAAGAAGGCAGTTGCCAGACAACCACCAATCAGTTACTTGGCTGGACTATTATGTAAAAGGGAAAAAAATACTGTATCTGTGGCCTCCACCAGATTTTGTGCCCAGAGGCCACCACACTTCCTGATTTTGATTGTTATTATACTTTAAAATATATCTAATAATGTTATGTTTTTTATAGAGGTTAAATGGTTTAATGTGATATGTGTCCTCTAATTCAGTGATCCTCATACATCAAGTATGCCCTAGCGACAAGAAGTTCTAACCGAGTACCCTCCTCCCCAAGGAGGAGATTAGTTATAAATATTACCTAAGTAAGTAGGTCACAGTCCTTGTAGCACTTTTAAAGCAAAAAAAGAAAATTGTTTTACTGTTAAAATTATATTCCAGACCTGGCATATTGCCCCTGTTGGTGGACCCCCTGAACATCGATGCATACCACAGGTCACACCCAGGTCCGGCTTTAGGTATGGGGGGGGGGGGCCTTGGGCAAGAGAGTCTTAGTGGGTCCCAAAGTAGTGAGTCACATGACGTCACCTTTCATTTCCACTGTCACAAATGGGTCATCTTCTGCTGCTGATCGCTCTCCAGTCCTAATTGCCTTCCTTATATCTACCAATCATCCTCTAGTCCTTGATGCATTCTTTACTTCCACCAAACATCCATCTGTCCTTACTACTTGCTCCGCTGCTACTAAAGACTTCCTCATTGCTGTCAGTTGTCACCTGGTCCTCGGCACCTCCATTCCACCTTTTCCATTGTTGCTGAATATCCCCTGATGCTGAGGCCAGCCCTGAGTCGGTCTGCACACAACACCATCGTTCGCTGGTTCAGGACCTCTGTAAAATAATACCATGGACAAGTGTGAGCCTAAGTGTGCCCCTGAACATGGCAGGGGCCCTGGCTATTGCCCTGGTTTGCCCTGTGCTGGCGCCGACCATGGTCATACCAGCAGTGTATACTATAAGAGGAAAAACAGCCACGATATGAGGAGTCAATTAAAATGAAATCAAAACAAGTGCCCATGCTCAAAAACCTGAAAACAGTATCAAACGCTGTTCAAACATAGAATGATGCAGAAAGATAGTCATTTGTTTCTGAATGTTCAATATGAATCTTTATAGTTGCTAAAATAGGATGTCAGTCTATATTAGCAAGCGAGCTGACTTACCATATACGTATTGATCATCAGTTCAATCTGAATATGCAATGTAAAATTCTTGTGAGTACGCCATTAGGTCACCAGTCTGTGCCAGCAGACATGCAAGATCTTCCTTTGTGCACCCATCACCAGTACAGCCTGCTTACTGGATATACCTATATCATGCACATCTTATAATAGCCTCAAATCAAAATTAGTGTCAGACTGCTTTAACAGGTTTCATAGATCCATAGTACCCACCCCTGGCTAAAGGGAAAACAGCTATGGAAGCTCAGCTTTTTTAAAATTAATATCAACAAATTTTTTTTGATCAAACATTACAAAATTATGTACTTTGGCCACAGCAAGTTAATCACAAATATAAAAACACCCTGATAAAGATCCAGAAGGTTGGAGCGAAACGAGTAGGTGTCCGAGGCCCTTCCCCCCCCATGATGCTACACCGCCATTGATCTCAGCAGAGGGCAGGCTGGGCACACAGGCCCTGAGCCTTTGGAAACCTGCACGAGGTGCGCAACTATGTAACTCCTTGCACAACAGTCAGATCATCCTGTAATCATAAGATGCGGCTCTGCAACAGCTTCACTGTTTCTTCAAGGCCATCCGCTGTATCTCCTCACTATACAATTTCAAGCAGATTAGGGGGAGGTAATGCTACTAAGCGGCACATAGGGTCTGGTGAACGCTGGGCGCTGTACGCAAAACCACATTTAAGAAAGCGAATCTGGTGAGCGCCTCTAACAGCGCCATGTAGCGTCACATGTATTACTACAGGCGCTCTAGGTTCAAGAGTGTAGGTATTACCTTTCGTCAGTGTCGCTCTCCCATACATTTCAATAGGCTTTCATCTGGCTGTGTTAAAATAGCGTGTTTGGCAATTATTTATTTATTTATTTTTTGCTCAAATTATTGTGTGACCTCTCCTGGCTGCAAACAAAACTTTTTTTAAATTTTAAATTTTTATGCAGAATTGTATGTACAGGTCTGGCACTAAAGTGTAATTATCACAGTGTTAAAACAATGTCATTCCACATGTTTTCGCTTTTTTACTGGTGTTTATGTGTTCAAAAACAGACTTTGATCACACAGCGTCTGGCGCTCTATGCTACAGCGCCCAGCTTTAGAGCGCCGACACTGTGTAGTTTTTTCTTAAGTATGGTGTTGAGCGCCGAGTGCTGGAAGCACTGAGCTTGTGCTACCTAACGCTCGCTGCAGTGAGCTGTTAGAGTGCCTGACACACATCACATTCATCAATGCCGGCCAGGTTACTACAGTGATCGCTACGCTAGGTTACAGCGCCCGATACCTGCTTACAGCGTCTACTAGCGGTTGCTCACATGGCAATACTTGGCTTTAGTAGTAAATCAGCCTCCAAATCTAATTTGTGCATCAGGCTCCTGTGTCCCCAGCCCCCATAATAGAAATCTGGTGGATAAAGCCCCTACATCAATAGCTACTAGATTCCTTTCAGGAACTATATAATTAGGTTCAACCTAAAGCTGGCTGTATAATTGGCATGCATATGTATTGTGGGTCCCCACCACTGGTTCATTTTCATGTTTGTATATTTGTGATTAACTTACTGTTGCTAATGTTCCTAATTTTTTAACATTTGATCAAACATAATTTGTTGATATTAGTTAAAAAAAGTTGAGCTTGCATAGCTGTTTTCCTTTAGCCAAGGGGGGTACAACAAATTTAATGTCAGCTGCAGCTCACCTCTTATAAAATGAGGCTTATGCTTAATTTGCACAAAAGGCTTGGTAGCCACATTTGTCTTATATATGGTATAAGGTATCTCATTCTATCTCTTAATAAGAGATAGAATGAGAAGAGCAAGGCTCCACATAGAGTAAAACCCTTTTAATATGTATAAATTAAAATGAGCCAAAAAAAAATCACAAAGATGTCAGTTACATGACCATTGGTTAATCCATATGTTGCCAGGGGAAGTAATGAAAAGACAGATTCCCTTCCAATAATTCTCTATGCAGTTCCTGTGTTGGTTGTATACCTGTCCTCCCTGGGTGCAAAGTAAAGCATTGCAGCCAGACTCCATCCTGTTAACTCCACATGCCTTCCAGCCTGCGTTTTCAGGGAGGCCCACGCTCATGTGCGGTCTCTCATCCAATGAGACTCTCCAGCTGAACTGTCGTAATTCGGAAGGTGGTTCTCATTGTTTAAATGTGGAGCGCATTCTGCCGCATACTTTGCATTCCCGGAAGGCGCTCCCACCCCAGCTATTCAGCTAGACTGCGGGAGCTAGACTGCGGGAGCTCGCGTGCGGCTGGAAATGCAGGAGAGGCACAGCACGAACTCCCCATTATAGTCAAAGAGAGCTGTTTGCCAAAATATATAAACATAGCAAGCGGCTCTCACTGGCTGCGGGTCCATGCATGGGCTGCTGGACCGAGAAGAGGTGAGTTTTACTGTGCAACTGGGGAGGGTTCATACGGTGGGGCATCCCAAATTGGAACCCAAAGGAACAGAACAAACCCCAGGAAAGTCAAAATCCCGGGTTTTGTTCTGCTTTAATACTTACTTCCTCCATGTTTGTGTAAAGTACATGCCAAGGGTAACTTTTTGGCATTTGTAGGGTTTATTTAGCACAGGAAATTTAGGCTTTAGTATCAATATATTATGTTTACCCCTAGTTTTCTCCTAATTTATATAATTTTGACATCTATATATATCCAGCAAGTAAATATTTAATTGTACATGCATAGGTGGATTCTTCTTCTAGACTAAAATTACATTATTTTTTGAAGGCAATGAGGAGGACTGATACCCGGTTAATCTGCAACACATGAAATGGGTGCCCCCAGGTATCTTCCAGCATGGACACACACACACACACACACACACACACACACACACACACACACACACACGAATATTACCATTATAAAAGTATGATCAAGCAAGACTGAGGCCCTACTGCCACTACAGACTGATGAAACAGCTTAAAGCAGAACAAAACACGAGATTTTGACTACCATGGGTTTTGTTCCATAAATTTCGATATGGGATACCCTGCTGTGTTTATCCCCCCAGATTGGCAGTAACAGCTTACCTTTTCCCGGTCCAGTGGTGGATACACGGTCTCTTGTCCAGAGCCATTTGTCATGCCTGTGTCATTTGGCAAATGGCTCTGAAAGTCTGCAAAGTGGGCGCATCCCCAGCAACGTGCATGCTCCCATCTCAGCCTATCTAAATGGCTGAGCCAGGAGTGTGACCACTTGCACTACTCACTGCAAAATATCAGAACTAAATAATAATAATAATAGCCTGCAAATGCGTCATTGAACCAGGGAAAGCTGTTACAGTCAGTGGGGCATCACAAATTGGGACACCCTGGCTGGCCACAATGGGTTTTGTCCTGCTTTCGAAGAACAGAAGAACAGAAAACAGCAAGAAGCTGTACTAAACAGTACTGAATCCTGATAGGTCTACTTTAACCCTTTAAATGCCAAGCCGTGGGTCTCATGTGGTTGCCCATCTAACCTTTAATCGCCAAGCACATGAGACTCACAGGCCTGGCTTTCCCCCCTACTAGTGGCCAAAACAATTAAAAAAAAACACTAACCTGACTCGATGATCCGGCCGGGTCTTCTGTTCACCTCGGAGGCATTCGATCCTCCCCACGGGGCTCTTCTGGTTTCAGAAAATGGCCCAAAAGAACCCCCCGCTTCTGCTGCTGCCGCTCATATCTGTATCTATATTTGGGGAGGCAGGGGACTCTGATCCGCTGCCACCCCTGTCCCCCTTCACCTATCACCCTGGCAGCTGTCATTGAGCTTGGCGAGGCACTTGACTGGTGCGGAACATCAGAGGTATCAGAGTGTAAAAATAAAAGGCATTGTTTCTCTTTGTGTGTGGCATTTTTACTGTTAGCCCTTTGCAAACTGGTAAGGGGTCCATAAGACCCCTATAGCAGTTCACAAGGCTTAGGGGCTGGCAAGTCACCTGCGGCTAGTCAATTTTTTCCCATTATTAAACCCTTTATAGTGTGGCTAGTAGTTCTCTTCAGTTTGGGGAGCCGCCTAGGCAGGAACGGGGGGAAACTGATGCATATGTGGTACCTTTGTAATCAGGAGAAATGGGGCTTTCACGTGCAATATGGTTTTCTTAAAAAAATTATTTTTTTATTTAGCATAAACAAGACAATTTTTAAAACACATATTTTTTTAAGTTAGCACAAAATGGTGAAAAATGACCTGTCAACAGAGGGTGACAACATCTCAAGAAGGCTGGCAGTTAAAAGGGTTAAAAGTAGCTGTGCATGTAGCTTATTGTAGCTATGCATGTTGAGTATTGTTTTGTTCAGGGGACCTTATGCTTTCAGATTTAGCCTATTTAGGCTTAGGTCTGGCAAGTCACCTGCGGCTAGCGGATAAACCCCATCTCCTCCCATTAGCTGCCTCCTAAAAGCCCGAGGGGCAGAAGAGCCTGACTGTGGGCCGTAAAGGCTATGTGGGCTTGAAGCTTTCGGGGCTGGGGGCCACTAAAACTGTTTGCATATTGTTATTTTCAAAATTAGTTTTTTTATGCTCTTTTATACATTTTTTTTAGGGAAACCCTATACAACCAAAGATTTCTTCAAGGGATTACTTCCAGAAGGATAAACCCTAGAAACACAACATGTGTACCTTCAGGGAATAAATGGTTTGTCGGGGTAGTTCAAATGTAAAGGGTTGTTTTGGTTGAAAAAGTGCAAGGTGCACAATTTGCAGAGCTGAAATTTTAAAGTAAAATTATCCTTACGTGCATACTTTGGGGTGTCTTCCCTTTACAGTACCTATGCATGTTGGGTATTGCTTGGTTTGGGAGACCTTGCTTTTTCAGATTTAGATTGGGGGGGACAGGGGGAAAGGCCTGTCCAGTCGTGAACCCACATATCACGTGGGTCGTCTTTGACCTGTTCCCCCTTGGGGTGACCTTATTCCCCAGATTTGAAATAAGGTTGCTGGTGTGACTTAGAACCGATATGTATAATTATCATACACAATAAAGGTTAGAGGGTTGAAAAAGGTAGGTATTCTTTATAGTACTTCTTAGTTATTGTTTTTGATCATACAGTAGTTAATTTCATATAAAAATATTACAGTCATTGTTATGTAACTGGTGTGTAGTTGTGATGAGAAATGCTTAGCTGAGCAGATGCGTTTCACCTGCGTGGCTTCCTCAGTACGTCTTCAGTAGCCTGCTTGAATGCGGTTGGTAGCACAATCTGTTGGGAGTATGTTGTTGGGTGGCCATTTGTAGCCCTTGGTATGGACTGTTGATATTTGTTGAATGGTAAATTAAGGTTGCTGTAAAAATTACAGTTTTAATAGGTAGTATAAACATGAAGTTGTTTAAGGTTAATGTACCTTTAAGAGTCCGATCCCGGGGAAGTAGTGCTAGTAACTGTAGCAAGTGGGGGTTCTCCCCAGTTTGCAGCAATCTGGGGGTAGATATAAAAAGGCTAAGTTGTCTGTGCCAGTTTTGTTTATGAGTTATGGTACATGGTAAATAAAGCACTTACATTGATGTTACATTGATTGTTGCTGATGTGGCTTTAGCACCCCAGTTTGTAGCAATCTAAGGTTAGATATAAGAAAGTCTAAGTGTTACCCACACACCACTTACAGGACTGGGCGGCGTGCGGGTATTGTTCACAGATTCGTTAGGATTCTGAAGAAACTTGGATTGGGGCCTGTGGAGTCAGCTCACACTCCAGTGTGTTCAATTGTCTCTCTCTGCAACTTTATTCCACACAACAACTTTATGTTCAGCAACTTCAGTTTAAACAATGACAGTCTCTGCATTCACAATCTCACTAGGAGCTGGGACTATAAAACTTCTGGTACATTTTTGAGGGTCTTCAGTGCTCCCGAATCCTCCTAATGGATTCTCTCACAGAGTCACGCTCTTCTGGTACACTTGTGTACTTTGGGTAGTGGGTAAAATGTTTGGATAACTGGTTTCTCTATCTTAAGGTATTTCAAGGTTGACTTTGGCCTCATTTTGTGTTGAAATGCTTCCTGGATGAGTATATGTGGTATTCTTGTTCATCATTGATCAGTCTGGACGTGGAAACCCTTTTGTAACAGCCCTTATTGTTTAGGAAGCGGATGTAGGTCTTTCCCCCCGCTCCCTTCCCAATCTTCATAGGATTAAACCCCAGATATTGAAACTAGCAGGCCACCCACTCCTACCAAGGTAGTCCCCTATGTACTCCATAGAAGATTTTCATATTTAACTTGTTTTTTCCTATTTGCATATTTTACCAATACATATGGTACTGTTGTAACCAGAAGAAACAGGCTTTTACACGCAATATGATTTTGTTGGAAAACTTAAATTTTTCATTAAAAAACACTACAAATTATATCATATTTCACCCAAAAATACTGAGAATACACTAAAAAAATAACAAACAAGACATTTTATGTTAAAATTCAATATACAATATAACAATATATAATTTATCTGAGTAATCATTGGAAATCCCTTCAAAACTCACAGTGAACATTTATAGCGCAAAATAATGAAAAATGGTCTGGCAACAGTGAGTGACAAAATCTCAAGGTAGGCTGGCAGTAAAAGGGTTAAACAAACTTATTTGGGAATAACTGGAAAGAAGAGTGAAAGCAAAGCAACTACAAGTGCAGCACATGTACAGGAACTTCTGCAACATTAAGGTTGATCCAGGGAGAATCGTATTTCATCATCAGCCGTTCTCTAGCGGCCGGCTTAGCTCAGAGGGACTTGTTAAAAATCATGCTGCTCGAGATGCCATGATTTTTAACTAATAAAATGACATTAATACTTACATTAATATTTTTTTTCATTAGATACAATTTTTATGTAAATTAAAATAGTTTTGGTACAACTTTTTATGGTCAAGGTGAATGCCGCTTGACCAACTTTCATTTTAGCAGTGAAACTGCCCCCCCCCAAAGCCAACCAGCCCGAGCACCAGGCATTAGTACTTGTAACCCAGGGCTTAATGGCCGCAAATGTGCGGCTCCTGTCCCTGCAAGTTAACAGCCCTTATGCCCTTCGGTATGGACTCAGGGCCCTTTGGTATGGGTTCGGGGACACACCAGTGGGCACCAGGCTCTTCCACATTCTTGGGGGTGCGTAATATGTCACTTGATGAGTCCGACAGGTGCCATGTCTGACCCTGACCCTGGTGCTTTGGACCCCTATACCAGTTCACCCCAAGTGGTGAAAAGACATGACACAAACTTTTTATCAATCTAAATTTCACTATTCACTGATCCCGTTTTGCTTCTGCTTTCTCTCGTTGGGCACCGTCTTCCTTGAGTCTGGCAAGTCTCCTTTTGTCCTGGACCGGGTCTCCTCTGGTCTTCCGGGCTCTTCGGTACCTCCTCTGGTGTCTCCTGTAGTGGCACAGGCCATCATAACCTGACAGCTGCACCACAACTTTGAGGAAGGGGGGACATAGGTTGCCCCTTCTTTCATCCACCCTACCCAGCAAGGGACTGAAGTGAGGGCTTGGGGACCTGCCTTTAATACTAGGAGGAGGGGCCTCCATGGAAACTCCCCTACATCAATAATGATGTCATAGGAGGGAAGGGGTCTAGAGGGGATTTTCCAGAGAATTCCTCCATTTGTGACATCATTAGTCACGTGGGGGAGATTCTATAAAGATTATGCCTACTCATTAGATGCCCGACCAGCATTAATTCAAGGGATGCTGCACAGGATGCCAGATGGGACAGGTAAGTATAATATTTTTAAGCAAACTGGGGTGCGTAAGAGCTTGGCAGCCCATAGCATGGGTCGGTGCTGGGCACCAAACCTGTGCTATAGCTGTTCGGCCCCTAAGCCCTGGAATTACAAGCTTCTATGCTTGGTTTGCAAGGTTGGTAATGCATTTGGGGGGCCTACGCATTGCCACATGTGGAGGCGGGGCTTATTTACAAAAAATTCCCTCTAAAAGACTTGAAACAAAATGATTGGGGTCTCCCCCTAAAAGCATTACCAAACTGGCAAACCAAGCATAGGGGATTGTAAATCCATGGCTCAAGGGCCAAACAGCCAGCCCCTGGCCCTGCCCATTACAAGCCCTTATGCCCTAAAGCACGGGTCTGGTGCCCAACCCCAGCCCATGCTATGAGTCGCCAGGTTTATACGCACCACCCATTGGTTGTGCGGGTAATGGGCATTGAACTGGTAGGGGGTCCATGGGACACCTTACAAGTTCAAAGTAAAAGTCACAAAATAAAAACAGAACCCTAGTTTGTTTAAAAATATTTTATTAATCTTAATTAACTAATACTTACCTGTCCAGCACAGGCTTCCTTGAATTAATGTCGTCACAGGTTCCCCAGGCACCCCTGGAAAAGCTTGAGCCCATACCAAAGGGCATAAGGGCTGGTAAATTGTAGGGACAGGGGCCAGTGAATTGTGATTCGACCTCTGAACCCTGGGTTACATGCCCTTTTGAGTGGTGCCCAGGCTGGTAGCCTTGGAGGGGGGACCCCACACATTTTTGGGGGGCATTTATTGACACATATTTACCTCCAGAAATGTCGAACAAAATTTCAGGATCTCCCCCCTAAAGCATTACCAACCTGGCAAACAAAGCATAGGGGATTGTAACTCCAGGGCTCAAGGGCCAAGCAGCTGTCCCCTTGCCCTGGCCATGATAAGCCCTTATGCCCTATAGCGCAGGTCCTTTACTTTGAAGAGACATAAATCCAGATTTGATATGTTGAAACAACATTGAAATGGGGAGCCTTTTTTAAGAAAGATCAGCGCCACACGGCACCACTTTTTTTGGCTGATGTGGCCACTGCCTAGCATCTTATTTAACACTAACAACGAAAAGGATACAGCGACAGGCGCTGTGATAGAAGCAAAACCAGATTAAACCTGGCGATGTCGGTAAAAATCCCATAGAACACAATGGGCAGAACTGGATTGAAGTGTTTTATGCCTAATATCAATATTAAGCACATTTATTTGTACAGAACTTGCATTGGGCCAAGATGTTTTTTGTGTTTTGGGTTATTAAAATTTTAACAGTTTTTTTTTTCTTAACAATGTGTAATTTGAACACCAACAACTAAAACAGAGCCAAAAAGCTCTGAAAAGTTTGTCTCCTTTGTTCTCAGCCGTGATTTCTTGTAACTGTAATGAAGAAACGCTGACTAGAGCCGGAAAAATACATCGTCAAAGATTTCAAGGAAGGAGAAATTCATTAATATGCTGGGGAGCACCTGAAAAAGGGCAGCACAAAGTGGTCCAACAGGTGCTGACATAGGCCAGCCAATACCTAAGGGCAAGTATCAAAGCTAATTAGTTAGCGCAGCACCAATGTAGTGCATAGTACAGCACCAGATTAGATGGAAATGCCAGCGCTAGGAAGTTGGCGCTATAGCAACAAAAATGATGCTAAAAGGTGCACATCATAAATAAGTTAACCTGTTTTAATTTATTGTAATGTGCTTATTTCGTCTATATTTTTTAAGTACGTTTGATACATTAAACTGTGTAAATATTAATAAAATTGGAAATATTGGGACATTCTAAATCTTTTGATCAATAGTATATACATACAGTATATATATTATTTTCTAAAAAGTTATCTGTGCATTTGGATTCTTGTATTTTGCAGTGCTAGCAGTTTGTTGCACCTAAGGGACGTGATATTTTGCAAATGTAAAATGTATTTATTTTTGAAGGAAAGGGTCAAGCATGTCTTCAGGGGCACAACAAGCCTCATCCGTCACAGCTGTTCCCTGCTCAGAGTGACCATATGGGTTCCAGCACGTTAGCTAGAGTGTGAGATGAGGGAAACTGGTGATTGTTTGTTTTCTAAAAAAATATTCTAATGATAAGATCAAAAGTATAGCAGGAGCAACAAAGCAATGTCCGTTCACAAACACTGTGTATATGTTCTTACTCATAAACATGATATTATCAACGTCACTGTGTATATGTTCTTACTCTTAGATATGATGTTTTCTACATTAGACATCAACATTAGAGGAAAACTCCCATTTTGCCAGGTTTTTGATGTCCTGCCTTATTGTGTTCCTCTTCGAAAATGTAAAATAAACATTTGTGTTAGGATTGTGCCCTCAAATCTATTATTTACTTCCAATTTTTTTATATTCCAGTGGCTCTGTGTTGCTGGTTTTTCTGGCACTATGTTTAGTTTCTGACTACAAATGCCAACAAGGTGTAACAGGTGAGTTTATCAGCAGCTTTGGAAAAATCAAGCCACAGTAATGACTTTCCCAGGGGAGAATGTTCCCAGTAACCCTTGTGATCCCTTCATCTGAAAAGGCTGAATTAGAGCAGCTGGTGTTAAACCTGTTGCTGTGTATCGTTCTCCCATACATTTCAATGGGATTTCATTAGTTGTGTATAAATAGTGTGTTTGGCCATTTATTTTTTGCTCAAATCATTGTGTGACCTCTCTTTGCTGCAAACACTTTTAGAAACTTTTTTGACATTTAATATTTTTATGCAGAATTGCATTTACAGGTCGGGCACTAAAGTGTTATTGTCACAGTGTTAAAACAATGTTATTCCATGTGTTTTCGCTTTGTTACTGGAGGATATGTATTCAAAAACAGACTTTAATCACATCTCTGTGCTACAGCGCCCAGCTTTAGAGCGCCGGCGCTCTGTGTGTCTAGTGTTTTGTAGAAAATGGTGTTGAGCACGGAGAGCCGGACGCACTGATCTGGCGCTACCTCTCGCTCGCTGCAGAGCTATACTGTCATTACAGAGCCCAACACACATCACATTCATCAATGTCGGCCAGGTTACCAGAGCGACTGAGACGCTCTGTTATAGCGCCTGATACCCGCATACAGTGTCTGCTAGTGGTCGCTCTAAGCACCGCTTTATAGACGCTCACCTGGCAATACCTGGCGTTAGTAGTGAAGCAGCCTCTTAGTCTGTATTTACACTATTGACAAATTACCAGAGCAAGTTCTGTACAAGTGTTTAACATTATTTATAAGCAAGAATCACTTCAGTACAGTTCTGCCCTTTGTGCTCTGTGGGATCATAACCTAAAGCGCCATTATAAACTGGCTCAGCTTTAAGAAAAACAACGGTCACTTACTATATGATGCCCAAGATAAATGGTAGACACATCGGCGCTGTTTAATTTTTGTTCGTAAAATCGCAGCTGAGGCTGCAACATTGGTGCTAAGTGGTAGCTTGATGCTTGATAAATTAGGCTTTTGGTAGGGGAACAAAGACATACCCTTTCAGAACCAGCCTACCTAGAGTTTTTGTCACTCTCCAGACCATGTTTCACTATTTTGCGCTACACATGTTCAACTGTGATTTTTGAAGGGATTCAGTACAGTTGTTTCCCAGTACAATTATATATTGTTTTTTTCAGGCTGGCCATTAACATTACATGACATGTCTTGTTGTCAATTTTTAAGTGTATTCTCAATAGTTTGGGGTGAAATATGTGCAAAGAGGTAAAACAATGAGATTGTTACAATTTGTAGTGTTTTTTTGTAATATAAAATGTAAGTTTTTCAATAAAATCGTATTGCATGTAAAAGCCTCATTTCTCCTGGTTACAGCGGTATCACATGTGTATTGGTAGACATCCTTTCCTGCCCAGGAGACTCCCCCAAACTGAAACAGCGTTTTAGGAGATTTTTTTTAGGAGACTTTCAGATAAAAACTGCTTGCAGATAAAAAAACAACCCTTTACATTTGGAATACCCCCAAAAAACAATCTCTGGAAGTACACACTTTAAGCTTTCTAGGCATACCAGGCTTGTTGATATGGGCACAGTTTTCTGGAAGTAACCCCTCAATTAATTCTTTGTTTGCACAGGGTTTTACTGAAATAAGAATTAAAAAGCAGAATCAAAGCCAAATTTTTCTTTATAAAATATGCAAACATGAAGAAACAAGTTAAATCTGAAAGAGCAACATCCCCTGAACAGAACAATGCCCAACATGCATAGGTACTGTCGAGGGAAGAGTGACCAAACACTCCAAAGTAAAGCATACGCATAACAGCAATTTTACTTGAAAATTTCAGCTCTGCAGATAAGTGCGCACCTTTCTACCAAAACATCCCTTTACATTTGGAATACCCCCTACAAACCATATATTTCTTGAAAGTACACACATTAAGTTTTCTAGGCATACCCAGCCTGTTGTAGTAGGCTGATCTTTCTGGAAGTAATCCCTTGAAGAATTCTTTGATTGCAAAGGGTTTGCCTAAAAAATGTATGAAAAAGCAGAAAAAAACACATTTTCCTAAAATATCAAAATGCAAACAAGAAAAAAACAAGCTAAATCTGAAAACACAGAACAAAACCCTACACACATAGGTACTTTTAACCCTTTTAACTGACAGCCTACTTGAGATTTTGTCACTCTCTGTTGACAGGTCATTTTTCACCATTTTGTGCTGTTTAACTGTGATTTTTGCAGAAATTTCCAGAAAAATCTATTTTTTTCTGCAGAGTTTAGGCTTTGGATCCCTTTTTTAGTTCACAAAGTGTTAAAAGTAAAAAAAAAAAAACAGACACAGAAAAAAATATTTTATTATTATTTATATTTACCTTCCATCTATTCTAGAGCACTGTGTCCCACGCTGATCACTTTGGCTTCTGCTCTCCTGCTGCTGCTGGAAGCCTTTTATACCTGCTGGGTGACAGGTAACAAAGGGTTAATTGTTTTAAAAAAGGACATAGGGTCCCCCTCTCGGGGTAGTGGGCCCCATTTTTTGGGGAATTCTAAAGGTTAAAAACCCTTAAAACCCCCCAAAAAATGGCATGAGTTCCCCCTACCCACCATAACTAGCCTAGGGAGCAGCTTTGGTGCCCCCCTGCCCTGCAAGCTACAAGCCCCAAAGACTAATATCCCTGGGCTCTTCTGCCCCCCGTGCTTTGGGGAGGCAGGTAATGGGGGTCTCGGAGTTAATGGCAAGTCATCCGCTAGCTGCAGGTGACTTGCCAGCCCCCCTTAGCCTTGTGAACTGGTATAGGGGTCTCATTGACCCCTTACCAATTCACAAAGGGTTAAGTGTAAAAAAAAAAAAAAAAAGACTCAGGGCCTTATTCATGAAGGAATAGCATCAGGTAGTGCCTTGTAAATGACAGATAGCGACAGGTAGCGTCAGGTGAACGCAGGACACGACACGCAATTACACATTTATCAAGCAGAATATGTTGAGTGACTGGGATAACGCCATGTAGCGTCCGATTCATCATTATCCCAGCCTCAGCGTACAGTGCCGGCATTCAGCCTTGCAGAGCGCCACGTATTACCTCTCGCTACCTGTCGCTCTCCCATACATTTCAATGGACATTCTTTTATTTCTCTTTAAACAGGGGGTTTTTATTTTTTTTTATCTCAAATAATGTTCTGACCTTTCCTGGTCTAGAAAAAAGCCATTTTTGAAAATATTTTCATGTGTTATATATTTATGCAGAATTAATATTACAGGTCTGGCATTAATCTGTTCATTTTACAATGTTATTACAATGTAATTCCATATGTTTTCGCTTTGTTACTGGTGGATACAATAAAAAACAAGCTTTAATCACACAGCCTCCGGCGGTCTGGGCTGCAGCGAAGCATTTTTGAGTGCCGGAGGTGTGTGAGCCTGTTTTTTTTATGAATAAGTTGGGAGTCGGTCGCACTGACCAGTCGCTAACATGCGCTCCCATACATCGCTGTACTGGTCATATAGCGACTCCTCACAATGTATTCATCATTGCTGCACAGCGCTATGAACTAGCAGCCCACGGCCGAGCACAGCGACTTCTAGCGGGCGCTCTTAAATTCCTGCTACAGACGCTCATCTGTCGCTACCTGGTGTAAGTGATGAATCAGCCTGTGTCCTGCGGCGATCCTGTCCCCTGGCTATCTGCTGAAAACTGCCGGGGCTGATCACTGGAGGGGGGCTGGGGAGGCAGAGGACCACAGCCCCCTAGCCCTACAACCTCCCTCCAGTGATCAGCCCCAGCATCTGACAGTTTTGAGCCTGGAGCGAAGCGGAGCTAGCAGTGTAAATGCCAGAGGGGGGCATATTTGAGCAATTTTTTTTTTACAGTTAGCAGCAGCGGGCACCCAAAGTGAGGGGGTCTTCTGCCCCCCGTGCTTTGGGGAGGCAGGTAATGGGGGTCTCGGAGTTAATGGCAAGTCATCCGCTAGCTGCAGGTGACTTGCCAGCCCCCCTTAGCCTTGTGAACTGGTATAGGGGTCTCATTGACCACTTACCAATTCACAAAGGGTTAAGTGTAAAAAAAAAAAAAAAAAAAAAAAGACTCAGGGCCTTATTCATGAAGGGATAGCGTGGGGGGGGGGGGAGTTGTCCCCTCCTGAAGCCAGAAGAGTCCTGGGCAATAATCGGATACCCCCAGGTTGAAGACATTTTACATTTTATTTTACACTAGCAGGGGGGAAAGCCAGGCTCGTAGGTACAACAGTCTTGGCACGTAGGGCCTACGGGCTTGGTACTTAAAGGGTTGAAGGAGAACTCAATAAAACACAGATAAAAAGATTCCTAACGAACAAATCTATCTAATTTTCATGAAGGAAATAGCGAAGCAAAGCACAATTTTGATAAAATATGACACCTTCCTATATTTTTCTGCATTTTCCTAAAGCAGTTGTTTGAGATCAAGCTTACCAGTCCCATCATCTGCCTATCGTCTTGTAGATGGTAGTGCCAACTGCTGTGCCTAGGCTCTAGCTCTATAGAACTGGAGAGGCGGGTCAATGTTTTATTCTGCTTAACTGGCTACCTATTTCTTTTCTACAGGTTCAAAGTGAACTTATAGCAAAGAAATAGGTAACCAGATAATGAGGATAAAACATTGGCCTATATATCAATGCCGAAACTCTACTTTTATTTAGTAAGTTATTTAATGCCTAAGAATTTGTAAACCTTTTGCCTTCCTTGGGAATTATGTGGTACACTACAATAAATGCAGCCAACATGCTGCTGCTCACCACATTATTTTGTTAATAGAAAGTAATTGACAGTGTAAGCATACTACAATCGACATGCTTACAATAAACGTTCAAATGCAAAATACAATTGTAAGGAAAATGGATAAATAAATTCATGTTTAGTGTTTTGTGGATAATTCTCCCTTTAATGCCTATATATATTTATATTTGCCCCACATAATACTAAACAGCATGAATTGTATGAGCAATACCGAGAAATATAGGCCTGCAGCTGTGTCTGGCGGGATTGGCGGCATTCCTGCTGGATCCAGAATCAGCTTTGCATTTACTCAAATTGCTTTTTAGACTTGTTTCTTTCTTTTTTTATTTTTGAAATGAATAGCTAACATTTCTATGTATAAATGTGTGCCATTGTGTAAAACAACAGGGTATATTATGTGTACCATTTGTTATTAATTTTAATTCACAGAAAAGATGCATGCTGTATTGTTTGGATGCATTTAGGACCAGATTTATCAGTCACTTATGCCAGCCAGTGCCACATCGGTGCAAATTAGAGTAGTGAAAAATCTAATTTATAAACATTTTTCGCATTTGTGCATGTTACTGCCCTGAAAGAAATACATTTACTCAAACATTAGTGGTGCAGCAACATGATGAGAAATTCAGAAATCATATTTTGCACTACTTTAATTTGCACTGAAATGGCATTGTCTGGCAGAAGTGCTTGATAAATCAGACCCTAAGACTTTTAGATTTTTAATTAGGAAAATATTAGTTTTGAATACAGCAGTGGAAATCTATTTGAATAATAGAAAATGAAAAGAAAACTAACCCACCCAAACATACCCCCCAATGCTATTTTATTAGACTTCTGTCTTCATGATGTGCAGTGATACATTACTACTGTTTATTATTAGTCAACCCCTAGAAGTTAGATCAAAATTCCATGGCCTCAGGGACATTTTGGATGGATTTATTTTCTTTTATATTACCTTCTGCACTTGTTAGGCTTAACGTGGGATCAAATGTCTAAAATAAAAAAAACCCTATGAACTTACTCACCCTCCCTGATGCAGGTCTGGATGTTCCCACAGTACACAGCCGATGGCAGTCCATTGTGGTTTCCCTGGAAACCATGAAGGACAATTGGAAGCTGAGGACATCCGTATTGTATTACCTGCTGAGGACATTGTGATGCATTGCGGACATCTGCAGCTTTCAAATCCCTTGCTGAATTGCTTGTGAATTGGCCAGTGTGTAAGGGAGGGATTTGAATGGGCAGGCTGATTCATCACTTACACCAGGTAGCGACAGATGAGCATCTGTAGCAGGTATTTCAGAGCGCCCACTAGTAGTCTCTGTGTTCAGCCGTGGGTCGCTAGTTCATATCGACGCTGTGCAGTAATGATGAATACATTGTGAGGAGTCGCTATTTGACCAGTACAGCAATGTATAGGAGCGCATGTTAGCAACTGGTCAGTGCGACCGACTCATATTCATTAAAAAAACATCCTCACAAATCTCCGGCCCTGAAAAATGCTTCTCTGAAGCCCAGAGCGCCGGAGGCTGTGTGTTTAAAGTCTGTTTTTCAGCATGTATCCACCAGTAACAAAGAGAAAACATATGGAATTACATTGTAATAACATTGTAACATGAACACATTAATGCCAGACTTGTAATGTCATTTCTGCAGAAATATATAATACATGAAAAAAGGCTGGGATTATGATGAATCGGACGCTACATGGCGTTATACCAGTTGCTCAACAGGTTCTGCTTGATAAATGTGTAATTGTGTGCCGTGTCCGGCGCTCACCTGTAGCTACCTGTCGCTACCTCTCATTTACAAGGCACCACCTGATGCTATTCCTTCATGAATAAGGGCCCAAGTCCCCAGGAGGGTTGTGGATGCATACAACCTCCCGAGTAGAGCAAGATGGTGGCTGCTGGGCTGAATATTAATAAGTATGCATGGGTTTGCATGCTTATGAATGATATATTTACATTTTATATGTTGTGCATGTTTTATTCCCCCAACTCATGCTTTAGGACTGTTTTATTATAGTGGGATATGAGAAAAAATATCCCCTGTTCAATAGTAAGGTAAGTAAGGTAAAGAGCGCTTTCTTAAGGGTATTTATATTACACATAAATATCAAGAATAACATGCTGGATCTGGTATTCATAATGAGTAGGCGAAGCCATAAAAACGCCTTTGGACATTGCAGTTAATTTGGTGAATTATTTAGTGTAAAATATCCTTACCTCATAGGAAACATGTACATCATCTGTAAAAATGCCCCATTATGGGTACAGGTCATTGTTTGGGAAAAAGGTTGAAAAAACATTTTTTGACATTTTTCTGTGACTAAACGCAAAGGCCCTTATTTAACAAGGGATAGCGCCAGGTAGCGAATGGTGAGCGAACGGTAATGATGCTCACCGCCACGAGAACGCCGGCTCCCCTCCGCAATCACACATTTATCAAGCCGATCCTGCTTAGCGACTGACAGAGCGCCAGATAGCGAATCATTCATCATTATTCCAGCCTCACCCCACAGCGCCAGAGAGCGACCTTGAACAGCGACAGGTATGACCTCTCGCTACCTGGCGCTCTCCAATGCATTTCAATGGAACAATCTTTAAATATTCTTAATTAATTGCAATTAATGTTTTTTTTTTTTTTTTTTTTTTTTTAAATGGCAAAAATTCTGTGACCACTTCTGCAATGTTAGATTTTTTTTTAAGGTAAAAAAAAAAAAAAAAAATTGTGCAGAATTGATATTACAGGTATGATATTAATGTATTCATATTACCAAATGTTTGTAAAAACATGTTTTTTTTTTTTCCAAAAATATGGTTGTTCGGGGTTTAAAAAACTACTTTTAACCCATCGCCGCCAGCGCTCTGGGGTTTAAACAAGCATTTCACAGCGCAAGAACTTTTTGAGCGTGATTTGTTAATGAATATGCTGGGAGCCGTTCGCTATGGCCGTTCGCTGTCATGCGCTCCCATACAGCGCGGAACCTGTCAAACAGCGACTCCTAACCCCGTATTCAACATTACCGCACACCGCTGTCAACAGCCAAACAACGGCCAAGCACAGCGAATACTAGCATGCGCTGTGAAAATAACGCTACTGGCGCTCATCTGTCGCTACCTGGTGCTATTAATGAATCGGCCTCTAAGAAGCTCACCGGGATGCAGGTTCCAAGTCCACATTGACATGCACACTGAAAGTCAAACTGGCTTTACCAAATTATTAGCATGACCCTCTTTGAGACGGGATTAAAAGAGGTAAGCATACTGACTGACATACTGACAATTTAGGCCCTTATTTAAGAAGGGATAGCGTCAGGTAGTGGCTGGTTAATGACAGGTAGCGACAGGTAGCGACTGGTGAACGCCGGACACGGCACGCAATTCCACATTTATCAAGCAGAATCTGTTTAGCGACTGGGATAGCGCCATGTAGCGTCTGATTCATCATTTTCACAGCCTCAGCGAACAGCGCCAGCGTTCAGCCTTGCACAGCGCCAGGCATGACCTCTCGCTACCTGTCGCTTTCCCTTACATTTCAGTGGACGATACTTTTCTTCTCTTTAAACTGTTTTTTTTTTTCAAAAAAAATCACAAATAATTCGGTGACCTCTTCTGGCATTGAAATAGCATTTTTTTCATATTTTTTTCATTTTTTATATATTTCCTCAGAAATGACATTACAGGTCTGTCATTAAAGTGTTCATGTTACAATGTTGTTACAATGTAATTCCATATGTTTTCGCTTTGTTACTAGTTGATAGATGCTTGAAAACACACTTTAAACACACAGCCTCCTGCGCTCTGGCCTTCAAACAAGTATTTTTCAGCGCCAGAGATTTGTGAGGCTGTATTTTGCTGAATATGGTGTGAGTCGGTCGCTATGAGCAGTCGCTAACATGCGCTCCCATACAGCGCTGTACTGGTCAAATAGCGACTCCTCACAATGTATTCAACATTACTGAACAGCAACTGAGTCGCTATAAAGTAGCGACTCACGGCCAAGCACTGCGACTACTAGTGGGCGCTCTGAAAATGCCTGCTACAGATGCTCATCTGTCGCTACCTGCCGCTAATGATGAATCAGCCTCCCCGTTCCAGGAAGGGTAGGCAGGATTGAGAGCAATATAGCTTTATTCCTGGATAGTGGATTTTTGGCTCCCCAGGCGCTGTGGCTTAGGCAGCACACCGCTCCGGGCACATGTTTGCACTCACTGCCCCTTAGTGTGTTCATTAGTGTGTTGTTTGTTTCCCTATTTGCATGGATTAGTTAAAAGCAGAGCACAAATTCCTTTGTATGCGCAAGCATACTTTAGTCATATGAGCAAATTATAATTATTAGGTGTGCCCACAAGTAACTAGTTTATGAAAGCCCAAATGGGTCTAATGCAAGGTGTGCCAACTAGTAACTGTCACGGACCGGGTGGAGCGGACTCGGGTGTGGATCCGCTTTAACTGTGGGACCGATGGCGGGTACCGTGTCAGGGGAGCGGAGTCTAAGAGGCCACCGGTATTCACCAGAGCCCGCCGCAAGGCAGTTTGGTCTTGTGCGGCGAGTGACCCCCAGGTCGCTACCCCCTAACAGCGGCCCAGTCCCACAGTCGGCCGAGGTTCAGTGAGGTACACAAGTAGCAGGCAAAAGGCGTAGTAAGTACAGGCAGAGATCGGGGCTGGCAGCACAGGTTCACGGTAAAGGTGAGTAGCCGAGGTCGGGGCAGGCAGCAAAGGTTCAGAGTCGGGGACAGGCAGAGGTCGGTACATGGGTGAGCAATCCAAGAATGCCTGACTTTCAACAAGCATGGAGAGACCAAGATCTGGCACTGAAGGAAAGGAAGTGCCTCTTTAAATAGGGGAAGTGGATGCAGGATTGGATGAGCAGGCACCAATCAGTGCTGTACAGGCCCTTTAAATCTCAGGAATCTAGTGCGCTCGCCCTCTAGTGGATGGAGACGTGCGCGCACCTGAACATGTGAGGAGGAAGCATGGGGGGAAGTGGCTGCAGGATTGGATGAGCAGGCACCAATCAGTGCTGTACAGGCCCTTTAAATCTCAGGAATCCAGTGCGCTCGCCCTCTAGTGGACAGAGACGTGCGTGCACCTGAGCATGTGAGGAGGAAGCATGGGGGGAAGGGCGGCAGCTGGATGCAGCCATGAGGAAGTGCTGCAAGATGGATGACGGGCTGCATGCAGCCATGGAGGTAAGTGACTTGCTGTGAGATGGGCGTGCAGCGCTCGCCCTAACAGTTACTAGTTTATGAAAGCCAAAAAGCTTTAATGCAAGGTGCACCAAATAGTAGCTAGTAAAACTAGTAGTTTATCATAGAAACATAGAAGGTTGACAGCCAATGGAGACCATATGGTTCATCTAGTCTGCCCTGTGTATACTGTATTTACTCTTTGTCTTAGGATGGATGTATACTTATCCCAGTCATGTTTAAATTCACTTACTGTCGACTTTTTAACTACCGATTCTAAAAATGTGTTCCAGGAATCTACTATTATTTCTGTTAAATAATATTTCCTAACATTGATTTCTTCCCTCCGATTAGCTTCAGGTTGTGCCCCCTTGTTCCAGCATTACATTATTTCTTAAAACCACTTCCCTCCTGAACCTTATTCAATCCTTTCACATATTTAAAGTTCTCAATCAGTCCTCAAACCTCTCTCTCCCTTCTTTCCTCTGACTGTACAAATTAAGTTATTTAAGTCTTGTTTATTTGAATGTCTTTGTGCAGGTAAGGTTATCAAAGCCCAAAAGTGTCTAATGCAAGGTGTTCCCACAGATGAGCTGTATTACATTCCAAAAATGGGCCCACACTCCTCAGGGTGCAATGAGAACAGGCAGATGTCCCGCTCCCTATATTTCCCTTATTGACGCTGTCCTCTCTCCCTAGCTACGTGTCCTGATAAGGGCAGTTTGAGATGGGGCCAGCCTCCTCTCCCCTTCTATGTGTCCTCAAAAGGACAATTGGTGCTCCTAATCGCAGCCCTATCTGTCTTCGAGTGGCCAAACATAGCCATGCCTAACATGTGCATGGCTCTGATTTCTAAATCTGGCTTCTGCGTTTGGTCGAGCGCTGAACCTGAGCACAGACTTCTTGCTAATGTCCGTGCTCGGGTTAAGGTGCCCGAGCTAACAAAGTTCAGTACCAACCCAATCATTATATCTATAAGTGTGTGCAGGTAAGGTAAGCTATATCACTAAATTCAGCTTAACTGGTTTTAGCAAGGAGAATAAAATGTCTGCCCTCTATTAGATGGCTAGGTAAACAGGATTAGTTAATATCATAATGGAGCAATTCAGTTAACTATATAATTCAGCAAGTTCAAAATCTGAACCTTTAATCAGGACTGAAATTCCCATCTCATGAAGGCTATCACTGCAGGCCCCTAGACATGGGAGATACCAGCCTGTAGGTTCTTTAGCAATGTGGTGTGCTCCTCAAGATGTTTTCACCCCGCACAGAGCTCAGTCCTAGCAAAAGCTGATGGGTAACAGCCCCCCCCCCCCCCATGCCCAAGAAAGGTCCCCGGGGAGGCATCACCAAAAACCACCTGCCCACCATGGCAGATGGCTTGCCATCATATGTACTCATTCTGGGCATAAGAATGTTAATGCATCTTTCCTATTTCCCGCAGCCTCTCCTGGGCACAGGGCCAGGTTTTGGCGGCAAACCAGGCAGCTGCCTTCGGTCCAGGCAAGACCCCTGGCTGATGCTAGTGTTGCCATATATCCATTATCTTACCAGCAGTGCTGTATTTTCATCCGCAGCCTTCCCGTAACAATTGATAGCTGGTGTTTTTTCATCTGTCAGCATGGGCTATGGTAGGGACTACAGTAAGATGGTGGCCCCCATGAGTGAGGACACTAGCAACTGGCTGCTGACAGGGTCCTGACTTATGCCATCTCACTGTACTGAGCATGGAAGTGAGAGAAAAAACCTGGGCAGGAGGTGGCATTTTTTTCAAGTGGACCTATCACCAGGATTCTCCCATGTGCCATGGGAACGCTGGTCCAGCAAGAATTGTGGTGAAGCACGGGGGGGGGGGGGGGTCACACAGAAGAGGAACATATTTTAGAAGCCAAAGCCGGCTTTTGTTCCTCTTTAAGGACTGGGACTGGGTACATGTGGGAGTAAAGCATGTACAGAAACTGTATAGGAACTGGCCATGTGGGATAGAATTACAGGTAATGGGCATAGGGTTGATAAATAACTTTAGAACTTGGGGCACCACTATAATTCTGCCTAGGGTCACACTTTGTCTAAAACCAACCCTGTCTGAGCATGGCATAAAGCCAGTGCTCTGTAAAGGGTGCCTTTTTCTTAGTGCTAAATATACTAATGCCATGCTGGCATACCATTTTACATTGTTCCACATGCTTGTCAAGCATGGCTTTGGTGTTATATGAACAATCTTGAGTTTTAAAAATGATTTGTATTTTGTTTTGTTTCAGTATTTGTTTGGACATTCCATATGCTGCCTTTTGTCATGTGCTGCCTTTTATGTAGCTCTTCAGAATCAGCATTTATGAGTGAATAAGAAAAAGGCAATGAGAACAAGGATAGCAGAACAATCTTGTGCTGCAGATGGCACATTGTAAGTGCCTACGTACCAAAATACTTTCAAAGAAGAAAATTAGACGTTTCATAATCTTTTAGGCCATGTCGGAAAATCACAAATAAAAATGGTATTATTTTAGTTTCTTCTATAAGATGCAGATGCAGGAGATGATGTTCATGCCAGCACAAAACTGGCAGAGAATTTAAGAAAATCTCTCTTATTTTCTCATCCTTACTTTAGATGTTATTAAGACAAATGTAGAACAAATCATTAAAGCCCATCTCTGGAAAGGATACAACTGCTACTTGATTAATAATTTTTACCATTGTATTTACTTTAACTTATGTTGATAAGTTTGTTGGCCTCCTAGAATTTGCTTTTTAAAATAACATAGGACCTAAATTAGCAGGAACATTTTGTAGCTGAACCTGCCTCACAATGCCAAAACTGATAAGAACCATGTAAACCAAATCCAACCTTTTTATACTCTTGGACAAAAAGGCCAGGATTTGCTGCTCTGCACACAGATCCAGGTCAGAAATCAGTTTTCCCCCAATTTTGACAATTTGGTTGGGTCAGAACTGAAACTTAGACAAAATTCTGGTAAAATTCGACCCCCTATATTTAAATAACAAAAAAACTTTACCATAAACATGAAAATATCAAGGAACAAGATAATATCAGGGATTCTCTTAGCCTCTCTAGCAAAGTAGTGTCTTTTTAAAATGAAAGAAGAATAAGTAAAATGTCTGTATGTAATGTAAAGTTCTCATGTATAAAGCAAATGTGGTAAATTTAAAGGGAGGTTTGAAAGAAAGTAAAAAAGGGAGGTTTTACTGAAGTATTGGGTAAGGGGTAAAACCAATCTGATCTATTTTTATGAGGGGTAAGTTCAAGATTGAATATGCAGGAGTCATTAGATGCCATACAATATATTGACTATAAAGAACTTGTTACTGTGCCACATAAAGGATTTATACAGAAGGAAATACTTGGACTGTGGCAAAGCAAATGTGTGTATTAGGGTTTCCCATAATTGCTCTCCAAAACTATAGAAACAGGCCAAACCAAGTTGAGGTAGTTATGGAGTCACTAATGCTATATGATGCCACTGCTAGCAGGGATACCATGTGCAATTCACCGACGCCTGCCCTAGTTGCAGACATTTAGTTCCCAGATGCCCAACAACCTTAAAGGATGAGGATGTGGACAGCGCATCAGCGCAGGACACCTGCGATGAGGATGGAGCCCAAGTGCTGACTGCTGCATCTTTCTGCAATGTGGAGAATAAGAAGGAGGGAAGGCAACTGCTATATGGCCTGTGGAATAAAGTAGCCCAGAGCAAGCTGCCTCCCCTTACCTTCGTCATCAACATTAGGGGGGCAACAAAGGTGGCTTTAGTAGTGCCTCTTGTGAGAGAGAATGTGCTGGACTTGGGGCAACTGCTCCTTAGGGGGTCCTAGACTGAGACACAGCGCTGCTACTGGCTGTTTCTGTGCACTCCTGTCTTCCTCTGTTTGCAGTCTGGAAGGTGTGTTTTACGATGGGCCATATCCCCCCTGCTTTTGTCACCTGTTTGTGTGTGTGTTTTTCCACTGCCTGTCAACCTTTCATGCACCTCACAAATGTCGGAGACATGACATGCATCACACATTTTCCAGTGTTGTAAGTTCTCCAGCAAGTGTCTCTCTCTTTGAATGTGTTGACCCTTCCCTGTGCTGGCTTCAAAATCATGTCACAAGAGAAACACAACTGACATTAGCTGCCACGGAGCTGATTATCCAACATTACTGCACCAGATTTGAAGGCTTAAAGGGGACTAAAACCTAAAATTATGCCCCCCCCCCCGGGTTTTGATCCTTTTCACTGGGGCATCCTGATTTCACACATACTTACCTGGAACCAGCAATCCAGTGTGGGCCTCCTCTAACCAGCATTTATTGCCGTACAACTTGCAAGGCTGCTCCTGCTACCAGTCATTCAAATATGGTGGAGGGCTGCAGTGGATTGAGCAGGAGGCCTTCACATCCACTGTGGGATCACCGTAACAGGCAAATTGGGGGGTTCCCCATATAGTGGACAGCTTTCTCCTGGTTTTGGTCGGCTAGGCTCACGCAAGGTGATCGTTCATCACACCACTTTTGTTTTTATTCTCATATCAACAACTCATCTTTTACTTGTTTTTCATATTCATGCCTATGCATTCTCTTTTATTAATTTTCACTGTTTTTTAATCTTTTATCTTTCTTTTCAGCATCCTTTTCTCTCTTTCTCTGTTTCACATTTCCTGTTTCTTTTCCTTTCCCACCTGTTCCAGATCCCCCTAATCACATTCTTTGTCTTTCTTTCCACTTTTCTTCCATACTGCTTCTACTTTTTCTCCATCTGTTTTATTTTCGCAGTGGTGATGTATGAGCGTGTTTCGGAAGGGACAGCATCCTGAAATCTCCCACTGGTCCCATCTTAGTCTAACTGTACTTCCTCCTCTCCTTCCTTCTGATCCAGTCAGCAAAGCGATAGCACCACCATTTTGAGCACAGCCATGGGGAAATGACAAAAGTCAAAAATGAGTCACAGCACTCAACCCGGTTAGCTTGCAGACCAACCTTAAATCTGTCTCTAAGTCTGGTTAAAAACAGATGCTTGGTCACACACATCTGCAGAAGTATGCTTGGGGGAAATGACAGCAGGCTCTGATGAAACTCGGCAAGCCCGGCAAGGTGGTGTGTGTCAGTGGGAGGAACCTAGTAGCAACCTTGATCTGAGCTACACATTCCTTACCTGGTACATGTGGTCAACTTGGCGGTGCAAAGTTTTTGGGTCATTTATCCAGGCATGTCTTGACAAGTCTTGAATTAGCTTAAAGAGAAACATTACAGGTGTTGGGGAGTTAATAGGTGTTGCTCAGCCCCCTGCTTCTCTGGTTTAACAATAAACTTACCTGTCCAGTTGCATCATGCTCCACCATCACTTGGTCCTGTGTTATCGCCGTCGGGCAGCACCATCTTGCGGACGGCACGGCCCATCATGCCCTGCTCCGCCCTTTAGATCTTGGGCATGGACAGCACAGCATAGGCTGCAATTACACTCAGTGCAAATCCTGTAAGTTTTGAAGAGTGGTGTGGGACAGGGGCTGCGAAGAGTACGACTAAGGCTTTGCAGCCTTCACTCTGAGATGGCTAAGGGAGGAGGGAGTGAAAAGGCACCAGGAATGCTGCAGAATGTCAGAATTTTAGATAGCATTTAGATAACCCCACCTAATTGTCCATGAGAAAAAAGCATCAAAGCATCTTAAATCTCTGAGAATACTTAAAGTATTCTAAGCCAAGCCCCTGCTTTTATTCACAGGCATGGCTGAGCTGGGAAGAGTGTGTCATGATGCAGCTTTAAGAAAATTGAGCATGCTCACACCATGCTGTAGTCAGAGCCAGCTGTGGGATCAATGTGTATTGTGTTGGTCCCTTGCACTGAGAGCTCCAAGGTAGTGGCTGTTTGTGTGGAACTAGAGGAATTAAATTAAAAGAAGGGCAAACCTTGGAGCCATGCTATGGCTTTTGCCCAGTCCTGTTAGGTAAGCTGCTTGCTGTCTTATTACTGCAGTTTCCTATACAGTCCTTTTAATCCTTTAAACACCCAAAAGCACATAACTCTCATTATTTGTGACATTATTCCACACCCGCACTCCCAGTAGTGCTAGGTGATTGCCCACGATCCTCCGGCACCTGTCTTCAGATTGCCGTGGGGCATCGGAGACAGGACTCACTAAAAAAACTGGGATTACTTCCAGAAAGATGAGCCCACTACAAAATCTGGGTATGCCTAGAAATCTTACTATACTTTCAGGGAATATATGGTTTGTGGGGGGTATCCCAAATGTAAAGGGTAGTTTTGGTAGAAAAAGCGCAAGGTGCGCACTATGGGCCTTATTTATCAAGGGCTAGCGCCAGGTAGTGTCTGACTAGCGCCAGGTAGCGCCAGCTATCGGCGGCTACCGACTCCAGAACGCCAGGCGGCGGGCACAATCACGCATTTTATATACAAATAGGGGTGCACCACATAATAAAAGTGGGTTGTGCTACACTGTCTATTTACACATACTATTAAAAAATGGCTAAGATTCCCTTTCAAAGTCCGCCATGTCCGAACAATTCCTGCGGACCCGGAGGAATTGTCCATAAGGAATGCCTTGTTTTAAATGGTGGACATGCGCACTGTCAAAACTCAAAAAACTATTGACTGATGTCGGTTTCCTATACAGACACGTATTCAATGTGCCGTCATCAGATAATGATATTTTGACATCTAAAAAGGTTACCTCTGTTGCTGAGATAGTCGTCGTCAAGGCGATGTTGAGCTCATTTTCATTCAGCTGATCCAAGAAATCCCGGCAGGTAGATTCCGTGCCCTGCCAAAAGATGAGAATATCATCAATAAAACGGTACCACCCCACAATTGCAGGGTGGTACCGCTCCATGTCTGCTGGAAAGACCGTGTGCTCCTCCCACCAACCCAGAAAAAGGTTGGCAATCGAGGGCGCACACTTCGCCCCCATCGCCACGCCAGAGATCTGTTGGTAATACTGCCCATTAAATGTGAAATAATTGTGGGTCAGTATAAAATCCAACAGTGCTAGGAGGAACTTGTGCAGCTCCCCCCTGTCCTTTGATTCTTTTTCTAAGAAGAACTTAACTGAAGTCAGTGCCAAATGATGAGGTATTCTGGTATAAAGAGACTCAACGTCACAAGTCACTAATAGTGTATTAGGGGGCAGTTGTAGTCCCTCTAAATTCTTGAGCAGATCCATAGTGTCCCTGACATATGATTGTAAACTCAAAACGTGTGTTTGTAGAAAAGTGTCCAGAAATGAACATGCAGGTTCCAAAAGACTCTTTATGCCCGACACAATTGGTCGGCCGGGTGGGTCTGTGGCACTTTTGTGTGTTTTGGGCAATACATAAAATGTGGGTGTAACCGGGTATGTAACCATAAGAAATTTAGATTCTTGGGCACTAATCACGCCCGTCTCTAAACCTTCCTGAATGAGGGAATCCAATTCCACTTTAAATCTAGTTCCCGGGTTCTCTGTAAGACGCAGATAATTGCGTGTGTCCCGGAGTTGGCGGTTTACTTCCCGTAAATAATCCACAGTTGCCCAAATCACCACATTCCCACCCTTGTCGGCTTCCTTTATAGTTAACTCTTTGTTGTTTTTAAGAGTATCAATAGCACGTTTTTCTTCAGTTGTCAAATTATCTTTGCAAAAATTTTTTGGCAGATCCAAAATATCTTTGACAACTAGATTGAAGAAAACCTGCACCGACGGAGAAATGCTTAAAGGCGGACAAAAAGTAGAAGGGCGTTTAAGGCCACTGGATGTCCTTACCAAGCCTGCATCTAGGGGGAGAGTCGGGTCCTGTTCTTGTAGCAGTTCATGCAATTCCATTAATGCTTGACGATCTTCTGGGCCCAGAGTCAATGAATCAGTTTCCATAGGTGTCGAGCCAAACTGTTTTTTAAGGAGTATCCTCCTACAGAAAAGGTAGACATCTTTGATTAGCATGAATCTATCCATGTTATTGGATGGCGAAAATGATAATCCCCGTGACAGAACTGACTTTTCAGCAGGGCTCAAGGTGTGGTCCGAGAGGTTAATAATTTGTAATTCATTCGAGATTAATGGAGGGTCCTCATGGCAAATCGTTTGTACCCCCAACGGTCCCTGTTTCTTAGGGATCTTTGGTCCACGCCTGCCGCCCCTCCTGGTCTGCTCAAGAATTTAGAGGGACTACAACTGCCCCCTAATACACTATTAGTGACTTGTGACGTTGAGTCTCTTTATACCAGAATACCTCATCATTTGGCACTGACTTCAGTTAAGTTCTTCTTAGAAAAAGAATCAAAGGACAGGGGGGAGCTGCACAAGTTCCTCCTAGCACTGTTGGATTTTATACTGACCCACAATTATTTCACATTTAATGGGCAGTATTACCAACAGATCTCTGGCGTGGCGATGGGGGCGAAGTGTGCGCCCTCGATTGCCAACCTTTTTCTGGGTTGGTGGGAGGAGCACACGGTCTTTCCAGCAGACATGGAGCGGTACCACCCTGCAATTGTGGGGTGGTACCGTTTTATTGATGATATTCTCATCTTTTGGCAGGGCACGGAATCTACCTGCCGGGATTTCTTGGATCAGCTGAATGAAAATGAGCTCAACATCGCCTTGACGACGACTATCTCAGCAACAGAGGTAACCTTTTTAGATGTCAAAATATCATTATCTGATGACGGCACATTGAATACGTGTCTGTATAGGAAACCGACATCAGTCAATAGTTTTTTGAGTTTTGACAGTGCGCATGTCCACCATTTAAAACAAGGCATTCCTTATGGACAATTCCTCCGGGTCCGCAGGAATTGTTCGGACATGGCGGACTTTGAAAGGGAATCTATTGACCTGACTAAGAGATTTCTGGCAAGAGGTTACCCTGAGAATACGGTCAGAAGGGCATATGCCAGAGCTAAGGAACAAAATAGATCTGAGCTGTTGATACCACGTTCTAGAAGAGCTACTACAGCTAAGACCAAAGAGGTAGTTCGATTTGTCACACCTTACAACAAACAGTGGAAACAGATTCAGGGTGTTCTTTCTAGACACTGGCATGTTCTAACC
Source organism: Gastrophryne carolinensis (assembly GCA_027917425.1). Classification (NCBI taxonomy): domain Eukaryota; kingdom Metazoa; phylum Chordata; class Amphibia; order Anura; family Microhylidae; genus Gastrophryne; species Gastrophryne carolinensis. The sequence continues at coordinate 218,128,906 of CM051234.1, forward strand.
TCAGAACCAGTGGTAAAGAATTTGGTAGGACCAAGGGTGACCATGACAGCTCGAAGGGCACCCAATCTTCGAGACCACCTGTGTAGGAGCCACTTTGAGCCGGCTAGGACATGGCTGAAGGATAGAGAACCGGTGGGGTGTTTCCCATGTGGAAAATGCTCGGTTTGTGGCTACATAGAAAAAACTACGAAGTTCCAGAATCTACAGACCAGCAAGATTTTTAACATTAAGGCGTTTATTAATTGCAGGTCACGGTCTATTGTTTATCTCTTACAATGTGGTTGCCCAAAAGCATATGTCGGAGAGACCAAAAACACATTGAAATCCAGAATTCAGGCTCACCTGTCAAACATACGTTTGGCCAACCGGGATAAAGCACAAGGTAAGATCATTTCCCCAGTGGCGGCGCATTTTTTGGACAAGCATGGGGGGGATCCGAGAACTTTAAAAGTGGTAGGTATAGACAAAGTCAGCTTGGGGATACGGGGTGGAGACCTTAAACGCCACCTCCAACAGCGGGAGCTGAGGTGGATTTTCCAGTTGGACACTCGGAGCCCAATCGGTCTAAATGAGGATTGGGCGTTTACACCATTCCTGGGATAGGTTATTCTGGGTGGATACCATGGGCCCTGCTCCATCATGGTTTCTGATTGGGCGTTTTAGGGGGACCACCACCACTTCTTTATAAGCAGTGCACCTTTGGGGGTTTTTAGGGTTGGCACTTAAGATACACTTTTTGATTAAGTATATCCAGTATGGATAGGGGTTGTATGATAGGGTATGTTCTATATGTTTTATATTGTTATTGTTTTTGAACTTGCATATTAATAACAAAAAAAAATTTTTAGTTTTAATTTTTTCACGTCATTTTTCCACAGTTTGTTATGGATTATAACACATACATTATGTTTTGTGGTTGATATTTTAGATGGTTAAGGATGTTTGAATCTACATGGTTGTATGGACTTCACCTTTGTGGATGTGGCCCCTCCCCCTGTACAGAATACTGTGGATCTATAAGACCGTGGTTCCATCAGAGGAAAAAACTTGCCCAAGGTTCTGGACGCATAGGATTCTTTACCCAGATACCCAGGGGATCATTGCAGAACTGAACCTATTCATCGGGGACTTGAACAGATGTTGACTATGATCAGCAATTATGCGCACACTGTTTAGTGTTAACAATAAGGCTTTATGAAGCAATATAAGTTCCAGTGTGGGTCTGCTCTCTTTGTCTGTACCAGGACCTTTTTCTTTTTGAGAATCACAGTCTGTTTCTATTCTTCCTTTTTCCCCTCCTTTTTTCTTTCCCCTTTCTTCTTTCCTCTTTCCTTCCGTTCCCTTCCCCCCTTTTTCTCCCTTGTTTCCCATTTTTTCACTTCTTTTTTCGCCCCCTTTCTTCCCCCCTTTTTTTTTCCCCCCTTTCCCCCCCCCCCCCCTCTTTTTCTCTCCCCCAGCATACAATCCTTGCCCAACGTCATAATATGGGGAACATGTTTGTTCCATCAAGCACGAACTGAAGTGAAGCACTTATGGTTATGATAATTGTCCTTGGTGATGTCAATATGTATTACATTTGAGGGATAATCAGATGGCTATCCCTCATATTAATATAGGCTCTCTTGATTGGCCAGTAGATATGACATAAAATTGATAAATAGGATTAAGCATTAGATTAATATATAGCATGGCTTGCTTACAGTGAACTAATGGAAGTCCCATGCTGTAATTTTGTGGCCCGCCCTCTTTATGAATTGCTACTACTTGCTTTAATATATGCTTGATATTTTTAACTCGCCCCTCCGTGCCCTTGGTCAGACATCATAATATTTAACAAGAGCTGATTATACTTATATATATTTGTTTAGCGCTTTAATTTGACAGCGCACCCGGGATGGCTGATGAAGATAATATCTCTTTCACAGCCATATCATATCCGGGGCGCTGACTTCCGGCTGTGCTGTGTTTGGTACGCATATGCGTTCCAGGCGCACTACTGTGTATGGGCGTATGAATATTCAAGCCCTGTTGAATAAAAATCACTCGCTATTGGCTTTATATGTAGATCGAGTGATGCAAATCAATGTTATCCAGGTGCTTGCCGGTCACAGGGACACGGATGGGGGATGCTGATCTCTAGCACAGTGACGCACATCTATGACACTTCCGGGATGTGCGGCTTCCGGCGCGCTGAGTCTGGTGCGCAGTTGCGTTCCAGGCACAGCGTCTTCTACTCAGCAATCAGATTAGCAATGGCGGTGTACTTAAAAACAGCATGGGCACGGTAAGTTTTTTGTCTTGTTTCACCCAGCGAAGCGGCACGGGCGGCCGCGTGCGCAGGTGTCCCACCTGCTAGTCCCACTCTCCTTCACTCTGTCTGGTCTCCCCAGTCCGGTGCTAAGTATTCCACCTTTGTGTATTTCTTATTTATTTTCCAATTTCATTGTCATTTTTGCAGATTTTGGTGATTATGACCAGTTGTCATTAGCATTATTGTAGATATTTTTAGATGGGTTACTACACATGTTTATATGTATGTAAAAAACTTTTTAGAGTGTTTGTATATTTTTCATGAATTTTGTATAGATAACTATATTTTAAAATATTTTTTCTTTATGCACTAATCACTTTGTTTGGTTGCACAGATATATATATATACATTTTTTGGTATTGGTGTGTTACTTGTTTAGTTTTCTGCATTTTTTAGTAATTGTATATAAACCTATTCCCGGTTTGGGAATGAGGAGTATAGGTCCACTTGTAGTTTTTTTGTGCCGGCACAAAACATTAGGATTCTATTGAGTGTAGCCCTTACAGCAGTGCAAAGAGGAGAGTTGCCAGTGACTGTTAGCCTTTTATGTGTTGGCTCTGGTATTCACTTGGGACAAGCAGTGCTTTTAATGTGTTTTATGTATAGTCTATGTTATTTAGTGTTGTCAAGCTATTAATAAAATTTTGTATGAAATGGTTTAGATTTATCCTCATTCTGTGGTGCTCCTGTCATGTGGTGAAAGGAAAATTTTTTTCCCCTTAGCCATTTTCTAATAACACAATCACGCATTTATCACGCTAAATGAGGCTAGCGCCGGCGAGAGCGTCAGCTAGCGCGGGATTCATCATGTTGCCGACTGCAACGAACAGCGCCGCTACTAATCCCATCACAGCGCCAGGTATGACCTGTCGCTCCCTGGCGCTCTCCAATGCATTTCAATGGAGCAATCTTTAAATATTCATAATTAATTGATTTTAAGGTTTTTTTTTTTTTTTAACTGTCAAAAATTCTGTGACCACTTCTGCAATGTTAGATATTTTTTTTAAGGTAAATAAAAAAAAAAAAAAATTGTGCAGAATAGATATTACAGGTCTGATATTAATGTATTCATATTACAAAATGTTTAGAAAAACTTGTTTAATTTTTTAATCAAAAAATATGGTTGTTTGGGGGTTACAAACTACTTTTAAGCCATCGCCGCCAGCGCTCTGGGGTTTAAACAAGCATTTCACAGCGCGAGAATTTTTTGAGCGTGATTTGTTAATGAATATGCTGGGAGCCGTTCGCTATGGCCATTCGCTGTCATGCGCTCCCATACAGCGCGGAACCTGTCAAACAGCGACTCCTAACCCCGTATTCAACATTACCGCACACCGACTGAGTCGCTGTCAACAAGCGAACAACGGCCAAGCACAGCGAATGCTAGCGGGCGCTGTGAAAATCACGCTACTGGCGCTCATCTGTCGCTACCTGGCGCTATTAATGAATCGGCCTCTTTGTCTGCAGAGCTGAACAGGAAATCCAAGGTTAAGGTAATACCATTTATTGGATAACTCATTTAGATTGAAAATGCAAGCTTTCGAAGCTGTTCAAGCTTCTTCTTCAGGCATAATACAGATCTGTAACTTAGACACACATTTATACAAAAAACTACAAAGGAGTGACAATTGTTTTTACACTGACACACATGAAAAATAGCTAAGTCGTAAAATCGTATCCTGTGAGATAAGGATCAGGGGGATTATAACAATTAATGGTGGGCTGCTAAGAATGAGAGGGGGAGAGAAAGTGTGTGGAATTTTTATTGCTCTCACACCAGGACAGACAGTCTGTTTAATATCAGACCTTGTGATGAGTCTTGTCTATTCAATCCATGTCATACTCTGCAGAGCTGAAATATTCAAGTAAAATTACAGTTACGCACATGCTTTACTTTGGGGTGTTTGGCAACTCTTCCCTTGACAGCACCTATGCATGTTGGGTATTGTTCTGTTCAGGGGATTAAACTTTTTTTCTTGTTTGCCTATTGTTTTTTTAGTAAAATATGGCTTTGATTCTGCTTTTTTATTCATTTTTTAAGGAAATCCTGTGCAACTAAAGAATTAATTGATTACTTTCAGAAAACTGCACCAACATCAACAAACCTGGTACACATAGAATGCTTGTGGTGTGTACTTCCAGAAAATATATAGTTTGTGTGGAGGATTTCGAATGTAAAGGGTTGTTTTTTTGTTTTGTTTTTTAAACTGCAAGGTGCGCATAGCAGTTGTACTTTACCTGAAAATCTCCTAAAGCGCTGTTTCAGTTTGAGGGAGCCTCCTGGGCAGGAAAGGGGGTAACTGGGCAGGAAAGGGGGTAACTAGGAGAAATGGGGCTTTCACAGGCAATATGATTTTATTGAAAAACTTACATTTTTTATTATACTTTTAAAAGTTAAAAAAACACTACAAATTATAACCAAGAGATTTATTCATATATAATAAATACAATACACTTAAAAATAACATTTCATGTTAAAGTTCAGATTCTGCTGAAAATAAAACAATATACAATTTTTTCTGAAAATCCCTTCTAGATATTTTTTAAAGTTTCCCCTGCTAGATATTTAACATTTCTAGAGGAGAGGAAGTTGTCTTCATTCGCCTACTGCTCTTCTTAGGTACAAATTATATAATTGTAGTATATTCAAGTATAGTTCTTTTGACGTTCCCACTAAAATAGAATATTTTAGACAGTAATTTTATGTTTTCCTGTACATCTTAGCTCTTCCAATTACTGACTGGGCTCCCAATGCAAGTCAATATATTTGCTGTACAATTTATAAATAAATAGTTCTGTATTTTTTTCCTAAAAGCTTTCATCAATATATATTTAGCAGAGAAGCACTCAGTTGCCATAGCTCGTTTCTTTGCATAAATAGAAATCAACAGTCATGTCTATCTATTACAATTATAGGACTAAAATTGCTGTGAGAAATACGGGCAATATCTGTATTTCTGTTATTTACTAAATAAAGATTGAGCCACTGCAAGTATAGACCTTGCTAAAAAAATAAATGTAGGATTTAGTGGATTGCTTGGCTATCTGCCATGGAGCTACTTATAATTGCTAAGCCATATAAGTTTGTTTGAGTCTATTGAGGGTTTGATAAGATAAAGAAGACCTGCCAAAGAATAAATCTAATAACAGATCTAGGACCACATTCAAGTAGTACTGAGTATATTTCAGCGTTTTGGAAGGATACCAAACAGACAAGGATGTTTATAGATTTTAAAATATATTTGGAACATTTAATTTAACAGGAGTGTATACTGGGAGAAAACTGTCCACCTAACTTTGAAGGGTTTAACTTCATGATTTTGCAGGCACGGTAGAAAAATGGGACAACTCGATTAAAAGGCACACCGAATTATAGTTTAGAATGTTTTGACCTGCCAGTTTTAGGTCTCCATAGCTATTACTATTTCTTTTTTATGAATACTCATTTGGAGGTGCTGTTTATTGACTTGTGAAAAATGTCTCCTTATTGGTTAACTTTTTCATCTCACAGAGAGATATTATTACCTTATATATTATGGTAAAAATGAAAGTCTCATGAAATTACTTTTTCACTTACTGTAAAGAAGAAAAACAGGAGTGACAGGAGTGGATATGAAAGTGTTATTCTGCTATCACAGGGGAAGACTGCTGTAGGCTAATTGTTTGTTAAATTATCTTTGCTGAAATAACAGCATTTTTTCTAATATGTGAGGATAATTCTACTCAACCTTGTCATCTTATGGGCAGATATTATTTTAGAACAAATATTCCACCTGATAGCAGTGCAACTCTGGTTGGAAGTGTTTAGATAGAAGCTTTGGGGTTGTTCGATGATGCCAGAGCAACAAGGTGGATACTGGGTCAAGCACTGAAGAAGTCAGCAAGCCTAGACTGGACTGATCAGAATACCCTGGGGACAAGTTAGAAGACACAGAGTAGGTTAAAGATTTAAAGTTTTAATTTATAAAATATGTATTTTGAATTAGGTGTGTGTGTGATTTTTTTTTACTAATATTTTTCTAATAGCGGACTGGTAAGGGGTCCTATAAACTCCTATATGAGTTAAAAGTGTAGATCGGGAGATGACTTGCTGATACCCCACCTAATTATAGGCACCTTTCCTTAGCACAATCGGTGTGAAAGATTGCATTGTCCATCAGGGGCAGAGGAGCTATTATGCTGCCACAGTCAGTGGAGGAAAGTTGTTTAGCCGCCAAACCTTGGGGTTATCTGCCATTGCCATGTCTTAGGCATTGTAGGGAGCTACATACAGTGATTTACCACCATGCATACCATGCAAATGCATGGGGCCCCCACCTGCCGGGGGCATGGTCAGATCAATGGCAATGTTCTGCGGGCAGGCTTTGGCGAGTGAGGGGGTGCTTGTTAATAAAATTCAGAGTGTGCAGCAGACACGAAGATATTGTACACTTATGTGAGCCAGCTGCTGCAGAATCGGCGCGTTCAGCTCCATTCAGCTATGCAAGATGCTGTGATATAACAGTAGATAGCGAGCTGAATGGTGCAGAGTGGACCACTGGTTGCATCCCTGTGCACCTCGAGCTGGGGACGGGTCCTGGCCAACCAATCACAAATGTCTGCCCAGGTTACGCATCTAGCTAAAGGTATAGCTGTGACCTGCGCATGCGTCATTGGAACGAGGGTTTACACTGCAATTCCACAGAGAGTAGAAATTGTATGGCCATATGGGCAATACCAAGATGCCCCTCTGGTCGCTGGATTCACTTTTGCTCCCACAATGCATGAGCATGCTGCGGCTACATACCCGACACAGTGTGTTAACATTGTATTTCGCTATTTATAATTTGTCTTTGATTATGGCTTCCAGACACAACTTTGCATGGGGTGCCAGAAATGATAATGAAAAGTGAATCCATTATGTTGCAGTTGCAGGAGCTTGGCTATGGGACAGGGGCTATACCTCAGCAAATACACCCTTCTGAGAGAGCAGACTAGCAGGAATTAGCTGCAATGTATCTAAGGCAAATATGCTTTACATGTTATTTAACTGATAACTATATCACTCCTTTCTTATTTCTTTAGATAAATCAACATTAAGAGAAGGTAAAAAACATTTTAAAAAGCTCAATAAGCTGAACATATCAATGCATTGCCACTTTTCTGTATAACAGGCAATTTAAATTCAAATTATTCTGTCTATTCAAAAATCTAAAACTAAAAGTCTTGTTCACACCTGGTAAAACAGTTTTTAAAGCTGATCTCTGTTTTTCAGCTGACTAGTGTATGCCTTTTCCTGAGACAAATGGATTTTGGGATGAAAATGTGGCGATCAGTAGCTTTAAAAAGAGAGACCCTAATTTTCTTTCATAATATAATACATAGCATAATATCAACACATAGCAGAGATGCTTCAAAGTCAAGGTTTATAAATTTGGATGTGTCCTAAAATTGAGGGCTTTCAGAATGTTGTGGAGGAGATCATTGCTTTAGAAAGGGTCTCAATTCAAGTGCACAGTTCAGCATTTTGTATAAATTGCACATTTTCCTTTCCATTTGTTAGGTGTCATGTTTTCCTTTTCTGTTACAAATAATTTTATTGGATGTAAAAAAGGGTCATAAAAAAACAATGTTACATATAACATAACACATACAATAATAGGGTGTTAAAGTGATTGACATGTCAAAATTAAAAAATAAATATCAGTAGCTTACCTTTTATTGAGCAGCTCAAGCATTGTGCTTCCTCTTCTGTCTGCCTCCTTAGTGATTAAAATTGCATCCTCATTCAGCTTTTAGTCCCCACCCTGCTGACCTGGTCCATCAATCAATCTTCAGTTGACCAAGAACGGAAACACTTCACTGCCCAGACATCCGAATTGGCTGCCTCTCTCTGCAGCTCTGAAACCCCATCCTCCTCTCACTTCTCACACTTGTCACAGTGTGCTTACATCACATCATTGTTGCAACACCCACTGTTTTCTTAATTTTTTCTATGAGTCTTCAATGCTGTAACACTTTTAAAGATAACTTAGGAACCACAGGGTTTTTTTGAAAACATATTGAAGTTGCAGTGCAGCATTTAGCCTGAGACAATGGGACAGTAATCGAGGTTGCCTTTAGTATAACTGTAAAGGTCCTCACACATATCACGAAAAAGATAGTATACATTTAGAAATGTTTGCACAGAATCAGTGCACTTATTGTGGTGGTTAAATATTTGAAAAATCATGTTTATTGTTCTTTTTTCATGTGTGTTACATGTATTCTTATACTAATGTTGTTACATCAGAATTAGGAGGTCAACAAAAAGTAGTTATTAGGTAACCCAAAGGGTAATTTCACTTTGAATGCCTTTTTTAAAGTTTCCATAACTGAGCAGTGGCAAAATAATGTCTTCCATATGTTAAATGTATCTGTTTTTTATTTTGTATTTGTTTGCTACTCTGCATTATGAATGCAAATAGTTTTTCTTAGCAACAATATGTTTACCTTAGCAATGTACTTCAACTGGGGCATTTGATGTACAGAGACTTCCTCACTATGGCATACTAATCATCTGATTGGCTAAGGCAGAGACAACAGATGTAACACATTCTGCTGAAATTCAACTTCTTCAGATAGGCGGGAACACAACCTTGTGTTCCAGTAGCTAAAGAGTTACTGGCAGCCTCTCACCTGAAGAGGTAATGACTACTGCTTAGCTAAAGCTGCTGATTAGCTCACCTGTTTCATTGTAGGAATTTCAGGACTTGTAGCCAGCACTTTTTACACTTGACAATGAAAACCACTCCCACTGTAGCAAAACAGAGCTCCAGGAGTATAGGAAACTTGGAAACAGTTTGCTGACAGGTAAACCACAGATATGGGGGCACAATCCTCACACAAGTGATTATTTTACATTTCAAAATGACAAAAGGGGAGTTTTCTTTTAACTTCTACCACTAAGAATTCAGCTGATCAGAAGGATATATATAACCATCAGGCTATGTGATAGTCCAAGGAATTGAGCAAAGTTTGACATAATTGAAAACTGTTTAAAGCGGACCAAACCCACATATTTCACTAGCATCCCCCTAATTGCTCCCCCCATGAAAAGTGCATTTTGCCAATTTTCACTGATTTTGCTTCATTCTAACCCCAGATAATGGTGCCTGTTTTAGCTTTGCCTCCTCCATTCATTGCCACTGTTGAGTGTGGCAATGATGTCATTGCTACACCTATGCAATGACTGATCACCTGCCGTATTACAGAGAAGAACATTAAAAAAATCTGTGTTCCAGGACAATTAATATACATTCCTTATTCTAAGATATAAACAATATAGGGGTTACTCCCTATGGCCAGTACACCCCTGCCCATGTATTATTATTTCTGCCACATGTTCTAAAGGTAGCCACACCTTTGATTATTTCTTTAGCTCTTAGGAGCTATACAGACATTACTTAGGTGGTTATTCATGAAGGGATAGCGGGAGGTAGTGCCTCGTAGCGGCAGGCAGCATTTGGTGAATGCTGGGCAAGGCCACAGTTATGAAAGCGAATCTGGTGAGCAACACTAACAGCGCCATGTAGCGTCTGATGTGTTAGGTGGCTCAGTGTATAGCGCCGGCATCCAGCTTCCAGAGCACCAAGTATTACCTTTCGCTCACTGTCGCTCTCCTATACATTTCAATGGCCGTTCATTTGCTTGTGTTTAAACAGCGTGTTTGACATTTTTTTTTTTTTTTTGCTCAAATCATTGTGTGACCTCTCCTGACCTGCAAACAAACATTTTTAGAAACTTTTTTACTTTTTATATGTTTATGCAGAATTGTATTTACAGGTCTGGCAGTAAAGTGTCACAGTGTTAAAATAATGTCATCCATGTGTTTTTGCTTTGTTACAGGTGTATATGTGTTCACAAACAGACTTTAATCACACAGCCTCTGGTGTTCTATGCTATAGCGACCAGATTTAGAGCGCAGACACTGTGTGTGTGTCCTTTTTTGATAAGTATGGTGTGGAACGCCGAGAGTCGGTCTCACTGAGCTGGCGCTACCTATCGCTCGCTGCAGCACTGTACTGGTGTTAGAGCTCCCAACATACATCACATTCATCAATGCCAGCCAGTTTACTACAGCAACTGAGGCACTCTCTGTTACAGCGCTGGTACATGTTTACAGCGTCTACTAGCGGCCTCTCTAAGCGCAGCTATACAGACGCTCATCTGCCGATACCTGGCATAAGTAATGAATCAACCTTCACGTCACATACAGGACCTGCAACAAGGCTGGTCAGAAGAAAAGGAATAGGAAACGATCGAAAATAGGAAAATAGGAAAGTTATTTTGAAGCAAAATATTTTCCAATGATCTATCACCTCAAATTCTTGTTGGCCATCTACCTAAACTGGCTGTGTAAAGGTTTGTGGTAAACCTGGACAGACTAAAAAGGAGACGTAGAGAGTCAGGGAGCTTCATAGAGGGAGTTAAGACCAAACCATAATTCACTAATAATCCTCTGCAAAATTTGGAAAGTAGTGATGGGCTACAAATCTCGGCTGAATCAAGATTCAACTCAGGTCTTGCCAGTTCAGTCCATATCATCAAGTTCCAAGTACAATTATCTCACATGCCACTGTGCACTCATTTGTTCCGGCACGGGGCCGGTCACTACTACCCTGTGAACTGCTTTAGATGTTACATGAACCCATTACCAGTTCACAAAATGCATTTTCAAAATAAAAATATTCTGTACCATCTCTACATCTTACTCTCTTTGTCTGTCGCTGGGCAGTGTCTTCTCCTCGTATCTGCCTGGGTCAGTGGGCTGGTCCAGATCCAGAATACAGGGGTCTGCAGAAGCCAGTGGCGGCATCCGTAGCAAACCTGTCCCCCTCCTTACTACAGACACATGCTGACGGCAGAGGTGTAACTTGAGGGGGTGCAGAGGTTGCCACCACATCAGGGCCCAGAGGGTTAGTGGCCCTTCATTGTTGCTCGTGTTGTCAGGGTTTGGTTTTGGGGGTTTCTTTCCTGGCCTGGAACAGGGCTTTCTATAACAGACCCTTGGCCCAATTCTACTATTCAAGCTATATTTCATCCCCCTTCCCAACAGAACGCAGGACCAGTCAGGGGTGTCCCATCTTGCCCCTTCTCTTTATATTGGCTTTGGAACCCCATTGCTATAAGGGATAATGTTAATATTCAAGGGGTTGAGGTGGGGAGAGGTGGCGAGCCCCATAACCAGCCTCCCTAATCTATTGAAGTTACTCAACCAATTTGCAGAGGTGTCTGGACTGACCAGAAACCATAATACACCTATAGGGCTAAATGTCACATTGCTGCACTCCCTTCTAGACAACTTAAAGACCCAATTTCCCTTTAAATGGCGAGCAAGCCACATAGAATATCTGGAAGTTAAAGTCACGCCCACCTACAACGGTCACCTACCTATATGAAGCAAATTATTTTCCACTGTTCCACACCTTAACGTCTGCTATGCAAACATCCTCATGCCTCTCAATCTCGTGGTTTGGGCGTATTACCACTTTTAAGATGAACATCCTCCCCAAAATACTATACCTATTCAGAGCCCTGCCCACCAAGATATTTGACCCAACTAATGGGTGGGGTCTTGGTTTTGCTTGCTGGTGACTTCAGGCAGACCTTTCCTATAATACTAAAGGGAACAGCCTGGCACAGTTGGAAAAGAAAGGTAGCGGCCATTTTGGAGCTTCCTCTCCCAGCATCTCAGCCATGCTGCTGCCTGGATTCAACTGACATAACTGACAGTGCACAATAACAGGAAGCTCAGCAGCACTGCAAATGCAAGAGCCACAATATTGTTTATAAAATTCACTACAGCTCACCTTTTCCAGTTCCCACGGCGTTGGCGCTAATCCAATTAGCGCTTTATGAGGAGCATACTAATACGCGGCATAAAAGTGCTGCATCCCTAGCTCCCTTGTAGAGTGTGCGCTCTGGCCTATCTGAATTGCTGGGCATGGGGAGCGCGCACACCTGCAGAGAAGCTGCGGATGTGGCCACCGGCAAAGACAGCATCCGGGGAACCGCAGGAATCATGTAAGATTACCAGTGCCCTGGTGGGTTTCACACAGCTGGGCATCCAGCCTAGGATGCCCCTGGGGCAGGCTAGCAGCCAGATCTACAATCTTTTAGATTCCAGGCTGGCTTCTATGGGTTATTGGTCTACTTCAAGAACTTGCCAGGATTTGTTTATTCCTACAAATCCATTAACGCCACAATAGATCCAGAACCTTGTGCAATACCCAATTGAGTTTTTAAACTCTTTAGAACCAACTGGAATGCCTTCTCATTACTTGTATCTAAAGGTTGGGGCTCCAGGTATTCTAGATGCACCAAAACTGTGTAATGCTACCAGGGTGTTCATTAAAACAACTGGAAGCAACCATCCTTACTGGATGTGCTGCTGGAGAAGAGATTTTTATTCCATGCATTCCACTGATTAACTCATTTGCATCATTTGCAATGACAATAAACAAGGCCCAAGGCCAATCACTGTAGGTGGCTGGCTTAAATCTGGATTCTGTATGTTTTTCACATGAACAGTTGTATGTCTATGCACTTGGCAATATACCTGCTATAAACAGGCTCTGTCATAAAGTCTTGGCATTTCAGTTTGGCTTTTAGGTATTTAGGATGTTAAAATTTTTCATTCATTTCTAATGTGCATTTACATTACAATTTACATAATAGGCTCGATTCAGAGACAGAAACGTCTGGACTTTCATATGTGTCTGTGTATGTTTTTGTGTCTGTTTGGCCTTTTTCTTGGTTTTTACATTCGTTTTTCCATGCGTATGGTCATTCCCGCTAATGCGTATATGCGCTTTCGATGGACGGAACTAAATCAGATCATTTGCGTTAGTTTGGATCATTTTCCCATCAAAATCTGACATTTTGCGTTCGTTCAGATAACTTACGTTATTCGGCTTGTGTCTGATTCAGAGAGCTGATTGCAGATGGTCCACCACCCTATAAAACGGTTTCATTTTTGCTCCACTTCCGGGACCATTTTTGCCTCGGATTGCTATTGTTGAACATGTTTTGCGGCTATGTGGAGGAGTATGAGCGCCTTCAGCTCCAAGGCATTGCATGTATCACACACACATTCTAAGTGTCATTTGCTTACCGTTGAATCAGACATTAGAAGTGAGCCTATTTTAAATGTCTCTACAGCCTCACATTCCCAGCAGTGGCAGGCCCCAGACCGTAGGGTGGTCCCCCAAGCAGAGGTCGCCCACCACCGAAGTAAGTTGTAATGTAAATATTTGTAGTATGTGGGAAATGACATGATCACTAATCTAACAAAATCCATAGTCATTGCCATAAGCATAATGCCATATGGCCTCTTCCTTTTATTAATTCCTTAGCATAATGACATATTGCTTCATGAGTTAGCTTGCAACCTAATAAACATTCCATCCACAGCTGTTAAACATGTATTTGCCGACAAATATTTTAATTTTATTTTTTATACAGGGACCACACGTGCCAGAGTGGCACAACTGAGTGCCAGGGTAATTCTGTTGGTGGGCAAGATGCAGGAGCTGCGTGACTCGTTGGGGACCACAGATGAAGAATAATGTTCTGGGGCCTGCCATTGCTGTGTATACATTTTAACACATGTAATTAAATTTTTTACACATTTTTAAAATGTTATGGTTACATTTAAAAAAAAAAAATTATATTCAAAGTTGTTCAAATTTTTTTACATTTTTTTTTTAAAAAAGGCAATATAAAAATGCCAGTTAAGATTTAAAAAAAAAATCTTGTTTCTGTGTCATTTCCTTTTCTAAATACATTCATTAAGGGTTGGTTACCACAAAACGAATGCAAAAAACAAAATTTAGATATGAAGATTCGCCTGACCGCGAAGTGAGTGAGTTTTAGGTGCGGGAAATGGAAGAATATACTGAGCGCGAAGTGATTTAGGTAAGTTTTAGGTGCGCCAATGGCAGAAGAATGAGACCGCAAAGTGATTTTGGTAAGTTTTAGGTGCGCCAATGGAAGAAGAATGAGATCGCGAAGTGATTTAGGTAAGTTTTAGGTGCGGGAAATGGAAGAATATACTGAACGCGATGTGATTTAGCTAAGCATCGTAGGAGAAGTGAGTGAACCAAATATGTAGGCGAGCACATTAAGTTTGTAGTGCGCAGGCATAAGGTCGTATGATTTTCGTCTGGACGATTATTTATAGAAAAAGGAAATCTGAATCTAACGGGAAACGTAAATGATTTGTTCGAGGAGACGATGGAAAAAGGCCAAAAACTAAAGCCTACGTTGTAACATGAGTAACATAAACGGAAAGCGAAAGCTGGAAAATGACATTTTCATTGGCATACGAACGGACGAAGACTTTACAGAAGGCTTGCAATGCATGCTTAGAAGAATCACTCGTTTAATCACTCACTTAAAAAAAAAACAGATCGACACAAAAAACGAAAGTCTTTTTATGTCACTCTGAATCAACCCTAATCAGTGCATAACTGTCGGGTATATAGGGCTTCTGGCAATTTCCCTGTTACTGAAAAAAACATGGCATAGATTGGCCTCCTGGGCACCCTTGGAACAAATCTTATTAACACACTTTATACCAGGGCAGCGCAGGGTACATTTTCTAGTATACAATAATTTCTACCCTTATCCCTGTGAAATGCATGTAGAGCTCATAAATGTACACTTCATGTGTATGTTACATATTCTACAGTTCAATTAAGCAGAAGATATGTGTATGGTTATAAGCATCTCACCAAACACAGCAGGGTGCTGCCTGTGTTACAGTGTATAGTACAGAGTTGTATAGAGTTGGCTGGCTTTTTACAATGTAAGTGCACGACTCATCCTGCTGGTTACATTATACCGCCAAAGGGCACAACTGTTTATAAGGTAACGATTCTCAAGTTTCTTTCTGTGCCCCGGAAAGAAACCCCCCAGTTCACCTGTAACAGCTTACCTTTCCCTGATACAACAGCGCATGTGCAGGATCTCATACAATTAGAGTCATTTGCTGTGCCTATATAATTCGTTAAATGGCTCTGCTCTTTTACAAAAGGGAGAGAGAGCTGACATGTACTCACATATTTGGGATGTGCCCAATATTCAGATAGGCTGGGGCAGTAGTGTACTTTGCTGGGGAAGCAGCTGCTTGTGCTCCCCATTTTAGAAGGTCACAGCCGTTTGACGAATGGCATGGCAAACAGGTTTTATACAGCGGGATTGAGTCAGTTTTAAGCAAAAACTATGGCACACTCAGACCAAGAATAAAAGCATTTCCTGATAATCCGAGTGAGCAGGTAGAGTCATGAAAATAAGCTTGAAATACTTTCTTTTGCTTTCCCAAGTACTCATAAAGCTGCTGAACCCTCAGTGTTTGGATATAGGTTCTAATATTTACACAGCCACCTACTACATATAGACACATGTTTCATGAGTTGGCCCTCACCAACACAAGTCAGTACATGCTAGCTTTATGGGGGGATTAAACTTAGGCGCTTCCCTTGAATAGTCTTCTGTTCTTATGTAGTCCACTATATTAGGGGTGTTATTTAAGTACGGATAGCGCCAGGTAGTGCCTCGTAGCGGCAGGCAGTGTTCACCTGGTGAACACTGCACGCTGTACGCAAAGCCACATTTAAGAAAGCCAATCTGGTCAGCGCCTCTAACAGCACCATGTAGCATCACATGTATTACTAGAGGTGGCTCAGTGTATAGCGCCGCCGCTCTAGGTTCCAGAGCGCCATGTAGTATCTCTTGCTCTGTAGCCGATGAAAGCGTCTACTAGCGGTCGCTATACAGACGCTCATCTGCCGATACCTGGCATTAGTAGTGAATCAGCCTCTAGGTCTAACATGGGTATGGTCTAAAATGGCTTTCTCAAGTCATTTTTATAAAAAATGACTGGTTCTCAAGTGGTTGTGTCTGCCGATTGCACAAGCCATAGGACAGAGAATGCCACATAGAAACCTGGCGACAGACATGTTTTAGTTCTTTCCTATCAGTAACACAAATATACATTACTGTCTATATTAATAAATGTAGTTCTACTTTAAACTGCAAGAGCATACAGAAAAAGGCTTATCCACATTTCAATAAATCAAAAAGTTGTTAAAAAGCGTTTGCAGTGGATGTTGAGTGTTAATTATATAGTGCAAGGAACAATAAAAAATAGCAAACATCATAAGATTACATTCAAAAAGTCTTCAACATCCCATCACAAAGTGGTAATAGAAGAACACTTCTGTTTTGCTCTGTTAACAAGCAAGCAACCAAAAATGGGCACATAACTCTACCTCTGTCCTCATTAACACGTTAAACCAACTACAGATCAATCAAGCACCACATCAAAGGAGAAATCTGACAATAATTAATCCCTGTGTTGTCGAGTGGCTCTATTTCATATAATCAAACAGTGTGAAAGCTTTCAACATGCACATAAAAATGTTAATTATTGCATCTGTGCCTTCTTGTCATTTCTATTTATATTACCGTCCAGTGCATATCAGGATTTTATTCCCTGAAATGTCAGAGGTTTGTGGGAAGGAAAAAGCGGCACAGGTAACAGTGGCAGATACAGGTGGACGATTAACATGATGAGGCAACGCAGCAAATCTCTCTGCCCTTAGGTGGTATATTGCTGCTTTAACATAAGTATGCAATTAAGATCTAGCATTTACTCTAATAGCATTTTAATTACATGCTGATTTTAATTGCTTCCAGTTTATATTTTATTTGAAATATGATGGAAAAATAACTCAAATTATTAAAAACATTTGTTTTATTCTAACCAGAAAGTGGAAAAATACATGTCAAATAAATTGCCGTCAGTCTACATATTAATTTTTTTACATTTAAAATATGATGTTCTGATATACCAAGTACTGCATCATGTTCAGTCGTATGGCATAGATAACAGTCGTTCAGCATAGGTAACATTCTCTTCTCAAGTGGATCATTTGTAAGCCACTTTAACCACCATGGATATAAGCAGATCTAAAGCTGGAACAACCCTGTTTAATCCCTAAAGCCCAGGAATTCTGATTTGAAATGTCCTTTTGTCAGTAGCATGACTGTTTCCATGTGGGCCCTTGGGAAAGATAGTTTAGGTAGGCCCCTTTGTGGTGTGCCACATCACATTCCTCTTCACGTCCCCCTTCAGCTCCTTTTCCACTGATGGATCCACCTCTGCTGCTGTTCACCCTCCAGTATTGACTGCCTTCTCTAACGCTAACTTGCATTCTTCAGCCAGTTGTCTTCTGGTCCTCACCACCTTGCCTACCACTAAGGAAACCACCGCTAGAGATGTTACTTTGGGGCAGGCCACCTTCTGAGCTGCTGCCAATCACCATCTATTCCTCACCACCTCCATTTCTGTGGATCGTCCTCTGGTCCTGAAAAAAGCTGTGAGCAGCTCTGCACACGGGACACCTAGCTCATCTAGCTGGTGAGTGTGGCCCACCAAAGATTCAGCCTACAGCCCAGTATGCAGTTGGATGCATAGCTAGTGTGTATCTCAGATTTACCATTAACATTAATGTAGATATGTGGATTTAAAGGACATTTCACGAATTTAATATAATAAAATATAATCACCTTTCAACTCCCACAGCTGATGCCTCATAGCTTGGATCCTCAATACTCATTTTGAAGATAAAGACTGGGGATTCATTTGTGACACCTCATACAGAGTAAGCATCCTAAGACAGTGCCTAGCACATACCCTTTGGCTCACTGAATATAGCTGACTTCTTCACAAAGTTCAAGACAGGTGAGTATGGAAGCTCAAGCCTGGATTTTAAGTGACAGATCCACCAATCTGTGGACTAGTGCTACTCAGGTCCACGGCTTCCATGCAAAGCCATACTCCCATTTGGCATTATGAGAGCTTGCTTGGACTTCCTCTTCAGAAACTGATATTTAAGGAGCCAGCATCTCCAACAATCGGCGATGACAAAGGCTCAATGGAAGCTATTCTAGACATTAAAAAAACTTGGTCTGAGAAACTGCTGTTCAATGCGATAATTGGTTGTCTGATATGCTAGACTTAAAGAAAGTAGAAACGACAACTATTTTAACAAAATAAAATGAAAAATATATACACTCCCATGGAGGAAATTGGCAGCTACAAATTTTGTTCCAAATAAGCGCTAGCCAAACCTTCTGGCAATTCATTTTAGAAGCTCTCTGAAAATGCCAAAAGAGCCATACGGAGTAATGTAATACAGACGGTGTGACTTAATTACTGTCATTGTATGTCATTTAAAGAGATAGATTCTAATTTATTATTTAATTCTCTTAAAAATATATATTTTGCAATGAAGGAAAATGTGAATCCTTGCCACAGCCACATTTTGAAATAGGCAAACCTTAGCAGTCAATTATGTATTAGCTTCCACTCCAAATTCTTAGGACCAAGATGACAACTTATTACAGTTACACTAAATGGGTTAAACTTTCACTGCATTACACTAGGCATTACATTACCTTGCCATATGGATGTAAATGTTCCTGCTTGAATTCACGTATGCCTTTGGCTCAGATACAGTCCTCCCAATTTGTCCAAATGTTTACAGGACCCAAATTCAACCATTAAAGCCATTGGGGCAGGGGCATAGAAAGTTTTCACAGGACCCCTTACTAAAAGTCACTGTGGGCCCCAAAAATTAGACTTAGCAGGGACTGTGGTCTTGGTTTGTGAGTAGACCAATCAGTCATAGATCAAAGTTCCAGGTAGTGTTGGAGCACTGTGAGGTGCAGGTTAGTGACAGTGTGGCACTGTGGGGTCTGGTTCTCCCTGGGGTGCTTTTTTCCCCATGCCACTTGGGGAAACAATGTGCTTGCATCTTATGTCTGCCATGTAGAATCTACGGCTCTGGCCAATGTCACCCCTAACACAGCAATGACACTCACTAACACAGCATACTGCTGTGGTCCCAGTCCACTGCTGTTGCCACAGGTACTCCAAGGTGGGGAGACAGCCTGCATGGGCCCCCTTCTGCCATTGACCCAGTAGAAGTTACCTCCCCTGCCTCTATGGTATGTACTCCCATGTATTGGGGGGAAATAGGGGTGCTTTGTCCTGCTCTTTCTAAGCACCTAAAACAGCCAAACGTTTACAAACTGCACAGAAAGACCACTAGACATCTGGGGAACATTGTGCTAATTGTAAATGTGTAGAGTAGTGTGCGGTTACGTTTTATCTGAAGCAAAGGCATGTAAGATTTAGCAAATATTATTAGCTGTACATTTACTTTTCTTTCTCTCTCTGCAAACAACATTGTAAAAAGCATACCAAACTAAAGCAGAACTAGATTTAATGGATTTTAAAAAATGAGCTTTGTTGGTTTGAGAGTTGTTGGTTAAAAAGCAGCATGCGACACTCTATTTGCATTAGGTTTGAAGAATAGTGAAGAACCAGAGCGGAGACAATATGGTTTGGGATCCTTTGAGATGGATAGTTCCCAGTATCCGGCATTAGGTAAGCCACCAAAACATGTTAATTAGCATAGCTGTCTCTTGGCATCTCCTTTGATCAGACTGAAGGCCCATAAATGGCTTTTTCTAACAAAAAGATAGACTTCTCTTGCAAGATTCCTTTTAAACTTTCTAAACTATTTAAGAAACATTGGGGCAGAAGGAATACCCCCTCTCCCACCAAGCCTGAAGCTACTTCCCCACACTAAAACCACTTTGAATATAGAAACAAAACCCTTACCTGAGCAATGGCTGCCATCATTCCCAAAAAAAAGAAGCAGGGCACAATTTCTACCTGGACTTTCAGCAGCTGTTGCTGGGAAAGCTGCTGCACTGACACTCGCTGAGGCAAAGCCTGGAACACCCCCTATGGTACAGTAAATAAAGTGGCACATTGAGTCTCTCTACTAATTGTAAATGAGCTTCAGAACGGCTTGCCATCCTGTGCACGCTGCCAGACCAGATATCTAGAATGAGTATATTTAAGTGCTGGACCATGCATGTACTCAGCTGAACACCTAAGAACACCATAAGTTCATCAATCAAGTAGAAAAGATAAAAATAGTCCATGAAGCATCAGTTATTCATTCAACTTTAAATTCTATAAAGACACTACTTAGGCCCAACAAAGACTATATTTCTTAAGACAACTGAAAAGATACGGTATGTCTAAGAGCATCTTAAAACCCTTCTTTAACCCTTTCGCTGCCAGCCTGCCTGGAGTTTTCGTCACCCTTTGTGCCAGACCATTTTGCACTATTTTGCGCTCCCCATGTTCAAATGTGATGTTTGAAGGGATTTCCAGGGATTTCCCAGGAAAATGATATATTGTTTTTTTCAGCAGAGTCTGGGCTTTAACATGAAATGTCTTGTTTGTAATTTTTTTAGGTATATTCTTAATATTTTTGGGTGAAATATGTGAAAAAAAATTAAAAATAATAATTTTTTACAATTTGTAGTGTTTTTTTGTAATAAAAAATGTTTGTCAATAAAATCTTATTGCGTGTGAAATCCCAATTTCTCCTAGTTACAGCAGTACCACATATGTATAGGTAGACACCCTTTCCTGCCCAGGAGACTCCCCCAAACTGAAATAGCACTTTAGGGGATTTTCAGATAAAATACAACTATGCTATGCAATATGCACACCTTGCAGTTTTTCCAGAAAAACAACCCTTTACATTTGAAATACCCCCAACAAACTATATATTCCCTAGAAGTACACACCTCAAGCTTTCTAGACGTACCAGGCTTGTTGATGTGCCCATAGTTTTCTGGAAGTAATCCCTCAATGTATTCTTTGGTTGCAAAGAGTTTCAAAGCCACATTTTCCTAAAAAAACTATATACAAACAAGAAACAACAAATTTAATCTGAAAAAGCAACATCCCCCGAACAGAACGATACCCAACATGCATTCTACTGTCAAGGGAAGAGTTGCCAAACACCCCAAAGTAAAGCATGTGCGTAACAGTGATTTTACTTGAAAATTTCAGCTCTGCAGACAAAGTGCGCACCTTGCGATTTTTCGACCAAAACAACCCTTTACATTTGGAATATCCCCCATAAACCATACATTCCCTGAAAGTACACATGTTAAGCTTTCTAAGCGTACCCAGCTTGTGGGCTCATCTTTCTGGAATTAATCCCTCAAAGAATTCTTTGGTTGCGCAGGGTTTCCCTAAAAAATGTATAAAAATGCTGAATAAAAAACACCTTTTCCTAAAATGTAAATATGCAAACCAGAAAAAACAAGCTAAGTCTGAAAGCGCAAGGTCCCCCGAACAGAACAATACCCAACATGCATAGGTACTATTAACCCTTTTAATTGCCAGCCTACTTGAGGTTGACAGGTCATTTTTCCCCATTTTGCGCCATGTTTTGCGCCATTTTTGCTGGAATTTTCAGGAAAATTATATATTTTTTTTTGCAGCAGAGTTTAGGCTTTAACATGAAATGTCTTGTTTGTAAATTTTATTTTATTTTTTACAATATTATTATGTAAAAAAAAAAAATAAATAACATTTTTTTTAGAAAATTGACTCCTTTATTTTAAATAAAAAATGTATTTTATTAAGGAAAACCATAATGCATGTGAAAGCCCCATTTCTACCGATTAGAACGGTACCACATATTTATCAGTAGCCCCCCGTTCCTGCCCAGGAGACCCCCCTAACTGAAACAAGTACTTTATAACATTTACAAATAAAATACAACTACCATCCACACTACAGAGGGTTAAATTGAGAAAAAAAATGACATAGGGTCCCCCTTCCCCAAAGTAACCAGCCCGGGACCAGCTATGCAGGGCTTGTAGGAACAGGGCACAGGGGCCAGCTTTTGTGGCCCCTGGCCCTGCAGGCTACAAGCCTGCATAGCCCGTGGGCCCGGGCTCTTCTGCCCCCCCCCGGGCTTTGGGGAGGCAGGTAATGGGGGTGCCGGGGGTAAATGGCAAGTCACCCGCTAGTCGCAGGTGACTTGCCACCCCCCCCAGCCTTGTGAACTTGTATAGGGATCATGGACCCCCTAATTATTTTATTAATTTTTTTTTTTTTTATACTTACCTCCCATCCATCCTGGAGCACTGTGTCCCTCGGCGATCACTGGCTTCTGCTCACCTGCTAGAAGCCTTTTATAGCTGCTGGATGACAGAACACAAAGGGTTAAATAAAAAAAAATGACATAGGGTCCCCCCTCCTGGGGGGGACCCCATTGTCTAAAAATCAAATAAAAAATTGGGGCCAAAGTAACCAGCCCGGTACCAGCTATGGGGGCTTGTAGGAACAGAGTGGGGGGGCCAGCTTTTGTGGCCCCCCCCCCACCCTGCAGCCTATGAGCCCACATAGCCTATGTGGGCCCGGGCTCTTCTGCCCCCCCCCCCTGGGCTTTAATGGGGGTAGGTAATGGGGGTGCCGGGGGTTAATGGCACTTGCCAGCCCCCAGCCTTGTGAACTGGTATAAGGGGTCTCATGGACCCCTTACCAGTTCACAAGGGGTTAAATGTTAAACAAAAAAGACACAGACACATAAGTAAAAAAAATGATCTTTTTTTTTTTTTTTAACTTTACTCACCTTCGATCCTGTGTCCCCCGGCGATCTCCAATGAAAGTTTGCTCGGGTGCTTGAAGAAGAGAGCCTGGGGAGGGGGGCGATCACAGCCCTCTCCTCCTCCCCTGCTCTCTGCTCCAAACACCCGAGCAGACTGATTCAGAGTCTCGGGTGCTTGGACTGAAGAAGCCGGCTGCTGGTGACATCACAGGGAGCGGGGCTAGCAGTCGCGATCCAGGAAGTGGGGGGAAAGGGCATTTTCTGCCCTCTCCTCACCACGGAAGAGGCTGGGGGGGGGCGATCGGAGGCCCCCCAGTGAAGAGCAGACCCGGCGGGAGGCAGCGCGACCACAGGTAAGCAAATGTCATTTTTATTTTATTTTTTTTCTTACAGTTAGCAGCTGCTGCTGCCGAAGTGGGGGTGGGCGGCCTATTCCGGGGGCTCTCCTGGAGCCATCCCACCCCCCATGGCACCCAGATGGATCCAACGAGGGGTCAGGTGAGTATTTTTTATTTTTATTTTTTTAACTAGCAGGGGGGAAAGTCAGGCACGTATATTCTACATGCTTGCCACTTAAGTGGAGTGGAAGCAAGCACGTAGAATCTACGTGCTTGGCACTGAAAGGGATAATGCTGAAATTGGATCAATCTTGGCCTCCTCATTTACAGTCTGGTATGGTGGGGCTACAACCAAAGAATAGGCTGAAGAGGATAACTAGGACGGCCGAGCGGATAATTGGATCGCCCTTACTTTCTCTGGATGATCAGTTCATGAGCAGAATGAGTTCAAAGGCTAAGAAAATAACTGAAGACTCTACTCACCAATGGCATCCCTTCTTCAGACTCTTACGTTCTGGGTGCAGATTCATGGCTCACTCAACTAAAACCTCTAGGCACAAAAACAGTATTTTCCCTTTGGCCGTTATAGCTCTCAACAAATCTTGTGTGAGAGGTTCTTGAACTCAACTATACCTTGCATCATGGCTAATTTATGATAGTTTTTAAGGATTAACCTGCACTGTACCTAATACCAGTTACTGCTAAGTTATTGTGTGTTATTAGTTAGAGCTCTCTTGGTGTTATCTCCTGCCAAAAAAGCATTCCTTGTATGTATATTGTACTTGTATTCTTAATACAATACTTACAATACAATAATACAATACTTAATACTTAAGTATTCTTAAGGGAGCCAAAACTAAAGTGCAATAGACCACCACCTCTGTCTGCTTACCAGAAAATTCACATATATATCAGCACATCATTCCTTTATTTTATATTCCAGGATTATCTTATCCTCTGCATGGTATACTATGTAAATAAACACTCATAGAGAAATTCTCCATCACATCTGAAGCCCTGGCTGGGCTCCCGACACTTCTGCTCTCTGCCGCAGGGAGGGACATTTTTGTATTTTTCTTCTCATCTCTAATAGTAAGGATAAACTTCCATAGGGATAGGGAATATATATACATATATATATATATATATATATATAATTTCTTTAGACCTTAAACTGGACCTTCACCCAAAATAAGAGCATATCTTATATGTTTCCCCCACCCGTACATACAGATTGCCCACATTAAAAATCATCCTACCTGCATCTACTGCATTTGAGCCTTTTAACACCCAAGATGGTAGCCTGTGGAGTCTCAGGTTGCCTGCAAACAGGAAGTGTCCTCTGACTGTGCCGCTATGTATTCTGGGATTGCTGTTATTTTACCTAACCCCAGCTCCGCTCTGTCTGAACAAAGCACAGCTATAACTTGCCACCCCTGCAGTCTCCCCCCTCTCCTCTGCTTAGTATGTGATGCTTCTGAGGCAAGATGGTGGCGCCTGTATCCTAGAGTCCTGAACAGCGTTGCAGCCCAGTGGCGGAAAGACTAATGAGTGACAAAAAATGTAAAATATATTAATGTTAGATGCTGGAGAATAGTTTTTAAAGATCTGGGCTTTTCATTAAATGATGCTGAAGGTCCAGTTAAAGTCATACCTTAAAAGGGAAAATCTTTTGCCTGGAGTTTAGCTTCTACAATGTTCTTTCTCAATATTATTAAAAAAATAATTTTATGGAAACTTAAGTCGGTCGTCGGTGTCTCTCATTACAGGGAAAGCTGTGTTATGTTGCCTGGGGTGCTTTTTTTATTTTGTAAGACATTAGGGTCGATTCTAAATGCAAAAGTTAATTGATTTCGGATCGGGAATCGGAAGTTTGGGTGGGTGTTAGTCATTTTTTCCTTTTTTTTTTGGCCATTTCCGACTCGTGTGAACGTTCGAACGAATTCGTATATGCTCTTACGATCATCGGAAGTTTTACTAACAAAATCGGAAGTTTTACAACCAAATCGGAAATGTTCCCAACCAAATTGTAATTTTTCCGTTCGTTCCTAAAACTTCCGTTAATTGGATGTGTTTCCATGTGATTCAGAGAGCTGATTCCCACCCTAAAAATCTGTTTAATTGAAAATCCACTTCCGACACCTTTGAGGACTCGGATTTGCTATTGTTGAACATGTTTTGTGGCTATGTGGAGGAGTCTGCGCGCCTTCAGCTCCAATGAACTGCATGTATCAGCATGGCCGAGGCCATAAATTGTATAGCAATGCATACCCGAATCAATACATTTCATGTATGCCTTATAAAAGCATTTTAATGTGGACCTTAATTAGTCCTTTGCATGTAAACTTTATTTTGCCACACATCCATATAATTGCGATTTATTTTTAAACTTATGTCCTTTGTTATTTTTTTTTTGGATTGTTGTTGTACTTGAATCTTAATTTGTTTTCGGATTTATTGTTGTAGTTGGCAACCTTTGCTTTGTGTAATTATTTTATCTTATCTTTGGTCAGATGCATCACACTTACTGAGGAGAGGAGAGTGGGATAAAGTGCAGGGTGCGGGTTACAGCTGTGTTTTGCTCAGAGACAGCAGAGCTGGGGGCCTTGAAAGGTCAGAAATCCCAGAATGCAGAGCAACACAGTCACAAGGCCCTTTCTGTTTGCAGGCTGCCTTATATTACCTGACCCGCCATCTTGGCTGTTTCAAGGCTCATAACATGCAGAAGATGCTGGGTGTTTTAAAACTTTGGAGAGCAATCTGTATGTACAGGGTGTGGGTAACAACACAAAAAATTTAAAGTTGTACCATTTGAAACCAAAAATTTTAAGTAAAAACCGCAAGTAAAAAATGCCAGTTCAAAATAAAAAAAAAAAAAAATGTATGATTTACTTTTAGAAATACATTCATTAATGGTTGGTTACCACAAAATGAATGAAATAAAGAAAAAGCAGAAATGAAGATTCGCCTGAGCGCACAGTGGTTTGGGTCAGTTTTAGGGGTGAGACATGGAAGATGTAAGAAAGTGCAAAGTGATTTAGCTAAGCATTGTAGAAGAAGTGAGTGAGCCAAATATGCAGGCAGCACTTTAATGAGTTAGGTTTGTAATGCGCAGGCGCAAGATCATAAGGATTTTCGTCCGGACAAAAAAGGAAAAAGGGCAAAATCCAAAACTGACTTTGAAACCTGAGAAATGAAACGGAAAAGTCAGGATGGAAACTGACATTCAACTGATTCACTAACTGCCATACGAACAGACAGAAAACTTACACACGGTTTGAAATGCATTATAGAATCGCTCGAATGTTCATACGAAATCGGAAAATTTACACTAAAAAACACAGATCGGAAAAAATACTAACGTTTTTGGTGTTTCTCTGAATCGACCCTATTTTCTCCCAATAGCTGCCTCATCCAGGTCTGGTGTTCAGAGACCTATACCATTGTGTGCATGCGCACTGAGATTCCTTGTCTGCCTGTTCACCACTAAAAGATGAAATGAGAAAAACAACCCAGCCGACCATGTCAGTCACTGGAGCATACTCAACTTTAAACACTGCACCATAGAGGAAGTGCGAGACACTGCCATGGCATGCAATTCTGTAGGAGGTGGCAGGAGCATGCCAGGATGCAGGGAACCTAAACCACTCATTTTCTGAGCACCAAACCAGGTGGTTGAGGAGATTATTGTGTCCATAATAGAAAACTCCCATTTAGTCAGGTGTTTGGCATTTTGTCTTATTGTTTTCCCTTCTGTAATGTAAAATAAACATTCATGTCAGGAATGTACCCCCATACCTGTAATTTACATATCAGCATGCTGCTTCCAAGTTTTCTATATTCCTGTGGCTCTGTCGGGCAGGCTGATTCATCACTAACACCAGGTAGCGACAGATGAGCATCTGTAGCAGGCATTTCAGAGCGCCCGCTAGTAGTAGCTGTGCTCGGTCGTGGGCCAAGTTCATAGCGACTCAGTCGCTGTGCAGCAATGATGAATACATTGTGGGGAGTCGCTATATGACCAGTACAGTGCTGCATGGGAGCGCATGTTAGCGACTGGTCAGTGCGACCAACTCACAACATATTCATCAAAAAAACAGCCTCACACACCTCCAGCGCTCAAAAATGCTTCGCTGTAGCCCAGAGCGCCGGAGGATGTGCGAATAAAAGTTGTTTTTTAACATGTATCCACTAGTAACAAAGTAAAAACATATGGAATTACATTGTAATAACATTGTGACATGAACACATTATTGCCAGACCTGTAATGTCAATTCTGCATAAATATATAAAACATAAAAAATATTTTTAAAAAATGGCTTTTTCTATGCCAGGAGAGGTCACAACATTATTTGAGATTTAAAAAAAAATTATAAAAACCCCTTGTTTAAAGAGAAATAAAAGAACGTCCATTGAAATGTATGGGAGAGCGACAGGTAGCGAGAGGTAATACCTGACGCTCTGCAAGGCTGAATGCTTGCGCTGTACGCTGAGGATGGGATAATGATGAATCGGACGTACATGGCGTTATCCCAGTCGCTCTGATCCCAGTCTGCTTGATAAATGTGTAATTGTGTGCCATGTCTGGTGTTCACCGGCAGCTACCTGTAATTTACAAGGCACTACCTGACGCCATCCCTTAATGAATAAGGGCCTTAGTAAAGCAGGAAAGGTTTCCCTGGCCTGCAGTAAAGCTCTTAGTATAAATTCTTATTACAAGTCCCAGAATGCTTCCACTGTAACAGGTGAGCTCATTAGCAGTTTTGGCTAAACATAGCAGCAGTACACATCCCCCCAGGTGAGTAACTCTTTAGCTACTGGTTCACAATACATTCTCCTTATTTGAAGAGGTTGAATTAATGCAGAAAGGGTTAAACCTGTCATCTCTGCCTTTGCAAATCAGATTATTAGCAAGCCAGAGTGATACATACTCCAGAACAACACTTTGGTCCTTATTTATGAAGGAATAGCGACAGGTAGCGACTGGTGAGCGGCCGGTAATGACGGGCACCGCCACGAGAACGCCGGCTCCCCACCACAATCACACATTTATCAAGGCAATCCTGCTTAGCGACTGAGATAGCGCCATATAGCGCCTCATTCATCATTATTCCAGCCTCAGCCCACAGCGCCAGCGTCTGACCTTGAACAGCGACAGGTATGACCTCTCGCTACCTGGCGCTCTCCAATGCATTTCAATGGAACAATCTTTAAATATTCATAATTAATTGTTATTAATTGTTTTTTTTTTTTTTTGAAATGTGAAAAATTCTGTGACCACTTCTGCCATTTTAAATAATTTTTTTAAGGGTAAAAAAAATTGTACAGAATTGATATTACAGGTCTGATATTAATGTATTCATATTACCAAATTATTTTAAAAACTTGTTTTTTTTGGTTTCCAAAAATATGGTTGTTTGGGGGTTAAAAAAACACTTTTAACACATCGCCTCCAGCGCTCTGGGGTTTAAACATGCATTTCACAGCGCGAGAATTTTTTGAGCGTGATTTGTTAATGAATATGGTGGGAGCCGGTCGCTAGGGCCAGTCGCTATCATGCGCACCCATACAGCGTGGAACCTGTCAAATAGCGACTCCTCACCCAATATTCAACATTACTGCACACCGACTGAGTCGCTATCAACTACCGAACAACGGCCAAGCACAGCGACTACTAGCGGGCGCTCTGAAAATGCCGCTACAGTCGCTCAACTGTCGCTACCTGCCGCTATTAATGAATCGGCCTCCCAGTTGTACATTGCTAACATAAACACATAGTTGCTAGGGCAAACTGTTTTCTCTTATAACAGAGAGTTGCAGACAAATAGAAAATAACCGATAAGCTCAGCACCTTGATGACATCATTTTGGCCCACGATAATGAAAACTTCTGAAAATGCTATAGAAAATCGAATAATTCTGTAACCGTGCTGAGATTATCTTTTTTTTTTTCTTCTGTTAGAAAATCTTCTAACACAAGTAAAAAAAAATATACACATTCCAAAATGCCATCGAAAATGTACTTTCCCTAAATCCATTTAAGGAAAAAAATCACACATTTTTAATACCTTTTTTATATTACATTTTGTATCTTAGGCTTTTTTTCATCTTAATAATTGACTGGTCTGTGCGGATACAGAGGTAGCAAATAAAATTCAGTTAGCTCAAGTTTAAAAGAATTAAATGGGTTTAGCTAACAGTCGAGAGCTTTTTTAATGTGTTTATATAAAGACTGTCTACACTCATACTTGTACAAAGAGCTCAAATATCACTGTTATAATGACCAGCTGACCTTTACGTCAGCTCTGCAATTATGATAAATGATCATAGCAAACATGAGTAGACATACAATAAACCTCAGCCCAACAACTTAATCATCACATCCTCTAAAAGAAAAACAAGAAATGCTCCCATAAAGTTATCTAAACAAACCCATTAGGTTCCTTGCTCTATGCGGCTTGCTGAAAGAAAGGAGGAATTTC
Source organism: Gastrophryne carolinensis (assembly GCA_027917425.1). NCBI lineage: Eukaryota > Metazoa > Chordata > Amphibia > Anura > Microhylidae > Gastrophryne > Gastrophryne carolinensis. Next base: position 218,158,558 of record CM051234.1, read on the forward strand.
CAGTCTGTGTGGTAAGGGTTTTTTTAGGAAGCTAATTTCTTGCAATAATTTATCATTGTGTCTAAACATTTAGATAAGCGCCAAAGATTTACAGACAAGACCTTCATTTCCTCATCTTTTACTATTAGTTTGAAATGAAAGCCCCATCTGTATCACAGGGATAGATAACCAATGGCTCAGTCTCTTTGGCATTTAACTCTTATAGAACATATACACATTAGGATGCTTGAAAACATCTAAAGGAGCAAACTGTTTATAGCTAAAGATTGCTTGTGATTCAGGGTTTTGGTTTGTTATTTATAATAATGAGGGCAGGCCAGTTTCTAAGCAATATAGCTCTCAGTGCGGAATGGAAAATTTCAGCCCCCTCCTTAGACATCTGATGGTTCTTATATGTGCCATGCTGTGCCTCTACCTTAGCAGCAGGCAGCCCCCCCCCCCCCCCCTGCCTATGGCTTAGCCTTTTTTATGGCATGCACCACTCATAGTGGCACTGACTCATCTACAGAAACCAGGAAGGCTGGGATAAAGGTGCCCCTCCATGGCCTTGGGGCCCAGGGTGATTGCACTGCTTGTCCTCCCCTAGAAACAGCCCTGAATGTGGGTCACATCACAGCCAAAAGTTGTAAGAAATGCTTCCTGGGAACTAGTGGTAAATGCCTCTGACCAGGGCTGCCATCAGGGCAGCACAGACATAACTACTGTATGGGGCCCGGTCACTTAAGGGGGCCAGTTGTTGGCCCTTGTGGAAGTCCTTTCACCTCTTACCTGTTCCCATGCTTTCAAGGAATGTGGCACTACAACCCAACACTGATCAAGTGCTATTCTGTTTCTTGGGGCAGGCACTTTGCCCTGAGGCTGTGTAGAGACCATAAAAATGAGGGTTACTGAAGTCCTGGTGGGCGGGATAAAAGGCGCCAGCATGGGGTAGGCAACACCCACGGCACTAGACATTCTTCCCAGCCCACGTTTAGGTGCATATTTGAGTGCACCCAGTGGGTTCAGCAGTAATCACGCTATCCTTGGTGCGCAGTAGACTTGCAGCCTGAAATTTAGGAAACTAGGCTGAGAAGCAGTATTATCGATAGTGGCGAAGTCAACATGTGTTCGATCCTGAAGACAAAGGGGTTTATTTAAGAAACACTAAGGCCATGTTCTGCCAGATAAACGTCAGGTGAATGTCAGGTCCCAGTGCAAAAGGTGCAGTTATCAAGTCAAATATCCAGATCTGATAGTGCCAGGTAGTGTTCCATCTATCATCAGCACCAGTGATGGGATGAGTGGCAGCACTGAGTTAACTACAGTGCCGATAGGACCAGGTGCTCACCCTGTGACCTTATCCCATACATTTCAATTTATCTTACCATTTTTTTAATTGTTTGGGCTGGTGCATGAGCCTGGGCTGTTTGGGATTGTTTTTGTATGCATTTTAAGCACTTTCGTGTTGCGCTACAAACGTGTAATTTGGGCCGTGAAAAAGCTGTGTCATGTCTTTCAAGTGTCCCGGATGCAATTCCATTTTTTTTTTTTTTAGTTTGCTGCCCTGACCCTAAAAAATAAAAACTTGGGATTACAACAAACGCTGTGTGACTGGAATCCCATTTTTAGAGCGCCCTCTGAGGGTTCTCTGTATTTCCGTCATAAATATTTTAAACTTGCAGTGCTCCCAGCCAGAGCTAGGTGTCGATAATGCATAGGCATATACAAGCCATATGCAGTGAACACTGCCTGGCCGGGAACGCTACAGCTGATAACGCCAGCATGCTAAAGCCGGTGTTGCAGTGCGGACGCGTCTCAGAGGAGGCACTCGGGTGCAGCCCACAACATTATTAATAAATTACCCTCTAGATTTGGCATGACTTGGCCTTTTGGATATGTCTATCATGTCTGTTTTGGATATTTTCAGCAGCTATTTACATCATGAATGTTTAGCACTGCACCTTTGGCCCAAAGACTGTGCATGGGAACTACCCTCTGTATTCACTGGGCAGTTTGCCCCACCCCTCTAGTTATTTATTATAGATTAATTTGTTTCTTCACATTGGTTTGCATATTTATGCCGCCTATAGTTTAGTCTGCATTTTTGTTTTTGTCTTTAACCATATATTTAATAAATTATTATTTGTACTTTGCTAACAAAAAAGTGAAATGTGTATACCTATATTTAGATGTTGTGTTAGTTCTTATAGTGCAGTTATGGTGCACAGGTCTGCCCGAGACAGGGAAGTATTTTAGTCCTCAAGATGGATTGGTTCTCAGTGTCTTAGGGTGCTTACCTTATGTTGAGGCTATTTCAGCATAGTAGGTTCTTGTAACCATGCAGTGTGATGAAAAAATCCCAAATTTCACTATTCTCTGCAAAAAGAGATTAATTAAAATATGACCATCCTTCTAAAAAAAATGTGCCCTATATATTCATGATTCCTGCTCTTAGAAAATTATTTGGCTCAATCATGGCTTTGGGCTTACTTACAGGGCATTAGTATAGGTCACAGAGCAGTAATTTATACTGCTCCCTTAGCACCCCTCCCCCAGGAGGCTGCATATTTTTTTGCATTGTAGAAAGTTGGGCAATGGGCAAAATATTCAACATTTGACCTGGGATGGACCCAGAAGACCAGATGACAGCCTGTTTTGCAAAAGAGGCGGGGGATCTGTCAGGAACATGATCAATCTAGGAACACACTGCTGGCTCTGGGAATAGATCTGGCACATTTTAGGCAATCCAGCTCGAAACCCTAAGCTCAGATCCTGGAAAGTTTGACTATGTGCAGTATCCAATGCTATAGCATATTGAAAAACACAATTTTCAAGAGGATTTTAAAGGGGGAAAAAAGGAGCCATTCACAACTTCAGTAACAGTGTCCTGTTCTAGCTGCAGCTCCAGTGTCTTCTCTAAACTGCATTTGCTGCATACACTCGGAGCTGCAATTCCTGTCTTGCTCCATGCTCCAAAAATGTTCTCGGGGAGGCCAATTCATTAATAGCGTCAGGTAGCGACAGATGAGCGCCAGTAACGTTATTTTCACAGCGCACGCTAGTATTCGCTGTGCTTGGCAGTTGTTCGGTTGTTGACAGCGACTCAGTCGGTGTGCGGTAATGTTGAATACGGGGTTAGGAGTCGCTGTTTGACAGGTTCCGCGCTGTATGGGAGCGCATGACAACGAATGGCCATAGCGAACGGCTCCCAGCATATTCATTAACAAATCACGCTCAAAAAATTCTCGCGCTGTGAAATGCTTGTTTAAACCCCAGAGCGCTGGCGCCGATGGGTTAAAAGTCATTTTTTAACCCCCAACCATATTTTTGAAAAAAAAAAAAAAAGTTTTTACAAACATTTGGTAATATGAATACATTAATATCAGACCTGTAATTTTTTACCTTAAAAAAAATATCTAACATTACAGAAGTGGTCACAGAATTTTTGACATTTAAAAAAAAAAAAAAAAAAAAAAAAACATTAATAGCAATTAATTAACAATATTTAAAGATTGTTCCATTGAAATGCATTGGAGAGCGCCAGGTAGCGAGAGGTCATATCTGTCGCTGTTCAAGGTCGCTCGCTGGCGCTGTGGGGTGAGGCTGGAATAATGATGAATGATTGGCTATCTGGCGCTCTGTCAGTCGCTAAGCAGGATTGCCTTGATAAATGTGTGATTGCGGAGGGGAGCCGGTGTTCTCGTGGCGGTGCCTGTCATTACAGTTCGCACACCATTCGCTACCTGGCGCTATCCCTTGTTAAATAAGGGCCTAAGTTTTATTCTGTAGATAATGGCAGGGCCTCTATTAGCAAATTAATGACTTTCAATTTAAGAAAAGATAGAGGAAGCTTCTTTCACCATGTTAAAACATTGCTTTATTAGCCATTAAAGGTCCTCTTCTCTTCACCTCCCCCCATTCATTCAGTCATTGTGGGTTGAACTTTTGCTAATACCTTCATAGAAATGCCCCTAATGGGGCTGGGCTATTCCCTGTGTTATGCATGTGCACTCATGCCCACCCTGGAGAACACTTTTGGTCACTGGGGGTTATGTGCATAAGCAGTCACAGCTGAGGTTGAATATTATGTTTGATTTTTGATTATTTGTAATTGGTTGGAGAAAGGAACTCCGGTGTAGGGAAATACATTGCCCATTTTGGCTTTAGGTCTTCTTTAATAACAAAATATTGCATTCCTTTGTGGTCTACCAATAAACAGACTGGCACTCATCCTGTGTATTTTGAACTCTATGCTAGCCACCTAATCTACCTCTTCTTTTGCTTTGTCAGTCCCTCCAGCAACTGCCAGTTTCACAAAGGACTACATTTAAAGGTCAAGTATCATATAGACTGAATATATTTACATCACAGACACTTCTCGGCCCCGCTGATAAATACACTCTCCCACTACAGGAGTAAACATGTGACACTGATACATTATTTTACATAATGTATCTCAATGTATCACAAATGAACTGCCAGTCAGCTGTGTTTACTTTGCAGTAGGATAATGTAACATGTTTATCAGCTGAGAGTTTGCAATAAAAATAAGCCACACGCCCAGAAGAGCTGGCAAATAATAGTTGCCCTTTAACAGCCAGGTTTCTCCCTATATTTATTGGAATCAGTTTATTGATTGTTGGGTACAAGAGCACTCCAGTCATGTCCCTCTGGTCACACGGCCGCTTCCCTAACCACTAGGCCATGACTGCCCCGGAGAAGGGGGAAGGATACACTACACTACACAAAAAAGTATTACCATCTACATCGAATAAATAAAAAATGTGGCAATAATAATAATAAAGAGAAATAAGCAGAATCTATTTTTACTTATTTACTTTTATTTGCCTATCCTTTCTCCCTGAAATTATTCTTAAAAATTCTCTACCTGCCCTGTTGGCTGAATTTGTCCTGTTTTGTGGTGTCAGTGCCAAAGCTGGCAACATACTCTGCTTTGTTCCATTTAAAGTGGACATATCACCTCCATGATAAGTAAGTGCTGGGACATTCTGATTTAACATGCCCCACTCGCAGGCCTGAAATGATTCACTTTTCTGCACTGTGATCGTGTGCCGCGGGTGCATCCCTAGCAGCTGCCACTTCACCACCGCCGCTGAGGATCGCTAGCTGAGGGGAGTGATCCCTTAGGTTAGATGGGCTGCTCAGCCCATCAACCAGTTTGTCCGTGTTCAGGCCGGTCGCCGAACTTAAACACACACTTCCGGCTGAAGTCTGTGGTTCATGTTTGGGAACCCGAAATCACAAATTTTGGTACGAACCACACTTTGCAGTCCAGATTAACCCATGTCTAGTGTTCAATCTAGGGGGGGGGGTTCATACAGCAGGACATCCTATATTGGGATGCCCCAGGCTGATAAATCTACTTTAGGGGGACAACAGAGAGTCATGTGGTGCACTCCCTGCTTTTAATAATTATTGGAAAAGGCTCTTTTGTGTCTTGAAGCAGCGGCATGCACCAATGCGAGTCAGGGAGCTGAAAAAGCAAGAACAAAAGATATTCAGCCTGCAGGTTTTTAGTGAATAGGCTTGCAGGTGGTCAGGTGAGAAATGCCTTTTTTATTTAGCTTTAGAAAGACTTTAAACAGCACTAGTACATAACAGACAATGACACTGTATTTGTTTTCAGTTACCAACACATTATGCATTCACCTTGTGCATGTGCTAAAACACAGGATGGTAACTGCAGGGGTGTGCCGGTGGCATTGCAATAATACAACAAAGCCAGTTAACAATTTTTGTGTGTAACTGTTAAATCTCTTTGAGAAAACTAATATTTAACCTTTAGAAATATTCTTATATTTAATACTGTTTTAAATTATACATCCCAGCTTTCCTCTGGCATGACTGGCACATGCTGTTTTCAGTCCAGCTAGTTATTTTCTGCTGAGAATTCTCAAAATGCGTGAACCTGACTTAACCTGTGCCTGCTAGGCAGAGATAACTGAATTATTTCTTTCTATTTCTCATTATGCAAACGACCTACTGAAAAGAATGTCAAGGAAATAGGTGGCCATGGGTGGGGTGAAGGGCTAGTCATCCTCATACTTGTATTCAGGGAGTTAGGACAGCTACAAGTGTGCTAAAAAGATCAATCGCAATATGGAAGCACTATTGGGAAAAAAGTCCAGTGAAAAAAATCCACATAAATATGCTAGAAAGCAGGCGGATGGGGGTATTATACAGCATGCATCAATTAAAATACAGGCAAGCTTGTTTCTTTTTTTTAAGGGAAGGAAAAATAATTAAGTGGTGACAGGTTTTGAGTGTTCCATTTTGCTCCTACAGTAGAGATCTGCTCTAATGTCCTTTCTCCTGAATGAGCCTCTGATTAAAAAAATAGCCTATTGTTATTGTAAGTCATTTGATGTGTGCAGATCCCTTAACACATACAATGCTTTGGGCAGATATTTAGAGTAGTTAATGTTACTGTACCCCACAGGCTGGCTAAGGAGACCCCTGTAAAAGTAGGAGGCTGATTTATTAATAGCGCCAGGTAGCGACAGTTGAGCGACTGTAGCGGTATTTTCACAGCGCCCGCTAGTATTCGCTGTGCTTGGCCGTTGTTCGGTAGTTGATAGCGACTCAGTCGGTGTGCAGTAATGTTGAATACAAGGTGACGAGTCGCTATTTGACAGGTTCCGCGCTGTATGGGAGCGCATGATAGCGAATGGCCATAGCGACCGGCTCCCACCATATTCATTAACAAATCACGCTCCAAAAATTCTCGCGCTGTGAAATGCATGTTTAAACCCCAGAGCGCTGGCAGCGATGGGTTAAAAGTAGTTTTTTAACCCCCAAACAACCATATTTTGGGAAACCAAAAAAAACAAGTTTATAAAAACATTTTGGAATATGAATACATTAATATCAGACTATCAATTCTGCACAAATTTGTTTTTTATTTTTTACCTTAAAAAAAATATCTAACATGGCAGAAGTGGTAACAGAAATGTTCACATTAAAAAAAAAAAAATATTAACAATTAATTATTAATATTTAAAGATTGTGCCATTGAAATGCATTGGAGCGTGCCAGGTAGCGAGAGGTCATACCTGGCGCTGTTCAAGGTCGCTCGCTGGCGCTGTGGGGTGAGGCTGGAATAATCTGGCGCTATCTCAGTCGCTAAGCAGGATCGGCTTGATAAATGTGTGATTGTGGTGGGGAGCCGGCGTTCTCGTGGCGGTGAGCGTCATTACCGTTCGCTCACCAGTCGCTACCTGGCGCTATCCCTTGTTAAATAAGGGCCTTGTAATGGTACATTTAAAAGCCTGTAACCTTCGTATTTTATTCCTACCAGAGGAAAACCAAAAGCTTAGTTTTTTGTTTTGTTTCAGTCGAGGTGTGTAAGTAACGCCACCTTTCACCTTGTTTATATGGACTGGGCTGTGGGGTTGGTAAGCCAAAGCCTGACACCATCTCTGATGCCTCAATTTTATCAGGCCCCAACCCTTTCTTGTAGAAAAATGGTATCATCTGGCTTTGTCTTACCATTAAGAAAAGATATAAGGCTACTTATAAAGCATATTTATTGAAATATACATTTTGGACAAATAATAAAGGGACATTTCAAGCTTTTGGTCTCCTCACCTTTCTCGCTCCTCTGTCAGGCACAGATGTGCCGGATCTCCGGCACTGTCTGTACGTGGTCACAGTGGTTGAGCAGTGGAGAGGACCAGGCTCCTCGTCCTCTCCACTGCTCAACAGCGCCCCCTGGTGTCCGGCGCGATACTAGCGAGGCTGCAAGTGCATGAAACCTAGAGTGTAAGCTCTTGGGCTTACATTTACTTCCAGTTTTCCTTGGTCCCAGTGGGCCGGAAGTGACGTTACTCCTGCTCTGAGACGTCCCTCCCAGCTTTATTGACAGCTCGATTTAAAAGGACAGTTGGCCTGTTTGCAGTTCCTGAATCCTGTTTATTCATGTTTCCTGTGTTCTCTATGTTTCCTGACTGATTTCCTGGATTAACCTGGCTTGCTCTCTGATTGGCTCTCAGACAGATTACTTTCTTGACCTCAGTTTTGCTTATTGGACTTTGCTTCTTGCCGCCAGCCCCTGAACTCTGAATTGTTTATTAGACTTTATTTTCCCTCTGCGCTCCCACACCTGGAGCTCCGCCCATCACTTGCTACCTGTCGGAATTCTACCCTCTCAAGGTTGTAGCTGGGAGGCCTAACACAAGCAAAGGGTTAAATTCGCTTCTTTCTGCTTGCCCCATGCTGGCTGTCAGAGGATGCATCTTTCTTTCACCAGCGCTTTGCATTCCCTGATAAATCCTTCTGAATTTGCGGCTTTCTCTTTCTCAGTCCCCAAAATGAATTCACTTTGAAGGGGACTGTTACACTAAAGGATGCATGTATAAGTCATCCTCTGCTGCTGAGGAGGCCCAGCAGAAATGAAGGTGTTCACTGGGTATAAAGCAGGCTAAATAAAAGGTGCAGCCACTCACATTCAGCATGGAGAGAGCAGACCACAGGCTAATTTAACCCTTTGCCTATACTGCTCTTCCCCTATAGCTCCTCCATGCAGCTCCAGCATCTTCATACTTACCGATGAGGGAGAACTATAGATTCCATCCTATATCACTGGGCAGACAAGGTGGTATCCATCAACACTCCTCCTCTATTTATTGCAATGGAGGGGGCGTGCCAAGGCCATGCATGCTGAACCAGCTTTGGAATGCCCCCTCCATTGTAATAAATTGAGCCAGCTTGTGGGGTTGTAAAAAAGGCTATCACCAAAGAACACCGAAAAAAAGACAAGTGGTTCAAAATAGGGCTGGCACTCACAAAGTCCACATGTACACTCAGGGCTGCTTAACGCAACATCTCAATCAAATTTATTTTAATATGGCACATACAATATGAAACAACAAACCCACTCTTCCAATTAAAAAGCTAGCATAGCTTAAAAATAGACACGGGGGCCCCGCATACACAAAGCCACACCTCCTCACAGGCTCACACACCACCACACATCCCTTAGGTAAATGGCTGGCCAGCCGCTAAATCCCTATTAGGGAGCTGCCTAAATGGAGATTACTGATCCTGGAACGGGCCGTGCACGATGATATATAACGTGACTTAAAGTGCATGGTGCTGTAAACGATGAGGGCTCAGAGCGCACATAGCTGAAATAGCAGCAAAGTCCAGTTGGATGATCCTGCTTATACTTAGATGCTGTTGTGAATCCCCTCAATGCAGGGTGAATCAATGAGACAATGTATCAGGTCACCCACTGGGTACTGATGTCCGCACTGGCTGAGGCGTATTAATATTTATATTGCACTGTCCCTTATTGCACCTCACTGTCCCTTGTTGCACCTCAGTGTGTTCAGGGTGCTAAACTTTGGGCACCTGCCAGGAATATAATGAGACTGGTCACAGTAACAGGACACTTGTAATAATACACAGGAGCCGCGCTGGGCCCGGCCGCGCCGATGCGTCTGGCCTCCGACCCTGTTCCCCGCAGCTCAACCGTGATACCTTTCCTAGGCGGCAGCCTGGTGTACAGTCTCGCGCTGGAACGCGCCTTTCGTCGTCGGCGTGTTGTTACAGCTGGGCCAGCATGTGTGATGAGGAGACAAAGAGGAGGGGGCGTGGCCGGACCTTCCGTCCGGGATTTAGCGGCTGGCCAGCCATTTACCTAAGGGATGTGCGGTGGTGTGTGAGCCTGTGAGGAGGTGTGGCTTTGTGTATGCGGGGCCCCCGTGTCTATTTTTAAGCTATGCTAGCTTTTTAATTGGAAGAGTGGGTTTGTTGTTTCATATTGTATGTGCCATATTAAAATAAATTTGATTGAGATGTTGCGTTAGGCAGCCCTGAGTGTACATGTGGACTTTGTGAGTGCCAGCCCTATTTTGAACCACTTGTCTTTTTTTCGGTGTTCTTTGGTGATAGTATTGTTAGGTTTTTAGGGCGCCCTACAATTTTATAGGGCAGTGCACCAGACCATTAGACACACTTAGTCTCCCTGATGTTTTAAAATATATCTTGTAAAAAAGGCTCCATGGATGCCTCCATGAAAGGCGCTGGAAGAATGCAAAGTGCTTGCTCCTCGTTGGTCAATATGAAGATGCCGTCATTGCACGGAGGAACACAGGACCTGCACAGAGGAGCTGCAGGTTAGTAAAGACTTTTTTGTTTCTGCCAGGACAATCCCTTTACATTCCTATAATTTTCAGGCATTGTAACTAATGGCCTTATTTATCACGGGCTAGCGCCAGGTAGTGTCTGACGAGCGCCATGTACGGCCAGCTAACGGCGGCTACCGACTCAAGTACGCCCGGCGGCGGTCACAATGACGCATTTATCAAGCTAAATGAGGCTAGCGCCGGCGAGAGCGACGGCTAGCGCGGGATTCATCATGAAGCCGCCTGGAACGAACAGCGCCGCTGCAAATTCCTTCACAGCGCCAGGTATGGCCTGTCGCTCCCTGGCATTGTCCAATGCATTTCAATGGAGCAATGTTTAATTAATCATAAATAATTGGTAATAATTTATTTATTTTTATTTTTTTTTAATGTCAAAAATTCAGAGACCACTTCTGCAATGTTGGGTTTTTTTTTTAAAGTAAAAAAAATAAAAAATAAAAATTTGTGCAGAATTGATCTTACAGGTCTGGTATTAATGTATTCATATTACAAAATGATTCAAAAAACATGTATAATGTTACAATCCAAAAATATGGTTGTTTAGGGGTTAAAAACTAGTTAACACCCATCGCCGCCAGCGCACTGGGGTTTAAACAAGGAATGGACAGCGCCAGCAAATTCGGAGTGTGATTTTTTAATGAATATGAAGCAAGCCGTTCGCTCTGGCCATTCGTTGTCAGGCGCTCACATACAACGCTGAACCTGTGAAACAGCGACCCCTAAGCCCGTATTCAACATTACCGCACACCGACTGAGTCGCTGTCATCAAGCAAACGCCGGGAAAGCACAGCGAATACTGGCTGGCGCTGTAAAAATCACGCTACTGGCGCTCATCTGTCGCTACCTGGCGCTATTAATGAATCGGCCTCCCCGCTAAATGAGGCTAGCGCCGGCGAGAGCGACGGCTAGCGCGGGATTCATCATGAAGCCGCCTGGAACGAACAGCGCCGCTGCAAATTCCTTCACAGCGCCAGGTATGACCTGTCGCTCCCTGGCATTGTCCAATGCATTTCAATGGAGCAATGTTTAATTAATCATAAATAATTGGTAATAATTTTTTTTTTTTTTTTAATGTCAAAAATTCAGAGACCACTTCTGCAATGTTGGGTTTTTTTTTAAAGTAAAAAAAAATAAAAAAAAAAATTTGTGCAGAATTGATCTTACAGGTCTGATATTAATGTATTCATATTACAAAATGATTCAAAAAACATGTATAATGTTACAATCCAAAAATATGGTTGTTTAGGGGTTAAAAACTAGTTAACACCCATCGCCGCCAGCGCACTGGGGTTTAAACAAGGAATGGACAGTGCCAGCAAATTCGGAGCGTGATTTTTTAATGAATATGAAGCAAGCCGTTCACTCTGGCCATTCGTTGTCAGGCGCTCACATACAACGCTGAACCTGTGAAACAGCGACCCCCCAGCCCGTATTCAACATTACCGCACACCGACTGAGTCGCTGTCATCAAGCAAACGCCGGCCAAGCACAGCGAATACTGACTGGCGCTGTAAAAATCACGCTACAGTCGCTCATCTGTCGCTACCTGACGCTATTAATGAATCGGCCTCTAAGATCCTTGCGGCAGCATGCAATGCTGAGTATAAGGGACGGGGAGACTGGAGAACTCATTACTGTATCTATTACCACTAGAACACCCTGCTGCTACCGCTTATCACTGATTGTTATAAATAAGGGCCTTAGATTGAAAGAACATAAAATATATTTATGATTAATGTTTCTAATCTTCCTATGAAAGTTACATTCATTATACAATAATAGGAAGAGACTTTTTTATGCTGTAGTCAGACAGTATCTTTTTTCTTCTGACTGCCTTACACGGCAATCTAAGCTATTATGTGCCGCCAAATGCAGGGAACAACTAACTTTCTGGTGGCATTTTGCTGTGTATTCGCTGCAGTTGCCAGTCAAAATGTGTGGTATTTACTAGCGAACCGGGTGCTCTTGACAGTGGGTAAATTCCGGTGGTGCAATTTGCTGTTCCAAAAGCAGATATTGTGCTGTAACCCACTTAACAGCTCAGGGCAGCATGGAATCTGTCTCAGAATGTATGTATCGTGTCTCGAGAGTGTCTGCGGTGTTTTGGAAACCTCCCCAAATTTGTTTTAAAAAAAATTTTAAAACATTTTATTAGATTTTTCTCCAATACTAGTTCTATCTGACTTTCACACTCAGTGACAGATGTAAAAATCACATAAACAGCCATTCTCACCGAAAATAACATTGATCCCTATGGGGTTCGCCACAAAAAGCTGGTGCACTGAAAAGCCATTCGCCAGCATTCGCCCGGCAAAGACAAAGGGACTGGAATACGGCAAACACAGCCTTCTCCTGGCAAACAGACCATTTTTAGCATAGTAAATATGGCAAACTAGGGAATGCACGGCGAATGGCTGCATAACATTTTGTAAATAACCCCCCAAGTGATTTCGTGATACATAGAGATGAGCGAGTAGTGAAATATTCGAAATTTCGAATTTCGATTCGAATAGACCGCGTTACTCGACTACTCGACCGAATATCGAATCCCATTATAGTCTATGGGAAAAAAATGCTCGACACTTGGAAATCTCAATTCGACCACTTGGAGGTCACCAAGTCCACCCTGAAACATCAGAAAATAATGCCAACACTGCTGGAATGCAACTGGGACAGCAGGGGAAGCATGTCTGGGTGCATATAACGCGCCCAAGTCGCACTATTACGCCACTATCACAGCCTCTCAACAATACACTCCAAACACAATATTACTTCTACGTAAAGTGAGACAAGACAAGGAAACCTTCTTTCCTCTACATTGCCATGGACCCCAAGCCAAACTGTACAAAAAAGAAGAACAAAATTCTGCACCCCTTAAAATCACGTTGCCTAATGACAACCACAGATGGCATAGGCAAGGGGGAAAATAAATAGACCCCACCCCTAATTGTCATTGTGTGTGTGTGTGTGTGTGTGAGAGATGTGGTCAGACATGTCCTCTTGTGTCATTGTGTCACCCCAGCAGTAAGGGAAGCTTAAAGGAGGAGGTTTGTTACAGTGTGTCACCCCAGCAGTAAGGGAAGCTTACAGGAGGAGGTTTGTTACAGTGTGTCACCCCAGCAGTAAGGGAAGCTTACAGGAGGAGGTTTGTTACAGTGTGTCACCCCAGCAGTCAGGGAAGCTTACAGGAGGAGGTTTGTTACAGTGTGTCACCCCAGCAGTAAGGGAAGCTTAGAGCTGAGACCTCTTAAAAATTGTGTGGAGGCCCAAGATCTGAGACCTCTTAAAAATTGTGTGGAGGCCCAAGAGCTGAGACCTTTTAAAAATTGTGTGGAGGCCCAAGAGCTGAGACCTCTCAAACATTGTGTGGAGTCCCACGAGCTGAGACCTCTCAAACATTGTGTGGAGGCCCAAGAGCTGAGACCTTTTAAAAATTGTGTGGCGGCCCAAGAGCTGAGACCTTTTAAAAATTGTGTGGAGTCCCAAGAGCTGAGACCTTTTAAAAATTGTGTGGAGGCCCAAGAGCTGAGACCTCTCAAACATTGTGTGGAGGCCCAAGAGCTGAGACCTCTTAAAAATTGTGTGGAGGCCCAAGAGCTGAGACCTCTCAAACATTGTGTGGAGGCCCAAGAGCTGAGACCTTTTAAAAATTGTGTGGAGGCCCAAGAGCTGAGACCTCTTAAAAATTGTGTGGAGGCCCAAGAGCTGAGACCTTTTAAAAATTGTGTGGAGGCCCAAGAGCTGAGACCTTTTAAAAATTGTGTGGAGGCCCAAGAGCTGAGACCTCTCAAACATTGTGTGGAGGCCCAAGAGCTGAGACCTTTTAAAAATTGTGTGGAGGCCCTAGAGCTGAGACCTCTCAAACATTGTGTGGAGGCCCAAGAGCTGAGACCTTTTAAAAATTGTGTGGAGGCCCAAGAGCTGAGACCTCTCAAACATTGTGTGGAGGCCCAAGAGCTGAGACCTCTTAAAAATTGTGTGGAGGCCCAAGAGCTGAGACCTTTTAAAAATTGTGTGGAGTCCCAAGAGCTGAGACCTTTTAAAAATTGTGTGGAGGCCCAAGAGCTGAGACCTCTCAAACATTGTGTGGAGGCCCAAGAGCTGAGACCTCTTAAAAATTGTGTGGAGGCCCAAGAGCTGAGACCTCTCAAACATTGTGTGGAGGCCCAAGAGCTGAGACCTCTTAAAAATTGTGTGGAGGCCCAAGAGCTGAGACCTTTTAAAAATTGTGTGGAGGCCCAAGAGCTGAGACCTTTTAAAAATTGTGTGGAGGCCCAAGAGCTGAGACCTCTCAAACATTGTGTGGAGGCCCAAGAGCTGAGACCTTTTAAAAATTGTATGGAGGCCCAAGAGCTGAGACCTTTTAAAAATTGTGTGGAGGCCCAAGAGCTGAGACCTCTCAAACATTGTGTGGAGGCCCAAGAGCTGAGACCTCTTAAAAATTGTGTGGAGGCCCAAGAGCTGAGACCTTTTAAAAATTGTGTGGAGGCCCAAGAGCTGAGACCTTTTAAAAATTGTGTGGAGGCCCTAGAGCTGAGACCTCTCAAACATTGTGTGGAGGCCCAAGAGCTGAGACCTCTTAAAAATTGTGTGGAGGCCCAAGAGCTGAGATCTCTTAAAAATTGTGTGGAGGCCCAAGAGCTGAGACCTTTTAAAAATTGTGTGGAGGCCCAAGAGCTGAGACCTTTTAAAAATTGTGTGGAGGCCCAAGAGCTGAGACCTCTCAAACATTGTGTGGAGGCCCAAGAGCTGAGACCTTTTAAAAATTGTGTGGAGGCCCTAGAGCTGAGACCTCTCAAACATTGTATGGAGGCCCAAGAGCTGAGACCTTTTAAAAATTGTGTGGAGGCCCAAGAGCTGAGACCTTTTAAAAATTGTGTGGAGGCCCAAGAGCTGAGACCTCTCAAACATTGTGTGGAGGCCCAAGAGCTGAGACCTCTTAAAAATTGTGTGGAGGCCCAAGAGCTGAGACCTTTTAAAAATTGTGTGGAGTCCCAAGAGCTGAGACCTTTTAAAAATTGTGTGGAGGCCCAAGAGCTGAGACCTCTCAAACATTGTGTGGAGGCCCAAGAGCTGAGACCTTTTAAAAATTGTGTGGAGGCCCAAGAGCTGAGACCTTTTAAAAATTGTGTGGAGGCCCTAGAGCTGAGACCTCTCAAACATTGTGTGGAGGCCCAAGAGCTGAGACCTCTTAAAAATTGTGTGGAGGCCCAAGAGCTGAGACCTCTTAAAAATTGTGTGGAGGCCCAAGAGCTGAGACCTTTTAAAAATTGTGTGGAGGCCCAAGAGCTGAGACCTTTTAAAAATTGTGTGGAGGCCCAAGAGCTGAGACCTCTCAAACATTGTGTGGAGGCCCAAGAGCTGAGACCTTTTAAAAATTGTGTGGAGGCCCTAGAGCTGAGACCTCTCAAACATTGTGTGGAGGCCCAAGAGCTGAGACCTTTTAAAAATTGTGTGGAGGCCCAAGAGCTGAGACCTTTTAAAAATTGTGTGGAGGCCCAAGAGCTGAGACCTCTCAAACATTGTGTGGAGGCCCAAGAGCTGAGACCTCTTAAAAATTGTGTGGAGGCCCAAGAGCTGAGACCTTTTAAAAATTGTGTGGAGTCCCAAGAGCTGAGACCTTTTAAAAATTGTGTGGAGGCCCAAGAGCTGAGACCTCTCAAACATTGTGTGGAGGCCCAAGAGCTGAGACCTCTTAAAAATTGTGTGGAGGCCCAAGAGCTGAGACCTCTCAAACATTGTGTGGAGGCCCAAGAGCTGAGACCTCTTAAAAATTGTGTGGAGGCCCAAGAGCTGAGACCTTTTAAAAATTGTGTGGAGGCCCAAGAGCTGAGACCTTTTAAAAATTGTGTGGAGGCCCAAGAGCTGAGACCTCTCAAACATTGTGTGGAGGCCCAAGAGCTGAGACCTTTTAAAAATTGTGTGGAGGCCCAAGAGCTAAGACCTTTTAAAAATTGTGTGGAGGCCCAAGAACTGAGACCTCTCAAACATTGTGTGGAGGCCCAAGAGCTGAGACCTCTTAAAAATTGTGTGGAGGCCCAAGAGCTGAGACCTTTTAAAAATTGTGTGGAGGCCCAAGAACTGAGACCTTTTAAAAATTGTGTGGAGGCCCTAGAGCTGAGACCTCTCAAACATTGTGTGGAGGCCCAAGAGCTGAGACCTCTTAAAAATTGTGTGGAGGCCCAAGAGCTGAGACCTTTTAAAAATTGTGTGGAGGCCCTAGAGCTGAGACCTCTCAAACATTGTGTGGAGGCCCAAGAGCTGAGACCTCTTAAAAATTGTGTGGAGGCCCAAGAGCTGAGACCTTTTAAAAATTGTGTGGAGGCCCAAGAGCTGAGACCTCTCAAACATTGTGTGGAGGCCCAAGAGCTGAGACCTCTCAAACATTGTGTGGAGGCCCAAGAGCTGAGACCTTTTAAAAATTGTGTGGAGGCCCAAGAGCTGAGACCTCTCAAACATTGTGTGGAGGCCCAAGAGCTGAGACCTTTTAAAAATTGTGTGGAGGCCCAAGAGCTGAGACCTCTCAAACATTGTGTGGAGGCCCAAGAGCTGAGACCTTTTAAAAATTGTGTGGAGGCCCTAGAGCTGAGACCTCTCAAACATTGTGTGGAGGCCCAAGAGCTGAGACCTTTTAAAAATTGTGTGGAGGCCCAAGAGCTGAGACCTTTTAAAAATTGTGTGGAGGCCCAAGAGCTGAGACCTCTCAAACATTGTGTGGAGGCCCAAGAGCTGAGACCTCTTAAAAATTGTGTGGAGGCCCAAGAGCTGAGACCTTTTAAAAATTGTGTGGAGTCCCAAGAGCTGAGACCTTTTAAAAATTGTGTGGAGGCCCAAGAGCTGAGACCTCTCAAACATTGTGTGGAGGCCCAAGAGCTGAGACCTCTTAAAAATTGTGTGGAGGCCCAAGAGCTGAGACCTCTCAAACATTGTGTGGAGGCCCAAGAGCTGAGACCTCTTAAAAATTGTGTGGAGGCCCAAGAGCTGAGACCTTTTAAAAATTGTGTGGAGGCCCAAGAGCTGAGACCTTTTAAAAATTGTGTGGAGGCCCAAGAGCTGAGACCTCTCAAACATTGTGTGGAGGCCCAAGAGCTGAGACCTTTTAAAAATTGTGTGGAGGCCCTAGAGCTGAGACCTCTCAAACATTGTGTGGAGGCCCAAGAGCTGAGACCTTTTAAAAATTGTGTGGAGGCCCAAGAGCTGAGACCTTTTAAAAATTGTGTGGAGGCCCAAGAGCTGAGACCTCTCAAACATTGTGTGGAGGCCCAAGAGCTGAGACCTCTTAAAAATTGTGTGGAGGCCCAAGAGCTGAGACCTTTTAAAAATTGTGTGGAGTCCCAAGAGCTGAGACCTTTTAAAAATTGTGTGGAGGCCCAAGAGCTGAGACCTCTCAAACATTGTGTGGAGGCCCAAGAGCTGAGACCTCTTAAAAATTGTGTGGAGGCCCAAGAGCTGAGTCCTCTCAAACATTGTGTGGAGGCCCAAGAGCTGAGACCTCTTAAAAATTGTGTGGAGGCCCAAGAGCTGAGACCTTTTAAAAATTGTGTGGAGGCCCAAGAGCTGAGACCTTTTAAAAATTGTGTGGAGGCCCAAGAGCTGAGACCTCTCAAACATTGTGTGGAGGCCCAAGAGCTGAGACCTTTTAAAAATTGTGTGGAGGCCCAAGAGCTGAGACCTTTTAAATATTGTGTGGAGGCCCAAGAGCTGAGACCTCTCAAACATTGTGTGGAGGCCCAAGAGCTGAGACCTCTCAAACATTGTGTGGAGGCCCAAGAGCTGAGCACTTATTAGTGCTGCAGCTACGGCTGCTCTAGTGAGGGGTAGCTGCTGCTGCTGGAAAAGGGACAGAAAGACTTCAGTGGTGTATTACCACCTATATACAAAACTATATACACTCTGCTCAAAACAGCTGCTTTAGTGAGGGGTAGCTGCTGATGCTGGAATAGGGACAGAAAGACTTCAGTGGTGTATTAGCACCTATATACAAAACTATATTTTGCACTACTGTTTTGTGTCCTCTGTGCCAACAAAACACTGTTTTATACACGGTGCGTATAGGCACCATTTCACCTTCTGGCAGTATACGGCTGTATAGCCAGGTGTTTTTCTTAAAAATATTTTTTATATTTGGCACTACTGTTTTGTGTCCTCTTTACCAACAAAACCTTGTTATATACCCGGTGCGTATAGGCACCATTTCACCTTCTGGCAGTATACGGCTGTATAGCCAGGTGTTCTTCTTAAAAATATTTTTATATTTGGCATAACGCGTGGCCAAAAAAGTAAAACGTCTGAAATGCGGAGGGCTAGCGCAAAGGGACGTGGACGAGGACGGGGGCGCGGAAATGCTGGTGGGGGCACAAACCGCGTTGAAGCCAGTGGGGATACAATGCGTGCTGGTGAGGGGCAGCCAGCATTACGCTCATCCAGCTTCCCTGCCTTTATGGGACAGTTATGCGGGGGGCGGGGTACACCTCTGTTAAAGCCTGAGCAGCGTGAACAGGTGGTGCAATGGATGGCCGATAACGCTTCCAGTCACTTGTCCACCACCCAGTCATCCACACAGTCTCACTCCGACCCTCCTTCCTCCCAACCTGGCCAACAGAGTCAGCCCACCCTTGACCCCTCCCAGGACCTCTTTTCGGGTCCTTTTCCAGATGTGCTGCAAGAATCCCAGGAGCTAGCAGAGGAATTTGTTTGTATTGATGCCCAAACACTTGAGTATCCGCCATCTGCTAGTGATGTGGACCCGGAACCAGCATCTGCTATCATGAGCGATGATGATGAGACGCAGTTGCCATCAAGGGAGGCTGTTGGAATGTCCAGTGGGCAGGAGGAGGAGCAGAGAGAGAAAGTGGAAGAGGAGGTGGTGGACGACGAAATGACCGACCCCACTTGGACAGGGGTGATGTCCAGCGGGGAAAGCAGTGGAGATGCGGTCTACGCATCACCGAATAAGGCAGCAAGAGGCAGAGGACAGTCCAGAGGCAGAGGACAGTCCAGACAGAGAAGGCAGGCCACAGCCAGCAGGGCCGAAGCTCTTCCCGGCAGCAGGCAGTCGCGCGAAGCTCCCCCATCGAGACCTCGTACTTCTGTGGTGTGGAGATTTTTTAATGTTTGCGCGGATGACAAACTGAGCGCGGTTTGCGCAATCTGCCACTCAAAACTGAGTAGGGGCTCTGAGAAGAGCAATCTGACCACCTCAGGCATGCGCCGTCACTTGGAATTCAAGCACTGGGCTGAGTGGGAGAGAGCAAACGCAATACAACCTGCGCCCGGTCTTGCTGCCACTGCCTCTTCCCCTTTGTTGTGTGCTGCCACTGCGGTCCAGACCTCCAGCCAGGACACCTCCACATCTGCCTCTGCCTCGGCTACTTTGGGGCCTTCTCCTTCAGCCCCCCCTTCCCCCGCATCTTCGTCTGCACCTTCCATCTTCTCGTCCCATCAACTGTCCATCTCGCAGGCGTTCAACCGCAGGCGGAAGTACGCCTCCAGTCACCCCCAAGCCCAAGCCTTAACCTGCCTCATCTCCAAACTGCTGGCCCTGGAGATGTTGCCGTTTAGGCTTGTGGAGACGCAGGCCTTCCGCGACCTGATGGCGGCTGCCGCACCTCGCTATTCCGTCCCTAGCCGCCACTATTTTTCCCGGTGTGGCGTCCCCGCCCTGCACCAGCACGTGTCGCGTAACATCAGGCGGACCCTGAGGTACGCAGTCAGCGCAAAGGTCCACTTGACCACCGACTCGTGGACAAGCGCTTGCGGCCAAGGACGCTACATCTCTTTGACGGCACACTGGGTGAATGTTGTGGAAGCGGGGACGGGGTCGCAAACAGGGACGGCCTACATACCACCCCCGCCCAAGATTGCCAGCACAGGTTCTGATAGACCCCCCTCCTCTTCCTCCTCCTCCTCCTCCTCCTCCTCCTCCTCCTCCTCTGCCTTAACATCGCCCTCAGCCCCTAGCTGGAAGCGTTGCAGCACTGGCACGGGGAGACGTCAGCAGGCGGTGCTTAAGCTCATCAGCTTGGGCGACAGGAAGCACAGCGCCGCAGAGGTGAGGCACGCCATATTGCAGCAGACAGAGATGTGGCTGTCGCCGCTGCAGCTAGGACCAGGCATGATCGTGTGCGATAACGGCCGTAACCTGGTGGCGGCTCTGGAGCTTGCAGAACTCAATCACGTACCATGCCTGGCCCACGTTTTTAATTTGGTAGTACAAAAGTTTCTAAAGACTTACCCCAACCTGGCAGAGCTACTGGTCAAAGTGCGGCGCTTGTGCGCTCACTTTCGGAAGTCAACTGTAGCTGCTGCTAGCTTAAAAAAAAATCCAGCAACGCCTCCATTTGCCTCAACATCGGCTGTTGTGCGACCTGCCCACTCGCTGGAATTCCACCTATTGCATGTTGGCCAGGGTGTGTGAGCAGCAGAAAGCATTGATGGAGTACCAGATGATGCATCCACGCGTGCCTCCAACTCAGCTCCCTCAGTTTGCCAACCACGAGTGGCCATGGATGGCAGACATATGCGATGTATTGCGTATCTTTGAGGAGTCCACTAAGAAGGTCAGCAGCGAGGACGCTATAGTGAGCGTAACCATCCCGCTCCTAGGCGTCCTTAAAGAATCGCTCATCGCAATAAGGGAGAACGCATTGCACACAGAGGAGATGGGGGTAGGAGGAGACGCAACGCAGGTAGACAGTCAGACCACACTTTTGTCTGCTGCTCGGTGGCAGTTGCAGGAGGAGGATGAGGAGGAGGAGGACAACGTGGAGGTGGCTGTGGAAGAGGATGATGGCGGCGAGGGTAGCAGTCAGGCTGTGTGCGTCCCATTGGTTCAGCGCGGATGGGGCGGAGAGGAGGAGGAAGAGGAGGAAATGGAAAATGATCCTTCTGGTGGGGGCAGTGACGTCATGCCTACTCAGAGTCTGGCACACATGGCTGACTTCATGCTGGGCTGCTTTTCCCGGGACATACGTGTTGTCCGGATATTGGAGAACAAACTATACTGGGTCTTCGCACTCCTGGACCCCCGGTATAAAGATAACTTCTCCTCTTTTATTCCGGTAGAGGAGAGGACGAATCGATTACTGGAATACCAGAGGGAACTCTTGCAGAACATGATGCAGATTTTCCCACCCAGCATCGCTGGCGGCAGAGAGGAGAGTGTCTCCCAGAGTCTGACAACATCGATCAGGCCCACAGCCACCAGGGGAACACTCTCCAAGGTGTGGGACACGTTCATGTCACCCCCTCGTGCAACTTCCATCACTGCGGGGCCCGCTATCAGCAGGAGGGACAAGTATCGGCGGATGTTGCGGGACTACCTGGCAGACCACACCCCTGTCCTCCCCGATCCCTCGGCGACCTGCACTTACTGGGTCTCCAAGTTGGACACGTGGCTGGAACTGTCCCTGTACGCCTTGGAGGTGCTTGCCTGCCCTGCCGCCAGCGTGCTATCAGAAAGGGTGTGTTCAGCGCAGCCGGGGGCATTATAACCGATAAGCGCAGCCGCCTGTCAACCGACAGTGCCGACAGGCTGACGCTAATCAAAATGAACAGCAAGTGGATTGACCCGGACTTTGCTTGTACAACAGTGGAAAGCAGCCAAGAGTGAAGTGCCATCTGTATGAAGTACCATTTCCTCCTCTTTTTAAGAGGTCTCAGCTCGTGGGCCTCCACACAATTTTTAAAAGGTCTCAGCTCTTGGGCCTCCACACAATTTTTAAAAGGTCTCAGCTCTTGGGCCTCCACACAATTTTTAAGAGGTCTCAGCTCTTGGGCCTCCACACAATTTTTAAAAGGTCTCAGCTCTTGGGCCTCCACACAATTTTTAAAAGGTCTCAGCTCTTGGGCCTCCACACAATTTTTAAAACATAGCAGCCCTAATAAGGGCTCTCAATGACTCTCTTGTCTTCTGGTAGCTGGTATATATGGTGGTAAATGCGATATTCTGAGCTTCTGGGGCCCTGCCTGACTACATAGGATATGAGATATATACTGTTCAACATAGCAGCACTAATAAGGGATTAAGGACTGTCTTGTCTTCTGGTAGCTGGTATATATGGTGGTAAAAGGTATATTCTGAGCTTCTGGGGCCCTGCCTGCCTACATATGAGCTATATACTGTTCAGCATAGTAGCCCTAATAAGGGCTCTCAATGACTCTCTTGTCTTCTGGTAGCTGGTATATATGGTGGTAAAAGGTATATTCTGAGCTTCTGGGGCCCTGCCTGACTACATAGGATATGAGCTATATACTGTTCAACATAGTAGCCCTAATAAGGGCTCTCAATGACTCTCTTGTCTTCTGGTAGCTGGTATATATGGTGGTAAAAGGTATATTCTGAGCTTCTGGGGCCCTGCCTGACTACATAGAAAATGAGCTATATACTGTTCAACGTAGCAGCCCTAATAAGGGCTATTAAGGGCTGTCTTGTCTTCTGGTAGCTGGTATATATGGTGGTAAAAGGTATATTCTGAGCTTCTGGGGCCCTGCCTGACTAAATAGAAAATGAGCTATATACTGTTCAGCGTATCAGCCCTAATAAGGGCTCTTAAGGACTGTCTTGTCTTCTGGTAGCTGGTATATATGGTGGTAAAAGGTATATTCTGAGCTTCTGGGGCCCTGCCTGACTAAATAGAAAATGAGCTATATACTGTTCAGCGTAGCAGCCCTAATAAGGGCTATTAAGGACTCTCTTGTCTTCTGGTAGCTGGTATATATGGTGGTAAAAGGTATATTCTGAGCTTCTGGGGCCCTGCCTGACTACATAGGATATGAGCTATATACTGTTCAACATAGTAGCCCTAATAAGGGCTCTTAAGGACTGTCTTGTCTTCTGGTAGCTGGTATATATGGTGGTAAAAGGTATATTCTGAGCTTCTGGGGCCCTGCCTGACTAAATAGAAAATGAGCTATATACTGTTCAGCGTAGCAGCCCTAATAAGGGCTCTTAAGGACTGTCTTGTCTTCTGGTAGCTGGTATATATGGTGGTAAAAGGTATATTCTGAGCTTCTGGGGCCCTGCCTGACTAAATAGAAAATGAGCTATATACTGTTCAGCGTAGCAGCCCTAATAAGGACTATTAAGGACTGTCTTGTCTTCTGGTAGCTGGTATATATGGTGGTAAAAGGTATATTCTGAGCTTCTGGGGCCCTGCCTGACTAAATAGAAAATGAGCTATATACTGTTCAGCGTAGCAGCCCTAATAAGGGCTCTCAATGACTCTCTTGTCTTCTGGTAGCTGGTATATATGGTGGTAAAAGGTATATTCTGAGCTTCTGGGGCCCTGCCTGACTACATAGAAAATGAGCTATATACTGTTCAGCGTAGCAGCCCTAATAAGGGCTCTTAAGGACTGTCTTGTCTTCTGGTAGCTGGTATATATGGTGGTAAAAGGTATATTCCGAGCTTCTGGGGCCCTGCCTGACTAAATAGAAAATGAGCTATATACTGTTCAGCGTAGCAGCCCTAATAAGGGCTATTAAGGACTGTCTTGTCTTCTGGTAGCTGGTATATATGGTGGTAAAAGGTATATTCTGAGCTTCTGGGGCCCTGCCTGACTAAATAGAAAATGAGCTATATGCTGTTCAGCGTAGCAGCCCTAATAAGGGCTCTTAAGGACTGTCTTGTCTTCTGGTAGCTGGTATATATGGTGGTAAAAGGTATATTCTGAGCTTCTGGGGCCCTGCCTGACTAAATAGAAAATGAGCTATATACTGTTCAGCGTAGCAGCCCTAATAAGGGCTCTTAAGGACTGTCTTGTCTTCTGGTAGCTGGTATATATGGTGGTAAAAGGTATATTCTGAGCTTCTGGGGCCCTGCCTGACTAAATAGAAAATGAGCTATATACTGTTCAGCGTAGCAGCCCTAATAAGGGCTATTAAGGACTGTCTTGTCTTCTGGTAGCTGGTATATATGGTGGTAAAAGGTATATTCTGAGCTTCTGGGGCCCTGCCTGACTAAATAGAAAATGAGCTATATACTGTTCAGCGTAGCAGCCCTAATAAGGGCTCTCAATGACTCTCTTGTCTTCTGGTAGCTGGTATATATGGTGGTAAAAGGTATATTCTGAGCTTCTGGGGCCCTGCCTGACTACATAGAAAATGAGCTATATACTGTTCAGCGTAGCAGCCCTAATAAGGGCTCTTAAGGACTGTCTTGTCTTCTGGTAGCTGGTATATATGGTGGTAAAAGGTATATTCTGAGCTTCTGGGGCCCTGCCTGACTAAATAGAAAATGAGCTATATACTGTTCAGCGTAGCAGCCCTAATAAGGGCTATTAAGGACTGTCTTGTCTTCTGGTAGCTGGTATATATGGTGGTAAAAGGTATATTCTGAGCTTCTGGGGCCCTGCCTGACTAAATAGAAAATTAGCTATATACTGTTCAGCGTAGCAGCCCTAATAAGGGCTCTTAAGGACTGTCTTGTCTTCTGGTAGCTGGTATATATGGTGGTAAAAGGTATATTCTGAGCTTCTGGGGCCCTGCCTGACTACATAGAAAATGAGCTATATACTGTTCAGCGTAGCAGCCCTAATAAGGGCTCTTAAGGACTGTCTTGTCTTCTGGTAGCTGGTATATATGGTGGTAAAAGGTATATTCTGAGCTTCTGGGGCCCTGCCTGACTAAATAGAAAATGAGCTATATACTGTTCAGCGTAGCAGCCCTAATAAGGGCTATTAAGGACTGTCTTGTCTTCTGGTAGCTGGTATATATGGTGGTAAAAGGTATATTCTGAGCTTCTGGGGCCCTGCCTGACTAAATAGAAAATGAGCTATATACTGTTCAGCGTAGCAGCCCTAATAAGGGCTCTCAATGACTCTCTTGTCTTCTGGTAGCTGGTATATATGGTGGTAAAAGGTATATTCTGAGCTTCTGGGGCCCTGCCTGACTACATAGAAAATGAGCTATATACTGTTCAGCGTAGCAGCCCTAATAAGGGCTCTTAAGGACTGTCTTGTCTTCTGGTAGCTGGTATATATGGTGGTAAAAGGTATATTCTGAGCTTCTGGGGCCCTGCCTGACTAAATAGAAAATGAGCTATATACTGTTCAGCGTAGCAGCCCTAATAAGGGCTATTAAGGACTGTCTTGTCTTCTGGTAGCTGGTATATATGGTGGTAAAAGGTATATTCTGAGCTTCTGGGGCCCTGCCTGACTAAATAGAAAATGAGCTATATACTGTTCAGCGTAGCAGCCCTAATAAGGGCTCTTAAGGACTGTCTTGTCTTCTGGTAGCTGGTATATATGGTGGTAAAAGGTATATTCTGAGCTTCTGGGGCCCTGCCTGACTAAATAGAAAATGAGCTATATACTGTTCAGCGTAGCAGCCCTAATAAGGGCTATTAAGGACTGTCTTGTCTTCTGGTAGCTGGTATATATGGTGGTAAAAGGTATATTCTGAGCTTCTGGGGCCCTGCCTGACTAAATAGAAAATGAGCTATATACTGTTCAGCGTAGCAGCCCTAATAAGGGCTATTAAGGACTGTCTTGTCTTCTGGTAGCTGGTATAGATGGTGGTAAAAGCGATATTCCGAGCTTCTGGGGCCCTGCCAGCGACAGCCTGTCTTTCCCTGCTGTGAGCGTCTGTCCCTCACTAAGTTCAAGCTGCTAATGCTGACGAAGAGGAAGTGCTGAGTTTTGTATATTCGAGGTCACATGGTTTTTCCAGCCAATGCGTGTAGACGCCGTTTTCGCGATGCCAGCGTCCTCCCAGGACCTGTCCCACCCCCCTGCATGGTGATTGGTGTAAAAAACGCGCCAGGGAAGGTGGGAGGGGAAACGAATTGTGAGTGCGCCATCGCCGCTGTACTCGATCGAAATCGAGTATGACGAACAGCGTAGTATTCGATCGAATACCGGCTCGGTCGAATACTACTCGCTCATCACTAGTGATACAGATCCTTTAAAGGGAAAGTCCAGTTTTGGAACCATTTTTAAAAGTGTATATTATTACCGGGGTTAGCAAATGCGTGTTTTATGGAAGCAGTTTTCACTCTTTGCAATCTGTTGATATTGCCAACTGTACACCAAGGCCAGCAGCAATTCACACCAAATTGAGATAGATATATGCCTCAGAAACAAGAAGAAGCTTGCCTGTCATTCTTCACACACACAGACTACAAATAAACAGCTAATGTAGCAAAAGCAAGCTGTGTGAGGGGAGCCGTTACAATGTATCTCTATGGCGGTGGCTGCTGCAAAAGCAGGGGATACAATGTTTATAATGTATTTTATTCAAAGATAAGTCATTACAGCTGAAGGCTTACTACCTCTGGCTGGAAAAAAGAGGTTATTGAACAGAGCTATGAGGCAATGCTGACTGAGAGACTTTTTCAGAATCAGTTTCTTCATGTGTGTGGCAAGATGGCCGCTGCCATGCATTTTTAAGACTGCAGAATCTGCCTGCTACTCCAGAAAGGTTTGATTTTTTGACTGGAGGTCTGCTTTAAGTGCCTGATGCCTGGTCCCTGTATATTACTGAATGTTTTGGATGTGGGAGGAAGAGGAAGTCAATTCAGCAAGTCAGCCACAGGTTTACTTTACTCACCTCCGATCTTCATCTCCTGTGTCCCGCGGCGATCTGATGTCAGTGACGGCTGGGCAGAGAAGGGGGGATGCAGGCGATCAGAGGATCGCCTACCTCCCTCCTTCTCTGTCCAGCCGTCACTGGCATCTGAGAGCTGAACTGCCGGGTGCCCCGATGACGTCATCGGGCCCGCCCCGAAGGGCTAGAATCCAAGGCTAGAAAGGCTAGAATCCAAAATGGCGGCCGCCATCGGAAAATACGGAGGGCTGTTATGCCCCCTCCAGAAGATGGAAGAGTGGAGCCCCCCACCCCGTGAAGAGGAGAGCCGCCGGGAACCATCGGGCACAAAGGTAAGTAACTGTCATTTTTTTTGTTTTTTTTGCAGGCAATTCCGTCGGCTGCTGAAACGGGGGGGGGGGGGGCACCCTATTTTGGGCACTCCCTTGCAGCCGGAGGAGCCCCAATGGGCGATCGGAGCCCCTCTGGCTGAAGAGGAGACCCGGCAGGATCGAACAAGAGGTCAGGTAAGTGACTTTTTTTTTACTTTTTATGCTGTAAGTGGGGAAAGTCAGGCACGTAAAATTTACGTGGCTGGCGGTTAAAGGGTTAATGGCAACAAGATGTAAGACCTGGTTTACCATATTGAAATATCCTTCGACCGCATGTTATACAGCTCAACTTTGTCAAAAAGTTCCACAGCAGCAGCAGTAAGCTAAACTACTATAGTGGTAAAATTACTAATTCAAACACCACAGTTTGCCTTATAGGGGCAAACTTGTATTATAAGTGACAAGAATATCTGCTGCAGAACCCTCTCTACTGGTATTAGACCTATAGCATATAGGGGAGGACTGGCCATTGGTAGCACTAGCAAAAATCCTGGTAGGCCACTCCTCCCCTGTGAATAATTATTTGTTTGACATATCATTTTCAAATGCTATTACATGTATAATTTTATAAAATACATCAATTTAGAATCTACAAGAGTTCTACTTAAATACAAAAACTAAAAATGAATATTTACTCAGAATGACAAGATCAGCGTAAATAAAGCATCAAGCAAAATAAACACTAAACTTGTATCAAAATGGTTATGGTCTAAACAAGCATACGTTTTATGAGTGTGCAAGAGTTAATAATTACGACTTACAAATAAATTGTATGTGGAACAGAGGTGGCTGACTATAGTGCCAAATCGCCATTTTCTCTATTGCAATTTTTTTAATAAATGCTATGAAGATGCCATTTTGGCTTCAAGCTTAATCATTGATCATGAGACCAAAAAATTGATCATTGATCATGTTAAAAAAAAACCCTCTGTGGCCGTTGTCAGAGGCAGAAGCCTGTACAGACAAGTGTGTCTTGTGTAGTTTATGGATCTGGCAAGGCTTATTGCAGCAGGCCAGGAGAATGGAAAGCCACCACTGTCCACCCGACGCTCTGAAGCATCGCCGGAGTCGGCATTAAACTATGGCACTGAGCTGGCAGCCAGTGCAGGGAGGTGGTCAGTACTGTACATGGGGAGGCCGATTCATTAATAGCGCCAGGTAGCGACAGATGAGCGCCAGTAGCGTGATTTTCACAGCGCCCGCTAGTATTCGCTGTGCTTGGCCGTTGTTCGCTTGTTGACAGCGACTCAGTCGGTGTGCGGTAATGTTAAATACGGGGTTAGGAGTCGCTGTTTCACAGGTTCCGCGCTGTATGGGTGCGCCTGACAGCGAATGGCCAGAGCTAACGGCTCCCAGCATATTCATTAACAAATCACGCTCAAAAAAATATTGCGCTGTGAAATGCTTGTTTAAACCCCAGAGCGCTGGCGGCGATGGCTTAAAAGTAGTTTTTAACCCCCAAACAACCATATTTTTTTATTTAAAAATTAAACAAGTTTTTATAAACATTTTTTAATATGAATACATTAATATCAGACCTGTAATATCAATTCTGCACAATTTTTTTTTTTTTCCCTTAAAAAAAATATCTCACATTGCCGTAGTGGTCACAGAATTTTTGACAGTTAAAAAAAAAAAAATAAACCTTAAAAACAATTAATTATGCATAATTAAAGATTGCTCCATTGAAATGCATTGGAGAGCGCCAGGGAGCGACAGGTCATACCTGGCGCTGTGATGGGATTAGTAGCGGCGCTGTTCGTTGCAGTCGGCTACATGATGAATCCCGCGCTAGCTGACGCTCTCGCCGGCGCTAGCCTCATTTACCGTGATAAATGCGTGATTGTGTCCGCCGCCTGGCGTTCTGGAGTCGGTAGCCGCCGATAGCTGGCGCTACCTGGCGCTAGTCAGACACTACCTGGCGCTAGCCCTTGATAAATAAGGCCCAAAGACTCTAACTGCAAAGGTATGCTTACTTTCTTTTGTTAGCTGGTTATGGCGTGATTGGGTGGAATTCTGCAGACTGCATGTTATGGGGTAATTGGGGGTGGAGGATTTTGGAGACTGCCTGTTATGGGGTGATTTTTGGGAAGGGGTGATTCTGCACTCTGCCTGCTATGGATGGCTTTTGGTGGATTTTACACACTGCCTGTAATGAGGTGATTGGGAGGGGAATCTGCACAATATTTGCTTCCGAAATTTTTTTTATCTTTATTTTCCTCCTTTATACCCTAGGTGTGTCTTATACTGTGAAAAATACGGTATAAAAATACAAACTTATGAAGTAACTCATTATACCCAGTGACCAATAAAATAGGGGTGCATTTTTAAACCCAAACCCGTCCCTGGGCAGAAACATAGCATACAGTACCCATGGCAAAATACTGTACCATAGACTGAAAAACATGTAAAAAACATGTATGCTACAATGAGCTGCACTTCTAATATCCAGCAAAATGCAGTGCTTTGTACAAAAGCAGCTTAATCCAGATGACAGCTCTAGTTGTTTGTAAATTAGAATGGTCAGCATGGCAGCCCAAGAACCAACAGCATTTTAGAAGCAGATGAGCATTTGCTTTCAAGTCAACTTTTTTTAGTTTCGATTCTAGTGTTTCCCAGAACTTTTTAAGTGGGAACAATGGCAGGTTATGTAAGCATACTATGGGGGAGGAAGAAAGATACTGCACTGAATACACTGTCGCAATTAAAACATATGCGGCAATGAAAAGCACGACTTTTATAATAAAAACCTATAGCTAGAAGAAAGCTTTAACATTTTAAAGAGTACACAAATCTGTGGATGTGTTAACAATACACCTCAGTACATGCAGAATGTTGTTGGCACATTCTTACAGCAGCTCTTGATATTTTGAACCTCTTTTTTCATATTCAAGTAATAGAAATGTTATCTCTAAAAGGCTTGTTCTCACAAGCAAATAATTAACTGGTACAAAAACCCTCAAGCTGCCATAGTCAGATAATTTTACACTATCATTATTAGGAAAAGAGTACAATTACGTAAAATTAGTTAAAAATCTGTTAACATATGCTATTAATTTCCTATAAATGTAAGACTTCGAAGAAAGCATTGTTCACAGTCTGTGATGGTCTCATCCAAGTACTCTGATAACACATTCTAGGGCCACTGATGAACTGTTTAAACCTGGGCCTATATAAACGTGCCTTGGCTAATTGGATCCAGGACAGGTGTCCATTTCAGCTATGTGAGCAATTTACTTACTTATCCTCCACTATACGACTACATCCTCTACTATATGACTACACCAACCATGGTGGTCAGCCCCTAACATATGCACTGGTCTAAGGGGCGCTTGCGGTACCACATATGTATAGGTAGACACCCTTTCCTGCCCAGAACACGCCCCCAAACTGAAAAAGCGCTTTAGGGGATTTTCAAATAAAATACAACTATGTTATGCGCTATGCGCACCTTGCAGTTTTTCAATGAAAACAACCCTTTACATTTGAAACACCCCCAACAAATTATATATTCTCTGGAAGTACACACCTCAAGCTTTCTAGACGTACCAGGCTTGTTGATGTGGCCACAGTTTTCTGGAAGTAATCCCTCAATGTATTCTTTGGTTGCAAAGAGTTTCCCTAAAAAAGGATACACAAGCAGAATCAAAGCCACATTTTCCTAAAAAAAACTTTATACAAAAAACATTATATAATATATATATATATATATATATATATATATATATATATATTAGACAATTGTCTTTTTTATTTTAAATAAAACATTTGTTTTATTAATGAAAACCATACTCCATGTGAAAGCCACATTTCTCCCAATTACAACAGTACCACTTATGTATTGGTAGCCCCCAGTTCCTGCCCAGGAGACCCCCCAAACTGAAACGAGTACTTTATAACATTTACCAGTTCACAAGGGGTTAAATGTAAAAAAAAATATACAGAGACACACAGAAATAAATATTTTATTTGTTTTATTTTTAATTCTTACCTCCCACCCATCTTGCACTGTGTCACTTGGCAATCACTGGATTCTGCTCGTCTGCTGGAAGCCTTTTATAGCTGATGGGTGACAGAACATAAGGGGTTAATTTAAAAAAAAAATTACATAGAGCCCCCCCTCCCAGAGGGGGAACCCCATTTTTTTTTAATTTTAGGGGTTAAAAACCCTTAAAATCCCCCAAAAAATGATATGTGGTCCCCCTTACCCGAAGTAACTAGCCCGGTACCAGCTATGCAGGGCTTGTAGGAACAGGGCGCAGGGGCCAGCTTCTGTGGCCCCTGGCCCTGCAGGCTACAAGCCCGCATAGCCCATGGCCACGGGCTCTTCTGCCCCCTCGGTGAAGAGGAGACCCGGCCCGAGGGATCGGGCACAGAGGTGAGTAACTGTCATTTTTTTTTTTACTTTTTTTTTTATTGTTAGCAGCAGCAGCTGCCGAAGGGGGGGTTATTTTTTACCCCCTCCTGAAGGCAGAAGAGCCCCTGGGGGTAATCGGATACCCCCAGGGTGAAGAGAAGACCCTGCGGGTTCGAACGAGGGGTCAGGTGAGTGTAATTTTACTTTACTTTTTTAACTAGCAGGGGGGAAAGCCAGCCCGTAGGTACTACGGGCTTGGCACTTAACGGTTGGAGAAGCAACCCCGTAGTACCTACGGGCTTGGCACTTAAAGGGTTTAAAGATCTCTCTTCGCTCTGGTAGAGTTGGAACAGCCTGCCACAGAGAGGGGCATTTTTTAAAAGTTTTTTTAGAAGTTGTTCCTTCGGTTCCCACCTTTGTCACAGTGATGCACTGTGATGTCTGGAAATTCTTTGTAAAGCATCTCCCTTTAGTTGGTATGCTCAAACGCTGATTTGGTGCTTGATTTAAAAAAATGATTGAATCAGGAAATGCCAATTGTCAGTCCTTCAAGCAACTTTAAGACACCAGAATCATGCAAGAAGCCTTCTGGAAAGTATGAAATCCACCTGAATGACAGGAAAAGGTATTAAGGAATAACATACCTGTGTTTAATATGTATTATTTTTATCGTTTTTTGTGAACAAGAGAGAGGCGTTTTTATTTTTATACTACTTGTGAACTGGCAAGGGGTCCAAACCCCAGCTTCCATCAGTATGGGCCCAGTGCTCAGACAGGTGTACTTATGTGCCTTGACTAGTAGTCCAGAGAGAGTCGGGAATCCCATGCAGATATTTTTTACTATTTTTAAGTACCACTTTTTTTTTTTAATTAAAGTGGACCAACACCCTCTCCTGACGTTGCCGCTATCTGACAGTGTGGAGGGGCATCCAGGAATGCTGGAGCCCCCCTCCGCACATAACCCCCAGTAGGCCCATAAACCTTACCTTAACCTCACTCCCCTGTCTCGAATCCAGCACTGCAATTGGCTGCCCAGTGCTCATGTGGGCAGTGAAGTTCGGGCCACGTTCGCTGCCCACTGCCCACATGAGCGTCGGGCAGCCAATTGCGACGCGAGATCTGGCGGAAGAGACAGGTTAAGGTAAGGTTTGGGCGTGCCCATGGTGGTTATATGGGGGGCTCTAACTTTCTAGATGCCACCCCCCCACTGTCAGATAGCAGTGGTGTGGGTGGTTACCAACACCCCTGCCACGGAGGGTGTTGGGACGCTTTAAAAAGGCTTTATTGTGTACTCTTTATGCCTTACATAAATGCAATGCAATAAATGCAATGCAGGTTCTATCTAGAAATGCTAACATCTTGATACTGAATACAGTTAAGGATGCAAGAGGCTCCATAGCATAAAATCAATAAAAGTTAAATTTAGTAATGGTAAATATGACCTATGCACAGCAAGTCATGGGTAAATTATACATAGCAAATTGAGAGGCCAACCTCATTTAACCCAGGGCATATCTTCAAAGGTAATATTTTATGTTTTGCCTTGAAAGTCAATGTTTGTAGAATAAAATACTGGAATTCTATTGAACAAATCTGACAGTGACAAACGTAGATATATAGGTCTGCAATGGAGGTTTACTGCCTTGAATCAAATTAAATGCATATGTCGTATCTATTATTAAATAATATCACCATATTTTCCGTGCCATAAGTCGCAACTAGAATTTGGAGGAGGAAAATAAGAAAAACATTACAGACATTGTGGCATTCCCCCATCCCATTCCCAATGGGCAGTGTGGCATTCCCCTCATCTCATTCCGATAGGCAGTGTGGCATTTCCCCCCATCTCATAGGCAGTGTGGCATTCCCCTCATCTCATTCCCATAGGCAGTGTAGCATTCCCCCCTCCCATTCCCATAGGCATTGTGGCATCCCCCCTCCCATTCCCCACCGGTAGTGTGGCATTTCCCTTTCCCATTCCCCATAGGCAGTGTGGCATACCCCATCCCATTCCCCATATAGGCAGTGTGGCATTCCCCTAATCCCCTTACTCGGTTTGGCATTCCCCCCAACCTCCCAGAAAAAAAGGTATACTTACACGAACGCTGCGCCAGAAGTCAGAGTGGGGACAGACAGCATCAGCAAACGTCGATGCTGTTTGTGTAGTTTTTTGTTAAATATGGTGTGGAGCGCCAAGTGCCGAACGCACTGAGCTAGCACTACCTCTCGCTATCTGCAGCGCTGTACTGTTATTAGAGCGCCCAACACACATCACATTCATCAATGCCGGCCAGGTTACTACAGCGACCACAACGCTAGGTTACAGAGTCCAATACGCGCTTACAGCATCTACTAGCAGTCGCTCTAAGTGCCGATATACAGGTGCTCATCTGGCAATATGTGGCGCTACTAGTGAATCAGCATCCACATTTGTTAAATCAAGTTCAAATCAAATGTCACCATTAAGTAGCCAATAAGACATTAAAAAACTATTTCTAGTTTCTAATTATAAAAAATTATAAAAAGTTAGCTCAAGCTCTAAGAAAGTATAGCCATGTGTAAGTAAAAGTCACTTTTTTTCCTCTTCTATTATACTACTATACTCTGCTTTCTCTACCGCGTGTATTGTTTATCTTATTTAATAATACTTTTCTAACTGATCTCTTTATTCCTTCACTTACTTATTAATGCCTAGCTTTCTCACAACCTCATCCCACGCAGAGCAAGAATTTTCTTGGCCTTTGGTTTCTCTTCTGTTGTAATACAGTATCTTGTTTCTGTATAAGAATTATAGATGCCTTAAAGCGGTCCTTCACTCTGAATAAGAGTCTATCTTATATGTTTCCCACACCCTGTACATAAAAATTGCTCACATTAAAAATCATCCTACCTGCATCTACTGCATGTTATGAGCCTTTAAACATCCAAGATGGCGGCTCATGGAACATCAGGCAGCCTGCAAACAGGAAGTGCCCTCTGACTGTGCTGCTCTGTATTTTGGGATTGCTGACCTTTCCCTGACCCCAGCTCTGCTCTGTCTGAGCAAAGCACAGCTATAACCCTCCCCCCTGTACTTTATCCCACTCTCCTCAGTAAATGTGATGCTTCTGAGTCAAGATGGCGGCGCCCGTATCCTAATGTCCTGAACCGAGTTGCAGCCCAGTGGGGGAAAGAATAATAAGTAAGTGACTAAAAACTTAAAATATATTAACTTAAGATGCTGGGGAATCGTTTTTTAAGGGTTTGGGCTTTTCATTTAATCATGGTGAAGGTCCGGTTTAAATGTTTTAAATAAAAAAACAATGTTGCCCCAGGTATCCAAATAGATAAGAAAATAGGGAGGCCGATTCATTAATAGCGCCAGGTAGCGACAGATGAGCGACAGTAGCGTTATTTTCACAGCGCCCGCTAGTAGTCGCTGTGCTTGGCCGTTGTTCGGTTGTTGACAGCGACTCAGTCGGTGTGCGGTAATGTTGAATACGGGGTTAGGAGTCGCTATTTGACAGGTTCCGCGCTGTATGGGAGCGCATGACAGCGAATGGCCATAGCGAACGGCTCCCAGCATATTCATTAACAAATCACGCTCAAAAAATTTGCGCGCTGTGAAATGCTTGTTTAAACCCCAGAGCGCTGGCGGCGATGGGTTAAAAGTAGTTTTTTAACCCCCAAACAACCATATTTTTGGAAAAAAAAATAAAAAGTTTTTCAAAACATTTTGTAATATGAATACATTAATATCAGACCTGTAATATCAATTCTGCACAATTTTTTTTTTTTTACCTTAAAAAAAATATCTAATATTGCAGAAGTGGTCACAGAATTTTTGACCTTTAAAAAAAAAAAAAAAAAAAAACATTAACAGCAATTAATTAAGAATATTTAAAGATTGCTCCATTGAAATGCATTGGAGAGCGCCAGGTAGCGAGAGGTCATACCTGTCGCTGTTCAAGATCGCTCGCTGCCGCTGTGGGGTGAGGCTGGAATAATGATGAATGATTCGCTATCTGGCGCTCTGTCAGTCGCTAAGCAGGATCGGCTTGATAAATGTGTGATTGCGGAGGGGAGCCGGCGTTCTCGTGGCTGTGACCGCCATTACCGTTCGCTCACCATTCGCTACCTGGCGATATCCCTTGTTAAATAAGGGCCCAAGAAAACTTAAATGTAACCTTTTAACTCGAAATTTGAAAATATAATCATATGTATATAAAAGTTATCCTGTAGAAAATCTACTCATCCGAGGGCTAGCCATTAAAAACGAGTTCCAAAAAGTAAAATGTGACCTTTTAAAGGTTTAAAAATATAATCATATGTATGTAAAAGTCATCTTGGTTAAATGTAGCGATTCAATGGCCCTATCTAGAAACCTTTTGCAGAAAGTGATAATTTTGGATAACATTTTGGTGACTTATAATACAGTAACATTTTAGTAAAATTTACTTACGCATTATAACAGGAGACCAACAATGTAACATGACCAGATGGCTTTAAATTGTCCATTCAACAACACTAATTACATATATTTAGTTTGACATTAAAGCATTTATACCTTAAAATTAAATTACAGTGAATAACCAAAGCAGATCTAGGACTACACTGAGCTCACCGACTATAGCTGTAGTGTTTAAAAAAATGGCTCTTACCCAGACAAATGTTGCATTTCTGAACCAGAAGTTCACTGCCTCATTAGCATAATCCGGGAGCATGAGAATAAACTATTTAGCAAATTGGCTCACAAAACATATTCATCAGTCAAAAAATGGTACCTGGGCAGGCATGCTATGTAAATGAATTGCTGTAGGAGTCACCTTAAAACCATGATTACCATTTACACTAGCTTAACTAATTTAGTGGTTTGTTGCTAATGTGTGTAATTACAAAAATTAAAAGAAAAAGAAACATTTCAGATAATCCTGTAGAAAGGAACAGATCCCGGTGAATAACAGTAAGCAATGACTCATTCGTACATAGGCTTCAATCTTACAACTGATATATTTCTAGACTTTAAGTAAAGTAGTTGCAGCCACTTTGTACCTATATCATGGAGCTTTTTCTGCATTCTGTATTTTGCATATTTTAATTATATACTCCTCCCTTTAAAGCTATAAGACTGCTTTTATGATATAATAAAGATTTAAAAATGCTAAACATCATGTTTACTATAGTTTATTTTTAAGTCTGTCTATGCTCTATTGGGGCTCACGTGCCTTGTGACACCCCAACTTCCTACTACTGAGACACTTTATACTTTAAAAGAATGCTATATGCCTTCTACACATGCACATGACCAATTTACACCTTAAGCTCATGTAATTCATGGTTTGGCCATGGTCACTGTATGTCAGCTGCCGGAATCTGTTGACCTGCAAGCTGACCAAGGTAAGGCAAGAAAATAGAAGGGCATAATAAAGGCCAGTAGGTCCGCACTAGCATGCATCTACAGTTCAAATCTCAACTCTGGTGTTTTATTAAAGGAGCACTATCGCGAAAAAATGGCCCAATAATAAAAATCCATATAAATATGCTGGATGGAGGGAGGAGGGGTCACTTATACACCGGGTATCGAGAAATATCCAGCCAGGCTTGTTTTTTTTATTTTAATGGGAGGAATAGGGCATCTCGGATGATAGACTCTGTCACCCCTCATAGACTAAACCTGTAACCCCAGGATTGTATTCCTACCAGGGGAAGAAAACCACAAGCTTGACGGGAGTTTTATTCAGTTCAGGTGTATAAGTGATGCCTCCCCTTATTAGCTAAAGTGTTTATATGGATTTTTAATATTACACAATTTTGCGATAGTGCTCCTTTAAGCACAGAGGAGGGCAAAAACTTTGGTTATCTTGGTTCTTCTATCTATACGCTTCATTTGAATATTTAAATTATCTTTTGAACCTGTTGTAAGATACTTAGCTTCCAGCTGGTCGGCACCGCTCAGCCAAGTTTCAAGCAGCATCTTACACACTGTTTTTCTTAAGTCTCTGGCAGCTATGCAATCCTCTTGGGCTGGAGTGGGCAGGCTGCTATCAGGATGGCTCTGTTCTAATGCAACCAATGACATGCTATGGGATTAACCCCTAAATTGCTAGAGGAGCTCACTGTCATAAGCCCCTCAGCTGTGTTACCCTCTGGCCTCCTGAATCATCTGTAGTTGATTGCCCCTAGTGTGCACTTTGTTGATCACTGGATCAACCCTGTGCCATCTGGGCCCAAGCTCTATTCTGGATTTGATCCAGCAGTGCTGTTTTTTGTTGAACACAAGAATTGGGCCGATTAGCTGCAATGGACAAAAGGTTAGTACATTTTTTTTTTTTTTAGGGTGGTCTTTAAGGATGTGAATCACGTCACTTGTACAGTAAAAGTTACATTTTATCTAATTATGCCAGTGTCTCCTATTGTGAATCTTTTTTCAGGAATCCTTTTCCACTTTTACAAAATCATCAGTGTTTGTTTCACTGTTATCTCCTAATCTAAAACCATGGGGTTGACCTGTATTAAAGTCCCCCACTACATCTCTGCACTCAGTTTCCCCCAAGGACTTGGATGTACAAAAGATAACATCTAAAGCCGCTGAAACTTATAAAGCAGAACAAGGTCAGACCAGGTAATAAAGGGGTGATCCGTCCGGGAATCATAGTGCTAAAGGCTTAATGCGGACCAACAGTCAAAAATGACTTAAACCAGACCAACACAACAAACAATGCTCATATGCATCTCTCCACAGTGCAATTTAGATTGCTGCACATAAAGATTCATTTACCCTTTTCTAACTCTTGCTGTTACTGTGCATTGTCAGTTGTATCAGTTGAATCCAGGCAGCAGCATGGCTGAGATGCTGGGCAAAGGAAGCTCCAAAATGGCCACTACCTTTCATTTCCAACTGTGCCAGGCTGTTGGTCTGGTTTAAATTGGAGACAGGAAAGCAGGCAAGCAGAAGTCATACAAAGTAGTCAGTCATCCAAGCAACACAGCAGGGTTAATCCAGGTTAATAATCAGGCATTGGTAGTGTCAGACTGGGATTCCTGGGGCCCACCAGTAAAACTGACTTTGTAGGACCACTCCACATTTAGATTCAAGCTTTTATTCTGGTTCCATGCACAGAAGCGTTATGCCAAACTGTATTGTCTGTGTGTGTGTGTGCGCCATGCCATTAATGATGAGCGGGTCGGTTGAAATTCGGGTTCACCAAGTTCAGTCAAACTTGCCGTCAAAGTTCGGGTCTGGGGCCTCGAATTGGAACCCGAACCCCATTGGAGTCACCACTAAAGAAAAAAATATTTTTGGGGGGCAACACCTGGGTGAGTGCCCTGCACAAAATAGGCTAGGGAAAGTACTCAAAATCATCTCAGAAAACTAAAAAATTAAAGAAAGACACCAATAAATAAATACATCAATCAATATATACCTAAATGAATAAATATATAAAAAAAATCTGGTGCAAGCAGGCGCCAGGGTTTGCAGTGTATACTTGTAGGTCCCAATATTGCTGCCAGAATGTTAAGGCCTAGAACACATTAAGGTATTCCTCCACCTCATCCCCCTTACAACCAGCAAGGGCATCTCAGCCACAGGTCAGGGGATCACTAATGCTCTATGACACCCCTGGCTGCAAAACTGTTGCCCATCCAACTGCAGACTGCTCTGGCTTTCAGCAATGTGGAGGCTGAGAATCGGAGAGGAGTGGGTGGAAGATAATTGAGGGGTGATGACAAAGTCCTAGATCAAACATGGACTGAAGGCAATCAGATTTTGAGGGTGGTGGCCACGCCGCCCCAGATGGCTAGAAGAAGAGGCAGAAGGTGATGAGCCCATTGCTACTACTTTCCACCACACCCAGGCACTGAGCACTTAAAAATCTGGCTTAAAGGGCATCTCCAGCGTGGCATTTTTTCAAGAAGTGCACTGGCAACAAGACACTGTCATTTGCATGCTGTGCCACCAGTCCCAGAACTGAGGGAAAGGTGTTAATAATCTCTGCTCCACATCCTTGGCAAACAAAAATAAAAAATAAATAATTATTAGTATTATAAATGTAAAAAATAATACAAAATTGAAAAACTAAAAGGCCCATTTTCCCAAGTGTCTGGCCACTCCAGGCATGGCTCACAGGGTGGTTTTCTGAACCAACAGCAGCCATTCAACGAACACTTTCGGAGGCTTCTGAGTAGGACTAATTCTCACGGCAGGGTGGAGAACACACCATTTTTGTGGCAGCATGGCAGGAGAAGAGCACAGATTCCAGCGACTGGTATAACAATAACATAAATTGTTAATTAAGTCAATCACCTGGAACCTGCAAGGCAAGGTGAAAATATTGTTAGTATTAATATTATTATATTGTTTCCTTTTTGATTCATCCCTCTGGGGGGTGTTCTCTGGCTCTGGCAATTAGATTCTGCGAAGGAACTGCTAGCATCAAAGGCAAACAGTTTCTTGTATTTTAGAGGGTCTGTTGCATCCCATTGCATACACACCTTGAAGCAGCTCAGGTTTTAGGTGCAGTTCTTCAAATGATTTTACAGAATATAAGGGGGGGGGGTTGTGTCCCTTTGTAAAACGTCTACATTGTGACGCGTTTTCACCAGGCACAGTATTATAAAAAAATAAGTTATTTAAAAATGAAAAGTAAAAAACAGGAAGGCCCATTTCACCTGTGTCAGGCCACTCCACATGTGGCTCGCAGGGTGGGTTGCTGGAGTGACAGCAGACAGCCAAGGCAGATTTTGTAGGGTTCAAGGGTGGAAAACGCACCGTATTTGTGGCAGCATGGTGGGAAATGAGCAGCGTGGGAGAGTGCAGAGCCCAGAAACTGGCATAACTATGACATAAATTATTGACTTCCATCACCAGGCACCTGCAAAGCAAACAGAAAAATACATTTTCTTTTTTTTCATCTCCACCCCCCCTTTTTTTTCTCTGGTGCAAGCAGGCATCAGGGTTCTTGTAGGTTAGGTCTTCTTCGCCAAATCATAGACATAAATATGGAAATAGCCATCAATCATGATGAAGTACACTGAAGGTTTTTTTTCACTTGATGAATTAACATGCCAGTCCTTTTTGGGCCATCTTCTTTGGCATATTCCACTTGCTTCCCAACTAGGCTGTCCGCAACCTCTCCTGGCTCTCTTTCCACTGGAGGAGAATCATTAGAGTCATGCATGATATGAAGATCTCCTTATAGTCATCTAAAAGCTGATACATGTATAGAACAGGGTCTTTTTCATACGTTATATAAAACCATGTGTTCTCAGCTCCATGTCCATGGCCAGGCACCTGCAAAGCCAATAAAAAATACTATTAGTATTATTAAAAATGATATTAAAAAATTATATATATATATATTTAAAAATTAAGAAACAGGAAGGCCCATTTTCCCAGATGCCAGGCTACTCCACTCGTGGCTCGCAGGGTGGATTTCTGTACCGACAGCAGCCAGCCAAGGGGTGGTTTTAGAAGCTTTGGAGGAGGACTTTTCCTCACAGCAGGATGGCCCCCATCGTAGCTCATGGGCGTCACTGGAGCATGGGTAGGGGGATGCAGAGGAGAAGACACCTCCCACTAAAGATAGCTTCTCTTTGACTCAGGGCAGCCTGGTTCATATGAGCCTCTACATGCTCCACATCCACCTCCCTTAAAAAGTGAGTAGCTTTTTTTAAGCCTAAGTAAACAGAATGCAATGGGTGCCAACAATTAAGTAGTTTTTTCTAAGCCCCAGTAAGCAGAATGTAGGTACCCACAGATGAGCTGATGCAAATGCCCATATGTGTCCCGGCAGATACTTGTCCTCAGGGTGAAATGAGAACAGGCACTAGCTAGGTGCCTGAACCAGTGGAGTATTTCTTATTAAACCAAAAGGAGCCTGATTTGGCCTGGGCCAGTGGACACTCAATTACTATTTGTTAGCAGCAGAGACATACACGTGCCCTTAACAGTTGGTATTAATAAGTAGTGAGACACAATTGCTCTGAACAATTGGTATTAAAGAGGTGTTAAACCCAACTGCTTTGAATAAGTGGTATTAAAGTGTAGCTAGAAAAAAGACCCAACCAAGGAGACCATATAAAGCCAGGGCACTCAACTAGGTAATGTCACGCTCAGGGTGCTCAGGTAACTCCAGCCCTCCAGGTAAGCCCTCAATCCCCAATCTCCGCAGCCAGCTTCACCTGTAAGAGCCCCCTCTTGCCGGGATGCAGTACACGCCTGCCCGGGATCGGATGCCCCCAGGACTTCAATGGCTCAAAGGATGGAAGGTTACTGTTTGGAGGTCTGAAGAACCAAAAGATAGGAGCGGAATCAGAGCGAGTTCAAGGTTGGAGCGAGTTTAGCAGGAAGTTCAAAGACAGGCCAAAGGATAACACAGGGTAATCAGAGATCGCAGCGGTACAGAAGGACAAGGCAGCTCGAGGTCGGGGTATGAAGCAGGGGTCGGCAACGGAGATCTGGCAGAGAATGGTCGGTTTCAGGTAAGGGTCGGCAACGGAGATCAGACAGAGAATGGTCGGTTTTCAGGCAAGGGTCGGCAACAGAGATCAGACAGAGAATGGTCGGTTTCAGGCAGGGGTCGGCAATGGAGTTTCAGAGAATAATCGGTTCAGGCAGGGGTCAGCAACGAAGATCAAACGGAGTATAATACAAGACAAACTAGGTACTAGGCGCTATCACAGGCACAGAACAACTGACAAGGTGAAGCCTTTATAGGAACCAGACCTGGTTAGAGATGGGAGGAAGTGAGTGCGTGATTGGTGCATACTTAAACTCACACAGACATTGGTTCACAGACAGCAAGGGCGTATCGCCCAAAAACCTCCCTTGGGCTCATTGGCCCCAGACCCAGTACTGGGGGCATTTCCGCCCCCACACCTTGGCCACATTGGCCCTTTAACTCAACCTCCGGCAGGCGCGCTGTGTGCAGCGCCGCCGGAGGGCATATAAGTCACGTGCTCGCACACGCGTGCGAGCACGGGAGCCGGGGTCGCGGAGGATAGCGGCCATGCCCGGCGCCGCACAATCCGCCGCCACTCGGCGCGGCCGCCGAACTGGAGGTGCTGTGGCCGGCCGCCCGGAGACGGCGCGGGATCGGGGCGCAGGTGAGTTGGTACTGACAGGTAACATGTATAGCAATAAGTTTATTAAGTACACTGAGCCATCATTTAAAAAACAAGCAACAAAATGACAAGACAAATTAAAAACATGACTATAACATACCCGGGAGTAGGGATGAGCGAATCGATCCGGACGAACCCGAATTCGTTCCGAATTTCAGGAAAAATTTGATTCTGAACGAATCCGAATTTTCCAGCGATTCGATCGATCGAAGTTTTCGTTTAAACTCCATTTATTTCAATTACAGCCATTGTAAAATGGTGGATGGA
Organism: Gastrophryne carolinensis; assembly: GCA_027917425.1. NCBI lineage: Eukaryota > Metazoa > Chordata > Amphibia > Anura > Microhylidae > Gastrophryne > Gastrophryne carolinensis. The sequence continues at coordinate 218,201,349 of CM051234.1, forward strand.
CATGTCCGGACATATCCCCTGGGGCAAGTTATCATGGGAAGGTCACATGCAGCCTATAAGCAACCAGGAAGCCAGGTGACTAGGGATGAGCGAACCGGTTCGGACGAACCGGAATTCGCTCCGAATTTCAGGGAAAATTCGATTCGGCACGAACCCGAATTTTTTTTGGTTCGTGCCGATCGAATTTTCCCTGAAATAAAAATAAAAAAATGCCGGCATGGTGGGAGCGGGCAGGCCGGCTACGCTGTCAGCGGGCGGCGGAAGCCGGCCCGCTGACAGCGCAGCCGGCCTGCCCGCTCCCACCATGCCGGCATTTGTTTAAAAAGCAAACACTTACCTGCATGGTCGGAGCGTGGAGGCCGGCGCCGCTCTCAGGCGCCCTCTGATGACGCGCCCTCTAATGACAGCTGAGAGCGGCGCCGGCCTCCATGTTCCGGCGCCGCTCTCAGCTGTCATCAGAGGACGCGTCATCAGAGGGCGCCTGAGAGCGGCGCCGGCCTCCATGCTCCGACCATGCAGGTAAGTGTTTGCTTTTTAAACAAATTCCGGCATGGTGGGAGCGGGCAGGCCGGCTGCGCTGTCAGCGGGCCGGTGTTTAAACTCCATTTCGTTTAAACTCCATTTATTTCAGTTACAGCCATTGTAAAATGGTGGATGGCCATGTCCGGACATATCCCCTGGGGCAAGTTATCATGGGAAGGTCACATGCAGCCTATAAGCAACCAGGAAGCCCGGTGACTAGGGATGAGCGAACCGGTTCGGACGAACCGGAATTCGCTTCGAATTTCAGGGAAAATTCGATTCGGCACGAACCCGAATTTTTTTTGGTTCGTGCCGATCGAATTTTCCCTGAAATAAAAATAAAAAAATGGCGGTATGGTGGGAGCGGGCAGGCCGGCTACGCTGTCAGCGGGCGGCGGAAGCCTCCATGCTCCGGCGCCGCTCTCAGCTGTCATCAGAGGACGCGTCATCAGAGGGCGCCTGAGAGCGGCGCCGGCCTCCATGCTCCGACCATGCAGGTAAGTGTTTGCTTTTTAAACAAATTCCGGCATGGTGGGAGCGGGCAGGCCGGCTGCGCTGTCAGCGGGCCGGCGGCTGCCCGCTGACAGGCATAGCCGGCCTGCCCGCTCCCACCATGCCGGCATTTTTTTTTTTTCATGAGCGATTCGTGAAAGCTCGATTCGGGCGAACCCGAATTTCTTGGGGAAATGCGGCGAATCGCCCGAATCGAATTTTCAAGAAGTTCGGTCATCTCTACCGGTGACGTCACAGTGCTATATAAACGGCGGCCATCTTGCTTGTGCGCATTTCTGCGTTGTATTGCGGCCAGAACGGAGCTTGCTACAGACAGGGAGAGACTAACAGAGAGGCAGGGAGAGGCAGGGGGAACCACAGAGACCCACAGAGTGCCAGGGAGAGCCAGGGAAAGATAGGGAAAAATCAGGAAGGATCCAGACAGGGACAGCAGAGAAAGTGACAGGGAAACTTTTTTTTTACTTTCATTTCACTTCATTTGCCAGATCAGTTATAAATTGCTTTTGTTTGTGCTGTAAAAATTCCTGGCCGCTGTGCATCCCATCTTGGCAGTGGCATATTTAACCTTATTTTATTTATTATTATTAACCTATTTAATCTGTTACACACAAGCATTTCTTATAACTGGTTTAGTTTTAATTTTTTTTGTGTCTGCTGTAAAAACCCCAGCCCACATGGGCATCCCATTTCAGCACATTTGACCCTATCTGTTACACTAAAGCAGCTTTTAAAGGCTACTTCTCATAAATATATTGCAGTTTGAATTGTTTTTGCGTGTGCTGTAAAAACACCAGGCCTCAGGGTATCCCAAACCGACACATTTGACCCTATCTGTTACACTAAAGCAGCTTTTAAAGGCTATTTCTCATAAATATATTGCAGTTTGAATTGTTTTTGTGTGTGCTGTAAAAACACCAGGCCGCACGGTATCCCAAACCAGCACATTTGACCCTATCTGTTACACTAAAGCAGCTTAAAAAGGCTATTTCTCATAAATATATTGCAGTTTGAATTGTTTTTGTGTGTGCTATAAAAACACCAGGCCTCAGGGTATCCCAAACCTGCACATTTGACCCTATCTGTTACACTAAAGCAGCTTGTAAAGGCTATTTCTCATAAATATTTCGCAGTCTGAATTGTTTTTGTGTGTGCTGTAAAAACACCAGGCCTCACGGTATCCCAAACCTGCACATTTGACCCTATCTGTTACACTAAAGCAGCTTTTAAAGGCTACTTCTCATAAATATATTGCAGTTTGAATTGTTTTTGTGTGTGCTGTAAAAACACCGGGCCGCAGGGTATTCCAAACCAGCACATTTGACCCTATCTGTTACACTAAAGCAGCTTTTAAAGGCTATTTCTCATAAATATATTGCAGTTTGAATTGTTTTTGTGTGTGCTGTAAAAACAGCAGGCCACAGGGTATCCCAAGCCTGCACATTTGACCCAATCTGCTACACTAAAGCAGATTTTAAAGGCTATTTCTCATAAATATATCGCAGTTTGAATTTTTTTTGTGTCTGCTGTAAAAACCCCAGCCCACATGGGCATCCAATTTTAGCACATTTGACCCTATCTGTTACACTAAATCAGCTTTTAAAGGCTATTTCTCATAAATATATTGCAGCTTGAATTGTTTTTGTGTGTGCTGTAAAAACATCAGGCCGCACGGTATCCCAAACCTGCCCATTTGACCCTATCTGTTACACTAAAGCAGCTTTTAAAGGCTATTTCTCATAAATATATTGCAGCTTGAATTGTTTTTGTGTGTGCTGTAAAAACACAAGGCCTCAGGGTATCCCAAACCTGCACATTTGACCATATCTGTTACACTAAAGCAGCTTGTAAAGGCTATTTCTCATAAACATACTGCAGTTTGAATTGTTTTTGTGTGTGCTGTAAAAAAAACAGGCCTCAGGGTATCCCAAACCTGCACATTTGACCATATCTGTTACACTAAAATAGCTTTTAAAGGCTATTTCTCATAAATATATTGCAGTTTGAATTGTTTCTGTGTCTGCTGTAAAAACCCCAGCCCACATGGGCATCTGAAACACTAGCATAAATATCTCAAGACTACCTGTCTAATAACTGCTTGCATTTTATAATTAACGTCACAATCAAGGGAGGCCTCCTTTGTATGTGAGGAGGGGGCATCCCAAACACTAGCAGTAATATTTCAAGAGTACCTGTCTAATAACTGCTTGCATTTTATAATTAACGTCACTTTTCCACAATCAAGGGAGGCCTCCTCTGTATGTGAGGCTATTTCTCATAAATATATCGCAGTTTGAATTGTTTTTGTGTGTGCTGTAAAAACACCAGGCCTCAGGGTATCCCAAACCTGCACATTTGACCCTATCTGTTACACTAAAGCAGCTTTTAAAGGCTATTTCTCAAAAATATATTGCAGTTTGAATTGTTTTTGTGTGTGCTGTAAAAACAGCAGGCCGCAGGGCATCCCAAACCTGCACATTTGACCCTATCTGTTACACTAAAGCAGCTTTTAAAGGCTATTTCTCATAAATATTTAGCAGTTTGAATTGTTTTTGTGTGTGCTGTAAAAACACCAGGCCACACGGTATCCCAAACCTGCACATTTGACCCTATCTGTTACACTAAAGCAGCTTTTAAAGGCTATTTCTCAAAAATATATTGCAGTTTGAATTGTTTTTGTGTGTGCTGTAAAAACAGCAGGCCACAGGGCATCCCAAACCTGCACATTTGACCCTATCTGTTACACTAAAGCAGCTTTTAAAGGCTATTTCTCATAAATATATAGCAGTTTGAATTGTTTTTGTGTGTGCTGTAAAAACACCAGGCCTGAGAGTATCCCAAACCTGCACATTTGACCCTATCTGTTACGCTAAAGCAGCTTTTAAAGGCTATTTCTCATAAATATATTGCAGTTTGAATTGTTTTTGTGTGTGTGCTGTAAAAACACCAGGCCGCACGGTATCCCAAACCTGCACATTTGACCATATCTGTTACACTAAAGCAGCTTGTAAAGGCTATTTCTCATAAATATATTGCAGTTTGAATTGTTTTTGTGTGTGCTGTAAAAACACCAGGCCTCAGGGTATCCCAAACCTGCACATTTGACCCTATCTGTTACACTAAAGCAGCTTTAAAAGGCTATTTCTCATAAATATATCGCAGTTTGAATTGTTTTTGTGTGTGCTGTAAAAACACCAGGTCTCAGGGTATCCCAAACCTGCACATTTGACCCTATCTGTTACACTAAAGCAGCTTGTAAAGGCTCTTTCTTATAAATATATTGCAGTTTGAATTGTTTTTGTGTGTGCTGTAAAAAAAAACAGGCCTCAGGGTATCCTAAACCAGCACATTTGACCATATCTGTTACACTAAAGCAGCTTTTAAAGGCTATTTCTCATAAATATATTGCAGTTTGAATTGTTTTTGTGTGTGCTGTAAAAAAGACAGGCCTCAGGGTATCCCAAACCAGCACATTTGACCCTATCTGTTACACTAAAGCAGCTTTTAAAGGCTCTTTCTCATAAATATATTGCAGTTTGAATTGTTTCTGTGTCTGCTGTAAATACCCCAGCCCACATGGGCATCCGAAAAACTAGCATAAATATCTCAAGACTACCATTTTATAATTAACGTCACTTTTCCACAATCAAGGGAGGCCTCTTTTGTATGTGAGGAGGGGGCATCCCAAACACTAGCAGTAATATTTCAAGAGTACCTGTCTAATAACTGCTTGCATTTTATAATTAACGTCACTTTTCCACAATCAAGGGAGGCCTCCTCTGTATGTGAGGAGGGGGCATCCCTCGAGCTCGGCTTCGGGATACCCTCGTGGTTCATCGGCCTTCACCGTAAGCAGCCATCCTTTGCGCCTATTAAGACCTGGGGGCAACCGTGTCCAGTGAGGCGTACCTAGCGTCCCCGCAAACGGGGGCTTGACTATAGGCAGAAGCGGCGGTGGAGATTGGGGGTTGCCTGCTTACAGAAGGCTGGTGTCCCGCTGGGCATCACAGTATGGACCATGGCACAGAGAGGCATCGCCCAACTGACTACGCAGGATGTCTCTGTAGTAGGTCAGTTTGTCCTCCCTCTCAGTGGGTGTAAAAAATGCCACCAATTGGTGCTGGAAGTGAGGGTCCAATAAGGTGGAGAGCCAGAAGTCATCCCGCTGCCAAATGGAGACAATTCTGCGGTCACTACGCAAGCACATGAGCATGCATCGTGCCATTTGTGCAAGTGATTCGGAGAGACTACCAGTCTCCATCTCTACTGCAAACTGCCACTGTGTGTCTGGGTCCTCTGTCTCGCCTTCCTCACAACCCTCTAGCTCCTGTGGCTGCTCCTGCTCCTCCTCTCCTGTCAGATGACTAGATAAAATGGCCATTTTGTCAAACCTAAACTGTGCTTCGCTGTGCCCCACCCCTTCCTCCTCCTCCACTTCAGCCTCCACAGGCTTCATGTGGCTGTGAAATGTATGCGCCATGTCTCCAGTGCCCTGACCAGCCATGGTTTTCAAAATGTGTTGTAGTACATGAAGCAGTGGATTCACATCGTTCATCTCATAGTCCTGGTGACTGACTAATAAAGTAGCTTCTTCAAAGGGCCTGAGCAAATGGCAGGTGTCACGTATGAGCTGCCACTGGTTTACATTGAAGTTACACAGGGGAGTCCCCCTATCCATTTGGATCATCAAGAAATCCGTGATGGCTTTTCTCTGTTCCTATAGTCGATCCTGCATATGGAGGGTGGAATTCCAACGGGTGGAAACATCGCAAATCTGACTATGTTTGGGGATACCGTTTTGACGCTGAAGCTCAAGAAGGGTGTGCTTGGTGGTGTAGGAGTGGCTGAAGTGCATGCAAAGTTTCCTTCCCGTCGCTAGGATGTCTTGCAGATGGGGGGAAGACCTCAGAAAACGCTTGACAACTAGATTGAACACGTGTGCCATGGCAGGACGCATGGCTCAGGTTTCCTTGTCGCAGCGCAGACAAGATGTTCTTCCCAGTGTTAGTCACCATGGGTCCCATTTGCAGTTTTCGTGGAGTAAGCCATAATTTAATTTATTGAGTTCTCATTTTTAGCAGCTCCTCCCATGTGTGGCTCTGTGGCTCAAGGCAAACCATTTGAAGAACAGCGTGAAACAGCCGTGTCCTGCACACATGGTAGGCTGGAAGGGCACTGGGAAAAAAAAATATTTAGAAAAAACAAAACACAAAAAAAAATAAAAAATGAAAATAAAAAAATTGTACAAAAATCCACAAAATATTAAAAAAAGACACTGGAAAAAAATATATAAAAAAAAAATATATATATATATATATATACAGTATGTTTTTACAAAGATGTTATTGTTGCTATGTTATATGTTATTATATGTTATTATTATAAATATGTTCAAATAAGATAAATGTTAACTATTAATATGTAATTGACAATTAGCCACTTTTTTCTGTGACACCATTGCTAAGTGCAAGTGCACTGTCACAGGCACAAAGGCCTAGGAGCGTGGAGGCCACAGCGGAGGGACCTGTCCAAGTTGCTGTTGTGGTTGTGCAGGAACCACAATCACCCTGTGGACTCTAAAGGATATGTATTGTCCCTGACCGTAGTTACAGCTCCAGACGTAGGCACTGCTGTGCACTTTGGTACACACTGACAGGCTAAAGGACTGGCCCACCTTCTGTTCAACAAAATTGTACAGGGCTGGTACTGCCTTCTTCGCAAAGAAATGACAGCATGGGACTCTCCACCTCGGCTCGGCACAAGCCATCAGTTCTCTGAAAGGTCCACCAACCCAAAGGGAGGGACTGCAGCACCAGCAACTTATACAGGAGCACATTTAGCTTCTGCACGTTGGATGAGTGGGCACATACTGTTGTCTCTTGGACATGGCTTGGCCAATGGATTGCTGGCGGAATGACTGACTCGGATTAAGAGGAGGAGGAGCATCTGGAGCGACAGAGGATGGGTATGACACACAGGAGGTGGTGGAGCCTTGGCTGGCTGGAACAGAGAGCAGCGTGCCACTGGGTAATGCAGCAGGCTGGACCACCACTTTCTAGCCAACTCTCCCAGGCCGCTTGATGGAGACGCTGCAAATGTTGACGCAGGGCTGTGGGTCCAACATTGGGACCCTGGCCACACTTCACCTTCTGCCTACACATCTTTCATACAGCCATGTTAACCTCCTGCGGATGCTTGATGAAAAGCTGCCACATGGCCTTGTAGCTGATTTTTCCTACCAACAGTCCACACTAATTCACTGCTGCTGCCGCCTCCGCCACCACTAACTCCAGGGACCCTCTTCCACTACCTCCTGGGAAGATAGCCTGCAGCGCAAGTGGTCTACCCCAACCACATTTGCCTCCATACTTTCCCCTTCTGCCACCATGCTGGCCACTAAATCTGTTGACTGGGGCTGTCAGATGTCACTTGTGATGCAGTGGATGATCGTGTTAACCAATGGGTGATGGCAGATGGGTTGCTGGTCAAGACACAACCGCTAGCTGATCCTAGGTGATCAGTCCTCTCACTGAGACTCCTGCTGCCACTCACCCCTAGTCTGCTGCAACCTCTGCTTGATGAATTTAGGCCTCTGCAACTTCTCTGTGCCCATCCTGCCACTTCTCTGCCTAACATACTTAGTGCGTATATGAGGGGAGGACAAAACGCTACACTACACTTAAAACAAGATTTGTCGATAAGAGCAGCAAGTGTGTAACTATCTATGGTCTTTCACTAAGTAGTAACTAGGCCCTAAAGACTTTAACACAAACAAAGTGATGAAACTCTTAGATGTGCGTAAGTGATGCTCTGATGAGAGCAATTCAATGTGCTCCAGTATGCTTCAAAAATGTTTTTTTTTCAGAGACTGGCCTGCGTGGAAATGAATCGGGCATGGATCAGCCAAGATTTCCACCCACCAATGCCTGATGCATTAGAGTAGATTGATCATGGGGCCAGACCAACACTAAAGAAATATGGATCGTGCAAAACAGATTGAAGGCGCTGCTCTCTAGTTACAGACATTCCTCCGCATCAGACCACAAGTAATTATTGAGAAAATGCTTTATGTTACTCTTACTTTTTATTAATATTCTTCGGATAAGATATCTGTGCCGAAAATCTGTATATGTTCTCTTAATGCTGCTGCCAACTCCAGGGTGTGTCTTTCTGGCAATTTTGGGCTCCTGCTGCTGCTGCTGCTTGCAGTGTGTCTTTAGGCCAATTTGTGGGCTCCTGCTGCCAACTCCAGTGTGTCTTTCAAGCAATGTTTGGGCTCCTGCTGCAAACTCCATTGTGTCTTTCAAGCAATGTTTGGGCTCCTGCTGCTGCTGCTGCCAACTCCAGTTTGTCTTTCAAGCAATTTTGGGCTCCTGCTGCTGCCAACTCCAGTGTGTCTTTCAAGCAATTTCTGGCCTCCTGCTGCTGCTGCTGCCAACTCCAGTGTCTCTTTCAAGCAATGCTTGGGCTCCTGCTGCTCCTGCTGCCAACTCCAGCGTCTCTTTCAAGCAAAGTTTGGGCTCTTGCTGCTCCTGCTGCCAGCTCCAGTGTCTCTTTCAAGCAATGTTTGGCTCCTGCTGCTGCTTCTGCCAACTCCAGTGTGTCTTTCAAGCAATGTTTGGCCTCCTACTGCTCCTGCTGCCAACTCTAGTGTCTCTTTCAAGCAATGTTTGGGCTCCTGCTGCTGCGGCTTGCAACTCCAGGGTGTCATTCAGCCATTTTTTGGCCTCCTGCTGCTGCTGCTGCCATCTCCAGTGTCTCTTTCAAGCAATGTTTTGGCTCCTGCTGCTCCTGCTGCAAACTCCAGTGTGTCTTTCAAGCAATGTTTGGACTCCTGCTGCTGCCAACTCCAGTGTCTCTTTCAAGCAATATTTGGGCTCCTGCTGCTCCTGCTGCCGACTCCAGTGTGTCTTTCAAGCAATGTTTGGGCTCCTGCTGCTCCTGCTGCCAACTCCAGTGTGTCTTCCAAGCAATGTTTGGGCTCCTGCTGCTCCTGCTGCCAACTCCAGTGTGTCTTTCAAGCAATGTTTGGGCTCCTGCTGCCAACTCCAGTGTCTCTTTCAAGCAATGTTTGGGCTCCTGCTGCTCCTGCTGCCAACTCCAGTGTGTCTTTCAAGCAATGTTTGGGCTCCTGTTGCTCCTGCTGCCAACTCCAGTGTCTCTTTCAAGCAATGTTTGGGCCCCTGCTGCTGCTGCCAACTCCAGTGTGTCTTTCAAGCAATGTTTGGGCTCCTGCTGCTCCTGCTGCCAACTCCAGTGTCTCTTTCAAGCAATGTTTTGCCTCCTGCTGCTGCTGCTGCCAACTCCAGTGTCTCTTTCAAGCAATGTTTGGGCTCCTGCTGTTCCTGCTGCCAACTCCAGTGTGTCTTTCAAGCAAAGTTTGGGCTCCTGCTGATCCTGCTGCCAACTCCAGTGTGTCTTTCAAGCAATGTCTGGGCTCATGCTGCCAACTCCAGTGTGTCTTTCAAGCAATGTTTGGGCTCCTGCTGCTCCTTCTGCCAACTCCAGTGTGTCTTTCAAGCAATTTTTGGTCTCCTGCTGCTGCCAACTCCAGTCTCTCTTTAAAGCAATGTTTGGGCTCCTGCTGCTCCTGCTGCCAACTCCAGTGTGTCTTTCAAGCAATGTTTGGGCTCATGCTGCTCCTGCTGCCAACTCCAGTGTCTCTTTCAAGCAATGTTTGGGCTCCTGCTGCCAACTCCAGTGTGTCTTTCAAGCAATGTTTGGGCTCCTGCTGCTCCTGCTGCCAACTCCAGTGTCTCTTTCAAGCAATGTTTGGGCTCCTGCTGCTCCTGCTGCCAACTCCAGTGTGTCTTTCAAGCAATGTTTGGGCTCCTGCTGCCAACTCCAGTGTCTCTTGCAAGCAATGTTTGGGCTCCTGCTGCTGCTCTTGCCAAATCCAGTGTCTCTTCCAAGCAATGTTTGGGCTCCTGCTGCTCCTGCTGCCAACTCCAGAGTCTCTTTCAAGCAATGTTTGGGCTCCTGCTGCTCCTGCTGCCAACTCCAGTGTGTCTTTCAAGCAATGTTTGGGCTCCTGCTGCTCCTGCTGCAAACTCCAGTGTCTCTTTCAAGCAATGTTTGGGCTCCTGCTACTGCTGCTTGCAACTCCAGGGTGTCATTCAGCACATTTTTGGCTCCTGCTGCTCCTGCTGCCAACTCCAGTGTGTCTTTCAAGCAATGTTTGGGCTCCTGCTGTTCCTGCTGCAAACTCCAGTGTCTCTTTCAAGCAATGTTTGGGCTCCTGCTGCTCCTGTTGCCAACTCCAGTGTCTCTTTTAAGCAATGTTTGGGCTCCTGCTGCCAACTCCAGTGTGTCTTTCAAGCAATGTTTGGGCTCCTGCTGCCAACTCCAGTCTCTCTTTCAAGCAATGTTTGGGCTCCTGCTGCTCCTGCTGCCAACTCCAGTGTCTCTTTCAAGCAATGTTTGGGCTCCTGCTGCTGCCAACTCCAGTGTGTCTTTCAAGCAATGTTTGGGCTCCTGCTGCTGCTGCTTGCACCTCCAGGGTGTCATTCAGCCAATTTTTGGCCTCCTGCTGCTGCTGCTGCCAACTCCAGTGTCTCTTTCAAGCAATGTTTGGGCCCCTGCTGACAACTCCTGTGTGTCTTTCAAGCAATGTTTGGGCTCCTGCTGCTCCTGCTGCCAACTCCAGTGTGTCTTTCAAGCAATGTTTGGGCTCCTGCTTCCAACTCCAGTGTGTCTTTCAAACAATGTTTGGGCTCCTGCTACTCCTGCTGCCAACTCCAGTGTGTCTATCAAGCAATGTTTGGGCTCCTGTTGCTCCGGCTGTAAACTCCAGTGTGTCTTTCAAGCAATGTTTGGACTCCTGCTGCTCCTGCTGCCAACTCCAGTGTCTCTTTCAAGCAATGTTTGGGCTCCTGCTGCTGCTCCTGCTGCCAACTCCAGTGTGTCTTTCAAGCAATGTTTGGGCTCCTGCTGCTCCTGCTGCCAACTCCAGTGTCTCTTTCAAGCAATGTTTGGGCTCCTGCTGCTGCTCCTGCTGCCAACTCCAGTGTGTCTTTCAAGCAATGTTTGGGCTCCTGCTGCTCCTGCTGACAACTCCAGTGTCTCTTTCAAGCAATGTTTGGGCTCCTGCTGCTGCCAACTCCAGTGTGCCTTTCAAGCAATGTTTGGGCTCCTGCTGCTCCTGCTGCCAACTCCATTGTCTCTTTCAAGCAATGTTTGGGCTCCTGCTGCCAACTCCAGTGTCTCTTTCAAGCAATGTTTGGGGTCCTGCTGCTCCTGCTGCCAACCCCAGTGTCTCTTTCAAGCAATGTTTGGGCTCCTGCTGCTGCCAACCCCAGTGTCTCTTTCAAGCAATGTTTGGGCTCCTGTTGCTGCCAAATCCAGTGTGTCTTTCAAGCAATGTTTGGGCTCCTGCTGCTCCTGCTGCCAACTCCAGTGTCTCTTTCAAGCAATGTTCGGGCTCCTGCTGCTGCTGCTGCTGCTGCTGCCAACTCCAGTGTGTCTTTCAAGCTATTTGGCCTCTTGCTGCTCCTGCTGCCAACTCCAGTGTCTCTTTCGAGCAATGTTTGGGCTGCTGCTGCTTGCAACTCCAGGGTGTCATTCAGCACATTTTTGGCCTCCTGCTGCTGCTGATGCCAACTCCAGTGTCTCTTTGAGCCAATGTTCGGGCTGCTGCTGCTGCTGCCAACTCCAGTGTCTTTCAAGCAATGTTTGGGCTCCTGCTGCCAACTCCAGTGTGTCTTTCAAGCAATGTTTGGGCTCCTGCTGCTCCTGCTGCCAACTCCAGTGTGTCTTTTAAGCAATGTTTGGGCTCCTGCTGCTCCTGCTTCCATCTCCAGTGTATCTTTCAAGCAATGTTTGAGCTCCTGCCGCTGCTGCTGCTGCTTGCGACTCCAGGGTGTGTCTCTCAGTCATTTTTGGGGCTCCTGCTGCTGCTGCCAACTTCAGTGTCTCTTTCAGCCAATGTTTGGGCTCCTGCTGCTGCCAACTCCAGTGTGTCTTTAGGCCAATTTTTGGGCTCCTGCTGCCAACTCCAGTGTCTCTTTCAGCCAATGTTTCGGCTCCTGCTGCTGCTGGCAACTCCAGTGTCTCTTTCAGCCAATTTTTGGGCTCCTGCTGCCAACTCCAGTGTGTGTCTTGAGGCCAATTATTGGACTCCTGCTGCCAACTCCAGGATGTCTTTCAGCCAATATTTGGGCTTCTGCTGCTGCCAGCTCCAGGGTGTGTTTTTCAGGCAATATAGGGGCCCCTCATAGTGATGCCACCTCAACTCTCTGCAATTGTGCCGTTCTGCGACTATAATAGCGATGCCTCTGATCTGCATGTGATAATTATTTACAGTAGTATTTCACTAACCCAGCATGTATCCTATGCATGTTACAGCAAGGCAGAATTGTTTACAACTCTATTGAGGCTCTAGGAAGCTTAGAAATAGCCGTTTTTAATAGCGATTCTTCGCAAATAAATTCAGACCAAAACAAATTTTGTCGAAAAATTCGACGAATCAGCCGAATCAAATTTTTCAAAAGTTCGCTCATCTCTACCCGGGAGGTATATAATACAATAAATATATAAAGCTGATACGGATCTCATCAATCACAATGCTATTAAGATAATAAATATAATACTAACACTTCTTATAAGCCAAAAAAAAAAAATTATATATAATACACGCGGCTAATCAAAAAATATACTCCAATTATGTAAATACCCTGAATATTAAATTCTTAAACTATATAATAATAGTATACTAAATTAATTTACCAATATCTCCTAAAAACTAGTGTATAAAGTGACCGTGCTCTAATATTGCTAATAACTACAATGTGCTAGAGAATTAATATATAACAAGATGCAATTCATGACAAAAACTATATGTAGTGGTATATATATATATAAGTTAAAGTGCTGGTGGAATAAATACACTATGAAAAACTAAAGTAAAAGAAAGTGGGCTAAGATCTCTAAGCTCCAATGGTTAACATGGGATGTGATAGTAACCATATGAAGGCCAGCACCAGCTGGTCGTTTGAATCACAGAAGCAAAGAGATCACAAAAATAACAGGGAAGTAAAGGTATTAAAGTTTAGTTACACCCCATACTCTTTAAAGGGTAATTTTTTTAAATGTTCATTATTGTGTGCGAAAAAGATTTCTTCAATGTGCTTAGCTAACCTGTTACTTTTTTCAAATTTGTTTGCAAGCCTGGGTTATAAAAGAAAACAATTTTCCCTAGCAGCAATGTGTTTACCTTAGCAATGTACATCAACTGGTGCATTAACTGTACAGATACAGTTAGATACAGTGAGACTTCCTCACTCTAGCTTGCTAATCATCTGATTGGTTAAGACAAAGGTGACATGGTTAACCCATTCTACAGTAATTCAACTTATTCAGATAGGAGAGCATCACAAGCTTGAATTCTAGTAGCTAAAGGGTTACTGCATTCTCATCTGGGAAGGGTCTTTACTGCTGCTTGACTCAGCTAAAGTTGCTAACATGCTCACCTGTTAAAGTGGAAGGATTCTGGGATAAACCGTTACTACTTTTTACTCAAGGCCAGAAAAAAAACACTCCCATCTTTGCATCACAGACACACAGGACTATAGGAAACTTGGAAACAGCAAGCGGATAAGTACAATCCTAACACAAATATTTATTTTACATTCCAGAAGAGGAAAACAAAAAGACAGAATGCCAAAACCATGACAAAAAGGGTCTTTAAATTTCATGAACTAGTATTAAAATGGAATACTGACACACACAACAGTGTACAGTCACCCCAGTGCTAAGAGCAAGTTGTGGTATAACAGCACACAGTCACCCCAGTGGTTAGAGCAAGGTGTAGTATAACAGGGTACACCCCATTGTTTACAGCAAGTTATAGTATAACAGCGTACAGTCACCCAAGTGCTTAAACCTAATTGTATTATAAGGGGGCGCTCTCACTCCAGTTTTTACAGCAAGTTATAGTATACAAAAGTCTTAAAGGAGCCACAGCACTCAACCCTGTTAGCTTGCAGGCCAGCCTATAATCTGTCTCTAAACTTGGTTAAAAACAGAGGACTCGGTCACACACATCTGCAGAAGTATGCTTAAGCTGCACCACTACGCCAAAGTGCCTCTGTGGGGTGCAGTCCTAACTCAAATCTCTGAGAGCCCATTTGGGACATACAGTGCAATAGATAAATTGGGAGCAGGCTTACCTGAGGTTGCCCTAAACCTCTCAAGTGCAAGCCATGGGGTTATAGTATAAAGGGACACTTTCACCCCAGTGCTTAGAGCAAGTTGTGATATAGGCGGGGGGGGGGGGGGGGGAAATCAACCAAGTCTTTACAGCTAGTTGTGGTATAAGGAGGCACACTCTAACAATGCTTACACCAAGCACCGAGTTGTGGTATAAGGGGGCACATTGACCCAAGTGCTTAGACCAAGTTGAGGGACACCTTCTTTACAGATAGTTGTGGTATAAGAGGACACGCACATCCCAGGCTTTACAGCTAGTTGTGGTATGAGGGGACACTCTCACCCCAGTGCTTAGACCAAGTTGTGGTATAACGAGACACTGTCATCCTAGTCTTTACAGCTAGTTGTAGTATAAGGGGACACCCAGACCCCAGTATTGACAAGCCAGTGTTATTTAGTGCAGAAGTAGTGAGTCCAACCCTACTCTAGCCCTCACTCCAGCCGCTATCTCTGACTATAGTTTTCCCTGAAATGGGTAGTTTTTTAACCACAAAGAGCATCTGTCCCTAAACTGCTGCAGCAGGAACCTCTCCCAACCTTTCATCTAACTTGCAGAGCGCACAGCAGCATTGTGTGACGTGATGTGGGCCCATCATTTATATGGTGGAGTCACTTGTCCTGCCAGGCCCATGGAAGAAGGCCGATTGGCTGCACGGGTCCGGCCCGAATGCTGAACGCGCTCACAAATTTCTAGTTGAAATTCCTGTTTGGGCAAATGAAACTGCAAGGTTGGGCACTGATCTGAATGTTGCTAGTTGAATCCTCTCCACGAGTTTAATCTGCCCTACAAATAAGCTATACATAGCTCATAGTTCACTTTTGTCCCAACTCCTTACTATATTAAAATTTTTAAACCAACTACAGTAAATTATTTTAATTTGATTTACCGGTAATTTACTGCTCCAATTATTACATTGCCCTATAGCCTCCCTTTGCAAATTCTGTGTACACATGAAGCATCAACATATTTCAATAAATTAGCTATAGGATAGAAAAGTTACTATTGAATAAATGACCCAGTGATTTCTTGGGTTTAGATCTTGTCTTTGGTATGTGCTTTAGTATTAGCTGTGCAGGGTTATATGCTTTAAAGTGGAGCTACCACCAACAAGACACTGTTTGCCTGGTTTAAAAGCTGGTTGATTTTCAGGAGCAGGAAGGTTTAGGATGCATTGATGTATGAAACGCCATATTTTGCTGATATTTACACCTCTCCTGCAATCCCATGGCGTATGTGTGGGCTGGGTTCACCCTGCTTTGCTTCCCCCTGCAGACATTGCATAAATGAGAACCCAGGGAAGCGAATACTGCCTAAACAGCAACAACATTTTTTCACAAAATGGGTGTTATTCCTAGCACAGGGGGCATCCTGATTTCTGGTGCCCCCCTACATGTTATCCCTGCCAAACCAGAGAAATCTTATCCATATGCTTGGTCCCCCGATAAAAACAAGCAATGTGATTGGTCGCCACGGTAACATTCCCCAAAAAAGTCTGGGGACCACGTGACTGCAGCGGCTATTCACAGTGCTTTATCTCGCCAGGGGACTGAGGAGAAGGGTAATGTATCTCTGGTTTAATGGGGTTAATTGTCAGGGGGCATCAGCAATCAGGATGCACCTCTGCATTAGGAACAACAACATTTTGTGAACAATGGGTGTTGTTCCAGTTTAATTCAATTCTAGAACATTGCGCTACCTACATTTTCAATCAAGTGTCAGCAGCCCTGGGAAGATTCCTATCTCATCTGTCATTTTAAAAAGGTTCATGCTGCATTTGTCATTAAAAATCATGAATTATGAATCAGTTCATGCCAGATAATGGGCCAAACCAGCCCATCTTGTTTCCTCTTGTGTGATGAACCTCAATCATGATATGTAAACAGTCACAGATGAAGAAAAGAGTGGAGACCCCCCCCCCCCCATACCCAGGATCATTTCAAATTAAAGTTGGTTTACAATTGACTACATTTTATTTGAAAAGCAAGGGAAAAGAAATGTTTCTGTTTTGCTTATACTCTGGGATGCAGCTTGTTCACTCACAGTACAAAGTGACACTCTCATTATTTTAGTTCAGCATGGCTCTTAACATTTACTGACTATGTAACAATGAACTGTGCTCACTAAAGTCTGATAACTGATTTCACTGTCAATATCCACTTAAACAAGCGCTCTATAATTCAGCTGTGCAGTACTAACTAGGCTTTTTAAACAATCCATCAGTCAGTGGTTTTATAGTATTTCAGTCACCCAAGGCTTTTACTTTTCACTTCAGTAGGGTGAATAATTTCAGATGGTGTCCAAAATCTACAGTAAACATGTCGGCTTAAGTCCAAGCTGCTGTAACTGCATTATTTCCAAACTGCGCTGTTAACGCAGTACAACACAGGCATTTAAAGGCTTTTTTGAAAGTAAACACTCCTTTTTAATTAAAGCTTAGTTAATGTTATGTTGTTATGTTTAAAGTGAATGTATTCATTATATTTCAGTATACAATTAAACAAGAGGATTTGTTTTTGGTCCCCCAACCTAAAACTTAGACCACATGGATATTGCTCATTTTGGTACTGATTAGACTCATTACAGATGGTAAAGTGATGACCTAGTGTACAAAACCTAACTTAATGCGCAATGCCTAAAAAACAGTGGAAATGCTTATAGAGCCACCAATCAGTTATACAAGGGAGTCTTTGGACCTCCTCCCCTGTTACATACAAAGATTACAGGGGCTCACCAGACACCACCACGCCCGTATCATACACAAAATATATGCAAATGTGTCAAAACATACAAAAAATACACTTTATTATTACTAGACGTTACATAATTAAAAAAACACTCATGTACATGATTAGTATCGTTGCTTTGACTCTTAAAACATCCATGTGCAATTATACAGAGAGTCAGTACACTTTTGATGTAGTCCTTAACTAACCGGGTAGTTTCGCCTAGAACGGCTTCCTCAGTACCCTTTCTGGATATAGGTACTAATACATCACATGGAGCTAGAACAATATCAATCAATAACGTCAGTATTATTACATTAAATATCATATAAGGGTCAAATGTATGGACATAATGGATTTACCTGACTCAGATTGGGTAGATGCTCGTTGTCTGATTGCACGATAGTGGAGAAAAAACTATAATATGTTCTCCTAACTTATGTCATCCACATAGCCTAATGTCCCAATAGAATGGGATGATGAAAATACCCTGTTAAATGCAGGGAAAATATGGGCTGGAGAAAAGAAACAATAGTGGCCATGCAAGTTTTATTAATAAATGGGCATCTTACAAAAAGCTCTTAATAAGTGAGCTAAAGGCCCATAGTGCATAAAAAACATGCTTCACCAGATATCCATAGGAAAAGGATGGTGCTTGAGAAACTGAAAACACCCTTATGCTTATAGACCTTGGGAAGAGGAATGTCCTGTCACTCCCAGTGTGGCTTATTGGTCAGGACTGTTAACAATAATGTGTTGTACTGAGTTAACCTTTGCAACCAGTAGAAAGTAAAGAATTAACGCTATACCTTTTAAAACTAACTGTGTATATTTGAAGTAAGCTTTTAAGATTGCTTATAGTTCTTTTCATAACACTTGATGTTATCCATACCATGTCTAATGAAAAGGACTAAGGATTCTCGAACACTTGCCCTGAAGGGCCACTACAGCCCAGTATTTGTGATTAGTGAATACCTTGCCACCCCTTCAGCGCTGAAGCAGGGTGGGGGGTAACATACTTAGCTGCACCCCAAATCCAGCGGCAAAGTCAGGCAATACTGCAGATTCTGCCTAATGCTCGACGCCATCTTGTTGAAGTCTAGGATTGCCGTCGGGTGCGTGTGCTCCTGTCCCCCCATTAAGGTGACTGTTATCAAATCATCAGACTGTGGACACTGTAGATTAGAAATTATTCTGCTGGTGTATAAACTGATTCTAACCAATGTATAAATTACTAGCAACATGGAGAGAGGGAGGAGCACAGCCAGGGTGTTTGAAGCATAATATTGGGGTCTTACGGACCCTGTCTATTATATTGATTAGTATGTAGCATAACGGCTCCAAGGGCCACACCCACTATTTCAGAAAATAAATCATAAGGTAAAACTGTAAACCTTGATATCTCAGTAATTTCAATTTAAAAATGGGAAGGAATTTAGGACAGTGGAAAACGTACTCCAACATGGTCTAACAATTGCCTTTGCCTGTTGTATCCCTTTAATTGCTTTCTTCTAGGTCAACATGATTTTTCTGTTCGGCCATAATCTGGTCATATGACCAGCGTCATATGTGAAATACTGTAAAACTGATTATTAGGTCAAAAGCTGTAATCTATTTTGAACAATGATCACATGGAGCATTTAATGCTCACAAGAATGGATAACAATACTAGATTTTTATAACAAAAAAGCTATATTGACAACAAACAAACAAAATTACTCAACTAGCAATGTAATTTTCTCTTTTGAGAACTGTGAATGTTTTGAATCTTTGATGCTATCTGTATCACAATTTCATAAAATATAATTTTTGCTGCAAATTCTGTATACCCACCAGGGAAGTAAACTCTTCTGTGATATTCTGTTATATTAATATATAACGGGCATAAATCGGCAGATACCTTAAAGAAGCACTATCGTGAATAAATGGCCCAATGATAAAAATCCATATAAATATGCTGAATGGTGGTGGGAGGGGTCACTTATACACATGCCATCAAGAAATATCCAACAAGGTATGATTTTCATTCTTTTAATGGAAGGAAGAGGCTCTGGCCCCCCCGCATAGACTAAACCCATCACCCCTGGATTTTATTCCTACCAGGAGAGTATAAGCCACAAGCTTTGTGGGTGCTTTATTCAGGTCGGGTGTATAAATGACCCCTCCTCTCATTAGCCGACGTGTTTATATGGATATTTGATAGTAAACAGATTTGTGATAGTGCTCTTTTAAGGAGAATAAACAGCAACAGGTTATTTGTCTGTGCTCTCGCTGGATCCTATTTAACTAAAGCCCAGCTTGACCTTTCATCCAATTTTAGCAAGTGTGTGATATGTGACCGGTGAAGGAACTAAAGAAAGGAAAGGTCAAACACCAAATCAGCTGCATAAACATTGGGAATATTCAGACAACTGAAAAAATCAAAAGGTATAGTCACTTATTCTTCTGCAAACCTTTCTGAATACAGCTAAGGGAGGTGAAGATCTTTCCACATTACCTCCTTAGGTGTCTCGTTGGGGGAGGTAGGAGTCAACATCCTAGCTTCAAACAGTTGTTAGTTGGTACAATGCTGGAGATCCCCTCTTTGTGGTGGTGCTATAGAACACAGCCCATTGAAGGGCACTGTTGATGAATTCATAGTACATAAACAAATTTTGATTTCTACCCCTAGGTATGGCCTTATGCAGGTGCAGAGTAAGAAATTAGTGGGTAGGCATTGATGGTAGACCAGAATCTAGATGGGCACACTGCTATATCCATTGAAACTGGCATGATTAGGTACAGGAACAAAATCTAGCAGGCCAAAAAAGTGTGGTTTGGGGAACTGGAATTTACTCTATGATCAAACTGAAGATTGGTCATTGTGTTTTCCATGAGCAAAATAGAAACTGAAACTTGTTTCAATACTTCTATAGAGTCGAAAAGACAGGTAAGCTTTCATCCGCAGGGTTGCTGCTCCATACATTATGCTGCCCTAGGCACAGGCCTTGAGTGCCTTGAAAATACAGATCACAGTGGGTTACTTCAGGCTAGTTTCACTAATGTAGATTTCTTTTTCCCCTATTACAATATATAAATCTGTTAACACATTGTAAATAAAAAGTCAAACTTTAATAACTTACAGAATCCAAGGCAGTTATTCCCTGGCCATTGCTGCAATAACAAACCTAATTACATCGCCACACTTTTAGCATTTTCAAGTTTAAAAGGGGCTGTATACAATTCATACAGCATTCCACAACTAGTAATCAGACTGGCATTGTCAACATGGGATATATAAATATTTTTTTTTGTCTTCGCTCTACGCTTTCCAGAACCAGATTCTTTATTATTCCAGTTGGCAGCACATGATCAAGAAGCTATAAAAAGCTCGTAAAATCTCACCGAGAAGCTGTTTCTTAATGTAGCTGCGCAAAGCTGGGAGCCTGACTAGTACAGTGTGCAGTGTAGTTCAACATGCTGTCAATGCTCCCCCTGCTGGCTCAGCACAATATTACAAATCACTGTAATAGCCAGGCTATTTCCTTGCAGACTTATCAGATACATCCACAAAACATTTTCAGTACCTAAAATGAATTTGTAAAAGCAGTATACATTTTAATTTTGATTGATCTATGTTACAAGAAAAACAAGCAAGTATACTTAGTTGCACAAACCAACAGATGGTTTAAACACAGCGAACATAAACAGGAAAAACTGTTAAAAGCAAATCTCATGAGGGAATTCATGTCTATGCAGTTTTAATTATATGTGTTTGGTTTTCAGTACAAACTAGCTTTGCACTATTTGCTTTACTTGAAGTTATAGATTAAATTCAGAAATTTATTTTTTGTCCATTTTATATATTTTTTTTTACTTTAGTTGAGTATATCATTTTTTAATACATTTTGCATGCATTTTTTACACATATGGTTTTAAATGTTCAAAGGTAAACATTATATATTACTACAGGTTTTTAAAGGAAAACTCATTCCTACATAAAACAGAAGGTAACTGCACAGTACTTACCACAGAATTACCCATACCTAGTTAGTAGGCTGAGGCATTTAAATAATGATTTACACTTGAAAAGGAAGCTCAGAATCTTACAACGAGGCATATAGAGAAAAGTTCCAGTGTTCATTTGAGCTCCAGCATAGAGAATTTTTTTCTTGCATCCAGTTGCTTTCTATCCTCCTGGATCCTGTCTGAAGGTAGTAGGATGGGGCATTGAAATCCCCTCTTTATGCCCCTGGAAACATCTTGGAAGCTCAACTGAAATATTTTGTAGAACCATGAATTCTCCCACTGTGGGGCAGTTGGACTCCAGATCTTGTTCTAATGTTCCCCCTCGTCTTCACCCCTCTTCCTTTAGACTGTAAGCTCGCAAGGGCAGGGCTCTCTCCCCTACTGTATCTTGTACTCAGAATATCCATTGTCAACTCTGTAAAACTGCATTTGAAATAGTATATGTATCGTATGTTTCTACCCTGTCTGTAATTACTATTTTGTAAAGCGCTACGGAAGATGATGGCGCTATATAAATAAACAATAATAATAATAATAATAATGTGAGCTAAGAGCCTTATTTATGATGTGCGTCTTTTAGCATCATTTTTGTCGCTATAGAGCCAGTTTCGGAGTCCTGGCATTTCTGTCTTATCTGGTGCTGTGTACTACATTGACAGCCGCTGTCGCTGCGCCGAACGCTACTATTTAGCTCTTTTGCACTTAGGTATTGACCAGCCTATGTCAGCCCCTGTTGGACCCACCAGCTGATTATCCCAGTGCCAGTGAGTACCACTTTGTACTACCATCATTCTGGCACATAACATCATATTTATGATTTTTTTCCTCCTTGAAATCTTTGGTACTGTATTTTTCTGGTGCTGGTTGGCGTTTATTCATTACAGTTACAAGAAATCACTGCTGGGGGCAAAGAAGACAAACTTTATAGTGCATTTTGGCTGTGTTTTATTTGTTGGTGTCCAAATTACACATTGCGAAGTAAATGAAGCCATTAAATTCAATTTTGCCCTATCTACATCCTGAATTTCAATTATTGACAAGTCCCAATGAAAGTTCTGTTCAAATATATGAGTTTAATATTAATTATGAGCATTAACAATTCTTTCCAGTTCTGCCCATTGTTCTTTACGGGATCTTGAGCAACAGATGAAACCTGGTGCTGCTTCAACCAGAGTGCCCGACGCTGCATTGTTTTCTGCAATAACATTAAATAAGGCGCTAGCTGACACCTGCATTGGTGTCTTTTTAGTTGTTAAAGTGTACGTTGAGTGCCGCTAAGGCCAAAGAAGTGGTGCTGTGCTGCTCTGATGCTCCTTAAATAAGGTGCCCAAACACATTTGTAAATTGGTGAATTATGATTTCACATTCATTCATTCATTCATGATAGTAGAAACATAGAAGGTTGACGGCAGAAGGAGACCATACGGTCCATCTAGTCTGCCCTTATGTAACTGTATGTACTCTTTATCTTAGGATAGATGTATGCTTATCCCAGGCATGTTTAAATTCAGTGACTGATGATTTTTCAACTGCCTCTGCTGGAAGTTTGTTCCAAGCATCTACTACTCTTTTTGTAAAATAATATTTTCTAACATTGCTCCTGATCTTCCCCCCGACTAGCTTCAGGTTGTGCCCCCTTGTTCTATAATTAAGTTTCTTCTTAAAAAACACTTCCCTCCTGAACCTTATTCAATCCTTTCACATATTTAAAGGTCTCAATCATGTCCCCCCTCTTCCTTCTTTCCTCCAGACTGTACAAAGTATAGTGATCTGAGCTTCATTCTACATGAAGCTCAGAATTGTACAAAGAGGCATAAAGAGATGAGTTCCGATGTTGAGTTTCAAATGAGCTCCTGTATAGAGGATTTTTTTCTCGCATCCAGTTGAATTCTCTCTCCCTGAATCATGGCTATCTTCTGCTTCAACTACTGGCTGACATTTCTTATTACCCCTTTTTGCTTGATAGGTGGAGTGCAGAGTTGGGAATACCTTCTTGCCAGATCAAAAAGATCAGCTCATGATGAGATAGTCTCATGACTTCACTTAGTAATAGATCTCAGGGAAATAATACTCGGCCCCTGTAAGAGTGCACACAATGATCTCTGTGAACCTGAACCTTTGCTGGAATTGTGATGGATCTGAGGGTTTATATTCTGATTCTGCTGGGCCTCCTTCCTTGACTGTGCTAGCGTTCCAATATGCCCTGCGTCATACAGCTACCATCCAAAATAACAGTCCGGACCACCATGTAGTTGGAAAGATTAAATTTAATCGGCCACAGCCCAACATAAAATAAACAATTGTACAAGCCAAATAAAGCCCCCCCTATTGTTCCGGGTCTGAGAAGCCTAGATGAAGGAAAGGGGAGGGAACAAAATTAACTTCCCAACCCCACCAAGCGAAAGCCAACATAAACTCGGCCGCAAAACCTCCTAGGCCAGGAAGCTTAATCGGGCTAACCGCCAGTGACCAAAAACATCCCCTTCCTTACTTGAACCCCAAACCAACCAAAAACCTTTAAACCAAATCGTCCTGGCCGGTTTCAACAGAAACAGCCGCATACCCTTAACCATGAAAAAATGCTATCTCAGACCCGAAACCCGAGGGGAGACCCGCCCAAAGGCTGTGACAAAACAATAAAAAATACCCACATAACAAGAAGACAAAATTATACATTAATAACAATACATTAAAATATGTACAAAGTATGACACATTCTCTTTACCCTACTTTTTTTTTTTTTTTTTTTTTTTTTTTTAAACCTGGGTCAAAATACATAAACATGAAATGCTGCAGCACCCCCAACAGGTGCCAACAGACAGTACCCAATACTATTTTTTTTTTTTATATATATATAAATATATAAATACAATAAATAACTGTCAATACAAACTTAACACATATTCAAAAACTACTACCCCCCCCCCCCAGGAATGTGGCCGACAAAACCCAAACATAACCAAAGACAGGGCGGGCGGGACTGCTCGTCCATCCACGCCGGGTGTGTGTGTGTTGGTGGGGAATAGTGAACTAGTTTATCTGTGAAAGCATAGTGGACAGAGATGAAGATTTGCTGGCCAGCAGATAGAAAAGAGAGAGAAAGATACATACACACAGACAGACAGACCTGCTCACTATTAACCCCTCAACAGGACGTCCCCTTAAATAAACCCCCTCCCCCCTGAGGTCACTTCCCCCAGTGACCACTTCCCCCCATGGCTGGTCTGCCTCTGGACAGGAACGCAGGCCAGTCATGTGGGCTGCCCTCCTTAAAGGGACGGCGCTTTCTTGACTGTGCTAGCCCTGCGTCATACCGCTACCATCCAAAATAACAGTCCGGACCACCATGTAGTTGGAAAGATTAAATTTAATCGGCCACAGCCCAACATAAAATAAACAATTGTACAAGCCAAATAAAGTCCCCCCTATTGTTCCGGGTCTGAGATGCCTAGATGAAGGAAAGGGGAGGGAACAAAATTAACTTCCCAACCCCACCAAGCGGAAGCCAACATAAACTTGGCCGCAAAACCTCCTAGGCCAGGGAGCTTAATCGGGCTAACCACCAGTGACCAAAAACATCCCCTTCCTTACTTGAACCCCAAACCAACCAAAAACCTTTAAACCAAATTGTCCTGGCCGGTTTCAACAGAAACAGCAGCATACCCTTAACCATGAAAAAATGCTATCTCAGACCCGAAACCCGAGGGGAGACCCGCCAAAGCCAAGCAGCGCTGAGACCTTAGCGCTGTCTGGCCCACCACAACTCCACCGCCATCTCGATCCGCTCCTTCAATGACATGTTAAACGAGTCGTTCCCCATGTCATGTAAGTGGACCCCATCAGACCTATAAAACCCCCTCATCCCTTCCACCTCGATGTGCCGCATGCTCAAGCCCCCGTTCAGCCTGACGAACCTCGCTATCGCCTTATTGACCTTAACCCGAACCTTCTCGATGGCCAACAAGTCTCTAGCGTGTCGCCAGGCAAAACGGGGAACAATCTGGGACCAAACCAACACAACCCCCGGAAATTCTCCCCCCCAAAAAAACAACAAGTCCCACGTTATAGACTTGATCAGGTGCCGCATCGGCACAGATCCTAAGTCATTCCCCCCTGCGCCACCCGCATTGTGTGCTCCCGCATGTCCTTCCACCGCAGGCCCCTCACACCGGCCCAGCTCAACCGGGCACGATCTTCTGGAATGCCCAGCTGCCTTCCATTCCTCCGAACCAACGCTCGCCGAGCGGACCAGTGAATATAAGAATGCCCGATGATCAGGACCGAGCACGCCAACTCTAAAACAAAAATAAGGAAAGGGAAGGGTGAAGGGAAGGGGAGGGGGGGGTGGAAAAATGTTATAGACCAACCACACGTTCAACTGTATCGCCGATCAATCCTATCTGGCCGAATGTACCGGCGAAACCGCGCCAATTCCCACCTCCCCAGCCTCTTTATTATGTCCTCCGGCAGCCCCAGCCTAGCAGCCTCCGTCGCGGCCCCTATCCGAAATGAATGGGTACCGTACTCGCTGCCTGCCAGCCCCAGTTCCCCAAGACATTTCCTAAAAACTGCCAAAAACTGGAACCGCGATAAAAAGGAACCATCCTCGTGCATGAGCAACGGACCATTCACCCCTGGCCTGACCTCCTGGAACTCCTCGATGGCAGCAGCTGGGCATAAATTACATTGCTGCAACCTTCCCCAAAAAATACTAACCCCCCGCCCCCTTTGATCCGTCTTTGACCTTCTTATCCGTAACACCAACCCTTCATCTGATGTCACGGTATCGTCGAAACCCAAGCCCCCGGGAACCCGTTTATTTGGGCTCACCAGCTCCCCAACCCTCAAGGCTCCGAAAAATGCTAGCGAGAAAGCTGCCTTAAACAAACGAACCTCAAAAACTGATGCGCAAACCTGGGGCAAAACGCTGATTATCCCACCCAACAAACCCCATGATACCGGTCGCCTATTATCGGCCAACCTACGCTCTTTCCGCCAACCCTTCAGAGCCTGGCGTACCCAAAACGCTTTCGTCATATCCGCCCAACCCTCCAGGCGGCACAAAAAAGCCAAAGCCGCCATTTTTCTGTCAACCGAAGCAGGAGACACACCTCCCGCCACCAATTCCCCCAGGTACCAAATCAACAATGCCAGCCTGTCATCCTCAGTACTAGGCCCCCCGAATTCCCCTACCAAGGCCCACCATTGCCGCCACGTCTTCACGTACGACCCCCAAGTAGATGGTGCAACTGACTTTTGAATCAATCCAAACAGACGTCCTACAGGATCTCCAGCAGCCAGCCGGGGCACGACTCGCCAACCTCCCTTGCCTCGGGTGCCAGTTTCCTGAAGCGCTCCCACTGTAAACGAGAAAGAGCGTCAGCTATCCCATTCTCCACCCCGGGCACATGTTCCGCCCTGAACCACACGTTGTAACGCAAACACCCCAACACCAGCTGTCTGAGCAACACCACCACCGGTAATGAAGATGAAGTCTGCGTGTTAACTGCCGCAACCACCGACATATTGTCCGACCGAAAACACACCGCCTTGTTCCTCAGCACCTCTCCCCAGAGAGTCACCGCCACAACCAGTGGGAACAACTCTAAAAAAGCCAAATTCCTCGCCAGGGCCGATTCCATCCACCGCACTGGCCAGGGCCCCGCACACCATCTCCCCCCCAAGTAGGCCCCGAAAACAACAGAGCCCGCCGCATCAGTGAAGAGCTCAAGTCCATCATTCGCCCTCACCGGATCCATCCAATACGCCAGCCCATCAAAGGACTCCAGGAAAGTGAGCCACATCCTAATGTCCTCCTTCATTGCCGCCGTCAACCTGATGAAGTGATGCGGTTCCCGAACCCCGGCCGTCGCTAAGGATAGCTGCCTGGTAAACACCCGCCCCATAGGTAGGACCCGGCATGCGAAATTCAACTTCCCCAGCACTGACTGCAGCTGTACCAACGTGACCTTCTTAACCCCCAGGGCCCCTTCCAACCCCCCAACCAAATCCTCAATTTTGTCCCTCGGAAGCCTACATACCCTACCCACCGTGTCAATCTCAATCCCCAAGAATTTCATCACTGTTGCTGGACCCTCCGTCTTGTCATGCGCCACCGGCACCCCAAAGACCCCAAATATGTCCAGCATGGTTGACAATAACAAATGGCATATTCTGGTGCCCGCCGGCCCCACACACAAAAAATCGTCTAAGTAGTGGGTGACCGACCCCATGCCCGCTCTCTCTTTTACAACCCACTCCAAGAACGAGCTAAAGGCTTCAAAATAAGCGCACGAAATCGAACACCCCATTGGCAGACACCGATCCACATAATACCCCCCTTCGAAAAAACACCCCAAAAGATACAGGCTATCCGGGTGCACTGGTAGCAACCGAAATGCGGATTCGATGTCGGTTTTTGCCATCAATGCCCCAGGGCCTGCCTCCCTCACCATAGCCAGAGCGAAGTCAAACGACGTATAAGACACCGATGACAGCTCTTTGGCTATCCCATCATTCACCGACCCGCCCCTCGGGAAAGACAAGTGATGTATAAGACGGAATTTTCCCGGCAACTTCTTGGGCACAACCCCCAACGGGGACACCACCAAATCCTCCAGAGGGGGGTCGCTAAATGGACCCGCCATCCTCCCCAAGGAAACTTCCTTCCCCAATTTTTCTTTAATAACCTCCAGCCGCTCCCGTGCCGATTTCAGATTCTTAAAAGAGCGCAGCTGTGGCGGCGCTTCACATGGAATCCGAAAACCCAACTCGAAACCCTCCCCCAGTAATTGAGCCACCCCCTGATCAGGATACTTATTTAAAGTGGACCAACACCCACGGGTGATCGGCCCGGGAATCTATAAGATTCCCGGGCCGATCACCCCCCACCCCGCGGGACATCCGAGATCGGGATGTCCCGCGCGGTGAAACCCCCCCCAAACACCCCAACTCACCTACCTTATCTTCGGCGGCGGCCGGCCGCCGCCGCCTCCCTCGCGCCCCTGTAGGCGTGCGCGCCTCCGCGCCGGCCGTCTGCGAATGGCCGGCGCGGGGGCGCGCGCGTTCAAAGTGACGCGAGGGAGGCGGCGGCGGCCGCCGCCGCTTAGACGTTCAAGATCTTACCTTGTACGTCGGCGCTGGGAGCGGGGAGAGGTGAGTTGTTCGGGGGGTTCGGGGGGGTTTCACACAGCGGGGCACCCCGATCGGGGGTGCCCCACCGAAGTGGACCAAGACCCAGGATAGTCAAAATCCTGGGTGTTGGTCCACTTTAACCAGGGGAGCATCTCCCCCCCTCTCACCGGGGAAACCCCTTTTTCCAGGACCATCGGCCCCTCTGCGCCCCCCCGACCTTTCCTAAAACACCTCCCGGCCCCGTGGCTCCCGCCGCAGGCCGAACATTCGTGCCGAAATTTGCACGTGGGCCCCCATTTGCAAAAGCAGTCATTAAAGGACCAGCACAAACCACGTCTGGCCAACTCCGCCCCTCCCAACCCTATTGAAGTGGCGGCCCCTTGAAAGGGGGAGGAACCCCCGGTAACTGGATAAACCCCCCCTCGCATTCATCACTCTCAACCACAGCCCTATATCCCTATGATCCCACCCCAACCCCTCACTTACCGACATCCGTTGTCGAAACTGCTCATCGTAACGAAGCCAGGCCAAGCCCCCATACACCCGATGGGCCTCCCAAATGGCGTCCAAGTAGCAAAACAGGGGCGAGCAGTGTTCCGGGTTCTTTTCCCCAATAACGCTTGCCAGTATAGCAAACGCTTGCAGCCAATTCCCGAAAGTCCTCGGGATCAACCGAAAGCGCCTCCTATCCTCGTCCTCCTCCTTCCGGTGCTCTTTCCCCTTTTCCCAACCTTCAATCCCAAAACGCTCCAAGGGCAGTAATGTGAATATGTCCACGTACTCCCTTCTCCATATTTTTTCCTTCACCTCCTGCCTCAAGTGCCCCCCCAACGGACCCTCGAAACACACGTAGGTGTGCCCCTTGGCGGAGTCCGAAATTGGAAGGGATCTATTGCCCCCCCCTAAATCGCCCATACCCTGATCATCCGTATTCTCCACCTCCCTGCTGTCCCCCTGCACTGCACCCTGCTGCAGCGCCCCCCCCCCCCGACGCCACTAGTCGCCAATGGCACCCTAGGCGCCCCCACGGCCACGGTACCCGGTGGCGCCCCCTTGGACCCCCCACTCGCCAATAATTCCCACCTGGTCAACAACTCCCTTACCCCTGCCATAAAACCTGCCTCCCCCGACCCGTCACCCCCAGACGCCCCACCCCCAGCTTGCGGTAATGCCAAAAAATCAGCGATAATTTGTGGCTCACCATGCCGAACGATACCACCGCCTGGTCCTTCCACGCGCCGTTCCAGACCCTGAGCCGCCGGGCCGGATTGGCCCAGCGACCCGCTTCCCGCCGGACGTCCCAGCGCCACCGCTGTTCCTGGTGTCGCTGCCAAGCCGCCGGAGGATGATGGTGGCCCGCTGACGCCCGCCGCCACAGACCGGCCACTCGCCCGACTGCCGCTGTCTTCCAATCGCCATCCTGGTGCCTCGACCGCCTCGCCTCCCGACACCGCACCCTGATCGACCACCGCCTGCAGGGAAAAAAGGAGGGGAGAGCAGATGGTACTGGCCGGGAAGCCAAGTCCCCGGCCGCAAACGCGAGGGTCCGCCGTGCCTGGACCTACATGCAAATGAGCAGGAGAGGATGCCATGCGCACCAGCTCGCCAGGCTGGGAGGCCGTCAATTCAAAGGGCCACGCACTAAGGGACGCAGGGACGCGCCAGGCTGGGGGAGCCGTGGGTGGGAGGGGGGCATCCCGAGGAGCCGGGGGGAAGGGGGGCAGTGAGGGGTCCAGCGGTGCCGTAAAGTGGCCGTGGGGGAGCGAGGATGACGCTCCCAACAAGGGACATGCGCCGTGGGAGAAAAGGGGGGTGGGGTAGGGGGGAAGAATGTGTGTGAGTTGGGGGGGATGGTGACGTGTGCTGTTTGGGGGCCCGAGCCAGCGTCCGAGCGGACGCCGGGGGCCCCGCTGGCAGACCCGGAGGGGGGGTTGTCCCCCCCTCCAGGTCCGCACTCCGCTCCGCGTGGAGCGGAGCGCTGACCCGGTTGGAGGTCCCTGGGAGAAGAGGAGCGTGGGGGGGGGAGGGGCCCCCTCCTCCGGCTTGTACGCGGGGAGGGGGGGATGAGAGGGCTGGAGGGGCCGGCCGCACTTGGTGCGTGCACTGGGCCCTTATTGCGCTCCCCCCGCTGCCGTGGGGGGGAGGATACAGGAGCCGCCGCCGCTCCCCTCACTCGAGGACGGCGTGGAGCGGAGGCGCTCATGCGGCCCGAGCTCCTCTGCTCAGGCCGCGCCACTGCCATGCGCGTTGGTGGGGGCGGGGCATCCGCCCTCACAGATTCAGCCTCTCCCTGCGCGGTGCGGGAGAGGCAGGAGGAGGCAGCACGCTTGCGGCCCGAGCTCTGGGCCTGGGGGCGCGACGAAACCGAAGGGGGCGGAGCCAACAGCCCCGGCCCGACATCCTCCCCCTGCCGAGCGCGGCGACGCTCGGCCCGCAGGCCCGTGGGAGACGCGACCGCCGGGGGATGCAGCGGGGGAGCAGACAGCACATCCAGCCCGGCACGGTCAGGGGCCCCGGACCTCCTGCGGCCGGAGCCGCCAGGTAAGGACCGCGCCGCTGAAGGGGAGGGGGAGGTGCGGGCAGTCCCGCGCCGCTCAGTGCGGCGCGGTGGTGAGGGGCTGAGCCGGGCGACCGCCCGGCGGGCCCTCCTGGGTCTGGATGGGGGTGGAGGCAAGGAGGACTGGGAAGGGATTAGGCTCCTAACCCAGTCCTCACCTCGCCGTCCAGCCTCCCTGCGAAGCGCTGCGAATAGGGCCTCCATCACTTAACTTATTGGGTGGGCGAGCGTCGGTCCGACTGCTCGTCCATCCACGCCGGGTCAAAGAGGAAGGGGAAGGGGACGGACGTGTTGGGGCGTGGGAGTCGTTGCCGGTAAAAACAGTCCTCACTCAAGTCTTGGCAAAAATAGGCTTAGGTTTATTTTGAGCAAAAACAAAACAAAAAACAAAATTCATGAAAATAAGGGGTTAAGTTATAGCTACCGTAGGACCAAGTAGCACCCCAGCTCTCAGCTCATCCTGACTGAACTGAACTGAAAATCCCTCCACCTATATACAGGTGCACTTATCTACCAATTACCAGTTTCCAACAGCCCTTTATTCTTAAAGGAATATACATCTGGTTTTTAAACAGAAATATTACATATAAATCATACATTAAACCACATGAAACAAAGCAACAAAGCATGTCTCCTTTAAAAATAAAAAGGAGCTTATAATCTATATACATATTAACAAATTATACACAGGAACATAACCACACTAGGTTTGGCTGCAGCTTTGCCTCACCTGGCAGTAATTAGCAGCATCCTATATAAACCCAGCACACCCTCTGCTCTGGTTTGGTCTCTGCAGGTAAGTAGCTGGTCATGCTGTGTGTGTGTTGGTGGGGAATAGTGAACTAGTTTATCTGTGAAAGGATAGTGGACAGAGATGAAGATTTGCTGGCCAGCAGATAGAAAAGAGAGAGAAAGATACATACACACAGACAGACAGACCTGCTCACTATTAACCCCTCAACAGGACGTCCCCTTAAATAAACCCCCTCCCCCCTGAGGTCACTTCCCCCAGTGACCACTTCCCCCCATGGCTGGTCTGCCTCCGGACAGGAACGCAGGCCAGTCATGTGGGCTGCCCTCCTTAAAGGGACAGCGCTTTCTTTCTGGGAGGGGGTTAAACAGGTGACACAATTTACCTCTAAAATAAGCCTTCTTCCTCCTATATAACTGTAGGATTTATATGCAATAGAGCATCCTGGGCATGTGGAAAAGGTTGTGAGAATAAATACACAGGACCTCCTATGTAATATATCCACTCGGTTGCAATACCAATGGTTTTACTGGTAAAACTTTTAGGCGTTCCCCAGATACAACTTTCTGAAAAACTCACATTTTTCATCAGTGCAAAGGTTGTAAATCCCAGCCCGGGACCCCATGGCCTTAACTTGAATTTCTCTCCCTTCCTTATCTTTTCTTACCTTACCCTTGCTTTCTCTTTCTGTTAAATCCCTCCTGGGTTAGCTATCAGGTTCTAGTTAATAAACGGTTCTGGATAAATTAAAGAAAGATATGTCCAGTCCCCCCTTAGGGTTTCTGAATGTACTTGTACTGTGTACAGTAATAGTAGTACAGACTAATGTTGGATTCTCAGTGGGCCATTTTCAAGATTTGCTGTTGAATGATAATTGATCCGTGTAAACTGTCATTGATCCATGTAAATGAGAATTTGTGGAAACAGGGATAGTCCAAAAATGGATATACAGCACATAGCACCAGCGGTCGCTCTAACAAATGATTAAGCAACAAATCTTCTGCATCTGAATGCAACTGGTTCAAGTGCAGAAGATTTTTGTGGTCGTTCGCTTGCTGAACAAACTTAATTTATCTGTTCGTTGAATAGTGCCATAAGCTGATAACAATGGCAAATGAGAGAAGGAGTTACATGCCTGTTACATACTGAGGCCTGCTGTGATATCATGATAGCATCTTAATATAGAGCACTGATATACAACCTTTCGTGGTCTAAGGGCTGCATGGTCTAATTGTTCCATTTCCAGGGGCCGCAATAAAACACAGATTACTGCAGGATAGATGTAGCATTGAGGCAGATGTGATATGAGTAGAGGTGAGGTGACATGGGCAAAGGTTAGGTGGAAAGAAGTTGGAAGAGGTGATGTGGGCTTAGGGGAGGAGAGCAGAGGTGAGGCAGGAAGAGGTGCAGTGGAAAGAGGTGGGCAGAGGTGAGAAGTAAGATGGAAAAAAGTGGGCAGGGGTGAGGTAGCAAAGGTGAGATTTTTAGTTTCCAGACTACTAGTGTCAGGAACCGCTTACCTGATCCCCGTTCCAGCGACGTCTCCAGGCGGCCAGCTGCAGCTGTCACTGTGCGGCGGCCGCGCTGGGCGGCGTCGGCTCGCGTAGCGCCGGCTCGCCCCCCGCTTCCTCCTCCAGTAGACGTGCTCGCGCGCGGCCGCGAGCACGTGTCTGTTATGCCCTCCGGCGGCATTGTGCTGCGCGCACCCGCCGGAGGATCAATTAAAGGGTTAATGAGTCCTAGGGGATTGAGGGCTTCGCCCTCTTCTGCTCTCCAGGCCAATCAGCCCCATTGATATCTTGGCCTTACCTCCTCCCTTGTTGCCAGCCAATTACCCTTGGAATCCTATGTGCTCCAATCAGTACACTGCTTCCCTCAGACCTGTCCCTATAAAGGCAATTCCCTCTCAGTTGTGAATTGCCTGTGATAGCGCTCAGAACCCTGTGTTACCTACTCCTGTGAAGTCTAACCTGTTGCCGATTTGATTGTACGACCACTCTCGATCCTGAATCCTTGTTGCCGACCTCTGCCTGTATTGACGCCTCTCGATCCTGAATCCTTGTTGCCGACCTTTGCCTGAACTGACGCTTCTAGATCCTGATCCCCAGTTGCCTGAACCCCGACTACGTCTTGCCTGACCCCTGGTGCCGCTACGATCTCTGCCTTCCCGTTATCGACCTATTGCCTGTCTCTGGACTTCCGTCACTCACGCTCTTGCTATTGGTTCTCCAGTCCTCCCACATATAAGCTTACATCCTTTGAGCCATTAAGTCCTGGGGGCAACCGATCCCGGGTAGGCGTATCTTGCGTCCCGGCAAGCGGGGGCTCCTACAGGTGAAGCTGGCTGTGGAGATTGGGGGTTGTGAGCTTATTAAGAGGGCTGGAGTTACCCCTAGCGTGACAACTAGTTTCCAGACATGCAGACTATTTAATATTCTTAAAAACTGTGACTCAAACTTTTTCAATGGAAATGTTTTCAATGCTGGTATGATCTCCAAGTATTTATTGCTGCTATAAACAATGCCGATACATTAAAAAGATAAACCCGATACTGGCCCTGGAGTCTGCAATTCATATAGGCTGGGTATGCGGGAGTGCGCACTCCACAGGGGAGCCAGGGACATGTGCACCACTGCTCCCTTTGTCAACGCGAAACTCAAAACAATGGCTTTATGCCCCAGGGGAACAGACCAAAACCGGGGATTGTTAAAATGAAATCTAATTCCTATTGGTTCCTTTTATAAATGCATGACCTTACCAATTAGAAATCCCTCTGGCCTCTAAGCTTTAAAGCTGACCTATAGTAGAAAAAAATGTATACGATATTTATAAATCAATTAGAAACACATTCATGAACTGGGAATCACTTGTGACTTTTGGGCCATTACCAGCACCCCAGGCCATTTGAGTTTTTCATTATTTCGTGACCCTAGTTTTTATAGGTAAAAGTTATTATTCATTTAGAAGAGATATCTGTCCAATTTATGAGAGCACTAGGTTATGGGATTTGTGAAATCATTTCCTAAAGTAAATAACGGCTTTAAACTGTCACTGCCTTTATTACATCGCCCTTGCTAGTTATATCCTTGTTTATCAGCATTGTTCATAGCAGGAACAAATGCTTAGAGATCACACCAGCATTGATAACATTTGCATGGAAAAAGTTTGAGTCACATTTTTTAAGAATATTAAATAGTCTGTATGTCCTATTAGGAAAACTAAAAAACTACATTGACCTTACTTAAAAAAAATTAAAGTTATTTTAGTTTACATTTCTAAACTTGTTTGTCTTGTTTGATTCAGGCCTCAGTCACACCTGTCTGGTACCAGCTGGGTTTCTGGATTTTGGGCAGATGCTGCAGTACCAAAAATGAAATCCAACAATGGCACCTCTATGGCCCCTATCTGGTGCAGCAGGAAATAAAAAAATGTGGCCTAAAAAAAAGTCCTGCCTGCTGCGGCACTATGTATTTTAATGGGATTAAACAGACAGGAAGGCAGGGCATAGGACCCAGAAACCGGGATCTTTTTAAATGCAGACACAAACGCAAATAAAAATGCAAGATACAGTTCCTACCGAAACCCCAAAACACAAAATGCATGTCCCAAACACTGCCGGACAGATGTGAACATAGCCTTAGTGGTAGCAAAACTTTTTTTCGGGGGGTGGGGATTGAGGTGGATTTGTAAAATATGCAGCTGAAAATATGGCATGCAGATAAAAAAAATGTTTGATTCAATTACTCTTTAGATCTCACTTTCAATTGCTGTACTTTTAAAAGTACAGAGAACAACATTACTTTTGTCATTCACCAAAAACAATATGGGAAAGTGAATGTCTATTTTGTCTTTTATAGACTGGCACACCGAGCATAGAAGATGGCATCCCCCATGCCTATGGTCGTGCTTATGACTGTCTGTATGTTGTTCAGCATTGCTTTACCACTCTGTCAGGGGCTAAAAAACATTATATATACTGTCCTTACTGAATTGAGGCCTATACTTCCAGTACTGAACAGTGTAAGCATATACTGACCCTTACACTCTTTCTTTTATAATTCCATCGTAGTTGATTTCCAGTCTGCAATTTAAGCAGCAAATGTTTCCTGTAATCGTCTCTGAAAAATGTCAGTGCATTTAAGGCTAAGCAGGCTGCACAATGCATATTAATAAGTTATCTAAAAGATATTTTAATGTAATAAATTGCTTGTAATTTCCTGTAACTACCACCCCCCTTGACAGCACACAAATGCAGTGCACCTTTGCTCAAAATGTGGTCACTTAGAGTGGACCAAAAACCAGGATTTTGACTATCCTGGATCTTGGTCCTTTCCCTGGGGGCACCCCGCAGTGCCCCGTTGTGTGAAACCCCCCCAGATAGCAGCAGCCAACTCACCTTATCCTGGTCCCATAGCGAGCCTAAGAGCAGCGGCTCTGATGGCCGCATCCTCCGTTTCCCTCTAGCAGTGAGCTTGCCCGTGCCAGGCATTTGTGAATGACCGGCGCTGGCACACTCCATATTAGAGGGAGGCGGAGGATGCGGCCGCCAGAGCTGCTACTCTTGGACGCGCCGTGGGACTGGGAAGAGTTGAGTTGCTGCAGCGATCTGGGGGGGGGGGGGGGGTTCAAACAGCATGGTGCCCCCGGGGAAAGGACCAGAACCCAGGATAGTCAAAACCTTTGACCATCCTGCATTTTGGTCCACTTTAAAAAGTCATAGCTTGTGAAGAAAATGAAGCAGATTATGGAGAAGACACACTGTGTTTTACCTACTGTGGAATAGCCTAAAAACAGGTGCTATATGGTATCGTTACTAAATTACAGTATTTCAGTAGACTGGGGCTAAAAATCAGCCTGAGGTTTTACCTCAACCTCTCTGTGTCCCACCTTTAATGTGCTTCCCAGCCAGTCAATGAGCATTCAAGATTATAGCATTGCAGACCAATATTATGTACAGGAGTTGATATGGCAACTTAAACCGGACCTTCACCATGATTTAATGAAAAGCCCAAACTCTTAAAAAATGGTTCCCCAGCATCTAGAATTAATATATTTTACGTTTTTAGTCAGTAACTTATTATTCTTTCCCCCACTGGGCTGCAACTCTGTTCAGGAATTTAGGATACGGGCGCCGCCATCTTGACTCAGAAGCATCACACTTACTGAGGAGAGGAGAGTGGGATAAGGTACAGGGGGGCGGGTTATAGCTGTGCTTTGCTCAGACAGAGCAGAGCTGGGGTTAGGTAACGGTCAGCAGTCCCAGAATGCAGAGCAGCACAGTCAGGAGGCACTTCCTGTTTGCAGGCTGCCTGATAAGATGGCGGCTTCCATAAGCCGCCATCTTGAATGTTTAAAGGCTAATAACATGCAGTAGATGCAGGTAGGATGATTTTTAATGAGCAATCTGTATGTACAGGGTGTGGGAAACATATAAGATAGACTCTTATTCAGAGTGAAGGTCCGCTTTAAGCTATGGTAATGAACTTCAAGCTATGGTAAAATACCAAGGATGAGTATGTTTTTCCACATAGACATGATGTTGAGGACAGAGCATTGCAGTAGTATGAACTGAGGTGTCCCGGCTTAGGTTTATAGTATGGCTGGGGGCACGCGTTTTTGACTCTCCTCACTTTGCTAAGAGCCAAGGAAGTCCTTAATGCCACATTGTATTGAATCCCCTACATCTTCTAAACAAGGACTTTTTGTCCAAGACAAAGCCCTAATCTTGGACCTCTATTACCATTCCACAGTGCAGATTACCCTGAGGTTCGCATTTGGTTGCTTTTGTTGTTATAAATCTGTGGTTCACAACCTTGTTTCATCAAGTACCACTTTGCATCTTCTAGTTATATCAATCTTCACCTAGGTAGTGTGTGGGTTGTCATTTAAAACCATGGTACAGAAGGGTTCTATCTATCCATTTCACAGTGTAAAGATGGGTGCACCCGGTAGCATCATATTGCAACCAAAAGAACACATGAGGCAGCTCTCCAAAATTTCAGTCCAAAAATCAAAATTGGCTCCCGGAGTGCAGGTTACATGGCTAGCTGTGGCCCAGATCAACAACAGCTTCCCATACTGTTCCCTTTATTCTTAACTCCTTCAATGCTCACGCCATTGTCATGGACCGGGTGGAGCGGACTCGGGTGTGGATCCGCTTTAACTGTGGGACCGATGGCGGGTACCGTGTCAGGGGAGCGGAGTCTAAGGAGCCACCGGTATTCACCAGAGCCCACCGCAAGACAGGTTGGTCTTGTGCGGCGAGTGACCCCCAGGTCGCTACCCCCCTACAGCGGCCCAGTCCCACAGTCAGCCGAGGTTCAGTGAGGTACACAAATGGCAGGCAAAAGGCGTAGTAAGTACAGGCAGAGATCGGGGCTGGCAGCACAGGTTCGCGGTAAAGGTGAGTAGCCGAGGTCGGGGGCAGGCAGCAAAGGCTCAGAGTCGGGGATAGGCAGAGGTCGGTACACGGGTGAGCAATCCAAGAATGTCTGACTTTCAACAAGCATGGAGAGACCAAGATCCTGCACTGAAGGAAGGAAGTGCCTCTTTAAATTGGAGAAGTGGATGCAGGATTGGATGACCAGGCACCAATCAGTGCTGTACAGGCCCTTTAAATCTCAGGAATATAGTGCGCTCGCCCTCTAGTGGACGGCGACGTGTGCGCACCTGAGCATGTGAGAAGGAAGCATGGGGGGAAGGGAGACAGCTAGGAACAGCCATGAGGGAAGTGCTGCAAAATGGATGACGGCTGGATGCAGCCATGGAGGTAAGTGAAGTGCTGCTAGATGGGCGTGCAGTCTCAAATCTTGTGTAGCACCAATCTGTACATATGCTACACTCTCAACCAAATCATTAGAAATATGACCCAACTCAAGCTTTTAGACTTTAGCCACTCAGTATTTACTAAAAAATAGCTGAAGTTATCTTAGCTGCTATATCACTCCCATAATAGCTTTGCATAAAATATTTATAGTACAATATAGATAGATATTACTGTAATACAACTGAGCTTGTATGAAGAAATGGTGGTCTTGATTGAGTAAGAGTTGAAAAAAATTATCTTGATCGTGAAAAATAACAGTGAATTTCACTGTTGCTGAAATAGAAAAACAATAGAAGTCAATGGCACTTTTTGCTGCCAAACTTCCAGGATCTTGAAAAAGCAAATATAAGACTTGAGTTTCTAAATTCTCCAGGGACTTTATAGCAGACAGGCTCCCAAAGCTGGATGTCCCTAGTTTGTGGTACAGAGCAGCACAGTGGGTCATTTGAGTTTAAGTATTTAAGTAGGAGGATGCTTCTTTTACTTTATACTAAAATATAATCTTTTGCTATAGGGAAACTCTATTTATATACAAATGTATTTTACAGGTAAATTGTGGCTTCGTCTACTTCTATCATTTACTTAATTAAAAATAAAGGTGGCTTAATTTCACCCCAGTTTAGCATTTTTTTTTATTTGTATTAAACCAAACTGAATCTTCAGAATTTGAGTAGAATTTTATAAAGGTGAGGTACAGTATTAGGTTTTCTTACCTCATTGGAAAAATTCTGTATTTCACCTGATGCTCCATCACAAGTTCCAGTGTTTTGTTTTTTTTTTTTTAGCTAAAACTTTTTCTGCCCTTTCTTATTTGAGGAAAAAAATATCACTCCGTTCCCTTATCGTAACTATAATGAAGAAACGCAACCAGTGCTGGAAAAATACAGCGCCAAAGATTTCAAGGAGGAAAAAAAATCATAAATATGCTGGGGAGCGCTGGAAAAACGAAAGTACAAAGTGGTGCTCACTGGCGCTGTGCTAATCGGCCGGTGGGTCCAACTGGTGCTCACCTAGGCTGGCCAATTTGTAAGCACAAGTACAAAGCACAGCACCAGATTACACAGGAATGCCGGTGCAATAGTCACAAAAATGATGCTAAAATGATGCTAAAGGGCGCACGTCATAAATAAGGCCCTTAGCTAGTCGTACTGATAATTGCCAATTACTTGTTCTTGTTTAAGATCTGTGCCTGCGTTATAAAAACGATATATCTTGTATATATTTGATTGGCTTTGCTAGCTTTTCAAGCAATCTGTTAAAATGGCCTTATGCCCAAGACACAGGTTAGTTGTAAGCTCGCCTTAGGGCACCGGCACTACAAAACCACAGGAGTCAAAGAGCATTCAGTGAAAATTCCATCACTTCTCGTCATAATAACAAGGTGACAGCATTCAGGAAATGCGAACAAATAACTTTCCTGGATACAATCTGTTGACAAATTTAGTGCCAGTGTATTCTAATAAAAACAGCACTCACTGGGAAAAGGTAGAGCTCACATAATTAGTTATCGTTTCTGTGCCAGTGAAATGTTATGTTAGCCAGTTTGCCAATGCATGCTACTGTGGATTTTCAAAAGAAAGAAAAATACAGTTACAGAGATAAGATTTAGATTAAAAGATAGGCAAACCCGCACAACCCAGTCTAGGTTCAGCGTTAATCATGTCATTACTGGGTAGAAGATATCCTTAAACTGATTTGCCTACATTTACCCTACCTTGAATTTGGTTAAAGTGTTAGTTTAGGCAAAATTATAGTATTCTGCCACCTCTCCACCCACCCCCAGGATGCTTAGTACACCAGGACAACCAAGTATCCTCAACCCTGCCAGGAGAAGCACTTTTGCATTCAAAGATGCTGTCCAAAACCTTTACTGCCTAGTTAGTCAGCAGCACAGCAGCAGATTGATCGCTGTACAATGATTGGCTACTTAGCAATTAGACTCCCAGCAGCAGCTGCCAAACGATGGTACAATGGCATTTGCTACTGGTCACGGTAGCCTCATTTTGCTCAGTGCCGGGGGGGGGGGGGGGGTGAGTAGTGGGGTACTATAACTTTCTTTGGACTTGTGCTGTAAAGATTCGAGATTTCTCCTGATATTTATTCAGCACATTATCAGGATAATATACTAAGTTATTTTAACCCCTTTAGTGCCAGCTATGGGAGTTTCACGTATCTGCCTCTCCAACTGTTAAGTTCCAGCT
The DNA here is from genome assembly GCA_027917425.1 of Gastrophryne carolinensis. Classification (NCBI taxonomy): domain Eukaryota; kingdom Metazoa; phylum Chordata; class Amphibia; order Anura; family Microhylidae; genus Gastrophryne; species Gastrophryne carolinensis. Next base: position 218,241,788 of record CM051234.1, read on the forward strand.
ACGTGAGACTCATGTAGCTGATTTCAAACCGCAATTTAAAAAAATGACAAAAGTTAAAAACTCACCTGACACCTTGTTTGATCTGGCCGGGCCTTCTCTTCACCCGGGGGATCTTCCAGGTTCAGGAAAGGACCTGGAATAGCCCCACTTTTTGCTGCCACTTTCACTGTACAAAAATGTACTGACATGACATTTACTCACCTGTGGCCACGATCCCCGCCGGGTCTCCTCTTCACCCGGGGAGGGGGGTGGCATCCAAACCCCTCCCAGGGCTCCTTGGCTTTCCAGGGAGTGCCTGGAAAAAGACCCCCCACCACTTCCGATGGGGCTGATTGCCACCTCCAGCCCCACCTTCTTGTGGGAGGAGTGAGATGGAGTAATTCTGCTCTTTGTAGTTTCCGGCCCAGCTTCGGCAATATCAGATGCCAGTAGTGTCGGGGCAGAGCAGGTGGGGGGGCAGGAGACTCTCCTGCACCCCCACCCACCTTGCACCGATCATCACTGGCATCTGACCAACATGGGACAGGATTGCCACAGAACACAGGATCATAGGCGAGTAAAGAAAAAAATAATAATAAATGTCATTTACTGGCAGTGTCCATTGTTCACTGTGGGATTGCCTACTCTGAACTGACTAGGAGAATCACTGGAGGAACAGGCAGTCACGTGCTGTTAAAAACGCGCACACACAATAAAAGTCTAAAATGTCCCATGAGAAATAATATCAAATACATGTAGGTTTGCTAAACACTAATGAAATAATAACTAAATAGTAAATGAAGTAATATATTTAAATAACTAAAATATAAAATAATTTATTTAAATTAGTAAATAGTTATTTGCAGTTAGATTGACTAAATGGCTTTTGCTGAATCAAGGACATTAGGGTTGATTCAGAGCCTCTTTCACATGCACTTTCGCATGTGTCTGTGTACGTTTTGTGAGTTTTTCCATGCTTTTTCAGTTTTTACGTTACTGTTTTCATGCTTCTATGCGTTTATGCTAACGCGAATATGCGCTTTCGATGATCGTATGTTTATTGGCAATTTTCCGTTATGTCGGTCAACTTATGTTATTGGTATGGGCTGGTGCATGATTCAGAGCCTTGATTGCTGATGACAACCCGCCCAATAAAACGGGTTTGCTTCCGCTCAACTTACGGGGTCATTTTGTAGGCGAAAGCTAGCTGTTGAGATGGTCGCTGAGCACGCAGAGGAGTACGAGTGCTTGCAGCTAAACGGCATGATCTGCATCACCATGGCCGAAGCCAGATTGCACCGCGCACGCATGGACATCAATCACATGCATGACGTTGAGCTGTTCGAGCTGACCCGACTTAACCGCGTTTCCCTCCATAACTTGTATAGTGAGCTGCGGCCATGGTTAGCCCACACCACAAGGAAGGGGCATGCAATTGCCGGTATAACCAAGATGCTTGGCTGCCTGCAATTTTTGGTGAATGGCTCGTTCCAGAGGCTGGGTGCCCTCTTCGTGGGGATGTCCCAGTCTACGCTGAGCCACACACTAAACAAGTTTTTGGATGGCATGGCTACCCTGTGTCCAATATACATCTATTTCCCAGACAACATGGTAGCCTGGAATGTGGTTAAGTTGGGGTTTTTTGATATAACCGACATGCCCAACTTCATGGGTGCGATTGATTGTACCCATGTTGCATTGGTGCCTCCAGCAGATGAAGAATATCTATTTAGGTATGTGGTTTAGGTCAACATTATGACTTGTATTAACTCATTAAATCTCAGAATGTTTTAATGTATATATAAATCAATCATTTTAATGCAGACCTTAACTACTCATTTGACTGTAGCCCTTAACTAATCATTTTCATGCAGACCTTAACTACTCATTTTAATGTAGCCCTTAACTAATCATTTGAATGCAGACCGTAACTAATAATTTGAATGTAGCCCTTAACTAATCATTTGAATGCAGACCTTAATTAGTCCTTATCATAAAGGCCTTATTTGAATCCGACTGACCAACTATTACTTATTGGTGTTAGTATTATTTTTGGGAAAATTAAAAAACACAATTTAACAATAAGGATCCCTTATTTTGTTGTGTTTAACTTGGTTATTTTCTTGATTGTTTTTGTGTAATAAATACCTGTATTTCTGCCCTTACAGGAACCGGAAGACGGGCCACACCATAAACGTGCAATGTGTGGTTGGCCCGGTTCCTAAGTGTTGCACACTCTATACACACTGAAGGACAAGGTTGAGAGTGGGACTGGCACATAAGGCTCTTAGAGAATAAATCAAAATATAATAAATGGCTTTAATGAATTATCAAAATTGGCACAAAAAACATACCATCAAAAAACAATTGGACAAAATACACATATAAGTGATACTAAGTGTGATGGCTGGCTTTCCCGGATCCACCCACAACGCCTATATCCTGGGAAATTCGAGCCTGTATGCTCGATTTGAATCAGGAAATTTTTCTGGTGGGTGGCTACTCTTTTGAGAAATAATTTCATTAGCTTTTCACTGTATAACCCTGTCTCAACATATGGATGTTCTTTCCCTCTGATGACATGATATACAATGTACCTAAGAAGTAGACACTAAATTTGTGTTTTATTATTTTCAGGGGATTCAAGTTACCCACTACTGCCATGGTTGATGACACCAGTCCTGCGCCCTCAGACTCAAGCCCAGGAGGGCTATAACCGGGCCCATAGAAAGACCCAGGTTGTTGTGGAGAGGTCCTTCGGCCTGCTTAAAAGCAGATTTAGATGCCTGGACCATACCGGGGGGCCCTGCAGTATGACCCCCAACAAGGTTATAAAGATCATAATAGCCTGCTGTGTCCTACATAATTTTGCGATAATGCAGCAGGTCCCCCGGTATGTTGACGTGTCCCCCTCTCCAGCCACCACGGACATTCCGGACGAGTTATATGAGGGCACCCAGAGTGCTTCTGGGCAATCCGTCCGGAGTCATCTGATCTCAAATTGTTTTTCATAATTTTTGGACAAAAAGCTTTTGAACAGATTTGAGCGTAATGCATTTTTATTGTCAATTTAACAACAATCCTCTTTTCAAAAACAATTCCACCCACCCAGGTTGAAGCAGCCAGGATTTCCTTAGGCCTAAACCTGCTGCGTGAGAGCTTGAGCAGCCAGTTTACTGAGCCCCAAACTATGGCCTTGCCAAGTGGGTTTTCTGACCACTATCATGAGTTGTATGGGAGAAATTGTAAAGCCACCAGCAAAGGCACAAGTTAACTATTATGGGTGCAGATCACCAGACAGGTAAATAGTGTTGGGATGTAGAGGAAACATGTGGAGCAAATAGAAATTCTGAATCTGGTGGATTACTATAATTAGGCTGGTGGTGGCCTTGTAGGATGTCCAGCACCTGTGCATGTGTGGCATTCAGCATCTGCCACTGCTCCAGCATCTTCCTGTTGCTAGTCCTAATTTCTTCCACCAGGGTGTTAAAGTAGTTATTGAAGTTTTGGAAGTGTGCTGACAGCTGCTCAATTAATCTTTGGTTTACTTCCCTAAAATGGCAGCTGTCATTTCTCAATGCTGTCTCCAGGATCTGCACACGCCTCACACGGGATACATGGTGACGTGGCTGGGGCGTTCTCCATTTCCACGGCTTTGGGTGCGTGCAGATGATGGAGGTCTAGGCCTAGCAACAGGAGCAGATGTAGTAGGAAAATCCTCTGCAACAGAGCTAGCACATGGGACAGTTGGTTGTGTCTCTTGCTGCTGTCCATGTTGGTCTGGCAGCAGAGGGCATGATTGACTCTTCTGCAGAGGATTTGTTGGCGGCTGCTGCTGGGGCAGTGGCAGATGATGATGCTGGGTTGGCATTTGTGGGCGCATGGTAATGTTCTCCTCCTCCTCCTCCATATGGTGTATTGCTTCCATTATGGGTGGTGTCTGTAGGGACATGAATAAAAATGTGTAAGATAGTTGCTCAAATAAATGTTGTGGCAAGTAGTCATCTTCCTTCACATGCATCAGCAGTTAATGTACAGTACACTTACCAGAGCCAGATGTTCCTGTGTAGGATATGTTGTTAATGGCTGGCGGGACATGGTGGCAGTGGCCAAAGAGGTGGAGGGTTGCACAGCAGCTTGAGTATTTTGAGGTGCTGGAATGTAAAAGGTAAGGCTATTTAACACATAAACATACCTTGTGTACCCATAGGAGTCGTTAGCCTTTACGGCACCCGCGGCAAAGATTCAAAATGGACTCTCCCACCGGTTTTCAGGACCACCTTTGGGGCCCCCCTGAACTGCTGCACCCGGGAAGCGTCTCCCCCCCCCTCTTCCCCCCTAGCTAGGGCCCTGTGTGTACCTAGGATTGTAAACTAAATTTAGTAGGCTAAAGGCTAAACAAAAAACCATTTCTTAAAATACTAACCTTCTGGCATGACATTGTTGTCAGTGTCTATGGCCCCAGACAAGCCCTGTAGTGCAGATGGGTGTATTAGGCCCAGAACAAGCTCCTCTACTGCAGTGTACTGGAGTTTGGTTGGAAATCCACCTCCTGTTTGCAACCTTTAAAACAAAGAAAAAACATTACTTAGAAGGTCATGCTCACCCACAACCTGCCCTACTCAAACACTGTACCCGTGATGCCTGCGTTAATTTCTCTTCCGCCGGACGGCATATTTGAGGTCTGATACTGGCAAAACAAGATGGCACCCACGCTCTTCACCCGCGAGCAACAGAACACTATTATGCTAGTAAGTGTTTGTGCAGGCCGTTGATTTGCAGGCGAAATGCATGCATATGCGATTAGGCAGTACAGTCCAAAACAGTGGGGGCAAAATTTGAATTTAAAAGCTGTGCCAAGCAAAAGTGAGTGCGCACATGTGCGCAACTCCAAAATGCCATCTAGAAGGATAGCTGAAAGCTAGAAATGTTATGGGGAATGTAAGTTCGGAACCTGCTATAATTGAGATTGTGATTTGTATGATGTTTGCATTAAGCAAATCCGTTTTTCTTTTCTCTTTTAGATGATGATGGAGAACAGGTATGACTACCTGGCGAGTGACTATCAAAAGAGAACGTTGGCACTTGAGATAGTGGCCAAAATTGCCGCCAACAGTGACACCACCTTCACCTTCACCCAGATCATCCAACACTGGTTGGACCTAAAGAGAAGGAAGAGGCCCCGGAAGAGGCGATTCTTTGCTCAGCATTTCCCAAGTAAGTACATGACTATTACATGTTAGATCTACAAAAGCCCTTAGGCAGGCCTCTGTTTATGAATGCTATTCTCTTCTAGTGAGCAAATGGGATTATAGAATAAGACCCACCCGGAGGCGAGCAGTCCGGCCAGTGCGGGATGGATCTAGCCCAAGTGAAGGTGGTGCGTCTCCAGTGCCAAGGTCCTCCCCCTCCTCTGTAGGTGGCTCCGACCAGCCACTATACCTGTCTACATAGGAGAGGCATCAGGGGCTCGCCAGGGAGTCTGCCCAGATGGCGGAGCAACAACACTCCGGTATGTTTCGCCTGAGGAAGTGACGTGACGCCACGAAACGCATTGCAGGGCCTTCTGTTTGGGGGCTCCCGTGGTGGCATGCACTTAGCACTTTATGGACGAGTAAGTAATTGAGTGGTGTATTTAGTTTGTGATTTGTACCTCATATTTCTAGTGTTATTTACACGGCTCAGCCCGATTGTACTTGATTTTGATGCACTTTTGAAAGCACCTGACACTTTTTTGCATTTGTGTATTTATATAGTATATATCAATTATTTCATAGTTTTTAGAGTTCCCCACTGGCATACATTAAGATAAACTCCCCCCCCCCTTTCCCTCTATTTTTTGATGGCAGTGTGCATATATGTGTTATATGTTTTTTAAAGTAAACCTTTTTAATATGTCTTAGTATGTGATTTGGACCATTAAATAAACTTATCAAGAACTACATATAACAGAGTGCCAGTGTTAGTCTCTGGTTTTATCCCTCTTTTAGGGGAGTTGGGGCACCCCTTCTGTATTTGTATTACCCTTTTTGGGTTATACCAGAGCAGGGCACCTGTGCATTATAGTATTTACTATTTGGTGCCGTCCATTCCTTTTGTTGGTTAAATGATATTAGAAGTAAACATATTTTTCCTTTCTCAACAGACTCAGATCCGGAGCATTGGCAGGCCCCAGAGAGGAGGCTGGTCCCCCAAGCTCAGGTCGCCTACCAGCCTAGTAAGTTTGTAGTCGATTTATTTGATTATCTATAACATAGCTTCATCACCAGGTATTAAAACTCCGTAGCCTATTAAATTAGCGTAATGACATATGGCCTCATCCCTATCCTAATAAACTAGCATAATGACATATGACCTCATCCCTAGCCTAATAAATTAGCATAATGACATATGGCCTCATCCCTTTGCTTGAACATTAATATTTCATTCCACAGCTATGAAAAATGTATATACCAAATATTAATTATTGATCCCTTTTCCACAGCAACCCCACAGGAGAGACTACAGCATTTGACGGCGGCGGTGTATAGGTGTATAGGCTGGTGGGCGGCATCCAGGAGCTGGCTGCTTCATTAGGGACCAGTGAAGAATAGATTCCTGGGACCTGCCACTTGTAGTTTTGACATTTTCTTTTAAAAATGTATATTTTTTTATATGTGTTAAAAAAAATTATTAAAAAAGTTGTTTTAAACCAAAAAAAAATAAACATTTTTGACATTTTTTTCAAAATTTTTGTTTTTTATTTTATAACAAAAAAAAGTAGAAAAATCATATTAATAAAAAAAACAAATACTAAATAATACATTTATTTAAGCTTAACCATGTTTCATGTTTATTTTATGTTAAGCTATAAACATTTAATGCATGAACACATCCAAAAAATAACATACATCAGAAGACATCCAGAAGAAATAGAAAAATAAGAAGAGAATGCAGAACATTAAGGTAAGCATTAATGCCGGAAGAACATCTAAACAGGAACCACGAGTGAGTTGAGGTAAGCATTAATTCTGGAAGAACATATAAACAGGAACCGCGAGTGAGTTGAGGTAAGCATTAATGCTGGAAGAACATGTAAACAGGAACCGCGAGTGAGTTGAGGTAAGCATTAATGCCGGGAGAACATCTAAACAGGAACCGCGAGTGAGTTGAGGTAAGCATTAATGCTGGAAGAACTAATAAACAGGAACCGCGAGTGAGTTGAGGTAAGCATTAATGCTGGAAGAACATATAAACAGGAACCGCGACTGAGTTGAGGTAAGCATTAATGCTGGAAGAACATCTAAACAGGAACCGCGAGTGAGTTGAGGTAAGCATTAATGCTGGAAGAACATGTAAACAGGAACCGTGAGTGAGTCAAGGTAAGCATTAATGCCGGGAGAACATCTAAACAGGAACCGCGAGTGAGTTGAGGTAAGCATTAATGCCGGAAGAACATCTAAACAGGAACCGCGAGTGAGTTCAGGAAAGCATTGGAGCAGAAGTGAGTGAGAGAATAGTTGAGACGGGGGACATGAATGAGGTAAATAGCTGCGCACATGCATACAAGCAAACTTTCCAACAGATTTCCTACAGAATTCCGTTTGGACGTATATTTGGAGAAAGATGCATGCTGAATCTAGCGGGACATGGAAAATCTTCGCTGGAAGCTACGTTGGAAAATGCTGAAAAACGGTAGTATACGAGGTTTACTAGACAACGTAAACGTAACCCTCGTCCTCCCGAGGACGCAATGAGAGGCAGAGATTGACTCTCGTTGGCATACGCAGCTACGAACAGTAAACGGAATGCTTCCGATGGAGGCCTACACCTACGCATACGGAGAAAAGTGTAAAATACACAGAACGAGCCAAATACGACACGGTTTTGTGGAGCCTCTGAATCAGGCCTATTGTGTCAAAACACCACTATGTAGGTGCCAGATGTATGTGCAACTTCTTGAACTAATGGGTTGGGAAAACAGACATGTATCGGAATCTAGCCCAGTCAATAGGTGGGCGTTAATAAGTTTGCCGAGTACTGTAGGTACTTTCTGCATAGCATAAACCATTTTGTTCTGCATATATGTGCATTTCTGTTCTAAACTATTGCTCTGGGGTACCCAACCTTTTGACGCGCGGAAGCCTCTTGACCCTTTCAGTGCTATTCTACCTAGAAAGGTTGTTACCCCATGTTGCCAAGCAAGTTTTAAGCACTATATATGCAATATATGTGATTAACTGTGATTTTTGCAGGAACATGATTTGCTGCTTTTTCCAGCAGTTTGGGACTTAACATGATATCTCTTGTTTGTAATTGCTTCAGTGCTTTCTCAATATCTTGAGTAAAAGGAAAAAATTTTATTTCCTAGCTTTTTTTAAATAGAAAATGTAAGTTTTTCAAGAAATCCATATTGCTTGTAAAACCCCCATTCTTCCTGATCTCAACGATAGGGAATATGTATTGGTAGACACCCATTCCTGCCCAGGAAACTCTCCAAACTGAAAAGAGTGAATACAACTATTATTTGAACCTTGCAATAACTATCAAGAGTTAAGTGGTGTGGGGTCCCACCTCTCCAGCAAAACCAGCTCAGACACCAACTATTTGGGCTGGTAGCCCAGAGCTCGAAGGCTGAGTGACCAGCCCCCGGCCCTAAAGGCTACCATTCCACATAACCCTCAAGGGCATCAGGCTCTTCTACATGCCCCCTGCCCATTGGGGATACAGGTAATCATGGGAGTGTTATGGCAAGTCACCTGCTTAGTCAAGTAAAAAATATGGAAAAAGTACTTTTTTTTTTTTACAACACTATTTTCCCCCTTCCATAACCGGGTGCTGCTCCACGCTGTTCACCACTCTCCGCTGTCTTTAGCGAGGCAGAGAACACGGGCAGGGAGCTGCCAGGAGCACAGGGCAGGACTGAGAATCTGTTTATTCTGTTCCGCTGCAGACACCATTGGCCCACCTGAGGATGGGAATATTGCTTGGGCTGGACGTAGATGGATGTACTCATTGCTGACATGTAATGGTTGGCGATGCCACAACGTAAGTGCCTGGCATTAGAAGGGATTTAGAATCTGGTCACAGGCAACAATGAATAGTTTCCACATTTTTTCCTTTTTTGAATAGCATAAGGAAGATTTTCTACAACAATCAGGAAATCCACTGTCCTTCCACCACACCCCTGCATTTATATGTAACAATCCCTGCATACTCACAATACACATGCCAATTTCAGATGCTCTCTGACTATATGGGACCTGTATTTATAGCCCTCCCCCAATACTCAACCTATCTAAACTCCAAATAATGCTAAGCATACAGTTATTATAGAGAAACCATTTTACAAAATGATTGTGTCAACGGTATTATACATTCAATGTCACCTAGTCACCAAGTCATTGCTGTCACTTCTATTTTCAATCACCCATCCTTACTGTGCTCCTATTTAACTACACGTCAGGTCTATTTACCCCTCCTACTTTCCACCCAGTAGGTCAAAGGCCACTTCAGATGGCTCTGAGGGCCCCCTGGGCATGTGTGGTTTATAGCAAAGTAACTGATGTTTCTTTGCTACGTGTTGTATCAGTTTGCTCTACAAGATCCACAGTATATAAAAATGCTGGCATGACACACTGACATATTATATTTGTATACTGTAGTATATGTAAAACGGAATCATGACTAAATATAGACTTCCTGGCTAGCTCTTGCTGTGGCTTTAGGGTTTTTCTGGTCCTCTTATTCCAAAGAAGAGGTATTTGGGGCTTGATTTATCAAGCCCTTCTGCCAGACAATGCCATTTCAGTGAAAATTAGAGTAGTACAACATTTTATTTACACATTTTTCAGCATGTGGCTGCACCGCTAATGTTTTAGTAAATGTGCTTCTTGTAGTGCAGAAATGCTTGATAAATCGGGCACTTGGTGTCATTGGGACAGTGCATCTATCTAAGAAGGTGCATTCAAATATATTATTATTTAATAAAATTGTGCAAATAATTATGCTAAAATATATAATAATTTCCAAATAATTTTGTTTGTTTGCCCGAGAACAGGCTCTTGTTTGATTTGGCAGAAAGTCACGTTACATTTCACACATTAACTACCAATATGTTACAAGCAACAGCTTTATAGGAATACGATGCAAACTGTGAAACATTTACTAATCTCCTGAGTATACATTACAGTCATCTTGTTTATAACATACCCCCCCACATCCAATTTTTCTATGCTTTTTATTTACAGTTTTACAGGAACACCTATTCTGTAAATGTGCTTATAAGGAGAAATAAACTGAATATGTCTCTATTATGCTCTGCCGCAATTCTGTTGAAAATTAATTAGTCTTGTCCCTTTGTTAATAAAGTCTTCAGATTCATTTTTATGTGGGAATCAGCTAATGAATGCAGGAGGATAACATGCCCATACATGGCTTATTGAAGACCACCAAAACAGGGCCAGCGTCAGCACCCGGCATAGCGGGGCAGCTGCCGAGGCCCCCCTCACTGACAGGGCTGGCCGTTGGGGTGTGCGATGGCACTTGACTGGCGGTGGACTGGGAGGGCACCGCCACAGCTGGTTCCCATATCTCCTTGAATGGCAGGGTTCCACACAAAGAGGCATCTTGATTTAGATTCCAGGGGAGGAAGTGCTGGATTTTGTTCTGCTTTTAAGTTGCCCACCCCAGCTGATTTCCTATCCCTGGAGCATCCCAATCTGTGAAACCTTACTGTGTGAACCCCCTTGGGATCGCTGGTATACCCACCATGCAAGCAATTCCACCCCTGAGTTTTTATCTGCTTTACAGGGGCATTTCCATTTGGGATGCCCCAGTTTGTGAAAGAACCCCCCTGGTTTGGTCGTTAACTCAAACTAGCGATCCCACAGTGCATTCACCAGTTCGATGAAAGTAATGAACTGGGGGGTCACACACTGGGACATCCAAAATCAGGAGAATCTAGATTTGTTTTGACTCCAAGGTCAGGTTTAAAGTGGTTTGGTGAGCTTCAAAGTGGACCAAAACTAGAGTTTTGGTCCAAATAGCATGATCCTTAGGGGGCATCCAGATTTGGGGCATCCCCACAAAGGGGCCCCTATTGAGACCATGTCGCCCAACCCTGGAGCCGGCCCTGACCAAACATCTTGGAAATATTATTCTAATTTAAAGCAAAAATATCAGAGGTCCTCTTTAGCTAAATTATTGCTGGAGTGCAAGAAGAATCTCCCTTTAAAGTGGACCAAAAACCCAATATGGAATGCCCAGCTGTGTAAATAAAAACCTGGTTTTCCTGTATACTCACCTTAATCCTCAAACTCACAGTATATACATAGGCCTCTGGCAGCATCCCGGTTCTGTGTGCTTCCCATGCCCAGCAGACCTGAATATCTGTTGACTGGGCCACACAGGCTACAGGGAGTGGGGATGCTGTGGGGGCTAATGGTCGCAAAAGCTTAGCTGCAGACTGTGGGATTGAAGATCCGGATGAGTATATGGGGAAACCGGAGGGTTTTACTCTGTGGGACATCCAAAATTGGAAAGGGACAAACCCCAGGACTTTGGGATGAATTGGGATGCCTCGCTGTTTGAAACCCCGCTGTTTGCTGGGGATGCAGGGGGATGCGGAAGCACAGTCTCCATTGTGAACAATGAGAGCCATCTGCTGAATCATGTAATCATAGCAGACGGCAATCATTACAAGAGAGCCTGTGCATGTGCCTTTGGAGTGGGGAAAGGTGAGTTTTTATGGCTACCCTGGGGGGTTTCACACAGTGGGGCATCCTGTATCGGAATAAGTTAGCGCCTGTCCCTGGAATCTTTTAGATTCCAGGCCGGCGGCTGCTGGGTTTTGTTCCACTTTGAAGAAGACCAACTCAATTATATGAGTAAAGCATGGCAATGTTTTCATTCTGCATCTATCAGCATTGTCTCAATAGTAAGGAAATATTCAAATATTTATGTGTTATGTGTTACCAATAGCTATGACTTAGTCTGGACTGAAATTCAGAATGTGTCACATCGCAGTACTTACCTGGCTTCTGCCATTCTCTTGCTGGGACAGTAGTAGACGACCTTGTTGCCTGGAAACTGGTGACAAGCACTGCTTATATTAAAGTGGACCAACTGTCAAAAATTAAATCGGACAAACACAACAAACAGTGCTCTTATGCATCCCTCCCCAGGGCATTTTAGATTGCTGCACAAAAAAATACATTTACCTTTTTGTAACTCCTGCTGTGGTAAATTTTAAAAACAAAAAGCTGACTCATGGATCTCCAGGGGGCCTGCAAACAGGAATTGCTGCTGGGTTTCCTGTTACTGTGCATTGTCAGTTATGTCAGTTGAATCCAGGCAGCAGCATGGCTGAGATGCTGAGAAAGGAAGCTCCAAAATGGCCATTACCACTAGAAATTCTTTGTTTTAGCTTTGAGTGGATGCAGGAGCAAGAAAGTGCTAACAATGCTTCGGCATCATGTGTCCCCAAAGGTGACTTCCGGCTGGCTTAGCTTGCAATCTGATTATTTTAAAACCATCTCCAGAAGCTAGCATGCCACTGATTGACAGTATTGTCTGGCTCTTAATGAATTTACTGCATTTGTATATATAATACATTAATTAGTTGATATATGTTTGGTTGAAGAAAAATCATATATATATATATTTATATTTATATTATTATTTTTTTTTTTTGAATGAACAGAATCTTCTTTAAAGTGGACCCATGACCAGAATATTCACTATCCTAGTGATAGGTCTTTGTCTTCTGTGTGAAACCCCCTAGATCACCCACCCAACTCACCTTTCTGCCAGTCAAATGGCACATGCTTGGGATCTGGTCCAATCAGTGCTTTATACCGTATATACTAATTCATGGCAAAAAGAACTGGAGAATTGGGCATAGGGAGTGGGGGTGGTCGCATGTTCCAACGCTGCACGTTCCAACGCTGGGAGTGGGAGCGCGGCTCAGCTGCCAGCACAATCGCAGCACAGGACCGCTGAAATCGTGAATAATTGTGGGCTTCACACAGTGGGGCATACCGAATCGGAATTCCCCAGAGGCATGTGGATTCATTACTAACGACAAGTATCGGCAGATGAGCGTCTGTATAGCGCCGCTTAGAGTAGATGCTGTAAGCAGGTATCGGACGCTGTAACATAGCGCCTCAGTTGCTCTAGTAACCTGGACCGCATTGATGAATGTGATGTATGTTGAGCGCTCTAACATCAATACAGCGCTGCAGGGAGGGAAAGGTAGCGCCAGCTCAGTGTGATCGACTCTCAGGGCTCCACACCATACTTATCAAAAAAGGATACACACAGCGTCAGCGCTCTAAAGCTGGGTGCTATAGCATACACCTTGAACACATATACACCTGTAACAAAGCAAAAACACAGGGAATGACATTGTTTTAACACTATGACGTTAACACTTCAGTGCCAGACCTGTAATGACCTAATGTTCTGCATAAAAATATCAAAAGTCCAAAAAGTTTCTAAAAATGTTTGTTTGCAGCCAGGAGACGTCACACAATGATTTGAGAAAAAACAGATACCAAATGTCAAACACGCTGTGTAAACAGAAGCAAATGAACGGCCATTGAAATGTATGGGAGACCGACAGTGAGCGAAAGGTAATACCTGGTGCTCTGGAAGATAGAGCTCCAGCACTATACGCTGAGCTGCCTGTAATAATACATCAGACGCTACATGGCGCTGTAAGAGTCGCTCACCAGATTCACTTTCATAAATGTGGTTTTGCCTACAGTGCCCTGCATTCACCAGACACTGCCTGTCACTATAAGGCACTATCTGACGCTATCCCTTCTTAAATAACCCCCTTAGTCGGCTGACCCTATGTCGCCGTTAAAAATAGAGCTGACCAAACTCAACCCAAATGTTGCCAAAATGTCGTTCTGATCAAACCAAACCATATTTGAGCTGAATATAACTTTTACTAACATTTGAACAGAAACACTAATGCATAAAGACTGGTTACCATGAGGCACAACAGATAGCTTTCCATGACACAGTGAAATTTAATTTATTGCTATTATATATATCACTTGTCAAAATCATTTCACTTCACTATGACCTTTGCTAAATCTCAGAATTGTAGCCTTACTATAGAAAGAATACATTTTATCATTCCCCTGCCCTCTATTTTATTCTGCTTCACCTTTTCAAAAGTCAGTGGAGAAAAATCTTTTTTTCAAAGAGACTCTCGCGATGAGTAATTCTTCCCATAACTAAAAAAAAAACAAAAAAAAAAAACAAAGTTTCAGTAAGACTGGCTTTACTAGAGTCCTAGAAAGGCTTAACGGAATATATCAGAAAGCCAGGGATAATATGGTATTTGTGTCCGATACAGAACTGCCCAGAAGGGCAATCTAGAATTTGCATGGTGTTGGTGATAACAGACAGAGATAACAATCCTTAACCCTTTCAGTGCCGGCATACCTAGAGATTGTCACCCTCTGATGTTGGGCAATTTTTTATCATTTTGCACCATGTATGTTTAACTGTGCAGGAATTCCTTTTCAGGAATTTCTATGGAATTTTATACTGTTGTTTTCAGCAAAGTTTGGGCTTTTACATGAAATGTCTTGCTTGTATTGTATTGTATTGTCTTCTCAATATTTTGGGGTATAAAATGTGGCCACTGGGCTCTTCTGCATCCCCTGGTCTATGAAGAAGCAGGTAATCGGGCAGGGGTTTTTGGAAAGTCCCCCGTTTGCCAGCTGGTGACTTGCTGGCCCCTCCTGCCCTTTGACCTGGTATCTGGTCTCAAGGACCCCTTACCAGTTCACAAAGGATTAAGTGGAAAAAACACAAATTTATATTTAGACCAAACAAGAATCATAGGGGGGCATACCAATGAACACAACAATTCTCATGTTTATTCCGCAACAACACACAATACATAATACAATATAAACCTTTAAAATCCATATAGTTACATACACAACTCACATAAGACATACATAAAGATAGGTGTAGACGGGGGGAGAGCAGAAATAATAATAAATGACCATACTATGATAAGCAATCCTGCTAATCAACCCTAATAAGTTGATTAATCCCTGTCTATGATCCGGATCCTAAATGTGCAAAATGGCTGAATAAATATAAAATACTATAAAACAAGTGACCAATACAATACCAATAATAAAAAAAATTCAAAATGCTTATAAATAGTGACCAATGCAATAGCGCTAATGCAAAAACTGTAGATATATTTATAATAATATTGTTCTCTAGAATACAAAGTACATGTGCAAAGAAATATCTATCTATCTATCTATCTATCTATCTATCTATCTATCTATCTATCCTTATACAACCCACATCAAACAAACACCTATACAACATCTATACAATCAATGACACCAAAATTCAATCCAAATATCAGTCCAAATAAAATCATACAATACAGAATAAATAGCCTCTCCACCGCCTACCACCTCACAGAGAGCTACACGTTCTATAGGTCCCACTTCATCATGCTGTTGTCTCGTGGCAGTACCTGTCTTAAATAAGGAGTTATAATCCCCAGATTGTCGACGGCAATACACGTGTGCTGGGAGTATAGTGGAGAGGCGCTGGGTCAGCGTGGTCACGTGAAGACCGACCCGGAACAGATGGCTGTGGCCACGGACATGCCCCGGACTGCAAGGTCACACACGAGAAAGTGCGAACAAGAATGTACACCGCCTAGGTCGCGGTAACGTATGCGTTATGGCTGCTGCGATATTTGAATAATGAAACAATAATGAAACTTGGATTAATGAACCCTGAGCATCAAGATTTCCTACTTAAGAATATTTTATATCAATGCCCATTTTATACTTCCATCTGGTAAGGAGTATTTTAAGCGCTGCGCACATAATTCAATAGACGGTATTATGCTATGTGCGGCTTTTGTTTTATTTTATTTCCACATGTCAAAATCTGAATAAATGAGGATTTATTTTATACAACCTAAGTCTTGATAATTCTAAGAGAGATAAGAATAAGTGGTTTGGAGAAAAAGGAGATATATCCCTTTAGCCATATGATTAAGATCCTATATAAGAAGAAGTATTGGATATACAGAGAAGCGCTTTGTCTTTTATTATATGGTACGTGTGTGGTGTGACCGGTGATGGATACACTTGCAGCTAATTAGTAAAGATAATCACGTGGTGAATAGAAGAAAGAAATTGTATCTGAATTGTCCCGCGGAGAATCGCACACACAGTGCTTTTATATTTATATACTATTGAGAGTATTAGTGCCATACTCTGTTTATCTCCTTGCGCTGAGGACTTTAATAACAAAGAAAGAGCAACAAGAGGAAATTGCAATATATTGTTTAAATTCCTGAGCGCGAACTATTAACATTTGTTATTATTGTTAAGAATGTACACCCAGCACATGTCCCAGCGTCCACGAGGCACCGCCCACGGCCAACAAACCACCTGCAGGGCGGTGCACACACACACACCTTGAAAAATGCTTTATTACTATTTCACCCCTTATTACATTATATTATTCCATCACTAGGAGTTGTCCACCAATCCAATCTTTAGCCAGAAGTGAGCTGCAAAAGCTGAGAGAGGGGCAGAGGGCTTCGCTGCTCACTTCTGCTGCAGGGAGGGTCTTTTTATACCGACAGAGGGAGATGAAGTGTCATATTACACCTTTTCCTTAGCAGCAGGTAACGCCCCTCATCATGAGTCCAAATTGGGGAGTTGAGAAGCCTTGCATATGGCTGACACCAGCCCTGATCCATCTGTAGAAAGCAAGATGGCTGGGATACAGATGCGCCCTGCATACACAATGAGCTTGACACCCAGGGCTTTCTTTTGCTCATCTGCCCTAAGAAATAGCCTGGCTGCCAAATAATAAAGGCAAATTCAGGGAAAGGCTAAGCAGCAGAGGAGCTAGAAATCTAACATGAAGGAAACTACAGAACAAGACTGAGAAGGACAAAGAGAGGAGCTAGCACAGAAAGCAGGATGAAGCTAGGTGAATACTAATAGAATAACACCACTAATCATTATTAGCCCCTGATAGACCTGAAAAGAACCATAGTAACCATTTCCACAACATCCTATCTTCCTTCACAGAGGAGCTAGAAATTTAACAGACAGGGAACTGCAGAGTGAACATAGTGAGACTGAGAAGGACAAAGAGAGGAGCTAGCACAGAAAGCAGGATGTGTTGAGCTAGCTGAATAAAAGTATATCACAAATATAAACATAATTAGCCCCTGACAAACTCCAAGTAGTAACTGCGGCCATTACCTCATATCTCCCTTCCCATAGTTAGAATTCAGAACTGCATTGCTCTTAGGTGGAATATTATTGATAAAAATAAGAAAGAAATTGAAATGCATATTTATCTTACCTTCTCAGTCTGCAACTGTGGAAATCTTTGTGTCACACTACACTATTTCAATTCTACTGATGTGTGTACATTATGGGGGTTATTTAAAAAACGCTGGCGCCAGGTAGTGCCAAGTAGCACCACGTAGCGTCAGGTGAACACTGGGCTCTGTATGTGAAAACCACATTTAAGAAAGTCAATCTGGTGAGTGCCTCTAACAGTGCCATGTAGCGTCACATGTATCACTAGCGGTGGCTCAGTGTAAAGCGTCAGTGCTCTAGGTTCAGCAGCGCCATGTAGTACCTGTTGCTCACTAGCGTTTTCCTATACATTTCAATGGTGTTTTATTTGGTTGTGTATAAATAGCGTTTTGCAAAAATATTATTTTTTAATTTTTGGTTCAAATCATTGTGTGGCCTCTCCTGCCCAGCAACAAACACTTTTATTGTGTTTTTTTTTTTACATTTTTTTATGCAGAATTGTATGTGCAGGTCTGACACTGCAGTGTCAGTGTTACAGTGTTAAAACAATGTCATTCCATGTGTTTTAGCTCTGGTGCTGGTGTGTATGTGTTGTGAAAAACAGACTTTTATCACATAGCTTCTGGAGTGCCCAGTTTTAGAGCGCCGACACTGGTTTGTGTAGTTTTTTCTAAAATATGGGCTTCAGCGCCAAGTGCCCGACGCACTTAGATGGCGCTACCTATTGTTCTCTGCAGCGTTGTTCTATTGTTAGATATAGCGTAGTCTTGGACGCTTTGACCTCGGGACACCACCTAGGGTTCTCCATAGGCTCTGCAGTGAATCAGGGAGAGTGCTTCTATAGCGCCCTCCAGACATCACATTTATCAATGCTGGACAGGATAGTACAGCGTCACCTGTCCGTCCGCTAAGCTAGGTCACAGCTCCCTATACCCGCTTGCAGCGCTGCTACACAGATGCTCACATGGCAATACGCGGCGCTAGTCTTAAATTAGACTCCATATTAAACTATATGCAATGTTTCGGCCCGGAGGTGTAACTAAATGTGATCAGGCCCTAGTGCAAAATAATGCACACAAGTGAAATGATCCTAGAAGTTTTGCTTGCAGATATCTTTTCCATAAACACTTTTTGCCTGTTATTACCACTCAGGGCCGATATTACTGCCTCAGTGGCACTCAGCGTGTGATTTTTCAAATGAAAAACAGGCAGCGCTGATGCAGCCAACAGTCTCCATCTAATTTATCACTAGTGCCATGTAGTTTGTAGTGCTGTTGTTTAAGCTGTGTTGTTTATAGTGGCACTGTAAGTTAATCTTTGATCACAATAGCAGAATCATATTGAAGTGTTATATGCTTATAATTAATATTACACACATATATTTGTACAGGACTTGCATTGTGACTTGTCAGTAATGTAAATGCTGACCCTACAGTAGATGTCACCAAATGTAATTTTATTTTTTTCTGGTTAAATTATTTTTCATGCCTTCTTGCTTACCAATGTGTAATTTGTACAACAACTAAAACGCAGCCGAAACGCAAGTCAGTATAAAGTGGTGCTCATTGGCGCTGTTATAGATGGCATGCAGGCCTAAAAGGCGCTGATACAGGTTGGCCAAGACCTAGTGCAACAATCAAAGCTAATTATTTAACATCCTGTGCTCTTCTAGTATCATTCTAGTATCTTCTAGTATCATTCTGTCCAAGTAGCAGCACCAAAAAAAATAAAAGCGATGGTGGCGCTCAAAAACTGGCACCATGCCATCAAAATGACGTTACACGGCACATTTCTTAAATAAGGCCCTTAGTCACAAGATATAAAGGAGAGAAACTGGGTGAGGGGGGTTTACTTTATTGTGTAGCAGACGAGAGATAGACGTATTGTTAAGTACTTGTTGCCTTTGGTGCTGGAGCCATTTGTGAAAATCATGGCTGAATTTTTACAAATGTTTTAAAAAAATGTATACTTGAAATGTATACTTGAAATGTACACTTGGTTGAAAAAAAAGCCTTTTGTCCATTAACCCTTTAACCGCCAGCCTACCTGGAGTTTTTGTTACACTTTGTTGCCAGACCATTTTTCACTATTTTGCACGATACCCAACATGCATAGGCACTACTAACCCTTTTAACTGCCAGCCTACTTGAGGCTTTGTCACCCTCTCTTGACAGGTCATTTTTCACCTTTTTGCGCTATGCTTAACTGTGATTTTTGCAGCAATTTCCAGGAAAATCACATATTTTTTTTTTTGGCGGCAGAGTTTAGGCTTTAACATGAAATGTCTTGTTTGTAATTTTTTTACTGTTTTTTTAAATATTTTTGAGTAAATTAAACAAAACAAAATAAAATTTTTTTTTTAGAAAATTGTCTCCTTTATTTCAAATAAAACATTTGTTTTATTAAAGAAAACCATATTGCATGTGAAAGCCCCATTTCTCCCGATTACAACGGTACTGCATATGTATCGGTAGCCCCCTGTTACTGTTCAGAAGACCCCCCCAAACTGAAAAAACACTTTATAACATGTAAAAATAAAATACAACTACAAATCAAACTATAAAGGGTTAAATCAAGAACAAAAATTGGTGTGGGGTTCCCCTTCCAAGGGGGGGGGGGGGGGGGTAATCCCCTATTTTTTTTTAATTTTAAGGGTTAAAAACCCTTAAAAATTCCCATAAAAATGACATGGGGTCCCCCCTACCCAGCATAACCAGCCCGGGGATCAGCTATGTAGGGCTTGTAGAACAGGGCGCAGGGGCCAGCTTTGGTGGCCCCCCGCCCTGCCAATTACAAGCCCGCACCGCCTAAATCAGCCTGGGCCCTTCTGCCCCCCCTGGGCTTTGGGGAGGCAGGTAATAGGGGGGCCGGGGTTAATGGCAAATCACCCGCTCGCCGCAGGTGACTTGACAGCCCCCAAGCCTTGTGAACTGGTACACATCTATAAGATTCCTGGACCATTCTATTCCCTCCCCCCCGGGCATCCAAAATCAGGATGCCCCTCTGTGTGAAACCCCCCGGAACACCCGCTACCACTAACTTGAATCCCGGTCCTACGGCGCATGTGCGGGCCGCATCCCCGCTATCCCTCTAGCAGGACGCGTGCCCAGGCCGGCTATTTATGAATGGCCGGCGCGGGCACGCTCCCTGTTAGAGGGAAGTGGGGGATGCGGCCACCAGCGCGCTCAGAGCGGCTGAGCTTAGATGTCTCTTAGATGTCCATAACTAAGCCGCTCTGAGCGCGCTGATTGGACGAGCGGCCGCGCATGCGCCGTAGGACCCGGGTGAGGTGAGTTATTTGGTCTAAAATGGGTTCCTATTTAAAACATCTAAAACCCCTTTAGCTTGTTTAGCTGAAAAGTTTGAACCTGGTACACCAGCTATGGTTCCTAATGATAAACTCAGCCCTGGCTATTGGGCTTTGTTAAGTTGTCAAAAATAACTTTGGGGTGGCTTAACCCTCCCTAGGGTAATCTGAAGTTGGATTCCCCACTCCTTAACAAACCATAGAAAGCCCAAAAACAATTCACCTTTACGGGAACCTCTGACCCTATAGCCAGCTTGCCCGTTTCTTTGCCTGCGACCGATCAGGTTCAAACAAGGAACATGCATGTGCACCAACCTGGCCTGAAATTAATCTGAGATACCCTGCAGGAAGGTCTTAAAGTGGAAGTACAGTCAAACACTGACCCCCCACCCTGCTATCCTACCCTGGTGCTGAGGCAGGACAGGGGGGTTACAAAGAAAAAAACCCTCACATTATCCACGCGCCAACAATGGCCGCTGAAAAAGATGCAAAGCCGCATCCGCATGGTCGGGGGGAAGAGCACACGGAGAAGGGGGATGCGGCTTTGTGCTTTTGACCGAGGTGGCAGCTCCCAGTATCCGGAGCTTGCCCGTGGATAAGGTAAGGGATCTGGCTTGCCCATTGATAAGGTAAGGGTTTTTTTCTTTGTAACCTCAGTGCCAGGGCAGGGTGGCAGGATGGTTATAGTGGTTTCATAGTTTGACTGTAGTTCTACTTTAAATAGACCTAAAGTTTTTTTTGTTTTACATAAGTCTGCTTTAAGCATTGCATGTAGATAACTTTAGAACCAGGGCAATCCATGTAGTCTGGTACATTCAATGAGATAATATGTGCATAAATATTACTAGAGATGAGCGAATCGATTCGGACGAACCCGAATTCGTTGCGAATTTCAGGAAAAATTCGATTCTGAACGAATCCGAATTTCCCCGCAATTCGATCGATCGAAGTTTTCCTTTAAACTCCATTTATTTCAATTACAGCCATTGTAAAATGGTGGATGAACATGTCCAGACATATCCCCTGGGGAAAGATGTCATGGGAAGGTCACATGCAGCCTATCAGCAGCCAGGAAGCCCGGTGACGTCACAGTGCTATATAAACGGCGGCCATCTCGCTTGTGCGCATTTCAGCCTTGCATTGCAGACAGAACGGAGGTTGCTGCAGACAGGGAGAGACTTACAGACAGGCAGGGAGACCCACAGAGACCCACACAGTGCCAGGGAGAGCCAGGGAGAGATAGGGAAAAATCGGGAACGATACAGGCAGGGACAGCAGAGAAAGTGACACTTCACTTCATTTGCCAGATCAGTTTTAAATTGCTTTTTTTTTGTGCTGTAAATATTCCTGCCCATTGTGCATCCCATCTTGGCAGTGGCATATTTAACCCTATTTGTTACACACAAGCATTTCTTATAACTCGATTAGTTTTCACCCTATCTGTTATACTAAATCAGCTTCTACAGGCTCTGTTTTATTAATATATTGCATTTTGAATTGGTTTTGTGCGTCCTGTAAAAACACCAGGCCGCATGGGAATCCCAAACCAGCACATTTCACCCTATCTGTTATACTAAATCAGCTTCTAAAGGCTCTGTTTTATTAATATATTGCATTTTGAATTGGTTTAGTGTGTCCTTTAAAAACACCAGGCCACAGGGTATCCCAAACCGGCACATTTCACCTTATCTGTTATACTAAATCAGCTTCTAAAGGCTCTGTTTTATTAATATATTGCATTTTGAATTGGTTTAGTGCGTCCTTTAAAAACACCAGGCCACAGGGTATCCCAAACCGGCACATTTCACCCTATTTTGTTATACTAAAGCAGCTTCTGCAGGCTCTGTTTTATTAATATATTGCATTTTGAATTGGCTTAGTGCGTCCTTTAAAAACACCAGGCCGCAGGGTATCCCAAACTGGCACATTTCACCCTATCTGTTATACTAAAGCAGCTTCTACAGGCTCTGTTTTATTAATATATTGCATTTTGAACTGGTTTTGTGTGTCCTGTAAAAACACCAGGCCGCAGGGTATCCCAAACCAGCACATTTCACCCTATCTGTTATACTAAATCAGATTCTAAAGGTTCTGTTTTATTAATATATTGCATTTTGAATTGGTTTAGTGCGTCCTGTAAAAACACCAGGCAGCAGGGTATCCCAAACCGGCACATTTCACCCTATCTGTTATACTAAAGCAGCTTCTACAGGCTCTGTTTTATTAATATATTGCAGTTTGAATTGGTTTTGTGCGTCCTGTAAAAACACCAGGCCACATGGCATCCCAAACAAGCATATTTCACCCTATCTGTTATACTAAATCAGCTTCTAAATGCTCTGTTTTATTAATATATTGCATTTTGAATTGGTTTAGTGCGTCCTGTAAAAACACCAGGCAGCAGGGTATCCCAAACCGGCACATTTCACCCTATCTGTTATACTAAAGCAGCTTCTACAGGCTCTGTTTTATTAATATATTGCAGTTTGAATTGGTTTTGTGCGTCCTGTAAAAACACCAGGCCGCATGGCATCCCAAACAAGCATATTTCACCCTATCTGTTATACTAAATCAGCTTCTAAAGGCTCTGTTTTATGAATATATTGCATTTTAAATTGGTTTTGTGCGTCCTGTAAAAAAAACAGGCTGCAGGGTATCCCAAACCGGCACATTTCACCCTATCTGTTATACTAAATCAGCTTCTAAAGGCTCTGTCTTATTGATATATTGCATTTTATATTGGTTTTGTGCGTCCTGTAAAAACACCAGGCCGCTTGGCATCCCAAACCAGCACATTTCACCCTATCTGTTATACTAAATCAGCTTCTAAAGGCTCTGTTTTATTAATATATTGCATTTTGAATTGCTTTTGTGCATCCTGTAAAAACACCAGGCCGCAGGGTATCCCAAACTGGCACATTTCACCCTATCTGTTATACTAAATCAGCTTTTAATGGCTCTGTTTTATTAATAGATTGCATTTTGAATTGGTTTTGTGCGTCCTTTAAAAACACCAGGCCGCAGGGTATCCCAAACCGGCACATTTCACCCTTTCTGTTATACTAAAGCAGCTTCTACAGGCTCTGTTTTATTAATATATTGCAGTTTGAACTAGTTTTGTGCGTCCTGTAAAAACACCAGGCCGCATGGCATCCCAAACCAGCACATTTCACCCTATCTGTTATACTAAATCAGCTTCTAAAGGCTCTGTTTTATTAATATATTGCATTTTTAATTGGTTTTGTGCGTCCTTTAAAAACACCAGGCCGCAGGGTATCCCAAACTGGCACATTTCACCCTATCTGTTATAATAAAGCAGCTTCTACAGGCTCTGTTTCATTAATATATTGCATTTTGAATTGGTTTTGTGCGTCCTGAAAAAACATCAGGCCGCATGGGCATCCCAAACCAGCACATTTCACCCTATCTGTTATACTAAATCAGCTTCTAAAGGCTCTGTTTTATTAATATATTGCATTTTGAATTGGTTTTGTGCGTCCTGTAAAAACACCAGGTCGCAGGGTATCCCAAGCACATTTGACCCTATCTGTCAAGCAGCTGTTAAAGAGGATTTCTTCTAACTGGATTACAGTTTTAATTGTTTTTGTGTCATCTATAAAAACCCCAGGCCAATGGGCATCCCATATTAGCACATTTGACCCTATCTGTTACACACAAGCAGGTCTTAAAGCTGATTTCATCTAACTAGAGCACAGTTTTAATTGTTTTTGTGTCTGCTGTAAAAACCCCTGCCCACTGGGCATGCCATGTTTGCACACTTAACCCTATCTGTTACACACAAGCAGCTCTTAAAGGGAACTTCATCTAACTAGAGCACAGTTTTAATTGTTTTTGTGTCTGCTGTAAAACCCCCTGGGCACTGTACATCCCATGTTAGCACATTTAACCCTATCTGTTACACACAAGCAGCTCTTAAAGGGGATTTCATCTAACTAGAGTTTTAATTGTTTCTGTGTTTGCTGTAAAAACCCCTGGTCACTGGGCATCCCAAACACTAGCATAAATATTTCAAGACTACCTGTCTAATAACTGCTTGCATTTTATAATTAACGTCACTTTTCCACAATCAAGGGAGGCCACCTCTTTATGTGAGCAGGGGGCATCCCAAACACTAGCATAAATATTTCAAGACTACCTATCTATTAGCTGGTTGGATTTTGTAATCAATGTCACTTTTCCACTATCAAAGGAGCCAACCTCTCCATGTGAGGAGGGGGCATCCCAAACACTAGCATTAATATTTCAAGAGTACCTGTCTATTAACTGGTTGCATTTTGTAAAGAAAGTCACGTTGTCAAATTGCCAGCAGCCATTGCCTATAACCGGGGGGCATCCCAAATATGCTAGCATGTGTCTTTTAAGAGTGCTCACATTGGAGTTGGCAGCAGCAGCATTAGGAGCCCATATATTGCCTGAAAGACACACATATGAGCTGGCAGCAGCATAGGGAGCCCATATATTGCCTGAAAGACACACCCAGGAGTTGGCAGCAGCATAGGGAGCTCATATATTGCCTGAAAGACACACCCTGGAGTTGGCAGCAGCATAAGGAGCTACCATGCTTCAGCTACTACCATGGATCAGCCATTGGTGGCTGGAAATCCTGGCTGAACCATGCCTGATTCATCTTCAAAAAGGTGAGTCTCTCCACATTTTTCGTGGACAGACGAGTTCTCCTTGGCATGACTATGGCCCCCGCCGCACTAAACACCGCTCAGATGGCACACTACTCGCTGGGCAGGACAGCTTTCCCAGTGCAGACTCTGCCAGTTGCAGCCACAATTCAAGTTTGGCTGCCCAGAAGTCGCCGATTGGCAATAACTACGTTTAGATCACGAAAGGACCAACTGCCGTGGTGACAGGAAAAGGGTGAGAGCCTCGCCTAAACTATAACAAGCAGTTAAGCAAACATTTTAAATGTGAGTGCGCATTTTAAAGGATGTATATAAATTTTTAAAAAAATAAAAAAGTGGGATTGCACTAGATTTTCCCCTTTTGTTTTATTATATATACCACTAACATCATTGCGAGCTGAGACATTTGCAACGAGCCCATACAACTTTGATTGGAAACAAATGTAAAGGAGAGATCCTATTGGAAATTAAATTATAAGCTTCACATTACTCATCAGCTGGTAAGAGTACCTAATACTGGTGATGGGCACTGCGGTGATGCTATAAGCTTGTGAACACTGAAGAGACTATAATATCAAGGAATTGCGACATCTAAATAAGAGAGTGGCACAATTTGATTTATATTGTCTGATGTGGAAGAACTGCAATGCTATAGAAACAAGGGCCATTTAAAGGGCCAGTGTTATACATTAAGAGAACTGTTAATCATTTTTATGCTCTGTGTTCAGATATCAATATGGTATGACACTGCCTGCTGGTTCAGGGCCTGATCCAGGTCTTTCTGCTGCTCATGATTAGCCTCACTATGCGGGTTGCTTGTGATTAGGGTGTGATTCTGTTAGTTGTCATCTGATTCCGACCCGGCTTGATTGACCATTCCTGTCTGCTGCCTGTACCGACCTCTGCTTTGTCTGACCATGAACCTGCCTGCCCCTTTGGATACCCCGAGATCTCTGACCTCCCGGCTTGACCCTTTGGCTACTCCTGACTACACCTGTCTCATCCCTGTACTCTGACGCACCCTCCGGATTGACTACCTGTGAAAGACCTCGGCTTCGGGACACCCTCGTGGTTCATCGGCCTTCACTGTAAGCAGCCATCCTTTGTGCCTATTAAGACCTGGGGGCAACCGTGTCCGATGAGGCGTACCTAGCGTCCCGGCAAACCGGGGCTTGACTATAGGCAGAAGCGGCGGTGGAGATTGGGGGTTGCCTGCTTAGAGAAGGCTGGTGTCCCGCTGGGCATCACAGTATGGACCATGGCATCGGCCATGCAGATAGGCATCGGCCAACTGACTACGTAGAATGTCTCTGTCGTAGGTCAGTTTGTCCTCCCTCTCAGTGGGTGTAAAAAATGCCCCCATTTTGTGTCAGAAGCGAGGGTCCAATAAGGTGGAAGGCCAGAAGTCATCCCGCTGACAAATGGAGACAATTCTGCGGTCACTACGCAAGCACGTGAGCATGCATCGTGCCATTTCTGCAAGTTACTCAGAGGGAGCATACTGCCACGGTGTGTCTGGGTCCTCTGTCTCGCCTTCCTCACAACCCTCTAGCTCCTCTGGCTGCTCCTGCTCCTCCTCTCCTGTCAGATGACTAGATAAAATGGCCATTTTGTCAAACCTAAACTGTGCTTCGCTGTGCCCCACCCCCTCCTCCATTTCAGCCCCCACAGGCTTCATGTGGCCATGAAATGTAGACGCCATGTCTCCTGTGCTCTGACCAGCCATGGTTTCCAACATGTTTTGTAGTACATGAAGCAGTGGAATCACATCGTTCATCCCATAGTCCTGGCGACTGACTAATAATTGGCTTCCTCAAAGGGCCTGAGCAAACAACAGGTGTCACGTATGAGCTGCCACCGGTTAACATTGAAGTTACACACGGGAGTCCCCCTATCCGCTTGGACCATCAAAAAACAGTGATGGCTTTTCTCAGTTCGTATAGTCTATCCAACATATGGAGGGTGGAAACATCGCAAATCAGACTATGTGGGGGGATACCGTTCTGACGCTGTAGCTCAAGAAGGGTGTGCTTGGCAGTGTAGGAGTGGCTGAAGTGCATGCAAAGTTTTCTTCCCGTTGTTAGCATGTCTTGCATCTGGGGGAAAGACTTCAGAAAATGCTTGACAACTAGGATGAACACGTGTGGCATACAGGGCGCATGGCTCAGGCTTCCTTGTCGCAGTGCAGGCAAGATGTTCTTCCCATTGTCAGTCACCATGGTTCCCATTTGCAGTTTGGGTGGAGATTTATGATTTTTAGCAGTTCCTCCCATATGTGACTCCGTGGCTCAAGGCAAACCATGTGAAGAACAGTGTGAGTCCTGCACACATGGTAGGCTGGAAGGGCACTGAAATAAATTAAAAAAAATAAAAAAATACAGAAAAAAAATATTAAGAAAAAACAAAATACAAAAAAAAAATTAAAAATGAACAAAAATAATGTGACACCATTGCTAAATGCAAGTGCACTGTCACAGGCACAACGGCCTAGGAGCATGGAGGCCACAGCGAAGGGACCTCTCCAAGTTGCTGTTGTGGTTGTGCAGGAACCACAATCACCCATTGGTGCTTAAAGGATATGTATTGTCCCTGACCGTAGTTACAGCTCCAGACGTAGGCACTGCCGTGCACTTTAGTACACACTGACGGGCTAAAGGACTGGCTCACCTTCTGTTCAACAAAATTGTACGTGGCTGGTACTGCCTTCTTCGCAAAGAAATGACAGCATGCCTCGGCTCGGCACAAGCCATCAGTTCTCTGAAAGGTCCACCACCTCAAAAGGGAGGGACTGCAGCACCAGCAACTTATACAGGAGCACATTTAGCTTCTGCACGTTGGATGAGTGAGCACATACTGTTGTCTCTTGGATGTGGCTTGGCCAATGGATTTCTGGCGGAATGACTGACTCAGATTAAGAGGAGGAGGAGCATCTGGAGCGACAAAGGATGGGTATGATACACAGGAGGTGGTGGAGCCTTGGCTGGCTAGAACAGAGAGTCTGCTGAGACCTCTGCTTGATGAATTGAGGCCTAATATATTACAATGTTACTAATATGTTACTATGTTACTAATTACAAATATGTTACTAATTCCAAATATGTTACTATGTTACTAATGTGTTACTATGTTACTAATGTGTTACTATGTTACTAATGTGTTACTATGTTACTAATGTGTTACTATGTTACTGTGTTACTATGTTACTAATATGTTACTATGTTACTAATATGTTACTAATATGTTACTATGTTACTAATATGTTACTAATCTGTCACTCTCCATCACTCCAAGCCTTTAAAAGTGCCCTCAAAACTCACTGATGTCCTCCTCAGCTTCCTCAACAGTGTCTGCTTAAGAAACCAAAACGCTTGCAACACCTCCTCCCACGCCACTCTCCTCATCACTACTTGCCCACCTAGTGGAAGAAGCGGCGAGTGTCTCCTCCACTTCTTGGCTGGGCAGTAGCTGCTGATCATCATATCGTCCTCACTGAATAGTGGAGCTGAACCCAAAGCATAAGATATAACCGACAGTTGACTGGGGGTGTCAGATGTCACTTGTGATGCAGTGGATGATTGTGTTAACAAATGGATGATGACAGATGGGTTGCTGGTCAAGACACGACCGCTAGCTAATACCGGAAGATCAGGCCTCTCACTGAGACTCCTACTGCCACTCACCCCTAGTCTGCTGCAACCTCTGCTTGATGAATTTAGGCCTCTGCAACTTCTCTGTGCCCATCCTGGCACTTCTCTGCCTGACATACTTAGTGCGTATATGAGGGGAGGACAAAACGCTACACTGCACTTAATGCAGGATTTGTCGATAACAGCAGCAGGTGTGTAGCTATCTATGGCCTTTATCTAAGTAGTAACTTGGCCCTGAAGACTTTAGCAGGAACAAAGTGATGAAACTCTTAGATGTGCGTATGTGATGCTCTGATGAGAGCAATTTAATGTGCTCCAGTACGCTTGAAAAATTTTTTTTGAGAGACTGGCCTGCGTGGAAATGAATCGGGCATGGATCAGCCAAGATTTCCACCCACCAATGCCTGATGCATTAGAGTAGATTGATCATGGGGCCAGACCAACACTAAAGAAATATGGATAGTGCAAAACAGATTTAAGGCGCTGCTCTCCAGTTACAGACATTCCTCCGCATCAGGCCACAAGTAATTATTGAGAAAATGCTTTACGTTAGTCTTACTTTTTATTAATATTCTTCGGATAAGATATATGTGCCGAAAATCTGTATATGTTCTCTTCATGCTGCTGCAAACTCCAGGGTGTGTCTTTCAGGCAATATATGGGCTCCTAATGCTGCTGCCAACTCCTGGGTGTGTCTTTCAGGCAATATCTGAGCTCTCTATGCTGCTGCCAAGTCCAATGTGTTTTTCAGGCAATATATGGGCTCCCTATGCTGCTGTCAAGTCCAGAGTGTGTCTTTCAGGCAATATTTGGGCTGCTGCTGCTGCCAACTCTAGTGTGTCATTAGGCTAATTTTTGGGCTCCTGCTGCCAACTTCAGTGTCCCTTTCAAGCTATGTTTGGCCTCCTGCTGCTGCTGCTGCCAACTGCAGTGTGTCTTTAGACCAATTTTTGGGTTCCTGCTGCTGCTGCCAACTTCAGGGTGTGTCTTTAGGCCAATTTTTGGGCTCCTGCTGCCAACTCCAGTGTCTCTTTCAAGCTATGATTGGCCTCCTGCTGCTGCTGCTGCCGCTGCCAGCTGCAGTGTGTCTTTCAGCCAATGTTTGGGCTCCTGCTGCTGCCAACTCCAGTGTGTCTTTAGGCCAATTGTTGGGCTCCTGCTGCCAACTCCAGTGTCTCTTTCAAGCAATGTTTGGGCTCCTGCTGCTGCCAACTCCAGGGTGTGTGTTTAGTCCAATTTTTGGGCTCCTGCTGCCAACTCCAGTGTCTCTTTCAAGCAATGTTTGGGCTCCTGCTGCTGCTGCTGGCAACTCCAGCGTGTCTTTCAGCCAATTTTTGGGTTCCTGCTGCTGATGCTGGCAACTCCAGTGCCTCTTTCAGCCAATGTTTGGGCTCCTGCTGCTGCCAACTCCAGGGTGTGTCTTTAGGCCAATTTTTGGGCTCCTGCTGCCAACTCCAGTGTCTCTTTCAAGCTATGTTTGGCCTCCTGCTGCTGCTGCCAACTGCAGTGTGTCTTTAGGCCAAATTTTTGGGATCCTGCTGCCAACTTCAGTGTCTCTTTCAGCCAATGTTTGGGCTCCTACTGCTTCTGCTGCCAGCTCCAGGGTGTGTTTTAAGGCCAATTTTTGGACTCCTGCTGCCAACTTCAGTGTCTCTTTCAAGCTATGTTTGGCCTCCTGCTGCTGCTGCTGCCAACTGCAGTGTGTCTTTAGGCCAATTTTAGGGTTCCTGCTGCTGCTGCCAACTCCAGGGTGTGTCTTTAGACAAATTTTTGGGCTCCTGCTGCCAACTCCAGTGTCTCTTTCAGCCAATGTTTGGGCTCCTGCTGCTGCTGCCAACTCCAGTGTGTCTTTAGGCCAATTTTTGGGCTCCTGCTGCCAACTCCAGTGTCTCTTTCAAGCAATGTTTGGGCTCCTGCTGCTGCTGGCAACTCCAGTGTGTCTTTAGGCCAATTTTTGGGCTTCTGCTGCCAACTCCAGTGTCTCTTTAAAGCAATGTTTGGGCTGCTGCTGCTGCCAACTCCAGGGTGTGTCTTTAGTCCAATTTTGTGGCTCCTGCTGCCAACTCCAGTGTCTCTTTCATGCAATGTTTGTGCTCCTGCTGATGCTGCCAACTCCAGTGTGTCTTAAGGCCAATTTTTGGGCTCCTGCTGCCAACTCCAGTGTCTCTTTCAGCCAATGTTTGGGCTCCTGCTGCTGCTGGCAACTCCAGTGTGTCCTTAGGCCAATTTTTGGGTTCCTGCTGCTGGCAACTCCAGGGTGTGTCTATCAGTCAATGTTTGGGCTCCTGCTGCCAACTCCAGTGTCTCTTTCAGCCAATGTTTGGGCTCCTGCTGCTGCTGCTGCCAACTCCAGGGTGTGTCTTTAGGCCAATTTTTGGGCTCCTGCTGCCAACTCCAGTGTCTCTTTCAAGCAATGTTTGGGCTCCTGCTGCTGCTGGCAACTCCAGTGTGTCTTTAGGCCAATTTTTGGGCTCCTGCTGCCAACTCCAGTGTCTCTTTCAACCAATGTTTGGGCTCCTGCTGCTGCTGCTGCCAACTCCAGGGTGTGTCTTTAGTCCAATTTTTTGGCTCCTGCTGCCAACTCCAGTGTCTCTTTCATGCAATGCTTGCGCTCCTGCTGCTGCTGCCAACTCCAATGTGTCTTTAGGCCAATTTTTGGGCTCCTGCTGCCAACTCCAGTGTCTCTTTCAGCCAATGTTTGAGCTCCTGCTGCTGCTGGCAACTCCAGTGTTTCCTTAGGCCAATTTATGGGTTCCTGCTGCTGGCAACTCCAGGGTGTGTCTATCAGTCAATGTTTGGGCTCCTGCTGCCAACTCCAGTGTCTCTTTCAGCCAATGTTTGGGCTCCTGCTGCCAACTCCAGGGTGTGTCTTTAGGCCAATGTTTGAGCTCCAGCTGCCAACTCCAGTGTCTCTTTTAAGCTATGTTTGGCCTCCTGCTGCTGCTGCCAACTGCAGTGTGTCTTTAGGCCAATTTTTGGGTTCCTGCTGCTGCTGCTGCCATCTCCAGGGTGTGTCTTTAGGCCAATTTTTGCGCTCCTGCTGCCAACTCCAGTGTCTCTTTCAGCCAATGTTCGGGCTCCTGTTGCTGCGGCTGCCAACTCCAGGGTGTCTTTAGGCCAATTTTTGGGCTCCTGCTGCCAACTCCAGTGTCTCTTTCAAGCAATGTTTGGGCTCCTGCTGCTGCTGCCAACTCCAGGGTGTGTCTTTAGTCCAATGTTTGGGCTCCTGCTGCAAATTCCAGTGTCTCTTTCAGCCAATGTTTGGGCTCCTGCTGCTGCCAACTCCAGTGTGTCTTTAGGCCAATTTTTGGGCTCCTGCTGCCAACTCCAGTGTCTCTTTCAAGCAATATTTGGGCTCCTGCTGCTGCTGCCAACTCCAGTGTGTTTTTAGGCCAATTTTTGGGCTCCTGCTACCAACTCCAGTGTCTCTTTCAGCCAATGTTTGGGCTCCTGCTGCTGCCAACTCCAGGGTGTATCTTTAGGCCAATTTTTGGGCTCCTGCTGCCAACTCCAGTGTCTCTTTCAAGCTATGTTTGGCCTCCTGCTGCTGCTGCCAACTGCAGTGTGTCTTTAGGCCAATGGGTTCTTTGGGTTTGGGTTCCTGCTGCCAACTCCAGTGTCTCTTTCAGTCAATGTTTGGGCTCCTGCTGCTGCTGCCAACTTCAGGGTGTGTCTTAAGGCCAATTTTTGGGCTCCTGCTGCCAACTCCAGTGTCTCTTTCAAGCTATGTTTGGCCTCCTGCTGCCAGCTGCAGTGTGTCTTTAGGCCAATTTTTGGGTTCCTGCTGCTGCTGCTGCCAACTCCAGGGTGTGTCTTTAGGCCAATTTTTGGGCTCCTGCTGCCAACTCCAGTGTCTCTTTCAGCCAATGTTTGGGCTCTTGCTGCTGCCAACTCCAGGGTGTGTCTTTAGGCCAATTTTTGGGCTCCTGCTGCCAACTCCAGTGTATCTTTCAGCCAATGTTTGGGCTCCTGCTGCTGCTGCTGCTGCCAACTCCAGGGTGTGTCTTTAGGCCAATTTTATGGGCTCCTGCTGCCAACTCCTGTGTCTCTTTCAGCCAATGTTTGGGCTCCTGCTGCTGCTGCTGCCAACTCCAGGGTGTGTCTTTAGGCCAATTTTATGGGCTCCTGCTGCCAACTCCAGTGTCTCTTTCAGCCAATGTTTGGGCTCCTGCTGCTGCTGCTGCCAACTCCAGTGCGTCTTAAGGCCAATTTTTGGGCTCCTGCTGCCAACTCCAGTGCCTCTTTCAAGCAATGTTTGGGCTTCTGCTGCTGCTGGCAACTCTGTATATGTTCTCTTAATGCTGCTGCCAACTCCAGGGTGTGTATTTCTGGCAATTCTGGGCACCTGCTGCTGCTTACAACTCCAGTGTGTCTTTAGGCCAATTTTTGGGTTCCTGCTGCCAACTCCAGTGTCTCTTTCAAGCAATGTTTGGGCTCCTGCTGCTGCTGCTGCTGCTGCCAACTCCAGGGTGTGTCTTTAGTCCAATTTTTGGGCTCCTGCTGCCAACTCCAGTGTCTGTTTCAAGAAATGTTTGGGCTCCTGCTGCTGCCAACTTCAGTGTGTCTTTAGGCCATTTTTTGGGCTCCCGCTGCCAACTCCAGTGTCTCTTTCATGCAATGTTTGGGCTCCTGCTGCTGCTGCCAATTCCATTGTGTCTTTAGGCCAATTTTTGGGCTCTTGCTACCAACTCCAGTGTCTCTTTCAGCCAATGTTTGGGCTCCTGCAGCTGCTGCTGCTGGCAACTCCAGGGTGTCTTTAGGCCAATTTTTGGGTTCCTGCTGCTGCTGGCAACTCCAGGGTGTGTCTATCAGTCAATGTTTGGGCTCCTGCTGCCAACTCCAGTGTCTCTTTCAGCCAATGTTTGGGCTCCTGCTGCTGCTGCTGCCAACTCCAGAGTGTACCTTTAGGCCATTTTTTGGGCTCCTGTTGCCAACTCCAATGTCTCTTTCAAGCAATGTTTAGGCTCCTGCTGCTGCTGCTGCCAATTCCAGTGTGTCTTTAGGCCAATTTTGGGGCTCTTGCTGCCAACTCCAGTGTCTCTTTCAGCCAATGTTTGGGCTCCTGCTGCTGCTGCTGGCAACTCCAGGGTGTCTTTAGGCCAATTTTTGGGTTCCTGCTGCTGCTACTGCTGGCAACTCCAGGGTGTGTCTATCAGTCAATGTTTGGGCTCTTGCTGCCAACTCCAGTGTCTCTTTCAGCCAATGTCTGGGCTCCTGCTGCTGCTGTTGCCAACTCCAGGGTGTGTCTTTAGGCCAATTTTTGGGCTCCTGCTGCCAACTCCAGTTTCTCTTTCAAGCTATGTTTGGCCTCCTGCTGCTGCTGCCAACTGCAGTGTGTCTTTAGGCCAATTTTTGGGTTCCTGCTGCCAACTCCAGTGTCTCTTTCAAGCTATGTTTGGGCTGCTGCTGCTGCTTGCAACTCCAGGGTGTCATTCAGACAATTTTTGGGCTCCTGCTGCCAACTCCAGTGTGTCTTTCAAGCTATGTCTGGGCTGCTGCTACTGCTTGCAACTCCAGGGTGTCATTCAGCCAATTTTTGGGCTCCTGCTGCCAACTCTAGTGTCTCTTTCAAGCTAGGTTTGGGCTGCTGCTGCTTGCAACTCCAGGGTGTCATTCAGCCAAATGTTGGGCTCCTGCTGCCAACTCCATTGTCTCTTTTAAGCTATGTTTGGGCTCCTGCTGCTGCTGCTTGCAACTCCAGGGTGTCATTCAGCCAATTTTTGGGCTCCTGCTGCCAACTCCAGTGTCTCTTTCAAGCTATGTTTGGGCTCCTGCTGCTGTTGCTTGCAACTCCAGGGTGTCATTCAGCCCATGTTTGGGCTCCTGCTGCCAACTCCAGTGTCTCTTTCAAGCTATGTTTGGGCTCCTGCTGCTTGCAACTCCAGGGTGTCATTCAGCCAATTTTTGGGCTCCTGCTGCCAACTCCAGTGTGTCTTTCAAGCTAGGTTTGGGCTCCTGCTGCTGCTGCTGTTTGCAACTCCAGGGTGTCATTCAGCCAATTTTTGGGCTCCTGCTGCCAACTCCAGTGTCTCTTTCAAGCTATGTTTGGGCTCCTGCTGCTGCTGCTTGCAACTCCAGGGTGTCATTTGGCCAATTTTTGGGCTCCTGCTGTCAACTCCAGTGTCTCTTTCAAACTATGTTTGGGCTGCTGCTGCTGCTGCTTGCAACTCCAGGGTGTCATTCAGTCAATTTTTGGGCTCCTGCTGCCAACTCCAGTGTCTCTTTCAAGCTATGTTTGGGCTGCTGCTGCTTGCAACTCCAGGGTGTCATTCAGCCAATTTTTCGGCTCCTGCTGCCAACTCCAGTGCCTCTTTCAAGCTATGTTTGGGCTGCTGCTGCTGCTGCTTGCAACTCCAGGGTGTCATTCAGCCAATTTTTGGGCTCCTGCTGCCAACTCCAGTGTCTCTTTCAAGCTATGTTTGGGCTGCTGCTGCTGCTTCTTGCAACTCCAGGGTGTCATTCAGCCAAGTTTTGGGCTCCTCATGCTCCCGCTGCCAACTCCAGGATGCCCTTCAGCCAATATTTGGGCTCCTGCTGCTGCCAGCTCCAGGTTGTGTTTTTCAGGCAATATAGGGGCCCCTCATAGTGATGCCACCTCAACTCTCTGCAATTGTGCCGCTCTGCGATTCTAATAGCGATGCCTCTGATCTGCATGTCATAATTATTTACAGTATTATTTCAGTAACCCAGCACGCATCCTATACGTGTTACAGCAAGGCAGAATGGTTTACAACCCTATTGAGGCTCTAGGAAGCTCAGAAATAGCCGTTTTTAATAGCGATTCGTCGCAAATAAATTCGGACCGAAACAAATTTTGTGGGAAAGTTCGGCGAATCAGCCGAATCTAATTTTTCAAAAGTTCGATCATCTCTAAATATTACCATAAATTTATTTACTTATTTGTTAAATGTATTGCAAATACTGTTATTCTACTCGTTATCTGTTTCATTGTCAAATTCACATTCTACATTAATAATATGCAGGTTTTTCAAATCATCGCACATTATAATTTTTAGGATTTTATTTTTTAAAGTCACATTTCACAGCCATATTTCCCCTAATGCTATGCTATTCATAAAGCGTGCTACAGCCATAAATTATCCTTTTCTGCAAGATGTCAAAATGTGCAAGCTACACAATGCCGCTGGGAGAATCGCGCCAAGGTTACTATTCACTTTTCTCTATGGTTATAGCACTTTTACATCGCCATTTCAGGGCCTTATATTTTCTATAACTAACATTGCACCAGCAGAAAAATAAATAAATAAAATAAAAAAGAACACAGCTGCCACAAGAAAATACAAAACCTACGTAATTAATTGTCTGTTTTGTTTTCAACTTGTATCGCATTTTACAGCATGTTCTGTTTTTCCGCAGATGAGGTGAAAAAAGTTCCTGTGCCTACGATAATATTTCACGGTTTACTTTTAATTACTTCCACTCTTGTAAAAGAATAATGAGGCAATTCTTTAAAAGTTACAGTTTTTAATTCGGTCTTTGCAAAATAGGTTTTAGCTGTTACCTAGCCAACAATCTTTTTCTTGGATCTCCACGCAAATCATTCCCTGGCAGAAACATATAAAGAAACTTTGGAGACGACCATGGGTTGCTGTTTTATGTCAAATGCAGGAGTTTGTGTCTTATTCATCTATAGAAAATAATATATATATATATATATATATATATATATATACTGCTGCTGCTTTTCATATGTCTGAAAAAGTTACAAAAGTTCTAAATAAGATGCAAAAATGAATTTGTCTTTATGTGGAAAAAGTATGCAGTAAGTATTTTCAGTCGGCAAAAGTATGCAGGGGGAGGCCGATTCATTAATAGCGGCAGGTAGCGACAGTTGATCGACTGTAGCAGTATTTTCACAGCGCCCGCTAGTAATCGCTGTGCTTGGCCATTGTTCGGTTGTTGATAGCGACTGAGTCGGTGTGCAGTAATGTTGAATACGGGGTGACGAGTCGCTATTTGACAGGTTCCGCAATGTATGGGCGCGCATGATAGCGACTGGTCAGAGCGATCGGCTCCCACCATATTCATCAAAAAATCACGCTCAAAAAATTCAAGCGCTGTGAAATGCATGTTTAAACCCCAGAGCACTGGAGGCGATGTGTTAAAAGTAGTTTTTTTTAACCCCCAAACCACCATATTTTTGGAAACCAAAAAAAAAAAAAATTTTTAAAGAATTTAGTAATATGAATACTATAATATCAGACCTGTAATATCAATTCTGCACAATTTTTTTATAACTAACTCATCTAACATGGCAGAAGTGGTCACAGAATTTTTCACATTAAAAAAAAAAAAAAAAAACATTAATATCAATTAATTATGAATATTTAAAGATTGTTCCATTGAAATGCATTGGAGAGCGTCAGGTAGCGAGAGGTCATACCTGTCGCTGTTCAAGGTCGGACGCTGGCGCTGTGGGCTGAGGCTGGAATAATGATGAATGAGTGGCTATCTGGCGTTATCTCAGTCGCTAAGCAGGATTGGCTTGATAAATGTGTGATTGTGGTGGGGAGCCGGCGTTCTCGTGGCGGTGCCCGTCATTACCGGTCGCTCACCAGTCGCTACCTGTCGCTATTCCTAAGTATTTTCAGTCGGCAAAAGTATGCAGTATTTTCAGTCAGTGGGAGGACAATCAGGTGTGAACAGGTGCCATGTTCCTTTTTGAGAGGACATGGGACATCGATTGCTGGATGCCGAGCACCAAAAACTGGCCTATAAAGTCTGAACCCCCTGCCCAGAAATATATTTGGGGGGGGGGCATAGATGGTCTTTGTATGCTGAGGCACGCATTGGGTTTCTCTCGCATTTCAGCCATCTGTGAAGTAAGTTCACATGCCCATTGCGGTGTTCTGCTCTAATTCTGGCTCCTGGGGAGCAGTTGGGGGTGGTGCCAGGACCAGGAATCGATTCTGCCACCCTCTAGGCCATGGCTGCCCCTTCTGCTAGTCACATGAGGCCTACATTTTTTGTGGGAATGGGCCATAGAATGGGACATCCTGGTTGTTATACAGTGAGGGACATTCAATAATCAACCCCCCCCCCCACCCTGCTAGTACTTGAGGAATTTAAAGAAGGCCATCATTCATTTTTGATTAGAAACAAAGTAAAAAATAGCTCACCCTCTAATAGTGTGGAAATATTGGGGTGCACAGGCTGGACTGCTCCAATTCCAAAATATATTGAAAGCAAAGTAGATCCAGAATCTTCCCTACAATTAACTTTAACCTTGACTAAGAGGCTGATTCATTACTAACGCCAGGTATCGGCAGATGAGCGTCGGTATAGCGGCGCTTAGAGCCACTGCTAGTAGACGCTGTAAGCGGGTATTGGGTGCTGTAACATAGCGCCTCAGCCGCTGTAATAAACATTGATGAATGTGATGTGTGTTGGGTGCTTTAACACCAGTACATCGCTGCAGGGAGTGAAAGGTAGTGCCAACTCAGTGCAACCGACTCTCGGGGCTCCACACCATATTTATCAAAAAAGGACACACACACACAGCATCGGCGTTCTAAAGCTGGGCGCTGTAGCATAGAGCGCCAGACGCTGTGCAATTAAAGTCTGTTTTTGAACACTTATCCACCAGTAACAAAGGCGAAAACACATGGAATTACATTGTTTTAACACTGTGACATTAACACTTTAGTGCCAGACCTGTAATGACAATTCTGCATAAAAATATAAAAAGTCGGGGCGTGGTTAAGCTATGGCCGCGTGAAGACGGAGTTTAGGGAGCTCTGTGCCTAACTACCTTATCCCAAACCTTTCAGCCATTCCCTGACGCTGACAACAACCA
Source organism: Gastrophryne carolinensis (assembly GCA_027917425.1). Classification (NCBI taxonomy): domain Eukaryota; kingdom Metazoa; phylum Chordata; class Amphibia; order Anura; family Microhylidae; genus Gastrophryne; species Gastrophryne carolinensis. The sequence goes on from CM051234.1 coordinate 218,280,523, forward strand.
TGTCCAGGAGGAGGAAGATTAGGACAACCACGGGGGATGCCAAATCTCCTAAGATCTCCCACTACTTTACCCCTGATGGCGCCCCGGGCCCTGCGGGGGAAGGCCGCAACATGGCGTCGGATCCTGAGCACAGGGATAGAAGGGAGACGCGGTGTGAACGACGCAGCGAGGGGGAGAGCGCGGGGCCGGTCAAAGATAACTCACCGGTGGATGCAGCTGCCGACAAGGAGATGCTGAGCCGCGGTGCCCAGGGAGCGAGGTGCCTGTCGCCCTCCCGGGATGAAGGTGATGCCCGCAGTGCCTCGACGACGGCGGGGACGGTGCCGCCAGGAAGGTCTACGACGGGGCGGTGCCCCCAGGCAGACAAGCCGCCGATCCTGGGCGCAGACGAGGAGCGGGTGAGGCGGAGACCCCAGCACAGCCGGCGGAGTGAGGAGCCGGAGACGCCGAGGGGGGAAGACGAGGAGCGGCACGTCCAGCCGGTTGTACCGCCGACCCCGCCAGCTAAGAAGGAGGGGACGTCACCGCGGTCCCCGCACAGTGATCAGGCGGCGAGGTGGGAGGCGGCACCGCAGACGGAGGAAGAAGCAGAACGGCGGCATGCACCAGGTACCCCGCTGAGTGGGTGGGGAGAGCGGGGGTTGCGCCGGCTCCCTCCCGGGGCCCGGAGACGGAGCCTGGGAGACCTGCCTACAGATGGAGCTGGGGGGAGCAGCCTAATGTCACCGGCCCCATGCCAGGCCTGCCCCCCCAGGAGACATGACACCCAGGAAATACAGACCCCTCCAGAGCATAGCTGCCCATCGTCCATAGCCCAGAGAGGCGGTGGGGCTCCCCCAGTGTCCCCCCCACATTCTCCACATGAGAGACACGGTTGGGGTCCCGATCGGTCCTGGCCTCACACCCCGGTCCTGACCTCCCCAGGGGCCAGTTCCCCTAGCTGGTCTCAGATGGATGAGATGGAGGAGACACCGGGCCGGCCTTGCGCACCTGACACCTTGAGCCTGGCTCGGGATCCTGAGAAGTCGTCGAGGGAATGGTCCTGCCCCCCGAGGCCCAATAGACCCCCCCTGACTGCAGATAAAACCCAGCATCGGGGAGATCCGCGCTTGAGGTCTGAAGAGGAGCCGGAGGTTCGAGGTGGGGGTCGCCGGGGCCCTGGCGCGGTGGGGGTTCCACCTGATGCTGCTACTGACTTTGGGGGTGTGCTCAGACCGCCAAGACATGACTCTGCCCTCTCGCCCACAGAACACCAGGGCATTGGGTTCGAGGAATATGACCCCTGTGGGATCACAAGTGGGGAAGCCCGCCCATTGAGATCTCCCACGACTGTGAGCGGGCCCGGATCGCAGATATACCCAGAAGACACGCGCTCCGAGAATGTTCCCTCGGCCCAATATAATCTAGAGGTTCTCCTACGATTCCTACCCTCCAGGAAGGATTTCGAAAACTACACTAACAGGATGGAGACCCTATTTCGGAGAGAATTAGAGGAAGTGACAAAATCTGTAAACGAGGTTGCCGATAGAGTCCAAACCCTAGAACAAGCCCAGACAACTACAAATCAACGCCTGGGGGCACTGGAGAGAGCCAATGCAGCCCTGCAGCAATCGCAATCCATCGCAGCTCAACATACAGCAAAGGCGCTGCTCCACCTCGACGAATTAGAAAATCGAGGGCGGAGAAACAACATCCGGATCCGGGGCCTCCCGGAGACACCGGAAAACAGTAACTTGGAAGAGATTGCCACTGTCATTTTCAACGAGCTCCTGGGACGGCCCCGAGCTGAGCACATCGAGATCGACAGGATCCACAGGGTGCCGGGGCCTCGATCGACGGCTCCCACTAGGGCTCGGGACATCGTGTGCCGCATCCACTATTATAAGATAAAGGAACAGATTTTAAGGAAAGCATGGGAACGGGGTCCCTCCAACTACCAGGGGGCCTCAATTTTGCTGCTTCCGGATCTCGCCAGGCGGACACTCCAGATGCGACGATCGCTCAAACCCCTTCTGGAAAAAATCAAGGAAACCGGTGCCACCTACAAGTGGGGCCACCCGTTCCACTTGGTGGTCATGAAGCGGGGCCGATCTTTTGTTCTCCGCTCCCCCGCCCAACTTCCAGATTTGTTTGGCTTCCTCGACCTCCCAGCTGTCCCTATAGAAGATTGGCTATCGCCGGACCTTGGTCTTCGCGAAGCTGAGCCGCGGCGTCCAGCGCGCGGGGATGCCCGCCCACGCGGCCCACGCGGTCCTGACAACCGAAGACGCCACATCTTACCCAACTAGAAGGCTCGAGCCCGCCCCGCGCCTCCGGTGACAAAACTGGCGACCCACAGTGGTTGCGGCGCACGCTGACTGAGATAGTCCATTGACTGCCTGATCCTGCGCTCTACCGGGCTCGGCCCCATGGTGGGTCCCCCACGCCTGGCCCTAACTCTGTGCGATGTGCCCCCCCCGGCGCTCTTTGGGGTGGGGGAGACGGGTTGACCCCGGTTCTGGGTCCGGCCCTTCCGCGGCCGGCCTTGAGCTGGACCGCCCGGTACAAACACGGCGCAATATTGACCCGCTCCGAGTGGGCCGCCCCCCATAAATGGTCCCTTTGTACTCTTCCATGGGTGTTGGCCGTGGATACTGGCGGCCCGGTGGCGCCCCCCCCCCTCCCTGCCCCGGCCTCCCCCCGGCCTCCCTTCCCCCCCGGCTGGGCGGCCGACACGTGGACGTCCTCTCGGGCTGCGGCGCTTGACTATTCGTAGAGCCAACGGAAACCGCCGCTAGCCCTGCCCCGTGGGGCGGGGCGGGCCGCTGCCTGGCCGGGGGTGGGGTGGGGCCGGGGGGGGGCCGGGGGGGGTCCTTGATGCCATACCTGTTGGTGGTCCTCATTGTGCATGACGGCCTAATTCTAAACCAGTTGGGCGGCCGGGGGCGGTAGGCGACGCGTGGACGCTCCGGGCTTCCCCCCCACCATCCTGGGGGGTGGGACGTGCCGGCGCGACTGGGCCCGACCCTGTGATCTTGGGGATGTGACGCTGCTGACAGGATAGGCTGGTCGGTCGCCGGGGCCGGGGCTTTGGGGCTGGACCGCTCCGGCTGGACCTGTCTGCTATGTTATTTGGCGGTTGGCTCTGGCTGGGGCGGCTCAGTCCGGGGGCCCTACAACATTCATGGTTGTTCTTATTCTAAAGCATGTCTTCTGTTCATTTAAAGTTGATATTGTTTGACTGTTGGGGCGCCTAGCTGGGAGCGGAGAGTGACTCCCGCCCCCGCGGACGCCCGCGTTTATTCCCCAGGATTGGCCCGACCGATTTAGTTGGGAGAGGACTCTCCCCTGGATCGGCGGGCGGATCTATATACGTTTTTCTGTAAACATAGTTTGGTTTTTGACTCTGATGGGCATACTAATTTTCCCTTCAAGAAAGCACATCTCCCGTCAGGTGGTCATAGTTTTCCAACCCCCGATTTAGGCCTTCCTTCCCTCCCTGAATTTCAGGAGAGTGAAGAACGTAATAAGTTACACTTAGAGTAATTCCCACACAACCCCACCCCTCACCCCAAGGAGTATAAACCCACTTTCCTTCCTCCCTACCCTTACCCCGCCCCAGCCCTTTCTTTCTCTAACCCCCCCGGTCCCCCCCCCGGACAGCCCCCCCCCCCCAGACAGCCCCACCCACACAATGGGGGACGTGATAATCTGCTCTTTCAATGTCAAAGGATTCAATATACCGGAGAAAAGAACTAAAGTCCTATATGACCTCCACAAACAGAAAGTCAAAATAGCTCTATTCCAAGAGACACATTTTAAGACCGATCACATTCCCAAAATAGGCAACCGATACTTCCCATCCTGGCACCATTCATCCAACCCCGAAGCTAAAACAAAAGGAGTATCTGTAGCATTCCATAAGTCTCTCCCACACGAAATAATTGAAACAAAAAGCGATCCTCGGGGTCGATTTCTCTTCATCAAAACCAAGATATTTAACAAAACCTATACTCTAGCGAACATCTACGCCCCAAACCTGGACCAGGTGGACTTCTGTATCAAAACACTTAAACTACTCGAGGCCTTTGCAGAGGGAATCATTATTGTAGGAGGGGATCTCAATGTTCCCCTTGACCCCACAATTGACACTTCCTCCGGGAGGTCCGCCGTGTCGCTGGGCAGGATCAGCAAACTTAAAAAATCCCTAGGAAGCCTCCAACTCATAGATACCTGGAGGGCATTAAATGGCAATGCCAGAGATTACTCGTTCTACTCTCATGCTGCCAAATCGTATAGTAGAATCGACTATCTATTGCTCAGCCACCACGCCCTGGATTGGAACCCCAGGGCTTGGATGGGACCAGTGCTGTGGTCAGACCACGCCCCTGTCTTTATCTCGCTCCGCCTGCCGGGACTCACCCCCCCGGGTTGGACTTGGAGGTTGAATGATGACCTGCTTGGCGACACTGCCTGCTCTTCCGCGATAGAAAACACTATCAAACACTTTCTTGAAATTCATGGGGATGACCCCACCCCCCTGCCTTACCAATGGGAAGCGCTTAAGTGCGTTCTCAGAGGGGAGTTCATTAAACACGGTACGAGGCTCAAACGGGAACGAGCCTCGCTCATTATTCGGACCAGAGCCCTGATCCTAACCCTTGAGAAAGAACACAAAGAGAGTCCAACCAACACCAAGCTACTAGAATTGCAAAATGCCAGGGAAAAGCTCCAAAAGCTCTACAACCAATCATACCTACGGTACAGAGAGAAGGGGAGGGCTCTATTCTATGAATCAGCCAATAAATGTGGCCGGACGCTCGCTAGAACTCTACACCCTAGAACAACTGCAGCCTATATACCGACCATCCACAAGGGCGACGGATCCCTAGCACAGACGCCGACCGCCATTGTGGACACCTTTAGAGAGTTTTACTCTTCACTATATAATATACATAACTCGCATACCCCAACCCCGGCTACACAAGTGTCCCCCGAAGAGATAGCTTCCTACATAGGGAGCACACCCCTCCCAACTATACCTGCGGAGGAAGCGGCCCTTCTTGAAGCTCCCTTCTCTGAAAAGGAGGTAGCTGAAGCGATTAGAGAATCACCTGCCGGAAAATGCCCGGGCCCCGATGGTTATTCCCCCAAATTCTACAAGCACTTTGGACCCCTCCTGATCCCACTCCTGACGAAAACCTTCAATTCCATTAATGAACACTGCCCCTTCCCTAAACAATCACTAGAAGCGACGATTTCGGTCATTCCTAAACCGGGCAAAGATGTGACCTTATGTGAAAATTACAGACCGATATCTTTAATTAATGTAGATCTCAAGCTCTATGCGAAGATCATCTCCCTCAGGCTACAACCTTTGCTCCCAGCCCTGATACACCTGGACCAGGTGGGGTTCGTCCCCGGGAGGGAGGCTAGGGACAACACTAACAAACTGCTCGACCTAATAGCACATGTAGTCTCATCAAAGGAGCCAGTGTGCTTGCTTTCCTGCGACGCAGAGAAGGCATTCGATCGAGTGAATTGGGCGTTTATGAAGGCAACACTTCGGCAGGTTGGTGTTGGCCCTGGCCTCCTCTCCAAGATCCTCGCTCTCTATACCTCCCCTACTGCTAGGGTAAGAGCTAACGGACTACTGTCTGCTCCCTTCCCTATCAGCAATGGCACGAGGCAGGGTTGCCCGCTATCCCCCCTTCTGTACGTCCTCACAATGGAGCACCTAGCCATAGCCATCCGGGACAACCCAGACATCAAAGGGATACAGATAGCTAACCACCAGTATAAGGCCTCCCTGTTCGCGGACGATCTGCTGCTGCATCTATCTTCAGCCCACATCTCCTTTCCCTCTGTCCTAAAAGAATTCCAACGGTTTGGCCGAGTGAGCAACTTCAAAATTAATTACTCTAAATCAGAAGCGCTCAACATCTCACTCCCACCCCGTGAGGCCAGCCGATTGGAAAGCAACTTCCCATTCAGGTGGAGAACTCAGGCCATCAAGTACTTAGGTGTACAGATCCCAGCCAACCTGGCCAATTTATATGAATTTAACTATGCCCCACTCCTCACCAAAACGCTAGCCGAACTAGACTCATATACTAAAAGGCCAATTTCATGGTTCGGGAGAATCAATAGTTTAAAAATGGACATCCTCCCCAAACTTTTATATATATTTCAGACGATCCCGATAAAAATCCCCAACAGGTTTTTTAACAAATTGAGGTCAGCTTTCTCTAAATTCGTGTGGGGCGTCTCCAAACCTAGGATACGACTCTCTACTCTCTCCAGGAATAAAAATGAGGGGGGAGTAGGCCTCCCAGACTTAAAAGTGTACCACACGGCTGCGGTCTTGCAGCGGATGGTGGATTGGATGCACAGGGGGAGGGACAAACTCTGGGTGCAGCTCGAGAAAACTATTTCCCCATTTAACCCTTCCTCACTGGCATGGGCCGCCCCCCTCTCTAAAACCCATAAGGAGTCCATACCCTTCTTGGCCAGGCACTTCCTGGAAACCTGGGACCCCTTACAGAACAAACGTGCGCTGGTCCGTAGACCAGGCCCCTTTACACCGCTCTTCGGCAATCCGGCCTTTGAACCCGGGCTAGGTGCCGAGAGCTTCCTCATCTGGGAAGCCTCTAACAATACCACGATGGGCCACGTCCTGGAGATGGGTAGGATCCCCACGCTCTCTGAGCTGAGTGGGAGAGCAGGAGGTAAGCGCGTTTCATGGCTCTTACATAGGCAGTTGCATAACTTCATTACCACGAATAAGCTTTTGGAGGCATCCCGCAATCCCCCTACGGAGCTAGAATCCTTTGTCACTCAAACCCCCCCAACTCGAGTTATATCTTCCCTCTATGCCCTGCTACACAGAACACAACACTTGGGTCCACCTAGGTTCATAGACAAATGGGAGAGAGAACTAAATATACAAATCTCAGACACCGATCTGACTAAAGTGTTCTCGAACACCCGCGGGATATCACTGGCGAGTGCCTCACAAGAAAGAAACTATAAAGTGCTCGCCAGGTGGTATAGATGCCCGGTTGACTTGCACCGATTTGCAACCGCACAATCGGATAAGTGTTGGAGATGCCAGAAGGAAGTGGGAACCATGACCCACATCTGGTGGAGTTGCCCAACGATCAAGGCCCTATGGGAACAAATCTTTACAATCTATGAGGAGGTAACTGGGACCAAGATAGACAACACTCCTCAGGCCGCACTCCTGTCATTGATACCGGGCCCGGTGTCAAGGATCCGCAAAGGGATCCTGGGCCACTTCTTAACGGCTATGAGAGCCATCATCCCTAGGCACTGGAAGACCCCAACCCCACCTACCTTAACGGAGTGGGTGGTGGAGCTGGAGGGTATTCGCTGTATGGAAGAACTGGTAGCAAAAAGTAGAGGCACCGCAGACCAGTGCGCATCCACCTGGATAAGCTGGCTGTTCTACCGAGACACACACCTCCTAGCACTGCTTTAGCGGGTCGGAGACAGGGATGTGCGGCCTATCAACCCTCTCTGTTGGGCTGGGGTGGACGGGGAGGGGGGGGGATGGCCGGAAGGGCGCGGTCCCCCCCCCTCTTGGCCGGTGTTGCTCCCTGGAGCTGGCCTCGTCCCAGTCATTAAAGCTAAAGTAACGAGACTGCTTCTCGCGCCCGCACGTTCCGCTCCTCCTACCTAAACGCAGGCTGCATCATAAGTGCAGGAGACGTCCAGGTAGCTTACACAATCTCCTGTTCTAAGGTAGAACTGTCAACGAATGTTAATACTTGTACTTTATCTACTATGTATTGAACTCTAGTGCGACCCTTGTACCCCATTGTCCCCCCCCTACCCTCTTACCTTCTGTTCCCACCCTACTCCCCCCCTCTCTCCTATGCTTTGCTATAACTGTTGTATTTTTGTTTTGTCTGAAAATCAATAAAAACTGATTAAACTAAAAATATAAAAAGTCAAAAAAGTTTCTAAAAGTGTTTGTTTGGAGCCAGGAGAGATCACACAATGATTTGAGCAAAAAAAAAAAAAAATGGTCAAACACGCTGTTTAAACTTAAAAATTATCAGGAGAGAGAGGGGGAAAGAAATTAATTTGTACAGTCAAGAGAAAAGAAGAGAGAGGGGGGACATGATTGAGATCTTTAAATATGAGAAAGGATTGAATAAGGTTCAGAATGGAAAGAAGAAATGTATCAAGTAAATATCCAGCCAGGCTTGTTTATTTCTTTTAAAGGTAGGAAGAGGAATCGGGGTGACAAGTTCTGTCACCCCTGATACACTCAGAAACCTGTCTCCCCTGGATTTTATTCCTACCAGGAGAAGTGACCCCCTCCAATTAGCTGATGTGTTTATATGGATTTTTAGTAGTACATATTTTTGTGGTACAGCTCCTTTAATGTTAGAACAAGGGGGCACAACCTGAAGCTAGTCGGGGGGAAGATCAGGAGCAATGTTAGAAAATATTATTTTACAGAAAGAGTAGTAGATGCTTGGAACAAACTTCCAGCAGAGGTAGTTGCAAAATCAACAGTAAGTGAAGGAGGTGGCATGAATGGACAGGTAAGTACGTACATTGGCCAGGTGCACATTTGCTAGAGGTGGTGCAGGTAGCTTGCCCCCTTTTTCCATGGGCCTGGGGGCATGTGTCTGCACTGCCTCTATGGAATGTACGCAGGGCCGGATTAAGAGCATCCCGGGCCTGGTGCTGTAGATTTTGATGGGTCTATTTATCGAAGTATATAAAATGAAAACGCAACACAAAGCAATTTTGTTTAAAGTGGACCAACACCCTCCCATGATCGGCCCGGGAATCTATAAGATTCCCGGACTGATCAGACCCCTGACTGCGGGGCACCCCGATCGGGGGTGTCCCGCTGTGTGAAACCTCCCTAGAAACCCCTAAATCCCTACCTGATCCTCGATCCAGCGGCGCCCGCCGCCGCCTCCCGCGCGTCCCTCTAGCAGGACGCGCACCCTGTAAGAGTGACGCGCGGGAGGCGTCGGCGAGCGCGCTCTCTTGTCCGTCGCTGCCTCCCGCTAGTCCGTCAGCGGGGATTGGCTCCGGCGGTCACGTGGGAGCGGGGAGAGGTCAGTTTTTGGGGCTTTCTGGGGGGTTTCACACAGCGGGAGCCCCACCAAAGTGGACCAAAACCCAGGATAGTCAAAATCCAGGGTGTTGGTCCACTTTAAGACAAAGTGCATTTGTCACATGTCTAATGTACATTAAATTACCAGGATAGCTGAATACATGTTAGTGTAGGAAAAATGTGCATATCTTCATAGAGTTTGTTCTTTAGCTAAAAAAAAAAAAGAATCAACTGGTTTTGGGGAGGGGGGGGGGGCAGAGTGTGAAAGAGGGGTTGTAGAGGGTTCGCTATGCCCCCAGACTGTAACACCTATCCCATGTGACGTCACACCTGCAGCTTTTTTGGTTAACACACAGGGCTTGCTACAGGGCTGAAACACGAGGATATACTTTTTTTATTATAATAAAGTTAATTTTTTAACCTGGTGTCTGTCTTTTATTCATTCTTGTTTTTGTCTTAGTAGTGAAGTAGACAGCGTCTATTACTAAGTTGGGGCTTGGCATTATCTAGTAAAAACAGCACTAACCTCCCGTTATTGCCCTGACACCATAGCACATCATTGTTTCAGGGAAGAGCCGAGTACTGTCAGGCTGTCCAGTAGCATAATCTGGTGCTAAATCATCCCAGAGCAGACAATGAAAGTGACCAGCACTTTTCTCTCCAAAGACAAGCTCACTTTTTCATCTGTTACTGAATTGTCCTTAAAAAGGAAAGCAGGATAAAGAAAAAGAAAGAGCAAGACAAATAATGGAGAAGAGAGAGAGCGTGAAGGAAAGAAAGCAATAGAGCATTGTTGAGAAAGAGATAGAGAGCAAATTGAAAAAGAGGGAAAAAAACTAAAAGAAGTACAAGGTAGAGGGAGGGAGAGAGCGGAAAAGGGGAGGGAATGAGACAAAGAAAGCAGGAGAAAGAGAGAAAATGTGAGATAGAGAGAAGGAAAGAGCTAGAGCAGGGTTGGGAGAGGAGGGGAGAGAGAAAGAAAAAAAGAAAAAAGAGGGAGAAAGGGGGGAGAAAAAAAAGAAACAGAGACAAGAGTTAGAGGGGAGAACAGAAAAAGATAAAAGAGGAAAGGGAAAGTAAGGGGTCAAGTGTGTGAGAGATAAAGAGTAAGACAGAGAGGAGGGGAGAGACAAGTAATCAAAATAAAGAGGGAGAGTCGGAGAAAGAATGGGTGGGAGAAGGGGAGAGAGAAAGAAAGCAAACAAAAAGAGATAGATAGTGAAAATAGATGTGGAAAATAAATATAGAGAGAAGGAAAGAAAGTAGGGGGTGAGAGAGAGAGAAAAGAGAGAAGAAGAAAGGGAGTGACACAATGAACAGAATGAAAGGGTGAAAATAGATGTGGAAAATAAAGAGAGGGAATTAAATATAGAGAGAAGGAAAGAAAGTAGGGGATGAGAGAGAGAGAGAGAAACGATAGAAGGAGAAAGGGAGTGACACAAGGAACAGAATGAAAGGGTGAGAGTAGGTTAAGAAATGGGAGGAAGTGAGGGAGAGAGAAAAAGAATGGTGAAAGAGTGAAAGAAGGAAAGAAAGTAGGGGTGAGAGAGAGGGAGAAATGGAGTGACACAAGGAACAGAAAGAAAGGCTGAGAGTAGGTGAATGCACGAGAGCGAGGGAGGGAGAGAGAGGAAGAAAAAGAATGATGAAAGAGAAAGAGTGAGAGAAGGAAAGAAAGTAAGAGAGCAGGACTGACAGACAAGACAGGGTGCTGCTTGGGAGGGGGGTATATGTGGGTCCCCAGACACCCCCTTGGCTAGATGCAGGTGCAGCTCCTGCCTCCCATCCACCAATCAGAGCGCGAGCTTCACTTTCCCGGGGAAGGAGGCAGGTTGCCATGGCTCCGGACCGTCACTTTAGGAAAGTTACCTTGTCGCAGGCTCCCCAGGATAGAAGCCGGTCGGGAAGTGCAGCGACATTTCCATGTCAGGGCTGTTAGGAAGTCTGCCAGGCTGCTCTCCCAGCGCAATGCGCTCTCTCACGGATGGGGGAGTTCTCCTCAGCTCGGAAGGAACGGCCCATATCAGCTCCCGTACTGCGGAGCGTCCGATTGGTCGGCCAAACAACTGGCATGACGTCAGCGCTTGGGCGGGGAATGGGCGTGGTTGGTGTGTACGAGCTGCTCCAGACGCTGGGCGGGGTGAGTCAGTGTTGGCAAGTGCGGGAGCCGCCGCCTCTCCTCAGCCGGAGTCCCGGGTCCTCATCCTTCCTCATAGCCCAAGCCGGGCGTCCGCGCGGGCCCCGTTTGCAGGCTGCTGGGCCTGTTTTAACGTAGGGGCCTGGAGCGGCAGCTCCGTCCGCCCCTACGCTAATCCGGGCCTGAATGTACGTCCCTGCCTACATCTATCCTAAGATAAAAAGTACACACACTCACAAGGGCCCTATGGTCTCCTTTTGCAGCCAGCCTTCTATATTTCTATGTTTCTGTTTTAATAGAAGGAAAAATACTCTGGGGTAACAGGTTCTAAATGCACCATTCTGCTTTTATAGGGAAGCAAGGCTCAAGAAACACTAATATCTGGGTATGGGATGGGGTCATCCTACGCGGTGCCATAATCTGGCATGGGCATGCTAGTCTCACCGTGACTGATAGTATCCATTTGGCATAGAAGGGTGGATGACTAGAGATCCGGTCTGGACAGCGAAGTACTCACATTCCGGATTAGGAGCAATCAGCTTTGTTAGACAAAATATAAATATGCATTTTGTGTTTTGGTTGCCTGGACATTTCATTTTATTACTGGGATAGTGAGTGGGGTTTTATATGGCCAGAATTGACATTTCAGTGACATAATGTGTTGGGTCCAGTCACATCTATGAGGCTGCACAGATGCGGCATTCTTGCTTCCTCCCTGTGCACTGTTCAAGGGAGACCATCAGGTTGCTGGGTGCAGACATAGCATATGGGGCGGCCACATCTGTGTAACCTAGCTGCTGCCACCCTACCTACTTGAATCTTCACACCCTTGTATGGACAACCAACCCATCTACCAGCACCCCTCCCCTTTGTTGCCTACCCACCTACTTGCCTATCTACCTGCTTACCCACCCACCAACCTATCCAATTGCCTACTGACCCACTCACCTACCTACCCAGACCCTGGAGCAAAAGCCAGCTACCCGAAAGCAAATGCAGAATCGCTGGACTCTGGTGTGGAGGCTGCAGTTGGCCACTTGCTCATCTACCTACTCACCCACCAACTTACCTACTCACCTACCTACCTGCCGACCTAACTACATACTTTCTTACCTACTCACCTATCTACCCAACTATTTACCTACCTACCCACCCACCTACGTACCCAAGTTCCTACGTAAGTACATGTCTACCCACCCACATGCCTACCTAACCTACCTAGCTGCCGACATACTCACCTACCTGCCTACTCACCTACATGTCCACTCTTCTACCTACCTACTCACCCACCTATTTTACTGCCTGCTCACCCACCTACCTTTCTCAGTCTTGGTGAGGCAGCCATTCGAGGTATTCGAGGAAGCTGCATGGAAGCTGCACCAATCAGCTGCGGCAGGACAAAAGATAAGCATCCATTTTGTTAAGTCCCTTCTCTTGACTAATAATTTAATGGAAAAAAATACTATACAGGGGACCTCGACCACACTTAATCTGGCCCTGGGTTAATCTTTTTAAAGTGGACCAAAACCCAGCTCGATCGGCCCAGGAATCTTATAGATCCTTTCCCCGGGGCATCAGATGTGTGAAACCCTGTTCACTTACCTTGCTTCCCAGTCCAATGCCGCATGTGCGGGCTGCATCCCCGCTATCCCTCTAGCAGGGCGCTTGCTCGCGCCAGCCATTTGTGAATGGCTGAAGTGGGCACGCTCCCTGTTAGAGGGAAGTGGGGGATGCGGCCTCCAGCGCACTCGGACCCAGCTCCTCCATAGCCTGCACTGGGACCTAGCTCCTTCATAGCCTGCACTGGGACCCAGCTCCACTATAGTTTGCACTGGAATCCAGCTCCGCCTTACCCTGCACTGGGGCCCAGCTTCATCATAGCCTGCACTGGAACCCAGCTCTGCCATAGCTTGCACTGGGACCCAGCTGTGCCATAACCTGCATTGGGGCCCAGATCACCTGTTTGTGTCTTGTGTACGTCTGTATTTCCCCTTTCCATGTCTGCGACCACCAAGGGACTACCTGGTGCCTGCGTACCTTTAGGAGCACTGCTGAGGAACTGGGTGGATTACAGGCTCTCCATGTACCGGACCACCACCATGGCCTCAAGGGAGGAATTGGCTGCCTGGCTAAGAGCCACCTCCCTGTCTCGAGTTCAGATTCCAAAACCAGGAATTTCCCAACACACCTTGAATGCCCAGCGATATTATTTGCCTGGGCCTGACAATTGCCTGTTTCTAGATGTTATTGCTATTAAATGTTGCTATCTGATGATGTACACTGGCTTGTTTATAATTGGCAGAAGCGCTGCAAGAATTGCTTGATAAATCATGCCTAAAGCATATAATTCATATATGCTGGCAGCACAAACACAGATTTACATCCATTCATTAATATTAAAATGCCGACCAAATCCAGCTGTGAGTTCAGTGTGTGTTGTGGCATTGTTTGTAACCTTTCCATTCCTATTTTACAGCACAATAAAAAGAAGGATTATTCTCTTAATGCAGGGACTAGCCATTAAATGCCACATATTTTATATTTCCAATTTGTCCAATTATAGCCATTAAACTTACTTGGAAAGATGTATGGGGTTCTATGTTGATTTACTTTATGTGTTGTATTTATTAACACAATATGCATTTTCAAACTATAACTCATATAACAAATTACACAAAGCAAATATTAACGGCTGAAGCATTTCTACTAGTACTGGTGCTCAGTGTGTCTCTTGCCTTGTTCCCTTACAGGTTGAATAGACAGAAATTTGACATGTACAGCCAATATACACAAGCGATGTAACATATCCAGGCAATGTGAGTGCTGTTCCCCAGTAATCACAAGAATATTTGAGTTTTGGAAAAGTATGGACATAATTTAGAATATTTCTGTGACTTATAATTCATTTTTCTGTTACTGCTCATATGTCAAACCCAAATAGGAGCTTGCTATGAGTACAACGTGCTAAATTAATGGAAGTTTCATTGTTATCACCAACTACCTACTACTAAATGTGTAGTAGAACACTGACCTCACACAAATGAAGAACCAAAAGAAAGTGATACAAATTAGTTAACTATTTCAAGAATACAGTGCGCTACAGGTGTTAAAAGTTCCAAACCTCTCCATTGTCTGCCTTCTCTTTCTAATTTATATGTTTATTTACATTCGAATCTATTTATTGCAGTTGAAAAATGCTATATCAAGTTTTCATTGCAGTCATCTTCACTTACATTGCATTATATGTACTTCTAATTTGTAATAAAAATGATTGAAAAAAAAGAAAAACTAGAAAACTAGGGGCCTAATTTATATATATATATATATATATATATATATATATATATATATATATATATAATGATTTTGCATCTTTCTGGTGGCTATAGCACCAGTTTTGCCGCCGGGATCTGTTACTTTTTTGGCGCTGATATTTTGACTTGAATGGAGCTGGAAGTCACAGCACTTATTTGGTTTGATTATTAAATTAGGTATTGGTGTACTGAGTCATCACCTGTTGGACCCAACTGCCAATTAGAACAAAGCCACTGTGTGCTACTTTGTACCTCTTTTCGGCACTACAAATCATATTTATTAATTGCTGACATCCTGAAAAGATTGGTGCTGTATTTTACTGGCGCTGGGCGGCGTTTCATTATTACAGTTATAAGGTATCACTGCTGGGGACAAAGGGGACACACTTTACAATTTGTTTAGGCTGCATTTTAGTTGTTACCAAATTACACATTGGTAAGCAAAAGAAGCCATGTAATATGATTTTACAAGAAAAAAATAAAATCACATTTGGCAACATCTAGGTCCTGCATTTCCATTATTGACAAGTCACAATGCAAGTTCTGTACAAATAAATGTGTGTAATATTATTTAGAAGCACAAAACATTTCAATTAAGTTCTGCCTGTTGTTCTCTATGGGATCTTAACCTAATCTACAGACAGAGAGACATTTTGAACTGACACGGGTTGATTTCCTCCATTGTGTTACTCAAAGCCTTTCACTTCTGAGTTCGTAGTAGCTGCCTAAAGAATTTGATTCACAAGAGAATTAACTTCAACGGAGGCATTAGCCCTGATCCTAAGACCTGGTTGTTTATTAGTAAAATCGCACACTGAGTGCCGCTGAGGCAAAAAAAAAATGGCGCTGAGTGGTATTAACAGGCTCTGCCACTTGATAAATTAGGCTTTTGGTTTATTTATTTTGGAATAAATAATTCGGATTTTAAGTTGGACACTGTGGATGGAGTTACTGTCAGTGTTAGTATCCTAAATAATTTGTGGATCTTCCTAATTTTACCATTATTCAGAAGTCACCAAATGCTACAGATTGTATCAACTGATAAGGTCCATCACATCTAGTTAAATTAGTTATCATCAGGACTTTATTTTTATGCGATGAAAAAGGGAATTTTAATGTATTCTTTATTTTTTATGAACTCTTCACATGATTATATATTCATACTATATATTTACAGCTGTTATGCAATGTGATAAGTTGTATGTGACAATAACCAGTGTAATAACAACCCAACTGTGATGATCCGTCTACTTAAAAAAATACTAAATATTCACATTTTTAGTATTAATTATTATTATTATTATAGAATTATTATTATTTAGGTAGTTATTAGGGATGAGCGAACCGAACCGGAATTCGCTCCGAATTTCAGGGAAAATTCGATTTGGCACGAACCCGAATTTTTTTTGGTTGGTGCCGATCGAATTTTCCCTGAAATAAAAAAAAAAAAATGCCGGCATGGTGGGAGCGGGCAGGCCGGCTACGCTGTCAGCGGGCGGCGGAAGCCGGCCCGCTGACAGCGCAGCCGGCCTGCCCGCTCCCACCATGCCGGCATTTGTTTAAAAAGCAAACACTTACCTGCATGGTCGGAGCGTGGAGGCCGGCGCCGCTCTCAGGTGCCCTCTGATGATGCGTCCTCTGATGACAGCTGAGAGCGGCGCCGGAGCGTGGAGGCCGGTGCCGCTCTTAGCTGTCATCAGAGGACGCGTCATCAGAGGGCGACTGAGAGCGGCGCCGGCCTCCACGCTCCGACCATGCAGGTAAGTGTTTGCTTTTTAAACAAATGCCGGCATGGTGGCAGCGGGCAGGCCGGCTGCGCTGTCAGCGGGCCGGCTTCCGCCGCCCGCTGACAGCGTAGCCGGCCTACCCGCTCCCACCATGCCGGAATTTTTTTTTTCAGATGAGCGATTCGTGAAAGTTCGATTCGGGCGAACCCGAATTTCTTGGGGAAATTCTGCGAATCGCCCTAATCGAACTTTCAAGAAGTTCGCTCATCTCTAGTAGTTATATAGCAGCACCTTTTACTGTAGCACTTTACAATGTAGTAATTACAAAGAGGGTAAAACATATAGTACATTGCGATTGTAGATCTGATGCAATAAATTTCAATGCAAACGCTGTGCGAGTAGGACACATAAGAAGAGTTTTGAGCTTACAGTCTAAAGGAAAAAGTTAGTGACATAGGGGGTGAGTCACAAATAGTAGGTTTTGAGTTTGGCATCATGTGCTCAGTGGAATTGCTTAAACATGGTAATTTGTGGAGGTGGATTATGAGGACAGTTTCGAAAGCCTTGAGTGTTGGGCTGTGTCAGACAGAAAGGGGGAGGGCATTCCAGAGAAAGGGAGTGGCACATGATGGGAGTGAGGTAACCTGACTGGATGACAGGAGCAGGTCAGAGGCAGAGCAAAGTTTGGGGCCTGGCTGGATAGCGTTTTGTAGTTATAGATTGGAAGGGTGCCAGTCTGTTTGTTGGTAAGCCACAAAGGAGGGTGTTACAGTCAAATTATTATATGACCAGGGCATGCACTAGTATTTTAGTGGTGTCGGATGAGAATCATTTTAGATTGACACTATAATCGGTGTCCATTCCACATTGAAAATAATCATCAACTACATAATTTCCCCATCCTTTTGCCCCCCTCTCTCTAGCTCTCTCTTCCTCTTGAATGGTAACACTGATAAGAGAAAAATGTTTTTCTCTCACTCAAGACATTGTTTTACCATCAGATTATATTATCATTGTTAACAGTGCCCACTCCATAATATTATATTATTATTATAATATTCCATGATATTACTTCTCTATTTTGCCTCCTGATATCTGCCCCTACTCTTTCTCTCTCTCTATAGCAATATAGTGATAAAAGTGCTAGAAGAAGACATTTTCTAATCATCAATGTTCTTATTTCCGAAGAGAAGCCTATTTTATGACTCATGCTATCTATTTGAGAGAGTATGAGAACTTGCATATATGGTTGCTATGGTGATGTTGTTTGTGTTGGCTTTTAGACTTTGATTTATTTTGAGAAAATTTTAAATTGCTGGCTAGCAGAAGGAATGCTCAGGGATGTGCATGTTTATCATAGTGATGTTCTTTGTAACCCTTCAGCTTTGATTACCTTCCTGATATTTTCTTACAAAATGATTCCCTTTGGATAAAGTACCAGGAAAGCTTAGCACAAACTGATGCTTGTGAGTATATGTAACAGCTCCAGTTATCTAGAGGAGATATCATGCCTCTGTATTAACTCATCAAATGTGCTAGCCAAACCCTTCTTTTGGGCTAAGAGGCAAAGGCAAAGTTGTTATTTTACCGAGCTGAATCCACACTGCAAAATATTGCGTGGACTATTAAAACTGTACAATTCAAAAACAGTTTAAATATAATATACCATCATTTTATTCTACATTTACCTACCTTTTAAATGTTTAACATGCTGCATTTGTCAATATAGACATACTTTTCAACACCTTTACAAGCAATGGTAGAACATATTAGGATTGATGAACCAGAACAACCAATCAGCTAATAGCAGCTGGGATCCACTAACATGCCGTTTAGTTTTGAGGGGGCTGTTGGAGGATATATAGCCTATACATAGCCAGTACTGTAAATCTTGACTAGAGATGAGCGAACTGGTTCGTCAGATCCTAAGTTTGTTACGAATTTCAGGAAAAATTTGATTCGGCAAGAAACCAAATTTTCGGGGGTTTGTGCAGACCAAATTTTCCATGAAATTCACTGGCATCTTGGGCGGTGTGTAAAAAAAAATCCTCGTTCCAGCGCCACGCTTGGATCCAGTGTGTGCGGTGGGAGCCGACTTGCACAGCTGACAGTGCAGCCGGCTCCCCACGGGGAAGGGTGCAGACGGCTGCACTGCCAGCTGTGCAAGTCAGCTTTCGCCACCCACTCCCCCCATGCTGTGTGAAGTCGGCTTCTCTGTCGTTCTGGCTTCCCTAGAACGATGGAGAAGCTGGCATGTCGGTAAGTATTATACACACAGCACGGTGAGAGAAGGGGAGGACGGTCTCACTGCCAGCGTGTGGCGGAAGCCGACTTGCACAGCTGACAGTGTGGCCAGACTCCCCCGCTCCCACCATGCCATGTGTATCGCACATTCCACTAGAGATGAGCGATTCTCAAATGTTCGATTCGGACAAACCCACATTTTTTGGAGAAATTTGGTGAATCACCCGAATCGAATTTTTAGAAAGTTCGCTCATCTCTAATCTTGACATTCAGGGATTTGATCACTTGGTGCCGTGTAAACTTCTGGATGTTACCCTTCATGCTTTAAAGAGTAAGTCCACTTTGGATGGATTTTTTGAAAGTGCGTATTTTTGTGCCAAAAGGATGTGATCAAGGTGCTCAGCTGATCTAGTATTTTTTTATTTTTTCCTATGTTACCAAATGTGTTGCAACCTGTTGCTATTGGCAATGTACACTTAGGCCCTTATTTAACAAGGGATAGCAACAGGTAGCGACTGGTGAGCGGCCGGTAATGACGGGCTCCGCCACGAGAACGCCGGCTCCCCACCACAATCACACATTTATCAAGCCAATCCTGCTTAGCGACTGAGATAGCGCCAGATAGCCACTCATTCATCATTATTTCAGCCTCAGCCCACAGCGCCAGCGTCCGACCTTGAACAGCGACAGGTATGACCTCTCGCTACCTGGCGCTCTCCAATGCATTTCAATGGAACAATCTTTAAATATTCATAATTAATTGTTATTAATGTTTTTTTTTTTAAATGTGAAAAATTCTGTGACCACTTCTGCCATTTAAAATAATTTTTTTTAAGGTAAAAAAAAATTTAAAAAAATGTACAGAATTGATATTACAGGTCTGATATTAATGTATTCATATTACAAAATTATTTTAAAAAACTTGTTTTTTTTTGTTTCCAAAAATATGGATGTACTACTTTTAACCCATCGCCGCCAGCGCTCTGGGGTTTAAACATGCATTTTACAGCGCAAGAATTTTTTGAGCGTGATTTGTTAATGAATATGGTGGGAGCCGGTCGCTATGGCCAGTCGCTATCATGCGCTCCCATACAGCGCGGAACCTGTCAAATAGCGACTCCTCACCCAATATTCAACATTACGGCAAACCGACTGAGTCGCTATCAACTACCGAACAACGGCCAAGCACAGCGACTACTCGCTCTGAAAATGCCGCTAGAGTCTCTCAACTGTCGCTACCTGCCGCTGTTAATGAATCGGCCTCACCGTCTGTACACCAAGAAGAGAGAAGTGAGCCCTGCACAGACAGAACACTGCTGATATGGCCACTGCTTAGTTGAGGGAGTTCACTCAAACGTACACATGCCTAGCAGCCATGACAACGCATAAAGTCTGTACATGGTGAACATTACTAATAGCAACAGATTGCTGATAGTGTGAACTGTTTCCAAAAACACACATTTTCTAACATTAGAAAACATTTAAAAAGTACTAGATATACTCAGCACCTTCCAGTGCCACACAAAAATATACAGTTGAGACTAGACATTAGAGGCCAAAAATATCAAGGTTAATGGATGCAATCCTACTGCCAAGTGCAGCCAATACTTTACAAGCCAATTTGTTGAAGGCTTACATTCGTTTTACTTGCCTCTTCTCTTTATTGAAAAACATGTACAAAGTAAAGAAATTGGATCCACTTGTCAGAGTCAGTAGGACAAGAAATGGTAAAAAGAACAACAGAGGCCCAAATTTCAAGAGAAGCACCATCACAGGAATATAGTAGCTGTATTTTATTCCCAGGTCAAGTCCTGCAGGATTCCCACATTTCTGGTATACTAATAGCATGTCACAGCTGCAAAACAAAGGCAACGTTTGTTCTTGTCGAACTATTCTTAAAGTCATACTTCAGTTAAAAACACTATACTTACCTTTCATTCCACGTGTGCTATTGCTGCTGGTCCGGTGTATACACGTCCCAGATCTGAGTCCCGCTGTGGGTGTCGCACCCTCCTCCTCTGCTGGAATTGACTCAGCAACAGTGCTGTGCAGCGGGAACTACGAGAAGCTCAGTATGACTGATCCACGACTGCTCAGTGCTGCTAGCTTGGTAGGAAAGTGAAACCATCCCGATTAAACCTCCAAGCAACAAGTTCTAATGCCGGTGGCAAAGCCCAACTTTTCCTGTCTGGAAAAAGGTGAGGTAGAATTTAAAACAGATGTTTTGCTGTTTGTAACTCTTTTAAGGAGAATTGAATTCACCTTTTACATTAAGCCAGAAAGGTGATGGCAAACACAAAGATTCAAGTGGCAACCATAGGGAGAACTGACTGTTTAATATAACGAAGTGTTGCACCACCTCAACAAATAACCTAATGTGCTAGCTTTTGGGGTCCAATACATACATACCAGAAAAATTAGTATCCCCAGAAAATGGTACCAATACCCCCAAACTCAAATGCTGCACAGTTAGAAAAGTAATAATCCAATTTATTGATGTACTGTGTACAACCTACAAAAAACAAACATAAAAAAAAACATACATCCATAAAAAGCACTAAAAACAGTCAAGTTCGGTATGCCCCAATGATATGGATAATTTAAATGTATAAATGCACAACAAGATGCTAATCACTCAATCAGTTGCATGTATAAAATATGGTATACTAGATATAATTAATAAATCAGTATTACCTCAAATTCTAAAATGCAAAAAAAGGCAAATAAAATGCAATAGTGCAGATCTGTAAACTACACTAATAATGCCAATTCATATAATCTACCATAAATAGTGCCCCAATCCCACCTTATAAGACCCCCAGCAAAAAAGTATCAATAGTGATGCTGCCCAAACAAGAAAAAAAATGACAAAGATGAATGAATATACAAAGAATATACAATATGAATAAAGGGAACTTAACAGACCAAGGGACCCTCAAACCGACTCCGCATGACTTGAGGTGCAGACACCACTGCCAAGAATATAAACATAGAAAGCCCGCCAAAAACAAACACAAATTGTCGCTCTCCATGCCCAGGGGAAATGGTGCAGCTTTTGACATTCGGCACGGAGCCATGGAGCACAAACTGGAAGCCGCTGTGTCCCCCCATGACACAATGCATGCACCATTGAGTGGCTCAAGCTCTATGTTTCTTCATCTGTCTGTCTCCTTAATGAGAAAAGCACTTCCTCGTTCAGCTTTTAGTCCCCACCCAGCTGATCTGGTCCACCAATCAACCTTCAGTGGACCAAGAATAGAAACCCCCCCCACTTCCTGCTCAGATTCCTTATTTGCTGCCTGTCTCTGCAGCTCTGACTTCCCGCCCTCTTCTCCTCTCACATTCATCACAGTGTGCTTACATCACATCATTGTTGCCACACCCACTGTTTCTCCTCATTTTTGTCTGCATTTCTCATGCTCTAAAAAGTTGAAATATATTAGAGCATTCCATTTTGGAGCTGTATGCTCCTTTCTCAAGGTAGTTATCTAACTTGGGTCACTACTCTGAGAAAGGAGCATGCAGCTCAGAAACGTAGGTAGATGTAGACATCTCCACACGGTTTGATGTTGTATATTCTGTATATTCTGCTAAGATGTGCTGTGCTCAGGATTTAGGACATTGTGACGTCATTATTCTTTTGTATACTGAATTAGTACTATTGTATATACACATACATGCTCTTGCAACCTGATTGGCGGATGTGGTATGATGTGGTTGCAGTACTGTAACTGATCATATTGTTTCACTGTTTGATTTTCATTGTATTTTACTGCTTTACTGTACATCCAGCCAACTAAAGTGGCAACATTCACAGGATTATCCATCTGCTTATTCCTTCATAGATCTTGGGTATCAGTTGCTAAATTGCCAAGTCAACAAATCCCATTTACTCAACGGGTCTGAGATTTTCTTGGTCACCACCATATACTGGCAGTTCAAGCAACGACCACTGAACTCCCAGTTGCTCAGTAACTTTGTTACTCAGGGTTAAAATGACTCTGGCACAAAGTGTAATTTTTGGGGTATCCCCAGTTCAAAGCTTTATTTCTGCGTCATTGGTATACCTCAATGTTTCAAAATCACCTGAACATTTGCACTGATTAGAGTAACTGATAATAAAGTGCACTGGTTGATTACCTGTCTGTCTTGATTTCGGTCAAAAGAGTTAATCATGATTCAGTGAACCCACCCGTTGGTAGGCCTTTTTGATAATTGAAGGAGATACCCCCTCTCGAAAAAACCATTTTTTTTGTTTTTTATATGGAACCAAAAAGTCACTGTACTCTGAACAATCGTGACATGCCCTTAAAAAACTGTCCCACATGTATACCTTTCTTTTTGTCTCATGGAAGGACTTGTGATCAAGAGGGCTGTTCACCGCTGTGGGATTTCTGTACAATGTAGTGCTGAGATATCCATCTAGTCTAAGTGTTATTGTCAAGTCAAGAAATCTGATCTGTGATGTGGGCACAGTGTGAGTCAACAAAAAATTCAAGCTTGGACAATTCAGCCTACCAATGAACTCCTCACACATTGCCTGTGGTCCTTGCCATGCAAAAAGAACATTGTTGATGAAGCAGTACCGGTCAAAATGTGTGGCTGGTACCGCTCAAACCAATCATCAAAAACCACCTCTCTTTTTCATCAGCCTAAAAAGAAGTTAGCGACTAATGGAGCACACCGTGTGCCAATCTCCACCCCCTCTTTTGTACATAGAATCAGATCAGCCATCAAATGTAAATAAATTCTGGAACAAAATAAATTCATGAAGATCCAAAGTGAATTGCTGAAGATCTGGCCCTGTTTGACCACCACATTGCCTTACAGTACTTGGCGGCCTTTAACCCTTCTAGTGCCAGCTACGTGAGTCTCACGTAGCTGCCTCTCCAACCGTTAAGTGCCAGCTACGTGAGACTCACGTAGCTGACTTTAAACCCCCATAAAAAAAAACTATAAAAGATACAGACTTACCTGACCCCTCGTTTGATAGTGTCAGCTGTTTGATTTTCGCCCCCGGGCCTCTGATCTTCAGGAGGGGGCCCGGAATAGCCCCCCCGTGCCATGTGAAAGAAAAAAAAAATAATAAAAATGACACAAACTCACCTGACAGCCCGATCGCTCTCCCCGGGTCTTCTCTCCACCAGGCGGGCTCCGATCCCCCCCCCCCCCTGGACTTACCACTCTTCGGGTGAGGACCCAGCAACGGGCCCTCACCGTCCTCTCTGTCCGGCGCTGGCCCCGCCCCTAGATCCGCCCACTTGTGGGAGGAGCTGGATGATGTCATCCCGCTCCTCGTATACCGGCACCCGGGCTCCGACTGTCACTTGTCGGTAGCGATCGGAGCAGGGAGGGTGGCAGGCAGGGAGGCTCTGATCTCCCTGCCTCCCACCCTCCCTGCTCCGATCACTACCGACAACTGTCATCTGCAGCGGCGCGGGACACTGGATGGGAGGTAAGTATAAGTAAAAAAAAGAATAATAAAGAATTTTGTGTCTGTGTCTTTTTTTACTTTTAACTATTTGTGAACTGGTAAGGGGTCCATGAGACCCCTTATACCAGTTCACAAGGCTCTGGGGCTGGCAATCACCTGCGGCTAGCTAGAGTGTCCCCTTATACCACAACTAGCTGTAAAGACTGGGTTGAATGTTCTCACTTAAACCACAACTAGTTGTAAAGACTGGAGTGAGTGCGCCCCCTTTTACCACAACTTGCTCTAAGCACTGGGTGAGAGTGTCTCCTTATACCACAAATATCTGTAAAGACTGGGGTGAGAGTGTCCCCTTATATCACAACTGAAAAGGCTGGGATGAGAGTGTCCCCTTATATCACAACTGAAAAGGCTGGGATGAGAGTGTCCCCTTATATTACAACTGAAAAGACTGGGGTGAGAGTGTCCCCTTATACCAAAACTCGCTATAAAGACAGGGGTGAGTGTGCCCTCATATCACAACTTGTTCTAAGCATTGGGTGAGCATGTCCCCTTATACCACAACTAACTGTAAAAACTGGGGTGAGAGTGTAAACTTATACCACAAGTTGCTGTAAAGATTGGGGTAAGTGTGCCCCCTTATACCACAACTTGGTGTAAAGACTGGGGTAACTGTACTCTGTTATAATGAAACTTGCTCTAAGCATCTGGGTTTGTGTCAATACTTCACTTTAATATTACTTGCTTACAGGAAAACACTTTTTTGTCAGGGTTTTGGTGTTATTTCCACTTCTGAAACAAACATTTGTGTTAGGATTGTGCCCCCAGACCTGTGGTTTACTTATCCTTTTGCTTTTTCCACTTTTGCTATATTCCTGTGTGTCTGTGTTGCTAAGATGGAAGTGTTTTTTGGCCTTGAGTAAAAAGTACTGACTACATATCCCAGAATCCTTCCACTATAACAGGTGAGCACGTTAGCTGCTTTAGCTGAGTCAAGCAGCAGTAATGACCCTTCCCAGCTGAGAATGCTGCCAGTAACCCTTTAGCTACTAGAATACAAGCTTGATATCCTCCCTATCTGAATACGTTAATTTACAGCAAAATAGGTTAAACCTGTTGCCTGTGTCTTAAACAATCAGATGATTAGCAAGCTAGAGTGAGGAGGTCTTTATATGTGTACAGCTAATGCACCAGCTGATGTATGTTGATAAGGTAAACATGTTGTTGCTAGAGAAAATTGTTTTCTTTTATCAATCACCCCATCTGTCATCGGATTTGTGAGGGATACAGGAGCTGACAATTGGAGGTGAGCAAAGAAAAAAAAAAAAAAAATATATATATATATATATATTTTTTTTTTTAATAAAGACATTTTTTCTGATGTGTGTTTTTTTTACTGTTAACCCTTTGTGAACTGGTACCGGATCTATGAGACCCCTATACTAGTTCACAGGGCCTGGGGCTGGCAATTCGCCTGCAGCTAGTGGGTGACTTGCCATTAACCCCTGGCTCCGCAATTACTTGCCTCCACAAAGCCTGGGGTGGGGACAGAAGGGCCTGGGCCCACAGAAGCTATGTGGGCTTGTAGCCAGCAGGGCCAGGGGGATACCAAAGCTGGCCCCTGCGCCCTGTTCTACAAGCCCTGCATAGCTGGTCCCAGGCTGGTTATGCTTGTGTTTTTAACCCTTAAAATTCCAATAAATAATGCCCCGCCCCCGGGAAGGGAAGCCCTATGTCAAATTTTGTTTAATAAAAAAATATTCAATTTAAAAAAATCGCAATATATCTTTGTCAGGGAACCGCGGGTCACGTGATCCAACTATAAACCAGGGACCTCCTGACCAACAGACCACGTTTCCCAAAACCCTAGTCCGAGCCTTCCTATCAGGAATACCAGGCCCAAAGCCTGCGGACACACAGATTCTTGGTTTAAGGCAATCAGATCGCTCAAGTTAAAATTTAAGTTTAAATGCAATGAGCGCACACTAGGCAGTGATAACAAACATTTGGCTATGAAATGATACAGGTGATACAAAATGCTGTTCTGAGATGGTTACAGGATAGAGTGAGTTACACAGAGAAACAATATTCAGTTACCTTAATATGCAGTTTGCAGAGTAGTGGTGATGACGGGCTCTCACAAGAGGTAAGTGAAGAGCTTACAGATGATTTGGAACACCTCCAGCACGATGCCTCGAGACCCCTCCAGAGGATGACGATCTTCTCATCCCCTTGCCCTACCTTTAAGCATGGTCTCTGTCCCTCCACCCCCAGACACAGATCCTGGATCATTCCTTTGAAGCACCAGGCTATCACACCTTTCCAGGGAAGAAGCAGGCAGGCTCCTCTGTGTCTCAGTAAGGTGTTTGAAAAGCAGCAGGAAAGCAGCAGGAAAACAGCAGGGGGGCTTTGAAGCTCAAACTGCCTGTTCTGAAGTGTAAGAACCTCATGTCCATATATGGACTTCCTTTTCCTGCTGGCCTCGTAATGGCAGACTTTTGCTAAGAAGAGAGAACCTAAAAGGGGGATGCCGCATCAGTGATAAAATGCAATGTAATATTTGCCCCATTCCTCACAATCTTCTTTGAGACAGAATCACGATATATCGTATCGTCATACGTGTATCACGTATCGTATCGTCAGATTCTTGCCAGTTCACACCCCTAGTTTCTACTGTTATTGTTTAATTGTGCATTGTGTTTCTTTGCTTGTAGATCTGTTTATGTGTGATTACAGCAAAAC
Organism: Gastrophryne carolinensis; assembly: GCA_027917425.1. NCBI lineage: Eukaryota > Metazoa > Chordata > Amphibia > Anura > Microhylidae > Gastrophryne > Gastrophryne carolinensis. Next base: position 218,307,200 of record CM051234.1, read on the forward strand.
ATATAAACCCCGGGTCTCAGAGTAGTATTAGCTGGTGTCATAGCTCTCTCTGGAAATTCCCTGATTTTGGGCTGCAACAGACAGCCCATGACCAAACTTTGACTACCCCACTGAACCCAGCAACCCCTGCCCCAATGTGTCCCCTGGCTGGGTCTCTCTATGACAAGGATTTCTCCCGAAGGCCTGAAAAAACAGACTATTAAGCCAAGTGTTTCATATACCTCCCTGAAGCCAACCATTAAACCACCAACTCCCTGTATTATTATAACCCCCATCACAAAACACCTTCGGTTTTCCATTGCTTTCTCCTTGAATGCATTCTTGACACTGATATACATAAAAATGAAAATCCAGACCTCATGAAGTGAAAGACCCACTAAGCACATGCAACACAAATACACAAACTAAATGCAAAAACTACTGTATCTGTGTAAAAAAATTATTACTCTTGAACAAATGGGCAATTGCACACTACTCATAATTTGATCAACATTAATTTTCTATCTATTGTGACTCGCCACCATTGTCTTAGCTGGAGCATATAGCTTAGAATAAAAACAATAATAACACAGTACAATAACTTTCTTCCTTACATTGTGCATAGAAAAAAAGCAGCTAGCAATAGCGGGGCAAGGCTATGCATATATATATCTGTGGTTTATTTAGTCACTTTTGAAATATTCCTCTATGAACTTAGTACCACTGTGCTGGAAACTTTAATATAATTCTGTTATAGAAAATCCCAGGCTCTCTCAATTAATCACTCTGTTATCTGTTACAGCTGGGGGTTCTATCTTTCTCTGTCTCCTAGATGGATTTTCAAACAAATTCCAGGCTAAAGCCTCTTGATAATTGATTTTTATAAATGACGGTCAGACAAAGTAAATTTGCAACTCTCTGTTCAAAATTATATGCAAGTTTTCAAGCTTCAGAAGCAACGCATCTAAATTAATAGCTGATGCATAAAATAAAATAAAGGCAAAATGACTAATTGAACTTTTCAATGTACAAAATGAAAAGCTAAGCAATAATTGTTGTGATAGCAACCAGACAAAACATGAGAAAATAGTTTTTTATTATTTTAATTGTCAGCTTTTTCTGTCTTTAACTTATACGTTGATCTGAAATTTAAAATTATTAGACATTACAGATGCTCAGTAGCTAAACAGAAGGAATGGAAATAAAAGGGGAATGTTGCTAAATGAAAGTCTGCTTAGATGTAAAACTCCATATTTTCCTAAGGCCCTTTATTTTCAGTGGTGGTGGTAATAAGAGTTGTTTATAGGGGTGGACAAGCAGGGTGATTGACCTGAGTGCCAAAGCCAGTTTGTAAGTATTACTAGCGTTGATACTCATATTTAGAATGGGATTGGTGGACACATGTAGGAGGCAGCAACTCATAACTTTATTGGACAGCAGGGGCAACAGCTCATACTATATGGCTTATAATATAAAATTGGGACAACTCACATTTATTAAAATAATAGGAAGTTAAAGCCAAACTATGCTTGGGTCATTTTAAATCCCATTTGTTGTATTCTCAATATTGAATCAGTTGTGCTAATTAAATTAGCTCTGTAATTTGAGCTCCTGGACTCCACCACAGTTTCGACACTTAAATACCTCTAATACTTTACCACTGTATAAAAATCTAAAATAGAGATTTTAAAAAATTGTAGGAGAAAGAGCACAATGTGGTCTAAAAACAGCGGTAAGGAATATATCAAAGGAACAACATCTAAAGGGGGCATCACTTTCTATATTTATAATACATTTATAATATCTTTCAATAAGATGATGTGGCAAGATTTGCATTTAATGAAACTAATCCTTGATGTATAAGAATAGACACGGAATTTGAAAGGCTCAGTGTCATGTCCTCCACAGAGACTGTTGGCTCTGAAATACTCCCCTCATTTTGAATAGTTTAGTATTGAGACGGAGACGATACTCAAATATTTGTGAGGCGTGGGGTAAATATGCTTATAGTAATGACATATTACTCAGCTCAGTCAGCAGGCAGCATCAACAATCTGTATTCACTGGCTGGCAGCATAGTGCTTTTTATTGATTCAGCACCATTTAAAAAGGGTACCAGCTCCCCCCCCCCCAAAAAAAATGTGTTTTATTTCATCTTCCAATCTTCCAGTTGTCCTTCCATGCTGCAGCTATCCATTCTTTCTCTCTTTCACATTTTCTCTTTTCCTGCCTTTCCATGTTTCCAACTCTCTTTTCTCTTTTGAGTGATTTGATACAATTAGTTTTGGATCAATCCGAATGTCTTGGAGAAATTTTGGAAAAAGTTGAATTTATAAGGAAATTTGCTCATTTCTACCCGTTTCCTCATTTCTACAACACTCCACCATGCCCATCCCGCTCTAAACTGGTCTCCAATGTTAATATCTCTGGTAATAAATACTGAGCCTTCCTGGTGACAGATTCAGAGCTCAATTTATGCATTTTGCAGCATTTACATTCAATTTCAGCTCTGCTTTGTTGAAACATAGAAGATTGATGGCAGATGGAGACCATACGGTCCATCTAGTCTGCCATTATGTGTATACTGTATGTGCTCTTTATCTTAGGATATATGTATGCTTATCCCAGGCATGTTTAAATTCACTGACTGTAGATTTTTCAACTACCTCTGCTGGAAGTTTGTTCCAAGCATCTACTTCTCTTTCTGTAAAATATATATAATATATATATATATATATATATATATATATATATATATATATATAAATATAACTTTGCTCCTGATCTTTCCTCCGACTAGCTTCAGGTTGTGCCCCCTTGTTCTATCATTAAGTTTTTTCTTAAAAACACTTCCCTCCTGAACCCTCTTCAAGGAAAACTGAATATTTCATTATTCATGAAATTCTTATTCATGAAAACTGAATAATTCACTCAAAAATGTTATCTGTGTGATCTGTTTATAACCCTTTAAGTGCCAGCCTACTGGCAGGCTGATTCATTACTAGCGGCAGGTAGCGACAGATGAGCGTCTGTACAGCGGCGCTATGAGCGGCCACTAGTGGCCGCCCGATCAGCTGTCAGAAGCTATTACAGAGCACTTCAGTTGCTATATTAACCTGGCCGCCAATATGAAGTTTAATATGATGTTTCTCAGTCGCTATAAAGTCACTGTACATTCGATCACCCAAATCTAATAGTGTCTGGGCGTTTTAATGTTGTTCTAATGCTGAAATTTAGAATAATGTTATATTGTCAATGCTCACATAGGCAATATAAGATTATTTTTTTAATTTTTTAAGTGTGTGTGTTTGTTAATATAATGAAACTCTGACAACAACATTTAGCCAAAATACAAAAAATGTTTATTGATTTTTAAAAATAGGCCCAACATGGGCAGAACCCAAGGCCACATAGCAGCCATCCTAATCCCCCCCCCCCCCTTTGGCTTTTTCTTCTTCCCCAGCAGCATCAATCTGGTCCTTCGGACATACTGCCACAGTCTGTGATGCTCAATATTGCAAGCCGTAGGGAGAAAGAAATTTAATTAATTTTTGCACTTCCAAAAAATCTTTAGATACCTATGAGAGGGCAAACATTTTAAGGATTAATAAATCTTGCTTCAAACTATTTTATCCCTTAAACATTAGGCTAATATTGTAAAATATTAGATTAAATTAGTTTAATTTATAGCCTACCATTATATATTATCCACCCTAGTCTCACTTTATAAATAACCTTAAAGAACAAAATAAGGGCTGCTTAAGTAGTGGAAGAATGTACATCCTGTATAGCTCAATTACTCGTGTCTTTTTTTTTAACAATCCTTCACCTATTACAATTATAGTGTTAGAATATACATTCGAAGTATTATTATAATTACCCCACAGAATCACCGGCTGCCTGTTTAATGTATTTTCAATTAACCTAAGATGAGCCAACAAACTAGCATGCATACATGCAATTATGAATGTGGCTTGCAAATATAGCCTCTCCATGTATGATAAGAAACCCCAGACTGTCACTAACCTTTATACCTGGTCATGGAGTCAGACATATTTGTGTTAGGTATGTGTTTTTGAAATTTTAGTGTACTCACCATCGCAGCTGTGGCTAGGGACCATGATGCTGGGGGTTCCAGGAGCTGGGGTGGGGAGAATAACGACCTGGTCTGTCTGTGTGGAAACATCTGTTTGGTAAAAAACACAACAGAAACATTCATAAGATCTTAATTTTGGATGTTGTTAATCGGCATCCACCTGTTTTTTTAGGAAAAATATCTACAAAATCATTGTTTTTAGATATTAGCACATGTATTAGCTTATTTCCAAAAACAATGTCTAACACATGGTTTGAACACATTAGAATGGTATTTAGGGGTACAAGAGTTGAGATGCTAATGTGAAATAGTCCACATGGCCCCCTCAATACCATATAATGTATTTGGGCCTAATACATGTTTTACATTTAAATATATAATTTGCCAAACAATTTAGTATATTCTTACAAATAACTTACCACGACTATGCCTAGTCCCTGATCTGTAGCATAGCTGGTGGAGGTGTCGGCTCTATGATGTCCTGTAAAACAGTTATAGGTAGAAAGGAATATATAAGTGACAGCAAGGTAACCATGGGACTAAAAATCCACAATAAGAAATGCACTCACCAGGGGATGAGCTGCTGCTGTTATCCCAGGGAGGGCTATGAGGTGGAGGCATGGAGGCGTGGAGCCTCCACTCCTCACAATGGGTCCAGCAGATCCAAAACCCGATGGGCCACCCTCCCCCTCTCACTCCCTGATCCTTGAGGGAGTGTGGGCGAGTCCCTTGCCTCCTCCCCACTGGGACTCCCCACTTGAGAGTGGCCACAGGGGGTTTGGGACTCCGACTGTGAGGAGCTGAGGCTCCATACTGCCCTCACCCCAGCAGCACGCTCCACTGGGGCGTCATCCCCTTCCTCTCCTGGGTCCTCAAGATGAAATCTATGAGAGGGAGCCTCCACTCCTCACAATGGGTCCAGCAGATCCAAAACCCGATCGGCCACCCTCCTCCCTCTCACTCCCTGATCCTTGAGGGAGTGTGGGTGAGTCCCTTGCCTCCTCCCCACTGGGACTCCCCACTTGAGAGTGGCCACAGGGGGTTTGGAACTCCGACTGTGAGGAGCTGAGGCTCCATACTGCCCTCACCCCAGCAGCACGCTCCACTGGGGCGTCATCCCCTTCCTCTCCTGGGTCCTCAAGATGAGATCTACGAGAGGGACCCTCCCCCGCAGACTCATCCGAGTCCAACACTCGTGTGCGGCGGTGGATCCCCTTTCCGTGTTTCCTCAGGGGAGGACGCTTATCTGTGGAGAGGAAACAAAAGGAAAAAATTAACAAATCACACTCAAATACATTATTCTGCACACATTATAGAAAATACAAGTATTTAGTTAGGTTTCACTTACCAGATGCGTAGGCATCATAGAGCCGGTATATGCCCTCATTGTCTCGGCGCTTAAACTCTGACCATTTCTGGACTATCGACCTTTTGCTAAGCTCCGTTTTGAAGGGCCGGGACACTGTGGCTTGCACCTCCATCACTATGCTGCTCTTGGCACTCAGGGCATAGTCGTACTCCAATCGGCAGAAATCCTAATGAATAAATAAAAATAAAAAATGATTTATTCAGAAATATGCAAATCAACAATTTATACATTTTAGCGAAAGTCACTATATTAATGTAAAAAATGTGTTAAAAAAGGTAAACCAAAGGACATAGGATTTTTGGAAAACACAAGACTAAAAATACAAATTGAAAAATACAATAATAATAGTGCCCTGAACATACTAACATGCTTTAAAAATCAAAATAGATTAGAGATTTAGGTTTAGCAGCTACAAGCAAAAATACCAAAAAAAAAAAAAAAACACTTACTTTCACCACTTGGCCATTTACCTGAGGATCCACCCTCTTCCTGGTCTTTTTTGGGGAGTCAGGGGGGGCAGGAGAGGCTGAAGGAGCGGGGGGGCAGGGGGGCAGAAGGGGTGGGATGGGAGGCTGTCAGAATAGGAGGAGGAGCTGGGAGCCGTCTGGCAGGTCTTCTTGGCCTCATGGTGGATCTTCGTAGGTGTAAAACCGGAAGTACACAAAATGAAAGTGAAAGCAAAACCTTTGACCATTCTCGCAAAATAATATTTTTTTAGTGCCAGAATTCATGTCTAAAAGTTTGCTTAACAAATTAAAAAAAAAAATGGGATGAGGAAAGGGATTTAAGGATCTTCCATAGAAATGTATGGGAGAGCGCCAGGTAGTGAGAGGTAATACGTGGCGCTCTGTACATTTGTTCATCGCTGTACGCTGAGACTGAGATAATGATGAATCAGACGATACATGGCATTGTTCCAGTCGCTCTACAGATTCGGCTTCATAAATGTGGAATTGCATGCTGTGGGCGGCGTTCTCATGCCGATACCTGCCACTACCTGTCGCTAAATAGCCACTACCTGTCACTATCCCTTCATGAATAAGGCCCTTAGAGTTTTTGTCACTCTCTGTTGACAGACCATTTTTCCTTATTTTACTCTACACACGTTCAACTGTGATTTTTAAAGGAATTGCCAGGGATTTCCCAGAAAAAAAATATGTATTATTTTTTTCAGCAGAGCCTGGGCTTTAACGTGAAATGTCTTGTTTTTTGTGTATTCTCAATATTTTTGGGTGAAATATGTGCATATATATATATATATATATATATATATATATATATATATATATATAATTTGTAGTGTTTTTTGTAAGTTTTTCAATAAAATCATATTGCGAGTGAAAGCCAAATTTCTTCCGGTTACAACGGTATCAAATGTTTACTGGTAGACACCTTTTCCTGTCCAAGAGACTCCCCCAAACTGAAACAGCGCTTTGACCTACTTTGGGCCCTCTCCTCACCGCAGAAGAGTCTGGGGGGGATTGAAGGCTCCCCAGGTAAATGGGAGACCTGGAGGGAGGAATCGCAGCCGCAAGTGAGTAAATTTCATTCTTATTAGCAGATGTCAGCAGCGGAAGCGGGGGGGTGGCCCTCTCCTGAAGCCGTAAAAGCGCGGGGGGGGTCTGATGTCTCGAGTGTAGAGAAGACCCGACTGGATCGGTTGAAGGGCCAGGTGAGTTTTTATCTTTTATAGTATTTTTTTATGGGGCTTTTAATTCAGCTTCATGAGTTTCACATAGCTGGCCCTTAACGATTAGAGAGACGTGAGACACACGTAGCTTGCACTAGAAGCAGTAAAAGAAAAATTAGCCCTCTAAAGTCCTGGCATTTAACTTTAAGTCTGACTGAATGTACACAAATCAAATGATGGTAAATGTTTTACTATAAGGAAACAATTCTGGAGTGAGGGGTTATAATGACAACAATGCTATGTTTCACAGAATAAATATAGGCATTAATGTGTCTGGAAACTGGCCTGAAACTATACTTTACTAAAAAGTGACACTTGCGCTCTCTAATTACATTAATGGTGGTGTGGTTGTTCTCACACAGTTCCCACATTGAAAATCAAATGCTTCAAGCCATGCCAATGTTTACTATTCACACACACAGGGGCCTTCATAACTTTTGTAAGCTAACAAATATGCAGCCAACAACTGTATTTGGTGGATGCCAGCAGGAATTTTACTGAAGAAATTGATGGAACCGTAATAGGCCTAAATGTAAGCTGATGCTGTATAAATATGAAGTCCATAAGTTTAAAGCACAGTTTTGAATAATGTATCCATCTTCTTTTAGGCTGGCAGTATAAATAAATTTGCAATCAGTCTATGATCATTTGACTATAATGTGTAGCTTACACCACTAGCTTTGTGGAGTCTTTTAGGAGAGAAGCAAGTTATAAAATTGGACGATTGCTTTTATTTTGCTATAGGCACATGTAGGCTCCTCATCCTTTACACCTGTGTCCTGTTTGTACAAATGGCATCCAGCAATAGGGTGTTTTGATGGTCAGTTTATAGCTCAAGTAAAATTCTTTTGTTAGGCAAAAGTTAGAATAGCTCATAAAAAGCAAACCAGCTCATGATCTTGTTGCATTTGCTATATATGCTCTGTATTTGTATTTACTGGTAAAATATGCTTGATGTAAATCTTCTAATCCTTCTATGACCTGGGATCAGAATTATACTTACCGTATTTTTCGCCCTATAAGACGCACCTGCCCATAAGACGCACCTAGGATTTGGGGGAGAAAAATAAGAAAAAAAATATTTTAAACCAAAAACGCACCATTACAGACAGTGTGGCATCCCCCCTCCCATTCTCATAGGGGTTGTGGGATGCCCCCATTCCATAGACAGTGTAGCATGCCCCCATCCCATTCCCCGTATACCCAGTGTGGCATCCCCCTCCCATTCCCTATATAGGCAGTGTACACCCCATTATCATAAGCAGTGTGGCATTCCCCCCTCCTATTCTCCATATAGGCAGTGTGCCCCCCCATTCCCATTGGCTGTGTGGCATCCCCCTCTCCCCCCTTAGGCTGTGTGGCATCCCCCTCCCCCCCATAGGCTGTGTGGCATCCCCCTCTCCCCACATAGGCTGTGTGGCATCCCCCTCTCCCCCCATAGGCTGTGTGGCATCCCCCCTCTCCCCCCATAGGCTGTGTGGCATCCCCCTCTCCCCACATAGGCTGTGTGGCATTCCCCCTCCCCCCCATTAGTATAGGCTGCCTGGCATCCCCCTCTCCCCCCATAGGCTGCCTGGCATCCCCCTCTCCCCCCATAGGCTGTGTGGCATCCCCCTCTCCCCCATAGGCTTTGTGGCATCCCCCTCTCCCCCATAGGCTGTGTGGAATCCCCCTCTCCCCCCATAGGCTGTGTGGCATCCCCCCCTCTACCCCATTAGTATAGGCTGTGTGGCATCTCCCTCTCTCCCCATTTGTATAGGCTGTGTGCCATCCCCCTCTCTCCGCATTTGTATAGGCGGTGTGCCATCCCCCTCTCCCCCATAGGCTGTGTGCCATCCCCCTCTCCCCCATAGGCTGTGTGGCATCCCCTCTCACCCCATAGGCTGCCTGGCATCCCCCTCTCCCCCCATAGGCTGTGTGGCATCCCCCTCTCCCCCTATAGGCTGCCTGGCATCCCCCTCTCCCCCCATAGGCTGTGTGGCATCCCCCTCTCCCCCATAGGCTGTGTGCCATCCCCCTCTCCCCCATAGGCTGTGTGCCATCCCCCTCTCCCCCCCATAGGCTGTGTGCCATCCCCTCTCACCCCATTTGTATAGGCTGTGTGCCATCCCCCTCTCCCCCATAGGCTGTGTGGCATCCCCTCTCACCCCATTTGTATAGGCTGTGTGCCATCCCCCTCTCCCCCATAGGCTGTATGGCTTCCCCTTTCAGCCCATTTGTATAGGCTGTGTGGCATCCCCCTCTCCCCCATAGGCTGTGTGGCATCCCCCTCTCCCCCATAGGCTGTGTGGAATCCCCCTCTCCCCCATAGGCTGTGTGGAATCCCCCTCTCCCCCCATAGGCTGTGTGACATCCCCCTCTCTACCCCATTAGTATAGGCTGTGTGGCATCCCCCTCTCCCCCCATAGGCTGTGTGGCATCCCCCTCTCTCCCCATTTGTATAGGCTGTGTGCCATCCCCCTCTCCCCCATAGGCTGTGTGGAATCCCCTCTCACCCCATTTGTATAGGCTGTGTGCCATCCCCCTCTCCCCCATAGGCTGTGTGCCATCCCCCTCTCCCCCATGGGCTGTGTGGCATCCCCTCTCACCCCATTTGTATAGGCTGTGTGGCATCCCCCTCTCCCCCATAGGCTGTGTGGCATCCCTCTCTCCCCCATAGGCTGTGTGGCTCCCCCTCTCCCCCCATAGGCTGTGTGGCATCCCCCTCTCTCCCAATTTGTATAGGCTGTGTGCCATCCCCCTCTCCCCCATAGGCTGTGTGGCATCCCCTCTCACCCCATTTGTATAGGCTGTGTGCCATCCCCCTCTCCCCCATAGGTTGTGTGCCATCCCCCTCTCCCCCATAGGCTGTGTGCCATCCCCTCTCACCCCATTTGTATAGGCTGTGTGCCATCCCCCTCTCCCCCCATAGGCTGTGTGGCATCCCCCCCTCCCCCCAATTCCCATAGGCTGTGTGGCATCCCCCCTCCCCCAATTCCCATAGGCTGCGTGGCATCCCCCCCTCCCCCCAATTCCCATAGGCTGCGTGGCACCAGAACGTTCCCCCCAGTCGGCGTAAGTGGAAAAAAAAAAACACGTCAAACTCACCTCTCCACTGACACCGCTCCGCTGAGCGGTCGGCTCCGTGAATGGGGTGGGCGTGGCCCGCGCCGCCTCAGCGTCGGCACAGGCCATGCCCACCCCATTCACGGAGCTGGCCGTAAGAAGCAGCGGCGGGAGCTCTGTCCCGGCCCCGCCGCTGCGATCGCTGTCTATTACAGGCAGCGATAACAGCGGCGGGGCCAGAGACAGCGCCCCCGCCGCTGTCATCGCTGCCTGTAATAGACAGCGATCGCAGCGGCAGGGCCGGGACAGAGCTCCCGCAGTGTGACAGGCAACGCAGGAGCGCCGGGAACGGGTGAGTTTTTTTTTTATAATTTTTTTTTTTTATTTTTTTTTTTACATTCGCCCGATAAGGCGCACGGGCATTTTTCCCCCACTTTTGGTGGGTCTTATAGGGCGAAAAATACGGTAGATTTAGAATGGATGGGGACATTAAAGCTGGCTTTGCTGTTAGCTTAGGTTTGAGGAGATTATTAGTTTAATATAAGACTAATTAATAATTCATTTAACTTAATTTTAAATATTTTTAAACCAGAGTAGCATCAGTGGCAAAGGAATTTCATGTTTTTTTCTGGTCACAGGCTCTTAGACATGATCAAAGAGCAACCTTCACATTCTACAGAATAACCCTATATAACAAAACACATATAATATTAGATTTAAATAAAATCAGTTCAGCATGTGCCATCCATGCCATACAGAAGTAGTCCACACCTGCAAAAATGGGTGGTGATTTGGTTTATATAGAATAATAGCAATATGTCATAACAACAAACCCTAACCTTTCTACTTGTACAGAATTCTACCTCTTGCTGAAGATCTTTGACTTGTCGGGTCCAATTCGGGCAGCATTATGAGTAAATTTGCTTCTAATTGGCTCGAAATAGGTTCCCTTACTTTCAAAAATGTAAAAAAACAAGTGCTTGCTCAATTGGGCTTAGACGTCATTGTAAGATGGTCAAATGTGGACTCCGCAGAACCGTCTGCTCTACCCTCTGCAGATTAAAAATGCTTTGGCAAAGCAGAGCTTTCTGCTGATTGTCCTATTTTGGATGCCTCCTAGGGAAGTGTTTCTTCAGACCGAGAGTTTTTTGCATCCAGATTGATGATGCTCCTCTCACATACCCACGCTGCAGGTCGAGTCTCAGGGAGCTGAGACCCTTCCCCATGTGACTGTAGAAGAACAAAAAAGGACAGATATTTTTGCATCCCTATTAATGATCCCCCCATGCAAGTTGACGCTGAGATCCTCCCTCCAGCGGAGGTCCTACTGCGATTGCATTTGCCAGTCTAAGGGTTGCACGGTGATATGCAAGCCGCTGCAGTAAACTTTGGCCACTAGTTGCTTCTTCGAGCCAGGAAATGCACATTACTGGACTTGCAGGAAGTATGCACGGTGGGGCATTGCAATTTGGAATTCTCTAATACTGCAGGCTGCTGCTGCACAGAAGAGATTTTTTTGATATTCCCATTTGAAGAAAATTGGGTTACTGCGGTTGCTGTCACCACAGAGAGGGTGAGGGCAAAATCCCTTCAATAATTACAGACAACAAATCAAAATAATCGGACAGGTTCAATGCATCCAAAAGAAAAAAGCATACATGTATATAGCAGGCACGCACAAAACATTGCTGTATCCATTGTCCAGTTTTGCCCATTCTGCTGCTCTACAGCTTCTTAGCTCCAACCAGGCAATTTTATTAAAACAATAAAGTACAACTGCTAGCTCTGCAACTGCCATACCTGAGCCAACAAAAGAGAGCTCAGCTCAGCTAATTTGTACAAGAATGATTCCTAAAACTGTGGGACTCTAATATTGTGCATTTCTCATTACAGGTGCTACACAGTTGGATGGAAAGCATTACTTTCAATGTGACTTTGAAACAATCAGTCTCCTAAAACATGTAATGTGTTACTTTGACACAACACATGCAACACTGACACAAAATATGTAAAGATCTGTGACAGATGTGCTGTATAATTGATATAACTAAAAGCAATTTAGTAGACGTGATAAACTCTAGATAAAAGAAATATAACACCACCTTACTGAGCCTGCAGTAATTTCTATTCTTTAGATAAGTGATTTTCAAACTTTTTCCACCCCCTTGGTGCTATAAGTTGGTTTAATCACTTATGTAAGACTTTTACTCAAAGCAAACCATTTAAATGTAATTTTAACCCTTTAAGTGCCAGCCTACCTGGAGTTTTTGTCACACTCTGTTGCCAGACCATTTTGCACTATTTTGCGCTCCCCATGTTCAAATGTGATTTTTGAAGGGATTTCCAGGGATTTCCCAGGAAAATGATATATTGTTTTTTTCAGCAGAGTCTGGGCTTTAACATGAAATGTCTTGTTTGTCATTTGTTAGGTGTATTCTTAATATTTTTGGGTGAAATATGTGCAAAAAAAAAAAAAAAAAAAAATTTTTACATATTGTAGTTTTTTTTGGAATAAAAAATGTACGTTTGTCAATAAAATCTTATTGCGTGTGAAATCCCAATTTCTCCCGGTTACAGCGGTACCACATATGTATTGGTAGACACCCTTTCCTGCCCAGGAGACTCCCCCAAACTGAAACAGCGCTTTAGGAGATTTTCAGATAAAATACAACTATGCTATGCAATATGCGCACCTTGCGGTTTTTCCAGAAAAACAATTCTTTACATTTGAAATACCCCCAACAAACTATATATTCTCTGGAAGTACACACCTCAGGCTTTCTAGGCGTACCAAGCTTGTGGATGTGGCCATAGTTTTCTGGAAGTAATCCCTCAACGTAATCTTTGGTTGCAAAGAGTTTCCCTAAAAAAAGGATAAAAAAGCAGAATCAAAGCCACATTTTCCTAAAAAAACTATATACAAACAAGAAAAAACAAGTTTAATCTGAAAACGCAACATCCCCCTGAACAGAACAACACCCAACATGCATAGGTTCTGTCAAGGGAAGAGTTGCCAAACACCCCAAAGTAAAGCATGCGCATAACGGTAATTTTACTTGAAAATTTCAGCTCTGCAGACAAAGTGCGCACCTTGCGATTTTTCAACCAAAACAACCCTTTACATTTGGAATATCCCCCATAAACCATATATTCCCTGAAAGTACACACGTTAAGCTTTTTAAGGGTACCCAGCTTGTTGTAGTGGGCTCATCTTTCTGGAATTAATTCCTCAAAGAATTCTTTGGTTGCGCAGGGTTTCCCTAAAAAATTTATAAAAAAGCTGAATAAAAAACACCTTTTCCTAAAATATAAATATGCAAACCAGAAAAAACAAGCTAAGTCTGAAAGCGCAAGGTCCCCCGAACAGAACAATACCCAACATGCATAGGTACTATTAACCCTTTTAATTGCCAGCCTACTTGAGATTTTGTCACCCTCTGTTGACAGGCCATTTTCCCCATTTTGCGTCATGTTTTGCGACATGTTTTGCGCCATTTTTGCTGTAACTTTCAGAAAAATTATATATATATTTTTTGCAGCAGAGTTTAGACTTTAACATGAAATGTCTTGTTTGTAATTTTTTTTTTTTTTTTTACAATATTATTAAGTGAAAAAAAAAAAAATAAATAAAAAAATTTTTTTAGAAAATTGACTCCTTTATTTTAAATAAAAAATGTATTTTATTAAGGAAAATCATATTGCATGTGAAAGCCCCATTTCTACCGATTAGAACGGTACCACATATTTATCGGTAGCCCCCCGTTCCTGCCCAGGAGACCCCCCTAACTGAAACAAGTATTTTATAACATTCACAAAAAAAATACAAAAACCATCCACACTACAAAGGGTTAAATCGGGGAAAAAAATGACATAGGGTCCCCCCTCCCAGGGGAGGGAGACCCCATTTTTTTTTTTGATTTTTAAGGGTTAAAAACCCTTAAAAATCAAAAAAAAAATTGACGTGGGGTCCCCCTTACCCAAAGTAACCAGCCCGGGACCAGCTATGGGGGCTTGTAGGCACAGAGTGGGGGGGCCAGCTTTTGTGGCCCCCCCACCCTGCAGCCTACGAGCCCACATAGCCCATGTGGGCCCGGGCTCTTCTGCCCCCCCCCTGGCCTTTGGGGAGGCAGGTAATGGGGGTGCCGGGGGTTAATGGCAAGCCACCCGCTAGCGCAGGTGGCTTGCCATCCCCCCAGCCTTGTGAACTGGTATAGGGGTCATGGACCCCTTACCAGTTCACAAGGGGTTAAAAGTAAATAATGACACAGACACACATAAAGAAAAAAATATTTTATTAATTTTTTTTTTTTTTTTACACTGTACTCACCTCCCATCCATCCTGGAGCACTCTGTCCCTCGGCGATCACTGGCTTCTGCTCACTTGCTAGAAGCCTTTTATAGCTGCTGGATGACAGATTACAAAGGGTTAATCAAAAAAAAAAATGACATAGGGTCCCCCCTCCCAGGGGGGGCGGACCCCATTTTTTTTTTGATTTTTAAGGGTTAAAAACCCTTAAAAATCAAAAAAAAAAATTGACGTGGGGTCCCCCTTACCCACAGTAACCAGCCCGGGACCAGCTATGGGGGCTTGTAGGCACAGAGTGGGGGGGCCAGCTTATGTGGCCCCCCCACCCTGCAGCCTACGAGCCCACATAGCCCATGTGGGCCCGGGCTCTTCTGCCCCCCCTGGCCTTTGGGGAGGCAGGTAATGGGGGTGCCAGGGGTTAATGGCAAGCCACCCGCTAGCGCAGGTGGCTTGCCATCTCCCCAGCCTTGTGAACTGGTATAGGGGTCATGGACCCCTTACCAGTTCACAAGGGGTTAATAGTAAAAAAAATGACACACACACAGAAAAAAAAATCTTTATTTTTCTTTTTTACACCATACTCACCTCCGATCCGACGTCCCTCGCCGCTGTCCCTCGCCGCTGTCACTTCACTGACAGATGCCGGTGGTGATCGGCGCAGGGCGGGTGACAGGCGAGGGGGCTCCGATCGGAGCCTCCTCACCTGACACCCGCTCTGCTCCGATCACCACCGGCATCTGACAGATGCCGGAGCTCGGAGGGGGTATAGGAGGAGCGGGATGACGTCATCCCGCTCCTCCCACAATGGGCGGGGCTAAGCGGCGGCGGCCATCGCCGCCATTACAAGAGGTGAGGACCCGGAAGAGGGTCCTCACCTGAAGACTGCGCAGCCCAGGGGGGGGATCGGACCCCCCCCTGGTGAAGAGGAGACCCGGACAGAAGGCTCGGGCGCGGAGGTGAGTAAATGACAGTTTTATTTATTTTTTTTTTTACAGCGGCGATCAGCGCTGGAAACGGGGGGGGGGGGCGGCTGGTTTCGGGCCCCCCCCTGAAGACGGAGGACGACGGGGGGGCGATCGGATGCCCCCCCAAGGAAGAGGGGACCCCAGGCTTCACAGGGATACCGGAGGTAAGTGATTTTTTTTTTTCTATTTTTTAACTGTTTGGGGGAAATGCCAGGCACGTAGTTTCTACGTGCTTGGCACTTAACGGTAGGAGAAGCAACCACGTAGAAACTACGTGCTTGGCATTTAAAGGGTTAATACAGGTGGTATAACTGTTTACTTCTTGGATGAGCTTGATAAAGAGGTACCAGTTCCTAATATACAGTATATAGTAACAATGTAGGATTCTTCACTTTCAACATTTTGGAGTCAATCTTTATTTTTTTATCAGAAGCTGTAGAGATGAGCGAACTTCTCAAAAATTCGATTCAGGCGATTCGCCGAATTTCTCAAAGAAATTCGGGTTCGTCCGAATTGAACTTTAGCGAATCGCTCATCTCTGGTGGGAGCGGGGAGGCCGGCTGCGCTGACAGCGCAGCCAGCCTCCCCGCTCCCACCAAGCCCTGAAATGGAAAAAAAAAATGCCGGCATGGTGGGAGCGGGGAGGCCGGCTGCGCTGTCAGCTGTCATCAGAGGACGCGTCATCAGAGGAAGCCGGCTTCCTTTGATGACACGTCGTCTGATGACAGCTGACAGCGCAGCCGGCCTCCCCGCTCCCACCATGCCGGCATTTTTTTTCCCATTTCACGGCTTGGTGGGAGCGGGGAGGCCGGCCCCGCTGACAGCGCAGCCGGTCTCCCCGCTCCCACCATGCCGGCATTTTTTTTTAATTTCAGGGAAAATTCGGTCAGCACGAACCACTAAAAATTTGGGTTCATGCTGAATCGAATTTCCTTGAAATTCGGAGCGAATTCAGGTTCGTTAGAACCGATTCGCTCATCCCTAAGAAGCTGGACCACTACACTAAAATCATATGTTGACCCATCTAATGTAGCCAAAATGATCATGCAACTAAATGATCATGGACTGCTAATGTCCCCCAAATATGTAAGTGAGCCTGCACATCCTTAGTGTAGTCATATACTTTAAACATACTGGCCTTAATTTAAGTTGAAAAAAATTCTCATGGTAGTAAAAAATTAAATTCATGAGAAAAAAGCCAGAGAATTTCACTGTTGCTGAACCATGAGATATAAAGACAATGAAAGTCAATGGCACTTTTTACTCCTGAGAAAAGTAGTGAACTTCTTACTCATTTTTACTCTGTAGTATAAACTTCCATTGACTTTCATTGTCTTCATATCTGGTGATTCAACAACAGTGAAATTCTCAGGCTTTTTTTCTCATGAATTGGATTTTTTACTACCATGAAAATGTATTTCAAGTATTAGTGAATCAAGGCCATTGGTTCTCTTGTGATAATCATGTCTACAAGCTTGACTCAACATCCTCTTGTCCTTTAGACTGGTTTCACACCAGCCCAATAGTGGGGAGCTTCTGCTTTATTGCAAACTCCCGCAGTTGTCTCTGAAATGGTTTCATGCATTCACATATGCTTTGGGCGTTTGCAGAGAGCTCCGCAAAAGCCCACCCAGCAATGTCTGGAGGGCACAGCACTAGTGATTTCACTCCTTGTGAGTGGAGAGCACTAGCGCAGAATGCCATACATATGCTGAACACAGCGATTGTGAGTGCTTGCCTAAAAATGTAAGTGTCCTGCAATCATGCTAGTATGAAACCATACCCACATAAAAACCTTGTGTTAGGTATTCTGGCCTATTAAAAGGAATATTTGAAAAGTTTTTTTTTTTATTATTGTCATTACAGGTCTGGCATTTAATTGTTAATGGCACAATAGGCTCGATTCAGAGGTACATTCATCAGGACTGTCTGTGAAAGTTTTTGTGGGTGTTTGTCATTTGTTTGTTTTTTTTTCGTTCATTTTTCATTCGTACGAACGTTCGGGCAAATGCATATATGCGCTTTCGATGAACGAAAGCAAATCGGAACATTTGCGTTAGTTCGGATCATTTTCCCAACAAAATCTGATATTTTTCATTCGTTCAGATAACTTACGTTATTGCTATGGGCTTGCGTCTCATTCAGAGAGCTGATTGCGGACCACCACCTTATAAACCCGTTTCCTTTGCGATCCCCTTACGGGACCATTTTGACCTCGAGACTAGCAGCTATGGACGACTCTAGTGCATTTGAGGAGCATGAGGATCTGCAGCTCATGGGCATTGAAATTGTCCGGAGGGCTGAGACCAGATTGCACTGGCGACGCATGCACATCGACGGCATGCATGACTTTGAGCTGTTTGAGCTCACCAGACTTAATCGCGCTTCCCTCCATAAGTTGTATAGCGAGCTGCAGCCATGGTTAGCCTGCACCACAAGGAAGGGGCAAGCAATTTCAGGTATGACCAAGATGCTTGGCTGCCTGCAATTTTTGGCGAATGGCTTGTTCCAGAGGCTGGGTGCCCTCTCCGTGGGGATCTCCCAGCCTATGCTGAGCCACGCGCTAAGTTTTTGGAAGGCATGGCTACTATTACTCGGAAATATATTTGTTTATATATTTTGGACAACACCCTGAGGAAGTGATCTCTCACGCAACGCGTCGGTGTTGGTGAACGGGCACTTAGAGGGGACCTGGACCTGCTATTTTGGTGACAGTATAGTGTCTTATTCATTTTTATTTCGTGTTAGGTAATATTTGCCTTGTATATGCCATGGTATATCAGCTTTATTGCTAGCACACCACTGTGTCACTTTTTGCACCGTGCACTTTTCGCCCCAGCACTTCACTGGGGTTCTGTCTATTTTTTCACATCCACAGCCCCTTCACTCATTATTTTATCTTTTGCTTTTGCACTCACCACCTTAGTGGTCACTTTCTTTATCTGCATATATACCCTATATGTATATATACACATGCACTGTTTACTTTCAGGCAGTTGATTCTCATATGCCTGGCATATTATAAGGTACAACTTATTAAACTCAATAATATGCTTATGGATAGCCTTTAATAGTCCTGTATGGTTCAACCATAGCGCCCGGTCACTGGTTCTTTGCAAACCTTTTTAATCATGTGTGATGTTGTTATTGTATGTTATGTGTCTATGAATTAACATTGAAATAAAATAAAATCTAATTATTAGTTGAAGATAGTGAGTGCGGCTTAATTATGTGGTGAGAATACAGCGATCTAGACTGGTAGATTGCAACTTAAGATAGTATAAGTTTTTGGCCCCGTTCTACTGGGCTTTCTCCCACATAGCCAGCACCCTGATCAATTGTAGCTGTGCGGGTCTCCATATAGTATTGTGTCTATATTTGTTTTTCTGACAACATGGTAGCCAGGAACGCGATTAAGCTGGCATTTTATAACATCGCCGACATGCCCAACGTCATGGGTGCCATTTGACTGCACCCACGTTGCCCTGGTGCCTCCAGCAGCCGACGAGTATATCTAAAGGCAAGTGCAATCTGTCATTTTTCCAATTACTTGACCTCATTGTTTCCCAAATTTTGGAGAAGTCCCTCCTTGTAAAAAGTCCCTCCCTGTAAAAAGCCCCTCCTTGTAATTATGCCCTCCTTGTAATTATGCCCTCATTGTAATTATTCCCTCCTTGTAAGTATGCCCTCCTTGTAAAAAGTCCCTTCATGTAATTATTTCCTCCTTGTAATTATGCCCTCCTTTTAATTATTCCCTCCTTGCAATTATGCCCTCCTTGTAATTATTCCCTCCTTGTAATTATTCCCTACTTGTAATTATGCCCTCCTTGTAATTATTCCCTCCTTGTAATTAGGCCCTCCTTGTAATTATTCCCTCCTTGTAATTAGGCCCTCCTTGTTTATGCCCTCCTTATAAAGAGTCCCTGTGAAACAATGGACCATATTTAGTTTCCCAAAAATGTAACATGTGTTCTAAAGGGAAACATTTTAATGTGTACCTGAATTAGACACTTCAAAGTTAATCTTTCCCTTTTCAAACATACATATCTTTTTTTTTGTGTACCAAATACTAATGTACTTGGTTAGTGTTATTTGTATTGGCCCACAGGTTTGGCTTCGGGTGTGATTAGTTAGTGTTTCACTAGTTTGCCTTGCCTTGATAATTTTTTTTTTTTTTATTGTTTCCCAGGAACCGCAAAATGGGTCACTCAATGAATATCCAGGCAGTGGTGGCCCCGGACATGCGGTTCCTTAGTCTGCTCGCCGGGTTTCCAGGCTCATCCCATGATGCCTACATTCTGCGAAGATCTGGATTGTGCGGTCGGTTTGAGTCTGGGGAATTTTCCGGTGGATGGCTCCTTTGTAAGTTGATGTGTCCCATGTATGAAACTATGCCTATTTGAACACCTTGTTTAAATGTGAAACACAACCTTAACCATTAGATTTTTCAAACAACAAAGCCTTGCCAAATGTTGGTTCTGCATTTGCAAATTTTAAACTTTGAATTTATACTAAATTAATCATTACTGACAACATGGTAGCCAGGAACGCGATTAAGCTGGCATTTTATAACATCGCCGACATGCCCAACGTCATGGGTGCCATTTGTCTGCACCCACGTTGCCCTGGTGCCTCCGGCAGCCGACGAGTATATCTAAAGGCAAGTGCAATCTGTCATTTTTCCAATTACTTGACCTCATTGTTTCCCAAATTTTGGAGAAGTCCCTCCTTGTAAAAAGTCCCTCCTTGTAAAAAGCCCCTCCTTGTAATTATGCCCCCCTTGTAATTATGCCCTCATTGTAATTATTCCCTCCTTGTAAGTATGCCCTCCTTGTAAAAAGTCCCTCCATGTAATTATTTCCTCCTTGTAATTATGCCCTCCTTTTAATTATTCCCTCCTTGCAATTATGCCCTCCTTGTAATTATTCCCTCCTTGTAATTATTCCCTACTTGTAATTATGCCCTCCTTGTAATTATTCCCTCCCTGTAATTAGGCCCTCCTTGTAATTATTCCCTCCTTGTAATTAGGCCCTCCTTGTTTATGCCCTCCTTATAAAGAGTCCCTGTGAAACAATGGACCATATTTAGTTTCCCAAAAATTTAACATGTGTTCTAAAGGGAAACATTTTAATGTGTACCTGAATTAGACACTTCAAAGTTAATCTTTCCCTTTTCAAACATACATATCTTTTTTTTGTGTACCAAATACTAATGTACTTGGTTAGTGTTATTTGTATTGGCCCACAGGTTTGGCTTCGGGTGTGATTAGTTAGTGTTTCACTAGTTTGCCTTGCCTTGATAATTTTTTTTTTATTGTTTCCCAGGAACCGCAAAATGGGTCACTCAATGAATATCCAGGCAGTGGTGGCCCCGGACATGCGGTTCCTTAGTCTGCTCGCCGGGTTTCCAGGCTCATCCCATGATGCCTGCATTCTGCGAAGATCTGGATTGTGCGGTCGGTTTGAGTCTGGGGAATTTTCCGGTGGATGGCTCCTTGGTAAGTTGATGTGTCCCATGTATGAAACTATGCCTATTTGAACACCTTGTTTAAATGTGAAACACAACCTTAACCATTAGATTTTTCAAACAACAAAGCCTTGCCAAATGTTGGTTCTGCATTTGCAAATTTTAAACTTTGAATTTATACTAAATTAATCATTACTCTTCCCCACACTTGGCTGAAATTATGTTCTTGACTTTAGGATAGGGTCTGCGCCATCTTAGCTTAGATGCATTACACTTACTGAGTAGAGGAGAGCGGGATAAAGTGCAGGGGCCGGGTTAGAGCTGTTTTTGCCTCAGCTACGGGGTCCTGAAAAGTTAAGACATCCAAGAATGCTGAGCAGCACAGTCCTAAACCAATACCTGTTAGCAGTCTGGCTGAATGGCCCTCATCCGCCATTTTTGATGTTTAAATTGTCCCAACATCCCTTAGATGGTGTTAGGGTTTATTTTGGCCTGCGCAATCTGTATGCTCAGGGTGTTGCTCAAATGTAACATAGGCTCTTAGTGATGGGAATGACCGTTTTTTGGACTCAATATAGAAATTAATGTGTAAATGATGCTATACTTTTTGAATTTTTTTAGGTGATTCAGGCTATCCACTGCTTTCCTGGCTGCTGATGCCCGTCCTCCGGCCCCAGAATGCCACCCAGGATGCATATAATAGGGCACAACGGAAGACCAGGGCTGTGGTGGAGAGGGCGTTTGGCCTATTGAAGACCCGCTTCCGATGCTTGGACCATACCGGGGGAGCACTACAGTATGACCCCAAAAAGGTCATAGATATTATAATGGCTGTGCAGTGTTGCATAATTTTGCTATATTGCAGCATGTCCCCCGGTATGTGGATTTGCCCCCCTCTCCACCCACCGATGACCCAGAGGAGGACTATCGTGGCCCACCGAGTGCGTCTGCCCAAGCCATGCGGTCTAATTTAATAGACACACATTTTTCTTAATTTGGTGTTCCTTTGTTTGTTTTGTCCCTTTATTGTTTGTTATTTGTGTTTTTTGACCTTTGTGTTTGTATGTTTGTTTCTTACTTTTGCAAACAGTAACAAATTCATTACAAACAACCTCACACCTGATTTTAGACTCATGTTTTTTTTTGTTCCCAATTTGTTAGTGCAAACTTTAAGTCATCTTTATTCACCAAAATCCTAAAGGCATAAACTTAGTCAACAGCAGGTTAAGTAAAAATTGATGGTGTTTATTTGAAAAGCAAACATTTGGAGTTGATGGTTACTCCCATATTTCATATAAATACATGGTCAAACCACAAATGTAATTTTTGACAAATCATGCCACATAGCAATTGGCCACAGGTAGGAGTTTCAAAGTAAGGCGCTCCTGTCAAAAGTTTAATAGAAATTTCAAAAACATATGTGACAAGCATTGCCATGTCCAGATTTGTCAACAAACAAATAGGCCCACAGACACACCCTCTCCTGCTTGACCACATTTGCCACAGGCACAGGTGTAAAGCAGCCAAACCTATTCCACATCTACACCTGTTACTCAGTGGGCCACCCAAACAAGAACCCCCAGTCCCAATCCAAGTCCAGTTCAATCTCAGCCAGAGGTCAAGGTAGTAGTTTGCCAGGCCACAATGTTCCCCAATCATGCCTACAAACAGGAAGAGCCAGAACCAATGTAATTCGCCACAAGCCTGCAGCGCAACAGCTTGAGTGGCAGGTTCATTGAGGCTTCACCTCTGGTATTGGCTAGTGGGCTACCTCAGCACTCTAATGAGCTATATGGGCGCAAATTCAAAGCATATAAGCAAAGCCATGCCAAAAGGGTATATTGGTAGGGCTCACCAGACAGGTCAATAGGCCAAATAGGCCTTAAAATGGAGGATGCCCATAAAACCCAGGTTGGGGCCCTTGGAGGTGGGCCCTCACCTGGGCCTGTGTGGCATTCAGAATCTGCAACTGTTCCAACATGTTTCTATTGGAAGTTCGAAATTCAGCCATCATGGCACTGAGATTGTTAGTTAAGGTGGCCATGTGGCTGTTGCTATTTCGAACTTTCTCAAGCATGGCACTGTAATAATTGGATAAGGTGGCCATGTGGCTGTTGTTGGACCTAAATTCAGTCAGCATGGAGTTTAAGGTGTAATTTAATGTCTCTAATTGCCCATGAAGATGCTTATGGTTTTGTTGATTTTGGAGGCGAAATAGCCGCCTCTCATGGTGCCATGCTGACTCCATCATCGGCGCGCCCCTCCCCTGGGAAACTGGGCGACATAGTCGACTACGCCTCCCAATTCCCCGGGTTGTGGGGCGGGCAGATGATGGGCCTCTAAGTCCACCAACAGCCACAGGTCTGCTTGGCAAATCCTCAGCAGCAAAGCTAACACTGGGGACTGTCGGCTCAGTCTCTGTATGCTGCCCACGATGGTCTGGCAGCATGCAGCCAGCTTCAATCTGCTGCTGAGGATTTGGTGTAGAAACATGTTGGGACAGTTGCAGATTCTGTCCCAGGGGAAGCTGTTCAGAAGGTCCAATGAAGGGTCCATCCTCCTCCAGCTCCTGAATTTCCTCCATTACTGTGTGGGTCTGTTGGGATATGTAAATAAAAAAGGTTCAGTTTGGGGAATACATATGTAATTCAGCAAAAAGAAACATGGCAAGGCACATGCATAAGCAACATCAGAAAAAGACACTTACCATATATATCGGATTCTGGGTCCGAGGCAGCACGGAAGTTGACGGCATGGTAAAACTGGCTGAGGATTCCCCACTAGCTGAGGGATGATGCTGGGCTGCATTGTGGAAAAGAAGGCATGTTAACGCACAACTAGGCATTGCTGATGTGTAATAACACATATGGTTCACTAAAACACGGGGCCACGCATGAATGGCAACTCCCCCAACGGACCAAGTTGACCTTGACTATGAATGCCATTATCTGTTAGATGTATTAGTCAACAAGTAAATACACATTTGTCTCCTTAACCAAAATAAACATGCATGTACTGGCTGTTCTGAGGCTTCAAACATCCCTAAAAGCCCATTATGGGACCACACTCAGCTTGCAAATAGCATTTGCCATCAGATTAGGCTGGTTGCCATTCTTTCTAGGTCAAACTTTCAAGCACCCCAGGTCAAGTCTTTCTGAGCAAAGCACAGCTCAAACCCAAATGGCCTACAGATAGAGATGGAAGTGTTGGATGCAATTGACTCTAAATACATAACAGGCAGTCCTTTGCTAATCTCAATAGTGTTCCTCAAGACTCTCCAAACTCATGTATGGGCAAGGAAATTAGCAAATGATGAGTCCACACACATAACACACCCTGTTTAAATTGTTACTTCCACTACAAGGCACACCCTAGGGGCATGTGTTAATATATGGCTTGGAGCCTCATTTTACACGTAGCTCACATTTCACATACACACTAACATTACTAACCGGCAGGAATAGTCGGAATATCCGTGTCCTGTGGTGCCGAGTGTCCCTCTAAGGCCACAGGATGTAGCAGGCCCAGCACCATCTCCTCAGCTCAGGTAAATTGCAGTTTAGTGGAGAATCCTCCGCCAGTTTGTAAGCTGAAAAAGATAGTTGGACACATTTAGCTAAATGGTGCCAAGACGAAGACAAATCCACAAAGTATATATGTACCTGTAATGATGCCGTTTATTTTCTTTCTTCCGTGCTGCATACTTGAGGTCAGATATTTTCCTTTGAATCTGTTCCACATCTTTTAGCTCTTCCCCCGCTGCATTGACCTGTCTGGTGAGCTCCTCCAAAATTTCAGCTTTGCGCTGCTTGCTTGTAGCTTTGGATCTGCGCCCATATAGCTCATCATAATACAAGGTGAGGCCACTAGCCAATGCCAGAGATGGGCCTCACCAAACCTGCCACTCAACAATGTGCGCCCTGTTGGTTGTGGTTCTGGCTCCTCAGTGTTTGGCGGAAAATCAGGGGAAATTCTGGCCTGGCTGTGTGCGTGTGAAATTATGGACTGCTGGCTGGCTGCAGATTGAACCGGATTTGGAAAGGGACTGGGTGAGTGTGGATGGGTGGCCACTGAAGTCGCAGGTGTAGATGTGGCATATTCAGAGTGCCTTGACACCTGTGCCGGTGGAGAATGTGGAAGAGGAGTAGAGGGTGTTGTGGAGGAGTCGTGCTTGGGGCCCTGTGCCTCTGTGGGCCCTTAGAAGACCCATGCCCCTTGGAGGTAGACGGCCGGTCCAGGGGTGGCCCAGAGCTTTGGCTTCTGGGCCGATGCCTTGCCCTCTTGGCCGAGGATTTGGACACCCGTGCGGGTGGGGATGGCGACCTAGGGCTTCTTGGGCGATGCCTTGCCCTCTTGCCATGAGCCTTGTGGCCACATGCGGGTGGTGGGGATGCCGAGCTGGGGCTGCTTGGGCTTCTGGGCCTTGTTTGTCTTTGGCTCTTTGAAGTTTTTTCACCACGTGCGGGTGGTAGGGATGGCGAGGTAGAGCTGTTGGGGCTTCTTTCCCGGTGTCTCCTTTTTGTAGCCTTGCCATGATAGCCACGTTGGTGGAGTGATGGTGACCTGGGGGGGCTGGGGCTTCGCACCCTCTTGGTCCCTTTTTTCCCCTCTGTTGGGGTTTGCTTTCTGGCCTGTGGCTTCCTTTTTCCCGCTGGCTCCTTTTTTTTGGTGGTTGTGGTGGGTGCCTTTCGCTGAGCAATGCGGGTTGGCCGCAGCTTAGTTTTTGGCATCTGTGACCGAGTAGTTGGGCCTGCAGCAGGCTCCTGCCGCTTGGATGCCTGCTTGCTGCTGACCTCCTTTGCTGCTTTAGGTTTGGATTTTTTTGTTGCCATTACTCATGGACTCTGAAAGAGAATGAGCTGTGTGTCCAGCACCCTTTAAATAAGATGGGTCTGACGCTTATGTAGGGGCATTACTTATCTGCTGCAGACAACAGGCAAGATGGCGCCTACAATCTTCACCCGCCAACAAAAAGAGATCATCATGCTTGTAAGTGTCTTTTAATGCCTTTGATTTGCCATCTAAATGGATGCCTAGCCCTTAAGGAAGCGCAAGAAAAAACGGTTTGTTTTCAAAGTGTTTAAAACTCTGTGCCAAACCGACGCGAGGGCCCACACGTGCGTACCAACACTGAGGCCAGCTTCAAGGATTGGATTAGCCTAGAATTGTGTCTGTTAATGTCATTTAGTCCAAAGATCGATTGGTGACAGATATTTGTATGCAGTTTTAACTACATCCTATGTTTCTGTTGTGTTTTGTAGACCATACTGGAGCGCAGGTACGACTACCTGCCCAACTCTTTTGAGAAGCGCACCGTCGCCCTGGAGATCATTGGGAAAATCCAACAGCAGATGGACACCACCTTCACCCACACTCAGATCATGCAGCATTGGTCGGACCTGAAACGGCTGCACATGCCCCGGGTGCGGCGGTTTTTCGGCCTCCATTTTCCTAGTAAATACATAGCGATTGCATGCCAGATGTAACTCATGCAGAAGGTAGGCATTTATTTATAATTGTTTTTCTTTTCTAGTGTTGGAAATGGATTATCCGCCGCACCTGGAGGTGCACAGGCCGACCAGTGCTGCATGAATCTGCAGCTGGAAGTGAAGGTGGTGGATCTCCAGGGCGACGGTCCTACCCCTCCTTTGTTGGGTCCTCCAACCAGCCCCTGGACCTTTCCACAGAGGAGGGGCGGCACGGCGTGGGCAGGGAGTCGTACCCAGCGACGCAGGCGGGAGCCTTTGGTATGTGACTCTTCATGTAAGCGCACACACATATACATGCTATTTCCACCAAAGCTGATTCCCTTCATCTGTTTTTCTAGATGCTTCTGGAGCGGGTGAAGATGTGGAGGATGCAGCAGATCTCGCCCAGGAGGCACAGGGAGAAGGTGAGTGATGCAACACACACATTGAAATTGACATTTGATTACTGGTGACTAAGACATTATAAGTGACCCTATTTGCCATGTCTCGACAGCCTCTACTTCACAACAGTGGCAGAGCCCAGGACGTAAGGTTGTCCCCAACGAGGCATCCGTCGGCCACCAACCAAGTAAGTTGTAATGTCATTCTTTGCAGTATGTGGTAATTGACATGATCACCCAGATACATCAAGCCATAGTCAATGGCATTAGCAGAATGACCTGTGCCCACTTCCTTAGATGAATTACTTAGCAGAATGACCTGTGCCCACTTCCTTAGATGAATTACTTAGCAGAATGACCTGTGCCCACTTCCTTAGATTAATGACTTAGCAGAATGACCTGTGCCCACTTCCTTAGATTAATTACTTAGCAGAATGACCTGTGCCCACTTCCTTAGATTCATTACTTAGCAGAATAACCTGTGCCCACTTCCTTAGATTCATTACTTAGCAGAATGACCTGTGCCCACTTCCTTAGATTCATTACTTAGCAGAATGACATATGTTGTCATGATTTAATTTGCCAACTAACATTCCATCCACAGGTGAGAAACATGTATTTGTCTCAAACTAATGTATTTTTTCTAATTTTATCCAGGGACTACACGTGCAAGAGTGGAAGCAATGAATCGAAGGGTCCTTGAGTTGGTGGCCGATATGCAGCAGCTGGTTGACTCGTTGGGGACAACAGAAGAAGACTAGTGTCCTGGGTCCTGTCACTGTATTTTGTCCTTGTAAATAGTTTTTAAGTTTTAATGTTTTTAAAGTTTTAAATGTTTTTTAAAGTTCCAAAAAAAAATTGTAACATATTTTTTATACACCAAAAATTAAAAAAAGCCAATCAAAAATGTCCTTCTAATATATAAAAAAAAAAAAGTTTCAGCGTCTTCTTTTGCACAAATACATTAACAACAAACGAAGGCTAAAATACATATTTAGAGATGAAGATTCAGATGACTGGGAAGTGATTTGGCTAAGTTTTAGGGGCCTAAAATGGAAGAAGAACCTAACCGCGAAGTGATTTGGGTACGTTTTAGGGGCCTAAAATGGAAGAAGAACCTAACTGCGAAGTGATTTGGGTAAGTTGTAGGTGCCTAAAATGGAAGAAGAACCTAACCGCGAAGTGGTTTGGGTAAGTTTTAAGGGTCCAAAAGGGAAGATGGAGGATAGTGCTAAGTGGTTGGGGTGAGCTTTAAGGGTCCAAAAGGGAAGATGGAGGATAGTGCTAAGTGGTTGGGGTGAGCTTTAAGGGTCCAAAAGGGAAGATGGAGGATAGCGCTAAGTGGTTGGGGTGAGCTTTAAGGGTCCAAAAGGGAGGATAGCGCTAAGTGGTTTAGCTAAACATTGTAGTAGCAAATATGTAGGCAAGCACTTTAATGAGTTAAGTTTGTAGTGCGCAGGCCCAAGATTTACGCCCGGACGATTATTTATTGAGTAAGGAAATCCGAATCTATCGGGAAAAAAAGGGCAAAATCGAAAGCAGACGTTGGAACATGAGAAAATGAAACAGAAAAGTCACGCTGGAAATTGATATCCTCGTACTCGTACTCTGGCATACGAACAGACAGAAACTTTACTGAAGGTTAGCAATGCATGCATAGAATCGCTCGCACACTCATACGAGAGTGGGAACATTTGAAAAAAAATACGAAAACGGCACAAAAACGAAAGTCTTTTTTTGTCTCTCTGAATCAAGCCTAATGTTTTTAAATTATCATTCCATATGTTTTCACTTGTTTACTAGTGTGTAAACATCAGAATACATACTTTAATCACACAGTGTCCGGCGCCATCGTCTCCAGTGACACAATTTAGAATGCTGGCGTTCTGTCAGTGTAAAATTTTATTGAATATGGTGTGAGTCACTCAGATTCATTCGCACTGAACAGTCGCTCTCGTTCACATCATGCAGCGCTCTACCGTTGTTAAATGTGGTACAGACCTGTGTCGCTATAGCGCAGAACATTGCCCTGCGTACGCTGTTTTAATGTTGCATTTTATAGCTTAATATTTGGCATTTCATTGAGTTGTTGTCTCGTGAGGGGGGTCAAAGGTTTTGCTTTCGCTTTTGTTTTATGCACTTTCGGTTTTCCACCTCTGAGGATCCAGTCATGAGACATAGAAGGCCAGCCAGACACCTCCCCAGCTCTTCCTCCGATTCCGATGTCCTCCTCTACCCCCCAAAAAAGAAGAGACAGCGTGTGGATCCTCGTGTAAATTGCCAAGTGGTCAAAGTAAGTGTACGTATAAAATGTGTGTTAATGTATGATGTACTGTGTTGTGGCATTATTGATTATTGTTTGTTTTTCATGCATTTTTAAATATTTAATGCTTTATTGTATTTAAAGCCATAATCATATTTTATGATTAATAATGTGTACCTGAATTAGACACTTCAAAGTTAATCTTTCCCTTTTCAAACATACATATCTTTTTTTTTGTGTACCAAATACTAATGTACTTGGTTAGTGTTATTTGTATTGGCCCACAGGTTTGGCTTCGGGTGTGATTAGTTAGTGTTTCACTAGTTTGCCTTGCCTTGATAATTTTTTTTTTTTTTATTGTTTCCCAGGAACCGCAAAATGGGTCACTCAATGAATATCCAGGCAGTGGTGGCCCCGGACATGCGGTTCCTTAGTCTGCTCGCCGGGTTTCCAGGCTCATCCCATGATGCCTACATTCTGCGAAGATCTGGATTGTGCGGTCGGTTTGAGTCTGGGGAATTTTCCGGTGGATGGCTCCTTTGTAAGTTGATGTGTCCCATGTATGAAACTATGCCTATTTGAACACCTTGTTTAAATGTGAAACACAACCTTAACCATTAGATTTTTCAAACAACAAAGCCTTGCCAAATGTTGGTTCTGCATTTGCAAATTTTAAACTTTGAATTTATACTAAATTAATCATTACTGACAACATGGTAGCCAGGAACGCGATTAAGCTGGCATTTTATAACATTGCCGACATGCCCAACGTCATGGGTGCCATTTGTCTGCACCCACGTTGCCCTGGTGCCTCCGGCAGCCGACGAGTATATCTAAAGGCAAGTGCAATCTGTCATTTTTCCAATTACTTGACCTCATTGTTTCCCAAATTTTGGAGAAGTCCCTCCTTGTAAAAAGTCCCTCCTTGTAAAAAGCCCCTCCTTGTAATTATGCCCCCCTTGTAATTATGCCCTCATTGTAATTATTCCCTCCTTGTAAGTATGCCCTCCTTGTAAAAAGTCCCTCCATGTAATTATTTCCTCCTTGTAATTATGCCCTCCTTTTAATTATTCCCTCCTTGCAATTATGCCCTCCTTGTAATTATTCCCTCCTTGTAATTATTCCCTACTTGTAATTATGCCCTCCTTGTAATTATTCCCTCCCTGTAATTAGGCCCTCCTTGTAATTATTCCCTCCTTGTAATTAGGCCCTCCTTGTTTATGCCCTCCTTATAAAGAGTCCCTGTGAAACAATGGACCATATTTAGTTTCCCAAAAATTTAACATGTGTTCTAAAGGGAAACATTTTAATGTGTACCTGAATTAGACACTTCAAAGTTAATCTTTCCCTTTTCAAACATACATATCTTTTTTTTGTGTACCAAATACTAATGTACTTGGTTAGTGTTATTTGTATTGGCCCACAGGTTTGGCTTCGGGTGTGATTAGTTAGTGTTTCACTAGTTTGCCTTGCCTTGATAATTTTTTTTTTATTGTTTCCCAGGAACCGCAAAATGGGTCACTCAATGAATATCCAGGCAGTGGTGGCCCCGGACATGCGGTTCCTTAGTCTGCTCGCCGGGTTTCCAGGCTCATCCCATGATGCCTGCATTCTGCGAAGATCTGGATTGTGCGGTCGGTTTGAGTCTGGGGAATTTTCCGGTGGATGGCTCCTTGGTAAGTTGATGTGTCCCATGTATGAAACTATGCCTATTTGAACACCTTGTTTAAATGTGAAACACAACCTTAACCATTAGATTTTTCAAACAACAAAGCCTTGCCAAATGTTGGTTCTGCATTTGCAAATTTTAAACTTTGAATTTATACTAAATTAATCATTACTCTTCCCCACACTTGGCTGAAATTATGTTCTTGACTTTAGGATAGGGTCTGCGCCATCTTAGCTTAGATGCATTACACTTACTGAGTAGAGGAGAGCGGGATAAAGTGCAGGGGCCGGGTTAGAGCTGTTTTTGCCTCAGCTACGGGGTCCTGAAAAGTTAAGACATCCAAGAATGCTGAGCAGCACAGTCCTAAACCAATACCTGTTAGCAGTCTGGCTGAATGGCCCTCATCCGCCATTTTTGATGTTTAAATTGTCCCAACATCCCTTAGATGGTGTTAGGGTTTATTTTGGCCTGCGCAATCTGTATGCTCAGGGTGTTGCTCAAATGTAACATAGGCTCTTAGTGATGGGAATGACCGTTTTTTGGACTCAATATAGAAATTAATGTGTAAATGATGCTATACTTTTTGAATTTTTTTAGGTGATTCAGGCTATCCACTGCTTTCCTGGCTGCTGATGCCCGTCCTCCGGCCCCAGAATGCCACCCAGGATGCATATAATAGGGCACAACGGAAGACCAGGGCTGTGGTGGAGAGGGCGTTTGGCCTATTGAAGACCCGCTTCCGATGCTTGGACCATACCGGGGGAGCACTACAGTATGACCCCAAAAAGGTCATAGATATTATAATGGCTGTGCAGTGTTGCATAATTTTGCTATATTGCAGCATGTCCCCCGGTATGTGGATTTGCCCCCCTCTCCACCCACCGATGACCCAGAGGAGGACTATCGTGGCCCACCGAGTGCGTCTGCCCAAGCCATGCGGTCTAATTTAATAGACACACATTTTTCTTAATTTGGTGTTCCTTTGTTTGTTTTGTCCCTTTATTGTTTGTTATTTGTGTTTTTTGACCTTTGTGTTTGTATGTTTGTTTCTTACTTTTGCAAACAGTAACAAATTCATTACAAACAACCTCACACCTGATTTTAGACTCATGTTTTTTTTTGTTCCCAATTTGTTAGTGCAAACTTTAAGTCATCTTTATTCACCAAAATCCTAAAGGCATAAACTTAGTCAACAGCAGGTTAAGTAAAAATTGATGGTGTTTATTTGAAAAGCAAACATTTGGAGTTGATGGTTACTCCCATATTTCATATAAATACATGGTCAAACCACAAATGTAATTTTTGACAAATCATGCCACATAGCAATTGGCCACAGGTAGGAGTTTCAAAGTAAGGCGCTCCTGTCAAAAGTTTAATAGAAATTTCAAAAACATATGTGACAAGCATTGCCATGTCCAGATTTGTCAACAAACAAATAGGCCCACAGACACACCCTCTCCTGCTTGACCACATTTGCCACAGGCACAGGTGTAAAGCAGCCAAACCTATTCCACATCTACACCTGTTACTCAGTGGGCCACCCAAACAAGAACCCCCAGTCCCAATCCAAGTCCAGTTCAATCTCAGCCAGAGGTCAAGGTAGTAGTTTGCCAGGCCACAATGTTCCCCAATCATGCCTACAAACAGGAAGAGCCAGAACCAATGTAATTCGCCACAAGCCTGCAGCGCAACAGCTTGAGTGGCAGGTTCATTGAGGCTTCACCTCTGGTATTGGCTAGTGGGCTACCTCAGCACTCTAATGAGCTATATGGGCGCAAATTCAAAGCATATAAGCAAAGCCATGCCAAAAGGGTATATTGGTAGGGCTCACCAGACAGGTCAATAGGCCAAATAGGCCTTAAAATGGAGGATGCCCATAAAACCCAGGTTGGGGCCCTTGGAGGTGGGCCCTCACCTGGGCCTGTGTGGCATTCAGAATCTGCAACTGTTCCAACATGTTTCTATTGGAAGTTCGAAATTCAGCCATCATGGCACTGAGATTGTTAGTTAAGGTGGCCATGTGGCTGTTGCTATTTCGAACTTTCTCAAGCATGGCACTGTAATAATTGGATAAGGTGGCCATGTGGCTGTTGTTGGACCTAAATTCAGTCAGCATGGAGTTTAAGGTGTAATTTAATGTCTCTAATTGCCCATGAAGATGCTTATGGTTTTGTTGATTTTGGAGGCGAAATAGCCGCCTCTCATGGTGCCATGCTGACTCCATCATCGGCGCGCCCCTCCCCTGGGAAACTGGGCGACATAGTCGACTACGCCTCCCAATTCCCCGGGTTGTGGGGCGGGCAGATGATGGGCCTCTAAGTCCACCAACAGCCACAGGTCTGCTTGGCAAATCCTCAGCAGCAAAGCTAACACTGGGGACTGTCGGCTCAGTCTCTGTATGCTGCCCACGATGGTCTGGCAGCATGCAGCCAGCTTCAATCTGCTGCTGAGGATTTGGTGTAGAAACATGTTGGGACAGTTGCAGATTCTGTCCCAGGGGAAGCTGTTCAGAAGGTCCAATGAAGGGTCCATCCTCCTCCAGCTCCTGAATTTCCTCCATTACTGTGTGGGTCTGTTGGGATATGTAAATAAAAAAGGTTCAGTTTGGGGAATACATATGTAATTCAGCAAAAAGAAACATGGCAAGGCACATGCATAAGCAACATCAGAAAAAGACACTTACCATATATATCGGATTCTGGGTCCGAGGCAGCACGGAAGTTGACGGCATGGTAAAACTGGCTGAGGATTCCCCACTAGCTGAGGGATGATGCTGGGCTGCATTGTGGAAAAGAAGGCATGTTAACGCACAACTAGGCATTGCTGATGTGTAATAACACATATGGTTCACTAAAACACGGGGCCACGCATGAATGGCAACTCCCCCAACGGACCAAGTTGACCTTGACTATGAATGCCATTATCTGTTAGATGTATTAGTCAACAAGTAAATACACATTTGTCTCCTTAACCAAAATAAACATGCATGTACTGGCTGTTCTGAGGCTTCAAACATCCCTAAAAGCCCATTATGGGACCACACTCAGCTTGCAAATAGCATTTGCCATCAGATTAGGCTGGTTGCCATTCTTTCTAGGTCAAACTTTCAAGCACCCCAGGTCAAGTCTTTCTGAGCAAAGCACAGCTCAAACCCAAATGGCCTACAGATAGAGATGGAAGTGTTGGATGCAATTGACTCTAAATACATAACAGGCAGTCCTTTGCTAATCTCAATAGTGTTCCTCAAGACTCTCCAAACTCATGTATGGGCAAGGAAATTAGCAAATGATGAGTCCACACACATAACACACCCTGTTTAAATTGTTACTTCCACTACAAGGCACACCCTAGGGGCATGTGTTAATATATGGCTTGGAGCCTCATTTTACACGTAGCTCACATTTCACATACACACTAACATTACTAACCGGCAGGAATAGTCGGAATATCCGTGTCCTGTGGTGCCGAGTGTCCCTCTAAGGCCACAGGATGTAGCAGGCCCAGCACCATCTCCTCAGCTCAGGTAAATTGCAGTTTAGTGGAGAATCCTCCGCCAGTTTGTAAGCTGAAAAAGATAGTTGGACACATTTAGCTAAATGGTGCCAAGACGAAGACAAATCCACAAAGTATATATGTACCTGTAATGATGCCGTTTATTTTCTTTCTTCCGTGCTGCATACTTGAGGTCAGATATTTTCCTTTGAATCTGTTCCACATCTTTTAGCTCTTCCCCCGCTGCATTGACCTGTCTGGTGAGCTCCTCCAAAATTTCAGCTTTGCGCAGCTTGCTTGTAGCTTTGGATCTGCGCCCATATAGCTCATCATAATACAAGGTGAGGCCACTAGCCAATGCCAGAGATGGGCCTCACCAAACCTGCCACTCAACAATGTGCGCCCTGTTGGTTGTGGTTCTGGCTCCTCAGTGTTTGGCGGAAAATCAGGGGAAATTCTGGCCTGGCTGTGTGCGTGTGAAATTATGGACTGCTGGCTGGCTGCAGATTGAACCGGATTTGGAAAGGGACTGGGTGAGTGTGGATGGGTGGCCACTGAAGTCGCAGGTGTAGATGTGGCATATTCAGAGTGCCTTGACACCTGTGCCGGTGGAGAATGTGGAAGAGGAGTAGAGGGTGTTGTGGAGGAGTCGTGCTTGGGGCCCTGTGCCTCTGTGGGCCCTTAGAAGACCCATGCCCCTTGGAGGTAGACGGCCGGTCCAGGGGTGGCCCAGAGCTTTGGCTTCTGGGCCGATGCCTTGCCCTCTTGGCCGAGGATTTGGACACCCGTGCGGGTGGGGATGGCGACCTAGGGCTTCTTGGGCGATGCCTTGCCCTCTTGCCATGAGCCTTGTGGCCACATGCGGGTGGTGGGGATGCCGAGCTGGGGCTGCTTGGGCTTCTGGGCC
The DNA here is from genome assembly GCA_027917425.1 of Gastrophryne carolinensis. Taxonomy (NCBI): domain Eukaryota; kingdom Metazoa; phylum Chordata; class Amphibia; order Anura; family Microhylidae; genus Gastrophryne; species Gastrophryne carolinensis. The sequence goes on from CM051234.1 coordinate 218,342,316, forward strand.
TTGTTTGTCTTTGGCTCTTTGAAGTTTTTTCACCACGTGCGGGTGGTAGGGATGGCGAGGTAGAGCTGTTGGGGCTTCTTTCCCGGTGTCTCCTTTTTGTAGCCTTGCCATGATAGCCACGTTGGTGGAGTGATGGTGACCTGGGGGGGCTGGGGCTTCGCACCCTCTTGGTCCCTTTTTTCCCCTCTGTTGGGGTTTGCTTTCTGGCCTGTGGCTTCCTTTTTCCCGCTGGCTCCTTTTTTTTGGTGGTTGTGGTGGGTGCCTTTCGCTGAGCAATGCGGGTTGGCCGCAGCTTAGTTTTTGGCATCTGTGACCGAGTAGTTGGGCCTGCAGCAGGCTCCTGCCGCTTGGATGCCTGCTTGCTGCTGACCTCCTTTGCTGCTTTAGGTTTGGATTTTTTTGTTGCCATTACTCATGGACTCTGAAAGAGAATGAGCTGTGTGTCCAGCACCCTTTAAATAAGATGGGTCTGACGCTTATGTAGGGGCATTACTTATCTGCTGCAGACAACAGGCAAGATGGCGCCTACAATCTTCACCCGCCAACAAAAAGAGATCATCATGCTTGTAAGTGTCTTTTAATGCCTTTGATTTGCCATCTAAATGGATGCCTAGCCCTTAAGGAAGCGCAAGAAAAAACGGTTTGTTTTCAAAGTGTTTAAAACTCTGTGCCAAACCGACGCGAGGGCCCACACGTGCGTACCAACACTGAGGCCAGCTTCAAGGATTGGATTAGCCTAGAATTGTGTCTGTTAATGTCATTTAGTCCAAAGATCGATTGGTGACAGATATTTGTATGCAGTTTTAACTACATCCTATGTTTCTGTTGTGTTTTGTAGACCATACTGGAGCGCAGGTACGACTACCTGCCCAACTCTTTTGAGAAGCGCACCGTCGCCCTGGAGATCATTGGGAAAATCCAACAGCAGATGGACACCACCTTCACCCACACTCAGATCATGCAGCATTGGTCGGACCTGAAACGGCTGCACATGCCCCGGGTGCGGCGGTTTTTCGGCCTCCATTTTCCTAGTAAATACATAGCGATTGCATGCCAGATGTAACTCATGCAGAAGGTAGGCATTTATTTATAATTGTTTTTCTTTTCTAGTGTTGGAAATGGATTATCCGCCGCACCTGGAGGTGCACAGGCCGACCAGTGCTGCATGAATCTGCAGCTGGAAGTGAAGGTGGTGGATCTCCAGGGCGACGGTCCTACCCCTCCTTTGTTGGGTCCTCCAACCAGCCCCTGGACCTTTCCACAGAGGAGGGGCGGCACGGCGTGGGCAGGGAGTCGTACCCAGCGACGCAGGCGGGAGCCTTTGGTATGTGACTCTTCATGTAAGCGCACACACATATACATGCTATTTCCACCAAAGCTGATTCCCTTCATCTGTTTTTCTAGATGCTTCTGGAGCGGGTGAAGATGTGGAGGATGCAGCAGATCTCGCCCAGGAGGCACAGGGAGAAGGTGAGTGATGCAACACACACATTGAAATTGACATTTGATTACTGGTGACTAAGACATTATAAGTGACCCTATTTGCCATGTCTCGACAGCCTCTACTTCACAACAGTGGCAGAGCCCAGGACGTAAGGTTGTCCCCAACGAGGCATCCGTCGGCCACCAACCAAGTAAGTTGTAATGTCATTCTTTGCAGTATGTGGTAATTGACATGATCACCCAGATACATCAAGCCATAGTCAATGGCATTAGCAGAATGACCTGTGCCCACTTCCTTAGATTAATTACTTAGCAGAATGACCTGTGCCCACTTCCTTAGATGAATTACTTAGCAGAATGACCTGTGCCCACTTCCTTAGATTAATGACTTAGCAGAATGACCTGTGCCCACTTCCTTAGATTAATTACTTAGCAGAATGACCTGTGCCCACTTCCTTAGATTCATTACTTAGCAGAATAACCTGTGCCCACTTCCTTAGATTCATTACTTAGCAGAATGACCTGTGCCCACTTCCTTAGATTCATTACTTAGCAGAATGACATATGTTGTCATGATTTAATTTGCCAACTAACATTCCATCCACAGGTGAGAAACATGTATTTGTCTCAAACTAATGTATTTTTTCTAATTTTATCCAGGGACTACACGTGCAAGAGTGGAAGCAATGAATCGAAGGGTCCTTGAGTTGGTGGCCGATATGCAGCAGCTGGTTGACTCGTTGGGGACAACAGAAGAAGACTAGTGTCCTGGGTCCTGTCACTGTATTTTGTCCTTGTAAATAGTTTTTAAGTTTTAATGTTTTTAAAGTTTTAAATGTTTTTTAAAGTTCCAAAAAAAAATTGTAACATATTTTTTATACACCAAAAATTAAAAAAAGCCAATCAAAAATGTCCTTCTAATATATAAAAAAAAAAAAGTTTCAGCGTCTTCTTTTGCACAAATACATTAACAACAAACGAAGGCTAAAATACATATTTAGAGATGAAGATTCAGATGACTGGGAAGTGATTTGGCTAAGTTTTAGGGGCCTAAAATGGAAGAAGAACCTAACCGCGAAGTGATTTGGGTACGTTTTAGGGGCCTAAAATGGAAGAAGAACCTAACTGCGAAGTGATTTGGGTAAGTTGTAGGTGCCTAAAATGGAAGAAGAACCTAACCGCGAAGTGGTTTGGGTAAGTTTTAAGGGTCCAAAAGGGAAGATGGAGGATAGTGCTAAGTGGTTGGGGTGAGCTTTAAGGGTCCAAAAGGGAAGATGGAGGATAGTGCTAAGTGGTTGGGGTGAGCTTTAAGGGTCCAAAAGGGAAGATGGAGGATAGCGCTAAGTGGTTGGGGTGAGCTTTAAGGGTCCAAAAGGGAGGATAGCGCTAAGTGGTTTAGCTAAACATTGTAGTAGCAAATATGTAGGCAAGCACTTTAATGAGTTAAGTTTGTAGTGCGCAGGCCCAAGATTTACGCCCGGACGATTATTTATTGAGTAAGGAAATCCGAATCTATCGGGAAAAAAAGGGCAAAATCGAAAGCAGACGTTGGAACATGAGAAAATGAAACAGAAAAGTCACGCTGGAAATTGATATCCTCGTACTCGTACTCTGGCATACGAACAGACAGAAACTTTACTGAAGGTTAGCAATGCATGCATAGAATCGCTCGCACACTCATACGAGAGTGGGAACATTTGAAAAAAAATACGAAAACGGCACAAAAACGAAAGTCTTTTTTTGTCTCTCTGAATCAAGCCTAATGTTTTTAAATTATCATTCCATATGTTTTCACTTGTTTACTAGTGTGTAAACATCAGAATACATACTTTAATCACACAGTGTCCGGCGCCATCGTCTCCAGTGACACAATTTAGAATGCTGGCGTTCTGTCAGTGTAAAATTTTATTGAATATGGTGTGAGTCACTCAGATTCATTCGCACTGAACAGTCGCTCTCGTTCACATCATGCAGCGCTCTACCGTTGTTAAATGTGGTACAGACCTGTGTCGCTATAGCGCAGAACATTGCCCTGCGTACGCTGTTTTAATGTTGCATTTTATAGCTTAATATTTGGCATTTCATTGAGTTGTTGTCTCGTGAGGGGGGTCAAAGGTTTTGCTTTCGCTTTTGTTTTATGCACTTTCGGTTTTCCACCTCTGAGGATCCAGTCATGAGACATAGAAGGCCAGCCAGACACCTCCCCAGCTCTTCCTCCGATTCCGATGTCCTCCTCTACCCCCCAAAAAAGAAGAGACAGCGTGTGGATCCTCGTGTAAATTGCCAAGTGGTCAAAGTAAGTGTACGTATAAAATGTGTGTTAATGTATGATGTACTGTGTTGTGGCATTATTGATTATTGTTTGTTTTTCATGCATTTTTAAATATTTAATGCTTTATTGTATTTAAAGCCATAATCATATTTTAGGAGTGTAGTTTAAAAAAGTAAATAAATAATGTGATTTATTATTTTTTATTTTTTATTTTTTTTGGACATATTTATTAGCTTTTATTTTAAGCAATATCCATAGACATTCCAATAGCTATATATTGGAACATATAAGCAATTTTTATTCCATATATATTGTGACTTTCCAAAATCATTTTTGCCAGGTTTACTATTTAAAAGTTATAATAGAAACTGTACAGTATTTTTTGCTATTCATTTTTTCTTTATGAGAATGTTAATATTTTTTTTTTCTTTTTTTTAGGATTTTTGCATTCAGGAGTAGAGATGAGCGAACTTTTGAAAAATTCGATTCGACTGATTCGCCGAATTTTCCGACAAAAATCGCTTCGACCCGAATTTATTCGCGACAAATCGCTATTAAAAATGGTTATTTCTCAGCCTCCTAGAGCCTCAATAGGGTTGTAAACCATTCTGCCTTGCTGTAACACACACAGGATGCGTGCTGGGTTAGTTAAATAATACTTTGAATAAATATCACATGCAGATCAGAGGCATCACTAATAGAATCGCAGAGCGGCACAATTGCAGAGAGTTGAAGTGGCATCACTATGAGGGGCAGGAGCCCAAACATTGCTTTAAAGAGACACTGGAGTTGGCAGCAGCAGGAGCCCAAAAATTGGATGAATCACACCCTGGAGTTGCAAGCAGCAGCAGGAGCCCAAATATTACTTTAAAGAGACACTGGAGTTGGCTTCAGGAGCCCAAAAATTGGATGAATCACACCCTGGAGTTGGCAGCAGCAGCAGCAGGAGCCCAAATATTACTTTAAAGAGACACTGGGGTTGGCTTCAGGAGCCCAAAAATTGGATGATTCACACCCTGGAGTTGGCAGCAGCAGCAGCAGGAGCCCAAATATTACTTTAAAGAGACCCTGGGGTTGGCTTCAGGAGCCCAAAAATTGGATGAATCACACCCTGGAGTTGGCAGCAGCAGCAGGAGCCCAAATATTACTTTAAAGAGACCCTGGGGTTGGCTTCAGGAGCCCAAAAATTGGATGAATCACACCCTGGAGTTGGCAGCAGCATCAGGAGCCCAAACATTACTTTAAAGAGACACTGGGGTTGGCTTCAGTAGCCCAAAAATTGGATGAATCACACCCTGGAGTTGGCAGCAGCAGGAGCCCAAACATTACTTTAAAGAGACACTGGGGTTGGCTTCAGGAGCCCAAAAATTGGATGATTCACACCCTGGAGTTGGCAGCAGCAGCAGGGGCCCAAATATTACTTTAAAGAGACCCTGGGGTTGGCTTCAGGAGCCCAAAAATTGGATGAATCACACCCTGGAGTTGGCAGCAGCAGCAGGAGCCCAAATATTACTTTAAAGAGACCCTGGGGTTGGCTTCAGGAGCCCAAAAATTGGATGAATCACACCCTGGAGTTGGCAGCAGCAGCAGCAGGAGCCCAAACATTACTTTAAAGAGACCCTGGGGTTGGCTTCAGTAGCCCAAAAATTGGATGAATCACACCCTGGAGTTGGCAGCAGCAGGAGCCCAAACATTACTTTAAAGAGACCCTGGGGTTGGCTTCAGGAGGCCAAAAATTGGATGAATCACACCCTGGAGTTGGCAGCAGCAGCAGCAGGAGCCCAAATATTACTTTAAAGAGACACTGGAGTTGGCTTCAGGAGCCCAAAAATTGGATGATTCACACCCTGGAGTTGGCAGCAGCAGCAGCAGGAGCCCAAATATAACTTTAAAGAGACACTGGGGTTGGCTTCAGGAGCCCAAAAATTGGCTGAATCACACCCTGGAGTTGGCAGCAGCAGCAGGAGCCCAAATATTACTTTAAAGAGACCCTGGGGTTGGCTTCAGGAGCCCAAAAATTGGATGAATCACACCCTGGAGTTGGCAGCAGCAGCAGGAGCCCAAACATTACTTTAAAGAGACACTGGGGTTGGCTTCAGTAGCCCAAAAATTGGATGAATCACACCCTGGAGTTGGCAGCAGCAGCAGCAGGAGCCCAAACATTACTTTAAAGAGACCCTGGGGTTGGCTTCAGGAGGCCAAAAATTGGACGAATCACACCCTGGAGTTGGCAGCAGCAGCAGCAGGAGCCCAAATATTACTTTAAAGAGACACTGGAGTTGGCTTCAGGAGCCCAAAAATTGGATGATTCACACCCTGGAGTTGGCAGCAGCAGGGGCCCAAACATTACTTTAAAGAGACACTGGGGTTGGCAGCAGGAGCCCAAAGATTGGATGAATCACACCCTGGAGTTGGCAGCAGCAGCAGCAGGAGCCCAAACATTACTTTAAAGAGGCACTGGGGTTGGCTTCAGGAGCCCAAAAATTGGATGATTCACACCCTGGAGTTGGCAGCAGCAGCAGCAGCAGGAGCCCAAATATTACTTTAAAGAGACACTGGGGTTGGCAGCAGGAGCCCAAAGATTGGATGAATCACACCCTGGAGTTGGCAGCAGCAGCAGCAGGAGCCCAAATATTACTTTAAAGAGACACTGGAGTTGGCTTCAGGAGCCCAACAATTGGATGAATCACACCCTGGAGTTGGCAGCAGCAGCAGCAGGAGCCCAAATATTACTTTAAAGAGACGCTGGAGTTGGCTTCAGGAGCTCAAAAATTGGATGATTCACACCCTGGAGTTGGCAGCAGCAGCAGCAGGAGCCCAAATATTACTTTAAAGAGACACTGGGGTTGGCTTCAGGAGCCCAAAAATTGGATGAATCACACCCTGGAGTTGGCAGCAGCAGCAGGAGCCCAAACATTACTTTAAAGAGACACTGGGGTTGGCTTCAGTAGCCCAAAAATTGGATGAATCACACCCTGGAGTTGGCAGCAGCAGCAGCAGGAGCCCAAACATTACTTTAAAGAGACCCTGGGGTTGGCTTCAGGAGGCCAAAAATTGGATGAATCACATCCTGGAGTTTGCAGCAGCAGCAGCAGGAGCCCAAATATTACTTTAAAGAGACACTGGAGTTGGCTTCAGGAGCCCAAAAATTGGATGATTCACACCCTGGAGTTGGCAGCAGCAGCAGCAGGAGCCCAAATATTACTTTAAAGAGACCCTGGGGTTGGCTTCAGGAGCCCAAAAATTGGATGAATCACACCCTGGAGTTGGCAGCAGCAGCAGGAGCCCAAACATTACTTTAAAGAGACACTGGGGTTGGCTTCAGTAGCCCAAAAATTGGATGAATCACACCCTGGAGTTGGCAGCAGCAGCAGGAGCCCAAACATTACTTTAAAGAGACACTGGGGTTGGCTTCAGTAGCCCAAAAATTGGATGAATCACACCCTGGAGTTGGCAGCAGCAGCAGGAGCCCAAACATTACTTTAAAGAGACACTGGGATTGGCTTCAGTAGCCCAAAAATTGGATGAATCACACCCTGGAGTTGGCAGCAGCAGCAGGAGCCCAAACATTACTTTAAAGAGACACTGGGGTTGGCTTCAGTAGCCCAAAAATTGGATGAATCACACCCTGGAGTTGGCAGCAGCAGCAGCAGGAGCCCAAACATTACTTTAAAGAGACCCTGGGGTTGGCTTCAGGAGGCCAAAAATTGGACGAATCACACCCTGGAGTTGGCAGCAGCAGCAGCAGGAGCCCAAATATTACTTTAAAGAGACACTGGAGTTGGCTTCAGGAGCCCAAAAATTGGATGATTCACACCCTGGAGTTGGCAGCAGCAGGGGCCCAAACATTACTTTAAAGAGACACTGGGGTTGGCAGCAGGAGCCCAAAGATTGGATGAATCACACCCTGGAGTTGGCAGCAGCAGCAGGAGCCCAAACATTACTTTAAAGAGGCACTGGGGTTGGCTTCAGGAGCCCAAAAATTGGATGATTCACACCCTGGAGTTGGCAGCAGCAGCAGCAGCAGGAGCCCAAATATTACTTTAAAGAGACACTGGGGTTGGCAGCAGGAGCCCAAAGATTGGATGAATCACACCCTGGAGTTGGCAGCAGCAGCAGCAGGAGCCCAAATATTACTTTAAAGAGACACTGGAGTTGGCTTCAGGAGCCCAACAATTGGATGAATCACACCCCGGAGTTGGCAGCAGCAGCAGCAGGAGCCCAAATATTACTTTAAAGAGACGCTGGAGTTGGCTTCAGGAGCTCAAAAATTGGATGATTCACACCCTGGAGTTGGCAGCAGCAGCAGCAGGAGCCCAAATATTACTTTAAAGAGACACTGGGGTTGGCTTCAGGAGCCCAAAAATTGGATGAATCACACCCTGGAGTTGGCAGCAGCAGCAGGAGCCCAAACATTACTTTAAAGAGACACTGGGGTTGGCTTCAGTAGCCCAAAAATTGGATGAATCACACCCTGGAGTTGGCAGCAGCAGCAGCAGGAGCCCAAACATTACTTTAAAGAGACCCTGGGGTTGGCTTCAGGAGGCCAAAAATTGGATGAATCACACCCTGGAGTTTGCAGCAGCAGCAGCAGGAGCCTAAATATTACTTTAAAGAGACACTGGAGTTGGCTTCAGGAGCCCAAAGATTGGATGATTCACACCCTGGAGTTGGCAGCAGCAGCAGCAGGAGCCCAAATATTACTTTAAAGAGACCCTGGGGTTGGCTTCAGGAGCCCAAAAATTGGATGAATCACACCCTGGAGTTGGCAGCAGCAGCAGGAGCCCAAACATTACTTTAAAGAGACACTGGGGTTGGCTTCAGTAGCCCAAAAATTGGATGAATCACACCCTGGAGTTGGCAGCAGCAGCAGGAGCCCAAACATTACTTTAAAGAGACACTGGGGTTGGCTTCAGTAGCCCAAAAATTGGATGAATCACACCCTGGAGTTGGCAGCAGCAGGAGCCCAAAAATTGGCCTAAAGACATAAATATGTTTTGCACCATTTGGAAAGTGTAAAACGTGGCACCATGCTGAATCTAGTCGCATGCATCAGGCATTGGTGGGTGGAAATCCTGGCTGATCCATCCCTGATTCATTTTGACAAAGGTGAGTCTCTCCACATTTTTAGTTGACAGACGAGTTCTCCTCGCCGTAACTATGGCCTCCGCCGCACTAAACACCCGCTCAGATGGCACGCTACTTGCCGGGCAGGACAGCTTTTCCAGGGCAAACTCTGCTAGTTGCGGCCACAAATCAAGTTTGGCTGCCCAGAAGTCCAGCGGATCCTCAAGGTGTGTTGGCATGGTCATGTCAAAGTATGACATGACCTGCTGGTTGAGGTCCTGCTCCAGGTCTTCCTGCTGCTCATGAGTAGCCTCACTATGCGGGTGTAGAAAGCTACTTATTAGCGACTGAAGACTGAGGCTGCTGCTGCTGATGGAGCTGCTGCTCCTGCCAACCCCCCCAGCGGCCATGGCAGTGGAAGGTGAGCGCAGAGGTCCCCTCGAGTCAGACCTGCGAGAGTATGGACCATGGCGCAGATAGGCATCGGCCAACTGCCTACTTAGAATGTCTTTGTAGTAGTTCAGTTTGTCCTCCCTCTTGGTGGGTTTAAAAAATGCCCCCATTTTGTGCCGGAAGCGAGGGTCCAATAAGGTGGACAGCCAGAAGTCATCCCGCCGACAGATGGAAACAATTCTGGGGTCACTACGCAAGCACGTGAGCATGCTTCGTGCCATTTGCGCAAGTGACTCGGATGGACTACCTGTCTCCATCTCCACTGCATACTGCCACGGTGTGCCCGGGTCCGCTGTCTCGCCTTCCTCAAAAACCTCTAGCTCCTCTGGCTGCTCCTGCTCCTCCTCTCCTGTCCGCTGACTAGATAAACCAGCCATTTCGCCAAGCCTAAACTGTGTTTCGCTGGGCAACTCCTCCTCCTTCTCTTCCTCCTCCTCCTCCAGTTCAGCTTCAACGGGGTTCATGTGGCCGTAAGATGTAAACGCCATGTCTCCAGTGCCCTGACCAGCCATGGTTTCCAACAGCAGTGGAATCACGTCGTTCATCCCGTAATCCTGCCGACTGACAAATAAAGTGGCTTCCTCAAAGGGCCTGAGCAAACGGCAGGTGTCACGTATGAGCTGCCACTGGTTGACATTGAAGTTACACAGGGGAGTCCCCCTATCTGCTTGGATCATCAGGAAATCCGTGATGGCTTTTCTCTGTTCATATAATCGGTCCAACATGTGAAGGGGGGAATTCCAACGGGTGGAAACATCGCAAATCAGACTATGTTGGGGGATACCATTCTGACGCTGTAGCTCAAGAAGGGTGTGTTTGGCGGTGTATGAGTGGCTGAAGTGCATGCAAAGTTTCCTTGAAGTTGTTAGGATGTCTTGCAGATGGGGGGAACACTTCAGAAACCGCTTGACAACCAGATTGAAGACGTGAGCCATGCAGGGGGCATGGGTCAGGCTTCCTTGGCGCAGCGCAGACAAAATGTTCTTCCCATTGTCGGTAACCATGATTCCCATTTTAAGTTTTCTTGGAGTAAGCCATGTTTGGATTTCCTGATGAATACATTTAAGCAGTTCCTCCCCTGTGTGACTCCGTTCGCCAAGACAAACCATGTGAAGCACTGCGTGACACCTCCGTGCCTTGCACACATGGTAGACTGGAGGGGCACTGAGACTTGAGCCTACAGTAGAGGGTGAGGAGATGGCGGAGGATGAGGAGGCCGAGTCGCGCGGTGTCACAGGCCCAACGGGCAGGGAGCGCGGAGGCCGAAGCGGCGTGACCTGTCCAAGTTGCTGCTGCTGCTGCAAAGGGACCACATTCACCCAGTGGGCCGTAAACGACATGTACTGTCCCTGACCGTAGTTACAGCTCCAGATGTCGGCGCTGCCATGCACTATGCTACACACCGACAGGCTCAAGGACTGGCCCACCTTCTGTTCAACAAAAGTGTGCAGCGCTGGTACTGCCTTCTTGGCAAAGAAATGACGGCTTGGGACTCTCCACCTCGGCTCGGCACAAGCCATCAGTTCTCTGAAAGGTGCAGATTCCACCACCTGAAAAGGGAGCGACTGCAGCACCAGCGACTTGGACAGGAGCACATTCAGCTTCTGCGCCGTAGGATGAGTGGGCGCATACTGCTGTCTCTTGGACATGGCTTCGCTGATGGATTGCTGGCGGGATGCATGACTTGGCGGAGGAGGAGGAGGAGCAGGAGCGACAGAGGATGGGTATGACGCACAGCTGCCTTCAGCTGAGGTGCTGGAGCCTTGGCTGGCAGAAATTGGGAGCGGCGTGCCACTTGTTGAGGAAGCAGAGTGGACCACCCCTTGGGAGCCTCGGTTCTCCCAGGTCGCTTTATGGTGACGCATCATATGTTGATGCAGGGCCGTGGTGCCAACATTTGGACCCTGGCCACGCTTCACCTTCTGCCTACATATCTTGCATGTGGCCATGTTACCCTCCTGCGGATGCTTCAGGAAACACTGCCACACTGCCGAGTAGCTACTTTTCCCACCCCCTGGCCTCACTGATTCACTGCTGCTGTTGCCAACTCCAGGAACCCCTGCTCCACTACCTCCCGATAATGTAGACTGCCGCACAGCAGGTGCTCTACCCCGGCCCCGGCCCCGGCCGGCTCCAGCCTTTGGAATTGCCCCCATGCTGACTGCTACCACCTTGCTGCCTCAGCTGCTGACTCCGGGGCAACCTGCGCCCCTCTTCTCCTGATGATGACGATGAAGCCCCTTCATCACCCGGCTCCCATGTGCGATCGGCTTCATCGTCATCATCATTATCACCGAGTTGTGGCTGTACGTCACTGATGTTCGTGGATTCGTCAACAGTGTCTGGCGCAGGAGCTGGAACGCTCGCAGCACCCACGACACTGTCCACATCACTATTTGTCTGCCTAGCTAAAGAAGCCACCTCCATTTCTTGGCTGGGCAGTAGCTGCTGACTGTCCTCTATCTGATCGTCCTCCTCACTAAAGAGTGGAGCTGAACCCAAAGCATTGGATACGTCGCTGGGGGAGGGAACGGCGTAGGACAGAGGCAATGGGAGGACAGGGACTGCTCTCGGGGCATGCCAAATCAGGGTTGTGTCAGAGGAACCTACCGACCCTAGACTGGGGGTCTCAGACGTAAGTTGTGATGATGTTGTTGATGAGCGCGTCAACCAATCTACCACGGCAGATGCGTTACTGGTGGAGACCCGACCGCTAGCAGATACTGGCAGATTAGGTCTCTCAGCGTGACTCCTGCTGCTACTGGCCCCCAGTCTGCTGCGAGCTCTGCCTGCGGAATCTTGGCCTCTGCCACTCCTCTTTCACTTCCAGGCACTTGTCTGCCCGACATAGTCTAACTGGCGTGGTAGTAGGTGATATTTTAAGAACCCCCGGGCAGCGGTGGGTCTATATGAAACAGAATATAATGCACACCAAAAGTGAGCAGTAACACTCAGCCTCCAACAGGCCTGCCTAGTGTAAATAAGAGAGCTGCTTAGTGTAAATAAAGAGGGGTATGCTATGTTACAGAATGGGATGCCCCAACAGCCAGCAGTGCACCTGTGAGCAGTACTACTATGCACAGCAAAAGTGTCTTTATCAGGCCTAATTTCAATTAGAATAAGTGCAAATGGTTATGGTCTTAAATAGAGGCTGGTGTAGTCACAGAATGGGATGCCCCAAAAACCAGCAGTGCACCTGGCAGGGAGCAGTAAGTCTATGCACAGCAAAAGTGTCTTTATCAGGCCTAATTTCAATTAGAATAAGTGCAAATGGTTATGGTCTTAAATAGAGGCTGGTGTAGTCACAGAATGGGATGCCCCAAAAACCAGCAGTGCACCTGGCAGGCAGCAGTAAGTCTATGCACAGCAAAAGTGTCTTTATCAGGCCTAATTTCAATTAGAATAAGTGCAAATGGTTATGGTCTTAAATAGAGGCTGGTGTAGTCACAGAATGGGATGCCCCAAAAACCAGCAGTGCACCTGGCAGGGAGCAGTAAGTCTATGCACAGCAAAAGTGTCTTTATCAGGCCTAATTTCAATTAGAATAAGTGCAAATGGTTATGGTCTTAAATAGAGGCTGGTGTAGTCACAGAATGGGATGCCCCAAAAACCAGCAGTGCACCTGGCAGGGAGCAGTAAGTCTATGCACAGCAAAAGTGTCTTTATCAGGCCTAATTTCAATTAGAATGAGTGCAAATGGTTATGATCTTAAATAGAGGCTGGTGTAGTCACAGAATGGGATGCCCCAAAAACCAGCAGTGCACCTGGCAGGCAGCAGTAAGTTTATGCACAGCAAAAGTGTCTTTATCAGGCCTAATTTCAATTAGAATAAGTGCAAATGGTTATGGTCTTAAATAGAGGCTGGTGTAGTCACAGAATGGGATGCCCAAAAAACCAGCAGTGCACCTGGCAGGGAGCAGTAAGTCTATGCACAGCAAAAGTGTCTTTATCAGGCCTAATTTCAATTAGAATAAGTGCAAATGGTTATGGTCTTAAATAGAGGCTGGTGTAGTCACAGAATGGGATGCCTCACATCAGAGTGCACCTGGGACCAGTAGTGCTATGCACAGCAAAAGTGTCTTTATCAGGCCTAATTTCAATTAGAATAAGTGCAAATGGTTATGGTCTTAAACAGAGGCTGGTGTAGTCACAGAATGGGATGCCACAAAAACCAGAGAGCATGCACAGCAAAAGTGTCTTTATCAGGCCTAATTTCAATTAGAATAAGTGCAAATGGTTATGGTCTTAAATAGAGGCTGGTGTAGTCACAGAATGGGATGCCACAAAAACCAGCAGTGCACCTGGCAGGGAGCAGTAAGTCTATGCACAGCAAAAGTGTCTTTATCAGGCCTAATTTCAATTAGAATAAGTGCAAATGGTTATGGTCTTAAATAGAGGCTGGTGTAGTCACAGAATGGGATGCCACAAAAACCAGCAGTGCACCTGGGACCAGTAGTGCTATGCACAGCAAAAGTGTCTTTATCAGGCCTAATTTCAATTAGAATAAGTGCAAATTGTTATGGTCTTAAATAGAGGCTGGTGTAGTCACAGAATGGGATGCCTCACAGCAGAGTGCACCTGGGACCAGTAGTGCTATGCACAGCAAAAGTGTCTTTATCAGGCCTAATTTCAATTAGAATAAGTGCAAATGGTTATGGTCTTAAATAGAGGCTGGTGTAGTCACAGAATGGGATGCCCCAAAAACCAGCAGTGCACCTGGGACCAGTAGTGCTATGCACAGCAAAAGTGTCTTTATCAGGCCTAATTTCAATTAGAATAAGTGCAAATGGTTATGGTCTTAAATAGAGGCTGGTGTAGTCACAGAATGGGATGCCACAAAAACCAGAGAACATGCACAGCAAAAGTGTCTTTATCAGGCCTAATTTCAATTAGAATAAGTGCAAATGGTTATGGTCTTAAATAGAGGCTGGTGTAGTCACAGAATGGGATGCCACAAAAACCAGCAGTGCACCTGGCAGGGAGCAGTAAGTCTATGCACAGCAAAAGTGTCTTTATCAGGCCTAATTTCAATTAGAATAAGTGCAAATGGTTATGGTCTTAAATAGAGGCTGGTGTAGTCACAGAATGGGATGCCACAAAAACCAGCAGTGCACCTGGGACCAGTAGTGCTATGCACAGCAAAAGTGTCTTTATCAGGCCTAATTTCAATTAGAATAAGTGCAAATGGTTATGGTCTTAAATAGAGGCTGGTGTAGTCACAGAATGGGATGCCACAAAAACCAGCAGTGCACCTGGGACCAGTAGTGCTATGCACAGCAAAAGTGTCTTTATCAGGCCTAATTTCAATTAGAATAAGTGCAAATGGTTATGGTCTTAAATAGAGGCTGGTGTAGTCACAGAATGGGATGCCACAAAAACCAGAGAGCATGCACAGCAAAAGTGTCTTTATCAGGCCTAATTTCAATTAGAATAAGTGCAAATGGTTATGGTCTTAAATAGAGGCTGGTGTAGTCACAGAATGGGATGCCCCAAAAACCAGCAGTGCACCTGGCAGGGAGCAGTAAGTCTATGCACAGCAAAAGTGTCTTTATCAGGCCTAATTTCAATTAGAATAAGTGCAAATGGTTATGGTCTTAAATAGAGGCTGGTGTAGTCACAGAATGGGATGCCCCAAAAGCCAGCAGTGCACCTGGCAGGGAGCAGTAAGTCTATGCACAGCAAAAGTGTCTTTATCAGGCCGAATTTCATTTAGAATAAGTGCAAATGGTTATGGTCTTAAATAGAGGCTGGTGTAGTCACAGATTGGGATGCCACAAAAACCAGCAGTGCACCTGGGACCAGTAGTGCTATGCACAGCAAAAGTGTCTTTTTCAGGCCTAATTTCAATTAGAATAAGTGCAAATGGTTATGGTCTTAAATAGAGGCTGGTGTAGTCACAGAATGGGATGCCACAAAAACCAGCAATGCACCTGGGACCAGTAGTGCTATGCACAGCAAAAGTGTCTTTATCAGGCCTAATTTCAATTAGAATAAGTGCAAATGGTTATGGTCTTAAATAGAGGCTGGTGTAGTCACAGAATGGGATGCCACAAAAACCAGAGAGCATGCACAGCAAAAGTGTCTTTATCAGGCCTAATTTCAATTAGAATAAGTGCAAATGGTTATGGTCTTAAATAGAGGCTGGTGTAGTCACAGAATGGGATGCCCCAAAAACCAGCAGTGCACCTGGCAGGGAGCAGTAAGTCTATGCACAGCAAAAGTGTCTTTATCAGGCCTAATTTCAATTAGAATGAGTGCAAATGGTTATGGTCTTAAATAGAGGCTGGTGTAGACACAGAATGGGATGCCACAAAAACCAGCAGTGCACCTGGGACCAGTAGTGCTATGCACAGCAAAAGTGTCTTTATCAGGCCTAATTTCAATTAGAATAAGTGCAAATGGTTATGGTCTTAAATAGAGGCTGGTGTAGTCACAGAATGGGATGCCACAAAAACCAGCAGTGCACCTGGGACCAGTAGTGCTATGCACAGCAAAAGTGTCTTTATCAGGCCTAATTTCAATTAGAATAAGTGCAAATGGTTATGGTCTTAAATAGAGGCTGGTGTAGTCACAGAATGGGATGCCCCAACAGGAGTGCACCTGGCAGGCAGCAGTAAGTCTATGCACAGCAAAAGTGTCTTTATCAGGCCTAATTTCAATTAGAATAAGTGCAAATGGTTATGGTCTTAAATAGAGGCTGGTGTAGTCACAGAATGGGATGCCTCACAGCAGACTTAATGTCAGTTCAGTATATATATGCACAGTTAGTGTATAAGCAGGCTGAAAATGCTAACAAAGCCAGTCAGCCAGCCAGTAACAAACACTCAGGCTGGATGAAAAAAAAAAATTCTCCCTGTGACTGCCTCTGATTTTTCCTAGCTTTCCCTGTTTTTCGCTGACTTTCTGTCTGTCTCCTGCCTGTCTCCTGCCTGTCTCCAGCCTGTCCCTGTCTGTCTAACTGTCTCTCTCCCTGCCTACAGCAGCGTTCTGTCTCTCACGAATGCAATACAGAAATAAGGAAAAGCAAGATGGCCGCCGGCCTTAAATAGCGCTGTGACGTCACCGGGCTTGCTGGCTGCTGACAGGCTGCATGTGACTGTCCCAGCATACACTGCCCCAGCTTACATGTCTGGACATCTAGACATCTAGACCATCTTAGAATGCCTGTCATTGAAATGAATGGATTTTAGAAAAAAACTTCGCTCGATCGAATCGCGGGGAAATTCGGATTCGATCCGAATCGAATTTTCCATGAAATTCGGATCGAATCCGGGTTCGTCCGGATCGATTCACTCATCCCTATTCAGGAGTACGACTATGCCAAGAGCAGCATAGTGGAGGAGGTGAGGGCCACCATGTCCCGGCACTTCAATATCCAGCTGACAGCCAGATCCATCATTCAGAAGTGGTCTTATTTTAGGCGCCGGGACAATGAGGGTATCTACCGGCTCTATGATGCCTACGCATCTAGTAAGTCCAACACACATACACAAAATTTACATTTTGCGTAAATTAATCTGCTTATGTCTAACCAATTTGTTTATGTTTTTATTTTCTCTCCACAGATAAGCGTGCTCCCCTGGGTAAACACGGGAAGAGTATCCTCCCCCGCAGACGTGTGGTGTTGCAAAGTATGTTTGTCAGTTAAAGGGGAACAAAACCCAACAAGGAATGTAATAGATTTAAGGGCTGGCCGCTGGCCCTCTCCTGTGGCATCCTAATTCAGGATGCTGTGCTGTCTAGAGTTTCCACAAAGTACGTGTTGTTAGCTGCTTCCCAATATACGAACCTTTGTTCCTACCCCCTGGCCTGGTGGAAATGCAGGGTTGACAAAAATTGTAGTTAAGGGGCCTGATCTGTGCGACAGGAGTAGTCGTTTTAAAGAGGAACATCGGACCAAAAATAAAAAGGCAGTTTGGTGAGGTTTGGGGGATGCTTCCCGATGTTCCTCTTTAATACTGTGTCTCACACTCTGTGTAGTGGGCCAACCAGCTATAGAAGGGCTTCTGATTTAGGTCTTATAGCAGCGTCTAAGGCAGGGACAATAGATTCAGAAAGGAAAGAGCCTGTTCCAGGCCTACCCACAATTTGGTTTGGTCTGTGTGGAACCAATACATCGTGTCAGTATTGTGGCAACATGTAATGATTTCAGGTCAGCCCTGTCCACACCTCATGGTGGATCCATCCCAATCCTAGATTTATTCCCTCCACAAATAAAGTATATGAATGACGATTTCAAAAGCTGGAAATACATCAGGATCAAATTTTAAAGACAATGCTCTCTAACTTTTTGCTCATTTCTCAGTTTCACAGCAATTCTCCTGCAGCATCAGCCCATCCTCATCACTGGGAAATGATAAAGATGTGGGTTTCTGGGCTCAGAGTACTGGTGGTGTGCTCCTGGCAAGACTTCTCTGCAGCCATGTGTACTTACATTCTTTTACTGGGTTTTCACTAATGTGCTGCATATAAAACACACACACACACACACACACACACACACACACACACACACACACACACACACAGCTCCTGTTCAAGTTCTGAGAATGGAGGTGATTAAGTCCAGCATAGATTGCTATAGAAACCACCAGCAAAGTATAACTTCTTTGTGACTTTCTTATTAACTTTTCATCTTTCTTTTCTCATTAAAATATCATTGCTGCTGCTGTTGAAAATACTTTACTTATGCGGTGCTTACCTCTCTCCTCTTTAGCCATCCACCACATTTTTTAGTTACCTGCCCTTCTACACTTTTATCTAATCAACCTATCAGGGAAGAGGGGCTGCAATTTAAAATGATTGCTACCAACCCCATCATGATGCCTGAAAACCACAGTACCACGGGACTAGTACCCTTTTCCAAATAACACACATACAAGAACAGGGGCGTAACTATGGAGGGCGCAGGGAGTGTGACTGCACCAGGGCCCAGAAGGTCAGGGGCACCCCCACCTTATTTGTCATATTTGTTATCACTTTAAAACATTTAGAGAAACTAAGACCCATTCGTCTCTGCTTTTTCAATCTTTAGTTTAGTTTCAACCTTGACATGGCCCCACTTAATATTTGCACCCAGGCTCTTTCACAACTAGTTACACCACTTTGCATACAGAACATTAGAAGAAATGTGGTGTTAACCTATGCAGTTGAAAGGGTGCCATCCGATTCTCTCTCTAAACCTGCATTTCGGAATTCTTTAGGATTGTCACACACCAGCAAGGAGTCAAGCTTACAAACGTATATACATACACTCAGTGACACCGGCAGGCTGCCATTACATCATTATTGGGGTGTGCTCACAGCAAATGAGAAAGTGCATGTCTCAGCATTTTAAATGTTACAGAAACTTATCTTGGAGTAATGGGGTGTCTAAACCTAATCAAAATGATAGTTCTGCCTAAATTTTTTATATACTGAGACGTGCTATTTCCCCAATCCAACAGTTTTCTTTAAGCACCTAAATAGTCAGATTTCCACCATCACAAGAGATGGTGGAGAAAGAACTGTTTATTGGCAGCTGGCTCAAAAACCCACCATGCCCTTATTGGGCCGCAACCATCTAGTGACATTTGGCAAGTAAATCTTGCACAGGGTACCACTTACCATAATGTTGTTCCTGTGTCTAGCAATAGGCTTACAAATGTCAATCAATACCTTCTAAAACATTGTCTGTGTGTGCTCATGGCAAAGGGGGAAAGTTAGATGTAACACTTCTTTTTCGATCCCCTTCGTCTTCCGTTTTCTTATCTGCTTCCCCTTAGCTGTTGCCGCCACCTTCCCCCACCCCAGCTTTACCTTCTGCAACCTGCATTAAGCATGTTTGTTTTAAAAAGCACACCACACTGCATAATTTTCTTTTGTAATGTTTGAATTTCATTTGGAAACTTGATTTCTTTTGGTCCTTTGGGACTCCTTGTTTTTAACAAAATGGCATAAAAAACTGTATTCCAAATTTTCTAAAACTATAAAACTTTTTAAAACTTGAACAAATTCTAAAATTGCTGGAATTTTAGGGCCCATCTGTTTCTCGTCTCTGCACTCTGCTCCATGGCACCTTTAAAGACAAAGAAAGGGATGTTAATGTCAGCTTGAACACATATCTCCCTGAAAGATGCCCCCAATTGCTCATTACTTGCTGCATCCCTGTTGTTGGCTGTTCCATGGAGCCACCCTCGGCGTCATGTCTTTGTCGGGGTCTGTAAGGACATGAAAACAGATTTTAGAACTAGGCCCATTTGTGATGTTCGGGCTGCTCCTGGAAGTGTCAGCTTGAGTTCTCTGGACCCTGAGTGGCCAGACACACACAATAGCAGTGAATGCTTGCCTGGGACACAGATGTTTGCAAAGCAAGTACACAGATGTGTTTACCTGCAATTGCAACCCAGAACAGCCCTTTTAATTGGCTGCAAATGTGTGGTGGACACACATCTCTGTAGTGCCCCGGGTGTACCCCATGTTGGGTAGCTTAAGGAGTACAGCTAAGAAATGTGTTTAGCTTAGCTTGTTTCTCCCTTGCCTTGTAGCACCCACTCAGCCACCAGCCATGCCTCCACCTCCGGCACCCACTGGACCTCCAGCTACTATGGCTCCCAGGAACCGACACCCACCCCCGGCCCAGCAACCAGCTCATGAGGGGAATCAAAACATTTAATGAGGTAAATGTGTGGCTACAATGTGCTGATGGAAAGGGACCTGGGGTATGTGTAGACTCAGGCTAATTAAATGAAATAATGCATTTGCTGTGTTGGACCGTGGCCCCCAAATAGACACTAATCCACACAGATCCCACCTCTACTGGAAGCGATAAAGGACATGGAGGAGTCACAGGTCCAGTTAAGCCAGCAGCTCTCACCCAGTACTCTGCAGACACCAACACCAAAACTAACACGTTGAGAATCAAGGCAACCACTCAGCTCCAACCCCCCGGACCACGCCCTGCAGCCTGACGCTACCTATTAATTGCATGCATATGCTAAATAACGGAGGCCTGCCAACAGCTCCACCTTCCACAGAAACTCCATAAGGCACTTTAAAATTGTGCGAAGGACTGCAAGTCTCATACATGAGGACATGGCTGCAGGGGTGATTGATCAGCAAGTCCTCAACACAAATTTAGAGGAGATGATTGCCCAATGGAAACCACCAGAATACCAACCCAGAGAGAATGCTGGCCCTCCTAGAGGCAAGACAGACACCCATCAGGGAGGACCAGGCAACATCCCCCTAATCTGTCAGGGCTAACTGATTCAGCTTTGATTTTTTTGGCCTGGGGGGTGCAGCAGCAAACAAACAAAACAAAGCAAATTAACTAAACAAAGAGTCCACCAGGTGCTGGCAGACTAACTGGCCAACATGGCTCTGGGTGCCATAACAGAGATGTACAGGCACCCCCTGAGCAGCTGCGGTGGATCCCTGCTCCAGGTAAGCCGACACCTTCTTCAGCAAGGCAAAATTGTAGAAGGCAGTGCAGGCAATGATGATCTTGACTTCCTTATATGCCTTGTACTCGAGCACTCCACCAGTATGGTCCAGGCAGCAAAAGCCATTCTTTAAAAGCTCAAAAGTCCGCTCCACCTCGGCATATGTACAGCGGTGGGCACCACTATAGGCCTCCTGGCTTTGCATCTGAGGATTCAAAAAAGAGGTCAACAGCCAGGGCAACAGAGGGTAAACCTAGTCAACTAAAAACACAACAAATTAATAAATAACACAAAAACAACGCTAGGTCATACACAGAGAGGGCAACTAGGAAGGGGAACCACAATTGCAAATGGGCCAAAAAAAATCAAATTTACTCCAAAGGGGAAGTTGATGAGATAGGGGGGGGGCACAGTTGCAAGGTTGTCTAGAATGTCATTTGGATTAGACAGACAGTTTGCAGGAAAAACTAAGGTAAGGCACAATACAAGGTCAAATGATTTAAACTAGGAATAGGGGGAATGAGGACTGAAATTAGGGACATGAGCACACAATTACAGGGGGAGGGCATAGAGACAAATAGGCAACACTAAAAAAGACACATAAATACATCCTTTAGGGCCCAGCTGATGAACAACATTTCACATGCAAGGATAAGGATAGAAATGCAGGAAGGCCATGCTAAAGCACTCACTTAACCAGAATCCAACCGCCACTCATATTGCCAGTCTCAAAGCCCGAATAGAGACTGGAGCTCTACAAGATGAAGGCGGAATCCTGCCAAGACACTAAAAAACACAGATCAGGACCCACCACCCACTGTATGTTCAGCGAATGTCCCATATTATGGTTCCTGTAAGAAAATGACAACAGACACAGGTTAATAAATTAGCTAATGGTACCAGGCAAAGAGCAAGCAGATACATGGGCAACTTGGACACAGGGATCAGGGTACTCAATGAGCAACAAGGATAAGCTACTTTAGGAGAGCATAACAAAAGCTAGGATAAACAGAGGAGACTTGGCAGAAAGGAGCAGGAGGACAAATGAGTAACTAAGCATAGGCATACATATATGGCCTGATGCAGAGCCTCCTCGTTCAGCTATCCCGTACGTTTTCCCATTGGTTTTGAGCTGTGATCGGGGCATGAAAGGGTGCTCCGTTGCTTTTTGTGTGCGTGTGTGCGCTCAGGTGTTTCGGCATGCGCCTTTACGATTGTCGGCTCGCAAGAAGCAGGACTCCGTGAAAACGGACTTGTCGTTGATAGGTCCGTTTTTTTTAATGATTCAGTGCCTTGATTTCCGATTGAAAGCTGCCCATTATAACGAGGGTGTGGGCGCTCAACTTACGGCCGTATTTGTGCTCCGTCACTTTGGAATGCATTCTGCTGTGTGCGAGCATCAAAGGCGTCGGCTATGCGGCCTGGTTCTTTTGAGCATGGCAGAAACCAGGCTGCACCGAACACGTCTGGAGATCGATGGCATGCATGACCTTGAGCTATTCGAGCTCACCCGCCTTAACCGCGTTTCTCTCCAGGACTTGTATAGGCAGATGCGGCCATGTTTAGCCCGCACCACAAGGAAGGGGCATGCAATTGCAGGTATGACCAAATTGGTTGGCTGCCTGCAGTTTTTGGCAAATGGCTCGTTCCAGAGACTGGGTGCCTTCTCAGTGGGGATGTCCCAGTCTATGCTGAGCCGCTGCCTTAACAAGTTTTTGGATGGCATGGCTACCCTGGCACCAAAATATATATTTTTCCCTGACACAGCGGAAGCCTGGAATGCGGTTAAGCTGGGCTTTTATAATATAGCCGACATGCCCAACGTCATGGGTGCCATCGATTGTACCCACATTGCGTTAATTCCGCCAGCTGCGCGGGAATATCTGTTCAGGTATGTGGTTTAGGTCAGCATGTGTCTGCAATGTAGCACATACATTTACATTTTTGCAATGTGGAGTATTTTTCAATGGCTGAAAGCAGACCTACATCCTGTGTATACCAAAAATCCAGTGGTTTTAAATGTTGCTTATGTGAATGTATCTTTTTAATTGTGTTTTGCCTTTTGTGCCCACTAATTCCTGTTATATTTTGCTTTTGCAGGAACAGGAAGATGGGCCATTCTATAAATGTGCAGGCAGTGTCAGGCCCAGGTATGCAATGTTTTAGTATGTTTGCAGCCTTCCCTGGGTCCACACACGACTCGCACATTTTGAGGAACTCCAGCCTCTTTGTGCGCTTTCAATCTGGAGATCTGTCTGGCGGCTGCCATCCAGCATGATTTTTCTGATTGGTCTGTCCCTGTACCCCACTAATCTGTTAGAGACTCCAATTAAACAGTAGAAGTTTACACTCACTTACTTACCAGTATTTCCTCCTATGGCTTCCTCCACTATACCTTTCTGTCCTGGCCCTCTTAGCTATGTTGCATCCCAGAGTCATTGTACAGGAGTGTGCTGGGTGGATGTGCATGTTGCCTCATCAGAACTGTGCTTTGCACTGACACTGCACAGCTGACCTATTGTCCCTGTTCACTAATGTTTGAATGCTAAGCAGCACATTATTGAGCCTCTTCCCCTTAGGCCTCTGTCTGTTGTTCCCTGTTCTTAGCAGTTTAAAGTAACCTAACATGCCGTATTTGTAAGTAGCATGTAAGGTACTTGTGGCTCTTCGTTAGTAGCATGATGGTACTTGTTTAGATACACTTTAGATGTTTGTTGTTTAGGTTTCTATGTCTCGGCTAGTTATGGGGGCTGCCACTACATATGTGGCAAAGGGGCCCATTTGTCATGTTTTTTTTGTATTATGGTGTGGGCTTATTTTTTGTTTATTTTTTGGCAGGTGATTCTGGCTATCCATTGCTCCCTTGGTTACTCACCCCCATCCTCCACCCATCCTCGCAGGCCCAGGAGCACATAGGAGGACTCGCTCAGTTGTGGAATGTGCCTTTGGCTTGTTGAAGATGCGCTTCTGTTGTCTGGACCAGACTGGGGGGGCCTTGCAGTATGAGCCCGCCAAGGTCCTCAAAATAATTGTTGCGTGTGGGGTCCTGCACAACCTCGCCATCCATAGCCGGGTTCCCAGATACAGTGACCTGGCTGAGGACGCTTTAGTCATTTCAGAAGATGTAACACCTCCCTACTCTGGAACACAAAGTGGGTAGGCACAGGCGATTCGTTCCCAGCTTGTGGAAAATATTTTTGCTTAATTTTCATGCATTTTGGCCAATGTGTGCCTTTTTTATTTTGTGTGATAAAAAACAAAAAATAATGTGACAAACATTGTTGAATACTTTTTTGGCTGTTAATGTGGGGTTGTGGAAGAGCATGTGTTTTGGGTTACGGCAGTCTTGTGTCCTGCTCCCCAGAATCAATACATAAACACATGCCTTCAGTGGTAGGTAGAGTAGGAGGTGGAAGTTGATGGATGGGGTTGCTGCATGTTAGCGGCAATATGAGCAAGGCTCTGATTCATTAACTGCCATTGCTGGACCATTTCCGCCATATGCCTGCTTTGTTGTCTTGTTTCTGCAAGCAGGCCGGACACATTTTGATTCAAAACCTCTAGTTGTTGTGACATAGAGGTGATTTGTGAACACACTGTCTCATTAAACCTCCGTGTGTTAGCTGCAAACTGCATGTTCTCGTGGTGCCATGCTTTCTCCATTATCTGCAGATGTCTCCTCTGGCTGATATGGCGACGTTGCTGGGTCCCGCCACTGGCACGGGTGGGTGCGTCTGGTACTGATTGAGTGGCTGCAGGTGGCTGGCTGGGCGCAGAGTCTGTTGTGTACCCAATGTCCACGGCAGTGGAGGTTTGGGCCACTGAGGTATGGGTAGTGGAGACCAGGGGCAGCACTTGCTGGGCCTGTTGTGTTGGATGTTGTTCCCCAGGTTCTGGTGGCCTTGGCTGCAGCAGACTTGTGTCCTCCTCCTCCAAATCACGAATAACTTCGATAATGGGTGGGATGGTTCGAGTCTGCCAAGAAAGGTAGCAGGTAGTGAGGGCACAATTTTAATATAAATGTAGGCAAGTGCAATTTCATTTGTCTACACAGTGGTCCATTGACTTACCTCATCCGTACACTCAGGTTGGTTGGTGTTGACACAAGGCTGTTGTGGCGTGCTCCTCTGGGACAATGCAGGGGTAGCTTGGCCTTGTGGTGTGGCATCAGTTGGTTCTTGGACGAGAGAATGTACTTTTTGAGGTTCAGCAAAAACCAGTGTGTTGTAAGGAGTATACAACTGTTTTGGTCCCCATTCAAAAGTCTCAATGTAAAAATATACTCACCTCCGGACCTGACATTCCTGTCTGTGTCTTGGCCCCCTTGCAGGCCCTGAAGGGTTGCCGGGTGAATATAGGTCAACACATGCTCTTCCGCTGGTGTTAGGAGGATTTTAGTAGGGATACCACCCCCTGTCTGCAGGCTGGGGAAGAGTAAAGCACACATAATAAGTGTTACATACTGCTACAAAGCAGCCTGTCCATTCAGTTACACTCGAAATGGGCTTTACCTCTGCTGGCGGCACATGTCCATTTTTTTTCCCATAATATTTAAGGTCCCCAAATTTTCTTTTAATTTGCTCCACATCCCTCCTCACAGAACCTACACTATTCACTTGCCGGCAAATGTTCTCACAAATCTCCTGCTTGTCCTGCTTTGGGGTTGACTTTGAATAACGCCCAAATAGGGCATCATAGTGCTCACAAACACCAGTGGCTACAGCCATGCTTTGGACATCACAGAAACGGGCTGTAAGTGAGCCACGGCGCAGCTGGCGCCCACATGGGTGTGTGGTGTCCCCGGCAGCAGACGACATTGATGGCTGGCTGTCTGGGGAGTAGTTTAGGTTTCTTGGGCTGATGGGTGACTGTGATGGAGTGTGGGGGGTGCTAGGTGATAATGGCTGGGTGCCTGTCGAGCTGTCACCTGTGGAACTCTCTATTGACTCTGTGCTTGTGGTACTTGGGGACACAGAGTGTCGAGGAGGAGGGATGGTTGGCCTGGGTGGGCTAGTGGTTTTGGACCTACGCTTCCCCTTGGTGGTGTGGCTGGATTTACCCACATGCTTTGTGGGTGGAGGAGGTGGAGGCTGCAGGGTTTGAAGAGATTTGTGGCCCTTGTGAGGCCTGGCTGATTTAGCAGGTGGGGGCAACTGTGCCAAGGGCTCCTTGCTACTGCGTTTTTTCCGAGAAGCCTGTGTGGCTGGCTTATCCACCCTTTGACTATGGCCATGTCCCTGCTCTTGTGCCTGCTCTTGTGTGGGTGTTCGTGATGTCTATCTGTGCGGCTAGTATGTGGCTCTGGGCTTTTTGGGGTCTTACGGCTCCCTTTTGGCCTGGGCATAGTGATATGGTAACCAACACAGAGCTGAGTGCATTGAGCTTTAAATAGTTTTCCAGTGAGGGCGTGTTCGGCAGAGTGCGCGGCTGCGTGTGCGCACGCACACCATCACGGGGGCACGTCATAACCAGACCCGGAAGGCAGAGAAAGATGTCGCCCGCAATATATACGGAGGAGCAGGACAACATAATCATGGATGTGAGTAGGCAAGCGTGCGTTTATGTGCGCGCACAAGCCGCTAAACAAATATTATCCATGGTAGGGCCATATTACTGAGGACAAACTGTCTTGTTAAACGAAACGACTAGAACAGGTTAGTTTTAACCATGTGCGCAGCAGCACACTAGCCTAGAGGCAGATAGACTAAGTAGGCCCATGTGAGTAGGAATGAGGCTCAGAAACTGGCTTTGGAT
Organism: Gastrophryne carolinensis; assembly: GCA_027917425.1. Lineage (NCBI taxonomy): Eukaryota > Metazoa > Chordata > Amphibia > Anura > Microhylidae > Gastrophryne > Gastrophryne carolinensis. Next base: position 218,368,728 of record CM051234.1, read on the forward strand.
AGTGCATGAGAGTGGGTCATCTATTTGTGTCACTAATGCTCTGCCATTGTGTTTTTTTATACAGATGATGCTGCAAAACCGTTATGACTACCTGCCGTGCGACTACGACAAGAGGACATTGGCACTGGCGGTGGTGGACGCAATATCCAGGAACACTGGAACCACCTACACTTTCACGCAGATCGCCCAGCACTGGTCGGATTTGAAGAGAAGGCATAGGCCCTGGGTGAGGCGGTACTTTGTGAAGCACTTTCCAGGTAAGTCTTGGTACATGACATGCAATATACACACTGCCCTTGCCTGGGCCTGTGTTTATGATTGTGTTTATATTGCAGTGCATGAATGGAATTTGCGGTTCCGCCCCACCCGGACAAGAACACGAAGCCCAGTGTTGGGAGGTACTGGTGAAAGTGTAGGTGGTGCCACGCCAGTGCCAACGCCCACCCCCTCCTCTGCCAGTGAGTATGAGGAGGCACTGGACCTCACTATACACTTTAATTTCTGTTTAATTACATTTTGTAGAAACAACACATTTACACGCGCAAGCCCTGATGATCGGGTGTCTACAAAAGACAACATTGTGAAGCAGACAACAAGGAGCGACTTATCTTTTATTTTTAATAACAAACATTGATCCTTATATGTTGGGTTCTGCAGTAACGGTGGCAACTACTAGCATTATTGCCAGCACTTCTCTCCATTCAATAGTGAGGAGCAGATGTGCAAGAAGTGACACAGGAGTGCAAAAAGCAGTAACAGGTTCCTCTTCAGAACTACTGGTGGGACCTTTTCAAACTGTCCAGTGCAGCAAAAGTTGTTTTGTCTGTGTGTTACCAACTGCCAGCTACAAAAATACTAGCTATAGAATATATTAAAACAATAGACACATTTTAAAATATCTTATTGTAAAAAAGAAAAAGCAGCACCGGAGATACCCCATGTTTTTGAAAAACACATACTGGTATTTTTTGTAAAACTTTTGAACTCACTTTTGTACATAAATTTTATTAATTTTGTCTTGTAATAATGCGACTTTTCTATTTTAGACACATTTTAAAATATCTTATTGTAAAAAGAAAAAGAAACTTGTTATACTGAATACAGCACCTGAGATACCCCATGTTTTTGAAAAACACGTACTGGTATTTTTTGTAAAACTTTTGAACTCACTTCTCTACATAAATTTTATTACTTTTGTTTTGTAATAATGCATCTTTTCTAAGCCCAAGGTATGTTTATGTGCGGCACATGGGGAAATGATTTATGCATTTTAATAAGTTACTGTGTAATAATTTCTGAAACATCACAAAAGTTTCTTTGTTAGCTGAAGTCAAGTAATTCATAATTTAATAAAAAGAATTTGCGTTTGTGTACCTGTAGTGTTTGCAATTTTATGTGCTGCTTCCTTGTGAGATCTAACTGTTGTTTTGGTGCTCGACAGCCAAGACCAATGTGTTGCCTTAGCCGATCACTGACCTTACAACCCCCCAATCTAGAAAGTAACAATCTTTATTTATATAGGGCCAGCATATTCCACACAGTACAGTACACAGTACAATACAATACAACCTGACTTGCTCACCTATAGTAGTGCCCCCCACCAACCTCGGGAGAAGCTATGTGGAATCCCAGCACTTGGTTAACACCCCAGGATCCCACAAAGGCCAGTGTACCCCCAGGGCAAGACAGAAAAGACAGGGGGCAGTTGCAGGTGTTCAGTTTAATAATGCATAGGCCCTAGAGGAATCCAAAGATAGAAAAGTCATATAAAAGATCAAGGTCAGCAACTGGAAATCACAAAACAATAAGAACCCTAAGCAAACTAACGCTATTACAGGAAAAGTGAACAAAACGAAACAAAGAATTGCACCACCCGTTGAGAAAGTCCTGTTGTGTGCTGCACTCAAATTAGCAATGTACAAAATAGAGGAGGTGGTGAACAGATAACCCTTCACTTACCCCCACAAAAGAGCGGCACCACATACATATATAATAGGAATGAATTTTATTTAAACATAGAAAATAATTACACTCACTGTGTTACAGCAATTAAAAACACACATATGACACAAGAAACACATTAAAAACAGAGTCACCCTACCCCTCTCATATCTAATACAATGGCCTTGATTCACTAAAGGTAGAAAAAAAATAAATAACGCTTGGAAAATAAATTCGCATGCGAGAATTTTTCAAACCTAGGAGTGATTCACAAAGGCAGTTGAATTAAATTTGTGTGTGCGAATTTGCGGGCAATTTTTTTCCATGCGCAGTTGAAAATCACTTTACAACTGGAAAACGTGCACGAATTTCCCATGCCCAAATGCTGTGTGTGAGAATTTTTTCTACTGCTTCCTAATTTGTAGCAGAGCAGTATGATCCCTTGTTGCTCTTTGTTCTGTTTTGGTTTTTTTTTTTGCTTTGTGTTTCTGGACTCTAATTGATGTGGACTAGTACATGTCATTGTTAATGTTTAATTATGTTTAATTTTGCACTTTGCATTGGTTCGGTGCATCATTTTTTGGTGATGGTGGTTTAGGTGCCCTTTTGGCAGCGTTGCTTTGCATTGCTTTACATCTATTGTTATTGTACCGATTTATTTGGGTGGTTTGTAGATTAACAGTTCTTAGTTTTGACTTTGCTCTGTGGATCCATTAATATACGAATGTGAGTGCTGCCATGAGTGTCATCATTAGCATAGATATTGGTTTGGTCGCCCCATATGGTCCTGATGTACTTACATTTCCAAACCACATTAAAGGTTTCTGTTGCATCCAGGGCCAGCTCCAGAGTCCCAGCGTGCCCCTTGTGTCACGTCACTTGTGCGCCTCTGTGAATCCCCCTGGGATGACCGGTATACTCACCACACATATTAAAGTGCACCAAAACTCAGGATTTTGACTATCTTGGGTTCTGGTCCTTGCCCCCAGGTCGCTGAAACCAACTCACTTATTCCCGGTCCTACAGCGCATGCGCAGCCACTCATCCAATCAGCGAGCTCGGATCCGCTGACGTCACATCGTCTAAGGCAAGCGGATCTGAGCGTACTGACACACGCATCTCCTGCTACCCTCTAACAGGGAGCGTGCCCGCGTCGGCGATTCACAGATGCTTGGCGCGGGCACCCCCCCTCTGCTAGAGGGATAGCGGAAATGCAGCTCACGCATGCGTCGTTGGACCGAAAAAGAAGGTAAGTGTATGGGCGACCTGGAGGGTTTCACACAGTGGGGCATCCCGATTTTGAATGCCCCGTGGGGAGGGAATCGATCGACTTTAAATTGCACCAAAACCCAGGATTTTAAATATCCTGGGTTTTGGTACTCAAATTGGGATGACCCACTATGTGAGCCCCCCCCCCGGTTTGCCTGTAAAACATACTTGACTGCCAACCCAACGGCACAAGCGCAAGTGTGCAGGCAGTCAGTACACTTGGCTCCATTCTGCTTTGCTCAGTTGTCGAGAGGTCTCATCGGCTAAGGCCCCGATGAAGGTGAGTGCACCGATAACTGCATCCCTGTTAGCTTCTAGCTGGGGGCATGCCTGTGCCAGCTATTCACAAATCATTCATTGGAAGCCCCAAGGAGAGGGAATCAGGTGGCCCTGGAGTCTTATAGACTTCATGGCCACTTCTGGTCCACTTTAATGCAGGGCATAGAATTCTGTTTGTCCACAGAGCACGGCATAGAGAGCAGGGAATGAACAGCATCCCCGGTTTCCCTCCAACTGATGTGTGTGCTCCAGCACCCAGGTGGTCTGTCTGAGCTCCCACTCGAACATAAACTGGGGATGAGCTGTGGGATCACAGGCAAGATGAGTATACAGGTGATCCCTATGGGTTTTACACAGCGGGATGGCCCATGGATAGGGATTTGGCCGCATTAGGAGTTTGTTAGACTGCAGAGCCAGCTGGGTTTGGGCCCACTTTAACAACAATCTCAAATATTCCACTGTACACTGGCTTTCTCCCATGGCATCCTGAGTTAGGATATCATGCTGTGTGAACCCGCCCCCCCCTCTCCAGAAAATCACTATTCACTCACCTCTGCCTCGTTCCTATGGCGCATGCGCAGGCTCTCCTCCAATGCGAGGCATCTGCCATGGCTCTCATTGACTTCAATGGAGAGCGCCTGCTGGCGTATCCCCCGTGTCATGTGCTTGCTCCTGCCCTAGCCAATCATATAGGCTGAGACAGGAGCGGGTGCCACTGGGGATACATCTGCTCGCACTCCCCATTAAAGTCAATGAGAGCCATTTGTTGAATGACATAGTCATGGCAGACAGCTGTCATTGGACGAAAGCCCGGGCATGTGCCGCTGGAATGAGGAAGAGGTGAGTGAATAGCGACATTCTGAGGGGGTTTCACCCATGGGGCATTGCGGGTTTTGTTCCACTTTAAAGTGGACCAATCACCAGGATTTTCACTGTCCTTGCCCTACTGGCATCCTGATGTCCTACTGTTACAAACCCCCTTGATCTCCCACTCCAGTCATCTTTCTGCTGTTCCCACAGTGCATGAGCTTATCCAATCAGTGATTTATTCCGTGCATACTAATGTAGGGCATAAAGTCGTTGTTTTGGATTCAGCGTCGGCATAGGGAGCAGGTTTCCCTGTGTAGTGCACGTTACCACGCATTTGGACTGTCTGAATGGATGGGTGTGGGAGCGCACACATCAGCAGGAATACTGGGGAGCCTTTTAGACTCCAGGGCCTTCCATGGTGGCGACTGGTCCAGTTTAAAGAGGAAGATTCGCCTGGGCAGCCATGGGGCCTAAAAGATCACTTAAAATACACGCGGGCAACTTACAACCCCCGGGGCATCCCTATTAGGGATGTTCTACTGTGTTAAACACCCTAGGAACCCCCACAAATACCTTTCCGTGGATCCATGCCAGATTTATGGGTCTCGGCATATCCTTGGCCTCCCTGCAGTCTGTGGTGCGCTCCCACGCTCAGGCACGGCCTAAATCACAAGTTTGCAGCGCAACACAAAAGTACAAAAAAATACTTCCAAAAACTATTCCAAGCAGCCCAGGAATCCCGTGGCACATGCACCAGCCAAAAAAAAAAAAATAACAAAAGTGGCCAAAATAATTATAACAATCCCAGCCCATTGAAATGTATGGGATAAGGCCACACAGTGCAGGGTAAGCGCCTGGTCTGACACTGTAGGGAACTCAGCAATGGCACTGATGATAGATGGGACACTACCTGGCACTATCACTGGTGCTCTGGATTTTTGATTTGATAAATTAATCTTTTGCACTGGGACGTGACATTCACCTGACACCTGGCACTAAGTGGCGTTAGCGTTTCTTAAAGTGATTCCCTCCCCCAGGGGCATCCAAAATCGGGATGCCCCACTGTGTGAAACCCCCCCAGGTCGCCCCATACACTTACCTTGTTTCCCGGTCCAACGGCGCATGCACGAGCTGCAACCACATCCCCGCTATCCCTCTAGCATGGGCGCGTGCCCGCGCCAGGCATTTGTGAATGGCCAGCGTGGGCAAGCTCTCTGTTAGAGGGAAACGGGGGATGCGGCCGCCAGCGCGCACAGAGCCTCTGGCATTAGACGAAGACTTAGGCCCTTATTTATGAAGGAATAGCGACAGGTAGTGGCTGGTTAATGAGAGGTAGCGACAGATAGACAGATAGCGACTGGAGAACGCCGGACATGGCATGCAATTACACATTTATCAAGCAGAATCTGTTTAGCGACTGGGATAGCGCCATGTAGCATCTGATTCATCATTATCCCAGCCTCATCGAACAGCGCCGGCGTTCAGCCTTGCACAGCGCCAGGTATGACCTCTGGCTACCTGTCATTCTCCCATACATTTCAATGGACGATCCTTTTCTTCTCTTTAAACAGGGTTTTTGTTCTTTTATTTTTTTCCAAAAAATCACAAATAATTCTGTGATCTCTCCTGGCATTGAAAAGGCAGTTTTTTCAAAATGTTTTCATTTTTTATATATTTCTTAAAAAATGACATTACAGGTCTGCCATTAAAGTGTTCATGTTACAATTTTGCTACAATTCAATTCCATATGTTTTTACTTTGTTACTATTGGATAGATGCTGAAAAACAGACTTTAATCACACCGCCTCCTGCGCTCTGGGCTTCAAACAAGCATGTTTCTGCGCCAGAGTTTTTTTAGGCTGTTTTTTTTTTTCCAGAATATGGTGTGAGTCGGTCGCTATGAGCAGTCGCTATCATGCGCTCCCATACAGCGCTGTACTAGTCAAATAGCGACTCCTCACAATGTATTCAACATTACTGAACACCGACTGAGTCACTATGAAGTAGCGACCCACGGCCGAGCACAGTGACTACTAGCGGGCGCTCTGAAAATGCTTGCTACAGACGCTCATCTGTCGCTACCTGGCATTAGTAATGAATCAGCCTGTTAGACAAGGTGGCGTCAGCGGCTCCGAGCACGCCGATTGGACGAGCGGATGTGTATGTGCCGTAGGACCGGGAAGAAGTGAGTTGGCATCGGCGATCTGGAGGGGGTTTTACACAGCGGGGCACACCCGATCGGGGTGCCCCAGGGGAAAGGGCCAAAAACCAGTATAGTAAAAATCCTGGGTTTTGGGCCACTTTAACCCCTAAATGTTTTTTTAATATTTTGGGATGGTCATTTTTCTGTCTGCTATATTTATGTTTTCATGGCGTTAGGTATTGTTTACATCACTTACATTTATCAAGCTGTGCAGCGGCATGCAATGTGGTAAGTAAAACATTGCACATGTTACTGCACATGATTTATTTTATATAAATGTTTTTGCTAATATGTGTATATTAAATATATATTAATTAAATATAATAAATAATATTATTATATTAAATATAATAATACATTTTACACAATTTCATGTTTATAGGCCTCCTTATGGTGTACTATGGGCTTTTTTTGCAGGTATAGTGGATAGAAGGACTCCATGGTGGAAGTCAGAAACAGACTTTTCTCCTCCTGAAAGCTGCTGTAAAAAATTTGTGTGAAACACAAATTTAACTCATGTGTGGAGCCAATCCATGGCACCTGAATCACTAGAATTGTTTTTCGCTTGTAAATTCCACATAAATTATTTTCGCAAATCAAATTATTTTCGAGTGCTTTTTCTCTCACTCGAATTGAATTAGCAAAAATGAAAGTAAAACTTTGTTGAATCGCGCATAGAATTTTCGTGCGCACCTTTTCTCAAAAAAACATGCGAAAATTTGAATTCGACCTTTAATGAATCCACCCCTAAAGTGAATTGTGCATAGAATAACAATGAATAATCAATATATATCCATCAAAGTGTAAATAGCGTGAAAAAATATTATCATATGAAACATTTAAAAAGTAGAAACACGCTTTTGCAGAATATCCCCATATAATCAATCACAACATATTTCATACACCCACAAGTTATTTAAAAATGACAATAAAGTGTGCAAACCACTTAAAGAATCACTTAACCACACACTTGCACACTTTATTATCATACTTTAGCCAAAAACAAAAAAAACACAATACTCACCTTTCATCCCACACAGGCTATTGCTGCTAATCCGGTGCTAAGACACCTACCAATGCTAGTCCTGTGATGGGCGACCACTCCCTCCTCCTTTCTCCAGCTTTTTGTTGGAGGAAAATAGCACATGAAACAAACACATTTGCGCACACTTTTCACCCCCTCAGAATCATCCAGGAATCACACGCATATATAAATCCTGATTCATAGCCTCTTCAATACATATTCCTACATGCTGGAATGCTTAAAAATCCTAGATTTGGCCATTTTTTCAGCTCGTGCTATTCAGTGTAGTGGTTTTTGGACTGAGTTTTCTGTTTTCTGGGACTTTACAGATTGCGTGCACGAAAACGAGTATTTTGTCATATTAATACATGTCAGACTGAGTTTATGTGCTTTCTCTTTTGTAAGGTTACAGTTTTAGCCTGCGCTTGCGCACTATTCTGAGGCCTGACTTTGCTTTTGGCGGGGCACTAAAAAGACGGAAGTTATGAGTGGCAAATTATGTCCTCTTTTTGCTTGGGGGATTGCTGGCGGACACATGTGATTGAGGAAGAGTATGAGCATCTGCAGTGCCATGGCCTGCTACATTCTGGAGCTTAAGCATATCCTCGTTGTTTGGACATTGATTGGATGTCTGATCAACAGGTGTTTGAATTAACCCGACTGAATCACCTTTGTCTTGAAAAGCTTTACTCAGAGGTGCAGCCATAGTTGTCCCTCAGCACAAGAAAGTGTCATGCGATTCACGGTATGACCAAATTGGTTGACTGCCTTCAATTTCTTGTGAATGGCTCCTTCCAAAGGCTTGAGGCGCTGTCTGTTCCAGCATGTCCCAGCCTTCACTGAGCTGTACCCTTACTATGTTTCCCAATGGCGTGGTTGGCCTGCAAAAAAAACATCTTTTTTCCTGACAGCATGGCAGCCTGGAACGTGCTGACATTTTTTCAAACTGGCGAATATTTTGAATGTCATTGGCGCCATCGACTGCATGCATTTGGTGTTGGTGCCTCCTGTAAAACAGGCGTATATGTATCGGTATGTTTAATTGATCATTGGTCCATCTTTGGTCCATTGGTCCATCTTTGGTCCATTGGTCCAAGCACATACTGGCGAAGTTACTCGCTATCCCAAAGGGGTAGGCTAATACATGCATTGGCCTGCTGCACCTGAGGGAGATGTGAGGTATTTAAAGTGACATTTCGATTGTGTTTTCACATTGCAAACTTTTATGACAGAGCGCTATGACTTCAAGCCTAACACCCACGCCAAGAGGACATTGGCATTGGAGGAGGCCAAACATTTCAATGGCCAAGGGATGACGACTTACACACAAAATTAATGCAGCACTGGTCGGACCTCAAAAGAAGGCAGAGGCCCTTGGAGAGGCAGTTTATCTGCCACAACTTCAGAGGTAAGTGCATGCTCCATAGATAGATAGATACGTTGCCCACTCATGCTGAGCTGAGTGTGATTGAATTGTGCTTCTCTTCTAGCATCAGAATTCTGGCAGAGAATAAAGGCCACTCGGAAAAGAGGGGTCCGACCAGTGCCGACAAAGCCTAGGTGTATGGGTAAGGCATCGTCCCCAACCATTGCCAGCGTCCTTATCTTTCTCTTCAGATTCACCACCACCACTGGAACCAGCTGACGAGGAAGAGGCCCAGGTGATGGATCTGGAGTCTGGCTCAATTCATCAATTTACTTCTGTAGGTATCAAGGGCCTATTTGTAGTTTGGTGGTGTATTTTATGAGAGAATTTACTTATGAGAGAATTCCTGGAGGGACACATTACTTTGGGACCAACTGGGCTGCCGCCAAACTCAAACCTTTTACCAGAATTCACTCTGTCCTGTTCTAATACCCCCTCACAGGTCCCTGCCACCCAATACTTGACCCCAGAATACCCTCAGACCACATTTTGACCTTCAAATGCTTAAAGCCCCGGCATCATAGCTGTGGGTCCATATTAACTCAATCTGCCTCTACAATGCTTAACGTTCATTATCATGTCTTAAAATTGATCATATTCATTCCTGTTTTGAATCTGTTACTGCAGTATTATAGCCTTCGCCCGAGGAACATACAAGTTGACTGGCTCATAAGTGGTATGGGGGTTTTATTTACTTTGGCACTACCAGAGATACACCTTATGTATTTATGTTGCATTACTATTATTAAGCTGGTGATGCAGCAAACTTTCCCAAATATAGAAGTTAATATCAAGCTAGAGAGAATTTATCGTCAGGTTCCTGGTCTCTAAAGACCTTTGTGCCTTTAGCCTTCGTGGTCAGTTTGTGTTTTTTTTTTTTGATCAGGTGTTGATAACAATTTTTTGAGAGTGTTCACAATTCAATTTGTGGCTGCTGAGCTTTACAAAAGCCAAAATCACTTCAAGTCAGCTTCCTTGTAAAGGTCATATATCCTTGTGCGTTCAAGCTTGCATTCATTAGGCTGCCTGTAGAAATGAACAAAATGTAATACAGAGGACAAATACTTCGATAAACATCAACGTCCAATACATCAGATGTACAAAACTATTTTCAGCTCGTTTTTTGTGTACATTTTAGAAAACTGATGAAGTGTATGGGGACAAATTGTTATACCAGCCAAACAGAAGATGACAAATAACATGCAACATAGTCCAACTCCAACCAAAACTTTTTTTTTCAAATGTGAATAAAAAACGACTTTATAATGAATGAACTTCATAATGTAATTTCTATGTGGTAACCAGGTAGCTGGCAACATGGCCTCACAGCAACAATATTTTTTATTATATATATATATATATATATATATATATATATATACTTTAAAAAAAGGGTTGACCAGGTGTGAAAAGTGCACTTTGGGGTAAAGAAAGCACCAGAGAGAGAGAAAACTCCAAAGTCTTCAACTTAAAGGTCTTCATAAAAATGACCATGAAAAACCACAGACATATCCACATGATAAACAAATGCACATCTGTGATGACTATGTATATTTTATGAGTAAAGTCTATGGCCTAAAATGTGAAATGTGTGGGTTGGTCTGCTTTTCTATGTGTTTTAAAACCTGACATCATTTTACAATATTGGAAAATTTTAAGGTTTCAATTTTTGATTTTAAGGAGCTCTGCAGTACCAGGCTTTCTTTGGAATGGATTTGGGCTTTTCCTTCCAATCTTACCAGCCCTGCATCAAACATATAGGCCTGTATCCCTAAAGCTTGCAAGCTACACAGCACAGTGAGCTCCATGGCCATAGGGGAATGACAGCCCTTATGCCCTTTGCCAATCGTCTGGTACATACGGAGTCTGGAGGCCCAGTGACCAGTTGCATGGGCCCAGTGCTTTTCTAGGGGTACAACATTTTTTTGTGGCAAAAGGCATAGGAGCTGATATTCCATCATGGCTCAAAGAGTTTTACCCCCCTATGTGCTTGCTGCACCAGGCTGGTAGTCTATGAAGGGGGGCCTACAACATTTCTTTTGAATGAAACAATAACATGACTTAACAAAACAGGTTTATGAAACTTATACGCATTGTCCAGGTGCATAGCTACGCATATTTGTCTTTTTTGGATCACATAAGTGCAATAACACACAAAACATTGCTTTTTGTTACATTACTAATTAATTACTAATTAACACAAGATTTATAAAATGCAAGTTTTACACCAAGAATAAAAGTTATGCTCAATTTTCCTTCTCAGGCCCTAGTAATAATCCCTTCTTAAATCCCTTCTAAATATAATACTGTATTTTTCCAACAAATAGAGCTGAAGTGTTTTGTCACATTATGTTTCTCGGAGTTGATAGTGCTGACAAATAGTTGGGCAACGGCCCCCTCCCCTGTGAATTCACCGAAGCTAGAGATGATGATGCAATGCCACCTTTATAAAATTTCCATGGCACATTCAAAAGTATTCCCAATTTGTATGGCTACACATGACAATATTCTATTTTTCTTTTCTTTTTGAAAACAAATCTATATTGCCCAAGTATTTCTAAAATAAAGCTTTACCTCATGTTGTGTTGTCCTCTATGATGGGAGTGGCTAAGTCTTTCCTGTTGTCTCCTGTGCTCACACTTGGTTTAAACCTCGTATACATCAAGTATGTATTGTTTCCTGTAGTATATGTTTTGACTTGTCTCTAATTATACCTTGTAAAGCACTATGAAAGATGATGGCGCTATATAAATAAACATTACTGTTAGGGCGAGCGCTGCACGCCCGTCTCACAGCAAGTCACTTACCTCCATGGCTGCATGCAGCCGTCATCCATCTTGCAGCACTTCCTCATGGCTGCATTCAGCTGCCGCCCTTCCCCCCCATGCTTCCTGCTCACATGCTCAGGTGCACGCACGTCTCTGTCCACTAGAGGGCGAGCGCACTGGATTCCTGAGATTTAAAGAGCCTGTACAGCACTGATTGGCGCCTGCTCATCCAATCCTGCATCCACTTCCCCTATTTAAAGAGGCACTTCCTTTCCTTCAGTGCCAGATCTTGGTCTCTCCATGTTTGTTGAAAGTCAGACATTCTTGGATTGCTCACCCGTGTACCGACCTCTGCCTGTCCCCGACTCTGAACCTTTGCTGCCTGCCCCGACCTCGGCTACTCACCTTTACCGCGAACCTGTGCTGCCAGCCCCGATCTCTGCCTGTACTTACTACGCCTTTTTGCCTGCCACTTGTGTACCTCACTGAACCTCGGCTGACTGTGGGACTGGGCCGCTGTTAGGGGGTAGCGACCTGGGGGTCACTCGCCGCACAAGACCAACCTGCCTTGCGGTGGGCTCTGGTGAATACCGGTGGCCTCTTAGACTCCGCTCCCCTGACACGGTACCTGCCATCGGTTACACAGTTAAAGCGGATCCACACCCGAGTCCGCTCCACCCGGTCCGTGACAGTAAGATCTGGCCATGGATCCCGCTGAGGTGCCACTGCCTAACGCCTCAGAATTGCTCACTGTAGTGGCTATGCAGACTCGCCAAATCAACCAGCTCTCCGCCATGGTTCAGCAATTACTAACAATCCTGCAGCAGCAATTGCCACCTTCCGCTCCGGTGTCGCCGCCACCTGTACCACCTCCAGCTAGAGTTTGTCTCTCCTTGCCGGCTAAATTTGATGGGGATGCCAAGTCATGCCGAGGTTTCCTTGCCCAGTGTTCTCTGCATCTGGAGATGTTGGCGGACCAGTTTCCCACTGAACGAGCCAAAGTGGCCTTTATTATTAGTCTGCTTACAGGAAAGGCCCTGGCCTGGGCTACTCCTTTATGGGATCGCAACGAACCAGTGACTTCCAACTTACATGCCTTCGTTTCTGAGTTTCGCCATGTCTTTGAGGAACCAGCCCGGGCCTCATCGGCAGAAGCAGCCCTGCTTAACTTGGTCCAGGGCGACCGGTCTGTTGGCGAATATGCCGTACAGTTCCTCACCCTGGCGTCAGAATTATCCTGGAATAATGAGGCCTTGTGTGCCTCCTTTAAGAAAGGACTTTCTAGCCATATTAAAGATGCCCTAGCGGCACGTGATTTGCCTTCGTCTTTGACTGATCTTATTCGCTTGGCCACACGCATCGATGTGCGTTTTTCTGAAAGGCGAGAGGAACTCCGCCTGGGAAAGAACTTCGAGTGCCCTAGGAGGGCTTCACGTCTGGCCCCTGTTTTCCAACATCCACCTTTGCCCGCACATGCGCCTTCCACTGAGGAGGCTATGCAGGTGGACCGATCACGCCTAACTTCGTTGGAGAGAACTCGTCGAAGAAATGAGAACCTTTGTTTGTACTGTGCCAGCTCCGAGCACTTCTTGAAAGACTGTCCTGTTCGCCCGCTACGGGCGCACCTAGTAAGGGTGGGAGAGGCATCCCTGGTTGGGTGTGCTACCTCTTCACGCCTTACGGTTCCAGTGCAACTCTCCATTTCTGCTAACGTCTCTGTGAATTTGTCGGCTTTTCTGGATTCGGGCTCCGCGAAAAACTTCATCGGGGCCTCTTTGATTGACAAGTATAATATCTCTGTGAATCGCCTCGCAAGGCCTCTAGTTATTGCTTCAGTCAATGAAGATAGACTTGATTGCATCGTGCGATATCGCACAGTACCGCTCCTTTTGAAGGTTGGACCCGACCATCAGGAGAGTATTGAGTTCTTCGTCCTCCCCAGTAGCACTTCTCCAATTCTTCTCGGCCTACCTTGGCTTCAACGTCATGACCCCACGCTTGACTGGAATACTGGCGATATTAAGTCATGGGGCCCAGCCTGCCCCAAGAGGTGTTTTGGACCCATTCCCGCCAAGCCTGCTCCTGTCACTGCTCCCTCCGCCCTGGTACAGGCACCAGCCGGAGAGGCCTTTGTATCTCCTCGCCAATACAGCAAAGTCGTGAAATTAGAACCTGAAGAGAACATTCCGGTTCATAGTCTCATCCCTGACTTTCTGGGTCCCAAGAAGAGGGGGAGACCCAAGGGGGGGGTACTGTTAGGGCGAGCGCTGCACGCCCGTCTCACAGCAAGTCATTTACCTCCATGGCTGCATGCAGCCGTCATCCATCTTGCAGCACTTCCTCATGGCTGCATTCAGCTGCCGCCCTTCCCCCCCATGCTTCCTGCTCACATGCTCAGGTGCACGCACGTCTCTGTCCACTAGAGGGCGAGCGCACTGGATTCCTGAGATTTAAAGAGCCTGTACAGCACTGATTGGCGCCTGCTCATCCAATCCTGCATCCACTTCCCCTATTTAAAGAGGCACTTCCTTTCCTTCAGTGCCAGATCTTGGTCTCTCCATGTTTGTTGAAAGTCAGACATTCTTGGATTGCTCACCCGTGTACCGACCTCTGCCTGTCCCCGACTCTGAACCTTTGCTGCCTGCCCCGACCTCGGCTACTCACCTTTACCGCGAACCTGTGCTGCCAGCCCCGATCTCTGCCTGTACTTACTACGCCTTTTTGCCTGCCACTTGTGTACCTCACTGAACCTCGGCTGACTGTGGGACTGGGCCGCTGTTAGGGGGTAGCGACCTGGGGGTCACTCGCCGCACAAGACCAACCTGCCTTGCGGTGGGCTCTGGTGAATACCGGTGGCCTCTTAGACTCCGCTCCCCTGACACGGTACCTGCCATCGGTTCCACAGTTAAAGCGGATCCACACCCGAGTCCGCTCCACCCGGTCCGTGACAATTACTATTATTGATAATAATAATACATGATGCAAGCACAATGAGCGCATTGCACTGGAGTGAGCTTGAGTGATAGCGTGGAGGGACTTATTCTAGCCTATCACTAAGAGGGGAGGTGTTAACCTGACATGAGCCTCAGTCTTCGATTTGTGGTTAGGATCAGTGGGAAGACAATGAAGTCAGAGGAAGAGGAAGAAGAAATTTCCTTGCCTTTCTACCCTACCTTTCTGTGATCAGAGCAAATAGACAGCAAGGGACTGACACTACATCAGGTAAGATGCCAGGCAATTTTAAAGTACTAGTTGGGCTCTTAGAGCTTCACATATTTTCTTCTTACTCACTAGGGGTTTGCCTAGTTCACAAACAAGATGTATGAAGTACAGCTATACATCTCCTTTATCCGCCTGATGATAAAATCCTTCCTTTGGTAGTGAAGATGATTTGACATTGGAGAGGGCAAAAATTTTAGGGCATAGTCGTTTCTGTTTGTGGTCCACCAGCTGATTGCCGAGTGAAACATCTTCAAGAAAAAAACAGCACAGCCAATCTAGTCTTATTACTACAGATATAAAATAGCCTAAAGATAACTAATCACAGGCGTTTTAGTTTGATTGTTTAACACAGATCTGATTTAGATGGCTGCAAAAAACATTTGGCTCACCCCCCTCCTTGCTGATAAGCAGAGTAGGGCATTAAAATAATAGAATACTTACTGAGCACATAAACTCTGTCTGTGCTTTATAACAGGTTTCAAGCCAGGAGTGACTGCTGAGTCACCCAATCAGTGCTGCAGTGGCACGGCTACTGCACTTTGATTGGGTGACTCACAATTAGAGCATCACCATGTGCTGCCACCAGGTGGCTCTCCTATCATCAATTGATCTTTAATGCAGCAGCCTGTCTCATCTATTTGTCTAACCGCTACTCTGACGCCTCTCTCCTCATTGCACTAGCTGCCAATACAGTAGAGAATACAGTTTAAACTGTTCATTCTAACCCACAAAGCTCTCCATAGTGCTGCCCCCTCCATTTCTCCTCCCTCATCTATGTTTACTGCCTTACCCATGCTGTATGCTCTGCAAATGATATACAATTGACGCCCACCATAATCCGGACCTTTCACTCCTGTTTTCAAGACTTCCCTCAAGCTGCACCAATTCTCTGGAATGCCCTTCCCCCAACATATATATATATATATATATATATATATATATATATATATATATATTATATTTTGAGGGTAGTCCCTCACATCCCCTAAAACTTTTCTTCTTTTACCCATTTTCAGCTTCATTTTCTGAACCTGATCCATCATGAAACAGCATCCACCACATCCTCTGCACCCAAAAAGCACTACCAGCTGGTATTCAGCCCATGCATCCTGTATATACTGTTATTGTTGCTAAGATGACTGGATAATGACACAAAGTAGTTATTATCTTTTCTGTCACTCCCATTCTTCTTATAGAGTGTAAGCTTGTGAGCAGGGCCTTCACTTCTTCTATTGGAATTTCTTACCCATTTGTTGCTAGGTAATTTATTTGCTGTCTGTACATGAACCCTCTGAATATGTTGGTGCTATATAAATTTATCAAATTTATTATAAGTTTATACGTTTATTATTATTTATAGAATTCAATCTTCTTTGTGGCACTGTACAAGGTAATATTACAAACAAATAATAAACAAATATACTTAATACACAGGGCATTATGGGTCAGATGTAAATATTAAGCATGGCTGGCCTCTGGGGTGTGCAAGCTGTGTGGTCACAGAGGGCACCATTCCAGTCTCTTAGTAAGGGGGTGCCAGGGGACACTAATCAGGTGCTCCTTCAGATGTTTTACATTGGACATTCACTTAAAAAATACTGGCAAAATTCACAAATGGCTGGCGCGGGCACGTGCCCTGCTAGAGAGAAGTGCAAGATTTGGCCTGCGACCCGCGCATGCGCCGTTGGACCGGCAATCAGGTAGGTGCAGCGGGCATCGTGGGGGTTTCACACAGCGGGCCATCCTGATTTTGGATGGCCGCGACGAAGGATAGCGCCAGGTAGTGCCTCGTATCGGCAGGCAGCATCTGGTAAACGCTGGGCAGTGTAAGCAAAACCACATTTAAGAAAGCAAATCTGGTGAGCGACTCTAACAGCGCCATGTAGCGTCACATGTATTACTAGAGGCGGCTCAGCATATAGTGCCACAGCTCTAGGTTCCAGAGTGCCATGTAGTACCTGTCGCTCTGTAGCGCTCTACCATACATTTCAATGGGCTTTCATTAGTTGTGTATAAATAGCGTATTTGGCTATTTACATTTTTTTTTTTTTTTTTTTGCTCAAATCATTGAGTGGCCTCTCCTGGCTGCCAACAAACACTTTTTAGAAACTTTTTTGACTTTTTATATTTTTATGCAGAATTGTATTTACAGGCCTGGCACTAAAGTGTTAATGTCACAGTGTTAATACAACGTCATTCCATGTGTTTTCGCTTTGTTACTGGTGGATATGTGTTCAAAAACAGACTTTGATCACACAGTGTCTGGTGCTCTATGCTACAGCGACCAGCTTTAGAGTGCCGACGCTGTGTGTGTGTAGTGTTTTGTGTGTGGAGTGCCGAGTGCCGGACGCACTGAGCTGGTGCTACCTCTCGCTCGCTGCAGTGCTGTACTGTTGTTACAGCACCCAACACACATCACATTCATCAATGCCGGCCAGGTTACTACAGTGACTGAGACGCTCTGTTACAGCGCCTGATACCCGCTTACAACCACTACTAGCTGTTGCTCTAAGCGCCTCTATAGAGACACTCATCTCGCAATACCTGGCGCTAGTAGTGAATCGGCCTCCACGTAATAACTCACAGCAGGGTAAGGATGTAGAAGGATAGGTCATGCAGTGTATTTTGCTGTCAGATTTGAACCAGAGGTATATATTTAACAAAACACTTGGGCACTCTCACAGTCCACATCAAACCATTTCATGGAGGCTTAGGGGAAGGCATGCAGGTCACCCCACTTTAAAGTCACTTACAGCGGCTCCAACAGACACCCTGCCTCATGGCACTAGAAGCCCGGAGAGACAATCACACTGGATGGGGCCAGAGAGGCAGTTGTTTGGAACCTCTTGGCCCAGAGAGTGATTCAGAATGGGGAATGAGGTTTGCATGGTCCCGGAGCAAGGAACAAAATCAGATAGTGTATCAGGGTCTCTTCTCTCTGAACTCCCTCTGAAGGTGCAGATATTCTCTGTCCTCTTGCCAGATGGGTGCCTTATTCCTTTTTTTCTCAGTTCTCGCACACTATACTGTACACTAGACTACCTCGCCCCTTGCTTTTATACATGGGGCTTGGGGTCTCTTCTTCTAAGACCTCGAGGCTCATATGGAATTTATATTTATAACACTTTTTTCTAATGATCATATTTTTTCCTCATTCACCCATGTAACTTCAATGCCATTCCCCACCATGGGTCAGGAAGTAAAGCTATGCCTTTTTAACAGGCTCATATACTGAAAAATAGATTATCCAGCTCCACTCTTTTTAAAAAATAAAAAGCTGATTTGGTTGAAGCTTAACTTACTGGAAGAACTTCAATTTGCATTAAGGGACAATAATTATGTAACCGCAATCCTCTAGTTTATTAAACTGTAACCTCTCAGGTGAAAATATAGTGAGTGACGTTGGAAAAATTACTCCAGTTATTTACTATAATTACTTGTACCTCCATATTTGCTAAATGCTGTCACATCATTCTGCTCTGGCACAACAGAAGAGTGACACTTGGTAAAGGACAATAAGCATAAATCAATACACAAGGTATTATGGGTCTTATCTTGACAGCTTGTTTTTCAGCAAAATAATATCAGACATATATCTTCTCTTGTGCTGACACCATATTTTGTTCCTCTTCTCATGGTAAAAGGAAATAGCGGTTAACAGAAAACAGCTCTTGTGATGCAGAGCAAATTCACTCTGATTTTTTTACATGAAGGATACCTATATAGAGCATCCAGGGCTGTTTTAGGAGAGGGCATAAAGGGTGATCACCCTGGGTGCCCAGGTCATTGGGGGCATCTTTATCCCAATCATCCTGTATTCTGTAATTGAGCCAGGGTCACTGTTAGTGGTGCCAGACCTTCACCCCCTGATATTGGGCTCAGTCATGGGGAAGGGGCGCTGCCTGCTGTTATGGTAGAGGCCCTGTACCTTTCTAACAGAAAAAAAGGTGCACACATTATCTGACATACCATTATATATGTGTTTAATCAAACACAGAAAATACCAATAATGCTTTTTTAGAATAGTGAGAAACTTCTCTCCCAAGTTGTGCTGTGTAAAGTCCATTTTACAAAAAAAGTTGCAAAGTGTGTACCCTGTCTAGAAACAGGAAGTGACATACTCAGCAAAGGTGGCCCAAACCTGCTCAAACTAGTAAAAGCTGGTACATGCCCCTGGCTGTATGCTCATATGAGTAACCAAAAAATATTGGGTGTAGGCGCTCCCAAAAAAACATACAACAGCCTAAGGGACTATTACCTCACTGGATATATACAACAAGTCCTATAGTCTGGTTAAAAAATGTCTTTTGACGTTTTATTTTTAAAGTGCAATCATGGGAATATAATATTCCTCCAGAACGTACAGAAAACTTCATAAACTGTATAAAAAGTACAAAACACACCATTCACATATATTCCATTGCTACAATACAGTAAATGTCCACAAAATTGAGTACTAGCGGTACTGGCGTACTAGTTCCGCCTCCATTCGGCTTCCCTTGTACTTGTGGGTTATTCAGCATCCTTGTATTGATTATCATGCCTTCTCAAATATGCACAAATTCAGGCTAAGTGAAGTACAAGTATCATGTGATGTCCACTCACAATTTGAATAGGCTCAGTGACTTTGTACAGGGTAAACTCTCAAAATGGCGGCCTGGGGTGGTCCAAAATGTAATTAAGTTCACCAGACAGTAAATCCTCTCTTTCAATAGGGAAAACTGGGTTTCACAATGCTTCCAGAAACCCCCGATGGAGTCCCCCACACATTGTCCAGGCATGCACCAACCCCTCACTACCAATGGCAGCTGAAATAGCTGCTCCCCAGCATCAGAAGGTCGTAGCCCTTCATACCGGAAGATAGCCCCAGCCCAGCGGACCTGTAGAGAGTAAGCCGACAGAAGAGATGCAAAAAGACAGTTTTTCTTTTTTTACTCAAGCTCCAGGGGACCCCGATACCAGTTCACAGGGTAGTGATGCACAGCCGGCATTGGCGGACGGCATGCTGTATAATATGAACCTAATCTTGCTGGTATCCAGGTCGAACCTAGCTCTGAAACAAACCTAGATCTCCAAAAGAAAAATGATCATGTAAGGAGGGACAGAGAGATTTTAGTTCTAAATAGCTCCAAATTAGTTATTACTATTATAATTATTATTGTTGTTAATATTATTAATGTATACAGCTCTGTTATATTTCTCTGTGCTACAGTGTTTTTTTTTTTTTCTCTTGATTATTCCCTGCAGTGGAAAATGCTGTTGGAAGAGCATTTTTTCAGGGCAGGATTGTTCAATTTCCATGCACACAAACTACATGAGTATAAATAGTGTCTCACCGGACACTACAGAGGATTGCGGCACTACAACATGCATTGCAATTGCAGGCTTCAGGAAAGGCCGTGACACCTCCCCCTGCGAGAAATTATCGTCGATCGCAGTCGCTAGTGAGAACCTCTACTGTAAACAAAAGCAGATTAATAACAACAGCGGTAATAAAACCAATACTAATTCATTTTTATGCGACTCTGATAGATTGTGCTATTTGCTATTTCAGTTAATAATAGCTGAATCAAGTCAAAGGAAATACTCTGCTTGTAGAACTCGCTAGCTTTTGTTACTTACTTCTGGAAAGCCATAAACAATCTGACAGCTCTTAACCCAAAATTGGATTAGTAGATACAATATGTAAATGCATGCTTGTGAATCTCCAACTCAGGTAGGCAAGCTTTTTCCCCAACTGTCCTGCTGCTATGGATTGCTGGGATTTGTGGGATTTCGACAGTAGCCTGCATTTATAATGTGGTCTGTGATTGCTTTATAATGGGCCTAAACAGGGCCGGCTCCAGATTTATGTGGGCCCTAGGGCAGCATGGCTCTGTGGGCCACTTTGTGGTGAAGAGTCGGATCACTTCACTGAGGGACATCCCAACTTTCCTCTTCAGTGCTTTCCCTCCTGGCATGCACTCTCGGTCTCCTTGTTGCTGCCTGCTGTCTGCTGTTTGTTCGCCCACCGGTGCGCCTGTCACATGGTGCGGAGGCTCCTTCCTCTATCCCTGTTGGGAACAGCACAGGCAGCAGTGGAACCTTATTGCTGCATAGTGTTGTCCCCGTCCAGCGGAGAAAAGAAGTTGCACTGCCACCTCGTCCTCGCTAGTGTGCCACAAGGAGATGTGGGCACCAGATATGACGGTGCCCACACAGTCCTCCCAATCACACACTCCAAAAGCCGGCCCTGTCAGTGGGCCCCATTGGATGCCGGGGTCTCCAGCAGCCACCTTACCTTGCTGGGGGCTGACGCCGGCCCTGGGACTAAAGTCAAAAACACCAGTGTATCCTGATTTGGGATGCCTCTCCACCTAAGTTCCTCTTTACAACGCCTTACACTGACAGCATAGGGAATCTTAAATGACGCGGTGCTGAGCAGTGCCGCCTAGTAAGCCTAGTGAAAGGGCACTAGCTCCTGGCATAGGAAAACTCACCTCTTCCATGTTACAGCATCCATGGGATCTCCCCACCAACCAATACGATTCAGCAGATGGGCGTGCAATGATAATATGCCTACCCAGTTAATTTGAATGGACAACTGTGTCCTCCCAGTTTGGCATGCCATCGCTAGGAAGTACTGAGTATTGCTGTGTTGGTTCTGCTTATAAGTGGCCCATCCCAGTAGCACTAATCGCACCCCCCCCCCCCTGCATAACATAGAGGCTTGGAAACTAGCACCAGGTCTTATATCCATTGCTGCCTTTGACTTAGGTCAAGCATTTATTGATGCATCCTGGCATACCTCAAAGTACTTGGCTGAACAGCTGAAAAATTGAAAATTGAATGTAAAGAAGGGAAGTTAGTATGTAAATTCTGAAATGTGGTGAGCGCACCACTGTTGCAATGACCTTTCTTCTTATTTTACTTTAATTAAAGGAAAATTCCCCTTTTGTGCTCTACCTTATTGCTCTCCTCTTCTGGCATGTAAAATAAATCTGTGTGTTAGGATTATGCTCCCAGACCAGGATGCCCCGCTGTCTGAAACCCCCTAACCACCCCCCAGGCTAACCTGCTTCTGTAGCTCCCTCGCCAATATAAACAATGACACCCGCCTCCCCACATCTTTGGGCCAGGCGCACACACATGTGCCCAGCCATTCAGATGAGCTAGGAAAGAAGGTGATGCGGCTGCTTTCCATTTGCCAGAGCCCTGCATGTAAAAAAAATCTGTTTGCCGAGCGTTACATATACATGGCAGACTGCTCTGATTGTAAGCGCCATAGGACTGGGGCAAGGTGAGTTTGTATGGGCATTGTGGGGGGGTTCACACAGTGGGCCATCCCAATATGGGATGCCCCCAGAACATGGAACAAAACTCAGGATAGTTAAAATCCCGGTTTTGTTAATCTGTAAAGATGATGGGGTCATTTTTCTCAGTATGTCTTACCCAAACCATAGCTTATCTTGATATCTTCTTGATTGCCTACAAAATGCTATGTAACCTTCATGGCCAGGCCCTGCAATCTAAAAGATTCCAGGCCTTACATCCTACACAGGATGCCCCACTGTGTGAAACCTCCCAGGGCACCGGTGATCTTACCTGATCCTGATGGGTCCCACAATGCCATCTCTGCTGGCACCACATCCCCGGCTTCTCTTCGGCCATTTACACTCCAGCGCCCCAACAGCGTGCCGGGGATGAGTTTAGCCGGCTGCATCTCATCACAGCGACACTTTTGAAAGAGCCAATGGCCCAGAAGGTGTGGCTTCAGTGGTGAAAAAGCCAGATTTTCTTTGAAAACTGAGCTAACAGCAGCCAGATGGGGGTCCCAGTGGATGAGCAGTGGATCCCAAAAAGGGTTTCCATCCACACAGTGGGTATAAAGATAGAGCAATCAATATGGAATCTTGTGCTTTTGATTTGTTTTGTGGCTGTTTTTGGTCAATGTAAGAGAGTTCATTTATTTTTGCTGTGGTGAAGTAAAGGAACAGTCCAGGCAGTAGCAATAATAAAACAGCATGAGGCTCACCTGAAGTCTGTCCCATATGGTTTGCCTCCATTTCCTGCAGCACACTTTAATTGTTGTACCTCAACACACCCAAAGGGGGTAAGCTCAGCAAGCTTGACCACTGTGTCTTGCCAGGTTTGCTCACTGAGGAACAGGGGTGGCTGTGCGACCACATTTGGGGGATGGTCATAAGAAAAAGGGAACGGAGGGAAGGGGCATACTTTGGAGATCTGCTACATAACCTCTACCATGCTGAAGGAAATGGAGAAGTGGGGCAAAACTCAGGTGAGCTTTGCTGACAGACTTTTTCCATTGCCTGCACTGTCCCCGTTAAGGTCTACCAGACACAACAGTGAGCTTGGCTGCAGTTGGGGCTTCAGTTTCATGGTTTGGCATTGCAGAAGATTTATTCTTATACTTTTTACCAGTCGAGCTAATATCTCCACATACCCCATGTCTTATAAATTTGAAATGATAAATGCGAATGTTTATCCATATGGAAGAGATACAAGAAGCTAATAGGGAGGACACATTGATTGCTGACAGTGTAATCTGAATAACACTATACCTAATTCTTTCACCACCATCCTTGTACCAGGTATGGATTGGCGCTTTATCTTAATCAGGTAATTATTTATAAAATCACCTGGATTGCTTTAAAGAGAATGTCTAGTCCCCCAAAAATTCGTTGCCAGCACTTCTTGATGCTAATTCCAGTGTGTGGGTTTAAAATAAAAAAAAAAACGCTTTGCAGCATTGTCCACTGGCAACTTCTGAGCTGACTTCGTGGAGGCTGATTCATTACTAGCGCCAGGTACCGGCAGATGAGCGTCTGTAGCAAAGCACTCAGAACGACCGCTAGTAGTCGCTGTGATTGGCTATGGTTCGCTGTTGATGAATTTGATGTGTGAGTTGCTATAACACCAGTACAGAGCTATATGGGAGCGAATGGTAGTGACAGGACAGTGTGAGTGACTCAAACCATATTCATAAAAAAAAACAGCCTCACAAAGCCCCGGAGCTCAAAATTGGGTCGCTGTAGCCCAGTGCACCAGAAGCTGTGTGATTAAAGTCTGTTTTTTAACACATATCCACTAGTAACAAAGCGAAAACATATGGAATTACATTGTTATTACATTGTGGCATTAACACTTTAATACCAGACCTGTAATGACAATTCTGCATAAAAATATAAAAAATCTATAAATTACTTTATAAAAATGTAAAAGAAAACCCTGTTTAAAGAGAAGAAAAAGAACATCCATTAAAATGTATGGGAAAGCGTCAGGTAGCGACAGGTAATACTTCCAGAGTGCCGGCGGTATACGCTGAGCTGTCTGTGATGATGAATCAGTCGCTACGTGACACTGTAAGAGTCGCTCACCAGAATCGCTTTGATAAATGTGGTATTGTGTACAGTGCCCGGCGGTCACCTACCTACGTTCGTTACCTGTCGCTACCTGTCGCTGCCAGTCTCTACCTGGCGCTATGGCTTGATGAGTAATCCCCTTAGTCAGCAAATCAGAGCTGTGCAGCTGTTGCGTAGTGACTGGCTAGCTAATTTGTCAATTGTGGTCAAGAAGGCAGCTTGCACTTCAGCATCTGCCGTCAATGTAGCATAGTCTGTTGTGAGATCACCTAGCAATTTGATTTTAAACCTAAGCGATGGGGGAGGTGTTTTTTTAGGCTGGACTTTTATTTTTAACCTTAAAGTGGAACAAAACCCATGGTTTTCAATGTCCCAGAGTTTGACCTTTGCCCCAACCCATATGTCTCCCTTTCCCTGGGCCCACACAGTGCACGCACTGGCTCATATTAATGCATGGCATACAGGTCTGATTAGAACCCAGTATAAAGGCGCTAGAGAGTCCGTTCCTCAGTTTTTTGCCTAAATGCATGACTGGGCGCAGGAGCAAACCTCAGCTACAGGGAGGCCAGGGATGCAACCACAGCCCATGAACCTGGCGTTGGAGCCCTCGAAAGAATGCTTTCGGTGACAATCGGGGGTTTTACAGAATGGGGCCTACCGATTCAGATGTCCCGGAGTCTTTTAGGGCTGCCTAATCACCACATACCGTCACCACATACAGTTAGTATGTAAATTCTGAAATGTGGTGAGCGCACCACTGTTGCAATGACCTTTCTTCTTATTTTACTTTAATTAAAGGAAAATTCCCCTTTTGTGCTCTACCTTATTGCTCTCCTCTTCTGGCATGTAAAATAAATCTGTGTGTTAGGATTATGCTCCCAGACCAGGATGCCCCGCTGTCTGAAACCCCCTAACCACCCCCCAGGCTAACCTGCTTCTGTAGCTCCCTCGCCAATATAAACAATGACACCCGCCTCCCCACATCTTTGGGCCAGGCGCACACACATGTGCCCAGCCATTCAGATGAGCTAGGAAAGAAGGTGATGCGGCTGCTTTCCATTTGCCAGAGCCCTGCATGTAAAAAAAATCTGTTTGCCGAGCGTTACATATACATGGCAGACTGCTCTGATTGTAAGCGCCATAGGACTGGGGCAAGGTGAGTTTGTATGGGCATTGTGGGGGGGTTCACACAGTGGGCCATCCCAATATGGGATGCCCCCAGAACATGGAACAAAACTCAGGATAGTTAAAATCCCGGTTTTGTTAATCTGTAAAGATGATGGGGTCATTTTTCTCAGTATGTCTTACCCAAACCATAGCTTATCTTGATATCTTCTTGATTGCCTACAAAATGCTATGTAACCTTCATGGCCAGGCCCTGCAATCTAAAAGATTCCAGGCCTTACATCCTACACAGGATGCCCCACTGTGTGAAACCTCCCAGGGCACCGGTGATCTTACCTGATCCTGATGGGTCCCACAATGCCATCTCTGCTGGCACCACATCCCCGGCTTCTCTTCGGCCATTTACACTCCAGCGCCCCAACAGCGTGCCGGGGATGAGTTTAGCCGGCTGCATCTCATCACAGCGACACTTTTGAAAGAGCCAATGGCCCAGAAGGTGTGGCTTCAGTGGTGAAAAAGCCAGATTTTCTTTGAAAACTGAGCTAACAGCAGCCAGATGGGCGTCCCAGTGGATGAGCAGTGGATCCCAAAAAGGGTTTCCATCCACACAGTGGGTATAAAGATAGAGCAATCAATATGGAATCTTGTGCTTTTGATTTGTTTTGTGGCTGTTTTTGGTCAATGTAAGAGAGTTCATTTATTTTTGCTGTGGTGAAGTAAAGGAACAGTCCAGGCAGTAGCAATAATAAAACAGCATGAGGCTCACCTGAAGTCTGTCCCATATGGTTTGCCTCCATTCACCACATACCGTCACCACATACAGTTAGTATGTAAATTCTGAAATGTGGTGAGCGCACCACTGTTGCAATGACCTTTCTTCTTATTTTACTTTAATTAAAGGAAAATTCCCCTTTTGTGCTCTACCTTATTGCTCTCCTCTTCTGGCATGTAAAATAAATCTGTGTGTTAGGATTATGCTCCCAGACCAGGATGCCCCGCTGTCTGAAACCCCCTAACCACCCCCCAGGCTAACCTGCTTCTGTAGCTCCCTCGCCAATATAAACAATGACACCCGCCTCCCCACATCTTTGGGCCAGGCGCACACACATGTGCCCAGCCATTCAGATGAGCTAGGAAAGAAGGTGATGCGGCTGCTTTCCATTTGCCAGAGCCCTGCATGTAAAAAAAATCTGTTTGCCGAGCGTTACATATACATGGCAGACTGCTCTGATTGTAAGCGCCATAGGACTGGGGCAAGGTGAGTTTGTATGGGCATTGTGGGGGGGTTCACACAGTGGGCCATCCCAATATGGGATGCCCCCAGAACATGGAACAAAACTCAGGATAGTTAAAATCCCGGTTTTGTTAATCTGTAAAGATGATGGGGTCATTTTTCTCAGTATGTCTTACCCAAACCATAGCTTATCTTGATATCTTCTTGATTGCCTACAAAATGCTATGTAACCTTCATGGCCAGGCCCTGCAATCTAAAAGATTCCAGGCCTTACATCCTACACAGGATGCCCCACTGTGTGAAACCTCCCAGGGCACCGGTGATCTTACCTGATCCTGATGGGTCCCACAATGCCATCTCTGCTGGCACCACATCCCCGGCTTCTCTTCGGCCATTTACACTCCAGCGCCCCAACAGCGTGCCGGGGATGAGTTTAGCCGGCTGCATCTCATCACAGCGACACTTTTGAAAGAGCCAATGGCCCAGAAGGTGTGGCTTCAGTGGTGAAAAAGCCAGATTTTCTTTGAAAACTGAGCTAACAGCAGCCAGATGGGGGTCCCAGTGGATGAGCAGTGGATCCCAAAAAGGGTTTCCATCCACACAGTGGGTATAAAGATAGAGCAATCAATATGGAATCTTGTGCTTTTGATTTGTTTTGTGGCTGTTTTTGGTCAATGTAAGAGAGTTCATTTATTTTTGCTGTGGTGAAGTAAAGGAACAGTCCAGGCAGTAGCAATAATAAAACAGCATGAGGCTCACCTGAAGTCTGTCCCATATGGTTTGCCTCCATTTCCTGCAGCACACTTTAATTGTTGTACCTCAACACACCCAAAGGGGGTAAGCTCAGCAAGCTTGACCACTGTGTCTTGCCAGGTTTGCTCACTGAGGAACAGGGGTGGCTGTGCGACCACATTTGGGGGATGGTCATAAGAAAAAGGGAACGGAGGGAAGGGGCATACTTTGGAGATCTGCTACATAACCTCTACCATGCTGAAGGAAATGGAGAAGTGGGGCAAAACTCAGGTGAGCTTTGCTGACAGACTTTTTCCATTGCCTGCACTGTCCCCGTTAAGGTCTACCAGACACAACAGTGAGCTTGGCTGCAGTTGGGGCTTCAGTTTCATGGTTTGGCATTGCAGAAGATTTATTCTTATACTTTTTACCAGTCGAGCTAATATCTCCACATACCCCATGTCTTATAAATTTGAAATGATAAATGCGAATGTTTATCCATATGGAAGAGATACAAGAAGCTAATAGGGAGGACACATTGATTGCTGACAGTGTAATCTGAATAACACTATACCTAATTCTTTCACCACCATCCTTGTACCAGGTATGGATTGGCGCTTTATCTTAATCAGGTAATTATTTATAAAATCACCTGGATTGCTTTAAAGAGAATGTCTAGTCCCCCAAAAATTCGTTGCCAGCACTTCTTGATGCTAATTCCAGTGTGTGGGTTTAAAATAAAAAAAAAAAACGCTTTGCAGCATTGTCCACTGGCAACTTCTGAGCTGACTTCGTGGAGGCTGATTCATTACTAGCGCCAGGTACCGGCAGATGAGCGTCTGTAGCAAAGCACTCAGAACGACCGCTAGTAGTCGCTGTGATTGGCTATGGTTCGCTGTTGATGTGTGAGTTGCTATAACACCAGTACAGAGCTATATGGGAGCGAATGGTAGTGACAGGACAGTGTGAGTGACTCAAACCATATTCATAAAAAAAAACAGCCTCACAAAGCCCCGGAGCTCAAAATTGGGTCGCTGTAGCCCAGTGCACCAGAAGCTGTGTGATTAAAGTCTGTTTTTTAACACATATCCACTAGTAACAAAGCGAAAACATATGGAATTACATTGTTATTACATTGTGGCATTAACACTTTAATACCAGACCTGTAATGACAATTCTGCATAAAAATATAAAAAATCTATAAATTACTTTATAAAAATGTAAAAGAAAACCCTGTTTAAAGAGAAGAAAAAGAACATCCATTAAAATGTATGGGAAAGCGTCAGGTAGCGACAGGTAATACTTCCAGAGTGCCGGCGGTATACGCTGAGCTGTCTGTGATGATGAATCAGTCGCTACGTGACACTGTAAGAGTCGCTCACCAGAATCGCTTTGATAAATGTGGTATTGTGTACAGTGCCCGGCGGTCACCTACCTACGTTCGTTACCTGTCGCTACCTGTCGCTGCCAGTCTCTACCTGGCGCTATGGCTTGATGAGTAATCCCCTTAGTCAGCAAATCAGAGCTGTGCAGCTGTTGCGTAGTGACTGGCTAGCTAATTTGTCAATTGTGGTCAAGAAGGCAGCTTGCACTTCAGCATCTGCCGTCAATGTAGCATAGTCTGTTGTGAGATCACCTAGCAATTTGATTTTAAACCTAAGCGATGGGGGAGGTGTTTTTTTAGGCTGGACTTTTATTTTTAACCTTAAAGTGGAACAAAACCCATGGTTTTCAATGTCCCAGAGTTTGACCTTTGCCCCAACCCATATGTCTCCCTTTCCCTGGGCCCACACAGTGCATGCACTGGCTCATATTAATGCATGGCATACAGGTCTGATTAGAACCCAGTATAAAGGCGCTAGAGAGTCCGTTCCTCAGTTTTTTGCCTAAATGCATGACTGGGCGCAGGAGCAAACCTCAGCTACAGGGAGGCCAGGGATGCAACCACAGCCCATGAACCTGGCGTTGGAGCCCTCGAAAGAATGCTTTCGGTGACAATCGTGGGTTTTACAGAATGGGGCCTACCGATTCAGATGTCCCGGAGTCTTTTAGGGCTGCCTAATCACCACATACCTTAAAAAAAAAAAAAATATATATATATATATATATATATATATATATATATATATACAGTTTTTTAATTTAAGTTTTTAAATTGCAGTGTCCCTTAAAACCCCACAAATGTCCCTAAAAGCAGCTATGCAGTAGTTGGGAGGTGAAAGCAGTGCTGGCATAATGGCGCCTCTGCAGGGAAAGGTTCTCTCATCTCTTGATCGGTTTACCAGGCCAGCAGATCAGAGGGCAGCATATTGTGTTACACAACCCTATACAGTGACAGAAGGTGAGAAGAACTTTGATCCTTTGAGGGCAGCCATCTAGTGACTTTCTATTCCAAATGCTAAGCAAATCCATCAATGATGATTACATACTCACATCCTATATAAACAAGGTTTCTTTTTTTTACAAGACCCTATAGCCCCATGTAGAAAATAAGAGCATTCCATGTTACGAATTTACAACCCTTAGCAGTGGGAATATTCCTTTACTCAGCTCAGTGTGGGGCCATTGATGAAGCTCCATCGTCTCTACAAGTAGCGCTCCTAAAACAGCTGTTAGACCCCAGGCTGTCTGACCCCTCCAGAGAGGGAGGAATGGCCACAACTGCCTGGACAGCACAATGCTATCTCTCCTGTGATCTCCAATAAATGCCCCACGTGTCCCTTTACTATATGCAGCAAAGCAGAAGGTGCCTATGATATAACTAATTAGCAGAGCACACTGAGAACATATTAGCAGGCTATCAGCTGACAGCTGCTGTGCTTTCATGGGTGGCGGGAACCTTTCTAGACAGCATCCATTTCTGCAAGCTAAGATTTCAGATCAATAGATCTTTAAAAGAATAAACAAGCCATTTTTCCCTAGGACACTTGGCTGTAGAATAAAACAACAACACCACAAAACAATAGCATGCCAGAAATCTGATCTAAAATAATAATTGATATAGTAATCGCCGATCATTAATAGCATAATAGGACACAGCGAGCTTGTGTGTGGCTATAGCTGGTCATTGTTTAATAAGCATGAGATGAATCTTAGAAAGTGATTAATCATTTATGAATAGAGTCCTCGGCACAACCAGATTAGAGCATTAAAATAAACTGCAGAGCAGTTTTAGTCATTAATGAGTAGTAGACATGACTGGGTCGTCTCAGTCTTTAGAGACCTTGAAAAAAATGTAGGCATAACGATTTAGCACTACCATTTTCAAAAGAAGGGTATAAACATTTAAAATGTGTGATGACACCATTAAAAAAATCAAGACAGTCCAACTGTAGCTCTGGGGTTCCTATATAAATACAACATGTATCAGCTGCAGCCTAGCATGAGTTGGGAATATTTTTAAAAGAAAAAGCCCTATAAAATAGGCCCTAATTTACTAATGCTTTGCCGGGCTGTCCCACTCTGGCATGGGTCGGCATAGCCCAGTATAGTATGCACACCAAAAAAGCAACATTCACTAAACTATTTTTGCCTCTGTGCTCTCTCACACTGATGGAATTCCATATTTACTGCTACTACTACTACTACTACTACTACTGTGCTGAGTTCTAAATGCAGGTCAGAGGGATTGCATCCTTTTTGCTGTAACAGTGGGGCTCACATGCTTAGGACACAATGGAGTGGTTATAAAGCAAAGTATTAAATCTGAAGTTACTAGGATTTAAAAAAAAAAAACTAAATCCATTTTTGAGCGGACCATACACCATTGTTTCCTGGTCCTGGAGACCTCCTTTGTCCTTGAATCCCCTAATGTGTGAAATCTCCTGGTTTTGCCATATACTCACCTCAGGTTATCACCCATGAGGCATGTACAGGCCTCTAAATGACATATCTAAATGGCATCTTGGCAATCGGTTTGTTTCGAACTAATTGGCACATGATTTATTTTATTTAATTGTCGTATTTCATATATATATGTGCCATAACGTAACTAATATGATTTTTTTTAACGGAGCCTCATTGGAATATACTAAGGTGAAATTGTGCGTAGAGAGAGAGCAAATGGCATGTTTTCAACTTTGACAATTCTATTGGTGGCGTTTACAATAAGCTGACCCAAGCATCACTATGCTTAAACTATACTTTACCTCAGATTTAGTAAATCAGGTCTAAAATGTAAAAGCTGTGGAGCACCCAGGTGTTTTATCTTGAGGGATCTGGTAGGAGATGGGCATAGACAAAGCTTGGCTTCTGCATTCCTCAGCTGTCATAGTGGTAAATACAAGGATGTGACTGCATCAGGAACATTTTGTATTCTGGGTGCTCCTGCCGCTGCTGAACTTTGTGCCCAGACACCCACTCCTCATACCTCTTGAGTCCACTCCTCCTCTTGAGATAAGTCCTATTACTTGTGGGTCCTGTTGCTGCTTTCCTTTGAGTGCTTCTCTTACTTGTTACATAGAGCATGCCGTCAATGCTAATTTTTTTCTAGGAACGCATTCCTAGAAAAGTTTGTTCAAGCGTAAGCGGCCATATTTGCTTTGCGAACACATATTAGCTGAGCATTTACATTATTCCCATGTAAGGACAAGGACAAGAACATGTAG
Source organism: Gastrophryne carolinensis (assembly GCA_027917425.1). NCBI lineage: Eukaryota > Metazoa > Chordata > Amphibia > Anura > Microhylidae > Gastrophryne > Gastrophryne carolinensis. The sequence goes on from CM051234.1 coordinate 218,400,730, forward strand.
TCTGCATGTCCTTGCACATACTTACTTTTGTCCCCCCTGCTGGCATCTAGGGCATTCCATGTAGTCTGCATGCCCTTTCACATATTTGCCTTTGTATCTTGGTTGCCATGTCATCTGCTTCTACCCACTGTTACTCACCTCCTACTTCGGCCACCTTCTGTTTTGGTGCTCTGTAATACACCGTTGTTTGGTTGGTTTGCTTCTGCTTTATGTAGTTACATAGAAAACACGCCAACATGCAGCATATAGCTTTAAAACTCTTGTTTTATTAAAAACTTTTTTATTGTTTGTTTAACTTTTTTAATTTTTTTAACATCATAACGATTATAACATTTATATGCACAACACACTAGCACTTAGAAAACATGTTATTATCCATGCAGCACAACCTGTGTGTTTTTTCGGATATTGGCCCTATCCGAGCTGCGGTCGACTCCAAACCCAACACACCTTCCTCTCTATGGCTGATGGTGGTGCTGATGTTGGCAGAGTTTGGGGCAGCCACCTTACACCCACATCCTGTCTTCTGGACCCCACTGGTTGGACCCCTCGCCTCTTGGTGGGCTTGATCCGCAGCCAGAACTCTTCAGCTACAAAAGAAAATATAATTTTGTAAAACATGTAACTCATAACCCTGATAGTTCACCTTCTCTGTTGTACATTCACTTACCTGGGAAGTTGTGGCTGTAGAACCTCCGCATCCAAAGCCATATTCGACATTTGAGGTCCGACCAGTGCTGCATCATTGGGGTGAAGGTGTAAGGCTACGTCCCTTCACCAGTCACATGGGCTGCCACTTCATCTGCCAACATCCTCTTTTCATGTGTGTTGGACTTGAAGTCGTACCTATGATCCATGAAGGCCTGCAAAGAACAAACAGATGTGCAATGTTAACTTATGTCCTCTGTTTGGGCCTCCTTTAGCTTCACATGCATACCCCTGCCTATTTATGTAATTCAGCTCTCCCATCCTACATAGTAGCAGATTACAAGGGCAGAAGCACTTAGGCCATAAGGTGCGCCTAACTTTCCACTCCACTCCTACAGTCCGACAGGGCTCACCGACCATGGCCAACAACAAGAGCCAACACTAAGGCAAGGCCGACTCTCCTGTGCCTACAATAGTAGCAGATTGCAAGAGCAGGTGCACTTCGGCCAAAAGTTGCGCTGGACTCTCCCCTCCACTACTACTGTCGGATAGGGTTCCCTCACCACGGCCAACAAAAAGGCGAAGCAAACTCTTCCATCCCACAGTAGTAGTGAATTGCATAGACATGGCAGCAAAGTACTGTGGGCCTGTAATGTTGGAAGGCCAGGCCTGCACCATGACTGTCGCACCATGTGCCTTCGCTCATATTTTGCAGCCACTGCCACCAGTTTAGCACTTTAGCAGGAGTGTAATGCAGCACACATGTGTAGGCAATTGGCATGAAGGTGTGACTTACCATCATAATTTCAATGCTGCTCATGGGTGAACACGGTGAGTGCCATGTTGGAGCTTAGGATGCCATCTGTATGACGCACCCCTGCGCCAAGGCTCACAAGCGCCGACATTCCATAGTGGACCCTGGAGATGTGCTTGCGTCCATAGACCCATGCAGCCAATAGGTTGCTGGTGCATGTGATGGCCTGTTAAATAAACCAAATTGTTTCCACCACAACTTCCCACTCAAATAGGTATAAAAGAACACAGCTGAGGCTCAGATTTACTTGCCACTGCTGACTTAGGAGCTCACCATGCCACACTATAGGCACCACTACAGCCCCCAGAGCCAGGACAACAGTCATGATCCAGGTAGTCAAATCACCCAGTCAAGGTACAGCAGCCCAAGCGAGTCAACCGTAGCAGTGTGAGGCAGCAGCAGTAGGAGACCCACCCCCAGATCTCTCTGGGCTCTCAGCACAGCCCACCACGTTACACCCAACGATCAGGACATGGGAGCTCTGTGTGGACCCCAGTGCAGACCCCAGTGCAGAGCCAACGACAGAGCAAAAGGTGCAGCAGCGGAGCTGCAGCTGGACCTGCTGGCTCATAGCCTGTGATTCAGCCCTTGGTAGTGCCCACAGTGGCTCCCCAGCAAAATGCCAGTATGCGCCCACGCCAAATAACAGAGAGTGTAAACCAGGCCACTTCACCCTAATCATGGCTGATGGACTTTCGGGGTGAAATCTTTTGTTTTTAGTTGAGGGCAAACATTTATTTTGCTGAATTTTGGATACTGTGTTGCCCTTGAGCCACCCATGGAAGGGTGCATTGTAGATATATCCCCTAAATGAAAGGCATCAAACATCCACTTGTTTTGGCTGTTGGCTGTTGGCAGAAACACAAATACATCAACACAAATTAAGAAAAAGAGTTGTCCACTAATGCTGGTGAACAGATTGTTCAGCACGGCTCGGGGGACCGGAATACAGGTAGGCCATGAATCTCAGGAGCTGCAGCAGGGGTTGGCTCCTCCACATATGCCAACACCCTCTCCATTAGGGCAAAATTGTGGAGAGTGATAAAGGCCATAATGATTTGAACAACCTTGTCAGGCTTGTATTGGAGGGAGCCCCTTGTGTGGCTCAGACACCGAAACCACAACTTCAATAGGCCAAAGGCGCACTCCACATCAACCCGAATGTGGCGCTGAGCCCGATTATATGCCTCCTGGCCATCTGTCTGGGGCCTTCAGAAGGGTGTCAGGAGGGAGCCAGAGAAGCAGAGGATAACCCAAATCACCTAAAAGGATGTCAAAAACCAACATTAACATCAAATAATGACCAAAACACACAAACAGCATAAACCGAGTTCAAATTGGAACCAGTGGGAAACACATTTTGTAGGAGGCAACAATTTTGTGTTGCCTAAGACAAACCACTGAGCAATGAAGCAAAACAGAAGGCAGTATGCATGGGCAAGGTATTTGATTAGCTACAGGGAGCAGGGTCATTTTAACTAGCCACATGAGCACAGTAGTAGTGATGTAGGGCATGGATAAAATTAGGCATTCACAAGTAGCAACACAACAAAAAAGGGCAAATACCTTTACAGTGGATAAAAATGTGGGAATGCAATGCTAACAATAGACATGCAAAGCCAAGAGAAAAATAGACACATTTACCCAGAAGCCAACCGCCATTCAGCTCAACACTCTCAAAACAGGTATATAAACTCGAACTCTGCAAGATGCATCATGGGATGAACCTGGGAAGCCAGGCAAACTGCTGAAAAAACTAAGATCCAGTCCCACGACGCACTGGACGTTAAGAGCCCATCTTGCGGTTTCTGAAATAAAGGCAAAACAATTAGAGGGTAAGTAGAATGGCTCCAAGTAATTCATTGCAAATACAATTCAAAATTACAGGGGCACAACAAGGACACAAGGAAGCAGGTTTTGGGGAGCTGAGGCAAGCGTAGTATGGAGACAGGAGAGGGGGCTAGAATACATAAATACAGAAGAGGGGAAAGAAGGTGCAACAATAGTGGTCCTAAACATACCAAAACAAATATTCCTGAGCAACTGGGAGAACCAGGGCCACATGCATACAATTTATGGCGCTCATGACATATTTGCACTGCTGAAAAAAAACAACATCACTGTGTTCCAGGCTGCCATGCTGTCAGGAAAAGAGATGTGTTTCTCCTGCAGGACAGTCATGCCACTGAGAAATTTAGTCAGGGCGGGGCTCAGCGAAGGCTGGGGCATGCCAACTGACAGTGCCCCTAGCCTCTGGAAGGAGCCATTGATTTAAGGCAGCCAACTGATTTGGCCATGGCCTCAGCTCAGCTGAGTAAAGCTTCTCAAGAGAAAGACAGTTAAGTCAGATCAATTCAAACACCTGGTGATCGAACATCTGATTGACATCCAGGTGAATATGTCGCTTAAAGTGGGCACAGTTTTGAGCTGGAAAGGCACTGTTTTTATAAGGCAGAAAAGGGGCAAATTAGGGCTGAGAATCATGCGCAAACCCATAAAATTACATTTGCGCACACGAAATATCTGGGCATCAGCCGGAATAATACGGCAAATACTCGGATGGGCGTATGCGTACGGTAAAGTCCTGCAAAACAGCTAATTCAGGCAAAAAAAATGACACAGAATCACCCAATATGGAAAAAATCCCAAATACAGCATTTTAACGTCATTCTCGCGTGCATTGCCATTGCCTCTAAGCTAAGGAAGCTGTAGTGACACTCTGCTCCACCAGGTCTTGGGAGGGTGCAGAACCCTGAACCACCACCCTATGTCTGCCAATTTTAGTTTTTAAAGCATCAGGCTGACAACTGTTTTAAAAAGTAGGAATGGCAAACTGCTGTTGGGTTTATGTAATCTAATTCTGCTTCCTTAAAGCGGACCAAAACCCAGGATTTTGACTATCCAACAGCGCATGTGTGAGCCATGGCCGCATCTCCACAATCCCGCTAGAAGGGTGCGTGGCCATGCCAGGCATTTGTGAATGGCTGGCACAGGTACGTTTCCTGTTAGAGGGAAGCGGAGGATGCGGCCGCCAGCGTGCTCGGAGCAGCTGGCCTTAGACTCTGGCTTAGATGGGATGGGTGGCTGCGCATGCGCCATAGGACCAGGAAGAGGTTTTGGTCCTTTCCCTGGGGCACCCCGATCGGAGTGCCCCACTGTGAGAGACCCCTCCAGATTGCCAAGCGCAACTCGCCTCTTCCACGTCACACCGTTTAGCGGCTCCGAGCACACATCCCCCGATTCCCTCTAACAGGGAACGTGCTTGTGCCGGCCATTCACAAATGCCTGGCGTGGCCACGCACCCTTCTAGCAGGAATGCAGAGGTGCGGCCGTGGCTGTTGGACCGGGAGGCAAGGTAAGTGTGCGGGGCGACCCGTGGGGTTTCTTATAGATTGCCGGGTTGATTGCGCTGGGTTTTGGTCCACTTTCATTAGGGGGCTAATGGCAGTGGCCTGATGGGTCTCTCCCCACATTTAAGAGAGTCCCTGAGCCTACAGAAAGATACTTTGGCCAAACAATTGAACGCAGCCCTAGAGGCACTGAAGTAGGGGGGGGGGGAGGAGTATAGCAACAGGCAGATTTCCTCTTGACAACGTTAAGGTGGTATGCTTGTCCGATCACATTGACAGCAAGGAAAAGCCAAAAGACAAGATCGTGTGTGATAAGAAATGTGCCACTAACTGCTATTGTCCTTCAGTGACAGAGAACAATAGAGCTATTCATGGTTCCTGTTCAATCTGCAGCAAGTTCGAATTGAATTAGCATGCCCTCGGGTGTTGTGGCCACTTTCATGGGACAGAAAACTCAGCTGTGGGTCAGATTATTTAAGAAATGAAAAATTAGTTCCCTTGTATAAAGTATGGCATTTAACAAAAGTCATCTAACAAATGCACAGCTCCTGTGTCTGTGAGCAATGCAGCTAGTACACTATAAACATATCCTATAATTTGCAATCAGAAAAAATATTTGGATATACAGAATTTATAAGGACTCACTAGAAATTGGCTTATTTTGGTATTTTTGGATGTACACATTTTTATATGTAATTTCAGCAGTTTAAACAACCAAGAAAGGGAGTCCCACTGCCCTCTAACCCACCCAGACAGACTCGTGGCACCACCAACTATCTTAATGTATCAAATGTTTATTACAAGTATAGTACATAACAGACAGACATATTAAAACATACTAGTTAAAAAACATGTACACAAATTATATCCTGTCTAAGGAATAAAGGGAGGGGCAGGGGGTAACGTCACCGGTTAATATGATACAATTGATAATAAGGACCTTGGAAGTCACTATAAAGTATTTGTATGGGTTCAGGTCCGCCTTAATCTAACCTGTGCCTCACCACTAATAATATTATACCCATGTGTGTGACCATGTGCAAATCCGCAATAACATAACAATCCTCTACCTATAAATAAAGTGCTAAGTGCCTATAATGAACATATTTCATGTGCAATTCCCATAATTTAACCATTGTTTAAATAATACTTGAATCAAGAGGACAAAACCGGGTAAAAAACAAAGAGACAGACCAGTCAAACCATATGCAATACCAACAACAATGAGACCTCACGTGTCCAATAAGTGTGTAAATCACCGATGGGGGTCCCCCCCACCCCAGCCAACGCGTTTCGTGACGAGCCACGCGTCACTTCCTCAAGGCAGACCTTTCAGCAGTTTTTAAAGCTCTTAAGTCTCTTCTCTCGCCCATGTGACTGATTTAAGCTATACTTTTGGATTACTATTCTATTATTGGTACGCCTAATTAGAACCTGAATCAGAAACCTCTTATTTTTACCACTTTTTTATGTGCAGGATTTCCATTTCCGCCGTATGTTCTTTTATTATATATACCTCTTCTGGCACTTTATTGTCCCATTTGCCATTTTCTTTGGTAAATATGTAGAAAATTGGATTATGGTGTTAAAACTAAAAACAGCTGTGTTTACCTAAAGGAGCGCATTAGCAAAAAATGGTTGAAACTAAAATAAATATGCTGGAAGGCAAGGCGGAGTGTTACTTATACACCTAGAAAAATCAACTCCCTCCCTCCTTTTTTTTTCCTTTCTTTTTTTTAGGTACATGTGATGTGCTTGTGTTACCATAGATGTCTATTAGCCTGTTCTAATGTTGCATTGTGTTGAAATATTGCTTGCATGATGTGCCAATTTAGCTTTATGATGGCCAAAGAGCCACTTGTTCATTTGCCTTGATATATATTGTATCTGTGAAGTCTGTAAAATCAAAATGTTTTTCAAGCCTGTTTCTTTCATTTAATGGAACAAATAATAAATAAAGATGGCAGGTCTTGAATATACTATGCTGCTTTTACAGCAGAGAACTGCTTAACTCTAATTGCCATTCTCCATAGACAGCTTTTACTGAAATAACATCTTATTGCTATTGCAATTCTTCTAATGTGATACTTTTACCCATCATGCAATGCTTTGGACAGATATTTAGGCCCTTATTTTAGAAGGGATAGTGTCAGGTAGTGGCTGGTTAATGACAGGTAGCGACTGGTGAACGCCGGACACGGCACGCAATTACACATTTATCAAGCAGAATCTGTTTAGCGACTGGGATAGCGCCATGTAGCGTCTGATTCATCATTTTCACAGCCTCAGCAAACAGCGCCAGTGTTCAGCCTTGCACAGCGCCAGGTATGACCTCTCGCTACCTGACGCTCTCCCATACATTTCAATGGACGAACCTTTTCTTCTCTTTAAACAGAGAAGAAAGCTTTAAACGCTGTACTGGTCAAATAGCGACTCCTCACAATGTATTCAACATTACTGAACAGCGTCTGTATGTGTCATGTAAATACAGCCATCGCTTCCAGTATTATGCTGATGAGGATATTGGTGATATAATACCTTGCCAGATTGACTGCAGTTTACAGTTATGACAATTTATGTCAGTAGATGGTGCTGTTACCAGTGCTTATCTGTAGTCTCTCTATGCATTTGTCTGATGTGTTGTATTTCCTGTATATTCAGCTGTGGTCTATCATTTCCCTTTCCTGTCTGTGTTAGCCACCATGTTAAGGCGATATTATCTCACTGAATTTGTGTTTCAGTAAAGCCTGCTACTGTTATAACGTTTATGTCTATCTGGATTTGACGCCTCTGTACCCAGCACTCACACTCTGCAACAGAGGACTACTAGTTCATTTCATGTGTCTACAAGTAATGGCTGTGTAAATATTAGAAGAGATACTCAAGCATTGCATGCCCATCCTGCTCTTTTTGTGTGGTTGAGATATCACAAAGGAAAAAAGACATGATTTGCATGGCTCCACAAGGGTAAATCCTGTTACTCTTGTGCTGTATGTGCCATGTAAATACTTTTGTTCTGAAGAAAGCACTCTACCGATAACACAATTTTGCAGAGCTATAGCATTAGGCTGACCACAACCCTTGCATCAATAATAATACAATATTTCAACAACTGAATTGTTTAGGGAGGCCATCATAGTGCATTTCATTTTAAAGCGGACCAAAATCCACTGAACATATGAAATACATTTGACCAAAGCCCCTGCCGATACTCCCTACTTAGGTTGTAGAACTAGAAATGATTATTGTTGCTTTTCGAATAATTCTATAGAACACTGTTTTTTTTGCTGTCCCTCTGTGTAAGATGGCAGGCGATCAGTCTTTGCATAGGTGTAGCAATGGCATCATTGCTACACACAACACGGGCAATGAATGGAGGAGGGTAAAACATGTGGCATTATCTGGGATTAGAGTGAAGCAGAAGCAGTGACATTTAGCAAAGGGTACTCCTCAGGGGGGCAGCAATTCAGGGATGCTAGTTGGGTTTTGGTCCGCTTCAAGGAGGTAGGCCTGTATAACTGTGGTATAAAACAACTTTTTATAAATAAAGTGTGCTGCCAGTTTTAGTCCTGCAACCAGCTTATAAAAAAGTCTATAGTACTATGTGCTATGGTGGTCCTAATAAATTAATCATTTGAGTTGAATGCAAGCTAGAGAGCACAAAACAGAAAGGTAGAGGGAAGTATTTCAGTATTGCTAAAGAAAATACTGTAAAAAGTGAAACATTTGCCCCCTTTAAGTTAACCGTATGCCCCTATGTGTGTAGTGCATCATTAAAAGTGTCTGTCTTCAGTGTGAAAAATTGCAGTAATTACTGAATGTGTCCTGTTTGATGGCTTTGGCCACTAACAACATTGTAGCCCTAATAAGGACGACCTCCACTGGGACTTCTTATGTTGAATGTTGGCCACGGCAAGGTGATGCAGAGTCTGACCCTACCTTCTCCCAGACAGCACGCCTGATAGGTATGAAAGATTTGTTATATTAATAGTCACATATTAATCATCTCTTTAACAAGATCATTGAACTATCTATCATTCTAGGCTTATCAATATGTTTCCCTGTCAATATGTTTTCTCACTTACATTGGTAATTTAAAATTCAATAAACATGGGAGACGAGGTCAATATGCATGTTGCCTACCATATATTATTTATATAAATATCCTAGTACTGTAACTTACATAGTGTTACTATAGTGCTGGATATACATTAGGGGAAAGAGATCGAGGCAGTTGAAACAAGGTTGTGTGATGCTCCAGATTAGTGCTTGTTGTAAAATATTTTTTTCTGTAGAGTCACCTAAAGTGATTTTATACCCAGAAAGGAAGTCGTCACATTCTATCCCCAGCCCAGTGTCCATAAACAGCCTGTGTTTCTTTTTTTTTTTTTTACTAATACCAGAAGCAGCATAATGTTGAATGGCAGCCATGTTTTAATTTATTCAGTTATAAGCTAAACTGTCACATAATGGCAGTTAGGTGTTAGCGCTTTCAGATCTATAGCAGTTATTATAATCTATAAGATTCCTGAGCCGATCGATTCCCACCCCCCGGGGCACCCCAGGTCACCAATAAACTCACCCTCTTTTCCAGCCCAACTGTGCATGTGCGAGCCGTGCCCGCGCCAGGCACGCTTCCTGTTAGAGGGTTGTAGGGGATGTGCCTACCAGCGTGCTCGAATCTGATCACCTTAGAAGAAGGCTTAGACAAACTGACATGAGCCCACTGATTGGACTAGCAGCCACGCACGTGCCACAGGACCCGGAAGGAGTGAGTTTGTTTCGGCGACCTGGGGGTTTCACACAGCAGGGCACCCTCAATCGAGGTTCCACGAGGGAAAGGACCAAAACCCAGGATAGTCAAAATCCTGGGTCTTGGTCCACTTTAAACATGCATGGTATCGGCCATATTGCGAAACACGTAAGCCCTGCTTATGAAAAACCGAGACCTTCAGTCGAAATTGCCTCATAGCTCTGTGCAATCATCCCTTATTTCTAGCCAGAAGTAGTAGGCCAGCCAGCTTTAATAAATCATCTTTGCTTTGCTAGGTTGACAAAAACTTACCAAGTTACCCTTGGAAAATGTACCTAGTCTTCTAATTCTTCTCTTTAAGCCCCCTACACGGGGCCAAATCAAGTGTGGTGGAGGCCCCTGAGCACAAAATCTGGTGGAGGTCACAGATACAGTATTTTTTCCTTTAAAATAATAGTCTAGCCAAGTAACTGATCGATAGTTGTCTGGCACCTGTCTACTTACTGGAACGTCCCTTGTGTCACCCTTGTGCGGGTGCATGCTGCTCAGGAACTCCTGCTTTGTCATTCTGGGTGGGGGATGTGTAGTCACTCAGTTGCTACAGCAGAAAACAGTTCCCTGCATTGAGCAGCCAGTGGCTGTGCTTGGTGGCTTATGTACAGTGAGCGGCTGCTGATTGACAGCTCTGCACACACCCATCACTGTAGTGTTGCTGAAGGCAGCTTTGCTGCTCTACAATCTTCGTCCTGCCCTGTGGTGGCTTTGGCTGCAGATTTGCAAAAACAAAAATACTTGCCCAGGCGGGGGTCCCCCTGCTGATAGCTTTGTTGCTGTCCCCGTGGCCCGTCAGACCAAAGACTGAAAAGCCTTCTAGATCAGACCATAACCCAAAGGTTGTTGGAGGCCGCTTCACAAGGCAAATGGTGGAGGCCACTGGGGCATGTGCCCCTTGCACCCCCCCCCCCCCCCCCCATAATCCAGCCCTGCCCCTACATCTTGCTTTTGGCTAAGAAAGATATTTTATTAATTATTATTTAGACTAGTGCAGGGGTTACAAACCAGTGGTACATACAGCAGTATGCAAGCTGTCCTAAGGTGGTACACATGTTGATGGTAAATAATAGCAGTCCCAGCACTTTGTTTGGTGTCTGGTGAGCACCAGGGCTGTACACTGCCTGGAAGTAAGTTACTGGCTAGGTTATTGCTTCCCTGCAGCACCTAGTGCCCAGCAACTTCCCTTACCGGTAAGATGGCAGTAAGGCACCAGAGAACTCAGAGCACTGGGAAGGTCCCCTTAAGGATTAAAGTGTAAAAGTATTTTCTGCCCCCATCATACAGAGCTCCATGCCCATGTTTGCCTTAACCCCTTAACTGCCAAGGAAAGGGGGGATTTTGGGGTTGGGAGTTGCTGCCCAACGGGAAGGTGTATACCTGCCTTACAATGGGTTTCTGCAGGGAAAGTTCACTCGCTGGTATTGGTACAATGCTATGTTTAGTTACAAGTTGTCAAATTTATTTGTCATTTCAATATATACATATATACAGTGTACATTCACATATATACCAAACATTAAAAGTTTTCCGGGTATTGGATATTTATCCAAATGCCCGCTATAACGTAAAGTCCTTTTCTTTGTTGAGGTTGAGTCCCAAATGTGTAGCATCCTGTGAATTGTTGTGCACAGTTTTTAGCACGGGTAAAGACCCATATTTGTGGCAAGTGATCGGTGCACGTCCCTTGTAGCAAGTAGTTAGTGCACATTGTAGCAAGTAATTAGCGCACGGACGCATTTCGCCTGTCGGCTTCCTCAGCGTGCTTAGTGCCTGTTTTGGGGGTGCAGGGTAACACATGTTGATGTTGTAAGTAGTACAGACATTGTTTTTTACATTCATATTGTAATAGTAGAAAAGGGTTACTTACAGTTGGAATTAATCTGTGGTGCCTGCTGTTTCTGCAAAATGTGGAGTGCTGCTTTAGTGGGGTATTTGCTGTGATTAGATAGTGCTGTATTAGTTGTTTTGTAAGGCAGGTATACACCTTCCAGTTGGGCAGCAACTCCCAACCCCAAAATCCTCCTTTACAGATATATATCTCTGAATAACTTCAGAGGTGGCAGTCCCCACACGGTATAAAACAAGCATAACTGATCACCCTCCCTTCCCTATACCTCTATCCCTGCCAACGACCCATACCCCCCCCCTTTGCCCCTTCCCCCCTTTCCCCCTCCCCTCTCTACCCAGTATCACTCCCCAACGACCCATAACCCTTAACTGCCAGCCACGTAAAATGTATGTGTCTGCCTCCCCTGCAGTTAAACGCCAGGCAAGTAAATTTTACATACCTGACTTTTCCCCTTGATAGCGCCTGAACATTTTTAAAAAGGCACTCACCTGACACTTCTATTGATCTTGCCAGGTCTCCTCTTAACCTGGTGGGACCCCGATGCCCCCGTGCAACAGGAGAGTGCCCGGAATAGAGCGCCCCCTCACTTCAGCCGCGGCCGACATTTACTGTAAAGAAAATTACATTTACTCACCTCCATGCACGATCCCTCCCGCCGGCTCTCCTCTTCACTGGGGGGGCCTCCGGACCCCCCCTGGTGCTCTTCAGTCTTCAGGAGAGGCTGTCAGGCCCTTTCCCCCTGCTTTCACCATGGGGGCCACCACCTTTACGACTAGCCCCCTTTGGGGCTCTAGATAGGCTGGTAGTTAAAGGGTTAATAGGCATCTGGATGTGCACAGAATTGTATGAAACCCCCTAGGGTTCCAGCAATCACTCCACTTTCCCTGGTCCAACGACATATGCATGGGCTCTTGTCCAATCAGGGCCATTTACCTCTTGACAAACAGCTCTGATTGTTTTCCATGGGGAGTTGCAGCATCCCCTGAATCCTCGGGCAGTGTGCGCTCTCCCGCCCCAGCCATTTTGAAAGGCTGAGACTTCCTATTGAAGTCAATGAGAGCCCTTTGCTGAAGGATAAAAACATGGCAAAGGGCTCTGATCGGAGGAGAGGCCACATGCAGTTGCCGTTGGACTGAGGAGAGGTGAGTTTTACTAGGCGAACAGGGGGTTTCACACAGTGGGGCATGGAACAGAGCCTGGGAGTTTTGTTCCACTTTAATTTCTCCACAGTACAAACATCCACCAATAACTTGGTTGTTAGATAAGTTAACAATCATTTCTCATCATACGGTTCAATGCCCATACAACAGGCGTTATTAAAGCGGACCTTCACCCTGAATAAGAGCCTATCTTATATGTTTCCCACACCCTGTGCATACAAATTGCTCACATTAAAAATCATCCTACCTGCATCTACTGCATGTTATAAGCCTTTAAACATCCAAGATGGCGGCTCCTGGAACATCAGGCAGCCTGCAAACAGGAAGTGCCCTCTGACTGTGCTGTTCTGCATTCTGGGATTGCTGTCCTTTCCCTGACCCCAGCTCTTCTCTGTCTGAGCAAAGCACAGATATAACCCTCCCCCTGTACATTATCCCGCTCTCCTCTATTCAGTAAGTGTGATGCTTCTGAGGCAAGATGGCGGCGCCCGTATCCCCTAAAGTCCTGAACAGAGTTTCAGCCCAGTGAGGGAAAGAATAATAAGTAAGTGACTAAAATCTTAAAATATATTAATTTTAGATGTTGGGGAATCGTTTTATAAGGGTTTGGGCTTTTCAATAAATCATGGTGAAGGCCTGGTTTAAATAACACTGACAGTGCTTTTTTTGGCATGACTATTCTCTTAAATGATGAGCAATATTCATTGCAGGCTGTTCATTGATCAAGCGATTCAATTGTTCAATTCTCATTGTCATCAAACTGCATGTCTATTGTAGCCTGTATCCCCTGTAACTGTATACGGTACGGTAGGATATCACTGTACACACAGCAACATTAACAACTGAATAACTGTTTAAAGACATCACTATGCCCAACTATATACATCACAAGACCACATGACCACAAATATCACCGCACAAACAGCATTGAATATCATAAATGCTTTGATCATTTCAATGTTCCAAATGACGGTCATCACAATTAGTCATTGGTTGAAATTCCCAATATCGGCAAATTAATGCTTGAAGGCTATAGTCGCCATTTTAGTAAATTTACAGTACAGTGCCCAGGGGCGTGCTGGGCTGGCCATAGGGAGACCAGGGACAATGCCCAATGGGATGCGCCTTCTGTACCAGCCCCACTGTACCCACAAACCAAGTAACCCAAGTCCCTAATGCTTTAGCTCCCACATTATGGTGGGGGGGCTCAGGAAGGATGTCTCGGGCCAGTTAGGGGCTAGTAAAATCCAGGGGTGATTTTTGGTCCCAGTCTTTCTCTGACTGTATCGATAAATAAATAAATGATCAAGACAGTTTTATGTATGTCAACAATGGTAATCATGGCAAAAATAATCTTTTAGAAATTCCCAGTATTGGCAAATGAGTGCCTGATGGCTATTATTTTATTATATATTAAATATTAAATATTTTTTATTAGAACTTCAAGGTTATGCGACTTGGACCAAAACCCACACCGATCGACCCCCCCACCGATGCCCTGCTGTGTGAAACCCCCCAGGGCACCCATTCACTTACCTCATTTCCTGGTCCAGCGACACATGCGCAAGCCATGGCCACTTTCCCGTATCCCTCTAGCAGGATGAATGCCCGCGCCAGGCATTTGTGAATGGCTGGCATGTGCACGTTCCCTGTGAGAGGGAAGCGGAGGATACGGCCATCAGTGCGCTTGGAGCCGTTGCTCTTAGACGCACCATAGGACCGGAAAGAGGTGAGTTGGTCTCGGTGTCCTGGGGGGTTTCACGCAGCAGGGCACCCCCGGGGGAAAGGACCAAAACCCAGTATAGTCAAAATCCTGGGTTTTGGTCCACTTTAAGGATATATAAAAAGAAGAGAGCCCATGCGGATGACCTACAAAGATGACCTACAAAGAATTTGGAGGGTTGTTATGAGCTACTCTATTATGAGCCTTATTCATGAAGTTATAGCGCCAGGTAGTGCCTGTACAGCGCCAGGTGAACGCCGGAGACGGCACGCAATTACACATTTATGAAGCTGAATCTGGTGAGCGACTAGAACAATGGCATGTAGCGTCCGATTCATCATTATCCCAGCCTCAGTGTATACAGCGCCAGCGTTCATCCTTGCAGAGCGCCACGTCTAAACAGTCGTTACCTGGCACTCTCCCATACATTTCTATGGACGATCCCTTTCGTCCCTTTCCTAATCCCAATTTTTTTTCCCCCCCAAAAAACACAAACCGTCTGACATGTATTCTGGGCAAGAAAATGACATTTTTGAAAACTTTTTGAATTAATAATATTTTAATGCAGAATTGTCCTTACAGGTCTGGTTCATGTTACAATGTTATAACAATGTAATTCCATATGTTTTCGCTTTGTTACTAGTGGATACATGTACAAAAACAGCCTTTAATTACACAGCCTCTGGCGCTATGGGCTACAATTACATGATTTTGAGCGCCTGCGATATTTGTGGCTGTTTTTTTGATAAATGTGGTGTGAGTCAGTCGCACTGAGCTGGCGTTACGGTGCACTCAAATACAGCATAGTATAGCGACTCACATATCATATTCATCAATGCCGGACAGCGACTGAGGTGCTTGAAACAATGATCCATGGCCGAGCACAGCGACTACTAGTGGGCGCTCTGAAATCCGCTCTACAGACGCTCATCTGTCGCTACCTGGCGTTAGTAATGAATCAGCCTGCCAGATAGCACGTCGTACTTACAAACAATCATCTCAGACCCTGTTATGTTAATGTCTTACCTTTTTGTCATTTTTTACAGTAAATTGCAAGACATATAGTTTTATATGTGTCAATACTCCAAATAATGTTAATCACAGAAAATTGAATCTAAAATTCCTGTTATAGGTAAATGAGCATTTGTATTATTTTGTATTAGTATTATTATTAGCAGTATTGAAAACATAATGCTAATTTAGAATGCTAACTAATGCATGAGCAGTTTTAATCACAGCAATATAAGATATTACCTTGTGCTTGTGGTACTCTGGAAACCATCATTATTTTTCTACAGCACACTTGAAACCTCTACTATGATGCTTAAATAGTGATACATGTAGACCTGAAAGGCACAGAGATGTACAAAGGGAGAAGACTTAAGGGGATCTCAGTTTTACAAGGCTCGTAAAATTGTGCTTGTAACTGGCACGGACCTCTTACTGTTTGGTGTCTTGGCAGCCAAAGAGCTTTTAATTGAGTGCAGCAGTGAAGGACAAATGTGTGTTTTTTTCCCAGTGGAGTGAATGAGAGCTGAGCTCCATTCCTGGAATCCAGCTCGCTTTTTGCTGGCTGTCTGCTGTTCAGCCAGGGAGGTAGGGCTGTGAAAGAGGGAGCAGGGTAGCACAAGCTGAGTTTTTCACAGTCTCCTTTTAACGGAGAAGCGAGACAGACACAGATTCTCTGTCACTTGCCTATGGTCTAACACAGCTCCAGTTCACTAATGTTTCACCCTAGACTCATCTTTCGGCGCTCCTTCCATCACTGGGCATTCAGGATCATAACTGGTTGTGCTTTGCAAGATTACAAACACTTCTTTGCAAGAATTTAAAGCAAGTGTACTCTAATCTTTTCACTGGGATTTGTTTTGTTGACACGCTTCATTTTTTCCCCCGTCCTGTCAAAAAGGATTAATGAAACCGGAGAGAAGTCAATGGTGGCGACTGGTATCGGGCATTTGGGCATGAGATCCTGGTGACTTAGAAAAAGAAAGGAAAGGAAGAAATAAATGCACTTCCAAGTGTTTGTGTGACCACTGCCAGCCCTTCGCACTGCTGAAGAAAGTGGAGTTTTGACGAGCAGTACTGAGCTAGGTTTCGTGCCTCTTGCAGGATCATGAGGAAGGGTCTGGAAACTGCCAGTTGTGGACTAAGGCTAGGATACATCCTGCAAATGTGTTTCCTACCTGCTTTGGCCATACTGAGTGCCAGCAGCACTTTCGCAGCTCAAGGTAAGAACTTGCACTGTGGGCAGGTGGCGAGACAACGGAGGATGCAGAGTTCATGGGATCCAAAGGATGCGGGCTTCCATGGGGGAATAAATCTGCCCTCTCATCACTCGTGACATGATGTCTGTTATAAAAGAGCCATCATTTCCTATAAATAATGTATCATCGTTGCAATGCTATCTTGTCCATAAAGGATGGGCACATTAATCTGTGATCGTTGACCACTGCTATTGATTTTCTGTGTCTGGAGTGATGTTACGTGAAGTTAGTGAAGCATTACAATCTCCACTCTCCCCCCCCCCCCCTATTTTTAGCATTTCTAACAGTAAAGTAAATCTTTATGGGAATAAAATTCCAGAGGAAAGCCAGAGCGCCGGTTGCGGTGGGTAGAATAGAGGGCATGACTGCTTTCCCTGGGTCTTACGAACTGTACAGGGTGCTACCACGCTGGATGCTTGCGTGCTTCCCTGCTCATTATAGATTGGGCCAGGTATTGGGAGTAATTAGAGATGTGCGCTCTGCTGTGAAATATCTTTCCACTGCAAACACTTCAGGACACCATTTCTATTCCCATCGCAATTCTTAGCCTTTAATTGTCTTAATAGCCTTACTGTCTTTGCTTACACAGTGCTGTGAATTTGTTCTGATCTAGACTTGTGCTAAGTGTATTCTAACTCAAGCTAGCATATGGACCACAACATTCAGCTTCTGCATTTTATGTTTGTACTGCAACCTTGTTCAAGGCACATGTATGTATGTTTGCATTGGGTGTGTGTGTATATATATATATATATATATATGTCACATAGAGCTTCATGTTTTGTGGATCTGTGTATGCGTGTGCTAGTGTGAAAATATACGGTGTATATATATTTTCATATATATATATATATATATATATATATATATATATATATATATTTTTTTTTTTTTTTTTTTTTGCCTATTTTAAAAAAGCAATGGTACAAATGACCCCTACACATTAACTTAATTAGCAAAGGTATATGCATCTTTTAATATAAGGTTAAGCTGCTCTTTCTAATTAATCCCATCTAAGCTTGTTTGAAACAATATTTAGGTCACTCATGCAGTAAATGAGTTCATAAAAGTAGACATTCAGTAAGGATGCTCATTGCATTGCCTGAATTACACCTAGCCACTAGAGGGACAAGAAATCCTATAGTGAAAAGATGATGCGCAGCAAGTAGAAATATACATGACGTGAAAAAAATACTTTAAGAGAGCTTTACAGCTAAGACCAATTATTTATTATTGTTTGAGCAAAAATGTTATGACTGTTCAGCTTTAGGAGCTTTATTCAAATAGCAATCACTCTAGAAAGTTAAAGGCCATTGAGATGCAGACATCATTAGAAAGTTAATTTATATGCATATATATGCAAATATACAATTTATATTATATATATTAACTAATTATTTTATCATTACCAAAATTACCATTTGAGTATACCATAGGTATTAGGTGTTACCACCTTCCCCTTCTGCAATAACCACTTCATACAGGAAATTTCTTGATGCTTTAAACCTCTAAGATGGAGTTGTTAGAAACAAAAAATGAGTGTTTATCCAAGCAGGATTTGGACTCTACTAAGAGAAAAATTACCACGATGATACATTTTAGTGTGCTTGAATTCATGGTTATCTATTTGTTGCATTTATTTGCTGTCAGAGTATTAAGGAGGGCTTGAGAGAGTAATTTGAAGTCTTTACGTCTGTTCCCAATGTTCTCTGGTTCTGGATCAAGTTATTGGCACTGTGTGTTTAAATGAGACAATATATTAGAGCTATGGTATGTTTGGCACATAGGAATGCTTTAATATGTGTATTTTGGGCCGAAATGTAGAGTTCGATAATAAAGAGCCCAATGAGAATTAAATCTGTGACCATGTTTTTGCCCAGGAGGCTTTTAAATAGGCTTCTTCCTTAGATAAAATTCAACAGAAAACTGGGATAGGCTGGTGGGAAACAAGATCAATAAAGGCAATCAGACAAGAGATAAAGGAATTACTACAGTACCTTGAGAGGAAAACGAGACAAGAGAATCAAGGCACATGTTTCCGCTATGCCTTCACATGTGGATTTACATTGATAGCTGTTTAGCAAGAGTTTTGGTAGCCACACAAGCCCCCCATGACTTCGAAACAAGAGTTCTGCAACTGATAATATTATTTTAGCAATGTCTACATTTTTGGAAAGTGTTTTTTATCTTGTCAAAAGTTGAAAACTTCAATTTAAGCAACATAAAACTTGTGACAATAGTGGAATCAATAGTCAGCTGCCTTGCTTGAGTCTTAGAAGAAAATTAATCTTATTTAAAGTGCTACTGCATGCAAAGGTAATGGTTAAACCATTGCGTCAAGCTACATTTGGCACTGTCCTAAACTGTTTTCCTTTTTTATATTGAAGAAGAAATGGCCGAGATTAGGTTTACAGTTTCCCCTAATGATTTCTCTTCTGAAAAAAGTGGGTGTGGCCCTTGGGTCTGTGATGCTGCATAATAATCATCATAATGAGTGGGCTCTGCGCTGACAGCAATGTGATACATTTGGAAGAGGAGGCAGAAGGAGGGGCGGAAGAGGGGGAGGAGGAGGGAGGGACCAGAAACCCTGTCCTGCTCTGCTGAGCTGATTGGGTAACAGGACAGGACAGGATGAAATAGAGAATGTCATTGGCTGAACCTGTAAACCTTGATATCTCAGCCATTTCTGCTTCAATAGCCTGATGCAATGGTGTAACAATTACCTTTACCTGCAGTATCGCTTTAAGCACTTGCCAATAATGTGAATTCCTGTGTTTGATTTGAGCAATGCTGCAAATGTAACCTACAGGGTGCACTACAATGAGATATGCTATAATGAATATGAAAGAAATTTCGAGGTCATGATTCTGTTCATTAAATTCTTTGTATTATTGTCAGCTAATGCAATAACTTTGCATGTCACACATGCAAGGAAGACTGGATGGTAGCATTGAAAACTCATGGCTAGGCATTAACTTCTAAAGATCATCAGTATAATGTAGAGGTCTACACATGACTGACAATAATTGGAAGCCAGTCTGGCCATGATAATGTTTATAACCAATTTTATAGTCACCCCTTACTGTACAAAAATGATATCCCAAGAGAGGATTTTTTAGATGATCACTGATGCTGTCCTAGATTAGGCTATAAGGGTGTCTTCACATATCCATGATCAGCTAAGAAAGTCCAAATCATTTGGGTCTTTGATAGGAGTGAAAGTAGAACATGATCAACCTAACTTATTGGAGTTATTTAAAGGTTGCTTTTATACTGCTAGATTCAGTTGTCCAGAAACTTAAATGTCAATCCATATTGTATGATTAATGCTTATGTAAAATTTAGAAAACCTATTCAAACTGCAGGCTTCATGCCAATGGCAGCTCTACCCCCACCAAACAGCCCCATGTCTCCTTATCAGTCCTGTGCTTCAGCTTACTAAACCATCCCTTCTTTTCCACTCTGGCATTGATATTGATATTATCTTCAGCTGTTTAATTTCACATGAACCGCTGCCAGGTTCTATTTGTTGGGGTGTGGATGCTCAATTTCTTAATTTAAACTGGACTGGGGGGGGTCATGTTCAGTTTGCAATAGAAAAAGCAGATTGTTTCTTGGCATAACCTTGCAGACTAAAGATTGCTAAATACATTTTTAATAAACATTAAAAGCCTGATATAGTAGGCAGGCCTTAGTGCATGGCCAGTATAACCTTGCTTTTTTATGGCTAAATATTTGTTTTTCACCTCTCACGTGTGTGTCTGTTCAAAACCAACTCACGAGAATGACCCATGGGGAGTACCTTTCAAGACAGTAGCTGTCTATTCTTGAATAGGGGGAAAATGTCTCCATCAACAGACATGGACTTGGCAGAGGCCAGATTAGCTGGAAGTCAGATGTCCTCGTGGCAGGAATGTGGGTCCAGATCTAGTACACACCTACTATTTACTGTAGGAAAGGTTTAAACTAGCAGTCAAACTTTAGAATAAACCATGGATCTTCATACACATACTGTACACCTCAGTGAAAGAAGCTGAACTTCATAAAGCCGTGATTCAATACTTCAGTGTTTTATCCATATCCATCTTTTGATATAAAAATACCATTTTATTTTTTGACAGGCTATTTTCTTTGCATTTTAACGTTTTGTGGACCAGTGTTTAAACAAAAGAATAGTACACGCATTAGTTGTTATTTTTTTATTTTATTTAAGTATCCATTAGAATAATTAGTCTTCTAAAATTAGTCTTTTGGTAAAAATATTACTTAGCTTACTTATTTTTAGTATAGTGGCACACAAGAAGTCAGAAGTAAATGTAGGCCTATGTTGATAACTCTGCTTGTACTTTTGGTTTGAACGGTCCTCAGACTATTATTCTGGAGGAAATAAAGAGATGGATTTTCTCCTACAGCCACCAATCATATTTAACTCTGGCTAACACTGAGGTCACCACCGTTGTTTTACCTTCCTTTCTCCATCCTGGTATCTTTGTAAACCTACTCATTTTTTTGAAAGTTTGGAAACAAACTGCTATGGAGAATTTGGCAAATTATTTAGTATAGCCCATAGAATGTTATTATTTCCAAACTTAAATACACAATATCCTTACCTTAGAAAAATGATGTACCTCACCTGTAAAAAATTGCCCATCACAGGGGTAGGTGACTTTTTGAACAATATTAGAACAGAAATATTTTATAGGATACTTTTGTATGTTCAAGTTAAAAAGCTTTCTCAGATGTAAACTTCAATTCACACCTGATAGCTTCACCAAATCTTTAGCATGACCCCAAGAGTTACCCCATGCATCAGGATGCTTCCTTAATGCAGAGGCCAGTTTACTCAATTTAGAAGAAAAGAGTCTGGGAGTAAAACAATATAAGCTGGTGCATGGGTTTAATTCTGGGTTTAATAGCAACATATATATTCCTTCCCGTTTACCTATACATTTGCACCTTGAAGGCAAAGCTATTTACACTGAAATAAAACATATTTTTTGTAAATTCATAGACTGTAAATAGATAGCTGTAATTATTGTCTGTATTAAAACTTTAGCTAGCCAGTCACCGCAATCTGCTGAAGCCATTGGCTTGACCATTTGGCCAACAACTAGAAGGCTATTCCAACAGCTTTTCAATAACCCCGCGTAGAAGACTCCTACAGAGATAGATACTTATTTTTTCTTATGAGCTAATGCCTCTTTTAAGTTGCTATTTGCATTTTTAAAATGGCCTGCATATCTGCTTGTCAGAATATGTGTTGGAAAGTGTTTGGACTAGACATAAAGGAGGCTGTAATAGATTATGTCTGAGTAAATGACAGGTTCTCTTTAAAAATATTGTGCGCTTAGTATGCTATACAATAAGTTATGCACGGAAATTCATAGACTAGATGAAAGGGAGGACTCTGTTCAGTGTATGTCTGTGTAAATCCAAAAATATGGGCTTGCTGGTAAATTTTTAAGTACGGGATGCAAGTTGTTCTATTGAGTGGGAGTATAGCAGAAAAAATAATGAAGATGAGCAGAGTCATTAGTGCTTAGGAGGAAGCTGTTTTATGGTTCTAGAAAAATGCTTAGGTTTTTTTTTTTAACAGGCTGAACTAAGCAGCCTAAATCTTTTAGAGTTTTGCCTGGAAAGTGCAGAGATGCTATTGATGGCTCCTGTAACCAGAGTACCCTGGTACTGGACCAGACCCTTATAGCACTAATTCTGTTTACACACTTTTCACTTTCATTTACAGGGGAAGAAACATTGACTTAATAAAAAGCAATACAATTCTGTACTGTAAATTACATCTTTCAGTGACTATGAATAAGATCATAAGTACCGGTGTGCCTATTATGGTGTTCTTCTCCGCCATAACAAGGAAATCTTGTTCTTTGTAGTGTGTGCTGGGAAGTATAGAATGTAATAGAAAAATGTTTTTGTGTAAATATAAAGGATAATCTCTTGAAAGGACTGGGTTGTGTATGGCTGTTCAATAGCTAGATAACCACAAAGATGACCACCGTGCCTTTCACAGTGAGTAATGAGCTAGAACATAACAAGTCAATAAGTATACGTTGAGTAAAAGCTTGAATAACTTTAATTATTATTACAGAGATATGCTCAGATTATGTGCCACTTATTGGTGGTAGGTTTAGGTGCCTGTGCCTATGAATTATATCTTAAGGTTAAACCCTGTGCTACTATATACTATTTTTAACAAAACCAGAGCTTAAACAAACACTATGTATTATGGAAGCTGGCAACAGATGGGCTCCTTGACTCCTGCCAGTCATCGTAACGAACAGCAGGTATCCCATACCACGGCAACTCATGACATATGTCAACTTTAAGAGTAATTCCAGACTTAAAGATTTCAACCAGTCATCAAGCTGTTTAGGAAGTAACACAACTGTGATAAAGACAAAAACCCCATTCAGTTTACTTTCATTAAAGTTCTAGTGATATGTATTTATTTGGGTGTGTTTATATGTTGCTGTCATATTCTGCAGGCCTTACAGAATACTTTAAAGCATTTACATCAGCCAGTGTTCCTCAAAGAAGCTCATAATTCGATGTGCCTCTTAGGTATCAGCACTTCTGGCAGTTCCAGCATCTTGCCTCAAGGTGGTGGTGTGTATGTATAATGAGCCCAGACCTAGATCATAGGGCTAAATGGGCAACTTGACCTGGTCCTGTACTTTGTTGCAAATATCCTGCAATCCAAAACCAGATGTGCAAGGAGTTTACCTAAATTCTGAGCACTGAAAAGATCGTCTGACAACACAGATGCAGCTGCAGGTAAACAAAGGAGCCTCATGCCTTAAAGTGGAGCAAAAGTGATGCTTCCTGGCCAGGGCTGTCTGCTAGCTTACCTCTGGGGCATCCTATAGTGGCATGTCCCACTTCCGGCTTCATGCAGCTCCTTTCCTGGCACCCTGTGGTAATCCAATTGACAAGCTGAATAGGGCAGGGTGAGCTTTTAGCTTTAAAAAAAAAACAGGCCACGGGCACCAGCCTTGCCCGGCTGCTCAGTTTGGGGGGCAGCACAAAAAGTGGAGCACTCAGAAATGGGTTTTGCTTTGCTTTAATGGTGATTCGGCTGCTGGGTCTTTTGGTGTGGTTTAGCAAAGCTGAATTTCCTTTGAAACACTTACAAATGTTCTGCATTTAAAGTGGACCTGAACTCCACACGTCATAAATAAAATTGACCACTTTCCCCACTAAAATAACCCGATCGCCTCTATCTTTGCATTACTACAGTGTGAAGCCAAGCACTGTATGATTAACTTCTGGGTCTCCAGAGGATCTTAATGGACTTGAGAGGACAAATAAAGAACCAAAAGATACAGAGAGGTCCCAAAAGACTAGGAGAGTTTAAGTCAGTATGGCTAAGTTGCTAGGTCATCAAATGATCCTTAGCCACTTGATATTCTGATTTTGTTGAGTTTACTTTGGTATTTCGGTCTGGACTGAGATACTTGGGAGTTCAGCTGGTGCTTGGCAACTTAGTATTGGACAGTAATTGCATTTAAATTAGTATCTGGTCTGGGTTGAGGCTCTAGGTGGTCAAGATATGATCCTTGGCAACTTAGTATAAGGCACTAATTGAGGTTAAAGCCTTGTGTAAATGCAGGAGGGGATCACCAATTGATGATGCCCCCTGCACATAGCCTCCTGGCAAGCCCAGTCCCCAGACTCTAGATACTCAACTCTTCCTAGATCCCATTGAACAGACTCAGTGTGGCTTTGGCTTTATACTACTTTTGTCCCTTAGATGGGCACACATTGATGTGCTCTCCCCTCCAGGGCAAGTGATTGGATGCTGGTGGTCATGTAAGGCAAGGTCCTGCAGTAAGAGTGAGGGTAGGGATGGGGCTTGGGGTTGGGGGGTATCACCAATTTTCAGTTTTATTATTGATCATTGGTGTGGGGTAGCTTTAAATTAATATTTGGCCTCGGGGGACAATATATATGTTATAATGCATTATTTGAGTTTAGTTGAGTTTATTTGAGTTAGTATTTGAACTGGATTAAGGCAATAGGGGGTCGGATTATGATCCTTGGGAACTTAGAATCAGGTACTAGTGGAGTATAAGCTAGTATTTGGTCTGGTCTGAGGTACTAGGATTCAGGATATGATCCTTAGCAATAAGTGAGTTTAAGTTAGTATATGGTTTGGACTGGGGCTCTAGGGGGGTCAAGATATTATCCTGAGCAACTAGGTAGCCAGCAACATGATTAAATATGAGTGCTTGTCAGTTCATGGAAAGAAGGATCACATGTAGACCACCTCTACTTTGAAAGCAAAGGCATCTACACTAGTCGTGTTCACCTCCTAGACCAAAATTTTCCTCATAGACACTGTTCCATCCACAGCTTGCATTTGACATATGTAGGTGTATTATATCACATTAAGATATATCTCTTTAGCAACATGATTAAATGTGAGTGCACGTCAGTTCATGTAAGGAAGAATCACATGTAGACCACTACTACTGTGAAAGTAAAGGCATCTACACTAGTTATGTTCACCTCCTAGGCCAACATTTCCCTGATAGACGGTGTTCCATCCACAGCTTTCATTTGACATATGTAGGTGTATTATATCACATTAAGATATATCTCTTTTGCAACATGATTAAATGTGAGTGCATGTCAGTTCATGTAGGGAAGGATCACATGTAAGCCACCTCTACTGTGAAAACAAAGGCATCTACACTAGTTGTGTTCACCTCCTAGGCCAACATTTCCCTGATAGACGGTGTTCCATCCACAGCTTGCATTTGACATATGTAGGTGTATTATATCACATTAAGATATATCTCTTTGACAACATGATTAAATGTGAGTGCATGTCATTTCATGTAAGGAAGGATCACATGTAAGCCACCTCTACTGTGAAAACAAAGGCATCTACACTAGTTGTGTTCACCTCCTAGGCCAACATTTCCCTGATAGATGGTGTTCCATCCACAGCTTGCATTTGACATATGTAGGTGTATTATATCACATTAAGATATATCTCTTTGACAGCATGATTAAATGTGAGTGCATGTCAGTTCATGTAAGGAAGGATCACATGTAAGCCACCTCTACTCTGAAAACAAAGGCATCTACACTAGTTGTGTTCACCTCCTAGGCCAACATTTCCCTGATAGATGGTGTTCCATCCACAGCTTGTATTTGACATATGTAGGTTTATTATATCACATTAAGATATATCTTATTAAGGACAGCAAAAAAACATGTAAAGTCATCTTTATTTTACAGGAGCAAAAATGAATACTTATTTTCTTACTAGGTAACACAAATACTTTCACAATGTCATCAGTTATTTGGTGGGTGTATGGGTGTTCACATTTCCCATTGATCCACGGAGGAAAGGCCTTCAGGTTAAGATATCATACACTTGACAACTTACTTAACTGCTGGCATATGTGGACATTTATGTGTAGACAGCCTGTTACGTTCTCATCATTAACTCTGCTAACGTCTGCACCATATCATATTTCAGCATTGGTCTAATGCTTTTCACCAGTATCTTATTTGCTGGCTTGTTAAAAGGGAGAGGGACTTAGTTGAGCCCTGCAAGCATATCATGTCATAATCCAAACATTTAAGGCTGGTATAATGGGTCCTCAATCCACAGGCATTTGTGACTGGCCTGTGAATGTGTGAGAGCCTGGCTGTAAGTTAGATGCGCTTGAAATGGGTGAGTGAGCATTGCCTTAGATATTACCCTGGTGGTTTCATCATTCGGGATACAGATAAGAAATGCTTTTTCCTGATTGACGTGGAGGCAGGCAAGCCTTTCAGAGCCACGATGAGACATGCTTGGCTTTGGTTTACCTTTAGATAGACACAGCCGGTGTGGGCTGCAATATTATCTGGATTTAGATTAAAAGGCATTGCTAGAGGAGGTTACTCCTCACAGTCATAACTTTCCAAGATAAGTCTGACATCTGCATGAGCTACACTAACAGCAAGGAGCCAGAAGAATTCCTTTGCAGTCTCAACGTTTTTAAGCAAGCGTTTGCATTACATTTTTATACGCCTGCATTACACGCCACATAAAAAATAAAGATTATTGTTTTTTCTCATTTTTTTCCGGATTCTTCAGGCAGACCTTTTATGAAACAATAACCTTTTATGAAACAATACAATATGAAACAATCTCTCCTTTGCAGCTCTGGTCTGGAAGGCTCATGTATAATCTTATGCATTACATTATAATTTGTGCCATAAACAGTGGCATTTGAGTGAGAGTCTATGAACTATATAAACACTGAATACATTCCATTACAAGCAACAAGCTGCAGCAAAGCTTTCTCGGCATATAAAATGATATATTAGTAGCTTGACGTTAACCAATCCTAAAAGGAAAAAAAAATGTCCATGATCTTGCACTAATGATACCGAGTAAAGATAAATAGTATCAATAGGTGTGTTCATGTATGTGATGCCACACAATGCTGCTTGTACTATATATATATATATATATATATAGAGAGAGAGAGAGAGAGAGAGAGAGAGAGAGAGAGAGAGAGAGAGAGAGAAAACAAATCTTTTTTGGGGGGAGGGATAGAGGGATGGGCTGGAGTACCAAGAGGAAACCCACACAAGTCTCTCTTCAATGTGAAACCCCACATGTGGCCCCCAAGCTACAGATTGGAGATCCCTGACCTACAGTGTAATGACTGGGCCCCTAGTTTAAGCTTACTTATCTTACAAATTTTTCTGGTCTAGCAGACAGACAGTGTGCCACATAGCAGGGGTCCATATGCCACATGTGGCCCCCGAGCTACAGATTGGAGATCCCTGACCTACAGTGTAATGTGACTGGGCCCCTAGTTTAAGCTCATTTTCTTAGAAAGGCCTCAGTAAGAGTTGAAAAAACATTCTCCTTGTAGTAAAATTTTCGCTTTAGTTGAAAAATGCATGAGAATATCATTGTTGCTGAAACACCAGCTAGGAAGACACTACTTTTCTTAGAATTAAAAAGCCATTGACTTTTATTGTCTTGGTAATTTACTAACAGTGAAATTCTTTTTTTCCCTAAATGTTTTTCAACTCCTACTGAATTTAGGCCATAGTCAGAATAGGGAGTAAAGCAAGAACATGACCCATTATATGACTTGATCACACAGGGTGATTGGTTAAAGGTAAGCAAGGGGGCTTTTTGCCCCTTTAGCTGCCCTGGTCTGGACCCATTCATTGCAGTGAATCTAGTCTGCTGTGACCAATGCAGGGATAGCCCTACACCCCAGAGGATGGAAGTGAACATAGCAGCCGTTGGACTCAATCTTGAGACTCAGTAAGTTTTATTCACCCAAAGTAGGATGGAACAGCTGCAGGTGACAAAAGAAGAGTATGTATTTTTAAAATGGACAGACTCTTTAACCCGTGTTCTATGGGGCATTTTGATTTGGGATGCTCTGCTTCCCAGTACAAAGGCTTAGGAAGCCTTAAAATGCTCCAAAATACTAATCAGGTCTGTACTCGCTCGTTGTTTTTGTGTCCCATGTTGGGTTACACAGTCCCATGTGACTGCTAACGTTCATATTGCACAACAAACCTGATTGGTTGGGAGCAATGAAACAGAAGAGCAGACTGCGGCTTCTGCATTAGACGATCCTGGCAAGGTTTTATTACTAGGTAGTAAAGCTCAATTTCCAAGCAGAGCAACTCTGCTGGGGACTTCCAAATTGATAATGCCCCCTTTGCTTACCCCACACAAGCCCAGTGTTTGGATTCCCTAAACATACCACTCCCTGCTTCAAGCTGTGACCACTGACAGCCAATCACTTTTGGTGTTCAGACGGCCACACAGTGCTGTGTATGCCCCTCTAGTGGATGCTTCTGAAACTTACATGGGGCCAGCTCACAGTGAGGATGCAAAATACAGGTAATTTTGAGCTGCCTGCAGGCCTGCAGGGGGGCCCAATTAGGGTGCAGATGGGGTGATTCGGGGCTCTATGGTATGGGCCAACAGTAAGTTTAAAGAGGAATATTACCCATGTAACCTGACTGCAGAGTTCAAAAGACTCTAGGGCCAGGTTACAGTGTTCCCCTGGGGCATCCTGAATTGGGAATTAGTTGTCCACCAGCAGCATCCCTGCCAGGCTTAGCGAATTAGCTGGTATAGATGGTGTGTTCCTAACTTTCATTGAGATTTCTTACCACACATTAAAGATAGGCTAGGAAAGCTGATTTAAGGAAAGCCTTGGCACCTCAGGTAAGCACACAGTGGGGATTTTCAAATTCAAACTGTTGGGGTTTTTAAACTGTTGGTCCAGTTTAAGCAGACCTTAAGTCATGTTTGACTGTAGGTCATCTTTAAGTAGTAAAATGATTTAACATGTTATAGAAAAAAGAATACCTATCGGTGTTTGAGGTGGTGGAGGGATATTGTGGTCAGTTGTGCCCTCATATCCAGTGTTTATCATTTGGATTTCATTACTTATCATCAGCGCTTAAAAAGTGTTTAAAGATCTTTATAGCAGTAGCAGAGAAAGGAGGAAGGAATGTACAGGTTTGATTGTTCAGTAGTTTTCCTGAAATGGGAGCTTTAATCCCGCTAGACAAGTAGATAACAGCCTCATTTGAAATAAAATGGTTTCGTTTACAGCGATAGTATTTGCATACAGACACTTTAGTGAGGCTGGGTTTTAATGAGGCCGGCGGCTTGCTGGACACGTCGGCGGCCATGAGAGGTGGGCAGGCAATATGCTGTCCATCATAGATGACAATGTAGCAGGAGGGGGGTGACAGTAGGAGAAGGCTGCAATAGCAATGACGTCTGCAAATATGAACTTGGCACATAAAGCGGCACAGTGTGTTTTTCATTAGCAGTCTCAGCAAGTAGACCTTAAATGATGTCCTGTATTAAAGCAGAAAGGGAGCGATTCCCTTGTCCCATCTCCCATAAATATGTCTTTCAGTCTTTCAATTATGCATGGGGTTTTAAGCTTCCCTTAACAACACCTATTTTTATTCATTTGCATTAATGAAAACTGCAAGACTGTTCCATGCCACAAATGAACTTCCCGGTGAAATATACTACACCGCAGTCTACTAACACAAGGGGAATGGTATTTATTTATTACACGCCTGTCTCCCAAAACAGTTATCCTTGCTTTGCAGCAGTTGCAGTAAAGTTGATCTGTAATGGAAAAAAATAGATAAATGACAGTGCTACCAGTTCAGTCTCAGGGCTGGAGGCTATGGACTAAGCTTGATGGGGTTAAAAGAGCAAAGACCAGGCAATTATAAACAGATGGCTACCTTGGTTAGAGCCGAGCTGCCGAAGGAAAAATCTCCAGCCAGGGGGAAGAACGCAAGATCAGAAGCAAGGGAATGGGCAGTTGCTGATTATGAGGCTAACTCAATCGCTGCAGGGGACTGACTTCTTTGTAAACCTGCAGAGACTAAGGTCTACGAGACGAACATGGCAATTGCATTCTCAATAGGGACATCATTAGTTAATGGAACCCAATATAATTTTAGCCAGTGTCTTGGGAAACAAGGTAAAGGCTGTTTTATTGTTGAGTGGTGAGTCTTTGTGTGTGAACAGCAAACGCCAAGCTTTGGAACTACTAGAATGTAATTAACTCCTATGACTCCTATGAAACAATACAGGTAGATTGTAATGGTATTATTTATTTTAATTTAAGCCCAACCTAAAGTCAAAAACAAATATCAGCCCTGATCATAGTTCCCCTACCCACTGCTTTAGGGTTGGCTCCGCCCATGATCTATCCCACCAATACTATTGCATCAGCTGATGAATTAACTTCTTGACTGGTATGAAAACAGTAATTTTACAATGATTTTTCCCTATCATCACAAATTGTCAGAAGATCATCAAAGCTAAAT
The DNA here is from genome assembly GCA_027917425.1 of Gastrophryne carolinensis. Lineage (NCBI taxonomy): Eukaryota > Metazoa > Chordata > Amphibia > Anura > Microhylidae > Gastrophryne > Gastrophryne carolinensis. Next base: position 218,431,214 of record CM051234.1, read on the forward strand.
GATCACAAATATCAACAGTTAAAAAAATACTTAACGGGACTTGGTAGGCAAAAGTGTATAAACTATCATTTAGCAGCTCGCCTCATCATGGCTGTTCTCTCTCTTCTTGTCAGAACACTGACAGTAGAAACAAGGCAAAGAAGTAGTGGCACACCCTTTGAATTCCTTTGCCATAGACCACCAATTATACCGCTAGGCTGGTGGTCTGTAGCTCTGCATCATCAGACTATGGGCACTGGGAGAGGGGGAGAACAGCCAGGGTGATGAGAATGCCTGTGTCCTACAGATCCTGCCCATTATGATGATGATTATGCAGCATCAAAAAGCCAAGAGCCACACCCACATATTTCAAAAAAATGAATCATAAGGTGAAAGTGTAAACCTTGATATCTGGGCTATTTCTTCAAGAGAAAAACAGCTTAGGACAGTACCAAACATAGCACAACATGGTGGTCTAACAATTGCCTTTGCCTTCTATATTCCTTTAAAGTTACCCTCCTGTCAACTAAAATTGAATCGTCTCTGAAATAGGCAGAGTATTAGGATGTCCTGTACTGTATACTTGCAGTAGAAGCCAGAACCTCATCATGGATAGGTACAGTCCAGCAAGCCCCACTAGTTGGTGACAGTCACAAGGAGGCATGATGTGACATTTGGAACAAAGGAATGTGGAAGTAGGTGAGTATTGGGTATGCAGAGAATGATATCCATCATCACCCCACTGCCTAGTACAGGGACCCTCAGGATTTATTTTAGTGGAAGATCCCATTAATGCTGATCTCCAGTGACTAAGAGCAGAAACTGAAACCAAAATTCAGAAGGAGAAGAAGGAGAAAGAGGCTCTTGAGTTCAATCAACACAGCAACATATAGCTGTTGGTGTTCATATTAAATCCAAGTTTCAACTCCATCCTCCCATTCACAGAGCTCCCAGCAAGTCATGTCTAGCCACCCTGGATTTTATTGTCCTTTCACAACTAAATGTACAAGCAACCTTTTATTGTTATTTGACAATTAAAGAGACCAACACATTTTTAGAAAGGAAGCCTTTATGGATTTCGACACCCATGTTGCAAAAGACATGACGGAAGAAATAGCTTTTATTGGGGTTTAAGTTTGAAATTCCATTGTACTACAACTACTTACAAAATAAAAAAATAAGACAAAAATACTCAGACAATGCAAGTAAAGTCTAAACAAAGTTTTGGTATTAATATGCTTAGCCAAGGCAAGATAATGTTTTGTCAGACAAGAGCTGTGCTAACTGCCAAAGAGATAATTTGGCTCTCTAACATTTGTTAATTAGATCATTCATTTAAACCACACCTATAAGACTATAAATAAATCCATATGAAGTTTCATAAACTGAATTTACCAAATTTAATGAGCTGCTTATTGACTGACATGTCATCATTTCTCGATTTTGAGTGACAGTCTGTATAATAGGCTTTAACCAGCACCCACATTCACATTGTTGTACTGTACATAAAAAACCAATAAAATATGTTGCTTACACAGCCTGATTTATATTATAAATAAAAAAAGATTTAGTATTCGAACAAAAATCAAACCGTGTCATGGTGGTATCTTGTAAAGTGAAATTATGTTGTGTACCCTGGTGGAAAGGGCATATATACAATCCTTCTAATAGAAGGGTAAAGATTTTGGTAGCCTTTTGATCAGGCTACCAGTGCTTAGCTGGTGGTTGCATACCTTAATTCGTATATTTATACAAGACTGTGAGTGTGACTTTCTTAAGGAGTAATGCATCAAGAGGCAGACATTCCTGCCTCATTGGCAACATTGTCATTGGCAACATTGTCTTAAAATAATATCAAGAGGTCTAAACACATTTTACGGTTAAGGAATTGCTTCTCATACTTCATGTTTGACAAATTTACATGGTTCTTCTGTTTGCAGATACAATGTAGGCAATTGTTGACACAATTAATGAAAAGTGACACAGTAACACTAGCGCCCCCCCAGTCAAAAATGAAATTAGGTCCCTTTAACACACCTGATTTGTGGTGCTGCTATAGTTAAATATTCTTAGGAAGCCAAATTTAGGCATAAATTCTTTATGATGGGGCATGTGTTTTGGACCCCTTATCATTTTACTTGGGACTGCATGTACCATTCTGTAGCATAGATCTCTGGGACAGTTTTGGAATTCTGCTTTTTGGGGATTGGATCCTGGAAACAGTACTTACATTTGCTCCTGCATCCACTCAAAGCTGAAATGCCACCTCACTGATTTTCTACTGTTCATGGCCACCTTGGAGCACTCGGGAGGCTTCTTTTTCCCAGCATCCCAAACAGCCTTCTGCCTGAACCAACATAATAATCCACAATGCAATACAGGCCACAGCATGATTTATTGCTCTGGGGAGAGATGCATAAGAGGACTTCTGGATGTTGGTACTTTACTTCTGGAATTGGCTTGGGAAGAGGGTTCCAGATTAGTTAAGGGGCCGAAGCTTACCATTGGGTAGAAACATTTTTTGACTGGCTAGAGGGATTTTGAGTTCTCAATTGAAGTACTCACATTACATTGCAGCCACCCAGGAGCAGTCAAAGTATTTTTGCAATGGTTAGTTTTGAATTGGCAGTGAAAGTCGTCTTTGAAAATGGTGCCACCAGGTCCATGGAAGATGGGGGAACAGTTGGGGGGAACATCACAATACACCATTCAAATAATTTAGTGGTGCATCATGGAACATTGGGTTCATGTAGAAAGTGATTTAGAATGAATTGGCTAGCATTGTTCATACCGTAGACTTACAGCAATAAAGCAATATTTGTACAGCATTATGCATTGTGATAATAATAATAATCTTCAGAATATTTCATTATTAGTACAGCCACTAGATTCAGTTAAGCACATTCATGTTATGCTGTGATATAACCCTTCAAGGAAAAATCAGCATCTTGAAAGTGCTTGATGCGGAAAATGTGAATTATAACATGAGAACAGTGTAATCTTTTGGGGATACACTTTTAATTAAGTGCCTACATGTTTCTTGTTTCAGAAAGACTTAATTATCTTGGTGTTAAAAAAAAAGGACCATTTTATTTGTAGATCGAGCTATGGAGCGTCTCGAGTGTATCAGTCAATAAAGCACTGATCTGCAGATCGCTTCAGACTCATAATGCTGCATTGGAAGCGGCATGCAAATGAATGAGTGTGTTTGTATTCAGTCAGAAATGAAGAATGGCCATAACTTGGACATAATGCATTGTTAGACCAATAATTGCACAGTAATGAATGCTTGTCCCCTAACCTCACGCACACAAGACATAACATCTTTTATTGGTTTAACCCCCATAGTCTCAAGGCACCCTCATGCAACCGAACACAAATGATCTCATTGGAGCAGCTGCTGAGACCAAAAGGAAACTGAATGTTTTCATTGCGCACTCAACTTAAATGATAAAAAACCTATATGCTAAAAACACAGATCAAGTTCATTGAATCCAAATTGTTTTCACACTTTCTCAGAGCTCGATCATCCTCAAGGCAATCTAGGCCTAGTGGGTTCCAAAGGGCCTGTTCAGCCACTTATAATTTCGAATCATTCAAATGCCAATCTAGGCCCAGTGGGTTCCAAAGGGTCTACTGAGCCACTTTGCCTTTTTTTAATCATAGACTAGGCAATCTGAGCCCAATGGGTTCCAAATGGCCTATTTAACCATTTAACATAAAGTTATTCAAGCCAGTGGCCTACAAACTTTGATTTTATAGACAGGATTTTGTTTGACCTTGACTCATCTACATATTTTTGTGGTTAACAACCTCCTGTCACTCTATATTGCCAAATGGTGATCAATTTAGAGGAAGTGGCTTGGTAGCCTTGTACATCATCTCAAGATTACGAGCTGAATGTATATTAAGTGTGGCATTGGAGCGGACACATTGGAGCTGTCTTCATCCTTGTCATTTATTTTCTGATTTCATTCCTGCCTTTTTGCTGCCTGAAAATAAAACAAACCGCATTATTGAGGTTTGTACCAAACTTTGTGAGTTCAGGTTCCCAAAACCAGAAGTCTGTGTTCGAGTTTGGCATCTGCCTGAACACAGAAGAGCTGGTTTATGGGCTGCAGGACCGGATCGAGGCTGAGGTAAGTTTTCCAACAGCGCTTCCTGCTGCATATTCTGCACCCCTGCCACACCTTCCCCTTAAAGTTTGGGTCCCCATTTATTTCAATGGGGATTGAGTTTAGGTTCAGAATCCAAACTTTTATTCAAAGTTCGACCAAACTTGCCAGACCCGAACTTTGGGGGGTTCACTCATCCCTGCTTTTCGTCTTTCTGTTGATTTATTTATTTAAATAGGTGGTGGTGTTTGTGTGGGGGGGGGGAAGTTTCTCATCTAATTGTTTACATTTTGCCCATTGGTTTGGTCAATGACAGAACAATTAGATCAGTCATGGAATACCAGCTTATCTAAGCTTCTGACTGTGAAAGGGAGTTATGAAAAGTTTTCTTGCTACATTGCTGAAATATTTTATTTTAGTTGGCTATTCACAGAAGAACCCCAAAAAACAGGACAGCAAACTGGCCTGGACAGACTGCACAAACTGTTGTAAAAATGCACATACAAGTTCGCTTTATTAAGGAACTGCAAAACACATAGACTGCGGTTCCTTAATAAAGTATATTTGTATGTGCATTTTACAACAGAGCCTGTTCAGTTTGTCCCGGACAGTTTTCCTGGTGTTTTTGAGTTGTTTGGCACTTTGCCTTTGCACATCTGTTGTATTTGATTTAATGTTTTCAGTAGTGTGACTTTTGGTTCACAGAAGAAGACAATCCTGTGACTTTAGCATTTCAAGTGGTGTTCTGTGTTAATCATCCTGTGTGTGGTTTTGAGAAGCCTGTACCCAGAATGGCTAAAGATGGACATTTGGTTTTGCTAATTGCCAAGTTGTCAGTTTTCATTAGATGTTTTATTGATCCTTGCTGATTAGAGAGAGATAACCCGTCACTCCTAATTAGAGCCTGATAGTCATAAGAAGATTACCCAAGATACAATGAATACTGGATGTTAGGTGGAAGTTGAAAATCTGTAAGATCCAATCTTGAATAGCCCCTTAAACTCTTTTACAAATGGGCATTGTACCCTGCGCAGGGGAGCATCCTGGTTGCTTATGCACCCCTTAACACCCCTAAATGGAGATTTCTTAACTGTCAAATTGGCCAGACTTTCAGAGGAGGCTTGCACACCACATGGCCATGGTGGCCACTTGCAGGATTCAGTTTGAAAGGCATGAAATAATAAAGGTTATTATCCAGGGGGCATCTGCAATCAGGATGCCCTCCAGCATAGGGAACAGCACCCATTTGTGTTGTTGGGGTTAAGACAAATCAACTGTTGATCTGAATGTAGTTTTTCTTTTTGTTTGCTGAATATATACTGTATCAGCTCAGCACAAAGGAGGCCCAAATACATAGTTTAGAACACTATTTCTCAACAGGTACTCATACCCTGGAGGGGGGTACTCAGCAATGTTCAAGGGTGCACCAACACCACAGTCACTCTGATAGGTCTGGTATTTTATTTTAACAGTAAAACAATACTCTTTTTTGCTTCAAAAAGCACTTCAAGACCAGTGACCTACTTATTTCGATAACATTGGTCATTGATTCCCCCCCCACCCCCACCCTTTTTGGGGTACTTGGTTGTAACTGCTTGTCACTCGGGGGGTACTTGGCATGAAAGGTTGAAAACCACTGCTTTAGTTCGGTGTTTCTCAACCTTATCCTTGAGAGACACTAAGAGGTCATGTTTTGCGGATCTACACATAGCCGGCTCTATAGCTCTGTTTGAGCACTAATTAATTAACCTGTGCATCTGGGTGGAGATCTGCAAAACATGACCTGTTGGCTCTCAAGGAGATGGTGTTCTGCTTTAGAATGCCAACTAAGCCGTTGCTGAATCTACATGGATGATGATTGTAACCTTGATGGGGCGATGTACAGTGATTTAATAGAAATTCCAGAAAGAAAGAGTGAAATCCTGTTTCCATCCATACCCCCATTTACTTATTTGTCTGTAGCTAGCACATTTTGTTTGACTGATCTCTAATTCCACCCAATTACCTTATTACCTATATGACATAAGACATCTCTACTTTCTCTCTTTCTCCACAGGTGTAACATTTATCTGTTGTTCAAGGACAACCTAAATGGCCTTGATTCACTAAGAGTTGAAAAAAATTAGGTAGTAAACAATTCACATTATGAGAAAAAAGCCTGAGAATTTGCTGAATCACCAGCTAGGAGGAAAAAAAGGCAATGATATTGTTTTACTCCCAAGAAAAGTAGAGTACATTTTACTCCCCTTTTCACTGTAGTAGGAAGTGCATTTGAATTTTTACTACCATAAGAATATTTTTCAGCTCTTACTGAATCAAGGCTATTATCTCCATAAAATAGACATCGAATTGGATTTACCTCCACAACATGTTGTAGAAAGTGGATCTACAAAGACCCTTGAGAGCAATTATGTAAAATTTAAAATCCATGTAGTAATGCACCATACCTAATAAAATTTAGGAATATTTTCCGACAGGTTGATAAAAATATCAAAACATATATACTACAAAGATAAAAATGCAGAGTTCTATAAACAGTTTTGGGGGCTGTAGGTTTTGCATTATTCTTACTTGTAGACACTTAACCTGGCAGAGCAGAATAAAGGCATGTAACATAGCCATCAGTAGTCCTCTATCAGACGTTTTTCTTTTGTTGGCAACAAAAGTAAACTGATTTATGTGCACTTTTGCCTGCAGATGTCATACAGCATTCAAGTTAAGGTATCATATGAACCGAGGCAATTGCTTTAAGTGCCGTGACTAACATGCTCCGTAGATTTTTCTTTTATGTTGGTCATACCAAAAGACTCTATTCTGAAACACTTTGTTACACTATTTCCAAAGGTGAAACTCCTTTGGACAAGCCAAACAGTAATTGCTGTAAAACTTTTTTAGTATTTTTATTCTTTACACACTTTTTGTAATTTTGTGTTCTAGGTGAAAATACACTTATAGTTTTGTAGCAAGCAGGTTTAAATAAAAAGTATCGAATAAGATAATAAAATATACTATACTACATGTAATCATTGCAAGGTTTGCTTTTATTCTGTTACCTCCTGACCACTTTATTACACGGGGATGTTTGCCCCCTAAAAGATTTAAGATATCCAGTGGGATCTTCTCCCCTACCAGTTTACGGTGCCATCCATTAGTGATTTGATCACTCTCATTGTAAACTGCATGCAAAATATAAGCCCGAATCTTTAAAATACTCTCTCCCCTGCAGCAGCTTTCTTTGGGCCCGGTTATCTAAAACATACTGGCTTTAGAGTTCAAGTCCAGAAATGTTTGTGTACCCTTGCCACCAGATACAGTAGTTTATGGCATGCCCCTCTGTGGCTGGGAATGGGACAGTGGGCTTCAATAACTGTGACAGCAGCAGAGGAGTCTTGTCCACCTGTTTGCTAGCAAATGGTGGACAGCCTACAGCAGAATATTTGTGGGGTGGCACATTGGAGGGCCCAGAGCTGGGTATGTTTTAAAGTGCCTGACTATGAGGAGGCTGCTTTGGGGATGAAACAGATCTGCTGCTTTCAGCTCAGTGTTAAATGAGACCAATATACCTGCCTGGCCAAATACAGAAAATCTATTTGTATTTAGACAAAAGACAAGATTATTGATGTCTGTTCAAAGCCCCAATGAGCTGCGCCAAGTTCGGTTAATTGACAGGACTGTATTCAGGGTTGGAACTAAAAAAGCCTAATATCTTATCTCTTTGTAGGGTGTAGAGTTGAACGCTCGTGGGGGGTGAAAGGGGATTTACAGAGGACCAAAGCCTTAAACATTTGGGCTGACCAAGTCAAAGTTCCCAAGGCAAACTTGTTGGATGTTGGATAATCCTGGGGGTGTTGGCACAGTCTGGAGCCTGGATAGGAACAGTGGGGCACTGTTGAGGTACATTCCCGAGGGCTACCACAGTATGCAGTGTTGGCACACTGTCTGCAGGGAGCAACAGGGACCAGAGCTCCAAAGGGCGGAGCTAAGATGTTAGTACCCTGTTCCCCCAAGTGCTCTATACAGAAAGCACTGGGGGTTAATAATTCCTTGGCATCTTCCGTCCTGAAAAACCTGGTCCTTGGCGCTTCTAACAGACAGTGTGCTAACACTGTATACTAGGGCACAGGCGCTGCAAAGGGAAGTATGGCAGCTTGTATGGGGCTCCCTTCTCCCACAGGTCCGGTAACAGCTGCCACAACTGCCTCTATGGTATGCATACCCCTGACCCCAAACCTATAATATTTAGCTTTCGAAAGCAGCACATACTGTAGGTACCACCATATTCTTTTGGGGAGTGTTAGTGGGTCTCGGCTGGTGGGTTAGTTGGCAGTGGTAACCACAACCCCGAAGCCATCTCTATGCCATCTCTATGCCAGTAAGCATTCCACCTCACATTGTAAACATAGAACTCATACTGTTAGCAGTGGTAACCCCAACCCAAAGCCATCTCTAGGCTAGTAAGCATTCCACCTTACATTGTAAACATATAACTCGTACTGGTAGTAAAGAGTCAGCACACAGGACGCACCAAATGCCTATTAATGATTCTGCATGAATACTACTAGTCATTTCATTTTAATTCTGTGAAAATAGATTGAATCATTAAATCTACTGAGCAAGAAAGTTCACCTCAGGAGATGACACTGGTTTTACAAAGGAGGCTATTCCAATCTCTATTTCACATGCTCCCATAAAGTGAGGATAATAAAAAGTCTCATTAGTTTTAAACAGCCTTGATTAAATTAATTATTTGGGTCCCATAAAATTAAGAAATGTGTTGTTTTGTAATCATTGTTAAACAGCTATAAATTATAAGATGTCTCTTTAATGGGGGTGAGGAACATAAATAATCTTTATGCTGGAAATGATGCACCTTACAAGCGAAGTATAATAAGAGCTGAACTACACAGGTGATTATTAGTCATTCTATCACACTATATTACGCAAGCAAGCGCTGTGCTATGCCAGTCTTTCTTTTCTGTACAATTGAAAGGGATTACTCTGACAACCAGGATGATGGTAAGTCCTGTGTTATAGCCCCACAACACTGTTGTATTCCTAGCTGGGCAATTCCAAGCAAGTCAGGGCACCTACCGAATAGATGCTGCAATTGACATTTTGATTTTATATACTTAATTAGTTTTATCATTGGTCTGTTTAGTTTTATGTTGTGGGGCTCTTCATAACTATAGACAAGGCTCTCTCTCCTATTGTATACTGTTTTCATAGCATTCACGTTGAACTTTGTAGCATCTTGTTTGTAATAGTCTATACGTTTTACCCTGTCTGTAATGACTATTTTATACTGTGCTGCAGATGAAGATGGTGCTGTATAAACAATAATCATAATAATCAGCTAATTTACTTTGGTGACCGCTGTACAAAACTCAGATCTGGTAGCTTTGCACAGGGGGTATTAAAAGAGTAAATCAGTACAGCAAGCCACCAATGCCACCCTCAACCAAATCTAAAAATGATCAGTGAAGGATACAAAATGTTCACAAGCCTCCTTTAATGAACAGTAACATCATTGTGTCCCTGGTTAAGAACATGTAGCACTTGGATATGTCAGCTGAGTCTCCATCTGCCAAGTGAATACTTACTAGCTATGCTTTTCCATGTGTATAATGCTACTGCTGTGGCAGATTAGTCTGTCAGCAAGGGCAGAGTTTTGTTTGGCTCCCTCTAGGCCACTTAAACTTTGCTGGTTTCCGATAACAGACCTTTGAAAAAATTCCTAGGAAATAATGCTAATGATGGATGTATACAGGATTGTTGTAAACACAATGGAGCAGATAAAACAAGAATGATGGAAGGGGAAAGTATTTAAGCTATACCCAAATGTGCTGGGTTGTTCTGCTTGATTTCAATGTTTTTTTAACAAGCATACCTAAACTCTTCCTGGCAGCATTGGACCAAGGAGGATGCTGCTATGCAGGAATCCTAATCCATTCTCTTCTGCCGTCTTCTGCAATGCTTGCCTTTTCCTTGTCCCCATAATATAGGTGGAACCCAGGGTAATTTAAGGGGGCGTTTGAATGGTAAGCATGGCCATCAGAGTTTGTACAAATGCTCCAAAAGTTAGAGTGGGGCCTTAAACATAATACAGTGGCACCAGGCTGGCCAAGGAGGATCTAAGATGACATGACAGGGAGAGCAAAGGTGGTACCAGGGAGATAGAGGATCCCTAGGCATTTTGAGAAGCGCCAAGGTGATAAATAGTGCCTTGAACGATATTACCCTTTGATGGTAGTGTACAGCAGGCAAAGTAATGGTGGCCTAAGGATGTTTAAATAAGTTCACTGGACATTTAATCATTTGGGGACAATAGGTTAGCATTGAAAGGAGGCTAAATGGGGATCTTGCAACTTGGCTCTATGGCCCAGGAATTCTGTTGGCTGGCCAGCTTATGATAGGTGCACAATAATACAGCATGTAGGTGCAGGGCAGTTTCTTGGGGAGGGGGAACAGGGCAGTCGCCCTGAGCGCAAAGGCAATTGGGGATGCCTTTATCCCAGTAATCCTGTTTTTGCAGATTTGTCAGGGCCACTTATGGTGGTACAGGCTTTCATGCCCCCATATTGAGCTTTTTAGCATTTAGATACAAAAACGTGTAACAAAATGTTTTCTAAACCCTTTTTCCCCCAAATGACCGGTACCTGTGATGGGGCATTTTAACAAGTGTTTTTTTTCTTAGGAGATAAGGAAGTTTGGAAGCAACTGCACCCTATGGGCTATGCTAAAGAATTTACCATTTTTCTGCATAGGGTGCTGTTGGTTCGAACCTTAAGAAAAACCTTACCTCACAGTAAAAACTAGACTTCACGTGTAAGAATGCCCCATCTCAGGTACAGGTCCGTTTTGGGGAACAAAGATTTAAAAAACATTCTTTACTTTGCACTTTTTTGTGTCTAAAAGCCAAAAAGCTCACGGAGTTGCAGGTTCCAATCCACACCGCAATGCACACTGAAAGTCACACTGGCTTCACTAAATAATTAACATGACCCCATTGCTTCACTGGAGGAGGATCATGGTACATTGGTAAGCTTATTTTTGTATTTTATTTCCATTGTCCATAAGGGGGAAAGGGGAAGGATTGAAGGGACAATTATAACTATAATTGTAGGCCCATTTTAAGTATGCCCCCCTCTATTTCACACTAAAATAAAAAAATATAACCTACATGATGGTCCCTGTGTAGTAAGTGTGACCTGCTCCATGCCTGGGACCTCCTTGACCAGCTAGAAAACTAGCATACCAATTGGTGGTAAATATTGAAAATGTGTTCTATTTGTTCTTTCTTGCACCACCCGCGATAAATCTGCATGACTATAGTTTGTATATATATACTTTTTTTTCAAGAATTGTCATTAGCTGCACAGCTTTGCTCTTTCCTTCATTAGGATAGGTACCTTACCTTAACCGCCATAAAATGAGTGGAAAATAAATCAATTGTCTTGTCCCAGTCTTAATGGATATGCTTTTATGCATGGCAGCTTCCCTCCCTTGGCTCGACTGGTGATGGTGATGCATGATAACAATGTATGATCGGTTATGATGAATATGACATGTCTTCATGTTCATACGGGAATGTGCTGTTTGCTGGTGCTGGCTATGTGTCAGGATTCTCAGCTTTATAAATAGGTGATAGCTGGTGTCAGTGCGAGTTTGACCCACTTTAGCAGCGGCACAGTCCCATTGTGCGGGCTCCATGCATTATTTGTAAGAATGTGGCATCTTCCTTCTTTCACCACCACCCCCTCCCTGAGAGGACAGAAACCATCGCTCTCTAATGTGCACAGCAAATGTTAAAAAGCTCTGAGTCAACAACTAGCGCTGATCAGGTTTCTGCTTTTGACAATAATTTAAAAGCCAAATGTGCACCCAAATCTGATAGCCTTTATGTATTTCATCTTGTTCAACCGTCTCGCTGCTTTTATTGATGATGCTTCTTTTTATTGTCATGTGTTGAAACCTGCTGACAAAACCATCAAGCAGAAGCAGAGGCAGAAATCCATGGATTCATGGGGCTAAGGGGTTATCTTTCTAGATGAAAGATGTGTACATCTAACCTGAGAGAAAATGAAGCAGCTATTTCACAATCATTCAGTTTATTAAAATACTTTCCAACCTCCAATTCCTCAGAGACTGGCTATGGGAAACTACTGACTCTGCCACTGCAAATTTTTATCCAGCAGAAAATGACTCTAAATCTAAAGATGTGCATGGATTAGGGAGAACCTCTCACACTCAACATCTGGGGACTGCACTGGTCTCATGGTAGATTTAGTAGCTCACTTTAAAAGTGATCCTATACCCAGAAAGGAAGTTTATGTCTTAACCTTCTATCCCCAGCCAAGTGCCACAAAACTAAAGCCTTTGCCCAATATTCATAAAACACTAACAAGATGCAGTATGATGTTTAAATGGCAGCCGTATGTCTCCCTGGCCATGCAGCAGCTCCCCTGGTGCTTACCAGTGATGATACATTCAGTTATGAGCTGTAAGTGGCAATTTAGCTCATAGTGCCTTTCGATTTTTTTGCTGACCCTCAATGTTGGACCGTGTGTAACTAAATCATAGTTGGATAGCACCAGGAAGGGGAGGGCTACTGCATGGCAGGAGAAGCATACAGCCATCATTCGAAAATCATACTGCATCTTGTAAGTGTTTTATGAATATTGGACAAAGGCTTTAGTAAAAGAAAAAACACAGGCTGTTCTGTGGCACTTGGCTGGGGATAGAAGGTAATGACCTAAACTTCCTTTCTGGGGATAGGATCACTTTATGCTAACTAAAGTTAAATGCACGGCTTACTCTTTATTGGTATCAGTGACAATCTTTTTTGTTAAAGCACAACTGTAAATAAAATAAAACAAGTTTGCCTATAAAAGAACATTGCGTAGTGTATGTATGTACCCCTTCTCCCTAGGACACCTATAAGATGCAATCTCTCTTGCTACTAGCTTCTGACTTCTGGCAGCATTTATAGTAGACACTGCAGCCCTCAGAAGCAATGCATACCCCCATGAGACAAGGGGTTTGGGGTGTCCCCAGTATTGCTACCCCAGAAAAATCATTGCAATTGGATAAAGAAATTCCCTGCATTCATGATCCAGTGACAGCCAATTGGGTTTGCAGGACACGGGCACCAAAAAATCAGCACTGTTTCACTTTTCCACCCTTGTTGCTGCTGGTCTCTGCTGGCTCTAATATTCAGTCTTTAGGGTGAGTTTCTCCTGTCTTTTTCCTATGTGATTATAAATAAACCATCCCTTGGTTGCTATGATCATCTTATTTTTTTTTTCTCTGCTCTTTTTGCATTTTGCTAAAATTGCAAATATAGTTTTGTTTCATTGTGCCACAGTTTAAGAAAAGGGTTGGTACCCTGCTGTATATTACACATATTGTTTTCTTCATACCCTAAGACAAAAATGTGCTGTATATCCAATAGTTGAGTGCTAAAAGTTAACAGTTCAGCCATAACCACAGTTTATTCTTAGGCATCCTTATGATACTTACCTTTATAGAAAATTAGTGTGAACCGGAGGCGAATGGTGGCCAGGAAATGGCGTTTTTGTTAACCAATAACAAGCATTTAAAACTGCTTTGCATTGGTGTTATCTATAAAAGAACTTCTCTTTAACTTAATTGTTGAGACAGTATAAGAACAGCATCAGAAGGATGACATAGCCTTTTAGTAGTATTGTGTTATACCGTGTGAGAATAGTGGAGAATAGTAGAAAAGTGAAGAAATAAGGTGATACCTTTTACATAGAAACATAGAAGGGTGACGGCAGAAGGAGACCATACGGTCCATCTAGTCTGCCCTTATGTGTATACTGTATGTACTCTTTATCTTAGGATAGATGTGTGCTTATCCCAGGGATTTTTAAATTCAGTGACTGTCGATTTTTCAACTACTTCTGCTGGAGGTTTGTTCTGAGCATCTACTACTCTTTCTGTAAAATAATATTTTCTAATGTTGCTCCTGATCTTCCCTCCAACTAGCTTCAGGTTGTGCCCCCTTGTTCTTTCATTAAGGTTCTTCTTAAAAACACTTCCCTCCTGAACCTTATTGAATCATTTCACATATTTAAAGGTCTCAATTATGTCCCCCCTCTCCCTTCTTTCCTCTAGACTGTACAAATTAAGTTCTTTAAGTCTTTCCTGATAAGTTTTAAGTTTAAGTCATTCCACCATTGTTGTTGCCCATCTTTGGACACGTTCTATTTGAATAATGTCTTTTTCTAGATAAGGTCTCCAGAACTGCACACAGTATTCTAGCTGTGGCATCACCAGGGTTCTATATGGTGGCATCACAACCTCCCTCTTCCTACTGGTGATGCCTCGAGCTATGCAGCCGAGCATCCTGCTTGCTTTTCCCACTGCCTGGCTACACTGTCCACTCATCTTGCAGTTTTCATTAATCTGTATGCCTAAATCTCTTTCCTCCGAAGTCCTGACTAACACAACACTGCCCATACGGTACTCAGAGCAGGGATTCATTCTACCCAAGTGCATGGTTTAGCATTTAGAGACATTAAACTCTAGTTCCCACAGTTTTGACCATTTAGTCAGTAAAGCTAAATCATTTTTCATTTTCCACCCTATTGCTAACCTTTGTATCATCAGCAAACAGGCAAGCTTTTCCATATGTAGGTTAAATTAAAGTGAGCTTTCGAGAATACCTAGTACTCTTTGGCAGACAGCAAACTCTCCTTAAAATATACCTTTTTCTCCTACAAATGTTATCGCCTTGTTTTTTCAATTTTTTTATAAACTTTTAGTGGTTAAATTATATGACAGAACTAGAAATAAAATGCAATGAAAAAAATCATATATATCAACTAGCCTTACGAAATACATGTGCAGGGCATTATACATTACAGGAATAAACAAAAATCAATCTATTTGACCTAGTCAGAATTCCTTTGTCTTTAATTGAATTACATACAAGGAGAGCTGAGCCATTAGGAGCTAATTCTATTAGTATGTTCTCGGCTGACAACTGTGATAAGAAGTGAGGGGGGCCCCCTTACTACAGGGTGCAACTATTTGATTACAAAAGTCCTAATTGGAATCAGCTGTGCCTGTTAACGTCACATTAACTATTTTATACTTTCCTCCCTCCATTTGTTCTTTCTCTCCTGCTCAAAGATAACCATATCTCAATAGGATGATGCTTTCCCATCAGCCTGCACTAGTGATTCATCTGTTCAGGACATGCCATTGAAGGCCATATGTTGCTGTGTCACTTAAATGCTAAAGGAATTAATTTTAGAACAAGCCAATTTAGGAGCAAATTTGCAATGCTGACAAATATATATATATGTAAGGTTGTCTGGAAAACAACCAGAGTGTATATAAGTATATAAAGATTCTGTGGACTAGATAAGTCAGCATGCACAACTTCATGGTATTTATTGGACAATTGGGGAGTCATTGTCTTGTGCAATACCATACATAAGATATGACTCAGTATTATGTCTGTATGCAGAATATTGGGGCTCATTGTGAAATAAGGGCTGAACATTTTAGTGGTGGGGTACTGTGATAATGGGCAGGGGTGGACAGGCTATAGGGAGTTCCGTGGGCCTCACTGGTTGACTGGCTGTAGCTCTCAATATGCAGACCTATTCGCACAGAGCCTGTGCTAGAATTGCACTAGAATTGCACTGCTCTTTTTACCACCCCCACACTCCCTTCAGGCACTCCATATCTGTACAAGACACCCCAACTCATGCTCTGCACCTACATTGCTAGGGGCATAATCATAGCTGTGGTGGACCATAACAACCCCTGCACATTATCTGCCCTGATGCTAAATACTCCCCTGTCCATGTTTTGTTTCTACCATGCTATAGCCTTAGCTGAAGAGTGCACTTGTTGACTTTCTGGAAAGCACTTGGCAGGTGGGGCTAAACTGAGATGTCATGGGATGGTGGGAGTCAGTAGAATCTCGGGGTGATTTTTGGTTTGTGTTTTCTAGCAAGTATATTTTCCTGATGATTTGTCCCTCCTCCACACACCTAGACTCATATCAATGTTTTGGAAACCAAGAGATCTGATCTATAGATGTTGATTATTTAATCCTCATGGGTGTTACCCTATGCTGCATAGCACCTTCATTATGGATCACTGGATTAATCCAAGCCTTCTTTCATATGCGAACCAGCTCCTTAATATACATATCATAGTGGTTCATGCTTCTGTCCCTGGCTTTACTGTAGAGCAAGTCTTCCTACTGCTGAATCGCCTAAATGAGGTATGAAAATATCCTAGTCCTAGAGATCCTATTCGGGTATACTAGAATAGCAAGCACTTCAACTCACCAATGCTGCTACAGTATATATTCCTCTGAATTTGTACCAGCAGTAGCAGAGACAGGTTTGGAAAAAGTAGTGCCCCAAACTCTTTTTTCACCAACTAAGGTTATCTGCAAACACATGTGTGCCCACATCTGCTTCCAGGAGCAAAAACTGCACAGCATTCCTCAGCCAGCAACAATGAATTAAAGAACCTAACTATCATCATTTGCAATTGTTTTTAACTTCAGTCTGGTGGTAAGCGATAATTTACAACCAGGCAATAAAACCATGAAATGCTTAGAAAAGCTTGTTGGCACCAAGAACTAAACCAGACCAATGCAATTCACTCACTTCTCATGCTCAGTTGCCCTTGCACCATCTTTTGTTACATTTTGTGGCAACAACCATATGATCTCTGCCTACATGCTATATACCGACACAGCTGAATGGTCATCTGTGCAAGATCATTATTGGCCCTGTCTAAATTTGGGCTAGTGTGGCTAACCACTAGTGATAGGCTTTGGATACGGAAGCTATATTCGACACAGACTTTGCCAATTTGGTCTAGTTTGCCCCATCCCAGATACTGTCAAGATCCAAGCCAAATCATCAACATGCCACCACAGGGAAGCGTTCTTTATTCAGGTCCACCAGGTAGGTTCTCCCTTCTGGTTCAACAGGCACTGGTCTGCTGATGCCAGGAAGCCAGTATTGCAGCCACCCCGCTGGCATCTGTAATGAAGGGGCACAGGCCCCTCCTCCTTCCTTGTAATCCCACCAAGCTAATGCTGGGATGACGAAGGAGGGAGGGTTTTATACCTCAGAGGAGTGTCTGTGGAAGCCCTCATGTGACTTATGATGGAGGACATGGAAGGGGATTTCCCAGTATAAAAGCCTCCCTGCCCCTGCTGCCCAGCATTAGCTTGGCAGGATGCCAAGGGAGGGGGACAGGAACTTGTGCCCCCTTCACTACAGATGGCAGCAGGGTGGCTGAAATAGCGGCTCCCTGGCATTAGCAGATCAGCTCAACAGACCAGGAGGGAGCCCCTGATTCTTACTGACCTGAAGAGAAGATGTCATCTGGCAGGGAGACAGGTGGAGAAGGACACTGAGAGGTGAGTCCCATGGGACCCCTATACCAGTTCACACATTCTGATTGCTGGCATCAAGGAGTACCAAATGCTGGATACTGGGGACTATCTGGCCGGTGGCTTTCAAACCATATTTTCCCTGCTTCTGGCTCAACAGCGCTAACATTTAGCCCTAATTCAGCCAATTAGTATTCTTTCACTGTATTATAAGTAAATAGTGCATATTGATTGAATTAATTGTTATTCATTAGTTTTTAGGAAACCAGCTTGTTTTTAATATTTACTGCTAACTGGGCAGTTGCTTAGCAATAACACTTTAAAATAAAAGTAAACAGAACAGATATAAAAATTATTGTTTTCATAAAGTACTGCATATATTGTTTACATCTATAGCGTATTTTATTAAGTAGGTAATAAAGGGCTGCCTTTATTATATCTATTTGTACATTAAATAATTTTACTAACCTACAGTGGGTGGATGTTGTCTCATTACAGCCATTTAGGAGAGTCCTACACAATACCTGGCAATACACTGTTTCCCTAAGGAGGCCCAGGAGGTTGTCAATTGTGAATTCCGTAATACCTTCGAGTGAAAAAGTTAATTGGCATACATTTGTCGTTTCTATGAAAAGAAGAGAAACAGGGCGTGCAAGCATGTTGAATTTCCAAGCATGTTAGGAAGGGCAGATGTCTCATAGCTTATCATTGTCAGTAGACATCTGCCCATCTATGACCAGCCTATTGAATGCCTGTGACACAAT
Source organism: Gastrophryne carolinensis (assembly GCA_027917425.1). Taxonomy (NCBI): domain Eukaryota; kingdom Metazoa; phylum Chordata; class Amphibia; order Anura; family Microhylidae; genus Gastrophryne; species Gastrophryne carolinensis. The sequence continues at coordinate 218,449,468 of CM051234.1, forward strand.
GTCCCTATCTTCAGGAAGTGGTTATATGCAACTCTCTGTGTTCCCACTGCCCGCCAACACATCATATGGCTACAGCTTAATCACTCTTCTGATAATCAGACAAATTAGTGTATTACTGAAAAGCAAGGAATAATTATTATTTTAGGATAGACTAATTGGTCTCTCACATGAAATAAGGCAAAAATTGAGATGCAACGTGTGGTAACCTAAAGTGACTGATCATGGACAGCAATAATTAGTCAGCCAAGGGACAATCCCTATTGTTTTCTATTCTAAGCTGGAAACAAAATAACCTGCACCTGCTGGGTAAAAGGAACAAGAATCTACCATACAGTGTGGCATAAATATGAACGGCTGGATTAGTTTAATCAAAGTTAAACAAAGTTTGACAAAATCTCTCTTCAGTCTACCATTATTCAGCACACAATCATGTGAAAAATAATCCTAATCAATAATAAATGTTTGACAAAATACTATTTCCAAAAATTGTGAACAACTCCCTTAAAGAAGTGAGACATAACTTGATGGACAGAACCCTGCATTTTATGAATAAATTAGCTAAATATCAATTAGCTCAGCACTCCCAGATGGCAGGAGAAATCTGAACACCAAAAAGAAGCCTACACAAATACAAAATGTCAACACAGTTAGACAAGGACACATTTGTGATTTTTGAACCCACTTCAGGCTGCCTTGAAACTATCTATTTCTAATCCATGAGATATTCACCCTACCCCATGATACAAAATAGACCACTAACCATATAAATATGTTAATCCCAAGAGTGACAGACTCTTTTTCATACTACCCTCAAAAAAGTTTTTTTTTAATTTTAATATATATATATGCATATTATGGCATATTATGTACTGTTAGGATGATTACTATTTATTCATATTATCTGTGAAAAAGGTTAAATAAAGAAATCATCAGCTTACATTGCCAAAAGCTCCTCTAGCACTGTGCCTCCTCTCATCTTGCTGCCACGAATGAGGAAATAGACTGCCCATTCAATGCCACCCCGCTGATGTGGGCCACCAGTAATAGCTCAAGGAGCTTGTCCAGACCACGCCCCCTATTGATAGCTTGAATATAATATCTCATGGACATTTTTGCTTCAACTTAAAAATGGAAAACAGTTTAGGACAGTGCCAAACGTAGCCCAACACAATGGTCTCACAATTCTCTTTGCCTGTTCTATCACTTTAATGGGTATGTGTAATGTCTTGCCTGCCATGTTCTGAAAATTCTGAATAAAAAAATGTTTATATTGTTGCTAATAATTGATTTTGTCTTTTTTGACAATTGGGTCTGGTGGATGATTGATGTACATTCTCAATTATTAAGTTCCTCCTGAATAATTCTCCACATAAAAGTGGGTGAATGGATGCCACCCTGTGGCATAGGGGGTCTATATTGATACATACACATGCATACACACAAAAGCTGCATTCAACTAATAATTGTTTGGCATACCATGTCACTGATGATGTCATACATTGGTGCATAATTGCTATTTTATACTATGTTAAATGCAGTCAAACACTTTAAGCCCTATGGTATTCAACATCCCATATTCCATGATCACATATTCTGCACTTCTGAGAGTTGATGAGATTAATATTTCCCATCCTCACAGACGCACTAAAATAGAGGAAACCATAAGATGAGAGTGAGAATTACAGGAGACTAATAGCCTAGTATCATAAGATGCTTTATGAAGTGATTCTCCTTTAGGTAACTTATGAGGTTCCTGTAAGGGGCTTGAATCATGTAATGTGTTCTGTGCCTTTTGGAAAGTGCCAGCATACATGTTTATATTGGAAAGCTTAGTGAATGAAAGAACATAACTTAGCCGCCTGGAATGAGGTTAACTGTAATCCATCGGGAAACCGAGACTAGAAAAAAGTCAAGAGATCGAGGCCTGCAATAACACTGCTCCATTGTTGGAATGTTTCACAAGTATGCCATTAAGAGACTTTCTGAAATGTTTCCATCAACTAAATGCAGTCATTCATGTATAAGTAGTTCTTGCTGAGAATTATATGAGGAAATATATATCCAAAAATATTTAACCTTCTAAGTGTAAAGAGGTGACATCTAATAAACTTTCGGAGTCATGAGCCATAAAAAAGCCCTGGCTTCAGCAATTCTCATACTTAGGATACAGCTATTACAGTAGACTGATACATTTATATTATAGAGGCATAAAAGTATATATCTACATTATCTTTATCACAATGCTGCTCATCTTTTGTGGTTTTAGTGGCCTGTTGAGTCTTGACACACACCAGTCCTATTCAGACAAAGTGTATAATTAATTGAATAAGGGTCACAATTTGTGACTTGCTACATCTTTCTTGAAATGTCATGAAGCATATTAATAGTCATGCACTTGGAACTATTAGGGGCCATTTTATCTGAGTCACACAATTCCACTGACTATACATCATTATCGTAGCATGATCAATCTGAATTCTTTGTAACCAAAATATTGCACAAGTTGAATTATTAATACTTTACACTGCAAAATATTCTGTAATAATAGCAAATACATGGCCTATTATCAGTACACTTAAAGAGGAAGTTTTTTTCTTAACACTCCACTCACCCCTACTCCCCCAATGCTAAGTCTAAGTTGGGCAATAACATAAAAACAACAACTTGCTGGGGGGTAAGAAATCTGCACCAAAGCTGAAACCCTAGGATGATACGCCACCCCATTCCTGGGCACAGTATAACAGTACTGGTCTGTCACCTGTCACTTAAGTTCAACAGTCTCTCAAATCTACAGCTGACATGCAGCTGACCCACTGCTGGCATCAGGCGAGTATTTAGGCAATCCGGTGAGTTGTTTCATTAATTAAAGGCCAAAATTGGCCTAGGCATAAGGAAGGAAAGCGTAGTTGGATTTACAAAAAGTTATGACTTCCTCTTTAAAGCTGACCTTCAAGGTCCATTGGTCAGAAATTAATAGGCCCATTTTGTCACCCATAATTCCCTGGCAGGGGGCAGAAGAAGTAGTAGCTGCATGTACAGTACTTAGCTTTCAGTAAGGGAATTATGACTCCTCATTTTAGAGCAGGGAGCAATAGTGTGGTAGGAATTATGGGATATTTTAGACTTTAAATCTGTTCTACATAAGCTATCTGAACTTGACCTCTTGCAATATATCCTGATGGCACTTATAAGTATTACTTTTACCATGACATATTTTGTTTTATTATTTAATTCTTCTTGTATCTGTAAAAGTCTTGTCCCACCCAAACTGGAACCTAAAGTATGAAAATATGTGTTCACAGCTGCTCCCTACCATAGATCTTGCTGTATATGGGAATGTATTTAACAAGCTTACCATCATTGCACTGGTGGGTAGAAATCATAGATAAAATTAGTATGGCTACACTTTATCATCCAAAGTTTGTTTAATTTGACCTTTACCCCATGTATCCATTCAGCTTCTAATTCCAGGGCTGTTCAAGTTCCACTCCTTGGGGCATCCTGAATTTGTATGCCATGGTGTGTAAGACCCCTCAGGAAGCCCTGATTCATTCACCTTCTCCCGGAGCCCTCGCATTCACCTTTAGCCATGTGCACACCCGTGCCCGTCCTTGAATGGGTGGTGTGGGCATGCCATGGCTAGAAGGTGAGCGGGGAATGCGGCTGGTGGTGCACTCGGCTCCACTGGGGGCTAAGCTGAGTGGCGCCGAAGTGAGCCGAGTGAAAGCGCGTGCACTGAGAATGGGCTGTTCAGCCAATCAGCAGGCTCGTTCTTGCCTGATTCTGTGCCATGGAAGCGACAGGAATGGAAGTGTATGGGGTGACCTGTGGTAGGATAGCGCCGCATAGAGGAACAACACCCCAAAGGGGAAGTCAAATAAGACATGGTTGCTCCTATACTGCCAGGGAAAGCCTGAAGTCTAGCTCCATTATCTAGTTCTGTGTGATCATCCATTTATGCTGCCGGTTCACAATCCCCTGTGACATCCAGCAACTTGTGGGGATCACTGGGCTGGCAGATACACGGCAGTGTGCAAGACTGGCTCCCCAAACCTCACTGTCTGTCAGCGGTGGACATAGACACAATGCAGTTAGACAATGGCAGTGGGCACCTTTTCTTCCATCTAATTTTAAAACAGCTTCTAGTATTCCCTGTAAAATACAAATCATTGTGAAAATGAAAACTGCAGGCCATGCCATATTTAAACCAAACCTTCACCCTGAATAAGAGCCTATCTTATATCTTTCCTCCACCCTGTACATACAGACTGAGCACAGTAAAAATCATCCTACCTGCATCTACTGTATTTTATGAGCTTTTAAACATCCAAGATAGCGGTTCATGGAGCTTCAGGCAGCCTGCAAACAGGAAGTGCCTTCTGACTGTGTCGCTCTGCATTGTGGAATTGCTGTCTTTTTCCTGACCCCAGCTCTGCTCTGTCTGAGCAAAGCACAGCTATAACACCGCCCCATGAACTTTTGCAGCCCTCTCCTCTCCTCAGTATGTGATGCTTCTGAGGCAAGATGGTGGCGCAGGTATCCGCAAGTCCTGAACAGAGTTGTAGCCCAGTGGGGAAAGAATAATAAGTGACAAAAAACATCAAATATATTAATTTTAGATGCTGGGGCATTTTAAATGGTTTAGGCTTTTCATTAAATGATGCTGAAGGTCCGGTTTAAGTTGTGCCTTACGGTGGTTCAATGCTGGGGTAAAGTTAAGCAGAAACCTACAGAAGACCATGATCAAAAGCCTTATATGTCTATAGAAAGGTTCTCATTGGCAAGGTTCACTCACGCTCCATAGACCAGCTTATTACACCTTTTTTGATTGCGTGACTATGGAGTCTGTTAGATGTTGATGTGGGTGGTCTCATTGTGAAGGGTTCCTGTTCTGTTTCTGATCTAAGTGAGACAACAGGAAGTCCCATCAGGGTTAGTGGACTGCATAAAAGATATATATTCCCAAGCTCATTCCTGTACCAATGACAAATGTCCCAATAAAACATCCATTACTTTTTCTTCAGTGAATTTCCTGTTGTGTGTCAACCCATCAGCAGAAACCCGATCTACCCCACTCTACCTAAAACAATTCAAGTCCTGCTATAGGCAAAACAAGTATTATCATTTAGAGCAGTGTTCCCCAACCCCCTCCCCGTGAGCCACCAACCGTCCGGGTTTTGCAGATGTCCACACAAAGGCACAAGTGGAGTAATCAGTGCCGCAGCAGAGCTAGAGAGCTGCTATGTGAGGAGACACACGTCATGACCTGTTGGCGGCTCACGAGAACAGGGTTGGGGGACACTGATTTAGAGAAATGGAAAATGTCAAACAGTTAACTAACTCATTGGCATGAAATGGTAATTTACTGCAACACATACAGCATAACTACACGCATATATATATAATTAGGATGTCATATGTCTATAGCCAAAATGCTTTTAGTGTATTTCTTGTTTTAAATTAAACCTATAATTATTAGTTTTCTTTACTTTAATTGTAGCTTACAAATAAGGATTTTTTATTTTTTTTACTAAAATGTAACTACACATAATGATTTCGAACAAATTGGTAAAACTGAATCAGTGCAATTAAAACTGTTATGCCAAATGCTAAAATACACTTGTGCTGCAGGAGAAAAATCAGGTTATTAAGGGGGATGTGAGCAATTAACATCAAGAAACAATAAGACAAGCTGCTTGTTTCTGTTGTAAACTATGGGTTTTGATTACATGCGGAAGCCGTAGCTCTTTTGGGTCTAATGAGTGTATTAACCCTTTTGTTGCCAAGCACGTAACACCTACGTGCTGGCTTGGCTGGGCCTTAAGTGCCAAGCCCGTAGGTGTTACGTGCTTGACTTTGATCGCTTCTAGTTTAAAAAATAAAAATAAAAAATACTCACCTGACCCCTTGTTGGATCCGGCCGGGTCTCCTCTTTAATTTGGTGCCATCCGATCCCCCGTGGGGGGTCGGATGGCTCCAGGAGAGCCCCCGGAATAGGCCGCCCCCCCCCCCCCGCTTCTGCAGCAGCAGCTGCTAACTGTAAAAAAAAAAAAAAAATAAAAATGACATTCACTTACCTCCATGTGCGCTGGCTCCCGCTGTCCCTCCTCTTCACCTGGGGGGCCTCCGATCCCCCCCCAGGACTTACCGATCTTCAGGAGGGAGCCTGGGAGGCTCTCTCCTCTCTTCTTCAAGATGGCGACCGCCATCTTGCCTCTAAGCCCCGCCCCCTTGGGGGCGGGGCTTATGACGTCATCCCGGTCCCGATCACCGGCTTCAGCTTTCTCAGCTTCTCAGATGCCGGTGATCGGTGCCCTGGAAGGAGGTGACAGGAGATCCTCTGATCTCCTGCCTTCTCCTTCTCTGGATGCCGATCACAGGCATCTGTCAGCTGAGCGGCGAGGGACAAGAGCTTGCAATCGAAGGTAAGTACAGTAAAAAAAAATTATTTTTTTTTAATAAAATACTTTTTTTTATTGTGTGGTGTTTTTTTTTTTACAGTTAACCCTTTGTGAGCTGGTAAGGGGTCCATGAGACCCCTTATACCAGTTCACATGGCTGGGGGGGTGGCATTGCCATTAACCCCCGCACCCCCATTACCTGCCTCCCCAAAGGCCAGGGGGGGGCAGAAGAGCCCGGGCCCACATAGGCTATGTGGGCTCGTAGGCTGCAGGGTGGGGGGGCCACCAAAGCTGGCCCCCCCACTCTGTGCCTACAAGCCCCCATAGCTGGTCCCGGGCTGGTTACTTTGGGTAAGGGGGACCCCACGTCATTTTTTTTTTTGGATTTTTAAGGGTTTTTAACCCTTAAAAATCCAAAAAAAAATGGGGTCCCCCTCCCCGGGAAGGGGGACCCTATGTCATTTTTTTTTTTAATTAACCATTTGTCATCCAGCAGCTATAAAAGACTTCTGGGCAGGAAAGGGTGTCTACCTATACATATGTGGTATCGCTGTAAGCGGGAGAAATTGGGGTTTCTCACGCAATAAGATTTTATTGACAAACTTACATTTTTTATTACAAAAAAACTCTACAAATTGTAAAAAAATATATTTTTTTTATTTTTTTTCACACATTTCACCCAAAAATGTTGAGAATACACCTAAAAAACACAAACAAGACATTTCATGTTAAAGCCCAGACTCTGTTGAAAAAAACAATATATAATTTTCCTGGGAAATCCCTGGAAATCCCTTCGAAAATGACAGTTGAACATGTGTAGCGCAAAACAGTCAAACTCAGTCTGGCAACAGGGAGTGGCAAATGCTGCAGGTAGGCTGGCAGCGAAAGGGTTAAGTTAAAATACATTTTACCTTAGCTGTATGGCAGTTAATAACAGAAGTCTGCTGAGGTCCTCCTATAGTAGTTGACCCTTTAAGTGTTTGGTGACCTTGTCACTTTTGAATAAACAAGTATCATGTTTCAGGTCTGCCTTAAAGGGAACATTGATTTAGGGGGCATAAGTTATATATAAAAAACCCAGGATAGTAAAAGGTTTAGACTATCCTAGTTTTTGGGCCTTTCCCGGGGGACACCTTGATCGAGGGTGAAACCCCTTAGATCGCCGCAGCAACTCACCTTATCCAGGTCCCATGGCGCATCTAAGGGGAGAGGCTGTAATGGGCGCATCCTCTGCCTCCCTCTAACAGGGAGCGTGCTCCCGCTGGCCATTCACAAATGACTGGAGTGGGCATGCGGGGAGCGGAAGATATGAATAATAATGATAATAATGAAACATAATGAAACATGCTGCATAATATAAACTTATAGCACATGCTTACAATAAGTAGAAGGCATCATTTGAAATTAAAAATGAGTAGGTTGTTCTTGGTTGTAATATTTTCTATTCATCAGGCAAAATGGTTTAATTAACAAATGCTCTTGATGGTAAACAAAGTAAAGTGTTACTAATTTGTGATTGCTTTCATGGTCTGCCTACTGCTTAGGATCATAAGACAATCCTGGTTGTATGCACCATGTGAATACTTTCTCTTTGGCATGTACCTTTAAATAGAGACATTTCGGTCTCTTTAGTCACCCTATATAGCCTAACACGGGTCTTTTAGTAAAGTGGCTTTGGTCTAATTTATGATAATTTACAAGAACAAGTAGATTTTTAGAAGGTCTGGTAGATCACATCCCAGAGGAATAGGACAATCACAAGCTGCATGAAGTGAAGTAAATAAGGTTTTCATTCATTTCATTCATTTTTAGCTGGAATGTGCAATCAAGGATCAGGATCCCAACCACGAGATTGCTGTATATTTCCTGCATGTATTGCATTCTTACCAAAAACATATGTAAAATGATTATCTGCCGGAATGAAATTTGAAAAAATGTAAAAACAACTCTCATAGTGCAACATGTTAATGGAAACTAGAGAAACCTTAATTTAAAGTTGTTTGCTTTCAATTTCAGAATGGACTACCCTGGACCCGCATGAGAAAAACTATTCTTCCTATGCTCTATAAAAAAATAATGCAGCACCAAACCTTAATCATGTTGCATGTGCAATATGTATTAACCAAAGCCCAAATGTAACTTACAGGAATGCTACTTACTGAATAGATAACACACTCTCAGAAACCAGAAACATTGTATTAGGCCCTTATTTAACAAGGGATAGCGACAGGTAGCGACTGGTGAGCGAACGGTAATGACGTTCCCCGCCACGCGAACGCCGGCTCCCCACCACAATCACACATTTATGAAGTCGATCCTGCTTAACGACTGAGAGAGCGCCAGATAGCGAATCATTCATCATTATTCCAGCCTCCCCCCACAGCGCCAGCGAGCGACCTTGAACAGCGACAGGTATGACCTCTCGCTACCTGGCGCTCTCCAATGCATTTCAATGGAACAATCTTTAATTAATCATAAATAATTGTTATAATTTTTTTTTTTTTTTTTTTTAATGTGATAAATTCTGTTACCACTTCGGCAATGTTAGATATTTTTTTTAAGGTAAAAAAAAAAAAAATTGTGCAGAATTGATATTACAGGTCTGATATTAATGTATTCATATTACAAAATGTTTTTATAAACTTGTTTTTTTATTTTCAAAAAATATGGTTGTTTGGGGGTTAAAAAACTACTTTTAACCCATCGCCGCCAGCGCTCTGGGGTTTAAACATGCATTTCACAGCGCGGGAATTTTTGTAGCATGATTTGTTAATGAATATGGTGGGAGCCGTTCGCTATGGCCATTCGCTATCATGCGCTCCCATACAGCGCGGAACCTGTCAAATAGCGACTCCTCACCCAATATTCAACATTACCGCACACCGACTGAGTCGCTATCAATAGCCAAACAATGGCCAAGCACAGCGACTACTAGCGGGCGCTCTGAAAATGCCGCTACAGTCGCTCAACTGTCGCTACCTGGCGCTATTAATGAATCGGCCTCTCAGTCTTTTTACTACATTGATGGTGGCACTGGGTCAGTCTTTGTGGCCCTCTGGTGGGCCAGTCCACTGATTGTATATTTTTTGATGTTTTAAAGATCTAACTTCAGTTGCCCAAAATTTCAATAGATGTGCCACTAGCCTTCGCTGTGGGCTCAATCAAGTCAAATAATCATAGTTATCCTGGGTGGTATGATAGAACTACCTGTCAGTCAAATAGGACTGAAATCCTGTTGCTCGTACTGAGAAAGTGATGAGATCCCCAGTACCATGGGGTCAACTCAGCACCTTTCAGTGAGTTACCTTTCAGGAAAGATAACTGCCATACACTCTCATTGTCTACCTGGGGGTGATTGAGCACCAAATGTAAATAGAATTTTTTTTTCACCTGATGCTGAATTCACCCACTTATTTGTCAGTAAGGCTGAAGGCTGAGTCCTTCAGAAAGCACAGGATGGCCAGTGCCCTTATCGTTGTGAATGTCACTATTGCAAAGCATCATTCATTACTGATATATACTTTTTGCTTAACTGGGAACATTATGTATTTTAGAGTAATATGAAATGTACAAAGTTAATTTGGCAGGGTTTTGTTTAACCCCTCCCATTTCTGCGTTTTTATTTTTCTAGGGCACCGATGTGCATCAGAGCATAGTTACCTAATATAATTAGCTGGAACAAATACATAGTGTAGCTTATTGTTCCTTACACATTACTCTTTGCCGTATTAGAAACTGTTTAGCACATTAGGATGATCACAAACTTTGTCTGGTTTCCCCAGCCAGCAGACTAGTGTATAAGAGCCCAAAACACAAAGACTCTTTTGGTGTGGCGTACACTTGATGCCAATTGTTAACAGAATTGCTCTGTAATGCATCACATTCTTTTTTGCCTGTTGCACACATGTCACCAGTAGTTGTATATCCATTATCCATGTTTACTTTTATAATGACTTTAAAATGACTATGTCATTATCTGCTAACCTTAAATTGAAATTCTATTCATACAAAATCAAAGTAACAGCTGCAAAAATGTTGTTAAGCAACGACAGTTGAAAATGCAGCAGGATCATTTTGCAGAGGAAAACATAGCCATGGGCTATCGGTTCTGCAATACCCGGATTTTACATGATACAAGAATATTTGACGTTAATAGACTCTGAAAGTTTTTACATGAAGCATCTACAAAGGTCTATTTGAAATTAATATATGCAGTGTCATTTCCAATAACTGTTAATAGTATTCTGGCGAAGGAAGGGTCACCCGAAGGAAATAGGCAATAATGGTTTTTGGCAGTTTCACCATGTAAAACATTTCCATATGACAGTAGGCTTCTTATGGGATGCAGCCTATGTATTTCATTATTCAACTTTAGCATGATTATTTCAAATATACAACCTTTGTATATATTATTTGTGACAATTTATCTGAGAAAAAGAGCATTTAATGTACAATAGTTACTATTTGTGTTGATCGAATATGAGGCCGATTCATTAATAGCGCCAGGTAGCGCCAGATGAGCGACTGTAGCGTGATTTTTTCAGCGCCAGCCAGTATTCGCTGTGCTTGGCCGGCGTTAGCTTGATGACAGCGACTCAGTCGGTGTGCGGTAATGTTGAATACGGGCTGGGGGGTCGCTGTTTCACAGGTTCAGCGTTGTATGTGAGCGCCTGACAACGAATGGCCAGAGCGAACGGCTAGCTTCATATTCATTAACAAATCACGCTCCGAATGTGCTGTCGCTGTCCATTCCTTGTTTAAACCCCAGAGCGCTGGCGGCGATGTGTATTAACTAGTTTTTAACCCCTAAACAACCATATTTTTTGAATGTAACATTATACATGTTTTTAGAATCATTTTGTAATATGAATACATTAATCTCAGACCTGTTAGATCAATTCTGCACAAATTTTTTTTTACTTAAAAATAACATTGCATTGCAGAAGTGGTCTCCGAATTTTTGACATAAAAAAAAAAAAAAAAAATTAATACCAATTTATTATGATTAATTATAGATTGCTCCATTGAAATGCATTGGACATCGCCAGGGAGCGACAGCTCATACCTGGCGCTGTGAGGGAATTTGCAGCGGCGCTGTTCGGTCCAGGCGGCTTCATGATGAATGCCGCGCTAGCCGTCGCTCTCGCCGGCGCTAGCCTCATTTTGCTTGATAAATGCGTCATTGTGAGCGTCATTGTTCGCCGGGCGTACTTGATTCGGTAGCCGCCTTTAGCTGCCGCTACCTGGCGCTCGTCAGACACTACCTGGCGCTAGCCCGTGATAAATAAGGGCCCATGTCTTTGTTTCGGCCGCAGTTCGGCCAAATTGCTTTGGAATATTTTGTCCAGATCCGGCTTTCCCAACCTTTTTTCATGGGGTACCACTTACCATTTTGTAAAGTACCACCAGTGCCAGCACTAACTCAGACTTCCCCACGAGAGTGGAGGTCCTATACTGGCATAACAATTCAAGTTCTTCTTCCAGCAACGCAGTCATCCCAAGTGGGAATTCCAAGACTTGCCCGCATTGGCTTGTCTGTAGGTAATAATACCAACCTGCTTTAATTCCCATTGACCTTGAATGGCATCACAGGGCAGCTTGAGTACCACCAATGGTAGTAGTACCACTGGTTGGAAGCCTCTGATAGTGACCAGCAACGTTCAGGTCAACCTTAACACAAATGTGAACTGTAACATTGATGGTTAGTATAGCATAATCCTGGTGCTTCTTGATCCATAATCCGAGGAGCCCATCTAAAAACAGATTATCGGGTGATAAGAAAGTTTAAACAAACACTTTGCTCCTAAACAGGGATCTGCAGACAGTTTTTGTTGGGCTGGCCAAAGACATGAGGATTGGGCATGTTTGCACTTTACTGTATATGCCCCTATTTACACATTTCTACTTTGGGTATTCTCCTATCGGCTTTTAAGCCTTTTGCATCTGCTTTGGATGCAACACAGCTGTCTAGAAATAAAGCTAAGGAGCATGTCCACTAACCTACAAACAAATGCTGATCTGACAAATAAAGTAGACAATTTCTAATACTCTTAAAATGATCCAATGGCCATATGTTAACCACTTCCTCATTCACCAGTGTCTGGCAATCATGTAACTGTAGGTGATCAATCTGGATTTCCCAGTGTGCTTGCAAATTAAACCTGAATGGTTTCTGAAATCACACTCATTGGCAGCTATGTGACAACTGGTCATGCAGGACCAGGTCCTAGAAGAGAATCGATTATATGGTCAGTAAGTAGGCTTACGTGGGGGGCATCACTGATCACTGCCCCCCCCCCCCCCAGTCTTGAGCAGTGGTGGGTTAGCGATCCTAGGTGTGGGATCACTTTAAACGGTTATTGAACCCACAATAAAAAAAGTTTTACTTACCTAACCACCCTCTGGCTCCAGCTTTGAGTATCTTGTAAACTTAAGCCCCCCTATTTTAGCAGCTCCGGAGCTGACAGTGTTTTCCGAACCCTGGTGGTTTGTTTGACTACCTTTGATGCCTTGTTTCAAGATGATCAAACACCAGCATGTCGTGTGATGCACTCCCTGCTGCATGAAGCCTGCCTTAGACCAAGGCCAGCCTTGAATTGTACTGTCAGCAGATAGGACCTGTTCAGAACTAAATTATTTTTTTTACTATAGACTCACAAGATTAACAGTTTAATAACTTAACCTTTCTATTTTTAAGTATTGTTCTTCTATAAGTATTACTGATAGATACACATAAATAAATTGGAGACCATCTCATTATTGTACCCATTGGTCTTACATAGAAACATAGGACCAGTCAAAAGACTTTTAGTGATCTAAAGCTGTAGTCTTGTAAAGATTTCACAAGTTTGTGTACAACTATACTAAAAACTTTAGAGGAATTAATCAGATTCAACCCTAATTTAGAACATAAATGGTTGAGGTTGAGTGGCGGCTGTAGTAGAAAAACTACAATTCTAAGTGAGAACATATTGATGAATCAGGTCTCTTTTTCTAAAGCTTAGACGGGGAGGCCGATTCATTAATAGCGCCAGGTAGCGACAGATGAGCGCCAGTAGCGTGATTTTCACAGCGCCAGCTAGTATTCGCTGTGCTTATCCGGGGTTTGCTTGTTGACAGCGACTCAGTCGGTGTGCGGTAATGGTGAATACGGGCTTAGGGGTCGCTGTTTCACAGGTTCAGCGTTGTATGAGTGCGCCTGACAGTGAATGGCCAGAGCGAACGGCTTGCTGCAGATTCATTAACAAATCACGCTACGAATTTTTTAGCGCTGTGAATTCCTTGTTTAAACCCCAGACCGCTGGCGGCGATGGATTTAAAATAGTTTTTAACCCCCAAACAACCATATTTTTTGATTGTAAAATTATACAAGTTTTTATAAACATTTTGTAATATGAATACATTAATATCAGACCTGTAATATCAATTCTGCACAAAATCATTTTTTTTTTTTTTTTACCTTAAAAAAAAATCCTAACATTGCAGAAGTGGTCACAGAATTTTTGACATTAAAAAAAAAAAAAAAAAACATTAATACCAATTAATTATGATTATTTAAAGATTTCTCCATTGAAATGCATTGGACATCGCCAGGAAGCGACAGGTCATACCTGGCGCTGTGATGGGATTAGCAGCGGCGCTGTTCGTTGCAGTCGGCTACATGATGAATCCCGCGCTAGCTGACACTCTCGCCGGCGCTAGCCTCATTTAGCTTGATAAATGCGTCATTGTGGCCGACGCCGGGCGTACTTGAGTCGGTAGCCGCCGTTAGCTGGCGGGACCTGGCGCTCGTCAGACACTACCTGGCGCTATCGCTTGATGAATAAGGGCAATAGGTTAACTTTAGCTATGTGTCATGGTAAGCATATTAATGACTGTGGGTAGAAAAAGCCGGTAAATCAGAAAAATGTGTCAATATATGGTGCTAATTTAGGTGTTAGTTTTCATTTCTGAGAAGTATATCCCAAATGATATAGAATGCACAAAGAAACCAGATGCTAAAGAGGTTAATGCATAATTGAAGAAGAATTCCGTTTCACATCTAATGCCATGCTATGACACTGTATCCCCCCTACATTAAGGTACTTTATCTGCTGATAGCATTTGCCTTCGCCTGCACCGATGAGAACATTAGGAAATATGATTCCACAGTGGATAAAATCCTGTGATGAATTTTACCAAGTTAGGAAAATAAGACATTAGGTATAAAAATATGTTATTGCTTGAAACATTATTCGGCATCAAGGGGTAGAGCTTTTGTTTTCATTTAGCAGACAAAAACAGGGCTTTATTCTTTTCCCTAGTCGGAAATGTATTACTAATGGGAAGGAAATACTTGCTTTCACAGGCGGCATTTACAGACTTCTCTGTTACAAAAAAATCACCAGCAAATGGGTCTAGCTGAAAAATGGGGCTAGTTTTAAAAGGGTTTCGGTAAAGTGAGTATTTAATATAACAGCGCAATCTAGTGACCTTGGGTTTGTTTTGCATTGGGTGGCAGTCACTAAATCAAGGAAAATATCCTTCAAATAACACACTTGAGGAACGTAGATTTTTATATAAAGGGCCCATTCTTGCTAATAGCTGGTAACTGCACATAACCCCACTGACATTAAAAGTCCATTAGCTAAGCCCAGTTTAAACAGCAGCTGATGCTATGTCATCTAAATGTTCGCCAGACTTTTATTTTTTTCAAACATAATGGGGAGAGGGTATTTTAGTCATTTTTTTTTAAACTGCAATACTTATCCAGCAGTAACTAAAGCAAATCTTGAAAGCTGGTGCTTATTAAGGGAATAGACTGTAAACAAAACACAGAACTGTTTTTTCAATCTTTAGGAATTGAAGAACAGAAAGTGGACATTAACATCATTAGTTCAGCAGCATGCTTGTAAAGGTTAAATTGTTGAATGATCAGTAGCCTAAAAGTGGTTCACTTTGCTGCTTCGGAACTATACATTGCACATCAATGGTTTATTTATCTCTGGCGCTTTTCTTACGAGAAAGACCACCATGCTCTCACCAGTGTTAGGAACATAGAAACATAGAAGGTTGACGGCAGAAGGAGACCATACGGTCCATCTAGTCTGCCCTTATGTGTATATTGTATGTACTCTTTATCTTAGGATAGATGTGTGCTTATCCCAGGCATGTTTAAATTCACTTACTGATGATTTTTCAACTACCTCTGCTGGAAGTTTGTTCCAAGCATCTACTATTCTTTCTGTAAAATAATATTTTCTAACATTGCTCCTGATCTTCCCCCCGACTAGCTTCAGGTTGTGCCTTTTTTTGTGTTTTCTGTACCTTTAAAGATTGGGACACAGCTATTTTTTTAGGGGCCTATCCTTGTTTGTTTCCCAGACAGATAGTGAATTGAGTCATATGTGCAAAGCTTTAATGGGGCTAATTCACAAAAATGCAATACCTGAATAGTAAGAGGTGGAGCTGCTCCAAATGAAAAGCATTTCCACCAAGCTTATGGTTTTCTTGCTCCTTGGAAAAATAAAATCCAGACGTTTGTAAGCATACAGTACCATGCTACTTTTCCAGGGGTGATCTGCTCCATTCCAATGCCAGCCAGCAGGGAGCAGTAGCATTAAACCAGCCTATAATATGTCTGAATCATTGCATGATGGGCAAATGCATCTTCACACATCAGAAAAATTGTAGTAGAAATAAACTGCTGTTCCAGAAAGGCTAGCTAAGGAGAAAGGCTATTAGACTTGAACAGTTCTCCCCTGTAAAAGCAGAATGTCAAGATCAAAACCTCTCACCCTGAATTTCTCTGCCTTTGATTATAAGAAGGTTACACGTTTGGCTGAGATTTATTTTATGCAGGCTGTATATGAGGCCGATTCATTAATAGCGGCAGGTAGCGACAGTTGAGCGACTGTAGCTGTATTTTCACAGCGCCCGCTAGTAGTCGCTGTGCTTGGCCATTGTTCGGTTGTTGATAGCGACTGAGTCGGTGTGCAGTAATGTTGAATACGGGGTGACGAGTCGCTATTTGACAGGTTCCGCGATGTATGGGTGCGCATGATAGCGACTGGTCAGAGCGACCGGCTCCCACAACATTCATCAAAAAATCACGCTCAAAAAATTCTCACGCTGTGAAATGCATGTTTAAACCCCAGAGCGCTGGCGGCGATGTGTTAAAAGTAGTTTTTTAACCCCCAAACCACCATATTTTTGGAAACCAAAAAAAAATAAAAAATTATAAAGAATTTAGTAATATGAATACAATAATATCAGACCTGTAATATCAATTCTTTTTTTTTACCTTAAAAAAATTAACTAACATGGCAGAAGTGGTCACAGAATTTTTCACATAAAAAAAAAAAAAAAAAACATTAATAACAATTAATTATTAATATATAAAGATTGTTCCATTGAAATGCATTGGAGAGCGCCAGGTAGCGAGAGGTCATACCTGGCGCTGTTCAAGGTCGGACGCTGGCGCTGTGGGCTGAGGCTGGAATAATGATGAATGATTCGCTATCTGGCGCTATCTCAGTCGCTAAGCAGGATTGGCTTGATAAATGTGTGATTGTGGTGGGGAGCCGGCGTTCTCGTGGCGGAGCCCGTCATTACCGGCCGCTCACCATTCGCTACCTGGCGCTATCCCTTCATAAATAAGGGCCTATGTTACCACATCACCTGCTATCTAGCATATTTATTTGGATTTTTATTATTGGACTATTTTCTTTATTTACAATAGCGCTCCTGTAAAGACTTGGGCCTTAATGCACTAAACTGATGTAAAAATAATATTTTAGTTGCATTTGCACAATGTGAAGGTGGGCTGTTCGAAGTAACACCCGCACCTTTAAATTTTAGGGCTGCATGCAAGTTTTTCATGTTATGTCCGCATTTGGAAGGGCACCAAAGCTGTGCCAAAAGGAATAGGGCAGGCAAAACACCATGGCCTAGGGGCAGCCATGCAGTCTCTTAACCCCTAGTAACCAGTCCCCATGTCTGGTGCACCAGGCTGGGTTCAAGGGATATTTTTAAAAGTGAATAAAAAACTGTAATGTAATATAATTTACACCCCCGTCTGTCTTTTCATTGAAGAAATGCTACCATGTGCGGCATGGAATTTTTCATTGAAAAAAAAACATATGGGAAAGTGCAGTGTAGTTTTTACACCTGCTCTTTGAAGGCGTAAAAGATCCGATCAAAAGCTAGTAAAAGAAAAGTAACAAAACACAGCTGAACTATGCACACTTTATACACGAGTAAGTTTTACATGGGAACTTTTTTGTGTTTTTTGCACATTTTATGCACTTATGTGATCTGTTAAAAAGAAATTACACAATTAAAAAAGGTTCAACTGAATCCCAGGAACCTGAAAATATTCAAAAAAGTTTTATACTACTATAAAAATAAGCATAAATATGCTAAGAGTTATTATTGCATCAAGCCTATGAAGTAGATAATCCAGAGCGCTTCCTACTGTTTTACAATTAGGTCTTAGTAAGTGAACATTAAAGCAGCAGGGCCCCAAGATACTGCTCAGCCTGCTCATGATTTATTTCTGCATCCATTGTTCAGGTGAAACTTTCCCTTTCATTTTCACTAGAGATGAGCGAACTTTTGAAAAGTTTGATTCGGCCGATTCGCCGAATTTCACAAAGAAATTCGGGTTCGGCCGAATCGAACTTTTACGAAGTTCCCCATCAAAAATGCCGGCATGGTGGGAGCCGGCCGGCGGGCCGGTAAAGCCGGCCGGCCCGCTCCCACCATGCCGGCATTTAAAAAAAAAGCAAACACTTACCTGCAGGTCCGGAGCGTGGAGGCCGGCGCCGCTCTCAGCTGTCATCTGATGACGCGCCCTCAGATGACAGCTGAGAGCGGCGCCGGCCTCCACGCTCCGGACCTGCAGGTAAGTGTTTGCTTTTTTTAAAAATGCCGGCATGGTGGGAGCGGGCCGGCCGGTTCCGCTGTCAGCACGGAACCGGCCGGCCCGCTCCCACCATGCCGGCATTTTTTTTTTTTTTAATTTCAGGAAAAATTCGATCAGCACGAACCACAAAATATTCGGGTTCGTGCCGAATCGAATATTTCCTGAAATTCGGAGCGAATTCCGGTTCGTCCGAACCGGTTCGCTCATCTCTAATTTTCACCTTCTTTCTGTGCACACATTGCGGAGCATCTCTAGACAAACATTGGGCCTGATTTATCAAGCACTTCTGCCAGACCATGCAGTGCAAATTCGAGTAGTGCAAAATGTAACTTATAATTTTTTCAGCATGTTGCTGCACCGCTGATGTTTTAGTAAAGGTGTTTCCTCCAGTGCAGCAACATGAGCCAGTGTAAAAAAAAAATACAAATTATATTATGCACTGCTCTAATTTGCACCAATGTTGCATTGTCTGGCAGAAGTGCTTGATAAATCAAGCCCCCCCCCCCCCCCCAGTGTGGCCATTCTTTAAATGCTTTTGTCAAACTAATGTTGCTATGTAGGGGCTCACTTTTTTGCATTTAAATAAGAACATCAAACCTAAAATAAAAAGGGTCTGATTCTCCGCCCCCCCCATCGACCCCTACTTACCTTTTGGATGTTGTCGCGGTGACATCAGGCAGCTTCAGGGCCTGATCCTCACCCTGCCTTCTGCTTGGCTGCCTGTAAATGACAAGCGTGATTTTCAATGTCCAACAGTGATCTCACAGCTCTGCAAAGTCTTGTGGGATTTCGGGCGGCTCCATTGTAACCCATTCATGGGCACTGCACAGGCGTTAGATCGGGGGCTGCGCACAGTGCCTGAGGGGGTGCAAGACAACCCAGGGACAACCCAGAAGATAGATCCCCCGGTGAGGTGAATAAATACTTCCAAAAGGTAAAACCAGAGGGGGGCAGCAGATCGGTGAGGTTTGGGAGAGGCTTAAACCTGCCCTGTTGTTCCTCTTTAACCTTGTTCTTTGAAGACTTCTTTAAAATAAGTTCAGAATTGTGTACTTTCAAAAATAACCCCCTTGTAGTAAAGGCAACACAGATGCCCTTTTTACCAAAGGATGTATTATGCATAAACTGAAGTCCTTGACTTGTATCTGCGTACACAAATACGTATCTACGTAAGTAAGTATCTACACATTTATATAAATGTACTAGGTGGTCCATTAGGTCTAGTGTTAGTGTTATATAAATTATAGCACTGTTAGACCAGCCAGAAAACCTGAAGATCTGTATAATGCTTTCATTGGGGGGTCATTTCTGTGTCACATATCTATGTGCAGTTTTGATGCAAGAAACATCAGTCTTCCCTCCAAACAAACAAGATACATAGCATAGATTTTGTCTGAATATCTTCCAAGGTGGCATGCTGGGATCAGAAATGCTGATGCATAGCTCCTGCTGCAGTCTGCATTTTGATAAGGCTTCTCTTAAGACATACATAGATCCCTGGATAGCTACAGGTCTGGATGGTGCCAAGCTGATATTAAGCACATCTTGTTCACAGATGCAGTGTGCAGTGCCCCCTATTCGAAACGGGCCGGCTGATTCATCATAAGCGCCAGGTAGCGACAGATGAGCGTCTGTAGCAGCATTTTCAGGGCGCCCGCTAGTAGTCGCAGTGCTCGGCCATGAGTCGCTACTTTATAGCGACTCAGTCGCTGTCCAGTAATGTTGAATACATTGTGAGGAGTCGCTATTTGACCAGTACAGCGCTGTATGGGAGCGCATGGTAGCGACTGGTCATAGCGACCGACTCACACCATATTCAGCAAAAAAAAGAATCACAAATCTCTGGCGCTGAAAAATACTTGTTTGAAGCCCAGAGCGCAGGAGGCGGTGTGTTTAAAGTCTGTTTTCAAGCATCTATCAACTAGTAACAAAGCGAAAACATATGGAATTACATTGTAATAACATTGTAACATGAACACTTTAATGGCAGACCTGTAATGTCATTTCTGAGGAAATATATAAAAAATGAAAACATTGTGAAAAAACTGCTTTTTCAATGCCAGAAGAGGTCACAGAATTATTTGTGATTTTTTTGGAAAAAAAACAAATACCCCGTTTAAAGAGAAGAAAAGGTTCATCCATTGAAATCGAAAGCGACAGGTAGCGAGAGGTCATACCTGGCGCTGTGCAAGGCGGAACGCCGGCGCTGTTCACTGAGGCTGTGAAAATGATGAATCAGACGCTACATGGCGCTATCCCAGTCGCTAAACAGATTCTGCTTAATAAATGTGTAATTGCGTGCCGTGTCCGGCGTTCACCAGTCGCTACCTGTCGCTACCTGTCATTAACCAGCCACTACCTGACGCTATCCCTTCTAAAATAAGGGCCTTAGTCTGATAGTTTAGCAGTCCCAAAACACACGTGACATTAAGCCACTTAAGAGATGTAATTTAGATTTTTATATCTGCCTCTCAGTAAGGTAGATTTTATTTCTGGAAACAATTATTTATTTCCTGCATTATGCACAGACCCCCAGGCACATAGCTTTGATGAATAATGAACCCTCAGGCACCAAGTTGTAATGGAGCAAAAACACTGCTAGAAATTCAGGATCTTGCAGGATATAATTAGTGCAATATCTGCTATGTTTCTACATTTCCTTTCCCCAGATATAAATGTCTTAACCTGGTACAGAAACTGTGGTCTGTTTTATTTTCTGCAGTGATGGTGGTCTTCCGCTGAATATTTCTGCCTTTTTTTAAGTTTTACAATCAGTGTGCATAATCCAAAAGATTTGTAGAAGCTCAGCTCATCTTTGGAGTGTGTCTCTTATTTCTTTTGGATAGCTGTGCACTTGGAAAGACTTTTCCAGTTACAAGTACACAATAAAAAGGAATCATAAAATAAATCTACTAAAAAGTGGCCGAGATTTTTTCTTCAATTTTTTAAATAGCCCTGTGGGCTAAGTTAATGTCTGGGAGGCTTGCAAGGAGAAAGTGCAGCTCGGTTTCTTAGGATGAAGAAGTCTAGAGAACCCTTTAGCAATTTTTTCTGGACATCCCATAGTCTGCTGTTATATACAAACTACAAAATAAAATCTGACCCTCACCTGGAAACTGTACTGTTATATAAAATATAGTTCGTACTTTCATGTATGTTGAGTGAGAAAGGACCCCCAAACCTGGTGCATAGATATCCAAAAAAAAGATTACAGAGATAAAATGGATAAAAGTAATTTCCAAATATCAAAATTCTCAATTTAATTATATATTTTGGGTGGTTAACAGGGGTTGAACGTTTTAAAGAAGCTTTAACCCTTTAAGTGCCAGCCTACCCTCTGTTGCCAGGCCATTTTTCACTATTTTGTGCTATACACATTTACTTGTATGCCATTTTTGAAGGAATGTCCAGGGATTTCCCAGGAAAATAATATATTGTTTTTTCAGTCTGAGCTTTAGCACAAAATGATTTGTTTGTACATTTTTTGATGAAAGTTTTGGGCGAAATATGTACCAAAAAATAAAAAAAAATCTATGTTTTACATTTTGTAGAGGTTTTGTAGTTTTGTAATATTAATGTACATTAATGTACATTTTTTAATAAAATAATGTTGCTCGAATTGTATTACTTGACTTTTTGTTTTATATCTGAGCAATGAATGTATCATCAGTTCTAAGTGCCAGGAGGGTGAAAAAAGAGATGATTTGCCTTGTTCCGCCTACTAGTTAGGAGATGGATTAGGAGTATTCCTGTTATTCTCCCTCAGTATGTGCCATGTAAATAGTTCCTTTTTTAGTGCTCATTTCCAGAACTTTTGGATCCCTGAATTGAATCTTATTACTGAATTATAATAATAATAATAATATAATAATAAGGCGCCCTTAAAACTCACTTATTCAGACAAGCATATAATCTGGCCTAACCAATCTTCTAAAGGGCATACGCCACAAAGCTCAATACTGACTGTTTGTGATCCTTCCCCCTCGTCTTCACCCCTCTTCCTTTAGACTGTAAGCTCGCAAGGGCAGGGCTCTCTCCCCTATTGTATCTTGTACTCAGAATATCCATTGTCAACTCTGTAAAACTGCATTTGAAATAGTATATGTACCATATGTTTCCCACCTGTCTGTAATTACTACTTTGTAAAGCGCTACGGAAGATGATGGCGCTATATAAATTAACAATAATAATAATTAGAGATGAGCGAACTTCTTGAAAGTTCGATTCGGGCGATTCGCCGAATTTCCCCAAGAAATTCGGGTTCGCCCGAATCGAACTTTCACGAATCGCTCATCTGAAAAAAAAAATGCCGGCATGGTGGGAGCGGGCAGGCCGGCTACGCTGTCAGCGGGCGGCGGAAGCCGGCCCGCTGACAGCGCAGCCGGCCTGCCCGCTCCCACCATGCCGGCATTTTTTTTTTTTATTTCAGGGAAAATTCGATCGGCACGAACCAAAAAAAATTTGGGTTCGTGCCGAATCGAATTTTCCCTGAAATTCGGAGCGAATTCCAGTTCGTCCGAACCGGTTCCCTCATCCCTAATAATAATAATTAACTAATTCCTACATTGAATAGTTTTGTGAGTTTATTTTTAGTATACCGATAGGGATATTACTCTTCACTTCTGTTCTGACCTCATAGCTCAAACCAAAATGTCAGTTCACATCAATACCAATAAGTTTCATCGATACGTAGGTTAAAATACTGTATGCCTTAACCATCCATATGATATGTAAGTTGCTAATTTGTACTTTAAGTAGAAAATAGATATTAAGAGAAATAGGATAAAAAGGTAAAGAGTAAATATTTATTACAGGGTTAGTGCACCATATTCATAGTGTAAAACCTAAACCATTTTTGTACTTGATCATTTTAAGATATATATATATATATATATATATATATATATATATATATATATATCTTAAAAACTTTAACAAAGATGTTTGATAAAGGATTCCAGCTCTAATCTTTCTCTACAGTAACACTCATAGGGCTAATTGTTCTTCGCTGATGAGATTGGTTCTGCTTTTAAACCTCCTTCCTTAGTTCTTAGCAATGGAGCCCATTGTTGGTGTGTTGGCAGCACTCTCTGCTTGGAGAAGCCCTCTCTGAATAGTAATCACATCACATGGTTATCCCAGGCATTTCCTAGATGTGTTTGCTCAGTTAAGTGCTCACTATCAGCAACAGTGCACGGCCGATTCCCATAGGGCATTCTTTCCTTATAACGAAGGAACATGGCAACAGCGGAAAAGGTGATTTTGCAAAGAAAGTACTCGTTCATTGAACTTTATACATTTTGTAAAGATCATAGTTTTTAATGCATGCCCATTGGAAAGGTTTTACTCAGTCTTGCGTAACTGCCATTCCTGATGCATGAAACCATTTCCCTACTAACACATGATTTAATGACCATTTTAGTGGAAATAGATTTAGATCACCCCTTTAGAGGTGAAATATAGTATAAAGTTTACCAATATAAACGTATACAGGTTAAATCTAAAGTTATATATATAATTTCCTAGGATGAAGATGTTTTAAAAAGAGTGGAAAATTTCCAGGATGAAATTGAGAAGGCTTTACAGTTGCTCAAAATACTGATTATTTATGAAATGCCATCCATTACGTTGACATTAACAGGATGTTTAAAAAGATAATATGAACACTGTTCCAACAAGGGTACGATCAATCACCTCTGTTAGACGTGCATCTGCTCTATAGTAGTAGCATGACCTTTCACCTTCACTTATTACTAGTCCATTACTGGATACTTTTGTAGGTATCAGCATCTCAGTCTTAGGTCTGCATCTACTTTTACTCTAAATAATATATACTTTATGACCTCAGGATATGAGTTCACAGGACATGCAAGAAAACATTTTACATTTTACAATAAAAAGTGCCATTTGGATCGCCAAGATTACTGCAGCCAATCATAATGGTTGAAAAGCCTCTTGTTATTCCCTGCTTGATGGCCTGTCAATATTTATATGTGCCTAATACTTGCACAATATGTACATTTAGCTGTTCATATACCATGTTTAATAAAACCTAAAACCTCCCCTGGAGCTAACCTTCTATACCCTGTGTGAGCTGTATTGTACCGCTAGTAGGCACAGTGTTGGTATAGGGTAGGCTTAAAGGACATACTGAGTCTGTTGCCGTGGGAGTGGAAGGAATGTGAGTAAAATGGGGCAACCTGGGGAGGGTTACACGCAGTGGAGTATCCCAATTCAGAGTTAAATGCCTGTGTGTTGTTCCTCTTTAAGTCTATTAGGATTGTATGGTGGCATTAAGAGATAGACTGGCCGTTGGTATACAGATATTCAGTGAAGAGCTGTTTTAACTTGAGATTTAAAAAAAAAAAAAAAAATATATATATATATATATATATATATATATATATATATAACATATATATATATGTATATATTTATTTAAACAGTATCACACTACTTTGCTATGTGTTCCCTGTATGGGAACATGTTCTTTGTTTTTGAGGACCATGCTTTATGAGGAAAATTGTGTCTTTGAAATATCTGAGAAATTTAATGTAAAAACAGCGATGGCCAATGTTTCTTAAAAGCACAGAAAAAATTGGTAAGCACAACAGAAGTGGTGGTCTTCGAAGAAACACAAATTGTGTTGCCATATGGTTATATAAGGGAGTGCTGGGAAACATTCTGAATATTTCATTGGAGTATTTTGAGAAGCTCTACAGAGCTTCCTTTTATTTAACATTTTTGTAATTCTTTGAAAAAGAGGTTTAACCCTTTAAATGCCAAGCACGTAGTTTCTACGTGGTTGCTTCTCCTACCGTTAAGTGCCAAGCACGTAGAAACTACGTGCCTGGCATTTCCCCCAAACAGTTAAAAAATAGAAAAAAAAAAACACTTACCTCCGGTATCCCCGTGAAGCTTGGGGTCCCCTCTTCCTGGGGGGGGCATCCGATCGCCCCCCCGTCGTCCTCCGTCTTCAGGGGGGGGCCCGAAACCAGCCGCCCCCCCCCCCCCGTTTCCAGCGCTGACATCGGCGCTGTAAAAAAAAACAAAAAAAACTGTCATTTACTCACCTCCGCGCCCGAGCCTTCTGTCCGGGTCTCCTCTTCAGCAGGGGGGGGTCCGATCCCGCCGCCGCTTAGCTCCGCCCATTGTGGGAGGAGCGGGATGACGTCATCCCGCTCCTCCTATACCCCCTCCGAGCTCCGGCATCTGTCAGATGCCGGTGGTGATCAGAGCAGGGCGGGTGTCAGGTGAGGAGGCTCCGATCGGAGCCCCCTCGCCTGTCACCCGCCCTGCGCCGATCACTACCGGCATCTGTCAGTGACAGCGGCGCGGGACAAACAGCGGCGAGGGACGTCGGATCGGAGGTGATTATAGTGTAAAAAAAGAAAAATAAAGATTTTTTTTCTCTGTGTCTGTGTGATTTTTTTACTTTTAACCCCTTGTGAACTGGTAAGGGGTCCATGACCCCTATACCAGTTCACAAGGCTGGGGGGATGGCAAGCCACCCCCGGCACCCCCATTACCTGCCTCCCCAAAGGCCAGGGGGGGGCAGAAGAGCCCGGGCCCACATAAGCTATGTGGGCTCGTAGGCTGCAGGGTGGGGGGGCCACAAAAGCTGGCCCCCCCACTCTGTGCCTACAAGCCCCCATAGCTGGTCCCGGGCTGGTTACTGTGGGTAAGGGGGACCCCACGTCAATTTTTTTTTTGATTTTTAAGGGTTTTTAACCCTTAAAAATAAAAAAAAAATGGGGTCCCCCTCCCCTGGGAGGGGGGACCCTATGTCATTTTTTTTTTTGATTAACCCTTTGTGTTCTGTCATCCAGCAGCTATAAAAGGCTTCTAGCAATTGAGCAGAAGCCAGTGATCGCCGAGGGACAGAGTGCTCCAGGATGGATGGGAGGTGAGTATAGTGTAAAAAAAAAATAAAAATGAATAAAATATTTTTTTCTCAGTGTGTGTCTGTGTGATTATTTACTTTTAACCCCTTGTGAACTGGTAAGGGGTCCATGACCCCTATACCAGTTCACAAGGCTGGGGGGATGGCAAGCCACCTGCGCTAGCGGGTGGCTTGCCATTAACCCCCGGCACCCCCATTACCTGCCTCCCCAAAGGCCAGGGGGGGGCAGAAGAGCCCGGGCCCACATAGGCTATGTGGGCTCGTAGGCTGCAGGGTGGGGGGGCCACATAAGCTGGCCCCCCCACTCTGTGCCTACAAGCCCCCATAGCTGGTCCCGGGCTGGTTACTTTGGGTAAGGGGGACCCCACGTCAATTTTTTTTTTGATTTTTAAGGGTTTTTAACCCTTAAAAAAAAAAAAAAAAAAGAGGTCTCCCTCCCCTGGGAGGGGGGACCCTATGTCATTTTTTTTCTCGGTTTATCCCTTTGTAGTGTGGATGGTAGTTGTATTTTTTTTGTGAATGTTATAAAATACTTGTTTCAGTTAGGGGGGGTCTCCTGGGCAGGAACAGGGGGCTACCGATAAATATGTGGTACCGTTCTAATCGGTAGAAATGGGGCTTTCACATGCAATATGATTTTCCTTAATAAAATACATTTTTTATTTAAAATAAAGGAGTCAATTTTCTAAAAAAAATTTTTATTTATTTATTTATTATTTTTACTTAATAATATTGTAAAAAAAAAAAAAATTTACAAACAAGACATTTCATGTTAAAGCCTAAACTCTGCTGCAAAAAAATATATATATAATTTTCCTGAAAGTTCCAGCAAAAATGGCGCAAAACATGACGCAAAATGGGGAAAAATGGCCTGTCAACAGAGGGTGACAAAATCTCAAGTAGGCTGGCAATTAAAACGGTTAATAGTACCTATGCATGTTGGGTATTGTTCTGTTCGGGGGACCTTGCGCTTTCAGACTTAGCTTGTTTTTTCTGGTTTGCATATTTATATTTTAGGAAAAGGTGTTTTATATTCAGCTTTTTTATAAATTTTTTAGGGAAACCCTGCGCAAACAAAGAATTCTTTGAGGGATTACTTCCAGAAAGATGAGCCCACTACAACAAGCTGGGTACCCTTAGAAAGCTTAACGTGTGTACTTTCAGGGAATATATGGTTTATGGGGGATATTCCAAATGTAAAGGGTTGTTTTGGTTGAAAAATCGCAAGGTGCGCACTTTGTCTGCAGAGCTGAAATTTTCAAGTAAAATTACAGTTACGCACATGCTTTACTTTGGGGTGTTTGGCAACTCTTCCCTTGACAGTAGCTATGCATGTTGGGTATTGTTCTGTTCGGGGGATGTTGCGTTTTCAGATTAAACTTGTTTTTTCTTGTTTGTATATAGTTTTTTTAGGAAAATGTGGCTTTGATTCTGCTTTTTTATCTTTGCAACCAAAGAATCCATTGAGGGATTACTTCCAGAAAACTATGGCCACATCAACAAGCCTGGTACACCTAGAAAGATTGAGGCGTGTACTTCCAGAGAATATATAGTTTGTTGGGGGTATTTCAAATGTAAAGGGTTGTTTTTCTGGAAAAACTGCAAGGTGCGCATATTGCGTAGCACAGTTGTATTTTATCTGAAAATCCCCTAAAGTGCTGTTTCAGTTTGGGGGAGTCTCCTGGGCAGGAAAGGGTGTCTACCTATACATATGTGGTACCGCTGTAACCGGAAGAAATTGGGATTTCACACGCAATAAGATTTCATTGACAAACTTACATTTTTTATTACAAAAAAAACTACAATATGTAATATATACATATAATATTTTTTTTTTTTTTTTGCACATATTTCACCCAAAAATATTGAGAATACACCTAAAAAATGACAAACAAGACATTTCATGTTAAAGCCCAGACTCTGCTGAAAAAAACAATATATCATTTTCCTGGGAAATCCCTGGAAATCCCTTCAAAAATCACATTTGAACATGGGGAGTGCAAAATAGTGCAAAATGGTCTGGCAACAGAGTGTGACAAAAACAGACAATCTGTATAATTATATATATATATATATATATATATATATATATATATATATATATATATATATCTGTGGTCAATGTTGAGGGAGTTGTTCGGACAATGCCAATAATACGGCCACAAGAAGCACACCTGAAGCCTGCGCCATGTGCTTCTCCCCAATTTCCTGCAGCTTGCAGTAGATACTGTAGCAGGTCTCCAAATTTTCCATTCTCAAATATGGGCCACGCCCAAATGTGGTTGCACAGCTGCTCCTGTCCCTTAGCACTCCCAGGGAAGAAGTGGTTACTCTGCTGGCTCCAACAACAGCACGTGCATGACTCATCAAGTAGCACAATTTGCTTAGCGCAAAGCTAAGGTTTTAATACTACCCCCTGCTGCTCTCTGAAATGTTTGAAAAAGGGAGAGCCAGGCACAGTCTTGTCATGCTGCCTCTTCCTCTTTGTGGCATGGGAGAGTAGCAGCAGGGGGGAGGGTAATTTATTATAAAAGGTGCGTGTAGCACTTGTCCGAGGCGCGTGACAGCACCTGCACCGCAACGCCAGGTCAGCTGTAGCGCTCCCGACCAGGCAGTGTTTGCAGCACCTGGCTCGTATATGCCTATGCACAAGCGACACCTAGAACCAGCCGGGAGAGACGCAAGTTGAAAGTATTTAAGAAAAAAATAAATAAAAAAGAACGAGATTCCAGGCACACAGCATCTGTTATAATCTTCATTTTTACTTTTTTAGGGTCAGGGAAGTTTTTTTTTCATGGGAATTGCATTTGGGAGACTTGAAAGACATGATACAGCTTTCTCATTGCCCAAATCATAAGTTTGCAGAACAGCACAAAAGTACAAAAAAATGCATCTAAAAATAACCCCAAACAGCCCAGGGATCACTTGGCACATGCACCAGCCCCCCAAAAATATATATTGCCTACATAATTGTAACCATTTAAGCCCATTGAATTGTATGGGATAAGGCCACAATGTGCAGGGTGAGCGCCTGGTCCTATCTGGCACTGTAAGAAACTCAGCGCTGGCACTCATCCTATTTCCGGTGCTGTTGATAGATTGGGGCACTACCTGGCACTATCAGAGGCACTCTGGATTTTTGACTTGATTTTGGACCTGATTCATCAAGCACTTCTGCCAGACAGTCAGTGCAAATTAGATTAGTAAACAAATATTTTTTTTGCGCGTGTTGCTGCACTACAAGAAACACATTTACTAAAGCATAAGCAGTGCAGCAACATGCTGAAAAGGTATAAATCATATTTTGCACCAGTCTAATTTGCACTGAAATGGCATTGTCTGGCAGAAGTGCTTGATAAATCAGGCCCTTTGACTTTTCACTGGGACCAGACATTCCCTGACACTCATCTGGCATTACCTGGCACTATGTGGCCTTAGTGTTTGTTGTGAGCCAGCAGACCAGGGGAGATAAATATTCTTTTTTATATTATATTGCATATTTATACAATCCCTTGCCAGTGATCCTTTACAATTGAAAATTTTACTATTAGGAATTCAAATCATCTGTATGGTACTCTAAGTGACATGTTTTGAAAATACACACTTTCCTCCGTTTGATAGCGGCAAATACTAAGGATTGTATTGTGGAAAAAAATATAGTTGTGGTGGAACCTGCTGTTAATTACATGTGGCAATGTTCTGCTGCCTGCGGTTCAGAAATGACACATTCAATATAGCAAGCAGCCATTAGAGTCTTAAATATTGCTCTCACTATCATGAAATATACAATTTTAATGATGTACAAGCTGATACAGGCTTTTTTTAATGGCAGGTCTTCCTGGGACAAACATTTTGTTAGGACGGTCCTTTTTTTTGAAGAGACGGCTCATAAATATGTTTTTCCTAGTGACATTTGTGTTCTCAATATACAAACTTTAATTCGTAATGCTTTTTGAAAGTTGACAAAAAGAAGTGGCTAATACTTGAAATCCTTTACTGGATAAACAGTGCGGCCATTAGCATTTCACATTCTGCCTTTGAAAGAGCTGGACCTATTGCGAAATGCTTTTAAGGCGCATTTTATTTCACATCTAAAGGCATTTTCGTAATGTGGAAATAAAGAGCAGATCCATTAAACGTGTTCCACATGTTCCGTTAGGCCATGGCAGATAATAGAAATTGTCACATGCTGGCCTGCGTCCTGTACGAATGTGACCGCTCTTAAATACAATCCGTGTGTTTTGGAAACAGGATGATAATTAGGCCAGAATAAAAAATGGGGGGAAACAAGGGAAACGGTAACATTTTCCTAGGAATGCCTTCACCCCCATGGTGAGGAGATGATTATATTTTCTCGTTCTTGCGCCACAACCTTTATTTCTTTAACCTTAGGCTATTGCAAGAAGCTGACATCCCGGCCGGATCCCTGCGGTGGAGCTGTCTTGCACAACATGGTCCAGTTTTGTCTTTGGAATTTGGCTGCTGGAGACGGGTGCTCTTTCAATAATCTTTTTCAAATTGCTATCTTTATCTTTTATCTCTAATTTCTGACATTTGCTTGCCCTTGCGTATATGTAGGCATGTGGAGACATGCTTCCCGCAGTGCAGCCATTCTTTAGATCTCATTTGGCTCTTTGATATAAGTTATCCCATATACGTCCACTTCCATCAGGAAAATTAACTGTGACTGGGTAAATGGGTTACGTAGACCACTAGCTTCTTTTATCAGATTTTGTGTTACTTTTTTATTACAGCGGGTTATATAACATGTGGTATAGCCCGTTACATGGTTCTCTGTTTAGTTCCTGTTCATAAGAAAGTAATAAGCTATTGCCAGTAAAGTTGTAGACTGGCAGGGAGTTTAGCATAGTGCAGAAATACATTTGGCTTGATTATAATGTATTTTCCCATATTTAAAAACTGAAACTAACAAGTAAATTGAATAAAATCAATTCCATATTTTGTTTAAAAAACTAAAGTACAGGAGATCCTAGAATACACACACAATATGGGGGCTGCCAATTCCATAATCTCCATAGTGATTATGTGGATGCTCAATTAGTCAAATACCAATATCATGTAAAACCTTTCTAAAACAAGCTTTCAAAATGTCTACATTTTCCAGATAAAAAGTTGTTCCTTAATCTCCTCCACATGTTCATTTAAAATAGATCAAAACCCACCCTGAGATTCCAGGGCAGGCATACCCTCTCCCCCCAGGGCATCCAGAATTGGACTGCTCTGCTGTTTCAAACCCCCTAGGTCACCCGAAAACTCACCTCCTTTCCCAGGGCAACAGTGCAAGCTCGAGCAGCGGCCGCATCCCCGCTATATCTCTAGCAGGGCGCATGCTCTGCCCAGGCACTTGTGAATGGTCAGAGCAGACACGCTCCCTGTTAAAGGGTAGTGGGGGATGTTGCCAGTGCAACAGGACAAAGGGGCGGGAGCGTATCCGAGCACGCTGACTGGATGAGAGGCTGCACTTGCGCCATAGGCTGGGAAAGGGTGAGTGAGATCGGGAGACCTGGGGGATTTTACACAGCGGGGCATCCTCGATCGGGGTTCATGGGGGGCAAAGACCAAAACCCAGGATAATCAAAATCCTGGGGTTTTGTCCACTTTAAGTGGGATAGCCCGTGGAATTTTTCCGCAGATTAAAGACAAGCTTAAAATGGACCAAAATCCACTCCCCAACAGCCCTGGAATCTGCTAGATTCCCTCCCCCAGACGCTGATTGGACGAGAGGCCGTGCATGCGCCGTAGGACCGAGGAGAGCTGAGTTTGTTCAGTTGACCATGGTGGTTTTCACACAGCAGGGCATTCCCGATCGGGGTGCCCCGGGGCAAGGACCAAAACCCAGGATAGTAAAATCCTGGGTTTTGGTGCACTTTAAAGTTCTTGTTAGCAATTTTTATAGATCTGAGATTTTGCTTTCATATTATCTTGTTGTCTGCTAGATGGGACATCGCTGTCAGCCAATCAGGGTGATCTGCATTTTACAAAGCGCTGTTTCCAGGCCCTGGTGGTTGCTTGTATATTAAGTAAATGGCCATTGAGGAGGAAGGAGACAACAAAAAGCTGCCTAAATGTAACAGGAGGTAATGGGGTCACCTAGCTGGCATCCCCAGCATACCTCTAGTTAGGCGCACGCTCACACTAGGCCTTTCTGAATGGCTGGCATGGGCCTACAACTAGTACCGGGGATGTGACCAGCGTTGCTTGCTCCATTCAGATTTCCTTCTAGATTTTTCTCAGGAAAAGGAAATCTGAATGGAATGAGCACCACTGATTGGCCGAGCGTCCACGCCTTTGCTGTGAGAACAAAGAAAGGCTGAGTTTACCAAAGAAAACACAAAATTGGGATGCCCAGCCAGAAGGGCACACGCCCAAGAAAGTCCACTTTAATGGACAACTACAGTATCATTATTTTAATATAAGATTGACTTTAGAAAAATATTATGTGACTAATATACTTGAAACGGACCAACACCTGTACATGCACGGGTGTTAGTACCTAGAGCCCCCTACACATAACCCGCCAGTACGCCTGTAATTTCTAGCCTTGATCCATCACAGTGATTGGCTGCCTCACACTCACGTGGGCAGTGACGTTCCTGCCGCTGGAAAGGCCCACCCACCTGAGAGCAGGTGGCCAATTGCGGCACTGTACTTAGAGGCTAAGGTAAGAATTATTGGCGTTCTGGGGGTTTATATGCGGGGGGCTCCCGCATTCTGGATGCTCCCCCCAGACTTATAGCAGCAGGGACCAACACCGCACCCATGCTGGTGTTGGGCCGATTTAACGAAAAGATCTTCTCCTCTGTACTTTTTCCTCCATTTGAAATTTGAGAGCTGAGTCAGTAGAAAGTTATGGATTTCAGTAAAAAGGGACAGAGCTGAGCGGCCTGACGGGGGATAAGGGGCAGCTTGTGTCTGATCACAATGCTTTCAAGTATAGTGCCATGTCTTAGGACACCCACATTGCAAGCTGTAACTCACCATCTATTTCAATTTGGTGCCTGTGATTTCATCAATGCCTATCCCTGTAGCTGCGCACGCTCCCATTCCCAGCATCGAAATGGCTAGCCATGGAGCATGGTCACTTGAGAAGAATGCCGGGGATGTGGGCAGCTGGCTGGCCTACATCCTCAAACCAACCAATTGGCGATCTCAAAATTGACAGGTGGCCTGGCCTTGGAGGTGGTAATCAAGTTTTTTTAACTGGGCCACCATCGAACCGACAACGTCACACAAGGTACTGGGGTGAGGAGGATGGAGGGCGGGAGTGGGGGGAGTGGATCTTATACAAGGCTAATTTCTCTCTTCCTGTAGATCTTGGTGTACAGTTGCCAATAGCAACAGATTGCAGGTAGTGGAAACTGCTGCCATAAAACACACATTTGCTAACATAAGAAAAAAAAATACCAGATAAGCTCAGCACCATTTGAAACACAATAATATACATTTTCAAAAAATATATTGAAAGGGGTCACATAGAGTACTTGATTATTATAAGTCCAATATAAGTCTATAGCCACAACATGGAAGGCATATCCTGCATATGATGAGTCACAAGGAAATTATCATGGCAAATATAAGCCCTTAAACTGGACCAAAAGCCTGGCACATTTGGAAAAGGAAGGTAGCGGCCATTTTGGAGCTTCCTCTCCCAGCATCTCAGTCATGCTGCTGCCTGGATTCAACTGACATAACTGACAATGCACAGTAACAGGAAGCCCAGCAGCACTTCCAGTTTGCAGGTGACCTGCAAATGCATGAGGTAAATTAATGTTTATGACAATACATAGTAACAGGAAGCCCAGCAGCCCCTCTGTTTGCAGGTGACCTGCAAATGCATGAGGTAAATGAATGTTTATGACAATGCATAGTAACAGGAAGCCCAGCAGCACTTCCTGTTTACAGGTGACCTGCAAATGCATGAGGTAAATGAATGTTTATGACAATGCGTAGTAACAGGAAACCCAGCAGCCCCTCTGTTTGCAGGTGACCTGCAAATGCATGAGGTAAATGAATTTTTCTGACAATACATAGTAACAGGAAGCCCAGCAGCACTTCCTGTTTGCAGGTGACCTGCAAATGCATGAGGTAAATTAATGTTTATGACAATACATAGTAACAGGAAGCCCAGCAGCCCCTCTGTTTGCAGGTGACCTGCAAATGCATGAGGTAAATGATTTTTTCTGACAATACATAGTAACAGGAAACCCAGCAGCCCCTCTGTTTGCAGGTGACCTGCAAATGCATGAGGTAAATGAATGTTTATGACAATGCATAGTAACAGGAAGCCCAGCAGCACTTCCTGTTTACAGGTGACCTGCAAATGCATGAGGTAAATGAATGTTTATGACAATGCGTAGTAACAGGAAACCCAGCAGCCCCTCTGTTTGCAGGTGACCTGCAAATGCATGAGGTAAATGAATGTTTATGACAATGCGTAGTAACAGGAAACCCAGCAGCCCCTCTGTTTGCAGGTGACCTGCAAATGCATGAGGTAAATGAATTTTTCTGACAATACATAGTAACAGGAAGCCCAGTAGCACTTCCTGTTTGCAGGTGACCTGCAAATGCATGAGGTAAATGAATGTTTATGACAATGCATAGTAACAGGAAGCCCAGCAGCACTTCTGTTTGCAGACAGCCTGCAAATGCATGAGGTAAATGAATTGCGATGACAATGCATAGTAACAGGAAGCCCAGTAGCACTTCCTGTTTGCAGGTGACCTGCAAATGCATGAGGTAAATGAATGTTTATGACAATGCATAGTAACAGGAAGCCCAGCAGCACTTCTGTTTGCAGACAGCCTGCAAATGCATGAGGTAAATGAATGTTTATGACAATGCATAGTAACAGGAAGCCCAGCAGCACTTCTGTTTGCAGACAGCCTGCAAATGCATGAGGTAAATGAATTGCGATGACAATGCATAGTAACAGGAAGCCCAGTAGCACTTCCTGTTTGCAGGTGACCTGCAAATGCATGAGGTAAATGAATGTTTATGACAATGCATAGTAACAGGAAGCCCAGCAGCCCTTCTGTTTGCAGGCGACCTGCAAATGCATGAGGTAAATTAATTGTTATGACAATGCATAGTAACAGGAAGCTCAGTAGCACTTCCTGTTTGCAGGTGACCTGCAAATGCATGAGGTAAATTAATTGTTATGACAATGCATAGTAACAGGAAGCTCAGTAGCACTTCCTGTTTGCAGGTGGCCTGCAAATGCATGAGGTAAATGAATTTAAATTGCCCTGGAGAGGGATGCATAAGAGCACTGTTTGTTGTGTTGGTCTGGTTTAAACCGGAACAACAGCGTGGCACAGTTGGA
Organism: Gastrophryne carolinensis; assembly: GCA_027917425.1. Taxonomy (NCBI): domain Eukaryota; kingdom Metazoa; phylum Chordata; class Amphibia; order Anura; family Microhylidae; genus Gastrophryne; species Gastrophryne carolinensis. The sequence continues at coordinate 218,485,020 of CM051234.1, forward strand.
AAAGAAAGGTAGCGGCCATTTTGGAGCTTCCTCTCATAGCATCTCAGCCATGCTGCTGCGTCAATTCAACTGACAGCTGACAATACACAGTAACAGGAAGCTCAGCAGCACTTTGCCCTGCAAATGCATGAGGTAAATGAATTTTTATGTGCAATAATCTAAATTGCCCTGGGGAGGGATGCATATGAGCACTGTCTATTGTGTTGGTCTGGTTTAAGTCATTTTTGACTGTTGGTCCGCTTTAAGTGTTACGCATATTTCCCTTGTGTTTTCCCGTTTGCAGCAAAGTACTGTAGATTGAGAGTTGCCTTGTCATAAAACAAAGGAAGCGGTTTGGAGACAAACCTATAATTATCAGCAGCAGGTGCCCACAATGGAATGCTTATCCAACAAGATAAATATTGCTGCAGAAAGACTTCAAGGCTATCAGGCCCGGCATCAGCACAGTTCAGAGGAACGATGGCCCAGCATACTCGAGAAAAATGTTTTCCTTTGATGTCTACTTGTTTATTTTCTTGGCTTGAGTAGTTTGCTGCTTCTGAAAACCGGAAAGCTTGGCACTGGCGCCTCAGTTTTGGCACTAATCTTTTTTGATGCGTAAAGGTTTCAGAGCCCATAAATTATCCATGATTCATTTCCAGTTCCAGTAATGATGGTTAGATGCATGGGTTAATAAGAGAGAAACATTCCCACCGACTAAACGTGAATAAAAATCATCTACTGAAATGTTTAAACCTTAGCAAACCCCTATTAACCCTTAACTATCAACTACACCGACCCTTACCCTTGCCGGTTCAGGTCTAAAAAATTGCTGTCACAGTTTGGATTGCAAAGCACAATAGATTTCTTAAACTATTATTATATTATTATTATTATTATAATATATTAATATTCTCTAGCAAAGGGAGGCTCAAGACAGCAGCTGCAGGCTTCAGTGCATGTGGCAACAGGTAGGCCTCTATTGGAATCAATGGTATCAATAGGCTGGTCTATTGGTCTATTCCAGAAACAGTCAAGACATATATGGTATGTAGCTTCAAATATTAGAGAAGAACTATTAACTGTGCATTAGCAGGAGGTTTTTTGCAAGTGCAGTTCCTTCAGTGGGAAAGATTTGCTTAAAAATGCACCTAAATGCTTCCAAAATTTGGTGCAATATGGGCTTCCTGCCGTGATACTCATCCCCCTCAAGTGTCATTAGGACACACACATAACCTCCTCAAGTAGTTCACACATAACGCAGACCACCAGTCAAAAATGACTAAAGATCTGCTTATAGTCCCAGGGCATTCTGATTTTAAATGCCCAACCAGTTAATTAAAGTAAAAGAATGCCCAAAATCAGGTAAAATAACTCACCAGGGCCACAATAATGTGTCATTTACCCTCCCATGCATGATTAAACACCTATTTACAGCCAGAACATTCTGATTTTGAATTTCCTGGCAGTTATAGGGATACTGCCCTATACCCAGCGCAAGGGGCAAATGCCCTGGGGCCACCACCACTTTCCTTGCAAAGGGGGCATCCACCAAACTTTGGGTTATGGTCTGGTCCAGGGGGCTTTTCAGTCTTTGGTCTGATGGGCCACGATGCCAGCAGTAAAGCTATCAGGCAGCAGTGGGGGCGCACCTGGCAAGCCTCTTTTGTTTTTGCAGACCTGCAGCCAAAGCCACCACAGGGCAGGACAGGGAGTCTAGAAAAGCTAAGCCGCCGTCAGCAACACTACAGTGATGAGTGGATGCAGACCTGGCAATAGCTCACTGCACATTAGCCTCCATGCACAGCCGCTGGCAGCTCATTGCAGGGAACGGTTTTCTTCTGGACCAGCTAGGCGACTGCACTACCCCCCACCCAGAATAGCAAAGCTGGAGTTCCCGAGCAGCAGGATTATTATTTTAATGGAAAAAAATACTGTATCTGGGGCCTCCACCAGATTTTGTGCCCAGGAGCCTCTACCACACTAAATCCGGCCCTGCCTATACCCAGAAAGAAAGGTTTATGTTGTCACCTTGTTCTTTTTGTTTTTTTTTACTAAAGCCTTAGCCCAATATTCATAACAACATGAACTGGATGTAGCCCGGCCCCCTTGTGTATTCCAGCCATTTACGTTCAGTTACATTACACACAGCTCAGCAATGGGGAGCAACCTAACTGCATTATATCAATTCACTCAAGCGCAAACAATTGAGCATGTGCCTAGGTGTCCGATTTGTGGCTTCATGCGCACCCTGGGCGCTCGTGCGAATTTTAATAAATGGCATGTGCTTGCAGCAAGAGCAAAATTCTACTTCAGATGCCTTCCGGCTGAAATTCTGCTGTTTTGAAATGCAAATGGCCCTGCCCCATGCACATTTAACTGGCTATGCCCTTTACTGATCCCGAATGCCCCTCCTCATGTTTCTCCCCTTTCTTTACTGTTTCTCAGTTGCGATTTTATCCCATCAGCTTCGATGCTTTAGGTGAATCTCTATTCTCCATTTCAGAGTGTATTCCCTGTCAGGTGACTCAGGTGACAGGGAATAGACTCCAAAATGGAGACTAGAGATTTACGTAAAACACAGAAGCTGGAGAGACTAAATTGCAAAACAGTACAAGAAAGGGGAGAAATATTTAGTTGTCTTTTATTTATAGGTGACAGGTAATTTTTCACCATTTTGCACTATGTTTAACTGGGATTTTTGCACGAATTTTCAGATAATATATATATATATATATATATGCAGCAGAGTTTAGGGTTTAAGATAAAATGTCTTGTTTGTAATTTTTCCAGTGTTGTTTGAAATATTTAGACTGGTATAGGGGTCTCAGTTCACAAAGAGTTAACTGTAAAAAAATACACAAATTACTTTTATTTCATTTTTTTGACACAAAAAAAACTTTTGTGCCTTTTTAACAGCTAACCCTTTGTGAACTGAGACCCCTATACCAGTTCACAAGGTTTGGGGTCTGTCAAGTCACCTGCCCTTTGATTCTCTGCTGGTACCCGGCAATCTTGTCTTTCACCAAGCTTGATGACAGCTGCTGGGGGTGATTGGTGGAGGGGGCGGCAGTGGGTCACAGCAAAAAGGTGGGGCTAGCGACATGGCGGAAGAGCCCGGGGGGGGGATTGGAGGCCCCCCAGGCAAAGGGAGATCAATCAGTAGCGATGGCCAAAGTTGGGGGGGGGGCATTCCAGGCCCTCTCCTGAAGCCAGAAGAGCCCGGGGGGTCGGATGCCCCCTGGCTGAAGAAAAGACCCATTCAGATCGATTGAGGGGTCAGGTGAGTGTTTTTTTTACTTAACTTGACGGATAGCAGGGGGGAAAGCCAGACACGTAACTCTCACATGCTTGATTAACGGCAGAAGAGTCAACCACGTGAGAGCTACGTGCTTGGCGATTAAAGGGTTAAAAAATAAAAGGCAAAATAATTTGCCAGGTCACACTCTTGTGTCACTTACCTATCCATGTGCGACGCATGCACCTCCGCCCCTAAAACACTATTGGCTGCTGTTGATGTACAGCATTGAAGAACAAACCAGGTGCAGACCTTCTGCTGATAAACCATAAAAGCGAAAGTAAGAATTTGTTATCGTTGTTTTTTTTTTTGTGTGTGTGTGCATATATGACCATTGTATTCTTGCACACACATAGTACATTTTTCCTCAGCTTTTAACTAATCCTTGCAAAGAGACACACAAGCAATACGTATGCACATGGCCAGAGGGGTGGGCTGCCCTAATCAAGGTCAAGTAAGTGGACTTTCAGTCATTTTAGACTGGCAGTCCAAACCTACCTCACAAGGCTGCTGCATCCCCAAACATGGATGCATACCTCCCAACTGTCCCTCATTTGGGGGGACTGTACCTCTTTTGAGTCCTTGTCCCCCTGCCCCTTGTTGTTCTCATTTGTCCCTCTTTAAGGTGTAACATGCAGATTGCAGCAATAAATGATTCATTTGACTATTCAAAGTGTTTATATTGTTGTAACTGTAACTAGAGATGAGCGAACTTCTTGAAAGTTCGATTCGGGCGATTCGCCGAATTTCCCCAAGAAATTCGGGTTCGCCCGAATCGAACTTTCACGAATCGCTCATCTGAAAAAAAAAATGCCGGCATGGTGGGAGCGGGCAGGCCGGCTACGCTGTCAGCGGGCAGGCCGCCGGCCCGCTGACAGAGCAGCCGGCCTGCCCGCTCCCACCATGCCGGCATTTTTTTTTTATTATTTCAGGGAAAATTCGATCGGCACGAACCAAAAAAAATTCGGGTTCGTGCCTAATCGAATTTTCCATGAAATTCGGAGCAAATTCCGGTTCGTCCGAACCGGTTCGCTCATCGCTAACTGTAACAGCCGATCTCCTATTCATTGCTCAATGAGGGTGTTGGACTTAATTAAATTATTGTCCCTCTTTTGCGCCCTGATACATGTGGCAGGTCCTGTTGTTGAACACCAGCGGTCACTTGGCTGGGTGCCACACAGAGGACGTCCCATGGGATTGTGGAGTAGTGAGTACAGTCACCTGATTATAGTATTTCTAAGGGGTTAAAGCATAATGAATCCATGATTTTGACTATCCTGGGTTTGGTTCTTTGACTGCTGAGCAGCCGGCCAAGTTGTTCTGCTTTAAATGCTAACACGAATAGATATTTTGGCCCCTGGAATTTAGCCTAAAGAAGAAGTTGATTGCTTCACTCCACCCCTCCCCACCAAAATCCCAAGAAGAAGCAACTCGTACTTAATACTTCTGCATTCCATCGAATGATATCCTAAAGCAGGACGCCCCTCTATGTGAAACCCTTGGGGTCGCCGATAAACTCACCTTTACCAGTGGCTCCCACTAAGCTGTGAATGGCTACTGTCACATAACCGGCATCCCCATAGCTGGGCACGGGTGCACATTCGAAAACAAAGCTGGGAATGCAGACAACTGGCTGACCTACGTCATCAGCAAATTTCAACCTGTACTGCTATAGATACTCGTATGCTCGAGAATAGGTTCAGACCCCCTCCATGTCTGAATGAAGTATGCTAAAGAAATGTAGGAAAAATGTAACATTTGTTTTGAAACCTGCCTTACCTGCTGTCAATATGACATTTTTAGTTAGATTACCTAAAGCCTTCCTTAAATACTTACTTTGTGTTTTTATGCTTTGAAATAATGCAGACTTTGCAGTTATTAATGTTTCACCTTCTAAAATGTCAAACTACTGCACTGTTGATTCTTTGTCTTCTCAGTCATGTTCATTGACTGACACTGTCTGCCAGTAATAGAGAAAGATGAGACGGATAAAAAGGTCAATAATGAAAGTGAGCATATGTGGATGGTGTTTTATAGAGGCATTCCAAGATGGAGCTTGTAAAATGTGCATTAATAATGCCCTGAGTAAAGCAGGTTCCTTTTAAGTTTTTGTTTGGGTGGGGGTGGGGGCACTACTGAGATACATTACTATTGCTTTTATGTTAGCTAGGTATACCAGCAGCGGCAAAACTGTCCATACAAATACATACGATACATTTTATTAGCATACAAACTAATAACAACATATACATAAGTGACCAGACACAGTTGGAGAGAGGAAATTGCCCAAAAGAGCTTATAATCTACAAAGGGTTGGCATGTAAACTGATTTTCTATCTTTATTTAAGTAAATCTTCTGAAACACTCCAATGTTTTATTTTCAGCCGTGAATTACAAGTAACAGTAACAGTGCATTCCTGTTAAGAATATATTTATTGTCACTTTTATAGCACATAGAACATTTTGGCAGTTTGCAAGAAAAAATTGTGAAGCATAGTTTTCCACCAAAGTTTTTATTTCAGTTGAAAGAAAGCCTACTACAAAGCAAATTAATATATTAGTTTTGTTTACATATACATTTGTATACCATGCATCTTATGTGGCACTGTAAAAAAACCAAATGTAGAAGAAACACCTATTACAAACATATATACAACCCCCTTTCTCCGTATTTGCGAGTTCCGCATTCGTAGTTTTACTAAGGGGGGGGAGTTTACTAAGAAGAACAGATGGCATTGCCAATGAGAACTTATATTTTAGGGATGGGGCTAAAGTGTAAACCTAGCAATTGGTTATATACCTCTTGGTTAGAAACCTTAAATTATTTAAAATTTGATAAGGTTAATAAAGTAGACCCACATCTAAAAGTGAAAACTTTGCTTGACTTCATTATCCAAAACAACACCTCCCCATTTCCCCAATCCCCACATTGAGTAGATACTCATCTTTTTCTCTTTAGGGTCCACCCAAGGGAGACCTCATATCTGACTCACCAACTGTATTCTTATTCCATGCTGCTGGTAACGAAAAGCGACAGCACACATTGCAGTGCCCAACATCTCCTTCAATAGGCACTTTGGGATGCAATGTATGCTATGGCTGCAGGTCCCTCCCTCCCCTTGTATGAAGCCTCTATAGGAAATAGAGAGTATCTGCTCAGAGAAGCTATGGCAATGGTATAGCAGCACAAAGTGCAATGGCCAACATCTTCTCCAAAAAGGCAGTGCCACATGGAATGTATACTATGGCTACCAGTGTCCTCAGTGAATGAAGACGTCATAGAAAAATATACAGAGTATCTGTTCAACAAAGCCATGGCTTCTCCAAGTAGGAGATTAGTTCCTATTGGTAAGATCTATCTATGAAACTTCCAGTCAGGAGAACTTGTTAAGTGAAGACTCTCTAAATAGTAAATCTTTGCTGGGGCATTCCGCACTGACAAGACAAGTGTAACAAAAGCTCTTGTTTTTCAATTCACATGAGATTAGTGGATAAGGGGCACCATGCATTTTCAGCTGTTCCCAGATGGGAGTGTCTGTATATTGATCCGTTAGGAAAGTGTAAGTAACTGCAGGGTATTTGGTGAGAAATAAAAGTCTGCTGTTCCTGACACAGAGTAAATGCAACACTGGACAGGCTGTTATACTCTCTTTAACACAACTTACTACCCCTCCCCACCTAATACTCATAAAGCAGAACCATGGATCTTGCAGTATGAGAGCTGCAAACCTTTACATATTGCAATAAATTAATGATCATCCCGCTTTAATGATCTAAAGGGGTTGTTCTTTTAGAATGGATGTGCACATTATAGATTATAGGTGACTATGTAGGATAACTTACTACTTCCCTTAACATTTGCATTACAAAAACTTCACGTATTTACCCAACTGGCCTATTATGAGCTGGGCTTGATGACGGAATACAGACAATAATGGTTGTTGAAAGACATCATACATTTAGAGACTGTACATCTGTGGGAATACATTTAAAAGAAGATACTTACTTTATCCCCCCATATTTTTAAATGGTAAGTCCACTTTCGATGCAGTTTTTGAAAGTGTATATTTTTTGTGCCATAATGATGTGGTCAGGGTGCTGAGCTGATCTAATATTTTTTTTCTATGTTAGCAAAGCCAGCTTTTTTCTATTGACAACTTACACCAAGAAGAGAGAAGTGAGTCCTATACACACAGAACACTGCTGCACTTGGTTTACATTGTCAATGGCCACAGATAAAAACTGCTTCCATAAAACACATATTTCCTAACATTAGAAAACATTAAAGAATGCTAAATCAGCAAAGCACCTTTAAGACATCATGTTGCCACAAAAATATATAAATCCAAAAATGTTGTTGAAAGTGGACTTACTCTTTAAGTTGTCCAGATGATTGGTAGCATCAGGATTGTAAGGATCAGTAGAAACTAAGTGTACATCTGCTTTTGTTGACAGTGGCATGCATTGCATTGATCCATGGCACACCTCGGGTGCATATAAAGCTCTCTCTTCAGTGGCAGGGCATTCTATGCCAGTATGTCAGGGTGTGAGGAAGGGGTACTTTTGCCCCCCTGAACTTCAGCACCTGACAGGGAGGCTGCTCCAGAGCAGCTGCAGGAGAATCAGACCCACCACAGGGACAGAAAGAAGCTGTGAACCTTTTAGTCTCTGGGCCCTGGGCTGCCAGCCCCTCCCTCTGCCTGGTGTCACCCTTTGAACAAAAATGATAAAAAGGAGGAAAAATCCAACTTTGATGTGTTCGGCTTCGGGTTTATTCTGACATATTTGGCCGAACAGCCTTTGAATGGTCAGATCTGATTAGAGATGAGCGAACTTTTGAAAAGTTCGATTCGGCCGATTCGCCGAATTTCACAAAGAAATTCGGGTTCGGCCGAATCGAACTTTTACGAAGTTCCCCATCAAAAATGACAGCGGAGCCGGCCGGCGGGCCGGTAAAGCCGGCCGGCCCGCTCCCACCATGCCGGCATTTAAAAAAAAAAAAAAAAAAAAAAAAGCATTTTTGCCGGCATGGTGGGAGCGGGCCGGCCGGCTCCGCTGTCAGCGGAACCGGCCGGCCCGCTCCCACCATGCCGGCATTTAAAAAAAAAGCAAACACTTACCTGCAGGTCCGGAGCGTGGAGGGCGGCGCCGCTCTCAGCTGTCATCTGAGGGCGCGTCATCAGAGGCTGACAGCGGAACCGGCCGGCCCGCTCCCACCATGCCGGCATTTTAAAAAAAAGCAAACACTTACCTGCAGGTCCGGAGCGTGGAGGGCGGCGCCGCTCTCAGCTGTCATCTGAGGGCGCGTTATCAGAGGCTGACAGCGGAACCGGCCGGCCCGCTCCCACCATGCCGGCATTTTTTTTTTAAATTTCAGGAAAAATTCGATCGGCACGAACCACAAAATATTCGGGTTCGTGCCGAATCGAATATTTCCTGAAATTCGGAGCGAATTCCGGTTCGTCCGAACCGGTTCGCTCATCTCTAGATCTGATTAAAGTGTGCTATTTGAACATATCTCTGGACTTAGATTTAGACTATTACAGGGTAATAAAGCACTGGAAAGTATGACAAGGCAATGAAGGCATAAGCTATGTCCAGTCATGTAAGGGGATTCAGTTACCGGATGCACTTTCCTGGAATGTCTCGCAAACACAGTGAGATATAGTACTGGCCATGGGAAGAGCTGGGCCAATTCCTGAGCCACATCTGACCTTTCGTATTTCTGCCTCTTTCACTCAGCTGATTTAGAGGACATGGCTTGTGTAAGTAAACCTTCTGAAATAACACTCCAATTTTTTATTTTCAGTCATAAAATACAAGTAACAGTGCACTGCTGTTAACAATATATTTATTGTCACTTTTATAGCACATGGAATTTTTTGGCAGCGCTATGGAGAATTTGTGAGGCATAGCTTTTCCACCCAATCAAACGGGTATGTTTATGATCAAAATTACTTGTGATAAGAGTTCCTGTATCAAGGCAGTCGTGTTTTAATCAATATCAAATGAATGACAACTATGCAGTGATTATACGCAGGACTCAACAAGGACAGGACTGACTAGACTAAGCTTATAGCCTCAGCCTCTTGTCAATAACAATTTACCAAAGAGGAATGGTCCACACCTCAATATTAGCCAAGAGGTTTTCTGTCTCTTTGCCAGCACCCACCCCTTTTTGGCTTACTAACCTTTTACAGTGCCACAGTGATGGGCACAGACTGCAGTTGGAGCCAGGGTCTCCTCACTGCGTGTCTCTATCTTCCTTAAAGTGGACCAACAGTCTATTTGAATATGGCAAAGAAAAATCAGAAATGTGCTGCGCTATAGCATTATGTGAATAAAAATGACAAAAACATTAGTGGTTTAAAAAGTAAGCATTCTGGCTTATCTTCTTTCGGTGGTAGGCCAGCAAATTCCACAGAGTGAAGATCTCCATTGCTATGCTGTTTTCCAACAATAACCTTCATCCTGTCGCGAGACTTCCAGCTCAAGACACGCCTGTGATCGTGAGCAGAATCATCTAGCAGTGCTGATTGGCTGATAGGCCGCTCTTCCCCGCCCCACACCCAAGACTATACATTTCCCTCCCAGCGGCGGTGAGCAAGCAGACGTTGGCAGATTGCCAGCATGGAAGGCAGGGTTTCTTTGTCCACTATAGAGGAGGCAATGCGGGACCCAAAGATGTGCTGGAGAAGCGGGAGGACACCGCCCGGCGCTAGATGAAGCTTCTCAACTAAAATGAATTATGTTGCTCGTCTTTTAAGAAAACAAATAAATAAAACTTTGTGACACTGACATTAGTGTTTGGACTGGCAGAGACATCTTAAGAGGTAAATATCTCTGCTTTCTGCACGCTCGCCATGTGCTATGTAGAACCTTTAAATCAGGTGGGTAAAAATGCGACAACCTACCTGTCTCTGCTTCTTTTTAGAACCACACCACACCAACCCCAGCCCCCTCATGTCATATGGTACTTGTGTCACATTAATTTGCCACGTGGTGAATGGATGGAAAACTAAGGCCCTTATTCATCAAGCGATAGCGCCAGGTAGTGTCTGACGAGCGCCAGGTAGCGGCAGCTAACGGCGACTACCGACTCAAGTACGCCCGGCGGCGGTCACAATGACGCATTTATCAAGCAAAATGAGGCTAGCGCCGGCGAGAGCGACGGCTAGCGCGGCATTCATCATGAAGCCGCCTGGACCGAACAGCGCCGCTGCAAATTCCCTCACAGCGCCAGGTATGAGCTGTCGCTCCCTGGCGATGTCCAATGCATTTCAATGGAGCAATCTATAATTATTCATAATTAATTGGTATTGATTTTTTTTTTTTTTAATGTCAAAAAATCGGAGAACACTTCTGCAATGTTAGGATTTATTTTTAAGTAAAAAAAAAAATTAAAAAAAATATGTGCAGAATTGATCTAACAGGTCTGAGATTAATGTATTCATATTACAAAATGATTCTAAAAACATGTATAATGTTACATTCAAAAAATATGGTTGTTTAGGGGTTAAAAACTAGTTAATACACATCGCCGCCAGCGCTCTGGGGTTTAAACAAGGAATGGACAGCGACAGCACATTCGGAGCGTGATTTGTTGATGAATATGAAGCTAGCCGTTCGCTCTGGCCATTGGTTGTCAGGCGCTCACATACAACGCTGGACCTGTGAAACAGCGACCCCCCAGCCCTTATTCAACATTACCGCACACCGACTGAGTCGCTGTCATCAAGCTAATGCCGGCCAAGCACAGCGAATACTGGCTGGCGCTGAAAAAATCACGCTACAGTCGCTCATCTGTCGCTACCTGGCGCTATTAATGAATCGGCCTCTAAGTGTGTTGCTGGAATCTGCAGACACAGGTAAGCTGTTAATATCCTCCCCTAGTCTGGTCCTGCCATTTGGGCCAGAGTTATCGTTAATTGTTTATTTTTTGTGGAAATTTGTACAGAAATTGGTTGACCTATGGTATATTGGGTCAAATATGAGGATGGCAGATACTGAATGGCAGAAGGCAAAAGGTCTTGGCAGCTGCTGCTCCTATATAGAACCAGACTATGTTGACTGTAGGTCTGTAGGCAGTGGCAGACAAGGCAAATAAGCCCCAGACAGCCCATGACCAGCCTGCAACATCCCTGCTGAACTTCTCCCCATTCAGCTTCCTGTTCGGACAATGAGTGCACTCCAATCTCATGGCATTGCAGGGACAGATAATACACAGGGATGAATATGAAAATTGGTTTATGCAACCAAAGCAATAGTATTGTAGGGGCAGTTAATGTGGCAGGGGTTGGTATGGGGTATGGGGGCACTAGGGATCCAATAGGGGAGTTAGAAGCAGAAGCTCAGCCAATCCCAAAGAGGGGGGTCCCACTGGATATCCTCCTGGATCTCCTTATAGCCCACCTACCCCTGGCGTGATGACAAGGGGCCTCTTTAGCTGTTTTAGCACAGATGGAGGTATCAACAGAAATTGGTGCAGAATGGAAAAGATGCCACAAATTCGGACTGTTTTTTCTCAAGTTAATATACACAATAGTGTGCATTGAAATAAAAAACGTACAAATAATAGTACACGCTGTTTCATTAAAGAGATATACCTCTGATTTTATGTGCCATCTTCCAGAACGCAGATGGCTGTTTTGTCAACATACTGCAGTAAACAATCGAGCTATCTAGTTCTTAAAAGACAGAATTGTACGTACTTGTAAATCTATTACAGCTGAAGCGAAAACCTACCATTTTTCTATTTCATTTTTTTTTTACTGCTATCTATTGATTTTCAATTTTTAGACATCCTAAAAAATAAACAAAGAATCATTTTTTATATATTTGTTTGCAGTGACGTTATCGATTTTTTTTTTATGAGCCAATAATGAAATCTACGGAAGCCTAACAAGGCTGTATAGTTAACCTTGGCAGAACAACAAGTCCATTTTACGGAGCTAGCAGGGAAGATAATATGGAGAATCTATTTTTTATTTCTTTTGTTCACATTAATGAGCATTTTTCACAGGGTGCTTATTCTGTGCTGAATTAGAGCTTGATGACTTTTTTTATAAAAAGGCCAATGAATATTATCAGAAGAAAATAGACATAGACAAAAAAGGAATAGATTTATATGGTATGGTGCAAGCATTTGGAGCACTAGGCTCCTTCCTCAGGCATATTAGCAGATGAGGTTTGTCGTTTCTCCTTGTTTTTTTTACAACATTCTGTTTGTTTTTTACATAAATAAACACAACAACATATGGTATTTCTAGATTTCTTGCATGGTAGTATGTAAAGCAGAACCTCGCGTAAAGACACAATTTGTTACATCAAGACATCAGGCATACTGTCATTTGGAATTTTCATGTTGGATCAGCATCCATGCATTCCCCCCACTTCTATATATATATATATATATATAGGAAGTGAATTGTGTCACTGTTGTTGTTTCATTTGTAGCCGGAAAAAAAAAAAGCAATATTGGGTGGAAATTCTTAAGTCATTAAAAAATAATTATAATGGCAGAAATGTATAACTTGACAGTGGCAGATAAATGCAGTGTCTCAAAAGGTCATTCCTTCCATTTAGTTATTATTGTTTATTGTTAGCTTGAATTTATGGAGATCGGCCCAGGAATCTATGAAATTCCCGGACAGATTGATTCCCTCCCCCCGGGACATCCAGAATCAGCATATCTCGCTGTGTGAAACCCCCCAGGTCACCCATAAACTCACCTTCGTTCTCGGTCCAATGGCGCATGCGCAAGCAGCGGCTGCATCCCCGCTTTTCCTCTAGCTGAGCGCTTGCCCGTGCCAGGCATGGGAGATGCAGCCACCAGTGCAAGCTCCTGGACGCAGGGGCTTGAGTGGATTAGAAGGAGCTGATTACACTAGCGGCCACACATGCATCGTAGGACCGAGAAGAGGTGAGTTTGTTCAGGCGACCTGGGGGGGTGGTTCACACAGTGGGGCACCCTGATCGGTATGCCCCAGAGGCAAGGACCACTTTAATGATTGTACAGCTCCACTATGAAAAGAAAGACATGCCAACGTGAGACTTAACTCTTAAACCAGACAAACAGCCTGGCACAGTTAAAAGAAAAACCTCCCTAAACTCATTTGTGCCATCTGCATGCATGATACTGAATCAATGTCAGAACTTACATTTGTTCCTGTATCCTCTAAAATCTAAAATGCATGCCATATCTTGGCCATCTTGGAGCAACCAGAAGGCTTCTTCTTTTCCCAGCATCCCAGCATGTTGCTGCCTGAACTTAACCAACATAACCCACAATGCACAGAGGCAGGAAACCCAGCAGCAGGCCACTGGGTGATCCATAGGATGCAGTTGAGGGGGGGGGGAATCAACCACAGCAGGAGTAACATAAAGGTAAATACCTTTTTCTTTACAGCAATTGTTGGAGTTGAATCTAAGGCCATGTAGTCCTCAAGGATTAGTATCATCCAACGTCAATACTGAAGGGATAGGGCCTAGCCTCTGCTCTGCTTGCTTAGACCCTGTATCCTCTACCTGGAAATGTTTTATTCATGTTACAAAGCTTAACAAAAAGCATTCTTCGCATTGACGTGCAGAATCCATCTTCCTTGCTGACCTGCCAGTAAATATGACAGTTGCTATCATTTCTCAATGTCGTCTGTGATCAGTTTAGAAATGCCATTTCACTTAGCCTGGTTGACGGTTGGCAGCATCAATTTATGTGTGGCTGGCTCTTTAGCTCTTTTACCCTCCGATAAAAGGTACTAGTTTATTATCCTGTCACATTTTTAAGTGTGGCCAGGTCTGTTCTTGCTGTTGCACTTTCATCTGTGTCTATTTGGCTAGACATTAGCCGAGACACAAATCCAGATAAGGAAGGAAAGGGGTTGTAAGTTCAGGCGTATTACAGGCCAAAAGCTGGGGAAGAATAGAGGGAGATGCTACATGTCAGGCTGTTGTGTTTGCTTTTCTGAGGGCCGCATTAGCTTCTCCAACAGATCCTATTGATTTACTTCCTGGAGTGATTATAAGCCAGACATGACTGTGTTTTCTCATTCCTTATGACGCTGCTTCTCAGACATCCAGTGGCATATTTTGTAGGTTTGCTTGTCATTTCTAATACCATCTGCAAGTGTTAAATGTAAGGTAGGCTACTGTACATATATTCGCTTAGGATGGTATAATTGCACTTGATGCCTGTCATACATCCACTCCTCACACTTTATTAGAGCAGAAAAGCCGGGACTTTCATGTCATCTAGATTCGCCTGTACAAATGCCTTCCTTTGTTTCATTTTGGATGTCATGAGCAGTAAAGCAATTGTACGGTATGTGTCTATTCCTGCTAATCCTGATAATCCAGAGGCATCAGGGGTTTAAGTTGTGAGAAAATAAGCAATTGGCGTAAACTATTTTCAGTGAGTGTGCCGGAGTGGGACAAAGAAACTCTGCGCTCCTTGGGGAATTGCAAATCAGATTCCAAGGTATATTATTCCGGCATTTGCTTTCGCTCTACAAAATGTCACTTTATGTTCGGATGCAATCGCTGCAGCAAAAAATAAAAAAAAAAATAATCTCATTCTATATTCTCTCAGATAGTGTGCTGCCAGGCTTGACTACTACCATATAAGATTTGCTATGTAAGTTAAGTCCTGTAGGTATTGTGGCTCATAACACTTTGGGATGTGGCTGTAGGCTGTGTGAGACAAAATAATGATTATTATTATTATTATTTAGACAAAAACTATGGTACATAGCAGTTCTATCATTAGACTACCTAACTACAATTGTATTGTGCTGTACAAGTTATAATACTCAGAGGTGTAACTAAATGGGACCAGGCCCTGGTGCAGACATTACATGAGGGCCACAGCTATGCTTGCACTCTAACCTTTTTCCTGTCACATTTAGCCTCAATAATAAATATATTGTGTCACAAGTGGGGCATGCTTCCTTATTCTTTTTGCTGTCCTCGCCACTGCCCATGCTGATGCCGCTGCCTCCCAGGGCTTCTTGTGGCTGCTGCCTTTTCCTCCCCCAAGGTCTTCTTCTGCTGCTGCCACCACCACCAGAGGCAGCAGGTCCCCAGTTTCCCACGCCACTGCGACTCTCTGGGGGAGGGGACAGGAAACAACAATAGGGTGCAGGGTGGCATGTAGTTTGGTTACTGCAGCGCAATGAAGGAGCAGTGCAGTACACCATTGTTCTGCTTTTCCACTGCAATTACATCATTTTAAAATAAAGCAGCAAATATAAATGGTGCTTTCTTTCTGTATATGATGCCATGCAAGCATGAATCAGATAAATAAAGTGGAAAAGCAACAATTTTGCCCCCCCCGACCTCATGGGCGCTGATGTGGCCACTACTCCACTAGTGCCTGTGTACTGTCTACTCAGCAGCAGCAATCATTGTATACAATCACAGTGTATTATTAACAATCTAGAATTTCTGGTGCCAGTAGTTCACACAACAATCATTACCATGCAGAACGGTATTGATCATGTTTCTCAAATATTTATAAAAAACCCTAATTCTTGAGTTTTCCATGATTTTTTTTTCCAGAGCCCCAGTTGCACGCACACCCCTTTCCCTTCCCCAGGGGCAATCCGATAGATACCTAGTAGCCATGTTACCACCATGCAGTGGAGGGACTGGGGGCTGTATGTAGAGCTTGCACTTACCCTTCATTTTGCATCCCTAATGCCATACTTGGTTTTTCATATCCTGTCAGAACTAAGATCAATAGGTTTTCAGGTCTGTTTATCACTGATGAGCAAAGTAACGCAGTAATATACAAAAGGTTTTTCAAGGTCTCTAACATATAATATACATATGCAATGACCAGTGTCGTCTTGCCATTTATTTCTACACTTTCTGTCATGACTGGTTCATGAACTTTTGGCTTAAATGTGAATTCAACACATGTAAATCATTTGCCCTCTGTGGAAATAATGGTTTGAAAAGCAAACAGACTCTAACCACCAGATGCTACCATTTCTTAATGAATTAATATTTAAACATAAGGCATTTTACTTAACCTTTTCAATTAGATTTGAGAAGAGCATTTGGTGGATTTGCAAATTGATTACTATCCCCTAATCAAATCTCATGACTCCCTAAAATGTTATAAATTACACACAGTTTGGGGCAATTATTGACATTTATCTTGACTGTATGATATCTACAACAACACTACTAGTTCTGCTGTTCTCATTTAGAAGTGAAATGTGATTGCTTTTGTCCAAAAAGGACAAGAAAAAGCAACAGGCAGCTGTGTTATCTTTGCAATGAAGATGGCCTACCTAACAATTGCTTCATTGCTACTTACCTGAAAGCTACCAGTGGTCAGACACACTTCATAAATTGTATCCCCAAAAGACTGGGACTCAACTAAGTGAGGTGTGGTGGAAATAACTGTGGCAAGAACTAGTCCAGTCCATATTTAGAGCCTTATTTATAAAGCTTTTCTTGTAACTGTAATGATGAAACACCGACCAGCACCCAAAAAATACAGAGACAATCTTTTCAAAAAAGAAAAAATTCATAAATACGACGTGCAGCACCGTATTTGCAAAGTGGTGCTCATTGGTGCTGGGATAAGCGGCAGTCGGTTCCAACTGGCACTGACACAGGTCTCCTAATAGCTAATGCAACAATCAAAGCAAATTAGTTAGCATCCAGAGCTACAACTTCTAGTGCCATTGTAGTCCACAGTGCAGCACCAGAAAAGACAAAACTGGCGCTATAGTCACCAAAAAGTTGCTAAATGGTCCACATTATAAATAAGGCCCTTAGTCTTTGTCCCCTGCTTTCCAACATTATTCACATGACTGTGTACTTTAAGTATATTTAACGTATCACTGCCCAACTAGGTCTACAGCCTGTGTTAGTATTCTTGATGTGGCCATAATTAACTTAAAATCCCTTAAGTAGCCTTATTGTCTTAGCGCAAGAAGCAGTTCCTAGTAAAATCAATGAATCTGTGAAATGTCATCTACCAGCAGATCATTCAGGAATAAAAAATCAACTCCTATGACAATTATTCTCTCCCCAGAAAGGAAGACCAATGAGTTATCTGTGTTAATCTTTACCATATCGACAAGGATCAATAAATGTCTTTCAGAGAGTATTTCATCCATCTGACTAGACATACTGCTGTCCATCCAAGTGATAAGCATACAAGACTGTTAATGATGTTGACACATCTCTCAAAGAATCATGTCCCGGAAACTGGGGTTGGCTTGTTAATGGGGTAACTGGTTTGCATGTCAAGCTGGCTTGCTGTATTTGGGTGATGGCACGTCACATGGCTAGCTTAGTTGTGGTGGTCTGATGATAACTAATTTTAAGCTTTTGCAGAAGGTTGTATTGGGGGCTATATGAAGCATTAGGGAGAAGCTATAAGGGACCTGGGGAATGTAGGTCTGCTTTTAATGTGAGTTTTACATAATCTACTGCATCCAAATTATTTGTCACATGATTTTCTCGCTAATGCTGACATCTGGGTAGAGCTGCAATGAGATTTACATCCTAAACCTAAGCCCCCTCCACTACATCTTCCAAAAGAAAGTACATTCACAGATGAGATATAATACCCAGCACATGCATTAATTCCAGACTTGCTGCTAAAGAGAGGAGAGAATTAGTCAGATAGGTCACCAATTCCCCTAAACCAGACCAATGCCAAAGGCAATTCAGATTGCTGCACATAAAAATGAATTCACAATTTTATAACTCCTAACGTTGTTGAATTTTCCTTTTCACTGCTACCTTATGTACCTGTCAGTGTCTTGCAACGAGGAAGTGCTGATGGGTTTCCTGACTCTTTTCATTGTGGGCTATGTCCACGCAGCAGCATAGCTGGGATGCTGGGAAAGAAAGAAGCCCCCTGGGTGCTCCAAGATGACTGTAACCAGGAGAAAGTTAGAGAGGCAATGTTTCATCTGTGAGTGGATGCAAAAAGCAAATGTAAGTGCTGGGGGCCATGCTAAATGTTTAGTGACGCCATTGTGACTTGCAGTGTGCATTGTGGTGTAGATTGCAACCTGCATCGTGGTGAGATTTTTTACCCCCAAAATGACCTCTACCTGTGATGAAGCATAGTTTTTCCAATGATCTAAGGATATTTATTTTTAACTTTAGAAGCAGCAGAACCCTATGGGCTATGCAGAAAGAAAATGGTACATCCCATAGGGTACTGTTGTCTCCAAACTTCAAAAATATCTCCTTACATCATTGGAAAAATAATGTACTTAAACTGTAAAAGTGTGCCATCAGGATGTAGGACAAAGACTTATTTTTGCACTTTTTTGTGTGTTAGCGCTAAGAAGCTAATGGGGTGAAGGTTGCAGTCCACACCACAATGTACACAGCAAGTCACACTGGCTTCATCAGCTATTTAGCATGACCCCAAATTATTCAGTATCATGCATACAGATGAGGCAGGTAAGTTTTTCTTTTTCTTTAATTGTGCAAGCCCATTGCTCCAGCTTAGGCGTTAGCCCCATGATCTGCCAGGTATGGAACCTATAAAAGGCAATATCCCTCTCTATGTGTGGGTGCTGAAGGCCAGGACACTATCTTAAAGATATGTGTATCTGCTTTATATTGAGGACCTTGATAAGAGCCAGAGTTAACTTTTCACTATTCGCTTACAGACTCCATTTTCTTTTAAAGAAAAAGATTTTAGCTCCTGCAGTACACAGATGGATGTCATTCCAATTTTGCACTATGCAATATGTGATTACAATTAAGAATTTAGAAATTAAGTACATTATTAGGATTTCTATTTTCTATTATATTCTGTTTTATAATACACTGTCGCTCAGAATAGTTTACCTGATTTGGAGATAAATTAATCTAAACTTAGTTAATAATACTTACCACTTCCATGTTTCACCTCCCATGTGACCACGAGCTTGCTGCCAGCATCAGGTCCGTTGCCGTGGCCCTGTAACCCAGCTTAGGGAGCCGATGCGCAGCGGGCATTCGGATTTAGTGTTAACACTGCATTTCTATATCATTTTTTACCTAAAGTAGGCTTATTACTCTAAAATGCACTTTCTTGCTTCTGATGCTGAATTGATACCTTTTTGGTGTTCATGATGAAATTATGTGACAGTTGTGTCAGTGTAATCAAAAACCAAAAATTGCAAAGAAGGGTTAATGTTACACATTGCCAGTGTATGAATAGGCTCCTTCAGGTGTCTAGTCAGTCTCGGCATCTGATTGCAATAAAGCACCGTTCTAATGATACCTTGAATGAAAAAGGACAGTGTCTCACCATGTTCCCTAACTTCATTTTGCTTTCAGTGTTACTACTTGCTTTGTCTCATTTGGCGTAATTGATATGCACTCTTGCTGTGGTAATGCAGATTTAACATGTGAAGAAACAGGTTTGACAATTCAATCAGATCATAATTCTCCATGTTCTCCTACTGATTACCGGAATTTAACCCAATAAAATGACAGGCACTGCTTAGCATACCTAATGGGCCTAAATTCCCTGATTTTAATCTAAGACTAATCCCCAACTGCTAGATGTAAACAGATTACCACAGAAAATCTAATTTCCCTCCCTATTTCCCACTAGGGTTGCATGTTCACCGTGTTTTTGGCCTTTTACTGCGCTTGACGACAGGCAGAGTGATATGTTTAATGGCAGCTCTGTACATCTGTTCCCTCCTGTGTGAATTACAGAGCTTGCCTCTGAAAAGCCCCTGGTTCTGTGAAAGTTTCTTATTAAGGGCTCTGTCACGGCAACAGTTTTTTTAAGCTTTAAGAGAACTGAAACTGCCCATACATGGCTCTATTTTCACTAGTGTTAAAGGAGCCCTGCTAGCAGTTATCAATGTATCTAATATTTAAGAGTCGCAAGATTCTGCTTATCAGTAGAGATGGATGAACTCGAACCACAAAGTTCAGGTTCATACAGAATTTTGCAAGTTTGATTTCCCGAACACAGACTTCAGACAAAAGTCCGTGTTTAAGTTCGGCGTCCGGCCTAAACACAGAAAAGCTCATGGTTGCAGCAGTAGGAAGCTCTTATCCAATTTTCTACTGTCATTGGCAGCGGAGCAGTAGGGGAAGCAGCCTTTGAATCTGGCCCCAGTTGGGGCTTCAAAAATATGGTCACTGGCTACCATGAGTGAGGACACTTCTAGTGCCGCTGATGGGAGAGGATCACGGTTAGAGGTAAGTCACAGCAGCACACTTCTGCTGCACACTTAGCACCCCCTACCACAGCCACCCACCAAAGTTTGTTCCCCATTTATTTCGGTTCCGCCAAACCCAAACTTGCAAATGACTCTGGTTGTTTACAATGGGGAGCAAGAGCAGGCGCATCCTCTGCATCCATGGGCTGTGCGCACTCTCCCACCCCAGCTACTCAGATAGGCTGGGGTGGGAGCATGCACGCTGCTGGGGAGGCAGCCGCTCTCGCTTCTCATTGAAGTCAGTTAGAGGCCTTTTGTTGAGGGATATAAACATGGAAAAGGGCTCTTATTGGACAAGAGCCTGCACATGTGCCAATGGACCTCAGAGAGGTAAGTTCTACTGGGTGATCCCAGGTTTTGTTCCACTTTAAAGGAAACTCTACTTTCAGACTTGTTAATGCCATCACAAGCCTTCCTGGTGCCTAAATGAGTTTAAGCAGGCTCCAGGACAGAACTTCCACTGCTGATTTGGGCCCCTTGCTCAGCAGTAGCCATTTGCATGTCATCTACCACTTTCATAGCTGAAATTTGCATGCCAGGTCCTGGAAATGTGCAGTGCCATTCAAGACCAGGAAGAGGCACCCACAAAGAATAATGAAGGCCTACTTGTCTCCTACTCCACACACGCACATCCTAAAAATGCCAGAAGCAAATAGTGCGACCTGTCATGGAGATTGCTATTCCAATGGTCTCTGGAAGACTGCACAGGAGTAATGTCAATGATTATGTTACATAATTACTCAGGTAATAAATTAGTAACAAGCCATAAACCTTTTGCAGCTCCAAGTCCAAGTCTAAATACTACAATTATAAAGGTCCTTTTCTGATCCTAGGCCCCAGATTTTTTGGTTTAAATTATTAAACTTACAAACTTAATCAGATGGTAATACTAGAGCAATCCACAATTGGTATTATTTTCTAGTGAACTGGCATTCAATAAGCCTCTGCAAGAGATTTTAAGTCCATTGTCAGTGCACCATATTTCGGGAGCCCAAATGACATAATTTTACAAAAAAGTATGTATATGAATCCACTAAATGTAATAAATGTAATTCCCAATTTTATTTCTTACACATGAGCTAGAAAGTAGTTTCATAGATCCTGGTGCAAAAAGAGTTCTTTTGAGCCACAGATAATATGTGCTGACCACATCTTGTCTGACTCTAAATGTGGTCATACAGCAGAATCAACTGGTTAGGCTCATAAACAGCTCATAATGCTCCAAATGCAGCACTGATAAGATGAAAAAGCCCACACTAGTCAATCAATGTTAGGAGTGGGCGCAGGTATCCAACGCTTCACGTGGTGAAATAGTTACATGGTTGTGTCATAGTCATTCTGTCATAGATGGAATGCGTTTATCTAAGGTTGCTAGATCTGAGAATACAGAAAAGTGGTCACAGCCTCCAAGGTTCTTTAATCAGTCCCAGATGCAGTTCCCAGTTGTGCTTTCAAAGACACTGCACGTTATTACATGTTCTCGTAAATATACACATATGCGGTGAAGAAAATATTTATACAGCTAAATTGAGTTTAATGTGCAAATACTGCATAAAGGTACTTTTATGGGAAATTTTCTGTTTTAAAGCAGCCACATGCAGCCCATTTTCATCCTGCTGAAAAACCATAATTGCTTATGCTGAGGCTGTGTTTAATTTTATAAGCAGTTTGTAAAGCGGAGCCTGTTTTCTTTCATCAAGGTGAAATGTGAGTTATTTGCCCTTCCTGTCAACGGTGAAAAAAAATTCTGAAAAGAATCAAAAGGCATTAGCATATCCTTCCAAATTTTAGCTTTTCTTGCTTGAGTACTCACCAACTTCATTATTTTTGTTTATTTCGAGCACCATTATCATTTTAGGCTTTGTACACACTATTTGTTTTAATCTGGGTAGTATATGGAATATTACATGTAACCTAGAGTAGTAGTGTAAAGATTATACATTTATTGCAAGATCAGGTCTGTATTCGCCATCAGGCACTCGGGGGCAGTACAGCATGATGCCAGGTGCAACAACCAAGTGTAATTTATTAATTACGTTTACTTTTTTCTGAGCTTAATTATCTTACCCTATGGAACATTTGTAATGAAAGGTTATGTGTCAACCAGCTGATTTATTATAAAGCTTAAAGAGGCATAACAGACCTTCCATGCTCTAAGGGCTATTTAATCACCCCCCCCCCCCCCCTTCCCTGAGCATTGCATACCTTCTGGATGATATTAGGGGGCAGGCACAGTGTCTGCTGGAAGGCAGAGAAACAACAAGATGGTGCTGTCCTACTAAAGGCACCTGATGATGGAGGGATGGGGAGGCTAGTTTCACCATTGTAGTGGGATCATGGGCAGCACACACTGAAAAGTAAACACTAGAACTGATCCACTGGGGATACAAGCATACTTTCCGAACCTGCCAGTAAAGTTTTGCCTGGTAGTAATGTTGGTTTGATGAGTCACTGCTTCTGTAAAAGCTGTCTCTAAGGCATTCTTCACTAAGTCTCTGGTTGAAAGTCATGCTTTCTTTATGAATATTAAAGTACATCTGTAGACAAATATTCAAGTCTTCATGTGTATTTAACCCCCCTCTCTGATCCCTCTTATCTATCTAACATTATCTGCTTCATCTGTTGTACATACATCCCAACTTAAATCAGGATTTAAGCCACATCTTCTTTATATACATTGCATTTACTCACAGATAAAAAATCCCCAAAGTGAAATGTAACATACAGAATCATTTGATGAGCTTCACTAGCCAGGCAATATAATTGCTTTTTGCATTATCTTTAAATGCAAATTGCAATTTGTACCTGTGCATTGTGTGTCTTTCCTGGAGATGAGCAGGTGTGGGTGCATGTGTGCATTAACCAGGTACAGTTTAGAAAAATAAAGGAGATTCACTAAATACAGCACAAAGGTGAACAGAGGGAGGGTTTGAGGCTAAATAGACCAAAGTTGCTGATTTTCGAATGTCCTAGTTTGCTAAAGAAGTAAATTGCTTTTGAAGGATATTGTTTTTAGTAGCGATGAGCG
Organism: Gastrophryne carolinensis; assembly: GCA_027917425.1. Lineage (NCBI taxonomy): Eukaryota > Metazoa > Chordata > Amphibia > Anura > Microhylidae > Gastrophryne > Gastrophryne carolinensis. The sequence goes on from CM051234.1 coordinate 218,508,532, forward strand.
AACCCAGACTGTAAAATTTGGGGTTCGTACTGAACAGAGAGTGTCCAGGTACCCAAACACACACCCGTACCCAGCCATCACATTATAGGTTATGGGGTGGGGCAGAAACAACATAGACTATTTGTATTTAGTCTTCCCTCCCCCCCCATAACCTATAGTTACAGATGAGCGAACTTCTTGAAAGTTCGATTCGGGCGATTCGCCGAATTTCCCCAAGAAATTCGGGTTCGCCCAAATCGAACTTTCACGAATCGCTCATCTGAAAAAAAAAATGCCGGCATGGTGGGAGCGGGCAGGCCGGCTACGCTGTCAGCGGGCGGTGGAAGCCGGCCCGCTGACAGCGCAGCCGGCCTGCCCGCTCCCACCATGACGGCATTTTTTTAAAAAGCAAACACTTACCTGCATGGTCGGAGCGTGGAGGCCGGCGCCGCTCTCAGCTGTCATCAGAGGACGCGTCATCAGAGGGCGCATGAGAGCGGCGCCGGCCTCCACGCTCCGACCATGCAGATAAGTGTTTGCTTTTTAAAAAATGTCGGCATGGTGGGAGCGGGCAGGCTGGCTGCGCTGTCAGCGGGCCGGCTTCCGCCGCCCGCTGACAGCGTAGCCGGTCCTGCCCGCTCCCACCATGCCGGCATTTTTTTTTTTTTTATTTCAGGGAAAATTCGATCGGCACGAACCAAAAAAAATTCGGGTTCGTGCCGAATCGAATTTTCCCTGAAATTCGGAGCGAATTCCGGTTCGTCCGAACCGGTTCGCTCATCCCTACCTATAGTATGATGGATGGTCTGAGTTTCAATTTCCTTTATGGCCTGAATAATAAGGTAAGCCTGGCTGCCTTGGGAACAGAGGTCCAGGTGAAACAGTAAGGCCCCAACCATCACATATATTGGCTGTATATAGACTTGGCCCTTTATGAGCTATAATATGATGCCTACAGTAGTTTCATCTGTCTCCAAGGCAGCCAGGCTTATTTTATTATTCAGGCCATCCTATGGGGGGGTCACTCTGGGTGCTCCATTCTCAGGATAGGAGCCTGTTCCAGAGGTGGGACCTGCAGCTGTAATAGGCAATGACTCCCCTAACCCTTACAAATACCATTTTACAGCTATTTTATGCCACCAAAGTTTGGGCCCCCATTGACTTTTATGAGGTTTGGCCTCCCGGGCTCAAGTTCGGGTCACGTTCTGGTCCTGAACCGAACATTGTTCTTATGTTTGGCCCCACCAGGTGAACCCCAACATCCACAAGTCTGCTCATCACTAATTGTTAGCCATATGCACAGATGTCTTTATTAAAACTTGTTTTATTAGCCTTTACAGTATTGCAGCCAATACTGAAACATACTGTGCAGGAAACACATATATGTTTCCTGAAACTGATGGAATATATTACAGATGCTGTCTGTATAGCATACATATAAGGGTCAGTATGTTTTATATTATGACATAATACATATGACATTATTCCATGATATCATCCAAAAATAATGTATGTAATGTATTTAGTTTATTTGAAAGTGGAAAAGTAAAACTAAGCTTTGAAAATTATTTAATAAACCTCTGACTTTTCTAGTGCGCTATTCTTGCTTAAAATGAGTTTAGCACAGTTTTACTGACAACTTTTTGCTAAAATCTTGATCTAACAGTATTAAGATTGGTTACAGTTGCACCAAGCCGCATTTTGCTGTTCTTGTTACAGGCCAATAGAAATACTGTAAAAGCCCTGAACAAACAGATCTAGAAAGTTAAATAAATAAATGAATGCCAGAAGCACTGGCAATTTTTAAGAACCACCAAAGATGCTCGCAAATTTAGGCTAACCGAAAGAAACCAGGTTCTTTAGCTATTTATTTTGAGGACCTTATTTATCAAAGGCCTTCCGACCTTTTTGACAAATTTTGGGATATTTTGAGAAGTTAACCATTTGTACAGTCTCATAAAGCATATAGAATATCCACTCATTGTTTAAGAATGGTTCAATAATTCACACTACATGTTCCTGATATCAATAAGCGATAGTGTCAATAGGTCGTAATTGAACACATTTAGGCACCCTCCTGATGACCTAGGGGTGGTAGGGCACACTTTTGAGGAGTTTGCCTTGAAGTAGCAAGCTCATCCTTCTGTCTTCCCAAATATGTTGTCAGCATCCTCTATAAAGAATAACCTGGTTGCTTATCACAAATTAACCAGGAGTGTAGTCACTGGAGTTCAGGGGTCGTGACTGCATGAGGGGTCCATGAGGTCAGGGGGCCCCACCTTTTTTGCTTTTTGACCTTATTTGTCAGATTTAAACTCTCCAGTTACTGTCTACACCAGAGCCCAGTCACATTTAGTTACACCTCTGACATTAAAGTAGACATGAGCCTAAATATACCATTAACAAGGAACTGCCTGATCCGGTTTACCCATAATCTGAAGAGTAAGATTTCTGGGATTTCTATATTATGTTGGCAGCTACATAAGGCAAGGGTAGATTTTCACTATCCTGGTGATTGGTCCTTGTCCCAGGGGCATTGTGATTTTGGATGCCCCACTGTGTCAAACTCCCCAGATCGCCCACTTAGCATTGGCATAGTGAGTGGGGACATCCGTATCTCTCATTTCCCTGCAGAGTGCACTGCCCATGCTTGGCCTATCTGAATGGTTGGGAGCCAGACCCCCCACCGTGCCACCTCTTATTAGCACTGAAGCATGGCTAATAAATAAAATAACAAAAGACACTCACCTGCACCTGGAATCCAGTGGCAATATCGGCAAATGACGCAGTGGCCGACATGGGCTTTAATAAAATGGTGGAAGAAAATCGGGCGGAATCTGTGATATCGCACCCAAATTCGCTGCTGGATTCCAGGTGCAAGTGGGTGTCTTTTGCTTTTTCATTTATTAGCCATTCTTCAGCACTAATAGGAGGTGGCAGGGCGGGGGAGTATTTTATAATTGTTAAACCGGGTCTGGAGTGAGTGATAAGTTTAACTTATCTTGGGGAAACTATACTATTGTTATTATTAGTTATTTTTACTGATTTCAAAAGTGCCATCATATTCCATGATGCTGTACACTGGAAATTGCTGACAGGGTAAAACAAATAATATACCTAAAATACACGTTATTATGGGTCAGATGTAATAGATGTGTAGCAAATGCTGTACACATTGATACTGGAGTACAATCTGAGTGCCATAGGAGGGAGAACTCTGCCCTTTAAAGCTAACAATCTTAAAGGGGGTGAAGACAAGAGTTTGGGTCACAAGGAGAAGTTTGGGGCACACGTAGTTTGTACTAAGCTTGGTGGAAAATGCTTTGTCAAGGTGAAGGTTGTGAAAAGGGATGCCTGAACCCAGAACACTCATCTAAAGAGGTGAATTTTGAGGTCACTTTTGAAGGTCGGGAGTTTTGGGGAGTGACGAACATTCCAAGATATGTAAAGTTTTCCCTAAAACATATTTTTTTATTTGCTGATCCAACCTAATAAGGATTTTGTCCGTGTTCCTTTAAATAACTTTCTTTCTTTTGTATTAAGAGGTACTTTACCATATACAGGGTCAACATAATGACCACTACCCCAATTCATCATTGTTTTTCTCTCACTCACGTTGGTATGACTTGGGGTAGTAAAATGCTTACAGTATATCTAACAACAGAACACAGTCATGCATGTTGATATGATGGATCTGTGTGACCTCGTACTATCCACAAGTGTATAATCTTAAAGTGACCTAGAATTTATCTAATTAGTGTTGTGCATAAAAATAAAAATAATCATTTACTATTTCTATTCAGGTCTACAATGCATAGGAAATTGTGACTAGATTAGATGTTACAATTTAGGGGTCACAGTGTTACAAAATCTTGACACTCTCAAAGTCTAGCAACATGCTCTTTTAAAGCCATATTCATTACCTATGGTAGACTTTAGCATCTTAGAATATGTATTTATAAGTGAGGCATGTCTGGCTCTTATTCTAAGAGGCTGCATCCATCTAGTAGCATGTGTTTGTGTATACTTTACACTACCCTTCCAGACAGCAGTCATCAATATTTAGCAGGCAGCTGTTTCCATAGACTTTAAGGCTTCTGCTAATTTGACAAGGTCAAACCTTGTACTGCTCACATTGCAAACCGATACAGAAGGTAGGGCTGCTTTTTCTTTCTCAAATTAATCGCTAAATCATTTACTTCCCTGTCACTAAAAAAGTATCCTAGCTACTGCCACTGTCCTTTCCAATCAATATTTTGAGACTAGGAAAGCAAGTCCTATCTCCCACAGGGATAACTAGACCATTTCACTAATTCTACCTTCATTGATAGGGAATCAAATGAAAAGAGATACAGCTACCCTAACAGTCCAGCTCCAGCACAAAGTCTATTCTCTCCAACCTGTTAGTACTATACATCGCTGTCACAGTTAATTTTGTTAGAGCTGGGTTGGTCACACACATGCCCCATTGAACGAGAACCATCTGTTTGTATACATATATTAATGTGTGCACACCTACTGAAGCTGATAACATTTCTCTATCCCTTTGGATGTGTTGGAAAATTAATTGCAAATTCCTCTGCTGCTCCTGTATCTGAGATTAATATATGATACTTACATTTAGTGGCTCAGCTTGTTGCCATTAGATGTGCAGGGACCAGCCTGGCTGTTTCTAGTCTAGCTCTAAAGACAATTATACATATGCCATATGTATGATCTATGTATATAATATATTGGAGAAGATGCTGGCAGGATAGCAAGTTATCTCTAACGTGTGCATAGTAGCTGTTTTAGACATTGTTATAGTGAGATTCTAATAAGCAAAGTGGATAATATTGTACAAATACAACTGTACCTTTGCATTTCACATTTATGAGCTTCAAAAAATGAACCCAAATTTGTATCCTCTTTTTTTTTTTTACTTTCTAATGGACCGAAAAAAAAAACCTTTTTACAGCCTACACTCTCCCTGGAATCTGTGCTAGAAAGGGTCCTGGTTCCCAGGGACACTAACCTAACCTATGCCCTTATGTCATCCGTGAGCCCTGTATTAGAGAGATAATCATCTGTCCCTGACGGAGCTCCTTCTGATGGGGGACAGAAAACTGCTGCACACCCAGGTGGCGGAAATTCCTCCTCCAGTAGAGACATGCTTAATTTCAGTTTGCATCTATTTCCTGTCTCCACATTATACAAACCATTTTTGGCTTTCCAAGGACCTCTAACTGTAGAGGCATTCCAAATCAGGATCTCCTTGGGCGATTGTTAAATGGCAAGGTCTGCTCTGTATACCCTTTCCTGGGGCATCCTGATTTGCGATCCAGAAATTAATGAATTTGCTCACCCAGTCCATGCTTCAAAGTCATACTCACACCACGAGTGACCGCCAGCAGGCAATCATGACTCAAATGCATGCCATCCTCCGTAACAAACCTGATTGGTCACCAAAAGATGAACACCGCAGTTGCCAAAATGAAGGATCTGTGGGCTTCCTAAGGGTTAGGGAGTAGGCGTTCCGATTTTGTATGCCTTGGCGGAGTGCTTACAGAAGGTCTTAAGTCTTTTTTTACTTTTCCGAATACACTGTAAATGTGTCTAAAATCTTTTATTATTGGCAAAAGTTCTCATTAGCATACAACAGATGCTATGCCAACCTCTGAAACCTTTGATCACAGAAACTCGCTCATGTCAGACTTCTTCTTATCTATATCTTAATAAAATCTATCAATAAAGGAAATTTAGCAAACCTCCCCTCCGTAACTTTATGGTTTTGATTTTTACCGGAGAACAGAATGTCAGAAAATTCTGTTGCAGCAGTATATTTATGATTTTTTTATAGCCCAATACGGATCATTAGCTTTTTCTATAATAACAGCATTTAGTTCTCAGAACTGACCTACTTATTTAAAAACAACAATGACATTTTCCAACAGTTCTACCCCAGCGTGATTTTAGTGCAAAAACCTGTTGAACCTTTTTTGCTTTGCACTATTATCTACCTATATAAAAAAAAATTCAAACTCTTCCTGAACTACTACAAAGAATATAGCATTAACCTTATAACTTTAATGGCAGTTGCAAACCCCCTAGTGTGTGCATGCAATTATTGGCCTCCAAGGCAGAAATCCCAAAGATCTAGCTTTCATCACTCACTCATGGAAATCAAGTGCAAAGCAATGTATTTTCATTCAGTCGGGCTCCCCGCATTTCTTTCTCTAGAACATCTGGAGAACGACACTTTGAAAGGCTTCATTAGTGATTTAATTTTTTTTCCTCTGAACAATTGCATTACCAAAACTTCCTCTGTGCAGCTCAAAGCAAATTTCCAAGAGCAGACAAAAAGGGGTCACCTCGTACTTTCTGTAATAAACATCCTAAAAGATGTTCTCCTTCCCCAAGGATTTGGTGTATGCCTTTCTCTCTCTCTTTGTGATAATGTCTGGTTTGTTTTTCTACAAATGACGCATGTTAATGAACTTTTTAAAGCATTGCTGATGTTAATTCAACGTTTATACTATTCAAATCTAAAGAAAAATAAAATCTGGTTGACGTGTGTTAGAAGTTATTTGAATGGCATACAACAGGGTTCATCAAATATGGGGTTTATTTCTTGAAATATGAAGACTCTTTCCACATTGTTGAAAAACGTTTCTACGTCTGCTGTATGGCAGTGGTGCTCAACCCTCCTCCTCAAGGGTCACCTACTGGCCAGATTTTGTATATCTCCAAACTGATGCAAAGGTGAATTAATTAGTTCTACTACAGTATGTGGAGATCCACCTGACCTATTGGCGGTCCTTGAGGAGGAGGGTTGAGCACATGTGCTATACGGGATGTATTCACCAATAAATGGAAAATGCATCTACCTTATCAAAAAACATCTGCTGTATATCTCACTTGGAGAACTTCCAAACCAAATCTCAGTCAGTTGTAGTAATTTAAATAGTATCTCCAGTCACACCAGGAAGCTATTTTATTTCTTACTTATTCCGTGATCTGGGCCTGGCTAACATTCACATTACCGCCATTCAGGTTTGCTTGGGCGGCGGCTGTACATTTATGTACAAACCACAAGACAAAACCAGAGAGGCTGCTGGTGGTAAAACCCCACTAGAACACAAAAGAGTAGCGATTAACTAGACTTGAGCTTCCCAGGTGGCAGTGTGCAGAAGGACAATCAAAATGAGATTTCTCTCAAGCTGTCACAGTTAAGAAACCTTCAGTCTGTTTTGACTGAAAGTCTAATTTCAAGTGAACCTACACCCTGCTAAATAAATATTACCCACTTTCCTCATTATTCCCCCCATTTGCCAAAATCAAGTTTTTTTATATACCCGAGCATTCTCATTGGCTAAGATTGGCTAAGGTTATGCTGATGACTGCCAACAGAGCAATTATATCACTGCTCAGTCTGGCAGTGAGTAAGACAAGTACCACCTACTGGGGTAGGTATCTGGGGCAAAAACATGATATTGGTTGGGGGGGATCAGTTTGAGGATTTTTGTATCTAACATGTGAATTCACCTAAGCTATGGATTCACTAATCATGCCATTGGTTGATTGATTCTTTGGCAATACAGCTAACAGAATGCTAATATGCCTAAAGTTTATCATCAAAACATAATCTATATCTTTTGCTGCTTGCTTGTTTCTCAAATTTGCCTTGACATGTTGGATATGCGATGGTGTAACTTTTTGGCTACTCAGCATACCGGGCAAAACCTTTTATAGCTAATCTATTTCTGTGTTGCTTTACAGAGTTTCCAAGATCCAGCCTACAGGAGCCTAGGCCAGGTAAGATTTAAATATACTTTACTAAGAAATCAGCATTTGTTCTGTAACAGCCAATCGCTTTCTTTTTCATGTATAATCTACTTAACTATCACCTTAAAGGTCAACTGTGGACAAATATAATCCTAATGGACATTGTTTCTCTTTGTAAGGTGTAGATCTACCCGTCTCTCTCTCTGTAAGGACTGCATTCCCCTTCTCTGGCAGGCCCTTCTCTCAGCCCTGGATCAAATATATTTTGTTTTTTGATTTTCAAAAGATTAACTTATGGATATGACTAAGGTTTAGTGCCTCAGAGTTAAATCAGACATACAGTACACCCTAAAGGGAAAAGTTTCCCCTCCTGGAACATAAATAGCCCTTCCCGCTGTCTGTCAGAGTCAGAAGACTATTGAAGACATTCTTCTATTTATCTTGCATTTATCTTGCAAGTGCATCCAGCTTCCAGGTACTTTATTTTGGCTGCCTTATTGTAACTGTCTGTGGTAATTCTTTATATAGGACATACAGCTGCTCAGTGGCAGCATAACCTTTTGGATGGTTATTGCTTTCAAGGGACTCTGATTTCGCAAGTGAGCTGGTGGGAGATTACAGAAATAGTGTCTGTGTATGGGTAGAGGAGACTTATGCCAAGTGTCATTCTTCCTCTTTTAAAATTATTTGGGTGGAGATCCCTTTTAAGGGTTACATTTAATTGGAAACATGAAGTATTAGCCATCATTTTAGTTTGTTCTCATCAAGGAGTTTTGCCTCTATTTTATCGTTTATGCCAAGGGTGTAACCAAACAGGCCATTCTGGATACAGGAGGGTATTGGGTGTCACTAGACTAGAAAACGAGGGACGCCACCATTGGAATTCAGAATTGCATTCCTTACTTTTTGAGTCTGTGAGACACATGGCTGTCTTCTCAGCTCAATTTCCTGTTTTGAGTGACAAGTCATTTAAAGTGGACGTAAGGCGTCTGCAGAAAGCGCTGTTTGGAAGAGCACCCACGTATGTGACAATGGTGGAAAGTTGAGTGGAGTGGGTGATCGGGGGGTTTCACACAGCGGTTCATCCCAATTCGGGATGCCCCTGGGGAAAGAACCAATCATCAGGATATCCTGGTGATTGGTCCACTTTAAGGTCAAGAGGTAAGGCAAAATTCCCTCTTGGGGACCAAACACAATACTAAAACTCAAAAACAGTGATAAAGCTGTTTTTTCAATTATTTCTGTGGAACAGCCAGAACTAAGCCTCAATTCCTAGAAGAGAGTACTGGGTCATGGCTGCTTCTACCATCTGAGCAGCCTTTATAGTAGCAACAAGTGCTTGGAACAACAAGGCCATGAACCTGGGCATCAAGAAGGGCAAAGAGGCTTTCCATATTTTAATGAATAACCCCATAATGTACCCCACCCATGTATTCCATCTATTTAAATGCCTCCAGGGCTGGCACTTCTTGAATCCTACATCATAGCATTCCATAGCCTGGAATCGACAGGCCAGTGCGGTAACAATGAATGACAAGCCTCTAATCTGCACATGTATAATTTACAGTACATCTGCAGAAATGCAAATAGTGAAGCCAGCTCCTAAAATGATCCCTATGAATTTTACATATATGAAAATATGCATATATTATAGCATTACTTTATGTTTTTTTTAATTATAGGTGGCTATTATTGTGGATAGAATTTAGGTATAGTCTGCTATGACTGACTGCATCTGGCCATTTCGATTAGCTAATTCAAAATATAAATATCATTTAAAGCAGCACATACTTCAGAGCAAGCTAACATTCCAATACAAAAAAAAGTTAGGACATTTTTTCATTTCATTTGAAAAAATTAACTCTGACCATCTTGGATTATTTTTACCACCAACTATTGCTCTAATCATTCTGTATGACAACCACTGATAATATAAAAAATATGTATTTAATACAATATGTACAAAACATCAAATCAGATATCTAAAAGCATTTAAATGTTAAAACACCAAAGTAGACACTGTGGAGCACCACAACCCCATTAGACTGTATATGTCAATAACCAATATGCCAAAAGTATCCAGTACCATCTACCTTGGTCCAGACCAATTCTTGGAATCTGGGTTAATTTTTTCAAATAAAATGAAACATTTATAACTTTCAAAATCTGATATATGTTTTATGTTCTATTATGATGATTAAATGCTGGGCGCTGTGCGCAAAACCACATTTAAGAAAGGGAATCTGGTGAGCGCCTCTAACAGCACCATGTAGCGTCACATGTATTACTAGAGGCGGCTCAGCGTATAGCGCCAGTGCTCTAGGCTCAGGAGCACATGTATTACCTTTCGCTCAGTGTCACTCTCCCATACATTTCATTGGGGTTTCATTTGTTGCTGTTTAAATAGCGTTTTGGGCAATAAAATTTTAAATTTTTGCTCAAATCATTGTGTGACCTCTTCTGGCTGCAAACAGACACTTTTATTCATTTTTTTTTATATTTTTATGCAGAATTGCATTTACAGGTCTGGCACTAAAGTGTCATTGTCACAGTGGTAAAACTTTTTCATTCCATGTGTTTTCGCTTTGTTACTGGTGTATATGTGTTCAAAAACACTTTGATCACACAGTGTCTGGTGCTCTGCGCTAGAGCCCAGCTTTAGAGCGCCAACGTTGTGTGTGTAGTTTTTTGTTAAATATGGTGTGAAGCACCGCGTGCCGTACGCACTGAGCTGGCGCTACCTATCGCTCGCTGCAGTGTTGTCCTCTTGTTAGATGTTAGATGTGGTGTAGTCTTGGGCGCTTTGACCTTAGGACACAACATAGCGTTCTCCATTGGCTCTGCAGTAAATCAAGGAGAGCGCTTCTACAGCACCTACCACACATCAAATTCATCAATGCTGGCCAGGATACTACAGCGACCGCTACACTAGGTTACAGCGCCCAACACCCGCTTACAGCGTCTACTAGTGGTCGCTCTAAGCACCGCTCCACAGACGCTCACCTGGCAATATGTGGCACTAGTCATGAATCAGCCTCTATGTTTTATCACTTTTCGTTGTTCTTATTATTTATTTACTTGTTTAACATTGCTATTTCTTTCTCGTTACTTTTTACATTATACTCAATAAGAATGTCACCAAGTCAAATGTAAGAGTTTATCTATTCTTGTATACAAATGAAATGCTGTTTTCTCATTAATGTGTTGCCAGGGTTTATATCTGCAGAAGTGAGATAACAAGAAATCAGTACTTTTAATTCTCCTTGTACTATTAATTGTGGTTAACTTAAACAATCACAACCTGAACTAATCACAGCTAATGAACAGTCATATGGTCTGATGTGTTTCACAAAATGTCCATGTCTCAGTTATGGGCTGTGTTGACACACATCTTACTTTCACCATGGACCATATGGTGAACAACATGGTCATTAGTGTGATAGCCTCCCAGCACCATTAATAGATTCAATGCAAGCTCAGTTTACTACTTTGGCCAGAGGAGACAAAAAGTTAGGTCACTGAATTTGTGTTTTTTTTTTCTCTCTGAATTGCTTTAATTCTACCAATAGACAACCATGTTAAAGATTGTTTATCACTAAAACTGGTAACTCATTAGTAGACCTTTTGGTATCCCCATAGCGCTTTTACATTTCGCAAAATGTAAGTTTAAAAATAAACTGCTCTGCCCTGCAATGAAAAGATTTGGTGACGGGAACATTTGAAGTAATGAGATAACTTAAGAAAAGTTCTTGCATCAAGGGCAAGTTTTGTCAGTCAGAAAGTTTATTGTCAAAGTGACAGCAGAGATAAGCTAGGAAGCACCTACAGAGATACTTGTTCTTTTCTCTAAGGACTCCACTTTGGTGCTAAGCAAAGCAAATGGTCCCCACTCCTCTTTTCATAAAACTTTAGTTTAATTATGCATTTAAAATCATCTCCATAGTGTATCAAAGTCCTGGAAAGTCATATATACAGTATAGGCGACTTTCGGACTCCTATCTCCAGTCCTTAATCATAGTAGCTACTATACTTTCTTTTTCTTTTTTTTTTCTTTGTTTTTTAAATGCCGGCATGGTGGGAGCGGGCCGGCCGGAACCCGCCGGCCCGCTCCCACCATGCCGGCATTTTTTTTTTTTAATTTCAGGAAAAATTCGATCGGCACGAACCACAAAATATTCGGGTTCGTGCCGAATCGAATATTTCCTGAAATTCGGAGCGAATTCCGGTTCGTCCGAACCGGTTCGCTCATCTCTACTTATTACCTGTGCACAAGCCAGCCCGGGATTTTTACCAGCACCTGGCCTGCCCATGACCAGCCAGTGGCATCTCTGCCACTTCCTGGCCAGTCAACCAGTGCCCTCACATCATCAGTGAGCCCTGCTTTATAGAGATACTGACTTTTTGGCATCTGTTGGGGACAGTTGGGGAACAGTTATTAGCTACACACATATGTGGAATCTACAGCTCATCCAGTAGGAGACTTGCTTCAATGAAGCGTACAGCTGCTTCCTGCACCATCATAGAGGGCTTAATGCCCAGTTTTGGCTTCCTAAGAATCTTTAACTGTAGAGGTATCCCAAACTGGAATACCCCAGGGGAGAGTGTTGAAAGAGATTTGACTGTTGGTCCACTTTAAGATGTAAAAAGCCAATATGGAATGGTTCTTAACATGTAAATTTATACCCTCATGGAGACTGTTATTTACAAATATGTGAAACACATCCCTTTAGCCCCAAATACTATATTTGCACTTATATTGTGATCATTGTGCTAAGTTAGTAAAGCTTTTAAAACCCAGTGTTGAGGCTCTCAAAAGCTACAAATATTAATGAATAACCCCAACTAACTATAGGGGCCCACATGACCAGGATGGAAGTAAAGTCTTCTTGGGCTGATGAGCACTACAATGAGCACTTCAGTGGGGTTGCTAAGTACATATGTGGACAAAACAGTTTCTAGACAAAATAGCTCTCAATGCTGTGAAATGAAAAAAAAATGGTGCTGCTGATATCCCATACTGGTATGTGCCATGTCATGCCCCCTCCTTAGCAGCAATTGTGGCTGGCGTATGATCAGCACCACTGACAGTGTCCCTGACTCATCTACAGAAGAGGATGGTTGGGTTAAAGGCTGTACACTATGGACTTGGTACCCACAGCGATCCCCCTGCTCGCCTGCCCTAGAAACAACTCTATATATAGTTTGAACTTTAGTCCAGATTTAGGGTGATCATGTGGTGATGGGGATACACGGCCGTATTTGAACCTGCTGTTTCAGGTTTTATGTGAACAAATGAAGAATACAGGTCAGTGTTTTCTCAAAGTCAAGAAATCAGCAGAATTTATCAAGGGAGATTGAGGTAAGTTCATTTTACAATGCCCGTTTTTAGATTGACAACTTGTGCCAGAAAGGTGTTACCCATACACTCCTACCATTGATAACTCCTGCAATTAATAGATGATTACATCTTTCTTGTGGAGCCCCGCCCAACAGGGGAACAAGAAAAGCTGAATACAACTGTGGTAGCCAGCTGCATACAACTGTGGTAGCCAGCTGCATACAACTGTGGTAGCCAGCTGCATACAACTGTGGTAGCCAGGTCGAGCCTCCACCAATAGGGAATGTGCGGCACTGCAGCATGCAACAGAAAAAAGGAATGTTAGATGTGCTCAGAAAGCAGCCATTTCTGTGTCTCCAGTCACACAGAGTGAAGCAAGAAAAAGGTACGTTTTTCTATTTGTTAGGCTTGTTAGTGGAAGGAGAGAAGGGTCTCAGGACAAAGTTGCCAGGCAAGGTTTATGGGGTGGATTAGGTTACCACATACCAGAACCTTCCCTGGCACAAATTGCCAGGGAAGGTTTATGGTTGCCATGGATCAGGACCCACAAAGTTGCCAGTGAACCAGAGGGTGGGTAAAGTCATCAGGGACCAAGATCCTCCTTGATACAAAGCTGCAAGGGGATTTTTGGGGAGGTGTTAGGATGGAACAAACCAGGGCCCTCTTTGCAAAGTTTCCAGTGATATTATAGGTCCAGTAACGGGGAGGCCGATTCATTAATAGCGCCAGGTAGCGACAGATGAGCGACTGTAGCGTGATTTTTACAGCGCCAGCCAGTATTCGCTGTGCTTGGCCGGCGTTTGCTTGATGACAGCGACTCAGTCGGTGTGCGGTAATGTTGAATACGGGCTTAGGGGTCGCTGTTTCACAGGTTCAGCGTTGTATGTGAGCGCCTGACAACGAATGGCCAGAGCGAACGGCTTGCTTCATATTCATTAAAAAATGACGCTCCGAATTTGCTGGCGCTCTCCATTCCTTGTTTAAACCCCAGTGCGCTGGCGGCGATGGGTGTTAACTAGTTTTTAACCCCTAAACAACCATATTTTTTGATTGTAACGTTATACATGTTTTTGGAATCATTTTGTAATATGAATATATTAATATCAGACCTGTAAGATCAATTCTGCACAAATTTTTTTTTTTTTTTTTTTTTACTTTAAAAAAAAACCTAACATTGCAGAAGTGGTCTCAGAATTTTTGACATTAAAAAAAAAAAAAAAAAAAAATAATACCAATTAATTATGATTAATTAAACATTGCTCCATTGAAATGCATTGGACATCGCCAGCGAGCGACAGGTCATACCTGGCGCTGTGAAGGAATTTGCAGCGGCGCTGTTCGATCCAGGCGGCTTCATGATGAATCCCGCGCTAGCCGTCGCTCTCGCCGGCACTAGCCTCAGTTAGCTAGATAAATGTTTCATTGTGACCGCCGCCGGGCGTACTTGAGTCGGTAGCCGCCGATAGCTGGCGGTACCTGGCGCTCGTCAGACACTATCTGACGCTAGCCCGCGATAAATAAGGCCCTATTATAGGTCCAATTTAGTACGTTCCTTTTTTTATATTTAAATCCTTGCAGGCACTTTTGAGTCTGGAAAGCTGTAGCCCTCTTATTGTTGTGCAGGGGGTTACTTTGGGACATATACTGTTTACAGTGAATTTAACGTTGGAGTAAGCTTACATTTTGCACTAGAACAGGAAAAAAAACCTGTGCCACAGGGCCTCTTTAATAAATTAGGAGCATTGTTAGTTATCTGCTTATAACAAGCCAAATATACAATCTACATTTAGTTCTGTGTGCCAAACATGAATTAGTAAAAGCTAAAACATCTGTGTGGTGTTTAGACTCATTTTTGGGCTTTTTTAATATTTACAATGCTCTGCACCTTCCACTTTAATTTCATACATTTAGATGCTGTGTAGGCAGGTTAACATCACATCGTTAACAGCTTTCAAAGTTTCTCTTCTGAAGGGCAATCATAGAAATGTACCTGAGATGTAATAGCTGGAACTTACAGACACAACAGACGGCATGTGGGTGTTGTTGCTGATTGATGAAGGGGAAAAAAAGCGTCAGTTTTGTCAGATTAACATTGCTGAATAGCTGTAATGAGTTCTTTTTGCTGCAAGTTATTATTTTGCTCTGATCATAAAGTTTAAGACTGGAATTTTCTTATTTTTTTTTTTTATGCCTTGAATTTTTCTAAACTTAACCAGACACACATAATTACAGTGAAACAATGCTTTCTTCAAGAGCGCCTTTTTGTTTTAAAACATATTATTATGTATAATTAGATGGACAAAAGAGCGTTTGTGCAGTTTACAATCAGAACAAACATATCCCAGATCTATTGCTGGGTCTACACCAGGATAGTAGTTACTAATGTTTCCACACATGAATCATGAGGTCTGATGAAAGTCAAGTCAAACAATGAAGGCTTTCATGTCTTTGGAAAAAATGGTGAAGCAGTTGCTGAAATCTCCTCAGCGTTTATTTTTGTAGGACGTCTTCCAGGCCTGCAGCCTCGTAAGGAGTTGGCCGTGAAAGGAAATTGGTCAAGGAGTCTTGAATTGGCTTTTTATTCAGTGACCTGCGTTTCAGATATCTGATGACCTACTGGACCTTGGCATCTCTGTATCCACCGGTCTAAATCAATAGTCCTTTTCCTTTCAAGGCGGCCTTTGCTAATAAGTTTATTTTCCTGCTTTAGCCTGGAATATTTAGGAGGCACTGTGTTTAAGCAATCCTGGGCTGCAGGTCACAATAACATGCAGGGGATCTCTTATAAAGACTGATTCATTTCTAATCCTGTAAACATTCCACCAAATAAAAAGGCATTTGATAAACTAAGTTTCAAAAGCAACTCTTGTTCTTGAATAACCAATTTTAAGACAGCCAACAAACTCCCTGAAAAAAGTTATTGTTGAGTAAGCCAAAATCTTTCTATTAAAGTAAAAGGCATCTGAGTATCGCTCCTGTCTAGAAGTGTCACTGTCCTCGGATGTTTCCTGATTCTTTTGAAAAAATTGAGGCCCCACAGAAGTTAAGCCAATCAACCACCACCAGGTCTATACTATACAACCTGTGGAACCAAGTTTAGGACATATTAAAGTGGACTAATCACCAGGATTTTGACTATCCTAGAGATTGGTGCCTCGCCTGGGGTCATCCTGAATTGGGATGTCCCGCTGTGTGAAAACCGCCAGATCACCCACTCCACTCACCTTTCCACCGTTCCCATGGCATATGCACAGGTGATTGTTCAATCAGTGCTTTATGTCAGGAAAACTAATGTATGGCATAAAGCCGTTGATTTTGACTGCAGGTTGCCTATCTGAATGGTTGTGTGTGTGAGCGCGCACAGTTGCAGCAATGCCGGGGATGTGGCCCCAGCCTGTGATCGCAGTGAGGGATTGGAGGAAAGGTAAGGGGTTTGCGGACCATATGGGGGCTTACACAGTGGGGCATCCCAAATTAGGGTGCCCCAGTGGCACCTAGTCAGGCAGCCTGGGGGTCTTTTAGACTACTGTGATTGGTACACTTTAAGGTTTTCTACCCTTCCTACAACACTCCCTGGCCTAGGAGGGCTTTATTAGTACATATCTGGTGGTGGAGTGTTTTTGTTTACTTTCGTGAGGCCTCATTAAAGAAAAAAAATAAAGATTAGCCTGTTATGACATGTTTTGTCTAAGCATTAAGTGGGCATCAAGTGCGGTCCTGAGGTTGACGAAAAGGTGGTTCTTGATTACGGAAACCCACTAGTGCTAGTTTTCAGCTGTAATGTTAGCAGAGGTAAATTAAGGAGGCACTTTTAAACTAAGGAGTAGCGTTGTTAGCTACTTAAAGGAACATTCCAGGCAAAGTGTTAAATTAGCTGCTTTCTACTCGCTCCATGCTGGCTGTCAGAGCTGGCATCTTTCATTTCCCAGCACTTAGATGACTCATTTTTTTGGGTTCCCAAAAGGAATCAACTTTTGAAGGGACCCTCACGTTGAAACATAAATGGATGTGTCTTTATTTGCTGCTGAGAAGGCTCTGCAGGTGGGACAGAGTTCAATGAGGGGATATTGAGTAATACATGACAGCCAGCATGGGCCAGCATGGAAAGAGCAGAAATCAGGATCATTTAACCCTTTGCCTGCAATGTCCCTTTCATGGAGCATCCAATAAGCATTAGTTCCACTTTTATACAGGGATGAGAAAGTTAATAGCTGCTGTATGGTCCACATCTTATATGTGTATCTGTCCTTACAGCAAACCTAAACCTACACTGACATTCTATCACCCACACTGTGCATCCTGTTTGAGGTGGCCTTCAGCTGACTAAATTGGCCTTAAATCAGACATTAGTACTTCTTTTCCATAATAGCATCCAATGATTTTAGTGGGCAGCTACATGTGTTTACTGTGCATGTGTTAGTACTGATGCCCAACTTTGGGAAATCCAAGGATCACAAAGTGGGCAGGCACTCACAATCATGATGTCTGGGGGATGGGGGATATAGATGCCTTGGTTTTTGAATAGACGTCTATTCGTATTCAACAAATACCAGAAGGGTCCAAGTTTCTCCAAGTTTCTGCACACAAGTCTATATATATATATATATATATATCTCCTAAAAGAATATGTCTGCTTGTAATGAATTCTTTTTGGAGAGGGCTCAGTAAACAACCAGCTTCCACACCATCACACCACATTATGCATTTACTGATTGGCTGCTACTTTGTTAGCGATGCAAAAAATGTTTTTCTTTTCTAAAACCACTTTTTAATCACATGGAATTTAATACGCCGGTTATAAATGTCATTTCTTAAAATGTGGAATTTATGTGTTTGTAAACACTGGCCTCATTTAGGCTCTTGTTAACAAAACATGATGTCATTTTGAGGAAAGTGCTGACATGAAATGGGTGGGTGTTCCAAGACACTTTGGGTAAATGTTTAACTTGCTCTGAGTCCACCCTGAATGAACTTGATGACATGAATAAACTAACACACAGCACTTTCACCAAAACATAAATCCATAAATCCATAATGCAGACATTCTTCTTTCCCTAGTCACTCATCCCATCTGACAAATATTCGTTTTAATTACGGGGGACGGCGCCTACACAATTGGTCATTCCCAACCTTCCTCCATTTCGCAGTCCTTACACTTTTCATGGATGTTTATCAATGTACAGTGTCAGCGGGCACCACCACCCACCAGCCTACACTCTGACAGAGTAATTGTTTGACTAGAACTACAACTGTATACAAATCTTCGAAAGTTACTTTGTTCTTGTAATCAGTTTATAATGCAGATGACATTATTAATTATCACAGGAAAATCTGTCCTTTTCCCTCTAAATGATCTAAATTTGTTGTCATACCACCTCCAGGATCACTACACCACTTTGTCACTTGACACTTGCAGTGGCACTTGTTGTGGTGGTTTCCAACAGCTGAACCTCCTGGTTAAAGTGGGCAAAAACCCTACTAATCATGCTGGGCCTGCTTAAACCCTTACCTAGGGGGCATCCCAGATTGAGATGTAACACCACCTCTCTGTATCCTACTGCAGAAGCACCCCTGCTTAGCGGCATATGTTCTGCGACAATCCAAAATTGGGAGTTTGGAACAGGGTAACTATATGGTGGGATTTAGATGTTTCATGCTGTGAAGCATACCGAATTGGAATTACCCCTTGTTTACCTAAGGGGTAAAGACCGCTGATCCAGTATAGGGCTGTCAAAATTCTCCCTCTTCAAACAGATTTTGTGAAAAATGTCAGACCAGCTTGTTGATTCCAATAAGATAAGATAAGAAAGATTGAGTGAAAGATAGATATATAGAGTGAACGACAGACAGATATTCATAGATAGATAGATAGATAGATAGATAGATAGATAGATAGATAGATTGTTTGAGTGTAAGATAGATAGATATTAATAGAGAGACACATATGATAGATAGATATATAGATAAATAGATAGAGTGAAAGATAGATAGATAGATAGATAGATAGATAGATAGATAGATAGATAGATAGATAGATATTCATAAAAAAGGAATGAATGAAAGGAAGAGACAAACAGGATATTCATAGATAAATAGCTAAATATACAGAGGAATAACCAATAGTAAACAGGTTGAGTAGAAAGATAAATAGAAAGATGGAAATATCTTGATAGATAGATATAGATAGATAGATAGATAGATAGATAGATAGATAGATAGATAGTATTGATAGATAGATAGTATTGATAGAAAGAAGTTGGATATATATTTGAAGATAGAGAGATATTCCATGATAGAAAGAAAGATAAATATTTGTATACAGAAAGACTGAAAATATTCATAGAGAGAAGGATAAATGTTCATAAATAGATATTTAGATATATGGATAGATAAATAGTAAAAGTATGAACTAAAAGAATAGATAGATAGATAGATAGATAGATAGATAGATAGATATTGACAGATATAGAAACAGAGGAAGATTGATATATGTAGTTGGAAAGAAGGAAGGATGGCCTATTTGTAAATAGATTGACTGGTAAGTATTGATAGATAGAGAGAAAGATATTCTTAGAGATAAAGATAGATAGGTACTAACCAAACAAGTAGATAGACAGATTGATAGAAAGGATGATAAAGTAGGTATTGGCACTTTATGCAAATCATTTTTTCTCTTCCTTTTTGCTTAATGGCAGAACAGAAAACTAAGCTAGGGAAGTGTTGAAAAGCATGCCCGCCAATACCCAGTAGCAGACCGCACACAAGATTTGTTATTTATCTGTTAAATTCCACAGCTCTTTGCAAGAAAAAAAATCTGAGAACACTGCTTCATTCAAGTGAACCCAATGAGGATGTTTCTGTCGTCAGTGAGACTGAATTCTGTGAGCTCCAAATAAGCAGTTTGGGGATTTTTTTCTTTCTGACTTCAATGGAAGATATTTGCCCAAGTTGAAACGGCTTGTAAATGGTAGACAAAATCAGGCGTTGTGCAATCCCCACTGGAGGGACAAATAAATGAGGCCGAGACATATTTCACAGCCACTTGTTTACAGAGATTTTCAGCTACAAGCAAGGGTTGGAAGTAATTATGTAACATATAGGGCTTCTGGCTTGAATGCCTATTTGTCCTGCATGTTCATGTGAAAATGAGAATTGGGAGGAAAATAAACTCAACACTATTTGGAAGAGAAGCTGTAACTGGGAATGTCTAACTAGGGACTCTGACAAATTACTCCTGTTGATTATTTCCTTTCTACATTTTATTGCCAAGCTTTAAAACAGAAAGAAAATAACATACTTTAAAAGCTTTCTTCCTGTTATGGCTAGTATGAAAGAAAATGACGAAATCTACTAATCTGACGTGAGTATTATCTTCTTTTGGTAATAAGCAATGCAATATTATAATGAAGAATGGGTCGAGAAGGTTTCTAGGGGAGGGCAGACACTAAGGTTATGGGGGAACTTATCCCAATCATTCTGTTTTCTTCATATGAGTTAGGGCCACTGTTAGTGGTGCAGGACATTCCTCCAAACTGAGCTTATTCATGGTCTTGTCTGATGCTATAAAAGAGGCACAGCATACCGCATCTCTTTATGGTACAGTACCATTTATCAGAAAATTTCCATCTAGTGGGATTCCCTGTGCCACTAGTAACCAACAACCCAAAATGTGGTCAGGCAACCAAGTACATATAGACCATTTTTTAAAATCGATTTCACAGAGAAAAGTCAGCAATCACATACATTTCTAATTGATAAATTTCCTTGCTCAGAATTGCAACTTGCATGTAAAGATTTCCAAACATTTCCAGACGAAACTAGAATATAAAATACGACATGGCAAGAAACACAGTACAATACATTACAGATGCTTTTCTCTTAACTGAATAAGGAACTGCAAAGTCGTTTGTTGAGCATAAAGGAGAAAGAGACAGCAATATGTCTCCTAGGACCAAGGTACTCAGGTGTTTGAAACTCTCTAGCTGCTGAGATATAGACAATATAATAATGCTGGTATGTAAATTCCTTAGAAATTCATGTTTAATCTTCAGGTCTTGTGATTTCCCTGGGCAATGCTGCATTAAGTAAAAACATTACAAGCTAAAGCAGACTTGCAACCTACTGCACAGAACCAACAGGGACAGAAAAACTCATGCCCCCCCAAAAGCCCATCATTCTATAGCTGATAGGGCATCAGCAGTTGTACAGGATTCACTTAGGCTGTAGGTCCAATTTAAATGCATTAGTCAAGCTGTTGTGGGGCCATGCTATTCACATTCTTAAAGAGCAACCAAGAGCATAACTGCAGAGGGTGGAGCGACCACATCATAGCCCATGAGGTCAGGGGACCCCACTATTATTGCTTCTATACCTTATTTATGCTCATGTGGTATTGCGTATAGAAAGCAAGCACCGGGTATATTTGCTGTTGCAGTCTTTAGTAGTCTAACCAAATTAAATTTAGTTAATCAGGTCAGGTTACTGTATGATGGGACCCAATTTAATGTCTGCACCAGGGCCGGTAATATTTAGTTGTGCCACTGTATGTGCAACTAAGAATCCTTCCATCTAAAAAGCCTCTTACAACTTTCCACTGTGTGCTAATAGTTTTCTTAGCTATGTGTTTTTCTGATAATCTCAGCTAGTGCTTCTCCTAGTGGCTAAAGTAAGGCTACAGCTTCTAGCTGTTTGTGATAGTGTTGCCCAAATTTTCCCTCTTATGGTCTAACCTGGAGAGGGTCGCAAAAGTAAAATATATAAAAAATGTAATATATAAAACTGTACACATATATATAAGCTAGATATGCTGGGAAACATTTGCCTACAATCAAGCTTAAATTGTGATAAATCCTGATAGACTGTGGGTATTCCCATACACTGTTCCAAACAACCTTTGGCACTTTCCTTTTGAAAAGGTTTAGAGCTTTTATTTTATCCCACAGTGGGGGGGGGGGGGCTTCACCTAAAAAGCTAAGCTATGAAGCAAAGGTGTTTTTTATGCAGAATGTTTATTTTTGCTTACAGATGTAATCTGTTTTATTTTAAACATACTGGAATGATTTTAGGCCACATGCCAGTTACAGCCCTGAACACAACCCCCCTACTGCTATTTTAATTATGATTGTATATATAAAGTACCATAAACTCCCAAATGACAGATATTCTTTTAGTCACCAGATTATTATCAAACCTATGTTCAGCATTGCTCTATGGATTATTAGACTATGTAATACTAAGCAGTGATAAACAAATAAACCTAAAAACACAAGACTCTTAATATACTGATATTCTCTTTGCTCTAATAATTGGACTTGTTGGGTGTGTGGGATATAACTTACACAAAGCATTCAAAGAGTAAGGGTTAATAAACTAAGTGTAACTTGAGTGTGTACCTCTATAAATCAAGAGTAGTGTAAATATAGTTATATTCTGCAGAAAACAGAGTTAATAAAAGAGATGTCAGGGTTCACTGATAACAATAGGTGACAAATCTCTGCAGATTGCAGTATTTTGTGAATGTAACATTACATATAGGAAGTAAAGCACTGTAAGCATCACAGTAATGGATGCACTTGGCCCCTCCATTTTGCTTCAAAGGGGGTTAGATTTCACTACCCCTCCTGCCCCCTCCCAACTGCAGTGCACTAGTCCAGATCAATGTCAGTAGTTAAATGGATCAGTTATTTGAAAGCTGTCTGTTGACCTTCTATCATGATTGATTGCATGAAAAGTGCACTGGAGTGAAGTTTCCAGCTAAGAGAGCAGTCACCGCTGACTGCTTTCCCGTGATTCTCCCCATAGGCCGCTAGGGTTTCCCACAGAGGAATAGACTGCCTCCGTTGATGCGTGGCCTGGAAGTCTCTCAAGTAACCATAATGAAGCTGAAAAGTACTTATTGCCATCTCTTATGGCCTGAAGGAATTATTGATGAATAGAAGGACAAGGGTTGGAAGCGTGCTCGCCTTATGAACGCTCGATGACACAAGGGCTGGGGCTGCACTTCTGTAGACATTTAATAGTGCAGCCTTAGGGCATTGCCCTTTAACTTCCACGCAGAAATGTTTCTGTAGGTAAAACTGTGAAGTGCTTGACCTCTTACTGTACTATTCCATGTAGAAATAAAACATTAGTTTAATTTTTAATATATAGCCATTTTCATGCCTAAGCTGTATTTTTCCCATCTTGTACACTTGATCTTAATCCAGCAAAATAAGTATTTTCCAAACATTTGTTGATGATAACACAGTAAAAAAATGTCTTCAAGGAGCCAAGCTCCGTTTTACGCAGGTCTGTTGCAAGTGACAAAACTGCTTCTTTGAAATATCCATTAAATATTTGCTAACATTGCTAGGAGTGTCTGGTAAGTGGGACAGGGAAAGAAGAAACACATGTAAAATAACCAAAAAATATGTAACCATGCACGGTTCAAAGCTATGCATCTTCAAAGACAACGTTCCACTGTGTATCTAGACATGACATCTCAGTTTGTGTCTTCAAGTTTGTTTGAGTACATGTGGTACTAACAAGAAAGTGTGCAAGTGTGAGTTTAACCTTTGAAGTATTTGTACATTCACAGGACTAGGCTCTATTACTTTGGTGTCACACCCTGAATTTCCATTATGCCACTGGCACATATAAAGCTAAAAACCTAAAGCTGAAGCTAAAGCCCTTACATTTATCCAGTGCCATGTACCTTCTTCCACGTTAACCTCCTGCTACGTCTGGTCTTCTCTCTTAGACCAATAGAGAGGTCTTTGTTGTATGGTAGCCCAAAGATATAGGCATGGGGCAGAACCAAATCCAAATACAAATGCAAAAAAAAACAGTAAGAAGCTCACAGTGTATGTTTTATATCCTCTTCTGCTTTTTAATCAGAAGTTCAAGTAGACTTATTTATGGCCTCCTGGAGCATCCCAATATGAAATGCCACACCAGTAAAAAATAAACAGCAAGTCTAAAATTGGGCAAAGTATTTGTCCTTTCCCAGTGGCAACTGCACCTGCTCCCCAGTTAATGTCACAACTCATGCTTGGCCAGTGAACGTTGTTGGCCACCAGATATTTTGCCTAGTTTCATGCTTGCTTTTTATGTGAACTATTCCAAATCTGGATTGGGCAGACCATCAAATTCAGAATGCATAATAATGTACCTTTCACCCCAATTCATATGTTCATTTTTCATTTTCAATCTAGAAATACTCTGAGTAGTATCACCCCCACAAATAGCACCTATTTGGTTGAATGGAATGGTTATATTCGAATATCAGAGCTCCCTCAGTGTGGAACCTGGCATCAAATGGAGCTTTCCAGGGCAACACTTCCTGGGCTTTTACTTGGGGCTTTAGCAGGCTGGCATCCCTCTTTGAGATGACCGGTGCTGAGAGAGTGTAGGTCCAGTTTAAATATACTTTACCTATACTGCAGATGCAACAAATGCGAAATTATCCTAAGCGAGTGTCCTTTCAGACAATTGTACTTTTTGTACGTCCATGTAAGGACTCATCCATACTGGTAAAATCAATTTTGCCTTAACAAAAAGAAAGATTTAGCTAATGTGTGTCACTTACAGGAAGCCTTTAAGCTTTGACATCTAAATAACTATGATAGACGACAACCATATATGTTATAATATATAACTTCTCAGGCACTTTTTAAGTACAGCAGAATGTATGATAAAAAGCACTCCCAGTGACCATATAATATTATCTTTGAGTAAATGCCAAAAACGTCCCATTTATGGAGCAGCATTAAACTCCACCATGCTCCTATCACTAAAATATGGTTGGCATTTTATTCCCTGGGTCAGTAAGTCCATCATTAGCTGGACTCTTCAATGATTTGTTGGTACAGGTAATTTCATAAACCATTACTCTACACCATTATGTAGACACGCTACCATAATTTATATACTCAGGAGGCTGAAGAGAGGCTTGGAATGTGGAAGTTTCTAATTGGGAACTGGCCAAAACACAAGAATAATATCTATAACTTGGCTAAATGCTGTGGATTTCAATTCAGTAATGTGCTGCAAAATTCCTTATATGCTGCTGTAAGCAAATTCCTAAAGGGCATATGAAAAAAAGCAAAGTAGCGGTATTGAAATTGTAATAAATATATCACGCCAGCATTCTTTTCTATGATATAGTGAGGAAACTCAAGTTACCCAAGAAAACATATTAAAACAGGTAGTATGTCTGGTCTTTGGAACCTGTTCACAGTAGCCACCTCTTGGATCCAAGTGGTTGCATTTGGCAACAGTTCAGCTTTTAAATTAATTCCAGTATTACCAAATAACATGATTTCAGTCCTTATTGCCACTAATGCTGACTATATGCCCTATAATTCTTTTTATAATCATATCCCCCACCTTTTATCCTTTAGAATGGTATCCCATGAGGACAGGGCCCTCACCCCTAGTATCAATAGTTTCAATATCAACAATTTCAATAATCATTTGGTATTAATATCAATAATTTCAGTATCAATATGTATTTGTGCATTTCTATCAAATGACTATGTATTATAGGTATATGTTATTTTTCAAAGTGTGGAAGGCAGCTTCTGCTCTATAAAAGTCATACATCAAACTTTAAAAATCCCACTGGGTGTCCACATGAAAACACAAAGTATCACAAACATCACATGACACGTGTCAAGGGCAGCTCTTACTCAAGCATAACTCCTACAGTTGCAAAGTAATTTAAATAGTATTATCCCAAACCATATTATGATATACAACATCAAGGAAGATAATGGCTATCTACAAAAAAAATCATAATAATATCATCATTACATCCTTTGATTCCTGTCGACATCAACCCTATTTTTCCTACCCCAGAAAAACGCTTTTCTAATAATAACTTCAGGCTGTTTTATATTGTACAGATGTGACACATGGGGGACAAAAATGGGTCACCTAGCTGGACTGGCCTTTTACCATAATCTTGGGATCTTTCCGTGGGTTTAAACATTCCAAAATGGGATGCGTCCTAAGGAAGATTTTTTGCCTGACCTAAAGACTTTAACATTTTCAGTGTGGTTCTGGTCTGCATTAATGGCCTGATTTACAAACCTCCAAGCCGGCCTTCAGTTTTTTAAACATACAAACATTTATTGCCCAAATCTTAAACAAACAAAATGTATTGCCCAAATTAGCATAATTTACCAATGTGGAAACAAATCTGCCAGAAATTGGCAGACACTGACAAGGTCAGTTTTTTCTGGCATAGACCATATAAATCACCCTTGATTCATTTTTTAACTCCTTTTTTTAATGTTTTTTAAGTTTATATTCTGAAATCAAGCATGTTATGCTTCAAAAAGTGTTCTAAGCTGAAAAAGATCTGAGGGTAAGCTTTATACTTTGCATTTTATTGCTTAATGCCACCCGGGTACTCACCTCTTCTGTGATCCTTCAACCTTTCAGTCGGCTGTGCTGATATTGTGCTATTCACAGTGGGGGAGATCGGGTTGGGCTACCCCGAATTGTTGCATATAAAACAGGGACTATGGTCATTTCTGACCATAGTTTCTCTTTAAGCTAGCAGAAAGTGAAGGCCATCATAAATCACACCCTAAATAGTGTCGCTTGGCAATCAAAACAAATGATTCCATATATTTTGTATTCTATCAGGGAGGTCCTTGTATGTCATAGTGCTAAATTGGCAAACTGATGCTCAACTAAGTTGACTTTGACTATAGTCAGTTTAATAAAGTGCTTTGATAAGTGACTGAAATGGTTTATGGGGCACGTGCTAGTTCACAACAAAAGGAAACCCTAATGCAGGGGTACTCAACTACTTTCAGTGGAGGTCCACTTACCAGGGTCTGCCGTGGGATGAAGGTCCGGGGGGGGTGTAAGTAAGAGTGCATGTCACGGGCTGGGAGAAGGGTTAGGGGGGGGGGCAGATCAGCTGCTGGGGGGGTAGGTGAGGGTCAGTGGATGTGTAGAAGGGTTAGGTGAGGGGTGCGAGAAACAGGAAGTAAATGACAGGTGGGTGGGGGGACAGGAAAGCTCATTGCTCAGGTTGGCTGAGGAGCTTGCACTCTACACATGAAGTAAATGGGGGACAGGAATCTCACCTCCTTGCACTTTCTCGGTCACTGGCCCGGTTCTCCAGCAGCTCGATGAACTGGTCCTGGGTAATGGCCTCCTCGCCCCGGGCCAGCCGCTCCTCCAGCCAGCGCAGCAGTGTGCTCTGATGCCGGGACACCACTGACTCCGGGGCCGCCACCTCCCTCAGGCAGGCCACCTCTTCCCAGAGTCAGGCCTGTTCTAGCAGTACCGGCGGTGGGGGCGGCAGCAGTGCGAGTGGACATGACGGGCCTCCAGGTGTGTGCAGCGGGCTCTGCTTGCCGCCCGAAGCCTCCGCCAGCTCCGCGCTCTCGGCTCCTTCCTCTTCCCGCGCCTCTTCGTCTCCACTCCTCCCCCCCCCGCCTACGAGGCCCGAGCTGCTTCCACCTTCCCCGGCCTGGCCACGCCCATGTGCCCGCCCCCAGCTCTGACAGCCCCGGACGGCAATTGTCACCGGCACCGCCGGATCCCAGGCTGATGTGGCCTTGCCATGTGCCGGCCTACCGGGATTCTGCCCGGTATGCCCTATGGCCAGCCCGCCCCTGGCTCCAGGGACACTACACCAGCCCTGGGCAGCGGTCCGGACAAATGGCGTCTGCGGTCCGGATTTGGACCGCGGTCCGCCATTTGAGTACCCCTGCCCTAATGGATGCAGCCCGGGTATGAGAAATGGTGTCTAGGTGCCTGACAATTTAGCCCAGCCCTGACTAGTGAATTTAATGGCTGAAAAGATTTCTTCATACATATCTGTCAAACAGCCAACTATCAGAATCCATACAAATAAATAAAAAGTATATATATTGTCTCATTCTAGCTTCAAAAATGTTTCACAGAACTATCAAATATCTGCTTTTAGAACTTCACAAAGCTCTTTCTACATTATTTATAAATCTGCTCTCAGCTGCAGCATGCCACTCCTGAGGAAATGTTCAAGGATAGTCGTATGACTCCGCTGCAGACAGGCAATCTGCCTCGGAATACAATAGGAGAGATGTTAGTATATTAATTTTAATGAGGGAGGCTATAGAAGGCAAGTAAATGATTAATCTGTGACATCCCGACAGTCCTCTCAGATGTAGTCTGTGCTGGCAACCTTTTTAGAAAGAAGCTAATTGGAGTAGCACCGGTTGATTAAACTTAGCAGTCCTCTGGTCACAGAGGAGATCCTTCCGAAGACTTGCCCTGGTGCTAACAAGTTTTGCAATTTAATTTGGAAAAAAAGAACTTACTGACGCTTTTTGTTTTACCATAAAAACCGCTAGTGATCTCACGAAGAAATTGTAATTGTAGTGGTGAATAAAATAGGGCTTTTGCAGTCTGTTGCTGCCTCTGCTCTGATCAACTGGTTTGCAATCCTCTCTGAGGATGTGTTTGGCCTGTGATTGACCCAAGCGCTACTCTATAGGTAAATAAGCAGATCTGGCCAATCAGCAATTTGGAGTGACTGAAATGACTGAAATGGTTTATGGGGCACTTGCTAGTTCACAACAAAAGGAAACCCTAATGGATGCAAAAAAAGAACTTACTGACGCTTTTTGTTTTACCATAAAAGCCGCTAGTGTTCTCACGAAGAAATTGTAATTGTAGTGGTGAATAAAATATGGCTTTGGCAGTCTGTTGCTGCCTCTGCTCTGATCAACTGGTTTGCAATCCTCTCTGAGGATGTGTTTGGCCTGTGATTGACCCAAGCGCTACTCTATAGGTAAATAAGCAGATCTGGCCAATCAACGATTTGGAGCAGATTCCCTCCCTTGTCTGATATCTGTCTTCCCACTTTCAAAAATCATATTTAATGGGAAAGCCCCCTTTTGATGGAATTTTAGAAAGTGTATATTTTTGTGTGTCAAAATGATGTCCTCAAGGTGCTGAGCTTATCTAGTATTTTTTGTTGTTGCCATTGTTGCCAATATGTTGCCAT
Source organism: Gastrophryne carolinensis (assembly GCA_027917425.1). NCBI lineage: Eukaryota > Metazoa > Chordata > Amphibia > Anura > Microhylidae > Gastrophryne > Gastrophryne carolinensis. The sequence goes on from CM051234.1 coordinate 218,537,604, forward strand.
TGGTCTGTGCACAAACAAGAGATATGTGAGCCCTGTACAGAACACTTTGTGTGCATGGTTATGTGTGAGCTTCCTCACCTCAGCAGTGACCTTAGCAGCAGTGTTCTGTGTGTACAGGGCTCACTTCTCTCTTCTTGGTGTACATACTTAGTGTGCACTGCCAATGACAGATAGTGAAAAGCTTCTATAAAACACATATTTTCAAAAGAAAAAAAAATAATACATAAGCTCAGACATCATTTTGGCACAAACAATATACACTTAAAAAAAAGCCTGTCAAAACAAATTCCATTGAAATTGAACTTAATGACCTTTTCTACATTTAAAAGTAGCTGCCCACTCTAAATTTGGGATCCTCATAGGAAGTGATGGCAGTGGTAGGACAGGTGAGTAGGTAAGGGGTTAGAAAACAGTAGGAGCAGGACAGGGCCTGTTCCTTTGGGTAGCTACTCTTCTGGAATCACTGAGAGGCAATGCAATTCTATAACTACTTAAAGTAAACCTACTTCCCAGTGACAAAATGTCAGTTGTAGCCCGTTGTAGTGTACTTAGTAGGGTTCCCTTGCACTGCAAGAGTCCTACAGATGTCTTTGCAAACATAGATCCATTTCATCCCTAACTCTAGTGCTGATGCAAATCCCCTTCAGAGACATGTACATTGCATTGTGGCATGTAGTTTGGGGGTTATCTAGTCTAGTTTATCTGTGCTCTTGGATTCATAAAGGGCAACTTTGGACAAAAACCACAGTTGTCGTTAAAGGGGACAAAATCCCCAGTGTGGAGTCTATAAGATATAAGGGTCTGGTGATCCCCCCAGGGCATCTTTATTGGAAATTCCATGCATGTGAAAGCCTACAGCAAGGGTAGCAGGGGATGTTACGAGATGCTTTGGCATACAGGAGTAAACAGCGGCGCTCGCTCTATGCTGCAATACCTGATGTCATCTCTTGTTACCCCCACTATACGTGCTTGCACCCACATATATTTAAGTCTGTTGGGCCCACAGAGCATGCACAGCAAGAAATACCACACAGAGCCACACATGCACCATGTCATCAAGAACAGAGGTGTCTGGCAATTCCACTGGGGTTCACACAGTGGGGCATCAAAACTAAGGGGAGGGAAGTAACTAAGGGTTTGTTCCAGTTTAAACTGAGCAATCATAAAAAACAATCTTCTTTTGCTTATAGGTGTCAGTTTTTTCCAGGTGTACAGAATGGCTTGCTTAATTTCAATTCTTTACATGTGGGTAATCCGCCACAGGTGGCGCAATTGACTGCAGGAAGACTTGTGGCCCCTCCCGGCCCATAAAAGGGCCAGAATTACCCAGAAGACCCCAGTCTTCTCCTGCAGTCTGACTGCGAAGATGGTCTCTTTCTCTCGCCCCATGGACTTCGCAGATAAGCGGGGCATTACCAGCCCGTCGGCCGCTGCAAGCCCTATTCCCACTTGCTTCCAGAACCCTTCTTGCCTCCTAGCCATGGCTGCGGATCAGGTGCAGGTAGGGGAACGCCGAGGGTCAGGCGTTTGGCAGAGCTATGCTCTGGGCCGCAGACTCTTTCCTCAGAGTAAGCCGGCCATAGGCTATGGTGAGCCTATAGGCGGGGGGAGGGGAGGAACAACCCTTTTTTCTCTTTTCATTATGTGTCCCACATGCTTTATTCTTGTGCATTTTATGCTGTGTGTGTTTTTCTCACATTTTTTACCTCACAATATACTTACCTTCCCCGTTCCTGCTCCTCTTGCCTCCTCTACGTTATGGCGTCATTCGTGAGGGTGGCGGTTTCTGGCCTTGTTTCCCGCTGCGCAGGTGCTCTCTGCGGCGGGGGAAGGGAGGGGGATCCCTCCCTACCTGTCTTCCTTGTCTCGGACGCCATTTTGTCTCTTTGGCGCCCGGAGTCTTGGCACGCTTTGGGGGGGGGGGTCGAGCGATGATGCGATCCGCGTTATCTCGGCCCGCCCCTTGAGGTGCTGCTTGGGCAGGCCGGCGCCACTCTCCTCATAGAGTTTCCTGAGGTAAAGTTCCCGTTTTTACCTCACGCCATCGCTCCTTGGTCTGCTGACAGGCTGCACAGGCTCTTCCCAGGCTCTTCAACTGGCTCCCTTTTGGTCCGTGAGTCCGGTCTTTTCTTGTTGGTACCTTTTTTATTGTGTTTTATATTGGCTGTGCATGTGCTGTGGGACGCTTATCTGTTCCCTTTTGTGTCTTTCAGAGTCCCATATTGAGATTCTTGTGGTTCCTCCCGGTCCATACACCACCCCCCCGCCCCAGCCCCCCTCCACCCTTTCCTGCCCTGTGGGTTAGGTTGCTGAGAGTCAAATAGTTTTTTTTTCTGTACGATTCTGGGCCGTCTTAGTGCCTTGAGACCCGTCTTTCTTATCATAATCACCATAATGGAGGCTTCTGGGAGTCAGTTGGCATGTTCGGCCGCTGGCAAGGCCAAGATTAAGAAGCGGCATTTGGAGCCGGCTCGCGCCATTTTTGCAGATGACGATGAGGATTATGAGGCCTTCGGTGGCAGAGATTCCGCTGAGGAGAGTGAGTTGCTCCAGGGGTCCGACTCCTCCGGGGGTAGTCGGGGGGACCTTGACAGTCGCCACGGGTCTTCATCTGACGAGTGGCCCCAGGATGATACTGAGCAGCTGTTGTCGGCGGTACTTGATACTCTGCACATTGTTCCTCCTAAGGTGGCCAAGAAGAAACAGGGGGACCTTTTTCGGCCGGAGAGACAGTGCCTTGTCTTTCCTGAACAAGGCCACTTCTCTAAGATGGTTTTAAGGAATGGGAGAAGCCTAATAGGTTGCCGTCGGTGCCTAGGGGTCTGGACAGATGGTATCCCTTTTCGGAGGATTTGGTTCGCCTATGGTCCCATCCTCTGGAAGTGGATGCTCCTGTTCTAGGGCTCTCCAATACCTCCGTTATGCCATCTCCTGAGACTTCCTCCTTGCGTGATCATGTTGACAGGCGCATGGATCAGCTAGCCTGTTACGCCTTCACTTCTGTGGGAACCGGTCTGCGCCCTGTCTATGCTGCGGCCATTGTTTCCATGGCCATTAAGAAGAAGGTAAGGTGTCTCGCGGATATTGCCAAATCTCACAAGCGAGCGTAGGAGTATGGGGAGTTTTAGGCTTGTATGGACCTCTTGCCTTTGTAATATCGGCCATGGATGACACCGTCCGTTTTGGTGGTAGGGCTTCGTCTGCGATGGTCACGCTGCGTCGCTCTATCTGGTTAAGACAGTGGGCAGTGGATGCTGCCGCCAAAAAAGCTCTCACAGGTATTCCCTTCCTGGGACTTCGGCTGTTCTGGGAACAGTTGGACCTCCTGGCTAAGGATGGGAGACTTCCTCAACGTCGGAAGCAGGTACGGCCTTTTCGGGGCTCTTCTTCCTTTCGTCCCTCTCGGGAGGACAAGGATCTTCCTTCTCTGGTGGCCGCAGAGACTCATGGGGGCGAGGTAGAGCCCGAGGTCGTCCCGGCCTTGCCTGGGGATCCAAGCCTAAGCCCCCTTCCAAGGCCCCTCAGGCATGAGGGGACGCCCTCACCCAGCCGAGTGGGGGGACGGCTTCGGCTCTTTTCTCACGTCTGGAGGCAACACGCCTCGGACCGGTGGATTCAGGAGGTGGTGTCCTCCGGATACAAGATAGAGCTGGCAGCTTGGCTGCCCCCAAGATTCATTCGGTCCCGGATCTCCCAAAATCCTGTGACGGCGCAGGGCCTGAGGCTGGCTGTTCAACATCTTCTGTCATCAGGAGTGGTTTGCCATGTGCCTCTTCAAGAACGGAGGCGGGGGTTCTACTCCAACCTGTTCACGGTGCCCAAGAAGGACGGTTCCCTGAGACCCATCCTGGATCTAAAGGGTCTCAACAGATTGGTCAGGTTCAAACACTTCCGCATGGAGACCTTACGGTCGGCAGTGAGCTCTCTTCGGCCAGGCGATTTCATGACCACTGTGGACATCAAGGATGCCTATCTGCACGTTCCTGTCTTCCTGGGACACCAGAGGTTCCTGAGGTTCGCTCTGGGGGATCAACACTACCAGTTTTTGGCCTTGCCGTTCGGCATCACCTCGGCCCCCCGGGTGTTCACCAAGGTGCTGGCGGTGCTGAGGAGCAAGGGCATTCGCGTTCTTCCTTACTTGGACGACCTTTGGATTGCAGCTCCATCTTAGCATCAGGCAGAGAGGGATACTCGGATGGTAGTGTCCACCCTCGAGTCCTTCGGTTGGGTGATCAATTATTCCAAGTCTTCTCTCTCTCCTTCATCGGTAAGATCCTTCCTGGGAATGACGCTGGATACTTCTCAGGTCAAGGTGTTTCTTCCTCAGCAGAAGGTGGAGGGCCTTCAGATGCAGGCGCGGGCCTTGTTGGCTTGCCCTCATCCCTCCATCCGTCTGGGAATGCAGTTGGTCTCATGGTGTCTTGCTTCGAGGCTGCGCCTTTCGCTCAGTTCCACATGAGACCCCTTCAGTTGAATCTCTTGACCGTCTGGGATCGGAGTCAGGAGTCCTTGGAACAGGAATTCGTTCTATCCCCTCTATCCAGACAGTCCCTCTCGTGATGGCTGGACTCGAGGAATCTTCTAGTGGACAGGTCCTTTTTGCCTCCGTGCTGGGAGATTGTCACCACAGACGCCAGTCTGACTGGTTGGGGAAGGGTTTGGCAATTGCTGAAGTTCCAGGGCCAGTGGGGCCCTCAAGAGGCCCATGCGCCTATCAATCTCTTGGAGTTGAGAGCAATCAGGTTGGTTCTCTTCCAGTTGACTCCCCACCTTCGGGGTCGCGCGGTCCAGGTCCGCTCGAACAATCAGACGGTGGTCGCCTACATCAATCATCAGGGCGGGACTCGGAGCAAACAAGCCTTTAAGTAAGTGTCCCTGATATTGTCTTGGGTGGAGGAGACGGTTCCCTCCATCTTGGCGGTTTACATCCCTGGGGTGGAAAACCAGGAGGCAGATGCCCTGAACAGAGGGACGTCTCGCCTAGGGGAATGGTCTCTCGACAACAAGATCTTTCATGCCCTGTGTCGCCGCTGGGGTCAGCCGGACGTGGACCTGTTTGCGTCCCGTCACAATCACAAGCTTCCGAGATTCGTATCCCTGTCAAGAGATCCTCTGGCCTTCGCCACGGACGCGCTGGCATTTCCTTGGAAGGAGTTTCGACTCCTTTATGTCTTTCCTCCCTTCCCCCTGTTGGGTCGTGTGCTGCGCAAGATAGCCCAGGAGGGGGTACCGACCATCCTAGTGGCCCCCCGCTGGCCAAGGAGGGTATGGTTTGCAGACGTCGTCCAGATGGCGGTGGATCAGTACGTCCTGCCCGATGTTCCAGAGCTCCTCACTCAGAGACAGCTACGCCACCCTAATTTACAAACGCTGGCTTTGACGGCTTGGCTGCTGAAACCTCCATCCTGATGAATAAGGTTTTGCTGGCTTCGGTCGTCAGTACTATGATTCAGGCTCGGAAAAAAATTATCTTCTATGATTTATTACAGGGTCTGACACGCTTACATTGCCTGGTGTGAGTCTAAGGCCTTCCCTTGCCGCACCTTCTCCCTTTCCAGGATTCTGGAGTTTCTTCAACACGGTCTAGAGTCGGGTCTACAACTGCGTACCCTCAAGGGACAAGTTTTTGCCTTGGCAATTTTTTTCCAAAGATCTTTCGCTAATCATAGGCTTGTCAAAACCTTTTTCCAGGGAGTCTCATGACTCATGTACGTCCACTACATAAGCCTCTGCTACCGGTGTGGGATTTGAACTTGGTGCTTTCTGCTCTTCAGGGTCCCCCCTTCAAGCCCCTGTGCGATGCTGCTCTTTCCATTCTGACTATTAAGGTGGCCTTTTTGGTTTCTATCACTTCGGTGCGTTGCGTCTCTGAGCTGGCGCCACTTTCCATGAAACCTCCTTATTTTGAGCGGCATCAGGATAAGGTGGTGTTCCGTCTTAAGCCGGAATTCTTGCCCAAGGTTGTTTCTGCCTTTCATCTCAATATCTTACCTTCCTATTGTCCTGCCCCTGCTAATTCCAAGGAACGGAACCTTCATTCTCTGGATGTGGTCAGGGCACATCATTTCGGAAGTCTGATTCTCTTTTTGTCCTTCCTTCCGGACCTAGGAAGGGCTTGCCTCCAGCCAAATCCACTATCAGTAAGTGGATTAGACAGGCAGTGGTGCAAGCATACTCTGCCAAGGGGAAGGAACCCCCTTTCCCTGTTACAGCTCACTCCACTAGAGCTATTGGTGCCTCTTGGGACTTCCAGCACCAGGCTTCAGTTGAACAGGTTTGTAAGGCCGCTACTTGGTCTTCGGTTCATACTTTTTCCAAGTTTTACAAAGTTGATGTTAAGGCCCCAACTGACGCTGTTTTTGGCCGCAAGGCGCTTCCGGCGGTAGTGGCTTGAACTGCCTGCCATTGCTCTCTGGGGATCCCACCCTTCTTTTTTGGACACTGCTGTTGGATGTCCCACATGTAAAGAATTGAAATGAAGCAAGCCGTGCTGTACACCTGGAAAAATACAATTCTGTGATTACTCACCTGTAGAATTGTTTTTACGGTGTACAGCACGGCTTGATTCATCCCACTCTCATTGTTCTCTTTTGCCTTGTTATGGTGAATTTTTTGTTGAGAGAGTTTCCTTTTAGTTGGCTGTGTTTTCCTAACCTGGTCCTTGCCTCCCGGCTTCTTGCATTGCTTCTTTCAAACACTGGGGTCTTCTGGGTAATTCTGGCCCTTTTATGGGCCGGGAGGGGCCACAAGTCTTCCTTCAGTCGATTGCGCCACCTATGGCGGATTACCCACATGTAAAGAAATGAAACGAAGCAAGCCGTGCTGTACACCGTAAAAACAATTCTACAGGTGAGTAATCACAGAATTGTATTATTTCATTCGACCGAGCAATAGGTTTGTGCATTTTAATAACATTTAGCCTTATCCATAAAGATGGTGGGTGCAGAATAACATGCCTTTGGTCTTCTGCCTATTGCGAAACTTTAAGCCAAAAGTATGTTGCCAAGGTTAACTCTTAAAGACCTGCCCTATAAAAAATACAGACACGATCACCATGATCAAACTTGAAACTTGCCTAATGTTGTGGAGGAGTTGCGGCACAAAGCTGGTCTTTGACTGGTGGTCAGGTTTGGGGGGGAAGCGCCATAGGCAGGGCAAATCAATAGCAAATTCCTCTTCCTGACACCAAGCTGGGGGTTAAAGAGGGCAGGAGCTGATGCAGTGAAAGGTAAGCTAAAGCACTATTCATTCTTTAAGGAAGGCTAGCCAACCCCTTTAAACTAGTGGTCATTAATGGACAGTTCAGGGACAATCAATTGTAATGCAATGAAATTAAGAGTAGATTGTAAGAGCTGAAATGTTTAAAACTATAGGCGGGAATCAGCTAATAAGTGCATGTCACTATTTTCCATTTCAGTGCCTTAGAATCATCTTTGGCTTATTACCTTTTCTAATCAAATCAGCCTATAGGTGTTTAAACAGTAACAGTATGTGGGAAGCATGTAGGAAGATGGCAGGCTCACAACAAAAATGCAAGGAATAAAGAGGAGGCAATATATCCTAGTTACAAAATTCTTATTAATACAATGCAGTTGCATGTGCCTTTTTCCCAGGCTGTCCATCCAGACAGTCCCTCTCGTGATGGCTGGACTCGAGGAATCTTCTAGTGGACAGGTCCTTTTTGCCTCCGTGCTGGGAGATTGTCACCACAGACGCCAGTCTGACTGGTTGGGGAAGGGTTTGGCAATTGCTGAAGTTCCAGGGCCAGTGGGGCCCTCAAGAGGCCCATGCGCCTATCAATCTCTTGGAGTTGAGAGCAATCAGGTTGGTTCTCTTCCAGTTGACTCCCCACCTTCGGGGTCGCGCGGTCCAGGTCCGCTCGAACAATCAGACGGTGGTCGCCTACATCAATCATCAGGGCGGGACTCGGAGCAAACAAGCCTTTAAGTAAGTGTCCCTGATATTGTCTTGGGTGGAGGAGACGGTTCCCTCCATCTTGGCGGTTTACATCCCTGGGGTGGAAAACCAGGAGGCAGATGCCCTGAACAGAGGGACGTCTCGCCTAGGGGAATGGTCTCTCGACAACAAGATCTTTCATGCCCTGTGTCGCCGCTGGGGTCAGCCGGACGTGGACCTGTTTGCGTCCCGTCACAATCACAAGCTTCCGAGATTCGTATCCCTGTCAAGAGATCCTCTGGCCTTCGCCACGGACGCGCTGGCATTTCCTTGGAAGGAGTTTCGACTCCTTTATGTCTTTCCTCCCTTCCCCCTGTTGGGTCGTGTGCTGCGCAAGATAGCCCAGGAGGGGGTACCGACCATCCTAGTGGCCCCCCGCTGGCCAAGGAGGGTATGGTTTGCAGACGTCGTCCAGATGGCGGTGGATCAGTACGTCCTGCCCGATGTTCCAGAGCTCCTCACTCAGAGACAGCTGCGCCACCCTAATTTACAAACGCTGGCTTTGACGGCTTGGCTGCTGAAACCTCCATCCTGATGAATAAGGTTTTGCCGGCTTCGGTCGTCAGTACTATGATTCAGGCTCGGAAAAAAATTATCTTCTATGATTTATTACAGGGTCTGACACGCTTACATTGCCTGGTGTGAGTCTAAGGCCTTCCCTTGCCGCACCTTCTCCCTTTCCAGGATTCTGGAGTTTCTTCAACACGGTCTAGAGTCGGGTCTACAACTGCGTACCCTCAAGGGACAAGTTTTTGCCTTGGCAATTTTTTTCCAAAGATCTTTCGCTAATCATAGGCTTGTCAAAACCTTTTTCCAGGGAGTCTCATGACTCATGTACGTCCACTACGTAAGCCTCTGCTACCGGTGTGGGATTTGAACTTGGTGCTTTCTGCTCTTCAGGGTCCCACCTTCAAGCCCCTGTGCGATGCTGCTCTTTCCATTCTGACTATTAAGGTGGCCTTTTTGGTTTCTATCACTTCGGTGCGTTGCGTCTCTGAGCTGGCGCCACTTTCCATGAAACCTCCTTATTTTGAGCGGCATCAGGATAAGGTGGTGTTCCGTCTTAAGCCGGAATTCTTGCCCAAGGTTGTTTCTGCCTTTCATCTCAATATCTTACCTTCCTATTGTCCTGCCCCTGCTAATTCCAAGGAACGGAACCTTCATTCTCTGGATGTGGTCAGGGCACATCATTTCGGAAGTCTGATTCTCTTTTTGTCCTTCCTTCCGGACCTAGGAAGGGCTTGCCTCCAGCCAAATCCACTATCAGTAAGTGGATTAGACAGGCAGTGGTGCAAGCATACTCTGCCAAGGGGAAGGAACCCCCTTTCCCTGTTACAGCTCACTCCACTAGAGCTATTGGTGCCTCTTGGGACTTCCAGCACCAGGCTTCAGTTGAACAGGTTTGTAAGGCCGCTACTTGGTCTTCGGTTCATACTTTTTCCAAGTTTTACAAAGTTGATGTTAAGGCCCCAGCTGACGCTGTTTTTGGCCGCAAGGCGCTTCCGGCGGTAGTGGCTTGAACTGCCTGCCATTGCTCTCTGGGGATCCCACCCTTCTTTTTTGGACACTGCTGTTGGATGTCCCACATGTAAAGAATTGAAATGAAGCAAGCCGTGCTGTACACCTGGAAAAATACAATTCTGTGATTACTCACCTGTAGAATTGTTTTTACGGTGTACAGCACGGCTTGATTCATCCCACTCTCATTGTTCTCTTTTGCCTTGTTATGGTGAATTTTTTGTTGAGAGAGTTTCCTTTTAGTTGGCTGTGTTTTCCTAACCTGGTCCTTGCCTCCCGGCTTCTTGCATTGCTTCTTTCAAACACTGGGGTCTTCTGGGTAATTCTGGCCCTTTTATGGGCCGGGAGGGGCCACAAGTCTTCCTTCAGTCGATTGCGCCACCTATGGCGGATTACCCACATGTAAAGAAATGAAACGAAGCAAGCCGTGCTGTACACCGTAAAAACAATTCTACAGGTGAGTAATCACAGAATTGTATTATTTCATTCGACCGAGCAATAGGTTTGTGCATTTTAATAACATTTAGCCTTATCCATAAAGATGGTGGGTGCAGAATAACATGCCTTTGGTCTTCTGCCTATTGCGAAACTTTAAGCCAAAAGTATGTTGCCAAGGTTAACTCTTAAAGACCTGCCCTATAAAAAATACAGACACGATCACCATGATCAAACTTGAAACTTGGCTAATGTTGTGGAGGAGTTGCGGCACAAAGCTGGTCTTTGACTGGTGGTCAGGTTTGGGGGGGAAGCGCCATAGGCAGGGCAAATCAATAGCAAATTCCTCTTCCTGACACCAAGCTGGGGGTTAAAGAGGGCAGGAGCTGATGCAGTGAAAGGTAAGCTAGAGCACTATTCATTCTTTAAGGAAGGCTAGCCAACCCCTTTAAGCTAGTGGATCACATAAACTACTAAGCTGGAGTTGGATAATAGACAATAGGGTTTTGGGCAGGTCAATAATAACCAGATATGTGGCTTGATTGGTTGGGGCAGAAACAAAGATAGAGATTGATTTTAAATGTTTTTATACTGGCAAGTCAAGTAATCATGCAAACTCGCAAATCCATTTTTCATATTACTTTTTACTTGTCGATAAACAGGTAAACATTTGCTAAGTAAAATCCTTGACGACAATGAAAGAATTGATATATGCTCCAATAGTTAAAGTATTATTCTATTGAATAAATAAATAATAACTATTACTTGACAGGAGACGTGAGGGGTTTGCAGACTGCGGGCGAGAATGCTTTTTGTTTCTGTAGTGTGGGCAGTTTCTTATCACTGGATGTCCTGGGGATGCAGAAGTCTGGTCAGTGGCGTGATTTCCAACAGGTGGTCACAGAAGACGGCTATTGATGCCTCATGCTGTAGCCTGGCAACAGTTGGCATGCGAGACTTGCCTGCACTCCCCACTGATAGGCGGCAGAGTGAAACATGATTGCCTGCACTATAGTAGCAGAAAAGGATTCCATGGAATCAAAGCAGATGCCAGAGAAGCCTGGGAAAAAGGCACATGCAACTGCATTGTATTAATAAGAATTTTGTACCTAGGATATATTGCCTCCTCTTTATTCCTTGCATTTTTCTTGTGCGCCTGCCATCTTCCTACATGCTTCCCACATACTGTTACTGTTTAAACACCTATAGGCTGATTTGATTAGAAAAGGTAATAAGCCAAAGATGATTCTAAGGCACTGAAATGGAAAATAGTGACATGCACTTATTAGCTGATTCCTGCCTATAGTTTTAAACATTTCAGCTCTTACAATCTACTCTTAAATTCATTGCATTACAATTGATTGTCCCTGAACTGTCCATTAATGTTATATTTAAATTTGGCAAAATATATGATATTTTCCAAGATAGTTGACAGGTTTGAAAATCTGTATCGAGAATTGCACAGAGCGGTAAAAAATGCTTATTTCTTCAAACATCTAGCAAGTTTCTCTGAAGTATCCCACGGTGCATGCACATCCAAAAGAAGTTTTTTTTCAACACGCGTGCCCACCACCAGTTGGGTATATGCTTACCAGATGTATCAAATACAACAATCCTTAAACAAATTCCAAAGTATGTTGACCAATAGAGTCTCTCATCGTCTGATATTCTCTTATGATAATAGCTCCAAAATATATGGTATATAAATATGGTTAAACCACTTGACTTCAATTACGGTTTGAAACTGAAGTTACCCCTCAAGGTATTGTAGAACTGATAGGAGGCAGCCAAGCTGCAGGCTGGAGATGCTGTCTCGCAGTGAGAGTGTGCAGCAGTATGCAAGCTGCAGAAAGATGGCCAGCGGCTCTCATGAGTAAGGACACTTGTCAGTGCTGGAACTAGGAGTGTCCTCACTCATGGGGAGTGGTGGCCATCTTTCTTTGGCCCTGCTCTGGATGATTTCAAATGCTGCCACCGCCGCTGACCAGGAAAAACGCTTCCTGCTGCTACACCCATAGGTGAAGCAGGTTGATGGGCTGACCAGCAGCTCATCCACCTGCTTTTCCATGTTCGGCAGAACGCTGAACCTGAACACGGATCTTTGCAGTTCAGCTTAGCCCATCACTAGTGATTGCACTGGAGTTTTAGTTTTGTAGGAGCAGATACTGTGGAAGGGCTGGGTATGATCCCCACATCCATGATGCTGAGGCTGTAACATGTAGGGGCAGAATTTGGGCTGGGGGTACAATGCTGGGGGAACCTAGGAGGCAAGGAGTGCAGGGAGGTGTTAGAAGAAGAATGAGTGATTCTTGCTCAGGGTTTGGGTAAGAGATTGTATATTAAGTTAGATTGAGGTGTTTAATATTAATGAATAGAAAAGATAAGAAACTGTGAGGGATGTTGCTGATGGCAAAATGAAATGTGCAATTTCACAGAAGGTCAAAACCTAAATGTATGCTATGGACAGTTTTTCACAATCTATTGTGTAATACTTCTATAAATGTGTCACTTCATGCCAAAAAACTGGTAGGTGATATTTTTTTGTATAAAGAGACGCATTCACATACATTGACTTTATTTATTTCTCTATAAACCCCATTTTTGCATTTTTACTTACTCTTGTTAAATAGCAGACTAACATGGAAACTTACAAAACACAAAAACAGAACAATTTTAATAACCTCGATAAATTAAGGCAAACTAATTAAAAAGTCCCATCATGTTTAGTTGCCTGGTAACAGAGTAGCTAGATAACTTACTGCAGTTGATCAAAAATCAGGAGAAATGACCCCTTTGGCCTAATTTAAATGCTCAGTTAAATGGCTATCCTTGATGTGGCTAATGACCGTGACAAAGAGGTGGCATTCAGGTTAAGGGTATTATTTAATATTCTTTCTGCCTTCCAGGAGCTCTGCTGTGATTTCTAGTTATTAATAGATGTGACATCAATACATTTAGCAGATGGAAGACTTAATGACTCCAAGTGGATAAAGAGAAATTGGAGGGAATGTTTAAATGCAAAAGGATGTATTAAGTTACCTTGGTCGTCTGAAACAAGTAACCCACTGCAAGTTAAATTGCTCATTGGGAGAACAGAAGCCTTGTCTGGCTTGTTTAATAGGACAAGGAGGAGTTTTCCATTAAAGCATTTCTATACAGCTGGGCTAATTGGTACTTCCTTATTTCAATGATTACTCAATGGTATGTGTTTAGCTTTCATGAGTGCTGCTATGTATGCAGGATTTTTATCAAGTATTCATACAATAAAGAGGGCAATTTACTTTACATGTGCTTCTTAACAGCATTCAATTTATTATAACACATATAGGCCCTTATTTAAGAAGGGATAGCGTCAGGTAGTGGCTGGTTAATCACAGGTAGCGACAGGTAGCGACTGGTGAACGCCGGACACGGCACGCAATTACACATTTATCAAGCAGAATCTGTTTAGCGACTGGGATAGCGCCATGTAGCGTCTGATTCATCATTTTCCCAGCCTCAGCGAACAGCACCAGCGCTCAGCCTTGCACAGGTATGACCTCTCGCTACCTGGCGCTCTCCCATACATTTCAATGGACGATCCTTTTCTTCTCTTTAAATGGGGTTTTTGTTTTTTTTTTTTGTTTTTACAAAAAAATCACAAATAATTATTTGACCTGTTCTGGCATTGAAATAGCATTTTTTTCATAATTTTTTCATTTTTTATATATTTCCTCAGAAATGACATTACAGGTCTGGCAGTAAAGTGTTCATGTTACAATGTGGTTACAATGTAATTCCATATGTTTTTGCTTTGTTACTAGTTGATAGATGCTTGAAAACACACTTTAAACACACCGCCTCCTGCGCTCTGGCCTTCAAACAAGTATTTTTCAGCGCCAGAGATTTCTGAGGCTGTTTTTTTCCTGAATATGGTGTGAGTCGGTCGCTATGAGCAGTCGCTAACATGCGCTCCCATACAGCGCTGTACTGGTCAAATAGCGACTCCTCACAATGTATTCAACATTACTGAACAGCGACTGAGTCGCTATAAAGTAGCGACCCACGGCGGAGCACTGCGACTACTAGCGGGCGCTCTGAAAATGCTGCTACAGACGCTCATCTGTCGCTACCTGCCGCTAGTAATGAATCAGCCTCTTAGTTGATTCAAACATACTCAATATATATAACTGTAAGCTCGCAAGGGCAGGGCTCTCTCCCCTATTGAATCTTGTATTCAGAATATCCATTGTTAACTCTGTAAATCTGCATTTGAAATAGTACATGTACTGTATGTTTCTACCCTGTCTGAAATTACTACTTTGTAAAGCGCTACGGAAGATGATGGCGCTATATAAATAAACAATAATAATACCAATAATAATATATTCTTCCTTTTACGTGTCTATTTGTTTTGGAACCATCTTGCTTCTAGCATGTCAGCGTCATTTTTGAAGGGCTACTGTATATATATTAAGGCAACCAGGAGGCATCTGGGGTAGGTCCCCTTTAACTGTGTGTGATCAGTGTAGAGAAACATGTCATCTGTGATTTTATCAGTATCCCAGTTAACATTTTCAAGATCAAACTGACTAGATAAGAGGCATGAATGACAACTGTGGCCATAAATCATTAAGTCAAGAAGAGCAGAGCATCACTAAGCAGTCATATTGTTTTTAATTTTACAACAATCAGAGCACCCAAATATCCATATAAATTTTATTAATAAGATAGATTGCTTCTGCTGGGGACAGCTATGTGATGTGCACAACGCAGAGTTGCCTAATCATAAAGCCTGCAGCACTTCTCTTGGCAGAAAATGAGTCTGAAACGATTGTCAGATTATCTATTTGTCATGGCTGACTAGTTTCTGGAATGGCAGTTTATTAATGTTCTATTAGTCAGTATTAATAGCCCAAGCAGTTGACTGAAAGGTATGTTCACTGCAGTGCTGGGGCTGCAAATAAAGATATAAAATGGTTTCTAAAGTTGCCTGTGTGCACATTTAAGCAACTTTGAAGGCCAGGAAGGGCAGCTCTGTATAATTAATATAGCTTTGCAAAGGATTGGCTCTGCTGAATTGCAGATGGGGGCAGAAGGGGGCAACAGAAAAAACTGAAATGTTCAGCTTTGAATGGAGGTTAAGCTTGTATTCTCCCCAATTTTGTTTTGCAGTATGGGGATTGGGGACGAGAATTTAGTTTGAGCTCCAGGCTGCTATATTTTTCATTTGAGTTAAACTGGACCAACATCCTTGCAGTGCTCATATGCACCTTGCCATAGAGCAATTCAATTTGCTGCACATAAAATTAATCTTTCAAAGCAACCCCCCCTCAAAGTCATCCTATGGATCTGCCAATGACCTGCAAAGAGGAAGTGCCACTGGATTTCCTGACCCTTTGTAACATTCATTATGTTGGCTAAGTTTAGGCAGCATCATGGTTGGGAGGCTGGGAAAGGGATAAGCCTCCCCGGTGCTCCAAGATGCCCACCAGCAGGAGAAATCGGTGAGGCGGCATTTCAGCATCATGCATGCAGATGGGGCAAGTGAATTTTGTGATGGTTTTTTTTGACCATGCAAGGCTGTTGTTTCAGGTTAAAAAAACATATAATTAGAATCACTGGGGTGGAAGACTTAGGTGTCTTATGAACAAGTAAGATTTAAAGCCCAACTCCAGACATTGTTTAAGTTGATTAAATGAGAATTTGCTACACGTGTTATTTTTGGATGTTCAAAAAGTTCATTTAACAGAGCAAGTGGGTGTCAGCAGCAATGAAAGATGGTAACTGGCTCAAAATATGTGAGACCCCTTTAGTTCCAGTGACATATATGACTTTTCCGTTACATTAAATGGACATTCCAGACAAGGTGTTAAATTAGCATGATTTTTGTGCCTAGTGATCCTTTCTGCTGGGCCTCCTCTCAATGTGAAAGTCTACTCAAAAGTGAATTCAGTGAGGGGACTAATAAAATGAGTAAGTAGAGGAGAGCAAGTTCGATAGGTGCTGATTAGGAAATGCAAAGTGCTAGGGAATGAAAGATGCCACCCATAACAGCCAGCATGGGACACATACAAAGCTGGATAATTTAGCCTTTTGCCTGGAATAACCCTTTATTTATATTGTTTGACCATCACAGACAAGACGACACAGAAAAATTTGAAAATCGGACAATAACGGAGTTTAAATCTTTTTTGCACTTCAAATGTACCTAAAACTTACACATAAAGTGTGTATTTATAATAAATAATAAAGCTGTTTATGAAAAGCGTACCATAGAAGCTTAAAAATGAACCACAAATGAATTTACCCATATGCGCCTTGTGAAGCACCAATCACTTTTTGTACACCTGGATTCTCAATATCTTCCTATACCTAAATGTAAAACTGAACCACCAGTGTGTTGCACATCAGTGTGTGACTATCCAACTAGCTAACATGATTAGCTGCCAGCAGTCACACAGAGAAGAGAGCTGGCTGCTGGAATGTTGGTCCTTTTTTAAGACATGACGGGTTAATACAGTAACCTTCATCACTTTTGTAATCTCTGAAGAACCAAGCGTGAGCTTGTGACCAAATAGTAAGTTAAGAACCTTTTGTTGTCCAGAATCTTACCTGCTTCATAATCATGGTGATATTAGGGTCGATTTATGCCCGTGAGTAAAGTCATTTGGGCTTTCCTCTTTTCAGGAGTAAAAATATTTCCTCACATCTTTCCCCTTATTCACGATTTGCACGTGGCGTAAGGTTTCATATGCAAATTTACTAAAATAGTTAATTTGCGTGGAATTTATGGATTGTTTTGATGGGTAAAAATCTCCAGCACATTAACTCACATGCTTATTTCATTCATTAAAGACATGCAGGCAATAGCCGAATGAATAAAAATGTGTTTCACCAGTTAGTTTGCTTTTTTTTTTTACCTTGAAGTTTCCAAAAATTCTGGAAAAAGTTCAAAATGTTTACTAATTTTTAACAGTTTAAAGCAACAAACACAAATAAAGGTGGACATTTGGCCACAAGAGTTTTATGTAAAAAACCTGAAGATTCAATTATTAAGCACTAATACACAAGATAAGCAAAAAAGACAGGGAGAGAGGGTTACATAGAACATCTGAGACAAAACATTGGGAAAAACAATACTGGAATCAGGATATCAACCACTAAAACATAAAAACCAGGAGAACACACATGCCAAAAGGAAACCACTATAGATTAGAGAATAGAAATTCACCTATAGCACAGTAGCTGAAGAGACAAATTCGCCAATGTTAGCGTAAAGACAGAGAAGAAACATGGGGGCCATGCAGAAGTTTGACTGCCTTAGCCTGCACAATGCGCAAGGAGCTTGGCCATTTCCACATAAAAAGAGCTGCATTACATGTGCAATGCGCAACTTGCGAACGCACTTCAGGCATGTGATGCGCATGTGCATGACCCTTCCGCACGGTGCCATAGATCATGTGCCAAATCGCAAGTTCTACATGCACATGCAGGTGGTTTTGGTGTTTTGACGCACGGGCGTGAATCAACCCTATAGTGTAGTGGAGGAACAGAGGCCCTTCTATTCGCAATGCTGATATTTGATCCATAAGCTAATGACAACAAATTTGGCAAAAGTAAATGGCTGCCCAAAACAGACTTTGTAATATTTTAAGTAGAACGATTATGGTAATGATTGCTGTAGGAGAGCTTTTCATAAAACCAGTCATTTCGGTGCAAGAATTTCAGATTTCCCAACATTTACATTTTAACCTCAGCTTTAGCTTGCTTTTGAACTTTCATGTAAACATTTCTCAGTGAGTGTAGACTTTATCTTAAACTGGACCTTCAGCATCATTTAATGAAAAGCCCAAACCCTTAAAAAACTATTCCCCAGCATCTTAAATTAATATATTTAACGTTTTTAGTCACTTACTTTTTATTCTTTCCTTCCATGGGCTGCAACTCTGTTCAGCACTCTAGGATACGGGTGCCGCCATCTTGGCTCAGTAGCATCACCTACTGAGGAGAAGAGAGGGGGGCAAAAGTACAGGGAAGTGGGGTTAGAGCTGTGCTTTGCACAAACAGGGCAGAGCTGGGGTCAGGAAAAGGTCATCCATCCCACAATGCAAAACGGCACAGTCAGAAGACACTTCCTGTTTGCAGGCAGCCTGCACCTCCATGGGCCGCCATCTTGGATGTTTAATGTCTCAGAAAATGCAGTAGATGCTGGTAGGATGATTTTTAAATGTGAGCAATCTGTATGTACAGTGTGGGGGGAAACATATAAGATAGGCTCTTATTTAGGGTGAAGGTCCGGTTAAGTTAGGTTTGAGTAGATGCAAGGCTAGGGCATTTAGCAGACTATTAGAAGTTAATTTAAAAGGTGATTTCTTAGCATTAACTTTTGAGGTTCTCTTAAGATTCTTTGTTGAGTTCGATTAAAATGCCCACTTAAGGTAGAGTGAGGTTGGAGGTTGGGATCAAAGAGTTATTTGTGAATATAAAAACTATAGACTATAACCTCCCATAAGCTTGATCTTTCACAGCCTCACAAGCTGAATATTTGCCATTCATCTGATGTCATCTCTGATGTCAACCCTGCCAATTTTAGAACTTGTGTTTGTTTTATCAAGGTCTAATAATGTGTTTGTGTCTGAAACCGAGGCATTATCTGCCAAAATGATGGTCAGACTGATTGGATCTTTTTGTCCAATCATCTTTTATGGTTTCAGTTACATTCATCTGACCAGTCATAATGTTATACTTAGGAGATGAAAGTAACACTCATGATGTGGATGTAACAGTAGCAGAGGGAATAAATAGGTAGACTGGGATCCTTATTTATGAATAAGAAAAAAATGGCAGCAACAATGCAGCCACTGGCTACCGTTTTATTTAAAGTGGACCAACACCCAGGATTTTGACTATCCTGGATCTTGGTCCACTTCGGTGGGGCACCCCCGATCGGGGTGCCCCGCTGTGTGAAACCCCCCCCGATCACCCGAAAAACTCACCTCTCCCCGCTCCCAGTGCTGACGGACAAGCGGTTTGACAGCCGCTTGTCCGTGGCTCCTCCGCCGCCTCCGCGCGCACTCTTGGCACGTCTAGAGGGGCGCGAGGGAGGCGGCGGCGGCGAAGACAAGGTAAGGGGATTTGGGGTGTTTGGGGGGGTTTCCCGATCTCAGATGTCCCGCGGGGAGGGAGGTGATCGTCCACTTTAACACATTTGAAACCTGGAGCTGTAGATCAAGTTCTCATAGAGCACAATGGGCAGAACTGAATTGTAGTGTTTAATGATTATAATTAATATCACGCTCATTTTTTGTACAGAACTTGCATTGTGACTTGTCAATAATTGAAACTCAGGATCTAGATGCGCTAAAGTGTTTTTTTGGGGGGGGGTTACTAAACATTATTTTAATTTTTGCTTAACAATGTGTAATTAATTAGGACACAACAACTAAAACACAACCTAAACGCACTTTAAAATGTGTACCCTTTGTTCCCAGCAGTGATTTCTTGTAACTGTAATGAAAAAACACTGGCCAGTGCTGGAGAAAAAAAATTATAAATATGCTGGGGAGCACCGGAAAAATGGCAGTACAAAATGGCACTCACTGTCTCTGGGATAATAGGCCGGTGGATCCAACAGGTGCTGCCATAGGCCAGCCGATACCTAAGTGCAACAATCAAAGCTAAATAGTAGCATTCTGCGCAGCGACTGCTAGCGCCAATGTAGTATACAGCAGAGCGCCAGAAAAGGCGGTAATGCCGATGCTCCAAAGCTGATGCTATAGCCGCAAAAATTAAGCTCAAAGGCGCACATCATAAATAAGGCCCTAATATTTGAAATGTTAGCAGTGGTGGCAGTCAGTCGTTCAATGTCTTCTGACTGATCTTTATTTCATGCCTGTACCCAACCTGAGTCTAGGTCCAAATGCATATCTTCTGAGCCATTTAATTAGCTTCTGTTTGATTTTGATGACTTTTCATCTTTTATGACAGGTGTGAAATACACTGTGTGCCTTTTTCTTTTACCGAGTAATCAGTTTGCCGTTAGTAAAACAATCCTTTTGCATACAACAGGCTGCAGAACCAAATTACATAAGATGATTTGCTTTTCTAAATGGAAAGTAAAACTTTGCTATTTTGAGTGACATGCCAAGTGTCTGTGTAAATCCCCTGAGGTAAATTCAATGTAGACCCAATAAAGACTTGCTGAAAGTAATTTAGCTAAAGATTAAGGTTAAGCAGTTATATATTTGAGATATATTAATACTTAATATAAATGGAACAAACTCTTGGATGAAAAAGAATGCTTTCCCCTACAACCTAAGTATCGATTGCTGACTCTGTACTCTGCCTTGTGCAAGGTCAACCTTTAAGGTGTTACATACTAAGGATGAGTGTGTCATATTTTGTAATAAAATGCTGGTGCTATAGTCAAATATTTGTCTTACCATGACATAGCCTAAAGTGGACCTATCACTGGAATATGTCCCTGTGTGCGAACCCCCATATCACCCTCAAAACTCACCTTTCCATAGGTCCCATAGTGCATGCACTTGTCCATCCAGTGCTGTATGGCACACTCCTGCTCCCAGCCTATCTGAAAGACTGATTTCAGGAGCGTGCCTCATGCAGTGAGATACTGGGGCTGGGCAATGACATGGAGCACTAGAAGAACCACTTATCTTGCTCTGCTAATTGTCCTCCCGCAGCCCCAGCTTGTGAAGCTGGTAGCTGTGTCTCCAGTTTCCAGCAGGTGAGGGTAGTCTGGGTAGGGCTAGCTCCCACTGAAAACAATGAGAGCCTCCATACACCAGTAACTTTCATGTACGAAGGCTGCTACTGTTTTCAATGGGAGCTGGCTGTACCCAGACCACATCCACCCGCCAGCCAGAACCCAGAAGCACAGTTTCTGGTTACACAATCCAGGGCTGCAGGAGGATAATTGGCCGCACAGGAGTGGCAGTAAGGTAAAGGGATATAGTGTCCCATGTCACTGTTCGCCCTTGGAGAATTTTGATTAAGAGGGTCATTCATTAAAGTGTGGGTTCTCAAGAGAAAGGACCCATTGGACATCATGTGTTGAGCTTGCTGTCACATGGAGACCTTCTAATCACAAGCTAGTGAATTTTCCCATAGGGAGTTGTTATTCTTTGGAAAATGTTTGCAGCTCATCTGAAGAACATCTGCACCACCCCATCCCCCAATCCAGTGCAGGGTATAAATAATGAAAAATACATTTTTGTTGTTTTTCATGTGTTAAAGGGTCAGTCCAGCCAGACTGCCCATTTTTAAAACTACTCTCCGCCCTTTAACATAGATAGTATGTGAAAATTTGGTAAATACCAGTCATCTGAAATAGCAAGCTGACCACTAAAAGCTGAAAGATCTCCCACATGAGAGAGGGCATTTGCTTTACTTAAATGAGTAACACCCTTAATTGTTAGGACATGATGAAATATTTAAATTTAGTTCCTGGAAAAATAAATGTACTTCTTCATCCCCCCATCCCTGTTATAGCTTGAACCTTTTAGTGTGTCACCGGGGGGGGGGGGGGGGGGGTGGCAATTAGAAAGTTGAGATAGGACAGGAAAAATCCAGTTATTCTTCTGCCTTTGTTTGGATGTTTGGATTGCCAGAAAGTTCTACTGAAGTCTTGCCTTCAGGAACACTGCCACTTTTCTCAAGTCAAGAAACATGCCCGCGGCTTAGCTTCAAGTTGACCGATTGCCTTGGAAAAAATTGAACTTTTATCCTATTTTGTGTTTGCCTAAATTCCCATAAAACTTCCAGCAAAGTGTTTTTGTTGCCTTTTAATTTTTTATTGTTTTCTCAGCGTAACCTGCCCATGACCCATGCTGATTTTATTTGACACTGTGCCAGTGTGTTCATAGTAATGCATTCTTTAACACTGTGCAGAAACCCTGCTGCCAGGCTGGTGCCTTGGGTGTCAGCTCTAACAGTGATAAACAACTCACAGCTTCACAACTCCTTTAATTAATAGCAGTGTTTATAGTTTAATCAACTGCCTTAAATAAATTTGTTTAGTTAGAGGATTTTTAGGTGCTGCTTGCTAAAAAACAGCCCCCCTCCAGTTCACACATTAAGGTCACTGTGAGCAAAACAAAAAGAAGAAGAAACAATATACTGTACTTTCCATGGCAACAGGGGACCATAATGAGTTCCTAAATATCAGAACATGGCCCAGTCTTTTTCAGGGGAATCAAAGCATAGTCTTTATTCTCTATACGCAATATGTTAGAGCAATTGTTATTTTATACCCTCAATGACATCTATGTGTAATAATTACTGTTGGGCTTTAGATCCAGGCCAAAGCTAGATTCAACCTGCATATTGTCGATTCGATCCGGTTCACTCCAGATTCAGGCAACATCCGGATCAAATTATCCAGCATCCACCTGCCAGTATTTGACCCGAATCTTGCTATTTCTACTCTGTGAACTGGTAAGGGGTCCTTTGGACACCTTACGAGCCCCCAATCAATAAAATAAAGATAATACATTGTTTGAACAAAGTTACCATTGCCACTTTTTCCTCTATCGGACCCAATGGGCAAAGTCCTCTCTGCATATCTGCTTGGTCTAGGGATCCCATCCTGGGTCAGGGGTGTTCCCTCCTTGTCATTTGATTTTTTTGATGCACGTGAGCAGCTAATGCAGGGAGGCCTTTTTACTACAGAGGAGGAACCTCTGTGGAATCCTCCCATGTGACTAATGAAATAGAAAGTAGAGGGGATTTGTGTACTAAATTTTAATTCCTTCCTGACTTTGTTGTGGTACATATCTTCTCAGCTGCTGGAGCAGAAGGTGTAGAACCCTTTCTCAGATTCTATACTGCCAATATTTATACTAAAGTCAAAACTTTGGCTATAGGAATTGAATAAAAGTAAAAATGAACAAAAGTTAAAAGTAGTAAGTTAGCTACCTAAAAGCAAAATTAGAGATCCTAACATTCTTACCTGTGATGAGTCCTATACAGTACAAAAGAAATTGTAATAGCTTGAACCCTATGAAGTGTGGATAAATGAATTATTTGTATCAAAGCACCATAAAATATAAGGAGCCTAAAAAGTCACAGTGTATCTTTTAGCCGAGTAATAAACCTTATAAGAAGGCAACAGCAACAAGCGGGGTTTTGTTCTTTAATTGGATATTACAGATTGCACTTTTAATCAACCCACACAAATAATCTGCTTCATTTCAGACTTTTAAATCAAAGCGAAGATATTATCTGGAACAGCACGGATGAAAGTTGTGCAGCTACAAAAGAATGCACAGTAAAAAAGCCGAGGAGAAAACAGCCTCCTCTAATATTGTTCTGGAGGAATGTGCTTTTTCTAAAGCAAAAAGAAAGAGAAAAAATAATGAATATTATGCTATTGTTCCTTGCTAGCTCCTTTTAAACACTAATGGATTTTCATAGACAAACAAAAATAACTCAAAGCTGCATTCATAATTGTGTGTTTATGAACTGCATATGAATTTATTTAAAGGAAGAAAAGTGCTATGAAAAGTACACCAAATGATCATCATACAAAGCAAAAAGATCCTGCATGGTTCATCACAATGTTGTTACAATGGGTAATGTGCCCAAATACTAGAGGGACATCTTGAATCAAACACTTGTGAAAGTGAAAGCACCACTTCTCATATATGGGGTGTATACCGATATACACCCACCCCCAAAAGCCCACACCCTGGAACTCACATCTTTCATGCTCCAGGTTCCAGACCCATGTGACTGCTGGCCTCCATTTGCTGTCCCTGGTGGGGCCATAGCAATTGGCCACCGGTAGTCATGTGGGTCTCAGACTGGTTGCATCAGAGTTAAGTTATTGAGGCCTGGGTTCTTGGACTTGTGGCGGGCTATATATGTGGAAGGGGATATCATCAATCCGGATGTCTCCACAAGACATGAGTAGCAGTTTCTCACCACCATGCAAGGTGTGGGACTGCTTAATAAGTATCAGTTCTTCTTTCATTAGCATAAGCCTCATGGCCCTTTCAACACAAATACTATAGATGTAATCCTGTACAACTAAAATTCTCTTCATTATTAAAGCAGACAATGATTTGAATTTTAAAAAATCCCTTTACACTGAATAGGCAAATGAAATAAAATAAAAACATATATGCTCTCTGCTAGAAGTCCTTTAACTCGTCTTGACACTAGTCTTGTATATAGGGTTATAAGTGAGATTTTTGTCACCCAAATACTAGTCCTTTATGTATGGCAATGAGTGTCACCCAATCACTGTAGCAGCTGAACAAAGACTTGAAGGTCCACATTAAGACCTTAATTTAAGCCTTGATGGCATTAAAAAACCTTAAAGGATTAAAGTGATCAACAGGCAAACTTTAAAATAGTTTTCTTGGCAGCTTATATGGTGCAGTGTCAGCCCCATGATGTCTCTTTGCTTCAGTCACAGAAAAGGGGGGTTTTCTTCTTCCTCTTCCCCTGCTTCAAGCGCATTCCCCCTGATCCTGACCACCAATGCAATACAGAGGCTTGTGTCAGGTTGATACACCCCTCTGTTACTGAGGAATACTTTTGTTTTAACCCCAATGATCACTTTAATGCCTGCTTTTGTTGTAATAAAAAATGCACTTAGTAACATAGTACCATATTATGTAAGGCTGAGAAAAGACTTTAGTCTACCCAGTTCAGCCTGTTTATTAGTGGTCTAGTAGCCATAGCTGGTCATGTCATTACATGCAAGGAAGGCACCCAGGCCACGTTTGAGTGTATTCTTCATTACTACCTCCTCTGGCAGAGAGTTCCATTGTCTTACTACTCTTATAGAGAAAACCCCCCTCCTACTTAATCTCAGTAATTTCAATTGATTTTTATTTTTCTCACTTATCAGATTGCACAACTTTATCAAACACTCAAAAGTTTTTAAACTGAACTAAAATGTGTGTAATGATTCATCTGTGTTTAGACTAGTTTTAGAATATAGATTATATTCTGGAGCACATACCGGCATTGTTTTTATTAATGAAAAACATACGTGGGAGTTTAATGTATTTTTGATTACTTAATTAAAAAAAACAATGTGGCCCACCCCTCCCCGGGGCTACCACGTGAGGTGCACCAGTTATAGTAATATATATATATATATATATATATATCACAGCTCATATTGAAAGCATAGATCATGGCCTATTGCACTTTTCCATTCATAGGAGAAAACGATACGTGACATTCTATTCAATTTTTATTTCTTTCACATATTTAACAATACAGTACATGAAAACTTAAAGTTCAATGATGTCCTTCTATTGTGATTTTATATAATCATAAAAGCCTCTAAGCCCTCCAGCCATGAAGAGCTCTGCCAATGAATGATATTATTAACAACAAATATAAAACATTATTTACTTGATCTTCTCCCTTTTGTATGAAAGTGTATTGTGTTCAGACAAAAGCATGCAAAGTGTTAATAAAAGAGCAATGGGATAAATATTAAAGGATGCTCAGTAAATGTACAATGACCTTTTCTTTTCTTATTTTTAACAATACAAAAAAAGACAACAACGTGGAACAGCTGACATTTCTGTGTTCAGCAAAATGGACAAAGTTTTAACCTAACCCCAGCAGCAGAGCTGCCCAGCAGCGCAGGTGAATCAGAAACGTCAGGAAGAGGTCAAGAATTCCTTTAGGCACTATTCTACTGGATTTCATGCCTCGCTCACTTTATCTGACAGCATCATTTCCCAGTGCTATGGAATTCCATCCCGCCACTGCCACCAGCCTTAAATGCAGATTGCCATAGCTGGTAAACAAAAAAACATTAGCACATTTATGCTAAATCACATTAAAAATTAAATTCTGACAGGGTAAAACAGGTTTGAATTTAATAGACAGTATATTATACTTTAAGCAAGGAGGACCATAGTCCACAGCGGGCTACCAAGGTTCACAATTAGGTCTGATCAATCTTTTTTGATGATGTTACAGAGGGAATATAATAAATAAAATAAATAGCATCTCAAGATTTTTGCAAAAAATCTAGTGACATACTGCAGAAGGACCTCAAATAAATGATACTATCAGTTTAGATTCCTGATATTACACAATTAATACTGGATGTAATCCAATTAATTAGGCTAATGATGTGAGCAGACCTGCGCATTAGTATCCACATTTTTTTAAACATTGCTTCTGCACCTGAGTATTATAGGATTTTTTTCAAATGTGTAAACAACAGTACCCTATAGGGTATCCTAAAAAATTCAGCGCAAAGTGACATATCTTAGACAGAGAGGCTTGAATACCCAATAGGTAACTTTTTGGCAATCTCAAAAAAGCCAGGCAGGCTTGGCTACGGTGCTGGAAAAAACATTTTTTTAAACCGTGTCACCGCCGAGCTAAGAAGTAAATGGCAAATTGCACAATAAATTTATAGCTGGACTGGCATTGCATACTGGGCTGGACAATCAGTCACAGACAAAACTAAAAGGAATATCCCAGCCCTCAAGTCCCCACCAGGTTCTACCATCTGTCTAAATCTGTTAAAGACAGAGAGTTTTCCATTGCACACATTTGCAATTGTATGGGAAGCTGCAGGGCCATGCCACGGCACCTCTTTTTCATTCTGTCCTAATCTAACAGTGAGAGCTCTCTTATTTATATAACTGAGTCTGCTCAGGGCTCTAACCCTGTACCTCTGGTGATTCACCAAGGAAACATCATTGCCCGAGGTTCTGGCCTGACAGGCAGGCGGTTGGGAGGAGTAATGGGGGGCAGGAGGGTTTTGGTCCACTTTTGGGGTTTTGGTCCACTTTGTCAGAATTGACTACAATTTTTAACAATGCTTTTGTTTTGCCTTCTTGTAAATCACCTTCCTGTAGAGAAAACAATGATTACAAACATTTTTGGACTCTATATGGGAATCAGGTTTTTCTCCGTAGGATAGGGAGCAAAATAACAGCAGCTTGCCAGGTTCGCTATGTTGATTTTATTTACCTTGCCCAATTGATTGGGTTACCTGACAAAACTTGACAGCGACATTGTATGCAGCCCTCTTGTTTGTATCACGGTACTTTTTCAGAGTGTGTTATGCATATAAGAAGACTCATTAATAAGAAATAAAAGAGCTTTTGCTCTAATGGTCTACCAAATAACAATTTCTACACTATGCCCACCACTGGGAATCTCTTTTACAACAACAATCTTCTACCAAGTCATTTTTATAAGAACTCTATTCATTTTCTGGTTCTTCCCGTTGTCTTTTTATTCTCTACACTCGTCACTGGTATTTTGCTCCCCTCTTGCTAGCTTTCCAGCCCAGCTGCCAAGGAACTGTGAACAAATTTAATGTCTGAATAACTACTTGCTCTGGCAGTGACCTTGAAAAATTACTTTGTGTCATTAAAAATTCATAGAAATGAAATTTTGCGAGGAGACAGGCACATGCGAAATTAGCACTTGTTGAAAAGCGGCAAGAGTCTTCCGACCTTTTGAACCCCAGATATTGTAATTTTTCAAAATATGGTATGTCCCTCTTTTACAAAGATTATAAACCTTACTTTCTTAGGCTTCAGAGAATAAGGAGACCTATATAAACTATCCATAGGATGGCACACATGCTGTTTTGTACCTTAAATGTGAATACAAATGATGAGTATATTAGTTGTTGCATATTATGCTCAGTTCAACTATTTCCATGTAGTAATAAAATCAGATCTAAAGTAGATGGCCAGCTTTGAGCTAGCCATTGGTAGTCACTTATTCATTTGGCCTGAATCATCACCTATCCCACACTAAAGATCACCTGTGGTAAAATAAGCCTAACCTTCTGCAGTCTTGCGGTCCTCAGCTGTCTGCTCCAGAACAAACCTCTGCTGTCCCACCATACAGAGGGGCTTAGCTGCAGCTGATTAAGTGGGTATATGTGTTTCTTTTGACTTTTTAACGTAAAAAAAAAATTATAATTGACAGCTGTTGGCTAACACACTTAAAACTACTGGGGATTATTCATTAAATGTTGAGCTATGTTCACCCCAATTGGAAAATGCCAGTTTGTCCCACTCACTCTACTTACGTTCCCAGCAACACATAGGTCTACCAGTAATTTTAACCGCAAACTTTGGATGTAATGCAACTCTTCATGACATCACAGTGAACAAAGCTCTGTGCAGAAGAGCATGTCTAAGTAGGGGTAACATCTTAGACTCCTGACTCCAGGTATCTTTTTTGTCTCTGCTCACATCATTTTATTACTGCTAGTCTCCAACTTGCTCATAGGGGTTGTTAGTCAATATAAGAAGGTAGAATGGCTGTCAGGAAATTAATGCAACCATGCAGCCTTTTCATATGGTACATTTGGAAGCTTCCATGCTAGCAAGTTTACCTTATTTTGGTTTAAAAACCATAGCTTATGTCCCATAGGGTTAATGTAGAAGGTTGACGGGAGCAGGAGACCAGGTGGCCGATCTAGTCTGGGCTGATGTGTATATTTTCTCTTTATCTTAGGATAGAGACATGCTTGAATTACCTTACTTTTAATTTTCACAGCACCTATGCTGGAAGTAATATTTTCTAACATCTTCTTTAACTAGTTTCCCCCCTTGTTGTGTCTTTAGGTTCTTTTTAAAAACACAAAAAACTTCCCTCCTGAACTTGATATGTTTTGAATGTCAGGGCTTAAACCATTTTTGTAGCCCATGTTTTGGCAATGTCTTTTTCAGGTGAGGTCTCCAGAACTTCACACAGTATTCCAGCTGTGGCCTTGCCAGAGCCCTATGCAGTGGCATCACAACTTTCCTCATCCTATGGGTGATGCCTCATGCTATGCAACTGACTATCCTGCTTGCTTTTCCCACTGTCTGGCTACATTGTCCACCCACCTTCAGGCTGTCAGCAAGTAGTATTCTATCTCTAATCCAGCGATAACAAACCAGACCTCCAATCTACCTCTGACATTCTCCTGTACTCCTCCTTGGTCACCGGCTCACACTCCTGCCTACAAGACTTCTCCCGTGCCTCTCCATATCTCTGGAATGCACTCCTCCGCTCAATCCATCACTTTCCAACACTCCAGGCCTTTAAAAGTACCCTCAAGACTCACTACTTTAAACATGTACATTATAAAACCTTCACAGGCCGCATGCCGCCAAACCCTAACACCACCACTTGTGACCCTGCCCTTTTTTTCTCTACCCCCATCCTTTAGACTGTAAGTTCACAAGGGCAGGGCTCGATTTGCTATTGTTTCCTGTTCCCAAATCATTTGTTCTGAACGTTGTAGCATCTTTTTTCTAGTTGTCTCTCTACTGTATGTTTTACCTTGTTTGTAATAATACCTCATACAATGCTACTGAAGAAGATGGCTCTATATAAACAATAATAAGTCCTTCTCTTATGAAGCTCAGACTTACACATAATTGCCCATACGATACTGGGAGAGAAGATTACTTCTATCCAAGGTAGATTTAGATGGCCTTCAGAGTTCAATAAATCTGGAAATATCTACAAATTGACTTCTTGCCCACTATTGCCTCTGCTAATGTTCCCATGTTGGGTTGCATAGTCTACTTGCAGGCTGCTGCTTGCCTATGCTGGTTTATTTTAAAAACTGTGAGGAAATAAAGATACCCAGCAGCCTGCAGCAGCATGCCAGTAAAACAGAAAAAATGCTACATTTAGAAAAGCAGCAGATCTGTGTATTAAAATGCTTGTGCCATTGTTGGGTCCTGTTTAACAGCAAAAAGGAAAATAGCATTTACCTTATATGACCTAAATAGCAATGTACACAACACACAATCACAATCTCCAAATGACACAACTGCTATTTCTATGGACGTGCTATAGGAAAAGCTTTGCTCAGCCTTACAGGACCACCCTTCTGCACAGAGGTTTCCCCTGGCAAAACTCCAAGTGGTGTAAGATGGCCGCCAAGCTACAGTTTACTGAGTCCATTATCACCTCTGGATGTGTAGAATGATAATGGAAGTGACAGTGGTGCAGATGAAAATTGGTTCTTAATATTTTATGTGTTATGGCTGTGGATTGCAAATCTCGCACTTGCTCTATAGGGAAATAAAGATTATGTGCATATATGGCTTTCTAATGCTTACACACATTCAGCCTCTAGAAATGTCAAATGCATTATTTTGGGGCCACAGCATCCTTGATGTGTTGGGTATTATTCAAGGGAAAAAAAAATTTAGGCAAGGAAACAGGGAAGCTGTCAGCTGCTAAATATATTGTTGAGGCTTCTGAAAAACATTCCAGGCAAACACTTACTTTCTCCCATCTTATCCCTCTTGGAAAAAGTAAAAAAAGCCACTTCAAAGCACCTGAAAATCTCTGATTATAGAGCTTCTACCCTCAACAGCTGGAGATGGAGGAGAGGCATATGACACAGACATCAGGTCAACTGCTTTCTGCATGCTGGCTGCTTGCCATTAAGTTTACAGTACCTATAATAAAGCCCTAGAATCCCTATGCTGCCACCCCCTGCCCTTGCTTTGGATGTCTTTTTGATTTCAGCACCTCCTCGGGCACTGAAAATCAAAACAGAAAGCTGCAACCGGTGCCTCCTATTGGAGGAACATTGACAGCTGACAGTGTGATCCCTGGCTTATGGTCTCCCAGAGTGAAGGAGATATAGCAATGAAACAGGTAAAATAATGGGGCATGAAGGGGCAGCAATAAGAAGGGGTTAAGGATGCCCACAGGGAGTGTGGGTTCATGTTACGCTTGAAAATAAATTATTAGGTAGGACATGTAGATAGTGCCAGTGCTTAAAGAGGAACATCAGACCTTTTATCATGTTCCCTCCCCCTCCCTCACTGCCTTTTGGATGTCGGCATTATCTAAAACGCAGACATCCGGCAGTATTCCTGGCCCCTTCCCCCCCCAACCACCTTAGCTGTCGCTGAGTGACTGCAGCAGGCTTAGCAGTACTTACCGCTAGCTGTCCTCTCTTCAAAACTCCTGTTCCACTCCTCATATCTTGCTCTCCTCTGTGCCGAGTGTCATTACAGTTGTCATGTAGTGACACTGCACACGCGCAAGTTCTGAGGGGCGGCGCAGTGCATGACGGACAGCAAGATGGTGCTGGCCGACGATGACGGTGCAGGACCTAGGGTGCCAGGGCGACCAGACAGGTAAGTCAAAAGTTGTATAAAGTGAACCCAGAGGGGCAGGGAGGACAAGCAAGCCAGGTTTGGGGAGTTTTTATTAACTCTCCAATACCTGAAATGTTCCTCTTTAAAGTGGAAATACATTCATTTCCACCAAGCATCTGCATTGCGTTCCTCCAGTGAAATCCAGCCCTGTGGTTCAGTCCACATGGCCACCAGTGCTAACATTTCACTGGAGGATTGTGGTGCAGGTTAGAAGACCTGAAGTAGGTACACAGCAGAGCAGGCGAGGGGGATCAACAACAATTCTTTCCCTCCTGACCCTTGTACCAACACACCCTTGTTTTGAAAATGCGTGTTGGTCCACTTTAACAAACAAATACTGTTGGCAGTCTTCTCAATCCTGCTTTCCCTCCTTATACTCAGTATTGAGTCCAGAAACGGAAAATTCTTCATGGTTTTGAACGGTGACTAATTGTTGCGTACATGCAGCCAGGTTCCTTTCTTGTAACAGACTGCAGACTGAAAACTACATCCAAGGGGTGTTTCAAATTGAATCAGTTCAGACTAGTATCCCTGGACACTCTCAAGAAGACCCCTCCCTTTTTAACTAAGTAATAATTACAAAGTACATATATTTGTGTATATATTAAGCACTTCAGGTGATTTGCTCAAAACTTTTTCCTGGAAATGAAAACTTCCCTAACTAAAGCAGCTGAGAATGTTAAACGAAGCTACAGGGATTGATACTGCAATTATATAAGTCAAGCGAAACCCAAATAACTGCACGAAAAGTAATTTACTTTGAGAACAAAACTGCATAATGATAGCAATTGTAATTCACTTAGCAATTAATTGCTACCAATAACATTAGAGGCATAATAATATAAAAAAAATAGCAAAATGATTTTTAGAGATGTTTGATGCATATTTTTAGTTCTCTGTGATGGGCGATTACATATACAGGTTAGAAAAAGGTTGCTACCAGATTGCCAACTTGACGACTAGTGAGCACTTGTCCTTCAGAAAATAGGATAGAATTAGGATAGAGAATTTATGAGAGTGGCTGTACTGGGAAGGGCATGTCATGACGCAGCTTTATGAGACATGTGCACACTCTATGGTCAGAAACAGCTGTGGGACCAATGTGGCTTTCCATGCTTACTAACAATGAGAACACCAAGAGAGAGAATTACTTTTTTGCGTGTTCCTGGAGGAATTCAATTATAAGTAGTGCAAACTTTGAAGCCCTGCAATGACTTCCCAGCACTGCAGGGAATGGAGGAGAGGTACCTGGAACAAGCATCAGGTGTTCTGCTTGCTGCCTTATTGCTGTTGGGTTTATAGTCCCTTTAAGCAGTCCCACCACCAATATTCTATCCTCTACTTTAGACAAAGTGTTTTTTTGTTTTGGAAAACATGAGGTAAGATTTGGCCTACCTGAATATTTAACCTAGATTGCCACTTAGCAGAAAAATATTGGTTGTTCATTGGACTGAAAAGAGACAGTTACAGCCCTTTGATATCATGGACTTGTCTTAGATTGTCTTAGATAGGAACTGAGATGGAGGGGGTAACCCCAATGGCTTATGGTAGTCTCTTGAACCTTTAAAGTGGACCAACACCCAGGATTTTGACTATCCTGGGTATTGGTCCACTTCCCCGGGGCACCCCGATTTGGGGTGCCCCGCTGCCTGAAACCCCCCCAAACACCCCGAAAACTCACCTCTCCACGCTCCCACGTGACTGCGCTGTCCAATGCCCGCCGACGGACAAGTGACGTCCGTCGACGGACAAGGGATCGCGCCCGCCGCCGCCTCCCGCACGTCACTCTAGACGTGTGCGCGCCCGCACCGGCCATTCAGAGACGGCCGGCGCGGGCGCGCGCACGTCTAGAGGAGCGTGAGTGAGGCGGCGGAAGCAGCGGCTGGAGAGGTAAGGTTTTTCCGGGGTTTTGGGGGGGGTTACACCCCGCGGGACATCCCGATCTCGGATGTCCCGCGGTGTGTGAGGTGATCGGCCCGGGAATCTTATAGATTCCCGGGCCGATCACCCCTGGGTGTTGGCCCACTTTAAATAAATACTTGTGCGCAAGACATTTAGAACCTTTCCAACTCAAGCATATAGCTGATGAATTAAAAGTGCAGGCATGAGACTGAAACTTGTAAACCAAGGGGGGGGGGGGGTAGAGAAAAATCAGAGCAAGGCACAGTTTGGCCCACATGGCTAGTGTGGTAAATATGTATCTGATCGAGTGGGACTGGGTACTGGTGACCAAAGGTGTAGAAAAGGAACACAGAAGTTTAATGAGGTTAGAAAAACCAGCCCAGTCATCCCGAAAGCAGTGCAGCCCACCACAAGTTTTTTCAGGTCTTTATGACCAGTCCATCCCATTATGTCCAGAACATAAAATGTATCCAGTAATGCTCATTACTAGCGGCACAGTCTTTGTAATATATTTATACATGCACTTCTATATCATTAATTTCAATTTTATATTACTTTTCAAAGCTAAAAGCGTTCAAGAACTTTAAGAGTGCATTTTTCAATTGCTTCTCTGCTTTTCAGCTTTTGTAAATATATTACATCAATGGCAAAGTCACCCATTAATGAGATGCTGGCCAATGCCAGAACAACCATATCATCACATTAGCCCAAAACCTTTCTGTTAACTTTCAGCCACTACAAAGGCTGCCATGATAATTCATTCTCATATCCAAAATTCCTATTGAATAAAATACACATTCACAGGCTGAGGCCTACTTATAAGTGTTTATGTATAAAGTAAAAAGGCACAGTTGAAATACTATAGAAAGCCAAATCTTGTGTATGACATCATCTTAAATCCCTACAACCAGCCATGCTAGGGTGAATTTGTTAATCCCTTTGAATGCTATTTAGCTAATCTATTGACTGTAGATAGAGCATTCCAGCCTCTATTACCCAGAAGTCCACCTGCCGCTGCTGAGTTGTCATGGCCCATTAGTGTCCAGACAATAATGTAAGTATAGATTAATCATAAGGGATGCAGTAATACCATTAGAGTTTTATGAAAAATCAACATTTAGCGAATTGCATTGTGTACTATCTGCAGCTGATCCAGAGAAATGTTTTTAAGATATAATTCCTATCTCAAAGCGGGTTATTTTTGTTGTTTTTTTGCGAGCAACCTAAGAGAGAAAATTCAATTCAAAAATGATTTATTTGTTTTATATTTATTGTAGCATTCAGGAAGAGGACAAGATAAAAAAAATAATGCCAGTACTGTGTCTAGTATCTGTATTCATGTGGTGACCAGGGCCTTTTTTTTCATTCTAGCTGCTGTCATTTCCCCCAAAAATCTGTTATTCATTTTATTGTACCTTTATAGTACTTTTTAGGGCAAGCCATTCAATACAGTCTACTTTTTCTGTGATTTCCTTTAATAATCTGTAGAGCAGCCTGCTTGACATATGAACATTTAGCTGTGAAGGATAGCGTATTCACTTTTATGAATGCTGCCACATGGTAAGGCATTCTGGGAACTCAATCATTTCTATGTCTAGCAGGCACAGAGAAATGCGCGCCTCCTATTCAGCTTTTCTGCAATTTTAGGTGATATTCTGAAATATGAACAGTGTTTATAGCAAAGCCAGAAGGTTAGTGGGTGCTCAACTGGGATACTTTTGGCTGCTTGGGCACAACAAGAAACAAGAACATCATTTTGTTTAGTATGTATGTTTTTTAATGAATAAATATGAATTGGTGAGATCATAGGACTATTTCATTAAGTCATTAAGTGACCACTTAAGTGTCACGTCTCTGGTTGCTGGAGCCACACAAAGATAGAAACAGATTATATATTGTCAGGCCCAAGGCCTGATTATAGAATAACCATATGTATTATAATTGTATAATGTATAGCCCAAAGACCTGGGTGAGGGGTCACTCATTCTAGTTTTATGGGGGGTTCTGTTTGTGGCACTTCCTTCTTTGAAGTCAAAGGTCTTTGAAGCAGTAGGATGTGCTGTCTCTGCACCCACCATAAAACCAGAACTCAGATAAGAGACCTGGGAGAGAAATGCCCTCACCAGGTGGGGTCAGAGGGGAGGGGGGGTGAAGCTTTTCCCTCCAAAGTTTAGCTAATAAAACCTAATGCTTAGGACATTCTAAGTCAGACACCTAAGGACAAACCTAAATCAGAAAGCTGGGTCATGCTGGACATAAGACTTTAAGCAACAACTGGATACTCACTCACAAGGACTGCTACGCCATTATACTGTAAGGACTTTCTTTTTATTTGCTGAACTGATCTTTGCTGTACTCTTTTATGTATTTTTTGTACTTGTATGTCATTTGTTTCTGTATATTATATCTAGCACTGTGATACCTTTTTATCAGATTAAATGTTTAATTAATCAGCTCTGTCCTTTGATCTCTAAATATATGAGCTCACCTTTCTGAAGGAAGCTCTGGTGAAACATGTTTATCAAAGGGTTAATTTGGTGACTTGCTGGGACTAGTAGTGCATACCCAGGGGTCTGGTGGCTTTAACCCTTGCACCATCACACTCTCTCTAGCGTCTTGGCTGGGCTGATAGAGTGCGATCGTGACATATATATATATATATATATATATATATATATATATATATATAAAGGTATTATGCAATCTGTGGAATCATCTCTTGCCCCAGTCTTTTGAGGCACCGATTTTTTTTTAGTGATGTTGCCCTAATCTTGTATCTGTGTCATAATGCTCAACCACCCTGCCTTCACTATGTCTCTTTTTAACGAAAGTCTTTCTGAACTAAGAAAACATGTCCAGCGACTAGCCATTCTTTTTCTACAAAGATAGCATTGATTTATCACTTCTGATATGTTATTATTGCCACTCACAGAGACCCATTTATTAAAAAAGTAGGTGTTCATTGTAGCATTGCGGGGGGGGGGGTGATTGATGATTATGCTTAAATTCCTCCTGCCAGCCTGGTTTTTGCTTAACTCCTCCTTGCTTCCCTGAGAAGTCTGGGTCTCACACTTGTCCATTGGCGGCCACAACCCTTCCACACTTTCAAAAATTAGAATCATTGGTTGGAGATGGTCAAGGTTCCTGTTTTAAAGGACAAACCAGTTAAATCATGTCATCAGGCCTAGCAAGCAACTGACACTTAGGTTTTATGGTACATTTGCACAATACGATTTGTAAATGAAAAATTGCTAGAGCGGTTGTGTCTGTGATGTGAATGGTCAGATGACTTGTGTTCACACGTAGATTTGTCGTCAAATGTTTGTTGAAGCAATTGCAATTAAGAATGAATTACTTTTACCTGTATTAGTCATTACTGTGCATACAATGTCATTTAATGTCATCCCAAATCAGGATGCCTGGCTATGTGAAACACCTCAGCACGCCAGTACACACCTTTCCCCATTCCAACAGTACGTTGAACTGATGTATTTCGGTGAGGTGGCTCTGATTATTGTGATTGGGGAGCAAGAGCAGTCACATCCCCGCATCCTTAGGCTGTGTGTGCGCTCCCGCCCCAGCCATTCAGATAGGCTGGACCATGAGTCCAGGGCAGCAGGGTATGAGGCAGCTCTCACTCCCCATTCCCACTAATTAGAGCTGTTTGCCAAATTACGTCACTTTAGCGGGCAGTCTGATTAGACAAGAGCTCATGTAGGCACCGTTGGACCAGGACGAGGTGAGTGCACACACCAATCTGGAACGTTTCCCACAGCAGGGTATCCCAAATCGCAGTTCCCCGAGGGTGATAAACAAAACCTGGGAAAATAAAAATCAGTTGTTCAGATATGAATAATTCCTTATCACATATTCATATTAAGCTTCCATCTCCCCAGTCATTTTATGCAGGTTTTCAGATCTGCATTGCTAAGAGGTGCCCTGTGACTAGTGTTTTCTGTACGGAAAAGAGTTGAACAGTCAGCATTGTAATAAATATGTCTTCCAAATTAGTTGTTAATGTCAGACCACTGGAAAAATGTAAGAAAAAATCCCCTTGGCACTCACCAGTACAAGGAAAGTGGTAAAGCTGACTAAGCCAGCTAGTTGGTTTTATTTACACAGTAGAGCAAAATACGTTTTAGTAACTGAGTAACTGCTTCAAGTTTTCTTCTCTTTTCTATTTACTGAGCTCAATAAATACTGGTCTCTTATTTATATAGGTAAATATGGAGTTTAAAAGCTGTAGATTTTTTTAAAAACCAAGTCAATATGCTTTTCTCAGCATTTCAGGTAATGTAGTTGTATTTAGCTACACTGCTTCCCTAAGGAATTGTGGCAGACATAAATGCAGTATGGGAATCTTGAGTATAGAATGAGCCAGCCTTGTTCTTTGCACTCTGAGCCTACTTTCTAGTCCATAGGGAGGATGCTAGATTTAGATGAGGGAATATGAAGATATTTGCTACCATGCAGACATCTATGGGGCAAAATGCTGGAAAGCAGAGGAAAAAACTGGCAGAAGAAAGGCATATATGAGTAACTGATGAGCGCTATATATATACTTTTATATAGCCGGGAAGCATTAAATGCTGGTCTTCTTAAACCTAATTCTTTTTCTCACTGCATCATTTATAAGTCCATCCTATGCTGTAAAGAGTTTTCACATTAACTCCCCCTCTACAGCCTTAAAGCGGTCCTTCACCCTGAATAAGTCTATCTTATATGTTTCTCACACCCTGTCACATTAAAAATCGTCCTACCTGCATCTACTGCACGTTATGAGCCTTTAAACATCCAAGATGGCGGCTTATGGAACAACAGGCAGCCTGCAAACAGGAAGAGCCCTCTGACTGTGCTGCTCTGCATTCTGGGATTGCTGACCTTTTCCTGACCCCAGCTCTGCTCTGCCTGAGCAAAGCACAGCTATAACCCACCCCCCTGTACTTGATCCCACTCTCCTCTCCTCAGTAAGTGTGATGCTTCTGAGTCAAGATGGTGGCGCCCGTATCCTAAAGTCCTGAACAGAGTTGCAGCCCAGTGGGGGAAAGAATAATAAGTGACTAAAAACTTAAAATATATTAGTTTTAGATGCTGGGGAATCGTTTTTTAAGGGTTTGGGCGTTTCAATAAATCATGGTGAAGGTCCGGTTTAAAGCTACAC
This sequence comes from Gastrophryne carolinensis, assembly GCA_027917425.1. NCBI lineage: Eukaryota > Metazoa > Chordata > Amphibia > Anura > Microhylidae > Gastrophryne > Gastrophryne carolinensis. The sequence continues at coordinate 218,575,707 of CM051234.1, forward strand.
GCTAAAGTAAAGCTTTAGCCCAACTCATAGGCTACACCTCCAATCCCTACCCCTCCTAACGCTGGCTAATCTGACAGGATGCACCAAGCACTCTGTTAGCCACCGCAGCTTATGTCATCAGTGGCGCACCCAGGATTTTGTCTTGGGGGGTCCAGTTGGGGCAGGGTGGGGAGCATGGCCTGGAAGAGGCGCGACACCTTGTGAGAAGCATATCTCTAAACCTTTGAATATGAGAAGGAGGGGGAGAGAATAATTATTTAATAATTTTTTTTTTTATTATGCCCGCCCCCTGTTCACGCCCATGCCACACTCCTAACCCCTAACTCCAAGAGGACCTGGAACTCCATAGTGCCTTTGTAGACAAATCATTAAAAGAAAAGGTAAGTATCTACCTGTGTGAAATGCTCCTGATTGCCTTAGTAAAGCTGAATATAGCACTAGCCACTGATTGGGGAAGAGCATGTGCATGCACCATGGGCAATGTATGAATTATTATATTGGGATACTCCACTAGACAGAGACAAAATCTCAAGGATACTGAAAATCCTGGTAATTGTTCCTCTTTAACCATCTCCCTTCTACCACCTGTTAGCACTACAGTGCAAAGATACCTACCTAGTTCTCCTGGTGCTTTGTTTGATGGACCTGGAAATGGTTGCACATTGGGAGAGGTGTATTTGGAGTTACCAGTTTCCCAGTCTTTGCTGCTGATTACCCTCTGGTACTTGCTGCCCCCATCTGGTCCTCCAGTTTTGCCCCTCCTACCCTGCTGCTGCAGCTGCTTGCTGCCCTAGGTTAGGGACCTGGGGTGGTGGGGTTAGGTGAACAGTAGAGGGCAGTGACAGGGGGTGGAGGAGTTAGATGAGTGGTAGAGGGCAGTAGCAGGGGGTAGTGGGGTTAGCAGTAGAGGGCAGTGGCAGGGGATGGAGGGGTTATGTGAGCAGTGGAGGACAGCAGCAGGTAGAGGAGGGGTTTGGTGAGTGGTAGGGGACAGCAACAGGGCATGGAGGGTTTAAGTGGGCAGTGGAGGACAGCAGTAGGGAGTGGAGGGGTTTGGTGAGTGGTAGAGGACAGCAATAGGGAGTGCATGTTTTTACCGAGACATTTTTTTTTACAAAAACTGAGGCTGAAGCTGAACCTCCCATTGAGGACACAATATCTAAAAACAGTGTTTCGAGATTTGGGCCTTAAAGTGGACCAACACCCAGGGGGGATCGGCCTGGGAATCTATAAGATTCCCGGGCCGATCAGATCCCTCCCCGCGGGGCATCCGAAATCGGGATGTCCCACGGGGTGACACCCCCCCCAGGAAGCCCAGAAACCTTACCTTAACCCCGTTCCAACGGCGCATGCGCAGGCCGCGGCCGCTTCTCGCTCTTCCCTCTAGCAGGGCGCGCTCCCTGTTAGAGCGAAGCGCGAGACGCGGCCTCCAGCCACTTGTACGTGCATACCACAGCGGCTCTGAGTGTTCTGATTGGACGAGCGCCCCGCATAGGAGCGTGGTGAGGTGAGTGTTTACGGGCGTTCTGGGGGGTTTCACACAGCGGGGCACCCCCGATCGGGGTGCCTCACCGAAGTGGACCAAAACCCAAGATAGTGAAAATCCTGGGTGTTGGTCCACTTTAAGAGTGAGTGTGAAATTCAAAGCAAAAAGATAGTTTCCCTAGAACACATCTACACAGACTTTTGCAACTTTCAAAAGAATATTTTTTATTGTGCTTTTAATTAAGTTAGAAGTATTGCTATCTTAAATATCCATCGAAACATAAAATCGGATATTGTTTTAATATAAAGTAAGTTGTCAGATATCAAAACTTCAGCATGGACTTTAGTAAAGTAATTTTATAACAAGTGCCCTTAGCAGTTAACAGTGCTGGCAGATTCTCTCGCTTTTCTAGTAATTATTTTAAACTTCTATGGGAAATGTTTTGATATTTTTTGGTATGAAGCGCTTCTCAAGTTATGACTGCCTCTCTTATTACAGTTTTTTTAATATCAACACTTCCACTGGTGATGCGGCTGGTGGAAAAACTGGCAGAAAAAATAAGGGCTGTTGGGGGCTGTAAAGCTGCAATGTGGGTGTTTTTAATTTTACACAAGCTGCAAGGCTTCAGAAACAAAACAGCAAGATGAGCAGTATGCAGGATATTGTACAAGTTCTACTATACCTGATTAATGTAGGCTGCATGCAAAACTAGGCCAAGTGCCTAATCCGTTTTTTTTTCAATCTCGGGGAGAAATATGCCTTTTTGCTGATGACATGAAGATCAGGGATGACATCTCATAGGTTACGAACATGATTTAGGTTGTTTTTATATCATGAGAGGCTATTTACATTTGTGGATGCCAATATAATCTTTAAATTAATACGTACTGATTTTTATAAGAAATTAATATTAACAGATACTATTAGCGGTTATCAGGAGATAATGAATAAAATCCCCAACCCCTTGGGGACTATGTAACGTACTGAGGTTTGAGAGCCTCTCACACCTAGCATTCAATGTGCAAATAATATATATGTTTTCATCTGCTGCATATTGTGTATTTCTGAGTAGGTTTCCAAGTGAGTTCAAGCATAAATGATTAAATAAGTGTTTTTTTATGGTGGAGCCCTGGTTAATAGATAAAGCATGCATTAGTCATCTTTCTCTGCCTTGTGCCAACACCCCAAAACACATGGGCGAGGTGTAATTAGCCTTAGCTATACCAAAGCATTGTGATACCCTCTAGCGGTCTCTGGGAGCTTGGGTAATAGCCCAAGTGACATAAAGGACTGTTGCCATGTAAATACTTGTTATCAGAAAGCCCTTTTGGCTAAATAGTGCACCAACAGTGTACTGTAATAGTAGACCCCTGTTGCAATGGGTCATTTTGTAAAGTTTTTCGCTATTTAACATTTTCTGAGCAGCCATGAGTGGTGTTATTGAGGTGAAAGCATTCAGGAAGCACAGTAGCACTACAAGTGTTGAAAGGAGCAATGCAAAGATTACCACAACTAGGCCATAGGGCAGTAATAATGTGTCATGTGGAGTGACTAATCACACTTTTCTATCTGCCAGTCTGTTGGTCTAGATTAGAGATGAGCGAACTTCTTGAAAGTTCGATTCGGGCGATTCGCCGAATTTCCCCAAGAAATTCGGGTTCGCCCGAATCGAACTTTCACGAATCGCTCATCTGAAAAAAAAAAAATGCCGGCATGGTGGGAGCGGGCAGGCCGGCTACGCCTGTCAGCGGGCCGCCCTGCCCGCTCCCACCATGCCGGCATTTTTTTTTTTTTTATTTCAGGGAAAATTCACGAACCCGAATTGTTTTTGGTTCGTGCCGAATCGAATTTTCCCTGAAATTTGGAGCGAATTCCGGTTCGTCCGAACCGGTTCGCTCATCCCTAGTCTAGATCTAGGTTTGTTACCTGTCTAAACCCATTGTGCCAACACCAAGTTTGATGTAGGAGGGATAATGCTAGGGGCTTGACTTTCAGGGCTTGACCCAGGCATTTTTATTCTATTGTAGGGGAACCTTAAAGCTTCAGACATTTTTAATATTGGTATGCTTCAAACTTTTGTTTTTTTTTTTTTCTGTTTCAGAAACCAGTGCACAAAACAATGTTCACCAGTACACAAAATAATGACCATAAATGCATGGTTGAATCTAGTGTGGAAGAACTTGCCTGACCTGCACAGAGCCCTGACCTCACCACATTAGGCATCTTTGGGAGTAACTGGAATGGATACTGTATACCAGGCCTTTCTAGTCCAACATTAGTTTCTGTCCACATGCTTAGGGAATGCTTTCCCTATAGAAAATTTAAAACAGGAACTGAAAAACTTCTGTGGGTACAATATATAATGTGGAGGCCCAAGAAGACATCATAGAAACATAGAATGTTGTTGGCAGAAGGCGACCATACAGTCCATCTAGTCTGCCCTTATGTGTATACTGTATGTTCTTTTTATCTTAGGGTAGATGTGTGCTTATCCCAGGCATATTCAAATTCACTTACTGACGATTTTTCAACTACCTCTGCTGGAAGTTTGTTCCAAACATCTGCTACTTATTCTGTAAAATAATATTTTCTAACATTGCTCCTGATCTTCCCCCCGACTAGCTTCAGGTTGTGTCCCCTTGTTCTATCATTAAGCTTCTTCTTAAAAACACTTCCCTCCTGAACCTTCTTCAATCCTTTCACATATTTAAAGGTCTCAATCATGTCCCCCCTCTCTCACTTCTTTCCTCTAGACTCTATAAATTAGGTTCTTTAAGTCTTTCCTGATAAGTTTTAAGTTTAAGTCCTTCCACCATTTTTGTTGCCCGCCTTTGGACAAGTTCTATTTGAATAATGTCTTTTTGCAGGTAAGGTCTCCAGAACTGCACACAGTATTCTAGCTGTGGCCTTACCAGGGCTCTGTACAGCGGCATCACAACCTCCCTCTTCCTACTGGTGATGCCTCGAGCTATGCAGACGAGCATCCTGCTTGCTTTTACCACTGCCTGGCTACACTGTAAACTCATATTGCAGCTTTTAGTAATCAGTACCCCTAAATCTCTCTCCTCCGAGGTCCTGGCTAACACAGTGCTGCCCATACGGTACTTAGAGCAGGGATTCCTTCTACCCAAGTGCATGATTTTACATTTAGGGACATTAAACTCTAGTTTCCACAGTTTTGACCATTTATCCAGTAGAGCCAAACCATTTTCCATGTTGCAGACACCTCCAGGAATATCCACCCTATTACTAACCTTTGTATCATCAGCAAACAGGCAAACTTTTCCTACCAAGCCTTCTCCTTTGTCACTTACAAATATATTACCACACTACATGCATACTTGATTTAGGGACTAATTTTCACTTTAATCTGTGTTTGATGAGCCTGCATCCAACAAGAAGGCAAGTTTACCATGGCAATGCACATTGTATTGTAGTGTTACAGCTTTAGAAAATCAGACCCTAAATGTATAACATTACTGGAAATGTATTTCTTAAAACCAAAAGAGCACCAAAATACTCATTAAACCATCTTTTAACAAATTTCTCTTTTGTTCTGCAAAAATATTAATGTTCCGGGTTTACTACACAGTGACTTGTTTTGTCAATCATTTCTAAAAGATAATGACTTGCAGTTCTAAGCAGGTTAAAAGCCAGTAGTTAAAACCAATCCCAGTGGCACAAAGGATGACATGCAATGTACTGCACTAATTTAATCGGTAAACATATCCTATATTTCCTGTGCATTACCCATAACTGGATCGGCATCACTGGTTAGGCATTGAATAGCTAGTTTTAATATGATTTTCAATGACTTTCTAAGTGATTCAGCCACAAGCTATTTTTGTGTTTACTTGCTTTAGAAACTCGTCTTATTATGATGCCTAATGCCACCAGAACTGTTGTACTTCTTATAAGCTGTAAGCTTAAATGACATTGTGTTTCATTTTTTGGGCTGGACAGCATCAGGATAAGCTTATTTATAAAGCCGCAGAGGCCTGTGCATGCAGGATCTCCCTTTGGCTATGACTTTATCTGAGCTTCCAAACAAAATACGACTAAATGACTAAACTAATCACAGTATATTCTTTAAACCAGTAAGAATATTGTCACTTTTCATCATAAGTCAGAAGAGTAATTTAATCTAATTATTGTTTCTCTGTTTTGCTTCTTGTGTCACTTTACCCTTTGTACACCATGCGTCTGTGCTTTAAAAAGGCTCTATAGCCTCAATATTTTATACATGCCAATAATGGAAACTTTATTAGACACTACATGGGCACCCCTCATTTTCAGCCAGCCTCACACTTATGGTCCTATTGAGAGGTCAAGTGATTGCGGGTAGCCATAGATAAATGATGACATTTTTTACTGTACTTTGAGGATGTATGTAATAGGGCAACTACCAGATGCAGGCTGGCATGTTTTTATGAGCTAAGTAAACAAAATAAGTTTATAATTTACCCTTTTATATTTATTATTTCCAACACTTTGAGAACTCTAAGGCGATGTGTACAGGGCTGACAGAGGGATGCTAGGGAATAAAACAGCCTTTTGTATGCCTATCCTGGTGCTAAGCTCTCTATCTCAGACCCACAAATCCTGCTATTGTGTCCAAGCTCTCGCACCCCAGTGTCATCGTCCCCTCTTTCTTTCCATTGGGATAAAGTGGATAAAGTACTCAGAAGTGGCAAGTAGTTGCATTTGTCTAAATTTTTCACAAAACTATGGAGGCATATTTGCTGTATGTATCTTTCATACAAAGCTTTGATCCTTTTCCAGCCAGGCACCTACCTAAATAGCAGACTGTGATGATAGAATTTCTAAGTTATATTTGGTCCAAAAAAGTAAAACAAGTTACAAATTAAAACATGTAATGTTATGTAGAATATGTTTGCAAATTTGTAACAAAAATCCAATGCTGTGCCCCTTGACTGTTTTCTTTTTAAACAAAATTTAAATGAAAAAGCACTGGTGATCTGTTTTCACTTTTGTAGCGGAAACTAGGAAGAACAGTAGTAACACATGTCAAATTAGTGTTCTATTGAAGACTTCAACAAGCATGAATTTTGCTCACAGTATCAGTATCAACACCTCCTGCAGACTGCTGCTTGGGGTCATGGAGTGTGGCCAAAGCTTCAACCTCCCTCGAACAAAGAACTTGCTGCTGTGAGCTTACACCTTTCTTTGTACCTGACATAACATTCTCCAGGTCTATGTTCATGTCAAACTGAAACTGTAAGATCTGACTCCAAGCTTCATTAAACATTGCTCACACTGCTTGACTACCGATAAAGATACTTTATTCCACCAATTAAGTACAGGGTACATACAAGGAAATTATTTTTTGCAAGGAGATACACCGATAGAGCTATTACAAATTAACAATTATATACGAGTTACGTTTGCAGTAAAAATTAGGACAGGTAGTGCATATTAAGAAGCAGGTAATGTAGAGTTCAAAGTTTGTCACAATTCCAATCTAGATGAAAATTGCTAAAATGAACCATTTAACCAGTCTGCAGCAGATGAGCGTAGTATCTCTCACAGGTTTTAATAATAGCCAATCGAAAAAAACAGTTTCTGGGTCTAGTGGTTTTTGCTGAATGTGCCATAAATCTGCGTCCAGATCCGATGGCAGCATTGTAAAAAATTTGCAAAATGCCCTGAGACATACCATATATTTTCAATTGCCGCAAAATGTATAACCTTTGCTGGGCCTTCTTTAAGACAGCAGCAGCTTGCTTGCACCACTTTTTTGCACCAACTTCTAGAAATTTTGTATTGGTTAAAATATTGACTTTCTCATCATTAATAATAATGGGATGGTGCTTTTGGTGGAATCAAAATCAACCTGAACCTGAAGAAAATTAAGAGCTCAATAGTTTTCTGAGAATTCAGGATAAGGTTGATTGCTTTGCCCCAGAATTCAAGAGTTCCCACTTGGGTCCGGTAGGCAGTTTCATTGTTAAATCTATTTTATTTAAGTTTGTACTTAAAGGAGCACTATCTTGAAATTGTGTAATATTAAAAATCCATATAAACACTTTAGCTAATGAGGGGAGGGTCACTTACATACCCGAACTGCATATAACTCCCACCAAGCTTGTGGTTTTCTTCCCCTGGTAGGAATAAAATCCTGGAGTTACAGGTTTAGTCTATGAGGGGTGACAGAGTCTGTCACCCGAGATGTCCTCTTCCTTTCATTAAAAATAAAAAAAAACAAGCCTGTCTGGATGTCTCTCGATACTGGGTGTATGAGTGACCCCTCCTCCCTCCATCCAGCATATTTATATGGATTTTTGTTCTTGGGCCACAGCTCCAAACAAAATGGTAAAAAAAACCTTTAAAGTCAAGTTGTATTATCATTTCTTTAATGCAAAAAAAATCTTCAAGTGAAGTTGTTCTATTAACCTTCCTTTGTAAATTCATTTAGGCTGGATGGCTTAGGGAGAGAGGAGTAACGGTACTATATATATAACACACCATAATGTGTGGGCTCTGATCCAGAGCCATTAAAGCTTCACTGTACCAAAGTTTTGAATTATAAACTGAGGGAAAACTTTAATGCAAGTATATACCACTTACACCTTGCTTCCTCATCTGGATTGGCTTAACCCTTCTAACACCAGCTATGTAAAATTTACGTTGCTGCCTCTCCTACCATTAACTGCCAGCTAGGTAAATTTTACATACCTGACGTTTCCCCCTGCTAGCGGCCAAATACCAAAAAAAAACCCAACTGACCAGTGTCACCTGACCCGTTGGGGTTTTTAACCCCTAAAATTCCCCAAAAAACGAGGTCCCCTCCCCCCCCAGAAATGTTGACCCCATGCCATTTTTTTTAAATAACCCTTTATAGTGTATATAGTAGTTATATTTTTTTGTAAATGTTATAAAGTGCTCTTTTCAGTTTTGGGGGGGGGGGGGGGGGGGGGGCTACCAATATGTGAAAATGTGAAAATTTTATTCTGCTTTTTATATATTTTTTTAGGGAGCATACTACAACCCGCCCTCTATTAGGGTGGACTGAGGAACAGGCTGCTGGTTTGATAACTGATCTCTTCGATATCACTACCACTGTCAAGCCATTTTAAATTGCTTTGCTCATAAATCATCAAAAGCTGCATGCTTTCATTTGGTTGATTTGGGTATTTCTCTATTATTACCTGACTGTCATGTATTGTCTGCTTGTCTCTGTAGCTCAGAGAATGTATTTAGTGAAATTATTTAAACAAAGTGGCTTTATAAAATAGTAAAAATAGAATATAAAGGTGATGCAATCAATAATGAAGCAAGTATAAAATAATACAATGACACCAATTAACTTCAAGCCAATCCTGGGTCCTGATAATGCTGTATGTGCCCCACCCTGATGACAGCCATTCACAGGCAGTAATTTTTCAAGAACTTTGACCTGATAGTTGTAAACATACGCCTCCCATTCTTGAAAACAGGTGCGCTTGTAGTCGGGTTGATACTATATTTTTTAATGTTAGCTTGTGCTAGATACCAACATATCTTGTTTTGTCTGTTATGAATACCTCACAGTTTTTAGTTGTATACATCCAAAAGGAATAGTGCCAAACTAATATCTCTCTTTCGTTATCTCTCTCTCTATATATATATATATATATATATATATATATATATATATGGTTTGGGGATTAAAAAAACTGTGTGTGTGTGTGTCATATATTTTTATATATTTCATCAAGATGTATGACATAAAAGCAATTTGTGCGTCTGCAAATTGTTGCAATTATAGTTAAAAGCATAGCTGACTATCAGAATTGGAGATGTTCTGTCTATGGCTGACATGTTTATCAGCAATGCATTAGACATCCAAGGATCCTGAAAAAAACAGAAAGGGCATCACTACATGTAAAAATATGTATACAGTACTAAAGAAGAGCAGAAAGTGCCTTTCTTGGTATCCTAATACAAACTGAATGCTGATTAAATATGGACAGTGAATAAGCAGATGCAGTCACCGTAAGTTCATATATGTATTATTTCTTGTATTGCTCATTCTAGCATTACTCATAGTGCATCATCGATAATGCAGTGCCGAAAGGAGGGTAATATTACTTTGCAGCTAATAGAGACACAATGGAAAGAGGTGTGAAACAACTTAAGCCAATTAGCAAAAATTAGACTACAAGTCTTTAGTAGTGTATCTTTTTCTTTAGCCAGACAGATAGATGGTTAATGCGTCTTTATTTGCCAGCCACTGGGCTGAAATCGAAAGGTCTAACGAAAAACAAAATGCAATGAAACGAGTTTCCTATGCTCCTGCACTTAGAGACAGATTAAAATACCTCTGCTGCCCCCCTTCGCCTCTCTTATTGGTGGAAGCAGAAAGGCTTCACAGAAACAATAGATATTACTACTTGACTACTCCAAATGATATTAAAACCTACCCTACACTACAGACTAGTCATGGCTGGCCACCCTCAGAAGAGTTAGGTACCTACTTACATATTTGGTTGGATTCCCATATTGCTAACCAGTTTTGGAACAACAATTTCAACTAAAATATTCAGATTTATTCTCTATTTCTTAATTACTTTGCCTTTTTAGCAGTAGAACCACCTGATTGTAATAAGGTCCAACTTAAGCTCCTAAGGCACATACTAACAGCGGCCAAACAATTGCCGATCCATGGATAAAAAGACCTCCATGAATTAAATCTAGAATTAACAATGTACTGACTTCCAGAAACTTTCTGCAATTCAGGGTAACTCATTTGACCGATCTGGAACCCCTGGATACATATTTTTTTTCTAAGAGTAGAGTGTAGTAAATGACCCCTTCTATGTAAATACATGATTCTATGTATTCTAAGAAAAGCAAACGGCTTCTCTTTGATTCTGGGGCAGGTTTATAAGTCATGCTCATACTCTGCTGTGGTCAGAATTAGCTGTGTAAACCACTGTGGCTTGCTGTGCTCACTCAAACTGAGATCTTTAAGGGACAGCAAAGTGTGGTCATGGAAGAATGGAACAGAAAAGGGTGGCAATCTTTGGTGCCCTACTACAGCTTCTACCTGGCACTGCATGAAATGGAGGAGAGGCACATCAGACATGTATCAGGGGCTGCCGTAAGTTTGCATTTGAATGGACTGTGCCTTCTGAAACAAAACTTTGTGAACCTGTTCCAGGTCGGTGGCGGACTAAATATTGCAATAAGTTCATTGCATAACATCTAGGAAAATAGCCAGAAAGAGATTAGGGATAATAGTTACTTTTAGCCCTACTGGTTATCTTTTAATAGGGATTCAGACACACTGCAGGATTCCTATTGCCCTTCAACTGGAGGAACATCCCCATTAATTACTTGTTTATTCACTTTCATTTGTAACACACTATACAATAAACCTAAGCTTATAAAGTAATAATAGTAAGCAGAAAGTCTAAACAACTGTCAAGACAACAAGACTTGCTTCATCCGAGTTGCTTTTACTTATACCTAGAGATGTACTATAACCTAGGTGAATGAGAATCTTCACGGACTAGACAGTCAACATGATTTGAGAAAGTTCAAATAACCTCTTAAGATTTTTCCCAATTCATAGGCTTTATTTCCTTACCAAAAGGAGATCACTACTTGAACTAATAAAATATAAAACTTTCCCTGAATATGAAAAGTTTCTTGCTTTAGTACACGGGTGTTAAAAGGCCAAAGCTTTTGATGCTGTGAACTAGAGATGAGCGAACTTTTGAAAAGTTCGATTCGGCCCATTCGCCGAATTTCACAAAGAAAATCGGGTTCGGCCGAATCGAACTTTTACGAAGTTCCCCATCATAAATGCCGGCATGGTGGGAGCGGGCCGGCCGGTTCCGCTGTCAGCGCGCCCTCAGATGACAGCTGAGAGCGGCGCCGGCCTCCACGCTCCGGACCTGCAGGTAAGTGTTTGCTTTTTTTTGAAATGCCGGCATGGTGGGAGCGGGCCGGCCGGTTTTTTTTTTTTTAATTTCAGGAAAAATTCGATCGGCACGAACCACAAAATATTCGGGTTCGTGCCGAATCGAATATTTCCTGAAATTCGGAGCGAATTCCGGTTCGTCCGAACCGGTTCGCTCATCTCTACTGTGAACAGTGGTTATCTCTGTTGGTTTTCGGAAAAATGTAAAGGTTCTAAATTTGAATTAAAACATACCATCCAAACTTTGCATGTTCACTTTGTATTTGACTGTTTTTTTGACTAGGGATCTTTATTTTAATCCTCTTTTTATGTTCACAGGGCACACACCACCAAACTTGTGATGCTTTCCCTTTGTTTCCACCTCTTATCGTTTAGACTGCAAGCTCATAAGCACATATCTCTCTCCTTTTCCATCCTGTCATCATAGCACTTACTTCATAGCACCTGTCTGCAAAAGTCGTTTTCCCCTGTATTTAATTTTTACTTAGTACAACACTATGAAAGAAGTTGCACTATGTAAAATAAACACTATTAATAGTTAAAATGCAAGCCCCCACTAGGAGGAGCACTAACTAACTAGTAATTAAATATATATATATATATATATATATATATATATATATATACACAATTTATTATGGAGTGGCCTCCACCCACTCCCAAATCAAAACCCCACAGGGACTGACTCTTGCACTCAAATCATCATAATCTAATGTATTTTATTGTACATACTTAAAAACACACATGCTAAAAACAAGATAACTGTGCCATAAGTGATAGCGCCACCAGGGGGAGCCTGCACTCCTAAAAACCACCTAATAAGTCTGAAATACTAATGGCCCATAACACTATGCTACCTCTATACATATATTATAGCCTAAAGTGAAAGTGCTTCTCTAAGTGCATACATCTCAAGATAAAACGTCAGAAAGTAAATATTACATGTGCAAAATATCAAGGCCTCAGTGCAAGGTTAAAGTGCAACAGTGCCAAACATATCATTAATAAAAAGTGCTTACTGATAAATGAAAGTAGGATGGCTCCCCCTGGCTGCAACCAACGCGTTTCGAGTCTTGCCAGGCTCTTGCTCACGAATACATCCGACGGGATATACTACTCGTTATTGGCCGTGAGCAAGAGCTTGGCAAGGCTTGAAACGCGTTGGTTGCAGCCAGGGGGAGACATCCTACTTTCATTTATCAGTAAGCACTTTTTATTAATGATATGTTTGGCACTGTTGCACTTTAACCTTGTACTGAGGCCTTGGATATTTTGCACATGTAATATTTACTTTCTGACGTTTTATCTTGAGATGTATGCACTTAGAGAAGCACTTTCACTTTAGGCTATAATATATGTATAGGTGGTATAGAGGTAGCATAGTGTTATGGGCCATTAGTATTTCAGACTTATTAGGTGGTTTTTAGGAGTGCAGGCTCCCCCTGTTGGCGCTATCACTTATGGCACAGTTATCTTGTTTTTAGCATGTGTGTTTTTAAGTATGTACAATAAAATACATTAGATTATGATGATTTGAGTGCAAGAGTCAGTCTCTGTGGGGTTTTGATTTGGGAGTGGGTGGAGGCCACTCCATAATAAATTGTGTGCATCATTTTGGGGCACACCCCACAGGGCAGTGCACCTAGGATTTATAATTGTATCAGTGCCGCCCCAACTTTGCCACTTGCCCCAGTTCCTTAGTGCCACAGAAACTGATGTAAGTGGCTCTATACTCTGTAAATGACTGTAGAGCATGCCAGCCATTTATATACATCACAGAAGTACATTTCTAAAGCTGCTGCTTTCATCTAACACATGCAGTTTAGTTGAAGAGCGGTTGTCTAGAATAGATCATGCCAAACATGATTATATCTATTATATCTAGCACACACACACACACACACACACACACACACACACACACACACACACAAAAACAGCATTTTTTTGCTCATTTTCAAACACTTATAAAAGGTGCAGCTATTTATTTTACTGTAGACACAATGGGAGAACAAAATACACTAATATTTGGTGATAATAGGTAGAAATGGCAATTCTCATTGCAGTAGCGTCCGTTAGAATAGTGGGGCAGAATAAGCTATAAGTTAACAAAACTAAATAGATCCCCACCTGTTAAGACATCAACTTAAAAACAGTAAACAATCTGCCCTGCTAGCGGGTTTGGGTTAGTTTATTTGCGACACCACCTTATTACCACAACTTAAAACAGGGTGGACTGTTTGTTATTTGCAGGTCTGTTCAGATGTGCTCCCTGCCAATGCCAGGGAATTTTCTATAATATGTACCCATGAACCTTGTATAACTAGTCCATTTTACCTCCTTCTTGTTATACTACTAGTAATGGCTAAATACTGCAGTTACTGTGTTAAGTGTACTTAAAACTGCACTGAAATCGAAATGATCTAATTTGGGCACTGCTTAGGTTAGTAGTTATCCTATTCTATGTATTCTATGTTTAGGGTAGAGATGAGCGAACTTTTGAAAAATTCGATTCGACTGATTCGCCGAATTTTCCGACAAAAATCGTTTCGACCCGAATAAATTCGCGACGAATCGCTATTAAAAACGGCTATTTCTGAGCCTCCTACAGCCTCAATAGGGTTGTAAACCATTCAGCCTTGCTGTAACACGCACAGGATGCGTGCTGGGTTAGTTAAATAATACTTTTAAGAAATATCACATGCAGATCAGAGGCATCGCTAATAGAATCGCAGAGCGGCACAATTGCAGAGAGTTGAAGTGGCATCACTATGAGGGGCAGAAGGAGCCCAAATATACACTGGAGTTGGCCTCAGGAGCCCAAAAATTGGATGAATCACACCCTGGAGTTGGCAGGAGTTGGCAGCAGCAGCAGCAGGAGCCCAAATATACACTGGAGTTGGCTTCAGGAGCCCAAAAATTGGATGAATCACACCCTGGAGTTGGCAGGAGTTGGCAGCAGCAGCAGCAGGAGCCCAAATATACACTGGAGTTGGCTTCAGGAGCCCAAAAATTGGATGAATCACACCCTGGAGTTGGCAGGAGTTGACAGCAGCAGCAGCAGGAGCCCAAATATACACTGGAGTTGGCTTCAGGAGCCCAAAAATTGGATGAATCACACCCTGGAGTTGGCAGGAGTTGACAGTAGCAGCAGCAGGAGCCCAAATATACACTGGAGTTGGCCTCAGGAGCCCAAAAATTGGATGAATCACACCCTGGAGTTGGCAGAAGTTGGCAGCAGCAGCAGCAGGAGCCCAAATATACACTGGAGTTGGCTTCAGGAGCCCAAAAATTGGATGAATCACACCCTGGAGTTGGCAGGAGTTGACAGCAGCAGCAGCAGGAGCCCAAATATACACTGGAGTTGGCCTCAGGAGCCCAAAAATTGGATGAATCACACCCTGGAGTTGGCAGGAGTTGACAGTAGCAGCAGCAGGAGCCCAAATATACACTGGAGTTGGCCTCAGGAGCCCAAAAATTGGATGAATCACACCCTGGAGTTGGCAGAAGTTGGCAGCAGCAGCAGCAGGAGCCCAAATATACACTGGAGTTGGCTTCAGGAGCCCAAAAATTGGATGAATCACACCCTGGAGTTGGCAGAAGTTGGCAGCAGCAGCAGCAGGAGCCCAAATATACACTGGAGTTGGCCTCAGGAGCCCAAAAATTGGATGAATCACACCCTGGAGTTGGCAGGAGTTGACAGTAGCAGCAGCAGGAGCCCAAATATACACTGGAGTTGGCCTCAGGAGCCCAAAAATTGGATGAATCACACCCTGGAGTTGGCAGAAGTTGGCAGCAGCAGCAGGAGCCCAAATATACACTGGAGTTGGCTTCAGGAGCCCAAAAATTGGATGAATCACACCCTGGAGTTGGCAGGAGTTGGCAGCAGCAGCAGCAGGAGCCCAAATATACACTGGAGTTGGCCTCAGGAGCCCAAAAATTGGATGAATCACACCCTGGAGTTGGCAGAAGTTGGCAGCAGCAGCAGCAGGAGCCCAAATATACACTGGAGTTGGCCTCAGGAGCCCAAAAATTGGATGAATCACACCCTGGAGTTGGCAGGAGTTGGCAGCAGCAGCAGCAGGAGCCCAAATATACACTGGAGTTGGCTTCAGGAGCCCAAAAATTGGATGAATCACACCCTGGAGTTGGCAGAAGTTGGCAGCAGCAGCAGCAGGAGCCCAAATATACACTGGAGTTGGCTTCAGGAGCCCAAAAATTGGATGAATCACACCCTGGAGTTGGCAGGAGTTGACAGTAGCAGCAGCAGGAGCCCAAATATACACTGGAGTTGGCCTCAGGAGCCCAAAAATTGGATGAATCACACCCTGGAGTTGGCAGAAGTTGGCAGCAGCAGCAGCAGGAGCCCAAATATACACTGGAGTTGGCTTCAGGAGCCCAAAAATTGGATGAATCACACCCTGGAGTTGGCAGGAGTTGACAGCAGCAGCAGCAGGAGCCCAAATATACACTGGAGTTGGCTTCAGGAGCCCAAAAATTGGATGAATCACACCCTGGAGTTGGCAGGAGTTGACAGTAGCAGCAGCAGGAGCCCAAATATACACTGGAGTTGGCTTCAGGAGCCCAAAAATTGGATGAATCACACCCTGGAGTTGGCAGAAGTTGGCAGCAGCAGCAGCAGGAGCCCAAATATACACTGGAGTTGGCTTCAGGAGCCCAAAAATTGGATGAATCACACCCTGGAGTTGGCAGGAGTTGACAGTAGCAGCAGCAGGAGCCCAAATATACACTGGAGTTGGCCTCAGGAGCCCAAAAATTGGATGAATCACACCCTGGAGTTGGCAGGAGTTGACAGTAGCAGCAGCAGGAGCCCAAATATACACTGGAGTTGGCCTCAGGAGCCCAAAAATTGGATGAATCACACCCTGGAGTTGGCAGGAGTTGGCAGCAGCAGCAGCAGGAGCCCAAATATACACTGGAGTTGGCTTCAGGAGCCCAAAAATTGGATGAATCACACCCTGGAGTTGGCAGAAGTTGGCAGCAGCAGCAGCAGGAGCCCAAATATACACTGGAGTTGGCTTCAGGAGCCCAAAAATTGGATGAATCACACCCTGGAGTTGGCAGGAGTTGGCAGCAGCAGCAGCAGGAGCCCAAATATACACTGGAGTTGGCCTCAGGAGCCCAAAAATTGGATGAATCACACCCTGGAGTTGGCAGAAGTTGGCAGCAGCAGCAGCAGGAGCCCAAATATACACTGGAGTTGGCCTCAGGAGCCCAAAAATTGGATGAATCACACCCTGGAGTTGGCAGGAGTTGGCAGCAGCAGCAGCAGGAGCCCAAATATACACTGGAGTTGGCTTCAGGAGCCCAAAAATTGGATGAATCACACCCTGGAGTTGGCAGAAGTTGGCAGCAGCAGCAGCAGGAGCCCAAATATACACTGGAGTTGGCTTCAGGAGCCCAAAAATTGGATGAATCACACCCTGGAGTTGGCAGGAGTTGACAGTAGCAGCAGCAGGAGCCCAAATATACACTGGAGTTGGCCTCAGGAGCCCAAAAATTGGATGAATCACACCCTGGAGTTGGCAGAAGTTGGCAGCAGCAGCAGCAGGAGCCCAAATATACACTGGAGTTGGCTTCAGGAGCCCAAAAATTGGATGAATCACACCCTGGAGTTGGCAGGAGTTGACAGCAGCAGCAGCAGGAGCCCAAATATACACTGGAGTTGGCTTCAGGAGCCCAAAAATTGGATGAATCACACCCTGGAGTTGGCAGGAGTTGACAGTAGCAGCAGCAGGAGCCCAAATATACACTGGAGTTGGCTTCAGGAGCCCAAAAATTGGATGAATCACACCCTGGAGTTGGCAGAAGTTGGCAGCAGCAGCAGCAGGAGCCCAAATATACACTGGAGTTGGCTTCAGGAGCCCAAAAATTGGATGAATCACACCCTGGAGTTGGCAGGAGTTGACAGTAGCAGCAGCAGGAGACCAAATATACACTGGAGTTGGCCTCAGGAGCCCAAAAATTGGATGAATCACACCCTGGAGTTGGCAGGAGTTGACAGTAGCAGCAGCAGGAGCCCAAATATACACTGGAGTTGGCCTCAGGAGCCCAAAAATTGGATGAATCACACCCTGGAGTTGGCAGAAGTTGGCAGCAGCAGCAGCAGGAGCCCAAATATACACTGGAGTTGGCTTCAGGAGCCCAAAAATTGGATGAATCACACCCTGGAGTTGGCAGGAGTTGACAGTAGCAGCAGCAGGAGCCCAAATATACACTGGAGTTGGCCTCAGGAGCCCAAAAATTGGATGAATCACACCCTGGAGTTGGCAGGAGTTGACAGTAGCAGCAGCAGGAGCCCAAATATACACTGGAGTTGGCCTCAGGAGCCCAAAAATTGGATGAATCACACCCTGGAGTTGGCAGGAGTTGACAGTAGCAGCAGCAGGAGCCCAAATATACACTGGAGTTGGCTTCAGGAGCCCAAAAATTGGATGAATCACACCCTGGAGTTGGCAGAAGTTGACAGCAGCAGCAGCAGGAGCCCAAATATACACTGGAGTTGGCTTCAGGAGCCCAAAAATTGGATGAATCACACCCTGGAGTTGGCAGGAGTTGACAGTAGCAGCAGCAGGAGCCCAAATATACACTGGAGTTGGCTTCAGGAGCCCAAAAATTGGATGAATCACACCCTGGAGTTGGCAGAAGTTGGCAGCAGCAGCAGCAGGAGCCCAAATATACACTGGAGTTGGCTTCAGGAGCCCAAAAATTGGATGAATCACACCCTGGAGTTGGCAGGAGTTGACAGTAGCAGCAGCAGGAGCCCAAATATACACTGGAGTTGGCCTCAGGAGACCAAAAATTGGATGAATCACACCCTGGAGTTGGCAGAAGTTGGCAGCAGCAGCAGCAGGAGCCCAAATATACACTGGAGTTGGCTTCAGGAGCCCAAAAATTGGATGAATCACACCCTGGAGTTGGCAGGAGTTGACAGCAGCAGCAGCAGGAGCCCAAATATACACTGGAGTTGGCTTCAGGAGCCCAAAAATTGGATGAATCACACCCTGGAGTTGGCAGGAGTTGACAGTAGCAGCAGCAGGAGCCCAAATATACACTGGAGTTGGCTTCAGGAGCCCAAAAATTGGATGAATCACACCCTGGAGTTGGCAGAAGTTGGCAGCAGCAGCAGCAGGAGCCCAAATATACACTGGAGTTGGCTTCAGGAGCCCAAAAATTGGATGAATCACACCCTGGAGTTGGCAGGAGTTGACAGTAGCAGCAGCAGGAGCCCAAATATACACTGGAGTTGGCCTCAGGAGCCCAAAAATTGGATGAATCACACCCTGGAGTTGGCAGGAGTTGACAGTAGCAGCAGCAGGAGCCCAAATATACACTGGAGTTGGCCTCAGGAGCCCAAAAATTGGATGAATCACACCCTGGAGTTGGCAGAAGTTGGCAGCAGCAGCAGCAGGAGCCCAAATATACACTGGAGTTGGCCTCAGGAGCCCAAAAATTGGATGAATCACACCCTGGAGTTGGCAGGAGTTGACAGTAGCAGCAGCAGGAGCCCAAAAAATGGCCTAAAGACATAAATATGTTTTGCACCATTTGGAAAGTGTAAAACGTGGCACCATGCTGAATCTAGTCGCATGCATCAGGCATTGGTGGGTGGAAATCCTGGCTGATCCATCCCTGATTCATTTTGACAAAGGTGAGTCTCTCCACATTTTTAGTTGACAGACGAGTTCTCCTCGCCGTAACTATGGCCCCCGCCGCACTAAACACCCGCTCAGATGGCACGCTACTTGCCGGGCAGGACAGCTTTTCCAGGGCAAACTCTGCTAGTTGCGGCCACAAATCAAGTTTGGCTGCCCAGAAGTCCAGCGGATCCTCAAGGTGTGTTGGCATGGTCATGTCAAAGTATGACATGACCTGCTGGTTCAGGTCCTGCTCCAGGTCTTCCTGCTGCTCATGAGTAGCCTCACTATGCGGGTGTAGAAAGCTACTCATTAGCGACTGAAGACTGAGGCTGCTGCTGCTGATGGAGCTTCTGCTGCTGCTGCTGCCAACCCCCCCAGCGGCCATGGCAGTGGAAGGTGAGCGCAGAGGTCCCCTCGAGTCAGACCTGCGAGAGTATGGACCATGGCGCAGATAGGCATCGGCCAACTGCCTACGTAGAATGTCTTTGTAGTAGTTGAGTTTGTCCTCCCTCTCGGTGGGTTTAAAAAATGCCCCCATTTTGTGCCGGAAGCGAGGGTCCAATAAGGTGGACAGCCAGAAGTCATCCCGCCGACAGATGGAAACAATTCTGGGGTCACTACGCAAGCACGTGAGCATGCTTCGTGCCATTTGCGCAAGTGACTCGGATGGACTACCTGTCTCCATCTCCACTGCATACTGCCACGGTGTGCCCGGGTCCTCTGTCTCTCCTTCCTCAAAAACCTCTAGCTCCTCTGGCTGCTCCTGCTCCTCCTCTCCTGTCCGCTGACTAGATAAACCAGCCATTTCGCCAAGCCTAAACTGTGTTTCGCTGGGCAACTCCTCCTCCTCCTCTTCCTCCTCCTCCTCCTCCAGTTCAGCTCCAAGGGGGTTCATGTGGCCGTAAGATGTAAACGCCATGTCTCCAGTGCCCTGACCAGCCATGGTTTCCAACATGTGCTGTAGTACATGAAGCAGTGGAATCACGTCGTTCATCCCGTAATCCTGCCGACTGACAAATAAAGTGGCTTCCTCAAAGGGCCTGAGCAAACGGCAGGTGTCACGTATGAGCTGCCACTGGTTGACATTGAAGTTACACAGGGGAGTCCCCCTATCTGCTTGGATCATCAGGAAATCCGTGATGGCTTTTCTCTGTTCATATAATCGGTCCAACATGTGAAGGGTGGAATTCCAACGGGTGGAAACATCGCAAATCAGACTATGTTGGGGGATACCATTCTGACGCTGTAGCTCAAGAAGGGTGTGTTTGGCGGTGTAGGAGTGGCTGAAGTGCATGCAAAGTTTCCGTGAAGTTGTTAGGATGTCCTGCAGATGGGGGGAACACTTCAGAAACCGCTTGACAACCAGATTGAAGACGTGAGCCATGCAGGGGGCATGGGTCAGGCTTCCTTGGCGCAGCGCAGACAAAATGTTCTTCCCATTGTCGGTAACCATGATTCCCATTTTAAGTTTTCTCGGAGTAAGCCATGTTTGGATTTCCTGATGAATACATTTAAGCAGTTCCTCCCCTGTGTGACTCCGTTCGCCAAGACAAACCATGTGAAGCACTGCGTGACACCTCCGTGCCCTGCACACATGGTAGACTGGAGGGGCACTGAGACTTGAGCCTACAGTGGAGGGTGAGGAGATGGCGGAGGATGAGGAGGCCGAGTCGCACGGTGTCACAGGCCCAATGGGCAGAGAGCGCGGAGGCCGAAGCGGCGTGACCTGTCCAAGTTGCTGCTGCAAAGGGACCACATTCACCCAGTGGGCCGTAAACGACATGTACTGCCCCTGACCGTAGTTACAGCTCCAGATGTCGGCGCTGCCATGTATTTTGCTACACACCGACAGGCTCAAGGACTGGCCCACCTTCTGTTCAACAAAAGTGTGCAGCGCTGGTACTGCCTTCTTGGCAAAGAAATGACGGCTTGGGACTCTCCACCTCGGCTCGGCACAAGCCATCAGTTCTCTGAAAGGTGCAGATTCCACCACCTGAAAAGGGAGCGACTGCAGCACCAGCAACTTGGACAGGAGCACATTCAGCTTCTGCGCCGTAGGATGAGTGGGCGCATACTGCTGTCTCTTGGACATGGCTTCGCTGATGGATTGCTGGCGGGATGCATGACTTGGAGGAGGAGGAGCAGGAGCGACAGAGGATGGGTATGACGCACAGCTGCCTTCGGCTGAGGTGCTGGAGCCTTGGCTGGCAGAAATTGGGAGCTCACTTGGTGAGGAAGCAGACTGGACCACCCCTTGGGAGCCTCGGTTCTCCCAGGTCGTTTTATGGTGACGCATCATATGTTGACGCAGGGCCGTGGTGCCAACATTTGGACCCTGGCCACGCTTCACCTTTTGCCTACATATCTTGCATGTGGCCATGTTACCCTCCTGCGGATGCCTCAGGAAAAACTGCCACACTGCCGAGTAGCTACTTTTCCCACCCCCTGGCCTCACTGATTCACTGCTGCTGTTGCCAACTCCAGGAACCCCTGCTCCACTACCTCCCGATAAGGTAGACTGCCGCACAGCAGGTGCTCTACCCCGGCCCCGGCCCCGGCCGGCTCCAGCCTTTGGAATTGTGCCCCCATGCTGACTGCTACCACCTTGCTGCCTCAGCTGCTGACTCCGGGGCAACCTGCACCCCTCTTCTCCTGATGATGACGATGAAGCCCCTTCATCACCCGGCTCCCAAGTGCGATCGGCTTCATCGTCATCATCATCATCATCACCGAGTTGTGGCTGTACGTCACTGATGTTCGTGGATTCGTCAACAGTGTCTGGCGCAGGAGCTGGAACGCTCGCAGCACCCACGACACTGTCCACATCACTATTTGTCTGCCTAGCTAAAGAAGCCACCTCCATTTCTTGGCTGGGCAGTAGCTGCTGACTGTCCTCTATCTGATGGTCCTCCTCACTAAAGAGTGGAGCTGAACCCAAAGCATAGGATACGTCGCTGGGGGAGGGAACGGCGTAGGCCAGAGGCAATGGGAGGACAGGGACTGCTCTCGGGGCATGCCAACTCAGGGTTGTGTCAGAGGAACCTACCGACCCTAGACTGGGAGTCTCAGACGTAAGTTGTGATGATGTTGTTGATGAGCGCGTCAACCAATCTACCACGGCAGATGCGTTACTGGTGGAGACCCGACCGCTAGCAGATACTGGCAGATTAGGTCTCTCAGCGTGACTCCTGCTGCTACTGGCCCCCAGTCTGATGCGAGCTCTGCCTGCGGAATCTTGGCCTCTGCCACTCCTCTTTTCACTTCCAGGCACTTGTCTGCCCGACATAGTCTAACTGGCGTGGTAGTAGGTGATATTTAAAAAAACCCCGGGCAGCGGTGGGTCTATATGAAACAGAATATAATGCACACCAAAAGTGAGCAGTAACACTCAGCCTCCAACAGGCCTGCTTAGTGTAAATAAGAGAGCTGCTTAGTGTAAATAAAGAGGGGTATGCTATGTTACAGAATGGGATGCCTCAACAGAAGTGCACCTGGCAGGCAGCAGTAAGCCTATGCCCAGCAAAAGTGTCTTATAATATAAATATAATAAGAGCAAATGCTTATATGGTCTTAAACAGAGGCTGCTTTAGTCACAGAATGGGATGCCCCGGGCAGGAATCGAGCTGGCAGGGTCCAGTAGTGCTTTGGCCAGCAAAAGTGTCTTTATCAGGCCTAATTTCAAATATGATAAGAGCAAATGCTTATATGGTCTTAAACAGAGGCTGCTTTAGTCACAGAATGGGATGCCCCGGGCAGGAATTGAGCTGGCAGGGTCCAGTAGTGCTTTGGCCAGCAAAAGTGTCTTTATCAGGCCTAATTTCAAATATGATAAGAGCAAATGCTTATATGGTCTTAAACAGAGGCTGCTTTAGTCACAGAATGGGATGCCCCGGGCAGGAATCGAGCTGGCAGGGTCCAGTAGTGCTTTGGCCAGCAAAAGTGTCTTTATCAGGCCTAATTTCAAATATGATAAGAGCAAATGCTTATATGGTCTTAAACAGAGGCTGCTTTAGTCACAGAATGGGATGCCCCGGGCAGGAATCGAGCTGGCAGGGTCCAGTAGTGCTTTGGCCAGCAAAAGTGTCTTTATCAGGCTAATTTCAAATATGATAAGAGCAAATGCTTATATGGTCTTAAACAGAGGCTGCTGTAGTCACAGAATGGGATGCCCCGGGCAGGAATCGAGCTGGCAGGGTCCAGTAGGGCTTTGGCCAGCAAAAGTGTCTTTATCAGGCCTAATTTCAAATATGATAAGAGCAAATGCTTATATGGTCTTAAACAGAGGCTGCTTTAGTCACAGAATGGGATGCCCTGGGCAGGAATCGACCTGGCAGGGTCCAGTAGGGCTTTGGCCAGCAAAAGTGTCTTTATCAGGCTAATTTCAAATATGATAAGAGCAAATGCTTATATGGTCTTAAACAGAGGCTGCTTTAGTCACAGAATGGGATGCCCCGGGCAGGAATCGAGCTGGCAGGGTCCAGTAGTGCTTTGGCCAGCAAAAGTGTCTTTATCAGGCTAATTTCAAATATGATAAGAGCAAATGCTTATATGGTCTTAAACAGAGGCTGCTGTAGTCACAGAATGGGATGCCCCGGGCAGGAATCGAGCTGGCAGGGTCCAGTAGTGCTTTGGCCAGCAAAAGTGTCTTTATCAGGCCTAATTTCAAATATGATAAGAGCAAATGCTTATATGGTCTTAAACAGAGGCTGCTTTAGTCACAGAATGGGATGCCCCGGGCAGGAATCGAGCTGGCAGGGTCCAGTAGTGCTTTGGCCAGCAAAAGTGTCTTTATCAGGCTAATTTCAAATATGATAAGAGCAAATGCTTATATGGTCTTAAACAGAGGCTGCTGTAGTCACAGAATGGGATGCCCCGGGCAGGAATCGAGCTGGCAGGGTCCAGTAGTGCTTTGGCCAGCAAAAGTGTCTTTATCAGGCCTAATTTCAAATATGATAAGAGCAAATGCTTATATGGTCTTAAACAGAGGCTGCTTTAGTCACAGAATGGGATGCCCCGGGCAGGAATCGAGCTGGCAGGGTCCAGTAGTGCTTTGGCCAGCAAAAGTGTCTTTATCAGGCTAATTTCAAATATGATAAGAGCAAATGCTTATATGGTCTTAAACAGAGGCTGCTGTAGTCACAGAATGGGATGCCCCGGGCAGGAATCGAGCTGGCAGGGTCCAGTAGGGCTTTGGCCAGCAAAAGTGTCTTTATCAGGCCTAATTTCAAATATGATAAGAGCAAATGCTTATATGGTCTTAAACAGAGGCTGCTTTAGTCACAGAATGGGATGCCCTGGGCAGGAATCGACCTGGCAGGGTCCAGTAGGGCTTTGGCCAGCAAAAGTGTCTTTATCAGGCTAATTTCAAATATGATAAGAGCAAATGCTTATATGGTCTTAAACAGAGGCTGCTTTAGTCACAGAATGGGATGCCCCGGGCAGGAATCGAGCTGGCAGGGTCCAGTAGTGCTTTGGCCAGCAAAAGTGTCTTTATCAGGCTAATTTCAAATATGATAAGAGCAAATGCTTATATGGTCTTAAACAGAGGCTGCTGTAGTCACAGAATGGGATGCCCCGGGCAGGAATCGAGCTGGCAGGGTCCAGTAGTGCTTTGGCCAGCAAAAGTGTCTTTATCAGGCCTAATTTCAAATATGATAAGAGCAAATGCTTATATGGTCTTAAACAGAGGCTGCTTTAGTCACAGAATGGGATGCCCCGGGCAGGAATCGAGCTGGCAGGGTCCAGTAGTGCTTTGGCCAGCAAAAGTGTCTTTATCAGGCTAATTTCAAATATGATAAGAGCAAATGCTTATATGGTCTTAAACAGAGGCTGCTGTAGTCACAGAATGGGATGCCCCGGGCAGGAATCGAGCTGGCAGGGTCCAGTAGTGCTTTGGCCAGCAAAAGTGTCTTTATCAGGCCTAATTTCAAATATGATAAGAGCAAATGCTTATATGGTCTTAAACAGAGGCTGCTTTAGTCACAGAATGGGATGCCCCGGGCAGGAATCGAGCTGGCAGGGTCCAGTAGTGCTTTGGCCAGCAAAAGTGTCTTTATCAGGCTAATTTCAAATATGATAAGAGCAAATGCTTATATGGTCTTAAACAGAGGCTGCTGTAGTCACAGAATGGGATGCCCCGGGCAGGAATCGAGCTGGCAGGGTCCAGTAGGGCTTTGGCCAGCAAAAGTGTCTTTATCAGGCCTAATTTCAAATATGATAAGAGCAAATGCTTATATGGTCTTAAACAGAGGCTGCTTTAGTCACAGAATGGGATGCCCCGGGCAGGAATCGACCTGGCAGGGTCCAGTAGGGCTTTGGCCAGCA
The DNA here is from genome assembly GCA_027917425.1 of Gastrophryne carolinensis. Lineage (NCBI taxonomy): Eukaryota > Metazoa > Chordata > Amphibia > Anura > Microhylidae > Gastrophryne > Gastrophryne carolinensis. The sequence continues at coordinate 218,601,106 of CM051234.1, forward strand.
AAAGTGTCTTTATCAGGCTAATTTCAAATATGATAAGAGCAAATGCTTATATGGTCTTAAACAGAGGCTGCTTTAGTCACAGAATGGGATGCCCCGGGCAGGAATCGAGCTGGCAGGGTCCAGTAGTGCTTTGGCCAGCAAAAGTGTCTTTATCAGGCTAATTTCAAATATGATAAGAGCAAATGCTTATATGGTCTTAAACAGAGGCTGCTGTAGTCACAGAATGGGATGCCCCGGGCAGGAATCGAGCTGGCAGGGTCCAGTAGTGCTTTGGCCAGCAAAAGTGTCTTTATCAGGCCTAATTTCAAATATGATAAGAGCAAATGCTTATATGGTCTTAAACAGAGGCTGCTTTAGTCACAGAATGGGATGCCCCGGGCAGGAATCGAGCTGGCAGGGTCCAGTAGTGCTTTGGCCAGCAAAAGTGTCTTTATCAGGCTAATTTCAAATATGATAAGAGCAAATGCTTATATGGTCTTAAACAGAGGCTGCTGTAGTCACAGAATGGGATGCCCCGGGCAGGAATCGAGCTGGCAGGGTCCAGTAGGGCTTTGGCCAGCAAAAGTGTCTTTATCAGGCCTAATTTCAAATATGATAAGAGCAAATGCTTATATGGTCTTAAACAGAGGCTGCTTTAGTCACAGAATGGGATGCCCTGGGCAGGAATCGACCTGGCAGGGTCCAGTAGGGCTTTGGCCAGCAAAAGTGTCTTTATCAGGCTAATTTCAAATATGATAAGAGCAAATGCTTATATGGTCTTAAACAGAGGCTGCTTTAGTCACAGAATGGGATGCCCCGGGCAGGAATCGAGCTGGCAGGGTCCAGTAGTGCTTTGGCCAGCAAAAGTGTCTTTATCAGGCTAATTTCAAATATGATAAGAGCAAATGCTTATATGGTCTTAAACAGAGGCTGCTGTAGTCACAGAATGGGATGCCCCGGGCAGGAATCGAGCTGGCAGGGTCCAGTAGTGCTTTGGCCAGCAAAAGTGTCTTTATCAGGCCTAATTTCAAATATGATAAGAGCAAATGCTTATATGGTCTTAAACAGAGGCTGCTTTAGTCACAGAATGGGATGCCCCGGGCAGGAATCGAGCTGGCAGGGTCCAGTAGTGCTTTGGCCAGCAAAAGTGTCTTTATCAGGCCTAATTTCAAATATGATAAGAGCAAATGCTTATATGGTCTTAAACAGAGGCTGCTTTAGTCACAGAATGGGATGCCCCGGGCAGGAATCGAGCTGGCAGGGTCCAGTAGTGCTTTGGCCAGCAAAAGTGTCTTTATCAGGCTAATTTCAAATATGATAAGAGCAAATGCTTATATGGTCTTAAACAGAGGCTGCTGTAGTCACAGAATGGGATGCCCCGGGCAGGAATCGAGCTGGCAGGGTCCAGTAGGGCTTTGGCCAGCAAAAGTGTCTTTATCAGGCCTAATTTCAAATATGATAAGAGCAAATGCTTATATGGTCTTAAACAGAGGCTGCTTTAGTCACAGAATGGGATGCCCCGGGCAGGAATCGACCTGGCAGGGTCCAGTAGGGCTTTGGCCAGCAAAAGTGTCTTTATCAGGCTAATTTCAAATATGATAAGAGCAAATGCTTATATGGTCTTAAACAGAGGCTGCTTTAGTCACAGAATGGGATGCCCCGGGCAGGAATCGAGCTGGCAGGGTCCAGTAGTGCTTTGGCCAGCAAAAGTGTCTTTATCAGGCTAATTTCAAATATGATAAGAGCAAATGCTTATATGGTCTTAAACAGAGGCTGCTGTAGTCACAGAATGGGATGCCCCGGGCAGGAATCGAGCTGGCAGGGTCCAGTAGTGCTTTGGCCAGCAAAAGTGTCTTTATCAGGCCTAATTTCAAATATGATAAGAGCAAATGCTTATATGGTCTTAAACAGAGGCTGCTTTAGTCACAGAATGGGATGCCCCGGGCAGGAATCGAGCTGGCAGGGTCCAGTAGTGCTTTGGCCAGCAAAAGTGTCTTTATCAGGCTAATTTCAAATATGATAAGAGCAAATGCTTATATGGTCTTAAACAGAGGCTGCTGTAGTCACAGAATGGGATGCCCCGGGCAGGAATCGAGCTGGCAGGGTCCAGTAGGGCTTTGGCCAGCAAAAGTGTCTTTATCAGGCCTAATTTCAAATATGATAAGAGCAAATGCTTATATGGTCTTAAACAGAGGCTGCTTTAGTCACAGAATGGGATGCCCTGGGCAGGAATCGACCTGGCAGGGTCCAGTAGGGCTTTGGCCAGCAAAAGTGTCTTTATCAGGCTAATTTCAAATATGATAAGAGCAAATGCTTATATGGTCTTAAACAGAGGCTGCTTTAGTCACAGAATGGGATGCCCCGGGCAGGAATCGAGCTGGCAGGGTCCAGTAGTGCTTTGGCCAGCAAAAGTGTCTTTATCAGGCCTAATTTCAAATATGATAAGAGCAAATGCTTATATGGTCTTAAACAGAGGCTGCTTTAGTCACAGAATGGGATGCCCCGGGCAGGAATCGAGCTGGCAGGGTCCAGTAGTGCTTTGGCCAGCAAAAGTGTCTTTATCAGGCTAATTTCAAATATGATAAGAGCAAATGCTTATATGGTCTTAAACAGAGGCTGCTGTAGTCACAGAATGGGATGCCCCGGGCAGGAATCGAGCTGGCAGGGTCCAGTAGTGCTTTGGCCAGCAAAAGTGTCTTTATCAGGCCTAATTTCAAATATGATAAGAGCAAATGCTTATATGGTCTTAAACAGAGGCTGCTTTAGTCACAGAATGGGATGCCTCACAGCAGACTTAAGATCAGTTCAGTATATATGCACAGTTAGTTACTATAAGCAGCCTGAAAACGCTAACAAAGGCTGGATGAAAAAAAAAAAATCTCCCTGTCAGCCAGCTCCGTTTTTCCTACCTTTCCCTGGCTTTCTGTCTGTCTCCTGTCTGTCTCCTGCCTGTCTCCTGCCTGTCTCCAGCCTGTCCCTGTCTGTCCCTGTCTCCAGCCTGTCTAACTGCCTCAGCTACACAGCGTTCTGTCTGTCTGTCACGAATGCAATAGAGAAATGAGGAAAAGCAAGATGGCCGCCGTTAAATACCGCTGTGTGACGTCACCGGGCTTGCTGGCTGCTGATAGGCTGCATGTGACTGCCCCAGCTTGCACTGGCGCGGGATACATGTCCAGACATGTCCCGTCCGCCATCTTAGAATGCCTGTAATGTAAATGAATGGATGTTAAAGGAAAACTTCGAGTGATCGAATCGCGGGGAAATTCGGATTCGATCCGAATCGAATTTTTCCTGAAATTCGGATCGAATCCGGGTTCGTCCGGATCGATTCGCTCATCCCTAGTTTAGGGACAGAATATATGCATTAAAAATAACTGTGCAACGTTACCACCTAATATTTATATTGTATTATTCATCTGGGACAGTTTTCAAAGAACATTAACAGCTTCTTTTTTTTTTTACAAATAAATATATGTTGGAGGAACTTTATTAGGATCCCAACATATTTCGCCTTTTCATGGCTTCTTTAAGTGAACCATCACAGCTGCCTCATGCACAAATATCTCGTACTGCAGGAGGAATCACTTACTGCCATGTAAATGCAATGCTGATATAAATGTACCCACATTACAGTTCAGTTCAGATGTTCAGATATCAGAGAAGCCCTACAATGAAAGCAAAAAGGCTTTAATCATGACCCTAAATAAAAGTCAATGGCTGTATTTTTCTTATGTCTTCCCAAAGAACATAATCTTATTCATATGCATGTGAAATATTATATCCAACTTTATAACCAAGCACTTAGTCTGGCGAGAGCTGTAAAGTATATACACAAATAGCTCCGATAATAAGAACATTTTACTATCAAGCCATCAGAGCTGGCAGTGAGAATTTTTAATTGGCTTGTTTAATAAAATACAATAAACTTATTTTAGTCATCAGTGCGCTTCAGTTATGCAAATGGCAGAGTTGCATCTACATAATTTATGAACATCAATAGAAGAAAAGCAGGAAAATGGGGAAATATTGCGTTAAACATTTCACTGATACAGTAAATGATTTCCTCGGAATATTACAAAAGTGACTTCACTCATGCTTCATGGAGCTGTACTTATTTCCATAAAGAGACAATACAGCAGCTGCCTTATTTCAGGCTGACAGAGTGAAAAGATACCAACTAAATACCCCTCATTTCTATGTTTAAGTGATCTTCTGTTTGAAGGGTTTAATTGGGATTAATCCAATCACCCAGATTATGCTGCATGCTCTACAAATATATATTATACAAATTTCCTAGCTGTTTAAGCCTGCTATATCATAATAATGAAAAGCTGACACTTTATAGCCGCCACTATTTACGCAAAAACTGACACACACAATTTGGCCAGATTGGTTCACCTAAAAATAACCAGTTAAGTAAAATATAGAGGGAAAAAAGTGGTGTATGTTTAAAACGTGGCAAAAGACATAAAACAAGAACCAGAGGTCAAGCATAAAAAATTATGTACAGATGTACCAATCATGAACCTGACAAGCATATTTTAACTTTAAGTCATTGAAAAGCAAGATGTTATGAGTTGTGCGCCATTGTTCATTTAAAGTGTTGTTGACAATGGGACCCAGTAGTTGCAGTTGCTACTTCCTCTACCTCCAGGTATGATAATGACCCTTCGTGGAGACAAATAGGTGACTTAATATACTCTTTCACATACTTCTGGAAAATCCAATTTCTAGATTTTGGTCAGCATTCTCACTAGAGATGAGCGAACTTCTTGAAAGTTCGATTCAGGCGATTTGCCGAATTTCCCCAAGAAATTCGGGTTCGCCCAAATCGAACTTTCACGAATCGCTCATCTGAAAAAAAAAATGCCGGCATGGTGGGAACGGGCAGGCTGGCTACGCCTGTCAGCGGGCCGCCGCTGGCCCGCTGACAGCGTAGCCGGCCTGCCCGCTCCCACCATGCCGGCCATGCCGGCAAAAATGCATTTTTTTTTTTATTTCAGGGAAAATTTGATCGGCACAAACCAAAAAAAATTCGGGTTCGTGCCGAATCGAATTTTCCCTGAAATTCTGAGCGAATTCCGGTTCGTCCGAACCGGTTCGCTCATCCCTAATTCTCACTATAGGCTCATGGAAATGTATGGTGAGTTAATTACTCATTTTCAAGCTTTTCTGGGGGTATTACATGGATCCCAAAAAGTAGGTTGGGGCTAACAGTGGCTAATTCAGGGGTTACGTCTAGTTTAGGAATGTCTATGGCAAAAGTTAACAGTCTAAAGCACCAAAAAGAAAACATTAGCATAGGTAAATCTAAATACTACAAAATAAAAAAAATACTCAGTTGGCATTTACATCTGTTTGAGTTAAGGCCCATTTATGCTGATCCTACAAACCAATAACACAAATTACCCACTTAGCTAACAGAAGGAAAGGGACCGTTGAAATAGAGGTAAAATACATGTATTACTTACTAAACAGCCTGTAGGCTTGTTCCCTTGTAGTCCTGTGGCTAGGCCAGTCTGAAGCTTAAAGCATGCTCCCAACTTTTTGTTCCTGTGCCCGGACAGTGACTTTAAAGCTGTAGAAGCTTCATAAATAATTCTATATTAGCACATATTCAGGATGCCTTGTTGCTCGTCACCACCCTGCAGCCAGCCCGTCACCTCTTCTTCATTGCTTTCCACCCATGTGACTGTGAACAACCAATCAGGTTTTCCAAAAGAGTGCAAATCCATGTTTAACTGCTGGTCAGCAAACTTGTTTCGCCTTTCTCTAATGTGGATGCCCCTGTGCTATTAGAATGAAGTTTTGATGGGAAGCCCTATTTAATAAGATTGGAGAGCAAAGATAGGCAGCCTATTAAATGTTATCTTTGACAATTAAGGTTCTGCCAGAACAATTCCAGTTGATTACTGATTAATGGTGGTGGGTGTTTTACCATTATTAAATCAGCAGTTCTGTTATACACATGATATGCCAAGGTGGATTCTAAGCCCTTTTTATTTCAGTAATGGAGGTCATAACATATCACCTCTCTGTTTAATGAAATACCCGCTAAAAACATTTTCAGTTCATGTGCTACAACTCCAAGTACTTTCACTTTATGCCCGGCTGCTTGGCGTTCCAGGCATTAAATTCCAATAGTTGTTTATTAAGATAAAAAGTCAAATGAAGAAAAGTGTTAAGGGTTTCACTGAAATGAGAAATTTCGACATAGAGGGAAATGTTTTTGTAACAGATTGCTGCAGAATGCTGCCTCAAGCATTTTTGATTAAATTAATGATGGAAATGATAAGCTCCATTAGCAAGTCTCCTACTGGAGTGAAAATATCTCCAGCATGACACCCTGTTTTACGGCCCCTGGAAACCTGGGGTTCTCTGATAGAATCGTTAATTGAGGCCAGAGCCGGGCACAAGGACAGGATGTTTTATTAGTATGCAAATGAAGATGACTCAAGAAGGTATTATTTCCTCTATAGGTTGATGCACCATATTAAGAACTGAGATTCTTTATCACTTAACCCTCATGTTGGTTCAGAAAGCTTGGAATAGTAAATAATGTCTTGAGCCTATTTGCTGCATTATGTCTTTTACCTGGGGATCATCATATGAAATGTTAGTTGTCAAAGCTGCAAGCTATATAACCAACAGCGTGAAATGAGCATATTGAGATGTGCAGCAACCATGCCAAGATCCTCTTGCACTCTATAACTAAATAAAACTTTAGATCAAATTGGTCCCAAATAATATATTATAACCCAAATGCCATTGACGATGCTATCATTTTTAGTTTAGACAGAAAAGGTTTAGTTTTAAAACTGTATATATATATAGCTGTACTTAAACCTTCTCCTGTTTTACATAGTTTTTTCTGTTATGCACTCTGACAAGCAGTCTCTCTCATTTGCTCCTAGGTCCCACTCAGCTGCAGGGCAACCTACCACCCGTACCTGACCCCTGCCATTTCACACTATTTTATTTATGTGATGAGCTGTGAACACATAGAAAGAGATCACTTTTTAATGTACAACACATATTCGCAGATTACCAAATATATGCACTCAAAAACAAAAACAGCAGTCCAACTCCAACGTTAAGAAAGTTTACGGGTTCTAAGGTAGAGTCTTGCCCCATTTAGCCTTGATCTCATGTCACTAATGGCCCCTTTGAGGAAAAGCCACCCCTACCATCAGTCAAAATGATACAAACACACCCATTACATTCGCTGCAGTAGAGTTGACAGGCCTTAGGACAAAATCTAACAATCAGTACTTGCCAGAGTAGGATCAATCAGTTGCAAGTGACCCAATGAGTGTCTGGACAATCCTTTTAAACTCACCCTTGCAACACTGTGACAGGAAAGGTCCTGGTCTCTCCTGGGCACCATCAGTCATCAGTAGGCCCTACATAAGACCTTTTCCTAGAAGTGCTTCACCCAGCAGCAGGAGTAGGAGGGTTGGGGTCCTTGCCTGGACATTACCTGGAACAGAGTTGATAGGAAGAGATTAAGTTTGCATTGAATACATTTTGCTCCACTCAATTTTGTGTAGCTATTCCTGTTAACAATCCCAATTCAAATTACTAGGCCCATAGTAGTAATCCATGGATATTTTAAGGATTTTCTTTTTTATTTATGTTATGTCATTCTCTTTAACTGGTATCACAACAAATGAATGCTTTGACACAGGCCTGATAATTATCTCTTCTGTTGTGATCCCATCAATCTTCACAGTGTAAACTGTACACGTTGAATCTGATGCGGCATGTTATCCTCACAGCCATTTTATAAGAACTGTGTGAAATGAGTCAATAAAAAGAGCATCTTCTTGGGTAGAAATGCTATTCATTGAATGTAATCAGGCACTAAAGGGCAGACTTTTATAACCCCACCGTTTGTGTTTCTATTTACTTTATGTATTACGAGTTACCCAACAGCACATTTAGATGTATGTTGGCTAATTAAAAAGATTGTGTACTTTAGTCTTAAATGAAAATAAAGTTATTGGACCATCAAAAACTTTGCTTAACTTTTTTATGGTGTATCTTTAGGGCATATGCTATTATGCCTTTGGTTCACTGAGGCAGACCCATACTTTTTCTCTTGATTGGATATTATCAGCATGGCAGTCTGCAACTTTGAAAAACAGGGATCCTTCAAAGATTGATTGTAACCTAATTGAAAACAGAATACTTTAAAATCAGGAACTGCTGAATAACACTACATAAATCTATCTTTTACTTGGCAGATATTTGACCCCTGCTGTATAATGTATGTGAAGGTGTTCTTTCATCCAGGTCATTGTATATCTAAAGTAACAATTCTAAGCAACTAATTGTGTTGTATTTTCCTTGAAGACATTTTGCTAGCCATCTGATTGGCTTTCCTTTTCTAAATTGAAGTCAATTGATTTGCTTAGTTCAGAAAGAGAAAGACACTCAAATGGCTAGCAAAATGTTAGCAAGACCAGTTGACTAGCAAAATGATTCATTTTGAATGGAGATAGCCAGTTGGATGACTAGCAAATGTATTCATAAGAAAAACAACCAGTCTCCTTATCTTGATTCATTTTGAATTAAGAAAGCCACTTGGATGACTAACCCAATGTCTTCCCAAAGATCACTTTACCAGTTCAAAGGGTAGGAGTGCAAGCCGGCTCCCCACCACAATCACACATTTATCAAGCCGATCCTGCTTAGCGACTGAGATAGCGCCAGATAGCCACTCATTCATCATTATTCCAGCCTCAGCCCACAGCGCCAGCGTCCGACCTTGAACAGCGACAGGTATGACCTCTCGCTACCTGGCGCTCTCCAATGCATTTCAATGGAACAATCTTTAAATATTCATAATTAATTGTTATTAATGTTTTTTTTTTTTAAATGGGAAAAATTCTGTGACCACTTCTGCCATGTAAGATAATTTTTTTAAGATAAAAAAAAAAAAATTGTGCAGAATTTATATTACAGGTCTGATATTATTGTATTCATATTACTAAATTCTTAAAAATTTTTTTTTTTTTGGTTTCCAAAAATATGGTGGTTTGGGGGTTAAAAAATACTTTTAACACATTGCCGCCAGCACTCTGGGGTTTAAACATGCATTTCACAGCGCTTGAATTTTTTGAGCGTGATTTTTTGATGAATATGGTGGGAGCCGGTCGCTCTGACCAGTCGCTATCATGCGCACCCATACATCGCGGATTACTGCACAGCGGGCACTGTGAAAATACTGCTACAGTCGCTCAACTGTCGCTACCTGCCGCTATTAATGAATCGGCCTCCCCGTGTCCCATCAACATAGTTCTTCCACCTCTCACTCTACCTGTACTAAAGGGCAGAGGGACTTGTGCACTTTCAGGGATGGAAGATGGCCACACAGTTCCTGAGCCCTGGGTTGGCAGCCCCTATGCCTGGTGCACCAGGCTAGTAGCCCCAGGGTAACCAGGTATGTTTTTTTAAGGAAAAGAAAGATTAAAAATGAAAAGGAACATATACATTTAAATATGTTTAGCCATTATCCTGGCCTTTCCAGACCAGGTAAAATAGGCAAGCTGAATACTGCAAAGATAAAAGAGTAAAATGACTGAATTGCTCTATGCATACTAAAGCCCACTGATAGACACTTTTGAACCTGGCTTAGTGTTTTGCTCATAGTTTGCATCAGGTACACTAATACCTTATTATTGTGCTGCTTGAATGCGTAACTAGATGCCACCCACAGCCTTGGTTCTCTGTGCATTCCTGGAAAATCAAAGCTAATTTAACAGGAAGGTAATGTAAAATCACTGCCCAGCAGAGAGAACAGTCACTAAGGAGTCAACAAGCAGCAATACATTTTAGGTATGCGAATAACAATCCTGTTTTAGTCATGCATTCTTTAACGTTGATTACAAATTATGGATGGAAGGAATAATGCAAGGTAGCTGGAAGCATCATGATTGCATATGAGTAATAAGGCTTTGGATTCCAAGTAAGGATTTACCAGGTGTAGGCTGCACAGAATTGGAAGGCAGTCATATACATCAATGTAAAACAATTAAGCTGTTGTAATTGTAGAATCCTAGCTACTTATGCTCTCTAATAGGCTGCATAATGAGGTATTGATCTGGAACACTAATCTGAAGGAAATTAATAACCAGCTATCATTGTATTTTCCTGTGAACTCATTTCTTCTCCGACATTCTCCCACCAAATGTTAGCATACTAAAGAATGCGTGTACCCCTGAGCCATAAGCAATCAGACATTTTGTTCTGCTTGATCCAATTTCAGTGACCTTTCTAGGCAAAGCCATGTTTTCTGCTTGTCTAATCTCTGACAAATGAAAAATCTTGTTTTGCCAGTGAGGAGTTATGGAACTAGTTTACTTGGTTCTGTTTTAAAAGAAGATTTTCCCAGGCAGCCATATTAGCTGGAATTTGTACCTGGTATTGATTTTTTATATTGAACTCATTTTGTAACTACTCATTGTTGGTGGCAATACCCCTATCGATTTTAAAGACTATGAAAAAAGGATCCAATGAAAACCATTTACCTGCCTTTTTTAAAAGGTCATGTATGTGCAAAAAACATTTAGTATCACCTAAACTCCATTGGTCTTGATCCCACACATCACCAAATGCTGAAACACTGCATGTTTTAGCTGGCACCTTGGTCAGCTTCTACATAATTTGGCCAACCAGTGCCCTGGTGGCCACGGGTGCTTACCAAAGACTTTGATGTTGATGCCTGCAAGAGAAGCAAACATAGGTCTTTTTTTATTTAAACATTTTGGCACAGGTGGCATTTAAAGTGATCTGAAACTAATTATATAAAAAAGGGTTGATCTAAGCATTTGTATACCCCACTGCCAGTTTTGGCACCCCATGCTCATGGCTTTCTCGCTCCATCTGCCTAGTCTGTCTAGTCCTACGTGACCATGTCGGAGAGTCTGGTCTGCCGGACATGAGGCAGAGTCACGCATTGCTTCCAGGTTTTAGGCACCAGAAAGTATAGGGAGCCCAAAAATAAGCATTTCATTTTAGATTTGCTTCAAATTACTGAAGACCTGCCACCATTTTCCACATCCTGTCTTCCTCTCTAATCAACAAAGTCTCATGAGATGGTGGGAGGTTCTCTAGTACCCACAGAGATTGGTATACAAAGCAGTTTTATGACAATAAGTCAGACGTTTTATTATTCCGCCAAGCAGATACAAAGTACACACAATGAAGTTAGTTGGCTAGGAGATAGTCAAGAAACAGAACAAGAGCTAACAATCAGATCAAACTGTTGGAGACCATCTTTCTCTGCTCCTTTCTGGCGCTCAGACAGACCAGAATGAATCGAGAACACTGAACAATTTTCATAGTCTGAGTGAGGCACCCTGCTGTAGTCACACTGGAGGTGAAAGATCAAGGGAGACCACTGTCCAATTTATGGTATACCCCTGCTATGAAACCCATGACCACATGGAGTGCACACAGCATCAGATTGCCTGCTTGTCCATTTCCTTTCCAATGACCAGTCAGTGCAGAGAGTGGTAAAAAAAAACTAGTGCTGGTTAACAAAAGTGTTAAAAGTACAAAGTAACAACTAGTAAAAATTAGCATGAGGAGTTTCCTGTCGTGGCTGTCATGCTCAGCACACTCCTGACCTGATGGCACTGCTATTTCAGTGGCTTATTATTGAATTCATAGCAAAAAGATAACATGAAGTCTAACTGGACACCAGGTCTACTGTAGAGCCACTCTCAGGGGCATCCTGATATTGGAGACCCTGGAATGTAAAACTATAATCCTAAGAACAGGCAGTGATACCTACCAGCAGTTCCAATGCTGTGGAAATATGTACTGACTACTCTACAGTACTGCAGAGGAGCACATTCTGTACTTGACCTTTCTGCATGTTACCACCAGTGACCATCGGTAACATGCAGAGAGGAGAAAAGCACAGGATGCTTTTCCCTACACCGCTAAGTACTTAGTATTTTGGGGGTTCAATTTAATTATTAGAATGCAGGCCATATAAAATCAGAATTCATGTGTGGGGTGACACAGGTAAATAAAACCTATAAAAGTACTTTTTTTACACAGGAAAAGGACATGAATTTGTCAAAACACTGAGCATATACCGTGTTGCTCTGTCTGATCTCTGTCCCGAAATCACACGTTTTAGCATTTACAACAAATGCAACCTCATTAAGGATGCCAACAGTATTGTACTGCAATGCATGGGTCAACAAGTAGAACTGACTCTGGGGCCCACCCCACATTTAGATGCACGTATCACTGGCTTATATTCAGGGCCCATGCACAGAAATATTTTGCTAAACTGTAGTGTTTAGCAAAGTGCTTAGAAGTCTATATTTTAGGCTCAGAATATTTTCTTTCTCTTTACTACATAATGATCAAGCCTCCTGTCGTGACCTCATTCCTAAAAAAGGCAGACATAAGAGGCATAGAGGCATAGATCAAAACATTTTCAAACAGGTTTGCTATTGCACAATGTGTTTTCCTGCTGACAAATAAATTGTCTTTTATTTGGAATCCCATTAGCTGGTTTCCAGTGTGTCAGGTGAAGTAATGAGTGGTTAATCATTTGTGCATCATCCCTTGCCCAAGGTATAAAAGAGGCTTGCACACAAACTTTCTTCAATCAAGTATCTGAGAAGCATATAAATAGACTTGTGACAAGCCTCTAACAGATTGCTCTGCCCTCAATTAATCTTCAGTGGTTATCTGATGCCCTTGGGTACATAGTTGAATGTGTGACCCATGTTTATGACTTTTTGAGTTTCTTTTTGTGCACACAATAAGAACTGCCTCTTTTCAACCACCAAATCATTTGGACTCTTGAAAAATATTTCTTATTTTGCTATACTGAATTCCTTCCTTTGATGCGAGGTAATGACTTCTTTTTAATAACAGCAGGGACATTTAGAAACATAATGTCTTGCAGATGGTGAAACTGAAATAAGGCCTACAATGGTGATTATTTTTAATCAAATGCAAACATAGCTTAGAAAGTTCATTTTATTTCATTCCTCAAAATCAGCCTTTTTTTAGGCTTGAAAGTTGGGGGTCATGGTATGCTCTCCAAACTATGCAGATAGTGCATGAAGTCTTAATTAAAATGATCAGTCAATATACAAATGTATAAATACATCTGAGATGTTTAGGTCATCCCCATATTGATGGTGATATTTCAATCTTGTTCAAAGTCTCTATTACAAAATATACTATGGTTAGATTAGTCCAGAATCATTTCAGCCACACAGAGAATCGGAAGATTTGTGGTGTTTTTGTTGCAAATACACTTTGGTTTATTTGACTAACTTATAGCAAGTTTTGACTTCAGGGTTTACTCAGCCAAATGAGGGGCATAGCTAGGGGGGCGGGAGGCACATGCCCTGTATGCAGCAGGTCAGAGAGTGTCAAACGGGGGCCTGAACACAGGTGGGAGGTGACATTTTGAATATTTGACTTGGCAGCCAGAAAGCCTAGCTACACCTCTGGGTAACCAACCCATGACCAGCCCAGCATTCATACCCCCAGAGTGCTTTAAAGCTGGTCCACAAGTGTATTTATTAGCTGATGGCACTGAAGGAGTAGGTCAGGGGCACAGGTTTAAATGGCCACTCTTAAAGAGCTCCTCTTGAAGTTATAGTATTGTATATGGCAGATATGGGCTCCACCGCAATGATGCTAAAGCATTGCAAGCGCAAAACGTGGACTGAGGTGTGGACTTGGCTTGGGTGTACAGTGGGGTCTCGTTTATGAGATAATTAAGAGGTCAGGATCTCAGTGGAAGAGGATTGAATTATTTTGGCAGAGTGTCTGGGTTAGGTGCCTGCCTAGTCAGCTTCAAGTCAGTGCAGCCCACCAGGAATTCTCCCTGTGCTCCCTGTGGCCAGTCTACCAATATTTAAAGTAATTCATTCTGTAGCATTTTGCAGCTAAGCAAATGACAAGACCTGATCCTGCTTGAAGTTAATATCAAGTTGAACAATTTTTCATTGAAAACATTCTAAACAGAGGATTGTAGGAGCTAAAGTGTTTTCTCTTTTTTACATCTAGTTAAATGTTTTTCAGATCAGTATAGTTTTTTTCTCTGTTAAATGGTCAATTTTAGATCATTTGTAGAAGTTACCAACATGTGAACTTGAAAATGCAAATTGTTTTAGGCTTTGGTGAAGCACATTCTAAAATGTCCTACTAGTGATGGAGTATTAATTATGACATGAATTATTAACTCCTATGCAACTGACCCCCCTGCTGTTTCTTTTGCCACTACCAGTTTTTTTTCTAGTGTGACCACTTTTTTCTAGATTGAATAGTGGACAGAACTCCCCTCATGCTCTGCATCGTGCTGTGTGAGACACGCCATTCACTGTGCAGGGGTAGCTTCTTCTGTTTTTCTGTTTTCCTTTGGTTCTCTGTAGAAGGCAAGGAGCAAACTGCAAATTAGTGCATTGAACTAGAAAAAAATCATTAACTATAACAATCTTGTGAGGCAGCAAAATCAGGGAGATAAGGCAAGTATGCTTTGCTTTTACATTGAGCCATGCAAGGTTATTTAAATAGTTACTTGCTGTTTGTATGGTGCACTTAAAAATGACTTGGCATACTGTTCCTGACAATGTGTTTCTTATGATGGCTTTGGAATATAAACAAGTCTGCGCCTTTCTGTAGATCACGGGTTAGTCTCTGCGATGCTTATTATTGCTTATTATTGCTAAGCTTGTTTGATGTTTGGAGGGTATCCACTGGTTTCCATGCTGATCTATAACCACTTAGTGGAACCATTATAGCTCTTACTTAAAACCTGTAATGCAACATCCACCTTTTTGTCAAACATAATGTATTTAACCAACACAGTCAAGATATATCTGTAGTCATAAATCAAAGGAAACTGGAAAAAAGGCATGTCACAATCCATCTAAATGTTTTCTGAATTCAATACTGACTGAAACTAGCTATATGCAGTGAGTCCTTATGAAAACCTAGCAAGTCTAGTTTTACTTATCACTACATATACACTTATGAAAGAGTTTTCTACATTTTTATCACTTATTCTCACTTTCCAAGTTCTGGTTTTCTACAGAATGTGTTAGGATAGCTCTGCATTATGCTTGTCAGGTTGGTTTTACTGGGGATGAATTTGAAATCTGGTTTACTTGTTTCTTTGAGAAATAGACGAAATAAAATAAAATGTCACTTTCTTCTTCCCTGTCACGATCGCTTCATCACGCATTGTTCTACAAACTCGGATACATACGGGTCAATGCTTACGGTGTGCACTATTTCAATGTCTGAGGCAAAAATGCTCGGCTTTTTGCTGAACTTGTTTTGAGAACGATGAAAGCCTAAATATATTCCTCTAATCTGATATTTTATACAACACATGTCATCTTCAAAAGTTCACTTCTTTATCAGTGGCTGAATGTAAAGCGGTGGCTCCAAAGTGACCTTTACACAAATAAACTATTATTATGCTTGTTCTCTTTTCCTGTTTCAGCCTACTCAAAAAAAAGAAAACTTCCTCTCTTTAGAATGCGAGTTTGTTAGTTTTTATCGATTGCTGTAAAGAATAACTCATCATTTATAACTGTCACTAAAATAAAGTGAAATTAATTTGCTTTCCAAATTGCATCCTCCAACATCCATTACACTACGACTGTAGAAACAGGGTCAGATACTGCAACTATGTTGTACTGTTTGTTAGTTCCTTCACTTAACAGAATAGATGCCAGTTATTTAGAATCACTAGATTAATGAGGACACACAAAATGTGTCAATTATATGATAGAATTTAAAAGGGATGTGGAAAGTAGCGCTCAAAGAGGTGGCATTTGACTAATTAGACCAAGTCACACTTTTCCTGTCTTTGTTAGGAATAATGTTATTATGTAAGAACAACTCGTAGTGTTGCTTGGCTGGATAATTGATAGTGTTGGGCTTTGGATTCAACCAGAATTTTGCTAATTCAGTTATTTGGCAAATTTCTGGACCAATTCGACCAGCTCTTTTTTTGGTAAAAGAAAAAGTTATTAACACCAGTAATGTGTCTGTAGATAAAAGCAGAGGTCACCATTAGGCCAACCCCCAAATAACACACCGAATGTATTTAAAAGTAAAAAAGATAGAAAATAATGTAACAATAATATAGATCACAATTGATGTTAGAGTTCACTCTTGACTCTTTTAAATCATCTTCATCTAAAGCTAGAGGGTCCTTGAATTGAATAATGTAATTTCAAAGTTAAAGAATTTCCCTTTTCATTATGGTTTAACATCTGTAAATAAAGGCAAGTATACAACTGTGTCAGTAAATGTAATATTTTATCATGAACTGATGGAATTGTATCAACAAAGAGAACACGCCTTGGATGGTTAATTAAGGTGACATTTAATAAAATTCCCTCCTTTTCGAGCTAAAAATAGGTTATTTGGGGTTGTTCTTTTTCATTCTTGAAGGGGAGCTCCTGCTTTACATACAGCATACTGTAGTAAAAATAATTGGAGAATTCTTCTGTTTAAAAATTACAGGTAACATTATTTTGTTGAAGGAAACCTCTAGTTTTACAAGTAACAATAGGGAGATTGTTTTTCCTGTTTCAAAACTACAATATTTTTGTCTTTGTTTCAGTTAGAACAGTGTGCCCCAGATTTTGTGATCTTCCCATGTAGTTTGGAACATTTTGCTGCTTTATTTCAGAGACCAAAAGGTTCATTGTTCCTCCATCCATCCACAAATGTGGATTAAAACTCGCAGTGGCAATCTCTGGAGTCTAAAAGACACTTCTAAAAAAGACATCCCAACTCAGAATGTCCTGCTGTCTGAACACACCACCCAAAATAACTCACATTTCTGGGCCTCCACCACTGCGATTCCGGCCCTAGACTGCATCCCCAGCTTCTCTTTAGCTGAGGTGTGCTATATCGGCAAGTGATTCTAATAGATTAGAGGTAAGCCAGGGATGGGGCCAGCTGATTTATCTTGTCAGTCGGCACTGAAATCAACCAGTCGGCGATCTCATATCTGCTGGCTGGGAATGACTACAGAGGCACAAAAAAAACACACCCACCAAAGTCTAACAAGATGACCAGAGCTGTAACCAAAAGATCTCATTTGCTTCATGTGCAAGTGTAAGAGCATGCAGCTCACACATTGATCTCTTGCTGCCAAACCTGATCTCTAGCTCCCAAACCTGACCCTTCTGCTGCCTTTGACTGCTCCATCAACAAAACAGTAGATAAGGTGCCAGGAGACATGTTAAGGGAGCATAGAGGCTAGCTCTGGAAGTCAGCGGCATGTATGAGCTGAACACTTACACATTCCAATCCTTTTTTTTGCTGGCCTTTTATTTCAGGGGACTTTTAGAATACCAACTTTTAAGGACACCTTTCTCCCTACCCCCATCAAGGTAGCCTTGAAAATTTTTCATGTGCTCATCCACACTATGCTCTGTTTAACAGAATTATTACTGGAGTTATACATTTAGGCAAGGCGATTATCATTTTATTATTTGGAGGCAAAGCTAAAAGTTTAGAAGAAAAATGGAGAACATGGCATAGCCATGTAAGCTCAAACGTTTTATCTAACCACAGATTCCCTGAAGGGTTAGTTATGTATGTATGATTGCATTTTAATTCGAAGATGGGCAAAAACTACAGTGATAAGACAAGACTTGTTCAAATGATAGCTGTGTTATGTACAAACAGCCAGACCCCCCCCCCCCCCCCCAGAAGATAGTGTTTGCCAGCTTGCCCACAGAAGCTTTTTAAGATATTAAACCTTTTTTTTTTAATTATAACATTTATTTGTTGTAGAAGTGGGATGCAGTATTTTGTACAGTGCTGTAACACTTGTCCTTCTTGAAGATTGATGTTGCCACCCTTTAATGATAATTTCCCAGTTGCGTACAACAACACAGCCATAAAACGTATTACATTGTTCCTCTCTACTACAGCACTTGAATGTCTGATATTCAGCAGAGGGTTGTTTTTTATATGTTAAATTTAACACCTCCAAGAATGTGTTATCTCTTGAAGCTGTCCACAAATGATCTGTTACAAGGGCCCTGTAATAATCTGCCCTGCAGTTTTCAGCAAAGTCATAATAGTAAACTAATCAAAAGGTGTTTAGTGGATTTTAGTTTTCTGCGATCTGCTATGTTGCTTGGAGTAAGAAGAGCGGGGAAACACTGCTTTGTCTGGGAAAAAGACAAAACAAAACAAAAAAACGTTGGTATCTGCCTTTTAGATATTGAAGCCTAAGGATACCATGAAGATAACTATTTTGTGAAATAGAGCCAGTGCAGCACACAGGCATATTGCATTTTAAAGTAACAAAAACATTCCTTTTTAAATGTTCATTTTAATAGCATTCTGTAATACGTATTTAGTAGCTGTAAGTTCCTGAATTGGTTAAGCTAAGTGTCTATATTCGGTTAAGCTAAGTGCTATATAAATAACATCATCAAAGGAATAATTGCAGGGTAATGAAAACAATTGGTCATTTTGTCCAGACCAAAACTGCATACAAAGTTTACTTTCGGCGTATGTAAAAAGTTCAAAATTCAAAACTTTAAAATAAATTTAAGCTATAGGAATTTGCAGTGGCCAAGGGCCCAAACCAAACACTTCCCAGTCACTCATTGTGCACCATCAAACTTACAGCTGGTTTATGCTTTTAGTGTTTTAATGGCATCCACAGCACCCACATTTGTTTTTGATGAAGTTTGATTTATTGCTCTTGAGTCTGCAATTTTTTTTTGTTTTCCCATTTCACATTGGCATACTACATGGCGATTCTGGACCCATTTTCAAAATCATATGTTGTACATAAGTATGAAGTCATGAAATTAAGACGTCATGAATGAAATGTTTAGTATGAGTGCGGTATAGAAAATGGGTTATCTTGATGAGTGGCTATACTGTCTTGTATTTCAAGAAACTAAAGTTTGTATTTGTTTCCTGTGAGCTACTCAAGAAATTAAATGTATTTTTAACACAATTTCTACAGTTTAGTTACAGCTGTATACCAACCAAAACTTTTTGGAAAGGAGTTGCAGGGTCTTCAAATATTATATTTGTATCAAAATTATTCCTCATTTACAACATATTATTTGATGTTTAGCCTTCTCTTACTCTTCTATAAAATATGTTATTGAGGAAAGATTAAAGACGTATTTATTACTCTATTACCAGCAGCTATTGCACTGAATTCCAAATATATGCTGTGTGGTTGGTCAGGCCTGGATGTCTGTTGGATGTATACCAGAGTAGAATAAAACAATATGGCATGATTTGTTTTTGTGTATTTGTACATCTTTGCTAAATACCTGTAGAATACATGGATGGCATTGTTACATTGTCTGGCCAACAAAAAGCAATATTGCAATTATCCTATGCATTGACATACTTGACTCCAGGGTCACCCCCTGGGGCTTCTCAATTCAGGATGCTCTGCTGTATAAAAACCCACAGGTCACCCAGTAAACTCACCTTCTCCACCAACCAACAGCACATGCACAAGCTGTGAATACTGTCAGCTGTACCTTTACCCACAGCAGGCATTTGTGAATGGCCGTCGCAGACACGCACCCTGTTAGAGGGCAGGTGGGATGCAGCCGCCAGCATTCTGAGCCCCGCTCGGCTCTTCTAAGCTAGACTCAGGAAAGGTGAGCTTACTGTGCAATTTTGGGTTTTGGTTCACTTTTGGTCCCACAATTATGAAGAGAGCATGCTAGCTCTATATGGCTATACAAAACAAAACTAAAAAAAACATATTTACGAAGAGATATACCTACATTGTGTGGGGGCAACATATTATTGATTATTATTAATATTAAATATCTGCAAAAGTGATTTACTCACTGAAAAAAAAGTTTGTAACTGGTTTTCCATGACCTATTTCGGTTAATATACGGTATTTCAGTGCAGAGTATTTCCAGAATAAAATGCCTCAACGTTTCATCTGCAAGGATAAACGTATTGATTGTGCAGTTTCGAATGTGACACATATAAATGTGACCCGAGCCTTTGTTTTTAACTTTGTTTTTAACCATTTATTATAGGCCTCCATCTGGGCTTATGTTTTAAGCACAGATAATTAATCACAATGGAATAACTTCACTATTTAGATAGACTGGGGTGATCAGAAGGATTTTTCTTGAGAATCTCAAAGACCAAACAGATTTATTATTTTGATAAAGCGACCAAAACAGAATCAATGGTAAACATGTGCCAAGGCATTAGTTAAAGTAAATACATTTCCTTAAGCAAGCCACTCCTTTATTTTCAACACTATTCAAGAAGCTATTTTAGAGTAAACCTTCTCGCGCAATATTTACAGCTTAGTTACAGCTGTACATCAGCCCAAACCTTTTGGGAAAGGCCACATTAAATATTATTTTTGTATCTGGCTACATAGATATGGAAAGGATGCCTTACTTACTACAACAAATGTGATGTTTAACCTTCTCCAACAATAAAAAACATATATTATTGAAGAAATAACAATGACCTTTTAATAACTTAATTCACAGAATCTATTGCACTCCCTAAATGATACTTGCTTTTAGCATTGTGCTCTATTTTTGTTAGAGATCCGGCCCTCCCTATGGATAGAAAATCAGTTTTAGATTAGCTCTTTCTGCACTAGAAGGCCTTATATAGCTGTGTATAAGCAACCTACAAACATGGTTACCTTATGGTACCTTTGGACATATGTTTCAAAAGTTTTGAAACCTTGGTGTGTTTATCAGAAAGCCATAAGTCAAAATCATAGAGTTTCAGCCCAATATATGTAGACAACTACCTTATTTTCCACCCTATAAGCCGCACTTGCCCATAAGATGCACCTAAGATTTGGAGGAGGAAAGAATAATATGAACCAAATATCCCTCTGTATCACACCATACCAGACGGCGTGCAAAATGCCTCCCTAATCAACCCATGCTGCGTGGCATGCAAATCCCCCCCCCCCCAATTACCCCATAACATTATAGGCAGTGAGGCAGAATTCCCCCCCCCCCCCAATTTCCCTCTATTATAGACAGTGTGACAGAATATCCCACCGTTATAGGCAGTGTGGCAGAATACCCCCCTCCCCCCCCCCAAAATTATCCCATTATAGATATCAATATTTAACTCACTTCACTCACTCACATGGTATACACCATGTGTAAATGCCAGCGTCCGCGCTTATTTAATTAGCAAAATGTCTAAATAGCCTCTTATATGACAAAGGCTATTTCACTGGTCTCAGATGATACCAGTTATGACCACAAAGATGTGCCATAAATGTCTATCCCACACACTGTATGTAGTAGTATGGAGCAATGTAACAATAAATCACAAAATTGCTAGTGGGTAGTCAGGACATGACAGAGGGAGCGACAAGATTTTCTCCAGCTACATCGATCCTTTAAAAATCCAAAAGCAGAAGTGCAGAATGAGATTAAGAAAACAATGTGCCCCCCCCCTTAATCATATAACAAACAAGTGCTATTAAAATCTTTAAATATACTCACAGAATATGAACTGCCCTATCACGCGCCGTCCCTGCGGGCGGTACCATTGCAACTCCCTGATTGGAGAGGGAAGGAGAAAACCAGGCCCTGACCAAACCCTGTGCTGATAACATTGCATTAGGGCAGTTGCTCCCTTAGTAAAGATGGTCTACATCACTCAGGCCAAAAGGAAGTGGGTTGATACTAGCACAGAACCTCCATTTGGGCTGCCACATACCAAAAACGCTCCATCCAGTCCTCTTCACTATGCCCACCAAGCCTGAGACAAGTGCAGATGTCATGACTCTCATCAATCTGCTAGCGAGCATGCCCACAGGCAGCCCCAGTAACAGGACTGTCCACCCCCAGCAACCAGGACGCCATCAGATAGCATCATTACTGGCACTACTTGCCCACTGCCACCTGGGCCGAGAGTGTGTGCCTGTGTGTGAGCAACGGCATTATCATTGGATGGTCTAATAAAGACCCCCTGAAATAAACACGGAGTATCTAAATCTTTCCTAAAGTCAGCTAAGATGTGGGCTGTGTTAGCTTCCTGGAAAGGTAACTGCACTTTAATGTTTGTTCAGTAGTCACCCAAAACCCCCTGAGAGTAGCCCAGTTGAACTGAGCACATGACCATATGAAAAACAAGGAGAGGGATGTTCTTACTAGCAACTGTACATGAGTGTGAATTGGAACAATATTATTTGTGATGGGATCCAATTTACCCTATTCAATAATGACAAAGGACCTCAACATAGAAACATAGAAGGTTGGTGGCACAAGGAGACCATAAGCTCCATTTAGTTTCCCCCTTTGTGTGTACGATCTCTTTATATTAGGACAGATGTATGCTTAGACCAAGCATGTTTAAATTCACTTACTGTTGATTTTTCAACTACTTGTGCTAGAAGTTTGTTCCAAGCATCTTCCAAGTTCCAGTAAAATCATATTTTCTCACTTTGTTTGATTTTACCATCAACTAGATTCAGCTTGTGTCCTCTTGCTCTACCATTAAGTTTCTTCTTAAAACGCTTAAAAACCCTCCTGAACCTTATTCAATACTTTTACATATTTAAAGGCCTTGGCCATGTCTCATATCTCTCTTCTTTTAGCCAAGCTGTACAAATTTAGTTATTTAGGTATTTCCTGATAAGTTTGACGTTTAAGTCTTTCCGCCGTTTTTGTTGCCCATGTTTAAGCCCATTCCATTTGTCTAATATGTGTTTTTCATTTACATACAGATGGAAGTATATCTAGATAAAAAACAGTAGGTCCCAGAAAGTAGAACATGTAGTGAAGTGAGCTGCTAAATTACAGTTTATGGGCTTTGCCTACAGAGTCCCTTTAAGGTTGATACATGGTGCTAGAGCTTTTTGGAGATTACATTGTCCATGAGGTTCACTCTGTAAATTAAAAAATAAAAACATTTTATTACATCAAACCCTTGTTGTAATCCCACCGAAATCTCTACTATATCACAATGATAAATGGAAAGGACACAACTTCCTCCCTTGATTTATTAATGTGTAGGGGTTTCTCTTCAGACACATACATTCCAAATGCTACTTTTACAACTTAATATAAACAGATTGTCAAAAAGATGCACTTATATCAACATCTTATGGTACAGAAACTACTGACAGAAGTAGAATGTTTACTATAACCCAATGCTAAAAGACAGAAAATATACCAGTTATAGCTGGGAATTTTGGGTAAGAGAACTGGGTGCTGTCTGCCTGACCCCCTGAGGAGCAATGTTCAGAAAATTTAGCATTTTAGCTCTTGCAGTTAATTCCTGCATTAGATTAACTTAGAAGAGAATTTAATAAATTATCAACAATATATAAGAACAACAAGTGCATTTGGTTGTATATCTGTCTCTGGTATGAAAGGAATGCGTTCTGCCTCTGCAGAGATGCAAACATATTTTATGTTTAATAGATTCGTTTTGAATATCAAACCTCATGGTTCCCAGTGTTTAAAGATGTAAAGTATTTTCAGCACAACAGCGGACTTCATTTTCATTTAAAGTGTGAGACCGCTGACCTTAAATTAATATAATTCTAAATGTTGTATAGAGAGATCGCTTGTATTGTACAAGCCCATTGAAACCTAGATGAAGTTATGATTTACATCAGTTCAGATCTCTCCTCATGGGACATCAACGGGTCATGTAAGCAGATCTCCACACAGGTGATTAGTGATCCACAAAACTTGACCCATTGGTGGCACTTGAGGAGAGGCTTAGGCACCACTGATTTACACTCTTCTCTATTAATGTGGACTAAAACCCAGGATTTTCACTATCCCAGGCTTTGGTCCACTCCTCTGGGGCACCCGGGTTTGGGGTGCCCCGCTGTGTGAAACCCGCTGTTCGTCAAACAAACTCACCTATTCTCGGTCCAACCAATACTAGGTCTAGGAGCTAGTCCAGACCATGCCCTTTGTATTGATGCTTTGAATGGTCATCTCAGAGCTGCCAACAAAGCCCAGCTAACCCTTTCCGCAGCCCCTTCCTCAGCTATTGCTCGGCCTCCTCTCTTGCTCCCAGAATGGTCCCACGCATTATGCTGTTTATTATTCAGCATCACAGCTCCAAGAGCCACACCCACATGCTTAAGATGAGCAATCATAAGGTAAAACTATAAAACTTGATATCTAGACCATGTTTTCTTCAAAAAACTGAAAATAATTTAGAACAGTGCCAAATATAGTCCAACACAATGGTCTAACAATTGCCTTTGCCTGAATCATCGCTTTAAGGTATTAGTTACTGTTATTGAGAAACTTTAAAAATCCTGTGATCTAAATGACTGACAGAATCCTCTTTGATCACATATGTTTGATTTAAAATTGTATACTTAAAGCCTTTTTTAGAAGTGTAGTAATCACAAATGAACATCATGTTATAGTAAGGGGAATAGTCTGTGGCCACTGGCATCATATGCATGCTCAAGAACCTAAGTAAACCCCATAAGGCCCTTTAGGAAGATGACATTATCCTTGTAAATGCAATGACCTCATTAAAGTGGTCAGTGATACGATGGAGATACAATTTTAGAAAATGGAAGTATCTCTGTAAATATGTCATGTAGTAATGTCTAATTGATTCTACCCATCTAAATACCCTTCATGAAGCAGAGTATATTAGACGGCAGATCAACCTCAATCAGTCATGTGAACAGACACACCCAATATAAAAACCTTACCAGCATATTTTAACATACATATCCACAAATTTAAAGAATACTGATAGGATAGAGGAAATAAATAAAAAAATAAGAATATACATATACATATGTGTGTCATGAAAACAAACCTGCACAATTATGCCATTTCTTCAATGGAAAAAGCAAGTGCCTTTTGCCTAACAGTCTCTGTACTTCACCTATCACCTGTCAAATCATTTTTGTGCTTTGTGTAAGGAATAATTTGGGAAATTACAAAATAAACTCCACACCATTTCCACTGACTTTATATCCAGACTATGATCTAGCCATTGCAGTAATTTCTTAGTGCATTTATCTAAATGTGTTGGATCATCATAATGTTGCAAGGTCCACTTCCATTGACAGTCAATTTTCTTTTAGACCACATGTGTCAAACTCAATGCCTAAAGGGGGGTGGGAGTAGCTCAATCATTATTATTTATACAAAACTCAATGCCTGGTGGGCCGGATATGGCCCTCCAAGCCATATTATGTGGCCCTCTGACAGGTGGCAGACAGTGGAGGCTGGGCAGTACCTCTTCTAGCAAGCATTTTGACTACATGGCTTCTGACACCAGCAGCACAGATTTGCACCTGTGTGTGTCTCTGCCATGTGATGTGCTGGTATGCTGCTCTCCACTGTGGAGCACTGTACCGCCTTTATCCGGTCTTTAAGCGTGGTTCCATAAAAGCAGCTGGAGTGTGCTTTTTAACATTCTGTAGGAGGTTAGTAGTGTCTGCAACTGTCCTGTTTATCTGTACAATAAACTCCCTCCAACACAAGGAGTACCTATCTAATGAAAAAAGTTTGTAGTGCTGCCCTGGGCAAAATGATACAGCGTATGTATTAGACAGTCTCTAGCCTTGAAGGTAAAGGCCACTTTGGTGGCCTTTCCCACAATCCTCAGATCAGGAGTGCCATTCTGGCATGAGGCCTCTTTGCTTGCCTTTCATCACTTCCCCACATCATCAATCACCCTCCAAGGACCCTAGTGTCTGGTGTTAGGTCCCATAGTTTAGGACTCCATCAACAAAGGGGAATGTATGAAGTACAAGCCCAGATCAGGGAGCCAGTATCCTCTATGGCCACCATGGTCAAGCTTTGTACTCCACTGTACAACTCTGGTGAGCCAAAAGCCTGAAGTTTGGGACTTGGTTTAGAAACAAGGGCTGTGGAATAAATGCTACACAAGTGGTGGCAGATAAGCCATTCGTGGTTTGTAGGAAAGGCCTTCATTGCATCCTCTGGTACAATGAAGAATCTGTCCTGGGTCCTGTCATGACCAGCAGTCCAGGACCCGATGCAGCAAAAATTAGATCCTCCTCGCAAAAAATGTTTAAAGCTATTGGCATTTTATGGGGTATACTTATTTTTTCACATGACTGTATATGATGGTTACATATAATAAGGCATCATCAGTTATGCCAAGCATGACCTTTTCAAAGATTTACTAAAATAGTAGTTCACCTAAAGCATCAAGGATAACATTAGATGAAATACACCAGTGAAAATATACTGCGCAATTGTCCGTACACTAAGCTGAGACTGATGTAATGCTAACGTAGCATGTTATTTCTGAGGCAGCGCCCTAAAAAGAGACTTTATATTTGAATGTCTGAACATCTTGTCTTAAATGACCTGTTCTTCTTAATGTCCATCTTTCTGTGCTTTGAGGTGTGATGATTTAAACAAGTCTGGATGTCGCGGCTGTAAGCCCGCATACACTTTGCCCTTTCATTTAGTTCTGCTTGACCTACTTATTCAAGGACTGAAACATTTTTTAATCCTTCTCTCAAGACATTTCCAGCTGAACATGTGTATTGTTTTTTAATGAAACTTTGAGAAAGTTTTTCATCTTAAGTGGCTCAGTGCAATGCAGAGAATTCAAGTTTTTTTAGGGACATTCAGTGCACAGAATGGCACACAAATTGTTGGGGGTTGTAAAATTAAATAAGATTGGATAAAAACATTGAACTGCAAGTCAAAGTTTATTTGACATATGCTCATACAGATGTAGACATTTGGAAAAACGTTTTGGGGATGTGTATTCTAGTATATTATGTTCAGGCTGTCCTAAATATCAATTATATGTGTTTTTGTTAATATGCGTAGAACATCAGGCACTGTTCTTCTAAGCTTGAATGTTGGCAAGGAATGAACATATCTAACACCTCTCATTATGGCATTTATGAGTCATGAATTTTGTTATTTTCATAATTCTAAACAACCAAATCTGTGCCAAACCAATTATGTGAAGTCGAAGTAATTAACCTTGAAAAATATATTTCATTATTACCTGTGAAGATAAATACCCACATGCACTGGTAAATAGGCATTTATTACAAGCACTTGGTGTTTTCTCTCCAGAAATGAAATCACATTTTTTAAACATGTATAAGATCATTTTATTTTTATGAACATATACTGTTTTACTTTGTACTTCAATGTTTAAGCTTTTCAAGACTGGGCAGCTTACTCATTCGTTTGCAACTGTTACATTTAAAACTGTATTAAAATAAAATAATATATATTCCCACATTACAAGGGAAACCTACTAAACTTTTTTTCGATATTTAATAATATCCCTTTTTAAAGACCTTCTGTAGGCTATAATAAAAAATATATATACTTGCCTTGTCTTGCACAAAGCACCTTGCTTTGGGACCAGATCTTCTTTACTCATCCAGGGCCTAGAACAACTGCTCAGTAACTGTAGCCAAGCATTCACCAAGTGAGTATTAATCAGTTGACTATGAAAGGAAATCCAGCTCACGAGGTAGTCCCATTGAATCAGTATTTTTTTCCAGCTTCAGAAACACGCAATCCATACCAAGCAAACCCCATAAAAGCAAATGAAACACATACACATTTCGTGTGTCACAGTGTACCCTTAGTCAATGCAAAATATAAATTGTTCTGGTTTGCCCTTTTGAACGAGTCCACCCAAATGACATCCAATCACCACCACCGCCTGACCCGAGATGGAAGACGCATCATACTCTCTTCCCTGCCGAGTCCCGCTACATCAACCCAAGTCCACGTCCACTGTGACATTCAAAAAGTGTATGTGTTTCATTTGCTTTTATGAAGCTGGAATAAAATATTTATTTTATGGAACTACCTCATGAGCTGAATTCCCTTTCATATTGAACTGGACCAAGGAGAATGTGCTGAATAATGATAATTTATTTGCCTACTGGGGGCCTTTAATGTGGGCAGGGGATGCAGTTGGCATCACTGCTCGCCTTCCTTCAGCACCACTCGTCCAGGCGACTTAGCTGTCAGTGGGGCCGTAGAGAGACGCGTGACAGCACAATGCTCAGCCAGTCAGCACAGTCTGTGTTATGGAAGTGGAAGGAAGGTGAGTGAGTGAAAAGGGGTGACCTGGGGGTACTCACAGTGGGGTATCCCAATTCACAATGCAGCAGCACAGTGGGACTGTTTAAGGGGAAAGGAAGTGTAATAATTATAGTTATTATACTTTATATGATTACAGATATCCCCCAAACTATACACCTTAAATCAAAGTAACACTCAAATAGGATGTGAGCCTGAGATCCTGCCATAAACAGACCAAGCCCCATCAATACAATGGACTATATTCACACCTAGCTGCCAACAAGGAGCCTCAATAGCTGAGGTGTGTTCTGAGCTGCAGGTCATTTCCTCTTGAAAAGGGATCCTTGAATTTCTTATGAGGTTGGATGCAGACTCAGACATTCAAATACACATTAGGATGATTGGATGATATTCGTGAACAGCAATGTAACTCCTGAAATATGACAGTTATGACTATATTAATAAGAGAGTCTTCTACAGGATTATAACACCTTTTATTTGACATCAAATATGGCATATATGTATTGGCCTGAGGCTGATAATCTGCATAGTATCCGACTCTGTATGATATGTATTTAGTGTTTGTGTTCTTTTAACTAACAAATGAATGGGGATTGTGAATTTCTTAGTTACAATATGATAACAAGCATATTGTGGGAATTATATTACTTTATAGAGTCTGCCTAGAATCTGCCTAGAGGCGGATTGTAGGCAGATCCTTTAGACACACCCAGGAGGCTGGAAATGTTGGCCAAAACCCCCCATTTACTGTACTGGTGAATTAAACCCATTTTCATTTATACATCTTACTGTGTGTGTGTTGGTTAATTTCTCATACAATAGATTGTATGTGCAAGACATTTGAGGGAAGATATTTCTTCTTAGGACACTTCACTGGATGTGTGAGGATAGCCTCAGTGACCATTAGTTTGTATTAGATTGATGGCTGTTGGGCTGATATGATAATTTGTATTTGCTATGTTTATAATATTAATCTCTAATAGAAATAATGGAGATTAATGTGCTGCAAATATTAATGAAATCAGATTTCCCTCCTCCAGGAACAAAACACAGGAAAGTGAAATGTCCTGAATATTTCTGAATTGGATAAATGTCCCAAATTGTTATGGAAAGTCAGACCAGTCTATTGATTTCTCTAGGGTCCTACCTTGTGCAGCATGCACTGAAGCCTTCAGCTGTCTTCCTGAGCCTTCCTGGTGACAGATACACTATGTTTTATATATAAACAAAAGGGTTTTGTCTTGAAAAGTTAGAAAGCATACTTAAAGCGGACCAAAATCCACATTTTTAACTTCCCCTGATTTGGCCGCCCCTTGAAGAGCACTTTTTGCTTATTTTAACTGCTCCTGCTCCCTTCTAATCCCATATAATAGTGCCTATTTTAGATGTAAAGCTCCACCTCCTCCATTCATTGCCACTGTTGTGTGTGGCAATGATGTCATTGCCACACCTATGCGATGACTGATGCCTGATATTTTACAGAAAAGGACAGCCAAAAAATCACTGTCCCAGGACAATTAGAAAAGTGGGAATATACATTTCTAGTTCTACACCTTGAGTATCGGCAGGGGCTTTGGCCAAATGTACTTCAGTGGGTTTTGGACCCTTTAACCTTTGGCATGCTGGCAGTGAGCACCCAAGCTGAGAGTATCAAGAAGGTACTGTCATTTGCAGAGCTTTTGCTGCATTTTTATAGCAATAGGCGGTATTATATATAAATTAGCATCGCAATAATCTAACGGAATGCATTTTAAACTGATAGCTTCTCTATCTGCATCATGGAAAAGTACTTGATCATTCTAGCATGTATCTTTTCCAGAATTCCTATGGGTATTAGTTTTCCCAAAAGAAGGCCTTTTATGACACTTTTTAAAAATGATGTTCACAAACCAATATGATAGGCTGGGTTTAGTGATGCCCTTCGGGAGAAAAATCTGACATCTGAAATGCTATTGTCTGCACAGCACAAATAAGATCATGGCAGTAATAGGCAAGTAACAATCAGCTAGTGTGAAAATCTTCACCTGATTCTGATGCTCTATTTTGACAGAATGTCGATTGCCTACACAACTAAAAAAGTGCACTTGGTCTTTTGCATAGTGCAATTAAGAATTAGGGCCACTTTAATTTGCTTTTTGCAGCCAGACCCCAAATAGTTAGATTTGACCTTGCCTACTTTTTGGTCACTGAAAATTAATTTACAGTGACTAACAATGTCAAGCACCAAAATAGGCATGGCCTTGTGCCTCTGACAACCTTTAGCTGACCTTTTTGTTAGGCAGACTTCCTGTCGAATCTCCTAAAACAGGTAGACAACTTTTACAATTGGGGACAAGGACAAGGACAACAGCGTACAGGAAATATTAGAGCCAGCGCAAAATGTTAGTGCAAAACTTAATGACCTTACTGGGGGGGGAATGCAATTTCTGTCCACAGTGTGAGCATACAACAGAAATAAAATGGCCACCCAGGGATTCTATGCTAAATAACATCCCTGTGACCAAGCAGTAGGCCAAGATCTCCTCAATGGATCATAAAAGCTGCAATTACAGCAGCAGAACCAAGAGTATTTTTAAAACTTGTAGGGATGCCGTGTTGTACAATATAATAAGCGGTAGGCTTGCTCTTACATTGTACAAAGACAGCCAGGTCCCTAATTTGTTACATTGTTAGTAACCAGGCATATAGCTGCTGTTAGAGTGTAACAATAGATGGGCCCCATCTGTGTTACATTGTATGGGTGCCAGTCAACATGCTTTTACAATGTAAACTGTTTCACAGCTGACTTACACCTAACTGTGATGTGTAACTGATATCTCTACCATGCTGCTGTGATGGCAAAATCATGTAATAAGAACACTTGCTCGCTATATCCAAATCTGGGTATCAGACTGGCATAGAAAAACATTATGCATCCTCAACGGAGAAGTACAAGCCAAGACCTTTGGCACTATTTCTTCTTCTAGTGCTAATCTTAGAGGTGCTAGGTTGGCAGTAGAACTAACTTCTGGATACACATTAAGGTACCTATCTGAAGGTAACCTTAAAGCGTGCCTCCAGTCAAAAAAGAAAGTTTATTAAACTGCTCCCCTAATACCCCCCCCCCTTGGTGATTAGTGGTAGATGCTGCTTGAGAGGGCCTAATCCCTTACAGATAATATGTGTAGAATAGCATGCAGATTCTGCACTCCTGAACTACATGGGGCAGCCATTTTGCCATACAGCTTACAGTCCTGTTTACACTTAAGCATGAATCGGAGTAGCCAGCTTCAGCCCACACCAGCGATATATGCCTCAGAAACAAGGAGCAGCTTGTCTATCATTTAGCACACGCCATGAGGGGGAAGCTGTCACAATGTATCTCTATAGAGTCAGCTTCCACAGAGCATTCAGTCAGGGGAAACAATGTATTTAGAATATTTCAGATGTGAGCAGTGCAATGATGGAAGCTTTGAGGCAATTTTGACTGTGGGGCTTGATTTTTCAGGAGCAGGTTTATCATGTGTATGGCAAGGTGGCCATTTCCATGCAGTTCATGTGCACAGAATTTGCTTGTAATTCCACATCTGCATGTGGTTAAGCTCTTGCAATAAACTTGTGTCACTGATTGCCAGAGTGGGGCTTTAGAGAAGCAATTTTCTTATTTAGCTTAGATTTTTCTTTACTGGAGGTCTGCTTTAAGCAATATATATATATATATATATATATATATATATATATACAAATATTATATTACATATTGTATTATTTCAATGTAATGTAAATAGCCCTGGAATCCTTGTAAATGCCAATAAAATGGAAAAATATAGTATGCAAAGGGTATCTGCAGTAGATTAATGAAGCCGCACCTTTAAAGCTAAATTATTTATGAGTCAATGATTAGCACAAGCTTAAAACATATTGTTGAATTGCGGCTACTCTGTGTAACTAGGCAAGAACAAATCATAATGGGTTACTATTATCATAATTTGAGGCTTGTTTAAATTCTAAAGCGTGCTTGCAGGCCTTGAGGCTTGGAGAAAGGATCTGCACTAAGTAGTACATTATGAAAGCAGATTGCCTGGAATTCACGTTTCATACTCGATAAAATTCTTTGTTAATTTGAACGAACAGCTGTCCACATTCATAATAATACACCAGAAGCCCATGTCAATGTCCTTCATTTTGAAAAAAATAAGCAAACATCTCATGAATACAATACACAATGATCACTTTTAAATGTGTGGGAGCAAAAGAAGATATTGGGCTTTGTTTAAAAAACATAATGTAGAGATTAACATCTCTCAATGCTAGCATGGCCCTGCACCAGGTGACACCGACATGGTCATGGCCCACAAGTAATACATTCCTTACAGTAAGAATAATAGAGCAAAGAATTGAGTTCAGTTTGCATCAGCATGTGAAGTTAAAAAGAAATGTTTAAAATTCAATTGCTCCTCTTCTGGATGTCCAAGTGACTAAGACCTTTAAACGATGTACTGCCCTCCTGGGCCTTTGTTGCATTGGTGATTACAGCATTCCATGAGTATTTCTAACACTACCCAATAGAGAGAGTACTAGATGCGAGTGAGTCATGGCCTTATAAATTTTCCATCATTTTGTAGGGTCCAGGAGAACCAAGCCTAACTCTAGACACACATTTTTCACAAACACATACTACTGGATTTACTCAAAAAAGTCTTTGGCCTTTCACCAGGACAACACCCAGACAAGCTGTGAGTGCCATAAAAACCATTTTAATTTTCAAGACAGGAAATCCTGCAGTGGCCTATGGGGTGGATGTATGGGGTGGGTGGCTGTATTTCCCATCCAGTTTGGGATGCCCATCAACTCAATACCCCTCAATCAATCACCGGCCTGGCATCTATATTACTCTGGGGCCTGTGGTCTCCCACTTTGTGGATCATACTGATTTTGTATGCCCCCATAAAACATACATACAGGCTGCAGCAACATTCCTCTGGCTGCTGCATGCTCTTGCACCAGGCCAATCTGAATGGCTGGAGTGGTTATACACAGCTGAAGGAAGCAGAAAAGGAAATGCTTGCCACTCTTATTTAACTTATTGTTCTATGTCACTCATTAATATGCCTGCCATATTAATTAGTGGCCAACACTCTACCAAGACTGATTGTAGGAGAGCCTGCACACACAGGTTCACTAAAGAGGAAAGCATAGAGGGAGTTCTGGTAGCTTTAAGACTGCGAGGGCATCCCAATCAGGATCCACTAGGACGGGGAACAAAAGCCCAAGAGAGCGGAAAAGCAGTTGAGTATTATGTTGCCCAAAAAGTAGACTTTATTAAAATAACATGCCTTATGGTTCTATAGATAGTTCCATGTGTACTAGAAAAGTATACCAAGTAACGTGATGTATATATACAACCAGGATAGATCTAAATGGGTTTGATCTGTAAGCCAAGAATGCATATAATATACAAGACTCTGCATAGTTTTGCATCACCATATTTAATATGGACTTGCCATTTAAGTATTTATTTTTGCTGTTACTTGCAAGCAAGCAAGAAAAAACTGTGAATTTCTCATTCACAATTCATTATTTAGCAGTATAAGAGATAAAGATTTATATTCTAGGACTAGTAGTTAATTTTTCAACTAATTTCTATTGGAAGAAACAGGATGCAGATCCTTCACTATGTGTCTGCTACACCAGAGGTGTCAAACTCTCTACTAAATGGCCAGCAACAGGCCATATTTTACGGATCTCCACACAGGCGCACAGGTGAAGCAATTGGTGCTCAGACAAAGCTATAAAGCCAGTTATGTGGAGATCCACAAAATTTGATCTGTTGTTGGACCTTGAGGAGAGATTTTGACACACCCTTTGCCAGTAGGATTACAAAACGTCCAACACCTTACTACCATCGACGGTAAAACTGATCTAAACTGGCCCAGACTGAGAAGGTTATGCTGTAATAACATAAACCTATGGTCTGGATGAGAGTTACAGGTATGCATGCATGCATGCCTTATCATTTTAGCTCGTATATAAAATGATAGGGATTACAGAGAACGAAAACTCTAATTAGAAAGAGTCTTAGCCCACTTTTAATTTATCCAAGTAGGCATCATTATTTATGATGCCCCAAGGTGGGAATTGCTTCTGACAAGCCCCTGGCTATGACAAGCCCCTGTCCATGCCACACACTGACACACTCAGCTTCTTCTTGGTTTTCATGGCAAACACATATGGAACAAAGTGACAACACCAGATGCCAATGCTCTGTCTGTCTCTTGCCCCTTGTAATCAAAGCATGAACCAAAATGAAGATGATTATGAGTCACAGCCTGCAAAATGTCAATAGTAATTTCCACTGCAATTCAGGGTGCCCTATTGGGAACATTAAAAGTGGACTAAGGGCCCGATTTATTAGGCACTTTTGCCAGACAATGCCATTTCAGTGCAAATTTAAGTAGTGCAAAATATGATTTATACACTTTTCATCATGTTGTTGCACCACTGATGTTTTAGTAAATGTGTTTCTTGCAGCGCAACATGTGCAAGTGTGAAAAAAAATTATAAATGATTTTTTTTCACTACTCTAATTTGTCTGACAGAAGTATTTGGTAAATCAGGCCCTAAGTTTCTAATTTGAGGTTTGGTTCACTATGATTTACAAAAAAAAAGCAGAAATAGTAAGTACACATAATGAATAGCATGCAAATGCTGCTGGATCGAAGGGCTCAGAATATACACTGGCTTTGCTTTATGTTTGCAGATAAAATGGGCTTTTTTGGTCTGATAATTCCCCAATGTAAGCTTACCGTCCTGTCTTCTGGGCGTTGGTAAGAAAGTACATAGAACCCACTGTGAATTGTGTTGTTCCACTCCTTTGGGGCATTTCCTGTGCCTTTACGAATGTCTTAATCCATATTTTCAAAATCTAAGAAGCAAGGAATATACATTATTTTGCTAGATTTGGTGAGGTCCATGTGGTGGATCCTATGTACTGTCAGACACAGTCCAGGTACAATTTTAGAGGCTCTGAAAAATAATGCTTCACCTCTTCACTCTAAGGCTAGCTGGATACATGTTTCCTGTGGCAAAGACAATTTTCTCCCAGCCATAAAGGACCATCTTTTAACAGTGTAATTCATTAAGCCTATCAAACTCTGTACTGTGGTTGGTGAATAATTGTTAAAAAGTTCAGTCTTTTGCCTTGAGCAAGTATATTAGGTACTGAAACCCATGCAGTAGCATCAGTAATGGGTAAAATAACACTGCATTCAAGGGAAACGTATTAGGGAAGATATCAATAAAAAGCCCATAATTGCTTAATCCTTTTGCCAAAAGCTGGTTGCTGCTTTAAAATGTATATCATTTGTATGCTTTTATGTTCATTATTTGCTTAAAATAAACATAAACAGTTACGTTTTCTGCTGAGACTTCTCTAGCAGGTTCTCTGTTGGGGTTCGAAATGAAATAAAGAAAATCACTGCTAAAAGAGAACATCATATTGATCCTTATGCTGTGCAGTCTCCACAGTCCACAAAGCCTCAGTAAGAAGTGGTGATAAAATGTTAGGAATTAATTCTCAGAACAGTTAAATGGGCATGATTCTTGTTTGTTCCTCTTTAATGATAAATCACACAATTTCTCATTTAATTTATTTTATACAGTCCTGTGATAGCTTTACCAGGAGGAATATATCATTATTGCCTTGATGAAGAAGCAAATTTGTGTTTCATCTTTTTTTTCAAACATCACCGTGATGTTGTCATTTTATATAGTTTTCTGAGACAGGCAGAGAGAATAGACATGATCATTGTAATGAAACAACGATCTACAGTATAGCAGTAAATTGCTTAGTTATTATAAGTTCTGGTAATGTATCTAGACGCAACTTTGATGCTTGGCACATATCCATTTGGTTTCCGATTAAAGAAGACCCCAAATGTTTAAAATACTGCTAATTCTAAGGTTAACATATTATGCCATGCAAAGGCATGTTATGCCATTGACCTGCTCAGCTATGGAGTAGTTTTCACTGCTAAATGAGAGCCATAGCTCTTGTCCTGGCGGATTCCCTGTAGAATCCTGAACATTTTTTATTAACCATTTTAATAACATACACTGTTTTAAACTGAAAGCCATGGAGAACATTTTGAGGTTCAGTAAGAATTTTTTAAAAAACTTAAAAGGCAGTGGTGGCTATTTCTGGTTTACCTTAATTCACCTTCAAAGTACCAGAAAATAGAAGAGATAGGGAATGCAGGTGTATATAAAACAGACATACAGGTATCAGCTGACTCCCTCAAGTAACCAGCAAAGCATGAAATAAATGAAGAAATATACACCATCAATTTTCTGCAAAAAGTTGAGCACTGGTTCCGCTTATTTATTGTGCCAGGTACAAACGGGCAAGCTTTCAGGGAGACACCCCTTCCTAAGGTCATATACACATGTGTACCTTACTCAATAAATAGGTGGGACTAGTGCCCAACTATTTGCAGAAAATTGATGGTATCCTATATTTTCTCCAGAAAATAGAAGAGCTAATGCAACGCCTTACAATTGCATACACCGGATTGCTTTTCTTTTGTTCTCCGGATATAAGACCTATCATACAATTTGCTTTCATGTTGCTGAAACATTTGCGGGCTGGCAGCTCTTTGCACCCTATGAAATCCATGGAGATTTGCATAAACCTGACCAATTCCAATTTCATTATGTTTAGAAATGTGAGTCTGGGTGCATTAAGAGATGGTGGGTTCTACAATCCATCATTTAGAAAAATCTACTTGATTTCCTACATTAATTTGGGAGGCTTTGTGGGTTCTCCTCCATATGCTAGATAGCAGGGGGCGTAGTTAGTAGTAGCAGCTGTGGTTTTCTTCTATTTCTAGGGTGAAATCCAGGAGTGACAGGTTTTGGAATGTACCATGCCATGTGGGTGAGGAGAGAATTAGTCACCTCTAACTTGTCTAACTGATCTCATAAACCAGCCTATGGAAAACAATAGCAATAACCACTTCAACATCTGCCCAGAGCATTGCATGATGAATAAAACATCTGCACACATCAAAAGAACTGCAAAAACCATAAACTGCTATTCCAGCACAGACAGGCTCAGGGGACTGACCATAAGAGTTTATCAGTTCTACTCTATAAAAGAAGATTGGTACACTCAAATCCTAATCTGTTACCCCCTCAAAAAAATAAAGAGAGAAGCTTGGCTGGATTGTTAAACGGATTGTATAAGTAACCCCTTCTTTTACTATTCAGCATATTTTTGTGTATTTTTATAGTTGGGCCTTTTTTTTCAATAGTGCTCCTTTCATTATTTAATACTAAACTTAATACTAACTTTAATACTACTTTTCTAAGTACAGTCACCCTTATGAGAACACTGGTTAGTGGGATGGTAAGTGCCTATAATCTTAGGACTATACCAGTTAAATTTAGATATTCTCATCCATAATACTGTATATAATGCTTATTTAGCTATTTTGTTTTGTATTTGTGTATACTAGTATCAGAATTTAGAATATTTTAATATAATTCTTACCAAAAATGTTAACAAAATAAGGATTATTTTCGCTCTAAAATGATAAATAAAAACAAGAGTCTTCTTTCAGAAAATATATGCCTGCCTAATATTTGGATTTTGTATGTTCAGAGAAGAAATGTTAAAATTTTCTTTGCTATCCAGGGTTCAAAGTGGGATTAAAACTCCAACAAACATGCTAGCAATTATTCTCCTAGCTCACAGATGTTTTTTCTGTCACTCTCTATATTTAAAGTGTTGCATATGTTAGTTAATTAGCTATAGGAGTTCTATAACAGATGAAACTAAATAATACTAAAGTGAGATCTTCAGAAATATGTTTGGGTTTAGAAAACACAGCCCATTCAATGTAATTTTTCAGATTCAACACATAATTCTAAATTATGATTTACATACACGGATGTCTTATTACAATTAGCTTTCATAGAAATCTGGATTTTATGTTACGCATTTAGCATTGTACACTTTGAGCATGTGTATAGCTTTTAGATAATATGCCGCTGGAGGTGAATAAAAATTGCTAAGCAGTGTTCAGAGCAGAAACATTTGCCTATGTGCTATTTTTTGTCCTGCGGTAAAGCCTGAAGTGTACCTGCGACCAAGACAAAATCAATGGCATGGATCTACACGTAATCCTATTATCTGTCCCCAAAGATATTATTTGAAATCTAAAGTTTGTTAAGGTTTAAATGGACTTGAACTTAGTATCCCATAGGGTGTTCTTCTTTCACTGCAGCCATTGCTTTGCTTAGGGTATTCAATATTCCAATGATAATCTAAAAAAAGTGCTCAAATTACCATGCCTTCTGTGGCGGCTTATGTCCCTCAATAGGATTAATCTTTAACACACTGTATGCAGTACGTACTTAACGGAACTTTAGTATCCTATATAAATAGATATAATCGCTTCATAACTTCTGTAAAAAAAGTACATGGTTGAAAGTTTGACCCTTAAATATACTGGAAAGCTGGAGGCATTCCCTAATTAATGCAAATTAGAAACCTAATCCCAATTCTTATATCCGGAGAACAAAAGAAAAGCAATCCGGTGTATGCAATTGTATGTGGCCCATCCATAATGCAAGTGACATTTCCCCTTACTATGGTAGACGTGGTCAAAAAAGGGTGTGTACCGCAAAGTTTAGGCAAGAGGGGTGGGATTACAGCCACATCTCATGGATGAAAAAAGATGGTTTAGCCTAAATAAAATCCGGGGTCTGGTCTAAAGAAAAATGTTATTTAGCAACACAGTAGGATAAACCATCTGCATGGCAGGTAAGAAAACAAGCATGAAGCCTTGGTAAAGTGACCAGGAGTCACGAGTGTTGGTTGCCTTGTCGTAATAGATTTTTGTATACTTACGTATCCATCTAGACCTGTTTCATACCCTTTATTAGGACAAATTTGATAAAATTATTGTGCTTGTATACATATATTTACCTTAGACAAGTCCCACATGATGAATATGCACATGATTATCTAGTGGCTATATATGCAATAGTTGAGTGTTTAGGTGTTACCCCATACGTAATTGTTTATTTATGTGGTTAAGTATACAAGATTTCTATAATATACATAAATAGCATTAAATCTTGATTTCATAAATCCAGATCTATACAATGTTTAATTGTATTTTTATATGCTTAATATTTGTAGCATTTTTTAGATCAGTATATTTTGAAGATGCTATGCACTTTACTGCAGAGTTGTATCTATCGTAATATAGTACTGTTATGATTAAAGTGGACCAAAATATTTTGGTCCTTGCCCTGTGCATCCCATTTTTAGATTCTCTACTATGTGAAACCCCCTATATCTCCAGTAAATCCTACCTGACTGCTGATCCAACAGCACATGCACAGAAGGGAAGTCAAAATCAGCGTGCTTGGCTTCAGTCTGCTTCTCTCAGCCGGCGAGAATCTCTTAGGGCCAAATGTGCTGACAGCCAAATCTCCACTAGCCTCTAGGGGGATGGATGTGCCTGCACTACCCATTCACAAATGCCTGGCATGGGCAAGTGTCTGGCTAAAGTGACAACGGAGCTCGGTATGGGCATCATTGAATCAGTGGATAGGTAAGTTTTACTGGGGACCTGGTGGGTTTCCCACAGCAGAGCATCCCAATTCAGGATGCCCCAGTGAGAGAGAATCAAGCTTATAGATTCCAGGGCCAATTATGGTCCAATTTAAGAGAAGTTTTTAGGGTGGCACCCGATCAGTGTATATAATTGTTGGTTGTGTTGATGTAGTTTATTTTGCCTTTTGGACATTCTGTTTATACAAATTTCCATAGCTAATACTACGTTTTAAGCATTATAGTGTAAAAATGCAACATCCTATTGTTTTCTTCCTTTAGATAGTGACACAATTCTTGATGCCAGCAGCATGGTTTATGCATATAATGATGTTCTGAAAAATAATGAGATATCTGTTGTAGCAATTTTGTAAGAGCACAATGTAAAATATTAATGTATACCTAATGGGTGTCGGAGACATAAATGTTAGCTATTCATGTTTTTAGCACTGTTGTTAAAAAGGTAAACTTCAGGGCCGATGTGTTTCTGTAACTGTACATCGCTCAATTCATTTTATGCAAGTGCCTGCTGCTTATTATCAACTGCTAATT
This sequence comes from Gastrophryne carolinensis, assembly GCA_027917425.1. Taxonomy (NCBI): domain Eukaryota; kingdom Metazoa; phylum Chordata; class Amphibia; order Anura; family Microhylidae; genus Gastrophryne; species Gastrophryne carolinensis. The sequence goes on from CM051234.1 coordinate 218,641,312, forward strand.
CTGTACTGAAGTAGCTTTTTGCTGTGGCGTTTAGAGCAGAGTTCAATTGGTAGTTAAATAATAGAGAGAATGCATTAAGAGGAGTTAACATTCACAGTCATGTTCTGTTTCTTTGTATTGTTTTACTATTTTTTCATATAATTATTTTATATATATTATATATATTACTTATTATACTTTTTTATTTTTGTGTATGTTGTTTTCTGTACTGAAGGGGTTATAATATTATTAATGCTTTTATTGATAACTAACCTTAGTCACAGTCATTTCCCACTACTAAAATGTTGGTTGTACATGCAGGTCAGCAGTCGTGTATCCTACAGAAGCCCATCCAATGCTTTTAGCTCAATAATAATCTAATAATCTAATAATAAAGTGAACTAAAACTTGGAATTTTTACTATGCCTGGTTTTAGTCTTTACCTTTGGGGCAACCCAATTTGGGATGCCCTGCTGTGTGAAACCCCACTGGTCACCCGATATACATACCTTCCTTGTGATCCCACAGCATAGGCACAGCTCCACTTCAATTAGCTTTGTTGGCCATGCATAGTGTACATCTAAAAAAAATGAGCATAGCCACACTAGCTATTGGTACACGCACCTCCCACCATTCCTGCATGCCCCACATTGCTGGCTCAGGGGTGGGTATCTAAATGGACCTATCATCTATAAAGATTTGATCCACTTTAGACAAAAAGTATCTGTAAGGCACACATGGGCCAAGACCCACAGAAGCACCATGATTCTTATGTATGTCTCAGAGACCACTGGGGGTGTAAAACTTGGGTATAGCTAATAGTAATTACACAGCCATCCTTTTCAACTATGGACACTTGTTTCAGATTGCAGTGATTTAAAGATCCCTATGAAAATGTTTGACCTGTAGACCATGATGGAAATCAAGAGCCTAACACTAAAAGTATTAACACGTGCAAGCAAAAATGAAATACAGTGGCATCAGTCAAACATTTCACATCTCATCTAGGATCATTCCAATAAAGGTTCTATACACAAGCTTTAGAGTGGAATATAAGTCCTCTATGGGCTCAATCTAAACCTGCCGACAATCCTTTCCCTACTAAACATATTTTGGAGATATAATATCAAAATAAACTACTTGCCTGGTGTTGAAGGCATGCATCTGTGCCAGGAGATGAGCACTGTAAGCTCTCCTTTCTGCTTCAGACAGCAGCAAAGATAATAATTTACCTGTTAGTCAGCCTATCATTGCTGCAGCGGGGTGCTTCACTTCCCCCATGGGAATGAGCATCAAGCAGTTAAGTATTTTTCTTTTAATGCACAAAGCAGGCTAGGGGATGAAGGCATGGTGGGTAAACACTCAGTGAAGTTGGTAACACAATCATTGTCTGGCCTTTTTGGATTAGAGGCAATGCAAGTCAAAAAAGACTTTCTGTGCTTCTGCTTCCTAAGGCAGCTATTTTTTTGTTATGGCTCTGGTAATGGCCTTGCATGCACATTACAATCAGTAGCAAGCCTTTTGAAAGGTATTGACCACCCAAAATAAAAAAGCGTATACACATTTTCTTTCCTGCAGCTGCTTGGTCCTATTCTAGCAATCCACTGGATCTCATTCTGCGCTGGCCGGGTCGGAACTCCAGTGTCTGGATCTTCTAAGTCCGGTTCACACCCCCCCTCCATCAGCCACAGCCTCTTTATTCATTAAAATGGCGCAGAGGCATGTCAGGCCTCAGCAAACCACCTCCATTACATTTAATGGAGAGGGAGTGGCTGCGGCCCTGTCACTGATACAGAAGTTCCGGTGACAGGAGTTCTAACCTGGCTGCCGTGGGATGCGATCCAGCAAGTGCGTAGTATTGATTACCTGTGGGGAACAAAAGGTGAGTACCCTTTTGTTTTTTTATGTCGGTGGACATTCCTTTAAATACCCATTTATTCTTTAAACACTAATTTTTACTGCTTATTTTTACTAGTATAGTCTGGTTAGGGCAATTTGGTGATCTGTAATGTAGCTTTATATACTTCTTCATATGTTTGCTTGATAAATAATATATTCTGTACTGATATTTAGCTAAGATAATATGGCGGTGGTATTACAAATCTCCTGTGAATTTGATAGTGACACTTGGGCATCAAACTGCAGCCCATGAACTTGTCAAGAATGGTTGTTCTCTTAAATTGATTAAGCAATTAACTTCAGGTAATGTAGCTTGTAATATTTTAATTTCAGCCTAAATAAAGCGTATCCTTTCCATTGCCTCCTCCAGCTTGACGTTGAAAATATGAAATATGTATGCTTCTGCTGGTTTTCCCTTTCTTGAAAAGGGTCAATAGTTTCCTAATGGAAGCAGTCAATAGCAATTTCTCTTAGCAAGCCTGAGAAAATTAGTATCAAATAGCAGTCTAGTACAGGCTTTATAAATGAGATGCTTGGAGTGGTAGAGCTGCGTGTGGACATATGGATGCCACACATGGTAGTTTACAGAACAATTATGGATGTAGAAGAAGAAGAAGAATACAAAAATGTCAATGCGAAATTCAATAATTAAAGCTCAACTGAATCTGTCAGAAAGGCTTATCGTTCCTTGTCATAGGCAAAGCTTCTATTCAATGGAGGTTTTAATTTCCCAACGTCAAAAAGCAAACCTTAATTCAAGAAGACTGGGACTGAACTTATCTGATCACCTTTAAAGGGTCCACTTTCGACTGAATTTTTGAAAGTGAATATTTTTGGTAAAATTATATCTTAGCAGTGCTGAGCTTTTAACTTTTTCTAATGTCAGCCGATATGTGTTTGTCAGGTCCCGTGGGACGCCCACCTTCCAATAAATCAGCAACCCCCAATCTCCGCTGCTTTCTTCGCCTATAGCAAGCCCCCGTTTGCCGGGACGCCAGACACGCCTCACCGGACACGGTTGCCCCCAGGACTTGTTAGCACAAAGGATGGGGAAGGCAGACGAACCAGGAACTAGACTGGGTAGAGACAAACGGGCAGAGGTCATACACGGGTGGTCAATCCGAGGAGGCACGGTACAGGAGGGTTAAGATGAAAGAATAGTCAGGGCTAGCCAAAGGTCACAACGGGAGGTCAGAGATACGCGGTACAGAGGAGCAGGCAGAAATCGTGGTCAAAAAACAGGCAAGGTCGGTCCAGGCGGCAATCAGGGATGGTCAAACACGGCAAGATTCACAGGGAAACAGAGATCCAAAATCACACCCAGCAGCACGCTATCACGGGCAAGGATCAACAGCAGAGGGAACATTTTTATAGGAGCGATGGAACCAGGGAAGGGACGTGATTGGTGCACACAGAACCCTAAGGTGATTGCCCCATTCAAATTTAATAGACTTGGGCTCATTGGCCCAGAGCAGATTACCTCCGGCGGCTGCGCTGTGCATAGCGCCGCCGGAGGGCATAAACAGACGCGCGCACGCGCGTACACGATGCTGCGCGCCGGGAGCGCGCCGAGCTGGCAGTGATGCGGCCGCTCCCGACGCCGCCGAAGAGGAGGCCGCCCGAGCAGCCGCTCGCGACGGACAGAGCCGAGCGGCTGCTCGCGGCGGAAATAGCCGAGCGGCGGCCGGGAAGAACACACGCCGGCCCGCCGCCTGCTGCAGAGGCCGCCCAGCCCGTGCTCCGGTCGAGCGAGAGGAGCCGACGTGGGACCGGAGGACAGGTAAGGAGGTGGTTCCCCTTGGAAGCAAGCTGCAAAGTGTTGATATTGGCAGGTGCAGACTTGCCCGTGTTCAAGTGAGTTCCCTCACCTCAGCAGAGGTCATAGCAGCAGTGTTCTGTGTGTACAGAGCTCACTTCTTTCATCTTGGTGTACAATGCCAATAGCAACCAATTGCAGACAGTGAAAACTGCTTTTATAAAATACACATTTGTGAACATGGGACAACATTTAAAAAACACTAGACCAGCTCAGCACCTCGAGCCCATCCCAGCACAAAAAAATATACATTTTCAAAAATTCAATTGAAAGTGGACTTACCCTTTAGGCTTTATAGCTGATCATAAATCATTTTTTTTAATACTTGATATGCCATAACTTTGAATTTATATACTTTTGAAGAGGATTCAAACTGGCCCAAAAAAAGTAGCCTGCTAACCGATCAAGAGCTAATTTGCCAATATAATTTCCCGAACCAAATCATGGTTGAAATTATTTGACTTTTAATTTACGTAGGAGTCTGCAGTGACATTAAACTGTTGACTGAAGAAAAGCGGACACCACAAGCTTCAATAATGCTGATCTTTGAGGGTCCCCATATCCAGGCTATGGTATATCTGTAGCAATAAATTAAGGTAACTAGACTTTTTATTCATTAGCTATCCATCTGAGTGGCTTTCTCAGTGCAGCCTCAGTACAGTTCAGTACAGTTTACAATGAACAGTGAACAGTACGTGGTCAGATACCTCATAGAGATGAGGTGTTAATTGCACTAGAGTAACTGGAGCTACAAGGTGTTATTGAACTACATTGGCAGAGGCAAAATAGCATTTATGTGGCAGGGATTAGATGACAGGAAATTTCTTTCAGAATTTTATTCTGAATGAAGAAAGCCGTTTAGTTGCAGGGAAACATCTTCAAAGAAAACATAGCAAGCGAAGTTGCGTTGATTTATTAATATATATTTGCCAGAATCATGTTGTTCCCATACCCATGGACCAATTTCAGCAATAGCTTGCAGTTACATATTTATAGCAGGGTACTAAAGCATAACTGCTGAGGTCTGAACCACAATGACAACCAACAATTTGCCTCAGTACAGCCACAGGAACGCTCCTTGATGCAGTTTTTCTGATCCTTGACTATTGGCTAGATTGGCCACACATGATAAGTAAGTGACTGCTGCTGTGCTTCGGTTTGATTTGATATAATACTATCAATTTGACAGTATAATTGTTACATCAAGTTTACTCAAAATGATCTGGCTTCCTTTACATCTCATTGTTAGAAGCCACTTTAGAGAAAGACCCTATAGAGGAAATGCAGAACCCAAAATGCCCCCTATTTAAAGGAGCAAGGCAAAGAAAGGATTGACATGGTGCAACTAAAGATAACAACATTTCTCCCATTATCCTTAGCAGTAGCAATGCAGATCATCACTTTACATCTCTTAGGCTTTTCCCGAATCACTAGAGTCTGCTGGAGAGTGCAATTCTTGGGTGTAGCTAATAATTTCACAGTCATCCTCTCCACTTGTGGACATGGTTTTTGGGATATTTCCCACATCATCACAAGACCAGAGATAGATGGTGGTATGAGGGGTGAGAGACAAAACATAGTCAAAAGCTACTTTATAAAGAGAAAGATAGATACCTATATGTATTGCCATATGTACATCTCATTGAAATTCAACACAAACTATATATATCTTTTTTTAGTTGGGCATTTGGGTCATTCATTTAGGGGGTGGCCAAGCATCAAAACCCTGCAAACAGAAGAGCCCCGTTCTTTTTTATAGCCAATCAACTACTTTTACATGTCTAAAAATAAGAGCAGTTGCAAATGAACAACGTGTGAGTCTCACATTCAGATTGCAATAGAAAAATAAATAACCTTTCCAGAATTCTATCAAGCTGTTGTTCTGTCGAAATGTAAATTTTTAACTGAATATAAATATTTTTACAGCTTTCATCCGTACAGAGATAAAGTAAAAATAATTAACAATGAGTACAAACATATTTGAACCTAGTTATCGCAGCTGATAAATAATGGTACGACAAGGAAATATCTTGGCCATAAAGTGTTCTTTTTCTACGGGAGTAACACTGGCAGACTGGCTGATTGTCATTGGCATTCCTCCCTTTAACTCCCACAGGGGCCATACACAACTTCTTGCCCAGTAACTTGAATTAAGAAGCTTCTGGTGCACTTAATTTCACAAGTGTTTAAATGTCAGAGAAATAAAAACTAGTTAACAAGTATTTCTGAAGCAACTCACCGAAATTACTCTGATTCTATATTAAGGTGGCCTTTTATAAATAATATATAAAAATTCAAATATTTTGTTGTAATCATATTCCCATGAAACGTAATATTAGTAGTACGCTGTCAAATGTAATCGGTTGACCAACACAGTGAGGGTTATGCATGCATATGACAATAGGTTGGCCTTGAGATAATGGTTGTGCACTTAGCAGCAATTCTGCAGAACAAAACTAATAATTACTAATACAATTGTTGTATTATTAGTATTATTATAATTACATATTAACAGTGATAACTGCTGTTTACAATCTGAACGGTCATTTCAGGTTTACCTGTTGATTAAACGACGAAGCCTTAGACCCTCTGTATGGGCTTTAGGGATAATCCCTATCATTTTCTGTATTAGTGACTCAGTACAGGGTATAGAACTATTAGTTATTAATTAATTAGTCACATCAATGTTCTGAGCCTTTGTTTTCCTAATAAAAGAGTCAACCCCACTAGGCAACAGATGGCAATAAAACCATGTTGAAGAGTCAGTCTTTCTTGCTCAGAAGCGCTGCTTACAAGTGGACCTTTATGTACATAACTGACAGGGCTTGTGGTGCCAGGCCGTTATATAAAATAAAATGCATCCTTCCTGTATGTTATAAAGATATTCGAAAACAGTGGGAAGCTCTATGACCATAGAGAATCATATGGTCTGCTTTAAAGTAGACCAGAACCCAGGTCCTACGGCGCATGCGCGGCCACTCATCCAATCAGCGCACTTGGATCCGCTCACGTCAGCGCATCTAAGCCTTCTTCTAAGGCAAGTGGCTCCGAGTGTGCTGAAGCCCACATCCCCCGCTTTCCCCTAACAAGGAGTGTGCTTGCTCCGGCCATTCACGAATGCTAGCGAAATAACGGGGATGCAGACGCGGCTCGCTCATGCGGTATTGTGTATTGGTGTCCTGGGGGGTTTCACACAGTGGGGCATCCTGATTTTTGATGCCCCGGGGGGAGGAAATCGATCAGCCCAGGTATCTAATTCCAGGGCTGATTGCCGTGGGATTTGGTCCACTTTAATACAGGTCACAGAACTCTGAAGTGTAATTTTTACACCAACAAATTGGTATTTGGAGTGCAATCCAATCAATGTAATGTATAATGTTTATGTACCTTGTTTATCCTATCCTCTTTTTTTCCTCCTCTACCCTCACTTTGACACGTATTTCAAGTTCAAGTAAACAATAGATATTTGCTCATTAAAATGCTGTTTGTTTACTCATCAAAGACCGAGGCACAACAACGTCGACATGTGTTAACATTTTAAAATAAATCTTACTTACATACAACCAAAATGAAATGGCAACCAGGGTTGCTTTTATATGGTGCCAATGAATATTATATAACTCATATAAGAGTTTTCTGACACCCTATTCAAAACCCACAAGCAATTATTGGAGACTGGTCCACTCTATGCAGTTAAAGAAGCTTTGCACAAGATTTTGGATCGTGTCTGTAGAAGTTCTAACTTCTAACCCATTTCTCTAGAAGAGTATTTGTGAGGTCAGACACTTGTGTTGGACAAGAGGACCATGCTCCCAATCATTATTCTAGTTTATCCTATGTGCTAAATAGGGTGTCAGGGTGTAGGTCAGTCAAGTTCTTCCACAGCAAACTCACACAGCCATACAGGGGCACAGTCATCCTCGAACAGAAAATGTCCAAATTGTTCCCACTAAGTTAGAATCATAAATGGTGTAATGAAACACTAAGAATTATCTTTACTAGAGTAAAACCCATAGCAATAATGCTTCCTTAGCCAAACATTACAGTTGACCCAATGCAGTCAGCCAGATAATGTTTTCCTGGCATTTACCAAACCCAGACTTTGTCTGTGATCCAAAGTGGGAGTGGCTTCCTGGTTTTGAGTAGAAACACCTGACTACAAGTCCAAAATACTTCCACTGTAACAGGTGAGATTATAATTAGCTCTTTAGGTACTGGAAGACAAAATTGTGATCCTCTGATCTGTAGAGTTTAAATTAGAGCCAGTCATCTCTGCCTTAGCCAATCAGATGATTAGCAAGCCTCCAATATGTTTCCTAATTTCTAAGGTAAACACATTGTTGCTAGGGAAAACACAGCGCTGCAAACAAATAGAAAAGAACAAAATTAAAGATAAGCTTAGCACACTGAGAAGCTTAGCACATTGAGCAAATCATCTTGGCACATAATAAACAAAACTTTTAATGGAACTACCAGTGTGTTGGTGACTTAGATGCAGTATGTAACTCAGCAAAGAGTTGCTGTAGTTCCGAAACACCTAGAAATGTTAAAAATGCTACTCACATCTAATCTTTGAATATCGAGAAGTAAAGACATTTGATGAACTGATATGTTTCAGTTATGGCACCTGATTACAGTACCATGCTGAAATTCAGTGAGCTTTTTAGAGGAACCATTTTGTCACAAAGGTTTTTAAAGACAAATGGCATGGCTAGTGGCTTGGTTCTATACACCTGTATCTATGGTCCTGAATAAATCACCTGTTTAAGCGGGTTGTCTAACACTTTTGAAGTAAACATGCAGGAAATCACAGCACACATCTATCTATCCATCTATCAAGGAACATGTAGAGACAGACAAAGGAGACTATTTTAACAGAAAGTAGAGGATACATTTTAGTATGTCCATTTCAGCCTTGAGTACACTAGCCTGGTTCTGAGTATAGTCTGTGATTGCATTGTGCAGTACAGTTCAATTGTAAAGCGTAGCCAAGCTAAAAAAAAAAAAAGCCAAATATCTGAAAAATAATCAGTGGCTAATGTTCTTCAATAGAATCCTCTTTTATACCTCTTTATGTTGCCATGGAAACATTGAAAATTTGAGTTCCAACTTTTCAAATACACAATCCTGTATGCCACTATAGCAATTAAGATCAATTTTTTTGCTTGAACTGCAATCTAACACTGTATGCATGTCATCATTTGCTTGATAGGCCAAACGATTGCCATGGAATCACAGGAGACTGCCCATTATACTTGTTTGTGCTATGTAAACCTTTACTGTTGCTCCTGTTTTACTTGGACTCTGCAAGGAAGGGGAGCTGCTGACATCTACAAAACAAGGGAGGTTGTAATGGCTGATTTATTGCGAGGGGGTCAGTTCTATAGGAAGGGGCCTGTGTCACACGTGAATTACTTAGCTTGTTTTTCGGTCATTAAGTGCCATAACATGAACTGCTTTTCTTTTCTGTAATCAAGGACAAAGCCATGCATGCACTTAATATTGATCCCAAGGCCAACAAGCTACCTAGTCTATTGATCAGAGACAGAGCTAAAAGCTGCATGCCGCCGCTACGCTAATATGAAATACATGGGCTCTTTCTTCATGCTGAGGCAGTTTACGGATTTGCCTAAGAATAACTCAGTTTTGGCTTGTTTTTGCTTAACCTAATGGAATGGCTGCAAGTAACTCCTTGTATTCTTTTTCCATTCACTTCTGTTTTAGTTGGACATGATACAAGGCAGACCCCCCCCCCCCCCCCCTCCGAATCTTATACATCTAAAGATCATTCCAGCTTTTGACAATATTGCGGCTTTCAGTTAAAATCCTGTTACCGGAACATTCACTATTATGTAGCAATGCTTTCATCATATCATTCATGAGTGGGAGGGTGCTCTTTTGTAATGTAATGGGTCCTACAACCTCCTTCTAAAATATCTTTGTCACTGTCCAATTGCAATTGCAATTTATGCTGTCCAATTTTCTGTGCTTTTAAAAGCACATCAACATGTGAAAAGACACATTCACATTAGTCCTTGTTCCTCAAAGGAGCTCCCAGCTAAAGGTCCCTAACAAGCTCTGAAGTTAGGTATTATTTATGACCAGTGTGTATAAGGGAAGAAAACCATTAAATGTGTTTAAGGTAGATTTCAAAAGCAGAGCTCTTATAGCCATGGCGCCTATGTAAATTAATTTACTTTACCTCAATGCAAGAATCAACTTCTCTGCAGAACAATCCATGGAGGCAGGTATTGCCAGATAAGCGCCTGTATAGCGGTGCTTAGAGCGAGTATACACTGTAAGCGGGTAGCGGGCACTGTAACAGAGCATCTCGGTCGCTCTAGTAACCTGGCCGGCATTGATGAACGTGATGTGTGTGATGTAACAACAGTACAACGCTACAGCAAGCGAGAGGTAGCGCCAGCTCAGTGCGTCCGGCACTCGACTCTCCACACCATACTTAACAAAACACTAGACATATAGAGCTTCAGCGCTCTAAAGCTGGGCGCTGTAGCATAGAGCGCCAGACTCTGTGTGATTAAAGTCTGTTTTTGAACACATATCCATCAGTACCAAAGCGAAAACACATGGAATGATATTGTTTTAGCACTGTGACATTAACACTTTAGTGCCAGACCTGTAATGACAATTTTGCATATAAATATTAAAAATCAAAAAATGTTTCTAAAAGTGTTTGTTTGCAGCCAGGAGAAATCACACAATGATCTGAGCAAAAAATAATAATAATTTAAATTGCCAAACACACTATTTATACACAACTAGTGAAAGCCCATTGAAATGTATGGGAGAGTGCTACAGAGGGACAGGCACTACATGGCGCTCTGGAAGCTAGAGCACCGGTGCTATATGCTGAGCCGCCTGTAGTATTACATGTGAAGCTACATGGCGCTGTTCGAGGTGCTCACCAGATTCGCTTTGATAAATGTGATTTTGCGTACAGTGCCGGCGTTCACCAGGCGCTGCCTGTCGCTACTTGGCTCTATACGTTCTTAAATATCCCCCCCTAGTCTACGCCTACCTGATTAGTTTCAGGTATAGCAGGATGGTGTTGGATCAGGATAAGATTTACCGTAGCATATATTGTTCATTTCATATCAAAAGATTATAGGAAGGAAAGTAGCTTTGGAATTAGATGTTAGACTGACAGAGATATAAGCAGTCCTCCCCTATAAAAACAGATTGGTACATTAAAACCTGCCACCTCTGATTCTTCTTCATTTTACTAACAGAAAGAAACATACCCTTTCCTAAGCAGAATATATAAGTTACCCCTCCTCTTGTAATTTTGCATAATTATGTGGAGTTTTATTATTAGATCATTTTTTTCACGATAGTGCTCCTTCAACTTAAGGCTTGTATCTCTAAAATTAATTTGTTAGCAACATTAAGCAGGTAATATCATAGTTTTAGCAGCCGGCCATATACTCAGGGATATTCCTTATTACTTCATCCAATTATACATGTATAATTAACACATTAAACATATATGTTTGACAACGCCAATGATGTCATTCCAGACAACAGGTACAAACTTTGAGCTGTGGTGGCAGCCTGTGATTGGCCAACTGGCTTATTTAACTGTTTGAGCTCTTTCTTTCTGGTTGTTATCACTTGGTCATGAGGAACCGGGCCTCCTGGTCTCTGAAACATTGACCTGCATACAAGATTTATTAGCTTTGGATATTTGTGGAATATAATTGACGTGTGTGATCAACTTTGAAGTGCAGGTTCTTTTACATATACTTAAAGTGGACCAACACCCAGGGGTGATCGGCCGATCACCTCACACACCGCGGGACATCCGAGATCGGGATGTCCCGCGGGGTGTAACCCCCCCAAAACCCCGAAAAATCCTTACCTCTCCAGCCGCTGCTTCCGCCGCCGCCGCCTCTCTCGCGCTCCTCTAGACGTGCGCGCGCCCGCGCCGGCCGTCTCTGAATGGCCGGCGCGGGCGCGCACACGTCAAGAGTGACGCGCGGGAGGCGGCGGCGGGCGCGATCCCTTGTCCGTCGACGGATGTCACTTGTCCGTCGGCGGGCATTGGACAGCGCAGTCACGTGGGAGCGTGGAGAGGTGAGTTTTCGGGGTGTTTGGGGGGGTTTCAGGCAGCGGGGCACCCCAAATCGGGGTGCCCCGGGGAAGTGGATCAATACCCAGGATAGTCAAAATCCTGGGTGTTGGTCCACTTTAATATGACACCAACATTCTTCTAACTGACTACAGGCAATATAGGCAGAGATCACCTGGATAAACCCATGTTCATAGGAAAAATGATTAAACATACAGGAGGATCCTGGTCACTTACACACCTTCTTCTCTCTCTAATATTAAGCACTCACAGTGAATCCAGATGATGTTTTCACATCCAATTAAACTTGGAGGTCTATCGGTAGCTTTAAAAGAAATGTTGTATGAGAAACACAGGGGCTTCCAGACCACTTTACAGCTTGTAAAATCTAGTGCTCAGAGTGACTGTTAACACAATTACTATTTCAGAACAAGCACTCTAGGGGTTATTTATTAAAGTTCATAGAGCTTTTCCATCTCTTGGGAGAGATTCTCCACTTCCGTTACCCTATCTTTAATAAAACTTGGATAGTGTCTCCACACACAGTCAAATAATCATGACAGCCAAGAGACCGACATTTTTATAGCAGCAGGTAAACAATTGCAGTGCTTTATATTTTCTTGACAGTTTCATTTTAACAAGCCAGTATAAATTTATCAGCCTATACAGTATAAACCATTATATTTAAATAGTAGCACACAGGTTGACTTATCTCTTGCTGTCAGAAACTCAATAGCCAGTATGATATCAGTGGACAATTACTATTCCCAAAGTTGGCCATCTTCACGGATCATATGTATGTCTAATGAATCCAGCAGGGATCATTTATGTCTCTGTCCATGGTGCTGAATAGAGAATAGATAGTCACAGCCAAGATATTGCTCGTTATATTCAAGACATGGTTTTTATCTTTACACAGGGCTGAATTGTCATAAATGGCCAATATCCCATTATGCATATTTAAATATACTTAATATATTGAATATTCTAAGACACTACAGTTACACATGTACATATGAATTTAACTGTTTGAAGTTGTTGGTTGCACTGGACAAAAACTGTATTAAAATGGACATGGCACATGGGCAGGCTGATTCATCACTAACGCCAGGTAGCGACAGAGGAGCGCCTGTAGCAGGCATTTTCAGAGCGCCCGCTAGTAGTCGCAGTGCTCGGCCGTGAGTCGCTAGTTTATAGCAACTCAGTCGCTGTGCAGTAATGTTAAATACATTGTGACGAGTCGCTATTTGACCAGTACAGCGCTGTATGGGAGCGCATGGTAGCGACTGCTCATAGCGACCGACTCACAACATATTCAAGAAAAAAAAAGCCTCACACAACTCTGCCGCAGAAAAATGCTTCTCTGAACCCCAGAGCGCAGGAGGCGGTGTGTTTTTCAGCATCTATCAACTAGTAACAAAGCGAAAACATATGGAATTACATTGTAGTAACATGAACACTTTAAAGCCAGACCTGAAATGTAATTTCTGAAGAAATATATAAAAAATGAAAACATTGTGGAAAAACTGCTTTTTCAAAGCCAGAAGAGGTCACAGAATTTTGATTGTGGTTTTTTGAAAAAAAAAAAATACCCAGTTAAAAGAGAAGAAAAGGATCGTCCATTGAAATGTATGGGAGAGTGCCAGGTAGCGAGAGGTCATACCTGGCGCTGTGCAAGACTGAACGCCGGCGCTGTTCGCTGAGGCTGTGAAAATGATGAATCAGACGCTACATGGCGCTATCCCAGTCGCTAAACAGATTCTGCTTGATAAATGTGTAATTGCGTGCCGTGTCCGGCGTTCACCAGTCGCTACCTCTCATTAACCAGCCACTACCTGACGCTATCCTTTCTTAAATAAGGGCCTTAGTCTCAAAAATGATTTTTTTTCTATTGGATTTTAGAGAGATTGCCGATATAGATTAGTATAGAAGTATAAATCCTAAATATATTTATATGCCCACACCCATTTTCTTATTTTAAACTTATATGCTGACAGTTTGCTAAATCACTCCCGAGTCTTCCTTTCCTGGTATACGCCCCAAATATTTTTCAGGCTTGCAGCCAATTTCAGTTTTGTATTGGCTTCCTATACATCCCATCCATCAGCCTCATTGACACTAGAACCTTGTTTAACACCTATCCAGTGTCATCATCTACCTTAGATGAACAGAGCCATGTCTAGGGGCTAGTCTATAATGTGTTAAAGGTACAGAGGTAGCAGCACTGAAAGTAATTTACACTATCAGTTGGTAAATAGCTGCTGAATTTCTCCTCCTACTGTGCATGTAACAAGCAGGGATAAGTATTGGCCCTACATTGCAATAAGTCAGACTGTTCCCAGCTGTGTTCCAAATTGTAACAGCCTGACTGTGGCTGATGTTAGAATATCAACAAAAGCAGCATCATGTTGTGATATATTATATAACAGCCCAACCCTGCTATTGCAATGTAAACAGTTTACAGCAGACTAATATCCTCTGTGATGAGTGAGTTGAAAAGATTACTCTAAAGAGTCCTACACATGTTACACCTTCTGATTACTCCTCTGCAGACTTTCTCTAACACAGCTTGAACAATTGGCTTCAACCACACCCTACATTTCAAAATACAATATGGTTGGCTTTTTAGAATGCTGTGAGTTGGTGAGCTAGATATATCACTAAGAGGCCGATTCATTAATAGCACCAGGTAGCGACAGATGAGCGACAGTAGCGTTATTTTCACAGCGCCCGCTAGTATTCGCTGTGCTTGGGCGTTGTTCGGCTGTTGACAGCGACTCAGTCGGTGTGCGGTAATGTTGAATACGGGGTTAGGAGTCGCTGTTTGACAGGTTCCGCGCTGTATGGGAGCGCATGACAGCGAATGGCCATAGCGAACGGCTCCCAGCATATTCATTAACAAATCACGCTCCAAAAATTCTCGCGCTGTGAAATGCTTGTTTAAACCCCAGAGCGCTGGCGGCGATGGGTTAAAAGTAGTTTTTTAACCCCCAAACAACCATATTTTTAGAAAAAAAAAAAACATGTTTTTCAAAACATTTTGTAATATGAATACATTAATATCAGACCTGTAATATCAATTCTGCACACATTTTTTTTTTTTTTTACCTTAAAAAAAAAAACTAACATTGCAGAAGTGGTCACAGAATTTTTGACATTTAAAAAAAAAAAAAAAAATTAATAGCAATTAATTATGAATATTTAAAGATTGCTCCATTGAAATGCATTGGAGTGCGCCAGGTAGCGAGAGGTCATACCTGTCGCTGTTCAAGGTCGCTCGCTGGCGCTGTGGGGTGAGGCTGGAATAATGATGAATGATTCGCTATCTGGCGCTCTGTCAGTCGCTAAGCAGGATCGGCTTGATAAATGTGTGATTGCGGAGGGGAGCCGGCGTTCTCGTGGCGGTGAGCGCCATTACCGTTCGCTCACCATTCGCTACCTGGCGCTATCCCTTGTTAAATAAGGGCCTAAATGCCTGCAGTTGAAGGGGCTAGTAGTATGTACAAAGTCCCAGCAGGTTTGATCCATTGCCACTTTGCTAAGATACATAATGCAAGATGTGAGATGCATAATGCAAACTTCTAAATGGCAGAACCTTCCTATAATTCGAATGTTGTTTCCCTTTTTGCATTCTCACAAACCCTTCTGTGTAGGCTTTATATTTTTCCTTTTTTCGCATGAACCTCAAAATTAGGCTCCTTCCCTTGCTTTTTATGTTAACTTTACTTTCAGAAGTTTTTGCAGGTGGTAAGGGCCAGGAATTCATACTCTCTGCACTGTTGGAAATAGCTGACCATTCTTGCTTTCAGCTACCAGATAATCATCCCTTAATCACTGGCAATTTACATTTGATTTTCTTATGGGTAGAAGCACAAATTACTATTATGCCAGAATCAACATGCTCAATAATATGGGGATTTGTATCCAGCGTCATTAAACCAGAGCCTAGTTGGCTAATAAAATTAGCTCTGTGAGCATGCAAGGTAATATAAAGTGTCTATATATTATTGACTTCAGCTATCTATTAGGAATTATCTAAAAGGAAAATAGCACCTGTCGGATCTATGTACAGATATTCAATAATGTCTGCCTGGGTCAGCGTATTTATATTAATTCTTGCTTGCTCTAAACTGTTCTTGCAACCCAAGTTTCGTATTATAACTGAAGAGCTTGATATGTCTAGTCTGCTTTATGCTATCAGAATTATGTGTAAAATAAATTGAGGTTGCCTGGGTCCCTGCCAGATTAGATTAAGATTTAATATCTTTCTGGAAAGAAGCACACATTGCTTTTGCGAGTGATTACTTGAAGGAAAAAGAGGTCTGCTTTACAGATGTTTCTATGAATACAGTGATCACTAAATAAATAAAACTTTATATTATCATTGAGAGGGGATAATTTAATATTTGCCCTGGTCAGTCTCATCAGCGTGAACTGAGCAGATCAATAAAGATAAAATGACCTCCCATAAAAGATGGAGCAGAATTCAGATGTCTTGGTCATCTCTCTTTTCAATAATTGCTCATATTTGAGGCAGTCCTGAAGGGTCTTAAAAATAAATGTCGCATTTTTTGGCAACATCCAGCTAAGAAGTAATAAAACTTGCAATAAAAAAGAATCCTTCACCCTAATGAGCATTGGCATTTTGTATTCTCCCAGATTACATTGCAAGGCAGCTGTGGCATATTAAATATTGAGCGCATAGGGCTTTGCCATGCTTCCTGCGGGGCAAGAGGCCAATAAAATTATCCATTGTGACAGTCTGGCAGAAGAGGAGTTTTTTATTGAAAAATACAGTGCTGTGCAAAATGAGTTGGATGGATTGTTACATTTCCAAACACAGGAAGAAAGAACCATATCCTGTGGAACCACATCAGATAAAATAGCCTGCTTTGTTCCGCCATCTGATAGAATATAATAAAGAGATTTCAAATTCCTTCCCTGTGTCAGTCTTTCCGTCAAAATTAAGTAATAACTGTCCCCTATGACTGAGCAGGGGAAATAAATAATAAAGCACAGTTCACTGTGACTATGCCATTATTTAGATGATGCTGACTGGCAGCAACAAGGCATTACAAAATTGGCTCTTCAAAGCCTTCAGCTGATCATGGGTGACAGTCTAATAGTTCTTTTGTCAGGAGGCGACTGTGAAGACACCACAAATAGATCACACATATATAATTGCTTTGAAAACAAATCTGTTAGCCCCATGAAATTGGATGCCGGGTGTGCTTTATAGTAAGGCCCTCTATTCAATTTTCTTATCCTCTATGGTTTTCCTTTATGAAAGTATGACAGCAAAAGATGACATTTGTTGGACACGCTGGCATCTTTTCACTTGTGTCTTCTTGACTGTTGGCAATAAACTTTCTCCTGGGGCTTCTGAATTCTGTGAATATAGCCTATGTGATTGGTATAAGGCCCTAAGCTTTCTGACAAAAATTTTAGTTTGGATACAGCAGATTCATCACATGCTGATAGGAAGCTGATATTGCTGGTATCAGATATGATAAGGCCAGAATAAGTTCTCCTTAGCCCCCTATATTAAGCCTACAGAGGCATGGGTCTCTTCACATGGTGGCTTGGGACTTTGTTTTGGTACTCACCAAAAGCCATACATTTGAAACACATGGAGGGTGCATGTCTATGTCAATCTTAAGCTAATCCTTGGCATTGCACACACAGTGTCTCTCTGTGATGACCGCGAGATGTAAAGATATGATTTGCATGTCTCACTCCACTGCAAGGAGTGATGGGTAAATCTATTATTCCTTGTGTTGGGCAATATGTCTTCCCACTCTACGAAAATGCCTCTTTTCCTTTACCTTTGAGTAGAGAGTCTTTTGGTCTCTTTACCCCCCCCCCCCCTCCATTATTAAGCCTTACAACAGTTTCCTCACATGGTGGCTTGCAACTTGGTGGGAAAAAAAGTATATTCAACCAGAGAAGATAAAGAATTGTGGATTCTGGCTTATTTTAGCATTTAGATCGTGCTTTTAAGATGATAAAATAAACTTCATAGGTAATCCAGTTTTATGTATATGGCCCCAGTGCCAGGTGTTCTTGGATCTAGTGTCGTATATTCTCAATTCAATGAGAGAGTACTTGTGGTTAGAGATGTTAATTACAGTACCTGATATTTGAAAGCAATGGGTAACTTGCAATAGGGTCCACGGATTTAAGGAGTTGATTTCCAATGTGTGTCTATATAGAGAATGAAGCAACAATTTCAATGAGCATGCCGAATGTTGTAATACAGTATCTGCTTGATTCAGATCCTAATAGACTAATGGTCATAAACTATGTTCCTGATGCAAGGCAGATCTTAATTTGTAAAGAGCATCAGATAATGACTCTAAGATGTATGCATTTTTCATGTAAACCTCCAGTTGGGTTTCTGTAACAGTAATTTAGACTAGTTTAGCCCTAAGGACCTTTAGGGAGTGGCATCCTTGGACACCTAAACCCCACCTTTTTCTGAGCATGCATCCATATTTTCTATACTCATTACCTGGCAAACAAATGCAACATAAATTGCTTTAAGAATTGTTGCCAGTGTTTTTCAGATTTTTCCCTTTATGAGAACATATTTACTTGGTGGTTGAATATTTTTCTTGTCATGGTGTTGTTTCAAAATAACCATAATATGATCATCTAATTTGCATGAGCAGCCCTTCTAGCAATCTGTGAGGTCTTGATATTTTGTCTTAGCTACACAGAATGGCCTTGTAGCCCCCAAGTATTATCATCATGGAAGCCACAGGACTGTTGTGCTGCATATTATCTTACTGAAATGTCCATTGTATTGTCTATACCCATTGTATATTAAACTGTACCTTCAGCATGATTTATCGAAAAGCCCAGACCCTTAAAAAACAATTCCCCAGCATCTAAAATTAATATATTTTAAGTTTTTAGTCACTTACTTATTATTCTTTCCCCCACTGGGCTGCAACTCTGTTAAGGACTTTAGGATACGGGCACCGCCATCTTGACTCAGAAACATCACATACTGAGGAGAGGAGAGCAGGATAAAGTACAGGGGGGTGGGTTATAGCTGTGCTTTGCTCAGATACAGCAGAGCTGGGGTCAGGAAAAGGTCAGCAATCCCAGAATGCAGAGCAGCACAGTCAGAAGGCACTTCCTGTTTGCAGGCTGCCTGATGTTTCATAAGCTGCCATCTTAGATGTTTAAAGACTCATAACATGCAGTAGATGCAGGTAGGATGATTTTTAATGTGAGCAATCTGTATGTACAGGGTGTGGGAAACATATAAGATAGACTCTTATTCAGAGTGAAGGACCGCTTTAACAAAAGTTTACTAAATAAAGCAATAGCCAAGGATTTCCTGTTCTGAGCACAGGTTCATATTTCTTCCAAGCCCAGTAGTGATATGGTTATCATTTTATGAAGGCGTTTTTTGTTTTCTTGCCCAGCTTGGCTGATAGATAATATTATTCTCCAAAGTTTAACTAATGGACTACTAACATCATTTAAAGTTCTTTGGGGATATATTACTCAGGAACAATAGCATTTCTGTCTCACTGTAACTTGAAGACACTTCAAAAGTTTAGAATAATGAACTGTGGCTAATGAAATAGTAATACAATATAAATAATGATGATGGTTGAAGGATTTGGTTAATATCTCCCATGCATAGAAAGTATTTATGGGAACGGCACTGAGCTTTATTCTAAAGGCCAAACTGTAAATATTTTCATATTGCACTTGCTTAAAATGAACATGCGTAAAAAATTGTTTTGAGATTGTAGGTTATACAGTAATTTTTCTCAACATTATATTAGGCTTAAATTACTACCACTCCTATACTGTAAGCTCAGGCCTCATGAATAGTGATCAATAGGGTTCAATTGGTCATCTGCAGGTCATATGGTGGTAGAACAAATCAGGGAATGTGGAGGGGTGACATATTATAAACTGTGGACATGCCAGTTTAAAGTTGAACAGCCACTTTATGCTTTTTGTATTCAATTAGGTCAAAGTCAGGTAACCGTTACATATTTTGATTCTATGCATTCACATAGCCTTCAAGGAAAGGAGGACCATGAGGCTGGCCTCCCTGCTCTGATCTACGAGACCCAGCATAACTGGTGCCCAGACTTTACTGGAAAGATGGGTACCTGCCCTTTTTTTTTTTAATGTAACCATTTATAGTGTGGATAGTAGTTGTACTATATTTGTAAATGTGCTGTTTCACTTTGGGTGTCTACTAATACATATATGGTACTGTTTTAACCAGGAGATATTGGATTTTTACATGAAATATGATTTTATTGAAAAATGAAAACAAATGAAAATGTAAATTTGTTGTTACAAAAAACACTAAACAATGACAAACAAGACATTATATGTTAAAGCCTGTCTCTGCTGCAAAAAAACAATATATAATTTTCCTGGCAAAAATCACAGTTAAACGTTATACTAAAATGAGGGTGACAAAATCTCTAGCTGGCACTTAAAGGGTTAAAGCTACCCCTGTGTGTTCACTACAGAACTATCCAGTTGATAGTAAAGTAAAATATATGTAGGCCTTTGCTATTTTTTCATATTATGTAGGTTTATTTTGCTAACAAAAATTGTAATATACTTGCAAATGAAAGAACTACATTTCAAATGTCTAATCCAGGTTAAAAGAAAAGGAAAACAACATAGTGATCTAACTTTATTAGAAAAAACAAAAAGCACTTTAAAGTACAAGCAATGTTATGTGCAAAAGGCAGAATAAAGCCTCAGTGTCTGATCCTCTCTTCTGTAAGAAGAGTGTCAATATTCATTTGGTCCCTCAGCACAAGTATTTATTTTAGACCCTAAAGAAATTGACTTTGTGTAGTAACTTGACCCATGTGACTCACACGGCAAGTCAATATTTGTATGCGCGTATAAAAGACAATGGTCTTTCAGCCTGTGGATGAATCACAGTGTTTGTAATAGATAAAGGATGCTTTGTTACAGGCTTGGGGGTATTAGATATTGCGAGAGCTCCATTCTAGTCCCTTTCCTTGCCCATGCTTAATCAGATATTTGGAAGTTGGAGTGGGTCAGAACCATTGCTCAGCCTCAAGGCAAAGATGCAATGAGAAGAATGTCCATAATAATGAGCTAAAAGGAAACATTATTCCTAGGAGGACTGATCCTTCTCTGACCTCATAGCATATGTTAGGACTGCTAATGGAGGCTTGTGTATGGATGTTTCAAATTATTCCCTTTATTGCACTGCATTAATGCAGCCTAAACTATTTATTTCTCTAAGCAGAAAGAAATTAAGAAGTTGGCAATCCACAGTTTTATTTAGGGTATATGTTTTGCTTTTTGCCTTTCTTGGAGAGGGGGGGCATGTTTCAAAAGAATTACATTTGTCATATATACATTATCTACCTTGACAGTTTATTCTATATACTTGCAGCTAACTAACTGACTGATTTCAAGGCATTCAGAGAGCTATTAAGGAAAATGTGGAACATACTCTTCCTTATTGTAGAGTCTCTCTATCTGCTCCCCACCTAAGCACACAATCAAATGCAAAACAATTTAGGTATATTGCATCTGATTGGTATACGAGGCAAAGAAGCTTTTTCTGGTAAAAGACAGAGGTTTAAAAAACAACCAGTCAAAAAATCCTTATTAAACCATTTGTGGAGGATCTCTAGGTATGACTGATAGGCTTTCATGATTTTAATAAATAACCCACTCCATATGGTGTTTATTTGGATTTGGTTGTTTGAAAAAAGTTTGTCAGGACTTTAATTACAATTTTTTACTTGTTTTCCCAACAAAATGCATAACAAGGTAAGAAGCAGAAACTGATTTACTTTAAAATTAAAACACCAAAACGGTGCTGAAAAGCAAAAATTACTGTGGTCTTAGAGAAATTTATTTTCAGCCTTAGACTTGCACCCCACAGCATTCATAATGTTCCTCCCCCCCCTATTTATTCCCTATGCCCCTAGAGCTCTGAATTGCTGTACATGCACCAGAAGCATTGGGCGGCCATTGTGACTGGCCAACACCCAAGAGGGTAAATAGTTATGGCGCACCAAGTCATTAAATCCAGGAATAGTCCGGGGTCAAAAACAAGCACAAGACGCTAAACCCCAACCCACGACTATAGATTGATAGAAGCAACCACTGTCTAAAGTGGACCAACACCCTCCCCTGATCGGCCCGGGAATCTATAAGATTCCCGGACCGATCAGCTCCCTGACTGCGGGGCACCCCCGATCGGGGAAACCCTGTGGGAAACCCCCCCAGATCCCTGAAAATCCTACCTGATCCTCGTTCCAGTGGCACATGCACGGGCCGCCACCGCCTCCCGTGCGTCCCTCTAGCAGGGCGCGCACCCGCGAAGGCCATTTGTGAATGGCCGGAGTCGGCGGCGGCCCGTGCTCAGCTTGTCCGGCGCTGCCTCTCCTTGTCCGGCGGCGGCGATTGGATGAGTGAGTCACGTGGGAGCGGGGTCAGGTGAGTTTTCGGGGCTTTCTGGGGGGTTTCACACAGCGACCGGGGTGCCCCGCGGAAGTGGACCAATACCCAGGATAGTCAAAATCCTGGGTGTTGGTCCACTTTAAGCAGTAATAAGAAACTTTGGTATTGTATAGGCTTATAATGTTGCAGGGCCTGTTATGCCCCCTCCCCACATCCATTATGCTGAGATCATAGCATTGCAGGGTCAGAACATGGGCTGAGTATTCATGACTGGGGGTACAGTGGGGCAAGGGATGTTGAAGGGGCTGGATAGGGCAGGCATGGGGTGTTATAAGTGTAGTAAGTGAATTCTGGCATAGTCTGCAGTGGAGGTGGGCTGTGTTCAAGGGGTTACACTCGTCCCAGCCAGCTCCAAAGCTGTACAGACCATCAGTATTTCTCGCAGACCTCCATGTTGCCATTATGAATCTAATTAAGACCATATCTTATAAAAGAATAGACAACCCCATGATCATTCCTTGCTATTCTTCATTAGTTAGTTAGGAAAAGCAGCAGCCACTGGAGGTCGAAAACGTATGTCCACTTTTAGGTAGAAACCGAAAAATCCATCTAATAATAGCCCCCTCTTCTTTTCTTTTCATTTTTTTCAATATGTCATAATGGATAGTAGCAGTAGTTATAGATGATGTATGGTGACTTCTTCCATTTAGCCTTTTTTTCATGTGCGCTAACCCTATGTTTAGTGATCTGCCTCATCCCCCAAAACAACGTTATATTCCATATAGCTTTTCTTCACAACTATTACAGATATCGATGACTGTTAAAAGCCCCAATCCTCTGGAGCATTTTGCTTTGTGCAACACTCCTGTGGCCTTAGACCCCCAGCTCAGTACAGACACAGCAGCAGTTAATAAGTGGAAAGAGAAAAGGTGATTGTAGCTATCACATCGGACAGCACTCATTTCACAAGGTAATTCTCAGGCATCTCTTAATCCCTAATGTGAGTTCAGCTCTATGTGTATCTCTCAGATCTCTAAACATCAGGGCTGGTGATGAATCTCCATCTGCCAGAGTGAGAAGCAAGCAAATTCATATAAAATTAGGCTTGCAGCCATTAATTTTAGATGGAGCATGCACTACAGTATATTCCAGTTTTAGAGGATTTTCCTTACATTTCAGACGAGTATAATATACTGCCTAAAAGTGACAGGTACTTACTCAGGTGATCTGGGAAAAGGATACCATTGTTTTGCATAAACACAAAAGGATTCTTAAAAAGGTAGGGGATGCTGGTAGCCAAGCAATGGGGTCAGCTATGATATTTCTTCTAAGGGACGAGCTTGCAAATTGTATTAGCTCTGCGTTGCTTTGCCATTCAGAGGCAGCCGGTTTACTGTTATTTCCTGTGATAAAACGCAGGTACCATGTAGCTGGAATTCAGAAGTTGTACCTGTATTTCTCTATAGACAATACCAGTAAAAATCCAGTACTAAATGCCACATCGAAAAACATGCAAATAATCTTCAAAACCCATTTACACAGACCCCAAGGGTAATAAACTTTTCTGATTCCTCTTGTCAGTGCAACATTTCCAGAGTCCAGCCTGTTATTTTTCCACTTCGTGTGCGGTTTAACCCACTGGGATATGTTGTGGAAGATGATTTAATATTAAATATCCTCTTAAACACACAAGATGGAAAAAGGACATGTTACTTTTACACCCTGTATGAAATCCTGACACAGCTAGTGGTAACGTGTTTTCATTGTACCATTCTTCTTTTGAGGGGGACTGGACTGTAATGACATGTCCACTGACCTCCCCTGTGTGGATACAAAAGCATTAACTACACTCATATCTGTACAAATATTTCAGTAGAAATCGATTATTTGATAGGCAGTTCTCATCTTTAAAAGTAGAAAGTAACATTCAAATTCTGACTCCCTGTTTTTCTTTTTAATTCATTCCAGTTTAAAGAAGACTTTTTTTATACGGGGGTCCGCTTTAGTCCTCACCAGCTGTCCAACGTGGTACGTGGGCTAACATGGTGTTGGCCAATGGGTCTCCCGAAAAAAAAAAGGGGGGGCCCTCTAAGTCACTCACTGGAGGTTATCCTTAAGTTGGTGTTTGTATTTGTTTAAGTACATAAAACATTTTTTAATTAATTGCATAGACATTTATTTTACAACATATATTACCAGTCATACATATTACATGGGTACTTTACCTTTTTTTCACAGTCTCTAACGTTAGTTAGTCTTTTTGTACACTAAGTACTCTTTTCTGGATCCGTTAGTCTATAATCCCTCCAGTTTGTAGCAATTTGGGTTTTAAGTCCACAGTTTGTAGCAAGTTGTGGCTGTTTGAATATTTTTTGGTAGAGGTTGGTACTCGCGTTTCGCCGTAGCTTCCTCAGTGTGTGGGTCCATTCATTCTAGTTGTGATATATTATTTGAGGGCAAGATCAATGGCGGATCTCAGGAATATAAGTAAACGTCATAAGACAAGTACAATATCTCAATTGGAAATGGTGCACATTGTGGTTACTTACATATCATGCATGTGTCTGTAGTCACCCGAGCGTCTGAGGTTTGGTTGCAGCGGTTCATCCCAGTTCTAGTGTGGTGCAGGTTTTTCACCTTTAAGGATTGGTGCCAGAATTTGAGAATATAAGTTAATTGGAAGGAGTGGAGCAGTAATAGTATGGCAATATGGCTATATATACCACCTACCACTGGCCAGTTTGTGGTGCTCCTGTGATAATGTAGACCTGGCTAGTTGGGGGGTGTATGAAATAGTTATATCATTCTGAAAGTAATGGTTTAGTTGCTTACCTCTGTGTGGGAATGTAGAAATGTAACCAAAAAAACGGCACCCTCAGTATTGTGAGGGTGGTTCAGCAGGTTCTCAGCGTGTGGTGGCTACTAACAACTAGTGTCCTTTCTGACTATGCGTCTCCTTTCCGAGCGGTATTGCGTGCGGAGATGGAGGTGTGTGGCTTTAAAATGCTTATATGCTGGTCCTGCAGGGTGTCCGGGGCCGCCGAGTGCAGGACGGGCGGGGTTACACGCGCCTGCGCGTCCTGCTGGTTCCCTGATTGGTTGTCAGTATCAGGGGCAGAAGTGCGTATATCGCTCTTCCACCCGGGGCGGCCCTGTCCGGTTATTGGATGGTTAGTGTGTCAATCATGGCGCAGTGTTAACGTTAGAGTGTGATGTCGGCGGCGGCCATGTTTTGGGTGGGTGCGGATGCAGACTAGGGGAAATGTTGCCTTTGCGGTGGCGGCCATATTACTGGTTGGTTAGGGCACCTTATACACAGTTTCCTTCAGTGCGGATTCATCGGTATTGCTGTGTGGTGGAGGAATCGCTGCCTACCTCGACTACAGGCACTGGGGTTTAGATATTCTAGGCATATTTACAACACAGTAACAAGATAAATAATAAAGGTTATTTCTACATTATTATGATAGGAGATGATTACTCACAAATGTATATATGGAAAAAATTATTAGTAATCAATGCTACTCAGTGCAATTTAAATCACAGAAGTGCCTTGGACATGAGCTTAATTAAATATTACCTATGAGCACTATCAGCCGAAGTATTTTCCTGCATTCTGTGCTTATATCACCTTGGTTTAGGCACCAAATGCTAGTTATGTTCATGTATGCTGATAGTAATAGATAGCAGGCATTAGAGAAATGCATTGGGGGTGAGCTAGTTGTTGGCTTAATGTAGTGTTACCTATAAGTCATGTTTTGTTATACTATTTGTGCTCGTGCCGCAATTTTGGGGTACGGGTTGGGATTGTCTATAGGAGTTTATTGGGTGGGCTTATTTGAGAAAAGGGGAGAAAATGCACGTTTCGTTCAGACCCGGTGGGTGTGTTGCTTTTAATTTTACTATCCACTTTGTTTCTTTCTGTAAGGTAATTTTTTGAATATCACCACCTCTTTGGTTGATGTGTAGTCTGTCTAATGCCTGAAAAGAGACCCCTTTAGGGTTAGTGGCGTGTTTCATAAAGAAATGACGGCCTATTGGTGTGGCTAGGTTTTTGTTGCGAATGTCCCTTATATGTTCGTTAATTCTGATTCTAAATTTTCGGTTGGTTTTCCCAACGTAAAAGCAGCCACATGGGCATGTCATTAGGTATATGACGTAGGGGGAGTTACAATTTACGAAATGTTTAATACTATATGGTTGGTTATTGGGGAGGGTATTGCATATGTATTGCAACCCCCGCAGTTATATAGTCCCAGGGTCTTACAGCATTTTTGTTTCGTCTGGTCTGAGTGATGGTTCTTAACCAGTGAGTATTTGATAGATTTTGTCCTCCTGAAAACCAATTGTGGTCTGTCTGGGACTAAGGTCACCAGGTCAGGGTCATGTGTTAGAACGTGCCAGTGTTTTTGGAGGATACTTCTAATGTCTGTGTGCTGTTTTGTGTATGTGAGGATGAATGGTAATGATGGTGTTGATTTTGTGTCTGTTTTTCTCTGTGGGAATAGTAGGGTCTGTCTATTTTTCTCCAGTGCTTTTTGGTAGGCCCACTTAAGTACTTTTTTGCTATATCCCCTCTGCAATAATCTGTATCCATCCCTGATGCCGTTTGCTGCTTCTTGAAAAGTTTCCTTTGTTAAAGTGGACCAACACCCAGGATTTTGACTATCCTGGGTTTTGGTCCACTTCGGCGGGGCACCCCGATCGGGGGTGCCCCGCTGTGTGAAACCCCCCAGAAACCCCAAAAAACTCACCTCTCAACGCTCCCACGTGAACGCCGCAGCCAATCCCTGCCAACGTCCAGGCGGGGGACAGGAACGTCCAAGCCGCTTCCGCCGCCGCCGCCTCCCGCGCGTCACTCTCGGTGCGCGCGCGCCCCCGCCGGCCATTCATAGAGGGCCGGCGCGGGCGCGCGCACGTCTGGAGGGGCGCGCGGGAGGCAGCGGCGGCGGAAGCGGCGGCGGATCAGGTAAGATCTTTTTGGGGTTTCTTGGGGGTTTCACCCCGCGGGACATCCCGATCTCGGATGTCCCGCGGGGTGGGAGGTGATCGGCCCGGGAATCTTATAGATTTCCGGGCCGATCACCCCTGGGTGTTGGTCCACTTTAAGCAGTTTCGTCTTGCTCGCAAGTATTCCCCATAGGGAATACTCTGTTTTAAAGGGGTTGGATGTGAGCTTGATGCTCGTAATATATTGTTTGCTGCAGTGAGTTTTCTGTGAAAGTTAGTGCTAATATTTCCTTTTTCATCTATGCCAATCTTGAGGTCCAGGAACGTTATTTCCTTCCTATTGTAGTCTAGTGTGAGTTTAAGGTTCAGTGTATTTTGGTTTAAACGGTGATGAAAGTCTTTGAGTTCTGTTTCTGTTCTCTCCCAGAGGATGAGTATATCATCGATATACTTATACCAGGTAGTGGCCTTCTCCAAAAAGGGAAGCATATTGGCATCCTGCCATAGGGTGTGCTCCCACCAGCCCAGATAGAGGTTGGCATAGGTGGGCACACATGTAGTGCCCATGGCGGTGCCTTGTATTTGGTGATATAGTTGGTTGTGGAACAAGAAAATATTGTGGGTGAGTATAAATTGAAGTAATCTGATGAGGAAAGAGCTGTGGTCGTACTGACCTATGTCCAATTGATCCAGAAAGGTTTTTACTGTCCTGCGTGGTGTGGTATGCTAGAATAGAGTGCTTCTACGTCGAAGCTTGCCAGGAGCGTACCCTGTGGTAGTGTTAGGTCATCTAGTGTTTATAGTAAGTGTGGTGTATCCTTTATGAATTATGGTAGAGTCTGTACGTACAGTTGTAGATGTATGTCAATGTATCTGCTTGCTGTGTGTGTAAGTGAGCCTATTCCCGAGACAATGGGGTGGCCTGGTGGGACAGTGGTGGATTTATGAATTTTGGGTAAGGCATAGAATGTTTGGGTGACTGGTTTGTCTATTCTGAGGAAATCTGCTGTTTGCTTGTTTATTATGTCGTGTGATAATGCATGGTCGATTAGTGCATTGTATTCCTCGCGGTCCTTTTGTAGTCTTATCATGGCGACTTTCTGATACCAGTCCTTGTTGTTCAGTAACTTGTGGCACATCCTTTCATATTGAGTTTTTGTCATAATTACTATGTTGCCCCCTTTGTTCGCTGGTTTGATGATAATGTCAGGGTTAGATTCTAATTCTTGTAGTGCCTTTTTCAGTGGGGGGGTAATGTTGTTTGGTCTGTGTCCTTTTGTTGATAGTCTCTCAATGTCGTATGTGACTAGGTTGACAAAAGTTTTAATGCTTGATTGTAGTTGTAGGGGGGGGAAAGTAAGTGGACGGTTTCTTGAAAATCTTCTTGTGAAGGGGATTCTCTATGTTATGTGACTGAGGGGTCTGTGGTGTTTGTTGGGATGTGTATTGTGTTGGTTCTGGTTTTGTTCGGCCAATAACTCACAAAGGGTTTCTAGGGTTGGTTGGTCATCCTCAGTAAGGGTTGTGCTGGGGTGTTGCTCTATGGTATTCCTGTATTGGTATTTCAACAGGACTTTCCTGGCAAATAGGTGGGTATCCGTCGTTAACTCAAATTTATCGAGGTTCGTCTGTGGGCCGAAGTTTATGCCTAGTTCTAGTACTTTTTGGTTAGGGGTTAAGGGTACTGAAGCCAGTTTTACTATTTGATTTGTTGGTGTCATTTCAGTTGTGATTTTGCCTGACTCCTTGTGTTTGCGTGTGGTCTCTTTGGTGGTTGTTGCTGGAATGTTGGGTGAATGTCTAGGTCTAAAAAACTCTCCTCAGATGAAGTTTCACTGATTTGGTGGTCTGGGGATGGGTATGTCTTCCTTTTTTCAGGGAATCTGCCCCTTTGTTCCCTGAGGTCGGAGGTTTGTTCTCTATTGGGGCCCTGGTCTGTTCTGTATTGTCCTTTAAAGTTTTGATAGGTTGTGTTCCTCTGGTGGAACGGCCCCCATGGTCTACTACTCTTACTCTGACTTGTGCCCCACCTATATGCTCTTCCTTCTCTGTATGCTTGTAGATCCCTTTCAAATTTCCTTGTTTTATTTTCCCAGACCTCTTTATTGAGTCTGGATATGTCCCTTGTTATGTGTGTGTTCCGTGTGTCAAAGTGTGTCCAGTCAGTGTGTTGGTTTAGGTCTGCACAGATTTCTTTATAATCCCTTTCTATCTCATTAAGTTGTTTTTCCTGTTGTGTAATGAGTCATTCTATCATTTTGGTAGAGCACTTCTGAAGATTGTCCTCCCATTCAGTCTTGAAGGTCGGGTCTAAGTTAAAGATTTGGGGAAAGATTCTGATCCTCAGTCCCAGCTGTATTATTTTGTTCTCCAAGTACTTCTAAAGGAAGTCTATATTCCAGAAGAGTTTTGTCTTTTTTTGGAAAAAAAAAAGCCCCCTTTTTCAAAATTAAGCAGTGCCCCTGAGGCCTTACCTCTACACAACTGGAATCTAAGCACTGGAAGAAAACCTCTCCTGATAACTGCCTTCCCCCCCCCCCCCCCGGCCAGTTTAAAGAACCCTAATTTGCCATATAGCACATTTTTGCATTTTTTCTGATAACTCTCCTTTGAACTCACAGAAGATCCCGTCCTTCTTTGCTCTATTTCACATGCATTTAAGAGTAAAGTTTTAGTTGTAGAATAAAAGAGGGCACCAAATGCACTGCTGCCATTTACTTGGCAATGCAAGCACACATGTATTTTTTATTTATATTCACGTCTGCTGTACAAAACTTTGAAGAACTACTTAATAGCATTAAAAAATGACATATTTTAAACTAATGTTTACATTTTAGCAAGCTTAGACATTGGAGGCTACAATAATAAGCCAGACCAGCCTTTTGATAAATCAAAAAGTGTCCCTGTGCTATACACCACCATCCATGCTGTAATATGTTGCTGCCATAATTCAGACAAAATCTGTCTCTAGGCTTTTAAAGGAATGATTTCATTATATAACATGGCTTTACCTAACGATCCCCTGCTGTAGCGTGGGAAAAATACCTAGGAAATGAACCTCCAGCTCACCAGAGCCATAATACCGGCCACATACTGCAATATCTGCCGCAGTAAGATGGAAAAAAGAATGCAAAAGAGGAGTTCGAAACACAGACTACTTCTTTTCTGGTAGCAACTATTCATAGCTGGAGCAGACATTTCAGCCATGTCACACCGCTAGAAATATATTGAGTAACCTGCTTTTTTATAGCACAAGTCAAATACTTGTCAAACAGACAGTGTCATCTTAACCATAGGATTTTATGGGATTAAACATGAAATCAATACAAATACAGCACACACATTCATCCAGTGGTTACAGCTATTTTTTTAGCCCTTTTCACATAGGAAGCTTAGAACAGAGGATTTTGAAAAAGCACCTAACTGGAAAGAAAATAGTAGTTAACATATAAGCAAGCATGTAACTTCTGCTACAATTTTTTGCCTTTAGTGGGATACTATTTTCCTACTTGTTCTGAAAATAAATAAGGTGTTTATAAATGTTCACAAATCAAACATACATTAAAGTGATCCTATACCCAGAAAAGTTTACCTTCTATGCCCAGCCAAGTGCCCCAGAACAGGCTGTGTTTCATAT
This sequence comes from Gastrophryne carolinensis, assembly GCA_027917425.1. NCBI lineage: Eukaryota > Metazoa > Chordata > Amphibia > Anura > Microhylidae > Gastrophryne > Gastrophryne carolinensis. Next base: position 218,672,125 of record CM051234.1, read on the forward strand.
GGTATTAAAACCTTTGCCCAATATTTACAAAAACCCTAACAGGAAGCATGATGTCTAATGGCATGCCATATGCTAATTCATTCATTTACTAGCTAAAAGCTACAAGCACAAAATGGCAGTTCAGCAATTAGTGCTATCAAATTTATTGCAGTTATTATCACTGATAAGGCTGGCCCGCAATTCTGAGCTGTGTGTACTGTAACTGAATATATCACCACTGGAAAGCACCAGGGGACAGGGCTGCACAGCCAGGAAGCAATATGGGCAACTGCGTCTGGTTTCTGTTGTTATGAATATTGGGCAAAGGCTTTAGCAAAGAAAGGAACACAGGCTGTTTTGGGGCCCTGGGTTGGGTATAGAAGGTGACAACATAAGCCCCCTTTCTGGTTATAGGATCACTTTATGGCAAACAAACAAAGTCAAACTTTTAGCTATGTTTGTATCACTTTGCTTTGCTTTTTTGTTGAGTCACGTTGAAACAGTAACATAAAACCAGACCCTTAACCTCCCTAACAAGTTTTTTCTAGGTCTATGTTGCAGACCCACTGTAAAACCCCCCAGACTGAAAAGTACAGAACAGCACCTCCCTGACATGCTACCTCAGGTAGAGCCCTAATTACGGGGAACAACCTAACTCACCACTCAACTGGGAAGCCTAGATTCTAAAGACCAACCTTCTTCCGTCTCTGTCTTCCAAAAGGGGGGACAGACTGTGCTGCAGGTAGGGCCCAGGCCAGGTGGAATGAGTTTTGCCAAATTCTGGGATATTGTAGAATGTTTACTATAACTCTACTTGTTAGTGTGGGTTGTGTGAGGAGAGAGAATTATTTTATCAGAATGCTGATAGTTGGAGGTAGAAAGCTTTACGCAAGGTTTAAAAGGCAGTTAGCACACTCCAAAATGTGCCTTTGTTTCTATTAACCTGTCAGCTGCTGTTAGTACTACATATGAAGGAGGCCACTCTTCACTCCACAAAGGCTTACGAAATGTTTAAAAAAGCCTCTCAGATTTCGGGCACGTAGCTCAGCAATAATAGGTCTTTTAAGGCAAGGGGAATAGGCTAATGGCTGTGTACTGAGAAAATAAATGAATTATGCTGGCATCCAGGAAAAGGTGTCTATTGGGCTGGAAGGCACTTTTTTGTCTCAGAAAGCTGGACAGAATTGGACAGAAGTCTGCTTAAATGTCTGGCTACATTGTATGCATGCACTTAAACTAATTTCAATTTATATACCCAATAGAATTGATTGCTTATTAAGAGGATCACCCTGGCTCCTTCAATTTAGTCACCAGTGAGCGAAGAGAGAAAGAGCCATTTACTGGTTCTGGGCATTTGATTTGACAATAGCCAGAGATCAGTAATACTTGCAACACATACCCTATGGGGGCTGATTCTAACATTAGTAACAAAATAGGAGATGCTCGACCAGGCTTAGCAGTATTAAAAGCTGGAATGTAGTAAATTATGCGAGGGCTCATATGCCTCAGAGGCCAGAGTGCACGCATGCTCCACATTATCATTTGCAAATGCTGCAAGCACCGCGGATCTTGATGGCTATTTTAGAAAACAAAAGCAAAGCAAAACACATAATATATCCAGTTTACTTAAAAGTGTATAACATGAATTGTAGGAAATATTTTAAAAAAAAGCTTTGTAAAACATTGAATCAATCATTTCAATACATTCTAAGTAAATTCTTCCCATTTTTGCTATTAAAGCGGACCTTCACTCTGAATAAGAGCCTATCTTATATGTTTCCCACACCCTGTACATACAGATTGTCCACATTAAAAATCATCCTACCTGCATCTACTGCATGTTATGAGCCTTAAAACATCCAAGATGGCGGCTCGTGGAACAACAGGCAGCCTGCAAACAGGAAGTGCCTTCAGACTGTGTCGCTCTGCATTCTGGGATTGCTGACGTTCTCCTGACCCCAGCTCTGCTCTGTCTGAGCAAAGCACAGCTATAACCCCCCCCCTGTACTTTATCCTACTCTCCTCAGTAAGTGTGATGCTTCTGAGTAAAGATGGCAGCACCCATATCCTAAAGTCCTGAACAGAGTTGCAGCCCAGTGGGGAAAAGAATAGTGACTAAAAACTTAAAATATATTGATTTTAGATGCTGGGGAATAGTTTTTTTAAGGGTTTGGGCTTTTCAATAAATTATGGTGAAGTTCCGGTTTAAACATATTTCTTTAGGTATTTATCTTTACCAGAAAAATAAAGTTGATAGTTCAGCCCTAAATATTACATGATTATGCAAAGGTTTATTTTGTTTTTAGTTTAGAATTTCACCTAAAGTAGGGAATCGTTACAAAGAAAGGCTTAGACACTAGATATTTTACCTTATTATTTCAGTAATAGTGCATGAAATGAAGTATGAGAACAACTGTCATTGCTCCAGTGAGCACCAGTCATTGCACATTGTACTAGTGAGCTTCCTGCAGTTCTGGCTTCTGTCCTTCAGGGGGGCACGTGTGACAAGTTCAGACTGGCAGGCTGATTCATCACTAACGCCAGGTAGCGACAGATGAGCGTCTGTAGCAGGCATTTTCAGAGCACCCGCTAGTAGTCGCAGTGCTGGGCCATGAGTCACTATTTTATAGCGACTCAGTCGCTGTCCAGTTATGTTGAATACATTGTGAGGAGTTGCTATTTGACCAGTACAGCGCTGTATGGGAGCGCATGTTAGCGACTGCTCATAGCGACTGACTCACACCATATTCAGCAAAAAAACAGCCTCACAAATCTCTGGCGCTGAAAAATGCTTGTTTGAAGCCCAGAGCGCAGGAAGCGGTGTGTTTAAAGTCTGTTTTTCAGCATCTATCAACTAGTAACAAAGCGAAAACATATGGAATTACATTGTAACAACATTGTAACATGAACACTTTAATGGCAGACCAGACCTGTAATGTCATTTCTGAAGAAATATATAAAAAATAAAAAAAAATGTGAAAAAAATGCTTATTCAATGCCAGAAGAGGTCACAGAATTATTTGAGATTAAAAAAATAAAAAATAAAACAAAAACACAGTTTAAAGAGAAGGAAAGTATCGTCCATTGAAATGTATGGCAGAGCGTCAGGTAGCGAGAGGTCATACCTGGCGCTGTGCAAGGCTGAACGCCGGCACTGTTCGCTGAGGCTGGGAAAATGATGAATCAGACGCTACATGGTGCTATCCCAATCGCTAAACAGATTCTGCTGATAAATGTGTAATTGTGTGGCGTGTCCGGCGTTCACCATTGGCGTTCTCATTAACCAGCCACTACCTGATGCTATCCCTTCATGAATAAGGCCCTAAGTAACCGATCATTCTCTATGGGTGACTCAGTCAAATCCATTACTGCTTCAAATACTGAAGGTATACAAAGGTGTACAGGAGGCTACCAGAAAAGTGGGGTGCTAAGTACAGTGCCATGAGAGTGATAGCAGGTAAATGGAGTAGGACTTTCCATTTAATTTTTTAAGCATCCCGTAGGGAACTATTAGTTTTCTGCACTTTTTCTGTTTGATAATACTATTGTACACATCACTAAAGAGGACAAAAATTAAAGAGATACTCCCCTTTGATCCCTGAAAAACATCCCTTTGGTCTATATTCTGGGCTCCATGCATACCCCCCACACCAGCTTCCGCAGACAGGGGAAAGTCCATTGACTGCAGAACAGGTAAGTATAACAAATCCTAGAATAAATAGTTTTTGGATTTTTTTTTCTTTGGGAGCTATAGATTGCAGAACTAAAAATGAGTGACAGGCTTTAGTAAATTTTCATACTTCAAAAAGGGTGATCAACTCACAGATTTGTTGGGAATCAATGGCCCTTCAAAGAAGAAACAAGTCCCATGAGCCAAGACAAGACTAATACAAGAAAAGGAATGATTCATAGAGGGAAACGATGAAGAGAAAGGAGCAACCAATGATTGATGGCAATATAGATCTACATTTCCTAATGTAAAGGATACATGGCTCTTTATCAAAGAGACAGACATTTCCTCTTTTTTTTAGTTTATGCTGGTTACTTACTAGCCACTTATTTTTTATTTACATTTTTTTTATCTTGGCAATATTTTTTTTTATGTCTTTGACATGTGTATTGTGATGGAATCTGTAGGATCACATGAATGTAAATCCAACATAGCAGCTAGTGCAGAGTTAATACCAGAGCAATGTGTTACTTGCCAAGTAGCAAATGCTGCCAGGTCACAAAAGAAAATCTATAAATGTAATTATTAGTAATATATTCTCTATCTCCCCAGTGAGACATCACATTATTTGTAATGATTTACAAAGCCTTTTAACTTTCAAGTCTGTGTGATTGGACCATTTATTTTCTGTAGCACAGTTTTAAGTATTTAATTTATATATATTTAATTTGTATATGACAGCATACAAAATAGATACAATGTAAGGATCGGGGTTAGCATGTCCTATCCTCAGGCTCTATTTACTACTTACAAGCACATAACTATGGTTCATGTGATGGTTTTTAGGAACCATAACAGTATTGTTTTTAGTAAACAAGATTGGGGCTAAATACTAATAATAGTAAGAAATGGCATCTTTGAGGGTAGGAGATCAGTGGTGGCAGATAACTTATTCAGGTGCCTGGAGAGTTCTGTGGTGCAGAGAAATGGTCTCATGCAGGGTATTAATAAATTCAGATGTTGAGTGGCATTTAGTAAAATACTGGTACCTGGATGGAGAATCTGTGTATAGAGGCCCAAAGCAGCATTGCGTGCTGTGTCGGGTGCACCAATTCATGCCCATGCACTAGAAACACCAAACCCATGTGAAAGTGCATCCTCATGCAGAAACTTGTGATTCAATGCATGATTCCTGGTACGGAAGAGGTCACCATTATTTGAGATTAAAAAAAAAAAATAACAAAAAGCCAGTTTAAAAAGAAATAAAAGAATGTCCATTGGAATGTATGGGAGAGCGACAGGTAGCGAGAGGTCATACCTAGCGCTCTGCAAGGCTGAACGCCGGCGCTGTTCGCTGAGGCTGGGATAATGATGAATAGGACGCAACATGGCGTTATCCCAGTCGCTCCACAGATTCTGCTTGATAAATGTGTAATTGAGTGCCGTGTCCGGCTACCTCTCATTTACAAGGCACTACCTGATGCTATCCCTTCATAAATAAGGGCCTAAGTCAGTCAAAGTTTCCAGTGGCCCCCCATGTTTCTCTACTCTTTACTCTAGCATTGGTGAATTTGTCTCACCAGCTACTGCGTTATAGTCGAATTTCTATTCTTCAATCTGGGGTGTTTTTCCTGTGTCATATGTTCTACAGGTTTTTATGTGTAGTGTTTTAGTGATTGATATCCTGATTCCAGTTGTCCTCCAGTGTTCCAAATGTTTTGTCTCAGATGTTCTCTGTATCCCTCCATCCTCGTGTTTTTTGTTGAGTGTATTAGTGCTTAATAATTGCGTTATTAACGTATTGTTTCTTCAAGTTTTAATAATAAATCTTTTTTGGTCAAATGTCCACCTTTTTTGTTTTTGTTGCTTTAAACTATTAAAAATTAGTACAGTTATCAAAGTTCGAAAGTTAAAGAGCAAATAAATAACATGCTTTCATTTATAAAAAAAAAAACATGCCGGCTATGACCGGCATGTGTTTAATGGATGAAATAAGCATGTGAAGTTCTGCATTTTCCTCCTGCTTTTAGCTGGAGGAAAATGCATGAAAAAAACACATTTGCGCACTTTTCACCCCTCAAAACAATCCCTAAATTGCACGCAAATTTACTCTTTGAGTAAATTTGCACATGAAATCTTACGCGCAAATTTACACACACAAAAAGCACACAAAAAGTGTCTGTTAAAATGCAGGAAAACCATTTCTACTCCTGAAACGTGCATGCAAATGACTTTACTTATGGGCATGAATCAACCCTATTGTGCTTTAGGGTTGTATGATGACTTAAAGGGACACTAAAGTATCTTTTCCTCTGCCTGCCTGCTGAGTTAGTGCGTGAGGTTAAAAAAAGGTACCTCCTCTTCCCAGCAGCATGTCCCCCCACCGTTTACTTCCAAGTTGCTGTGCTGGGGAATGCAGCAAGGACCAGGAGAGTCCAATTTTTTTAACCCCCCCACACTGACTGGGTGCTGGTGGGGAGCCAATGGGGGGCATTTTTACTAGACTTTAGGGTCAAAATTAAGGTCATCTTCAAAATGATCTTGCATGCTTGCCTCTCTATGGTGAGCCCTCTGTGTTTTCATGCAAACTAAATAAATGTGTCTCGTATTTCATAGCATTGTGCATATAAATAAAATCATTTTCCAAGTTTTGTTCACTAGATTGTATGAACATTTGGAAAAGATTATTTTATATTTCTGTTTGGCTACTGATGCATGTATATTAATGTTTCTATTGCTCGTAACAATGATTTAAAGGTCATAGTGATGTCTGATCAGAAATGATTAATAATAATTCTACATATTGTAGCAATAGCAGTAGTAATGCCGTTTTAATCATGTATGACATGATCGTGTGTTTCTGATTTGCTAACAATTTGCCTGTTTATTGCAGATGACGATTTCTTTCATGAATTGCCAGAAACATTTCCTTCAGATCCACCAGAGCCATTACCCCATTTCCTCATTGAGCCGGAAGAGGCTTACATTGTAAAAAACAAGCCAGTCAATCTCTACTGCAAGGCCAGTCCAGCTACGCAAATCTACTTCAAGTGCAACAGCGAGTGGGTGCATCAGAGAGACCATCTGGTTGAGGAAAGAGTGGATGAAACCTCAGGTAAGCTTACTTAAAGGGCAACTGTAGCCTCTTTCTTCAAAATAAACCCCACCTTGCCCCCTACAAATAGCGATTTTGCTGATCTAATAAAAGAAAGCCCACCGCCATCTTCCTGGAAGTCCTGGCTGGACAGTTGGAGCAGTGCTCTCAGCATCGCACATGCTCCCGCCCACCCATTCGGTATTTGGTGCCGCAGCTGCGACTTCAGGGGCTGTATTCAAGGTGAAGGTGAGTGTCTTTTTTTTCTTTTATTAGAATAGCATAATCACTATTTGGGGGGGGGGGGGGGGGCGCAGGCCATGTGACATAGATCAACAGAGAAACCTGTTACATCAATTTCTTGGCCCAGCCCTGACCAGTTACAGTAAATCGATACAGTTTCAAATTTGTGATCATCCATACTACACAAAGCCTCTGATATCACTTGGGGGTGCAGGTATGTGTCATGTACATACTATATGCATGGACATTATGCATGGACTTCCTAAGTGGGGAGTTTGCTAACATGCGGCAATTCTTCACCCCTAGGAAATGGGCCTAAATGTACCCCTATTCTGTGCTTTCTTATCAAGCTGGTGACTAATTGGTTTCTTTGATTGTGGCAGCTATGATGATTTCTGGGAGGGGTTGAGTATTAAAAGCTAGGTGGGGTATCAGGATGAAACGTATCTAGAAGACCTTGTTTGGCCTTTGCGTTTCTTTTAAAATCCCTGCCCAGGCAATTAAAAACAGCTCCTTGCCTGATGCTTGTTTAAGTGAAAAACAAAGCAAATGTTAAATATGACAATTGTGTTGGATGTAATTTTTCCATCTTTTTTTTTTTCTTTCTTTTTTTTCTTCCATTTTTAACATCTACAAAATGATTAGCAAATAAACAGAAGCGCTTTATGTGTCTTCCTGTATCAGGACTTTTGAAATACACAGAAGATTATACAAAGATGTACAAATACTGTAGATGCCTAAAATTGTCACTACTTGATGCTTTTATGGCATTTTTCTGTTAATAAATATCAGCTCTATAGTGTTCCCACTCCTTATTCAAAGAACTGTAGCCTGTATAAGGCAGGTTTATAAAAGGATGCATTCCAGGCTTTCAGCATTGGCACTCTTGAAAAAAAAATGGCCAGGGGCTGCTGGGAGATTCGGTGGCTATAACTTTTATCAGTCAAGGTTCCCTCTGATTCATTTGTAGGTATTCATAGATATGTCTATTCTTCTTTGGCACAAGCCAAACACTCCACACATGGTTGTTTGTTGAGTCCCTTTTGTCCTTTAAAATGGGAAGGTATATTGCAGATATTAATACAGCCATTACTATTGAATTTTTTTTTCTGAAAATTTGACAAATGCTAAAGGATATTTGATATTTGTTCTTTCCCGTCCGTTGTAAAAATATGAAGGAGTGGGGAAAGATGAGCAGAGATGAAATAATGATTTCCCATAAGCAATTAAGCTTACTAAATGACTGATTTACACAGAGACCTGTACTGTAACCAAGTACTCTCCCCAACTGCTCTATTATTGCACTTTCATATATACCTACACAGTGAACCTGCAGAAATACTCGCCCCTTTTATCAGTTTATTAAAGCAAGACAGTATTTATTAGCCTTAATTACTCACTACCATGTACAACATATTTAAGTGAATGTCTATTAACCCTTTCGCTGCCAGCCTACCTGCAGCATTTGCCACTCCCTGTTGCCAGACTGAGTTTGACTGTTTTGCGCTACACATGTTCAACTGTCATTTTCGAAGGGATTTCCAGGGATTTCCCAGGAAAATTATATATTGTTTTTTTCAACAGAGTCTGGGCTTTAACATGAAATGTCTTGTTTGTGTTTTTTAGGTGTATTCTCAACATTTTTGGGTGAAATGTGTGAAAAAAAATAAAAAAAATATATTTTTTTACAATTTGTAGAGTTTTTTTGTAATAAAAAATGTAAGTTTGTCAATAAAATCTTATTGCGTGAGAAACCCCAATTTCTCCCGCTTACAGCGATACCACATATGTATAGGTAGACACCCTTTCCTGCCCAGAAGTCTTTTATAGCTGCTGGATGACAAATGGTTAATTAAAAAAAAAAATGACATAGGGTCCCCCTTCCCGGGGAGGGGGACCCCATTTTTTTTTGGATTTTTAAGGGTTAAAAACCCTTAAAAATCCAAAAAAAAAAATGACGTGGGGTCCCCCTTACCCAAAGTAACCAGCCCGGGACCAGCTATGGGGGCTTGTAGGCACAGAGTGGGGGGGCCAGCTTTGGTGGCCCCCCCACCCTGCAGCCTACGAGCCCACATAGCCTATGTGGGCCCGGGCTCTTCTGCCCCCCCCTGGCCTTTGGGGAGGCAGGTAATGGGGGTGCGGGGGTTAATGGCAATGCAACCCCCCCAGCCATGTGAACTGGTATAAGGGGTCTCATGGACCCCTTACCAGCTCACAAAGGGTTAACTGTAAAAAAAAAAACACCACACAATAAAAAAAAGTATTTTATTAAAAAAAAATAATTTTTTTTTACTGTACTTACCTTCGATTGCAAGCTCTTGTCCCTCGCCGCTCAGCTGACAGATGCCTGTGATCGGCATCCAGAGAAGGAGAAGGCAGGAGATCAGAGGATCTCCTGTCACCTCCTTCCAGGGCACCGATCACCGGCATCTGAGAAGCTGAGAAAGCTGAAGCCGGTGATCGGGACCGGGATGACGTCATAAGCCCCGCCCCAAGGGGGCGGGGCTTAGAGGCAAGATGGCGGTCGCCATCTTGAAGAAGAGAGGAGAGAGCCTCCCAGGCTCCCTCCTGAAGATCGGTAAGTCCTGGGGGGGGATCGGAGGCCCCCCAGGTGAAGAGGAGGGACAGCGGGAGCCAGCGCACATGGAGGTAAGTGAATGTCATTTTTATTTTTTTATTTTTTTTACAGTTAGCAGCTGCTGCTGCAGAAGCGGGGGGGGGGGGGGGGCGGCCTATTCCGGGGGCTCTCCTGGAGCCATCCGACCCCCCACGGGGGATCGGATGGCACCAAATTAAAGAGGAGACCCGGCCGGATCCAACAAGGGGTCAGGTGAGTATTTTTTATTTTTATTTTTTAAACTAGAAGCGATCAAAGTCAAGCACGTAACACCTACGGGCTTGGCACTTAAGGCCCAGCCAAGCCAGCACGTAGGTGTTACGTGCTTGGCAACAAAAGGGTTAAAGTGGGCAAAATTTCAAAATAATTTTTTCAACAAAACCCACTGGGCTTTCGATTTTGGGATGCTTCTCTAGATAAAGATACGTAGGTTGTCCCACATTAGACAGGATAACTCACACAGTCTGCACTCGCACCTAGCAAGCCTGATTGGTCACCATCAGAAAAGGGAACATGCCCTGCATTTACTTTAGTTCAGGAAAATAAAGGGTAAATACCGCGGTAGTAATGCCTGATTTTAGGCTTCCAAGAGTTCTTTAACCATAGAAGCTACATAAATGGGGATGTTCTGGGAGGGAGTTAATGTGACCTAAATTTATTACTTCTTCCACTTTCATGGACTTTCCTTACAGACCTCATATCAAGGATGCTGCAGGAATGCAAGGCATACCAGCTTACCAGTGTAGATTGTGCTCCCACAGCCCAGTTATCTAAAGCCAGGTTCCAAGGCTATAAAGGGGCCATGTGCAAAGTACAAGGCCAGACAGAGGCACACATTAGTCTCTATTGGTGCCTTGGATGAGCTAAACTGCCATTACCATACACAGCCAGATGGAAGTACTTCTGATACCAGGGCCACAGTAGTGCGATCAACACAGCAGTGCAAGTAGGGAAGTGGAAGTCAGGAGCATCATGCACTTACAAAACCTTTGATGAGAGGTATGATAGGAATGACTATAGAAGTGGAATTGTAACCCTGCTTTAGGTGTGTTTGGAGGGCATCTGTAGGCTAAAAATGCTATACATCCCTTCCTCAGCAAAACGTAACACCAGTTCAGTGTATATCCAAATCATAATCAAAACCCAAAATCAAAACTGCCTTCACTCCATGCCAACAATACATTGAATAGAGTGTAGAGCAAATACAGCATTGGCTGCTAATAGCACTGCAAAGCAGTGACCAGGACATCACCACTGCTATCATTACGTATACAAGCACACAGCTCGTGCAAGGGGTGCCGGGTACAGCCCATAGTTCTTTCCCTGTCTCTGGAAGGGCACAGGTCTCCTAGCTCTTGCAGTGAGGACGCATGGTAGAAGACTGGGACGAGAGACACAGAAGACAAAAAGCAATGAGCTGTTTAGGAGTTAAGGGGAAAAATCGTATTTGTTACAGATGCCCATTGAACTATCTCACAAATTACTTTTATGTTTTCTTTATTAATATTTCCTAATATATTATAGGAAAACTATCATTAAACACCCATGACAATTAAATGTTATTATTTGATATGCTATAGAAAGAAATAGGAAAAAAGATTTGACTAACATGTTACTTCAACAGTTTATTTGAAAAAACATCTTTCCCTCTGTACTTTTTCCCATTGAAATATTGAAATAATAGTCAGCAGCCCTGTCACTTGCTGCTGACATGCATCAATTTTTTTTGTATTAGACTTTTCTGTATTTTAAATTTTCTATCATATGATAGCATTTAATTTGCACAGTTGTTTAATGATAGTTGTCCTTTAATGGATTAGGTTGTCGATTTAGCATCATATGCTCCCTTAACCTGCTTGAGATACCCCATATACTAATTACTGACTGAGGAAGCAGAGTTCCTGCAAAAGGAAGGTGTAGGTGTGAAATGCGTATAATGAAGATAGACTCTACAATACATAGCCAAGTCAGTGTACCCTGCATTTCATTAATGCTCTGGCAGCTGCTTAAATAATTAACACAGCTACTTAATTTTCTCAAAATAACACAGTGTTTACAGATGAAAATCAATGCATGCCTTTCTTCCTATTTACTTTCGTTCCTTGTAACTTCAAAGAAATCTGTAGTTGAAGTCGTCACCTGCCATGTGTACAGTAGGTGATGGTACACGTGAGAGCCTTCAAAGAGAAGCAAGAAGGCTTATGGTGCTCTAACCTAGAAGCAAACACATAATGCTGTGCTATAAGTGGATACAGGAGGGCTTACAAAACACTACAGACGATTTCAGATTTTATCCACATATTCACCGCTGGATTGCCAGGAGGAATTAAGCGTATTTTTCATCTTTTTCAACATATGCAGATAAAAACAAGCTAGAAATTCCTCTGAATATAAATCACCTGCCAGGCAACATGTAGACAAATAAAATCATACAATGCAAACATTACACCCTGAAAGATGTTTCCCTGTACCAACTAAGGAAAAGTTTAAATGAACGTACCCCCCATCCTTTCCCCCCTGCTAAGAGTGATTTGGGTTTAAAAAAAATGAAATACACACCTGATCACCTCCTGGTCCCATGTCAGATGCAGGACACTGTAGCCTGGCTCTTTCTGGCAGCCACAGCACAGGAGATCATAGATGACTAGTTCATTACCCAATTATTGCAGCAGCAGCCTGGCTTCTGTAGTAACTGGCAACAAATAAATCACTCAATATCTCCAGGCCTTGGAGCTCCGGAAGCTTAGCATACAGTGCTCAGCTCCCTGCTGTCTTGGAGTGAGTATTTTGTTTGTTTAAAGTGGACCAGCTCTGGCATCTATGATTCCCTCCTTTGGTTTGCCTTCAATTCCACCAAGCACATGGCGCATGCCATAGGCAAAAAATGTCTGCGGTGCTGCACACCGCCAATGTGTGCGGCTGGGATTTCATTTCAAGGGGAGGTGCGTATAGTCGACAAACTGGGGGGTTTCCAAACAACAGGGCACCCCAAACTAGGATGCACCAGGGGGACGGACCAAAACCTGGGATAGTGAAAATCACTGGTTTTGGTCCACTTCAGGACTGTAAAGGCTTGACCCCTCTTAGTCATAGAAGCTGAGCTGGTCCAGTGCAGCACTTTCAGCTCCAAAACAGAAATCAGGCTCCTGATCACTCTACCGCAAGCACATATACAAGTGTACCCCTGTTGTTAGTGCATAGGAGCATTGAACACTCATGATAAAGTAAGTCACATGATGCATGCCTACTGCCAATCCATGAGGCAGCCTGCTCCCTTGTGGCAGGAAGCAGGGACACACACTGCCACTAGGAGGCCATTAGGGTGGCAAACTGGTTGCTTCTGTTGCCATCAGTGCAGCCTGCAGGACCCCATGTGATCAAGACTGTGAGCTGCCAAGTAAGTAAATTTTGTTATTCTTAATTGCCTGGACAGGAACTTGAATTTCTGAAATAAGGGTAGGTCAAGGTATAAGAAGGGCTGAGATTTTTTTGCGGGTGGAGAAGCTTTGGCTAAACTGTTTTTGTTGTTTCCAACCCTATTAAGCAACACTTAGAGGCCGATTCATTAATAGCGCCAGGTAGCGACAGATGAGCGCCAGTAGCGTGATTTTCTCAGCGCCAGCTAGTATTCGCTGTGCTTGGCCGGGGTTTGCTTGTTGACAGCGACTCAGTCGGTGTGCGGTAATGTTGAATACGGGCTGGGGGGTTGCTGTTTCACAGGTTCAGCGTTGTATGGGTGCGCCTGACAACGAATGGCCAGAGCGAACGGCTTGCTGCAGATTCATTAACAAAACACGCTCCGAATTTTTAAGCGCTGTGAATTCCTTGTTTAAACCCCAGAGCGCTGGCGGCGATGGGTGTAAAATAATTTTTAACCCCCAAACAACCATATTTCTTGATTGTAAAATTATACAAGTTTTTATAAACATTTTGTAATATGAATACATTAATATCAGACCTGTAATATCAATTCTGCACTTTTTTTTTTTTTTCTTTTACCTTAAAAAAAAATCCTAACATTGCAGAAGTGGTCACAGAATTTTTGACATTAAAAAAAAAAAAAAAAAAACATTAATAGGAATTAATTATGATTAATTAAAGATTGCTCCATTGAAATGCATTGGACATCGCCAGGGAGCGACAGGTCATACCTGGCGCTGTGATGGGATTAGCAGCGGCGCTGTTCGTTGCAGTCGGCTACATGATGAATCCCGCGCTAGCTGTCGCTCTCGCCGGCGCTAGCCTCATTTAGCGTGATAAATGCGTCATTGTGACCGCCGCCGGGCGTACTTGAGTCTGTAGCCGCCGTTAGCTGCCGGTACCTGGCGCTCGTCAGACACTACCTGGCGCTAGCCCTTGATAAATAAGGGCCTTAGTTGTAACCATGTATCCATCCAGTGAATAAAATATAGGTGTAAGAGACATCAGAGATAAAAAAAAACCTAGCACAGGAACAATAAAGCTGCATTTGGTGCTCATTTCCCTTTTCTGTAGTTTTGATTAAACCTATTTCCTGTCAAGACAGGAAGTGAGACTAAATACCTTATGTGAATTATTTGTCCTAAACAATGTGCATTGTATTACTGGACTGGAGTTCATCTTTGGAGCCATTAGTGTTTACAGTAAAAAACTAAGCATAACCAGGTAGACATAAGATATGAGTTCAATATTATAGCCAGGGAATAAAGTCTCGAAATTGGTGTAAAGTGTAAAAGAAAGTCCTGTTATTTGACTAAGCGTTATGTTTTCTTGCCAGAGTTCCCTTAAAGCTGATTAAAGCCTACATTGTTCAAATGACTGTTTATCCCTCATACCCAGGGCATACTGATTTGAATGCCTGTCTGCACAAACCTCCAAATGAAGCCAAACATATTCAGGTTCATCATCAGCATACTGTATGTTCTGTCATTACTGCCAAGCACCAATAAGGTTCGCAGGGCAGTTATGCATACCACATGCATGGCAGAGCACAATACCATGTGGCAAACCCATTGAAGCTGGATCATGGACTGGCTGCAGTTTTTATCCAAATTTTCCTATGGGACCTCTTGCAAATGGCCATCACAAAACAGGATGTCCAAAAAACTTTTTAGAAAGTCTAAACCCTCTCTTGTATGCAAGCACGAATACTTGCTGTGGTGTATTTAAGTAGACTACTCATCAGAGATCTAGGGCTACCTTCAGGGGTAGAATTAAAGAGCCCTTGTCTTAAATAATACTTGATAACTGGGCTTCCCATCCTTTTTCATGCATACAGTGTGCCTTGAGTACCACTAGAAGGAATGTGAGTACTACAGGTTAGAAAATCCTGCTCTATATTATACTTATTCTATTATATACTATATTATATACAAATTGAAAAAAGTAGTGCATAGTACATGGCTGCTGCATACAAATCTGAGGATGTAGTGAAAAAGTCAGTAGTTGAAGGCCCCTGAACCTCAGATCTTTTAGTACTGATGATTATGCCACTGGGTAAGCTAAGTTGCATTATAAACTGTGTTATATATAGTTTAAACTTCAAAAAGATTTTTACTTAAATCATATGTGTAATTATCATACAGCAAACTAAAATATATTAATAAACAAATGAAAAGTCTTTTTTGGCCATCAGCTTTTTTTTTTGTGGAGAATATCTACATCACTGTGACACTATGCTTTCCATCCCAATTATGTTTAGCAAATGTGTGTGCTCTCTACCCATCAAACATAAGGATAGAAGGATTTCCTGGCCCTGTGAATAACTAAAGTGGTATAAAGTGAATATTGCAAATTAGGCTTGACAGTTTATTGTAAAACAAAGCTGATTACTGGAGGGTTGTAATGGACTGCTCAGTGCATGACGTGTCCCTATCTTTAGCCGTGATTCTTCCTTGCCGTTCTCCCAGTTTGGCTGCTACTCATTATATAATGTCCCGCTGCTCGATGTATATCTTAGTATTCTTGTTACTTCGGCAGAGGATGCTTTGTAAACAAGCATGCATCTGTTACAATTTGTACGTTGAAGACGCACACGCTGTTACTATGGATTACCTTGAGAAAGACTTCTGCTAACCTCAATATATACTTTGCATAAGATATTTTTTACACAAAGTTTGAACACCAGGCAAACAATATACTTTAGATTTTAGAAAGCTAGTTTTTTGATTTTCAAGTTTTGTTCAAATATAAAGTCAGATCCCTGAAGAAACATTTATAAATACCTTACTTTCAGTCTTAACCAAATTCAGTTGTGACACAGGCCTCAATTCAATAAGAGTTGAAAAATATTCTCATGGTAGTGAAAAAATCACTTTATGAGAAAAAAAGCTTGAGAATTTTTCATTGTTGCTGAATCACCAGATAGGAAAGTCAGCTTTTTTACTCCTACGGTAAGAAAAGTAGAGAATTTTTTACTCCTTTTACACTGTAGTAAAAAGTGCCATTGACATTGTCGTCCTATCTGGTTATTCACAATGAGATTCTGTGATTTGTTTACTACCATGGGAATTTTATTTCAACTCTTATTGAATCAAGGCCTTAGACTACACATAACATTTGAATTCTGCAAATGACAGAGCAGAGCAGGGAAACAGAGCCCATCACTCACATTATATTACATTACTGTAGTCCACTGATGGAGGCGGAGGGCTGTGACCATTTTTCTTCATCATTTGTGCTTCTGCACACACCTTATTCCCAAAGTATTTAATGGAATGAGCGTATATTCTTTTTAGGTATTTAATATAACTAAAGCTATCAATAAAAATATGTATCACAGTCCCAGTGAAAGCAATTTGTTACTGATTTTTGGACACACAGAGGTAGCAGCACTGACAGTAATAGAATTTGCATGTGGAGTTTTAAAACTTGCTGGCAAAAATTCAGCCAGCTCCTTGCTGTATTACATTGACATTTGTAAATTAGAAGATTCTATCTCTAGCGGAATTACTTTTTCAGATGAGTAGCTACACGACCCACCATGTTGTGATAAAAATCCTTGCATCTAAAGCTAATCTGACCATTAAAATAAAGAGAACTCACATAATTCCACAATCTGCCTTGTCTTTACAAGAACCTACTCAGTAATGATGATTCAGAGCAGGGACAATCCGGTTGGAAGACCTCCATCCAATTAATTCCCAGTATCCTGCATTCGATACTCTTGAATACCAGATACAATAGACCTGATCACCACACCTTGTAAACTGGTATACAGGTCCCTCAGGCCCCTTACTGGTTCACAAACAGTTAAAGAGGGACAAGAGGTTAAAACCTCCCCCAAACCTCACCAATCCACTGCCCCCCCTCCGGCTTTACCCTTGGGTAGCTTCTACTAACCTTCTCGGGGGATCCATCTTCTGGGTCCCTCGGATTCTGGCGACCTTCCAACGGGCGGCACCATCTTGCTTCCAATCAGGCACTGGCTGGGATGCGATGTAGCCTCCCGAAACCTTGCGAGAATTCGCTGAGCAGCACGGGACTTTGAAGAGGCTGGCTAAAGCCATACTGTCATTTACAGGAGGCTAAGCCAGCAGCGAGGGCAAGGATCTGGCCCTGAAGCAGATGGATGTTTCCGCTGCCTTCTACATCCAAATGGTAAATAGGGGTCGATGAGGGGGAGTCGGCCCCTTTTTATTTTATGTCCGCAGTTCCTCTTTAAAAAGGAGATGAAGAGTTTCAAAATGAAAAAAAAACCTTGTCTTCCTTCATCTGTCCTCCTTCAGGTGGAATCCTCTCTGTAGGTCTACCAGGTCTGGAGCTCCCTTCCTGTCCAACAGGCTGTGATTTTCTTGATGCCAGGGAACTGCTATTGCAGCTGCTCTATTGGCAACTGTAGTGTGAGGGCACAAAGATCCCAATTCCTCCTTTCTTGGTGTCCCACCAAACTAATGCCAGGCTGCCGGGGAAGGGAGGCTTAAGCCTCTGTGGAATCTCCACTAAATGACTAATGTCATCAATTGAGCAGAGGGGCATGGCCTCCCTGTCCCTACTATTCTAAAATCTTGCACAGTGTGAAACTTTATTTAAGGCCAGCCCTCTTCAGAAGAATACAACCGTTGACATTTTCATTTGATATATGCTTTGTTTTTAGGATAGAAAATTGCCATTCACTTTCATTGTCTACCTTGGTGCTGATTGAGAGCCGGGTGAAAATTTAAACCTGGTAGACAATGAAAGTGAATGGCAGTTTTCTCTCCTACAAAAGAAGAGAGTTTTATCACTGGGCTCAGAATCAACCTCTATATTTGGCTGCATAACCCACATGTGTGAGGATTGTACTATCAAGACATAAGTCATAATGAAGAGGCTACAAGTTCCAAAAAGTCCAGCATGGTAAATTTAGTAAATTCACAGTTTATTTGATCTTCTTTAAAATTCCAGTTAAAACATTCATTTTAGGACCCACAACATTTACATCTACCACTCCCACATTTGTAGCATCCTAATGTGGTGATCCATGCGTGAGGGGTAACTGGTTTACTAACAAAGAGACAAGCTCAAGGTATGTTAAATTTTCATTTTCCGCAGACATCCACCCTCCCCTGTGCAATAGATCTTTAATGTGATTATAGAGATTTTGCAGGTGAATGTCACACAGGAGGTTTGAGGGTGGGGTTACCTACGCATTTGTCCTATATATGGATTCTATAGATATCATATGTTTGTACGAGAAAGGGATACGTCCAGAAAAACGTGTCATGGAGCATTCTGTTGTGCTTTTATTGAATGTTGTAACTGGAATTATAAAGAAGATTCAATAAACTGTGAAGTGCTGGACTTTTTGAAACTTGTAATGTCTTCCGGGACATCGGCTTCTGTGCATGGCTTCTGTGTATGGCTTCTGTGTATGGCATTGATGAGGGTGAGTGGAAAACGGGTAGAGCTTGCCTTTAGCATTGTGTCATAATGAAGAGGCTATTGTAAACAGTAAATCAGAAGGTTAAACTGGACCTTCAGCACCATTTAATGAAAAGCCCAAACCCTTAAAAAATATTCCTCGCTATCTAAATTTAATATATTTTACATTGCTTTATATTCTTTCCCCCACTGGGCTGCAACTCTCTTCAGGACTCTAGGATACAGACACCGCCATCTTGCCTCAGAAGCATCACATACTGAGGAGAAGAGAGCAGGGAAAAATGCAGGGGGGCGGGATATAGCCATGCTTTGCACAGACAGAGCAGAGCTGGGGTCAAGAAAAGGACAACAATCCCAGAATGCAAAGCAGCACAGTCAGAAGGCACTTCCGGTTTGTAGGCAGACTCCATGGGCCGCCATCTTGGATGTTTAAAGGCTCAGAAAATGCAGCAGATGCAGGTAGGATGATTTTTAACAGATGCAGGTAGGATGATTTGTAACATGGGCAATCTGTATGTTGAGGGTGGGGGAAGCATACAAGATATACAAATTATTTTGGTTCAATAGATACACAATATATAAATACACAAATACAAGAAATGAACTAACGGTGCATGCAGTTAAAATTCTTTTTACTTTTTAATGTAAAAGTTGTATACAGTGTCTATATTGCATATAATGTGTCATGTGGCTAACATGCAGGGCTTATTCAGTACAGTAAAAGGTTCCTCAGCATGTTTATACACATTCAGCAGGATTGCAATATAACAGTATAAGAATTAAACTGTGAATTGAATTCCTATATGGTAATCTAATATTTACATTTTTATGTGGCAGTTTTAGTGTTTTTTCACTTTAATTTTGACATTCATACAGTAGTGTGAATGACAAATACTTTTATGAAGCATCAAAGAGGATACAGGAAAGAGCTCTTACATAACGAGAGCGACCTAGGTTCCTGGGCTTCGGAACTCTGTCTGGATAGTCCCATAACTGGAGCTGTCATATAGGAAGTGACAGGGACTAAGCTTTACAACCACAAGAGACATATGAAGAAGAGTGGTGACTCACAGCTTTCCATTATTCTCTGTCTGGCTTCGGAGCATCAGACAGTCACCAACCCGTAAAACCTAGCAGCCGAGGGATTTACACACATATTCACACATACTCACACATTACTGGTTTCTTTCCTGGTTAATTGTGTTCTCAGTGCCTCTGGGAAGTGGTCCGTAAAGCTTTCTGCTTCTAATTTTCTCTCCCACCTCCTTTGTCTAAATGTACAGCTACAAAAATATTCACTGTTAGAAGTGGACACGTGTGGTTAGATTTGTTGCTGAAAATTAGGTTGCTAAAATACAAAGGGATTAAGAAAAATAACTGAGGGTCTGTGTTATAAATGATATCACCTATTTAAAATATCTATATACACATATATATATATATATATATATATATATATATATATATCAGAAAATTGGCATGTATCAGAATTTTTATTAAATGGATTGTAAGCCCAACAGCAATAATAAGACAGCAAGCAGCTTACCTGATGCTTGTCCCATGGGCATCTCCTCCATTTCCTGCAGCACCAGGCAAAAGACAGAAGGGCTCCAAAGTTTGTCCTTCTTTCAATTTAAAGCCGACCAAAACCCACATTTTTGACTAGCATCCTCTAAATTGCTCCCCCCATGAAGAGCACACTTTGCCAATTTTTAGTTCCCCTGCATCACTCTAATCCCAGATAATGGCTCTTGTTTTAGCTATAAAGCTCCGCCTCCTCCATTCATTGCCATTGTTGTGTGTGGCAATGATGTCATTGCCACACCTATGCAATGACTAATCTCCTGCCATCTCACAGAGAGGGACAGCAAAAGACATTCCAGGACTATTCAAAAAATGAAAATATCCATTTCTAGTTCTACACCCTAAGAACAGATTATCGTCAGGGGCTATGGCCAAATGTATTCCACAAGTTCGGTGGGTTTTGGTCCACTTTAAATCTTACAGCCACTCTGTCCCTTGGGGTTCTCAGCGTAAGTGAGAACGGCAAGCCACAGTAGTCCAACAGCTGTTTCTGACCATAGCAGAGCATGCACATGACACATGCAGCTGCACCATGACATACCCTTCCCAGCTCAACCACAACCCAAAAACGGAAGCAAATAAAGTAGCTTCACTTAGAAAAAAATAAGGTATTTAATCAGAAATGCTTTGAAATGGCTCAATTTACAGTGTTCCTAAGGAGTATAAGGTGAAAGGAAGCAGCAAGCCCCAGGGAATTCTGTGTCTCCTTGCCACCCCCACGCCACTGAAAAGTTACTGGAAATGCCTATAACACTAGCAGGAAACTCACCCTTCCACACTGCAAGTAGGGTTTGCCAGATGGGTATGCAAGATGTTAGGCACCCCATAGGCCATTCCAATATGGACCATGCAGGAGGGGTGCAAAGGTGAAGGGATTTAAGTGGGAGTGTATGCAAGTAATGCCCAGGGTGGGTTTAGGACTGCTCTGAAGTTGGATGTAGAAGTCCTTCTACCAGTGCCTCTCCTCATTATCTTTATAATCTCAGCAGGTTGATGAAAAATGAAACCATTAAAGTCATTAGTGATTACTGAAATATGGCCAGCTCTTCATGCTATAGGTATGGGAATTTTGTTGGAAATGTCTCTACCTGTTGGAAAAAAAACTCGGTACTGGAGGACTTCAATTGCACTGAGGAGAGAAATCAAGATAAAAATGTTTTTCTCATGAAAATCATGGGAAAAAAAATGTCATGATGCTGAATCAGCCCTTATAGCACTTTAGCAGCCCTTGCATCTCACAATCATTGTTGAGTTTAAAGGAATTGTCCAAGCTGAATGTAAAATCAAAGCAAAGTTTCATTACCTGGCATGCAGCCATTTTGGAAGGGGGGGTCTAGACCCTTTTATGCTGACAGCTGTCAGCTTCATTTTTCAGCACAACCACCTTTTTTGCAGTAAAAGATTGTTGGAACTCATTATGACACTGAGTGGGGCATCCTTTTCACTGTGCCTGTAGGGGGTCTCGTTTTTCTTCTGCTCGTCTGTTTCTTTTAGTTAATTGCAAAGTACACTGCTAGCAAAAATATAATCTTGATGCAGACATTTCACTTTTTCTGCCTTTATGATGAGAAGAATCTGAAGAAAAGGCACCAAAGCTTGCAAAAGACTTGCAGCTGTAACTTCACAGCAGGAGCTGATAATTCAGCAACAGAACACTTCTGCCTCAGCAACATATCTTAAATTAGCTATCTGGGACGCAAGACATTCTTGCTTTAGTTTTATACCGGAACAGATTCTATAAACCGGCCCAACACCCATTTTACAAAACATGGGTGTTGTTCCACTGTGGGGGGGGGCACCCTGATTAAGTACCCCTCTCAACTGAGCGCTGTAAATCCTGCAAACTTACCTGACAACTCACACCCTTGGGAAACTGCAGCCCCAGGTGTCAAAAGACTGCGGGAAAAGCGGAAGCATGAGAACAGGAGATGTGACAGCCATTGGCCAAACGCGGGGCTGCATTTACCTGAGGGAGCGAGTTCTCAGGTAAGGTTTGTGGGCTTTGCAGTGCTCGATCAAGGGAGAGTTCCTCTGCAATCGGGGTGCCCCCCCCCCCCCCCCACAGCGGACTAACACCCATGTTTTGTAAAATAGGTGTTGGTCCGTTTTAAAGATGACAAAGGCTTTTGTAAAGTTATGCACACCGCTAAGCAATAGCATTTGTCTGCAGGATCAGATCATGGGGAACCAAATTCAGAACAGAAGACATGTTTTGGGTATGCTTTGATCTGAGGCTGTGGACATATGTTGTTGATCTAAATAGGACTCTTTGCAATCCTGTAGAATATTTAGTGATTTTAGTGAAGATGTTCCATCATGTGGTGAGGTTTGTTTTGATATTCTGCTTTAAAACCTAGAGGTGCAAGATAACTGCTTATACAACCAGCTGTCATAAAAACTGTCATCCAATGCTCTTGGAACAACACAAGTCACTGCTTGACAAGAGGTGAGCCCTTATACTGAGTTTGGCAGAGCACCCAAAGTCCTTGTCAAAGTGATATTTCTTTTGACTGCCACCTGGACAAAGGCGCTTTGGAAAATGAATTTTGCATGCACAAGTTGCCCGTCCTAAATGTAGAGTAAAAGCAGTATGGCCAGCTTTGTGCCTCATATTAAAAGTAATCCAGATCCTAGCAATAATACAGTATATTGATTCTGGTTAAATGTTCAACACATGTTTTTTTTTACATAAGAACTAGACTGTAATGCATCACCTATACTTCATGGAAGGTTATCATATGTGCTTTTAAAGTATATAGAAAAAATGGCTTCAGTTCATAGATAAAAGCTGTTTATTTATTGTTCACTACTGCACACACATTCAAAAACTCTTTAGTGGGTGAGATGTGATTTATCATTTTGCATATGTCATAGAATGTATATTGTCTGTCACTGCATAGAGAGAGGCTCACTTTTGACCAAAGGGGAACTTTAAAGGCCCAGCCGTGTGCAGATCCCCACCTTTTGGCACCCTTGGGTTTTGATAGATTTACTATAGCACTGTTTAGGTCTGGTACCTATATATTATAGGTATAGGGATTATTTTATGTTAACAGTAAATCATTACTCTTTCTTGCGTCAAGGTCAGTGACCTACTTATTTTGGTAAAGGGCGAAAACTGCTGCACTATAGGGTCCTTTTTGCTACATACTGTATATGACCCCGCAAAGAGATTTAACCTACAGGTTAAATCCCCCCCCATATTGACCAAAGGTCGATGACCAAGTCAAAATAAAGGATAAATATAAAGTGGTCTCAAGTCAGGGTTAGAGCCTTACCTGCCATGCACCAAGGGAGTAGGGAGGCTGGGACATAGCTGGGACATAGCAAAGCATTAATGCTTTATGCTGATGATACAGCAAGGCGGGGGTGTGAACCCTTGGGGAAGGATTTAAACGTGAGTCATTTAGACTCCAATTCGTGCTCTGGTTTCTATTGATGCCATCCCATGTTTTAAGCTGGTCATTCAATTTTGGTCTACATGAAGCTCACATACATACAATCCTTCGATAGATCATATAAACAGCAAGAACCCTACAGTCAATCTAGCAAAAAAACATGGGTGCCATAAAGTTTAAAAGTGGTGAACTCTTTAATCAGAATGAGAAAGTGAGCTGTTTCTCCTCTGTGTAGTCACAAATAAAAGTAATGATAAACTTGGTCTTACCCTTTTCTCACTGTTAATAGGACTAAATACCTTTACTGTTAAATTAACCTCCTAAATGGAGCAACTAAAGGGGAGTGTGCTATATTTTCCCGCTAATGGAGGACCTTTTCGTAGTTTACTGGTTCATTTACTGGTTCATTATTCAAGTAGGTGAACATTAGGTTTTCCTAACCTTGTTTGTGATGACCAAGTAGAAGACAAGCTAAAGCTAAATCTCAATATAGTAACAGAATGCAAACATTATAGAGCATTTTATGTAGGGACAATACTAAACCTACTTTTCTCATAGACTCCTATATGTTATGGCAGGAAATCGTAACCATTTTTTGTATCAAGTTACCACCTGTGTGGTAGGTATCGCTTGTCAGTCACATGATAAAAATGCAAAAAAATTCTTCTGGAGCAAATCAGGCTTATTTAAAAGGACTGATTTACCTTTATTTGCCAGTTCACGTCATGTTTGCCATGTTTAATGAACAAAATGTGCCATGTTCACCCTGACTACACTCATGTTTGAGGTATTTACTACTACTACTATACTAGTTCAGTATAGTTGGGTGAATTCTAGATAACACTTGTTTCAGTTCTTAAGCTTTTAATATAAGTCTTTCACAAACATGCCACTCCCAAAACCCAAAACATAGATTCTGAGACCTAGCCCATGGCATAACCTTTAAAAGTGTTTATTTCAGGCTGGTGAAGTGCAGCAAAACATCAGTAAATAGTTCTCAGTCTGTTGCAGATCAGGTTGGGTTAAAGGTCAGTCTGCAGCCTCACAAAGTTCCACCTGATATGATGTACCATCAGTTGAGAACAACTGATTTATAGGATTTAAAATTGGGATTCATAATTTATGAAACATTCCAAATCCCAAGATAAAAGTTTTAAGGTTATTAGCACTAGCTCTTCAACTTTTATTTTTGTTTTAGTTTACCATTATGACCAGACCCTTGTCTCTCCTCACATGTTGAAAATGTCTTTCCATTTTTTATAAGTATATAAGATATTGCTTTGTGTGAACATCTTCATGATTCATTTTATATTAATATATCCTTGCTCAAGCTTTCGCTGGCTGTCATCCAGCTGTTGGATGAAGCGTTATTGTGAGCGGGGTTTGGATGGCAGGCAGAAGAAAGCCTGGGGTGCCAGCAGTAGTTGGCAGAAGACTGTAGAGAAACCACAATTACCCTAGGACAAAAAAGCTACCTTCAGGCTATATTGCGGGGTCTGCAGCCAGAACGAGAGACCCCCGACTGGGAGCAATGCTTGAGGTATTCTGTATACTTGGATATTGTATTTACCAAGCTGTGCCTCCTTTTGCCTTTTGTAATTATTCAGTATGTATAGGACTGCAAAATGTTATTGGCCCTCTGCTCTTATACAACGTATCTTAGTATGATGTAATGTTTCATAGACCAGTATAGCACTGCACAATTTTCTTGGCTCCCCCAGCTTCCTGGCTCCTTTCTTCTTAGCATCTTGATTCTTCCTATACTACATCATTTTCATACACATATTTCAGAAACCCGCATAACACTGCCCATTTTTCCTAGCTCCCCTGGCTTCTTTTTCTCAGCTCCCGTTGGCCTCTTGGTTCCTTTCTTCTTACATCTTCGCTCTTTTCTCCCTATACTAGATCATTTTAATATTTCATAATGTCTCAGAGACCCATATAGCACTGCACAACTTTCTTAGCTCCCGTTGGCCTCTTGGCTCCTTACTGCTTAGATCTTGGATCCTTTCTTCCTATACTACATCAATTTTGAATGTCCTAATTTTTTAGAAACCAGTATATAGCACTGCACAATTTTTTGTGCTCCCCTAACTTTTATGTTCCCTTCTTCCGATACTACCACATATTAGACTAGTCACCATGTCCCAGCTTTCCACATTGGTAACAATTATTACTCAGTTATTTGTTTTGTGTTGATGTCATTTTACAAAAGGTACAGGAGATTTTTCTCTTGGTGCCACTTTTTGCCTAAGCAAGTGAATTACACCATGCTCTTGTCCATTGAGATTCATCAGCAGCGTCTAACTGCCTCAAAAGTGCTTCAATTTTGCATGAGCAGTAATCTGGAGACTGGGAAGCATTACTGAGTGCTGACAGCCCCGATCATTAGAAAGAGCATGTAAATCCTCTGAACCAGAAATAAAGAGTGCACTGATTTTCTTTGTGAGACAGCGACCATAGATTTCATGCAAAGCTCTGGCAACTATTATACAGCCTATAATTTTTTTTTACTTTCTCCTGTGCATTTTTTTGTATGAAAGTCACACCTGCCAAAGTGTGAAAAGTACCTTCATTTGAGCCTTTTAAATTAGTGTCAGGACTACTTGCAATAACACAATAATAGAAGGTAAAAATCAGCCTCAATCATCCATTGAGGACACAATTTAAGGATGGTTCATAGAGCCATTTAATTAGTTTAATGTTAAAAGATATGCTAGGCACTAATATTTAATATACAAGTTGTGCTTATTTATAAAAGCAAAAGGTTTAGGTGTGCTGATGTTGTTGCTTCTAAAATGGTTTGCAATGAAACTGGTGGAACCTAGAGCGCCATTTTACGGCATTTTTCACATTAGTGCATGGTGCAGTGTAGCACAGTGTAGCAGTTAAAAATGTTTCAGTTTACACAGTTTACAAATGAACCACACAGATTATGTCCTGTAACATGACCAGGGCAGCAGCAGACACATCTTCAGAATATAAAAAGACATGTTATTGGTCTAATTTAAAAAAAATAATAATAACCTGGTATAACTTGCTTTCACTGTGTGTGGAACAGCTCTCTCCCCCATTGTGCAAACAGGAGAAGAAGGCATTCCCACTATAACTCATCTGCTAGCTACACATCAGCATGACAGAAGACCAGGAGCCAGAGCCGTTAGCTAGGCGCTTTGGGTGCCGTATGCTACCTTCTTGAAGACAATGCACAGAGTTGCTTCCCCTGCTCTGTGTGCAGCCCCATCCACTCACTTTAATGGGCAGATGGGAGCATGCGTAGAGGACAGAAGCTGCACTGTGTACTGCCTGGGTGGCATTAATGACCTACTGCACCCCTCAGCACCAGGGGAGGGAGGCAGGGGGGTGGTTACCCGAGACTAAACTTCCACTTGAAGGCAAATTACATCTTTACGGTTTAGGTAGCTTGAAAATCTCTGTATCTGTAAGTTACACTGTTGCACTTAATATAGATAAGAATATATAAAAATGCTTGGCAAATGCTAAACATAATGCCACTGGAGGCTTCCATGGGGTTCTCTATATTTTGAATATATGCTTTTTGTATGCATACAGGGAAACTTCCTGAATGTGGTGTGAAGTCTATACCTGCAGTTGCAATTGTATGCAACAGAAGTCCCCGTTCTTTATAAGATTGACATGTCTGTTTGGTAAATATTATATAGTAATGAGAGGGTTAATCGGGGCTGTTCATTTCTGCACAGGCCCGGCCCCAAATAAATTGTATGAATAGTATTAATGCAGCAACCCCCCCCCCCCCACTCCTTAACTCATATGTTTGAATCCCTTGAACCAGGAGGCCTAGTAGCATAGGCACCAACGTTTAGCACATTTTGACAACCTATGGCAAAGTGCAATTCTGTAAGTCAAGAACATTTAAATAAGCTTCGAGGAGGAACATTTGTTTTAAGAAATGCACAATATCTAGATTCAGTTCAGTTGTAGCAATTGTTCCCTGCTTCAGGATTCTCCATTGAAACAAATGTTGACTCAACAGACATATGAACTCTTTACTTTAATAGCTCTCTGAGAACAGATACTGGCCTCGATTCAATAAAGGTAGAAAAAAATTCTCATGGTAGTAAAAAATTCAATTCATGAGAAAAAAGCTTGAGAATTTCACTGTAGCTGAATCACCAGAAAAAAAGACAATGAAAGTCAATGGTACTTTTTACTACTAGGGAAAAGTAGAGAACTTTTTACACTGTAGTAAAAAGTGCCATTGACTTTCATTGTCTTTTTTTCTGGTGATTCAGCAACAGTGAAATTCTCAGGCTTTTTTCTCATGAATTGAATTTTTTACTACCATGAGAATTTTTTTCTACCTTTATTGAATCGAGGCCACTGTCTCATATGCCATAGCACTATTTAGAATTAATGGACTGCAGTCACAATGGTTTGTTTTCTGTCTTAATAAGCTACTTTTGAAGCAGTTAACCATATTACCTTATAATAGTCCAGGGGGAAGACTGGCTAACTTTCGAATTGAACAAAGCTACACTTTGAGTTAGTGCACAATAAATCTTGTTTTATATTTTTTTTTATTTAAAATATAAGGCTTGAGAAAAAAAAACAATGATTGGTCTAGGTAAAACTCGTTTCTGTGTTTTGTAATCAGCCAACCAGTACATCATGGCTGTAGTGTATCACTGGTTCTTCTTTTTTGCAGTATTCAATGCAGTATTCAATGTATTAATTACACTTAAACTTAAAAATTGTGCTATCAATATATAGAGAATTGTCTTAACAAAAAATAGTTATAAAGCTTCAACCTTTCTCTGTACCTTGAAATTATAAGGAGGTTAATATGCTGTGTAGCATCCTAATGACCCTTACACATCTCTGCCAAGTGTTTCAAAAAGTGTTTTTGCTTAACCTTGGGTATGCTTTCACTATATTGGATATGACTCAAGGGCTTACCTGCTGCAACACTGATACATCAGATTCTTTGCTTATTTCCTAAAGAAGTGTTTACCTTGTTGAGTAAAATGTGGATTTCAAAGCACTCAATCACATACATTCCAAAAGGAATTTCATTTTGTTATGAGACAGCACAATAAAATAACTTAGCATGCTAGAAATCCTCTATTGATTCACTTATTCAGGGAGCAGGGAGTTTTTATTATACCTGTTTCAATTCAGTACCATGTGTAAAAAGTGCACTTTAGGTGAAAAATGAAATAAAAGTGACCTAGGCCTGCATTTACCAAGTTCGACAAACTACTCTGGCTTAACCTCATAACATGTTTTCCTCCGTACCTTACCCTCTTGCTAAAAAAAGTTTCCAGGTTTGGCTGAGCAGACTGCTGACCCTTACTGCCCGTGTGTGCCAAGACAGATCAAACTTTGCACTGTTGGTTTGCAGAGACCCCTGCTAATGGAGATACATTTTGGATGTTTTGGAAGTTTTTTTGTTTTACTAGGATAGTTAGGGGTTTAAGCAGAGCAACATGGTACAGGCATAGTGGGGAGGTATAGGTGATTTTTAGTGTCCTGCTGGTTACATTCCCCCAGTGTAGTACTGCCAAGTATGCTGCAGTTCTCCTAACTGGTAACAATCAGCCTCTGTACCGAAAGGCCTGAAAGTGGACCCAAATGTCACTAGTCGCTCTCCAAAATACTTTCTCCCACTCATCCCTCACCATTGATAAGCCTATTTTGTGCACCTTTCCTGTTCAACATTCCAGATCATTCCAGATCTGGAAAAGCAAGTTTACTTTTGGGGGCATTTTCGGGTGTGAACTGAAGTTTACATATGAGAAATCTTTTTTATCTTTTTTAACACATATAAAAAATCTATAAAACATTTCTGCTCTAGTAATATATCACCTACCCCTGTGATGGGACATTTTTACAGGTGATGGGCCAAATGTTTCCAGTGGTATAAGGATTTAGAAAAAAAAGCACCCTATGGGGTATGCAGACCAATTTGCCAAATTCATTAACACAGCCTATAGGGCGATGTTGTTTTCAAACTGTGAAACAAATATCCTTAACTCACTGGGAAAATGATGAACCTCATCTGTAAAAATTCCCAAGCACAGCGGTAAGTTTTTTTGGGGGGGAAATATTAGAACTGAAATGTTTTATAGAAATGTTTTGTGTTTAAGTAAAAAAGCACATTTAGATGTAAACTTAAGTTCACACATGAAAGCGCACACAAAGGTAAACTTGCATTACCAGATCTTAAGCACGACCCCCAATGGATGCAGAGCAATGTATACTCTGCATATGGTTATGTCTAGCAAGGGCAGGGGATATTAATCACATATTAGTCAATCACATTGGATACAAGGCTGCAACCTGACTAATGAGTCAATGATATGTTGCCTGAGCTACAGTGCAATCAGGTGAGTATGTAGTGTGGGGTAGTCTGAATAACGGAATAAAACACACCACACCAGATAAATAAGAACCAATTTAGAATTTAACGGCTGAATATTAGGCAAAGTATTGAACACAATAGTTGGTGTATATAGCCACTGGATTAAGGCAATAAATGACTGTAGAAGAATCTAGTATAATTTCTACTTGAAGAATATGGTGGGGGGGGATATCTCAAACAAAGGATAAACTTGTGTCTAGGTCACTTTATCATATATGGCTATTTGGATAACTTTAAAACACACTGTATGTTCTGTGTAATTCAAACAATTTATCAATGCATACACAATCTATTTAAAATGTAAGATTAACTCTATATAATAAACTTCAGATAGATGATGCTCTAAATTTGTAACTATGCTTTAAATAGTGAGGAGAACTGAGAAAAGTTCACTTATCCTTAGACCAAACGATCTTGGTGGAAAATGTCCTGTTATTGCCTAAAATGATGCTGTTTCTTTAAATATTTTCTGGATATTTCTTTCTTCAAGTGGTCACGGCCTCAAAAACTCTCCTAAATACAGTTACCAAGGGTGTCCTCCAACCGCGCTGAGTCCCTTTCTTTGCGCTCCGCGGGAGGCTTCAAACAGTGAATAACACACAAAAAAATAAGTCTTTACACCCCTCACACAGTTCAGCAGTGAGGTTAATAAGGAGAGTGTTAATTTCAACCAAAAACCTCACTGTGGCCCTATAATTTATGTGGGCTCAGAAACACATACAGACATAGAAGTGCTCCCTTTGACCCACCTCACTAACTCTCCTCCCTCAGAGCTGTGCTGTGCCTTTTATAACCTGCAGGAATTACCTCACAAGCTTCTCTCTCATGGCTGGCCCCGCCCACCCACACACAGATGAGTTTCCCAGAACCCTCCTAGCAGAGGTTTGTTATATGTCGCTTAAAGTATTGTTCATTTTCCATAGCTTTGGCTAAGTTGGGAGATGGTGTTTAAGGTAGAAGATATACAATGCATTTCAGGTCCTCTTTAAAAGTAAGTATAATGCAGGATACCATTTAGGCAGCATACACACTTGATTGAGAAGTAAGGCACACAAACTTGATGCTCCCACCATCCGGTAGCTCTGACAGACAAAGTGGTTAACATACAGTAGTTGT
This sequence comes from Gastrophryne carolinensis, assembly GCA_027917425.1. Lineage (NCBI taxonomy): Eukaryota > Metazoa > Chordata > Amphibia > Anura > Microhylidae > Gastrophryne > Gastrophryne carolinensis. Next base: position 218,703,070 of record CM051234.1, read on the forward strand.
GACAGTTGGTCAAGACATGGGCAGAGACACAGGCTACGCGTGAGCCGCTGAATAAAGTTGTTGTTGTTGACATTAGCCCCTTTCCTGCAGCCCAGGCCCTGGATTATTTTTATTCATGACCAGCTTTTTTAGCTTTGAGATGTGGACCTGTCTTCACCCCTCATCCATCCAACTCTGTGCTTGTCAGATGCTTGCTTGTGCGTACGGGGGGTATCTGCCCTCTACTTGGCTTGTCTGCCTTTTCACTAATTATAGGTCCTTCATTCAGCACTAACAAAGGTGGTCATTCAGATATAAAATCAAGGGGCTAAGCTACAAAAGAGGGGTGGAAATATAGTTACAACAGCGTGTTAAGCAATGCAACAAGATGAGTCTTCAGAATGATAGGTAACAATAGCAAACAATAATTCTCTATATCCACTTGCCTTGTCAGTTTGTGTGGATGTGTGTTCCAATCCTCTCTTTGTATTAAAGGTTTCTGTCCAGGCACACACTAACTTCATGCCCCATAGGAGCAGTGTACAATGAGCCATACGTACAATGAGTATATGTGAATGCCGTATGTATTTTATGCCAAGCCACTTTCTTTGGTGTAGCTTTATGACTCATGAGCATGCTCTGCTGTGGTCAGAGACAGCCACTACTGTGACTTGCTTGTACTGAGAGCCTCAAAGTAAAGTAAAGAGTTGCTTTCAGGTTACATTTTTGTGTGGTCATAGAAACATAGAAGGTTGACGGCAGAAGGTGACCATACGGTCCATCTAGTCTGCCCTTATGTATATACTGTATGTTCTCTTTATCTTAGGATAGATGTGTGCTTATCACAGGTATTTTTAAATTCAATGACTGTTGGTCCTGAAGAAATGAAATTGAAACCAGGGAAAACATTGGAGTCCTGCTATGGCTTCTACCTGGTGCTGCAGGAAAAGGATGAGAGGCATATGGGGCAGGCATCAGGTGAGCCATAAACAACAGTGCCCTTTTGTGTGTTTATAGTTTTTAAAATGAAGTAGCAGGTCGATGGTTAGGTCCCAAAGATCTTGATTTAAAGGGCAGTGCTCCCACATTGTAAGAGTAAGCTTGGCAACCTATTTTATACATATAGAGTTAAAGGCCCAATGATAAAAATCCATATAAATATGCTGGATGGTGGCAGGAGGGGTCACTTATACACCCGGCATCAAGAAATATCTAGCCAGGCTTGTTTTTATTTTAATGGAAAGAAGAGGAAATCAGGGGTGACAAGTTCTGTCACTCCAAATAGACTAAACGCATCACCCCTGGATTTCATTCCTGCCAGGAGAGAATAAACCACAAGCTTGGTGGGAGTTTTATCCAGTTTGGGTGTATAAGTGATCCCTCCTCTCATTAGCCAACATGTTTATACGGATTTTTAATATTACACAATTTTGTGATAGTGCACCTTTAATCACAGGGCAATCAAGGAGAAAGTAATTGTATTTTTAGCACAAAGTAATGTGCTGCTCATATTTAATAGTTTTATTAGATTACCTGCTAAGGTTTGGGGAGGAGGACATGAACTACCTCCAGTCAGCCCCTGGGCACAATAGAATTGGTTGATGCCTCACAACAAACCACCACCATCGGTCATGTAGTCCAGGCTTGACTGGTGGCCAGGAAAAAAAGCAATATATGTGACAGTCAGCAGGCAGTCGCCGGGCCGCACTTCACTGGGGGATTGAGGTGCAGGTAAGGAATTCAGGGTACAGGAGGTTGGTGGGTCTATGCGCAGGGTCTATGGGGCTTTAGAAATCAGGATGCCCCCCCCCCCCCCCCGAAACTGTCACAATGCAGCCTCACACCCATTATGTAGAAAATAGGTGTGGGCCACTTGAATTATCATTCTGTGTGTGTAGCTTAACATAGTTGATTAATTACTTATCATTCATGTACCTAGCCTGTCTTAATATTTACTAGAATGGTCTGTCACTATGTCACATTGAATGCATTCAATAAGAAGCTTTTTTTCCTAAAAGCAATAGATAACACATTATTCTGCAGGTCTATTGTCTTTTCTCAACTCTGAAATCTAAAAAGGTTGGCGGAACACGAGCTTCAGTCTGAGCACATAATAAAAGCCTCATATTTTTTTTTTGTCTCGGTTAACTACCATTTTTGAGTTTTTACATTTTATGTTAATGTCTGATGCTAGGTGACTGTGCATTCGACTGCTGCTAATGTAACTCTGATATGTAAGTACCTCAACTCCCAAACCACCAGAATGCTTTGAACTTTCTTGTTACCCTCATTATTAAAACATTCCCATAGCTTGCTGGAGAGGATTGTTTCTCATGCTTGCTGTTAAAAAGGTTGGCAGGTTAAACACACATGCACTTTGAATTTTTGCGCTATAAAGATTTTGTTCTGCTCTTTCTCCTTCAAACAGACAACAAATTGCTTTTAGTGTTTTTCCAGAAACCAGGTTCCACTTTGCTCTGACTTTTTTCATTTTTCCCCTCTTATAGGATATTTTCTTAATTTACAGTAATTACTTTTGGAATTATTATTTATTTATTTTTGTGTGGATGCGGCTTGATATTTTCAGATAGACTGTAATGAGTAATTATACCAAGGGGGTTGATAGTTAAACACATCTCATTAAAAAGAGTTCCCACCAGATGCCTTATAGATATTACATGCTCCACTGAATCGCTGTTATGTTTGGAAGTCCTCATTGGATATAAACAGTGTGCAATTTGAATGTCAGCACACAACCAACTGCAATGAATCGCCCACTCTTGTGAATTGAAGCTCTCTTTAAGACTAAGGATGAATCAAAAGATTGGCTTAACTTTTTCATGGCTGCTAGGTGTCTCTGCTCGTAACAAATAGGTACATTCATAGCCTCAGTCTCTCTCCAGGCTTCATAAGCTCTGGCCTTAGGTTACATGATGCAGAATTTAGAAAAAAAAGACAGTCAAAGAGACCTTTCATCTCTTTTTTGATATCTGTGTTTATTATTTTATTTAAAAATGAAAGTATTTCATCAACGCTCTCAAAGGGCAGTCTATAATGAGGTTGTGCTAACGCACCTCACATTATTTCTCTTTGAAAATGCATAAAAGGCTTCTTGATAAAAAGAATGAAGTACCTATTCGCCATTTAATGATTTGTGTTGCCCTGGTATAAGGCAGTGACCGGATCCTCCAAGATTTTAACATGGTCAGTTCAGTATTTTTCATCTGTATATGTAGTTACATAAAATGGAAACTGTTTTTTAAACCTCACTGGAAACGTTGCCATTGGAATGGAACCCTTTGAAATCCCTGGCAGCTCGCGTATAAATACACTGAGTTTGAGAAACACTGTCTAAAGCTTAAGAAGGTAGATTCCCAGTGACACCTGTGGCTTATAATAAGAAACTGATCTAGCAAGCGATTTGTGGTTCTTATGGATAGTGTTGCTGTTGGGTTTCATGCTACTGCTAGCTGATGTTTTTAAAAGTATATCCTTTTCCTCTACCCTGATCCTTAGTTGAACTTAATATGACTTTTCTCAACTTTTCTAATTATGGCCCAGATTCAGTAAGAGTTAAACATAATTCTCATGGTAGCTTTCAATTCACTTTTTAAGGAAAAAAGAGAATTTCACTGTTGCTGAATCACCAGCTGGGAAGTCAATGAGAGATAATGGAAAACTAAAAAGTTCACTACTTTTCATAGGGGTAAAAAAGTACCATTGGTTTTCAATGTCTTCCTAGCTGGTAATTCAGCGACAGTGAAATTCTCAGGCTTTTTTTCTCCTAAAGTGAATTTTTTACTACCATGAGAATTTTTTAAACTCTTACTAAATTGAGGCCCATGTGTTCAAGTTAGCACTTGGGTCGATCTAAAATAAATTCCAGGGTGACATCTTGCCATCTCTGCTTTGTTTTTTTGAATTCATTAAATTGAATTTCAGGCCTGGCATTAACTTATGTACATCTGCACTTTTTAGATTGCCTTGCTAAACATAAAATGACGCATATTCCTGTATAAGTCACTTTTTCACCTCTTTTCAATGTCATTGCAGGTTTAATAGTTCGAGAAGTAAGCATTGAGATATCCCGACAACAAGTAGAGGAACTCTTTGGGTTGGAGGATTATTGGTGCCAATGTGTAGCCTGGAGCTCTGCAGGAACTACCAAGAGCAGAAAAGCCTATGTCAGGATAGCATGTAAGCATTTATTCATTTCAGTATTTTTATTGACTGTTTCCTTAAATCCTTTAACTATTCAAGTGAAATAGAGAAAAACTTCCACCAAAAATGTCCACAAGCAGGGGAAACTCCAGACACGCAGTGCAGGGTGTGTGGTCCTGGCACCATGGGTGTGGGTGGGGCTCCAGATCCAGAAAAAGAGCTGTTGTTAGAGAGCCACCATCCAGCCTGCAGCATCACCCCAGGTACTTGGTTGAGGGTAAGACACTGGAGGGAGTTAGAGGGTTTTGGCCCACTTTATAAACTGATGTGTCTCCAGAGTGTTCATGCACACTTGCCTGTCCTATTCAGACTTATGTAACTGCATTACTTTTAGGAGGTGGAAGCATCCCTTTTGTGCTCCTACCATCTAGATCTGACCCTTAACAGACATTTAGGACCTTATATAAGAAGTGCACCATTTACCGCCATTTTGCCCTCTTTTGAGTGCCAGCATTTGCAAATCACAGCGCCCGATGGTAACTAATTAGCTTTGGCGCTCTAGGTATTGGCTGGCCCGTGTCAGCACCTGACACAACCCCCGTGACTGTCACTCCCAATTCTTAGGTGCTGCACACTGTATTTATTAATTTTTGGCATGCTAAAAAAGATTGGCACTGGATATAAAAGGTGCTGATGCTGGATATAATCAGGCTCCCTGTCAGTTTGCTTTAACCTTGAGGCATCACTGTGCCTCCAGAGGGGCCATGTACTTGTCTTCATTGGACCTCTAAACGATTAAGGGAACTGTATCAATTTCACATCACAAGCTTCCTTTAGAGCTATTAACCCTCAGTTCTGAAGCAAGGAATCTGGAATATTGCCAAAGGTGTCAGTATAGAAAAATGTGAGTCTGGGTTTCTAGGTGGGGGCTTTGAAGATCAAAATATACCTGTGGTACTTCTCTGTTCAAGGGTGACGGGCCAGTTTTCTCCAAAGTCTAGCTGCTCATAATGCAAGATAATGGTAAAACCATGATGTATTGAAGAGCCAACAGCAAACAAAAAGCTTATGCACATTTCAAAGTGTAAAGTGTCTAAAATGTATGTAAGATTTTCCTCTTTATTTGTATTATGTATTCCATTCTATATCAGTCGATATTGTTGTACTTCCATATACAGAATTTTGACCTTTGCCCATAAAATTAGTTCTAATGTCAATTAGATGCTCATGATAAAACTTGCAAACACTCAAGATAATGAGTGCACTTATTTAGAAGGCCCACACAAAACATGCATATTTCATGCACATCTGGGAACTGCTTTTTGTATTTACTTTGTCATATTACATGGAAAAACACATCTATAACCCTCATTGTGGCATTTAAAGATAGATAAATCTTTCTAAGCTGAATCTTTTTCGAATATCCATTAAAGGTAATGCCTAATGCAAACACATATATATTCTTTTTATATGCCCTTTGGAATTCAATAAGCAAATCTCTGCTTCTGAGAGACTAAAATGTATTTGTTTTAGCTGTCTTGGCTAAAAAAAAGTTTATCTCTACTGTCCAGTGTCATTATAAATGTAAGCTACATGTTAATTGCATGTAATTTGGACCAATTACAGCCACATACCGTATGTCTAATTACATCACATTATTTTCTTTCTTCTTATCATAGCCCTTGCAGTTAAAAAGACTATAATGTTCTCCCTGATATTTACAATTTTAAATTGGGCATTGGAAGTACTATTTTCCTGAAGCCTGCTAGCTATGCTATCCTGCTCAGAGAGCTCCCTTAGAATAGTTGAAGACATCCTCAAAAGACTACTATGGAACTTGACTACTTCCAAATGCTGAAGTGCAGCACAATTGATCGAACTGTGTGGGATCAGCGGGGGAAAAGTGAAAACATAGTAAAACTGAAACATCTCTGATTGTATATTTAAGACGCTGTGCGAACTGTACAGAAAAAAAGAATGCTATGAAAATTTCATATACCTATATTTTATTCACAATAGAACACATTTCAGAAGGGGAAAGTCGTTCTTAATGAGTAAATAACTCATTAAGAAATGAATGGCAACAACACGTTTTGAGATTAGATAGTTATATTGTGAAAAAATATGGTTATTTTAAAATCATTGCATTCTTCTTTTTGTACTATTCTTGAAGCCTTCAAAACGCCGTGCACATCCAAAACCAAGTGGCAAATGTGTAGCTTGCATTATGTTAATGTAAAAAGAACAACAAAAACTGATAAAACAAAGAGCCTCGTTTAGCAAGCATCAGTGCCAGTCAATGCAATCAGCGCCAATATTTAGCCTCAGTGCCAATATGGTGTGCAGCTCCTAAAAGTTAAAGTCTCACTACAGTTCTAATTGGCATGAGGGTCCAATAGGCACTGCTGACGCAGGCCGGCCAATACAGAGTGCACCAATCCATCAGATCATTTAACATCAGGCATTGTGGCTCAGCACACTTCATAAATAAGACCCAAATTGTGTATCCCCCTAACACTGTCCTCCCATTCTAAAAGGTTCTGGTATATTTACAAAAAGAACAACATTTTAAAAAACTCAAAAGTGTTACAGTGAAGGCATAATAAAAAAATACCCTTCTTGTTAGTATACTTCTAGTAAGCCAATTATTAATAGACAGCTAGGCACTAGCATTTGATGACCTATTTAAATCAATGTTCACCCTCTTGGTGTTAACAGACTAAAAATAAAGGCTTGGGTTAGCTGTTATATAATGTAATGTCCTCTGATAATATCTACAACTATTATCATAAAGCCATTTTTGCTCAGCTGTGTTGAGTTTTTCTCTAGTGTTTAGAAAATGCTATCACATTTCAGAAGTATATAAAAAATGTTCACTACCCCCTTTGGAGCTGGCCGTAATTAATCCAGCATGAATTTACTATATAGTGTAAACCATTAGTCATTTTTAATAAGTGCAAAAATAAGAATCATTTCTGCTTGGCGGTTTTCTATTCACAGCAGTTTTTCCTTCAGCAACTGCATGATTTGGTTTTCTTATGCAGACTGAAATTGCAAGATCTGGTCTTTCCGGGCAAACTGATGACATAATTACTTAACTTTATCATATACTTTTAAACATTTCCTATCCCTCACTGATCATTAACTATTGTGGTGCGAGAATATGGAAAAATGGTTCCATCCTCTTGAGGCCCAGCACTCCATGACTGCAGTCCATTAAAACAAAAGAAGTGTATTAAAGATTTTTGTTCATTGAGCATGTAATAGAATTAACTAAGGAGTAATTTGAATGTGTGAAAAATGTGTCTGCCATGGAAGATGCTTATATTTATTTAATAGGAGGTCAGCCACATGCCATGAAATACCTCTCTAGACACATTTATCCCCCTGCGGAGACTCCATCAGCCTTATTTAAAAATTTAAAATACTATTTAATCATTTTGGCGGAAGGGAGGATTGTGCCTTGTTGAGGGATCATGTCACATGCAGACTTATGAGCCATGTTGAAAGAGCATGTAGCTATGTTTCAATCATTGCAAAATGTTTGATATTTACATTGTCTGTAGGGTACCAATTCAAAATGCAAAAATGGTATACCACCACTTTATGAAAGACGGAGTAGTTAAATAAAAATTAATGGCTGCTACCTCAATATCCAACAAAACTGACTTTAGTCTTGGTAAAAAAGCTTCACCAACAAACAAATGTCTGCAATGGGGTCTGTGCTCTCCCGCTGCCAGTGCCATTCACTTCTTTTTAAAAAGGAAATGCTGGAGCCTCACAAACAGAGCCATGCTGCTTGGTGACTTCTCCTCATTTCCCCTCTCCAAGCTTTAAGTCCCAAAGTTAAGGAAATTAAGAGGGGGGGATCACCTTGCACTTGCTATTTCAATAGATGTGATTGACTTAGGGTTCTCAGGGAGAGCTTACCTGTGGTCAGATAGCCTGCATGATGGTTAGTGCCAAGTAGAAAGCCTTATACAGAAGAGTTTAGGACTTTTTTTCACCACAGTTCAGCGCTGTTGTGCTACGCCACTCATAAGTGGCACTGAAGCCTAAGCTACTATAGAGCACAATGGCAGGAAATGTATTAAAGCAGGAAAAATTGCAGAAAGAAACACATACAAAATCAACACTTTTCCCATCTGATTTTCAATCCAATGCATTCCTCTAACCTTAGTAACTAAAAATGGTATCAAATGCACTGCAAAGTTTGACACATTTTCATCACAACAGTGTTTTCATATAACTTTATACGGCAACTTATAAGTGCCTATAAGATCCATATAAGCACCTATAAGACCTCACTGTATGTTAAAAATGAGCTAATATGGCATGTAGCATCATGAAGCTGACGGAGTAGCGCTCATTGGAGCTGTGAAAATCCAGCATAAGGTGCAAAGACAGGCACTGACACAGGCTGGCCTATAGGTATAAATCTAATGCGCCAATGCAAGACAGACATTTTGACTTGGAGTGCCATTCAATGCCTGCTTATGGGAATATAACAGCACCAAAAAAAAAAGATGCGGCTGCACCAAGGTGGATACTAATGTCAGTAAAATGTCACAGAAATTCACACTTCATAAATCAGGCTCTTTATATTTTTAAGCGGTATAATCTCTTTAGGATTCTAGGCAAACCGAATCTTCTCATACGTGAAACTGATGAAGCTTGTTATGTTAATTATTGTGGTTGGCTATGGAGACTGTAACCAGGTTACTGGCATCATATGTATAATGGATCATGGTAGTTAAGAAACCTATTACATGTACCTGAAAACCATCCAAACCATCACACTGTAAGTGGTGTCACATTTCTGAGTACCTGATACCATATGTTAATAATAACTGGGATCTTAAACTGTACGACTCAAATATGACTGCCAGTTGTCAAAAGGTTGAGGCATCACCATGTAAATCAGTGACACACAGCAAGAGGTTAAAAACAGACAGCTGTAGTGAAAATGTAATAAACTGAGATGGAAATAAATTACAGTAACTTCGAGCAAACCAAATTAGTACCATCTGCTTTGACTGGATGGAAATACGCTGTTATTTTATTTAATCTGTCATAAATGCTACGAAAGGTGGTTTCCTTTGCAATAGGTAGATGACAGCTAGAATGACCTGAAACCTGATTTTAAATGAGTACCAAATGAGTCCTGCCAATGATATGCCCAAGGAGACAGGTAACAGAATTGCATGCATGTAATGGGTCACAGAAATTGTTGATCAGAAGCAGAATGAACAAATGGTGACAGTTCAGCAAAGGGGAAAATGGATCATACTTAAATGGCAAGCAACTGAGCAAATAGTGAGCAGGGATTTATCATTAGGGATGAGAGAACCCCCCAAGGTTTGGGTCCAGCAAGTGCAATGAACTTTGAACAATTTTTCTGGTTTGGGAACCCAAAACTGGTCCCATTGAAATCATTGGGGACCCAAACGTTAGGGGGTGGCTGTGATGGGGGGCTACAGACTGTCCTTGGCTCTGCCATTCTCTTCCTGGTCAGCGACCACGGCACTTGAAATAAGCCCAGCCAGGGCTACAGCAAGATGGCAGCCGGCTCCATGAGGACACTTCTAGTGCCAGCTGGCAGTGCTGTTTTCATGCACTGCTGCCGTTGATCTGCTAGAGGACTGTGGGGCAGAAATAAGTTACAGCAGCGCTTCCTAGCAGCCCATCAACCAGCATTTCTGTGTTCACGCAGGATGCCAAACTCGAACAAAGTGTTCTGGTTGAAATCCATGTACAGGTTTGGGAACCTGAGCTCACAAAGTTTGGTACGAACCCAAACTTTGCGGTTCAGGTTCACCCATCACTAGTCATTATCATTAGTATACATTTATGTATAATTTAGAATTGTCTAAAAAGTCTTAAAGATTTGGCATTCCCCAGTTTAGGTCCTGCCAAGCTGTAATTCTGTAGCCACATGTTGCTTGTGGACCCCTGCTGTGTCTCATTGACTGCCTGGGGTTTACAAGTAGGGCCAGCTTTTACATTTCAGCCCTGCACTACTAGCCTTGCTTAGTAGTTCATATAGCAGGGAAAATAAGTATTAAACATGTAACCAATTTTCTAAGTGAATATATTTCTAAAGGTGCTATTGACATTAAATTGTCTCCAGATGTCAGAAACAACCCATACAATCCACATGTGTAAAGAAATTAAGCCATAGATGTCCATACATTACTTATGTTTAATAATGACATGGCACAGGGAAAAATGATTGAACATTCTTACTGAAATCTGTTTAATACTTAGTACAGAAGCATTTATTGGTGATGGCAGCTTCAAGATGCCTCCTGTATGGAGATACTAGTCGCAATGCATTGCTCAGGTGTTATTAGCTGTTCAATGTCCTCCTTGTATGACCTCTGAGCATTAGTTCCTTCCATAGCTTTTCAAAAGGATTCAGGTCAAGTGATTTGCCGTGTCATTCTAGCAGATTGATTTAAATAATTTTAAGTCAATTGAGAGTTCCCTTTTCTGTGTGTTTGAGTATATGGTCATAATGAAATGTCAACATTCAAAACAATGAGATCTGCCTGCTAAATGATGTACTCACAGCAGACAGCTCTCACTGGAGGAGAGCCCGCGCATGCACCATTGAATAATGGAGAGGTGAGTTCCATGGGCGAACTGGGGGATTTCACAGAGTGGGACATCACTATTCGGGATGCCCTGGAGAAAAGCCAGTAATCTTTTAAGTTACCGGCCACTGGTGGGGCTTAAATATACCAAATGATCATTTTTATTATCATGTCTGGACCTCATCCGAAAACCCAACCTGGTAAGATAGATTAAAAAAACACACTTTATTGTGTGTCAATGTAAAGAGAGTTTCCAGCCAATTAAGACTGAGAACTCATTACTAAGTAACCCATGTCACAATAATTAATTTTCCAATCCAGTGACATCTGGAACCATAAAGAACAGATGTAATGTACACAAGATGCTCATGGTTATGTTTTAATAAATTTCCTGTTGCTTAACAGATTTACGAAAGACTTTTGAGCAAGAACCTCTTGGCAAAGAAGTGTCTCTGGAACAGGAAGTTCTTTTGCAGTGTCGTCCACCGGAAGGTATCCCAGTTGCTGAGGTCAGTGTGCAAACTTTTTTTTACCAGTTTGTATAAATGAAACATCAGTACTTTCTTTTTTTTTCTTTATTTTGTTTAAATCTAAAGATTGAATAAAGTGAAACCTATTGTAGGACCTACATTCTAAACCCACTACTTATGTGTGCACTAAATGGGGATCCCTGTAGTGGTGATAAGTAGTAAATTATAAAGCCTCCAAGCAAATAGATTTGTGTGCATTGTTTTCCATTATTTTGAATTCTTATTCTATTGTCTTTCAATTTTGCTATGTTGATAACTTATTTTTGCTCATTACCGAGACATGTAAGGTCTTTTCTGCTCATAAAATAGAGTAAATCTCTTTTCAGAGAGCGTGGATTAAGGGAAATGCAAGAAAAATACCGAGCAGCAGCTTACAGATATGCAGGGTTGTTCTTTCCTAATATTGTTGCTGATCCTTAATACATATTATGTAGCAGGTCATCTCTACAACAGCTGTAATGTTAATCTCTTCTGTAGCCTGATTTTATCAGCTTGCCGGCATACAAAGATATTTTCACCTGTTACAGAATACAGATTATTCTGTTAGAATAAAATTGGCACATCTTCATTTCACCATACATCTTAATGCAGGTGCTTAAGACACTGGCCATGTTCTTTATGTTTCCTTATGGTAATGTAAAAAACATTATAAACCAGTGCCGATTCTTATCCTTATATAAGACACATATACAGCTTTCATTTGGGAATTTAAACACATTTAGATTCATGTATAATGTATTTCAGTCCTCCATTGGCTGCTGTCTTTTCCAAATGACTAAAATAAAATATCAACCTAATTAGAAACAATGTTGAAATCCCTAATGGAATTTCCCCCATCATGGGTGCGAGGTATTTTTTTCCAGTAGAAGAAAACTATTTTGTGTGCTGAAAAAAAATTTCCAAACTGAACCTCAGTATTGCTACCTTGTTGCCCCTTTGTACCAGTGACAGTAGGTCCATGGCAGGTCTCTTTTGAGGATCTTATTTGAATTGAGAGACCTAGTGGCGGAGAAGCTCAGTTCCTGTCTGAATGCAGGTGGCCTTGCTTGTGGCATCCATTGATCTAAAACTCCCACCCAATAAAATGTATATAATAAATTTTAAGCAAAGGTGGGCTGATGTATCCATGAGCTCTCCAACCTCAAAGTGGTAGTGCATGGAGTGCAAGCCCAGACCCAAGGCACCTATTAGTTTATATGGGTGCCTCGACCTGGTTCCGTGCTCCTCTGTATACAAAGGCAGACCGATGTGCGCAATCAGCGTGGAGCTCATGGAGGTGTAGGCAAGAGCTGTAACAGGTAAGCAACAACATAATATTAGTTATGGTTCTGATTTTTAGTCTGTTGAGACTAATCCACCAGTTTTCTTTTAATTAATTTATACAAAAATAGTGTAAACATGGGCCTTTTTTAAAAATGCTTGTTGCACAGATGCCATGTACAGCAGTTCTGCTTAAAAATAAAATACATATTTCACTATTTAGTCTTAACATAGACCACATGTGCTCAAGCCTCCGTCTCCCGGTCCACCAACAGATAAAGTTTTGCAGATGCCCACATTGAAACACAGGCAAAGTAACTAGTACTCCGACAGAATAATAGATTGAGCACTAATTGCTTCACCTGCACATAAGTGTGGAGATCTCCATAACCTGGCCTGTTGGTGGCCTTTGAGGAGAGGGTTGACCACCCCTGACATAGATTGTAAATATTATCAGGTGAAGCATAGACTGTAAAGAACATCAGAAGAGGCATAGACTGTAAGGATTATCAGCCAATTATCATCAGTGGACCATTCTTGAACAATATCTCGTAACTTGAACTCATATGTGAATGTTAATGGTCATCCTAGAGCTCTGATTTATATGTTCTTTAAATGATCAGACCCATGGCCAGTTGTTCTTTGTGGTAGAATCCAATATAGCAGTTGACAATTATTTTTTAGGAATGCAATCAGGTAAGCTTACATTGTTCTATTCTAACTCAATGCCACTGAAAATAGAGTTCCTAGCTTTATGAATAACCTGCTTTACAAGTTACATCTGAAGTCATTGTCCTTTAATGTAAGAATTAGTCTGCTATGCCATGGAACAGGTGGCTGGTGAGAGCGCATCTTGAAAAGACAAGGACGTAAAGACTTGTATAAGGTGTTAATGATTGTTCCTTTAATACTTTATAACATGCTAGTACACTTTGTCAAGAAGCAAGGGTTCCTGATTGCTGTCTAATTGACTTAAAATTGCATTTGTACCAGGGCTTAGAGCAGGCGCCAATTAACACTTGGCAAGCTGAAAAATGCATGCCCATTTGACTTTCAAAAGAGCTATTCTCTTTTTTTTGTTAACTTTTGAAGTCATGCATAAGATCAAACATCCAGATTTAAGAGCGGCTTAATGGTTCTTCTGTGTAGAATCTTTTCAATTTTATTATAAACACAAAGGACAGAACACTAATGAATATATGAATACTTTAACTTCCCTCATCTTCCTTCATACTAAATTAAAATGTTAAGGTAATTTAAATAAAAATAGATATTGGGTGAGTCAGTGGATTTAAGGATTATGTACATCTGCTTTATATGCATTGAGTATCTTAAATGGTATTACACAACTCTGGCTTATAGGACCTACCACTAGCATTTGTTGTCTCCACAAAATAGTAAATTATCACTGGAAAAAACATGCAAAGAGATGTATAGGTCTATAAAAATATTTTTCTGTAGTCAGGTAAGCACAACTTTACTATATATAATAATGGTGCATATAGTGGTTGTTGCAGTTGTAAATTAAGTTGGTATACAAGTAGACACATTGATTTATAGCTATGAACATATTACAGAGGGTCTTTCGTGAGAAAGGTACTTACAGTATAGCAACTATTAAATGTTCCCTGGGGAGATGCAATTAGTCATCCTAATATTATAAACTAGCTGAAGTCATCATGTAGGTTTGTGACCAATATCATTTATCAAATTAGATGCCAGAGGTAATACTAACAAATCATATGAGTAGATAAAAATATTCTATTCAAACAATACACACAACAGATAACTTCAGAAAAATGTTTGACCTAATGGTCAGATGCCTGACCTAATAACTTCAGAAAAATGTTTGACCTAATGGTCAGATGCCTGACCTAATAACTATAACTATAGGGTCAGTACAAAGTTCTGTCCTATTATATAGTTATACCCAGGACCATTTTCAGTACTGTTACTATATCACGAGGTGAGCTGCTAAGGCTACAGGTAACTTGTTTCTTACACCGGCATAAGAGGGCGTTGTTTCGCATAGACTCTGAAAGTCCCTGCCAAAGGTGGTAGTCACGAGGAATACAATAAAATAGTCCAAAAGGACTTGGATACCTTCCTTAAGTTAACAACATTACTATGGCTGCTAGACCACTGGAAGTAGATGATTGATGGTTGCCATATCAGGAAGGATTTCTCTCTATTATAGGAGACGGGGAGGCCGATTCATCAATAGCGCCAGGTAGCGACAGATGAGCGACTGAAGTATGGCGCTATGAGCGCCGCTAGCGTCAGCCGCGGGCGTTAGCGATTCGCTATAGCAGGCCTCCTCAGTCGCTACCTGGCGTTGTTGCGAACAACGCCTACATTGCTGAATATGATGTTGGCCCTCAGCTTTGTTGGCGCTGTCAGTCAGTGTGACCACGCTATTCTACACAGCGCCTGTTAGCTTTGCTGTGTCCTGCCCATCCAGTACCTTCTGAATAAAACACATTGCCACATTTGTTTTGAAATGTAAATATTTTTTTATTGTGTGTAAAAGGTAATTACATTCTACCAGATCTTCGAATATAAATGGAAAATAAAACATAATTAAACACATAGTCACAATTTTTTTAATTTTTATTTGTTACCTAAAAAGGAAATACAATTAAATCACCAATGAGAAAGAAAAGGAAAATAAAAACAGAACAGAGAAAGAAAAGGAAAATAAAAACAGAACAGAGAAAGAAAAGGAAAATAAAAACAGAACAGAGAAAGAAAAGGAAAATAAAAACAGAACAGAGAAAGAAAAGGAAAATAAAAACAGAACAGAGAAAGAAAAGGAAAATAATAACAGAACAGAGAAAGAAAAGGAAAATAAAAACAGAACAGAGAAAGAAAAGGAAAATAAAAACAGAACAGAGAAAGAAAAGGAAAATAAAAACAGAACAGAGAAAGAAAAGGAAATTAATAACAGAACAGAGAAAGAAAAGGAAAATAAAAACAGAACAGAGAAAGAAAAGGAAAATAAAAACAGAACAGAGAAAGAAAAGGAAAATAAAAACAGAACAGAGAAAGAAAAGGAAAATAAAAACAGAACAGAGAAAGAAAAGGAAATTAATAACAGAACAGAGAAAGAAAAGGAAAATAAAAACAGAACAGAGAAAGAAAAGGAAAATAAAAACAGAACAGAGAAAGAAAAGGAAAATAAAAACAGAACAGAGAAAGAAAAGGAAAATAATAACAGAACAGAGAAAGAAAAGGAAAATAAAAACAGAACAGAGAAAGAAAAGGAAAATGAAAATAGGAATTAGAATGTAAAGGAAACTTACAACCGAATTAAACACATAGCCACATGTATATATCTAATTTTTTTTTAATTTTTTCTCAGAAACTAAATTAAGAATAAAATATAAATGAAATAGAAAAAGAAAAGTCCAGCAGAAATGCAAAAGAAAAGTAAAGTCCAGGAAAGGGTTGTAAGAGGAATGTCGAGATCACGGTGCATCTCTTGGTGCCTGAAAAATTAAGAAAAGTGCAGTTAGTATATATCTTTATAGTTATTTTGTGCTTTATTTTAAAAAAATGCATAACTTGATAACCAACATTGGCGTCTTACACCCCCCTTAGAGTGGTTTGGGTCATCTGAAACACCCCTTAGAGTGGTTTGGGTCATCTTACACCCCCCCTTAGAGTGGTTTGGGTCATCTTAAACCCCCCTTAGAGTGGTTTTGGTCATCTGAAACACCCCTTAGAGTGGTTTGGGTCATCTTACACCCCCCCTTAGAGTGGTTTGGGTCATCTTAAACCCCCCTTAGAGTGGTTTGGGTCATCTGAAACACCCCTTAGAGTGGTTTGGGTCATCTTACACCCCCCCTTAGAGTGGTTTGGGTCATCTTAAACCCCCCTTAGAGTGGTTTTGGTCATCTGAAACACCCCTTAGAGTGGTTTGGGTCATCTTACACCCCCCCTTAGAGTGGTTTGGGTCATCTTAAACCCCCCTTAGAGTGGTTTGGGTCATCTGAAACACCCCTTAGAGTGGTTTGGGTCATCTTACACCCCCCCTTAGAGTGGTTTGGGTCATCTTACACCCCCCCTTAGAGTGGTTTGGGTCATCTTAAACCCCCCTTAGAGTGGTTTGGGTCATCTGAAACACCCCTTAGAGTGGTTTGGGTCATCTTACACCCCCCCTTAGAGTGGTTTGGGTCATCTTAAACCCCCCTTAGAGTGGTTTGGGTCATCTGAAACACCCCTTAGAGTGGTTTGGGTCATCTTACACCCCCCCTTAGAGTGGTTTTGGTCATCTGAAACACCCCTTAGAGTGGTTTGGGTCATCTTACACCCCCCCTTAGAGTGGTTTGGGTCATCTTACACCCCCCCTTAGAGTGGTTTGGGTCATCTTAAACCCCCCTTAGAGTGGTTTGGGTCATCTGAAACACCCCTTAGAGTGGTTTGGGTCATGTTACACCCCCCCTTAGAGTGGTTTGGGTCATCTTAAACCCCCCCGTTAGTGCGTTTGGTTGCTCTTTTGGATGGGAGGTCAAAGACATTTAAACAGGAGTGCAGTACTTGCATTAGAGTGAAGGGTAGTTAGCTTACCGCAAAATAAGAAGTGATCAGCCTTTCCCTTAGCTCATCGCCAGTCTGGGTGTCCTCACTTCTATCTGCGGGCAGGTTGGGGATTTCTGGCACCAGTGCTGTCTCCTCGGGGGCTTGGATTCGGTGACAAATGCAAATGTTGTGTAGCACACAGCAGGCAAGGATGATCTTGGAAACCTTCTGTGGGCTGTAGAGCATCTCTCCTCCTGGCCGTGCCAAACAAAGAAAGCGTGCTTTCAGCAGGCCGATGGTTCTTTCCACAATGCTTCTGGTCTTGCGATGCGCTGCATTGTAGCGTTCATGGGCAGAGGTCCGTGGGTTCCTGACCGGAGTCATGACCCACGTTCTCTGCCCATATCCCTTGTCCGCTGTAGAAAAAACACAAGGAGAGAGACAGCAATTAGTACTAGTACATGTTTTTGGGTGGTAGTTTGTGGAAAATTGCCTTACTAGGCCACATATTATCAAAATACATAGACATCGTTAATTTATTACCCAGTAGCCAGCCAGCTGGCATTTCGTTGTTATCAAACTTCCGGCACAGGACTGTCCGCTGCAAGACGTAAGAATCGTGGCATGAGCCGGGGAACCCCGATCTCACCGCCCGCAGCTTCATCTCATGGTCACAGACCACCATGATGTTAAAGGAATGGAACTGCTTCCTGTTTCTGTAGGACAGCTCCTGTGCACGGGGAGGGCGGAAAGGGATATGTGTACCATCAACGCACCCTAGCACATTCGGGATCCCTCCCATCAGATAGAAAGCATGTTTTATTTTGGCAACCTCTTCCTCCTCCTCAGGAAACTTGATGTAAATTGGGATTAAATCACAAATTGCCAGAACTACCTGGATTAGGATGCGGCTCATAGTAGCCTGGCTTATCCCGCTGAGGAGGGCTGAGGTTGCCTGGAAGGTCCCTCGTGCCAACACATTAAGAGTGGCACACAGGCGTACTATGCCTGGAATGGAGTGAGTGCGTTTGGTGGATGGCTCGATTTTGGTCTTAATCTGATCATATAGGGACTGTAGTGCAGCACGATTCAGACGGAAGCGGCTCCTGATCTGCTCGTCACTTAAGTCCCATACTGAAAGGCGGATTGCAAAGGAGCGGGGTGCCCTAAGCCTCACAACACCCCGCTCCCTTTCCTCCTGCTCTTTCAGCATACACATACATCCATCCACCCAGACACCATACATCACCCTCTTATCCATCACACACACTAAAGATATATACAAAAGCAAAAAAAAAAAAAAAAAAAACAATCACACACAACACACACACAAACAATCACACTACACACACACCCGCTACAATGCAGCTCACCACAAAACCAGAACTATAGTGGTCCAAACCACCAGCCTGCTGAAAACCAGCTTTCTAAGTTAAGCACAACCAAGAGGGGAGTTGCTGCACAGCCCACAAAAGGCCCCAAAATCAAGCCTTACTTGCTGTATGCTACACAAAATTTGCAGATGCCACCCAAACCAAGCTCCTAAAGAAACAGCACTGATGTCAGAAATCACCCAACAAGCCACAGAGAGTGAGGACAGAAACCAGACAGAGGCTCAAATGAGCTAAGGGAAGCGAGCACAGCACCACACCACAGCCTTTGCCACAGTGTAAGAATAGCAGAACCTAGTTCATTCCTTCCTTTTATACTTCATTTTCAAAAGTGACAGGTCCGCTTTGCCGCCTTTTGCGTCGCTCTGCTATTTCCGGGCGCCAATTAGCCGACCCAGGTGTGCGTAAAACAGAGTGCGCACGCGCACGCTAGTAGCGCTACTAGCGTACTTGAGCCGTAACGTGCGTGCATTAACGGACATGGGCCAAAAATCAGGTGGGGACCAATGAAAGTGAAGCTGTTGTTTTTTTAAATAGCCGTTAGGCTAAGCACATGTCACAAGGGTTGCAGATACATCAGTCCATTGTTGGATTTGGGTGTGTGTTGTTTGTTGATTGAGGTCTGTAATGAGTTAATTGGCTAACACACATGCTTCTGTCAGTGCAGTGGAGGTGTGCCTAGAAGGAACTGGGCTGTATGTGTGAATCAATTAAGTGGGCTGCTTTTGGATTGGCTGTTAGAGCACATAAAACCTGCCCAAGCCTAAGAGATTGCGATGCCATTCTGTAGTGTGCATGCGTGCTTGTGGGGTGTTGATTTGTGTGTGTGTGCAGCTACAGGATGGAGCCAAATACAGGACATCTGCCGGCCACAGCAGGCCCGAGTAGGAGTTTGGTGGGTGCTGTGCGCAGACCTCCCTTACGGAAAAGGGCACAGCCTGAAGGTGGGGCAGCACCCCAGGCTAAGCGCCCAGGTGCCAAGAGGGAGCCTGAATTTAATTTGGCTGAGAATAATCATCTTGTGCGCCTGACACTTGCGAAATGGGAGCTGATCTTTGGCTCCCAAAGCAAGTCCATAGGCAAACAAGAAAGAAGCAAACTGTGGGATGCCATTGGTGTGGAGCTTAGTAGCACAGCTCAACACCCACGTAGTGGCCCATCCTGCAGGAAACGCTTCTACACTTTGCGAGGGGCCCTTATGAAAAAGATGAATCACGATCTTGATGTGGACAGTGGGTTCATCCAGGCTCCAAAGAGTACCTACAGGCCGTATGAGGAGATGCTGAAGGCCAAAATCCCACTGGCTCGGCTGCAGGGTGTGGATCCTGGGGATGACACCACCGGTTGGGCTGAAGGTACATATTTTCTTGCTTTTACAATAACCTAATGTTAATGTCTGTGATTAGCATTTTTACATTCTGACCAACTAACTGTAGGACCTGTGAAGTATTACATTATAGCTAAAACATTTGTAACTTTTCTGTCTGTTGCTTTATGCATAGGTGCACATGCTGCTGTCCGGGATGTGGCTCCGGACAACCAAGCTCCTGCCCTTCCAGCAACCTCAAGGCTACCCCAGTCTGCCATTGAAGGTATTTACCCATTATTTGTTTGCTGGTTTTTTGAAAAACAAATGGGTGTGGGAGCAGCTCAAGCAATAAAGGTTTGCCCTGTTGACTATTAATAATATGTGGGTGCGCCCTAATTGCACGCCCACTGTAACACTCACAGTCAGTAACTAACAAGGCCCTAACATGTGTAGATATGTAGGATGCCACAGATGTGTAGCCATATATCGGCCTATCAATGTGTGAGCCACACTTGGCTTGATTAGTCAATATTAGTGAAAGAGCTGCTCACACACCTTAATGCATGTTGTATTTTTGCACGCACATTAGCTATGGCTCAATGTTGGTTTTATTTTGCACTAGCTCCCATGCCCTTGGCCCCAGCATCTCCTCCGGATCCCACCTACTCTTTGGATGTCGGTAAGTGCATGTGTTCACCTTGCTTGATCCACTTTGACTCAAGTGCATGTGTCTCATTTGTCTTTTTTCTTTGTAGGCCAAGTGACTGGTTCATCTTTGGACCCCACTTCCGATGTTGCCGGTCAACAGGACCCTGTTGGTGTGTAGAGCAATACATAATGTATCCTTTATGCTGTTTAGGTAACACTGGTTCAATTTGGTTAGTCTACTAAGCTACATGTTTGCTTGGTAAACTTGAAGATGCCTCTTGGGAGTGCTGGTTGCCTCCCCAGGGTCAGTCTATTAGTTATTTTAGTGATAGCAATGTATATTTGCGGACATATTTTTAGGGAAACATTCACTGTAGTAGTTTGCTGAATCTTTAGACCCTTTTTTTTTTTGTTTTAGTTGACCCGAATATCGGAAGTGGCTGTCCAGAAAGGGCCCCTCAAGTTCCAGCTGCCAGAGATGAGGGTAAGTGGTTTTGCCTTGCTCTAGTATGTGTTTTGGCTCTAATGTTGTGCCACTTGCTTCTGGCAACTTGTGTGTCCACATCTATTTTCAAGGTCCAATCTCGAGTGAGGACCCCACTCCAGACATCTGGGATATTGCGGGTATGTTTAATTTAAGCAATGTTTATGATGAGATTTGCATAAATTAGTGCGTCTTAGTCCTGTAACATACATGTTAACAATCTGAGTTTAACCAAGACCTTTGGTCTACTGTGTATTTTTTAATTTTTTAGAGGTTTGACCTCAATAGCCTAACCAGGTTACATTAGAGTTTGGCCCACAGACCTACTAACCTGATTTTCCTGTTTAGCATTTGCCAACTTGGCCGACATCTCTGATGTTGATTCGCGACTCTCTGGCAGCGATACCTCGAGCCTACCTGGGCTGGAGGACACGCAGGTAACATGGCTGATGTAGACGACCTCTAAACCCATTGGCATATTCGTGGGTAGTGGAAGAAGCAACATGTAACATTTCATTTCATTGTTGTTTTGGCAGGAGGCGGAACCAGAACCCCAAGCTGGGACCTCTTCCCAAGTCCCATGTGGCCAAGCTTCAGAGGCTCAGACAAGGGTAAGTTGTCTAGTGAGTGTTTATGGTAACTTTTGGGAGGGGCATAGCTGCATTGGTTCCGTTTGACTAAAATCTGGTTTACTATTTTTTTAGCCTACTACCACAGCAAGAGGAGGTGTGGCACCAACCAGTGCCGATTTCTACACACTAGGGGTCCGGATGCTGGAGGACTACAGTCGCCAACAGCCGCGTGATGGAACTAATGAGCGCATTGCGGCGTTGGAAAATCAGGTGCTGATGTGTCAGCAACAAAATGAGGGCCTGCAGCGCCAGGTGGACCAGTTAAGGCAAAACCTACAACAGAACCAGGACCTTGGTCGCCTTGCCAATGTTATCGAACAATCTGTACAGCGGCAGGAAGAGGCAATACAGCGCCAGGCAGAGGCAATACAGCGGCAGGACCAAACTTTGTTGTTGATACAACAGCTCATACAACAGCAGTCTATATTTTTTACTGCACTGTTGTCCCCCAACACCGCCCCTAGCAATGACTCCCAACCTCCCCGGCCACCCAGCCAAGAATATTAATTTTGTTTGTTTTTGTTTGTGTAAATATATTTGCTTAACCCACCTCTAAATTGTGTTTTTCATAAGACCTAGCTAATAACACAGTCAGGGATGAGTATCTTGATCTAGATATGTCAATGTATTTGTAAATTGAGGCCACACATTTGAGACCATAGCTTACTATGATTAACACATGAAATGGCTCCAAAGGTATGGCTAAATTGACACACAAATGGGTTTTGAGACAGTTAAACTATGCTTTGCAAGGCACCACACTGTAATGATGTTCATCAAAATCTTTATTTTAAAAAAAGGGCCAACAGGGCCAACATTGCCCAACAAAGGGCGTAAACAGGCCAGCCTTCCCCCCACCCTAACGACGCCGCCGGCGCCTCTTCTTGGCCAGCAGCATCAGCTTCAGGAGCCTGATCTCCCGCCACAGTCTGCGATGCTGGTTTTCACAAGCTGTAGAGATGTAGAAACAACAATTTGTTAATAAATTGAATGTGACCTCAACAGACACAGATGTAGCAATGTAATGTCAGTGTGTCCAATTAGGTGACACTCACATTAACATTGTTGACCACTGTGCGCTTATTGGTTAACATGATATGAGTACTATTGACTGGCAGGAATGTGAACAACACATCCCAAGCATACATTTACTCTTAAAGTGTACCAACACCCACCGGTGATCGGCCCTGGAATCTATCAGATTCCCGGCCTGATCACCTCCCTCCCCGCGGGACATCCAAGATCGGGATGTCCCTCGGGGTGAAACCCCCCCAACACCCCAAAATCCCTACCTCAGTAAAAAGGGACGCGCGGGAGGCGGAGGAAGAGCCACTTTGCCACGGCTTGTACGTTTGCTGGAGTAAAAGTGAGTTCAGGGGGTTGTCACACAGCGGTGACGATCAGGGGTGCCCCACCGTAGTGGACCAAGACCCAGGAAAGACAAATTCCTGGTTGTTGTTCCACTTTAACTGTGGGGAAGCAAAGAAGGTATAAGTCCCAGTGTGTCCATTTTTGTGTTTAGTCACAGCCAAACCTCAGGGCCTAAGTCCTAACGAGTACACGAGTTTGCCCTATAATGTTAGAGGTCCAGACCTAATCCGGCCCATTTGGTTGTGTCTAAGGCAAAAATAGTCTCTATGTGGCCAAATGAAGAATGTGAGGCAACAATCAAGCATGCAGACAGGCATGTTGGATTATTGTACAAACACATGGAATCTAGATGTGTGTGAAATTAACACATAGGTACATTTTAAATGTCTGCAGATGTGACTAGAAGACATAGGTTTCACAAGTCTTTAGGCATATGAAGTGGGATGTACTCACCATCGCAGCTGTGGCGGGGGCCCATGCTGCTGGCCGTCCCTGGAGCTGGGGTGGGGAGGAGGTTTTCTGGCTCCGTCTGCGTAGCAACATCTGTCAACAGAAAGCAAAAGACAAAAACACAATTAGTGGGCCAATGACACCTGACTATTTGACATCCATCTGGTTATTGAGTCTGAAAAAGCAAAGGCTTGCATGGTTACATACAGGTTGTACAAAATTAGCATATTTCCTGGTCCATGAGTTAATGTCAATTAGTTAGGGTTGCAACATGTATCCCTAAAGATAATGTGCTAATAACATAGACAGTGCTATGTAAAGGACTCATTAGCAGTTGATTGGCTAATGTTACTAGTGTGCCACATGTTTTAGCGGGAACAACTTAACCCAAGAAAAGAAATGAGAACAACCATCATGGTGTGGCCCGAAACATAGGGGTGGTTTCCAGTTGGCTAGCACTGTAGTGTGGTTTGTGATGTTAATGTACATTAGCAAACCAGCTTAGACAATGGACCAGGAAACGTGTGTGTTAAAAGTGTACCAAGACACAGGATTGTGATTATTCAGTGTAGTAGTCTACTTTGCCAGAGCAACACAATTTTAGTCCGCCACCGCCCCTGCCTTCCGCACCTCACTCCGCCAGTGTGTGCGCACACGCATGCCAGTAGGAAACAGAGCGCAGGCGCACACACATCTCGAGTGCCACACAGGAGGCAGGGACAATGGCTTCTGCCACCCCCAAAGAGGGAAGTAGTTTGTGGTGTTTGGTTGGGGGGGGGCCCTGGGTGAGGGATGTGATTTGGCAGGCAAGGCGCCATAATCCAAACAATATCAGCAAGGTTTGTGGGTCCACTTTAAGGAATGACATAAAGTCCAAAATGTCCTAGCTTCAAACATACACTTACCACGACTATGCCCGAGGAGGATTTGACGCCAAAAATCCATGGAGGTGCCGCCTATATGATGCCCTGCAAATTACAGAGGAATGGCAAGGGCTAAGCACAAATGGTCAGATGAAACCTGGCACAGACTAACAATTAAAACATGTAAACTCACCAGGGGATGAAGCGCCACTTGAAGCCCAGGGAGGGCTCTGAGGAGGAGGCGGGGAGCCTCGGCTCCTCACACTCTGCTCAGAAGATCCACCAGGCAAAGGGCCACCCTCCTCCCTCTCACTCCCTGCTTGAGAGTGGCCCCTTGCCTGGTGAGAGTCCTCAGCCTCAGAGTGTGAGGAGCTGAGGCTTGATCCAGCCTGCCCCCCAGCAGCACACTCCTCTGGGGCGTCATCCCCTTCCTCCCCTGGGTCCTCTAAATAGGACCCGCGGGAGGGACCCTCCCCCGATGACTCCCCCGAGTCCGCCTGCCTGGTTCGGGGGAGGAATCCCTTCCCACGTTTCCCCAGGGGAGGACGCTTATCTGTGTGGAGGGGGTGAAAGCAAATAATTAATATAAAAAGCAAAAAAGGACACAGCTTAGCAGATGCTTGTGCACAAAGGCCAAAAAGAACATAAGCTTTCACTTACCTGATGCGTAGGCATCATATAGGCGGTACACGCCTTCTGGGTCCCGGCGCTTAAAATCTGACCATTTCTGTTGAATAGCCCGGATGGTCAGGTTGGTCTTGAAGCGCCGGGACACAGTGGCCTTCACCTCCATGGCAAGGCGTTTTTTGGCTCCTCGGGCATAGTCGTATTCGGCCAGGCAGAAGTCCTATGAAAAAAGTAAAAACAAAAAAAAAAAATAATCACAACATGACCTCAGAACAATGTCATAAACAGTTCTACAGAGACAAGATCAAAGTGGATCCACACCCAGGATTTACATTAGTCTGTGTTTGTGTGCACTTTTTTGGGCCACAACTATTGTTGGTGGCCCACTGTCTGCAACCCCCTTTGAAGGGCCCAAATACACAGCTGAGGACACTCCCACGTCACTCCGCAAGCCAAATACAGCGGTCCACGCCGGTGTGGTATGCGCAACCAAGGACCTTGGGAGGTGCATACCAGCTCAGCTGCATCTGCACGGCAAAGTACGCATGTGGCGTTTGACTCTAACAGGGAGTGCGCCTGCACACCAATTGAAAATATGTATGGCGCAGGGGTACACCCTGCTAGAGGTAAGCGCAATAGGCATCCGCAACTCACACATGCACAGATGGGAGGGGCCAGAGATAATTTTTGGGGGCCTCCAGGGGGGGGGGGGGGCATCCAAGCAGGACATCCACAATGGGGATGCCCCATGTGGAGTGTACAATTTTGGACTAAAAACAAAAAAAAAAAAGCCCCTATCCACCCTGTGTGTTTAGACATTTTTAAACTAAAAATACAAAACTAAAATACTCACTTTAACTACCTGGCCATTGACCCGGCTATCCACCCGGGTGCGCCTTTGTTTTTGGGGCACAGGAGGGGAATGGGTGGGAGGGGTGGTATTTGGGGAAGGTGAGGTAGGTGGGGGATGTGGGGGAGGGGTGGTGGGGCCGGAATCTGAGGAGGAGCTGGGGAGGCGCATTACTCTCCGTTTGGGAGCCATATTGGAAACGCTAAGGAGGAAACAGGAACCGGAAATGACGCTAGCGACATGAGACATAAAAAAAAAACCAAAACAAAAATACGCACCGCGCCCCAGCAACAAGCTAATATCAGCTATGTGCAAGCTAAGTGGCGGAAAAACATTAAAATGACGCTGAAAAACAAGCTATTGGCATAAGCGCAAGACAGTTTTACCTTAAGGTGGCGTTGAAACGCAAAGGAGGATCCCGGAACCGGATATGACGCAAGCAACTGTGCTTCCAAACTACAAAAAAAAAACATGCGCGCAGCAGGGACAAGCTAATATCAGCTATGTGCAAGCTAAATGGCGGAAAAACATTAAAATGACGCTGAAAAACAAGCTATTGGCATAAGCGCAAGACAGTTTTACCTTAAGGTGGCGTTGAAACGCAAAGGAGGATCCCGGAACCGGATATGACGCAAGCAACTGTGCTTCCAAACTAAAAAAAAAAAACATGCGCGCAGCAGGGACAAGCTAATATCAGCTATGTGCAAGCTAAATGGCGGAAAAACATTAAAATGACGCTGAAAAACAAGCTAGGGCCCACGGCGCCACAAATTATTAGCTTGATTTAGCAGGGGGTTCTACATACTGGAATGCATAGGTCCTTCTAAAGCATACACCGTTGTGCTTACATATACAAATCTGATTCCTTCACAAAGTCATCACACAATCAAACTAGACAACTACCTGAAAATGTGGCACACATGAGAATGCATAACGGGTTGTTATGAGCTGGTACGACTGAATGTTAATCCTGCAATATGTGGCCAGGCACGCTCACAACTACAGTGTATTCATTAACAACGACTGGGGTCGCGGGAAGTGAATTCCTTGCAAATGGCAGAAGGGCACATGTATGAACAGCACAGCGCCGCACAACGCCGCGCAGCGAGGCACAGCGACGCTCGCGCCGCCACATAGCGAATTAAAACAGCGACTGCACAAACACTGACCAACACAGATTCATCAAGGACAGGGCTGCCGAATAGCTTGGGCGCTGACAATTTCGAAGAGCGAACGTGACCGCCCAACCTGACAGGCTACAAAATAGCTTTACAAGCCCCGTTTGTGTGGAAAACCAGCGCTTTTGAGGCCAATGAGTTTGGGTGGAGGAGATGCAATTCCCATGTCACTCACAACATTACATTGTGAAAAAAAAAAAAAAAAAAAAAAAACAGAAATAACCAGCTAGATTCATAAAACATATCAATATAAACATGTGTTGAATTTTGTCCAAAAGCAAAAAACCCCCTAACCACTAAGAACAATCATTGCAGCGTCTGCCATTGAAATGTATGGGAGAGCGGCAGGTAGCGCCAGGTAATACGTGTCGCTGTGAAGGAATTTGCAGCGGCGCTGTTCGGTCCAGCCGGCTTCATGATGAATGCCGCGCTAGCCGTCGCTCTCGCCGGCGCTAGCCTCATTTAGCTTGATAAATGCGTCATTGTGACCGCCGCCGGGCGTACTTGAGTCGGTAGCCGCCGTTAGCTGCCGCTACCTGGCGCTCGTCAGACACTACCTGGCGCTATCGCTTGATGAATAAGGGCCTTGGTTTTAGCTTCACACTAGTTTCTGCCTTTCTCTTCATCAACGTTTCAGGGAAACAAGCTGAACTGGATGGACAAAAGTCTTTTTTTTTACTCTTTAGTTAAACTTTGTTACTATTTAGATACCTCATTAGAAAAGTTCTTCCCCTCTAGAAAACTAACCCATTACAAAATCCGGTCAGGTACCACATGTCAATTATTAGTTTTTATGGGCGTTAGAAGAGAAGTTAGAAGAGTTAGTAGAGAAAGTTCCCCAGACACAGTGCACAAGTATACAAAAAAAGCTTCTCCAAATATTTTAAATTACACTCTATATTTGATCTCATATTGTAACATTCCTTTAAAGTGTAGTCTTTAGCGGTAATTGGAGTCATTGGAGGTAATTCAAAATATTTGATGAGGTTCACTTTGGGGGCTCCTCAACAATTAGTGTTTTTTTTTTACTTTTTCTATTTATAAAGCAAGGAAGTGTACCGGATTCATTGTTGCAGTGGAAAAGGTCGACAGGTTCAAGACTGGATTTTGTCAAATGCATTGAGTATATTAAATGGTATTACTCTGGCTCATAAGATGTACCACTAGTATTAGTTGTCTCCACAAAATAGTAAATTATCACTGGAAAAAAAACATGCAAAGAAAGGTGCAGTATATACAAGCCTATAAAAATATTTTTCTATAGTCAATTAAGCACAACTGCTCTTTTCTATATAATAATGGTGCATGTAGTGGTTGTTGCAATTGTAAATTAAGTTGGCAAAATATTTAATGAGGCTCACTTTGGGGGCTCCACAACAATTTGTTTTTTAAAACATTTTCTATTTAAAAAGCAAGGGTGTGTCCCTGATTTGTTGAAAGAGGTCTACAGGTTCAAGGCTGGATTTTGTCCAATGAGTTAAAGCTTTGATTTTTTCTTTTTTTTGCATGATTGACTGTTCTCCAACTGACTGGAGAATCATGAGAAAATGGTCCTAAATTATATAGTCTCTCTGTTTCTATATAGCATGCCTTTAATATAAATTGCATTATTTTCTTGTTGTAGATACACCAGTGTATAGAATGGGCAGAATACTGTAACTAATCGTAAACAGTGTGATCTTTGTAAGGTGACTGCCAATCTTGTTCTCTGAAAATGACACATAGACTTTTTAATACATGCAAATTAGCATTAGAAACAAAACATGGGTACACATATCTGAATATATTCTATAGCTATGCAGTCTATCACACTGTGCCCTGAGGGTCTTTTCCTTGTAAGAATTAAGCAGGTCCATCCTGAGCTATTCATGGCTAGCCCTGAGGATGACAACCTGTAAAAGTTCTTTTCTTATTAACGTTGCTTATTCAACCAAGTCGCCTGGTTTAGTCAGTGAATATCTCAGCAAAAAAGGTTTGCATGAAATAATACATTATTAATGGGAAGGAAAATTAATGTTTGCTATGTACATTTTGCGTGTAAGCATGTAGCATATTGAAATGAAGTTAATAAATGAATTTACTAAACCATTGCCTTTAGACTTGTATAAAGACACAACAGCAGTGCTTTTAATGCTTTAATGCTTTTGCTTTGTTAGGGCTCTATGCCCTATACCAATTGATGACGTGTAGGTTTTCTCCTGCAACCCACAAACAGC
This sequence comes from Gastrophryne carolinensis, assembly GCA_027917425.1. Taxonomy (NCBI): domain Eukaryota; kingdom Metazoa; phylum Chordata; class Amphibia; order Anura; family Microhylidae; genus Gastrophryne; species Gastrophryne carolinensis. Next base: position 218,732,136 of record CM051234.1, read on the forward strand.
AAGATAACTGATGTTTTAACCCTTTCGCTGCCAGCCTACCTGCAGCTTTTGTCACCCTCTGTTGCCAGACCATGCTTCACTATTTTGCGCTACACATGTTCAACTGTGATTTTTGAAAGGATTTCCAGGGATTTCCCAGGAAAATTATATATTGTTTTTTCAGCAGAGTCTGGGCTTTAACATAAAATGTCTTGTTTGTCATTTGTCAAGTGTATTCTTAATATTTTGGGGTGAAATATGTGAAAAAAAAATTTAAAAATCTATTTTTTACAATTTGTAGTGTTTTTTTGTAATAAAAAATGTAAGTTTGTCAATAAAATCTTATTGCGTGTGAAATCCCAATTTCTCCCGGTTACAACGGTACCACATATGTATTGGTAGACACCCTTTCCTGCCCAGGAGACTCCCCCAAACTGAAACAGCACTTTAAGAGATTTTTAGATCAAATACAGCCATGCTAAGCGCTATGTGCACCTTGCAGTTTTTTAATAAAAACAACCCTTTACATTTGAAATACCCCCCACAAACTGATGTTGCCACAGTTTTCTGGAAGTTTTCCCTCAATGTATTCTTTGGTTACACAGAGCTTCCCTAAAAATGGATAAAAAAGGATCAAAGCCACATTTTCCTAAAAAAAACTATATGCTAACAAGAAAAAACAAGTTCATCTGAAAAAGCAACATCCCCCGAAACGAACAATACCCAACATGCATAGCTACTGTCAAAAGAAGAGTTGCCAAACACCAAAAAGTAAAGCATGTGCACAATGGTAATTTTGCTTGAAAATTTCAGCTCTGCAAACAAAGTGCGCACCTTGCGCTTTTTCTACCAAAACAACCCTTTAAATTTGAAATATCCCCCACAAACCATACATTCCTTGAAAGTACACATGATTAGCTTTCTAAGCGTACCCAGCATGTTGTAGTGGGCCCATCTTTCTGAAAGTAATCAGTCAAAGAATTCTTTGGTCGCACAGGGTTCCCTTAAAAAATGTATAATAAAGCAGAATAAAAAATGAGTTTTCCTAAAATATCAATATGCAAACAAGAAAAAACAAGCTAAATCTAAAAGCGCAAGGTCCCCCGAGCAAAACGATACCCAACATGCATAGGTACTTTTACCCCTTTTAACAGCCAGCCTACTTGAGGTTTTGTCACCCTCTCTTGACAGGTCATTTTTAACCATTTTGCGCTATGCTTAACTGTGATTTTTGCATGAATTTCCAGGAAAATGATATATTTTATTTTTGCGGCAGAGTTTAGGCTTTAACATGAAATGTTTTGTTTGTAATTTTTTTACTGCTTTTTAAAATATTTTTGAGTAAATTAAACAAAACAAAATAAAAAAAAATATTTTTTTAGAAAATTGTCTCCTTTATTTCAAATAAAAGAGGAGACCCGGCCGGATCCAACGAGGGGTCAGGTGAGTATTTTTTATTTTTATTCTTTTAACTAGCAGCGGGGAAAGTCGAGCACGTAATACCTACAGGCTTGGCACTTAAGGCCCAGCCAAGCCAGCACGTAGGTGTTACGTGCTTGGCACTTAAAGGGTTAAAGGATTGTCCAAGCAAAAAAAAAAGCTATACTCACCTTTACTTGCTGAATCTTCCTCTTAGTCCAGCATGACAAAACTTCCTCATCAAGATCTGAACCTGTACTGTTCACATACCCAGTGAGATTTCCATTTATCATTTGCACTGCCGTGGCCCAGTCCCTCCTACAAGGCAGTGTGGGTGTGCTAGGTTTTACAGAACATGAACTCTGAAACCAGTACGTTTCAGATATTCAGATCTGTTGCAGGGGGCAGAAGGTGTATTTGAAGAGGAGGCATCCCAAACACTAGCATTAATATTTCAAGTGTACCTGTCTATTAACTGGTTGCATTTTGTAATCAACGTCACTTTTCCACTATCAAAGCAGCCAACCTCTGTATTTGAAGAGGGGGCATCTCAAACACTAGCATCAATATTTCAAGAGTACCTGTCTATTAACTGGTTGCATTTTGTAATCAAAGTCACTTTTCCACTATCAAAGCAGCCAACCTCTGTATTTGAAGAGGGGGCATCCCAAACACTAACATAAATATTTCAAGAGTACCTGTTTACTAACTGATTGAATTTTGTAATCAAAGTCACTTTTCCACTTTCAAAGCAACCAACCTCTGTATTTGAAGAGGGGGCATCCCAAACACTAGCATTAATATTTCAAGAGTACCTGTCTATTAACTGGTTGCATTTTGTAATCAAACTCACTTTTCCACTATAAAAAGAGCCAACCTCTGTATTTAAAGAGGGGGCATCCCAAACACTAGCATAAATATTTAAAGAGTACCTGTTTATCAACTGGTTGCATTTTGTAATCAACTTCACTTTTCCACTATCAAAGCAGCCAACCTCTGTATTTGAAGAGGGGGCATCCCAAACACTAACATTAATATTTCAAGAGTACCTGTCTATTAACTGGTTGCATTTTGTAATCAAAGTTACTTTTCCACTGTAAAAGGAGCCAACCTCTGTATTTGAAGAGGGGGCATCCCAAAAACTAGCATAAATATTTCAAGAGTACCTGTCTACTAACTGGTTGCATTTTGTAATCAACGTCACTTTTCCACTATCAAAGCAGCCAACCTCTGTATTTGAAGAGGGGGCATCCCAAACACTAGCATAAATATTTCAAGAGTACCTGTCTACTAACTGGTTGCATGTTGTGAACAAAGACACGTTGTCAAATTGCCAGCAGCCATTGCCTTTAACCGGGAGGGGGGCAACCCAAATATGCTAGCATGTGTCTTTTAAGAGTGCACACATTGGAGTTGGCAGCAGCATTAGGAGCCCATATATTGCCTGAAAGACACACATATGAGCTGGCAACAGCAGCATAGGGTGCCCATATATTGCCTGAAAGACACACCCTGGAGTTGGCAGCAACATAAGGAGCTACCATGCATCAGCTACTACCATAGATCAGCCATTGGTGGGTGGAAATCCTGGCTGATCCATGCCTGATTCATCTTCACAAAGGTGAGTCTCTCCACATTTTTCGTGGACAGACGAGTTCTCCTTGGCATGACTATGGCCCCCGCCACACTAAACACCAGCTCAGATGGCAAACTACTCGCCGGGCAGGACAGCTTTCCCAGGGCAAACTCTGCCAGTTGCGGCCACAAGTCAAGTTTGGCTGCCCAGAAGTCCAGCGGGTCCTCAAGGTGCGTTGGCATGGTCATGTCAAGGTATGACACTACCTGCTGGTTCAGGGCCTGCTCCAGGTCTTTCTGATGCTCATGATTAGCCTCACTATGCGGGTGAAGAAAGCTACTCATTAGCGACTAAAGACTCAGGCAGCTGCTGATGGAGCTGCTGCTGCTGCTCCTACCACCCCCCAGCAGCCATGGCAGTGGAAGATGAGTGCAGAGCCCCCCCCCCCGAGTCAGACCTGCGAGAGTATGGACCATGGCGCAGATAGGCATCGGCCAACTGACTACGTAGAATGTCTTTGTAGTAGGTCAGTTTGTCCTCCCTCTCAGTGGGTGTAAAAAAATGCCCCCATTTTGTGCCGGTAGCGAGGGTCCAATAAGGTGGAGAGCCAGAAGTCATCCCGCTGACAAATGGAGACAATTCTGCGGTCACTACGCAAGCACGTGAGCATGCATCGTGCCATTTGTGCAAGTGACTCGGAGGGACTACCTGTCTCCATCTCCACTGCATACTGCCAAGGTGTGTCCGGGTCTTCTGTCTCACCTTCCTCACAACCCTCTAGCTATTCTGGCTGCTCCTGCTCCTCCTCTCCTGTCAGATGACTAGATAAAATGGCCATTTTTCAAACCTAAACTGTGCTTCGCTGTGCCCCACCTCCTCCTCCTCCACTTCTGCTCCCACAGGCTTCATGTGACCGTGAAATGTAAGCGCCATGTCTCCAGTGCCCTGACCAGCCATGGTTTCCAACATGTATTGTAGTACATGAAGCAGTGGAATCACATTGTTCATCTCGTAGTCCTGACGACTGACTAATAATTGGCTTCCTCAAAAGGCCTGACAGGTGTCACGTATGAGCTGCCACTGATTTACATTGAAGTTACACAGGGGAGTCACCCTTTGCACTTGGATCATCAAGAAATCAGTGATGGCTTTTCTCTGTTCGTATAGTCGATCCAACATATGCGGGGTGGAATTCCAACGCGCTGAAACAGCGCAAATCAGACTATGTTGGGGGATACCGTTCTGACGCTGTAGCTCAAGAAGGGTGTGCTTGGCGGTGTAGGAGTGGCTGAAGTGCATGCAAAGTTTCCTTCCCATTGTTAGGATGTCTTGCAGATGGGGGGAAGATTCAGAAAACGCTTGACAACTAGGTTGAACACGTGTGGCATACAGGTCACATGGCTCAGGCTTCCTCGCAGCGCAGACAAGATGTTCTTCCCATTGTCAGTCACCATTGTTCCCATTTGCAGTTTTCGTGGAGTAAGCCATGATTTCATTTATTGATTTATGATTTTTAGCAGTTCCTCCCATGTGTGACTCCGTGGCTCAAGGCAAACCATGTGAAGAACAGCGTGAAACCGCCGTGTCCCGCACACATGGTAGGCTTGAAGGGCACTGAAAAAAATACCAAAATAAATAAAAATACCAAAAAAAATATATATTTATAAAAAACAAAATACAAAAAAGAAAATAAAAAATGAAAAAAAAATTGTAAAAAAATTAACAAAATGTTAAAAAAAGAAAATGAAAAAAAAAATACAAAATTAACCAAAAAAAAAATTTGATACATTTTAATATGTTATTGTTATTATGTTATATGTTATTGCTATTATGTTATATGTTGTTGTTATTATGTTATATGTTATTATATGCTATTATTATAAATGTGCTCAAATAAAATAGATGTTAACAATTAATATGTAATTGACAATTAGGCACTTTTTTCTGTGACACCATTGCTAAGTGCAAGTGCACTGTCACAGGCACAACAGCCTAGGAGCATGGAGGCCACAGCGGAGGGACCTGTCCAAGTTGCTGTTGTGGTTGTGCAGGAACCACAATCACCCAGTGGGCCTTAAAGGATATGTATTGTCCCTGACCATAGTTACAGCTCCAGACATAGGCGCTGCCGTACACTTTGGTACACACTGACAGGCTAAAGGACTGGCCCACCTTCTGTTCAACAAAATTGTACAGGGCTGGTACTGCCTTCTTCGCAAAGAAATGACAGCGTGGGACTCTCCACCTCGGCTCGGCACAAGCCATCAGTTCTCTGAAAGGTCCACCACCTCAAAAGAGAGGGACTGCAGCACCAGCAACTTTTACAGGAGCACATTTAGCTTCTGCACGTTGGATGAGCGGGCACATACTGTTGTCTCTTGGGCATGGCTTGGCTAATGGATTGCTGGCGGAATGACTGACTCGGATTAAGAGGAGGAGAAGCATCTGGAGCGACAGAGGATGGGTATGACACACAGAAGGTGGTGGAGCCTTGGCTGGCTGTAATAGGGAGCAGCGTGCCATTTGGTAATGCAGCAGGCTGGACCACCACTTTGGAGCCAACTCTCCCAGGCCGCTTTATGGTGACGCTGCAAATGTTGACGCAGGGCTGTGGGTCCAACATTGGGACTCTGGCCACAATTCACCTTCTGCCTACACATCTTTCATATAGCCATGTTAACCTCCTGCGGATGCTTGATGAAAAACTGCCACATCGCTGACTAGCTGATTTTCCTACCAACAATCCGCACTAATTCACTGCTGCTGCCGTCGTTGCCGCTGATGACTCCAGGGACCCTCTCCCCTACCTCCTGGGAAGGTAGTCTGCCGCTCAGCAAGTGGTCTACCCCGAGCACATTTGCCTCCATACTTTCCCCTTCTGCCACCATGCTGACCGCTAAATCCGTCACTCTCCATCACTCCAAGCCTTTAAAAGTGCCCTCAAAACTCACTGATGTCCTCCTCAGGTTCCTCAACAGTGTCTGCTTATGGAGCCAAAACGCTTGCAACACCACCTCCCACGCCACTCTCCTCATCACTACTTGCCCGCCTAGTGAAAGAAGAGGCAAGGGTCCCCTCCACTTCTTGGCTGAGCAGTAGCTGCTGATTTTTCTGATTATCAGATCATCCTCACTGAATAGTGGAGCTGAACCCAAAGCATAAGATATAACCGACAGTTGACTGGGGGTGTCAGATGTCACTTGTGATGAAGTGGATGATCGTGTTAACCAATGGATGAAGGGCAGATGGGTTGCTGGTCAAGACACGACTGCTAACTCATACCGGGAGATCAGGCCTCTCATTGAGACTCCTGCTGCCACTCACCCCTAGTCTGCTGCAACCTCTGCTTGATGAATTTAGGCCTCTGCAACTTCTCTGTGCCCATCCTGGCACTTCTCTGCCTGACATACTTAGTGAGTATATGAGGGGAGGACAAAACGCTACACTACACTTAAAACAGGATTTGTCGATAACAGCAGCAGGTGTGTAACTATCTATGGGCTTTCACTAAGTAGTAACTAGGCCCTGAAGACTTTAACAGGAACAAAGTGATGAAACTCTTAGATGTGCGTATGTGATCTTCTGATGAGGGAAATTCAATGTGCTCCAGTACGCTTGAAAAATGTTTTTTTGAGAGACTGGCCTGCGTGGAAATGAATCGGGCATGATCAGCCAAGATTTCCACCCACCAATGCCTGATGCATCAGAGTAGATTGATCATGGTGCCAGACCAACACTAAAGAAATATGAATAGTGCAAAACAGATTTAAGACGCTGTTCTCCAGTTACAGACATTCCTCCGCATCAGACCACAAGTAATTATTGAGGAAATGCTTTACGTTTATCTTAATTTTTATTAATATTATTAGGATAAGATATATGTGCCCAAAATCTGTATATGTTCTCTTCATGCTACTGCCAACTCCAGGGTGTGTCTTTCAGGCAATATATGGGCTCCCTATGCTGCTGCCAACTCCAGGGTGTGTTTTTCAGGCAATATATGGGCTCCTAATGCTGCTGCCAACTCCAATGTGGTTTTCAGTCAATATATGGGCTCCCTATGCTGCTGCCAAATTCAGGGTGTGTCTTTCAGGCAATATATGGGCTACCTATGCTGCTGCCAACTCCAGGGTGTGTTTTTCAGGCAATATATGGGATCCCTATGCTGCTGCCAACTCTTGGGTGTGTTTTTCAGGCAATATATGGGTTCCTTATGCTGCTGCCAACTCCAGGGTGTGTCTTTCAGGCAATATATGGGCTCCCTATGCTGCTGCTGCCAACTCTAATGTGTGTCTTTTAGGCAATATATGAGCTCCTTATGCTGCTGCCAAGTCCAGAGTGTGTCTTTCAGGCAATATATGGGCTTCCTATGCTGCTGCCAACTCCAGGGTGTGTTTTTCAGGAAATATATGGGCTCCCTATGCTGCTGTCGAGTCCAGAGTGTATCTTCCAGGCAATATATGGGCTTCTAATGCTGCTGCCAACTCCTGAGAGTCTCTTTCAGGCAATATATGGGCTCCCTATGCTGCTGCCAACTCCTGGGTGTGTTTTTCAGGCAATATATGGGTTCCTTATGCTGCTGCCAACTCCAGGGTGGGTTTTTTTCAGGCAATATATGGGCTCCTAATGCTGCTGACAACTCCAATGTGTCTTTCAGGCAATATATGGGCTCCCTATGCTGCTGCCAAATTCAGGGTGTGTTTTTCAGGCAATATATGGGCTCATCATGCTGATGCCACCTCAAGGCTCTGCAATTGTGCCGCTCTGCGACAGCGAATCTAATAGTGACGCCTCTGTTCTGCATGTCATACTTCTTTACAATATTATTTCACTAACCCAGCATGCATCCTATGCATGTTACAGCCAAGCAAAACGTTCTGCAACCTCATGGAGGCTCTCAGAAGCCCAGAAATAGCCATTTTTAATAGCGTTTCGTCACAAATAAATTCAGACTGAAACAAATTTTTCCGGAAAGTTTGGCGAATCAGCCGAATCAAAGTTCGCTCATCTCTAGTTATAGCTTCACAATAGCAGAATATCAGTTGGGATGTCTTGGTTGTGATTGTATAGTTGGGCTGGGTATAGCAAAACATTTTGGGGGAGACTTGAATGCAGGGAGAAGGGGGGTTTGAATGAGTAAATTCTAGCGCAGGTACTGTGCAAGTTGGGCTGCATACTGAGGACTACACCCAGCCCTGCTGGCTCTAAAGCAGTGTGGCCCACCAGGAATTCTCCCTGTGCTCCCTATGGCAAGTCTGTACCCTGCTACGAACTATGCTAAGGTGTTAAATATTTTGTTTTGCTGCCCTACAAGGCTGAAATGTTTTTTTAAATAGCTTTCTTTTGAAAGAAATAAAATGCACAACCCTGGCATCTGTGTCTAAGCATTACAATTCCAAATCTATATCTTCAAACTAATTTTGACCTACAGAAAAAGCTCTGCAGTTATCCCATCATACTCTGGCTTCCAACAATCCTAAATAGGAACGATTTTACTAGAAGCTTCCTGCAAAGAGTTTAATATATGTTAGGTATAAACAAAAGCAATGAACCTCGTTTTATGGGAGGCTAGATCTTGTCTTCTTTCCAGTGTTCCAGGGGAGAATTGGCCAGCTCGAGTGTACTTTCCTGGTAGCACTTTTATTATGAGTATAAAACGCCGCTGGCAGATGGTGACGCCTCCAAACAGGCAGCGTCAGGTGGCTCTTCAATCTAATTGATTATTAATATGACTTCTGTTAGAATTGTTTATTGAGAACAGCTTATGTTTTTCTCCAGTTAACAGGCTTCTAATTGGAAACCCTGCTTTCTATCACCCAAAGGCATAGACCCTGCTGAGCTAATAAACATTTCTCTAGTGATAAGGGGTACCTGTCATACTCCATCATGACTGTTATTAAACGTTTTAGTGAATTCAGTGTGCTGAATAAATTAGGATCGCATTTTTAACTAATCGTCTATTTCAGCAGAACCCTACCACTGCATTTCAGACTAACAGTATCAAGGCCATCATGACAAGTGATTAAGTTATGTTAAGCTATGTGTTTCCAGAAATATAAAACATATATGCATAATGGAGACAGTGAGTCATAAAGAAAAATATTTAAACCCGACCTTCAGCCTGAATAAGAGTCTATCTTGTATGTCCCTCCCAACCTGTACATACAGATTGTTCACATTAAAATTCATCCTACCTGCATTTTCTGAGCCTTTAAACATCCAAGATGGCGGCCCGTGAAGTCTCAGGCAGCCTGCAGACAGAAAGTGTCTTCTGACTTTGCTGCTCTGCATTCTGGGATTTCTGTCCTTTTCCTGGCCCCAGCTCTGCTCTGTCTGTGCAAAGCACAGCTATAACTCGCCCCCCTGCACTTTTCTCCCCTTTCCTCTCCTCAGTATGTGATGCTTCTGAGGCAAGATGGTGGCACCCATATCCTAGAGTCCTGAACAGATTTGCAGCCCAGTGGGGAAAGAATGATAATAAGTGACTATATATGGTATTTAAAGGAAATAAAGGGAATTGTCTTCTGACTGAAAATAGCCAAAGAGCTATCATTCTCAAAAGGCAGTTGGAAATGGCAACCTCTTGTATAACTCTCATCGCAGGTAACATTTAAAGCGAGTGTTGTATAGGTACATGCCTGTAAAAAGTAATGTGCCAGCATTATATAAATAATGAGGTCATTGTTGCTCTTGGTTAACTAGGACTAGTATTAGTATATGCATATATTGCTGATTAGGAGCCAGTTTTGCAGTGTTAACATTTTGTTTTGATGCATCTCCAGGAGCTAGAAATGTCGGCTGGACAAAGAGCTAAAAGCAAGCTAATAGCCACCTTGCAGAACCTGCTGTTCACTTCCCTGACATAGGGAATATGCTTTTTTCTTAACTTTCTCAGTTGCTGAATGTTCATTATTCAGTCCCTGTGACAAGTACAAACACTTAAAGTTGTCATTGAAATGACATCTTGTCCAAAACCAGTTCCCAGTAATCATTTCCCTCTGCTCACATTATTGTAACGTGTATGTTTATCATCACTTTAACTAACAATGTTAGCAGTTTTCAAGAGCTAAATATATTCTGAATGCTTAGGGCCACTGAGCGTAACATACTGTACAGTGCTAGAGTCCAAATGCTAGGGTTAACATACCGTACACTCAAGAGCTAAATATATTCTGAATGCTTAGGGCCACTGAGCGTAACATACTGCACAGTGCTAGAGTCCAAATGCTAGGGTTAACATACCGTACACTCAAGAGCTAAATATATTATGAATGCTTAGGGCCACTGAGCGTAACATACTGTACAGTGCTGGAGTCCAAATGCTAGGGTTAACATACCGTACACTCAAGAGCTAAATATATACTGAATGCTTAGGGCCACTGAGCGTAACATACTGTACAGTGCTAGAGTCCAAATGCTAGGGTTAACATACCGTACACTCAAGAGCTAAATATATTCTGAATGCTTAGGGCCACTGAGCGTAACATACTATACAGTGCTGGAGTCCAAATGCTAGGGTTAACATACCGTACACTCAAGAGCTAAATATATTCTGAATGCTTAGGGCCACTGAGCGTAACATACTGTACAGTGCTGGAGTCCAAATGCTAGGGTTAACATACTGTACACTCAAGAGCTAAATATATTCTGAATGCTTAGGGCCACTGAGAGTAACATACTGCACAGTGCTAGAATCCAAATGCTAGGGTTAACATATTGTACTGTACACTCAAGAGCTAAATATATTCTGAATGCTTAGGGCCACTGAGCGTAACATACTGTACAGTGCTAGAGTCCAAATGCTAGAGTTAACATACTGTACTGTACACTCAAGAGCTAAATATATTCTGAATGCTTAGGGCCACTGAGAGTAACATACTGCACAGTGCGAGAATCCAAATGCTAGGGTTAACATATTGTACTGTACACTCAAGAGCTAAATATATTCTGAAAGCTTAGGGCCACTGAGCGTAACATACTGTACAGTGCTAGAGTCCAAATGCTAGGGTTAACATACCGTACACTCAAGAGCTAAATATATTCTGAATGCTTAGGGCCACTGAGCGTAACATACTGCACAGTGCTAGAGTCCAAATGCTAGGGTTAACATACCGTACACTCAAGAGCTAAATATATTCTGAATGCTTAGGGCCACTGAGCGTAACATACTGTACAGTGCTGGAGTCCAAATGCTAGGGTTAACATACTGTACACTCAAGAGCTAAATATATTCTGAATGCTTAGGGCCACTGAGCGTAACATACTGCACAGTGCTAGAATCCAAATGCTAGGGTTAGCATATTGTACTGTACACTCAAGAGCTAAATATATTCTGAATGCTTAGGGCCACTGAGAGTAACATACTGTACAGTGCTTGAGTCCAAATGCTAAGGGTAACATACTTTACATTCAAGAGCTAAATATATTCTGAATGCTTAGGGCCACTGAGCGTAACATACTGCACAGTGCTAGAATCCAAATCCTAGGGTTAACATATTGTACACTCAAGAGCTAAATATATTCTGAATGCTTAGGGCCACTGAGCGTAACATACTGCACAGTGTTAGAGTTCAAATGCTAGGGTTAACATACTGTACACTCAAGCTAAATATATTCTGAATGCTTAGGGCCACTGAGCGTAACATGCTGTACAGTGCTAGAGTCCATGCTAGGGTTAACATACTGTACACTCAATGGCTAGCATTACATTGAGACATAATGGCTACATCAATATATTTTTATTTCACTTTTTTATTTCGAACCCATATATATATTTATAAAAGTGGTCTTCCTTACAGACTTATTGCTCGGGTAATTAGATAATATAATGGCTACGTCAATATATTTTTATTTCACTTTTTTTATTTCCAACCTATATATGTTTTTAGAAAAGTGGTCTTCTTTACACACCTATTGTTCGGGTAATTCAATTTCAGAGGATGGTTGTAATTTGTGGTTCCACTTAGATTACAGGTGCAATAGTGGGGTCAGACACAGCATGTTAGGTAATGGGTGCCAAATGATCTCAAACATGAGTTCAAACATGTTGGGTCAGGTCTAGGCTTCATGCTGGCTAATCAGTTTTGTCCATACCAAACCCAGTAATGTTTTTCCTTTTTTGCCTTTGATTTTTATTTTTTCATGGGCAGGTTATGTCAAAATTATTGCCACAAGCCTATAGATTTGGGGTGTGGGTAGGTAGTGTTCTGAAATCCACTAGATAACCTCATCACATTAATGACTAGTTAAAATGGCTAAGTAGAAAAGTAGTTGAAGGGTTGGGTCTAGACTAATTTTTATACATTGGATGATAGCATAATAGAGTACTCTACTCTTTGCTGCAGCATAGACCACTGTGGGATCCCAAAACAAAGTGGGTATACAATGGGGCAGAGAGGTTTTACTCTATATCCCAAATTGGGATGCCTTGTATTACCCTCCATTGAAGGATTGAACCTAGATGAGAATCATTTAGAGGCTAAATTATTAATTTAAGTGCGGGTGGCACTTGAGCACTTCGTCCGAGGCGCCTAGCAGCGCCCGCACCACAACATCGGCTTCAGGCTGTCAGCGCTGTCAGCTGTAGTGCTCCTGGCCAGGCAGTGTTCCCAGTGCACAGCTTTTATATGTCTATGCGCTAGCGACAGCTAGCGCTGGCTGGGATCGCCGCAAGCTGAATATATTTTTTAAAAAAATACATAGCACTCCAAGATGCACTGAAAAATCGGGATTTCAAGCACAGAGCGCCTGTTGAAATCCCAATTTTTCTCCTGGAATTTAAAAAAATATTGAAATGGGAATTAGGGACACTATAAAAACATGACATAGAGGCTGATTTAATACTAGCAGCATGTATCGCCATGTGAATGCCTGTATTGCGGCGTTTAGAGCGACCGCTAATAGACGCTGTCGGGAGCTATAACCTAGCTTAGCAGGTGGATAAGTGGAGCTGTACTATCCCGTCCAGCATGTCTGGTTGGCACTGTAGAAGCGCTCTCCCTGATTCACTCCCTGATTCACTACAGAGCCAATTGCGACTGATAGGTGGTGTTCCAAGGTCATAGTGCCCAAGGCTACGCTACATCTAACAGCAGCACAACGCTGCAGCGAGCAATAGGTAGCGCCAGCTCAGTGCGTCTGGCACTCGGTGCTCCACACCATATTTAAGAAAAAAATACGCACACACAGCCACGGCGCACTAAAACTGGTCGCTATAGCATAGAGTGCCAGATGCTGTGTGATCAAAGTCTGTTTCTGAACACATATGCACCAGTAACGATGCCCAGCTTAAACCTGACGCTATCTGCCACTACGTGGCACTACCTGACCCCCATAGCTTTCTCATAGCCCAAATCACAAGTTTGCAGCACAACACAAAAGTTCTTAAATTTAATCCAAAAATAATCCCAACCAGCCTAGGAATCCCGTGGCACATGCACCAGCCCAAAAAATTGCTTAAATAATTATAACCACCATAACCAGCCCATTGAAATATATGGGATAAGGCCACACAGTGCAGGAGGTGCACTGGGTCCTATCTGGCACTGTAGGGAACTCAGTGCAGGCAGTCATCCCATCACTGGCGTTGTTGATAGATGGGACACTACCTGGCACTATCACAGGCACTCTGGATTTTTGACTTGATAAATACACTATTTTCACTGGGACCTGACAATCACCTGACACTCATCTGGTACTACCTTGCACTACGTGGCCTTAGTGTTTCTTAAATAACCCCCTTTGTCTCTAGTTTGGGTTTTAGTCCTCTAGAAGTTGAACTTCCTTTAAATTCCATAGATCATATTCATTTTAAATAATAAGCAAAACAATTATACATTTTAATGTTTATACTAACCTATTGACGTAAAGTTGTACCATAACATAAAGGAATAAAAAAATCAAAGAGGCTGTATTGTCAAAAGTGTGGAAGCCATTATCAAGCATTATTGGCCATGGTTGTAATTGTCTTGTAACAAGTAATAATGGATATCACACATAAATGGAGCAGATCGCATTGTTTCTGCAGAATGTGTTCTCCTGTGAGCACAAGGTGGAAATTCTGTTTGGTGTACAGGTGAAACACTAAAAAAACTGCTTAAATAATCAAAGGCCACACTTATTTGCTTATGTAAATGCAGTCCTTGAGAATAGAATGTTTATTTGTGTACAGTATGAACACTCATGTAATGAAATCTGCTGTAATTTACTGTCTAGCATTTGATAAATTTGGGATAGATGAGCATCCGATAGTCGGTAAAACATTAATCCGCTGGTGAGCGTATTTGTATTGTGTCATATTTGCTGCTTCTCGCTTTTAGGCATAATCATTTTATGTTATTTTATTTGGCAAAAGGAAACTTCTCGAGCACCTTTGCTTCAATAATATTCAAATATATAACAGCTCTTCCCAGCAATCATGTTCGTTAGTGCCTGCTGGAGATCAGCAAATGCAATTTGGGTTTTGTGATTGTGTTTATATCTGGCTGCGTTTCAGTAATTATTGATCAAAATAAAGAAGGCAGGAAAAGTGTAGTAACAAGCGCCCTATCTGCGCTGTATGAAAAACCGTCTCAATCAAGACTAATGTAGAAAATCACATTTCTCTAATTACTTATAAAATCCTACAGGTCTCTGTTTCTAAACACGAGGTTCCTGCCAAAAGTGTTCAACTTCAAGATGACATTAGCTTGTTGTGGTGGAGTTTACATTGGACAATTGCTCAGCGATAGCTTTGCTCATTCAAATAATTACTTGTTTGATTAATGTACTCTGCTCTCATTCTTTTATATAATCACATTCTCTTTTGGATTGTACTTTCACTCCTGGTTTGCTGCAGTCATTTGGCGGGATGTCCTAGGGTACTGATAGAAGCTCTGAGTAGCTTCCTTTTCCACTCCTTTTAGAGGCTAATGGTTACTTATGCTTATATAACACTTCATCTAGCAGTTTTGCTATGTTAATTGGAACAAATGCGCCAATTATGGAGACTCATCTCTTGATAGCAATCAATGAATTATTAGACATAACACATCTGTCTCCAAATGGAAGAAGGAGGTTATCACAGACAAATGTACTTGAAGCAACTGTGTGCTTCTGTAGCCATTATTTTCCAGGGAAGCAGACTAGGTAAAGCTAATCCCACATATTGTGATGTTTTGTTTGAACAATCTGTGCTATTAAAACAGTGTTTAAATATGTAATAACCGCAACCTATTGAATTATAAGAAACAGATACTCATTAGGATGGATTGATCTGTGGGTGGCTACAAACTCAAAAGACAGCATATTTGGTACGTAAAATCGATGACTGAAGGTGTGCTAGGCTTTCTAGCCATTATTGTTACTTTTATGGACCATGTGTAGTGGGGGGCGAAATCAAACATTGACACGTCCGGCCCAAACACAGAAAAGCACCTGCAGTAGCAGCTGTGTTACTGTAACTTACCTGGGCCTGTGATCCTTTTCCTGGTCAGCAGAGGCGGAGTTTCAGATTGGCCCAAGCCAGGGATACAGAAAGATGGCCACTGGCTCACATGAGTGAGAACACTCTTAGCACTGCCAGCTTGCTCAGTTTTCTCAAGTTTCAATTTCAGTGTTCAAATTTGCTCAATTTCCCATGAAATGTTTAACCCTTTCGCTGCCAGCCTACCTGCAGCTTTTGTCGCCCTCTGTTGCCAGACCATGTTTCACTATTTTGCGCTACACATGTTCAAATGTGATTTTCGAAAGGATTTCCAGGGATTTCCCAGGAAAATGATATATTGTTTTTTTCAAGAGAGTCTGGGCTTCAACATGAAATGTCTTGTTTGGCCTTTTTTTAGTGTATTCTCATTACTTTTTGGTGAAATATGTGCAAAAAAAATAAAAAAAATCTATTTTTTGCAATTTGTAGTGTTTTTTTTTTGTAATAAAAAAAATATGTTTGTCAATAAAATTTTATTGCGTGCGAAACCCTAATTTCTCCCAGTCACAGCGGTACCACATATGTATTGATAGACACCCTTTCCTGTCCAGGAGACTCCCCCAAACTGAAACAGAGCTTTAGGAGATTTTCAGATAAAATCCAACTGCGCTATGCACTATACGCACCTTGCAGTTTTTCCAGAAAAGCAAAAATTTACATTTAAAATACCCTATTCTTTGGTTGCACAAAGTTTCCCTAAAAAAGAATAAAAAGGAAGAATCAAGCCAAATTTTCCCAAAAAAAACTATATGCAAACAAGAAAAAACAAGTAAAATCTCAAAAAGCAACATGCCCCGAACAGAACGATACCCAACATGCATAGGTACTGTCAAGGGAAGAGTTGGCAAACACCCCAGTAAAGCATGCGCATAACAGTAATTTTACTTGAAAATTTCAGCTCTGCAGACAAAATGCGCACCTTGCAATTTTTCAACCAAAACAACCCTTTACATTTGGAATATCCCCTATAAACCATATATTCCCTGAAAGTACACATGTTAAGCTTTCTAAAAGTACCCAGCTTGTTGTAGTAGGCTCACCTTTCTGGAAGTAATCCCTCAAAGAATTCTTTGCACAGGATTTCTCTAAAACATGCATAGGTACTATTAACCCTTTTAATTGCCAACCTACTTGAAGTTTTGTCACCCTCTGTTGACAGGTCATTTTTCCCCATTCTGTGCCATGTTTAACCGTGATTTTTGCCAGAATTTTCTGGAAAATTATAGATATATATTTTGCAGCAGAGTTTAGGCTTGAACATGAAATGTCTTTTTTGTAATTTTTCTACAGTTTTTTTAATATTTTTGTGTAAAAATAAATAAATATGTTTTTGACAATTATCTCCTTTATTTTAAATAAAACATTTACTTCATTAGAGAAAAACATATTGCATGTAAAAGCCCAATTTCTCCCGATTACAACAGTACCACATATGTATCAGTAGCCCCCCCATTCTTGCCCAGGAGACCCCCCAAACTAAAAATAGCAGTTTCTAACTTTTACAAATAAAATACTACTACTATCCACACTATGAACATAAGGGGTTAATTAAAAAAAATGACATAGAGTCCCCCCTCCCGCCCATTTTTTGGGGAATTTTAAGGGTTAAAAACCCTTAAAAATCTAAACAAATTTAAAAGGGGTTCCCCCTTACCCAGCATTACCAGCCCGGGACCAGCTATGGGGGCTTGTAGGAACAGAGTGGAGGGGCCAGCCTTTGTGTCCCCCCACCCTGCAGCCTACAAGCCCACATAGCCTATGTGGGTCCGGGCTCTTCTGCCCCCCCCCCGGGCTGTGGGGAGGCAGGTAATAGGGGCAGGTGACTTGCCAGCCCCCAGCCTTGTGAACTGGTATCTCATGGACCCCTTACCAGTTCACAAGGGTTAAGTGTAAAAAAAGACACTGACACATAAGAAAAATTATTTTATTATTTTTTTTTTAACTTTTTAATACTTACCTCCCATCCATCCCTGTGTCCCACGCTGAACAATCTGGCTTCTGCTCTCCTGCTGCAGCTGGAAGCCTTTTATAGCTGCTAGGCGACAGAACATAAGGGGTTAATTTAAAAAAAATGACATAGGGTCCCCCCTCCCAATTTTTTGGGGACTTTTAACGGTTAAAAACCCTTAAAAATCCCCCCAAAAAATGAAATGGGGTCCCCCTTACCCAGCATTACCAGCCCGGGACCAGCTATGGGGGCTTGTAGGAACAGAGTGGGGGGGCCAGCTTTTGTGGCCCCCCCACCCTGCAGCCTACGAGCCCACATTTTAGATTCTACGTGCTTGGCACTTAAGTGGAGTGGAAGCGAGCACGTAGAATCTACGTGCTTGGCACTGAAAGGGTTAAAAGGGTTAAAAACCCTTAAAAATCAAAACAAATTTAAAAGGGGTTCCCCCTTACCCAGCATTACCAGCCCGGGACCAGCTATGGGGGCTTGTAGGAACAGAGTGGAGGGGCCAGCCTTTGTGGCCCCCCACCCTGCAGCCTACAAGCCCACATAGCCTATGTGGGTCCGGGCTCTTCTGCCCCCCCCCGGGCTGTGGGGAGGCAGGTAATAGGGGTACCGGGGGTTAACGGCAAGTCACCTGCTAGTGGCAGGTGACTTGCCAGCCCCCAGCCTTGTGAACTGGTATCTCATGGACCCCTTACCAGTTCACAAGGGTTAAGTGTAAAAAAAGACACTGACACATAAGAAAAATTATTATTTTTTTTTTTTTTTTACTTTTTAATACTTACCTCCCATCCATCCCTGTGTCCCACGCTGAACAATCTGGCTTCTGCTCTCCTGCTGCAGCTGGAAGCCTTTTATAGCTGCTAGGCGACAGAACATAAGGGGTTAATTTAAAAAAAATGACATAGGGTCCCCCCTCCCAATTTTTGGGGACTTTTAACGGTTAAAAACCCTTAAAAATCCCCCCAAAAAATGAAATGGGGTCCCCCTTACCCAGCATTACCAGCCCGGGACCAGCTATGGGGGCTTGTAGGAACAGAGTGGGGGGGCCAGCTTTTGTGGCCCCCCCACCCTGCAGCCTACGAGCCCACATTTTAGATTCTACGTGCTTGGCACTTAAGTGGAGTGGAAGCGAGCACGTAGGATATGGTGTTTTCACATGGTTTTTTTTTTATTACAAGTCAGGATTAGAACCACTTCTATTCTTTCTGTGGATTGTTCCCTATTGCAAATATTTAAATTGATTCTTGCGGTGACTCAAAAAAAAGCTCATGAAACAGAAAAGCCATGAAAGTCAAAGTGACAAGAGGGCTTACTAAATCAGAAACTCAATTGTATGAGTTGATCACCGGGTTTTGTTATGATGATGTCATTGAATTTTCTGTTAAATTCCTTTTCAAAATAATTTGGTTAGACTGAGAATGATTTAAAACAAATGTTACATTCTTTTAGCTTTATCTTTAGCTGAATATATTGCAAACATGTTGCGTACATTCTGCAGTAATTAAACAGGGGTTCTAAATCAATGGGTTCCTTTCTGGCACTCAGTTTCCTAGCGATAGTCTGACTTCCTGTTTGTGGCAATCACACAGAAAAATCATCTCAACAGAAAATGATATCACGGTTAAAATTACCTCATTTTTTAAGATAGTTGTTTACACCAAAGATTTAACAATTTTCTGTTTTATCAACGCCTTGTCTTTGACCAATGGTGTTATAGATAGAAAATCAGTTATAACCTTCCCTCCACTTTAAAAAAGTGAAAAATAAACTTTGACTTGTGTTGGGTTTTAAATGGGCTGACCAGGCATTAGAAGGAACTTCCTCCGGGCCAGTGCTCAGAAGCGTAATGGTTTCTAAGAATGGGTGTCCTGGTGTCTGGCATGTCTCTGTCCTGCACAGAGAACACACACTCATAACTAATAATTGGACTGGAGTTGGGCCCTTTACATGTTTTTTAAGGTAATTTAGTTGTCAGTTCCAATGCTGTCCCTTTGCTTCAGTCACTGAAACGAAAAGGAATTTATTGTTTCTCTTTCTCTGCCTCTAGTGCCCCCAATCTGTACCACCAATTCAAACCTGAGGCTTGTGTCCATGTAACATCCCCTCTTTTAGTAACACGTTAGAATGGAGTCCTCCACACTATCAGTCAATACCCGCTCACTCCAGTGCAATACACACAGTATACTTGCATCACTAAGCCCTGCCACTCCCATCAAAGAGTAAAACATTATTTTATAATTATAATTACTTGGCAATAAAGCTTTGTTTTCAAATAGGGAAAATTTGGCCATGTGTAGCCCTACACAATGGACAATGTGCCTGGACTGTGACTATAAATAGCCTATAGTATATATGCAGCAAGATCTTTTGCTGTACAGATTATTCTGGTTTTAAACAAATGCTAAATTAAAATAACCTTCAAGCATATGAGTGTATAATTTACACATGACTAGGCTAGTAGGAAATGCTTAAGTGTGTTAAATGTTAATTTCAATTAGTACAGCTGCAACTTTATCACATCGCTTCACATAAAACACGTTGGCTGGAAAGCAGTGATCAGCAAGTGCTGTATAACAGTAGCATATGACTTTCCATATGCTACACACCGAGCAGCTCAACCGATGCTTCATTGCCAGCTACAGCCGCTCATTCACTGCTCCGCATTTGCCACTGGCAAAGTGTGCCTGGCCAGGGCATAAAAGGGGAAACAGTATGCTGCATAAATGGAATGGTGGGCACTTTTGCAGATTGCAGTGCCTTCTGTTTTATGATCTTACCCAGTTTTTTCCGATACTGTACAATGATAATAATTTGAAGCAGGCAATGTACTATAATTCACCACTCTGGTATACAGGTTCACATTGAAAGTGATTTTCCATACCTGATAAGTGAAATTGCCTCTGAGGTTGTACTCTTCTGCTGCTGCTGCTGCTGCTGCTGATATATATAGCTTTAGAGCAAGAAGACTTTTTTTTTAGGCTTACAGCTCGGTAGAGAATACATTCTTCTGTATCCCTGACATTAGAGTGAGGACAGGGTTATTGGTATATATGTAGGAGCTATGTAACTGTACAGTGCTGTGCTGA
Source organism: Gastrophryne carolinensis (assembly GCA_027917425.1). NCBI lineage: Eukaryota > Metazoa > Chordata > Amphibia > Anura > Microhylidae > Gastrophryne > Gastrophryne carolinensis. The sequence goes on from CM051234.1 coordinate 218,752,613, forward strand.
ATCGTGTGACAATCTTCAGCAGAAGCTTTCTGATATCTTATCTGTGACAAGGCTGAGGAGATGTGTATTCATGCATAGCTATAGTTTAATAGGATTGAGGCCTGGGAGAAACTCTGCCACTGTAAGCACTGTGATAATGTATGTATTGAAGAAATCCTTTACACATAAAGTAACCCCCCATCATTAAAGTGGACCATAACCCTGCTAGATCCATCCCATCCCCGCAGGGCATCCGAAATCGGGGATGCCCCACTGTGTAAAACCCCCCAGGTCACCGGCTACACTTACCTGAATTTCTGTCCAAAGATGCATGCTCGGCCCACGGACGCATTCCCGCTGTCCCTCTAGCAGGGCGCGTGCCCTGAAGCGCGAGATGCGGCCGCCAGCATGCTCTGAGCCGCTGAGCTAAGACCTCTCTTAGATGTGCATAGCTCAGCGGCTCCGAGCGCGCTGATTGCACAAGCGGCCACGCACGCGACGTAGGAGGTGAGTTTATTCGGGAGATCTGGGGGGTTTTACATACTGATCGGGGTGCTCTAGGGGAGTGGACCAAAACCCAGGATGGTCAAAACCCTGGGTTTTGGTCCACTTTAAGCATGATGAGGCTTCCAGTGGAAGAAAGGTGTGCAGGGATGGGGTGCAACTACAGGGGATTCAGAGCTAGCAACCCCATTAGTGTCACTGGATCCTGTCATTGCTGCTCCTCCACTTATTATTTATACAGGGACTTTTTTACCTTTTCTTGTGGAGATATAGCCCCATCTTACACCACAAACCTATGATACAGCAAAGTACTTGGTTCTCAAATCTTTTGCCCTTTTCAAGTACCCTCTAAGTGCACTCCTCTGCAGCTCCAGGGCATGATCTATTCCTTATTCACACGGGAGCCGGCTCCATTGCTAACTGGAATTAGGCCCTGACTATTAATACTGAATCCCTTTAGTTTCTGGAACCTGACTGAGCAGAAAAGAAGAAAATAAAACAATTTGGTAAGCCAGGCATTGAGAACCCATCAAAGGGGTAAGATAACTATTGTTTTAATGGCAATAGATTGTATGTGTGGCCATGGGGCAACAGACTGCAAAGAGAATATTAAAATGGTTATAACCAATTCATTATTCTATCAAAAACATATGTAAATGCCCAGAGTTGAGCATTAAAAGTACAAACTTCATGACATTTTTATTTTATTATTCCTTACATTAGTACTTTTTATTAACATGCCAAAAGACACACAATGCAAGCATTCCTCTAAATGTTTTACTAGAATGACATCATTATTCTCCATGTATAGGTCATATTTTACAAGAGTAACACCGCCCTTAATCTAATAAAAAGAGAGCTTCACTGTTCACCAATATATAGCCTATTAAAATTTAAAATGAGTCAGCCACGTGGAATAAGAACACTCCTAGGCGGGGAAAAAGTTTCCAGAAACCTAGAATGTAAAAACCTCTTAAATGTACAGTATATTTAGATTATCTAAATTAGTAAGGCACATTCTCACCATTGCTAGTACTTGAATTTGGCTATGAAAAAGGTTAAAGCTACCCTAGGCTCCTTTTTTATAATGGAGTTCCTTCAAAGACAGACTTTACCTATTCCTTTCTTGTCATCTTACTGCTACTGGATAAACAACTGAATATACACACAACACACAATTAAAAAAACATTACTCACCCTGTCCTGTGTATCTGTTCTGTATTAGTCTGGGGTTCAGCAACTCACCTGATTGATTAATCAGTTCCTGCCCTAGTCCAGGTCAAAACTTCATTCACCAGCACTTCCTTGTCCAGCTTGTGCTCCCTGCCATCAGTAACAGGGGCACATATCTCCATTGCAATCAATCCCCACCCTCTGTTCGGCCCTGGACAATGTAGGTTGCATGAGCTGGGATCCAGCAATCAGGTTGCTGATCAACGGACTTGGAAAGATCAGCTGCAGGGGGCAAAAAGTGAGTAACATTTTGTTTTGCTTTTTTTATTAGGTGGTCAGTGACTTTAAAGCACATTTTATGCTTTGTAATTTAGGCATCTAAAAACAAAAATATTACACTCAAACCTAAGCTGCCCTGCAGTCAATGCCCAGTGCTTAAAGGGAACTCAATGGCAATAATAATGCAGAAACAGCTCACCTGAAGCCTGCCCCATGTGCCTCTCCTCCATTTCCTGCAGCCTCAAATAGAAGTTGGAGCATGGCTTCAATATTTGCCCTCTTTATAATTTCATGCCTTCAGGATCATGCAAAACAAATACTCTGACCCGTGCTGCCCTCAGCTTGCACAAGCATGGCAAGTCACAGTTTTCCCGTGGCTGTATCTGACCCAGCAGAGCATGCACATGACTCATAAAGCTATGGAATGACATGCCCCTCCCTGTACAGTCATGGCACAGAAATCAAAATTACAGAAGCAGCTTCACTTAGAATACACTATAGGTATGTGTACAGTTTTTAAAAAAAGAAATGGTAATGTCATGCCAGGTGCTAAATTTGAGGCCAATAATATATAACAAGTTGGCTTATTTGCAGTTTCTCTTCCTCATGTTATTTAAGGAGGAACAACACCTAAGAAATTTACTTTCTTAGGTGTTCCTCCCTGGTGAGACCTTGCTGACTGGCCTTAGTGCAGCAAGGCAAACTGAATGGAGTGTGCATCACCTGCTGCATCCCCATCCCCTTGTCTAGCTGTGGGTGTGTCCATTCAGAAAGGCAAGGAAATCTGAATGGAGTGAGCGCTGTTGGCTGCATCCCCATCCCCTTGTCTAGCTGTGGGTGTGTCCATTCAGAAAGGCAAGGAAATCTGAATGGAGTGAGCGCTGTTGGCTGCATCCCCATCCCCTTGTCTAGCTGTGGGTGTGTCCATTCAGAAAGGCAAGGACATCTGAATGGAGTGAGCACTGTTGGCTGCATCCCCATCCCCTTGTCTAGCTGTGGGTGTGTCCATTCAGAAAGGCAAGGAAATCTGAATGGAGTGAGCACTGTTGGCTGCATCCCCATCCCCTTGTCTAGCTGTGGGTGTGTCCATTCAGAAAGGCAAGGAAATCTGAATGGAGTGAGCACTGTTGGCTGCATCCCCATCCCCTTGTCTAGCTGTGGGTGTGTCCATTCAGAAAGGCAAGGAAATCTGAATGGAGTGAGCACTGTTGGCTGCATCCCCATCCCCTTGTCTAGCTGTGGGTGTGTCCATTCAGAAAGGCAAGGAAATCTGAATGGAGTGAGCACTGTTGGCTGCATCCCCATCCCCTTGTCTAGCTGTGGGTGTGTCCATTCAGAAAGGTAAGGAAATCTGAATGGAGTGAGCGCTGTTGGCTGCATCCCCATCCCCTTGTCTAGCTGTGGGTGTGTCCATTCAGAAAGGCAAGGAAATCTGAATGGAGTGAGTGCTGTTGGCTGCATCCCCATCCCCTTGTCTAGCTGTGGGTGTGTCCATTCAGAAAGGCAAGGAAATCTGAATGGAGTGAGTGCTGTTGGCTGCATCCCCATCCCCTTGTCTAGCTGTGGGTGTGTCCACTCAGAAAGGCAAGGAAATCTGAATGGAGTGAGCGCTGTTGGCTGCATCCCCCATCCCCTTGTCTAGCTGTGGGTGTGTCCATTCAGAAAGGCAAGGAAATCTGAATGGAGTGAGCGCTGTTGGCTGCATCCCCATCCCCTTGTCTAGCTGTGGGTGTGTCCATTCAGAAAGGCAAGGAAATCTGAATGGAGTGAGCGCTGTTGGCTGCATCCCCCATCCCCTTGTCTAGCTGTGGGTGTGTCCATTCAGAAAGGCAAGGAAATCTGAATGGAGTGAGCACTGTTGGCTGCATCCCCATCCCCTTGTCTAGCTGTGGGTGTGTCCATTCAGAAAGGCAAGGAAATCTGAATGGAGTGAGCGCTGTTGGCTGCATCCCCATCCCCTTGTCTAGCTGTGGGTGTGTCCACTCAGAAAGGCACACCTAGCTAGAGGTATCCTGAGGATGCGGTTAATCTTGAGCGTTTCACACTGCAGAACTTCCCAGAGGTAGAACAACCTCACCAAGAGACTTCTAGACTACCACCAGAGTACCATCGGTGGTGGTAAATAACATGACATATTATGGGCTAAATAGGGCAGGCACCCTTATTCCTCATTTGTGAAATCCAGAGCCAAGCCATTACAGGAGATTACCCCATACCCAGATTTGCAGATAATTTACTAACGTGGAAACATCTGAAGGTGGGTATCCCTTTAAATTTTTCGTGTAAGTGGCAGGCAAGTTCATAAAACTCTACGTGAGGTATACCAGAAATAAACTTGAATGAATGTTCTCATTAGACCAGCGAGCATCCTGCATGTTCCTTGTTTTTATTACTCTTTGCACTTTAGATTAATAGCTTCATCTATTGCTAATACTAAAACATTCTATTTAGGTGGCAATTTACATAGATAGAACCTTTCCAGATAGCGGCTGATCTGTCACACAGCTCAGCAGATAATACATAAAATTAACCAATTTGTGCAAAGGCGAGCTATTTATTTATGACACGGGAGCTCAGCATCTATTTGTTTTGCCTGTATTTGTGCTGCTAGTATCAATCAACTTCAGGACGCCAGCACATTATAAATGGCTTATGACAAGCCAGAAGAAGTTGTTTATGGTTATTTGCTCACCGGTGCACCCGGGTCGCTTTGTAGAACCCAGGACTGTTCAGCTTTGCAATAACAGTGTGACTATTAAACTCTTTTAATACATATAATATTGTTACTTTGTGAAAATGCGTAAATGAAATAAACAGCAAGTAAGCAATATCATGTTTAACATGTATTCTTCTAATAGGTGGAGTGGCTGAAAAATGAGGATATTATTGATCCCACAGAAGATCGAAATTATTACATTACAGTTGATCATAACCTCATAATCAAACAAGCAAGACTCTCAGATACTGCCAATTACACATGTGTCGCCAAAAATATTGTAGCCAAAAGGAGAAGTACAACGGCTACAGTGATTGTCTATGGTAAGAATTTCACTGACACTTTATAATCACAGTAGCTATAGGAGGAAGACCCAACTTCCAATTATTCATTTGTAAAAATGTATTGAATTAGGTAATTCAGCATGGATGATTCAATAAACACATGAAAAATGTATTTTGACTGTTGATAGTGATTGAAAGTCTAGTGATAGTGACTGTCTAGTGATAGTATGTGACTGTATAGTGATAGTGACTGTCTAGTGATTAGACATCTCTTTCACCATTTTTAAATGGAAATTCCACTTTAAACGGCATTTTTTAAAGTGTATTTTTGTGCCAAAAGGTTGTCTTCAGCTTATTTTTTTTTTTTCTTATGCAAATGTGTGTTTTAGTCATCATTCACACCTGTGCAGCACTGCACACGTTTCTGCATTCATGGCAGACATTGCACAAAAAAATCCAGCAAAGGCACCTCTGTGGCTTTTTTCATACCTCTCCGGTGAGCCCGAGAGGAGAAAAATGCATCAGCAAAAAGTCCTGCCTGCTGCGTCCTGACCACAAATGCAAACCCCAGTCTATGGGGCTGCAAATGTGAACGCAGGTGTGTTTTTTATGCGGTACTTCATATGTTTTGTGCTTGCAGACCCATATATTTAATGGGATTCAATAGACAGGGATGCAGACACAAGTGCAAACACAAATGAAAACAAAAAAAGCAAAACGCATATTGGAATTCCTGCCGCAAAACGTATGCCACAAGTGTGACTGGACATGTGGAAGCAGTTTACACTACCTGCAATATGTTGCTGTTAACTGTACACCAAGTCTGTACACCAAGAAGAGAGAAGTGATCAATGTACAAACAGAACAGTGTCTGTCTCTTTTTTGCAGATCTTGGTGTACAGATTTGGTGTACGGTTTCTAATAGCAACAGCACAGAATAGAAAATATGGAATTCCTTCAGTGTGTAACTGTGTTGGAGGAAAACAGTTTAGTTAATACTAGTGAATGGGTTATGTTTATACAAAGCACACTGGCTTTCCCTGGGTAGTCTTAAGGCTAGAATGAACTAGCCAGGAGCTCATACAAAGCCTGTTTACCAGTGCATAGAGGATTGGGTTAGATGTTGCAGTGTTGTGTAGACTCCATTCCTTTAATAATGGGCATCACTTCCATTCCATAAAAACAACATGTCTGGCTGTTTAGGAAGCCAGAAGGAGAGAGCTCTAACACAATGTTAGACAGCTTTGTATGCAGGTTACAAATAATAGGTTTATGGTAATTTCAATAGGTTTATGGTAATAACAATGACATCCCAATATTTCCCTTTATTAAATGATCTATGAATAAATTATTAAGACGTGCACTGAACCATGACACCCATTATTATGTATATTACGTAATTCCTATATTTCAATTTTTTATTTTTAGTTAATGGAGGTTGGTCTACATGGACTGAGTGGTCGGCATGCAGTAATCGCTGTGGAAAAGGCTACCAAAAACGGACGAGAATGTGTACCAATCCTGCACCGCTGAATGGTGGAGCTGTCTGTGATGGAGTAGGTTTTCAAAAGATAAGCTGCACCACCTTGTGTCCAGGTAATGTCATATGTTTCTACAATTTTATTACAAATTTTAGTTTCCCATATCTATACAGATATTGGAACATCAATTATTATTAGGGATGAGCGAACTGGTTTGGACGAACCGGAATTCGCTCCGAATTTCAGGGAAAATTCGATTCGGCACAAACCCGAATTTTTTGGGGTTCGCGCCGATCGAATTTTCCCTGAAATAAAAAAAAAATCAGCGCTGACAGCGTAGCCAGCCTGCCCGCTGCCACCATGCCGGCATTTTTTTTTTCAGATGAGCAATTCGTGATTTCTTGGGGAAATTCAGCAAATCGCCCGAATCGAACTTTCAAGAAGTTCGCTCATCTCTAATTATTATGAAACAAAGGGGGGTGGCAGCCGCTCAGACCATTTTATAACTAACCTGGGAGGTGCACGTTAGCAGGGCAATTAGTACACACAAGTCTTAAAGGAGCCACAGCACTCAACCCTGTTAGCTTGCGGGCCAGCCTATAATCTGTCTCTAAACTTGGTTAAAAACAGAGGACTCGGTCACACACATCTGCAGAGGTATGCTTAAGCTGCACCACTACGCCAAAGTGCCTCTGTGGGGTGCAGTCCTAACTCTAATCTCTGAGAGCCCCATTTGGGACATACAATGCAATAGATAAATTGGGAGCAGGCTTACCTGAGGTTGCCCTAAACCTCTAAAGTGCAAGCCATGGAGTGGAGTGGGGCTCTCAGAGATTAGAGTTAGGACTGCACTCCACAGAGGCACTTTGGCGTAGTGGTGCAGCTTAAGCATACCTCTGCAGATGTGTGTGACCGAGTCCTCTGTTTTTAACCAAGTTTAGAGACAGATTATAGGCTGGCCCGCAAGCTAACAGGGTTGAGTGCTGTGGCTCCTTTAAGACTTGTGTCTCTAATTATTATGTTACCCCCTACAATCCCAAAGCCTGCCCCCCCCAACCTCCCCCAGCCAACACCAGAAATGGCAGGTGCAAAAAAAACTCATCTAGTCCCTGCTAGCCACCCTGTTACACACTAATTTCTGGCCTTATGTTAGCCATGTCACAGACTGTCATGGCATCCCACTGTATTATACCAATTTAGAATGAGAAGAAGAATATAATATTGCTCAGTGATTGTAACATTTTAAACAAGCAGGGTCATGCTAAATATCTGGTGAAGCAAGTTTACCTTTGAGTGTGCATTCGGGTGTGAAGTGAAGTTTACATCTGAGTGAGCTTTTTTACTTGAACACACAAGAAATTTCTATAAAACATTTATTTTCTAATATTTCCCAAAAGCTGTCTGGGAACAACAGCATCCTATGGGGTATGCAGTAAAAAATGCAAATTTAACATACCCCATAGGATGCTATTAATTCCAAACTCTCCAAACTGATTTAGTTCATCTGTAAAAATGCTCCATCACAGGTAAAAGTGATTTTTTAAAAAGAAAAGGTAGAACAAATAGTTTGTATTAAGTTAAAAAACCAAGATGTAGGTTGCAGTGCACACCCAAATGTGCACTTGCTGTGCATTTTCCGGTGCGTTTTCTTTAGCATGACCCCAATCGTTACTACGATTTAAACTTCTTTTCCTCAGAGGATGGTGAGTGGACTTCATGGAGCAAGTGGTCTACATGTGGAACAGAATGCACGCAGTGGCGTCGTAGGGATTGTGTCAACCCCCCACCAAGAAATGGAGGAAAGGACTGCGAGGGTCTGCCTTTACAATCGAATAACTGCACTGATGGTTTATGTATGCAAAGTAAGAACATGTCTGTGTAACTGATAAATAACAGCTGCATGCTTTGTTTGTTCTTTGCTAATACCACAGATCCATATTAATCTCTGGATTTTTACTTTTCCTATACCAAATTCCTGATGTGTATTGGTAGGCTGTGCTATTTGTGTGTATAGTATTATGCTTTTATCAGATTTAAATGAAAACTAAGTTAGCGTTGTTTGAGCTGAGAAACTTTTTTTCTGCCTCTGTGGTTTGGCTGTAAAAAAATATAAGACTAGATTTTAATTAAAGTTTTTAATTATCATTTATTTACCTATGATGCTTTCATTCAATCACTTAACAACAAAACATTTATTCTGTTATTCATTACTAGTGCAAGTCGCAGACAGGCCCGCTAAAGGAGGATTGCATTTTAGGACCTTTGGTCACTATGGGATATGATATATCACAGGTAGAAAGCACAGAGCAACCAACAGGAATAAAGCAGCATAATTATGCTGAAGTCCTTGTCCCACAGTGCATGCACTTCACAATGAGAAAGGTTCCAAAGTGAATCCACCACCAGTAGTGCAGACTCTTACCAACTATATGCGGTTAGAAGGGCATCAAACATGTCCAGAAGGAGGTAAACATAGATTCCGTTTTTAGAGCACAACACTCGCCCACATTAATAGCAGGAGTAATCCAGGTATAAATAAAAGCACATGAAAAGAAACAGTAAGGGACAAATCTAGTGTAATTCCGTAATAACTGAGATTTTACTAAGACGATTAAAAATGCACTCACAAGTAAATTGAAGTAAAACCAGCATTCAATGCAATCAATACAATCCAGATCTCACCGGCCCTGGAATGAAACAGCTGCACTGGAAGGGAGATCGCAATCCAAAGGGAAGCAGGGTACCACTTTCAAAGTTCCGCCACCTCCACCGCCGACGCGTTTCGTCGCCAATGGGCGACTTTAACAAGGCTGGTGGCGAGCGGAAAGGCGGAGCATTAAATAGAGAAAAGCAAGATTGCAAAACGCCCCAGAATTCAGTGCGGGAAAATCACGTGATTGCAACCAGCGGTCACGTGTTAAGGAAGCAAGGGGCCAGGACCATACTTGCGTTCCAGCTAACTAAGAAGAAGTAAAGCATGTGACCGCGACTAGCGAGAGCCGACGTTGGAACACAAGGAAAGCGCTCCAGCTTCACCAAACTATGTGCCTGGCAGAGGTTAGCTGCTGTTATATCACAGAACACAGACAGGAGCAGGACATAAAGAAAGCTGCTCCAACCAGGGCAATAGTGCGTTGGGTAAATTAACCCTTTAAGTGCCAGCCTACCTGCAGCATTTCCCACTCCCTGTTGCCAGACGATGTTTCACTATTTTGTGCTACACATGTTCAACTGTCATTTTTGAAAGGATTTCCAGGGATTTCCCAGGAAAATGATATATTGTTTTTTTCAGCAGAGTCTGGGCTTTAACATGAAATGTCTTGTTTGTATTTTTTAGGTGTATTCTCAATATTTTTGGGTGAAATATGTGAAAAAAAAATTAAAAAAAAATATTTTTTTACAATTTGTTTTTGTAATAAAAAATGTAAGTTTGTCAATAAAATTTTATTGCGTGTGAAATCCCAATTTCTCCCGGTTACAGCGATACCACATATGTATTGGTAGACACCCTTTCCTGCCCAGGAGACTCCCCCTAACTGAAATAGCGCTTTAGGGGATTTTCAGAAAAAATACAACTGTGATATGCGCTATGCGCACCTTGCAGTTTTACCAGAAAAACAACCCTTTACATTTGAAATACCCCCAACAAACTATATATTCTCTGGAAGTACACACCTCAAGCTTTCTAGGTGTACCAGGCTTGTTGATGTGCCCATAGTTTTCTGGAAGTAATTCCTCAATGTATTCTTTGGTTGCAAAGAGTTTCCCCCAAAAAAGGATAAAAAAGCAGAATCAAAGCCACATTTTCCTAAAAAAACTATATACAAACAAGAAAAATCAAGTTTAATCTGAAAAAGCAACATCTCCCGAACAGAACGATACCCAACATGCATAGGTTTTGTCAAGGGAAGATTTGCCAAACACCCCAAAGTAAAGCATGTGCGGAACGGTAATTTTACTTGAAAATTTCAGTTCTGCAGACAAAGTGCGCACCTTGCGATTTTTCAACCAAAACAACCCTTTACATTTGGAATATCCCCCATACACCATATATTCCCTGAAAGTACACATGTTAAGCTTTCTAAGCGTACCCAGCTTGTTGTAGTGGGCTCATCTTTCTGGTTTTACCAGAAAAACAACCCTTTACATTTGAAATACCCCCAACAAACTATATATTCTCTGGAAGTACACACCTCAAGCTTTCTAGGTGTACCAGGCTTGTTGATGTGCCCATAGTTTTCTGGAAGTAATTCCTCAATGTATTCTTTGGTTGCAAAGAGTTTCCCCCAAAAAAGGATAAAAAAGCAGAATCAAAGCCACATTTTCCTAAAAAAACTATATACAAACAAGAAAAATCAAGTTTAATCTGAAAAAGCAACATCTCCCGAACAGAACGATACCCAACATGCATAGGTTTTGTCAAGGGAAGATTTGCCAAACACCCCAAAGTAAAGCATGTGCGGAACGGTAATTTTACTTGAAAATTTCAGTTCTGCAGACAAAGTGCGCACCTTGCGATTTTTCAACCAAAACAACCCTTTACATTTGGAATATCCCCCATACACCATATATTCCCTGAAAGTACACATGTTAAGCTTTCTAAGCGTACCCAGCTTGTTGTAGTGGGCTCATCTTTCTGGAATTAATTCCTCAAAGAGTTCTTTGGTTGCGCAGGGTTTCCCTAAAAAATGTATAAAAAAGCTGAATAAAAAACACCTTTTCCTAAAATATAAATATGCAAACCAGAAAAAACAAGTCTGAAAGCGCAAGGTCTCCCGAACAGAACAATACCCAACATGCAGAGGTACTATTAACCCTTTTATTTGCCAGCCTACTTGAGATTTTGTCACCCTCTGTTGACAGGTCATTTTTCCCCATTTTGCGCCATGTTTTGCGCAATTTTTGCGCCATTTTTGCTGTAATTTTCAGGAATATTATATTTATATTTTTTTGCAGCAGAGTTTAGGCTTTAAAATGAAATGTCTTGTTTGTAAATTTTATTTTGTTTTTTACAATATTATTAAGTAAAAAATAAATAAATAAATAAATAAAAACATTTTTAGAAAATTGCCTCCTTTATTTTAAATAAAAAATGTATTTTATTAAGGAAAAGCATATTGCATGTGAAAGCCCCATTTCTACCGATTAGAACGGTACCACATATTTATCGGTAGCCCCCCGTTCCTGCCCAAGAGACCCCCCTAACTGAAACAAGTACTTTATAACATTTTATAACATTTACAAATAAAATACAACTACCATCCACACTACAAAGGGTTAAATCGAGAAAAAAAATGACATAGGTTCCCCCCTCCCTGGGAGGCGGACCCCATTTTTTTTTGGATTTTTAAGGGTTAAAAACCCTTAAAAATCCAAAAAAAAAAATGACGTGGGGTCCCCCTTACCCAAAGTAACCAGCCCGGGACCAGCTATGGGGGCTTGTAGGCACAGAGTGGGGGGGCCAGCTTTTGTGGCCCCCCCACCCTGCAGCCTACGAGCCCACATAGCCCATGTGGGCCCGGGCTCTTCTGCCCCCCCTGGGCTTTGGGGAGGCAGGTAATGGGGGTGCCGGGGGTTAATGGCAAGTCACCCGCTAGGGCAGGTGACTTGCCACCCCCCCAGCCTTGTGAACTGGTATAAGGGGTCATGGACCCCTTACCAGTTCACAATGGGTTAAATGTAAAAAAAAACACACACACACACAAAAAGAAAAAATTATTTTATTATTTATTTATTTTTTTTTTTATACTTACCTCCCATCCATCCTGGAGCACTGTGTCCCTCGGCGATCACTGGCTTCTGCTCACCTGCTGGAAGCCTTTTATAGCTGCTGGATGACAGAACACAAAGGGTTAATAAAAAAAAAATGACATAAGGTCCCCCCTCCCAGGGGGGGCGGACCCCATTTTTTTTTGATTTTGAAGGGTTAAAAACCCTTAAAAATAAAAAAAAAATTGACGTGGGGTCCCCCTTACCCACAGTAACCAGCCCGGGACCAGCTATGGGGGCTTGTAGGCACAGAGTGGGGGGGCCAGCTTTTGTGGTCCCCCCCACCCTGCAGCCTACGAGCCCACATAGCCTATGTGGGCCCGGGCTCTTCTGCCCCCCCCTGGGCTTTGGGGAGGCAGGTAATGGGGGTGCCGGGGGTTAATGGCAAGTCACCCGCTAGGGCAAGTGACTTGCCACCCCCCCAGCCTTGTGAACTGGTATTAGGGGTCTCATGGACCCCTTACCAGTTCACAAGGGGTTAAATGTTGTAAAAAAACACACACACATTAATAAAAAGTATTTTATTAAAAAAAAAAAAAAATTTTTTTTACTGTACTTACCTCCGATTGCAAGCTCTTGTCCCTCGCCGCTCTGCTGACAGATGCCGGTGATCGGTACAGGAGAAGGAGGAGGCAGGAGATCAGAGGATCTCCTGCCACCTCCTTCCCCTGTGCCGATCACCGGCATCTGAGAAGCTGAGAAGGCTGAAGCCTGAGATCGGGGCCGGGATGATGTCATAAGCCCCGCCCCCAAGGGGCGGGGCTTAGCGGCAAGATGGCGGCCGCCATCGAGAATGAAAGGGGAGAGAGCCTCTCGGGCTCTCTCCTGAAGATCGGTAAGTCCTGGGGGGGGATCGGAGGCCCCCAGGTGAAGAGGAGGGACAGCGGGAGCCAGCGCACACACAGCTGAGAAGGCTGAAGCCTGAGATCGGGGCCGGGATGATGTCATAAGCCCCGCCCCCAAGGGGCGGGGCTTAGCGGCAAGATGGCGGCCGCCATCGAGAATGAAAGGGGAGAGAGCCTCTCGGGCTCTCTCCTGAAGATCGGTAAGTCCTGGGGGGGGATCGGAGGCCCCCCAGGTGAAGAGGAGGGACAGCGGGAGCCAGCGCACACACAGGTAAGTGAATGTCATTTTTTTTTTTTTTTTTTTTACAGTTTTACAGTTACACTGCCAAAGCAGGGGGGGGGCGGCCTATTCCGGGGGCTCTCCTGGAGCCATCCGACCCCCCACGAGGGATCGGATGGCACCAAATTAAAGAGGAGACCCGGCCGGATCCAACAAGGGGTCAGGTGAGTATTTTTTATTTTTATTTTTTAAACCAGCAGCTGGGAAAGTCAAGCACGTAACACCTACGGGCTTGGCACTTAAGGTCCAGCCAAGCCAGCACGTAGGTGTTACGTGCTTGGCAACAAAAGGGTTAAAAGGAGAGCATACACCAAAACTATTTGGAATGAGACATATTTAAAGAAATTACCAGAAGAGATATACCGATTTTAGATATTTGAAAAAAACATTTTAAATCTGGTTAAAGTATTAGCAATATGCTAGTGAGGTAGAAAAGCTTTACAAGTAAATAAATCAAAAAGTGAGGTGGACAAGCTCCCTATGCTTGCATGTGCCCATCTCTACCAACTTTTGTCAAGAGACCAGAATAGAGACCAGAGAACTTGAGCAGAATATACCCACTGGGATGTAAATAGAGGCTGTATACAAAGAAACAATGTCCTTTAAAGAAATATAGATTGTTAGGTTTAAAATGGCCAAAGAAAATTTGCCTGGCTTACCGAACCAAGAAAAGAAGAAATGTGTAAGGCAAAGCACAGCAAAATGACACACTGGATGCAACCAGCCATGCACTAAGTGGTAACACCCAAGGCACTTTAAGGCCACAGGAGAAACGCATGTCCCATTGACGCACCATCTGAGATGGTTGGGACTAGAGCACAGAAAGGGAGACCCCTAAAGGTAGGGAGAGGTGATAAAATGACAGTGACAGTGACAGGGATTAAAAATAGGAGGCTAAAGGAAACCAAAAATGGAAGATAAAAGGGGAGTAAGAGAAAGGAATGATGAGGAATGGACGCCAAAAGTGGTAGGCTGAGGAGACTGGCCTACACTGACACTGTCCCTCCGATGCCAGGGAAGCCTTAAGTCAACAGACTGCTCCTGAGTCCTGACCAATAGTTTATAGAAGAGTGACATGCATAAGTCAAAAAGTCACAAACAGCTTGTGTAACATGCTGGTCCTAATGCATCGATTTGGCAGGTCCCTACGTCATTTACATAGTGACACCACTGACAGTAGATTGAATTATGTTGAAAGCAAGCCAGCGACATTTGTAACACACATGAAATCAAGAATTTAATACTGTCTAATTAAAGCCATCAATCAGTGATGCACTGCAATGTCCTGAAAACCTGCTACCTTCCCCCACTATACTTTTGTGAGTATCAATAATGTCAAGGGCAAACCTGGCCTAAAATAAAACAAAAAAGGCAAGGCAAAAATATTTTTTGTACTTAAAGCACCAAAACAAATGCTTGCATCAATAGCTACATCATGTTGGCCACATTGTCTACCAACAGGAGGGCTTTGATAACAACAAATAGGCAGAGAGTTGAAAATGACTTTTACTTTCAGTACAGTTTTGGTTTGAAACTTCTCTTAAGTTAACCTAACATTACATCACTAGTTTTCCTTTTATAAATGCCATCACTTCTTTTATTTCTCATACCTTTCTTGAATGAAATATTGTGCTCTACCTAATTTAGTGAACATTTTAGACCTTATATAAGCCTGTACATTTATGGAGATAAGATATTATATGGTACTTGTTCTTTTTAGATTTGCCTGTTTCATTGAAAGCATTTACATGGCATGAGTTCAGGCGAGATTCCCATTACCATCATTCTTTTATAAATCTCCAGCAGGATTTTGTAATGAAAAAAATGCAGTTGAATATTGACATTCTTAGCTCTAGGGTGTTCCCAGTTCCTTAGTGTCTGGGCTTGATGGTAATATTTTAATAGTTTCCCATATACAAGCCACGAAAAGTATAATCCTGCTCCATGATGCATCACTACTGAGAAGATTGATTTGTCATGCTTTATAGCGCTGTCTGAAGCTAACAAGTTGCTTTGCTACTTTTCTGTCCTTTTTTTTCTCTCTCGCTCTCCATTTTACACAACTGGCATTAGTTTTGTCACTTTCATAAAATAAGTTCAACATTTCCTATTTATTTTGCTCCTAAAGGGTTCTAAGTGGTATCATTAAAATAATTAACAGCAAATCACATGTATTGCTGGGCTCACGAGAGAAGAGAGGGCCATTTTATTCAGGCTAAACTAATCAAGCAACTACATTAGAGGTTACAAAGGGCACATTTTTTAAATGTCTTCTCTTTAACATGGGGGATGTGCTGCAGTATAGCACTGGGTCATCTCAACATATTGTGGTCTAAGGCAGTGAACCCCAACCCTTTCCTACAAGGACCAACAGCTCATGTTTTGTTGCTTCTTGAGCTCTGTTGCTGCACTCATTACTTCACCTGAGCATCTGTGTGGAAAACCTGTCCCCCGGGTAGGCCTAGGAAAAGTGGGTTCTTGGCCCCTGGTCTAAGGGTCACTTTAAAGTGAGCCAACACAGTCCCATACATTTGTTTCTTAGCCTTCAACCCCCTCATTTATTGGAATAATAATGTTTACTATTAAAGTAATACTGCAACCAACAAGACTGAAAAATTGCTGAGTTACAACTAACTAAAAAATAACATTAACAAAATCTTGAAAAAGATAGGGACAGGCTGTTAGAGCTGAGGAAGCCTAATAGTGCATTCGGGGCCAGTTCTAGACAAAATGTTGCACTGGGCATAATTAAAAGTGGGGGATGTACCTACAACCCCCCCCCCCTTGCATTCAAGTTCACCAGCATCCAGTTATTAAACCTCTCCTACCTCTCAACAGCATCCAATTCTCAATCCCTAACATCATCCAATTATCAACCCCCTCCCAAACCCCACCAACATCCAATAATTAACTTTCCCTTCCACCCGAAACAACCTTTAACTATTAATCTCTCCTCCCACAACCACCATCATTCATTTTCACCTACTAGCATCCAAAGACTAATCGACCTCCTACTAGCATTCAATTCGCAATCCTCATCCTCGCATGTCTGTGTACAGCCACAGCAGCTGCATTCTGTTCCGGATCAATGAATGCCAAGAGACAACCTAATACTCAGTTTCTTTTAGGTCCCAGCCCAACTGTGCTCAACTGACACTTGAGTGCTGGGGCTGTGCTCAAAGCGGAAATATATTTTTCACCCAGATTATTCCCTACCACAGTGAGTGGTGAGCGGGGGCCCTAAGCAATTTCCTAGTTTGTCACTCTCTAACATCATCTCTGTGTGCATTCAAAAATATGTGACTGCTGTTTTGTCAGCCAGGTAAAAACATGGCACAATTTTATTCATGCAGGGTCTAAAAGTAAACCTCCCTGTTGCCATTTAGCAGGTTTCTGTTTTTTTTAATATAATAGAAATGAATAAAATATATTAAAATTGATAAAAATTCTGAGAGGCTTTAAGAGTACATGTGCACTGGATGTTAAGAGTACCTCCAACAAACAAAAAAGGGTATTTTTTAAAAAATGTGTAATGGATGGCCTTTATGGGGTATCCATAACAAATGTAGATTGCCTGTGCCAGACAGAGAGGCTCCTGAGACGATCTAGATCAGCTGCAAAGGAAGGTGAGGTATGTATTCGGAATTTTTCAAAAGGCCTACCAATACTCTTTATCTTTTCTTAGCTTTAACACTAAGGAGTAACTCTCTTAATCTATCTTAACTTATTCCTATTATTGACACTATTTCCATTCTGGATCTTGGATTTGGTTATATTCCATATCTTGTTTTCATCTTTACCATATTAATTGTGCAAATTAATTCTAGAGCTAAAGATTGAAGCTTTTGATTTTGAACTTATCATATTTAAATGAGCATAGAGTAATGTTTCCCAACCAGTAGTATTAGTTCCACTGATGGTACTTGAGCTTTCCCACTGCTACTGGCAGGTGAGAAGCAAAGGGACATGAAGCAATGCAGACCAGCATTGATTTTTAAATAGGAGGTGCAGTGGTTGACAGGTCGTAGTCCCCCAGCTACTGCCAGCATCCTACTGGCATACTGGGATGCTGGTGCTTCTTCAATAAGGGCCTTATTTATCACGGGCTAGCGCCAGGTAGTGTCTGACGAGCGCCAGGTACCGCCAGCTATCTGCGGCTACCGACTCAAGTACGCCCGGCGGCGCTCACAATGACGCATTTATTTTTGAGAGCGACGGCTAGCGCGGGATTCATCATGAAGCCGCCTGGACCGAACAGCGCCGCTGCAAATTCCCTCACAGCGCCAGGTATGAGCTGTCGCTCCCTGGCGATGTGCAATGCATTTCAATGGAGCAATCTATAATTAATCATAATTAATTGGTATTATTTTTTTTTTTTTTTTTTTTAATGTCAAAAATTTGGAGACCACTTCTGCAATGTTAGGATTTATTTTTAAGTAAAAAAAATTTTAAAAAAAATTTTTTGCAGAATTGATCTTACAGGTCTGATATTAATGTATTCACATTACAAAATGAAACTAAAAACATGTATAATGTTACAATACAAAAATATGGTTGTTTAGGGGTTAAAAACTAGTTAACACCCATCGCTGCCAGCGCACTGGGGTTTAAACAAGGAATGGACAGCGCCAGCAAATTCGGAGCGTGATTTTTTAATGAATATGAAGCAAGCCGTTCGCTCTGGCCATTCGTTGTCAGGCGCTCACATACAACGCTGAACCTGTGAAACAGCGACCCCTAAGCCCGTATTCAACATTACCGCACACCGACTGAGTCGCTGTCATCAAGCAAACGCCGGCCAAGCACAGCGAATACTGGCTGGCGCTGTAAAAATCACGCTACAGTCGCTCATCTGTCGCTACCTGCCGCTATTAATGAATCGGCCTCTAAGATCACCAATCGGAAAAGTCTGCCTATGTGAATCATCTTGGGCTATTACCATCACTGGCAAAACAACTTGTTGGTGGAGTACATTTAGTATATTGTAGGTTCTCATATATTGGGTAGTGTTTCATTTAAAAAAATCTTCTAAATTTTGCCAGAGAGAGAGTGAAATAGGGTATTCTCTTAAATAATTTCTCCATTTTTGTTAGGTATGTAACTATTTAGACTGGCAAATGCTGGACTGCAATTTTTTGTGGGAAATCTTAACACACAATCATAAAAAAAAATCTTGGAATAGTTTCATCTGACAATAATCTTACAACATTGATTTTAGGGAGAGTTGACCTTAAATTAAAGAACAATGCAATTTACAGTACGCTAGAGCAGAAAGCGCTTATCCTCTGCCAACTGCTGTCAAGTATTTACACATGATATCTTCCAGATATGTCCCAGTACTGTAGTGCCGTAATTGGATGTTTTGGAAATGTATGCCATTCTTGCACTGCTCATTTCTTCATACAAAATAACATAGGCTGGGGACTCATTTGTCCATGCACTGAAATTAGCAATGTTTTCTACAATGTCTGCTTAATTACACAGCATGTAAATTATGTCTCCATGTACAATTATTTTGATATCTGCATTGCATCAAATTCCAATAGGAAAACACAATTTTGAATCCCCTGTTAAATGTCACTGTTTATGTATAGAGTTATTTAAACTCCTGGGGATTGTGGTTCTCAAGCAGGGTAAAATTACACTAATTTATTGATTAATATGTATACATTTAATTTAAATATAGAGTTTGCACACATTTTAAAACAAAGACAAAAGTGATTGAAAATTACCTGAATATTCTTTTTTTTAACATCTCAAGAAAGATTTACGAAAAATACCTTTTCTGTTGGCTAAAATAGATTATTTTCTCTATTTAAGCAATACGACTTTTGTACTACAACCTTGCATTTCCTAGTATTAAACAAAACTTGTTTTGCATGACAACAAATCGGGTGTATTAATCAAAAGGCAGAGTTTGGTTCTGCATAATGACTGCAGTAGTATACCTTTATTTACTTTAGCAGGACTGTTTCATTGATTCAGACTGATGTCTAATGCTGGATCAAACCTATTTCTAGATTAAGGAAGAGTGGAGAGTCTTTTAATTTGAAACGTTAAACTGAAAACGTTGCGATTGACTAGAACAGAAATATATGTTGACAAGGCTGTTTTAGGTGAGAGTCTTGGATGGCTTCAAGACTTAAGTCAAGCCTTTATCTTGTACTTACTGGAGATCCCTGATCTGCTTTTATTTTAAAGATTTGCATAGTCAATCTCTCTTGTAAACTTCTATGGAGAAATGGATGAAATAAGGGCATAACTTTTGTTGGTAGGACAACACTGTAAATATAAACATGCCTTGAAAAACACAGATCCATAATAAAATACTGAAAGAATAATCAAATTAGATTTTCAGGGCCTCCAAATTTTAGGTAATACTCTCTCTTCTATACAATAAAGAATGCCCATTTAGTCCATAGCTTATAAAGCATCAAATTATATATTTTAAGTACAGGAAAGTTTAGTTTTCTTATCACTTGCCACTTACACCCTGGTAAAACATTATTTTAGGACCTTGCCTGTTTTTCCATTACTTTCTATGAAACAGACTCAGAAAGGTTTATCTGTAAATTAAGTTGTTGTTTATTTTGTTATAGTAACCTACCACCCCAAACTATTTCACATAATGACTTTTCTAGAAAGAAGTCAAAACTTTAAATCTTGCAAGTATTCAGACCAGGCATCAGAATGTGAAAAGGGAGCCCATGCTGAGGCAGAGAGCAGCCAGAGTTGAAAGTGTACCGTCAATGTGTTCTAAAAAGAGTCTTTCAGGTAGTATGCATAAAGGTGGACTTGGCAAATGTGTGCTGATCCCATTCTGACCAGATAGGAAAGCAATTTCTATGAGAAATCAACTTCATCTGATCCAACTAATTCAGCCCTACGTATAATCCAATTTAATCAATTGCCCTTTATATATGCCCCTCATACTAATTATTTAAAAAAAAGTTTGTATCAGGAGAGACTTAAAGAATTTAATTTGTACAGTCTAGAGGAAAGAAGAGAAAGAGGAGACATGGATTGAGGCTTATAAATATGTAAAAGGCATTTGTTTAAAAAGCAAACACTTACCTGCATGCTCGGAGCGTGGAGGCCGGCGTCGCTCTCAGGCGCCCTCTGATGATGCGCCCTCTGATGACGCGTCCTCTGATGACGCGTCCTCTGATGACAACTGAGAGCGGCGCCGCTCTCAGCTGTCATCAGAAGACGCGTCATCAGAGGGCGCGTCATCAGAGGGCGCCTGAGAGCGACGCCGGCCTCCACGCTCCGAGCATGCAGGTAAGTGTTTGCTTTTTAAACAAATGCCGGCATGGTGGGAGTGGGCAGGCCGGCTGCACTGTCAGGGGGCCGGCTTCCGCCGCCCGCTGACAGCGTAGCCGGCCTGCCCACTCCCACCATGCCGGCATTTTTTTTTTTTTTTATTTCAGGGAAAATTCGATTGGTACGAACCCAAAAAAATTCGGGTTCGTGCCGAATCGAATTTTCCCTGAAATTCGGAGCG
Source organism: Gastrophryne carolinensis (assembly GCA_027917425.1). Lineage (NCBI taxonomy): Eukaryota > Metazoa > Chordata > Amphibia > Anura > Microhylidae > Gastrophryne > Gastrophryne carolinensis. The sequence continues at coordinate 218,773,427 of CM051234.1, forward strand.
AATTCCGGTTCGTCCGAACCGGTTCGCTCATCTCTAATCAGGAGCAACGTTCAAAAACATTATTTACAGAAAAAATAGTAGATGCTTGGAACAAACATCAATCAGTAGTTGTACAATCAACAGTCAAGACAAAAATTATTTAATATTTTGGTTCCTTTTAGTCCACTTGATTGCAAATAATTTGCTACAATTGACCTAGTTCTGCTTTAAACAGTCAAGCAGGGGTACAGATAAGCGTGAAATAAGTTAATGGAAGATATTGTAACCTGATTTATGGTAAAACCTGTAAGTTTAAATCATTTTCTAGCTTTCAGCTATATTTAAAGGTTTTTACCTGAACAAATCTCATAATAATTTACCATCAATACCAACAGCTTGACTTTGCACGGGGAACAGTACATTAGCATTATTCATCCAAGATCATGCCTTAACAAATGTCTAGACATGCAAAGGTTGACTTTGTTTCAAATAAAATAACAGTACACCAAAAGCCCATAACTTATAAAAGATTAAGAAGTCTAAATATAACTATAGCATTTTTTTACAATGTAAACGTAAAAGTCTGATAAAAAACGGCCATAGCTTCTGCTGCTGGACCTATTGTTGTTCTAGCAGTGAATTTGCTACATGATGGAGTTGTAAGGTATCAGCAGGTAGAACGATATGGGGTGTTTGTAAGATGTTGACCATTATGTTCTTTGATACAAATTCCATCCTCTGCCTGTTAATGTTGTGGTCCTCATCTCCCACCCATCATATGAAAGCTGCTAGATAAGGCCACCTATCAGCCAAGATAAAGCATGCTAGTGGGAATGCAAATTATTTATTTTATTTATTTATTTATCTTTCAACGCTGCAACTGTAATTTTCCACTGTCGCTAATCCAATCACTAAACTTTTTAGAACTTTTAAATTGTATTGTTTCTGGGTTAGGACTGTCTCATGGAGCTTGTCTCAAGGCCACCAGTAAGAATTTTGGGGCCCCATACAGCCACATTGTCTTTCCACCTCCTGAATGACATAGTCAAGGCTGACAGCTCTCACTGGATGAGAGCCTGCCTATGCGCCGTTATACCAGGGAAGGGTAAGTAATTACGGGCATTCTCGAGTGTTTCACACAACAGGGCATCTCAAACTGGGAGAATGGAACGAAACCTGTGAAAGTCAAGTTCCTGGGTTTTGTTCCGCTTTAAGGCTGAAACAACAGAAACAAAAGGAACTTCCTTTCTCTAAATGAGGTCAAGTAAGCACAAATCTGATAAAAAAAGGTGAAGGAGCCACAATGATGGGGCCCCACTGACCTTCTGTGAAGGGAGTAACTAGAGAGCGACCGCACCGGGGCCCAGAATGTCAGGGGGCCTCATCATTGTTGATCCTCCACCATATGTATTATACTTGTGCTCACTTGGCATAATTTAAAGGCAGCTCCATTCCTCTCAGCTGGTTCAGTCTTTAGTTGTTTAGTTGCATCCAATTAGAAGACAGAAAAAAAGTTTACTGTATGAGCTTTAAAAAGGTTCCCATTTAATGTTTGCGCCAGGGCCCCATCACAGTTAGTTAGGCGGTCACTGCTTCTGGGCCCCAGTGCACCTCCTATAGTTGCACCCCTCATGAGCCCCTACATTTGTAAGTGTGTGCCTGCCTCCCTTACCAACAGTGAATCAGGCATAAAGAAAAAAAGGACCTTACTTTTTCCTACTGAGCCTGGAGTCTGCACAGCTGCTCTCCATGCCTCCTCCTCACATCTAAATGAAAAAGCGGGCAGTGGGCGGGCCCATCTCTCACTTCAGATTTGAGGAGGAGGCAATGCTATGGGGAGCTCCTGCCAAGGCCTGAGGTGCCATTTTTTTCTGGTAGCAATTTATTTTTTAATTTTTGTTGGAAGCGCAGCAGGCGCTCTGCGGGCATAGCCACAGGACTAGTTCTCAGGGGAAAAGGTGGGCCTCCCTTGGAGCACTTGTGCCCGGGAGACTGGGCCTGCCAGTCCCCCTTTGATGGCAGTCCTGGCTTGTCGGTTTGTCTGCAGGTGGAGAAGGATGAGGCCTTTATAATTCAAGATATCTAGGCTAGATAGAAGGAGAGCTGTGTGCTCCATTGTATTAGAGACAACATTGGCGACAGTTCTCCAAATGTGCAGCTCACAGAAGATGCATAACAGCCTGTAAAATGTATGTATAGGCTCATTGTAAATGTAAAGGTTTATCAGAGACCTAAGAAAGTGGTGATGTGATTCTTGGTTGTTTTCACCAGGGACAGTAGCCATATATTTGCAGACAAATACAAAGTAAATAGCCACACAAGAGAGACATAATCCATGCACAGTTATAACACAGGTAGACAACACACAGCATAGGAATTTGCAAATTCAAAGGTGCAGGCCAGATCCGCACAGAAACAAAAATGACAGAATTTGCATGTGGCCTTCTCTACAAGAAACATTTAGCGCTCTGCTTCAATCACACGCCAGGTTTACCTTGGATTTAAATGTGATGAATCTTGATTTTCTACAAGCCGGATGAGTTTGCACTCTACATGAAGAGATTGTGTCTTCTGCCGGCTGCCATCACAAATCAGTTCCCATCCTATTTTACAGTGTTTGGCCAGTTGTGCGCTGCAGTCATGCAGAGAATGAATTTGGAACTGGATATTGAAAGAGTTTGAAATTAACTTTACAATGCCATGCTGAATACTCTGGGGTTGCCTGAATACTGTGGTTGCTGCCCTGGGGAGCCTGGCATTTTCATTTTTATTATTTTGAATTGCAATCTCTGTACATTCTCAACATAACATTTTGCTCTAGCTGTATACTCAACATCTCAATGACTATTTTATACTAGTTATGATTAGAAACCGCATCTTTTTCTGATCATACAACAGTCATTTTTATACATAATATTATAATTTTCTGGTCTAATTAAGGCATTTATCTACCAAAGCCAGAATTATTATGTTGCACCTTTACTAAGTTATCACATCTCTGTATGTTGGCAGCTAATAATGGCAGTACAGCACAAAGCTCTTTCTCACTAACTCCATTTTTTAGCCCAGTTTTAGAGTTCTATAAATAATACATTTCATTTAGTACAGCTCTTGTCTATTAACTTCAACAGTTTAAGGAAAAAAAATAGATGGAGAAGACATTATAAAGCTGACCATATACCCCTTATAGCCCCCATATAACAGGCGCGGGCCAATGAGTCAATGAGAGCCATTTGCTAGGTTTATGCTTTTTGGTGCACTGGCTTCGTTGTGCGCTGGCGATGTGTCCAAACCCCACATATGTTACACATAAGTATCAACAACAGAAAGGCACAGAGCAGAATAATAGTTTTTCTAGTCCATTCAATTGGTAAAATGAGCTCCTAGATGGAGTCCCACTGTGCATGCACCAAAATTTTTTTTCTGTGCCCACCACCACTTGAAGGTACTCTTACCAACTTAAGGGTATTTAAACTGCCGACAGATTACTTGATGATTACGAGAACCCAAAAGTTTAATGTGCTTAAACTGCTTCTTAGTTACTTGCCAATGCCATATAGGAAGCAAAAACAAAGAAACACATCTAGTGCAACTCCTCCATCTTCTGGGGTCTAACCAGCATGTCCAATAGCCAGCCGAGGATTCAACAGCCTATCAGAGGCCGTCCTCGGCTGGCTATCTGTTGCCTTGTTGTGTGCCTTTCTGTTGTTGTTTATTGTTAGGACTTTTTTGCGGAATTGAAAAGTCTGGCACGTTGTAGCATTCGTTCTGAGAGTCGTCCTTACCTAAGACCTAAGCACTGTGTTTTTCTATTATTGTATCTACACATAAGTATAATCATTCTATTTTTATGTTGTAGCTGTATCATGTTAGTTGTTTGTTACAGCTTGTGGCGCCCAAAAAAATAAAGTGTGTGAGCTTCATTGACCAGTATTTGGTGTCTCTATTAAAATACTGCTCATAATTTAATATAGAAATTCAGCTATATTGGTAACAGCTTATTTATTCTGTTAAAGCCGGTGACTTCTAGACAGATTTTTTGTACAGAATGTTCAGGCTGTGTTTCCCTTTTACCTTGTTAGATAGCGCTTAATGATAATTGGTGTACCTCTCTGTGGTAAGGCAGCCCATTAAAACTTATGTTCAGTGGTTCAATAACAAGTGATTAATAGCTGTTTTTTTTTATCTTTTAATCAATTAAAAGCTTGGGCCAAGCATTTGCTAGGAAACATATTTCAGCCCACTCTATGCAAGTCAGAAATCTGGTAATCAAATACTGCAACAGTCTTTTGAAGTGAAGGAAAGAACTAGCCGCATCATTAAAGAAGGGATGAAATACAACTCTGTCATCCATCACCACATATACATTTACCCTGTAAAATTTAAAAGACTCTCCATTCTCCATCAGAACCATTTGGTCTGGTTTTAAGACACTAGAACTATCACTCAAGAGGTTTTCCCACTGCAAACATTACCAGAGCCAACAACATGTCATCAATACCACCTTTATCATTACAGTTGCTACAGCACTCAGCGCCTGGTGTAAAACATATAAAACTAACCCTAAGGATATTAAAGAAGATAGGTGAGAAAACTGTTATACTGATAAAAGCATGTCATATTTACAGTGGGCCTAAACTCTCCCTTGCAACTATGTGTCTAGAAGAGTCCTGGTTCATAGATGGACATGGAAATAACCTAATCTATTACCTTATGCCATTAGGGGTGGGGGCCTGGCCTAGACTTGTGGAAACACATGTCCTCAGAACAAATGGTTGTCACTGTATTCCAAGTTCACTTCAGGCCTACTTACAGTCCCTTCACTCTCTTGTCAGCCCTGCTCTTGGTGTCACTAGCACCCGGTAGCCCACATGACTGCAAGCTCTCCTCACATCTGGTGCTGCCTGAAATCAGTTAGCCCACGTGGCTGTCTGCAGGATTCTCCAGTACTTGGCCACAGTTGCCACCAGCACCACAGCCCATTCAGTAGCGCTCAGCAGTGGCTTATCAGCCTCTTTAAAGGCCTCTTTAATAGCTCCCATGAGTGAGGACACTTCTAGTGCCAGCACTAGGAGTGTCCACACTCATGCAAGCTGATGGCCATCTTTTTGACGGTTTCAAACACCACTGCCGCTGCTAATAGGAAGAGGATCGCGGACAGAGGTGAGTTACAGCATCTTCTTGGAAGATGTTAGCCTGCCCTGAGGCATCCTACACTGGATGTCCCCCTGTCTGAAACCCCCTGGCCTAAATATGAACTCTGGTGGGTACAATATTAAAAGTAATTTTAGCATATCACAACATTTGAATGGAACATCCATATACAGTGTGTCTCATTTATCAGGCAACCAGACTGATTCTAGATCTAGTTTTGTTTTTACTGCTATATAGAAAGTTTTATAGTGTCAGGGATTAAATTGCAAAACCAGCACACAGGTGAAATATATATTGAAATATTGTTGTGCTTGCTCAAAGTCATGGGTATTTTACCCAGTCCAATGCTTTCCTGTTGTGCTCTATTTATTTGGCACATTTATAAAACTCTGACACACATTCAGCAGCGCCTTACAAATCAAAGCCTATCAAAGCATTTACCTTATCCCTGTCCCTCAGAGAAGCCAGAATAAGAATCATTTTGTTCCATTAAGTGTATACATCTGTACATACACAGAATTTCTTTTTGCAGGAGAGAATTACAAAGGTTAGATTAACATTAGTTTAACTTCAATGTTACCCAGGGACAGATTATTATTGATGCATTAAGCACCTGTCCTTGATTCCAGCAGTTCAGGGGGACCCCAGCACCATTTTTTAACCAGGGACGAATCATTCACTGGAAATGCAAACACCATTGAAATCCTATGTCTGTCAGCAAGTAGGCCATTATCAGTATCCATACTGCATTATCTGAATAATGGTAACCTGATTTATTAGAACCTAGACTAGGTTAGACTAGGACTAGACTAGCTTGGGGGCAGCACACCACTGTGTTTATGAGCCTGTAAAACCCCCTTGGGCATCCCTAATGTCCCACACTCATTAAACCTTCTAGAGCTAGGAATGGATAGACTAAAGTATTTATTCAGCCTTACATACTATGTTTCTATGTAAACAGCTCCATGACTGTTGACATGATGACAGTGACATGACTCATCAGTGACCGTTAGTGTTCATTAGCTAGGTGTGCATGGCACTGGGCAAACTCCATTACTTGCTGGCCAATCCCATTTATGGCTGGGACTATTTGGGAGCCTGGAGGGGTGTGTAAATGTTCCACTGAGTACCGTTGCAAGGTATAGGTTTGCTTTATTACTTCTAAGAAAAAAAATCCCTGCTATTACATGGTAAATCTTAATTCACGTGATTCATAAGAGAGTTCATACAAGGTAAGAAAAGGAACCTGTGAAAGGGAATATCTCATGAGAGTAAAGGAATACATACTGCACTGTGTATGAGATAATATATCCTGTGTCTAAGGGACTATATCCTTTGGAATACCCCCTCTCAATTCGGTTATATCAATTGTGAAGTACAAAATATCGCCTTTGATAAAGCAGTCACACACCTGTAACTAATGGGTATGGGGCGGCATTGTGGCGGTCACATGGACTGACCTTGACCAGCGTCTGGGAAAGATGGGCCATGTGACCACCAGCTGTGCCCACCACATTCCAGTCAAAGAAGAAGAAGTTTAGGTAAGAATTTTGGGATGCTGCAGGGGGTCATTATACCGGGGGGCTCCAGCAATCTGGCCCCCCCCCCAGAGCCTGTCACAATGCCATCCCACACACGTTAGAAAAGGGGTGTGGGACCACTTTAATAAAAACTTGCGGAACCACTTCAACATCCACACAGATGCAAATAATTTTGTTTTATATCTTTTGCACCTAGCAAAGTGTTAAAATGTAGAAGTTCTTCAAGTGAGGTAGATAATTTTGTCCAATGATGTTCCGTAAGCCTTATGTTGAAAATGTATAGCATACTTAGCCCCCACACTGCTGTCACCAAAATGTGTAGCTTTAGTCAATCATGAACTTACTTAGGCCTTGCTTTCCTGACCAACCAGAACAACATCCTTACAAGAAAGAGTGATTTCCTCTTACCACAGGGCAATTCAGATTGCCGCACGTAAAAATTAATTTACTGCTACTCCTGCCATGGTTGATTTTCCCCTCTCAATGGCATCCGATGGATCTGCCAGTAGCCTGCAAAGAGGAGGTACTGCTGGGAGCAGCAGCATGGCTGGAATGCTTGGAAAAGAAGAAGCCTCCCACACAAAGTGAGTTTTGGCGACTGCTGGCAGCCAGATATGCGCACAGGACCCTGTTGATCACCAGCAGCCAGGGGAATGTGCAGTTGCAGCTGCCAACAACCTGGAATAAGGAAGTGAGTATTGGTTTTAGGTAGTGTTGGGCAAACCCCTATAAGTTCAGGTTCGGCAAGTTCAGCTGAACTTTAAACAGCCTTAAACTTATTGAAAACCCGAACTTTGGGACCCAAAAATGTCCCCATGCAGAGTGTGCAGCAACAGGAAGTGGCTGCATGTACACCTACCGGTCTGCTTTGTCCCAGCCCTGGCCATTTTGACAGAGTAAAGAATGCGATCAGATTGTGAGGGCTCCGGTCAGTGGACATGCAGCTGCTTCCTGCTGCTGCACACTCTGCTTTAGGTTGATGGGCTGTTCAGGAGACCATCAACCAGCCTTTCTGGGTTTGTCCTGATTCGGCCGAACTCATACATGGACTTCTGGCTGAAGTCCATGTTCAGGTTTGGGAACCCGAACTCACAAACTTTATGGTTTGGGTTCACCCAACACTAGTTTTAGTGCAATTCGGTGGGGTGAGATCTCAATTTAGAATACCTGAGTATAGGGAATACAATGGCCTGCTTGGACTATTTATGGCTTTGGTCGATTTTAAATCTAAAGCAAACTTTCACAGAGCTGTGGACCTGTTTTACTGCTTGCTAACTGGTGCTTTGATGCATAATTGCACAGACTGCAGAAGGTAATGCAATTCTGCTAATTAAAAGCATTTTGATATTTTGATGCATTCACAGTAATCTAGAGAATCCAAAACATGCGCTGTTCTTTCCTTTTATTCACAAGTGCACCAAACAGACTGAAGAATGCTGCTCTGACATATTGTTCAGAACTTCCACAGATTTTGTTGTGTTTTTTTGTGTCTCACTTTTCTAATAACTGATTATTGTAAGTGGCATAGGAGGTAAAGCGGCATCTTAAGAGCGAACATGTATCTACAGGAACGCCAATACTCAGAAAATGAAAATTTGCCTTTGTTGCAATGAGAACCAACAAACAAAGACATAAGATTCTCTCTTATTGGTATTCAACCAAATCTCTATCTCCATTGCCAGTCTGAACACATTGTTTTGCACTGAGGCATATGGCAAGCCTAAAAAAGACATTTTCTTTAGTCAAATGACCTTTGATGTCTAAATAAAATAGATCCATTAATGCTTATGTTCCACAGTAGAAAGTATTTAAGCTTACCACATCAAGTGAGTTCTGACAAATTGGCTCTTAAATGCAGTCTTTTGCGTAATAACTATAGCTGTCGCTCGGTACACCGAGATAAGCTTGCACAATGTCTGCCCATGCAAAGTCTTATCCCTACCTACCTCTGAATTATTTTATAGTCATTTCTTTTAGTTTTCATTTTACATCTATTTATTTCATTCATGTGATTTTTGTTATCTCTTTTCTTTTTTTTTCTTTTTGTTTTCTCTTTTTTTAAAGGCCCAATTTCCCCTCTTTCACCCAGAACTCATGAGCAGAAATCAAAGAAAGAAACTGGATATCCTTGTAAGTTATTTTGTTTTATGTTCTTATAAATTGCTTTTGTTACCATTTAGCAACCACTTTCAAACCTCACAGCAAACATGCTGCAATGTAGTTTTTTTATGTTTTTATTTGTCACAAAAACTTTTTCTTCTTGCTCTGTGCTGACCTAAACCATACAGTGTCCACTGAACCCCACCGCCACAACCACCAATGCAATCCAAACATGGATGGCAGTCCACATTAAAAAAATGCAAATGTTTTTATGGTGAATTAACGATTTCCCTTTTCATTTAGGTTGTGATCCTATAGGGTTCCCCTGTAAAAGGCTCATAGTAAGCTCTAAATTGTGCTAAATTAGCACAATTAAAGCCAAAACAGGGTTGCACAAGGCTGGGGGAAGGGAGCATGTCACTACTTGGTATTAAAGTGTCGGTCTGCTTCAATTTATAGTAAAACGTGTGTAAGTTGTAAATGCCCGCTGCTCACTGAATCACCATGTACCCACCCAATCTCAATGCACTGGAGCATTCACATCATTGCAACAGCACCCAGTGGCATCCCTGCCCCTCCCAACGTGAAGGCACCCACCTCAGTTCTGCATGGTGCAGCAAGCATGCAGAGATGGAATGCTGCTGGTGGCCGCTGCATGCTCCATAGCATCAAGGAACAAGGTGCGTATGTATTATGGTTATTCTGGGGAGGGGGGAGATCACACCCAAATTGGGATGTTCCCAGGGAAAGTTTTTACCTGCTCCTAGAGTAGTTTACACTCTAGGGCTGGGTAACCCTGGTTTTGGTTCTCTTCTAGCTACCTGTTGGGGGGTAGGTACACTTCTTATGGCCAGCCTGGTCTGGTCTGATGGAGCGTCCTCCGAACCCCAGCCGACGTTGGAGACCACTCTTTATAAACTATGACGTACAAACTAGGTACAAAAGGTAGGTTTCAAAAAGTGATCTAGTCTTTATTGCGCAACTCAGTATTTACACACATCATGCAGAACTTTCTAGCAGCTACTACATCCTAGTGACATGTTTTAGCCAGTTTCATTCCACAGGTGGTCCCATGAATAACAAGAAACAAAACTCACTGTTCCCTGTAATCGTGGGCTATGTGCTGGCACCTCTACATGAAATGGGGAGTTGAATATAAGAGTCATTGCAGACAATATAAAAGGATACAGGTTTCCCTTTACTGCCTACAAGTGAGGTGGGAAGTCTGGGTTTGAAGAAGCGCTTCGCATTTGAGTAGAAGTAAAAACCATGTACAACCCCACTATTTACCATAGATTTGTGCCATCACTCGCTCCTTAGATAACACTGGTGTCGCGCTTGCTATTGCCATTTTTCAAAGCTAAGTTGTTATGGCACCTAGATCCACAGTGGTAAAAGACAAACCTGGAGCACTTTTGCCGAACAAATCAAGTGTTTCAGTTGTATTAACAAAGGCTAAATTTTGTTTCTTTTAGCAACCTGTGTAATGGTATATTTTATTTCGTTAACTGCCATGTGAATATTTTATTCTATAGCTCTTCACATACATTGTATATATTGTTAAATGCTGCAACCATCCTTTCAGCATAATATGTTTATGGTCTTTTCTTATCATATCTTTATAACGCTGACAGTTTGTTGTGTATTTTTGTCAAGCTGCCTTGAAGCAGTCTCATTTATGTTTTGTGTCATTTGTAAAAATCCGTTTTCCCAGTACAACAAAAAAGCTATTTGTGTCACTGGCAACAGAGAGTTGTCACATGCCCGGGAGCTGGTGCCATGCTTAAATATTATTGGAATCTTTTAGTTTAGGCATATATACCTATATCAGAAAGGCTAAGCTAAAGGGCCTCCAGGTCTAAACAGGCCCAAAGCCAAACCAAGATAAATAGTAAGTTGAGTCAGCCAAGTCAAACACAGGTTAAATTAAAGTGTGAATTTGTGGTTACATGGTTCCTGGGCATCAGTCACATACCTGAGGATTAGAGAGACAAATGACAATTAGAAAAAAACTGGGGAGTCAGAACAAAAAAAAACACTGTTGTGGACTAATTGGGGCACTGTTTTTTCAGTGCTGGAGGAAGGAAAGCTAGCCTAAAGGAAAGTACCTTATTGGCCAGATCACCTGTATAGGGCTAGGTTGATAGCCTACTTAGTAATAAAATTTGAGTTGGAACAGAAAGATGTTACTAGAAACGTAGATGGTATACAATGTTTGTAACTGGCTGAGATCAGAGCAGATATAAGGGGAGTTTTGGTTAGTACCATATTGGTAATAGTTTTGGGAGTGGAACCAGCACAATGTCAGTGTAGAGGGAGAATGTAACCAGGAGTGAAGCTTAGATCAATAAAGAGTATAGAACAATGTAAGTAAAAAAAGTTCTTCGAGGGAAGCCTAAAGCACAGGGGTAATCACCAGGTGTGATGTTACATTTATGAGAGGGTCTGAACTGTGTCAGTTGGAGATGTGGGAAGGAATCATTGCTGTGAATTTACTACTGAAGACAGAGTGTACTGTTTTTTTAACTGGAACAACTTTGAAAGCTGGAGGTTGCCTTTAATTAGGTAAGTGGGACTTCCTTAAAGAGATTAGACTGGGGCTGTGTTTCTACTTCTGCAAAAACATGAGTTTAAATGGCACCAACATCAAACATATGCCACACAAGACACAGGAGAATTGATTTGAGACTTTCTTCTGGGATTGTATGCAGGTCTGTATGCAGTTTTCTGCAGCCCAAAACCAACACCCCTTATATAAATGGATAGGAAGTGCAGAAATATTATGCCATATAAACAGTTTAGGAGTGCAAGCAAAATGTTTTCTGTACCCTTCCTTTAGTCACGTAGCTACAGAATACATGATTTTTGTTACATATCATTTTTTTCCAGTGTCATGATGATGATGAGTTTTGTCATTACCCCTGCTTTTGTTTGTGTTTGCTCTGTGGTGTTCAGCAAGCAGTATGACAGTCTATTCTAAGTCGGTGCAGCTGCGAGCTGTGGTAGGTTAGTTCACATTGCCGGCTTATCAGCAATCTTCTCTTCAGTGAAGCAATTGTCACTGCATGGCTAGCTGTCCAACAGAAATCAACAATATTATACTAGATATGGATTAGAAAGGGTTTTATATGTATCAACACATGGATCTGGATGGAGCCAGCTGCCATTCTAGTAAATGACTTTTGGAAAGCTATGTAGAATAAAAGTCCTCTCGTTAAATTCTCCAAGGCATGGTCATAAAACAGCCATAAATGCTGTTTAGATGACTTTCACTCAGTACTGGCCATCTCCTCTCGCTCCCTATTGCACAATGTATTCATTACCGCTATTTGTATCATATGTTTTTATCCTCTTCTGAATGACTGCTCACATTTTGATTGTATAAACCATACTGCAATAGGTAAATCAGCTAGATTTATTCTGCTTTGTGTTTGTAGAATGTGATTTAAATAATCTGTAGATGGTTTAAGGTTTTCGGCATATTGTTATATGAGTACATATGATGGCATAATAAAACAATGTTTTGCATGAAAGCCAATTATGTCTATATTTAAAGGGCCTAATTTATGAAAAGTGCTTTTAAAGAGAATAATCATTCATCTTTTATTCTTAAGGCTGCGCTGACAAAAAGAAGTAAAACAAATGTGTGACAAAAGAGACATTTGCTTTATTCCCTTTTCATTAAAAGCCTGAAAAGAACTCTACATTTTATGTGGACAAGGCTCCCCTTGAATGTCTTATCATGATCATTTTTAAGGATGGCACCAATAAACGGTCCAGTATATAACTAGCATGCTGACTTAGATTTTCAACTCCAAATAGTTTAGCTCAGGGCCAGCTCCAGGGCCCTTGGGTGGCATGGTCTCAGTGGGCCCCTTTGGGATGGAGAGTCTTGGGTTGGGGTCTATAAATTCCATGGCCAAAACTAAGAAGGGCTGCTTGCCCTCCAACCCCCTATTGGAGCTGTTTTTTAGTTTGGGCCCACATGGATGGAGCAGAGAGACAGGGAGACAGGGATGGATGGGGCAGAAAGACAGAGAAAGGAATTGTATGTACTGTGTACCTTGCATTACCTTCTTCCAACATGTGCAGTACGTTCTGCTGTAATGCTAGGGCCAGGGAGCAGGGTGATGGCATGTCTCTGGGGGTGGGTCTTGCAGGGAGACTCAGCTCTATGGTGCAGTGCTGATCATGGATCAACACACAAGTGAGTGCAGAGCTGTCAGGGCTGAACAGAGATTAAGGGGCGGGTCAACTGCACCAAGAAATGAAAGAGTATGCAGTTTAGCCTCATTTCAATGTTAGTGACCACCTGGCTTACTAGGGGGAGGCGGTGCAGGGTCCCAATGCAATGTTAGTGGCAAAAAAAGTTTAAGTTCTCTAACCATATTGTGTCAGCTGTCAGTGGGCCCCCCTGGCAGCTGACCAGCTTTGCCGGGTGCTGACACCGGCCCTGGTTTAGCTAATTGGTAGACACTGGACTATACCATCCTTACATCCACATGCCTTTATCAGGACTGTCAAACAGGTCCACACCAGCTAGCTGACCTGGAATCTCATCTGCCCCAAGCTGCAATGGCCCATTGCCTGAGCCTTAGGAAAGCTTTCCAACTCAACAAACGTGCAAATGTTTCTTTCATTCCCTGTAGCAATTTGTTTGGCATTCAACAGGTGCAGAATTTTTCCAATAAGGTAGAGATTTTTTAAACAAATGTTTAGATATAAGCTCCCTATTGGGTATCCATTAAAATTTGAAAATGTCCTCCAGGCTTTTCCATTGGAACTTCCCACATTTTTAATATCTCTAACACAACACATCCAAGCAATACAGCACCTTTAGTTTTCTGAATTGCGTATTGAGTTGCAGAGGATCCCAAAACTCAGTATCTATTAAAGATTAGAGAGGCTGTTATATTATGATACGCCTCTGCAATTCTTCAGAATTTAAAACCTCCATCTGAGAACTATTGCTTGGGTTGAAAAAAAGATTTAAAATGGTGGTAAGTCATGAGGATTTCTCTATGTATCAGTTTTAGTAGGGGCTACTAAATATACAATTATGTGATTATTATAAATAGCTGATCCTAAGACTTTTAGCAATGGGTCTGCTTCCTGTCATTAAGAGATGTTTTACTTTTCTTCCAGCTGCTCCAAGCTCAGACAATGTAGCTCTGTATGTTGGAATAGTCATAGCTGTCATCGTCTGCCTAGCCATCTCAGTCATCATTGCATTGTTCGTCTACCGGAAGAACCATCGCGGTTTTGAGTCTGACATTATTGACACTTCTGCACTAAATGGCGGGTTCCAGGCTGTCAACATTAAAGCTGCAAGACAAGGTGCATAGAGTTATATTGTAATGATTGACAAAAACTAAATTCACAGCATAGCTGGAGATACTATCATCATTACAGCTGTACAAATCTAGATCAGGCGGTAACCATATGACTTGACTCCTCACAATTCAGTTCTTTTTTTCATGTAAGCAGTTTATACAGTAATCCACGTATATTAACCCATGGTACTAGCTCTGAAAATAGACATGAAAAGTTGCTAGAAACGTTATATTACCGGTAATCTGAATTACAGACTACTATACTATTCTACGCTCTCCCAAATGAGGACTGTTGTTATGTGGGCAACAGTGAGTTGCATCCATACAAACAAGATGCAACTATTCCCATTCTGAATTCTATGAATATGCCAAAAATAGCACACTGCATGGATCGGAATATTTATGCACACACAGGGTTGGGTTCAGTCATTTTAAGAGTTGAAACTAAACTCCAAAGTGCATGGGATTTTATTTATTTTTTTGCATCATAGTTGAGTGTTGAGATGGTGAAAAGGCCCTCTATACCATCTATAGAATAACCATCAAAATGTTAAATACTCTTTTATTAATTAGAAAGCAGTTATCAAATACTGACCTGATTGCTGTTCAATTAAAACCTTAATTGTATCTGAGGGGTTTTGACATGATGACTTTAAAGTGTACCTATACCCAGATAGGAAGTTTATGTCATCACCTTCTATCTTCAGCACAGGGCCCCAAAACAGCCAGTGTTTCTTTTTTTAAATTAAGCCTTTGCCCAGTATTCATGAAAAACTAACAGGAAACAGTATGATCCCCAATGGCATGCCACATGCAAATTCATTCAGCTCAAGGTAAACTGCCGCATAATGGCAATAAGGATGACCCTCATTGCTGAGCTGCGTTTAACTGAATGTATCATCACTGGAAAGCATCAGGAAGAAATTTGGACAACCATTCGAACAACTGTGGCTGGTTCTTGTTTTTATGGCTATTGGGCAAAGGCTTTAAAAAAAAAAAGAAAAGAAACACTGGGTGTTTTGGGGCACTGGGCTAGGGATGGTGATGACATAAACTTCATTTCTTGGTAAAGGATCAATATATACCGTGTTTTTCGCCCTATAAGACGCACCTGCCCATAAGACGCAGGATTTGGGGGAAGAAAATAAGAAAAAAAAAATTTCAATAAAAAAAGCACCATTACAGACAGTGTGGCATTCCCCTATCCAATTCCCATAGGCTGTGTGGGATGCCCCCATTCCATAGACAGTGTAGCATGCCCCCATCTCTTTCCCCGTATATCCAGTGTGGCATCCCCCCCTCCCATTCCCCATATACCCATTGGCTGTGTGGCATCCCCCTCTCCCCCCATTAGTATAGGCTGTGTGGCATCCCTCTCCCCACATTCCCATAGGCTGTGTGGCATCCACCTCTCCCCCCATTCCCATTGGCTGTGTGGCTTTCCCCCTCCCCCCATTAGTATAGGCTGTGTGGCATCCCTCTCTCCCCATTCCCATAGGCAGTGTGGCATCCCCTTCTCCCCATTAGCATCGGCTGTGTGGCATCCCCCTCCCCCCATTAGCATGGGCTGTGTGGCATCCCCCTCTCCCCATTAGCATGGGCTGTGTGGCATCCCCCTCTCCCCCCATTCCCATAGGCAGTGTGGCATCCCCCTCTCCCCATTAGCATCGGCTGTGTGGCATCCCCCTCCCCCCATTAGCATGGGCTGTGTGGCATCCCCCTCTCCCCATTAGCATGGGCTGTGTGGCATCCCCCTCTCCCCCCATTCCCATAGGCTGTGTGGCATCCCCCTCCCCCCATTCCCATAGGCTGTGTGGCATCCCCCATTCCCATAGGCTGTGTGACATCCCCCTCCCCCCATTCCCATAGGCTGTGTGGCATACCCCTCCCCCCATTCCCAAAGGCTGTGTGGCATCCCCCCATTCCCATAGGCTGTGTGACATCCCCCTCCCCCCATTCCCATAGGCTGTGTGGCATACCCCTCCCCCATTCCCAAAGGCTGTGTGGCATCCCCATCCCCCATTCCCATTGCCTGTGTGGCATCCCCATCCCCCCATTCCCATAGCCTGTGTGGCATCCCCCTCCCCCCATTCCCATAGCCTGTGTGGCATCCCCATCCCCCCATTCCCATAGCCTGTGTGGCATCCCCAGCTGGCTCTGTCCCGGCCCCGCCGCTGCGATCGCTGTCTTTTCAGGCAGCGATGACAGCGGCAGGGCCAGAGACAGAGCCCCTACCGCTCCTCCATCTGCTCCCCCACATGCGATCACGAAGGTCCGGGCAGCGGGTGGGCGTGGCCTGCGCCGGTGCAGGCCACGCCCACCCACTGCCGGGACCTTCGTGCTCGCGTGTGGAGGAGCAGATGGAGGAGCGGCAGGGGCTCTGTCTCTGGCCCCGCCGCTGTCATCGCTGCCTGAAAAGACAGCGATCGCAGCGGCAGGGCCGGGACAGAGCCCCCGCCGCTCCTCTGGCCTCTCGCAGTGTGCCAGACAACGCGGGAGCACCGGGGACGGGTGAGTTTTTTAATTTTTTTTTAAATTTTTTTTACATTTTTTTTTTTTTTTTTTTACATTCGCCCGATAAGGCGCACTGACATTTTTCCCCCACTTTTGGGGAAAAATAAGTGCGTCTTATAGGGCGAAAAATATGGTATATATATATATATATATATATATATATATATCCAGAATAGAGCAAAAAAGAGACAACACTATTAAAATAATAAAAAGAAACAATTACCCAGAGTGTCTGCAAATAGATAAAACTTCATTACCATAAGAAAACCTTGTCAGACAGGGGCCTACAGGTTGTACCAAAATATGACTTGTAATGTTTTCTGCAACAAACACACCATGAAAAACACATTACATATTTATGCCATATACTGCTTATGGCTAAAGGGAAATTAAATCTGCCACTCACAGACTAAGATGCCAGTTTTAACAATGAGCTAGGCCGTGCGTAAGGCTTTGAAAGTACTTTTTGTGCAAATAATTGGTGTTGTCTAAAGGCTCTATGCAATGTGTCACTAAATTGACAAAATTTGTGACAGATTTGACAACTAGATTTTTCTCAGAGCAGACAGAGTCATTACAATGACCTACAATCCATATAGGAGTTTCAAATAAACTCCCGCACAGTGTGTGGCTATATCATCATCACAAAAGGGAGCTATCCTCATCTTGTGATTTCATATATGTGTGTACATTAACACAAGCCACTATTACGACTCAATACCTCAAATAACATAAGGGGAGCATAAGACTATCACAGACCATGCTTCATTTGTGAAAGATTTAACTGACAAGGTAAATTTTCTCATCTCATAATAGTTTTCTCAAAAGCACCATAAAATACGCTGAGCAGCACAGTACTAAATCTTGCTGATGGTTCGACCTCTCAGATTGTACATAATCCTGTGTCTCCAGCTTTAAGCAATGTGCTTATACTTACAAATCAGCTTACTGAACAGACATTAGCAAAATAACAAAATAGCAACAGTGCACTTTTTACCTCAATAACATTCATAATTATGTGAATAACTACAAGTATGTGAGATTGGCCGTCCTACAGAAATCTCCATAAGCACTAAAATTTGCATCCTTCTTATCCTGGCAAGAAATCTTTCCGCATAACCTATGAAGGATTTCACTTTTAATTATCAATAAGGAATCCTGCCTGAATAAGGACCCTGATTAACAGATCAGTGTAGGTCTCAGTCAGCCAATTAGCTGATTTTCTTTGGCTAAAACTGCTAGAGCTCACCCTAGTAATATCAACTATTGAGTGGTCCTAAACCAGTGAGGCAATGTGTAGATGCAGGGGAAACACATGAAGCCTTGATCTGTTCCATACACATTAATTAATGCCTGGCTCTTCAAGGTGAAGACCAATAAATATCTGCATGATGGGGAAA
Source organism: Gastrophryne carolinensis (assembly GCA_027917425.1). Classification (NCBI taxonomy): domain Eukaryota; kingdom Metazoa; phylum Chordata; class Amphibia; order Anura; family Microhylidae; genus Gastrophryne; species Gastrophryne carolinensis. The sequence continues at coordinate 218,791,448 of CM051234.1, forward strand.
TTTACCAATGGCATAATCCTCATAGCTAAGTATTAGCCAACTTTTGGCATAAGTATGAAGCCACATATACAATGTGACAAAGGTCCATTGCATAGCCCACAATGTTAACCTTGCATGCATCTAGCTGCAAGATCGGCAGACCTTCTGTGTAATATTATTCTCAGAACTTTCTTTTCTTTTTGATGAATGATGACATCAGCGTTACAGAAGAAGATGGTGCTAGATAAATAAACAATCATAATAATACATGGTCACATAGTTTTAGTATTATTTTGGTAAAGCATGTCAATGATTATTTATCAATGATTATTTAGGCTGAACTCAAAGGCTTTGTCAATAGTGGCGATGCTAATACAGAAGAAGCTGCATAACTTTCCAAATATTCTAATAATGATCTCATAAACATGAATTCATTTCAGATCTTCTGGCAATTCCACCAGATCTAACTTCAGCAGCTGCAATGTACAGAGGACCAGTGTATGCCCTCCATGATGTGTCTGATAAGATCCCAATGACCAATTCACCTCTCCTCGACCCTCTTCCCAATTTGAAGATCAAAGTTTACAACTCATCTGGTGCAGTAACTCCTCAAGATGATCTGTCGGATTATGCTGCAAAACTTTCTCCTCAAGTTACTCAGTCCTTGCTAGAAAACGATACACTTAACATGAAAAACCAAAGCCTTGCAAGACAAACGGATCCATCATGCACAGCCTTTGGGACATTCAATTCACTGGGCGGACATCTTATCATTCCAAATTCAGGTACTGTATGTTCTTTTATAATGAAAATGTTCGATTATTATCAAATATACTTAGACCTCTGCAATTAAACTGGACCAACAGCCTGGCACAGCTGGAAAAAAAATCCCTTGCCTAAAAAAAATTGGCTTTCTGACATACCAAGGAAACCTGTTTCCGATTAAGTTAACTAAGCTACCTTGTTCATAATCCATAAATAGACATCATTATGTGTCCTTCACACACATCTCCATTTATGTCATGTTTCTACATTCCCCAGCAGGTAGTTATATAATGTACTTGTCTCCACATAAAGAGCTTTGAAGTTTGGTACAACTCCCTTTTATCATCATGAAAGAACAGTATTTACAATTCTAACTTTTTAACTGTTCAAGTCCTTAAAACATAGAATATATTGTTTTGTGTTTTTACAAAAATGAAGCAAATGTTGATTTTCCTGGTTTCTTTACTACTGTTTCACCTCATAGCAATTATTTTGCTTTTGAGAGCCATAAGAAGGGCTTCGATCTCCATAGCAACACCTCTTATGTCGGCTTTGAGGACTTAAATTTGACATTGCCCTATAAAATAAATGCAAGCTTCGAGCATGAATTGCTTGTTTGTCATTCTCCTTACAAGTATCATTCGCTATTATTTAATTGATTTCTCTATTTGTTTCTTTTATCTTGCTTTTCTTTAGGAGTGAGCTTGCTGATTCCTGCTGGGGCAATACCACAAGGAAGAGTGTATGAAATGTATGTGACTGTTCACAGGAAGGAGAACATGAGGTAATCATCTTTGTTGTAGTGTCTATTTGTAAACTGTAGTAGTCTAGAAGTCTATGGTCAAATAGAAACAAATCTGCTTGATTTCAGGATTAAATTACATTTGTGTTTCTAGCCTTAATTTTAGTATAAATAGCTGCTGGAAATACTTTACAAAATGTCACACATATTGAGAATAGCTTTGTCACAAAGATATGCAAATGTGATGAAAAGTATTGGCAATCCTCAACCAGATAGAAATCAAGACTCTGGCTGATATCCGTACTTCATGGCCCTGACTGACATCACTGTCACTGAATTCCTTAATACAGGCCTTCAAGACTCTAACAGGCTGTTGGCCCATTTCACTACCATCAGTGAACTGACCCCTGTCAGCCCCATAAGAATGGTACCAGCAGGCACACCTGACCACTAGATGGCAGGGCGTAAGGTCCTAGGGATCTGATCCTGGTACCAACAGACCCTGTTAGACATGGCACATGCTATGAAACCAGACACCATGGTTTGATATGGCTCCTAACCTGATTTCTGTGAAACTTGAGCCCTGAACATCCTGGAATGACATGGGACCCACATATGCGGGTATTATGATTTGCATATTCCAAAGATGTGTTCGGTGTATGGTTAATGAGAACAGCAGCTTCAAAGTTTCATGGACAGTAATGGAGACTGTATGTCTACCAGATTTCTTTGTGGTTCCCCTGTGATTTTAGCTTTCTGGCAGGGGTTTCTTGCTGCCCCCCTTCAGTCCTCACTAGGTGTTTTAAGTGGAGGCTTCCTGTGGGGCACTGGGTTAACTGACCTGCGTTCGTGCAGGCTATCTGCAAAATAGGTGACAATTTCCTTACTCCCAGAGATTTAGAACCTTTTAAACAACATCTTTTATTACAGGCATGAGAAGGTGATATGTTCGTCATATTCCTCACAGTGCCCTTGGTCATAAATAACATGGACATATTCAGTGTGGGCCATTGTATCTAGGAATTCCCGCAAAGGAGTAAAAAAAGGCAAGCTCCTGCTTACCTCTTTCTAAGAAATTGTTTTATGCCTTTACACCACTATGATAAATGTCACAATCAGGTGTAACCGGTTCCAAATACTTTGGTGTAACCGATTCCAAATAATGGCAACAAAATAGCATATACCAAGATGGAAGTAAAGAAATATGCACAGCATTATCAAAATAACCCCAAATAAATGCACCTAATAATTAAAGAGTATTGACCACTCTTCTAAAAATATCAACTAACCTAATCACTGGATCGCATCTGCGCTACCTGGGACCTGGACAGAAATAAGTGACACTTCCATGCCTGGCTCACACCCACCGATATCAGTCACAAGAGTGCTACAACACCCTCGCCATTCACTACCATGGAGGTGGCATGTCAGGCCTTGGCACACCCCCCCTATTGCAATGAATGGAGAGGGTAAGTCAGTGTTCCTGTGACTGATGGCAGGGATCGGAGTCAGATACAGAATCGTCTCTGTAGGGGCCGGGGGGGGGGGGCAAAGCATGCGATCCAGCAATCAGATATGTTTCTGACTGCCGGAGTCAGACTGATCAGCTGTGGGGGACGAAATGTGAGTACCCTGTTTTTCTGTTTTCCCTTTTTTCTGTTTTTTTTCCAATATGTGCTCAATCCCTTTAATCAAAATGTATAATATTGCAGTAATGAATAAATACAAATATCAGCAGAGACCACCTTAATAATGAGAGTAGAATAGGAAAATGGGGTGTAGACCCCACGCATTTTGCAATAACCAACCACTTTTCCAAGGCAATGGCTAATCTATGGTACATGTCTCTACTTCATGAAAGGTTAGACTGAGAACAAAATGATTCCATGATGCTCGGGAGGCTTCTATTTAACACACAACTTAACATACAGAGCTTTACTCGTTAATTAATTTAAGCATCAATAAGTGTGCTGATGAGACTGTAAATAATATAAGCAAGATTGTGTGAATTATGCAACAGCTTATATGGCCTTGTAGTATGAGGTGTCCATGTGAACAGCGGATTTCCAAGATAGGAAAATGCTCTAAATTAAATTTACGCTGTAGGTCACCTTCACAGCCATTGACACAATGTACTTGTTGATTAAAGGATGTCTTCACAAAGGAAAAAATAGCAAAGTTGATGACTTTGGCTTCTTTATATTTTCTTTAGTGAAGTTGAAAGCAAAATGTTCTTTTCAAAAATGTACTAAGACAAAAAAACGCCCACACAAATGAACTGCTCTCCTAAAGCAATGGACATCCTGTTCTCTGTACTACTCTACAATTGTAGCATCTGTGATACATGTAGCTACCAGTGAACCTCTTTTCTAGTAAACTCATATCATCTGCCACAATTTAGGGACACATCGAAAAACAGCTCATATAATCTCATGTTCAAGCATTGGGAATATTTGTGAATGTGCTTAGCTGGCACACAGCCCAATTATGCTTAAGTAACAGGCCACAGACCAGAGACCACAGTCAGGCTGGATTAAGGCGTTTCAATCAGATGTATCAGATGTTACAGATTTAGGAGGTGGGGGTTTCTGTACAATAGGTTGCCTTGAACATCGTATGAAGTATTATGTTCTGTGTAAGCCATACTGTTCAAGAGAGAGACCACACATTTGCCTACTTTTAGTTTTAAGGGCCTCGATTCAGGAACTGCTTGTTTGGAATTTAAAGATAAAGAGATTAGAGATGATCTTTTTAAGTTGTTAAAATAGTTGCTTTTTATTTTCACAGTATATCATTGTTTTTATTTGCCTGGAAAAAAATGCCTATTTTTTACAGTTTCCCGTAAAGTGTTTTGACTAACATAAAAGAAACTGACCAAGAATGGCAATAACAAAAATACTGTAATTACAGTTTTATTGGATCTATTGGGGTAAACTGTTAAATGTTACAAATCTATATGAACATTCTAGATTGGTGTTCTCCAACCCTCTCCTCAAGGCCCTATCTGCATATAGCTCCTCATATATCTCTGCCTGAGAACAAATTACTTCACCTGCACATCTGTGTGGAGATCTAGAAACCATGACCTATTGGTAGACCTTGAGGAGGAGTGTTGGGGACCTCTGTGCTAGATAACAGGAAGAGAGGTTACTGATACACCCTGTGTGGAAAAAACATTTGCAGCAAGCATGCTTAAACATGCCTGCCTCCCAGGCGAACCCATGAGAGACACCCAGGATAACAAGTTTCACTTCTGCACATGATGGACAAAAGTATTTGCACACATAGGAACAGGCTTAGACAGGCCCATAGGGTTACTAGGACCCCTTTGAGGGCCTTCATCGCAAGTGCATCCCAAGTGTACAAACAGAGACAATACAGTCTAATGTGCCTGTTCATGGGCCCTGAATGTAAGCACATTTAAATGTGAGGTGGGCCCCCAGAGTCCCTTCTACCGGTGGGCTCCAGGCACCCCAGTCAAACACTGATTGCAACAAGACATTATTTTAGCACAGGCTGGCTTTTTAGACAGGCAGTTTTAGCAGTTCTCCCCTATAAAAGGGCCCCAGGAGACATCCCAAATTGGGATGGCCACTGTGAGAAACCCCACACCCCATTCTTAGGAAAACTGGGTGCAGCTTCTTTGAAATCTGTAAGACTTTTAAATTGGATCAAAACCCACGGCTATTGGCCCGGAATCTATATGGTTCCAGGGCCACTAGATTCCTATTCCCAGGGGTCTCCATAATCAGGATGCCCTGCTGTGTGAAACCCCCCCAGGTCACCCGGTATACTCACCTTTTCCCACCGGTCCAATGGTGCATGCACGAGCAGCGGCCACATCCCCACCCCAAATCCATCTAGTATCCAGTAACGAGCAAACCACACTAGGTCTGAGCAGGATATGTAGAAATTGTTTTTAACTCATTATCTATGTACGTTTACATTCTTTTACTAGCTTGCAGCTCCAAGGCTGCCAAAGTCTAAAGGTTTAACATGCTTTTTGGCCCAAGCCAAAACTCTAATTTTCTTTTTATATACAATATATGTTGTGAAGGTTATGGGGCTTAATTAGCATCTACATAAGTAAAAAAAACACAAATATAATCCAAATAGCTAAATAATATGAGTAAAGTGAAAACCCTGTATCATTTTTTTTATGTCATTTGTTCAGCTTAGCAACACAATCGTTATTTCTTTTCCAACATCTTGGCCCTTGAACTGTTTCCTTATGTCTGATGTATTCTGTCCTGGCCCTTTCATGTTCACAAGCAGTTGATATTCTTGGCTATTCTTGTTCAACTAGATCAATGCGGCAAATTATTATTCAAGTGGCAGCACTGCCAAAACTTATTATTTTCATGTGACTGTGTAGTACAGATGCATCCTTCACAATGAGTTGGTTTATGGACACAGTCTAATCTTCTTACATCTCATCGAATCATGTACTGCACTGGGAGGATGCTCAACAAAGTGTGTGATTCACAACTACCGGTGCTAATGTTCCTTTCACCTCCTAGAAGACTTTGATGTTCAAATAACTTTCCTTTAGTTCGGAAGCAGATGATTATGCAAAATAACATCAAGATAGCTCAGCTTTAACATTGTTATTACTCTTGTGAGATGCAAAAAAGAAAATGTTTTACAGAAAATAGCTGTTTTTAACAGGCCAGCCTACTAGCAAAGACTATCAAGGGGGAATTGGCCACCAGCTCTGGATTATGTATATTTTTATTTATATAAGTTGCGTTTGATCCCTAGTGTATTTAAAGAAGTGCTATCATGAAATTGTGTACTTTTAAACATCCATATAAACATGTCAACTAATGAGGGCTTTTTACTTATACACCCAAACTAAATAAAACTCCCGCCAAGCTTGTGGTTTATAAAATCTATCCTGGTAGGAATAAAATCCAGGGGTGAGAGGTTAAGAGTCTTATTTATTTTTCTTTTGTGCGGCCCCAGATGAACGGCTCACAGGAGCTGCTACCTGCGCCCGCACTTGGCAGTGACGGCAGTGAGGTAGCGCTATGTCTGCTTATCATAGCCAATGCGGTTGCGACCCCTAGCGCCGGTTGCCATGCTGAAAAAGAGCCACATTTATACAGCTCTTGGGCACTGTCAGAAGGGAATTCCAGGCGCCCTGCGCCATCTGAAGTCCCTTGTTTGTTTATTTGAGAGGGCTGGGGACCCTATAAAATAGAAAAAAAAACACCAGGAATTGCATTGGGGACACATGAAAGATAGGACGCACTGCCCAAATCACAAGTTTGCTGTGCAACACAAAAGTGCAAAAAAATACATCCAAAAACAATTCCAAACAGCCCAGGGCTGTGGCACATGCACCAGTCAAAAAAAAAATAACAAAAGTGGCCTAAATATTTATAAGCATCCCAGTCCATCGAAATGTATGGGATAAGTCCACACAGTGCACGTGGAGTGCCTGGTCTCTGGCAGTGTAGGGAACTCAGCGCAGGCACGCATCCCATCACCAGAGCTGTTGATAGATGGGACACTACCTGGCACTATCAGAGGCGCTCTGGATTTTTGACTTGATACATACTGCAAGGTGCGCAAAATTTTCAAGAAAAACAACCATATAAACAAACTATATATTCCTAGAATACACCTCAGGCTTTCTAGGCGTACCAGGCTTGTTGACATGGGTGCAGTTTTCTGGAAGTAATCCCTCAATGTATTCTTTGGTAGCACAGGGTTTCCCTAAAAATGAATAAAAAAAAGCAGAATCAAAACCACATTTTCCTAAAAAAAAACTATATGCAAACCAGAAAAAAACTGAAAATCTGAAAAAGCAACATCCCCCAAACAGATAACGGTAATTTTACTTAAAAATTTCAGCTCTGCAGACAAAGTGCGCACCTTGTGCATTTTCTACCAAAACAACCCTTTACATTTGGAATATCCCCAATAAACTAAATATTACCTGAAAGTACACATGTTAAGCTTTCTAAGCGTACCCAACTTGTTGTAGTGGGCTTATCTTTCTGGAAATAATATCTCGAAGAATTCTTAGGTTGCACAGGATTTCACAGAAAAATGTATAAAAAAGCAGAATAAAAAGCAAGTTTTCCTAAAATATCAATATGCAAATAAGAAAAAGCTAAATCTGAAAGCTCAGGGTTCCCTGAGCAGAACAATACCCAACATGCATAGGTACTTGCAGGAATTTCCAGGAAAATGGCATATTTTCTTTTTGTGGCAGAGTTTAGGCTTTAACATGAAATGTCTAGTATTTTTTCTACTTTTTTATATATTTTTAAGTAAATTAGTAAAAAAAAAAAAAAAAAAAAATATATATATATATATATATATATATATATATATATATATATATATATTTTATATTGTTTCCTTTATTTTAACAAAAACATTTATTTTATTAAAGAAAACCATATTGCATGTGGTATCCCGATTACAATGATACCACATATGTATCGGTAGCCCCCCGTTCCTGTCCAGGTGATCTCCTAAACTGAAAAGAGCACTTTATAACATTTACAAATAAAATACAACTACTATCCACATAATAAAGGGTTAAATAAAAAAAAATTGGTGTGGGGTCCCCCTTCACAGGAGGGAATTTTAAGGGTTTTTGGGGAGGCAGGAAATGGGGGGTCTCTGGGTTAATGACAAGTCACCCACTAGCCGCAGGTGACTTGCCAGACCCAGAGCCTTGTGAACTGGTATAGGGGTCTCATAGATATAGGGTCCCCCCTCCCTGGGAGACTGACCCCATTTTTGGGGGGGGATTTTAAGGGTTAAAACCCTTAAAAATCCCCCCAAAAAAGGGTGTGAGGTCCCCCCTACCCAGCGTAACCAGCCTGTGACCAGCTATTGGGGCTTGTAGAACAGGGCGCAGGGGCCAGCTTTAGTGGCCCCTGGCCCTGCAGGCTACAAGCCATCATAGCCTAGGGCCACGGCTCTTCTGCCCCCCCCTGGGCTTTGGGGAGGCAGGTAATTTGGGGGGCCAGGGGTTAATGGCAAGTCACCCACTAGCCGCAGGTGACTTGCCAGACCCCCAAGCCTTGTGAACTGGTATAAGGGGTCTCATGGACCCCTTACCAATTCACAAAGGGTTAAAAGTAAAAAAAAACAGACAGACACAGTTTGCAAAAATAACTTTATTAAAAAAAATCGGTTTTTTTCCTTTACTCACCTCCGATCTTCATATGCAGTGTCCCGCGGCAATCCCATGCAGGTGGCGGCTGGGCAGAGAAGGGGGGAGGCAGACGATCGGAGGATCGCCTACTTCCCTCCTTCTCTGCCCAGCCGTCACCGGCATCTGACATCCGAACTGCCGGGTGCCCCGACGACGCCCGGCAGTGACTTCAGGGGGCGGGGCTAGAATTAAAGATGGCGGCGGCCATCGGAGCCCTCCCCCGTGAAGAGGAGAGCCGGCGGGAGCCGGCGGGCACGAAGGTGAGCAACAGTCATTTTTTTTTTTTTGCAGGCAATCCTGGAGGCTCCTCAATTAGATGACCTCCAAAAAACAATAAAATCAGCAGGGTATCCCACGGTGCATGTACTTCTAAAAAGCTGGTGGTATCACGCGTGCCCGTCACCTCCACACATATGCGCTTACCAAATGGATGGAAACAACCAGCTTTAAATCAATTGATGCCACTCAGAAGATTCCAGAAGTTTGGTGGGTTTAGGTACACATTAACTCCTCATCCCGGGCATATTGTATTTCATGCATAAATGGAGAAAGAGCATACAAAAAATAGTGCAACCCCGTGGGAACTTTTCTTAAAAGGTTTTTAATAACAAAAATGCACTCACAATTTGTTTGAAGTATAAACGCCAATGAGAAAGCACTGGTTCTGAGGGAGTCCTTTTCTTTCCCCTTTCCTGTGTCCGTTCAAATAGACGTTAATGGTTAAGATCAATGAAGTTAAAATGAATGGCCGCCGTCTCCTCATGTGATTCCTAACGCGTTTCGTTGCCGTGCAACTTTTTCAAAGGATGAGCGGCGCGGCTGCTGACAGTTCATTTATAGATGCTGAAGGACCTCATTAGTCGTGCCATAGACCAATCAGCTCTTGAGGCAGTGAATCTCATTAAGTCACGTGTGCGTATGTGACGTAGTCTCATACGCCAAAGGGGGGCGGAGGGCATGGTGTAAGACCTCGTTGTTCAAAGCCAATCGGCGCTTAGGGCAGTGAATCTCATTATGCCACATATTAGGATGTGACGCGGCCGCGTCCGCCGAGTCAAGGCGGGGGGCGTGATGTTATATCGGGAGCCATCAAAGGATAGGGAGGGGGAGTGTCATTAGTTGGCCTGTCACAATGTGACGTAGCCCCGTCCAGGATATCAGGGCGGGGTGTGGGCGTATAACACACGTATTCATTGCAAGGATGATTGACATCCTTGGGCCGGGTTAACGCTACTCCAAGCTTGTCAGGGCGGGGTGTGGGCGTGTAACACACGCATTCCTCGAAAGGATGATTGACATCCTTAGACCGGGTCAGGGCCACTCCATACTTGGCTGGAGATAAGTGGAGGAACAAGTGAATAAAATTGCTGGTGACTGGATGACATAAAGGGTCACTGGATGATCAAGCCAAAATGTACGCAGCACAAAGGTTAAAGCGGGCCTCTCGATCTTATCATCACTAAAAACCCAATAAAGGAAAGTGATGATTACAATCTGGATAACAGGGACCGGGTTTTAGTGCAGTGACTTAATCACGGCCGTAGCTTTCATTAATAAAAACAAAGGGGTATCATTCCGAGTGTGTGATAATAACTACAATGGTGCAAAAGACTAGCTGCATAATAGCCGGCACTATCGCTGCTGTGTATGAAATGGCAGACGAGAATGACCGGCATAATGCTAGAACATGCTAGTCTGCATTCTTAGTGTACGCTCTCTGTGCCCAAACTAGGGAAAAAAGTGGACCTGTGTGATCAAGGCCCTATGGGTCATGACCTAGTAATAGAGGAACAAACCTAACCATTTGCCTCTGATATATCCATTGGTGAGATCTTATAAGGATCTCCACCAAAACAATGGAGGGGAATGCTCCCGGATCTCCAATTATATGAAGATGTATTGGATAATAACCTCGTGTTCTGAAGTTTCTTTGTTCAAAACTTATGTCCAATGGGTGCAAATCAGTGTATATTAAAAGATGCATGCCTAAAGTGACGGTGAATGTGGAAGAAGGGGGAAAGGCAAAGGACCCCCTCTTTTTGACTATCAACATTAACAGATGTAGAAGTGCAAAATACTATCTATAAATACATTGCGTGAACTGAATTTACAGTGATTAAGTGACAGTACAAAACACTAAATGGTTAAATTACATGTGATTTGATATTTAGGATGTGTCAATAAAACAATTTAAATCAAATTCCACATTAAGACCCTGTGGAGTGAAGGTGTTAAGTTCATATATCCATCTACTCTCACGTTTGGAGATCTCTCGGATTAGGTTAGAGCCCCTCCAATGCTTTTCCGTATGGTCAATCCCCAAAAACGACAAGCATTTAGGATCACTAGCATGTACATTTTTAAAATGGACGGATAGACTATGGCTTTCCAGTCCTTTCTTAATGTTATATATGTGTTCTCTTACTCGCACATAGAGAGCCCTAGTGGTTCGTCCTACATAGTATAGTTTACAAGGACACCACATCAAATATACTACATACTGTGTCCGACAAGTGATGAAGGTCTTTATTGTGTATGTCTTGTTAGTACTTGTGGTGAATTCTTTTTTTGGGTTTGTAATGGGTAAACATGTTTTGCATCCCATACATGTGCCACATCTAAAGAATCCACTTATTGTGGTGGTAGTAAGGGATATCTTTCTTGGGGGATCTACATAGCTGCGAGTTAATAAGTCTCTTAAGTTAGGGGCTTTTCTGTAAATGACTTGTGGACGTTCTGGCAACACCGGACCCAATACTGTATCGTCTTTCAATATGTGCCAGTGTTTATGAAGCAATTTCTTAAACAACTTATGTTGCATACTATAGTCAGTGATCATGGACATGTTGTGATTGTTCACTTCTATTGCTCGTCTGTTAGCTGTTAACATGGGGGTTCTTTCTTTTCCTCTAACTAATAATTGTTGTTCCTTAATAGTTTGGGGATTGTAACCCTTCTCTATAAACCTATTAGTCAGAATTGTAGATTGGACATCGTAGGTGTCTATATGCGTGCAATTTCTACGCAATCGCATGTATTGTCCCTTAGGTATAGCTCCCAGCCAGTTGGGATGGTGGCAACTATTTTGGGGAACGTAACCATTCCTGTCCGTGGGTTTAAAGAAGGTGGACGTAAAGAGAGTGTCTCCCACTTTCTCTATAGTCAAATCAAGGAAATTGATGGAACTTGGGCTGCTTTCCATTGTAAATGACAGGTTAAAAGAATTCTCATTTACCTTTACAAAGAATGCCTCCAGATCTGATTGGGAACCCCGCCATATACATAAGACGTCGTCTATGTATCTTTTCCAGGCCGCCAAGGGGGGTCTTTCCACTTGATCTATGAATTGGGTTTCCCACCATCCTACATACAAGTTGGCCATGCTGGGGGCAAATTTAGCCCCCATGGCCACGCCAGTGATTTGCAGGTAAAAATTATCTGCAAACCAAAAATAGTTATGTTCAAGAGCGAACATGAGACAGTCTATGATGAAGTCAATTTGCTCCAACGGCAAGGATGAATCAAGATTAAGAAAGTGTTTAACCGCTGAAATTCCTTTATCATGCGGTATCACTGTATAGAGTGATGAGACATCCGCCGTGGCTAACATCGTGACACCTGTCCAGTTACCCTTTTCACACAGATTGATCACTTGTGTGGAATCCTTAAGATATGAGGGAAGTTTGATAACCAGACCTTGCAAAAATGCGTCAATGTATTCACCCAAGCGACAAGTGAGGGACCCTCTCCCTCTGACTATGGGTCGACCAGGTGGTTTGTCTAATCCCTTATGGATTTTTGGCAGCTGATAAATGGTCGGTATTTTTGGTGCTGTGGGAATTAAATAGTTGTATTCCTTGGGGGTTAGAAGGCCTCTATCCCGTCCAGCTTCCAACAACCTGGTAAGGGCCTCTCTATATTCTCTTGTTGGATCCTTCTTTAATAGTTGATACGTGGCCCGATCCGACAGGAGCCTGTCCAGTTCAGCTAAATAGTCATCCTTGTTGAGGACAACCAAACCCCCCCCCTTATCAGCCGGCTTAATCACTATTTCATGTTTCTTTTCAAGGGATTTGAATCCTTCATGTAAATTAGGTGGCCAAAGCTTGCGTTTAAAAGACAATTTTTTAAGGTCTCTTGACATAGCCATTTTGAATGCTTCTAATTGTGAATTAGGTATATTGGAGGGATTGAACAGTGATTTGTTACTTAAGTTGGTGTGTTTTATACTGTTCCTCTCCGAATTTTCATTCTCTAATGCCACAAAATTTTCAGATTCCTTTATTAGAAAAAATTTTTTTATAGAAAGTTTCCTAATATATTTTTGTAGGTCAACAAAAGTGGCAAAAGGGTCCAAATTTTTTGGAGGGGCAAACTTCAAGCCACGGTCCAAAATGGACAATTCGTTTTTAGTTAAGGTGACCGAGCTTAGATTGAAAATACCCGATCCTATTGGCGCCTTATCTTTCTTGTGCTTGCGGCCCCCTCTCCGCCCTCGTGTTCCCCTCCCTTCCGTTTGAGTGATCCGCGATTGATCGGATCTATATGTCTCCCCCTGTCCCAGCAGGGGGAAGGTGTGCGAACTCTGGGTGAGGTGGAACGTTGTCTGTGAAAAGGGGCCGGGCGGGACGTGGGACCGTCATTTAAAAAAGAATGTTGTGTTTTAGCAGAAGCCCTTGGAGTTTGTTCAGAGGGATAATCTGTCGTGTGTTTCCACCAGGCTCGCTCTAAGTGATTAGGGCGTCTATTATTATCCCCCATATTTGTTCTTTGATAGCGTGGACTCCTAGGGTGCTGTCTAAACTGCCTATTCTCATCAATAAAGGTTGATCTTTTAACAATCCTGTTTTCCCTTTTGTGAGATTGAGATCTTGTTATCTCCATATGCTTAGACCTTTCTACCTTATCTTCATTTGTTTTGATCCGAGACTGCCAGTTGAAAACTTGGTTTGTAGCATAGTCTCTCTGGTCCCTCCGAAACTTCCTAATCTTTCTATTTTTAATAGTTTGTTCATCTTTATTTAGTCTTTCTTTTAGACTATCTGATCTAGTTTGAAACTCATTGGACCCGATCATCGGACTCATACGTCCCTTAATTCCCTCTTTTTCAGTATCCAGAGCAGACAGTTGCAATTTCTTTTTGGAAATTAATCTCTCCAAGAGTGCCAATCCGCACCCATTGAAGAAACGAAACCAATCTGAACACCCCTCCGGAGTCTCATCCCCATCATAAATTTGTAAATGCCAACGTAATTGTTGTGGCACCATCCCCTTTGCTACATATTGTTCTAGTGTGGCGACATCCCATTTCAATCTCAGCTCTTTGTTTAAGATTTTGTATAACCCCTTAAAATCATCTTCTAAGCTGCAGTTTGATGTTGGGGTGTCGTCACTATTGAAAATACTGCCTAAATCCATTTCACGTCTTTGACAATATGTAAAAATATCCATGGTTAAAATAACCTTATAAAGCTGCTGGTGCTTAGGAATGAAACAATTAAAATAATGTATAGGTATTAACACCGCGCTTTAGAATTATGTAAAACTTTCTTGTGATTAATAACATAAAATAAGACAGTTCTTAAAATATCTGCTTCAACGTGTAAAAAAACTTTTCAATCCAAAAAGTTCCAGAGCTGTATATACAAGAAAACACGGAGCAAAGAGGATCCTCAATTAGATGACCTCCAAAAAACAATAAAATCAGCAGGGTATCCCACGGTGCATGTACTTCTAAAAAGCTGGTGGTATCACGCGTGCCCGTCACCTCCACACATATGCGCTTACCAAATGGATGGAAACAACCAGCTTTAAATCAATTGATGCCACTCAGAAGATTCCAGAAGTTTGGTGGGTTTAGGTACACATTAACTCCTCATCCCGGGCATATTGTATTTCATGCATAAATGGAGAAAGAGCATACAAAAAATAGTGCAACCCCGTGGGAACTTTTCTTAAAAGGTTTTTAATAACAAAAATGCACTCACAATTTGTTTGAAGTATAAACGCCAATGAGAAAGCACTGGTTCTGAGGGAGTCCTTTTCTTTCCCCTTTCCTGTGTCCGTTCAAATAGACGTTAATGGTTAAGATCAATGAGACTACGTCACATACGCACACGTGACTTAATGAGATTCACTGCCTCAAGAGCTGATTGGTCTATGGCACGACTAATGAGGTCCTTCAGCATCTATAAATGAACTGTCAGCAGCCGCGCCGCTCATCCTTTGAAAAAGTTGCACGGCAACGAAACGCGTTAGGAATCACATGAGGAGACGGCGGCCATTCATTTTAACTTCATTGATCTTAACCATTAACGTCTATTTGAACGGACACAGGAAAGGGGAAAGAAAAGGACTCCCTCAGAACCAGTGCTTTCTCATTGGCGTTTATACTTCAAACAAATTGTGAGTGCATTTTTGTTATTAAAAACCTTTTAAGAAAAGTTCCCACGGGGTTGCACTATTTTTTGTATGCTCTTTCTCCATTTATGCATGAAATACAATATGCCCGGGATGAGGAGTTAATGTGTACCTAAACCCACCAAACTTCTGGAATCTTCTGAGTGGCATCAATTGATTTAAAGCTGGTTGTTTCCATCCATTTGGTAAGCGCATATGTGTGGAGGTGACGGGCACGCGTGATACCACCAGCTTTTTAGAAGTACATGCACCGTGGGATACCCTGCTGATTTTATTGTTTTTTGGAGGTCATCTAATTGAGGATCCTCTTTGCTCCGTGTTTTCTTGTATATACAGCTCTGGAACTTTTTGGATTGAAAAGTTTTTTTACACGTTGAAGCAGATATTTTAAGAACTGTCTTATTTTATGTTATTAATCACAAGAAAGTTTTACATAATTCTAAAGCGCGGTGTTAATACCTATACATTATTTTAATTGTTTCATTCCTAAGCACCAGCAGCTTTATAAGGTTATTTTAACCATGGATATTTTTACATATTGTCAAAGACGTGAAATGGATTTAGGCAGTATTTTCAATAGTGACGACACCCCAACATCAAACTGCAGCTTAGAAGATGATTTTAAGGGGTTATACAAAATCTTAAACAAAGAGCTGAGATTGAAATGGGATGTCGCCACACTAGAACAATATGTAGCAAAGGGGATGGTGCCACAACAATTACGTTGGCATTTACAAATTTATGATGGGGATGAGACTCCGGAGGGGTGTTCAGATTGGTTTCGTTTCTTCAATGGGTGCGGATTGGCACTCTTGGAGAGATTAATTTCCAAAAAGAAATTGCAACTGTCTGCTCTGGATACTGAAAAAGAGGGAATTAAGGGACGTATGAGTCCGATGATCGGGTCCAATGAGTTTCAAACTAGATCAGATAGTCTAAAAGAAAGACTAAATAAAGATGAACAAACTATTAAAAATAGAAAGATTAGGAAGTTTCGGAGGGACCAGAGAGACTATGCTACAAACCAAGTTTTCAACTGGCAGTCTCGGATCAAAACAAATGAAGATAAGGTAGAAAGGTCTAAGCATATGGAGATAACAAGATCTCAATCTCACAAAAGGGAAAACAGGATTGTTAAAAGATCAACCTTTATTGATGAGAATAGGCAGTTTAGACAGCACCCTAGGAGTCCACGCTATCAAAGAACAAATATGGGGGATAATAATAGACGCCCTAATCACTTAGAGCGAGCCTGGTGGAAACACACGACAGATTATCCCTCTGAACAAACTCCAAGGGCTTCTGCTAAAACACAACATTCTTTTTTAAATGACGGTCCCACGTCCCGCCCGGCCCCTTTTCACAGACAACGTTCCACCTCACCCAGAGTTCGCACACCTTCCCCCTGCTGGGACAGGGGGAGACATATAGATCCGATCAATCGCGGATCACTCAAACGGAAGGGAGGGGAACACGAGGGCGGAGAGGGGGCCGCAAGCACAAGAAAGATAAGGCGCCAATAGGATCGGGTATTTTCAATCTAAGCTCGGTCACCTTAACTAAAAACGAATTGTCCATTTTGGACCGTGGCTTGAAGTTTGCCCCTCCAAAAAATTTGGACCCTTTTGCCACTTTTGTTGACCTACAAAAATATATTAGGAAACTTTCTATAAAAAAATTTTTTCTAATAAAGGAATCTGAAAATTTTGTGGCATTAGAGAATGAAAATTCGGAGAGGAACAGTATAAAACACACCAACTTAAGTAACAAATCACTGTTCAATCCCTCCAATATACCTAATTCACAATTAGAAGCATTCAAAATGGCTATGTCAAGAGACCTTAAAAAATTGTCTTTTAAACGCAAGCTTTGGCCACCTAATTTACATGAAGGATTCAAATCCCTTGAAAAGAAACATGAAATAGTGATTAAGCCGGCTGATAAGGGGGGGGGTTTGGTTGTCCTCAACAAGGATGACTATTTAGCTGAACTGGACAGGCTCCTGTCGGATCGGGCCACGTATCAACTATTAAAGAAGGATCCAACAAGAGAATATAGAGAGGCCCTTACCAGGTTGTTGGAAGCTGGACGGGATAGAGGCCTTCTAACCCCCAAGGAATACAACTATTTAATTCCCACAGCACCAAAAATACCGACCATTTATCAGCTGCCAAAAATCCATAAGGGATTAGACAAACCACCTGGTCGACCCATAGTCAGTGGGAGAGGGTCCCTCACTTGTCGCTTGGGTGAATACATTGACGCATTTTTGCAAGGTCTGGTTATCAAACTTCCCTCATATCTTAAGGATTCCACACAAGTGATCAATCTGTGTGAAAAGGGTAACTGGACAGGTGTCACTATGTTAGCCACGGCGGATGTCTCATCACTCTATACAGTGATACCGCATGATAAAGGAATTTCAGCGGTTAAACACTTTCTTAATCTTGATTCATCCTTGCCGTTGGAGCAAATTGACTTCATCATAGACTGTCTCATGTTCGCTCTTGAACATAACTATTTTTGGTTTGCAGATAATTTTTACCTGCAAATCACTGGCGTGGCCATGGGGGCTAAATTTGCCCCCAGCATGGCCAACTTGTATGTAGGATGGTGGGAAACCCAATTCATAGATCAAGTGGAAAGACCCCCCTTGGCGGCCTGGAAAAGATACATAGACGACGTCTTATGTATATGGCGGGGTTCCCAATCAGATCTGGAGGCATTCTTTGTAAAGGTAAATGAGAATTCTTTTAACCTGTCATTTACAATGGAAAGCAGCCCAAGTTCCATCAATTTCCTTGATTTGACTATAGAGAAAGTGGGAGACACTCTCTTTACGTCCACCTTCTTTAAACCCACGGACAGGAATGGTTACGTTCCCCAAAATAGTTGCCACCATCCCAACTGGCTGGGAGCTATACCTAAGGGACAATACATGCGATTGCGTAGAAATTGCACGCATATAGACACCTACGATGTCCAATCTACAATTCTGACTAATAGGTTTATAGAGAAGGGTTACAATCCCCAAACTATTAAGGAACAACAATTATTAGTTAGAGGAAAAGAAAGAACCCCCATGTTAACAGCTAACAGACGAGCAATAGAAGTGAACAATCACAACATGTCCATGATCACTGACTATAGTATGCAACATAAGTTGTTTAAGAAATTGCTTCATAAACACTGGCACATATTGAAAGACGATACAGTATTGGGTCCGGTGTTGCCAGAACGTCCACAAGTCATTTACAGAAAAGCCCCTAACTTAAGAGACTTATTAACTCGCAGCTATGTAGATCCCCCAAGAAAGATATCCCTTACTACCACCACAATAAGTGGATTCTTTAGATGTGGCACATGTATGGGATGCAAAACATGTTTACCCATTACAAACCCAAAAAAAGAATTCACCACAAGTACTAACAAGACATACACAATAAAGACCTTCATTACTTGTCGGACACAGTATGTAGTATATTTGATGTGGTGTCCTTGTAAACTATACTATGTAGGACGAACCACTAGGGCTCTCTATGTGCGAGTAAGAGAACACATATATAACATTAAGAAAGGACTGGAAAGCCATAGTCTATCCGTCCATTTTAAAAATGTACATGCTAGTGATCCTAAATGCTTGTCGTTTTTGGGGATTGACCATACGGAAAAGCATTGGAGGGGCTCTAACCTAATCCGAGAGATCTCCAAACGTGAGAGTAGATGGATATATGAACTTAACACCTTCACTCCACAGGGTCTTAATGTGGAATTTGATTTAAATTGTTTTATTGACACATCCTAAATATCAAATCACATGTAATTTAACCATTTAGTGTTTTGTACTGTCACTTAATCACTGTAAATTCAGTTCACGCAATGTATTTATAGATAGTATTTTGCACTTCTACATCTGTTAATGTTGATAGTCAAAAAGAGGGGGTCCTTTGCCTTTCCCCCTTCTTCCACATTCACCGTCACTTTAGGCATGCATCTTTTAATATACACTGATTTGCACCCATTGGACATAAGTTTTGAACAAAGAAACTTCAGAACACGAGGTTATTATCCAATACATCTTCATATAATTGGAGATCCGGGAGCATTCCCCTCCATTGTTTTGGTGGAGATCCTTATAAGATCTCACCAATGGATATATCAGAGGCAAATGGTTAGGTTTGTTCCTCTATTACTAGGTCATGACCCATAGGGCCTTGATCACACAGGTCCACTTTTTTCCCTAGTTTGGGCACAGAGAGCGTACACTAAGAATGCAGACTAGCATGTTCTAGCATTATGCCGGTCATTCTCGTCTGCCATTTCATACACAGCAGCGATAGTGCCGGCTATTATGCAGCTAGTCTTTTGCACCATTGTAGTTATTATCACACACTCGGAATGATACCCCTTTGTTTTTATTAATGAAAGCTACGGCCGTGATTAAGTCACTGCACTAAAACCCGGTCCCTGTTATCCAGATTGTAATCATCACTTTCCTTTATTGGGTTTTTAGTGATGATAAGATCGAGAGGCCCGCTTTAACCTTTGTGCTGCGTACATTTTGGCTTGATCATCCAGTGACCCTTTATGTCATCCAGTCACCAGCAATTTTATTCACTTGTTCCTCCACTTATCTCCAGCCAAGTATGGAGTGGCCCTGACCCGGTCTAAGGATGTCAATCATCCTTTCGAGGAATGCGTGTGTTACACGCCCACACCCCGCCCTGACAAGCTTGGAGTAGCGTTAACCCGGCCCAAGGATGTCAATCATCCTTGCAATGAATACGTGTGTTATACGCCCACACCCCGCCCTGATATCCTGGACGGGGCTACGTCACATTGTGACAGGCCAACTAATGACACTCCCCCTCCCTATCCTTTGATGGCTCCCGATATAACATCACGCCCCCCGCCTTGACTCGGCGGACGCGGCCGCGTCACATCCTAATATGTGGCATAATGAGATTCACTGCCCTAAGCGCCGATTGGCTTTGAACAACGAGGTCTTACACCATGCCCTCCGCCCCCCTTTGGCGTATGAGACTACGTCACATACGCACACGTGACTTAATGAGATTCACTGCCTCAAGAGCTGATTGGTCTATGGCACGACTAATGAGGTCCTTCAGCATCTATAAATGAACTGTCAGCAGCCGCGCCGCTCATCCTTTGAAAAAGTTGCACGGCAACGAAACGCGTTAGGAATCACATGAGGAGACGGCGGCCATTCATTTTAACTTCATTGATCTTAACCATTAACGTCTATTTGAACGGACACAGGAAAGGGGAAAGAAAAGGACTCCCTCAGAACCAGTGCTTTCTCATTGGCGTTTATACTTCAAACAAATTGTGAGTGCATTTTTGTTATTAAAAACCTTTTAAGAAAAGTTCCCACGGGGTTGCACTATTTTTTGTATGCTCTTTCTCCATTTATGCATGAAATACAATATGCCCGGGATGAGGAGTTAATGTGTACCTAAACCCACCAAACTTCTGGAATCTTCTGAGTGGCATCAATTGATTTAAAGCTGGTTGTTTCCATCCATTTGGTAAGCGCATATGTGTGGAGGTGACGGGCACGCGTGATACCACCAGCTTTTTAGAAGTACATGCACCGTGGGATACCCTGCTGATTTTATTGTTTTTTGGAGGTCATCTAATTGAGGATCCTCTTTGCTCCGTGTTTTCTTGTATATACAGCTCTGGAACTTTTTGGATTGAAAAGTTTTTTTACACGTTGAAGCAGATATTTTAAGAACTGTCTTATTTTATGTTATTAATCACAAGAAAGTTTTACATAATTCTAAAGCGCGGTGTTAATACCTATACATTATTTTAATTGTTTCAATCCTGGAGGCTGCTGAAACGGGGGGGGCACCCTATTTTGGGCACTCCCCTGCAGCCGGAGGAGCCCCAATGGGTGATTGGAGCCCCTCTGGCTGAAGAGGAGACCCGGCTGGATCGAACGAGGGGTCAGGTAAGTGACTTTTTCTTTTAACTTTTTCTGCTAGCAGGGGGGAAAATCAGACACGTAAAATTTACATGGCTGGCGGTTAACTGCAGGGGAGGCAGCCACGTAAATTTTACGTGGCTGGCGTTTAAAAGGTTAAAGGTACTTCAGTCATGTCCCAGCCGGGAATCAATCCTGCAACCTTCTGTTCACAAGAAGAACTCTTCACAAGGGCCAAATCCTGATTGATGTCCAGCCATTACTGCCTTATCAGTGTTTGGAGGTTATCACAATTTCTGTGTTTGTCCACTCTCTGTTTAAGGATTAGCCACAAGTTCTCAATGTGAATAAGATTTGGGAAGTTTCTTAGGTACAGACCCATAATATTTTGTTTACCAAGTCACTTAGTTATCACATTTGCCTTGTAACATGCTGGAAAAAGCCTTGTTCTTCACCAAATTGCTCCTAAACGTTGGGAGAAGTTACTCTTGGTGGTTGTTCTGATGCCATCCTTTAGTCATAACAGATAATCATAGTCAGATGTCCTGGACAACATTTAGAGAAAATAACTTCATCCCAGACATCTTTGGTCCAAATCTTTCCACTAAACAACAGTCTGTCCTTGATGTTTTTATTTTTTGCAGCCCTTCTTGACACCAGGCCAACCTCCATAAGCCTTCACCTCATATTGACAGTATACACTGACATGTGCTTGCTGCCATTACCAAGTACGCTCTTCTTCAGTGTTTTTCCAATATCACAGCTGAATGTTCTTAAGGAAACTGTTCTGGAACTTGCTGGACTTTCTTGGGCACCATGAAGTCTTTTTACATCAACTTAACTTAACCAAGTTCTTGATGTTCCTATATATAGTTGATTTAGGGGCAATCTTACAAGCAGCAATGATCTTGCCTGTAAAGCCCTTCGATGCAAAGCAATGATAACTGCATGTTTCCTTGGAGGTAATCATGGTTAACAGAAGAAGATCGGACATTCAAGCACCATTCCCTTTTAAGCAATCAGTCTGCTCTTAAAATTAGCAGAAAAGAGTGATATGGCAGCTACCTTGAGATTGGTAAATTTTTTTTCCTGAGCCAACAGAAATATTGCTGAAATCATGTAAGCAGGTCATTTTATGGCAGGGCTGAAATTATGTTTTATTTGTGAAGTTTATCTTTTATAGCAATGAATGCAAAGAGTTAATGCAAATTGCCAAAATAATAACTGAAGCAGCCAACTATATGAAAACCAAAATGTGTGTCACTCACAACACCTTTGGCTGTGACTGTGTGCTGCAGTATTTATACAGCCTGTACGTATTATATATTAGAACATTACAATGATTAGACTATTTTAACATTATTAGTATTCAGCTACCAGTGGTAAAAAATGTCATGAACATGCAAATTTTGGATGGCAAAGATTGTCTTTCACTTCTAATCATATCTGAATGTTTTGACATGCAAAAACATTTTTATATATGCATAGGGCTTATTGATTTGCTACTACAATGCCATATAATAAAGGGTATCTGCAGGGTAAGTGAAAAATCCAAGCATACATATATTAGCACCCATGAAACTGTTTTGATCTAGTTGTTCTAGTTGAGTTCTTGCACCAGTTCTGTAACAATGCATCTAGAGTAAAAAGACAGACAAGAGTCTTTCTCTCCCCCGGCTCTCCCCCCATGAGATTAGTGAAATAGCTCCAAACAGGCCTCAATAGATTGGCTGGGGATGGGGGTAGGACCTAGAAATGGCACCCTTTTGAGAAAGTAGACAGGAGGGATCACCCGTATATGAGGTCAGATAAATATGCCTTTGATTTTACAATTACACAACCTAGAGATGCCCTTTAAACCATGCTCCCCCCCCCCCAACCCTCAGGAAACACAGGTTATTTAATTGCAGCACATGATATATATATATATATATATATATATATATATATATATATATATATATTATATTATATATAATTAAACTTAACTTAATTTACTAAATTAAATTTATTTTATTGGCCTTGTTGTATTATATAATAGTTATTTCCTTTTTTATAATGCATTGAATTGCTTTTAAGTTCCTATTTCTACTCACATGGACGGTCTGAAATTTTGCTGCTGAGTCTTGTCGCTGTATAATTTTATGGTCGTCTTCTAATGTGTGGCTGCCACTGAATCTGATCCCCGGAGATCTTCACTTTGCTCCGCGCTTGTCAAAATGACCATATTTCTCAAGTGGCTGTCTCCATTGTAGAAGTGGCACCGAGGTCATGATAGCCTTTAAAAAGAGACTGTTTGGATTGTAACAAAGCAGAGCCACTTTTGTTAAGCAAAGTCATAAAATACACTTGAAAGTAAGGAGACAAAAAGGTGTTGCAGAAAAAAAATAAATGCTTTAGCGAAGAAGGATATAGACCTTATGTGTTTGACAAATACACCTAAAGAAGGTATTGATTTAGCTTAAAATGGAAGTGTAAATGAATATGAATATACTGTTTCCACCTAAATGTGCAGAAGAATCTTGGCTTTAATGCCCTTTTTTTAAAATTCCAAAAAGCCATGATTGTATAGTATATATAGGGAATATTTCAAAGGGTTAAAATGCCTATCATTCTTCATATAGCTGTAGTAATAAGTCAGGGCAGCTGGAGTTGTCAAGTTATACATCAGTCATTAGAATAGGTTTCTTAATGTGGACCTAAAGTTAAAAATACCACTACTTTATTTCATGCTCCACATTTTGTTAATAGTGTTCTTGCTGCTACTGCTGCTTCTCCTGCTTTTTCTTTTGTTTTTCACAAAGGCCCAGTTAAATTTTCCCATTGAAACAGTTTAAATTGCTAATTGCTTGAATCCATGCCAGGAGCCTTAACTTCTGGGATATTCTAAACCACCAGGGATCTTGAGTAACAGCTTTGTACCTTCAGTTACTGCAATAGAAGAAGTTTATGGATGTAAGATTGACTAATATTACAGTTTGATAGCTGCAAACATTGGAACACTGTGGCAAGGGACAGCTAGCACCAACCAGATGAGCAATTTTTCATTATACAAATCAGGAAAGTGGTCAGGATGAGAGGTAGTAGGTTTAACTGAAACTTTAAATCCACTTTCCTTTACCCATACAAGAATCAGGAAATGCTATTTTATTTGATTTGTGGTGTACATTTTCTACGACCCCTTCTACCCTAAGCATCGTGGGATCCTTGAACCAGGTCATTGTGGGAGTGTGGAGCATCCTGAGATGCCCCCTAGGAAAGGTTTCAGCCGGACCTAGAGTTTTTATACTCCATACTTGGTTTTGGTCCTCTATATAGTGGATAATAAAAGAAAATCTAATGTCACCCAGGCTTTTTTATTTGCTTTATCCTATAAATAGTGGAAGTACCCCAAATGTTCTTTTGCTCCATTGGCAGCCAGAAGGATGTATCCCAATGTCCCACTGTGTGTGCTACCTCCAGGAACTACAAGGGTCGGATGCTGTGCTCAATATCTGTTAGCCCTCGTTCACACCTGTCCGTTACCACATGCATTTCTGCATTCATAGTAGATAAGGCGGTGCTGCAAAAAATATCCTTAAGGGGCACCTCTATAGCTCCTTTCACAGGCAAAGAGGGGAAAAGCGTGAAAAGTACTGCCGGTTGCGTTCTGGCCGTAAATGCACCCCTTGATACAGGGACATTATAATACACAGGCGCAAACGTGTATGCGAACACAAATAAAAATGCGCATAAAAAAAAACGCAAACACAACACAAAATTCCTGCCTCAAAATGCAGGCTGCAAACAGACAGGTGTGAATATAGCCTAACCAAGTCTGTTCCTCAAAAAAACGGTATAAATCTTAGAAGGCAAAGTAGCCATTTCTACATTTTTCCTCACCCACCCCTACTATATTTGTTCAAATTTTATCTGATGGCACAAGGGGCCTACCAAAACACAAAAGTCTCCTCCTGAGTCCTCCTGGTGAACATTTTACTTTTAATCATACTTTAGCACCAAAGTAAAGCCAAATAAATTCCATGTGGTCACAGAAAGCAATAAAAAGGTGTTAACTATTTCCTACTTTGCCTAAAGATGAACCTAGAATTGCATCTGGAGTTGCAGATTAATACTATTAATAATAGTGCTTCTACTTATTGCTGTTTACAGTAACCCAGAATAATTGTTTGTTATTCTGAGCCGTGTGGTGACCTTAGGGAGATGTTGATGCTGGTCTGGCATATCTGGCACAGCGCTAGCACAATAAATATGTTTTCCTTTCATTAGTTTGGGGTACTGTCTCCCAGAAGAGACCTCTGTGACATTAAACTTTCCTAAATTTCACATTATCCCTTCATGCACAAAGACTGCATTAATTAATGTCTAGATGAGACAAGGAGGAGGAATAAAATGCAAAGTTTGAAAGTTTGAAAAGCATTGTCATCCTTTTTAGTTTATTTTTAGCTAGATTTTGGAAAATAGTGGCTAGAACAAAATATAGAATAAGAACAGTGAATCAATCATATTCCAGAAATTATTCCACTTTTGTGGATTTCCCCACAATCCTTAAAGTAGACCTACATTCAAAAAAATACATTTTAGAAATTGCATCCCTCAACCCCACCCCTGATGATCAGTGGTGTATGCTGTTTGAGAGGTAGTAACCCCATGTAAATGTCATGGAATATATTCCCAAATTCTGTGTTCCTGGACTGCATTGGAATTGCCATCTTGACATATAAGACAGGCTGTGAGCAGCAAAGCCTGGAGATTTGCTTTCAGCATCCAACACAATACTGAGATGTATGCCTTATATACCCTGCGGCAGCATCACTGTCATGCTGCACACACACTCACACACTCTGAATCAACAGGTGAAGGAAAGAATTCTGTACGTGTGAGAGAAGCTATGTAACTATGTAAATCTATGTGGTCAGCAGCTGCAGATCATTTAAACAAGACAATTATAAGTCATTACAATTGGTGGCTTTTACTTCTGGCTAGAGATAAAGGGATTATTGCACAGATATTTATGGCAGCTCCCATTCAGTTCAGTACACAAAAAGAGGGCCCAGCAATCAATCTAAGGAGGTGGAGACAAAAGGTAGGTCACATGTAAGATATGCTTAATTTGATGGCAAGTGATCTGAAGTGGTTCAGACTGTCGGTTATTTAGACCACATGATAGGCTCATTTGAATAGGTGGGGTTTGATAGCACTCGTAAAGGTTTGAAGGTTTGGGGAGTGGTGAATTATATAGGGTAGGGATTTCTGTGTAATGGGGTGGCACATGTGAAGTTCTCAATGTGGGATTCGGAGGAGGTGATTAGTGTTGAGGACAGGAGAAGGTACTTGTTGAAATTTAGAAACTCGCTGTAAAGTACAAGTACCATTTGCCTGATCAGTTTTTAAAAATATTTAAAATGGTTGAGGATCTTATCCACCTAAGCAGCCAGCCAAGTGTTAAAATGTAACCTGGTTGGGTTTTCCAGCTGTCAGATGCTGGAAACATTCAAAGGCATCAAAGCACAGCGAGCTAAATATTGAGATGGGAGGTAAAACCTTGGAAGATTGTCTCCTCTGTACCATTGTGCCCGACTAGCTGACAGTGCTGCTCTATTCCTCCTTACCACCTTTTTTCTCCCCGAAACAGAAGGAGATATAAAAAATGATTTAAAGCAATTCTATACCCATATGTTAACCACTTCCTTTTTCGCGAATGGCTGGCAATCACATGATTGCTGGTGGTGACCAATCTGGATTTCCCAGTGGGCTTGCATATCAAACATATATAGTTTCTGATTAAATGTCTTTTGGTGCCATACACAGTGAATAATGTGGTGACTGTAGTATAGTGCCTTTAAAAATCTTTTCTGTTGATTCACAAAGCTTTCGCTAGAGCATTTTATACTTTTATGTTTAATAAATACATTGCTGTAAGCTTTAAAATGCTTAGAATTTATTTTAAAAAATGATCATGCTATAATTTATATGCAATGCGCTATACTCAATCTGTTACAGTAATTCTAAGCTCCACGCTGTGTCTTCTAGGCCACCCATAGAAGACAGCCAGACCTTGCTGACTCCAGTGGTAACCTGCGGGCCACCAGGAGCCCTGATGACCCGTCCGGTCATTATCACCATGCATCACTGTGCAGAGACGACTGCAGAGGACTGGAAGATCCAGCTGAAGGAGCAATCTGTGCAAGGACAGTGGGAGGTAAGTGCCATCAAACACAGTTAATGTATCATGAAAGCAGAATCCATCTCTGCAGGCATAATGCTTACTTTAAGGAAGTTAGAAATGCAAAAATCATTAGCTTCTTTTCAGGCGTGTCCAAAAAAGAAGATGCAATAGTCCGAAGCACCCAGTCAGATGTGAAACCAGTAAAAGGCCAATGCTTACTATAACTTTACACTTAGACTTTTAATGCAAAATAAAACACAATGTATATTAATATATATTTAAAATGGACTTAAATGAAAAAATGGTCTATAGGCTGTGCTTTCTTACCCCCGTTCATCACAATTCCGGATCCCGATCTACATAAACTCCTTGTGAAGGGAAGAAAAAAACAATTGCCTGGAGGGGATATTGATTAAAGATTGTGTGCAAAGATGGTTTTAGATTAGACATCAATAGGTGATGTGTTTGCACCCCAACATTTTTAGGGCCAGAAAAACGCAATCTCTCCCTCCCCTGTGTATCTAAATAACTTCACGGTATTTACAAGGGCACTGTCTGTCATTAAACAGGGCCAAAACCCAATCTGGACAGAATGGGCATTGGTACTGGTGCAGCTGGGTTCCCGATTGCTGATGCCCATCACCTTATTCATTCTGTTCCATGTTCATCAAGCAAATCAGGCCCTGCTATAGTCCTCTATTGTCATGTGAAAACCCTTTAATGGACTCCCGACAATGTTACTGCCAGCGGCTAATTGCGGGGCCATAGTGGGGCCATATTTCACTGGAGGAACGAGAAGCAGGTAAAATGCCTGATCTACATGGCTTTTCCACAAACCGCACTGGCAGCCATCATACCATTAAGGAAATCTGAATGGTACAAGCGCTGCTAATTGGCTGAGCATCCGGCGCATGCACCCTGAAATGAGGGAAAGGCAGCGAAAGCATCCAGCGTATGCACCATGTAATGACAGAAAGGCAAGTTTATGACCTATCACAGGGTAAACACACAGCGGGCATCCCAAATCGGGATTCCCTACAAGAGAGGAACAAAACCCAAGAATTTCTTAGGTGTTGCTCACCGTTATATGATTATTTTAGTAGAGATGTGAAACAAAGCTCTGCCAAGTATAAGAGGAAATTACTCTTCAGACAGGAAGTGATCTACCAGAAACTAGGTCAGGCATTGTTTCCCCCACAGGGGCAACACCGGGTGTGGGTGACCAATTGATGGGTTAGAGAAAATGTCCACTTATAGGGTCTCATTACAATTAGAATGTATCTGAAGTATTTATCACTAAATACATTATAAAAAAACTTCCGTATAAATCATACTTAATAAATATATATATATATATATACATCTTGATAATTTTTATTTACACATAAATATATATTTACATACATTTATTTACATCTTTATTGCATAGCAATTATTAGTCCCCAAGAAGGTTTTGATTTTTTTTTTAATTGAGTGGTATCATCCAGCACTTCACTGAGCACATACAGTAAATATATCTGGATCTTTACTAGTAATCAGGTGACCATAACATTTCTACCTGACTAGTTTACAAAAATGATACTTACATTTGAATGTATCTGTTTACCTGTGTGATTCTTCTGCTCCAGGTACACGTACAATATATTTTTAAAGAGAAGTTTATGTATAAATTATCTTGCTGATCCGAGTCCCTATAGTATTTTAATTCAAGTCACTGGAGGTCAGAAATTGAGTTTTGCATTTGGCATTGGCGCCACATAGTGGCCAATCTATGTTAATGCTGAGAGATTGCACATGGCTGTTACTGCATGCTACAAAGAAATCCCTGCAGTTAAAATGTGTTTCCCTGACACAATAATAATCACATCTAGCTTATTATATGGCCCTATTATAACTAAAACAGTAGGTAAAGAACTATTTAAGTAGTGAATTAGGTAAAATATACAATATTTAGAATATATATAGCGAAGGGGAGAGGGAGAGTGAATACAAATGTCATTGGGTGGGTTATACAACAATATTAACACAAATTTAGAATAGTTAGAATATATATATATATATATATATATATATATATATATATTTGTGTGTGTGTGTGTGTAGAGAGACATACTGAGAGAAAATAAAAACCTCATTATATGCCAGCTATGGCCCTTATATTATAGAGGAACAAAACCTATTTCCTATCCTGATTTTTGTCCCTCCTGAATTGGGATGCCCCGCTGTGGGAAATCCCCCAGATCACCCTTAAACTCCCAGTTCTGGTGGTTCCATGGCGCACCCCTGGAAGCAGAGCAAACAGAGCCAATCGGACTATGAGGAGGTATTTTTTTTATCCAAAGCCCAATCCCCATTCTTTTCCAATGAGAAACAAAATGCCAGTTGGTGATCCTATTTAAGCAGAATTGCAGCATCTTAATTTTTTCACTCCAGCCATCTTCCTTATTTCAAGACGCTGCCCTAATTTCAAATGACCAACCTGACAAAAGACAACTATAAAACAACACAAACTTTCATGTGGCCGCTGGTGAATGGAATGTCACAAGAGATGCCAAGAAGCCACCAAAAGATTTTCCTGGCTGGACCGTTGAAGTGGTCCTATGTGCTGGTCCATAGGGACCCTAATGTACCCGCCCTCCTATTGAAGAAAATATAGAGGCCGATTCATTAATAGCGCCAGGTAGCGACAGTTGAGCGACTGTAGCAGTATTTTCACAGCACCCGCTAGTAGTCGCTATGCTTGGCCGTTGTTCGGTTGTTGACAGCGACTCAGTCGGTGTGCATTAATGTTTAATATTGGGTGAGGAGTTGCTATTTGACAGGTTCTGCGCTGTATGGGAGCGCATGATAGCGACTGGTCAGAGCGACCGGCTCCCACCATATTCATCAAAAAATCACGCTCCAAAAATTCTTGCGCTGTGAAATGCATGTTTAAACCCCAGAGCGCTGGCGGCGATGTGTTAAAAGTAGTTTTTTAACCTCCAAACCACCATATTTTTGCAAACCAAAAAAAAACAAGTTTTTTAAATAATTTTGTAATATGAATACATTAATATCAGACCTGTAATATCAATTCTGTACATTTTTTTTTCCCCTTAAAAAAAATATCTAACATGGCAGAAGTGGTCACAGAATTGTTCACATTTAAAAAAATAAAAAAAAACCTTAATAACAATTAATTATGAATATTTAAAGATTGTTCCATTGAAATGCATTGGAGAGCGCCAGGTAGCGAGAGGTCATACCTGTCGCTGTTCAAGGTCGGACGCTGGCGCTGTGGGCTGAGGCTGGAATAATGATGAATGAGTCGCTATATGGCGCTATCTCAGTCGCTAAGCAGGATTGGCTTGATAAATGTGTGATTGTGGTGGGGAGCCGGCGTTCTCGTGGCGGTGCCCGGCATTACCGGTCGCTCACCAGTCGCTACCTGGTGCTATCCCTTGTTAAATAAGGGCCATAGTTTCCACTAGTGTGTGCAGCCATTTTGAGGTCCTGTGATGCCAATCAGTACAAGGAAACATTAGGTACAATATGTTATAAATTCTGCGGTGGCAGGCGATGAGTTACAGTCCCTAAAGACCTACAACTACATAGGACTGAGGTGCCAGGACAGGTGCAGGTCTGCTTCTATTATTAAATCCCCTTATCTTACGTGAATGCTGTTTTGTGATCATATTTTTTTTGTTTAAATGAAAGTACAGCATTTGCCTAGAGTAAAATTATTTTACAGTTTCTAAAGTACATTTATGTAAATCATAATGGATTTTTAGGAAATGTTTTCATCTCCGCAGCTCACATTTAGGGCTGAATTAGATATGCGGGTTTCCTAACTTGCGGATATTATCTCGTTTCCTGATGTTTCTTGTGAGCTAAATTTAATCTGTAAAGCTTGCATAGTGCTTGCTGATTGACTTGGGAGTACATTGTAAATTGTGTTGTGTTTCATGGATGAGTGCAATGCATCAACCGAAATTAGAAGGCAGCATACAAGAGCTATAAGTAATGGCTACGTTTTCAGACTGAAGCAAAACGCTTTGCTTGTTTCTGTTAAAACAAATGTGTCACATGTAAGCAAGATGGGACCCTTTGGAAATTTCTTCTAGTAGAACTAGTAGACTTTCACTTTCTGCATCGACTACAGCATTGTGTGTAGTACATCCTTAAAGTGCACCTATATT
Source organism: Gastrophryne carolinensis (assembly GCA_027917425.1). Classification (NCBI taxonomy): domain Eukaryota; kingdom Metazoa; phylum Chordata; class Amphibia; order Anura; family Microhylidae; genus Gastrophryne; species Gastrophryne carolinensis. The sequence goes on from CM051234.1 coordinate 218,822,831, forward strand.
TGACAGGCAGACCTTCTTTGGTTAGCTGGGAACCCCATGCAGAGTTTTCAATTTTACAAGGCTGTCAGTTTGACTGGCATTACGTGAATGTCATTCCTAATTGAAATGACTAGCTTGTAATGAGATTCATTACCCCACCAGGATATGCTTTCTTAGTATGGGAGAAAACATTAGTCAGTGTCTTTATTACAGAACCTTATAAGGGATGTTTCATATAAAGGTAAATGGCAGATTAAAAATTTAAAATGTATAGCCATTGTTGAGCCATATTGATTGCTTAAAGTGGACCAACACCCTGAGGTGATCGGCCCGGGAATCTATAAGATTCCCGGGCCGATCACCTCACACACCGCGGGACATCCGAGATCAGGATGTCCCGCGGGGTGTAAACCCCCCAAAACCCCCGAAAAGCCTTACCTCTCCAGCCGCTGCTTCCGCCGCCGCCGCCTTACTCGCGCTCCTCTAGACGTGCGCGCGCCCGCGCCGGCCGTCTATGAATGGCCAGCGCGGGCGCACACGTCAAGAGTGACGCGCGGGAGGCGCCGACGGGCAAGCTGCTTGTACATTGCTGTCAATCAGCTTGTACGTCGGCGCCGATTGGACGGCGCGGCCACGTGGGAGCGGGGAGAGGTGAGTTTTGGGGGCTTTCTGGGGGGTTTCACACAGCGGGGCACCCCCGATCGGGTCCACTTTAAACGACAGAATGCTGCACAAGACAATACAGAAACATGCAAAATATAAAAAATAGCAATAAGATAAAAACAAATACAAAACTAACAATAAATTAGAGTGTTCAACAATGCCCCTTAATTATCTACTTATGACAGGCGTATTTTACCTTATGGCTTCATATAGCTTCATAGTCTCCATCTTGGAATTAGATCTTAAATTTAAAGCGGACCAACAGTCAAAATTAAATTAAACCAGACTAACACAATAAACAGTCCTCATGCATCCCTCTCCAGGGCAATTTAGATTGCTGCACGTAAAAAATAATTTACCTTTTTCTAATGACTACTGGGATCAATTCTTAAAAAAAAGATGGGCTCTCATGGGCTTGCAGGCCACCTGGAAACAGGAAGTCATGCTGGGCTTCCTGTTACTGTGCATTTCAGTTATGTCAGTTGGAGAGGAAGCTCCAAAATGGCCCCTACCTTTCTTTTACAACTGTGCCAGGCTGTTGGTCCAGTTCAAATTAGATTCGGTTTAGCATCAGCAACTTATAAATATATATTTTAGGGGGAGGAGGCTATTATTATTATTATTACTATGTTATATTTTGTGCCAAAGATTATTTTATAGTCGTCCTTTAATGTCCATTATGCTTTCTAATAGGATGTTGTAGTTGTGGGTGAAGAGAATTTTACAACACCGTGCTACATTCAAATGAATTCAGAAGCCTGTCACATCCTCACAGAAACATTAGGCACGTATGCACTTGTAGGACAATCTACTAGCAAATCCTCAGCAAAACGACTCACGGTGGCTATATTTGGGCCAACCACATGCACTTCTCTGGAGTACAGCATCCGGGTATACTGTTTGGATGACACTCAAGATGCACTCAAGGTAGGTCCAGTTTTATACCAGGAGCAAATGTACTTTTCTGCTCCTCATTCTTTCAGGACATTAATATGTCAAATGTGATTATATTTTAATAATAAATTAATAGCTGGAAAATCTGGTCTAGATGTTTCATTCACAGATGCCTGCTGATTTATCATTCAAATATAAATGAAAGCAGATACGATCAGTACCTTTCCATACTTGTTTTTAAACCTCTAGATTCCATCTGATAATTATGTCTTTTTTTTCATTTCACAGGAAGTGTTACAACAGGAAAGGAAGGTTGGCGGACAGTTACTGGACGAACCTAAACCCCTACACTTTAAAGGAAGCACCCATAACCTTCGCCTGTCTATTCATGATATCCCACATTCACTTTGGAAAAGTAAATTGTTAGCAAAATATCAGGTAGGATGCCAAATCAGATCATTTAAATGTGCTTGAAATAGCTGGAAATAACTTCAAATAATTATCAATACCAATTCACCATCACAGAAGACATTTTTAATTTACTTATAGTATATACGTTAAGACTCATTTTTATTGTGATACCTCCTACCACTATTAATACATCCCCTCACTTATGTATGTCAACAAAGTTCTGAACTAAAACCGGGATTCTTGGTAGTCAATTGCCGGGCCACAATAAAAACAGCGAGGCAGAAGAAGATCAGAAAAATGGAGCTTGCTGATTGGGCTGACTCCCACCCTGAAAACAGCAGTGATCAACACCCATTTTGTATAAAATAGACATTGTCCTGGTTTAACCTGTGGTCTATAATGAAAAATAATGGTCAGCAATATGGCTCATAATGAGTTAGCAAATTATGCTAAACAATAGACAATAAACTTCTTTTTATAATCAATAAAACAGAAATGTGATACACCGCGCTTAAAATAACTTTAACAATATAAGCTTCAAAATACGATCTTTGACAATAGAGTCTTTCAACAGGTACTCCACATGCTGAATCTCATATTCCAATAGTCCAATCCAAAATACTTCATAAATTGCACAGAGCACCAGGTAAATGGAGATAACAGCAATTAGTCACAAAATGGCCGTGATCCCAAAGCGCATGCGTCTCCTAGCAAAGAAAACACTGATGTGCCCTCCACTGATCTCACAGGTTCTTACCAGAAAAGGTGAGTTAAAACACATATAGGTATATCAATCTCATAGATCCCCTTGGTTATCCAAATTTGCTGTGCTCGATAAATTGCCCAATCAAGGTGATCAATCAAACCGCTGCTGTGATAACCGTTCCTCATATAAACCACCACAATTTCAAAGAGGGGGGAAGAAAAGAAAAAAAACGAATCTAGCGTAATTCTGTTTGAATCATTTACACGTAATAGCAAAATTAGCACTCAGAAAGAAAAACAGGATCAGGAACATGTATAACAATACTGGCAGCTCTCACCAGCCCCGAGACCCGACTGGCCACTCCAGGTACTGTGAAGCGTTGCAGGGGAACTTGAAAAGCAAAGAATGAAGGAATCCGCTCCTGGTGGACCGCCACAAACCGCAGCGGCTTTACGTGAATTTTGTGACTTATTGCTGTTATCTCCATTTACCTGGTGCTCTGTGCAATTTATGAAGTTCTATTTATAATTACTTGTGTTGAAGATTTAAAGCAGGCAGGTTTAGGAAATTGGGTTTTATTACAGCTCCATTGTTGTAACCTACTAACAGCCAAACTGACAATTGCTTTGATACAGGTATATCAGTACCCCAGCTCCCCTAACAATCTGATTATACATGGCCTCTCAAGCTACCTGAGATACCTGCAAGGCTAGGGTCCAGGGCTGCTCACCTAACTTGGCACCATTGGTACTGGATCATTTGTCGTTCCTTTATATCAATGCAATTCTCAGTTTGAAGGTTGTCCATTTTTCTTAGTTGCCTTTTTAAAGGAGCACTATCGCAAAAAAAATGGCCCAATGATAAAAATCCATATAAATATGCTGGATGGCGGGAGGAGGGCTCACTTATACACCTGGAAATATACAGCCAGGCTTGATTTTTTTTATTTTAATGGAAGAAAAGGACATCCAGGGTGACGGGCTCTGTCACCCCTCATAGACTAATCCTGCAACCCCTGGATTTTATTTCTACCAGGGGAAGAAAACCACAAGCTTGGCGGGAGTTTTAATTAGTTCGGGTGTATGAGTGACCCCTCATCTCATTAGCCCACGTGTTTATATGGATTTTTCATATTACACAATTTCGCGATAGTGCTCCTTTAAGTCTTGTGCACAAAAAACAGTGTTAATTGAAAAGGCTAACTTGTCTGATCGACATCAGAGGAAATAAAATGATATCATCATAATGTTTCCTGGCCTGCCTAATCAAGGCTCTGATATTCATTAATGATCCGTAGCAACTCACTGTTTCAGTCTTTCACATCTAAGCGCATTCTAGAATGTTTAAGTCAGTTTCAGTAATTAAATTAATAATGTAAACAGAAACAGCCAGAAAAGTTTTCACATGAATCATCTCTTACAAACGCAGAGAATATGAATGCGGATTGATACAGATCAAACAATATAGTCTTTCATTTTCTGTCATAATGAATGCTCTAGTGATGAGCATACCTAAGTACCATTGTTACTGAAGCTCAACGTGCTTAAGATGCAGGATCAAGAAGAGAATGTAAAAAAGTATGTATAAAGAAAATGTAAAAGTAGATTAAATATCTTAGGATAGATATAAAAAAAATTATGGATATGGCTATAAGTGTAGATTCGTGCCAAGGCCCCATTTGCCTCTGACTATAGAGATCTCATTGATGAGAGGAAGAAAGTTAATGTAGGGATGATATATTTTTCTCTAGAGTAGAGTGAGAAAGGGTTAGATGCACTGTTCTGTTCTGTTGTTTATAACTGTTGTGTCTTGCAACAATTCTGTGGAGACCAAACATAAACACCTTAATGGATTTCTCAACAATCCTCTGTGAAAATTAGGTTTATGTGTGTACAAACCATACCGTGAACTATTAATACCATGTTTCTCACAATAATTCTTCTTAATTTGGCTGGTCTGGCCAGAGCCTTGGCCTTGGCAGCAGCATCATGTGAACAGCTGAGTATGGATTGGATAGAATGCTGGCTCAGCAAGTTCTTCCTATCGCCTGCAGGCTGAACAACCTCTCTTCAGAGCTTTCAGCTTCCATTAACCAGGTTTCACTCCATAGCCTATCTCTCCCAGGGGAGCTGAACATTGTGCTCGGTAATGTGCTGAACTAATAGAGGCTGAAGGAAGCACTAGAAGATTGCCTCGACTGCAGAGGAGCAGAACTGCTTGTGAATAACAAGAGCTGGCTCTTGTAGTACAACTTGTATTTTTTATTGGTTTTGTGCCTCTCACTTAGTGGCCTCTGTGTTATAGGAATCCAGATTCTTGGTGTCTTAACCTAGACTAGTGATTTTGCAAGGCTGTTAGCTTTCTTCAATTATGTTGAGGAGGCACTAACATCTTTCATAAAAAGAGCATACAAATTGTACTTTTTGGAAGACTACAGTTGTAGACATATCTAACAGATAGGGGTGTAACTATTTATCAGGCAGCAATGTTTTAATGTAGCCAACTCCCACATACATTACCAACTGTCTACATAAAACTCGATATTCCAACCTTCATGTGCCTATATTGCCCCCAGGGACTCAGAAAGGTGACATTATACTCAACTAGCTACCACCTATAAATGATCTCATACCACTAAAGATCAAGTCATTGGGACATAAACTGGTTCCTTCGAGCACTTCTACTCTGTCTACACCTGTGCTATTGTATGTCTGAACAGTCACAAGAAGACTTATCGTACAATGTATGGCTGTGTATGAAACCAATAAACTTGACTTGACTTTGCTGCAGAGTTAGAAACTTTTCATAATAGAGCTCTGTTCCCTCAGTGACACCATAGTGAGTATGGTAGGTGAGTAAATACAGCATTTTGAGTCCCTGGCTAAGCCCTAAGTACAAGTGAAATTAACGTTAAATGTAAAAAAGTGGTGGTACAGTGGAGTATTCACGCTATGGCAAAAAATCAAAGCGAGAAAAGACTCAGCTATGAGAAAAGGTCCTACAAGACTCACCTGTTGATTATCCCCAATACAGTCCCATAGCTTTAATCAACAGTGAATAATTAAGCCACCGTATAAAACAACCCCCCTCAAGTAGAGTTCTTTCTACTAGGATCAATACAGTTTTGAAAATGATGTCCTGCATATAAATCACCTAAAGCCATTCTATCTACACCACCATACTTGTAAGCGTTTATTAATTTACTAAGCCCCCTGTAGATTATTTTGTCCGCAAAGATCACTAACAAACTAAAAGGACGTTTGCATTATTTGTGCAGTTGTTTCATTGGAAGGCAGGAGACAAGCAACCTAAATTATTTGAACTCTGTTAAAACCCCTCTTTAAATATTGAAACCTACTCAAACTCAAAGTCCACTGCACTAGATGTCTCACTCTCTGCTAGTACAAAGCAGACTTTATCCCAAAACTTTACGTGGACTTGGACACAGAGACTGCAGTATCTGGGGATCAAATTAACAGCCAACTATACAGATTTGTATAATTCCAACTACCCAGAAGCATTTAGAAAACTGGACACTCTACTTCAGTCTTGGCAATTTATAAAATTGTCTTGGCTAGGGAGAATAGCAGCTCTCAAGATGACCTTTTTACCAAAAATTCTATATCTCTTCAGAGTGCTCCCAGTTCAGGTCCCTAAACATGCCCTCAACATCCTTCAACAGAAAATCATGTCTTTTACATGGTGCAAATCTAGACCAAGGATAAATAAAACAACTCTCTTCTGTAAAAAAGACCAAGGTGGCCTGGCCTTCCCATCCCTGCATAAATATTATACAGCAGCTCAAATAGCGTCCCTAGTACTCCTACACGCCCCACAACATAAACCATTATGGGTCCTCAATGACATTGCCGCTTGTGACCCAGTCCTCCCGGCATCTCTGCTCTGGATCCCTAGAACACTTAGACCGAAATTTATCCCTCCAATCCTAAAGTTCTCCTTGACAATATGGGACAAAGTCAAACATGAATTCACCTCACCTCATTTGCCAGCTTCCCCCCTGCTAGGTAACCCAATGTTTCCATCAGGGGTCACGGTGGTGGTCACAGAAAGGCCTAACCTCTGTAGACAAACTCTGCACCCCAAAAGGGATGAAAACCAAACAAGACCTCGCACCCCGCGATAGCTTCCCACCTTCAGAGTTATTTAGACACCTACAAGTCCAACATTTTGTTAAAAGCCTCCTAAAAAAGTCCCCTCCTCCATATAGGACTTTGAAATCAGATGCATCAGGGACCATTTTGAAAGGGGCTTAATATCCAGTTTATACACAGCTCTAGTTACACCCCCAGCCCCTATTCACCACAACTATATGATAAGATGGGAACAAGAGCTGGGAACAACTAAGGATCCTGAGACATGGCAGAAAATCTGGAGTGATACAAAAAATTATCCTGTAATGCGCTGGTTTTAGAAAATGCTTAAAAAAGACTCTTCAGATGGTATTAAACTCCAGACAGAATCCACAAATTTTCCCCCTCAGATTCACCATTATGCTTTAGAGGGTGCCAAGAAAGAGGCACAATGTCCCACATCTGGTGGGAGTTCCCTGTGGTTCATTCTACATGGGATAAAGCCTACAAATTGATATCTGACATCCTACACATATCCAGTACTGGCGATCCATAGGAGGCGCTCCTATCACTCAAATCTGGTACATACACAAAGCCAGAGTGGCGATTGATACTCCACGTATTATCGGCAGTTAGGGGAACGATAGCTAGAAACTGGAAATCGCTCCAAATCCCTTGGTAGGAGATCTGTAATAGGATGTCAGATACCATGTGCAATGAGAAAATTACCGCGATAATAAATGATTCATACGACAAATTCCTCAGTACCTGGAACCCATGGATAGAGGATTGAGCTCTCATCAAACAGACCCGTCCCTCCCTATCTAACCACTAGACTCCGGACGGGTCTGGTTCTAGTTCTCACTCTCTTATTAAAACATGATCCAGCAGACCTGGGCTCCCATGGTCCCCCCTTCTCTTTCTGCCCCCTCTTCTTCCCCCCAACCCTCCTGAGATATACCCCGGACATCTACACCAGTCCAATGTTCGTTTATCATAGTTAGAAGTTTGCCCAAGGGCAGCCAGGGTGCTGATCACCCGAAAGAGAATAAACAAACAAATAGCTCTCAAAATAATTTTAATGAGAATTCGTAACCTCAATTTATACTACTTAAGTTCCACAAGACGCATATCCCTTGGTTAGACACAGTCTGATTTTGCGAGCTACTTTTGCTGCCATTTGTTGACTTATCTTTACTGTTTATCTGCATTCCATTATGCATTCAACTATGTACGCTTTTTGCATTACTATTTGTTCAGTACACCTGCCTTTAAAAATATGCTGTACATCACGGCAAACTTCAATAAAAATTTTGTAAAAGAAACCTACTCGAAAAGGAGGCCATAATAAATGTATGATTTGAAGTTATCTACTAATAAATTGTTCTATGTTCAATTATGTTTTTTTTTTCAGAAAAAATATTTGTTTTACTGTTTTGTAGGAAATCCCTTTCTATCAGGTATGGAGTGGATGCCAAAGGAACCTTCAGAGCACCTTCACTTTGGAACGCTTTAGCCTCAGCACTGTCGATTTATCTTGCAAGCTGTGCATCAGGCAGGTGGAAGGGGAAGGACAAATCTTTCAGCTCAACTGCACAGCATCAGAGGTACATACATCATCTGTCCATGATAGACTTCGAAATGTCACCTAATTAGGAGTGATAATCCACAGTTATAAACACTGGAAAAGGCTTATTCTAAAAAGTAATATCTACTAAGTCAGAATTAATTTGACTAATGCCAGTTTAATTGCAGACATTGGCTTAATTCGTTCCGTCACTTTTTATTACATCTGCTTATAAGAAATTGCTTGTACTGTACCTGATGACTGCTGTTTTCCTAATTTACTGTGCTCGCTGTGCTGCAGCCTTTTTGGGACTGATTTATGATTACTTAGACATACACAGACATAAAGTGTACAATTGGGTAATAGTTACCACACTGCAATATATATGCATAATAGGAGATATATACATGGTGAAGGCCATATAAAATAGATGCATAGATGCATGACTTATTGCATCTATTACTCTGTTTCCTGACAGCAAAGTTGAGGACACCTGAGATCAGGCATGGACAAACATATAGGCCTCTTTTGTTAAAAAGAAATACAGGCAAGTCATCAAATGCTTACCTCTTCCTTGTTTATTGTATGGTTGATGATCACGTGATTGCCAGTTAGCAACTTGGTTTGCAGAGTGAGTTTGCACATCAAACCTGAATGGTTGCCAGCAGTCACAGGAGTGCCTTCCAAAACAGTGAATGAAAAAGCAGTGCCTTAACTTCCTGTGTAAAGAGAGGTTTCTGAAGAAGAGTTTTTATAAGATGTAGACATTAAGGGTTTGAAAAAATGAATTTGCTTTATACCTGTTTGGGGGTTTGAAGCAAAACAGTTTTCAGTATATTAAATCAAGGACCTATGGGATATGTAGAGTAGATGAAGACAGAAAAATTAACCTTGACAAGGGTTTCCCAACCAGTTGTTGGGAAACCCAACTAGTACCCGTGGTAGTACCCGATCTCCCTTATAGTGGTACTCATGCCAATGTGGTTAAAAGTAGGGAAATGTATATCCATGCAGCTACTATTTCAATAGGATGTGCCAAGTGGCCATGTCAATGGGAGTGGTGGGTTTGGAGCATCTTGGAATGACATTGCTGGCATTGTTGGACCAGTTCCCTCCCAGGGACTCCTGTATTAGTGGTGGGGAGGTGGTACTTGAGATAATTGAAAAATGAGAAGTCGTATTATTTAAAAATAATTTGGGAACCACTAACCTAAATAATGTTACATAAAGACACTATACTTTCCAACAACTTTTCTTCGGCTTCAGGTTCAATATCTGTAATAATGTATTGAAATATGTTTAGCTAGTCATGTAACCGGTTTTCTTAATTCAGTCCTAATTTACTACACAGATGATCTGGATAAAGTTACAGACATTTATATTTATGTGATACCACATTTCTTTCTATATTAAACTGTACCGACACCCATTTTGCGCAACATGGATGCTGATCACGGCTATCTTCAGTGCGATTTATTCGATTGCTCGTGCCCCTAACCCTCCACTGATTATAGCTGTGACCAGCACCTTTGTTATGAAAATAGGTTTTGGTCCATTTTTTGGTTTATATAACAACTAAAAGAACAATCCATTTTATATTTAACCATGGCCTCTGTGTAGTGTACCGCAGTTATATAAAGATATTGGCTGTTCAATGTAACAAGTCTAGAAGGAGCAAATTAGTTTGTGATCTATGCAAATTTAACTGCTGGTCTTGTTTTAAAAATGTATTTCTTTGCTGACGGTAACATTCTAATAATTAGTAAAACAAAATAGGCCAGTGTCAAGTATAATCTGTTTAGTTCGTACTGCCTCTCTTGAATTCAAGCAAGTATGTGGTCTGTCTTGTTTACCTTCATTAGTGCAATTGACCCCTGTAGCAAGCTCAGTTTGGTCTCATTAAGGCAGGCCTGTGTTTTCCAGGAGCAGCCCAATCATCTGGGGACACAAACAGATGTACAGTTTAAACACAAGGCAGTTATAAATATTTCATTTGATCCACAAGGCTAAAAATGTGAGGCCAGCATAGAAATTTTAGACTTAAAGGGGCACACGATTCCCCCCCCCCCCCCCATTAGCTCCTATTTGCATTTTGAATGTCACCGCTGCTTGCAAAATCCAGCTGCTTCAGCCCAATCACTGCCGTTCAGCAAAGTCCCGTGAGAGTTCAGGAGGCCCCATTGCATCCTATTCATGGGCACAGATGTGAGATCAGGGAGCACGTGCAGTGCCTGATGGGATGCAAGATGACGCTGCCCGTCGGAAGGTCACCCGGAATCCGAGGGACCCAGAATATGGATCCTCCAACACGGTGAGTATTTAGTGCCCAAAGGTAAAACCGAAGGGAGGGGCAGCAGATTGGTGATGTTCTGTCTGATAAAAACATTATGATCATAGCAGGGGCATACATATAAGTTTCCACATAACCCCATATTATATGTCATAGTGAGGACCCGGCCAAAAAAACGCAACCCTCCGCAAGTAAATTGCCTGCAGAAAAATGCCGGGACTGGTTTTGAGCAGACTAGTCAGAGACTGGGGTCTGTTTGGAGTTCTGGGCAGTGTTGGCGGCCCAAATCATCGTCAGTGGGGCCTGTTGAGGTTCGTTTCTTCCTGGAGTATTTGTATCCCTGAATGCTCTATGAAAAAATGGAGAGGAGAATCAATGTGCTGGCATATTAGTTCCACCCTGCAGAACCTATGGCTCTAGCCCTGGCACTCCCTGCAGACTTTGCATCAATTTCATACTGCCGTGGCCCCAGTCCAATGTTGTTGCCACAGGTGCTGCAAGGTGGAAGATTACATTGGGCTCATTCTGCCATAGGCCCAGTAGCAGCTGTCTCCACTACCCATGCATCTGCCTCCCCTGTATATGTCTGCCCAAGAATCATAATTACATATATAGTTACATGTTATAGCAGAAAAAGGACAATTGTCCACCAAGACAATCAATTCATCAGACATCACTTTTAGCATAAATTGTCTGTTCTTTGTGCAGGAGCCAAGCTGTATTATCGACTATCCTCTCATGGATTCAGCAAGTACTATCACTACAATCATAGGACCAAGTGCTTTCAGCATTCCTCTCACCATTCGACAGAAGCTCTGCAGCAGCCTAGATGCTCCTCAGACTCGAGGGCATGACTGGAGGATGCTGGCTCACAAACTTAACTTAGACAGGTCAGCAAATATGTGTTAATAAATATGTATCTATTTATCTAATGTCACAAAATGTACGATTCCTGCAGGAAATGGAGAAAAGGCACATGAATCAGGCTTCAGGTGAGCTGCTTGCCACCTCGTTATTGTCATCGGGTTTACAGTCCCTTTAAAGAAAACTTAAAATGAATCATTGAAGGACATCTCTTAGTTTAAAATCAAAGCTTACTTTTCCTGCCTCCCAGGTATCTGATATATCCTACTGTGCTACTGCATAAGGATGCTGTTGCTGATGTCTAGTCATTTTCTATAGCCACACCACCAGCTGTGTAGTTCTAAAATTAAACCCATACATTATTTTTAAGATTTGGTTACCTAAGATATGAGGAAGGCTAGATATATCAAACCAGGTGGCAGGCAGTAGAAATTTCTAAGCTTTCCCTGCTCTAGCTTGACTTTAGCACAACCTAGATATGATGTCTATTACTGTGACAGACTGCCTGACTTCATGATTTCATGACTGATTTCCTTTTAATTGGCACAGGTATCTTAATTATTTTGCTACCAAACCCAGTCCAACGGGAGTGATTCTAGACCTGTGGGAATCTCAGAACTACCCAGACGGGAACCTCAGCATGCTGGCGGCAGTCCTGGAAGAGATGGGCAGACATGAGACCATGGTGTCATTAACAACAGATTATTAATTCTGCTTAGAAAATATCAAGATGGAGGACCCAGTACAATCATGTCACCAAGGGAAGAAATGAGCATAATGGAAAAAAATGCTGCCCAATGAGTTTTATTACGTCTATTGAATACAGTGACTTTGATATGAACTTTCTTGTAGAGAGAAACGAAAAGGTAAAAAAAAAACATGCAAAGCTGTATCTCAAATATTATAAAGCAACCTGATGCTCATTCAGTGTTTGGCTTGATATAGGATTTTTACAGTTTCCTAGGAAACGAAAATATAATGCTGTCCAGATACATGGATAAACTTTCTATACATTTCCAGCTCCAATGGACACTGTTTACATCCACAATTGGATGGGGGTGATTGATGCTGTCCCATGACTATTTATATATTTTGTGCAAGCCATCTGAGTGACATTTGTGTGCCAGTCCAGGGTATTTTTTTAAACAAATCAACAGTATTTTATTTTCAGTGGAATTTACATTGATTGCACTGATTGCTCCATCAAGCGTTACCTAGTGCTTGATCCATCCTGGTTTTTCCTTTCAAGTTCTCTTGTCAAAGCAGGGTACGGTATGACCATTTCAAGCATGACGGTATGCATCCTGAGCAATGAGCCACTCAGTTGGCGAGATTACTTTAGATCATCAACTAAACTTTCTTGACATAAAAAAGAAGAAAATATATACATATCTTTTTTTAATAGATTGTATTTGTTATTTTCTACCGGTAGACTTTCAGGAGCCATTTCTAAAAGTATGGTCTACTGGCATTAATTCTACAAATATAATTTCACTGTTTGCTAGTTTATTTGCCTGTTACTTTGCTTGCTCTTTTATTCATGGATGTCATATATAGAAGGTCAGGCTAGACCTGGGGTAGAGAAAAATGGCGGTGCCTATGGGGGTCATGCTAAATATTAGATAAAGAGAGTGTGACTGGCAGTGTGCATTGTGGTGTGTACTGCGGCCTGCATCTCTGTGAGCTTTTTAGTGTTTAGACACAAAAAATAGCTAAAGATATTTGTTTCTACCCTTTTTGTCCCAAAATGACCTGTACCTGTGATGGGGCATTTTACAGTTAAAGTGGACCAACAGTCCAAAATGACTTAGACCAGACCAACACAACAAACAGTGCTCATATGCATCCCTGCCCAGGGCAATTTAGATTGCTGCACATACAAATTAATTTACTTTTTTCTAACTCCTGCTGGGGTCATTTTGACATTTTTATTGCACTTTTCTATGTCTAAATGCTAAAAAGCTCACCCGTATGCAGGCTGTAATCCACACCGCAATGCACACTGCAAGTCACACTGGCTTCACCAAATAATCAGCATGACCCCCTCTAAAAAGCTCACTAAGATGCAGGGTGCAATCCACACGTTTTCAAGCAAGCCTAATTGGGCAGTGCAAGAAAGGTATATAAATTGCTATTAATCAATGAGGGCCCTGCTTATTATTTGGTGAAGCCAGTGTGATTTGTGGTGTGGATTGCAACCTACATCTTGGTGAGCTTTTTAACATTAACACACAAAAAAGTGCAAAATAATTGTCCTTTTTTCCCAAAAAATCACCTGTACATGTGAAGAGGCATTTTTACATATGAGGTGCATCATATATTCAATAAGATAAGGTTTTTTTTACGTTTGGATATAGCAGCATCTTATGGGCTATGCCAGTTTTGTCTGCAAACCCTATAGGGTGCTGTTGTTTCCAAACTTAGATAATATATACTTACCTCGAAGGAAAAATGATGCACCTCACCTGTAAAGATGTTTGGGGGAAAAAAAGGTAAAACTGATTTTTAAACACTTAAAAGCTCATCGGGATGAAGGTTGCAATCCACACTGAAAGTCAAACTGTCAAGCAAATAATTAGCACAACCCGGTTAATTCACTTTAATGGAGGTATATTATTTTGTATGCTGTTAGCTAATGAACTTTCTATATTGATTTTGCCTTATTAAAGAGCATTTGTTGGGTAAAACTCTATACTCATATTACCCCCCCTGTAGCATATCAGCTCCAGTCTAGTTATTTAATACTTACCTGTTGAAAAGACCCAACCCCAGGAATAATGTATGCTACTAACTCATCTGCTATACACAGATCCATCAGTGAACATCACACTGTATTGAGCACACAGCTCAACGCACCATGTGTAAGGGGCTTGTCATACACTGCTTCTGTACACTACCTCAGGCTGTGTAGTGGAGAGTCAATATGAAACCCTGAATGATCAAGTATTGAAGGTTTTAAACAGGCTTGATGTGCTTCAAAGGGTGTAAGGTAAGCATATTGTTGTGTTACTTCCCAAACATGGCCTTGAAATAGAAGAAAAGGCAACACTCCGTTCAGTGACTGGTTTCTTTATCCTGCACTGTAATACAGTGACCAGGCAGATCTTTTTACAGAAGGGGACTAATCCTTAATATGGAAGGCATTGTGTTGCTTGGTTAATCCAGTGATTCAAAATAAACAGTTATGTCAGAAAGGTGAATGCAAATAATGCAAACTCACCTACTACCTTAACTGGTCACATTACTATTATTATATTAAAACGAATAATAATAATAATGGATTTATCTCCAAGGATGGAAATATTCAGAAAAGTTATATTTAATCCCCGCTTTAATACAAGCTTCCTCCAACAGTCTTACATGTTAAGCATGTGGTATGAACTATGAAACAATAAATTACAATCAATCTGCAGCCTTGGCTATGAACATGTTGGGTAGAGGGAATCATGGAGGATTTAAATTGGTTTTATCAGAAACCTAAAAAGAAAGCTTTATCTTAATTTGGACCATACCATAATATTGTCTGTCTGGAAATTTTTATTATCACAAAGAATTCATACATTCTCTTATTTGTGTGTGAAACACTGTGAATGTGTATTAAGTGAAGCCTGGTAATTTGGCTTTACTTTAGGGTGTAGACATGCTTTAATCTGCCCTATTTAAGTAAAAACTGACAAAAACATGGAGTTGAATATATAATAAATACAGTAAGTCAAAAGCAAACCAATTGGCAATGAAGTTTTAAAGCTTTGAGTTTGAGAATGTAACAAGCCATAATAAATGCGTATTGCCAGTGGCATCATTCCCTGCACATTTATACACGTTTGCTTTGAACCAGAAGCTTTTTCACTCAAAACCCAATTAGATACAAGGCTTTTCTTTTGCACTGGGTTGCTGAAGTGTAGACACTCTTAAAGTGGTGGACAAAATGTCCAGGTGAAGTTGAGTGGCTCTCCACATAACCTTACCATTGTATCCATTCATTGTTCTATAACCTTGCCTCAAACAGACCTCATAATGGTTAATCTTGCCTTATATATTTAAAGCTGCCAAGAAGTCATTGCTTAAGACAAAGAACCATGCCTAATTCAAGTCAGATTTCTAGCATATTGCATTTGATTATCTCTTGTTCCACGGGTCAACCCTTTCATCCTTTTTTAATTTATTAAGAATGCTTAATACAATTTTGTAAGTCAGTATTTTGGCTTCCCACATCTCTGTTACCGCCATGCTGGAATAGACTTAATGGTGGATGTCCTCTAGTGGCCTTTTACTAGCATCGCATTTTGGTAAATATTACTGCTAGTAGATTACGGGGCCATATTTTGGAGCGCTGTTACATATAGCTTGCCTTTACATCATCAGCTGCTTTTACATACAGGAAGGAGAGCGGAACCAACTCCCTCACAAATGGTCAATATACATATACATTGGCTTTTGTTATGTTTTATATGCACGATTTTGCTTTGATCTTCTCATATTTTACCATTATTCCTTATTTAAAGTGTGTATGATATTAAATAATGTGTTTTCTGTTACAATGCATCCATTTTTTTACATTTATTCCAGCCTTAAGAGTCATGAAGGTTTTGATTGCATGTCATTGTGAATAGGCTTGGGTGTATAACCCCAAACTATACAATTTCATATTAACGTGTTAGGTCGTTGTGGACATGTATTAAAAGAGCTTTACATAAGCTTGCGTTTACATACATCCAATCGTATGATGAAAGGGTTTACTATTTTTACTACACTCTGTATGATTGGGCATCGCAAGTGAATTCCAGTTCCTGTCACGTGATATCTTCTTCAGTAAATATCTGAGAATTGAGAGAAACCTCAAAGGCAAATATTAAACCGGACCTTCACCATGATTTATTGGAAAGCCCAAACCCTTATAAAACTGTTCCCCAGCATCTAAAATTAATATATTTTAAGTTTTTAATCATATACTTATTATTCTTTCCCCCACTGGGCTGCAACTCTGTTCAGGACTTTAGGATACGGGCGCCACCATCTTTACTCAGAAGCATCACACTTACTGAGGAGAGGAGAGTGGTATAAAGTACATGGGGGCGGGTTAAAGCTGTGCTTTGCTCAGACAGAGCAGAGCTGGGGTCAGGAAAATGTCAGCAATCCCAGAATGCAGAGCAGCACAGTCAGAAGGCATTTCCTGTTTGCAGGCTGCCTGATGTTCCATGAGCCACCATCTTGGATGTTTAAAGGCTCATAACATGCAGTAGATGCAGGTAGGATGGTTTTTAATGTGAGCAATCTGTATGTACAGTGTGTGGGAAACATATAAGATTGACTCCTATTCAGAGTGAAGGACCGCTTTAAGTGTTTATGTCTTGAGACCTGTCACTTTAAACATCCAGTCATGTGGCGAACAAATTCATATTTTTTTCAATCCCATGCACTTGACTGGCTCTTCAAGTTTTCTTAGTAAATAGGACTTTGTAATTACATGTATTATTACGCATGATACATAGGGCCTGATTTATCAAGCACTTCTGCCAGACAATGCCATTTCAGTGCAAATTAGAGTAGTGCAAAATATGATTTATACATTTTCAGCAGGTTGCTGCACTTCTTATGTTTTAGTAAATGTGTTCCTTGCAGTGCAGCAATGCGCAAGTGTGATTTGCACCAATGTGGCACTGCCTGGCAGAAGTGCTTGATAAATCAGGCCCATAGTTATTTTGGTCCCCAAGTTCAATCAACATGTGAAACATGAGAGAATGCAAAGACAGGGCTCCAGTTGATATAGAGGAATCCAAAATAAAGCCTTCAACGCATCGTCGTATTTGCCTGATTGGAAAATGAAATCCTTCCTAACTTGTTCAGATTTATCCCTGGATCGTTGCACTAATGTCTACAGATTACAGCTATAGGTAGTAATGTATATGATGTACACCCAGTCCTCTTTTAAAGATTTGTACTATGTTTGCTAGAACCCTTGTGCAATAATTTTCCAAACTGCCCCCTCCCCCAAACAGTAATGGCTCATTTTCTAAGCAAGTTTATTGTCATCTGACATCAACAGCATGAACAGCAAGCTCACCATATCCCTTTGAACATGTGGAAGTGGGGTGGGGGTTAATTGTTATCAGCTAATACATGCCAACAATAGTGGAAAAATGAAATCATCTAATTTAGCTGGTTGGCACTTTAGTCCACCGTAAGTCTTAAGTAACAATGTGCGTACATCAAATGCATGCTATGCTTTATTCCATATATTCTCCTGCGCACCATTTGCTGCTTGAAGTGCGATCTCACCTAGGATAAATGGCAACTAACGAGAAACGTTAATAATGGCTGTCTCTAATTCCAGATAGGGAAGTCACATCACACACTGTCAAATCATCATCACACAATGTGCCACATAACATTAATCTAAATTCCTTTCTTGGAGTTCTTTGACCTTAGTAGAAAAAAAAAATCTCTTTAAGTATAATTCTAAAAAACCTCTAAAAAGTTTCATTTAATAAGTTACCTAGAAGCAACTACATTTGGATCAGTTCAGGTATTTTTTATAGCTGCCCTAAAATAACCTTAAATAGTATTAAAATGAGGTTATTGTATATCCATCTACCTTTTAGTCTGTTTTATAGGCGTGTTAAATAATTATGACGGAGTCATAAAATTACAGAGCAATGAATGCAACATTACAGTAATAGAAAGAGGCATTATCTTGCTTTCCCAAATGGTACTCATTAAGGTTAACCACTGGCACAGTCATTCAAGGTATACCCATGCTATAAAATCTGATGCATACCAACTGTCCAAGCTCAGTGCAAATTTACAAGAACATGCTAGATGGAATCAGGAGGGTTAGTTATACACTGTGCATGTAAAATACGTTTTTACATTTACAATTCCTTTTTACTGAGTTGGAGAATATACTTAAATTGTGACTTTTCTTATACCTGTAACAGATTTGGTTGAGATTGGTTCCTGGTTTATATGTAATCCAGAGTTATTTCTGGAAGAGGTTTACTAAAAAAATTTAACCAGCTGTGCCAATGGTTTCTTCTAACTGACACATACAAGAGGGTAAAAACAGTTTAATCCCTTACATAAAAGCTTGCGTTGTTTTGGCTTGATATGAAAGAACTTTTGTCCAGATCATAACAAAGAATAATGTATATGAAACCCCCCCGGGGTTATGTTGGCGTATTGGCCTTCCACATAAACTCTATACGTCCTGCTTACTGTGAAGTGCTAAACAGATGACAATGCACAATGTCTGCATTGCCTTTCTTCATTGCTGCAAGTTTGTTTCATTGTAGCGCAACCTCACGTCAAGGCTGCTGTAAAACAATACTAAAGATTTTTAAAGAGAAAAGTCTCAATTTCCTTACCTAGCAGGCTGTGTGCACATATTTAGCTACACCAAAACCTTTCATTTTGCCAGTTCAGGATCATGGTGGGATTAGGGTAAAATCCAACATAGTAAATTCTATACTTGCAGCTAAAGGGCCATATTTTATGCAGCTTTATCTCACAAGACATTTGGATAGCTAGACAGGTCTTTGAAAAATGTAGCACAGCAGAGAGCTGTAGCTCTAACTGTCACCAAGTGATCCTGACTGTGAGACCTCAGCACCATGTAAAAACATAGGGAGAATGGCTCCGATGCCTCCTCAGTTAGTCTCTATAACATCAAAAAACCATGACCATGAAACAGCTTTAATAAATAGTGGCAATTAGTGACGCAATTTTATATTAACACAGCTTGTAAAAATACACGAATAAATAATATTAAACTCGCATTTGGATTTCATTTTTGGGCATATCTAAGACCTTGTTATAAATATTATACATTTATTAACAATAATATTACTCAAACCAAACTTATTGTGGCAAATATGCAGTTTGATCTGTCTGCATTGAGATATATATATCAAACCAAGTATAGGTGATACAAGCACTGGGAGCTGATATTGGTGTACAGAGTCATTATTGATATCCTTGAATTATACTGCCTATAGAAAATGATGCTTGAGACTCCTTGATGTGATTAAGACATCCTCAGCTGATCCATTCAAGGCTAACATTGAATGTGACCTGGCACCATTCTCCTTGGACATACAGAATAATAAATGGGCCAAAGTTACTAATGGTTGAATGGACCTTCAAGTAAATGATGTCCAGCCAATCATTTAAGGATTGCTTTTGTATTACTCAAAAAGACATAAAATTGATTCCATAGATGTTTCTATTATTAGATTAGTATTTCCTTTCATTCTATATGACTTGATCAAGTCAACCAATGTATTTTCAGAGAGACAGCTCATAGTTCTGCGACAATAAATATTAATTAGGCATTTTAAAATGAATGACACTATGAGCTGCACACATGTATCTGTGTTAAAGTGGACCAACACCCTTCCCTGATCGGCCCGGGAATCTATAAGATTCCCGGACTGATCAGCTCCCTGACTGCGGGGCACCGATCGGGGGTGCCCCGCTGTGTGAACCCCCCCCCCCAGATCCCCGAAAATCCTACCTGATCCTCGTTCCAGCGGCGCGCACCAGCGCCGGCCGTTTGTGAATGTCAGCTTGTCCGTCGCTGCCTCTCCTTGTCCGGCGGCGGCGATTGGACGAGCGGGTCACGTGGGAGCGGGGTCAGGTGAGTTTTTGGGGCTTTCTGGGGGGTGTCACACAGCGGAAGTGGACCAATACCCGGGATAGTCAAAATCCTGGGCGTTGGTCCCCTTTAAATGCTCCCATTATGGCCCACTTGTCTGCCAAAATGATTGCCTTTAGGTGCAGCTAAAATGCTATACAGATACAGGTATTTGACACCTAATGCCTGTGATATGTAGCCTTTGATTTTTTGGTTCCGCAGAGGGTTTTTTGAAGCGGGGGGGGGGGGGGGGGTTGATGATAGTGTCATATCAGTTAGACAACAAGGTTTTAACAAGATAATGATTTTATAATCAGATTCTCCAAAATGTTAGAATGTGATGGAAACACCGGAATTTGGTGACTCTACTTTATACCGGAGAACATGAGGGTTTTGTCATCCTTGAATAGTAAATTATGGGCTCTTTAGTTCTTTACGGTAAATTCTGTTAAATTGCGAGAGTAGTTTTGAGGGGAACTTTGCCCATCATTGGCATTCTTTAGGGCTAATAACAAGTCTATATAAAAGACATAAAAAACTAAGTATTGTTGAGCACCGAAGAACAACAACACTTTTTATACCTATCGTAATAGTAATACCATCGTAATAGTATACCATCGTAATAGGTCAAAACCTAGGAAAAGAAAGTATGTGGCACAGATGGCTTTCAATGATACAAAAGAATCAAACCTGGAATTCGCCATCAGATGTGACATGAAATGTGCCAAAGTCTAACATATAACACAGAATACCTGGACACATATTTAACATTTAATAGTAAAACAGACAGGCATTGCAATTGATCTAGGAGGTCAAATTAATTTTTACTGAGTGCTTTTCAATCATATCGGCTAAGCCATTTTTGATGCATACCGTAATGTTGACTTACCAGACAAGAAGGTTGTCCTTTTTTTAACATTGTAAAGTACATGTGCACATTCATAAATACACCATACACGATAACACGGAAGCCTTACTTTCACACAAATGAGTCACTTTGCCTGCATCTAACCCAGATAGTTAGCAAATTAGCAGAATGGCATAGTGGGGAATGTATGGGCTAGTTACTAAGAAGAGAGTTCTTACCAGGAGAGCTTCTCAACTTCAAACCTCCACCATCCATCTAATCTTCTTCCTAGTAAATACCCCTGGGACTTGTTGAGTTCCAGTGGCTAGACCAAGCCCCTTGGATTCCTTAGGCTATGGATTTCTATCCTCAAGTATTTTTCATACAGCAGTATTACTGCAAAAGTGTTACTTACTTTTTTGGCTATAGAGACATAGAAACCAATGTAGTTTTTGTCTTTACTTTCCCTCCAGCTGTATTTACTATGCAATTCCTTTTTCTAAAAGAAAACAGTGCTATAAAGTGTTATCCATTGCATTCTTTGTATTACTCTACAGTGAGATGTAGTTTACTGTTCTAGGTGTGCCTCATTTATTATTCTCTTTTCTTTCTGAAACGTCCTTCTTCCCCCAGCCTGTTTTCTTTTTCACTGTTTGTAAATGCCTGCATTTATGCTGTCAATCTGACATGTACAAAGTGTAAGAAAAAAGTTTTTAAACAGGTAATAAATTATATTTATAAGCAATTACATTGTGTGTCTGCTGACTGTGTTTTTGCAATATTTCTTTTTTTGTATCAAAACACATTTTAATAAATATGCAGGTACAGGACAAAATTAAGCATTTTTGTCAATTTTTAGTGACTCGAGGTTCCTACCACAATTGCCATGACAACAGTTATTATAGTGTATAACATTTGCCTACACATTACACCTAAAAGGAGTATTTCTGACTGGCATTTAAATGGAAGTGTGGCCACCCAGTCACCATCCAGTCCCCAAGCCCCACCCCTCGCCACCAGCAAGCAAGAATAGGGCTTAATAAAAAAAACTACTGAATGCTAAGCCCCTGAGAAAAGAGTGCTTCCTATCTGGGAGCTACTGCTTAGTCAAGCAATTAATTTCAGCTCTGCAAAATGTGCACGTTGCACTTTTTAAACAGAAGAGCCCATGGACATTAGGCTTTGGAGCTTGTAGCTAGTACTTCTACCAAGTGTTCTACCAAGCCCCCATAGCTGGTAGGGGGGACCTCATGCCATTTTTTTATTTTCAAGGGTTTTTAACCCTTAAAATAAAAAAAAAATGGGAACCCTATGTAATTTTTTTTAAATTAATGTGCAACCAAAGAATTCTTGGAGGGATCACTTCCAGAAAGATGAAGCCACTACAATAAGTTGGATACGCCTAGAAAGCTTAACATATGTACTTTCAGGAAATATATGATTTGTGGGGGGCATTCCAAATGTAAAGGTTTGTTTTGGTTGAGAAAGCACAAGGCGTGCACTTTGTCTGCAGAGCTGAAATTTTCAAGTAAAATTACCGTTACGTGCATGTTTTACTTTGGGGTGTTTGGCAACGCTTCCCTTGACAGCACATATGCAAGCTGTATATTGTTCTGTTCGGGGGACCTTGTTTTTCAGATTTAACTTGTTTTTCTTGATTGCTTATTGTTTTTTAAGGAAAATGTGGCTTTGATTCTGCTTTTTTATTCTTTATTCCCTGTGCAACCAAAGAAATAACTGAGGGATAACTTCCAGAAAACTGGGGCCACATCAACAAGCCTGGTACGCTTAGAAAGCTCGCTGCACTTACAGAGAATATAGCTTGTAGGGGGTATTTTGAGTGCAAGGGGTTGCACTCAAAGTGCCTAGCACAGTTGTGTTTATCTAAAAATCTCCTAAAGAGCTATTGCAGTTTGGGAAGCCTCCGTGGGAAAAACTGGGAGAAATTGGGCTCTTACATGCAATAAGATTTCATTGAAAAACTTTTTATACAAAAAAGCAGTAAATGTAAAAAAATTTTCTTAAAATATTTCACCCAAAAATATTGAGAATACACTAAAAAATGACAAACAAGACATTTCATGTGAAAGGCCAGATTCTGCGGAAAAAAACAATATATAATTTTCCCAGGAAATCTCTTCAAATATCACAGTTGAACATAGCGCAAATAGTGAAAAATGGTCTGGCAAAAGAGGTTGACAAAGACCCTAGGTAGGCTGGCAGCTAAAGGTTGAGGGCTAAGCCCTTAAAAATTAAAAAAAATGGTGTGGGGTACCCCAAATCCAGACCAGGTATGAGCTGTGGGTGCTGAATTATACCATCCCGCATAGCCCTCATGGGCTGCAGGCACTTCTGCACCTCCCTGGGCTTTGGAGATGTAGATAATGGGGCTGGGGGATATGGCAAGTCACCCATTTGCTGGCAGGTGACTTGCCAGCTTCTCCTGCTCTGTAAACTGGTAAAGGGGCACAAACCAAATAGATTTTTTTTTTCTTTCTACTTACCTCAGTTCCACTGGCAATCTAGTTGTCCTATGCGAATGCCATCTCTGCTTCTGACAGCCAGAAGTTAACAGCAGAAGGCAGGTGCGGGAGCAGAGGGTGCCGCCACACCTGGCTTCCACTGATCACTACAGTTTCTGTGCTCACTCCCATGGAGAAGCCTTTTATACCAGCAGTATGAAATTATGTCATCTCACTTCGGTATGAAAGGCCTCCTGGAAATTTTTATCCCCGCTGAAGACCGGGGATGGGGGGAATCAGCGGCCCCCAGGGAAAGAGAAGACCCCAGGCACTGCGTACCAGACAGAGGATGCTTTTTTTAGCCTGTAAACAGGGGCAGTGAAGGGCACATGAAATTCACGTGGTTGGGATTCACTGGCCGGAAAAGCAACCATGCAAATTGCATGTGCTTGATGTTTAAAGGGTTAACTATATGAAAAGATTGAACAGGGTTCCAGAGGGACTTGTTTTTAAGAAGAAACTTAACTTGGTAGAAAAAGGAGCCACAAGCTAAAGTTAGTCGGAAGGGAGATCAGAAGCAACAGCAGAAAATATTATTTTATTAGTAGATGAGGAGGAAAGAGGAACATTGGTTAAAACCTCCATCAAACCTCACCGGACTGCTGTCCCCTCTCTGGCTTTACATTTGGTCAATTTATACTCACCTCACCAGGGCATCCATCTTTTAGGTCCCCCAGATTCCGCGCGACCTACCAACCAAAGCCCGTGAGGTGTGGGGAATCAGCCCCTGAAGCAGCCAAAAGATAAGCAGGGCCCGATGGGGGGGGGGGGGGGGCGGGTCTGCCACATTCAAGTTTAGGTCAGATGTTCCTCTTTCCTAGGATAAGCACACATCTATCCTAAGATAAAGAGAACGCACAGAATAACGCTTAAGGACAATAGGATAATATTACAATAGATGGACCATGTGATCTGGCACCAGCCTTCTATGTTTCTATGAATGTAATCATAAAATGTAAAGATTGGAACTTAAAATGTGATGCATATACTTTTAACTTTTACACTTGTTTTCAAATTAGTGTATTTAATAACTGTAAAGTGAAAAAAAAAACTTTCTTTAAGGGAGCTGCTTTGTTTTTCAGAAGCCTGATAAACAGGAGTAATGGAGCCCAGCTGAAGATTAATAGCTACTCTGATGATGATCACTCAGAAAAGAGGCTTTAACACAGCTGTGAAAGCACTTTCCATGTACGCAGTATAGCTCCAATATCCTCCCATGGAACAAAACACTGTTAAGCTTTAAAAAGATCCAAATAACCTTGTAATGTTGCTATTTATTCAATATTTGGCTGTGGAAGAGAATATTTTAGTATATGAGTAATCAATGTGTGTGCGGTGTGATGCTCTATGAGACATACCAGGTGGATGATTCAGGCCACTGCCCTTATAAAGCATGCATATAAATCATTCAGAAAAAGTTGTTGCGAAGGCAGATAATTCCTAGTTACAACAAAACTCCTGCCTGCAAACTTTGATCAGCAGTACAGGATTTTCAATTTTTCATCTTTAACTACTGTTGGAAGAAAAATCTGAATCTGCTGGGGACGAAATGAATACATTTGATTCATGATCATATTGCAACATTGATTTTGTTCCATAACCTTTCCTTTTTTGTTTAAGTTAAGACTAGTGTGGAGCCAATTTCCTAAAAATTTGGTTCGGATAATTCTCCACATTTCCCTGGGACATTCAGGTAGTTGAAAAATCGTCAGTCAGTCACATGATCTATCCTAAGATAAAACGTACATAACAGTAAACACATAAGGACAGACTAGAAGGACCGTATGGTCTTCTGCCATCAACCCTCTATGTTTCTATGTAAGTTGCTCACCTACCTGTCCTTGCTCCTTGAGATGTCATCCCTGGTGGATGGATGTGCAGTTTGAATTCAAGCTGGCCTCTGCAGTCAACCTGAGTCCGGGGAAGGTCCTCCAGTGGTTTTATGTGGTGGGTAGAGTTAAGGTTTGAGTCCACACTGGCCCCTGTAGTCTGTCTAGGTCCAGGGGAAGTCCTCCAGTGGTGTTAGGTTGTGGGTGAAGGCGTGGTTTGAGTCCTTTCAGGGCAGTCTCCCTACCCTGTTAATGTCATCACGGATAAATGATGGATAACTTTTCGCACACCCCCTCATGGCTCCATTCTGACTGCCATTTTCAATTGGAGTTATGTGATCTGTCCATCTGCTCACCCTTTGGTGCTTTTCTTTAGGGGTGCAGGTCTGGCAAATTCCTATATAAAGGAATTGGGTCGCTCATCTATTTAGAGGGTGCAAAAATATGCAAGTTGCTTGACACCCTCACATTTTATAGATTATTATGCTTTCACTGGTTGATAAGGTTGTTTATGTAGGGATGGGTACCTCCGCCTTGCTTACATCTAGCAATTGTCTCATGCTATTCTAATGGACACCCCTTGAACAGCAGTAGAGAGTGATTCTCAGGGTCTACAAGCTGTCTATCACCCACTGTGTCCAGGAGAAGGGTGCAGATAAATGTTTACAAGGGTGATTAAGACAGTTAAAACAAACACATGCAATAAAAATTACAGTTACATAACAAACCCCCATTCATTTAGAAAAAGAGATTCATCCATTTTAGAAGGCACCATCTTTTCCAGAAGGCCTTCCGGCCACCCCAGCAGAAATACCAGTAAAGTGTAATTTACTCTTTTACATGATGCAATAGGTTGAATTTATTTTTAGTGGCATGCTATAACATTTGAGTGTGTCGTCATCATTCATATATATCATTTCTTCATCTGTCAGCTTTTGACTGGCCCCATTCTGCTACTTTTTGACTTTTCATTTCGCTATAGAAAAGGTGCTTATTCTGTCCTTTTATACTTTTGGAAGGATAAATGTAAACCCTGTTAAAACCATGAAGGTGAATCAGCATTTACTTACTCTTGATTATGTGAAGACAAAGTAAGGAGGTCGCTTATTTGGCAGAAATAGAGAACCTGTTTTAAATATACTAAATTCTATCAGCGTAAGCAAATCCAGAATCCTAAGAGTGATTCATTTGGAATGTCTTGACGTTGGTAAAAAGTATTCCATTTTTCCAAAGGTTATATTTAGGTTGGTCATAACACACGTCTATTTTGAAGAAATGTTAAAATATTATGCTCTGGAGAAAAACTGCAAGTGATCACAATTTTTATATTAAACAGCTAAATCAGCAACGCAGCATTGGGCTTACGTTGTCCATTGCTAAAGAAACAGCAATGTCTTCAGTTTCATCCATATTAGAGAATCGTACTCTTGCCTCCACAATGCAAAAAACTACAGATGGACTACAAGATGCATAGAGTACAAAAAAGAGGGGGTCCCAGCGCTCATCCAGACAAAAAGAAAAATAAGTATTAATATGTAACTTATAAACCCAAGCCATGTTAAAGATGGTATATCTTCAGCGAATCTGAGCCATGTGTGCTGTGGCACTTCCACGGCTACTTGCTTCGGGTATGTCCAACCTGGATCAAGCCAAGGACTGCAAGATGCCCTGATAGCTAATCCCAAAATGTCTGCAGCGACCAATGGCCAATGAATCATGCAATTATACTGACTCAGTGGACACAGCAGAGAGTGTCCATATTTAGAATTTATAGGGTTTATTGAGCAGAGCAGAACCAAATCAGAAGGCCTGGGGATTGCTGACCCCGTACCACTGAGGCTATTATGGTTAAATCCTGGCTAGCCAGGCAACCAAGCTAAACTACTTTATCATTGCAAGTGAATACAACAATAAAACTGCTAGTGACTTGCCTAAAGCATTTCAGCAAATGTAATATATATATATATATATATATATATATATAGCACGATTTTTCAGGATGCTTTAAAGCAGACCAAAACTCACTGAACTTGTGAAATACATATCCCCTGCTGATATTTACTTCTTAGGGTGTAGAACTAGATATGGATATTTTTGATTTTCAAATTGTCCTGGAACATTGTTTTTTTGCCCTTCCTCTCCGTAAGGTGGCAGGTGATCAGTCATTGCATAGGTGTGGCAATGACATTATTGTCACACACAACAATGGCAATGAATGCAGGAGGCGGAGCTTTACAGCTAAAACAGGAGCCATTATCTGGGATTAAAGTGATGCAGGAGCATTGGAAATTGGCAAAAGGTGCTTTCCATAGGGGAAGCAATACAGGGGATGCTAGTTCAAAATGTGGGTTTTGGTCCACTTTAAGTATATGCCCCACCCCAAGAAATAATCCATAATTACAGTTACAGGGGCAAAAAAGGCAATTGCCTAGGGAACCAGAACCAAAAGGCCCCCAGACCCAGTCAGGGCCATTTCATGCCCTTATCCCTGCGCGCTACAACCACAAAAATATAACATAGGCATCACATGGAGCCATGCAGATGCCAGGGAGCCGCATGCAGCAGCCAGGATTTGTAAGTATACAGCGTGTCCAAGCATTCCCAATATAGAAAATATTACACCCACCGGGAACACTATATATTTATATATATAAAGGGTAACTACAAATAATTTGTCCCGTAACTTGAATAGGAGTTATGTTAGCATCCTGCAAACACCTCCATAAGATTTTATGGTCAAATTGATTCCCAATATTTGATATTGGTCTCAATGTGGACACATGAAACCCCAGACTCCTGTCTAGGGAATGTCAGTCATGTCCATTTTGATATATCTATAAAGCTTACATCCTGAGGGAAAATATTAACCCCATATTTACCAAGTGGGACCTTCCCAGCTCAAGTTAGGGTTCAAATTATAAAAGGTTCATTTTTGTCCCCCAGGTTAAAGCCTAATAAAATAGCACCTATCCAAGGGGACGAATCTATCTTCCAGCCCCTTGGAATCTAGCATAACTCCAGGGGGAGAAACTGGTTTCTGGGTCACATATGAAAGGTCTGATCCGTGATCGTGGTGTGTCCAGCCCAACTGCTCTTCCAACACTCGGAATCTGAAGACTTTGTATCCCTTTATGAGGTATAGGGTTTCAGTGTTTTCTCCTCTTTTATTTTCCTTTTGTTTTTCTGCACATGCATGTATATTGTCTTTTTTTATTTTAATTTTTTTGTCTTTTTATTTTTAATTAACATTTTCCAACTAAGCACGGGCCTATCTTTTGCCATTAGAAAACTCCTAACATGGTTTACTTGGAGCTCTAAAAACTACCCTGGTTTCTGAAGATTGTATGACCACTTGTAAATGTGTATTAACCCATAGACTGTAAGATTGATTGTACCCAATCCATTGTATTATTGTTAAAGCATAACTAAGCATATACTGTAACAAGGGTGAAGGACTCACAATTAACTTGGAGTGCTGTATGGTGACTGTGTGTGAACCAGCAGATTGCAAGCTGATAGTTCCACAGCAGAACTGATCAGACTCCAAGGGGTAAGTGTGGGGCAGAATCAGTGTGGATTGCCTGTGCCCCGGCCCTGCTTGCATGGGGAGGTGGTATCGTTTAAAGTGTATTCGATTGCTCGATCAAACCAACATTGAACAATTGACTTTGTGACAAGATATACATCTTGTTTCTCATTTTAAAAAAATCTGTTCATTCTGATGACCCGATGAGTCAGAGGGGGATCAATTTCCAAAGCTAATTGTCCATTTCATTGCACTTCCATGGACAGGTGGTTCACATGCTGATGGACATCTAGAGACAAAGAAACCTCTGCTAATTGTCCTTTTCAGGACACTTCCAGGGACAGGTGGCTGATATACTGAGGGGGGCAGGTCACAAAAATGAAGAAAGCAGCAAATAAGGGACAGGGACTTGGCCGTGGTGCTGCTGCTGCTGCTGCTGGTAGAGCTGGTGCTACAGGGAAAAAGACGTGTTAGATCTGTGCCTGATCCACCCTCCACTGGTACCTGCAGATGTCAGGGTTTGCCTACTAATGCTGCAATACCGATGCCAAAATGGCGAGGCCAAAACAAGTTGAGGCATTGATAGATTATATGGCACTCAGTGCTTCAAGTTCACCAGGGACATGCAAAGCAAACAAAGAAACGTTATTAGTATAAGTATTTTTGTTTATTAATAGAAAGCTATTGTATTCCATGGCGCTGTACAAAAATTGCAGGGGGTGGGACACTAAATAATTTTCACCATGTCTATGTCCAGAAACCCGCAAAGCAAACAGAAGCACATTGTTAGTATTATTATTTGCCTCCACTCGTTGCCTCCTGTGGTCTCCTACTCTGCTTCCTCCGCTGCTGAAACCCATCTGTCTTGGCAAATGGCCAGAGACTGGCCAGACACTGGGGACTGGGATTCAGGAGCAGATAGATAAATGGTTGTGTGCAGCTGAACCTGAAGCCCAGCAAGATGATGGGCCTCAATGACTGAATCCTAGTAGCAGCCTTGGGCCGAGCTGGGTAGAGGCATATCCATTGGCTGGTGCGTGTGCTCATCTTGTTGTTCTGATCTTCCTGGCCAACTATCCAGACATGCCAGAGCTGCTGCATAAAGTGCAAGCCATGTGTGGGCACTTTCTGCGTTTACACCCTGCACTGCTCGCCAACCTGTACTGCACAGAAACTTTGGCCTTCCCACCCACCGCCTCATAGGCGATTTGCCAATCAGGTGGAATTCCACTTTCCATATGTTGTGAGCAGCAGCAGCAGGCAATAGTAGAGTTCCAGCTACAAAATGCCCATGTTAGTCGAAGTGCAGAGCAACAGAACTTCACCACCCATCAGTGCGCCTCCACGAGGGACATTTGTGCCATGCTGATGTGCGTCCAATAAGCCACCAATATGGTCAGCAAAGTGAGAACTCTTCCAGAAACCTTTTAGCTAATGGAACACAAGACTGTGATCCCCTCTATCTGAAGAATTAAAGCAGAAGGATTTAAACCTGTGATATCTGCCTTAGCAAATTATATTGTTAGCAAGCCAGAGTGAGGAGGTCTCTGATCTTTTCATCAAATGCACTTGGTCAATCTTCACTAATTGTACAATATAGTGGTATGCAATTCATTGTGACAATGTAGATCAAATGTGTTATACCATTCTTACTTATTGTGCAATTTAGATCTAATGTATTATACAATTCTCACTGATTGTACAATGTAGATCAAATGTGGTATAATATCCCCACTGATTGTCCAATGAATATAGATTATTGTGGTATACACTTCCCACTACCAGTAGAATGTAGATCAAATGTGGTACACAATTCCAACCGATTGTACAATGTATATCAAATGCGGTATAATATCCCCACTGATTGTCCAATTAATGTAGATTATTGTGTTATACACTTCCCACTACCAGTAGAATGTAGATCAAATGTGGTACACAATTCCCACTGATTTTACAATGTAGATCAAATGCTGTATACAATCCCCCCTGACTGTACATTGGGCTGACTGTCTCCCCTATATGTCGAGCAGCCTCTTCTGCCCACCTATACACGTCCAGCAGCCCAATTTCCACCCCTGTGTCCGGCTGCCTGATTTTCCCACCTGTGTGTCCTGAAAAGTGCAATTGTTCTTTTAGGCTTTCCTTTAAACAGCCTATCTGTCCCTCACTCAGATGCATCAACCTTTTCCTAACTAACCAAGTGTTGGTATGGCGTAAGACACATGACCTTGCCTTTTATACAGTAGGGCTACATGTCCTGCCTGACCAATCACAGACATGCCCAGCACACAACGAGTAGGAGTGTATCTGATTCCAGGACTGCCCGTGACCAGGTTGTATAGTGTTCCAATTTGGAAGCTTATAACCATTCCTGAACCCACCTGGTAAGTGGACACTACATTTTTTGGGATGCCCTTGGGTGGGACACTGAGCCCTGTTTCCTAGTAACTGAATCTCCTTCTTTCCCATGACCGGCACCTGCATCCCCTCCGGAAGAAAAGACCCGGTGGATCCCATTAACCCTATCCTACCTGCTTTCTACTTATCCTACCCTCTTGTTCCCTAAATGAATCCTCTTTTAATGAATAAATGAATGTGTATATGCTTTTTTCTACTGCACAGTATGCAGTGGTTTTCTGTATTTCTTAATGGCAGTCAGCTTCTGCAGAATCGGTAGATTTCTCTGGTCTTCTTGTGTATTCAGCCAAACATCAACCCAAACCATCTTTGACTGGATGTCCCGTTTAAGAAGGGACAAAACCTGAAAATCCTGACTCTAGAGCTGGCTAAAAGCTTGCCATTGGAGCATCCTGATTTTGGGTGTTTGAACCCCCATGTGTCTTTGTATACTAACATCTTACAGTGTTCCAAGGGCACATGTGCAACGCCCCAGCAGCATCCCTGCTTTGCACTGAAGGCCTGAATGTCTGCTGTATGGGCCTGCAGGGTAAAGGAAGCAGAGATGCTGCGGCAAAGAGCAGGGATGCACACATGCCATGGGATCCCAGGTTGAGTAGATGAAAGCCCAGGAGTGACACATGAACAGATTTTAGTGCACTTTAATAGATGATTTGCAGGCACCCTACCCAACCCCCACCCACAAAACAAACCTGGCAGAGATGTGCAGGCATTTCCTACCACTTAATAATGAGATTGCAGACCCTCAATAAAAACCTACCCCCCCCCCCCAAACACCTGGCACCAGGTACACTTCAACCCTACAGATAATATTGAGGTTGCAGGTGCCCTACTACCCCCCAAAGCCCACCACAACCCTGTGCCCTTCCAGGGACTGAGCAAAGACAGAAATAACTGCCTGCTAATGCTATGAGTATCAGCAGGATAACTTCGTTTCCCCACTGGGAACACCACAGCAGTTCCTTTAGTAACAAAACACTTGGACATTCCACATTTAAAGAACAGTGAAAGGTCTGTAGTGGCTTCCTCTCAGTCAGCAGCCTTTCCTTTCTTTGATCTGTGCAGCCCCCCCCCCCCCCCATAGCAATGACAATAATACTATGGCTAATAATACTATAATACTAATACTATAATACTAATAATACTATAGCACCCTAAATTAGGATACTTTGCCAACAGCCCACCCACAGTTTTTTTTACAGCTTCTCTTTCTGGTCCACTTACACATCCACCTCCCAGTTTCAAATGACCCATGTGAAAATCCCAGTAGTCACATGGGTTGGCCTCGACTGGGGCCGGTAAGGAGAATGCCACGCCATCCCACGTGACCGTCGGCGGCCAATCACGGGGCCACATTTCGTTCAGGGAATTTGAGGTTCAGGTGCCCATATTCTGAGTGCTCCCTGACACTGTCACAATGTGGCTCCACACCCATTATGCAGGAAATAGGTGTGAAACTGCTTTAATTGAATAGAGCGAGGCAATTACTGAAAACAGCAAAGACAATTAATGGTTGTGTATATGATGCCATGATAGGTACAAATATAATAAATAAGATGGAGGAACAACAATGATAGGGCCCTGACCATATAGAACCTGGAAGAGTGGGAACCTTTTCATTCCCTATAGGTATGGCCCTGCTAGCATTGACCCTGCACCCAGAGGCATATTCTCTTAGAGTACTGAAACAATCTGTGTCAGACCACAGACCACAGTAAGCCCCAGACCCAGAAGCATTTCAGATGAAATTTTCATCCCCGAAGCTGGGCTAAAAATTTCTCAACATGAAAGGGCATGTTGACAGATTCTGACCTCTCTTGGCTTTCACATATAGAACCTTCTAATTGGAATCCGTTTGGTTATCACCCCCAGGGCAATTATTAGGAATGGTAGTAGGAATGATAGTATTGGCCAAGTTATGTGGATGAGCAGGTTTGCCAGAGCCATAGCAATGTGTTACTGTAATGGGGCCAAAAATCTCCTTTACTGTCCTGTTGGAGGTTTTAGCGCATCAGTTAATGAATGAAGGCTCCTACTTTGGAATCTTTTAGAATTATTTCGATTTTGCTGAATTTGAAGCAGTCATCTGTTACTATATAGCCCTAAAGGTTTCTGCATTAAAGGGACAGTCCAGATAATGTCAATATAAAGACCTAAAGGAGCTTCCAAGGCATCTCCTCCACTTTATGTAAATGCTGTAAAAAGGCTCCAAAATGTGCCCTTACTTTCCATTTTATTTCTCCTTGAGCACGCTCCAAATGTGGTCGTACAGCTGCTCCTCAGTACTCCCAGCGAGTCTAGCAAGCTACAGTGGTCATGCTAGCCTAGTTTGCTTATGTTGGGTGCGCTGAGGGACCGGGGCAGCAGTGTGACCAGATTTGGATTGTGGTTGTGCAAAAATTAAAAGAAATGAAGGGTCAAACTTTGGAGACCTGCTACAGCATCTACAGTGCACTGCAGGAAATGGAGGAGAGGCACATGAGGCAGGCTTTAGGTGAGCTCCTTGCTGTTGCCTGGTCTGTCCCTTTAAATTCTAAAGCAGAGCCAGTTTCAGCTCTAAATAGTAAAATGAAGACTGATGTTTCAGAGAGCTCTCTAATATTTTGGGGCCTATTTTGCTACAGTTACGCCTGAGTTTCCATTACGGCCGGCTTGCAGAACAGGAGAATCCACGCTGCTGTCTATGCATACACAATGGCAAGAGATAAGAGTAAGGACAGTATTTTCAGTGTATCCAATTCAACATTTTATAGAAGCGATTCATCAAATTCTGTAAGTCAGACTATTCAAGTCGATAAAAGTTACAGCCTGAACAGCCTGTGTTACCCACGGAACAACCTTGATAAATCAACTTCATTTGGCATGTATTCGTTACAGCCGAGCATTAAATGTATCATCGCAACTATTTCTTTGTTTTATGTCAAAAATTGCATTGTGTCTAGAGACACAAAATGGAGCAGGGCGTTCGCTCGGTTTTTGGTTCATTTGCAGGAAATATTGAAAAATATATTGGCCCAATCTAGGAAATGTTAAACTGCTGAATTTAAACTTTTTGAATCAATTATAATGGCCTGAGATCGATATATATGAGTGTTAATGTGAATGCGCGGTGTGATTAGCCTACAGGGGCTATTGGTATTATAGAGCATCATAAGCCCCAATGCAAGCATAGGCTGAATTTTTGCAGTTTCATCTAAAGTAGACCTACATCTAAATTACCGTATATTTCGCCCTATAAGATGCACCTATTTCCCCCAAAAGGGGGGGTGTCAGTGCGTCTTATGGGGCGAATGCAAAACAAAAAAAACGTACATTGCTGTCTTCCACGGACATAAAAACACACACACATATATATATTGCCAGCTTCTGCTGCCCTTACCGCTGCTTCCGTTTAATGACACTGGCAGGATTAACAGGTCACGCACACCTGGAAGTCAGAACTGGTGGGAGCGTGAAGTAGCAGGTAGTGGCGGCTATGGGGACCGGTAAGTGGTGGTGGCGATGATTGCGGACGCAGGTGAAGAGCGTGTATATGTTTGAGAATGTGTGTTTGAGGGTGTGTGTGTGACGGTGTGTGTGAGAGACAGCTGCTGACAAGTGCAATTGGGATCCCCATACTGTGCCTGCATCTGAGACGCCCACACACTGCCTGTAATTGGGATGACCACACACGGCCTGTAATTGGGATGTCCACACACTGTCTGTAATTGGGATGACCGCACACTGCCTGTAATTGGGATGTCCCTTACTGCCTGTAATTTGGGATGCCGCTCACTGCCTTTAATGTGGGATACTGCTCACTGTTTGTAATGTGGGGTCTGTAATGGTGTGATTGGGGGAATTCTACATAATGTCTATAATAGGGTAATTGAGAAGGGGTATTTTAGCACACCATTTGGGTCAGAATATATTTTTCTAATTTTTCTTCTCCAAATACTGAGTGCGTCTTTTAGGGCGAAAAATACTGTATGTATTTCCCCTCTTCACATGAGCTGACCCTCCAAGCTGTACAGTGAAAGCAGACCCCAGAAGCATGGCTGGACAGAACCTCTGAAAATCATGATAAACTTAGCAGCGGATTCTTGTTTGTACCAGTTTTCAATCCAGAGAGTGATCAAATTCCAGTCAGTGAATCCCAGGAGTTCTAAATCTGAGCAGGCTGTGTTCAGAGCAGAATAACTAGTTGGAATAGTACATAAGGTAAGTAGGTAAACTAGAGCAAGTGTCCTTTTTATTCCAGTAGGAAAGGTTAATATATAGTCTCTTACCTACTGTGTCACTTACTTTGGACCCTGCAGCTAGCGCACCCTGTGCTCCATCCTCAAGAGCTGTTTAGGTACAATAACAGTGACAGTTACAGGTGAATTTAAAGTGATCCTGTACCCAGAAAGGTGGCATATGTCTATCCCCAGCTCAGTGCACCAAAAGTGGGTGCAGTCTGATGTTCGTGTTGCGGCCATATGGCTCCCTGGCCATGCAGCAGCTCCCCCGGTGCTCTCCAGAGATGAGTCATTCATTTACAAACAGCCCTAGCATGTAATGAGTGAGGGGGCATGGTCAGAGCTGCTCACAGCTGGCCTGAGGTAAAGCAGAGAGCAGCATCCCCCTCCCACAGCAGAAGAGATGAAGGGTTTATTTCAGGAAACATATAGCACAATATTAGAAAACTTTTGTGTGCTGTTTTTGTAAGGTATATGTGGCAGTTTAGCTTGTAGTGCTTTAGTTAGATTTATTGCAGTTTATTGCAGGTCAAGTGGAAGCCTAGATATTTGTTGTGCCGTTCTTGCCATGAAAAGTTAAAGGAGGCTTTAAGTGCAGACAGCGTACTCTCAGGGAGGGAGACGTTGAGGGCTTGGGACTTTGATGTGGTAATCTGCAGGCCAGAGATCTTGTAAAAGTCGTCTAGGGTTTGAAAGAGATTTGGGGGGGATTTGACAGGGTTAGATACAAGCATCAAGATGTCGTCGGCAAATAAAGAAATTTTGTGATCATATCCCCCGACAGTGACGCCCGCTATATTTATGTTAGCTTGGATTAACTTAGATAGAGGTTCAATAGCAAGGGCAAAAAGTAGGGGGGAGAGGGCGCAACCTTGTCTTGTACCTCTGCCCAGAGTGAACCGCTTGGAGGAGTTCCCAGACTACCTAACGAACGCACCAGGCTTGGAGTATAGCGAGGAGATCCATGTGGTGAAGGAGGGACCTAGACCCTCGACCCTCCTTCCTCACATGGTGGACCAGGTTGAAGACCTTGCGGATATTATCTCCGACTTGACGCTGGGGGATAAATCCTGCCTGCTCTTTAGAAATTAAGGATGCAATATATTGTGCCGCGAGGACCTTTGCAATCAGTTTGACATCGATATTTAGCAAGGATATGGGCCTGTAGTTGCACCAGAGGGTGGTGTCAACATTAGGTTTAGGTATCATGCAGACAGCCGCAGTGAGCGCCTCTGTACTCCATGAATTGCCATTACTGAGAGAGTTAAACATCCGAACCAGGCATGGAGAGAGTACCTGCGCTGTTTCCCAATATTTAAGGAATAAATGGCTTCCTGGACCTCAGATAGTTTGACCGGCTTATCAAGGAAGGTCTTGACTTCAAGCGGTAGGGAAGGTAGTGAAAGTTGTCCTAGCAACTTTTCTGCGAGGGGCTCGTCTAGCGTAGTCTTAGATTTATATAGGTCCTCAAGATGTTTACTGAAGGTTGACACCACCCTCGATGGGTTGCTAGATAATGTGCCCTGGCTTAACCCTCTGGGTGACTCCTCTAAGCCTTCTGGCAAGAGGGGTGTTCGGTTTGTTGCTGATGCGATACCATTTAAACCTAGTCCGATTGATTTGACGTTCGGCCTCACCTGCAAGGCACAGGTTTAGTTGATCGCCTGCTTGGTTGAATCTGATTTTGTTACGTTTAGTCA
Organism: Gastrophryne carolinensis; assembly: GCA_027917425.1. Lineage (NCBI taxonomy): Eukaryota > Metazoa > Chordata > Amphibia > Anura > Microhylidae > Gastrophryne > Gastrophryne carolinensis. Next base: position 218,859,990 of record CM051234.1, read on the forward strand.
GACGTTCTTTAAAGACAGAGGAGGCTGAGTGGTATGCATCTAGCAATTTTTGAAGCTTTTCCTTATGTGAGGCTTTGCGCCGAGCAGATTCACGGATGAACTGCCCTTGACACATTATTACAGCATTATGAGCTTCCCAGAGCAGAGCCTCAGAGCTCACTGACCCCGTGTTTTGCAGGAAAATGCCCTCGATCTCTTTGCAAAAGCATTTGAGGAGTGCCTTATCAGACAACATGGGGTTGTAGAGCTTCCAAGACCTCTGGGGGGATCTTTGGGTCAGAGAGATCAACTCAACAGCGACGAGATCATGGTCCGACCATACTATCGGTACTATAGAGGAGTGGGAGAGGTGTGGCAAGGAGGGCGGCTGCAAGAAAATATGGTCTATCCTTGTTAAGACCTTATGCGGGCAGGAGTAGTGAGTGAAGTCCCTCTTAGTGGGGTGGACCTCTCTGCATGCATCGGCAAGGTGATATTGGTTTAGAAGGGAACGGAACGCTTTTCCTGAGGAGCCCTCCCTGGGGCAGTCCAAGGGCCGACCCACCATATGTCTGTGCAGAGTAGGGTGCAGACTTTGGTTTGAATCACCAGCCACTATGAGGAGCCACTTTACCTGGGGATCCAGAGTCCTAAGAAACTCCTCAATAAAAGTGTTCTTATTCTGGTTGGGGGCATAATATGTAGCAATAGTGACTGGTTGGTCTTATATTATACCGGTCACAATTAGAAAGCGACCCAGGGGGTCCCGTATTTTCTGCCATAGAGAAAGGGAGAGAGCGATTGAAAGCGATGAGTACACCTCTCTGCTTGGTATCTGCCGATGCCGTAAAGAAGAGAGGGTAGTCTGAGCTGAGAAATTTAGGATTGTTCTTCTTGGTGAAGTGGGTCTCTTGGAAGCAGACAATGTCGGCGTGTAGGGCCCTCATCTGACGGAATGCCTTCACTCTTTTCTGTGGGGCATTCAGGCCCTGAACGTTCAGCAAAACAAGTTTAACCGCCATGTATAAACCATACATTATCTGTTAGCATAGGGGGGCTGGACACCCGAGGAGGAAGGGAGGGAGGGGGGGAGGGAAGGAGAGGGGGACAATAACAGAGAACATATTAAATCGAGAAAACAACAAGATACAAAACCTTCCTTCGAAAAATTTCCCAGGGGGGTAGAGAGGTTCTCTACCCCAGTGGGGGAAGCTATCTGGTTGGAGGCTCCTTAGGCCAACCAGTGTAGAGACTGACCCTCAACGGGGGTCAGAAGTAAGGCTTCCTGACTCGACGGGTCCCCGGCGAGTAAGGGAGCGGGGAGTGTACAGGGCTTGAAACCTGAGCGCCCAGCCCACTATACCAGAAAACATTACAAATGAGCAGCAGTAAGCAGAAAATTTGAGTAACAATCTATTACTTGGTACGAAGGATGCATATCAAACAACAAGAAATGAACCAAACAGGGCTCAATCAGCAAGAGAGTCATAAAGGTTGTATACTGAGGGGGTTTATGCATAGAAAGTACCTGAAAAATAGAACAGGGAACCAAACAAAGAGTAAGGTAGTCCCAACATTGCAGAACGGGAACTTCAACGGTGCAACCTATGCGATAGCTACTTTGAGAGAGTGAGGGGCAAGATTCCTCATATAATGCACAGGGAATCTTACACATCATCCCTCCCCCCCCCCCCCCCAGCTGGCTTACCAAACCTGTGGACAAGCGCCCCTACGGCTTTGCTTGTTGACTGGATGCTCCTTCGTGGACCACGCCTGTCCTTAGGTGCTGGTGAGAATGAAAGAGCTCTCTTCTGTTGCGGAGGAGCAGCCGTGGAGGCAGCAGGAGCCTTCAAGCCGGCCAAGGCCAGGGCGGCCTCCAGATCTTGTGGAGTGGACGCCTCGTAGTGCTGATCCAGATGGTTGAAGGAAATTTTGAAGGGAAACCCCCATTTGTACTTGATCCTTTTTGCTTGCAGAATTTCAAGTGAAGGTTTCATGGCACGCCTTCTGGTGATGGTTTGGGGAGACAGGTCAGCAAAGAGTAGATACTCAAAGTTCTGGAATTTGAGAGTTCCTTGGTCCCGAGCAGCCAACATAAGTTGTTCCTTCGTGTGGTAAAAGGGGAGTTTCACTAATACGTCCCGCGGGAGGCTGTCCACTCTCTTTTTCTGCAAGGCGCAATGGATTCTGTCAAATTCCCGCCTTTTGATAGGGATGGCCCGGGCAGAGCTCTTGGAAGAGGGCAGTGACAGTAGACTGTAAGTCAGCAATTGCTTCAGATATACCTCTTATCCTGATGTTGGCGGTTCTCCGTGTCTTCGAGCTTGTAATGAAGGGTAAGGTTTTCCTCTTTTAAGACCTCCAGGTCCGTCTCGAGGGAAGAAGATAGTTGCGAGCCTTGTGCTGTGGATTGCTGCTCAAGGTCGTCAACCCTTTGGCCCAGTTCTTTTATTTCAGCAGAGAGGTTATCTGTAATATGAGATGTAATATTTAAGGCCCACCTCTCGAGGGCTTTTTCAAGCATGACTTCGTATCTATCGAGTGGTGGTGGTTGTGACTTCGGTGGTGAGCCATGCAGGGAGTTGTCCATCCAGGACTCGTCCTCAGGTAAAAGGTCAGCGGGGACGGTGTGAACGTTTCCATAATGCTGCCAAGGCTTGGCGGCGTTGTTAAGTCAGACTGCAGGTATAAATAGTAAGCCGGGGGAATGGGGCCCTTCAGGGCCAGAGGAGCACCCTGGTGGACAGCAGGTGGGTCTTTGTTAATAGCTTGAGTGGGTATACGGTTCAGGCGGAGTAGTCCGCACTATAAGGAAGCGAAGAAAGACCCAAACTCATCAGGATATAGAAAGGTGTTCTAGGAGGGCAAAGACTCCGCGCAATGCACTAGCTACAGGCCAATCTCCCTTTTGAATACAAATCTAAAGTTGTTCGCTAAGATCTTGATCTCTAGGCTTTCTCCTCACCTACACCATGTAATAGGATTGGACCAAGCGGGGTTTATGGAGCATAGGGAGGCGAGGGATAACACCATCAAGGTGCTGAACCTGGTCCACCTAGCACAGAAAAAAAAGATACCCTCTCTCCTGCTTGCGACAGACAAGCCTTTGATAGGGTCAACTGGGAATTCATGCAGGCCATGATTAGACATGTTGGGCTTGGCCCAAATATGATTAACTGGATCAGAGGACTGTATGACTCCCTGTCTGCCGCAGTGCGGGTGAACGGTGTACTTTCGAGCCCCTTTAAGATCACGAATGGTACTAGACAAGGCTGCCCACTCTCGCCCCTAATATTCATACTTACCCTTGAACCCTTTCTCTGTCGGATCAGGAAAAACCCATCTGGTGATCTGGCAGGTTATAAGATTATTACCAAAAATCTGAAGTTCTCAATTTAAGCATTCCCTCAGAGCATTTTCGCACCATCCAGAACTCATTCCCGTTTAAATGGGGCAAGGGAATGTGTCACCTATTTGGGCACGAAAATAGGTAATAACCTGGCAAAAATCTTTGAATTTAACTTTCCGCCACTTTTGAAGAGATTCGAGGAGGAGACAGAGAGATGGGGGAGAGGGAGGTTGTCATGGTTTGGCAAGATGAACCTACTCCCGTGTTTATTATACATTTTGCAGGCTCTCCTGGTGGCAATCCCACAGAGCTTCCTACGGAAGACCAGGGCACTTTTTGTTAGATTCATATGGGGGGACAGGAAACCCAGGCTAAGCAGAACCCTCCTCTCCTGGGCAAAAGGTGCTGGGTTTTCCTGATCCAATTAGATATCATGTTGCGGTTCACCTTAACAGGACCGTAGATTGGTGCCTGCATGGAAGACACAAACAGTGGGTTAGCCTGGAACAGGGATTCCTGGAGCTACCGATTACAGCAGCCCCTTGGCTGAAAACCAAGGATATCCCCCCAGCAGCCAAGCATCCCAATATGCGCCACCCTGAAAGTATATCAGTGACACTCGGGGCACCAGGACATCTCCCCTGCTCCTTCCCCAATGTTCCCAGTTCTTGGCAACCCGAGCTTCCCCCCTGGTAATGAAGGGTTAAAAGCAAAAGAATGGAGAGAGGCAGGCATATACAGGGTTGTGCATTTCTGGACAGATGGAGGTTGGGCGAACTTGGAGGATCTGGCACGCACAAAGGGTCTAATTGAATGTACAGGTTGGCAGAGAAGCCAATGTGCACATTTTCTACATTCGCTTCAGGAGTACTCTGGGGGAATGAGGAAGCTAACTCCGTTTGAAAGCCTGTGCTCAAGCAAACAGGCGATCAAGCTTACCCTCTCTTACATTCATAGATTGCTAGCCTCCCCTCCGGAAGGAGAGGTGCCCTAAGCGGGTAAGTGGGAGAGGGATCTTCATGTCTCTTTTACGCCAGACCAACGCAGGCGGCTCCTGGCTATGCCGCAAAAAAACCTCCATCTGCACTCGCTTTCAAGAATGTAATTACAAAATCTTGACGTGATGGCATAGAGTACCGACATCGATTAACAAATGGTGTCCAGATGTCTCAGAAAACAGCTGGAGATGCGGGGAGACATGATGCATGTTTTCTGGACATGCCCCGTCCTCAAACTCTTTTGGGACTCTGTGAGGGAGGTGGCAGGGTGACAGAAACAGAGGTGGCTGATGATCCAGACACGTGCCTTCTCCACCTGTCAGCTACCCCCCTGAAGTCTTACAAGAAATCGCTACTGTGCCACCTTCTTAATGCGGCTAAGATTTGTATCTCCAAAAATGGAAGAGCCCGGATCCCTCTTCGATTGCAATGTGGATACTGAAAGTCAATGAGCTCATGCGATTTGAAAGTGTGATACTCTCTTGAGAGAATAGATTTGAGAGCTTCACATGCACATGGCTCAATTGGCTGAGATTCTCTGAATCTAATGAGTGTCGAGCGCTGCTGGGAGAAGCCCAGAGGAGAAGCCCCCCCCCCGTTTTCATTTTTAGATTGTCCTATAACGACTTGAACATAATCTGTTTGTTGTGACATGCTGTGAAATCTATATGACCTCTTAGATGTTCATGACCCTTTTTTACTTTGCACATGTGAAATGTTTTACAGAAGTATTGCTTTGTACATGCTTGTGAAAAACTTAAATAAAGAAATAAAAAAAAAAGAAAGGTGTTCTACCTCTTTAAGAAGGCAGTGTAACTTGGTAGGGGTCTCCGAATAATAAGCAGTATTGGAGGGATAATGAAAAAGGGCTGACAGTTATAGCTGGTTTGTGCCGGGATGGTGTATTGAGAGACCAGTCCTCCTTGAGTGCTTAAAGGGGAGCTTGAGATGGCACAGCTTGTATGGGCTCCTTATTATCGCTTATAGGAGAGAAATCATAGGGGCTGAGCTGCATTCACTTCCTCCTGTGTAAGCTTGAGGGCAGAGAGGACTCCCAACTATACACCTCTGTACTGCAGCAGATAGACTGTGTGGCTCTGCTGGGGCTGCGCTATCTGAGCAGTAGAAAGGAAGAGCTCCAATACTGAGAGGGAGCCTCCGGTGAAAAAGACCCTGGGCTGCTGCTCACAATGCATCCAAGGACAAGATGGCGGCAGTCCCTCACCTCCATGCTGCGCCGCTCCTGCACGCTTTGGGGATTGACGCCGATCAATTCAGGATGAGGTAGGGGGGGTCCTGGGGTCGGTCCAAGCCTCCCAGGCTCGGAATCGCTGGGTGTTGTGCACTAGGGAGGGCCGGGGAAGGAGGTCTCTGTGGAACAAGGAATCAAGCGTTCATCCGCAGTCCGCGCACATGCTCACCGATTTGTTGCAGTTTTTATATCTGATAAGGCTGCACCAGTTCCTCCTCTCTCCAGCCTGTCAGAGCTGCTGTTTGAGGGGGACACTCCTCGCTCCCTAAGATGAGACATGCTGTGAGCAACTCTGGCCATGCCCTCATCACTACATCCTGTTAGTGTTTTTGGAATATTGCGTAAAGGATTTAGTAAAAAAAAAAACAGAAACACATGTTTTGAGGCACTGGTCTGCGGGTATATAACTACATAGGCCACTTTTCTGAGTATAGAATCACTTTGGGGTTTAATTATCAAGGGGTAGCGGCAGGTAGTGCCTCGTAGCGGCAGGCAGCGTCTGGTGAATGCCAGGCGCTGTACGCAATACCACATTTATGAAGGCGAATTCTGGTGAGCGACTCTAACAGCGTCATGTAGCATCATTACAGGTGGCTCAGCGTATAGCGCCGGCACTCTAGTTTCCAGAGCGCCAGGTATTACTTGTCGCTACCTGTCGCTCTCCTATACATTTCAATGGACGTTCCTTATTTTCTGTTTAAACAGGGTTTCCTTTTTTTTTCTCTCAATTAATTGTTTCACCTCTCCTGGGCTAGAAAGAGTCATTTTTTAAACTTTTTTGATTTTTTTATATTTTTATGCAGAATTGTCATTACAGGTCTGGCATTAAAGTATTAATAGAAACAAAGGGGGGGGTGGCAGCCACTCAGACCATTTTATAACTAACCTGGGAGGTGCACGCTAGCAGGGCAATTAGGATACAAAAGTCTTAAAGGAGCCACAGCACTCAACCCTGTTAGCTTGCAGGCCAGCCTATAATCTGTCTCTAAACTTGGTTAAAAACAGAGGACTCAGTCACACACATCTGCAGAAGTATGCTAAAGCTGCACCACTACGCCAAAGTGCCTCTGTTGGGTGCAGTTCTAACTCTAATCCCTGAGAGCCCATTTGGGACATACAGTGCAATAGATAAATTGGGAGCAGGCTTACCTGAGGTTGCCCTAAACCTCTCAAGTGCAAGCCATGGGGTGGAAGGGTCAAAGACCTTGCAATACAGCCTAGACCCCACACACCATGTGCTTGCACCAATTCAAAAGAAACAAAGGGGGGGTGGCAGCGCTCAGACCATTTTATAACTAACCTGGGAGGTGCACGTTAGCAGGGCAATTAGGATACAAAAGTCTTAAAAGAGGCCACAGCACTCAACCCTGTTAGCTTGCAGGCCAGCCTATAATCTGTCTCTGGTTAAAAACAGAGGACTCGGTCACACACATCTGCAGAAGTATGCTTAAGCTGCACCACTACGCCAAAGTGCCTCTGTGGGGTGCAGTTCTAACTCTAATCTCTGAGAGCCCATTTGGGACATACAGTGCAATAGATAAATTGGGAGCAGGCTTACCTGAGGTTGCCCTAAACCTCTCAAGTGCAAGCCATGGGGTGGAAGGGTCAAAGACCTTGCAATACAGCCTAGATCCCACACACCATGTGCTTGCACCAATTCAAAAGAAACAAAGGGGGGGTGGCAGCCGCTCAGACCATTTTATAACTAACCTGGGAGGTGCACGTTAGCAGGGCAATTAGGATACAAAAGTCTTAAAGGAGCCACAGCACTCAACCCTGTTAGCTTGCAGGCCAGCCTATAATCTGTCTCTGGTTAAAAACAGAGGACTCAGTCACACACATCTGCAGAAGTATGCTTAAGCTGCACCACTACGCCAAAGTGCCTCTGTGGGATGCAGTCCTAACTCTAATCTCTGAGGGAGAAGAAGGGGGGACGTGGAGCCAGAGGAGGGTGAATGAGAGGGGATGCAGAGCCAGAGCAGGGTGAATAAGGGGGGATGCAGAGCCAGAGGAGGGTGAATGAGAGTATATGCGTAGCCAGGGGAGGGTGAATGAGGGGATATGAGTAGCCAGGGGAGGGTGAATGAGGGGATACGGGGAGCCCGGGGAGGGTGAATGAGGGAATACACGGAGCCAGAGGAGGGTGAATGAAGGGATACACGGAGCCTGAGAGAGACATCCGGGGAAGCTGGACACATGTTGGACAGATCATGAGAGATAGAGAGACTTGGTAGATCGAGGGGTGGGCACTGATCGGCGGCCGCCCAGGGACACACTTATTTGCAGAAGCTACAGATCGGGGTAGAGAGCGTCAATGGACATGTGCAGGTGGGAACACAGACACAAGATGGCAGGAAGAAATATAAGGAACCGACCAACCCCTCTCCAAAAAGTTCACACACTGATCAACATCCGCCCAGGGACACATCAATCGGCAGAGCAAGAGCTGAGAAAATCAGGGGAGACAAAACAGAGAGACAAACCACCCCCAGGAGCCAACAGACAGCTGGGTGTGCTGCACTTTGATTGGCTCCTGTGACAATGATGTCAAAGGAACCACCCCCAGGTAACCTCTGGATGACCCCCAAGGCCTTCTCTTCAAGAACAACCTGGAACTGCAGTGCTTACCTCTAATCCATCGTCGATGCCCAGTGCCATCTGCTGCTCCTGTCACTGACATCTGGAGAGATTGGTTCCACCAATCTCTCCAGCTTCTTTTTTTATACATTTTTATTTATGCTTTTCAAATTGTACAGTAAAACAATACAATTACCACCGCTATTACAATTACAATTTCAATTACAATTGCAAACCACCTAGCGACAGCGCTCGTACGTACAAACAGCCAACATTCACGCCACATTCACTCTGTCTCGCCTGCTTTAAGTTGAGTTCGTCTTTGTGGAAGATAAATTTCAGCCCTGGAGGGTGAGCCACCGGTAGTTCCTAACCACTAGTAGAGTTAGGGGCATTAAGCCACGTTCCCCATACTCGCTCAAACTTGTCTGGGCGTCCCCTAGCCTGGTAGGTCATCTTATATAGAATCAATTTACCATTTATTAGACTCTTCCATCCTGAAAGATTCGGTTTGTTTGGATGTTTCCAGTTTAAAAGAATGCATTTCCTTGCATAAAACATTAGTAGACGCAACAGAATTTTTTGATGGCCATCATCCAGCATGGGTTCTACCACAATTAATAGGCAGAGGGACGCTGACTTCCTCACAGGGAGGCCCATTGAGATTGACATAAAGTTGGACACCCCGTCCCAAAATGCCGAGATAATCATACATTCCCAGATCATATGCAGAAAAGAGCCGATACCGGTGTTGCATCTAGGGCAAATGTCTGTTTCTGCCAGGCCCATCCTTTTCATCCTAACTGGGGTCAGATACACCTGGTAAAGCCATTTGGCCTGGATCAGCCTATCTCTAGCATCTACAACAGAGGAGTATAGGTTATCTACCGCTTCTTCCCAATCTTCCTGGTCCACACCTGGGATCAATTCTTCCCATTTCCTCTGTGTTTTTTTCTAAAGGGGATGGTTGGCTTAGAAGGGGGGCATTATATAACGTAGAGGTGGGTTTGCTTATGTCCGCAGATCTTATCAGGGACTCAATCGGTGATTCCACTAGCTGCAGTCCCACTATAGGAATCTGGGATCTCAGGGTGTGCCAGAGCTGTAGGTACCGTAAGAAGTCTCTGGGCGACAGTGCGAACGCATGGCACAGCTGCTCATATGTCCCTTCAGTGAATAGCTGCGCTAATGAGATTATTACCCGCTTTTTCCAAAAAATTGTGTCAGGAAGGGCCCTCAATTCTGGTAGATTAGGCTTATCCCAGATAGGGGTATTAGGAGACCATTCCGAAGGGGATCGGGGGGGATTCCTCATAGACTTACCTTCTGCCACACATATAGCGTCGCTCTCATACATGTAGTGGCGCGTGGGAGACCCTTTGTTCCCCTGTACACCAGACTCTGCAAAGGGATCATTGGGCCCAACAGAGAGGACTCAAGAGCCACCACCGGGTTGCTGACGGGGGTGACCACATAGTATATACCAGAAAATACCAGAAAAATATAACATCATGTGCGGCGCAGCCAAGCCACTCAATCTCGACGGGGCTTTAAGGATGGTCCTGTTCATTTTGGGGGGAGAGACCCCCCCCCCCCCCCCCCCCCCCCATATGAGCCCGAATAGGATGGAGTCTAAAAGTCGGAAGTGTGAGGCCGGCAGCACCACAGGTGACGCCTGGTACAGATATAGGAATTTAGGGAGAAAAAGAATTTTAATTATGTTAATACGACCAATGACTGAAAGAGGGAGAGCCGCCCACTGGGCCACTTTTCTCCTGAGGGCACCAACCACTGGGCAGATATTAAGTTCGATAAATTTAGAGGGGTCCGCATGCATGACAATTCCTAAGTATCTAAAGTTGTCCACTCTCTGGAGCGAAGAGACTGGGGAAATTTGGGCTCTCCTCGGTTCATCCACTACATATAAGCTGGATTTCTCCCAGTTGACTTTTAGGCCTGAGAATGAACCAAATTTTGTTATTAACTCCAGTAACGCCTCAAGAGAGCCCTTAGCATCAGCCAAATAGACTAAGGTATCGTCTGCATACATGGAGACCTTCTCGACCACCTGTTCCAGTCTCCACCCCCAAATCTCAGGGGAGTCTCGGATTAGCGATGCCAAGGGCTCAATAACCAGTGCAAACAGCAGTGGGGAGAGTGGGCACCCCTGTCGTGTATCCCGACCCAACGCCAGCTCAGCCGTTATGACTCCGTTTACTCTGACCCTCGCCTTAGGATTCTTATAAAGCAGTTTGACATATTTGACATAGGTTGGGGGGAGGCCGAATTTAGTTAACACTGCCCACAAATAGTGCCACTCGACAGAGTTGAAAGCCTTTTCATTATCGAGTGAGACCACCACTCTACTCCCCACATTGTCATACCTAATTTGCAGATTGTTAAACAGCCGTCTTAGATTAATGCTCGTCGTTCGGCCTGGCATAAAGCCTGACTGATCATTTCCAATGAGGGAGAGTATCACCTTATTTAAGCAGAGTGCCAGTATTTTGGCGAGAACCTTGGCATCCTGGTTTAAGAGAGAAATCGGTCTATAAGAACTGCATGCATCTGGGGTTTTCCCATCTTTATAAATAAGGGTGATAATCGACCTGTGCAAAGGTTTCAGGAAGATGCTCTGATGGCAGGGCCCCCAAGAAAACCTCCAGCAGCCTCGGCGCTATGGTTTCACTACTTCTCTTGTACCACTCGGAGGGGCGCCCATCTGGCCCAGGGGTCTTCCGGCTAGACATTAGGGCTATCGCTTTCACAATTTCATCACAGGTTATTGGACTGTCTAGCATTTCCCTGTCTGACTCTGACAGAAAAGGGAGAATTATAGGAGCAAGATAAGAATCCAGCTCTTCTAGATCATAACTTACTTTAGAGGAGTAGAGGTAGCTTTAATAATCATAGAATTGCCTAGAAATTCCATCCGAGTCAGTGATAAATTGGGTCTGATTGGTGATACCTGCAACCAGTGTTTGTGGACTTTCTGCTCTGGAGAGGTATGCCAAGGTTCTCCCAGTCTTATCCCTTTTCTCAAAAATTGTTTGTTGTTTAAATAATAAGCTCTTTCTTGTGGATTCTTGTGCCAGATTATACTCCCTCTGTAGGGCATTAGGGGATCTGGTGGGAAGGTAACCACTCTATCCATGATCTCTCAGAGGATACTGATGTCAAATGGGGGCGGGATGTATCTTTGCGTGCATGATAACAAAATCGGCCTTTGGAGTCAGAGTGCACTGAAAGAAGAGCGAAGGGAAGATGTTTGGCCACTAGCACCGAAACGCCCCTGGCATAATTAGAGTAGTGAGAATGAAATAAATGTGCAACCCATGGTTTTTTGATGGACATTGATTTCTGCCCTAGTAGTATTGGGCTTCTGCTTTTTCAAAAATTGGAGAACGGAGGATCTCTTTATCTTGTCATTGAGGCCGTGCACGTTCCACAAGATCACTTTACACTCCATACCAATTTAGTCTGAAACTCGTATATGCCAGGTAAACGTCCAGGGCCCCAGCAGCTCACCTTCCCTCTCAGAGCTTTGGGGCAGCAGGTCTCACCATTCACTCCATCACACACATACCAGTAACATACACAACCAAACCACATATATAAATGAACATAAACCATTAAACTCTGTTTCCGAGCAACAGCCCGCATTGGAGTAACACTCCCACCCTAGAACAACCTCTGGATCCGAGTAACGGCCCGTACAAGAATAACACTGCCCCACCCTCCCAAAACTGTATTAAACCCTACCCAATCCCACCCTGCTCCACCTAACCCCAACTGCGGCGAGCTTATTCCCTAAACCACAACAAATAACTCTTAACACTGGTTGACTTAGTGTCTGCGAGACGTGTTCGCTAGAGGCAGGCACCTCAGGTGGTATACAGGATGTGTATACCCCAGAGGGTCTGACCATCCCATAACTAAAGGGGGGATCAAGGACAGAAGGGAATTTGGACCGGGAATGGGAAGCAAGGGAATGGGGAGAGTACGAGCAGGCTGGTCGGACAGAGCAAGGAGGAGAGGACCCACAGCCCCCGAAAACGAGCGTGGTCAGACAAGGACGACCGGGTCCAAGAGTCAATTCCCTAGTACAGCCCCTGGCAAAATAGCAAAACAATTGAAAGAATAAGTCTCCCCCCAATCAGCATCTCCCCGGGAGTCCCAGCAACGTTAAATTGTAGGCAATGGATGTTCCGAAGCACAGAGCCCCAGCTCGACTAGCGGTGGGATACAGCCTCTCCGGCCGCCGGGAGTAAGTCCACCCAGGCGCCCACATCCTCTGCCATGAGGAAAAATCTTGTGGTATCTCCATCTTGACCTCGCAGCTTAGCAGGGAATAGCATGGCATATTTAATATTTTTCCTCCTAAGATGTGCTCTCACATCATTAAAGGGTGCTTCTGTACTTCCGATGTAAAGTCCGGAAAATAAGGATAGTCTTGCGCCATCATATAGGATGTCCCGCTGCTTCCGGGTATCCGCTAATACTGTGTCCCGATCTCTAAAGTTCATTAATTTCAAGATACAGGGACTCGGAGGAGCTCCCGGTGGCGAGGCTTTAAATGGGATTGGATGTGCACGCTCAACCTCGAAGAATGGCGAGAGGCCCTTCGGTGTTAAAACTTTTTGGATGAGATTTTCTGCAAAATTTTCCGGGGCATCCCCCTCTGCCCTCTCCGGTATCCCTAGTATTCTAATATTATTGCGACGATTCCGGTTCTCTGAGTCCTCTGCCCGGTCTGTTAGGAGCTTCACCTGGCACTTCAGGGAGTCCACTGCGGAAACAATCGACGACAAACCATCCTCTGTCTCACCATTTCGCCTTTCTGACTCAGTCGCTCTCTCCCTTATTTTGTCTAGGTCATGCTTAAAATAGATGAGTTGCTCCTGCAGGTTGTCAAATTTTGCAGTGAGGACGCTTTGACAGTTGGTGATAGCAGCCATTATTGAAGCGTTATCAGGAGTAGAGGTAGGAGAAACCATGCGCTCCTCCGATGACGCGGCCATGGTTTGTGTGCTGCAGTGTATTGACACCGTGCGTCTTTTTTTGTTGCCTCTCATATAGGGCTGACTAGGTCAGGACAGCCGTCCTCTCTGTTACTTGAACTCTGGACCAGCTATGGTATTGAGGGGAGCAGCACAGCAGGCGTGCAGGATTAGAAAACGCCAAGGATGACCCTTTACATGTAGAGGCAGAGATTATGGGTTGGGAGTAAGCTGTCTCGTGGCCGTTTAAGGCCAGGCACCATATCACTGGTTAATGGAACAATGGCCGATCCAGTCCTCTCTCCCCGCAATTCAACTTCAGCCCCTCTTTATTTATTTTTATTATTAATATAAGGCCAATCTCCTCGTGCTGTAATGTATCACTGAGGAGTGGGAAGAGCGTGGGGACCCACAAGCCCGACAGCCGCCCGTGGCAGGTAAAGCAGTCTCTCCACGAGGGGGGGGGGCGCTTCAGGAGAGGCAGATCAGGAGGGGGGCCCGTCCGACTCACACAGGTGCAGGTATTATAGGGGGGGGGGCGGCTTACTTCCGGCCCCCCGCGGCCTAAGTCCAGGGACAGCGATGCCGTGGGGTAGGGAGGTAAGGTCGGCGGAGGAAGATGACAGACAGATACGTCGCAGGCCCCGTTACACGCGCCGTCACTCCGGTTGGTCGGCGGAGGAACAGCTTCAGACGCGGCCGGAGGAACAAGCCGCTCCGGTGCCGCACTGGAAGGGGTTACCCTCCGACGGGTCGCGCACACTGCCTGGCTCCACAGAAGATCCAGTCGGGGCGGCCTTAGCCCTGGGAAGCCCTCACCTCAGAAGGACAGCTAGGATTAACTCCCCGATCCCCGCCACCTCAAGTGACGTTCTCCTCTCCCCAAAGATAGCGCCAAGACAGGTCCCGATGAAGGCCTCAGGATGTGCTGGATTGTCCGGCCGAGCTGATTGCTCCAACAATCGTTGCCAGGTACTCCAGGGGCAGTCGTGAAGGGTCCCCCTCTATCCGGGTCAGCAAATAAGTGGGATTTCTGGAGTTTTTTTAAGGATTTTTCCAGGAGCCCTCACGCCATGCATCTACTCAGCTCCGTTACATAGCCATGGCCCCCCGAACTCTACAGCTTCTGACACTTCGCTTCCCCCCACAGGGAGGGGCTAGTGAACTGGTGTCAGTTCACTCCTCCTATAAATACCCCTCCTTGCAGCAGCGAGCGATATGCGAGGAGCCCAGAAGGGGCTTGGAGTTCTGTGGAGAGTGATGCGGAACAGACCAGAGGTTGAGAATGCTGCTCAGCACTGGAACAAGGATGGAGGAAAGCTTATTTTATATTGTTTTAAACGCAAGTTAGTTAAAAGTTTGGTTTGCACAAACCCAAATTCCTTGAGGGGATTTGGCGAATCGCCTGAACTGAACTTTTAATACGTTCACTAATCTCTACTCCAAATCCATAGCAGGGGCATCCCATCTGAGCTAGTACATAAAACACCCCAATTATGAGATTCATTAATTTGGGTGGATAGTGCTATGTTTGGTTGCCACTTATTTTTGGTTGCCGGGGCCACGTTATCTGGTATTTGGCTATTAGAGATTTGGTGGCACCTTTCTAAGCATGTCACACCCATGTATATAAATTATTTTTGAGACTGCTGGTGCAGATTCTTTTTTCTTAGCTAGCAAAGCCTCACAATTCTCAGCCTCGGAGATGTGCTATTTTAGAACCTCCTGGTCACGCTGTGGTATCATGTGACTTCTTAAGAAGTTGACAACCTTCTTATATGCTTATTGCATATTAATGAGGCTAGTTGACAGCATAGTCATTAATTCACATTGATGAGTCTCTTAGCATGAGAATAGTAGGTATTAACAATACAGATTTATATGCTGTTTTTTGGCATCATGTCTGATGATATCCCCTATTGTGTAAGCCCATTGATGCCGGGGCCCTTTAATTGTGAAAGTTTCCCGCTAGCGATATGTGGCCCCTATTTTACTAAGAGATGTAACACCCTGCTGTTTATTACATTCTGTGTTGGCCTGGGAAGCCAGGATACTCTCATCCAATGTTGATAATATCTCCCACCACACTCACATAGAGAACAATAGAGAACTGATCAGAGTGCTTAAAGTGGACCAA
Organism: Gastrophryne carolinensis; assembly: GCA_027917425.1. Taxonomy (NCBI): domain Eukaryota; kingdom Metazoa; phylum Chordata; class Amphibia; order Anura; family Microhylidae; genus Gastrophryne; species Gastrophryne carolinensis. The sequence goes on from CM051234.1 coordinate 218,875,282, forward strand.
CACCCACCGGTGATCGGCCCGGGAATCTATAAGATTCCCGGGCCGATCACCTCCCTCCCCGCGGGACATCTGAGATCGGGATGTCCCGCGGGGTGAAACCCCCCCAAACACCCCAAACTCCTTACCTTGAGGGACGCGCGGGAGGCGGTGGAGGAGCCGCTTGTCCGCGGCTTGTCCATCGGCGCAGGGAGAGGTGAGTTCGGGGGGTTCGGGGGGGTTTCACACAGCGGGGCACCCCGATCAGGGGTGCCCCACCGAAGTGGACCAAGACCCAGGATAGTCAAAATCCTGGGTGTTGGTCCACTTTAAACACCTAGGAAAATGAAATGCTGGTACAGGGGTACTGAACCACTTCTTGTAAAGGTCCATATACAGGCATCCAGTGAGAGGTGAAGGCCGGGTGGGGGGGGGGCGGCTGGTTAGAAATATGTGCACTGGAGTGGGGGGGCTATAGATTCCACAGGCAAAACTAAAAAAGGCTGGGAGTATGGGGCAGGAATGGATGGGGAAGGGAGTGATGGGGCAAATCTGGGGGGACAGGAATGGATGGAGTTGACTTGGGGGAACGAAAATGGATGGGAAAGAGATGGCAGGACAGAGATGGATGGGGCTGAGCTGGGGCAGCAGGACAGGATTGGATGGGACAAAGAGATTGAGAAATGAAGTTTGTGTGTACCTTGCAATGCCACTTCCCAGCCATGCAGTACTTCATATTGCAATGCTAGGTGCCAGGGAGCTATGACACTGGCAGGGAGACTAAGCACTACATCGCCAATCAAGGGGGCAGCTCTGAGCATGGCAGCACAGAAGCAACTGACTGCAGGGCTGACAGGGCAGGGGCCCGGAAATCTGGTTCCAAGGTCCGCATTCGGACCCCAGTCCGCCAGTTGAGTACCGCTGTGCTAGTATATGATAGGCTACAAAAAAAGAAATATTTCGCTGATATGCTTGATTAACAAAACCTCCACACTCTACTTTTTCCCACTTGAAGTTTGAAAATAAGCAGAAAGCGATCACAAGGACATGTGTATCCCCACAGATTGCAGAGAAGACTCACCTTTTCCAGATTCTCACATTGCAGACGCGGGCTGCTCAGTAAATCAGCTCCATTCAGCTCTGCTGCTAGCCAATGTGATGGGCTATGACACAGCGTCTAGACAGCTAAAAGATCTGAATGCACTGCCGGCCACTTTCTGCTCACCTCTAGCTGAGGGACATATCCGTGCCAGCCATTGACAAATGCTTGACGTGGACAAATGTCTAGCTAAAGGTATAGCAGGGGAACGGCCCATGTACTGCTGGAACCTAGCTAGGTGAGTTATTGCAGCGATTCCATGGGGTTTCACACATCAGGGCATCCCAACTCAATGGGCATTGGCCATCCCTGGTGTCCTCTGGAGTCCAGGGTCAGTCAAAAATGTGTTTGAAAGTTTTGTGAGCAGACACATGCTGCCTCCCTCCTCTTGTCAGGCAGTTCAGCCATGTCACTTTCTGCTGGCTCTGTCCCTTTTTTCAAACTTATAGTGAGAAAAGGGGACAGTGGGGTAGATTATTTAAATCAAAGTAGGCAGGGTGAGGATCGGGCCCTGAAGCAGCCAGGCGGTGCCGCAGCAGGCAGCAGCAGCATCCAAAAGGTAAGTAGAGGCTGATGGTGGATAATCGGCATCTTTTTATTTTAGGTCCGATGTTCCTCTTTAATGCTCCAATCACAAGCAACCTCCATGTGACCAATAAACCCTCTCCCATTAGTCACTGCCACTCATGCAGAATCACAAGGTCAAATATTTGGCCAAGATCCAACCCCAGCAGCCGTCAAACAAATCCTGCCCAGAGGACAGACATGTGGTTCATGAGCAGAGTAGAAAGGTTAACCTGTGAGCCCAATTATTGCTGCGAGGCAGGTGTAACTGCTATTATATACGCTATTAAAATAAGGGAACCTGAAGTCCTGTTAGTCAGTTATGAAGTCAGTTATGACCTGTTATGGACCAAAACCTGGCCCTGAAGTCTAAAATCTGCTTCCCTAAACCTGGGGCATCTCAAATTGAGATGCCACACTGTGTTAAATTCCCCATGATTTCAGAAAATCTTACCTTTCTGGCAATCCCACGGTCACATCCCCAGCATTTCTTGGCTTTACTGTGCTACGGTGCTTAGCTAATCAGGCTGGAGGCAGGAAAGCCACAGACCACAGGGAGGCCAGGGATGTGGCTGCCCCCCTTATTCTGTTTCCGAAGAGAAAAGGGGGATTCACACAGCAGGGCATGCCAATTCAGGATGCCCCAGGGAGTGGAACTTGGGTGGCCATGGAGACTTTTAGACTCCGAAGTTCCTCTTTAACTTCGTGTTGTTTGACTGTTCCTAAGAACTGGGTGGCACCCTAGACATTCAAGCAGAAGTCACCAATCACCACCGGCTACCGCCTGTCCTCCACCCAGTGCTTATATTTGGGTGTTGAGTACCCCTATGTCTTATTAATATTATTTAATGTTATTGAATATACATTTATACATTTTATTGAATATACTGAATATACATTTTTGCTTTTAGGATCCTATCCTGGTTATTGAGTTTTCTTCCCTGGATTTCTCTATTTTAAATGTTATTATATTGTTTGTATTTCTTTACATAAAGCTAGTATTTATTATAACATGTTTTCATATATATATATATATATATATATATATATATATATATATATATATATATATTATTGGTGAGTTGTTATGCTGTAATAGAAGTGTAGCAGGATAGTCCTTTGGGTAAGGGTGCGCTTGGGATGGGGGCCCTGGAGAATGGGGGGATGTCCTTGGATACCCTGGGAGTGGATAAGATTAAGCTGTAGATTTAGTGGTTAGATTAGAGTAGCAGTAATTACATTAGGGGAGCAGTAGATGCCCCCATAGGATAAAAAGTAGAATAAGATAGTCTAAGTGAAAGGCCTCCTTGTACACAGGGGTAAACTGGAGCACAGCCCACTCCCATGATTGTTTTCAGGAAGGAATAAGCAGAACAGAGGGGGTGGGGCTAGGGAGTTCCAGAGAGTTCTAGTTAGACTGAGCGTAGAGACATAAGAAGAAGGATCTCTGGTATCCGGGAGTGGGAAGTGAGCCCTGTAGAGGAGTGACCAGGAGAAGCTGGGGACCCAGAGCGGCGTACCAGGCCAGCCATCAGGCGGTGCAGGTGGAGATCCTGCCACCCACCAATGAATACTTGGAGTCGGGGACCTAAGGGAGACTTGAAGTGTAACATGAAGTCGTTTGGATGGCAATCGCCGCATCTGACAGCTGTAGAGCCGGGAGCGGGATGGCAACCGCAGGGTGACGTCATCCGCCCCACCACCACCCCACCCCGAGGCAGTGCGATCGGGAATGCCCCGCTGTGTGAAACCACCCAGATCGCCGAAGTCAACTGCCCTCTTCCCGGTCCTACTGCGCATGTGTGGCCACTAATCCAATCAACATGCTCGGAGCCGCTGACGTCACGTCGTCTAAGGCTTCGTCTAAAGCCAGCAAGTTTGCTGACGGCCACATCTACCTCTACCCTCTAACAGGGAGCGTGCCCGCGCGGCCATTCACAAATGCCTGGCACGAGCGTGCACCCTGCTAGAGGAATAGCGGGGATGCGGCCGCGACTCACACACGTTGGACCAGGACACAAGATGAGTTTATGAGCAACCTGAGGGGTTTACACAGCAGGGCATCCCGATTTTTGATGCTCTGGAGGGGAGGGAATCGATCTTTAAGATTCCCGGGCCAATCGGCGTGGGTTTTGGTCCACTTTAAGCACGTGTCACTTTGTGGGTCTATATATACCAAATTAAGGTTTTCATTAATTTCCCGTACTTAGGGAATTTTTGTGCCGACACAAAATAACCAAAGGGCCCAGTAGTTAATTTTGAAGTTTTTTGGGGCCCCCCGTCCATGTATTTATTTATTTACAGATATGAAATTTGAGGAGGAAGGGTCAGCTTGGTTTTTATTGTGTGCCGTTTGTGTTATATGTTTGGTTTCAATAAAACTTCTATTTATTTTTAATATGTATATGTGCTGCTCCTATTTGTTGAGGTAGGTGAACAGCTTTTTCACCATCTCCCTTTGTGTGATACTTCTATACTATGTAAAAGTTGTGTCAGACCTACAAGTTGTAGCAAACATTCCCGCTGACCTGTGCGCTTTTTAATACCGTGAAGTGCCAAAGAAAAAGTTGTGAATCTGCAGTGAATGCGCGCATATTTGCAGCTTATAAACTTTTGCAAGCTGTGGAGTAAAGATATTAACTGGAACCCCGGAGGCTAAGATCATCATTTAAAGTAGAGAATTGATTGCCTGGCTTCTCAAACTTTACTGCTATTGTCATTTATAAGCACGGTTGTAATTCCGGATGATTTAAAGAATGGTGCCAGGTAACCCTTTCTCCTTTTTCTAATGGATCCCTGTGACTTTGCTGACAGACGGAATCAGTCTTATGTTATATTGCACAGGATCTTCTATCAAGATGCTCATTATTTTTGATATTAGCCAGTAAGGCTATTGGCACATAGCTCTGACATTCTAGTTTTAAATACATTTCCTGAACATTGGTTTCCGTGTAGAAGGAAACTCAATAACGAGCAGTGTGGCTGCCAGCAGCAGAACTCGGGGAGATCTGTATTAGTCCTAATCACCGGTCATGTTTCTCTTAATGGCAGACAAATGGGATGCTCCAGCTAAGCTTTGCTGGTTGTTAATGATCATGATACATGTAGACAGAGAATAATATGATTGACCCTCATTGAGCAATGCAAATTAAAGCCAAACAGAGGCTATTCGCTTATCACTAACACACTCATTTAAACCACAACTCATGCCTGATGGGAGCAGAAGAATCTCCCATGGCATCAAGGTAGCTGAGTTTGTTCTTCCGCCCTGCTCAGCCATAAAATACTTTGAACAGATGTTTCTATGGCTTGCGGGCAGTGATACAAAATGGTGCATGTGTGCTTGATGTTGAAGACAACATTGACACATTATTGTGATGGCTATCCGGCATCCTTTGCCCCAACAGTTTTGTGAAGCTAAAACTACTAGCATACCCTGCCAGATTATTTATGTACAAAGGGCTGAGGGCTGGAAGAAGGCAAAAAAGAAGAGGATCCGCAATGTATTTATACAAAAGGTAAAACCAGAAGCTCCATTCGAGAAAAGCACCATAAAATCAGTAAAGGACCCCAGCAAGTCAAAAAAATAGGCACATGTTCTAACGCGTTTCGGACATTGTAAGTAGGTCCTTAGCCATAGATAGTGTATGGCCATATAAACAATCTTAAATAGTAAAAGGATGGACTCACCTGTAATCATCAGCGGCTCCGAGCGCGTCCACGCCAATTTTTTTGACTTGCCGGGGTCCTTTACTGATTTTATGGTGCTTTTCTCGAATGGAGCTTCTGGTTTTACCTTTTGCATAAATAAATTTCAAGATTTTAAGGAGTGCGGATCCTCTTCCTTTTTGCCTTCTATACGCATGTGGGGCAGGAACGGCCCCTGATCTTGCACCCAGTGGCCAGAGTGCGTCCACCTCTCAGTTTTTTTTTTTTTGCCTGTATATTGGTGTTCCTGTGGATTGCACCTGGCTTCTTCGGACTTAAGCACATCCATTATGGCTACTTCAAGATCTATAGTGGCCCAAGATAACCCCGACAGTCCTTTGGATATGGACTTTCTTTTTACTGATAAACAGAAACGATTGGCTCAATTGGATGCCTTCTCTCATACCTCACAGGAAGCCACTGAATTTCCTGGATCCACCATGGACATACAAGCGCTTTTCAAACTTCATGGAGACCTTCTCAACAAGGAGACTAAAATCTGGTGGGACATGTCTACATTATCTAAATATATCGATGATCGTATGTTCCCTCGGGGATTACGGATCAAAAAGTTTCCCACCTTTGAACTCCCTGAGACATTTAAAGAGAGATGGAATAATGTTCTCACGGAGGCATCTCTATCTTTGATGTCCATATTGGTGGAATACCAAGGGCAACGGCTGGATGAATTACAGGCCTCCCTTGAAAAGTCCACAGCGGATCTTGAGAATAAGAGATCAGTACCGGGCTTTAATTCCCTGTATAAGAGAATGTTGGAACTACAAGAGAAATTGGAAGCCAACATTGTTAGCGTTAAAAAACGCAAATACCAAAGGGACACCAATGATTATATGGATGATAGGGTCTATGATTGGAACATTTATGGTCCCAGGAAACAAGGACCAAGACCGATTTTAAAGCGGTCAGCTAGACCCAGGCCCAAACGAGTGACTTTTTTGACATCTGACTCTGATTCAGATCAATATGATTAGTATGATCAGTATAATCAAATGGCCCCTGCTACCATGAGACGAAAATCGGGAGATATGAGCCCCCGATCCACTTGTTATAGGTCCAACAGATCACAAGATAAAGCTAGTGATGGTTTTTTAGGGGACCGTACTTCTGGGCAAACCACACGGATGGTTACGCGCTCCAGGCAAAGAGACCGTGCAGGAGGGCAGGCCGCCGACACAGATGTCCTGAATCTATCTGATCATGAATTGTCGCCTATTGAAGTGTCCTTATTGTCTAAAGGACTGTCCTTTGTTCCTGACACACATTTCAATCCCTTTAATACCTTACTAGATGTAAATAAATTTATTAGATCATTGACCTTAAAACGACACTTCTCCAGTGACAAGTGCAGGGCTAACCAGTGTGATGAGTCTGAGTCGGCACAGTCTGTGGGCTTGATGCCACAGGATGCTCAGATGAAGGGGATGAGGGTCCAGCCGATTGATTCGGTATTGCATGATTTCCTAAGACCAGAAACGTCTGTTGATATGACATCTACATCTAAGGTTTCCGAGCTATGTAGGAATACTGATATTGACCAGCTACAATTTGAATTGGGTGGTAGATCTGCCCTCTCAGTTGTAAGTGCCCCTGAACCGCCTCATTTCGGTAATCCCGATTTTTATCCCTTCAATTCTAGGGGGGACATTCTAAATGTATTTCAAGATTCTGTAGAACGAGATCTAATGGATCTCAAACCCCAAAACCCTCGCAGATGTAGGAGGAATCTTTCCCCACAGGAGGCCAAGGCCCTTACTGACCTCAGGAACAATGATAGTATAGTCATAAGGCAGGCAGATAAAGGGGGCAAGGTAGTGGTCCTAAACAAAATCATTTATCGTGATGAGGCTGTGAGACAGCTTAGTGACACTACTACATATAGAAAGCTCCCTGAGGACCCAACGAAAGATTTTCAGATTTTGCTTTTTAAACTCATTGAAGAGGGACACTCACTGGGGGTTTTATCCTCCAAGTCCTTCACCCTATTGTACCATTGTTTCACCACCTGCCCAAGATACACAAGCAGGACAATCCTCCTAAGGGCAGGCCTATAGGGGCAGGGATAGGGGGACTCTATGAACCTTTGGGCAAATGGCTGGATGCCATGTTGCAGCCGCTAGTACATAGACTCCTGGGTTTCTTACAAAATACAGGGCATTTGATACAACTTTTATCTGAAACACAATGGGAACCAGGGTCACTGCTATGTGCCATGGACGTCACGTCCCTCTATTCCTCAATTCCGCAGGATTTGGCGATTCAGGCCTTAGAGTTTCATCTTACCCACTATTCAGACTATAGTTCTGATCTTTGTATTTTTATTGTTATGTCAACTGAGTTCCTATTGCAACACAACTATTTTGTATTTGACGGCACCTTCTATTTGCAGATTAAAGGAGCCTCTATGGGGGCCCCATTTTCACCTTCCCTAGCAAATCTGTACATGGGGTGGTGGGAACACCACTCCATCTACAGTGATAGGAATAAGTGGAGACATCTTATTGTTGCTTTTTTTAGATATATTGATGATCTGTTAATATTGTGGCGAGGCACCGACAGTGATCTCACAATCTTTGTGGAATATTGCAATAGGAATGATTTAAATCTAGAATTTACAGCACAAGTACAACAGAAAGAAATAGAGTTTCTTGACTTGAGATTGGTTGTGGATTTACAAGAACAGGTTCTCCATACTTCCACATACCGTAAACCTACGGCAGGAAATAATATCTTGAGAGCCTCGAGTTGCCATCCCCCACACACTATTAGATCCATCCCTGTGGGAGAGAAGGTACGGAGCAGGAGAAACTGCTCTCGTCTAGAATCTTTTGTTGAGGAGTCCACCCAGATACAATCTAGGCTTATTGCGAGAGGCTATCCCCCTTGGATGCTATCGAGGGCCAAGCACATAGCCCTTTGTAAACCCCGGGTAGCTTTATTGGGTAATAGGCATAACAACAACAAAAAAGCTCGGGATGGAGTGCCTTTCGAGGGTGTAACTTTTAGTACCCCCTATACCTTAGAGTTCACACAGGTCAGTAGGATTATTAGGAACAACTTACCTATTCTAAAAGCAGACCCACTCCTTAAGGACATAGTGGACAAAGGTGTTCGGATAGTTAGCCGGAAATCTCCGAGCTTGTCTAGCTTGTTGTCACCTAGCTTCTTTCAAATGTCTAGTTCCCGTGGTCCATCTTGGCTATCTACCACGGGATTTTTTCCATGTGGTGCCACGCGTTGTGGCTTATGTAAATATGTACATAGAGGTAGCAAATTCACTTCTTCAACTACTGGTAGAAGTTTCTTGATTAAATCACTGTTGAATTGCAACTCCAAAATGGTCATCTATCTAGTCACGTGCGCATTTTGTGAGAAGCAATACGTGGGGTGTACTAAGCGCAAACTGAAGACCCGTATCACGGAACATCTGCATGGGGTGGGCAGACCAGAGTTAGTAAAAAATTCCAATGTCGCTAGACATTTTAACCAGTCACACCCTGGGGACAGAATCATGATTAGAGTTAGTGCCATAGAGAGAGTATGTATGAGTCCAAGAGGGGGGGATATATATAAAAAATTATTAACCAGGGAAGCATTTTGGATTTTTAACCTTAATACCCGCTCCCCCCTGGGTCTCAACCATAGGTGGGACATCTCCTATATCACCAGTAAGTAGAGATTCTTTACTCTTATGCCTGGATTTTTTTTTTTTTTTTTTTTAACTTCTTTATTTATATTTTTCAAAGAGATTGATACTGATACAATACAATTGTTGGGTACAAGAAACAGAACATTTGGATCAGCTCACAACTTTTGTCCGGAGTTGCAACACACAATTGGGGTTATTCAAGATGATACAATATATTTGTGTCTACCAATTGCTTCCTGCTTCCGCGTGATCCTTTAGGAAAATAAGAAGAAACAAAAAAGGGGGGGGGAGGGGAGGAGGGATAAAAAGGGGGGGGGATCAGTGGGGGGGGGTTGTGGACCCCCGGGCGCCGCCAAGTAAGGCCCTGCATTCTGCAGATTCCGAGTATTTCAACCAACTGAACCATGTGATTGTGAAACTATCGAATCTATTTTCCCGGGAGAGAATCACATTCTCGAACCGCATGAGTTCGTTAACCTTTACTATCCACATTTCCATTGTGGGCGGGTCTGGGGTTTTCCATTTAAGGGGAATGCAGGATTTTGCTGCATTTAGAAGGTGGCATAGCAGAGATTTCTTATATAGTTTGAGGGGGACCTTGGTCAAGTGCAGCAAGCAGAGTGCCGGGTCGTCAGGTACATCTGCCTCTGTAACCCTACTCGCCACCTCTCTGACCAAATTCCAATAGGGTCTAATCATGGGGCAGGACCAGAATATGTGGAGCATGTCACCTCTTGCTTCGTTACATCTCCAACATTTTTCTGAGGTCTCTGGGAACCATTTATGTATAACAACTGGTACTCTGTACCAGCGCGAGAGTATCTTGTAATTGCACTCTTGGAAGCGCGTGCATATGGACGTCCTATGTGGCATGGCTAAGAGTTTTCTGCATTGTTCCGGGGAAAAGGAAGTCCCCAGGTCATTCTCCCACCTCCCCAAAAATGAGGGCTTTTCCCCCTCTGGAGGGCTAATCAGTAATTTATAAGTATATGACAGTGTGTGCTTGACTGCGTTTTTGCTGGCACACAGGTCCTCAAAAGGTGTGGTATTTCTCAAACCCTCCTCAAAGCCCCGCAACGAGTGAAGGAAGTGCGACACCTGTTTGTTTTGCCAACTTGACCATGCCGTAAGTCCCTTCAGACGGGCGAGAGTCTCCAGGTCCATCCATCCTTCTCCCCCCCAGAAATGGTTCGCTCTGTAAATACCCGCTCTTCTCCACTCTCTAGGTATAGGGCCCTCGTTGCCGGGGGGGAAGCGGGGATTGCCCAGGATTGGGAGCATAGGGGAGGGGGTTGGGGAGAACTCCGGACGCTCAAAGTGGCGCCGACAGGCCCTGATGGTGGCTCCAACTGTGGGATGTTTCATGGCAATGGGGATCTCATGCTCGTCTAACCAGGCGACTCCGGAGATCGGGGCCTCCAGGAACCCCTGTTCTAGCCCTACCCACTGTTTATGCGTCCCATGAAGACACCAGTCAATGGCTCTACTGAGGTGTACAGCTGCATGGTACAGGATCGGGTCTGGGAAGCTCAGTCCCCCATTGTCTTTCGCCCGGGTCAATACAGTTACATTCAGCCTCGGCTTTTTATTGCCCCAGACAAATCTGATGAAGAGACCTCTAACTTTTTGCAAAAAACTTTGGGGAACCGTCACTGGGAGAGCCTGCAACAGGTACAGCAAACGGGGGAGGAGGTTCATTTTGGTTGCATTAATGCGGCAAAACCAAGAGATCTTGCCCTGGCCCCACCTAGCCGTCTCCTCCTCAAACTCCTTCAACAACGGCGGGAAGTTTAGATCGAATATTTTTGTTAGGTTATTACCAATTTTGGTCCCCAGGTATGTAATACTGTCCTTGGCCCATTTGAATGGGAAGGAATTTCGTAAGTTGTCGAGTCTCTTGGGTGGGATATTTAGATTGAGGGCCTCGGATTTTTGATAGTTAATCTTATAGCCAGACAACTCTCCGTATCGTTTTAGTTCTGACATTAAGTTCGGGAGGGAGACCTCGGGGCACGACAGGCTAAATATCAGGTCATCTGCGTATGCAGCCACCTTGTATTGCTTTGGCGTGGTGGACTGACTGGATAAGCCCTTGATATCTGGATGGTGGCGAATGCGGCACAGGAAAGGCTCCAAGGTAAGTATGAAAATTAGGGGCGAGAGAGGGCATCCCTGCCTCGTCCCATTCGTTATTTGGAAGGAATCTGACAGGACCCCGTTTACTCGAACCGCGGCAGATGGGGAACCATATAGACTACCGATCCAACTCAGGGCATTTGGGCCAAGCCCTATGTGTCTGAGTGTGGCATGCATGAAATTCCAGTTAACTCGGTCAAAAGCTTTTTCCGCATCTGTCGCGAGTAGCAAGGCAGGGGACCCATTTTTTTGAGCCAAATGGATCAGGTTCAACACTTTAATTGTGTTGTCTCTTGCCTCCCTGTGCGGCATGAACCCCACTTGGTCCAGCCCAATAACATTATGGAGATGAGGAGCTAGTCTGGAGGCCAGGATCTTGGCGAAAAGCTTCAGGTCTGAATTCAGGAGCGAGATTGGTCTGTAGCTCGCACATTGGGCCGGGTCCTTACCCTCTTTCGGGATCACCGAGATATGAGCTCTTAATGTATCCACTGGGAGGGCGTTCCCATCTTTGATTGAGTTTAGGACTTCAAGAAGTTTCGGGGCAAGGAGGGGGAAGAACTTTTTATAGTATGGGAGGCCAAGGCCATCAGGGCCCGGGGCCTTCCCTCCTGCCGCTTCTGTAACTGCTTTATGCAGCTCGAGCAATGTTATAGGTTCCTCTAATTCCTCCAGGGCGTCTCTGGGAAGCCTTGGCAGTCCAGATTCTGTTAAGTAACGTTCTATAGGCCCCCCCCTCTCCCCATCTCGCCCCCCCGGAAGATTATACAGCCGATCATAAAACTTCCGGAAAGTTTCCCCAATTTCATTAAAAAGATGCGTTACACGTCCCTCTGAGTTGAATATCTTGGGGACATAGGTTTTAGCACGTTCTTCCCTTAGGGCCTTCGCCAAGAGTCTCCCACATTTATCCCCAGATTCGTAGAAGATTCTACGACAATTATTTAGTTGCGCTTTTACCTTGTCACAGCAAAGCGTTTTTAATGTGCCTGGATTTTTTGTGCTAGTAATCACATGATGGATTAGGCTCTTAAGCTGCTAGCGCTATATTACACTATATAAAAAATATATTTTTCTATATCAGGATCGTGGTGATTAGCATATCTGCTTAGATGCATATGATATCGACATTTTATTGCATATGATATTGATATTTTATTTAACATGTGTGCCAGCATGCCATATCCTGATTGTGATTTTTTCGCCTGGTCGGTTTTGCCACTCATGATTTGAGTGGTGGTCGAGCTGGCCCTCGGGCTGTGGCATATCTTGCTTGGTGGTTGCCCCCCTTTTGTGGGGTTTATCTTTATTTTGATATACCAGCCATTTGTGTCAATGACTGGAGATAGACAGATCGAGATGTATTATTATTTTGGTACAGTATTTTGCCTATTGGCTGTTGGATATTATCAATTCTATATAGCCTATACATCTTTGCATATTCTGTGCATTTTTATTAATTTTCTATACTATTGTGACAGCGGCTTGTGCGGTTTTCCTTTCCTCACACTGCCTGGCGTCCTCGTCACCTAGCAACGGCTGTCCGCTGCTGGTTGATGACGGGGGTCTCTATCTCCATTTGATTGGCCCACACCTCTCTTGTCTGATTGGTGTTCGCCGGGTTGTGCCGGCGGATGACGTCATTCTACTTCCGGCGGCGGGAGGAATGGACGCGCTCGGAGCCGCTGATGATTACAGGTGAGTCCATCCTTTTACTATTTAAGATTGTTGATATGGCCATATACTATCTATGGCTAAGGACCTACTTACAATGTCCGAAACGCGTTAGAACATGTGCCTATTTTTTTGACTTGCCGGGGTCCTTTACTGATTTTATGGTGCTTTTCTCAAATGGAGCATCTGGTTTTACCTTTTGCATAAATAAATTTCAAGATTTTAAGGAGTGCGGATCCTCTTCCTTTTTGCCTTCTATACGCATGTGGGGCAGGAACGGCCCCTGATCTTGTACCCAGTGGCCAGAGTGCGTCCACCTCTCAGTTTTCGTTTTTTTTTTTTTGCCTGAGGGCTGGAAGACATGTTTTCAGAGCAAAAGAATCACTTGTGCTGCATTATTTTACAGCTGATGCCCTGCTCTGGTCTCCCAGTGACTTGGGGTGGTGAGATGTGTTAAAAGAAAATATAATTAAAACACAGTGGTATAATTGCTATTAAATTAATGATGCACAGCTTTGGACTTAAGAAAATGTTTTGCCTGTGTTACCCATTATGTAAGGGAAAACCTTACCAGAAGTATGTGGTTTTAATATTACTCTACTCTAACTATTTAAAGAGAAATATCATTTAAAAGCATGTAAAATATAAAATTTAAAAAATATAAAATGAAAATGTTTATGTTATCAAATAAAAGCCCTGATTTCTCAAAACATCCTTAGGGTAGCATACCACTGAGATATTATGGCTCAGCCCCAAGGTAGAAACACATGACCACCAGAATACAATACACAAAAGATCTAGCTCCTCCTCCAGACCTCAGTCCTTTATGTGTTTCTGCCTGGGGCAGGAGCCAGATCACCAGCTTCTGAACCATTGGTTTAGGTAAGTATGATTGGGTCGCTGTGGGTCTGATTGGGCCGACCCATTCCCTGGATCCGGAGGCAGCCTGTCAGGAACCCCCAAGGGACAGGCCTGATTACCCTGTCCCTGACTCTCACAGTGAACAAGGGGAGGGTCAGCGCTGGTTTAGACCAGTTAGTCTGGTGTTTGAGGCAATGTGGAAACGTCAGGGGGATTACCTGTGTGCCATGCCCTTTAACAGGGAATTCCTCTTTGGCTCAGAACTAGAGAAGGTGTTAGACAGGTCTGCTGACAGAAGTAAGTATTTTCCCAATAGGTGTAAGGATTTCAGGAATATAATTTTTTTTTCTAGTCAGTCTTATTATAGGCAGCCCCTTTCTTAGCGAAGACTCATTTAGATGGGCCCCTCCTAATTCTAGAAGAGGCAAGTTTAGAGGATCCACTCTGTTTGGTACCCAACAGTCAGTCTCTAATAAGCAATGACGCTGGGTCCTTAATAGTTGCCTGGTTAAAACAATTCCATATTTGGTGGGAATCTCTACTTTATTGACCCTTTATTTCCAGGGGAATAAGGAAGGGTTTCTCAAAAGAATTCATGCACGTCCCTCCCAAGTTTTTTGTTACTCCTCTCTCAGGGGGCAAGGAGGAAAGACTGGCCATTTGCAGCAGTCTAGATTCTATGTTTGAAGACAGTGAACCTGACGGTACGCTACAGACGCTTCTGCATGGAGTCCATCTTTTTTGTGAGGAATCTGCACCCGCCTGGCTCCCTTTTGGTCTCAGTAGACCTGAAGGATACCTATTGGCAGGTACCGATAAGCTTGTCCGCTCAAACCTTTTTGAGATTTGCAAAGCAGAATGGTCACTGAACCAGGAAGTTTTCAATCAGATATGTGCCCTGAGAGAAACACCGGAGGTGGATCTTTTTGTCTCCGGTTGAAACAACAAGCTGAAGAAGTTCTTCAGTTTGGATCCTCCCTCAGGTTCTAAACAAAATATTCTGCCAATCAGCCACGTTCTACTGCTAGCCCCATGGTGGCTGAAAAAAACATGGTTTTCATCTCTGAAGATGCTCTCGGTGAGACCAGATCTGCTATCCCAGGGACTAGTGCTTTGTCAGTATCCGTAGAAGGGGCATCTGACACTATGGACCCTGAGGTCGCGATGCTCCTTAGAAAGGGTTTTATGGGTGATCATGAAAGGAGGAAGGTGGTGATGAGGCAGATTTATTTGAAAATGTAAACCCTGGAGGGTTTGTAATCAAAGATGCCCTTTTAGTCTCCCAATCATATTGGATTTCCTTCAGGAAGGAGTCAACCTGGGTCTCAGCATCGTGACCCTGAAGGTCCAATTAGCAGCCCTTTCATTTCTTTGGGATAAGAGACTTTCATCTGTCACGTTGGTCAGGTGTTTTTTGCTAGCTGTCAGGCAGCCCAGAATGATCCATTTCAAGTTAGCTCCACAATGGAATCTCACCCGGGTGCTTGGCCGCACCACCCTTGGAACCTCTGTCGATCTCTAATATTAAATTTCCCACATAGAAGGCTCTCTTTTTGGTGACAATAACTTCAGCCCGCAGAATCTGTGATATCCAGGCTCTATCCTGCCATCACCCCTCTTTTCAAGTTTTCCAGGATTGTATAATATTATGTGTGGATCCTTGTTACCTTCCTAAGATCTCTTCTGATTTTTATCAGACCCAAGAGATTATCCCTCCATCTGCCGGGGATAGTGATCACTCCACAGGTTCTGTAGATAAGTCTTTGGCTGTCGGGGCCTGTTTACTGGGGTACCTTCGACAAACAAAGGATTGGAGGAAGGACGATAGCTTATTTGCTTCCTTCTCGGGTCACGGGAAGAGTGAGCATGTTTCTAAGGCAACATTGGCCTGATGGATGAAGTGCACCATCAGTTTTAATTACAATGGATCTCCTTCTCCAGGGGGCGAATTACAGCTAATTCAACAAGAAGTATTTCTACACATTGGGGCGGAGCCACCCAGTAGAGATAGTATCTTGCTTATCCTCTCAGTGGTATGCTGTCTTAAGGATGTTTCCGAAAGGGCAGCAAACAGGCTTCCCTCTCTCAAGCTACATTATATTATATGTTATCTTACTGATTTACCAGTTCCTGCTTTTGTCTGTCTTTGTTTTTCAGATCTCTTAAATTACTGGGGTCTGGAGGAGGAGCTAAAGCTTTTGTGTATTCTTGTAGTCATGTGTTCCTAGGGGCAGAGCCATGATATCTCAGTGGTTTGCTTCCCTTTCGGATGTTTAGAAAATAATTTACCAGGTAACTAACTTGTCAAGTATTTAACTGTTGCAATGATAAGCAAATGTGTGTGGGGCAAAATAGCATACATTTTCAACTGGTAGCAGTTGAGAAGTAGTCTGGGTGATGGCTCCTGTCATCCAGAATGAAACCATGTCGTATGTGGGGTGCTGCTGTGTAGTAGCTGTAGGGCAGTGGGGAAGAGGAGGGGGAAGTGCCAGGGCTTGTCTGCGGTCTGCTGTTGCTTGGCGTGTCTGCTGAGGTGCCGTCGGTGGTATAGGGACGGGGCAGGTTGTGAGGGAGATAGAGAGTTTCTCACTTACATATTAAAAGTGTGACTTGGCTTGCACAAGTTAGATAGCTCAGTTGGTGAAGTGATGGATTCTGAATCAGAAAGCCTGGGGTTCTAATCCCTGCTTGGGTCAGTTGTGAATATTTGTATGTTTTCTCCATTGTTTATTTCTGTTTACATCTTGTTTTTGTTGCTCTTCGGATGTATTATTTTTACAGTTTTTCTTCCATGTTACCTCTGCTGCTGTCTGCAGTATCTTTCGGTTTCCCATTTTCTCTTTCTTATTCTTACAATGCCATTTTCTTGTTTTCCATGTATTCTTCTTTTCAGTGGTATGCCCCACTATTTTGTCTGAAAAAATTTACCTTTCCCTGTCCCATGGTGCATGCATGGTCTCTTGTCCTATCCAAAGCAGCTGCATCCCTGGGAGCCCACCTATCTGAATGGCAATGTATGGGAGAACTCCTCAGTCCAGAGATGCCGAGGATGCAGCTGCAGCTATTTGCATTGCAATGAGAGCCAGGAAAAAGGATGGTTTTCACACGGTGGGACATCTTGATTTGGGATGCCCCATGGGAAGGCTAGTGACCGGCACTAAAGTCTTTTAGACTCCAAGGTTGGCCACTCAGGGTTTTGTTCTGCTTTAATGCCTTTATATATAACTGCACAGTCATTCAAAGTACATTTTTTTTAGCAAGTTTAGTTTATTTTGTAGAGATTTTATATATTTATTGAGTCACCTGGTGGTCTCATCACAGAAGCAGCACCTCACACACACACACACACACACACACACACACACACAGCTGTTATAACTATGTGCAGCGCCTGCCTGTAAAAAAAGCTGGAGCAAGTTCACTGCAGCTGCTGTTAGCCAGTAGGCTAAATACTGTGGCTGTGCTATCACCTCATTGAATAAAACCCAACAGATACCTCTATGTTTTTCTTTACTATTGCCACATTATTTATATACATATGTTAGAAGCTATTGAGTAGTTATTTATTCAATTATTTATCTTGTTTAATGCAAATACTGAAGATAGTGCTCCTTTAAGAAGTTTCCCACTAGAGAGCCTCGAGTATTTAAAGTATGCATGTTAAAGGGATTGTCCAGGCAAAAAATAAACAGCTATACTCACATTTTGTCCAGTGCAGCTCCACCATGTGGACATCCTGGTGTAAAACTGATTGTAAGCAAAGAACAAGCACCCTGCCATTGTCGAGTGTAGTTTATGTCCTGCAGCACATCAACTCCATTCAATGCAATGGAGGGCGTGCCAAGGCACTGCCCCTTCCGAATATCCAAAAGTCTAGTCTGTTTACAACCCCCTGGCACTCAGGCTCAATGGGGGGGTTGTCCATAATAAGAAATAGTTTACCTTGCCCTCTATCCAGCGCTATTCCCCTGGAAATTACAACACTGGGCTCAGCCATCTTGGAGAGGCTGCAGTAAGTTGCAGTCCTTGCTTTGTGTGCAGCCCTGCCTACCCACTCACCCCCCATGCGCAAGTGACAGCGATGTGTCCTGTCTCCACTCTAGGAGAGAGAGTCGGGGGGGGGACAGACTAGACATCGCTTTGAAAATCTCATATGCTTTGCCTTTTGTGTGCTTATTTAGAATACATTAATCAAGCCCAACCACAGAGCCATCCACACAAAGGTGAGACTGTTGGATCCTTCTTACCACCTGATCACTCTTACATTTTCCAAGCTTTATTTACTCTATTCCCATCCTGTCCCCGTTGTCCCTTATTCTTCATAAAGTTTTTTTTTTAGCTGGTCGCCACCTGCAAGTTTATTGCCATTTAGCCCTATGTGCGTGGGTAACAGGTTGCTGACATGACACCACTGTCCCTGTAGAGAGCGGCAGTAATGCCTGAACTATTGCTATACTTAAGGGAGTAGCCATACATTTCAGATTTAGGTAAAGTTAAAAAAAAAACAAGCTGTTCAATCAGGTTTATCTCACCGAACTGCAGGGGCGAACTGGCCACAGCCAGGGTAGAGAATTCCCAGAGGCCACACTGATTTGGGGCTGGGTGTAACACCCAGGACACAGCCCACCTTACTTGCAGTCTGTCCAGGAAATAACTGCTTCAAAGACCACCTCGACCCCTTGCCTCCTAAATACTCCCTCAGTGCTTCCCCTATATACCCCAATACCCAAATACCCTAGCCCATGTTCAGCCACTGCAACGCTATAAAATAGGCATCATGATTGTTTGGGCTAAACACTGATGACCCATTATCAGCCGCTACAGTAATAAATCTTCAGTACAATCACTTTAAACCTTACTAACACCCTTAAAAGGGCAAATCAGATTGCTGCTCATAAAAATTGACCCTTCTGTAACTTCTGCTGTGACTTTTTTTCTCCCTCAATGATGTCCTATGGATCTGCCAGTGGTCTGCAAAGAGGAAGTGCTGCTGGGTTTCCTGCTGCTTTGCATTGCGGGGTATGTCGGTTTTGTCCAGGCAGCAGCACGGCTGGGATGCTGGGATAGAAAGAACCATACTGGGTGCTCTAGGATGGCTTCAGCCAGCAGAGAAAATCAGCGAGGCTGCATTTCAACTTTAAGTGGATTCAGGAGCAAGTGTATCACGCATGCAGATCGCGCAAGTGAATTTTGGGGGATTTTTTTTTAATTGAGCAAGGCCGTTGGTCCAGTTTACGAGAGGCCATATTAACTCATGTAATGCTATAGTCTCATTCAGTGACTGACTGGGAAGCATGCTGAGGGTACACAGAATACGATGGCGCTTTCTAAATCAACAATGATCAGGATTGAGCATGGACGTTGTGGGTTGGTCATGGATTGGTTGAGGGCCATTAATATCAGGGCTATTTTTTGGCCCTAGTCTGCTGGTGCCAAGCATTATGTTGGCCAAACTACAATGCCATAAAGTATGCAGTAGCTGCCTTTAGGCATTACACGTAGGAGCTGATCTGTGCACCAAGACAATTTTGAGGGGAGTTATAAGACCTTTAAACCTTAAAACAGATCTGTGCCCTCCCTGCAAACTCATGGGGTGTAAATAGATCCACTGGGAGTCAAAAATACAATTCTGTGATTACTCACCTGTAGAATTGGTATTATATGTATACAGCACGTTCTGTTCCAGAAGATATTCCTTACTCTTATACATCCAGTAGATGGCGCTGGACTGCAGAGACAGAAAAGTGGCTCCTCCTGGCCCCATATATACCAGGGACCTCCCACAAAATCCCCAGTATTGAAAAACAGTTAAAATGAGACCGGGAGAACTATAACCAATATATAAAAATTTGAACATAAGAACAATCACCATAAAGAGGTAACTAAAGATAATGATAACAAGGGTGGGGTGGAACAGGACGTACTGTATACGTATAATACCAATTCTACAGGTGAGTAATCACAAAATTGTATTATTCTAAGTATACAGCACGTCCTGTTCCAGAAGATATTTCCTACTCTTGGGACATCCAATAGCAGTGTACATAAGGTAGGGTGGGATCCCCAAAAGTAACAGCAGACAGTTTAAACCACTGCCGCCTGCAGAACTTTGAGGCCAAAAGCAGCATCAGCTGAGGCCTTAACATCAACCTTGTAAAACTTAGAAAAAGTATGAACTGAAGACCAAGTGGCGGCCTTGCAAACTTGTTCAACTTGGTGCTGAAAAGCCCAAGAGGCAACAATAGCACGAGTAGAATGAGCAGTAAGGCGGAAGGGAGGCTCCTTCCCCTTAGCAGAATAGGCCTGTATCACAGCCTGACGGATCCACTTGCTGATCGTGGACTTAGCTGGAGCCAGACCCTTCTTAGGTCCAGACGGGAGCACAAAGAGAACGTCAGTCTTCCTGAAGGATTCAGTAGCCACCAGATAGAACTTCAGAGTCCTAACCACATCCAGAGAGTGTAAAACCCTCTCCTTAGAAGTACTAGGATTAGGACACAGAGAAGGCAAAACAATGTCCTGATTGAGATGAAAGGCAGAAACAACCTTAGGCAAAAAATCTGGCTTAAAACGAAACACCACCTTGTCCCCGTGTCTCTCAAAATAAGGAGGCTTGATAGAAAGCGCCACCAACTCAGAAACACGCCTCACAGAAATGATAGCCACCAAAAAGACCACCTTAAGCGTAAGAATGGACAAAGGGGGCTCCTTGCAAGGGCTCGAAGGGAGACCCCTGCAGGGCAGATAAGACCAAGTTCAAGTCCCAGACTGGTAACATAGGCTGATGTGGGGGACGCACGTGAGTGACCGCCTGGAAGAAGGTCTTGACCAGGGGATGCTGAGTAAAGGATCTTTGGAAAAAAATAGCCAAAGCAGAAACATGACCTTTCAGAGTACTGAGCTGAAGACCTAGATCCAGACCATGTTGCAGAAACTCCAGAATCCTAGGAATTGAAAACACATGACAGGGAAGTGAGTGGGACTCACACCAGTAAAGGTAAGTAAGCCAAACCCTGTAGTAGATGGAAAAAGAGGACCTTTTCCTAGCCATCAAGATGGAGGTTTCAACAGCCAGGCCGTCAAAGCCAGCGTTTGTAAATTGGGGTGGCATAGGTGCCCCTGTATGAACAGATCCGGAACCCGGGGCAGGGAAAAATGATCTACTGCCAGCTGCACGATGTCTGCGAACCACACTCTTCTTGGCCAACAGGGGGCCACCAGTATGGCTGGCACCCTTTCCTGAGCTATCTTGCGCAGCACCCTGCCCAGCAGGGGAAAAGGGGGAAACACATACATTGCCAGGGCATCCATGGCCAAGGCCAGAGGATCCTGGGACAGAGAGACAAAGACTGGAAGCTTGTGATTGTGACGGGGCGCAAACAGATCCACATCCGGCTGACCCCAGCGGTGGCACAGGGAGCAAAACACCCTGCTGCTGAGGGACCATTCTCCCAGACGAGACGTCCCCCTGCTTAGAGAGTCTGCCTCCAGATTCTCCACCCCCGGGATGTACACAGCTGAGATGCAGGGAAAATTCTCACAGTATCAGGGACACTTCCTTGAGGGCCCTCTTGCTCCGGGTCCCTCCCTGATGACTGATGTAGGCAACCGCCGTCTGGTTGTCCAAGCGTACCTGAACAGCCCGACCCTGCAGGTGTGGGGTTAAGTGGGCGAGAACCAACCTGTTCGCCCACAATACCAAAATGTTGATAGGGCCATGGGCCTCCTGAGGGCCCCACTGACCCTGGAATTTCAGGGACTTCCAAAAACCCCCGCAACCTGTCAGACTGGCATCCGTGGCCAGAAAGGATCTGCCCCCCAGCAGGTTCCTTGAGTCCAACCACCACGACAGAGACCGCCTGACCAGAGGGGACAGGACAAACAGCTGATCCAAGGACACAGGGTCCCGATCCCATACTGACAAGAGATGAAGCTGAAGAGGCCTCATGTGAAACTGAGCATATGGAACCGCCTCGAAGCAGGACACCATCAGGCCCACCAGCTGCATTCCCTGCCTGATGGATGGATGAGGACAAGAAAGGAGGAGCTGAGCTTTCTCTTGAAGACTCTCCACCTTCTGCTGAGGAAGAAAGATCTTGACCTGAGATGAATCCAGAATCATGCCCAGAAAGGACTTCACCATGGAAGGAGACAGGGAAGATTTGGGGTGGTTGATCACCCAGCCGAATGACTCCAGTGTGGACACCACCCTCTGAGTGTCCAGCTCTGCCTGATGTAAGGACTGAGAAGCGATAAGCATGTCGTCCAAGTAGGGAAGAATGTGAATGCCCTGAGATCTCAGCAGAGCCATCACTCCTGCCAGCACCTTGGTGAATACCCTGGGAGCCAAGGTGAGACCGAAGGGCAAGGCCACAAATTGGTAGTGCTGATCCTCCAGAGCGAACCTGAGGAATTTCTGATGACCTGGTAAGATAGGTACGTGAAGGTAAGCATCCTTAATGTCTAAAGAGGTCATGAAGTCCCCTGGGCGTAGGGAATTCACAGCTGAGTGCAGAGTCTCCATGCGAAAGTGTCTGAATCTGACAAATTTGTTGAGGTGCTTCAAATCCAGGATGGGTCTGATGGACCCATCTTTTTTGGGGACGATGAAAAGATTGGAGTAATAGCCTTTGCCCCTTTCCCTCAAGGGCACCCGACAGATGACACCCAGTTCCAGAAGTCCTTGGACAGCCAGGGACAGACCCTGAGCTGACAGGGGGGTTTGGGCTAACCGAGATTTGATGAATCTTGAGGACGGCCAGGCTGCAAACTCTATCTTGTAACTGGAGGATACTACCTCCTGAATCCACCGGTCTGAGACATGACGCCTCCAGACATAAGCCAAGAGCCGAAGCTGTCCCCCCACCCGGATGGGTGAGGGTGCCCCTTCATACCTGAGGGGGCTTGGGGGAGGACTTAGGCTTGGGACCCCAGGAGGGGCCAGGGCGCCACGTCCTCTGCCCCTGCCCCAAAAATCTCCACGGGCTCCAGCAAAGGAAGCTCCCCGTCCAATTCTGGAGCCCCTGAAGGAAGGAGAAAAGGCACCTGAACCCCGAAAGGACCGGGGCTGCCTTCTACACTGAGGTAACTTGCCTCCCTTAGCAAACAAGTCCAGACGTTCCCCAAAGAGGCGCAGCCCCTTGAAGGGAAACCCAGTGAGAGCCTTCTTAGCAGCGTTGTCAGCTGCCCACTGGCGCAGCCAGACTGAGCGGCGTATCGCCACCAACAAGGCAGATGCCCTGCCGCACATTCTAATGGTATCATCCAAGGCAGAGAAAACATATGCAACAAATTCCTCACAATGCAGAAGAGCTCTATACTCTTCACTACCTGCATCATCAGGGGCCCCATCTAAGAGACCCCTGAGCAGGCTTTTAATAGCAACAGCCGTAATGGCAGAAGCACAGACTAGACGCAGCGCGGTCCCCACACAGGCAAAGGCATGGCAAGCCAGCTGATCAATACTCCCTCAGTGTAGTAGAGTCAGGGGAATGCATGACGGATGTGTTGGACAACTCCAGAACTGGTGCATCCACCTCGGGAGGACATGACCACCGTTTAACCATTTCAGCAGGAAAGGGATACCGCTTATCCCAACTCTTTGGCACCCCGGGGAGCCGGCTAGGCAGTTCCCACTCCTTGAACACCAAATTATTAAAATGAGTTCAGGATGTTCAGGAAACTCCAAGCGTGGTTTAACAGTATGAAACAGCCCCCTTGCTGCCGCGGAGCCACGTCAGGAGGAGAGATACAGAGTACTTCAAAAATGTGAGCTAAAAGCCTGTCAGTATCATCTGAAGCCCATGGGTCAGACCCAGAATCGGCACCATACACCCTAGATTGTTCCTCAGATGATTCTGAACCAGAAAATAATTCCCCCTCTTCCAGGGGGGTATAACCAGTAACGTCAAAAAATTCGTCAGCCTCCATAGGAAAGAGGGAAACACCAGGTGGTAAATGCCGCTTCTTAGCAGAAGCCTTAAGCTGGCAGAGCCAGCAATATGTCTCTCAATGCTGGCCACCCGTGCAGCCAAATCAGGTTGAGACTCCCCACTGGTATGCACCTCACTAGGAGTCAGATGTAAGCGTGGGGGGAGTAGGCGAAGCCAGAGGGAGCGCAGGCCCAGCCACGGTAACCCAGACTGCAGCATAAGCGTCTGCTGGGCGCAGGGTACACACACCCTGACATCGTCACTTATAGGGGATACCCCACACGCCACCCACAGCCGGGCTTATCCCGAAGGAACCCCAAGCACATTATCCTGAGAAGCCTCCATATGGTGATTATTGTGGCACAATAGGCCAATACGGGATTGACGCCAATAAGGCTACCCGGGAAGCCCCAATAGCCCACTAGGGAAGTGGGAGATATACAATACAAAAGCCCGCCAATAAGGGGTTAATGCTAAAAGGGAATAGGACCGTGAGAAACCACTAAAAGTGTGACCCACCTGTAAGACATAAAGCAAAGATCCCGTAAGCATAATACAATGAAATAACAAGTAAAAGCCAGCCCGCAGGGGCACTTACGGACCGCGATAGGGAGACGCCAGACACGCAGCACAGGAGCTCCAAAATGGCGCCCGCATATACCTCGAGGGGCGGGCCGCGGAGAAGTGACGCGGAAAACGTCATCCGCAAGGCCCGCCCCCCCGAAGAGCGCGAAAACGTGCCCCCGTGACAAAGCCAGCTAATGACGGCGATGTCGCTGCCGTCCGCGGAGCGCGCCGCGGTGGCATATAATACAAAGCAGTGCAAAAGCAAAACATGAAAACACATCTAAGTATACATACACCACTCCCCCCCCCCCCCAGATCTACCCAGGGGGAGCGAAGGGGAAGCAGCGGACCACCTAAAAGGATCCTAACTGAGGGGACAGGGGGCGAAGGGCACACGGCCGCGGGAGGGGCATCCCATAAGGCTCACCACGGGCCTATACCGCCTACCCTTTGGTGGGGGACTGCGGTAGGAGCAGCGCTCCTTAGCACCTGGCATCGGTGCTGCCTACCATCACCCGACCAGCACAGCCTAAGCTGGGAGGCAGAGGACAGGAACGGGTGGGAATAGTCCTACAGGGCCGCAGGCTAATAAGCCCCGCTCACCTGTGAGTAGAAAGAGCCATCTTCTAGTCATCGCAGCCCAGACTGCAGAGAAGAACTGGGGATTTTGTGGGAGGTCCCTGGTATATATGGGGCCGGGAGGAGCCACTTTTCTGTCTCTGCAGTCCAGCGCCATCTTCTGGGTGTATAACCCAAGTGTAAGGAATATCTTCTGGAACAGGACGTGCTGTATACTTACAATATAAGTCCTGCTGTTTGAATCTTACAGTGAGCTATACTTACCTCTTCCAAGCTGTATCTCTGTCCAGATGTGAACTGGAAACCATAGCACACTGCATCCTGTTTGGTTACTACTATATATATATATATATTGTGACATTCATGCAGGTTTGATAGTAGAAGACAGGTATATTTCTCCCAGGTTCCGTTCCTATGTGAGGTAATAGCTGAGCCTCTCACCTGTCAGGTAATTAATTAGGGGGAATGAGAGGCTGACAAAAGGAGGAAGTCAGGGGACAGATCTCTCTCTCTCTGGCTGAGGACACAGCCCAGGTCTGTGGAGAGATTCATGTGAGTAAAGGTTGCTGGAAGTGTTTTTGTAGCTGGCAGAGAGAAGCTCTCCAGCTAGTAGTGAGGGTTTTCACTTGTCTAGTTAGTGCCGGACAGGCAAGGATTTTCTTTTGTTGCTGTGTTATCTTTATTTTGCTTTTGCAACCTTTACCAATAAAGCTGACCAAGAGTCAGATTGAACGAACTTTCTGCTGTTTGCCTGATTGGACAAAGACAAATACGTGTCCCTTGACATCAGAAAAGGGCGATCCCTGACACATCTCACATGTGGTGGAGGATGCGGGCAGCTGCCGACTCCGCAGAGAGATATCCGTACAAACCAATATCTGCAAAAGATGACGCCGGCAGATGATGTGGAGGCCTTCCTTGCAACCTTTGAGAGAACAGCTACACGGGAGGCCTGGCCGAGAGAAAGTTGTGCAGGCTTGGTGGCCCCATTCCTCATAGGAGAAGCACAAAAGGCTTACTATGATCTGGAACCGGCTGCGGCCCAGGACTTTAACAAACTCAAGGCAGAGATTCTGGCACGCTTGGGTGTAACCATAGCAGTCAGAGTCCAGAGAGTACACCAGTGGACATATAACGTGGGTAAGCCGCCACGTTCCCAAATGTTTGACCTCGTCCATCTGACCAGGAAGTGGCTACAACCAGAGGTTCTATCCGCACCAGACGTGGTTCAACGTGTGGTTATGGATCGATATCTAAGGGCACTACCTCCAGCGTTAAGGAAGTGGGTGAGCCACGGAGACCCAAAATCTGCAGATCAGCTTGTGGATCTTGTTGAACGGTACACGTTATCCGGAGGCCATACCTTTGCAAAACACATCATCTAAGACTATCGCAAAGGAGTTAGTGCAGGTGTTTAGTAGGGTGGGCATCCCAAAAGAAATACTTACCGATCAAGACGGGATCTAGATAGAGCCTCTGAGCGAGATGTATCAAGAAGAGACCCAGATGGAGATTCTGAGAGGGAGCCATCACGAAGAGACCCGGATGGTGAGTCCGAGACAGAGCGGTCCAGAAGGAACCCAGGTGGAGAGCCGTGGAGAGATCGATCCAGAAGGAGAATCAGACTGGAGGCGAAACAAAAGATCC
The DNA here is from genome assembly GCA_027917425.1 of Gastrophryne carolinensis. NCBI lineage: Eukaryota > Metazoa > Chordata > Amphibia > Anura > Microhylidae > Gastrophryne > Gastrophryne carolinensis. The sequence goes on from CM051234.1 coordinate 218,901,692, forward strand.
TCTCCCCCAGTCAGGCAGAATGAGGGAAAACCAGAAGAGCCAGCCTTAGCCGAGCCTCCAGTAAAGAAAAAGAAAATCCTTGCCTGTCCGGCACTAACTAGACAAGTGAAAACCCTCACTACTAGCTGGATAGCTTCTCTCTGCCAGCTACAAAAACACTTCCAGCAACCTTTACTCACATGAATCTCTCCACAGACCTGGGCTGTGTCCTCAGCCAGAGAGAGAGAGAGATCTGCCCCCTGACTTCCTCCTTTTGTCAGCCTCTCATTCCCCCTAATTAATTACCTGACAGGTGAGAGGCTCAGCTATTACCTCACATAGGAACGGAACCTGGGAGAAATATACCTGTCTTCTACTATCAAACCTGCATGAATGTCACAATATATATATGACTTCCATTGGGGTCAGAGACATGCAACCAGATCACCAACATGGCTCTAACTCTTCTCCACTATATATAATGCATAAGTTAAAGGGTGACATGATTTTTATATTACACAAAGAGCAAATAACTGAATGTTAGCTCTTGTGGTTCCAGAAGCAGCCCTGTTACTGGTTGCTTTGGCATGCCTCTAGTTTTACCTACTTTATCTTCTACAGTATGCAGCAAAAATATAAATTGCTCTCATTTTAGATAAGGAGCCAAAACATCCAATCTGTTGTTTGATGACATTTAATACTTCATACTTACATTTATTTAATTTTTATTATCAGAACATTAAAGAAATCTGTCTTTTGTTTCAAACATTAAAAATGTATTTGCTTTCACAGAAAGCAGCATGCTAATTCTTTCATCTAGCCATTGAAGCCATGTTTCCTGTGTACTGCAGCCAGAGTAAAGGTGTCGGTGGGTTCTTCTCCAGATTGTCACCGGCGATGCAACAGTCTAGATGTTTGTACTCAAGATAAACACAGATGTTCAATGTGTAGACATTTCTCTTTAGGATTTTCAGTCACAAAAATATAAGTTCATTTCCTTGAGCTTCCTCTGCTGTTGTGCTGTATAAAATCAAAGCTTGATGTCTTGAGACTCTGACATTTTGGCAAGTGTCTTCTTTACTCGCAAAGCTGTAAGGCGGGAAGCTGGGTTGTGAGCCCAACACTCTGTCATCAGTTTTCCCATCTGTCTAAGGCACTGTGAAAAGAAAAAAAGTTTAAGGTTTAAATATAATTGAATACAAGACTTAAAGCCAAAAACATTTACATATTAACAGATTTTAATAGAGATAGGCTTGGGACAGCCAGATCACCAATGGATTCCCTGGCTTGCCAGCCTCAGTGGTCCTAATAGTGTATAATGGTCAAGTAGGGAGGGTATATTGCTAATTTCTAAATGTTGTTGGCATAGACATTTAAAGTGAACTCAAAGTAAATTGCATTCTGCAGCCTTGTTGCATATCCCCTTTATAGAACCTCTGGTGGGGTGCATGCAGACCACACGTCTCACAGCTGTTTGGTCATCCTTTTAAATATAATATGCTAGGCTATAATGTGACATCTGCAGGTTAGCTAAATAAAAACCTGGGTGTGCATATTGTATCACCTTTAAATCTGGAGAGCCTGCAGATAATATGATATAGGTACAGGATATAGGGGCTGTTTATTATGCAGCGCACTGGTTAAAGGAGATCTATGTCTTAAAATTGTAAAACAGTTTTGCTCACCCAACCTCTCCCAGGTTTGATCTCCAACACTGCCACATAATTAAACGTTAGCCGTCAGCCTAAGAGTTGACAGCACACTGCACAGGCCACTCTGGGATACACTAGTGCCTTCAGCTATGAGAGAGAAGGCCTCACTGATCGCCGGGATAAGATTCCCGGACCGATCATTTCCCTCCCTCTGGGGCATCCAAAATCGGGATGCCCTGCTGCGTGAAACCCCCCAGCTCGCACCATACACTTACCTTGTTTCTCGGTGCATGCGCGAGACACGGCGCATCCCCCCTATCCCTGCTAGCAGGGTGCATGCCCGCACCAGGCATTCGTGAATGGCCGATGGGGGTGCGCACGTTAGAGGGAAGCGGGGGATGTGGCCACCAGTGTGCTCGGAGCCGCTGGCCTCAAACAGAGGCTTAGAGGACGTGATGTCACTGGCTCCAAGCGCGCTGGACGAGCAGCCGCACATGTGCCATATGACCGGGAAGAGGTGAGTTGCACTCGGCAATCTGGGGGGTTTCACACAGTGGGGCACCCCCGATCGGGGTGCCCCGGGGTAAAGGACCAAAGCCCAGGATAGTGAAAACTTTAAAGTATCACTGGGTTAAGTCTCATTGCTAAAATAAGACCTGTCTTTAAAGTGATCCTATGCCCAAATGTAAGTTTATGTCATTACCTTCTATCCCCAGCCCAGTGTCCCAAAATAGCCTGTGTTGAAATGAGTGCTGTATGGCTCCCTGGCCATGCAGCAGAGCCCCCTGACGAAGATTCATTCTGCTAAATTGACACCTGATGTGTATGTGGCAGTTTAGCTTGTAGTGCTTTTTATAACACATAAGGCTTATAACTGATAAGGCTGTGTGGAACTGAATAAATCATTGCTGGAGAAAACCAGGGGGCACTGCTGTTCAGCCATGGAGCCGTACGGCCGCCATTCAAACATCAGACTGAGCCAGTTAGTATTTCTATGAATATTGGGCTTAAGCTTTTGAGAGAATAATAACACGGGCTGTTTTAGGGCAATGAGCTGGAGATAAAAAGTGACTTCTGTGTATAGGATCACTTTCAGTAGAGGACAAATAAGCCATGAGATCCAATATCTGCCACTTCTTGGACTATACATGTGTCAGTGAGTGTGAGTGTTATGAATTTACTGATTTACAGATTTCCCCCAACAGCATTTTCAGAGTGAACAATGAAGCGCGTCACCCTGTTGAAGGCTGAGGATGAAATTGAGGTATTTATAAATATTTTTTTCAGCGATCTGACCTTTAATTCATGCAGAGGTTTCATTTCCTAATAAATCCTGTCTGCCTGGAGTACACAGCTTCACACCTGAGAATGTTTTTCAGCAAATAGTGTTGTCTGAAGCTGTATCAATGATATTATTATTTTTTCTTTGTTCTAATTTTACAGTCTATTCTCTAGACTACTATCCTGAATTTTAAAGGATTTCCTAGAAGAATAATGGAGATGCTAATCACACGCTAATGGAATAAAGGTTAAATGCTAGAATTCATATTAGGCTTAATGATAACGTTAAAAATAATTGTATAAGGACATCTTCAAAGATTTTCTTTCAGAATTTAGGAAAGCTCACAACAGCAGCCTCATTTCTTGTTTCGCATCCCTTACCTCATCACTGCTCCATCTGTTCGGAAATGAGGGTCGTAACCTTCGGATACACACAATTTCCCTCATGTCTTCATAAGAAGGGTCGGTTGGTACCACATCATGGTAGGGTAGCTGGTATTCTTCTAAAATACCTGAAACACAAATAGATTAACAAATTATGTTTTTGTATATGTTGCCTCTATTGTTACAAAAATTGAATAAAGAAATATATTAGCTGGGTTTAAAGTTGCTAAATACATTAAAAAGTTTATCCTTCAGGAATGCTGGGATCCTGAATAAAGATTATAAAAGTACACAGTTTAACAGTTATGAAGCCAAAAAAACAATATAGAATATATTACCCCCTGAAATACATCTTCTTGCCACTTCCCAGAGGATAAGTCCAAAGCTGTACATGTCTGCCATTATGTACGACTGGAAGTGGTTCCGATTTAAGCTCTCATCAAGGACCTCAGGAGGCATATACCGCTTTGTGCCAACTCGTGTATTTGGAGGTATGTCCACTTCATTTGTATCACTGCACACAATGTAAAAAACAAAGGTAAATATTCACATTTTCAAATTGTATCTATCTAGCCCAAACTGGCTATGAACATTTGTTTTGCAGAAGCAGAGTCCACTTCACTAAACTGTTAAAGTGATAAAAGAAAAATCCAAACTCAATATGGTATATTCCACGGCATATGGAATAAAATAAGATAGAACAGTAAACCTAAAGTTTTGCCAACTGTGTCCTGATAATAAGCACCATTAAAAAGTACTTAAGCTCTCTCCCCGAGTCCTGACAGTGCAATCCTCGGCTAGCTCTTGTGCACTAATAGTGACTTCTGCTGAGAGAAGCATCTTAGGGGCAAACATTGGAGCAGTAGAAACATACTGGGAAGCATACTGTCAGCACTTGGGATAATGCAATTAGACTGCTCAGATCAAGCCTGTGGTTCATTAAGCATAGTAGTGTTTTATTATCGCATGATGAAGGGAAAAATCTCCCTGAAACGCGTCACCGCCAGACTAGGGGTCCAGATAAACATCAACTTGGAGCATCCCAATTTGAAACCTTGACAGTTTGTCCTAATCACATTCTTGGTCTGCATGCTTATCATGTCAGGCAGACTTGTATGGGAATCCAGGCATGTGGGATCGAGGGACGATGTAAGTGTAAGGGACTTACCTCTACCAGGGGGCCCGCCGCCCCTGGATGATGGGGAGCGTGGCGCTTCACTCTGGCAGCCTCCCACAGTCTGTAAATTTTGCTACTAGGAGGCGCTGCGCTGCGAGTGGCAGGCAGCGCAGAGTCCTCCACACCTTATGGGAATCAGGTGCTGATCAGCCTTGCTGCCAAGACTGACCAGCCCCTGGATGGTGCCTCCAATCACTCACTGTGTTGTAGGTTGCGCCAATCAGCACATACACTCCCCCCCCAGGGTGGCCATTGGTCAATTCCCCAATAAATATAGAGTCAGCCCATGATGGTCGCTTGTGATTAGGGTGTGATTCTGTTATTATCTGTTTCCGACCCGGCTTGATCGACCATCCCTGTCTGCTGCCTGTACCCACCTTTGCTTTGTCTGACCTCAAACCTGCCTGCCTCCTGGATACCCTGCGATCTCTGACCTCCCGGCTTGTCCCTTTGGCTTCCCCTGACTACGCACCGGTCTCATCCCTGTACTCTGACGCATCTTCCGGACTGACTACCCGTGAACGACCTCAGCTGCGGGATACCCTCGTGGTTCATCGGCCTTTATCCTAAGCAGATATCCTTTGCGCCTATCAAGACCTGGGGGCAACCATGTCCGGTGAGGTGTACCTAGCGTCCCGCAAACGGGGGCTTGACTATAGGCAGAAGCGGCGGTGGAAATTGGGGATTGTCTGCTTCCAGAAGGCTGTAACCAATTTCATGCTTTCAACCAGCAACCACAAACAAGCTCCTTACTCCAACTTCAATTCTTCCAGGCGCTTGGGCTGGGTAAAAAGAGTGTGTACACAATAAAGTGAGCCTTCAGACAAATAAAACCCTGAATTAGAGATGCCCAGCTCTGCATACAGGCACTGAATGCCTGGTACCCCCGGTACTTACCCAATTTGAATTCTGTTCTGCCTGCACTGTGCAAGCTCACCCCACAAAACTCACTGGCTTCCGCCAGTCATATGGGCCTGAAGTTTAAGGGGAATACAGTAATTCCCAGCACGGGGGATCAAGTATTCAGCACCAGTATGCAGAGCAGGGCATCTCTCACTACAATGCCCCCCCAGCTGCCTAGTTTAGGGATTTGACTGTAACAGTTTGACTGTTCAGTAACTGTATTTAATGCATAAGCGTGTAAAAAGATTGTTGTGAAATGAACATTTGAGTGTATTTTCCACTCGGCGGCACAGAACTTTGAAAATCTGCTACATAGTTGTACACTGTCTCCCTTACACCTCAGTTCCAACCCATTTAAAACTTTAATATATTATGTTTAATATATTCATACAGATGTTTAAGTTGCACTGAGGGGAAGAGGGGTCTCTGTATTAAATCATAACTGTCATCAATCATGCTGTCAAAACCCATACCCATACTCTTCCTGGTAAGTTCACCAACCTGAATTCCAATAGGGTGTTACAGCATGCTCCGGGAACTCGGCAAAGGAACCAGTTTCCCCAGGCTAGAATGAAGTATTCAAATGTGCAGCCACAATTAGCTGAGGAGCACAGTGGGGTGGCTCTTCCATTTCTGACATTTCATTAGCATTTGACTAAACTCCAACGACAGCCATAACAATGGAATCTTTACAGCCCATAAAAAAAGATTTCTTTTTTGAACTTTAAATTGTACTTTGATCTAAAACAAAGAGCAATTTTCTCCAGGCTCTTGGTAGCTTTGTATTACTCTGCTGTGTTCTAAACCACATATGATGTTTACTGGAAATGTGGGTACAACAAGATCAAGTAAATAAAAAACAAGTGATTTGGTTCTATTGTCTTTTTTATTATTATTATTTTTAGCTGTTTAAAATGTACTGTGTTTTCTAATACCTATTTCATGAAATTAGATTTTAATGGGATGGAATGAATCGGAAAAGAAAACATATACATTAGTGTTTGTGTTTCCTAAATGAAAGGGAATCTATTTTCCAAGCTATTTTCTTTGGGAATGGCAACTGCTGTAAAGACAGCGATCCCATATCCAATGCAGAATAATGAAATTAATGTTTTTAATGATGGAGGTAAATGGGTCAAAATCCCACAGCAGCACAATTATTTACAATGTCAGATTGCACAGAAGCACTCTTACCTAGCGTTGTAGTGGGTGCTGTGGCCGGCGGTGGCGCCGCAAACACACAAGAAAGACGATCAGCCAGCACTCCAAAAGATATTGTATTAAAATCCAACAGGTCAATATCACAGCAAAGACCAAAAAGATCAAACAAAATCCAACGTTTTGGGGCGTCTAGCGCCCCTTCATCAGGGAGCAAAAACAAGCAAGCAGAGATTCCCCTCCACTGAGGATTAAATGTCCTCAGAGAGCCCGGGATTACCACCTGATGTCAGTGGGTGTGTCCCACGTGACATCAGAGCTGATGCAGCCAATCAGAACAACACCAGCCAAACAAATGCAATTACAAACCATATACATAATACAATCATGTGAAACAAGTAAAATAAGTAAAATAAACACAGCAGAGACCTGATGCGGTCGCTCAACAGGGGCTAAGGTGGGTAGGTCGTGCCCCGCAGCACCACGTGCCAGCAGAGCAGCAAGCCACTGCGATTGGAAGGCGGCGCTGCCAGGGCTGCTCCTAGTAGGACAGGAGCTGCCAGTCCCGCATCTGGTGTATAAACACCAGCGCCGGTTGCTGTCAGCGCGCCAGCGCATGCGGGGAACGTCGGCAAACCAAGCCCGTGCCAGATGTGGGCGGCCGGCGGGGAGCCTGCCATGGCGCAGGTGTGGCGGTATGGTGACAGCATGACTTGTGCACTGTGGGTAGACCTATCCTCCTACTGGTATTGTTTATTTTTCGTGCGCAACCTGAATTGAATGGGTTGCCGGGAGGTCTGAGGTGGAGAGGTTCCCCCAGCAGCGCTTGGTTTGCCGACGTTCCCCGCATGCGCCGGCGCGCTGACAGCAACCGGCGCTGGTGTTTATACACCAGATGCGGGACTGGCAGCTCCTGGCCCACTAGGAGCAGCCCTGGCAGCGCCGCTTTCCAATCGCAGCGGCTTGCTGCTCTGCTGGCACGTGGTGCTGCGGGGTGCGACCTACCCTCCTTAGCCCCTGTTGAGCGACCGCATCAGGTCTCTGCTGTGTTTATTTTACTTATTTTACTTGTTTCACATGATTGTATTATGTATATGGTTTGTAATTGCATTTGTTTGGCTGGTGTTGTTCTGATTGGCTGCATCAGCTCTGATGTCACGTGGGACACACCCACTGACATCAGGTGGTAATCCCGGGCTCTCTGAGGACATTTAATCCTCAGTGGAGGGGAATCTCTGCTTGCTTGTTTTTGCTCCCTGATGAAGGGGCGCTAGACGCCCCGAAACGTTGGATTTTGTTGGACCTTTTTGGCCTTTGCTGTGATATTGACCTGTTGGATTTGAATACAATATCTTTTGGAGTGCTGGCTGATCGTCTTTCTAGCACAATTATTTAATTATTTGGAAATGCCTGCTCATTCTTTCTGAAAAAGAAGACCTAGTTTGAGTAGAGGAGAATAGCAGTCAGAAAGCAGGTATGTATTTATTTCGATGTATATATGCTGGTATTGTAAGCGTATTTTGTATTTATAGCATCATGTCTCTTATTAATCTTGGCTATCAACCTTAATACCCTAACCTTTAATACCTTTTGTAACAAAAGGGATACACACCTTTCATTCCCCACAGATGATCACTGCCCCTCTGGTGCTCAGGAATTTACTGGATCGTGAGAATGAGTCCCACACCTCCTGAACCCAATCTCTTTTCACAGGCACTTCCAAGAACAACGCCCACCAATAGTCACAGTGCTGCTGGCATGCCTACTCCATTCACTGCAATGAAGGGGACATGCTGAGGCCTAGTACAGAAGCTGATGATTTCACATATATCTGCCAGTATGGACTCTACCCTTCACAAGCATAATGTAGGTCAGCTGACAATTGAAGAGGGCATGTGAGCAGATCTCACAGCTTATCACCTATAAGGCGGTTAGGTTACATTGGTTATGTTTTTAGGATTGTGCTCTAAGCTTTAGAAGTAAACTTGTGTGAACTAATGGAGACATACAAGTGACAGTTTCTGGATTTGTCCTTTGACAAGGATATTTGGGAGGATCTCCATGCTGTCCCCCCAGGCTTCTGCTGTTATAATTGGATGAATTCCCAAGGCAGCCATGGAAGAGTGACTGTCGTTGCCTGCCACTCATATCCAGTGTCTGTAATAGCTTGTGCCACCATGATATTCTCACTTTAGTTACTGTAAGCTTCTCTTTTTCAAGTCAACAAATCCAGCTCAAACTTGGTAACCAGGGAGGGAAGGCTGAAACCACAACCACAGCATGCTCCCCCCGCCGATGATGTAGCGAAAGTGTACTTGGGGAACAATCTTGGCTGCAATGGTGGATTCAAACACCAAGCCTGGACCTTAGTGGAAGGCAAGGTACTTACAAAAGATGCCTATTAAAGCGGACCCATTATAAGGCAATGTCAAAAATATAAAATCACTGCAATGGCCCAGGTGCAGCATTCTAAAAGTTGAGGATTTTGGCTGTGCAGACCCTAATTTTGCGTGTATGTATCTGCGGTAAACTGTGTATGGCCAATGGGAGACTGCAGATCAGCCCCCCCCCCCCCGTGACTGACATCACCTTCACTCCATGAGCTCCGCAGCTCCCAAGTGTTGCGTTGTCTGTTGACTCTATGGAAATACATGGCAGTGTGAATCAGCAGGTGCTTCTATAACACTTGTTTTTTTCAAAAGCTATTCATGCTGGCTGCCCATATGAGGGTGGAAATCACCCCAATGCAGCCTGAGGAAAGTAGGGAAAGACGGCCTAGTGTCTCCAGCCCCGTCCCCTCCTTTTGAAGGTCTAAAAGGCGGCTAAACGGGCTCTGAGACACTGGACATGCAGAAAGTGGAGAAGAAAAAAAATCCTCCCAATTGCTTGACTGTCATGGGCCGATTTCTGAGTAGGATTAAAACCTTTCTGGTGTGGCAGCTGCACTTTAGTAGATAAAAAGCCAGCCTGCATGAATGAAGCCAGGGGGTGTATATGTTCCACAATCCCCCCATTGGGCAGCAAGATAGCGACATACACAGCCAAACTTTAGGGAGCTAGCAAACATATAAGGGGGCACTGGTCATTGATAAGCATGCAATGGTTTACATGCTTATTACTGATACTTTTACATTCTGAAACATTTAAACAGCTTTTTCAGGGTATTAAAAACTGACTTTCGGACTGCTTAAGGTCTCCGTGCGTATATGCAATAATCAGTGCAGTGGGCTTTCAATGCTACAAACTGACCTCATTGTGCTGAAACACGTGTGCAAAAAAATCCTATAAATAAACAAGTGCTTAAGCTACAAAGTGTAACTTGTCAGCAACCTGTCAGATTTTTTAAAGAGTACAGAAATCTGTGGCCAGGGTGAATCATTTTTAACCCACTGTCTCCCGATTCTTTTTACATTTTGATTATTTTTCATCTATCTATTTAGCTATCTACCTATCCTCTGAGCAGAATGTACTAGTGCATTTTATATTGATTTTTATAACATTATTCAAGATATCGCTCAAGGAATCAAAGCTTGCTTTATGAATAAATGATAGCACATCTGTTAGGTAATTGCAGCATATATTCGCGTTGCCGCATTTTATTTCATGTAGCCTGATTTCTGTGGCTGTACCAGCAGGATTTCCCATCCAGGCATCTTTAGAACTTAGTTTCTACTTAAGGCATCAAAGCATACTTGACTTTTCGTCATCTGGATAATTCAATAATCTACTTGTTTTCCCCAATGATGTTCACATTTTGCTGTTTCTTTCTAAATATTCAGATATATTCTCAGCGACAAATTCAGGAAAAAAAGATCATTTAACTGTCTCAGCAAGGAAAAAAAAAGAAAAGGAGGGGGCATGGAGAAGACCGAAAGAAGGAGTTTAAAGACATTGGTTTCACTTCAATGAACTAGCAAATAACATATTATGTACTAACCTAATTATCTTACATTACTCACCTAATAAATTTTACTGCCAGTCCCAGGTCTGCGATGCAGCACGTTCCGTTTTTTTTAACCAATATGTTTTTGCTTTTCAGGTCCCTGTGGGCTATGGCTGGCTTGCCCTTTGTTCCAAATATTTCAGTATGTAGGTGGCAAAGACCACTGACCGCAGAGTAGGCCAGCTTCAGCATCGCTTTAGTGTCGAGCGTTGTCGATTTCAGGTAATCATACAACGATCCATTTTCATGATAATCCGTAATCAAGTACAATTGTGTCCAAGATCCTGTCCCTTTAATATCAGCTGCAATAAACCCTGCAAAAATAAATGATATAAATTCCTCTCTGTTAGCCAATCACATTCTTGCTATCACTTTTCCAGTACATAAAAGGCGAACTCTTTTCGTATTCAACTTTGCGATGTTTTCTATATTGGTAACAAATACTGATGCTAATATAATTCATCTAATCAGTGTGTCGCATGCAAGGTGGTATAAGACTGAAAATAACAAATCATTTGGCACTTTTCCTTTTAGAGATTATTAAAGGCTTAGAACTGCTTCTAAAGGAAGATGCTGCCATCTACTGACCACTTCCGACAATGACATCTGTCAAATCTGCAGAAGGTCAGAAATAAAAAGCAGACTAGTGGGAGAAATTAACCTCCCCCTTTGACAGCTCTGTGTTAACAATGGATGTGTACAGAGAACCAATCATGTTATTTATAAAAGCCAATGTTTTATATTACGGTCATTTATCATACCCTGGCATGCAGACACAAGGAAGCCGCCACTTTATTGGTGAAGGTTATGAAAGACTCCATAAAATGTAACCCAGAATTTTAATATAAAATACATTTGTTTGTGCTCTATAAATAATGGGACTTTCCAAAAGGAAAAGAAAGAGTTTATTTACTAGTTATAAGCATGAAACTATATGCCCGGGTGATGGCAAAATTAAAGGCCAACTCCAAACAAAACCATTTTATTTTTTTTAAAGGCAAGAAAGGGTTAAAGTGGTAAGATCAGTGATGGCCAATATAGAGTTCCTGCTTTAAGGAACCTCTGTCTCTAAATCTGGCACATGGAAAAAACTGCCCTTTATTTTATTTTTTTCAAATGAGGCTTAACTTGCCCAGTAAATTGGCATAAATGGCCCAACTTTTTCTGTAAATCAAAAAAAATGCCTTTCCATCTGCTTTAACCAGTTAAAGTGCCTATCCATCCCTTTAAAGAACATACACCATTTTATTAAAACCTGAAAAATATTTTAGCTGGACCTGGGCATGAAACAAAACATTCTGAAACAACTGAGGGACACTTGTGCCCTTATTCATCAAGCGATAGCGCCAGGTAGTGTCTGACGAGCGCCAGGTCCCGCCAGCTAACGGCGGCTACCGACTCAAGTACGCCCGGCGTCGGCGAGAGCGACAGCTAGCGCAGGATTCATCATGTAGCCGACTGCAACGAACAGCGCCGCTGCTAATCACAGCGCCAGGTATGACCTGTCGCTTCCTGGCGATGTCCAATGCATTTCAATGGAGCAATCTTTAACTAATCATAATTAATTGCTATTAATGGTTTTTTTTTTTTTTTAAAGGCCAAAAATTCTGTGACCACTTCTGCAATGTTAGGGTTTTTTTTTAAGGTAAAAAAAAAAATGATTTTGTGCAGAATTGATATTACAGGTCTGATATTAATGTATTCATATTACGGGATGTTTATAAAAACTTGTATAATTTTACAATCAAAAAATATGGTTGTTTGGGGGTTAAAAACTATTTTAAATCCATCGCCGGCAGCGCTCTGGGGTTTAAACAAGGAATTCACAACGCGAAAAAATTCGGAGCGTGATTTGTTAATGAATCTGCAGCAAGCCGTTCGCTCTGGCCATTCGCTGTCAGGCGCTCACATACAACGCTGAACCTGTGAAACAGCGACCCCTAAGCCCGTATTCAACATTACCGCACACCGACTGAGTCGCTGTCAACAAGCAAACCCCGGCCAAGCACAGCGAATACTAGCTGGCGCTGTGAAAATCACGCTACTGGCGCTCATCTGTTGCTACCTGGCGCTATTAATGAATCGGCCTCCCCGCCTTGCTTGCTATTTGCTCACTGTCAGCAGTGCTATGAGACCCATGGTTATTCCTATCCGGTAAAGCTAAATACGTGTAATGTTTAACCTTTGAAAATAAGCTGAAGTTTAAAACGTGCAACATGTCTGATCTGGTAGTATGGCCAAGCTGCTGAAATCTCTACTGTTATTTTACTCTGGAACTATGATGAGACTATAAATGAGGCATTTAGCCAATAAAGGTCTTCAGGATCCTAAGAGATACACTGGTTATCTAAGGTCACATCCAGCTGTCCTCCGCTTTGAATCATGTAAGAAAACGGTAGCATTGTAGCAGACTGTGTTTGTAACTCTGTAAGCAGGGGTGGAGTGGCCATAGGGAGACCTGGGACAATGGGCCGCATTGCTTTGGGACCAGTTGGGCTGCTGCTTTTAAAGAGGACCAAAACCCAGGAATTTGACTATCTTGGGTTTTGACCCTTTCCCCCAGGGCACCCCCGAATGGCTGCGTAAACCCCCCAGATCGCCTAAGGCAACTCACCTCTTGTTGGTCCTATGGTGCATGCGCGGCCACTCTTCCAATCAACGCTTACGGAACTGCTGACGTCACTTCGTCTAATGCTTCGTCTAAGAGCACCAGCTCTGAACGCACTGACAGGCGCATTCTCCACTTCCCTCTAACAGGGACCGTGCCCGTGCCGGTCATTCACAAATGCCTGGTGCGGGCATGCGCCATGCTAGAGGGATAGCGGGAAATTATCGGCCTGGGAATCTTATAAATTCCCAGACCACTTGGAGTGGGATTTGGTCCACTTTAACACCCACATTCAATCTCTGCCCCCTTGTTCTCCCTCTTAACCCCCTGTAACCTGCCCCACTGTACCGACAAGCCAAGAAACCCCAGCCCCCAATTCTATAGTCCCAATATTATAGTTGAGGGGGCCTCAGCAGGGGTCTCTCAGGCCAGCCATAAGCTGGTAAAATCCAGGGCTGATTTCTGGCCCCAGTATGCCATTGTCTGCCTACTACAAATTATTTTGCTTAGCACATGCCTTTGAACCATCAATATTTGATGGAAACCCACTCAACCAACTAATGGATCACAGTAAAAGCAAAACAACATTTCATATGCCATTTCATATATGACAAAAGAGACAGAAAACAGTTTTCCTTCTATTGCTGCATGCTATATAATATTACATATGGGCACTATCACACTTGTTTATAAAGCCATTGCCATTCACAACTAGTTCATTCACTGACCTGCTTACACTAATCTAGAATTCAATAAATTGCTTTCATTGGGTTGCTGTCTCTTTACTGTCTATATTGTATGTGAACAAATGAAACTTTGAATATTCATCGGTTATTGTATCTTTCTTATGACGAGGCACCAAAATTCTATGAAGGTCTGGCCAGACATCTGGCCATATTTAGACAAGCCATGTTCAATTTGCTAAGTTCTATCAGCTGAAAGGTCCAAAAACTGAAAATGTTGGGCCAAAATCAAGGCAGCTGGAAGGTATGCCCACCTTACGATAAGCCCGTTGTGTGCCATAAATCCGTGCTGGATAGTGTTCAGTCTTATTACTCAGTAACTAAGCCAGACACACACATCTTGCTCCCTGCTGAGACAGCAAGCTGTTAGCCAGTTTGTTTGTTTTTTTATTGGCCTAAAAAAGCCTGTCTTCTGTACTAAGAGTACAAACTGTAATAATTTACAAAAGTACACAAAAAGACATGATACACTTATTTGTAATCCATCAGTTTTTGCATAAAGAATTTAGTAATTCTTGCAAAAAAGATTATTTATATATGTGTGTGTGTGCATGTGTGTACAGACCTTTGAGGAAGATAGTGAACTTTCTGTTTCTTTCTACAGTTGTTCTGCTTTAGTAAATCAGACCAAAAACGGGCACATTTTGACTTAGTAGAACAGCCTGGACTTTAACTCTGTTGCCATACATCGTTACTCGTTACATACTGCTTGCTGCCTTGTGCCTCGCTATATGACACTACCAGGTCTGCATTGTAGCACTAATTTTAGTAGCAGAAGAATCATGTTTATGATGTAGTTCTGATTATAATAAATACTAGTGCCATGACACCTCAAATAAGGACTCAGACTTGCTTTAAGTTAGTTAGACAGTACTGTTTAAACAACTGCTACCCGCTTCATTCCTTGGAACCCGACAAAGAATAAAGCAGTGTCAGCTGTCTGGAGTAAAATACACATTTTACAACCACTATGCTAAGGTTTTGGGGTGACATGAAGAAAGGAAGAGGCTTCAGGTTATAAGTAAATGGACTAGAGGTTTGGGGAAAAATGCTAGCGGTGGAGGAGAACGAGAGGTGTGAGTGCTATAATCCAGAATATTAACTGCCAGTGGAGAAAAACGTGGGGTGGAGCCATATTACTCCATAAATTATGAACTGATTTTACCATATTTTTCACTCTATAAGATGCATTTATATTCTAGCAAAAGCTGGGGAGAATGCCATTCTGTCTTATAGGATAAAGTTGAAGGTGGCAAACCAACCAAGCCTGCTGCTTGTTTTTGTGAATGGGGGGATCTGCCACACTACCCTGCTAGGTGGGTATTTTTCTTTTTTTTCTTCCTCCAAACCATAGGTGCCTCTTATGGGCAGGTGCGTCTTATAGGCCGATAAATACAGTAATACAGCATCGCCGATTTGAGATATTCTGCTGTGTGTGAAACCGCCTTATACTCACAAATCAGGATGCCCCATTGGGAAAAATGTATGCTGCAGGGTCATCCCAACAAGTGTTTTGGTCCTCTTTATTTTTTCTGCTGAACTATAACTCATTCAAACATCATCATCATTTCAAACTATCACTATAGTCACCTCATGACCATTAAATATGATTAAGGTAAATTAATAACTTAGTTCACTAATATGGTAAAAGAATCATGTGCATGGGCCTGCCTACTGCAAGGAATTCTGGGAAAAATTCCATTATCCTTGGTTGTATGCCCCATGCAAATAAAGTATTCTCTACTCAGGTCACTAATACAAAGTTGATATAAAGTTATGTTTAATGTGGAACAAAATCCAAGAATTTGACTTTCCCGGGTTTTGATCCGTTTTCCTGGGGCATCCTGAATCGGGATGCTCCACTGTGTGAAACTCCACATAATGCCGCTATTTATTCACCTCTTCCCCAGTCCAAGGGGACATTTCATGTCCATTGAGAGCCATCTGCCCAGACTATGTCATTTGGCAAATAGCTCTCATTTACTTCAATCGATCAGCAACTCACCCAATTTTTGGATCAAATCCCTCACTGCCCAGAGCTGAGCACCAGTCAACGGCACTTCCATGCTAGGCTCACTCCCCCAACATCAATTAAAGCCAGGCCTTTTCCATTTTCTACTATGGAGAGGGTGTGTCAAGGTCTGACACAACCTCCCAATTTGCAATGAATAGAGAGGGTATGGCAGCAGCACTGTGACTGATGGTGGGGGGCGTGGAGCTCAGGTCTAGGCAGCGCAGGATTGGATGATTTGCTGAGTCGGACCGATTAGCTATATATATATATATATATATATATATATATATATATATATATATATATAAAGTTGACACACTCTACTCTACTTAATATGAAAAACGTGTGTATGTGTGTGTGTACTCCATATATGATCATTGATTTTTACAACATTTAAATGTATGTACTATTTCCCATAGGATTTTATTTTCCTGGTTTATATTACAGTCCTAAAGTCAGAAAGTACCTAGGAAGCATTGCAGATTGCATATTCAGAATACCTAGAGCTACTGTATCTTATCTACAGACCAAGGGTGATGGCTTTAGATTAGTGCTGCCTTTATGTGATGGGTTGGGCATTTCGTGACTATTTCCTTTTCATCACGATTTCTGCTCATTGATATTCATTGCCTAGACATCCATGCATCACACCCCATGAGGATGTTTCCTGGCATGTAATGTCATGGAAAGTAAAGGTTGAATGTGCTGTACAGAAGTGATTACAATGGGGATCACTCTGTGCATAATAACACTTCATGTATATTCCAGTAACTGCAGGATTTTCTTGGCAAGGAGTAGAAAGTTTACTGTATCTTGAAAGGCAGCCCAGCCCAGCTTAAACCTGCAAGTTATATAGACATTGATTAAGCCAGGCCAAACAAAACATGAATACGCTGTATAATTTTTGCGTTACAATATGTCTAGTACTTATTATAGCTGCATCTGCAACCTTCATTGTTAGATTCTAGATTGCAGTGTACCAAACTCCTTAGACCTTGCCACCATTCTGTTTTATTAGCTTTATTTTGTTGTGGCAAAGATCACATTACTCTGCCTGACATTTCTGAACGTGTGAAACATAAGCTTGTCAAGAAGAGCGATTAGTCTCTAAGGCCAGAAAAATAATCCTCGCTTTGTCCATATGCTATATCCTATACCACATATGGTCATGGTACTGCATTCAATTGTCCGCCTGTCCAAATGACTTCATGGCTGCACAAAGCATGCGCTACAATCTGAAGCTTATCACATGGGCTGTGAAATGCACTGAAAGGGTGATAAACAGTCCGTTTAATATGGATGCTAACTTTGACACAACTTGTTCATTAGCACTTTGTCATCCATGATATGACATCATGTTCTGACACCAGTAATACTTTATGGATGATCACTAACAAATGCAATGCAGGAAACAAAATAGACAATGAGTGAATGCTGGGCAGGATTCAGCTATCCTGAATCAGTAGCCAGGCTCGGGAGAGACTCATCAATATCCATATGCCCCCGGGCCACCCCAATCGGGGACATATGTTATGAAGTACTGCCCCTCCTCGGCACAAGGCCAGAAGTAGATGGCTCTATAGAGGTTGAACCTAGTCAGTAGCCAGGCTAAGGAGAGACCCATGTTGGGTCATATGGAGGGATTAAAGGGATCTACCGGTAAATGCTCTATTTAAAGGCACAAGGCAGAAAATGCTTTCCTAAAACAGAAAGTAATTACATGCTGCATACAAACCAAGGATAGTAAGTTTTCTCCTGGGATCCTGTGCAGTAGGTGGAGCCATTCTGTACTGTCTGAGTAATTATTAGCTCTATCCAAGCATTCCCCCCTCAGCGATCTCTGTGAGCTGTGGGAATGGATTTAAAGATGTAAAGAGATCATTTGCAGCATGGCTACACCCACTGGAAAGGATTCTGGGAGAAATCCTGATATCCTTGGTTTGTATGCAGCATGTTAATACTTTCTGTTTTAGGAAAGCATTCTTTGCCAAATAACACTGAATAATTCGGGGTTCATTTGCATCTCATAAGGTTGGTACTGGTAGGTTGTCCTTTATTACTTGCTTCTGACGTGTCATGCTTATCACATGATGCAGATCAATGTGTGCTGACCACTAAATTCTGGTCTTAATAGGTATTACTTTTAAAGGAACGTCCCATCACCAGTGATTAAAAAGTGAGACTAGAGTCAATGTGTTCACAGACCACAAAGGAGCATTAAAGAACCATTAAAGCAACTCTAACTCTTCCAGTCAACCCTCCAGTCACAAGATTGACTGCTTATCACTAGACCATTACTGACCCTTTAAATTGATGCATGATTTTATTTTATTTTGCTTATGGTTGTTTATAACTAGGTTCTACAAGGGGAACAGCTTTCTGTCCATGGTCCGGCTAAGTGTTGGCTCTCGGCTCTTTTTAAAGACACCAGGACAAATGTGCTTTTTCGGAGCACCATCAGTAGCTTAGAACCCTCATTTCAGCTGATATACAGTCCATAATGGTTTTGCAGGGACACAGAGAAGGCCCTGGTCGCTGACATTAATTCAGTATTGCAAATATGGAATAGCTAAATGTCTTTTTTCCAAAGTAACAGGAACACTTTGAACATATATATAGAGCTGTACAAATTCATTTTATCAGACAGAAGTAAATAAAAAAATTTAGTGTAATGTCTGGCTTTAAGCTAATAATACATGGCTAAAGAATGAAATTTGGACAAAACATGCCCCTAATTTTCACCCATGACTGAAGATCGTTCTGTCAATAGGCTCTGCGACATCAGACTTTGTATGCCACAAGGCAAAAGATTAATTTTCATTTTCCATCTGTTTTTCATGAGCTTTGAAGAGGCTGACAATAAATTAATCATAGGACCTGTCACCGTTACGTGAGATTCCGTCAGTCTGGCAGATCTGAATTCAATCTGTCTTGACTCAAAATTAATCTGTTAATATACCATTATCCGGTTGAAAAATGTTACATTCACCTCTGATTATGGCTTCCTCCACCCACGGTTTGGGACTATTGACAGACAAAGCTTCATTTTATATTTTATTTATCAATATAGTAAAATCTAGAATAAAGATCACCTGTACCTAGCAGCCTACATGCTGCATTTTAAAGAGGAAGCATTGAGTAGATTTACAAAGGCTGGCTTGTCTCCTCTTAGGATGGATTTGAATGCTCTAGGAAATATGTTCCTTTAATTTGTTTTTTAACTCTTCTAATACCAGCTTTTTTATGTACCTGGCTTTCTCCCCTGCTAGCAGCCCAAGGGGACCTCGGATCCCCCCGGGCCCTTCCGGCTTCAGGAGAGGACCTCTAATAGCCCCCCCCCCAGCACTTCAGCCACCACCAGCATTTACTGTAAAAAGAAAAAATGACATGCACGATCACTCCCACTCTCCTCTTCACCAGGGGGTCTCAGATTCCCCTCCAGGCTCTTCCGCGGTGATGAGAGGACCCAAAAGAGGCCTCCTCCCTCGCCTCCGCCGTTATCACCGCTAGCCCAGTCTTATGTGGGCGGACCAGATTACATCACCCTGTGACATCATCCTGCTCCCAGTGCTGAGCGGTCAGATTCTGAGGGTGATCACTGGAGGGAGGTTGGAGGGGTAGGGGGCTCACCCAGACAGCTGTCATCGTATCGCTGTGGGACGGAATTGCCGGGAGACAAAGGATCGGAGGTGAGTGTTAAAGAAAAAAAAAAGTATTTTTTTTTCTGTGTGTGTGTGTATTTTTACACTTAACCCTTTGTGAACTTTTAAGGGATCCTTGAGACCCCTATACCAGTTCACAAGGCTTAGGGGGTTGGCAAGTCACCTGCGGCTAGTGGGTGACTTGCCATTAACCCTGATCCCCCCTATTACCTGCCTCCCCAAAGCCCGGGGGGGGGGCAGAAGTGCCTGGGCCATATAGGCTGTGCGGGCTTGTAGCATGTAGGGTGGGTGCCACCGAGGCTGGCCCCTGTGCCCTGTTCTAGAATTCCTCATAGCTGGTAATGGGGCTGGTTATGCTGGGTAAAGGGGACCTCACACCATTTTTGGGGAGATTTTTAACCCTTAAAAGGGGGCCCTATGTCATTTTTTTTAATTAACCCTTAAAAAACAAAGAAAATGCTTTAGACCTGCATAACCATTCTACCGCTGCTTCTTGAGCATTAGAAAGCCTGAAATTGGGCCTAAAAAACACCCTTGTTGAGTAATTCAGCCTGTTTAAAAGATTCCTAGCAATTGGTAATCCCAAAAAGTGGATGCCACAAAGGGTCTAAAATCTATAAACACAATAATAATGCTGCAAGCAGCTCGCCTGATGCCTGCCCCATATACCTCTCCTGCCTCCCATGCAGCACCGGAGAGTAGTCATAGCATGGTTTCAAAGTTTGGCCTCCTTTTTTTAAATTTTATTCCTCCAAGACCATACAAGAAAGTAGTCTAACAGCCACTCGGGTCCCTTGGTGCTCTCAGCGTGAGTGAGCCTAGTAAGCCCCTGTCTCTCATCATAGCAGAGCATGCTCATAACTCATAAAGCTGTGCCATGACACACCCTCCCGCGAAAGTTTTTCTACTACTTCTCTTGTGAAATACATCTGCATACTCCTATTCTATCATATCCTATTTTATTCTACCTATATCTATTATCTAATCTATCTATTTATCTATAGTTGTTACTTATTAATAGGACTTCAAGTGTGAAAACCAGCACAAGGCATATAGCTAAACCAGTTGCCCAAGATTTGTATAAAATGACTGAATTTCATACAATTCAGTGTATGAAAGACGGAACCTGTGATTAGATAAAACATGAGGTAGCAGTGCGACCCCTGTTGCATGGTGTGGTCTTAATTATGGACAGTGTGCTTCAGTATGTATTTGCACAGGTAAACATTAACAGCAATATAATGAATTTTTACTTTCCTTATACTTTAGCATGATAACCATTTCATTTCTTATTAACATTTTTTCAGTGCTATATATACATGTGAACATTTGAACTTTAATGCAATCTGGGAACATCACACCTTTTGGATTCCTATAAATTAAAGTTATTTTTAAGTAGTGGCAGAAATAAAGCAATATCTTTCTGTTGCTGCCAGGGTATAGTTGACATATACATACATGACAACCCTATCAGTGTTGCAATCCCACTTTTATTATGATATCACATTTTTAAATGTTCCACATACATTGAGAATTCAATAAGCATTTCTTTAATGGTTCCAGGTGTGGTATTAACTCAATTTTATGTGAAGGAAAACCATCCTAGGAACATACATAGCTTTTAAGTCACAGCTCCCAGGAAGCGCAGTACCCATAAACTATCTGTCATTCTGCCCAAACATTCCTCAGAACATATGAATTCAAGAAATGGTCTTGGATATGGAGATAAAAGACTGGGAAAGTACTTTATTGGTGGCTATAAGCCTTGGCTCAGTGCAAAAGTGTCATTCTGAATGGCATAGGCTGAGTGCCTTTGGCGTGCTAAAACTATTAAACAGAGCTATTAACGTCCTTAAACTGAGGATTAATGCATGATTTACAGCCCATCGCCAGTGATAAATAGCAGTTTAACCAAAAGTAATTAAAACAATCGCTTTGACAAGTACATTGTGTTAAATTATAGGGTAGGGAATGTCAAAGAGAAGGGAAACCTTTCTAATTCATTGCCAATAATAAACCATTGTTTTCTAGTGGCCCAAATCAATGCTGACAATTTATTTAAATGCATTTGCTCAGCTAGCTTTAGACACACCATGCTGCAGCATAGATATGACCCTGATAAAAAGTATAGCAAGCGTTGCAATATATTCTATATATACTGTGTTGCATCTGAATTATCGTGATGTTAAATCTCATTGAAGATACTTTGCTAGTCATTTTACTTCTAAGGTTGCAACAGTCATTATAAGTGACTGCACCCCAACTGCTTCCTATGGTCCATTCTTTACTTTTTAAGTAATCCCTTAACCAGATCTTTCCTTATAAACCATAAAACAAGATCTGGAAAGCCTACATATGCTTTCAGACATCTTAGGTCTTTTATGTATTTATTGTGGTGTAGTTCTGCAGACAACCTGATGGTGGTGCTGTGCTGCTTTTAAGTACAGTTGCTGTTTTAACAGCCATCAGCAGAGGTCCTGAGGAGCTGCCTAAGCATTAGGGCCCTTATTTAAGAAGGGATAGCGTCAGGTAGTGGCTGGTTAATGACAGGTAGCGACAGGTAGCGACTGGTGAACGCCGGACACGGCACGCAATTACACATTTATCAAGCAGAATCTGTTTAGTGACTGGGATAGCGCCATGTAGCGTCTGATTCATCATTTTCAAAGCCTCTGCGAACAGCGCCAGCGTTCAGCCTTGCACAGCGCCAGGTATGACCTCTCGCTACCTGTCGCTCCCCCATACATTTCAATGGACGAACCTTTTCTTCTCTTTAAACTGGGTTTTTTTCAAAAAAATCACAAATAATTCTGTGACCTCTTCTGGCATTGAAATAGCAGTTTTTTCATAATTTTTTCATTTTTTATATTTATTTCCTCACAAATTACATTACAGGTCTGCCATTAAAGTGTTCATGTTACAATGTTGTTACAATGTAATTCCATATGTTTTCGCTTTGTTACTAGTTGATAGATGCTTGAAAACAGACTTTAAACACACCGCCTCCTGCGCTCTGGGCTTCAAACAAGTATTTTTCAGCGCCAGAGATTTGTGAGGCTGTTTTTTTGCTGAATATGTTGTGAGTCGGTCGCTATGAGCAGTCGCTAACATGCGCTCTCATACATCGCTGTACTGGTCAAATAGCGACTCCTCACAATGTATTCAACATTACTGAACAGCGACTGAGTCGCTATAAAGTAGCGACCCACGGCCGAGCACTGCGACTACTAGCGGGCGCTCTGAAAATGCCTGCTACAGACACTCATCTGTCGCTACCTGCCGCTAATGATGAATCAGCCTCTAGGTTTAACTGGTAATCAATATTTATCTTGCTGCTACATACTCGGTGTGTCAGAATATTGCTTAATGCACTCTGGAGAGAGCTGTACTTGAATCTCTTCAGCTCAGCCATGTCCCAGACGTAGCTAGTCTCATCAATTCCACAGGCAGCAAGATCCTGTTTATTTCTATTGGCTGCAGCTAGCCATCCTTCAAGATACCTAGAGGCAGTGAGGCTTCCGTTTCCCTATATCCAAGTGTAAGGTGGCTTTCATCATTCCAGGACATTATGAGGCTTCATCTCGATCTGGACTAAAAAGACTTTCTACCCTTTCCTGAGGCTCCTGCAATCTGGTCATACACATACTGAGTATGTACAGCACACGGGAGTTTATTTTAGTTAAGGTTACATACCTTCCCTAGACTGTTGTAAGGATTCCAGTGTGGTCCCTGGTCCTAAAATCCTTTGCTCTGATGGCAATCCCTGCCTATGTACTTATTTTTGGGATCTACAGTAGCTACTTAACACAAAAAGCCTACATGTCCTGTGTAGTAGAAGTGTATAGATATATATATAGTTACCATACCCACACGTTACATGTCTGGAAGATGTGATCCAAACGAGAAGTATCTCCTGACATGATGCAGATCTTCAGATCTCTTCAATCAGACCCCCAACGACTCAAATGTACAATGTTGATTGACTATCTTAAGTGCTCTCAGTGCAATCAGTGAGGTTGGTCTGGGCACACTGGAGTTGACTGGTCCAGAACATAAGTTAAAGTGGACCAAAACCCACTGAACTTGTTAAACACATTTAGGCAAAGCCCCTGCCGATAGTCCCTTCTTAGGGTGTAGACTAGAAATGTATATTTTCGCGTTACGAGTTGACCTGGAACATTGATTTTTTTTGCTGTCCCTCGGTGTAAGATGGCAGGTGAGCAGTCATTGCATAGATGTGGCAATGACATCATTGCCACACACAACAGTGGCAGTGAATGGAGAAGGCAGAGCTTTACAGCTAAAATGGGTGGCATTATCTGGCATTAGAGTGAAGTAGGAGCAGTGAAAATTGGCAAAAGGTGCTCCTCATGGGGGAGAACAGAAGAACAATGGTATGTCAGGAACTGGTCTCCAGGTGGTAGGATAAGCATGCTCTTTTTAGACATAATGACCCTTATCTCCTGAAAAAGGTTATTTATCATAAATGAGAAGGAATATTTGTATATAAAGCAGGAAATAACTGTGCTGATTCAGTGAATGATCACTTACAATATGTAAGGGTTATGGCTGGAATATTACTTCCTAGTAAAAGAATCCAGTTATATTAACTTACCTAAAATGTTCTCATGTCTCATGAGCACAGTTTGATAAATTTCAGTCTCCCTGAACCAGCTGGCCTCCTCAGTGGTGAAGAAAACTTTGACTGCAACCTTCTCGCCACGCCATTTGCCCATCCATACTTCCCCATAGCGACCTTTGCCAATTTGTTTCACCATTTGGATCTGCTTCGCTATTGTCCTTTGTACCTATGAATCAGACCGAAACCAACAGCATATTACTTACCAAAGTAAATGGCCACCCACTATTAATAAAACAGATCCAGAATAAATATGGGGGAATTAAAAAAGAATCACTCAGGATTTATTTAACTGCATGCAACATTACTTTTTGTCCCTCAAAGTACCTTGAAATGTTACCATAATTCTTTAGCGTCCAACGCTGTAAAATAAATTATGCTGTAAAGAAATATTGACAAAAGCTTTTTAAAGTAGACAGATCTCGGTTCGTTTACTGCCACCCACGTCTTTAGACTTGATTTATCAGAAATTTTAATGTGGAAAATTATTTAAAAATGCATTATAACTTTGAAATTGCTACATTCTGTTTTCATCTGTTTTGAGTTAAGAAACATATAATTCTTTTTACATGGAAAAGTGTTAGAATCCAACTTTGTTCAATGTCACAGCTTGAGCTCTGCAAATGATAAGTTATATTAAAATGGGCAATATGACATCCTCTCGATATTTCTAGAAAAAACATCAACTTAACCGTTACAGATTTGAAACGCCAACTGTTGGTTAGGCCCCCGAGGTCTTTATTAGTAATACAGCCTCTATATCCAATAATATGTTTCTCTCATTTGCTCAGTGTAACCAATGTGGTCAAACAGCATGATATTCGAACAAGTACAACCAAGACAAAATATTTGAGGGCAGCTATTGCTGGATTCCATTTAACTGGACTGTATCCAATGACATGTTATTTACAACAATCACAATTACATAAAAAGGATGTACTCCCTAAATTTGGGTGATACAAAGAACATAACCACATGGATTACATTAAAATGCATTAAAATGCATTAAACACAAGCTAAAGCCAAACTAAAAACCTGGATAGAGTAATTACTAGTTACATATTTTGTCAAGTTCTGCTGGCTGTGACTCCTGTTGTGGAGATTTATTCTAACTTCCAGTAATACAAAAAAAAGTCGATTTTATGAAAAAAACAAACATCTCAAGAATGTTCGAGGAGTATTATACAGTGACGACAGATCATTCAAGTCACTCAAATTTTGACTTCTCTGGTATACTTAAAGTACAAGGTTTTTAGCGATAGTTGTAGTTCCTGGCAGGGTGGCTTTGGTAATGAACATGCTTACCCAGCTCCAGTGAAAACACATTATTTTGGATTTACATCCTGCTTTGAAACAGATGTCATGAAAGAACAAGTAGTCCTACTTACAGCAGAGTTTTTACCTATCAGGCCCATAGCTCAGTTATGAGCTTCATTTCTGTTTCTGAGCCCGAGTGATTGGCAAGTTGCCCTCTGGTGGTGTAAGTGGGTTGTATGTCTAATCAATATATGTTTCCAATATGTTAATTCACCTGAGCCTGACAATAATACTTCCTAATCTATTTTCATTCTATCCAAAGCAAAACAAGTCCTAATTTAGGCTTAAACTAAGGGTTACCTAGAAAACTGCCAGCAAGGCAGTTGTTTATAAAGGAGGTCACTTTAGCTTACTGATTTCTGACTTGCATTGTGACATCTAGGGAAATGCCCTAAACTTCACAATGTAGCACACTTCTGCAAGAAAACAAAAGATTATCTCCAAATGCTTTCCAAAGATCAGTCTCTACCTATTTAGTTCATTTTTTAATAGTTAAATTGACTGTTTAATTGCAAATCAATGTAGTGCAAGTGCAATGTTGTTTCGGTGAAAAAAACATCTAAAGTACCCTTTTCTTACCAGAAGAGGGAGCCCCGATCCACTTCCAGAGCTTTGTGACTGTTCAATGAGATCTTTCAGCGATTCTCCTACAGGAATATATGTCTCATCCTGCTCTAGGCCAATGCTGTAGCGGGGTCTGGCTTCTTGTCTTTTGTACCTTTGTGTACGAAACAATCTGTAAGTTTACAATGCGATTAGTAGCATTTTGTACAATAATGATAGTCCTGTTTTTAAGGGACGCAAATTCACATATATGAACAATTCAGAATATAATACTACCTGATAACAGAATCAGACCTAAAGGCAAGGAATACAGTGCCTTCAACTTGAGAAAGGATGCAAGCAGATCCCTGTGAGGAATTATGGGGACCAGGGACAGCTATTGCTTTCCAAAGTCATCAGCTGAGAACAAGAGCAATCCTTAAAGGGCCATTCCAGCCATCATGGCCTTTTGCAATGTCAAAGGGGGGTTCCATAAAGAAAAAAGTCTTACCTGTCCCAACATCCAGCGGCAATGCCCCCCCCCCATCGTAGAGCAGGACGCCGCCCTCTTGCTTTGCCTGCCCAATGCTGCCCGCACAGCACGGTCTCCATGCTGTGAGCACTCCCACTGCCGCCCGCCTATTCAAGTGAATGGGTGGGCAGAAATGTGCACAGCAATGGGACCGCAGCATTAGGAGAGAGAAGCAAGATGGCTGCGCCTGGCGTTCCGATCGGACAATCATTGTCACTGAATGTCAGGCCAGGTAAGGCTTTTTTTTCCTGCTTCAGGGCTAGGAATGGGGCTAAGAGGGGGGGGGCTTTGAAAAGGGCCATGCTGGCTGGAATAGCCCTTTAAAGTGGAGCAAAACCCACGGAGATCGGCCCAGGAATCTATAAAATTTCCCTTGACTTTCGATTCCCTGATCGGGGGTGCCTCACTATGTGAAACCCCCAGGTCGCTCATGAGTTTTCACCTTCTTTTCTGGTTCAACGGCTCATGTGTGAGCTGCGGCTGCATCCACGCTGTCCTTCTAGGAATTTGTGAATGGCCAGCACGGGCATGCTCCCTGAGCGAGGGATGCGGCCGCCAGCGCGCTCGTTGATTGGACAAATGCCCGCACATGGGCCGCAGGAACGAGAAGGGGTGAGTTTGTTTTGGCGACCTGGGGGGTTTCACCCAGTGGGGCATCCCCAATCGGAGGGCCTGGGGAGCAAGGACCAAAACCCAGGATAGTCA
This sequence comes from Gastrophryne carolinensis, assembly GCA_027917425.1. Classification (NCBI taxonomy): domain Eukaryota; kingdom Metazoa; phylum Chordata; class Amphibia; order Anura; family Microhylidae; genus Gastrophryne; species Gastrophryne carolinensis. Next base: position 218,928,932 of record CM051234.1, read on the forward strand.
AAAACCTGGGCTTTGGTCCACTTTAAGCTCAAATCAAAACTGTCTAATGTGATCACAAGACACTTCCATACTGGTCAAGTAAGGCTGGTTTAGTCTCCTTTTATTAGCGCTTTCAATGTAACCAACATAATGACTATAACAAATTGTGGCGATTGTGTGTTTTCAGGCACTGAATGGTCAGACACCAAACTATTAGTCCTTTGCCCTTAAAACTGTATCATTTCATACTGGAACAGATCTATGGAAAACTTGCATTATTGATTTAGGCTGATTTTATTAGTCACATGTCTAATTTTAATACAGGAACACTCCAACTAAAAATAAATGGCAAAATTCATGTAGAGCTTCTCAAAAGTGTGGTGCAACACAGCACTTTGATGTGAAAGAGAATTAAATTAGCACCATTCTCGTCTCTAATTTCACCACTCTGGATTATTTCTACTCCAATGTGACGCAATTGAGAAGTTGTGAAAGGGGCTTTACTCTTCCCCAGCGGCAGCAGCACCTGGTTCTCACCCCTGCCCTACTCTCACCTTTCCTGCTCTGCTGGTGGCCAGTTTGCCAGTAGGGCATGTATGTGCTGTGCCCGGTGCTGCACATGTCTGCCTAGCAAACCTTACTGGCTGCTGGCGATCACTTAGGACTCACAAGCAGTGAGCGTGAGAAGTTATTTTACCCTGTTTTGGGTTTTCATTTTAGCTGAGCTGGTGAATAGACCTCTAGTCATTTGTGGCTGGAGGTCTACTTTTTTTTTTACTTTTTCTTTCACCCAAAAGCTAATCAGTTGTGCATTTCTTAAACCAGCAAAATCCTATAGAACAATACCCCCCTTTTATTCCCTGCAGTTGTTGCAGGATTGAGTCCTGCTGCCTTAACACGTGCCCCCAAGCCTCCTACAGAAGAAGAGCACCAAGGCAGAGCTTCCCTCGCCCCCTCTGGAGCATGGCTCAGACGGTTACTGTGATGGAGTAAGAGTGGGTAAGACTCCAATTGTTTGCAAATAATGGATGAACACAGGGCTTGTGTATGCCAGGGGTGGCAATGACAGGAACCTTTTACAAAGCATTTGCCAAGACAATCCATTTAAATATTATATATTCCAGACGCACTAAGAAAAGGGTGAAAATTGTGTTTTTACCTGAAGTAGCAGAATATTAAAATCACTGCCAGGATGATGCTGCACACAGTTACTGAAATCAGCAGAGCCATGTAGTGGATGCTGCCATCAACAAAATCTAGAAAGGAAAAATCAAAGGGTTAGCATGGATGGGCTTGGCCTTGTAAAACACACCAAGATGCATTAAGCTGACCAAAACCCACAAAAACAACTTAGAGGACGATTTATTAATAGCGCCAGGTAGCGACGGATGAGCGACAGTAGCGTGATTTTCACAGCGCACGCTCGTATTCGCTGTGCTTGGCCGTTGTTCGGCTGTTGACAGCGACTCAGTCGGTGTGCGGTAATGTTGAATACGGGGTTAGGAGTCGCTGTTTGACAGGTTCCGCGCTGTATGGGAGCGCATGACAGCGAACGGCTCCCAGCATATTCATTACCAAATCACGCTCAAAAAATTCTCGCGCTGTGAAATGCTTGTTTAAACCCCAGAGCGCTGGCGGCGAAGGCTTAAAAGTAGTTTTTTAACCCCCAAACAACCTTATTTTTGGAAAAAAATAATAAACAAGTTTTTCTAAACATTTTGTAATATGAATACATTAATATCAGACCTGTAATATCAATTCTGCACAATTGTTTTTTTTTTTTACCTTAAAAAAAAGATATAACATTGCAGAAGTGGTCACAGAATTTTTGACATTTAAAAAAAAAAAAAAAAAAAAAACATTAATATCAATTAATTATGAATATTTAAAGATTGCTCCATTGAAATGCATTGGAGAGCGCCAGGTAGCGAGAGGTCATACCTGGCGCTGTGATGGGATTAGCAGCGGCGCTGTTCGCTGAAGTCTGCAACATGATGAATCCCGCGCTAGCTGACGCTCTCGCCGGCGCTAGCCTCATTTAGCGTGATAAATGCGTGATTGTGTTCACAGCCTGGCGTTCTGTAGTCGGTAGCCGCCGATAGCTGGCGATACCTGGCGCTAGTGAGACACTACCTGGCGCTATCCCTTGATAAATAAGGCCCTTAATCTTTTCTCCCTCGCCCCAGGTACATTATCGTTTGGATGTTTTCTGCCCTCAATGCCGCTTGGTATTCCTGTTATAGTGATTTTAAATTGGTTTTCCCCAGGTATGCCACTGTATGTCATTGGTTTCTGACAGGATACCATTGTTCTAAACTAGTTGTTAAAGCCTCTCTCCTCCTCACAAGCTCATGCTGAGAGCAAATAGGGCCTATTGAAAACTGTGCTAGAAGGAGGATAAGAGCCCAAAGAAGATTTCATTTCCCCATAATTTTCCCCAATTCTTCCTTTGAAGCCTAAATTGTTTGTGAGTATTTTAGTCCGCATTCATTATCAGGACACTAATGGAAGTGTATACCTGTTTTTTTTATTTAACCTTCAACAGGACATGGTTGGTCCAAATATAATTGTAATTATATTTAAGGGAAGCCCATTGTTAGTGTACGCTTTATTTTCTGAGCTGGCCTTCCCTAGTTCCAGGGTCATTGTTACTTCTATGGTATATGCAAGTGCAATGAGATTAATCTTTTCCATATGCACTCCAGGGAATGGGGGCCTGCATTGAATTATAATGAATAGAATTGTTCTACCTTCCTATTACTGAACCTAAATTGAGATGAAAAAATTGGTAATTACTTTTTTCATTAATCCAGGGACTAAATGGGATTTTTCTAGTTCTGAGAATCCTTTTTTTTTGGGGGGGGGGGGGGGAGATAGGCCATGTGAGCACACAGCAACCGCATTTTCCCGTTTGGGGTGTGTGTGGGGAAGAGGGGTTATCTTAAACACATAGATGATGAGTAAATAAACTAAAACAACAGGTTATGCAAAGGTAACTGATCTGATATGATCTGATCTAAAAGATTCCAGAACCGGCCACTGGCCGTGCCCGGGGCATCCCAAATTAGGATGCCCCACTGTGTGAAACCCTCCAGGGCAACGTAAAAACTCACATTTCCACACTCCAATTGCGCATGCTCAGGCACTCATCCAATAAGAGCCATCTGCCTGATCATTCGGCAGACAGCTCTCAATGTTTTGAATGAGGAGCACGCGCTGCCACACCCCGCATCCCCGGTGGCATGTTCCCCCAACCATTCAGGCAGGCTCCCCATTAAAGATAATAAGAGCTTTTTGCCGAAAGAGTTAAACACAGCAAACAGCTCTCATTGGCTGAGCGCCCACACATGCGCCGTTGGAATGTGGAATGCAGGGCTTTATGGGGGGTTTCACACAGCAGGGCATCCCCAACCCTTGGGGAAAGTCAAATACCTGGGATTTGTTCCACTTTAATAAATACTCCATAGGGATTATGTTTTTACATATTTGTGGACAATGTCTCCCAATCTGTAGCTCATCAGACGAACTTCACCATCTCAAACTCTAAGCAAGTTAAGGGGATTTGACTCTAAAGGTTCTCATTCATTCAAGTTATTACACATCTAGAGTATCTGGTCAAAGTTCTGTTTGTTTTGCTAGTCACATGACTGGCTTTCACAATTCACAATGAGGGGGGATTAAAGAAAATCAGTGGATTAAAAACATGACTTTTTGTTTGTTGATTCTCCAATTATGTAATCACCTTTGAGGTTAAAGCTATTTTTCTCCTGTGATTATTCTGGCACAGCCTGACACTGTATTAGTTTCAAAAAGCCATGAGACATTGAGAATAAATGAATACTCCTAAGCAGACCTAACAGATGCTGAATCCCCAACATTGCATTGCATTTCTTTTGTTTATTCAGAGAATAAATCTATGTTTGGGAGACAGTTCATTTATTGCACATTCTTTTGTCGTATTGCCTGTATCTGAGAAAGACATAACTGAGTATCTGCAACACAAATCATAAACTCAAGTAACCTGCATGTACTTAATACGATTATGAGCTCATTAAACGAGCTAATGATATCTGCAAGATATTCCCCGGACATTTACATGCTCAGTTTGAAAAGCAGGCTATCCTTTTTTTGGCATGGGCTCATGAACTGGTCTCCAAGAAATCTCAGTGGTGGAAGTCCTATTTTGCCCACATGTCTAATCTGAAAGTAACTGGCCCCTATTATCTGTACCTGCAGAGACAAAGCTCATCTGTATTTAGGATCCACATACACCGCCATGTGGTCTTTGTCTTGGAAAGAGAGATTAGCAAGATCAACAATTTCTTTCCAAAGACACCTCACATTTACATGGAGAACTCCGGAAAATGAGAACTTCAGCTTTATCGACTCATCCTGCAGTGGTGCTATTATGTTACAGATTTACGAAAGTAATGAGGCAAGCTTGTCCTTGGGGAACTCTTAGTTTACACTTTTTTTTAAAGACTTGCTTTCTTTTTCTTTCTTTTTTTTAACTCTTGCGTGTGTTTTTTTTAACCATTCAAAAAATAGCAAGTCTGGACCTAAATGTCCCTCTCTGTCTCGAGTATTTGATTGCTCCAGGCTTTTAATTGCCACCATGTAGATATGTGAAGCATATCGGGCAGCCTTTGAAAAGAGACACTGACAAGATGCCTATCAGGAAAACACTCAGTCATTTCTCGCTTTGCCTTCAGCTCTCTACCTGCGCTCCGCTCCGGCTGTAAGTGTGCGGCAGATGAAACGGAGAAGCCGCTAGGGAGGATGGCTGTCTATTTGAAAAGAAGAGCAAACACACAGCTGAGAGCTTCATTTCATGGTTTATTAACAGTTTTTTTTCTTAATGGCACCCTCTTCTCTGAGAAGTGTGTGGTTTGTAACAGTTTAGGATGTCAATTTGAATCAGGAAGATAGAGATAGTAGACAACCTAAACAAAATAGCTTCTTCAAAAGACATGGGCAATTTAGAATTCAAGCAATTAATTATGTATATGTCTTTCAATCACTAGTTGAGTTGCTTGTATGAATATATAATGGCATAGTCAATAATTGTTCCATGCTGAAATCAGAAAAACATTTTTTAAATATGAAATGATTTGTGTAGCTGTGATTCCATATAAATGTAGTGCACACATACACTCAAATGTATATAACAATGCACATAAATCACCATATACACATTAAAAATAGTCTTATAGTATTGTCTAATAGACTGGCCCATCAGAGTACAGGAAGATTCTCCAGTGGGCCAGGTTTAGGACAGTATAGGAGGTCTAAGGCAAATGGCTCATTATCACAAATTGATTTGCAAATGATAAATTCAAAAATTATTAAAACACAGAGCTCATTAAGTGAATGATTTAGTGAATATGTCCCAATTAGAAACATATGTGACGTCCACCGTTGCGTGCCCGTCACCAGTATCACAAAACTCTTACCAGATCAAGACATAATCTTTGCATTAAAATAAATAGGTGCAGACACCTCCAGAGAGAATAGATGATAATTGCTCTCAAATAAGGGAAATCCAGTTGGAAACGACTTCAACTCTCCTTTAATGTAGATATGTGGCTTAAAATATAAACTTCAATGCCACAATTCCATAAGGGCCAAGGAAGGACTCAAATCACATGTAAAAGAATGTAAGAAGGAAAGACTAGTGCAACATTGCTAGATGTAAAGACAACCCACTTTAATGCCAACAGAAATGCACTCACAAACAGACAAAGTAGTTCAGCATATCAAAGGTTAAAACCGCGAACAGCTCTCACCGCTCCCGAATATTAAAACCTGCAAGTATCAAGAAGTGCCTCCAGTCATAAGGGAAGCCCGAGCCTCCAACGCGTTTCGTCGCTCGTGGGCGACTTTAACTAGGATGCTCGGCGCCGCGGCAGAACTGGTATTTATACCGGCATCTCCTGAAAGCGAGGGCAGATAACCCCGCCCACCACGGTGACGCGATATGCGTCAACGCATTGCATATTCAAGCAGAAGGGAGGTATAGCCAACTATGGAAAGGCCCCAATGACAGAATCAAGTCCTCAGCCGCTGTCAAACCACCAATGATGCAGTCGCTAATCAAAACAAATGGCGGCTTTATAAATATATGTAACTGTGGTGACAAGTCCTTTCAAAACGGCCACAAACAAAAAACATAGTCATATTCTTATAGTATAGCAAAATTGGAGCTGCCCTAATACCAGAGTCAGATCTTCCACCGCCACCTGAACAAAACTATTGAGATCGCTAGTTTAATCAAAAGTAATAGCGGCCTCTGAGGGAATGATAAATTGCTAAATCAAGCACAATCAGCTGAGAATGTGATCGGCACCTGCCCAAATGAGCAAGTTTTTATTCGCAAATTGTATCATGGAAATGAGCCATTAGTCTTGGACCTCCTGTACGGTCTTAATCCGTGGAAAAGCCCATGGGGATCAATCGATGAATGAGAATTTGTTGGTTGGTTGAGCATTGTATCTTTTAGACAGACAACCAGATGACCACAAATAGGATGTGGAGTGCACAGCACAAGGGGTCTAGAATGATTGCTCTAATAAACAATTAGCCACAAATTGTCCATGTATGAACGCAGGTCGTCTGCTCGCATAGGAGTTGTACATTGTAGGAATGGTTTGATTTATTTATTTATGAGAATGGGCCATAATACGGTGTTTTTGGTTAGCCTGAAGTATTCCCAGAGCTTGGTATTTACGTTTGGCATTTAAAAGCATTGTCCGGGCAAAAAAGAAAAAACTAGAAAAATACTATAGCTTTTGTCACTGCAGCTTCTTCATCTTTTTCTGGTGTTTGAAAGCTTCCCACAAGCTGAAAATGAGCACCACAGTGTCCAGCACCAGTTAGACATGGTGGCCTCATTTAAGAAGGAATTCCACCTCTCTGCACACACACTACATTCTCTGGTATCGGTATGTTACCAGATACCTTCCCCTGCCCCTACATTTCCACTGCGTGACTTCAGAGTTCCTCCAGAACTTCCTAAAAATATGGAGAGGCTTTCCACAATCTAGTTGTTGTCTAATTGTAACATAGTAAGTAAGGCTGAATAAATCCATTGGCTAATGAGAGGAGGGGGTCACTTATAAACCTGAACTGAATATAATTTTCATCAAGCTTGTGCTTTTCTTCTCCTGGTAGGAATAGAATCCAGGGGAGCCACCTGTCACCCTCTGATTTCCTCTTCCTTCCATTAAAAGAAAGAAACAAGCCTGGCTGAATATTTCTTGATGCTACCACCTACCATATTTATATGGATTTTTATCATTGGCCTATTTTTTTTCACGATAAGTCAATCCAGTTCAGACTGTTATTATTAGTGGTCTAGTAGCCGGAGATGGTAATGTTATTACATGCAACGATTTATGAAACTCCTGTGATCATCATGTTTACTTTATCTGTGATCTTTAAAATGTAAATTGACACGTTGTTTATACACAACTACTGAAGCCCCATTGAAATGTATGGGAGAGTGTTACAGAGCAACAGGTATTACGTGGTGCTCCTGTGCCTAGAGCACCGGCGCTATACGCTGAGCCGCCTGGATTATTACCTTTGACGCTACATTGCGCTGTTAGAGGTGCTCACCAGATTCGCTTTCTTAAATGTGGTTTTGCGTACAGCTCCCAGCGTTCACCAGATGCTGTCTGCCGCTACGAGGCACCACCTGGCGCTATCACTTCTTAAATAACCCTCTTAGTTACTCCACTGCTCCTGCATGTTGCGATACCTCTACTACCGGCCAGCCTCATTTTACAGTGAAGGGTGGAGTGCGAGGCACAATCAGAGAGGGTAGCAGGGCTCAGTGAGGGGGGAGAGACTGCTAAACTGCCAAAAAATAAAACGAATGCTAGCAAAAGAAATCCACACACAATGAGGCCCTGATCTCAGCTCATGGTGATTAGGGATCCTCCAAGCCTGGTGCAATATCTCCACTGTCTCCACTGTTATAATCCGGCCCTGACATACATCTAATTTTCTGTCATTAAAACTATGTGACAGTAAAGCCACATTTCACTCACTATAAAACATTCAGAGGTTTTAAATTGGGCTCTGTCCCACATTTGCATTTGCAACCAAGTGGTAAGATATTTTCTCATTTGAAGTGATCAGGTTACACAATTTATTTACAAAACCCCAGACTGTAGCACCCCAGACGTAAGTAACAAATACACTTGTCTACACTCTTATTGAATGAAAATTAGCAAAGCGTGGCCTCTGAATATAGAAATAATGTTCCCCCAGCTTAACATCCCTCCTAAGAAAGCACCATATCTTTATCATAGGATACCTAGACTAAGGAGCATAGTGTGGGGCTATATATGCTGTAATGAGGAGGAAATGTATGTGTTGGCTGCAGGGTAGAAACAGGATCTGAGCCGTTCTCAATATACCTATCCTAACCTAAATATCACTTCCAGATGTTCTTAAATGTAAACTTCACTTACTGATCCTTTATGTGTCACTCACTTTTACACATAAGCTATTCTTTTTATTATGCCCTATTAAATAATTGTGCTTTGATATGCAGTAGTCTTTTTGTCTTAGAATGTATTATAAATAATAATATTTTCATTATTTGACAGAATACACTATTTAGACTAATGAGTCTATATAAAATAATTCTGAGCAGCAATATTTCCCAAGTCTATTAGTGTGCCCATTTAGGAGCTAGTAGTCAACCTACAGTATGAGCCAGACACTATGGCACCATTACTGCCAGTTATGAGGGACTTTTATCAATGTTCACCCCACTGCCCCTCCCCTGTATATTACAATAATCCATTATTGTCAGCATTTCCAGTAATGTTAGTTATGGTAATTACATATTTGACTTGATAGACCGAGAGTGCTGTTCTATAGCAACTGAATATTTGATATTATCTGTGTTTGCTTAATGCCAATCCCAAAATTCCTATTTGAAGAAATATCAGTTTAACATTAAAACAGACCAACGGTGAGCTCTTGCTCTACACTACAGACTTTGTTGCCTATGCTATATAAACAGTTTTTAGACCTACATTACCCTTGTGATTCTTACGTTATGCATATCTTTAAAAGACTCCAATTCCATTCATTTTAATGTAACCTTCAAGTAAAGGTTAATTGTGTCCGACCCAAAGTCAAGAAAAAAAAGCTAACCCGGGCTTCCTCTTGTGTTGCCCTTAGTCATAGGCCACTGCCCAGGGAAAACCTTCTCAGATGTGAGACACAACAAAAGCAACACATTGTGGGGGAAGCATCATCTTAGTTCTACCCTTGTTGATTTCATTTATACTAACACTCACTTGTGTGGTTTTGGAGAAACATTGAATCACTCAGATTGTTGTGTTGGAAACCATTTTGAGTATGGCAACAAAGCCACATCAATAAATTAGATTAGAGAATGCGGCTAGTTATAGCTGACATTACATTGCTTTAGTGTTAAACATAGGACTTTATTATATCCATAGGCTTGCTTACACATTAAAGTATACACTGTTATAACAAAATGCAGATTTTTATGTGCCTAAAAGTAACATTTACTAGGAGCCTAATTTATGATTATTTTATGTGGTCTCTTGCGAGATGGTCTTAGTGCCCACACTGCAGAGTCACCTGGAGACAGGCAGCGCTCTGCTTTCGCTGGCTCCCAGGCGTCCGCCAGGCGCATGTGCAGGGCTGACCCCTAGCGCAGGCTGGGATAGCAGGAAAAGCTGTAAATTCATTCATTAAAAGCATGGTGCCCATACAGGCACTGTGAAAAAGGGGTTCTAGCCTGTTGAAATCCCCATTTTTTGGAGGATGGCAGCACAATAATAGTACAAAAAAAAACAGGAATTGCAACAGAGACATCACTAGTTTGCAGCACAAAACAAAACTGCTAAAAATGCATACAAAAACAATTTCAAACAGCCCAGGGATAATGTGGCACGTGCACCAGACCTAAAAATAAATAAATTAAAATAATTGCCCAAAAAATTATAATCAACCAGCCCACTGAAATGTATGGGATAAGGCACACAGTGCGGGGTGAGCGTCTGATCTTATCTGGCACTGTAGGGAACTCAGCACTGGCACTAATCCCATCGATGATAGATGGGACACTACCTGGCATTATCAGAGGCGCACTGGATTTTTGACTTGATAATTACGCCATTTGCACTGGGACCTGACATTCTTCTGGCACTACGTGGCACTATCGTACTAGCGTGGTCATTGTCTCACCTGAGATCCTCACATTTAAATAAATCTCAGAGCCATTTGGATTACCTTTATTTTTAGCTGGGGGCAAGGTAGGATGCAGATCTTTGTTACAGAAGTCTTCATCTGTGCAACATTCAATCGACCTCCTCTGATGTGGAATAGGTGTGTCCTAAAAAAAAAACACATTATTGATATTAATGTAGATTTATTTGATCATTGAAAAGGTGATATGATTTCTATACTAACAACCTTACAAGAAAACACCATCACTATACCGGGTTACTCCCTGACATGGGGAAGGGACTATGACTGTTGATTGTATAGGTATAGCCTAAATATTGCCGGTTTTGTGAGGAATGACCCTACTAGTGCCTCATTAATCAATTCAGTGCCACCTCAACTTCCAAAAACAATGTACTCATGTTATATAAAACCATATTAATTTACTGTTCTTAAATGATAGAAAAAACATCCTAGCTTGTCTGAAGTGTTAGATTTCTCCAATGTGCTTCACCTTATTTAGCTTTCTCAGAGGATTTTATTTTTAGCTAATTATTTTGTATACCTTTGCCTCTAGGAGTTACCTTGATTGTGGAAGAAGAATTCATTCAGAAGTGATATGAATTTAAGTGTACCAGTGCTATTGTACCTGCATTTTCTGAAGAGGTACAAGAATAGGCCCCTATTCTTTGTAGTCGACCCACATCCTGTGGTGGATGATGATGGTTTATGGCTTTCTGGTGGTACCAAGCATCTGGGACAACCATCTTTCTGTCTCCCCACAATAATACCATTTTGTGATTACTCACCTGAAAAATGGGTATTATAAGTATGTCACACACCCCGCTTCCACTATTCATGACATATGGGGTTATGGTCCAGTAGAGGGCGAACTTCTGCAGAGATGAAAGCAAAAAAGAAGCACCTCCCGGTCCATAAATACCTGGGACCTCCCACACATTCCCCAGTATATGACAGCAGAAAGGGGACCAGGAAGAGACAATAAAACATTCTTAACAATAAAAGGTTCACCATATAAAGGATCCAAAATACCAAAGGGCGGGATGAAGCGGGGTGTGTGACATACTTATAATACCCATTTTACAGGTGAGTATTCACAAAATGGTATTATTCCAAGTATGTCACACACCCCGCTTCCACTATTCATGACATATGGGACATCCAATAGCAGTGTCCGTCATGGGTGGGGAAGCAAAAAAAATGCACAAATTTAAACCACTGCAGCTTGCAGAACCTTGCGGCCAAAAACAGCATCCGCTGAGGCCCGCACATCAACCTTATAAAACTTTGAAAAAGTATGAACGGAAGATCAAGTAGCAGCCTTACAAACTTGTTCAACAGAAGCCTGGTGCTGAAAGGCCCAGGAAGCCCCAACAACACGAGTAGAATGAGGAACCCTCCCCTTAGCGGAATAGGCCCCAATAATGGCCTAACGTATCCATTTACTAATGGTAGACTTGGCTGGTGCCAAACCGTTCCTGGGCCCATAGGGCACCACGAACAAGGCGCCCATCTTACGAAAAGGAGAAGTAGCAACCAAATAGTACTTCACACAACGAACTACATCCAAAGAGTGCAAAACCCTGTCCTTGTCATTGCTAGGCTTAGGACACAAGGAAGGGAGAACTACATCCTGATTGAGATGGAAGGCAGAAACCACCTTAGGAAGGAAATCTGGTTTAAAGCGAAAAACCACCTTATCCTGGTGTCTCTCAAAGTAATTGGCCTGAATAGACAGAGCCGACTCAGAGACACGCCGAACAGAGGTAATAGCCACCAAAAAGGGAACCTTTTGAGTGAGCACAGAAAGTGCCACATCCTGCACCGGCTCAAAAGGAGGCCCCTGTAGGGCCGAGAGAACCAAATTTAGGTCCCAAACGGGAACCAAAGGCTTGAAAAAAGACAGCCAGGGCAGAAACCTGACCCTTCAAAGTACTGAGCTGGAACCCCAGATCCAGACCGTGTTGTAGAAACTCCAAAATCCTAGGAGTCAAAAACACCCTGCAAGGTAAGGCCCTAGCCTCACACCAGTCAATATAGGACCGCCAAGTCCTATAGTAAACGTTAGAGGAAGACCTCTTCCTAGCTCTAATCAATGTCTCATAACCGCCTCCGACAAACCTTCCTCCCTCAGGAAGAAGGTTTCAGCAGCCACGCTGTCAAAGCAAGTGTTTGTAAATTGGGGTAACGTAGCTGACCCTGAGAGATCAGATCCGGAAACAGGGGCAGCCTGTACTGATCTACCGCCAGTCTTACGACGTCTGCGAATCAAACCTGTCTTGGCCACCTTGGGGCCACCAGAATTGCTGGTGCCCCCTCTAGAGCCAGCTTGCGCACTACCTTGCCTACCATAGAGAAGGGGGGAAACAGGTACAGAAATCCCAGATCCCTCCAGGCAAGTGACAAGGCATCCACTGCCAGGGCCAGAGGATACAGAGACAGAGATACAAAGGTTGGGAGCTTGTGATTGTGCAGAGAGGCAAAGAGATCCACCTCCGGAGTCCCCCACTTGTGACACAGGGACCGAAACACCCTGTGGTTGAGAGACCATTCCCCTAGGCGAGAGAATCCCCTGCTCAGGGAGTCCGCCTCCGTGTTCTCCACTCCCGGAATGTACACTGCCGAGATGCAAGGAACATTGCTCTCCGCCCATGTCAGAATCAGAGAGACTTCCCTGAGGGCACTCCTGCTGCGAGTCCCTCCTTGGTGATTGATGTAAGCTACCGCAGTTCGATTGTCTGATCGAACCTGAACCGGTAGGCCCTGTAGGTGAAGTGTCAGACGTGACAGAACCAAACGGTTAGCTCTGAGCTCCAAGACATTGATGGGGGTGTGAGCCTCCTGAGGACCCCACAACCCCTGGAACTGATGATCCTTCCAGAAACCTCCCCAGCCCAACAGGCTGGCATCCGTGGTAACCGTCTCCCAACAAGGGGCCAGAAAGGATCTGCCCCTCATCAGATTGCTTGGTTCCAGCCACCACTGAAGGGACTGCCGAACCCTGGGAGACATCAGAAAACACTGATCCAAGGACTGTGGGCATCTGCCCCATTTCAGCAATAGATTGAGTTGGAGCGACCTCATGTAGAACTGAGCAAAGGGGACTGCCTCGAAGGAGGCCACCATCAAACCTACCAGAGTCATCCCTAGCCGGATAGAAGGGCGAGGATTGGTCAGGAGAACACGTATCAGATCCTGAACCCTCTGCACCTTTGGCTGAGGTAGGAACACTCTGGCCTGACTGCTATCCAGATGCATGCCCAGAAAAGAGATCTCCCTTGATGGGGAGAGAGAAGACTTGGGGTGGTTGATCACCCATCCGAACCTTTCCACCGTACTGGTGTCCAGCTCCTCCTGGCAGAAGGAAGAAGCTGTAATGAGTAGGACTTCGGTGCCGAGGTCATCCCGAACGGGAGGGCCACAAACTGAAAATGCTGATCTCCAACCACGAACCTGAGAAATCTCTGGTGTGCTGGGAAAATTGGTACATGAAGGTAAGCATCCTTGATGTCTATGGACATCATGAAATCCCCCTGACGAAGGGAACCGATGGCTGAGCGCAGAGTCTCCATGCGGAACTTCTTGGTTCTGATGAACCTGTTGAGAAGCTTCAAATCTAGAATGGGTCTTATGGAGCCATCCTTTTTGGGAACCGTGAAGAGGTTGGAATAATAGCCCCGGCCTCTCTCTGAAAGAGGCACTGAGCATATGACCGCCATGTCCAGGAGATTCTTTACAGCCAACAGGAGCCCATGTGCCGCCCGAGGATCCGATGGCTTCCAAGACCTTAGGAATCTGGGGGGAGGCCGGTACTCGAACTCCAGTTTGTACCCAGACGAGACCACCTCCAATATCTACTTGTCTGTGACCTCCTGGGCCCAGACCTGGAAGAAGAGCCACAGCCGTCCCCCCACCGTTAAGGGTGAGGGAGCCTCCTCATTGCTGAGCTGGCTTGGCAGCGGGCTTGGGCTTGGAACCCCAGGTAGAGGCTGGACCAGCGCGTCCCCTGACTCTGTTCCAGGAATCACCTCTGAAGCTAGAGTAGGCAAGACGTCTGCCCACTCTGGCACCGCGAAAGGAAGGATTGAAGGAGCTTGCCCCCCGAAAGAAGTGACGCTGCTTCTTACGCTGAGGTAGCTTCCCACCTTTCGCCACAGAATCCAATTTGTCACCAAACAGCCGCTTACCCAGGAAGGGCAGTGCTGTAAGTGATTTCTTGGCCGCTATGTCAGCCGCCCACTGGCGTAGCCATACTGAACGACGCATGGTCACCAGCAGAGCCGAGGTTCTACTACACATGATAATAGTGTCATCCATAGCCGCCAACACAAAGTTCATGAACAATTCACACCTCTTAAGGGCTGTGAATTCAACACTGGCCGGGTTGAGTTGGGACCCTTTTAACATGTCCCTAACCTCAGACCTGGTAGCCACAGCCACGAGTGCTGATGCACAAACAGGCCGCAAGGCTGAACCCACACTGGCAAAGGCATGGCATGCCATCTGATCAATGCGCTTATCCTCGCCATCCTTAAGGGTAGTGGCGTCAGGAGTATGTACAACGGAGGTGTTGGACAACCCTAAGATGGGCGCATTGACCTCGGGAGGGGAAGACCATCGCTTCACCGCATCCGCCGGGAAGGGATACTTCCTATCCCATCCCTGCGGGACACCGGGAAGCCGACTCGGCTTCTCCCATTCAAAGCAAAGAATCATGCTATCAAAATGATCCTGATTTGGGAACTCCAAGCGGGGCTTAGATGACCCAAAGAATTCCCCCTTCTTCGAGGGGCCTCCGCTGGTGGTGAAATATCCAGAACCTCTAAGAGATGGGCCAGGACTTTGGGGGTATCCACAGCATCCCCCAGCGGGGACAGATGCCTTTTCTTAGCAGAGGCCTTCTTGCCCACTGAGCTAGAAATCATTTTCTCGAGGTTGGCCAGCCTAGCATATACCTAAGAGTGCGACTCCCCACTAATGACCGTGTCACTTTGGGTACGGATAATGCGGGGCGGGGAAGGAGATGAGACGGGCGGCACTGACCCAGACGCCTGGGACCCCGACTGCCGCTTTATGGCCTGTTGCGCACATGGTATGCAATGTAGTACATTTTCCCCCGTAAGGGATACCCCACAACCCACACATAGCCGGGATTGACCCGAAGGGAGCCCGAGCCCGGTATCCTGTGGAGCCTCCATATGGTGATTTTAATGGTAGTCGCAATGACCAGAAGGAATTACGCTGATAAGCTACCCGGGATGCCCCTTTAAGTCCCAAGTGGGAGGATTTAAGTAGCCCAAATTACTCTAGGGACCCTAGGACCGGGAGAAACCCCTTTTAAGCAAGGCAAAGGGAGTCCTCCTGAAAGACACAAGATATGGGCAATAAGCACATGCACCCACACACATTGTATGATATATATATATGATATATATATATATACATGTAATAATAAAAACAACAAGCAGAGGGAGCCAGCGCTTCCCCAAGCGGCGACTGGGGCATATGGCCAGCATAGCAAGAAAAGGGGCACTCACACAAGTACAAAATGGCGTAAGGCACCAGCCAGCAGCTCCGTGTGAAGGAAGGAGAGAGAAGAAGGGGCGGGCCAGCGCGGATCGCGCACCGCACCAGGTCCCGCCCCCCTCCCTCCGAGTCCATCAGTGCGGTTCCCATCATTAGGATGGGCCCGCAATGGCGCCAAAAAAGGGGGAGGGGGCGGGCCGCAGCAACGATCGAGCACCCGGCCCCGCCCCCTCACAAACGCAGCCTGAGGAGGAGAAGCTCCCCAGGCTGTAGCAGAGCGTGAGGTCAGCAAACGTGAAGCACCATGCTCACAAAACACACACACACACATACACACATCTAATGTGAAAGCAGAAAGGCAAGGCCATTCCCCCCCCCCCCCCCCCGCTGGAGGGTTAACAAAGGGGACCTGGAAGGGGGAGAATCCCTCACCATGAGGTGTAAAGGAAGTAAATGAGGACAGGGCATCCCAAACTGGGATCACCAACCCGGGTACCGCCTACCCCCTTGTATGGGGTCTCACGGGGGAGCATGGCTCCCTAAAACACCTATTAAGGTGTTGCCTACCCTCACCCGGACCTGCAGCCAAGGCTGGGAGGCTAGTATTGGACTTACTGTATAAAGGTCCGGGCAGAAATAGGGCAAAAAATGGCCAGGCGTGAGCCCGGCTTACCTGCAAGGAAGAGCAGCATACATCTTCTGAATTGCTCGCCGTCCTGCAGAGAAGGAACTGGGGAATGTGTGGGAGGTCCCAGGTATTTATGGACCGGGAGGTGCTTCTTTTTTGCTTTCATCTCTGCAGAAGTTCGCCCTCTACTGGACCATAACCCCATATGTCATGAATAGTGGAAGAGGGGTGTGTGACATACTTGGAATAAATGCTCCCCGTCAGAAAATACAGGCTCAATAGCACTGGAACACTTAAATCCATACGGAAATTGTTCTTCCACAAATAATTATTACTCCTAGAGGCAAAAGTATGCAAAATAATTAGCTAGTATAAAATCCTCCCTGGGGAACCAAAATAAGGCAAAAGCATTGAAGGAATCTAACACTGTGTTAAACAATGTGGCTTCAGACCAGCTAAGTATAATTCATTTTCATAATTTGTGATGTGATTCCGAACATGATGATTTTTTCTGTATCATAATTGATGTCAATTACTAAGGTTTTATATAATCCAAAGAGAAAAATGTGGCGGGTGGCACCAGTGATTTATTAATCAAATAATAATATGAGGTGCACTGCCCCTATAGGGAACCTTGCACAAACACAATGAATACCCAAGAATTGAGGGTACCCCCCACAAACCCCCCCAATGTGGAGGGTACCCCCAATTCTTGGGTATTCATAAGGTTTTATATAACATAAGCATTTATGTACATTGTTTGTTTTTGGAGGTCGAGGTGGCACTGAGTTGATTAGTGTGGAACAAGTGGAGTCATTCCCCACAAAACCAGCAGATTCACTGGATAGAATGAATAATAATTGTCTGTAAAGTTGTACAAAGTGTATGTTACCAAGGCTTAAAAAATGGTTCAAATGTGAACCCAAAAGCTTAAAATTCTGGTTATTAGTTAGGAAACATTTCCTGGGAATAAGAAAAGATCTTTTATTTACGTTAAGAAATAAAAATAGTTACTTTAAATGTATTTTTCTTAAAAGGACTGTGTAGGCAATTAAAAAAATAAAGTTATCTGCAGGATGTACTGTAGGTGATGTGGGCTGAGATTGTCTGGTTGAAGTACTTGAAGCGATAGTGTGCACACCCGACCATTCCTCTGCGTGTATACAAGCATAATAGGTCATGTGATGCACCCCTTGTGATGCACTTTAGCGGACAACACTGAAACCAAAGGGCTGCAGCCAAAAGGACTTCATGAGATTCTAGCCTGGATTTGTCATTTTTAATTGCCAGGGTACCTTCACAAGTCAAAGGTAAGCCACAGATTGGCCGTATCATTATGGATTTTCTCATACAAGGAGAGCAGAAGAACTGTGGTGCATCATTGTGAAGTTACTAACCCCATGCGTAGTTTATAGAAAATCCGTTTTACTTTGATGAACCTATGTTACAGTGATGTATTTCTATAACCGTACAAAAGCCAAGATGTCTGCTTTATGGACTAATAATGAATCTAAGCCATTGTTTTTCAGAACATCCAGCCCAGGATCTCACTAAGAGCGTACAAGTTTTCTTTTAACCACACATGGACATTTACACTATAATAAAAGCCATCTGGAAGAGAGAGGATGGCTCAGCTCAGGGTGTAGGACATGACACAAAGGAGCAATTTTGGCATAATTTATCATTCAATGAATTCATAGCTGTACTCAAATCCAATAAGGTCAAAAGTGCATATGATGGTTTTTATCAAACATTAATTGGAAGACTTTTACATTCCAGAGCATGTCACGAACACAGATGTCCTTCTAATCTCCTAGGATGATGAACTTTTTCATGCTAATGGCCAGAATCTTGATACATGTTCTTTTCTCTTTGCAGAGAGCTTTATCCTCAACTCTCCTCATTGTGCATAAACCATTCAGTCACTCGCATGTGCAGCTGTGCAACAAAACGCCTCTTTGTCATCTGACCGCTGCTGTTACAAACAGTGATCATATGGACATCCGTCTTTATCTTTAAGAACCAAAGGAAACAGTATCTACTTACTAGTTATTATAATGTGTATGCTGCCATTTTGGCTGCAAGGTATCTGCTTACTAAAGTACTTACAGGTGGCCATACAAAGGCTCTTAGAGGGAACAGTGTCACCTGAACACTGGCCGCTCTTTTATGCAGTCACCAACTTACTCGGCATTGAAAATCAGAGCCTTCTAATCCTAAGCAGCCAGAGGTGATCACGGGAAGTCCTGATTCATCTTCTTCTATGATTGTAAAGCAGTAGCCATCAGTCCTATAGAAAGAAAAAAACGTTAATATTTTTACATATACACTTGATTTTACCTAAGAACACCGATAGCTTAACATTTATTTATTCTTCGCAGCAAAGTTTTAAAAAAATTTTGCTCTATAAAATCTGGATTCTGGAAAGCCGATGTTAAATGTAAGAAGGGAAGAAAGAGAGTCTGAAAACACAGACAAGGATCATGAAAAATGATTTGTTCATGGCTTACTTTCTCTATGTAAAGTACATCTGAAATTGACAGATCTGCTTTCCTAAAAAAAACTCAAATATATCTTTAAAGTGGACTTCCAGACTATTCAGACTGAGGTAGGGAGTCTGCTTTATGAAGCATGCAATTTAAGAAACCAAAAACAGGCTACGCCAACGAGGCCGCCAGCTAGCATCTTTTTTAACACCAACGTTCAGCGCCAGGTGCTCTGGTTAAGGCTGGGCAAGTTTACAGTGGTCAAAATCCCATAAAGCACAATAGGCAGAATTGGATTGAAGTGTTTTATGCTTATAATTAATATTACACACATTTTTTGTACAGAACTTGCATTGTGACTTGTAAATACTGGAAACGCGAGACCTAGATGTTGCCATATGTCATTTTTTCATGGCTTTTTTTGATATGTAATATAGACAACAACTGAAACACAGCCTAAAAGCACTGTTAAGTTTGTCCCCTTTGTCCCCAGCTATCTTGTGGAAAAAATTCTTAAATGCTCTGTGTATGGCCGAAAAGATGGCAGTACAAAGTGGCGCACACTGACGCTGGTATAATTGGCAGTCGGGTCCAACAGGCAATGACACGGGCCGTCCAATGTCTAATGCTACAAACAAAGCAAATTAGTTAGCATCAGGCGCTGTGACTTCCAGCACCCATGAATGCAATGCCAAAAAGATAAAGATCCCAGCACTACAAAACTGGTGCTATATCTACCAGAAAAATGCTAAATGATGCAAATCATAAATAAAGTCCTAGGGGTTGAAGTATTAGAGCTTTAAAGTCGTTAACCATGGCAGAACAATTTCGATGCCCCACAAGGCACCCCCTCCCTGGAATGCCTGAGACCAGCTAACCGATGCTCACATTTTCCACATTCCAACGTGGTCGGCTGCCCCCTTATGGCCACGAGCTGCAGGTTAGCCCGCTGACACACAACTGTGGATGCCACAAAGCTGATTATTGTTGGACACATGGTGGCATCTGTGGCCCAAAACATGGAAAGAAATGAGAGTCTTGTCTGAATTTGTACTAATATGTTCTCATATGCTCTTGGATGAATGTTGCCTTTTCAGGAACCTGTCCTGTGTGCAGTGATGACTGGTCAGAAAAAATATGCCAAGATAGTTGTTGACAGGTTCACTGCTAGTAAGTGCAAAAAAGAGGCCATAACCCAAATAATTCAGGTAATTATAATGATCTGCTTTATTTTTTAACTAATAACTAATTTATGTAATAATCTGATAGGCCAATTAATAAATAGCAAAACATCTTTAGTCCGCTTGCCTTCGCTAATTACAATGAAATGGATGAAAAAGAACTTTAGCAAGGCATATAATTATAATTACTACTCCAATTTAATCCATTAATCATGTCAGACAAATATAAAATACTGCCAAAATAATGAGGTTTCTTTTTAGTTTTCAGTAGTTTCTAAGGTGTTTATATACCTGTCAGACATGTGTCACTCAGATGGAACTCGATTACCTATTCTCAGTGTCTCCAGCTGTCCAATTCCTCACTTGCTAAAAAACAACAAACAGATGGAGAGTGGTGCTTCTGGTTAAGTAAATGCCTAATAATGAACTGATAAATTCAAACTGGTAAGTGTGAAGATGGCAACAGGAAAATTGATCTTTCGCTGGTACTGTATCTTGTTGTCAGCAGTATAGCTAAGTTACTGCATTACTGCATCACATCTAACCTTTTGAACCCTGTGTATTATATTTGTATTATTTGCTCCACCCCGGCTCGTAATTTTAGTTTTTTACAGCTCCATGGAAGATGAAGTGATATTTAAATAAGCAATACATGCATCGTATTACATTATTCAGTTTAAAGTGGATCAAACCCCTATAGGGTCGACCCTGGAATCTAAGACTCCAGGGCTAGTCTCTAGCCTGCCCCCAGGGGATCCTATAGTGGGATGCTCCACTGTGTGAAGCCCCCAGGGTCAATGGTAAAATCACCTTTAGTGGAGCCTCCCGCCACATCCCCACCACCCATGTAGCTGTGCATGCTCCTGCATCCAGTCATTGAAGCAGCACATGAGCTCGAGAAGAAATCTGGGGATCTGGCAAGCTGGCTGCCGAACGTCAGCCGAATGGTGATCTCAAAATTGACAGTGGGGATGGCCTCAGCTGTAGAAAAACAAGTTTCTTTTAAACTGGGCTACTGGCGAGCCAGCAGCATCGCCGAGGTATTGGGGCAAGGATGGTGGGTGGCAGAAAAAAGGGTTTTGATAAGCTTTAACACTTGCTGTTCCTAGCTCCTGTACAGTAAGTAATTGGAAACTGTGTACTGTTGTGTGAAATGTAACACATACATGTGTTTAGGTGTCCTGTGCATAGTGTCTTACATGTGAGTTAAATGGCCTGATTCTCCATGCACTACTCCGGACTGTGCCAGTGTTTACATCGGCACTCTTTGGCGTTCAGTAGCACAAGAGCTAGCATAATGTATTTATTTTCTATCAGTCCAACAGCCGCATGTCAGCCAGTAAGCCTGATTTAACTGGTGCAGTTCTCAATGCTTACATATAGGCAATTCAGATTACTGCAAATACACATTTACAATTTACTTGTTTTGTGGCTTCTGCTTCTTCTGTGGTCAATATTACAGCAAAATAGTGTTCCATAGACCTGCAGACCACCTGTAAAGAGGAAGTGCTGCTGGGTTTCCTGCCACTGTGCATTGTGGGGTTATGTCAGTTGAGTATATCAGGCAGCAGCATGGCTGGAATGCTGGGAAAGGAAACTCCAAAATGGCCACTACCAGGAGAAAATCAGTAACGCGGCATTTCAGCTTTGAGCAGGTACAGGAGCAAATGTAAGCGCTGACAATGATTTAGCATCATGCATGCAGATGGGGCAAGGGAGTTTTTTGGAGTTTTTTCCAACTGTCCTGTTTACATTTTAATTTTTAACGTATACATTTTTTATGTATGTACCGGTTGTGTGCTATGCTTTGCCATTTGTTTGACTAGTAAAAAATACTGTTTGTCAGAATGGCATAGCCTATATAGACATTGTTTGTACTGCTCCTGGAATTGATACTGTGGTGTGCTGAAAATTCAGCATATTTGTGTATACCATGACAAGCCCTGTACTATTCAAAACAACTTGGTAAATCAGGCCCAATGTGTACATTCACCCCTCAGGGATCCTCCATGTAAGCCCCCTCCCCCCGGTGACCACCCAGACTTGCTAGCTGGTCACACATACACACCTAGGGAAAATGATTAGCCATTAGCAGTCTTGTGGGGTTAAGAGTGTGAATCTCAATTTCAGGCTTCCTATGGGCTTCTGATAGGTTGTTAAGCAACAGTGTATCCTAAATTGGGCGTGCAACAGACCTAAAATGTTATTTAAGTGTCACACTGCTGCACAACATATGTTTTCATGTCACACTGCTGTGAAGTGAGAAGCAGATGGACAAACACAGACACCAGTTTTCTGCCATGTGCTGCTTTCTAACAGGTTCAGGACAGGTTTGGTGAAACAACAGGATTTCCAAATAACAGGTGGAAACTTGAAAGGAACAGCAACATGTTCTCCTATATGGTTCTCTGTACAAAGCTAATACATACACCACCCAAGTTTACACTGCCCCTCTGTCCAGATTGTAAGCCTGCATGGAAGTGTTGCCTATACATGGGCGAACTGACTATAGGTAGACCCGGGACAATGCCCGATGGGCCACACTGTTTTGGGACCAGTTGGGCTGCTGATCTTAACACCCACATACAAACCTTGCCACCTTAGTCTCCCTCTCAGCCCCCTGTACCCACAAGCAAACAAACCCCAGCCCCAATGCTATAGCCCCAGTATCACGGTTGGGGGGTCCTCAGCAAGGATGTAATGGGCTGGCCAGGGGCTTGGAAATTTTTGGCCCAATCCACAACTGTGCCTACATATACAACCTCTGTGAGTCCTACATGCTTACAGTGTAGGGTAATCTTGCACTCTTTTTTTGAAAGAGTTGGTTCTATCTTTTATTTGTCAATGTTCTGTTAGCAGGTTTGTCCTTATAAAGTTACCCACTCCTCTATTACAAAGGCCTACCCATGAGCAAGCACATATCAGCATGCCGCTGGGTGACAGTGATTGCCATAAGAATATAGAAGGGGCATTCTATTCCCTGGCAGCTGTAGGTCTCACATATTCTCTACTGCTCCTGAATAAGATACATCCATTTTCCTCTCTGGCCACACTTTTATGTCCATCAATAATCCCATTTGAAATAATCTTTCAGGTTTTCTCCATTAATAATGATGTTAACACCCTGTAAAACACTGTGAGAACTTTCTATTTGGTATTAGGGTAGGTTTCCACATGGCACAGATCACTTGAGACAGACTAAAGCCAGACTTGGCTGATATCCCAGAGTATTGAAAACGCTTTTTTAAGGCAACTGAAGCTGTAAAGCCAGCACCGCCCTGCCTGTTCCATGATGAGCACTAATATTGGCGGCATTAACTATGATTTACAACAGAATGAATGGTACAGTCATAACAATTACTATATTTTAAGAAATGACAGAAGCATTGGTTACGCATAGGGCTAAAAATAGCCCTCATTTCAGACAAACAAGAGAAATGGCTCACCGCGGCAAACAACACATATTGATTGGGAAATAATACACTACGTATTAGTAAAATGCACAGGGAAATTATTTATTTCGTTCTTTATTTGGGGAAAGAATACTTCTGGTCATTTTATATAAAATGTTATATTACATATGTTGCTTGTTTAGAAGCTTTAACAAAGCGAGAACCTCAATAAAGTTTGGCTTTCACAAATCTTAGAGAAGACAATGTAAAGAGTTTTATAGTTAGACAAAAAAGCTTTGCTGACTGGATCACCCACAGGCTTGACCCCTCTGAGACCTGCTGGCTTAATCTGTCCCATTTTTTGCACTGTCAACTCCACTGTCAATGATGACAGCTCGCTCCCAATACACTTTTGTGTGCTGATTGTGGCTAAACTTATCAGTGGTTAAATAGAAACATAGAAACATAGAAGGTTGACGGCAGAAGGAGACCATACGGTCCATCTAGTCTGCCCTTATGTGTATACTGTATGTTCTCTTTATCTTAGGATAGATGTGTGCTTATCCCAGGCATGTTTAAATTCAGTGACTGTTGATTTTTCAACTACCTCTGCTGGAAGTTTGTTCCAAGCATCTACTACTCTTTCTGTAAAATAATATTTTCTAACATTGCTCCTGATCTTCCCCCCGACTAGCTTCAGGTTGTGCCCCCTTGTTCTATCATTAAGTTTCTTAAAAACACTTCCCTCCTGAACCTTATTCAATCCTTTCACATATTTAAAGGTCTCAATCATGTCCCCCCTCTCCCTTCTTTCCTCCAGACTGTACAAATTAAGTTCTTTAAGTCTCTCCTGATAAGTTTTAAGTTTAAGTCCTTCCACTATTTTCGTTGCCCGCCTTTGGACCCGTTCTATTTGAATAATGTCTTTTTGCAGGTAAGCAAATGTATGCTTCTGGGAACAGCCGCACTCTTACCTGAGGCACAATATTTTTGCGTGGGTGCCCGGTCCACGGAGACACTGCATAAACCAAGTTCATTAGTGAAGGACCAGCACTTCAAAAGTTCATTAAGAAAGGTTGTATTCAATGCATTCCATAGATATCACAGCGGTGGAAGTGAGCCGACGTTTCGGGGTGCTCACTTCCACCGTCGGCTCACAGCGGTGGAAGTGAGCCGACGTTTTGGGGTGCGCAGAGGCCGCCTCTGCACACCCCGAAACGTCGGCTCACTTCCACCGCTGTGATATCTATGGAATGCATTGAATACAACCTTTCTTAATGAACTTTTGGAGTGCTGGTCCTTCACTAATGAACTTTTTGCAGGTAAGGTCTCCAGAACTGTAAACAGTATTGTAGCTGTGGCCTTACCAGGGCTCTATACAGCGGCATCACAACCTCCCTCTTCTTACTGGTGATGCCTCGAGCTATGCAGCCGAGCATCCTGCTTGCTTTTCCCACTGCCTGGCTACACTGTCCACTCATCTTGCAGCTATCAGTAATCAGTACCCCTAATCTCTCTCCTCCGAGGTCCTGGCTAACACAGTACTGCCCATACGGTACTCAGAGCAGGGATTCCTTCTACCCAAGTGCATGATTTTACATTTAGAGACATTAAACTCTAGTTTCCACAGTGTTGACCATCTATCCAGTAAAGCTAAATCATTTTCCATGTTGCAGACACCTCCGGGAATATCCACCCTATTACTAACCTTTGTATCATCAGCAAACAGACACACTTTTCCTACCAAGCCTTCTCCTATGTCACTTACAAATATATTAAAAAGAATGGGGCCCAGGGCAGAGGCTTGCGGCACATCACTTGTAACGCGCCTTTTTTCAGATTGCACACCATTTACAACAACACTCTGATACCGATCCCTCAGCCAACTGGAAATCCACTGAACTATCCAGGGATTGAGTCCTACCTTCAATAACTTATCTATGAGCTCCTTATGTGGTACAGTGTCAAAGGCTTTGCTAAAATCCAGATAGGCGATATCCACAGCACCACCGTCATCTAACACTTTAGTGACATTGTCAAAGAAATCAATAAGATTGGTCTGACATGATCTGCCCTCAGTAAAGCCGTGCTGTTTTGGGTCCAATAGGTCATTAATTTTTAGATGGGAAATTATCAGTTTTTTTAAGAGTGTTTCCATTAATTTGACCACTATAGATGTTAAACTAACTGGCCTGTAATTACTGGCTTCTTCTCTACTCCCCTTTTTATGGATTGGTACGACATTGGCCATTCTCCAATCATCTGGAACCTCACCAGTTGAAAGGGAATGGTTAAGTAAATCAGTCAGAGGGGCTACAATCACAAACCTAAGTTCCCTTAGAACTCTGGGGTGGATTCCATCTGGACCCATCGCCTTACTTACCTTTAGATGTGCCAGCTCGGCTAAGACATCAGCCTCCAGAAACTCCGGAGCTGTGCCCTCCCAGCTGGATGCTGTGCTATGGCCATGCCTGCTACTATCTGAAAATACCGAACAAAAGTAGCTATTCAGATGGTCAGCCACAGCCTTATCTCCGTCAATATATTTATTTTCCCTATTTCTAATTTTTGAGACTGCATTGTTTTTCTTATTTCTGTCACCAATATATCGGAAAAAGGTTTTATCTCCCCTCTTCATAGATTTGGCCATTTCTTCCTCCTTTTGCCCTTTAGCAGTCCTTATAATCAGTTTTGCTTCCCTCCGTTTAATTTTATATGCCTCTCAGTCAGCTACACTTCCACTTACTTTATACTTCTTATAGGCAGACTTCTTATCTTTTATGATAGTGCTGACTTCCCTAGTAAACCATAATGGTGTCTTCTTCCTTTTAATCTTGCTAGTTTGTTTCACATATTGCCAAGTTGCCTTTAAGATGGCCATTTTTAATAGTGACCACTGGGTCACTTCTGCTACTCTGTTCCACTCACCTAATTTTCTTTCTACATACTCCGCCATTTCCTTGAAGTTTGTCTTCCTAAAGTCTAGCACTTTGGTTCTGGTGTGTGATTGCACAATGTCTGTTTTTATTCTGAACCATAAGCATTGATGGTCACTGGAACCCAGATTTTCTTCAACCCTGACCTCGGACACCAGATCCCCATTGGTCAGAACTAAGTCCAGAATGTTATCTCCTCTAGTTGGCAATGTCACAAGTTGTTTTAGAGACACTCCATTAAGTGCCTCTAATATAGTCCTGCTCTTGCATGTCGATGCACTTGGGATATTCCAGTCCACATCAGGCATGTTGAAGTCACCTGTAATTACAAAGTCCCCCTACTCTGCCATTCCACTGATTTCATCTATTAACAGGTTATCTAGATCCTCAGATTGTCCAGGGGGCCTATATATCACACCAATTCTGACCACAGCTCCCTCCTTAGTCTGCATGGTAACCCAGATAGTTTCTAGTTCATTATGTGTATGCTGAATTATTGTTGATTGAAGGGTAGTAATGCTGACGTGGTGCCCAAATTAACAAGCAAACATCTCTTCTCAGCCAGGCCATGCACTGATGTGAACTAGAGCACACAGAACAGCACCAAATTTGCCTACAGGACTCAGAGGGATCACAACTAAAAGGTCTAGGTAAGTAATACTTTTTTTTTAACTGGAGAGCTTATTTTTACTTCAATCTCTCATTCAGGCCTGTGTATGATTGGGGATTTTTAGAAAGAGCAGTTTTATTTGTAAGTAACACTATAGTAAGTCTTTAGTCTGCTGGAATTTCTCTGTAAAAAAAGTAAAAAGATTACACCTTCTGTCAGACAGACTGCTGTGACCCTAATGTTTCACTTTCTGTACTAGTTAAACCAGAAAATGTAAGGGCCCAAACAAATTTACCATATTATATCACATTATCAGTGCATGCTGCAGAAGGTAGGCCTTACTGAAATCAATAGGCTGTCCTAACTTTTTCCAGAAAAATAACTGTGCATTAGGAGGTTTATATAAGTGCTGCTTTTTCAGAGTGCCAGATTTGGTACTTTAACTCTACCTTGCTTCCTCAACTGAAAGCCCTGGGACAGAGACACAAAGACTGGAAGCTTGTGATTGTGACAGGACACAAACAGATCCACATCTGGCTGACCCCAACGGTGACACAGAGATCGAAACACCCTGTTGCTGAGGGACCATTCCCCCAGGCGAGAAGTCCCCCTGCTCAGAGAGTCTGCCTCCAGATTCTCCACCCCTGGAATGTACACAGCCGAGATGCAGGGAACATTGTCCTCTGCCCAGGACAGGATCAGAGATACTTCCTTGAGGGCCCCCTTGCTCCGGGTCCCTCCCTGATGATTGATGTAGGCAACCGTCGTCCGGTTTTCCGAGCGTACCTGAACAGCCCGACCCCGAAGGTTCGGGGTCAAGCGGGCTAGAACCAACCTGATAGCCCTAAGTTCCAGAATGTTGACAGGGGTGTGGGCCTCCTGAGGGCCCCACTGCCCCTGGAATGTTCGGGATCTCCAGAAGCCCTCCCAACCTGTCAGACTGGCATCCGTGGTGACTGTCTCCCAGCAAGGGGCGAGAAAGGATCTGCCCAACAACAGGTTCCTTGAGTCCAGCCACCACGAGAGGGACCACCTGGCTAGGGGGGACAGAACCAAAACCTGATCCAGGGACACAGGGTCCCTGTCCCATACAGACAAGAGGTGGAGTTGAAGAGGCCTCATGTGAAACTGAGCATAAGGAACCGCCTCGAAGCAGGACGCCATCAGGCCCACCAGCTGCATTCCCTGCCTGATGGAAGGATGAGGGCAGGACAGAAGGAGCTGAGCTTGCGCTTGCAGACTGTCCACCTTCTGCTGAGGAAGAAAGATCCTGGCCAGAGCTGTATCCAGATTCATGCCCAGAAATGGCTTCACCAAAGAGGGAGACAGGGAAGATTTGGAATGGTTTATCACCGAGCCGAATGACTCCAGTGTGGTCACCACCTGCTGAGTATCCAGCTCTGCCTGTTGGAAGGACGGAGAAGTGATAAGAATGTCGTCCAAATAGGGAAGAATGCGAATGCCCTGAGCTCTTAGCAGAGCCATAATGCCCGCCAGCACCTTGGTGAATACCCTGGGAGCCGAAGTGAGACAGAAGGGCAATGCCACGAACTGGTAATGCTGATCCTTCAGAGTGAACCTGAGGAATCTCTGATGACCTGGAAAGACTGGAATATGGAGGTAAGCATCCTTGATGTCCACAGAGGTCATGAAGTCCCCTGGGCGTAATGAACTTACAGCTGAGCGCAGAGTCTCCATGCGAAAACGTCTGGATCTGACAAACTTGTTGAGAAGCTTTAAGTCCAGGATGGGTCTGACAGACCCCTCTCTTTTGGGAACGGTGAAAAGGTTGGAATAATAGCCCTTGCCCTTTTCCCTTAAGGGCACTTGGCAGATGACCCCCAGTTCCAGTAGATTCTGCACAGCAAGCAACAGGCCCTGAGCTGACAGGGGGTCTTGAGGCATCCGGGATCTGATGAATCTTGGGGGCGGCCAGGCTGCCAACTCTATCTTGTAACTGGAGGACACTACCTCCTGAATCCACCGGTCTGAGACATGGGTGAGGGCGCCCCTTCATGCCTGAGGGGGCATGGGGGAAGACTTAGACTTGGAACCCCAGGAGGGGCCAGGGCGGCCACACCCTCTGCCCCTGCCCCAGAAATCTCCCCGGGCCCCTGCAAATGATGCTCCCCTTCCCATTCTGGACCCACGGTAGGAGGGAAGAAAGGAGCCTGAACCCCGAAAGGGCCGAGACTGTCTCTTGCGCTGGGGTAACCTGCCTCCCTTACCAAACAGGGCCAGGCGATCCCCAAATAGATGCAGTCCTTTAAAGGGGAACCCAGTGAGAGCCTTCTTGGCAGCGTTGTCAGCTGCCCACTGGTGCAGCCAAACCAAGCGGCGTATAGCCACCGCCAAGGCAGGAGCCCTGCCACACATTCTAATGGTATCATCCAAGGCAGAGAGGACATATGAAACAAATTCCTCACAACGCAGAAGGGCTCTATACTCTTCACTAGCAGTATCATCAGGAGCCCCATCTAAAATACTTTTGAGCAGAGTTCTAATAGCCACAGCTGTAATGACAGAGGCACAAACCGGACGCAGCACGGACCCCACACAGGCAAAGGAATGGGAAGCCAGCTGATCAATGCACCGGTCCTCACCATCCCTCAGTGTAGTAGAGTCAGGGGAATGCATGACCGAAGTGTTGGAAAATCCTAGAATTGGTGCATCCACTTCAGGAGGGGACGACCAACGCTTAACCACTTCAGCAGGAAAAGGATACCTCTTATCCCAACTCTTAGGCACCCCAGGGAGCCAACTTGGTCGCTCCCACTCTTTGAGCACAAGATAATTAAAGTGAGTTTGCTCAGGAAACTCCAAACGTGGCTTAGCAGTGTGAAACAACTCCCCCTGCTGCCGAGGAGCCACGGCAGGAGGAGAGATAGAAAGCACTTCAAGAATGTGAGCCAAAAGCCTGTCAGTATCACCTGGAGCCCATGGGTCAGAGCCAGAATCAGCATAACCCTTAGGCTGCTCATCAGATGATTCTGAATCAGAAAACAATTCCCCCTCTTCCAGGGGGGTATAACCAGCCAGGTCAAAAATTCCTCAGCCTCCATAGGAAAGAGGATAATGCCAGGCGCCAGATGCTGCCTCTTGGCAGAGGCCTTACGCGCCTTAGAGCCAGCAATCAGCTTCTCAATGCTAGCCACCCTGGTAGACAACTCAGGCTGAGACTCCCCACTGGTATGCACCTCACTGGTAGTCAGATGTAAGCGTGGGGGAGTAGGCGAAGCCACACGGGGTGCAGGCCCAGCCACAGGTAACCCAGATTGCAGCGCAAGCACCCACTGGGCACAGGGTACACAAACCCGCACATTGTCATCACTTGTAGGGGACACCCCACCCGCCACACACAGCCGGGCTTGTCCCGAAGGAACCCCAAGAACATTATGCTGAGAAGCCTCCATATGGTGATTATCGCGGTCCACCGGCCAATAGGGATTTACGCTATAAGGCCACCCGGGATGCCCCAATAGCCCGCTAGGGAAGTGGGAGTTAAGGCAGAATAGGCCTCTAATAGCAAACTAAATAGAGGGGATAGGCCGGGAGAAACCACAATTAAGTTTGACCCGCCTGCAAGAAATAAACAGAAAGGTCCTGTAAGCGGTATGCATGCATAATATATATAAAAAATAAGCCAGCCCGCAGGGGCACTTACGGACCGCGGTAGGTAGATGCCAGTCACGCAGCACGCGGAGAGCAAAATGGCGCCCGCAGATACCTCGAGGGGCAGGCCGTGGAGACAGTGATGCGGAACGCGCCATCCGCAAGGCCCCCCGAAGAGTGCGAAGGCGCCCACGTGACCATGTCAGCCAATGATGGCGCAGCAGCGCCTGAGGTAAAGTCGCCGCCAACCGCAGAATGCCATACAAGCGTGCGTGGCGGCTGCAGCATTTTTAAAAGAGCAACCAACACACGCGGCAACACAAAGCCAAAGCATACCACGGGATACAATCCCAAAGAGTGAAGAATACACATACACCCCCCCCCCCCCGAGAAATACCAGCGGCCAACTTAACAGGAGCCCACCGATGGACAGGGGGCGAGGCGCGGGAGGGGCATCCCATAAGGCTCACCATGGGCCTATACCACCTACCCTTTGGTGGGGGATTGCGGTCGGAGCAGCGCTCCTTAAGCACCTGGCAGCGGTGCTGCCTACCATCACCCAACCAGTGCAGGCAAAGCTGGGAGGCAGAAAAAAGAGGAACGGGTGGGAATAGTCCTACAGGGCCGCAGGCTAATAGCCCCGCTCACCTACGAGTAGAGAGAGCCATCTTCTTGCCTTTGCAGCGCCGACTGCAGAGAAGAACTGGGGATTTTGTGGGACGTCCCTGGAATATAAAGGGCCGGGAGGAGCCACTTTTTTGCTGTCTCTGCAGTCCAGCGCCATCTTGTGGATGTATAACCCAAACATAAGAAATTATCTCTGGAGCAGGACGTGCTGTATACTTAGAATAAAATAATTGCCCAAACCATTTAGGGGACACAAGAGGAATTTCAGTGGCCTAGGAAGTAAATTGTGACTGTGAAACTACTTTTCTTATTAACCTTTTAATTCATTATGCCTCCTCAAAAGATGTTCACCGGTGTCAATATGCCACAACCACAGAGTGATCTCATAGGTGATTGCTGCTAACAAAAATAAAGGAAATTGGTTTCATTTTTTAGTTCATAAAATAAAGGAAATAGAGAAAATACAATATGAATCAGCCATTGTTCCCTTAATGTACTTACAACTGGAAAATTGAGTTGAAAGAGCCTTTGTCTCTTTCGCAACATAACTGTGAATGTAAGGCCACCCAAGCTAGCTAACATAAAAGAAACACATGACAAATAATGTCCAAACTGGCAAGCGATGTAATATATACCAACCAGCATGTATTGTTGAACGAGTCCTCTGGGCAGTGGTGATGACAGTAACATGACAACAACTTTTGTCGAGGGGCAGGTGCTGTGCTCTCCGTGTCCTCCTTCCTGCTGTCCACATTGAGCTTTCCGGAGCTTCTCAGCAGCATGTTATCAAGGAGATTTGCTGAAAAGGAATTGAATAAATCATAAGCATCTGGGCAGAAGGCCAGTCACGGGACATATTTAAAAATATATAAAAAAAGAAAGCAAATGATTTCACAGTAGTTTAAACTTTGGATTTCCATGAAGAGAACAGGGGGTCAGAAATAGTGCCAGATGAACTCCCATCACGATAAAGCCTACAAAACTCTTATCCAATCTCTCAATAATTTAGACTACATATGATATACATATACCCCCAGCGATTGTTCTAGAAGGATGTCCATAATTCCACAGAAATCACGCTTTTATAAAAAGACAACTTGTAAAACATCTAATAAAAAAGATGTGGTAACAGTATAATGGTGTTAACATCTAATCTTAAGCACCATGAAGCTGTAAGAATACCTTAATGAGCTTGTTAAGGGATAGCTGAGCAGCCACCGCTTTGAATTACAAAACATTCTAATGGCAGAGTAATTCCTCTATGGCTGGTGTGTGATTTCCACCTACTGCACAACAAGTTTTATCTGAGCATGTTCCAAGACTTTGTTGCATTTGTAACATAACACCAAAGTCACTTTGTGGCAAATAATTGTGCCGCATTAGAATGTGTAAGCAAGCCAAGGGATTTCTCCAGCCGACCAGGTCCTCCAACACTGGGAAAACACATAAAGCTATATTCTTTAGTATATTTTTCAGTAAAATGGGGAAATTAGCAGAGCTTCCCTTCCTGAAACTGAAATCATAACAAAAAATCTGTAGCATAACAAAAAGACTACACTCAACTTTCTCCTAGGCCAACTGTTCCAGCAACAAGATGAAAACAGAAGAGGTCTCGATACTCTGTTATCAATTGTTCTTGGCGGGGCCATTTGCCTTGTGGCCAGAAGAGTGTGCCCAGACCTGCCAAGCTAAATTATGTTACCTTAGCATTGCTGGTACAGAGTGTGCCAGAGCCGGAACAGCAATGCACAATTGCAGAAATTAGCTGAAAGCAGAAGAAGGTGACCTATTCTGCCCATCACAGAGTAGAAGATATGCAGATGATCATAAAAAAATGGCACATCGGCTTTTCATGGATCTTGTCCTACCACAACTGTAGTGGGTCCATATATAAGCTTATTAAATGACTTTTCATCCTTTCAAGCAAATAAATGTCAGAGGTTCTAAAAGGTTCTAAAAACATTTGTGCCATGACAGTGCACAATGAATGATGGTGTAGAAAAAATATCAGTTTATGCAAATAATGCATATGATCTAAGGAACCACTGTTTATTTAGGCTGTTGTTTTAAAGCAGGATTCCAGTTCAAACCAACCCCCACCCTGCCACCCTCACCTGGCACTGAGGCAGGATGGGGGGGGGGGGTAGGTAACAAAGTAAAAACACCCTTACCTTGCTCATGGCTCAGCTCCATTTCTGTGTGGCCACCGCAAAGAGGCCTATTTGGCTCTATCTGTTCCCCATTCAAGTGGTTGAGTGGCGAGTTCACGCACGGAGCAGGGAGATGCCTCTTTGTGTCTATCTGTGCCGTTGTGTATTAATACTGGATAAGGTTGTCCATCTCTAAACATCTCATTTATGCTAGACCTTCTTTTTTGGTTACAGCAGTAGGTGCCCAGAAAGTGACATACTGCAGAGAAAGTGTAATGGCCCATTATCGAGCAAGAAATCATTAAAACAACTGCAATCCTACTCTGTGGAAACAGCCGCTGCGATTAAGTGGTGAACGAGAATATCATTAGTCGTTATCAATTTTATTCATCGCTTGATGGTTGGAATGTGTAAACAGAAGTAGTCCTCAAAAAAAGGATTTTGCTATGAGAACAAGCTATCGCATTAGTGATCACTCTAGCGACCGAATGACCAACAAATCTTTGGCGTCTGAACACTGTTCAATCGCAGAACATTTGTATGGTCGGTTGCTCACTGAGCGAACATCCAAATGATCTGCTTGTGTAAACCCAGCATAACACTGCCAGTGGCACTGCACAATAGCTTCTTATGGCTTTACCAAAGCATTGGGGTATAGTGGGAATAATTTTTCAGCCCTAAATTTAGCTTAAAAGCATAATA
This sequence comes from Gastrophryne carolinensis, assembly GCA_027917425.1. NCBI lineage: Eukaryota > Metazoa > Chordata > Amphibia > Anura > Microhylidae > Gastrophryne > Gastrophryne carolinensis. The sequence goes on from CM051234.1 coordinate 218,962,997, forward strand.
TGAATGTTCTAGTCATAACAAAGCTCAAATAATAAATTGTGTGTCAGTTGCTTCGCAGCAGTGTGACTGCTACCAATGCTGTGCTGTCAATTTGGCAGCTGACCTTGAGTTGATGACTAATGGCGGATGTCAAAAACACATCAGAAGGTGCCAGAAAACAGAATGGAACATTTTTAAACTGTGCTAAGTAGAGGGATACATTTAAAACATATAGGCGTGTATTTGGCTTAGCTGAGCCTAGGAGCAAAAAAGAAAAGCTAAACCTAAAATAAATCAAATAAAAGTCGAAATAACTGAGTTAACTAGACACCATGAAATCGGTGAACATGCAGAGTTTACATTTTCTCAGTGTTTGTTAGGCTTCGTTCACACCTGTCCAGATTCCCTTGAATTTCAGCATTTTTACTGTAATCACATTACTTCACATGTACTTCACATATACTGCATGAAGTAAATCCTAAACTTAAAATCTGTCCTTAAAGCAACCAGGAAAAAACAAAACTCTCTCTCGCTCCTATCTTCAGTGAGACTGAAATTATGTCCACATCCACAGTAGAACCTAATGGTTTCCCGACACCGACAATAATGTATCACGTTCACAAAAGCTGCTTACCAGATTCAGATGAAATTCATGATTTAATCAGCTTAAGTTATTGGCTTTCACTGAGTACTTTCACTTCTCCACAACGTCCACCAATAACTAATAACCTTTACACATGGTTATAGCCACAGTTGTCATAGAAAGGCAACCAATGCATAATTCGATTAAAGCATTTTTTGGCCTCAGCGGCACTCAGCGTGCGACTTAACAACCGATGGCCGATGCCGATGCGCCACTGTCTAGCATCTTATTTCAAGCGGACCATCACTCTGAATAAGAGTTTATCTTATATGTTTCCCGCACCCTGTACATACAGATTGTCCACATTAAAAATCATCCTACTTGCATCTACTGCATGTTATGAGCCTTTAAAAATCCAAGATGGCGGCTTACGGAAGCTGCCATCTTATCAGGCAGCCTGCAAACAGGAAGTGCCTCCTGACTGTGCTGCTCTGCATTCTGGGACTGCTGACCTTCACCTGACCCCAGCTCTGCTCTGCCTGAGCAAAGCACAGCTATAACCCGCCCCCCCTTTACCTTATCCCACTCTCCTCTCCTCAGTAAGTGTGATGCTTCTGAGTCAAGATGGCGGCGCCCGTATCCTAAATTCCTGAACAGAGTTGCAGCCCAGTGGGGAAAAGAATAATAAGTTAGTGACTGAAAACATAAAATATATTAATTTTAGATGCTGGGGAACCGTTTTTTAAGAGTTTGGGCTTTTCATTAAATCACGCTGAAGGTCCGGTTTAACTCTAGCGCCAAGAAAGATGCAGTGCCGGGCACTCTAATTGAATCAGCACTGTTGCTCAAGATCCCATAGGGCACAATGGGCGGAACTGGATTGAAGTGAATGCTTAGAATTAAACACATTTATTTGTACAGAACTTGCATTGGGACTTGTCAATAATTGAAAGGCAGGACCTAGATGGTCCAAATCCTTTTTTGTTTTGGGTCATTAAAATTGATTTTAATGGCTTCTTTTGCTTTACAAAGTGTAATTTGGACACCAACAACTAAAATGCTGCCGAAACTCACTGTAAAGTTTGTCCCCTTTGTCCCCAGTAGTGATTTCTTGTAACTGAAATGCCGACCAGTGGCAGAAAAATACAGCACCATAGTTATAAATGAGGAAAAAAATCATAAATATGCTGGATTTATATAAATATCCGCCGGAATAACGGCAGTACAAACTGGTGCTCACTGGTGCTGGGCTAATCGGTTGGTGGGTCCAACAGGTGCTAACATAGGCCAGCCAATACCTAAGGGCAACAGTCAGAGCTAATTAGTTAGCGCTCGACTAACTGCCGCAGCACAGCACCCCATTAGATAGTATGCCGGCACACTGACGCTATAGCCACAAAAATTATGCTAAAAGGCGCAAATCACAATAAGGAAAAGCACTCACAAAAATCCAATCAACAACGGGCAAATCGGAATTCCAGACAAATTGGTTAAAGAACCTTCTGTCTCCCCCCCCACCCCCCCACCTGCAGCCCACAAGCTATGGTCAGATTCAATAATATTCAATCTGTTTAGATCCCCTACAGAAAACCTGGTCTGGTCCTCCTGCCAACCAGGCTACTATTCACACTGCGCATTTGCAGTTTGCAATTTCAGTTCATGTGCGTTTTGCCTTTGCAGGTTAGAACTGTGTTTTTTGCCATTGTAATTTTATACACTACAAATGCAGATACATTTGCATTTCAGTTGACATTTTGTCTATGTCCAAATACACTGTATCAAAATGGAGAGGCATGAAAGGGCCCATAGAGCACAATCTGTGGTATGCGTACTCCAAGGGGGTACATAACAATACTTGGGGGTGCACCAAATCAGGTATATCAGGTCTGGTATATTATTTCAACAGTGAAATGTTATTTCTTCTTGCCTTAAAAGGGCTAAAAGGCCAGTGACCTACTTATTTTGGTAACACTGATCCCCTCTTTGTGGGTACTCAATTAGAACTTTTTGTCACTAGGGAGAATTTTGCAATAAAAACATTGAGAACCACTACCATTGAGGATACATTACAATACTTTTTTTCGAGGGAAAAATGCTGAAACACGGTGAAATATGGAAAGGTGTGAATGTAGCTTTATAGGCCAGCAAATTTAGTCATTTCCCTGTCCTATAATGCTACATTTCTAACTGTTTGGAATTTCAGTTCAGTGTAATGTAACGTATCAACTATGGTCCGATTTTGATACGGTGCGGTTGAAACATAGTCGAAAATTCCTGTTTGCTGCATTCTAAGCAAACTGAAAATGCATTTGTGTTTTTGGTTGATAGAACTGCAAAATACCGCTATTCAAAAGGCAGTTCCAAACACACTAACTGCAAAAGACAAAAAACCCTGAATCACCTCAATCACACGTGCACACTGCCAATCAGGAGCTAGCCTAAATGCAATTTATCTATGTATGTTTTAATTATGAGCTGCCCCATCATTTAACCAGTAGCCAGACAAGCTGTAAACCATAAAAAGCCTATTTCAAATCAAGGGTGTTCATGTCTGCTTTTGCATAAAAAGAATTAACACTGGATTGTGATACTTTTGAAATGGAGCCTGTATAAATGAACAGAAACAGATGTTGTGTTTCTGGGTCAGTGGAACGTACCCTTTAGAATAAGTTCTCTTTCAGCAAGCAGTCACAAAGCTGGTTCTGTGACTCTGCAACATTGTTATTCATGGATAGGGAATAAACTTTTCTAAATAGGTTCCAGCCAGAGATTTTCAGACATCTGGCTCATAGGGTGGCAATGTTAAATAAAAACATTAATAGTAATATGCACAAAAAAACTACAGGATTTGGATTTGGATGTTTTCCACAGGTCCAGCCTCATTTTGGGAAAAAGTGTTAAACCACAGTGGTCTGTCTAACCTAACTATCAAAAGTAGACAATTGAACACTCCGCCCTTTTAGAAAATGTAAAAAGGGCATTATTCACTGCCTATGTTTCTCATTTAATTAAAAGGATGAAGCTTCTGCAACAAGGAAGTGAGGCATCTACGAGGATGACGCAGATATCATTCAGATGTCATTCTAATATAAAACAGAACAAGCTACCATGCCCAGCTACTAAGGAAGCCAAAGAAAATGAAAGCATGTCAGATAAACGGGGTTATTTGAATTATTCTAAGAGCCTCACTAAACACTCAATAAAGTGAAAAAAAATATTTATGTTCTTTTAAATCCCCTGCCCCTACAACAGGGATAGTCCTAACATCAGCCTATTAGGAGTCCAAACACATTTAGGCCCTTATTTAACAAGGGATAGCGACAGGTAGCGCCTGGTGAGCGACCGGTAATGACGGGCACCGCCACGAGAACGCTGGCTCCCCACCACAATCACACATTTATCAAGCCGATCCTGCTTAGCGACTGAGATAGCGCCAGATAGCCACTCATTCATCATTATTCCAGCCTCAGCCCACAGCGCCAGCGTCCGACCTTGAACAGCGACAGGTATGACCTCTCGCTACCTGGCGCTCTCCAATGCATTTCAATGGAACAATCTTTAATTATTCATAATTAATTCATAATAATGTTTTTTTTTTTTTTTTTTTTTAATGTGAAAAATTCTGTGACCACTTCTGCCATGTTAGATATTTTTTTAAGGTAAAAAAAAAAAAAAGAGACTTTGTGCAGAATTGATATTACAGGTCTGATATTAATGTATTCATATTACAAAATGTAATTAAAAACTTGTTTTTTTTGGTTTCCAAAAATATGGTTGTTTGGGGGTTAAAAAACTACTTTTAACCCATTGCCGCCAGCGCTCTGGGGTTTAAACATGCATTTCACAGCGCGAGAATTTTTGGAGCGTGATTTTTTGATGAATGTGGTGGGAGCCGGTCGCTCTGACCAGTCGCTATCATGCGCACCCATACATCGCGGAGCCTGTCAAATAGCGACTCGTCACCCCGTATTCAACATTACTGCACACCGACTGAGTCGCTATCAACAACTGAACAACGGCCAAGCACAGCGACTACTAGCGGGCGCTGTGAAAATACTGCTACAGTCGCTCAACTGTCGCTACCTGCCGCTATTAATGAATCGGCCTCCCAGAGAGGTTCATTTTAAATGTATTTGGATTTCCTATAGGAAGCAATAAAAACTCTCTACATGTCACATGCCGAGCTGCCATATCACAAGGGCAGGAATTTCTTAAAAGATAAAAGAAATGTGTTGTTCATTGTGTATTAAGTTGCAAATCTTTCAAAATGTAGCCAAAAAAACTCAAAGGCCGCCATTAGTGTCTCTCTATTAAAAATCTATTGACATGCTGATCGGCTGCTTCACTGGCACCATTATATAATGGGAGATTTAGCTAGCTGGCCAAATGACTACGAATTGATATGGAACGGAATCCCAGACAAGCAACTAACATACTTCTGGAAGGGATTAGAAATCATACCCTCTACATGTTTCTCCCCAGGATGTAGGTTTAACCCATCCTGACTACTGGGGTCCAAGAACTTTAATAAGGAAGCCGTTTGAACCCCATGGTAGCTGTAGAATTGCAGAGGCCCAGCAAGGTGTGCCAACCTGCCTCTTCAGATTTCTGCAGTCCTTGTTTGTGCTGTGGCTTTGATATTTCTAAAATTGATATCAGTGATTAAATCAAAGACCCAGAACCGCGCTAAAATATTTAACCAAAAAAATTTACAAAAGTGAAATGCTCGACGTGTAAAAGTCCTTATCTCAAAAAAAGACCCAAAGTGTTCAAAAAATTCAAGTAAAAAACACAGAGCACACAGTGACATAAAAATTCCAATTCTCACTTAGTGAGACATAAACTGGTCAACCAAAAAAGTCCAAAACTTCAAGAATTACAAAAGTGAAAAAAGGCGGATATCCCACGGTTTGATATTTCTATATTCTATAGTCTATATTTTCTACAGTTTCCATCCAATGATTTGTCATCATTTTAATTGATTTCAATTTTATTAACAAATCCTCATTGATGTACTTTCTAAATTTTTTATAAGAACAAAGATAATAGTTATTCATATGACACACAACACTGCGTATTCACTGCTGCATCTGGTATTTCAAGGACATTTTAAATTTAGATGCAGTTGGAGGAAACAAATGAACCAAGCCTTTTACACTAATTCAGTCTTGCCACATGAGGTACATATTATGACATCACACTGGTCTGGCCTTCACTAAATTACAGTGAATCATCTAGGTACTGGATTTCTTCAGTTTTATCAGATGAGACGTGATCTGACTAACTCCAGATAAATCAGCCTTAAAGTTTTTTTCCGACTATGATTCCGTAGTTGTCCTACACATGAGGCATAAAACTTTTTCATTTATCATAAAGTATAGTTCTAGTACTCGACAGTGTTTGGCAAGCTGCAAAGTTTGACATTAGATGCTTTCTCAGTAGCGAACATCTGGAACCATTGTTTGCTCGGTTTGTACTTGGGTTGGCTGTCTGTAACCAAGTTGGGAGATTTAGCTTTCATTCCTATTTGGTCCTGCAAACCCCACAGAACCACCATGGAGCGTCAGTTAGATGCACAACTAGTGTGGTCACTGCAGAAAAGATGGAATTCATTATCTCTAAAATGGGGTGCAAGGCAGGAATAAGTACCCCAATTCTGTCTCTACACTATCCAAAACTAGAATCAGGCCTTATTGTGGCTGTGAGAGAAAAACAGCAATATTTAGGACAAATTTGTGGTCATTTAAAGTCCAATGTATAAAGCAAGAACATACTGCTAATGGCTCTGGAGATGAGGGACCGAATATTCAATTTACAGAATTGGTAAACCATTTTTATGGACCATTTAACAGTTCACATAAGGAGCAGTTACCCAGAAAGTTTTAAACTACTGAATGGTTCATTCAAGAATCCCTAAGTACTGTTTTTACAAAACTATAGAAATTTGTGATGGGGTGGGGGTTGCTGTGTATAATACGGTATGTGGGCAACAGCCTGCCAAGTCACCATTAGTTGTTTACTATGTTTCTATGGTGCTTGTTTGTTGTGATGGCCATGAACAAGACTGTCATTTATCTTAATGTTATATAAGAGGGCCGGGGGCCATACATATTCTGAACACAGCTTCTGTCATAAACGATTAATATCAATTCAAATAGGACTTTATGACATTTAGGGAGAAGGCTCTTGGCACTGAAGGCCTAAAAGTGTATATATATATATATATATATATATATATATATATATATATATATATATTCTGATGGAGAATACAATGAAAATCGCTAAAGATCTACAGCCTGATCACTTCTTCTATAGTCTTTAGTCCTTTTGATGGGATGTTGTCCTGACAGATTATATGATCCAATACATCCATCTGATCAAGGATGCACCCTTGGTTTAAATTAACCAGCTTATATTCAAGCAATGGGACCTACATGTGAAAATACGTTTCTGAGGAATTGTTTCATCAGCACAAGAATGAATGTGCTCATAAACATGTAAGGCACCTTAAAGTGGTGATTTATGTACAGTGTGTTTACTCCAAACAATATAAAGCATTTTGACATATCTTTTAAATAATTAACTTATTTTTCTACATGGCTGTGAAAGAATTCTTTGTAGATGGTAAATCTTGGCTGAAGCCTGTGCTATTTGCATCCATATATATACATATACATAACAAACATAGAAATCATATCAGTCATGTTTACAAAATGTATCAGTGCTAATGACCTTCATGTCAACACCCAGCCCTGCCTCTATGAAGAGCAACCCTGTTTATTGCATAGACATACCATTCCATATGATGATATGACCTTAGTAACTGGCATCAGTTAAACTGTTTTGCAGGCTAGTCATTCATCATGCCATGTTTGCAAAATAAAGCTAAATTCACTGTCAAGCTTGCTTCGATCCCAGTAGAGCTGAGGAGCTTGAGCCGCACCGAGATGTAGAGGGAATTTTTGTAAATGAAATGGTCATATGTGGAAATAATCTTAAAAATAACACAACATTTCTACAGGGGCCCTGTTGAGATCACCAATTGGCTGATGTCGGCTCATGTGACCCAGCCCACTGGCTGCATCCCTGGCTTCCCTCTAGAACCACTCCTAGGGCCTCAGCTACAGGGAAGCCTGGGATGCAGCCACTGGCGGACCATGGGAGCCTGTGGTAAATAGGATTTCACACGGTGGGGCATCTCAATTTTGCACCCGCAGGCTAGTGGCCGGCTCTGAAATCTTTTAGGCTGGGGGACTGAGCTGCTTTAAGGAAAAACATAGTGAAAAGCTGGGGGGTATGTCAAGCAAAAACAAATTTTGGCAGCCTTTTCTTTATGAAACTCTCAATAAAGAACACATTCATCCACTTGGTCAAGCTGTTGCTGTTGACTTCTGAACTGTATGACCCCATACATGTTTCTTATAATTCTGTGGCTCTTTATTATAGACTTTGCCTACAAATTCCAGATTCCTATGGCTGACTAGGGTAAGCTCCCCTTCCACCACATAGCACAGAATAAAAAAACAGGCCACAATAACAATAGACACTTCTCGCCAGGTGAGAACCCTGCCAGTAACCCTTTAGCTACTGGAAGTGTAATCCCCTCATCTGAAGAGGTTGGATTAGAGCAACAGAGGTTAAACCTGTAAGGTCAGGAATGTGGAACACCCCCCCCCCCAGAAGCTAGCTAAATATCACATGTCTTACAAACTATAAAATGTGTTGGTGAGCATGATGCAAGCCATCCTCTACATTACAAACAAAATTAAGCAATTAAGCAAATGTCAACCGTAACTATGCTGCTAATACACGATGCAGATGAAGAGAGGTTAAACCTGTAAGGTCAGAAGAGTGGAGCATCGTCTCCCTGCCCCCCCCCCACAGCCAACCAGATGATTATAAAGCCAGAGTAAGGAAGTTTCCGTTCTGTACAACAAACACACCAGTTTGTGCATGGTTGCAAAGGTAAACACATTGTTACTAGAGAAAACTGTTTCTTTTAAAACACATAGTTACAAACAAATAAAAAAAAATCTAAATGTTGGAATGGCTACACTACCTGTCAATAGGCACCGGGGAAGTTCTGTAAAAAGCAAGCACCACGCAAGACCATGTAAAAGTACTTTTTACATTATCTGCAGCAACTTTTATAAATGTGTTCTGAGAAAATAAGACATTATCTTTATTATTATTGCTTATCTTTAAATTATCCAGAAAAGAGAAAGAAGCAAACAAGTTAGCTGATAGTGATTGGATACATTTTTCTGGGTAAAAAGTGTAGCCCAACTTCTGTAGTTGCACAATAAGGCTACTTTTATACTGGGGTGAGGCATAGCTATAGTGATAATTACTGATGCTATGCCTGGCTCCTGTGTTTGGGTAATTTACTGGTGTTTTATTAGCGATCGCTATTTGCTATAAAGCAATTGCAAACACCATTGCAGCTAAAATGCCTTATACACATCTTTTTGAGGGAATGCAATCGCCCCACTATTGTCCCGCAAGTATGTAAAAGGGCCCATAGAATCCTAAGGGCCGTGTTTCACTGGTGATTGTGGGGCAATTGTGAGCAGTTTACAATGGTCACTGCAATCTTTGAAGTGTGAAAGGGGCTTCAAGGGATAGGGAAGAAAGCATATACAATACCTATAGAGCCAGATGTAGGGGGGATTTGCATCTTCAGGTTAGCCAATGCCCAATGTAAATCAGACATTCATCTATATGGCTAGTCAAAAAATAGCTAGATAAATAAAATGATGCTTTCACTCCAGACTTTGGTATCTTACTTTGATAACACTATAAAAGAAGTTTACCAAAAACACAAGCTGTGCAGGAGATCACAGCAGATGAATTCAAGAATTGTATTTCACTTAAACAAACAGAATTCTCTTGATTCCGGTAACACCTTAGCCACCAACAGAAATTCAGAAAACCGACTTTTCGAAATTGGATCTGACTGGCAAACATTGGTAATCACTAGCTAAATATCACATGTCTGCTGTGTGCACTTTACATACAAACTATACAATGTGTTGGTGAGCATGATGCAAGCCATCCTCTACATTACAAACAAAAAAATTAAGCAAATGTCAACCGTAACTATGCTGCTAATACACGCTGCAGATCCAGACAACGCAACCACCGCCCGACTGAATGGAACAAGCAGCTCTGTAATCTGAACCTCTCCATGGCTTCACTTTGATATATGAGGTTTACAGACACATCTGAGCTTTGCAACAAGTGTGAGTGAAAACTTTTCAGTGATAATCATACCACAGTTAGGTGTGAAAACCTGCACTTCTAAAAATAGGCTAATTATGCCGGTCCTTATTTCCCAAATGAAAGCACCCTCCTGGTGCTGTGAGCAGGGGGATATACTCATACAGTACAAGGCTCTTAATTGGGTTTAACAGAGAAGAAAAGCTTTGTGACATTAAAAGAACTGAGTATACACAGTGGAGTCAATTTTATGACCATTTCCTAATGTCAAAGTTGGTAGCGTGCAGGTCATGAGGAAATTTGCGTGTGAGTATATAAGGTGTGTGATATGCTGTCTGCAAACATATGATTTATCAGAGTTAAGCAATGATAAACAAGGTGCAAACTGTGGATCATCATGTGCCACTAATGTGAGAGGCTCATCAACAAAATCAACCAGAGGACGTCTAGAAGTGTTTCTAAAACAACAGTTCTGCTAACGCTAATTTGTATGGGGCTTTGATGATCATTGCATCTGGGCCAAGTCAGCAAAAAAGGCCTCAATTTTCACAGTAGTATCAGAAGTGGAGTTGATAAGTCAAATAATATGCTTTATTGAATAAATGGATGTTGGCATATCAAATGAGAAACACCCTGAAAGAAAAAGAGACAAGCTAGTGGTGACAGCATTATGATCTGAGGAATGTTTTAAAGTGGACCAACACCGAGAGGTGATCGGCCCGGAAAACTATAAGATTCCCGGGCCGATCACCTCCCACCCCGCGGGACATCCGAGATCGGGATGTCCCGCGGGGTGAAACCCCCCCAAACACCCCAAATCACCTACCTTATCTTCCGCTGCCGCCGCCTCCCTCGCGCCCCTCTAGGCGTGCGCGCCCCCGCGCCGGCCGTCTGTGAATGGCCGGCACGGGCGCGCGCGCGCCGAAAGTGACGCGAGGGAGGCGGCGGCGGCGGAAGCCGCTTGGACGTTCCTGTTCCCCGCCTGGACGTTGGCGGGGATTGGACCGGGCAGTCACGTGGGAGCGGGCAGAGGTGAGTTTATTGGGGTTTCTGGGGGGTTTCACACAGCGGGTCACTTTCAACCAATTTGGGTATGAATCCCTCCTGGCAGATCTTATACACCAATACATTCTGATGTGTAGTATGAGGTGGATAAGATCTTCCAGTAAGACAATGTGGCATGTATGACACTGGTTAGGCTTGACCAAGACTTCTAAGTACTAACCTGGTCCCAGACATGAACCCGACTGAAAATCCACCTGAACTGAAAGTCCACCTGTGTTTGCTCTATAGATCCTCTTCCATTCACCCTTCTGCAACTGTAGGATGCATAGTTGTCAGCCTAGCTCCAGATATCTGTGACATCCTACCAGGACCTTTTGAGACATCCCCAGCTCATCTATGCACAGAAGCTGCTGTCCATGCTGAACCCAGTTAGGACATTAGCTGGTGGACATAACAATGTGACATTGAGTCTGTATGTCGTGAACAAGAGAATTTAATTATAACTTATAGTATGTTTGTAAAATCAATAACTTACAACTGCAATGATAATTACCCATAAATCTGTAGTGATAAATCAAAACTGTGTTCTCCTTAATTTTCTCACACCATCACTGCCACGTATAAAACTACTCCCTCCATTGAAAACAGACGGGGGGTCCCACACCACCCCCACAGACCCCTACAGAAACAGTGGTAAAGGAACCCTATTAGATGACGACCCTTTTTGTTTCTCCTTTATCTTTGGTTTATATTTACTGTTTGCCCATTTTCACCCGGTGGGTTCTCAATTTTTGTTGTACATATGTCACTTTAGGTTTTAGCATTGTCTGCACATGATTTCAGATATATTGGCACTTAGATAGATATCATATATTTAGAGTAGTTTCATATTACATTAATCTGTCACATTTCATTTATTGGTAGCACTATAATGGTTTAAGCAGGCAGTTTAAATAGGACATTATAGATCATATGAGGTGATCACGGGTCGTCATCTAATAGGGTTCCTTTACACAGCTGAGAGCAGCGGGCCATGTCCCTCCCTCTCTTCTCCCCCCCTTTCCTTTTAATGTGTTACATGTTTTTGAAATGGTTTTAATGTGTCATACAGCACCTTTCTGTAAATATGTGTATTAATAAAGTTTGATGTTATTTGTACCTCCATAGTGGTGCCACTGTTTCTGTAGGGGTCTGTGCGGGTGGTGTGGGACCCCCCGTCTGTTTTAAATTGTTTACAGATTTCGGTCTGTACAAACCCCTACCAGTGTAGCACACTAATTGACATTTATAATAGTTTGGTGCGGTCTTTTTTGTTCCTTACTCCCTCCATTGTTTTAGGGATATATAAAAATAACGTAATATATAAAGTTTTCCAATGTAGCATAGTGTTTCTTCTTGCAATCTCATTTCCATATCCTATACTTGCACATGCCACAATACCTTCTGCCTCGGGAAAGGCATGCAAAGAGAAGATGGGAAATTCCTACACTGTGTACTGGATGCTGGCTCATGTGATGCAGTAATATGAGTAAAAGGATAGTATAGAAGGGAACCATGACAAAATTCCCTTTTTATGGATTTCTGTGACCGGTGCTGGAGAGATTTTGTGTTTCATTTGCATTGCAATGCTTTGCATCTGGAATGTATCAGTTTGCAGTAAATCTCTGTGGTAGCGGGTATATCTTTCCAAGCGTGTGCCTCGTGTTTTTCCTGATAAGACTATACATAGCAATAAAGTATAACCTACACTTTTATAAATAATTTATAATACCTAGTGTACAATGTGGATGTTGTATATGTTAATATGGTTATGGTGTTTTGATTTGTTGTGGCTCTATAAGGAATATAATATAAATTCTCTTTGTCTTTCTCCTGTAGCTGGGGCTTCTCTACTTTCCTTTGCAATTAATTGTACCAGTGGGACAAGAGCAATCAATTCTGACCACAGATAGGATTGGCATAGTTCATGGAAAACACTCTCCTCAACTAAAAGCCTTTCTGTGTTAAAATACCTTGCACTGAAGGAGCTTGAACCAAAGATTTCTTAAAGGGCAACTTCAGCCCCTTCCTGAAAAAAAAATAACACCTGCCCTCTCTAAATAGCGATCCTGCTAATGTAATTAAAAAAAAGACACTCACCTTCACTTCAAATCCAGCGCCCAAAGTCAGTGGTGCCGCAGTTGGTGGGCCCGAACGTCTGCCGCCATCTTCTCGGAAGTCCTGGCTGGGTGCTGGGAGCAGGCGCTCTCTGCATCGTGCGTGCTCCCACCCATTCACGTGAATACGTGGGAGCGCACATGATGCGGAGAGCACCGCTCCTAGTGGCTGGCCAGGACTTTTGGGAAGATGGCAGCAGCTGCGGCACCACTGACTTTGGGGGCTGGATTTAAGGTTAAGGTGAGTGTTTTTTTTTATTACATTAGCCGGATCTCTATTTGGGTTATGTTTTTTTTTTTTTTGCAGGAAGGGGCTGGAGTGGCCCTAATAACTTCATTTGGAAAAAGTATTAACTACCATAATGCCTTTGTCCTTTCATATTTTGAAATTATAGGATTTATAGGATTGAGTACTGAGTACCGAGTACCAGATATATCCATATCCCATGATGTATTACTTGAACCAGGTAACATATAAGACAGTACCCCTTTATACAGAAATATATATAACATTTTATTACATGATTAAAGAACACATTTTAATCTAATTATATCATTTCTTTATACCAGAACAACACCCATCAAAATGGGTTTACTCAGCGCAGTACTCTCTTGAAAGCCTGTTTTACTTACCTACTTGATTCTCCCTCTGTGCCCTTCACTTGGCTACTGGAAGCCCTCCCATGTCCGGAAACCTGGAAGAGTACTACAGACCATATGATTGGCAGCACCCAACTCTGATTTTTTGGGAAGTGGCCCAGGGCAACATGTGCATCTTGGTCTACAGCCGGGGTCTGCTAACCAAGATGCCGCTGCCTTTTGAGAATTCTGTTCAATGTAAACTCCTTGTGATTAATTATTTGGAATATCATCTAAACCTCGGGGAAAGAAGTATCATTTTTTACTCACTGGGCCAGAGGCCTTCAAGAAATGTATTTTCTTGCTAAATTGGATTAAACCAACATTTGGAAATCTAATAATTTCAAATGATATGCTGCACTAAAGTATGTAATGTATGTATGACTAGCAAAATAACACAGCAAGTCCCAAATCATTATTCCACCTTACAAATTCCAGTATTGTGCAGTCTCTACTATATGAAGTGCTGTGTTCTTAACTGCCAGAGCTGCTGGGAGCTGTGTGAAGGCCACACGGCACTGGAAGGCCGGTCTAATCCTGCACCTGCGATGTGTTTTATAGCCGCTAAAAAATGTGCTCATGACTAGACCAGACTAATACACTTCAGCTGCTTTTCTCACTTCTCCCTTTGATTGTAAGCTGACAAGACATTATATTAAAAGGTTCTTGACTGCTCATGATGTATGACCATCAAAGACATTTAATTCATTAACTGATTAACTAATAGGAGGGATAATGGAAGTACAAGGGTAAATAGGCCATTTTTCTTATAGTATAAAATGGAAGGGTTGTGGTCAAGGGCAAAGGCAATCTAAGTATGCCTAAATAAAAGAAAACGATATGTACTCTTGCACACCCAATTTTTACCCATGAATTAAAACACATTTTTACTACTACCACATCTCATCAACTTTTGACAAGCATATGTGGCATTGCATTAGGATTAACAACTCTAAATTCCTTTGTACATAGTTAATCAGTTACATCAGTTAATTTTAGAATGCATAAAAACAAGTAAGTTCTGTATACAGAGGCGCCCATTAAGGTCATTGGGATTGCTGCATAATGAGGCTACAAACACCCATTCAACCAGCTACTCATACTAGTACTGTGGGTGAGCAGCGCAGGATACAAAAACAGTACTTACCTGCTATCTCACAGACTCAATACCACGGAATCCTGCGGGTTGCTGCAGTCCAGCTTAAGTGCATATCCCTGCTGCCAGGTGTGAGAGAATGGACTTACTAGTTGATTGGCAGCAAGAGCAGCATCATGTGACCTATTACAAGCATCCATTGCTGATGTGTGATACCGGTATTAGTGGTGGACACTTATAGGTGCCAGTGGGAGGCACTGCAAACAAATCAGCTCAGCCTGCAAGACTACGAGGGATCGAGTCCTAGGACTATCAGGTAAATTATATTTCTTCACTTGTGGCAGGCGCTGCAAACAGATCAGCTCAGCCTGCAGGACTATGAGGGATCGAGTCTTAGGACTATCAGGTGAATTATATTTCTACACTTGTATAGGTGCCAGTGGCAGGCGCTGCAAACAGATCAGCTCAGCCTGCAAGACTACGAGGTATGACATCCTAGGACTATCAGGTAAATTATATTTCTTATTTTCAATTGCCAGGACAGTCTCTTTAAGTTAAGTTTTAATATAGTTATAATAGAGTTATAATAATAAATGGAGGCTAATGTTATGTAGGTGCCAGTGGCAGGCGCTGCAAACAGATCAGCTCAGCCTGCAAGACTACGAGGTATCACATCCTAGGACTATCGGGTAAATTATATTTCTTATTTTCAATTGCCAGGACAGTCTCTTTAAGTTAAGTTTTAATATAGTTATAATAGAGTTATAATAATAAATGGAGGCTAATGTTATGTAGGTGTAGGCAGGCATAGATGCTTCCATGTACTTATGTCCTTGCCAGTATATCTGTAGTAATTCCTTTATATGGGAAAACAACTACTGGCTCTTCCAAACCACTTTCACTGGAGCCACAGGTAAGGTTAATACCTTTCCTGGCAGCTAAACACGGTGACAGCCCCCTCCCTCTTTCTTTCTAGTGGTAGTTGCTAGTTGAGGATTATACAGGGAGTCAGATACTCAGCACAAGTTCCAGGAGCCTGCTGAGTGTGCCGAGTGACCCCCCCTCAGATGTTGTGGTGGAAAGGTGAATACACATTACTGCTATATGCACCATTTGCCCCAAAGAGAAAATCTGTGTTCCCCCAAATGTATTTTCCCGGGGAGCAGCAGTCCTCGGTTTCTGGAGTGCTGAGTGTCAGAATATTCTTAATGACAAAGGTCAGTTTAGATGGCTCTTCCACTGTACCCCCTAAAAATGTTTGACTGTTGGTCATTATACTTCCTACTATATTCCATGTTCCTGTGTCCACAGCAGCTGGGAAAAGTCCCCCTAGTCGTTGTACGTGAACAGTAGTGTTTGCCTAGGGGCGAGGGGGGATGCGTAATGCTACCCAATAACAGACATTTTTAGGAAATTAACATTAACATCCCAAACTGTGAGGCAGTTGCAGTAGGAACGCTACTGTAGACTCGGCTGGAGGCCCACTTTAAAATACAAAAGTGCAAGCCAATGCCAATCTTTTCAAGCAGGGAAAAAAATCATAAATACGATGGTACAAAGTGGCGCTCACTAGCGCTGGTATAATCATCCTAGTGCAACAATCAAAGCAAAGTAGCATGCAGTGCTGCTCCTTCTACCGCCATTGTAGTCGAAATAGGTGCAGGGCAAGAAAAGATAAAAATGCAGGCACTCCAAAACTGGCGCTAAAGCCACCAGAAAGATGCTAAATGGCGTACATCATAAATAAGGTCCATATTACAGTCATTAGGATTATTGTCAGGCGAACTAAACATCATTGGTTGTATTTCTCTGCATGTTAGACCCTTTATTCTTGCTACTATTGCTACTAGGTGAAAGCATTCTCCAGCTAACTATTAGACACTGAGTTATGCGTTGACAGCCAGTGTAAGAAAAACATGTGCGACCTGTCACATAACTATTGCTTAATGGTACCACCTCTAACAAATTGACTTGAATACACTTTTCTAAATCCAGCTTTGGAAAATGAGATGTTATGAGCAAAAAGCAGCACTTGTACAGTCTGAGACAGGTCAAACTATGATGAGTTACTACCTGGTACCATATATTGCACGAGTCTGGCTTTGCTCAACTAGGATTTATTTCACAACAACACAGTGTAATGAAAAGCCTTTGCCGCCTTCGTTCTCTACACACTGGCCTTTTACAACTTATAATTCATCATGAGTTCTGAGTCTGACTAATAGCTTCTTTGCACCAGTGTCCAAACAAACTTCAATTTCATATGCTATAAAAATTACCTCCCACGACACACACACACACATACAGCTGAAAGTCTGAATATTGTTTTCTTAGACACTTCATTTTAAGTTTTAGAAATGAAACTGATAAGATTATATAGTAAATACTGCCAGCTTCAATGCCAAAAGGACATTCCTGTTATGGTTTCTGCAGAAGTAGAAGTGGCTGCTATTGAAGATTAGACACAATCTGATAGGAGGATGTTTGCAGTCAAGCAAAAGTTTTGACATACAAATTGTTTCATTTTGACTCATTTGATAATATGGGGCTACGTGGGTGGGTAATGTATGATTGTTTAACCCTTTAACTGCCAGCCTACCTGGAGTTTTTGTTACACTTTGTTGCCAGACCATTTTTCACTATTTTGCACTATGCATGTTCAACTGTGATTTTTGAAGGGATTTCCAGGGATTTCCCAGGAAAATTATTTTTATCCCTTTCAGTGCCAAGCACGTAGTTTCTACGTGCTTGCTTCCACTCCACTTAAGTGGCAAGCACGTAGAATCTACGTGCTTGACTTTCCCCCCTGCTAATAAAAAAAATAAAAATAAAAAATACTCACCTGACCCCTCGTTGGATCCGGCCGGGTCTCCTCTTTAATTTGGTGCCCACGGGGGATCGGATGGCTCCAGGAGAGCCCCCGGAATAGCCCCCCCCGGTTTGGCAGCAGCAGCTGCTAACTGTAAAAAAAAATAAATAAATAAAAATGACATTTACTTACCTGCAGTCGCGCTGCCTCCCTCCGGGTCTCCTCTTCACTGGGGGGGCCTCCGATCGCCCCCCCCTCTTCAGCTTCAGGGAAGAGCCTGAAAGGGCTCTCCCCCTCCTCTCCCGACGGGCGCCGCCATCTTGCTGTTAAGACCCGCCTCTTTGGGGCGGGGCTTATGATGTCACTCCCGGGTGTCTTGCTGGCTCTCCTCGGCTCAGCTGTCAGATGCCCTGGTGATCGCTGGGCAGAGCAGTGGAGGGGCAGGGGATGCTCTGATCCCCTGCCCCCCCTCCTCACCAGGGCATCTGACAGCTGATGAACACAGGAGCTGACAATCGGGTGAGGTGAGTAAAGTTTTTTTTTTTTTTAATAAATGAAATTTTTGTGTCTGTCTTTTTTTTTACTTTTACTGTTAACCCTTTGTGAACTGGTAAGGGGTCCATGAGACCCCTGTACCAGTTCACAAGGCTGGGGTCTGGCAAGCCACCTGCAACTAGCGGGTGACTTGCCATTAACCCCCGCACCCCCAATTACCTGCCTCCCCAAAGCCCAGGGGGGGGCAGAAGAGCCCGGGCCCACACAGGCTATGTGGGCTCGTAGGCTGCAGGGTGGGGGGCCCCAAGCCCCCATAGCTGGTCCCGGGCTGGTTATGACGGGTAAGGGGGACCCTACATCATTTTGTTTTAATTTTAAGGGTTAGGGTTAGCCTAACCCTAACCTTTAAAATTAAAAAGAAAATGGGTCCCCCCCCCCCCCCCCCCGGGAGGGGGGACCCTACGTCTTTTTTTTATTTTTAAGGGTTAGGGTTAGCCTAACCCTAACCCTTAAAATTAAAAAAAAATGTAAACATTTTTTTAAGGGTGAGGGTTAGGCTAACCCTAACCCTTAAAAATAAAAAAAAATGACGTAGGGTCCCCCCTCCCGGGGGGGGGGGGGGGGGGACCCATTTTCTTTTTAATTTTAAAGGTTAGGGTTAGGCTAACCCTAACCCTTAAAATTAAAACAAAATGATGTAGGGTCCCCCTTACCCGTCATAACCAGCCCGGGACCAGCTATGGGGGCTTGGGGCCCCCCACCCTGCAGCCTACGAGCCCAGGGGGGGGGGGGGGGACCCATTTTTTTGGGAATAACTCTAACCCTTAAAATTCCCCAAAAAATGAGTGGGGACCCTACGTCATTTTTTAAATTATTTTTAAGGGTTAGGGTTAGCCTAACCCTAACCCTTAAAATTCCAAAAAAATGACACAGGGTCCCCTCTCCCTTTGGGGGGGAATTTTAAGGGTTAGCCTAACCCTAACCCTTAAAATTCCCCCAAAAAAGGGGCAGGGGGGACCCTATGTCATTTTTGGGGGGATTTTTGAGGGTTAGGGTTAGCCTAACTCTAAACCCTTAAAATTGTCATTTTTTTTTTTATTAACCCCTTATGTTTATAGGGTGGATAGTAGTTGTATTTTATTTGTAAATGTTATAAAGTGCTCTTTTCAGTTTGGGGGGTCTCCAGAGCAAGAATGGGGGGGCTACCGATACATATGTGGTACCGTTGTAATCGGGAGAAATGGGGCTATCACATGCAATATGGTTTTCATTAAAAAAAAAAAAAGGTTTTATTTAAAATAAAGGAGACAATTGTCTAAAAAATTTGTTTTTTTTGTTTTTTTAAGCAGAAATATTCAAAAAACAGTAGAAAAATTACAAACAAGACATTTCATGTTAAGGCCTAAACTTTGCTGCAAAAATGTATATGTAATGTATATAATTTTTCTGGAAATTCCAGCAAAAATCATGGTGAAACATGCCGCAAAATGGGGAAAATGACCTGTCAACAGAGGGTGACAAAACTTCAAGTAGGCTGACAATTAAAAGGGTTAATAGTACCTATGCATGTTGGGTATTGTTCTGCTCGGGGGACCTTGCGCTTTCAGATTTAGCTTGTTTTTTCTTGTTTGCATATTGATATTTTAGGAAAACATGGTTTTTATTCTGCTTTTTTATCATTGTTTTTAGGGAAACCCTGTGCAACCTAAGAATTCTTCAATGGATTACTTCCAGAAAGATGAGCCCACTACAACAAGCTCAGTACTCTTAGAAAGCTTAACATGTGTACTTTCAGGGAATATATGGTTTATGGGGATATTCTAAATGTAAAGGGTTGTTTTGGTTGAAAAAATCGCAAGGTGCGCACTTTGTCTGCAGAGCTGAAATTTTCAAGTAAAATTACTGTTATGCGCACGCTTTACTTTGTATTGTTTGGCAACTCTTCCCTTGACAGTACCTATGCATGTTGGGTATTGTTCTGTTCGGGGGATGTTGCTTTTTCAGATTTTACTTGTTTTTTCCTGTGTGCATATATTTTTTTTTTGGAAAATGTGGCTTTGATTCTTCTTTTTTATTCTTTTTTAGGGAAACTCTGTGCAACCAAAGAATTGATTGAGGGATTACTTCCAGAAAACTGCGCCCATGTCAACAAACCTGGTACGCCTAGAAAGCTTGTGTACTTCCAGAGAATATATAGTTTGTGGGGGGTATTTCAAATTTAAAGGGTTCTTTTTCTGGAAAGACAGCAAGGTGCGCTTAGCGCGTAGCATAGTTATCTGAAAATCTCCAAAAGCGCTGTTTCAGTTTGGGGGAGTCTCCTGGGCAGGAAAGGGTGTCTACCAATACATATGTGGTAACGCTGGGATCGGGATTAATTGGGGTTTCACATGCAATAAGATTTTATTGACAAACTTACATTTTTTATTACAAAAAACACTACAAATTGCAAAAAATAGATTTTTTTTTAATTTTTTTTTGCACATATTTCACCCAAAAGTATTGAGAATACACTAAAAAAAGGCCAAACAAAACATCGCATGTTGTAGCTCAGACTCTGCTGAAAAAAACAATATATAATTTCCCTGGAAAATCCCTGGAAATTCCTTCAAAAATCAAGCTTGAACATATGTAGCGCAAAATAGTGAAACGTGGTCTGGCAACAAAGGGTGACAAAAGTTGCAGGTAGGCTGACAGCGAAAGGGTTAAAGCAGAGTCTGGGTTTTACATGAAATGTCTTGTTTGTCATTTGTCAAGTGTATTCTTAATATTTTGGGGTGAAATATGTGAAATAAAATTAAAAAAATTAATTTTTTACAATATGTAGTGTTTTTTTGTAATAAAAAATGTAAGTTTGTCAATAAAATCTTATTGCGTGTGAAATCCCAATTTCTCCCAGTTACAACGGTACCACATATGTATTGGTTGACACCCTTTCCTGCCCAGGAGACTCCCTCAAACTGAAACAGCACAACACAAGAGATTTTTAGATCAAATACAGCTATGCTAAGCGCTATGTGCACCTTGCAGTTTTTTAATAAAAACAACCCTTTACATTTGAAATACCCCCCACAAATGATATATTCTCTGGAAATACACACTTCAAGCTTTCTAGGTGTACCAGGCTTGTTGATGTTGCCACAGTTTTCTGGAAGTTCTCCCTCAATGTATTCTTTAGTTACACAGAGCTTCCCTAAAAATGGATAAAAAAAGCAGGATCAAAGCCACATTTTCCTTAAAAAACTATATGCAAACAAGAAAAAACAAGTTAATCTGAAAAAGCAACATCCCCCGAACAGAACGATACCCAACATGCATTGCTACTGTCAAAAGAAGAGTTGCCAAACACCAAAAAGTAAAGCATGTGCACAATGGTAATTTTGCTTGAAGATTTCAGCTCTGCAGACAAAGTGCGCACCTTGCGCTTTTTCTACCAAAACAACCCTTTACATTTTGAATACCCCCCACAAACCATATATTCCCTGAAAGATGATAAGCTTTCTAAGCATACCCAGCATGTTGTAGTGGGCCCATCTTTCTGAAAGTAATCCCTCAAAGAATTCTTTGGTCGCACAGGGTTTCCTTAAAAAATGTATAATAAAGCAGAATAAAAAATGAGTTTTCCTAAAATATCAATATGCAAACAAGAAAAGACAAGCTAAATCTGAAAGCGCAAGGTCCCCCAAGCAGAACGATACCCAACATGCATAGGTACTATTAACCCTTTTAACTGCCAGCCTACATGAGGTTCTGTCACTCTCTCTTGACAGGTAATTTTTCACCATTTTGCGCTATGCTTAACTGTGATTTTTGCATTAATTTCCAGAAAATGATATTTTTTATTTTTGCGGCAGAGTTTAGGCTTTAACATGAAATGTCTTGTTTGCAATTTTTTTTACTGTTTTTTAAATATTTTTGAGTAAATTAAACAAAACAAAATAAAAAAAATATTTTTTAGAAAATTGTCTCCTTTATTTCAAATAAAACCTTTTTTTTTTTTAAAGAAAACCATATTGCATGTGAAAGCCCCATTTCTCCCGATTACAACGGTACCACATATGTATCGGTAGCCCCCCGTCACTGTTCAGAAGACCCCCCCAAACTGAAAAGAACACTTTATAACATGTAAAAATAAAATAAATAATCAGAGGATCTCCTGCCACCTCCTTCCCCGGGCAACGATCACCGGCATCTGAAAGGTGAGAACGCTGAAGCCGGTGATCGGGGCCGTGATGACGTCATTAGGGGGTGGGGCTTAGCGGCAAGATGGCGGCCGCCATCGAGGAGGAAAGGGGAGAGAGCCTCCCGGGCTCTCTCCTGAAGATCGGTAAGTCCTGGGCCCCCCAGGTGAAGAGGAGGGTCGGCGGGAGCCAGCGCACATGCAGGTAAGTAAATGTCATTTTTTTTTTTTCTTTTTTACAGGAAAGCCAGTGGCAGCTGAAACGGGGGGGGGGGGGCGCACCCTATTCCGGGCCCTCCCCTGCAGCCAGAGGAGGTCCGACGGAAGATCGGAGCGAACCATCTTAAAGAGGAGACCCGGCCGAATCAAACGGGGGTCAGGTGGCCAGTTAGCAGGGGGGAAAGCCAGGTACGTAAAATTTACGTAGCTGGCGTTTAACGACAGGAGAGGCAGCTTCGTGAATTTTACATAGCTGGCGTTTAAAGGGTTAAAAGGTCACTTTGTTTTTAGATATTTATATTTGTAATTATGTATCAATATCTCAGAATACCACTCCCTCTCTGTGATCATCTAGTATGATGATGATGATCTGTAAGAAATAGCATAAGCAAAATATTGTAAACTCCGTTTTGCTAGCACTACCTTGTATTCAGGGGTGGATTTATCATTAGGGGCATTAAAAGGGCTTCCATTAGGGCATACAAGCAGGACTCTCCTGTATGGCCCACATGGCAGTCCTGTGACTTATCACCATGCTTTCAGGGAATAAAGGCACTCTAAAAGCTTGGGTATTACTGCCTATAAGAACTTTTGCTGGAGGACTGTCTGATCTGAGGGGAAAATGGCATCATGAGGACAAGGTAGACTAGACAGTACCTCAATGGTTAGGGTCTCCCTTAGGATTTGCTTGAAAGCAAAAAATATATTGATTTTAATCATGTGATAACATTATTGGATTTCTTGTGCCCAAAGAGCTTGTCACAAATTTCATTCAATTTAGCTATAAATACTAAATGTTGCTGTACTAGAAAATTTGCCCACACAATAAAACACATTCCAACATCACTGATTTAGCATTTCATTCTTTTAGATAAAAGCTAAAATAGATGCCCTTCTAGCTTTCCAGTCTTCTAATTTTACAACATCTAAATAAGTTGTTTGTGGCTTGTAAGATCCCTTTATTTAACATGAAATGCATTTTCTTCAATATTATTTCCCAGAATCCATAGTGGTGCTGCCCTTTCTATTTAACCTTAAGCTTAATGCAGGCTACATATACATTTATGTTATATTTGTGTGTGTGTGAATAGTTTAAAGCTACACATTAGCAGGATGAGAAGCTTTTAGAACTGGCGCCAAATTGCCCTTGATTTGTACACAGCCTCCCCACTTCGCACTCCACTGTCTCTCTGCGAAGCATGCAGTGTAAGCAAAGCCATCATTAGTTATGACTACTCATGTCTAAAAGATAGTACGGACTCTTTTTTCAGGAACTGTTATACTATAAACACTGCCTGGAAAGTCGTTTATCAGTCATTTAAATAAACAGCAGAGCTACTCTACAGCATTGCAAGGCTGCTGCTAAAGCAGTTGTACATTTGCATCATTATATAGGTGCTGAGCTTCATCCGATATAAAGTCTCATTAATGCCATTTAAAAAACAGCCTACAGCATCTAATTTAAAAATATTATCAATGCCAATTTTTTCCTTCGAAATAGAATAGTAATCTTTTCTGTAATAATCAGGATACCTACTATCTCCACAAATTCCACTTGTGTGTTCTTATACCACACCTCTACATTCATATGTAACAATCCCCACATGCTAGCATTGCATATGCCGAATGGCTAACCTCTCTGAATATATGAGTCCATTATTTATATCCCTCCCACGTCAGTTTCATATCTTAACCATGTTCCCAATACTCAACGCAACTAAACTTCCACCAAAGTATACAAATATTATAAAAAGGCTATTTTACCAAATTATTCTGCCAAAGTTTTCACCCAAAGGAGGTGTTGTACAATCAATGTCACCGTGTTCCTCTTAACCACCACGGCCACAGCTATTTGCCAATGTGCCCCTCTAATATCACTCTCAGGGCAATTGCCCATCCTTACTGTACCCCCATTTACCTACCCTTACACATCAGTTATATCTACCCCTCCTACTTTCCACACAGCAGGTCAGATAGCTCTGAGGGATGAAATGTCTCATTCATGAAAGAGCTGTAATATTTTTAACTGAGAAAGCCAAGTTACTAGCAAAAAATCTTTAATAAGTATACGCCGAAAGGGTAGAAATAATAAATAATAAACAGCATGGACTCCTCTTTACAAAGAAAATCACGCAGTGTTGATGATCCTTAACGTTTTTCCCTGTTAAAGGGACTACCAGACGAGATGCCAACCTGCATTCACTAAATGTGCTGATCGCGACTGCAGCACTGCTTACTGTGACAGAATTGTGCGATTACCAGGCCGCCTCATTTGTGCCCCACTCCTCTGTGTCTATCAAAGGCACCGATGGAAGTTGAGCATACCACATGCATGAGCCACATCAGAATGCATCAGACTGATGCATCCCCCATTTTAATCTAAGGACAGTGGGCAGCACGGCAGTCTTCAGATTATAGTCGGTGTGTGCATCCAGAAGATGGAAGAGTATGTGTCAATGATTGATAAAGATGTGAATGGGTTAGAAGAGTCCCATGTTTGCCTTGCCCGAGTGCGGGTAGCCCAAACTAAACCAAGTGTACCAAAAGTGTTGTGCCCCTCCCATCTTACTCCCCCAGGGGTTTAAACTAAAAATACGCTCAATTATAAAAACGTGCTTGCCATTTCTTGTCTGAATAATTGTAAGTTGTAAGCAAGGTTTGTCAAAATTTTTCATTTTTAACATGTTAAGGAATACAAAAAACATACAGGAATTCTCCTACACATGAGTCATGTTAAAAGTAAATACAGATGACTCCTTTAGTACATCCCCCGTCCCCTATAACATACATTTGTAATTTTCAAATCAGCCACGAAGAATCTAAATGTGCCTTTAACAGCATCCATTATTTCAGGTGTTCTGCTCACAATCCCATCAGGGTACCTTGAAAACATGATACATTGCATGTCAGTATGGAACCATAAATCTTAGCAGTAAGTACCAAGCATTGTCGGAACAGTAAAGCATCCATGGAAATGCTGGCCTCAGCGCTAGATGATAAATAGCGTCCTACAGTGCTATAGGAAATGAGCCATGCATATGACAGGAAAGAATGTCGTGGGTGGAGAAGCAGCGTAGTCCTTATGGATGGCAGAGGAACACGTGGGCAAGCTGATTTTCCAGGGTCATTAAGTATTTCACTTTCATGAGTATCATGGTGACCACAAAGACATCATTTTTTTTCATTCAATTCACATTTTTTGATTGAATGAACAAAAAATGATACCTATCAATGCTCTGGCGAATTTGGCAAAAAATTCAATCTGAAAAGTTGGAAAATCAATGTGTTTGTGTGTGGCTATTTTCAGGGTGTCTATAATTAAGGTCAATATTATGGTGATGATACTACAACTTAATAAATATCTATTTACCTATATATATAGGAGTTGCATAGCATATTGTAATATTATAATGCATTGATGAGATTTATAGTGTTTTATAGTGCTTCTAAGAGTATCACAGACAGCCATTTGTTGCAACACTTGTGGTGGGATTGATGTTTCCAGATCTTTTGGGATGCCAAGCATGATTCCAGCTTGTAAAATAAAAGCTTACAGGTGGGAAGACAAATTTAGCTGTGCCAATATCACAATGACACAAATTGAAAGGTCTTTGGCGTGGGCCCCTAGTAATTGACCCATGGCCCTGTGATCTAAAGTGAAGCCTGGTTTTACCAATTTTCGGAAACAGGAACTGTGTCTGTGCCTGAGGCTTGCAATGTTACAACAGCTTGTGGTCATTGTAGCTATTAACACAAGGACAATGAGCTAGGCCATACAAAGAAAATCTGTATATGTTGAAAACATCAACCATGTGTGAGAATTGTGTGGGCCACCAAAATCCATACTATGTGCAGCCCCAACAAATGTGGTGATTTCTTTTTAAATTATTACCGGTATGTTTGTTTTTCTGTTCTTGGTGATGTATGCTATGGCTGCCAATGGAAATGCACCACTCATCTTGTGTAAGGGTTAGGGCAGAAAGTGACCAGGAAGCAGAAAGGGTGATAGATGCATGCTCAAAATACCTGTGGGTGTAAATGTTCTGTCACATATAGTGTCACTCTGTCTCACATGCACTGATCCCAACCACCAGTACTCTGCAACCCCTTGTACCATTTTAGTTTCAAGCAAAAGGCTGGACCAGTTGAACACTGACAAACGGTCCACATGAATGCCCAATTGTTGCTCAGCTCCAGCCATAAAAAGACCACTCAGGTTTACATCATGCATGCTCAGAATTGGGAAATTGCAGAGAAACAAGAACTATTCTGTGAAAGACTAACAGATAACCAGAGGGGCTGCAAACATACTTTAGGCATAAGGGGCCAGAAACAGAGGAAAGAATGGAATCAAGATGGTTTGCCTTCTTGGCCAAAAGATGAGAGTCACAATGTCTTTCTTGAAATAAGCAACATCCAAAGGTAACAGTGGGTACTCTTTTGAAAGGAGTTCGAAAATAGGATGAATTAGTCTCTTTAAAACGCACAACCTATTATTATCTATGTTTAAAACATTTGCTAAACTTTTTTAAAAAGTTTAAACTGATTACATCTTATTGTCACAGATATCTAAAAATCCTAAAAAGTGTTTAAATCAGCTTTAAAGGAAAAAGAAGATTAGATTCACCATTAGATACTGCTTTCTGTGACCTGTTTGAAGGAATGTGCCCTCACTTTTTTGTCATTTACAGACCAAAAACAGGAAGATCTCTTGTGGTGGATATCTAACAGGGAAGATATTTCATGACATCCATGTCTTGAAAGATGAAACAGGAAATGTTGCTGAATCTCCCTAAAGGAGACATAGCAGTAGTAGCGGTAGTAGTAGTCATAGTGAACCAGAGAAAGTGAAGAAATAAGTTGTAAGAAACCTTTTGTATGCTAACTCAAGAAATTTTGAGGGTAAGCTTTCAAGAATACAGTACTTAATCCTCCTCATCAGATTAACACCATGTCTGACAAATAACTCATTATATATATATATTGTTTTTTATGTGAAGTCTTATCTTAAATTATCTTAGCACTTAGTTACCTATGTATATTGGCTTTTGCAGAAGGTTGTTTTCACAACGGCATACAAATATCTGTTCAATAATTGATATTTTAAATCAAGAGTCCCCACTAGCCAACTAGCCAACAATGTTGACTAAATCACTCGACAACTCAATATAATTCTAATGCTAACTGGTCATTTAAAATATTTTTGTGAAAATGTATGCAAATGCATATTCTGAAACTATTCTAAAAAAAGACATTTGTGAAATACCTGAACAAAAGTTCCCCTCTCTCATAAGATCACACAAGAAGTCCTCCTTTATAGGTTCACACGACAGGCCGTCACACAGACCTTTTTAGACACAAAGGATCTGTAGATAGATTTGAAATTCCACAATCAGGTCTGAATGGCATTTCAAAACAGGGAAATAGTTGTTTTGAACCTTTCATGTAGCAAACAGATCAAATTGTGCCATATTTTAACACTTCTATTTGTCTGGGGCTTTTAAGACAACAAGCTGGAGGTCAAGCATAAAAGGCACAGGTGTCAATACTGAAATACACAGAGGTCACACTAGAACCTTAGCCTCACACTGGAACATTCCTCAGGGCATTACAAACCATCCCTGGAGGAATATTAAACGAATGCTTAGAAATGTTTCCAAAGACCTCTAACAGTGATGTCCACTCAGTTACCTTTACTTCTGTTATCTTCCACTGAAACCACATACCATTTTCAACTAGTTTTGGAATTTTGAATTGGAGATAACAGTTTTTTAGCCTAAAGTAAAAAGTTATGT
Organism: Gastrophryne carolinensis; assembly: GCA_027917425.1. NCBI lineage: Eukaryota > Metazoa > Chordata > Amphibia > Anura > Microhylidae > Gastrophryne > Gastrophryne carolinensis. The sequence continues at coordinate 218,991,172 of CM051234.1, forward strand.
CTATTGTATGATGTTAACAGTTATCATAGCTATACATATAATAAAGACAACATGTAGTAACCTACAGAAATTTACTTTCTCTAAGGTATTTTAAAAGATGTTTAACACAGGCAACTGGCCAAGAAGTAGATACAGCCACCTTATGGTTTTCTGAATTTTCTTAGAATAACTAAATAAGTATTTGAACTGGAAAGCCTTCAATCTATAACTGCACCCAGCATAAGAAAATAGAAATATTGAGGAGAAAACTTTATAGTAAAAAGATACAATGGCCAATATGAGAATTCAGCAATACAGGTGTGTAATAAATAGATAGAGGGAACCCTACAATGGGTACAAATATATTGCATCCAATATGGCCCAGACATAGTACATTATGTGGAGCCTAGGCTATCAATAGCATGTCATAGCATCACTTAAACGTCTGTGGAGAGACCCTAATAGCGCTTCAGCCAAAACCCTGGCCACAGGCAGACTGCGCTGTTAGGGTTCAGCGCTGTAGGCTACCCATGGAGGTGTGTCATGTTTGTTATTTTCCAATGGAGCTAACGTCATGTAGCGCCGGTGGGGAGGGGCAGAAATCATTTGTATTTACCATGTAAATGAACAGCGCCAGCGGGGGGTGCTGTGAAACCACTATACTCAGGCATACAGTGCCAGGTACAATACAAAAACAAGGCTTTAACTGGGGATGGCTGCGCAGTGATCAAGCAAAAACACACGGAATTACATTGGAGACATACAAATGACATCACACATGATTGGCATGAAAAAGTTAGCAGCAGGTAACCTAAGTAGACTAATGAACGAAAACATTCATATAGGCCAGGTATCCTGTGTCACTTGATTGAGCACAAAAAAAATGTAAAAGCGCTAACCCGGAAGTTACCAAAAAAAATGGGACTGGAATGGCTAATTGATGTAAATGGGAGATCGACACTGAGTGTCAGATGTGATGTGGTGCTGTAGGGAACACAGCGGTGGCACTCACAAAGCACCCGACACTCTTGATACATGGATCGCTACATGGTGCATGGTGCAGCAAGTCAAATTTATGATGCAAAAAAATATTAAGCATGTCTCCCACCATTCCTCGCTGCAGAGGGTGTTTATCTGCTTTAAGAAGCCACAATCAAACATGAGAGTCTGTTGGGGAACAGGAAGTCAGGAAGTGTATGTAGGGAGAGGGTGTAGTTCCACTTCAAAAATGCATAAAATGTGGCTTTGTGCACTTATATTGCATAGTGAAATTTAGATACTAGCGACTTGAACCTGATTTGGGAAATTCCTGCCACTGGTCTCGCATAGTATAGTGGGGATGTGGCCCACGTATTCCCCATCGGATCGCTGGCTAGGTGAGTTTATGAGGTTTCACACAGTAGGGCATCTCAGTTTGGGATGCCCCAGGGATGAGAAGTCTTTTAAACTCCATGGAAGCCATTGTTACTCTTTAAAGTAAGAATGCCATTTTGCACTTACATTCCACTCCAGCAATCAAACAGTAAGCACATTTAAAAGGCTGGATACGCTGGATCCTTCATTGTGGTGATGTGAACCAAAGCACTGTGAAGAAACAATCCTTTAAATTACACACTTAACTATGAGCTTTATTCTTAACCTGTCCTTTAACAATAAAACACAAGCCGTTAGGTCCAGAGGAACACAGAAGCACCCACACATCAGGCTTTTTGGGATGTTATGCTTTACTGGTAACTTTTCTATTAGTCATTCCCTTTACATACAATAAAATCCATTTATCTGGCCGCTAATGGATTTGCTTTATCAGTTTAAATATGACAAGGCCACACTTCCTATACATCGACAAAAGAATAAAGATAAGGCATGCACTTTAGCTAGCCAAACAATTTTGTCTGTTTTGAATAGGCACAAAGCAAGATTATTTTGTTTGCCATCAGCAATCGTTTTATTTTTAGATATAACGAGAAATGTAACATTCATTATGTTTTTTTTTTAGGTCCAGTTACATAGATTTATCATTAAAGTCCATGTTCAGGCCTAAAGAAACTTCCTCCCCCTAATCCTCCATGGGAACAGTGTGAACTGAGCCATTTCAAAGCATCTCAAAATCTCTGGTTATATAAAAATACCTTACGTAATCTACATGTCACTGCTTTCTTTCCTTCTTTCCTCGTTTCTGGGTCGTGGCTGAACTGGAAAGAGCATGTCATAGAGCAGCTTTATGAGTCATGTGCATGCTCTGCTGCGGTCAGAGAGCTGCAAGGCCTCTGTGGCCTTCAGTGCTCGCTCACACTGAGAACACCAAGGAATAGAGTGGCTGTTAAACCAAATGAAACTGAAACAAGAGGCGAACTTTTGAGACCTGCTACAGCTTCTACCCTGTGCTGCAGGAAATAGAGGACAGACACATGAGACAGGCGTCGGGTGAGCTTCTTGCTGCCTTATTATTGCCATTGGGTTTACAGTCCCTTTAATGCCCGTTGAAGTGATCAGAAGGATGTTACTGGCACCATAATATGTGCTATCACCGCCATTCATCCCATAAACACACAAGAATGGTTTGTAAAATTAATTTTGTCTCCTCAATGCCACAATGTGGTAACAGACACAATAAGGAATATGGCATTAGTTTGATTAATTGGCTTCTATAGGGATCTTGTCAAACCCAACATAGGATTGAACATTAAAAGTATACATACAAGGGCTGGTAAATAAGTTATCGACCAGCATATGTAAACAACCTTTTCCTTTTCAGTGTTATCCCCCTTGACTTCAACAGAATTATTCTACCTCACCTCCAGTGATCAGATGCCCTCAGAATAGAAGGAGACTTCTTGCTGCTACAGGAACCCTGTTACTGCATTATCCTTGCCCACGCACATATATTTTGGCAACGAAGGAGGAAGTAATCAGTGGGTCTGGACTGTAGGGTGCATGGTTAAACTACATGAAGTTGCACTCTCTGATAGCAGGGTGTGATTTGCGAGACATGCATGATGCTGCGTTGTTGTGAATAAGAAACGTAACCAACCAGCATAAATCCTTACGCTTACCAAACATTCTATTGCCCAATACTCACCATACTGCATTCAATGCTCACCCATTGTCCCCCACAGAATTCCTCCTACTCCAGGTTTCTAAAACTTAATGGAATGCCACCGACCTCTTTGATTGCAAGCACTGGACGCGGTCCCAAGAAATCCCTGAGTGCACATATGCCACGCCACTCAATCTTGGAACAATTACGTTTTACAAAGTATATAATAGAATGCAAGGGAGCTGCCGAGAGGGGACAAAAGTTCAGTATTGGCTTTTTTTATTTAGCCTTTAAGCACACACTTTTCGATCTATTAAACCCAGACAAAAGCTCAGTATCAATAAGCATTATTCATGTAGGTAAGAAGCATATCAACACACAAAAACTGAATATAATGAATGTTACACTTCAAGTAATTAAACCTTTAAAGGGAGGTAAGTTTGTTCGCTTAAACCAGAAAATTGCTCTCCATACCTAGTAAAGGTTTTCCATTCGATCGAAATAGTATTGTTAGTCCATATAATCCTTTCTTTACCATGTAAATACTAACCCTGCAAGTGTGCACTTGTCCCTTTAGAAAAGGGTAAATCCATAATAGATAGCGGATAGCGTTTAAATTAAGCCTTATGAATTTTCCAGGAAAGAATTTCCAAAGACTTTAGTGCTTTACTGGCCCCTAGCCATCCTCCAATGACAGTAATCAAAAACATAAATGAACACATGGTCTAAATCAAATTTAGTATTGACTATGATGTGTTAAAACACAAAAAATCACTGTTAATCTTCAGCCTTGAATTTAATAGCAGAGCAGCCAATTAACTTTATGAATCCAGGGATATCATGCGACTTTCTTTGTCCACTAGTTACTGAAGAATAAACCGTATTTATTATTTAATGCTAAACAAGGGCAGATACGTCTTGTGCTGCAAGTCCTATAAACTGCAGGACATCTATAGCTAGCAGTTTTAAAGATCTAGGTCCCAGCATACAGGCTTCCTCTATCTGTGTCCATTACACCATGGATAGCCACCAGAATACTGGCAGAGTTCTACAGAAATCTTCACAGGTGAGTAAAGAGGAAACAGACAAGGAGCCATCAGCTGTGGTTGGTCACAAATGAGTAAAGCTTTTTTTGTCTTTTGTCCAGACAGGACCTTTACAAAATGTCTAAATCAACAAAGGGATAGAGTAGAAGTCATAGCAAAGCACAATTTATCCACGCTTACCACACCATTTTCTGGTAAACATAAATGGTCACATAAAAAATAAATTTCCCTATTCTCTAAGCCCAAATTCTTATCTATTTCCTTACTCTCTTCCCTGAACTGGGTAGCTCAAGGTAAGAGTGATCCCTCCTAATGCTTAACGTCAACCCACTGTTGTAACCTAAGTGACCTACTACTACTTCCCTGGTAAAACATAACTGTTCATGGTGACTTTTCACTTTCCATGGGACCTACTACTTTCCCAGGACCAGAACTCATTAAAGTGGTCGCTTGGAATGGCTGCTTGGGCAGGAAACCCCTGGTATAGGAAACCTCCATTCATTTCCTGTGGACACCTCTCACTTTTCCAGTGACCTTCAACCTTTCCTGGGATCTATCACTTCACTGGACTAGAATCTTCCAAGTGGTGCCTTGGAATAACTGCTTGGGCTGGAAGGTCCTATTATAGGAGATTACCGTTCACCCACTACTCCTAGGTCTATTCTGTGCACCCCTGACTGACCTTCTACCCTAAGTTGAACCCTAAACTTTTACACACTTTTTTGTACAATACTGTATTTTATGTAAACTTACAAAACTAAAATTATAATACCTAATAAAAAATTTCATGATAATTTGAAATGTTTGCCATAGGTTATATTACAATTTACCCAAAAGGGTAAATTACCTATATGTGTGCATGTTGAACTGTTTACCTCATGTGCTTCACATCAGAGACATTACACAAACTAAGTATTATACTTAGTGATTTATATAACCTGATAAAAGTGATCTTTGCTACCTCATTTGTAGACTACAAAGCAAACCTGTGACCTCCTTTCAACCCACATATATGTATATGATTCTTTTTATCTGGTGCATTGAGCTCTGATGCACTGTAATATTTATAATGTGGTCCTATGAAAAACAGTGTGTGTATATGAGAAGCGTCCTGTGAAGCTGAAAAATAGAAGTCTTAGCATTTGATAGATTAAACACGGCCTAGCTCAGGGAGTGTATTTTGGAACAATATGGAGAAATGCACAGGTGTTTCTCTGAAAAGCAGTCCATTAAAAGTGTATTTAGATTACGTAGCCTTTGGAAAAGTCAAATCTGACAACAGGCCTGGCCTTTGTTTGAAGGACATAACCCATATTCCCCTGCTGCTGACAGGAAGGGCCCTTATAAAGCTAAGATACAAATTCCTTTCACAGGTTCTGAGATGAGAGCATGAGGAAGGAAGCCAGACAGTGAGAGGCACTTTCACGTCTCGACTGACCTGCTCTGTTTTATTATTGTTACGTGACAGTTCAGTGTGTTTGGTATGGGACTTATAATTACTCTTTCTCGATTATAAGAAAATATCGGCGCTAACTAACTCTTCTTCTTCCTCATATGAGATTCATTTATGAGTTTTGTTATACACATTACTTTTAAGGGAAAAGTGTTTCCAGTCAAGTTATGGTGATGACTACTTCTTGGTGGCAACCAAAATCAAATTTTCTTTCAAAAAACAGGTTTGTTATATTTTTGTCCAATTTCTGACAAATTAAGCTTTTAGTAGAGCATTTTACATATAACCTTAGGGTAAATGGAGTCATTGTTGACCATTAACAATTAGCAGTGAGTACATAAATTCATTCCAGATGGAATACACCCTGAACTGGACACATTGCACACAGATGTTTGCATTCAAAAAAGCTCCTGCAAGCACCTACACCCAATCACTTAATTCACGTGACACAGCTCCCTTGAGAGGAGCCTGTTTCTGTGAAAGAGCAGAAGGCCTAATACAGCTCATGGAGCCATGTTCAGGGTAAGCAAATTTACTACAATTTCCAGGGTTACAACAACCTTGTTTTCTGTCTGGAGTTGGTCTTTCACTAAAGAGTAAAAAGGTGTCCTAAGGAAGTATTGCCAAAGAATACCAAACTTACTTTATAAGGGTTGATTCAGCGCCATGAGTATTTTTTTACTCACATTTGTGAGTCACAACGGTCTTTGTGTTTATTTTCTCCCTCCTCCATATTTAGCTGAGTATTTTTTAAATAAAGGACCAGGTTGACAGCTATAGGCTGTAGCCCATTGTTCAACAACCCTTTCCTGAAGAGCCACCAAAGGCCAGGTTTTGCAGATCTCCACACCGATGCAAAGGTGGAGTATTTAGTGTCCTTTTGGTGGCTCTCAAGGAGAGGGTGGGGTGGGGTAACACGGTTTTAGCCCATGCTACATCAGCTAGGCTACTATTAAAAATATCAGCCACTTTTTAATGTTTACACAAATGTATACACGACTTATACTGAGTGCTAAAACCTAACATTTCTGGTCCAGTGATCTAATGTGGTTGTCATGGGGGATGGGGGTGTTCTTCCAGGCTAATGTGGCAATAAATATTTCCCATAAACAAACTCAGGTTTGGAACCAGGTTTGGAAAAGGAGACACGTCTCGTAAAAACCTAACTATCGCATTAAAGTGTTGAATTTTGCAAATACTTATGTAGACCATAATCAGCTGCTCATTCTCTATGACATGGCTATCCTATCCTATCAACACAAGTGGAGGGAATGCCATTAGACTTCCAACAGATTCCAACGGTTTCAGCACTCCATTGCAAAATATAAAAATACATACAAGTGGTGGTCTGATGCTTAGCCAAAACATCAGAATGCTTACAAGTAACCATATATTGTAGGCCAGGTTAACACACTGGTAGGAAAGTAAGTTTAGATACTCAGGGAAGCACTGACAAACAGATATATAATGACGTAACAGCCAATGCTTCATGAGCAAAACTGGTAAAGGGCTTTGTGCATCTTGATACGTTCAAAGACAATGTGTTTTAAATTATGTGTCATGTTTCCCTGATTTGTAATAACACTGAAATAAAAACCTAAAACAAATGTATTTGCGGTTATAGCGCTGTTAAGGTGCAAATATACTCAGAGGGAAGTTTATGTCGTCACCTTCCGTCCCCAAACCAGTGCCCCAAAACAGACTGCGTTTCTTTTTTTACCTTGCCCAATATTCATAACAATACAAACTGGATGCAGTCGGCCATATTGCAGCCTGGCCCCCTGGGTTTTTGGGGTGCTGGGGCACTTACGATTTTATGCAGCTCCTAGAAGAACGCAACAGAGGCAATAATTCAAATTACCTTGACATGAACCTGTGTGACTCCATCCATAATGGCATGGAGAGCAATTTAATAAATAAATCCACTCAGTTCGTACTTTTTGAGGTGCTACGTAATGGACTACAGGCAAGGCTGCCTTATGTGTGATGCCCCATCTGGCTGAATTTGATTTAAAAGACTCAGTCATTTTGCTTCACCACTTGAAAAAATGTTATCACAGTTCAGGGATGCATGCCAGATGCAAAAGCATGTACAAGGCTTTAGGTACACACAAGATTGCTTCATAAATACTTGAATATGTGTGACATTTTCCATGTCAACTCCAAATATGTGCCCATTTGATTCCCACCACCAGTGCCAACTATTTCAGGATCAAATGAATGTTTTAAGAGTCACACACGGATTTAAGTATCCATACATCACTGGGTGTACCTCAATTGAATGTTTTAGAAATGATTTAATGTGCTCCTATACAAAACTACTTATCCTTCTCTGTAATTAACATACTTGGGAAAAGGCTTACATTATGCTTCTATGTTTAATCATATTGTTGAAATGAAATAAACTGTTTCTTCCAAAGGTAGTGGCTAATGCATTTCATGAAAAAAGGAAACAGAAATGCCATCTTCTGCATCTAGGGAAAAACATTCCTGTTACCAAGATCCCACCAGCTGGAAGCTGACTATAAAGTCTATTTGTGTGAAGCATCTAAAAAAAGGGAATGTTTGTATTATATAAATTTATGTGGCAAGTGGAAACTAGGAGACTTATTTTCCTTACCACCCACCTTATAATCTGTGTTTTAAGATTTACCTCTTATGGTTAAAGCTCTAATATAAAGCCAAAATGGACACAGCTAATTTAAAGTATGTTTAAGTATAGAAAATCAAAAAAGATAAATAAACTTGCAAAGAAATGAGTTATTACATAGTCCTGCTGATTAAAAGGGCTGGCTTGTCCATCAATCCTAGGCAGTGGACCAAGTAATAAAAATCATCCTATTTTAAGCCATTGGAGGCCAACATTCACATATGGCTTGTATTATATATTACAGGGCTTACTGGCATTGGGAGGGGGTTGGGTAGGGTGCCACAGACCAGGACTGTCCCTGGCACAAAGTTGCACAGTTTAGGACTATGTTATGATTTGCTTGTTAGAATCTCTCCAACAGATCAAACCTCAATGAATATAAGTAGCATAGCTTGCAGTTTTTACTTGCAGAAATTTAAAGCATCTTTCCCTAGGACAATAGAGTTGTTTAATAGAGCTCAGGTATAAAGAGAGAAGGAAACGGCAGATAAATGGTGAGTGACAGGAAAGTGCGATTAGACATGGGTGGCAGGAAGCATAAGAAAACTAAACTTGCTTTACCCTTCGGAGGGTTTTTCAGCAAAAGCTGATGATTGATGGTGTCAAAAGTGTCACTGAGGGCCACCAGAGTGATAGTGGAAACATGACCAGACAGATAGCAGTATGTTAGCCACTTTCATTCAGCTTTGTCTCAATAGATCCAGGCAGATGAGAAAGATAAAAGTGCATACTACATGAAGAAGGAAGAAACGTTTTATGCACACAAAAAGAAAGTATTGACTGATGCATGTTTCGACAGCAGCAGGTGTCACAAGATGGAAAAAATGTAATAAGAACGTTGCTGTTAAAAAAGTTGTTCTGTTTACTGTGAGATTGGAGATATCTAAAAGATTAGGTATCTAAAAAGGTTAGGTTATGTAATACCTAAAATTCAATGGATGTCACTAGTACATACCCTATATTATGTGTTGGTTAATTTCAGTCCTATTCTCAAAACTTTCTATTATATATACTCCCTGCCTTTGGTGACCAAAGAGATCACAAGACTGGTTGAAAAATAACACGTGAACTAAATACAGCCCGCTTCTTAACTACTTTGAAAAAAAAAACATATTTTACTGGAGTTAGACTTTAAGATGACACAGCAGTCAACTGAGCCAAGTTAGATTTTCTGGATGATGGTTACTTCTTTGGCCAGTGCTGACAGTGTCTGCAATGAAATCTGTCATCCAGTGTTTATGGCCAATTCCAGACAGTTGCAGCCCACACTGATGTGCAAAGTGTATTTACTCAGCAAGCTAAATTAGTCAGATTAGAGGGGTTTAATGTGATGTGTCAAGAAGCTGCCTGGAGTGAAGGTGTGATGTAAACATCAAAAGCAGAGAAGGGCTACTGTGTGTCAGTGACTTTTTTATTTCCTGTAACCCATTGCATGACATACATTTTAGAACACATTCAAATATTGTCAGGGATGCTACTGGCCCTAGTTCGTTAGAAGAAAAATTTGCAGAAGGAAAAGGTTAAGGAAATATTTTGAGAGAGGGGTAAAGTGCAATAGAGTGAGAAAAGGAAGAAGAAGAGGTTAAAATGGAATTAGAAGCAAAATACAAACACCTATGTATATTTCTAGGTATAATCTAAAACACTAAAATGAAGATGTAATACCTTATGGCCGACCTTTGGGGTATGCAGTGTGGTCGCACAGGGCGCCATCCTTAACTCCACACAAAGGGGCGGCAGAAAAACCATTTACTTTCTCTCCCGTTTACCCTTCTTGTCGGGGAGGCCGATTCATTAATAGCGCCAGGTAGCGACAGATGAGCGACAGTAGCGTTATTTTCACACGCCCGCTAGTATTCGCTGTGCTTGGCCGTTGTTCGGTTGTTGATAGCGACTCAGTCGGTGTGCGGTAATGTTGAATACGGGGTTAGGAGTCGCTGTTTGACAGGTTCCGCGCTGTATGGGAGCGCATGACAGCGAACGGCCATAGCGAACGGCTCCCAGCATATTCATTAACAAATCACGCTCCAAAAATTCTTGCACTGTGAAATGCTTGTTTAAACCCCAGAGCGCTGGCGGCGATGGGTTAAAAGTCGTTTTTTTAACCCCCAAACAACCATATTTTCAAAAAAAAAAAAAAACATGTTTTTCAAAACATTTTGTAATATGAATACATTAATATCAGACCTGTAATATCAATTCTGCACAAATTTTTTTTTTTTTTGTTTACCTTAAAAAAAATATCTAACATTGCAGAAGTGGTCACAGAATTTTTGACAATTAAAAAAAAAAAAAAACATTAATAGCAATTAATTAAGAATATTTAAAGATTGCTCCATTGAAATGCATTGGAGAGCGCCAGGTAGCGAGAGGTCATACCTGTCGCTGTTCAAGGTCGGACGCTGGCGCTGTGGGGTGAGGCTGGAATAATGATGAATGATTCGCTATCTGGCGCTCTGTCAGTCGCTAAGCAGGATCGGCTTGATAAATGTGTGATTGCGGAGATGAGCCGGCGTTCTCGTGGCGGTGAGCGTCATTACCGTTCGCTCACCATTCGCTACCTGGCGCTATCCCTTGTTAAATAAGGGCCTAAGTCTTTTTTATATGTGAATCTCTATCTTTCTCTCTTTTTTTACCTTATTTCCACATTCCCTCCTCATTCTCCTTTCTATATTTGTATTTTTTTCTTTTTTTCAAATCCCTTTCATCTTCTTTAAATAATACCTTCCATCTCTCACGCACATTCCATTCATCTCTTTCTCTTGTATTTCCCTTCCACTTCATTCTTTTTCACCTTGCCCTCTCTTTTTAACATTCCCTCTTTTCTTTCTTTTATATTGTCACTTTCCTTCCATCTCTGTCCTCCGCCTCTCTCACCCTCCCACTTTTCAAAAAGTACTCCTTCTCCCTTTTAAACATTCCCTTTATGTTTGTTCCACATTCTGTTTACTTCCTTCTTGTTTCAACTTCTCTAGTTCTTTTTCCCATCTTTTCTTCTCCCTCTCTGCACCCTTTCTAGATCCCCTAATTGTGAATGTGGGGGAGGGGGGCACTATCTTGAACTCCTGCATAGTGTCACATTTCATGGCCAACCCTGTAATACCTAATACACATGCAACATACTAAAAAGCCCAACTCCTACTTTTTTAAGGTTTTTTTTTTTTACAAACAATCAGCAATAAAAAATTCTCCACCTCACCAAAGCGTTCCAACATCACAATGGTACTGTATGGTGTTTAGAGTATACTTGCATCATAGTTTGTAGAGTATTGAATATATCTGGCTTATCTATAGCCGATATAGCTTAAATTTAAGTATGCTCAATCCTCCCCCACCCTCCCCTCCCACCCACCAACCCCTTACCTAAAAAAAAGAAAAAAAACCCGATCCCCCTAAAGGAACCCCCCCCCCCTCCATTTTTTTTACTTTTCTATTTTTCTACGTGCATGAACTGAAACCTCATTTAACCCCATCAGAGTTTCATTTTTTTAATTGTATCTAGACCTTCTTCTAAAACCTGTCTATATTTCAGATCTGATACTAGGCAAATTTCGTTTTCCATTTGCCGAATAAGATGAACTTTCCATAGCCTTGGATCAAGATAAGTTGGTTCCCCCCAACGGATAGCTATGCTTTTCCTGGTTATCCATATAATTAATGAAGTAAGCCTCTCCACTAAGTTAAATGCGGTCGTCTCTTTACTTTGATTCTTCCCGCTATATGCGGGGATAAGAAGGGCCTCGTTAGCTGTTATAGAGAATTCTCCCTTCTTTATTTTTTTAATGATTTGTTCTGTGATGTTCCATATAAGTCTTGTCTTTTCACAGGCCCACCACAGATGGGTGACCGTTGCCTGATGTTTATTACACCACCAACAACTAAATTTCGTAATGCCTTGATTATAGTCGGAGGTGTAATAGTATCTGTACCAGTATTTTAGACTGAAGATTTTCAAGGCTGGGGATTTGATATTATTAATAGATTTAAGAATATTCTCCCTTTGTTCTAGTCTTATCTCTGATTCCAGATCCATTTCCCATTTTTTAATATATCTTGCTTCTTGTAAATTATTAGATTTACTTAATAATATGTAATAAAACGTATTAAAGGTTTTTGATAAGTAATTAAGGATTAGTTTAAATGTCCTATTTGCCCCCAGGAACCCCATTGTGGGTATTACGATTTTGTTGACCAAATAAGATTTAACCAAAAAAAACATGCCTGTCATATGTATCACATGGACAAGAACCCACCTTTCAATCCTGATATTTATAAACCTCCTGTCTTGTGACTCCACGTAACAGTAGGCTATATTTTTGTAAAGGGAATGAATATTGAGAATAAATGACTGTATTAGGATTTCACTACAGTTTCAATAGCTGCATAAATAATTTTATGGGTCTCACCAGTTGTGTCCCACATCTTTCCCATCCTACTCTGGCAGTAAAAATACAGGTCCCTAAAATCATTGTGTCCATGGCTATTATCTATGCAGAGTTGTCACAGCGGCCAGAAAGCCACCCCCTCGTGTTGGTCACTGTATCAGGAGCACGTCCACCCCATCATGCCCAATAACATTTCAATGGAATGTCAGGGAGTAGCAGACCTATCATCAATGTTCGATGGAGATAAAATATCTGCAGCATGTGTTATGTACTGGCTCTTCCTCTGAACTGTCATGTGCCGAAAGGAAATAATAAGAGGCTATGCACCTCTTTAAGGGGAAGTCCACTTCCAATGATATATTATTGTGTGCAAAGTGGATGGTCTCAAGTTGTTGAACTTATCTAGTGATTTAATTTTTTTTTTAGCAAATGTTTTCACTACTTGCAATCTGTTGCTATTTGCAACCATACACAAGTTCTGTATACCACGAACTCCAAGAAGAGAGAAGTGAGCCCTGCACAAAGAATGTTATCTCTATGGGTGCTGCTGAGGTGACGCTTACACTTACCCAGCTGCAGCAAGCGTTAAGGATTCAATTCTTTCTTTTTGTAGATTTTGGTTTACAGTCTTGGTGTATGGTGGCTAATAGCAACAGAGTGTAGTGAAAACTACTTCCATAAAACACACATAAAAATGTATACAGACTGCTTGAAGCTTATCTGAAGAATGCCATAAAAATGACAAACAGTATGTTCTTCCGAGCCATGATGAGTCTGGATCTTCCATGGACCATCAACTGTATAACCACATTTATAAAAGAAACATCTTCCTTGACAGAAACCAGCTGTAAGTGTGAATCACATTGAACAATGGAATCTGGATGCCGACACACATATCAGAAATAGTTTTGCCAATTTCCTGGCTAAACCCTAGTCACAAGAGTAATTTTAATGGAACTGGCGTACAGTATATTTTCTTGGACGTAAATATTTGCATCCAGCCAGTGTCACTTATCTTTATTTAAATAAACTGTCACAAAATAAAAGTTATTGTAAGAGAAACATATGAGTGGAATTGACATCAATGCTATCTAACTTCCTATTCACTTCCTCAGCAGCGATATCATTGTTAATATTGGTGGGCCCAGCCATTTGTTAGGTTAACAAGGGCACTTCACTGAAGAACACAAAACAAATAGTGCAGCACGGTTATTAACAATTTTCACTGAGGGATGTCTTACACAAGGAAAACCTGAAGCCTTGCCAGTAGCACCTCATCAGACTTTAAGGAGCACACAAAACATCATTGACAAAATAAAGAATCATAAAGAAGACTGAGGGATCACTATTATTTTGTGGTATTTTTTACATATGGTGATGTTCTACATAGTGTAGGACAATCTGGAAAACCTCCAATAACAATATGGTCCTGCAAGGAATGGGGTGTAAATAATTTTGATGGGGTCCATAATGAAGACCCATCTGGAGACCCCCCCCCCTTGTGTTTCAGTGCCTGGCTGCAACCAAAAGAGCATTCCCATCGGATTGACAACCACTATCCTGGTCAAATCGAGGATATTTGGTAGCATATGCTGCCAGAGAGACCATTTCTCCTATATCGGCCGATGGTCACAATGGGCACTATGATCTTTCGCCTGTGTATGCACAGGAAAAGCACTGAGATGAATCATTGAGAACTTTGCCGCCACAAGTCGATATAGAAGAAATTATCCCTGCTGTAACCAGGATGGTCACCGTCCATCTGCCGTCAGGGTCTGTTCATGCCGGTACAGCCAGTATACGGTAGGTGCTGTAAGGTGGGGCAGCCACCATCTTCCACCATTGGTTATAGTCCTTTGTGTAACTGCTAAGACAGGTTAAAAGGGTTATAGACCTTTTAGTTGCTGGTCCTCACATTGACATGCCCATGCCCATTGGCTTGAGTGGGTACATGCATGTGAATGTAGGTGGAAGGAGGACACCGGTTTAAAAATAAAGAGCAGCTATCATAATCATCATATCATTGTTGCCACTCAGCAATATGGTCTTAGGTTTTATTTCCTCTGCAGATACAGGCCCTAATGCAGTAAAACAAGTTACATGACTCTTTCTAGATAATCTGCCCCATCTCTGAGAGATTATTGGCTAACTGTAAAGCATTAAGAGGTGTGCGATTTTGTAAAGGATAGATTGGTTAGTAAATAAATCAACACTCCACATTGGACATGCTGGGGGTAACGTACTTAAATGGGCAGTAAAAGCAAACAAATACTATTAGTACCATCCAGTTCAAGAGCTCAATTCCTCCAAGTGCTGCTAAAGCAGTACAATTTCAATTTTCCCTTTGAAGCTGCCCATGCATAGCAGTCTGGACCCTAGTGCGCATACGCATTTACTGCAGAATGCAAGGTGGATGCTCTGGTGATGCACTCACTCAGTGTCTGTTCTCTCATAAATGGCAGCAGGGCACATGAACCAAGGCCGACCAGGAGCTCCAGGGCTGATAACGCAGAAACTGCACTGGCTCAACACGTAGGACCAAGCATGTGAGCGTGGAGATAAGTGATTATCTTTTGATTCTGGCTTAATCCCCTAATTGCCCTTGTGAAATAGAAAAACAGTGCTGATTGTGGAGTCCTGATACAAAGGGTGAAGGGGCAGTAAGGTCAGCAGTCTGCTCAACCTTTTATCAAAAGGGCAAAACACAGGCAAAAATGATAGGGGGTTAAAGTGGACCAACACCCTGCATGCTGCCAGAATGTCCTGCCCACGTAAGCGCCAGACAGCCAATCACGGTGCTGGATTGTTGTTGGTGGACCGAGGTTAAGATGCAATTTACAGGTGTATTGGGGGGTTATATGCAGGGGGGCTCCAGCATTCTGGATGCCCCCCCAGACTTTCTTTAGCGGCAGGGACCAACACCCGTGCCAAACAGGGTGTTGGTCCACTTTAAGAGGAACATGACTCAGGCAATGGCTAAAAATATTACTTGCTGCTTTAGTGGCCCACGTAACCCTCGGCAGCCAATCAAAGCCACGAGGCAGGAGTGCACACATGGCACCATGCATTCTACTGTCAAAGGGGGCTCATTTTCACAGACAGCCACATCAGCATTCTGGTTGCCTTCAAAGGGCCAGGACCATTCAAATATATGGTTACAGAAACACAACAATTTTACCCACCAATGAAGTATTTTGCCCAGGACAAATGCTAAATTATTTTGCCCAGGATGGCCACAGATTTTTCTTGCCAAGACAGATGCAAAATTATTTTTCAAAGGACAGATGCAGAGGTGAATTTATTTTGCCCAGGACAGATGTAGATGCTGAATAATTTTGCCCAGGACAGCCACTGAATTACTCCAGCCTGGATAGATGTAGAAACTGAATTATTTTGTCAGGAGAGATGTAGAATTATTTTGCCTAGGGCCCACTCCACTCCACTCCATTAGCTAACAACAATTCCTGCAGCATATGTAGCACCCTCTGCTGTGGCAGTAAGTTGGGTGGGTTAGTGGTCTTACTTGTGTGGTGAGAGCTGGTTGCACAGAGACACAGAACAGTTGCAGACACGGTTCTCTTCTTCCTCAGAGAAGAGCGCCACATAAATAGGCTTGGAAGGCTGCATCCAGCCCCCAGTTCGTGAGTATGACATATATGCTCTATAGGATGCTGGCTGTGATGTAGGCAGCATGTCCGACTGCAGCACACACCAAGCGGTGTGGAAAAGTGGAGGTGTCAGTTTACTGTATGTTCTTTCAGACACTTCCAGAAGGTTAACAATGGATTCCAAATAGGTCCTTGAAAGCCCAATTGATACCACATTTACCACAGAACCATTCAGCTAGACCCAGCCACTGTATTTGCCCTGAGAGCAGTACATTTCTACATCAAATGACCTTCAGATGATGGCTCTTAAAGGGTGTACTAAGCTGTAGGGTTGGGTGCCTCACTAGGTGCCACTAACCCAAATACTCAGAACACTTTTAGGGCTGCTGCCTTCCGTGCGCTATTGCTTCTCCCAGTGAGGTTCCCTGAACAGAACAGAAGATTCACCCTGGGGGGGGGGGCATGTCTTTTACATGCACTAGATGCTGTGTGAACTTAGCTGAACAGTAAAAGAAGAGTTAATTCATATGCTAATAGATTGCTCTATAGAACAGCTTCCACACCTCATGCTGTTCAGTGAATCTTTCCCATCCCCATGTACATTGTACATTCACCTCTTATTCGGCCTTTTGAACTAATTCATATTGCTAATTCGTAATCAGTCAAGTTATTCCCTTTCTAGTATTGTATGGCCAGGCTTCATCATTCACTTCTCCCATTCATACGCTTGCTTTGTTGTGGGGTGATTGCACATCCAAAAGGGATTACAAAAGTAGCAATTCCAGTGTGATTTAATGGATAAAGTAAAGACATGCTGTGAATTCAGTAAGGTTTCAATATGGAGGATGTAGGCTGGAAAATCATCGGGAAGACTAACAGTCACATATCCCTGTATTCCAGTATTGTGCCGTTCTCCTTACTTCCTACACAGGCAGTCTATTGTTCCATTTTTGTTTCTGTTTAGGCCGAAAAATGCTCCTGATCTCATGCTACATGATCTATACCATGAAAACGGGTCACAAAGAGCTTGATTTACTAAAGAAATAGTATCTCCCCTCCTGGGAAAGTGGCTTGTGCTTACTTAAAGCCCCCAATTGTATGCAGGAGGGCACGTCTTTTTCCCTGACATTTTTTATAAATGAACATGGCTTACTGATTTGGTGAGGACTTCTCTGTATGACCTAAGGAACTGAATTTACACTTTGTTAATGTCATTCTCTAACACCTGATCAACAACTGTACTTTCTTTCATTTCAGACTTTATTTTTGTTTGTCTAAACTATAAGGACATCATGACAATTATTTGAACTGGAACAACACCCATTATTCACAAAAAGGGTGTTGTTCTTAAAACATGAGGGCACCTCGAAGGGCACCTCGATTGCCGATGCCCCCTCTGCACATTACACCCCTTAAACCGCAGAAATCTTACCTTTCTCCTTGGCCCTTCAACTGGTGAAGTTGAGTGTTGTGGCTGCTGTGGTTATGTCTTCTAAGGGGTCTCCAGCCACTGGGAACCACGTGACCATGGTGGACAATCACAGCACTTGATTTCACCAGGAAACCAAGCAAATGTCCAATTTCTCGGGTTCATCAGGGGGAATCAGCAATCGGGATTCCCCTCTTTGCTAGGAAAATTACCTATTATGTTTAAAATGGGTCTTGTTCCAGTTTAAAGTTTAGAACCTCTAGATCTTCCCACTATTGTCACATCCAATACTGCCCTCTTTAGAAAAAGCGAAAGCTTATGCACTTTATAAATATTCCATACTACTTTACAGTTTTTTTAAATAAACAGGAAATATTACCATCAGGGTATGATACATGGATATGACCACAGATGAGTACAGAAATTCCATTACATGATTTAATCTGGGTAAATTGAAACAATGTAGAAATGTATAATATACATCCATTGGTTGCAGCCTTCCTATTTTTCACCATAATACTCACATCTACGCTGCACATACAACAATAAATTGATTGCAGTATATATAGCTGGGCTTCATCAGACCATCTAACCCACAAACCACTACCCCCAAAATGTAGCCACCATCCAATAACCCGAAACATAGTTTCAGCTTACAATGCCTAAAAGGGTACCACTTAGAAGTAACTCAATTTAACAAATTGCCTAAATTATCATTACCTGTCATCCACAGTAGTATGTTCTCACCCTGTATCTCCATAATATATTAATAAAACGTTCTTGCAGTCTGATAGTTGAGAAAACATATACACAGAGCCATTGACTCCTGGCTTGGAGCAGGTATTGTTTTATGTAAAGTGTACCAAAAATCTGTTTCATCATTTTTAGGGGGCATCCACATTTGGAATGCCCTGCAGTGTACATGTGTAAAGAGATACCTGGGAGCAGAAGATGGGGCTGCTGAGCAGCCATGTCTCTTCTCTCAAATATGTGGGTCACTGTCAGGCATTCTGGGGGAGAGTAGAGATGCAGCTGTCACGTTTCAACCTGTGGAGTGGTATATGTCATGGCCAGGAGTTTCTAGGCAAAATAGCACTCTGTGCAGGACAAAAAATCATATGGTGCTGCTGCTGTCCCATACAGGTATGTGACATGTTGTGTCTCCACCATAGCAGCAGGCTTTGCCACTAACATGGGGGGGGGCGAGCAGCCTGTCTCATGGTCTGAGTCATCTGCAGAAAATAGGATGGCAGGGAAAAGGCACCCTCAATGACCTTTGCACCAATGGCGATCAACCTGCTTGCCCTTCCCTAGAAATGGCCCTGGTCATGGCCCCCGGGCATTTTTATTACAGATGTACACGCAGGGCCATTCCAATGCGGGATGCCCCCTACAAATTAGTATCTGTTTGGATTTTTGGTGCACTTTAACATGCCAAATGGGGGTTAGAGCGGAAAGTAATAGGGGTAAAAACTTTGGTATGGCCCCTTGTGGAAACCCCCCTTGGATTACCAAAGTTCCATACTCCTGGCTATATGAAAGGCTTGATTTAGGGCTCTTGCTACCCTAGGCTACCCTAGACTTCCCCTGCATGCTAAACCATTGATGCTCCCACTCATTAATAAAGTGGACCAACATCCAGGATTTTGACTATCCTGGGTTTTGGTCCACTTCGGCGGGGCACCCCGATCGGGGGTGGCCCGCTGTGTGAAACCCCCCAGAAAGCCCGAAAAACTCTCCTTGCTCCCACGTGACCGCCGCTGCCAATCCCCGCCGACGGACAAGCGGGAGGCAGCGACGGACAAGAGAGCGCGCCCGCCGCCGCCTCCCACGCGTCACTCTTACAAGGCGCGCGCCAGCGCCGCCCATTCACAAACGGCCAGCGTGGTTGCGCGTCCTGCTAGAGGGACGCACGGGAGGCGGCGGCAGGCACCGCTGGATCGTGGATAAGGTACGGATTTAGGGGTTTCTGGGGGGTTTCACACAGCGGGGCACCCCCGATCAGGGTGCCCCACAGTCAGGGGTCTTATAGATTCCCGGACCGATCATGGGAGGGTGTTGGTCCACTTTAAGATCACTGCAAAAGATATAACTAAAGGGCTACTGCTGGACACTGGCATAAAACCCAAAAGAACCATGGTAAACATTTGATCTAGAGAGTTGCTGCCCTCTGAATCATGCTCTTCTATAGACAGGCGCTCCTGTGCTTTAATAGAAAAAACAGCACTGCCCACTTGTTAACAATGCACTCAACTTTGTCTAATTAAAATTCTACCAAGATATCCATTAAACAAAGCCAACCATAGCATAGTCATAATATAGAAAACCATTACTATTGGCAAATGATCTTAACAGGCACACAATTGCTAAAGCTAATATGCACCACTCTACTGTGTGTGGTTTCAATGATTAAGGAGCATGACATGGAACCTCCCACATATACATTTTAATGCAATCAATTAATCATGCAATTTGAACTTTCAGATTTAACAATGAATAATCTCTGCCACCCCCTCAGCTTCTGTTCAAATCAAGATTTTCATTTCACATGATCAACAAAGTAAACAATCAGTTGAATGAATATCGTGATGTAGGGGGATGTAGTAAGGTGAGCAACAGCAGAGGCGGGTTCAAAGCAATTGATGTCGGGGTTTCAAACTAGATTAAATAAATATATATATAAATATATATATATATGTTTTTAATATCCTATTTTTGCTTATATTCTATTATTGTTTCTCATATTGCTTTTGATATTAACTAAATATAGGCAAAACTATAATATAGGGGCATACTGCTTACTTACCACTTACAAAACATAATCAATTGGACTATATTAATGCACTAAAAAGTTGTGGGAGCCCCGGTAAAGGTGAGTTATGCGAGTGACCTTGGGGGCTTTACACAGCTGCATACCTGTAATGCAACAACTCCCCTTCAAAGTGACCCTTTATTCAGAAAGAAAGTTTATGTCATCACTTTCTATACCCAGCCCAGTGCCCCAAAACAGCCTGAGTTTTTTTTTTCCACTAAAGCCTTTGACCAATATTGATAAAAACACTAACAAGAAACAGTATGATGTCGAATGGCAACAAAATGCTAATTAATTCAGTTTCAAGGTGAACTGTCACATAATGGCAGTTATTAGGGGGCAGGGCTGCTCTGCCAGGGAGCAAAATGGCCGGCTGCATCTAGTTTGTGTTCTTATTAATATTGGCAAAGGCTTTAGTAGGAAAAGGAAACAGGTTGTTTTGGGACAATGGGCTGGAGATGAAAGTTGCTGACATAAACCTTCTTTCTGGGTACAGGATCACTTTAAAGTCTGTATGATCCTCAACGTGCCCATTTGGGATGCACCAGGGGCATCCAAATGGCCAGTCGTGAATTCTTTTATGCTACAGGGCCTGCTGAAGAGGGTTTTGATCGAAACTCAAATTGTAAATCAATCAAGTAACCTTCTAAGGATGATATAGTCTTTAAGGGGGAGGTGTTGCACTACAGCTATGTACAATCACTCTTCTGTGTCTGTGAACAGTGTTGATATTAACATGCTATTACCGGTAAGCAGAAATGTTACTTTGCCACCAAGTTGAGGGTGGGGAGGGGTGAGAGGAAAAAAAAGAGAAGAGGATAAAATCAGAAAAAGTATATAAGGATAAAGAGAGAAGCAGAGAAAAAAACTCTTACAATGCACATGACATGATTAACCCACTATGATGATTAAGGGGTTCACTAATCAGTTGGAAAATTCAGGATAATAACACCTCTATTACCTAAAAAAAGTGGCCAATACCAGGTAGAAAGCTGGCATAACTGAGACAAATAGTGGACTCCCCAAACTGAGTGGAAAAAAAATGTTACAATGTCAAAAGAAAGGGAAGGGCCTTCTTTGAGGGTGGCATTGTCATATACTGTATATATATATATATATACTACTAAGTCTAAGGAACTCTTGAAAGAGTTCTTGTCGAGACAATAATATTTTTTTAGGAAACAATCATGTTGATTGAAAATATATATATATATATATTGAATTTTCTAATTGTACAATAATAAATTGTCAATTGAATGAATTTAATATTTAGTTTTTATAAATCTTTTATACAACTTTTTTTGCACATTTGCTGCCTATTCGCCTTGTCGTGCCATATAAAGCCCGTCTAATATATGACATTTCTATGTAAGAAATAATGCAATCCTTCTCACCCCCATGAGAGTATTTGTTAATATTAGGAGATTTATGAGACGGCTTGAATAAGTAGAATAAATATTTTCCACAAAGTGTTAAGTCTGCGGCACTTCTAGGACTCAGTAAGGGTTTCAGAAGGGGGAATGAGAATGCTATTCCATGGAGAAACCCCATAGTGCTTGCTGAAACATAATTCATTGAAACAAAAATTTTAGCCAGGAGATAAAAGAAAAACTTGCCTATGGACGTGAGTTATTATCTTCCCCCCCAGCAGACCCAAGCAGAGGGATGACAAGGAGCGAGGAGGATAGTGTAGAATGTGCTTGAGTCATGAGCAGCCTGGATGGAGCGTGACATCACTGGCTGTGTACATTCTCCGCCAGTCATGCGGGCTGTTTTTCCAAACATCGAATAAATGTTCTGAATTATGAGCTCTACTGTCACCAGCTATGTGTGAGTTGTTTAAGAAACCATGTACAACAGCTAAACATGACAGCACATGGGTTGATGTAAAGCGGACGTTCTAGTAACACAAGATAAGACTGTTTGGCACTAGTTGTGTCTAACAATATCCAGAGCATCGCTCCCTACTAAGGATAAGCAATCGCGGAATTCCTTGTATGTATGTAACATATATACTTGGCGAATAATACATTCTGGTGAATCGAGGGAATCTAAGATCTCTGATACTTCTGACCTTCCACGAAGACTTGTGCAGTTTCTAAATCCTGACTCTCTGGATGAATTTGTGTGGACAGATCTACATCAAAAATTGTCTAAGAAATACAACGTTTCTACTGCATACTCACATCGTCATGCTCTACTATAGAAGAGATGCACATCGTTGCTCACAATAAAAGTTACAGCTTCACAGGATAGCGGTGACATGCACGGAAGCCGAGTAGTCTTACCTCTGGTATGCAGGGATAGGAGCATTATCAAGGAAACATGCAGCTGCCAGCTTGGCTCCTCCAGCCAGCCCATTCCTGGAGCAGAAGATCTGCAGCAAAAATGCTTAATCCCGGGAGTAATAGTCCGCTCAGTGCTCCTAAAATCCAACTGCAGCTTAGATCCGCGGAAAAAAAAAGTCTGCTGGGAGCCTGCACGGAGAATGTGAAAGGCAAGCCTGTTACAAGCAAGTTCTGTCACCACATAGAGCTCAACTGATCACCTCGTGGGGGAAACACAACAAAGAGATCCCAAGCCAGACTTCATGGCTAAAAACAGAAGCTGTGATTGACTGCCCAGATGAGAGTTTGTGTACACTTCCTCGCCTTATCTTGACAAAAGCTGTTAACCTCTTCAGTTCCACCCCCAACCCCCACCCCCAACATGCCTCATACCAAGTTCAACTTGCTTCTATCAGCCAGAGCTTGTAAAACACTGTTCACACATTTTATAGCTTTATTCGGTTAACTGACTGATAAGAAGGAATAAAGCTCGCTAGTAGATTTTAATCAAAAGACCCATGACCCTGGCTCCAATATTTTTATTGTTTGAAAAGTAATATGACATATATGATTTATGCATGAACAATAGTAGTTTTTTCTTTTATATTTTTACATTGTGGCTAAAATGTAAAACATTTAGATGCTACTGAATTTACTGTTACGATATAAAAACCCACATACAGTATAGATTTGGACAGTGGCAAACGATGCTCATGCTTGGGTTGGGATGACATTGTCAGTGAAGCCCCCACATTAGAAAGATTTCATAGATAAAACAACTCAAAATGTATTGCAAGAAGTTACATGATATTTTACAGCTATATAAGCAATTCTGGCATGTTACTACTGTTGTTTTTCATTTGTTATCTAAGAGGGGTGAAACATATACGAAAGAGAGAGATGTAATATGCTTAGAGATAAAGATAAATAATGCAAATAATATCTTTCAGACGTAACAAATTTGACATCAGGTTTTCTTTTAAAGGTTGTGTAATTTGATGGGGAGGGATAACCTAAAGGAATAATTAACCTTAAACTAGTCTCCCTAACCTTTTTTTTTCAAGTATCAATTTTCGAATTAACCCAGATATCACATGTGTGGTACGTATGGGTTGTCAGTCACCTAAAACCATGTTAAAGTGGACCAATACCTGTTTCTCCACTAATGGGTGTGGGTATGCCAGTGACCGCCAGCAGTCAATCTCGGGGCTACATTCCCGGTCGAGGTTCAAGGATAAGGTAAGAATTGTGGGTACTCTGTAGGTATATGCATGTGGGGCTCCAGTATTCTGGAGTCTGAATGTGGCAGGACCCATACTCGTTAGTGGGGAAATGAGTTTGGGTCCACTTTAAGTGTACACAAAACAACCATTTACAGCAGAACAAAGCCCAGGAATTTGACTTACCCGGGCTTTGTTCCATTCCCCCAGGGAATCTGAATGGTTGTGGTTGGAGTGCCGCAGGGGATACAGGGGATGTGACATCATATGGCAGACAGCTCTGATTGGACGAGAGCCATAGCAAGGAGGAAGAGGTGAGTGAATAGAGGCGTTCTAGGGGGGTTCATACAATGGCACTCGACAATCTCGACTCGACAATGACAATCTCGATTCGGGATGACCCGGGGGAAAGCCAGCAGCCCTGGAGTCTTTTAGATTCCAGCAGCCGCTGGTGGGTTTTGTTCCACTTTGAAGGGCAGAACACACAAAATGCACATACGTTGTTTCAGCAGCTTTTGGGGAAGTTTGGTATTTATGGAGCAAATCCAGCTTGGGTAAGGTATAGATGGCAGTAGATCAGTTGGGGTACAGCTCAGTCCGCAGCCTAGCCATATACCACTTATTAGGACCCCATGTACCACCGATGGTACATGTATACTTCTATAGCGCCTATATACCACCATAAACAAACACTACCTTTTAAAAATAGTCCAGTAAAACTTCAATTACATGTTTTCTATACAATTTAGCATTTTTTATTTCCGAGTGCTAGGCAATAATATGGTAATTCTCATAAACATATAACATTTATGAAAGGGACCAATCTCAATTTACTGCCTGCTGCGCTCTTAAGATTTTATCTAGATTGTAATGACTGAATAACAGCTTCATTGTTCTCATGATGACCTGGGTAAAGTTACCAGAGACAGACAAGGAAAATGAAAAGTGAAGAAAAAAATACACGGCTAGTACAGATAGTGATAGTTTGATGGTGTATGAAGCAGCCTGCCCGACTAATGATGCAGAATACAAGTAGTATAACTGGAGAAACTTTAAAATAATAATATCAGGAAAACAAACCGCACACAGGCAAAGTCTGGCATAGTGCTTGGTAAATTAAGCCCCTAGTGTGAATAATCTATATTGTAAAAAAAAAATGGTGGAGGTGTCTCTTTATAGGTCAGTTACACCGACCTCCTAAATTCCATCAGTGTGCTGTTTCTCTGGACCTGCACTTAGCACTGACAGTTTTCCTAGGCTTAGATCGGGTTGGCGCTAGTGAATTAGTAAAGCAGTCAGTCAAAGAGACAAGCAGACATTTGGTTAACTGCCTCTATGGTAGCAAATGCCTCTTTTTGTCTGTTTGAGCAGATTTAACAGATAATCTTTTCTAAAAGCATTATACTGGGTCAGTGACTGGGCTAAAATGTCACATAGCACTAAGAAATCACTTTTCAGTGGAATACAGGTGTAGATCTGGATGTACTCATTCAGACTTGTTGAGAAACTAGAAAGAAATACAAATGTGTCCAATCCACAGACTTCGGAGGAATTCAGTGTGAGAGCTGTTTTTTTTGGACCCAATACTACCTACATACCCCCCCCCCCCCCCCACCACAGAGGTCCCATAAATTAATGCACAATGCAGTACCACACCACCCCATTGGTGAAAGCTCATAGATTTAGATGGGGAGGCCGATTCATTAATAGCGCCAGGTAGCGACAGATGAGCGACTGTAGCGTGATTTTTTCAGCGCCAGCCAGTATTCGCTGTGCTTGGCCGGCGTTTGCTTGATGACAGGGACTCAGTCGGTGTGCGGTAATGTTGAATACGGGCTGGGGGGTCGCTGTTTCACAGGTTCAGCGTTGTATGTGAGCGCCTGACAACGAATGGCCAGAGCGAACGGCTAGCTTCATATTCATTAACAAATCACGCTCCGAATGTGCTGTCGCTGTCCATTCCTTGTTTAAACCCCAGAGCGCTGGCGGCGATGGGTATTAACTAGTTTTTAACCCCTAAACAACCATATTTTTTGAATGTAACATTATACATGTTTTTATAATCATTTTGTAATATGAATACATTAATCTCAGACCTGTTAGATTTTTTTTTAATTTTTTTTTTACTTAAAAATAAATCCTAACATTGCAGAAGTGGTCTCCGAATTTTTGACATTAAAAAAAAAAAAAAAAAAATAATACCAATTAATTATGAATAATTATAGATTGCTCCATTGAAATGCACTGGACATCGCCAGGGAGCGACAGCTCGTACCTGGCGCTGTGAGGGAATTTGTAGCGGCGCTGTTCGGTCCAGGCGGCTTCATGATGAATGCCGCGCTAGCCGTCGCTCTCGCCGGCGCTAGCCTCATTTTGCTTGATAAATGCGTCATTGTGACCGCCGCCGGGCGTACTTGAGTCGGTAGTCGCCGTTAGCTGCCGCTAGCTGGCGCTCGTCAGACACTACCTGGCGCTAGCCCGTGATAAATAAGGGCCTTAGCAGTGGTGAAATGGGGTGGGAAAAAGTGTGCGAGGACCAAGGGGGGAAGGATGTACAGTAGCAGGGTGGGAGAGTAGATCTTGAAGTAAGTAGGTGAGTAGCTATGAGAAGATGGGTGAGTCAACAAGGGTGAATAAGTGAGGCTGGGAGGGGGTGGATGAATGGTACTGTGCAGGAGGGGTGAGTGGAACTGAGAGGGTGGGTGTGTAACTCTGGGAGAGGGCAGATGTATGGCACTGTGTAGGAGGGGTAAGGAGCACTGGAATGGTGGGTGAATAGATCTGAGAAGGGGTTGATGGGGGGCACGGTGTAGGACGGGTAAGTGGCACTTGGTGGTGGGTGAGTGGAGCAGGGTGGATAAGTGGGAGGGGGTGGTTGTGTGGCATTGTACAAGGGGTAGATGATTGCCACTGTGTTGTCTGGGTGAAAGGAGCTTAGTGGGTGAGTGGAACTACAAGAGCAATGGGTAAACAGAACTGGGAGGGATAATGGGTGGCTTGCAGTGCCCAGACCAGGTCAGATAGAATTTCATGTGGGCTGGTGTGCTGCCCTAATGGCTCCCTAATAAGGCCCTGGGGCATCAGCAGCTGGCTTTATTGCCTACTATAACTGCCAGTGGCCAATGGGGTTAACTAGGGGTGTGATAGTGGATGCTAGCAGATTGGCATACAAAGTCTCAGAAGCTGGGGGGTGCAAAGGCCACTAGGGTCACTGCAGGGTTTTTCATAGCTGGACAACTTTACTACAAAATAATGTTGATCTATACCAGGTATACTTTAGATTGCCAGCTGCTATAACCTCCCAATATGAATTCCCCACAGGTTGCTTATATACTGGTAAAAAGGTCCACCTTATTACAGGACAATTGTGATCTGGACCATGTATACTGTCGATACTATACTTACTAGTAGAACTTCTCCAAATGAATGAACTGTCTCAAAAATTAAAAGTAGAAAAAGTTCTCAAAAGTGATCCTCTCCTAAAAATTCCAGAGGGCCTCAAACTCATGTAGTAAACCCTCCCTTGTCTTATTGCATACTCCTCCATTGCTGTTTTACTAAACCGGTCATTGCCGGCCACCTTGAAAGACTGAGGCCCTTATTTATGAAGGAATAGCGACAGGTAGCGACTGGTGAGCGGCCGGTAATGACGGGAGAACGCCGGCTCCCCACCACAATCACACATTTATCAAGCCAATCCTGCTTAGCGACTGAGATAGCGCCATATAGCGACTCATTCATCATTATTCCAGCCTCAGCCCACAGCGCCAGCGAGCGACCTTGAACAGCGACAGGTATGACCTCTCGCTACCTGGCGCTCTCCAATGCATTTCAATGGAACAATCTTTAAATATTAATAATTAATTGTTAATAATTTTTTTTTTTTTAATGTGAAAATTTCTGTTACCACTTCTGCCATGTTAGATTTTTTTTTTAAGGTAAGAAAAAAATAAAAAAAAATTTGTGCAGAATTGATATTACAGGTCTGATATTAATGTATTCATATTACAAAATGTTTTTATAAACTTGTTTTTTTTGGTTTCCCAAAATATGGTGGTTTGGGGGTTAAAAAACTACTTTTAACCCATCGCCGCCAGCGCTCTGGGGTTTAAACATGCATTTCACAGCGCGAGAATTTTTGGAACGTGATTTGTTAATGAATATGGTGGGAGCCGGTCGCTATGGCCATTCGCTATCATGCGCTCCCATACAGCGCGGAACCTGTCAAACAGCGACTCATCACCTTGTATTCAACATTACTGCACACCGACTGAGTCGCTATCAACTACCGAACAACGGCCAAGCACAGCGACTACTAGCGGGCGCTCAACTGTCGCTACCTGGCGCTATTAATAAATCAGCCTCTGAGACTGACATGAATAATTGTATGTGCTCACTTAGCCCTGGTGGGGCCCCATATCAGGGCCCCGCTACAGACCCCCATTAGCACACACCCGCCACCACCACTCCCCCTAATGGGTCCTAATTTTTGCTTTTCTTTATTATAGCTCTTTCATCTTTCATCAGCAGGATTTACTAGACCAAGCCGGTCAAAGCTAAGTTTTCATTATTAAATAGAGGCATTAACACATAATGATATATTTAGATGAGGATTTTGTGTGAGCATACTTTGATGAGAGGTAAGGATCAATGTTTGTACTGTCAGCGAGAGGTCATACCTGTCGCGGTTCAAGGTCGGACGCTGGCGCTGTGGGGTGAGGCTGGAATAATGATGAATGATTCGCTATCTGGCGCTATCTCAGTCGCTAAGCAGGATCGGCTTGATAAATGTGTGATTGCGGAGGGGAGCCGGCGTTCTCGTGGCGGTGAGCGTCATTACCGTTCGCTCACCATTCGCTACCTGGCGCTATCCCTTGTTAAATAAGGGCCGGGGAGGCCGATTCATTAATAGCGCCAGGTAGCGACAGATGAGCGACTGTAGCGTGATTTTTTCAGCGCCAGCCAGTATTCGCTGTGCTTGGCCGGCATTAGCTTGATGACAGCGACTCAGTCGGTGTGCGGTAATGTTGAATACGGGCTGGGGGGTCGCTGTTTCACAGGTCCAGCGTTGTATGTGAGCGCCTGACAACGAATGGCCAGAGCGAACGGCTAGCTTCATATTCATCAACAAATCACGTTCCGAATGTGCTGTCGCTGTCCATTCCTTGTTTAAACCCCAGAGCGCTTGCGGCGATGTGTATTAACTAGTTTTTAACCCCTAAACAACCATATTTTTTGAATGTAACATTATACATGTTTTTAGAATCATTTTGTAATATGAATACATTAATCTCAGACCTGTTAGATCAATTCTGCACATATTTTTTTTTAATTTTTTTTTACTTAAAAATAAATCCTAACATTGCAGAAGTGGTCTCCGATTTTTTGACATTAAAAAAATAAAAAAAAATAAATAATAACAATTAATTAGGAATTATTATAGATTGCTCCATTGAAATGCATTGGACATCGCCAGGGAGCGACAGCTCATACCTGGCGCTGTGAGGGAATTTGCAGCGGCGCTGTTCGGTCCAGGCGGCTTCATGATGAATGCCGCGCTAGCCGTCGCTCTCGCCGGCGCTAGCCTCATTTTGCTTCATAAATGCGTCATTGTGACCGCCGCCGGGCGTACTTGAGTCGGTAGTCGCCGTTAGCTGCCGCTACCTGGCGCTCGTCAGACACTACCTGGCGCTATCGCTTGATGAATAAGGGCCTTAGTCTAGCATTCAGAAGTCCAAACATATAGAGAGAAAGATATATATAGATATATAAAGATATATATGAGTGAAAGGACTGATCTGCATACTCATTATAATCCGCATACTTCAATGACTTAAAAGGTAAGTCGTATAACAGTCAGGCAGTTTGTGTTTTTCACTAAAAGATTACCATAAGCAGTTTCATATTTCCCACATAACAGGTAAGCTCTAGAGGAAGCCTGTCATGAATGAACTACAGGGGCTGCTATCTTTCATGTACAAACTCCTCCATATGCAATTCATGGCGAGTCACTGACCTGGAACAGGTATGTAGATCTGAAGCCCAACTATTTTCACATGCATTATCCTTATTCTGGGTCAGTGAAACTGATGTGGTAGTATTACAGCCAGGTGATTATTTTTACAGAAGGAGATTCAGCTACGTTATTTCCCCTCTGACAAGGTTTATCTGTACCATTGAGTATACACGGTAGTCTTAAACTGTGCAGCTACTGTGAGCAGTTATCAGCTATAAGCTAGCTGACATGCTGTCATGCACAACTTTCTTCCAACTTTTCAAGGTGGAAAAGAGGGACAACTTTTATATTAAAGAGGAACATCGGAAAAAAAATAGGAAACATTTTTATATTAAAGAGGGACAACAGTCTTTTAGACTTCAGGGCCTTCCGAGTTCCGGTCCTTGGGGCATCCCAAATTGAAATGGCATGACACGTGAAACCTCCCGGATCGCCAGTTTCACTCACCTGCTCCCGGAGCTCTTGCCGCGTCCCGTAGCCCTTGCCGCTAACCTCTAGCCGTGCGCGAGCCCACGCCCAGCCTTTCTGAATAGGCAGCGCAGACACACATCGACTAGGAGGTTAGTGGGGGGTGCAGCCAGGGGCGCACTTGACCCCCTTCTATGCCGTCAGTGGAGCCGAAGGGAACCAAGTAAAAGTGAGCTCACTGATTGCTGCAGGTGTGTTGTTCCTCATTAAGCCACACCCCCTCATTGAGGGATTGATAGGAGATAGATTGTAACAGTTAAAGCAATATAAACACTTAATAGGCAAACAAAAAATGTATTGATTCAGATCTGCATGTTAAACTTTAAAAAGGGACAAATGAGAACGAGGACAGGGGGACATGGACTCAAAAGAGGGACAGTCCCTCTAAATAAGGAACAGTTGGGAGCTATGCATACAGCAAACATAAATTCATGTTTAGACTTTGGGAAACAAGTGAATCCTCCAGTTGGCCCAAAGAAAGGATTGAGCATCTAAGTTCCCAGAGTGCTATGTTACAGATATGGTGCTCTGTCAATTATGGTCAGTAGTTTCTTAGCTTCAGACACTACAAAGAAGGGCTCTACACAGGAGAGAACTAAAGCACTGCTGAGCATGTTATTACCAAGCACTCACTAAGGGCCTTATTTCTGATGTCCGCCTTTTAGCAAAATTTTTGTGGCTATATCGCCAGCTTACAGTGCATTTAGTTTGCGTTTAAGTTGTTGTTGTCCAATTACACTTTTGCCCTTATTCATCAAGCGATAGCGGCAGGTAGTGTCTGACGAGCACCAGGTAGCGGCAGCTAACGGCGACTACCGACTCAAGTACGCCCGGCGGCGGTCACAATGACGCATTTATCAAGAAAAATGAGGCTGGCGCCGGCGAGAGCGACGGCTAGCGCGGCATTCATCATGAAGCCGCCTGGAACGAACAGCGCCGCTGCAAATTCCCTCACAGCGCCAGGTATGAGCTGTCGCTCCCTGGCGATGTCCAATGCATTTCAATGGAGCAATCTATAATTATTCATAATTAATTGGTATTTTTTTTTTTTTTTTTTTTTTTAATGTCAAAAAATCGGAGACCACTTCTGCAATGTTAGGATTTATTTTTAAGTAAAAAAAAAAATAAAAAAAAATATGTGCAGAATTGATCTAACAGGTCTGAGATTAATTACAAAATGATTCTAAAAACATGTATAATGTTACATTCACAAAATATGGTTGTTTAGGGGTTAAAAACTAGTTAATACACATCGCCGCCAGCGCTCTGGGGTTTAAACAAGGAATGGACAGCGGCAGCACATTCGGAGCGTGATTTGTTGATGAATATGAAGCTAGCCGTTCGCTCTGGCCATTCGTTGTCAGGCGCTCACATACAACGCTGGACCTGTGAAACAGCGACCCCCCAGCCCGTATTCAACATTACCGCACACCGACTGAGTCGCTGTCATCAAGCTAACGCCGGCCAAGCACAGCGAATACTGGCTGGCGCTGAAAAAATCACGCTACAGTCGCTCATCTGTCGCTACCTGGCGCTATTAATGAATCGGCCTCCCCGTTTAACAAAAGAAGCCAGTAAAATCAATTTTAAAAATTTGCCAAAAAAACATTTTGGCCCAACTATGGCCTGTGTTTCAATGAGTGTAATATTAATTATAAGCAACACTACAATCCAGTTCTACCCATTGTGGTCTATGGGATGTTGAGCTACAGAGCCAGGTTTCCTCTGGCAATGCTTCAACCAGAGTACCCAGCGCTGCATCATTTTCGGCTCTAGTATTAAATAAAATGGTAGCTGGCAGCCACATCGACGCTGATGGTTCTTAAATCTCATGCTGAGTGGTGCTGACGCTTCCTAAATAATGCTTCCCATGAAACACTGCAGATTAATTCTCTTTCCTTTCTGGTTAACTTGCAGTGTGGAGCAGCAGGTAGAACTGAAATGATGCTGGCTGGGTATCCGTGTGTATTTGTGGGGGGTATTCAGTTGAAGTTGCAGGATGGTGGGGAGGATATTTATTCTATTGTATTATATGTTGCTAAATGGGAATGATGGTGTTATTCATTTGATGATGCAGGATAGGGAGATAATTAATTTTATTTTAATGGATGGGACAGAGGGGAGGTTTTTCCTGAATGGGTGGAGAAGTAATTTGATGTTGCTGGGTATTATTTTATGTTCCTGAATGGAGGGAGGACACGTCATCTGATGTTGCTGGATGGAGTAACTTCTTGGCCCCCAGAGTTAGTTATACTGGTGGGCTCAAGACACCACAGTCCAACAATAGATGAATCTCAATAAATCGCCAGGACGTGATTACCCCTTGACATGTCTCAAAGAAACCAATGATCAGATAATAAAAGAATGGCCTTTCCAACAAAGTGTTTTGTTGGTGAGCCTGAGCACTTATATTTAATTTGTGTAGTATGCTACACAAAATTATCAAAAGCAAGTTAGAATTTTGAATATTTCTAAGACCTAGTATACGGTCCTTCATTGAGCAAGAGTTTCCAAAAGCCCCTTACATGCCATGTTGTCATGCATCCCTTCTAGCTGGGACATCCTTTTTTCAGTCAAATCTATTCCTAAAGTTAAAGGCCACTCAACCACTAAACTTCAATCCCACACCCTCATTTTTATTTTTAGCTTCAGGCAGGTGCCAGGGTTTCCTCTGGCAATGCTGGGACATCCTTTTTTCAGTCAAATCTATTCCTAAAGTTAAAGGCCACTCAACCACTAAACTTCAATCCCACACCCTCATTTTTATTTTTAGCTTCGGGCAGGTGCCAGGGTCCAATGAGCCTTCACAGTGTTTGAGCCACCACTCCCACACTGATAGCTCAAAGCCTCTGCACGGACATCCTTACTGGTTCTGCTTTAATAGTACCTCACCTGTGAGAAGGTTGCCAATATTCTCTCCCAATAACCTGCACCTCTTCAGGGCACAAGATATGTAGAAAAGGCAGGGACTGACCAGCACCTGCTTGTTTCTATTTGTAAGGGGAATCCATGGAAAAGCTATCTGTGCTGATGGCATAAGGACTGAAGTCACAACAGGGCTGGCATGCAACCTTTAGGTCATGGAGATCCCAGATCCTATGTGTTAAACTAGTCCAACATTCACTTTATGTAAAATACGTTGGTCCGCTCCGAGGGGGCATCCTGATTTCTGACCCCACTCGATTAACCCCCTGCAAGCCTTGTAACTCTTACTTTCGTTATTATTATTGTGTTCCCTCAGCTTCCGTCTTGCCAGCCACCAGCCGAGAACAGGACACGTAACCACCACTGGTCAATCACGCGGCCTAATTTTACAGGACAGCATGGATTAACCTAAGATTTACAAGATTTGCAGGGGGAAAAGTGGGAGGGGTCCCCTGGCAATCGGGATGCCCCCCTACCCAAAGAATAAAAGAATACCCCGGTATCTCAGTTTTACATTATAAAATGCAGTGTTGGATTTGCTGTGGTATGCCTGCCTAGTTTTTGCTCTTTTTGCATTGCTTAGAAACAAAAAACGTATTTGCACTGCTGATTCACAGCCTAAAATAGCAATAACCAAGTTTTCCAACCAAGGCTTTGAAGTGTCTAAAGTGAATGTGTTTTCCCAAAATGTTAAGAAGCCTAATAATGCTTCCCCCTTAGCATGTTAGGGAATGTGCACATGTAGACCTCCTCTCTCTTGTATTCCTAAAGGTCCATTTATGTTATCCTTTTTCAGTGAACCCCAGTGCCTCGCAACAATCTGTTAAGCCACTGCATGCAAGTGAGGAAGAAATAGTGTGTTTGCTGCCCGAGTGTGACTGTCACCGCTGATCTGCGCTGAGGCCTAGATTACATGTGATAAGGGCTGACCTTATCTGACTATTCACACATTATGTGCTCATAAAAAGCGAGCTGCACACAAAAGTGCCTCAGATGTTCAGTACATCAATCACGAGCACAGCATGGAGGCTGCCAAACTTTGCTTCCATTTAGTTCTGAAGCGGAAAGGGGGACCAAGGCAGACTTAATAAAGTTTAACACTGTGTCACAGGCTGTGCTCTGCCATTGTCCCCTTCCCGGGCCGCTTTCTACACACATTCTGCTGCGGCTACCAGTGGAAACAATAGCCTTCCAAGCAAATTCCAAAGCAGGAAACAAAAGCCCCCTGAGAGAATAAAGCAGGGCTTCTTCACTGTACACTTCATTTGCATGGCTTGATTTGCTAATGATGGAAAAATGAAAGACAAGGCAGGTCTTCTGTCAAACTGTGCTGCTGTAAGTGAAGGCAGGGGGCAGGGTGGGCATTGTTGTGGTCCTTGACATCACAGGTGTCAGGCCAAAGCACTCACAATGTGGCTGTGTGCACCCACTAGTCCTCTGAATAGGCCTTAATAGGGGTGACATACTGCTCTCTTATTAACCTTCCTGGCGTTGCGATATAGTCAAATGCAATGGCAACGAAAGCGTTGCCATTGCATTTGTCTCTCACGCACGGCTCCGCCCCCATGAGCCTCTGCGGCTCACAGAGACGGAACCCGGAAGCGGAGAGGGACGCCGCAGCCCCGGCTCTCACCTGCGATCG
Organism: Gastrophryne carolinensis; assembly: GCA_027917425.1. Taxonomy (NCBI): domain Eukaryota; kingdom Metazoa; phylum Chordata; class Amphibia; order Anura; family Microhylidae; genus Gastrophryne; species Gastrophryne carolinensis. The sequence continues at coordinate 219,026,169 of CM051234.1, forward strand.
CGGCGGAGACATCGCTGGATCGCAGGGAGAAGGTAAGGAGGCTGCGCCGCCCGCTCTTGCTCCCAAATCGATCCCGAGCGTGACTCGGGGTCACCGCCACTTACAGCGCAAATTGACCCCGAGTCACGCTCGGGATCGCCGCCAAGGGGGTTAAAGGCTTTAACAGCCATGGATACATGTAGCAGGATGACACTGGTACAAAACAAAATCTAGAACAACACTTGAACAACCAATACATTTTGGGTCAAAAACAGACTTTCTTTGGTATATGGAAGGATTAGAATAAAAATATTATTCTTTTTGCTGACCCTGTTGGGGACCTAAAGCCTCACTTTTAGTTTGTTGCATAAAAAGCCATGAGTAAAACATGAACATAGCGGGAATCATGCTAATTATTTGGTAAAGCGAGGTGCATTTTAGCTAAAAGGACGCCCAAAGTGCACTTTGCTTTTCCAAATAATTAGCATGCCCCCCAATTGTGTAGATTCGGCCATGGTGGAAAAACCTATAGGAAGCAGTTTTGGTTGTATGAAAGGTTTCCCTGTGCAGACCTGGCTTGGGTTTTTTTTTTCCCAATTTTGGTTGGAGGAAAGAATTGTGGGTTTAAATTGAAGGTACAGGATACAATTTAATTGAGAATATATTCATTTTTATATCGATCAACAGAATATTGGGTACGTTGAGGGGGGCATCTTGTGGATTAAGAGTGTATGCATTTGGCTGAGTGATCTCTATAAAGAAATTAAGAGGCCGATTCATTAATAGCGCCAGGTAGCGACAGTTGAGCCACTGTAGCGGTATTTTCACAGCGCCCGCAAGTATTCGCTGTGCTTGGCCGCTGTTCGGCTGTTGACAGCGACTCAGTCAGTGTGCGGTAATGTTGAATACGGGGTTAGGAGTCGCTGTTCGACAGGTTCCGCGCTGTATGGGAGCGCATGACAGCGAATGGCCATAGCGAACGGCTCCCAGCATATTCATTAACAAATCACGCTCCAAAAATTCTCGCGCTGTGAAATGCTTGTTTAAACCCCAGAGCGCTGGCGGCGATGGGTTAAAAGTAGTTTTTTAACCCCCAAACAACCATATTTTTGGTAAAAAAAAAAACATGTCTTTACAAACATTTTGTAATATGAATACATTAATATCAGACCTGTAATATCAATTCTGCACAAATTTTTTTTTTTTTTTTTACCTTAAAAAATATCTAACATTGCAGAAGTGGTCACAGAATTTTTGCCATTTAAAAAAAAATAAAAAAATAAAAAAAACATTAATAGCAATTAATTAAGAATATTTAAAGATAGCTCCATTGAAATGCATTGGAGAGCGCCAGGTAGCGAGAGGTCATACCTGTCGCTGTTCAAGGTCGCTTGCTGGCGCTGTGGGGTGAGGCTGGAATAATGATGAATGATTCGCTATCTGGCGCTATCTCAGTCGCTAAGCAGGATCGGCTTGATAAATGTGTGATTGCGGAGGGGAGCCGGCGTTCTCGTGGCGGTGAGCGTCATTACCGTTCGCTCACCATTCGCTACCTGGCGCTATCCCTGGTTAAATATTTTTTATAGATTGAGGGCATATTTACTGGAGTTAGGTGGTTAATGTACATATTGGAGGGGTAATCAGTTACAGATCATAGCAATGCCAAGTACCTAAAAATGTCACCTTCCTGTAAATATTTGAACCAATGTGTATAATGCTAAAGTTTTTTACAGTTTACAATACATATGCCTAGATTGTAATGGACTGGAGACTGTGGATCCAAACTGATCTCTGCATCAGTGTATGGACAAAACTAAATGGTGCCCCACCAGCAGCTGTAAGAATCCAAAATAGAGATCCCACCGGGGACTATCCAGGGGGCCAGACATGGTGACTTTTCCATTTTGTGGAGAAGCTTTGTGCCATTATGTACAGAGAGAAAGTGGTGTTTTTGGTTCATTTAGCTAATTGAGCTTCCAACTGCAAAGAATGCTACTGTATCAAGCTATATTATAGCTTTGTAGCATCAAAGGGTTGGGGGGATCGGAAAGGTTTATTTTTTACATGTTATGATAAGATCCCTGTTTGAAATTTGCACCAGGACCCTGCTCAGTTTATTTATGCCCCTGTCTGGTGTCTTAAAGGAAACCTGTAATGAGAGATACAGATACTCTGCTATTTCCAATTTCCTACTACAAATTCCTGTTTCCTGCTTTGACTGCTCCAATGGGGTATATACATTCCATAAGACACATATGTCATCTGTGGGTGGGCATTAAGTGGTTATATACTATTTACTGTAAATAAATATATAAACTTAAGTCTCTATTCCAAAGAGGGAGAGCTCAGTTTAAACATATTGCTTCCTTGTGTGTGCAAGTTTCAGTGCTAGGAAGCTGGGAGGTTAGAGCAGAACCACTGTAGCTGGCCATTCACAAATGCCGGGCGCTAGAGTGGACCAAAACCCACCATGATCAGCCCGGAGCATCCAAAATCGGGATGCCCCATTGTGTGAAACCCTCCAGGTCACCCCATAAACTTACCTTGTTTCCTGCCCCAACGGTGCATGCGTGAGCCGCGGGCGCATCTTAGCTATCCCCCTAGCGCCCGGCATTTGTGAATGGCCAGCGCGAGCATGCTCCCTGTTAGAGGGGGGGGACGCGAGGGCCAGTGCGCTCAGAGCCGCTGGCCTTAGACAAAGGCTTAGACGATGTGATGTCAGCAGCTCTGAGCGTGCTGATTGGACGAGCGGCATGCATGCACCGTAGGATCAGTAAGAGGTGTCAGCGTTTTGGGCGGTTTCACACAGCGGGGCTCCCCCGATTTCCCCGGGGGAAAGGACCAAAACCCAGGAAAGTCAAAATCCTGGGTTTTGGTGCACTTTAAGTGCAATCAGCACTGTATGTTGTGCATATTAATGCCTGACATACAGCTCTGTTAACACCAAGAGACAGGCATAGAGAAATGGTCTATCTCTTTGCAATCTGCAGAATGCTCCCACCCGCAGCCTACCTATACGTCGGGTGGAGGAGCACTCATCAGGCACGAGTTTTCAGACATTTGGCCCCCGAATACGATGTGGGACCACTGCAAAGGTGAGTGTTTGTGGGCAGGAAGTAATCGGCCGGCCCTAAAGTTGCAGACAGATCCACTCTAAACAGATCCTAAAGTCTGAACAGGGTGCCTAGGGGCGATTCAGCAGGAAAAGCACATGGTAGGTGTCACATGACTACTGGTGACTTATCTGGTTCACATGACTACTGGTGACTTATTTGGTTTGACGTACCCAAGGCTGGTGGTCACAAGCATACAGGTATTGTATTGCTGAAAGGTGGCTCTAATGCAACAGCACAGCCGCTTTAGGGGGAGACAGAAAGTATGCACTTTTTTGTCATTTTTAGGCCTATTGTAATGCTACAGTGTCTATTCAGTGATCCCAAAGTCTTTACGGTCTTTAGGATTGCTTTAAACCGGACCAACAGCCTGGCACAGTTGGAAAAGAAAGGTATCTGACATTTTGGAGCCCCCTCTCCCAGCATCTCAGCCATGCTGCTGCCTGGATTCAACTGACATAACTGACAATGCACAGTAACAGGAAGCCCAGCAGCACTTCCTGTTTGCAGTAGGCCTGCAGATGCTTGAACTGCCATTTTGTTTTTAAAATTTACCACAGCGGAAGTTGGAAAAAGGTAAATTCATTTTAATTTGCAGCAATCTAAATTGCCCTGGGGAGGGATGCATATGAGCACTGTTTGTTGTGTTGGTCTGCTTTAAGCTTGAGGGAAAAAATTAAAGTACATATGTGGGGGCAGAATAATGAAAAGAGCATGTGTAAAGATAGTTGATGTATATATATATATATATATATATATATATATATATATATATATATATATATAGAGAGAGAGAGAGAGAGAGAGAGAGAGAGATAGATAGATAGATAGATAGATAGATAGATAGATAGATAGATAGATAGATAGATTTTTGGCTTAGGATTTGTAGTAGACTGAATTTTCACTCAACACAACTAATTTTAACACTATACCCCAGTGCATCATCATCGTCATCAGGGGTCATGGCTGTTTTAGTAAATATGACCCAGGGCGTCACACAGTTACTGTTGACTTGACATTTTAGGCATCTTGTTATTAAAGCTCCACTTAAGGTTTTCCAATGCCCTGTGTTTGCTTGTGTACACTCTGTAAATCCATCAGTACACTGTAAAATGAGCGTGCCGTCTTACAGAAATGCTGCACATATTTTGAATTGCAGGCATTTTCAGCAGCCTACAGAGAAAAGTCAACTAAGTTCACGCTAATAAAATGTATGTCAGATATACATTATAGATTTTACAATCAAAAACAGGGACATGACTGAAAGCCAAGAAAAGCACAAATATAGCCCTGCATCACATTACGTGTCACATGCTGCATCCTGAACACTCCTTGTGCTTACAATAAGAAAAAGTATCTGTATACTCAAGGTTGGGATCCCTTGTTTTTCATAATTAGGTATCTGTGCCCCCCCCCCCCACCTGCCTCTTGTTGCATTTGTTCTTTGCTTCTGACTGGAGCACCAAAGCAACAATGCTAGGAAACCAGAGAAGTAGGTTTTGCCCTGACTTGCATCCTCCTGATAGTGTAACTCCATTAGTTAAAGGGATACAATGACTCTGTTCTCCACCACAGCGCATTTTCCAAGTCTGGTTGTCAAAAATTAAATTTCTTAGTTGTGATTCCAGTTTGGGATGCGCCACTGTCTGTAACCCTGGCATCGCCCATAAACTCTCCTCTTCCTTGTCCCTAAAGTGCTTGTGCGAGTCACTCAGTCTATCATTTGTGGTCGTTCTATTCTGGTAGCCATGGCTGCTGAGGTTTCTAATTCCCATTCAGAGAGAGACCCAAGGGGAATAACTAAGAGGCCGATTTATTAATAACGGCAGGTAGCGACAGATGAGCGACAGTAGCGTTATTTTCACAGCGCACGCTAGTATTCGCTGTGCTTGGCAGTTGTTCGGTTGTGGTAGCGACTCAGTCGGTGTGCGGTAATGTTGAATACGGGGTTAGGAGTCGCTGTTTGACAGGTTCCGCGCTGTATGGGAGCGCATGACAGCGAATGGCCATAGCAAACGGCTCCCAGCATATTCATTAACAAATCACGCTCAAAAAATTCTCGCGCTGTGAAATGCTTGTTTAAACCCCAGAGCGCTGGCAGCGATGGGTTAAAAGTAGTTTTTTAACCCCCAAACAACCTTATTTAAAAAAAAATAAATAAACAAGTTTTTATAAACATTTTGTAATTTGAATACATTAATTTCAGACCTGTAATATCAATTCTGCACAATTTTTTTTTTTTTTACCTTTAAAAAAATATATAACATTGCAGAAGTGGTCACAGAATTTTTGACATTTAAAAAAAAAAAAAAACATTAATATCAATTATTTATGAATATTTAAAGATTGCTCCATTGAAATGCATTGGAGAGCGCCAGGTAGCGAGAGGTCATACCTGGCGCTGTGATGGGATTAGCAGCGGCGCTGTTCGTTGCAGTCGGCTACATGATGAATCCCGCGCTAGGTGACGCTCTCGCCGGCGCTAGCCTCATTTAGCGTGATAAATGCGTGATTGTGTTCGCAGCCTGGCGTTCTGGAGTCGGTAGTCGCCGTTAGCTGGCAATACCTGGCGCTAGTGAGACACTACCTGGCACTATCACTTGATGAATAAGGGCCTTAGTATATCTTCACTACATGTCAGAGGGTGGGAGGGGTAATATGCTCACTATGCCTCTACACCCTCCTTGAGACAAAAGGCTGGAAATCTTGTGTGGGAGAGTCCTCTGTCTGAGTTGGCTGGTACTGTTTTTGAACAGCCTTAAAATGGACCAATCACCAGGATTCTGACTATCCTGAATTGGGTTGCCCTATTGTGAAACCCCCAGATCACCCACTTCACTCACCTTTCCACTTTTCCCACAAAGCGCGAATGCTCGTCCAATCAACACTTTATGTACACATAAAGCTGTTGTTTTGGACTGTGCGTCGGCATACGGGACGCTGGTGGCCACATCCCCGGCAACCCTGTGGAGTGTGAACTCCTGGCCAATCTGAGCGTCTGGGAATGGGAGCGCACACAGCTGCAAAGATGCCGGCGATGCGAGGATGGCCCGCTGCAAGGCATTGGCGGAAGGGTAAGGGCTTTGGGGGCCATCTTGGGGGGCTTCACACAATAGGGCTGCCCCAGGGGCACCTAGGTGGTCAGCCCCGGAGTCTCCATGGCCAACATTGGCAGTGATTGGTCTACTTTAACAAACACAATAAAGTGCAAAAAGAAAAACAAATGGAGAATTCTGCAGATGAGAAGGGGATTTTGCATATTAGTTCAAAATACAGTATATATATATCTACAGTTTAACTAATTCTACTTCAGGCAACTGCAATTAAAATGTTTAAAGTTTGTTTTAAAGGACTGCAAAAGAGGAAAATGATCAAAAGCACTATAATTAAAGAACATATTGCATGTGCGTTGCTTTTGTTTTCCCACTTTCTTTCCTTTCACATTGCCCAAATAAACATCTACCATTTGCATTTAAATTCGGCAAGGTTTGCTTATTTTGCAGGGCCTGAAAAGGTACAATTACCCTGTATAATCAGCTACAAGGACCATCCAAATTCCCAATTGCCACTGGCACAGGCAGAAACAAAGAGCTCTCTGAAAAATGTCTAATTGGGTCTGTTGTTTCATGTAATGAGAAAGTTAAGGGACCCTTCATAGGGTTTCAGGACAAAGGCAGTCTCACATATGCATGGGGGAAGGGAGAGAATACTTCTAATAGCTCTTTATATTTTAAATGAAAGGTGTGTGGGGCATCACTGAGCACTAACTCACCAGCAGACCTGATGAACAATGCACGTTATATAATTACAGTTCTCCTAGCAAGATGTCATTCATTTATTCTTTATTCCTAGAGCCACAAGTCAGAAGCTATGTCAAGCTATGCAAATCTACAACATGTGGTTATATTATATATATATATATATATATATATATATCATATCATACCACACCTGAACATTTAAATATACGGGGAGGCCGATTCATTAATAGCGCCAGGTAGCGACAGATGAGCGCCAGTAGCGTGATTTTCACAGCGCCAGCTAGTATTCGCTGTGCTTGGCCGGGGTTTGCTTGATGACAGCGACTCAGTCGGTGTGCGGTAATGTTGAATACGGGGTTAGGGGTCGCTGTTTCACAGGTTCAGCGTTGTATGGGTGCGCCTGACAGCGAATGGCCAGAGCGAACGGCTTGCTGCAGATTCATTAAAAAATCACGCTCAAAAATTTCTCGCGCTGTGAATTCCTTGTTTAAACCCCAGAGCGCTGGCGGCGATGTGTGTAAAGTAGTTTTTAACCCCCAAACAACCTTTTTTTTATATGTAAAAATTATACAAGTTTTTCTAAACATTTTGTAATATGAATACATGAATATCAGACCTGTAATATCAATTCTGCACATTTTTTTTTTTTTTACTTTAAAAAAAATCCTAACATTGCAGAAGTGGTCACAGAATTTTTGACATTAAAAAAAAAAAAAAAAAAAAAAAACAGTAATAGCAATTAATTATGATTATTTAAAGATTGCTCCATTGAAATGCATTGGACCACGCCAGGGAGCGACAGGTCATACCTGTCGCTGTGATGGGATTAGCAGCGGCGCTGTTCGTTGCAGTCGGCTACATGATGAATCCCGCGCTAGCTGACGCTCTCGCCGGTGCTAGCCTCATTTAGCGTGATAAATGCATCATTGTGACCGCCGCCGGGCGTACTTGATTCGGTAGCCGCCGATAGCTGGCGGTACCTGGCGCTCGTCAGACACTACCTGGCGCTAGCCCTTGATAAATAAGGCCGTTAAAGTGAAACAATCATCAGGATTTTCACTATGCTTTGGTAACTGGTACTTGCCCAGGGGCATACCAGCAGATCGCCCACTCACCTTTCTGCCAGTCCCATGCTGCATGTGCGGGCGCTCGTCCAGTCAGTGCTTTATGCTGTGTATTCTCGGTTTAACTTCAGAGTGCGCATTCCTGCACACCTGGCCTATCTGAATGGCTGGGCGTGCACACAGCTGCGGGGATGCCAGGGATGCAGCATATGATCGCTGCAAGGGACTGGTAAAAAAATAAGGAGTTCGCGGGCGATCTGGGGGGAGGGAATCAAAGAATCGGGATCCTGAACCATCCCAAACCAGGATCACCTAGGCTTTGGGGTCTATTTTATATTCATATTCCTTGTAGGAGTTAAACAAAATGCATATTTTACCATACAATATAGCAAACAAATCTAACTTGCCAGTGTAATCTGACAAGCTATTCTTCTGAAAAACAACATGTCAAAAAAACCTACAACCAAAATCTGTTCATTGCTTTTACCCTTAACTTGAACAACAAAGAGTGAATCACTTGAAACAAGCCTTCCTCTTACACAATTAATCATAAACACTGTACAGGTACATTGTATTACAACTCCAAACCACAGCTCTTTACACCAGAAACCTTAACGCCAGTTGGGTTAACTTGAGTAAACCCAAACGGCTGCAAGTATATATAAAGTCGTGGCACACTAACTTAATGCATGTAACACAAAGAAACATTTGTAGTATGAAAGAACAAAAAGGCCCACAACATTAAAGCAACATAAAACAAAAATATTGGTCCAGCAAAATATTGCACACAAGGGCCTCATATTTAAAGCGAGCCTCCAGTTAAATAAGACTGGAAAATCCCTAAGCTGCAGCACAAGACAACCCACAAACCTCACTGGCTGCCAGTAGTCACATGGGGCCACAAACTTGCGGGTCATGCAGAAGTAGGTGAGAATCAGGGCTGGGAATTGAGCTTCCAATGCTGGTATGGGGAGCAGAACATCCTTCACAAGGCTGTCCTTCCACCCAGCTACCTTCTGGTCCTATTTGACTGGAGAGTCACTTTAGGTGTGGCATACTCACATGACCTTATATATACAGCAATATGGGGAAAAACATTTGGTAGCCAAAACTGCAGTTTATAATTCAGGCACCAAATTAACTTCTGTATATATATATATATATATATATATATATATATATATATATATATATATTACATAACTGCATTGTGTGACATAACAATGCTCCAAAGCATGTAGCAGTCACTTGTGCCTGTTTGCTTATATTTCGTTCTGTCTATCTGACACAGCAGTTCAGTTTTCTTTAACATATTCCTAGCAGATCTAAAATTGTTTAATAAAATTTCTATATGGCCTAACATGCGTCTCTCTCTAGCCTGGCTACTGACTATGTTTCCATAATCTCATGAAATCTTTTATACTACTATCTTGACTTCACACAGGACATTCTTACCCTGCAAGGGTGTAGGTCCAGTTGGTATTTGATTCAAAGAATCCAAGCTAATCATAGAGTGACACAGAACAGACAAAGCAAAGATAATGAATATATATATGGGTCCTAAGGGCTATCACTTGAGGTCTGGGGATGAGGCTCCAGCTTCCACCAAAAAAACTATTTAAATATTTGCAAAATGTTCACAGCTATGTCCTAGCTGCCTGGAAAGACTGAACTTGGGCCTGAGGTGACATACAAGCCTACTGTATACAGACTGGAGTCATGGAAAATCCCACATGTACCTCCCCTCCAGTGACATTGTTAGTTACAGGGGGGGGGGGGGGGATTCCATCTCTGTGGTATAAAAGCTTCCCTGCCTTTTGGCCTGGCATTAGCTAGGCGGGCAGTAGACCATCAGCAGACCAGTGCCCACCCATGTTGAATAGACGACACCGTCCTGCGGGGGGAAAGGAGGAAGACACAGAGAGGTGAGTTCTTTTTTGTTTTTTTAAATATTTTTTTGTCTGGTAAGGGGTTCAAAGGACCCATAAATGAGTCCACACATTGTGGTGGCCAGCATGTTATCTGCTGGCACCGGCACCACCCCTGCTTCTTGGATGATTTGACCTGGATCTAGCAGATACCCGGAAATTACAAGATCTGGGTCTAATCTAGCTTCAGCCTGGATCCGAAGCCCATCACTATTCTATGTCAATAATTCCCTGTAGCCATGTGGAACCCATATTTTTTGATCACCGATTTGATCACCCGACAGTAAGCGAGGCTATATACCCTTAATGGGGTTACAGGCACCAAAAATAATATTAATGTAATGTAATGTAAATGTCTGAAAACATCCCCATAATAAAAAAACAAGACTAAAGCATTTTAGAGCTGGGCTTTAGGTTCATCATCCCCTCAGAAAACTCATTCTATAAAAATGTAAGAACAGGATACAAAAAGGCTTTTTCATTTTGTGTATGTTACAATTTTATGAATTAATAAAAGCTATTAACATGAGTGTGTTAATTAAAAGACTGATCATAAAAAATCTAAAAAACATAAAGAAAGTTTACGAAGACATCCTTTTAGCCTGTTACTGGTAGCCTGAAATGACCCGACTTGTTTGGTAAACACGGATACTTAAAAACAGACGTGATGCTATTAAACCCAATGACATCAAATGATGTTCTGTATCCAGCAATTATGTAAAGAGCGATCAGATGACTTTTTCTTCCACAACTAAATGTAGTTACAACAACCAAATACTATTAGCGTCTTCTAATTAACTTGTATCCCATTATTATTTACTAACATGAGTAAATGAATAGCATTAAAACAAGCGGAAGAGGTTGGCAACTGCATTAGAGATGACTTTTGCATTAGAAGGATCCGAATAATCTTTTAGGTAACTTTGTTTGTGATTTTAAGCAATACCTCGGGAATAAAACACTATAAGCTCTGTACAACTGTGAGAACTTAAAGTTATACTAAAGGCAAGCCTGATTGTTGTCCCATTGTATCGGGCTGCATGTTGCACTGTCCTAAACTTCAGCCCATTTTCAAAAAGACCCTGTGGTTCCCAAGTTATCTTTAAAAGTATTAGAGCATAGGAGATTCAAAAAATAGAGAAAAGCAGTGGGTGTGGCAACATCAATGTGATGTAAGCACACTGTGTGCTTAGCATATTCATAATGGGCCATGCTTGGATAAGTGTGCAGAGAGTTACAGCTTGTACATAAAGGTGTATCATGGAGAGACATGCTGCAGGCAGAGAGATTGTCTGCACCCTATTAGCAACTAGTGAGCATGGATGAAAGGAGGCTTGCTGGGTGTCTGACCTGTGGCAAGGCTGGCAAACAGAAAAAAATGCTGAAACAAGCTGGACAGGCTGTTTATTGCTGGCAGCCTGATCAGAGTCTGGAACCAGACTTCTGAACGCTGAGAGCAGAGAAAGGAGGGCGGGGTTTCAAAGCTGCAGAGAGAGGCATCCAATCAGGACATCTGGGGAGGGTGTGGGAGTGTTTGCGTTCTCTGTCCACTGGGTTCATTGAAGGACCAGGTCAGTGAGCTGGTGATTGACAGTGATGAACTACAGAGACAGACATTGAAAAGCGGTTTGGAGAATGCCGGCGGTATGCCAGCAAAATGCTGTAGCAGAATTCTTTAGCAAAAAACATGAAATCTAGCTGAAAACACACTTTTATAGCATTCAGAAAATTGGAGGAGTCTAAGAATATATGGGGGTATCTTGGGAGTGTTTGAGTTGTTGAAAAGCTTAGGAATAAAAGTTTATTTGAAAATATAAAAGTCATGTAAAAAACATTATTACCGTATTTTTCGCCATATAAGACGCACTTATTTTTCCCCAAAAGTGGGGGAAAAATGTCCGTGCGCCTTATCGGGTGAATGTAAAAAAAATTTAAAAATTAAAAAACTCACCCGATTCGGTGCAGGCCACGCCCACCCGCTGCCCTGACCTGGGTGTTCGTCCGTGCCCAGGAAGAGGCAGCAGATGGAGGAGCGGTGGGCGCTGTCTCTGGCCCCGCCGCTGCTATTGCTGTCAGAAAAGCCAGCGATCGCAGCGGCGGGGCCGGGACACAGCCCGCCGCTGCTTCTTGTGGTAAGCTCCGTGAATCGGGTGGGCGTGGCCTGCGCCAGCGCTGACGTGGCGCAGGCCATGCCCACCAGACTCACGGAGCCGGCCGTTCAGCAGAGCTGTGTCAGCAAAGAGGTGAGTTTTTACTTAAACTGACTGGGGGGAAAGGGGGATGCCACACAGCCTATGGGAATGGGGGGAGAGGGGGATGCCACACAGCCAATGGGAATGGGGGGAGAGGGGGATGCCACACAGCCTATGAGAATGGGGAAGGGGGATGCCACACAGCCAATGGGAATGGGGGGAGAGGGGATGCCACACAGCCTATGGAAGAGGGGGATGCCACACATCCTATGGAAATGGGGGGAGGGGGATGCCACACAGCCTATGGAAGAGGGGGATGCCACACAGCCTATGGAAATGGGGGGAGAGGGGGATGCCACACAGCCTATGGAATGAGGGGGATGCCAAACAGCCTATGGAAATGGGGGGAGGGGGATGCCACACAGCGTATGGAAATGGGGGGAGAGGGGGATGCCACACAGCCTATGGAAGAGGGGGATGCCACACAGTCTATGGAAATGGGGGGAGGGGGATGCCACACAGCGTATGGAAGAGAGGGATGCCACACAGCCTATGGAAGAGAGGGATGCCACACAGCCTATGGAAGAGGGGGATGCCACATAGCCTATGGAAGAGGGGGATGCCACACAGCCTATGGAAATGGGGGGAGAGGGGGATGCCACACAGCCTATGGAAGAGAGGGATGCCACACAGCCTATGGAAGAGGGGGATGCCACATAGCCTATGGAAGAGGGGGATGCCACACAGCCTATGGAAATGGGGGGAGAGGGGGATGCCACACAGCCTATTGAATTGCGGGGCGAGGGGGATGCCACACAGTGTATGGAAATGGGGGTGAGAAGGGGATGCCACACAGCCTATGGAAGAGGGGGGTGCCACACAGCCTATGGAAGAGGGGGATGCCACACAGTCTATGGAAATGGGGGGGAGAGGGGGATGCCACACAGCCTATGGAAGAGGGGGATGCCACACAGCCTATGGAAATAGGGGGAAAGGGGGATGCCACACAGCCTATGGAAGAGGGGGATGCCACACAGCCTGTGGAAATAGGGGGAAAGGGGGATGCCACACAGCCTATGGAAGAGGGGGATGCCACACAGCCTATGGAAGAGGGGGATGCCACACAGCCTATGGAAATGGGGGGGAGAGGGGGATGCCATACAGCCTATGGATGCCACACAGCCTATGGAAATGGGGGGGAGAGGGATGCCACACAGCCTATGGAAATGGGGGGAGAGGGGGATGCCACACAACCAATGGAAATGGGGGGAGAGTGGGATGCCACACAGCCTATGGATGAGGGGGAGAGGGATGCCACACAGCCTATGGAAATAGGGGGAGAGGGGGATGCCACACAGCCTACAGAAGAGGGGGATGCCACACAGCCTATGGAAATGGGGGGGGGAGAGGGGGATACCACGCAGCCTATGGATGTCACACAGCCTATGGAAATAGGGGGGGAGGGATGCCACACAGCATATGGAAATGGGGGGAGAGGGGGATGCCACACAGCCTATGGAAGAGGGGGATGCCACGAAGCCTATGGAAGAGGGGAATGCCACACAGCCAATGGAAATGGGGGGAGAGGGGGATGCCACACAGCCTATGGAAATGGGGGGAGAGGGATGCCACACAGCCTATGGAAATGGGGGGAGAGGGGGATGTCACACAGTGTATGGAAGAGGGGGATACCACACAGCCCATGGAAGAGGCGGATGCCACACAGCCTATGGAACTGGGGGGGGGGGGAGAGGGATGCCACACAGCCTATGGATGCCACACAGCCTATGGAGATGGGGGGAGGGGGATGCCACACTGCCTATATGGGAATGGGGGGGAGATGCCACACTGGGTATACGGGGAATGGGATGGGGGCATGCTACACTGTCTATGGAATGGGGGCATCCCACACGGCCTATGGGATAGGGGAATGCCACACTGTCTGTAATTGTGCGTTTTTAGTTTAAAATGTTTTTTCCTTATTTTCCTCCCCCAAATCCTAGGTGCGTCTTATGGGCAGGTGCGTCCTATAGGGCGAAAAATACGGTAGTTGTTTTTCACATACTGGGTAACTTTCAAATGTTCACTATCAAAAAATAAGTTAAAGATACTAACAAAAAGGGACAATCTCTCCCTATACTCTGTCATGTATGTAATTGTTATAGCTCTTATGGTGTATCTCCTTGCCAAAAAAGCATTCCTTGTTTGTACCTTGTACTTACTTGGCGGTTCAATAAAGTATTGAAGTATTGAAGTATTGATACCTAAGGGATTCGCCAGTAAAAAGTGGTGAATGCAAACTTTGCCAGCTTTCGCTGAGCCAAATTTGCACTTTGTAAATGCGTCCATGTGACAGATGCAGGCGAATTATTTAGTAAAATACCCCAATAATCTGAGATTTTGAGTTGCTTGTGATTGGCTTGTTTTACACTAAAGGAGGAGAAAGTTAGTGTTTGCCTAGACAGGGACTTTAACTAAGCTTTTTTGAAGTAGTGCTATGTTATATGTAAATAATTTGGATAACCCATGAAAAACATTAATCAGACAAAACCATGTAACACCAACAGAAGCCCATGTGCTAAAATGTTAAAATGGTTGTTTTTCCTATTAGTGGGATGTCAAATACTCCAGTGATGCATAGTAGTGAACATAAGATGACAAAAAGGCATGGAGCACTTCAAAGGGGAGTACAAAGGGGAGCTCCACTAGGCTTGACACAAAAAGCCAAGCTATTGTGTTATGCTATCTAGGTATATCCAATCCCACTACTGCTGACTCTGAGAAGACTTTTGTTTTGCCAGATGTGTGCAACCTATGAAAGCGAGATACAGGACAGCTGCCCACCCAGTATCCCTAATCCTGGAAGCTCTTTCCTGCTAAGGGCTTGTGCGTTTCACAGAATGCAAACTATGTCAGGCCAATACAAAGAGGTCTTTTAGACAAGGAGCTCCTTTAAGCCGGATGGAGGAAAAATAAAACACATTCAAGGCAAGACGAGATTCTTGCCTTCTTATTTTTCTTTTCACATTACATATGAATGATATTATATGGAGGCCACTGCAAAAACAGCTACAAGGGGAGGGCAGTAAGTGAAATTCCAGAGATTGAACAGTGCTAATATTTATCTATATCACTGATCTTGATCCATATCATGTACCTCCCTCTATCTCACTCACTTTCCCTCCTTGTTTTCACTTTAAACCGGAAACCTAACCATTTTAGGCCCCATTTCACATTTTCAAATTCTACTGCTCTATTGTTTTCAAATAAAAATGTAAAATAATTTGTAGTTAAAATACATTTGCTTCTAAATTGAAAGAGCAGTGCATAAAAAAAACACTTTGCTCCTTTTTTTTTTTTCAAATGAGGTCACAAATGTACCTCCTTTTTCTGAAAAATATAAGACAAACCATTTGATTCCAACAGGAGCCAACTGAGGATCACATTCACAGATGCCTGCTTTATTTTCAAGCTTTATATTTAAAGGAAAAGTCTACTTTGATAGATTTGCCCAACAGACCAGACAAGAAGCCCCATTGGGGCACAATGCTCCCCTGCTTACATGCAGCCACCGTAGCACAATCTACCACTCTTCTGCTGGCCCAGTTGATTAGTCATCTACATGTCATATCCAGTAATTCAGACTTTTGGATGGTGGGAGTGTGTGGAGTACAAGTGAAGATCGAGGCTCTAACTTGTTCTCTATGAGTGTCTCACCCTTCTCCCATTTTCCACCATACACATCTAGCAATACCAAAGCAATACATGTGGGACCCAGCGTGGGACAGACATCACAGGAGCATCTGTCAGCAGGAGAGCCCTCAATCAAAAGCAGGCTGGAGTTGGGGAAAGTCCATAGAAACAGACTTTATCCTTAAGAAGAACTTTGTTTTTTTGAAGTAGAAGTCCAGTCTCCTAAGAACCCCTCTCTGCCCTTCCACCCTTCCATGGTGCTATGGCGGGGGGGGGGGTTCTTAGGGGACTGGACCTCTACTTCAAGAAAACAAAGTGCTTCTTAACGGGCAAGTCTGTTAACAACATAAAAAAACAGCTTACCTCGGCTGGATCCCACAGCATTAGTGGCGTTCCTGTGGCAGCATCCCCTGCTTTGTGCACACACTGCCGCCCAGCCGCTGCCTCCCAGGTGAGGTAAGCTGCATTTTTATGTTGTACCCCTCCTTCCCCACCCTGTCTTAGCGTCAGGGGAAGGTGGCAGTGTGGGGGTACTTAGGACACTGGACATCCACTTTAAGCTTGATACCCATTTTTTTATTACATTTTAATCTGTCAGCAACTATAAAAAATGTTATTCATATTTTAAGGGACTCTGTAGGCAAAGTGCATAAACTGTCCTTCAGCAGCTCCCATCATTATGGATGTCCTCTCTCTTCCTGTCTGTACACAGCTACTCCTGAAAGTAGAAACCAGGCAAAGAGCAGTGGCACACCACCTGAATTATTTTGCTGTAAGACCACCAATAATAGGGCTAAGCTGGTGGTGTAAAGCTCTGCATCACCAGATTGTGGACACTGGGAGACAGGGAGAACAGCCAGGAGCCTATCCATTATGCTGATTAAAAGGTGAAAAGGTGAAACTGTAAACTTTGATACTGTAATCAGGGAGGAGGTTAAGATTTGCCTATTTTACACATGTCCCAAACCCAAAATGGTTAACCGATGTAGGACTTAATAGGCTAAAGTGTTTATAAAGACAGGGGCCGATGTAAATGCTGTGGCACTAAATCAATGTATCTGACCAATTTAGCTAACATTGAGAATAGCTGATGTAATACTCATATGTGGACATATGTGGTTACAAGTATATCATTTTAGATATTAGGTGTGGTATCATTTTCATCTTAGCAAAAAAGAAGTGAAGCTGTTGATTCATATGTGTATGTGTGGACAAGGGGGGCACTAGCTAAAGACATAGGTCAGTGCTGGTGACAGCTAAGAATGCCAAACATTTGGGAGCAAAGCTCTACACATGGTGTTAATAAAACAGCACAGACACTAGCAGCTTCAACACCATACGTTAGACACATCATACAGTACAAACTATTATATTGCAATTATAAATGAAATCAGATACATTTAAGGAAGACTTTAGGACCACTGACAAGCCTCCCCCTAAGGCATCCGGACATGGGATGCCCCACTTCAGGATGACGCCTAGGAAAACCAAAAGCTTACACGGGCTGCCCCCCCAGTTCTGTTCTCATTGCCCGCTTGATGGTCGACAGTCACATTAGCTTGCCCACCTAGTCCACCCGGCTGGCTTCCAGAAGAAAGCCTGTGGTTGCCATGTGAAAGGATCCTGAAAGGGTCCATACAAAAAGATGTGTTTTAGGCCCCCTAGGTCAGGTTTTGGAGTGGAAGGAATCCTAAATCGCTATGCCCCAGAGAAAGGCTAATCAGCCCACCTGAAGTATTATTCAATTTTAAGTTCACTTTGAGATGTCTGCTCACTATCTCATTTGGGGGGGGGGGGGCATTGGTAAATATGCAGAAGGTAGGTGTATACTAAAGGACAAAACATTGTTGTAAAGTCTCTGTACCTCACTTTAAAGTGTAACAAAACCCAGGATTTTGACTATCCCAGGTTTTATCCTGTGAACGGGAGCATACCTTTCCCTGACCGAGGGAACATGAACAGGCTCTCGTCCAATCAGACACAGCTCTCATAATCTGCAATGGGGAGTGCAAGTGGCTGCATCCCCAGCAGTGTGCACACTCCCACCCCAACTTATCTGAATGGATGGGATGGGGGCGTGTGCTCAGCCTGTGCACAGCTGTTTGCTGAATTTCATAGGCACAGCAAATGGCTTTGATTGGATGTTGGACCGGAGAAAGGTAAGCTGTTACTGCTGATCTGAGGGTTTCACACAAGGAGGCTTCCCAAGACAGGATGCCCCGGGGAAAGCCAGCAGCCAGCACTGGAATCTTTTAGATACCAGGGCCAACAGAGCAGAGTTTCTCCACCTTAAAACCCCCAAAAGGTTTGCAAGATTCCAAAAATACACACATCCACACACTTACAACTGTTATACTATTTTAATGTCTATCACAGTACCCACACTGCCATGAATGGATGGCTGCCTGCCCCCCTGTCATTTTCTGTGGCAATGTCTCTATAATATTCTAATGGGGGTGTTCTGATGCTAGCCAATTAAAAAAGTCCTAGATTGCGGCCAAGTGAGCACCTTGCTCATCCAAAGTGGGGTGGACTGTGCTTTAGAAGATGGCGATTATCGAGAAAAAAACCCAGAGACAGATAAAAGAAGCTCAGTTCCAGAGTCCTGGAAGATCAGCTTCTTGTAGAGTACCGGAAGAATATCAACTTCATTCAACAGCTATCACTTTACTGGACTGAACATTTAACCTTAAATTTATATACTATTCATAAAACTGTACCTGTCTTTGTAACACATATTTAGTGTCCCCTTTGGTCATTTAAAGTGCTGGAAAGCTTGCAAGATATTCCACTTTACCACCAGCCCCAGACATCAACTAAAAATATTACACACGAGTCGTGTGGCTTTTTAGTATTCTTCTAGATTGCCTTTTCAATCCAAAATTATGCTGGCCTGCGTGAATTGGCTTAAGTACTATTATTTTTGGTTACAATCTGACTTCCTTATTTGACACATTGAGTAGTACTTCCTTTAACCTCTCCCTTTGGGACCAACTTAACAAGTTAATAATAGGGACTGACATCTGGTCAGCCTAATCAGAATATGCATGACTTAAAAAGCTGGGAATAACCGAGACACCACGTTCCAAAATACACCATAGCAGCCATTGGTCACCTGTGCTTTTTAAACCAGCAATGCAGGAAATATCACATTAAGAAAATACTGAGATACTGAGCCTGAAAAAGTGGCAGTGGAATAATGTGACTTGAATTGTCTAAATATTCTCAGTATTTATTAGCTGGCTGAGAATGTGTGCCAAAGAACAAATGTAGAGTTGATTTTTCATTTTCCACATATAAAGGGCAATTATCCCACAGTCTACTGTATAATGTGCTTTAAAAAGATTCTTAAAGTGAGACTTTAGAAAAATAAAAAAAATTAGTTGAAGCATCTCTATCGTGAAAAAATAAACGCATTAACCAATCTGCATGAATATCTCTTGTCAGGACACTGTTTACTGCAGAGTGTATAAGACACTATTTAGCAAGTTTTTACAGTTTTCTGTGATATAGCTCCCATTTAAAAGGTGTCTCTAGGGTGATCGTGATTTGGAAGGCCCCGCAGAGTGAAAACTCCCTGGATTCCCCAAATTCTTACAGCTAGGGATGAGGGAACCCAAACTCTAATGTTTGGGCTTTGCAGTAAACAGCAGGTGTTGGGAGTTCGGATACCGAACAGTGCGACCTGCTCCCCCACTCGCTGGAGGTCTGATAACAGCGGGAACACGCAGCTGACAGTATGGCCAGGTTAGCCCACTTTGGCCCTCTGGGGAGTGAGGGACCCAGCCGTGCTGTCAGCTGCATGTTCCAGCTGTCAGCAGAGCTCCAGGGACTGGGGGATGCCGGCCGTGCTGGAGGGTTTCAATGGGAAACTTGGGGACATAACTTTTTTTTTTCAA
Source organism: Gastrophryne carolinensis (assembly GCA_027917425.1). NCBI lineage: Eukaryota > Metazoa > Chordata > Amphibia > Anura > Microhylidae > Gastrophryne > Gastrophryne carolinensis. Next base: position 219,045,798 of record CM051234.1, read on the forward strand.
ATATTTTTTACATTTAAAAAACTTAAAAAAAAGGATTTACACAAAATAAAGAGGCACCTATCCCACTCACAGCAGCCCATAAGGGTCCCTGCACCCCACTCCACTCACAGCAGCCCTCTAGCCCTTATGACGAGCACTTTAGAGTGATTTTACACAACCAAAGTTCAGGTCCCCATTGACTTCTATGAAGTTTGGTATTCAGGGATGCAGTTTGGGTCCTGAACTGGACATTTCAAAAAGTTTGGCTGAACCCAGTGAACCCGAACTTCCCTGGGTTCACTGAACCCTACTTGCTTGGCTGCAGTTCACAGTACCCCACAGCATTCCCGCTCCCTCCGCCATGCAGACATGCAGAGCGGAGATCCCGCTAGAGGCCTGAGCTTTCTCTGTGGGGTTAAGGATAGAGCATATGAGGAAAACATTTTATTTCAAAAAATCTATATATCTATATCTCAAGGGCATCTTGATCAAAGACGACCATGTACTTGTTGTTATGCGGAAACTGCTCACCGTTCTCCTGGGGTAATTCTGGTGCTAGGCCACATACTTTCTTTAGGCGTTCTTGTGATGTGCGTGTATAGGAAATTATGACTGAGACTAAGAGGCCGATTCATTAATAGCGCCAGGTAGCGACAGATGAGCGCCAGTAGCGTTATTTTCACAGCGCACGCTAGTATTCGCTGTGCTTGGCCGTTGTTCGGCTGTTGACAGCGACTCAGTCAGTGTGCGGTAATGTTGAATACGGGGTTAGGAGTCGCTGTTTGACAGGTTCCGCGCTGTATGGGAGCGCATGACAGCGAATGGCCATAGCGAACGGCTCCCAGCATATTCATTAACAAATCACGCTCCAATTCTCGCGCTGTGAAATGCTTGTTTAAACCCCAGAGCGCTGGCGGCGATGGCTTAAAAGTAGTTTTTTAACCCCCAAACAACCATATTTTTTGAAAAAAAAAAAACATGTTTTTCAAAACATTTTGTAATATGAATACATTAATATCAGACCTGTAATATCAATTCTGCACAAATTTTTTTTTTTTTAACCTTAAAAAAAATATCTAACATTGCAGAAGTGGTCACAGAATTTTTGACATTTAAAAAAAATAAAAAAAAATGAATAGCAATTAATTATGAATATTTAAAGATTGCTCCATTGAAATGCATTGGAGAGCGCCAGGTAGCGAGAGGTCATACCTGTCGCTGTTCAAGGTCGCTCGCTGGTGTTGTGGGGTGAGGCTGGAATAATGATGAATGATTCGCTATCTGGCGCTCTGTCAGTCGCTAAGCAGGATCGGCTTGATAAATGTGTGATTGTGGAGGGGAGCCGGCGTTCTCGTGGCGGTGAGCGTCATTACCGTTCGCTCACCATTCGCTACCTGGCGCTATCCCTTGTTAAATAAGGGCCTATGAATTGGTTGTGCCTCCTCATACTGTATTATAGGCTGCTAGACTGGATAGACCTTTCAACAGCATGTGTCAAAATATTTTATAATACACTGTATGTATTGTTCTAGAAGCCCAAGGAAGTTTCTCGACCAACAAAAGCCATCGGATAAAGCAGTGTTCATTCGCAGTAGTCTGTAGCGGTACATAAGCACGCAGTGAAGGTGTGAAAGGGAGCCTTCTTCTTGTTGCCTAGAACCTTGTGAGTTTTAAATTACTTGAAGCACTTATCAGCAGCTCGAGATTTATTGCCATTTTCAAGACTAGAATTCTCTACAGTTTTTCCCCAGCCATGTAAAATGCCAATTTGGAATAGCCCTCAGGTTAAATATTCATAGAAAGCTCAAGATTAGGCATAGAGCTCTGTATGATGGGGGCATAAAACAGATACACAATGCAGGTGCAGCTGCAGAAACTATTATCTGCCCCCACCCCCAGATGGTGCTTGGCTAGAAAAAGGTGAGTATCCTAATACAGTGCCCACTAATGGGATGTAGGGTACTTTAGTGCTCTTGTCAAAAAAGTGTTAAGTTAAGGTTTACTTTTACATACTATTTAGCCTATTATTTGTTTATTTACTTTAGATCAAAATATTATTTGTGTTTGTGTGACGTGGTTTGGCCAAGTTTGAATAAATACATGTAAGGTACTTGAAGTTTGTGAAGTGGTGAGTAGTGACTCATCTGTCAAACAGAAGCATAGTGTAGTACAGACAATAAATTTGTTATATAGTTATAAACATGATAAACTAGTCCATTTTACTTAAACTGGATGACCAACAGACTCCCTCGTAGGGGTACGGTGATCTAGGGTTTGGTATTCTACCTGGGCAGCTAACTCACCACCTCTCCGCTATACAGTGTAGTAGACACATTTGCCATTGGAAGAGGATGCAGCAGCCAGAAGCTCAAACAGCAAAGGGGGCAAGTATGTCGCTGTGATACTTGATTATGATCAGCATTGGACCATAGAGAGGTGAGTGTGCTGCCCGTGTGGGGGTCAACTTAGTGGTCTGCACTGTGTGGCATCAGGATGCCCCCTAAGAGTTATATTATGCGGACCAAAATGAATTTATGACTTTTTAGGCCCCATTAAAATCAACAGGCTGGGCTGACCAGTCCCAGAAAAGTCAGGACATTTGAAGATGAAACCTCAATTAAAGAAAGTTAGCTTTGCATTAGGAGTTATATATATTGTTTTTTAGAGGCTCAGATTTGGAAGTACTTTAAGTGAAACCTCTATTATAAGGGCAGTTAAACATGTCATTGTGGCAGATTATTATTTAAAGACAGAAGCCACAATGGCACCCTGCCCATGCACTTTGACCAGCTATCTGCAATACATTGCGTGCTTTGCGCATAATCCAATGGCATGCAGTCTGCTGCTATGAGCAATGGAGGGTTTCTATTACACTAAAGCCTGGCAGTATTAGTTCATTTGAATGAATGTGATTTATTTAAACAAATCTAATGAGTTTAAAGGTAAATTCAATTCTCAATTACCAAACAGACAATGCATGCCAAAAACTATTTCCAAATTACAGGAAAGCTTATGAGATGTTGTGGCTAATATCTGATAAATATATCCCTTAGAAAACGGAAACCTGCAGACATTACATGCAGCAGTTGTCTGGCTCAGAAGACACCAGAAGAGAAACTTTTGGAAAATAGAAATATTTGAAAGAAATATATATGTCAAAACAAAATGAAAAAGTAACATTTGAAAATGATGTTTCTGGCACTGTCTAGGAGTTGCCATCATGCATTTCAAGTGTAACTGAAAACCTTTTCCTTTCTGGTAACCCCAGCCAGGAAGTTTATATAGCAGTACATCCTTAAGTGTCATTAACCCAAGTATAATATGCCACTGACTGGTGTCCCTTCAATGGGAATATTTCATTCCAATGGGACATTTACTTCCAATTCACATTCCCACATGTGACTTGGGGATGCCATGCACTTCACATTGACAAACCCAACAAGTTGGGCAATGATTATAATGTGAGGATAGCAGGGCGGTATGCCCCAAAAAATAACCTCATGTACCTGTCCAGGGATGTACTAGTCTCCTCAGACCTTATACCCCATGGGAAGAATGTAAGCAAAGCATTTCCAAACCTCATACTGTACATAAATGCCCTATGTATTATAAGTAAAGACTGACTTTGCCTCCATTTCTGGTGGTGGTTAAGCTAAAAAGGGTAGGTCATGGTGAAGCTTTATGAGTCATGTGCACGCTCAACTGTGGTCAGAGTCAGCTGTGCAACCACTGTGGATTGACATGCTCCCTTGTGCTGAGAGCTTCAAGGGACAGAGTAGCTGTAGCAGTTATGTGGTCCAGAAAAAATGAAATTGAAGAGAGGGCAAACTTTGATTTCATTGTTTACTTACCCCTATGGGATTTTTATTGGGTTTGGACAGGTAGTTTGTAAATAGCAGAGTGATCTGAATAAGGACCCCATATTTTATTGTTGGGAGTCCCAATTAGGGATGTCAAGGAGGTGGGGGATTTATTTACCCCATCCAACTCTGTCCCCCGCCCCAGCTCATCCCTATGCATCCCGGTCCTCCCAACTCAGCCTCATCCATTCCTGTCCTCCCTAGCTTTGCCCCATCCATCACTGCCCCCCCCAGCTCAACCCCATCCATTCCTGTCCTCCCTAGCTTTGCCCCATCCATCACTGCCCCCCCCAGCTCAACCCCATCCATTCCTGTCCTCCCTAGCTTTGCCCCATCCATCACTGCCCCCCCCAGCTCAACCCCATCCATTCCTGTCCTCCCTAGCTTTGCCCCATCCATCACTGCCCCCCCCAGCTCAACCCCATCCATTCCTGTCCTCCCCAGCTTTGCCCCATCCATCACTGCCCCCCCCCCCCCAGCTCAACCCCATCCATTCCTGTCCCCTCAGCTGATCCCCATCCATTCCTGTCCCCTCATAACTGCCCCATGCATTCCTGTCCTCCCAGCTCTGCCAATCCTTAACTCTTTCTTCCAGCCATCTCCCCCCACCCCCCACCCCCCAGATCTGTCAGAATGTTCAGGGGGTTAAAGCAGTGTGCCTTGGGCCAAAGTTGTAGGTTCTGTGGGGCCAAAAGAACTCCTGTTCATTTCCAGTGTCCAATAGAATTCTTGGGGGGGGGGGGGGGGGGGCAAGCAGTCTTTTTTTTAGCTTTGCCCAGCCAATCAGTGTAAAATCAGTGTGATGATTTCTAACTATCCACCCCCGTGACAGCCCTCTGTTCGGACCTTCCACTCTCAGTGGATGCCTGTAAATTGACCTTTACAAGAAGTGGTTGATTACCCCTGCTCTAGGGCTTTAGTTTAGGTTTTAGTCCTCTTTCAAAAAAGGACAGATACTATTTAAATATATATTTCATGATTACCGATTTCAAACAAAGCAAGACAAGGCTTATTAGTTCAAAACTAAATAAATAAACTATAAAATATAATATAGAAAATAAAATGAATTTAAAAAACGGCATATTCCCAGTTTTTAGAACCATCAAAGAAATCGCCCACTGTTTGGATAAGGCCCCCCCCCTACCTAAAAAAGAAAACTCCACTTTTGTTAAATATAGCATGCAGAATTGCTGCCTCGGCTATTATGCAATTCAGGGCTATTAAAACTACCATTTGGCCATAATTACTTGGACCTGCTGAAAAAACACTTCTATGCAACTGAGGCAACACACTTCTGTTTGTTTACCAGACAGCCCTTATTTTAAATTGCTCTGCTCTTATCAGCTTATTCATTTAACTCCAGATCTTGTGATGTTGATAGTGATATTACAGACAACCTTTGTTATATGGTTTACTTCACCCAGAATTACATTTCTAGTGACATACATAAAATGTTAGACTCACTAAGAGGACATGTGTTTGCTCTATTCTACAATATGCATTATTAAAATAAACCTGTCCATGTGTCCCAGCTGTACATGTTTACTAACCTCATTGCTACCGTCACTTGGATGTGCCATCCCACCAAATACTGCACTCCACAAGCCTGCCAACAAAAACATTTGCCCTGTCACAGAGGGGCAGGTGGATTTTACGTGCTGGCAGTAAAGACTGTTTTAAAGTCCAGATTTAAAGGTATAAACAGGTGCACTGGCATGTGACACTCTGAAATAAACTTTCTCAAATCTTGAGAACAAGATTGGAGTTTACTCTGTGCAGCCTTCGGGACAGGAGTGCCAAGACTCCGGTATGGGCCCACATGGCAACCCTAACCTGAGACTGCTGGCTGCCACACTATTGCTGCTAGCAGTAATGATAAATGAGGGCCCCCCCCCCCCCCAGGCTGGTCTGCCTTAGAGCCCATTTCAAACCTAGCCCTCATCTATAGGTTATGGGGCAGACTTTATACAGTGAATATTGTGTCTGGGCTCAACATAACATATAATATGATGGCCGGGCCCCCTGTTTGAACTTTTGCCCTTATTCATCAAGCGATAGCGCCAGGTAGTGTCTGACGAGCGCCAGGTAGCGGCAGCTAACGGCGACTACCGACTCAAGTACGCCCGCGGCGGTCACAATGACGCATTTATCAAGCAAAATGAGGCTAGCGCCGGCGAGAGCGACGGCTAGCGCGGCATTCATCATGAAGCCGCCTGGACCGAACAGCGCCGCTGCAAATTCCCTCACAGCGCCAGGTATGAGCTGTCGCTCCCTGGCGATGTCCAATGCATTTCAATGGAGCAAGCTATAATTAATCATAATTAATTGGTATTAATTTTTTTTTTTTTTTTTTTAATGTCAAAAAATCGGAGAACACTTCTGCAATGTTAGGAATTATTTTTAAGTCAAAAAAAAAAAAAAAAAAAAAAAGTGCAGAATTGATCTAACAGGTCTGAGATTAATGTATTCATATAACAAAATGATTCTAAAAACATGTATAATGTTACATTAAAAAAATATGGTTGTTTAGGGGTTAAAAACTAGTTAATACAGATCGCCGCCAGCGCTCTGGGGTTTAAACAAGGAATGGACAGCGACAGCACATTCGGAGCGTGATTTTTTGATGAATATGAAGCTAGCCGTTCGCTCTGGCCATTCGTTGTCAGGCGCTCACATACAACGCTGGACCTGTGAAACAGCGACTCCCCAGCCCGTATTCAACATTACCGCACACCGACTGAGTCGCTGTCATCAAGCTAACGCCGGCCAAGCACAGCGAATACTGGCTGGCGCTGAAAAAATCACGCTACAGTCGCTCATCTGTCGCTACCTGGCGCTATTGATGAATCGGCCTCTTAATTTTCCTGTATAGTATGGATACTGTGACCCATTTCAAACTAGGGGCCAAGCCATCACATATTGGTTACAGAGGGTACCAGACTCTATAGAGCTTATATTGTGTCTGGGCCTTTCATAACCTATAATATGATGGCTGGGCCCCTGGTCTGTTTTTCTGTTTCCTTTATGGCCTAAATAATAAGGTAAGCTTGGCCTTGGGGATAGAGGTCCAGTTCAAACTAAGGCCCCAACCATCACATAGGTTATAGAGGAGGCCAAGTGTCTATACAGTCTAGATCGTGTCTGGGTGATGGCCCTGGGTTTACTAAATGTAATTCTATTGGCTGAAGCGCAAATACAGTTGAAGTGTTTTTATTAGTTTATTAGTAATTTTCAATTTAATTTTCAATTACAATAGGTTGAAACAATATTCATGTGCTTTTAGCTGTATGTGATCCTCCTTGGGAGACTTAGGCCCTTATTTAACAAGGGATAGCGTCAGGTAGCGACTGGTGAGGGGCCGGTAATGATGGGCCCCGCCACGAGAACGCCGGCTCCCCACCACAATCACACATTTATCAAGGCAATCCTGCTTAGCGACTGAGATAGCGCCAGATAGCCACTCATTCATCATTATTCCAGCCTCAGCCCACAGCGCCAGCGTCCGACCTTGAACAGCGACAGGTATGACCTCTCGCTACCTGGCGCTCTCCAATGCATTTCAATGGAACAATCTTTAAATATTCATAATTAATTGTTAATAATTTTTTTTTTTTTTTTTTTAAATGTGAAAAATTCTGTGATCACTTCTGCCATGTTAGATAATTTTTTTTATGTAAAAAAAATTTAAAAAAAATGTACAGAATTGATATTACAGGTCTGATATTAATGTATTCATATTACTAACTTATTTTAAAAACTTCTTTTTTTTTGGTTTCCAAAAATATGGTTGTTTGGGGGTTAAAAATCTACTTTTAACCCATCGTCGCCAGCGCTCTGGGGTTTAAAAATGCATTTTACAGCGCGAGAATTTTTTGAGCGTGATTTGTTAATGAATATGGTGGGAGCCGGTCGCTAGGGCCAGTCGCTATCATGCGCTCCCATACAGCGCGGAACCTGTCAAATAGCGACTCCTCGCCCAATATTCAACATTACGGCAAACCGACTGAGTCGCTATCAACTACCGAACACCGGCCAAGCACAGCAACTACTTGCGGGCGCTCTGAAAATGCTGCTACAGTCACTCAACTGTCGCTACCTGCTGCTGTTAATGAATCGCCCTCCCAGGTTTACTTCCTGTCTGTGGTGACCAAATGGCATTTGTAAACAAAATGCAACTGGTGTCATGTAGATCCTGAAATCGGAAATCCTGATCTTGCCATAGAAACCAGATATTTTCCCTGATGCAGGCTATGGATAAAAAAAACTCACAGATGCTTGGGGTCCCACCATGTTTTGATGATGAAAGCCACCTGAGACCAAGGGGCCACAAGAGGTCCAGACTCCAGGGCCTGGGCCCTGGCCTTCCCTTGGGGCATCCAAAATTGGGATGCACCAAAGTGCGACCCCCCCCCCCCCCGGGTTGCCGCAAAACTCATCTTTGCCCTTGCTCCTTTGCCGATGTAAACAACGCCAACTGCATCCCCAGCATCTTTGGGCTGAGGTGCTCTTGCTCCCAATTGGCTAACTCTGGATGGGTGCTCTGGATGACAGCCCATGCACGCTCCGTGGGTGGGAGAAGAGGTAAGCTTTTAGGGGGGTTTGCAAGATTTCAGACAGCAGGGCATGCCAAATCGAGATGCCAATGGGGCAAAGAACAAGAGCCAAGATAGTCAAAATCTCAGGTTTTATCCACCATACAGTTGAATTTGCTGAGAACTTTGTTGATTTGTCTTGGTTCTATCAGAACAGTAAATGTGGTTCAAAATAAGGTAGATAAAGTTCCATTTAACTTTAGTAAAACATATCAAGAGGCAACAGAATCCCTTCTTATATTTGCATAATGGCAGAACTCCTTATTAAGGAAACAGTGCAGGAAAATTTGACTGTACTAGATACCTACCCGCCCTGAGGCTTCCCAAATTCCACATACTCCTAGGTCCTGTAACACAGTTGTTTCAATGTTATCATTTCTGGTAGCTGACATGCGCTCCTGAACCAGCCGCCAAAGCAGACTACGCATTCTTCTGCTGATGATACAGAACCACATCATCCAATCAGTGAGGGAACTTGCTCCCTTGTGACCAATATCAGTGTGTCACATCATCAGAAGCCATTGCAGCAGTGATCTGCTTTCCTGCTCCTCACAGACAGCCCTACAGTGCATGTCAGCTATGGAAGATGTTAACACTGAAACAGTGTCTGACCCAGGAGTCCATGGTTTCCTGGACTACACATGTGTAGTATTATAACACACAGGCACACTGCTCCGTGTGTTCTGCCTCAGGACTCACCTTTTGATTGGACATCAGGGGCACATACAGAAAGCAGGATCTTAAAGGGACAGACAAAGGGTTCAATTAGCCTGGGTTCTGCTTGCCCTGTGCTGCTGTCAGGGGCTACAACTTTCGTTCACCAACACCTTTGCATCCTCTGTTAAATCTTATTGAACCTGCTTTCTTCTGCTGAGCGATAACTCATTCATGCATGAGACGGCCCAGCAGAAGAGGGAGCGATCACTACAAGCTTATTGAGACTGTCCAGGGAAAATGTAACAAACAGGATTCAGCAACTTACCTCTTCATACCTGCCTTCTCCCTTCCTGTAACCTTGCAGCAGCACCTAGAAGCAGAAACTTGGCACTGACTTGGCACTCCCCCCCTGATTTACCTAGCAGTAGACTACAAATAATAGGACTCGACTGGTGGTCTTTCGCTTTGCCCCCTTGGGCTCCTGTGTATTGCAGCATTATGATTACATGTCAAAGTATGCCAATATAAACATGCTGCCTGCTATTGTATTGGAAAGCCGCCACCCCTACTGGCTGGGAATTTTAAAAATGACTGAAAACTTCAAAATATGTATTCTCCACTTTGGGGGGGGGGGGCATTGTTTAAAAAAGAAACAGGAACTAGGAGCTTTAGGACTATGTGATTATATGGTCTATGTAGTTTCTTAGACAATCCTTTTAAGTAATATAAAGCAGATGGTTGAACGAAAGATGTTGCCCCATATAGTCAGCATAGTGGGAGTTGAAAGCAGGCTAATTTGCCGGATGGTAAGTATTGGAGCACCAGGCCCAATAGAGCTAAGGCAAGTTTTGCTTCAGATACCCATAAATGCCTTTCTTTTGGAAAGTTCACACTGTCTGTCACACAGTGATTCTTCATTTACACATAAAGTACAAGCACGTTGTCTTGAGCCAGAAGCAAAATGGAAGTGCTGACAATGTAGTAGATGTTATAGGCATTAAAGGCAGAGAGAAGGATGGCCTACCAGCATCACAAAGACAGGCTGCTGAAATCTTGCAAATGACTTGAAATAGTTTTCCGTTTAGCCAACACAAATGTTAAACTTAGATTGTTTGAAAGAAAGTGTGGTGAACCTTTGTTCCAACTTTATTATTTTAGTATTGGCAAAGAAGAAATCTTACTGATTAAATCCACCACAATTATTCCAAAAATGACAAGAAACAGAGAAGGGGTTTTCCATTTGACTGACATTTTACACAGCAAAAAGCCAAGGAATGAAAAAAGACCTAGAAGATCTGGACTTAAAGTGGACCAACACCCAGGATTTTCACTATCCTGGGTTTTGGTCCACTTCGGTGGGGCACCCCGATCGCTGTGTGAAACCCCCCAGAACGCCCGGAAACACTCACCTCACCACGCTCCTACGTGGGCGCTCGTCCAATCAGAGCGCTCAGAGCCGCTGTGGTATGCACGTACAAGCGGTGTCCAACCACAGCGGCTCTGATCGCTGGAGGCCGCGTCTCGCGCTTCCCTCTAACAGGGAGCGCGCCGGCCATTCACAAACGGCCCGCACGGGTGCGCGCCCTGCTAGAGGGAAGCGCGAGACACGGCCGCGGCCCGCGCATGCGCCGTTGGAACGGGGTTAAGGTAAGGTTTCTGGGCTTCCTGGGGGGTTTCACCCCGCGGGACATCCCGACTTTGGATGCCCCGCGGGGAGGGATCTGATCGGCCCGGGAATCTTATAGATTCCCGGGCCGATCCCCCCTGGGTGTTGGTCCACTTTAAGTCCATGCTGTAGCTCTGCCATGCATTCCCTATGCTTGGCAATAATATTGCAACTTAGTTTCTAGCCTATATCATTTTTTTCGGATTACTAATAGGATTGACCCATTTGTCAGGCAGCTTACCTGATTTGTCTGTCCCATGCTGCCTCTTTGCTTCAGTCACAGAAAGAAATGGAAATCCTTCTTCCTCTGCTTCAAGCACCTCCCCCCTGATCTGGACCACAAATATAATCCTGTGACATATATTTGAAAGCCCCTCTGTTAAGCCTCTGTGTGATAGGCTAAAATGGAGCTGTATGGCTCTGCCCTGCCACTTCCATTACAAAGCATATGAGAAACAAGGATAAAATGAGGTCAAAATGTAATTTCAAATGAGTCTAGCAATAAAGCTCCAGAGGCTACTAAATGGTGAAGGCAACCTGGCAGCACATAGAGACCTGGAGTAGAGGCAAGCAGCAGAGAAAAAAACTTGAGGAGGCAACAGCAGCAGCAGGAGACCCATCCAGCCAGTGGGGGAGACGGGGAATCAGTGGAGATCAGTGGTGGTGACTGGGAGTCAGCAGAGAATGGCATCAGGTCAGTGAAGGTGGTGAGGAGTCAGCAGGGTCCAGAGGCAAGTCAGCAAAGTCAGAGGGGAGTCAGTGGAGATCGACAACCTGTCAGGGTTGGCAGCAACAATGAGCCAAGAGAGTCAAGATACCCACTGAGGTCAATGGGCAGGGTTTTCAGACTGCTTTGTGTACTGTTTGTTAATAATTGTTTTTAAATGTGTAGAATAACAATTTAAGGGTCTGCATTATTAACAATTAGTTCTTCTAACTTAATGTATTATACTGTCTACATGGCAGCCAAGTTGCGCAGATCAAGTCCCCAAACCCAGCTGTAAAGTAACTGCAAATACAAACATGACCTGGCATCATAGGTTGATTTCATTTTACATTGCATTCCAAACCATCAACTACACAGATGAGATGATGTGCTGAAACTTGTGTTTACATTTTTGCTTACATGTGTATCAAGTCACTCAACTAAAAGGTATAAAGCTATGTTAACATCTATCCATTGTGCTTCCTTTGCAGTTAGCACAGGTGTTATGTGGCGGACGTTGGCTGCTCTAGAGATACATTGCATCAAAATAAATGAGTTAAATATAAATCAGTTGAGGAAGCCATGGAGATGTACTTTACTTTTTTAAAGACAATATCAGATGGAATAAGAACCTCTAGACCAAAACAATCATTAGTTTTTACATTTGCCTATACAGGGACTTTAATTGTGAATACTGTACCAATCATTCCTTGCTCCTTTTCTGCATTTTCTGGAGTCTACTTCAATTTCATTTCAGAGGTTTTAAGCAGGAATGGAATGGTACATAAATTAAACCTCATTATGCTGAACCCTTTAGAAGATTATTAACCCTTTAACTGCCAGCCCATCTAGAGTTTGTTGGGATGCAGGTAATAGGGCAGGGCGTTATGGGTTCTCCTGCCCTGTGAACTGGTACAGGGGCCTCAAGGATCACTTACCAGTTCACAAAGGGAACTTTTCTTTTTCGACTTACCTGCGATCCATTGCCAATCCAGCTGTCCCATGCCAGGCCGATCACTGCCATCTGACAGCCGGAATATATCAGCGGAAACTGGTGTCTGTGTGCGGTGACTGCATTTTCCCCCAAAAAAACACTTGTACATGTGGTGGCTTTTTTCAGTTTAAGTACATTATTTTTCCAGTGATGTAAGGATATATTTTTTTAAGTTTGGACATAACAGCACCCTATGGGTTATGGTAAAGATTTTTCTTCTCTATAGCCCATAGGGTTCTGTTGTTTCCAGACTTAAAAACAAATATCCTTATCTCATTGGAAAAATGATATAACTAATGTTTTTAATGCTGGCTTCAACAAATAATAAGCATAACCCCTATTGAGACAGAGTCAGATCATGTCATCTCACTGAGATATCAGAAGCCGCCATGTGGGGCATGGAACAGGGAAGTCGGATGCACCCCGGGAGAAGAGGAGACCTCCAGTTCTGTATCCAGTAGGTGTGCGTTTTTTTTTTATTTGCTAGCCTCAAACCAGGGGAAACAACAAGCACATAGAATCTACGCCAGTTAACAGCAGAAGAGACAATGCCGTGCTTGGTGTTTAAAAGGTTTAGAGTAACCCATGTCAACCTCTCTGCATCAGATGGTGGCACAGAATACCAGATGCCAGTTTTAAGATTTCTTATTGATAATTGTCATTTATAATATCAGACAAGAATCCCAATTCCAACCTTTGCAAGAATCTGATGAACACACAAAAAAATCTATTTCTAAGGACCCAGTAATATAATTTTATTTGAAAGTTTTTGCTGCCAGGGCCATTTTAGCAGCAACAACCAGCAATATATTTGATTTTCATCTAGTGCTGGCAAACACACCAAAACATATTTTGCTAAAAGGCCAGGTTTACTTTCAAAAGCAAATAAGGTAAGGGCCTAATTTAAGAAACGCTAGTGTTACGTAGTGACACATAGTGGCAGGCGTTTTTCTTCAGCCCCACCAGCAAGACATATTTATGATGTGAAAAAATGTTTAGTGACACCTGCCACTATCTCCACTGAAAAATGTTCAAGCCTGTGGTCGGCGTTGCAGCTGAGGTGCTAATGTAATCAGCAGACACTGAAGTGGCGCTAGGAGGCGCTATCAATAAATTGGGCTTCCAGTTTTCACATTACTCTAGTGAAAGTTTTTGATGCAAAACATGCCCTAACTACATCCCTTTTCTAACTAATGTAAATCTTATTTTAATGCATGCCTTATTTTGAAATAAAGCAGTCAAGTAATTTCCAAATATATTTTAAAGCAAGTTTATTGAATCAAGGGGTAAGTATAACAAGTTTAATTAAATGCAGACAATGACATTCTCTTTATAATCCCGTCCCCCAATCAGCTCATCAGAGTGGGAAAGGATTACTGGTCCCTTCCTCCTCCTCCTCCTGCCCCTCCCTCTGCCTCCTCCTCCTCCAGATTAATCACATTGCTGTCAGTGCAAAGAATTTGTTATTATGTTGATTACTTTGCAGCATCACAGATCCAAAGGCCACGCCCAGTTTTTTCGGAAGATAAATCATATGGTGAAACTGTAAACCTTGATACCTCGTCCATTTCTTCTTTAATTTAAAAATGGACAGTTTAGGACATTGCCAAATGTAGCCCAACACAATGGTGTAACAATTACCTATGCCTGCAATAGCACTTTATGGGAGCAAAGGGAAAAACGAACATAAAAAAACTAGATCAACTCAGTTCCTTTTGACACAAAAAAATCTATAATTTTAAAAATTCCATCTAAAGTGGACTTACTCTTTAAAAATAAAATATATACTATCTGCTATTAAATTTACAACTATAATACCAAATGAACCTTGAACTGAGGTTTTTGTCAAACTCATACCGCAAACGGCATTATACAGACATAGCAAATTATGTATTGTACATTTGGAATCAGCTTTTAAATAGTTAAAGCCAAAATATAAAAGTAACCTTGAGAGAAATGAATGCTCTGTGTTTTTCGGTTGGGTAAACGTTACATTTACAGCATAACATTGCAATCCTAAATTGACCTTTCATTCATTTTTAGATCAGTTTAATATTTTTCAACATCATCACATGAACCACTGATGTTAATCTGTTACTGTATTATGTGTTATGCCCCCATCAGACTTGACCATCTTCTGGCTTTCACAGTGCGGATGAAGTCGCCAGGTGGATTGGAGACAGGAAGTTTATGCATCTGGCTGATGAGTGAGGTGCTATCAGGACCACACCAGGTGCATTGGCCTTTTACTGCCCTCCTAATTTGGTGAGAGATTTATACTAATGAGTAACATAAACTGCCCTGCTTATTAGAGACTCATTCTGTGTATGTGGGGCATGTTTATGTTTCACTCAGGGGGTATTAATATAAAAATGCATGATTTTTATTAATTAGGGAAAGTTGGTAGCTAATCTGTCAGTTATTTTTAAAGCAACAAATCCAGGCACCAAGATAAATGAGACACATGTAGTCTTTAGAGATATATATATATATATATATATATATATATATATATATATATTATTCTTACTGTTTTGTATCTTTTTACATTTAACCCTTTGTGAACTAGTAAGGGGTACATAAGGGGATAAGACATGGGGAGCTTGCCACAGCTGACTTGCCATTAACCTCTGGCCCCCCCATTACTTGCTTCCCCAAAGCTCGGGGTGGACGCAGCAGCCAATATGGGATATGTGGGGTGCCCTTGCTGGTTTCATCATGCCATTTTTTTATTTTTCAGGGTTTGAACCCTGAAAAATGAAAAAAAAAAAGCTTGGGGTCCCTCCCGAAGAAGGAGCCAACACCCATGATTGCAGCAGCCATTGTCACAGATCGTTTGATTGCGTTTCACTAATTGTGAAAATACCGTTTTGTGAGTACTCACCTTTAAAACGGGTATTGTGAGTGTGCCATACACTCCACTTCGGTCTTCATGACATGTGGGTAATCTCCAGTTGGGGGCGAACTTCTGCAGAGATGAATATGCAAAAAAGAAAGCCCCTCCCGGTCCATATATACCTGGGACCTCCCACCAATTCCCCAGTGTATAAAAGCAGTAAAGGGACCAGGAAGAACCAATTATAACCTTAAGAATCAAAACCAATGGTTCACCATATAAAAGCCCCAGAATACCTGAAAAAAAGGGGTGGGGCGAAGTGGAGTGTATGGCACACTCACAATACCCGTTTTAAAGGTGAGTACTCACAAAACGGTATTATTCTAAGTGTGCCATACACTCCACTTCGGTCTTCATGACATCTGGGACATCCAATAGCAGTGTCCGTCATGGGTGGGAACCAGAAACAGTAAAGAATGTAGCAACTCAAACCACTGCAGCTTGCAGAACCTTGCGGCCAAAAGCAGCATCCGCTGAGGCCCGCACATCAACCTTGTAAAACTTGGAAAAAGTATGAACGGAAGACCAAGTAGCAGCCTTACAAACTTGTTCAACATAAGCCTGGTGCTGAAAAGCCCAGGACGCTCCAACAGCACGAGTAGAATGCGCAGTGACCCTAAAAGGGGGAGGTCTCCCCTTAGCAGAATAGGCCCCAACAATGGCCTGACGAATCCATTTGCTAATGGTAGACTTGGCAGGCGCCAAACCTTTCCTGGGCCCACAGGGCACCACGAATAAAGCATCCATCTTGCGGAAGGAAGAAGTAGACACCAAATAGTACTTCACACAGCGAACAACATCCAAATTGTGCAGAACCCTCTCCTTGTCATTGTTAGGCTTAGGACACAAGGAAGGGAGAACAATGTCCTGATTGAGGTGGAAAGCAGACACCACCTTAGGAAGCAAATCCGGCTTAAAACGAAAAACCACCTTATCCTGGTGTCTCTCAAAGTAAGGGGCCTGAATCGACAGGGCCGCCAACTCAGAGACACGCCGAACCGAGGTAATAGCCACCAAGAAAGCAACCTTCTGAGTGAGAACCAAAAGAGCAATATCCTGTAACGGCTCAAAAGGAGGACCCTGCAGAGCCGAAAGAACCAAATTGAAATCCCAAACAGGGACTACAGCCTTCTGAGGGGGCCGCACATGCGCGACCCCTTGGAGAAAAGTCTTAACCAGCGGGTGTAAAGCAAAAGACCTCTGGAAGAAAACCAACAGAGCAGAAACCTGTCCTTTCAAAGTAATAAGCTGGAACCCAAGATCCAGATTATGCTGAAGAAACTCCAAAATCCTGGGTATAGAAAAAACCCTGCAAGTCAAGGCCCTAGCCTCACACCAACCAATATAGGACCTCCAAGTCCTATAGTAAATGCCAGAAGAGGACCGCTTCCTAGCCCTAATCAGGGTCTGAACAACAGCCTCAGACAAACCTTCCTCTTTCAAGATGAAGGTTTCAGCAGCCAAGCCTTCAAAGCCATTGTTTGTAAATTGGGGTAAAGTAGATGACCCTGAGATAGCAGGTCCGGTAGCAAGGGAAGCCGGTACTGGTCTACGGCCATCCTTACGACGTCTGCGTACCAAACCCTTCTTGGCCACCTTGGAGCCACCAGAATCGCTGGTGCCCCTTCTAGAACCAGTTTGCGAACTACCTTGCCCAGCATGGAGACAGGTGGAAACAGGTACAGAAAACCCAGGTCCTTCAAAGCCAGTGACAAGGCATCCACTGCCAGAGACAGGGGATCCTGAGAAAGAGACACAAAGGCTGGAAGTTTGTGATTGTGCCTCGAGGCAAAGAGATCCACCTCCAGAGTCCCCCACTTGCGGCAAAGATCCAGAAAAACCTCGGGATTGAGAGACCACTCTCCGTGGCGAGAGGATCCCCTGCTCAGGGAATCCGCCTCCGTGTTTTCCACTCCCGGAATGTAGACTGCCGAAAGGCAAGGAACATTGCTCTCCGCCCAGTGCAGGATCAGAGAGACTTCCCTGAGGGCACTCCTGCTGCGAGTCCCTCCTTGGTGATTTATGTACGCTACTGCCGTTCGGTTGTCCGAACGAACCTGAACTGGAAGACCCCGTAAATGTGGGTCAGCCGAGCCAGAACCAGTCGAACGGCTCTGAGCTCCCTGACATTGATGGGGGTGTGAGCCTCCTGGGGACCCCACACCCCGCTGAACTGATGACTCTTCCAATAACCTCCCCAGCCCGACAGGCTGGCATCCGTGGTAACCATCTCCCAACAAGAGACCAGAAAGGATCTGCCCTTCACCGGATTGCTTAAGTCCAGCCACCACCGAAAGGACTGCCGAACCCTGGGAGACATCGTGAAAGGTTGATCCAATGACTGTGGGCACCTGTCCCAATACGTTAATAGGTGAAGTTGAAGAGATCTCATGTGAAAATGTGCAAATGGCACCGCCTCGAAGGAGGATACCATCAAACCCACCAGTTTCATCCCCTGTTGGATAGAGGGACAAGGACTGGCCAGAAGAAGACGAATCAGGCCCTGAATCCCCTGCACCTTGGTCTGGGGCAGAAACACTCTGGCCCGACTGGTATCCAGATTTATGCCCAGAAATGAAATCACACGAGACGGGGAGAGAGAACACTTGGTGCGGTTGATCACCCACCTGAACCTCTCCAGGGTCGACACCACCTGGTGGGTGTCCAGTTCCGCCTGATGAAGGGAAGAAGCTGATATCAACAGATCGTCCAGATAAGGCACAATGCGAATGCCCTGAGATCTGAGCAGAGCCATTATGCCCGCCAAAACCTTGGTGAAGACCCTCGGTGCCGAGGTCAGACCGAAGGGAAGAGCTACAAACTGATAATGTTGATCCTCCACCGCAAATCAGAGGAATCTCTGATGTGCCTGAAAAATCGGAACATGCAGATACGCATGCTTGATGTCTATGGATGTCATAAAATCCCCTTGGCGAAGGGAATTGATAGCCGAGCGCAGAGTCTCCATGCGGAACTTTTTGGCTCTGAGAAATCTGTTGAGAACCTTGAGATCTAGAATGGGTCTCACGGAACCCTTCTTTTTGGGAACCCTGAAAAGGTTGGAGTAGAAACCCCTGCCTCTCTCCGCCAGAGGCACCGGGCATATAACCCCCATGTCCAGAAGGTTTTTTACTGCTAACAGGAGCCCCTGTGCAGCCTGAGGGTCCGAGGGCACCCGAGACCTTAAGAATCTTGGGGGCGGCAAGAACTCGAACTCCAGTTTGTACCCGGAGGAGACCACTTCCAAGATTGTCTGTGACCTCCCGGGCCCAGACCTGGAAGAAGAGCCGCAGCCGTCCCCCCACCCTTGCGGGTGAGGGCGCCCCTTCATTGCTGAGCCGGTTTAACGGCAGGCTTGGGCTTGGAACCCCAGGCAGCCGCGGGACGTGCCCGACCTCTGCCTCTGTTCCAGGACGAGCCCCTGACACCTGAGAAGGCCAAACCCCTAGTCGCTCTGGCCCCTCGAAAGGAAGGAGTGAACGAGCCCGCCCCCCGAAAGGGGCGGCGCTCTTTCCTCCGCTGAGGTAACTTACCTCCTTTGGCAACAGCATCCAATTTATCTCCAAACAGCCGCGAACCCAAGAAGGGAAGAGCTGTGAGCGACTTCTTGGCTCCAACGTCCGCTGTCCACTGGCAGAGCCAAACCAATCTGCGCATAGCCACCAGTAAGGCTGACGTCCTACTACACACAACAATAGAGTCTTCCATCGTAGCCATGACAAAATCCATGAACAATTTGCACTTCTTAAGGATAGCGAACTCAGCGCCAGCTGGATCAAACTGAGCGCTATTCAGCCAGTCCCTGATAAGAGACCTGGTAGCAAGCGACACCAGGGCAGATGCACTAACAGGCCGCAGGGCCGAGCCCACGTTGGCAAATGCGTGGCACGCCATCTGATCAAGGCGCTTATCCTCGCCAATGCTTAAGGGAGGTGGCGTCAGGGGTTTTCAGCACAGAAGAGTTGGTCAAACCTAAAACAGGTGCGTCGACCTCGGGAGGAGAAGACCAGCGCTTAACCGCCTCCACCGGAAAAGAATATTTCTTATCCCAACCCTGAGGCACACCAGGAAGCCGACTGGGCCTCTCCCATTCTCCAAGGATCAGCACATCAAAATGACCCTGGGTAGGGAATTCCAGACGGGGCTTGCAGGCCCCAAAAAATTTCCCCTTCTTAAGAGGGGGCGCCGCAGGCGGTTCAATATCCAACACCTCCAATAAATGTGACAAAACAGTGGCCGTATCTACGGCATCCCCCAGCGCCTGCCCGAAATTGGAATTCCTAGACTGAACATAGTCAGCCTCTGATACAATTCCCCCTCCTCTAATGGGGAATAATCGGACAAATCAGCGGACTCGTCGTCAATATCCCACAATGGCTGGGCCGACGACAAATGTCTCTTTTTAGCCTGGGCCTTCTTGCCCACCGTGCTAGCAATCATTTTCTCGATGCTGGCCAACCTAGCCCAAACATGAGAAAGCGACTCCCCACTGGTACTAATGTCACTGGTACTTTGGATAAGGTTGGGAGGGGAAGGCGATGAAGCGGGAGGAGCCGACCCAGAAGGCTAGGTACCAGACTGCCGCGTTATGGCCTTTTGTGCGCATGGTATACAGATCAGCACATTCTCCCCCGTAAGGGATACCCCGCACCCCACACATGGCCCGGATTGTCCCAAAGGGATCCCGAGCCCAGTATCCTGCGGAGCCTCCATATGGTGAATTTTTGTGGTCAGTCGCAAGACCGCAGGGAATTACGCATAAGCAACCCGGGATGCCCCTTAAATTCCCAGTGGGAGGATTTTAGGTGGACAATTTTTCACTAGGGACCCCAGGACCAGGAGGGACCCCTTAATATGCACATATACAGGGCAACCTGTAACACACAAAACAAGCAACATAAGTGCAGAGCTGTGTAAAAATGGCCATAACCTTACATGTAAAAAACTACAGCATTTGATCTTGCAGCCACACAAAATGTAAATATACAGGTATATATATATATATATATATATATATATATATATATATATATATATATATAAATATATATACCACATCCCAGCCAGACAGTGCAATTAAGGCACACACACAGGTTTGAGACCAGTGGGGGCCCCCGCTAAATAGGGGCCCCCACACACACACAAGCTAAGGAGATGGCCATCGGGCCCTTACCACACCGATTGCTATGCGGCCTGCCAGAGAAGATGGCCCCCACGCAGCCTCGTGCCTGAGGAGGGAGAGCAGGGGGAGGGCGGGCCAGCGCAGAAAGCGCGTTTGCCGGGCCACGCCCCCCTCCCAGCAACGCAGACCCCTAGAAAACGAGCACAGCAATCGCGCCCAAAAAGAGGGCGGGGCTACCGCGGCCGCGCCGAGAGCCCGGCCCCGCCCTTTCCCAAACGCAGCCTGAGGGGGAGAAGCTCCCCCAGGCTGTAATCAGTCCCTGGTATGCCAGTAAGGCAGCAAACACTCACACACACACAGTAAAAAACTCAGCACACAGGGACAAGGGCTGGGGAAAACAAAATATCGGCCAGGCCAGGCAACCCCCCCCCCCCCCCCGGAGGGGAATAAGGGACCCGGAAGGGGGGAATCCTGCCAGGAGCCGGCCATAAGCCTAACGGGACGGGGCATCCCACACCTGGATCACCAAGAAAGGTGGGAGGCTCAATATAGGGCAATTTAGAAGGGTCCTGGCAGTAATAGGGATAATAGAAGGCCGGGCGCGAGCCCGGCTTACCTGTAAGTAAAGAAGTCTTCATCTTCTGTCTTTTCGCCTTCCCTGCAGAGAAGGAACTGGGGAATTGGTGGGAGGTCCCAGGTATATATGGACCGGGAGGGGCTTTCTTTTTTGCATATTCATCTCTGCAGAAGTTCGCCCTCTACTGGAGATTACCCAGATGTCATGAAGACCGAAGTGGAGTGTATGGCACACTTAGAATAATGATCAACTGGCCTTTGCCCTCAATTGCAAACCTCTGCGCTCATAAATCATGTAGAGAACACAGTCAGATCTGTATATGTTATTTCTGAGCACTCAAACTCATTTTAGCAAAGGTGAGAAAATGACCAATAACGAGAATTCAGAATTCATGTTGGGCGTAGGGAGCTAAAAACAATGGACAAAAGTTTCTGCTCCAGTTGTTTTGCAGGTGACAACCTTTGTTCACATCTTACCCCTGGCTGGCCTACAAAAGTTGTCAAGAGAAAAGTGATGTGCCCTGAGTGAAGGGCACAAAGTGACATTGCAACCTTTACTTCCAACAATGCTGTGTTCTTAAATACATAAAAACAATGATTTTAATAGCAGGGATTTCCATTATATACTGAAGGTTTGACAAACTATATTGTTTTATGAAGAACATTGCCTCTTTTAAGTTTTAAAGGTTGTTTCTGTGAATAAATTAGTAACAGAGGCTTAAATTATGCAATGAAATCTGGACAGAACTAAATGCCTCAATGCAGAAATGCAAGGCCTTCCTATTTTACAGTGCAGTATATTAAAGTGGACCAACACCCAGGATTTTGACTATCCTGGGTCTTGGTCCACTTCGGTGGGGCACCCCCGATCGGGGTGCCCCGCTGTGTGAAACCCCCCCTAACCCCCCGAAAAACTCACCTATCCCCGCTCCCAGCGCCGACGTACAAGCGAGGATCAGGAACGTCTAAGCGGCAGCCGCCGCCGCCGCCTCCCTCGCGTCACTTTCGGCGCGCGCGCGCCCCCGCCGGCCATTCGCAGACGGCCGGCGTGGGCGCGAGCACGCCTACAGGAGCGCGAGGGAGGCGGCGGCGGCCGGCCGCCGCCGAAGATAAGGTAAGGTGTTTGGGGTGTTTGGGGGGGTTTCACCCCGCGGGACATCCCGATCTCGGAAGTCCCGCGGGGTGGGGGGTGATCGGCCCGGGAATCTTATAGATTCCCGGACCGATCACCCGTGGGTGTTGGTCCACTTTAATACATACAATATACATTTTTGAGAAGGTAATGAAAGCCACAACATTCACCTGTGAACATTCAGTGTGGTAAGTTTGTTAAGCAATCTCAAAATACAAAATTACTCATTTCACAAGCCTTGTGTTTGGTTTTAGACAATACTAGAAAATGTACCCGGCGGGTATAAAGTGTCAGTGTGGTAATTAGATTCATTCCAAGGGTACCCTGGAGGCCAATTTATGCCCTTGTTTTTTTTTTTATAACAGGGAAGTCGCCAGAAGCTGGGGAGAGCTGCAGCTCTACCTATGTCACCCATTCATTTCTATGGGCCAGTCTTCCCCATCCCCCTCCTCTTCTGTACATCTGGCAAGAATGAGACCTTTGCTCAAACCTTCCTTGGCACCCAATGTACCTGTGTGCCAAATTTGGGGTCAAACAGTTTAGGCGTTCAGAAACTTTTTATTTTCTAATAATTTCAAGTACTACTTCAGTTGTACATATGATTTGTCGGTCACCTAAAACAGTGTTAAAATGGGGTAAAAAAGTACATGAAAATACAGGTATATCATTTTCATCAAATTTTAAGGCAGTTTTGCATTTATGGAGCAAATCTGCATAGGTAACATATAGATGGCAGCAGATAAGGTTGGGGTACAATCAGGACACTCCTAGTACTGGCACTAGAAGTATCCTTACACATGGGAGCTGGCGGTCACTTCTCTGTTGCCCTGGCTGGGCCTGGTTTTAAATGCTGTTGACAAGAAAAGGATAGCGGGCAGAGGTGATTTACAACAGCGCACTTCTGCTGCACACTCTGCATTCTCCCCCTGCCACAGCCAGCCAGCCCCCCCAAAGTTCCCCGTTGATTTCAATTTATTTTTAAATTGAGAATCAAAGTTTGGCCGAACTTGCCGAAACCAAACTTCATGTATAGTAAGATCTCATGTGAATTAGCAAATATCACCTGTATTCCTACCATAGTAATACATATAATTACTGTAATTAATCAGATATCTCATGTGATAAATCCCTTCGAAAAATCAAGCCCCAAATGTTCATGAACATGGATGGAGTTTATGTGTTAATATGTTAAGCCATTTGGTGTATGTTTTATTGCGCAACCAATAATTGCACGTTCATAGGAAAGATAAAAAGAATCAATAATGCTGTAAAAACTTCCCTAAACCCTGCATTCTCCTTCCTGTCAGCGACGGAGGTGTTTGAAATGGTCACAGAAAAACAGCCACCGCACCCCATGAGTGCTGGAACTGGGAGCGTCCTTACTGATGGGGAAAGGAAGTGGATTGTGGGGCTCAGGTAAGTTTTACATAAGCTTTGGCTTCTGCATACTTTAGGTGAAGCTGCTGCTCAGCAGCCTATCAACCAGATTTTCCATGTTCAGACTGGAACCCAAACTCACAGAGCTCGGTACGAACCCGAACGTTGTGGTTTGGGTTTGCCCATTACAAATATTGACCCATATGCATTGATTTCATTCTCCTGTTTATTGTCTTCTGCTGGATCTGTGCATTTTGTCTTATTGATGATCGTGTAAATTGCTGAATCTTTAGAGACCAGGCCAGGGAATAGAGAACTGATATGAACCATTTAGGTTGTTTATCATGGACAGAAATTTCCCTGCTTGCTACATACAAGATTATATATATATCTAGTTAAAGTATTTTCAGAAGTATTTTTTGCACATATAAAACCAGATGTACTCTAGAATACACTGGAATTCTGCCAGGATGCTTGTGTAAGTACTGCAAGATAACAGTGCCGCTATGTCTTATTAAACATCACATACAAAACACTCTTAAAAAAGTTCAGGAATACCATCATTAAAATACAGTATTTTAACAGGATTACATCAAACAAAAAAAAGAGTCAGAGGATACTTGCCAAACATATGTTATATATAGTATATATTAACAATCATTTTGCCAAATTAGCTCTGAGTCTGCCAAACATTCGCAGTTCCTAATCCCAAAATCTCAACAGCTGTATAAGAGTTACCACAAATCAATGTTTTTCACAGTAACCCATTCACAAAGAAATCTAACTAAAACCCAAGCTTTTCCAAATAACTCATAAATGGCATGTGTGTATAAATCAGTTTTAATAAGTACATTTTAAAGTGTATAACATTACCAAACTTTGCTGTGGGCATAACAGCGACTGTGTTGTAGGTATAGTTCTCATACAGCAAACAGAAATGAATTTTTGGCTGGTAGACTGACAGACATAGGCCCTTATTTAACAAGGGATAGCGACAGGTAGCGACTGGTGAGCGGCCGGTAATGACGGGCCCCCCCACAATCACACATTTATCAAGCCGATCCTGCTTAGCGACTGAGATAGCGCCAGATAGCCACTCATTCATCATTATTCCAGCCTCAGCCCACAGCGCCAGTGTCCGACCTTGAACAGCGACAGGTATGACCTCTCGCTACCTGGCGCTCTCCAATGCATTTCAATGGAACAATCTTTAAATATTCATAATTAATTGTTATTATTATTATTTTTTTTTTTTTAAATGTGAAAAATTCTGTGACCACTTCTGCCATTTTAAACAATTTTTTTAAGGTAAAAAATAAAAATTGTACAGAATTGATATTACAGGTCTGATGTTAATGCATTCATATTACAAAATTATTTTAAAAACTTGTTTTTTTTTGGTTTCCAAAATTATGGTTGTTTGGGGGTTAAAAAACTACTTTTAACCCATCACCGCCAGCGCTCTGATAGCAGAGTTAGAGAAAGTTGTGAGTACCCTTTTTTAACCTAGCTTAAACTTGACCTTCAGCATGAATTAATGAAAACCCCAAACCCTTAAAAAAACTATTCTCCAGCATCTAAAATTAATATATTTTAATTTTTTCGTCACTTACTTATTATTATTTCCCCTGCTGGGCTTCAAATCTGTTCAAGACTCTAAGATACAGGCGCCGCCATCTTGCCTCAGAAGCATAACATACTGAGGAGAGGGTTGAAAAGCACAGGGGGGCAGGTTATAGCTCTGCTCTGCATAGACAGAGCAGAGCTGGGGTCAGAAAAAGGACAGCAATCCCAGAATGCAGAGCGGCATAGTCAGAAGACACTTCCTGTCTGCAGGCAGGCCGACATCTTGGATGTTAAACGGCTCAGAAATGCAATGGGTGCAAGTAGTATGATTTTTAATGTGAGCAATTTGTATGTACAGGGTGGGGGAAACATACATGTTATTCAGGGTGAAGGTCCAGTTTAAAGACAAAAATGTGCCCAAGGGTTTCAAATAATTGTAGCTATTGCTTTAAAATAAGTTGTTACTGACCAAAAAGGCTGTTTGTTATGCTGCTTTGTCAAAGCAGACAATAAAGTAGATTAAAGCTGAGCAATTAAAGTATGATCCAGGGCCTACTGTAATTCAAGGGAACGAGAACGAGATATCTTACTAAAAGGGATTGTAACCCAACCGGCAATAACAAGGCAGCAAGTAGCTCACCCAATTCCAGTCCTATGTGCCTCTCCCCCATTTCCTGCAGGTCTAGATAGAAACTGTAGCAGGGCTCCAAATTTGCCCTCCTTTGAATCCCAATTCACCCCGGACCAAAGAAAAACATGCCACTTTGTCCCCCTGTGCTCTCAGCATGAGCAGGCACAGCAAGCCACCATGATCATAATGACATAATGCTGCATAATAACAAATCCTTCCCAGTTCAACCACAACACTGAAATTGAAGCAAAAAAAGAGGCTTAGAAAATAATACATAGAATATAATACAACAAGGAATTTTGAGATGCCCTGAATTGCCTTGTTTTCCACTGTGGGAGTGGGAGTTAGTGTGTCTCTGTGCAGGCACTTCATAAAGTCAAAGAAGTCAAATGTGCTTTTTTGTTGTTCAAGCCATAGCATCCCAAACCAGAATTCTCCCTGGGAATCCTTGCATACGATCCAAAAGTCTTCTTTGACTTGTATTTCTTGAAAGCTTATTTGTTTTTGCATATAATAGTTAACATGATGCGTTTATCAATGTTTGGCAGTGTGGCATATAAGTGCCTACTTATCATTAATTTACTGAAAGACTGTCTGTTGCAATGAAATGCCTGGGTGACCTGTTTACCTGTTTCGTAACGGACCTCCTACCACTACTTCCTACAGTGACCTTTAAAGGTTGCTGAATTCCTTTCTCCTGGGCATATGTCCCATCCAATGTAATCATCCTTGGAAGGCCAAAACCCCATGTGACCTTCGCCAACCCAATGGGATCACTGAGAGGATGTGCAGAATTGGCTACCTCAAGAACAAGAACACAGAGGGATGATTTTTCCTGATTTGGGCCTTTCAAGGGGAATTCAAGCACAGGCAGTTGAGATGCACTTTCAACTGTTTAACTTTAGGTCTGCTTTAAAGGAAATCAAAACAACTCCCCTGAACCCTGTCCCATGTGCCTTTCCTTCATTTCATGCAAAACAGAGGAGTTTCCTTGGCATGGCTCCAAAGTTTGGCCTCCTTTCAATTTTATTTCTCCAGGACAACACAAAAATTGGTCTAAAAGCTACTCTATCAGGTAATTTAATAAAACTACAATTTATATTGTAGCTATTACAAGCCCCACGTACAAAGCAGAAAAGCAGTCCGCAGAGCTGCTTTGCTCCGTTTTTATGATGTTGTACTAACCTGATTTTCCTATGACTACTCTATTTTTTTTAACTAAAGAAATTTAGTTAAAATCGTCAAAATTGATTACAAAATCGATCACAGATAAAATGTTTTTAATGTACACATCTGATTTAGTAAAAACTCTGCTGCTACAAAACTCAAAGGTTAAAGTAATCAATGTTCCTTAAATGAGCACTATTGCGAAAAATGACACGATGATAAAAATCCATTTACTGGATAGCGGAAGGAGGGGTCACTTATACACCCATCATTAAGAAATATCCAGCCAGGCTTGTATATTTATTTATTTTTTTGTGCAATATATCTTTATTAAGTTTTATATAGAGATGTATAAACATACAGACAGAAAGAACAGCGCAAGAATAATACAAAACCTCAGCACCACGAGCATACAATGAAGATAACCAGTACAAGCATCGAAATAACAGGATTGTCGAAGGGTTTTACACAGATAGTAATAAAACTAGTTATCCAATAAGGTCTACAACCCCCTTCAGTTATAATCAAATGCCAAAGGTGACAGTATCAGACGTTACAACAATATCCATAACAGTAACCACCTTACCTCAAGCCTGTAAGGCTACCACGTTTATTGGTCTCCCCGTTTAACTAAAATGGGGGACCCGAGGGGTACCTCCATCGCCAATGTCCGGAGAGACAGAAAAGAGGGGAGGACCTGACCAGGTCAGGGGCTCGAGAGTGACTGCCCGGCGCTAGGGGACACTGCCCCTTGAACAACCATCAACCCCTCCAACTGTGATCTCACCGGCATTACTGTGGACAGCTCCGTCCGCCCCTGGAGTAAACCCAGGGAAGGCGGAGAAAAGAAGAAATAGAGAACACAAGAAATATAAATGAAGAAAGAAGAAAGGAAGGAAAAGAGAGAAGAAAGAATGAACGCCTACATTACCCATCTCTCTCCAGTATACTCCGAATCTCCGGGGAACTCTTGGAGACCTCCCATATTGTCCATGTCCTGGAGTGTTTTCCGGCCCCACCCTCAACTCCATCAAGAGCTAGTTCCTCCATTCTTTTGATATTTTCCAACTCCCCAAACCATTCCATCAAGGTGGATACAGTGTTGGAGCGCCAATGTAGGGGAATTACTGACCTAGCAGCCGTAAGCATATGCCTCAGCAGGCCCCTCCCCCCTCTGCCACTGAACCCGGAGTCATCGACAAAAGGGCCACTTGAGGGGTGTTGGGGATATTCTCAAGGGTCGTATACTCAAACACTCCCTCCCAAAAAGCTTTAATAGCAGGGCATTCCCACCAGATGTGGGTCAAGGTCCCATGGGCCCCGTTACATCTCCAGCAATTACCTGTCTCCGCTCCTCCGAACCTCACTAAGTCTGCAGGGCTCCTGTACCACCTGGTCAGGATTTTGTAATTCCTCTCCTGGGCCCTGCAAGCCATTGAGAATTTGTGTGTCAGAGCAAAGGATTTCTCCCATTCCTCCCTCTCAAACTTCTGACCCAATTATTCTCCTGCAAAATTGTGGAAGCCCCTCTTCCACACCCCCAGTTAGATAAATCCTATATAAAGTTGAAATTGCTCGTGAGGGGCCTGGGCCTTGAGGATCATCTCCAGGGTCGTTAAGGGCCGGGACAAGGCAGTTCCAGGAGCGAAGGATTCAATGAAGGCGCTCAACTGGGCATTTAAGAACCAAGACAGTTTCCTCCCCCCACCCCGCTCTCTCAACTCAGAAAGTGATGGCAGGCCAGATCCAGAGGTAACCTCACCCAGTCTTGTGTCCTGGGTTGCATCCCACATAAGGAATGACTTGGCGTCCAGCCCTGGGGTGAAAGCAGGGTTATTGAAGAGCGGGGTGAGAGGACCAGGTCTATGCGATAAGCCCCTCCGCTTCAGGGATCTATCCCAGAGGGTCAGCAATGGATTCACTAAGTATGGAAGTTCCCACCTCTTTGGACGGCATTCGGGGTCCACCCAAGGCAGGGCAGTCAGACTAACTGGTGAAATATCGCTTTCGAGCACGACGCATTGTTTACTCCCCTTGTGGTGGAACCAGTCAACCAGCCTCACTAGGACCGCGGCCGCACGATACGACTTCATGTCAGGGACCCCTAGCCCTCCTGCGTTCTTAGGTCTACACAGCGTCTCCCTACTCACCCTGGGCTTCTTGCTATCCCATACGAAATTAAAGAAAGCAGCCTGTAGCTGCCTAAAGAACCCCCTTTCCGGCAGCAGCGGCAGAGTCTGAAAAACATATAAGAACCTAGGCAACACGTCCATTTTTAGCAGGAGTACTGTTTTTTTAGCATACGTTCCCAGACTCTTCATCGTGTTGTTAAGGAGAGGCATATAGTTTAGTTTAAGGAGAGGCATATAGTTTAGTTTATAGAGTTTCCCCAGGTCAGTGGATACCTGCACCCCGAGATATTTTATGCCACTTAAATGGGAAATTCGTCCGAATTAAATCTTGGGCGGCCCATTTGTCTAAGGAGATATTCAAGATC
Organism: Gastrophryne carolinensis; assembly: GCA_027917425.1. Lineage (NCBI taxonomy): Eukaryota > Metazoa > Chordata > Amphibia > Anura > Microhylidae > Gastrophryne > Gastrophryne carolinensis. The sequence continues at coordinate 219,075,216 of CM051234.1, forward strand.
TCTGTTTTATGCCCTTATTCATCAAGCGATAGCGCCAGGTAGTGTCTGACGAGCGCCAGGTCCCGCCAGCTAACGGCGGCTACCGACTCAAGTACGCCCGGCGTCGGCCACAATGACGCATTTATCAAGCTAAATGAGGCTAGCGCCGGCGAGAGTGACAGCTAGCGCAGGATTCATCATGTAGCCGACTGCAACGAACAGCGCCGCTGCTAATCCCATCACAGCGCCAGGTATGACCTGTCGCTCCCTGGCGATGTCCAATGCATTTCAATGGAGCAATCTTTAACTAATCATAATTAATTGCTATTAATGGTTTTTTTATTTTTTTAAAGGCCAAAAATTCTGTGACCACTTCTGCAATGTTAGGATTTTTTTTTAAGGGAAAAAAAAAAAAAAAGATTTTGTGCAGAATTGATATTACAGGTCTGATATTAATGTATTCATATTACGGGATGTTTATAAAAACTTGTATAATTTTACAATCAAAAAATATGGTTGTTTGGGGGTTAAAAATATTTTAAATCCATCGCCGGCAGCGGTCTGGGGTTTATACAAGGAATTCACAGCGCCAAAAAATTCGGAGCGTGATTTGTTAATGAATCTGCAGCAAGCCGTTCGCTCTGGCCATTCGCTGTCAGGCGCACCCATACAATGCTGAACCTGTGAAACAGCGACCCCTGAACCCGTATTCAACATTACCGCACACCGACTGAGTCGCTGTCAACAAGCAAACCCCGGCCAAGCACAGCGAATACTAGCTGGCGCTGTGAAAATCACGCTACTGGCGCTCATCTGTCGCTACCTGGCGCTATTAATGAATCGGCCTCCCCGTCATATTAACTTTAAAGTTGCTCAGCTTGCTAAATCTTTCAAACCCCCGGATGATGGAAGGCAGAGAGGTATGCAGGGAGATCATGTATAAAAGGAGGTCATCGGCAAAGAGGGAGAGTTTATATTCTCTCCTCCGGCATGGCACCCCATTGATAGAGGGATTGGCTCTCAAGGCATTCGCCAGGTGCTCCATTACCAGAACATAAGCCTCGATTCAAAGACACATTCGTCCGGACTTCCGTAGCTGTCTGTGAAAGTTTTAGTGGAAGCAAATCGGAACATTTCCGTTAGTTTCCAAACAAAATCTGATATTTTTCGTTTGTTCAGATAACTTACGTTGTTGGGATGGGCTTGCGTCTGATTCAGAGAGCTGATTTCCGACGGACCACCACCCTATAAATCCGTTTAATTTCCGATCCACTTACGGGACCTTTGAGGCCTCGGATTGCTATTGTTGAACATGTTTTGCGGCTATGTGGAGGAGTCTGCGCGCCTTTAGCACCAAGGCATTGCATGTATCAGCATGGCCGAGGCCATAAATTGTATAGCAATGCATACCTGAATCAATAGATTTCATGTATGCCTTATAGATGCATTTTAATGCTGACCTAAATTAGTCCTTAGCATGTAAACATTTATTTTCCCACACATCCATATAATTGCTATATTTTTTTTTTTTACTTATGTCCTTTGTGAATTATATTTGGATTGTTGAACTTGAATCTTAATTTGTTGTAGGAGTTATTGTTTTAGTCGGTTACCTTTGCTTTGTGTAATTATTTTGGTTGCAGGAACCGCAAGATGTGCCACTCACACAACATACAAGGAGTTTTTGGTCCAGCTATGCGATTCCTCAGTGTTCTTGCAGGGCATCCAGGGTCGTCCCATGATGCCTATATATTGCAGAGCTCCGGCTTACTTCGTCAGTTTGAGTCAGGAGAATTATCTGGTGGATGGCTCCAGGGTAAGTTTGCTCACATTCCATCAATCCATTTTCACTGTATGGCAATGAATATAGTTGATGACTCATGTCTTAACCTATGGCTGTTTTTAGCCCTTGATGACATGTTAAACAATATAGTAGCTTAGAATGTGTATTTTATGTTAGTATTTTTAAATACTTTCAGGGGATTCTGGATATTCACTCCTGCCCTTGCTCCTGATGCCCGTTCTTTGCCTGCAGAATGCGGACCAGGGGTTCTCTAATCGGGCACTATGCAATACCCGGCCCGTGGTGGCGAGGGCCCTCTGGCTTTTGAAGTCCAGATTTAGGTGTTTGGACCATACGGGGGGGGGGGGCACTGCAGTATGACCCCAACAAGGTTATACCAATATTTTAATTTAAGTTTTTTAACAGGGACCACACGTGCCAGAGTGGCACAACTGAGTGTCAGGGTCCTTCAGTTGCTGGGCGAGATGCAGGAGCTGCACAACTCGTTGGGGACCACAGATGAAAAATAATGTTATGTGGCCTGCCATTGCTATGTATTTTGTTTTTTATAGTTGTAAAAATTTTAAATTTTCAAATTTTTTAAAAATGTTATATTTTATGATGGAATCAAAAAAAAATGTTACAGTGTCATTTCATTTACAAAATACATTAACACAAAACTAATGGGCCCAGAAATATTTAATATTCACATGACCGAGAAGTGATTTGGGTAAGTTTTAGGGGGCTAAAATGGAAGAAGAACCTAACCGCGAAGTGGTTTGGGTGAGCTTTAAGGGTCCAAAAGGGAAGATGGAGGATAGTGCTAAGTGATTTAGCTAAACATTGTAGTAGAAGTGAGGGTGGCAAATATGTAGGCGAGCACTTTAATTAGTTACGTTTGTAGTGTGTGCAGGCGCAAGATCGTAAGGATTTCCGTCCGGACGAATATTTATTGAAAAAGGGAAACAGAATCTAACGGGAAACGTAAAGGATTCGTGGGAGGATACGATGGGAAAAGGGCAAAAATGAAAGCCTACGTTGTAACATGTGAAAATGAAACGGAAAAGTCACGATGGAAAATGACATACTCGTATTCGCAATCTGCCGTACAAACGTACGCATAGAATCGTTCGTACACTCATACGAGAACGGAAACATTTAAAAAGAAAAACAGATCGGCACTAAAACGGAAGTTTTTTTTTGTCTCTCTGAATCGAGCCTATAGAGTAAGGGGGACAAAGGGCACCCCTGTCGTGCGCCATTCCGGATATTAAAAGATCCGGCGAGGGTGCCGTTGACTTTAACTTTGGCAGTGGGTTCATGGTAAAGAGCCATGATTCTATCCAACATGACTGGTCCTACTCCCACCTGGGACAGCGTGGCCCTTAGGAACCCCCAATGCACCCTGTGAAACGCCTTCTCCGTGTCCACCGCCAGAAGGCAGAACGGGACCCCCTTCGTTTGGGCGTAGTGCATTAGCGAGACAGTTTTGATAACATTGTCCCTAGCTTCCCTTCCCGAGACAAACTTGATCATTAAGTATCAGTGAGGGTAGCAGGGGTTGGATCCTGTTTGCCATCATTTTGGCAAACAGTTTGACATCCACATTGATCAACGAGATTGGTCTGTAATTACCCGGAGAGGTACCATCTTTCCCAGGTTTCGGAATGACAGTAATGTGGGCTTCTAGGGTCTGTCTCGGGAAGGGGCACCGACCCGACACAGAGTCAAACACTTTCGTCAAGAAAGGGGCTATCAGGGATGCCATTGACTTATAGAAACGGGGGGTAAACCCATCCGGCCCGGACTCTTCCCCGCGGGGGTCCCCTTTTTGGCCTGCACAGCCTCCTCTTGCTGTATCAAATCCTCCAACGCCTCACTTTACTCCGGGGGGATGACTGGTAGGGTCGTCTCTGTGATATAATCATCTAAGTCTCCCACTATCCCCCCTTGTGCACCCCGGACTGAAGCATTGTTAATGTTATAGAGGTTTGAATAGTAAGATTGGAATTCGCCCGCTATTTGGGGTGTCTTATGCACCTCCCCACCATCCACCGTTTTCATACTGGGGATATATGTACAGCCCTGCCTTGGGTGGAGCGACCGAGCCAACAGCCTACCACACTTATCCGAGTGCTCGTACAGGCGTGCCCTACAACGATCTCTAAATCTGAGGTAGCATTGATCATAGAGCCCCTTTAACTTCTGCCTAGCCTCCAACAACTCTTGTAGGTCCCCAGGAGATTAGAGGGTCTTATGAGTTTTCTCTAACTCCTGTATGCGCACCAGTGTTTCTGCAATCTGTCGAGCCCTTTCCTTCTTGAGCCTCGCTCCATGTTTGATGAAAACTCCCCGCAGCATACACTTGAGCGCCTCCCACTGTATTGGTAGTGAAGTACTGTCATTGCTGTGGTCAACCTGAAAATTGGCCACCACAGCCTTGATCTCAGTCATGCATAGCATGTCTTTCAACAGATTATCATTCAAACGCCAAGTGCACTGCCTGGGGGTCGCGTCCCAAACCGGGAGGCCCAAGAATACAGGGGCGTGATCCGAGTATTTGACCAATCGAGGACTCAGGGTCTATTGCAAGGGTGTGGTGGCTCAGGAGGAAATAGTCCAGCCTGCTATACATATTGTGAGTGTGGGAAAAGTACGTATAGTCCCTCTCCCCCCATGGGGGATCCTCCATACGTCCACCACCTGTAGGGACTGAAGAGCTTTGCGGAATCTGTTAAGTTTAGAGTGGAGGATTGCCGATTTCCCCTGAAAAGAATCAATCCTTGGGTTTAGGACTAGATTGAGATCTCTCCCTATAATTAGCGTTCCTTCTCTAAAGTCTTCCAGCAAACGTAACATACCCAATCCCGCCTCCACCTGTCCCTGATTGGGTAGGTACAGATTGGCCAGGGTGTATCTCGCCCCACACAAGGTAAATTTGAGGAACAGGTATCTGCCCCCAGGGTCCTCCGTAACCTGTACGTTCTCTATGGGAACGTTTTTATGTATGGCAATAGATACACCCTTAGATTTATTCTCGGGATTGGGGCTGTGATACCACTTATCATAGTATCTATTTCTGATTTCTGGGATTTTCCCTTGACAAAAATGTGTTTCTTGTAGAAGGGCTATGTCCACTCTTTCCATACAAAATTTTGGCCCTTTTCTCTGGGATGTTCAAACCCTTAGCGTTAAACGTACAGAGTTTAAGACTCATCAGTGCAGCCAAATTACAGGTAGAGGGCACACACCCGACTAAATGATGTCACAGAGTCTAGTTCACGTTACACTTCCCAGGCCCCGATGGTCAGGACCAGAATTGCGCCCAGAGAGAGAGGCAAGCGGCCGATCAGAGAAATAGAGCAAAAAGACAAAGAGGGAAAAAAGGAAAGATAGAAAAAAGAGACAGAACTAACAAGACTAACAAACTAACAAAGCCCTCCTTAAAGAGGGGGGCAATTAAGAACTAAGAGGGCCGTAGCCCTCAACACCACGCAAATCCCTCTGGCTCACCACCAATGGGATGGCGCAGAAACCTAAATGGGAAAGTGACCTCGCCACTCAGGAGTGAGCTTCCGCCGACGTCTTCAGAGTCACGAATAGGAGCAACCCAACTCCTTCCACAAGCCCATCTATTGCCTCCCTTGCCGCGTCCTGAGTCTCTCTTTCACAGCCCTATAGGATTAAACCTTGTGGAACGCCCCATTAACCATCAACAACCATGGGATTGTACAGGCAAGGCCCAGCCCCCCACCATTACTAAGCCGGTGAGTCCCCAGCCCCTGAGCCGGCGAGAACAGGATGTCGCCAGCGTCAGGTGAGAGGGCGCACCCGGAGCCCCGCGCAGGGCCCACATGACCAGGCCACCCCAGCTCAACGGTCCATATAATGGACCGACCTTGCTCCAGCGGCGGGGCACCACCGCAGGCCACGGCAAGGCCAACCGAGCCGACCACCGGACCACTCACCTGGACCGGACAACATCAAGGGGGGGAACTCGAGATCCGGGAGGGAAAGATCCAACCCGGACTCCCCAGTCTTGTACCCCAGGGGCTTAACTGCCCCAGGCGGGCTGTCGGTAAATCAGGGGAGAAGCAGGGGGGATCCGGCCCACCAGGCCTCGGTCCTCACCAGGCCCCACGTCCACTCACAGTCATATTCAGGCCAACCCACCCGTTCCCATACGAAAAAGAGAGGTAAAACAGCATAACACAAGATCATATCAAGTATCTATGGCTTTCTATAGGGATCAAAAAGCGTCTCTATCAGATTCAAACATAGCAAGAGAGGTAAAACAGCAAGACACAAAAATGTAATGGACCTTGCATCTTCCTATAGGGATCTAAAAACGGCTCTACTGCTCTGGGTTCCTTCTGGGGCCCCTCCCCCCCCACTCACGGACCCATCTGGGGCAGCTAGGGGCCCTCTGCGGGATCGGGGGGGCGGGTTAAAGTCCAGCCAGTCCGGGACCGGGAAGGGATCCAGGCCCAAAAAAGCAAACAGGTTTGGTAGGTCGGCTTTACTGCGCAGGGCAAAAGTAGAATTGTCCTTCCGAATTATAAGGTGGAACGGGTGACCCCACTTGTAGGAGGCCCCCATTTCCCGGAGCCTGTCGAGCAAAGGTCGGAGTGTTCTTCTCATCTGCAAAGTACGACGAGATACATCAGGTAAGATTGTGATCTGCGCGCCCCTCCATTCAATTCTGCGTTGCTCCCATGCCCGCCGCAGGATGTCCTCTTTAACTGTGAAAAAATGGACTTGCACAGGACATCTCTGGGGGCCTGGGGATCCCCGGCCGGACGCCCCACCACCCTATGGACCCGATCAATGTGTAACTCGGCATCCACAGGTCTCTCCAACAGGGAATTGAATAGATCCGTTATTGAGGAGCGCAGATTTTCCGGTCGGACCGATTCAGGGATGCCACGGATCTTCAGGTTATTACGCCTATTTCTGTTTTCCTGATCGTCCACCTGGAGCCGAAGGTCGGTCATCTGCTGATGGTAAATTTCTTGCATTCTCTCCAAGTTCGCTAGACGAGTCTCATGGTCAGTCCGGGAGTCATCAAGAGTGGGACTTTGGTTTCCAAAGCAGAGGATTTCTGTTGTATATCTTCAATCTCTCTTCGTAAGGCTCTTTCAATTCTGATCGCCACCGCCTCGAGGTCAGCCCTAAGCTCTATCTTTGTCGGTAGATATTGTAAGATAGCCTGAATATTGGGGTCGATGATCGGGATCGGGGAAGGCTGGCCACTGTGGGGGCATCCCGCCACTGGAGAATCAGCCAGGTCGGGCACTTCACGCTGAGAGATACCCTGGCAAGCGGACCCAGGCGCAGCTGCATATCCCCACCCAGGGGAGAGGTCACCAAGGGACGCAAGGCTGGAGCCGGAAGACGGCTGCAGGTAGGTGCGGTCTCCTCCTCTTCGGTCCTCAGTCTTGGGGGCCCTCTGCTCGATGCGCTCGCCCCAGCGCGACCTCCGACGGCATCACGACCCCCTTCCCCGGCAGACGCCATCTTGGCCGACAGGTCACCAGACCCCAGCTGGGGTTTCGGATGAAAAAAGTCCCCTATAGCGCTTTTTGGGGGTACCTTAAAGCTGGCCCCTGATTTCTTCTTCTTGTTGCCACCCATCAGGGTGGTCCGGGTACAAATTAGGGTGCTCAAATCGCCTGAAAATGCTCTCCCATGTGCGTCTTTACTCCCTCATGCCGAAGCCACGCCCCCTTAATTTATTTTTTTTAATGGAAGGAAGAGAAAATCAGGGGGGCAGGTTTTGTCTCAAGCTTGGCGGGAGTTTTATTAAGTTTGGGTGTATAAGTGACCCTTCTCATTACAGGGATTTTTAATATTACACAATTTCAAGATATACTTCCTTTAATAAAAACCCAAATTCGAAATATTCTTTACTTTCAGGTACATTTATTTTATTAATCAGAGAGTAAACATTTCTAGCTGTTCTAAAGCTGGGTACAGATATGCAATAAAGGTCAGAATACAGACAAAAACTTAACTGAACAGCTAAAAGACACACCTACAAGCGATTTAGATCATAGCCCTATTTGCTCTCTGATTTATTGTTATGCCTCTAGGTTGGGCAGTACATTTTCCAGATGTGTAGAGTGATGAGATGACCAGTCTACCAAAGTTTTCACTAAAATATTAACCAATTATCTTTTGGATGGATAACATTAAAGTGTCAGAAGTCATGAGGTGCATTTTTGTAAAATATATAGGAATTATGTCTGTATTCTGCTTTAAAACAAATTGGTGCCAGGGCCAACTGGGGCTAAAAATCAGCCACTTATTTATTGCCCTGTGGCTGACCCACAACATTCCTGCTGAGCCCTGGCATGTGCTTCCCAGACTGTCTTGCTTCTGTCTATCTTGTGTTTGTCTCTCTCTCTCTTGTTCCTTATCTGTCTCTTTCTCCTGCAATTTCCGGTCTTTCTCAGTTATGATGTGATGAACCAGTCTACCATCCCAAATATGTGAAGTTCATCCCTGGTCGACTGCTGGGGTCCCATTAGTTAGTTAATCCATGTTAGGTCAGGAGCAGGTGTTCCATTGCACCAATAATAATCTTGCCCTGATAGTGGGACTGGCTTTTGGGTAGAACAGCAATATACCAACAGGAAAAGGGAAATTCTGGAAAAAGGAGGGTTACATCAAGCCTACCCCAAAGCCGTCCTTTTTTAGTATAAGTATAGTTAATTTGTGGGTAGGTAAAGTCCAAAATGATCAGAACTTCGGTTGACATGGAGAGACCAGTATACATACACTGCACAGACTTATTTTATTTTAGATTCAATGTAATTAATACTTATCCTATTTGATAGTTCATAGCTCATAGTTTGTTTTATAGGGCAACTGGGTTCTCGTTACTAAGAGCTATGCCATAGGATGCTGAGTATTCATGTTAAAAATAGAAGTGGCTTATAAAGGATATTGTCGAAATGCATTGATCATCTCCAGGATAAATGCACTGGAACATGTTTGTCACTCGGTTCTCTAAAAATAGGCAGCGATTGGCACAGAAACGGCATGCACTCATACATGTGTCGCAATGAGCCTCGGAGCTGGCATTGTGAACATGATTTCACTGAGGGGGCATCATGATTCTTCTCCATTGGGATCATGTGTCAGTCCTGAGGGAAGTCCTCTCAAGAATTCCCACCCGCTCAGAGAAGTAGGAAGTTTCGCTTCCCACACCACACATGATGAAACAATTTAGAAAAATAGCTACCTTCAAGCATTCTTAAATATCATTTATTTCCCATGAAGAGGGGGTATTATTGTTAGTATTAGCATTAAAAATTACTGGTATTTTAAAAAGCAGAATGTTTTCATGTTTCATGTTTGATGTACAAGCAAATCAAATTCTACCCACTGCTTGCCTGGATACAGGAAAAAAAAATATTAGGTAATAAAATACAGTGAAATTAAAACACCAATTTAATAGTTCACTGGCTAAACTAAAGAAAAATGAATTACCATAAAATTATTTTAATGTGTTTTACTGAGCGCATTAGATATCAGGAGTAAGCCTGTAATTCTTAACACTTCAGCAATTGAAAGGTAAGCAAGGAGGCTACAAATATGTTGTATGCTGAAAAAAAAAGCTTGGCCATTACCAAATATGTGAGTGTCGGCACAAATCAGATTTGTTCCAAGATTCCTAACATTTTTACTGACACTGAATCTGAAGTTTCAGGGATTCATTTCAAATGACTTGTTTGCTTTTGTAATTTTTAATATATTTTTGCTACGCAACATTGGTGTCATTTTTGTGTTAAAGAGCATAACAGTTGTGAAGCACTGGCCTTAAAGATCTTAAAATGCCATACACAACTTTTCAGGGCAATTAGTGCATTCTGACAAATCATTTTAGACACAAAACAAATCTTACATTCAAATCGCATGACTTAGCAACAGATGGAGATCTATCATTACTAAAGTTACTTATTTAATAAACTAAAATTCGAATATATCTGTGTTAATCACTGCATTATTTTTAATCATTGTTGTGTATGCAGAAAAATTGCAAGTGAGCAAGAAAGAAAGGTTGTGTAGTACACTTACCTTGCGCAGCAATCAGCAGAACCCATCTCTCAGGTTAGCTTAGACAAAACTAGTATAATTATCTTACCTACTAGGCTGTTTATCTAGGTCTGAGCTGTCTCTTCAGCTGTCAGATGTCTGTAGCAGAACACCAAAGGTGTAGCTAGGCTTTCTGGCATCCGGGGTAAACATTCGAAATGGCAAACCCTGACCTGCTGCACCCGGGGCACATGCCCCCCCTAGCTATGCCTCTGCAGTACACACTACCCAGACCTGCTTCTGCAAGCTCCCTTGAAAGCAGTCACTAGAGAGAGACAGCTTCACTGATTGGGGGCAGGGGAGCATACCCAGCAGAGCAATGCGGGAGCCTGTAGGGAAGTGTACGCTCCCAAAGACAGGTCACAGCAGAAGAAGCTACAATTAGCTTAAAGAGGAACAACACACTTGATTTTCACTTTTCTGGGTGTTGTTCATCTCAGTGTCTTGCTGTGGGTATCCCCCCAGGTCACCCCACCACTCATCTTCTGGTCACTTCCACAGTGCAGGCTCGGGTGAGAACGAGTGCGCTGATTGGCTGAGCAGCCTGCTTAACCAAGCAGCGTGCTCGCTTTCACTCAGCTCCCTTCGACACCTCTGACGGCTAAGCCTCCTGGATGGCAAAGCAGCCGAGCAGCGCTGAAGGGAGCCAAATGCACCGCCAGCCACATCCCCCACTCACCTCCTAGCCGTCAGGTAACCGCACCGCCCATTCAGAATGGCCGGGCGCACTAGAGGTGAGCTGGGATGCGGCCACAATGCAGAGATGCGGCGAGGGCTCTGGGACAAGGTGAGTGAAGTGGGGCTTCTGGAGGGTTTTACACAGCGGGGTATTGCAATTTGAGATGCCCCAAGGAGTGGGACTTGGATGGTCCTGGAGTCCAATGTTCTTCTTTAATCCTGGATGAGCTGCTTGGGCACATACACAGATATACCTTTTTTCTTGTCTGTTTCAGCTATACTTATTGATTACTCCTCCTCTTTCCGTAAAAGCGGTACCACACCTATCTTACCTTATGCTTATAGGGCCAAATTGTCTCGGGGGGCATCCATGTTGCTGCAGCCCCCCATGGATAGATCCCTGAAGTTCCTGCAAACCTTACCTGAACCTCGTTTCTCCGATGCAGGGGGGCTATGTACTAGGGGGCTCCAGCAATCTGTCACAATGTGGCCCCACACTCATTAGGCTCCTCATTACCCCTCCCCTGGCAATGCGGCAGGACTGGGGGGGGGGTAATTTGCAAAAAAAAAGCCTTACCTCGCCCCAGGATCCAGTGCCGTTCTGCGTCTAAGGTCCTGGGCAGCCATCTTGGAGAGGCTGCAGTGAGTGGCATACCCTGTCCACCACATTCACTTTAAAGAGCAGCAAGCATGCTCACAGAACAGATGCCATTCTGTGTATTCTCTGTTCGATCGCTACCCATGCACATAGTGACCACGCTCAATTCTGGGCGGGGTAAGGTTTTTTTTTTAACCCATCCCTCAGTCCAGTGGAGGGAGGCAGGTTAGGGTGGCTTATTAGAAACTGAACATCCGCTTTGAAGTCCCACAGCCTCAATCCCGTGGAGTACTGCAAGCTCCGGGAAGGCTCCCTCCTTGATTGACAGTACAGGGTGTATTATGTGAGCATCCACCACTGATGTGCTATCACTGGAACATGCTCAGGTGGTTGGGACCACACCAGTTCAGCCAACAGCATTATGTGGGATCAAATTTAAGTGATGCCAGTAGAGGTGGCTGGCGACAACCACTATAAGGCTCACTGGCCTGCAAATAGCAGAATGGGGGAATAGTGGTAAGGTAAAGTGCTGCACATGTTTAAATATCCTCTATAGCTCCTTCATAAAAATATATCATCACTAATATCATGAAAGGCTTGGCTGCAGCTCACAGCTGTAACACAGAGGAGCTCTTTGGCAAGCAGCAATAGATTTTATGTTTACAATTATTGCATTCCATTTTAGTATTAAGACATGTATGCCTCTCAAAAGCAGCTAGTTGTTCCCATAACTTATTCACAAGAGCAAATATATGACTTGTGACCTTTACATTTTTTTTATTTTGTTTTGAATTATTATACAGGCTGAACTAAGTGTCTGTGACATCAAACTGTTATGAATAAGCAGTTTTATTTTAAAAAGGAAGTGATGATTGTGTAGCTTCATGGAAATGTGTAATAGTCTTGATATTGAAGCTTGACCAATAGTTATTCAAACCCTAGGCTATAATGAAAACTAAGAAAACAAGGCAGGATTTGATAGGACAAGTTTAGTAAACTTTGAAGTAGCCAAATACTGGTAAGGTCGATATATATAGGAAAGTCTGTAGCTAAGGTGTTTTTTTAAACAGCTGCCTCCACTTATACATTTATGAAGCGAAATAGGATGAAAACTCTACCCACTCGATAGTATTTCCTACAAGGAAGGTTCCCAGGTGTCTGTACCTCCTCTTTTCACCATCCATTCTTAACTGACTCCCTGTAATTACTCTCTTCACTCTTCTTCGTGGCTCCACTCAATTTTCCCTCTCTATACTCCAATCTAATGACACTCTTTCTGTAGTATCTTTGTTCTTTTAATACGATATTCAATATCATTATTATATATTATAACTAATATTAAATACCCTAGAGATACACAGCACACTGCAGAACCACCTATTGCTCCCTCTAGTGTTTTATATACAGAATTGTTAGAATAATATCCAAAAAATGAGTGGTAAAATGATGGATGGATTCTGATGTATGTTACATGTTCATACTTTTGCTTCACTTCTTGTCTGTAACAACTCAATAGCTAGTTCGTCTCAAGAAAAATCCACAGGTATACTCAGAACAAAAGCACAAAGCCCAGGGTTCACGAACAGGACACTACTTTTCTCCTGGTATCACCTTCAAATGTTTTAATAGAATGTGTGAAGGTAAATTTATGGCAGATGGCTATGCACAGCTGAAAAATAACTATATGGTGCTGGCAGAGAGGGGACCACCCCAAGGGTGCATAAAAACTCAAAAAAGGGAGGGAACTGCAAGGTCAGTCCAAACAAATCCCCCTCTCAATAAAAGTATGCTGCACTACATATGTGTGTAAAAGCTCTAATTTTATTTTGCTAATAAATATGCAAAAGCATGTATGAAAACAAACACATACATATAAGACATACAGTTAAAAAACAATTAAAAACTAATGCAAGGAAGGTGGACCACTACTGGCATAATTGATATCAAAGCTATATTACACAGTTCCCTGAATAATGCACAGTGTCCCTATATAAAGTGCCTTCAAAAAGTGCCAAAATACATGCGTCTCCAAATATAAGTCTCAAATCATACCCCAGCCCCCCCCCCCCCAAAAAAGGGGGGAGATTTGCTGAATACACATGAATATTATAAAATAAGTGCAATAAATATATGTTAAATAAACAATCAATTATATATACAATAGCTGATTCAATCCAGTTGCTGTAAACACTACCCTACACATACATAGCTTAGTGCAACAAAATATTAAATTCCCCATAACATGTATTTATTGCACTTAGCACTTTCTTTTAAGACCTTCAAGTGACTTATAAAAGCAAGTATTAAGTAAATCCTTTCTCCTCCTGTACCTTATTCATCATGGGAATTGTGCAAGATGAGTCATTTCAAAGCAAGTCTCTGATTATATGTATTGTAAGCTAAGCTGCTGGCTTCACTGCTGTTAGACCACTTCTGCGCGTGGTCCTGTAGGAATGAAACACATGAGATTTGTACGTGCACTGACTGATACTAGGTAGAGAGGGAACCCAGTAAAGGCTCCACTACAAAGACAACAAAAAGAGGATGGGGGGCCTCCCAGGGGTGGTGCTGGCACTAGCACCAACAGATTAAAACAATATAACATAATGAATAATTTATTAATTAGTCAAACAACCAAAACACATAGTAGTCAAATACACTTGACCAAACACACCCCATGTGTGGCTCCGAATAATAAGCAATCCTCCCAAAGCCACCACAAGATCTAAAAGACAAAAAAATGATTATCCTGGTGAAGCAACAAGTGGTCGCGGAATATGTGGGTATTTGAGGAGACCTGAATCAAGCTTGAACCTCTTGTACGACTGACACTCATCTATTATTATTTTTTATATTGTCTTATAGATCTTGTTGTGTCTTTGGAAGATTGCTTATAACTAGGTGCCACACAACTGGGTGTGTTTAGGCACCACTGCTCATTTTTTTAATCCTTTATCCCCTCCCACTATTTAGCATTGTTTCAGTGATACAGGTGTCCATTTATTTGAGATTGTAGTCTAGTGTTTTTACTGTAATGTGTTTTTGTTGCTTGACTAAATTAGTAAAAAAAATAAATTATTAATTATTTGATATTGTTTAAGCCAGGTGGTGCTACTGCCCTCTCTCCGTCTGGAGAAGGGTCCCCTTTTCCTTTTTGTTGTTTGGTAGGAATTAATTTAAAAGGAGGCCAAAACTTGGAGCCCTGCTACAGATTCTACCAAGAGACTAAGGAAATGGAGGCAAAGCACATGAGGCAGGCATCAGGAGAGCCATTGCCTGGACTTTCCTTTAACATTGCAACACAGAAAGACATATCAGGATATGTGTGGTATGTCAAGGCTGCTTCTAGGGGGAGGGGGCCAGCAGGGCGATCACCCAGGGCACCAGAACAATTAGGGCCGCCTTTATCCCAGGCATCAAGTTTTCACCACTGTTAGTGGTGCAGGCCATAAGACAGGGGGCCTGCTGAAAAGGTAGAGACACGGGGTGGCAAAACCTGGTATGGCATGGCAGCAGCTTGCTATTTTGCCTAGAAACTGCCCAGCTCTTGTTATAAAGCTCTATATAATGGTTCATCTTTGGCTTTGAATGCGTTCTGTGCCTGGCCTGTGTATTCCTTTAATACAGTATGCCATAGTGGTCTGTTATATCATATCATCATTTTCCAGTTGTTTAATAATCTCAAATACAGCAAAAAACAATTGCTTAATAAAATGAAATGGCCGTTTCCATAACCAGTTTGATTAAGTAAAACCAATATGTTTTTAAGTATCAGGCAATTTTTTTTCTTCCATTTTAAATATTTTCAATGGGTTTAGTATTTCTCCTTCTATGCAAGTCATACATGATATATTCCAGACCTGTAGAATATGTCTGACAACGTAGAAAAGGGAATTATGAAAGCTACATGAAAGGGAATGATATTAATTTATCTTGAAGCATTAAAAAAATCTCAAATTGATCTTCAAAATGGTAGAGACATTCCAGAAGCCACAGATTATCCAGAAGATACGTAGCTGCAAAGCGAGGCGTGAATTTTACACAGCCTACAAGGTTTCTGTGTTATAATTGCCGAACTGTCCCTGACCGGTGAACTTTTGCTGGAACAAAGCTGTTGAAAGTTCATGCACCCCTATTATACACTCATTTTAATTTAACAAAAAAGATTACACAGACGTTGCACAAGGATTATCAAAATAGAATGGCGCCACCTGCCCTTGTAACCCCGTTAATTAGAGCAGAATCGGAGGTGCCAATTAATACACAGCAACTGCAAGAAATACAGGGACCAACAACACAGCACATAGCTGGCTAGGAATTTAGCCTTCACATGCCTGCCGGATGGGTTCAACCATAACAAGTCTCACAATTTGCAAGAACAGAATAGCTCTGTTTTGTATTTTGTTGGGAATTGTTTAAAAAAATTTCCCCCTTCATGTATTTCGTAAATATACTCTAAATATACGTAAATATAACTTTGACCTATCAAGCAGGGTTTTTACAACTACATTTTAAAAATCTTTTAAATAAAGTTTATTTTATTGATAAACTAGGATGCCTTGCCAAAGTACATTTTTGTTCCCACTCTAGAACCAAGCAGATGCCCTTGTTGTCTATTAAGCTTCAATAGGGTCCTCATGGATTTATTGTCTGGCTGATACTGAGAAGCCTGCAGCCACTTTTAAAGGCTGTTGGCTCCCTTATTTGGCGGTTGCAGTTCCAGGAAGTATACACATAAACAATGTAGCTGGGCTTGGGTATGGTTGGTCATTATGCAGTGTTGAAATGGCCCACCAGATAGCCAAAGTATCCTCAGGTGGTCCCTAGGCGCTGACCCCAAGCCACCATAACAGAAGTACAGGAGGTCCAAAAGATTAACAATGTGTTTTTGTGTGTGCCTGAAGTGTTCTGTAAGATTGTTATATATACCCTATAAAGTTATTATTGGTATTATTATTATCTTTGGCCTCAGCGGCAATCAGCGTCAGATTTAAAAACTAAAAAAAGGCCGATGTGGCTGACAGCTAGCGTCTTTTTTAACACTAGCGCTGAAAAGGATGCAGCAGCAAGCGCTGTGGTTGAAACAGTGGCAGATGAAACCTGGTGCTGTTTCTCCAAATCTCATTGCGTACAATGGGCAGAACTGGATTGAACTGTTTAATGCTTAAAATGAATAGTAAACACATTTCCTTGAAAAGAACTTGCACTGGGACTTGGCAATAATTGAAACGCAGGACATAGATGGTCCAATTTTTTTTGGGGGGGGGGGTGTTAAAATTGATTTTAATAGCTTATTTTACTTAACACTGTGTATTATGGACACCAAAAACTATAAACAAACTCTAACCAGTGTGGCAAAAATACAGCGCCAAAGATTTCAAGGAGGAAAAAAATTCACAAATATGATGTTGAGCGCCAGAATAATGGCATTAAAAGTGGTGCTCACTGGCGCTGGGATAATTGGTTGGTGGGTCCAACAGATGCTGGCATAGGCATAAGTGCAACAAGCAAGCTAATTAGTAGTGTTTGGTGCAGCGACTGCTAGAGCCAATGTAGTACACAGCACAGAGCCACAAAATGATGCTAACAGATACCCTAAGAGTTATTTTACACTATTTTCTTTATAGCTGAAGAGTGGGCCAGGAATGATTTATTTGGGTGGATTCCAGTTCAACACTAGCATTAACCCTATTAGCGCCAGCTATGTTAGTCTCACGTAGCCACCTCTGCTACCATTAACCCTTTAAGTGCCAGCCTACCTGGAGTTTTTGTCACCCGTTGTTGCTAGACCATTTTGCACTATTTTGCGCTCCCCATGTTCAAATGTGATTTTTGAAGGGATTTCCCAGGAAAATTATATATTGTTTTTTTCAGCATAGTCTGGGCTTTAACATGAAATGTCTTGTTTGTAATTTTTTAGGTGTATTCTCAATATTTTTTGGTGAAATATGTGAAAAAAAGTGTAAAAAAATCAATTTTTTACAATTTGTAGTTTTTTTGTAATAAAAAATGTAAGTTTGTTAAAAAAATCTTATTGCATGTGAAATTCCAATTTCTCCCGGTTACAACAGTACCACATATGTATTGGTAGACACCCTTTCCTGCCCAGGAGACTCCCCCAAACTGAAACAGAGCTTTAGGGGATTTTCAGATCAAATACAACTGCGATATGCGCTATGCGCACCTTGCAGTTTTTCCAGAAAAACAACCCTTTACATTTGAAATACCCCCAACAAACTATATATTCTCTGGAAGTACACACCTCAAGCTTTCTAGGTGTACCAGGCTTGTTGATGTGGCCACAGTTTTCTGGAAGTAATCCCTCAATGTAATCTTTGGTTGCAAAGAGTTTCCCTAAAAAAAGTTTCCCTAAAGAGCCACATTTTTCTAAAAAAAACTATAGTTAAACAAGAAAAAAGAAGTTTAATCTGAAAATCCAAGGCCCCTCGAACAGAACGATACCCAACATGCATAGCTACTATCAAGGGAAGAGCTGCCAAACACCCCAAAGTAAAGCATGTGCGTAACGGCAATTTTACTTGAAAATTTCAGCTCTGCAGACAAAGTGCGCACCTTGTGATTTTGCAACCAAAACAACCCTTTACATTTGGAATATCCCCCATAAACCATATATTCGCTGAAAGTACACATGTTTAGCTTTCTAAGCGTACCCAGCTTGTTGTAGTGGGCTCATCTTTCTGGAATTAATCCCTCAAAGAATTCTTTGGTTGCACAGGGTTTCCCTAAAAAAAAATATAAAAAAGCTGAATAAAAAACAACTTTTCCTAAAATATAAATAACAAGAAAAAACAAGCTAAGTCTGAAAGCGCAAGGTCCCCCGAACAGAACAATACCCAACATGCATAGCTACTTTTAACCCTTTTAATTGCCAGCCTACTTTAGATTTTGTCACCCTCTGTTGACAGGTCATTTTTCCCCATTTTGCGCCATTTTTGCTGGAATTTTCAGGAAAATTATATATATATATATATTTTGCAGCAGAGTTTAGGCTTTAACATGAAATGTCTTGTTTGTAAATTTTATTTTGTTTTTTACAATATTATTATTATTATTATTAAGTAAAAAAAAAAATTAAATAACATTTTTTTTAGAAAATTGTCTCCTTTATTTTAAATAAAAAATGTATTTTATTAAAGAAAACCATATTGCATGAGAAAGCCCCATTTCTACCGATTAGAACGGTACCACATATTTATCGGTAGCCCCCCGTTCCTGCCCAGGAGACCCCCCAAACTGAAACAAGTACTTTATAACATTTACAAATAAAATACAACTACCATCCACACTACAAAGGGTTAAATCGTGAAAAAAAATGACATTGAGCCCCCCTTCCGGGGAAAGGGGGGGGGGATTTTTTGGGGGGATTTTTAAAGGTTAAAAACCCTTAAAAATCCCCCAAAAAATGACATGGGGTCCCCCTTACCCGAAGTAACCAGCCCGGGACCAGCTATGCAGGGCTTGTAGGAACAGGGCGCAGGGGCCAGCTTTTGTGGCCCCTGGCCCTGCAGGCTACAAGGCCGCATAGCCCATGGCTCCCCTTTGGGGAGGCAGGTAATGGGGGTGCCGGGGGTTAATGGAAAGTCACCCGCTAGCCACAGGTGACTTGCCAGCCCCCAGCCTTATGAACTGGTATAGGGATCTCTTGGACCCCTTACCAGTTCACAAGGGGTTAAATGTAAAAAAAAAAGACACAGACACAAAGAGAAAAAAATTATCTTTATTTTTTTTTTTTTTTTTTACTTTACTCACCTCCGATCCTCTGTCCCCCGGCGATCTGCGATGACAGCTGTCAGTCTGCTCGGGTGTTTGGAGGAGAGAGCCTGGGGAGGGGGGGCGATCACAGCCCTCTCCCCCTCCCCACCTCTCTCCTCCAAGCACCCGAGCAGACTGATTCTGAGTCTCAGGTGCCGGTATTAAGAGGCCGGCTGCTGGTGACATCACAGTGATGTGATTTCAGCCTTCTCCTCGTCACGGCCTCCGATCGCCCCCC
Organism: Gastrophryne carolinensis; assembly: GCA_027917425.1. Taxonomy (NCBI): domain Eukaryota; kingdom Metazoa; phylum Chordata; class Amphibia; order Anura; family Microhylidae; genus Gastrophryne; species Gastrophryne carolinensis. The sequence goes on from CM051234.1 coordinate 219,094,365, forward strand.
CCCCCCAGTGAAGAGGAGACCCGTCGGGAGGCAGCGCGGCCACAGGTAAGTAAATGTCATTTTTAATTTTTTTTTTTTCTTACAGTTAGCAGCTACTGCTGCCAAAGCGGGGAGCGTCGCTATTCCGGGGTCTCTCCTGGAGCCATCCGAGACCCCACGGGGGATCGGATGGCACCAAATTAAAGAGGATACCTGGTCGGATCCAACTAGGGGTCAGGTGAGTATTTTACTTTTATATTTTTTTTACTGTGGGGGTTTAAAGTCAGCTAAGTGAGTCTCACGTAGCTGGCACTTAAGTGGCGTAGAGGCAGCTACGTGAGACTCACGTAGCTGGCACTAGAAGGGTTAAGAGCCAGCTACGTGAGACTTACGTAGATGATTTTAAATAGCTATAAAAAAAGTACAAAAGTTAAAAATTCATCTGACCCTCAATTGATCCGGCCAGGCCTTCTCTTCACCCGGGGGGAATTCTTCCCCCCCCCCCCGCTGGGGCTTTTCTGGCTTCATGAGAGGGCCCAGTATAGCCCCCTACTTCGTCCACCGCTGCTAATTGTAAAATAAGAAAATTTGACATTTACTCACCTGCAGCCAAGATCTAGGGGGCCTCCGATTGCCCCCACCCTGGGCTCTTTCATGCTGTTCTTCCTGAAATAGGCCCTCTCCACGACATCTGCAGTCACATGCCACTAACCCCGCCTTTTGTGGTTGGGGAGGATGACATCATCCCACACCCACCCGAAGATGCTCAGTAGCACCGGGTGATCAGCGAGAAGAGGGTCTTAGGGGCGAGGGGCTGTGATCCCTTGTCCCCCAGCCCTCTCCACCAATTTCAGCAGGACAGCGGAGGATTGTAGTTGAGTAAATAAAAAAAAAACTAATGAATGCCATATTTACTCTTTTTTTTACTGTTAACCCTTTGTGAAAGGATCCATGAGACCTCTATATCAGTTCACAAGGCTTAGGGGGCTGGCAAGTCACCTGCGGCTAGCAGCTAGCTAGAAAAATGGCCTAGCAACAGAGGGTGACAAAAACTCGAGGTAGGCTGGCACTTAAAAGCCAAATACAATTTTCCACTGGGAATTTTAGAAAATAAAGTAAACACGTGACAGCTGCCAGTAATTAAAGCTTGCTACGGTCAGTGAACAATTCCTCTTTCCAAGATATCTTTCCGCTTTACCTACGACAAAACTTTGTTACACACTGACTAGGAACAACTCAACAGATTAGGAGTTTTGACTTTGTATGACTTACTGGGCTCATTCTCAGGCAGTGAAATCAAAAATAATCCAGACCCACCAAGGAGCAGTAGAAGAGAGGGTGGGCATCCTAGGTACTGTACATCCATTCTGCAGCAGCCCCCCTTTCAAGATTGGTTTCTACTTTATAATATGCTGATGCCGGTACATCTTAAAATCAAATAGCCAGGCCAGTTTCTGTTTTTCTTTGCTGCTTTAGAATTTAAGGAAAGCCCACACAGGTAATATTGAATCTCAGTGAAATAACCAACCATGAGAAGACTTATTATGAGCTAAATTAGTAGCTTTTAGAATAATACAGGGTTCCCCTTTATATCCAAAAATCATGTTTTGAAACAATATCTAGATGTTTCAAACCTAATATATCATTATTACTACAGTACTTTATTTACACATATTTAAATTATTATTGTTGTTTCAATATTTGCATCATTTAATACACAATGTTCTTTATGCTCCACTAATTGTTTTAAATTGCGATCACTGCTTTTTCTGTTTCAAAGCAACAAAAGCAGATGTTCGATCTTTAATTGGATGCATGTTTCCCAACAGAAACAGCAATCGCATGCCAGGCTACATCTTCCAATTGTAAACTACATTTTAAGATCTCTAAACTAAATTACTGTTTCTTGTTTGGTTATTTGACCATCACATAAATTAAATAAATGTTACATAGCTATTTATGATATGATATGATGATATTACAATTTTATTATTCATAAACACCTGATAATAACTCAGTTTAGTACTCTGTTACTGTTAATGAATATGGTGGGAGCCGGTCGCTCTGACCAGTCGATATCATGCGCTCCCATACAGCGCGGAACCTGTCAAATAGCGACTCCTAACCCCGTATTCAACATTACGGCAAACCGACTGAGTCGCTATCAAACAACGGCCAAGCACAGCGACTACTAGCGGGCGCTCTGAAAATGCCGCTACAGTCGCTCAACTGTCGCTACCTGCCGCTGTTAATGAATCGGCCTCCCCATAGCGCCAGGTAGCGACAGATGAGCGACAGTAGCGTTATTTTCACAGCGCCCGCTAGTATTCGCTGTGCTTGGGCGTTGTTCGGCTGTTGACAGCGACTCAGTCGGTGTGCGGTAATGTTGAATACGGGGTTAGGAGTCGCTGTTTGACAGGTTCCGTGCTGTATGGGAGCGCATGACAGCGAATGGTCATAGCGAACGGCTCCCAGCATATTCATTAACAAATCATGCTCCAAAAATTCTCACGCTGTGAAATGCTTGTTTAAACCCCAGAGCGCTGGCGGCGATGGGTTAAAAGTAGTTTTTTAACCCCCAAACAACCATATTTTTAGAAAAAAAAAAAAACATGTTTTTCAAAACATTTTGTAATATGAATACATTAATATAAGACCTGTAATATCAATTCTGCACAATTTTATTTATTTATTTTTTTTACCTTAAAAAAAAAAAAATCTAACATTGCAGAAGTGGTCACAGAATCATAGCAATTAATTATGAATATTTAAAGTTGTTCCATTGAAATGCATTGGAGAGCGCCAGGTAGCGAGAGGTCATACCTGTCGCTGTTCAAGGTCGCTCGCTGGCGCTGTGGGCTGAGGCTGGAATAATGATGAATGATTCGCTATCTGGCGCTCTGTCAGTCGCTAAGCAGGATCGGCTTGATAAATGTGTGATTGCGGAGGGGAGCCGGCGTTCTCGTGGCGGTGACCATCATTACCGTTCGCTCACCATTCGCTACCTGGCGCTATCCCTTGTTAAATAAGGGCCTAAGTCTTCTGTTTTTATTTTATTCAGTACATAATGCTGTTTCTGGCAGAGCTGAGTGCCAGGGAACCCCATTGTATGTATATTTTAAGAGTTCAGAGTTTAAATCTGTGCTGGAAAAAATAATTCTGTGGTTGTTCTAGGCAAAATATTTCACTGCATCTGTTCTGGCCAAAATATTTCTGTGTCTGTAACCATACTTTTGAATGGTTGTGCGTCCATTTCGTTTTGTGTTTTTTATTAACTGGACCTTTGAAGGCAACCATAAAGCTGATGCGGCCCTCAAAGAAAATGCATTTGACACCCCTGCACTAGTGTGTATCATGGCGAGCCTTGTGCCATTTGGTCTGCAAAATTTGGTAAAACATTCCCTAAGTGTGAATAGTACCTTTGTGTGTATCTACACGGTGGTTGGGTGTAGTTTTGCTCTCGTTCTTTTAGGAATTGAGCTTTCTTAGAGGATCATGCTAATTATTTGGTGAAGCAAGTTTAAATTTGGGTGTGCTATTAGGTGTGAACTGCAACCTGCATCTCAGTGAGCTATTGGAACAATTATGCATTCCATGTGTAAAAATGTCCTATTGCTCCCAAGACAAAGAATGGACTGCAGTATAATGAAACTCATTGCATGGGTATATGGATTCTGGAGCACTAGGGAGAGGACCAGATGGTCATGATATCCAGCCAGCATATCCGCCGCAGGCCCAAAACTAATAGGCAATAAGGGTTGGGAGAAAAAAAAGGGACAAGGAAGTAAGGAAGCAAAAACACAATTCTGTGAGATACTCACCTGTAGAATTGGTTTTTCTGGGAATCCATTCCATACACTCCTTACTCCTGGGTTTCCTCCTCCTCGCTTAGACATGTGACTGCAAGAAAGCAAACAGGTGCGGCCCTCCCAGCCCATAAGTAGTAGCCGCCCCTTAATCAAATCAGTTTACTTAAACAGCAGTAAAAATAATCTAGCAACAGGCCGGGAGGCCAAAAAGAGTCCATGTTACTACACATCAAACTCAAATAAAAAAATTACTCTCAAAAAGTACGATAACCTCTTTTTCCCCTTTTTTTTTATTTTTTCTTTTTTTTTTTTTTTTTTTTAACTTTTTTTTTTTTTTTTTTAAAACTCTTTTTTTTTTTTTTTTTTATAATTTTAATACAATATATATATGCCATGAATAATCAAAAAGAAAAACTGGCTTTAACACCAACAGAGAAGCGTCAGAAGATAACATGACCCAAAAAACGGGTGGGCCGGAGTGTATGGAATGGATTCCCAGAAAAACCAATTCTACAGGTGAGTATCTCACAGAATTGTGTTTTTTCTTCCAATCCATTCCATACACTCCTTACTCCTGGGACCTCCAAAAGCAGTGCCCTCTATGGGCGGGATCCCCTGACGCAAAACAGCAGGCAGCTCATTTCACCACTGCCTGAAGAATCTTCTGACCAACAACAGCGTCAGCTGAGGCTCTAACATCCACCTTGTAAAACTTGGTGAATGTATGAACTGAAGACCAGGTGGCAGCTTTGCAGACCTGTTCCACCGAAGCTTGGTGCTGAAAAGCCCAAGAGGCACCAATGGCCCTAGTGGAATGGGCCGTGACTCGAAAGGGGGGTTCCTTCCCCTTGGCCGAGTAGGCTCTAATCACTGCCTGCCTAATCCATTTGCTAACAGTGGCCTTAGCCGGTGGGAGCCCCTTTCTGGATCCTTCTGAAATAACAAAAAGAAGATCCGACTTGCGGAAGGCATCTGTAGCTGCCAAATAATACCTTATGGCTCTAACTACATCTAGAGAATGAAGTGCCCTTTCCTCAGCGCTAGACGGATTTGGGCACAAGGAGGGTAAAATCACCTCCTGATTAAGATGGAAAGGAGAAACAACCTTAGGCAAAAAATCTGGCTTAAACCGAAAAACCACCTTGTCTTTGTGCAACTCAAAATAAGGAGTTTTCATACATAAAGCGGCTAATTCCGAAACACGCCGCACAGAAGTGATTGCCACTAAAAATACCACTTTAAGTGTCAAAATGCTTACTGGAGCGTCGACCATAGGTTCAAAGGGAGCCCCCTGTAGAGCCGTCAATACCAAATTCAAATCCCATACTGGCAAAATAGACTTGCGCGGTGGACGGACATGAGTGACTCCCTGAAAAAAAGTCTTAATGAGTCTATTACAAGCGATAGACTTCTGAAAGAAAATGGATAAGGCCGACACCTGTCCTCTCAGGGTGCTTAAACGTAGGCCCATCTCTAAACCATCCTGCAGGAATTCTAGGATCCTAGAAACCAAATACTTTCTACATGAAACCTTCCTAGCCTCACACCAGGATATAAAGGATCTCCATACTCTGTAGTAAATCATGGAAGACGATTTCTTCCGAGCCTGAATCATGGTATGAATGACTTTGGCTGACAAACCTTTAGCTGCTAGGACCGAGGTTTCAATAGCCAAGCCGTCAAAGCCAGCATCTGTAAATTCGGGTGCCGTAGCGCCCCCTGAGTGAGAAGATCTGGCACGATCGGTATGCGCCAATGGTCTACCGCCATCCTCTTTATGTCCGCAAACCAACTTCTTCTTGGCCAATGAGGAGCCACTAGAATGGTAGGTATCCCCTCTTGAATTATCTTTCTTAGAACACGACTCAGAAGTGGAAACGGGGGAAAGATGTACAGAAGTTTGAACCCTGCTCAAGGGACTGACAGGGCGTCCGTGGCTAAGGCCAGAGGGTCCCTCGACAGGGACACGAATACTGGCAGCTTGTGGTTGTGTCTGGATGCAAAGAGATCCACCTCCGGACGCCCCCAACGAAGACAAAGGGCTTGAAAAACCTGCCGATTGAGAGACCATTCTCCCCAACGCAGAGTCTTCCTGCTTAGCGCGTCGGCTTCCTGGTTTACTACCCCCGGGACATAGACTGCCGAAATGCAGGGGACATTCTCCTCTGCCCACGTCAGAATCCGGCTTACCTCTTCCAGAGCACCCTTGCTCCGAGTACCCCCCTGGTGGTTGATATAGGCTACCGCTGTCCGATTGTCCGACTGAATCTGGACTGCTTGCCCCTTTAAGCTGGGGGTCAGATACCGGAGAACTAGCCGGATAGCTCTCAATTCCAATACATTTATGGGAAGCTGATTCTCTCCCGGTCCCCACTGACCCTGGATCTTCTGGGACTGCCAAATGCCGCCCCATCCTGAGAGACTGGCATCCGTGGCAACTATCTGCCACTGTGGTGCCAAGAAGGACCTGCCTACCGACAGATGGAGAGGGTCCATCCACCACAGGAGAGAATGTTTGGTCAATGGGGACAGAACCAAGACCTGATCCAGCGACTGCGGGGTCCGATCCCAGCTTGCTAATAAATCCCACTGAAGGGGCCTCATATGAAACTGGGCGAAAGGTACTGCCTCGAAGCAGGCTACCATTAGACCTACTACCCTCATTCCCAGCCGAATAGTCGGCTGCCTGCAAACCAGAAGGCCCTCTATCTGATTCTGAATTAGTCGAGCCTTCTGCTCCGGCAAAAAAACTTTGACTTGGACAGTGTCCAGAGTCATACCCAGGAAGTTCCTTACTGACGCCGGAGTGAAGTGAGACTTCGGGTAGTTGATCACCCAGCCGAATTCTTCCAGAGATGACCGAACCGTTTGTGTGTCCTCCAAAATCTGCTGCTGAGAATTGGCTGAGATTAGGAGATCGTCCAAATAAGGGACGATACGTATCCCCTGGCTCCTGAAGATTGCCATCAGACCCGCTAGGACTTTGGTGAACACTCTCGGAGCCGAGGATATTCCGAACGGAAGTGCCACGAACTGAAAATGCTGATCCTCTAGGGCAAACCTCAGGAATCTCTGATGCCCTGGGAATATAGGTACATGCAGATACGCGTCCCTTATGTCTATGGAGGTCATAAGATCTCCGGGTCGAACTATTATTAAGGCAGACCTCAACGTCTCCATGCGGAAATGCTTCACGCGGATATATTTGTTGAGATCCTTCAGATCTAAAATGGGACGAACCAACCCATCTTTCTTGGGGATTATAAAAAGGTTGGAATAAAACCCCTGACCTTCTTCCTGAAGGGGTACTCGACAAACCACCCCTTTTTGAAGGAGGAGCTGAACTGCGACCTTCAGGGCCACTAGCTTTAGTCGGTTCCGGGATGTCCCTGATCGAAGGAACCTTGCGGGTGGTTTGGCCGAAAACTCGATTTTGTAACCTGAAGACACCACTTCCTGGATCCATCGGTCTGCTACATGGCGTCTCCAGATGTGAGCAAAAAGCAAAAGCCGTCCCCCCACCCGCTCGGGTGAGGGCGCCCCCTCATGCTGTAGTAGATTTGGCTGGAGGTTTAGGTCTATTTCTCCAGACCCCTCCTGCCCTATTACGCGCTCTTCCTCTACCCCAAAAATCTCTTCGGGAACAAGATCGGAAAGCGCCTCTGCCCCTCCGAAAGGGCCGAAATGACGAAGACCTCTGAAAAGGTCGAGTCGACCTCCTCCTTTGAGGTAACTTGCCATCCTTTACCAAACCATCCAGCCTTTCACCAAAAAGCCTGTTCCCAAAAAAGGGTAAATCCGTGAGCGCCTTCTTAGCGGCGGTGTCCGCCGACCATTGCCTAAGCCACAACGAGCGGCGCAAGGCCACTAGGAGAGCAGAGGTTCTAGCCGCCAGCCTGACCGCATCCTCCATTGCAGTAATAACAAAAGCATTAAGGTCCAAACAATCCTTAAGGTCCTTGGACTCCTGGGACAGCCTGCGAGACTTAAGTCTGGCTAAGTTTCTCTTCATCTTTTTCCTCGTGGCCAGAGACACAATGGCCGTGGCACAAACTGGGCGAAGCAAGGAACCTATCATGGCGAAAGCATGGCGAGCCAGCTGATCCATACGTTTCTCAGTGGAATCTCTAAGAGAACCCGTAGTAGCGGATGGCATTATCGACGTGTTAGATAAACCCGCAACCGGGGAGTCCACCTCCGGCGGGTAGGACCACAACTTTATTATTTCTGCTGGAAAGGGATACCTAGAATCTAAAATCTTTGGGACCGCCGGCAGCTTATTAGGATTTTCCCATTCCTTAAAAATCATCTTAGAGAAGTGAGGCTGTTCTGGGAAAACCTGTCTTTGCCTGACAGGCCTAAACAGGTCATCCCTCCTCCTCTTCGCTACCTCAGGTGGAGAGATATTCAAAGTGTCAAACACCATCGACAACAGACCCTCTGTTTCATCCATGAGGAGAGGATCTTCATCGGACGAAAACAAGATAGAATTGCTGTCCTCTTCTGATTGCAGCTCGCCCCCAGAAGGCAGCTGTTCCTCCAGATACTCCTCGTCCTCCTCTTCTCCAAAAGAGGCAAATAAATCCTCTTCCTCTGCAACCGGCTCCAAATGCCTTCTCTTAAAGGTGGCCTTCTTTGGAAGCACAAGAGACAACTGCCTCTCCAGACTATCCAATCTGTGAACCAACTCCGACCGCACCCCACTGCCTTCTCCCTCTTTGGGGGAAGCAGGAGGTGGACGAACTATAACACCCTCGGCCACAGCTGGGCTAACAACCCTGTCAGTTGACCTGTTATGGTCTAGGCCGATCTTCACGGCGCAGGCGGAGCAGACCGTGCCAAAGTTACCCAGGGGATCCCGCCTGCATAAGGGGCACATCTTGCCTTGCTCAGGAGGAATGCCCGTGTCGCTATCCCCCGATGCCTCCCTCATGGTGTTTTCTTTTTTTTTTTTTTTTTTAACTTCCAATATATGAATTATAATTATATATATATTATTCCTCTTTTTTTTTTTTTATTTTTTTATTTATGGCCAGCAGACCCAAAGGGCCCTAAGCCTGAACCAAATCCCCAAAAAAGGGACCGGGAGGAGCCACAACCCTGCTTTCTACCCTTCTTCCAGTCTAAAAACAAAAATAAAGGGAGAAAAAGAGGATTAATGAAAACCTTAGTTCTACCAGGGAAGAACTAACAGATATCACATTTAATAAATTTAATAAGATTGAAAATAAAATATATATATATATATATATATACAAAATATATCCAAATATAAAAATATAAAAATATAATTAATAATAATAATAATAATAATAATAATAATAATAATAATAAAAATATAATTAATATAATTATAATATTAATAAAGTATAGTATCATATAATAGTAATATAATATAATATATACACAATCAAGCAGATAACTAAAATATCCGCGATGCTTAATATTCCAAACCAATACTCTTCCCTTCTCTTTTTTTTTTTTTTTTTAAAAAACGCATACACAAGATCAAGATCTCACAACTGTAGTAAAAAAGAGAAAAGGATCAAAGATCCACTCACCAACGCCGTCTGTCTTCACCTGAGGAGAGAAGATATAAGAATAAACAATACATACATGCACCCAGCCACACTCCCACAGACTCACACCCAAACCGCCTCATAGCCCCCTCCCTACACGCCGGGACCATGCCGGTAACAGCGTGCGTGAAGGGAGAGGGAGAGGGAGAGGGAGAAAGGGCTGGGACCCGGCTGGGAGACATCACAGAGGCTGGAAGGACGCCAAGCCGGGAGGACGCGAGGTGAATCGCTCCCCCCGCAGCACCAGCGCCCGCAATCCGGAGGAGGGAATACTCCCTGTAACTCCGGTGATGCCTACCTGTACCTCGAGCAGACCCTGTCTCGCACGCTGAGGAAGTGAAGGCTGGGAGGAAGAGGTCTCCTCCCCAGAAGATAGCACATGGTCTGAGACTACTCCCAGCGTGACGTCAGCCTCGCTCTTAAAGGTACAGGAACAAAACCACACTTTTTCCCTTTTTTTTTTTTTTTTTTTCAACAAAAAGTAAGTGTAAAGCATGACACAAAGGATTTTTCCTGCGCAGGGTCACTACGCATTTCCTTTAAAATAAACAATTTGTAAAAGGAAAAAATAAAAAACCAAACGGAAGAAGGAAGGGTTGGGTAAACACCTCAGCAGGTACACCAGAGAAAAACCTGCGGCTGACTTGCCTTTCAAAAGGCCTGCAGCCCAGAGTCCATCGCTCTGCAAGCGCCCCAAGACCCCGGCGCTTCACCATACCTTCACGGCCCCAAAAACAGCCAATGCTGTGGAGGCATAACAAGGGTCTTGAGGGGCCGTGGGAGTAAGGTCCGTAGCGAGCTGACAGGGTTCAGTCCCCCGCTTACCGCTAATAATGCTTGAGCACCTAATCTTCCACAGTCATCTTGCCACTGCAAGAAAGAAAAACTGATTTGATTAAGGGGCGGCTACTACTTATGGGCTGGGAGGGCCGCACCTGTTTGCTTTCTTGCAGTCACATGTCTAAGCGAGGAGGAGGAAACCCAGGAGTAAGGAGTGTATGGAATGGATTGGAAGAAAAAAATAAAGGTGGGGAGAAAGAAAGAGGATGGAAAGAAAGAAAGAAAAAAAGGATGGAAAAGGAAACAAAGAAATAAAGGAAGAGAAGAAATAGGAAACAAAAGATAAAGCAGTAGAAAGAAAGAATGGAAAAAGGGAAGAAGAAAGAAAGAAGGGGGTGGAGCGGGAAACAGAAAGGAAGAAAAAAGGAAAGGAGGAAAATAGAAAGAAAATAAATAAAAGGAGGGAAAAAGAAGGAAAACAATGAAGGAAGGAATAAAAAGAGTGAGGAAGAAAAAGGGGGAGAAAGAAGGGACAGGAGAAAATAAAAAAGTAAAGGAGGAATAAAAAAGATAGAGGGTAAAGGAAGGGAAAATAGAAAGATAAAGAATAAAAAGGAGGAGAAAGAAAGTAATAGACAGGGAGGGGAAAAGAACAAAAGGGTGGGAGGAAAAGGGAAAGGGGGGAGCGGGAAAGAAACAAAGAAAGGGGGGTAAAACAGGAGAAAAGAAAGAAAGAGGGGAATAGAGAGAGAAAGACAGTAAAGAAGAAAACAAGAGAGAGAAAGAAGAAGAATACAGGAGAATAGGAAAGGAGAAAGGGAGAAAAAAGAAAGAGGCAATGAGAAACAAAGAGAAAAAAGGAGAGAGAAATAAAGCAATAGAGAGAAAGGGAGGGGAAAACAAAAGGCAAGAAGGGAGGGAAAGAAGAAATGGGGGCGAAAGAAAGAGTGAAGGGAGGCAAAAAAGGAGGTGGGAGACAGAAAAAAAAACAAAGAAAAAAATAAAGGGGAAAATATAGGGCCCCATAGAAGCCATGCCCGATTGTGCTGCAGCATCATGCCCAGCCATCACAGGTTATGGGGGTCCCAGCCATCACATGTTATGGACTGCCACATACTGTACCTAAAAGGAAAAAAAAGAAAAACCTAACTTTGCCAAGTTTTGGCTTTGCTTCCTGCTGGGGGAGGGGCCTGAGGAACAAGAGAGAGGATTGAGCTGGCAGTTTCTACAACTGTGAAAGTGCCGGTGGGCGGTGCAGCAGTTAAAGTGAAAGCTCTGGCGTATGGCGCTGTGGCAGCCCATACATCGATGGCAGTGCTGTATGGCACAGCTCTGGGGACTTGCTTCCTGGCGGAGGCATAACCTGGCTGGGGCCAGGCTCCCTCTCTTATCCCCAACCCTGGGGACTGGGACTCCCACCCTTCCCCCACCAATGGCAGCCTCGGTGTAACCCTGACTTTCCCATTGTCCTCTCAATAGTAGAGGCACAATTATTAGAAGCAATGTGAACGGGTAATTAAGCTTCTTGGATGTTTGGAAATATATCTATTTATTTTTTTTCAGTGGACCCACATTATTTTCCCAACAAGTCGCAGTACTAAAAATCTTTCCCACTTTTACATTCAAAAATATATTTGCACTTCTATCTTAAATTTGCAGTTTTATTGATACTCACATAAGGCAGAAATGACACAAATATTAATATTCTCCATTAGTACTGTATGAAGTTATACTTGGATTTATCATATTGACTCAGCTGTAAAGTGCTCAGCATCATTCCACTGCACATTATCTAGATAAATTGCATTATATTTGTTGTTCTGTTATCAACTAAAAAAACCTCCAGAAATGATTTTCCACTAAACTTTTCACTTTGAAATGTCAACCTTTCAGCCAGCATTCCAAAAGGACAGCGTTGTCATAAACTACCCTGTTAAACTACCCTGTTATGACATCAGGGTATACACCCCACTTTACTTGTCCCCATAGCATGGGAGAGGCCATACTGCATCCATTGATGCAGTCAATCAAAGACTTATTAGGTAGAGCTTCTCATAATATGCGCATGACCATTCAGGTGATAGTTACACAAGGATTGTACTAATGGTACCACTACCCACAAGTATGTGCTTAGCACAATTTGTGATTTTGATTCAGTTTGATCCACTTGATTGACATTATGCCACGTTTTAGTCATGGCTAAAACAATAAATGCAGACCCCCTTCTGCAACTAGCAAGACAGGGTAAGCTTATTGAGCATCAACACTTATACAAACTTGGCATAAGTCTGTCATTATCACCCTAAATAGGGATGCCCCGCTACACAGACATAAAGAGAAAGCTAGAAATCAAGCAGAACTACTTACTTATGTGCAGTTCCATAGCAGGTTGAAGCTACTCTGTTGCACACTGTGTCACCATATGCTCTGCTGTCCCACACGCCAAGCACATACCCAAACAGCAGACTTAATTGGCTGACTGTGGTCACTGTGGTGAGCCACAAGAGTGCACAGGACCCCAGGCCCAGCACATATTTGTGCCTGATTTGGGGCCTGTTCTGAATTTCCTAGCAGTGGGACATCCAAAATTGGGATCTGCTTTAAGGTTAGGGATGCATCCTCGCACTTTCATACACTAGCACACAAAAAGAGACTATCATCATTTTATAGACAATCATCTTGGTTATCTCACACATACGTTGGGCTTGCAACTATTTAGCATATATTCTTGTCATATAACATTATGGTTATTGTTTTGTTCCTGGTGATGGAACAATATTTTTCTCCTTGTATCCTACAAATTACAACTTGTTCCCACATTCCCTAATAGATCAGTGTGTTATTAGGTTAATTTGCAAGCAAAAAATCACAAGTTTGAATCAAGGAGCAGCCATGAAGAAACATCATCATCCATCTCATTGTCAGGTCCCGTGGGACACCCGCACAAAGGATGCGGACTTACGGGGAGGAAGGCGGATGAACCAGGAACGAGACTGGGCGAGGTCGGGCAAGCAGACACAGGAGATCAGTCCAGATAAGCGCGGCACAAAAGGATGAGACGGAAGAGTAGTCAAAATCGAGCCAAAGGTCAAGCCGGGAGGTCACGGGTACGCAGTACAGGGTGCTAGGCAAATCGTAGTCGGAAACAGGCTATGGTTGGTCCAGCCAGCAATCACAGGATGGTCATACACAGCAAGATCAATAACGGGAAAGTTCAGGTATAGATAATCACACCCAGCAGCATGCTATCAGGGGCAAGGAGTAAGTGTGGGAAAACACCTTTATCTGATGGGAGCTAACTAGATTGGCTAGGGAGGGGGAATGTGGTGATTGGTGCAACATGGGAACCATGGGCTGATTGCTCTGTTTGACTCTAAAGGGCTTTTAGCTCAGTGTACTTTGGGCTCATTGGCCCATCTAACTAAGGGCTCAATGGTCCACCTAACTTGGGGCTCATTGGCCCAGCTAAGCTTAGGGCTCATTGGCCCTTGACACCCAGCCTCCGGCGGGCGCGCTGCCTGCAGCACCGCCGGAGGTCGTAAGACAGCCGTGCGAGCACGGGCTGTCATTGAGGAGGGTGAGTGACGTGGCGAGGGGGCGTGTCGGCTCGGCCCCGCTCGCTCCGACGCCGCCTGAGTGCGACGCGGCCGCTGAGCGGGGAGGGAGCCTGACAGGCGCCGGAGCCCGCGCCGGCTGCAGACGCCGCGGGACCAGTGAACAGGTGAGTTGCTTGTGACACTCATCACCAAAAGGTGTACAACGGCTCATCCCAAGATCTATTGATTTTGGTGCGACAAACATGGCAGTTAAGGTGGCTCATATGTTTTGTAATAGTGAGCTCACAGGTGTCCATGTAAGCGCTGTTTGACGCGCATTATCGAAAGTCTGCAATGGTGGATGGAAAAAAGGTGAAGAAGCCTTGACTGCAATATCATCATAAGAAGCGTCTGCTCAAGTTTGCAAAATATGAAATGTGAACAGTAGAAAATTCTAAATGGATGATTTGGAGCAAAAAGTTGACTGGGCTCAGTTGGCCGCAAATGGGTCTGGGATAAACAAGGAAAAGGGGCTAGCGGATAGAGAAATTGAAAAAACTGTCACGTTTGGTGGAGATAGCCTGATGATTTGAGGCTGTTTCGCAGCCAAAGGCATTGGATACCTTACCCAGATTGATGATGGTCTCAATGATGCGCTATAGGTAAGTATCCGTAAGCCGAGTTACTTAAAACACTTCAGTGCTATGGGTATGAAAAGGACAACATAGTGTTCCAGGACAACGACTCAATGCATACATTCAGATTGCCTAAGAAATGGTTCAGTTACATCGAAGTAGAGGTGTCAGATTGGCCCCCACAGCGCCCAGTCCTCTATCCAATTGAACAATTGTGGGTAGAGTTGAAAAAAAAGCTGTATTTGTACCCAAGTCCACCAGTATGCACCAATATTGGGAAAATGTAGAAGATACTAGGGAACAGATTTTAGTCAAGACTAGCTTGAATGTGATTGAGCGCATGTCCAGAAAAAATAAGACAATGTTTGCAAGCCAAATGCGGATTTACAAAATATTAACAAAAAAAATTAGAAATTTTAGGAGCAAAATAGTAACAATGCAGATGCATGATACGATTTGCATAAATAATCATGCGCTAAACAAATGCAAGTCCAGTGTATGTATAAGAAAGATGACTGTCTATAAAATAATAGTAGTCTTACATTGGAAGCTGTAGTGGATGGTGGAATATGGAGCCTATCAAAAGTTCAAAACATTGTTACCCTTTTGCGCGTCAGTGTATGTATTTCATACATTACACATTAAACACAAGTGCACTGTCAAGCAAATTGGACACATTTATCAGCAATACCACACAACATACAGTCCCATGATCCAAAATAAAAAACAGAAGGAACATGTAGTTTTATTAATGTATAGTATAAAATATGAAAACCAGCACCTGGTAATCAGGTTGCCTATCTTTTAGCATAAATAATTCCAAGGTAGATAGTGGAAAAAGCTCCCTTCAGTCAACTAACATTTTTATAGGAGTTGTAAAATGTTTTTCATGGTAACAGTAAACTTTAAGAAGCAGTAAAAGCACAGAAAGCCTTGTTGTCTGACCTGTAAGAGAGTTCATTTCTAGAAGTCTAATATCTAAGAAGATTGTGATTATATCTCTTCTCCTATTATACAGACATGGCTGCAGCTCTGAGCGTCCAGGTGAAAACAAGACTGAATTTTCCATTTCTGCAGTAAAAGCAGGGGAAATTCCATGTCTATGCATGTCTGAATATATATATATATATATATATATATATATATATATATATATATATATAATTTTCACTCTCTCACCAGCATAAGAGTTGGATTCTAATTTTTACTACTGTCAATGTACTGAGCTCAATAGCACAGATGAAGGGCTAATACTTTCCCGGGCAGACACAGGATGGTGTGCCCCACACAGTCTGATGCAATAAAGGGAACATGTTTCCTGTCAAAAATCCAGTTTATGCTAAAGCTTACCAGTGTCAAAGTAATACTCCTGATTGCTATGGATGCTTGACACTGACAGTATGAAAAAATTATAAAAACAGCACTTTTCCCTTTAAAATATGTGTTAGGTAAAATCAGAAAGACAAACACATATTGTTCTTTGAGAAGAACAAAGTAAGACTGTTTAACGGGTTATAATAACCAGGCCTTTTAATTCACTTCAGTAAAATCCTTTCAGAATGACGGTATTTTTTTACTCACCAAATAAATGAAATACAGATGTGTACAGCACATGGAGCTTACGACAAAGTGTTAAATGCTACTGGCAAATTGAACTGTTAGCCTCAATTTTGGACTATATTTGAAGGAGGCATGTTTGCACAGCTGTAAAACTGTATGAAAACTGAACAGCTCTATCAATCTGGAGTCAAATAGTGCAATAAATGATATAAGTTATTTATTTAAGTCACTTTTAACAGTCATGGCTTGGGTTGCATCTCAGATGACTATTTATAGCTAAAACCGCAGTCTCAAATCAGATCTCTACAAGACAGGACCCTGTGATGGCTGATCATGATAATCTTACCACCCGATCAGCACTAGGAGATTGAAGAGCTGCTATTTTGGCTGCACAAAATGCTGATTTTAGAATAAAATAATATGCTTTTGTATTAATTTATGTAAACCTTTGCCAGAAATGTCCAAAATAACCCCCCCCCCCCCCCCCACAGGACATTCAGATTTTATGCCCCTCTGGTAAGAGATGTACCCACCCAGTCTGTGCTCCTGTGCCAATCTTGCACCCAATATGAAATATGACCGCAAGTGGTCGATGGGGTTTGGGGGCATATCCACCTGGTAAGTCTAGTTGGTCACAGGCAGAGAAAGAAACACATATATGAGCTTGCCACAGCCCCGGGAATGCGTATCAGTCAATATTACTGCCTAATCGTGTGTATTCAATTTGAGTGTTTCCAAGTTTTATGTTTTTATGGTGGAGTAGCGGTGTATAGTGCAATGATACAATTATACAGTAATTTACAGTAATACAGTACAGTAATATACAGATGTACATAGCAAAGGAGCGCCAGCCACATGGTTTGGTTAGTAAAATCATCCATCCTTTATTGAACACCGTAGTTAAAAGCCATTACAGCAGGTAAGACAAAATGCACATGTAAAGAGCCGACCCCGCGTCTACGCGTTTCGAGCAAACGCTCTTAATCATGACATTTGCTATGGACATTGATCGTTTCAGGAGGTGAGCTCTCTTTGCCTGGTGCCTATTGTTTGGAGTTTGCTGCAGAATTATATGGTCTGAGGCTGGCATCTAAGACATTTTTCATGGTAATATACAGATGTAGCTTTTGAAGGTTAAAAAGAATTATATATTGTAATTGCAATATGTGAAAATGGTGTAAACTAGGGATGAGTGAATCGATCTGGCAGAACTGAAATTCGATCTACATTTCAGGGACAATCCTAAAAATGAACAAAAAAAAGAAAAAGCTGTCCTCCGCCCTTGTTCCAGCGTCAGGTGATGTCCTCATCATCCAATGGGCGTCTTCGGTGGGATAGAAGGCATAGAGCCTATGCCTTCTGGGAGGGGATATTTATAAGCAAGGAGTGAGGTGGCACCCCCTGTCTTCACAGTGACATCAGAAGAATTTCCTCTAATGTTACTGTGAAAATTCCTCTGATGTCACTGTGAGTGACAAGGGTCTTGAAAGGCTTTCCCCAGCAACTCCTCATCTATAGAGTAAATAGCCCCTCCTTGTGGCAGGAAACGTAATGGTGGTCTGTGTCCTATGTCCCGCTGAAGATGCCAGGGGTCTGCTAGACAATGAGAACATTGCCCGGTGCTGCGACAACGATGGAGGAGATGTTATGAGGAGATGTTATTTTTTTTTAACAGTGATTAAAATAAGGTACGAAAATTTGGCAAATTGTCAAAATAGATTTTTTTAAGAAATTGCCTCATCACTAGTGTAAACCTTATTGGCATTCTACAGTCTTTGTAAGTAGATACATATTGTGCATGTTTATAGAAAACAAAAACACAGTCTAAGAGGTACTTGAAGGATGCATGCATTAACTGTCAAACCTACAACCCTAGTAGAGTGTAGAGGCCCCAGCAAGAGTGGGACTTCTATGGATTCCCTAGCTTTAGTCCATGATGTCATATGGTGCACTGTTTTTCATTTTCTGTCAGTACTTAGTAAACTGTTTGGTCAATCGTGGGGATTTTCTGGAATGAAGGGTGCTATGATTAAAGTCTGTCCAGGGTGTTGGTATCCCTATATAGAGCCTTGGTGGCAGCAGAAATAAAGCCCTGGACATGTTTCCACAGGAGCCCCACTTTACCGCTTCCATGGCAGCCAATTTTGAGCCAGTCTCCCAGTCTGGCATGCTTTTTACACACAATGGATTGATGCTGACTACTAAAATGAGCACTGGAGAATGTTCTTTGTTATTATTTTAATCGTGCCTATAAAAATCAAGAGAAAGAAAAATAAAAGGACCAGTTTGAATATGTGCTTTGGAAGACATTAATGTTTGGCTATCAGTTGCTGCATTGTAAACCAGGGGTGGCCTTTATCCTTTTTTAATCGCTAAGACGTTTTTAGAAAATCTTCACAGAAAAGTGAAATGTTCAAACAGATCATCAATGTATACGATGTAGCTATATAGCTTAGGTTAAGAAGCTGTAGTAGTGGAAAAGCCATTCTAGCGATTTTATTCCATGCTCCCATGTTGAGAACGCTGTGATATGGACACATATACTAGTCTTAAGACCATGTGTGGAGTATACCATTGGTCCTCTCATTAGTTAAGGTAGCCCACCACTATTTTTATTGAAAGGAAATTTACACTCAGATAACATAAACACTGCTTCAGGCACATCTGTAATTTCATGTTCAGCTCGATATTAAACTGAGCCAAGACTTGCGTATTTAGCATGCAATTTCCATAAACTACGACCTGATTAGCTGACCTGTTAATGAGCCCGTCTGTTCTGCCGAGCAGGAGTTTTAGTAGGACAAGTAGCCTCTGTTCTCAGGTTCAATCTGTTACAAATGCAACAAGAAAAAACTTTGGCTTCAGCCTGAAACCTAACACGGTTGGAACCTTCCATAAAAAGCAACCCACCCATGCTCTTAAAAATTTTATGATTATTGTTGCTGAAATAACATTTAAATGGAGCTGAAGTTTCAGAGAAAACAATCTATGTGCATACATCTAAGCTGTTTTGCTTGCTCCTCAACTGTGTTTCTTGGATATAATATGTTCCAGGTTACCAACGCTCCATTTGCAGGGCTTGAGCGGTAGACGGAAAAAATAATGGGGGGTGCTGGCAACGGTGGCACACACTACCATCACATTTATCAAAGAACATAGCACAGCTGGAAGGTAACCAGTTGGGCTAACTGTAATTCATTTTCCTAATATGTTCCTATTAGAAATCCCCCAAATAAATTATTACTAATAATATTTTAATAAACAAAACGGAATCCAAATATAATTTTGAGGCGTATGAAGCCTAATACTGATGGCAGGTGAATGAAAGGTATTGTGTTGTTATGAAAGCATTACATAAAGCAGAGAGAGAGAGATCATATCCATGTTGTTATGTACCTACAATTTGGTCTGTTTCATTTGGCCCAATTTGGAAACTAGGACAAATGTAGCTTTTCTGGACCTCAGTCCGAAAAGCTTTATGTTTAAATGTGTTTAATCATACTTATTTTTTCACACATGCCATTCATTTACATTAAAATGGCACACAGTATAACAATAAATATCAGTTCTTTCTGATTTACTGCAATTCCTACACATCATTAAAAATGATACATTTTGGCGCATGTACTTTATTTTTGTGGCACATGCCTGAAAAGTGTTCCATCGTGATACATAAACTAGCCATACAAGTGGACTTAATCCCTTTTAATGTCTGAGACCCCCACCCCCAACCCTAGCATCAAGTTTTGGAACAGCAGCTCTGCCAAACCACAAGTTGTAGAAAAAATAATTTTCAGGCTCTGGAGAACACCCACAACATTTGGCAGCCAGAATTTGACCAGTGTTTACAGTAAGTAGAAAACAGTAGAAATCACACAAGGTGGACCTAAAAAAGTAAACAAATCTAAGCCTAAACTGCCCAGTGCAAAATTACATCATATATATATATATATATATATATATATATATATCAAATTATATCACAACAACATGAGCATTATCAAGGTGAAAATTAGAATAGCAATAACAATACCAAATGCCAAAGCCATGTGTAGCTGGTGTAATTTTTTCCAATGCTGGGTATTAAATCAAATCACATAGATAACACATAGCAGTACAAGATCATACACAGCAGGCAGATAAGCCATTGGGAGCACAGGAGAACTCCAAGTGGGCAATACTGCTTGGGTGAACACACAATTTACCTCACCCAGTGCCTCTGCCAGAATTTAAAAAAAAATCACTTCACCACACCCCCAGCTTCTCAAGTCTCCCTCATATCCAGTCCTACTGTACCCTATGTTCTGCCCACAGGCCTCAGAATCATGGCAGTGGGAGGTCCCAACTCAATATTTTCTACCCTCACAATGGTAAAGCTGAAGTTTTATCTATTTAAGAGTGGTCATATCCACCCCTATCCATGACAGTTCCTAAACTGCTGTAGCTTCAGTTCACTGATAAACTGGGAAGCACACTGGTACGGGGCTCAGAACCCCATGGGCTGTTAGTGTACTGGCCTGATTTTTGGCCCTAGTACACCTCTGATCACACAGAATAAGAATGATACACATCAAAAATCTGTCCACTTCAAATCTATGACTACAAGCTTTACAGAAATAATTATGTTGTGCAGGGCACCACCACTAGGTGTTCAGGTCGTTGGACAGGGCTGTTGCCCACAGAGCAATGATGCAGTCTATACAGCATTGCCTTGGCTGCTGGAAATACCAAGTGAACAAACTTGCTGCCATTACCAGGTTAGTTTAAGGTTTTGTTTTAACCTCCTACAATGATTGACTGCCAGTTGAGAGTGGGCAAATATGTACATTATCACTGCTTTAAAGCAGCTCTTAAGTTTTCTGCTGCCTAAGAACTATCCAAAAGAGAGCTTTCTACACTTACAGTTTCAGCCATGTTAAGGATCATTATGTAGTGGTGTTTTCAAATCAGCATGACCCTAGCATAGGCTATTCCATGGACCCTTAGCCTACAGGTATGATATTCCCAATCAATCAACGGCTGCATACATTTAGAAGGCAGAAAAAGGTTTCCTCTTAAACAGTAACAATATATATATATATATATGCTGTGCTGGTCACAACATTTTGGCGTGGTGACTAATCAGGATGTTAAGCTAAAAATCCTGAATGAGATAATTTTTCACTTAACATTTTGAGGTGGAGCATATATATGTACCGGTATATGACAAAAAAGCATATAATTGCTGGAAACTTTGCTTTAGCTTTTCTTGTTTCATAATTAAGCTGCCTACCGGTATCTTATGCAATTGGAGTTTCTGTCCGCTTCACAGCATTCAGAGCTCCCTCTATCCAGAAAAATTCAAACGCCTTACCTACAAAGTTTTTTACACCATTCTTTATACCAACCCAGATGCAGTGTCCAAGCTACCCCCGGCCTCCTGGCCCAACCATGATCACCTCCTCCCACTCTTGTGTCCAGGGCTTCATACACCCAAATCTTCTCCTCTGGAATGCTTTTCCCTACACATGTCACCACTCTGACACTTAAAACATTACAAAAAAACCCTTAAAATTCTATATAGATTAGCCTATCATCTGATTTAACCAATCCACCTTACAGTCTTGTCACCTTTAAGAGCACCTTCCACCATGCTTAGTACATACTCCTTGTGACCCAACACTCATTCTTTAGGCCCTAAGCTTGCAAGGGCAGGGCCCTCTCTCCTAATGCACCCCTGTACTAATGTGTTTTTGTTGCTTTTCTGTCAATTGTGACTCAATCTGTATGTATTTGTTGTCATATGCCTGTCACATCCGACTTGTGTATCATAAGTATGTTACTTGTCTTACCCTCCTGTAATTTCCCCTTTGTACAGCACTGAAGGTTAATATTGCATATAAACATTAATAATAAAAAAATAATATGGGATGACCTGCTGTTCATCCCCTAATGGAAACCCAAGCCTGGATAGCCTATACCCACCACATTACCACCCCAGATGATCATCAATAGCTTATCGGGTTTGCCCAGTGGCCTTGCACATTACTTTGCACCTGCCAACTCAACAAGCCTGAAAGGCTGACAGTGGACAGGAATGGCTGCAATAGAAGAAAACACAAAACAGGTGAATATAGACTTCCCAGTATGTCATCAAAATCCAGATGCTACCCTACTGCAAGGCTGAGAGGAACATTATTCAGTTTTGACTGATGTGTTGAAATCCAAAATACTTTGAAACAGATAGGCATAAAGGAAAGTCATGAGGGAAAAAGAAAAAAAACTGAATTACACACCTTACCTCCCACAGCCCTGATCCAATGCAACACCAACTGCTAACTCACTGTAGATCTTCAGCTGTCAGCCCAAGTGTTCCAAGGCACTCTTTATCCAATCAGCAAAAAAGCACTGAATGACTTTGTTGAAATACACACTGGTCAGTCAAGGCAGAAATAAGCTAGTGCTGTCTGCACAGGAACCACTGAGGTTCTGCCACCAGCACTTCAGTACAGGAATCAAAGCTGTGGGGCATTATGTGCTTATAGCTGTTTTTCTATGAGGTTTAACCACAGATACAATGTGATTTATAAACATAGCCTAAAAATTAACACTACTCATTATTTAGGAGATAACCCATGTAAGTTAGGTTTTATTGAACCCGGAGGCTATTCATCTGAGTTAGGATATATTTTATGTTAGGGCAGATCTTAAAGAATCACAAGGGAATTGTTGTGATTTATAATCCATGTGAGTTTTTGAAACTTTCTAACACAGAACACTGGATAAGTACAAACAAGAATGTATTGTTGTTGTGTTCTATCTTTCTTTCTTGAATATGCAGTCTGAAAAACAAGCTGCTAGCAGCACAGTGTGTTTTCAGGATTTCTGTCTGCATCTTATCATTATTAGGAAAAAAGCTGCAAAGTTCAGATAGTTCCTAATTGCATTCATTTACAAATAACATGTCCAAAACCTTGAGAGGACTCATCAGAACTCGTTGTGCTGGGTCAGTGTGCTTTATTCACGGGATTGTCAGACTCAATTTGCTAGTTAGCTGCTGACAATATAACTGACCTGCTTTTGAGACTCACTAGACACAAATTCTCTTGCAACTGCTGATATGTTATCACAAAAGTGAGATTCAAGTAAGTGCCATGGGTATACACCAGCAAGCTAAAGAAAAAAAAGTTTGTAAAATTGCCATGTTTGTGAATAAAGAATGGCCCATAAATTCAGACAAATGTCAGCAAGTAATTTTCCAGGTCAAGGGACCAATACAATGCGTCTGTTAATTTTCAAGCTACCTTTTAATTTTCGGTTAAATGGGGTGGGGGCAGAATAATTAATATCATGTTCTACATCACTGAGTCGAGGCACTGGAAATGCACAGATCAAAGCTAGGGGAGAAGGGCTGCATTATAATTTCCAGGACCCACCTGTGCTTTTCCTTGGCGTGTCAGGGTCCTAAAGCCCCTACCCAAGCATAGAAAAGGAGATGTTCCGACCCTGCCATGCTAAAGAGCACACACTGCCACCATCAGGCTTACTCTCATAGAACACAAAGGGTAGGTTATGTAGCATATTATGTATAGTTATAGATGTAGAGTTTTCTGGGACTTTTGTAAAACAAAATATTTATGAAGAGAATAAATAACTGCAAAAATATATTTTTAATCATTTATAACATCATTTTATTATTATTATTGTTTATTTATATAGCGCCATCAACTTCCGTAGCATTTTACATGGTATGATTACAGACAGGGTGAAACATATAGTACAGAGAACAATACAAAATTAGATACCACAGGTTAAAACCAAGTGTTGTGAGCACAGGAAACAATAGGGAGGAGTGCCCTGCCACAGCGAGCTTACAGTCTAAAGGATGGGGGTGGAGACAAAGGGGGCAGGGTCACAAGTGGTAGAGCTTGAGTATGGCTGCATGTGCCATTGAAGGTACGTCATTTACTCACAGCTCCAAAAACACACAATTAATATACAGTTCTAGCAAACTAATGTTACCATCTTGGCAACAAACATCCCATAGAGGTCACATCTGTAACATGACTCAGATTGTTTGTACGTGTATCAGAAATAGGTTAGGTGTCTATTGCTGCATAAGGTAGCTATAAATGACCTTCTTTCTAAGTAACTCAAAAGTCAGCATAAAATATATAAAGAAAAACACCGTTTTGTGAGTACTCACCTTTAAAACGGGTATTATGAGTGTGTCATACACTCCACTTCGGTCTTCATGACATCTGGGTAATCTCCAGTAGAGGGCGAACTTCTGCAGAGATGAATATGCAAAAAAGAAAGCCCCTCCCGGTCCATATATACCTGGGACCTCCCATCAATTCCCCAGTGTATAAAAGCAGTAAAGGGACCAGGAAGAACCAAATATAACCTTAACAATCAAAACCAATGGTTCACCATATAAAAGCCCCAGAATACCTGAAAAAAAGGGTGGGGCGAAGTGGAGTGTATGGCACACTCATAATACCCGTTTTAAAGGTGAGTATTCACAAAACGGTATTATTCTAAGTGTGCCATACACTCCACTTCGGTCTTCATGACATCTGGGACATCCAATAGCAGTGTCCGTCATGGGTGGGAACCAGAAACAGTAAAGAATGTACCAACTCAAACCACTGCAGCTTGCAGAACCTTGCGGCCAAAAACAGCATCCGCTGAAGCCCGAACATCAACCTTGTAAAACTAGGAAAAAGTATGAACGGAAGACCAAGTAGCAGCCTTACAAACTAGTTCAACAGAAGCCTGGTGCTGAAAAGCCCAGGATGCACCAAAAGCACGAGTAGAGTGCGCAGTGACCCTAAAAGGGGGAGTCCTCCCCTTAGCAGAATAGGCCCCAACAATGGCCTGACGAATCCATTTGCTAATTGTAGACTTAGCAGGCGCCAAACCTTTCCTGGGCCCGCAGGGCACCACGAAAAAGGCGTCTGTCTTGCAGAAGGAAGAAGTGGTCACCAAATAGTACTTCACACAGCGAACAACATCCAAATTGTGCAGAACCCTTTCCTTGTCATTGTTAGGCTTAGGACACAAGGAAGGAGAACAATGTCCTGATTGAGGTGGAAAGCAGACACCACCTTAGGAAGAAAATCCGTCTTAAAACGAAAAACCACCTTATCCTTGTGTCTCTCAAAGTAAGGGGCCTGAATCGTCAGGGGCCGCCAACTCAGAGACACGCCGAACAGAGGTAATAGCGACCAAGAAAGCAACCTTCTGAGTGAGAACCGAAAGAGCAATATCCTGTAACGGCTCAAAAGGAGGACCCTGCAGAGTCGAAAGAACCAAATTCAAATCCCAAACAGGAACTACATGCGCGACCCCTTGGAAAAAAGTCTTAACCAGCGGGTGTAAAGCAAAAGACCTCTGGAAGAAAACCGACAGAGCAGAAACCTGTCCTTTCAAAGTACTAAGCTGGAACCCAAGATCCAGATTATGCTGAAGAAATCCATAGAAAAAACCCTGCAAGGCAAGGCCCTAGCCTCACACCAATCAATATAGGACCCCCAAGTCCTATAGTAAATGCCAGAAGAGGACCGCTTCCTAGCCCTAATCAGGGTCTGAACAACAGCCTCAGACAAACCTTCCTCTTTCAAGATGAAGGTTTCAGCAGCCAAGCCGTCAAAGCCAGCGTTTGTAAATTGGGGTAAAGTAGATGACCCTGAGATAGCAGGTCCGGCAGCAAGGGAAGCCGGTACTGGTCTACGGCCATCCTTACAACGTCTGCGTACCAAACCCTTCTTGGCCACCTTGGAGCCACTAGAATCGCTGGTGCCCCTTCTAGAACCAGTTTGCGAACTACCTTGCCCAATATGGAGACAGGTGGAAACAGGTACAGAAAACCCAGGTCCTTCCAAGCCAGTGACAAGGCATCCACTGCCAGAGACAGGGGATCCTGAGAAAGAGACACAAAGGCCGGAAGTTTGTGATTGTGCCTCGAGGCAAAGAGATCCACCTCCTGAGTCCACCACTTGCGGCAAAGATCCAGAAAAACCTCGGGGTTGAGAGACCACTCTCCGTGGCGAGAGGATCCCCTGCTTAGGGAATCCGCCTCCGTGTTTTCCACTCCCGGAATGTAGACTGCCGAAAGGCAAGGAACATTGCTCTCCGCCCAGTGCAGGATCAGAGAGACTTCCTTGAGGGCACTCCTGCTGCGAGTCCCTCCTTGGTGATTTATGTAAGCCACTGCCGTTCGGTTGTCCGAACGAACCTGAACCGGAAGACCCCGTAAATGTGGGGTCAGCCGAGCCAGAACCAGTCGAATGGCTCTGAGCTCCAATACATTGATGGGGGTGTGAGCCTCCTGGGGACCCCACACCCCGCTGAACTGATGACTCTTCCAATAACCTCCCCAGCCCGACAGGCTGGCATCCGTGGTAACTGTCTCCCAACAAGGGACCAGAAAGGATCTGCCCTTCACCAGATTGCTCGAGTCCAGCCACCACCGAAAGGACTGCCGAACCCTGGGAGACATCCTGAAAGGTTGATCCTATGACTGTGGGCACCTGTCCCAAGACGTCAATAGGTGAAGTTGAAGAGATCTCATGTGAAACTGTGCAAACGGCACCGCCTCGAAGGAGGATACTATCAAACCCACCAGTTTCATCCCCTGTCGGATAGAGGGACAAGGACTGGCCAGAAGAAGACGGATCAGGCTCTGAATCCCCTGCACCTTGGTCTGGGGCAGAAACACTCTGGCCCGACTGGTATCCAGATTCATGCCCAGAAATGAAATCACACGAGACGGGGAGAGAGAAGAGAAGTGGTTGATCACCCACCCGAACCTCTCCAGGGTCGACACCACCTGGTGGGTGTCCAGTTCCGCCTGATGAAGGGAAGAAGCTGATATCAACAGATCGTCCAGATAAGGCACAATGCGAATGCCCTGAGATCTGAGCAGAGCCATTATGCCCGCCAAAACCTTGGTGAAGACCCTCGGTGCCGAGGTCAGACCGAAGGGAAGAGCTACAAACTGATAATGTTGATCCTCCACCGCAAATCGGAGGAATCTCTGATGTGCCTGAAAAATCGGAACATGCAGATACGCATCCTTGATGTCTATGGATGTCATAAAATCCCCTTGGTGAAGGGAATTGATAGCCGAGCGCAGAGTCTCCATGCGGAAATTTTTGGCTCTGAGAAATCTGTTGAGAACCTTGAGATCTAGAATGGGTCTCACCAAACCCTCCTTTTTGGGAACCGTGAAAAGGTTGGAGTAGAAACCCCTGCCTCTCTCCGACAGAGGCACCGGGCATATAACCCCCATGTCCAGAAGGTTTTTTACTGCTAACAGGAGCCCCTGTGCAGCCTGAGGGTCCGAGGGCACCCGAGACCTTAAGAATCTTGAGGGCCAGAACTCGAACTCCAGTTTGTAACCGGAGGAGACCACTTCCAAGATCCAATTGTCTGTGACCTCCTGGGCCCAGACCTGGAAGAAGAGCCGCAGCTGTCCCCCCACCCTTGCGGGTGAGGGCGCCCCTTCATTGCTGAGCCGGTTTAACGGCAGGCTTGGGCTTGGAACCCCAGGCAGCCGCGGGACGTGCCCGACCTCTGCCTCTGTTCCAGGACGAGCCCCTGACACCTGAGAATGCCAAACCCCTAGACGCTCTGGCCCCTCGAAAGGAAGGAGTGAACGAGCCCGCCCCCGAAAGGGGCGGTGCTGTTTCCTCCGCTGAGGTAACTTACCTCCTTTGGCAACAGCATCCAATTTATCTCCAAACAGCCGCGCACCCAAGAAGGGAAGAGATGTGAGCAACTTCTTGGCTCCAACATCCGCTGTCCACTGGCGGAGCCAGACCAATCTGCGCATAGCCACCAGTAAGGTTGACGTCCTACTACACACGACAATAGAGTCTTTCATCGCAGCCATGACAAAATCCATGAACAATTCGCACTTCTTAAGAATAGCGAACTCAGCGCCAGCTGGATCAAACTGAGCGTTATTCAGCCAGTCCCTGATAAGAGACTTGGTAGCAAGCGACACCAGGGCAGATGCACTAACAGGCCACAGGGCCGAGCCCACGTTGGCAAATGCGTGGCACGCCATCTGATCAAGGCGCTTATCCTCGCCATCCTTAAGGGAGGTGGCGTCAGGGGTGTTCAGCACAGAAGAGTTGGTCAAACCTAAAACAGGCGCGTCGAAAAAGGATATTTCTTATCCCATCCCTGAGGCACACCAGGAAGCCGACTGGGC
Source organism: Gastrophryne carolinensis (assembly GCA_027917425.1). Taxonomy (NCBI): domain Eukaryota; kingdom Metazoa; phylum Chordata; class Amphibia; order Anura; family Microhylidae; genus Gastrophryne; species Gastrophryne carolinensis. Next base: position 219,122,445 of record CM051234.1, read on the forward strand.
CTCTCCCATTCTCTAAGAATCAGCGCATCAAAATGACCCTGGGTAGGGAATTCCAGACGGGGCTTGCAGGCCCCAAAAAATTCCCCCCTCTTAAGAGGGGGCGCCGCAGGCGGTTCAATATCCAACACCTCCAATAAATGTGACAAAACAGTGGCCGTATCTACGGCCTCCCCCAGCGCCTGCCCGACATTGGAATTCCCAGACTGAACATAGTCAGCCTCTGAATCCTGATACAATTCCCCCTCCTCTAACGGGGAATAATCAGACAAATCAGCAGACTCGTCGTCAATATCCCACAATGGCTGGGCTGACGACATATGTCTCTTTTTAGCCTGGGCCTTCTTGCCCACCGTGCTAGCATTTTCTCTATGCTGGCCAACCTAGCCCAAACATGAGAAAGCGACTCCCCACTGGTACCAATGTCACTTGGGGTACGGATGAGGTGGGGAGGGGAAGGCGATGAAGCGGGAGGAGCCGACCCAGAAGGCTGGGTACCAGACAGCCGCGTTATGGCCTTTTGTGCGCATGGTATACAGATCAGCACATTCTCCCCCTTAAGGGATACCCCGCATCCCACACATGGCCAGGATTGTCCCAAAGGGATCCCGAGCCCAGTATCCTGCGGAGCCTCCATATAGTGAATTTTTGTGGTCAGTCGCAAGACTGCAGGGAATTACGCATAAGCAACCCGGGATGCCCCTTAAAAGTCCCGGTGGGAGGATTTTAGGTGGACAATTTTTCACTAGGGACCCCAGGACCAGGAGGGACCCCTTAATATGCACATATACAGGGTAACCTGTAACACACAAAACAAGCAACATAAGCGCCGAGCTGTGTAAAAATGGCCATAACATTACATGTAAAAAACCACAGCAATTGATCTTGCAGCCACACAAATGTAAATATACAGGTATCCCAGCCAGACAGTGCGATTAAGGCACACCCACACACACCTGATTGAGACCAGTGGGGGTCCCTGGTAAATAGGGGCCCCCACACACACACAAGCTAAGAAGATGGCCATTGGGCCCTTACCACACCGATTGCTATGCGGCCTGCCAGAGAAAGATGGCCCCCACGCAGCCTCGTGCCTGAGGAGGGAGGGCGGGCCAGCGCAGAACACGCCCCCCCAGTAACGTGGACCCCTATACAAAGAGCACAGCAATCGCGCTAAATAAGGGGGCGGGGCTACCGAGGCCGCGTCGAGAGCCCGGCCCAGCCCCCTTACCGAACGCAGCCTGAGGGGGAGAAGCTCCCCCAGGCTGTAATCAGTCCCTAGTAAGCCAGTAAGGCAGTAAACACTCACACACACACACAGTAAAACACTCAGCACACAGGGACAAGGGCTGGGGAAAACGAAATATCGGCCAGGCCACGCCAGGCAACCCCCCCTCCCTGGAGGGGAATAAGGGACCCGGAAGGGGGGAATCCTGCCAGGAGCCGGCCATAAGCCTAACGGGACGGGGCATCCCACACCAGGATCACCAAGAAACCTGGAAAACCGCCTACCCCATAGTGAGGTCTCACGGTGGAGCAGTGCTCCTGCTGCACCCATAGGGTGCTCCTACCTTCACCAGGACCCGCAGCCTAAGCTGGGAGGCTCAATATAGGGCATTTTAGAAGGGTCCTGGCAGTAATAGGGATAATAGAAGGCCGGGTGCGAGCCCGGCTTACCTGAAAGTAAAGAAGTCTTCATCTTCTGTCTTGTCGCCTTCCCTGCAGAGAAGAAACTGGGGAATTGGTGGGAGGTCCCAGGTATATATGGACCGGGAGGGGCTTTCTTTTTTGCATATTCATCTCTGCAGAAGTTTGCCCTCTATTGGAGATTACCCTGATGTCATGAAGACCGAAGTGGAGTGTATGGCACACTTAGAATATACATATACCAGTTAGATGCTTTTAGGGTGCCAAACCTGTAGTTTTAATGTGAGTTACAAGAATTAACTGGCACCCTAAAAGCATCTAACTGGTATGTGTAGTTTATGCTGACTTTTTGTGACCAGAAATGTTGCTCCACACATTTAAATGTATTTAGCTTTGTTTTGTACTAGACCATTTAGTGTGGCGTGAGTGAGCTTTGCTGGGTCTTGAGTGTGCCACAGCTTTACTCTTAATAATTATGCCTTTTAACTGGCCAGCTTAGCTGTGGGGTGGTCCTCCAATTGCAGGTGCATGCAGCCGCTAATCTGAAACAGAAGTAAAAAAGAAGCATGTTCTTTTTTAAAGAGGATTAACCACCGGCTATAGGGCCGGTGGTTTCCCTCTTTGTGAAACATCCTTATTTGAGATTCCCTGATGTAGTGGTGGACAAGGGACAACAAATAACCTGGGGTTTTGGCAGCCTGGCCAGTCCTTAAATAGCCTGTGACATCCCTGTTGAACTCCCCCACCCCATGTGCTCCCAGGTTAGCCAATAAGTGGCTAACCAAATCAAAGGATTAAAGCTTCAGTATTGTAGGGTTGATAACATGGCAGGGTGGGGATGTCCCCCTACAGCCATGATGCTGAGGCATTGAAGACAGAATATGCACTGGTGTTTCTTGGCTAAGGGGGGTTATAGTGGAACCAGGTACAGAGGCGCTAGGGGGAAACTAGGGTAGTTGCAATTAAATATGGGTGTAAGAAGCAGTGGGCCAAACTGCCAGGGGAGCCATAAGGGAAGGAGAGCCAAGACTCCAGCATGGGGCCCAAGGGGCCCAGCTGTAAAGAGAGAACCCTGATGGCCCTGATCTGAGATTTGTTGGCTGCCAGACTATTGCTGCTGCCATTGATGATAAAGGAGGGTGGGGTCAAGCCATCACACATATGTTAGATGGGGGCCAGACTCTACAGAGCTTATATTGTGTCTGGGCTCCTCATAACCTATAATGTGATGACTGGGCTCATATTCTGATTTGCGGAGCCTTGGGGACAAAGTTCAAACTAAAGATATAGGTTATAGAGGGACTAAGTCTCTATACAGCCAATAGGCACAATATCCTATGGTCTGGATTTTGATGTAAGCCTGGTTGCTTTGGAGCAAAAGGCTCAGTTTAAACTAGGGGACAAGCCATAACATATTGGTTATGGGGAGGGCTGAGACATTACTTCTGTATGGGGCCTGAAAATTCCAGATAGCGGCCCTGCAAACTGGCCCAAAGCAGTGCTGTCCACCAGGAATTATCCCAGGTCTCACTATGGCCAGGCTCTTGCCCTAATGTGTGAAAGGCCAGGGATCACTTGTAGGCTTGTAAGGAGGGAGTGGTATGGCCAGCGGCATGCCACATTCAGCTCTGTCTGCCACAAGTGTAAAATGGTATAGCAAAAGCTAAGTAGTCAGTGGCCCTCACATCTGCCATGAAAACAAAAGAAATGCGAGTTTATGGTGATGGCGGGGGATTTTGTCATACTAAGGATCTTTATCTGTAAAGGCACCAGTTCAGCTATGAGTCTCCCCCCCCCCGCAGTATTAATTGTGGGCCCCATTAATACTTAAACCAGACCAACAGCTTTGCACAGTTGAAAAAAAACGAATTTGCCCCATCTGCATGCACGATACTGAATCATTGTCAGAACTTACATTTGCTTCTGCATCCACTTAAACCAGACCAACACCCTTACAATGAACACAATACAATAATGCTCATATGCATCCCTCCCCAGGGCAATTCAGATTGCTGTACATAAAAAAAAACACCTGCTGTGGTCCATTTCAAAAACAAAATGGCATCTCATGGAGCTGCAGGCTACCTGCAAAGAGAAAGTTTACTGCCGCTGTGGATTGTGGGGTTTTGTCATTGAATTCAGGCTGTGGCAGGGCTGAGAAAGGAAGCTCCAAAATGGCCGCTATCAGGAGGCTGGGAAGCTGGAAAAGGAAGTCTCTGGGGTGTTTCAAGATGGAGAAAAGTGGTGAGGTAGCGTTTCAGCTTTTAGTGAGTGCGGGAACAAATGTAAATCCTTTCAGCTTTCTGTGCTGTTCACCAATATGCACAGCATAGAAAGCTGAATGCAGGGATTGCCGGGGAGGTATAAATATCCAGTATTCCACGGGGTGAATTTTCTTATGATTGTTACTATTTAGGGTCAAAAGATAAATTAGCATTTTGAATTTGAGGGGTTTATTTAAGAAGCACTAATGTCAGGTAGTGCTAGATGAACGTCAGGTGAATGTCAGGTCCCAGTGCAAAAGGTGTATGTATGAAGGTCATAATCAGTACCTCTGATAGTGCCAGGTAGTGTCCCATCTATACTCATCAGTGCAGGTGAGTATATGAGTGCCGGTGCTGTGTTCCCTACAGTGCCACATAAGACCAGGCACTCACCATGCACTGTGTGGCCTGGTTATAATTTAATGTGCCACAGGATTCCGTGACTATTTGGAAATGTTTTTGTATTCATTTTTTGCACTTGCAATTTGGGCCATGCATAACCTGTGGCATGTCATTCAAGTGTCCCCAATGAAATTCCTGGTGAAAATCCTGCATTGAAAAAGTGTTGCCATGCCACAAAAAAAGAAAAATTTAGGAATTGCAACAGGCACTGAATGCCTGTTTTCCCCCTTTTACAGCGCCTGTGCGGGCACTGCGCGTTTGCAGTAATAAATAGACTACAAATGATGGCGCTCCAAGGCGGGGCATAGGCTTATACAAGCCCTGCTCAGCACCCAGCCAGGAGCGCTGGAGCACAGAGTGGCTTCAACTAGTGTTGCGATGTGGGTGCAGAGAGCGCCTCTCAAGAGACACTTATCTTCTGTCCACAGCATTTTTCTATAAATAAGACTCTAAAACTTTCATTTTAAAAGCTTTTTAATTAAATGACAAAAGTTAATTAAATTACACTAGTGTGTCCTGCATTAGAGAAACTCTAATCTCTAAACTCTATTAGAATATGTGCATTGGGGGGGTATTGGTCGCCAAAATTACTGGAGTGTACAGCTGTTTCCTGTCCCTCATTGTAGAGAGCTCCATGCCTGATTTTGGCTTGCTAGGGATCTTTACCTGTGAAGGCATTTCAAATCAGAATGCCCCAGGGCTGATTGTTAAAAGAGACTTAAAAAAAACATTTGTGGGTGCAAGACGAGCATCTCTTGGGTGACGCTCTCTGTGCCCTCACTGCAAAGCCAGCTGAAGACAGCCAGCCCTCTGTGCTCAAGCGCTCCAGGCCATGCGCTGGGCGATGCGCAGGGCTGATAAAAGCATATGCGCTAGCGACCCCTAGTGCCGACTGCCGGCTAGCGCCAGAATTTCAAGGCATTTAAAGTGGACCATCACCCTCCGGTGATCGGCCCGGGAATCTATAAGATTCCCATGCCGATCACCTCCCTCCCCGCGGGACATCCGAGATCGGGATGTCCCACGGGGTGAAACCCCCCCAAACACCCCTTACCGGCCGCCGCCGCCTCCCTCGCGCCCCTCTAGACGTGCGCGCGCCCGCGCCGGCCATCTGTGAATGGCCGGCGCGGGCACGCGCGTCATGAGTGACGCGCGGGAGGCGGCGGCGGAGGAGCCGCTTGTCCGCGGCTGTCAAAAGGCTTGTCCGTCGGCGCTGGGAGCGGGGAGAGGTGAGTTTTTCGGGTGATCGGGGGGATTTCACACAGCGGGGCACCCCGACTGGGGGTGCCCCACCGAAGTGGACCAAGACCCAGGATAGTCAAAATCCTGGGTGTTGGTCCACTTTAAGAACAAAATACACAGCACACACACTGGCAATATAAAAACATGATCCCTGACACACAGCGTCCGGTGAAATCCCCAACTTTCAATTTTAGGGGTGATTGCAGCACATTTACAAGGTGCAAACACAAGGAAAAACATTGGGGATGCTGGAATGACATGACACAGGTTTTGCATTGCCCAAATTGCAAGTTTGCAGCGCAACACAAAAGTGCAAGAAATGCATACAAAAACAATTCCAAAGAGCCCAGGGATCCAGTGGTACATGCACCAGCCCAAAAAAACGTGACCCAAAAAATCATAATCAACGCAGCCTACTGAAATCTATGAGATAAGGCCACACAGTGCATGATGTGCGCCGCCTTATGTGGCACTGTAGGGAACACTGATGCTGTTGATAAATGGGACAGTACTATGGATTACTTCATAAATACACCTTTTGCACTGGGACCTGACATTCACCTGACACTTACCTGGCACTATGTGGCACTAGCGCTTTTTAAATAAACCACTTCAAGTCATTTTTAAATATATTGGTCTATTGCTAAAGGTCACCCTCTCTTCAGCATTAATTGTAAGCCCCCTTAATGCTGAAGGTCAAAAGGTAGGTTAGCATTTTAAATGTAAAACCTTTCAGAAACAAATAGATAAACCTGTCATTTCCACGACTGAGATTTGTCCGCTTTGCCATTGAAATATACTTCACACATCAAGGGGTAAACTTTGTTCAGCTTTAATGGCTGATAGCACATAATTGAGACTGCCCTTATCTTCTTGGGAAAGGTAAATAGGAAATATAGTGTCTGGAATCCTGCACAAATATGGGCACTTTTTAGAATAACTAGAGGGTATCACATGGCACTTAGGGCCTGATTTATTAAGCACTTTTGCCAGACAATGCTATTTCAGTAAATATTAGAGAAGTTCAAAATATGATTTATATTTTTTTAGCATGTTGCTGAACCTCTAATGCTTTAGTAAATGTGTTTCTTGCAGCAACATGCGCAAATGTGAAAACAATATATAACTTTTATTTTGCACCAGTCTAATTTGCAATGATTTGGCACTGCCTGGCAGAAGTGCTTGATAAATCAGGCCCCAAATGTTTAAAAACCCATACAATGTATATGCATGGTTTCCATAACCATAATTCACATCATAGCATTACCACAGTGAAACACACAAGTGGAATTGTTGGCAATGTTCCCTTTTTTCTAGAAATTGCAAGACATGATACTCACTGTGGCCCAGGTAATGCGTGTTTCTGAAGTGCGCTGTTATTGCGAGGCATTTGTGTGCCTCCTGAGCGAAGGTATGACACATATACAGGTCATGTTCCAATGTATGAAGCTCTTGTGTTCCAGCTAACCTTAAGCTTATATTACAGCATGGGTGGGAGTACACAAACACAGGGGCTAATGATGTCTGAAACATTAATGTTCGTTGGAATGTGTTCAAATTTATTTTATGCAATGGAAAGAAAAACACCCTAGAAAGAGTATTTGTTCAGTGCACTCTCAGGGCCCGCTCTCAGACAATTTCCTATATATTAAAAATACATATTGGCAGATGATGGCCCAGGTGTCCTCATTCCAGGCTCCTGTCACCCCAGGGTGGCTATAAAATTGCAATTAAATTACTAGATACAAGCTGTCACCCGGGCATAAATCTCAGCCAGGCTATGTGCTTTAAGCTACAATAAATCTGCGTTTATAGGGTGGTATGGCAAGTTCAGGGAATCCTCAAGTCTGTGAATCTTATTTACAACAAATGATATATGCTTTAAATATGTGTCACGTCTGTGCGAGAATTACCCACATCACCAAACTATTTAAAACAAGCATATAAAAATACAATGGGTACAAGGTTTTAACCATTACACACATTATACACACAATATCGTATCAAAAAGCTAAAACTATCTACCTAATTTGGAGGCACATGCCAAAAATCCATCTGAACCTATATACTTCTTACTTTTCCCATCCTTACCCCACAGTTATGATGTATAGTTCTGATAAAAAACATTACATCAAAATCCCTGTCCGGGCAAAACTAGAAAGCTATATATACTCACCAGTAGTCTGTGTAGCTTCTTTGCCCTATAGAAGTAGCTTGAAACTTACCAGCATCCCGAAAGGTTGGAGACGAGTTATCCTCTCATGTCAGTCACAGTGACTGGCATTACCCGCTTCATTCACTACAATAGAGGCATATGCCAGCCATCGGCATGCCCCCTCTATTAGAAAAAGTGGAGGCATGAGGCAGCCACAGGCTGTGGGCGGGGATAGCGGGGTCTGGATCTCGGCGGAAGGTACGTTTTAAACTCCTGATATAGGGTCGATCAGTTGTGCAGGACTATTGGTGAGTATTTAGCCTGTTTTCTATTGCAATTCTGAAATCTTGGTCTAAAGTTGGTGCATATCTCCAGTTTTTGAAATTATATTAACCCCTTAATTACACTCAATTTAGCCATGAGAATCAGTACATTTTTGTCCTTCGTTGTATTCCAGCAGTCAGACAGGCAGGTAGACAGGTCGGAGGGCAGGTAGGGGCACAGGTGGATAGGCAGATGGGTAGATGTATGGTCAGGCAGGTAGGTGGGCAGCAGGTAGGTAGGTTGGCTGCAGGTAGGTGGGTGGGTTGGCAGGCAGGTAGGTTGGAGGGTGGGTGGGTGGCTTGGTAGGTAAGTGGGCAGAAGGCAGGTAGGTGGGTGGATGGGTAGGTGGCTGGGTGGGTGGTCAGGCAGGTAGGTGGGTAGGCAGACAGGTAGGTTAAAGGGTGGGTGGCTTGGTAGGTAAGTGGGCAGCAGGCAGGTAGGTGGGTGGATGGGTAGATGGCTGGGTAGTCAGGCAGGTAGGTTGAAGGGTGGGTGGCTTGGTAGGTAAGTGGGCAGCAGGCGAGCAGATGGATGGGTACGTGGGGTATTAAGACAGGCAGGTGGGCAGGCAGGTGGACCAGTCGCTTCAAGGACCAAGGAAACCCACTTTTCTCCATGACGTGCCTAGCACGTTATAAGCAGGGCACACACATTTTCTGTGAACGTGCTAGGCAGGTCAAGGGCACTTGGGAGTTGTAATATATCAAGTGCTATTATTTAGGAAAATAGTAAGTATAAATTGCATTTTTACCTTGACTATAAGCCAGATAAAATACATAGAGAGGATAATCTCCCTTTTTCAGGACCACTCATCTAAACCATATGTTTTCAGGGAACTATTAAAGAGACCCTAAAGTCCCTAATTGTGTCAAGTCCTTCCCACCTATCCCCAGGGCCCAGTAAGTTTATGACATTTAAATCAAAAATAAAATCACATGGTAATGGCGCTGAGTCTACTCCCATGGAGTGAACAGAGCTTTCAGGAATGGTGGTCTACCTGGGGAGTGCGGTGGGGGGGGAGAGTGGTAGTGGGCAGGGGATCGGTTGTGGATTTAACGTCCACTTTAAGGCCTACCTGTAAACAAAAACATATAGTCAGTTGAGCCTATATCTGTATTACTCAAGTAATTCTTGAAATTAGTCTTCATCTGCAATTTACCACAAGTCCCCTCCACAGTCTTGGCAAAGGCTCTGCGTAAGCTCCTGAATTACATGTCAGAGGTAAAGTGAGTATTTCTTTTCCCCAAATGCTCATATTAATGTAGGGAGGGCAGCAAGAATGCAATTTTCAGAAAGAGAAAGTGGTGGTCTTTCCTACCAGGAACAGCACGTGGAATGCAGTAAACCACTTCAGATAAAGAAAACATTTAGAGAATCTGATTTTATTCTGATAAAACTATATTGAGCTTAGTATTATTTTATCTTTTCAGAATTGTGAGCCATCCCTCCCAATGCTTTTTCTCTTCATCCCACTCTCAAGAGCCCAAGCCATCCTCCCTCCTATCACTGCTGGAACACAGACACCCGCCCCCCTCACTTGCCATCAACCAGTGTGTTCACATTGGCTGGCCAGCCTAGCTTAATGGTTTGCCCTGTTCCACTGTAAAGCACACCCATCCTGGAAAAGATTCCTGCCCTCCAACCCTACACCAGAGGACAGGTGAGCATATGGATACATTTACTGTAAAGTTGTGTATAATGAAACTGATTTAAACTGTTGGGATGTTAAGTAAAGCTAAATCAACATTCTTGTGTTACCAATACTTTGTTTAATTCACCTGATATAGCAGTCCATCTTTACTTTCAGCATGTTTGTCTAGGCTATTTGAGTTTAAAACAGTGTAGATAGATAATCAACATTTTGGGGCCAGCAACTTGAGGGCATCTACACCTTTACGTGAAGAGCTCTAAAAGTCACCAACAATAAAATGCTCTTCTGTGACATGATTATAGTAAAAACTGTGAAATATCTGTCAGATAATTAATTCAAAATCTTAACTTGACCTTACACTGGTGATATAATCCTTCTCCCTGCCATAGTAATTACAGCTGTTCCCATTGAGGGAAACCCTCAGAACATGACCGGCGGGGGGAAGCTGATGACTGGAATTGAGAAACACAGCTATAGAGTGTCCTAAGTTGACTGTCAGCTGTGTTATCGAGTAACAAGTGATACGACATCGTTACTGCTGCCAAGACATTTTTATAATTCTGTCTGACCATATGATCCAACGGTAACTGGTACTGATCATAAAGCCGCACGAGCATATATTAGCAGAATAACCATGTTATATGTAAATGCATGTTACAATTATTAAATGTAAGATTAATCTAACTATCAACTTTATAAAACTAAAATGACATCCCCCTTTGAAAGTATATGTATCTTAAAAGCACCTATTTATATACCTATCTATGAATCCAATAATCTACCTATTAATATGGTAATTAAAGTAATGATAGTGTGTTTTTTACTGACAGATTAACATTTAATTGGAATGAGCTATAACTTGCTAAATGGTTGTGCCTCTGTAAATAAAATATTTAAATTAAAAAAAAATAATATAATAAACAAATAACAAAAATAACTATACATGAACTAAAACAATGATGAACAGTGCACCACAACTAGTAATGATAAGAATACATATAAAAAAAAAATTAAAAAAAAAAAAAATATATATATATATATATATATAAAAACTGCTGCAATTTGTACCACAAACTTAAAACCATAATTAACCCAGACACCTGCTACAAGTGCTAAAAGGCAGACAAGAGTTGACTTACTATTTGCTTCACACTCCCCTTCTCATTTCGTCCAGTAGAAATAATGTGACTTCAGCAGGGAAAACCTGATTAGTAGAAAAAAAGGCAAAATCAGAACCAACAGGGCTCTTTAGCTCTCCCAGCCCCTGAATGATCGCTGCAAGTTTTTCGAAGCTGCAGAGAAGCGGTCTATAAATATTGACCCTGACACTTGCTCAGTACTTTACTTGCTCATGGAACAGGTCTGTGTTACCGTACACCATGGTAATACTCAGATGAAGTTCTCAGCTGCTCAGACAAAGCAGTGGATTGGCTCGCTACCCTCCAACGGAGTGCCTGCCTGGAAATACCATTTCACTGCCAGCTATACAGATGCTGTATGCCTTTCCAGGGGCCCGAATCAGGAGAAGGATTGAAACATTTTTGCTCACCTATTAAAGGGAAACAATTGATTCGACCTTCCCAGCACACATCCCATGCACGGAGCAGAATATGTCAGAGTGCGTACCCTGCTGCTACTCCACCTCCCACATGTTCAGCTCCTCAATTTCACAGAATAAGCAGTGTTTGCTTCTCACTGCTGTCCTCTAGTACCCATGCAGAGATTCAGGAGGGTTATGGGGGAGCTGGGAAGCTTGCCCACTAGAGGTAGTGTTCCAGATTTTAGTTTAAACTCGAGTCAAATTAAGGCTTGTATTTTCCAACACAAGCACTATAAATCCCATATAAAGCCAGCACAAGGAGATAACTGGCACTTGCTACTTTACTTGAACAGGTGGTACAAGTCCTGGCACTATTCTTCATCCTGCCAAAGCACTGCATATGAGGCTTTTTCTACCATAGATATACAATATTAGGTCACGCAAAATGATTTGATTCTTCCAAATTATTAAGGGCGAGTAAAGCCTTAATCAAGAACACTTGACCTTTGTGTTTTCTTTTCTTAAAAAGGCAATGAGCTCAGGCACACATCTGCCTTTTTGCTGGCCATACACATTTACAGTAATTTGCTGTTTAACATATACTTTATGTTATGATTTTATGACTTTTCTCACTCTGACACATAGATGTGATTCTTATCTGGTCTGTTTTTTCATTCTTTCTCTTTTTTCCAAATAATCAGTAATGAACAATGATTCGCCTTAATTTTCTAAATGATGGAAATGCGAAAATATTGTTACCATTAGCATTAGATTAGATTATCAAGCGTATGTTCTCCAAGTAAGGGGAATATTTAAAATGGAACAGGACTTTAACTATACCATGATTTGTTCCGTGTCCCGGGGGCATGTCTGGTATGCCCTGCTGTGTGAACCCCCCCCCCCCAGAACGCCGGCAACGGCGCATGTGCAGGTCCTCGTACAATCAGAGTCGTTTGCTGTGACTATGTCATTCGGTAAATCACAAATGTCCCTCATCTGAATGGCTGGGGCAGGAACACAAGCACAGCCTGAAGGTCAGTGGCCGGCCCTGGAATCTTTTAGATTAGGCGGTCTGTCGGTCCCTCTGTCTACTACTAAGGGGAACCTCCTGTCACTTCCACGCCAGGACCCCCCTGGGGTTCTTCCTAACAGGGCCCGAGTCTCTATCTGGAATTCCCCACACCTCAGTCTTCTCACTCGTTCTGAAACTCCATGCGGCTCTTCTTCACTACAGCAACATTCTCCTACTCGATTCCAACTTCACCCAGGCCTCGTCTCTGTAGTAGCCCCACCAGATGTCTTACGCAGGAGTTCCCCTTGGTTATGCATGGTTATGGATGCTCTCCCCATCTATCCCTCTGATCTCTCCTTATAATACCTCAGCTCTATACAATGTTGCTTAGTTTTGCCTCCAAAAACCTTCCAACCCCAAGTATATCTTATGCCAACGGACTTATCCTAAAGGGCAACTCTGAGTTAGAATTCTGAGCTTGAATTAAATCCTCTCTCATTTTCTCATTTGTGGTCTTATACCCCCATCTAGTGACCAAGGTGGAAATAGCAACACCATCTTCACATTAACAGCTTTTTGAGCACGCAAATGTGTTTTCATACTACTACAAAATCAGCTAACAGGTCCTTCCACCACACATAATCATTGATATGCAGAGTGCCTCTTGGGCACATTTCCAAAAATATGCAAAGTGGCAAGCAGACCCCCAGTGGACCCCCCCCCCAAGCATAGAATGGAGTCAGTAATCACAGAGTTCAGCATTCAAGGAGGAGCACTTTCCCTGTCCTGCATTTGTGGAGTATGGGCAGATCATACACTTTGTCTGCCAGTACTCCATATGTGTAAAGCAACCAGATGGTTAAATAGGTGCTGGATTCCAGGGTCACATAATCACTAACCCAAATGCTTGACATAAGTGAGCATTTACTCACAGCTGCTTTGGTACCACCTGCAGGTCAACACTTGCTGCATCTGTTCGGTACTGTCATAGCTTCCTTTAGCACCATGCCTTGGTTTAGGGAGGGGAGATGGCAACTTAGCTTTAAATTTTAACTTTCATTTTTCATTTCTTGTCAGATATTTAATTTTTTTTAAAGCTATAATTTGGCATTTGTGAAAACCAAATACACATTATATATACCGTATTTGCCGGCGTATAAGACGACTTTTTCCCCCTGTAAAACATGCCTCCAAGGGGCGTCTTATACGCCGGGTGCACCTGGGTCACATACATATAAATGTACTTACCTTCACCAAGCTGGGCAGCACGATCGTCCTCCTCCTGCAGAGCGATGCTCTTGCTCAGGCAGCACTAGTTGATCAAAGCAGGGAGAGACTGAGCAGGCCAGCAGGGTGAGTGCCGAGCAGATCAGCTTTCCTGCTCTCAGGCACTGTGTGGGCAGGCAGGGGGCTGGCTCCTGGCACGCACTCCTTACATCGCCCTCGCTGCTCTCCACTTTGAACGGGACTCTTCAGCATCTGATCTGAGGTGTGATTTATTTAAGATTTATTAGAAAAAAAAAATTTCTATGGGGCATCCCCCAGTGTAAAACCCCCAACTGCCCCTTTTCCAGAGCCCACACATTACACACTATGCTATTAGATGAGACAAATTCTAAACAACCCAGGCATGTCCCCAGCTATAGGCGAGCAGGGATGTGGCCGCAGTGTAATGTGGTGTGGACTCTGGGAAACGGGGTCATTGGGGGAGTTTACACAGGGGGCACCCCAACTTGGGATGCCCTACTGGGTTTTGTTCCCTGCATCAGGGGCAGCAAAATGGAATGCCCCCCTGTCTGAATCCCCCATTTGGCCTTTTTCCCAGACTCCACACCACATTACACTGCGGCCACATTCCTGCTCGCCTTTAGTTGGGGCCTGTGCTGGCTATTCAGAATGCATCCAATCTAAAGTCATAGTAGGGATGTGGCTGCAGTGTAATGTGGTTTGGGCTCTGGGAAAAGGGCCAGTTGGGGGGTTTCACATAGTAGAGGAAACCCAATTTGGCATGCCCCTGGAGTAGGGAACAAACCCACTGGGGCATTCCAATTCGGGATGCTCCACTGTAAAACCCTCCCTATTGGCCCTATTCCCAGAGCCAACACCACATTACCCTGCAGCTGCATCCCTACTATGCCTTTAGCTGGGACGCATTCTGAATAGCCAGCACAGGCACGTCCCCAACTAAAGGCGAGCAGGGATGCAGCTGCAGTGTAATCTGATGTGCGCTCTGGGAAAAAGGCCAGTCGGGGGTATTTCACACAGTGGGGCTTCCAAATTTGGGAGGCCCCACTGAGTTTTGTTCCCTACTCCAGGGGTATCCCAAATTGTGATCCTCCACTGTGTGAAACCCCCCATCTGGCCCTTTTCCCAGAGCCCAAACCACATTATACTGCAGCTGCATCCCTACTATGCCTTTATCTGGGACGCATTCTGAATAGCCAGTGTGGGCACATGCCAAACTAAAGGCGAGCAGGGATGCGTCTGCAGTGTAATCTTACGTTTTATTCGGTGTGCGGAAGAGGGAGTAGTCTTATACGGCGAGTATATAACAAACTCTATATTTTGAGTGGAAATGTTGGTGGGTCGTCTTATACGTCCAGTCGTCTTATACGCCGGCAAATACGGTAATCAGATAATGGAAAGGCAGAACTTGCTTGTGATGTAGAGCCATTCTCAATCAGCGGGTTCCACCTCTGGCTAGGGTTCCTAACAGTCCAGGGTGATAAAGTTGCCTCATTTTTGTGTTTCTAGAAATGATAAGCTTATTCAGGTCATTCACAGCTGGTGGCAAGGGACCTTGAGGATGGTGGAGATGCAGGAAGCATAGCTTTGCCTGCACTATCCTTATAAATCAGGCTCAGCTGCATGTATATTTGTTGTGCAATGGCCAAGATGGTTAATTGGTAACCCCTCTGTTTACTGTATATATAGCATATATATTTACATACTGAAAGCCCCTCCTAGAAGCCATTCCTTGATGAAACACACATGGTACATAGCTCCCCACTCCCAAATTTGCTGATAAATGTAATCCAATGGTAGCACATGTGAAATTACACATGTACATTTTCAACATGCATTTTATATACAGCGGGCATAAAGGACCTGATTTAGGAAGCCCAATGCTGGCAACCGCCAGTATACAACACCATCACATTAGAGGCAACAGAGGCAGAGACCTCTCAAAAGCTTAAACTAACATAAACTCATGATCATAAATCGGGCCCAGGAGGCCTACACACTCCTGTTTAAAAGCAAGATATTTGTCATGTAAAAAAAATAGACCAAGAAGTATCATTTCATAACTTTTTTCACCTTTAAAGTCACCTATAATCTATACAATACAACTGCAAAACAAACTGAAATATGTTAAGGTGGGAAAAAAAATAAGTAAAATTTAGTGGTAACCAAAACATGCAACCCCTTAAACTATTAATTTGTAGCCTTTCCAACATATGATAGCATTTCTAGGTTGGAGTCTATCAGCAAGGCACATCTAGACTTGGAAATCTTTGCCCATTCTTCCGTGCAAAAGCACATTATTCACTAACATTTGGAACTTTTAATAATTCCCTCTAACTTGAAAAAAGCTCCAGTTCCAACTGCAGTAAGATAACCTCTAAGCATATATCTGCCGCTAAAATGTGTTCTTTGATGATGCAGTGTTGGCTTTGTGCCAAACATAATGTTTTGAATTATGGCCAAAAAGTTCAACCTTGGTCTCATCAGACAATAACACATTTTCCCAGGTGCTTTTGGCAGACTTGATGTAGGTTTTGGTAAAGTATAGCCAGCCTTGGATTTTTTTCCTTTTGAGAACAATTTTCTTAAATCTTGCCACAGCCCAGATATGCCAAAAATGAGGAATGAAGTACCCAATTAGCCCTTTCCAGAATTTCCTGCTGCTTCTTTAATGTTGCTGTAGGTCTTTTGGCAGCCTCCTGGGCCACCTCCTGGATTTCCTTTTCATCAATTTTTAAGGCACATACAGTTTTTATAACTGTTATGCCACTCACCTGATCACTCAATTTGGTCCAGTTGGCCCTCAACCTAGCCAGCTCAATTCACAGCAATGAAGGGGACATGTTTAAACCTGGCCCTGCATACCCAAGGCCTTTAATACATCATTAATCTGTGCTCAACATGGCAAGGAGATTCTTATGGCCCATTTCCACAGGATGATTTTTGAGCATAAAAATGGCCACAATCAGATGATAATTTCTCTGTGAGAATGGTCTCCCTGATAAAGCGATGTAGGAGAGATCACTAGATTGAGCGTTGTTTTCTTTAGACTGGCATAAAATGTATGTTTCGATGCATTATAGTTGGCATGTGGAAAAAGAAATCGATCAATAATGAGCTCATACTTCCTCAAATTCTTGGCACAAAAGATCTAAATAACAATCGTTATATTGAAGGACAAATTGTTCATGTCCGAACGCTAAAAATCATACAGTGAAAATGGAGCATTAGTGTCCTCAGGTTTCACAGGTTAATTTCATTTGCCATTTATTCATGCAACCACATTATTAACTATGTGCATATGATGAAAAAAATATAACCATAAATTTCATAAAACACCGCGCTTACACCACTTAACAAGTGATTAACATATAATTAACATAAAGTCCTCGCTGGAGTAGTTCAAACTGTGTTGGATCAGTCTGTAAATAATTCACATTACTTATTTGTATATTAGTGCCAAAACACCAAATAACTCCGCGGGACGTTACTCTCTCCTCCAAAGCAAAAAATAATTTTCAGTCTCGTCTAAGAAAAGTCCACCTCTTATGTGAATTTTCAATAAAGATGATAATTTGTGCCAACTCCCATCACCACAATATAAATCACGTACCAGATGAACAATAAAAAACTTGCAATATGAGTTTAGATCCTCTTTAAAGTGTCAAGACTTCTGTGTGCTTTCCATCAATTAGGGTATGTATGAGCAATACTAGTGAATTTAGATCCTCCTTATCACTCGAGACTCCTTATAGCTCCTCCACTCACATCTTTTAATGCATTGAAGTTCATTTGGATGAGGATACCATTGATGTCTTCCTGTGCAAATCATTTTAGTGACCACAACGGCCCAGCGACAGCCCTGCGACCAATCGATATAAGAAAAGCCCAGCAGCGGCACCAAAGCAGCAGCCAGGACCAGTGGAGGCCAGCACCAGAACAGGAACCAGCAAACCACATTATTGGGGTTTTATTATTTTTATTAGGAAATCCAAGGTTAAGGTAATACCATTTATTTTTATTAAAGATTATGGGTCTTGCCTTTTTAACAGGGGTGTATAAACTGTGTATCAGTAGATCTACTGTAGTGCACTGCTGATACAATAGATGAAGTGTAATAAGCATCTTCTTTACTGTGTTTGCCCCACTTTGCAAATAGTTTCTAAAAAACCTTTGTGGCCCAGTAGGATAGCTGTCCATGGACTTCTTTACATTCTGCAAAAGTAAAAGCAATGCTTGCTGTGCTGACAAGAAAGTGTAGGAATAAGGAATTGTAAATGCTTGCTACATACACTTAGGTAAATCCTGAACTAGTCTGTATTTCTGCCACTAAATGGCTTTCTCTTTGTCAATTTTCGACCCTACCAGGCCAAATCAAATTGGTCTTCAATGATGGATCAAACAGGCAAGTTAAATTTTTTTCAAAAATACTTTAAAAACACCAACCATCCTTCTGTAATGCCTCACAGTGGATTTCATTCCACCCATTAGTCCTCTTACCCAGATCAGTTACCTGTGTATACGATGATTTAGCCAAGTCGGTAAAATGTCAAGGCTACTATACAGATTTGGTCTCAGGAGGTATGGGTAAGGTCACTGCTGAAGCAACATACTTTCCAATTAGCTGAAATAGTAAAGGGACTTGTGAAAAGGTATATATGTTACTAAATCCTAATGGTATTAGTTAGGCCATACATCAAGAGCAGCTTTCTTATCTCCTCTCACAGAGGTTTACACACAGCAGCTCTGGTATATTGCACGTGGACAATGTTTTCATGCTATTCTAATGAAGCATGTAAATCCCAGACAGTCAGATCGAGATTCTGATTTTGATTATGTTTCTGGCAGCTTCGTCAGGTAAACTGGAAATAGACTTGTAAAGCCCTTCAAGGCAAGTCATTTATCATTTACTTACTCTATGTTTTATGCATGTTTTGCATGACTGTATAGCATGAATACAGCAATGTTTTACTTTTTTGCTACAGTTGAAGCATATAGCCTTATAGTGAAAGCAAAATGCTTCTTCCTAGTCATTGGGCTGTCAGGCTGCCCCAACATTAATATTTGCAGTATGAGGAAAGTCCAGCAATCCATCCTCATCAGAAGGTGAAAGTTGTAAAACATTGCACATGGACAGATATTTGCATGATAGTCACTCAAGAATAGCTGCTTATATTTAACCCCTGCACAGTACTGAGCAAATTTTTTTCATTGGTTGATAGCATGAGCTAGGGATTATAATACATGTATAATAACAAATACAAATACATGTATAATTAATAATGGACACGAGAAATATATGTTAAGCACAATAGTGCGTAGAGAGATAAGAGCTGGCAGCAAGAAGTCCCAGCAATGATAAAACTGCTGCACAAAGAGAAGAGGTAGCAGTGAGCATCACAGGAAGCAGTAAGATGCAGAGCAAGGAAGACTAAGGAAGATGACAGACCTGTACTGAGAAGCTGTAAGGATGACAGGCTGGCTGCAAAGATAAGCTGTGCAGGACGATGACAGCAAGAAGCGGAGTGATGAAGACGACAGGCAGGCTTCAGAAAGATGATTCAGCTAGTGACTAAAAGCCACAGCAGCAAAAATGACAGACCAGCAGCAGAGAAAAGCGGCACTGTGAGAGATGACAGGAGAGATGAGAGATGAGAGCGAGGAAGATATAAAGAAAAGGAGAGAAGATGCAACTGAGAATATATTAGCTGATGAAAACAAAAATGGAATGCATTGAAGTTATTACTAATATTTCTGCAGTAAATAGAAGTAATCTGTAAAAAGGATTGTGTTACAGGACAGCTCCCTATTTAAAGTGATATTTCAGACAAAGTCAATTGTTAGACCATTGTGTCGGGCTATGATTGGCATTGTCCTAAACAGAATTCGGCGTTTCGCCCAACAACTGAGCAGCCCAACAACTGAGCAGCCCAACAACTGAGCAGCCCAACAACTGAGCAGCCCAACAACTGAGCAGCCCAACAACCAGCTTAAACTAATGGAGAATTTACAACAGCAGGAATCGGTACTTGCCTAAGGCCAGAAGGATGAGCACCCCCATGAATGAGGACACTGGCAGCAGCCAGCAGCACTTCTTCATTACAGCAGTATCCTCACTCATGGGGCCTTCAATCTTTTTGAAGGCCCAGCTGACGCCTTTTTGGCAAGAAAAGAATGCCGACAGCTGTAAACTCTATATTCTGGCGGTTGGTGGGTAAGGAGCCCCGGTGGGCTGGTGAGGAGTGGGGGGTAAGGAATCAAGGGGAGTGGGCTGCATTCGGGTCAAGTCCAGGTACCCGAACCAAACCTGTCAACCGTTTAAAGTTCGTCTGAACTTGCTAAACACGAACTTACAGGGGTTCGCCCAACACTAGTCATGACATAATGAACTAGTTCCTCTTTAACCTTTTTGTATGTTTATGGACTGAAACCAATTGCTTTCTATTTTACTTTTTTTTTGGAACACATATTCCTATTTAGCAATATATTTATCAATCTCAGAATCACAATGTGAATCACACTGCCTATTATTAAAGAGGATATATACTAGGTTTCAAACTCTCCCATTTCTAACCCACTAACCCTGAATTGCCATAAAAATAAGAACAAAAATACTTACTTGGTCTGCAGGCAGAGTGCATCCCCCCCCCCCCCCACTGGAAACAGACCTGTAGATTTGGCTTTGGACTTGGCTTAGCCCTGTTTGCTTTGGGGGTATTACTATTATGCAGTTAATCTACATGTTGCTTTATAGCATTGTTGAGGTTATAATAACTCCTAAAATCATTCTTCATAGTATCATTTTCTGCCCTGTATTACAAAACAAGGCATGGGTGCCCAAATACACTAATATGAACTGCATTACTGTGGCTGTAATGAGTGGCCTTTACACATGGAGAGTTAAATGTCTGACCCACTACACTATAACTCTATAAAGTATGAGAAGCTGTCATCATCAGTCTAACATGGACATTTCTCCATCATCTCATATGTTACACGCCTTCAGCTATCCGCGGACTACTTAGTGACAGCGGTGAAGGGAAAGTGATCCCGGGCTTTGGTTCTGCTCAGCCGCTGTGTTGTATAACTCAAGTATGCATATAAACACTATTTTTAGTATTATCCGCAACTAATCTCCTGTTAGCCTTGAAGTACATATCTTGTTTTGCTTATATAGGGTTGATGAATTGTTAGTGTACATTAGGGCATCTGTTGGTCCAGAATATTATTAAACCTGATCCTGTAGTTTTCCAGTGTCCATATATTTTTAAAGAGGAACACCACGTTTATTTTAAAAATACCTAAACTGCCTAGAGTCAGGCTTACTGCCCTGACTATAAATACACTCACATCAGCTAGGCTGTTGGCTAAGGGTCTTGGTACTGAAGATTACTTACTGGATTACTATGCTGATGCTTGCCTTCCACAAGTAAGGTGTGTACAAGCTCACTGATGGCATGGCTGGCTGGCACTGGAACTAGTTGAAGGGATCACCCATAGACCCATACAGGACTGCTGCCTTGTTCCAGGAACACAAACCCCAGAACTGTCCTAGGCTACCTTGCTAATGTCTGTGAGCACCCATAAAAATAATTATGCAACAACATGTGTTTTCCGGGGATGACTGAGCCTCATGATCCTTTTTTATAATCAAGATCTCCTGTTAAAGCCTATGTTGAGAGGTGAAGCTGTCAAAGATCAGAAGCTGCATTTATCGTACAGTTTATTTCTTTTTTGCAAAGATCAATTGTGTTCGATTTTGTACTGAACTGCTGCAATGTGCTTTTAGTGTTTGTATACCTTTTTGATATTCCCATGCTGCTTCATTTACATAGCTACTATTTTACTCTCTAATCTGGTCCATGCCTCATATCATTCAGTCCACTAGATACTGCTCTAATTTAAACCAGGAAGAATTACAAACAGCTAATCCAAGAAGGGAGTAAGGGGCTAGGTGAGTTTTAAAATAGTAAATGTATGTCACAGGTTTACTTGTAGGATGTAGGTCCATCTTAAACAGGAACAACACCCATTTTTTTTTTAAATGGGTGTTGCCCCAAGCACAGGAGGGAATCCAAATAAAACCAAAGAAATTGTACATTTTTCCTCAGCCCCCTGTGAAATTGAGTGATTAGCCACTGAATCACGTTGTCAACAGACTTCTTCCGGGTATCCGTGACCGCAGTGGTCAATCACAGCACTCAATTTCACCAGGGGACCAGGAAGAAAATTACGACTTCTCCAGTTTAACAGGCAAAATACACAGGGGGCATCAGCGACTAATATGCCCCACTGCGCTAGGAACAACACCTAGAGGCCGATTCATTAATAGCGCCAGGTAGCGACAGATGAGCGCCAGTAGCGTGATTTTCACAGCGCCAGCTAGTATTCGCTGTGCTTGGCCGGGGTTTGCTTGTTGACAGCGACTCAGTCGGTGTGCGGTAATGTTGAATACGGGGTTAGGGGTCGATGTTTCACAGGTTCTGCGTTGTATGGGTGCGCCTGACAGCGAATGGCCAGAGCGAACGGCTTGCTGCAGATTCATTAACAAATCACGCTCAAAAATTTCTCGCGCTGTGAATTCCTTGTTTAAACCCCAGAGCGCTGGCGGCGATGTGTGTAAAGTAGTTTTTAACCCCCAAACAACCTTTTTTTTTAATGTAAAAATTATACAAGTTTTTCTAAACATTTTGTAATATGAATACATTAATATCAGACCTGTAATCTCAATTCTGCACATATTTTTTTTTTTTTTTTTTCTTAAAAAAAAAATCTAAAATTGCCGTAGTGGTCACAGAATTTTTGACAGTTAAAAAAAAACAAAAACATAAACTCAATTAATTATGATTATTTAAAGATTGCTCCATTGAAATGCATTGGACATCGCCAGGGAGCGACAGGTCATACCTGGCGCTGTGATGGGATTAGTAGCGGCGCAGTTCGTTGCAGTCGGCTACATGATGAATCCCGCGCTAGCTGACGCTCTCGCCGGCGCTAGCCTCATTTAGCATGATAAATGCGTCATTGTGACCGCCGCCGGGCGTACTTGATTCGGTAGCCGCCGTTAGCTGGCGGTACCTGGCGCTCGTCAGACACTACCTGGCGCTAGCCCTTGATAAATAAGGCCGCGGTTTAAGGAAAATGCAGGTAAAATATGGACATTGTAAAAACGATATATTGCAATGAACTGTTCCTTTTTAAAGGAAAGCTGCTGCTATACTACTACACTTGAGTAGTGAATGTCATTATGCTTAGTAATCGAGTTAAAGGCACAAATCATCATCTTTATATTTGCAGAAGTAAGTGATATCTTTTTGCAGACTTTTGTAAGAAGGAATGTGAGCACAGGCTTAAAAAATCCGTATCTCTATCCTCTGAGAAGGTTGGAAGGTAGTGACTGTTCCTAGCTTCAATGCTATACTTGGCTTTCCTTGGCACAGACTTCAGATTTACATATTTCTGTAGATGGAGCCAAAGTAGGCCCAAGACATTTGTTTTTGAAGATGGAGCAGTACTGATCACATGCCTGTCAGCATGTGGCTTTACACCACAGGTTCTCATGGCTCACCTGGAACCAGCGGTCCCCTAAAAAAGATATTTTCTTGTCACCACTATTATGGAGGATTCCTAGCTGGGAAAGATAAGATCTTCTGGTTATGCCCCCCCCCCCCGGTCTTCCCTGTCCTTTTAAGACCTAAAAACCTTCAAGTACAAGCTCCTGCCCACCATTCCTAGACGTGGTTTCTGCACCCTGTCATATCTTTCCTATGAATTAGTCTGACCTTAGGGCAGTGCTGTAGAAGGGGTCAAGACAAAAAAGTAATCAATATATCCTAACCTGTCCAATTGCATCACCAGGCACTGAGAAAAGGTGACACATGCTGATGCGCAGTTGAGATATTGACCTCGACCAAACTGGATAAGGCAACTTATGTTTATACACTGCACTTATTACATAATAATATAATATATAAATAATATTTATGTTAATACAAATGTAATAAATAATTCAAATATTACATACGTAGTGAAGGTTTGTGTTTTTTCCTCTGTCTACCAGTAACCTCAATACCATTTAGGCAGAATCTAGTTTACTGAGAATAAAAAAAAAACTTTTTTGCTGTTAAAGCGGTCCTTCACTCTGAATAAGAGTCTATCTTATATGTTTCCCACACCCTGTACATACAGATTACTCACATTAAAAATCAACCTACCTGCATCTACTGCATGTTATGAGTCTTTAAACATCCAAGATGGCGGCTTATGGAAGCCGCCATCTTATCAGGCAGCCTGCAAACAGGAAGTGCCTCCTGACTGTGCTGCTCTGCATTCTGGGACTGCTGACCTTTACCTGACCCCAGCTCTGCTCTGTCTGAGCAAAGCAGAGCTATAACCTGCCCCCCTGTACCTTATCCCACTCTCCTCTCCTCAGTAAGTGTGATGCTTCTGAGTCAAGATGGCGGCGCCCGTATCCTAAATTCCTGAACAGAGTTGCAGCCCAGTGGGGGAAAGAATAATAAGTTAGTGACTAAAAACGTAAAATATATTAATTTTAGATGCTGGGGAATTGTTTCTTAAGGGTTTGGGCTTTTCATTAAATCACACTGAAGGTCCGGTTTAAGCTATTAAGCTATTAAAGCGGACCTTCACCGTGAATAAGAGCCTATCTTATATGTTTCCCACACCCTGTACATACAGATTGCCCACATTAAAAATCATCCTACCTACATCTATTGCATGTTATAAGCCTTTAAACATCCAAGATTTGCTCATGGAGCATCAGGCAGCCTGCAGACAGGATGTGTCTTCTGACTGTGTCGCTCTGCTCTGTCAGCTATAACCCCGCCCCCTGTACTTTATCCCGCTCTTCTCTCCTCAGTATGTGATGCTTCTGAGGCAAGATGGCGGCACCCATATCCTGAACAGAGTTGTAGCCCGGTGGGGGAAAGGATAAATAAGTAAGTGACTAAAAACTTAAAATATATTAACTTTAGATGCTGGGGAATAGTTTTTTAAGGGTGTGGGCTTTTCATTAAATCATGCTGAAGGTCCAGTTTAAATCAAATAGCATCTCCATTGGTATATTGCCCTGGTATCACCCTGAATGAACAATTCTAATGCTACAGAGTATGGGGTTACTTTTAATGGAGGCCATTTGATCAGATGTATCATTTCCACATCATTTGACTAGATTTAGCATGGCAAAGACAATTTACCAGTTTATTTGACTGATGCCTGCTCTCTTCCACTGTGTGATGTCATGGATAATATATATGTTCATAGTAGTATTTGAAATGTTTTGTATGAAAAAGCAAAAATACAAAGTACTAACATAAGTTATGCTGCAGAACAGGTCTTAGTGTGGTGTAGTCTTTACTGTCAAACCTGAAACCCTAATATCTTAAGATGGAATATCTAGTGAAACTGTATTTATATGATATTTCCTCCCGTTGGCGGCATGGGTGTGGAGCTGTAACAGGTTCATATGTCTGGTCAGTCTCCTTCCAGTCGGATAAAATTGCTGTCTTCCAGCCACTTCATGGAATTCTTCACTACTAGCCTGACATATGGAAAAGCACAGAACATCTCAGAGGCCAAAGAAAGAGGTTCAGGACATATTTTTAGGTAGAAAATTAGACTTCACTTGGCATGTTCCCCCTGAATGTGGAAAAAAGACATTCCAGGGGTAGAAAAAATTCAAGGATAAAAGTTTCAGCACCTAAAACAAAAGAAAGGAGAAATTCCCATTTTGTTTTACTCAACAGATGCAACTCATTACATTAATAATAGGAGGTATTGTGACCTGCTAGATTTCATGTGTCTGGCAATAATTTAACTGCTTGCTGCTGCATTATCAAAGCATTTTTCAGTCATACAGAAAATACAAACTAAGTATGTTTTACTTCTTTCTTTATATTATTATCACATTTGCCTCAGTACTAGAACTTGGCAAATGTGTTTTTATTTTAAATTCAGTTTGGTTATTAAAAAAATATGGGCAGTAAGGTTACAGAACTGGGAGAAAAGGCTGTTACTAATGTAACGTCCCATTAAAGTCGAATAAAACGTGCCATAGAATAAGTCTCTCCTAACTTTAAAGCCTGACTTTCTTAGATGGAGTCTTACAAGATACAAAGGAATTCTTTTTTAACACCATTAGTTATGAAATGCAGATGGACAATGACATGACACTTTAAAAACAAAGCTTTCCGAAATTCACCACCAACTATAATAGCTCAAAATTACCCGCATTTCCTGAGAGAATTTAATGTGATACAGTTCAGAAATGCTTTTGCAGTTTTTAACTTTTACTTTAGGAATGATTTGCTATAATTATTTCCTATGTGTTCACTTCAAATAGCAAATCAGGTAAAGAAAAATGTAAAAAATGAACTTCTAAAGTGTCTTTAAAGCTCAGGAAGTAATCAATTAAAGTGTGGAAAACTTCTCCATCTTACTTTAGAACTTGGTCACCCCATTTTTCTGAGTCACTCTACAAGATTGGGGTGGTGGGCCGCAATATACACATCCCCCAAATACAAACCCAGCAGCCCAATCTGTTAAGAGTGGTTTTGTGCATATACACCCCCATCTAGCACGGTAGTTTATTTAGAGGGTTGTACACCAAGGTGTTGTGTATAAAAAAGCAGAACTTACATGGTCCACACAGCCAACCCATCCTGTGAAAATCTGGCTGCGTGAAGGAGAGGTCTACTCCTTTACTAAACTTAATAACTTTTGATAACTATCCATTGAAGTTCTAAATCTCATGTGCCACTGTGTTTCAGACCTTATTAACAGGCCGATTCATTAATAGCGCCAGGTAGCGACAGATGAGCGACAGTAGCGTTATTTTCACAGCGCCCACTAGTATTCGCTGTGCTTGGCCGTTGTTCGGCTGTTGACAGCGACTCAGTCGGTGTGCGGTAATGTTGAATACGGGGTTAGGAGTCGCTGTTTGACAGGTTCCGCGCTGTATGGGAGCGCATGACAGCGAACGGCCATAGCGAACGGCTCCCAGCATATTCATTAACAAATCACGCTCCAAAAATTCTCGCGCTGTGAAATGCTTGTTTAAACCCCAGAGCGCTGGTGGCGATGGGTTAAAAGTAGTTTTTTAACCCCCAAACAACCATATTTTTAGAAAAAAAAAAAAACTTGTTTTTCAAAACATTTTGAAATATGAATACATTAATATCAGACCTGTAATATCAATTCTGCACAATTTTTTTTTTAACTGAAAAAAAATATCTAACATGGCAGAAGTGGTCACAGAATTTTTCACATGTAAAAAAAAAAAAAAACATTAATATGAATTAATTATGAATATTTAAAGATTGCTCCATTGAAATGCATTGGAGAGCGCCAGGTAGGGAGAGGTCATACCTGTCGCTGTTCAAGGTCGCTCGCTGGCGCTGTGGGGTGAGGCTGGAATAATGATGAATGATTCGCTATCTGGCGCTCTGTCAGTCGCTAAGCAGGATCGGCTTGATAAATGTGTGATTGCGGAGGGGAGCCGGCGTACTCGTGGCGGTGAGCGTCATTACCGTTCGCTCACCATTCGCTACCTGGTGCTATCCCTTGTTAAATAAGGGCCTAAGGGTTAAGCCTAAGAGGTAATGTAAAATCCTGTTCTTGACGTTTCAAGAGAGACATAGCTACCCAAATAGATACAATTAGGGTTAGATTCTACCCACATCGAGAGATACAAAGCCCGCAAAACAGGATAAACTTCCATATTGAAGACTTCAGCCTAAGTGAAACAACATAGCAGAAGCTTAGTACATTTAGGATATTCCAAAGAAGTATAGACAGGAATTCATCACCATAAACAAGGCAACAATGTGCCGAAAAAAACATTTTTAATACTGTCAATGGGACAGTAATCACCTGCAAATGAAAGTAACACTTGACGCTGTGAAACAAGACTTTGGCTCACTGTGAATCTACAAATAAAATAACTCTATAGACAGTGTAAACATTTTATCCAAGGTACATCCAAGATTTACATCCGACGTCAACAGCATGATTCCCATTTTCTACACATCTTTCTTATGCGAGTACAGGAAGGTAAGTGTCATGGACTTTTTAGTAATGGGTATCTCTTGGTGCTACACCCAAGCCAGGATGTGTCCTTTTTAGGCAATACAAAAACATATGATCAAAAGCCAAATTAAATTAGAAATAAGGGGCTAGCACAGTCAGCTTCAGTGTCTGTCAGAGGCACAGGGTGAGCGAGCAGTGATGCTACGAGGGGGTATCTGCCAAGACTAAGGGGTTTTACACCTCCAGCCTTCCAAATTAACTAGACTCTAGGGCCAGGTGCACTGGATTGTGTTCGGCTTTAAGGGTACACATATTGTGACAGGTTAGGCCTGTTGCAAAAAGTTCACAAGCACACCTCAACACATTTTATGAATTCTTTTGTATTCTAAAAAAAAATGCATTGTTTCTGAGTCACCAGGGCCCCTACTTCAGGTGAATACCCAAACTGTCTAAAAAAGGTTTGAGCAGGTACCTCAAGACTCAATAAGCTTTCTAAAAAATGGATGTGTTCTTTTCTGAAAAAGGACATGCAAATAGTACTTTGCAAAGCAAATTAAATTTCAAAATACACACAATAGTAAAATCACAGTGTTTACATGTGTAAGGCTCACGGAGACCCAGCAAGGCACATCTACTAAGAGGCCGATTCATTAATAGCGCCAGGTAGCGACAGATGAGCGACTGTAGCGTGATTTTTTCAGCGCCAGCCAGTATTCGCTGTGCTTGGCCGGCATTAGCTTGATGACAGCGACTCAGTCGGTGTGCGGTAATGTTGAATACGGGCTGGGGGGTCGCTGTTTCACAGGTCCAGCGTTGTATGTGAGCGCCTGACAACGAATGGCCAGAGCGAACGGCTAGCTTCATATTCATCAACAAATCACGCTCCGAATGTGCTGTCGCTGTCCATTCCTTGTTTAAACCCCAGAGTGCTTGCGGCGATGTGTATTAACTAGTTTTTAACCCCTAAACAACCATATTTTTTGAATGTAACATTATACATGTTTTTAGAATCATTTTGTAATATGAATACATTAATCTCAGACCTGTTAGATCAATTCTGCACATATTTTTTTTTAATTTTTTTTTTGACTTAAAAATAAATCCTAACATTGCAGAAGTGGTCTCCGATTTTTTGACATTAAAAAAAAAAAAAAAATTAATACCAATTAATTATGAATAATTATAGATTGCTCCATTGAAATGCATTGGACATCGCCAGGGAGCGACAGCTCATACCTGGCGCTGTGAGGGAATTTGCAGCGGCGCTGTTCGGTCCAGGCGGCTTCATGATGAATGCCGCGCTAGCCGTCGCTCTCGCCGGCGCTAGCCTCATTTTGCTTGATAAATGCGTCATTGTGACCGCCGCCGGGCGTACTTGAGTCGGTAGTCGCCGTTAGCTGCCGCTACCTGGCGCTCGTCAGACACTACCTGGCGCTATCGCTTGATGAATAAGGGCCTAAGTACTGATACGATACATTTGCAGTTAGTAATTTTGTGTTTCATGTGTACTTAAAGTGATCCTATACTCAGAAGGAAGTTTATGTCGTCACCTTCTATCCCCAGTGTTCCAAAATAGCCAGTGTTTCTTTTTTACCCCAAGTGCAAGCCTACCTAAAGTTTTTGACACCCTCTGTTGCCAGACCATTTTTCACTATTCTGCGCTACACATGTTCAACTGCTATTTTTGAAAGGATTTCCCAGGAAAATTATATATTGTTTATTTCAGCAGTTTGGGCTTTAACATTAAATGTCTTGTTTTCATGTTTTAGTGTATTCTCAATATTTTTGGGTGAAATGGGTGCAAAAAAATCTATTTATTACAATTTCTGTTTTTTTTGTAATAAAAATGTAAAAAAAGTTTTTCAATAAAATCTTATTGCATGTAAAAGCCCCATTTCTTCCGGTTACAGTGGTACCACATATGCATTGATAGACACCCTTTCCTGTCCAGGAGACTCCCCCAAAGTGTAACAGCGCTTTAGGAGTTTTTTAGATAAAATGCAACTGTTATGCGCACCTTGCAGTTTTTCAAGAAAAACAACCCTTTACATTAGAAATATTCCCCACAAACTATATACTCTGGAAGTACACACCTCAAGCTTTCTAGGTGTACCAGGCTTATTGATGTGGGCACAGTTTTCTGGAAGTAATCCCTCAATAAATTATTTAGTTGCACAGGGTTTCTTTGAAAAAAGAATAAAAAAGCAGAATCAAAGCCACATTTACCTACAAATACAATATGCAAACAAGAAAAAAACAAGTTAAATTGGACCAAAACCCAGGATCTTGTTTGTAATTTTATATTGTTTTTAAAAAAAACAAAAAAAATTATTTAAAAAAAATTGTCTCATCTCAATCATTTATTTTAGTAAAGAAAACCGTATTGCATGTGAAAGTGCCATTTATCCAGATTACAAGGGTACCACATATATATCTGTACCCCTGCTCAGGAGACCCCCAAACTGAAAAGAGCACTTTGTAACATTTACAAATAAAATACAACTACTATTCACACTATAAATGGTTAAATAGAAAAAATTGGTGTGGAGTCTGCCTTCCCCAGCAAAAACATTTTTTAAGGGTTCAAAAACCTTAACAATTTCCTAAAAAATGATGTGGGGTCCCCACTAGCTAGCATAACCAGCCCAAGGACCAGCTATGGTTCCCGCCCTGCAGGCTACCAGCCTATATGGCCCCCAGGTTCTTATGCCCCCCCCCCCTGGGCTTTGGGAAGGCAGGTATTGTGAGGGCTGGGGGTTAATGGCAAGTCATCCACTAGCCACAAGTGACTTGCTAGCCCCCAAGCCTTGTGAACTGGTATAGGGGTCTCATAGATCTCTTACCAGTTCACAAAAGGTTAACACACACACACATACACACACACACAGAAAAAAAGATTTTATTTATCATTTTTTTTTTAATACCTCCCATTCATCCCTGAGCACTGCGTTCCACACCTAATCCTATGACGTTCACTTTGGCTTCTGGCAGCCTTTTATACCTTCTGGGCAAAGGACATAAGGGGTTAATCCCCCCAAAAATGATTTTAGGTCCCCCTACCCAGCATAACCAGCCCGGGGACCAGCTATGGGGGCTTGAAGAACAGAATGCAGGGGCCAGCCTCAGTGCCCCCTTGTCCTGCAGTCTACAAGCTTGCACAGCCTAAATGTCCCCCGATCATACCCCTTGCCCCTCTAACCCTCTTTGGCACCAATTAGGGTCCTCAGGTAGGGGCAGGATGACGCCTAGCGGAGCATCAGCGTAAGCGGGCAAGACGATGCAAAGTGAGTAAATGTCATTATAGGTTTTCTTTTGCCCCCAGGTTGAAAAGTAGACACGGCTGGAATGATAGAGGGGTCAGGTGTGTGTTTCTCTTGATTTTTTGGGCAGCTAGCAGTGGTAAATGCCAGGTCTGTAAATTTTATGTGGCTGGCATTTAAGGGTCGGAAAGGCAATTACAGGAAATTTACGCGCTTGGCACTTAAAGGGTTACGCTTGAGTAGAGGGTTTTCTGGTCTCTTTAGGCCCCCTACCATAGATTAAGCCTAACATGGGTGTCTCCAAATGGTGAAGAAATATTGAGCAACCCCTTTAGTACTGGGCTGGGGATAGATGGTGATGACATAAACTTCCTTTCTGGGTATAGGATCACTTCTATTAATCAGCTTCTATTAATCATATTTTCACATTACATTTAAATATATGTTCCTGTAGATCAGCATAAACACACTATATCTGACTCAATGTTCTATTAAAACAAAAACATTAAATCTTCCATGAGGATGAATACTTTTTCTTTATTTTAGTTTTATTTTGAACACACAAAAATAGGTGAGGTTCCTCAATCATTCTATTGGGGAAGACTAATCTGGAAATGAGCTTCTTTGACTATGTAGACATTACTTCAGGGATAATCAATATTAATTAAATGAGTACTGTTTATCTGTCAAAATGTCACTCTTATGAACCAATCCTTCACATGTTTTAAGAAACACCTAATGTTTTCAAGCATGAAAATTGTAAATTGGCTTGAGTCTGTTAATTTGTTTTTGCAGTGTACATTTACACCCTACAGCTTTTTTAATTTCCCCAAAGTATTTTGGCACAAGTCAGTGTTTGTGAAAACTTAAATCTCAAATGTGTATGTTGGCCAGACCTACTTAGACAGCAGAAGAATGGACAAGGTGAGGGAGCCCTACCAATGTAAGCACTGTGATCTATCATAGGGGGGATTTACCTCAGATTCTGCTCGAACACCACTGCCAAGTCTGTACATGCTGCTGATGTATTTACTACCTAACAAAATGTCAAGTGACTTATTAACTCCTAGCACTACAAATGCTATAGTAGTGGACAGAAAATTGTATACTTCAAGAAATTATTTGTATACCTTTTAGCAGTAAAGAGCAAATTGACCTCTAGAAAT
This sequence comes from Gastrophryne carolinensis, assembly GCA_027917425.1. Classification (NCBI taxonomy): domain Eukaryota; kingdom Metazoa; phylum Chordata; class Amphibia; order Anura; family Microhylidae; genus Gastrophryne; species Gastrophryne carolinensis. The sequence goes on from CM051234.1 coordinate 219,154,396, forward strand.
AATGAAGCTGGTGCACCTACACAGTTTATTTCTGTAGATCTAGATATCAGCTACAACCTACTATTAAAGCGGACCTTCACCCTGAATAAGAGCATATCTTATATTTTTCCCCTACCCTGTACATGCAAATCATCCTACCTGCATCTACTGCATGTTATGAGCCTTTAAACATCCAAGATGGCGGCTCATGGAGCATCAGGCAGCCTGCAAACAGGAAGCGTCTTCTGACTGTGTTGCTCTGCAACCTGGGATTTCTGTACTTTCCCTGACCCCAGCTTTGCTCTCTCTGTGCAAAGCACAGCTATAACCCCACCCCCTGTACTTTATCCCACTCTCCTGTCCTCAGTATGTTTAATGCTTCTGAGCCAAGATGGCGGCGCCCATCCTAGAGTCCTGAATAGAGTTGCAGCTCAATGGGGAAAAGAATAATAAGTAAGTGACTAAAACTTAAAATATATACATTTTAGATGCTGGGGAATATTTTTTTTAAGGGTTTGGGCCTTTCATTAAATGATGCTGAAGGTCCGGTTTAAGTATCTACAACCCACTTGTTCTATTGGCATGTTACAAAAGTTAAATATTTTCATTCTCACCTTTCTTCCTAAGCTAATGGCCAGATGGCAGCACCTGGCCAACTGGGGCAGGTACTTGGGCCCGACACACTTTGGGGTTCTCACTTCAGTTTGTGAATATTTATTCAATGCCCAGGGTTGGTAATAACATAACAAAATAGACTTCCCAGTCTGCACTGTGCTCTTCAACCAACTCAACTCTACTCTCTGTATAATTAGTGTTGGGTCAGGGGGTGATCTATCTGTGTGAATTTTTTTTTGGGGGTGTGTGATCAGTTTCACTCTCCATATGTGGTTCTGCTTGAGCTCTACATATTCGGTTTTGGAACAGGGAGGGATCAAAACTAAACATTCAGTTTTTGGGTATCACCTCATATATATTTTGGATTATGGCAGAACCCCCTCATACTCTGAATATTCATTTCTGTGGCTAGGGCTGGGTTTTGCATGTTCCTGGAGGCCAAGAAAAAGTAGAGACATTGGATAGTATAAGTCACACGCTTATTTTAATTTTGAGTCATATTTGGTGTCTGTAGTTTCTCTTTAACTGGAGTTTAATGCAAAAGGTGGACAGTACCTGCAGTGTACAGAAAAACAAATCTCGGGAGTTGGTGTATCACAGCAAAGTCTGCAAAGCTGATGATGTGGTTGCAGGTGCGTGCATGCACGATTGTGCCCCTTGGATTTCCCTTTTTGGTGTGTGCGAAGCTGAGGGCGTGTGCAGTCTTGCAGGACTAGCATTCCGAATTGCGCATGAGCCAGCCAGGGTCCTGGATCCTTCACGTGCTACTGAGGAAGTTCAGCAAACACTTCCTGGTGCCAGATGGCCTTTAAAAGGATGCTTATGGCACTGGGAAGATGCCTGCAGATCTTCCTGAAGTGACGCTCGCCTCCTGTTTCATGTTACGCTCTGGCTCGACTATGGCTCTGACTTTTGGCTCTGGATACTGACCCCACTCTGGCTCTGACCCCCTAGCTCGGATATCAAACCCGCTCTGGCTCTGATCCTTTGGCTTTGGATACTGACCCCGCCCTGGCTCTGACCCCCTGGCTTAGATATCAAACCCGCTCTGGCTCTGATCCTTTGGCTTTGGATACTGACCCCGCCCTGGCTCTGACCCCCTGGCTTAGATATCAAACCCGCTCTGGCTCTGATCCTTTGGCTTTGGATACTGACCCCGCCCTGGCTCTGACCCCCTGGCTTAGATATCAAACCCGCTCTGGCTCTGATCCTTTGGCTTTGGATACTGACCCCGCCCTGGCTCTGACCCCCTGGCTTAGATATCAAACCCGCTCTGGCTCTGACCCTCTGGTTTTGGATACCAATCCCACTCTGGCTAAGTGACCCTTGTTTTAGAAATACAGACAACTCTCTGTATTTCGTCCCTGTGAACCGAGGGCTCCCGGTGGTGAGGACTGTTGGCTGACTTTGGCTATTAGATGCGTTTTAATTCTTGTTGTTTGTGAGTAGAATTGATATCATTAAACATTCTGTCATTCTTTGAGAAGATCTGAAACAGATATATTCTTTCTGTTCTATCCTGCAGGGTAATTTGCAATATTGGCTACATTTTCAATGGTCTGAGTGTAAATACCCTGGTATTTATTAATTGGAGGAGTGGAAAAAAGAAGCTTCCAACTTGAGATAAAGGAGAACTCTGGATTCTGTGGAGGAGTTAGGTTCCCTTATACCGTAGTCCATCTGGTAAGAGTTTAAAGCTCTCGGTTGTGGTGATTCACTCGGTGGATGAGCGTGTGCAGTGGGACGCCCCTCTATGGACATTTTTGCATCACTTCTTCTGAGCTCCGTGTGTTTCTCTCTACTATTTGAATTTTTGCTGAGCTAAAGGACTCTGTACACGTTGAGCTGATTTACTGTGGAGCGCGGTATATATTGTTTTGTATTTTCAATTGTAAGTTAGTTGTTTTACCCTGTCTGTAATTCCACATTGTACAGGGCCATGGATGGTGATGGCGCTTTATAAATAAACAATAATGATAATAATAACGTGCTATAAAACCACTTGGGGTAGTGGTACAATGCCTGAGACTCAAAGTGAGAATCCAGTGACTGCACCTAGCACCCCCCCCCCTTTGTGCTAAGGTACATGCAATGGGGGATGGGCACATGCACAGAGCAAGGGAAGCTGCTCTGTGGACTTCAACTTTAATACACAACATTAATGGTGTAATATTGCATCACAGAGAAAATGTAATATTCAATATATATATATATATATATATATATATATATATATATATATCACATAAAATATCCATAGGCTACGGCTCAAATGCAAGATTTGTTACAAAAAGTAGTTACAAATATAGGAGAAAGGTAAAGAAGTGGAACACGGGTAGGGAATTCATCTATACAATTAACGTATGAGTATGAAGATTGCATAATTGACATAGGAAAATTGTCACATCAATAATATCTTGCTGTCTCAACAGTTTCATTTCATGCCATTATCACAGAACTTTGCAAGTTGTGAGCATCGTAAGGAACATGAATATAGTTTATTAAACAGCAATCATAATATAAAAAAATACATGAATTATGCTAGCAAGTGCATGATTCAAGTAACTTCATTCATTAATTTCTTGCAATTAGATTATTTGCACCAACTCATCTTCCTATTCCTATGCAGGCTTTGTACAATGTAATACCCTAAAGAAAAATGTATAAGAATACTATAATATGAGAGTATTATAAAAACAACAGCATACTCTCTGCTTACATATGAGTTTATTCATTTGTTTGCTGTTTAATAAACTATATCAACGTTTTTTTAAATGTTTGCAACTTGCAAATGTCCCTGATGAAGTCATGGAATGAAATACATCGGGAAAGCAAGAATTCCAATGGCAATTATGCTTTTGATTCTCATTAATTGTACATAGAAATTCTGTCACCTATTGTACCTTTCCATATGTTTGTAAATACTCTTTTGAACATAGTTTGAGTTGTAGCCTTTGATTGTTTCAATTGATCTAGAAATAGAATGAATATTACATACCTATAACATGCTCTGTGGTCAATATTTCATCATTAAAAGAGCACTATCACGAATCTGTGTAATAATAAAAACCCATATAAACACGGCTAATGAAAGGAGGGGTCACTTATAAACCCGAACTGAATAAAACACCCGTCTAGGTTGTGGTTTTCCTCTCCTGGTAGGAATAAAATCCATGGGTGACCGGTTTAGTATTAGGGGTGACATACTCTGTCACCCAATTTCCTCTTCCTTCCATTAATAAAAATGAAAGCAATTTTTATTATTGGCCCATTTGTTTCGCGATAGTGCTTCTTTAAGGGTGTATATTATAAATTAAGCATTTTATCAGTACCTCAAGTTGTTTCCTCACACAACAATATGGATGACAGTTTGATTTCGTTTTGAGCGCAGTTACCATCCGAAAAATGGATGCATTACCACATTAAGCCTTTTTCCTGTTTGATCACTAGAGATGTAAAGTACATTTAACCTTCAGACAGGTGAGAGGGACATCTGTGGCTAGATGAAATTTCTATTTTGTCACCATTGACAAAAAGTTTAAACCTTACAGATAACTAAATCCTCACAGACAGCTATATAGAGTAAAATGTCTAGAACTGGGTTTAAACCCTTTTTCTGTGAGTGCAGCACAGCACTGCATCAGTTAAGAGCCTACTCTCATGTAAAGGTAAAATTAATTATCAAACATCTGGACAGGCCCATATTGATTCTGCTGGGATCTTTCAATCACTTTCCAATAAAAATAAAAATAGTTTAAGATAACCCATGCCAAGGATATTGTTATCACAAGTAGAAAGAAAGAAAAATAACAGACTCTCTGGCATGAGCTGTCTTCAGTTTCACCTAAATGTCCCCTCCAGCTCCGCACACCCATCTGGATAAGCAATCAAAATATTCCCACTTGTAAACACCTGTCCACAGTCCCGAGCATGCTGCATTTAGTAACATCTGGAAATGCAGTTTAGGAGGATAGGATGTCCATAACCAGAGTCTGTCTAACCTGCCTCTGTGTGCAAATATTTATGTGTACTCACACAGGTATTTGTGGGCCTTTAACACACAGTTTTCAAGAACATAAATAGAGAAAAGGAATAACATAAAACGAGAGAATTGAGGGGGAGTAAGAAACCAATAAGTGAGCAATTTAGACTGAAGGATACGAGAGAGGAAAAGTATAAAAGAATACATCTATGAATGTAAAAATATATAAACTAGGCAAAATAGAATGGAAAGGAAAAGAAAACAAAAAGAGAATACAAAACTGAAAAAGAATGCTTATTTAATAATATAATGCATGTGTTAAACTGACTGGACCTAACAAAGAAAAAAAACATAAACCAACAAACAATGGAATTGGACACAATCCCCTCGATTCAAAGAGCAAAAGTTAAGTGATTTCGTATCGAGAATCGTAAGTTTGGGTGGGTGTTTGTCATTTTTTCTGGTTTTTTTGGCCATTTCGTATTCGCACGATCGTTCGCGCATAGACGTATATGAACATACGCATTTCGTACGAGAATCGTATAATTTGCGTTAGTTCGTGTGTTTTTCCCGTCCAAATCGTATTATTTGCGTCCGATCCTATTTTTTACGTCCTTCACATGGGCTTGCGCCCAATTCAGAGAGGTGATTGCTAATTGTTTTGAAGCCCATTAAAGAGCTGCTTTACGAAATGTTTGCCGGCAGCTATTTGGCCTCGGGAGTAGGATGGAGCGGAGCGAGTTTGTGGCACATCAAGGGCTTATGCTTTTTGGCATTGAGTTGATCGAGATGTCTGAGAGCAGATTGCCCCTGCGTCGTCGCATGAACATCGATAGCATGAATGATGTTGAGCTGTTCGAGCTGACCAGGCTTAATCGCGCTTCCCTCCATAAATTATATAGTGAGCTGCGGCCATGGTTAGCCCGCACCACAAGGAAGGGGCATGCAATTTCAGGTATGACCAAGATGCTTGGCTGCCTGCAATTTTTGGCGAACGGCTCGTTCCAGAGGCTGGGTGCCCTCTCCGTGGGGATGTCACAGCCTACGCTGAGCCGCGCACTATCTAAATTTTTGGAAGGCATGGCTGCCATAACTCAAAAATATATTTATTTTCCTGATGATATGGCAGCCAGAAACGCCATTAAGCTTGGGTTTTATAATGTGGCCGACATGCCCAACGTTATTGGTGCAATTGACTGCACACATGTGGCACTCGTACCTAGGGCAGCCGACGAGTATATATATAGGTATTGAGATTGGTTATTATGTTGCCCAACGTGTCATGTAACCTGTTTTCCTTTGCGCCAGCATATTTGTTTATCCCTCATTTGTGTAGCTGCTTTATCTCGGCTTTTCATTAGTCTTTCCCAATAGAGTGCAGACATGTTTGGAGGTTAATTTATTAGTTTGGCTCAAATATCAATTACCCTTTTTGTATGTTTTTTCCTTAAGGAATCGTAAAATGGGACACTCACTTAATGTCCAGGCCGTGGTTGGTCCGGATATGCGGTTTATGAGTGTCCTTGCCGGCTACCCCGGATCGTCCCACGACTCCTATATCCTCCGGCGATCTGGGTTGTTTCGGAGATTTGAGGCAGGTGAATTTTCGGGGGCATGGCTGCTTGGTAAGTGTGTCCTATTTGTGTGTTATTAAATGTGGCATTAATCTTGTATTTGTTGATATGTTTTTTAAGGATAAATTTACAGAAGCGTACAACTGCCTTTTTCTTGGCTCATATATTAGGAACTGACCCTAAAAATCCTTGTCTCGCTGTGGCCTTCAGAATGTTTTCCCTTTAGTTAGGATGTCTGTAAGTTCCTTGTGCCTAAATATATTGGTTTGGAGTTTATACCCAAGGATCTTTTGACCTTTGGCTCCTTTGGGACTATTGGTCTTTAAATGTCAAAGTGGACTTAAACTGCATACATTGTAGTTTCCAGTGAAATGTGGATAGGGATCTTTGACCTTTGGCTCCTTTGGGACTATTGGTCGTTAAATGTCAAAGTGGACTTAAACTGCATACATTGTAGTTTCCAGAGAAATGTGGATAGGCCCTCCGCAGCATCCTAATTGTAACATGTCTGAAAACTACAAATATATGTAAAATACAAATACCCTTGGCCGTGCAGATGTTTGTTAATTAATTGGTATATAGAAGTGCCATTTTTATTTAGGTGATACCTTAGTGCAATTTTTGCGGGCCCTAATGTGCCCTGTATTTTTTTGGGAACACTTTACCTTACATCATTATGATATCTGTGAAATTTTGGGTGTTGGTTGTGTTGCCTTTTTAATTTTGATTACATTTAATTCTCTGTTTAAGGTGATTCCGGGTACCCACTTCTACCCTGGCTCATGACGCCTGTGCTGCGGCCCCAGGATGCCTCTCAGGAAGCGTATAACCGTGCGCATCGCAAGACCCGGGCTGTTGTGGAGAGGGCCTTTGGTCTGCTGAAGACACGTTTTCGTTGCCTTGACCATACTGGGGGGGCCCTGCAATATGATCCCAAGAAAGTGATCGACATTATAATGGCATGTGCTGTTTTGCACAATTTTGCCATCATGGAACGTGTCCCACGTTATGTGGACAGCCTGCCCTCTTCAGCCGTCGAGGATGAAGCCGAGAATTTTGAGGGGCCCCCCAGTGAGTCTGGCCAATCTGTTCGAGCCAACCTGATCAGCCAGCATTTTAGTTAACTTTTTTCCCTGTCTCACCATTCTGTATGTCTGTGTTATCCTTTTTGAAACATATGTTGTTTTGCCCTAATGTGGCATTACCTCTAAGTAAAACATTTCGACCTTAATTGTTGCCTAATGTATTTCATGTAGTTTCCTTAGCTTTCGCTGTGCATTGTTACACCTCTTCCAACCAAAATTATCTGGTTTAGCCCAAGCTGTTAAAAATGTCTTCCCACTAAAAACGCCACAAGTATTGGAAGTGAAATTTTTGTTTTACTTAGCAAATGAAAAATTATAGTGGTTAACAGAAATCAGTCCACATACATCTGTGGTAACAAATGGATAACATTAAAAAAAACATCGAGCACATCTACACCTGGAAGTTAGTGGCACAACCAAACAAGGACACCCAGTCCAAAGGCCAGCCTAGTCCAGTCATTAATATTGCCTGTGCCCAGGGATATTTGGGCATGGCCATAATGTCACACAAACATGTCTGCAAACAGGAGGAGCACCAACCAAATACATAGGTAAAGCCATAAGTGGCCAGATAAACTCCACATAGACCTATGGCATTGGCTAGTGGCCTTAAGCATTACTCTAAGGAGCTATATGGGAGCAAATACAAAACACAACCTGCCAGAGCAACACAAAATGGATTGTTTGAAACCTCAAAGGACAAGTAAATACAGTGGGGGTTAAGAGAAAAGATGTCCCACACACCCATGGCTTAATAGGGTGGCTGCCCATAATACCCAGGTGGAGGTCCAGGTGGAGGTCCATGGGAATGGGACCTAGCCTGGGCCATGGCAGCATTGTGAATTTGAAACTGCTCCACAATGTTTCTCTGCATATTGGTCATCTCAGCCATGGCTGACTGGATGCCATTACTTGCATTGGCCACGTTGCTGTTGAGGGTACGCAACTCCGCGAGGATGCCCTGTAGACTGGTATGGATGTTCACCATGTCGGCATGCCTTTGCTCACGCTCTGTAACGAGCTGGGCGTCATAAGAGTCCCTTTGTTGGGTCCATAATTGAAGCAGGGCACTCTGCCTCCCCTGGGAAATTGTGGGGCGGCGTAATGGCGTCCGCCGCACAATTACCCTGGCTCTTGGGCGTGCCCTGCCGCGTGGTGTCGTACCCTCAACAGCAACCGGCCTGCTTTGCAAATCCTCAGCAGCAGAGTGAACACTGGGGACTGTAGTGTCAGTCTCCCCATGTGCAAGCACAATGGATGGAGATTCACTCTGCTGCTGAGGATTGGCCAGAGAAACATTATCGAGCAGTTCCAAATTGGGACCCAGGGGGAGTTCATCCGACGTGCCCTGTACGGAGACATCATCATCTTCCTCCATGTCCTGGATCTCTTCCATGAGTGTGCGGGTCTGTAGGGACATATCAAAAAAAAAAAGGCTAAGTTTGCGTCCCAATTTAGGATTTCAACAGTTTAACACATTCTTAAGCACTTGTTAGTATTTATGCTACTAAATTAACTTACCGAAAATCTCTGATCTGGGCTCCGATGCTGTACGGACCTGGTAGGCATAACCAAACTGGGGGGTGAGTTTACCCTTGCTGAGGGATCATGCTGGGCTGAAGAAGAGAAAAAAATACCACGTAAACACACACACATAACCTTTTTTTTGATAGGTAATCAAATATAGCTCTATTTGTAATATTATTCAACTCTAGAGCAATGGTGACCTTTGTTCAAACCCACGCAAGTTTACATAGGTGCAATGGCTCGGACAAACTGCTAAGTGACCTCAGTTCTAAGTCATGAAGTGTACCCAGTCAGCATCCAACTTTCAAGGCACATTTTTGGATTTAGCCTACCATTCGCTAGGTCCGGGGTACTCAAACAATTGTTTGAAACGCCCATTTAAAGGTATGTGGTGAGAGGTGAATGTCTGGCCATGGTGCTGACGCAGGGGGTGTCTAGTTAAAAATAAAGACACTGGTGGAGGGGCTGGAGATTTCTAAGTGCCAACTAATAAAGGCTGCTTGCCCTTGCTGGGCTGGATGGGCCAGAGCTGAGGGGACAGGGATTGGATGTCTAAAGGGGGGAGTTAACGTATTGATGGTGATGGGATGGATGGAGCCAATCTGTTACAAATGTATGGGGCTTATGTGGGGGGGGGCATGGGGGGACTGTGGCACATGGGCCAGAGCAGGGGCAGCGGGACACGATTGTGGCCAGTGAAAATTTAAATAAGTTACTGTGTACCTTGCAATGCCACTTCCTGGGCAGTACTTCATATTGCAATGCTATGTTTCACGGAGCCATGACATTGGGCAGGAGACCAACCACTACATGGCCGATCAAGGGGGCAGCTCTGAGCACGTCAACACAGAAGTAACTGAGTGCAGGGCTGTCTGGGCAGGGGTCCTTGAATGTGGTGGCAAGGTCCGCATTGGGACCCCGGGCCGCCATTTGAGTCTCGCTGCTCTTGGTCACATATGTTTGTGGGTGGCTAATTAAATTGTTAACTCAAACACAACTCACACAAGCAAAAGGCAACCCATACATAATGATGTGTGTTTTGTGATTGATTCAAAATTTCTCACTTATCTTGCGAAACTTCATGACTTTAACAATACAATTGGACATTTGAACTTTGCCATAATGGCTGTGGGCCTAAATGTGTGATTCCCAGGGCCAAAAAGAGGACACAAACAGCCACAGTAGTGCGAGGCCAAGCAAGGCAAACCATAGGGGCATCCCGTTAGCTTGTTACTAGTGAACTGTAGATTATTTAGCAAACAGGCAAACATGCAGATTTAAGAGTACTCACCGTGGGTACGGGTCGGTGAGTCTGTGTCCCTTAGACCAGCATGTCCACCGACCGCGACCGGATGGAGAAGTCCAAGCACAATCTCCTCAGCAGGGGTAAACTCCAATTTAGATGGAAAGCCACCGCCAGTTTTCATGCTGAAAAGAGAAAAGCGTTTGGTCGTCAGAAAAGGTGCATACAGTACATCCAAAACATTAGATTTAGCGTAAACATTTAGTTACCTGTAATTATGCCTTTTAATTTCTTTTTGCCGTACAGCATACTTCAGATCAGAGATTTTCTTCTGAATTTGGGACACATCTTTCCTCTCTTCCCCCGCTGCATTTACTTGTCGGAGGATGGTTTCAAACAATTCCATCTTGCGCTGCTTGGTGGTGTGTTTGGATTTGCTCCCATATAGCTCGTCATAGTATAATGTAAGGCCACTAGCCAATGCCATATTTTGGTCATGGGAGAATCTCCCACTCAACTGGCCGCGGCGCAATGTGCGGCCAGATGGTTGGCTTGGCTGCTCCTCCATGTGTGCAGACACATGTGGTGACATTATGGCCTGGGGCTGGGTAGGGGAATGGCCGGATTGGTGGCTTCCCAATGACTGGACTGGACTGGCCAAGGGACTGGGTGTTCTTGCGTGGCTGGCCACCGAACTTCCAGGTGTAGATGTGGTCATGGGGGCAATTCGGGGCCCTCTTGGGGGGCTAGGTTCCCGGCTGGTGCCAGGTCGGGGGCTCTGTTCCCGGCTGGTGCCAGGTCGGGGGCTTCTGGCCCTGGATGGGGTTCTTCTGGGCCTGTCGGGGCTTCTGGCCCTGGTTTGTGATCTGCGGGCCCTGTAGGGGCTTCTGGCCCTGGATGGGGTTCTTCTGGGCCTGTCGGGGCTTCTGGCCCTGGTTTGTGATCTGCGGGCCCTGTAGGGGCTTCTGGCCCTGGATGGGGTTCGTCTGGGCCTGTAGGGGCTTCTGGCCCTGGATGGGGTTCGTCTGGGCCTGTCGGGGCTTCTGGCCCTGGTTTGTGATCTGTGGGCCCTGTAGGGGCTTCTGGCCCTGGATGGGGTTCGTCTGGGCCTGTAGGGGCTTCTGGCCCTGGATGGGGTTCGTCTGGGCCTGTCGGGGCTTCTGGCCCTGGATGGGGTTCTTCTGGGCCTGTCGGGGCTTCTGGCCCTGGTTTGTGATCTGTGGGCCCTGTAGGGGCTTCTGGCCCTGGATGGGGTTCGTCTGGGCCTGTAGGGGCTTCTGGCCCTGGATGGGGTTCGTCTGGGCCTGTCGGGGCTTCTGGCCCTGGATGGGGTTCTTCTGGGCCTGTCGGGGCTTCTGGCCCTGGTTTGTGATCTGCGGGCCCTGTAGGGGCTTCTGGCCCTGGATTGGGTTCGTCTGGGCCTGTAGGGGCTTCTGGCCCTGGTTTGTGATCTGCGGCCTCTGGATGGGCTTCGGGGCCTGGATGGGGTTCGGGCCCTGGATGGGGTTCGGGCCCTGTCTGGGCTTCGTGCCCTGGATTGTGTTCTTCGCCCTCTGGCTGTACTTCGGGCCCTGGATGGGGTTCGGGCCCTGCTGCGGGGCATGGGTTTCCGAACTGCCCTACTTGAAGGCATGGCCGGTGTGGGCTCACTGGTGCTGCCTGTTCTGGGGGCAGAGGTGGTGGGTGCTGCAGTTGCCAGCTTTTTGGCTGCAGGAGGGGCACGAGGCTTGGGGCCCCTTTTTTGGGTACCTGAGGGTCCAGGGTCCCTTGGTGGGGCCGAGGTGGGAGTCTTGGATCTCAGTTTTCGGCCAGCTTGCTGGGACCTTGTGGTGGGGCCCTCCGCGGTCTTGCTTGCCTGGGGTCGCTTGCTGATCGCCTTTTTTGGTGCCATCGTACAGAAATGCTCAAAGAGAATGAGCTTGGGGGGAAGGGACCTTTAAATAATGAGCCCAGCGTGTGACGCCTATGCGCACGACTACGCGCTCGTACGAACGTACGTTCGAGCGGAACCAGGAAACCGCTGGGGTTTCACTTATCTGCTGCCTGGAAGAAGACTAAAGATGGCGCCCACTATCTTCACCCGTCAACAGGAAGAGATCCTCATGCTGGTAAGTGGCTGCCTGTGCATTTTAATAGAATAGTCAATGATGGCCTAAATGTAAATGATGCGTTGGGAACTAGTTTGGGGTCTCTTAATGTTTAATCACTGGCTCCTCACACTTCATCCTCAAGGGCCGAGCCTGGCCACGTTTTCACCTGTCTATGCTGATGTCCTAATTCGCCCAATTGCTCCGGCTTAGCAACAGTTAATTAACCTGTGGAGTAGCGGGGCGAGCTGTCAAACCTGGCCTGTCTCGGACCTTGATGCGGATGTTTGCGGAACACTGTTGTCCTAAGCCATAAAAACACAACGGGAAGCCACACACGTGGTCCAAAAGCCTAAGCATTAGGCTACATCTTGGATGTTTAAACCATCCTAACATGCCATAGATGCAGGTGGCCTGATTCTTGATGTTGGCTATTATCTGTATGTACATGGTGTGTGATACATATAACATAAGACCAGACTGACAATCACAGTCAACGTCCTCTTTAAGGCACTCCCCAAAAATGGCGGCCATTCCAAATGTGTGTGTTAATGACATTAAATACTCAACTTGTGATGCAACACATATGGGTCTGTGTGTAAAAGTAAAAGCTCTGTGTCCATTATGTTTTTCAGATCATGCTTCAGCGCCGGTATGACTTCGCGCCCAATGTGTGCGAGAAAAGGGACATCGCCCGGGAGATCATCGCCGTGTGACCAGCACCACCTTCACTCACACCCAGATAATGCAGCATTGGTCGGACCTGAAGCGTCTGCACATGCCCCGGGTGCGGAGGTTTTTTGGGATCCATTTCCCAAGTAAGTACAAAGCAATTGCATGGTATATGTTCCAAATGTCTAAGTTATGCCTTTATTTATAATGACTTTTCTTTGGTAGTGTTGGAAATGGATTTCAGAATTCGCCGCACCCGGAGACGTACAGGCCGACCAGTGCTGCATGACTCTGCATCTGTGAGTGAAGGTGGTGGATCTCCCGGGCGACGGACCTACCCCTCCTCTGTGGCCTCCTCAGACCAGCCCCTGGACCTTACCACAGAGGAGGGGCCAAGGCGCGTGGGCGTGGAGTCATACCTGGCCAGGCATGGGGAAGGCTCTGGTATGTCACTCTTCATGTATAGGCACAAAGATATACATGGCAGGCCAAAAACTAAGTTATCCTTTATTATGTATTTGTAGAAGCTTCTGGAGCGGGTGAGATAGTGGAGGAGGAGGCAGCAGAGATGCTGGAAGGAGATCCTGGCGAAGGTGAGTGATGTCAGCCAGACTGGGAGCCAGATATGTTGGGGATAGTGACTCTCTACAAATACTAACCAAATGTCACATGTTTCTCCAGGGACTTCTTCACAGCAGAGCCAGGACCAAGGGCAGCCTGTTGGCCCCAACCAGCCATCTGTCGGCCACCAACTCCGTAAGTCTCCATGCCATTATTCATATTAATGTTTGCTTAGCTAATAACACACACATAACTAAAGGCGTAGCCAATGTGTAGTTCACACTTTCATGTGGGCACTTCGTTAGCTTAAAGAGGACCCTAACTTGTATTAAGAACCTAAGAATTAGCCAACACACTGTACCTACAGATTAGAAACATGGAAAAACACCCTTCAGCCATCTAATGCATGTTATTAGACTGAACAAAACCAATATTGCGGAATATGGAATGCGCAATATTTACAGGCAGCATGGGATACAGATTGAAAAAAGGAAGGTGCTGCCATACATTGTGGGAGTGATGACCTTTCCCTCAACCCAGCTATGCTCTGGAATCCCAACGCACCACTGTAACCTACTCCCCTGTACTTTATCCAACTCTCCACTCCTCATTAAGTGTTATGCTTCAGAGTCCAGATGGCGGCGCTGTAATCAAAAAACATCCCAAATTTACTTTGATCTGGTGCAGAATCATTTGGGAATAGTTATTGGTTTTCATTAAATAATGTGGAAGGTCCGCTTTAAGGAGTTTAAAGACTTACCTGTGGGAAATGCATTAACTTTATCCCTTGGAAGAATGACATATGTCATGCATTTACATGTATTTGATTAACCCCAAATCTATTTCCAGCATACAAACCGGTCTGGGACTCCTATTTATGTTTAATTCTCTATTGGTTACAGGGATGATCCCAAAAACATTGGCTGGGAAAAAAAAAAGAATAAAGGAGTTGGTGGCCGAGCTGCTGGCCATACAGGCGACGTTGGGGCCAACAGATGAAGAAGAGGAGGAGGATTAGTGCCCTTGGTCCTGGCTACTTTTGTTAAAATGTTTTAAAATTTTAAAATTGGTTCAAATTTTTTAAAGTTTTTGGTTTTTAAAAAAAAAAACCATTTTATCTCTGTTTTTAAGGAAAAAAAAACAAAAATTTTAATATGTTTGTAACAAAAAAAAAAAAAAAAAAAAAAAAAAGGGGTTTTAAACAAAACACCCCATTAAAAAAATTATGTTTAAACCAAAAATATCCCAAAAAAAAAACAAATAATTTAAATAAATTATATTTTAAGACTTCATAAATGTGTCTTTTCTAATATGCGCAAACAAAAACAATTACACAAACAAGAAAAAACACGCTTAGAAACATATAGACATATGTACATTATGTGGTTTGTGTAAGTTTTAGGGTCGTCAACATGAAGAAGGATGCAAGCGCCAAGGGGTTTAGGTAAGTTTGAGGGACCGAGAAATGAAGTTGGATGCAGGCGCTAAGGGGTTTAGGTAAGTTTGAGGGACCGAGAAATGAAGTTGGATGCAGCCGCTAAGGGGTTTAGGTAAGTTTGAGGGACCGAGAAATGAAGTTGGATGCAAGCGCTAAAGGGTTTAGGTAAGTTTGAGGGACCGAGAAATGAAGTTGGATGCAAGCGCTAAAGGGTTTAGGTAAGTTTGAGGGACCGAGAAATGAAGTTGGATGCAAGCGCTAAGGGGTTTAGGGAAGTTGTAGGGACCGAGAAATGAAGTTGGATGCAAGCGCTAAAGGGTTTAGGTAAGTTTGAGGGACCGAGAAATGAAGTTGGATGCAAGCGCTAAGGGGTTTAGGTAAGTTGTAGGGACCGAGAAATGAAGTTGGATGCAGGCGCTAAGGGGTTTAGGTAAGTTTGAGGGACCGAGAAATGAAGTTGGATGCAAGCGCTAAAGGGTTTAGGTAAGTTTGAGGGACCGAGAAATGAAGTTGGATGCAAGCGCTAAGGGGTTTAGGGAAGTTGTAGGGACCGAGAAATGAAGTTGGATGCAAGCGCTAAAGGGTTTAGGTAAGTTTGAGGGACCGAGAAATGAAGTTGGATGCAAGCGCTAAGGGGTTTAGGTAAGTTTGAGGGACCGAGAAATGAAGTTGGATGCAAGCGCTAAGGGGTTTAGGGAAGTTGTAGGGACCGAGAAATGAAGTTGGATGCAGGCGCTAAGGGGTTTAGGTAAGTTTGAGGGACCGAGAAATGAAGTTGGATGCAAGCGCTAAAGGGTTTAGGTAAGTTTGAGGGACCGAGAAATGAAGTTGGATGCAAGCGCTAAGGGGTTTAGGGAAGTTGTAGGGACCGAGAAATGAAGTTGGATGCAAGCGCTAAAGGGTTTAGGTAAGTTTGAGGGACCGAGAAATGAAGTTGGATGCAAGCGCTAAGGGGTTTAGGTAAGTTGTAGGGACCGAGAAATGAAGTTGGATGCAGGCGCTAAGGGGTTTAGGTAAGTTTGAGGGACCGAGAAATGAAGTTGGATGCAAGCGCTAAAGGGTTTAGGTAAGTTTGAGGGACCGAGAAATGAAGTTGGATGCAAGCGCTAAGGGGTTTAGGGAAGTTGTAGGGACCGAGAAATGAAGTTGGATGCAGGCGCTAAGGGGTTTAGGTAAGTTTGAGGGACCGAGAAATGAAGTTGGATGCAAGCGCTAAAGGGTTTAGGTAAGTTTGAGGGACCGAGAAATGAAGTTGGATGCAAGCGCTAAGGGGTTTAGGGAAGTTGTAGGGACCGAGAAATGAAGTTGGATGCAAGCGCTAAAGGGTTTAGGTAAGTTTGAGGGACCGAGAAATGAAGTTGGATGCAAGCGCTAAGGGGTTTAGGTAAGTTGTAGGGACCGAGAAATGAAGTTGGATGCAGGCGCTAAGGGGTTTAGGTAAGTTTGAGGGACCGAGAAATGAAGTTGGATGCAAGCGCTAAAGGGTTTAGGTAAGTTTGAGGGACCGAGAAATGAAGTTGGATGCAAGCGCTAAGGGGTTTAGGTAAGTTTGAGGGACCGAGAAATGAAGTTGGATGCAAGCGCTAAGGGGTTTAGGGAAGTTGTAGGGACCGAGAAATGAAGTTGGATGCAGGCGCTAAGGGGTTTAGGTAAGTTTGAGGGACCGAGAAATGAAGTTGGATGCAAGCGCTAAAGGGTTTAGGTAAGTTTGAGGGACCGAGAAATGAAGTTGGATGCAAGCGCTAAGGGGTTTAGGGAAGTTGTAGGGACCGAGAAATGAAGTTGGATGCAAGCGCTAAAGGGTTTAGGTAAGTTTGAGGGACCGAGAAATGAAGTTGGATGCAAGCGCTAAGGGGTTTAGGTAAGTTGTAGGGACCGAGAAATGAAGTCGGATGCAGGCGCTAAGGGGTTTAGGTAAGTTTGAGGGACCGAGAAATGAAGTTGGATGCAAGCGCTAAAGGGTTTAGGTAAGTTTGAGGGACCGAGAAATGAAGTTGGATGCAAGCGCTAAGGGGTTTAGGGAAGTTGTAGGGACCGAGAAATGAAGTTGGATGCAGGCGCTAAGGGGTTTAGGTAAGTTTGAGGGACCGAGAAATGAAGTTGGATGCAAGCGCTAAAGGGTTTAGGTAAGTTTGAGGGACCGAGAAATGAAGTTGGATGCAAGCGCTAAGGGGTTTAGGGAAGTTGTAGGGACCGAGAAATGAAGTTGGATGCAAGCGCTAAAGGGTTTAGGTAAGTTTGAGGGACCGAGAAATGAAGTTGGATGCAAGCGCTAAGGGGTTTAGGTAAGTTGTAGGGACCGAGAAATGAAGTTGGATGCAGGCGCTAAGGGGTTTAGGTAAGTTTGAGGGACCGAGAAATGAAGTTGGATGCAAGCGCTAAAGGGTTTAGGTAAGTTTGAGGGACCGAGAAATGAAGTTGGATGCAGCCGCTAAGGGGTTTAGGTAAGTTTCTGGTTGAGGGTGCGCATGCGCAAGATCTTATAAACATACGAACGCACGAATCTAAGAGGCCAAAAACCAATGAAAACCAGAGGCAAACGCAAGTAATTGGAAGAGCTGGACGATGGAAGCAGCCGAAAAAACAGGCTGCCGCCGCAACAGGTGAGCACATGAACGTGATTTTTACGATTGACAACTGACTGAGGCAAGTTCGGGAGATATCATACGAACGGACGTATATTTTAGGATAGAAACGTATTTGCTTATTGAATCACTCGCAAGTTCATACGAACGCACGAGCGGACGTAAAAAATAGGATGATCGTGAGCCAAATCCAAGCTGTTACATGTTTCTTTGAATCAACCCAAATATTTGCTGCCTTCACTGAACAACCTTTTTACTGCTAACGTTTGAATGCTATGACTACCTGTAAATGCTGAAAAACATTTTTTTTGTATTCATATACACACTATCATGGGAACAAGACTGTTATACACAGTCATTAGGAATAATTTAGGACTTCTCACGTGCAACTTCAATCTTCTGGAATGCCCTCCGGCACCCAATCCGCCACTCCGCAACCCTCAAAACCTTCAAAGGCGCCCTTAAAACTCACTTATTCAGACAAGCATATAATCTGGCCTAACCAATCTTCTAAAGAGCACACGCCACAAAGCTCAATACTGACTGTTTGTGATCCTTCCCCCTCGTCTTCACCCCTCTTCCTTTAGACTGTAAGCTCGCAAGCGCAGGGCTCTCTCCCCTATTGTATCTTGTACTCAGAATATCCATTGTCAACTCTGTAACACTGCATTTGAAATAGTATATGTACCGTATGTTTCTACCCTGTCTGTAATTACTACTTTGTAAAGCACTACGGAAGATGATGGCGCTATATAAATAAACAATAATAATAATAATAATTTAAGCCATTATAGTGAATGTGGTTGGTTGACAAGTGTTCTGTACAGCATAAGGAGGTGTCTTCTTTTGAGAACAATTTTGTACTTAGCTAAGATCTACTTTTTTCTGTCAGAATGTTACGTATTTGTTTTGGGTAGAATGGGGAAGGTTTTGGTTGTATAAAACTCCCAAAAAGGAGATTAGGGAGATCAAGTATTGGCTCCTGTTCGGTCACTGCAGACAAGTAGTGAGGGCTAAAACATCACAAAAGTTCATAAACAGCAACAATAACACCATGCCATCTCTAAGGCCTGTAAGCCTGTATAGATAACTTTGGGATTTAGAATCCATCAGTTTGTATTCTATTTTCAAGTAAAAGTGTTGAGTTTTGTGAAGCCTATTTACACTGCTTTTATACTTTCTTACGGTGAATAACTAAATGACCTGTTTTAAATGCCAGTAAAGTATAGCCTGTCAATACAAGTCTTCAGATACCCTCACAGTCCCCTCGATTCAAAGAGCAAAAGTTAATTGATTTCGGATCGAGAATCGTAAGTTTGGGTGGGTGTTAGTCATTTTTTCCTGTTTTTTTGGCCATTTCCGACTCGCACGAGCCTACGTACGAATGCGTATATGCTCTTACGATCAGCGGAAGTTCGTTCCTAAATTTTAGGATCAAAACGTAAAACTTAGGATCAAATCCTAAAACTTACGATCAAAACGTAAAACTTAGGATAATTGGATGTGTTTAGGTGTGATTCAGAGAAACCTCTAAACGCATTTTAAAAGAAAGCCACTGCCGACACCTTTTAGCAGTCGGATTGCTGTTCTTGAACAGGTTTTTTGGCTATGTGGAGGAGTCTGCGCGTCTTGTGCTCCAATGAACTGCATGTATCAGCATGGCCGAGGCCATAAATTGTATGGCAATGCATACCTGATTCATGTATGCCTTATAAAAGCATTTTAATGTGGACCTTAATTAGTCCTTTGCATGTAAACCTTTATTTTGCAATATATTTGCGTTAATTAAAGAAACTTATGTCCTTTGTTATTTATTTTTAAATTGATGTACTAGAATAATATTTTTAGATTGCATTTATTGGTGTAGTTGTTTACCTTTGCTTTGTTTAATTATTTAAGCACATCTTTGGTCAGATGCATCACACTTACTGAGGAGAGGAGAGCGGGATAAAGTGCAGGATGTGGGTTACTGCTGTATTTTGCCCCCAGAGCTGGGGGCACGGACAGTCACAAGGCCCTTTCTGCTTGCAGGCTGCCCGAGAATACCTGAGCCGCCATCTTGGCTGTTTCTAGGCTCATAACATGCAGAAGTTGCTGGGTGTTTTTTAATATTTGAGAGCAATCTGTATGTAGAGGGTGTGGGTAACCACACACAAAAAATTTAAGTTGTACCATTTGAAGCCAAAATATTAAAATTAAATCAACAAGTAAAAAATGCAAGTTAACTAAAAATTAAACAAAGTAAGATTTTATTATGCAAATGCATTCATTAATGGTTGGTTTCTACAAAATGAATGAAATAAAGAAAAATAAGACCAAATATTTAGAATGCACTTTAATGAGGTAAGTTTGTAGTGCGCAGGCGCAAGATCAGAAGGATTTACGTCCAGACAAAAAAGGAAAAAGGGCAAAACCAATGTTGCAACCTGAGAAATGAAACGGAAAAATCAGGATGGAAACTGACATAGGTCTGATTCCCGACCTGCCATACGAACGGACGAACGTATTTGCTTATAGAATCACTCGCAAGTTCATACGAACGTACGAGCATTCGGGAAAAATAGGATGATCGTGACCCAAATCCAAGCTGTTACATGTTTCTTTGAATCAACCCATATATCCTCCCAAAAAAAAAATTGCCTGTTTTTATGTGTCCTGGCAGCTGAAATGCTAGGTCTGATAAATGCCAATTCACTGCAATAAAAATTAGGAAAACGGGGAGGCCGATTCATTAATAGCGGCAGGTAGCGTCAGTTGAGCGACTGTAGCGGCATTTTCAGAGCGCCCGCTAGTAGTCGCTGTGCTTGGCCGTTGTTCGGTAGTTGACAGCGACTCAGTCGGTTTGCCGTAATGTTGAATATTGGGTGAGGAGTTGCTATTTGACAGGTTCCGCGCTGTATGGGAGCGCATGATAGCGACTGGCCCTAGCGACCGGCTCCCACCATATTCATTAAAAAATCACGCTCAAAAAATTCTCACACTGTAAAATGCATGTTTAAACCCCCGAGCGCTGGCGGCGATGGGTTAAAAGTAGTTTTTTTACCCCCAAACAACCATATATTTGGAAACAAAAAAAAAAGTTTTTAAAATAATTTTGTAATATGAATACATTAATATCAGACCTGTAATATCAATTCTGTACAATTTTTTTTTTTTTTTTTTTTACCTTAAAAAAATTATCTAACATGGCAGAAGTAGTCACAGAATTTTTCACATTTAAAAAAAAAAAAAAATTCATAACAATTAATTATGAATATTTAAAGATTGCTCCATTGAAATGCATTGGAGAGCCCCAGGTAGCGAGAGGTCATACCTGTCGCTGTTCAAGGTCGGACGCTGGCGCTGTGGGCTGAGGCTGGAATAATGATGAATGAGTGGCTATCTGGCGCTATCTCAGTCGCTAAGCAGGATTGGCTTGATAAATGTGTGATTGTGGTGGGGAGCCGGCGTTCTCGTGGCGGTGCCCGTCATTACCGGCCGCTCACCAGTCGCTAACTGTCGCTATTCCTTCATAAATAAGGGCCTAAGACGCTGCAAAACGTAGAACATGTGACGGACCCTGTATACAAGATGGTAAAACATCAAATGTGATTGCTTTGCAGGAGCTGAAGTGAACAAGCCATCAGCACAAGGCCACTAACATTCTTCTGCATAGTGCTGAATGAGATACAGGTGAACTCACAGGATAAGTCTAATCATTTTAATATAATCTTTTTTCATCGCAGATATGTTTGGGAGCATATATATATATATATATATATATATATTGTAAATACAGTGGAAGGTTTAAATAAACCCTATCATTTCAAAATGCTCACGCAAAATGACCTCTACATTCAGAACACAGTGGACACCTCAAAAAAATGTTTTTTTAAGGCACAATATTACCCAAAACACAATATCTGTCATTTGTCAATATGGAAACATACTTAATAAAATTAGATTTGGTAGATTACGATTATCATAATGATTAATGGCAGATGAGCGCCAGAAAAGCCTCACCCTTTTCTGAACTATCATGGCTACTCTGAAATAAAGCATGAAATGGTTTACTGTAGGTGATAAGCAGCATATAAATACATGGAGGCCATCCAGGCATGCTATAGTCGCAGACATAGAGGTGCAATAACGTGTCAGTTGATCTCTGAAAAAAATAAATATTTTAATCAGTTATGTCTGTTGTTGCCTTTAATAATTATAATGGAATGTCTATATCTATTCTCACCTTAAAGTGGACCAACACCCAGGGGTGATCGGCCCGGAAATCTATAAGATTCCCGGGCCGATCACCTCCCACCCCGCGGGACATCCGAGATCGGGATGTCCCGCGGGGTGAAACCCCCCAGAAACCCCAAAAAGATCTTACCCGATCCGCCGCCGCTTCCGCCGCCTCCCGCGCGCCCCTCCAGAGGTGCACGCACCCCCGCCGGCCCTCTGTGAATGGCCGGCGGGGGCGCGCGCGCGCCGAGAGTGACGCGCGGGAGGCGGCGGCGGCGGAAGCGGCTTGGACGTTCCTGATCCCCGCCTGGACGTTGGCGGGGATTGGCTGCGGCGTTCACGTGGGAGCGTTGAGAGGTGAGTTTTTTGGGGTTTCTGGGGGGTTTCACACAGCGGGGCACCCCCGATCGGGGGTGTTGGTCCACTTTAAAGGCCACATCTAACTATGACTGATAGTTGTGAGTCACATTCAGAATAAAGAGCTGCCCCAGGGACAAGGGCCTATCACCCAGACATTAACAGTCCTTAGGTCCAATTTAACTCCCTTTATGTACCAGTTCTCAGTTTATGAACCTCTTCCACTTTCCTCATAGCAAAGTTCATTTCTACACTGCTTTCCACCTTCATATAGATTTGATGTTGGGGCCACACTAGATGGCTCTGAGGGCCACATTTGGCCCCCAGGCCACAGGTTGAGCACATCTGGTGAAAACATAACCTTATACATACCAACAGCTCAGCACAAGTTTAATGCAAACACCATGGTCGAAACTAAAACCAAGGCCTAACTGAGCATCAACTCTTTATTATTATATTGAGTAATTTATGGAACAAAAGCGATTTCTATTATGCACATCACTGCACGTACAGCATGACACGTTCACTGTTTTGTTAAACCACAAATGATGTACAGATTGTTTTAGCTGTAAGACATTCTTTGTTGCTAAACAGCGCCAAATCAAACAGTTACCACAACATATTTTGTTTCTTAAGATAGCAGCCAAAAGCTGCTTAGTACTTTAACAGTACATAATAAGGAAATCCCACATAAGATTAGGTTGTAGATAGAAATAGCACAGCAGCTAACCTGTTAAAAATGCTATACTACTGTTTTTTACATAATTTAGGATTTTAATTGCCTTCTAGTAATTCTCAGAAATGAAATACAACATCACATTGATTTAACACCACTCTCTGACCTTTACAGTTATAGTTAAATACATTGTCCAGGCTAAAATAAAACTGCAATGACTGCAATGGAGGGAGTGTGCTGGCATTACTATGACTGATGGCAGGCAGAGGCGCTATGCCAAGAAGCAGGAAGTGCCAGATGAACGGGACTAATGACACAGAATGTGACACTGGTCGGGTAAAGCAGCTAACACAGGACTCAAAAGGTGAGTATACAACATTTTTATTTTAGTCTGGACAATGTCTTTAACAGTACATATTACTATTCATCAACTGGACTAACCTGACCATTGATGCTGGCTTAACCCTTTCAGTGCCAAGCATGTTGTTTCTATGTGCTTACTTCCATTCCTTTTAAGTAGCAAGCCCATAGAATCCATGTGTCTGCCCCCCCCCCCCCCCCCGCTACAGTAAAAAAAACACCTCCCTCGTTCGTTCCAGCCGAGTCTTCTCTTCGCCCGGGGGGCCTTTTTTTCTGGCTTCAGGAGAGGGCCCAAAGAAAGACATCCCCGCTTCTGCAGCTGCTGTCTACAAAAAAATATAACATTTACTCACCTGTGGTCGTGATATCACCCACTCCTTTTCACCTGGGGAGCCTCCAATCACTCCTCGGACTCTTCTGGCTTCGAGAGATGGCCCGACAGACCCTCTCCACCCTGCTTCTGCCTTCACCTTCTTGGGGGCAGGGCAGATGACATCATACCGCTGATGTCATCCCACTCTGGCCTGACCATCTATCAGATGCGATGATCGCTGGAGAGAGGGGTGGAGGGGCATGAGATCCTCTTAACCCCTGCATCCCCACCCTCCTCCAGCCATCACTGCATCTGTCATCAGATCCTTGATTGTAGTAAAGAAAATAAATGTTTTTTTAATAAATATCATTTTTTCTCTAAGGTGTGTGTTGTCTTTTTTACATTTAACCCTTTGTGAACTGGTAAGGGGTCCATGAGACCCCCTATACCAGCTTACAAGGCTCTGAGTTTGGCATGTCACATGTGGCTAGAGGGTGACTTGCCATTAACACCCAACCCCCTATTACCTGCCTCCCCAACGCCCGGAGGGCAGAAGAGGCAGGCGGCCATGAAGGCTGTGCGGGGTTGTAGCTTTTAGGGCCAGGGGCCACCAATGCTGGCCTCCAATCCCTGGTCTACAAGCCCTCACAGCTGCTTTCCAGGCTGGTTATGCTAGGAAGGGGGGACCCCACATCATTTTTATTTAATTTTTAAGGGTTTTAAAAGTGTTAACCCATTTTAGTGTGGATAGTATCCAGTGAAAAATGACCTGTCAACAGAAGGTGATAACATATCAAGTAGACTGGTGGTTAAAAGGGTTAAAAGTAGCTATGCATGTTGGGTATTGTTCTGTTCAGGGGACCTTGCACTTTCAAATTTAGCTTGTTTTTTCTTGTTTTCATATTGATATTTTAGGAAAATGTGTTTTCTATTATAATTTTTAATACATTTTTTAGGGAAACCCTGTGCAACCTAAAATTTCTTCGAAGGATTAATGTGTGTACTTTCAGGGAATATATAGTTCATGGGGGGGTATTTGAAATGTAAAGGGTCGTTTTGGTTGAAAATGCACAAGGTGCACACTTTGTTTGCAGAGCTGCACCAAGCTTTTTCAAATTTAACTTGTTTTTTTCTTGTTTGCATATTGTTTTTTTAGGAAAATGTGGCTTTGATTCAGCTTTTTATTCTATTCTCTAGGGATACCCTGTCCAACCATATAATATATCATTGAGGGATTACTTCTAGAAAACTGCACCCATGTCAACAAGTCTGGTAGCCTAAAAGGCTTAAGGTGTGTACTTCCAGAGAATATATAGTTTGTGGGGGTATTTCAAATGTAAATGGTTGTTTGTCTTGAAAAACTGCAAGGTGAAAATCTTCTAAAGCTCGGTTTCAGTTTGGGGCCGGAAAAGGGTGCCTACCGGTACATATGTGATACTGTTGTAAGTGGAGCAATTAAGCTTTTACACGCAAAATGATTATCTTAGCTGTTTAATCCACATATTTTACCCCAAAATATTGAGGAAGCACTGAACATGACAAACAAGAAGCCCAATACAATTCTGTGAAACTCACCTGTAGAATTGTTTTTGGATACATCCAGTCCAGGTCGTCCCAATATCCTTATAGATGGGTGTTCGCCCCTAGGGGGCGCTTGACTGCAAGATCAAAGATGTAGCTCCTCCCGGCCCCCTATAAAGGCAGGTGTCCCTCTATCATTCCCCAGTGTTTAAAAAGCAGTATTCAACAAGAGGACAGGGCAGGGAGGCCTAATAAACTATGTTACTTCACATAGCTTCAGCTTGTACTCTCTCTAAGCAAAAAATTTGAACAAAACAATGTCCTATGAAAATAAAAATGGTTGATCACCATAACAGGCAACAGGACATAATGAACTCAAGGGCGGGGTGGGACGACCTGGACTGGATGTATCCAAAAACCATTTTACAGGTGAGTTTCACAGAATTGTATTTTTGGCTACATCCAGTCCAGGTCATCCCAATATCCTTACAGATGGGACATCCAAAAGCAGAGTCCAATTGGGCGGGATCCCCAGTGCGGAACAGCATGTCGTTTATTTCAACACCCACCTTTTTGACAAAAACAGCATCAGCTGAGGCCCTGACATCCACCTTGTAAAACTTTGTAAAAGTATGAACTGAAGACCAAGTGGTGGCCTTACAAACTTGTTCAACCGATGCCTGGTGCTGAAAAGCCCAAGAAGCACCAATAGCTCTGGTAGAATGAGCTGTGATCCAAAAGGGAGGTTCCTTCCCCCTGGCAGAATATGCCTGCACCACCGCCTGCCTGATCCACTTACTGAGAGTGGATTTGGCTGGTGGCAATCCTCTTCTAGAGCCCTCTGTTAGGACAAAGAGCAAATCCGATTTCCTGAAGCCAGGTAGTACTTTATGGCTCTGACCACATGTAAGGCCTGGAGGGTCCTTTCTTTGGGATTAGTCGGTGCTGGACACAAGGAAGGTAAGACAACTTCCTCATTAAGGTGAAAGGGAGAAACAACCTCTGGCAAAAAATTAGGTTTAAAGCGAAAAACCCCCTTATCCCTATGCAGCTCAAAATAGGAAGGTTTCATACAAAGCGCAGCCAGCTCTGATACACAACGCACCGAGGTGATCGCTACCAAAAAGACCACTTTGAGAGTCAAAATAGACAATGCAGCATCACACAATGGCTCGAAGGGAGGACCCTGAAGAGCAGAAATACTAAATTCAAGTCCCACACCGGTAATACTTACTTACGCGGGGGCCGGAAATGGGTGACTCCCTGGAAAAAAGGCTTGATCAACCTATGGTTGGCAATGGATCTCTGGAAAAAGATGGCTAAGGCCGAGACCTGACACTTGATGCTCTGCTGGAGACCCAAGTCTAATCCATGTTGTAAAAACTCCAGAATCCTAAAAATACAAAATAAGCGGCAAGGGAGCCTCTTGGTCTCACACCAAGCCATATAGGTGTGCCAAGCAAAGAGCAGAAGCCGTCCCCCCACCCGGATGGGTGAGGGCGCCTCCTCAAGCCTGAGGGGCCTTGGTAGGGGGCTTGGACTTGGACCCCCAGGAGGGACCGGGAAGAATGCGGGATCTACCTCGTCCCCAGGAGTCCCTGCGGCCACCAGGGAAGGAAGAACCTCGTCCCCTTCGGAAGGGACGAAAGGAAGAAGAGCCTCGAAAGGGCCGTGCCTGCTTCCGGCTCTGAGGGAGTCGGTCATCCTTGGCCAAGAGATCAAGACGCTCCCCAAAAAGACGAAGACCCATGAAGGGAATCCCGGTGAGGGATTTCTTGGCGGCAGCGTCGGCTGCCCACTGCCGCAGCCAAATGGACCAACGGAGAGCAACCAGCAAGGCCAAAGCCCTACCGCCAAGCTGGACGCAATCGTCCATGGTTGAGAGCACAAAGGCAATAAAGTCAGCGCAAGCCAAAAGTTCCTTATACTCGTCTGCTTGCTTGCGGGATCGGGCGGCCTCCACAAGCCGGTTTACCTTCTTTTTAATGGCAATGGAGACAATGGCCGCGCCGCATACAGGACGCAGACCAGCCCCCACAAAGGTGAAGGCATGTCAAGCGAGTTGATCCATGCGCCGATTAGCATTATCACCCAGACGTATTAGAGAGCCCCAGGACAGGAGCGTCCACCTCCGGGGGACAAGACCAAAGATGGACCAATTCCTCCGAAAAGGGATACTGTCTGTCCAGTCCCTTAGGCACCGAGGGCAGTTTATTAGGCCTCTCCCATTCCTTAAACACCATTTTGGAAAAATGTCCCTGCTCCGGGAACACCAGGCGTTGTCTATCAGGGCGGAAGAGCTCTCCCTGCTTCTTCTTGGCCGCCTTAGGGGGAACAATGTGTAAGGTATCGAATACCACAGACAAGAGCTTATCCGTGTCATCGCGGAGCCACATGTCCTCGTCTGAGGAGGACCCGAGATCACTGTCAAAGTCGCCCGGGCGATCCCCGGAGGAGTCGGAATCATGGAATAACTCATCCTCCTCCATGGAGTCATGGCCACCAAAAGTCTCATAAGCATCATCATTATCAGCAAAGAGAGAATAAGCCGGGTCCAAGTGCCGCTTCTTACTAGAGGCCTTGCCGGTGGCCGGACGGGACAATTGCCATTCAAGGGTGGCCACGCGTAACGCCAGGTCCGAATGGGACTCTCTGCTGGCATCCCCCTCGCTGGGGGCTAAATGCAGGCGCAATGGTGTCGGCGATGTCGTAGGTAGGATAGGGCTGGGGAGCGTAGCGCTAGCCCCATCCTGTTCCGCAATAACACTCTGGGCGCAGGGGACACAAACCGCGCTGCGACCGCTCAAGGGGGGGTGTATCAAACATAAGACACAGCGGAGCCCGCCCCGAAGGGCCCCCAAGCTCACTATCCCCAGAAGCCTCCATATGGTGATTGATAGCAATGAGGGGTTTGAGGACACGGAGGGCCCAACCCTAACAATCCCCAATACTGGCCCCCCAAAACACCCCGGGAGGGGGGGTGGATGGACCTGGAGGAACCACAAGTACTTGTATATGGGACCAGCCTTCAATACACAAGGGAAAAGGCAATAAGCATCCCACAGCACATGCACGGATACAGGAAAAGGCAGAAGACATTCAGGACAGGACTCACGGACCACGCAGTGGACCCAGGTCAGGAGAGAAGACAGGACCCCTTCCTGAGCTGGAGCATCAGGGAAACAAGAGCCAGGCAGCGCAGCAGGGATCCGGAGCGAAGGGCGCCAAATGCAGCACCTCGAGGGGCGGGCCGTGTCGTGTTGACGCAATTCGCGTCATTGCACGTTCCCGCCCCCCTGCAGCGCGCGAAACTCCGGGCGCCTGTCAGCAGAAAATGGCGCCTGGAGCAGGGAGAAGATAGGGCCCTCCGCCGCGGAGCGCGCACAGCGCCCGCAGCGGGCGGACGGCGCACCAGGGAACAGCCGTCCTCCGAGCTGGAAGGGCGCCCCCCCGATGACGGGGCGCCAGGGAGAGAAGCAAGAGCAAGGGAGGTAAGTAAGGGAACAGGTGGCAGGAGCCAGAAATCCCCTCCCCTCGACGACGGAGCACCAGGGAGGAAAAGAGAAGGAAGGAGTGAGGTAAGTATAGTGCCAATACAAGTACAAGCATGAGTCCAATCACACACATGAATAAAGCTTGTGGGAGAAAAAACACACACCCGGGAACGCATAAGGGGACGCCAGTGGTTCCCCCCCAATAGGCTCACCATAGCCTATGGCCGGCTACCCTTCGGGTACAGGGTCTGCGGCCCAGAGCATAGCTCTGTGAACACCCGACCCTAGGTGTTTCCCTACTGTCACCTGAACCGCAGCCAGGGCTGGGAGGCAGGATGGGTCCTGGAACAGGTGGGAATAGGCCTGCAGGGCCGACAGGCTTGGGATGCCCCGCTCGCCTGCGATAATACAGAGAGAGACAATCTTCTGTCCTCGCAGCCTAGACTGCAAGGAAACTCTGGGTGTTATGGGAAATCTGCTGTCCTTTTATGGGCCGGGAGGAGCCACAAGTCTTCTTGCAGTCGACTGCACCACCTGGTGGCGGATAACCCAATAGTGAAGAATGAAGATGAAGCAACCCGTGCAGGATACCAGGAAAAACAGCCAAGACACCAATAAAGCTTGTGGGCAGGGAGGGACAATACAGTACACACAGTGGTTCCCTCTCAGTCTCACCATCATCCTGCGACCGGCTACCTTTTAATATAAGGTCTGCCGCCCAGAGCCTAAGCTCTGCCGAACACCACAGACCCCGGCGTTCACCCTACCATCACAGATCCCGTAGCAGCCAGATGGCTGGGAGGCAGGAGTGGGTCAGAAGGGATCCATGGAAATAGAGTCCGCAGCGGCCGACGGGCTAGGTGGCCCCGCTCTGCTGCCAATAACTTAGAGAGAGTGCCAACGATCTTCTGCAGCCAAGACTACAAGATGAACAACTGGGGAATGATAAAGGGACACCTGCCTTTATAGGGGGCCGGGAGGAGCTACATATTTGATCTTGCATTCGAACGCCCCCTAGGGGCGAACACCCATCTGTAAGGATATTGGGATGACCTGGACTGGATGTAGGGAAAAATAATATATAATTTTCCTGGGAAACTGTTGAACATTCCTTCAAAAATCACAGCGCAAAATAGTGAGAAATGGTTTGGCAAGAGAGGGTGATAAAATATCTAGGTATGCTGGCATTTAAGCGGTTAAACAAACTATTATGATTATTCAGCCCTCGAGTCTGTGTATCTGATTTTTCTTTACCTTCATGTACAAAAGATTTCCCTATGTATGCTATGTATGCTATGTGTTAAACATATAAATTCATATACATTA
Organism: Gastrophryne carolinensis; assembly: GCA_027917425.1. NCBI lineage: Eukaryota > Metazoa > Chordata > Amphibia > Anura > Microhylidae > Gastrophryne > Gastrophryne carolinensis. The sequence goes on from CM051234.1 coordinate 219,184,009, forward strand.
GGTATCAAATATTTTTTTCTGGCTATCATCTGGCATGTACCAAACACAACATGTACCTTAAAGGAGCACTATCGCAAAATTGGGTAATATTAAAAATCCATATAAACACATTGGCTAATAAGAGGAGGAGTCACTTATTCACCCGAACTGAATAAAACTCCCACCAAGCTTGTGGTTTTCTTGTCCTGGTTGGAATAAAATCCAGGGATGACAGGTTTAGTCTATGAGGGGGTGACAGAACCTGTCACCCCAGATGTTCTCTTCCTTCCATCAAAATGAAAAAAAAAGCCTGGCTGGATATTTCCTGATGCCTGGTGTATAAGTGACCCCCCCCAACACACACACCATTCAGCATATTTATATGGATTTTTATCATTGTGCCATTTTTTGCGATAGTGCTCCTTTAAGTTCACTAGAGAGGCCTATACTAAGAACCTGCTTAAAAAGAGGTTGTGTCCTTCACTTCCTGACCCACTGGGGTGCAAGGCCACAACCTCTTCCTAACCTAATAAAGGGAGACGCTCATCCCACCTGAGTACTGTGCTAGGGATTCCTTTAGATATGGAAACACTTCCTTTGAAAGGCAACCATGGTAGGTATGGAAGGAAACACGTAAAAATTACATACAATGTGGCAAGAGACAAAGCTTAGTGTGTATTTAAGAGTATACATTTTAAGGAAGCCTCTAGCTTGAGTGATAGAATTTAAAACTGGAGTACTTTAGGATAAATGAGAGCAGGGTGTTAGAAAGAACTATCTCACACTGCAGTTTCTTTTACAAACACTTGAGCAAAAATGAAAACAAAACATCTCATATAACTAAAATAGGATTTGTACGCTAATAAGTGTTCTCGTAAAAATAAATCGGTTGCATGGTCTGTGTTTAATGCAGAACATTTTTCATTTTTACTATTGTTAGAAGCCTTAAATATGCATTTTTTTGCCAAAAGACAGCTAAAGTCCTTTATACGAGGCATGTGGGCAGATGGTGCTAGATGGTGGAAAATATTACTGCACAAAGAACTTTTGCATACAATATTTATTGACAGCTTTTGGCAAAAGGAATGGAAAAGCAATTGTTAAGAGCTTTGTGTTACTTTTGCCTAATTGTCTAGTTATTGACTATCAGAAGAGCGACACTCCAGAAGGAATATAAGTAGAACATTTCAGGAACATTTAAAAATGTAAGAGTGGAAAATTTATGGGCAATTTCCTCATTTTTATATACAAATTATATTTTGGATAAAAAGGGGGAAATAATGCCGCATCTTGTCTAAAAGTGTCTCTGAAGGGTAAAGTTGGCCTCGGTGCTAGCGGCAGAACATTACAAAAGCTGATGACTGCTAACTTCCACTTCTTAACAACTACGCCAAATCATGTTACTTTAGTTTAGTTACTTTAGTTACTTTAGTTTCAAAGTTTACAAATAACAGATGTCTAGACAGTGTAGTTGGCTATTTCATGCGGACTGGACAATACAGGCAACATAGTGTCTTACACACCCAAACGTGACAAAGATTTGTAGAAATAAAAGTTACACATATGTTTACTCTAATGTAGTATGCAGTTAGAAGGGTAGCTCTATAGAAAACTCAAAAATAGGAATTAATGAAGTTCTAAACTTCTAAACTTAGAGAATAAAAACAATATATCGACCTTTGACACATGTGGTTATCTACCAAATAAAGATATGAGTCTGCAATCAGAAATCAGTGAGGAGTGTTGTTATCACTCCTTAAACAGTAAGAAAAACTGAACAAGAATGCACATTGGTGCGCTGGCCAACAAAAATGGGCATGTTTACAGACTGAAAACTTGGAAGGTCACCTAGAAGGTGCCCAAACTGCAAACTAAAACACTCCTAAAGTGGAGCATTAGGCAAAGTTTGCCAACAGAAAAACATAGACATTGAACAATCTATAATGTAACACAGGCTCTAATAATCAGTCCAGGTGTATATCCAATGTAAAGGTGCACCAATTATAGCAGAAAAATGTATATGCCTTGGAGAACCCTTTTGAGTACAAAAAAAATTACAAAACAGCAATGGATACGTTAAAAATAGGGAAAGTGCCAAGCCAAGTTGGATTTCCAGTTGCAGATTTATAGAGATCCAGATTTATAGATGTATTGAAATTATATTTTCTATGCTATACCAAACCCATAGACCAAAAACACCCTATTAGTTCAGATATGAATACAGCAATTATTAGAGTCACACCAAAACTCGAAAAAGATGCAACCTCGTGTTCTACTTATTGTCCATTTTCATTAATAAATGTGGATTTCAACCTTTATGCAACTCTCTAAGCCTCAAGGATTTCATAAAGTTCTAGCTGAATTAATATCTATATGCCAGGCAGGATTTCCACAGTGAAGAACTCAGCAAAATACTGCAATTTCAGTTTTGGCAATTAGAAAAATTGGTTTTATGAAATTGGATGCCGAGAAAGCATTCAGTCGCATGTCTTGGCCCTTTTTAGAACAAACATTTAAATATTTTGGATTCGGACCAGTAATACTTGAAAGAATTATGGCCTTATATGTTAACTCCATTGCAATGATCAATGTTAATAGATCAAGTCAGACCCCTTAAACTACAACATGGGAGGAGACAGGGGTGCCTATTCCCCCCTCCCCATTATTTTCAAACTTCACCTGGAAATTCTATTAAATATGTTAAATTGGTAACAGTTAAATTTCTAGCATATGCTGATGATATACTCCTTATGTTACAAACGCCAATGATAGATCTTCCACGCTGTATTGAGATATTGGTCCAATTTTGAGATTTAATGTCAATTGTAAACTGAATATGGGAATATTGGAAATAATGTCCTATGGGATGTCACAAATAGAGCTAGAGACTAGGAGAACTAAATATACATTTAAATAGGTGCCAACCCTTAACTACTATTACAAACTGTCAAGGAGCCTGAACCGATAATTTGAGTTAAATATATCCCCTTTATTGCAGATTCTAAACGGATCTATAAATAATAGTAGCAGGGACACAAAGAAGCAATCAAAATGTTCTTCCTTCTGCAGTTTATATACCAATCATCCTTTTTAAACATGCTAAACTCACACATAGTTTCTTTTTATTGGAGGAATCTGAAACAAAAATGACCTGCAGGAAAGTTATAAGGATTAGGATAGCCTAGGCAGATTAGGGGATGCATGACCTTAAGCTTCACTCCGTGGCATGATGTTTTCAACAAATGTTAAAATGGGTTAATCGAAGCAATGGGTTAAGATTGAGCTATACCCAGTAAGCCCAGACAAAATGGCCTCACTAAACTTTGAACATGCAGATAAAGAAAGAAAAAAGGCCAGACACCCCTTGATTGAGGCAATTAGTAATAGCCGGGGGTGTAACTTGAGGGGGTGTGACCGCACCGAGGCCCAGAAGGTCAGGGGGACCCCATCATTATTGCGCCTTCACCTTATTTATTATATTTGTGTTCACCTGGAGTCATTCAGAGAAAGGACATACCATTTGCCTCCTCTGCTTCTATCTTTGGTTGTCTAGCTTTAATAGCATTTGTTTGCACCAGGGCCCAGTCACATTTAGTTATGGCACTGGTAATAGCATAATAAAATATGGTGAACCCAGCCTTTTCGGACATACTGAGGTCCCTTATAATCTAAATATCTCTTACACTATATTAGATCCAGAGCCATGGGGGACTTCAGGAAGACAACTATGGGGTAAGAGTTTACCCCATATGAAAACATCTACAACAGGCTGCTAGTAGAGATAATCACATAGACACAGACTAGATCTCCAAAGGTGGTCATACAAGTCTACAGATTAAAAGTTATCTAAGTACCCTTAACCTCTCTAAAAAAAACCTTTTAATGTTGTTCATGTTACTATCTAACAGCAGATTTTAATAAAAAATAAACCTTCACGTGCTGGTGCAAAATGTATGTCAAAAAGTAAGGGAATCAATCAGCAAGCTAAATATAACTGCGAATATAGCCTTGCTAAACAACAGCGGGGAATTAGGAAATTCGGGAATTTGACAGTAAATGTGGATAACAAGGAAGACTATATGTAATCAATGGAAAAACACAAAGCCACTGGAATTTTCCTTATGTATATGTCAGGCAAAATCCTTGAGAATGAAGCTGCATTAACAACAAAACAAATCTACCATCTACTACTATCTTAGTAATGTAATATAACTGCTATATGGGCCTCAATAAAATCTAAGATTTATTTCTGGGAGAGGCTACCTGAAGATCTTTATTACTGTCGAATAACAATTTCCTCATTCCCTATTCTCTTTTACTTTTCTTCATCAAAGTCTTCCAGGTTTGTAGAAATGTATCGCTTCTGGTCTGTTACTGGTCTTTACTGATTGCTAGAACCGAGTGCTGCACCGCTTGCGTAGTCACATCAGCATTCCTGACAGGGTTGCCCACCCCACCAACAGTGGCAGTGACATGCCCCCTCCATTTACGGAAAAGAAAAAGGTGTGCCAGGTCTTGACCCGCCCCCTACTTTTGCAGTTAAATTCTTCTTTTCTCATCTGAGAGCCTGCTTATTGGCTCTATAACTTAATTGTAATTTTTCACATGGGGCTTTTCTTATGACTAGCTTCAGAATGCTGGATAATATGTTTAACGGATAGTACTGAATGAGTGCCACTTTTCTCTGTTGTTTTAAGCAAAAAGAAATGCCTGGTGTGGTTGAATTCTCTGCACTCAACTATAATAATTCCGGTTGTTACTGATGTTCTGATTGCGAAAGCATGACTTCTCTTCACAATTCATCTAAAGATATTACCCAATATTCCAATGGATGTATTTTGCCATATAACAATTCTGGAAATAATCAAGAGCCAGCTGGAGGTGAAATATCTTTCCGGAAATAAAAATGAAACACACAGAGACCTATTAATAACACATTGTAAAGGCAACAGAATATTTCATTTCTTGGCACTTTTGTCACTAATTGTTTTTCCCCATGAGCAAAATTATTTTTCTTCATGTTCTGGTGTTCAGGGCCCACTTTTGCATGCAATGGAATATTACTACTATCATCAGCCCATTTACAGGGCAGCATCGCGCCTGCAATCGAAACCCCTACACGCCATCCAAAACAGGTGGTATGCTGTTATTAGGACGTTACAGAAAGGATAATGGTAAAAAAAAGTAGATCTGTGAAGTGTATGAGTGTCAGTCCACTAATGTTTAGTCTACATTTCTCGAGCCTTCCTGCTGTGAGGAGAAGCCTGTCATTTAGGAGAGGCATAACTGAGCCTCAAGACAGATCCAAACCTTGGTTTCAGTAATGTGACCCAGTTTTTCACTTTGTTATTTGAATTCCTGATCCTGTTACTCAGTCAGCCTACACACAGAAGCACCATTCAATTTTATTTCATATATATATATATATATATATATATATATATATTTTCAGACTGGAGGCTGAATTAAACTTATAGCAATTGTTATACAATGTCATGGTGTAACCTACTAGTATACATAGCCACCATTCTGGAGAAAAAACCTTTTAACCTCTAACCCACCTACACTTGGACATCAAGCATGGGGGGAGGATGCATCTCATTTATAGTTACAGAATCAGAATCAAATTAAAATATTTTTATTTACAAAGAACAGTCATTGCAAACATACAAGAAATTTACTTTGACTAGTCAAAGTCAAAGGGTAGTGCACGTATGACATAGGGTAGTAGGTAAAAAGTCCTTAGTTTCAGCATTAACAGGGAGGGATAACATGTGTTTAAGATTTTTGCTGTCATGAGATACAAACTCGTCTACAACCTTATTTCCCTGCATGATGGTACTCTAACCTAGTGTCCTGAAGAAAGTAGATGGCAGAAGGCATTTCCAGGATGCAATGCACATTATCAAACAACTATTTAATGGCAACCATGTACCAGGCCAATAAAAGTAAAACAAAGCAGACCCTATGGCTGGAAAGCACCAGCATCTTCTTTGGCAAGCTATAATTATTTAGCTGCCACAGCAAGAACAATATCTGCTGTGCCTTGTTGATATTTATCACATTTTTAAGTTCCTGCAAATTGTATAACCAATGTTGTTACAACCAAGTTGGTACCTGCCTGCAAGAAGCTAAAATGCATAGTGTGGAAAGACATGCATACTAGCACCATCTTGGAAGTAGTGAATGAATCTGTAATCATTTTTTTCATGAAAGTTTTGCTAGTTATCTGAACTGTCTGTAGCTGCTTTCTAGCAGATCAGACATTGGGGGTAATCCAACAGATTTGATAAAGTGAGGCTCATTTTGATGACCACCTTTGGATACCCATGCAATGAGCACGGAGAGCCTTTTTTAATCAACGCATAAGTGCATATTCTTTATTAAATCGAATATGACTGCACCCTATGGGGTATATAAAACATTTGACAATGTTCTTCAGGCCCTTGTGAGCCTCTACTCACCAGCATCTCTGAATTCTCCTTTTAGGTTGCTTTTTTTTTTACAATGTTATAAAAACATTTTTTGTCTGACCGGAAACACTCTGCAACTTGTATTACTGCCCCTATCACAGATGTAGGGAATGTTCTGGAAACATTATAATAACATTTTTTTTCTTGTATAGCAATTAGGAAAAGATTTTCAGTAGCACCCAATACACACACAAAGTGAGCATCAACATATATTTTGGATTAACCCCATTCAAATCAACAGAATGTACTGAATTAGTGTGAATATTTGACACAGATTGTATTGGACCCAGTGCAGCAGTGGAATAATCCTGTAACTGGGATTAGGTCAAAATGATCTCGTCAGCAAAGCTTGTTACATATGGGATAGCTGTGTGATTTTAGCATGGTCCATGCATGTTTTAGTCCACCAGGAAGGCACTATTTGCAGTGATTTGTATTAAGGCAGACAAAAACCCAGCAAATCTTAGCTTGATCTAGGCTTCTACAGTGCCGTTGCTACCCGCCGATCAATGCTGAATAAATAGCTTGCCGGCTGCCTCCTTCTGGCTGCAGCTGCCCTCAGAGCCTGGTGTGCTGGTGTGGAGGGGTGCTGGCGGTGCTGTCAGAGACCCATGCATGCACTGTGGCCGTGGGGATTGAGTAAAGATTTTGTCTGTTACTAGAGGTTTCACACAGCTGGTGAGGACCTTTACCCACCATAAAGTTGTTTAGACTCAATGGCCGCTTTAAAACTACTGTCCATGCAAGGGGTTAGCTAAGTGTGCTTACTTACTATCTCATGTTTGCGCAGGGGCTGTGTTTATAATCAATCATTGTCTACCCTAGTCTTTTTTAAAGCCGCAGAAGCTTCTGAACACAATGCTCAGATTCCTTTACTGTTTAGCTTTGTCTTCAGATGTTTTATAGAGGGAGAGTGGGGGAAACTGTGCACACTGTGCAGGGGATGAGAGGAAGTTATCACTGAATAAATGGACATTTTAAGCAAAGATTAATTTGAAAAACAGCAACTGACACAAACATGAGATAAGAAATAAGCACACTTAGGCCCTTATTTAACAAGGGATAGCGACAGGTAGCGACTGGTGAGCGGCCGGTAATGACGGGCCCCGCCACGAGAACGCCGGCTCCCCACCACAATCACACATTTATCAAGCCAATCCAGCTTAGCGACTGAGATAGCGCCAGATAGCGACTCATTCATCATTATTCCAGCCTCAGCCCACAGCGCCAGCGAGCGACCTTGAACAGCGACAGGTATGACCTCTCGCTACCTGACGCTCTCCAATGCATTTCAATGGAACAATCTTTAAATATTCATAATTAATTGCTATTAATAGTTTTTTTTTTTTTTAAATGTGAAAAATTCTGTGACCACTTCTGCCATTTTTAATAATTTTTTTAAGGTAAAAAAAAAAAAGTACAGAATTGATATTACAGGTCTGATATTAATGTATTCATATTACAAATTTATTTTAAAAACTTGTTTTTTTTGGTTTCCAAAAATATGGTTGGGGGTTAAAAAACTACTTTTAACCCATCGCCGCCAGCGCTCTGGGGTTTAAACATGCATTTCACAGCGCGAGAATTTTTTGAGCGTGATTTGTTAATGAATATGGTGGAAGCCGGTCGCTCTGACCAGTCGCTATCATGCGCACCCATACAGCGCGGAACCTGTCAAATAGCGACTCCTCACCCAATATTCAACATTACGGCAAACCGACTGAGTCGCTATCAACTACCGAACAACGGCCAAGCACAGCGACTACTAGCGGGCGCTCTGAAAGTGCCGCTACAGTCGCTCAACTGTTGCTACCTGCCGCTGTTAATGAATCGGCCTCCCCGTTAACCCTTTGCCTGGACAACTACTTGTAAAACAATTGTATGTACATTTGTACTGTATATTTGGTGTGAATTGTCTTCTATTGTTTTCCAGCAATATCCTCTTGCATTCTCTTTGTAAATACGTTCATCAAATGAGTGAGTAAAATATATAAATATATAAAAAACGTTATGCAAGCATTGTTTAGGGTATTGATTTAGCTTTATTTAATATTAATATATTAGCATGCATACACTTTTATGTACTGGAGCACTTTATGTATGAATTGTGGTATGCAATAAATAAGAAGCATTGATTAACCCTTTAAGTGCCAGCCTACCTGGAGTTTTTGTCACACTCTGTTGCCAGACCATTTTGCACTATTTTGCGCTCCCCATGCTCAAATGTGATTTTTGAAGGGATTTCCAGGGATTTCCCAGGAAAATTATATATTGTTTTTTTCAGCAGAGTCTGAGCTTTAACATGAAATGTCTTGTTTGTCATTTTTAGGTGTATTCTCAATATTTTTTGGCGAAATATGTGCAGAAAAATAAAAAAAAATCTATTTTTTACAATTTGTAGTGTTTTTTTTTGTAATAAAAAATGTAAGTTTGTCAATAAAATCTTATTGCGTGTGAAATCCCAATTTCTCCCGATCACAGCGGTACCACATATGTATTGGTAGACACCCTTTCCTGCCCAGGAGACTCCCCCAAACTGAAACAGCGCTTTAGGGGATTTTCAGAAAAAATACAACTGTCATATGCGCTATGCGCACCTTGCAGTTTTTCCAGAAAAACAACCCTTTACATTTGAAATACCCCCAACAAACTATATATTTTCTGGAAGTACACACCTCAGGCTTTCTATTTGTACCAGGCTTGTTGATGTGGCCACAGTTTTCTGGAAGTAATCCCTCAATGTATTCTTTGGTTGCAAAGAGTTTCCCTAAAAAAAGGATAAAAAAGCAGAATCAAAGCCACATTTTCCTAAAAAAAACTATATACAAAAAAGAAAAAACAAGTATAATCTGAAAAAGCAACATCCCCCGAACAGAACGATACCCAACATGCATAGCTTCTGTCAAGGGAAGAGTTGCCAAACACCCCAAAGTAAAGCATGTGCGTAACGGTCATTTTACTTGAAAATTTCAGCTCTGCAGACAAAGTGCGCACCTGGCGATTTTTCAACCAAAACAACCCTTTACATTTTGAATATCCCCCATAAACCATATATTCCCTGAAAGTACACATGTTAAGCTTTCTAAGCGTACCCAGCTTGTTGCAGTGGGCTCATCTTTCTGGAGTTGATCCCTCAAAGAATTATTTGGTTGCGCAGGGTTTCCCTAAAAAATGTATAAAAAAGCAGAATAAAAAACACCTTTTCCTAAAATATAAATATGCAAACAAGAAAAAAACAAGCTAAGTCTGAAAGCGCAAGGTCCCCCGAACAGAACAATACCCAACATGCAGAGGTACTATTAACCGTTTTAATTGTCAGCCTACTTGAGATTTTGTCACCCTCTGTTGACAGGTCATTTTTTCCCCATTTTGCGCCATGTTTTGCGACATTTTTGCTGGAATTTTCAGGAAAATTATATATATATTTTGCAGCAGAGTTTAGGCTTTAACATGAAATGTCTTGTTTGTAAATTTTATTTATTATTCATTTTATTTATTATTAAGTAAAAAAAAAAAATAAAAATAATATTTTTTAGAAAATTGCCTCCTTTATTTTAAATAAAAAATGTATTTTATTAGGGAAAACCATATTGCATTTGAAAGCCCCATTTCTACCGATTAGAACGGTACCACATATTTATCGGTAGCCCCCTGTTCCTGCCCAGGAGACCCCCCTAACTGAAACAAGTAATTTTTAACATTTACAAATAAAATACAACTACCATCCACACTACAAAGGGTTAAATCGAGAAAAAAAAATGACATAGGGTCCTCCCTCCCATGGGGGGGGCCATTTTTTTTTTTTGATTTTTAAGGGTTAAAAAATGACATGGGGCCCCCCTTACCCAAAGTAACCAGCCCGGGACCAGCTATGCAGGGCTTGTAGGAACAGGGCGCAGGGGCCAGCTTTTGTGGCCCCTGGCCCTGCAGGCTACATGCCCGCATAGCCCGTGGGCCCGGGCTCTTCTGCCCCCCCATGGGCTTTGGGGAGGCAGGTAATAGGGGTTCCCGGAGGATAATGGCAAGTCACCCGCTAGTCGCAAGTGACTTGCCACCCCCCCAGCCTTGTGAACGGGTATAGGGGTCATGGACCCCTTACCAGTTCACAAGGGGTTAAATGTAAAAAAAACATAGACACACAAAGAGAAAAAAATATTTTATTAATTTTTTTTTTAATACTTACCTCCCATCCATCCTGGAGCACTTTGTCCCTCGGCGATCACTGGCTTCTGCTCACTTGCTAGAAGCCTTTTATAGCTGCTGGATGACAGAACACAAAAGGGTTAATTAAAAAAAAATGACATAGGGTCCCCCCTCCCATTTTTTTTTGGAATTTTAAGGGTTAAAAACCCTTACAAATCCATAAAAAAAATGACGTAGGGTCCCCCCTACCCAGCATTACCGACCCGGGCCAGCTATGGGGACTTGTAGAACAGGGTGCAGGGGCCAGAGTTGGTGGCCCCTGGCCCTGCAGGCTACTAGCCCACATAGCCACTAAGTGGCCCGGGCCCTTCTGCCCCCCCCTGGCCGTTGGGGAGGCAGGTCATGGGGGGCTGGGGGTTAATGGCAAGTCACCCGCTAGCCGCAGGTGACTTGCCAGACCCAGAGCCTTGTGAGCTGGTATAAGGGGTCTCATGGACCCCTTACCAGCTCACAAAGGGTTAACTGTGAAAAAAAGACACAATTAATAAAAGTATTTTATTAAAAAATAAAAAAAAATCTTTTTTACTGTACTTACCTTTGATTGTAAGCTCCTTTGTCCCTCGCCGCTCTGCTGACAGATGCCGGTGATCGGCATCCAGAGAAGGGGGAGGCAGGAGATCAGAGGATCTCCTGCCACCTCCTTCACCGGCACCGATCACCAGCATCTGACAGCTGAGGAGGCTGAAGCCGGAGATCGGGGCTGGGATGATGTCATTAGCCCCGCCCCCAAGGGGGATCCGATGGCACCAAATTAAAGAGGAGACCCGGCCTGATCCAACGAGGGGTCAGGTGAGTATTTTTGATTTTTATTTTTTTTGCTAGCAGGGGGGAAAGTCAAGCACGTAGATTCTACGTGCTTGGCACTTAAGTGGAGTGGAAGCGAGCACGTAGAAACTACGTGCTTGGCACTGAAAGGGTTAATGTACTTGGGATATTATGTATTATTAGGTATATTGTGCATCCTGGCTCTAATTTTCTTCCACATGGAATAGTATATTGATTATTGTTTATTAGATTGAGTTACTCATTTGGTAAACCACTCCTGTATATGTTTATTCGAGTGTCTTATATGTATATGTTATATGTATCTTGTATGTGTTTTTGTTGTGCAGTTTCAAATATCCTGTATATTTTTATAAATATCTCACCTGTGCAGCCTTTGAGTGGGGGAGCGTTTATTCGGGGACAGCACCCCCATTTTGGTTGGGTTTACTGTGACATACGCCCCCTACTGCTAGCACAGTGCGCTTAACCCTTTGGTTGAGCATCATAAATATATAAAGGTGTACATACGTTATTTCTGTAGCCTGAGGTCATATAACTTCATTTTTTTTTTTTTGTCTCATAAAGATACACATTTCCGACAAGTCTACTCCAGGGGTCTAAAACAAAATCCTGCTAGCTACAGGTTGCTGTTTGAATTTGTATTGTAATTTAAATTATTACAATTAAACTTTAAGCAAAAATTGTCTGACACAGTTATATTATTTGGAACTTCAACAATTCAGGAAGGCTAACGATAACACATGAGGTTGAAACAACCACATTGAGTGATGTTTAATCTATCAAACCCTATGTCTTGTGTACAAAGTTAGAAAAAAAAACTCTCTAGGGTAGCAAAGTATGAGAAGATAAAAAAAATCAAGATATAAAGACTAAATAAAATGCCATTAGCCATCAAACTTAAGAATGTAAAAGGCAGGCAGCTAAATTAATACATGGAATGGCGGGACTAGAGTACCATGAAAGAATGGCAAATTTAGGTGTTTAGTTTGGAAAAGAGACACCTAAGGCATAATCTAATAAATAGGCATAAATCCCACAATCAACTTATACACCGGACTGTAACCATAACCCAAGGGCATCCAATATTGTTAGAGGAAAGACACTTCTTAAATCAGCATAGGAGAGGATTATTTTCTGTAATAGCAGTGAGAATATGGAACGCTCTGCCAGAGGAGGTAGTTATGAACAATATACTAAACGGGTTCAAAAGTGGCCTGGATACCCTCATTGCTTGTAAAAACATTACCAGCCATGGCTACTAGCCTTTTTTTCAGCCTTACATACTATGTTACTGCTAGAGCTGCTTATAAGTAAATAAAACTTTGAGCATTAAAACTGTATTACTATTTTTTTCTCTACGAAAGAAGTGAGAGAGATAAAGGGCTGAGAACATTTAAATAAACACAGATCCCTGTGTGCTTCACTTTTACAAAATGTTCACAAAGGTTACACGTATGTTTCGAAAATATGCAGCATCACAATGCGTTAAAGTGTGTTTTGAAACGTGATCTCTGGCAGCTTTTGCAGACAGTTGAAAAAACATGCCAAAAAATTGAATCTAACTCCTCTGATGACAGGATTATTTGACGTCAGGAAACCAATAGATATTGAGCTGTTGTTCTGGATGAGGAGAATCAAATTAGCCCATGTGTTGTTATTGTATCATGTCAGAATTAAGAGTGATGAATCACTGTAACTCGCCTTAATGCGGAACTGCACACAATAATGCAATATACCAACCCGAGGACTGACATCTCCTTTGGGACCAATATGAAAAAAATGCATATGGTGTATTAATAATTGATAATCTCTGAATTGTTTTTGCAAATAAGTTGAACATTTATCAGGAACTATATGATTCTCTGAAAGTTTAAAGATGGTTCTTTTAAAGTGGACCTATCACTGTGCGTGAACAGGGCACTGGACAGCAATCACTTAACCCATAATCCCTTGCTGTAATCGCATTTCACAGACACATCTCTGCAGCTAAGGAGCGCTCCTGCACCCAGTCATTCAGATAGGGTGGGGGTGTGCCACAGACTACTGGGAGACTGGAGGTGTGACCGCTCATTATGCCCCCGCTCTGTTTAAAACATCCCGGTTGGACAGTCCCTCCACGTCCTGAGGAACTGTTCTAAAGAAGAGGAATTTGATAAACATGCATGAAGATTTCAGAACCGTGGATAGCCCTGAAAATTGATTTCTCAGGCTTTCCAAAGAGCGAAAAATACTTCGCAATGAATGGCGGGCGCTGCGGGAAGTGTAGGGACTGGCTTTGATGGACGGGTGATGAGCGGGACAGGTGAGCTCTTCCCTAATGCCGACAAAAGCAGTCATGCTCTCCACTTTTTTCCTCTGTGTCTGAGAGCGAGGGAGAAAGTGGCTGGCTTACCATCAGCTGTGTGGCCCCACTTCCATTGGTTGATAGGTAAGTGTTATAGGAGCGTATATTCCACTCACTGGTCAAGAGGGATTCAAAACTTGGAGGGAGATTATTGCAGACAATACTCCCTGATGAAGTGGATGTGAAGGCCACGTAATGCGCTGGAGATTATTGTTTGGGAGGGGTCCAATTAATTATTATGTATTTAAGCAGAGGTCCAATCTGAGGGTGTCCTTGTTACTATTGTTTGGTCAGTATCATGCTAACTTTCTACTGGGTGATTCTTTTCACAGTGGTGCTGTTTTTTGTGCTCTATGGTTACTTTTATTGCACCTTTGGCACCATTTTAATACAACTATTGTTTAGGGTATTCATTTAGTTATCTTTAATAATAATATATTAGCATTCATTTTTATGCATTGGAGCACTTTATGTATGGATTGTGTTATGCATTAAATTAAGTAGCATTGATTCATGTAGGCACTTTCATTTACTTGGGATTTTGTGCAATATTAGATATATTGTGGATCCACATGGAATACTATATTGATTATTGTTATTCATTTGGTAAACCCCTCCTGTATATGTTTTTAGAGTGTCTTATATGTATTGTGTTTTTGTTGTGTGGTTTCAAATAAACTGTATATTTTTTAATTATTTTAATTGTGCAGCCTTTGAGTGGGGGATCTTTTATTGGGGGGCAGCTCTCCATTTTAGTTGGGTTTATTGTGACATATGCCCCCTCCTGCTAGCACAGTGTACTTTACACTTTGTGAATCAAGTTTATTTTTGCGTAGGTGTCATGTGTGTATACATTTGTTTACATTGAATTAGGGCGATTGCGTTTTTGTGAAGATCTGTTTTGTTTGTGTGTAAATTGGAGTCCAAATTTTCCCATCTATCTCTGTTAGGTCGGTAGGCTTTAGGGCCGAATCATAGGTCCAGTTCCCACCACCGCAATCCAATGCAATAGCGTTAGCAGCGATCAGCCATAGATTAGTGATTGTGATTCCAATCCAATAGACTGGAAACCCAAATGCTGTTCTGCAAGCTACTATGGGCAATTGCACTGCAGCAGTGTGATGTAAAAACATAACTACCACAATTCCTAAATAGAAAAAACTCATTACAGTCTATTATTCATGTTTACAGAGTACATAAAATGTTTTGTCATAAAGTGGTGGTCTGATCATTCAACAGCATAAACCAGTGCATACTGTTCAATGCATCTCCATTTTAAACAAGTTCTTGTAAAACATGTGTTGCCAATCTTACTAGTGCCTACTGTGGCAACATATACCTGGCTATGAAAATAGTAAACAATTAAACAACTGATTTTGGTGTAAAAATATTCCAAAATAATTTTCCTTAGTTACCTCAGACTAATATATAATAAGAAACAGATGCCTATAAATGGATCATTTGAATCCAGTTGGAAAAATGTACAGTCTCTATTCTAACTAGCCATAACTGCTATGCTTCATAGCCATGCTACCAAACTTCATGCATTAAAAAAGTTGCCAAATAACATACATCTTCCATGTTAAATTTTACCATATGCAAAGTGCATTAGTGGAGCATGTGACATGGCATTACCAAGTCCCTGATCATGAGAACTTCCTACATAAATCCCAGTGGGATGATTCATGCTATTTACAAGGCAAATCATTGAAGAAAACTTTATGTTCTCATATGAATATGATAAAAGGAAAAACAATGCAATGTCTATAAACAAAGCTCCAAAGTATTACAGAAACTGTCAACTCTGGCGTAGAGAACATGTCAAAAGTACGGTATATGGTCAAAAAGAAACTCGGTTTTACAAAGTACAGAAGAGCTTGCTAGCCTAGAGCCTAAGACAGAATAGCGCAGCAATGGCTTGCAGGATTTTACAGAGCTGGTTCACACCTTTGCCAAGTAACTCTTAATCTAGCCCATCAAAGTTATGGGGCGAGAAATTTAATTAAGGAATAATCCTTGGCTTAACACAGTAACATAATACTGAAAGAAATGGGGGAACACTTTTAGCTTACCATAAGTTTAAGATTAGATCTCAAAATCTGTTTTCCTTTGCTTAGTTAAAAAACTTAGGAGGCAAACTAAACTTGAACTATGATATCTGCAGATCTGCAAAGGGGTCACATGACACAAAAGCTCGAACAGGCCAAACAGTGTTTGGGGGTGATCATCATGCAAATACTAGAGCCCACAGAACTGAAGCGCCAAATGACTGTAGCTGTACAGACTGCATTTTTGGTAATAAGGCCTTCATATACAGGCCTTGATGCAAGCATCTCATCAAATAAGGAACATTTTTCTTTTATTTATATACCCCCCTAAGCAGTTGTTTAGGTATCCACATATCAGTCATGTTCTATATTCCAAGACAAGGGGGTGCCAAACCCCTTTAGGCTGACAGGGACAGTAAAAAAAAGAAAAAGAAAAAGACCCAGGATGGTCAATATGCCTTACAACAACTACGACACGCTATGATGAAACGTACTAAGGTACAAGAACTATTTAAAAATAAAATGTATTTCTTATTCCTAAAAATACATCAATGTAGCTTATCACATATACCGTTTTTTAAACATAGTAGCTATGGAAACAATAATGACAATTATTTAACTAAGTGCTTGAAGTGTTTGTATTCCACTCTTATTGAAATTCATTTGAAACTGATTTTCAATAAATATAAGTTGATTCTTCCAAATTGGAATTTGCTGCAGATTTCGAGGAAAAATTGCTTCACCACAATGCCAACCAAGATTTTCCCTGAAATGATGGCAGGTCGGTGGGGGTGTCCCTTGTCACTCTAAGTGGCGTTAGCTTACTTCTTGAGATACACTGTCGTTCTGGTGGCAGAGTGGCGCAAAGGAAGACACCCATGATGCTGGATAGTGAGGCAGCAGGTGAGTATTTTTATTTGTACAAAAATGCGGCCAATCATCTGAATCAATATTTTACAAAATCCACTCATCTCTTAAGTTTTAGATAGTGATAGGTTGTATTTAAGTTCAGTAGGTTGACACATTTATAAAGAACTTATACTTAATGTGCATGCAAGTTACAAGTTCTTCGGTATCCAAAAGCATCAAATATTCCAAGCATATGTTCCTATTTCCCATATGCTATACATAAAAACAAGGCTGACAGCTTTTGAAAGGTTATGCCTTGAGAATCATTTAGAGACGGGTATCATCTCCTCTCTTCAGCAGTGCCTTTAGGCACAAGAGCTCCACCCTGCCCACTAATGCGGATTGATGGTGTGCTATATATTTCTAGTAATGAAGGAGCAAAATTGGCAAACAGTGTGGAGGGATGCTTTCTGGAGTTTAGTTGGTTATAAGATAGTTAAAGTGTTTCTCCACTGGTACGTTGTGTCAGAGTGCATAGGGTTCTGCCTAGCTATCTTGCCTAACTCTTGAGAGCATGGCACAATTTACAGTAGAGGTAGTATACTAATATTGAAAGTTTTAGGGTAAATCTTTTGACCAGTTTTCCGTTTCAGTTTTCTGCTCAAGACCACCAACAGGCCATTTTTCTGGAACTCCACAAAGCTGGTTCTATAGCTCTATCTGGCCACCTTTGCATCTGTGTGGAGAAATGGCCTGTTTGTAGTACTCGAGGAGAGGTTTGGGGAACATTGCTTTAGAACAGTGTTCCCCAACCCTCTCCTCCAACAGGTCATGCTTTGCAGATTTCCACCCAAACTTACAGGTGGTGTAATTAGTGCATCAGCAGAGCTACAGAGCCAGTTATGTGGAGATCCCCAAAACATGAACTGTTGGCGGTGCTTAAGGAGAGGGTATGGGACCAGCACTTCAGACTTTGCCTTTTGGCAATTCTGAATGGCTTTGTAGAAAGACCAAGGGGAATTGATAGGACCTGGGCCTAAATACTCAATACAGGCACTGTGGAATCCCCCTTCTTCCTCTGTTTGTTTTCATACACTTTTTTTGTAGCTCTTTTCAGATCTGTTGCACTTAACACTATTCATATGGTCTTGATATTAGTATACTGCTTCAAAATGCATAGGCTGTGTAGAAAGTGGGTGGGAATAAACTGTCCTTAAGTGGCACCGCATCAGGGATTTGTTGGCTCAAGATATTTATACAATTTGAAAGATCTGTGTCACGTGTCACAAAAACTTTAATTTTTTTATTATTAAAAAGAACCTCTAGTGGCGTAAAATCAAATAATACATTTCTTACCTCTCAGCTGATTTTTGCTTAATAGTCATGTTGGAAGAGTGTTAGTGTTCAATTTTTATCTTAAATTAACTTAAATCTATGCTTGCAATTATCCCTCTGGTTGCGATTCACAGACAGATGGTTACATTTCAGTAGGGAGTCTCTTTTCTCTTATCCTGTATAATTTTTTATGTTTGTTTAGGATACAACAAGCAAAACTTTTGTGTAACAATATGATTAAAAAATGTAATGAAACTGAAAATCTTTAGAAATAAGCTATTGATCTCCTGACAAACACAGGGAATTGTGTGTCCCATGCAGTGAGATACCATACGGGTGGCGTGCAAGCCATCAACTGGCTGTGCATCTTTAAAAGATATTTAAGATATTTAAGATAATTTAATATAGAACAAAAACACATTTTCTATGAGTATTGTAAACTCAAATAATTGTCCCTAACTTCAAATTGCTAATATCTGCTGCCTAAAGAAATGGTGTAGCAAGAGATAAGGCTAAGCAAATCTCAGTTCAGGGGGCATTTTATTCCTTCAGTTTAAAATGGTACAGTGTTTCCCCCAAAATAAGCCATAGTGTGCTTTTTTAGCATTTTCACAAATGCTTCAAAATATAAGCCATACCCACAAAAATAAGCCCTACTCTCAAAAATTAGCCCTAATTACAGAGGGACAGGGATAACTGTGCTGCCCCCACACCTGCTGCGGAGGGATGGGGTGGCAGGGATGCTGCTGCCCCTCCTCAGCAGGGACACTTGCTGTGAACGGATGGGGGAAGATATCTATCTATCTATCTATCTATCTATCTATCTATCTATCTATCCCTTTGCCTATCTTGCTATCTATCTAGTCATCTATCTATCTATCTATCTAGGTAGCCCCCCCCCCCATTTCAGCCGCCGCTGGCTTTTCCTGTAAAAATGACATCTCCTCCGTTTTTGCTCGCTCTCACTGGCCCTCCTCTTCACCCGGGGGGCGTCCGACTCCTCCCCAGGACTCTTCTATCTTCAGGAGCCTGCCATCTCTTCTCCCAACGGGCGGCGCCATCTTGGCGGGGCTAATGACGTCACTCGGCGGGTGTCATAACAGCTCCAGCTGTCAGATGCCGGTGATAGGTGGCAAGAGAAGGAGGGGACAGGAGATCCTCTGATCTCCTGCCTCCCCCCCTCCTCTGGCTGCCGATCACCGGCATCTGTCATCAGATCAGCGAGGGACAGAGGAGCTGACGATCGGAGGTGAGTAAAAAAAAAAGATTATTAAGAATAAAATCATTTTTTTCTATGTGTTTGTGTTTTATTTTACTGTTAACCCTTTGTGAACTGGTAAGGGGTCCATGAGACCCCTATACCAGTTCACAAGGCTGGGGGCTGGAAAGTCACCTGCGCTAGTGGGTGACTTGCCATTAACCCTGGCATCCCAATTACCTGCCTCCCCAAAGCCCGGGGGGGGGGGCAGAAGAGCCCGGGCCCACACAGGGTATGTGGGCTTGTAGGCTGCAGGGTGGGGGGCCACAAAAGCTGTCCCCTCCACTCTGTTCCTACAAGCCCCCATAGCTGGTCCCAGGCTGGTTATGACAGGTAGGGGGGACCCTATGTCATTTTTTTTTTGAGTTTTAAGGGTTAGGGTTAGCCTAACCCTAACGTTAAAATTCCCCCAAAAATGCCCCCCCCCCCCCCCTTGGGAGGGGGGACCCTATGTCATTTTTTTTTTAAATTAACCCCTTATGCTCTGCCGCCCAGCAGTTATAAAAGGCTTCCAGAAGCAGCAGGAGAGCAGAAGCTAGATTGATCAGCGTGGGACACAGTGGCCCAGGAATGGATGGGAGGTAGAAGAGCCCGGGCCCACAGAGGGTATGTGGACTTGTAGGCTGCAGGGTGGGGGGCCACCATCTGGTTTTTAACCCTTAAAATTCAAAAAAATGGGGTCCCCCCTCCCCTTTTTAAATTAACCCCTTATGTTTATAGTGTGGATAGTAGTATTTTATTTTTAAATGTTATAAAGTGCTCTTTTCAGTTTGGGGGGTCTCCTGGGCAAGAATGGGGGGGGGGGGCTATCGATACATATGTGGTACCGTTGTAATCGGGAGAAATGGGGCTTTCACATGCAATAAGGATAAACATTACACATAAATAGTTAACAAAAACAGACATAAATAACAATTATATTACAAGAAAATCAAATAAATAATACAGTCTAAAAGCATGAAATAAATGTGTTTTTTGCATAGATGATTATAGATCTGCTTTCTTTTCTAAGCAGATCTATTAACATATGTAAGCACCCATAGGCTTCTCTGCATGTATATGTGCAAGTAGATACACGCTTTGTCACATAAGCAGACATGTTTCCATAGGCATTACTGCTTGGACATGTTCGCACGCATGCTAAAATTATTTCCTACGCACAGAATAGATTCATATACAGTGCTGAATCGCTCATGCATTCAAATTGAAGCCATATATATATATATATATATATATATATATATATATATATTCACACAGTGTTAAATCGGCCCTATAGTCTCTTTTTAGCCAAACAATGTGTTTAAGTCAAATAAAAGCTCTTATTTCAACCACCATGTGCAGATTGCTGCATATAAACATTAATTTACCTTTTTCTAACTGCTGTGGTAAATTTTAAAAACAAAATGGTGGCTCTGCAGGCCACCTGCAAACAGGAAGTGCTGCTGGGTTACTGTGACTTTGCATGGTCAGATATGTTAGTTGAATCGAAGCAGCAGCATGGCTGAGATGCTGGAAAGGCATCTCCAAAATTGCTGATACCACTTTAAATCATTAAGGTAGTGTTTTAAATTGAAGCCGCATGTATATGTATATATTCGCACAGTGTTGAATTGGTCTATTTTTAGCGGAACAATGTATTTAAGTCAAATAGAAGCTCTAATTTCAACCACCAAATTCAGAGCCCCAGTCGATTCCAGTAACACTTCTGCAACTAAAATCAATGTTTACCTTAAATTACGTAAAAAAGAAAAAAGTAAATTTGTATATTGTATTTTTAAAGAGAAAGCAGACATCCTCTTTACCTCTAGCAGATCATTGGCACATAATAACAGAGCTTCCCTGGTCTGTTATTCAGCAGCCTGGTGGCAGCAGGCAGCTACAGCAATGGCGCATTTACATGGAGCGAGAAATTGCTAAAGCGACTGCAATTTAGCTATAATTGTTCCATGGCAATAGCGCTGCAATCAAGCGATGAACAAGAATTGATTGGTCGGCCAACGTATTATTTTGGCTGACCAAACATTTCTTGTTCATCGTTTGATGGTTGGACTGTGTAAACAGAAAATATAGAGGCCGATTCATTAATAGCGGCAGGTAGCGACAGTTGAGCGACTGTAGCAGCATTTTCACAGCGCCCGCTAGTAGTCGCTGTGCTTGGCCGTTGTCCGGTTGTTGATAGCGACTGAATCGGTGTGCAGTAATGTTGAATACGGGGTGACGAGTCGCTATTTGACAGGTTCCGCGATGTATGGGTGCGCATGATAGCGACTGGTCAGAGCGACCGGCTCCCACCATATTCATCAAAAAATCACGCTCAAAAAATTCTCGCGCTGTAAAATGCATGTTTAAACCCCAGAGCGCTGGCGGCGATGTGTTAAAAGTAGTTTTTTTAACCCCCAAACCACCATATTTTTGGAAACCAAAAAAAAAAAAAAAAATTATAAAGAATTTAGTAATATGAATACAATAATATCAGACCTGTAATATCAATTCTGCACAATTTTTTTTTTTTTTACCTTAAAAAAATTAACTAACATGGCAGAAGTGGTCACAGAATTTTGCACATTAAAAAAAAAAAAAAAAAAAAACATTAATAACAATTAATTATGAATATTTAAAGATTGTTCCATTGAAATGCATTGGAGAGCGCCAGGTAGCGAGAGGTCATACCTGTCGCTGTTCAAGGTCGGACGCTGGCGCTGTGGGCTGAGGCTGGAATAATGATGAATGAGTGGCTATATGGCGCTATCTCAGTCGCTAAGCAGGATCGGCTTAATAAATGTGTGATTGTGGTGGGGAGCCGGCGTTCTCGTGGCGGTGACCGTCATTACCGGTCGCTCACCAGTTGCTACCTGTCGCTATTCCTTCATAAATAAGGGCCTATATGTTTTGCTATGAAAGGCGAGTGACAGGAGTGATCGCATAAGCGATTATTCTAGTGAACGATTGAATAACAAATCTTTGGGCGTCTGAATATAGACGCTCAATCGCAGAAGCTTTGTATGGTCGGTCACTCACTGAGCGAACAGCCAATTGATCTGCTTGTGTAACGCAGCATAAGTAAGTATGGCATAGATTCTCCAACTTCCTAGGGGCCCAGAAGATGCTATTTAAGGGAGGGAATTCCCTTTAAACAGGAAGCCAGCTAAACTAAGATTTAGACTAGATAAACAACCTGCGCTGTTGGATAAACAACAGTTCACACTGGCTATTAAACTAGGACCTTCCAATTGTTTGCAATAAAAATTCTAGACTATAAACAATTTCTACATCAGACTCCAAAGCACTTGGCACTACAATGGGAATTATCACTTCTTTTCTTCAGCAACAGACCCAAACAGTCTCTACTTACAGCATTGCAAACATAGTTTTTGGGGGTTATTTAAGAAAGGATAGCGTCAGGTTAATGGTTAATGAGAGGTAGCGACAGATAGCGACTGGTCAACGCCGGACACGGCACGCAATTACACATTTATCAAGCAGAATCTGTTTAGCGACTGGGATAGCGCCATGTAGCGTCTGATTCATCATTTTCAAAGCCTCTGCGCACAGCGCCAGCGTTCAGCCTTGCACAGCGCCAGGTATGACCTCTCGCTACCTGTCGCTCTCCCATACATTTCAATGGACGAACCTTTTCTTCACTTTAAACAGGTTTTTTTTTTTTTTCCAAAAAATCACAAATAATTCTGTGACCTCTTCTGGCATTGAAAAAGCAGTTTTTTCCAATTTTTTACATTTTTTAAATATTTCTTCAGAAATGACATTACAGGTCTGGCATTAAAGAGTTCATGTTACAATTTTGCTACAATGTAATCCCATATGTTTTCGCTTTGTTACTAGTGGATAGATGCTTGAAAACAGACTTTAAACACACCGCCTCCTGCGCTATGGGCTACAAACAAGTATTTTTCAGAGCCAGAGATTTGTGAGGCTGTTTTTTTCCTGAATATGGTGTGAGTCGGTCGCTATGACCAGTCGCTAACATGCGCTCCCATACAGCGCTGTACTGGTCAAATAGCGACTCCTCACAATGTATTCAACATTACTGAACAGCGACTGAGTCGCTATGAAGTAGCGACCCACGGCTGAGCACTGCGACTACTAGCGGGCGCTCTGAAAATGCCTGCTACAGACGCTCATCTGTCGCTACCTGGCGTTAGTGATGAATCAGCCTGCCCGTGTGATTTTCAACTGTATAGTCTGCTCCATCGTCCCACTGACTGTCAATGCTAGAGTAATACTTTATGTGTTTATATTCTGGACTACTGAATATGACAGTACAGGTTACTCCTTAAAGTAGAACTTTGACTTGAGTGGTGAAAGACGTTGGCCCCTAGTGCCAGTTGGAACACTGTAACAGTAATTCCTTCCCTCCCGCCCCTGTATTTGTAGATCTACTGTACCCTTTCCCTTTAGCTTCATAACTCCAGAGTTCTCAAATTTCTTTTCCTGTTGCTGAAACCTGTTGTTCTATGTGACAACAAGTGCCAAGAGAGTTTTTTTCTATGTTGACAAATTGTGACAGGCATAGAGGGCTGGGATATGAGGGGCCTGGTACAATTTGTGACCTTAGGTTCACTTTGTGTTACGCTTATTTTCTGTCCCAATATGTATGTTTTGTATAGTTTTTTGCTTTTAAAATGATTCTCTTTGTTTGGGCCATTTCATATTACAGGGCACAGGCACCTGGCTAATTAAATTCAGCCCTCGATAGAAGGTAAGAAAACATTTACCAAGAAAAAAACGAAAAACGTAAAAAAAGAGAAAGACGACTTTAAGCAAACTTTAAATAGCACAGAACATTCAAGCTAATACACCCCCAGCACTGCCATAGGAAGATAAATACAAAAACAAACAATACAAATGACCAACCTGTGGCTTCCAAGCAAAGCTGATGTTTCAGATTTGTAGACTTCTAGGAGAGTATTTGTTTTCTATTATCAGTTGAATTAAAAAATATTTGCTGTGCAGAGTTACATTTCATGTAAACTGAAATAGAAAACATGTTAACAGGTTAAATTGTATTGCTGGAATATGCCTCTATTTTGTTGTGATGCAGTTTACTGGCTTACTGGCTGGTTTCTTTTATATATATTGAAGTCATACTTTATTGCTGGTGCGCTGTAAAGACACTTACCGGATCACCCGCTGTCAGCCCCGCGCCGCACCCTCCTCCTTCGCCTCGACGCTCAACACCACTGTGTCGAAGAGGACTACGGCACACCCCACCCCCCTCATCACAGGAACGATGGCACTCTCCTCTCCATTCAAATGGAGCATTGGAAAAATACCATTTTGTGAATACTCACCTGTAAAATGGGTATTATAAGTATGTCACACACCCTGCTTCAGAATAGTCATTACACTTGGGTATACTGACCTGTAGATGGCAATCTTGCAGAGATGATAACAGAAAAAGGTAAGACCCTCCCGGCCCATAAATACCTGGGACCTCCCACTCATTCCCCAGGATAAAGATAGCAGTAAGACCAAGGGACCAGGAAAGCCAATAAAAACTAACAAAGGTTCACCATATAAAGGATTCAGAATACAAAAGGGCAGGGTGAAGCGGGGTGTGTGACATACTTATAATACCCATTTTACAGGTGAGTATTCACAAAATGGTATTATTCTAAGTATGTCACACACCCCGCTTCAAGACATTCCTTACACTTGGGACATCCAATAGCAGTGTCCATAAAGGGTGGGGATCCAAAAAACAAGGCACAAACTTAAACCACTGCAGCTTGCAGAACTTTGCGGCCAAAAACAGCATCCGCTGAGGCCCAAACATCAACCTTGTAAAACTTGGAAAAAGTGTGAACTGAAGACCAAGTAGCAGCCTTACAAACCAGCTCAACAGAAGCCTGGTGCTGGAAGGCCCAGGATGCCCCAACAGCACGAGTAGAATGAGCAGTAACACGAAAAGGGGGAATCTTCCCCTTAGCAGAATAGGCCCCAACAGAGGCCTGGCGAATCCATTTACTAATGGAAGACTTGGCAGGAGCCAAACCCTTCCTAGGCCCAGAGGGCACCACAAAAAGGGCGTCAGTCCTACGAAAAGGAGAAGTAGCCACCAAATAGTACTTCACACAGCGAACCACATCCAAAGAATGCAAAACCCTCTCCTTGTCATTGCTGGGCTTAGGACACAAGGAGGGAAGAACAATATCCTGATTCAAATGAAAAGACCACCTTGGAAGGAAATCTGGTTTGAAGCGGAAAACAACCTTGTCCTGATGCCTCTCAAAGTAATGGGCCGAAATAGACAAGGCTCCGAAACACGTCAAACGGAAGTGATGGCAGCCAGAAAAACAACCTTCTGAGTAAGAGTAGAAAGTGCAATATCCTGCAAAGGTTCAAAAGGAGGACCCTGCAAGGCAGACAAAACCAAATTCAAATCCCAAACTGGGAGCAAAGGCTTCCTAGGAGGCCGCACATGCGTAACCCCCTGGAAAAATGTCTTAACCAGAGGATGAAGAGCAAAAGACTTTTGAGAGAAAACCGCCAGTGCAGAAACCTGCCCCTTCAGCGTACTAAGCTGCAAACCTTGGTCCAGACCATGTTGCAGAAATTCAAAAACCCTAGGGATAGAAAACGCCCTGCAAGGCAAGGCCCTGACCTCACACCAATCAATATAAGACCTCCAAGTCTTATAATAGATGGCAGAGGAAGACTGCTTCCTAGCCCTAACCAGTCTGAATGACAGCGACAGAAAGACCTTCCTCCCTCAAGATGGAGGTTTCAGCAACCACGCCGTCAAAGCCAGCGTTGGTAAATTGGGGTAGAGCAGTGGTCCCTAAGTGAGCAGATCCGGCAGAAGGGGCAGGTCTAACTGATCCTCCGCCAACCTTACCACGTCTGCGAACCAAACCTGTCTTGGCCACCTTGGAGCCACCAGGATTGCTGACGCGCCCTCTAGGGCCAGCTTGCGCACCACTCTGCCCACCATGGGAAACGGAGGGAACAGGTACAGAAACCCCAGATCCCTCCAGTTCAGAGACATGGCATCCACTGCCAGAGCCAGTGGATCCCGCGAGAGAGACACAAATGCTGGAAGCTTGTGATTATGACGAGAGGCAAAGATGTCCACCTCCGGAGACCCCCACCGGTGGCAAAGCGACCGAAACACCTTGGGGCAGAGCGACCATTCCCCCCGGCGAGATGACCCCCTGCTCAGGGAGTCCGCCTCCGTGTTCTCCACTCCCAGAATGTACACCGCCGAGATGCATGGGACATTGCTCTCTGCCCAGGCAAGGATCAAGGACACTTCCCTGAGGGCACGCCTGCTGCGAGTCCCTCCCTGGTGATTGATGTAGGCGACCGCCGTCCGATTGTCCGACCAAACTTGGACCGGTAGGCCCCGCAACTGATGAGTCAAGTGAGCCAGAACCAGCCTGCTGGCTCTCAACTCCAGAACATTGATGGGATCGTGAGCCTCCAGAGGCCCCCACAGTCCCTGAAACTGAAGATCCTTCCAAAATCCCCCCCAACCGGACAGGCTGGCATCCGCGATGACCGTCTCCCAACGAGGGGTCAGAAGGACCTGCCCCTCGTCAGATTGCTTGGTTTCAGCCACCAGCGAAGGGAACGCCGCACCCGGGGGGACATCAGAAAGGACTGATGCAATGACAGCGGGGACCCGTCCCAGGCCGCCAAGAGATGGAGCTGGAGCGTCCTTGTGTGAAACTGGGCAAAGGGAACCGCCTTGAACGACACCACCATCAATCCCACGAGCCGCATCCCTAGCCGGATGGACGGACGGGGAATGGATAGAAAACGCTGAGTCAATTCCTGAATCAGAAGAACCTTGGCTCGGGGGAGAAGCAACCTGGACTGAGAAGTATCCAGCGACATTCCCAGGAACTCCACCACCCTGGAGGGAGTGCGGCAGGACTTGGGATAGTTGATCACCTAACCGAAACTCTCCAGAGTGGACACCACATTCCTGGTATCCAGCTGTGCCTGACTGAGGGAAGACGCCATGATGAGAAGATCGTCCAGATAGGGCACGATGCAAATACCCCTGGCTCTGAGGATGGCCATCACTCCTGCCAACACCTTGGTAAAAAACCCTTGGAGCCGAGGTAAGGCCAAACGGAAGAGCCACAAACTGAAAATGCCGATTGTCCACGACAAACCTGAGGAATCTCTGGTGTGCCGGAAATATTGGAATATGCAGGTAAGCATCCTTGATGTCTATGGACGTCATGAAGTCCCCCTGACGAAATGAGTAGATGGCTGAGCGCAGAGTTTCCGTACGGAACTTCCGGGGACGAACGAACCTGTTGAGCAACTTCAGATCCAGAATGGGACGAACGGATCCGTCCTTCTTGGGCACTGTGAACAAATTGGAATAGAAGCCCAGGCCCCGGTCTGAGTGGGGCACCGGACAGATGACAGCCATGTCCAAAAGACTTGCTATTGCCGCCCGAAGCCCCTGGGTGGCCAGAGGATCTGACAGCACCCGAGAACTGAAGAGTCTGGGAGGGGGCCGGAACTCGAACTCCAGCTTGTAACCGAAAGACACCACTTCCTGAATCCACCTGTCCGAGACCTCTTGGACCCAAACCTGGGAGAAGAGTAGCAGCCGTCCCCCCACCCGCAAGGGTGAGGGCGCCCCCTCATTGCTGAGCTGGGTTGGCAACGGCTCTGGGCTTGGAGCCCCAACTGTGTCCTGGACGGGCCCGACCCCTGGTCCAGGAATCACTTCTGGACGAGGGGAAGGCCGAACCCCTGCCGACTCTAGCCCCACGAAAGGACTGAGAGAAGGAAGCCGCCCCCCGAAAGGGGCGACGCTGCTTCTTACGCTGAGGTAACTTACCTCCCTTTGCCACCGAGACCAATTTTTCTCCAAAGAGCCGCAACCCCACAAAGGGAAGGGCCGTGAGCGAATTTTTGGACACAAAATCAGCCGCCCACTGGCGTAACCAAACCGACCGGTGGATAGCAACAAGCAGGGCCGCAGCTCTGCCACACATCACCAAAGTGTCGTGCAGGGCGGACAGTACAAAGGATAAAAAAACTCACAGCGCTTAAGGTCGGCAAACTCCTCACTAGCCGGGTCAAGCCCGGAAGAGGTCAACAATCCCCTAACAACCGACCTGGCAGCAACCAGTACAAGCGCAGAAGCACAAACCGGCCGCAAGGCCGATCCAACACTGGCAAATCCATGACAAGCCATCTGGTCAATGCGTTTATCCTCACCATCCTTGAGAGTAGTGCACTCCGGAGAATGGAGGACTGCGGAGCTGGACAACCCCAAGACAGGAGCATCCACCTCGGGGGGGGGTACGACCAGTGCTTCACCGCGTCCGCCGGAAAGGGATATTTCTTGTCCCACCGGGAAGCTCTCGGCCTCTCCCATTCTTTGAGGATGATACCATCAAAATGCTTTAGATAAGGAAATTCCAAGCACGGCTTAGTTACTTCAAAGAACTCCCTTTTCAGCGGAGGAGCCACCTTGGGTGGAGAAATAGCCAGGACCCTAGCGGTATCCAAAGAATCCCCCTGGCCCTGCTCGGTATCAGCGCCCACAAACTGCTGATCATCGGAGTCATCAGACTCCTCATACAACTCCCCTTCCTCACACGGGGAAAAACCAGACCAGTCCAGGGAGTCAAAATCATCCCTATCAAAGGCCTGCGCAGCCGTATACAAATGTTTTATCTTTGCCGTGGCCTTTTTAGCAACGGCACTGGAAAACATTTTTTCAAGATTGGCCAATCTGGCACACACCTCAGATTGCGACTCCCCGCCAATGACCACATCACATGGGGTACATGTTAAGCGAGGGGGAGACGGAGAGGAGACTGGCGGAGCAGAACCGGACGCCTGAGATCCGGTCTGCCGCGTAGGGTACACAAGGAAATACATCATCCCCCACAAGGGATACCCCACACCTCAAACACAGCCTGGATTGCCCCGAGGGGGGCACAAGCCCAGTATCCGGGGATGCCTCCATACAGTGATTTTTTAAAATGGATATATATATATATATATATATATATATGTGTACAATGCTCCGAGGGAATTACGCAGTAATGCAACCCGGGATGCCCCTTTAAGTCCCAAGTGGGAGGAATGTTAAGCCACTAAATTTAACTAGGGACCTTAGGACCGGGAGAGTCCCCCTTTAATAGTGTCAATGGTCCACCTGGAACACACAAAAAACACACACACTCAGACTATGCTGGCAATGTCCATAAGGAGTAAATGATAGAAATCTGATGGCCACAGGCCACTCACCAGACCATCGCCCCACCTGATTACCGCACGCAGGCAAGAGGAACCGTGGGGACACGAGGAGAGCAGAGGAGGAGGGAGGGCGGGCCGGCCCCGTCCCTCCTCCGTTTCTCCCGGCCAGAAGCCGGAACCTAACACACAGCGCCCGCAGTCCGGGGGGCGGGCCGTAGGCACGCGCGCCAGCGTCCGGCCCCGCCCCCCCATCTCCAAGGAGGAGAAGTGCCTCATGGGCGCCCACAGGCGCCATTTACACACGCCGGAGGAACCGCCTGCCGGCACCAGTCAAAAAAAAAAAAAAAAACACTCAGTTAAGCACCAAACACACACACTAATAAAGAAAGAGTGAATCCCCAAAGGGACCCGGCCCCCTCCCCCCCCTAAGGGTATCCAGGAGAGGGGGAATCCATGCCAGGGTAGGGCCAAGGGACGGGGCATCCCAAACCGGGATCACCAACCCGGATAGCCACCTACCCCTTTTTATGGGGTCTCACGGCTCCTAAGCACCAGGGGTGCCAACTACCTTTGCCCGGTGTCATCCCGGCTACCTGCAAGGAGGAGACATCATCTTCTGACTTGCTCGCCTCTGCAGAGATGGAAAACTGGGGAATGAGTGGGAGGTCCCAGGTATTTATGGGCCGGGAGGGTCTGACCTTTTTTTGTTATCATCTCTGCAAGATCGTCGTCTACAGGTCAGTATACCCAAGTGTAATGAATGTCTTGAAGCGGGGTGTGTGACATACTTAGAATAAGGAGCGGCGTGGGACTGACAGCGGGCAATCCGGTAAGTGTCTTTACACCTCACCAACAGTGATAGCCTGCACTGGATGAAACGTGAGTATAGCATTTTTTTTACTTTGATAAAGAGCTCCAGGAAGAGAGAGGTTGCCAGTGCTTTCTTTTCTTGATAGTTAGAGCAAGGCAAGTGTGAGGTGAATTAAAAAATAACATATCACCTCTTTGACCCGCTCATATTTGAAAACATCCTCATTTGAAATGCACTGATTCGCCAGGTGTAAAGAAATTTTGCAGATGGGCTGCTTATAGCACGTTGATAAACATAGTGCCCCACAAGGGGACTCCACTTTAAAGGATCTTTCTGGTATCACATCTAGGGCAGACAAAGTGGGCCAGTGGGTAAAAACCCCTGCCAGGAAGCTACCCTGATTGGGGAAATTGCATAGAGATCCCATGGACATACTGGCTTCAGTACTGTATATGGAGTTATAAAGCCACATTAATTATAAACCAATAACGTACTTTTAAACTATATTTCACTTATTTCGATCATGGAATGATCCTTTACTGTCTATTAGGGACCTAGGTCCCATAATGTCTGTGTAGGCCACGATAAGTTTATAGATGTTTCTTCCAGATCACTGTGATCTTTGTTATTGCTGTTATTAGGTACTATGACAGTCTGGGATCTGGCTGAACTGGTCAACAAAATACTAGCATGCACACATGCTATAGTGATTATCGATTTGTTTGTAATGGGTCCACTCCTTAGCAAGCTATAGGACAGCAAGTAGAAAGGGTGAAAGCCCTAGGTGGACACCATAAAAATATATTTCATTATGAATACATCAAACAATATACAAAATTGGTAAACTGATATATTTATGGATATAAAGAGCATCTAAAGACTAAAGTTGTCTTTCTAATTTAACTAAAATCTTAAGTACATTTGCTGCTGATAAAATAAAAATGAAACACTATAACTCATTATTGAGACAGATATATATATATATATATATATATATATATATATATATATATATATAAAAGAAATGTAATAAGAGAGACAAAATCTCAATGCCAGACAAAGCAGAGCACCATGTGAAGGATCATGTGCATAACAGACAGAGCAGATGAAAGCATGAATGGGAAGCATAGACAGTTATTGAGAGCTTCCGGGAGTAAATCTGTCTGAGTTAGCCACCTGCTGTGCATGATTAGTTTTCATTGTGCCGAGATTTGCCTCTGCTGGAATTATTTAGACCATGTGCTTTATACAGGTCATTTTTAAGGTAATATCCAATCAATGACAGGGCTAGCAAACGATTCTGCTCTAACACTGCAGTGTCCTCAGCTGCCCCTACCATTTCCCCAGCAACGAACATCTTTCTGTTGTAATTATCACTAATAAAGCTTACCATCACACACCAAAACATGTTACTGCTCCTAAGCTTGAAAGCTTTGGTTACATGATCTAAACGTATGGTTAAAAGCATTATGATAAAGGGATGAGGTTACTAATATAAGCAGACAGATCAATCTAGCGCCACATAATCGCATCAGTGCTTCTACCTTAGGACATCATCTGCTTTACATCATTAATAACAACCCAATTTATACTATCCTAAAATCCCAGAAAATGCAGTGTTTACCATGATGGGTTTAGCTTATGATGAGGAACATTGGTGTCCTTAGGTGGTATGCCAGATGACATGGCTGGAGTTCCAATCAGCTTCACAGTGGGGGGCATTCACAGAATACAGGAAGCTGAACCCACACAGTCTACGTGTCCTTGATCCCAGATACGGGTATTCTACAAGACCACTGGTTGCCACTGAGGTTCATGGGGCTGGGTCATACATCACTGTACCCTAACAGTAGCCAGCAGTCACGTGGCAGGATAACAGACAGTGCAAATGAATGCACAAGTTGGAATGTATCTCTGCCCAGTTTTGGGCCTTCAGCAGCAAAAAGTTTAATCTTACCATATATAACACCCCATATAACGCCCCACTTTCTGTCTGGTTAGTCATTGGTTTTGGTATTTTTGCTAGTAACGATATTTTTGTGTAGACTTTCTTTTGCTGAGGACCACACAGATTCTGAGCCTAGATTTCACAGAAATAAACTGCTAACAATTTTAGTATTGGCCAAAGTTGGATTGCGAGCCTCTGTGTCATTCATGACCTTTTATTCCCTGAAGGAAGGGGCTGCTAGATTTCTGAATCTTAGTGTAAAGGCAGAATGACTAGACATTCCAGGTATGCAGTTTAAAGGTATGCGTAAGCATGATAAATAGATTTTATAGACATTAGGTTTAATTCTGGTGTCTGGTCTGGAGTCTGGTGAGAAAACTCCCTTTTTTAGGAGATAAATCTGCTATTCCCTTTCATTGTCTACCGGGTGTAAATTTTCACCTGGCTCTGAATCAGCCCCAAGGTAGACAATGAAAGTGAAAGGCAATTTTTGTCCTTAAAAAAGAAGTGAGTTTTCTCACCAGGCTCTGAATCGACCCCATAGTATAGCAAGACCTCCCTAGATATAATTTTTTTACAGTTTATTGTCAACTGCCACAACTGCTAGGGGCCATCATGTACAAGAAAAAGAAGCATTATGTGTCTCTCCTGTTTCAATATTTATTTGTCTTATTTTATCTATGTTAAATTGACAAGAAAAGGGTTACTGTATAAACCATGCCAGGGCCAAATTTAATGTTCCCATCAGGTTATATTTAGTTACACCACTGTATAGGCTGTTTGATTCCCTCCCACATCTTATACTTTCAACTCATCTATTTGAGTTAATCAGCACCAACTTTCTCACAAAGAATTAAAAATCATAAAGCATTAAAACAAAAAACGAAATCCACGCGTTCCCCAACAGAAGCATTTTCTCTGCGGGATCGGGGGCTGAAGGGTTTCAAAATTTCAAGCCCATGGTATGTGAATTTGGGGGGGAAGGGATTTTTTTTTTGGTTTTATGATATGACCCACATCATGAAAATTCGGTCCATTCCCCCCCTCCTGGATACCAGCAAGATCCAGGTGAAATTATCCGGGATCCATCCTGGTCCAGCGGGCACTGGTTTTCTGTTGGCGAGAGCCACATGAAGACACTAATTGTAAATAACCAATAATGCAAATACGGAGGAACATTTCAATTCTTTTACCAGCCTATTCCAACTAATTTGTCTATATATATATATATATATATATATATATATATATATATATATATTTTTTTTTTTTTTTTTCTAAGCAATAAAAACCTCATACCAATGTAATAATTTACTTTTAGGATCATTACACTTACATGGAATAGCTGACGCATATGTTGAGACTGTGTGTCCTTACCGAATAATGAATCCATCAAGTAGACGTGTCTTGAAAAGTAATATATGCTCCACTATACTTATATTTCATGGCGTGAATCCACATTTATGGAATAATCTAGTGTAATTATCATCTTGGCTTTCATGATATAAATCTCTCTGCAATTAATTCTCCCACTTTCCCAGAAAGTGTCACGTATTACAGAAGAATCTACTTGGACTTAATAGTGCTAAAATGTACTTGAAAAGAACAAAGGAGCAAATATATAGACTTATGCCAATCAAATCTGAGCATAGTTTGGATGTCTGAATGGTAACACTTTGGATGTATGGGTTTAATAATCCCACTTTAGCATCAATAGACTTTAAATAGTTTGTATCTGAGACATTTAAGAACAACTGTTTAAAGAGATGTCTGCAAGATCATTATGCAGTCTAGACTATCCTATAATATTAAAAATGTACTCATCTGGACCAGCCTTAGGATGGAAGGCATCCTATGTGAGACTGCAGGATGGCGCCTGCCCAACAAACTTCAGTGCTTCCTCACTAATGGCCCACTGTCCTACATGGTTGCCGATAGTTCCCTGAGTTACCTGCTTGCAGAAGTGCTTCCAAGCCATTTGCTGCCAGTTCCACTGCCCCATGTGACCACCAATGTGGGCGGGTGAACTGGCAATGCAGGCAATGCAGAAGTGGGGGAGTTCCTCGAGTACCATGCATGAAGCTAGGGAGAAGTGGACCAGCAGTCAATTTTGACTGCTGGCCTGCTTTGAGTGGACAAAAAACTTTTGCAAGCCCTGAAGACTCCATAGCTGGCTGATTAATTATCCCCAATGTGGCATGCTCGACTGTGTGAAACTACCTGGGATTTGCCATGCTGGAGGAGACCAGGGATGCCAGCTGGTGAGCTTTGTAGACAAAGAGAGTTCTATGCCCAGTATTAATATATACAGCATAGAGTGCTGCTTGGATGAAAGCCTGCAATGTGACGAGGGATTGTCTGCAATCCGGGTATGTCGGCGATCCCAGGGTGTTAACACAATGGGGCAATCCACTACTATTTCTATGGAAACCCCCAAAACAGGGCTGACCTTTACAATCGACCACGCACACACCCTGCATAACCGCTCATAACCGCTCTTGATGACAGGGGATTAGTCTTAGCTACTGCAGACCCAGGAACACAGATGGTAGAGAACAACACCAAAATTCTCAAATGAGTTGATTGCTGTAAGGAGGAGTAGAGGGGCAGGGCATCCTGTGATCCCCTGTCTCCCCCCCCCCGCCTCAACGATCACCACATTTGTCATCGAGACGGTCAGAGGTGAGAAAAGAAACATTTTTTTTCTTTTTTTTTTTTAATAAAGTTATTTTTTCACTGCCTGTGTTTTTTTTAGTTACCCTTTGTGCACTGGTAAGGGATCTACGAGACTCCTATACCAGGTCACAGGGCTCGGGGTCTGGAAAGTCACTTGCGGCTAGTGGCGACTTGCCATCAACCCCCATCCCCCCCTTTACCTGCCTCCCTAAAGCCCGGGGGGGCCGTGACGGCTATGCAGGCATGTCTGATGTAGATAGTAGTTGTATTTTATTTGTAAATGTATATGTTATTGTTTTGTGTTTGATATGGGCTTCAGTGCTGAGTGTCGAACGCACTTAACTGGCCCCACCTATCGTTCGCTGCAGCGTTGTCTTGTAGTTATATGTGGCGTTGCTCTGGGCGGCTTTTCCTCGGAGTGCTACATATGCATTGACTGAAGAAGAGCGGTTCTACAGTGCCCTCCAGACATCCCATTTATCACTGCTGGACAAGATACTACAGCATCACTTGTCTAGCCGCTATGTTAGGTTATAACGCCAGACACCCGCTTGCCACTACATAGATGCTCAAATGGCAATACGTAGCGTTAGTCTTAAATCGCCTCTTAGTATGTCACCACTGGCTATGGTGACTGAACAATGCAAATTTCCTAGGGGGTTTATACTCTACCTTACCATTAACTTCCAAACCTCTACTATAATACAAAGATTTTGTAAATTTATATATTTCACACAATCCACAAAAATAGATCTTAACATTTAATAGTGAAGATATTTCATCTTATTACATTGTGTAGAATTTGCCTGATAGATCTGACTTCATCAGCGGCCTTGGGGAAAAATACACCGCATTCATACAATGATTAGTTTCCTGAAAATATAGTTTTATATAATATATAATAATTATAAATGGAGATTGAACCAAACCACTATGTATTGACTATAAATAATTTATTGTAATTAACGCTTCATTGTTTAACCTACAAGGACAAGTGTTCCTGTTATTATATATTATATCCTCAAATAATACCAGCTATCATGAGTAATGCTACTCTAATTCATTATACTATATGCTTTTGAAATCATTGTATCCATGAAGTGATGCACTTCTGGTATGTTTTTAATTTATTCGGGCAAAAACCCTTAAAGTGGGAAGAAACGTTTTTTTTTCAGCTACAGAGATGCTGGGAATGCATCTGCCAGTGAACACAGCATTGCAGGAGCAACAGGGAAAGGTAAAGTTACTGGCAACCCAGGGGGGCTTATACCGATTTAGAATGCCCCAGGGAAAGGCTAGTGGCGAGCCCTGGAGTCTTACAGGCTGTCGGGGATTTTTTGCCAATGTAATCCCCTGACTACCTTAGGAAATGGAAAAACAACCAAAATGTGTCTCCATTAGCAGGGGCAGCTCCAGGTAGTGCAGTGTGTAGGATCCTGGCATACAGGGCAAGGAGGAAGTAAGGCTCAGCAGTCTGCTCAATCACACGTAAAAGCTCCTATTATTTAACAGGGCAAAACACAGGTAAAACAGGGGGTTAAAGAAGAACAAAACCCTGAGTACAATATCCTGATCTGGGATGTCCCGCTGTGTGAAATCCCCTGGAACTCTGAGTAAACTCAACTTGCCAGTGATCAAACTGTGCATGCACAGGCTCTCCTCATGGAGCACATGCTACTGGCTGTCTCCCCCCATACTTGTGCCAGTCATTCTAAAATTGCCATCAGCAGAAATTAGGGATACAGTCAAGGTCTACCCATACACCGCAGGATTGCTGGTGAGGTGAGCATAGTAGGAAATCCAGATCACATAGTATGCCCCTTAGAAATGTACATGAAAGTAAATAAGTATGCCCTCACCATTATTATCATACTACCTTATACTACATGAAGACAAGACATTTAATATAGTGACTATAACGAAACATCTAATACTAAATACTAACCTAGATATACTATAATGTTTTTTATTCTGTTTTTGAAAAATGTCTCTTTTGAATATTGCTTTATAATACAATTCCATGCATAGCCATGGAGTAAGAAGTGTCTTTGTGCATTCCTGCAAACTGTACAGAGGAAAGGGAATCACATCACTACCACTTGTTTTCATCCTTTGTCCCCCCCCCCCCCCCCCCACCCTACCTGCGGCCGATAATTGTACCTCCATCGGCTGGAATAATCTGTCTTTCTTGCTTTCAGTTGCCACACCCCCATGACATTTTGGTGACCTTTCATTGGTGGGTCAGAGGAGTACAAGATGATATAGGCACTCAGGGCCACTGTGTGCCCCAATTATTGTGATGCTGGTGCTTGAATATTTGCATTATTGCAATAATACACATTATCCAGCAAAGGGAGGAATGATTGCCAGGGGAGCTTATGGCATTCTGTTTGGTTGACTTTTGAGCCACTCAAGATCCTTCTGTCTCCAGGTATGTGCATATTGTTTGTATGGCAGTTCACTTGGAAATATTTAATCAGGTAGTATGGTTAGGGGGATTGAGGACAGTTCATGAGCCAATATATATGCTCCTATTACCCAGCAATATAACAAAAAAAGCACACAGAAAAAGAGGAATTGTAAGTATTGTGAAAATCTGGCTTTGTTTTTTTTTTATAAATGTGTCTTTTTAGAAAAAACTTTTTATATAGAAAAACATTGGTTACTAAAATGAAATGAAAATAATAGATTAATTGTTATTTAGTAATTGTTATTTAGTAATATATTGTATAATACACAATCTATCAGCCTAGTGAAACGATCTATGAATAGAATTAGTGCTATAAATTCATTGTAATCACCTGATGTTTGTTGTGAATGGCTATTTTATTCAGTAAAACCCACATTTTAACTTGCATCCCCTAAATTGCTCCCCCCATGAAGAGCACCTTCTGCTAATTTTCATTGCTCCTGCTTCACTCCAGATAATGGCTCCTGTTCTAGCTGTAAAGCTCTGCCTCCTCCATTCACTGCCACTGTTGTATGTGGCAATGATGTCATTTCCACATGTATACATGTATGACTGGTTATCTGCCATCTTACAGAGAGGGGCAGCAAAAAAAGTGTTCCAGGACTAGTCGAAAAAAACCGAAAGTTTCCATTTCTAGTTCTACATCCCAAGAAGAGAGTATTGGCAGGGGCTTTGACCAAATGTATTTCACAAGTTCAGTGGGTTTTGTTCCGCTTTAAGAATATCTTGATGAGAATTTCATGGCTGTAGTTGGTTTTTAAAGTGCTACAGCAGGCAAAGGTAATTGTTAGACCATTGCGCCAGGCTACATTTGGCACCATCCTAAACCGTTTTCCATTTTTAAATTGAAGAATAAATGGATGAGATATCAAGGTTTACAGGTTCACCTCATGATTTATATTCTTAAGCAAGTGGGTGTGGCCCTTGGATCTGTGATGCTGCATAATAATATGCAAATGAGCGGGGTCTGTAAGATTCCCGAACTTGCTTCAGACACACTGGCTGTGCTTCTCCCCTATCCCCTGTTGCTAGTTGACATTGGAGCCTTGACCAGCACTCCTAGGCACACATATCCAGAATGCACATGCGTGCACTCCTAAACGTCCATGCGTGTCCTTCCAAAGGTTCATGCATGCACTCCCAAACATAAATGTGCACACAATCAAATTGCATGTGCTCACTCCCAAATGTCAATGTGCAGGCTCCCAAATGCGCATGCACGCATTCCGAAAGTGCCTGTGTGCACTCCCAAAGATCGATGTGCCCACTGCCAAAGAGAATGTGCCGCCACTCCCAAATGTGCATGTATGCACTCGCAAAGGTCCATGTGTACACTCCCAAAGTGCATGCATGCACTCCCAAACATCCATGTGCACACTGCCAAAGCAAATGTGTGCACTCCCAAACATCCATGTGCACACCACCAAAGCAAATGTGTGCACTCCCAACACACATGTGTGCACTGCCAAAGCAAATGTGTGCACTCCCAAACATCCATGTGCACACAACCAAAGCAAATGCGTGCACTTCCAAACATACATGTGTGCACACTCCCAAAGTGCATGCACGCACTGCCAAATGTGCACTCCTAAAGTGCAGGTGGGCTGGCTGTGGCATGGTGCAGGGACTTGTAGTCCCTCGGTGGCATGGACAAGGCTGTTCAAAAGATAGTTGTGTTTTTGTTTATCCTGTGTATGCATGTAGTGTTGGGTACATACTGGGTCCCTCTATGGCAGAGCCCCCCATAATGCAGCAGACAGGGGTGTAGGGGCAACAATTCCTCCTTCCACAGTGGTGTAGGTGAGGGGGGGAGCGAGTGACATCACCGCTTCACTGGTGGCAATGAGTAAAATGCTATCCATCTCTTTGTACTAAAAGAATTGATAAGCCGCAGGACTGTCACCAATTTCTGAGATGAGTACGTTTTGAACACTCAGAATCCATGGCAAATGCTGTCGGGGAATTGCATATTTATTTTGCTGCCCAGAATTTCTATTTAAGTTATCTAAAAAAAAACTGTGATTTATTTCTTTTTAAGGAAAAGGGCAAGCATTATTTAAAATAATATCGAAAAATAGGAAACCGTAAAATGTGTGCTAAAAAATAAGGAATGCCTAACAACATCTATCTCCCTCTCCAAATGTTTAAAACTTTGCCTGATAACCAGCTGCCCTCAAAAACTAAAAATTTACATTTGCAATTTACGGTGACATTTTACTGCATCCCATATTTTCTGCAATTTACTTGGAAAACAGAAAGTTAACGCTTTTAAATTTCGGTTGAATTTCATGGCTGATAACAGTACAGCTCGTGGCCAATGAATAAATTTTAAGCTTTCTAAGAAACTATTTCTTCAAATGCCTTGCTAGTCAGAATAAACAGAGGCAGAACATTTGAAGATAATAACCTATGAAGTAAAGTTATGATGAACTCTTCTACAAATTAGAAAAGTCAACCACATCTATGGTGTATAAAATACAATCTTTATTTTAATGACGCAAAAGTTTCTATACATGAAGCAGCTACACACAAACCAAACCCCTCCTTTCCATTCATCCATTTATCTCTGATTAACCATAATCACATTATATTGGATAAGCAAGCCAGGAAAGAAAAGGTCACTAATAAAATATTTTTTTAAGACAAGAATGGCTTCCTAAAGCAGAAA
This sequence comes from Gastrophryne carolinensis, assembly GCA_027917425.1. Taxonomy (NCBI): domain Eukaryota; kingdom Metazoa; phylum Chordata; class Amphibia; order Anura; family Microhylidae; genus Gastrophryne; species Gastrophryne carolinensis. The sequence continues at coordinate 219,224,057 of CM051234.1, forward strand.
GTAATCATAAGGTAGTTCCAAAGAAGGATGAAATTACCCATATTGTTAGCCAGAAAATGGAGCCTCTTCGCCATTCTAAGACTCCTGTTTTGTTCAATACTTCTCTATTTTTTAAAGCCATAACTCTCCTATTTATAAACACACAGGCATTTAGGTGTCTAGGCCATCACTAAGGTATGTGATAAAGGGCAGAAAGAACTAAAGGATAGATAAGAAGCCATTTTAGTTGTGTATGAGCCATTGATTTTGGAAACCTGGATTTGTACAAAGGTATTTGGGGGTTGTATGGATCTGCCCTACCCATTTTCTTTATCCTGCATTCATTGAATATCTCTTGCTTCAAGTGTAGCTCATTTAACCCACAGTGATTTGAGAAATGTCGGCTCTGTTCAGGCACACACTAACTTTCTATACATAGAAAAGACACGCACACCAGAAAATGCTTCAAAATGTGCCCCTTGAAACTAACAATTGGTTGCAGTCGTTTAGTTAATGTATAGTAACATAATATGCAAAAGTCATCTTTTAACATATAATATACTATAACATATCAAGCATACAGAACAGACAAACACATTTTCTAGTGGACCTACCGTCACAGGAAGTTACTTATTCTTTAACGCATGGGTATCCAAAATAGGGATGTAATTAAACCCTTTAACCCTTTTAGTGCCAGCTACCTGAGTCTCACGTAGATGCCTCTCCAGCGATTAACTGCTCACATAGCTGACATTTCCATTAATAACAAAAAAAACAAGTTCACCTTATGCAGAATCCATCGGTGCGGGTCTCCTCTTTAACCGAGGGGCTTCCAATCATCCCCCCCGGGCTCTTCCACCGACAGGGGAGTGCCCTAAACACCCCCCCTCTTCTGAAGGGGGTGGTATGACGTCATCCTGCTCTTGCTCTTCCTGCATAAAAGCCCCTTCCAGCACCGGCACAACTGTCAGATGCTGGTAATGATTGGTGAAGGATGGGTGGAGGGCCGGGGACTCTGATCTTCTGCCCCCCATTATCAGGTTTCAACTGATCACTATCAGCTGTCAGTGGTGATCAACGGCACAGGAACGGCACGAGACAGATGATTAGAGGTAAGAAAAAAATTATTTAATTCAATAACATTTTGTTTTGCTGTGGCTACCGATGTGGCTGCCAGCCTGTGACTAATTTAACATCAGCGCCATATAGGTTGCAGCATAGCACTCACTTGCTTACTAATGTTTAATTTGGACAACAGCTAAAAAACAGCCTGAACACACTGTAAAGTTTGTCCCCTTTGTCCCTAGCAGTGATATCTTGAAACTATAATGATGAAACGCTGATACAGCACCAATCTTTTCAGGGTGCCAAAAAATAATAAATACGTTGTACAACAACAAAAAGACAGAGGTACAAAGCGGCGCTTACTGGCGCTAGCATAATCGGCAGTCCAACAGGTGCTGACACAGTCCTGCTAATATCTGATGCAACAATCAAATCAAATAAGTTAGCACTGGGTGCTGTGAATTCCAACACCACTGTGGTCAAAATAGCAGTGCCAAAAAAGAAAAAGATGTGGGTGCTCCAAAATCGGCACTATAGCCACCAGAAAGAAATGGCACACTTAATAAAGAAGGCCAACAATCTCTATGTAGTCTGGCATTTAAAGGGTGAAAGCAGCCCAATACTCATACACAGAAAGGCAAGGGCTAATAGGGTAGAAATAGAAAAAAAAACAATAAGATAAAAATAGAAAATTATGGAAATGGCAAACGAGTTGAAGGGAACACAAGGGCGTAGCTAGGGGGGAGCAGGGGGGGCACTTGCCCCGGGTGCAGCAGGTCAGGGGGGTGCCAAAGGGGGGCCTGAGAACATGTGGGGGTGCCATTTTGAATGTTTGCCCCAGGTGCCAGAAAGCCTAGCTACGCCTCTGAGGGAACATATAAACATGCGAAACAGAGACTATTTAAGCACTCAAACTATAGTGACAGACAGATTGCTGGAACCCCCATGCATACAACCCCAAAAAACTTTTTACTTACCTAGATGACAATCCCCCATAAAATCTGACTCTGCATTTGCCCGCCATCTGTCAGTCACTCTTTTGCAGCTGCCGATAGAATCACTGTTGGCAGCCAGTTGCAGGGATTGTTATGTAGGTAAGCAAAATGTTTTCGGAGTTGTATGCAGGCTCCAGAAATCTGTCATAATAGCTTTGAGTGCTTTAAATAGTCTCTGTTTTGCACGTTTATATGTTCCCTCCAACTCTTTTGCCATCTCCACAATTTTCTATATTTATCTTATTTTTCCCTTATTCCCTTTTTGTTCTCTAGACTAGCCTTTGCTTTTCTGTTTTCCCCATTCCATTTTCTCTTATTAATTTGTTTCCCTCTTTTACATATTCCCGCCCTTTCATTCTCAATTAACCTTCCTTTTATTAATTTGATCTTTGCATTCACATTCTCTCTCTCTTTTTCTGGCATGTCCTCTGTTTCTTACTTCCAGTGTTCCTACTACATCTTTCCCATTTCAGATTCCCTCTATCTCTCCCTTTCACATTAAAGTGGACCGAAACCCAGTATTTTGACTATCCTGGGTTTTGGTCCACTTCGGTGGGGCACCCCGATCGGTCTGTCTGAAACCCCCCCCCCCCCGAAAGCCCAGAAACACTCACCTCACCACGCTCCCACGTGACCGCTCCAGCCAATAACAGCGCTCAGAGCCGCTGTGGCATACGAGCTCAGCTGGCTCTGAGCGCTGGAGGCCGCGTCTCGCGCTTCCCTCTAACAGGGAGCGCGCCTGCACCGGGCATTCACAAACGGGCGGCGCGGGTGCGCGCCATGCTAGAGGGAAGCACGAGACGCGCCGCATGCGCCGATGTAACGGGGCTGAGGTAAGGTTTGTGGGCCTCCTGGGGGGTTCCTCCCTGCGGGACATCCCGATTTCGGATGCCCCGCGGGGAGGGATCTGATCGGTCCGGTAATCTTATAGATTCCCGGGCGATCCCCCCTGGGTTTCAAGCCACTTTAAACTTACCGCTTTTCCTCAATGCACTTCCCTTTCTTTTCATCTGTCCCTGTCATTGTCAGGGAGTGAATATATGTGTGTGTTTGGAGCACCATGCTGAATTCTTCTACAGGGCACATCTTAACCTAAGGCCAACCCTGCTTGGTAGTATCTTTATTATGTTCTTTACAGATTGGGTTTCCCGAACAGCCTAATTGTTTAGGCATAAGCACTTCACTCCTTGTCTGCTGGTTATGCACCTTATCCCTGCAAATCCAGAGAGGTACCCATCAAAGTTGCACCATATCATTCATTCTTTTTGTGTTAGCTATTGAGCTAATACAGAGAATGTTAACATCAAGGGGTTGGAGGCTATCAGCAGACATCCCGATCTTGGTCTTGTTGCAAATACTTATGTCAGCTGCATGGCTAATCACTTCCCTGTCAAACCTACTGGCAGTCCAAATGGATTTCTCATGTATCTCTTGTTTTCTTAATAGCACACAACATCTCAATTTCTCACATATCCAAAAACTCTGACCCAAATTTCTTCTAATGCAATAAGACAATCTTCATTGGAAGGTCTCCCAAAACTCAGCCTCTAAAAATACAATTCTGTGAAACTCACCTGTAGAATTGTTTTTGAATATATCCAGTCCAGGTCGTCCCAGAAGTAATGACAGTTGGGTAATCCACCGCTAGGTGGCGCCTGACTGCAGGATCAAAAGCTGTTGCTCCTCCCGGCCTCCTATAAAACAGGTGTCTCTCTATGATTCCCCAGTGGTTAAACAGCAGTAAGAAAAGAGACAGGCCGGGAGGCTAAGAAACCATGTTACTTCACATAGCTTCAGCATGTACTCTCTCCATCAAACTAAGGACAACGGTCCAATATAAAAATGGTAATCACCATAACAGGCAATCCAGATATAATGAATAAGGGCGGGGTGGGACGACCTGGACTGGATATATTCAAAAACAATTCTACAGGTGAGTTTCACAAAATTGTATTTTTCACAATATCCAGTCCAGGTCGTCCCAGAAGTAATGACAGTTTGGACATCCAAAAGCAGTGTCCATTAGGGTGGGATCCCCAGTGCGAAACAGCATGTAGTTCATTTCACTGCCGCCTGAAGCACTTTTTGGCCAATGACAGCATCAGCTGAGGCCCTAACATCAACCTTGTAAAAACTTTGTAAAGGTATGAACTGAAGACCAAGAGGCGGCCTTATAAACTTGTTCAACAGAGACCTGGTGCTGAAAAGCCCAGGGAGCACCAATAGCTCTAGTAGAATGAGCTGTAACACGAGAAAGGGTTCCTTCCCCTTGGCAGAATATGCTTGCACCACCGCCTGTCTGATCCACTTGCTGAGAGTGGACTTGGCCGGAGGCAAGCCCTTCCCAGACCCCTCAGAGAGGAAAAAAAAGACAATCCGACTTCTTGAAGGACTCAGTCGCAACCAGGAGTACTTAATGGCTCTGACCACATCCAAGGAATGGAGGGTCCTTTCCTTAGAGTTAGTCGGAGCTGGACACAAGGAAGGCAAGACAATTTCCTCATTAAGGTGAAAAGGAGACACGACCTTAAGCAAAAAATCAGGTTTAAGCGAAACAGCACCTTATCCCTATGCCGTCCAAAGTAAGGAGGCTTAACACCAATCGCGGCCAGCTCTGACACGCGACGCACCGAGGTGATAGGTACCAAAAATACCACCTTTAGGGCAAAATAAACAAAGCAGCATCATAAAGGGCTATCTTGCGCAGCACTCGGCACAGGAGTGGAAACGGAGGGAACGCATAAAGGAGCCTGAACCCCGTCCAAGGAATTGCCAGAGCGTCTGTAGCAAAGGCCAGAATCTCGGGAGCTTGTGATTGTGTCTGGACGCAAATAGGTCCACGCCCGGTGACAATCTCCCATCGTGGAGGCAGAAATGACTTGCCTACCAGCAGATTTCTGGAGTCCAGCCACCACAAAAGGGACTGCCTGGCTGGGGGAGACAGTGAAAACACCTGTTCCAGTGACTCGTCCGATCCCAACCGGTCAACAGTTTCAACTGAAAAGGTCTTAAGTGGAACTGAGCAAAGGGCACTGCCTCGAAGCATGACACCATCAGGCCCACAGTTTCATCCCCAGATGGACAGATGGTGGCTGACAAGACAGCAAGGCCTGCATCTGCGTCTGAAGACCCACCACCTTCTGCTGTGGCATGAATATCCTGGCCAGAGAGGTGTCACAGAGAGAGAGAGTGGACAACACGGTCCGAGTGTCGCTCTTGGCCTGAAGAAGAGACTGAGCCGCAATCAGTAAATCGTCCAGATAAGGCAGCACGCGAATTCCCTGGATACTCAGGATAGCCTGACGCCTGCCAGCACCTTGGTGAACACGGGGGTGGGGGGCTGAGGATATCCCGAATGGCAACGCCACAAACTGGTAGTGCTGATCCTCCAGCGCAAACCTCAGGAACTTCTGATGCCCCTGGAACATAGGGATGTGCAGATAAGCATCCTTGATGTCCACCGTGGTCAAGAAGTCGCCAGGTCGAAGTGAGCTCACTGTGAACCGTAAGGTCTCCATGTGGAAATGTCTGACTGTAATAAACCTGTTGAGACCCTTCAGGTCCAGGATGGGTCTCAGCGTTCCGTCCTTCCTGGGCACCGTGAACAGATTGGAGTAAAAGCCCTGACCCCGTTCCTGCCAAGGCATGGGACAAATCACAGCTGACAGCAGAAGGTGTTGGACGCCAACCGCAGGCCTTGTGCCGTCAATGAAATCTTGAGGGAGGCCAGACTGCCAGCTCAATTTTGTAACCGGAGGAAACCACCTCCTGAATCCACCGATCCGAGATGCGCTGTCTCCAGATGTTATCAAATAGCAGAAGCCGTCCCCCCACCCGGATGGGTGAGGGCGCCCCCTCATGCCAGAGGGCTTTGGTAGAGGGCTTGGGCCTGGATCCCCAGGAGGGATTGGGTCGGCCGCGGGACCTACCTCGTCAACAGGAATCTCTGCGAGCACCTGAAAATGAAGAGCCTCTTCCTCCTCGAAGGAGCGATAGGCAGATGAACCCCGAAAGGCCCTTTCGTCGCTGAGGGGGTCTTCCGTTCTTGATCAGGAGGTCCAGACGCTCCCCAAAACGCCTGTGACCCATAAAGGGGATACTAGTGAGTGCCTTCTTGGCCAGCAAGGTGAAGGCATGACAGACCAACTGATCCATGCGCTTGTCAGCTGGATCACGTAGGGAAGCAGTTTCGGGTGAAGGCATGACCGTAGTGTTGGACAGACCTGACACAGGGACATCCACCTCGGGAGGACGGGACCATAGCCGGAACAGCTCCTCGGGAAAGGAATACCGCCTGTCCAGGCCCTTAGACACCGACGGTAACTTGTTAGGCCTTTAGGGCTCAATATGCCTCCTCTTACTTGTGGCCTTCTTAGGAGCCGAGCGAGAGATCTGTCTCTCAAGGCTGGACACTCGATACGCCCAATCAGATTGGGACCCCCTACTGGCTTCCCCCTCGCTAAGGGCTGAGAGCAAGCGTGGGAGTTCTGGAGAGGCCGCAGGCAATAACGGGCTAGGGGCAGATACGCCCGCCCGATCATGCTCCGAGATAACACTTCAGGCGCAAGTGACACAACGGTGCTGAGTCCGCCCAGAGGGCTAGCACCACACATGGGGCAGAGCTTCACCCGCCCAGATGGGGTCCCAAGCTCACTATCCCCAGAAGCCTCCATTATGGTGATTTGAGTTATGTTAACAAGTACAAGGCACTAACGACCCAACCTGGCCAGCCTGCAAGAAATGATCCCTCTTAAGTGATCCCTTTTTACAGGGAGAGGGCTTGGAGAGAGAGGGGGAGCGGGAGTGGGGGGCGTGGCCGGAGGCTGAGAGGAACCACAACCCTTAATATCAAGGGGCCCACCTGGAAGACACAAAGTGAACATATAAGCATCCCACAGCACATGCCCAGCGCATGAAAGACAATATGTCAAGTGGGACTAACGACACCGCTGAAAGGGCCAACAGAGACAACAGCAGCGTGCAGGAGGAGAAGATGGCACGGATCAGCCAGCAGCACACGTTCCTCGATCGTGTGGCCCCGCCCCCCAACGGCGCAAAAATTGCGCCCGCCCCCAAGATGGCGGAGGGCCCCGCAACATCAGGCGGCCCACGGAGGAGCCCAGCAGAATCGCCAGGCGGCGGGGCCCACAGCCCCAGACATACTCCGCCCGTGCAGCGCCGCCGACGCCCCCCCCTCTCACAGCGAGGCAGCATGAAGGAGAGGGGAGAGAGTGGAGCGACGAGGGAGCGAGGAGGGTGAATATCTGAGGTAAAAAATCTGTAAAAAACACAGGAGGGTAAATGTGTGAGGTAAAAAGTCAGTAAAAACACAGGAGGGTAAATATGTGAGGTAAAAAGTCAGTAAAAAACACAGGAGGGTAAATATGTGACGTAAAAAGTCAGTAAGGGACAGCAAGTCCAGTCAATAAACACCAGCACAATACAACAATAAAGCTTGTGGGGCAGGGAAGACATAAGCCCCGTGGGCATATAGTGGTTCCTCTCCCCCCTATATAGGCTCACATCAACCTATGGCCGGCTACCCTTTGGGCAGGGTCTGCGGCCCAGAGCGTAGCTCTGCCAACGCCTGACCCGGCGTTTACCCTACCTTCACCGTCCCGGTCAGCCGAAGCTGGGAGGCAGTAGTGGGTCCATGGGAACAGTGGCAATAAGGATGCAGCGGCCGACGGGCTAGGAGGCCCCGCTCAGCTGCAGTATCCAGGAGAGAGTATCCATACGATCCTTATGCAGCAGACTGCAGGAAGAACACTGGGGAATCATAGAGAGACACCTGTTTTATAGGAGGCCGGGAGGAGCGACAGCTTTTGATCCTGCAGTCAAGCGCCACCTAGCGGTGGATTACCCAACTGTCATTACTTCTGGGATGACCTGGACTGGATATAGTGAAAAAACCCAGTGTGTTGAGTTATCCAATAAGGAATTCAAAATTGGGAGTTGTTTGGGATGGGGGAGCTAGAGGACCCTGTCATTTTTGGTTGGAGGTACGCTTTAGGTGTCAACGCAGACAGATGCAGTGTCATATAAAGACCTACCAATGTAATTAATATAATATAATTTGATTTAGGGTTTATAAATCTCGTAAACATTAGTTTGTGTCCATGGCAATGCATGCTTGTGAAAATTCAAAAGTTATACCCTACTGTAGGAGCTTCTGAACAAGCAAATTTTAATACACATACTAAACATAATAGTGAAATGTGTTGCTGCCTTCCGAGCGCTGTAGCAGGGCCACATGTTTAATAGTAACATTTCTATGTTTGCTAAATGTTGGAAATGTGTACCTAAATAAAATGGCAATGCTCTTAACTTTTGTATTCTACATTGCCAGCATTACAAAGGATTCATGACACATAAAACTAAACATCAAGACACTAAAGATGTGGTGTTACAAATGGCAAATGAATGCCACGCTGCTATGAGGTGTCATGTTACAACTGGCAGAACAATGCCATCTAACTAAGGACAGAATAACATGTTACAAAAGGTGTCTTGTTATAAATGTCAGAAATATGTCATCTCATCAGAACAGACTGAAACTTTGGATATGATCAGGAATAAAAGAAAGTCCTTACATTCATAAAAGCCATAAAAGCTAAGGAAGCTATGGAAATTGGAGTTGAATCTACATATGGGGGTCAATTCAGAGCCCGGTAAGAATCCTCACTCCTTTTTCAGGAGAGAAATATGCCATTCATTTTCATTGTCTACCTTGCGGCTGATTCAGAGACAGGTGTAATATTCTACAATAAACCTAAGGATGCCTGCTGAACTTTTTTTTCATGCAAAGCACCCTTTGATTGCTGTGTCTTGAAAACAAGTGTTTTAAGCCGGTGGTGGGCACATCAGTGTTGAAGCTGATGCACAGCGATTTAATATATTTATGGAACACTATGCCCCCTGTATATCTAATAAGATTGCTCTGTATAATTGGTGGATTCAATCAAAGAATGTAGACAGACTAGAGAACATAACAGAGCAACTACAAGGGAGGGATGGGAATAAAAGAAAACAAATAACTAGTATTTTATTTCTAGGACAGTCCAAGGGTCAGGGGGGGGGCATTAAACTGGATTTCCAGTCTCCAAAGTGCCCCCTGTCCTGACCTTCTTCTCTTGCAGGGCGGGGGGGAGGGGACAACAAAGAAAAAAAAATATCATTTTGTGATTACTCACCTTTAAAATGGGTATTATAAGTATGTCACACACCCCGCTTCCACTATTCATGACATATGGGTCAAGTAGAGGGCGAACTTCTGCAGAGATGAAAGCAAAAAAGAAGCCCCTCCCGGTCCATAAATACCTGGGACCTCCCACACATTCCCCAGTATATGGAAGCGGGACCAGGAAGTAAAGGGACCAGGAAGAGCTAATAAAACATTCTTAACCATAAAAAGGTTCACCATATAAAGGATCCAGAATACAAAAGGGCGGGATGAAGCGGGGTGTGTGACATACTTATAATACCCATTTTAAAGGTGAGTAATCACAAAATGGTATTATTTCAAGTATGTCACACACCCCGCTTCCACTATTCATGACATATGGAACATCCAATAGCAGTGTCCGTCATGGGACACAAAATACAAATACAGCAAAAAAATGCACCAATTTAATCCATTGCAGCTTGCAGAAACTTGCAGCCAAAAACAGCATCCGCTGAGGCCCGCACATCAACCTTATAAAACGTTGAAAAAGTATGAACGGAAGACCAAGTAGCAGCCTTACAAACTTGTTCAACAGAAGCCTGGTGCTGAAAAGCCCAGGAAGCCCCAACAGCACGAGTAGAATGAGCAGTGATCTTAAAAGGAGGAACCCTCCCCTTAGCAGAATAGGCCCCAACAATGGCCTGGCGTATTCATTTACTAATGGTAGACTTGGCTGGCGCCAAACTCTTTCTGGGCTCAGAAGGCACCACGAACAAGGCGTCCGTCTTACGAAAAGGAGAAGTAGCAACAAAATAGTACTTCACACAACGAACCACATCCAAAGAGTGCAAAACCCTCTCCTTGTCGTTGCTAGGCCTAGGACACAAGGAAGGGAGAACTACATCCTGAGATGGAAGGCAGAAGCCACCTTAGGAAGGAAATCTGGTTTAAAGCGAAAAACCACCTTATCCTGGTGTCTCTCAAAGTAAGGGGCCTGAATAGACAGAGAAGCCAACTCAGAGACACGCCGAACAGAGGTAATAGCCACCAAAAAGGCAACCTTTTGAGTGAGCACAGAAAGAGCCACATCCTGCATCGGTTCAAAGGGAGGCCCCTGGCCGAAAGAACCAAATTTAGGTCCCAAATGGGAACCAAAGGCTTTCTAGGGGGCCGAACATGAGTGACCCCTTGGAAAAAAGTCTTGACCAGATGATGCAAAGCAAAAGACCTTTGAAAAAAGACAGCCAGGGCAGAAACCTGACCCTTCAAAGTACTGAGCTGGAACCCCAGATCCAGACCGTGTTGTAGAAACTCCAAAATCCTAGGAATCGAAAACACCCTGCAAGGTAAGGCCCTAGTCTCACACCAGTCAATATAGGACCGCCAAGTCCTATAGTAAATGGTAGAGGAAGACCTTTTCCTAGCTCTAATTAAGGTTTGAATAACTGCCTCAGACAAACCTTCCTCCCTCAGGATGAAGGTTTCAGCAGCCACGCCGTCAAAGCAAGCGTTTGTAAATTGGGGCAACGTAGTTGACCCTGAGAGATCAGACCTGGAGACAGGGGCAGCCTGTACTGATCTACCGCCAATCTTACGATGTCTGCAAACCAAACCTGTCTTGGCCACCTTGGGGCCACCAGAATTGCTGGTGCCCCCTCTAGAGCCAGCTTGCGCACTACCTTGCCCACCATGGAGAAGGGGGGAAACAGGTACAGAAACCCCAGATCCCTCCAGGCAAGTAACAAGGCATCCACTGCCAGGGCCAGAGGATCCTGAGACAGAGATATAAAGGTTGGGAGCTTGTGATTGTGCCGAGAGGCAAAGAGGTCCACCTCCGGAGTCCCCCACTTGTGACACAGGTCCCAAAACACCCTGTGGTTGAGAGGCCATTCCCCTCGGTGAGAGAATCCCCTGCTCAGGGAGTCCGCCTCCGTGTTCTCCACTCCCGGAAAGTATACTGCCAAGATGCAAGGAACATTGCTCTCCGCCCATGTCAGAATCAGAGAGACTTCCCTGAGGGCACTCCTGCTGCGAGTCCCTCCTTTGCGATTGATGTAAGCTACCGCAGTACGATTGTCTGATCGAATCTGAACCGGTAAACCCTGTAGGTGAAGTGTCAGACGCGGCAGAACCAAGCGGATAGCTCTGAGCTCCAAGACATTGATGGGGTTGTGAGCCTCCTGAGGACCCCACAACCCCTGGAACGGATGATCTTTCCAGAAACCTCCACAGCCCGACAGGCTGGCATCCGTGGTAACCGCCTCCCAACGAGGGGCCAGGAACGATCTTCCCCTCATCAGATTGCTTGATTCCAGCCACCACTGAAGGGACTGCCGAACCCTGGGAGACATCAGAAATGACTGATCCAAGGACTGTGGACATCTGTCCCATTTCAGCAATAGATGGAGTTGTAGCGACCTCATGTGGAATTGAGAAAAGGGGACTGCCTTGAAGGAGGCCACCATCAAACCCACCAGAGTCATCCCTAGTAGAATGGAAGGGCGAAGGTTGGTCAGGAGAACACGTATCAGATCCTGAACCCTCTGCAACTTTGGCTGAGGTAGGAACACTCTGGCCTGACTGGTATCCAGATTCATGCCCAGAAAGGAAATCTCCCTTGATGGGGAGAGAGAAGACTTGGGGTGGTTGATCACCCATCCGAACCTCTCCAGCGTCGTCACCACTGTCCTGGTGTCCAGCTCCGCCTGGCAGAGGGAGGAAGCTGTAATGAGCAGGTTGTCCAGATATGGCACAATGCGAATGCCCTGGGCTCTGAGCAGGGCCATAATGCCGCCAGAACCTTGGTAAACACCCTCGGTGCCGAGGTCAGCCCGAACGGGAGGGCCACAAACTGAAAATGCTGATCTCCGACCACAAACCTGAGAAATCTCTGGTGTGCTGGGAAAATTGGTACATGAAGGTAAGCATCCTTGATGTCTATGGACGTCACGAAATCCCTCTGACGAAGGGAACCGATGGCTGAGCGCAGAGTCTCCATGCGGAACCTCTTGGTTCTGATGAACCTGTTGAGAATCTTAAAATCCAGAATGGGTCTTATGGAGCCATCCCTTTTGGGAACCGTGAAAAGATTGGAATAATAGCCCTGGCCTCTCTCTGAAAGAGGCACCGGGCATTTGACCGCCATGTCCAGGAGATTCTTTACAGCCGACAGCAGCCCCTGCGCCGCCCGAGGATCCGAAGGCACCCGAGACCTTAGGAATCTGGGAGGAGGCCGGTACTCGAACTCCAGTTTGTACCCAGACGAGACCACTTCCAATATCCACTTGTCCGTAACCTCCCGGGCCCAGACCTGGAAGAAGAGCCGCAGCCGTCCCCCCACCCGTAAGGCCTCCTTATTGCTGAGAAGGCTTGGCAGCGGGCTTGGAACCCCAGGTAGAGGCTGGACGGGCACGTCCTCTGCCCCTGTTCCAGGAATCACCTCTGAAGCCAGAGTAGGCAAGACCTCTGCCCCCTCTGGCACCGCAAAAGGAAGGATTGAAGGAGCTTGCCCCCCGAAAGGAGCGACGCTGCCTCTTACGCTGAGGTAGCCTTCCACCTTTCGCCACAGAATCAAATTTGTCTCCAAACAGCCGCGTACCCAGGAAGGGCAAGGCAATAAGTGATTTCTTGGCCGCAATGTCAACTGCCCACTGGCGTAGCCAGACCAATCGGCGCATGGCCACAAGAAGAGCCGAGGTTCTGCTACACATGGTAATAGTGTCGTCCATAGCCGACAAAACAAAATTCATGAACAATTCACACCTCTTAAGGTTTGTGAATTCAACGCTGTCCGGGTTGAGCTGGGACCCATTTAACATGTCCCTAATCTCAGACCTGGTAGCCACAGCAAGGCTGAACCCACACTGGCAAAGGCATGACATGCCATCTGATCAATGCGCTTGTCCTCGCCATCCTTAAGGGTAGTGGCATCAGGAGTATGAACACCGGAGGTGTTGGCCAATCCTAAAACGGGTGCATCAACCTCGGGAGGGGAAGACCATCCCTGAGGAACACCGTGAAGCCGACTCGGCCTCTCCCATTCTCTAAGAATCATGAAGTTAAAATTATTCTGATTTGGAAACTCCAAGCGGGGCTTAGAGAACCCAAAGAATTCCCCCTTCTTAGGAGGGGCCTCCGCTGTAGGGGAAATATCCAGAACCTCTAAGAGATGGGCCAGGACCTTGGGGGTATCAACAGCATCCCCCAGCACCTGCCCGGCATCCGAATCAAAGAACTGCAGTTCCTCAGTCTCTGATTCCTCAAACAGTTCCCCCTCCTCAAGCGGGGAATAATCAGCCCAGTCAGGGGAGTCATAATCATCAAAATCAATTACCGGCGTAGCCAGTGACAGATGCCTTCTCTTAGCAGGGGCCTTTTTGCGCACTGAGCTAGAAATAATGTTCTCGAGGTTGGCCAGCCTAGCACAGACCACAGAGTGCAACTCCCCACTAATGACAGGGTCACTTGGGGTACAGATAATCCCGGGTGGGGTAGGCAATGAGGCGGACGGCCCTGACCCAGAAGCCTGGGAACCAGACTGCCGCGTTATGGCCTGTTGCGCCCAAGGTATGCAAATCAGTACATTTTCTCCCGTAAGGGGTACCCCACAACCCACACACATCCGGGATTGTCCCGAAGGGAGCCCGAGCCCGGTATCCTGTCGAGCCTCCATATGGTGATTTTTTAAGGTAGTCGCAATGACCAGAGGGAATTACGCTGGTAAGCAACCCGGGATGCCCCTTTTTGTCCCGAGTGGGAGGATTTATAAGTGCCCCAAAATACTGCTAGGGACCCTAGGACCGGGAGAACCCCCATTTAAGCAATGCACGGGGAGTCCTCCTTAAAGACACAAAGTATGGCAATAAGCACATGCACACCACAGAATAATAATATACATGTAAAGAAACACAGTGGCAGCGGGGGGCCAGCGCTGCCCCAAGCACGACTGGGACATACTGGCCAAGCAATTAGAAGGGGAAGCCCAGCAGGGCACTCACACACACCGCAAAATGACGTCCAGTGCAGCAGCAGCAGCCTCCGTGGCAGAGAGAGAGAGGGAGAAGAAGAAGGGGCGGGCCAGCGCGGATTGCGCTCCGCGCCAGGCCCCGCCCCCTTTCCTCCTAGTCCAGCAATGCGGATCCCATCAATGGGATGGGCCCGCAAAGGCGCCAAACAGAAGGGGGGGCGGGCCGCGGAAACGCGCGAGCGCCCGGCCCCGCCCCCTCACAACTCAGCCTGAGGGGCAGAAGCTCCCAGGCCGGCAGCAGAGCGCAAAGCGCGAAACATGCAGCAAAAACGCACAGACACACTCACACACATGTAACAAGGTGAAAAATACAAGCACAATGTCTTCCTCCCCCCCCCCTCCACTGGAGGGTATCCGAGGGGACCCGGAAGGGGGAGAATCCCTCACCGTTAAGTGCCAGGGAAGTGAATGGGGACAGGGCATCCCAAACCGGGATCACCAACCCGGAAGCCGCCTACCCCCTTGTATGGGGTCTCACGGGGGAGCATGGCTCCCTAACACCTATAAGGTGAGGCCTACCATTACCCGGACCTGCAGCCAAGGCTGGGAGGCTATACTGGAATTAAAAAATAAAGGTCCGGGCAGAAAAAAGGCACTGCATGGCCGGGCGTAAGCCCGGCTTACCTGCAAGGAAGAGCAGCCCACATCTTCTGACTTGCTCGCAGTCCTGCAGAGAAGGAACTGAGGAATGTGTGGGAGGACCCAGGTATTTATGGAATGGGAGGGGCTTCTTTTTTGCTTTCATCTCTGCAGAAGTTCGCCCTCTACTGGACCATAACCCATATGTCATGAATAGTGGAAGCGGGGTGTGTGACATACTTGGAATAAACAGCTAACCTCGCCTGGAATCAGCGCTCCTGTGGCAGCCATACAGACATACTCCACTCTGTGCCTGCTCCCACTCTGTGCAGCCTGTCCAAGATGGCTACGCTAAGGACATGAAGCACAGAGAGGACCGTGCTGTATCCAGGGAGAGGTAAGTTGTGTTTTCTTTTATTGTAATCCCCCCCCTTCGCCCTTCCTCAGTGCCATGGAAGGGGGCACTATGAAGACTGGACATCCATTTTAATTATGCATTGAAATAAGGCAATTCTCTTAGGGGATTTTTAAATGCCATACTAAGTCAGGCAGCGGAGGAAAAACATTTTTCCCGTTTTGGCGAAACTATCATTCTAAGGGATTTTATTCTGTCTTTCTATTAACCAAAACATAGGGGGTTGAATTTGATTGACATGTGTGCCTTCATTAGCCTACCTTTACTCGGTTATCACTGGCAAATCAATTGCATCCTACCAATGGCTGAATAATGGCAGGTTGCCAGAGGTGCTATATTAAAACTACATGAACAATACTGTAATCTCGCATCTTGGGCCAGTTCATATCTGGACAGAAACCAATTACCTTATTTAAAATGCATAAGCTCACGTCTTATTGCATTATACATTCATGTGCAGGAGATCCCAGTCATGTCCGCATCTCCCATCACCCCAGGACCTCCTGGGGCTGAGATATGGAGAACTGGGGTTAGGAGCCATATCAAACAGGGGTGGTTGTCTCTCTTGGCATCAGGACCGGAACTCTAGGACCTTCCACCAAAACACAATCACAAATATTAATTTTTGGTTTTTAGCTTAGAGCTGCCGGATGGAGGGGATCACAGTCCACCCCCAGGGGGCGTGTCTGAAATGTGAATAAGAAGTCTGAGAATTCAGGTCCCCAGGTGTCTCTTACTGGGGGGGAAGTAATGTTGCAATTTTATGCTGGAAGGACCAGGAACTTGTGGGCTGCCTCAACCCTCCCTCTGGTTGCCCTGCACCAAGGTCTAACATTTCAAGGTAAAAAGTGACAAGTGAATTTAACCACTAATTCTGTAACAACTCACTTGTATTTGCCCTTTCTGACATCTCTCTTAATGAATGTTGATGGACCTACTATGGGTTGGCAGGGCTCAGTTTACAGGTGGTAGTGAAGCGGCCCACAGACAGTCAGGGTCTTGACAACCTGTATCAATGGCTGCTATCTTGGTGACTTTGTGACATCAGTTAGGCCACAAGGTAAGTTTCTTCACACTACCTTATTAAGGAAAACAGAAAATTGTATACTTACCTTTCTTGTAATTTTTCTTTCCAGGTGCACACGTAACCCGTAGTATGACACCATGGAGGCACCAGGAAAGAATATGCTGTGTATACCATAGGCAACATGTTAAAAAACAAACAAACAAACAAACAAACAAACAAAAAAACCCTTTTAACAAGGGCATAATAATGCTACGAATCAAGAGTGTCTACTTACCAAAGACTAGATAGATAGTTCACATTACAAATATCAGATGGAATAATGGCATGCTATCAGAAATGTAAACCTAGAAACAGCAGAATAAAACCATCCACCAAAAAGTAATGGTAGGTCAACAGAGGAGTTATATTACAAAGGACAAAATAATAATGTCCTACTAAGGGTAAAATAATATGCCGTTGCCAAATGTCTCATGTTTCACATTTCTAAACATGACAAAAGTTGAATTCTGAAGAATAGTTTTTGTTCATCTACATTGCAAATGTATGTAAAACAATTACAATCTATTTCTGTGGAGTATTTCTCTGTGACTGAAGGCCTCAGTGTTACAGCTTGCAGATACTTAGGATATGTTTGGAAGACATACAAAGAGGGCATGCACATATGGTCTTAAACTGACAGGGTGCCGGTATTATGTCTGACGGATAGAATTTTTCTTTGGAACTTTGTCACTCAAACCATTACATCTAAGCCATAGCTCACTTTAACCCAGACAACAAAAGTTATACTATGATTTCATTCCTGTGGTGGAGGCTGAAGGTTTCCTATGTTTTTGTGGCACTTTCATGAATACTAAATACCTCATGCTCAACACATGCTGTATTTCCAATATGATCCCTGTCTGTTTGTGGTTTAGGAGGCACTCAAAGTCACTATATAAGATCTAAGGAGAGCAGGTATTTACGTGAACAAAAATAGGCATTAAAGGTTATTCAGTTCTCAGAACGTGCTCTTATAAATATTTATAGAAGCAGTCTTCCACCAGAATTCACCAATTTCCACATCATTACTTCAGAGAACTACTGAGCACTGCAGAGGATACACATACAGACAAAAGGTGTTAAGGAAAGCTGTCTTAAAGTTGGCAGTAAAAGTATGATCCATTCCAATGCTCATTACTAAAAAATACAATTCTGTGATTACTCACCTGTAGAATTGGAATTATATGTATACAGCACATCCTGTTCCAGAATATTCCTTACTCCTGGGTAATACATCCACAAGATGGCGCTGGACTGCAGAAAACAGCTTGTGGCTCCTCCCGGCCCCATATAAGTCAGGGACCTCCCACAAATTCTCCAGTATTGACAAGCAGTTAACAAGAAGCCGGGAGAACAATAACAGGAATTCAAAAATGAACATATGAACAATCACCATACAGAGGTAACTAAGAATAATGATAACAAGGGTGGGATGGAACAGGACGTGCTGTATACATATAATACCAATTCTACAGGTGAGTAATCACAGAATTGTATTAATCGGGGAGGCCGATTCATTAATAGCGACAGATGAGTGCCAGTAGCGTGATTTTCACAGCGCCAGCTAGTATTCGCTGTGCTTGGCCGGGGTTTGCTTGTTGGCAGCGACTCAGTCGGTGTGCGGTAATGTTGAATACGGGCTTAGGGGTCGCTGTTTCACAGGTTCAGCGTTGTATGGGTGCGCCTGACAGCGAATGGCCAGAGCGAACGGCTTGCTGCAGATTCATTAACAAATCACGCTCCTAATTTTTTCGCGCTGTGAATTCCTTGTATAAACCCCAGACCGCTGCCGGCGATGGATTTAAAATAGTTTTTAACCCCCAAACAACCATATTTTTTGATTGTAAAATTATACAAGTTTTTATAAACATTCCGTAATATGAATACATTAATATCAGACCTGTAATATCAATTCTGCACAAAATCATTTTTTTTTTTCCTTAAAAAAAAATCCTAACATTGCAGAAGTGGTCACAGAATTTTTGGCCTTTAAAAAAATAAAAAAAAACATTAATAGCAATTAATTATGATTAGTTAAAGATTGCTCCATTGAAATGCATTGGACATCGCCAGGGAGCAACAGGTCATACCTGGCGCTGTGATGGGATTAGCAGCTGCGCTGTTCGTTGCAGTCGGCTACATGATGAATCCTGCGCTAGCTGGCGCTCTCGCCGGCGCTAGCCTCATTTAGCTTGATAAATGCGTCATTGTGGCAGACGCCGGGCGTACTTGAGTCGGTAGCCGCCGTTAGCTGGCGGGACCTGGCGCTCGTCAGACACTACCTGGCGCTATCGCTTGATGAATAAGGGCATAAATGTGTACAGCACGTCCTGTCTCAGAATATTCCTTACTCCTGGAGCATCCAATAGCAGTGTCCATAAGGTAGGGTAGGATCCCCAAAAAGTAACAGCGGGCAGTTTAACCCTTTCGCTGCCAGCCTACCTGGAGTTTTTGTCACCCTTTGTTGCCAGACTATTTTGCACTATTATGCGCTCCCCATGTTCAAATGTGATTTTTGAAGGGATTTCCCAGGAAAATTATATATTGTTTTTTTCAGCAGAGTCCAGGCTTTCACATGAAATGTCTTGTTTGTCATTTTTTAGGTGTATTCTCAATATTTTGGGGTAAAATATGTGCAAAAAATTTTTTAAAAAATCTATTTTTTACAATTTGTAGTGTTTTTTTGTAATAAGAAATGTAAGTTTGTCAACAAAATCTTATTGCGTGTGAAATCCCAATTTCTCCCGGTTACAGAGGTACCACATATGTATAGGTATACACCCTTTCCTGCCCAGGAGACTCCCCCAAACTGAAACAGCGCTTTAGGGGATTTTCAGATAAAATACAACTATGCATTGCGCTATGCACACCTTGCAGTTTTTCCAGAAAAACAACCCTTTACATTTGAAATATCCCCAACAAACTATATATTCTCTGGAAGTACACACCTCAAGCTTTCTAGGTGTACCAGGCTTGTTGATGTGGCCATAGCTTTCTGGAAGTAATCCCTCAATGTATTCTTTGGTTGCAAAGAGTTTCCCTAAAAAAAGGATAAAAAAGCAGAATCAAAGCCACATTTTCCTAAAAAAACTATATACAAACAAGAAAAAACTCTGAAAAAGCAACATCCCCCGAACAGAACAATACCCAACATGCATTGTTACCGTCAAGGGAAGAGTTGCCAAACACCCCAAAGTAAAGCATGTGCGTAACTGTAATTTTACTTGAAAATTTCAGCTCTGCAGACAAAGTGCGCACCTTGCGATTTTTCAACCAAAACAACCCTTTACATTTGGAATATCCCCCATAAACCATATATTCCCTGAAAGTACACATGTTAAGCTTTCTAAGCGTACCCAGCTTGTTGTAGTGGGCACATCTTTCTGGAATTAATCCCTCAAAGAATTCTTTGGTTGCGCAGGGTTTCCCTAAAAAATGTATAAAAAAGCTGAATAAAAAACACCTTTTTCCTAAAATATAAATATGCAAACCAGAAAAAACAAGCTAAGTCTGAAAGCGCAAGGTCCCCCGAACAGAACAATACCCAACATGCATAGGTACTATTAACCCTTTTAATTGCCAGCCTACTTGAGATTTTGTCACCCTCTGTTGACAGGTCATTTTTACCCATTTTGCGCCATGTTTTGCGCCATTTTTGCTGGAATTTTCAGGAAAATTATATATATTTTTTTTTGCAGCAGAGTTTAGGCTTTAACATGAAATGTCTTGTTTGTAAATTTTATTTCGTTTTTTACAATGTTATTAAGTAATAAAAATAAATCCAATTTTTTTTAGAAAATTGACTCCTTTATTTTAAATAAAAAATGCATTTTATTAAGGAAAACCATATTGCATGTGAAAGCCCCATTTCTACCGATTAGAACGGTACCACATATTTATCGGTAGCCCCCCGTTCCTGCCCAGGAGACCCCCCTAACTGAAACAAGTACTTTATACTTTTACAAATAAAATACAACTACCATCCACACTACAGAGGGTTAAATCGGGGGGACCTCATTTTTTGGGGGGATTTTTAAGGGTTAAAAACCCTTAAAAATCCCCCAAAAAATTGACATGGGGTCCCCCTTACCCAGAGTAACCAGCCAGGGACCAGCTATGCAGGGCTTGTAGAAACAGGGCACAGGGGCCAGCTTTTGTGGCCCCTGGCCCTGCAGGCTACAAGCCCGCATAGCCCGTGGCCACGGGCTCTTCTGCCCCCCCCGGGCTTTGGGGAGGCAGGTAATGGGGGTGCCGGGGGTTAATGGCAAGTCACCCGCTGGTTGCAGGTGACTTGCCATCCCCCCAGCCTTGTGAACTGGTATAGGGGTCACATGGACCCCTTACCAGTTCACAAAAGGTTAACAGTAAAAAAAAAACACACACAGATTAAAAAATTACTTTATTAAAAAATAAAAACTTTTTTTTTACTTTACTGACCTCTGATCCTCAGCTCCTGTGTCCCTCGCAGCTCTGATGACAGTTATTGTCATCGCTGGGCAGTGGAGGAGGGAGGCAAGCGATCAGATCATCACCTGCCTTCCTCCTCCTGTGGCCAGCGATGACAAGTGTGAGAAATGACAGCCCAAAGCCAGGACGACACCCGGGAGTGACGTCATAAGCCCTGCCCCCAAAGGGGTGGGGCTTAGCGGCAAGATGGCGGCGCCCGTCGAGGAGGACAGGGAGAGGGCCTTTCAGGCTGGAGAGCCGGGGGGGCGATCGGAGGCCCCCCTGGTGAAGAGGAGACCCGGCGGGAGCGATCGAACACTGAGGTAAGTAAATGTCATTTTTATAATTTTTTTTTTTTTTACATGCATTTCGGCAGCTGCTGAAGGGGGGGGGGGCTATTCCGGGCCCTCCCCTGCACCCGGGGGGGCCTGGGTGGGGGATCGAAGCCCCCCCGGATGAAGAGGAGACCCGGCCGGATCGAACAAGGGGTCAGGTTTTTTTAATTTTACTGTAGCAGGGGGGAAAGTCAAGCACGTAGATTCTACATGCTTGGCACTTAAGTGGAGTGGAAGCAAGCACGTAGAATCTACATGCTTAGCACTGAAAGGGTTAAACCGCTGCCACCTGCAGAACTTTGCGACCAAAGGCAGCATCAGCTGAGGCCCGAACATCAACCTTGTAAAACTTAGAAAAAGTATGAACAGAAGACCAAGTAGCGGCCTTACAAACTTGTTCAACAGAAGCTTGGTGCTGAAAAGCCCAAGAGGCACCAATAGCACGAGTAGAATGAGCCGTAAGGCGGAAGGGAGGCTCCTTCCCCTTAGCAGAATAGGCCTGTACCACAGCCTGACGGATCCACTTGCTGATAGTGGACTTAGCTGGAGCCAGACCCTTCTTAGGTCCAGACGGGAGCACAAAAAGAGCATCAGTCTTCCTGAAGGATTCAGTAGCCACCAAATAGAACTTCAGGATCCTGACCACATCCAGAGAGTGTAAAACCCACTCCTTAGGGTTACTAGGATCAGGGCATAGAGAAGGCAAAACAATTTCCTGATTGAGATGAAAACCAGACACAACCTTAGGCAGAAAATCAGGCTTAAAACGAAACACCACCTTGTCCTGGTGTCTCTCAAAGTAAGGGGGTTTGAGGGAAAGCGCCGCCAACTCAGAAACTCGCCTAACAGAAGTGATGGCCACCAAAAAGACTACATTAAGAGTCAAAATGGACAAAGGGGCCTCATGCAAAGGCTCAAAGGGAGACCCCTGCAAGGCAGATAAGACCAAGTTCAAATCCCAGACTGGTAACATAGGCTTACGTGGAGGACGCACGTGAGTAACCCCCTGGAAGAAGGTCTTGACCAGACGATGAGCAAAGGATCTTTGGAAGAAAATGGCCAAAGCAGAAACATGACCTTTGAGGGTAGAAAGTTGAAGACCCAAATCCAAATCATGTTGCAGGCATTCCAGAATCCTAGGGATAGAAAACACCATACAGGGAAGCGACTTAGACTCACACCAGTCAATGTAAGCATGCCAGACCCTATAGTAGATGGATGACAAGGACTTCTTCCTAGCCCGAATCATGGTATTAACAACAGAGGCAGGCAGCCCCTTTTCCATCAAGATGGAGGTTTCAGCAGCCAGGCGGTTAAAGCCAGCGTTTGTAAATTGGAATGGCGTAGCTGCCCCTGAGTGAGCAGGTCTGGATCCTTGGGCAGAGCATACTGATCTACTGCCAACTGCACGACGTCTGCGAACCACACCCTTCTTGGCCAACAGGGGGCCACCAGAATGGTTGGCACTCCTTCCTGAGCAATCTTGCACAGCACCTTGCCCAGCAGAGGAAAAGGAGGGAACACATATAGAAGCTGAAAGCTCTTCCAAGACATTGCTAGTGCATCCATGGCCAGGGCCAGAGGATCCTGGGACAGAGAGACAAAGACTTGAAGCTTATGATTGTGACGGGATGCAAACAGATCCCCATCTGGCTGATCCCAGCAGTGGCACAGGGAGCAAAACACCCTGCTTCTGAGGGACCATTCTCCCCGACGATAGGTCCCCCTGCTGAGGGAGTCTGCCTCCAGATTCTCCACCCCGGGATGTACACAGCTGAGATGCAGGGAACATTCTCCTCCGCCCAAGACAGTATGAGGGACACTTCCTTGAGGGCCCTCTTGCTCCTGGTCCCTCCCTGATGATTGATGTAGGCAATCGCCGTCTGGTTGTCCGAGCGGACCTGAACCGCCCGACCCCAAAGGTGTGGAGTCAACTGGGCGAGAACCAACCTTATCGCCCTCAATTCCAGAATGTTGATAGGGGTGTGGGCCTCCTGAGGGCCCCACTGACCCTGGAATTTCAGAGATTTCCAGAATCCCCCCCAACCTGTCAGACTGGCATCTGTGGTGACTGTCTCCCAGCACGGGGCCAGAAAGGATCTGCCCACCAACAGGTTTCTTGAGCCCAGCCACCACGAGAGAGACCGTCTGGCCAGAGGGGACAGAACCAACACCTGATCCAGGGACCGAGGGTCCCGATCCCAAACTGATAAGAGGTGAAGTTGAAGAGCCTCATGTGAAACTGAGCATATGGAACCGCCTCGAAGCAAGACACCATCAGGCCCACCAGCTGCATCCCCTGCCGGATGGAGGGATGAGGGCAAGACATAAGGAACCTGGCTTGGGCTGAAGACTCTCCACCTTCTGCTGAGGGAGAAAAATCTTGACCTGAGATGTATCCAGAGTCATGCCCAGAAAGGACCTCCCTATTGACGGTGACAGGAAAGACTTGGGGTGGTTGATCACCCAGCTGAAGGACTCCAGTGTGGACACCACCAGCTGAGTATCCAGCTCGTCCTGCTGGAGAGATTCAGACATGATGAGAATGTCGTCTAAGTAAGGAAGGATGCGAATGCCCTGAGATCTCAGCAGAGCCAGTACGCCCACCAGTACTTTGGTAAATACCCTGGGAGATGAGGTGATACCGAAAGGCAGAGCAACAAATTCCTCCAGAGCGAACCAGAGGAATCTCTGATGACCTGGAAAGATTGGTACATGAAGGTAAGCGTTCTTGATGTCTACAGAGGTCATGAAGTCCCCTGGGCGTAGTGAATTGACAGCTGAGAGCAGAGTCTCCATGCAAAAGTGTTTGAATCTGACAAATTTGTTGAGGCACTTTAAATCCAGGATAGTATAGCCACCAACAGGGCAGAAGTTCTACCACATATTCTAATGGCATCATCTATAGCAGACAAGACATATGCAACAAATCAATAGCAAAGCAGGAGAGATCTATACTCTTCTCCTCCCGCGTCATCAGAGGCCCCCTCTAAGAGACTTTTAAGCAAACCCTTAATAGCAATAGCTGTAATGGCAGAGGCACAAACCGAGCGTAGCGCGGTCCCTACACAGGCAAAGGCATGGCAAGCCAGTTGGTCCATACGCCGGTCCTCACCATCCCTCAGGGTAGTAGTGTCAGGAGAATGCATGACAGATGTATTGGACAGCCCCAGAACAGGTGCGTCCACCTCGGGAGGACATGACCAACGCTTCACATCAGCAGGAAAGGGATACCTTTTGTCCCAACTCTTGGGCACCCCTGGCAGCTTGCTAGGCCTCTCCCATTCTTTGAGCACCAGATTATTAAAGTGAGACTGCTCATGGAATTCCAAACGTGGTTTAATCGTATGAAAGAGCTCACCCTGCTGCTGCTGAGCCATGGCAGGAGGGGAGATACAGAGCACTTCAAAGATATGAGCCAAAAGCCTGTCAGTGTCATCTGAGGACCATAGATCTTCCCCAAAGGGAGACCCTGTACCACCATAAACCCTAGGCTGCTCCTCAGATGATTCTGAATCAGAGAACAATTCCCCCTCCTCCAGTGGGAATAACCAGTAGTGTCAAAATGTCCTCAGTTTCCACAGGAAAGAGGGAGACAGTGGGAGATAAATGCCGCTTCTTAGCAGAAGCCTTACGTGAGGCAGACCCAGCGATATGTTTCTCAATGCTGGCCACCCGTGCAGCCAAATCAGGCTGAGACTCCCCGCTGGTATGCTCCTCATAGGGGGTCAGATGCAGGCGTGGGGGGGGTAGGCGAAGCCCGAGGGGGCGCAGGCACAGCAACAGGTAACCCAGACTGCAGTGCAAGTACCTGCTGGGCGCAGGATACACATACCCTGACATCATCACCGATTGGGGATAACCCACACGCAACAGATAGCTGGGCTTGTCCCGAAGGAACCCCAGACTCATTATCCCCAGAAGCCTCCAAATGGTGATTTGGAAGGCACAGTAGGCCAGTAAGGGTTAATGCTAAGAAGCTACCCGGGATGCCCCAATGAACCGCTAGGGAAGTGGGAGATAATGAGGGGAGAGGGCCGGGAGAAACCACAGGACCGAAGCTTTACCCCGCCTGAAAGACATAATCAAACATGCCCATGAGAATAAGGCATAAGAAAAAAACAGAGAAAAATCACCCCACCGGGGAACTCACAGACTGCAAGGAGCCAGCAGCAACAGGAAGAAGACAAAATGGCGTCCGCAACCTCGAGGGGCTGGCCGTGGAGATATGAGGTAAAATGCATCATCCACAGACCCCTGCCCCCCCCCGAAGAGCGCGAAGCGCGCAGTGATCCGGCCGGCCAATAGCGGCCCGGCAGCTCTGAGGTGAATGGGGCTGCCAGCCGTGGAGCGCAGTACAAACGTGCAGTGGCGCGTTTTAATAAAGTGACAGGCACAACATATGTCTAAAGTCTTAAAACACTAGACAAACCCCCCCCCCCCCCCCGAAGGGAGAGTGAGGGAGGATAACAGCAGAATTCCCAGGGGGAAACAGCGCCCATGGGCTAATATGAGGAGTGAGGGTGGAGGGGGAAATGGGAATAGGGTTTAACTGCACAGGATAACCTGGCAAAAACCATGAGGCAGTGGGGGCATCCCAAAAGGCTCACCATTAGCCTAAACAGCCTACCCTGTTAGAGCAGGGACTGTGGTAGGAGCCTAGCTCCTCAGCACCATAGTGCTTCAATCGCCTACCTTCACCCGAACCTTATCAGCCGAGGCTGGGAAGCAGTAAATGGGACGGAACGGGTGGGAATAGTCCTGCAGGGCCGCAGGCAATAAGCCCTGCTCACCTGCGCCACAAGAGAGCTATCTTCTATCTTCTCAGCGCAGACTGCAGAAAGAAACTGGAGAATTTGTGGGAGGTCCCTGACTTATATGGGGCTGGGAGGAGCCACAAGCTGTTTTCTGCAGTCCAGCGCTATCTTGTGGATGTATTACCCAGGAGTAAGGAATATTCTAGAACAGGACCTGTTGTATACTTAGAATATAAAATGTTTTGGGAGAAAATTGTAAAAAGGGTTAAATATATTTAGTCTGTAAATAGGACCTATACTGTACAACAAAAGAACCCTCCTTTCTTTACCCCCACCCCAACACACACAGCTGGCAGAAGCCTTGTCCTGTAAATACAGGTGTTGTGATCAGAATCACAAGTGATACCTTTGTCAACCAATCAATGTAGCAGTCAATTTGCTACAAATGAGTTGTAGTGATTGGGTAAGGAGAACTCGGCTGCATGTGGGATGCAGTGATACAAACAACAGTGCTCTTATGCATCCTTCTCCAGGGCAATTTAGATTGCTGCAAAAACGAATGTAACTTTTTCTAACGCCTTCTGGGGTAAATTTTAAAAATAAGATGGCTGCTCATGGGCTTGCAAGCCACCTGCAAACAGGAAGTCGTGCGGAGCTTCCTGTTACTGTGCATTTCAGCTTTGTCAGTTGGGAGAGGAAGTTTAAAAATGGCCGCTACGTTTGTTTTCCAGCTGTGCCAGGCTGTTGGTCCATTTAAACTGCCAGCCTACCTGGAGATTTTGTCACCCTTTGTTGGCAGACCATTTTTCAATATGTTGCGCTGTACATGTTCAAGTGTGATTTTTGAAGGGATTTCCCTGTTTATTAAATTATTATATGTTAATTATAAAATTATATATTGTTGAGTCTGGGCTTTAACTTGAAATCTCTTATTTAGCTTTGTTTTAGTGCATTCTCAATATTTTAGGGTGAAATATGTGCAAATAAATAAAAGAAAAACATTTTTATACAATTTGTAGTGTTTTTTTGTAATAAAAAAATTAGGTTTTTCAATAAAATCATATTGCGTGTAAAAGCCCAATTTCTTCCGGTTACAAAAGTACCACATATGTATTGGTAGACACCCTTTCCTCCCCAGGAAACATCGCTTTAGGAGATTTTCAGATAAAATACAACTGCTATGCATATCTTGCAGATTTTCAAGAAAAACAACCATTTACATTTAAAAACCTCTTTACACTATATATTCCCTGAAAGTACCCACACTTGTAGTGGGCTTTCTGGAAGGGATCCCTCGAAGAATTTTTTGATTGCACTTGGTTTCCCTAAAAAACTGTATAAAAAAGAAGAGTAAAAAACTAATTTTCCTAAAATATAAATATGCAAAATAAATAAATAAATAAATCTAAAAGAGCAAGGTCCCCCGAACAGAACAATATCCAACATGCATAGGAACTTTTAACTGCCAGCCTACTTGAGATGTTGTCAGCCTCTGTTGACAGGTCATTTTTCAAACAAATTATGTTTTTTTTTTTAATTTGTCCCATTTATTTTACATAAAAAATATATTTTATTCAAGAAAACCATATTGCATGTAAAAGCCCCATTTCTCCCGGTAGCCCATTTCTGCCCAGGAGACCCCCGCCCCCCAAACTGAAGGGAGCACTTTATAACATTCACAAGTAAACTACAACCACTTTAAATTTATATGACTGCCATTTAACGTTAGGCGAAGCAGCTGCGTAAATTTTATGTGGCTGGCGTTAGAAGGGTTAAATCGGTCCTATACCCATCTTCTAATGAATGGGTGCGGAATGGCACTGTGACAGTCTCAGAGGCCATTCAGATTGCTGGAGCCCCCTGGCGCAATGCCCAACACTCCGAAATCCTTACCTTCACCTTGATCCTCGGCCAAAATGCTGTCCTCCGATTGGCCGGCAGCAGTCATGTGGGCTGGCCCTGACCAGGAAAAATGGCTTAATCGACCCCCATATGTAACATTTTATCAATACACATGCTGATTGCTTAGACCTCTGATTATATGGGTCCTATATGTGAAGCCTTTTCCCCACCATTCTCCTAACCATATACCCAATCCCTATTGCATCTAAACTCTCACCAAAGCTTAGCATAAAACTTTAATGGAAAAAAACAGCATCAGAGTTTTAACTCTCAGCATTAGTGAGAATCACAAGCCACACTGGTCCTGCAGCTGTCTCTGACCCTAGCAAGGTATGTGAATGACTCATGAACTTGTGCCATGACTTGCCCTTCCCAGCCCAGCCGTGACCCAGAAATTAAAGCAAAGAAAGCTGCTTTGGACTATGTAAAGTATTTACATATAAACTGCAATTTTGAGATGCTTTGAAATGGCTCATTTTATATTATTCCTATGGAGGTTAAGATGGGAGAAAGCTAGTGTGTGCCTAGACAGAGACTAAAGGTGGGTATTTTGCTTCTGATAAACATCTGTGGGATTATAGCTGCTGACACACTGAGCCAAGCAGAGGGCATATGAAAGGTGCATGGCCAATGTTCCATTTTACATCACCCATTCTCCTATATTGACAACTCATAGAAAATAATTATTCCTTTTATTTTCTTTCCAATTTTGACTAGATGGTCTCTAATGCCTTTAGCAACAGGGGTGGGGCAGAACGTTTTAGCCATCTGTGACCCCATCCAGAAAGATCTTACTAATATATACACAAAGAGGCCGATTCATCAATAGCGCCAGGTAGCGACAGATGAGCGACTGTAGCGTGATTTTTTCAGCGCCAGCCAGTATTCGCTGTGCTTGGCCGGCATTAGCTTGATGACAGCGACTCAGTCGGTGTGCGGTAATGTTGAATACGGGCTGGGGAGTCGCTGTTTCACAGGTCCAGCGTTGTATGTGAGCGCCTGACAACGAATGGCCAGAGCGAACGGCTAGCTTCATATTCATCAAAAAATCACGCTCCGAATGTGCTGTCGCTGTCCATTCCTTGTTTAAACCCCAGAGCGCTGGCGGCGATGTGTATTAACTAGTTTTTAACCCCTAAACAACCATATTTTTTAAATGTAACATTATACATGTTTTTAGAATCATTTTGTAATATGAATACATTAATCTCAGACCTGTTAGATCAATTCTGCACATATTTTTTTTTTTTTACTTAAAAATAAATCCTAACATTGCAGAAGTGGTCTCCGATTTTTTGACATTAAAAAATTTTGAAAAAAAAATATTACCAATTAATCATGAATTATTATAGATTGCTCCATTGAAATGCATTGGACATCGCCAGGTAGCGACAGCTCATACCTGGCGCTGTGAGGGAATTTGCAGCGGCGCTGTTCGGTCCAGGCGGCTTCATGATGAATGCCGCGCTAGCCGTCGCTCTCGCCGGCGCTAGCCTCATTTTGCTTGATAAATGCGTCATTGTGACCGCCGCCGGGCGTACTTGAGTCGGTAGTCGCCGTTAGCTGCCGCTACCTGGCGCTCGTCGGACACTACCTGGCGCTATCGCTTGATGAATAAGGGCAAAAGTTAATTTAATAGAAAATCCATGTCTGTCGTTAGGCTTGAGAGGTGGATATCAACCCAAATATACGCTTTCTGTATCAGAAGTACCTAGTGAGGTAAGTATCAGGCACCATCACACAGCTGGGCATCCTAAATCAGAATGATTGTTTGGGGTTTGGTCCACTTTAATGTATTATGGGTAGAAAGAAGTATAGTAAACTTTCTCTAGTGCCCAGACTGTGACTTTAAAAAGTATAATACTTGTATAACAACTGTAAACTTTGTACAGGTCTCATGGACAATATTATCTAAAACAAGAATAATATCATCACTATAGGCCAACCAAACACAGTCAGTAACAACTATTGGATGAAAGCTTTGTTTCAGCACAGGAACTCAACCAGCATCCCACAACCATTCGCACTTACTTTGGAAGGTTGTACTTTCTGTTCTCAAGTTGTTCATCCATGATGTTATAATAAATAATAATTCCAATGCTCTGTTTATCCAGTGTATTATATTACAACAACAGCAAACCACCAAGAGTAACTAATAAAAAGCTTGCTCAGCATCCCACCGCTTTTTACCATTTTTGTTCCTCTTGGCAGATCGCAACTTTTGCAAAGGTGGCGAAACTTTGCGATCTGTGCCAGATGCATCACACTAGCACAATAAGCTTTTGCTCGCAAATGATTAATAAAACATGTTGGAAGTCTTAAGGAAGGCTAGTTTTCAGTGTGCAAATTGACTCTAATAAAGCCAAATATTCAGAGGACAATGTGATATTGCCGAACTTGCTTTGCAGATATTTCTGCCAATTGTACAACCATAAATTAACACAGTTTGAGCAGAAATGGGGAGGCCTGTGACAGGCAAATTGCTCTGCTGACAGGACTTGCCTTAAGCATACCTTATGTTTACAGGTTAGTCATCTTCCTAAACATTTTAATGCATATTCGATGAATTAAGTAATGGGGTTTAATAACATACCTGCACCATTTACAAATATAATCTGACAAAATGCTTTTAGCAATATCAAAATTCATGAATTCACGATAGCCATTGTGTATATATATATATATATATATATATGTACAAGTGTATTAGGGAAATACACAGAGCAAGTGAAAGGGGAATAATGAAAAAATGTATTGTGTTTCCTTTGAAATGAACCTCTGCCTTAAAGTGAACCTGTAGCAGTGAGTTTCATTCACAAGCCCACTATCTGCTTTACTTTTGCATCAATGTGTTGCAGGGACTGACACAAACAGGGATGTGGTGTTTGTTAAAAATTCCCCAGCTTCATATGGGATAATGTATTCTTTTGCCCATTGTGCTTCCCAACTTCACTGGTAGTTTTGTGTGCTTTTTCCTCCTATTCCATCAAGATACCCAATGTTTTTCAGGGCCCCTTGTTCTGGCCTTTTTAGTGGTGGTTATCTACAGTGTAGGTGGTATAGGGTTCCGATATCCCCTGGATTGTGAGAATTGGATGGTGCGTGTCATACAGCAGGTTCCCAGTATGTGTGTGCTGGTTTCCCCGGAGACAGGGGTGGACCTAGCCTCTCTGTTGCCTGAAGGCGAACTATAGTAAAGCGTCCCCAGGACATGTAGCTTCAGTACTCAATAGAGCAACCTGGGGGGGGGGGGGGGGGGGGTAGGGAGCAGGGCCAAGGACACTGAGCCACCAATGACTTAAACTAACTAACGGACTAACACCTGTTTTTTCTTTAATGGGTGTTGGTCCTGCAGACCAAAAAAGCTTGGGGGGACATCCAGAATGCTGAGTCCCCCCCCCCCACACATAACCTACCAGAACACCCGTAATCCTCACCTTCACCTTCGAGAAGGGAGTACCGCTATTGTCAGCCAGCACGCAAGTGGGCCATGGTCGCGCCCTCGGCCCCGACCGCCGCAACGACCCACCACCGTGACCGCCCACCGGCCAATCGCGGGGATATGTATGGGAGGGGGACTCCAGCATTATGGATGCCTCCTGAGCTTGTTAAAGAAAAAACAGGGTTTGGTCCGGTTTAAAATCATGGCAGTGTGCGACCTCCACTAAACCACTAATAAGTCAAAAACTAATAAAAAGAAAAAGGTCAAGCAATTGCTACCCCCTTTGCAGTGCAATGCTGCCTCACACAGCCCCATTACAGGTGCACCCCTGCCTGCAGAGATCAGTTTTCAGATTTTCACCATCCCTGGCTGTAAACAAATAGTCCAAAATGCTTTGTGGTGTTTTGTATATCTTCCTGTGTTAACCTAACCCCCCGAATCACAAACAGGGTCTCATCAAAACTCTCCAAGCAGAAATGAATACAATTTTCCCCTGAATACTCCATTACCACCATTTGTGCTTATTACTAACAATAGCACAATTTCATCTGAAAATATAAAATTAAGTTGGCACAGGAAAAGTATTTCTATGGACACCATTGGTAAGTGGCGACGTTGTGGTGCTGTTTGTCCAATTTACAGGCTCACTATTTACTTTTGACTAAAAAAAATTGTAAATGTGAGACACCATTATCCAATATTTCCTCTATGTTGTGCTATTTAACAAATTCCATAAACTAATATAAACCTGGCGCAGGAAAACCCAGTAACTTTTATTTAACCTCTAGTTTTACACCATAGCATCATAAGGTTAGCTGAGCATAATAAAATATTGCACAGCTTCGAATCCCCCGGCCCTAAAATAACCAGTTGATTAAAGACAGCTGCGGATCAAGGAGTAAAATATTATGGGGTGAAGGATTATTCCATGAGTACTGTTGCTGAGGTAATTAAATAAGGCAAAAGAGACGAAAGCTCTTTAATAGGAGTCAACATTACAAAGTAACTGAGGCTCCAATGTTAATCCCACTAAAGCAGCCCATACTGCCTAGCATGATTGTAAGAAATGACATGGATTCACTAGAGCAAATGAGCTATGTTTTTTTTAAAGATAAGCAGGCCAAAACCTTAAAATACTACCACAAAACAATATGCAGTAATATAAAGTTAGCAACAAGTCCTAGAAACTACCTGTGAACTCGGATCATTTCTCAATCGATACACTTGATGATCAGTTCATCAGATGTTTTAGTTAAAAAATAAATCATTTTTAGACACTATAACGGGATTAACAACAAATATAAAAAATACCGCGCTGTGAATTGTTTACAACAACAGAATTATGAATAAACAGTGTTAATGAGACTAGCTACACGTGCACAACTTATATCTCACCAATAAGTCAAAAACAAAATAAAAAACATAAAAGCACAGAGCTATAAGTGAATTAGCATAAGTCCTCTTTAAAGTCCTTCCAACTCTTCTCTAAATCAAAAAGGTGTGCCAATATTCCTTTGTGCATTACCACCACCAATGATATACTCTTACCAGAAATGGTCTGATTAAACAGCAATTTCAAAAGTCATGAGAAAACCCTCTCCAATCAGCTCCACCGCGTCAGATACGGTTCCAAAGTACAGTGTACAAAATGGCCAGCAGGATCTCCATAGCATAATCATGCAAAGGAAAATAAAAAATCCATAGCGCAATACTGCCAACTGTAAACTTTCTTTAATTAAGCCAATAAAACACTCACAATCAAAAAGTTAAAAACTTGCATTTCATATTAAGCTCAAAGCCAACTCACGCTGCTGAATTCCAATAAAAGTACCGCCGGCTCCCAACACGTTTCGTCGCCTCACGCGACCTTACCTAGTGAAAGTCGCGTGAGGCGACGAAACGCGTTGGGAGCTGGCGGTACTTTTATTGGAATTCAGCAGCGGGACTTTAAAGAGGACTTACACTAATTCCCTTATAGATCTGTGCTTTTATGTTTTTTTATTTTGTTTTTTACTATAACGGGATTGTGACCTAATTCTGAGCAGCAACTATTGATGGGTACCAACAAGGCCAGGAAGCAATTTCTCTACCCACTGGGGGTTTAATTGCAATATATTAATTTAAGCAGCACACATCCAAGGTAAGATTCAGAAATGATGCCCTGTGCCTGCCAAAAAAACAATCTAGCCACCTCGGAGTATATACCTCCTACCCTGCCTTCCTTCCATGCTTTCAGTGGCAGACTAGGGCCAAAATCCATCCTGGGATGGTCCATGACCAGCCCGCCACATTCCAGCTGAGCCTCCCCCAATGCGCATCCTGGCCAGTCAATGAGTGTACTCCAAGGCTGACGCTATAGCATTGCAGGGGCAGAAGATGGACAGTGTTAGATATGAACACTCTTAAATCAATGGTATTAAAACTATTGTAAAGGCAGATAATATGGCAGACCTGAGCATGGCCCCCAACCGCCATTAAGCCCAGCAGCTATAGCACTGGAGGCAGAACAGGGGTTTCATGGCTGATGGTGCATTGGAACTGGTTACAAGAAGCTAGGGGGAGACTAAGGGCTAAGCGATTGGATGGGGGTGTAAGAATAAGCGGCCTAACTGGCTTTAAGGGATTGTGGACCACAGGAATCCTATGGCCAGTCCAACCCTGCCTGCTTCCGTGGTGCAACTTTCCTACTGGATATTGAAACCCATTGATCTTGTGTCAGGGATAAAGGAAGTGAAGTGTGAAGTTGCTGTGCCACTAAAGTTAAGTCAAACTTGCCCTGGTGGATAATTAATCTTTAGTAACAACGTTTAATATGTATTGTAGAATACCTTTAGTTGTTATACAGCTCTGATCACAATACACTATTACAAATTGCATTCACCTATTTATTGAATAGGTGAGAAATAAACACCCAATATCTTACATACAAGCATAAAATCAGCAAGGAATCTACACAGTTACTGCAGTAAGGAATATAGTATTGGATGATCACTTTAGTTTCTATATTTTTATTATGGAATGCCAAGCCCAATAGTAATAAAAACATAGCAATTATTAACAGTATAGAATAGAGTATGGCATTAGGTTTGCCAACATAAAGACCATATGCATTTAATTTCCCAAAACCCCTGCATAGTGCAGTATTTGCATATTTGCATCTACTGATAGGAAAAAAAGTATTCTAAATTGTCTTAGTAATCCTGGAAAAACAAACAAACAGTAATATAAAATCCAGACAAGCTTCATAAAGCTCCAAAATGCCCAATTGACATTAAACTGTTAAAGCGCATCCCCAGCTGCCATTCTCTTCTGATACCATTGGGGCTGTGAAAAGATTTGACCCAATTTGTGTTTTACATTCGGGTGTAAGGATGTGGATCTAACAGTTCAAAAAACATTTACAGAATTTTAAAAAATAATATCTAAAATATCCGCATATGAATCCTCTAAAACTGCGATCCCCAACCTGTAGCTAAGGAGACACATGTGGCTCGCAGGTCCCTGCTGTGTGGCTCACCTGGGATAAATGAAATGTGCAGAAGCTGCTGTAACAGGTAAATGGGCCTACTTTCAACTTTCCCACTCATTTACTCACTTTGGGGCTGGGGTTTCACTTTTGGGTATTTATTGGGAGGGGTGTTCATGCACACTGTGACTATTAGTGGTTTAGGGATAAGACAGTCCTGCCTGTGATCTACCCCTACATGCTATAGCTTCAGCCAACATAGTTGTTGATCACCTGGGAAACATCCTGGGAGCGTGGCTCAGCAGCTTGTGGGCATGTCATTGGATGGTCAGGGCCAGTAGGTTCCTGGGCCACATTTTGGCCCCTGTATTCCTTAAATAAAGTTATGTTAGCATTTTGCTTAGGTACGATGTCTGTGCATCATTGTTGTGAATGTGGTTTGTGATCATATCTCAGTACTAAATGTTGCTCTTAAAGTTAAAGACCAGCCTGATTTTTGTCGCATTGTCTCGGACTACACATTGCACTGTCCTAAACTTCAATCCATTTCCAAAAATACCCTGTAGTTCCTAGGGTAGTGTGGCAAAAGCGATTTGATGTAAGCACACTGTGATGAGTGTGAGAGGAGATAGGAGGGCAGGGCTTCAGAGCCGCAGAGAGTCACAGCCAATCAGGATGTCTGAGCAGGGAGTGGGGGTGTTTCCATTCTTGATCCACTGAAGGTTGATTGATGGACCAGGTTAGTGGGGTGGGGACTGAAAGCTAAATGAGAAAGTGTTTATTTTCACTAAGAAGACAGACAGAGGAGGAATCACAGCACTTCAGCAACTTAATGAAAGGTAAGCTACTAATATTTATTTTTTAACTTTTGTCATGCCAAACACTTTAAGGTGAGAAAGGCTGATGACCCCTGCTCTAAAACAAAACACACATGGACATTCCAATGCATAGTCTGCGTTTTTTCTTTTATTTGTTTCAAATTAGAGCCACATCATAATCTAGATTTCCTGATTACTAGTGTTGATTTGCTTGGTAAAGACATTACTGACACCTAAACTGTATAAAACACTCAAATATTTCAATAACTCAATTTATGTTTTGCCCATTACAGTGTACCTTTTTTTCTTTATGGGTGGCCTGCACATGAATGTGAAAGTAGTATGCAAAGTTCTCAATGCTGACTTAGAAAAGTTTTATCCCTGTTTTAACCACACTTTATATACCTCTAAACCCACTGGTACCTCTGTAGACTTTATACGTCCAGGAACAGCAGGTCAGGAGTTGAATTTATGAATCCAGTCATAATATTTCCCTCAGAATGTAAGGCCTCTGTGTGAACCAAAAAAGGTCTTTGAAACCAGCTGACTTTGTATTGACAACATCAATGTCTTTTTCACATGTCAAACGCTCCAATAGGCAACTTATGTCCCAATTAAATAACTACTGAAGAAAAGATCTGAAGTCATATGTGGGCCTCCGTGTAACTGATTACATGGTATTACAAGCAACTTGGGTCACGCCGAGGTCAAATTCTAACTTGCATTCCTTGACTAATTAAAATCAGAAACTCTTAGAATTTGTGACCTGAACATGATACCTAAAACCATGTTAAATATTCTGTTAAAATTAAAGATCTTTGTTCATTTGATGAGAGATGGCAATGAGCCACCCAGGCAGGTAAAAGACAGAAGCTTTCGAAAAGGTCAGATGGAAAAAGGACTACATGAACTAACCCTCCATACGTGTAAAATGTCTTGGAAAAACATACTGGCATTTTGTTATTAAAATGTAGTCTTTCATACCCAACATGCTTTAAAATTCCTGTTAAGCTACTGCTTCGCATAACCCTAACATTCAGTGTACCACCCCCAGAAAATCTACTTTGTTTTAAAGATTACAAATATAAACAGATTTTTCTATGAGCTAGATAATAAGATATTAAGTTAGTAACTTGATCAGGGTTCACCTTGTATCAGCTGTAGTTCTTGCCAATGAGTAGCTATGTAAAATTCTAATTAGGCTTATCAGGAGGAACAGACTTTTAAGATACTGAGACAACACATAGCCTAGTGATAATGATACACAGAACTTGGGTTTTTTGGCAATATATTCATACAACAAAACTTCCATGACAGGTACCCACAATTCTAAAATACCATTTTGTGAGTACTCACCTGAAAAATGGATATTGTTGGTGTGCCACACACCCCGCTTCACTTCTTAAATATTCATTACTTCATGGGTTAATCCACCGCAGGTGACGTAGTGCAGAGAGGAAGTCTTGTAACGAGCCCCCTTCCGGCCTATATATACCTGGTACCTCCCTTCAATCACCAGTATATTCAAAAAGCAGTAATACAAGGTACCAGTATTCCACCAGTAACCTCAAAATCAAATTTGATATAAAAAGGCTTCACCATATAAAGGCTTCGGTAATACCGAAAAGGGCGGGTGTGAAGCGGGGTGTGTGGCACACCAACAATATCCATTTTTCAGGTGAGTACTCACAAAATGGTATTATTCTTGGTGTGCCACACACCCCGCTTCACTTCTTAAATATTCATTACTTCATGGGACATCCAAAAGCAGTGTCCACAAGGGCTGGGCAACTCAAGGCCAGGTGAAGCATAACTTAAACGACTGCAGTCTGCAGAACTTTGCGGCCGAAAACAGCATCCGCTGAGGCCCGCACATCAACTTTGTAAAACTCAGAAAAAGTGTGAACAGAAGACCAAGTGGCGGCCTTACAAACCTGTTCAACAGAAGCTTGGTGCTGAAAAGCCCAAGACGCCCAACAGCGCGAGTGGAATGAGCAGTAATACGAAAAGGGGGAACTCTTCCCTTAGCAGAATAGGCCGCAGTAACGGCCTGACGTATCCACTTGCTAATGGCAGATTTGGCTGGTGCCAAACCCTTCTTAGGCCCATGGGGCACAACAAAAAAGGAATCCGTCCTACGGAAAGGAGACGTGATAACCAAGTAGCACTTAACACAGCGTACTACATCCAAACAATGCAAAACCCTCTCTTTGTCATTCTTAGGATTAGGACACAAGGAGGGAAGAACAATATCTTGGTTCAAATGAAAAGCAGAAACAACCTTAGGAAGAAAGTCTGGCTTGAACCGAAAGACCACCTTATCCCGATGCTTCTCGAAGTAGGGCGCCTGAATAGACAAGGCCGCCAATTCCGAGACACGCCGGATCGAAGTGATCGCTACCAAGAAGACCATCTTCTGAGTCAGGGTAGATAAAGCAATCCCTTGCAAAGGCTCAAAAGGAGGAGCCTGAAGAGCAGAAAGAACCAAATTCAAATCCCAAACCGGGAGTAATGGTTTCCTGGGAGGCCGCACATGCGTAACCCCCTGGAAAAAAGTTTTAACTAAAGGCTTAAGCGCAACACGCTTCTGAAAAAAGATAGATAAGGCAGAAACTTGCCCTTTCAACGTACTTAGCTGAAGACCAGAGTCCAGCCCAGATTGTAAAAACTCCAGAACCCTGGAGACCGAGAATACCCTACAAGGGAAAGATCTCATCTCGCACCAAGCGATATAGGCTTTCCAGGTCCTATAGTAGATGATAGAAGAAGACCTCTTCCGGGCACTGATCAAAGTCTTAACGACAGAATCAGAAAGACCCTCCTCCTTTAGGATGGAGGTCTCAGCAGCCAGGCCGTCAAAGCTAGCGCTGGTAAATTGGGGTAACACAATTGACCCTGAGTGAGCAGATCGGGCTGAAGAGGCAGAACGACCTGGTCCACTGCCAGCCGAACGATGTCTGCGAACCACACTCGCCTCGGCCACCTTGGGGCCACGAGGACGGCGGACACCCCTTCCAGAGCCAACTTCCGAAGCACTCTGCCTAGCATGGGTGTCGGAGGAAACAGGTACAGAAACCCCAGATCCCCCCAGCTCAGGGACATGGCGTCCACTGCCAGAGCCAGAGGATCCTGGGAGAGCGATACGAAGTTCGGGAGCCTGTGATTGTGACGAGAGGCAAACAGGTCCACCTCTGGAGTCCCCCATTGGCGACACAGTGAGCGAAATACCCGAGGATGGAGGGCCCATTCTCCCCGACGGGGAGAGCCCCTGCTCAAGCGGTCCGCTTCCAGGTTCTCCACTCCTGGGATGTATACCGCCGAGAGACAAGGAACATGGGCTTCTGCCCAGGTCAGGATCAGGGACACCTCTCTGAGAGCACTCAGGCTGCGAGTCCCTCCCTGATGATTGATGTAAGCAACCGCTGTTCGATTGTCTGAACGCACCTGGACCGGAAGGCCCAGAACGTGCTGAGTCAGGAGAGTAAGCACCCGACGGATGGCTCTCAGTTCCAGAATATTGATGGGTAAGTGGGCCTCCTGAGGTCCCCACTGCCCCTGGAACTGCAGCTCCTTCCAGAATCCGCCCCATCCCGACAGACTGGCGTCCGTGGTGACAATTTCCCAAAGGGGGGCCAGGAAAGACCTGCCCTTCACGAGATTGGTCGAGACCAACCACCACTGGAGGGACTGCCGGACCCGGGAGGACAACTGGAAGGGCTGATCCAGCGACCGAGGCTGCCGGTCCCAAGACGCCAACAGATAAAGCTGAAGCGTCCTCGTGTGGAATTGAGCAAAAGGAACTGCCTCGAAGGAGGCAACCATCAACCCTACCAGCCTCATCCCCAGACGGATGGACGGCCGAGGATTGGAGAGTAGGACCCGAGCCAACTCCTGAATCAGAAGAATTTTGGACTGAGGGAGAAACACTCTGTGTTGATGAGAGTCTAACTGCATCCCCAGAAAGGACACCACCCTGGCCGGAGCGAGGGAGGACTTGGAGAGGTTGATCACCCAACCGAAACTTTCCAGCGTGGAGAGCACCACCCTGGTGTCTTTCTCCGATTGATCGAGTGACGGAGCCATGATAAGAAGGTCGTCCAAATAAGGTACGACACGAATGCCCCGAGCTCTGAAAATGGCCATGACCCCTGCCAGCACCTTGGTGAACACTCTTGGAGCTGAGGTAAGGCCAAACGGAAGTGCCACGAATTGATAATGCCGATCCTTCATCATGAATCGAAGAAAACGTTGATGAGGGAGGCAGATGGGAACATGCAGATAAGCATCCTTGATGTCTATAGACGTCATGAAGTCCCCTTGCCGAAGAGAGCCGACGGCAGTGCGCAAGGTTTCCATGTGAAACTTCCGAAAACGGATGAACCTGTTGAGCAACTTCAGGTCCAGGACGGGACGAACTGACCCATCCCTCTTGGGGACTGCGAACAGATTGGAGTAGAAACCGAGGCCCATCTCTAAACGCGGTACCGGCCGGATGACCGCCATCTCTAACAGATTCTCTACCGACGCCAGGAGCCCCTGTGCGGCAAAAGGATCGATGGGCACCCGAGACCGAAAGAACCGTGAAGGAGGGCGAGACTCGAATTCCAGCTTGTAACCGGACGACACTATCTCCTGAATCCATCTGTCCGGAACCTCCCGGTTCCAAACCTGGGAGAAGTGTCGCAATCGTCCCCCCACCCGCACGGGTGAGGGCAGCCCCTCATTGCTGAGCGGGCTTACCAGCAGGTTTGGGCTTGGAGCCCCAGGACTGGGCGGGACGGCCACGGCCCCTCCCCTGCGTCCAACCTGTACGACTGGTAGAGGGAAGGGAAGCCCCCCTACCCGCTCTGTATCCTCGAAAGGACGGCCTACCAGAAGCTGCCCCTCTAAAGGGGCGTCGAGGCCTCTTGCGTTGTGGCATCTTGCCACCCTTTGCGACTGAATCAATTTTCTCCCCGAACAGACGCAACCCCAAAAAGGGGAGAGCTGTGAGCACCCTTTTAGAAGCTGAGTCCGCCGACCACTGTCGCAGCCATACTGACCGACGAATAGCGACCAGCATTGCCGCTGTCTTGCTACTCATAGCCAGCGCATCGTCCTGAGCGGATAGAACGTAAGACACAAAAGGATCGCACTGCTTAAGCGCAGCGAACTCATCACAAGCGGGATTGAGATCCTCGCATAGCCCCTGGATAACAGATCTTACTGCTAAAAGAAGAAGGGCCGAAGCGCACAGGGGGCGCATCGTTGACCCAGCATAAACAAAGCCATGGCGAGCATACTGGTCAATCCTACGATCCTCCCCATCTTTAGGGACAGAGGTCTCAGCAGACTGTACCATAGCGGAGCTAGATAGCCCTAGCACAGGGGTATCGACTTCAGGAGGGACGGACCAAAGCTTCAGCAATTCTGGCGGAAAAGGATAACGCTTTTCCCAACTGGAAGGGATTCCAGATAACCGCGTGGGATGTTCCCATTCTTTAAGGACCACCCTCTCAAAGTGGTGCTGTCTGGGAAAAACCAAACGCGGCTGAGGCTCTTTAAACAACTGACCCTTTGGCAGGGTGACAGCCTCAGGCGGATCTAAATTCAGAATTTCAAACATTTGAGCCAGAATGGAGGGGGTGTCAAGGGCAACCCCCGCCGACCAATCGCCAATCGCATCAGCCTTAAGCTGATCTGCCGGCTCATCTGACTCCAAGAGGAATTCACCCTCATCCGGGGAGCCATCGGACCATTCCACAGGCTCACACAATTCGTCCTGAGGAGCCGAAGATACCGGAGTCAGGCGCTTCCGTTTTGCAGGGGCCTTTAGCCCCGCTTTAACGGGCAATACTTCCCGAAGATTGGCTGATTTTACCACCACCTCGGATTGCGAATCCCCACCCTTGACAGTGTCATGCGGGGTCCGGAACAGGGAGGGAGAGGCAGGAGATGATAGAGGTTGCGATGGGTCAGCAGCCGGATCAACAGACTGACGCGCAACAATCTGCCTTGCACAAGAAATGCAAATAAAGATATCATCAGCAGGGAGCGCAGCCCCACATTTTACACACCCCCTGGACGGCTCTGACGAGTCGTTTCCGGTAGTAACAGAAGCCTCCATATTGGTGATTTATGGTATCGCAAATACTGGGACTTTTAAGGCATAAGCCAACCCGGGATGCCCCCTTTATAAAGAATGTCCCGGAAGGGAGGGTTTTTTTTTTTTTTTTTAAGAGAAAAAGGTCCCCCTTAACAGTCTCAAAATAAATATATATATATATGTATATATATATCTAAAATGTGTAATTTCATATCAAAAATGACTAGCCAGGCAATATAGAGCCGGAGGGCCGCAATAAAAGAGGGATCCCAGGATCTGAAAGGAAAGAAAAACAAACCATCAGATCCCTTGTGAGTGTAACAATGCAGCATGTTCACAATAGTATAAAAAGAGTGCCTCCTTAAAAGTTTGCCCCATAAGAAAACTCATTCTGGCCCCACAAAAGCGGGGCCGCTTACCTGCTACCAACGCCAGGAGCCAGACCGGAGGGACATGTAGCAGCCGCAGCAGTAGAACACAAACCCATGTGTTGCTGCAGCGCGCGCCCCCCCCACGTGACTTCTTTTCACAGAAAACAGGAAGGAAGTGAGGCTGAGGCCGCCGAGCGCCGCTTCCGCCGGCGCCGCTTCTGCCGGCGCCACGCCCCCCCGCGTCACAGGGAGCCGCCCTGCTCAATTCAACGAGGGATTGCCACCAGCTGCGCTGGCTGACACCCAGCCAGGCGGCGGAGGAGGAGGAGGGGGAAAGGAGACATAAGCGCAGCCACACAGGCTGCCGCACGGAGCAGCGGGGAAGGGAGGGAGGCGGGAGGGGACCATCTGAAGCCAGCTGAGCGCGGTCCGCTGTCCCACCCCCATAAAGCAGACCAAATACACTGGCCATCCCTAAAGTATCTGCCCGGAGCTCCAGCCAAAAACAGACAAAGCGCACCTGCTGCGCAGTCTGCTACTATGTAAAAGTGAA
The DNA here is from genome assembly GCA_027917425.1 of Gastrophryne carolinensis. NCBI lineage: Eukaryota > Metazoa > Chordata > Amphibia > Anura > Microhylidae > Gastrophryne > Gastrophryne carolinensis. The sequence goes on from CM051234.1 coordinate 219,266,522, forward strand.
CACACAGCAATACAGTAAAAACACCATACAAGATACACAACCCTCTATACCCCCCCCCCCCCCCAAGTGAAGGGAGAAGGGACCGGAACGGGGAAGTAAGGGGCTACGGGGACCCTCGGGACAGGGGCATCCCATTTCCGGATCACCATGCCGGATTGCCGCATTGCCCCCAAAAGAGGGGGGCGAGCGGAGGAGATAAGCTCCTAGGCACCAATAGTGCCGTCTACCAATTACCCGGTGAGCAGCCAAGGCTGGGAGGCTTCCTATCCACCATAAAGGTATACAACTCAAACCGGGCAGAAATAGACCAAAAGGGGGGTGGCGGGGTAAGCCCCGACCTACCTGTAAGCAGGAAACTTCCAACCTCTGTTTGTCAAGCAGAGAGAAAAATACTGGTGATTGAAGGGAGGTACCAGGTATATATAGGCCGGAAGGGGGCTCGTTACAAGACTTCCTCTCTGCACTACGTCACCTGCGGTGGATTAACCCATGAAGTAATGAATATTTAAGAAGTGAAGCGGGGTGTGTGGCACACCAAGAATATACAAGGATTATGTAGGTCAATATTCCAAAGTTTTAAGAGGGCTATTCATTGGGTAATCAGGATGGCTAATCACTATCTAGGACAAGCATGTTCTACCAGTGGCATGCAGACCACATGTGGCCCATGGAGCCATCTGATGCAACCCACATTATTCAGTTTGGTTGTATACGTGAGCCCTCCTCTCGCTGATGTGTTTATATGAATTTTTAACATTACACAATTTTGCGATAGTGCTACTGTATGCTACTGTATGCTACTGTAGGGAAAATAATAAGGGTACCCAACGTCTCATTCCCTCTCTTATTATTTAGATAAGGAGTCCCCCTCCCTCTCCAAAAGGCCCGCCAACAGATTATGTTTTGTGGATCTCTGCATAGTTAGCTGTAGAATTCCCGTCTGAGTTCTAATTACTTCACATGTGTGTCTGTGTGGAGATCTGCAAAACCTGGCTTGTTACTGGCCCTAAGGAGAGGGTTGGGGAACACAGATTCTAGTCTATTAAGGGCAGGTCCTTCTTCCCTAGTGAAATCCTGCATCAATGTGTATATTAGCAAATAAGAGAAACCCAAGACAAGCCTTTATATCAATAAAGGGGAAAATCCTATGTACAATCATAAAACCCTGTGTGAACAATAATAAAGTAATATATTTTCTATATAAACTGAATGCTTTGAATGGTTTATGGTTTAGAGGGGGATTAGAGATACTGTTAAGATATAGGACTTCTGGAGGAAGGGCTACAAATATCTGGCCCATATATTCAGAGGACAAATCAGCATATGTATAGGTAGCATGTGGGGAATGCTGTATATTAATGTGGTATTAGGGTGGTGTGGTGAAAGGACATAAGTGTTTAAAAAAATTGCTTTACCGTATTTGCCGACGTATAAGACGACTTTTTCCCCCTGTAAAACATGCCTCCAAGTGGAGGGGTCGTCTTATACGCCGGGTGGTCCAGGGGCGGACTGGCCATAGGGCGTACCGGGCAATATCCCGGTAGGCCGGTGCCAGAGAAGGCCGCAAACCTGAAAACAACAGACGCTAGTGTGTGGGGTGGCCATTGCGGCTGGCTGGCCTGCCCGTCCCTGCTGTTCCTGTCGCCGCCGCTCTCATACACACAAACACGCACACACATTCATGCTTACTTCACTTCCTGGCTGTTGCGCGCTGGTCGTCGGTGGGCGTGTCCCAGATGGCCGCCGTCCAATGAAAACAATGGACGCTGGCCATCTGGGGCACGCCCACCGATGACCAGTGCGCAACAGCCAGGAAGTGCCGGTAAGCATGAATGTGTGTGCGTGTTTGTGTGTATGAGAGCGGCGGCGGTGGCGGCGACAGGAACAGCAGGGACGGGCAGACCGGCCCTCCGACCATCGGTAAGTGTGTGAGTGTGTGAGCGGCGGGGCGCGGGGAGGAGGGAGTGGGGCCACTCGCTGGCTGTACTGAGGGATGCCCACATACCTGTATTGAGGGATGTCCCATGCCTGTACTGAGGGATGCCCCCATTCCTGTACTGAGGGATGCCCCCATTCCTGTACTGAGGGATGCCCCCATGCCTGTACTGAGGGATGCCCCCATGCCTGTACTGAGGGATGCCCCATGCCTGTACTGAGGGATGCCCCATGCCTGTACTGAGGGATGCCCCCATGCCTGTACTGAGGGATGCCCCATGCCTGTATTGAGGGATGCCCCCATGTCTGTATTGAGGGATGCCCCCATGCCTGTATTGAGGGATGCCCCCATGCCTGTACTGAGGGATGCCCCCATGCCTGTACGGAGGGATGCCTCCATGCCTGTACTGAGGGATGCCCCCATGCCTGTACTGAGGGATGCCCCATGCCTGTACCGAGGGATGCCCCCATGCCTGTACTGAGGGATGCCCCCATGTCTGTATTGAGGGATGCCCCCATGTCTGTATTGAGGGATGCCCCCATGCCTGTATTGAGGGATGCCCCCATGCCTGTATTGAGGGATGCCCCATGCCTGTATTGAGGGATGCCCCCATGCCTGTATTGAGGGATGCCCCCATGACTGTATTGAGGGATGCCCCCATGCCTGTATTGAGGGATGCCCCCATGACTGTACTGAGGGATGCCCCATGCCGGTATTGAGGGATGCCCCCATGTCTGTATTGAGGGATGCCCCCATGCCTGTACTGAGGGATGCCCCCATGCCTGTATTGAGGGATGCCCCCATGCCTGTACTGAGGGATGCCCCATGCCTGTACGGAGGGATGCCTCCATGCCTGTACTGAGGGATGCCCCCATGCCTGTACTGAGGGATGCCCCCATGCCTGTATTGAGGGATGCCCCCATGCCTGTACTGAGGGATGCCCCCATGCCTGTATTAAGGGATGCCCCATGCCTGTATTGAGGGATGCCCCCATGCCTGTATTGAGGGATGCCCCCATGCCTGTATTGAGGGATGCCCCCATGCCTGTATTGAGGGATGCCCCCATGACTGTATTGAGGGATGCCTCCATGCCTGTATTGAGGGATGCCCCCATGACTGTATTGAGGGATGCCCCCATGACTGTATTGAGGGATGCCTCCATGCCTGTATTGAGGGATGCCCCCATGACTGTATTGAGGGATGCCCCATGCCTGTATTGAGGGATGCCCCCATGCCTGTATTGAGGGATGCCCCCATGACTGTACTGAGGGATGCCCCCATGCCTGTATTGAGGGATGCCCCCATGCCTGTACTGAGGGATGCCCCCATGCCTGTATTAAGGGATGCCCCATGCCTGTATTGAGGGATGCCCCCATGCCTGTATTGAGGGATGCCCCCATGACTGTATTGAGGGATGCCTCCATGCCTGTATTGAGGGATGCCCCCATGACTGTATTGAGGGATGCCCCCATGACTGTAAGAAGCCAGAAAGTATGACTGTAAGAAGCCACCCAGGGACTCTGGGGAAGGGAATTAACATGTTGAAATAAAATCTGATGTTCTTTTACGTTTTATTTGGTGTTTGCGGAAGAGGGAGTAGTCTTATACGGTGAGTATATAACAAACTCTATATTTTTAGTGGAAATGTTGGGGGGTCGTCTTATACGCCGGCAAATACGGTAACTGTATTAGATCAAGTCAGAATTAGGATTGTGTGTGAGAAGGTCAGGGGCAGGCTTATCACCTCTGGGGCCCCATGAAAAGTTGTGTCTGGGGGCCCTAATTGAACAGGAACATTATAAGTCTTGGCGAGTTAATAAAAACTCCCCAACCTGCCCCTCTGGTTTAGCATTTACCTATTAAATACTTCTCCTGTCACATCGCACTCAGCAACCCTCTGCTCCCTCACTATCCTCCGTAGGGAAGCGACATCTTGGAAGCCGAAGGCTTAACAACAGACACAGAGCTGCCCCTCAGATTTCATGCATGCCCAGTGTCATTGCATAGGCTGCATGCATGTGAGGTTTGAGGAGCAGCGCAAGGGATTCGAACAGTGGCCGGCGAAGAGATGACTATCCTGCCATCATTCAATGACAGCTAAATGTGGGGAGGGGGTGGAATTCACCAGGATGTCAGTGTTTAAGATAACTCCGCAATGAACAAACATTGCTGGGTACCTTCTTCTGGCTACTCTCCCAGGCTGTGTGCACCTGCTGCCAGAAATTAATTTATGCCTGGAGCAGATGCACGCAAAGGATAGGGTACAGAGGATACCGCTGGAGGCCCATGCATGCACCATGGGATAAAGGAATGAGGTATGTTTCCTGGGACCATGATCATAGGGTTTTGGGCTGTTTTAAAATGGGCCAAGGACATTAAAATGGAAAAGGGCCAACGAATATGGTTAAGCAGACTGCCAAAAACCTCACAGACTCAGCAGTGCCACACAACCCTGCCCTCTGCCTTCTCTACCTGTCCAAAACACCAGCAAGCAAGTATAAGAAATCTTTACTAAAACATTTATTGAGTGCGGCAAAAGCATGTATTCCACTCTGTTGGCGGAGCAAAACCCCTTCTCCCGCACCATGGGTGAAAAAAGTGAATGAAATAATGGGATTCGAGGCTCTATCATTCTCATTTCATGATAGACCTGAAGCTTTCTGGTCAACCTGGTTCCAAAGGCTGGAGTTTACTGAAACCCAAGTTGTAAAACTTTCCATAAATCTAAATTAAGCAACAAAAAAAAAATGGGCCAAGGGTCAAAAAAATTATCCTGGCTCTCTGTTATGGAGGGGATGCTGTGCCAGACATAACCTAGCAGTAAGCCTGATACCAGACAAAGGTATTCACCTGCTTCTGTGTTCCGTTACCACTGGTTAACCACCAAAGTAATGTCATTAGTAGAAGTGGGCTCTGTTTGGGAACAGACTTGCTAATAGAAAGCAGAACCATTCATTTTTAACTGTTGGTCCTAAACAACCCCTCCCCCCCCCAAAAAAAAAATAAAAAAGTCAAACTGGACTGTATATAGCAGCTGATCTTCTTTTGAGCTAATGGGATGCACCGAGTCCTACAGCATTTGTCAATGTCACTCCTTCACTGTGATCTGCACTGGCTGTTGGATTGCCAACACAGACACAGATGACGCTATGAGGGCTGAGCAACATAGAAAGCCAAGGGAAGAAGGCTCAAACATTGATAGGCAGCACATGTGACTGCTCATGAAGACATAAAGTATGAAGTAGGCACTAAACCAAGCACTGAAAGTGGAGAGCTGAAGCCTGCAGGACTCTTCTGGATAGAGCCTTTGGTCTGGGGGATTTTTTGAGCCTGGACTGCCCTGTTAAATAGCATACGCAACAAACATGAGCTAATGTCATCTTATAAAACTCCATTAACTAATACAGCCCCCACCCTCAAGCTATGCAGGTGTTTTTGTAACCTGAAAATCCACCCTCACTCACTCACATGTCATGAGGCAGGGAGAAATCTTCAAGCAGGGCCGCTCCGAAGTTGGCCTGCCTTCTACCTGGCTGCTCTGTTCATTGGCTGAAGGCTGCAGTCACATGCTGCACCTAGATGTTTTATATACCAGTCCTTGTAGGTGACAGCAATAAAGCACACCCTGTCTGACTGTGCCGAAAGTAAACAGAGGTAGAGCAAAGCGCTGCCCCCCCCCCTCCTCTGCAAGACTTGAGGCTCTAGTCAGGACTGCATGGTGAGAACTGCTCTCCTCTCTCTTGCACAAGCTCCTGAGCTGATGGGCGGAACCACAGACCCTAGGGGGTAAAAAAAGAAATTACAGCAGGCCTCTCACACACAGCAGAGAAGAGTGCAAGGGCCTCCTGACAGGAGGGGTCCCCACACAACTGTGTAGATTGAGGGGTGATAAAGGTAGCACTGGTAAAGGTGGTAGTTTTTCTGTCAGAGGGTATGCAGAGGGCGTGTCTGGTGCAATAGGCATGTGAGGTTGTATATGTATGTGTGATTTGAATGTGTTTGTGAATGTGTAGTCAAAAAAAAAAATTACACTACTTTATTACATTGTGGCCCATAACCGTTTACCAAATCACTTACGTGGCCTACAAATTTAAGGACCCCTGATCTAGGCAAAACTGACTGATTCAAAGAACTCATATTCATTCAGAAATGATCTCAGATTACTTACTCATTCCATGGTCACATTACTTGCATACAGTATTAGACTGTTTTGTTTAATTTACCTAGTGACTGAGCAACTCAATCATAAACTACAGTACTGTAACGTACTGCGGGGCTGTTAGCAATGTATACATCATGGCAGGGAGCTATGCCATAGTGAACAATCCCTTTAGGGTAAAACAATCCTTGAAAATATTATCCTCATGTATGTGGCACAAAACTATTTCAGTGCAGTGCAGTATGTTTCATGCATGCAAATGGCTGCTTTGTGTATTGTACAGTGTTAGATGGAAAGTGGGATTTCAAAAAAAGAGAAGGCTGGGGGCTTCTAGCCTAGTTAGCCTATTTAGTACAAGCAAACCAGTCCTGAGATCAGGCAGGCAGACCCTCTGTAAAGGGCAGCTCTATTACTCTAAAGATATATATATATATATATCAGGATTGAGGTGACCAGAAGTACACAGAGATTGAAAGTGAGGAGTCAAGGATCATGGGTCTGCAAAATTATTTACAAACTACATCGTATGCTGTTTTTTATCCTTTCCATATTCCTTTCTATATACAGTATACTGTATAGAGAGAGAGATAAACAGAGATTCCAACGGCAATGGCCCCTGCATAGATCCCCCTCAACACCTAAAGCACCAGCAACCACCTGCCACCTCCCAACCCTGCAGTTACCTATACTCACCTGGTCACCAGGACTCTGTAAGATGGGGCAGAATTCATTCATTGCATGTTGGTGCTTCAATTCCCGTTTCTTATGCAGACTTGTCTTGAACCAGTTGAATGTATTTAACTGTAGTTCTCGGGGGGAGATTAAAAGAAGATCTTTGCGCTTAAAGTTCCTTTTCCAGGCACACAATAACTTTCTTTCCCCCTATTCCTCCATAGGAATGGCAATTTCAAAGCATATCAGGTTATAGGTAAATACTTTATGTATCATAATCAAAGCTGCTTACTTCGCTTCAATTTCTAGGTTATGGCTGAGCTGGAAAGGGCATGGTATGGAGAGTCATAAGCATCTTCTGATGTGGTCAGAGACAGATGTAGGACCGAGCTAGGACACTGAGAGAACCAAGGGACAGAGTGGCTGTTAGACCACTTTTTTTGCATGGTCCTGGAGAAATGGAAAGCAGGGCAAACTTTGGCGCTCCACTATGGTTACTACTGCAGGAAATGGAGGACAGGCATCTGGTTAGCTGATTATGGCTCTTGGGTTTACAGTCCCTTTAAACCGGACCTTCAGCATAATTTAATGAAAATCCCAAACCCTTAAAAAATTACTCCACAGCATATGAAATTAATATATTTTACGTTTTTAGTCACTTACATATTATTCCCTCCCTCGCTGGGTTGCAACTCTGTTCAGGACTCTAGAATACGGGCACCGCCATCTTGCCTCCGTAGCATCCCATACTGAGGAGAAGAGAGGGGGAGGAGTCCAGGAGGGGCGGGTTATAGCTGTGCTTTGCTCAGACAGAGCAGAGCTGGGGTCAGGACAGAATGCAAAACGGCATAGTCAGAAGACACCTCCTGTTTGCAGGCAGCCTGTGACTCCATGGGCCACCATCTTGGATGTTTAAAGGCTCAGAAAATGCATTAGATGCAGGTAGGATGATTTTTATTGTGCGCAATCTGTATGTACAGAGTGGAGGAAACATATAAGCTCTATTATTATTTTGTGAGAAGGTCTGGTTTAAAGACTAAGTTTACTTTCAATGCCATTTTTAAAGGTGTATATTTTTGGTGCCAAGATGATGTCCTCGAGCTGATCTAGTTTTTTTTAATTTTATGTTAGAAAATGTGTGTTTTATGGAAGCAGTTTTCTCTACACTTTTCAAAATCCTATTCAAAGTGGACTTTCCCTTTAACCCTTTCGCTGCCAGCCTACCTGGAGTTTTTGTCACACTCTGTTGCCAGACCATTTTGCACTATTTTGCACTCCCCATGTTCAAATGTGATTTTTGAAGGGATTTCCAGGGATTTCCCAGGAAAATGATATATTGTTTTTTTCAGCAGAGTCTGAGCTTTAACATGAAATGTCTTGTTTGTCATTTTTTAGGTGTATTCTCAATATTTTTTGGCGAAATATGTGCAAAAAAATTAAAAAAATCAATTTTTTACAATTTGTAGTGTTTTTTTGTAATAAAAAATGTAAGTTTGTCAATAAAATCTTATTGCGTGTGAAACCCCAATTTCTCACAGTTACAGCGGTACCACATATGTATAGGTAGACACCTTTTCCTGCCCAGGAGACTCCCCCAAACTGAAACAGAGCTTTAGGGGATTTTCAGAAAAAATACAACTGTGATATGCGCTATGCGCACCTTGCAGTTTTTCCAGAAAAACAACCCTTTACATTTGAAATACCCCCCACAAACTATATATTCTCTGGAAGTACACACCTCAGGCTTTCTAGGCGTACCAGGCTTGTTGATGTGGCCACAGTTTTCTAGAAGTAATCCCTCAATGTATTCTTTGGTTGCAAAGAGTTTCCCTAAAAAAAGGATAAAAAAGCAGAATCAAAGCCACATTTTCCTAAAAAACTATATACAAACAAGAAAAAACAAGTATAATCTGAAAAAGCAACATCCCCCGAACAGAACGATACCCAACATGCATAGGTTCTGTCAAGGGAAGAGTTGCCAAACACCCCAAAGTAAAGCATGAGCATAACGGTAATTTTTCTTGAAAATTTCAGCTCTGCAGACAAAGTGCGCACCTTGCGATTTTTCAACCAAAACAACCCTTTACATTTGGAATATCCCCCATAAACCATATATTCCCTGAAAGTACACATGTTAAGCTTTCTAAGCATACCCAGCTTGTTGTAGTGGGCTCATCTTTCTGGAATTAATCCCTCAAAAAACTCTTTGGTTGCGCAGAGTTTCCCTAAAAAATGTATAAAAAAGCAGAATAAAAAACACCTTTTCCTAAAATATAAATATGCAAACAAGAAAAAACAAGCTAAGTCTGAAAGCGCAAGGTCCCCCGAACAGAACAATACCCAACATGCAGAGGTACTATTAACCCTTTTAATTGCCAACTTACTTGAGATTTTGTCACCCTCTGTTGACAGGTCATTTTTCCCCATTTTGCGCCATGTTTTGCGCCATGTTTTGCGTCATTTTTGCTGGAATTTTCAGGAAAATTATATATATATTTTTTGCAGCAGAGTTTAGGCTTTAACATGAAATGTCTTGTTTGTAAATTTTATTTATTATTAATTTTATTTATTAAGTAAAAAAAAATAAAAAAATAAAACATTTTTTTAGAAAATTGCCTCCTTTATTTTAAATAAAAAATGTATTTGATTAGGGAAAACCATATTGCATGTGAAAGCCCCATTTCTACTGATTAGAATGGGACCACATATTTATCGGTAGCCCCCTGTTCCTGCCCAGGAGACCCCTCTAACTGAAACAAGTAATTTTTAACATTTACAAATAAAATACAACTACCATCCACACTACAAAGGGTTAAATCGAGAAAAAAATATGACATGGGCCCCCCCCTTACCCAAAGTAACCACCAACCCTTAAAAATCCCCCAAAAAAATGACGTAGGGTCCCCCCTACCCAGCATTACCAACCCGGGCCAGCTATGGGGGCTTGTAGACCAGGGTGCAGGGGCCAGCGTTGGTGGCCCCTGGCCCTGCAGGCTACTAGCCCACATAGCCACTAAGTGGCCCGGGCCCTTCTGCCCCCCCCCTGGCCGTTGGAGAGGCAGGTAATGGGGGGCTGGGGGTTATGGCAAGTCACCCGCTTGCCGCAGGTGACCTGCTATACCCAGAGCCTTGTGAACTGGTATAAGGGGTCTCATGGACCCCTTACCAGTTCACAAAGGGTTAAATAAAAAAAACACCACACAAAAGTATTTTATTTAAAAAAAAAAAATTTTTTTTTTACTGTACTTACCTCCGATTGTAAGCTCCTTTGTCCCGCGCCGCTCTGCTGACAGATGCCGGTGATCGGCATCCAGAGAAGGGGGAGGCAAGAGATCAGAGGATCTCCTGCCACCTCCTTCCCCGTTGCCGATCACCGGCATCTGACAGCTGAAAGAGCTGACGCCGGTGATCGGGGCTGGGATGACGTCATAGCCCCGCCCCCAAAAGGGGCGGGGCTTGGCACGGAGATGGGTCGGGATGACGTCATAGCCTCGTCCCCAAGGGGGCGGGGCTTAGCGGCAAGATGGCGGCCGCCATCGAGGAGGAGAGAGGAGAGAGCCTCCCGGGCTCTCTCCTGAAGATCGGCAAGTCCTGGGGGGCGATCGGAGGCCCCCCAGGTGAAGAGGAGGGACAGCGGGAGCCAGCGCACACACAGGTAAGTGAATGTCATTTTTATTTTTTTTTTTTTTTTACAGTTAGCAGCTGCTGCTGCAGAAGCGGGGGGGGGGGGCGGCCTATTCCGGGGGCTCTCCTGGAGCCATCCGACCCCCCACGGGGGATCGGATGGCACCAAATTAAAGAGGAGACCCGGCCGGATCCAACGAGGGGTCAGGTGAGTAATTTTTTTTTTTTTTTTGCCCACTAGCAGGGGTAAATGCCAGGCACGTAAATTTTACGTGGCTGGCACTTAAGTGATGGAGAGGCAACCACGTAAATTTCACGTGGCTGGCATTTAAAGGGTTAAACTGGGCATTTTTAAGGGCATATGTTCAAAAAGAAAAGGCCCGACCTGCCCAGTACATTTGTTGAATCCCCCTGGTAACAGAAACAGGGCCCCTGTGGTTGCACCTAGTTGTATTCGATGATGTCAGGTTGAACAAAAATGGTCAAATATACAGTAATCTAAGATATTGTTAAAAGTAGTTCATAAAACAGTAGCTGAATCACTTGGCAGGTCAGACCTGTCCTTGAGCCTGTCTGCACTTCTTAAGCAAGCCTGTTAGTATTTCGTTTATCCTGATGCATTTGTCATATTTACATCAACAAGCCAGATGTGACCTCTAAAGCATGCAGTTGTTGGAATACATAGGCACAATTCGGGACACGGTGGCGTTTGGAAAAACAAACAAGCTGTGCGCTGTTGTAAGTTTTTATGCTGTTGAATCGCAGCCCAGAGGTGAAAAGTGTTAATCTGTGGAGGAAAGGCAAGCTAATGCTGTAAAAGTGGATATGATGCTGAGCACACAAGACTTTTTTTCATTGCTGTCCAGAGTGGTATATTAAACTATCGTATGGTACAATGTTGTTTTATGTGCCTAATAATGGGAATTTTATTTACTAAAAAAATATTAGGAATGCTCAGACATTTTCAGGTACCTGCATTTTGGGATGTGCTTGTTGTTAGAGAATAAGAAAAAGCCTTCAGTGTTTGGTTATACAACTTTTTATAAAGTTGGCAACATGGTTTGATTTGCAAAATAAACGAAACCAGAAATATAATTAGTGCAGTTTCTCTAGTTTTTGAATTTTGAATGCATCAACTATAGTAATATGCCTATTGGTAGACACCAACTGAAGGGGTCCCCAAACTTTCTTTTTATCGAGTTCCATTTTAAATTCTATTTTATGATCTAAGGTACCGCCAGGTAAAAACACACAAAACAACCAAGTACATCTCATATTTTGGAACAGTTTTGCATTTATAGAGCCAATCAGGATTGGGTAAAGTATAGATGGCAGCAGATCAGATTGGAATACAGATCAGTATGCATTAATATATATCACCTGATCTTGTGTATAACCTGTGGCTAGGAAACACTGATCTAGTGTTGCAAAGCTCAACTTGTTAGTTATAAGTACGCCCAATTGTGGACTTCATCGAAGGGCTCTAGACCATATTAAGAAAAACATCCCACTCCTTAAAGTGGACCAAAACCCAAAGTTCTGGTCCGCGCCCCGCTGTGTGAAACCCCCCCAGGTCGCCTGAACAAACTTACCTCTTCCTGGTCCTACGACGCCTACACGGCCGTTCGTCCATTCAGCGTGACCAGATCCGCTCGAGTCCCTTTGTCCAGGTGCTCATCTAATACGAGTGATTCAAAGAGCGCTGGCGGGCGCACCTCCCACTACCCTCTAACAGGGAGCGTGCCCACGCTGTCTTTGGTGCTGTATTTTCTGGAGCTGCTCTGCGTTTCATCATTACAGTTACAGGATATTACTGCTGGACAAACTTTACAGTGTGTTTAGGTTGCGTTTTAGTTGTTGTTGTCATCCAAATTAAACATTAGTGAGCAAAAGAAATCAAGAAAAACAATTCTTCCAGAAAAATATATATTATCATATATATTTTTATCATTATATATCATTTAAAAAAATTGCGTTAACTTAAGTTGGGTAAATCTTCACCAAAAAAGAAACACTGGCACGTTTCCCCACCTTTCGCTTATACACATACTGTAAGATCCACTGTTACTGCTTCAAGCATGCAAACCTTTACCTGGAGCTAATTCAGTGATAAAGAGCGACTGGAAAGCTTCAAATCATGTGAAAGAAAAAACACTAGCGTACTGTAATAAAGCCTCACCAGCAACATGTTCTGGGCATGTTTTCTTATCTGTGACATTTTTTATGTGTACCTAATGTCAAACCCCCATACCTGAGTTTGTTTGCTAGCTTGTATGTAGCCTTTGTCTCAATGTGTCACAGTTGTGACTAACTCGTCAAGCAAAGCAGGAGAGGAAACAGTTGAGGTGAAAAGTGAATCACAAATGAACACAAAAAGGTGTGGACAGGTACAGGAAATGTCTTGGAATAAAATACATCAGTGTGAATATGTTGATGGCCCTGCTATGCTGTATAGTGAAGTGAAGAAATGAAGATATAGCAAAGTACTTCATATAAGCTATATTGGGTCTTAAAGGAGCACTATTGCAAAAAATGGCCCAATGATAAAAAAGACAAATATGCTGGATGGCAGGAAAAGGGGTCACTTATACACCAGCCATCACGAAATACCCAGACAGGCATTTTCTTTATTAAAGTGGACCAACACCCAGGATTTTCACTATCCTGGGTGTTGGTCCACTTCCGCGGGGCACCCCGATGGGGGAAACCCCCCAGAAAGCCCCAAAAACTCACCTGACCCCACTCCCACGTGACTCGCTCCACCAATCACCGGCGACGGACAAGCGAGGTCCGTCAACGGACAAGGTGAGAGCGCCCGCCGCCGCCTCTCGCGCGTCCCTCCTACAGGGAGCGCGCCTGCGCCGGCCATTCACAAACGGCCGGCGCGGGTGCGCGCCCTGCTAGAGGGACGCCGGCCCGCGCATGCGCCATTGGAACGAGGAACAGGTAGGATTTGCGGGCATCCTGGGGGGTTTCACACAGTGGGGCACCCCCGATCGCCGTCCTGGGGGGTTTCACACAGCAGGCAGGGAGCTGATCGGCCCGGGAATCTTATAGATTCCCGGGCCGATCAGCGGTGGGTATTGGTCCACTTTAAGAAGAAAGAGGATATCAGGAGTGACAGGTTTTGTCACCCCAGATACACTAAACCTGTCACCTCTGGATTCCTACCAGAAGCAAACCACAAGTTTGGTGGGAGTTTTATTCAGTTCAGATGTCTCATTAGCTGATGTGTTTATATGAATTTTTAATATTACACAATTTCGCGATAGCGCTTCTTAAAATATCAGGGGGTAGTACTTTTGCTCTACGTATACCATACAGTATGTCTAAACTATCCTCTTTATCCAAATAAAGCATTTGCACCAATGTGCAACTAGGAAAAGGCCAATGTGAATCAAAAATCCCTATTGGCTTGTCAGAGTTCTTTCATAGGGTGTCCATGATGAAATGTAAGAGTCCTGGTCAGTTTCGAAAAGAATATACATTTTATTCGCCAAGTACATTGCAACAACCGGAACAACACCCATTTTTCATATACTGCCTGACTGACGATGCCCCCTGTGCAAAATTGCTGGTAAACAGGTAAATCTTACATTTCTCCTGGAGAAATCATGAGCTCTGATTCGCCGCTGCAGTCACATGGTTGCCAGCACTTGACTGATTGAATAACGGTTTACCAAGGTGTGAAGGATCACTGAAGATCCTCAGCGCACAGGAATAACTCCTCAACTCATAAAGGTCCTGAATTGTAGATAATGGCATAGCCGAATAAGCTGTGTACAGTTGGGGTATTCCAGGCACTTGACATGCTCTTACTGTGCAGGACAGCAGTATTGCATTATTCTGGAAGCCAGCAGGAAAGTTTCTAAAGACTCTTCATGATGACCCAGCTGGGGCTGGCCCAAAGGGGTACCAGGGAATCCTCATGTGGGTCCCTTGGATCATCATCAACAAAGGGGCTCCATATCCTGGCTACCCTGGTTCATAGAGTGCTTACATGAGTGCCTGGGAACAACATGGTCAGCTATTTCTTAGTTTTAGCCCTGTGTATAGCCCTGGCGCTCAAGCAAAACTGCACAGATGGCTGTTAATGGTGATAATGATCATGCTGCCCATTCTTTTTATGGCAGGAGCAGCAGATACGGCTAAATGGCTCTTTTTTTTTTCAACAGGAGAGCACAACCTATCCACCCTGTGTAGTAATGTCTCTGTTACTTTGTGTATCTGTCTGTCTGTATCTGTTTCTGTATTACATTATTTATACAGCAGGCCTCATTTGTGCATAGCTTCTTTGTGGCATCTCAAGTGCACAAATAAACAATACAGTTTGGCATAATGTATGTTTTTCCTTTTTTTGGGGGGGGGGGGGCTGCACAGCCTACACATCCTACAGCATGCTCAGCCTACAGATGCCCTTTATATAAGTCTCATAAAGCCCAATGTATTGATGAGAAGGGAAAGTGTTTCATGAAAACTAAGGCCTAGCTAGTTATAAACATGTGATCAGATGTGATCCATTGTAGCAATTCTTGGTTATGATAACTGATCTCCATAACCCAAGAATACATAATAAGCAGCAGTACACAGAAAAGCAGCAGTCTTATGGAGAAATGTGGACCAACACCCAGCATGATCTGATCCCTCTCCACAGGACAAAAATCCAAAATCGAGATGCCCCGCTGTGTGAAACCCCCCAGTCTGCCCGCTGCACTTACCTGATTGCTGGTCTAATGGCGCATGCGCGGGCCGCGGCTGCATCTCGCGCTTCTCTCTAGCAGGGAGCGTGCCCATGCCGGCCACTTGTGGATAGCCGGCGCGGGTGCGCTCCCTGTTAGTGGGAAGCGCGAGATGCGCCTACCAGCGTGCTCGGAGCCCCTGCGGTAATACGTCTCATTGACGCGCATACCACAGCGGCTCCGAGTGCGCTGATTGGACGAGCGGTCACTCTTGCGCTGTAGGAGCGCCGTAGCCATGGTCCTCATCCTGAGAGTTAAAGTCCTCATCCAACTGTCTTGGAGCTCAGCAGTTGTTCCTGCATCCCAAAGGATAACTTTCCAAATCAGCAATCAGTTTAATTCCAACAAATTAACAATATATATAATTTTCTTTATATATGTATTATTACACGGGAGGAGGGAGGTAGTGCTACACAAAACGATGTGGGGCTTTACTTTAACATAAGGTTGAATATATTTGTGGCACTTGTATAATTAGTGGTGAGAAGTGGCCAACTCATTAAAGGGAATGACCACTTTAGCGCTTGTGTACTCCACCACACACATTTGGTGCTCATAGCTCATAGAGATGCCAGGCCATTGGGTGCAAGATAGAAATAGGTAAGCAAGGGAAAACCTTGCACCCTAAAGACAGTTCTGATTGGAGCATAGACCTTGAATGCAAATGTTTAAACTTCAGAACAATCTGTTTATTTCTCAAAAGCTGGACTATATAGAAAACAGGAGTGAGGCAGTCACAACTAACCTCCTGACCATCTAAAAAATCTTGTAGTTTTTCTTTAGGTAGAAAGCTCACAGCGATGTCTGCTACAGTTTGTAGCATTTCGACCTCCCAGGATTCAATATAAATGCATGTATTGTATATGGCAACACTAGATGCAAAACAAGAGGCACTTGCTTGTGTAAAACCGACAAGTTGTTATTGTAATTTACTAGTGTTATGATAGTTCTTTTTTCCAGCTGTTGCATTTTTATGGGGGTGATGTAAAAATACAGTGCAAGGCCATCTGACGTGCAGGGCTCTGCCTGCACAAAGTGAGCACTGAGGCGAGTTTGTGGTTCTAATCTATTACACTGTGGTGTCTTTCTGAAAGGGTGCACACAGCTCTGCATGGAATGTTATCATTGGACGCAATACAGGTTTCCAAATAAAAAAAAAAGAAAACTTTGTTTTTATTCCAGCTTTGTTTACTTAAATGTTCTGAAGATTACAACTGGCAGGTTATTTCTATATCCCACCTTGGCCTCCTTCTAACCTGGCAGCTCTTAGGGCAACAATCAGCCTGTTTGTGTGGAATCCTTTCTGTCTCGATAGCGTATAGGGCTATTTAACTGCCTGGTAATAAATAACACAAGTTCCTAAACTCTGTAGGAAATACAAAATGTACAAAGTCCTACAGAGAAGACACACTTGGCCGTTAGTAAAACTACTGGACAGAAACAACAAATCTGACCTCCACCGGTCTGTGTCAACAGCACGTCAGCCTGTAAATGTCCACCATGCATCAGGCAATCAGAAATGCTGAATTCTGCCATTCTTCCTCATGCACAGAAGCCTGTAACTTCCATTCTAAACCTTCCTGGTGACAGTCTCACCAATAGAAACAGAACATAGAAATAACTGTAGGCATAAATCAAGGCAACTGCTGTTTTTATTTTGTTTCTCAATTCATATTGACTTGTACAGGAATCTCCAGCAATAAATAGTAGCTCAAATCTAAATCCTTTGTCTTCCAAACATTATAGAGTTAAGGATTCGGGTGCATTAATTGGAGCTATGAGTTGTAATTAAGCTAACTTAGGAGGCGTGTTACCACAGCATTGTATGTGGCTGAAAATAAATGTAAATACAATGACTTTCCCCCCACACCCCCTTTGCACCAATATTTCTCTGTATCCAAAATGCAAACTTGGCTGTCATAAAATGGATGCCCCATGTCCTGCAAATATACTGTAGGTAGTCCTGGCCAGTGGCTCTTTGGCGCTGTACCATCTGCTGGTGTAATTATTGTTTGGTTTCCCCAATATACATATCCTGACATTGCTCAGAACGGCTACATATGGTATGACCATATTCTTTATCCCCTCTAGCTTCCCTGCTTCACTAGTGGTTTTTGTGTTTTTTTCCTTTTTCTGTTTATCAAAGCCCATTCTAATTAGCCAAAGGGTTTAAAGACCTTCTTCTTAGAAAGTTTGTCATAAAAACCAGCTGCTGAGTAGGTTTCCGGCAGACCTCTGTTCAGCCTTAATGTTACCTGGCAGTCCAAGAAGATCAATGTCATCAATATATTGGAACCAGGGACTATGTACAATTCCATGGAATCTGGTTAAAGCCATCTTACAGATAAACTATGACCTGAATGAGTACAGGTTATGGTACCTTTACAGACAGAACAGTGACATAATAATATTGTATGACATAACAGATCAGGGGTGTAAACATCAGCATTCTGGTTGCCAGGGCCAGTTAATAACAAACACATACCAAAATGCAAACAGTACAGTTCTAATGTATGGTTGCCCAAGACATATGTGGATGCAGGATTGTTTTACCCAGGATAGCCACAGAATGATTCTAGCCAGGACAGATGCAGACATGTACACAGAAAGCTGGATGGGTTAGGCAGCCCCAACTTTTGTAGTGGGAGCTGGTTGCAGAGAGACACTGAACAATTGCCAAAATGACTTTCTTGTTCATTAAAAAGGCAGAAACTGACAACACCTTGTCTGGGGGTAGGATTAGAAGCGGTACTACACTCTACAGTGGAGCAAAGCATACAAGAACATCACTCTGCAATGCCACTCACAAAGGACGAAGACATGCTGCCAGTGTCAAAAGCCTTGGAGTGATTGGGTCAGCTAGCAGGGACACCACCCAGCTGCCTCTGTCTGGCACTTGTAAGAGGGCCACATAAAATGCTTGGTGACACATTCAGCCCCCCGGCCTTGAGATTGTAGTAGATGTATTCTGAAGGTGTCGAAATAATCTTCCAAACTCATGTATAGATACTTATTGCAACTATGATGTATAAAAGAAAGACCGCACTCTAAATCTTAAGTGAAGTAAACTAGTGTGCAACACTAGAGGTTGGCCGAAAGGGAACCCCCTCCGGAGGCCAAATTGCAAACAAATAGGGGTCACACACCCAATGGGGTGTGTGGGACCCCTATTTGTTTGCAATCTAGATACTTATTGCCACAAAGATGAAAATGCATCAATAAAACGGCTTTTCAAACTGAATAATATCCCACAGTACTGTATAGATAGCATTGTCTGAAAGCATGAGTGCTTTTACAGAATGTACACACCATAATTGTGCTCCCCCAATAAACCTTTGACTTCTGTAAATGTCCATTCCATCAGCTACTAACCTGTGGTAACTGAAGAATGAGCAGAAGCAACTAATGGCCATGGCTATGCAATTTCAATTGCTGCAGATAGAAAACACTCTTAGGAACTAATAAACCTTTCCATAATCAATGTTTCTGAAGGATGATGCATCTATAAATGTAAACAGCATCCATCCTCTGCAGTAAAATATTTAAAATAACAATCAACAAATACGTTTTTGAAGTCAACACAGTTTTTAGAGCATACAAATATCCTATTAAATTACCAAACTCTGGGAGATTTCTTGGTATTGTGGTGCATCAACTAAAGAAATCATATCACCAGAGTCTTTGAGAACTACAGAAAAATACAATTCTTTGATTACTCACCTGTAGAATTGGTATTATGAGTATACAGTACGTCCTGCTCCAAATCTAATACTTACAGTTGGGATATACTCCGCCAGATGGCGCTGGACTGCAGAGACATCGAAAATAGGCTCCTCCCGGCCCCTCAAATACCCAGGGACCAACCACAAATCCCCAGCATTGAAAAGCAGTTAAGGAGAAGCCGGGAGAATTATCAATCCAAACTATCAACTATAACAATGATAACAATCACCATACAGGGGATCCAAGAAAATGCAAACCAAGGGTGGGTTGGAGCAGGACGTACTGTATACTCATAATACCAATTCTACAGGTGAGTAATCAGAGAATTGTATTATTCTTAGTATACAGTACGTCCTGCTCCAAATCTAATACTTACAGTTGGGACATCCAATAGCAGTGTCCATAAAGTAGGGTGGGATCCCCAAGAAAAATCAGCAGCAGGCAGTTTAAACCACTGCCGCCTGCAGAACCTTGCGGCCAAAAGCAGCATCAGCTGAGGCCCTAACATCAACCTTGTAAAACTTTGAAAAGGTATGAACAGAAGACCAAGTAGCGGCCTTGAAAACTTGTTCAACAGAAGCCTGGTGCTGAAAAGCCCAAGAGGCACCAATAGCACGAGTGGAATGAGCAGTAAGGCGGAAGGGAGGATTCTTCCCCTTAGCAGAGGAGCCCTGAATCACAGCCTGACGAATCCACTTGCTGATAGTAGACTTGGCAGGAGCCAAACCCTTCCTAGGACCAGAAGGGACCACAAAAAGAGCATCAGTTTTCCTGAAAGGTGCAGTAGCCACCAGATAGAACTTCAGACACCTAACCACATCCAAAGAGTGCAAAACTCTCTCCTTAGCATTGCTAGGATTAGGGCACAAAGAAGGAAGAACAATATCCTGATTCAAATGAAAGGCAGACACTACCTTAGGCAGAAAATCAGGTCCTGGTGTCTCTCATAGTAGGGGGGCTGAATGGACAAAACCGTGAGCGTAAGAATGGCCAAGGCAGCATCCTGCACAGGTTCAAAGGGAGCACCCTGCAAGGCTGACAGAACCTAGTTCAAATCCCAAACAGGCACCATAGGTTTACGTGGGGGACGCACATGAGTGACCCCCTGGAAAAAAGTCCTGATCAGAGGGTGCTGAGCAAAGGACTTCTGGAGAAAAATAGCCAGGGCAGAAACCTGACCCTTCAGAGTACTGAGTTGGAGCCCCATCTCCAACCCATGCTGAAAGAACTCCAGAATCCTGGGAATAGAGAACACACAACAGGGAAGAGACTTAGACTAACACCAGTCAATGTAGGCACGCCAAACCCTGTAATAAATAGAAGAGGAAGACTTCTTCCTAGCTTTAATCAAAGTATCCACAACTGAGGAAGACAGCCCCTTCTCCATCAAGATGGAGGTTTCAGCAGCCAAGCCGTCAAAGCCAGAGTTTGTAAACTGGGATGGCGTAGTGAGCCCTGAGTGATCAGATCTGGCACCAAGGGCAGAGCGTACTGATCTACTGCCAGCTGTACCACGTCTGCGAACCACACTCTTCTTGGCCACCTGGGGGCCACCAGAATTGCTGGCACCCCTTCCAGAGCAATCTTGCGCAGAACCCTGCCCAGCAGGGGAATTGGAGGGAAGACATACAGGAACTGAAAATCCTTCCATGACATTGCTAGCGCATCCGAGGTCAGGGCCAGAGGATCCCTGGACAGAGAGACAAAAGCTGGAAGCTTGTGATTGTGGTGGGATGCAAACAGATCCACATCTGGTTGGCCCCAACGGTGACACAGAGATTGAAACACCCTGCTGCATAGGGACCATTCTCCCTGGCGAGAGGTCCCCCTGCTCAGAGAGTCCGCCAGGTGATTTTCCACCCCCGGGATGTACACAGCTGAAATGCAGGGGACATTGGCCTCCGCCCAAGTCAGGATCAGAGACGCTTCCTGGAGGGCCCCCTTGCTCCGGGTCCCTCCCTGATGATTGATGTAGGCAACTGCCGTCTGGTTGTTCGAGCGCACCTGAACAGGCAGGCCCTGAAGATGAGTAGTCAAGCGAGCCAGAACTAACCTGATCGCTCGCAGCTCCAAGACATTGATAGGTGTGTGGGCCTCCTGAGGGCCCCACCTCCCCTGGAACCGCAGGGACTTCCAAACCCCCCCCAACCTGACAGACAGGCATCTGTGGTGACCGTCTCCCAGGAAGGGGCAAGAAAGGATCTGCCCCCCCAACAGGTTCCTTGAGTCCATCCACCACAAGAGGGACGTCCTGACCAGGGGGGAGAGCACACAGACCCTTTCCAGGGACACTGGGTCCTTGTCCCATACAGACAATAGGTGAAGTTGCAGAGGCCTCAAGTGGAACTGAGCATAAGGGACCGCTTTGAAGTACGCCACCATCAGGCCCACCAGCTGCATCCCCTGCCTGATGGAGGGATGCGGACAAGCTAGGAGGGACTGAGCCTGTGCAATCAGACTGTCCACCTTCTGCTGAGGAAGGAAGATCCTTGCCTGAACTGTATCCAGAATCATTCCTAGGAATGGAGTTACCAAGGAAGGGGACAGTGAGGATTTGGGGTGGTTGATCACCCATCCAAATGACTCCAGAGTGGACACCACCAGCTGAGTATCCAACTCTGCCTGATGTAGAGACTGGGAAGTGATGAGGATGTCGTCCAGATAGGGAAGCACGCGGACGCCCTGACATCTGAGCAGAGACATCACGCTAGCCAGCACCTTGGTGAACACCCTGGGAGCTGAAGTGAGGCCGAGGGCAAGGCCACAAATTGGTAGTATTGATCCATCAGAGCGAACCTGAGGAACCTTTGATGACCTGGGAACACAGGAATATGAAGGTAAGCATCTTTGATGTCCACAGAAGTCATGAAATCCCCTTGGCGCAGGGAACTGATGGCAGAGCGCAGAGTCTCCATGCGAAAGCGCCTGCCCCTGACAAACTTGTTGAGAATCTTTAAGTCCAGGATGGGCCTGACAGAACCATCCTTTTTGGGTACTGTGAATAGGTTGGAATACAAGCCCTTGCCTTTTTCTCTTAAAGGGACCTGGCAGATGACCCCCAGCTCCAGGAGGCCTTGCACTGCTTGCACTAGCTCCTGAGCTGACACAGGGTCCTGAGGAATCCGGGATCTGATGAATCTTGGAGGGGGATCGGCAGCAAACTCCAACTTGTAACCGGAGGACACTACCTCCTGAATCCACCGGTCTGAGACATGAAGCCTCCAGACGTGAGCAAAGTGCTGCAGCCGTCCCCCCACCCGGATGGGTGAGGGCACCCCATCATGCCTGAGGGGGCTTGGGAGAGGATTTAGCTTTGGGACCCCAGGAGGAGCCGGGACTTCCACGTCCTCTGCCTCTACCCCAGAAATCTCCCCGGGCCCCAGGGAGAGAGACCCCCCTTCCCTGTCTTTCACCACGGTAAGGGGAGGAGAAGGAACCCTGACCCCGAAAGGGACGAGGTTGCCGCCTGCGCTGGAGTAACCTGCCTCCCTTAGAAAAAAGGTCCAGGCGGTCTCCAAACAGATGCAGTCCTTTAAAGGGAAAACCAGTGAGGGCCTTCTTGGCAGCATTGTGAGCACAGGGTACACAGACCCGCATCTTGTCAGCGTCAGCATGAGGCTGCCCACACGCTACACGCAGCCGGTCTTGTCCCAAAGGGACCCTGGTAACATTATCCTGGGATTCCTCCATATGGTGATTATAGCGACGCTATACGCCGATAGGGAATAACGCTATATAGCAACCTTGGATGCCCCAATAACCCGCAAGGGACGTGGGAGTATAATTTTTACAAGGCCTACAAGCAATATACTAAAACAGGGCCGGAAGAAGCCAAGAAGGGTTCGTCCTGCCTGAAAGACATAAGCAGACAAGACCATAAGTACATCGTAACAAAAGTGAAGCAGATAAAGCAGCCCGCGAGGGCACTTACGGACCGCGGTAGGTAGGAGTCCGTCTCGCATAGGCCAACCAAGTCAGAAAAGATGGCGTCGGTATACCTCGAGGGGCGGGCCAATAATAGCGATGACGCGGAACGCGCCAAAGACGGGCCCCGGCCCCCCCCGAAGAGCGCGAAGCCAGAAAGGCCAACAGCCAATGATGGCGCGCCTGAGGTAATGCCGCCGCCAAGCGCGGAACAAAGTCAGTGCGCGGCGGCGGTAAATTTAAAAGACAAGTCAGAGTGGCGGCTGACACAAGAATAAAGACATGTGAAAAGTGAAAGCACAGACTGTATAACATACATATCTATACACATACACCCCCCCCCTCTTTTCCCCCGAACACTACAAGGAGGATGAGGGAGGACGGCGGCCACTTAAAGAGGGCCCACCGATAGGTAGGGGCAAGGGGCAATAGTACAGGAGGGGCATCCCATAGAGGCTCATAAGCCTGAACCGCCTACCCTTTGGAGGGGGATTGCGGTGGAGCACCAACGGCGGTGCTGCCTACCTTCACCTTCACCCGACCAGCGCAGCCAAGGCTGGGAGGCATATTACTAGTGGAACGGGTGGGAATAGTCCTACAGGGCCGCAGGTTAATAACCTCGCTCACCTGCGAGTAGAGAGCCAATTTCTCGTCCTTCGCAGCCAGACTGCAGAGAAATTCAGGGGATTTGTGGGAGGTCCCTGGGTATTTGAGGGGCTGGGAGGAGCCTATTTTCGATGTCTCTGCAGTCCAGCGCCATCTGGCGGAGTATATCCCAACTGTAAGTATTAGATTTGGAGCAGGACGTACTGTATACTAAGAATATTGTTTGTTGTCTTGAAGGGGAACTATATTGAAAACCTAGAACTCTTTTGCATGCTAGAAGTCCTTTCACAATTGCTCACCCCTCTCTTCTCTTTGGGGGGGGGGGTGTTGAGAAGGCAAGCACCCCATTTAAGAATGGATGGTGGGTTAATAAATGGACTTATGGTTTATTTTCACAACACAGTTTAATCCGCCAGCAGAGGCTCTCCACAAGGAGAGGAGTAATCCGCTGTAGCATTCCGAAATAGCTCATAATAGAGCAATTCTAAGCCAAGCAGCAATTATGACTACGGTCAGAAGAACAGTGTTTTTGTGAAGTACATTTGCATGTACATATATTGTTATGTCCATTTGCTCACATCCCAATTTCAGTTTTTAGCTAAATTATATTGCTATAAGAGTTTTTTTGGCAAAGGTGGTAAGAATATCAGTGAAATGTGGTGCGGTAAAAATGAACATGGCCAAAACAAGCCATTAGCCCTTTAAATGCCAGCTGAATGAATGTAACATCATTGCCTTGCCTACCTTTAAGTGCCAGCTATATGATATTCATGCTCACCTCTGCGCAGGATCCATCACCACGATTCTCCATCAGCTGGGGGGCCACTGATCCTCTCCGGGCTCTTCCGGCTTCACTAGAGAGCCAAAACTGCCCAATGCATCTAACAGCGCTGCAGGAGGACAAACATGACTTAAAATGGCAATTCATGCCATTGGCTTCCTGTTACTATGCATTGCCAGTTGTCAGTTGTATCTGGGAAGCAGCATGGCTGAGATGCTAGGAGAGGAAGCTACAAAATGGCCGCTACCTCTCTTTTCCAACTGTGCCAGGCTGTTGGCCCAGTTTAACTGTTTGTGAACTGGTAAGGGGTCCATGAGACCTATATACTAGTTCACAAGACTTGAGAGGCTGGCAAGTCACTTGCAGCAAGCAGGTGATTTGCCATTAACCATTTGGCCCCATTACCTGCCTCCCCAAAGCGCGGGGGGTTGGCAGAGGAGCATGCAGGAAAAACTGTGCAAACAGTGAATTCCTCCTGTAAAGGGTTGTTTTTCTAGAAAAACTGCAAGGAGCACTTAGCAGTTGAATTTTCTTTTAAAATATCCAAAAGTACTATATTCAGTTTGGGGGGGGTCTCCTGGGTAGGAAAGGATGTTTACCGATACATATGTGGTACAGTTGTGACCCGGGAGGAATGAGGCTTTTACACAAAAAAAACATACATTTTTACCAAGATTGGACTGTAATATACCCCGTCAGGGTATAGTATAGTCCAATCTCTTGGTGTTTCAACAAGGGAGCAAGCTAATAGCCAATTGCAGGGTTTGGTTTCACCAGGAGTTCAAAGATAAGAAATCTTGGTTTGCAGGGGATTGGTAAACGGAGGGGCAAAGGCAATTGGGATACCCCCATGAGCAGTGAACAACACCAATTTTCTGAAAAATGACTTTTGTTCTGGTTTCCAAATGGCCCGATGCGCATATGAGTGCCTACAGCTAAAAAAGCAAATATCAGCAGAGAATGTCCCCTGCTGCAGTTTCACGTGAACATCAGCAGGGACGTGCACAGTGGTGCCATAAGCACCAGAGCCTGTAGGACCCAACCGCTTCAGCTAACAGTACTTGTATTGGCAGGGAAGTGTTTTTTATTTTATCTACTTGTCTGGGAGTCTTTAACTTCTGCAGTTTTACTGTTATGCCTAACATTAATTTAGAGGAACATCATGTATTCTGTTTAGTCTTGGTCTTTAAAATTTAAAGCAGACCTTAAGTTAAAAATGACTTTTGGTCTCTTTTCACAACCACCCGCAAGGCATTCTGATTTAAGATGCCTTTACAGTTAAAGGTCCTTAGCGAGCCAAAATTAGGCATGAAGCTCTGCATGAGTGGGTTAGGATGAAGTTAGTTTGCGGCCTTATTTATCAAGGGCTAGCGCCAGGTAGTGTCTGACGAGCGCCAGGTACCGCCAGCTAACGGCGGCTACCGAATCAAGTACGCCCGGCGGCGGTCACAATGACGCATTTATCACCCTAAATGAGGCTAGCGCCGGCAAGAGCGTCAGCTAGCGCGGGATTCATCATGTAGCCAACTGCAACGAACAGCGCCGCTACTAATCCCATCACAGCGCCAGGTATGACCTGTCGCTCCCTGGCGCTCTCCAATGCATTTCAATGGAGCAATCTTTAAATATTCATAATTAATTGAGTTTATGTTTTTTTTTTTTTTTTTTTTTAACTGTCAAAAATTCTGTGACCATTACGGCAATGTTAGATATTTTTTTAAGCAAAAAAAAAAAAATATGTGCAGAATTGAGATTACAGGTCTGATATTAATGTATTCATATTACAAAATGTTTCGAAAAACTTGTATAATTTTTACATTAAAAAAAAAATGGTTGTTTGGGGGTTAAAAACTACTTTACACACATCGCCGCCAGCGCTCTGGGGTTTAAACAAGGAATTCACAGCGCGAGAAATTTTTGAGCGTGATTTGTTAATGAATCTGCAGCAAGCCGTTCGCTCTGGCCATTCGCTGTCAGGCGCACCCATACAATGCAGAACCTGTGAAACATCGACCCCTAACCCCGTATTCAACATTACCGCACACCGACTGAGTCGCTGTCAACAAGCAAACCCCGGCCAAGCACAGCGAATACTAGCTGGCGCTGTGAAAATCACGCTACTGCCGCTCATCTGTCGCTACCTGGCGCTATTAATGAATCGGCCTCTTAGTGTCCCCATGAACCGGATTCCTTTGTGACACAAAGTTGATAGAGAGGGTTAAGCTTCACTTAAAGTTGGCCAGCAACAAGAGGTCTGATTATTTACTGGCTTTAATGGTCAGCTCTACATCCAAGCATCAGTTATACTGACAGAGGCTATTAAAATATTTTTTTATAAGATGTAAACGGCCTGATAGATGGCATGAACAGGGCAATTCTCATCTGATAATGGCCACATTAACAGTTCTGTGGATAGTCACCTTTACTCTAAGTTGAACATGAAACAAATACAAATTTTATGTTTCCTTCTTAATCATCATTGCAAAAGTATGAGGTTGTAATTGAAACTGTTTCTCGTAAATCACACAAACCAGTACTAAGTACATGCACTCCACACAGTACATGTGTAATTCACTAAGCATTAAAGCAAATCATCAGTGTTTTATGCACCACAAGGGCAAGATAAAACTCTCGACAAGTCAGCATAGCTACAGATGGTGTAAAGTTATGGCATCTGTATCATGGCAGCTTTTATGTCTTGTAATTATACTGCATGCATTTTTAATTCACAAGGATAAGAATAAAGAGATCTATCAATTTATGAACACTGGTCCAGATAACACAATACCGTAGACCCCAATTACATAGAACTTTAACTGGCTTCCTACACATATGGGTCGATTCAAAGAAACATGTAACAGCTTGGATTTGGGTGCCGATCATCCTATTTTTCACGTCCGCTCGTGCGTTCGTATGAACTTGCGAGTGATTCTATAAGCAAATACGTTTCTATCCTAAAATATACGTCCGTTCGTATGGCAGTTCGGGAATCAGACCTATGTCAGTTTACATCCTGATTTTTCCGTTTCATTTCTCAGGTTGCAACATTGGTTTTGCCCTTTTTCCTTTTTTGTCTGGACGTAAATCCTTCTGATCTTGCGGCTGCGCACTACAAACTTACCTCATTAAAGTGCATTCTAAATATTTGGTCTTTTATTTTTCTTTATTTCATTCATTTTGTAGTAACCAACCATTAATGAATGCATTTGCATAAGTAAATCTTACTTTGTTTAATTTTTAGTTAACTTGCATTTTTTACTTGTGGATTTAATTTTAATATTTTGGCTTCAAATGGTACAACTTAAAATTTTGTGTGTGGTTACCCACACCCTCTACATACAGATTTGCTCTCAAATATTAAAAAACACCCAGCAACTTCTGCATGTTATGAGCCTAGAAACAGCCAAGATGGCGGCTCAGGTATTATCGGGCAGCCTGCAAACAGAAAGGGCCTTGTGACTGTGTTGCTCTGGATTCTTTGATTTCTGACCTTTCCGTGCCCCCAGCTCTGCTGTGTCTGTGCAAAATACAGCAGTAACCCACATCCTGCACTTTATCCCGCTCTCCTCTCCTCAGTAAGTGTGATGCATCTGACCAAAGATGTGCTTAAATAATTAAACAAAGCAAAGGTAAACAACTACACCAATAAATGCAATCTAAAAATATTATTCTAGTACATCAATTTAAAAATAAATACCAAAGGACATAAGTTTCTTTAATTAACGCAAATATATTGCAAAATAAAGGTTTACATGCAAAGGACTAATTAAGGTCCACATTAAAATGCTTTTATAAGGCATACATGAATCAGGTATGCATTGCTATACAATTTATGGCCTCGGCCATGCTGATACATGCAGTTCATTGCAGCTCAAGATGCGCAGACTCCTCCACATAGCCAAAAAACCTGTTCAAGAACAGCAATACGACTGCTAAAAGGTGTCGGCAGAGGCTTTCTTTTAAAACGTATTTAGAGGTTTGAAAACTGTTCTCTGAATCACACGGAAACACATCCGATTATCCTAAGTTTTACGTTTTCATCCTAAGTTTTAGGATTTGATCCTAAGTTTTACGTTTTGATCCTAAAATTTAGGAACGAACTTGCGATGATCGTAAGAGCATATACGAATTCGCACGTAGGCTCGTGCGAGTCGTAAATGGCCAAAAAAACAGGAAAAAATGACTAACACCCACCCAAACTTACGATTCTCGATCCGAAATCAATTAACTTTTGCTCTTTGAATCGAGGGGATAGACTTTAGGGAAAGCACTTTGAATCCTCAATGCAATCAATATGGGTTACAGCATCTGACCATTTTAATGTCTGCTTACTTCAGAACAGGGCAGCTATCAGCCCTTATTGGCACATAGCTAAATGCTTATATATATATATATATATATATATATATATATATATATATATCCTGTTCATGTTGTATAAGCAATATGACAGAAAATATTATATCACCTCTCTGACCTGCTCATCATCAACGTGTAGGGAAATTGTCACCAAACAAGAGGGCCTGCTCATAAACAGAGTGCCCCACAGCAGTTTTCCACTTCAAAAGACCTTACTAGCTTGTTCGTCAGAAAGCCTTGGTAAGCAGAAACCCCTGCCCTGAAGCTGGGCAGACAGGTAGGTTTCAAAGATTTAATCCAGACACACCAGTGCCAGTAATTCATTAAGAATTAGGGGGTTGACGTGCAAATAATGAGCTGCAGCCCCTCCTAATGGGGAGAGCAGAGTGGCCATCCAGGAGTTAAGTGTCCAGGGAACAGACAATCTACCTTTTTGGGGAGAGGTCAAACTGGAAATCATGCTGGAAAGAACCACAAAACAAGGATCAGGAACCACCCCACATTCAGTTTTCTGGTTTCTAGCGAAGTAAACTATAACGGACGTATATTTTATCAGTTCCTTCAGTAATTTACCAACTTGTAATTGCCCTTCTGATCTGTATTGCATTTACTCATTGGGGTCAAGTCAGAGCCAGGTAAGAATTCTTACTTTTTTTTTAGGAGAGAAAAACGTACAGCGTGATCAGTGACATCAGCTGGGGCCACAATGCACTGTTTTCCTCACATGGTGAAAAGCCCTTATTTAAAGTAAGGGCCTTATTCATGAAGGGATGGCGGCAGGTAGTGCCTTGTAAGCGGCAGGTAGCGGCAGGTGAACGTCGGACACAGCACGCAATTACACATTTATGAAGTCGATTATGGTGAGCGTCTGGAACAACGCCATGTAGCGTCCGATTCATCATTATCCCAGGCTCAGTGTACAGCGGCAGCGTTCAGCCTTGCAGAGCGCCACGTCTTACCTCTCGCTACCTGGCACTCTCCCATACATTTCTATGGACGATCCTTAAATCCCTTTCTTGATCCCAATTTTATTTTTTAATAAAACTCAAAGCGTTCGCTCTGAAATCCTCTTTACAGACGCTCATCTGTTGCTACCTGGCGTCAGTAATGAATCAGCCTGTAAGTATATTTACAGGACAGTGAAAATGGTAATACTTTTAGTGTAACCACATAAATGGCAATGCAGCAGCATCCCCATCTGTGCAGTCCAACAGACTATAGAGAGTGCGCACAGCAGGGGAAAAAAGTATGCCATTACATGCACATGTAATACAGCAGTGGATCGTCAGCGACTCCAAATGTGGAGCACCCCAAATTGAGGAGTTATGAATACCGGGACCTGCTGTATGCATTCCCAGGGATCCTATACTCATGTAGCCGGCAAACCCAAGGCTCATCTCTGCTATACCTTTAGCTGAGGTGAATACCATCGTCAGGCATTTTTGAGGGGGTGAAGCCAGCAGTGCGCACTCCATGGATCTACCTCATTGAGAAGCTTCTCACTTCCCTCTGAACAACGTATCCATCTCAAAAATCCAATCAAATGATTTGGTGTGTTGAAGTGGACATTGGTCTAGTAAGATGGAAGACCCCACCCAGTCTAGGCAAGCTGGTAGGAATGCTTACATTGTTCTTCCCTTTATGCGCCACCTGTTAAACATATCGACATAAACATACATTTAGGCTCTGTTCACAACTCTGCCCTTTCTATGCGTTGCAACGCAGAAATAAAGAAGAGGAAACACTGTACATTATTCTAGATGAGGTATCTGTGCTGTGTTGTGCAACGATTTAAAAAAGCGTTGCAGACACCTTTTTAAGCACAGAGTTGTAACAGCGCAGGTAAATAGCAGTCTAGGGCAATGCAATCACAACACATATATAACGCAGTGTACCTGCGTTACGTTTGTGTTGCATTTGCACTGCTATAGAATTTACCATTTACTTATTATGCAAAAAATGTTCTTTTAAAAAACGCAATGCAATCGCAACACTAACCCATGAAAAGCACAGCGTTTGTTTTTATACAATGTCCCTCTGGCATATTTACAAAACGCTTGCTCTTAACACAACGGAGAGGTGTGAACAGAACCTTAGTAAAAGCAGACAACCTCTATAAACAAGCTGAACGTAGCTAGTGGTAAACTTTACTTACATTTCTGCTTTACTTGACTGTGACTGAATAGCAATACAAGCTATAACTACACACCTAGCACCACCCCCACTATCTAAGGAAAAAGCAAAAAAGTTTTCCTAACCTGGAGCATGACCATTTGTCAGAACACATCGCAGGCAACTTGCCTGTTTATTTAAACTCCCATATTCCAGATAACTGCCTTCAGAGACGTCATATTTAAACAGAGATGACATGCTTCTACAGTTCAACCATTATACTAAACTACAGGAAATCATCCCAAAAAGGCACCCCTCGTGTAATTGAACGATGTTATAAACAGCAGGAAATTAAACGGAGTCATTTATGCTGACTTTTGGATTCAAGGTCTGTGAAGGCGCTCCAAGCTCAGCCTTATTTTCTATGTACTCGCCCACTGTAAACGCCAGAGAAACAAGGTGTAACGACTGATACGACCCTCTTGACAGCCTGTTTGTGCTCATGTAATTGGATAATACATTAAGCTGTTTTCACCAGGCTGGCTTAAATACCACTGTAGCAATCATCCACATAAAGAACAAAAAAAAATCTCTAAAAACGTTTTTCCTATTTATCAATCATCCAAACACTAAAAGCAACACTTTATCCTAGCAACGCCCAGCCAGGATCTAACATCATTCTACACAGCCTTAGTAGTTGATTCTTCCACTGAGCACATTTCTTACAGAAACATTGTATTCCTTAAAAATGTAAAGATAACAATCATTGTTATGTTTATTTTTATGTTAACAAGGATCATCATTATAGTCATGATAATAACTATTGGCAGTAGTAATAATGGTAAAAGTATTAGCAACAGTATCAGAAAACATAGGGCCTGATGTATCACTTCTGCCAGACAATGCCATTTCAGTGCAAATAAGAGTAATGAAAAATATGATTTATACATTTTTCAGCATGTTGCTGCGCTGCTACAGTTTTAGTAAATGTGCTTCTTGTAGTGCGCAAGTGTGAAAAAAAATGATTTTGATATATTTTTTACTACTCTGGCACTGTCTGGCAGAAGTGCTTGATAAGTCAGGTTCACAGTAGTAGTAGTATTCATTTTCCTAATAAAGTTAGGTTAATTAGTGATTTGTTTAGCTTTTGGTAATGAGACGAATAAATGCTAGTTATTGTATATTATCTATACCTGGTTAGATATTTGAAAAAATATTTAACCTGAAATTAGAAAAACATGGAGACTGCTGTCTGTGATCACCTTTTGAACTTGGTAGTTACTCCAATGCAAATGTGATCACCAAAAGCTACTGACTTGCATACATTTTCCTGGTTAGTAGTCCTTAATGTATTAATAAGAATAGGACAGGCATATACAAATGTAAAAAGAAATCATCTATGGTTTACCTGTAACAGATTGATGTTAACTCTTTAACTGCCAGCCTACCTAGAGTTTTTGTCACCATATTTTGCCAGACCATTTTTCACAATTTTGGGTTATGTTCAGCTGTGATTTTTGATTCCAGGGATTTTTCCCAGGAAACTGATATATTGTTTTTTTCATCAGAGTCTGGGCTTTAACATAAAATGTCTTGCCATTTTTTAAGTATATTCTCAATATTTTGGGGTGAAAAACATATACATTTAAAAAAAAAACAAAAACAATTATTCTCCCTGTTACAATGGTACCATATATGCATAGATATACACCCTTTCCTGCCCAGGAGACTCCCCCAAACAGAAACAGCACTTAAGGAGATTTTCAGGTAATATACAACTGATATGCGTGACCTTGCCGTTTTTAAGGAAAAATAACCCTTTACATTTGAAATACACCCACAAACTATATATTCTCTGGAAGTGCACACCTTAAGCTTTCTAGGTGTACCAGGCTTGTTGACGTGGGCACCGTATTCTGGAAGTAACCCCTTAATGAATTCTTTGGTTGCACAGGGTTTCCCTAAAAAAAAAGAATAAAAAAGCAAGAATCAAAGCCACATTTTCCTGAAAAAAACTATAGGCAAACAAGAAAAAACAAATTAAATCTGAAAAGCAAGGTCCCCCGAACAGAACAATACTGAACATGCATAGGTACTGTCAAGGGAAGGGTCAAACACCCCAAAGTTAAACATACACGTAAGGGTTATTTTACTTGAAATTTCAACTCTGCACACAAAGTGCACACCTTACGCCTTTTCACCCAAAACATCTATTTACATTTAGAATGCCTCCAACAAACCATATATTCCCTGAAAGTGCACACATTTAGCTTTTTATGTGTACCCAGCATGTTGTAGTGGGCTCAGCTTTCTGTAAGTAATCCCTTAATTAATTTTTTGCCTAAAAAAAATGTCTAAAAAAGCAGAATAAAAACACATTTTCCTAAAATATCAATATTCAAAAAAGAAATAACAAGCCAAATCTGAAAGCACAAGGTCCCCTGAGCAGAACAATATCTAACACGCATAGCTATTTTAACCCTTTTAACTGCTTGTCTACTTGCGACTACTTGTCACCCTCTGTTGACAGGTCATTTTTCACTATTTTGCGCTATGTTTAACTGTGATTTTTGCGGGAATTTCCAGGAAAATGTCTTGTTTGTAATTTTTCTACTTTTTTTTTTTAATATCTTTGAGTGAAAGTAAAAAAAAAAAAAAATTGTCTTGTTATTTTAAATAAAATGTTTATTTTATTAAAGAAAACCATATTGCATGTGAAGGCCCTATTTCTCCCAATGACAAGATACCACATATGTATCAGTAGCCCCCAGCTCCTTCCCAGGTGACCCCCCCCAAACTGAAAAGAGCACTTTATAACATTAACAAATAAAAAACTACTATCCACACTATATAGGATTAAATAAAAAATTGATGTGGGGTTTCCCTTCCTGGGGGCATTTTTTCTGGATATTTAACGGTTAAAAAACCCTTAAAAATACCCTTAAAAGGACGTGAGGCCCCCCTACCTAGCATAACCAGCCTGGTGACCAGCTATGCAGGGGTTGTAAGAACAGGACGCAGGAGCCAGCTTTTGTGCCACCCGTCCTGCAGGCTACAAGCCCGCAAAACCTCTATGGCCCTCTAAGGGCTCCTCTGACTCCCAAGGCTTTCGGGGGGCAGGTAATAGGGGGGCTAGGGGTTAATGGCAAATCACACGCTAGCCACAGGTGACTTGCCAGCCCCCAAGCCTTGTGAACTGGTATAGGGGTCTTATAGACCCCTTATCAGTTCACAAAGGGTTAACTGTAAAAAGACACCTAACATAAGAGAAAAATACAATTCTGTGATTACTCACCTGTAGAATTGGTATTATATGTATACAGCACATCCTGTTCCAGAAGATATTCCTTACTCTTGGGTTATACATCCAGTAGATGGCGCTGGACTGCAGAGACAGGCTCCTCCCGGCCCCATATATACCAGGGACCTCCCACAAATTCCCCAGTATTGAAAAGCAGTTAAAATGAAACCGGGAGAACTATAACCACTATAAAAAATACAACAATCACCATAAAGAGGTAACTAAAAATAATGATAACAAGGGTGGGGTGGAACAGGACGTGCTGTATACATATAATACCAATTCTACAGGTGAGTAATCACAGAATTGTATTATTCTAAGTATACAGCACATCCTGTTCCAGAAGATATTCCTTACTCTTGGGACATCCAATAGCAGTGTCCGTAAGGTAGGGTGGGATCCCCAAAAGTAACAGCAGACAGTTTAAACCACTGCCGCCTGCAGAACTTTGCGGCCAAAAGCAGCATCAGCTGAGGCCTTAACATCACTTAGAAAAAGTATGAACAGAAGACCAAGTGGCGGCCTTGCAAACTTGTTCAACAGAAGCTTGGTGCTGAAAAGCCCAGGAGGCACCAATAGCACAAGTAGAATGAGCAGTAAGGCGGAAGGGAGGCTCCTTCCCCTTAGCAGAGTAGGCCTGTATCACAGCCTGACGGATCTACTTGCTGATAGTAGACTTAGCTGAAGCCAGACCCTTCTTAGGTCCAGACGGGAACACAAAGAGAGCGTCAGTCTTCCTGAAGGATTCTGTAGCCACCTGACCACATCCAGAGAGTGTAAAACCCTCTCCTTAGAATTACTAGGATTAGGACACAGAGAAGGCAAAACAATGTCCTGATTGAGATGAAAGGCAGAAACAACCTTAGGCAGAAAATCTGGCTTAAAACAAAACACCACCTTGTCCTGGTGTCTCTCAAAATAAGGAGCCTTGATGGAAAGCGCCACCAACTCAGAAACACGCCTAGCAGAAGTGATAGCCACCGAATGGACAAAGGGGCCCCTTGCAAGGGCTCAAAGGGAGACCCCTGCAGGGCAGATAAGACCAAGTTCAAGTCCCAGACTGATAACATAGTCTTACGTGGGGGATGCACGTGAGTAACCCCCTGGAAGAAGGTCTTGATCAGGGGATGCTGAGCAAAGGATCTCTGGAAAAAAATAGCCAAGGCAGAAACATGACCTTTCAGAGTACTGAGCTGAAGACCCAGATCCAAACCATGTTGCAGAAACTCCAGAATCTAAGGAATAGAAAACACATGACAGGGAAGCGAGTTAGACTCGCACCAGTTAATGTAAGTACGCCAAACCCTGTAGTAGATGGAAGAAGAGGATCTTTTCCTAGCCCTGATCATGGCAGCCCTTTTTCCATCAAGATGGAGGTTTCAACAGCCAGGCCGTCAAATCCAGAGTTTGTAAATTGGGGTGGCATAGATGCCCCTGAGTGAGCAGATCTGGAACCTGGGGCAGGGCGTACTGATCTACTGCCAGCTGAACGATGTCTGCAAACCACACTCTTCTTGGCCAACAGGGGGCCACCAGTATGGCTGGCACTCTTTCCTGAGCTATCTTGCGCAGCACCCTGCCCAGCAGGGGAAAAAGGGGAAACACATACATTGCCAGGGCATCCATGGCCAAGGCCAGAGGATCCTGGGACAGAGAGACAAAAACTGGAAGCTTGTGATTAAGACGAGTCGCAAACAGATCCACATCCGGCTGACCCCAGCGGTGGCACAGAGAGCGAACTCTGCTGCTGAGGGACCATTCTCCCAGACGAGAGGTCCCCCTGCTCAGAGAGTCTCCCTCCAGATTCTCCACCCCCGGGATGTACACAGCTGAGATGCAGGGAACATTCTCCTCCGCCCAGGACAGTATCAGGGACACTTCCTTGAGGGCCCTCTTGCTCTGGGTCCCTCCCTGATGATTGATGTAGGCAACCGCCGCCTGGTTGTCCGAGCGGACCTGAACAGACCGACCCCGCAGGTGTGGGGTTAAATGGGCGAGAATCAACCTGATCGCCCTCAATTCCAGAATGTTGATAGGGGCATGGGCTACTGAGGACCCACTGACCCTAGAATTTCAGGGACTTCCAACAGCCCCCCCAACCTGTCATACTGGCATCCGTGGTGACAGTCTGCCAGCAGATTTGTTGAGGCGCTGTAAATCCAGGATGGGTCTGATGGACCCATCCTTTTTGGGAACAATGAAAAGATTGGAATAATATCCTTTGCCCCTTTCCCTCAAGGGCACCCGGCAGATGACTCCCAGTTCCAGAAGGCCTTGGAGAGCAAGGGACAGACCCTGAGCTGACAGGGGGTTTTGAGCTAACCGGGATTTGATGAATCTTGGGGGCGGCCAGGCTGCAAACTCTATCTTGTAACCGGAGGACACTACCTCCTGAATCCACCGGTCTGAGACATGACACCTCCAGACATGAGCCAAGAGCCGAAGCCGTCCCCCCACCCGGATGGGTGAGGGCGCCCCTTCATGCCTGAGGGGGTTTGGGGGAGGACTTAGGCCTGGGACCCCAGGAGGGGCCAGGGCGGCCACGTCCTCTGCCCATGCCCCAAAAATCTCTGCGGGCTCCAGCAAAGAAAGCTCCCCGTCCAATTCTGGAGCCACGGAAGGAAGGAAGAAAGGCACCTGAATCCCGAAAGGACCGGGGCTGCCTTCTACGCTGAGGTAACTTGCCTCCAGACGTTCACCAAAGAGGCGCAGCCCCTTGAAGGGAAAATCAGTGAGAGCCTTCTTAGCAGCGTTGTCAGCTGCCCACTGGCGCAGCCAGACCGAGCGGCGTATCGCCACCAACAAGGCAGAAGCCCTGCCACACATTCTAATGGTATCATCCAAGGCAGAGAGAACATATGCAACAAATTCCTCACAGCGCAGAAGAGCTCTATACTCTTCACTACCTGCATCATCAGGGGCCCCATTTAAGAGACTCCTGAGCAGGCGTTTAATAGCAACAGCCATAATGGCAGAGGCACAGACCGGACACAGCGCGGTCCCCACACAAGCAAAGGCATGGCACGCCAGCTGATCTATACGCCTGTCCTCCCCATCCCTCAGTGTAGTAGAGTCAGGGGAATGCATGACGGATGTGTTGGACAAACTCAGAACTGGTGTATCCACCTCGGGAGGACATGACCATCATTTAACCATCTCAGCGGGAAAGGGATACCTCTTATCCCAACTCTTTGGCACCCCGGGAAGCCGGCTAGGCCATTCCCACTCTTTGAGCACCAGATTATTAAAGTGAGTTTGTTCTGGAAACTCCAAGCATGGTTTAACAGAATGAAACTGCTCCCCCTGCTTCCGCGGAGCCACGGCAGGAGGAGAGATACAGAGTACTTCAAAAATGTGAGCTAAAAGCCTGTCAGTATCATCTGAAGCCCAGGGGTCAGACCCATTATCGGCACCATAAACCTTAGGCTGAATCCTCAGCCTCCATAGGAAAGAGGGAAACACCAGGTAATAAATGCCGCTTCTTAGCAGAAGCCTTTCAATGCTGGCCACCCGTGCAGCCAAATCAGGTTGAGACGCCCCACTGGTATGCACCTCACTAGGAGTCAGATGTAAGCGTGGGGGGTAGGTGAAGCCCGAGGGGGCGCAGGCCCAGCCACCGGTAACCCACACTGCAGTGCAAGCGTCTGCTGGGCGCAGGGTACACTTATAGGGGATACCCCACATGCCACACACAGCCGGGCTTGTCCCGAAGGAACCTCAAGCACATTATCCTGAGAAGCCTCCATATGGTGATTATTGTGGCACAATATGCCAAGTCTAGATTGATGCCAATAAGGCTACCCGGGATGCCCCAATAGCCCGCTAGAGAAGTGGGAAATATACAAATACAAAAGCCCGCCAATAAGGGGTTGACGCTGAAAGGGGATAGGACCAGGAGAAACCACTAAAAAGTTTGACCAGCCTGTAAGACATAAAGCAAAGAACCAGTAAGCATAATACAATGAAATAGAAAGAAAAGGCAGCCTGCAGGGGCACTTACGGACCGCGATAGGGAGACGCCAGACACGCAGCACAGAAGCTCCAAAATGGCGCCCGCATATATCTCGAGGGGCGGGCCGTGGAGAAGTGATGCGGGAAACGTCATCCGCAAGGCCCCCCCCCCGAAGAGCGCGAAAACGCACCCCGTGACAAGGCCAACCAATGACGGCGCAGTAGCGCCTGAGGCGATATTGCCGCCGTCCGCAGAGCGGAGTACAAGCACGCGGCGGCATATAATACATGCCAGAACAAAAGGCAAAAAATGAAAACACATATTAAATACATACACCACCCCACCCCCCCCGAGATCTACCCAGGGGGAGCGAAGGGGAAGCAGCGGACCACCGAAGAGGGGCCTAACTGAGGGGACAGGGGGCGAAGGGCACACAGCCGCGGGAAGGGCATCCCATAAGGCTCACCACGGGCCTGTACCGCCTACCCTTTGGTGGGGGACTGCGGTAGGAGCAGCGCTCCTTAGCACCTGGTAGCGGTGCTGCCTACCATCACCCGACGACCACCGCAGCCTAAGCTGGGAGACAGAGAAAGGAACGGGTGGGAATAATACCATTTTGTGATTACTCACCTTTAAAATGGGTATTATAAGTATGTCACACACCCCGCTTCCACTATTCATGACATGCATTATGGTCCAGTAGAGGGCGAACTTCTGCAGAGATGAAAGCAAAAAAGAAGCCCCTCCTGGTCCATAAATACCTGGGACCTCCCACACATTCCCCAGTATATGACAGCAGTAAGGGGACCAGGAAGAACTAATAAAAACATTCTTAACAATAAAAGGTTCACCATATAAAGGATCCAGAATACTAAAGGGCGGGATGAAGCGGGGTGTGTGACATACTTATAATACCCATTTTAAAGGTGAGTAATCACAAAATGGTATTATTCCAAGTATGTCACACACCCCGCTTCCACTATTCATGACATATGGGACATCCAATAGCAGTGTCCGTCATGGGTGGGGATCCAAATACAGCAAAAAAAATGCATCAATTTAATCCATTGCAGCTTGCAGAACCTTGTGGCCAAAAACAGCATCCGCTGAGGCCCGCACATCAACCTTATAAAACTTTGAAAAAGTATGAATAGAAGACCAAGTAGCAGCCTTACAAACTTGTTCAACAGAAGCCT
This sequence comes from Gastrophryne carolinensis, assembly GCA_027917425.1. NCBI lineage: Eukaryota > Metazoa > Chordata > Amphibia > Anura > Microhylidae > Gastrophryne > Gastrophryne carolinensis. Next base: position 219,305,606 of record CM051234.1, read on the forward strand.
GGTGCTGAAAAGCCCAGGAAGCCCCAACAGCACGAGTAGAATGAGCAGTGATCTTAAAAGGAGGAACCCTCCCCTTAGCAGAATAGGCCCCAACAATGGCCTGGCGTATCCATTTACTAATGGTAGACTTGGCGGGCGCCAAACCTTTTCTGGGCCCGGAAGGCACCACGAACAAGGCGTCCGTCTTACGAAAAGGAGAAGTAGCAACCAAATAGTACTTCACACAACGAACCACATCCAAAGAGTGCAAAACCCTCTCCTTGTCATTGCTAGGCTTAGGACACAAGGAAGGGAGAACTACATCCTGATTGAGATGGAAGGCAGAAACCACCTTAGGAAGGAAATCTGGTTTAAAGCGAAAAACCACCTTATCCTGGTGTCTCTCAAAGTAAGGGGCCTGAATAGACAGAGCCGCCAACTCAGAGACACGCCGAACAGAGGTAATAGCCACCAAAAAGGCAACCTTTTGAGTGAGCACAGAACGAGCCACATCCTGCATCGGTTCAAAAGGAGGCCCCTAGAGGGCCGAAAGAACCAAATTTAGGTCCCAAACCAAAGACTTTCTAGGGGGCCGAACATGAGTGACCCCTTGGAAAAAAGTCTTGACCAGATGATGCAAAGCAAAAGACCTTTGAAAATAGACAGCCAGGGCAGAAACCTGACCCTTCAGAGTACTGAGCTGGAACCCCAGATCCAGACCGTGTTGTAGAAACTCCAAAATCACACCCTCTACCCCTCCAAGTTTCCTCCAGCGATAACCTCTGGCATCTGACTGCTCAGCACCAAGAGAGGGATAACATCACGGGTTGGCGGGGCTAGTGGAGGTGACTGCAGAAGCGGGGGAGAGGGCTCCTTTCAGGCCTTCTTCCCACCGCAAAAAGGAGACCTGGCCAGAGGGATTGTGACCACCGGTGAGTAAATGTCATTTTTTTTTAACTGTTACTGGCAACGCCCAAGACGAGGGGGCTATTGTGGCTCTTACCTGAAGCCAGAAGAGTCCCAGGGGGATCGGATTACCCCCGGCCAAATCGAATGAGGGGTCAGGTCAGTTTTTTTTTTACTTTGTGTGCTTTCAAATGGGGGAAAGCCAGGCACGTAACTCTCATGTGCTTGGCACTTAACGGCAGGAGAGGCAACCACGTGAGAGTTACACCTTTGGCAATAGAAGGGTTAAAGGGTAATTCCACTTTTAATGGAAAGTTATCTGTTATCTTCTTTTTGTTTGCAACTCTGTGTTATAGAAGAAAACAGTTTTCCATAGCAACAATGTGTTTACCTTAGCTATGTACACCAAAGTGGTGATTTTGAGTACATATCATAGACTTCCTTACTCTAACTTGCTAATCATCTGATTGGCTAAGGCAGGATGACTGGTTTAACCCATTCTTCAGTTTGGAACTGCTAAAGAGTTCACCTGTTAAATTGAAAAAATTGTGGGACTTGTAGTCCATGTGTTTTACTCAAGGCCATGAAAACCACTCCCACTGTAGCAAAACAGAGTCCCAGGAATATGAGCATCATGTAAACACCATGCTGATAGGTAAATCGCAGGCACAATCCTAACACAAATGGTTATTTAACATTGTGAAAAAACAATAAGGTAGAGCACCAAAAACATCCCTTTAAAAAGAGACACCTATTGCCTATAACAAGTTTTCTTTGAAGAGGGAGAGCTCTCTGTGTATAATCTTTTCCGCAATAAATCACTTGGTAGGAGAGCTTTCCAACTTAGATTCACATAACAAGTCACATATTAAAGAGTGAGCTTGTGATAAGCGGATGACAATGACATTGATTATAGATAGTAGTATAAGATTAGCAGTAGTACAAAAATCATTAGAAGGGAATCAACCTGCAATCATGTACTGTTCTTAATTAGTTTATCTTAACAGTTAATTGCTAAGCACTAGAGCTAGGCACTATTTTATACACTTAACCCAGTGCAGTAGAAATACTTTCAGACCTCTAAAACTCAGTCTTCTACATGTAGGCAATCTGGTGAGTAGTAAATAATACTGTCAGAGTCAAATTAATAAGATCCTTAATTATTTTAAATGTGAAATTTATGAACTATCTACTCCATAATGATTTTCTTTAAAACTATGTATTAAAAAAGTTAAACATTATGGATTTATAAATACACACTATGTTTTCAGTGTAAGTAAAGCATATCCTAATAACCAATACTACAAATTATTCCAACAGTCCCATTAAAAGGTACAACACATAGCAACATGTCATGCTACAAGGACCTATAAGCAAATAATGACCGTACAGTGTGAAGGAAACAGCCTATGCCACCAGAATAATCAGTGTGAAATTCACCACTTTAAGCCTGAATAGCATAAGAGTGATTGTATGCCAGGAATAACACACATGCATCTCTTTTACAGGAAGATATAATAAAGTGACAAAGCCTACAGTACCTCACGCAAGCGAGAGAAAGAAAGGAAAAGTAAAGCGCTTTCTGTGTTTGTCACCTTTGGGGTGTGGGTTCTCAGCACATTTCATGTGTAACTAGCTGCTTGCCAACCTTTGGTACCTTCCATAATAAATCCCTTGACCGCAGTTTCTGCAGGGTTGGCAGAAGTGGAAAAGCTCTATTCATTAAATCACAGAACACACCACAGAAACTTACCACATTGCACTGCTTCCTTGCAGGATTCCAGCACGCTAGAAATTTCAACAGCCATCTCTCTCTATGCTTGAAAAAGCCTCCCATATGACTATGATTAAGTAGGATATGAGCATGATCCAATCAGTGTTTCCCTTTTACTGAGACCTCCCCCCCCCCCCCATGTTACATGTGCTGTAGGGACAGGGTTATGCCTGCACTTAAACAGTAACCATCTGTTACTTGCAGGAAAGCTGTGTCTCATTCTCAGGTTTCCCGGCTTCTTAGCACAATAATATGGCTTTAGATGGTGTAGGTTCCCCCTTCCAACACATAGGAAAGTTACAAATGCCGTGGCAGCCTCGCCGTTCAGATAACTTGTAGTGGTGGGTCCTCACCAGCTCAGCTTTTTCCAGCTGCCGCTCTTGAATTAAAACAGCTCCAAACCACAGAAGCAGCAAAGCCCAGAGATCAAGATGGGTGGTTAGCGGATGTTAGGCAAATAATTATTACGGGCATTACGAAAAATGAAAGAGAAAGGCACTTAAAAATACTAAAAAACGAACTCAGTTATTGCTTCGTTCATCAGGATTTCCCATAAAATTGGCATAAACGAATTAAATCATGGGATTTCTATTCCCAAACATTTATCTTGACATATACCTCTCAATGTGACTTACACTTCTAGAAAGAAGCCACTGCGACTTGCAGTGTGGATTTCAACCAGCATCCTGGTGAGCTTTTTTGCGATAACGTACAACAAAGTGCTGTGGCCAGCTTGCAGTCTACTTGGCCAACTTAGATTGTGTAAGCCCCCCAAGACACCAAGGACTCACTCACCTTTCCAGGGCTTCCACACCAAAGGGAGGCCAGGGATGGGGCTGCTACTGCTTCCCTGTGCCAGACTCAAACAGCACTTTATGCTGTGCATTAGGATGCACAGTTTAAATCGCTGATTGGATGAGAGCCCATACATGTGAGGTGAAGCCGGGGAAAACAAAATAGTTTTTGGCCCAACAGGGGAGTTTCACACAGCATGCTACTTCAAATCAGGATGCCCTGGGCAGGGACCAAATCCAGGATAAAATCCTGGGTTTTGGTCCACTTTAAGTAATCCATCTCTGGTAGGTAGGATGTGTACCTAACCAGCACCATAGCTCAGGAATTAGTGTCACTGGAAGCCTAGGTTGAAAGAACACCCTTTACTCCTCATACCACCATATTACTTTTCATGCAAATAATGTAGTCTGCCACACATCCAACGGGCTTTCTCTGTGTAATATGACTTTTAGTCAGCAGAATCAGTTTAACAACAACTATGCTACTTCAGCAAGAAGCATGGTGACAAGGACTTCAATGGGGTCAAATAATAATGATTTACATTATTGGAGCTTTCAAGTATCATTAACAGAGCTGTATCAAGAAATCCACCAATATTAAAAATCCATTTAAACATGCTAGATAGTGAGAGTAGGGGTTACTTATACACCTCAAAAGAAGAAATTTCTAGCCAAACTTGTGGCAAGTGGCAAGCTTGGGGGTGATAGGTTTTTGAATATACCATTATATTTCATCTGTTCTATTCTTCTAAGTCAGCTTGTGGGGAACAGTAACATTAAAGTGGACCAAAACCCAGGATTTTGACTATCCTGGGTTTTGGTCCTTGCCCCCGGGGCACCCTGATCAGGGGTGACCCGCTGTGTGAAACCCCCCAGGTCACCAAAACAAACTCACCCCTTCGGGGTCCTACACTGCATGAGCAGCCACTCGTCAAATCAGCGTGCTAGAATCCGCTCATGTCAGCTTGTTTAAGCCTTCGTCTAAGGCGAGGGGATCCGAGCGCGCTGGCGGCTGCATACCCCGCTACCCTCTAACATGGAGCGTGCCCATGCCGGTCATTCACAAATGCCTAGCACGGGCATGTGCCTTGCTAGAGGGATAGTGGGGATGCGGCTCGTGCATGCGCCATTGGACTGGAAAGGAAGGTGAGTTTATGGGCAACCTGTTTGGCCTGTAAATCTTAGAAATTCCCGGGACAATATCTGTGGGTTTTAGTCCACATTAACCCCTCCAAATATCTGCTTGATAGGTAAAAGCATTTACACACAACAGAAGAAATGAAATAGCAATACGCAGTTATACTCAGCACAGACTAGTTCAGGAGACAGCCCATTAGAGTTGAGCAAATCTCCCCTGTAAAAGCAGAATGGGTAATTCAAAACCTGTCCCCCTGGCAGCTATATGGAAATGCCTGGCGGTAAGTGTGTGCAAGCATCCAAAATCTGGATCCACCGCAAAGAGGGAGACCACTGGCCCAAGAGTCTTATACACTTTAGATCAGTGTTTAAAGATATTTTTGTGTCAGATGATGCTGCACCTCATTCCTCTAAGAGGCTTATTCATTACTAACGCCAGGTATCGGCAGATGAGCACCTGTATAGAGGTGCTTAGAGCAAACGCTAGTAGACGCTCATGTGCGGGTATCAGGTGCTGCAAAAGAGCGTCTCGGTCGCTCTAGTAACCTGGCCCGCATTGATGAATGTGATTTATGTTGGGCGCTGTAACACCAGTACAGCGCTGCAGGGAGCGAAAGATAGCGCCAGCTCAGTGCGATCGACTCGCAGCGACTCACACCATACTTATCAAAAAACTACACACACACACACAGTGTCGGCGCTCTAAATCTGGTTGTTATAGCACAGATGCTGTGTGATTAAAGTCTGTTTTTAAACACATCCACCTGTAACAAAGCGAAAACACATGGAATTACATTGTTGTAACATTGTGACATTAACACTCTAGTGCCAGACCTGTAACTACAATTCTGCATAAAAAACAAAGAAATCAAAAACGTTTTCAAAAATGACTTTTTCTAGGCAAGGAGAGGTCACACAATTATTTGAGAGAAAAAAAACCCTGTTTAAACAGAAGAAAAGCAACATCCATTAAAATGTATGGGAGAGCGACAGGTAATACCTGGCGCTCTGGAAGCTAGAGCGCCGGCACTATACGCTGAGCCGCCTGTAATAATACATCGGATCTATCACCAGATTCACTTTCAGAAATGTGGTTTTGCGTACAGCGCCCAGCGTTCACCAGACCCTGCCTGCCGCTGCGAGGCACTTCCTGGCGCTATCCCTTCATGAATAACCCCCAAAGTCTGATTTCTCCATTTCAACATGAACAGTTTTATGCTAATTTGCCCTAGGCATTTATTTTTCTCCAAATATGCAACTAACTGCCCTCAACTAGCGTCATGTTTTCTTTATAATTACAGGAGGTAGACCTGCAGTTGTGTAGGCCTGGCAGTAGTAAGCAAGCACTCAAACAATTGTCCCATTTGTAACAGGGGGTTGCAGCAGGATTGGCACCCTTATATTTTAGCTGAAGAAGAAGCAATGGCATTTTACAAGCCTTGAAAAGTGTGCCCATTTTGGACATCACAGGGTCAAGTTGTGGTTGTGTTGGCCTGGCAGTAGCGGGCAAGCCCTCCAAATCTAATACTTACAGTTGGGACATCCAATAGCAGTGTCCATAAAGTAGGGTGGGATCCCCAAGAAAAATCAGCAGCAGACAGTTTAAACCACTGCCGCCTGCAGAACCTTTCGGCCAAAAGCAGCATCAGCTGAGGCCCTAACATCAACCTTGTAAAACTTTGAAAAGGTATTAACAGAAGACCAAGTAGTTCAACAGAAGCCTGGTGCTGAAAAGCCCAAGAGGCACCAATAGCACAAGTGGAATGAGCAGTAAGGCGGAAGGGAGGATTCTTCCCCTTAGCAGAGTAGGCCTGAATCACAGCCTGACGAATCCACTTGCTGATAGTAGACTTGGCAGGAGCCAAACCCTTCCTAGGACCAGAAGGGACCACAAAAAGAGCATCAGTTTTCCTGAAAGGTGCAGTAGCCACCAGATAGTACTTCAGACACCTAACCACATCCAAAGAGTGCAAAACCCTCTCCTTAACATTGCTAGGATTAGGGCACAAAGACAGAAGAACAATATCCTGATTCAAATGAAAGGCAGACACTACCTTAGGCAGAAAGTCAGGTTTGAAACGAAACACCACCTTGTCCTGGTGTCTCTCATAGTAGGGGGGCAAAAAGGAAGGATTGTAGCTCTCCCAATGTAACAGGGAGTCCAATTGGCCTCTACCTAAACCCTCTTTTTGAACTGTAACACTGTGCAGGCAAGTAAAGTATTTTTCATTGTGTGTGTGCAAGCAAGTTAAGTTATTGCAATGTCTTTAGACAGGCTGATTCATGTATTGCATTGCTTGTGCACACACAAGTAAAGAAGTAGCAATGCCTGCACAAACTTTTAAACTTAGTAATGTTAGGGAGAAATGATCAGATCGGGGTACTAATTGGACGGCCTTGACGTGGCTACCTCGCTTTTACATTCATTGCAATCTATGTTAACTAACAGTCCATGTTCTTAACAAGTGTTAGCTAGGTTTTTCAGTTTTTAGTATGAGTGTGCAGAGGGTTAACTTTCTTTTTTTCATAGTAGGGGGGGCTGAATGGAAAGCGCCGCCAACTCAGACACACGCCTGACAGAAGTTATAGCCACCAGAAATACAACCTTGAGCGTAAGAATGGCCAAGGCAGCATCCTGCACAGGTTCAAAGGGAGCACCCTGCAAGGCTGACAGAACCAAGTTCAGATCCCAAACAGGCACCATAGGCTTACGTGGGGGGTGCACATGAGTGACCCCCTGGTAAAAAGTCCTGATCAGAGGGTGCTGAGCAAAGGACTTCTGGAACAAAATAGCCAGGGCAGAAACCTGACCCTTCAGAGTACTGAGTTGGAGCCCCATCTCCAACCCATGCTGCAGGAACTCCAGAATCCTGGGAATAGAGAACACACAACAGGGAAGAGACTTAGACTCACACCAGTCAATGTAGGCACGCCAAACCCTGTAATAAATGGAAGAGGAAGACTTCTTCCTAGCTTTAATCAAAGTATCCACAACCGAGGAAGACAGCGCCTTCTCCATCAAGATGGAGGTTTCAGCAGCCAAGCCAGAGTTTGTAAATTGGGATGGCGTAGTGAGCCCTGAGTGAGCAGCACTCTGGCACCAAGGGCAGAGCATACTGATCTACTGCCAGCTGTACCACATCTGCGAACCACAATCTTCTTGGCCACCTGGGGGCCACCAGAATTGCTGGCACCCTTTCCAGAGCAATCTTGCGCAGAACCCTGCCCAGCAGGGGGATTGGAGGGAAGACATACAGGAACTGAAAGTCCTGCCATGACATTGCTAGCGCATCCGAGGTCAAGGCCAGAGGATCCTGAGACAGAGAGACAAAAGCTGGGAGCTTGTGATTGTGGCGGGACGCAAACAGATCCACATGTGGTTGGCCCCAACGGTGACACAGAGATTGAAACACCCTGCTGCATAGGGACCATTCTCCATGGCGAGAGGCGTCCCTGCTCAGAGTCTGCCAGGCGATTTTCCACCCCCGGGATGTACACAGCTGATATGCAGGGGACATTGGCCTCCGCCCAAGTCAGGATCAGAGATGCTTCCTGGAGGGCCCCCTTGCTCCAGGTCCCTCCCTGATGATTGATGTAGGCAACTGCCGTCTGGTTGTCCGAGCGCACCTGAACAGGTCCGCAGGGACTTCCAGAAACCCCCCCAACCTGACAGACTGGCATCCATGGTGACCGTCTCCCAGGAAGGGGCAAGAAAGGATCTGCCCCCCAACAGGTTCCTTGAGTCCATCCACCACGAGAGGGACCTCCTGACCAGGGGGGAGAGCACACAGACCCTGTCCAGGGACGCTGGGTCCTTGTCCCATACTGACAATAGGTGAAGTTGCAGGAGCCTCAAGTGGAACTGAGCATAAGGGACCGCTTCGAAGCATGCCACCATCAGGCCCACCAGGTGCATCCCCTGCCTGATGGAGGGATGGGGACAAGCTAGGGGGGACTGAGCCTGTGCAATCAGACTGTCCACCTTCTGTTGAGGAAGGAAGATCCTTGCCTGAACTGTATCCAGATTCATTCCTAGGAATGGAGTTACCAAGGAAGGAGACAGTGAGGACTTGGGGTGGTTGATCACCCATCCAAATGACTCCAGAGTGGACACCACCAGCTGAGTATCCAACTCTGCCTGATGTAGAGACTGGGAAGTGATGAGGATGTCGTCCAGATAGGGAAGCACGCGGACGCCCTGACATCTGAGCAGAGACATCACGCCAGCCAGCACCTTGGTGAACACCCTGGGAGCTGAAGTGAGGCCGAAGGGCAAGGCCACAAACTGGTAGAGTTGATCTATCAGAGCGAACCTGAGGAACCTTTGATGACCTGGGAACACAGGAATATGAAGATAAGCATCTTTGATGTCCACAGAAGTCATGAAATACCCTTGGCGCAGGGAACTGATGGCAGAGCGCAGAGTTTCCATGCGAAAGCGCCTGCCCCTGACAAACTTGTTGAGGATCTTCAAGTCCAGGATGGGCCTGACTGAACCATCTTTTTTGGGTACTGTGAATAGGTTGGAATAAAAGCCCTTGCCTTTTTCTCTTAAGGGGACCTGGCAGATGACCCCCAGCTCCAGGAGGCCTTGCACTGCTTGCACTAGCTCCTGACCTGACACAGGGTCCTGAGGAATCCGGGATCTGATGAATCTTGGAGGGGGATCGGCAGCAAACTCCAACTTGTAACCGGAGGACTCTACCTCCTGAATCCACCGGTCTGAGACATGAAGCCTCCAGACGTGAGCGAAGTGCTGCAGCCGCCCCCCCACCCGGATGGGTGAGGGCGCCCCATCATGCCTGAGGGGGCTTGGGAGAGGATTTTGCTTTGGTACCCCAGGAGGAGCCAGGACGTCCAAGTCCTCTGCCTCTACCCCAGAAATCTCCCCAGGCCCCAGGAAAGGAAACTCCCCTTCCCTGTCTTGCACCACGGTAAGGGGAGGAGAAGGAACCCTGACCCCGAAAGGGCCGAGATTGCCACCTGCGCTGGGGTAACCTGCCTCCCTTAGCAAAAAGGTCCAGGCGGTCCCCAAACAGGCGCAGTCCTTTAAAGGGAAACCCAGTGAGGGCCTTCTTGGCAGCGTTGTCAGCAGCCCACTGGCGCAGCCAAACCGAGCGGCGTATAGCCACCACAAGGGCAGAAGTTCTGACACACATTCTGATGGTGTCATCCAATGCTGAGGGGACAAAATTTACAAAAACATCACAACTGGAGAGTGCATTAAACACCTCACAAGGCAAATCATCAGGGGCACTATCAAGCATATTGCTGATAAGGGTTCTAGTGGCCACAGCAGTAATGGCAGAGGCACAGACCGGGCGCAGCGCCGTCCCTGCACATGCAAAGGCGTGGGATGCCAGCTGGTCAATGCGCCGGTCCTCAGCATCCCGCAGGGTAATAGAGTCAGGGGAATGCATGACAGAGGTGTTAGATAGCCCTAGGATCGGGGCATCCACCTCGGGGGGGGGGGGGGGGGATTACCAACATTTAACCACCTCAGCCGGAAAGGGATACTTCCTATCCCAACTTTTTGGAACCCCGGGAAGTTTACTGGGGCGCTCCCATTCCTTGAGCAAAAGGTTATGGAAATGTGCCTGCTCTGGAAATTCCAAACATGATTTTGCCGTATGGAAAAGCTCCCCTCTTTGCCTGGGAGCCGCAACAGGGAGAGAGATGGACAGAACCTCAAAAATCTGGGTCAATAATCTGTCAGTGTCATCCGGGGCCCAGGGGTCAGAGCCAGAATCTTCATGACCCCTTGGTCTCTCATCAGATGAGCCTGAATCAGAAAAGAGCTCCCCTTCATCAGACGGGGTATAGCCACAAAGATTCCAAATCTCCTCAGTTCCCATAGGGAAAACAGTGACATAAGGCATCAAATGCCGCTTCTTAACAGGGGCCTTACGCGCTAAGGACTTAGCAATCAACTGCTCAACAGTAGACAGTATAGAAGACACATCAGGCTGAGAATCCCCACTAGTATGCAACTCAGCAGAAGTGAGGTTTAAGCTTGGGGGAGTAGGTGAAGTGAAACGAGGTGCAGCCACTGGCAGGCCAGATTGCAATGCAAGCACCTGCTCAGCACAGGGTACACAGACCCGCGCATTGTCAGCGTCAGCATGAGGCTGCCCACACGCTACACACAACCGGTCTTGTCCCGAAGGGACCCCGGTCACATTATCCTGGGATTCCTCCATATGGTGATTATAGCGGCGCTATACGCCGATAGGGAATAACGCTATATAGCAACCCCGGATGCCCCAATAACCTGCTAGGGAAGTGGGAGTATTATTTTTACAAAGCCTACAAGTTATATACTAATACAGGGCCGGGAGAAGCCAAAAGGGTTTGCCCTGCATGAAAGATATAAGCAGACAAGACCTGTAAGCACACAGTAACAAAAGTGAAAGATATAAAGCCGCCCGCGAGGGCACTTACGGACCGTGGTAGGTAGGGGTCCGTCACGCATGGGCCAACCAAGCAGGATAAAGATGGCGTCAGTATACCTCGAGGGGCAGGCCGGCATCAGCGATGCGGAGCACGCCATAGACGGGCCCTGCTCCCCCGAAGAGCGCAAAGCCAGAACGTGCAAGCAGCCAATGATGGCGCACCAGTGCCTGAGGTAATGCCGCCGCCAAGCGCGGAACCAAGTCAGCGCGCGGGGGCGGCAATTTTAAAAAAGACAGTAAAGACAAGCCAGCGCGGCGGCTGACACAAAACTAAACAGAATAGAAAAAAGGTGTAAAACACAGAATGCATAGCATACATATTTACACCCCCCCCCTCTTTTCCCCCGAAGGCTACAAGGAGGATGAGGGAGGACAGCGGCCAGTGGCAGTAGCAGAGGGTGGCAAGCTGGCAGCAGAGGTGCTGTTGGTGGTAGTGGTGCTATGCTAACCAGTGGCATCAGAAAAAGTTATTCCATGCTTTTGGCAAACAACCTTGTCCACTTAGGGATGATAACACCACCTGCCACAATGAAAATCCTTTTCTGACGCTATGCTTGAGGGTGGACAAGACAGGACCTACATGGCAAACTGTGTTAGCTCTGGCCAATAGTCCAATCTGCTCACCCAGATGTTCAAGGGGTCTGAGCTCAGTGTATCTCCAGGAGAAAGGGCACAGCCGAGGTAGGAGTGCACCTGTCTGTTTAGGTGGTGGTGGTGTTTGCTGGTGTTGAACAACTCTTCCATGACAATGTGTGTCAGGTGGGTTTATGGGATGTAAAAACTTGTACATTATAATCTCAAGAGTGAGTTGCATGCTGCTGCTGCTACCTGTTGTAGAGGTATTCACTCTGTGGGGAGGTGAGAGTGGACACCGGGTCAGACATTCCAACGCACAGGGACAACGCAGATTAAGCGGTGTCCAGGAAGACCATTCTGGTGCTGCAAGTCTAGGAGAAGGCATAGGATCGGCTATAGTGAACACATACCCTCCTGGATGTGGCCAGAACATCGCCCAGACCAACACATGTTTTTAAGAAGCAGGTTTTAAGAAGACAACCAGATAGATCACATGCGCCACGCATAGGGCATGTGTCATGTGACCTAGACACAGAGTAGCCACAATGTTCGTCCCATCATCTGCAACCACATTGCCCAATCTAAGTTGGCGTGGAGACAGCCAGTGAGAGATTTCCTCATGCATGCACGGCAGCAACTCCTCGGCAGTGTGAATTTTCTCACCCAGGCTCAGCATGTGTAATACAGAGTGGCAGTGCTGCGCCTTGCAGTGATAAAAGGATAGAGGCAGAGCATCATGCTGCACATGGTTGACCCAGTGGGCCGTGACACACATGTATTGCCCTTGGCCCTAGCTACTGCTCTAAGTATTTACTGTTGCATGCACTGTGCTGCACACTGGCAGTTGCATAGACAGTTGCATAGACAGTTCCACTTTCTCTTCCACGTAACTGTGCAAGAAGACTGGGCTGGGTGCACTCCATTTGTTGCCTAAACGTGGTTGCTCAACCAGGTGGTATGGCAGCGACTGCACCACCAACAACCAGGCCAGGTGCGAGTTCAGCCAGATGACAACCAGATGATTGTTGTATATTATGGATAACTGACGGGATGGAGGAGGAGCACTAGATGACAATGACAAGCCTGTACTGCCTGTGGATACGGCCTGGCTACTAGACAGATGACAGGTTATAGTTCCGCACCATCAGCAGCAGCATCAGCATGGGCAATAAGGTTTTAATAGGGCATTTGCAAGGCATTTGTAATGCCGCTCCCCACACCACAACCACCTTCATAACTGCCAGTATGCCCATGTAAACCACCACTGCCACAGCTACGTGTCTCGGACACCGCTTTCACCTCGGCAACACACTCCAAAGGCTGACTGCCATCAAATTCTCCTCATCACTATCCATAGCAACTAGGCTCCTGAGAAAAGCGCGACCCATTGGGGGGGGGCTGTACAGATGCAAATGATGGAAGCGAAAGGCTGAGATAAGCAAGAGTGAGTCAACCAGTCCACAATGGATGCATTGTCTGAAATAACTCGCCCACTGGAGAAAATAGACTCTGGCTTGCTGATGCTGCTTCTACTACCATGTACATTACTGCTGCTGCTGCTGCTACTACTACTACACTGCTGCTGCTGCTGCTACAAATAGGAGTTGCGGGCCTGGGCAAATGGATGCTGCCACTACTATGGTTGTGCCTGGGCAAATGGCTGGTGCTACTTTTACTGGGCCTAGGCACATGGCTGCTGACCACAGTGTTGGTACTCGCACCAACATACTTATCCTTAGTCTTTTCCTCTACCCTGTCCTTTCCCATCCCTTCCTTTCCCAAACATTTGACTTAGTGTTTCCTAAAATAGATAGATGTTCCCTAAAATATTCTTTGGCAGGTAAAAAAGATTTCTTTTTTTAAACTGTATTTAACAAAGAGGCATCAAGAACCCCAACTTAGAGAGACTGGGCCTGCACACGTAAAAAAAAAGGGGCTTCTCCCCTTGATTTTTTAAACTAACAAAGAGGCACCATGGACCCCAATTTAGAGAGAGACAGGGCCTGCACGGCTAAAATAAAGCTGTCCCAAAAAATTCCTTGGCAGGTGAAAAAATACAATTCTGTGATTACTCACCTGTAGAATTGGTATTATACGTATACAGCACGTCCCGCTCCAGAGATAATTTCTTACGTTTGGGTTATACATCCACAAGATGGCGCTGGACTGCAGAGACAGCAAAAAAGTGGCTCCTCCCCGCCCCTAATATTCCAGGGACCTCCCACAAAATCCCCAGTATTGACAAGCAGTTAGCAAGAGGCCGGGAGAATAATCAACCATAATCAAACTATTTAAACCATGATAACAACCACCATACAGAGGCACTAAGAATAATGAAAACAAGGGCGGGGTGGAGCAGGACATGCTGTATACGTAAAATACCAATTCTACAGGTGAGTAATCACAGAATTGTATTATTCTAAGTATACAGCAAAACTTATAAAACTAAGTATGAACAGAAGACCAAGTAGCGGCCTTGCAAACTTGTTCAACAGAAGCCTGGTGCTGAAAGGCCCAGGAGGCACCAATAGCCCGAGTGGAATGAGCAGTAAGGCGGAAGGGAGGATCCTTCCCTTTAGCAGAATAGGCCAGAATCACAGCCTGATACACTTGCTGATGGTAGACTTAGCTGGAGCCAGACCCTTCTTAGGACCAGAAGGGACCACAAAAAGAGCATCAGTTTTCCTGAAGGGCTCAGTAGCCACCAAATAGAACTTCTGTTTCCTAACCATATCCAAGGAATGTAGAGCCTTCTCCTTAAGGTTACTAGGATTAGGGCACAGAAAAGGCAGAACAATGTCCTGATTGAGATGAAAAGCAGACACAACTTTAGGCAGAAAATCTGGTTTAAAGCGAAACACCACCTTGTCCTGGTGTCTCTCAAAGTAAGGGGGCTTGATGGAAAGCCAACTCAGAAACACTCCTAACAGAAGTGATAGCCACCAAAAAGACTACCTTAAGCGTAAGAATGGGCAAAGCAACCTCATGCACAGGCTCAAACGGAGACCCCTGCAAGGCAGATAGGACCAAGTTCAAGTCCCAGACTGGTAACATAGGCTTACGTGGGGAGCGCACATGAGTAACCCCCTGGAAAAAGGTCTTGACCAGATGATGCTGAGCAAAAGATCTCTGAAAGAAAACAGCCAAGGCAGACACATGACCTTTCAGAGTTCTGAGTTGAAGTCCCAGATCCAAACCATGTTGGAGAAATTCCAGAATCCTAGGAATAGAAAACACACGACAGGGAAGAGATTTAGCCTCACACCAGTCAACGTAGGTACGCCAAAACCTATAGTAGATGGAAGAAGAGGACCTTTTCCTAGTCCTGATCATGGTGTTAACAACAGAGGCAGACAGCTCCTTTTCCATTAAGATGGAGGTTTCAGCAGCCAGGCCGATAAAGCCAGCGTTTGTGAATTGGGGTAACTTAGCCGCCCCTGAGTGAGCAGGTCTGGATCCCTGGGCAGGTCGTACTGATCTACCGCCAGCTGCACGATGTCTGCGAACCACACTCTTCTTGGCCAACGGGGGGCCACCAGTATTGCTGGCACCCCTTCCTGAGCTATCTGTCGCAGAACCCTGTCCAACAGGGGAAACGGGGGAAAGACATACAGAAGCTGAAAACTCTGCCAGGGCATTGTCAGAACATCCATGGCTAAGGCCAGAGGGTCCTGGGACAGAGACACAAAGACTGGAAGCTTGTGATTGTGACGGGACACAAATAGATCCACATCTGGCTGACCCCAACGGTGACACAGAGAGCTAAACACACTGTCGCTGAGGGACCATTCCCCCAGGCGAGAAGTCCCCCTGCTCAGAGAGTCTGCCTCCAGATTCTCTACCCCCGGAATGTACAGAGCTGAGATGCAGGGAACATTGTCCCCTGCCCAGAACAGGATCAGAGACACTTCCTTGAGGGCCCCCTTGCTCTGGGTCCCTCCCTGATGATTGATGTAGGCAACCGCCGTCTGGTTGTCCGAGCGCACCTGAACAGCCCGACCCCGAAGGTGCAGGATCAAGCGGGCTAGAACCAACCTGATCGCCCTCAGTTCCAGAACATTGATAGGGGTGTGGGCCTTCTGAGGGCCCCACTGCCTCTGGAATGATAGGGATCTCCAGAAGCCCCCCCAACCTGTCAGACTGGCATCCATGGTGACCATCTCCCAGCAAGGGGCCAGAAGGATCTGCCCACCAACAGGTTCCTCGAGTCCAGCCACCACGAGAGGGACCGCCTGGCCAAGAGGGACAGAATCAAAACCTGATCCAGGGACACAGGGTCCCTGTCCCATACAGACGAGAGGTGGAGTTGAAGAGGCCTCATGTGAAACTGAGCATAAGGAACCGCCTCGAAGCAGGACACCATCAGGCCCACCAGCTGCATTCCCTGCCTGATGGAAGGATGAGGGCAGGACAGAAGGAGCTGAGCTTGCGCTTGCAGACTGTCCACCTTCTTCTGAGGAAGAAAGATCCTGGCCCGAGCAGTATCCAGATTCATGCCCAGAAAAGGCTTCACCAAAGAGGGAGACAGGGAAGATTTGGAGTGGTTTATCACTCAGCCGAATGACTGTGTGGTCCCCACCCGCTGGGTATCCAGCTCTGCCTGTTGGAAGGATGGAGAAGTGATAAGAATGTCGTCCAAATAGGGAAGAATGTGAATGCCCTGAGCTCGCAGCAGAGCCATAATGCCCGCCAGCACCTTGGTGAATACCCTGGGAGCTGAAGTAAGACCAAAGAGCAATGCCACAAACTGGTAATGCTGTTTCTCTAGAGCGAACCTGAGGAATCTCTTATGACCTGGAAAGACTGGAACATGGAGGTAAGCATCCTTGATGTCCACAGAGGTCATGAAGTCCCCTGGGCGTAGTGAACTTACAGCTGAGCGCAGAGTCTCCATGCGAAAATGCCTGGATCTGACAAACTTATTGAGAAGCTTTAAGTCCAGAATGGGTCTGACAGACCCATCTTTTTTGGGAACGGTGAAAAGGTTGGAATAATAGCCCTTGCCCCTTTCCCTTAAGGGCACTTGGGAGATGACCCCCAGCTCCAGTAGATTTTGCACAGCAAGCAACAGGCCCTGAGCTGACAGGGGGTCTTGAGGAATCCGGTATCTGATGAATCTTGGGGGCGGCCAGGCTGCCAACTCTATCTTGTAACCGGAGGACACTATCTCCTGAATCCACCGGTCTGAGAAATGACGCCTCCAGACGTGAGCAAAGAGCCAAAGCCGTCCCCCACCCGGATGGGTGAGGGCGCCCCTTCATGCCTGAGGGGGCTTGGGGGAAGACTTAGACTTGGAACCCCAGGAGGGGCCAGTGCGGCCACGCCCTCTGCCCCAGAAATCTCCCCGGGCCCCTGCAAATTAAGCTCCCCTTCCCATTCTGGACCCACGGTAGGAGGAAAGAAAGGAGCCTGAACCCCGAAAGGGCCGAGACTGTCTCTTGCGCTGGGGTAACCTGCCACCCTTAGCAAACAGGTCCAGGCAATCCCCAAATAGACGCAGTCCTTTAAAGGGGAACCCAGTGAGAGCCTTCTTGGCAGCGTTGGCAGCCGCCCACTGGCGCAGCCAAACCGAGCGGCGTATAGCCACCGCCAAGGCAGAAGCCCTGCCACACATTCTAATGGTATCATCCAAGGCAGAGAGGACATATGCAACAAATTCCTTACAACGCAGAAGGGCTCTATACTTCACTAGCCGCATCATCAGGAGCCCCATCTAAAATACTCTTGAGCAGAGTCCTAATAGCCACAGCTGTAATGGCAGAGGCACAATCCGGATGCAGCGCGGACCCCACACAGGCAAAGGCATGGGAAGCCAGCTGATCAATGCGCCGGTCCTTACCATCCCTTAGTGTAGTAGAGTCAGGGGAATGCATGACAGAAGTGATGGACAACCCCAGAATTGGTGCATCTACTTCGGGAGGGGACGACCAACGCTTAACCACTTCAGCAGGAAAGGGGTACCTCTTATCCCAACTCTTAGGCACCCCAGGGAGCCGGCTCGGACGCTCCCACTCTTTGAGCACGAGATTATTAAAGTGAGTTTGCTCAGGAAACTCCAAACGTGGCTTAGCAGTGTGAAACAACTCCCCTGCTGCCGAGGAGCCGCGGCAGGAGGAGAGATGGAAAGAACTTCAAAAATGTGAGCCAAAAGCCTGTCAGTATCATCCGGAGCCCATGGGTCAGAGCCAGAATCAGCATAACCTTTAGGCTGCTCATCAGATGATTCTGAATCAGAAAACAACTCCCCCTCTTCCAGGGGGGTATAGCCGGCCAGGTCAAAGAATTCCTCAGCCTCCATAGGAAAAAGGTTAACGCCAGGCGCCAGATGTCGCCTCTTAGCTGAGGCCTTATGCGCCTTAGAGCCAGCAATCAGCTTCTCAATGCTAGTCACCCTGGTAGACAAATCAGGCTGAGACTCCCCACTGGTATGCACCTCACTGGGAGTCAGATGTAAGCGTGGGGGAGTGGGCACAGCCACACGGGGCGCAAGCCCAGCCACAGGTAACCCAGATTGCAGCGCAAGCGCTTGCTGGGAACAGGGTACACAAACCCGCACATTGTCATCATTTGTAGGGGACACCCCACACGCCACACACAGCCGGGATTGTCCCGAAGGAACCCCAAGCACATTACCCTGAGAAGCCTCCATATGGTGATTATCGCGGCCACCGGCCAATAGGGATTAAGCTATAAAGCCAGCCCACTAGGGAAGTGGGAGGTGAAGGCAGAATAGGCCTCTAATAGCAACTAAATAGAGGGGATAGGCCGGGAGAAACCAAAATTAAGTTTGACCCGCCTGCAAGACATAAACATAAAAAAATCCCGTAAGTGGTCTGCATACATAATATATATATAAACTAAGCCAGCCCGCAGGGGCACTTAACGACCGCGGTAGGTAGACACCAGCCACGCAGCACGAGGAGGGGAAAATGGCGCCGCAGATACCTCGAGGGGCGGGCCGCGGAGACAGCGATGCGGAACGCACCATCCGCAAGGCCCGCCCCCCCCGAAGAGCGCGAAGGCGCCCACGTGACCATATCAACCAATGATGGCGCAGCAGCGCCTGAGGTAATGTCGCCGCCGACCGCGGTATGCCGTACAAGCACGCGTGGCGGCGGCGGCATTTTTAAAAAAGCAACCAGTGCAACCAACACGCTGCAACACAAGCCAAACATACCACATAATAATAATACCAAGGAGTGAAGAATACACATACACACACGCACACACCCCTCCCGAGAACTGACAGGGAGAGCGAGGGAGGGCAGCGGCCAACCTAACAGGAGCCCACCGATGGACAGGGGCGATAGCGCGGGAGGGGCAACCCATAAGGCTCACCATGGGCCTATACTGCCTACCCTTTGGTGGGGGATTGCGGTTGGAGCAGCGCTCCTTAAGCACCTGACAACGGTGCTGCCTACCATAACCCGACCAGTGCAGCCAAAGCTGGGAGGCAGAAAAAAGAGGAACAGGTGGGAATAGTCATACAGGGCCGCAGGCTAATAGCCCCGCTTACCTGCGAGTAGAGAGAGCCATCTTCTTGCCTTCGCAGTGCCAACTGCAGAGAAGAAAAGGGGATTTTGTGGGAGGTCCATGGAATATAAGGGGCCGGGAGGAGCCACTTTTTTGCTGTCTCTGCAGTCCAGCGCCATCTTGTGGATGTATAATCCAAACGTAAGGACTTATCTCTGGAGCAGGATGTGCTGTATGCTTAGAATAGATATATATTTTTTAAACTGTATTTAACAAAGAGGCACCATGGAGCCCAACTTAGAGGGAGACAGGGTCTGCGCAGCTAAAACAGAGACGGTGTGTGAACACTCAAAACAGAGTTGCCCCCTAAAAAAATTCCTTGGCAGGTGAAAATATTTATTTTTTAAACTGTATTAAAACCTGAGGCACTGTGTACCCCAAGTTCCACAACACAGTCACAGGGACCAGCTAAACCAGACAGGCGTGGTCACAAAACCCTCACTAAATTTTTCATACATACAGGGTGGACTACAATGACCAGCAGATCCCAGCGCAGGCAGGTTCCGGCTCGGTTCACTAATCTTTAATCATAATGCCTCCTTCAAACTAGAAGTCAGCTCTTCTAAAATTCCAATGTCTCAAGTAGCAAGAAGGGAGAGAGTTCAATTGTGGTGAAGGTGAATCATTGGGGACCTTTTACATATAATTTGAGGCATATACTTTAGACCATTGTGTCCATTTACATTTGGCACTGTCCTAAACTGTTTTCTGTTTTTAATAGCATAGTATTTACGGCTTAATAAATACTTTAATCCATCCAGTTCAGCCTGTTTATCTCCTTCCAACAATCTAGTAGCCATAGTTGGAAATGTTATTCCATGCAAGGAAGGCTTCCAGGCCCCTCTAGAACCCTTTCCTGTATCCGTCACGACTACCTCCTCTGGCAGCGAGTTCCATATTCTCACTGCTCTTACAGAGAAGAATCCCCTCCTATATCGGTAGAGAAAGCACCTTTCCTCTAACCTTAGTGGATGCCCTTGGGTTATGGTTAGGCTCCGGGGTATAAATAGATTGTGGGACAGATCTTTGCATTGACCCCAAATATATTTATACAAAGTTATTAGATCACCCTTCAGGTGTCTCTTTTCCAAACAAAATAAACCTAACTGACAATCTTTCAGGGTACTCCAGTCCCCGCACTCCATTACCTTAGTTGCCCTCCTTTGAACGCTTTGCAGTTCTGATATGTCCTTCTTACACACTGGTGCCCAGAACTGTACACAGTATTCCATATGGGGTGTGCCCAGTGACTTGTACAGGGGTAAAATGATGCTCAGGTCATGGGCACCTATGCCCCTCTTGATGCACCCCATGAACCTGTTTGCTTTGGCAGCTGCTGCCTGGCATTGATTACTATTATTAAATTTCTATATTTAGTGTGCAATCATGGCACAAATTTCTCCTTCCCATGACATTTAACTCTCCTTGCCATTTAACTGCCCATGCTTCCAATTTTTATAAATCTGTTTGTAGCTGCCTGCTGTCCTCTTTTGTGTTACTTTACACAGCTTAGTATCATCTGCAAAGAGTGGGACTTTGCTGTTTAATCCATACTGATGTCATTAATATTTATATTGAAGAAAATTGGGCCCAGAACTCACCCTTGTGGTACTCTGCTAGTAGCGGTGACCCAATTTGAGTATGAATCATTGATAACCACCCTCTGCTTCCGATAATGAAGCCAATTTTTTACCCATGTGCACACGTCTAAGCATTCTCATTTGTCTCTTTTGTACCAGTCTTTTATGCGGCACAGCTTTAGAAAAGTCAAGATATACGATATCGAATGAATAGGGAAGCAAAGAAGATGTTTAGTAAATTTGCTTTCTCCTCATTCCCATCTATAGGTGTACCCTCCTTTCTTCTCCTCAGATTTGTATATTTTACTGTTTATATAGCTAAAGAACATTTTGGGGTTAGTTTTACTCTCCCTGGCTATCCGTCTTTCTGTCTCCAGCTTTGCTGTCCTTATCTGTTGTTTACATGGTTTATTTTCTTCTTTTGCTTCAAACGTTTAAATGCCTTTGTTTTGTTGTTTATTGCCCCCAACCATTTTATTTTTATTCCTGTAAGTAATATATCAATCACAATTAAAATTGAGGATTTCTTTAGAAGTATCTAATTTACTGCCCATGCTTTGGTTTTTAAGGACATTTTCACAGTCAATGCAGTTTAGGGCATCTCTAAGCTGATCAAACCTTGCCTTTCTAAAGTTCTGCACCCTAGTGACTGCTAAGTGAATTAATATTAAGATCATTGTCTCCAAGGTGTCCCCCAACCTGTATATTTATTACTTTGTCTGGTACATTGGTTAGTGTTAACGTGGACCAAAACCCACATTTTTAACTAGAATTCCCTGAATTGCTCCCTCGTGAAGAGTTCCTTTTGCCAATTTATACTGCTCCTGCTTCAATCTAATTCCAGATAATGGCACCCGTTTTAGCTGTTAAGCCCTGCCTCCCCCATTCATTGCCACTGCTGTGCGTGGAAATGATGTCATTGCCACACCTATACAATGACTTATCACCTGCCATCTTACAGAAAGGGACAGGAAAAAAAATGTTCCAGGACAATTTGAGAAGAGAAAATATCCATTTCTAGTCCTACACCCTGAGAAAGAAGTATCGGTAGGGAATGTGGCCAAATGTCTAATAGTGGCTCGACCCCTTGTTGGAGCTTGTACTTGTTGGGAAAGTTGACCATCTTTTGTTTTCGATAAAAACTTTTATCTTCATGAGATCCACAGGTTTCAGCCTCCCAATGTATTTCTGTGTAGTTAAAGCCCCCCATGAAAACTACCTCATTTAATTTAGTGGATATATCTATTTGCCTTAGCATCAAGTTTTCTTTGGATTACAGTATATATTTGGAGGCTTCAAACAAACCCAGATCAATATTTAATTTTTGTTTCTCCCTCCATGCATTCTACCCATACAGACTCCACATGGTAATTTCCCTCACATATATCCTCCCACAAAGTGGGCTGTAGAGAAGATTTTACGAATAAACAGACTCTACCGCTTTGTGATTTTTGCGGTCCCTCATAAATACACAGTAATCCTGTAGGTATCCAGCCATGTCTCAGTTACTCCTACTATGTCATATTTTTCTTATGTTATTATCAGTTCTAATTCACCCATTTCATTTGTCAAGCTTCTAGCATTTGTAAGCATGCAATTCAAATGCTTATGGTAATTTTGTATATTGCCCTTATTCCTGCTAGATGTGCTCCCCCTCCCCCTCTCTACCCCCCAGTTTCATGTCTACACTCATTGTCACTTTCTTTCCTAACTTCCCCTTTATAACTGCTTAAACCCTCCCCCAGTGTTTAGTTTAAACACTCCAACCTTTTAGCCATCCTCTCCCCAAGAACATATGCACCTTCTCCAATGAGCTACAGCCCATCTCTGTTAAAGACATTGTGGTCCACTGTGAAGTCGACCTAGTTCTCTAAGAACCCTTGCCTTAAGCTTACGGCCTAAGTCCCTGAAATCATTTTAAGGACCTTCCACCCACTTGCTTGTCATTGGTGCAATTATGCATAATGACCGTTGGAGTTTTCACCAGCCGCTCCCAATAATCTATCAGCCTGATCCCCGAAAAGCTGGGAAGGCAACACACCGTAAGGTATTCCCAGTCTTTGTAACAGATTGTTCTGCCTAATAATAGAGTTGTTCACTACCAGCACCTGTCTTGTCTGCCCTGTTCTCCAATGTTCCTTCCCTTCCATACTGGAGCAGACAGTGGTGTTGTCTTAAAATATACAAAAAAACACAGAGCTCAATGAGTGATAAATTAAGTGAAAAAAGTCCCAATTAGGAACATATGTGGTATCCACCGTTGTGTGCCCGTCACCAGTCTCACAAAGCGCTTACCGGATGAAGGTTTGATTTTTGCAATAAAATAGGTGCAAGACACCTCCAGTATCCAAAATCAAGAACTCCAAAGGATTGGATAATAAATGCTCAACATAAGGGAAATCCAGTAGAAATGAATTCAGCTCTCCTTTAGTGTAAGTTGTGGTTCAGAAAAACAACTTCAAAACCACAATTCCTCATAGCAAAAGATGTTTACTCGAATACCATGCAAAGGAATGAGAGAAAAAGAGAACTAGTGCAACATTGCTAGATAAAGAGCAACCAATTTAATACCAGCAGAAATGCACTCACAGACAAACAAAATAGATCAGCATGTAAATGGTTAAAACCGCGAACAGCTCTCACCGCTCCCAGGTTAAAAAACTTGCAAGTATCAAAGGATGCCTCCGTTCATCAAGGAAGCCCGAGTGGTGTTGTCTTACTGCAGCTGTGCCACCCCTGAGCTAACATCCTCATCTGCCAACTGGGTAAACTTGTTGAGGTGTTCCTGCTGTGGGTTAACCTCCCTGTAACTTTTACCCCTACCCCATCTTCTGTTTTATAGCTGGCTGCTTAAATATCTTGCTTTTCCTGCCTTCCCATACTATCACCCTAACCCAGAGAGTGCCTGCTCAGTGAGCACCAGACTCTTTTCCATGATATCAATGCTTCTCAGTCTTGCCAACTGCTACTTTAGATCATCAATGTTGGCTTCTAATTTTTCTATGCACACACATCTGGAACAGAAGTATGCACCCTCAACTGATGTTCAAGCAGTGCATATATAGCACAAGATGTACACTGCACAGCATTGTTAGGCATGGAGCAAATTTTATCAATATGTTGAAACACAACTCACTTTATTAAGTAAATAGTTTACAAACACTCAAATAGCACTTTGGTTTCAAAGGTAGATACAGCCTTAGCACTTCTGCTTGTAACCCCTGCTTTTACTCACACTTACATAGCAGCACTTAACAGTCAGCCTCGCAGAGCCAGGCTTCAAGAGTTTTGGCCTTCCTTATAGACCACCTGCTTCAAATTAAGCTTGCTCAGCAGGGATCCAGGAGAGAAAGGGGGGGGGTTCTTTTTAGTTGGTTTAACCCTTTAAGGCACTCAATACTTTTGGGTGAAATATGTGTTAAAGGGTTAAACCAACTAAAAAGAAAAAACTTCCCCCCCCCCTTTCTAGGGCTGGCACAGCCTTCCTAGAATTTTCTAGGCTGGCACAGCCTTCCTATAATTTTGTCACCCACTGTTGCCAGACCCTGTTTCACTATTTTGCGCTACACATGTTCAACTGTGATTTTGAAGGGATTTTCTGCCCAGGAGACTCCCCCAAACTAAAACAGCGCGTTTTAGTTTGAGGGAGTGCACACCTTGCAGTTTTTCAAGAAAAACAACCCGTTACATTTAAAATACCCCCCCAGAAAAAAAAGATTATGACATTCACTCACCTCCTTGCCCGATCCCTCCGGCAGGTTTTCTCTTCAATGGGGGGGGGGGGGGGTGTCGATCATTCAGCTCCTCGTAATTTCTGACCCGGTTCCAGCTTGGACAGATGCCAGATGGGCGGAAGGGCAGGGGGCTCTGATCTACTGCCCCCCCGACCAGCCCTGCTCCGATCACCAATGTTATCTGCCATCGGCATCTGCCATCGGTGTTGGACACAGGTGAGTAGAGAAAAAAAATAATAAATGTCAGTTATTTCTGTGTCAATGTGTTTATTTTTACATTTAACCCTTCGTGAACTAGTAAGGGATTCATGAGACCCCTATACCAGTTCACAAGCGGGTGACTTGCCATTAACCCACAGCCCCCCATTACCTGCCTCCTCAAAGCCCAGGGGTGGCAGAAGAGCCCGGGGGCTGTGAAGCCTATGGGGGCTTGCAGCGTTCATGGCCGGGGGCCACGAAGCTGGCCTTTGCACCCTGGTCTACAAGCCCTGCATAGCTGGTTATGCTGGATTGGGGGGACCCCATGCATTTTTTTTTATTTTTAGGGGTTGTTAAACCCTTAATTTTTTTTAAGTGTGGGCTTTCCCCCTGGGGATGGGGACCACACAACATTTTTTTTACTCTTTATAATGTGGATAGTAGTTGTCTTCAGTTTGGGGGTTCTCCTGGGCAAGAGTGGGGGGCTACCAATACATGTGTGGTACCGTTGTAATCTGGAGAAATGGGGCTTTCACATGCAATATAGTTTTCTTGAATAAAATTTTTTTTTATTAATAATCTGTCAACAGCGAGTGACAACATCTCAAGTAGGGTAGCAGTTAAAAGTACCTATGCATATTGGGTATTGTTCTGTTCGGGGGACCTTGTACTTCCAGATTTTGCTTGTTTTTTTCTTGATTGCATATTGATATTTTATAGGAAATGTGTTTTTATTTCTGCTTCTTTACACATTTTTTACGGAAACCCTGTGCAACCAAAGAATCCTTTGAGATATTACTTCCAGAAAGATGAGCCCACTACAAGAAGCCTAAAAAGCTCAACGTGTTTGCTTTCAGGGAATATATGATGTGTGGGGGGAATTCCAAATGTAAATGGTTGTTTTGGTTGAAAAAGTGTACTTTGCAGAACAGAAATTTTCAAATAAAATTACCCTTACGCGCATGCTTTACCTTCCGGTGTTTGGAAACTCTTCCCTTGACAGTACCTATGCATGTTGGGTATTGTTCTGTTTGGATGCTTTTTCAGATTTAATTTGTTTTATCTTGTTTGCATATTTTCTGAAGGAAAATGGGGCTTTGATTCTGCTTTTTTAAACACTTTTTAGGGAAACCCTGTGCCCATGTCAACAAGCCTAGTACGCCTAGAAAGCCTGAGATGTGTACTTCCAGAGAATATATAGTTTGTTGGGGTATTTCAAATATAAATGGTTGTTTTGCTTGAAAAACTGCAATGTACGCATAGCAGATGTATTTTATCTGAAAATCTCCTAAATGGCTGTTTCAATTTGGGGAAGTCTCCTGGGCAGGACAGAGTGTCTACCGATACATATGTGGTACCGCTGTAACCGGAAGAAATGGGGCTTTTACACGCAATATGATTTTATTGATTTAACTTACATTTTTTATTACAAAAACACACTACAAATTGTAAAAAATAGATTTTTTTTTATTGTTTGCATATTTATTTGCAATATTTCACCAAAAATATTGAGAATACACTTAAAATCTTCAAAAATCTCAGTTCCACATGCACAACTGCCTGGATATTTATTGATGCTGGATGTATAAGTGACCTCTCCTCCCACCATGCAGCATATTTATTATCGTTGGCCAATTTTTTGCTATAGTGCTCCTTTAAGATAAAATGTCTTGTTTGTAGTTCTTTTCACTGCTTTTTCAATATTTTGGGTTAAATATGTGGAGCATTTTTAAAATATCTATTCTTAAAAATGTGTAATGTGTTTTTTAAATAAAAAAATTGAAGCATAACATTAAATATCAAGGGTTAAACTCTCCAGGTCCCACCTCTCCAGGGGGAGGCACTTTTTTAGGGTTAGGGATAAAAAAATGCAAAACCAGCACAGACACTAGCTATGGGAGCTGGTAGACCACAGCAGGTAATGAGGTGGGGAGTTTGGCAAGTCATCTGCTTGCTGGCAGGTGACTTGCCAACTTATCCAACCCTGTGAATTGGTATAGGGATCTTTACAAGTTCACAAAGGGTTAGGTGCAAAAACAGGCTTGTAAAATTCCTATTATTTTTACTACCTCCGCCCATCGCTGCTCTGACAGCCAGAAGTGATTGGCGGAAGTCAATTAGACATTTTAAATCATCTCAAAATCTATGATTATATCGAAAATATATCTGTATTCTAAGTGAAGCCACTTTTTTGGCTTCATTTCTGGGTTGTGACTGGGCTGGGAAGGGTGTTTCATGGTGCAGCTTTATCCGTCTGGAGCATGCTATGTTGTGGTACCACTGTGGCTTGCCATGCTCATTTGTGATGAATGGATCAAGAGACAGAGTGGCTGTTAGACCACTTTTTTGCATGGTACTTACAAAATACAATTGAAAGGATGGGCAAACTTTGAAGCCCTGCTACGGCTTCTCTCTGGTGCTACAGGAAATAGAGGAGAGGCTCTCTCCTTCCACTAATTCCATAAAAAGAAGTAATACAGGATGGACATATAGGGTAATTATACACATGTGGAAATGCAGACAGGTAACTACAGCTTATATCAAGTGTTTATATAAAGAATAATTAATATGAAAAACATTAAGTTATTTGCAAGTAATAATCTTTTGCCATACTGTTTCCACAATCAGAATTGAAAACAAAAATTCTTGAACAATATTTGAGACTACCGAAAACTCAAGTTTAAAAAATGAAAAAATATTAGAAAAGCAATTCTCACATCATGTGCTGAGGCTGTATTTGGGATTTTCCCATAGGTGTGGGGTTACAATGATTTTTGGGGGGCAAGTAGTCAAAATTTGAACCTCTTAGTTTCGGCTCTTGTTTTTCATGTGTAAATTACCTAATGGTTCTGATTCTCCCAGCAACATAAACAGATGTTAGCTTTCCATCTGACCATGATGTCCAGGTCTGTGTGATGATGTATCCTGCAGACATAATATATTTTGTATATACTAATATAGAGTCAATGATGTACTACTGGCAGAAAACTGCTTGCTTGCTGTGGACAACAGTTTTAGCTCTAGTATGACTAGCCCCAGGCTGCCATAGCCTTCAGAAGTCACTTAATTAGTATATAGAGTCCACCTGTATTGAATTTATTCTCAGTATAATTATGGCTGTTCTTTTAAGGCTACAGAGGTTTGTTAGAGAACATTCAAGAGCAAACTGCATCACGAAAAGCAAGGAACACAACAGACAGCTCCGGGATAAAGTTTATTGTAACTATAAACCAAGCTCTAAACATTTCATGAGAACGCTGTTGAATTCATCATCCACAACTGGAGGGAGTATGGCAAACTGCAAACCAACCACTTTATAGCTGTCCACCTCAACTGACAGCCCAGTCAACGAGAGAACTAATTAGAGAAGCAGCAAAGAGGCCCAGGGTAACTTTTGGGGATCTGCAGAGATCCATTGCCCAGGTGGGAGAATCTGTCCACAAAACAACTATTATTCATGTACTTCACTTCTTTGAAAGAAAGCTATAAGAAGCCCTGTTTGAGGTTTGACTTAGACTAGGGGACAGAGCAAGCATGTGTAAGAAGGTGCTCTGGTTGGATGAGACTTGCTTTGTGGTCTAAATGCCAAATGCTATGTGTGGAGGAAAGCTTGCATTACACATTATCCTGAACCACGTTTCTAGGGGTGGGTGAGCAGGGTGGCAAGGCTGTTTTTAGGGGTGGCTTTATCCCAGCCCTCCTGTCTTCTGCAGATGAGTCAGGACCACTAATAATGGTGCAGACCATAAGAAAGGCCCCCCATATTGGAAGGGGCATTGCAAGGCATAGACCTGTATGTGGGACAGCAGCAGCACCATAGGATGACTTAGGAAGGGGGAAGATTTTTTTCCTTCCCGCACTTCCCCGAGTGCTATTTTGCCTAAAAACTACCCTGCCCCGAACACACAATCCCCATGATGAACACACCATCCTCACGAAAAAGATGGTGGCAGCACCATGCTGTGGGGATGCCTTTCCTCAGGGGGACAACAGGGACAGCAGGGAAGATGGTCAGAGTTGATAAGAAGATAGATGTAGCTAGGTACAAGACAATCTGGGAGGCAAAAACCTGTTATAGTCTGCAAAAGACAAGACTGGGGCGTAGGTTCAACCACCCTAGACATACAGTCAAAGCCATGATGGCATTGTTTAAAAGAAAATCTTTGACATAACTTGAAAATTGTTATTCACAAATGCTCTCCATCCACAGCAAAACAGTTAATGTTTTCTGATTTGGCCTCAAATAAATTCGTACTTGTATGCTACCAAATCTAAAAACATGGGAGAACATCTATACTATCAATCTGCTAATAATAAAAATGTCTCTAGTGCAATTTAGTATAAACAAATAAAATGAGCTAAGGCAGTGTTTTAATAAAGCACACAGGAAGAATATTTGCCATGTTTAATGCAATGATGGCATGCCTGGGGTTTATAAAAATAGCATGGGATATCTAACTGAAAAGAAACATGAATTTTGTTTTTTCACTTCTAAGATCTAAGCTCAGATCTTTACAGCTATAGTCTATTAATATTTAAAGAGTTATTTGCAAATTGTATATGCCAGAAGATGGGTTAGAATAAATGAGATGACTTTATGCAGAGGTCATTTGAGTAAAGTTGGCAGCTGCTTTTGTTGTCCAAAGAGCTTGTAAAAAACAACAAGGGACAAATCTTCTCTTTCTGTCTTTACTTCCGCATTCTTAAGAATTACAAATATGAAATTAGCTCAATCTGGAGTATATGTGATGTTCCCCAGCTGTTTGATATGAGATTTTCTAAACTCTTATACGACCTTGCAGCTTTAAACCTTTTACATGCATTTACTATAGACCAGTAAGCATATGTACTTAAGTACATCTATTTTTAACCACAAAGGTTTAAAAACATGAGTCACATCCCTAAACATTTTAGGAATTTTATTAGCATGGTTTTACTAGACATATGGCTGCATGAGCACCCAAAATCAAAATTTATTTTCTTAAACTCCAGGGCTAATTTACCATTCTGCAGTATGAAAAGCATTAAAATCATTATTAAAGTAGACAAATCAACAGGATTTTCACTATCCTGGTGATGGTTTCTCTTACCTGGGGCCTCCGGATTAGGGCTTCCTCGCTGTGTGAAAAATTCTCTTTTCTGACAGTCCCATGATGTATGTGTGGCCTCTCGCAATATGCCGCGCATATTAAAGCATTATTGATGAAAATAGAGATCCAGCATAGCGAAAAGGGGAGTGGTCACATCCCCGGTTTCCCTGCAGAATGAATGGCTGCTGGAGTGTGACTGCAAAATGCTGGTGATGTGGCCATGCATCCACCATGGTACTGCCAGAAAGGTGAAATTTGTGGGAGAGCTGGAGGGGTTTGAGATAGCAGGAAATACCAAATGAGGATGCCCTGGGGATAGGGAGAGCACCAGAGTCTATAAGACTCCATTTTAAATTTGACCAATCACTGCTAAGGCAGCCGATTAGGAGCCCCTAGGACACCCTGCTTCAGGATCCCCAACTGACTGTGCCCCCCCCTCCGATGGCCCGCAAACCCCTTACCTTTCCAGCAATCCCTCCCCGCACCCACGAGTCATGGCCACAACCCCGGCATCTCTGTAGCTGTGCACGCTCCTGTCTAGCAATTCAGATAGGCTGGGTGCTGGGTGCAGGTGTGCGCATTACAAAGGGGAACCAGGGATGTGCTCGCTGGTGTTCCCTATTAGCATTAGTATGTAGAGCATAAAGTGCTAATTGAATAAACAGTGAAAAGGTGAGTGAAGTGGGATAGTCAGAATCCTGGTGACTGGTCCACTTTAAGCTGGGCTGATAACAGATTTTTATATTTATTTGACTAGTTTTATGTGTATAGCATATTTTACAATTTACATTAAAGCAAGCCAAAACTGAATCTGACAATGAAAAAAGCAATGGCACTTTTTACTGCTGAGAAAATTAGTGACACTTTTACAGCTTTTTACACTATTGCAAAAAGTGCCACTGCCTTTCTTCTTAGCTGGTGATTAAGCAATAGTTTTTGCATGTTTTTTTTAACCTAAAATGATTTTTTGTACTACCAAGATAATTTTTTTTTACTCATCTACTGAATCAACGTCATAGTCTCGTTTTTTTGAGTAGGAAAAATAAATTTTTTTTTCAGTATTTTTCACTATTTTCAGTTGTAGTAATTTATAGGATGACAACTGATTTGTGATTGTTTGATTAATCCTGAGATAACTTATACCACGTGGGGATCCAATAAAAATAACTAAACCTTTGTTTGCATCTGAGGCTAGTGCTTGCGGATTGGACTCCCCAATAACAGTGGTCATATGCAATTTAATCAATCTACATAAAGCGCACCAAACACACACATTTTTAACTAGCATCTCCCGAATTGCTCTGCCCTTTTGCTAATTTTAAGTGCTCCTGCTTCACTTCAAGCCCAGACAATGGCACATGTTTTCTCTGTAAAGCCCCGCCTCCTCTATTCATTTTTTATTTCAACAATTTTTATTTCACAATATATTTAACATCAGGAAAACAGGCATTTCAATATCTAATATATCTTTCTATTACAGAAATGAAGGTTCTCCCCAATATTTCACCCCTAATTTTCATCAACATAGGGCTTCCCCGGGGGGTGGGGGGGGGGGGGTCGTCATCTCTCTGGTTTTCGCTCTAATTTGTAAAAGATAATTAAAAGACAATGAATGTTCATGAATTAAATTACTAAACCTTTAATTTCACTCCCTGTGCCACAGTGCACATAGAATCTATGGCTTCCCCCCTGCTCACCTGACCCCTTGTTCGATTCAGTTGGGACTTTTCTTCACCTGGGGGGGGGGGCAACCGATCCAACCCCAGGGCTCTTCCAGCTTCCGGAGAGGGCCCAAAAGAGCCCCCTCCCCCACTTCTGCAGCTGCTGACATCTCCAAAAAAAAGACATTTACTCACTTGTGGCCGTGATCCCTTCCGCTGGGTCTCCTCTTCGGCGGGGAGAGATTGGAGGTCAAGGGGCTGTAATCCCTCCCCCCCTCTACCGATCACCCAGCATCTGTCACCAGATCACCATGGAATAGAATCGCCAGGGGACACAGGTTCGGAGGTGGGTGTTAAAAAAAAAAAAATACTAAAAGTCATTTTTCTCTGGCCTATGTGCTTTTTTTACTGTTAACCCTTTGTGAACTGGTAAGAGATTCATGAGCCCCCTATACTTGTTCACAAGGCTTGGAGTCTGGCAAGTCACCTGTGGCTAGGGGGTGACTTGTCATTAACCCCCGGCCCCCCATTACCTATCTCTCCATGCCTGGGGGGGGGGGAGAAGAGCCCAGAGGCCTGAAGGCTATGCAGGCTTGTAGCCTTCAGTACGGGGGCTACCAAAGCTGGCCTCTGCACCCTGTTCTACAAGGACGTATAGCTGAAACCCTAAGCTGGTTATGTTGGGTGGGGGGGGGGCACACACCATTTTGGGGGGATATTTAAAGGTATTAAGGCGTTAAAAATCCCAAGGACAAATATGATGACCCTATGTCATTTTTCTTAACCATTTATAGTGTGGATAGTAGTTGTATTTTATTTGTAAATGTTATAAAGTGCTCTTTGCAGTTTGTGGGGTCTCCTGGGTAGGGACGGGACGCTATCAATACATATGTGGTACTGTTGTACTGTTGTATTCGGGAGAAATTGGGTCTTTCACGTGCAATATGGTTTTCTTTTATTAAATAAATATTTTATTTAAAATAAACAAGAAAATTATTTAAAAAAAACACTGCTAGACTTACTGGTAACTGATTTTTTAGGAATACTTCAGCTTGACCATCTGGAGAGATTATGCTCCACCTCCACCCCCTGGGAGGAAACACAAACAGAAACAGAGGTTAAAAGCCCCACCTCAGTCTTTTTAAAGTAACATAATATAACAACCCTTGGACTACGAGCGGGTACTAAGCATTCACACTGAAGGATTCCAAAAAAAATCTGTTAAGGTAAGTCTAACAGTGTTTTTTCCAAGTCATCCTTCAGCGTGACCACCTGCAGAGGATTAGGCAAGTAATTATACCTTAGGAGTGGGAAGCTGCAAGTAGTACCCTTCTACCAAAGTCCTGATGTTTTGCAGATAGTAAATCAAGTCTATATTGTTTGAGAAAGGTGTAGGGTGAGGACCACATTGCTGCTTTACATATCTCATCCAAAGAGGCACCAGTCCTCTCTGCCCATGAAGTGGCTATAGCTCTCATAGAGTGGGCAGAGACCTCTGGGGGAGAGACCTCCCTAGTAGAATATGCAATATAGTCTGTTTTATCCATCTGGCTATAGTGGACTTGGAAGCTGCTGAGCATTTATTTTTTCCGCTAAAAGTTACTTAAAGCTGTTTCACTATACGCCATTCTCTTGATCTTTCCAAATAAATGATCAGGGCTCATCTAACATCTAGCAACGAGAGATCTTCCTTGCCTGCTCCATTTGGTAATGTCGGAAGAACTATCTCTTATGACCTGTTAGCCGAAATCAAAATTTTAGGCAAAAACAATGGATTGGGTATAGTATAACAAAGTATTATAAAGTATAACCTTGTCTGTTAGTACTGTAAAATATGGTTCTTTAATGGATAAAGCCTGCAGTTCGCTTACTCGCCTGGCAGAAGTAATAGCTAGCAGAAATTAACATTTCAGTGATAACCATTTTTCTGAAACCTCATCCAGAGGCTCAAGTGGGGGCTCCATCAAACCATTTAAAACCATTGGCAAGTCCCAGGTAGGGAATCCCTTAAATGGTGCAGGTCTTTTGCACATAACTGCCTTAAAAAAGCTATTGATTAGTAAATTTTGTCTCAATTTTTGTTCTGGAAAAACTGATAATGCAGTCTGAGTCTTTAAAGTACTTACAGCCAACCCCTTATCAAATCCTCCCTGCGGGAATTCGAGTACTGTGGCTGTCTCTTTTTTCTTCAACTTGTTCACTTCACAAAAAGAGGAAAAACGTTTCCATACCTTTTCGTAGATTCTCCTAATAGTTAACTTTTGGCTGACCAGAAGAGTTTCAGTCCCGCTAAGTGAACAACCCTCACTTCTTAGGATGGGATGCAGAATGACGTCCTGATAAATGATGTTCAGAATTTCTGGAAGTCTCCAGGGACCTTTTGTTGCCATCTTCCTTAACTCCGTGAACCGAGCTCTCTTTGGCCAGAACAGAGCTATGAGGATTACTGTTACCGCTTCTTGCGCTATCTTCCGGACCACTTAAGGCAGAATTCTGAAAGGAGGAAAGGAATAGGCAAGATGAAAACTCCATGGCTGAGCAAGAGCATCTATTGCTAGCACACCTTCTTCCCTTGTCAGAGAGAAAATCCTGCATTTTGTATTGCTGGCAGTGGCAAACAAGTCTGTGGAAGACCACAAACACTTATGATCTGCAGATAGACCTCCTGGTTTAGACACCATTTGGTCTGCTGAATCTTTACGCGACTTAAATAGCTTGTGAGAGTATTGAGGGCCCCTTGAGATGAACTGCCGACAATGACCAGATCTGACCTTGGAGTGGTAAGAGAATGGCCTTTGCTAAATTCATTAGAGTTAAGAATCTGGTCGCCCCCTGACAATTTAGATATGCCACCGTGGAGGCGTTGTCTGACCTTATATGAATGTCCTTGCCCACTATTCCTGGCCATAAATTGGTTCTTTAAAGTTCGAGGACCTGGCTGTCAAGCCCTTTGGCCACTTTCCCTGCACCTGGTGGCTTCCCAAATGGGCTCCCCAACCACAATTGCTTGCATCTGTTGTGATTAATACTGCGTTGGCCTGTCGCCACTCTCTTCCTTTCCCTAGATTCTCTGGATCTAGCCACGATTGGAGATCTTCTAGGACTTTTGTACTTAACTAGACTAGTTGGTCTAGTAAACTCTTCTGGTTTACCTGTAATGTTCTTGCATGTAACTGAGCCCAAGACACTGCCGAGGTCATGAGACCCAGTACTCATTACCTTCATAATTTCTGAGGAAGATCTGAGGAACTGAGGTTAGTCTCAGTGCCTCTGCTGCTATCTTGTCTATTTTTTACTGTGGGAGAAATAGTCTTTGCTGGGTGCTGTGTTTGTTGAACCCCAAGGAATTTGCACTGTTGACTGGGCTTTAGGCTGGAGTTTTCTACTTAATTACCTATCCCTGCTAGCAATGCTGTCTGTGACTTGTTTAACAATCGAAGGTTGTCCAGATAGGGTATCACAAATGATTACCTGTTGTCCGAGGTAAGACATTGGTTCTTCTTTGTAAAGATCCTCGGGGATGAGGACAAGCTGAAAGGTAGTGCACTGTACTGGTAGTGAAGGACTTTCTGATTCAACTGAACTGCAAACCTTAGTTATTTGTGGTGTGAGATCAAAATGCAGATATGCAGATAGGTGTCTTGTAAATCTAGGTTCACCCTCAGGATGGTTTCTATCAGAACATTTCTGACCAAATATATTGATTCCATCCTGAATACCTTGCATCGAATGAATCTGTTTAATCTCTTTAGATTCAAAATCATGCAATACTTTCCTGATGGCTTCTGAACCAGAAAAACGTGAGAGTAGAACCCTTCTTTCAGGGAGGTCGGGGGGACCAATTCTATCACATTTTTCTGTAGAAGCTCCTGTAGATCTAAAGGGAAGGCTTCTCTCTTCTTTGGGTCTCTTGAGAGTCTGGTCACTAAAAAGGATGATTGGGGGAGGGATGCAAATTTTAAACAATATCCTTTGTCTAGTGTCTCTAACACAAACTGACTTTGGGAGACTACTCTCCAAGCGGGTATGAACCAGAAGAGTCTCCCCCCAGCAAATAGTCTTTGTCAGGATTGACACTTAGGCCCCTTCAAATGTTTGTTAACTAAGGAATACCTCTTTTGGGGCCTAGACTGAACCCAACGTTTTTTGTGGTCATTTTGGTGCAGGAGCAAGAGACCATTGAGACTGAGTGACAAAATCCTTCTGGGCATCCCGAATAGAGGATGTCTCCTGCCTCATAATACGGATTTCCCTTGATAAAGACACTGAGTCTGCCTCTTTTTTAGGCTTATCACAAACCAGGCACAATCATCTGCCAAGTGTCCGGGAGAGTCACCCTACAAACTTCACAACGCTTGGACTTTTTCGATGCTTTGCTATGTTTTCTATCTTCCAATTCAGATTTAGCTTAATTTTCCTTTATTTTAACTTCCAGCTAAAACATATAACAATAATAATAATAATAATAATAAAACATATTACATTGACCCTGGTTCGCTTACACATTACCAAATAAACAAAGTTAAAAAGACTACCATAGGTTGCGCTTCTTTGAAGGTCGCATATCTGCTGGAGTGGCCGACATCACAGAAAGGACAGGTCCTCTTTACCTGTTGGGCCGTTGAATACTTGCCCTGCCTCCAGTCCGCTACTGCAGCCACAACTAACTCAGTTGTTAGGGATTTAAAGTGACATGTAAAAAACTATGTGGGACTTTAGCCCCGGCTGTGCCCAGACCTCAGGTGAACTAGATCTGGAAAATAAAATGTTCAGGCCAGTGAGCTACTCCAGTACTCTGGAGTCCACAAAACAAAAAAAAATAAAATAACAAATTGGCCAAAGTCTAACACATCCAGGCACACTCTGTTCAACGTATTCCCAGGGAGGAAAATCACAAAGAACTGAGGTGGGTAGGAAGGGGTGGGGCTTTTAACCTCTGTTCATGTTTGTGTTTCCTCCCAAGGGGTCTCTTTATGTGGTCACGCTGAAGGATGTCTAGGATTTTTTTCCCCTATTTTAACTGAAAAAAACTGAAAAAACACTGGAAAAAGTACAAACAAGACATTTCATGTTAAAGCCTAAATACTGCAGAAAAAAATTCCTGCAAAATTCACAGTTAAACAAAGCACAAAATGGTGAAAAATGACCTGTCAACAGAGGGTGACAAAATGTCTGGCAGTTAAAAGGGTTAAAAATAGCTATGCATGTTGGGTATTGTTCTGTTCGAGGGACCTTCCACTTTCAGATTTAGAGGCTGATTCATCATTAGCGGCAGGTAGGGACAGAAGAGCGTCTGTAGCAGGCATTTTCAGAGCGCCCGCTAGTAGTCACTGTGCTCGGCCGTGGGTCGCTACTTTATAGCGACTCAGTCGCTGTTCAGTAATGTTGAATACATTGTGAGGAGTCGCTATTTGACCAGTACAGCGCTGTATGGGAGCGCATGGTAGCGACTGCTCATAGCGACCGAATCACACCATATTCAGGAAAAAAACAGCCTCCCAAATCTCTGGCGCTGAAAAATACTTGTTTGAAGCCCAGAGCGCAGGAGGCGGTGTGTTTAAAGTCTGTTTTCAAGCATCTATCAACTAGTAAGCGAAAACATATGGAATTACATTGTAACAACATCGTAACATGAACACTTTAATGCCAGACCTGTAATTTCATTTCTGAGGAAATATATAAAAAATGAAAAAATTAAGAAAAAACAGCTTTTTCAATGCCAGAAGAGGTCACAGATTGTGATTTTTTGAAGAAAAAAAAAATACCCAGTTTAAAGAGAAGAAAAGATTCATCCATTGAAATGTATGGGAGAGTGACAGGTAGCGAGAGGTCATACCTGGCGCTGTGCAAGGCTGAACGCCGGCGCTGTTCGCTGAGGCTGTGAAAATGATGAATCAGATGCTACATGGCGCTATCCCAGTCGCTAAACAGATTCTGCTTGATAAATGTGTAATTGCATGCCGTGTCCGGCGTTCACCAGTCGCTACCTGTAATTAACCAGCCACTACCTGACGCTATCCCTTCTTAAATAAGGGCCTTAGTTTGATTTTTCTTGTTTGCATATTGATATTGTTGGAAAATGCGTTTATCATTCTGCTTTTTTTTCCCTTTTTTTGGATAACTTCAAGAAAGATGAGGCCACTACAATAAACTGGGTATTCATAGAAAGCTTAACGTGTGAATATATTGTGGTTTGTAGGGGGTATTCTAAATGTAAAGGGCTGTTTTGGTTGAAAAAGCACAAGGTGCGCATTTTGTCTGCAGAGCTAAAATGTTCAAGTCAAATTACCCTTACGTGCATGCTTTGGGGTGGCAACTCTTCCCTTGATAGAACCTATGCATGTTGGGTATTCTTCTATTTGGGGGGACTAGCTTTTTCAAATTTAACACATATATATATATATATATATATATATATATATATATATATATATATATTGTGTTTCTAGGAAAATGTGGCTTTGATTCTGCTTTTTTATTCTTTTTTTAGGTAAACCCTGTGCAACCAAGAATTACTTCCAGAAAACTGCACCAATGTTAACAAGTCTGGTACACCTAGAAATTTTGAGGTGTGTACTTCAAGAGAATATGAAGTTTGTAGGGGGTATTTTAAATGTTGGGGTTGTTTTTCATGACGGTGAGGCATAGCAGTTATATTTTATCTGGAAATCTCCTAAAGCGTTGTTTCAGTTTTTTGGGGGAGTCTCCTGGGCAGGAAAGGGTTCCACCAATAAACACGTAGTACCATTGTAACCAGGAAAAATTGGAATTTGTACATATTTCATGCCAAAATTTTGAGAATGCACTAAACTGAAAAAACAAGAGATTGCATGCTAAAGCCCAGACTCTGCTGAAAATATATAATTTTCTTGGCAAATCCCTTCAAAATCACAGTTGAACATCTGTAGTGCAAAATAATGAAGAATGGTCTTGCAACAGAGGGTGACAAAAATTCTGGCTGGCGCTGAAAGGTTTAATGTGCCTTTAAGTAAAAACTTTTCAATTATTTGCTCACAAGAATAAGACCTGAGGTGATATATGTTGCAGAAGAAACTAGAAGAGCTTTGTAACCTTATTGCGTTACTTGCCTCAATCTGAATCTCTAAAAGTCAAATTGATAACCTTAAATTTCCTTACATTAAGTATATATTTGTCTCACTAAACGATATCAACTTTTGTTGTTGTATATCACTCTATATTGATCTATGTATTAGTTTGGCTAGTATGCCTGATGTTACTGATATTCAAAACATTGCTGCACTTAAATTGGTGGCAGTCAGTTGTAGAGGAAGGTATCTTAGAATCTAGCTGTATATTTTTGGGTAAAGAATTCAAAACATACTATTTTATTACATTAGGGTAAATATGCATTAAGGTTAATTATTTCCCTGTAGTTTAAGGGATGCAGCATAGCTCGGGTGCAGGTTTTGTGTCCCCCTAGGTGGCTGAAGGGTGATAGGAGGCTATGGCCAACTGATACAGCACGTGGCCACGCAGTCTGTAAGATGAGGGGTAAGATGGCATGGTATCGGCCTTTTGCTATGTCATCTGACTCCAGGTGAGAATGCCGTTTTGATGTGTGAGGGTTCTGCTTCCTATGTCAGCGTTGCATGCTCCATGCCAGAAAGCAAGAACAGGAAGCCACTATTGCACTCTCTGTCATCTCTTCTAGATCTCTCACCACAGCTTCACAGCACAGACGCACCTTCTTTGGTTGCACTGTACCCTCACACACCCATCATAGGGCTGCGCCCACCCAGCACCCGCCCTTTTGAGAGGTCTGCCGCTTCTGGCAGAGCGATAGACTCTCGGGCGCTGTCTGTCTGTTTTGGCTGGTGGAACCTATGTTGAGATGGATAAAATAATACATAATGTTCCAGAGGGGCAAAGGGAAACCACATGTCCATGTTGCTTTTATTATTACGCCCCCTTCTCATTTCTCCATCGATCACTTCTGTTTCCATTTTCCTAAAAAATATTATTTTATATACTCTACATGTAAATGCCTCTTTTTCTGATTTCAAAAATATTGTGAAATAAAAATTGTTATTAGATTTCACATAAAAGTACAGTGTTAAGTAGATTGATTTAATTGCCTATGACTACTGTTATGGGGAGTCCATTCTGCAAGCACTAGGCTCAGGTGCAAACAAAGGTTTATAAACATTTTTAAGCTTTACATTAGTAAGCCAAAACACAGAATTCATAAGGAATATATTATTCAGATAGCACATAAGCTAACTTCATCATTTTCACGCAGAGGAGAACAACAATGAGTATATATTGTGACCCAGGAGACAGATTTGTATTTAAGTTACTCTAGCTTTCTCCTGATTTACCAGATGGTACATGTTACAAGAAAAAAAACTGATGCAGCAGATACATTTGTCAAAATGTAAATGGCCTGAACAGTTGGACAGCTACGTGCGAAATTATTTTAATGAGTTATTAAATAGCACTGCACTAAAAATTTGTGCCAAGTACAATAAAATTAGACATACACAGCGCTAACAAATCTGCCTCCTGGAAAGGTTGTTCTGCCTGTTGAAACGCGCTAGTTTGAACCAGAAAATGACATTTATATCTTTGCAAGACCACAATTGCTAAAACAAAGCAAACAGATGCCCAATATTATCCCCATAGTCATATTCAGTTCAGTTCAGTTAAGGAATATAATGAAATAACGCATACAGTAAGGTACAATAAAGAATCTGGTGTGTTGATGTGATCGCAGTCTTGAGAAAGAGGCCTGAGGCCTCGAAACGTGGGAATTTTTGTGCGATCAAGGTGCTTACTGTCATTTTGGTAACATGTTCATATGCGTGTTTTGCTTATTCTTTATCTGATGCACGTCATCATTGTATATATATGTTTAGGTCTGATATAGCCTATCTGGTATGATGCTATTGCTCATTGGTGCACTCTGACCAGATTCTTTATTGTACCTTAATGTATGCATTATTTCACTATATTCCTTAACTGAACTGGTCAGAGCTAACTATTTCTGATTGTACTGAGACATACACTCTTCAGGATCGCTTCTGTGACCCCTCATAGACTACCATGGTAATTACCAAGTTGCACTTAGTAGCTTATATTATTAGCAGGTAGTGTTATTGTTTAAATCATCTACACTCTATTATCTGAGGTTGCCAACGTTCCCGGCGACTGCACATACCATTGCATATGGACTACTGACCCTTTTTTTGTGCGGCCTGCGTTCTAGCGCTAGCACGTGCGCGCATGTGTACCAGTGTTAGCAGGTGCGTGCATGCGTACCAGCTTTAGCATGTGTGCGCATGCGTACCAGTGTTTGCAGGATGCGCATGCATACCACCATTTGTAGGTTGCGCATGCATACCAGCGTTCGCAGGTCGTGCAAGCACACCAGCGTTCTCGCATCATGCATGCGCACTAGTGTTACTAGTGTTCGCCAGCCGTGCCCATGACCCATGGCCTACAGTGGGCAGTACAAAACAGTGCTGCCCTTCTGAGGGTAGTCTTACTACGTCCTTTGGAGAAGGTTTGGCTAGATTTTTCCTATGAAATTCTTTCAGGATGTGAGGCGCATGGACATTACGAGAGAGTTTCCACAAATTCTCTTCCAATCCAAAGCCCCTCCACTAAGTATTGCACCCCCATACCTCTGAATTGCGAGTCCAGCATTTGCTCCAATCATCCTGTAGATAGGATGTATAGCAACGGTGGTATTGCGCCATGGTCTGGTTGGGGTGCTCCATCTGGCTATTGGACTGTGGGGGGTAGGCTGAAGACAAAGCCAACGTTACATGGAGAACTTGACACAGATGAGTTCAAAACCAAGACGTAAATTGTGATCCACGGTCTAACACAATCTGTTCTGGGAGACCATGGTGCCTGAGGATCTCTTGATAAAAATGGATTCCAGCTCCTCGGCTGATGGGATGGTATCAGGGGAACAAAAAGGGCAACCTTGGTGAAAAAATCAACCACTATAAAGATGGTGGTGAAGCCATCAAATGGTGGTAGTTCAACTATAAAATCCATCGAGATACTTCCCCATGGGAGTATCAGGATGGGTGAAGGCATGAGGAAGCCTGCTGGCTGAGTGCAAGGAGTCTTATTTCGAGTACAAATCTTGCAGTTTCAAACAAAACCAATACAGTCGCTCTTAATTGCAGGCCACCAAAAAAGTCATTGGGTCAGTTTCAGGGTCTTGGCGGCCTAAGTGACTGGCTAAGGGATGGTCGTG
This sequence comes from Gastrophryne carolinensis, assembly GCA_027917425.1. NCBI lineage: Eukaryota > Metazoa > Chordata > Amphibia > Anura > Microhylidae > Gastrophryne > Gastrophryne carolinensis. The sequence continues at coordinate 219,347,251 of CM051234.1, forward strand.
GCTTAGGGCTATGAACTCAGAACAATGATCTTCAGGAACTCTGATCTTTTTTACAGTAGAAGACAAAAAGTTCACATGTCCTAATTTGTACCACTTCTCAGTGCCAAGGCTGCAGACCCTCATTTAATTCAGAGAAGCCCCGTCACCATTGATGCCTCTCCAGGCGCCCGTTAATCTGCCCGCTACTCGGACAGAAGACGAGAAGTCCACGGAGACAGAGGTGGGTGGACCAAGATGCCAGCTGTGGCCGCACCCATGCTCTGCCACCAAGAAGCAGCAGAACGGTTGTGTTGCTTACACCCCCTGGACCCCAAACAGCGAGCATAGGGGGCCAGAAGGGGCGAACAGCAACTGAGGTGTTGAGAGAGGAGGGTCGCAAGTGCTAGACAGTAGAGGCAAAGGGAAAGAAGATGGCAGCTGGGAGCGTCCCTGTGGCCTCCGGACTGAGGTGAGAGATGGTGCAGAGGGCAGAAGCGTGGGAAGCATGCCTCGCAGGATCATGCTGGCAGAAGAAGGAAGGCACTTTGGATGCCCCTCGGTCCCCTGACATTAACAAGCTGAGTTCTTCCAAGACCCAGGGATGTGAACAGAGGTGACTGTATTTAGAAGGGAGCCAGCGCTTTTGAGCCATCCTGTTTCCCCACTGATACCATCTCCAGAGACTTTGGGGATCCCCAGAGAGGAGAGCCCAACACCCATATCAGCATCCCAACCCTGCTTCTCCCCTAAACCGCCGCGTGGGGGTTGTGGAGTGACTGAATGCCCAACCATATGCTGAAGGGGCTGCCTTCCAGGGCAGAAATTGAGGGGCTGATAGCAAAATATAGAGAGGCGCATAAACGCGAATTGTCAGAGGGCAAACAAAAAATATTGCGCTGGCAGTGAGAGTAACCACACTTGAATCGCCAGACGCAACGACAGAAAGCCTCCTGCAGGCACTGGAAGCACGGGCAACGCACAAGAAATATTAGTCCAAGCTCAGTAGCTGCATATGGACGATGCTGTAAACAGAAGCCACAGAATTTAATCCGGGAGGCATCAGTGGGTGAAGATCTGAAACATATTGTGACCATGATCTTTAATACACTGCTGGAGATAGATTCATCCTCGCCAATAGAGTTGGACAGAGTACACAGAGCGCTGGGTCCATGGAATCCGGATCCTTCAAACCCCAGGGATGTAATATGTAGAGTCCATTTCTTTGCACTAAAGGAGGATATTGCTCGTAGGGCATGGCATAAGGGCAGTGTAGAGTTTGTTGGTGCAAATATACAAATCCTGCCTGACCTGTTGAGGAGAACCCTGCAGATGCAGAGAGCGTTTAAGCCGCTCCTGGATTTGCTACTAAGCAAGGGCGTGTCTTATAGATGGAGGTTCCCCTTCCATCTTATAGAGAGAAAACACGACATCTTCCTGCTAAATACACCTCGGGAGCTGGTGGCCTTGTTTTCCTTTCGCCACTGTGATCCAAATGATGTTCCGGATTGGCTGGCACTCTGTTAGTGCTGGAAGACAAGGCCCCACGGGGTCTAGAGGTCAGAGACGCATTAGAAGATCAGCTAGGCCATACAATGCAGAGGCATGAGAGGTGGCAGAGGTGCTGGCCTGGTCAGACACCTCCTCGCATTCGCGTTAATCTCTCCAGCTGAAGTGGGAAGCTGGGTGGTACTGACACGAGACTGATATAAGTGCTATGCTACGTAATGTAAACCTTGCCTATGTTTTGCATATGTTTAATGATAACTTGCTTTCATTAGTGGTTCATATGTTTTAATGATTTACAGTGCTGCTTAAAGTGGACCAAAACCCATCTATAAGATTCCTGGGCCGATTAATTCCCTCCTGTCCAGCAGCCAAAAATACAATTCTGTGAAATACTCACCTGTAGAATTGGTATTATAAGTATACAGTACGTCCTGCTCCAGATAGATTACTTACACTTGGGTTATCCTCCGCCAGATGGCGCTGCACTGCAAACAGGCCCTAAAACAGGCTCCTCCCGGCCCCTCAAACACCCGGGGACCTCCCACAAATCCCCAGCATTGAAAAGCAGTGAACGAGAAGCCGGGAGAATTTAACCACCCAAATTGGTAACTATAACAATGATAACAAATCACCACACAGGGGATCCAGAATAATGCAAAACCAAGGGTGGGGTGGAGCAGGACGTAATGTATACTTAGAATACCAATTCTACAGGTGAGTATTTCACAGAATTGTATTATTCTTAGTATACAGTACGTCCTGCTCCAGATAGATTACTTACACTTGGGACATCCAATAGCAGTGTCCATAAAGTAGGGTGGGATCCCCAACAAAAAAGGTAACAGCAGACAGTTTAAACCACTGCTGCCTGCAAAACCTTGCGGCCAAAAACAGCATCAGCTGAGGCCCTAACATCAACCTTGTAAAACTTTGAAAAGGTATGAACAGAAGACCAAGTAGCGGCCTTGCAAACTTGTTCAACAGAAGCCTGGTGCTGGAAGGCCCAAGAGGCACCAATAGCAGTAGAGTAGAATGAGCAGTAAGGCGGAAGGGAGGATTCTTCCCCTTAGCAGAATAGGCCTGAATCACAGCCTGACAGATCCATTTGCTGATAGTAGACTTGGCAGGAGCCAAACCCTTCCTAGGACCAGAAGGGACCACAAAAAGAGCATCAGTTTTCCTGAAGGACGCAGTGACTACTAGGTAATACTTCAGACACTTGACCACATCCAAGGAATGCAAAACCCTTTCCTTAGCATTGCTAGGATTAGGGCACAATGAAGGAAGAACAATATCTTGATTCAAATGAAAAGCAGACACCACCTTAGGCAGAAAATCCGGCTTAAACCGGAACACCAGCTTATCTTGGTGTCTCTCAAAGTATGGGGGCTGGATAGACAGAGCCGCCAGCTCAGACACACGCCTGACCGAAGTAATAGCCACCAGAAAGACAAGCTTGAGGGTAAGTACAGCCAGAGCAGCATCCTGAATAGGTTGAAAGGTAGCACCCTGCAAGGCAGACAAGACCAAGTTTAAATCCCAAACAGGGACCATAGGTTTTCGTGGGGGACGCACATGAGTAACCCCCTGAAAGAAAGTCTTAACCAAAGAATGCTGAGCAAAAGACTTCTGAAAGAAGACAGACAGGGCCAAAACCTGACCCTTCAAAGTACTGAGTTGGAGACCCGACTCCAACCCATGCTGTAAAAACTCCAGAACCTGGGAACTGAGAACACCCGACAGGGAAGAGACCTAGACTCACACCAGTCAATGTAGGTATGCCATACCCTATAGTAGATGGAAGAAGAAGTTTTCTTCCTAGCCTTCACCATGGTCTCAACCACCGAGGCAGACAAGCCTTTCTCCATCAAGATGCAGGTTTCAGCAACCAGGCCGTCAAAGCCAGAGTTTGTAAATTGGGATGGCGTAAGGGGCCCTGAGTGAGCAGGTCTGGCACTCCTGGCAGAACGTACTGGTCTACCATCTGCACCACGTCTGCGAACCACACTCTTCTTGGCCACCTGGGGGCCACCATAATCTCTGGCACCCCTTCCAGAGCAATCTTGCGCAGGACCCTGCCCAGCAGGGGGAATGGAGGAAAGACATACAGGAGCCGAAATTCCTGCCATGACATGGACAGAGCATCTGTGGCCAAGGCCAGAGGATCCTGAGACAGGGAGACAAAAGCCTGGAGCTTGTGATTGTGACGGGATGCAAACAGATCCACATCCGGTAGACCCCAACGGTGACACAGGGACTGGAATACCCTGTTGCAGAGGGACCACTCTCCCTGACAAGAGGTCCCCCTGCTCAGAGAGTCTGCCAGTAGGTTCTCTGCCCCCGGGATATACACAGCCAAAATGCATTGAACATTGGCCTCCGACAATGTCAGAATCCGCAACACCTCCTGGAGGGCCCCCCTGCTCCGGGTTCCCTCCCTGATGGTTGATGTAGGCAACCGCCGTCCTGTTGTCTGAGCGCACCTGCACAGACAGACCCCTCAGGTGATTGGTCAACTGCTCCAGTACCAACCTGATCGCCCGTAGTTCCAGAATGTTGATGGGTAAGTGGGCCTCCGGAGGGCCCCACCTCCCCTGGAACTGCAGGGACTTCCAGAATCCCCCCCATCCTGACAGACTGGCATCCGTGGTGACCGTCTCCCAGCAGGGGGCCAGAAAGGACCTGCCCCCCAGCAAGTTCCTGTGGTCCAGCCACCACGAAAGGGACCACCTGACCAAGGGGGGAAGCACACAGACCCCGTCCAAGGACGTTGGGTCCTTGTCCCATACTGACAGAAGGTGAAGTTGTAGAGGCCTCAAATGGAACTGAGCAAAGGGCACCGCCTCGAAGCACGCCACCATCAGGCCCACCAACTGCATTCCCTGCCTGAGGGAGGGCTGGGGACACAATAGCAGGAACCTCACCTGCGCAGTTAGAGCTTCCACCTTCTGTTGAGGAAGGAATATCCTTGACTGAACCGTATCCAGAATCATTCCCAGGAACGGGGTCACCGAGGAAGGGGACAGAGAGGACTTGGGGTGATTGATCACCCAGCCGAAGGACTCCAGGGTGGACACCACCAGCTGAGTGTCCAACTCCCCTGGGCGCAGAGAGCTGATGGCCCAGCGCAGAGTTTCCATGCGAAAGCGCCTGTTCTTGACAAATTTGTTGAGGATCTTTAAATCCAGAATGGACCTGACTGACCCATCTTTTGGGAACTGTGAAGAGATTGGAGTAGAACCCCTTGCCTCTTTCTCTTAAGGGGAGCCTGCAAATGACCCCCAGACCCAGAAGGCCTTGCACGGCCTGCACCAACACCTGAGCTGAGACAGGGTCCTGGGGGATCCGGGACCTGATGAATCTTAGGGGAGGCCGCACAGCAAACTCTATCTTGTAACAGGAAGACACTACCTCCTGAACCCACCGGTCTGAGACGTGATGCCTCCAGACGTGAGCAAAGTGCTGCAGCCGTCCCCCCACCCTGACGGGCGAGGGCGCCCCATCATGCCTGAGGGGGCTTGGGAGAGGATTTGGGCTTAGCCCCCCAGGAGGAGCCAGGACGTCGTCCTCTGCTCCTGTGCCATGAATCTGCACGAGCCCCCGCGAAGGACACCCCTTTTCCTTGTTTAGCACCACGGTAGGGGAGTGAAAGGGAGCACTGGCCCCGAAAGGGCAGAAACTGGAGTAACTTACCTCCTTTAGCAAAAAGGTTTAGGCAGTCCCAAAACAGGCGTAGCCCCTTAAATGGAAGCCCAGTGAGGGCCTTCTTTGCAGCATTGTCAGCAGCCCACTGGCGCAGCCAAACCACGCGGCGTATAGCTACCACCAAGGCAGAAGTTCTCGCACACATCCTAATGGCATCATCCAAGGCAGATAGGATAAAGTTTACAAACACATCACAGTTAGACAGTGCATTAAACACATCAGGTAGCAAATCATCAGGAGAACCAGCAAGTACACTTCTGATCAGGGACCTGAGCGCCACAGATGTAATGGCCGAGGCGCAAACCGGGCAAAGCGCCGTCCCCACAAATGCAAAGGCATGGCACGCCAATTGGTCAATGCGCCGGTCCTCGGCATCCCGCAGAGTAGTAGAGTCAGGGGAGTGCATAACAGAGGTGTTAGACAGCCCTAGAATAGGAGCATCCACCTCGGGAGGGGATGATCAGCACTTGACCATATCAGCAGGAAAGGTATACCGGGAAGTCTACTGGGACGTTCCCACTCCTTAAGCATGAGATTATTGAAATGGGTTTGCTCAGGAAATTCCAAACGAGCCTTAGCAGTATGAAAAAGCTCACCCCTTTGCCTCGGAGCCGCAACAGGGGGAGAGATGGACAGAACCTCAAAAATCTGAACCAGCAGTCTGTCAGTATCATCCGGGGCCCAGGAGTCAGAGCCAGAATCGTCATGACCCCCGGGTCTCTCAGCAGATGATCCTGAATCAGAAAATAGCTTCCCTTCGTCCGAGGGGGTATAGCCACATAGATGCAACACTGGCCAGTCTAGCAGACACATCAGGCTGAGAATCCCCGCTTGTATGCAATTCAATGGGGGTGAGACTCAAGCTTGGGGAGTAGGTGAAGTGAGACCAGGTGCAGGCCCAGCCACAGGAGGGGCGGATTGCAATGTTAGCACCTGCTGTGCGCAAGGAACACAGACCCGTGCATTGTCACCGCTAATAGGTGAGACCCCACAAGCTACACACATTATCCTGAGATGCCTCCATTTGGTGATTATTAGGCACAATATGCCAGTAGGGATTGACGCTATAAAGCAACCCTGGATGCCCCAATGAACCGCTAGGGAAGTGGGAGTAATTATACAAGGCCCAACTATCAATTACACCGGGCCGGGAGAAGCCAATGGATTCACCCGTCTGAAAGACACAATGGGAAGAAGGGGTGTCAGAACCAAACACACTAAAATGAGTATGAAGTCACCCGCGAGGGCACTTACGGACCGTGGTAAGTAGAACCGTCACACATGCTCGCGCGACCTGACAAAATGGCACCGAGAGTACCTCGAAGGGCGGGCCAGAGCGAGCCGTGACGCAGAGCGCGCCAAGCCAGGCCCCACCCCCCCTCGAAGAGCGTGAAGCCCACAGACAAGCAACCAATGAGAACACAGAAGCGCCTGAGGTAACGCCGCCGCCCGGCGCGGAACATCCAAATGAAGGAAAAGACGTGCGTGGCGGCGGCATTTGCAATAGTAAAAAGACAAGTCAGCGCGGCGGCTGACACCACATATACTAGTCAAAAAACATGACAAAAAGCCGTATGCACGAATCACGATACACGCTCACCCCCCCCTCTTTCCCCCCCGAAGGCTACAGGGAGAATGAGAGAGGATGGCGGCCCTCTGTACAGGACCCACCGCTACACGGGGCATGGGACAATAATGCGGGAGGGGCATCCCATAAAGGCTCACCAGCAGCCTATACCGCCTAACCTTTGGTGGGGGACTGCGGTGGAGCAGCGCTCCATCAGCACGCATGGTGCTGTCTACCTTCACCCGACCAGCGCAGCCCAGGCTGGGAGGCACATCACACGAGGAACGGGTGGGAATAGTCCAACAGGGCCGCAGGCTAATAGCCCCGCTCACCTGCGAGAGAGTGATAATTTCATATCTTCGCAGTAAGCACTGCAGAGAAATCTGGGGATTTGTGGGAGGTCCCCGGGTGTTTGAGGGGCCGGGAGGAGCCTGTTTTACATGTCTCTGCAGTGCAGCGCCATCTGGCGGAGGATAACCCAAGTGTAAGTAATCTATTTGGAGCAGGACATACTGTATACTAAGAATATTGGGATGCCCCGCTGTGTGAAACCCCCCGGGTCGCCCCGTTCACTTACCTCGATTCCCGGTCCCACAGGGCATCTAAGAGCAGCGCCTGCATCCCACCATCCCTCTAGCAGGATGCATGCCCACACCAGGCATTTGTGAATGGCCGGCGCAGGCATGCTCCCTGTTAGCGGGAAGCGGAGGATGTGGCCATCAGGGCGCTCAGAGCCACTGTACTTAGACGTGCAATATGAACGGGAAGAGATGAGCTGGTCTCAGCGCCCTGGGGGGGTTTCACGCAGCAGGGCACCAAAACCCAGGATAGTCAAAATCCTGGGTTTTGGTCCACTTTATGGGAATGGTTTCAGGTAGGACCAGGAGTTAGCGAGAAGCTCAGCTGCGACTCTGATTTGAAAGACTCTCTACCCCCAGTAGGGCTGCCTAGTGGGTACTAGTGACCCTCGGGGCATTATCCGCATAGGAGAAGTTAGTTTCAGTTATCTGTTTCCCCCTGACCCCGTTTATTTACTTTACCCATTTCACTAGATTCCCCATGTTGCACTAGGGGCCGTTGCTTCGACGCAGTCCCCCTCCCCCCCCGCCCAAGGTAAGGGACTTACACTGTTAGGGGCGGGTCTCCCATCTCATGAAGGACATTGCAGAAGTCTTTTGTAAAATTTTACACAGATCTATATAATCTCCCAGGGGAGCACCTAAGGGCAGCAGCTCACACAGTACATTATCGAATCTGGGATGCCTAAGCTATCAGAGAGGGCTGTTGCTGAACTAGTGGAGCTGATCTCGCTGGAGGAGCTTCAGGGTGCGATAGCTGCCACGGGCCAGTGTAAGGCACTGGGCCCGGATAGCTTGCACTTGCAATACTATCGCCTGGCCCCAAAACTCCTAGCAATGCTAAACTCGATTAGAGATGGAGGCTCCCTCCCTAATGACACTCTTAGAGCCCACATCACTTTGATCCCAAAGGAGGGTAAGGACCCTAATTTAAGTGCGAGCTATAGGCCAATTTTGCTTTTAAACACAGATGTTAAACTGTTTGCAAAAATTCTGGCATCTAGATTTGCCCCACACTTACATCAGGTGATTGGATCTGACCAAGCAGAGTTCATGTCCCATAGGGAGGCAAGAGACAACACCACAAAAGTATTAAATTTAATATATCTGGCGCAGATGAGGAACATGCCCACCCTTCTCCTCGCGACTGATGCAGAAAAGGCATTTGACAAGGTTAATTGGTAGTTCATGCAATCCACTCTTCGACACATAGGGCTAGACCTGAACAGGTTGAAGTGTATAGAAAGCCTATACAGCTCTCCTACTGCGTCGGTGCAAGTGAACGGACTTACCTCGGGGCCTCTCAAGATCTCCAATGGGGGGTAGGCGAAGCCAGAGGGGGCGCAGGCCCAGCCACCGGTAACCCAGACTGCAGCGCAAGCGTCTGCTGGGTGCAGGGTACACACACCCTGACATCATCACTTATAGGGGATACCCCACACGCCACACACAGCCGGGCTTGTCCCAAAGGAACCCCAAGCACATTATCCTGAGAAGCCTCCATATGGTGATTATTGTGACACCATATTGGGATTGACGCTAATAAAGTTACCTGGGATGCCCCAATAGCCCGTTAGGGAAGTGAGAGACAATAGATCACAAAAGCCCTCCAATAAGGAGTTAACGCTAAATAGAGGGGATAGGGCCGGGAGAAACCACAAAAAAAGTTTGATCCGCCTGCATACATAAAGCAAAGATCCCGCATAATAAGCATAATACAATGAAATACAAAGAAAAGCCAGCCCGCATAGGCACTTAAGGACCGCTATAGGCAGACGGCAGACACGTAGCACAGGAGCTCCAAAATGGCGCCCGCATATACCTCGAGGGGCGGGCTGCGGAGAAGTGATGCAGAAAGCGTCATCCGCAAGGCCCGCCCCCCCGAAGAGCGCGAGCCTAAGGCGATGCCGCCGCCGTCCACGGAGCGAAGTACAAGTGTGCGGCGGCGATAATTAAAACACCCAGTGCAATCACAACATGGATAATACAATTAACGCATACACCACCCCCCCGAGACCTACCCAGGGAGCAGCGCTCCTTAGCACCTGACAGTGGTGCTGCCTACCATCATCCGACCAGCGCAGCCTAAGCTGGGTGGCAATGACAAGGAATGGGAGGGAATAGTCCTACAGGGCCGCAGGCTAATAAGCCCCGTTCACCTGGGAGTAGAAAGAGCCATCTTCTAGTTATCGCAGCCCAAACTGCAGAGAAGAACTGGGGAATTTGTGGGTCCCTGGTATATATGGGGCTGGGAGGAGCCACTTTTCTGTCTCTGCAGTCCAGCGCCATCTAGTGGATGTATTACCCAAGAGTAAGGAATATATTCTGGAACAGGAGGTGCTGTATACTTAGAATATACCTAAAGCCATAGTCAATGGCATTAGCATAATGACATATGGCCACTTCCTTTGATTAATGGTGTCATTAGGTAGCTTCCCACCTAAAAAATTTCATCCACAGGTGATAAACATGCATTTGCCAACAAATAATGTTTGTTTCTTTTTTATACAGGGACCACACGTGCCAGAGTGGCAGCAATGAGTAAAAGGGTTGGTGGCCGACATGCAGGAGCTGCGTGACTCGTTGGGGACCACAGAAGAAGACTAATGTTCTGGGTTCTGCCATTGCTTTGTAAATAGTTTTAAAGTTTTATATTTTTAAACATTTTTCCAAAAACAAATTAAAAAAAAAAAAGCCATCAAAAAATGGCAGTTTGGAATAAACAAAAAACAAAAACTGTTTCAGTGTCATTTGATTTTCAATACATTAACACCAAACTAATGGGCTAAGAAATATTTAGAGATGAAGATTCACATGACCGCAAAGTGATTTAGGTAAGTTTTAGGGGTCAGAAATGGAAGAAGAACCTAAGCGCGAAGTGGTTTGGGTAAGTTTTAGGTGTCAGAAATGGAAGAAGTACCTAAGCGTGAAGTGGTTTGGGTTAGTTTTAGGGGTCAGAAATGGAAGAAGAACCTAAGCGCAAAATGATTTAGGTGAGTTTTAGGGGTCAGAAATGGAAGAAGAACCTAAGCGCGAAGTGGTTTGGGTAAGTTTTAGGGGTCAGAAATGGAAGAAGAACCTAAGCGCAACGTGATTTAGGTGAGTTTTAGGGGGTCAGAAATGGAAGAAGAATTAAAGCGCAAAGTGATTTAGGTGAGTTTTAGGGGTCAGAAATGGAAGAAGAATGAAAGCACAAAGTGATTTAGCTAAGCATTGTAGCACAAGTGAGTGAACCAAATATTTAGGCAAGCACATTAATGAGTTTGTAGTGCGCAGGCATAAGGTCGTAAGGATTTTGTCTGGATGATTATTTATTGAAAAAGGAAAACAGAATCTAACGGGAAACGTAAAGGATTTGTGGGAGGAGACGATGGAAAAAGGGCAATAACAGAAGCCTACGTTGTAACATGAGTAAAAATAAACGAAAGCTGGAAAATGACATTCTCGTACTCGTACTCTGGCATACGAACAGACAAAGACTTTACAGAAGGCTTGCAATGCATGCATAGAATCGCTCGTACACTCATACGAGAGCGGGAAATGTAAAAAAAAAAAAAAACAGATCGACACAAAAAACGAAAGTATTTTTTTGTCTCTCTGAATCAACCTAATGGTTAAGATATGAGACTGATGATAGGAGGGTTTTAAATAAGGGACCCATAAATTCAGGACATGCCTGGGAAGAAATCAGTGCCAGGAAGTACCTTCTCCCTGTTCCTGGGCGTCCTCGGTCGCATGCGCAAGCTTGGGCCACGTGCCGGGGTTTCTCTCACCTGGCAGCCGCATCAGCAGCCAGTGGTGCCGAATGTTCCTTGCATTCGTGGCTGCATACCCTGCTTGACTGTTTTACGCCTTCTGGCGGTGCTGAAGACAACGCGCTCGCCAGAGGTTAGTTTTAAGGGACAATGAGCCCTAAGTTTATTGTATGTGAAACACCCTAATGGTGATCGTGGCAATCAGTTCATGTTATAGACTGGCCAATGAGCCCAAGTTCGAACTGGCCAATCCCATCCATCCCTACCCTATATAGGTTTCCTTTCCCATGCTCATTCTTTCACTACCCGTGATAGCGTGCTGCTGGGTGTTTAATATCATCTCTGTTATTGCTCTTCGTTGCCAACTCTGATTGTTTGACCACTCTGTGACAGCTGTCTGGACTGACACCTGCCTGAACGCTGATCTTGAAACCGTCTCTTCCCCTTGTACTGCAAACTCTCTGACCTCCCGACTTGACCTTTGACCCTTTATTGCTTCGCCCTTGGTGCTGTGCTTCGTGAGGCGTGCCTACCTGTGTATGACCCAGCTTACCTGACATTGCCCACTTTTGCCCAAGGTTAATCCGCCTTCACCCTGGAAGTTCACAATCTTTGTACTAATATGTCCTGGGGGCAACCGTGAGGAGGGGCTTGACTATAGGTGATGCTAGCATCGGAGATTGGGGGTTGTGAACTCACGTAGAAGGTGGGTGGCCCCCGGGGCTTGACACATACATCATTTGATTTCCAGAAGTTCTGGACATTGTCACAGGGTCAGGTAGACCCAAGCAATGTGCACTTGAGATGCCACAAATAAGCTATGCATAGTTCAGATTTGGCGATGAAGGGCCTAAAAGGGGCCCAGTAGGTTTTTTATGGTAACCATGTGGGCCAGTCCGAGCCTGGGCCCAAGAGACTGCTCAAGGGAAGAGAGCTTGGTACTAATTTAGTCTGAAGTATATTTGGGTGTAACACCAACAAGTTACATAAAGATCATATTAAAATGATTAGCTTTGGGTATACCATAGCCTCACAGGATTATCTGACCCGCAAAATGACCAAACTAGTTTCCCCAGAACTAGGCAGTAAGTAGGATCCTAACTGGTTCCCTCACACTTCCAATACAGGGGTAGATGGTGTACCCCAAACTCTTTGCTGTCTGTAGCTGTGGTTTTGATCAGAACAAAGTTATATAAATACTCAATAAGATTGTCACGCTCCGGGTACCGCAATTAACCACTTGGATAACTTCAGCTCTCTTGGTAAGGACCTCAACCCCCAATCTCCGCAGCCAGCTTCACCTATAGGAGCCCCCGCTTGCCGAGACGCAGAACACGCCTGCTCGGGATCGGTTGCCCCCAGGACTTGATGGCTCAAAGGATGAAGCCTTACTGAAAAGAGGACTGGAGAACCCGCGGCTGGAAGTGGAATTGGGTAGCCCGATCTTGAGCGTAAGACTGAAGTCCGAGGACTGAGAGGAGAGTAGAACAAGGATGGTCAAAGACAGGCAAGGTCGGCAACTGGAGTGGAGATCGAGGATGGTCAAACAGGCAAAGGACGGCAACTGGAGTGGAGATCGAGGATGGTCAAACAGGCAAAGGTCGGCAACTGGAATGGAGATCGAGGATGGTCAAACAGGCAAAGGTCGGCAACTGGAATGGAGATCGAGGATGGTCAAACAGGCAAAGGTCGGCAACTGGAGTGGAGATCGAGGATGGTCAAACAGGCAAAGGTCGGCAACTGGAGTGGAGATCTAGGATGGTCAAACAGGCAAAGGTTGGCAACTGGAGTGGAGATCGAGGATGGTCAAACAGGCAAAGGTCGGCAACTGAAGTCAGGATCAATATCAAGGATAAACAACTACTAAGGGTCTAGGCGCTATAACAGGCAATGACAAACTGACTGGGGTGAAGTTATATAGGGAACAGACATAATTGGCCCTGGAGAGTCAGTGTGGTGATTGGTGCAACTAGGAACTTCAAACAGATTGGACACATAGGGCGAACCGCCCAGAACACAAAGGCAGCTGATTGGCCCAGTCCCAGTGGGGCAGTCCCACTAGTGCAGCTGGGGCTTTAATTATTATTTAAGCTTCCTCCGGCGGCCGCACTGAGAGCAGCGTCACCGGAGGGTATAACTACCACGTGCTCGCGCGCGTGCACGGGAACAGGAGCCGGGGACGCCAGCCGCAGGCGAACGAGGCGCGCGCGCGCCAGACGGAAGGGAGGCCGCCGCCCGCCGTGGCCGCCGAACGGAGAGCCGCGCGGCGGGACGGGGAGCGCCGCAGGAACGGGGCACAGGAGAGCGACTACTGACATTACCCCCCCCCCCCTCACAAGGGGCCTCCGGACCCTCACCAGGCTTTTCCGGATTGTCACGGTGAAACTTCCTTACCAGAGCCCTGGCGTGAACATCCTTAGAAGAAACCCAACATCTCTCCTCAGGACCATAACCAACCCAATCAATTAAATACTGTATAGTATTACGTACTCTACGGGAATCCAAAATCGTGTTTACTTCATACTCTTGTGCATTATCTACTAAAACCGGAGGAGGACCAACGGGAGAGGAGTTTTTAGCAGGCTTCAATAGTGAAACATGAAATGAGTCGGAGATATTCATAGTAGGAGGGAGCCGAACCTTATAGGTAACATTATTAAGTTTCCTGATAATAGGGTAAGGACCAATAAATTTAGGACCCAATTTATAAGAAGGCTGACGGAGAGCGATATTCCTAGTGGAAACCCAAACAAGGTCTCCACACTGAAGGATAGGTTCCTGAGACCTGTGACGATCAGCAAATTTTTTATATTTAACGCGCATAGTTTCTAAATTTTCCTTGACACGTGCCCAAACCTCTTTCCGTTTCTGAACCCACTCTTCTAAGACCGGAAAATCAGAGGGTGCTGCAGAAAAAGAAGAAGCTTTAGGATGCTTTCCATAATTACAAAAGAACGGGGATATTTTGGTACGGCGCATTATTATACGCAAACTCGGCAAAGTCAATAAATTCCGACCACTGCTCCTGAGTGTCAGAGATGTAACATCTTAAATATTGTTCTAGGCTCTGATTCGTTCTTTCAGTCTGCCCATTAGACTGGGGATGATACGCGGAGGATAAAGAAACCTGAATCCCCAAACGTGAACAAAATTTTTTCCAAAATCGTGATATAAATTGCACACCCCGATCGGAAACAATATTTACTGGAATACCATGAAGACGAAAAATATGCGAGATGAACAAGCGCGAAAGTTCAGGAGCCGAGGGTAGCTTGGGTAAAGCAATAAAATGAGCCATCTTACTAAATCTATCGACGACTACCCAAATCACAGTGTTCCCATGCGAAAGAGGTAAATCAACAATAAAGTCCATCGAGATGTGAGACCATGGTTCTTTAGGGATTTCAAGCGGAATCAGATACCCACTAGGGGCCTTGTGTACCCCTTTACTTCGTGCACAAACAGGACATGCGTCGATAAGGGTAGTGATATCACGTCTCATAGAAGGCCACCATACATGACGTCGAGCTAAAATAAAAGTTTTACGAATTCCCAGATGCCCAGCAGTTTTGGCATCGTGGAATTCACGGATTACATCAGAACGCAAATGCGGTGGCACAAATTGACGTCCTACTGGTACATTTACGGATGATTCATCTTGGAACGGCGCCAAAACATTAGAAAGATCAGGGAGTAGGGCCCCGACCACAAAACCTGCAGGTAAAATAGGTTCACCAGTATCTCCTCGATCTTTACACTCGCCGAACATACGCGACAGAGCATCGGCTTTAGTATTTTTTATGCCCGGCTTAAAAGTAATAATAAAATTGAAACGTGAAAAAAATAATGCCCAACGAGCCTGTCGAGAATTCAACCTCTTGGCGGAGCCTATATACTCGAGATTCTTATGATCGGTATATACAGTGATAGGATGTAGAGAACCCTCCAACCAGTGACGCCATTCATCAAATGCCAGTTTAATAGCTAATAGTTCCCTATTGCCAACGTCATAATTTTGTTCCGCGGTACTAAATTTCCGAGAAAAATAGGCACATGGATGCATACGTTCAGGAGATCCAGAGAATCCAGGAGATCTAGAGAACACAGCTCCAACACCTAATTCAGACGCATCAACCTCAACAACAAAAGGTCTGTTGATATCAGGGTGCACTAAAACTGGCGCCGAAGTAAAAGCCTGTTTTAGGACACCAAAAGCTTCAATAGCTGATGGTGACCAGTTAACAGTGAACGCGGCTTTGCGGGTGAGATTGGTGAGAGGAGCAACGATACTAGAAAAACCCTTGATAAAACGTTGATAGAAATTAGCAAACCCTAGAAAGCGTTGTAATTCCTTTAAGAATTTAGGTTGTACCCAATCCCGCACCGCCGAAACCTTTCCCGCATCCATCTCCAACCCCTGACTAGAAATAATATACGCTAAGAAGGGAACGGAGGTAACTTCAAACATACATTTAGAGATTTTAGCGTATAGATTATTTTCCCTCAATTTCTGAAGGACCAGTTTTACATGTTGCCTGTGTTCAAAAAGGTTCTTGGAGAAAATGAGGATGTCATCCAAATAAACCACTACGAAGATACCCAAATAGTCACGAAACACGTCATTAACAAAGTCTTGAAAGACCGCAGGAGCATTGCAAAGGCTGAAAGGCATGACTAAATATTTGTAAAGACCATCTTTAACATTGAAAGCCGTCTTCCATTCATCCCCTTGTCGTATACGGATCAGGTTGTAGGCCCCCTTTAGATCTAGTTTAGAAAAAATCCGAGCCCCCACTACCTGATTGAATAAATCACCTATTAAGGGAAGAGGATAACGATTTTTAACGGTGATCTTATTCAAGGCTCTATAATCTATGCAAGGCCTTAATCCCCCATCCTTCTTCTCAACAAAAAAGAAGCCGGCACCCGCCGGTGATGTTGACGGGCGGATAAAGCCTTTACTCAGATTTTCCGAAATATATTCCTTCATAGCCTGCTCTTCTGCTCGATTCAGATTATAAATTTTCCCCCTAGGAGGAATAGTTCCCGGAAGTAAGTTGATGGGACAGTCATAGGGTCTGTGTGGGGGAAGATTATCAGCGGATCGCTCAGAAAAGACATCTGCCCAATCTGTATAAGGCAGAGGTAATTCCTGGGGCAAAATCTGAACACTCCTAAGGACAGTGGAGAAGCAATGTGCCTTGCAGTAATTACTCCACTTCACCAGATCACCAGACTGCCAGTTAAATATGGGGTTATGGAGCTTTAGCCATGGGTATCCCAAAACTACTGGTGTTTCCGGACAATCAAACACCAGAAATTCTATGAGTTCAGAATGGGATGAGCCCACCACCAATTTGAGAGGAGGGGTCTTGTGACTGACCGGTCCTCCCTGGATAGCCTTCCCATTTATTGCCAAAACCTGGAGAGACTTTTCAAGAGGTACCAGTGGAACTCCCAGGATGGAGATTATGTTCCGATCCAGGAAGTTACCTGCAGCTCCACTATCGACAAAAGCAGATACTGCCTGTTTGGAAAGACCCCAGAAAAGCTCCGTAGGGATTAACATCTTATCATGGTGAGAGTAATGCTTCAACCCACCTAGGTCAGTACCCTCTTCCTGACCTAGGCGAGAAAGTTTCCCGCCGGATACCCCTTATTTGGACAAGACCAGGCAAAATGTCCCGGGGACCCACAATAGAGACAAAGACCCAAAGACCGTCTTCGTTGTTTCTCATCCTGAGAGAGACGGGCTCTGCCAACCTGCATTGGCTCATCTTGAGAGGGGGAGGAGGAGTTTACCCCACCAGGAGTTGAAGGGTTGGGAGTTTGTGAAGGTCTAAAGGGAGTGGTAACCCTAACCCTTTCCCTGGCTCTCTCCCTAAGACGTCTATCGATCCTGATGGAGACCTGCATGAGTTGATCCAAATCTTTTGGAGTGGGAAAATTGACCAAGGCATCTTTAATATTTTCAGAAAGACCCATACGAAATTGGCTACATAGGGCAGGATCATTCCAAGTAGACTCCACTGCCCAGCGCCGGAACTCAGCGCTGTAGTCCTCGGCGGAATTCCGGCCCTGCTTCAGGGCCCGAAGCCTGTTTTCTGCCGTGGACTGACGATCTGGATCCGCATAAAGCACTCCCATTGCAGAGAAAAAGGATGTAACGGAGTGTAAAGCAGGATCTTCAGGAGGCAAGCTGAAAGCCCATGACTGAGGGTCTCCTTGTAGCAGAAAGATAATTAAACCCACCCGTTGAGTCTCTGTGCCAGAAGATAAAGGCCGCAGCCTAAAATAGAGTTCACATGAATTCTTGAAGTTCGAAAAGCCAGCCCGGTCTCCAAAGAATTTCTCTGGTAAAGGAACCTTTGGTTCAGGAATATGAGGTGGTACAGCGGGTGTAGTAATCTGACGGGTTTCTTGATTGGCCACTCTCTGGGCAAGTTGATTGATAGCAGTGGCCATCGCCTGCACTTGCTGTACCAGGTCTTCCATATTTACTCTGGCCTGTTATAATGTCACGCTCCGGGTACCGCAATTAACCACTTGGATAACTTCAGCTCTCTTGGTAAGGACCTCAACCCCCAATCTCCGCAGCCAGCTTCACCTATAGGAGCCCCCGCTTCCCGAGACGCAGAACACGCCTGCTCGGGATCGGTTGCCCCCAGGACTTGATGGCTCAAAGGATGAAGCCTTACTGAAAAGAGGACTGGAGAACCCGTGGCTGGAAGTGGAATTGGGTAGCCCGATCTTGAGCGTAAGACTGAAGTCCGAGGACTGAGAGGAGAGTAGAACAAGGATGGTCAAAGACAGGCAAGGTCGGCAACTGGAGTGGAGATCGAGGATGGTCAAACAGGCAAAGGACGGCAACTGGAGTGGAGATCGAGGATGGTCAAACAGGCAAAGGTCGGCAACTGGAATGGAGATCGAGGATGGTCAAACAGGCAAAGGTCGGCAACTGGAGTGGAGATCGAGGATGGTCAAACAGGCAAAGGTCGGCAACTGGAGTGGAGATCTAGGATGGTCAAACAGGCAAAGGTCGGCAACTGGAGTGGAGATCGAGGATGGTCAAACAGGCAAAGGTCGGCAACTGAAGTCAGGATCAATATCAAGGATAAACAACTACTAAGGGTCTAGGCGCTATAACAGGCAATGACAAACTGACTGGGGTGAAGTTATATGGGGAACAGACATAATTGGCCCTGGAGAGTCAGTGTGGTGATTGGTGCAACTAGGAACTTCAAACAGATTGGACACATAGGGCGAACCAACCAGAACACAAAGGCAGCTGATTGGCCCAGTCCCAGTGGGGCAGTCCCACTAGTGCAGCTGGGGCTTTAATTATTATTTAAGCTTCCTCCGGCGGCCGCGCTGAGAGCAGCGTCGCGGAAGGGTATAACTACTACGTGCTCGCGCGCGTGCACGGGAACAGGAGCCGGGGACGCCAGCCGCAGATGAACGAGGCGCGCGAGCGCCAGACGGAAGGGAGGCCGCCGCCCGCCGCCGAACGAAGAGCCGCGCGGCGGGACGGGGAGCGCCGCAGGAACGGGGCACAGGTGAGCGACTACTGACAAAGATTTTGACTAATTGAATAATTGCTCACCACTTCAGACAGCTTCTAACTAGCAAACATGGTATTATGATAATAATATAACATCATTTGTTTTTCATATTCACATCTGCTTGTCGAAATGTAAAAATTGTTTACTTTGGAAAAGAAAATGGAAATATATTCACAAGCCGCACATATTATTTACAGATGTGTACTGCTTTTAAAACATCCTCTAATCATTAACGAAGCAAAGATGAAACTATTTCCCAGTTACTTGTGCTATGATTCATAAGGCAGCCAAAACCCTATAAAAGCAAAATGATAAAGACTGGCAGAAGCTAGTTTCTCAAAAAAATATGCCAAATACATACAAATAGATTACATGATTATGAGTTCAATGGAAAGAGTAACTAAAAGCATCAAAGCATGTCATAAAGAGTTTTCTTAAAATACGTATGTCTACAAATTACAATCAGAAGTAATTAATTATTCTGTTGAGAAAATTAGATATTACAAATAACTGGTAATTAGAAAATTAGATGATATTACAAATAACTGATATTACAAATAACTATTATGTGTGGTAGCCTGTATTTTAAGTGGTACGGATCCTACATCTTATGAGCTATAGACTTATTTTCAACCTTCCTAACTGAACAAAAAGAAGAACATGGACAATGATATTGTATGCTGCTCAGATATGAATGTCTTAGATACAGTTTGGCCAAATTTTCTAAGAATTTCGGGATTTAGGAGGACCCCAATTCAAATACATTTAAGCCTGTGGGGGAAATTGAAGAAAATAAAATGAAAAAAATCCTTTTTCCGTGTCTGTGTTTTACATTTGACCCTTTGTGAACCGGTAAGGGGTCCTTGAGACCCCTATACCAGTTCACAATGCAAGAGGGGCTGGCAAGTCACCTGCCAGCAAGTGGATGACTTGCCAGTACCCCACTGGCAGTGCCCCACTACCTGCACCACCAAAGTCGGGGGGTGCAGAAGAGCCCGTGGCCCATGTAGGCCATACAGCTGGTAGTCTTCAGGGCCAAGTGCTGGCAAAGGGCTTAGCCTTGGTGGCCCCCCGCCCTGCAAGCTACAAGAACAGACAGCCTAAATGGGCCTGGGCTTTTCCGCCCTCCCCCCCGGGTTTTGGGGAGGCAGGTAATGGGTGGGCTGGGGGTTAATAGCAAGTCACCCACTTGCCAGCCCCCAAGCCTGATATGGCAGTCTCATGGACCCCATACCAGTTCACAAATGCACAAAAATAAACACACACACATACAGAATTTTTTTTTCAATACTTGCTTTCCATCCATCCTAGGGCCCTCTGTCCCACGACATTCACTCTGGCTTCTGCTCTCCTGTTGGAAGCCTTTTATACCTGCTGGGTGACAGTACATGACTCAGGGTCCCCCGTCCCAGGGGACCCCATTTTGGAGAGAAATTTTAAGGGTTAAAAAAAATGGCATAACTCAGCAAAAAAATGGCATAACCCAGCATAACTAGACCGGAACCATGAGGACTTATACAACAGGGTGCAGGGAGCAGAGGCCAGCGTCTGTGGCTCATCACCCTGCAGGCTGCGAGCCTGCATAGCCCCTGTAACCACAAGCTCTTCTGCCTCCCCGGTCTATGGGGAGGCCGGTAATGGGGGGCCGAAGGTTAATAGGAAATCACCGGCTAGCCTTAGGTGACTTGCCAGCCCCCTAAGCCTTGTGAAGTGGTATTGGGATCTCATGGATCCCTTACTAGTTCACAAAAGGTTAACTGTAAAACACACACAAACGCACACACAGAAAAAAATATTTTTTACTCACCTTCGATCCTTTGTTTTCTGATAAAATCATTTTGCATGTAAAAACTCAATTTCTCCCAGTTACAGTGCTACCACATATGTATTGGTAGACACCCTTTCCTGTCCAGAAGACTCCCCCAAACTGAAAAAGTGCTTTAGAAGATTTTCAAATAAAAAACAACTGCTATGGGCACCTTGCAGTTTTTCAAGAAATTTAAAATACCCCCCAAAAACTATATATTCTCTGGAAGTACACACCTCAGACTTTCTAGGTGTACCAGGCTTGTGTGGACAGTTTTCTGGTAAGTAATTCCTTGGTTGCACATGGTTTCCCTAAAAAAGAATTCAAAAGCAGAATCAAAGCCACATTTTCCTAAAAAAAAACAATATGCAATCAAGAAAAAACATGTTAAATCTGAAAAAGCAAGGTCCTCCAAACAAAATAACAACATAAATAGATACTGCCAAAGGAAGAGTTGCCAAACACCCCAAAGTAAACCATGCATGTACTGGTCATTTAAAAAAACCCTTATACTTGAAACACTCCCCACAATACTCCCCACAAACCATATGTTAAGCTTTCTAGGCATACCCAGCTTTCTGTTGTGGGCTCATCTTTCTGGAAGTAATCCCTCTAAGAATTCTTTGGTTGCACATGGTTTCCCTAAAAAATGTATAAAAAAGCAGAATAAAAACACATTTTCCTAAAATATCAATATGCACACAAGAAAAACAAACTAAATCTGAAAGCACAAGGTCCCCCGAACAGAAAAATCAGGTATTTTTTTTATCATTTTGTGCTATGTTTAACTGTGATTTTTGCAGGAATTTCCAGGATAATTATATATTTTTTGCTGCATAGTTTGTAATTGTCCCTGTGTTTTTTTTTAAATACTTTAGAGTGAAAAAGTAAAACATAAACAAAATTTAAAAAAAATTGTGTTTATGTTAAATAAAATAATTATTTTATTAAAGAAAACCGTATTGCATGTGAAAGCCCCATTTCTCCCAATTACACCAGTACCCCATATGTATTGGTAGCTCCCCGTTCCCAGGAGACCCCCAAACTGAAAAGAGCACTTTATAACATTTACAAATAAAATACAACAACTGTCCACACTATTAAGTGTTAAATAAAAAAAATTGGCTTGGGGTCCCCTCCCCTGGGGGACGGAACCCATTTTTTAATGGATTTTAAAGGGTTAAAACCCTTAAAAATCCCCCCAAAATGACATGAGGTCTCCATACCCAGCATAACCAGCCCAGGGACCAGCTATGTGGGCTTGTAGAACAGGGCGCGAATGCCAGCTTCAGTGCCCCCCCCCCGTTCTGCAGGTTACAAGCCCATAGCTTCTGTGGCCCCAGACTCTTTAGGGAGGCAGGTAATGGGGGGGCTGGGGGTTAATGGCAAGCAGCCACCCAAAGCCCTTTGAACTGGTATAAAGATCTTATGGACCCCTTACCAAGTATAAAAAAAACACACACAGAGAAAACATACTGTCACGCCGATCACTTTGGATTCTGCTCTCCTGCTGCTGATGCTGGAAGCCCTTTATACCTGCTGGGGAACAGGACACAAAGGGTTAATTTAAAAAAGAGGAGATG
Organism: Gastrophryne carolinensis; assembly: GCA_027917425.1. Lineage (NCBI taxonomy): Eukaryota > Metazoa > Chordata > Amphibia > Anura > Microhylidae > Gastrophryne > Gastrophryne carolinensis. Next base: position 219,369,293 of record CM051234.1, read on the forward strand.
CGGTGGGAGGGATCAGAGATGCAGATGAATAAATGTATTTTCTTTTACAGCCAGCAGCAACAGCCAAAGTAGGGAGGGCCTATTCCGGGCCCTCTCCTAAGCAACCCCGAGGGGATCGGATGCCCCCCGGTAGAAGAGAAGACCCAGACTAATCTTTCAAGGGGTCAGGTGAGTTTTTTTCTTTACTTGACGGCTAGCAGGGGGGAAAGCCAGGCACGTAACTCTTACAAGTGGCAATTAATGGCAGGAGAGGCAACCACATGAGAGTTACGTGCTTGGCGTTTAAATACTTTTGTGGGAAAATGATGGCATAAAATTCATCAACATGTATTAATAAAGCCCTGCTAAGAACATTTAATATCTGAACTCCACAATGGTCTTCTAATCCATCATTGCTGCCCTTATATGAATACATTCATCTTCAATAAATGAACAATTCTGTTTATTTACATATAAGTCTATGGGGAGATATCGGGATATTTCTGGGACAGCTTTCAACATTTTTTAAAATACAAGGGCTTTCGTACAAATTTGAAGCGAGGAATGCCAAACACTATTTGAATCAATGTTCATTGCCATAGATTAAAGAATACATTGCCTAATCTGGAGCGCTAAGTTTCAATAGTCTAGTTGCACCCTGCTGCAAATAATTAGGACCAATTTCATTATTTTTGTTGACTCTAGACAATGCTATTTGAATATTGATACAATCTAATATTAAAGTTTGTTTCTTTACATTTTATGTTAGTTCTGTACTTTGATCTTTTATTCTACATTTAATATTCTGTTAAGAAACTGAAATGTGATTTCTTTATTAAATAATGTAAATCAGGGGTGACAGGTTTTGATCTTACCACTCTCTTTTTACAGGGGAGGACCACTTAACACTAATAGCCTGTCCCCTGAGTCAGCCTTTGCTGGAATAACAGCTTCTTACTACTGCAATTCTCCAGTTGTGCGTAGTTTTTTTTTTTTACTCCTCATGCAATTCTTTGGGCAGAAGTAGTTATTGCTACTGTACTGTTTCAGTCTGGTTCAGGAGAGAAGGGCAGATAGATGTGACCAGGTCTCCCTTGTGAGGCGAATGGTATGCTCAAAGACATGTCACCCCTGCATTTTATCCCTACCGGTAGAGGAAAAACGCAACTTGTTGTATGCGAGCGCATCTTGAAAAACTGGATCGTTCACAAGGGGTTAACAGTAAAAATAAACACACTGACACTTTAATAAAAAAATTTATTAAAATATAAAAACTTTTTTTTTACTTTACTTACCTCCAATCGTCAGCTCCTTTGTCCCTCGATGTGTTGACAGATGTGATCATGCTGGCTGCAGTAGCAGAGGGGCAGGTGATGATCTGATCACCTGCCCCTCTGCTCCTGTGGCCAGCATGATCGCATCTGAATGAACAACAGCCGGGAGCCAGGACGACACCCGGTGAGTGACGCCACAAAGGGGGCGGGGCTTTGAACCGGGATCGCGATAAACCACGCCCCCAAAAGGGGCGGAGCTTGACCGAGGGCCACGATAAGCCCGGCCCACAAAGGGGCGGGGCTTATCGCAAGGTAGCGGCGCCCGTTGGAGCAGCAGGGGGCTCTCCTGGAGCCATCCGAGACCCCACGGGGGATCGGATGGCACCAAATTAAAGAGGAGACCCGACCGGATCTAACGAGGGGTCAGGTGAGTATTTTTTTTTTTTTTTGCCCACTAGCAGGGGTAGATAGTAGCTTTTATTTAAGGGCAGGAAAGCCACTCCAATTTTATCAACACATAAATATATGAAACTTGGAAACATAACACTGATAAGTAAATCACAGGTCTGGGGGCACAATCCGAAAACAAATGTTTATTTTACATTCCAGAAGAGGAAAACTATAAGACAGAACACCAAAAACCTGACAAAAAATGTCCCTTATGTTTAAAGAAACAACACAAAACAGTTTTATAATATTTCACAATACTTCCCTCATCCACTCCTTATGTCCCTCTCCGTGTCCCCCTTCCCTCTACTTGTCCCACCAAAGGGGCTGCCTGGCAGGAGTCAGGATGAGTAAAACGTTTGTTTACCGTTTGTAAACTGGTAAAGCGTTTTGCACCAATGGTTGGCATGCCGGATTATTTGACCTGGATCTTGATGGCATCCAGGATGGGACGTACTGTACCGAATCAGCAAGATCTGGGTCGAATCTAGCTTTGATCAGTTCAGTGTGACTTGTGCAGACACTTCCTCCTCAGTGTTACTGTAGTCTTACCCAATTGAGCATAAATGGCCTGATGCAGAGCCTCCCCCAATCTGACCCCTTAGTTTGTTCCGTTTTTCCTCTGGCCCGTTTTCCTTCCGTTTGTCTCGGGGTTCAAATGTGATTCAGAGCCGCCGTCGGGAAAGCTCCGTTACTGATCCGTTTATGTGTCTTAATTCGGGAAGTGTTTTTTCCCCTCTCGGGTGCTTTCCGTGTGGTTGTGGGTTCCGTTGCCGTTCACACGGACAATCCGTTTTTGGCTCCTTTTTAATGCGTTTCCAAACGTACCTTCTTGCCATCTGTTTCCGTTTTCACCCCGATTCCGATTATTTTTCCATGTATACTTACATTTCCATGGATTTCCTGTGGACAATCTGTGTCCACGCAAGCGCACATCCCTAGTCCTCCCTCAAGCTTCCCTCATACATCAAACTGACACTTTTACCAACACCAAAACTTACCTTAAACTACTATCCTTCTTCTTCTTCCTCCTCCCTGTGTTTAATGCTTACCTTATTCTGTTCTTCTTCTTCTTTATCTTCTTCCCTGTGTTTAATGCTTACATGAATCTCTTCTCCTTCTTTATCTTCTTAACTGTGTTTAATGCTTACCTGAATCTCTTCTTCTTCTTTATCTTCTTCCCTGTGTTTAATACTTACCTGAATCTCTTCTCCTTCTTTATCTTCTTCCCTGTGTTTAATGCTTACCTTAATCTCTTCTCCTTCTTTTTCTTCTTCTCCTTCTTCTTCCTCCTATTCCTTGTCCCATATACTTACTTTTTGGGACATGTAACTGTATGGTTATGTTGTGAGAACGTACAGTGCCATGAAAGAGAACACACCACAAATTGTTTTTAGTTTTTTTTACTTACTTTTTATTTAAAATTGTAAAAAAATTTTTTTTTTATTAAAAAATGTAAAAGAACAGCACAGGCAGGAGGCTCTTCTTGGTGTTCATTGTTGCCCTTTTCTTTGATCTGTGAATGAAAAACATCATCAGTTTTGCCTTGTAAGTATTTAGCTTATCTAGGGGTTTTGGTTTGGTCGATTATTAGGGTTAAATTTACCCTAACTTATTACATTAATGTGTCTTGGACCATGTTTTTGTTGTTTTTGGCCGGAGTTTAAACTACATGTATGATATATTTAACAAACTTACAAGGCTTGGGGCCAACAGGGCGTCGGGGGCGCAGCCTGCTCCCTGGGTCCACCAGCTCGTCCTGGTGTGAAGCTGTTGGGATCCCAAACACAAGGATATTATTGACTGATTGTGCCTCCTGAATGTCAGATTAGGTTAGGCCTCTATGCATCAAATCACTCACCTTCACCAGGCACCTCTTGAGGTTGGCCTGCTTCCTCCACTATCCTTTGGGATGGTCCTGCGACGTCATCATCCAAAAATAACAATAGTGCACATTAGTATATGTCTTTATTGCATGTATCCGGACATATGTAGGTTTGAGAGTCTTACCGGAGTCAGGTGGGAGCTGTGGCTGGTTTGACTCCCTGCCGTGCGACGCCCCCCCCCTGTATAGTGAGGTCCAGCAGCACCTCATACTCACTGGCAGAGGAGGGGGTGGGCGTTGGCACTGGCGTGGCACCACCTATACTTTCCCCAGTACCTCCCAACACTGGGCTTCGGGTTCTGGTCCGGGTGGGGCGGAAACGCAAATTCCATTCATGCGCTGCAATATAAACACAATCATAAACACAGGCCCAGGCAAGGGCAGTGTGTTTATTGCATGTCATGTACCAAGACTTACCTGGAAAGTGCTTTGCAAAGTACCACCTCACCCGGGGCCTATGCCTCCTCTTCAAATCCGACCAGTGTTGGACGATCTGGGTGAAGGTATAGGTGGTTCCAGTATTCCTGGCAATTGCCTCCACCACCGCCAGTGCCAACGTCCTCTTCTCGAAGTCGCATGGCAGGAAATCATAACGGTTCCTCAGCATCATCTGTATATAAAAACACAATGGCACAGCATTAGTGACACATAAACGCACGCTCGCCTACTCACATCCATGATTATTTTGTCCTGCTCCTCAGTATAGATGGCTGGCGACATCTTGCTCTTCCTTCCGGGTGTGGTTATGACGTTCCCCCGCGGTGGCATGTGTGCACGCGCGCACGCAGCCACACACGCTGCCGGACACGCCCTCACGGGAAAACTATTTAAAGGTCAATGCACTCAGCTCTGTGTTGCTTACCATACCACTATGGGCAGACCAAAAGGGAGCCGTAAGACCCCCAAAAGCCCAGAGGCACATACTAGCCGCACACATAGACCTCACCAAAAACAACACAAGAGCAGGCACAAGAGCCGGGAGGGACATGCACATACTCAAAGGGTGGATAAGCCAGACACACAGGCTGCTCACAAAAAACGCAGGAGCAAGGAGCCCTTGCCACATTCGCCATCACCTGCTAAATCAGCCAGGCCTCACAAGAGACACAAATCTCTTTCAACCCTGCATCCACCAACTCCTCCACACACAAAGCATGCGGCAAAAACCAGACACACCACCAAGGGGAAGCGTAGGTCAAAAACCACTAGCCCACCAAGGCCAACCACCCCTCCTCCTCAACACTCTGTGTCCCCAAGTACCACAACCACAGAATCAATAGAGAGCTCCACAGGTGACAGCTCAACAGGCACCCAGCCATTATTACATACCACCACCCACACTCCATCACACTCACCCATCAGCCCAAGAAACCTAAACTACTCCCCAGACAGCCAGCCATCAATCTCGTCTGCTGCCGGGGACACCACACACCCATGTGGGCGCCAGCTGCACCGTGGCTCACTTACAGCCCGTTTTTGTGATGTCCAAAGCATGGCTGTAGCCACTGCTGTTTGTGAGCACTATGATGCCCTATTTGGGCGTTATTCCAAATCCACCACAAAGCAGGCCAAGCAGGAGATTTGGGATAACATTTGCCGGCAAGTTAATAGTGTTGGTTCTGTGAGGAGAGATGTTGAGCAAATTAAGCGAAAATTTGGTGACCTGAAATATTATGGTAAAAAAAAAATGGACATGCGCCGCCAGCAGAGGTAAAGTCCATTTAGAGTGTAAATGCATGTATAGGCTGCTTTGTAACAGGATGTAACACTTATTAGGTGTGCTTTAATCTTCCCCAGCCTGCAGACAGGGGGTGGAATCCCAACTAAAATCATCCTAACACCAGCAGAAGAACATGGGTTTACATATATTCACCCGTCCGGAGGTGAGTATGTTTTTACATTGAGCCTTTTAAATGGGTACCCAAACAGTTTTAGAATCCTTAATACACACTGACATTTGCTGAAACACTAAAAGTACATTCTCACGTCCCAGAACTCAAGACACGCCACTAGGACAAACTACCCCTGGCTTGTCCCGGAGGACCATGCAACAACTGCCTTCAGTCCAGGTCTATTGAGGTAAGTCAATAGACCACTGTGTAGACTTATGAAATTGCACTTGCATCCATTTAATGTTAAATAGTGGACTCAATACCTGCTACATTTCTTGGCAGAACCTACCCAGTCCACCAATTATAGAAGACATTCGTGATTTGGAGGAGGAGGACACAATTCAGATGCAGCCAAGGGCAACTAAACCAGTGGGTGAACATCAGACCCAACAGGCCCAGCAACTTCAGCCCCTGGTGTCCTCTAACCCAACCTCTGTGGCACTAACCTCTTCTGCCGTCCGCACAACAGACTCATACTCTTCATACCACTAAATGGATGAGTTTATGTATTTGACCCCACGTTAAGCTTTACAGAATACAACCAAAAAGTTTGTATCTTAATTTTTCCGGGATCCCCAAAAAATAAACAAAACCAAACAAACAAAGGAAAAGTTATTGATGATAAAACATTGTCCACAAGTTGGGAACGGATCGCCTGTGCTGTGTCACTTTGGGATCCGGAGTAGGGAGGTGTGATTTCTTCCGAAATCTGTAAAGTGGCTTCAGGCAGGTTAGTGTATCTTGATACCCGACTTTGTATGGCCAGGTTGTGCATGACCCCACACGCAATTATTATTTTGATGACCTGGGCGGCCTCATACATCAGGCCAACCCCAGTCTGGTCCAGACAGCGGAAGCGCATCTTCATCAAGCCAAAGGCCCGTTCCACCACTGAGCGAGTCCTCCTATGTGCAGTGTTATACCGCTCCTGGGCCTGCGAGGATGGGTGGAGGATGGGGGTGAGTAACCAGGGGAGCAATGGATAGCCAGAATCACCTGCCAAAAAAGATACACAAAATAAGCACACACAAAAAACAAATGACAAATGGGCCCCTTTTCCACATATGTAGTGGCAGGCCCCATAACCAGGTGAGACAGAGAAACCTAAACAACAACCATCTAAAGTGTATCTAAACAAGTACCATCATGCTACTAAGGAAGAGCCACAAGTACCTTACATGCTACTTCCAAATACGGCATGTTAGGTTACTTTAAACTGCTAAGAGAAGGGAACAACAGACAGAGGCCTAAGGGGAAGAGGCTCAATAATGTGCTGTTTAGCATTCCAGCATTAGTGAACAGGGACAATAGGTCAGCTGTGCAGTGTCAGTGCAAAGCACAGTTCTGATGAGGCAACATGCACATCCACCCAGCACACTCCTGTACAATGACTCTGGGATGTAACATAGCTAAAAGGCCCAAGACAGAAAGGTATAGTGGCGAATCACAAACAAAGCCATAGGAGGAAATACTGGTAAGTAAGTGAGTGTTAACTTCTACTGTTTCATTGGAGTCTATAACAGATTAGTGGGGTACAGGCACAGACCAATCAGAAAAATCATGCTGGACGGCACAAACTATTTTTAAACACATACGTTGGCATGTCGGCTATATTATAAAAGCCCAACTTAACCGCATTGCAGGCTTCCGCTGTGTCAGGGAAAAAAATAAATTTTGGTGCCAGGGTAGCCATGCCATCCAAAAACTTGGTAAGGCTGCGGCTCAGCGTAGACTGGGACATCCCCACGGAGAAGGCAAGGAACCGTTTGCCAAAAACTGCAGGCAGCCAACCAGTTTATTCATACCTGCAATCGCATGCCTCTTCCTTGTGGTGCGGGCTAACCATGGCCATGAGGCAGCTGGCTATACAAGTCCTGGAGAGAAACACGGTTAAGGCGGGTGAGCTCGAATAGCTCAAGGTCATGCATGCCATGGATGTCCAAACGTGTTCAGTGCAGCCTGGTTTCTGCCATGCTCAAAAGAACCAGCCCGTGGAGCTGACGCCTTTGATGATCGCGCACAGAAGAATGCATTTCAAACTCCCGGAGAGCAAATACGTCTGCTAAGACTGCCCGTAAGTGAAGCATCAACACCCTCGTTCAATCGGAAATCAAGGCTCTGAATCAATTAAAAAACGGACCAATCAACGGGCCGTCCGTTTTCAGCCGCTTGCGAGCCGTCAATCGGAAAGGCGCATGCCGACACACCTGAACGCATAAACGCACACAAAAAGCAACGTAGCACCCTTTCACCCATTTAGCATCCAAATTTTTTAAATGGTTAAACTTAAAAAGTAAAAACAGTCAGAAAATACTTTTGGTCCACTTACCCTGCAGCATACTTTGGGATGCCCTGCAGTGTCATACCAGGCAATTAGGCAATTGCCACTTTATCGTTCCCTTTTGCTTCATATGTCATTTATAGTGATTCATTTTACTAAGTATTTAGTAGGTGTTTTGCCCTGATATTCAGCTGCATATTTATATTGATCACCACACCTTTATTGTACTATTGGTATATTATTGAAATCTACTAAATCTTCAGGTGACTTTACCTGATTCCAAATACCACCATCCAGTGAGGGTCAATATACATCTAACTATTGTAAATGTGAATTGTACTTTTGAGATGAGTGTACATTAATTAATTGTAACCTATCATTGACATCCAATCTAGAAACATTTAGATGGTCCTTGTGAGCAAGAGGGTGAGCCTAGAGGGTGTATAACATTAAAGTGGATGCCATATTCCCAACCCAAAACTAAAGTAGACATGTTACCAGGAGTGTAGCTTTTATCAATGACTGTATCTAGTACTCAACAGTTACACAGAAATAGGGGCTGTGTAAATATAGTTGCATAACTAAATACCCTCTACATATTCGAAAGGCTAAATAGGATAGGGTCCTAACAAGGGTTGTTACCTATCTGACCAGAAAATGTGCCACTCAGACGAAAGCCATCTTGGGTATGTATTTATGTTTCTTTAGTCCTTGCAGAAAGAAATGAGCAGAAATAGCTGCTTTTCCTAACCACAGATGGATTTCAGGTCACACCTTGTAATATTTACCACCAATCAAGTGTCATTACTTGCCATTGAATTCTGGTGGTTTTGTTTCGTAACAAAAGCGTTAGTTTTAATGACCTAACATTTTTATTTTCACTAAGTTTTGATTTTCTCATCCACAGTACTGTTTAGACTTCAAAAATTCTCTGTATGCTATAATCAATAAAATATGTGAACAAAGGCTACAGAACACTAACATTTGAATTCCACAGCTATATATGGTCTGTTTTATAAAACAATTTAAGGCTGATTATTGTTCTAGATATAAGATACATTTTTAATGTTTGAATCATATCAACAGACACTCTTTTTTCTTTTAAAGTTTCATTTACTATAGGATCCTTAAAGCAAAGCTTAAGCCCACAAGGTCATTAGATTCCAGGAAATGGCCAACAAGTTGACAGACGTCCTGATTGGGGCACAAGGGATGCAGCAGCCTAAAGGTTGCTGCAGGAACGTATTTTTTAGTGTGTTTTAATGTAAATAAAAATTCTTATGTTCAAATGTGTCTTTCTATAATAGTGAAAAAAAACGTGTGGAAAAATCAGATTAGATTATGGACATAAAGGCCAAGGTAAAGATTGAGGGGCAAAAGACCAGGAACTTGTGGAAAATACAGCATTGGGGGCAATTCATGAAAATGTATTGAGCTCTCCATCTAATGTGGTAGAGATTGCTGTTTCATTTAACCCTTCTAACGCCAGCTACGTAACATTTATGTAGCTGCCTCTCCTACTGTTAAATGGCAGCTACGTTAAAAAAAAACGCTTGCCTGACCCTTCGATTCATCCGACCAAGTCTCCTCTTTACCCGGAAGGCCTCTGATTCCCCCCCAGACTTTTCCAGCTTCAGAAGAGGGCCCAGAATAGGGCCCCCACTTCAGCTGTGCCAGCATTTGCTGAAATAAATATGTCTTTTTTTCAACCGTATTAACTATGTAACTATGTAAGGTGTGGTGTATGTTACAGTTAATCCTTTGTGAACTGGTAAGGGATTGATGAGACCCCTATACCTGTTCACAAGGCTCGGGGTCTGGCAAGTCACCTGCGGCTAGCAATACGCTAATGATTTCCTTTTTGAAAATTAAGCTATATTGCCAGAGTAATTATAAACTAAAGTTTAATTTTTTTTTTTTCTCATGTCTCACATATTGCATTTTACTGGAGTGGCCTAGGGTTGACATTGTGGAGGGCTCCTTTCTAGCCTATCTAAATTATCACAAAATTAATTTGTGGTCAGGATCAGAGGAGAGGTGCTGGAGGTAAGGGTAAAGGAAGTAGAAATTCCCATTATTTTCGGGGAGCAGAGCAAAGAGACAGCATGGGACTAACAATGCATCAGGTAAGCTGCCATGAATATTATTTAGAGAAAATTGTGTGTGCATCACTACATTCTGCATTCTACTATTACTATTTCTACTATCAGAAATGAATCAGGTGTGCTGTATTTTTAAAATACTGGTATTTTGTGATTTACTGTAGGTTAAAGTGGAGAGTTCAACAGGTATAAATGAATACCAACCGTGACTGTAAACCTGTCACACAAGGCCACCACACATGGTGACTTTGCAATGATATACACAATCCTTTTAATTTTAAAGTTGTAGAACTTTAACATAAAAAGCATTAAATTAAAGAAGGTGATTCTAAAGTGTATTTGTTAAATAAATCACCTTATTCCTGTATAATGTGGATTAATAGGAGCATTCTTTAAATGTATTTTCACTTATTCTAGGACATTATAAGCACTTGGATTATGGCTATTTATTGCTACTAGTAATTCTAATTGTGGGAAAAACGTATCTCTTTCCAGATCATTTTGTGTGTGCCCAGTATAAATGATCCATGTTTTACATAAAAGCATATCTGAAGTCTATGAGCATTTAAAATCCCAAACCCATTCATTTTTTTACCCAATCAATTATTGCCTTGTAAGACAAACACTAATTTAATAAAAAAAAAAACTTTCATCTGAAAGATATATGAATTACAGTCATGGCATTTAGGTTAGTCTCAAATAATAGAGACTAATAATAGTAGAAGGAAATAAGAAAGCTAAAGACTTACTAGCACCACTTATAAATATCTGTGAAATGTTATTGCATTAGAAAGAGACGTGAGAAGAAGTAATGTGAAAGAGGGTGTATGTGGCTTAGCAATAATGCCTCTTTGTTGATTTTTTATTAATTACATTTTCATATATGTCCATGATCCTGATAAACCTATTGAAATGAAGTGACTGACCTGCGTAGTCACTACCTTGTGATCTGCAGCAACTTACAAGTGTAAACTCTTTAAATATACAAATCAGTCTAGAAAACGTGATTAATCGCTGACAGGTGATAACATTTACAAAAATGCTTATCTTGAAACATTACAAGAACTTTCTATCACTTTACTGATATGTACAACTGACAAGAAAACCACATTACCCTAGAAACAGAAGGTTTAACATAAGAAGCACTGTTCTCGAATTTTCATCTAACCTGAACAACTAAGGTATGCCAGGAAGAAAAAAACTGGACCACAACGATGTTTAAACCAGAACACCGATTTGTAAAAAATTAGGTGTTGTTCACTACACAGGGGGCAGCCATGGATGTGATCCTAATTAGGACTAGAATAAACAACCTCGAACAAATGCTTCTGCATCACACCAAAAGACCTTTGAACGCATATAGCAAATGTTTATTTGTTCACATAATCGATGCTAAGAGCATTCTTATACCTAAGATCTGGGAATTGTTGGGCATGAAAGCTCTCCAGAAAGAGATACAAACTCAGGAAATATGGATTTAAATGTGGTATTTATTAACACAAAAACAAAGGATAAACTATGTAACAAAGGATAAGCTATGATGCAGGGAAAAGTCCTAGGATTTAGGTAACAAAATACATGGAACCAAAAAATACCGTTTTGTGAGTACTCACCTTTAAAACGGGTATTATGAGTGTTCCATACACTCCACTTCGATCTTCATGACATGTGGGTAATCTCCAGTAGAGGGCGAACTTCTGCAGAGATGAATATGCAAAAAAGAAAGCCCCTCCCGGTCCATATATACCTGGGACCTCCCACCAATTTCCCAGTGTAAAAAAGCAGTAAGGGGACCAGGAAGAACCAATTATAACCTTAACAATCCAAACCAATGGTTTACCATATAAAAGCCCCAGAATACCTGAAAAGGGGTGGGGCGAAGTGGAGTGTATGGCACACTCATAATACCCGTTTTAAAGGTGAGTACTCACAAAACGGTATTATTCTAAGTGTGCCATACACTCCACTTCGATCTTCATGACATGTGGGACATCCAATAGCAGTGTCTGTCATGGGTGGGAACCAGAAACAGTAAAGAATGTACCAACTCAAACCACTGCAGCCTGCAGAACCTTGCGGCCAAAAACAGGATCCGCTGAAGCCCGCACATCAACCTTGTAAAACTTGGAGTATGAACGTAAGACCAAGTAGCAGCCTTACAAACTTGTTCAACAGAAGCCTGGTGCTGAAAAGCCCAGGACGCACCAACAGCACGAGTAGAGCGCGCAGTGACCCTAAAAGGGGAAGTCCTCCCCTTAGCAGAATAGGCCCCAACAATGGCCTGACGAATCCATTTGCTAATCGTGAACTTAGCAGTCGCCAAACCTTTCCTGGGCCCGCAGGGCACCACGAAAAAAGCGTCCGTCTTGCGGAAGGAAGAAGTAGTCACCAAATAGTACTTCACACAGCGAACAACATCCAAATTGTGCAGAACCCTCTCCTTGTCACTGTTAGGCTTAGGACACAAGGAAGGGAGAACAATAGGCTCGATTCAGAGAGACACAAAAAAACTTCCGTTTTAGTGCCGATGTCGTATTATTTTCAAATGTTCCTGCTCTCGTATGAATGTGCGAGCGATTTCATGCATGCATTGTAAACCTTCTGTAAAGTTCCCGTCCGCTCGTATGCCAGAGTACGAGGATGTCATTTTCCATCGAGACTTTTCAGATTCATTTTCTCAGGTAACAACGTAGCCTTTCGTTTTTGCTCTTTTCCCATCGTATCCTCACACGAATCCTTTACGTTTCCCGATAGATTCAGTTTCCATATTACCAAAAATAATCGTCCTGACGGAATCCTTACGATCTTGCGCCTGCGCACTACAAACTTAACTCATTAAAGTGCTCGCATACATATTTGACTCCCTCACTTCTACTACAATGTTTAGCTAAACCACTTAGTGCTATCCTGCAGCTTCACTTTGGAACCCTTAAAGCTCACCCAAATCACTTAGCGCTATCCTGCAGCTTCCCTTTGGAACCCTTAAAGCTCACCCAAATCACTTCGCGGTTAGGTTCTTCTTCATTTCCCGCACCCTAAAACTTACCCAAATCACTTCGCGGTTAGGTTCTTCTTCCATTTTAGGTCCCTAAAACTTAGCCAAATCACTTTGCGGTTAGGTTCTTCTTCCATTTTAGGTCCCTAAAACTTACCCAAATCACTTTGCGGTTAGGTTCTTCATTTCCCGCACCCTAAAACTTACCCAAATCACTTCGCGGTTAGGTTCTTCTTCCATTTTAGGTCCCTAAAACTTACCCAAATCACTTCGTGGTTAGGTTCTTCTTCATTTCCCGCACCCTAAAACTTACCCAAATCACTTCGCGGTTAGGTTCTTCTTCATTTCCCACACCCTAAAACTTACCCAAATCACTTCGCGGTTAGGTTCTTCTTCCATTTTAGGTCCCTAAAACGTAGCCAAATCACTTCGTGGTTAGGTTCTTCTTCATTTCCCGCACCCTAAAACTTACCCAAATCACTTCGCGGTTAGGTTCTTCTTCATTTCCCGGACCCTAAAACTTTCCCAAATCACTTCGCGGTTAGGTTCTTCTTCATTTCCCGCACCCTACAACTTACCCAAATCACTTCACGGTTAGGTTCTTCTTCCATTTTAGGTCCCTAAAACTTACCCAAATCACTTCGCGGTTAGGTTCTTCTTCCATTTTAGGTCCCTAAAACTTACCCAAATCACTTCGCGGTTAGGTTCTTCTTCATTTCCCGCACCCCAAAACTTACCCAAATCACTTCGCGGTTAGGTTCTTCTTCCATTTTAAGTCCCTAAAACTTACCCAAATCACTTCGCGGTTAGGTTCTTCTTCCATTTTAGGTCCCTAAAACGTACCCAAATCACTTCGCGGTTAAGTTCTTCTTCCATTTTAGGTCCCTAAAACGTACCCAAATCACTTCGCGGTTAGGTTCTTCTTCATTTCCTGCACCCTAAAACTTACCCAAATCACTTTGTGGTTAGGTTCTTCTTCCATTTTAGGTCCCTAAAACTTCCCCAAATCACTTCGCGGTTAGGTTCTTCTTCCATTTTAGGTCCCTAAAACTTACCCAAATCACTTCGCGGTTAGGTTCTTCTTTCATTTTAGGTCCCTAAAACTTACCCAAATCACTTCGTGGACATCTGAATCTTGACCTCAAAATATGTATTTGCCCCTTTCTTTGTTTGAAATGTATGTGTTTCAATAAATTACACTGAAACGTTGGTTTCTTTAACAAATTTTTAATATTAAAAATTGTTAAAATTTATATTTTTAACATTAAAACTTTTTTTACATTTTTTGGCCTTGGCTAATAAAACGTTTTTTTATTTTTTTTTCTAATAAAACAACTTTATAAAAAAGGTTTTAAAAAAAAACATTATTAAAAAATGGCTCAGCAGAACAGGGCCAGGACCCAGGACTCTACTCCTCTTCCTCTTCTTCTGTTGTCCCCAACGAGTCAACCATCACCTTCATATCGGCCACCAATGCAAGGACCCTCCGATGCATTTCTACTATTTTTTGGCGTGTGGTCCCTGTAACAAATAGAGACAAAATCATTAGTTTGAGACCCATACATGTTTGCCACCTGTGGATTGAATGTTTGGTAGTTAACAAATTAAATAAAAGCGAAATATGTAATTCTGGCAAGTCATTAAGCTAAGGAAGTGGCCACAGATCAGTCTGGCAAGTCATTAAGCTAAGGAAGTGGCCACAGATCAGTCTGGCAAGTCATTAAGCTAAGGAAGTGGCCACAGATCAGTCTGGCAAGTCATTAAGCTAAGGAAGTGGCCACAGATCAGTCTGGCAAGTCATTAAGCTAAGGAAGTGGCCACAGGTCAGTCTTATATTGCCATTGGCTAGGGCTTGATGTATCTGTGTGTTGATGTCAAGTACCACATAAATGCAAATAATGCCATGACTACTTACTTGGTTGGTGGCCGAGAGCTGGCTCGTTGGGGACAACACAATGTCCTGGGTCCTGGCTCTGCTGTGAAGAAGTGCCTGTAAAAACATGGGAAACACGGTCAGTTTTCATGTCAAATTCATCAGTAATAAAATGTCTATTGCAAAGTCTGGTTCACATCACTCACCTTCTCCAGGTTCTGCTTGGAGCAGATATGCTGACTCTTCCACTACCTCACCCGCTCCCGAAGCATCTAGACAAACAGATGAAAGGAATCAGTTTGGTAGGAGATAGCATGTATATGTGTGTGCATATACATGAAGAGTGACATACCAGAGACTCCCGCATGCGTGGCAGGGTACGACTGCCTGCCCACGCTGTGCCGCCCCTCCTCTGTTGTAAGGTCCAGGGGCTGGTCTGAGGACCGTCGCCCTGGAGATCCACCACCTTCACTCCCAGCTGCAGAATCATGCAGCACTGGTCGGCCTGTGCGCCTCCGGGTGCGGCGAATGCAGTTATCCATTTCCAACACTACCAAAGAAAAGGCATTATAAATAAAAGGCCTACCTTCTGTCGTAGTTACATCTTGCATGCAATCGCTATGTACTTACTTGGGAAATGGATTCCGAAAAATCTCCGCACCCGGGGCATGTGCAGTCGTTTCAGGTCCGACCAATGCTGCATGATCTGTGTGTGGGTGAAGGTGGTGTTGGTCTGTTGTTGGATCTCCGAGATGATCTCCAGAGCGACGTTTCGTTTTTCAAACGAGTTGGGCAGGTAGTCGTACCTGCGCTCCAGCATGGTCTACAAAACATAAATCAAACATAGCAATAAATTATAAATGCCTATCAATAAGTGCCAACAATACATTATTTGGTTCAATCACATTAACACACACACACACACACACTTCTAGGCTAAATGAAATTTCGAATCTGGCGGCACTGTTTGGCACGTGTGTGGCGTGCGTTTGGGTGTGCATGTAGTTTAACCAAATTGTTCCAAAATCGATTACTTTGTGCGCATCCTTAACATGTAGAGCAGCATTTAGATGTCAATTGAAAGGCCTACAAATACACTTACGAGCATGATGATCTCTTCTTGTTGGCGGGTGAAGATAGTGGGCGCCATCTTTCTTCTTCTTCTCGGCAGCAGATAAGTAATGCCCCAGCGGTTTCCGGGTTCCGCGCGTCCGTGCGAACGGCCGGACGTACGCGTAAGCGAACGCGTAGGCGTCACACGACGGATACCTTATTTAAAGGTCCCTGGACACCCAGCTCATTCTCTTTGAGAGTCCCAGCAAAATGCCAGCAAAAAAGCAGCACCTAAACCTGCCAAGGAGACCATGCTCAAGAAGGCAGCCAAGCGGCATGAGCATGCCGAGGGCCCCAAAACAAGGTCTCAACAGGCCAAAGCTAAATTAAGGCCTACAACCAAGGCTCCGCCAAAGCAGCATCCCAAGCCAACTACCAGCTATGGGCAAAAAAAGGAGGTGGCAGCAGCAAAAATACAATTCTGTGAGATACTCACCTGTAGAATTGGTATTATATGCATACAGCACGTCCTGCTCCATCTATAATACTTACACATGGGTTATCCTCCTCCAGAGGGTGCTGTGCACTGCAGACATGCAAAAACAGGCTCCTCCCGGCCCTTCATATACCCAGGGACCTCCCACAAATCCCCAGTATTGAAAAGCAGTGAGAAAGAAGCCGGGAGAAACCAACCATCAACTGGTAACAATAGTAATGATAACAATCACCATACAGGGGATCCACAAAAAGTAAACCAGGGTGGGGTGGAGCAGGACGTGCTGTATGCATATAATACCAATTCTACAGGTGAGTATCTCACAGAATTGTATTATTCTAAGCATACAGCACGTCCTGCTCCATCTATAATACTTACACATGGGACATCCAATAGCAGTGTCCATAAAGTAGGGTGGGATCCCCAAAAACAAGGCACAGCGGACAGTAAAGGCGCTGTCACCTGTAAAACTTTCCAACAGGCATGACATGAGCAGAGGCTCTAACGTCAATCTCATAACAAGACCTTTGAAAGGTATGAACAGAGACAAGCAACAGTCTAGTAACTTATTCAACAGAAAAAACCTGGTGCTGAAGGGCCAATGGTACCCAAGCACCAATAAAACGGAATAAAATGAAAAAGGGGAGATTCTTCCCCCTCATAGGAATAGGCCAGTGTAACGACCCAACCAGCCCACAGGCAACAGAAGCCTCGTGGAAAACTTGTAACTTCCCCAAGGGGAATGAGAACTGGTCACCCGACCGAAGGCGGGAATACTGACCCCTTCACTAGCACGAAACCAAGGGCTTTACTCAGGACCAGGAGACATCCAAGAGGGATTAATCCAAAGGACGTAGTGGCGCTGGAAACAGGCGATATCAGGCGCATACATAAGGAGGCGCCCGCAGACTCCAAGAGCATCAGTCCCCCTAAGGGACAAGAAAGCCTCAGGGAAAAAATTGCAACACCTGTTGAGGGAATATAGACCCTCATATTAGGATTATTAAGAATAAGGTCCGTAGTTAGACTAAACAGACTAACACCATGAACATAGAACACCACTTGGACCTGAGGTCCGGCGTAAGAAGGAATACCCCCACGGCATGGGGTGCATATAGATATGGACACCCAGCTCATTCTCTTTGAGAGTCCCAGCAAAATGCCAGCAAAAAAGCAGCACCTAAACCTGCCAAGGAGACCATGCTCAAGAAGGCAGCCAAGCGGCATGAGCATGCCGAGGGCCCCAAAACAAGGTCTCAACAGGCCAAAGCTAAGTTAAGGCCTACAACCAAGGCTCCGCCAAAGCAGCATCCCAAGCCAACTACCAGCTATGGGCAAAAAAAGGAGGTGGCAGCAGCAAAAATACAATTCTGTGAGATACTCACCTGTAGAATTGGTATTATATGCATACAGCACGTCCTGCTCCATCTATAATACTTACACATGGGTTATCCTCCACCAGAGGGTGCTGTGCACTGCAGACATGCAAAAACAGGCTCCTCCCGGCCCTTCATATACCCAGGGACCTCCCACAAATCCCCAGTATTGAAAAGCAGTGAGAAAGAAGCCGGGAGAAACCAACCATCAACTGGTAACAATAGTAATGATAACAATCACCATACAGGGGGATCCACAAAAAGTAAACCAGGGTGGGGTGGAGCAGGACGTGCTGTATACATATAATACCAATTCTACAGGTGAGTATCTCACAGAATTGTATTATTCTAAGCATACAGCACGTCCTGCTCCATCTATAATACTTACACATGGGACATCCAATAGCAGTGTCCATAAAGTAGGGTGGGATCCCCAAAAACAAGGCACAGCGGACAGTAAAGGCGCTGTCACCTGTAAAACTTTCCAACAGGCATGACATGAGCAGAGGCTCTAACGTCAATCTCATAACAAGACCTTTGAAAGGTATGAACAGAGACAAGCAACAGTCTAGTAACTTATTCAACAGAAAAAACCTGGTGCTGAAGGGCCAATGGTACCCAAGCACCAATAAAACAGAATAAAATGAAAAAGGGGAGATTCTGCCCCCTCATAGGAATAGGCCAGTGTAACGACCCAACCAGCCCACAGGCAACAGAAGCCTCGTGGAAAACTTGTAACTTCCCCAAGGGGAATGAGAACTGGTCACCCGACCGAAGGCGGGAATACTGACCCCTTCACTAGCACGAAACCAAGGGTTTTACTCAGGACCAGGAGACATCCAAGAGGGATTAATCCAAAGGACGTAGTGGCGCTGGAAACAGGCGATATCAGGCGCATACATAAGGAGGCGCCCGCAGACTCCAAGAGCATCAGTCCCCCTAAGGGACAAGAAAGCCTCAGGGAAAAAATTGCAACACCTGTTGAGGGAATATAGACCCTCATATTAGGATTATTAAGAATAAGGTCCGTAGTTAGACTAAACAGACTAACACCATGAACATAGAACACCACTTGGACCTGAGGTCCGGCGTAAGAAGGAATACCCCCACGGCATGGGGTGCATATAGATATATATATATCTATATATATATATATATACATCGAGCCAAGTAATCAGATTCACCTTCTCAGGCACACGTCTGACTGAGGCAGGAGCCCCCAGAGAAGCGACTTGGACTACAAGGCATCTCAGACATCATCCAGCAGAAAGTCCCCAGGGAAAAATCCGCAGGGCAAACAAAATGAAAACTGATCCCAACCGGGACCATGGAACCACTTGGGAGATGCACCTAAGCAATCCCCAAGAGAACTCCTCACAAGGAAGACAGAACCAGACTCCTACAGGAAGACAGCCAGGACAGAACCTGAACCTTCAGAGTCCCTAGATGGGGAGCCAAACCCAACCTATGCTGTAATGACTCTAGAACCCTGGGAACCGAGAACGTCCAACAGGGAAGAGACCAAGACTCATGCCACTCAATATGGGTATACCATAAATCCCAAAAGACGGAGGAAGAGGAAGCCAAGGAAGCTTGCTCCTAGCCCCCCATATACCGAGTCACACAGAAGATACGGCCCGTCTCCAAGGGGTGAATGAATCAGCTGTCAAGCCCCAGACAAGAGTCTGTATATTGGGACGACAAAGGAAGGGGCCTGACAAGGGCAGAACCACGCTCCTGAGAGAGCGAACAGGTCAGCAGACTACAGCAGAAGCATCTGCGAACCACAGTCCACAAGGCCACCCAGGGCCATTAAGCTCACGGGTCCCTTTATCAGCACCACGTACGCAGAACCACACAAGTAGGGTGAACGAAGAGAAGGCATATAAAATAGAAAGTCTATGCATAAGTTTACTAAGCCCCCATGACAGAGTCAGAATATTCTGGGACAGTAAAAACAAGGGCGGAGCCCTTGTGGTATAAGCGAGACCCAACAGAGCCACCCTAGTTGGCTCTCAGAGCGACACCAGGATAGCATAACCTGCCACTGAAGGGCATCCATTGGAGTGAATACCGCTGAGAAGCAGGGGACGTAGACCCCCGCCCAAGCAGGATCAGGGACCCTCCAAAGGGAGCATCCTGCTTCAAGCTCCAGACCAATAATAAACAGGCCATTGTCTTCTAACAGGCCAATAGTCCCCAAATAGACAGATCCCAAAAGAGGAGAAGTCCAGCCGTATAGAGTCAACGGAAGGCACACCTTTTCAACAAAACCAGTAGGTAATATGGACCCTCTAGGGGACGCTACCTAGGAACCACGGGGGGTTGTGGAAAAAAATTCCCCCCCGCCAACCTGCGAGACTTGGTACCCAAGGTGACCATTCACAGGAAGATGCAAGTAAGGAAGGGGGTGCCCCCTGACAGGGCCCTTGAATATGCTCAGCTCAAGAGGAGCCACCTTACCAAGGGGGAATGAGCACAGACCAAGCCCCAGGGGTGCTGGAACCCCATGTAAGCTCAATAACCTACTGTGCCGAAGAGCCCAAGGGCTCGGTATATAAGAGACATCATCTGATATGCCACCAACGGGCCCACCAGCTGCCATCCCGCCTGGTGAAAGTAAGATGTCAGTAAAGGGGGACAGAGCCCCCGTAACCAGGAGTCCCCTTGTTGCCATAGAAGAAGGCTCAAGCCTGAACCGAATCCCAGGAATGGGGATAGCGGATAAGGGACCATGAGGGATTGAGGTGACTGAGCAACCATCCAGTAATTCCCAGGGGACACCGCTGGCCGACCAATCCACTCGGCCTGACGTAGAGACTGGGGAGTAAGGAAAAACGACCCGGTAGGTCCTAACACAGACGCCCCCCCCCCAGGCATGTCCGAGACATCACCCCCATTTGTGCCATGGCGAGTAGCCTGGGAATGAAAGAGAAGCCCCAAATAATGCCTCAATCCGCAGGGTTGGTCCTGCAACACCGTCTAGTAATGGTCTTGGTATCCAGCAGACACAAGGGGAACTAAGAAGATCTAGTGCTTCACAGGAGGCCGGAAGCCCCCCTTGCACAGGGCGCCTGTGTCCCAAGACAGAGGTGTCATATAGGGACTACCTGTGAGAGTAGAATTGCCAGGCCTACCATAGGCCAGCGTGGCCCAGACTGCCTCATACTGTTGAGGGAAGGAGGAAGGTTAATATAGAGGCCATAGCCCCATACTGTTAAGGGCAACCTGTAAGTAAGCCCAAACTCTGTAAGCCCAGTACGGCCTGCACCAATTCCTGAGGGAAAAGCAGGGGCTAGAAGCACCCTGACAACCACTGAGAGAGACCGCCCAGCAAAAGCTATCCTGTGTCCAGGGGAACTACCTCCTGGAACCACCAGAAGGAGAAGGTACATTCCTAGATGGGAGACAGCTGCTGCGGCAGTACCCTCGCCCAGAAGGGCGAGGGCGTCCCTTCATGCTTGGGAGGTCTTGGCAGATTTGGACTTAGTCCTGCCAGAGGGCCCAGGGCGCTGCCTGCCCACCCCATGGTGGAAATCCACACCAAACAGTTGGAAGCACACCTCAGGTTTGCGTTTAACACTAACGTAGGGAGGTGGAGGGGTGACCCTGCCCCGGGAAGGCCGGAGCGGCCTTCTGCGCAAGGGTGCTTTACCCTTTTTACCAAAAAGGTCCAAACGGGCCCCGAATAACCGCCGTCCTCTGAAGGGAAGGCAAGTGAGAGCCTTTTTCGTAGCATCGTCAGCACCCCACTGTCGCAGCCAGAGTAGGCGGCGAATAGCTACCACAAGGGCAGAGGTTCTAGCACACATCTTAATGGTGTTGTCCAGTACTGATAGAATAAACTTCACAAACGCATCACAGTCTGATAGCGCATTAAACACCCCCCCCAAGGGAGGTCCTCAGGACGGTGATCTAGTACTTTTCTGACAAGAGTCCTGGCGGCCACCGCAGTGATGGCCGCGGCACAGACCGGGCGCAGAGCCGTCCCAGCACACGAGAAGGCGTGGGAATCCAGTCTGTCAATGCGCCGGTCCTCAGCATCCCGAAGGGTATGGTAAAAAGGAGCCGTCATGAAAGGGGGGTTAGTAACCCCTATAACTGGTGCATCCACCACAAGAGGTGCTGACCAAAAATTAACCACATCAGGAGGGAAAGGGTACTTCCAATCCCAGACCCCTGGGACTCCTTTAAGTTTACAAGGCGATTCCCATTCTTGGGATATAAGATTCTGGAAATGATCCTGTTCTAGGAACTCCAAGCGCGGCGGCGCTGTATGGAAACTCTCCTTCTTAGGCTTGGGGGTCTCCCCAGGGGGGGAGATTGACAAAACCTCAAAGATCTTAATAAGAATTTCATCTGTGTCACACAGGCCCCAAGAACCGGGCCCAGAATCATCACAGCCCCCGGGCATCTCGTTCGAGGAGCCCGAATCTGAGAATAGCTCACCTTCCTCAGAAGGATCAAGGTCCTGCATATCAGCAGAGTCATTGGTATCGTTAGGAACCGGAGAGCCAGGAGGCGTCAGGGACCGCTTCTTACCAGGGCCCATACGCTCCGCCAATCCAGAAAGCACCTGCTCCGCCGTAGGCAGCACGCACGGCACGGATTGCAGGTCATCCCCGCTCGAGTGGGACTCCTCAGGAGTGATATTTAGGTCCGGGGAGACGGGTGTATTGAAGGGAGGTGCAGCCATTGGCAGACCTGCCTGTTCAGCACACGGTCCGCAGACCCGTGCTCTGTCAGCCTCAGCCTGGGGCTGACCACACACTGCACACAGCCGGTCATGTCCCAGAGGGACCCCGGTTACATAATTCTGAGATGCCTCCATATGGTGATTATCAGAGCAGTATGCCTGTAGGGATTTACGCAATAGGCAACCCTGGATGCCCCAAGACCCGTTAGGAAATGGGAGAATTTGTTATGTGGACCCTCTGTAATATATGTTAGGCCGGGAGAAGCCACCGAAGTCCAGGCGTCTGAAAGACATAATGGGACAAGAGGGGTGGTGTCAGTGCCATGCGCAGCCGAATAGACATAGAACCATGCCGCCCCGTAGGGCACTTACATGACCAAGGGAGGAGGCGGACCGCACCACGCGCGCGCGAAGATTGTCAAAATGGCGCCAAGCGAACCTCGAGGGGCGGGCCAGGTCAGCCTGTGACGCGGAGAGCGTCATGCCGAGTCTCCGCCTCCTCCAAAGAGCGCGAAGCTATAACCAACAGAAATAAATAGAACAGTTGTATAGAAGGCGTATGCATAAAGATGCTGACACGCTGGAAATGATGCTGCCGTCTAGGCAGTTGTTAATGAAAGACGAACGGCTAGCAACTGTATAGCAGGAGCGCGACAATGACACCCAATAAAAATAAAAACCAAAGGCCTTAACGTGATACTTAACACTAGGACTGCCACACATACCCCCCCCCCTTTCTTTTCCCCCGAGTTACGGGAGGAAGCGAGGGAGAAGCGGACAGCGTCCACGGACTAAGTCTGTGAGGGGCACGGGCAAGAATGCGGGAGGGGCATCCACTAGAGGCTCACCATCGGCCTAACCGCCTACCTATGGAGGGGGATTGCGGTGGAGCGTGGCTCTGTTCAGCACACAAGGTGCTGCCTACCTTCACCCGACCCGCGCAGCCCAGGCTGGGAGGCATATTCTTCTGAAGAAGACGGGTGGAAATAGTCCCGCAGGGCCTTCGGGCTGTAAAGCCCCGCTCGCCTGCGAGAGCGTGATACTTCATGTCTTCGCAGTTCAGCACTGCAGAGAAATCTGGGATTTGTGGGAGGTCCCTGGGTATATGAAGGGCCGGGAGGAGCCTGTTTTTGCATGTCTGCAGTGCACAGCGCCCTCTGGCAGAGGATAACCCATGTGTAAGTATTATAGATGGAGCAGGACGTGCTGTATGCTTAGAATAACCAAGACGAAGGCACCAAAGCCTACAGCAGCTCATGCCCTCCAAATGGGTAAGAGGGTACGAAGTCCCACCCCACCCTGCCCCACAGCCCCCCCACGTGGCACCAAGGCACTTGCCAAAGGGCCCAAACACAGGCCAAGAAGCCGCAGCAGGTCCAGAAGCAGCAGCAGGGCCAGAAGCCGCACCAGGGCCAGAAGTCGCAGCAGGGCCAGAAGCCGCAGCAGGGCCAGAAGCCGCACCAGGGCCAGAAGCCGCAGCAGGTCCAGAAGCCACAGCAGGGCCAGAAGCCGAAGCAGGGCCAGAAGCCGCACCAGGGCCAGAAGCCACAGCAGGGCCAGAAGCCGCACCAGGGCCAGAAGCCGCAGCAGGGCCAGAAGGCCAAGATCCAAAAGCAGCCACAGAAGGCCCAGAAGCCCGAAAAGGAAGGCAAGGCCAAGGTCCCCCTCCCCACCCACACGTGGCTACCAAACCAAGGCCAAGACTGGGCGACCCACCAGCTCTGGCTCACCCCAGCCAAGTACCTCCAAGGGCCCACAGAGCCACAGGGCCACAAGCAGCAGTTCCAGCTCCTCCAGACCCTCTCTTCCTCGCCCACATTCCCCTCTGGCACAGGTTGTCAGGCATTCACCCTATGCCACATCAACACCTGCAACTTCAGTGGCCACCCAGCCACGAACACCAAGTCCCTTTCCCAGTCCAGTACGATCAACAGCCAGCCTCCAGTCCTTGAGGTCTCCTACATACACCCAGGCCAGAATGTCACCCCATTTGCCACCAAACAATGAGGAGCCACAACCACCGCAAACAGGGCGCACATTGCGCAGAGGCCACTTGAGTGGCCGTTTTGGTGAGTCCCAAACTCTGGCATTGGCTAGTGGTCTCACGTTATATTATGATGAGCTATATGGGAGCAAATCCAAAACAACTAGCAAGCAGCGCAAATCTGAGATTTTGGCAGAACTCACCAGACAAGTCAATGCAGTGGGGGACGAACTCAAAGATGTAGAACAGATTCAGCGGAAAATATCGGACCTGAAATATGCCGTACGGAAGAAACAGAATAAAAGGCGGCAGTACAGATACATATCTTATTTGTTGGCTTTTATTCATCTTGTCTATCCATCAGTGAGCTTAATTATGATTACTATGTTTTTCAGCTTACAAACTGGCGGAGGATTCCCCACTAAATTGAAATTTACTCAGGCTGAGGAGATGGTGCTGGGCCTGCTACATCCTGTTGCGTTAGAGGGACACTCGGCACAACAGGACAACCCGCCAATTCCAGCAGGTTAGTAATGTGTGAATGACCATAAAAATGTGGCCAAAAATCAAATTAGGCAGCAAGGCATATCTAAACACATGCCCCTAGGGTGTGGCTTGTAGTGGAGTGATCACTTTGACCAGGGTGTGTCATGTGTTTCGACAGGTAATGTGCAAATGAGCACGACCATACATGACGTTTAAGAACATTTAGGAAGAATAGGAAACTATGGAGCTTAGCAAATGAATGCGTGCTATGTATTTTTTTACAATCACAGGCCACACTTACATCTTTTGCTGTTTGGCAATTTGCTAAGATCTGTGTTTGAGGCCAAACGGCTTAAGATGGTGTGATTGAAAATGTTTTATGAGATACAATGTTAACCACCAGAATCATATTGTAACTGCTATTTGCCCACTTAGTGTGTTAACTTAATGGCCTATAAGGGATGTGGAAACACACACAACAGCCATTACTTGCATGTTTGTCTTTCTTCACGTGACCAATGTGTCTTTTCTGGTTTAACAATCCATGCACAATCTAATGGCATTCATAGTGAAGGCCAAGTGGCACCGTTGTGGTAGTGGCCATTCCTGCTTGGCCACGTGTTTTGTTTTAAGCATATGTGTTATTAACCATCACCGATGCATAGTTGTGTGTTTACATTGTTGTTTTTCTTCTAATGCAGCCCAGCCTCATCCCTCAGCTAGTGGGGACTCCTCTGCCATTTTAACTATGCCGTCTTCTTCTGTGCTGCCTAGAACCCAGGATCCGATATCTACGGTAAGTGTTTTTTGATGATGTTGCGTATGCATGTGGCTTGCCATGTTTTTATTGCCTGAATTACATATGTATTCCCCACACTGAACCTTTTTGTTTTACATGTCCCCCACAGAGCCACACACTGATGGAGGAAATCCAGGAGCTGGAGGAGGATGGACGCTTCCTTGGAGCTTATGAAGATCTCCCCCTGGGCCAGAATCTGCAACTGTCCCCAAATGTTTCTCCGACAAATCCTCAGCAGCAGAGGGAAGCTGGCTGCATGCTGCCTGCACATCGTGGGCAGCATGCAGAGACTGCCCCTCCAGTCCCCAGTTTCAGATCTGCTGTTAAGGATTTGCCCTGCATACCTGTGGCTGTTGGGGGTCCTAGAGCAACATCATCTGCACGCCCCACAACACGGGGAATTGGGAGGCGTACTCAGCAACGTCGCCCAGTTTCCCAGGGGAGGGGCGTGCAGATGATGGAGTCAGCATGGCACCATGAGAGGCGCCTGTTTCGGAGCCAAAATCAACAAAATCACGAAAATATTATTGGGCAATTAGATAACCTCAATAATACCTTAAGTGCCATGCTGACTGAATTTAGGACCCATAACAGCCACATTGCCAACTTGACCACAGAAATCAGGTCCAGCATGGCTGAATTGCAAAGTAACCAAAGAAACAAGGAACAGTTGCAGATTCTGGATGCCACACAGGCCCAGGTTATGGCCCACCCCCAAGGGCCACAACCTGGGTTCTATGGGCATCCCCCATATTAATGTGTATTTGGCATGAATCTGTTCTACATCTTTGATCGACATCCCCACTGTATTGACTTGTCTGGTGAGCCCTACAAATCTAGCATTTTGATCTGCCTTTGCTAGTATGTTTTGGATTTGCCCCCATATAGCTCATTAAAGTCCTGAGGTAGCCCACTAGCCAATGCCAGAGGACAAGCCTCACTGAAGCGGCCACTAAAGCTGTTGCGCTGCAGCCTTGGCCATAATTACATTTGTGGTCGCTCCTCATGTTTGTAGCCATGATTGGGTGACATTCTGGCCTGGCAAACTAAGACCTTGGACCCTTGCTGTGATTGTACTGTACTTGGACTGGGACTGGGTGTTCTTGTTTGGGTGGGCCACTGAGTAACAGGTGTAGATGGTATGTCTGCTTTCAACCTGTGCCAAATGTGGGCAAGCAGGAGAGGGCTTATTTGTGTGCATTTTTGTGTTATGGAACATGTTTTGACATTAATTTCATGTCCATGTCTTCCCCCTAAGTATGTGAGTGACCATCACCTACCATTCTGTTGTTAAAAAATGAACCTTTAAAAAAGTAAAAAAACCTGTTGCTGACCAAGTTAATGTCTGTAGTTTTTTGGTTAAGAAATATGAGTTCAAGTAGGCACAAAAACAAACACTAACAAATATTTCAAAATGAGTCCAAAGACATTGTTGTTGATTTGGGTAAATAATTCATTATTGTTTTGGTCATAATGAAAAAAAACAAATGTAACAAAACAATCACACCAAAGAAAGTCCAAATAAACAAAAACAAAGAAAAAAAAAATTAACTAAAATGTGTTTCTATTAAGTTAGCACGGACGGCTTGGCCAGACGCACTGTGCTGCCCAACATAGGCGTCCTCTGGCTCATCGGCGGGTGGAGAGGGTGGAAAATCCACATAGCGGGGGACCCGCTGCAAGATCGCAAAATTATGCAGCGCTGCACAGGCCATAATATCTATGACCTTTTTGGGGTCATACTGAAGGGAGCCCCCAGTGTGGTCCAAACAGCGAAATGGGGTCTTCAAGAGTCCAAAGGCCCTCTCCACCACTGCCCTGGTTTTTCTGTGCACCTGATTATAGGCCTCTTGTGCTGGAGTCATCAGCCACGGGAGGAGTGGATACCCCGAATCTCCTAGAAAAATTCAAGGTAAACAAATATTAACATTAATGCATACATTTCAGCCCAAAAATCCTAAAAATACATGATTAAGAAGGTGACATTGTCCCCAAAACATGAGCATACATATTGCACAGGCAAAAGTGAGAAAGAAACATATCTGATAGATGGGGGACCAAAGTTGAGAAATAATATTGCGGATGCTGGGAAATCAGGCAGACTGTTAACAGCTATTGTTTCCTGTCTGTGCTGCAGAACAATGTAGGATGGGTTAACTTTACATGACCCAAACAGGTCTAAGGTGGCCCCTGCACTTTATCCCGCTCACCTCTACTCAGTAAGTGTAATGCATGTAAGCAAAGATGGCGCAGACCCTCTGATAAAGTCACTAACAGATTGACCGAAAAGTGTGGGGAAGACAGATTAAGGCTTTTGGTCTAATTACACTTTGGAGTTAAAAAAATGCAGGACAAACATTTTGCCAGCCTTTGTTGTTTTGATAATGTAATGGCTCCAGTCGTGTTTCACATGTTCCCAAGGTGATGACAAAGCCATTGTTTAAGAAAGGTGAATCAAACCAAAATCCAAGCCATACATATAAAATCTAATAATGTAATTGGACTCAACTTACCAAGGAGCCATGCACCCGCAAATTCCCCAGACTCAAAACGACGGAATAATCCTGATCTTCGAAGGATGTAGGCGTCATGGGCTGAGCCAGGGTAGCCTGCGAGGACGCTAAGAAAGCGCATGTCCTGGGCCACCACTGCTTGCACATTCAGTGAGTGGCCCATTTTTCGGTTCCTGGGTAAAAAGAAAAAATAATTACATCATTAACGCTTGGGAACAACTACCTTAAATGTAAGTGTCGAACAAAAGGAGATGTATGTTATAGCCTTTAAAAGGTTGAGTTACTTGTTCAATTTTAAGTACACTTTCAAATGTTTGACTTGGAACAAACTGATATTTTTTAGAAGTGAAAAATACGGGTCATTGGTTCACATACACTCTTTGCAAGGAGGGAGGATTAGCAAGGAGGGACTGATTACAATGAGGGAATATTTTACAGGAGGGACTACTAACATAGAAGGCTTAATTAAAAGGAGGGACTAGTAACGTTGAGGGTAAAATTACAAGGAGGGACTAATAACAATGAGGGCTTAATTACAAGGAGGGTCTAGTAACAATGAGGGCTTAATTACAAGGAGGGAATAGTAACAATGAGGGTAAATTTACATGGAGGGACTACTTTCAAAGAGGGAATAATTTCTATGAGGGACAAGTAACAATGAGGGAATATTTTCAAGGAGGGACTACTAACATAGAGGGCTTAATTACAAGGAGGGACTAGTAACAATGAGGGATTTTTTACAAGGAGGGACCAAAACAAATGATGTTTTGGACCAAAGGAGGGACACAAAAAAAATAATAAAAAAACCCCCCAAAAATTAGCTCTACATGGAAGAATGAACTTGCCTGTATATGTACTCGTCGCAAGCAGGAGGGACAAGGGCAACGTGGGTACAGTCAATGGCACCCATGACGTTGGGCATATCAGCAATATTATAAAATGCCAGCTTAATCGCGTTTCTGGCTACCATATCCTCTGGAAAACAAATATATTTTCGAGTTAGGGTAGCCATGCCTTCCAAAAACTTGGATAGCGCGCGGCTCAGCGTAGGCTGTGAGATCCCCACGGAGAGGGCACCCAGCCTCTGGAACGAGCCGTTCGCCAAAAATTGCAGGCAGCCAAGCATCTTGGTCATACCTGAAATTGCTTGCCCCTTCCTTGTGGTGCGGGCTAACCATGGTCGCAGCTCGCTATACAACTTATGGAGGGAAGCGCGATTAAACCTGGTGAGCTCGAACAGCTCAACGTCATGCATGCCATTGATGTCCATGCGTCACCGCCGGTGCAGTCTGACCTCCGGACGATCTCAATGCCCATGAGCTGCAGATCCTCATGCTCCTCAAATGCACTAGACTCGTCCGTGCCTGCTAGTTCCAATGTCAAAATGGTCCCGTAAGGGGATCGACAATGAAACGGATTTATTGGGTGTTGGCCCCTTGGCAATCAGCTCTCTGAATTAATCGCAAGCCCATAGCTATAACGTAAGTTTTCTGAACGGTCAAAACATTTCAGATTTGGTCGAAAAAAGGTCGGAAATAACGTCATTCTTCCGATTTCCTTTGGATCATCGAAAGAGCATATACGTATTAGTTTGAACGTTCGTGCAAGTAGAAAATGGACGAAAAAAAGCAAAAAAATGACAAACACCCACCAAAACTTTCACAGACAGCTACGGAAGTCCGGGCAAATGTGTCTTTGAATCAAGGCTAATATCCTGATTGAGGTAGAAAGCAGACACCACCTTAGGAAGGAAATCCGGCTTAAAACTAAAAACCACCTTATCCTGGTGTCTCTCAGAGTAAGGGGCCTGAATCGACAGAGCCGCCAACTCAGAGACACGCCGAACAGAGGTAATAGCCACCAAGAAAGCAACCTTCTGAGTGAGAACTTAAAGAGCAATATCCTGTAGCGGCTCAAAAGGAGGACCCTGGAGAGCAGAAAGAACCAAATTCAAATCCCAAACAGGAACCACAGCCTTCCGAGGAGGCCACACATGCGCGACCCTTTGAAAAAAGGTCTTAACCAGTGGGTGTAAGGCAAAAGACTCTGGAAGAAAACCGACAGAGCAGAAACCTGTCCTTTCAAAGTACTAAGCTGGAACCCAAGATCGAGATTATGCTGAAGAAACTCCAAAATCCTGGCAATCGAAAACACCCTGCAAGGTAGACCCTAGCCTCACACCAATCAATATAGGACCTCCAAGTCCTATAGTAAATGCCAGAAGAGGACCGCTTCCTAGCCCTAATCAAGGTCTGAACAACAGCCTCAGACAAACCTTCCTCTTTCAAAATGAAGGTTTCAGCAGCCAAGCCGTCAAAGCCAGCGTTTGTAAATTGGGGTAAAGTAGTTGACCCTGAGATAGCAGATCCGGCAACAAGGGAAGCCGGTACTGATCTACGGCCATCCTTACAACGTCTGCGTACCAAACCGTTCTTGGCCACCTTGGAGCCACCAGAATCGCTGGTGCCCCTTCTAGAACCAGTTTGCGAACTACCTTGCCAGGCATGGAGACGGGCGGAAACAGGTACAGAAAACCCAGCTCCTTCCAAGCAAGGGACAAGGCATCCACTGCCAGAGATAGAGGATCCTGAGAAAGAGACACAAAGGCCGGAAGTTTGTGATTGTGCCTCGAGGCAAAGAGATCCACCTCCGGAGTCCCCCACTTGCGGCAAAGATCCAGAAAAACCTTGGGGTTGAGAGACCACTCTCCTTGGCGAGAGGATCCCCTGCTCAGGGAATCCGCCTCCGTGTTCTCCACTCCCGGAATGTAGACTGCCGAAATGCAAGGAACATTGCTCTCCGCCCAGTGCAGGATCAGAGAGACTTCCCTGAGGGCACTCCTGCTGCGAGTCCCTCCTTGGTGATTGATGTAAGCTACCGCCGTTCGGTTGTCTGAACGAACCTGAACCGTTAGACCCTGTAAATGTGAGGTCAGCCGAGCCAGAACCGGCTCTGAGCTCCAAGACATTGATGGGGGTGTGAGCCTCCTGAGGACCCCACACCCCGCTGAACTGATGACTTTTCCAATAACCTCCCCAGCCCGACAGGCTGGCATCCGTGGTAACCGTCTCCCAACAAGGGACCAGAAAGGATCTGCCCTTCAACAGGTTGCTCGATTCCAGCCACCACCGAAGGGACTGCCGAACCCTGGGAGACATCCTGAAAGGTTGATCCAATGACTGCGGACACCTGTCCCAATGCGTCAATAGGTGAAGTTGAAGAGATCTCATGTGAAACTGTGCAAACGGTACCGCCTCGAAGGAGGATACCATCAAACCCACCAGTTTCATCCCCTGTCGGATAGAGGGACAAGGATTGGCCAGAAGAAGGCGGATCAGACCCTGAATCCCCTGCACCTTGGTCTGGGGCAGAAACACTCTGGCCAGAATGGTATCCAAATTCATGCCCAGAAATGAAATCACACGAGACGGAGAGAGAGAAGACTTGGGGCGGTTGCTCACCCACCCGAACCTCTCCAGGGTCGACACCACCTGGTGGGTGTCCAGCTCCGCCTGATGGAGGGAAGAAGCTGAGATCAACAGGTCGTCCAGATAAGGCACAATGCGAATGCCCTGAGCTCTGAGCAGCGCCATTATTCCCGCCAAGACCTTGGTGAAGACCCTCGGCGCCGAGGTCAGTCCGAAGGGAAGAGCTACAAACTGAAAATGTTGATCCTCCACCGCAAACTGGAGGAATCTCTGATGTGCCTGAAAAATTGGAACATGCAGATACGCATCCTTGATGTCTATGGATGTCATAAAATCCCCTTGGCGAAGGGAACTGGTAGCCGAGCGCAGAGTCTCCATGCGGAACTTTTTGGCTCTGAGAAACCTGTTGAGAACCTTGAGATCTAGAATGGGTCTCACCGAACCCTCCTTCTGAGGAACCGTGAAAAAGTTGGAGCAGTAACCCCTGCCTCTCTCCGACGGAGGCACCGGGCATATAACCCCCAGAAGGTTTTTCACTGCTAACAGGAGCCCCTGTGCAGCCTGAGGGTCCGAGGGCACCCAAGACCTTAAGAATCTTGGGGGCGGCCTGTACTCGAACTCGAAAGTTTTTACCCGGAGGAGACCACTTCCAAGATCCAATTGTCTGTGACCTCCCGGGCCCAGACCTGGAAGAAGAGCCGCAGCCATCCCCCCACCCTTGCGGGTGAGGGCGCCCCTTCATTGCTGAGCCGGTTTAACGGCAGGCTTGCCCCAGGCAGCCGCGGGACGTGCCCAACCTCTGCCCCTGTTCCAGGACGAGCCCCTGACACCCGAGAAGGCCAAACCCCTAGCTGCTCTGGCCCCTCGAAAGGAAGGAGTGAACGAGCCTGCCCCCCGAAAGGGACGGCGCTGTTTCTTCCGCTGAGGTAACTTACCTCTTTTAGCAACAGCATCCAATTTATCTCCAAACAGCCGTGTACCCAAGAAGGGAAGAGCTGTGAGCGACTTCTTGGCCCCAAAGTCCGCCGTCCACTGGCGGAGCCAGACCGATCTGCGTATAGCCACCAGTAAGGCTGAAGTCCTACTACACACGACAATAGAATCTTCCATAGCAGCCAAGACAAATTCCATGAACAATTCACATCTCTTAAGGGTAGCAAACTCAGCGCTAGCTGGATCAAACTGAGCGTCATTCAGCCAGTCCCTGATAAGAGACCTGGTAGCAAGCGACACCAGGGCAGATGCACAAACAGGCCGCAGGGCCGAGCCCACGCTGGCAAATGCGTGGCACGCCATCTGATCAAGGCGCTTATCCTCGCCATCCTTAAGGGAAGTGGCATCAGGGGTGTTCAGCACAGAAGAGTTGGTCAAACCTAAAACTGGTGCGTCGACCTCAGGAGGAGAAGACCAGGGCTTAACCGCCTCCACCGGGAAAGGATACTTCTTATCCTATCCCTGAGGAACACCAGGAAGCCGACTGAGCCTCTCCCATTCTCTAAGGATCAGCGCATCAAAGTGACCATGGGTAGGGAACTCCAGACGGGGCTTGCGGACCCCAAAAAATTTCCCCTTCTTGAGAGGGGGTGCCTCAGGCGGTTCAATATCCAACACCTCCAATAGATGTGACAAAACAGTGTCCGTATCTGCGGCATCCCCCAGCGCCTGCCCGATATCGGCATCACCAGACTGAACATAGTCAGCCTCTGTTTCCTCATACAATTCCCCCTCCTCTAACGGGGAATAATTTGACAAATCAACGGAATCGTCGTCAACATCCCACAAGGGTTGGGCCGACGACAAATGTCTCTTTTTAGCCTGGGCCTTCTTGCCCACCGTGCTAGCAATGAATTTCTCGATGCTGGCCAACCTAGCACAAACATCAGAGTGCGACTCCCCGCTGGCACCAATGTCACTTGGGGTACGGATAAGGCAGGGAAGGGAAGGCAATGAAGCGGGAGGAGCCGACCCAGAAGGCTGGGTACCAGACTGCCGCGTTATGGCCTTTTGTGTGCATGGTATACAGATCAGCACATTCTCCCCCGAAAGGGATACCCCACACCCCACACATGGCCCGGATTGTCCCAGAGTTACCCGAGCCCAGTATCCTGCAGAGCCTCCATATGGTGATTTTTGTGGTCAGTCGCAAGACCGCAGGGAATTTACGCCTAAGCAACCCGGGATGCCCCTTAAGAGTCCCGGTGGGAGGATTTGAGGTGATCAATTTTACACTAGGGACCCCAGGACCAGGAGGAACCCCTTAATATGCACAAATACAATGCAATCTGCAACACACAAACAGGCATCATAAGTGCAATCCCCTATATATATAAGGCAATAACACATACATAATTATATATATATAAATATATATATATATATATCCAAGCTCCAGACATGCAATAACTAAAAGCAAATAGACACACACACATGCCCGCAAATCAGTGGGGGCCCCCCGCTAGAGAGGGGCCCCCACATAAGCTAAGGAAGTGGCCATCCGGCCCTTACCACCAGGAGCGCAGCTCAGCAACAGCAATCCAAAATGGCCCCCGAGCAGTGCCTCATGCAGAAAGACAGGAAGAGAAGGGGGAGGGCGGGCCAGCACAGAACGCACGCTCGCCAGGCCACGCCCCCCCTCCCAGCAACGCGGATCCCAAGGGTTGAGCCACAGAATCGCGCCAAAGAAGGAGGGGAGTAAGGGACCCAGAAGGGGGGGAACCCTGACAGAATCCGGCCATAAGCATAGAGGGACAGGGCATCCCACACCAGCATCACCAAAACCTGGGTAACCGCCTACCCCATAATGAGGTCTCATGGTGGAGCAATGCTCCTTCCGCACCGATAGGGTGCTGCCTACCTTCACCAGGACCCACAGCCTAAGCTGGGAGGCTCAAATAGGGGCAATTTAGAAAGGGTCCTGGCAGCAATAGGGACAATAAATGGCCGGGCGCGGGCGCGGCTTACCTGTAAGTAAAGAAGTCCTCATCTTCTGTCTTGTCGCCTTCACTGCAGAGAAGGAACTGGGAAATTGGTGGGAGGTCCCAGGTATATATGGACCGGGAGGGGCTTTCTTTTTTTGCATATTCATCTCTGCAGAAGTTCGCCCTCTACTGGAGATTACCCACATGTCATGAAGATCGAAGTGGAGTGTATGGCACACTTAGAATATACAATTCTGTGATTACTCACCTGCAGAATTGGTATTATATGTATACAGCACGTCATGTTCCAGAAGATATTCCTTACTCTTGGGTTATACATCCAGTAGATGGCGCTGGACTGCAGAGACAGAAAAGTGGCTCCTCCCGGCCCCATATATACCAGGGACCTCCCACAAATTCCCCAGTATTGAAAAGCAGTTAAAATGAAACCAGGAGAACTATAACCATTATAAAAAATTGAACAATCACCATAAAGAGGTAACTAAAAATAATGATAACAAGGGTGGGGTGGAACAGGACGTGCTGTATACATATAATACCAATTCTACAGGTGAGTAATCACAGAATTGTATTATTCTAAGTATACAGCACGTCCTGTTCCAGAAGATATTCCTTACTCTTGGGACATACAATAGCAGTGTCCGTAAGGTAGGGTGGGATCCCCAAAAGTAACAGCAGACAGTTTAAACCACTGCCGCCTGAAAAACTTTGCGGCCAAAAGCAGCATCAGCTGAGGCCTTAACATCAACCTTGTAAAACTTAGAAAAAGTATGAACTGAAGACCAAGTGGCGGCATTGCAAACTTGTTCAACAGAAGCTTGGTGCTGAAAAGCCCAAGAGGCACCAATAGCACGAGTAGAATGAGCAGTAAGGCGGAAGGGAGGCTCCTTCCCCTTAGCAGAGTAGGCCTGTATCACAGCCTGATGGATCCACTTGCTGATAGTAGACTTAGCCGGAGCCAGACCCTTCTTAAGTCCAGACGGGAGCACAAAGAGGGGGTCAGTCTTCCTGAAGGATTCAGTAGCCACCAAATAGAACTTCAGAGTCCTGACCACATCCAGAGAGTGTACAACCCTCTTCTTAGAATTACTAGGATTGGGACACATGTCCTGATTAAGATGAAAGGCAGAAACAACCTTAGGCAGAAAATCTGGCTTAAAATGAAACACCACCTTGTCCTGGTGTCTCTCAAAAATAAGGAGGCTTGATGGAAAGCACCGCCAACTCAGAAACACGCCTCACAGAAGTGATAGCCACCAAAAAGACCACCTTAAGTGTAAGAATGGACAAAGGTGCTCCTTGCAAGGGCTCGAAGGGAGACCCCTGTAGGGCAGCTAATACCAAGTTCAAGTCCCATGCTGGTAACATAGGCTTACGTGGGGGACGACCGCGAGTAACCCCCTGGAAGAAGGTCTTGACCAGGGGATGCTGAGCAAAGGATCTTTGGAAAAAAATAGCCAAGGCAGAAACATGACCTTTCAGAGTACTGAGCTGA
The DNA here is from genome assembly GCA_027917425.1 of Gastrophryne carolinensis. NCBI lineage: Eukaryota > Metazoa > Chordata > Amphibia > Anura > Microhylidae > Gastrophryne > Gastrophryne carolinensis. The sequence continues at coordinate 219,405,286 of CM051234.1, forward strand.
AGACCCAGATCCAAACCATGTTGCAGAAACTCCAGAATCCTAGGAATAGAAAATATAAGACAGGGAAGCGTGTTAGACTCGCACCAGTCAATGTAAGTACGCCAAACCCTGTAGTAAATGGAAGAAGAGGACCTTTTCCTAGCCCTGATCATGGTATTTACAACTGAGGCAGGCAGCCCCTTTTCCATTAAGATGGAGGTTTCAACAGCCAGGCTGTCAAAGCCAGCGTTTGTAAATTGGGGTGGCGTAGGTGCCCCTGAGTGAGCAGATCTGGAACCCGGGGCAGGGCATAATGATCTACTGCCAGCTGCACGATGTCTGCGAACCACACTCTTCTTGGCCAACAGGGGGCCACCAGTATGGCTGGCACCCTTTCCTGAGCTATCTTGCGCAGCACCCTGCCCAGCAGGGGAAAAGGGGAAACAAATACAGAAGCTGAAACCCCATCCAAGACATTGCCAGGGCATCCATGGCCAAGGCCAGAGGATCCTGGGACAGAGAGACAAAGACTGGAAGCTTGTGATTGTGACGGGACGCAAACAGATCCACATCCGGCTGACCCCAGCAGTGGCACAGGGAGCGAAACACCCTGCTGCTGAGGGACCATTCTCCCAGACGAGAAGTCCCCCTGCTCAGAGAGTCTGCCTCCAGATTCTCCACCTCTGGGATGTACACAGCTGAGATGCAGGGAACATTCTCCTCCACCCAGGATAATATCAGGGACACTTCCTTGAGGGCCCTCTGGCTCCGGGTCCCTCCCTGATGACTGGTGTAGGCAACCGCCGTCTGGTTGTCCGAGCGGACCTGAACAGCCCAACCCCGCAGGTGTGGGGTTAAGTGGGCGAGAACCAACCTGATCGCCCTCAATTCCAGTATGTTGATAGGGGCATGGGTCTCCTGAGGGCCCCACTGACCCTGGAATTTCAGGGACTTCCAAAAGCCCCCCCAACCTGTCAGACTGGCATCCGTGGTGACAGTCTCCCAGCAGGGGGCCAGAAATTATCTGCCCCCCAGCAGGTTCCTTGAGTCCAGCCACCACGATAGAGACCGCCTGACCAGAGGGGACAGGACAAACACCTGATCCAAGGACACAGGGTCCCGATCCCATACTGACAAGAGGTGAAGCTGAAGAGGCCTCATGTGAAACTGAGCATATGGAACCGCCTCGAAGCAGGACACCATCAGGCCCACCAGCTGCATTCCCTGCCTAATGGATGGATGAGGACAAGACAGAAGGAGCTGAGTATTCTCTTGAAGTCTCTCCACCTTCTGCTGAGGAAGAAAGATCTTAACCTGAGATGAATCCAGAATCATGCCCAGAAAGGACTTTACCATGGAAGGAGACAGGGAAGATTTGGGGTGGTTGATCACCCAGCCGAATGACTCCAGTGTGGACACCACCCGCTGAGTGTCCAGCTCTGCCTGAGGGAAGGACTGAGAAGCGATAAGCGTGTTGTCCAAGTAGGGAAGAATGCGAATGCCCTGAGATCTCAGCAGAGCCATCACTCCTGCCAACACCTTGGTGAATACCCGGGAGCCGAGGTGAGACCGAAGGGTAAGGCCACAAATTGGTAGGGCTGATCCTCCAGAGCGAACCTGAGGAATCTCTGATGACCTGGAAAGATAGGTAAGTGAAGGTAAGCATCCTTGATGTCTACAGAGGTCATGAAGTCCCCTGGGCGTAGGAAAGTCACAGCTGAGCGCAGAGTCTCCATGCGAAAGTGTCTGAATCTGACAAATTTGTTGAGGTGCTTCAAATCCAGGATGGGTCTGATGGACCCATCTTTTTTGGGGACAATGAAAAGATTGGAGTAATAGCCTTTGCCCCTTTCCCTCAAGGGCACCCGGCAGATGACACCCAGTTCCAGAAGGCCTTGGACAGCCAGGGACAGACCCTGAGCTGACAGGGGGTTTTGAGCTAACCGTGATTTGATGAATCTTGGGGGCGGCCAGGCTGCAAACTCTATCTTGTAACCGGAGAACACTACCTCCTGAATCCACGGTCTGAGACATGACGCCTCCAGACATGAGCGAAGAGCCGAAGCCGTCCCCCCCACCCGGATGGGTGAGGGCGCCCCTTCATGCCTGAGGGGGCTTGGGGGAGGACTTAGGCCTGGGACCCCAGGAGGGGTCAGGGTGGCCACGTCCTCTGCCCCTGCCCCAAAAATCTCCACAGGCTCCAGCAAAGGAAGCTCCTCGTCCAATTCTGGAGCCCCTGAAGGAAGGAGAAAAGGCACCTGAACCCCGAAAGGACTGGGGCTGCCTTTCTAGGCTGAGGTAACTTGCCGCCCTTAGCAAACAAGTCCAGACGTTCACCAAAGAGGCGCAGCCCCTTGAAAGGAAGACCAGTGAGAGCCTTCTTAGCAGCGTTGTCAGCTGCCCACTGGTGCAGCCAGATCGAGTGGCCTATCGCCACCAACAAGGCAGATGCCCTGCCACACATTCTAATAGTATCATCCAAGGCAGAGAGAACATATGCAACAAATTCCTCACAGTGCAGAAGAGCTCTATACTCTTCACTACCTGCATCATCAGGGGCCCCAATTAAGAGACCCCTGAGCAGGCTTTTAATAGCAACAGCCATAATTGCAGAGGCACAGACCGGATGCAGCGCGGTCCCCACACAGGAAAAGGCATGGCAAGCCAGCTGATCTATGCGCCTGTCCTCCCCATCCCTCAGTGTAGTAGAGTCAGGGGAATGCATGACGGATGTGTTGGACAAACCCAGAACTGGTGCATCCACCTCGGGAGGACATGACCATCGTTTAACAATCTCATCGGGAAAGGGATACCTCTTATCCCAACTCTTTGGCGCCCCGTGAAGCAGGCTAGGCCGTTCCCACTCTTTGAGCACCAGATTATTAAAGTGAGTTTGTTCAGGAAACTCCAAGCATGGTTTAACAGAATGAAACAGCTCCCCCTGCTGCCGCAGAGCCACGGCAGGAGGAGAGATACAGAGTACTTCAAAAATGTGAGCTAAAAGCCTGTCAGTATCATCTGAAGCCCAGGGGTCAGACCCAGTATCGGCACCATAAACCTTAGGCTGATCCTTAGATGATTCTGAATCAGAAAATAATTCCCCCTCTTCCAGGGGGGGTATAACCGGCAACGTCAAAAAATTCCTCAGCCTCCGTAGGAACACCAGGAAATAAATGCTGCTTCTTAGCAGAAGCCTTACGCGGGCCAGGGACAGCAATATGTCTCAATGCTGGCCACCCGTGCAGCCAAATCAGGTTGAGACTCCCCACTGGTATGCACCTCACTAGGAGTCAGATGTAGGCGTGGGGGGGGGTAGGCGAAGCCTGAGGGGGCGCAAGCCTAGCCACCGGTAACCCAGACTGCAGCGCGTCTGCTGGTCGCAGGGTACACACACCCTGACATCATCACTTATAGGGGATACCCCACACGCCACACACAGCCGGGCTTGTCCCGAAGGAACCCCAAGCACATTATCCTGAGAAGCCTCTATATGGTGATTATTGTGGCACAATATGCCAAGTCGGGATTGACGCCAATAAGGCTACCCGGGATGCCCCAATAGCCCGCTAGGGAAGTGGGAGATATACAAATACAAAAGCCCGCCAATAAGAGGTTAACGCTAAAAGGGGATAGGACCGGGAGAAACCACTAAAAAATTTGACCCGCCTGTAAGACATAAAGCAAAGAACCCGTAAGCATAACACAATGAAATACAAAGAAAATACAATTCTGTGAAATACTCACCTGTAGAATTGGTATTATACGTATACAGTATGTCCTGCTCCAGATATAATACTTACACATGGGTTATCCTCCGCCAGATGGCGCAGTGCACTGCAGACATGTAAAAAACAGGCTCCTCCCGGCCCTTCATATACCCAGGGACCTCCCACAAATCCCCAGCATTGAAAAGCAGTGAACCAGAAGCCGGGAGAATTTAACCACCAAAAACAACTGGTAATGATAACAATGATAACAATCATAACAATCACCATACAGGGGATCCAGAATAATGCAAAAACCAGGGTGGGGTGGAGCAGGACCTACTGTATACGTATAATACTAATTCTACAGGTGAGTATTTCACAGAATTGTATTATTCGGGGAGGCTGATTCATTAATAGCGACCAGCACCCACCATATTCATTAACAAATCACGCTCAAAAAATTCTCGCGCTGTGAAATGCATGTTTAAACACCAGAGCACTGGCGGCAATGGGTTAAAAGTAATTTTTTAACCCCCAAACAACCATATTTTTGGAAACCAAAAAAAAAAACAAGTTTTTAATAACATTTTGTAATATTAATACATTAATATCAGACCTGTAATATCAATTCTGCACAAAGTTTTTTTTTTTAGCTTAAAAAAAAAATATAACATGGCAGAAGTGGTCACAGAATTTTTCACATTAAGAAAAAAAAAACAAAAAAAAAAAAACATTAATATGATTTAATTATGAATATTTAAAGATTGTTCCATTGAAATGCGTTGGAGAGCGCCAGGTAGCAAGAGGTCATACCTGTCGCTGTTCAAGGTCGGGTGCTGGCGCTGTGGGCTGAGGCTGGAATAATGATGAATGAGTGGCTATCTGGCGCTATCTCAGTCGCTAAGCAGGATCGGCTTGATAAATGTGTGATTGTGGTGGCGTTCTCGTGGCGGTGCCCGTCATTACCGGTCGCTCACCAGGCGCTACCTGTCGCTATCCCTTGTTAAATAAGGGCCTAAGTATACAGTACGTCCTGCTCCAGATATAATACTTACACTTGGGACATCCAATAGCAGTGTCCATAAAGTAGGGTGGGATCCCCAACAAAAAAGGCACAGCAGACAGAAAAAGCACTGTCGCCTGCAAACCTTGCTACCAAGAGCGACGTGAGCAAAGGCTCTAACGTCAACATCATAAAAACCTTTGAAAAGGTACGAACAAAAAACAAGTATCGGTCTAGCAAACTTGTGCAACCAAACCTGGTGCTGAAAGGCCCAAAGATACCAAGGCACCAGTAGAATCAGAAATAAAGTGAGAATAAACTCTTCCCCTTAAAGGAATAGGCCTGAGTAACAGCCTGACAAGATCAAACGCTAAGAGTAGCCCAGGAAGAAGCCAAACCTTCCCTAGGACCAGAAGGGACAGCCATCCAAGTAAAGGCTAGGCCCAAGGCCGCTTAACCCCTGGAAGCAGACGAGATCAGGCACAAACAGATGTAGGTGCCCACAAACCCCAAGGGGCATCAGTCCCCCTAAGGGACAAGAGACAATCCAGGAAAAAATTCCAGCACCAGTTGAGGGAAGGTAGATCCCCTTGCCTCAGCGTGCCTCAGCGTTACTAGGAATAAAGAACAGGGAAAGACAAGGTCTTAAATACATGAGCCTAAGACACCACCTTAGGCAGAAGGTCCGGCGTAAAGCGGAACACCTCTCATCTTGGTGTATATATCAAAGAATGAGGGCTAGCTAAACAGAGCCGCCCGCTCAGGCACACGTCTGACTGAAGTAACAGCCCCCAGAAGGACAACCTTATGGATAAGAACAGTCAGACAGCATCCATAATAGGGCCAAAGGGAAACACCCCGCAAGGCAAACAGAATAAAATTCAAATCCCAACAGGGACCCTAGAACCACGTGGGGGATGCACCTGAGCAATCCCCGAAAGAAGGCTTAACCAAGGCAAAAACTGAGTAACTACTTCTACAGGAAGGCAGACAGGGTAGAACCTGAACCTCCAGAGTACCGAGTAGGAGAGCCAACTGCAACCCATACTGTAATAACTCTAGAACCCTGGGAACAGAGAGCGCCCAACAGGGGAGAGACCAGGACTCACACCAATCAATATGGGTATGCAATACCCCACAATAGATGGAAGAAGAGAAAGAAGAAGCCAAGCCCTAGGCTTCCAGAAGTCACAGTCACCCAGAAGATAAGTCCGTCTCCATCAAGGTGGATGAATCAACCGTCAGGCCATCCAGACTAGAGCCTGTAGATTGGGGTGAAATAACAAAGGGGGCCTGAGTAAGCAGATCAGCACTCCTGACAGAACGTACAGGTCCGCTGTCCTCAGTACCACATCTGCAAACCACACTCCACTAGGCCACCCGGGGGCCACCAGTATCACTGGTTCCCCCTTTTTAGAGCAACCTGCGCAGAACCCTGCCTAGCAGGGTAAATGAAGATAAGACATACAGAATAGAATGTCCCGCCATAAAGCTACTAAGTCTCATGACCAAGGTCAGAACAATCTGAGACATGGAAAACAAGGGCCTAGGACCCATGAAAGTGACGGGGCCCAAAAAGATCCACCCTAGATGGATCACATAGTGACACAAGAACTAGCACATCCTGTCGCCAAAGGACATCCACCGGAGCGAATATCGATGATATGCAGTGAACGCTGTCCTCCACCCAGATGAGGGTCAGATACCTTCCTGGAGGATCAGTCTGCTCCGCATCCACACAGATCCCTGACAGTCCCTGTCGTCAGACAGAACAAGGAGCCCCGAATAGACAGATCCCGCAAGGGAAAAGTCCAGCGAGATAGAGCCAACCTGAAAGCCTACCACTTCAAAAATTAGACAGGTGAATGGACCCCTAAAGGTCCCACCTCCCCCGGATCCACAGGGGGTCCTCAGCATCCCGAAGGGTACGATAAGTAGGGGCTGCAATAAAGGGGGGGGGAGTTAAGAACCCCAATGATCGGTGCATCCACCACGGGAGGTGATGACCAACAGTTAACCAGTGAACTCCTCAGTTTCAGAAGGAATGGGCGAAACCGCAGGCGTCAGGGACCGCTTCTTACCAGGGCCCAAGCGCTCTGCCAACCTCGAAATCACCTGATCAGCCGTAGGCAGTCTGCGCGGCACGACTTGCTGGTCATTCCCGCTCGAGTGCGACTCATCCGGAGAGAGATTTAAGCACGGGGAGATAGGTGTGTTGAAACGAGGCGCAGCCACTGGCAACCCTGACTGCAGGGCCAGTACTTGTTCAGCACAGGGTCCGCAGACCCGTGCTCTGTCCGCATCAGCACGGGGCTGTCCACACGCTGTACACAGCCGGTCTTGTCCCGGAGGGACCCCGGTCACATAATTCTGAGATGCCTCCATATGGTGATTATCAATGCAATATATGCCAGTAGGGATTTACGCAATAGGCAACCCTGGATGTCCCAAAGACCCGCTAGGAATGTGGGAGAATTTAGTAAGCCCGCTACAATGTATGTTAGGCCGGGAGAAGCCACTGGAGTCTTTGACCTCTGAAAGACAGAAGGGGAATAAGCGGTGTCAGGGCCATGTGCAGCAGAAAAAATTCTAATGATGAAATCGCCAACGAGGGCACTTACCGACCTGGGGAGGAGAAGGAAAGCAAACACACGCGTGCACGAAGATCAACAGAATGGCGCCAAGCGAAACTCGAAGGGCGGGCCTAATCTGGGCGTGACGCGGAGCGCGCCACGCCAGGTCCCCGCCTCCCCCAAAGAGCGCGAAGCTCTGAAGCAGCCGTCAAGGCTTAACAGGCCAAGCATAGGATATGCTAGTAAAGCATCTGCTAATGGATACTCGTAGTCTGACGACGCCGCCACCCAGCACAGTGAATTTTAATAAAAAAATGAGAAGGCAAAGACGGCGGCGGCCAGAATAGAAAGAGCAAGCAGCGCGGCTCTGACACCCAGTTGCCAGTCAAGGGCGAAACTACGGCCATAAGCGTGACAATACAGTACATTGAGACCGCCAAACACACACACCCCCATTCTTTTCCCCGAATACGGGGGAAAACGAGGGAGGATGGCGACCCTTTACACAGGGTCCACCGCTACATGGGGCATGGGGCAATAATGCGGGAGGGACATCCACTAGAGGCTCACCATCAGCCTAAACCGCCTACCCTTTGATGGGGGACTGCGGTGGAGCATGGCTCCGTTAAGCACGCATGGTGCTGCCTACCTTCACCCGACCAGCGCAGCCCAGGCTGGGAGGCACATCACAAGGAGGACGGGTGGGAATAGTCCAACAGGGCCGCAGGCTGTAATAGCCCCGCTCACCTGCGAGAGAGTGATACTTCATGTCTTCGCAGTCAGCACCGCAGAGAAATCTGGGGATTTGTGGGAGGTCCCTGGGTATATGAAGGGCCAGGAGGAGCCTGTTTTCTGCATGTCTGCAGTGCACAGCTCTATCTGGCGGAGGATAACCCAAGTGTAAGTATTATATCTGGAGCAGGACGTACTGTATACTTAGAATAAAGCCAGCCCGCAGGGGCACTTACGGACCGCGATAGGGAGACGCCAGACACGCAGCACAGGAGCTCCAAAATGGCGCCCGCATATACCTCGAGGGGCGGGCCGTGGAGAAGTGATGCGGAAAACGTCATCCGCAAGGCCTGTCCCGCTCACCTGCAAGTAGAAAGAGCCATATTCTAGTCATCGCAGCCCAGACTGCAGAGAAGAACTGGGGAATTTGTGGGAGGTCCCTGGTATATGTGGGTCCGGGAGGAGCCACTTTTCTGTCTCTGCAGTCCAGCGCCATCTACTGGATGTATAACCCAAGAGTAAGGAATATCTTCTGGAACAGGACGTGCTGTATACTTAGAATACTAACTTAACACAAGCATAAGCTACAGGGAACATAATCACCTCAGGGCACAAGAGAGGAGCCAGCAAGAGGTCTGCTGCATCGAGGATCAGGAACAGAAGGTAGACAAACAGCCTCAGGGATGCTAGAAAGAGGCCTGATTCAGACAGGAACTATAAAACACCAGAAGTAACACTCACATAGATAAACAAAATCCTGCTGCATCATCAGGTAGGGGAGCAGATGAGGGACCGATACAACAGCCAGGCAGCTCTGCTGACACCCGCATGGTAATTACAGTGTTTAGCCACCAGCGGAGCCTCCGCCGACTCCCAGATCCTGACAGAGACTGCCCCTTCCTGCATTGACTGAATTAAAGAGACCCAAATGGTCATAGAGATGGAATATCTGACCCTACTCTTAAAGGGCAGAAACCAACAATTTACACAAACATGTTTACCCTGACTAATGTATAGGGAATCAGACACATACAAAAAATAATCTCCCCTACATAACCCCTCTTCACCCCTCTAAAGCAGCATTTACTTACTCATCCGTAAGGTGCTGAGCTGATCTAGTTTTTTTTTCTTATTTTAGCAAATGTTTGTTTTGTTTTTCAATACCTCTAATTTGTTGATTTTGGCAACTGTATACCAAATCTGTACACCATGACAGTAAGCCAAGATCAGAAAGAACACACAGAACACTGCTGCTACGGCTGCTGATGAAGCTAGGGTGCTCACTCACACCTAAACATGCCCATCAGCATTATTCTGCGTGTAAAGGGCTAATTTCTCACTTCTTAGCATAACTAAACGTAAGAAAAAAAGGGAAAGATATAAGCTCAGCATTTTGAGGACATCATATTCACACACAAAAAATATATGCTTTCAGAAATTCCATCAAAAGTGGGTGTTCCTTTTAAAGGAGACCTCCGATCAGAACCAACTAGACTCCCACCTTAGTATGCAGCAACTGTGCAGCTTGGATTGGGCTCCCGTAAACTAGAGAACACAGTCACCTGGATACTCACATCTTCCGGGTTGGGCATCCCACATGACTGTGAGGCTGCTCCACAGCCACCATGATTGTATCCCGGAAGAGGTGAGTGTCCAGGTGACATATCACTTTTCTACCTGGATTGTTTGATAGTCATGTAGTTCTGAATTACAGTTATGCATGGCTTTATTAGACTGAGACAAAATACAATTCTCTGAGTACTCACCTGTAGAATTGATTTTGTAGTATACAGCACGTCCTGTTTTACCAAATTCTTTACGTCTGGGATATCCGCCACAAGGTGGTGCAGTGAACTGCAGAAAAGACTTGTGGCATCTCCCGGCCCTATAAAAGGACAGGAACCTCCCACAAATTCCCAGTGTTACAAGCAGTTAGACAAGAAGCCGGGAGAATAAAAAAGAAGGAACCCCAACCAAACATTTGAACAAATCACCATAGAGAGGTAACCAAGAATAATGATAACAAGGGAGGGGTGAAACAGGACGTGCTGTATACTACAAAATCAATTCTACAGGTAAGTACTCACAGAATTGTATTTTTCCAAGTATACAGCACGTCCTGTTTCACCAAATTCTTTACGTCTGCGACATCCAAAAGCATTGTCCGTAAAGTAGGGTGGGATCCCCAAAGAACAACGGCGACCAGTTTAACCCTTCTAGTACCAGCTACGTGAGTCTCACGTAGCTGCCTCTCCAACCGTTAAGTGCCAGCTACGCGAGACTCACGTAGCTGACTTTAGAGCCCCATTAAAAAAAAGTAAGAAACATACAGACTTATCTTACCCCTCATTTGAACGGGCCAGCGATTCTGTACAAGAATCGCCTGTTTGATTTCCGCCCCCGGGCCTCTGATCTTCAGGAGGGGGCCTAAAATAACCCCCCGCCGGCGCCGACATCTGCAAGAAAAAAAAAAGTAAATGTCATTTACTCACCTCGCAGTGCGATGGCTCTCCCCGGGTCTTCTCTTCACCAGGGGGGGCTCCGATCCCCCCCCCCCCGGGCTTTCCACACTTTGGGTGAGGACCCAGAAACGGGCCCTCACCATCCTCTTCGCCCGGTGCTAGCCCCGCCCCTAGCCCCGACCATAACCCCGCCCCTAGCCCCGCCTACTTGGTGACGTCATCCCGCTCCTTGGGTTACCGGCACCCAGGGCTCCGATCTGTCAGTTGTCGGTAGCGATCAGAGCAGGGAGTGTGGCAGGCAGGGAGGCTCTGATCTCCCTGCCTCCCACCCTCCCTGCTCTGATCACTACCGTCAAGTGTCATTTGCAGCGGCGCGGGACACTGGATGGGAGGTAAGTATAAGTGAAAAAAAGAATAATAAGATATTTTTTGTCTGGTGTCTTTTTTACTTTTAACTATTTGTGTACTGGTAAGGGGTCCATGAGACCCCTTATACCAGTTCACAAGGCTCTGGGGCTGGCAATCACCTGCGGCTTGCGGGTGACTTGCCAAAACCCCCAGCCCCCCATTACCTGCCTCCCCAACGGCCGGGGGGGGGGGGCAGAATGGCCCGGGCCACTTAGTGGCTATGTGGGCTAGTAGCCTGCAGGGCCAGGGGCCACCAACGCTGGCCCCTGCACCCTGTTCTACAAGCCCCCATAGCTGGTCCGGGTCGGTAATGCTGGGTAAGGGGGACCCTATGTAATTTTTTTTTTTTAAGTTAACCCCTTACAACTATGCAATCATATTGCATAGTTGTATCCTATCTGAAATCTCCTAAACTGCTGTTTCAGTTTGGGGGAGTTTCCTGGGCAGGAAAGGGTGTCTACCAATACATATGTGGTACCGTTGTAACCGGGAGAAATAGGGCTTTCACACGCAATGATATTTTATTAACAAACTTACATTTTTTATTAGAAAAAAACACTACAAATTGTAAAAAATAGTTTTTTTTTTTTTTTTTTTTTTTGCACATATTTCACCCAAAAGTATTGAGAATACACTAAAAAAAGGCCAAAGAAGACATTTCATGTTGAAGCCCAGACTCTGCTGAAAAAAAACAATATATAATTTTCCTGGAAAATCCCTGGAAATCCCTTCAAAAATCCAGGTTGAATATGTGTAGCGCTAAAACGTGAAAAGTAGTCTGGCAACAGAGTGTGACAAAAAAATCTCGGTAGGCCGACACTCAAAGGGTTAAACCACGGCCGTCTGAAGAACTTTGCGGCCGAAAGCTGCATCAGCTGAGGCCCTAACATTAACCTTGTAAAACTTAGAAAAAGTATGAACAGAAGACCAAGTTGCAGCCTTACAAACTTGTTCAACAGAAGCCTGGTGCTGAAAAGCCCAAGAAGCACCAATAGCACGAGTGGAATGAGCAGTAAGGCGGAAGGGAGGCTCCTTCCCCTTAGTAGAATAGGCTTGCACCACCGCCTGACGAATCCACTTGCTTATAGTGGACTTAGCCGGAGGCAAACCCTTCCTAGGTCCAGAAGGAAGAACAAAAAGAGCATCAGTCTTCCTGAATGATTCAGTAGCTACCAAGTAAAACTTCAGAACCCTGACCACATCTAAGGAATGCAGAGTGCGCTCCTTGGATTTAGCAGGATTAGGACACAATGAAGGCAAGACGATGTCCTGATTGAGATGAAAAGCAGACACAACCTTAGGCAAGAAATCTGGCTTAAACCGAAACACCACCTTGTCTTGGTGTCGCTCAAAATAAGGAGGCTTGATGGAAAGCGCCGCCAACTCAGAACACACGCCTGACAGAAGTGATAGCCACCAAAAAGGCTACCTTAAGAGTCAAAATGGGCAAAGCGGCCTCACGGAAAGGCTCAAAGGGACGGCCCTGCAGAGCAGATAACACCAGATTCAAATCCCAAACTGGTAACAGGTTTACGTGGCAGACGCACATGAGAAAACCCCTAGAAAAAAGTCTTAACCAAACGGTGACTGGCAAAAAATCTTTGGAAAAAAAGAGCTGAAACATGACCTTTGAGGGTACTAAGTTGAAGGCCCAAATCCAAACCATGTTGCAAGAATTCCAGAAATCTGGGAACAGAAAACACCCGACAGGGAAGAGATTTAGACTCACACCATGCAATGTAAGCATGCCAGACCCTGTAGTAGATAAAGGACGAGGACTTCTTCCTAGCCCTAATCATGGTATCAACAACAGAGGCAGGCAACCCCTTTTCCATCAAGATGGAGGTTTCAGCAGCCAAGCCGTCAAAGCCAGCATTTGTAAATTGGGATGGTACAGCTGCCCCTGAGTGAGCAGATCTGGATCCTTGGGCAGGAAGTACTGATCTACTGCCAACTGCACGATGTCTGCGAACCACACCCTTCTTGGCCAACAGGGGGCCACCAGAATGGTTGGCACCCCTTCCTGGGCTACCTTGCGGAGCACCCTGCCCAACAGAGGAAACGGGGGGAACACATAGAGGAAACCCCTTCCAAGGCATTGCTAGCGCATCCGTGGCAAAGGCCAGAGGATCCTGTGACAGAGAGACAAAGAATGGAAGTTTGTGATTGTGACGTGAAGCAAACAGGTCCACACCTGGCAGACCCGGCACAGAGAGTGAAACACCCTTTCGCTGAGGGACCACTCCCCCAGCCAAGACATCCCCCTGCTCAAAGAGTCTGCCTCCAGGTTCACCATAAACTGCCGATATGCAGGGAACATTCTCCTCCGCCCAGGACAGTATCAGGGACACTTCCTTGAGGGCTCGCTGGCTCCGAATCCCTCCCTGATGATTGATGTAGGCAACCGCCGTCTGGTTGTCCGAGCGGATCTGAACAGCTCGACCCCGAAGGTGAGTCAACTGGAAAAGAACCAACCTTATCGCCCGCAGTTCCAGAATGTTGATGGGAGCATGGGCCTCCTGAGGGCCCCACTGACACTGGAACTTCAGAGACTTCCAAAAGCCCCCCCCCCCCAACCTGTCAGACTGGCATCTGTGGTGACAGCCTCCCAGCACGGAGGCAGAAAGGTCCTGCCCACTAGGAGATTCCTTGAGTCCAGCCACCACAAGAGGGACTGACTGACCAGAGGGGACAGTACAAATCTCTGATCCAGGGACACAGGGTCCCGATCCCAAACTGACAAGAGGTGCAACTGAAGATCTCTCATGTGAAACAGAGCATAGGGAACCGCCTCTAAGCATAACATCATCAGGCCCACCAGCTGCATCCCTTGCCGAATGGAGGGGTGAGGGTAAGAAAGTAGAGACCGTGCCTGCGTCTGCAGGCTCTCCACCTTCTGCTGAGGCAGAGAAACCTTGACCTGAGATGTATCCAGAGTTATGCCCAGAAAGGACCTCACCAAGGACGGAGACAGAGAAGACTTGGGGTAGTTGATCACCCAAACGAAGGACTCAAGTGTGGAGACCACCATCTGGGTATCCAGCTCGGCTTGATGGAAGGACTGAGATGCAATCAGAATGTCGTCCAGATAAGGAAGGATGCGAATGCCCTGAGATCTCAACAGAGCCATCACCCCCGCCAGCACCTTGGTGAAGACCTGAGGAGCCGAGGTAAGACCGAACGGTAGGGCCACAAATTGGTAGTGCTGATCCTCCAGAGCGAACCTGAGAAATCTCTGGTGACCTGGAAAGATTGGAACATAAAGGTAAGCATCTTTGATGTCCACAGAAGTCATGAAGTCGCGAAAATGCTTGAACCTGACAAATTTGTTGAGGCGCTTCAAATCCAGGATGGGCCTCAGAGACCCATCCACTTTGGGAACCATGAAAAGATTGGAGTAGAAGCCTCTGCCCCTTTCCTGGGAAGGCACAGGGCAGATGACACCCGATTCCAAAAGGCTTTAGAACGCAAGCCGCAAGCCCTGAGCTGACAGGGGGCTTTGAGCCATCCGGGATCTGATGTATCTTGGGGGCGGCCAGGCTGCAAACTCTATCTTGTACCCGGAGGACACCACCTCCTGAATCCACCGGTCTGAGACGCGCAGTCTCCAGACATGAGCCGCAACCGCCCCCCCACCCGGATGGGTGAGGGCGCCTCCTCATGCCTGAGGGGGCTAGGGGGAAGATTTGGACTTGGGACTCCATGAGAGACCGGGACGACCACGGCCTCTACCCCGGCCCCAATGGTCTCTACGTGCCCCCGCAAATGGTGCACCCCGATCGGACCTGGGAGCATGGAAGGAGGGAAGGGAAGACCCAGCCCCCCGAAAGGGCCGCGGCTGCCTCCTGCGTTGAGGCAGCCTACCATACTTGGCAAACAGATCCAGACGCTCCCCAAAGAGCCGTAGCCCAGTAAAGGGGAAGCCAGTGAGAGCCTTCGAGGCAGCATTATCAGCCGCCCACTGACGCAGCCAAACAGAGCAGCGTATAGCCACCAAAAGGGCAGAAGTCTTACCACACATCCTGACCACATCGTCCATAGCAGAAAGAATAAATGCCACAAATTCATAGCAAAGCAGGAGAAATCTATACTCCTCCCCCCTATTGGCATCCGAGGCATTATCCAGAAGGCACTTGTGTAGCCCTTTAATAGCAAGAGCCATGATGGCAGAAGCGCATACAAGCAAGCAAATTTGCACAAGCAAATGTGTGACAAGCCAGCTGATCAACACGCCGGTCCTCACCA
The DNA here is from genome assembly GCA_027917425.1 of Gastrophryne carolinensis. Classification (NCBI taxonomy): domain Eukaryota; kingdom Metazoa; phylum Chordata; class Amphibia; order Anura; family Microhylidae; genus Gastrophryne; species Gastrophryne carolinensis. The sequence goes on from CM051234.1 coordinate 219,420,395, forward strand.
TCCCTCAGAGTAGAAGTGTCAGGAGAATGCATGACCGAGGTATTGGACAACCCAAGCACGGAAGCATCCACCTCGGGGGGACACGACCAGCTCTTAACCACATCAGCAGGAAATGTCACAACTCTTACGCACCGCGGGCAATCTGCTAGGACGTTCCCACTACTTGAGCACCAAATTATTGAAGTGGATCTGCTCGGGGAACTCCAAGCGTTGTTTAACAGTGTGAAAAAGCTCACCCTGCTGCTTTTTAGCCGGGACAGTAGGGGTAATACACAATACTTCAAAAATGTGAGCCAACAGCCTATCAGTATCCTCAGGAGACCATGGGTCTTCTCCAAAAGGAGACCCAGTACCACCATAAATCTCCTGCTGCTCCTCAGAGGAATCAGAATCAGAGAAAAGTTCCCCCTCTTCTAGGGGGTACAGGCCAGGGAAAGAAAACTGTTCCTCATCCTCCTCAGGAAAAAGGGAAACAGCGGGAGTTAAATGCCGCTTCTTGCCAGAAGCCTTACGGGGGACCGGCCTAGCAATATGCCTTTCCAGGCTGGCCACCCACAAGGCCAAGTCATAATGTGATTCCCCACTGGCATGTCCCTCATTAGGGGTCAAATGCAGGCGCTGGGGGGTAGGAGATGTAGAAGGGGGCCCAGAGCTGGGCAGCGTAACAGGCAACCCAGACTGCAGCGCAAGCATCTTCTGGGCGCAGGGCACACATACCCTGACACCGTCACTCACAGGGGATACCCCACACGCGGCACACAGCTGGGCTTGTCCCGAAGGAACCCCAAGTACATTATCCCCGGAAGCCTCCATATGGTGATTAAAATGGGCACAGTGGCCAGTATAGGGTTAAGGCTAGCACGTGCCACCCAGGATGCCCCAAAACCCGCTAGGGAATGTGGGAGATAACAAAAGGGAAGAGGGCCGGGAGAAACCACAGTCACGTTTATCCCGCCTGAAAGACATAATAAAAACACACATAACAATCCCATAATGTGGCGAAGTAGCAAGAAGACAACCCCGAAGGGGACTCACGGACCAAGAGACCGATTCACCGAGATCCGGACAGAAAAAGGCAGCGTGCAGCAGCAAAGCAGCAGACGTGGGCCCCAGTACACCGCAGAGCCAAAATGGCGCCAGAACGGACCTTGAGGGGTGGGCCGCGGGCATGTGATGCAAAAACCGTCATCCGCAGGACCCGCCCCCCGAAGAGCGCGAAATCAGGAGCCACGTGACCCCCCAGCACCAATGACAGCGCAGATACTCACTACAGCGTATGTCGCCGCCCGCCGCGGAGCGCCGTACAAAGCGGTGCGGCGGCGAGCGCACATAAAGACAGTAATAAAAAAAAGACAAAACTACTCAGGGGTCCTGAAAACCAATCATTATCTGGTGTGACCACCATTTGCATCAAGCAGTGTAACACATCTTCTTCGCATAGTGTTGATCAGGTTGTTGATTGTGGCCTGCGGAATGTTGGTCCAGTTCTCTTCAATGGCTGTGCAAAGTTGCTGGAAATTGGCAGGAACTGGAACACACTATCGTATAGACAGATTGAGAGCATCCCAAACATGCTCAATGGGTGACAGACGACAAGTATACAAATAAGCTTTCCTGAGATGGTTTCTGACAGTTTGTGCAGAAATTCTTTGGTTATGCAAACCGATTGTTTGCAAAGCAACAGCTTTTCAGATGGCTGGTCTCAGATGATCTTGGAGGTAAAGATACTGGATGTGAAGGCCCTGGGCTGGTGTGGATACAAGTGGTCTGCAGTTTTGAGGCCAGGTGGATGTACTGCCAAATTACGCCTTATGATAGAGAAATGGACATTCACCATGCCAACTGCACCCTCCCTCAAAACTTGTGTCATTGTGCTCTGTGATAAAACTGCACATTTTAGAGTGGCCTCTAATTGAGGACAGTCTAAGGCATAAGTGTAGAATAATCATGCATCTTGATATGCCATGCCATTGTGGTGGATGGATTATCTTGGAAAAGGATAAGTGTTCACTAACACAGATTTTGACACATTTGTGAACAATATTTGAAAGAAAAAGGGCCTTTTAGTGTGCACGAAAAACATCTTAGGTATTTAAGTTCAGCTCTTAAAAAAGAGCCAAAGAAAGTATTGAGGTTATTGTTTTGTTAGCACTTTGCTACAGTGCTAAAGTGCTGCTGCAGGTAAAGGTAATTGTTACACCATTGCATCGGGCTACATTTTGCACTGTCCTAAACTGGACATTTTTAAATTGAAGAAGAAATGGCAGAGATATGGAGGTTTACAGGTTCAGCTTATGATTTTTCTTCTGAAAGTGTGGCCCTTGGATCTGTTTTGCTGCATAATAAGCAGCTCTCTGCACTGATCGCAATGTGATGAATCTGGAGGAGGGGTGAGAAGAGGGAGGGACCAGCAATCCTGTCTCGCTCTACTGAGCTGATTGGGGGACGGGATGAAAAAGAGAATGTCATTGGCTGAACCTGATATATTGGGCATTTCTGCTTAAAAACAGAAAACAATATTAAAACTGTAATTCATGGTTTTAAAGGTTTATATAACATTGTTCAATATATATATATATATATATATATATATATATATATATATATATACTGCCAATTCATGGTTCACTCATACCACTAACTGGACAGGTACAAAATATAAAAAAGTTGGGAAAAAAAAACCCAGTGCAGTAGAGCAAATACGGGTTAGCTACAGTAAATGCAACTTTATAAATAGCCTAGTTATGCCGGTCATGTATAGGTCGGCACAGCCTGGCATAGATCTATTACATAAGGCCCAGAGAGCCTCATTTGTAGAGGCAGGAGGGAAAACAACAAGAAATATTACATACAGCTACTCTGGATCTGAGCTGTAGAGAGGCATCTTGTACTATGGTCTTGATGCAAGAAACTCTATATTATCTTTTTAAAACAAGGACCGTTTCATGTTTTCTTTCACGCATTAGGCCCCTGTCACAACTTCCTTCTGAAGAGATTGTGACGTAAGGTGGAAGAAAACACTGGCCATTACCGTGAATGGACCCTTTCAAAACTTTGCGCTGCACTTTCAATGTTGTATTTGACTGTTGTATTGCACTTTATTGTGCTGTTTACTACCACCTCCCTTTCCATCACTGCCTATTCCTTACAACTGTCACCAGTTTTTGTTTTCTTACTGGTATCTGCTGCAGCCACTTTTCCTCTGTGTTGTAAAGCTTCCTCCTGCTGCCCTTGCCAGTACTGGGTGCTGCCTCTGTTGGGTCCCTCCATCTGCTGTTGGATCTCTCTTTCCTAGAACCTCTCACTGCGTTTTTTATTGAAACTCACTTGACTAACCTCCATGTACAAAGATCTAAGTATAACATAAGCAACTATAATTATATAAATATATATTTTTTAATAGTTATTATCTTACCTCATTGATGACTGTGGAAATAATTATTCAACCTAATACGAAACATAAGGATTAGAATTCTAGGCAATGTACAACTTGTTAGCATTATGTACTAATAATCTCAACCTGTAGTAATGTAATGTAACCTGATGTAATTTGAATCTAGGGGGTCTGAAGGTCTTCGAAAGAGACAATTACAAAGGAAACAAATAAAACAATGATAATAGTTGGAGGTTGCATCTTCCCTCTCCTGAAAACTGAAAGAAATAAAAAAATAATGGTAATAATAATTGGGTGCTATTATAAACTCCACCTTTTCTCATTTATATTATATTTTTTAAACAGATTTGATAACGCCAGCCCCCTAAGATGCCATTCGGGGAAAAAGTTCTGAGGAGCGTGTTTCTATTATTCATTGCATGGATCGGTACATGTTTTTGTATTGAAAACAAAGAAAAAGAAAGGATCACTGTATGTGTGCTTTGTGCACGTCTAATGCAAAAAAACAAATAGGATCTGCCATTTAAAGTGTGGAGGCAATGCTCTCTACCAAGCTCAAACTAAAACTAGGCTTGACAAAGTCAAGTCAAATACTGTAAGTCCTAGGTTACCCCAACACATAAACGGGGTGGATTGTGAAGTAGTGGAAATGTACTCAGGAGTTATAAAACTTTAAAGAAATTGATAGACTGGTGTAAAAATATGACATTTTAAGAAAAACATGTTCTTCAATGAGGACACTTCTAAGAATTGTATGCCCCGGTACAGAGTATAAAAGATCAGCATACTGGGTCAGTGGTGTATGGATAATGACCTCATCCTTTACAAGGATTGATCACACAATATAAATAAAAAAGGGTACTCAACTTTTGTCCTGCACAGCTGATCTGTTCTAGTCTGGCCATCAGCAACTGACCAGTTCACTGAATCCCATCCCTGCCATGAGGGGGAGTGTCGAGGCCTGACACTTGCTGGCACTGGATGAGATCGGATGAGTTGCTGATCGCAGAACTGGGTCAGATCAGCTGTGTGGGACAAAAGGTAAGTACCCTTTTCCTAATTTTATTGGGTGGTAAACAACTTTAACACTGCTAGGAAGGTCAAGATGATTATTGACTTCTTGAAAGCTTTAACATACCAAAGTCCCAAAAGCAAAAGAGGTTCAACAAAGACTGTATGTTTTGAGAAAACTACTGATATATGGTCTATCAAGCAAGGTGATTGAAAGTGTCAAAAGAAACATATCATTACACAAGCTGCAGAAACCATCATAGGAAATGTAGATATAAATGCTAATATCACTGCACACTGGAAGTCACACTGGCTTCACCAAATAATTAGCATGACACCCCATGTATTGCCATAGGGAGCAGGGGTAGCTGCATCCCTGATTTCCCTGTGGGGTGAGCGTGCTCCTGCACCCAGCCTATCCGAAGCTGAATGAATTGCGGTGAGGGACCGGCAGAAAGGTAATCACGGGCCACTTCAGGGGGATAACACAGTGAGGCATCTTGGATCAGGATGCCCCAGGGACATTTAATCTAGGGTGGACTGAGATGGTGAGTGGTCCACTTTAATCTACTTAAATTGCCTACCAGAGACCAGAGCACACAATCAAAATCTGCCTCCATAAGGCTCGATTCAGAGACACATTCGTCTGGACTTCCGTAGCTGTCTGTGAAAGTTTTGGTGGGTGTTAGTCATTTTTTTGCTTTTTTTCGTTCATTTTTCATTCAGCAAATTGGAAAATTTCCGTTAGTTCGGATCATTTTCCAAACAAAATCGGAAATTTTTTGTTCGTTCAGATAACTTCCGTTGTTGGGATGGGTTTCCGTCTGATTCAGAGAGCTGATTTCCGACGGATCACCACCCTATAAATTCGTTTCATTTCCGATCCACTTACGGGACCTTTGAGGGCTCGGATTGCTATTGTTGAACATGTTTTGCGGCTATGTGGAGGAGTCTGCGCGCCTTTAGCACCAAGACATTGCATGTATCAGCATGGCCGAGGCCATAAATTGTATAGCAATACATATCTGAATCAATACATTTCATGTATGCCTTATAGATGCATTTTAATGCTGACCTTAATTAGTTCTTAGCATGTAAACATTTATTTTCCCACACATCCATATAATTGCTATATTTTTTTAGACTTATGTCCTTTGTGAATTATATTTGGATTGTTGAACTTGAATCTTAATTTGTTGTAGGAGTTATTGTTTTAGTCGGTTACCTTTGCTTTGTGTAATTATTTTATATTTGGTTGCAGGAACCGCAAGATGTACCACTCGCACAACATACAAGCAGTCTTTGGTCCAGCTATGCGATTCCTCAGTGTTCTTGCAGGGCATCCAGGGTCATCCCATGAAGCTTATATATTGCAGAGCTCCGGCTTATTTAGTCAGTTTGAGTCAGGAGAATTATCTGGTAGATGGCTCCTGGGTAAGTTTGCTCACATTCCATCAATCCATTTTCACTGTATGGCAATGAATATAGTTGATGACTCATGACTTAACCTATTGCTGTTTTTAGCTCTTGATGACATGTTAAACAATATTGTAGCTTAGAATGTGTATTTTATGTTAGTATTTTTAAATTCTTTCAGGGGATTCTGGATATCCACTCCTGCCCTTCCGCCTGATGCCCGTTCTTTGCCTGCAGAATGCGGGCCAGGGGTTCTCTAATCGGGCACTATGCAAAACCCGGGCCGTGGTGGCGAGGGCCCTCTGGCTTTTGAAGTCCAGATTTAGATGTTTGGACCATACGGGGGGGGGGGGGGCACGGCAGTATGACCCCAACAAGGTTATACCAATATTTTAATTTAAGTTTTTTAACAGGGACCACGCGTGCCAGAGTGGCACAACTGAGTGTCAGTGTCCTTCGGTTGGTGGGCGAGATGCAGGAGCTGCGCAACTCGTTGGGGACCACAGATGAAGAATAATGTTCTGTGGCCTGCCATTGCTATGTATTTTGTTTTTTATAGTTTTAATAATTAGAAATTTTCTAAATTTTTCAAAATTTTATATTTTATGATGGAATCCAAAAAAAAAAATGTTACAGTGTCATTTCATTTACAAAATACATTAACACAAAACTAATGGGCCCAGAAATATTTAAAGATGAATATTCACATGACCGAGAAGTGATTTGGGTGAGCTTTAAGGGTCCAAAAGGGAAGATGGAGGATAGTGCTAAGTGGTTTGGGTGAGCTTTAAGGGTCCAAAAGGGAAGATGGAGGATAGTGCTAAGTGATTTAGCTAAACATTGTAGTAGAAGTGAGGGTGGCAAATATGTAGGCGAGCACTTTAATGAGTTAAGTTTGTAGCACGCAGGTGCTAGATCGTAAGGATTTCCATCTGGACGAATATTTATTGAAAAAGGGAAACATAATCGAACGGAAAACGTAAAGGATTCGTTGGAGGATACGATGGGAAAAGAGTAAAAACGAAAGCCTACATTGTAACATGTGAAAATGAAATGGAAAAGTCACGCTGGAAAATGACATCCTCGTATTCGTAATCTGCCGTACGAATGGACGGAAACTATACAGAAGGTTTTCAATGCATGCATAGAATCGCTCGTACACTCATATGAGAACGGAAACATTTCACAAAAAAAAACAGATGGGCATTAAAACGGAAGTTTTTTTTTGTCTCTCTGAATCGAGCCTATAGACCTGAATAACAGTCAGATTGGGTGCCTGCCGAACTGGAATATTTTAGCTGAAGTGAAGTGAATCAGCATGCTCGAGCAACACTGTATACTAGCTTTCAGCAATAAAACATAATACATGCCCCATATTATTCTCAACACTATCATTAAAATTACAAACCAACTTTTGATGATTTCATTAAAAATACATCATTTTTAGTCTACCTGATATAAAATTCTAGAAATAACTCTGTGGACACACATCTTCATTACATGTTGCTTTATAGGCTTTGCCTACCAGGTGTTTCAGAACTTGTTACCATGGGGGGGCTCTATATATATCCCACAAAGAAAGTATTTTTGCAGTTGCAGTATGTAGCATTACACAACACAGGTTGTCACCTGACCTGTGCATCATGACTTACTCAGCAGATCAACAAGTAGGCACTTTGTACTGTATGTTTTACCATATGCGTAATTACTATTTTGTACAGAGCTACTGACAGAGATGCCTCTTAAAGTGGACCAACACCCTGAGGTGATCGGCCCGGGAATCTATAAGATTCCCGGGCCGACCACCTCACACACCGCGGGACATCCGAGATCGGGATGTCCCGCGGAGTGAACCCCCCCTGAACACCCCAAATCCACCTACCTGGTCTTCGGCGGCGGCCGGCCGCCGCTGCCTCCCTCGCGCCCCTCTAGGCGGGTGCGCACACGTCAAGAGTGACGTGCGGGAGGCGCCGACGGGCAAGCTGCTTGTACGTTGCTGTCAATCAGCTTGTCCGTCGGCGCCGATTGGACGGCACGGCCACGTGGGAGCGGGGAGAGGTGAGTTTTGGGGGCTTTCTGGGGGGTTTCACACAGCGGGGCACCCCCGATCGGGGTGCCCCGGGGAAGTGGACCAATACCCAGGATAGTCAAAATCCTGGGTGTTGGTCCACTTTAACAAACAAGCAATAATACATAATAGTGGTGATAAAATCCAGCAAGAGCCTATAGTGATAATGCATCCATCATTTCACATGACTGAGAACTGAGTTCAAATACACTCACCTGACACAGCCTGACACAGCCCAACTTGAGTATTTTTTTGTTTTGTATACAGTTTGCTCTCTTTGAGATAGGTGTCACAATGTGGCCCTAACTATAACCAATGCCCACAAAAACAGATAAAAGAATACTTTTTAAATTATTTTCATACATTTGTTCAACTTAACAGAACAAGCCAAGTTTTGTGACAAAAGTCGGAAACTTTATTTATCCACTATGCTTTTTAAGGGCTGCCAACATGCTGCTTTATTAGTTACAAGAAGCCATTTATGTAAAACAAATAGCTAAAACAAGTGGAAATTTGGCCTCACCATTTGGACCCATGGGCCTTTTATTTGTGGTCAACCACATGAAAAAAAAATGTAACTTTGATGTCTATCAGTCACGATCCTAAACACTGGTTTATAGGTGAGTCAGTTAACAATAAATAAAATGTGTGTGACAGCTCTAAAAAAGATGTGGCAATTTAAGAACTGAGCTTCAGGGAGATCAAAATGTCAACAACGAAATTGTAGGTACATGCGTTTAAAAAAAACTGTTAAGCCATTTGATTTGATACAGGCAACTTTTAAAAAATAACTGTTACCCAACACAAGCAAATATATTTTGGAGAAAACCAAGACATAACAAAAGAAGACTATACTCACCTTTTAACCCCCACAGCTCCTCTGTGTAGATCTGGTGTATCTGCACACCTTCTCAATGCAGTGTTGGCATCTGCATAATTATTGAGGGCAGAAATTCAGCAATTCCATCTTCCAATGACGAGGCCTCTCTTGGCGGTATCCAGGGGGCCCATGCCTACTCCATTCATTGCAATGGCAGCAGCTTTAGGGAAGCCGAAGATAAGGCAGCCTCGGATATTTCACACAGAGGGGCATACTATAGCAAGGACAGGCTAGCAGCTGACCACAAGGGGTTTCATCCACTTTAAACATCTGTATATAATTCTAAAATTCCCTTTAGTAAAAAAACAACTATCATTTACCTATAGTAAGAAAAATATAGTAATACATCTGAGAATGTTGTCACCTGATGTTTTCCTATTTTTCTGGTCTAACCAAATCAATAACCTGTAGGTCAAAGTTACCTATAACCAGCAACAGCAACACTATTCAGGGTGCTAAAAACCAGGCATGACCATGCTGTTATTTAATTAGTTAGTTTAGTTAAATTAAGTTTGTCTATAATTGTGATTCAGATTACAATACATCCAAATGTCATTGATAATCAATGCAGAAATCTAGACAAGTCTAAAGTTTACCTTTCCTTGCAACTGAAATTAGTAAGCTTACCCTAAAAGTTAGCTTAGCCTATGTGCCGGGGTGGGTCCTGGTTCACAGTAACAGGCTTGGACTAGCTCACTAGAGTTACTAGGGAGTCCCTCATTGGAACCCTGGATCCAGGGGTCTATTTATGGCTGTCATCAACAAAACTTGAACTATGTAATGCGTATTTGTGGTGTTCCAGGTGCACACATAGAGAAGATACAGTTTGGCATCTAAGTATAGGTTGGGCCCCCTAGAGTCAGTTCTTCTGGTGTGCCCCAGAAACTGCAGCCTGAATGTGACACTGAATCTAACCCCCCCCCCCCCGCACTCTTTACTTACTTATCAAGCAGGACTTACCCTATTCTTTCCAGAGTAGCGAATGGTTGAGAGTACCGAAAATGGACCAAAATCCAGGTCCAAGGTTCGCCATTAACTTACCAGGATCTACATAACCATGGAACATGCTCTTTTTATTCACTGCTCTCCTCCCAGCTCTGATCCTCCAAGCTCCTTTCATCCACCCTTCTCCTCCAAGCTCCGCCTATCCATCCTTCTCCTCCCAGCTTCTCTCATTCACCCCCCTTTTCCCATCCACCCCTAGTAGTGTCTATTAAATCATACATTATACCAGTTAATGTAAAGTAAGACCTGGCATGGCAGATCACTGCTACCTAATTCCTTGAGTGGACTGTTGCAACTGCATGGCTACATCTAAAGCATTTTTCAAAAAGAAAAGATAGTTTAGGTCAAGGTAAAAGGATTAAATCTGTGCTTTCCTGAAAAAGAGCCATATCTGGAAACACGTGTGCAAAAATACAATTCTGTGATTACTCACCTGTAGAATTGGTATTATATGTATACAGCACGTCCTGTTCCAGAAGATATTCCTTACACTTGGGATATACTCCAGTAGATGGCGCTGGACTGCAGAGACAGAAAAGTGGCTCCTTCCGGCCCCATATATACCCGGGACCTCCCACAAAATCCCCAGTATTGAAAAGCAGTTAGCAAGTGACCGGGAGAACTATAACCATTATATGAAAATTTGAACATAAGAACAATCACCATAAAGAAATGTTTTCCCCAATGCACCCCTTAAAAAGATTTTTTTGTTTCTTAAGAATGTATAAATATAGGTGTGCCTTAAGGGAATCCCCAAAAAGAGTATATCCAAATACAAGTACACAATATATGTGGCCCCAGCTACCACCAGGGGCGTCCCCAGGCACCACCAAATCAAATAGCTTGAATCAAAAGTATATCATAAGTAATCAATATTTATTAATGATTACAAAAATGCCATCACAAATATATTTTTAAAAACAAAATACTAATAGCAGGGACACAGATAATCATCCCTCTTCCTCCTTGTGAAAAATAGATCCCTATCACACAATATAAAATGCAACAAGTGGATAAAGTGACTGGTGCAATATTAAAGTGCTAAATGCTGATATATAAAAGTGCTAAGTGCTACAATATAACATTCAAAACCTGTATAAATTTGTCCCATATAGAAAGAGAGAACAAATAGCCAATCAACTTGCCCCAAAACAAGATAAATTTGTAAATGATTAAAGTGCATAAGATATCACCAAATCGGAAGTTGAGGGATGTCCCTGCTAATAACTGGCGTCCTGATCCCCCACGCGTTCCGTGAGACAAGCTCACTTCTTCAAAGGTGCCAGAGCAATACAGCACGTCCTGTTCCAGAAGATATTCCTTACACTTGGGATATATTCCAGTATATGGCGCTGGACTGCAGAGACAGAAAAGTGGCTCCTCCCGGCCCCATATATACCCGGGACCTCCCACAAAATCCCCAGTATTGAAAAGCAGTTAGCAAGAGACCGGGAGAACTATAACCATTATATGAAAATTTGAACATAAGAACAATCACCATAAAGAGATAACTAAAGATAATGATAACAAGGGTGGGGTGGAACAGGACGTGCTGTATACATATAATACCAATTCTACAGGTGAGTAATCACAGAATTGTATTATTCTAAGTATACAGCATGTCCTGTTCCAGAAGATATTCCTTACACTTGGGACATCCAATAGCAGTGTCCGTAAAGTAGGGTGGGATCCCCAAAAGTAACAGCAGACAGTTTAAACCACTGCCGCCTGCAGAACCTTGTGGCCAAAAGCAGCATCAGCTGAGGCCCTAACATCAACCTTGTAAAACTTTGAAAAAGTATGAACAGAAGACCAAGTAGCGGCATTGCAAACTTGTTCAACAGAAGCACGAACCAAGAGGCACCAATAGCACGAGTAGAATGAGCAGTAATTTACTAACAAAGGGTGCACCGCCCAAGTCTTCCTACAAAATGTATACAACTGTGTGCTCACCCATAAAAAATGCAATCCACAATCATTTGGAGTGGGCGTGCAAAGAACACACCAATCTCCCAAAGGAAGCACCACTACAATCAACAGTATATATTAATGATTTTATTAGTACAAAAAAACAAAGAATTAAAATACATACACCACAAGACAAATTTAAAAACAACCAGTATGGCCAAATGTATCTATATCAATGTATATGGCCCCTAAGGGCCGCTTAAATAACTGCCCTATGGGTGAATAATATTGATTATCCTAGAATAGTCATAACCCATCCTTTTTGTGCCGGCACAAAAAATCCTAACCACATGTAAATATATGTGCAAATTCATGAAACCAATACTACAAAAATATTAATAATATATATGGCAAAAATATGTGCAAAAACAGTGAATATACAATAAAAAATAAAAAAATATCAATATATAAAGTGCAAATACATGAAAAACACATAAACCTAAAACACTACCTAATATTGCACAGGGAAACCCATACCAATAAGACTTTAAAGTGCAGACAATAACAATATATGATATAAATGCAAGTGCCAGCAGAGAGAAAATAAATGGTTAAATCTCACGTCATAAGATAACACCCAGGGCAACAGTCAGGCCAACCTCAGTGAAAAATGTCTGCGCACGCAGCCCCCATGCTGCTTCAAGGACAAGGGTCTTGAACTGAACTGCAGTGCTATTGTTCACTGCGTGTGTTATACTTATAATTTTACACCATATGTAAGTGGCGCTTATTAGAATTGTAGTAGCACCATTTAGGTTTAGCCTTAGAGTAGTTGCACTTATCTTTTGCACACTGCACTTTCTCCATAGTATTATTTAAATGTTTTTGCATGTTTGCACAGGTGTTGGATGTTGTTAGCACTGCGTGTTCTGAGCAGTGCAATATTTCACAATAGATATAGCACTTTATGAATAGACACTAGGCACTTTACGCACGCAGCACTTTCTAAAAGCGCCACTGCATCATGAGTTGTATATCAATATTAATTTTTATCTCATTTTGAGTAATCAAGTAATTATCTATTTGGATAGTAATATAGCCCCGGAGCTCCTCCCCATTTGTTCTGAGTTTTAATAAGTGTTTTTTAACTGTATGTCTATATGTTGTTATGTATGTTGGATACCATGTATGAATTTCTTATGCTCTAATAAATTGTATATTTGATTTAGCAGTGTGCAATTAGCATTTGTGGACCGGTTGGTGGGCCAGCCCTGGGGTCGCACCTGATTTAGAGGATTGTGAGTAGTAGGTCCCTATAATTGGCACCTGGTTCATATGGTACTAGTTAGGTGGTGCACACCGTTTCAGTGCGGTCTTTCCAGGGCCCAAGCGCTCCGCCAAACTAGATAGCACCTGCTCAGCCGTAGGCAGCCTGCGCGGCACGTGCTGGTCATCCCCGCTCGAGTGAGACTCATCAGGAGTGAGATTTAAGTCCGGGGAGACAGGTGTATTGAAGAGAGGTGCAGCCACTGGCAAACCTGATTGCAGGGTCAGTGCCTGTTCAGCACATGGTCCGCAGACCAGTGCTCTGTCAGCATCAGCATGGGGCTGACCACACACTGTACACAGCCGGTCTTGTCCCCGAGGGACCCCGGGTACATAATTCTGAGATGCCTCCATATGGTGATTATCTGAGCAGTATGCCCGCAGGGATTTATGCAATAGGCAACCCTGGATGCCCCAAGACGTGCTAGGAATGTGGGAGAATTTTTTATGTGAACCCGCTATAATATATGTCAGGCCGGGAGAAGCCACCGAAATCATGGCGTCTGAAAGACATAAGAGGATAGAAGGGGGGTGTCAGTGCCATGCGCAGCTGAATGAAATATCAACAAAAAAACGCCCAGGAGGGCACTTACATGACCAATGGAGGAGACGGAACGCAACCACGCGCGAAGACCGTCCAAATGGTGCCAAGCGAACCTCGAGGGGCGGGCCTAATCTGGCCGTGACACGGGGCGCATCATGCCAAGTCCCCGCCTCCCCCAAAGAGCGCGAAGCTCTAACCAGCTTAACGTCAATGACAGCAGTGGATAGGACACACATACAGAGTGTAATTACACACGCGCGCAACCAGACAAGGGTTATGTGGAGCAAGGAGCGCGGCACTTACACCCAAGTTTAAAGAAAAAGGCAACGGCCATAAACGTGTATAACCTTACGCTGGGACCGCCACACACATACCCCCCCCCCTTTCTTTTCCCCCGAGCTACGGGAGGAAGCGAGGGAGAAAGCGAACCTGCACCCAGGGTTCATCGCTATGAGGGGCACGGACAACAATGCGGGAGGTGCATCTATTGGAGGCTCACCATCGGCCTAAACCGCCTACCCTATGGTGGGGGATTGCGGTGGAGCGTAGCTCCGTGAGCACACGTGGTGCTGCCTACCTTCACCTGGCCAGTGCAGCCCAGGCTGGGAGGCACATTCTTATCGAAGAGGACGGTAATAGTCCTGCAGGGCCGCAGGCTGTAAAAGCCCCGCTCACCTGCGAGAGAGTGATACTTCATGTCTTCGCAGTCAGCACTGCAGAGAAATCTGGGGATTTGTGGGAGGTCCCTGGGTATATGAAGGGCCGGGAGGAGCCTGTTTTTGCATGTCTGCAGTGAACAGCGCCCTCTGGCGGAGGATTACCCACGTGTAAGTATTATATATGGAGCAGGACGTACTGTATGCTTAGAATACAATGTCCTGATTGAGATGAAAGGCAGAAACAACCTTAGGCAGAAAATATGACTTAAAACGAAACACCACCTTGTCCTGGTGTCTCTCAAAATAAGGAGGCTTGATGGAAAGCGCCGCCAACTCAGAGACACGCCTAACAGAAGTGATTGCCATCAAAAAGACCACCTTAAGGGTAAGAATAGACAAAGGAGCCCCTTGCAAGGGCTCAAAAGGAGACCCCTGCAGGGCAGACAAGACCAAGTTCAAGTCCCAGACTGGTAACATAGGCTTACGTGGGGGACGCACGTGAGTAACCCCCTGGAAAAAGGTCTTGACCAGGGGATGCTGAGCAAAGGATCTTTGGAAGAAAATAGCCAAAGCCGACACATGACCCTTCAGAGTACTGAGCTGAAGACCCAGATCCAAACCATGTTGGAGAAACTCCAGAATCCTAGGAATAGAAAACACACGACAGGGAAGCGAGTGGGACTCGCACCAGTCAATGTAAGTACGCCAGACCCTGTAATAGATGGAAGAAGAGGACCTCTTCCTAGCCCTGATCAAGGTATGCACCACCGAAACAGGCAGCCCTTTTTCCATCAAGATGGAGGTTTCAACAGCCAGGCCGTCAAAGCCAGCGTTTGTAAATTGGGGTGGCGTAGGTGACCCTGAGTGAGCAGATCTGGAACCAGAGGCTGGGCATACTGATCTACTGCCAACTGCACGATGTCTGCGAACCACACTCTTCTTGGCCAACAGGGGGCCACCAGGATGGTTGGCACCCCTTCCTGAACTATCTTGTGCAGCACCCTGCCCAGCAGTAGAAACGGGGGAAACACATACAGGAGCTGGAACCTCGTCCAAGACATTGCCAGGGCATCCATGGCCAAGGCCAGAGGATACTGGGACAGAGAGACAAAGACTGGAAGCTTGTGAGGGGACGCAAACAGATCCACATCCGGCTGACCCCAGCGGGGGCACAGGGAGCGAAACACCCTGCTGCTGAGGGACCATTCTCCCAGACGAGAGGTCCCCCTGCTCAGAGAGTCTGCCTCCAGATTCTCCACCCCCGGGATGTACACAGCTGAGATGCAGGGAACATTCTCCTCCGCCCAGGACTTGAGGGCCCTCTTGCTCCGGGTCCCTCCCTGCTGATTGATGTAGGCAACCGTCGTCTGGTTGTCCGAGCAGATCTGAACAGCCCGACACCGCAGGTGTGGGGTTAAGTGGGCGAGAACCAACCTTATCGCCCTTAATTCCAGAATGTTGATAGGGGCATGGGCCTCCTGAGGGCCCCACTGACCCTGGAATTTCAGGGACTTCCAGAATCCCCCCCAACCTGTCAGACTGGCATCCCTGGTGACAGTCTCCCAGCAGGGGGCAAGAAAGGACCTGCCCCCCAGCAGGTTCTCTGAGACCAGCCACCACACTAGAGACCGCTTGACCTGAGGGGACAAGACAAACACCTGATCCAGGGACGCAGGGTCCCGATCCCATACTGACAAGAGGTGAATCTGAAGAGGCGTCTTGTGGAACTGAGCATATGGAACCGCCTCGAAGCAGGACACCATCAAGCCCACCAGCTGCATTTCCTGCCTGATGGATGGATGACAGCAGGAGCTGAACTTTCTCTTGAAGGACCTCCACCTTCTGCTGAGGAAGAAATATCTTGACCTGAGCTGAATCCAGAATCATGCCCAGAAAAGACTTCACCATGGAAGGAGACGGAAGATTTGGGGTGATTGATCACCCAGACGAATGATTCCAGTGTGGACACCACCCTCTGAGTGTCCAGCTCTGCCTGATGGAAGGACTGAGAAGCAATAAGCATGTCATCCAGGTAGGGAAGAATGCAAATGCCCTGAGATCTCAGCAGGGCCATCACTCCTGCCAGCACCTTGGTGAATACTCTGTGGGCCGAGGTGAGGCCAAAGGGCAAGGCCACAAATTGGTAGTGCTGATCCTCCAGAGCAAACCTGAGGAACCTCTGATGACCTGGAAAGATAGGGACGTGAAGGTAAGCATCCTTGATGTCTACAGAGTTCATAAAGTCCCCTGGGCGTAGGAAAGTCACAGCTGAGCGCAGAGTCTCCATGCGAAAGTGTCTGAATCTGACAAACTTGTTGAGAAGCTTTAAATCCAGGATAGGTCTGATGGACCCATGCTTTTTGGGCACAATGAAAAGATTGGAATAATAGCCTTTGCCCCTTTCCTTCCAGGGCACCCGGCAGATGACACCTAGGTCTAGAAGGCCTTGGAAAGCCAGGGAGAGACACTGAGCTGACAAGGGGTTTTGAGCTAAACGAGATTTGATGAATCTTGGAGGCGGCCAGGCTGCAAGCTCTATCTTGTAACCAGAGGAAACTACCTCCTGAATCCACCGGTCTGAGACATGATGCCTCCAGATGTGAGCCAAGAGCCAAAGCCGTCCCCCCAACCGGATGGGTGAGGGCGCCTCTTCATGCCTGAGGGGGCTTGGGGGAGGACTTAGTCTTGGGACCCCAGGTGGGGACAGGGCGGCCACGTCCTCTGCCCCTGCCCCAAAAATCTCCACGGGCTCCAGCAAAGGAAGCTCCCCGTCCAATTCTGGAGCCCCTGAAGGAAGGAGAAAAGGCACCTGAACCCCGAAAGGACCGGGGCTGCCTTCTACGCTGAGGTAATTCGGCACCTTTAGCAAACAAGTCCAAACGTTCCCCAGAGGCGCAGCCCCTTGAAGGGAAACCCAGTGAGGGCCTTTATGGCAGCATTGTCAGCTGCCCACTGGAGCAGCCAGACCGAGTGGCGTATTGCCACCAACAAGACAGATGCCCTGCCACACATTCTAATGGTATCATCCAGGGCAGAGAGAACATATGCAACAAAATCCTCACAACGCATTAGAGCTCTATACTCTTCACTACCAGCATCATCAGGAGCCCCATCTAAGAGACCCCTGAGCAGGCTTTTAATAGCAACAGCCGTGATAGCAGAGGCACAGACCGGACGGAGCGCGGTCCCAACACAGGCAAAGGCATGGGAAGCCAGCTGATCTATGCGCCTGTCCTCCCCATCCCTCTGTGTAGTAGAGTCAGGGAAATGCATGACAGATGTGTTAGACAACCCCAGAACTGGTGCATCCACCTCTGTAGAACATGACCAACATTTAACCATCTCAGCAGGAAAGGGATACCTCTTATCCCAACTCTTTGGTAGCCCAGGAAGCCGGCTAGGCTGTTCCCACTCCTTGAGAATCAGATTATTAAAGTGAGTTTGTTCAGGAAACTCCAAACGTGGCTTAACAGTATGAAACAGCTCCCCCTGCTGCCGCGGGGCCACGGCAGGAGGAGAGATACAGAGCGCTTCAAAAAGTCTGTCAGTATCATCTGAAGCCCATGGGTCAGACCCAGACTCAGCATAACCCCTAGGCTGATCCTCAGAAGATTCTGAATCAGAGAATAAATTCCCCTTCTTCCAGGGGGGGTATAACCAGTAACATCAAAAAACTCCTCAGCTTCCACAGGAAAGAGAGTAACACCGGGTGCCAGATGCCGCCGCTTTGCAGGAGCCTTACGCAGACCAGAACCAGCAATATGCCTTTTAATGCTGGCTACCTGGGTAGCCAAATCAGGTTGAGACTCCCCACTGGTATGCAGATGTAAGCGTGGGGGGTAAGCGTGTAGGCAAAGCCAGAGGGGGCGCAGAACTAGGCCCAGCTGCAGGTAAACCAGACTGCAGGGCAAGTACCTGCTGGGCGCAGGGTACACACACCCTGACATCACTTATAGGGGATACCCCACACGCCACACTCAGCCAGGCTTGTCCCGAAGGAACCCCGAACACATTATCCTGAGAAGCCTCCATATGGTGATTATCACGGCACAACAGGCCAATAAGGATTGACGCTAATAAAGCAACCCGGGATGCCCCAAGAACCCGCTAGGGAAGTGGGAGTAATGGTATGTAATAGCCCTCTAATAAGAGTTAACACTAAATAAAGGGGATAGGACCGGGAGAAACCACAACGTTTGACCCGCCTGCAAGACATAAGCAAAAGATCCCATAAGCAATATGCAATACAGATATATACATAAATAAATCAGCCGGCAGGGGCACTTACGGACCGCGATAGTGAGAAGCCAGGCACACACAGCAGAGAACTAAAATGGCTCCCGCATATACCTCGAGGGGCGGGCCGCGGAGACAGTGATGCAAAACGCGTCATCCGCAAGGCCCGCCCCCCTGAAGAGCGCGAAAACGCACCCACCTGACAAGACCAGCCAATGATGGCGCAGCAGCGCCTGAGGCGATGTCGCCGCCGACCGCAGAGCGCAGTCCAAACGTGCGGCGGCGGCAAAAGTAACCAGTGCAATCAATTGAAAAAGGGATCAAACACAACACACAATAGAGAACTACAAGGGAGAGCGAGGGGGAAGCAACGGCCAGGGGCGAGGGGCATAAAATGCGGGAGGGGCATCCCATAAGGCTCACCATGTGCCTATACCGCCTACACTTTGGTGGGGGACTGCGGTTGGAGCAGCGCTCCTTAGCACCTGACAGCGGTGCTGCCTACCTTTACCCGAACCAGCGCAGCCTGAGCTGGGAGGCAGTAAAAGGAAATGGGTGGGAATAGTCCTACAGGGCCGCAGGCTAATAGCCCTGCTCACCTGCGAGTAGAGAGAGACATCTTCTAGTCATCGCAGCCAGGACTGCAGAGAAGAACTGGGGATTTTGTGGGAGGTCCCGGGTATATATGGGGCCGGGAGGAGCCACTTTTCTGTCTCTGCAGTCCAGCGCCATCTACTGGAGTATATCCCAAGTGTAAGGAATATCTTCTGGAACAGGACGTGCTGTATACTTAGAATATGATGAGATCAGGGATGGTGGGTCAAGGTGACCTGATTCCTCGTGTCTGCAATCTGCCACATTTCAGCCATTAGACCAAACAACCACAATATAAACATAGTGGGAAGATGTACCCTCTTACCAAGAAACAAGACTTCCCTGTTCCTCAACCCTTTAAGTGCCAGCCTAACAAGATATTTTGTCACCCTCTGTTGCCAGACTATTTTTTCACAATTTTTCTGCACTATACAAGTTTAACTGATTTTTTAAGGGATTTCACAGGAAAATTATATATTGTTTTTTCAGCAGAGTCTGGGCTTCAACATGAAATGTCTGTAATTTTTTAATGTATTCTCAATATCTTTGGATGAAATATGTGCATAAAATAAAAAGAATTTGTTATTTACGATTTGTATTGTTTTTTTATAATAGAAAAAAGTGTTTAAATAAAATCACAATGTGTTTAAAAGACCCATTTCTCCCACTTACAACGGTACTACATATGTATTGGTGTAAACTCTTTCCTTCCCGGGGGACTCCCCCAAACTGAAACAGCACTTTAGGAGATTTTCAGATAAAAGGCTTGATTCAGAGAGACAAAAAAGACTTTCGTTTTTGTGCCGATCTGTTATTTTTTTTTTAATTTCCCGCTCTCGTATGATTGTGCGAGCAATTCTATGCATGCATGGCAATCCTTCTAGAAAGTTTCCGTCCGTTCGTACGGCAGAGTACGAATACGAGGATGTCATTTTCCAGCGTGACCTTTATGTTTCATTTTCTCATGTTACAACGTAGGCTTTGGTTTTTCCCTTTTCCCATCTCCTCCCACGAATCCTTTACATTTCCCGATAGATTCTGTTTCCCTTTTTCAATAAATAATTGTCCAGACGGAAATCCTTACTGTAGCGATAACCCTTATCGCCGGAGGGCTTCACCGCCCGAGACGTCCTTTTCCCAATCGTAAGAGGTGCTGCAGGAATCCCAGAGTCGTCCGTGAGGAAACAGGAACAGCCCTTACAAAGGCTAGTGAACTGTAATATAGCGTTTCCCCCAATAAGAGACAGAACTCAGTATTGAGGGTGAAGATGAACTGTCTTTATTAGTGCCACTCTAGGCCTTATTTACACAAGTCTCCATTGCATGACACACACACTGACCAATAGCAGCAGGGCACACAATCCCTCAACTCTGCCGGTGACGCAATTAGCAATACAATAGACGTCTGTAATACACTCAATCCGAACAATGCCATTGGCTGTGACGTAATCAATCAATGGCAGTCAGAACAATGAATAACGTAATTAATCAATACAATGGCAGTCAGAACAATGAATAACGTAATCAATCAATACACTGGCAGTCTGTAACATGCTTAAGAAAAGGAAAGTAATGAACCTGTGTAAAGTCTAAAGGGGCAGAGAGTCTGTCACACTTACGATCTTGCGCCTGCGCACTACAAACTTGATTCATTAAAGTGCTCGCCTACATATTTGCCACCCGCAATTCTACTACAATGTTTAGCTAAATCACTTAGCGCTATCCTCCATCTTGCCTTTTGGACCCTTAAAGCTCACACAAACCACTTCGCGGTTAGGTTCTTCTTCCATTTTAGCCCCCTAAAACTTACCCAAGTCACTTCTCGGTCATGTGAATATTCATCTTTAAATATTTCCGGGCCCATTAGTTTTGTGTTAATGTATATTGTAAGCATACAGCACGTCCTGCTCCCGAATAGTCATAACATGTGGTAGTCCTCCGCCTCCGGCGCCGTGCACTGCAGACATGTAGAAAACAAGCTCCTCCCGGCCCTACATATACCGCAGGACCTCCCACAAATCCCCAGATTTCTCTGCAGTGCTGGAACTGCGAAGACATGAAGTATCACGCTCTCACAGGCGAGCGGGCCTTACGGCCCAAGGTCCTGTGGGACTATTTCCACCCGTCCTTGTCAGAAGAAGTATGCCTCCCAGCCTAGGCTGCGTGGGTCGGGTGAAGGTAGGTAGCACCTGGTGTGCTGAATGGAGCCATGCTCCACCGCAATCCCCCTCCATAGGGTAGGCGGTCAGGCCGTTGGTGAGCCTCTAGAGGATGCCCCTCCCGCATATTGCCTTTGCCCCTCATAGACTCAGTCCATGGACACCGTCAGCTTCTCCCCTCGCTCCCTCCCATAACTCGGGGGAAAAGAAGGGGGGGTGTGTGTGTGTGTGTGTGTGGCAGCCCTAGTGCCCATCCGCCATTAGACCTTGTCTTTTTTAATCAGGGGGTCAGTGTCGCGTATCACTGTACAGTGCGAGCTATCTTTTCTCACTATCAGTCTGCCTCGGCAGATTCATTCCAGCGTGTCAGCATTAGATGTTACTTATTCTCCGCTGCTGCACTTGCTGTCGGTTAGAGCTTCGCGCTCTTTGGGGGAGGCGGAGACTTGGCATGATGCGTCTTGCGTCACAGCCTGGCCTGGCCCTCCCCTCGAGGTTCGCTGGCGCCATTTTCTCTATCTTCGTGCGCGCGCGTGGTGTGGCTCGTCTCCTCCCTCGGTCATGTAAGTGCCCTCCGGGGCGGTATGGTTTCTAGGTTTTTCAAACAGAGCATGGCACTGACTCCACTCCCCTTGTCCCATTATGTCATTATGCCAAGACTTCGTTACCGGCCACGGCCTAACATATATTATAACAGGTCCTCTTTACCAATTCTCCCACATTACTAGCGGGTTTTTTGGGGCATCCAGGGTTGCTTATTGCGTTATACTGCATAAAAATCACCATATGGAGGCATTTCAGAATTATGGAACCGGGGTCCGGGCTCCGGGACGTGACCGGCTGTGTGCAGTGTGTGGCCAGCCCCTGGCTGAGGCTGACAGGGCACAGGTCTGCGGACAGTGTGCAGAACAGGCATTGCTAACAGAGGATCCCCCCTTCCTCACCCCTGTCTCTCCGCTCCCAAATATCACTCATGACGAGTCCCACTCCAGCGGGGATGACCTGCAAGAGGTGCCGCGAGCGTTGCCCATGGCAGAGCAGGTGCTTTCTGGATTGGCAGAGCGTATGGGCCCTGGTAAAAAGCGATCCCTGATGCCTCCAGGCTCTCCAGTTCCTGACGATACCGATGATTCTGCTGATATGCAGGACCCTGACCCTTCTGAGGAAGGTGAGCTATTCTCAGACTCGGGCTCCTCCCATGGGATGCCCGTGGGCCGTGAGAAACCCGAGCCTGACTCCTGGGGTCTGTGTGACACGGATGAAATCCTGATCAAGATTTTTGAGGTCTTGTCAATCTCTCCCCCTGGGGAGATCCCCAAGCCTAAAAAGGAGAGTTTCCATACAGCGCCGCCACGCTTAGAGTTCCTAGAACAGGAACATTTCCAGAATATTATATCCCAGGAATGGGAATCGCCTGGTAAGCTTAAAGGGATTCCAGGGGTCTGGGAATGGAAGTACCCTTTTCCCTCTGATGTGGTCAATTTATGGTCAGCTCCCCTGGTGGTGGATGCGCCGGTTATAGGGGTCACAAACCCCCCTTTTATGACTGCCCCCTTTTACCGTACCCTTCGGGATGCTGAGGACCGGCACATTGACAGACTGGCCTCACACGCCTTCTCGTGTGCTGGGACGGCCCTGCGCCCGGTTTGTGCCGCGGCCATCACTGCGGTGGCCGCCAGGACTCTTGGCAGAAAGATACTGGATCACCGCCCTGAGGACCTCCCTTGGGGGGTGTTTAGTGCGCTATCAGACTGCGAAGCTTTTGTGAAGTTTATTCTATCGGCACTGGATGACACCATTAAGATGTGTGCTAGGAGCTCAGCACTTGCGGTAGCCATTCGCCGCCTGGTCTGGCTGCTACAGTGGGGCGCCGATGGAGCTACAAAAAAGGCTCTCACTTGCCTTCCATTCAGAGGACGGCGGTTATTCGGGGCCCGCTTGGACCTTTTTGGCAAAAAGGCTATAGCACCCTTCCGCAGAAGGCCGCTCCGGCCTCCACGAGGCAGGGTCACCCCTCCACCTCCCTACGTTAGTGTCAAACGTGAATCTGAGGTGTGTTTCCAGCTGTTCGGCATGGATTTCCAACATGCCGTGGGCAGACAGCGCCCTGGGCCTTCTGGCAGGACCAAGTCCAAATCTGCCAAAACCTTGCAAGCATGAAGGGGCGCCCTCGCCCGTCTGGGTGAGGGGGCGACTGCACAGCTGTCTCACATCCAGGATTATGCCTTCCCCTTCTGGTGGTTCTGGGATGTAACTCACCTGGGCTCAGGTTGGGCTCTCGCTGACGGTCCCCCCTCAGTTTTTTGTCAGGGTGTTTTTAGTCCCTGCTCTCCCTTCTGAAACTGGCGCAGGCCGGACTGGGCCTGCAGTGTTGGGCGCGCTTGTTAATTGCCTTAACGGTAGGGGCCATGGCCTCTGTATATAATTTCTCCATCCTTCCCCCTCATCAGTATGAGGTAGTCTGGACCCCGTTGGCCTATGACAGGCTTAGCAATTCTACCATTCACAAGTAGCTCATATATGACAACTCTGTCTTGGGTCGCGGGTCCCCTGCGCGGGGGGGGGCTTTCGGCCCCTTGCGAAGATCTAGCTCTTCTTAGTTTATCTGGGGTCAGCTGAACGCCTAAGACTATTTCTAGTCAGTGTCACAGGATCAACCCTGCGGCTTGAGGCACTATTGGGGCCTTTCTTTCGGCCCAGGATACTAGCCTGGCGTGTCTGGGGACACGCCTGAGGTGGGGCTTATGCGTTGGGACCTACTGGGTCGTCTCCCTTACTCCCCAGCCTTTGCATCAGACGGAGTGGGTCGGTTGGCCGACAGTGTCCCCCGGAAGCTACTGGATGGTTGCTTTAACACTCATCCCCTCACGGTCACTTATCCACTATTCCCCGTTCCTGGGAAATCGGTTCAGGCTTGCTGCCTTCTTCTCTGGCATTAGGGGACCCCTGGTTACGGGGGCTCTGCCCTCCTTTACTTGCGCCTTGCCTTCACCAGGCGGGATGGCAGCTGGTGGGCCTGTCGGTGGCACATCAAGATAATGTCATTTATATACCGAGCCCTCGGTCTCTTCGGCGCAGTAGGTTACTAAACCTACATATGTCCCAGCACCCCGGTGCTTGGTCTGTGCTCATGCCTTCTTGGTAAGGTGGTTCCTCTGGAGCTTCCCATATGCAAGGGCCCCGTCCGGGGGGCACTCCCCTTACCAGCATCTCCTAGAGTATGGTCACCCTGGGTACCAAGTCTCGCAGGTTTGGAAGGGGAAAGGTAAATCTCTTCCATGACCCACGGGGTTCTAGGTTGGGCCCCTTAGAGGGTCCATCTTACCTGCTGGGCTTGTTGAAACGGTGGCCCCCTTTGACTCTATATGGCAGGCCTCCCCCTCCTTCAGGACCGGTTGGTTTATGGGGGACTCCTGGTCTGTTGAAAGACGATGGCATGGTTTTAATGCTGGTCTAAAGATTGTGACAGGTTACTACCTCTGGAGGGTCCCTGTTCCTGGACTGGGTGGGGTTCTACCCCCCCCCCTGCTTCTCAGCGGTATTCGCTTCTATGGATGCCATTAGCGGCAGGTTATGCTATCCCGGGTTGCCCAGGGAGCCTAGCGTGGCTCTGAGGGGTCTCCCTCCTGACACAGGGCCTCTGCCCCTGTCCCTACTGTCCCAGGATATTCTGACTCCGGTCAGGGGGCCTGAGTATTTAGGCATAGCCTTGTTATTTCATATGCCCTCTTTTCATCAACCTACCTTGGGTTCTGAGCACGGCTGGCCGGATAGGGAGTCCCATGGGATCTATGGCCTAGGCGGCCCTGGGAGTAATGATTCGCAGATGCCTCTGCTGAAGGCTGCTGAATTGTGATATCTCTGTTGGGGTGCGGTTCTGCCCTTATCAGGGCTCTCCCTGTTTCCAATCAAAGGTCTCCTGTCTGGGGATTGACTGCTTGGGGGCGGGCCTCATCTTCTGGGTGACCTAGTATGAGAGGGGGTTTGGGAGCTAGCTCCCCAGCTTCCCCTTACACCGCCTTCAATGGCCTGGTGGTATCCATATTGACTGGCATGGGCCTTAGTCTCTTCCCTGTGAGACGTTATCGGTTCCCAGGGCCTTTAAAGCCATTACAGCATAAATTGGGGTTGGCTCCCCATCTGGGGACTCTGATGGTGTAGGTCTGTCTTGGCCTTCCTGCAGGAGTCTGGTTCTGTCACCCTTGTAGAGTATTCTCTTCGGGATTGCTTAGCTGCACCTCCCCAGTAGTTCCATAAGTCCCGTGGGGATCAATTTTTTCATTCTGTTACCCTGCGGACTTCCTGGAACCCTGCCTGGATGCGGGCTCAGCTGCCCTGTAGGCCAGCCCGCTATTCTGGGGCCTCCTGACTCCGTCAGACATGTGCCTGAGACGATGGCTCTGGTTAATTATTCCCTGACGTGATGTATACACATATATACTTGTACAGATGGATACGGCTACCGGCACCCCATGCCTGGGGGTGTTCCCTTTACGCTGGGCTTCCGGTTCAGGTGGTCTGTTGGACCATTGAATTCAGTTCTTTACTCTAGCCATGGCTGATCATTGTAAATACTAATATGAGGGCCTACATCCCTCTACAGGTTTTGCACTTCTCCCCATGCTGGCCTTCTTGGCCTTTAGGGGGGACTGCTGTTCTTAGAGTCTACGGGCGCCTCCTTCGGTATGCGCCTGAGGTCTATTCCAGCGCCATTGCGCTTTTTGACTGATCCTTCTGGATGCTCCCTGATCTTGAGGAAGCCTTGGCTTCCTGATAATTAGGGCTCTGTATTCCCGCCTTGGTCGGGTGACCTGTTTTTTTTTTTTTTTTTACCTTTGGGGGTGTTACAAGAGTTGCCACAAGGCTTCCTTGCCTGTGAGCTGGTTGGGTCACTACACTGACCTATGTTCCTTCAGGGGAGCGTTTCTTCCCCTTTACTGTTTACTCCGTTATCATGGGTGCTTGAGTATCACTGGCCCTTCAGCACCAAGGTTTTTTCTGTTAGTTCAATTACTTGAGTTATGGCCTGTCTCTGTTCATACCTTCTTGGTTCTGTTATGAGACTGACGTTGGAGCCTCTGCTCATGTCATGCCTGTTGCAAGTTTTTCAGGTGACAGCGCCTTTACTGTCCGCTGTGCCTTGCTTTTTCTGGGGATCCCACCCTGCTTATGGACACTGCTATTGGATGTCCCACATGTTATGACTATTCGGGAGCAGGACGTGCTGTATGCTTAGAATAATACAACTCTGTGAAGTACTCACCTGTAGAGTTGATATTATACGCATACAGCACGTCCTGCTCCACCCCACCCTGATTTCACTAATTCTGGATCCCCTGTATGGTGATTATTATCATTAAGATATTGCTACCAGTTATTCTGGGTGGTTGGTTCCTCCTGGCTTCTCTTCTCACTGCTTTTCAATGCTGGGGATTTGTGGGAGGTCCCACGGTATATGTAGGGCCGGGAGGAGCTTGTTTTCTATATGTCTGCAGTGCACGGCGCCGGAGGCGGAGGACTACCCACATGTTATGACTATTCGGGAGCAGGACGTGCTGTATGCGTATAATATCAACTCTACAGGTGAGTACTCCACAGAGTTGTATTTTTGTAAATGAAATGACACTGAAACTTGCCCACCTACTGAAGGACCCTGACACTCAGTTGTGCCACTCTGGCACGTGTGGTCCCTGTTAAAAAACGTAAATTAAATTATTGGTATAGTGATGCCCAGTGGGACACCAGCCTTCTGTAAGCAGGCAACCCCCAATCTCCACCGCCGGTTCTGCCTATAGTCTAGCCCCCGTTTGCCGGGACGCTAGATACGCCTCACCGGACACGGTTGCCCCCAGGTCTAAATAGGCGCAAAGGATGTCTGCTTACGGTGAAGGCTGATGAACCACGAGGGTATCCCAAAGCCGAGGTCGTTCACAGGTAGTCAATCCGGAGGGTGCGTCAGAGTACAGGGATGAGACAGGTGCGTAGTCAGGGGTAGCCAAAGGGTCAAGCCGGGAGGTCAGAGATCGCAGGGTATCCAGAGGGGCAGGCAGGTTCGTGGTCAGACAAAGCAGAGGTCGATACAGGCAGCAGACAGGAATGGTCGATCAAGCCGGGTCGGAATCAGATAACAACAAACAGAATCCCACCCTAATGACAAGCGACTATCACGGGCACTGAGTGCTAGGCCGACTCCATATTTATTGGGGAATCGACCAATGGTCACCCTGGGGGGGAGTGTATGCGCTGATTGGTGCAACTTACAACACTGTGTGTGATTGGAGGCACTATCCAGGGGCTGGTCAGTCTTGGCTGCAAGGCTGATCAGCCCCTGATTCCAATCAGGTGTGGAGCACTCTGTGCTGCCTGCCACTCGCAGCACAGCGCCTCCTAGTGGCGAAATCTACAGACTGCGGGACGCGCGCCTGCACAGCTAGAGATGGGCGAGGGAGGCTGCCAGATTGACGCGCCGCGCTCCCAGCAGCAGGAGTGCTGCATCTCCCTGTGGATGCTCGCCGTTGAGGAGGGGCCCCAGGACCCTCCACCCTGGGTTTAAGAGGATTTTCTTTACGAAATCTTTTAATTAAACGGTCCGCATGCACATCTCTAGCTGGAACCCAACTCCTCTCTTCTGGCCCATATCCCTTCCAGTCGACTAAATATTGCAAGGAATTCCGGAGGAAACGGGAATCCAGAATTCGTGCGACTTCAAACTCCTGCTCACCATCAACTAGAATAGGAGAAGGAGATGAATCCTCCTCCACTCCCCTGGCAGGCTTAAGGAGGGAAACGTGAAAGGAATTACAAATCCTCAGAGATGGTGGAAGATTGAGTCTGTATGTGACTTGGTTAATTTTCTGTAAAATGGGATAAGGGCCAATATATCGTGGTCCCAATTTTACAGAGAGTAGGCGTAGCGCTAAATATTTGGTAGAGAGCCAGACCAAATCCTTCACATTATAGTCTGGATTCTTGGATCGGCGACGATCCGCAAAGACCTTCTGCTGACTCGATGCCTGGACCAAATGCCGCTGAATCTTGGCCCATAAATCTGGCCACTGGGACAGCCAATCATCTAAAGAAGGCAAACCAGAGGACGAGCCTGAAAGTGCTGAGAACTTAAGATCCCTCCCATATACACACTGGAAGGGTGATACCCCCGTGGAGGAGTTAACTGCATTATTGAAGGCAAATTCGGCAAAGGCAAGAAATTGGGACCACTCTGACTGAATATCGGAGGTGAAGCAACGGAGATATTGTTCTAATGACTGGTTGGTCCTTTCCGTCTGCCCATTGGACTGAGGGTGAAAAGCTGAAGACAGAGAAACAGTGAAGCCTAGCCGGGTGCAGAATGCCCTCCAGAAGCGTGACACAAATTGGACCCCCCTATCTGAGACCACATCTTCGGGAATTCCGTGAAGTCTAAAAATATGATCTAAGAAATATTGAGCCAATTCTTGGGCTGTGGGCAGCTTTCTTAGGGGGACAAGATGTGCCATTTTGCTAAATCGATCTACCACAACCCAGATAACTGTATATCCCTGGGACTGTGGTAAATCAGTAATAAAATCCATTGCTAAGTGCGTCCAAGGCTTTGAAGGAGTGGACAGGGACACCAGAGGCCCGGCAGGAGCTGACCTGGGGGTTTTGCTACGGGCACAGATCTTACAGGCCTTTATAAAGGCCTGGGTATATCTCCTGTAAGATGGCCACCAGACATGACGGGCTAGAAGGGCCAAAGTCTTTTTAACCCCTGGATGACCCACCGTCTTGGAGTCATGAAACTGCTGAAGTACTGCCGGACGGTGGGACAGGGGTACAAAGAGGAGGTGATCGGGTTTGCCCGGAGGAGAATCTGATTGAAACCGGCTTAGCTCACTTGACAGGTCAGGTTGGATGACAGCTATGACCTTGTGTCGTGGGATTATGGGAAGGATCTCATCTACAGGGACTTTACCAACTGGGAAACTTCTGGAGAGAGCCTCAGCTTTAATATTCTTTGTTCCTGGTTTGTATGTTATAGTGAAATTAAATCGGGAGAAGAAAAGAGACCATCGGGCCTGACGGGGGGGTTAACCTTTTAACTGATTCGATGTATTCTAAATTCTTGTGATTTGTGAATACTGTAATTGGGAACTGGGCCCCCTCTAACCAATGTCTCCATTCCTGAAAGGCTAATTTCACAGCTAGAAGTTCTCGATTGCCAATATCATAGTTTTTGGGATTTGGACCTTTTATCTACCTCTTTGCAGCGGGAGCTGCGGATTCTTTTATGTCTGATGTTTGCTGCGCCGAGCGGTGAGATCCACTGTTATTGGCCTTGCTGGATATTCTATGCTGGTTTTTATTACACTTTTGTGAGTGCATTTGCCACTGCTTTTTAGTAATAAATGTTTTTTTAGCAATATTACACTAGTCTTCGCATTTTGTGTCTTCCCTACATGCTGCATGCCTTGTTTGTGGGAGCTTATCTATGAGAATCTTTGATTTGAACCCTAAAGAAGACCTGAAGTGGTGCTACTAGTTATTGGGCAGGAGCCTGTATTTGGATGCTACTGGAGACGGAACTATATTTGATTCATTCATGCCATTAAAGCTGGGACATCTGGTAAGAGCATAAACCTGGTGGTGGTGGGCCCACGTGTTCAAAAGATTAATACATACACCGAGGGATGCTGTGGCTAGAGGCCTCATGCTCTGATTGAATGAACTTTTCATTAGCTCTGTGTTTTTTGTGATAAATATCATAGTTCCGCTCAGCGGAATTACATTTTCTCGAGAAAAAGGCACAGGGATGTAGCCGTTCAGGAGACCCACTTTACTGTGAGAGAACTGCCCCTACCCCGAGCTCGGATGCATCTACTTCGACTATGAAGGCTCGGTGGATATCAGGATGGGTCAACACAGGTGCCGAACTAAAGGCAGACTTAAGGTTCTCAAAGGCCTGGATGGATCGGCCCGACCAAGTAGGGGTAAACGCCCCCTTCTTAGTGAGGTCGGTGAGTGGGGCTACCAAGGTGGAAAAGTTTTTTATAAAGTGCCTATAAAAATTAGCAAACCCCAGAAACCTCTGTAAACCCTTCCAATCTTTGGGTTGTTCCCACTGGAGGACCGCAGATACTTTGGCCTGATCCATTGTTAACCCAGTATCGGCAACAATGTATCCTAGGAACAGAACCTCAGAAACCTCAAAAACTCACTTTTTTAGCTTGGCATAGAGGTGATTCTCTCTCAATTTCTGTAGAACCATCCGTACATGCTCTCTATGCTCGGTTAAGGTCGGTGAGAATATTAGGATGTCATCTAAGTAGATGACCACAAAATGGACCAAGTATTCTCTAAAAACTTCATTAACAAAGTCCTGAAAGACTGCCGGGGCATTACATAGGCCAAATGGCATAACAAGATATTCATAGTGCCCGTCCTGGGTGTTGAAGGCAGTCTTCCACTCGTCTCCCTGACGGATCCTGATTAAATTGTAAGCCCCCCTCAGGTCAAGCTTAGAAAAAACCTGGGCCCCAATGACCTGGTTAAAGAGTCCCTCTATTAAGGGAAGGGGGTATTTATTTTTAACTGTAATCTTTATTCAGGCCCCTATAATCAATACAGGGGCGCAAGCCACCATCTTTCTTTTCCACAAAGAAAAATCCGGCACCCGCTGGTGAGGTAGACGGCCGAATAAAACCTTTCTGCAGATTCTCAGCAATGTATTCTTTCATGGCCTTATTCTCAGCTCGGGTTAAATTATAAATCTTTCCCCGAGGCGGCATAGTTCCGGGGAGAAGATCAATCGGGCAGTCAAAAGGCCTATGAGTCTGCGAATTCTGCATAGGGGGTAGGGATGCCCTCAGTAGTCAAGCGAGTGGCATGTACAGGAAGCTCAAGACAAGACTGGAAACATTGTGGCCCCCACTTGATAACCTGCTCAGAGACCCAGTCAATTTGGGGATTGTATTTAGACAGCCAGGGGAGTCCCAAAACTAAAGGGGTAAGAGGCATCTTAAGGAGAAGGAAGCTCATTAGCTCGGTATGTCCCGCCCCCACTCTAACAAACACTGGTGTAGTACGGTACTGAATCAGGCCCCAGGCAAGGGGGGTATTATCAATGGCTTTGACTCTAATTGGATTGACTAAAGATTGCAGCGGAATCTTTAACGCTTGAGTCAGGCCCCAATCAATAAATTTCCCGGCGGCCCCACAATCCAAAAGAGCCTCCACAGATCTGGACTCAAAATCATGAGTAATCTCGACAGGCAACGTAATTTGTGTGCAACACAGAGGAAATACCTTGCAGCCTAGGTAGGTTTCCTCGACCCCACCTAGGCTCTGAAGTTTCCCGATGCCTGTCTCTGAGGGCAGGAGCAGACCAGGTGACCGACTTCTC
Source organism: Gastrophryne carolinensis (assembly GCA_027917425.1). Lineage (NCBI taxonomy): Eukaryota > Metazoa > Chordata > Amphibia > Anura > Microhylidae > Gastrophryne > Gastrophryne carolinensis. The sequence continues at coordinate 219,451,976 of CM051234.1, forward strand.
TGCAATAAAGGCATAGGCCTTGCGACAGACGCCTCCGCCTCTCAGCTTCAGAAAGCCCCAAGCTGCATGGGTCCTTCAGAAGAAGAGGGGACTAAGGCCTCAGGCTTCATACTGACTTCAGACTGGGCCCCTTTTTCCAGGCGTCTTTCTTGTATGCGTCGGTCGATGCGGATAGCCAATTGCATGGTTTCATCCAAGGTGTTAGGTACAGGGTGATTTACCATGACATCTTTTATGACCTCTGACAGACCTAGCCTGAACTGCCCACACAATGCTGGGTCATTCCAGCGAGAATCCACTGCCCAGCGTCGGAATTCCGAGCAATATTCTTCTGCCAGTCTTCGCCCCTGTCTGAGAGATCGTAGCTTGGCATCAGTAGTTGCCCCTCGTCTGGGTCATCATACAGGATCTCCATGGCCTTGAAGAATTCCTCGACAGATTGGCGGGCGTAATCCTGAGGGGAGAGGCTAGAAGCCCAGGATTGGGGATCCCCATGCAGAAGGGAGATGATAAGTCCCACCCGTTGCTCCTGGGAGCCGGAAGCATAAGGGCGAAGCTGAAAATGGAGCTTACAGGCATTCCGGAAATTGGCAAATTTACTTCGGTCCCCCGAAAACTTCTCTGGAATTGGAATCTTGGGTTCCACCGGAAAGGCGGCTATTGCCCCCTGGGGCACAGAGGGTGCAGGAGCTGGACGGTTCTCCTGAGCCGCCACTCAAAGTGCCAGGTGCTCCACGGCCGTGGTCAGGGCCTGCACCTGTTCCAAAATTTGGTCCATTTATGGGGCCCGTGACAAAGTGATGCCCAGCGGGACACCAGCCTTCTGTAAGCAGGCAACCAACCAACCTCCACCGCCGCTTCTGCCTATAGTCAAGCCCCCGTTTGTCGGGACGCTAGGTATGCCTCACCGGACACGGTTGCCCACAGGTCTTAATAGGCGCAAAGGATGGCTGCTTACGGTGAAGGCCGATGAACCACGAGGGTATCCCAAAGCCGAGGTCGTTCACAGGTAGTCAATCCGGAGGGTGCGTCAGAGTACAGGGATGAGACAGGTGCGTAGTCAGGGGTAGCCAAAGGGTCAAGCCAGGAGGTCAGAGATCGCAGGGTATCCAGAGGGGCAGGCAGGTTCATGGTCAGACAAAGCAGAGGTCGATACAGGCAGCAGACAGGAATGGTCGATCAAGCCGGGTCGGAATCAGATAACAACTAACAGAATCACACCCTAATCACAAGCGACTATCACGGGCACTGAGTGCTGGGCTGACTCCATATTTATTCGGGAATCGACCAATGGGGGGAGTGTATGTGCTGATTGGTGCAACTTACAACACTGTGAGTGATTGGAGGCACTATCCAGGGGCTGGTCAGTCTTGGCTGCAAGGCTGATCAGCCCGATTCCCATCAGGTGTGGAGCACTCTGTGCTGCCTGCCACTCGCAGCACAGTGCCTCCTAGTGATGAAATCTACAGACTGCGGGACGCGCGCCTGCACAGCTAGAGAGGGCCGAGGAAGGCTGCCAGAGTGACGTGCCGCGCTCAAAAGCCAGAGGGCCCTCGCCACCACGGCCCGGGTTTTGCATAGGGCCCGATTAGAGAACTCATGGCCCGCATTCTGCAGGCAAAGAACGGGCTTCAGGAGCAAGGGCAGGAGTGGATATCCAGAATCCCCTGAAAGAATTTAAAAATACTAGCATAAAATACACATTCTAAGCTACAATATTGTTTAACATGTCATAAAGGGCAAAAAACAGCCATAGGTTAAGACATAAGTCATCAACTATATTCATTGCCATACAGTGAAAATGGATTGATGGAATGTGAGCAAACTTACCCAGGAGCCATCCACCAGATAATTCTCCTGACTCAAACTGACGAAATAAGCCGGAGCTCTGCAATATATAAGCATCATGGGACGACCCTGGATGCCCTGCAAGAACACTGAGGAATCGCATAGCTGGACCAAACACTGCTTGTATGTTGTGCGAGTGGCACATCTTGCGGTTCCTGCAACCAAATATAAAATAATTACACAAAGCAAAGGTAACCAACTAAAACAATAACTCCTACAACAAATTAAGATTCAAGTTCAACAATCCAAATATAATTCACAAAGGACATAAGTCTAAAAAAATATAGCAATTATATGGATGTGTGGGAAAATAAAGTTTTACATGCTAAGGACTAATTAAGGTCAGCATTAAAATGCTTCTATAAGGCATATATGAAATGTAAATGATTCAGGTATTCATTGCTATACAATTTATGGCCTCGGCCATGCTGATACATGCAATGCCTTGGTGCTAAAGGCGCACAGACTCCTCCACATAGCCGCAAAACATGTTCAACAATAGCAATCTGAGGCCTCAAAGGTCCCGTAAGTGGATCGCAAAATGAAACAATTTAATAGGGTGGTGGTCCCTCGGCAATCAGCTCTCTGAATCAGATGCAAGCCCATCCCAACAACGTAAGTTATCTGAACGAAAGAAAAATATCAGATTTTGTTTGGAAAATGATCCGAACTAACGCAAATGATCCGATTTGCTTTCGTTCATCGAAAGCGCATATACGCATTTGCCCGAACGTTCGTACGAATGAAAAATTAACGAAAAAAATGACAAGCACCCACTAAAACTTTCACAGACAGCTACGGAAGTGCAGACGAATGTGCCTTTGAATCGAGCCTAAAGTACAACAGCTATGCACACTTTGCAGTTTTTTTTTTCAAGAAAAAGAACCCTTTACATTTGGAATACCATTTTCTGGAAATACACACCTCAAGTTTCCTAAGCGTACCAGGCTTGTTGACGTGGGCGCAATTTTTCAGAAGTAATTGCTCGCTGAATTCTTAGATTGAACAGGGTTTCCCTGGAAATTCACATTTTCCTAAAAAAATACTAAAAAAAAGGAAGGTCCCTTGAACAGAACAATACCCAACATGCTTAATTGCTGCCAAGGGAAAAGTTGCCAAACACCTCAGATTTTAATGAAAAATTCAGCTCAGACAAGCATACCTTGCACTTTTTCAACCAAAACAATCCTTTACATTTGAAATGTCCCCCACAATCCACATATTGGCTAAATGTACACACAAAAAGCCTCCTTGGTGTACCCAGCTTGTTGTAGTGGTCACATTTTTCTGGATGTAATCCCTCCAAGAATACTTTGGTTGCACAGGGCTGCAATTAAAAAAAAAAAAGGAAAAAGCTGAATAAAAACATTTTTTTCTAAAATATCAATACGCAAACAAGAAAAAACAATCTAAATCTAAAATTGCCCCCTGATCAGAGGGGAAAGGTCCCCTGAACAGAGCAATACCATAGGTATTGCAACATGGCATAGGTACCTTTATACCACATACGTATGTTCCTGCCCAGGAAACCCCCAAACTGAAAAGGGCCCCCTCACCACATTATAAAGCATTAAATGAAAAAAAAAAAAAAAGATTGTATGTGGTCCCCCTCCCCGGGGGGAAACATCAACTTTTTTTTAAAATTTTTAATGGTTAAAACACATGAAAATAAAAAAAGAGCATGGGGTCGGTCCCACCTATCCAAACATAACCAGCCACCTCACCAGCTATGCAGGGCTTGTAGACCAGAGGATGGAAGCCAGCCTTGGTGGCCCCCAGCCCTGAAGGCTACAAGCCCGCATAACCTTCACGGACCACTGGCTCTTTTGCCCCCCCCGGGCTATGTGGAGGCAAGACCCTCAAGCATTGTGAACTGGTATAGGGGGTCTCATGGACCCCTTCCCAGTTCACCAAGTGTTAAATGCAAAAATAACACCACACACAGTTAAAAAAGTACTTTATAATTTATTTTTATATACTTACCTCGGATCCATCCCTGATCAGTGTCCCATGCAGATCACTCTGGCTTCTGCTCTTCTGCTGCTACTGGAAGCCTTGTATACCTGCTGAGTGGCATAGCCCCCCCTCTCCCTCGCACATTTTTTCTAAATTTTTAACCCTTAAAGGCATAACCAGCCTTTTTTTTTAACAGGATTGAAGCCTGTGAATCTCCAACCACCCCTGGAAGCCAGGTTGTTGGAAGCCTGCCAACTTCACTTCAAGTCTTCCTGACCAGAGACAATTCTAACAAAATGTTAGAAAACACACCTATATACAACTTGACATTTAGCGATTTCCAATGACTGGGCATCTCTGAAAATGTAACATTTTTTCCTGTGTTAAAACGTACCAGCATTTTTATTTGCAATGATTTTGAAATCTTTCTCAGCATCGTTTTGTACATTACTGTAAAGGATTTAATAGTTCAGTGAAATATTAAAAATAAAGCCCAGATGGGACATACTCCTTCCAAGTGACTTAATGAAATTGGCTCCTTTAAACATTCAAAATTCTTAAGGGCTCCCCACCTTACATTATGCAAAGATAAACACTGAACTATAAAGGATTGATGTAATAATCAGAGCCTATTGACATAAAAAAAATTACTATTAGTGTATACTATTCCCAATTTATTATAGAAAGGCTAATTTAAAGAGTTTAGGCAATCCACATCAGAAAAGAATTATAAAATGTAATCTTTACATAACAAATTGCCAAGTTTGCACGGTCTGAATGGATTGGCACATTTTTCATGTACTTAACTTCCTCAAATAGTTTTTTCCTTTGTTCATATGAGTGTGATGCATGAAAAGTTGCAAGAAGGAAATATCACTTTTTGCTCCAGTAAAGTTTTAACTGTAATTGTTCCTATCCTGGTGGGACAGAACATGGCACCAGTAAAATTGAGCTTTCTTCCCATACTCCTGTAGAAGAGAACCTTGCTTTAGAGCTACTTAAAAACTGTAAACTAGAACAATGCAACTACAAAAGGAGGGCAGCTTATAATAGGTCATCGGTGTTGGTTAGAACACAGCTGGTCAACAGAAAAGCAAACACTACATTTTCCAACCATAAGAGTTTTGTTGCATTAATCCCATAGAAAATTAGAAAAGCATTTATATTCACCCTATGCGTCCGAACTTTGTGCCTCAAAAAGCAGTGATGGTGTAAACTGAAGAAACCGGGGCAAAATTGAATTAGATAAGAGGGGTCTGTAGGTACAGTAAACCATGGTGACACCGGCTAGTTATTTAAGAAGACCTTGCAATTAGGGTGCCCTCATAATGGGGTGCATTACTTCAGAAGCTGAAATTCTTGGAACTGTCTGTTTAGACCTGTGTAGAATTTCTCCTTACAAAAGAACCTTTTGTTTGTGGTGACTAAAAAGAAAAGGTGGCTAAAGCCTCTTGCACACGTTTCACTCTTCCTTTGTATGGAACAAGCAGGAAGAATACTGTATGCTGTCCATTGAAGTAAATCTGCCCTTTAACACCTCTGTGCTGCATTTTGCAAAATGCTACATGCAGCGTTTTTCCCATAGCGCAACTGCAATGCAGCCCATAAAAGCAGCATGCATTTCACTTTCCTGCCACTGGGGTCCTTCCATTCCTTTTCCTGCTCCCTCTCCTCCTGCTGATGCCCGGTTTTCACTAGATGTTGGGTCCGATTCCACTGCCTTCTGGGTCACCTGCTGTTGCTGCCACCAGCTCCAGGGCACCTGGTCTACTGTTGTTGCTACCTCCAGGATTTTCAGCTCCCCCCACTGCCCTCCATTCAAGTACTACCGCCAGAGGACAGCAAACTGCAATGAATAGCGGCAGGTAATGCCATGTAGCGGCAGGCAGCATCTGGTGAACACTGTACGCAAAACCACTTTTAGAAAGTGAATCTGGTGAGCGCCTCTAACAGCGCCATGTAGCGTCACATGTATTAAGCCTTTAAGTGACAAGCACCTAACACCTACGCGCTGGCTTGTCCAGGACCTAAGTGCCAAGCACGTAGGTGTTACGTGCTTGACTTTCTCCCATGCAAATTAAAAAGAAAATATAATAAAATACTCACCTGACCCCTCTATCGATCCGGCTTGGTCTCCTCTTTAACTTGGTGCCATTCGATCCCCCCTGGGGGCTCGGATGGCTCCAGGAGAATCCCCGGAATAGCGCCCCACCCCTCGCTGCGGGTGCGGCCGCTGCTAAGTGTAAAAAAATAAATATACCATTTTGAGAGTACTCACCTGTAAAATGGGTATTATGTCACACACCCCGCTTCAAGAGATTCATTACACTTGGGTATACTGATCTGTAGATGGTGATCTTGCAGAGATGATATCAAAAAAATGTCAGACCCTCCCGGCCCATAAATACCTGGGACCTCCCACTCATCACCCAGTATAAAGATAGCAGTAAGATCAAGGGACCAGGAAAGCCAATTACAACTAACAAAGGTTCACCATATAAAGGATCCAGAATACAAAATGGCAGAGTGAAGCGGGGTGTGTGACATACTTATAATACCCATTTTACAGGTGAGTATTCACAAAATGGCATTATTCTAAGTATGTCACACACCCTGCTTCAAGACATTCATTACACTTGGGACATCCAATAGCAGTGTCCATAAAGGGCGGGGATCCAAAAAACAAGGCACTAACTTTGCGGCCAAAAACAGCATCCGCTGAGGCCCGAACATCAACTTTGTAGAACTTGGAAAAAGTGTGAACCGAAGACCAAGTAGCAGCCTTACAAACATGCTCAACAGAAGCCTGGTGCTGGAAGGCCCAGGACGCCCCAACAGCACGAGTAGAATGAGCAGTAACACGAAAAGGGGGAACCTTCCCCTTGGCAGAATAGGCCCCAACAATGGCCTGGCGAACGCATTTACTAATGGAAGACAGGAGCCAAACACTTCCTAGGCCCAGAAGGCACCACAAAAAGGGCGTCAGTCTTACGAAAAGGAGAAGTAGCCACCAAATAGTACTTCACACAGCGAACCACATCCAAAGAATGCAAAACCCTCTCCTTGTCATTGCTGGGCTTAGGACACAAGGAGGGAGGAACAATATCCTGATTCAGATGAAAAGCAGAGACCACCTTAGGAAGGAAATCTGTCTTAAAGCGGAAAACAACCTTGTTCTGATGCCTCTCAAAGTAAGGGGCCTGAATGGACAAAGCCGCCAACTCCGACACACGCCGAACGGAAGTGATGGCAACCGCACATGTGTAACCCCCTGGAAAAAAGTCTTAACCAGAGGATGAAGAGCAAAAGACTTTTGAAAGAAAAGGAAACCTGCCCTTTCAGCGTACTAAGCTGCAAACCTTGGTCCAGACCATGTTGCAGAAATTCCAAGACCCTAGGGATAGAAAACACCCTGCAAGGCAAGGCCCTAACCTCACACCAATCAATATAAGACCTCCAAGTCCTATAATAGATGACGGAGGAGGACTGCTTTCTAGCCCTAACCAGAGTCTGAATGACAGCATCAGAAAGACCTTCCTCCCTCAAGATGGAGGTTTCAGCAACCACGCCGTCAAAGCCAGCATTGGTAAATTGGGGTATAGCTGTGGACCCTGAGTGAGCAGATCTGGCAGAAGGGGCAGGTCTAACTGATCCTCTGCCAACCTTACCACGTCTGCGAACCAAACCTGTCTTGGCCACCTTGGAGCCACCAGGATTGCCGACGCGCCCTCTAGGGCCAGCTTGCGCACCACTTTGCCCACCATGGGAAACGGAGGAAACAGGTACAGAAACCCCAGATCCCTCCAGTTCAGAGACATGGCATCCGCTGCCAGAGCCAGCGGATCCCGCGAGAGAGACACAAATGCCGGAAGCTTGTGATTGTGACGAGAGGCAAAGAGGTCCACCTCCGGAGTCCCCCACCGGTGACAAAGCGACCGAAACACCTTGGGGCTGAGCGACCATTCCCCCCAGCGAGATGACCCCCTGCTCAGGGAGTCCGCCTCCGTGTTCTCCACTCCCGGAATGTACACTGCCGAGATGCATGGGACATTGCCCTCTGCCCAATCCAGTATCAAAGACACCTTCCTGAGGGCCCGCCTGCTGCGAGTCCCTCCCTGGTGATTGATGTAGGCGACCGCCGTCCGATTGTCCGACCGAACCTGAACCGGTAGTCCCCGTAACTGAGTAGTCAAGTGAGCCAGAACCAACCTGATGGCTCTCAATTCCAGAACATTGATGGGGTCGTGAGCCTCCTGAGGCCCCCACAGCCCCTGAAACTGAAGATCCTTCCAAAATCCCCCCCAACCTGACAGGCTGGCATCCGTGGTGACCGTCTCCCAACAAGGGGTCATGAAGGACCTGCCCCTTGTCAGATTGCTCGGATTCAGCCACCACCGAAGGGAACGCCGCACCCGGGGGGACATCAGAAAGGACTGATCCAATGACAGCGGGGACCCGTCCCAGGCCGCCAAGAGATGGAGCTGGAGCGTCCTTGTGTGAAACTGGGCAAAGGGAACCTCCTCGAACGACGCTACCATCAATCCCACCAGTCGCATCCCTAGCCGGATGGACGGGCGGGGGATGGATAGTAGACGCTGAGTCAATTCCTGAATCAGAAGAACCTTGGCTCGGGGGAGAAACACCCTGGCCTCAGAAGTATCCAGATACATTCCCAGGAACTCCACCACCCTGGAGGGAGTGAGGCAGGACTTGGGATAGTTGATCACCCAACCGAAACTCTCCAGAGTGGACACCACAGTCCTGGTATCCAGCTGCGCCTGACTGAGGGAAGCTGCCATGATGAGAAGATCGTCCAGATAGGGCACGATGCGGATACCCCTGGCTCAGGATGGCCATCACTCCTGCCAACACCTTGGTAAACACCCTTGGAGCCGAGGTAAGGCCAAACGGAAGAGCCACAAACTGAAAATGGCGATTGTCCACGACAAACCTGAGGAATCTCTGGTGTGGTAGAAATATTGGAATATGCAGGTAAGCATCCTTGATGTCTATGGACGTCATGAAGTCCCCCTGACGAAGTGAATGGATGGCTGAACGCAGAGTTTCCATACGGAACTTCTGGGGACGGACAAACCTGTTGAGCAACTTCAGATCCAGAATGGGACGGACGGAACCGGCCTTCTTGTGCACTTTGAACAAATTGGAATAGAAGCCCAGGCCCCGGTCTGAGAGGGGCACCGGACAGATGACAGCCATGTCCTCGAGACTTGCTACTGCCACCCGAAGCCCCTGGGCGGCCAGAGGATCTGACGGCACCCGGGACCTGAAGAATCTGGTAGGGGGCCGGAACTCGAACTCCAGCTTGTAACCAGAAGACACCACTTCCTGAATCCACCTGTCCGAAACCTGTTGGACCCAGACCTGGGAGAAGAGTTGCAACCTTCCCCCCACATGCAAGGGTGAGGGCGCCCGCTCATTGCTGAGCCGGCTTGGCAGCGGCTCTAGGCTTGGAACCCCAACTGTGCCCTGGACGGGCCCGACCCCTGCCCCTAGGCCAGGAATCACCTCTGAACGAAGGGAAGGCCGAGCCCCTGCCAACTCTAGCCCCACGAAAGGACTGAGAGAAGGAAGCCGCCCCCCGAAAGGGGTGACGCTGCTTCTTACGCTGAGGTAACTTACCTCCCTTTGCCACCGAATCCAATTTTTCTCCAAAGAGCCGCAACCCCACAAAGGGAAGGGCCGTGAGTGACTTTTTGGACACAAAATCAGCCGCCCACTGGCGTAACCAAACAGGCCGGCGGATAGCCACAAGCAGGGCCGCAGCTCTGCTACACATCACCAATGTGTCGTCCAGGGCGGACAGCACAAAGGACAAAAATAACTCACAGCGCTTAAGGTCGGCAAACTCCTCACTAGCCGGGTCAAGCCCGGAAGAGGTCAACAAGCCTCTAACAACCGACCTGGCAGCTACCAATACAAGCGCAGAAGCACAAACCGGCTGCAAGGCCGATCCAACATTGGCAAAACCATGACAAGCCATCTGGTCAATGCGATTATCCTCACCATCCTTGAGAGTAGTGCACTTCGGAGAATGGAGGACTGAGGAGCTGGACAACCCCAAAACAGGAGCATCCACCTCGGGGGGAGACGTCCAGTGCTTCACCGCGTCCGCCGGAAAGGGATATTTCTTGTCCCAACCTGGTGGGACACTCGGAAGCCGAGTCGGCCTCTCCCATTCCTTGAGAATGATACCATCAAAATGCTTTTGATAAGGAAATTCCAAGCGCGGCTTAGTCACTTCAAAGAACTCCCCCTTCAGCGGAGGAGCAGCCTCGGGGGGAGAAATAGTCAGGACCTCAAACATATGAGCCAGGACCCTAGCGGTATCCAAAGAATCCCCTTGGCCCTGCTCGGTATCAGCGCCCACAAACTGCTGATCATCGGAGTCATCAGACTCCTCATACAACTCCCCTTCCTCACGCGGGGAACAATCAGACCAATCCAGGGAGTCAAAATCCTCCCTATCAAAGGCCTGCGCAGCCGTATACAAATGTTTTCTCTTTGCCGTTGCCTTTTTAGCAACGGCACTGGAAAACAATTTTTCAAGACTGGCCAATCTGGCACACACCTCAGATTGCGAAACCCCGCTAACGACCACATCACACGTACGTGTCAAGCGAGGGGGAGATGGAGAGGAGACCGGCGGAGCAGAACCGGACGCCTGAGATCCGGTCTGCCGCGTAATAGACCACTGCGCACAGGGTACACATAGAAATACATCATCCCCCAAAAGGGGAAGTCCCGAGTGGGAGGATTTGAAGCCAACTAAATTTTAACCAGGGACCCTGGACCGGGAGAACCCCCCTTTAATAAGATCAATTGGCTTGATGCAGAGTCTCCCCGTTCAGCTATCCCGTGCGTTTTCCCGTTGGTTTTGGCCTGTGATCGGGTCAGGAAAGGGTGCTACTTTAATTTTAGTGTGCGTTTATGCGCTCAGGTGTGTGCTCAGCCGCTTTTCCGATTGACGGGTCACACTAATTGTTTTTTTTGGCCTGTGTGCAGGAACAGGAAGATGGGACATTCCATCAATGTCCAGGCAGTGGCAGGACCTGATCAGTGGCAGGACCTGATCTGCTTTTTCAAAGAGAAACTAATTGTTTTTTTTGCCTGTGTGCAGGAACAGGAAGATGGGACATTCCATCAATGTCCAGGCAGTGGCAGGACCTGATCTGCTTTTTTATAGTATATTTGCTGGATTCCCCGGGTCTACGCATGATGCCCATATATTGAGGAACTCCAGCCTATATGATCGATTTCAATCTGGCGATCTGTCTTGTGGATGGCTACTGGGTATGTGTATTAAACTTGTAGTTGTTGTCCACCATGTCTGATTTAGGTTTTGCCATTACAACACTAATCTGTGATGTTTTTTTTAATTTTTGGTTTTTGTTTCTTTTTAAAAGTTAAATTAAATGCTTGAAGTGATTGACCCCTATTGCGTCCTGTTCTTGCCCTTTTATGTAAGTACCATCCCACAGACATTTTTAAGGAGTGTACAGGTTGGATGTGCAGGTAGGCTCATTCCAAATTTCAATTCCTCAAACACTACCCCGCTCACCTATTTGTCCCTCTTTAATAATGTTGCTATGCACTCCTAAACTTTTTTAGTTTTTCTAAACTTATGTTTTTTGTTTGTATTTTTGCAGGTGACTCTGGCTATCCTTTGCTCCCCTGGCTGCTCACCCCCATCCTGCACCCATCTTCCCAGGCAGAGGAGCGCTATAATACAGCCCATAGGAGGACTCGCTCTGTGGTTGAACGAGCATTTGGTTTACTAAAGATGCGCTTCCGCTGTCTGGATCAGACTAGGGGGGCACTGCAATATAAGCCGGGCAAGGTCATCCAAATTGTAATAGCTTGTGGGATCCTCCACAACCTGGCCATTCGTAGCCGTATTAGCAGATATTCTGAAATTGATGGTTGGCTATCTGGGGAGTCGTGTGTGGTTCTTGGGCTTATGGGGGAGGGTGATGTTGTGTGTGTGCTGCTCTGGGTTAATGTCTGGGTTCCTGGTGAGCTATCAGCTGTTGAGCTGGATGTTGAATCTGAGGTACTGGAATTGGGAGAACCAGAGGGTTGAGGTGGAGGGGTGGGTGACCTTGGTGGGGTGGAGGGTTTTGCAATACGCTTACCCTTGCTGATGTGTTTGGTTTTGTTGAGGTTGAGGATGCTGCAGGGTCTTACTAGATTTGGCACCCTTGTGTGGTCGTGTTTTTTTGGCAGGTGGTGGAGAATGTGTTAATGTATCCTTGCTCCTGCGTTTTTTGGAATGTGCCTGTGTCTGTGGAGTAACCACCGTTTTAGTTGGGGCATGTTCTGCATGTGTCTAGTGCCTGCTCTTCTGTATTTTTTTTACCATATTGATATGGTATCCAACACAGAGCTGAGTGCCTTGTGCTTTAAATATGTTTCCCGTGTGGGCGTGTTCAACAGCGGGTGCGAGCCTGCGCGCACGCACGTCACCGTGGGGGAAAGTCATAGCTAAACCCAGAAAAGAAAGAAAAGATGTCGGCCGCCATATTCACACAGGAGCAGGACGACATCATCATGGATGTGAGTAGGCGAGTGTGCGTTTATGTGCGCGCACACATTACTTGTAATAAAAAAAAAAACAAATCGCAAGAATAGTCTGGAACAACTTAGTTTGTCACGTTAAATACAAGCCCACCTTAGTTTAACACATGTATGCAGCTACAAACTAGGCTAGATGCAGATTGAAGAACTAGGGCAATGTGAGTCATCAAGAGGTTAATAAAGTGACTTTAGGTAGGGCATGAAACTTGGTCATGGATTTTGTGGATTAATGCTGGGTCATTGTGTATTTACAAACAGATGATGCTGAGGAATCGCTACGACTTCCTGCCGTCAGATTTTGAGAAAAGGACGTTGTCGCTGGCGGTGGTGGACGCGATAGCCCGATGAACCCAAACCACCTATACCTTCACCCAGATCGCCCAACACTGATCTGATTTAAAGAGAAGGCATAAGCCCCGGGTGAGGCGGTACTTCGCCAAACATTTTCCATGTAAGTGTGTATACTTGACATGCAAGAATCACACTGGCCTTGGCTGGGCGTGTTTTTATGATTGTGTTTGTATTTCAGCCCATGAATGGAATATGCGGTTCCGCCCCACCCGGACCAGAACACACAGCCCAGTGTTGGGCGAATCAGGTGAAGGGATAGGTGGTCCACCGCCAGTGACAACGGCCACCCCCTCCTCTGCCAGTGAGTATGAGGAGCCACTGGACCTCAGCAGGCAGGGGAGGGGGGGAGGGCCAGCTTAAATGATCCACAACCTGACTCCGGTAAGTGGAATAAAGTTAGATATGTGCTAATACATGCATTAAATACAGATACTCATGTGCACTATTGTTAGTTGCTGGGACATCCCAAGGGATGGTCGAGGAAGGGGGCCACGAGGAAGAGGTGGCTGGGGAAGGTGAGTAAAAAACTTAATCTGACATTCATGAGACAACAACAGTCTCTAATATCAGTGTGTTTGTGATCCAAACAGATTCACAGCAGCAACAGAGGGAGGAAGAACGGAGACTCCGCCCCCGACGCAATGTGGCCAAAAAACATTGTAAGTGGTGTTTTTGTTTAGCAACGGATCAGTTAGGGAGCCATTCCGACGGAGGCTCTGCATCACATTTGAGCCACGATTCAAACGGGACCCCCGGACAATCGGAAGGTTTTAAGGTCAGTTCAGGGGAGGCTCTGCATCAGGCCAAATGGTCCCCTGGAACACACAAAACAGAACACACGCTCAGAATGCTGGCTTAACGCATAAGAGGTTAAAAGTAGATGCATCTGAAGGGCCACAGACCACTCACCCGACCTTCACCCACACACAGCACGCCAGGCAGGAGGGATGTGTAGGGCTCGCAGCGCGCAGAAGGAGGAGGGAGGGCGGGCCGGCAAGCGCCCGGCCCCGCCCCCCGTCCTAAGGAGAAGAAGCCCTCACGGGCAGAACAGCCTCACACAGCTCCCCCGCCATTGCCGCACGCCGGAGGCCGCCGCCGCGGGACCACCGGCGCCAGCCCAAACGTTGGAACACACACATACAGTAAAACACACACATACACAATAATGTGATTGAGTCAGGATTGCGGGTAAAGAATACGTATGAATCCATAAGGGACCCGCCCCCCCCCCCCTCTAAGGGTATCCGGGAGAGGGGGAATCCATGCCAGGGTAGGGCCAAGGGACGGGGCATCCCAAACCGGGATCACCAACCCGGATAGCCGCCTACCCCTTGATATGGGGTCTCACGGCTCCTAAGCACCATTGTTGCCAACTACCTTTGCCCGGCCCAGCCTAGGCTGGGAGGCAAGCACTTTAAATAAGGGGATCCGGGCAGGAATAGAAGAATAAAAAGGCCGGGAGTCATCCCGGCTACCTGCAAGGAGCAGACATCATCTTCTGACTTGCTCGCCTCTGCAGAGATGAAAGACTGGGTGATGAGTGGGTGGTCCCAGGTATTTATGGGCCGGGAGGGCCTTACATTTTTTTGATATCATCTCTGCAAGATCGCCATCTACAGGTCAGTATACCCAAGTGTAATGAATGTCTTGAAGCGGGGTGTGTGACATACTTAGAATATTACATTTGCTCACCTGCGGCCGCGATCCCTCCAGCCAGGTCTCCTCTTCACCGGGGGGGGGGGGGGGGGTTCCGATCACCCCCCGGGATCTTCCATGGTGAGGAGAGGGTGAGAAAAATCACCCTCTGCCTCACTTCCTTGGTCGCGGCTGCTAGCCACATAATCTATGACGCCACCCGGCAGCCGGCTTTTCTCACCCTCAACCGAGACAATCAGTCTTGCCGGGTGAACGGAGGAGAGAGGTTGGAGGGGGGGGGAGAGGGCTGTGATCCCTCTCCCCCAAGGCCTCCCTCCACTGAGCACCCGGCAGCTGTCATCGGGGATCGCCGTGGGACAGAGGAGGATAAGAGGTAAGTAAAGAAAAAAAATAAATAAATGTCATTTTTTTTTCTTATGTGTGTGTGTTTTAATTTTTAGTTAACCCTTTTTGGACTGGTAAGGGATCCATGAGATCCCTATACCAGTCCACAAGGCTGGGGGCTGGCAAGTCACCTGCGGATAGCGGGTGACTTGCCATTAACCCCCGGCTCCCCAATTACCTGCCTCCCCAAAGCTCAGGAGGGGCAGAAGGGCCCACAATGTTTTTTAACCCTTTATAGCGATACATATGTGGTATCGTTGTATTCGGGAGAAATGGGTCTTTCACATGCAATATGGTTTTCTTTAATAAAGGAGACAATTTTCTAAAAAATAATTTTTTATTTAGTTTTTTGGGTTTTTTTCTACGGAAAAAGAAACAGTAGAAAAAATACAAACGGGACATTTTTATGTTAAAGCCTAAACTCTGCTGCAAAAAAAATTATATATAATTTTCCTAAAAATTCCTGCAAAAATCACAGTTGCAAAATGGTGAAAAATGACCTGTCAACAAAGGGTGACAAAATTTCAAGTAGACTGGCAATTACAGGGGTTAAAAGTAGCTATGCATGTTGGGTATTGTTCTGTTCGGGGGACCTTGCGCTTTCAGATTTATCTTGTTTTTTTGTTATTTGCATATTGATATTTTAGGAAAACGTGTTTTGTATTCTGCTTTTTTATACATTTTTCAGGGAAACCCTGTGCAACCTAAGAAATCTTCGAGGGATTACTTCCAGAAAGATGAAGCCACTACAATAACCTGTGTACGCCTAGAAAGCTTAACCTGTGCACTTTCAGGGAATATATGGTTTGTGGGGGGTATTCCAAATGTAAAGTGTTGTTTTGGTTGAAAAAGCGCAAGGTGCTTTTTCAAGTAAAATTATTCTTATGCGCATGCTTTACTTTGGGGTGTTTGGCAACTCTTCCCTTGACAGTATCTATGCATGTTGGGTATTGTTCTGTTCTAGGGATGTTGCTTTTTCAGATTTAACTTGTTTATTTTGTTTGCATATTGTTTTTTTTAAGAAAATGTGGGTTTGATTCTCCTTTTTTATGGAAACTCTGTGCAACCAAAGAATTTATTGAGGGATTACTTCCATAAAACTACGCCCACATTAACAAGCCTGGTATGCCTAGAAAGCTTGAGGCGGGGGTATTTCAAATGTAAAGGGTTGTTTTTCTTGAAAAACTGCAAGGTGCGCATAGAGCATAGCATAAATGTATTTCATCTGAAAATCTCCTAAAGCGCTGTTTCAGTTTGGGGGAGTCTCCTGGGCAGGAAAGGGTGTCTACCAATATATATATGGTACCCCTGTAACCGGGTAATATTGCGATTTCACGCGCAATAAGATTTTATTGACAAAATTACATTCTTTTATTACAAATAAATTGTAAAAAATATATATTTTTTTCTTTTTTGCACATATTTCACCAAACAGTATTGAGAATACACTAAAAAGGCCAAACAAGACATTTCATGTTAAAGCCCAGACTCTGATGGAAAAAAACAATATATAATTTTCCTGAGAAATCCCTTCAAAAATCACAGTTGGACATGTGTAGCGCAAAAATACAGTTCTGTGATTACTCACCTGTAGAATTGGTATTATATGTATACAGCACGTCCTGTTCCAGAAGATATTCCTTACACTTAGGATACACTCCAGTAGATGGCGCTGGACTGCAGAGACAGAAAAGTGGCTCCTCCCGGCCCCATATATACCAGAGACCTCCCACAAAATCCCCAGTATTGAAAAGCAGTTAGCAAGAGACCGGGAGAACTATAACCATTATATGAAATTTTTAACATAAGAACAATCACCATAAAGAGGTAACTAAAGATAATGATAACAAGGGTGGGGTGGAACAGGACATGCTGTATACATATAATACCAATTCTACAGGTGAGTGATCACAGATTTGTATTATTCTAAGTATACAGCACGTCCTGTTCCAGAAGATATTCCTTACACTTGGGACATCCAATAGCAGTGTCCGTAAGGTAGGACGGGATCCCCTAAAGTAAAAGCAGACAGTTTAAACCACTGCGGCCTGCAGAACCAAAAGCAGCATCAGCTGAGGCCCTAACATCAACCTTGTAAAACTTTGAAAAAGTATGAACAGAAGACCAAGTAGCGGCCTTGCAAACTTGTTCAACAGAAGCTTGCTGCTGAAAAGCCCAAGAGGCACCAATAGCACAAGTAGAATGAGCAGTAAGGCGGAAGGGAGGTTCCTTCCCCTTAGCAGAGTAGGCCTGTATCACAGCCTGACGTATCCACTTGCTGATAGTGGACTTAGCCGGAGACAGGCCGTTCTTAGGTCCAGACGGAAGCACAAAAAGAGCATCAGTCTTCCTGAAGGATTCAGTAGCCACCAAATAGAACTTCAGAGTTCTATGTCCAAAGAATGCAAAACCCTTTCCTTAGGGTTACTAGGATTAGGACACAGAGAAGGCAAAACAATGTCCCGATTGAGATGAAAGGCAGAAACAACCTTAGGCAGAAAATCTGACTTAAAACGAAACACCACCTTGTCCTGGTGTCTCTCAAAATAAGGAGGCTTGATGGAAAGCGCCGCCAACTCAGAAACACGCCTAACAGAAGTGATGGCCCCCAAAAAGACCACCTTAAGCGTAAGAATGGACAAAGGAGCCCCTTGCAAGGGCTCAAAAGGAGACCCCTGCAGGGCAGACAAGACCAAGTTCAAGTCCCAGACTGGTAAAATAGGCTTACGTGGGAGACGCACGTGAGTAACCCCCTGGAAAAAGGTCTTGACCAGGGGATGCTGAGCAAAGGATCTTTGGAAGAAAATAGCCAAAGCAGACACATGACCCTTCAGAGTACTGAGCTGAAGACCCAGATCCAAACCATGTTGGAGAAACTCCAGAATCCTAGGAATAGAAAACACACGTCAGGGAAGCGAGTGGGACTCGCACCAGTCAATGTAAGTACGCCAGACCCTGTAATAGATGGAAGAAGAGGACCTCTTCCTAGCCCTGATCATGGTACTCACCACCGAAGCAGGCAGGCCCTTTTTCCATCAAGATGGAGGTTTCAACAGCCAGGCTGTCAAAGCCAGCGTTTGTAAATTGGGGTGACGTAGGTGACCCTGAGTGAGCAGATCTGGAACCAGAGGCAGGGCATAATGATCTACTGCCAACTGCACAATGTCTGCAAACCACACTCTTCTTGGCCAACAGGGGGCCACCAGGATGGTTGGCACCCCTTCCTGAACTATCTTGCGCAGCACCCTGCCCAGCAGTGGAAATGGGGGAAACACATACAGGAGCTGGAACCTCGTCCAAGACATTGACAGGGCATCCGTGGCCAAGGCCAGAGGATCCTGGGACATAGAGACAAAGACCGGAAGCTTGTGATTGTGAAGGGACGCAAACAGATCCACATCCGGCTGGTCCCAGCGGTGGCACAGGGATTGAAACACCCCGCTGCTGAGGGACCATTCTCCCAGGTGAGAGGTCCCCCTGCTCAAAGAGTCTGCCTCCAGATTCTCCACCCCCGGGATTTACACAGCTGAGATGCAGGGAACATTCTCCTCCGCCCAGGACAGTATCAGGGACACTTCCTTGAAGGCCCTCTTGCTCCGGGTCCCTCCCTGATGATTGATGTACGCAACCGCCGCCTGGTTGTCCGAGCGGACCTGAACAGCCCGACCCCGCAGGTGTGGGGTTAAGTGGGCGAGAACCAACCTTATCGCCCTTAATTCCAGAATGTTGATAGGGGCATGGGCCTCCTGAGGGCCCCCACTGACCCTGGAATTTCAGGCACTTCCAGAATCCCCCCAACCTGTCAGACTTGCATCCACGGTGACAGTCTCCCAGCAGGGGGCCAGAAAGGACCTGCCCCCCAGCAGGTTCCCTGAGACCAGCCACCACACTAGAGACTGCCTGACCTGAGGGGACAAGACAAACACCTGGTCCAGAGACGCAGGGTGCCGATCCCATACTGACAAGAGGTGAACCTGAAGAGGCCTCATGTGGAACTGAGCATATGGAACCGCCTCGAAGCAGGACACCATCAGGCCCACCAGCTGCATTCCCTGCCCCATGGATGGATGGGGACAAGACAGCAGGAGCTAAGGTTTCTCTTGAAGGACCTCCACCTTCGGCTGAGGAAGAAAGATCTTGACCTGAGCTGAATCCAGAATCATGCCCAGAAAAGACTTCACCATGGAAGGAGACAGGGAAGATTTGGGGTGAATGATCGCCCAGCCAAATGATTCCAGTGTGGACACCACCCTCTGAGTATCCAGCTCTGCCTGATGGAAGGACTGAGAAGCAATAAGCATGTCGTCAAGGTAGGGAAGAATGCGGATGCCCTGAGATCTCAGCAAGGCCATCACTCCTGCCAGCACCTTGGTGAATACCCTGGGGGCGGAGGTCAGGCCAAAGGGCAAGGCCACAAATTGGTAGTGCTGATCCTCCAGAGCGAACCTGAGGAACCTCTGATGACATGGAAAGATAGGGACGTGAAGGTAAGCATCCTTGATGTCTACAGAGTTCATGAAGTCCCCTGGGCGTAGGAAGTCCCAGCTGAGCACAGAGGCTCCATGCAAAAGTGTCTGAATCCGACAAACTTGTTGAGAAGCTTTAAAACCAGGATAGGTCTGATGGACCCATCCTTTTTGGGCACAATGTAAAAATTGGAATAATAGCCTTTGCCCCTTTCCTTCAAGGGCACCCGGCAGATGACACCTAGGTCTAGAAGGCCTTGGACAGCCAGGGAGAGACACTGAGCTGACAAGCGGTTTTGAGCTAAACGAGATTTGATGAATCTTGGGGGGGGAAGCCAGGCTGCAAACTCTATCTTGTAACTAGAGGAAACTACCTCCTGAATCCAACGGTCTGAAACATGACGCCTACAGACGCGAGCCAAGACCCGAAGCCGTCCCCCACCCGGATGGGTGAGGGCGCCCCTTCATGCCTGAGGGGGCTTGGGGGAGGACTTAGTCTTGGGACCCCAGACGGCCACGTCCTCTGCCCCTGCCCCAAAAGGACTGGGGCTACCTTCTACGCTGAGGTAATTTGCCACCTTTAGCAAACAAGTCCAAACGTTCCCCAAAGAGGCGCAGCCCCTTGAAGGGAAACCCAGTGAGGGCCTTTTTGGCAGCATTGTCAGCAGCCAGACCGAGCGGCGTATTGCCACCAACAAGGCAGATGCCCTGCCACACATTCTAATGGTATCATCCAGGGCAGAGAGAACATATGCAACAAATTCCTCACAATGCAGAAGAGCTCTATACTCTTCACTACCAGCATCATCAGGGGCTCCATCTAAGGGCCCCCTGAGCAGGCTTTTAATAGCAACAGCCGTGATAGCAGAGGCACAGACCGGACGGAGCGAGGTCCCAACACAGGCAAAGGCATGGGAAGCCAGCCGATCAATGCACCTGTCCTCCCCATCCCTCAGTGTAGTAGAATCAGGGGAATGCATGACAGATGTGTTAGACAACCCCAGAACTGGTGCATTCACCTCTGGAGGACATGACCAACATTTAACCATCTCAGCAGGAAAGGGATACCTCTTATCCCAACTCTTTGGTACCCCGGGAAGCCGGCCAGGCCGTTCCCACTACTTGAGAATCAGATTATTAAAGTGAGTTTGTTCAGGAAACTCCAAACGTGGCTTAACAGTATGAAACAGCGGGGCCACGGCAGGAGGAGAGATACAGAGCACTTCAAAAATGTGAGCCAAATGTCTGTCAGTATCATCTGAAGCCCATGGGTCAGACCCAGACTCAGCATAGTCCCTAGGCTGATCCTCAGATGATTCTGAATCAGAGAACAATTACCCTTCTTCCAGGGGGGTATAACCAGTAACATCAAAAAACTCCTCAGCTTCCATAGGAAAGAGAGTAACACTGGGTGCCAGATGCCACCGCTTAGCAGGAGCCTTACGCGGACCAGAACCAGCAATATGCCTTTCAATGCTGGCTACCTGGGTAGCCAAATCAGGTTGAGACTCCCCACTGGTATGCATCACTGGGAGTCAGATGTAAGCGTGGGGGGGTAGGCAAAGCCAGAGGGGGCGCAGCACTAGGCCCAGCTGCAGGTAAACCAAACTGCAGGGCAAGTACCTGCTGGGCGCAGGGTACACAAACCCTGACATCATCACTTATAGGGGATACCCCACAAGCCACACACAGCCGGGCTTGTCCCGAAGGAACCCCAAGCACATTATCCTGAGAAGCCTCCATATGGTGATTATCATGGCACAACAGGCCAATAGGGATTGACGCCAATAAAGCAACCCAGGATGCCCCAATAACCCGCTAGGGAAATGGGAGTAATGGTATGTAATAGCCCTCCAATAAGAGTTAACACTAAATAGAGGGGATAGGACCGGGAGAAACCACAAAGTTTGACCTGCCTGCAAGACATAAGCAAAAGATCCCATAAGCGATATGCAATACAGATATATACAAAAATAAATCAGCCCGCAGGGGCACTTACGGACCGCGATAGTGAGACGCCAGGCTCACGCCGCAGAGAACTAAAATGGCGCCCGCATATACCTCGAGGGGCGGGCCGCGGAGACGGTGATGCAAAACGCATCGTCCGCAATGCCCGCCCCCCGAATAGCGCGAAAACGGGCCCACCTGACCAGACCAGCCAATTATGGCGCAGCAGCTCCTGAGGCGATGTCGCCGCCGACCATGGAGCACAGTACAAACGTGCGGCAGCGGCAAAAGAAACCAGTGCAATCAATTGAAAAAGGGATCAAACACAACACACAATATATAGCAAGACATGCACCCCCCCCCCCGAGAACTACAAGGGAGAGCGAGGGGAAAGCAACGGCCAGGGGCGAGGGGCATAAAATGCGGGAGGGGCATCCCATAAGGCTCACCATGTGCCTATACCACATACCCTTTGGTGGGGGACTGCGGTTGGAGCAGCGCTCCTTAGCACCTGACAGCTGTGCTGCCTACCTTCACCCGAATCAGAGCAGCCTGAGCTCGGAGGCAATAAAAGAAAACGGGTGGGTATAGTCCTACAGGGCCGCAGGCTAATAGCCCCGCTCACCTGCGAGTAGAGAGAGCCATCTTTTAGTCATCGCAGCCAGGACTGCAGAGAAGAACTGGGGATTTTGTGGGAGGTCCCGGGTATATATGGGGCCGGGAGGAGCCACTTTTCTGTCTCTGCAGTCCAGCACCATCTACTGGAGTATATCCCAAGTGTAAGGAATATCTTCTGGAACAGGACGTGCTGTATACTTAGAATATAGTGAGACATGGTCTGGCAACAGAGGGTGACAAAATCTCCAGGTAGGCTGACAATTAAAGGGTTAATCCAGGTGGCTCAGTGTATAGCGCCAGCCATGTAGTACCTGTCGCTCTGTAGCGCTCTCCCATACATTTCAATGGGGCTCCATTAGTTGTGTATAAATAGTATAAATAGCATGTTTGGCAATTATTTTTTTTCTCAAATCATTGTGTGACCTCTCCTGGCTGCAAACAAACACTTTTATACATTTTTTTGACTTTTTATATTTATATGCAGAATTGCCATTACAGGTCTGGCACTAAAGTGTTATTGTCCCAGTGTTAAAACAATGTCACTCCATGTGTTTTCGCTTTGTTTCAGGAGGATATGTTTCAAAAACAGACTTTGATCACACAGCATCTAGCACTCTATGCTACAGCGCCCAGCTTTACAGCCCTGACGCTGTGTGTGTCTAGTGTTTTGTTAAATATGGTGTGGAGTGCCAAGTGCGGGACGCACTGAGCTGGCGCTAACTCTCGCTGTTGTTACAGCGCCCAACGCACATCACATTCATCAATGCTGGCCAGGTTACTACAGCGTCCAAGGCGCTCTGTTACAGCGCCCGATACCAGCTTACACCGTCTACTAGCGGTCGCTCTAAGCACTGCTATACAGACGCTCATCTGGCAATACCTGGCGTTAGTAACGAATCAGCCTCCACATGGACAGAGCCATGCTCTCTTCATGCCTCTCATTGCCCAAGCACTCAGAACCACTGGTTTGCAATGCTTGGATATAGCTTTTAATATTTATACAGCCATAAATTCCAATGTGGAGAAACCTCCATGTTACCTCTCATTTTTTATGTTAAAGGGGACAAAAGAGATACTTTTATGTGACACTTAAACCGGACCAACAGCCTGGCACAGAAAAGAAAGGTAGATGCCATTTTGAAGCTTCCTCTCCCAGCATATCAAGTTATTACAATATGGTTGTAGCACCCTGATATCTTTATAAAATAAAGTCTATAGGAAATAGAAAGCAAAGGAATAGGTTCTAAATACCCCTGGTACCCCTGCCTATGGGTACCTGTAGCGAACATAAAAAACAATAGAGTGGGGCAAATGAACACCAAGAAGAAGTATATGCCATCAAAAAATATTTTTTAATGCTCAAAAGGTGAATAGGTGAAACAGTGCATGATATATACAGTGTATACAGTTCTATGGTATAGCAGAAATAGCATATCATGAAGCAGGACAGAATAGCATTCAAGATAAAACAGGGTTCAATGCTCAGACATATGCAGAGGTATTATACAACAGGATTATCCAAGAACATGGGTTAAGTATGACAAGACCCTATTTATCATAAGTTTTGAACTAGCATAACACTTACAGCAGTATAAGAATACAGATCACAGAGAGCTGACAGGCTGACCGCAGGACAGAACCTCAACGTTTCGATCTAAAGAGATCTTTGTCAAGAGGGAGCGGTATCCCTAGGCAGAAGCAAGCATCTTAAATAGTGTGAAGGTGAGGGTCTCCAGCAATCAAAACATGGAGCCACGGACGGCGCGTGCGCGGGCGCCGAGTCGTGACGTCATGCGCGACGGCCGTGCGGCGTCCCGGTCACTCCCATTGGTTGACAATTCTGTCAATCACAAAATGGAATATGACGCACAGGGCGGGCACGGAGTCACGTGGGGCGGGGACGGGATTCACCTGCCCATAGGGGCTACACAAAAATGGCTGCCATGCAGGGCAAGACAAAGGTACATATATAAACAAAGAAAGGAAAAAAGAAAACGTGCGCAAGGCACAGTAATGCGGCGATAAGCAAGCAAATTAGGACAAACCGCAAGTCGCTGTGTTTTTTAATGAAAACTCGTAGATCTGAATGCGCCTGACTGAGCGCTAGAGGCCGTGCAGTCCCGTAGTTGCTGTCCCCGGAGACGACATATAGTGAGTTTGTGGAGCTGGAGACCAAGCTGGAGACCATAAGATAAGGGGAAATGCATATCACCAGCATATCACCCATGCTGTTGCCTGGATACAACTGACAAAACTGACAATGCACAGTAAAAGGAAGCCCTGCAGCACTTCCTCTTTGCAGGTGGCCTGCAAATGCATAAGCTGCCATCTTGTTTCTAGAATTTACTACAGTCGGAATTAGAAAAAGGTAATTGAATTTTTATGTGCAGCAATCTAAATTTCCCTGGGGAGGGATGCATGTGAGCACTGTTTGTTGGTGTGTGTTGGTCTGGTTTAAGTCATTTTTGACTGTTGGTCCACTTTGAAGTCAATTCTCAGGCATGAAAATAAAAAGGCAATACTCACCCCTTATCGCCTGCAGATGAGACTTACCTGATAGCCTGAGTTAAGTCCTACACTGCCCAATCTGATCGGTGCTTCTGTAGTTTGGACTATGGGACGCTATGGGGATTACGGAATACCCCCTCGATTCACAAGTGCCAGGTTTTGACACACCTGCTCCATTGCAGGGAATGGAGACTATGGTCTCTGTGACAGATGGCAGGGAGCAGTCTATTGTCCAAACTACAGAACCACTGGACAATCGGGCCGGGGAGACAGAGGACTTGTATCCGAGAATCAGGTCACTAAGCTAGGAGCGACTGCCTGCAGGGGATAAAAAGTGAGGGTATAGTAAGTGTGAGCGGTTGGGCAATCAGTAGTGACACGGACAACAGTCTTTCAACAGTATAATTATTATTATTTATACCAGCATTATTTAGCAAATGAAGTGTTCGAACGCAAATTATCACTCACTTCAGGGATTTCAGCATCAATGCAATAAATCAAAAGTGGTTACTTCACCAAACAAATGTAAGTCCAGGGCTGGGTACTCCAGCAAGTTGTAACTCCAAGGCAAGTTAAATCTACTTTGCAGGGCGTATCAGCCCTCCGCTGCTCATCCCCATGGTTAGGGGGCACAAAAGCCAAGTCCTTCAGCTTGCATACAGTCCTTTTCTTCACCACATGTGCAATTCAGCCTGGGCTCCCTCCTACAGGCTGGTCAATAGACAACTGACAGGCCGTGTGTCTCCTTTTTATTCCGGCTTCCCCTGTAATCAGCCTGAACACCTGTACATGGCCTGAGATCATGGAACAAACCTGAAAGGGATTGGGGATAGTGACCTGGGTCCTGAAAACCTGTCACGGATCGTGCCTGATACAGCCTAGCAGGGGAGAAATACACAACATTTATGACATTCTTATACACTTTACCACATAAGGAAATAACTATACTATGGGGCATAGAGATATTTTCAGAGTTGGAGCTTTGCTTGTTTTTAACAGCAAAACCAACATTTTGAGCCTTACATTTTATATAGATTGTAAAAAATATAATTGTATGTGTCAACTACAAGGCCACACAGGCCATTTTGATCATTATATACAAGGGAGGTTGCTATTTCTTTTTCAGGAATTAGGATTTCCGCATCCTATAGTAAAAAACAGTGTTACAAATCTGATTAACCCTTCGACAAACAGCCACTAATGAGAAAAAATATTTACAACTTAAATACTTTTGGCGTGTAAATTGTCTCAATTTTTGGCTGTAAATGCATTGACGTTGTTGATCTGAAACTATTAGATTCTGTCAGATACCATATTAAAACCTCACACACATGAAGATGAAACATGCTTTTGACAGGAAGTTGGCCTGCCAAGATATGCTCAAGCCTTTAGGGCAGAGAAGTAAAAAGGAAACATCTTGTAATCATTTAAGTGACTGCAGGGTAATTAAGCAAATTGCCGATCATTTAACAGTGGTTAAAATCTTCTGGGAGGTGAAATCAAAATACATGAAGGTTCTTTCAGTAATTTGATCAAATAGTTCTGAAGCAGTATTTAATACAATAATCAATGGCATGGAATGTGCCATGACCTTATGAAGGATTTTTTTAAAAATATTAACAATTCAGATTTAAAAAAAAAAAACAGGCAATGTGGGTTTTTTAAGGGTCAGCTAAAGTAATTTTAGTTACATACATTAAGCATTAGATTTAGCCATAAAAATCTCACCCCTCACCCTCTGACATGCAGATAGGGGAAGTTCAAGTCTTAATAGGATTGCCACTCCCCTAAACTGAGGCAGAATGGGGGTTAAAAAAAAATACAATTCTGTGAAATACTCACCTGTAGAATTGGTATTATACGCATACAGCACGTCCTGCTCCATCTATAATAATTACACATGGGTAATACTCCGCCAGAGGGCACTGTTCACTGCAGACATGCAAAAACAGGCTCCTCCCGGCCCTTCATATACCCAGGGACCTCCCACAAATCCCCAGTATTGAAAAGCAGTGAGAAAAGAAGCCGGGAGAAACCAACCACCAACTGGTAACAATAGTAATGATAACAATCACCATACAGGGGATCCAGAAAAATGTAAAACCAGGGTGGGGTGGAGCAGGACGTGCTGTATGCGTATAATACCAACTCTACAGGTGAGTATTTCACAGAATTGTATTATTCTAAGCATACAGCACGTCCTGCTCCATCTATAATAATTACACATGGGACATCCAATAGCAGTGTCCATAAAGTAGGGTGGGATCCCCAAAAACAAGGCACAGCGGACAGTAAAGGCGCTGTCACCTGCAAAACTTTGCAACCAGGTATGACATGAGCAGAGGCTCTAACGTCAATCTCATAACAAGACCTTTGAAAGGTATGAACAGAGACAAGCAACAGTCTAGTAACTTATTCGACAGAAAAAACCTGGTGCTGAAGGGCCAATGGTACCCAAACACCAATATAACGGAATATAATGAAAAAGGGAGATTCTTCCCCCTTAAAGGAATAGGCCAGTGTAACGGCCCAACCAGCCCACAGGCAACAGAAGCCTCGTGGAAAACTTAGAACTCTCCCAAGGGGAATGAGAACTGGTCACCCGTCAAAAGGCGGGAATACTGACCCCTTCATTAGCAAGAAGCCGAAAGCTTTACTCAGGACCAGAAGGCATCCAAGTAAGATCAATCCAAAGGGTGCAGTGGCCCTGGAAGCAAGCGATATCAGGCGCATACATAAGGAGGCGCCCGCAGACCCCAAGGGCATCAGTCCCCCTAAGGGACAAGAAACCATCAGGAAAAATTGCAACACCTGTTGAGGGAATGTAGACCCTTAACATTAGCATTATTAAGAATAAGGTCCGTAGTTAGACTAAAAGGACTTAAACAATGTGATCATAAAAACACCACTTGGGCAAAGAGGTCCGGCATAAGACGGAATACCACCACGGCATGGTGTGCATATAGATATAGATATATATATATATATATATATATATATATATATATATATATATATATATATCGAGCCAAGGCTAAGTAATCAGATCCACCTTCTCAGGCACACGTCTGACTGAGGCAGGAGCCCCCAGAGAAGCGACTTGGACTACAAAGCAGCTCAGACAGCATCCAGCATAAGTCCCAAGGGAAAATCCGCAGGGCAAACAGAATGAAAAATGGATCCCAACAGGAACCACAGAAACTACTTGGGAGATGCCCATGAGCAAACCCCAAGAGAATTCCTCACAAGGAAGACAGAACCAGACTCCTACAGGAAGACAGCCAGGACAGAACCTGGACCTTCAGAGTACCTAGATGGGGAGCCAACCCCAACCTATGCTGTAAAGACTCTAGAACCCTGGGAACCAAGAACGTCCAACAGGTAAGAGACCAAAACTCATGCCAATCAGTATGGGTACACCATGAACCACAATAGACGGAGGAAGAGGAAGCCAAGGAAGCTTGCTCCTAGCCCCCCATATACCAAGTCACCCAGAAGATAAGCCCGTCTCCAAGGAGTGAATGATCAAATCTGTGTAAATGGATCTGATTCCTCTGCAGTTCAAGTACGGGAAGATAGGTCTGATCTTTCATTTCAGGATCAGACCATGGTCATGTGGTTAGAGGATTTATCTGATCAGGGTCCCGAGAAAATATGTCCACCTCCGAAATTTAAAATAACTGATAGTAGTTTCTATCCTGTCAATTCCCGTACACATGTATTGGATGTGTTTCAAACAGCGGTAGAAAAAGATCTAACATCTTTAGCACAAAAGTTACAAAGAGGAAACAGGAAACATAGTAATCTTTCCCCTGCAGAAATAAAAGCTATTCACAACCTGTCACAGCATAAAGAAATAGTAATTCGTGCTGCGGATAAGGGTGGCAGTTTAGTGATTTTAGATGCCAAAGACTAGGAGTCAGAAGCATTGAGGCAACTTAATGATCATGCCACTTACTTAAAATTACCGGGGGATCCCACTAATAGGTTTCAGAAGGGTCTAAAACCCCTATTGGAAGAGGGACGGGCACTTAATGTACTGACCAATGAGGATATTGATGCCCTGTTTGTTGGTTCCCCCATTGCCCCGGTCTTTCACCATCTCCCTAAAATCCATAAGCCACAGCGTCCTCCGGCTGGTAGGCCTATTGTGGCAGGGATCGGGGGGATGAGTGAGAAACTGGGGCAATGGGTGGATTCCCATTTGCTCCCCCTTGTATTTAGACTGCCAGGTTATTTGAAAGATGCAGGGAATGTAATGCAATCCTTTTCGGGGTTTCAGTGGCAGAAAGATTTTAGGTGGTTAACTTGTGATGTAACCTCGCTATATTCATCAATACCACATGATCTTGCATTACAAGCTGTTTATTTTTTCTTGAGGAATTACTCAGCTTATTCAGAGGAATTAATTGTCTTCATCATTCTTGCTATTGAATTTCTTTTAAAGCACAATTATTTCCTCTTTGCAGGGGAATATTACTTACAATTATGCGGGGCGTCTATGGGGGCCCCTTTCTCTCCCTCTCTCGCCAACCTCTATATGGGTTGGTGGGAGAAGGTGACAATTTATGGCCCCAATAACCCCTTCCTACATAGGATTAAATATTTTGGAAGATACATCGATGACCTACTCTTTGTTTGGGAGGGGGATGATCAGACCACCATTCAGTTCATAGAGTATTTAAATAATAATGATTTGAATTTAAAATTCACTGCTGAAAATAATGTATATTCTATTTTGTTTCTAGATTTGAACTTAAGAATAGCATCAAATGGCAAGGAGATTATTACTAAGACATATAGAAAAAAGACGGCAGGGAATACTACCCTTAGGGCAGAAAGCTGCCATCCACAACATACAATCAAAGCTATCCCGGTAGGAGAAATGATCCGGGCACGCAGAAATTGTTCAGATCAAAAGGAGTTTGAGGAGGAGATTCAGGTGGTGAAAAATAGATTAAAGGTCAGGGGTTATTCAGAAGAATTGTTAGCAAATATGAGAAATTGTCTAGCAACCCATTGTCGAACTATAAAAAGGATTTTGAAACCTTGATTGGAGAAGCCTGGGCTGATGGGGTTATTAGCCAGAAGACCTATGACTTCCTTAAAGTTGAACATCCGGTGGTCCCTACCTTTTATCTTTTACCTAAAATTCACAAGAACCCCCGATGCCCGCCCGGGAGACCTATTGTGGCGGGTATCGGGGGGGGGGTTACAGAGAAAGCATGTACCCTGGTTGATAAACATCTCCAGCCCTTTGTGACCTCTCTAGAGTCCTATGTTAGGGATTCTATGGACCTACTTAGACAACTGGACTCCATAGTTGTACCTACAGATGTCTTACTTATCACCTTAGACGTGGAAGCACTTTACACCAGTATCTCGCATGTATCTGCCGCCCACACGTGCCGGTACTTTTTAAGCACGAGCAGCCGAGACCCCCCTTCCCTCCAGGATTTCTTATTGAGGTTATTGGATTTTGTGCTATTGCACAATTTCTTTATGTTTGACACAATGTACTATCGCCAGGTGTGTGGGGTCGCCATGGGGGCACGTTGTGCCCCCTCGGTGGCCAACTTATTCCTGGGCTGGTGGGAACGGGAGGTAGTCGGCTGTGATGACATGCGAGACTATCACCGGCACGTGTTGGGCTGGTACAGATATATTGACGACATACTGGTGTTGTGGCAGGGCTCCGAAACACAATTTAATGAATATCTAAATCTCCTAAACCAGAATGAGTTAAACATTTTTTTGACTGCCCAGATCTCATCAAAACAGGTGACATTTTTGGATCTTACCATCATGGTCATGGGAGACGGGACACTGAGTACGGGCCTATACCGAAAAGACACTGCGGTCAATTCATTACTACACTATGATAGCTTTCACTTAACCAATCTGAAGCGAGGCATCCCAATGGGGCAGTTTCTGCGGATCCGCAGAAATTGCTCCAAAAAGGAGGACTTTGAAAAACAAGCTGGTGACTTGGCACGACGGTTTCGTATGAGAGGCTATCCTCAAGCAGTGGTCGACAGGGCCTGGGGAAGAGCTAGATCCACACCAAGATCACGTCTGCTTATTCCCAAACAGAGACAGAACAACAGATCAGAGGTAAGATTTGTTACACGATACAATGATGATTGGAGAAACCTAAGAAAGATCCTTAATAGGCACTGGAGCATTCTAAGAACTGATCCGTATCTGACGAGATGGATCCGGGGGGGTCCCCGGATGACGGCCCAACGGGCCCCAAGTATTCGGGACAAAGTATGTTCAAGTCATTTTAATCCCTTACCAAATTGGCTACGAGACAACAAAAACATAAATGGCAGCTACCCATGTGGCGGCTGTTCCATTTGTCCAAACATGGTCAAGTGCAAAACCATTAGCCACCTTCAAACTGGCAAAAGTTTTCGAATAGCTCAATTTGTAAACTGTAGAACCACAGGAGTTATCTATGCCCTTACCTGTGGGTGTCCCAAGATGTATATAGGTGAGACACGGAATAGCCTTAAAGCGAGGATACAAGCGCATATATCTAGTATCTGTTTGGCGGGCAGGAATTTACAACTTGGTAAATTGGTACCACCGGTGGCACTGCACTTCTACAATGTACATCACAGCAATATGAGCTGTTTAAGGATAGTGGGCATTGAGAAGGTCAGTGTGGGTCCACGGGGTGGCAATTTAAAAAGATTGCTGCAACAAAAGGAGCTTAGATAGATATACAACTTGGGCACTCAGGTCCCCATGGGGCTTAATGAAGACCTGGCTTTCACACCTTTTTTGGGGGTATAATTAGTTTTCACTAGGTGTTGTAATTTGAAACTTCAGGGGGTCCACGTGTCTGGGTGTAGTAGGGGGGCAGGGGTAGGTTTATGGGGGGGTGGTGGTCTTTTTGGGTGTTGTGGGTGAATCGTGGGTCACACGTGTGTAAGTGGGGCTCTGGGCAGGGGATAGTTTTATATGTGGGTCACATTTTTGGCACAGTATACAATTGTTCATCGGTGTTGAGTTTTTACAGTAATTTTACACATTGTTCTAGTAACTTGAGGGCGTCGGCAGTGCCCTTTCACATGTTTATTTGATTTTATATGACGTTCACGTTCTTTTTTCTAGTCATAGGTGGCACTCAATATATCCGGGTCGTTCATAAGAGGACCATTATATCAGGTTCCGGACCTTTGGTACAACGAGAGTCCAACAGGAAGATACCATCGAATAGCTGCTTTTGTTGTATTACAAGCTCTGGCTGTTCTTTTTCCCCTCTTTGATTTGTATATAAAATCATGTATATTTATGTGGGCTATTTGTGAATAAGTTTCCTTTAATGGGGGTACCAGGACCATGGTCATTGTAGGTCCATGGCCCAATCCCCTATAAATATCTTGGAAGCAGAGTTCCCATGCTGTGTCACTTTAATAGAGGTGTGTGCTGTTTTGATGCAGCTGCATACACAGATACATATAGAATGCTGTTTGACAATATGGATGAAATTATGTATACTTAGGAGAGATATTTGTGAATAGTTTCCCCGGATAGGGGTACCAGGGTTACGGTTATTGTGGGTGTTTGGCTCAATCCCCCTTAAATATCTTTGTAGCAGAGTTTTCATGTTGTGTCATCTTAATAGATGTATATGCAGCTTAGATGTAGCTGCATATATAGGTATATATAGAATGTAATTTATTTTGGCATTTAGGTAGAATGTACAGTTCGTATGTACAATACTGTATATTTTGTATATAGATTAGTGATATATGTAATCAAGATGTTTATGTGGAATAAAATATTTTTTTCCACCCACTTACTTACCTATCCCACCCCCGGTCCCGCGCTGTTTTCCTCCGGTTATACCAGTCACATGGGAATGCATTGCTTCCGTGTGCTGGAACGCAAGCAGCCCGCTGACGCGCTTCCGGCCGGAGCACGTCATGCGGGCTGTCATTTCCGGTTACGAGCGCTATCACAGCTGCGCTCCTTCTCTTGATCACGGAGGCGCGGCGCGTGGCGGGGGAACGGGGTTTGTGTGAGTACTTAAGGAGGTTTAGTGGGGGTTAGATGTGTGCCCTACTGTCCTGGAGAAGTGACGTGTCGTCGTCACGCAACGCGTCGACAACACACATGCGCTGGTGAGGGGGGTGAGTTGGATGGCCATTATAGCTATATGAGTGATCTGTTTGTATGGTTGTTTGTTTTTTGGCGTCCTGGCTGTCCTGTTTAGCTTTATATATATATTGTTTTTCACTACATGCACTAAGCCCTTTTCAAAGGTTTACTGGCACAAGGAGTTATATGAGTTGAGATTATTATGTAATAGATTAGCACTAGTAATTAGTACGCCAGCAGGACTAACAGGTATTATTGATGTATTTATAATTTGGCATAATATAAACAAGAAGGCCACCATTTTCTTTTTGGGGGCGGTTGTGGTATTCCCCCCCCCTCTCTCCCCTCCCTCCCCTTTTTGTTCTTTCCTCCAAGATAATGTGTATATGTTTTTTAAAATAAGGTTTTAAAATGTGTGTCTCTATATGTGTATAGTAAACATCTTTTTTGATAAATAAAATAAACTATTATTAAATAATTATCATAGTAGTGGTGCCTTTTCTGAGGATAAATTTTGGGGAATAGTGGGGTTCCCTTTCTTTTTGCTTATATTAGCAGGGTGCAGTTGCACACCTTTCCTCTTTTGAGCACACATAGATTCCTTTACAGCTGGTGCAGGTTTTTCTTTTGTTTGGTTTTCAGAAGAATTGTTAGTTAGAGCGGAGGATATAGCGAGATCAAAAGATAGAAGAACCATGCTCTTAAAAAGTAAAAATAAAGATAAAAATAATCACGGTAGGAGGAATAAGCAGTTTTATAAACAACCTTTGAGTTCTGAAGCTACTTATGCTGACAATAAGGACCCTATTCTGGTAACTACCTACAGTGAGGAGTTTTTTGCCATTAAAAAAATCATTAATAAACATCTACCTATTCTTAGTGGAGATCCTCAGCTGGGTAATGTGGTAAAGAATGGGATTAGGGTTATCAGCAGGCTTTCTCCCTCTCTGGCCCAAAGGTTGTCCCCCAGCCTTTTTGAGAGACATAGTGTGGCACCATCCACTTGGCTTACATGTAATGGTTTCCATGGATGTGGGGGACGCCGTTGTGGGATGTGTAAATTTGTTACTTCTGGCAATAGTTTTTTGTCTTCAGCCACAGGCCAACAATATAATATAAGAGGCTTTATGAATTGCAATTCCTGTAATGTAATTTATCTGATTACCTGCACGTTATGTCAAATACAATATGTGGGGTGCACTACTAGGCCCCTTAAAAAGAGAATCGCTGAACATGTGGCAGCGACATCTCTAAGTCGCACAGATTCCACCTCTAATGTAGGACGCCACTTCAGGGACGCTCATGCAGGGGATTTAACCAATTTCATGTGTACAGGTATAGAAAGAGTTAAATTGGGTCCCGGGGGGGGGGGGGGATCTACATGCCAAACTTCTCCAGAGGGAAGTCTCATGGATTTTTCGGCTTGGCACCAGGGCCCCTCAAGGTCTTAATCATCGGTGGGATGTAGATTTATATCTCCGCCGTTAAATAATTGATGTGCATATATTAGTATTGGCATATAGATATATACCCCAGAAGACTATGAAATAAAGCAGGATACAACCATCAGGTGAAACTCTTTCTCGTTTCTTTTTCTTTTATTTATTTCTCTTAGGCTTCTGGCTTAATCTCTTAATATGTCCCTCTTTTTCTGGTAGAATTAATGCTCTGGAAGTTTGATTACTCTCTCTCCTGATCAGTAAATGTAATGTTTATTCATGCAATACAATGTATCTCCCGTTGTAACACTCTGCAGTTCTTAGACTACTTTTTGAATTGGCGGCTTGAATAGCTTATTATTTTGCTACTTGTATTTTTCATACAGCCGCCCCCTTCATTTGTTTTTTGGTTTTATTACCAATATATATGATAATTTTTCCGGTTTTTGAAACACACTAATTTTTTCTAACAAACATTGAAGGGGGGAGTTTTTTTCTTTTTCCTCTTCCCCTTCTTTTTCTTTTGTTTATTAATTGTGTTTTGGAGTGATAGTGCTCGCTCATCCGGTTCTATAATGATCTGATTAACTCCAGGTGCGTAACAATGGGAGATACATGCATGGTGTTAGTATTTAAATGTGCTTTATGGGAGTAGGAAGTAATGTCATGATTAAGGGCTGAGTCTCTGCCCGAAATGCGTTGGCATCCAAACTGCTCCCTCATGCTTTACTCTGACTTATATCTATGGATGGAATGCTTTTAAAGAATTTTGTATGGAACAATAAACGTGGATATTTTATCCTTTTAACTGGATTAAGGCTGGCGTTTCCTGATTGATCTACTTATGCATGTGAGCTGAGCACTCACGGCCGAGCCTCGTCCTATGATCTCTGCATCCAAAGGCATTGGATACCTACAGGTGGGGCTGATCAACTCAAGTTACCCTTCACAAGACACCATGAACCACAATGGACGGAGGAAGAGGAAGCCAAGGAAGCTTGCTCCTAGCCCCCCATATACCAAGTCACCCAGAAGATAAGCCCGTCTCCAAGGGGTGAATGAATCAGCTGTCAAGCCCCAGACAAGAGTCTGTAGAGTGAGACGACAAAAGAAGGGGCCTGACAAGGACAGAACCGCACTCCTGAGAGAGCGTACAGGTCAGCAGACCTCAGCAGAAGCATCTGCGAACCACAGTACACAAGGCCACCCAGGCCATCAACCTCACGGGTCTCTCTATCAGCACAACTGTGCGCAGAACCCCACATAGTAGGATGAACGAAGAGAAGGCATGTAAAATAGAAGGTCTATGCTTAACCCTTTGAGTGCCAGCCTACCGAGATTTTTTGTCACACTCTGTTGCCGGACTACTTTTCACGTTTTTGCGCTACACGTGTTCAACCTGGATTTTTGAAGGGATTTCCAGGGATTTTCCAGGAAAATTATATATTGTTTTTTGTCTGGGCTTCAACATGAAAAGTCTTGTTTGGCATTTTTTTAGTGTATTCTCAATACTTTTGGGTGAAATATGTGCAAAAAAAACCAAAAACTATTTTTTACAATTTGTAGTGTTTTTTTCTAATAAAAAATGTAAGTTTGTTAATAAAATATTATTGCGTGTGAAAGCCCTATTTCTCCTGGTTACAATGGTACCACATATGTATTGGTAGACACCATTTCCTGCCCAGGAAACTCCCCAAACTGAAACAGCAGTTTAGGAGATTTCAGATAGAATACAACTATGCAATATGACTGCACAGTTGTAAGGGGTTAACTCCCAGGGAGGGGGACCTCATTTTTTGGGGGGAATTTTAAGGGTTAAAAACCCTTAAAATCCCCCCAAAAAGTGACGTAGGGTCCCCCTTACCCAGCATTACCGACCCGGACCAGCTATGAGGGCTTGTAGAACAGGGAGCAGGGGCCAGCGTTGGTGGCCCGGGCCCTTCTGCCCCCCCCTGGCCATTGGGGAGGCAGGTAATGGGGGGCTGGGGGTTATGGCAAGTCACCCGCTTGCCGCAGGTGACGTGCCATACCCAGAGCCTTGTGAACTGGTATAAGGGGTCTCATGGACCCCTTACCAGTTCACAAAGGGTTAAGTAAAAAAAAAAAAAAAGACACAGACACAAAATTCTTTATTATTCTTCTTTCACTTATACTTACCTCCCATCCAGTGTCCCACGCCGCTGCAGATGACAGTTGTCAGTAGTGATCAGAGCAGGGAGGGAGGGAGGCAGGGAGATCAGAGCCTCCCTGTCTGCCACCCGCCCTGCTCCGATCGCTACCGACAACTGACAGAATGGAGCCCGGGTGCCGGCAACCCGAGGAGCGGGATGACGTCATCGAGTGGGCGGGGCTAGGGGCAGGGCCAGCGCTGGCCGAAGAGGATGGTGAGGGCCTGTTTCTGGGCCCTCACCCGAAGCGTGGAAAGCCCAGGGGGGGATCAGAGCCCCTCCCCCTGGTGAAGAGAAGACCCGGGGAGAGCCATTGCACTGCAAGGTGAGTAAATGACATTTCCTTTTTTTTTTTTTCAGATGTCGGCGCCGGCGGGGGGGGGGGGGCTATTCCGGGCCCCCTCCTGAAGATCAGAAGCCCGGGGGCGAAAATCTACTACTTGATTCTTATACAGAATCGCTGGCACTTTCAAATGAGGGGTCAGGTAAGTCTGTATCTTTTTTACTTTTTTTTTATGGGGCTCTAAAGTCAGCTACGTGACTCTCACGTAGCTGGCACTTAACGGTTGGAGAGGCAGCTACGTGAGAGTCACGTAGCTGGCACTACAAGGGTTAATTTTACTAAGCCCCCATGACCAGAGTCAGAATATTCTGGGACAGTAAAAACAAGGGCGGAGCCCCTGTGGTATAAGCGAGACCCAACAGAGCCACCCTAGTTGGCTCTCAGAGCGCCACCGGGATAGCATAACCTGCCACTGAAAGGCATCTATTGGAGCGAATACCGCTGAGGAGCAGGGGGCGTAGACCCCCGCCCAGATCGGGATCAGGAACCCTCCAGAGGGATCATCCTGCTTCAAGCTCCAGACCAATAATAAAACAGACCGTTGTCTTCCAACAGACCAAGAGTCCCCAAATAGACAGGTCCTAAAAGAGGAGAAGTCCAGCCGTATAGAGTCAACGGAAGGCTCACTGTTGCAACAACCAGTAGGTAAGATGGACCCTCTAAGGGACCCTACCTAGGAACCACGGGGGGCTTGGGAAGAAAGTCCCCCCCCCCCCGCCTACCTGCGAGACTTGGTACCCAAGGTTACCATTCACAGGAAGATGCAAGCAAAGAAGGGGGTGCCCCCTGACAGGGCCCTTGAATATGATCAGCTCAAGAGGAACCACCTTACCAAGGGCGAATGAGCACAGACCAAGCCCCAGGGGTGCTGGAACCACATGTAGGATCAATAACCTACTGTGCCGAAGAGCCCAAGGGCTCGGTATGTAGGGGACATCATCTTATAGCACCCATCCAGTAACTCCCAGGGGACACCGCCGGCCGCCCAATCCACTCGGCCTGACGTAGAGACTGGGGAGTAAGGAAAGACGACCCGGTAGGTCCTAATGCGGACGCCCCCCCCCCAGGCATGTCCGAGACATCACCCCCATTCGCGCCATGGCGAGTAGCCTGGGAGCGAAAGAGAGGCCCCCCTGGCTTCCCTCCTCACACACACTGGCCGCACGAGACCCTGATGTGGGAGCAGCCTGTCGGCAACGCGCGGCGCATGATGACAGTGGATGAAAGCTGCAGCCGCGCATAGAGGAGAAGGTATTAGGCGGTCGAGTGGTGCCAGGCGTAATGGCCCTAATAGAGGTGGCCTGACCTGTGCGTCTTCCGCCTTCACAGTCACACTGCTATTCATTAAGCACATGATTTTGCCTGCTGGCATGTACTGTTGGAGCTCTGTTTAACCACAGCCATGGACATTTCTGCATTGAGAGCTAATTAAGTGCTGTTACATGTGACAGGAGCCACTTTTGAATTTATGGCATTTGAAGCATTTGCACTTTACTACATGCTTGATTTTGGAGCATTGACTGCCTTTACTTCTACCCACAGGATTCCCCGTCCACTAACCCTTTACTGGCTGGCCAGCCAAGTGTGTTCACAGGTGTGTGTTAGTGAGGGATGGATGTATGCCTGGGAGCGTGGCTGAATGGGGGGCCCCCATGTTTATTATGCTAATTAGCTTTTTAACTTTTTAGGGAACTATTGGGTATTTGTATTTGTGCTGATGGATCAAATAAACATGTGTCTATGGCAGGTCATACTTTGTGAATTTTTTTTTTTTGTTAGAGTGCCAGCCCTATAGGAACCAGTTGTATGTATGTGTGGTGTTGCAGGCCACCAACAATGCCTCAAGCCGCAGGGTTGGTCCTGCCACACCGCCTAGTAACGGTCTTGGTGTCCAGCAGACACAGGGGGAACTAAGAAGATCTAGAACTCCACAGGAGGTCGGAAGCCCCCCTTGCACAGGACGCCTGTGTCCCAAGACAGAGATGTCATATAGGGACTACCTGTGAGAGTAGAATTGCCAGGCCTACCATAGGCCAGCGTGGCCCAGACTGCCTCATACTGTTGAGGGAAGGAGGAAGGTTAATATAGAGGCCATAGCCCCATACTGTTAAGGGCAACCTGTAAGTAAGCCCAAACTCTGTAGGCCCAGTACGGCCTGCACCAATTCCTGAGGGAAAAACAGGGGCTAGAAGCACCCTGACAACCACTGAGAGGGACCGCCCAGCAAAAGCTATCCTGTGTCCAGGGGAACTACCTCCTGGAACCACCAGAAGGAGAAGGTACATTCCTAGATGGGAGACAGCTGCTGCGGCAGTACCAGTACCCAGAAGGGCGAGGGCGTCCCTTCATGCTTGGGAGGTCTTGGCAGATTTGTACTTAGTCCTGCCAGAGGGCCCAGGGCGTTGCCTGCCCACCCCATGGTGGAAATCCACACCGAACAGTTAGAAGCACACTTCAGGTTCGCGTTTGACACTAACGTAGGGAGGTGGAGGGGTGGCCCTGCCCCGGGGAGGCCAGAGCGGCCTTCTGCGCAGGGGTGCCTTACCCTTTTTCCCAAAAAGGTCCAAACGGGCCCCAAATAGTCGCCGTCCTCTGAAGGGAAGGCCAGTGAGAGCCTTTTTCGTAGCATCATCAGCACCCCACTGTCACAGCCAGACCAGGCGGGGAATAGCTACCACAAGGGCAGAGGTTCTAGCACACATCTTAATGGTGTTATCCAGCGCTGAGAGGATGAACTTCACAAACACATCACAGTCTGATGCATTAAACACCCCCCAGGGGAGGTCCTCAGGCCAGTGGTCAAGTACTTTTCTAACAAGAGTCCTGGCGGCCACCGCAGTGATGGCCGCGGCACAGACCGGGCGCAGAGCCGTCCCTGCACACGATAAGGCGTGGGAAGCCAGTCTGTCAATGCGCCAGTCCTCAGCATCCTGAAGGGTACGGTAATAAGGAGCCGTCATGAAGGGGGGGTTAGTAACCCCTATAATCGGTGCATCCACCACAAGAGGTGCTGACCAAAAATTAACCACATCAGGAGGGAAAGGGTACTTCCAATCCCAGACCCTTGGGACCCCTTTAAGTTTACAAGGTGATTCCCATTCTTGGGATATAAGATTCTGGAAATGATCCTGTTCCAGGAATTCCAAGCGCGGCGGTGCTGTGTGGAAACTCTCCTTCTTAGGCTTGGGAGCCTCTCCAGGAGGGGAGATTGACAAAACCTCAAAGATCTTAATAAGAATTTCATCTGTGTCACACAGGCCCCAAGAACCGGGCCCAGAATTATCACAGCTCCCGGGCATCTCATCCGAGGAGCCCGAATCTGAGAATAGCTCACCTTCCTCAGAAGGATCAAGGTCCTGCATATCAGCAGAGTCATCGGTATCGTTAGGAACCGGAGAGCCAGGAGGCGTCAGGGACCGCTTATTTCCAGGGCCCATATGCTCCGCCAATCCAGACAGCACCTGCTCCGCCGTAGGCAGCACGCGCGGCACGGCTTGCAGGTCATCCCCGCTCGAGTGAGACTCATCAGGAGTGAGGTTTAGGTCCGGGGAGACGGGTGTATTGAAGAGAGGTGCAGCCACTGGCAAACCTGATTGCAGGGTAAGTGCCTGTTCAGCAGACGGTCCACAGACCCGTGCTCTGTCAGCATCAGCATGGGGCTGACCACACACCGCCGGTCATGTCCCAGAGGGACCCCGGGTACATAATTCTGAGATGCCTCCATATGGTGATTATCTGAGCAGTATGCCCGCAGGGATTTACGCAATAGGCAACCCTGGATGCCCCAAGACCCGCTAGGAAGTGGGAGAATTTGTTATGTGGACCCGCTGTAATATATGTGAGGCCGGGAGAAGCCACCGAAGTCCTGGCGTCTGAAAGACACAATGGGACAAGAGGGGTGGTGTCAGTGCCATGCGCAGCCGAATAAACACGTAGAACAATGCCGCACCGGAGGGCAATTACATGACCAAGGGAGGAGGCGGATCGCACCACGCGCGCGCGCGAAGATTGTCAAAGTGGCGCCAAGCGAACCTCGAGGGGCGGGATTGACCAGGCTGTGACGCGGAGCGCGTCATGCCGAGTCCCCGCCTCCCCCAAAGAGCGCGAAGCTCTAACCAACAGAAAAAAGAAAGACAGTAGTGGATAGAAGGCGCATACATTGCTGTCACGCTGGAAAATGATGCTGCCGTCTGGGCAGTACGCTAATGTTAATGAAAGGACAAACAGACTCGCAACTGTGGAGCAAGGAGCGCGACACTGACACCCAAGTATAATAAAAGATCAAAGGCCTTAACGTGTTATATTGCACTAGGACTGCCACACATACCCCCCTCTTTCTTTTCCCCCGAGCTACGGGAGGAAGCGAGGGAGAAGCGGACCAGCGTCCAGGGACTAACTCTGTGAGGGGCACGGGCAACAATGCGGGAGGGGCATCCACTAGAGGCTCACCATCGGCCTAACCGCCTACCCTAAGGTGGGGGATTGCGGTGGAGCATGGCTCCGTTAAGCACACAAGGTGCTGCCTACCTTCACCCGACCAACGCAGCCCAGGCTGGGAGGCATATTCTTCATAAAGAGGACGGGTGGAAATAGTCCCACAGGCCCACGGGCTGTAAAGCCCCGCTCGCCTGCGAGAGCGTGATATCTTCATGTCTTCGCAGTTCAGCACTGCAGAGAAATCTGGGGATTTGTGGGAGGTCCCTGGGTATATGAAGGGCCGGGAGGAGCCTGTTTTTGCATGTCTGCAGTGAACAGCGCCCTCTGGCGGAGTATTACCCATGTGTAATTATTATAGATGGAGCAGGACGTGCTGTATGCTTAGACTATAAAACAACTGTCTATCGGGGGTTCCAGCCACGGCCGTAGGCAGGTTGTAAAAGGCGGTATCCATTTAAACCAGAACAACAGATTGGCAAGGTTGGAAAAGAAAAGTAGCAGCCATTTTGGAGCTACCCCTCCCAGCATTTGATGCCGGTGGTGGTCACGCATGTGCTGTGTGCTTTTCTCTTCGCTACTGGCAGAAGGTAATGCCTGAGAATGGTGCAGGGCAAAGTGAGGAATGCCAACGTGGGCTGTTACCAAAATGGCCGTACTCATGACTGGAAACGCTAGGGGAACATGCTGGATTACAGAGACCGGGTAAGATTTTTTTTTTAACACTTTAAGTGCCAGCCTACCTGGAGTTTTTGTCACCCTTTGTTGCCAGACTATTTTGCACTATTATGCGCTCCCCATGTTCAAATGTGATTTTTGAAGGGATTTCCCAGGAAAATTATATATTGTTTTTTTCAGCATAGTCTGGGCTTTAACATGAAATGTCTTGTTTGTCATTTTTTAGGTGTATTCTCAATATTTTGGGTGAAATATGTGCAAAAAAATGAAAAAAAAAAAAATTTTACAATTTGTAGTGTTTTTTTGTAATACAAAATGTAAGTTTGTCAATTAAATCTTATTGCGTGTGAAATCCCAATTTCTCCCGGTTACAATGGTACCACATATGTATTGGTAGACACCCTTTCCTGCCCAGGAGACTCCCCCAAACTGAAACAGCGCTTTAGGGGATTTTCAGATAAAATACAACTATGCTATGCAATATGCGCACCTTGCAGTTTTTCCAGAAAAACAACCCTTTACATTTGAAATACCCCCAACAAACTATATATTCTCTGGAAGTACACACCTCAAGCTTTATAGGTGTACCAGGCTTGTTGATGTGGCCATAGTTTTTTAGAAGTAATCCCTCAATGTATTCTTTGGTTGCAAAGAGTTTCCCTAAAAAAAGGATAAAAAAGCAGAATCAAAGCTACATTTTCCTAAAAAAACTATATACAAACAAGAAAAAACAAGTTTAATCTGAAAAAGCAACATCCCCTGAACAGAAAGATACCCAACATGCATAGGTACTGTCAAGGGAAGAGCTGCCAAACACCCCAAAGTAAAGCATGTGCGTAACGGTAATTTTGCTTGAAAATTTCAGCTCTGCAGACAAAGTGCGCACCTTGCGATTTTTCAACCAAAACAACCCTTTACATTTGGAATATCCCCCATAAACCATATATTCCCAACACATGTTAAGCTTTCAGCATCCAGCTTGTTGTAGTGGGCTCATCTTTCTGGAATTAATGCCTCAAAGAAGTCTTTGGTTGCGCAGGGTTTCCCTAAAAAATGTATAAAAATGCTGAATAAAAAACACCTTTTCCTAAAATACAAATATGCAAACCAGAAAAAACAAGCGAAGTCTGAAAGCGCAAGGTCCCCCGAACAGAACAATACCCAACATGCATAGCTACTTTTAACCCTTTTAATTGCCAGCCTTAAAAACCCTTAAAAAATCAAAAACAAATTGACATGGGGTCCCCCTTACCCAAAGTAACCAGCCCGGGACTAGCTATGCAGGGCTTGTAGAAACAGGGCGCAGGGGCCAGCTTTTGTGGCCCCTGGCCCTGCAGGCTACAAGCCTGCATAGCCCGTGGGTCCGGGCTCTTCTGCCCCCCCCGGGCTTTGGGGAGGCAGGTAATGGGGGTGCCGGGGGTTAATGGCAAGTCACCCGCTAGTTGCAGGTGACTTGCCATCCCCCCAGCCTTGTGAACTGGTATAGGGGTCATGGACCCCTTACCAGTTCACAAGGGGTTAAATGTAAAAAAAAGACACTGACACAAGAAAAATAAATCTTTATTATTATTTTTTTTTACTGTACTCACCTCCGATCCTGGGTCCCTCTTTGCTGTCCCGCGCCGCTCACTCAGCTCCGGCATCTGTCCGATCAGAGCCTCCTCGCCTCACACACGCCCTGCTCCGATCACCACCGGCATCTGTCAGATACCGGTGGTGATCGGAGCAGGGCGGGTGTGAGGTAGTATCGGAGGAGCGGGATGACGTCATCCCGCTCCTCCCACAATGGGCGGGGCTAGGGGGCGGCGGCCATTGCCGCCATTACAAGAGGTGAGGACCCGGAAGCCTGCGCAGCCCGGGGGGGGGGCTGCCCAGTGAAGAGGAGACCCGGACAGAGGTATCGTTTTTTTATAAGTGACAGTTTTTTTTTTTGGTTTTTTTTTGGGCAGCGCTGGAAACGGGGGGGCGTCCGGTTTCGGGCCCCCTCCTGAAGACGGAGGACGACGGGGGGGGGGGATCGGATGCCCCCCCCCCCCCCAGGAAGAGGGGACCTGCAGCTACACATGGATACCAGAGGTAAGCATTTTTTTTTTCTATTTTTTAACTATTAGGGGGAAATGCCAGGCACGTAGTTTCTACGTGCTTGGCACTTAAGGGTAGGAGAAGCAACCACGTAGAAACTACGTGCTTGCCATTTAAAGGGTTAAACCCTTGTCCTTCCTCAGCTATGGGGGCAGTCTTATAAAGACTGGATTCCCACTTTAAGAAAGCTGCAAATGTGTCTACTTGTGTGCTATAGTACTACAGTATTCTCTATGGAGTAATTTGTCTGAGCAAATAAAGATTGCAGCAGTTATAGCCATTACAGAGATCATTTATTTCTTAAACCAGAACAACACACATTTTCCACAAAATGGGTGTTGTTCCGGGCAGTCATGTAGTTGCCAGCACTGGTCTGGCCAACTACTGGCACCTAAGTCACCATGGCAGCCGTGTCGAATTTCTCACAGGGATCGAGGAGAAAGTAAATATTTCTCCCAGTTGTCCTAGTTAATGCCCAGGGGGACATTCGCAATCAGGATGCTTACCTGCACCAGGAACACTCATCTTGTGAAAAATGGGTGTTGTTCTGATTTAAAGATTTAGTTGGAAATAGTTGTGGACCAATCTGTCCAACGAGTTTCGCCACAAAGGCTTTATCAAGGACATGGTCCTGTCTCCTCACATCACATCAAACATACCTACATAACGTTTACTATTATAATTTAAAAGTAGCATGTAATTAACATGTCACGTCTTTATTAATGCTTCTATTTATATATTTTGTTCTGCAGATGTGTGTGACCGAGTCTTCTGTTTTCAACCAAGTTTAGAGACAGATTATAGGCTGGCCTGCAAGCTAACAGAGTTGAGTGCTGTGGCTCCTTTAAGACTTTTGTATCCTAATTGCCCTGCTAACGTGCACCTCCCAGGTTAGTTATAAAATGGTCCCGAGCGGCTGCCACCCCCCCTTTGTTTCTTTAGAATTTGTGCAAGCACATGGTGTGTGGGGTCTAGGCTGTATTGCAAGGTCTTTGACCCTTCCACCCCATGGCTTGCACTTGAGGTTTAGGGCAACCTCAGGTAAGCCTGCTCCCAATTTATCTATTGCACTGTATGTCCCAAAT
The DNA here is from genome assembly GCA_027917425.1 of Gastrophryne carolinensis. Classification (NCBI taxonomy): domain Eukaryota; kingdom Metazoa; phylum Chordata; class Amphibia; order Anura; family Microhylidae; genus Gastrophryne; species Gastrophryne carolinensis. The sequence goes on from CM051234.1 coordinate 219,496,646, forward strand.
GGGCTCTCAGAGATTAGTTAGGACTGCACCCCACAGAGGCACTTTGGCGTAGTGGTGCAGCTTAAGCATACTTCTGCAGATGTGTGTGACCGAGTCCTCTGTTTTTAACCAAGTTTAGAGACAGATTATAAGATGGCCTGCAAGCTAACAGGGTTGAGTGCTGTGGCTCCTTTAAAAAAATATATATATTATATATATATATATTTTGTTTTACTTACAAATCCTTGACTAACAATAAGCTGCCTTACCTTCCTCCTGTTATAAACATGCTGATCCAAGGATAGTACGTATCAAAGAGGCTTGTTTTATTCAATATTTCTCATTAAATATATTTTTACTCTGTTGCCTCCTATTTCTTAATATAAATATAATGTAACCCCCACATCCACCAATCATAAACTCACACAGTTCTTCACATTCAAATCCCCTTCTCTGAGACATTCAGCTCTACCACTGACAATGGTACACTCACAATTGTGTCTGGTAATAACATTTCAAAATTAGATTCCATGGTTAGTAAAGCCATAACCTAACCAATTGAAAAAAAATACTACTATATATTTCAAGTTTTGAAAGCCATGTTCCATCCAGGTGTAAAAACAAATGTAAAAGCAATGTGAAGCATTTCAACCCTCAAAAAAGGACCAGTCTACTGATAATAAAACAAACCCCAAAAATACCTCAGCTAATCTCTATCACCAGATAAACTGGCTATACCAAATAATGAAGGCTGCCACGTGAATCAATTTGTTCAAATTAAACAGCAATTCCCCATTCACTTTGAAAGACACAAAAAGTTTTTTCTTTTTATCGAAAAATATATTTATTACATCTTTTTTACATGCCAAAAAATATATCGCCCATTAAAAACAGACCAACAGTAGAAGGCAGTATAGGTATTGTATCAGATCAAAAAAGATAATACATCACTATACACAATTCATAAGGGTGGCATGTATATTCCAATGCATACAAATGTGTACAGATATAATCAGATAAAAGAAGCTTTAGCTGGTGTAATCCCAATAAACAATCACAATGTCAAACAAATGAAGTGCCAATATGTAAACAAATCACTTTGAACAATAAAGTGCTATAAGTTCTAAAACATGTAATATTAAAAATACATTTGATAAGTGACCTATACCTATTTAAATAGCATTGACTAGTGTAAAAAAACCCAGGCAATATCCACATACTTATATCACATTTGTATACTCATACCCCACTAATATAGTAAAAAAAGGGTTACCGACATGTATATTGAACCGTCAGAACTCTAGCAAGATTCGCAACTCCTGCCACTTCATCCGGGAATAGTCTACTGATAATATCTTGATTGCGATATGCCCCCTTCGAATCTCTTAAAGGGACATTCCAGGCAAAGGGGGAAATTAGTCTTTCTGATCCTCCCATGCTGGCTTTCAGGAGCTACATTTTAATACAGTTTTATTTGGTCTGCGTTATATCACTCAATTGTGCACTTTATTGGTCTGAAGGCCACATTATACAATTGTTCCAATTTTTATACAATTGTCCAAGGGCCACATTGTACAATTGTATATGCAAAGGTGAGGCTGGAAAAAGTGAATGAACAGAACGGGTAAGAGGTGAGCAGACGTGAGACGAGGTGAGCAGAAGAGGCGGGTAGAGGTAAGTAGAAGAGCAGAGATGGGCAGGGGTGAGTCAGGAAATAGTGAAAAGCAAGGTTGGCTGAGGTGAGGCCACAAGAGGTGAAGAGAGCAGAGGTGCGGGGCGGACGATGAGTTGGAAAGAAGTAGGCAGGGGTGAGGCGAGAAAAGGTGAGATGATTATGAGTGGGGTAAGGTGTGAAGAAGTAAACATGGATTAGGCGGGAAAAATGAGCAGAGATAAGGCAGGCAGAGGTAAGCAGAGGAGGGTAGATGCAGGCAGAGGTGCCAGGGATCGCAACTGATGGCATTGTGGGCCACATGAGACCCAGAAGACACAGGTTGTGTATCCCTGTTCTATGGGGTTTATCAGCAAATGCAAAGTGCTGGCAAATGAAATATGCAGCCCCTGACAGCCAGAATGGGGAAAGCAGAAAGAAGGCTAATTTAGCCTTTTGACTGGAATGTCTCTTTAACCCTTTAAGTTCCAGCCTTCCTAGAATTTTTGTCACCCTTTGTTGCCAGACCACTTTTCACTATTTTGTGATAAATATGTTCAACTTTGATTTTTGAAGGGATTTTCCAGGAAAATTATATATTGTTTTTTTTACGAGTCTGAGCTTTAACATGAAATGTCTTGTTTGCCATTTTTTTAGTGTATTCTCAATACTTTTGGGTGAAATATGTGCAAAAAAATAAAAAAAAAATCTATTTTTGCAATTTGTAGTGTTTTTTTGTAATTTATTGCGTGTGAAACACCAATTTCTCCCGGTCACAGCGGTACCACATATGTATTGGTAGACACCCTTTCCTGCCCAGGAGACTCCCCCAAACTGAAACAGAGCTTTAGGAGATTTTCAGATAAACAACTATGCTATGTGCTAGGCGCACCTTGCAGATATTCCAGAAAAACAACCCTTTACTTTTGAAATACCCCCCACAAACTAATATTCTCTGAAAGTACACATCTCTTTCTAGGCATACCAGGCTTGTTTATGTGGGTGCAGTTTTGTGGAAGTAATCCCTCAATCAATTTTTTGGTTGCACAGAGTTTCCCTAAAAAAGAATAAAAAAGAAGAATCAAAGCCACATTTTCCTTAAAAAAACTATATGCAAACAAGAAAAAACAAGTAAAATCTGAAAAGCAACATCCCCCGAACCGAACAATACCCAACATGCATAGCTACTGTCAAAGGAAGAGATGCCAAACACCCCAAAGTAAAGTGTGCATAACGGTAATTATACTTGAAAATTTCAGCTCTGCTGACAAAGTGCGCATCTTGCAATTTTTCAACCAAAACAACCCTTTACATTTGGAATACCCCCCACAAAACTTATATTCCCTGAAAGTACACATGTTAAGCTTTCTAAGCATACCCAGCTTGCTGTAGTGGCAAACAAGAAAAAACAAGCTAAATCTGAAAGTGCAAGGTCCCTCGAGCAGAACAATACCCAACATGCATAGGTACTATTAACCCTTTTAATTGCCAGCCTACTTGAAGTTTTGTCACCCTCTGTTGACAGTGCATTTTTCCCATTTTGCACCATCTTTAACCCTGATTTTTGCTGGAATTTCCAGGAAAATTATATACATATTTTTGCAGCAAAGTTTAGGCTTTAACATCAAATGTCTTGTTTGTAATTTTTCTACTGTTTTTTAAATATTTTTGCGTAAAAAAAAAAATAAAATAAATAAAATAATATTTTGTAGACAATTATCTCCTTTATTTTAAATAAAACATTTGTTTTATTCATGAAAACCATATTGCATGTGAAAGCCCCATTTCTCCCGATTACAACGGTACCACATATGTATCGGTAGCCCCCCCATTCTTGCCCAGGAGACCCCCCAAACTGAAAATAGCACTTTATAACATTTACAAATAAAATACTACTATCCACACTATAAACATAAGGGGTTAATTAAAAAAAAATGACATAGGGTCCCCCCTCCATTTTTCGGGGAATTTTAAGGGTTAAAAAAAATGACGTGGGGCCCCCCTTACCCATCATAACCAGCCCGGTACCAGATATGGGGGCTTGTAGGAACAGGGTTTCAGACTTTCAGATGTCAGGTCTTATCACCGGAGGTGGTTGGAGGGTAGAGGATGTGGTCCCCTGCCTCCCCATCCCCCTCCAGTAATTGGATACCCCCAGGGTGAAGAGAAGACCCAGCGGGTTCGAACGAGGGGTCAGGTGAGTGTTAATTTACTTTATTTTTTACGCTAGCAGGGGGGAAAGCCAGCCCGTAGGTACTACAGGCTTGGCACTTAACGGTCGGAGAGGCAACCAACGTAGTACCTACGGGCTTGGCACTTAAAGGGTTAAACCTTTAACTGCCAGCCTACCTAGAGATTGTGTTACCCTCTCTTGCCAGACCATTTTTCACTATTTTGAAGGGATTTCCCAGGAACATTATATACAGTTTTTTTCAGCAGTGTAAAAGCCACCTTTCTTCCAGTTACAGAGGTACCGCAAATGTATTGGCAGACACCATTTCCTGCCCAGGAGACTCCCTAAAACAGCTCTTTAGGAGATTTTCAAATAAAATACAACTGCTATGTACACCTTGCAGTTTTCAGAAAAACAACCCTTTACATTTGAAGTACCCCCTAAAAACTTTATGACTTGCTAGCCCCTAAGCCTTGTGACCTGGTATAGGGGTCTGATGGACCCTTTACCAGTTCACAGAAGGTTAAGTGTAAAAAAAACACACAAAAATATGTAATTATTTTTTTTCCATCCACCCCTGAACATTGTGTCCCACACTTACCACTCTTGCTTCTTCTCTCCTGCTGTAAGCCTTTTACACCTGCTGGGCAAAAGGAGACAAAGGGTTCATTAAAAATGACGTAAGGCGGACCGCCGTTTTTTGTTTTTTTAAAGGTTAATAACCCTTAAAAATCCCACAAAAATGGCGTGGGGTGTCCCCTACCCAGCATAACTAGCCCAGGGACCATCTATGGGGGCTTGTAGAAAAGGGTGCATGGGCCAGCTCTGCCCTGCAGGCTACAAACTCACACAGCCTAAATGGCCCCGGGCTCTTTTGCCCCCACCCTGGGCTTTGGGGAGGTAGGTAGTGGGGGTGCTGAGGAATAATAGTGAGTCACCCACTAGCCACAGGTTGCCAGCCCCCAAGCTTTGTGAACTGGTATGGGTGTCTCATGGATCCCTTACCAGTTCACAAAGGGTTAATTGTAAAAAAAAAAAAAAAAAAAACTGACACTTAAAAAAGCCTAATTTTTTTTTCAACACTCACCTCCGATCCTGTGTCCCACGGCAATGTGGTGACTGCCGGGGGTGATTTCTGAGGGGGGCTGGGGTGGCAGGGGATCACAGCCCCCCTACCTCCCTCCAGAGATTACCCCTGGCATCTAACAGCTCAGTGACAGAAGCATGATGACGTCACTGATTGATGGCATCCGACGCCCGAGAAAAGCGGGGCTAGCGGTGGTGACTCTCCTCACGGTGGAAAAGCCCGGGGTGGTCGGAAGCCCTCTATAGTGAAGAGGAGACTCAGTGGGAGGGATCATAGCTGCAAGTGAGTAAATGTAATTTATTTATTTTTCTTTTACAGTCAATGGCGGCGGACAAAGTGCGGAGTCCGGAGGAGACCCGGGGGGGGGGGGGATTGGTTGTCCCCCGGGTGAAGAGAAGACCCGGCTAGACCGTTCAAGGGGTCAGGTGTTTTTTTTTCTTCACTTGACGGCTAGCAGGGGGGAAAGTCAGGCCCGTAACTCTCACGTGCTTGGCGATTAATGGTAACCACACTAGAGTTACATGCTTACCATTTAAAGGGTTAATACCACATATAACCACAGTCCACCACAGAGTTAAGACCCATCCAGCCCACCAAAGAACTCCCCCAGGAACAGGACACCCCTAACAGGCACCCAAGTTAAACAGGTGCATTCAGTGCAGATCATGCCCAGCTCTTTTTATTTTGGTGGGTTGCAGGGATTTTTTTGTATCTGGTAAACAGCTTGAAATGTATCACACCTCAGTTGCAAGGTGTGAGCGAGGCTGGTATCCAGCCATCTAACCCCTAAGTTAACTAACAATCCACTATTTCCTCCGGGGGTCACCCATGACTTTAGCTTTGGATGGTGGAGACCAATGGCTTTGGAACAATATTTGACCTCTGTACGCCTAGAGACATAAAATCCTTTGAGGATCTCAGTGCCACAAAACAGATCCCGCCGTCCGAGGTTTTCCGGTATTTGCAACTCTCGCACTTTGTCAGGAGTAATCTTAAAAAGGGGACCCCACCATATAGGTTGACCCCATTAGAGCAGGCATGCTCCCACCAGCCTTTTGCAAAGTGGCTGATTCCGCATATTTATGGTGCATTAGTGCACCGGGCGGAATCGCCACGACATGGGTACATGGCGAGGTGGGAGGTGGTTCTGGGAGCTAATATTGGGGAGGAAGACCTAGGAAGACTGGAGGGGGTACTACACCCCGGCCAGGCTTCACAAGTGCTCTGCCTCCCACTTCCTACTTATGTTTCAGAGGGTGTGGATAGGGGAATACCTCCATGTGTGGTGGGGATGCCCTGTGGTCCAGGGCTTGTGGAACGAGGCATGCAAAGTTTTATCTGGCATCCTGGGAAGGCTTTGCTCCCCTAGTCCATTGGAGGCCCTACTATCACTAAAGCAAAACCCTTACACGAGGGATGAGTGGCACTTAACTAAGCACCTTCTGGTCTCAGTAAGGCTTATGGTAGCGGCCAACTGGAAGGCTCTAAAGTTATCATGGCAGGAAGTGGAAGCGAGAATGGCCAACATTATGGTAAATGTGCAATTGACAGCCTCAATCATGTTCCGCAGGGAGAGGTTTGATCAAATATGGGAGCTGTAGCGGGAGTTTTAACAGAAGAAGTTGTGAAGGGAGAAAAGAAAACTGGGCTTTGTGTGATTGGTTTAAGGGATAGAGAAGTGTGCGGGATACTGCCCTCTCCCCTACATGCGGGCAAGCATCGCCGCCCCCCCTTCCGTCCCTTCCCCCCATTCTTCTTTTAGTTTCTCTTCTTTCATTGGACCCGTCCTGGGTCGCTTTCTTGCTTTACTCTATAATATAGATGTGAAATATGTCAACACAATCTTAATTGTACAGTATGCTCCAGTGCTGCTCCTCAGAGAGATATCAGTGGAGTAAAGGGAGGTCCCACCGGGAAGTTCTTCCTTGGGTAGGTCCAAGATATGCAACAGGGCAGCGTGTGCTGTCGCAGGACGGAGGGAGCCAGTGGGCGCTTTGTAGGAGTCGGATTATGTTTGAGATAATAAATATGCATAGGTTGTGTTCAAATGATGTTCAGATGATGACTCTTATGTATACTTAATTGTGAAGATGGAACATAACTGTAATTCCTATGCATGATGTACTTATTCATGACTGACAATAAAAATATTGTAAAAGAAATGTGTCACACCTAAATGGAATATAGATATTAACACTTAAAATAAAATGTATGAATTGGACAGCTGCTGGCTTCCAGTCTATTTGAACTGCACAGCAAAAGATTCCAATATGGGTTAAAATCCAACACTTTAGATTGTTTGGTAAAGTTAGCCAGTGATACCTTCTTCAGTGAGACAGATCTGATTTCAGGTAGCATGCAAGAAAAGCAATCTGAAATCTGAGACCTGCAATTTTGTGCTGTCGTCTTTAGAAACATTTGTTTACTTACAATGTATTGGAAACTAAGACCAAATCAACTGGAATGTTTTATCCAACTGTGTGATTAAAATACAGAACTTCAGATAAAAGCAACACAGCCTGATTAGTTACAGTTATTTCACACTCATCTAAGGTTTTGAAAGGAAAGGCTTACACTGAATTTGAGCTCAGTGACGTTTGCTACTCCTCATGATGCAAAAGCAGAAATAAACTTTTGAGAACATCAGAAAACACAAAAATACAATTCTGTGAGATACTCACCTGTAGAAATTGGTATTATACGCATACACCACGTCCTGCTCCATCTATAATACTTACACATGGGTAATCCTCCGCCAGAGGGCGCTGTTCACTGCAGACATGCAAAAACAGGCTCCTCCCGGCCCTTCATATACCCAGGGACCTCCCACAAATCCCCAGTATTGAAAAGCAGTGAGAAAAGAAGCCGGGAGAAACCGACCACCAACTGGTAACAAAGGTAATGATAACAATCACCATACAGGGGATCCAGAAAAATGTAAAACCAGAGTGGGGTGGAGCAGGACGTGCTGTATGCATATAATACCAATTCTACAAGTGAGTATCTCACAGAATTGTATTATTCTAAGCATACAGCACGTCCTGCTCCATCTATAATACTTACACATGGGACATCCAATAGCAGTGTCCATAAAGTAGGGTGGGATCCCCAAAAAAACAAGGCATAGCAGACAGTAAAGGCGCTGTCACCTGCAAAACTTTGCAACCAGGTACGACATGAGCAGAGGCTCTAACGTCAATCTCATAACAAAACCTTTGAAAGGTATGAACAGAGACAAGCAAGAGTCTAGTAACTTATTTAACAGTAAAAACCTGGTGCTGAAGGCCAATGGTACCCAAACACCAATATAACGGAATAAAGTGAAAAAGGGAGATTCTTCCCCCTTAAAGGAATAGGCCAGTGTAACGGCCAACCAGCCCACAGGCAACAGAAGCCTCGTGGAAAACGTAAAACTCCCCCTAAGGGGAATGCGAACTGGTCTCCCGTCAGACAGGCGGGAATACTGACCCCTTCATTAGCAAGAAGCCGAAACCTTTACTCAGGACCAGGAAGGCATCCAAGTAAGATCAATCCAAAGGGCGCAGTGGCCCTGGAAGCAAGCGATATCAGGCTCATACAAAAGGAGGCGCCCGCAGACCCCAAGTGCATCAATCCCCCTAAGGGACAAGAACCACCAGGAAAAATTGCAACACCTGTAAAGGGAATGTAGACCCTTTAGATCAGCATTATTAAGAATAAGGTCCGTAGTTAGACTAAACGGACTTAAACAATGATCATAAAACACCACTTGGGCAAAGAGGTCCGGCGTAAGACGGAATACCACCACGTCATGGTATATATATATATATATATATATATATATATATATATATATATATATATCGAGCCAAGGCTAAGTAATCAGATCCACCTTCTCAGGCACACGTCTGACTGAAGCAGAAGCCCCCAGAGAAGCGACTTGGACTACAAGGCAGCTCAGACAGCATCGAGCATAAGTCCCAAGGGAACAATCCGCAGGGCACACAGAATGAAAATGGATCCCAACAGGAACCACAGAACTACTTGGGAGATGCCCATGAGCAAACCCCAAAAGAATTCCTCACAAGGAAGACAGAACCAGACTCCTACAGGAAGACAGCCAGGACAAAACCTGAACCTTCCGAGTACCTAGATGGGGAGCCAACCCCCAACCTATGCGGTAATGACTCTAGAACCCTGGGAACCGAGAGCGTCCAACAGGTAAGAGACCAAAACTCATGCCAATCAATATGGGTACACCATGAACCATAATAGACGGAGGAAGAGGAAGCCAAGAAGCTTTCTCCTAGCCCCCCATATACCAAGTCACCCAGAAGATAAGCCCGTCTCAAAGGGTGAATGAATCAGCTGTCAAGCCCCAGACTAGAGTCTGTAGATTGAGACGACAAAAGAAGGGGCCTGACAAGGGGCCTGACAGGTCCGCAGAACCACAGTTCAGAAGGCCACCCAGGGGCCATCAATCTCACGGGTTTCTCTATCAGCACAACCGTGCGCAGAACCCCACATAGTAGGGTGAACGAAGAGAAGGCATATAAAAAAGAGAATCTATGCATAATTTCACTAAGCCCCCATGACCAGAGTCAGAATATTCTGGGACAGTAAAAACAAGGGTGGAGCCCCTGTGGCATAAGCGAGACCCAACAGAGCCACCCTAGTTGGCTCACAGAGCGACACCAGGATAGCATAACCTGCCACTGAAAGGCATCCATTGGAGCGAATACCGCTGAGGAGCAGGGGGCGTAGACCCGCGCCCAGATCGGGATCAGGAACCCTCCAGAGGGATCATCCTGCTTCAAGCTCCAGACCAAAAATAAGACAGGCCATTGTCTTCCAACAGACCAAGAGTCCCCAAATAGACAGGTCCTAAAAGGGGAGAAGTCCAGCCGTATAGAGTCAACGGAAGGCTCCCTACAGAAACAGATGGACCCTCTAAGGGACCCTACCTAGGAACCACGGGGAGCTTTGGAAGAAAGTCCCCCCCCCCCCGCCTACCTGCGAGACTTGATACCCAAGGTGACCATTCACAGGAAGATGCAAGCAAAGAAGGGGGTGCCCCCTGACAGGGCCTTTGAATATGATCAGCTCAAGAGGAACCACCTTACCAAGGGGGAATGAGCACAGATCAAGCCCCAGGGGTGCTGGAACACCATGTAGGATCAATAACCTACTGTGCCGAAGAGCCCGAGGGCTCTGTATATAAGGGACATCATCTGATACGCCACCAACGTGCCCACCAGCTGCAATCCTGCCTGGTGAAAGTAAGATGTCAGCGGATGGCGGATCGCACCATGCGCGCGCGCGAAGATTGTCAAAATGGCGCCAAGCGAACCTCGAGGGGCGGGCCTGACCAGGCTGTGACGCAGAGTGCGTCATGCCGAGTCCCCGCCTCCCCCAAAGAGCGCGAAGCTCTAATCAACGAAAAATAAAGACAGTAGTGGATAGCAAGCGCATACATAAAGTTGCTGTCACGCTGGAACATGATGCTGCCGTCTGGGCAGTACGCTAATATTAATGAAAGGACAAACAGGCTCGCAACTATGGAGCAAAGAGCGCGACACTGACACCCAAGTATAATAAACGATCAAAGGCCTTAACGTGTTATATTGCACTAGGACTGCCACACATACCCCCCCCTTCTTTTCCCCCGAGCTACGGGAGGAAGCGAGGGAGAAGTGGACATGCGTCCAGGGTACTAACTCTGTAAGGGGCATGGGCAACAATGCGGGAGGGGCATCCACTAGAGGCTCACCATCGGCCTAACTGCCTAACCTATGGTGGGGGATTGCGGTGGAGCATGGCTCCGTTAAGCACACAAGGTGCTGCCTACCTTCACCCGACCAACGCAGCCCAGGCTGGGAGGCATATTCTTCATAAAGAGGCCCACTCGCCTGCGAGAGCGTGATACTTCATGTCTTCGCAGTTCAGCACTGCAGAGAAAGCTGGGGATTTGTGGGAGGTCCCTGGGTATATGAAGGGCCGGAAGGAGCCTGTTTTTGCATGTCGGCAGTGAACAGCGCCCTCTGGCGGAGGATTACCCATGTGTAAGTATTATAGATGGAGCAGGACGTGCTGTATGCTTAGAATAAATCATTTTGCAGCTAAGGAACAAATACATCCACAAGGGAAATGTATACATGAGCAAGTTTCTTCTGCAAAATGTATTTTGAAAAGATGTCCAGACACTGTTTAATACAGTGAGATACAGCTCATGGTGTGACACACTTCACATCACTTGGGTATAGAATAGATCCTGCAGGTATCACAATTTATCAGTTTATTATTAATTGATTTCCTGTACAATGCTATGCAAATAATATTTCATCATAGTCTATCACAGGCATGAGCAGCATGTGGCTCTAAAAGCCATTTGATATAGCCCCCAACATCATACCTAAGTGAAGGTGGAATGGACATAGAAGCATTATACAGGTAAGAATTTAGCTGTGGGGTTAGTAGAAAAATACAATTCTGTGAAATACTCACCTGTAGAATTGGTATTATAAGTATACAGTACGTCCTGCTCCAGATAGATTACTTACACTTGGGTTATCCTCCGCCAGATGGCGCTGCACTGCAGAGACATGCAAAACAGGCTCCTCCCGGCCCCTCAAATACCCGGGGACCTCCCACAAATCCCCAGCATTGAAAAGCAGTGAACAAGAAGCCGGGAGAATTTAACCACCCAAAAACTGGTAACTTATAACAATGATAACAATCACCATACAGGGGATCCAGAATAATGCAAAAACCAGGGCGGGGTGGAGCAGGACGTACTGTATACTTATAATACCAATTCTACAGGTGAGTATTTCACAGAATTGTATTATTCTTAGAGGCCGATTTATTAATAGCGCCAGGTAGCGACAGATGAGCGACAGTAGCGTGATTTTCACAGCGCCGGCTAGTATTCGCTGTGCTTGGCCGTTGTTCGGTTGTTGACAGCGACTCAGTCGGTGTGCGCTAATGTTGAATACGGGGTTAGGAGTCGCTGTTTGACAGGTTCCGCGCTGTATGGGAGCGCATGACAACGAATGACCATAGCGAACGGCTCCCAACATATTCATTAACAAATCACGCTCAAAAAATTCTTGCGCTGTAAAATGCATGTTTAAACCCCAGAGCGCGGGCGGCGATGTGTTAAAAGTAGTTTTTTAACTCCCAAACAACCTTATTTTTGGAAAAAAAAAAATAAACAAGTTTTTATAAACATTTTGTAATATGAATACATTAATATCAGACCTGTAATATCAATTCTGCACAATTTTTTAGATATAACATTGCAGAAGTGGTCACCGAATTTTTGACATTTAAAAAAAAAAAAAAAAAAAAACATTAATATCAATTAATTATGAATATTTAAAGATTGCTCCATTGAAATGCATTGGAGAGCGCCAGGTAGCGAGAGGTCATACCTGGCGCTGTGATGGGATTAGCAGCGGCGCTGTTCGCTGAAGTCTGCAACATGATGAATCCCGCGCTAGCTGACGCTCTCGCCGGTGCTAGCCTCATTTAGCGTGATAAATGCATGATTGTGTTCGCAGCCTGGCGTTCTGGAGTCGGTAGTGAGACACTACCTGGCGCTATCCCTTGATAAATAAGGCCCTTAGTATACAGTACGTCCTGCTCCAGATAGATTACTTACACTTGGGACATCCAATAGCAGTGTCCATAAAGTAGGGTGGGATCCCCAATAAAAAAGGTAACAGCAGACAGTTTAAACCACTGACGCCTGCAAAACCTTGCGGCCAAAAACAGCATCAGCTAAGCCTTAACATCAACCTTGTAAAACTTTGAAAAGGTAAGAACAGAAGACCAAGTAGCGGCCTTGCAAACTTGTTCAACAGAAGCCTGGTGCTGGAAGGCCCAAGAGGCACCAATAGCACGAGTAGAATGAGCAGTAAGGCGGAAGGGAGGATTCTCCCCCTTAGCAGAATAGGCCTGAATCACAGCCTGATGGATCCATTTGCTGATAGTAGACTTGGCAGGAGCCAAACCCTTCCTAGGACTAGAAGGGACCACAAAAAGAGCATCAGTTTTCCTGAAGGACGCAGTAACTACTAGGTAATACTTCAGACACCTGAGCACATCCAAGGAATGCAAAACCCTTTCCTTAGCATTGCTAGGATTAGGGCATAATGAAGGAAGAACAATATCTTGATTCAAATGAAAAGCAGACACCACCCTAGGCAGAAAATCCATCTTAAAACGGAACACCACCTGATCCTGGTGTCTCTCACAGTATGGGGGCTGTATAGACACAGCCACCAGCTCAGACACACGCCTGACCGAAGTAATAGCCACCAGAAAGACAACCTTGAGGGTAAGTACAGCCAGAGCAGCATCCTGAATAGGTTCAAAGGGAGCACCCTGCAAGGCAGACAAGACCAAGCTCAAATCCCAAACAGGGACCATAGGTTTTCGTGGGGAACGCACATGAGTAACCCCCTGAAAGAAAGTCTTAACAAAGCAATGCTAAGCAAAAAGACTTCTGAAAGAAGACAGACAGGGCAGAAACCTGACCCTTCAAAGAACTGAGTTGGAGACCCGACTCCAACCCATGCTGTAAAAACTCCAGAACCCTGGGAACTGAGAACACCCGACAGGGAAGAGACCTAGACTCACACCAGTCAATGTAGGTACGCCATACCCTATAATAGATGGAAGAAGAAGTTTTCTTCCTAGCCTTCACCATGGTCTCAACCACCGAGGCAGACAGGCCTTTCTCCATCAAGATGGAGGTTTCAGCAGCCAGGCTGTCAAGCCAGAGTTTGTAAATTGGGATGGAGTAAGAGGCCCTGAGTGAGCAGATCTGGCACTCCTGGCAGGACGTACTGATCTACTGCCATCTGCACCACGTCTGCGAACCACACTCTTCTTGGACACCTGGGGGCCACCAGAATCACTGGCACCCCTTCCAGAGCAATCTTGCGCAGGACCCTGCCCAGCAGGGGGAATGGAGGAAAGACATACAGGAGCCGAAATTCCTACCATGACATGGTCAGAGCATCTGTGGTCAAGGCCAGAGGATACTGAGACAGGAAGACAAAGGCCTGGAGCTTGTGATTGTGATGGGATGCGAACAGATCCACATCCTGTAGAACCCAACGGTGACACAGGGACTGGAACACCCTGTTGTAGAGGGACCCCCCCGGAATGTATACCGCTGATATGCAGGGAACATTGGCCTACACCCAGGTCAGAATCAGAGACACTTCCTGGAGGGCCCTCTTGCTCCAGGTCCCTCCCTGATGTTTAATGTAGGCAACTGCCGTCAGGTTGTCCGAGCGCCCCTGAACAGGCAGGCCCTGAAGATGAGTAGTCAAGCGAGCCAGAACTAACCTGACCGCTCACAGCTTCAAGACATTGATAGGTGTGTGGGCCTCCTGAGTGCCCCACCTCCCCTGGAACCGCAGGGACTTCCAGAACCCCCCCCCCCCCCAACCTGATAGACTGGCATCCGTGGTGACCATCTCCCATGAAGGGGCAAGAAAGGATCTGCCCCCCAACAGGTTCCTTGAGTCCATCCACCAAGAAAGGGACCTCCTTACCAGGGGGGAAAGCACACAGACCCTGTCCAGGGATGCTGGGTCCATGTCCCATACAGACAATAGGAGAAGTTGCAGAAGCCCCAAGTGGAACCGAGCATAAGGGACCGCTTCGAAGCACGCCACCCTCAGGCCCACCAGCTGCATCCCCTGCCTGGTGGAGGGATGGGGACAAGCTAGGAGGGACTGAGCCTGTGCAAGCAGATTGTCCACCTTCTGCTGAGGAAGGAAGATCCTTGCCTGAACTGTATCCAGATTCATTCCTAGGAATGGAGTTACCAAGGAAGGGGACAGTGAGGACTTGGGGTGGTTGATTATCCATCCAAATGACTCCAGAATGGACACCACCAGCTGAGTAACCAACTCTGCCTGATGTAGAGACTGGGAAGAGATGAGGATGTCCAGGTAGTGTAGCATGCGGATGCCCCTTGGCCTCATCAGAGACATCACCCCCGCCAGCACCTTGGTGAGCACCTCTGGGAGCTGAAGAGAGGCCAGATGGCAAAGGCCACAAATTGGCAGTGTTGATCTTCCAACGCGAATCTGGGGAACCTTGGTGTCCTGAAAACACAGGGATGTGAAGGTAAGCATCTTTGATATCCACAGATGTCATGAAACCCCCGGGGCGCAAGGAGCTGATGGCCGAGCGCAGGGTTTCCATGCGAAAAAAACGCCTGTTCTTGACAATTTTGCTTAAGATATGTAAATCCAGAATGGGCCTGACTGACCCATCTTTTTGGGGACTGTGAAAAGGTTGGTGTAGAGTCCCTTGCCTCTGTCTTTTAAGGGAAATCTGCAAATGACCCCCAGACCCAGTAGGCCTTGCACGGCCTGCGCCAACACCTGAGCAGAGGCAGGGACCAGGAGTATCCGGGACTTGATAATCTTGGGGGAGGCCGCACAGCAAACTCTATCTTGTAGCTGGAGGACACTACCTCCTGAATCCACCGGTCTGAGGCGTGATGCCTCCAGACTTGAGCAAAGCGCCGCACCCGTCCCCTCACCCTGACGGGCGAGGGCGCCCCATCATGCCTGAGGGGACTTGGGAGAGGATTTGGGGTTAGACCCCCCGAAGAGCCAGGATGTTGTCTTCTGCTCCTGTGACAGGAATCTGTGCAAGCCCCCGCGAAGGACACCCCTGTTTCTTGTTTAACACAATGGAAGGGGGGGGGGAGGGGGGCCCTGGTCCCGAAGGGGCCGAGACAGCCGTCTGCGCTGGGGTAACTTACCTCTCTTAGCAAACAGGTCTAGACGGGCCCCAAACAGGCGTAGCCCCTTAAAAGGAAGCCCAGTGAGGGCCTTCTTCGCAGCATTGTCAGCACCCCACTGTCGCAGCCAAACCAAGCGGCGTATAGCCACCATAGCCACCACGAGGGCAGAAGTTCTTGCACACATTCTGATGGTGTCATCCAATGCTAATAAGACAAAATTTACAAAAACATCACAACTGGAGAGTGCATTAAACACCTCACAAGGGAGATCATCAGGGGCACTATCAAGCATTTTTCTGATAAGGGTTCTAATGGCCACAGCAGTAATGGCAGAGGGACAGACCGGGCGCAGCGCCCTCCCCGCACATGCAAAGACGTGGGAGGCCAGCAGGTCAATGTGCCGGTCCTCAGCATCCCGCAGGGTAGTAGAATCAAGGGAATGCATGACAGGGGTGTTAGATAGCCCTAGGATCGGGACATCCACCTCGGGGGGGGGGGGGGGGATGACCAACATTTAACCACCTCAGGGGGAAAAGGATACTTCCCCTTTTTGCCTGGGAGCCTCACCAGGGAGAGAGATAGATAGAACCTCAAAGATCTGGGTCAATAATCAGTGTCATCCGGGGCCCAGGGGTCAGAGCCAGAATCGTCATGACCCCTTGGTCTCAGATGAGCCTGAGTCAGAAAAGAGCTCTCCTTCATCAGAAGGGGTATAGCCACACAGATTCATAAACTCCTGAGATCCCATAGGGAAAACAGTAACATAAGGCGTCAAGTGCTGCTTCTTACCAGGGCCCTTACGCGCTAAAGACCTCGCAATAATCTGTTCAGCAGTAGGCAGTCTAGAAGACACATCAGGCTGAGAATCCCCACAAGTATGCAACTCAACAGGAGAGAGATTTAAGCCGGGGGGAGTAATGAAACGAGGTGCAGCCACTGGCAGGTCAGATTGCAAAGCCAGCGCTTGCTCAGCACAGGGTACGCAGACCCATGCCTTGTCAGCATCAGCATGAGGTTGTCCACATGCCATACACAGCCAGTCTTGTCCCAAGGGGACCCCGGTCACATTAGATGCCTCCATATGGTGATTATTAGGCACAATATGCCAGTAGGGATTGATGCTATAAAGCAACCCTGGATGCCCCAATGACCCGCTAGGGAAGTGGGAGTAATTTTACAAGGCCCAACTATCAATTACACCGGGCCGGGAGAAGCCAATGGATTAATCCATCTGAAAGACACAATGAGAAGAAAGGGTGTCAGAACCAAACACACTACAATGAGTATAAAGCCGCCCCCGAGGGCACTTACGGACCACGGTAAGTAAGAACGTCACACGCACGCGCGACCTGACAACATGGCGCCGAGTACCTTGAGGGGTGGGCCAGATCGAGCCGTGACGCAGGGCGCGCCAGGCCAGGCCCCGCCCCCCTGAAGAACGCGAAGTCACCGACAAGCAGCCAATGAGAATGCAGAAGCGTCTGAGGTAATGGTGGGAATAGTCCAATAGGGCCGCAGGCTAATAGCCCCGCTCACCTGCGAGAGAGTGATAATTTCATGTCTTCGCAGTAAGCACTGCAGAGAAATCTGGGGATTTGTGGGAGGTCCCTGGGTATTTGAGGGGCCGGGAGGAGCCTGTTTTGCATGTCTCTGCAGTGCAGCGCCATCTGGCGGAGGATAACCCAAGTGTAAGTAATCTATATGGAGCAGGACGTACTGTATACTAAGAATAAGTTAAAGTTAAAGGGGGCGTGGCTTGACATGGCGCCGTAGAGACGCACGTGAGGGGAGATCCGCACTGACCTGACAATTCCAGGCACTCAGGCTACATCGAAGTAGATGCCCAAGAGGGGGAAAGGCAGGGGAGCCTCCGGGAAGCCCTGTGATCGCTCCATCCCCTCTTTCTTCCACGCCAGGGAGGATGGTGCAGCCCGAGAGGCGGATTCCAAGATGGCGGTGGGGTGCGTGGAACGGAGTGGAGTCGCGGCCCGCCCTGCCCGGCTCGGCCCCGACCAGCAGATGGGAGAGGAGGATCGGCGGCCCTGCGGAGGTGAGACCCTTGCGCCGCCGGGGGCGGGTGGCCTCCCCCCCGCCTCCGTCGGAGCACGGCGGGGACAGACGCATACCGGCCGCTGCCGGGGAGATACCCCTATACCGCTGACGGAGGGAGGTGGCGGATGCTTGCCGGCTGATACCGGGACGGACGGCCGCACGGGAGCCACCGGCGGAGCACCCGGTGGTGCTGAAATCAATGCCTCCCCGGGCCACATACCCTCTGACTCCAGCCAGAGCATGACACATACAAGCCCACAGCGACTGGCAGCCCATCCTGTAGGAGGGGGAGAAAAGCAGCAGCCACATGGTAGCGGCCTCCCCCCACAAATGCTTGCAGACAGAGCTGGGTCCCCAGAAATGGTAAGCAACACCCCAGACTCGCCACCCCGGAGCATGGGACTGACGCACATGTCCCCGGCTGGTAGGGATGCGACGCGGCTCTCACCGGGGTCCATCGCCTTCTCCCCCGAGCCGAGAAGCACACCGGGTGCCCCAACTCCTCCGGAGAGTTCCATCCCGCCATGGAGGGCCCGCCACAGGACAGCCCTGAATAATGGGCTACGCGTCCACTCCCCTTGGGATACACCTAAGCTGCCCCACACTCCCAGCACTTAGCCATAGCTCCTGCCCGACCATTCCACTCGATCTTCTGTTGCATGTAGTTGCGGAAGACAACAACAAACAAACATCAAAGAGGCCCTATGTGGCCTCCCTACCAAAGGTGACTTCGATGGATACGTCTCCAGGATGGAGGGGGCTTTTAAGAAGGAGCTGGCGACCCTTCAGTGAGCTGTGACGAATATCGCGCTTAGAGTAGACGGCGTGGAGAACTCGTACGGGGCACTAGAGGCACGCGTGGCAACTCTGGAACAACAACAAGCGGAGAACAAGCAACATGTGTCCGACCTACTCCTTACACATGATGACGCTGAGAACCACAACCGACGGAACAACCTTCGATTGAGGGGGGTACCCGAGTCTGTGGAGCCCCGAGACCTTGCGGCTACGATAACAACTATCTTCAATGAGCTTTTGGAGCTCCCCAGCACCAACCACATTGAACTTGACCGCGTACACCGTGCCCTGGGCCCTCGCCCGACAGAGAGAGATAGACCCCGAGACATCATATGCAGGATCCACTACTTCCGGATCAAGGAGGAGATCACCCGCCGAGCATGGGAGAGGGGGCCCATTACGTTCCAGGGGGCCCAGGTGGTCATCCTGCAAGATCTGTCCTGTAGGACTCTGCAAATGAGGAGGCTTATAAAACCCCTGCTGGAAGCTGGAAAAATGGTGGTCTCTTCGTGCTGAAATCTCCGAGCCAACTTCGGGACTTGTTCCATTTTTTGGAGACAGCCCTGGTGGACGTGCCGGATTGGACTGCCCCGGACTTGCCGGCCGCCACGAGGAGCAGATGGTCCCCTTCATGGAGGTGGCAGAAGAAACAGACAAGACCGCTGATCCTGCAGCGCCGACGCCCGTTCCTCCCTGCACCGGTAAGTCCCACCACCCTGTAATTTAATACCGGGGGGTGGGCGGTCGAGGCAGGCGAGGCGGTTGGTGCGGTGACAAAAGCTCCTTGATTCTCTAAGGCTTGTTTGCTATAGATTCTGTTGGCCTGGGCTCCGGCTGGGGGCTCGTGCCCCGCCGGACTCCCAGAGTTAAGTTACTGAGATAAAAGTTAAGATATATGTTTGCGGGCCGTCTGGCGCGATTGGGCTGGAATGAGCCCCGTCGTGTCTGGCGGGGGGGCGGTGGCGGGGGCGCGTGCCCAGCCTCCTTACTTGTATAATGGTATGTTGTTAATCTGAGTTTGTTTGGAACTGATCCTGTTTGATCACATGTGTGTGGGTGCTGGCCGGTCATGGTTGTGCGGGGCCTTCCGTTTGGCCGCGTGATGGGCCGCTTCCCCCCCTGGCGGGAGGCCCGCCCCATTCTCTTGGACATCGGCCACTGTCATGGGTGCCTGGCGGCCACCTGGTGGCGTTGTGTGGCTGTCTATACGGCAGCGCCCTGTTGGCCCCGCTGCGCCATCTCACAGTCCCCACCCAACATATTATCTGTTCCCCCTTCCACACCATCAGCGCCTTAGAGTGCAACAGAATGGAAAATTTACAATATAGTGCGGCTCACCCCCCGAGGATGGCGACCCTAGTCCTCCTCTCCCCCTATACAACAGGTGCACCCCTCTAGTGACGGCCTTGGCCCTCGTAGAGGGGAAGACAGAAGCGGACCGCTATCCAGCCCCACAATTGGGGAGATAGAGTGGAATTCCATCGCCCTCCGCTAAAAAGCACCATCTCCGGAACACGCGCATCGTGATTTACCGGTTGACTACCACTTAGCCTAGTTGTTACATATTTGTTGCTCCCTTGTCCCTGTGTTCCCCCGCGTTCTTCATCACTGCCCTAACCCCCAACCCCCCTCCCCGATCCCCCACAACCCCAGAGGCACTAGCAGCTACCTCGTTTTACCCATTCTACTAAGGCGTGGCCTGCGGGCATACACACAACATGGGCTCGCTGAAGGTGGTATCCCTAAATGTGAAAGGCCTTAACACGCCAGAAAAAAGAACGATACTGTGGCAGGAGTTAAGGAGATATAAGGCGAAAATAATCTTTATTTAGGAGACGCACTTTAAAAAAGGAGCCTCCCCCAAGCTGAATAGTAAATTTTTCCTGCACGTCTTCACCAGCAGTACCTCGGAGGGCAAGAAGAAGGGGACGGCAATCTTAATAGCAGGAGACACCCCTTTTTCCCTGTTGGATTCCTGGGCTGATGACTCGGGGAGAGTGGTCATGGTCAAAGGCACAATTAATCAGAAACGCTACACCCTGATTTCAATATACGCTCCCAACCAGGGTCAGGTTCAGTTCCTCAAGCAGACATTAGACAAAGTTGAAAAATTTGCAGAGGGAGAGCTGATCCTCGGTGGAGATTTTAACCTGCCGATTGACCCTCTCATCGACACCTCAGCGGGCAAATCGACAATTACCCAACCTGCCTTGGGATCTTTAAGGAAAAGGCTGCATAATCTCCAGCTGGTAGACGTGTGGCGAATTAGAAATCCCACGGCTAGGGATTATGCATTTTACTCGAAGGTACACGGGACTTATTCCCGAAATGACTATCTCTGGGTCTCGCATAGCCTACTGGAGCGAGTTTCAGGCGACGGCATCTACCCCACCTCATTCTCGGACCATGCCCCAGTCTACCTGGACTTGGATCTGGTGGGCAGGCCCCCCTCCCCCTTTACTTGGAGGCTGAACGAATCTCTGCTGCAGAACTCGGCGGTGCTGCAGGCTGTCAGGGACGGTATCACCTCATACTTTAATGAAAACGACAATGGGGAGGTTTCGCCCCTGACCCTCTGGGAGGCCCACAAAAGCGTTATTCGGGGCATGCTGATCAACCACGCCTCGCGATTAAAGAGGAAGAACACAGCTTTGCTGGCGAGACTGACAGAGAGGGTCAATGCTCTGGAACTTTCCCACAAACAGTCAGAGGCAGCAAGTGTCCTCGGCGAGCTTACGCAAGCTAGAGTGGCTCTCAACGCCCTATTAAGGCAAAAAGCCAAGCATGTGATCAGAAAGTGTAAAAGGCGGTATTACGAGTTTGGCAACAAAAACAGCGCTCTCCTTGCGAGAGCCCTCAAACAGCAGCAGGCCCAAAACTTTATATTATGGACGAATCCCAGCAGAAACAGCACACCTCAGAGGCTATAGCGGGCACATTTAGGAACTATTATGCGGTTCTCTATGGGCTACATGGGGACACATCGGGGTTGAGGCAGCTAGAGAGAATTAGGCAATACCTGGTGGGCTCTAATATGCCGAAGGTCTCAGAGGAGGCCGCAGCCCTAGTTGAGGCTCCAATTGACGTGGGGGAGCTGGCCGAGGCCATTAAATTTACACCCGCGAGCAAGGCGCCAGGACCGGATGGTTTTACGTCTAGGTACTATAAAACCTTTGAGGCCCTGCTGGGTCCGCGACTGGTAAGGGCCTGGAACGCAATATTAGACGGGGAGAACCCGAGAGCTTTCTCATGCAGGGAATTAGAAGCCCACATCACGGTCATACATAAGCCGGGAAAAGATCCGTTATCCTGTAAAAGCTTTAGGGCCATCTCACTGCTTAACGCAGATATGAAGCTATATGCCAAAATATTAGCTAATAGGTTGTCACCTCTGTTCCCTCACCTGGTGCACCTGGATCAGACCGGGTTCATGCTTCATAGAGAGGCTAGGGACAACGTCATTCGAGCCATTAACGTCATTCATGCAGCCAAGACCTCAGAGGTCCCCCCTCTCTACTGAAGCCGAAAAGGCCTTCGACAGGGTAAGCTGGCCTTTCCTGAAAGAGTCCCTTCGGTACATCGGATTGGGGGAGAATATGAGACTGTTCATAGAGGCCTTATACACCACTCCCTCGGCACGAATAAGAATCAATGGACACCTCTCGGGCCCGGTGTGGATCAGCAATGGAACCCGCCAGGGCTGCCCCCTCTCACCCCTCCTCTTTGCCCTATCACTTGAGCCATTCCTGTGTAGAATTAGAAACAATAATGACATTCAGGGACTGGTCTCCCGAGAGAGCACCCACAAAGTCGCTGCCTACGCGGATGATCTGCTCTTTTTTATTACTAACCCCTCCGTAACTATCCCAGTCCTGATGAGGGAATTTGAGACGTACGGGAGGCTCTCATACCTAAAAATCAATTTTGATAAGTCTGAAGCCATGAATATTTCCCTTCAAGGTGACCTAGTCAGGACCATAAGACAGTCCTTTCCCTTTAAGTGGGCCAAGACATCTTTGACATACCTGGGAACCCAGCTGCCAAGCTCCTTGTACAACATAGTGTCCTTGAATTTCCTTCCTCTGGCCAGAAGAATTAGAGCCGACCTGGAGAGGTGGGACCTTCCCACATTCTCCTGGATGGGGAAGGTAAACATAATAAAGATGACGGTGCTGCCCAGACTGTTGTATTTGTTCCAGGCCCTGCCGGTCCGGATCCCTGCGGGTTTCTTTGCTGACCTTAGCAGGTCCCTGTTGAGCTTCGTCTGGAACAAGAAGCAAGCGAGATTCGGGAAATACACACTATACAGGCCCAAGAATCAGGAGGGCATGTCACTACCAGACATTAGGCTCTACTGGGCGGCCTCACATTTACAGAGAACCTGCGAGTGGGCGACATGTCAGGACACAAAAAGATGGGTTCAGCTGGAGTGCGCCGTGACCCTCGCCCCGCCGGACGTCTTGATGTGGGGTAGGGGGGACCTGCCCACAGACCTAAAAAGGCATCCGACCATTGAGGCAACATTGAGGGTCTTTGGGAAGTACAGATCCTACTCAGAGATCTCCCCGTGGCCTTCCCCCATGATACCCGTGATCACTAACCCGTTGTTGACCCCTGGATCAACCAGAGCAGACCTCAGGGAATGGAATGGGTTGCTGCAGCTGAGAGCGGGGGATTTGATTACAGAGAGAGGCTGGACATCGCTGTCAGACTTGAGATCCAGATGGGGTAATGCAGACCTCGACTCATGGACCCTGGTTAGATTACAATCCTTTGTAGCTGGGCAGGGGTTGAAGAGAGAAAGGTGCAGGACCCATACTGTGCTTGAGAGGATTTGTCTGGGTGAAGCACCAAACGACCACCTGACCTCCAAATTATACTTGTTATTGGTGGGGGAGCGGGATAGCCCCCCAACATTCTGGAGGGAATGGGAGGCCGACTTAGGGATGGAGCTTGATGAGGATCAGAGAGAGAAGATTTCATCTCTTGCTCACAAATCCTCAATTGCCACCAGGGTGCAGGAATCTAATTATAAGGTTCTGACCCGATGGTATTATACACCTGACAGGCTCAACAGAATGTCTGCCTCGGTGGATCCACATTGCTGGAGGTGTGGGACCGAACGGGGCACTCTAATGCACATCCTCTGGTCCTGCCCCAAGATTCGTGCATACTGGGAGGGCGTGCTGGCCATAATCTCTCAACTCACAGGGGGCCAGCCCCTCACAGACCCAGCCCAGATCCTGCTACATTTGACGAATCACTCTGTAAGCAAGTATAAGAAATCACTTCAGGGTCCATTTGTTGAATGCAGCTAAGTTAGCGATTCCAAGATTTTGGAAACAAAGAGGAGCCCCCACGGTGAGGGATTGGGTCGCAGAGGCAGTGGCATTGATTGGCTGTGGTATCCTAAGACAAAGCCAAAAAGCAATAAAGGGGGAAAACTGTAACACACCAGCAGAGCCCCAGGCTGGAAGGGCGTAAAAGGGTAAACTATCATCTTTATTAGTTTGCATAATAATAGCTTAAGTCAGGATAATGTGTGTATGTGAGAGTGGTGGAGGTTTGCAACAAGAGTAAAGAGTAAAAGTGCGTCTGCAGTCTTGCGGCTGTCTGATGCAATGGGCAGAGAAGGCCATGAGGGGCCCCACCACTGGAGGTGCAGGTAAATATAAGTTAAATTGAGAATATTACCTTTTTTGGTGTGGGTTCTTATTTATTACTTTAGTCTAATGGACCTAGTTCCCAGGCCCGACATTGCTAGTGGGGGGGCTTACAAGTACCCTACCATATGACCCGCACCCCACCAGCCAGGGGGATAGTGAAAAGCCCACTGCCTGTCAGCACGTCAAAGAGCAGCACCGGGACCCTGCAGAAGGGCATAGGGGCTGGTAATGCACAGCCTCTGGGCCCTTTGGCTCTCGACTTACCAGCCCCTATGCTTGATGTGCCAAGCCGGTTAGTGCCTTGAAAGGGGGACCGCAAGTGACAGAGTTGATGAGAGAGAACCCAACTATCTTACAGCCATTTTACACCACCAAAGTTTAGAACTCCATTGACCTCCATTGATGGGGTTCGGTGCTCAGGGTCAAGTTTGGGTTCCAAACCAAACTCTTAACTGAACCAAACATGAGTTCACTCATCTATAACTATTCATAATTTTTTACTTCATATTCACAAATACATTTAGGAGAAGTGAAGTTCTCTTGACAATGAAGTGAATAAATGAGCAAGCCCCAAAGCATTATATGCTCACATGCATAGAGTGATCTGCTTGGAGCTGCAGAAATCAGGTCCAGACAGTGTGGAGATTTTGCACAGTGAAACCACTAAAGGAGTTTTTTGGCAGATTGTGCACAGTGAAACCACCAGAGGAGTTTTTTTGGCGCTTTCCTTGCACTAGTCTGGTCCACACATTTTATATTGTTTGACTGCTCTAAATAGATGTCTACAATTTTGCCTTGCTTACCCCAAATATCCAGGGCCGTATTTGGTGTCCAGGCTGCCCTAGGCACATTTTTGCTTCACACTGTGAAGGTGAGGGGGCGAGGGGTTATATGCAGAGCCCTATACTTTTTACTGGCTTTCCAGGTTCCTGACACACAGAAGTCTCATGACCACAGCGTTTGGCTGCAGACTGTGTTTAGTCCCTTGCACCCGCTCTTCCCCTGCACACACACATTGCACCTTCCTGTGGATGGAGTGGAACTCAAGAGGGTGCATTAAGGTGCCAGTAGGTGTTTTTATATAGCACTAACAGCACGCTCCAGCAAGCAATCACCCCCCCCCCCCCCCCCAGCAAGAGGCCACCCTAGGCACAGGGTTGCCTAATGGTAAATACAGCCCTGCAAATATCTCGACACCCTAAGAAACCAAGTTAACCTTGTATAGCACCTCCTCACTTTTATAACATTGCTATCCAGAGAATACTTTATAATTACTGTAAATGTTTGAGTAAATACACACGGTCTGAATATGAACATGATGAATAAAAACTGATTTAATAGTTATGCACCCATAGCCAAAATCAACTAGAACTTATTGTGTTCGCACAGGCGAGGCTACATCAGAGTAAATGCATCACATCATGACACACATTAAAGCTTGTGCATACCTTGCTATTCAACAAACAGATTTACTTTCCTATGGTGCTATTGCTTAAATAAGTATGCGCCGTGCTATAAAAACTTTACATTGCAACAGCAGACTGGGCCTATTGTTGACTTTGTATTACAAGACTTTTATTTACTGACCAAGGAATTTAAATTTCAGATAATATTTACCCCTCTGAAGTAATTGTTGATTTTACAGCATAAAGATTATATTGTGAACTTGTATTCCTATGTATTGGGTGTCAGCTGCAACCTGTCAACTTGTGAAAACAACCGACTATGAGGAAACACATCCTGCACTTGTTGTATCATGTTAGTCCAAAGTTAGCAGCGCTCCTATTATAATCAATTTGTCAGTTTTTCCATTAAACTTGATTCTTCCCAGTTGAATGTGCTCTAGTATATCATCCTAGCTGGGGAATGCATTTGTTGTACTAATATCATTTCCATTCTCTACGAGTGTCCATAAGCAAGCAGATGTCCTAATGTTTAAAAGAAGAGAAATTATTTGTCCAGAATTAACCACAACCTGCTATTACCTTTTATACTGAAGTGAGGTAGTTTTGGAATGCTTGCTGTAAATGTATAAAACATGTTTGCTATCTGTGAGAGTATGAACATTTTTTCAGACACATTTTTTGCCCCATAAAATACACATTTTCGCCCAAAAGTGGTGGTGGGGAATGTTAGTGCGTCTTATCAGGCGAATGTACAAAAAAAAAACAAAAGTGAACTTACATAACCTGCGCTCCCGTGCTGCTGGTCGGGCTGCCGCAGCCAAATGATGGAGGAGCAGTGGGTGGGCATGGAGAGGGCAGGGTAACTGATCTCTGCCCGCTGTTCCTGCTTTCGGCGGCTCCACAGTCGTTGCTCCTCAGGCGCGGCATGCACACACACACGGGCAGCGGGTGGAATTGGTCTGTGTTGACGTCTATGTCCTTTTGCTGCATGGATCCGAGAGTGTGCATGTGCCACACCCGAGGATAAGTAGCAGTGGTGGCACTTCATTCATATTGCATGTAATAGCCCAATTTCTCCCGATTACACCGCTACCACATATGTATCGGTAGCCCCCCGCAAACTGAAAAGAGCATTTTATAACATCATAGAAATAAAATACAACTAATATTCACACTATAAAGAGTTAAATAAAAAAAAAATAAATAAATTGGCATGGGGTCCCCAGCTATGTGGGCTTGTAGAACAGGGCACAAGCTGGCATAGGCTATGGCCATTGGCTCTTCTGCCCCCCCCCCCCCGGGCTTTGGGGAGGCAGGCAATTGGGGTGCCGCGGGTTAATGGAAAGGCACCCACTAGCCGCAGGTGGCTTGCCAGACCCAGAGCTTTGTGAATTGGTATAGGGGTCTCATAGATCCCTTACCAGTTCACAAATGGTTAAATGTAAAAAAACACACAAACACAGAGAAAAATACAATTCTGTGATTACTCACCTGTAGAATTGTTATTATGAGAATACAGTATGTCCTGCTCCAGATAAGATTCATTACTCTTGGGTATTACTCCGCCAGTTGGCGCTGGACTGCAGAGACTGCGAAATTGGCTCCTCCCGGCCCTTCAATTACCCGGGACCTCCCACAAATCCCCAGCATTGAAAAGCAGTTAACGAGAAGCCAGGAGAATGATAACAGAACCAACTAGTAACTAACAATGATAACAATCACCATACAGGGGATCCAAGGATAATGCAAACCAAGGGTGGGGTGGAGCAGGATGTACTGTATACTCATAATAACAATTCTACAGGTGAGTAATCACAGAATTGTATTATTCTTAGTATACAGTACGTCCTGCTCCAGATAAGATTCATTACTCTTGGGACATCCAATAGCAGTGTCCATAAAGTAGGGTGGGATCCCCAAAGGTAACAACAGACAGGTCAGACCACTGCCGCCTGCAGAGCCTTGCGGCCAAAAGCAGCATCAGCCGGGGCCCTAACATCAACCTTGTAAAACTTTGAAAAAGTATGAACAGAAGACCAAGTAGCGGTCTTGCAAGCTTGTTCAACAGAAGCCTGGTGCTGAAAAGCCCAAGAGGCACCAATAGCACGAGTGGAATGATCAGTAAGGCAGAAGGGAGGATTCTTCCCCTTAGCAGAGTAGGCCTGAATCACAGCCTGACGGATCCATTTGCTGATAGTAGATTTAGCAGGAGCCAAACCCTTCCTAGGACCAGAAGGGACCACAAAAAGGGCATCAGTTTTTCTGAAAGGTGCAGTAGCCACCAGATAGTACTTCAGACACCTAACCACATCAAAGGAATGCAAAACCCTCTCCTCAGCGTTACTAGGATTAGGGCACAAGGAAGGAAGAACAATGTCCTGATTCAGATGAAATGTTTATATATAGTGAGGGGACCCTAGACCTATCCCCTCAGATAACCACCATACAAAGGGCGCACTCAAAAAGGTATAAGAATAAACATCTATTTTATTTATAAATACATCCACAATTTAAGAAAAATAATTATCTCAACACATACAACAACACATTACACAATTAAAAAACACATACACAAACACAGGGGATCCACCATATACGGAGACTATACTAATAGTGGTAATACAGGGTGGCATATGATTGTGAATGAATAAATCTGATTGGATAATACATATGTATGCCAACAATGAATAAAAAGGTTATAAAAAGTGCTATGACTCTATAAATATATAATTAAAGTGCATAATACATAATGTGCATGTTATGTGCAATTGAGCTAACAAATGTGTGCCCGCATAAAGTGCATCCAAAAAGAAGCAAAGATAATGATACAAAAAACAACAAGCAAAAAACCATGTGCCTAAAACAAAGCAGATCACAATGGATAGTCAATTAAAGTGCTGAAGTGCAGTGCAGCACACACATGGTAATTAACCAGCCAGAGAATACAGTACGTCCTGCTCCAGATAAGATTCATTACCCTTGGGTATTACTCCGCCAGTTGGCGCTGGACTGCAGAGACCGCGAAATTGGCTCCTCCCGGCCCCTCAATTACCCGGGACCTCCCACAAATCCCCAGCATTGAAAAGCAGTTAACGAGAAGCCGGGAGAATGATAACAGAACCAACTAGTAACTATAAAACAATGATAACAATCACCATACAGGGGATCCAAGGATAATGCAAACCAAGGGTGGGGTGGAGCAGGATGTACTGTATACTCATAATAACATTTCTACAGGTGAGTAATCACAGAATTGTATTATTTTTAGTATACAGTACGTCCTGCTCCAGATAAGATTCATTACTCTTGGGACATCCAATAGCAGTGTCCATAAAGTAGGGTGGGATCCCCAAAGGTAACAACAGACAGGTCAGACCACTGCCGCCTGCAGAGCCTTGCGGCCAAAAGCAGCATCAGCCGGGGCCCTAACATCAACCTTGTAAAACTTTGAAAAAGTATGAACAGAAGACCAAGTAGCGGCCTTGCAAGCTTGTTCAACAGAAGCCTGGTGCTGAAAAGCCCAAGAGGCACCAATAGCACGAGTGGAATAAGCAGTGAGGCAGAAGGGAGGATTCTTCCACTTAGCAGAGTAGGCCTGAATCACAGCCTGACAGATCCATTTGCTGATAGTAGATTTAGCAGGAGCCAAACCCTTCCTAGGACCAGAAGGGACCACAAAAAGGGCATCAGTTTTTCTGAAAGGTGCAGTAGCCACCAGATAGTACTTCAGACACCTAACCACATCAAAGGAATGCAAAACCCTCTCCTTAGCGTGACTAGGATTAGGGCACAAGGAAGGAAGAACAATGTCCTGATTCAGATGAAATGTTTATATATAGTGAGGGGACCCTAGATCTATCCCCTCAGATAACCACCATACAAAGGCCGCACTCAAAAATGTATAAGAATAAACATCTATTTTATTTATAAATACATCCACAATTTAAGAAAAATAATTATCTCAACACATACAACAACACATTACACAATTAAAAAACACATACACAAACACAGGGGATCCACCATATACGGAGACTAAACTAATAGTGGTAATACAGGGTAGCGTATGATTGTCTGAATGAATAAATCTGATTGGATAATACATATGTATGCCAACAATGAATAAAAAGGTTATAAAAAGTGCTATGACTCTATAAATATATAATTAAAGTGCATAATACATAATGTGCATGTTATGTGCAATTGAGCTAACAAATGTGTGCCCGCATAAAGTGCATCCAAAAAGAAGCAAAGATAATGATACAAAAAACAACAAGCAAAAAACCATGTGCCTTAAACAAAGCAGATCACAATGGATAGTCAATTAAAGTGCTGAAGTGCAGTGCAGCACACACATGGTAATTAACCAGCCAGTAAAGATATAGAGAGATATCTGTAACGCCACCAAGTTGAAACAATCAATGATATAAGTAACAAAAATGAAAGTTTACATCACCTTGTCCCCCGGGGATCCCCCGCAGTAGCCGCCACCGACGCGTTGCGTGTCGTGTAGACACTTCGCCACACCCTGGATCCAGATTCATTCCCAGGAAGGGCGTCACCAAGGAGGGAGACAGGGAAGGCTTGGGATGGTTGAACACCAAGCCAAATGACTCCAGAGTGGACACTACTCGCTGAGTATCCAGCTCTGCCTGATGGAGGGACTGAGAAGTGATGAGAATGTCATCCAAATATGGCAGCACGCGAATGCCCTGAGCAGAGAGATCACCCCTGCCAGCACCATGGTAAACACTCTGGGAGCTGAAGTGAGACCGAAGGGCAATGCCACAAATTGGTAGAGCTGATCCTCCAGAGCGAACCTGAGGAATCTTTGATGACCTGGAAAAATACAATTCTGTGATTACTCACCAGTAGAATTGGTATTATGAGTATACACTACGTCCTGCTCCAAATATAATACTTACACTTGGGTATTACTCCGCCAGATGGCGCTGGACTGCAGAGACATCGAAAACAGGTTCCTCCCGGCCCCTCAAATCCCCAGGGACCTCCCACAAATCCCCAGCATTGAAAAGCAGTTAACGAGAAGCCGGGAGAATTAAACAACCCAAACAAGTAACTATAACAATGATAACAATCACCATACAGGAAATCCAAGAAAATGCAAAACCAAGGGTGGGGTAGAGCAGGACATACTGTATACTCATAATACCAATTCTACAGGTGAGTAATCACAGAATTGTATTATTCTTAGTATACAGTACGTCCTGCTCCAAATAGAATACTTACACTTGGGACATCCAATAGCAGTGTCCATAAAGTAGGGTGGGATACCCAAAGCTAACAGCAGACAGTTTAGACCACTGCCACCTGAAAAACCTTTCAACTAAAAGCAGCATCAGCTGAGGCTCTAACATCAACCTTGTAAAACTTTTAAGAAGGTATGAACAGAAGACCAAGTAGCGGCCTTGCAAACTTGTTCAACAGAAGCCTGGTGCTGAAAAGCCCAAGAAGCACCAATAGCACGAGTAGAATGAGCAGTGAGGCGGAAGGGAGGAAGAATAGGCCTGAATCACAGCCTGACGGATCCATTTGCTGATAGTAGACTTGGCAGGAGCCAAACCCTTCTTAGGACCAGAAGGGACCACAAAAAGAGCATCAGTTTTTCTGAAAGGTGCAGTAGCCACCAGATAGTACTTCAGACACCTAACCACATCCAAAGAATGCAAAACCCTCTCCTTAGCATTACTAGGATTAGGGCACAATGAAGGGAGAACAATGTCCTGATTCAAATGAAAGGCAGAAACTACCTTAGGCAGAAAATCTGTCTTGAAGCGAAACGCCACCTTGTCCTGGTGTCTCTCATAGTAGGGGGGCTGAATGGAAAGCGCCGCCAACTCAGACACACGCCTAACAGAGGTGATAGCCAAAAACAAAACAACCTTGAGAGTAAGGATGGCCAGGGAAGCATCCTGCACAGGTTCAAAAGGAGCACCCTGCAAGGCTGACAAAACCAAGTTCAAATCCCAAACAGGCACCATAGTCTTACGTGGGGGACACACATGAGTCACCCCCTGGAAAAAAGTCCTAATCAGAGAATGCTGAGCAAAGGACTTCTGGAAGAAAACAGCCAGGGCCGAAACCTGACCTTTTAGAGTACTAAGTTGGAGCCCCATCTCCAACCCATGCTGTAGGAACTCCAGAATCCTGGGGATAGAGAACACACGACAGGGAAGAGACTTAGACTCACACCAGTCAATGTAAGCACGCAAAACCCTGTAGTAAATAGAAGAAGAAGACTTCTTCCTAGCCTTAATCAAGGTATCCACAACCAAGGAAGACAGCCCCTTCTCCATCAAGATGGAGGTTTCAGCAGCCAGGCTGTCAAAGCCAGAGTTTGTAAATTGGGATGGCGTAGAGAGCCCTGGGTGAGCAGATCTGGCACCAGAGGCAGAGCGTACTGATCTACTGCCAGCTGCATCGCGTCTGCGAACCACACTCTTCTTGGCCACCTGGGGGCCACCAGAATTGCTGGCACCCCTTCCAGAGCAATCTTGCGTAGCACCCTGCCCAGCAGGGGGAATGGAGGGAAGACATACAGAAGCTGAAAGTCCTGCCATGAAATTGCTAGAGCATCCGTGGTCAAGGCCAGGGGATCCTGGGACAGGGAGACAAAGGCCGGTAGCTTGTGATTGTAACGGGACGCAAACAGATTCACATCTGGTTGGCCCCAACGGTGACACAGAGATTGGAACACCCTGCTGCATAGGGACCATTCTCCCTGGCGAGAGGTCCCCCTGCTCAGAGAGTCTGCCAGGAGGTTTTCCACCCCCCGGATGTACACAGCTGATATGCAGGGGACATTGGTCTCCACCCAGGTCAGGATCAGAGACACTTCCTGGAGGGCCCCCTTGCTCCGGGTCCCTTCCTGATGACTGATGTAGGCAACTGCCGTCTGGTTGTCCGAGCGCACCTGAACAGGCAGGCCCTGAAGGTGAGTAGTCAACTGGGCCAGAACTAACCTGATTGCCCGCAGTTCCAGAATGTTGATAGGTGTGTGGGCCTCCTGAGGGCTCCACCTCCCTTGGAACTGCAGGGACTTCCAGAAACCCGAGGGGGTTGGGATTTTCCTTACGGGTCCACTTGGTGCCTCCTAAGTCCCTGGGAGACAGGACATGTCTAGACAGGGTCCTTTGGAGGTCCTGTGGAGTTCTTGGGAAAAAAGACCTCAGGTCTATCTCTGACTGTATAATCCTATTTATTAAGTTACATATAATTATATACACGTGAACAAAAAAGTGCAGACTGAAAAAAAGGTTAGTATCCTTGACAGAGGTGCTAGTTCAGCCTTTGTTGCTGAAAACTCCATAAAACAGTCTATCAACGGGTGTCCTGTATGTGGGAGGGGCTTCAATACTTGCCCGTCCACATTTGGTTTATGTCCATTGGTGTTGCTCCTCCTCTTACCAATAGTTGGTGGTTTTTACCCGAGTTTGTAGCAATTTGCTGTTTCCCTCAGTTTGTAGCAAGAGGATGGAACTCCATCACAGACGCGTTTCGCCTATGGCTTCCTCAGTGTGTGAGTCCTTGATATCTATTATTACAACATATAGTTGTGTACAAATGGTGGTTAGGTGGTATTTTCATAATGTACAAGGTAAATATACAGACAAAAGTATTTCTAATAAAAGGCTTAAAAGTAAATGGTATTGAAATTATCTTACATAGGTGATATTGTCATAATGTTAATATACATACAAATAAAAGTGTTTCTAATAAAGAAAAAACTTTTTTTCCCGGGGATAACTTACATGCAATTTTGAGAGGAGAGGGGGGGGGGGAGGGGAGGAAATGCCCCGGTGCCTGGAGTTGTAGTATATCAGGATGTCCTCATATTCAATGCAGTATAATTCTCTGCTGTGTATAAAGAGTATAGGTGTGAGGAGCTTACAGTTGGTATTGGTCTGGTAATAGTAGATAATAATAATAGATTGTATGGCCGTTTTTGCTATCAATAGTGTTAGTGCTTACCTTTAGTGTATTGGAGATCAGAACCCTCCAGATCCACTCTGTGGCGGAGGGTAGTGCTGCCGCTGAGGTTGTGTGCTGGTGCTCATTAAGGTTCTGTTTCTACGGTTTCCGTGGGGAGCACTGGCCCCTGTGTCTTTCCCGGCAGCGCTGCGAGGCCGTCTATGCAGGATGGGAGGGTTTAAACCCATGCCATGTGTCCTGCTTGTCCCCCGATTGGTGGTACGATGGGGGCGGAAATGCGTGAAAATCGCACTTCCTTCTGGGCGGTCCCGCCTGATCTTCTGACATGTGTGTGCTGCGGCTGTCGCCGTGACTGGTGGCGGCCATTTTGTTGGTTAGGTTCGGTGCGCTATATGATGTGTCTTCTTTCCTGGGAGCCGCCATTTTTATGGTTGATACTCATTACTGTGTAGAGCATTGTAGAGTGGCTATTGCTCCCTCTAGTGAAAATTATGATGCATTGCATTTCCAAACCAACAACCTCACACCATCCAACACTTTAACTGCAACACCCCACACATTATTTATTTACTCACTTGCCCGTGTGGGAATTTCTATGTGGGAAAAACGAATCGTAAATTTAGAATCAGGATTTTGGAGCATATCAGGGACATCAAACATGGGAACACAACCACACCCATAGGACGACATGGCGGCTCCCAGGAAAGAAGACACATCATATAGCGCACCGAACTTAACCAACAAAATGGCCGCCAGTCACGGCGACAGCCGCAGCACACACATGTCAGCAGATCAGGCGGGGCCGCCCAGAAGGAAGTGCGATTTTCACGCATTTCCGCCCCCATCGTACCACCAATCGGGGGACAAGCAGGACACATGGCATGGGTTTAAACCCTCCCATCCTGCATAGACGGCCTCGCAGCACTGCCGGGAAAGACACGGGCCAGTGCTCCCCACGGGAACCGTAGAAACAGAACCTTAACGAGCACCAGCACACAACCTCAGCGGCAGCACTACCCTCCGCCACAGAGTGGATCTGGAGGGTTCTGATCTCCAAACAGGACAATACACTAAAGGTAAGCACTAACACTATTGATAGCAAAAACAGCCATACAATCACTATTACCAGACCAATACCAACTGTAAACTCCTCACACCTATACTCTTTATACACAGCAGAGAATTATACTGCATTGAATATGAGGACATCCTGATATACTACAACTCCAGGCACCGGGGCATTTCCTCCCCTCCCCCCCCCCCCCTCCTCTCAAAATTGCATGTAAGTTATCCCCGGGAAAAAAAGTTTTTTCTTTATTAGAAACACTTTTATTTGTATGTATATTAACATTATGACAATATCACCTATGTAAGATAATTTCAATACCATTTACTTTTAAGCCTTTTATTAGAAATACTTTTGTCTGTATATTTACCTTGTACATTATGAAAATACCACCTAACCACCATTTGTACACAACTATATGTTGTAATAATGGATATCAAGGACTCCCACATTGAGGAAGCCATAGGCGAAACGCGTCTGTGATGTTCCATCCTCTTGCTACAAACTGAGGGAAACAGCAAATTGCTACAAACTGCGGTAAAAACCACCAACTATTGCTACAAACAGAGGAGCAACACCAATGGACATAAGCCAAATGTGGACGGGCAAGTATTGAAGCCCCTTCCACATACAGGACACCCATTGATAGACTGTTTTATGGAGTTTTCAGCAACAAAGGCTGAACTAGCACCTCTGTCAAGGATACTAACCTTTTTTTCAGTCTGCACTTTTTTGTTCACGTGTATATAATTATATGTAACTTAATAAATAGGATTATACAGTCAGAGATAGACCTGAGGTCTTTTTTCCCAAGGACTCCACAGGACCTCCAAAGGACCCTGTCTAGACATATCCTGTCTCCCAGGGACTTAGGAGGCACCAAGTGGACCCGTAAGGAAAATCCCAACCCCCTCACTTACTGTAACCTTGTCTGACCCAGACCAGGTATACCTCAGCACTCTGACTGTTGGCACCATATACTTCACATCACATTCCTCTACCTCTCTCCCCCCCCCCTTCTCACTTCCAGAAACCCCCCCAACCCGTCAGACTGGCATCCGTGGTGACCGTCTCCCAGCAGGGGGCCAGAAAGGATCTGCCCCCCAACAGGTTCCTGGAGTCCAGCCACCACGAGAGGGACCGCCTGACTAGGGGGGAAAGCACACCAGCTGCATTCCCTGCCTGATGGAGGGATGATGACAAGATAGCAGGAACTGGACCTGTGCAATCAGACCACCCACCTTCTGTTGAGGAAGGAAAATCCTTGCCTG
This sequence comes from Gastrophryne carolinensis, assembly GCA_027917425.1. Taxonomy (NCBI): domain Eukaryota; kingdom Metazoa; phylum Chordata; class Amphibia; order Anura; family Microhylidae; genus Gastrophryne; species Gastrophryne carolinensis. The sequence goes on from CM051234.1 coordinate 219,532,504, forward strand.
AACTGTATCCAGATTCATTCCTAGGAATGGAGTCACCAAGGAGGGGGACAGTGAAGACTTGGGGTGGTTGATCGCCCATCCAAATGACTCCAGGGTGGACACCACCAGCCGAGTATCCACTTCTGCCTAAGGTAGAGATTGGGAGGTGATGAGAATGTCGTCCAGATAAGGCAGCACGCGGACACCCTGATACCTGAGCAGAGACATCACGCCAGCCAGCACCTTGGTGAACACCCTGGGAGCTGAGGTGAGACCGAATGGCAATGCCACAAATTGGTAGTGTTGATCCTCCAGAGCGAACCTGAGGAACCTTTGATGACCTGGAAATACAGGAATATGAAGGTAAGCATCCTTGATGTTCACGGACGTCATGAAATCCCCTGGGCTCAGGGAACTGATGGCAGAGCGCAGAGTTTCCATGCGAAAGCGCCTGCTCTTGACAAATTTGTTGAGGATCTTTAAGTCCAGGATGGGCCTGACTGAACCATCTTTTTTGGGAACTGTGAATAGATTGGAACAGAAGCCCTTGCCCTTTTCTCTTAAAGGGACCTTGCAGGTGACCCCCAGCTCCAGGAGGCCTTGCACTGCCTGCAATAGCTCCTGAGCTGACACAGGGTCCTGGGGAATCCGGGATCTGATGAATCTTGGGGGCGGCCAGGCAGTAAACTCTATCTTGTAACCGGAGGACACTACCTCCTGAATCCACCGGTCTGAGACACTCCAGACGTGAGCGAAGTGCTGAAGCCATCCCCCCACCCGGATGGGTGAGGGCGCCCCATCATGCCTGAGGGGGCTTGGGAGAGGATTTTGCCTTGGGGTCCCAGGAGGATCCAGGACGTCCACGTCCTCTGCCCCTACCCCAGAAATCTCCCCGGGCCCCTAGTGAAGGAAACCCCCCTTCCTTGTCTAGCCCCACGGTAGGGGGAGGAGAATGAGCCCTGACCCCGAAAGGGTGGAGATTGCCGCCTGTGCTGGGGTAACCTGCCTCCCTTAGCAAAAATATCCAGGCGGTCCCCAAACAGGCGTAGTCCTTTGAAGGGAAACCCAGTGAGGGCCTTCTTGGCAGCATTGTCAGCAGCCCACTGGCGTAGCCAAACCGAGCGGCATATAGCCATCACAAGGGCAGATGTCCTGGCACACATTCTAATGGTGTCATCCAAGGCAGAGGACAAAATTTACAAAAACATCACAACTGTAGAGTGCATTGAACACATCACAAGGCAAATCATCAGGGGCACCATCAAGCATATTTCTGATAAGGGTTCTAGTGGCCACAGCGGTAATGGCAGAAGCACAGACCGGGCGCAGCGCTGTCCCCGCACATGCAAAGGCATGGGACGCCAGCTGGTCAATGCGCCGGTCCTCAGCATCCCGCAGGGTAGTAGAGTCAGGGGAATGCATGACAGAGGTGTTAGATAACCCCAGGACCGGGGCATCCACCTCGGGAGGGGATGACCAACATTTTACAACATCAGCAGGAAAGGGATACTTCCTATCCCAACTTTTAGGTACCCGGGAAGTCTACTGGGGCGCTCCCATTCCTTGAGCACAAGGTTATTGAAATGTGCTTGCTCGGGAAATTCCAAACGTGATTTAGCCGTTTGGAAGAGTTCCCCCCTTTGCCTGGGAGCCGCAACAGGGGGAGAAATGGACAGAACCTCAAAAATCTGGGTCAGCAATCTGTCCGTGTCATCCGGGGTCCAGGGGTCAGAGCCAGCCTCGTCATGGCCCCTGGGCCTCTCATCAGAGGACCCCGTGTCAGAGAAAAGCTCCCCTTCATCCGAGGGGGTATAGCCACAAAGATCCAAAAACTCCTCAGTTTCCATAGGAAAAAGAGTGACATTGGGCGTTAAGTGACGCTTTTTTGCAGGGGCCTTACGCGCCAAGGTATTAGCAATCAACTTCTCAACAGTTGCCAGTCTAGAAGACACATCAGGCTGAGAATCCCCACTTGTATGCAACTCAGTAGGAGTGAGATTTAAGCTTGGGGGGGTAGGTGAAGTGATACGAAGTGCAGACCCAGCCACGGGAAGGCCAGATTGTAGTGCAAGCACCTGCTCAGCACAGGGCACACAGACCCACGCCTTGTCAGCGTCAGCATGAGGCTGCCCACACGCTACAAACAGCCGGGCTTGTCCCAAAGGAACCCCGGTCACATTATCCTGAGATGCCTCCATATGGTGATTATAGCGGCGATATAGGCCGATAGGGATTAACGCTATAAAGCAACCCTGGATGTCCCAATAGCCCGCTAGGGAGTGGGAGTAAATACAACTAGGCCTATAAAAATTAGCAACTAAGAGGGCCGGGAGAAGCCAATGGATTCACCTGCCTGAAAGACATAATAAAAAGGGGTCCGTAAGTAGACAGTATTAAAAAATTAGATAATAAAACCGCCCGCGAGGGCACTTACAGACCGCGGTAGGTAGGGGACCGTTGCGCATAAGCCAGCCAGGCGGACAAGATGGCGTCGGAATACCTCGAGGGGAGGGCCGGTAACGGCAATGACGCGGAACGCGAAATAGGCGGGCCTCGCCCCCCCCGCGAATAGCTTGAAGCCAGCACATGACAAGCAGCCAATGACGGCGCACCGGCACCTGAGGTAACGCCGCCGCCTAGTGCGGGCATAGTGACAGAAAAGGTGCGCGGCTGCGGCGGTAATTTTAAATACAGTAAAAGTAAAGAGAGACAGCGTGGCGCCTGGCACAATACAATGAATAAAAAATAATAAATGTCTAAAACACGTAACTGCAAAGCATCCATACCGACATCCCCCCCCCCTTTTTTTCCCCCGAAGGCTACCAGGAGAATGAGGGGGGACGGCAGCCACTTAAATAGGGCCCACCGATGGGCAGGGGCAAGGGGCAATATTGCGGGAGGGGCATCCCATAGAGGCTCACCATAAGCCTGAACCGCCTACCCTTTGGTGGGGGATTGCGGTGGAGCAGCGCTCCTAAGCACCTGCTAGCGGCGCTGCCTACCATCACCCGACCAGCGCAGCCAAGGCTGGGAGGCATATAACTAATAGAACGGGTGGGAATAGTCCTACAGGGCCGCAGGCTAATAGGCCCGCTCCCCTGCGAGTAGAGAGAACCATTTCTCGTCTTTAGCAGTCCAGACTGCAGAGAAAATCTGGAGATTTGTGGGAGGTCCCTGGGTATTTGAGGGGCCGGGAGGAGCCTGTTTTCGATGTCTCTGCAGTCCAGCGCCATCTGGCGGAGTAATACCCAAGTGTAAGTTTTCTATTTGGAGCAGGACGTACTGTATACTAAGAATAACAGGAATATATAGGTAAGCATCCATGAAGTCCCCTGGACGAAGGGAACTGATAGCAGAGCGCAAAGTTTCCATGCAAAAGCGCCTGCACCTGACAAATTTGTTGAGGATCTTCAAGTCCAGGATGGGCCTGACTGACCCATCTCTTTTGGGCACGGTGAAGCGGTTGGAAAAGAACCCCAGGTCCCCTTTCTCATAAGGGGAACTGACAGATGACCCCCAGCTCCAGAAAGCTTTGCACCGCCAGAATTAGAGCCTGAGCTGACATGGGGTCCAGAGACATCCGGGATCTGATGAATCTTGGAGGGGGGGGAGGCAGGCAGCAAACTCTATCTTGTAACCGTAGGACACTACCTCCTGAATCCACCGGTCTGGGACATGAAGCCTCCAGACGTGAGCAAAATGCTGAAGCCGCCCCCCCACCCAGATGGGTGAGGGCGCCCCTTCATGCCTGAGGGGGCTTGGGAGAAGATTTAGGCTTGGAGCCCCCAGGATGGGCCAGGGCGTCCACGTCCTCTGCCCCTACCCCAGAAATCTCCTCGTGCCCCAGTAAAGGAGATCCCCCTCCCCTGTCTGGATCCATGGTAGGAGGAAGAAAAGAAGCCCCGGCCCCGAACCGAGCCTGCCTCCTGCGCTGGGGTAACCTGCCTCCCTTAGCAAACAGGTCCAGGCGGTCCCCAAACAGGCGTAATCCTTTGAAGGGAAACCCAGTCTTGGCAGCGTTGTCAGCTGCCCACTGGCGCAGCCAAACCAAGCGGCGTATAGCCACCACTAGGGCCACACATCCTAATGGTATCATCCAAGGCAGAGAGGACATAAGTCACAAAAACCTCACAACGAGAGAGAGCATTAAACTCTTCACTAGACACATAATCAGGAGCACCATCTAGGACACTTCTAAGCAGGGTCCTAATAGCCACCGCTGTAATGACAGAGGCACAAACCGGGCGCAGTGCCGTCCCCACACAGGTAAAGGCATGTGACGCCAGCTGATCAATACGCCGGTCCTCACTATACTGCAGCGTAGTAGAGTCAGGGGAATGCATGACAGAAGTGTTAGGTAACCCTAGGACCGGGGCATCCACCTCTGGAGGGGATGACCAACGCTTCACCACATCAGCAGAAAAGGGATACCTCTTATCCCAACTCTTAGGGACTCCAGGGAGCCTGCTAGGAAGCTCCCATTCCTTGAGCACGAGATTATTAAAATGGATTGCTCCGGAAACTCTAAACGTGGCTTAGCAGTATGAAACAATTCCCTCTGCTGCCTAGGGGCCGCAACCGGGGGAGAGATTCTGTCTGTACCTCAAAAATCTGAGCCAACAGCCTATCAGTATCATCTGGGGCCCAGGGGTCAGAGCCAGAATCATCATGACCCCTTGGCCTCTCAGATGACTCAGAGTCAGAGAGCAACTCCCCTTCTTCCAAGGGGGTATAACCGGACAGTTCAAAGAACTCTTCAGCCTCCATAGGGAAAAGAGTGACATCAGGCGTCAAGTGCCACTTCTTAGCAGAGGCCTTACGCGCCATGGTATTAGCAAGCAACTTCTCAACACTAGCCAGTCTAGCAGACACATCAGGCTGAGAATCCCTACTGGTATGCAACTCAATGGGAGTCAAATTCAAGCTGTTGTACAGGTTGGTGAAGCCATATGTGGCGCAGGTCCAGCAGCTGGTAAACCAGGCTGCAGCGCAAGCACCTGCTGGGCACAAGTTATACAGACCCGCACATTGTCAGCACTAGTAGGGGACACCCCACAAGCTACACACAGCCGGGCTTGTCCCGAAGGAACCCCGAGCACATTATCCTGAGACGCCTCCATATGGTGATTATAGCGGCACAATAGGCCGATAGGGATTCACGCTATAACAGCAACCCGGGATGCCCCAATAGCCTGCTAGGGAAGTGGGAGTAATTAGCACACTAGGCCTCACAAGTTTAATAACTAAAAAGAGGGGTAGGGCTGGGAGAAACCAATGGCGTTCGACCCGCCTGAAAGACATAAGCGAAGAGAACCCCCATAAGCAACATGTATAATGACATAGGGTAAATAAACCGCCCGCGAGGGCACTCACGGACCGCGGTAGGTAGATGCCAGCCACACAGCGACAGAATCCAGAGACAAAATGGCGCCGAGTATACCTCGGCGAGACGCGGAACGCGCCATCCGCAGGCCCCGCCCCCCCGAAGAGCGCGAAGCAGCACATGTGACTAGCAGCCAATGAAGGCGCCACCGACCGCAGAACGCAGTGGAAGCGCGCGCGGCGGCATATTCAAACCGCACCCAGTGCAGCCAAATCAGTGTGGAGACTGAAAAATACAATTCTGTGGTTACTCACCTGTAGAATTGGTATTATGAGTATACAGTACGTCCTGCTCCAGAAATAGTACTTACTATCGGGTATTACTCCGCCAGATGGCGCTGGACTGCAGAGACATCGAAATTAGGCTCCTCCACACCCTTCAAATACCCAGGGACCTCCCACAAATCCCCAGCATTGAAAAGCAGTTAACGAGAAGCCGGGAGAATTAAAACAACCCAAACTAGTAACTATAACAATGATAACAATCACCATACAGGGGATCCAAGATAATGCCAAACCAAGGGTGGGGTAGAGCAGGATGTACTGTATACTCATAATACCAATTGTACAGGTGAGTGATCACAGAATTGTATTATTCTTAGTATACAGTACGTCCTGCTCCAGAAATAGTACTTACTATCGGGACATCCAATAGCAGTGTCCATAAAATAGGGTGGGATCCCCAAAGTTAACAGCAGACAGTTTAAACCACTGCCGTCTGCAGAACCTTTCGGCCAAAAGCAGCATCAGCTGAGGCCCTAACATCAACCTTGTAAAACTTTGAAAAGGTATGAACAGAAGACCAAGTAGCGGCCTTGCAAACTTGTCCAACAGAAGCCTGGTGCTTAAAAGCCCAAGAAGCACCAATAGCACGAGTAGAATGAGCAGTAAGGCGGAAGGGAGTATTCTTCCCCTTAGCAGAATAGGCCTGAATAACAGCTTGACGGATCCATTTGCTGATAGTAGACTTAGCAGGAGCCAAACCCTTCCTAAGACCAGAAGGGACCACAAAAATACCATTTTGTGATTACTCACCTGTAAAATGGTTATTACAAGTATGTCACACACCCCGCTTCCGAATATTCATGACACTTGGGTAACTGTCCTGTAAAGGGTGATCTTGCAGAGATGACATGAAAAAAAGGAACCCCTCCCGGTCCATAAATACCTGGGACCTCCCACCATTCCCCAGTATAAGACAGCAGTAAAGGGACCAGGAAGAGCCAAATGTAAACAACAAAGAAAAAGGTTCACCATATAAAGGATCCCAGAAAACCAAAAAAGGGCGGAATGAAGCGGGGTGTGTGACATACTTGTAATAACCATTTTACAGGTGAGTAATCACAAAATGGTATTATTCCCAGTATGTCATACACCCCGCTTCCGAATATTCATGACACTTGGGACATCCAATAGCAGTGCCCATAGTGGGTGGGGATCCCAAAAAGACAATAATGCCAACTTAAAACTATTGCAGCTTGCAGAACTTTGCGGCCAAAAACAGCATCCGCTGAGGCCCGCACATCAACCTTATAAAACTTAGAAAAAGTATGAACAGAAGACCAAGTAGCAGCCTTGCAAACTTGTTCAACAGAAGCCTGATGCTGAAAAGCCCAAGATGCTCCAACAGAACGAGTAGAATGAGCAGTAACACGAAAAGGGGGAACTTTCCCCTTGGTAGAATAGGCCCCAACAATGGCCTGTCGAATCCATTTACTAATGGAAGATTTAGCGGGCGCCAGACCTTTCCTGGACCCGGAGGGCACCACGAAAAAGGTGTCCATCTTACGAAAAGGAGAAGTAGCCACCAAATAATATTTCACACATCGAACCACATCCAAAGAATGTAAGGTCCTCTCCTTGTCATTACTAGGCTTAGGACACAAGGAAGGGAGAACTACATCCTGATTGAGGTGGAAGGCCAAAATCACCTTAGGAAGGAAATCCGGCTTAAAGCGGAAAACTACCTTGTCCAGGTGCCTCTCAAAGTAAGGAGCCTGAATAGACAAGGCCGCCAACTCAGAGACACGCCGAACAGAAGTAATAGCCACCAAAAAGGCAACTTTCTGAGTGAGCAGAGAAAGAGCAATATCATGCACTGGCTCAAAAGGAGGCCCCTGGAGAGCCGACAGAACTAAGTTTAAATCCCAAACCGGCAGCAAGGGCTTTCTAGGAGGCCGCACATGAGTAACCCTCTGGAAAAATGTCTTAACCAGGGGATGAAGGGCAAAAGACCTTTGAAAGAAAACCGCCAGGGCAGAAACCTGCCCTTTCAAAGTACTAAGCTGGAACCCCGAGTCCAGACCATGTCGAAGAAACTCCAGAATTCTGGGAATAGAAAACACCCTACAAGGCAAGGACCTAGCCTCGCACCAGTTAATATAAGACCTCCAAGTCCTATAGTAGACGTAAGAGGAAGATTTCTTCCTAGCTCTAACAAGAGTCTGAACCATCGCATCAGAAAGACCTTCCTCCATTAAGATGGAGGTTTCAGCAGCCACGCCGTCAAAGCCAGTGTTGGTAAATTGGGGTAGCGTAGCTGACCCTGGGTGATAAGATCCGGAAGAAGAGGCAGATAAAACTGATCTACTGCCAGCCACACGACGTCTGCGAACCACACTCGTCTTGGCCACCTTGGAGCCACCAGAATTGCTGGTGCCCCTTCTAGAGTTAGCTTGCGCACCAACTTACCCACCATGGAGAAGGGGGGGAACAGGTACAGAAACCCCAGTTCCCTCCAAGCCAGGGACATGGCATCCACTGCCAGGGCCAGAGGATCCTGAGACAGAGACACAAAGGCAGGAAGCTTGTGATTGTGACGAGAGGCAAAGAGATCCACCTCCGGAGTCCCCCATTTGTGACAAAGGGACTGGAATACCTTGGAACTGAGAGACCATTCCCCTCGGCGAGAGGATCCCCTGCTCAGGGAATCTGCCTTCGTGTTCTCCACTCCCGGAATGTAAATGGCTGAGATGCATGGGACATTGCTCTCTGCCCAAACAAGGATCAGAGATACCTCCCTGAGGGCACTCCTGCTGCGAGTCCCTCCTTGGTGATTGATGTAAGCGACCGCCGTCCGAATGTCCGACCGGACTTGAACTGGCAATCCCTGCAATAGAAGAGTCAAGCGAGACAGAACCAACCAAATGGTCCGCAGCTCCAAAACGTTGATGGGGGTATGAGCCTCCTGAGGCCCCCATAACCCCTGGAACTGATGTTCCCTCCAGAAGCCCCCCCAGCCCGACAGGTTGGCGTCCGTGGTGACCATTTCCCAACAAGGGGTCAGAAAGGATCTGCCCTTCAACAGATTGCTTGACACTAGCCACCACTGAAGGGTCTGCTGACCCCGGGGAGACAGCAGACAAGACTGATCCAATGACAGCGGACACTTGTCCCAAGACGCTAGAAGATGGAGCTGAAGCGTCCTCATGAAACTGGGCAAAAGGGACTGCCTCAAAGGAAGCCACCATCAGACCTACCAATCTCATCCCTAGCCGGATAGACGGGCGAGGATTGGAAAGCAGAAGCCGAATTAAATCTTGGATCAGAAAAATCTTGGGCTGAGGAAGGAACACCCTGGCCTGAAAGGCATCCAGAGTCATGCCCAGAAACGAAACCTCCCTGGATGGGGAGAGGGAGGACTTGGGATAGTTGATCACCCAACCGAACCTCTCCAGCGTGGAGACCACCACTCTGGTGTCTAGCTGTGCTTGGCTGAGAGAGGAAGCCAAAATGAGAAGGTCGTCCAGGTATGGCACAATGCGAATGCCATGGACTCTGAGGAGGGCCTTCAACCCCGCAAATACCTTGGTGAACACCCTCGGAGCCGAGGTAAGCCCGAATGGAAGGGCCACAAACTGAAAATGCTGATCTTCCACCACAAACCTGAGGAATCTCTGGTGTGCCAGGAAGATAGGTACATGCAGATACGCATCCCTGATGTCTATGGACGTCATGAAGTCCCCCTGATGAAGAGAATCGACGGCTGACCGCAAGGTTTCCATGCGAAACTTCCTGAAGCGGATAAACCGATTGAGGAGCTTCAGATCCAAAATGGGTCGAACGGAGCCGTCCTTCTTGGGCACCGTGAATAGACTGGAATAGAATCCCAAGCCCCTTTCCGCGGAAGGCACTGGACAAATGTCCAGCAGATAGTTTACTGCTGCCCGGAGCCCCTGTGCGGCCAGTGGATCCGAAGGCACTCGAGACCTGAAGAATCTGGGAGGAGGCCGGATCTCGAATTCCAGCTTGTAACCGGAAGACACCACTTCCAGAATCCATTTGTCTGAGACCTCCTGGTCCCAGACCTGGAAGAAGTGCCGCAGCCGTCCCCCCACCCACAAGGGTGAGGGCGCCCCCTCATTGCTGAGCTGGCTTAGCAGCGTGCTTGGGTTTGGACGGGCACGACCTCTGCCTCTGCTCCAGGAATCCCCTCTGAGGGTAGAGAAGGCCAAAACTCTGCCAGTTCTGGCACCATGAAAGGAAGGGTTAAAGGAGGCCGCCCCCCAAAAGGGACGATGTTGCCTCTTACGCTGAGGTAACTTCCCTCCTTTCGTGACAGACTCTAATCTTTCTCCAAAGAGTCACAAAGGGAAGTGCTGTAAGCGACTTTTTGGCCACAAAATCAGCCGCCCACTGGCGCAACCATAGCGACCGCCGAATATCTACAAGCAAGGCAGAGGATCTACCACACATGACCATGGTGTCATCTAAGGCGGCAAGCACAAAGGACATGAACAATTCACACCGCTTAAGGGCGGCGAACTCATAACAGGCCGCAAGGCTGAACCGACACTAGCAAACGCGTGGCAAGCCATCTGATCAATGCGTTTATCCTCACCATCTTTGAGAGTGGTGGAGTCAGGAGAATGCAAAATAGAAGTATTGGATTACCTGAGCACCGGGGCATCCACCTCGGGAGGGGACGACCATCGTTTTACCACGTCTACCGGAAAGGGATACTTTTTATCCCAACCTTGAGGAATACCTGGAAGCCGAGTAGGCTTCTCCCATTCCTTAAGAATAATGCCATCAAAATGCTTTTGATTTGGGAACTCCAGGCGCGGCTTGGAAGTCCCAAAAAATTCACCTTTTTGAGGAGCGGCCTCCTCAGGAGGAGAAATTGCCAGAACCTCAAAAAGGTGAGCCAAGACCTTCGGGGTATCCACAGCATCCCCCTGCCCTTGCTCAGTATCAGCACCAACAAGCTGCTGATTGTCAGAACCCTCAGAATCCTCAAATAATTCCCCCTCTTCTAGCGGGGAATAATCAGACCAGTCAAGAAAATCATAATCATCAAAGGCCGGCGCGGCTGGCGACAAATGCTTTCGCTTAGTCGAGGCCTTTCTGGCAACAGAGCCAGAAATATATTTCTCAATATTAGCCAGTCTGGCACATACATCAGATTGCGACTCCCCACCTGTGACAACAGCACTAGGGGTACGGATAAGGCAGGGTGGGGACGGAGATAAGGCCGGGACTCCGGACCCAGATGCCTGGGCCCCCGACTGCTGCGTTATGGCCAGCTGAGCACAAGGTATGCACACAAGTACATTATCCCCCGCAAGGGATGCCCCACATCCCACACACTGCCGGGGTTGCCCCGAGGGGAGCCCAAGCCCGGTATCCTGAGAAGCCTCCATATGGTGATTTTAATGTAGTCGCAATGACCAGAGGTATTTACGCTATTAAGCTACCCGGGATGCCCCTTCAGGTCCCAAGTGGGAAGATTTTTTTTTTTTTTTTGGGAACCCTAAATTAAAATCTAAGGGACCCTAGGACCGGGAGAACCCCCTCTTTAAACTTCAAAAGAAGGGATCCCAGAAGACATGAGAACAGACATAAGTGTCAACATGCACATCACCCACCATATAAGACAGTTAAAAATGGTGAAATAAATAAAATCCACTCACCGCAGAAAAGTGTAAGGTTCTTACCTGGTCCCGGCGCCCTGTCCCGCGGCGTCTCTGTGCGGCGGTGCCCAGCTCCGGTCTTCCGGCGGCCGCACCGGGCGGCCGCCTCCGCCGCGTCTGCTGTGGCTTCAGCCGCCGCCGCTTCCTCTGCCTCGGCGGTGGCTGACGTCGCGGGGCCCCCCTCCGCTCTTGCTGGTGGCTCCTCCTTTTCGCCTTTTCGGCCGGTGCATCGTCCCCTTCCCTCTCGGGGAGCGCACCCGGCCTCCTGTCACGCGCGAGCACGTTTTTTCTATGCCCCCCGGCGGCGCTGCTCCCAACGCATTCGCCGGGGGCAAATTCAAATGGACCAGTCAGGTCCCTAACCTGGGTGGGGATGAACCTAGGGACTGGACAGCCTGACTGGCCAGGGCGGTCCAGTCCCTGGGGCTGCTCCTATCAGGAGCATAATAAAGTATTGCACCAATCACATTAGGTCACACCAATCTTACATTCCCCTCATCGCATTGGCCAGTTCCCCTTTAAAAGTGTCCCTGCCCCGACCATCAGTGCCCGTTATAGCCATTACCAGCTTGGGTGTGCTTTGAATTTGTGTCTAGCGTTTTCTGATCCGGCTCCGTTTTTGACCACTCCTGTTCGCTGCCCGCACCGACCATCTGCCTGTCTGACCACGTCTTAGTCTAGTCCCTTTGATACCGCGCTCTGGTGACCACCCGGCTTTTGACCCCGGCCTGTCTTGACCATTCTTTGTCTAACCCTTCGGATACCGTGCTCTGTGACCACCCGGCTTTGACCCCTGCTCGTCGTGAACCCTTCTTGTCTGGACTCTACGTTTCGGATCCTGCCCACTCAAACTACCAATTTGGGATACCCCGCTGTTCATCCTTCTGCACCTTAAGTCTGCAATCTTTGCTCCAGTAAGACCTGGGGGCAACCGAGTCTGGAGAGGCATAACCTGTGTCTCCAGCGAGCGGGGGCTTGTCTATAGGCAGAAGAGGCGGTGGAGATTGGGGATTGCTTGGCTTAAGAAAGAGGGGTGTCCGGCGATCCCTTACAGTATAACGGGCCAGAGATACCCATGGACCAAATTTTGGAACAGGTGCAGGCCTTAACTGCAGCCGTAGAGCACCTGGCCCATCGTGTGGTGGCTCAGGAGAATCGTCCTACTCCTATCATCACTGGCCCTCAAGGGGCCTCAGCCGCTCACCCAGTGGAACCCAAGATTCCACTTCCGGACAAGTTTTTTGGAGACAGAAGTAAATTCTCTAATTTCCGGGATGCTTGCAAGCTTTATTTCCAGCTCCGACCGTTCTCTTCAGGGTCGCAGGAGCAGCTTGTGGGACTGGTCGTTTCCCTCCTCCAAGTAGGCCCTCAATCCTGGGCATTCAGCCTGTCGCCTCAGGATCCAGCACGGCAGTCTGTGGAAAGTTTCTTCTCCGCGATGGAAGTCTTGTATGATGATCCAGACAGAGGTGTCACCGCGGATGCTAAACTCCGTACCTTGCGCCAAGGTCGTCGGCAAGCTGAAGAGTATTGCTCCGAGTTCCGTCGGTGGGCCGTGGACTCACGTTGGAATGACCCCGCCTTATGTGGTCATTTCCGTCTGGGCTTGTCCGATGCCATCAAGGACATTTTTGTGAACCATCCAGTACCCCAGTCTCTGGATGAAACAATGCAACTTGCAATCCGGATCGACCGACGTTTGCGGGAGAGATGCCTTGAAAGAGGGGCACATCCCGACACCAGCTGGAAAACTGGAGCTCCAGCTTCAACTCCTACTGAGGAACCTATGCAGTTGGGAGCTACCAAGCTTTCCGAAGCTGAGAGGCGTCGGCGATTATCGGAAGGGCTGTGTCTTTACTGTGGCGGTACAGGTCACCTGGTCAGAGTCTGCCTTAAGAAACAGCCGGAAAACTTCAGGGCCTAGGTGGGGTCGAGGGGACCCACCTAGGCTACAAGGTATTTCCTCAAGTTCTTTCTCAATTTACGATTCCAGTCCAGGTTAAAGTGGACCTTGAGTTTATTAATTTGGAGGCCCTTCTAGATTGTGGAGCGGCGGGGAATTTCCTTGACTTTGAGTTAGCCCAAAGTCTAGGAATTTCTCTCCAATCCTTGCCTAAAATTATTTGGGTATCCGCAATCGATGACACGCCTATTGCTGGGGGTCTTATTCATTTTAAGACTCCACCAGTGCTACTCAGAGTGGGAGCAGGGCATTCTGAGTGTATTAGCTTTTTAGTTTTAAAGATGCCCTCAACCCCGTTAGTACTTGGGTTGCCCTGGTTACAAAAACATAACCCTCAAGTTGATTGGGTAACAAGGCAGATTGTTAAATGGGGCCCCCAATGTTTTCGCTCTTGTCTGGAACTCCCAGTGCGTGTCACTCAACTGTCCTCCGAAGGTGTACCAGGCCCCTACCACGACTTTCTCGACGTGTTTTCAGAGAAAGCGGCTGATGTACTTCCTCCCCATAGACCCTTTGACTGTCCCATTGAGCTTCTCCCAGGGACCATGCCACCAAGGGGGAAAATCTTTAACTTGACCCGGGCAGAAAACCAAGCTATGCGGGAGTACATTGCTGAAAACCTTAAAAAGGGGTTTATACGGGCGTCCACTTCCCCGGCTGGGGCGGGTTTTTTCTTTGTTGAGAAAAAAGATGGGGGACTTCGTCCCTACATAGACTACTGGTGGCTGAATAAAATCACTGTTAAAAATAAATATCCCCTCCCGCTGATCAATGGGTTATTTACGCAGGTCATTGGGGCCCAAGTCTTCTCTAAGTTAGACCTCCGTGGGGCCTATAATCTAATAAGAATCCGGCAGGGGGATGAGTGGAAGACCGCATTTAACACTCAAGATGGGCATTCAGAGTATCTCGAGTATCATCTCCAATAAGGGACTATCCATGGATCAGTCCACGGTTACTGCAGTGCTTGAATGGGAACAACCCAAGGATTTAAAGGGGCTGCAAAGATTCCTGGGGTTCGCTAATTTCTATAGAAGGTTTATCAAGAACTTCTCTACTCTTGTAGCACCTCTCACTAACCTCACCAAGAAAGGGAGTTATCCTACCATTTGGCCGGAACAGTCCGTCTTGGCTTTTAAAAGGTTGAAGGAAGCCTTTAGTTCTGCTACCGTACTAGTGCATCGAGACTGTCAATTAGCCTTTACTGTGGAGGTTGATGCCTCCGAGCTTGGCATTGGCGCAGTCCTTTCACAATATAGCAGTTCTCCAGAACGAATTCACCCCTGAGCTTTTTTTCTAAGAAATTTACTTCTGCTGAACGAAACTATGATATTGGTAATCGTGAGCTCTTGGCAGTTAAATTGGCCTTTCAGTGGAGGCACTGGTTAGAAGGGGCTCAGTTTCCTGTTACGGTCTTTACCGACCATAAGAATTTGGAGTATGTTCAGTCAGCTAAAAGATTGACCCCTAGGCAAGCTCGTTGGTCCCTGTTCTTTTCCCGGTTTAATTTTACCATAACCTACAAACCTGGGTCAAAGAATGTGAAAGCTGATGCTTTGTCACGTAGTTTTTCTTCTACTAGCTTACCCGAGGGGAAAAACTTACCAATTTTGCCTCAACACCTGGTGGTAGCTGCTATACAGCCAGAACTTCCCGATCTGAATCAATTTCAGTCTGAGGCTCCGCCTGGGAAACCTCTCCATGCCCAGTATGTGCCCATTTCCCACCGTGCTGCAATCCTACAGCAATTCCATGCTTCCAAAACTGTAGGTCATCCAGGAGTCAGGAAGACCATTTCCTTATTGGTGGCCGTCTTTCAGGAAAGATGCTCAAGACTATGTACGGGCCTGTAAAGTCTGTGCCCAGTGTAAGACCCCTAGACACTCTTCTGAAGGGCCCCTGTGTCCATTCCTTCCCGTCCCTGGACTCATCTTGCCATGGATTTCATCACCGATCTTACTCCATCCCAAGGGTTTACCATCATCTGGGTGGTGGTCGATCGGTTCAGCAAGATGGCTCATTTTGTCCTGTTAAAAAAGTTACCCACAGCTCAAGATCTTGCTCAACTTTTTTTAACACATATATTTAAATTCCATGGGATCCCGGAGGATGTGGTGTCTGACAGGGGGGTTCAGTTTGTATCTCGGTTTTGGAGGGCCTTTTGTGCTAGGCTGGGTTTCACTGTCTCATTGTCCTCAGCATTTCACCCCCAGTCAAATGGGCAAACGGAGAGGACTAACCAATCCTTAGAACAATATCTGCGTTGCTTTGTATCCGATGTCCAGACGGATTGGTTATCGCTTCTTCCATTTTCAGAGTTTGCCTTGAATAATGCCACTCATACTTCCACTGGGGTATCACCGTTACGTTGTGTCTTTGGTAGAGACCTTAAATTTTCTGCTTTGTCAGACCGGCCCTCTAACGTACCCTCACTTGAAGAATGGGTGTCTCAGTGGCCGGATGTATGGGAAAAAATCCGGCAACATTTGACCAGGGCTGTTTGCCAACAGAAAACTTTTGCTGATCGTAGTCGGTCCAGTAACCCTGATTATGCGGTAGGGGAGCTGGTTTGGCTTTCCACCAAGAATTTGGCTTTACGCCAACCTTCTGCCAAGTTAGGCCCGAGGTTTATTGGTCCTTTTCCTATACTGCAGAAGATTAACCGGGTTACTTACCGTCTAGATATTCCACCCTCTATGAAAATTTGTAACTCCTTTCATGTCTCCCTGTTGAAATCTGCCATGGGTATTGAGCCTAAGTTTCCAGCACCCATTTTAGTGGATGGGCAACAAGAATTTGAGGTTGCTCGGATTCTAGATTCACGCCTCTTCCGAAATTCTCTCCAGTATTTGATAGATTGGAAGGGAAGAGAGGTCTTGGGTCCCAGCCAGAGAAGTTCACGCAGGGAGGTTGGTTAGGAATTTCCACAGGGAAAATCCTCAGAAACTCAGGTTGGAGGGTTGGGGTGGGGGGTAATGTAAGGTTCTTACCTGGTCCCGGCGCCCTGTCCCGCGGCGTCTCTGTGCGGCGGCGCTCTGGCTCCGGTCACAGCGTTTGCTGTGGCGCTTCCTCTGCCTCGGTGGTGGCTGACGTCGTGGGGCCCCCCTCCGCTCTTGCTGGCGGCTCCTCCGCTTTTTCGGCTGGTGCGTCGTCCCCTTCCCTCTCTGGGAGCGCGCCCTGCCTCCTGTCACGTGCTCGCACGCGAACGCAAGCACATTCTTTCTATGCCCCCTGGCGAATGCGCTGGGAGCAGCGCCGCAGGGGGGCATAGAAAGAACGTGCTCGTGCGCGCGAGCAAGTGACAGGAGGCCGGGCGCCAACCCGGACACCCTTTGTATGGGGTCTCACGAGCAAGCTCCCATATACACCATAAGGTGCAGCCTACCATTGCCTGGACCTTCAGCCTAGGCTGGGAGGCATACTGCTATAGTTTAAATTAAAAAAGGTTCAGGCAGCAATAGAAACAAAAGGCCAGGGGGTTACCCCGGCTACCTGCAAGGAGGAGACAACTATCTTCTGACTTGCTCGCCGACTGCAGAGACGAAAGACTGGGGAATGGTGAGAGGTCCCAGGTATTTATGAACCAGGAGGGGTTCCTTTTTTTCATGTCATCTCTGCAATATCGCCCTCTACAGGACAGCTACCCAAGTGTAGCTGAAAGAAAGAACGTGCTCGCGCGCGCGAGCAAGTGACAGGAGGCCGGGCGCCAACCCGGACACCCTTTGTATGGGGTCTCACGAGCAAGCTCCCATATACACCATAAGGTGCAGCCTACCATTGCCTGGACCTTCAGCCTAGGCTGGGAGGCATACTGCTATAGTTTAAATTAAAAAAGGTTCAGGCAGCAATAGAAACAAAAGGCCAGGGGGTTACCCCGGCTACCTGCAAGGAGGAGACAACCATCTTCTGACTTGCTCGTCGCCTGCAGAGACAAAAGACTGGGGAATGGTGAGAGGTCCCAGGTATTTATGAACCAGGAGGGGTTCCTTTTTTTCATGTCATCTCTGCAATATCGCCCTCTACAGGACAGCTACCCAAGTGTCATGAATATTCAGAAGCGGGGAGGGGGTGACATACTGGGAATAAGAGCATCAGTCTTTCTGAAAGGTGCAGCAGCCACCAGATAGTACTTCAGACACCTAACCACATCCAAAGAATGCAAGACCCTTTCCTTAGCATTACTAGGATTAGGGCACAATGAAGGAAGAACAATGTGCTGATTCAAATGAAAGGCAGACCATACCTTAGGCAGAAAACCTGGCTTGAAGCGAAACACCACCTTGTCCTGGTGTCTCTCATAGTAGGGGGGCTGAATGGAAAGCGCCGCCAACTCAGACACACGCCTAACAGAGGTGATAGCCACCAGAAAGACAACCTTGAGAGTAAGAATGGCCAGGGAAGCATCCTGCACAGGTTCAAAAGGAGCACCCTGCAAGGCTGATAAAACCAAGTTCAAATCCCAAACAGGCACCATGGTCTTACGCGGGGGACGCACATGAGTCACCCCCTGGAAAAAAGGCCTAATCAGAGAATTCTGAGCAAAGGACTTCTGGAAGAAAACAGCCAGGGCCGAAACCTGACCTTTTAGAGTACTAAGTTGGAGCCCCATCTCCAACCCATGCTGTAGGAACTACAGAATCCTGGGAATAGAGAACACACGACAGGGAAGAGACTTAGACTCACACCAGTCAATGTAGGCACGCCAAACCCTGTAGTAAATAGAAGAAGACTTCTTCCTAGCCTTTATCAAGGTATCCACAACCGAGGAAGACAGCCCCTTCTCCATCAAGATGGAGGTTTCAGCAGCCAGGCCGTCAAAGCCAGAGTTTGTAAATTGGGATGGCGTAGTGAGCCCTGAGTGAGCAGATCTGGCACCAAGGGCAGAGTGTACTGATCTAATGCCAACTGCACCATGTCTGCGAACCACACTCTTCTTGGCCACCTGGGGGCCACCAGAATTGCTGGCACCCCTTCCAGAGCAATCTTGCGCAGAACCCTGCCCAGCAGGGGGAATGGAGGGAAGACATACAGAAACTGAAAGTCTTGCCATGACATTGCTAGAGCATCCGTGGTCAAGGCCAGAGGATCCTGGGACAGGGAGACAAAGGCTGGGAGCTTGTGATTGTGATGGGATGCAAACAGATCCACATCTGGTTGGCCCCAACGGTGACACAGAGATTGGAACACCCTGCTGCATAGGGACCATTCTCCCTGGCGAGAGGTCCCCCTGCTCAGAGAGTCTGCCAGATTTTCCACCCCCGGGATGTACACAGCTGATATGCAGGGAACATTGGCCTCCACCCAGGTCAGGATCAGAGACACTTCCTGGAAGGCCCCCTTACTCCGGGTCCCTCCCTGATGACTGATGTAGGCAACTGCCGTCTGGTTGTCCGAGCGCACCTGAACAGGCAGGCCCTGAAGGTGAGCTGAGTCAACTAGTCAACTGAGCCAGAACTAACCTGATCGCCCACAGTTCCAAGACATTGATAGGTGTGTGAGCCTCCTGAGGGCCTCACCTCCCCTGGAACCGCAGGGACTTCCAGAACCTGACAGACTGGCATACGTGGTGACCATCTCCCAGGAAGTGGTAAGAAAGGATCTGCCCCCCAACAGGTTCCTTGAGTCCATCCACCACGAGAGGGACCTCCTGACCAGGGGGGAGAGCACACAGACCCTGTCCAGGGACGCTGGATCCTTGTCCCATACTGACAAGAGGTGGAGTTGCAGAGGTCTCAAGTGGAACTGAGCATAAGGGACCGCCTCGAAGCACGCCACCACCAGGCCCACCAGCTGCATTCCCTGCCTGATGGAGGGATGATGACAAGATAGCAGGAACTGGACCTGTGCAATCAGACCGTCGACCTTCTGTTGAGGAAGGAAAATCCTTGCCTGAACTGTATCCAGATTTATTCCTAGGAATGGAGTCACCAAGGAGGGGGACAGTGAGGACTTGGGGTGGTTGATCACCCATCCAAATGACTCCAGGGTGGACACCACCAGCTGAGTATCCAACTCTGCCTGATGTAGAGATTGGGAGGTGATAAGAATGTCGTCCAGATAAGGCAGCACGCGGACACCCTGATACCTGAGCAGAGACATCACGCCGGCCAGCACCTTGGTGAACACCCTGGGAGCTGAGGTAAGACCAAAGAGAAATGCCACAAACTGGTTGTGTTGATCCTCCAGAGTGAACCTGAGGAACCTTTGATGACCTGGAATTACAGGAATATGAAGGTAAGCATCCATGTCCACAGAAGTCATGAAATCCCCTGGGCACAGGGAACTGATGGCAGAGCGCAGAGTTTCCATGCGAAAGCGCCTGCTCATGACAAATTTGTTGAGGATCTTTAAGTCCAGGATGGGCCTGACTGAACCATCTTTTTTGGGAACTGTGAATAGGTTGGAATAGAAGCCCTTGCCTATTTCTCTTAAAGGGACCTTGCATATGACCCCCAGCTCCAGGAGGCCTTGCACTGCCTGCACTAGCTCCTGAGCTAACAAAGGGTCCAGAGGAATCCGGGATCTGATGAATCTTGGGGGCGGCCAGGCAGCAAACTCTATCTTGTAACCGGAGGACACTACCTCCTGAATCCACTGGTCTGAAACATGAAGCCTCCAGACGTGAGCGAAGTGCTGAAGCCGTCCCCCACCCATGGGTGAGGGCGCCCCCCTTCATGCCTGAGGAGGCTTGGGAGAGGATTTAGCCTTGGGACCCAGGAGGAGCCAGGACGTCCACGTCCTCTGCCCCTACCCCAGAAATCTCCCCGGACCCCAGTAAAGGAAACCCCACTCCCTTGTCTAGCACCACGGTAGGGGGAGGAGAATGAGCCCTGAGTCCGAAAGGGCCGAGACTGCCGCCTGCGCTGGGGTAACCTGCCTCCCTTAGCAAAAAGGTCCAGGCGGTCCCCAAACAGGCGTAGTCCTATAAAGGGAAAACCAGTGAGGGCCTTCTTGGCAGCGTTGTCAGCAGCCCACTGGCGTAGCCAAACCGAGCGGCGTATAGCCACCACAAGGGCAGATGTTCTGGCACACATTCTAATGGTGTCATCCAAGGCAGAGAGGACAAAATTTACAAAAACATCACAACTGGAGAGTGCATTAAACACCTCACAAGGCAAATCATCAGTGGCACTATCAAGTATACTTCTGATCAGTGGCCATAGCGGTAATGGCAGAGGCACAGACTGGGCGTGGGCGCAGCGCCGTCCCCGCAAATGCAAAAGCATGGGACGCCAGCTGGTCAATGCGCCGGTCCTCAGCATCCCACAGGGTAGTAGAGTCAGGGGAATGCATGACAGAGGTGTTAGATAGCCCTAGGACCAGGACATCCACCTTGGGAGGGGATGACCAACACTTTACCACGTCAGCGGGAAAGGGATACTTCCTATCCCAACTTTTAGGTACCCCGGGAAGTCTACTGGGGCGCTCCCATTCCTTGAGCACCAGGTTATTGAAACGTGCTTGCTCAGGAAATTCCAAACGTGACTTAGCGGTATGGAAAAGCTCCCCCCTTTGCCTGGGAGCCGCAACAGGGGGAGAAATGGACAGAACCTCAAAAATCTGGGTCAACAAACTGTCAGTGTCATCCGGGGCCCAGGGGTCAGAGCCAGAATCGTCATGGCCCCTTGGCCTCTCATCAGATGACCCTGAGTCAGAGAAAAGCTCTCTTTCGTCCAAAGGGGTATAGCCACAAAGATTCCAAAACTCCTCAGTTTCCATAGGGAAAAGAGTGACATTAGGCGTTAAGTGCCGCTTTTTAGCAGGGGCCTTACGCGTCAAGGTATTAGCAATCAACTTCTCAACAGTAGCCAGTCTAGAAGACACATCAGGCTGAGAATCCCCACTTGTATGCAACTCAGTAGGAGTGAGATTTAAGCTTGGGGGAGTAGGTGAAGTGAAACGAGGTGCAGGGCCAGCCACTGGAAGGCCAGATTGCAACGCAAGCACTTGCTCAGCGCAGGGTACGCAGACCCCCACACGCTACACACACAGCCGGGCTTGTCCCGATGGAACCCCGGTCACATTATCCTGAGATGCCTCCATATGGTGTTTATAGCGGCACTATATGCCGATAGGGATTAACGCTATACAGCAACCCTGGATGCCCCAATAACCTGAAGTGGGAGTATTTACACTAGGCCTCACAAGTTAACCAACTAATAGAGGGCCGGGAGAAGCCAATGGATTCGCCCGCCTGAAAGACATAATAAAAGGGGCCGTAAGCAGACAGTAATAAAAGGGTGGTAATAAAGCCGGCCGCGAGGGGCACTTACGGACCGCGGTAGGTAGAGGTCCGTCACGCATAAGCCAACCAAGCAAAGTGGCGTCGGTATACCTCGAGGGGCGGGCCGGCAACAGCAATGACGCGGAACGCGCCAGAGACGGGCCCCGCCCCCCCGAAGAGCGCAAAGCCAACACGTGACAAACCGCCAATGACAGTGCGCCGGCGCCTGAGGTAACGCCGCCGCCAAGCGCAGATTGCATATGTGACAAAAAGACACGCGGCGGCAGTTTTAAATATAGATATAGTAAGGCAAGTCAGTGCAGCGGCTGACACAAAGCAGAGTGAAATAAATCATAAGGCCAATACACGTGAATACATAGCATACACACAGACACAACCCCCCCCCTCTTTTCCCCCCGAAGGCTACGTGGAGAATGAGGGAGGACAGCGGGCACTTAAATAGGGCCCACCGACAGACAGGGGCAAGGGGCAATAGTGTGGGAGGGGCATCCCATAGAGGCTCACCATAAGCCTGAACCGCCTACCCTTTGGTGGGGGATTGCGGTGGAGCAGCACTCCTAAGCACCTAACAGCAGTGCTGCCCACCATCACCCGACCAGCGCAGCCAAGGCTGGGAGGCATATTACTAATGGAACGGGTGGGAATAGTCCTACAGGGCCGCAGGCTAATAGCCCCGCTCACCTGCGAGTAGAGAGAGACATTTCTCGTCCTTCGCAGTCCAGACTGCAGAGAAAATCTGGGGATTTGTGGGAGGTCCCTGGGTATTTGAGGGGCCGGGAGGAGCCTATTTTCGATGTCTCTGCAGTCCAGGGCCATCTGGCAGAGTAATACCCGATAGTAAGTACTATTTTTGGAGCAGGACGTACTGTATACTAAGAATAAAAGTCAACAAGCACATGATCCAAGTGAAGCACCAACGCATAACACCCCCCCCCCCCCCCCCGAGAGCTACAAGGGAGAGTGAGGGAGGGCAGCAGCCACTTAACGTAGGGCCCACCGACAGACAGGGGCAAGGGGCAATAGTGCGGGAGGGGCATCCCATACAGGCTCACCATATGCCTACTTACACGGCATGACACTACTCACAATTTGTCCTTTATCACTGACTACAACATGCAACATAAGGAGGTTAAAAAATTGCTCCGGAAACACTGGCATATATTAAAAGATGACATAACTTTGGGCCCCATTTTACCCGAACATCCGCAAGTGATATACAGAAAGGCCCCCAATCTACGGGACCTCCTTATACGTAGCTATGTTGATCCTCCACAAAAAGTATCCCTGACCACAACCCAGATGAAAGGTTTTTATAAATATGGAACATGTATGGGATGTAAAATCTGTTTACCAATTGCAAGGCCCAAAAAAGAATTTGAAATTGGCAAAATGAATAAAACTTATAAAATTAATAGTTTTATTTCTTGTCATACACGTTTTGTGGTTTATTTGATATGGTGCCCGTGCCAATTATTTTATGTGGGGCGGACCACAAGAGAGTTACGAGTGCGAATAAGAGAGCACATATACAATATCAGGAGGGGATTAGAAACCCACAGTTTGTCTGCTCATTTTAAACTTGCCCACGCCAGTGATCCGAAATATATGGCCTTTATGGGGATAGACCATGTTGAAAAGCACTAGCGTGGTTCAAACCTAACCCGTGACATCTCGAAACGTGAGAGCAAATGGATCTTTGAGCTTAACACTCTAGCCCTGTTTGGATTGAATGTTGAATTTGATCTAAATTGTTTTATCGATAATGCTTAGTTCCCCACATGATTTGTTTTTTAATTCATATTTGATTGTATATTTCATATGTCGTTTGTAGGATTGTTAAGGATTTTAATTACTTGTTTGTATTATTTTTTATTCATTTTTATACAATTTATTATGGTAGAAAATATTGTACTGTAGGAGTTGTCCTTCCTTTATCTACTCTAATGCGGACTTTCCAAAATTTATTAAATTTAATTATTATTATTGCAAAAGAAAAATTGTTTTTCTTTTCCCCCTTTCTTCCCCTTTTTATCCCTGTAGCATTCTGTATGGGATGCATTTAAACACATCCCTTATCATGTATGTTTTTGAAAAAGAGAATGAAAATGGAAAGGCGATTTGGAGTAGTTTTGATTGATATTTCCTGTTCCAGCTTTATAGTACTAGTTGTGCTGCAAATGCAGCAGAAATGGCTGCTGAATGCAATTGCATATAACTTCTATCCCCCGGAAATTAACGAGACACAAAGAGTCCTGTCGGGCTCGTTGACGATCTCCGTTGAATCAGCTGACCTTGCGGAGAAAGCCGAAAGAGCACGCCAATAGCGGCGTGAGTCGCCGAGTCAGCTGACTCTACGTAAAAAGCCGGAGATAGCCGGACAAGCACGCCAGTTAGGGCGTGTGATGATATCTAAGCTTTTATTGGTCAGACATCTATTACTAACTACGATGGACCCCGCCTCCTATGATTAATGAGTTATAATGATATTCACTGCCCAAGCCCCTAATTGGCTAAATGCATTAAGGGGAGGGCACAACCTTTTTTATAAATACAACGTCTTCAGCCGCGCCGCCTATCCTTTGAAAAAGTTGTGACGCAGCAACGAAACGCGTTAGGAGATAGGTGACGTTGGTTTCATATGAATCTATCCTTCTTATTTATTCCTTATGCTGAGTTGGTTTACAAATCTGATTACCTCATTCCACTAACGGCCGTAGTGGAGTAAGGACAAGGAAGGATTCCCTCGAGATATACATACTCAACGCTTTTATATCATTGGAAGTCTATCAACACGCGATTTTAAGGATAAATACTCCTGCACATGATTGAAGGATTGTATACTACGAAGTTGTCCTGTATTAGTGGAATACATTATACAGCTATCAGATCAGATAACATCTTGATGATTCATCGCGGAGCTGTCCCATATTGGTGGAATATGTTCCAAAGAGTTTTGATAAGATTATATCTGGTAAGGGTTTACCCATAAGGTGGTGGGCACGAGTGCTGAAATAGTCGGTTGATGTGCATGCACCGTGGGATCATTTCCATCTGCTATAAGGATTATTGTTTGGTTATTGCTCTGTGCCCTATATACTGTATTGGCCTGATGCAGAGCCTCCCCGTTCAGCTATCCCGTACATTTTCCCGTTGGTTTTGGGCTGTGATCAGGTCATGAAAGGGTGCTACGTTGCTTTTTGTGTATGCGCCTTTCCAATTGACGGCTCGCAAGAGGCTGAACTCCGTGAAAAAGGACTGGCCATTGATTGGCCCATTTTTCCAACTGATTCAAAGCCTTGTTTCCGATTGAAATCAGCCCAATAAAATGAGGGTGTGGGCGCTCAACTTACGGCCAGTGTTAGCAGCCGTATCTGTGTTCCGTGATGCATTCTGCTGTGCGCGAGCATCAAAGACGCCGGCTACACGGCCTGCTCCGTTTGAGCCTGGCAGAAACCCGGCTGCACCGCACCCGTCTAGACATCGATGGCATGCATGACCATGAGCTATTCGAGCTCACCCGCCTTAACCGTGTTTCTCTCCAGGACTTGTATAGGCAGCTGCGGCCATGGTTAGCCCGCACCACAAGGAAGGGGCATGCAATTGCAGGTATGACCAAATTGGTTGGCTGCCTGCAGTTTTTGGCAAATGGCTCATTCCAGAGACTGGGTGCCTTCTCCATGGGGATGTCCCAGTCTACGCTGAGCTGCAGCCTTACCAAGTTTTTGGATGGCATGGCTACCCTGGCACTTAAAAATATATATTTTTCCCTGACACAGCGGAAGCCTGGAATGCGGTTAAGTTGGGCTTTTATAATATAGCCGACATGGCAAAGTATGTGTTTAAAAATAGTTGTTGCCGCCCAGCATGATTTTTCTGATTGGTCTGTGCCTGTACCCCACTAATCTGTTATAGACTCCAATGAAACAGTAGAAGTTAACACTCACTTACTTACCAGTATTTCCTCCTATGGCTTTGTTTGTGATTCGCCACTATACCTTTCTGTCCTGGCCCTCTTAGCTATGTTGCATCCCAGTGTCATTGTACAGGAGTGTGCTGGGTGGATGTGCATGTTGCCTCATCAGAACTGTGCTTTGCACTGACACTGCACAGCTCACCTATTGTCCCTGTTCACAAGAGGCCGATTCATTAATAGCACCAGGTAGCGACAGATGAGCGCCAGTAGCATGATTTTCACAGCGCCAGCTAGTATTCGCTGTGCTTGGCCGGGGTTTGCTTGTTGACAGCGACTCAGTCAGTGTGCGGTAATGTTGAATACGGGGTTAGGGGTCGCTGTTTCACAGGTTCCACGTTGTATGGATGCGCCTGACAGCGAATGGCCAGAGCGAACGGCTTGCTGCAGATTCATTAACAAATCACGCTCAAAAATTCTCGCACTGTGAATTCCTTGTTTATACCCCAGAGCGCTGGCGGCGATGTGTGTAAAGTAGCTTTTAACCCCCAACCTTTTTTTTTTTAAGTAAAAATTATACAAGTTTTTCTAAACATTTTGTAATATGAATACATGAATATCAGACCTGTAATATCAATTCTGCACATTTTTTTTTTACTTAAAAAAAAAACCTAACATTGCAGAAGTGGTCACAGAATTTTTGACATTAAAAAAAAAAAAATTAATAGCAATTAATTATGATTATTTAAAGATTGCTCTATTGAAATGCATTGGACAACGCCAGGGAGCGCCAGGTCATACCTGTCGCTGTGATGGGATTAGCAGCGGCGCTGTTCGTTGCAGTCGGCTACATGATGAATCCCGCGCTAGCTGATGCTCTCGCCGGCGCTAGCCTCATTTAGCGTGATAAATGCGTCATTGTGACCGCCGCCGGGCGTACTTGATTCGGTAGCCGCCGTTAGCTGGCGGTACCTGGCGCTCGTCAGACACTACCTGGCGCTAGCCCTTGATAAATAAGGCTGTAATACTGGAATGCTAAACAGCACATTATTGAGCCTCTTCCCCTTAGGCCTCTGTCTGTTGTTCCCTGTTCTTAGCTGTTTTAAGTTACCTAACATGCCGTATTTGGAAGTAGCATGTAAGGTACTTGTGGCTCTTCCTTATCAGCATGATGGTACTTGTTTAGATACACTTTAGATGTTTGTTGTTTAGGTTTCTCTGTCTCGGTTAGTCATGGGGCCTGCCACTACATATGTGGCAAAGGGGCCCATTTGTCATGTGTTTTTTGTATTATGGTGTGTGCTTATTATTTGTATCTTTTTTGGCAGGTCATTCTGGCTATCCATTGCTCCCCTGGTTACTCACCCCCATCCTCCACCCATCCTCGCAGGCCCAGGAGCGGTATAACACTGCACATAGGAGGACTCGCTCAGTGGTGAAACGTGCCTTTGGCTTGTTGAAGATGCGCTTCCGTTGTCTGGACCAGACTGGGGGTGCCTGGCAGTATGAGGCCACCAAGGTCCACCAAATAACTGTTGCGTGTGGGGTCCTGCACAACCTCACCATCCGTAGCCAGGTTCCCAGATACAGTGACATGGCTGAGGACGCTTTAGTCATTTCAGAAGATGTAACGCCTCCCTAATCTGGACCACAAAGTCGATCGCCACAGACGATCCATTCCCAGCTTGTTGTCAATGTTTTTGCTTATTTATCATGCATTTTTGGGAATGTGTGCCTTTTTTATTTTGTGTGACTACCAAAAAAATAATTGTGTCAAACATTGTGGAAAAATGTTTAGGCTGTTACTGTGGGGTTGTGGAAGAGCATGTGTTTGGGGTTACGGTAGTCTTGTGTCCTGCACCCCCGAATCAATACATAAACACATGCCTTCAGTGGTAGGTAGAGTAGGAGGTTGAAGTTGATGGATGGGGTTGCTGCATGTTAGCGGCAATATGAGCAAGGCTCTGATTCATGAACTGCCATTGCTGGACCATTTCCGCCATATGCCTGCTTTGTTGTCTGGTTTCTGCAAGCAGGCAGGACCCATTTTGATTCCAAGCCTCTAGTTGTTGTGACATAGAGGTGATTTGTGAACACACTGTCTCATTAAACCTCTGTGTGTTAGCTGCAAACTCCACGTTTTCCTGGTGCCACGCTTCCTTCATGATCTGCAGATGTCTCCTCTGGCTGATATGGCGACGTTGCTGGGTTCCGCCACTGGCACGGGTGGGTGCGTCTGGTACTGATTGAGTGGCTGCAGGTGTCTGGCTGGGGACGCAGAGTCTGTTGTGCGGCCAATGTCCACGGCAGCAGAGGTTTGTGCCCCTGAGGTATGGGTAGTGGACATCAGGGGCTGGTTTGGGACCTACGTTTCCCCTTGGTGGTGTGGCTGGATTTACCCACATGCTTTGTGGGTGGAGGAGGTGGAGGCTGCAGGGTTGGAAGAGATTTGTGGCCCTTGTGAGGCCTGGCTGATTTAGCAGTTGGGGGCGACTGTGCCAAGGGCTCCTTGCTCCTGCGTTTTTTTCCCGAGAAGCCTGTGTGGCTGGCTTCTCCACCCTTTGACTATGGCCATGTCCCTCCCGGCTCTTGTGTGGGTGTTCGTGATGTCTATCTGTGCAGCTAGTATGTGCCTCTGGGCTTTTTGGTGTCTTACGGGTCCCTTTTGGTCTGGGCATAGTGATATGGTAACCAACACAGAGCTGAGTGCATTGACCTTTAAATAGTTTTCCCGTGTGGGCGTGTTCTGCTGCGTGTGTGGCTGCGTGCACGCACGCCACCGCGGGGGAACGTCATAACCACACCCGGAAGATCCTGAAAGATGTCGCCAGCCATCTACACCGAGGAGCAGGACAAAATTATAATGGATGTGAGTAGGCGAGCGTGCGTTTATGTGCGCGCACAAGCGCAAAACAAAAAATAGCTAGGGCAGGGCAAGATTAGTGAGGACAAAATGACTTGTTAAACTAAATTACTAGACCAGCTTAGTTTTAACCATGTGCGCATCAGCACACTAGCCTAGAGGCAGATAGACTAAGTAGGCCCATGTGAGTAGGAATGAGTCTCCAAAACTGGCTTTAGATAGTGCATGAGACTGTGTCATCTATTTGTGTCACTAATGCTCTGCCATTGTGTTTTTTGATACAGATGATGCTGAGGAACCGTTATGAATTCTTGCCGTGCGATTTCGAGAAGAGGACGTTGGCACTGGCGTTCGGGAACCCCCTATACCTTCACACAGATCGCCCAACACTGGTCTGACTTGAAGAGGAGGCATAGGCTCCGGGTGAGGCGGTACTTTTCAAAGCACTTTCCAGGTAAGTCTTGCTACTTGACATGCAATAATCACACTGCCCTTGCCTGGGCCTGTGTTTATGATTGTGTTTATATTGCAGCGCATGAATGGAATATGCAGTTCCTCCCCACCCGGACAAGAGCCCGCAGCCCAGTGTTGAGAGGTACTGGTGAAGGTGTAGGTGGTGCCCTGCCAGTGCCAACACCCACCCCCTCCTCTGCCAGTGACTTTGAGGAACATTGGACCTGAGGATACGGGAGGGGGGGGGAATCGCATGGCAGGGAGTCAATCCAGCCACAGCAGCAATCTGACTCGGGTAATACTCTCAAACCTACATATGTCTGGATACATGCAATAAAGACATATACTAATGTGCACTATTGTTATTTTTAGATGATGACGTCGCAGGACCATCACAAAGGAGAGTGGAGGAAGCAGCCCAACCTCAAGAGGTGCCTGGGGAAGGTGAGTGATTGGATGCATAGAAGCCTAACCTAATCTGACATTCAGGAGGCACAAACAGTCAATAATATCCTTGTGTTTTGGATCCCAACAGCTTCACAGCAGGACGAGATGGTGGACCCAGGGAGGAGGCTGCGCCCCAGACGCCCTGTTGGCCCCAAGCCTTGTAAGTTTTTAAAAGATATCATTCATGTAGTTTAACCTCCGTCCCAAAACACCAAAAACATGGTCCAAGACACATTAATTCACCCTAAAAATGGACCGACCAAAAACCCCTAGATAAGCAAAATACTTACAAGGCAAAACTGATGATGTTTTTCATTCACAGATCAAAGAAAAGGGCAACAATGAACCCCCAGAAGAGCCTCCTGCCTCCTGTTGTTTTACATTTTTTTTACATTTCTACAATTTAAAAAAAAAAAAAAAATTAAATTTTCTAAACAAAAGTTTAAGTAAACAAAAAAAAAATGTGTGGTGTGTTCTCTTTCCTGGCACTGTACGTTCTCACAACATAACCATACAGTTACATGTCCCAAAAGGTAAGTACATGGGACAAGGAATAGGAGGAAGAAGAAGGAGAAGAGATTAAGGTAAGCATTAAACACAGGGAAGAAGAAGAAGGAGAAGAAGAGATTAAGGTAAGCATTAAACACAAGGAAGAAGAAAAAGAAGAAGAAGGAGTAGAGATTAAGGTAAGCATTAAACACAGGGAAGAAGAAGAAGGAGAAGAAGAGATTAAGGTAAGCATTAAACACAGGGAAGAAGAAGAAGGAGAAGAGATTAAGGTAAGCATTAAACACAGGGAAGAAGAAGAAGAAAAAGAAGATGGAGAACAGATTCAGGTAAGCATTAAACACAGGGAGGAGGATGAAGAAGAAGAATATTATTTTAAGGTTAGTTTTGGTGTGGGTAAAAGTGTCAGTTTGATGTATGGTGAAAGCTTGAGGGAGGACTAGGGATGTGCGCTTGCGTGGACCCAGATTGACAACAGGAAAACCATGGAAATGTAAGTATACACGGAAAAACAGTCGGAATCGGGGTGAAAACGGAAACAGATGGCACGAAGCTACGTTTGGAAACGCAAGAAAAAGGAGCCAAAAACGGATCGTCCGTGTGAACGGCAACAGAACCCACGACCACACGGAAAGCACCCGTGAGGGGAAAAAACACTTCCCGATTGAAGACACATAAACGGAACAGTAACGGAGCTCTCCCGACGGCGGCTCTGAATCACATTTGGACCTCGAGACAAACGGAAGGAAAACGGGCCATAGGAAAAACGGAACAAAATAAGGTCAGATCGGGGGAGGCTCTGCATCAAGCCATATATGCCTATACCGCCTACCCTTTGGTGGGGGATTGCAGTGGAGCAGTGCTCCTAAGCACCTAACAGCGGTGCTGCCTGCCATCACCCGTCCAGCGCAGCCAAGGCTGGGAGGCACATTAATAATGGAACGGGTGGGAATAGTCCTACAGGGTTGCAGGCTAATAGCCCCGCTCACCTGCGAGAAGAGAGAGCCATCTTCTTGTCCTTCGCAGTCCAGGCTGCAGAGAAATTCGGGGATTTGTGGGAGGTCCCGGGTATTTGAGGGGCCAGGAGGAGCCAATTTTGTGGTCTCTGCTGTCCAGCGCCATCTGGCGGAGTAATACCCAAGAGTAATGAAACTTATCTGGAGCAGGACGTACTGTATACTAAGAATAAATATTTTACTATAATCTTTTTAATACTTACCTCCCATCCATCCCGGAGCACTGTGTCCCACACTGATCAATTTAGCTTCTGCTCTCCTGCTGATGCTGGAAACGTTTCATACTTGCTGGGTGACAGGTAACATGGGGTTCATTTTAAAGAAAACGACATCCCTCCCGGTGGACCCAATTTTTTTTTTTAATTTTAAGGGTTAAAAATAAAATGGTGTGGGGTCCCCCCTACCCAGCTTAACCAGTCCGGGACCAGCTATGCAGGGCTTTAGTAGCCCCTGGCCCTGCAGGCTACAAGCCAACATACTCTTCTGCACCCCCGGGAGGCAGTTAATGAGAGGGCTTGGGGATAAAGGCAAGTCACTTGCTAGCCGCAGGTGATTTGGCAGAGCTTTGTGAACTGGTATAGGGGTCTCATGGACCCCTTACCCGTTCACAAAGGGTTACCAGTAAAAAAAAAACACACAACACAGTAAAAATGTGTTTATTAAAAAAAAAAATATTTTTTTACTTTACACACCTCCGATTGTCAGCTCCTGTGTCCCTCGCCGAGATGACAGATGCCGGTGATCGGCGGCCAGAGGAAGGGGGAGGCAGGGGATCAGAGGATCTCCTGCCCCTCTCCTCTGTCGTTCTCCGGGCATCTGACAGCTGAGCCACCAAGAGCCGGAATGACACCCGCATGGTGATGTCATAAAGGGGCAGGGCTACTCAGCAAGATGGCGGCGCCTGTCGGGAGGGCAGGGGGAGAGGGCCTGTTGGCCGCCCTCCTCAAGACTGAAGAGCCAGGGGGGTGATCGGAGACCCCCCGAAGAAGAGGAGAGCCGGTGGGAGCGATCAGGCACCGTGGTGAGTAAATGTCTTTTTTTTTTTTTGTAATACTGGTAGCTGCGGAAGCAGAGGGGGGGGGCACCTATTCCGGGCTCTCCCCTGCAGCCGGGGGGGGCCTGGGTGGGGGATCGAAGCCCCTCTGCTGAAGAGGAGACCCGGGGGGGAAAGCCAGGTATGTATAATTTACATAGCTGCCGTTTAATGAAAGGAGAGGTAGCTACGTAAGTTTTAGTCGACCTGGAAATGACATGTGCCTTTGGATTCTCTCCCAGCAGCTTCCCTAGAGGAAACCAGTGAGGCAGCTGAGTGGCAGAGTATACCTGCAGATTACCTGGCAGTGACCTGCTTATGCACTCTTTAGTGCAGAAACAGGAAGGCAGATGTTACCTGTGAAATGTGTGTTGTTGTGGCCCCTCTGGCTTGATATTTAAGGGCCCAGTGAACACGTTTAGTGAAAGCATAATTTGACAATTTTTAGGGATGTAGTACTTCTGACCTCTGGTCTGGTGTTTGTCTGGAGGTCTGATTTAAACTTATAATAGTCCAACCCCCATTTTCCAGCACATGGTGGACCCCACTAGGAAAGGCTTGGGGGGCATCCAGATTGCTGGAGCCCCCCCCCCCGTGCATACCAGCCCACAACCCAGAGCTGGGTTTCTGAACCACAATTACATGGCGAAATGTGCCTAAGAAATTGTCTGCCAAGGTTCATGTATTCAGTGTATAAACTGAGGCTGGAAAAGTGTGAGCCGCTACAGACCAGATGACTACCGGAGGCCAATCACGGGGCCACATTTCACCAGGGAATTGTGGTTCAGGTGAGTGCAACTCTGGGCTGTGGGAGGCTATGTGCGGGAGGCTTTAGCAAACTGGATGCCCCCCCCCCCCAGTCCTCTAGAAGGACTTCTTTGATTGGATAAGTTTTAACCAAGCAGCAATAATTTTAGACTTTGATGTTTAATGATGTTTGATGTTCCTTGACAAAACATTGTAATCCTAGTTGAACAGAACTATTTTTACATTGCGTTATATATGTACTGTACTACAAAAATACAACTCTGTGACCTCACCTGTAGAATTGTTTTTGAGTATATCCAGTCCAGGTCATCCCAGAGTGATGACATGTGGGTATTCCACCCCTAGGGGGCGCTCGACTGCAAGATCAAAAGCTGACACTCCTCCTGGCCCCCTATAAAAGCAGGTGTCTTTCTATAATTTCCCATTGGTTAAAAAACAGTAAAGAAGAGACAGGCCGGGAGGCCAAGAAACCATGTTACTTCACATAGCTTCAGCATGTACTCTCTCCAACAAAAAATCTTAAGGACAACAAGTCCAAGAATAAAAATGGTAATCACCATAACAGGCAAACAGAAGATAATGAACAAGAGCGGGGTGGGACGACCAGGACTGGATATACTCAAAAACAATTCTACAGGTGAGTTTCGCAGAATTGTAATTTTCCCTATATCCAGTCCAGGTCGTCCCAGAGTGATGACATGTGGGACATCCAAAAGTAGTGTCTATTAGGGCAGGATCCCCAGTGCGGAACAGCAAGTAGTTCATTTCACTACCGCCTGAAGCATCTTTCGGCCAAAGACAGCATCAGCTGAGGCCCTAACAACAACCCTGTAAAACTTGGTAAAGGTATGAACTGAAGACCAAGTGGCAGCCTTACAAACCTGTTTAACAGATGCCTGGTGCTGAAAAGCCCAGGAGGCACCAATAGCTCTAGTAGAATTAGCGGTAATACGAAAATGGGGTTCCTTCCCCTTGGCAGAA
The DNA here is from genome assembly GCA_027917425.1 of Gastrophryne carolinensis. Classification (NCBI taxonomy): domain Eukaryota; kingdom Metazoa; phylum Chordata; class Amphibia; order Anura; family Microhylidae; genus Gastrophryne; species Gastrophryne carolinensis. The sequence goes on from CM051234.1 coordinate 219,565,963, forward strand.
TATGCTTGCACCACCGCCTGTCTGATCCACTTACTGAGAGTGGACTTGGCTGGAGGCAAGCCTTTTGTAGAACCCTCTGAGAGGACAAAGAGCAATCCGATTTCCTGAAGGATTCAGTCGCAACCAGGTAATACTTGATGGCTCTGACCACATCCAAGGCATGGAGGGTCCTTACCTTAGAATTAGTCGGTGCTGGACACAAGGAAGGTAAGACAACTTCCTCATTAAGGTGAAAGGGAGAAAAGTCCTTAGGCAAAAAATCAGTTTTACATCGAAAAACTACCTTATCCTTATGTCGCTCAAAGTAGGGAGTCTTCATACAAAGTGCGGCCAGCTCTGACACGCGACGCACCAAGCTGATTGCTACCAAAAAGACCACTTTGAGAGTCAAAATAGACTATGCAGCATCGCACAAAGGCTCGAAGGGGAGGACGCTGAAGAGCAGAAAGTACCAAATTCAAGTCCCACACCGGTATTACTGACTTATGCGGTAGACGGACATGGGTGACACCCTGGAAAAAGGTCTTGATCAACCTATGATTGGCAATGGATCTCTGGAAAAAGATGGCTAAGGACGAGACCTGGCCCTTGAGGGTGCTCAGCTGGAGACCCAAGTCTAAGCCGTGTTGTAAAAATTCCAGAATTTGGTCCAGAATCTTGGACTCGCACCAAGCAATGTAGGTGTGCCAAACTCTGTAGTATATCATGGAAGAAGACATCTTCCGCGCCTGTATCATGGTATGCACAACCGTGGCAGACAGCCCCTTCTCCGTTAGGACTGAGGTTTCAACAGCCAAGCCGTCAAAGCCAACGTCTGTAAATTGGGGTGCCGCAGCGACCCCTGAGTGAGAAGCCCTGGGTCATCGGGCATGATGTAGAGATCCACTGACATCTGAACTATGTCCGCAAACCAACTCCTTCTCGGCCAGACAGGAGCCACCAAGATAGTTGGTACCCCCTCCTGGGCTATCTTGCGCAGCACTCAGCCCAGGAGTGGAAACGGAGGGAACACATGAAGGAGCCTGAACTCCGTCCAGGGAATTGCCAGAGCGTCTGTGGCAAGGGCCAGAGGATCTCTTGACAGGGAGACGAACCTTGGGAGCTTGTGATTGTGTCTGGATGCAAACAGGTCCACGTCCGGCTGACCCCAGCGGAAACACAGAGCGTGAAAGGTCTAGTTGCTGAGAGACCATTCCCCCAGGCGTGAGGCACTCCTGCTCAGGGAGTCTGCCTCCTGGTTTTCTACCCCGGGGATGTAAACCGCCGAGATGCAGGGAACATTCTCCTCTGCCCAAGTCAGAATCTGAGCCACCTCCTTGAGGGCTCGCTTGCTCCGAGTCCCGCCCTGGTGATTGATGTAGGCGGCAGCCGTCTGATTGTCCGAGCGAAACTGGATCGCACAACCCCTTAAATGGGGAGTCAAGCGAAGAAGCCCCAACCGGATCGCTCTCAACTCCAGGAGATTTATGGGTAAGCGGTTCTCCTGCGGACCCCACTGACCCTGGATCTTCTGCGTCTGCCAAACGCCTCCCCAGCCGGTTATACTGGCATCTGTGGTAACTATCTCCCACCGAGGAGTCAGAAAGGACTTCCCACCAATAGGTTTCTGGAGTTCAGCCACCACAAGAGGGACTGTCTGGCCAGGGGGGACAGTAAAAATTCATTTTCCAGCGACTCTTGCATCCGGTGCCAGCCGGTCAACAGGTTCAACCGAAGAGGTCTCATGTGAAATTGGGCGAAGGGCACTGCCTCAAAGCATGACACCATTAGGCCCACCAGTCGATGGCCGCTGACAAGACAACAAGGCCTGCACCTGCATCTGGAGGCCCAACACCCTCTGCTGTGGCAGGAATACCTTGACCTGAAAGGTGTCTAACGTCATGCTCAGGAAGGACCGCATCGTTGAGGGAGCGATAGAAGACTTTGGGTAATTGACTACCCAGCCGAAATCCTCGAGAGTGGATAACACCGTCCGGGTATCGCTCTCGGCCTGCTGAAGAGACTGAGCAGCAATCAGCAAATCGTCCAGATAGGGCAACACACGAATGCCCCGATTCCTCAGGATAGCCATGATGCCTGCCAGCACCTTGGTGAAGACACGGGGGGCACGAGGATATCCCGAATGGCAGTGCCACAAACTGGTAATGCTGATCCTCCAGGGCAAACCTCGGGAACCTCTGATGCCTCTGGAAAATCGGGACGTGCAGATAAGCATCCCTGATGTCCACCGTGGCCATGATGTCGCCGGGCCGAAGCGAGCTCACCGCGGACCGTAAGGTTTCCATGCGGAAATGTCTGACTCTGACAAACCTGTTGAGACCCTTCAGGTCCAGGATCGGCCATAGCATTCCGTCCTTCTTGGGAACCGTGAACAGATTGGAGTAGAAGCCTCGACCCTGTTCCTGACGAGGTACAGGACAAATCACACCGCTGGAGGTGTTGCACGGCCTTTCTCAGGCCCTGTGCCTTCAATGGGTTCTGGGATATCCGAGACTGAAGAAATCTTGAGGGCGGCCTGACTGCCAGCTCTATTTTGTAACCGGAGGACACCACCTCCTGAATCCACCGATCCAATGTCTCCAGAATAGCAGAAGCCGTCCCCCTACCCGGATGGGTGAGGACGCCTCCTCATGCCTGAGGGGCCTTGGACTTGGTTCCCCAAGCGGGATTGGGTCGGCCGCGGGACCTACCTCTTCCTCAGGTATCTCTGCGGCCACCTGAAAATGAAGAGCCTCTTCCTCCTCGAAAGAAGCGATAGACAGAAGAGCTCCGAAAGGGCCGCACAGGCTTCTGTCGCTGAGGGAGTCTACCATCCTTGACCAGGAGGTCCAGACGCTCCCCGAACAACCTGTGACCCATGAAGGGGATACTAGTGAGCGACTTTTTGGCCGCGGCATCAGCCGACCATTGCCGCAACCAGAGCGAGCGGCGAAGCACAACAAGCAGGGCCGAAATCCTGGCACCAAGCCAGACACCATCGTCCATGGCAGAAACAACAAAGGCAATGAAATCCACGCAAGCCTTGAGGTCTTTATACTCCTCCGCTCACTTGCGAGACTTATCGTTATCCACAAGATGTCTCACCTTCTTTCTGATGGCTAGGGAGACAATAGCAGCGGCACACAGAGGGCGAAACCAAGCACCCGCAAAGGTGAAGGCATGACAGACCAGCTGATCCATGCACTTGTCAGCCGGATCACGTAGGGAAGCAGTATCAGATGAAGGCATAACAGTAGTGTTGGACAATCCCGACACGGGGAAATCCACCTCGAGTGGACGAGACCATAGCCGGACCAGCTCCTCAGGGAAGGAATACTGCCTATCCAGGCCCTTAGGCACCGATGGTAGCTTGTTAGGCCTTTCTCATTCCTTGAAAATCATATTAGAAAAATGGGCCTGCTCTGGAAAGACTCTGTCTTTCAGGCCGAAACAAATCACCCTGCTTCCTCTTAGCCGATCTTGGAGGGACAATGTGTAAAGTCTCAAAAACTGAAGCAAGCTATTTCTCCGTATCATCAGGGAGCCACGCATCCTCATCCGAGGAGGAACCAGACACACTGTCATCGCCAGCAGAATAAACCACAGTGGAATGGAAATCATCTGGCAACTCACCTTCCTCCACTGAGCAGAGACCTTCAAAAAGATCATCATCATTGTCCGAGTAAACAGGCTCGATGTGCCATCTCTTACTCGAGGCCTTCTTAGGCGGCGTTCGTGAGATCTGTCTCTCGAGACTGGCCACCCGGTAAGCCAAATCAACATGGGACCCCCGGCTGGCTTCCCCCTCACTGGGGGCTGAGTGCAGCAGCGGGGGTTCTGGAGAGGCCGCAGGCAATGAAGGGCTAGGGGCAGGTAAGCACGCCCGATCATGGTCCAAAATGACGCTCCTGGTGCAAGGGGTACAAACAGTGCTGAATCCGCCAAGAGGGCTTGCACTGCACAAGGGGCAGAGCTTCACCTGCCCAGATGGGGCCCCTAGCTCACTATCCCCAGATGCCTCCATTATGGTGATTAGAAAAAGATTAGTATGCAGGTTACAAGGCACTGACGGCCCAAACCTAATTAGCCCTCTTATATAGTCCCTCTTATGTGATCCCTCTTAATAAAAGGAAGAGGGGGGCGGGGGACCGGGAGGAGCCACAACCCTCAATCAATCAATGGGCCCACCTAAAAGACACAAGCAAAAAGTGGCCATCAGTATCCCACAGCATATGCGCATACTTAATAAAACAATGATAAAAGCAAGAGGGACTCACAACACCGACAGAGCCAACAGCAAACCGGAGGGGTCCCCGGCAGTAGAGGCAGCAGGCAAGATGGCGCAGACCAGCAGCTCGGCGCGTTCCTCGAGGGGCGGGCCGCACATGGCGGTGACGTGAAAAGCGTCATCGTGCGGCCCCGCCCCCCCCCGGCAGCGCGAAAAAGAGCGCCCGAGCCTGAAAGAGAAGGCCCTGCCCCAATATGGAGGACAATCCTCAAATGCCACGTGGCAGCCCACAGCGGGGGCCCTGTACCAAGACCGTGCGGCACACGCGCCCGCACCCCGCCACCTGTCAGGCAGAAGTGGCGGCCTTACAACCGCCGAGCGGCGTCCAGCCCCCCCCCTCACAGCGTATCAGCCTCAAGATGGAGGGGAGAGGGGAGCAGGAGTCATACTCGAGCGAGCGAGGGAGGTAAGTATAAAAGTGCGCAAGAGTAAAAGTGAGGTGACTGTCTCGCCTAAACACCATACACAGCAATAAAGCTTGTGGGACAGGGAGGGTATGTAGCCAGAAGGCAATAAGTGGTCCCCCCCCCCCATAGACTCACCATCAGCCTATGGCCGGCTACCCTTTAATCAGGGTCTGCGGCCCAGAGCCTAGCTCTGCGAAAACGCCTGACCCCGGCGTTCTCCCTACCGCCACAGTACCGATCAGCCGTGGCTGGGAGGCAATGGTGGGTCCACAGGATCAGTGGTAATAGGGTTCACAGCGGCCGACGGGCTAGGAGGCCCCGCTCAGCTGCAATAATCCAGGAGAGAGTATCCAACGATCTTCAGCAGACAGACTGCAAGATGAACACTGGGAAATGATAGAGAGACACCTGTTTTTATAGGGGGCCGGGAGGAGCGACAGCTTTTGATCTTGCAGTCGAGCGTCCCCTGGGGGCGGAATGCCCACATGTCATCACTCTGGGACGACCTGGACTAGATATAGGGAAAACAGGCATCTCCAACCCTGTTAACGGGCCGTGTTTTGTGGATCTCCAAACAGTTGAACAGAAACTGTAATTAGTACAGCAGAAGAGCTATTGAGCTAGCTATGAGACGAGCTACAAAAATACAATTCTGTGATTACTCACCTGTAGAACTGCTATTATGATGCTCCAAATCTAAAACTTACAGTTGGGATATACTCCGCCAGATGGCGCTGGACTGCAGAGACATCGAAAATAGGCTCCTCCCGGGCCCCTCAAATACCCAGGGACCTCCCACAAATCCCAAGCATTGAAAAGCAGTTAATGAGAAGCCGGGAGAATTAAACAATCCAAACTATCAACTATAACAATGATAACAATCACCATACAGGGGATCCAAGAAAATGCAAACCAAGGGTGGGTTGGGGCAGGACGTACTGTATACTCATAATACCAATTCTACAGGTGAGTAATCACAGAATTGTATTATTCTTAGTATACAGTACATTCTGCTCCAAATCTAATACTTACAGTTGGGACATCCAATAGCAGTGTCCATAAAGTAGGGTGGGAACCCCAAGAAAATTAAGCAGCAGGCAGTTTAAACCATTGCCGCCTGCAGAACCTTTCGTCAAAAAACAGCATCAGCTGAGGCCCTATCATCAACCTTGTAAAACTTTGAAAAGTTATGAACAGAAGACCAAGTAGCGGCCTTGCAAACTTGTTCAACAGAAGCCTGGTGCTGAAAAGTCCAAGAGGCACCAATAGCACAAGTGGAATGAGCAGTAAGGCGGAAGGGAGGATTCTTCCCCTTAGCAGAGTAGGCCTGAATCACAGCCTGACAAATCCACTTGCTGATAGTAGAATTGGCAGGAGCCAAACCCTTCCTAGGACCAGAAGGGACCACAAAAAATACAATTCTGTGAAGTACTCACCTGTAGAATTGATATTATTTGTATACGGTACGCCCTGCTCCAGATATAATACTTACACTTGGGTTATCCTCCGCCAGATGGCGCTGCACTGCAGAGACATGGAAAAACAGGCTCCTCCCGGCCCTTCAAATACCCAGGGACCTCCCACAAATCCCCAGCATTGAAAAGCAGTGAACAAGAAGCCGGGAGAGTTAAACCACCCAGAACAACTGGTAAAGATAACAATGATAACAATCACCATACAGGGGATCCAGAATAATGCAACAACAGGGTGGGGTGGAGCAGGACGTACTGTATACAAATAATATCAATTCTACAGGCGAGTACTTCACAGAATTGTATTATTCTTAGTATACAGTACGTCCTGCTCCAGATATAATACCTACACTTGGGACATCCAATAGCAGTGGGATCCCCCAACAAAAAAAGTGACAACAGGCAGTTTAAACTACTGCAGCTTGCAAAACCTTGCAGCCAAAAACAGCATCAGCTGGGCCCTAACATCAACCTTGTAAAACTTTGAAAAGGTGTGAACAGAAGACCAAGTGGCAGCCTTGCAAACTTGTTCAACAGAAGCCTGGTGCTGGAAGGCCCAAGAGGCACCAATAGCACAAGTAGAATGAGCAGTAAGGCGGAAGGGAGGATTCTTCCCCTTAGCAGAGTAGGCCTGAATCACAGCCTGACGAATCCATTTGCTAATAGTAGACTTGGAAGGAGCCAAACCCATCCTAGGACCAGAAGGGACCACAAAAAGAGCATCAGTCTTCCTGAAAGCTGCAGTGACTACCAGGTAGTACTTCACATCCAAAGAATGCAAAACCCTTTCCTTAGCGTTGCTAGGATTAGGACACAATGAAGGAAGAACAATATCCTGATTCAAATGAAAGGCAGACACCACCTTTGGCAGAAAATCTGGCTTAAAGCGGAACACCATCTTGTCCTGGTGTCTCTCGTAGTATGGAGGCTGAATAGACAGAGCCGCCAGCTCAGACACGCGCCTGACCGAAGTAATAGCCACCAGAAAAACAACTTTGAGGGTAAGTACAGCCAGAGCAGCATCCTGAATAGGCTCAAAGGGAGCACCCTGTAATGCAGACAAAACCAGGTTCAAGTCCCAAACAGGGACGGTAGGCCGTAGTCCCAAATAGAGACCCCCTGAAAGGTCTTAACCAAGGGATGCTGTGCAAAAGACTTCTGAAAGAAGACAGACAGGGCAGAAACCTGACCCTTCAGAGTACTGAGTTTTAAACCCAACTCCAATCCATGCTCTAAAAACTCCAGAATTCTAGGGATTAAGAATTCCCTGCAGGGGAGAGACCTAGACTCACACCAGTCAATGTAGGAACGGCATACCCTATAATAGATGGCAGAAGAAGTTTTCTTCCTAGCCTGTACCATGGTATCCACCACTGAGGCAGACAAGCCTTTCTCCATCAAGATTTAGGTTTCAGCAGCCAGGCCGTCAAAGCCAGAGTTTGTAAACTGGGATGGCGTAAGGAGCCCTGAGTGAGTAGATCTGGCTCCTCTGGCAGGACGTACTGGTCTACTGCCATTTGTACCACGTCTGCGAACCACACTCTTCTTGGCCACCTCATGGTCACCAGAATCACTGGCACCCTTTCCAGGGCAATCTTGCGCAGAACCCTGCCCAGCAGGGGGAACGGGGGGAAGGCATACAGGAGCCGGAATTTCTTCCATGACAGTGACAGAGCATCCGTGGCCAAGGCCAGAGGATCCTGCGACAGGGAGACAAAGGCCGGGAGCTTGTGATTGTGACGGGATGCAAACAGATCCACTTCCGGAAGGCCCCACCGGTAACACAGGGACTGGAATACCCTGTTGCAGAGGGACCACTCCCCCTGACGGGAAGTCCCCCTGCTCAGAGAGTCTGCTAGAAGATTCTTTACCCCCGGGATATAAACAGCCGAGATGCATTGAACATTGGCCTCCGCCCATGTCAGAATCTGCGACACTTCCTGGAGGGCCCCCTTGCTCCGGGTCCCTCCCTGATGGTTGATGTAGGCAACTGCTGTCCTGTTGTCTGAGCGCACCTGCACAGACAGACCCCGCAGGTGATCGGTCAACTGCTCCAAAACCAACCTGACCGCCCGTAGTTCAAGAATGTTGATGGGTAAATGGGCCTCCCGAGGGCCCCACCTTCCTTGGATGGAACCTCAGGGATTTCCAGAATCCCCCCCAACCTGACAGACTGGCATCCGTGGTGACCGTCTCCCAGGAGGGGGCTAGAAAGGACCTGCCCTTTAGCAAGTTCTCGTGGTCCAGCCACCACGAGAGGGACCTTCTGACCAATGGGGGAAGCACACAAACCCCGTCCAAGGACGCGGGGTCCTTGTCCCATACTGATAGAAGGTGAAGCTGCAGAGGCCTTGAATGGAACTGAGCAAAGGGCACCGCCTCGAAGCTCGCCACCATCAGGCCCACCAGCCGCATTCCCTGTCTGAGGGAGAGCTGGGGGCACGAGAGCAGGGAGCGCGCCTGCGTAGTCAGATCTTCCACCTTTTGTTGGGGAAGGAATATTCGCGGCTGAACCGTATCCAGAATCATCCCCAGGAATGGGGTCACCAGTGAAGGGGACAGGGAGGACTTGGGATGATTGATCACCCAGCCGAAGGACTCCAAGGTGGACACCACCAGCTGAGTGTCCAGCTCCGCCTGCTGAAGAGGTGATGAGAATGTCGTCCAGGTAGGGCAGCACTCGAATGCCCCCTGACCTTAGCAAGGACAACACCCCCGCCAATACCTTGGTAAACACTCTGGGAGCTGAAGTGAGGCCAAACGGTAGGACCACAAATTGGTAGTGTTGATCTTTCAACTCGAATCTGAGAAATCTTTGATGCCCTTGGAACACAGGGATGTGAAGGTAAGCATCTTTGATGTCCACAGACGTCATAAAATCCCCTGGTCGTAGAGAGCCAATGGCCGAGCGCAGGGTTTCCATGCGAAAGCGCTTGTTCTTTACAAATTTGTTGAGGATCTTTAAATCCAGAATGGGCCTGACTGACCCATCTCTTTTGGGTACTGTGAAAAGGTTGGAGTAGAAACCTTCTCCCAATTCTCTCAAGGGAACATTGCAAATAACTCCCAGCCCCAGAAGTCCTTGTACTGCCTGCATCACGACCTGAGCTGATACCGGGTCCTGGGGGATTCGGGACCTGACGAATCTTGAGGGGGGCCGCACAGCAAACTCTATCTTGTAGCCGGAGGTAACCACCTCCTGAATCCACCGATCTGAGACTTGACGCCTCCAGACGTGCGCGAAGTGCTGTAGTCGTCCCCCACCCTGGCGGGCGAGGGCGCCCCATCATGCCTGAGGGGTCTTGGGAGGGGGTTTGGGTTTGGTCCCCCAGGAGGAGCCAGGGCATCGCCCCCTGCTCCTATGCCAGTCTGTGCGAGCCCCCGCGAAGGACACCCCTTTTCCCTGCTTAGCGCCTCTGTAGGGGGCTGAAAGGGGGCTGCGAAAGGGCAGAGGCTGCCGCCTGCGCTGTGGTAACTTACCTCCTTTAGCAAAGAGGTCTAGGTGGTCGTGGCGTAGTCCCTTGAAAGGGAGCCCAGTAAGGGCTTTTTTAGCAGCATTGTCGGCCGCCCACTGTCGCAGTCATACCGCGCGGCGTATAGCCACCGCCAAGGCAGATGATCTGGCACACAGCCTAATAGCATCATCCGACGCAGACAGGATAAAGTTCACAAATACATCACAGTTAGACAGTGCATTAATAGTATCAGCAGGCAACTCGTCTGGGCCGTCAAGTGCATTCCTGACCATGGCCCTGAGCGCCACGGCAGTAATGGCCAGAGCGCAGACCGGGCGCAGTGCCGCCCCTCCAAACGCAAAGGCATGGCATGCCAATTGGTCAATGCGCAGGTCCTCAGAATCCCGCAGCGTAGTAGTGTCGGGGGAGTGCATAATAGAGGTGTTAGACAGCCCTAGAATAGGAGCATCGACCTCGGGGGGCGATGACCAGCACTTGACCATGTCAGCAGGAAATGGATACTTCCTGTCCAGACTCTTAGGGATCCCGGGAAGTCTACTGGGATGTTCCCACTCCTTAAGCACGAAGGTTATTGAAATGGGTCTGCTCAGGAAATTCCAATCGAGCCTTAGCAGTATGGAATAGCTCACCCCTTTGCCTGGGAGCCGCAACAGGGGGAGAGATGGACAAAACCTCAAAAATCTGAAGCAATAGCTTATCAGTATCATCCGGGGTCCAGTGATCAGAACCAGAATCGTCATGACCCCTAGACTTCTCATCAGATGACTCAGAGTCAGAGATCAGCTCCCCTTCGTCCGAAAGGGTATGGTCATATAGATGCGTAAATTCATCAGACTCCGTAGGGAAAGGAGCAGAGTCAGGGATAATGTGCCGCTTTTTCGCGGTAGTCTTGCGCGCTAGAGTACTAGCAAGCAATTTTTCAACACTGGCCAGTCTAGTAACCACATCAGGATGAGATTCCCCGCTTGTATTGGAGGTTAGACTCAGGCTCGGGGGGGTAGGTGAAGTGAGGCGAGGTGCAGCCCCAGCCCCAGAAGGGGCGGGAAGTACCATTAGCGCCTGCTGTGCACAAGGGACGCAGACCTGAGCATTGTCACCGTTGATAGATGAGACCCCACAAGCTACACACAGCCGGGCTTGTCCCGAGGGAACCCCGTTTACAATATCCTGGGATGCCTCCATATGGTGATTAAGGGGCACAATAGGCCCGTAGGGATTGACGCTATAAGCTACCCTGGATGCCCCAAAGACCCGCAGGGAAGTGGAAGAAATTACACTAGGTCCAAGTGGGAATTACACTGGGCCGGGAGAAGCCACTGGATTCGACCGTCTGAAAGAAATAATGGGAATAGGGATGTCAGAGCCATGCGCAGTAAGCAAGATAAATGAAAATCGCCCGCGAGGGCACTTACAGATCGAGGGAGGAGGAGGACCTTTACCACGCGCGCGCGCGATGAGCATCGAAATGGCGCCAAGCGGACCTCGAAGGGCGGGCCAGAGCGGGCTGTGACGCGGAGCGCGCCAAGCCAGGTCTCCGCCCCCCCCGAAGAGCGCGAAGCTCTGAAGACAGTAGTCAGCGCAGACAGTAAAGTGAAAGACACACTATAGAAAGTAAAAACGGGGATTACTTCCAGATGCGCCCAACAACTTATACCAGTGAAAACGCCACAGCGTCTGAGGCGCCGCCCGTCCAATAAGGGCAAGATGATCGCGCGGCGGCGGCCGATAGAAAATAAAGACAGCGTGGCCCTGACAACAAGTGTATGAGTCAAGGACAATACTTAAGGCCATAACGTGTACTGAATACACAAGACCCACACACACACACACACCCCCCCTTTCTTTCCCCCCAAACTACGGGGGGAACGAGGGAGAATGGCGACCCTTTGAACAGGGTCCACTGATACACGGGGCATGGGGCAATAGCGCGGGAGGGGCATCCACAAGAGGCTCACCATCAGCCTAAACCGCCTACCCTTTGGTGGGGGACTGCGGAGGAGCATGGCTCCATAAGCACACGTAGTGCTGCCTACCTTCACCCGACCAGCGCAGCCCAGGCTGGGAGGCACATCACGAAGAGGACGGGTGGGAGTAGTCCAACAGGGCCGCAGGCTTAAATAGCCCCGCTCACCTGCGAGAGAGTGACACATCATGTCTTCGCAGCCAGCACTGCAGAGAAATCTGGGGATTTGTGGGAGGTCCCTGGGTATTTGAAGGGCCGGGAGGAGCCTGTTTTTCAATGTCTCTGCAGTGCAGCGCCATCTGGCGGAGGATAACCCAAGTGTAAGTATTATATCTGGAGCAGGATGTACTATATACTAAGAATAGAGCATCAGTTTTCCTGAAAGGTGCAGTAGCCACCAGATAGTACTTCAGACATCTAACCACATCCAAAGAGTGCAAAACTCTCTCCTTAGCATTGCTAGGATTAGGGCACAAAGAAGGAAGAACAATATCCTGATTCAAATGAAAAGCAGACACTACCTTAGGTAGAAAGTCAGGTTTGAAACGAAACACCACCTTGTCCTGGTGTCTCTCATAGTAGGGGGGCTGAATGGACAGCACCGCCAACTCAGACACACGCCTGACAGAAGTGATAGCCACCAGAAATACAACCTTGAGCGTAAGAATGGCCAAGGCAGCATCCTGCACAGGTTCAAAGGGAGCACTCTGCAAGGCTGACAGAACCAAGTTCAGATCCCAAACAGGCACCATAGGCTTACGTGGGGGACGCACATGAGTGACCCCCTGGAAAAAGGTCCTGATCAGAGGGTGCTGAGCACTTCTGGAAGAAAATAGCCAGGGCAGAAACCTGTCCCTTCAGAGTACTGAGTTGGAGCCCCATCTCCAACCCATGCTGCAGGAACTCCAGAATCCTGGGAATAGAGAACACACGACAGGGAAGAGACGACTCACACCAGTCAATGTAGGCACGCCAAACCCTGTAGTAAATGGAAGAGGAAGACTTCTTCCTAGCTTTAATCAAAGTATCCACAACCGAGGAAGACAGCCCCTTCTCCATCAAGATGGAGGTTTCAGCAGCCAAGCCGTCAAAGCCAGAGTTTGTAAATTGGGATGGCGTAGTGAGCCCTGAGTGAGCAGATCTGGCACTAAGGGCAGAGCGTACTGATCTACTCCCAGCTGCACCACGTCTGCGAACCACACTCTTCTTGGCCACCTGGGGGCCACCAGAATTGCTGGCACCCCTTCCAGAGCAATCTTGCGCAGAACCCTTCCCAGCAGGGGAATTGGAGGGAAGACATACAGGAACTGAAAGTCCTTCCATGACATTGCTAGCGCATCCGAGGTCAGGGCCAGAGGATCCCTGGACAGAGAGACAAAAGCTGGGAGCTTGTGACTGTGGCGGGACGCAAACAGATCCACATCTGATTGGCCCCAACGGTGACACAGAGATTGAAACACCCTGCTGCATAGGGACCATTCTCCCTCGCGAAAGGTCCCCCTGCTCAGAGAGTCCGCCAGGTGATTTTCCACCCCTGGGATGTACACAGCTGAAATGCAGGGGACATTGGCCTCCGCCCAAGTCAGGATCAGAGACGCTTCCTGGAGGGCCCCCTTGCTCCTGGTCCCTCCCTGATGATTGATGTAGGCAACTGCCGTCTGGTTGTCCGAGCGCACCTGAACAGGCAGGCCCCTAAGATGAGTAGTCAAGCTAGCCAGAACTAACCTGATCGCCCACAGCTCCAAGACATTGATAGGTGTGTGGGCCTCCTGAGGGCCCCACCTCCCCTGGAACCGCAGGGACTTCCAGAAACCCCCCCCCCAACCTGACAGACTGGCATCCGTGGTGACCGTCTCACAGGAAGTGGCAAGAAAGAATCCATCCATCCACAAGAGGGACCTCCTGACCAGGGGGAGAGCACACAGACCCTGTCCAGGGACGCTGGGTCCTTGTCCCATACAGACAATAGGTGAAGTTGCAGAGGCCTCAAGTGGAACTGAGCATAAGGGACCGCTTCGAAGCACACCACCATCAGGCCCACCAGCTGCATCCCCTGCCTGATGGAGGGATGGGAACAAGCTAGAAGTGACTGGACCTGAGCAATCAGACTGTCCACCTTCTGCTGAGGAAGGAAGATCCTTGCCTGAACTGTATCCAGATTCATTCCTAGGAATGGAGTCACCAAGGAAGGGGACAGAGAGGACTTTTGGTGATTGATCACCCATCCAAATGACTCCAGAGTGGACACCACCAGCTGAGTATCCAACTCTGCCTGATGTAGAGACTGGGAAGTGATGAGGATGTCGTCCAGATAGGGAAGCACGCGGACGCCCTGACATCTGAGCAGAGACATCACGCCAGCCAGCACCTTGGTGAACACCCTGGGAGCTGAAGTGAGGCCGAAAGGCACGGCCACAAATTGGTAGTGTTGATCCATCAGAGCGAACCTGAGGAACCTTTGATGACCTGGGAACACAGGAATATGAAGGTAAGCATTTTTGATGTCCACAGAAGTAATGAAATCCCCTTGTCGCAGGGAACTGATGGCAGAGCGCAGAGTCTCCATGCGAAAGCGCCTGCCCCTGACAAACTTGTTGAGAATCTTTAAGTCCAAGATGGGCCTGACAGAACCATCCTTTTTGGGCACTGTGAATAGGTTGGAATAAAAGCCCTTGCCTTTTTCTCTAAAAGGGACCTGGCAGATGACCCCCAGCTCCAGGAGGCCTTGCACTGCTTGCACTAGCTCCTGAGCTGACACAGGGTCCTGAGGAATCCGGGATCTGATGAATCTTGGAAGGGGATCGGCAGCAAACTCCAACTTGTAACCAGAGGGAAAAGACACCCCCCTTCCCTGTCTTGCACCGCGGTAAGGGGAGGAGAAGGAACCCTGACCCCGAAAGGGCCGAGGTTGCCCCCTGCACTGGGGTAACCTGCCTCCCTTAGCAAAAAGGTCCAGGCGGTCTCCAAACAGACACAGTCCTTTAAAGGGAAAAACCAGTGAGGGCCTTCTTGGCAGCGTTGTCAGCAGCCCACTGGCGCAGCCAAACCGAGCAGCGTATAGCCACCACGAGGGCAGAAGTTCTGGCACACATTCTGATGGTGTCATCCAATGCTGACCCCTTGGTCTCTCATCAGATGAGCCTGAATCAGAAAAGAGCTCCCCTTCATCAGACGGGGTATAGCCACACAGATTCCAAACAGAAAACAGTAACATTAGGCGTCAAGTGCCGCTTCTTAGCAGGGGCCTTACGCAATAATCTGTTCAACAGTAGCCAGTCTAGAAGACACATCAGGCTGAGAATCCCCACTAGTATGCAACTCAGCAGGAGTGAGATTTAAGCTTGGGGGAGTAAGTGAAGTGAAACGAGGTGCAGCCACTGGCAGGCCAGATTGCAATGCAAGCACCTGCTCAGCACAGGGTACACAGACCCGCGCCTTGTCAGCGTCAGCATGAGGCTGCCCACACGCTACACACAGCCGGTCTTGTCCCAAAGGGACCCCAGTAACATTATCCTGGGATGCCTCCATATGGTGATTATAGCGGCGCTATACGCGATAGGGAATAATGCTATATAGCAACCCTGGATGCCCCAATAACCCGCTAGGGAAGTGGGAGTATAATTTTTACAAGGCCTACAAGTAATATACTAAAAACCGGGTCGGGAGAAGCCAAGAAGGGTTCGTCCCGCCTGAAAGACATAAGCAGACAAGACCTTAAGTACATCGTAACAAAAGTGAAGGAAATAAAGCCGCCCGCGAGGGCACTTACAGGCCGCGGTAGGTAGGAGTCTGTCGGGCATAGGCCAACCAAGCAGAAAAGATGGTGTCGGTATACCTCGAGGGGCGGGCCAGTAACAGCGATGAAGCGGAAAATTTTAAAAAGCAGTAAAGACAAGTCAGCGCGGCGGCTCACACAAGAATAAAGGCATGTGAAAAAAGAAAGCACAGACTGCATAACATACATATCTATACACATACACACACCCCCCCCCTCTTTTCCCCCGAAGACTACAAGGAGGATAAGGAAGGACGGCGGCCACTTAAATAGGGCCCACCGACAGACAGGGGCAAGGGGCAATAGTGCGGGAGGGTCATCCCATGGAGGCTCACCATAAGCCTGAACCGCCTACCCTTTGGTAGGGGATTGCAGTGGAGCAGCGCTCCTAAGCACCAACGGCGGTGCTGCCTACCTTCAACCGACCAGCGCAGCCAAGGCTGGGAGGCATAATACTAGTGGAACGGGTGGGAATAGTCCTACAGGGCCGCAGGTTAATAATCCCGCTCACATGCGAGTAGAGAGCCAATTTCTCGTCCTTCGCAGCCAGACTGCAGAGAAATTCTGGGGATTTGTGGGAGGTCCCTGGGTATTTGAGGGGCCGGGAGGAGCCTATTTCCGATGTCTCTGCAGTACAGCGCCATCTGGCAGAGTATATCCCAACTGTAAGTATTAGATTTGGAGCAGGACGTACTGTATACTAAGAATACATGAACTGTTGGTGGGCCTTGAGGAACAGGGTTAGGGACCCCTGCTATTAAAGGTCAGGTGCAATATAGACCATGGAAGCAGAGTGAGGCAGAAACATACTTTTTCTGGTCCTAATATGCCCAACCTGTAAACATCATTTTTTTAATTTATTTTTTTTATTTAATTTAATTTTTTAATGCATAGATGGCCATTGTATGCTTGCGCACACATAGGAATTTGTCGTCCACATTTAACTAATCCGTGCAGTGAGTGTACACATGCCCGGAGCGATGGGCTGCCCTAATTACAGAGCCCCGGGGAGCAGTTGGGGGGTTAGGTGCCTTGCTCAAGAGGGTACAGGGTAGCATCATGCACACCTGTAGTTGGGTGATGCTACACTTTTAAAACAATGCTCTTCTATTAGCCATTCACACCTGGACAACAAACTACCCATACAGTTTCTTAGAATTGTATTCAATTGTGCCATTACTGTCTGCAGCTAACACACACAAATTCACATAAGAGCATTTCTGAGGTTCCACTCGGCAAGAAAATACTAAAAATAATAATAATAAAAAAAAAATAAAAAAAAAAAAATATATATATATATATATATATATATATATATATATATTAACAAAGGCAAACCTCATGCACAGATATACAAAATGCACATTAACTACAATGACCTGCTTTTTTGAAAGTATGAAGGTGTGAACCCAGCTGCCCTTCTTCATTGTACTGGAGATTAGGAAACCAACGGCAAACATCCCTCCAATGAACAAACACTCTTGTTGGGTCAACAGTGATACGAGTGCCATGATTTCAGTTGTATGTAAATATTACCAAAGGTCATTTTATTGAGGGTAGATTTTTGCTTTAATCTTTACAGGTTGGCACCTTATAAGATGTGCTATTAACACGTACAATTTTGACAATTTGGTAATTACGCTATGCAATGACTGCCAAAACTAGCACTGAAAGCAAAAATCCTATTGAATTGAGATAATGGTAGTATGACCACTGAAGGCAGTCTGAATGGGGAGGACCTGCCAAATCCTATTTCAAAAGGAAGACATCACTCATCTTAAAAAGTCAACAAGGTTAAAAAGGCGACAGCACTTTACAAAAGCAAATTTTCATCTTTATGTGTGCAAAGGTAGTAAGGAAGGTTTACCTACTGTAGCTGCATATCAGCTTGAAATCAGATAAGACAAAGTAGTAGGAAAATAATAGTGTACTGGGTGCTGAGTAAATCGATACAAAGGTGAGGCTAAATATGAAAAACCCTTCTGTATATAACAAAATAACTTAAAAAGAAAGCAATACACACAAATATGAGTGCACAGCTACGGATGAGAATCTACAGGAGAATGCAAAATAAAGGAAGAACTATCAGTAACCAAATACACAATAGGGTCCCCAGGTTGTGACCCAAAGCACCCTTTATACACAAAGTGCGCACACTGGCGAAACTGCGGGCTAAACGTACAAAAAATCTTTAATAATTAAAATGAAAAAATACAATTCTGTGATTACTCACCTGTAGAATTGGTATTATAGGTATACAGCGCGTCCTGCTCCAGAGATAATTCCTTACGTTTGGGTTATACATCCACAAGATGGCGCTGGACAGCAGAGACAGCAAAAAAGTGGCTCCAGTATTGACAAGCAGTTAGCAAGAGGCCGGGAGAATAATCAAAAAATTCAAACTATGATAACAACCACCATACACAGGCACTAAGAATAATGAAAACAAGGGCAGGGTGGAGCAGGACGTGCTGTATACGTATAATACCAATTCTACAGGTGAGTAATCACAGAATTGTATTATTCTAAGTATACAGCACGTCCTGCTCCAGAGAGAATTCCTTACGTTTGGGACATCCAATAGCAGTGTCTGTAAGGTAGGGTGGAATCCCCAAAAGCAAGAACATGCAGATTAAACCACTGCCGCCTGTAGAACTTTGCGGCCAAAAGCAGCATCAACTGAGGCCCTAACATCAACCTTGTAAAACTTAGAAAAAGTATGTAATTAGCGGCCTTACAAACTTGTTCAACAGAAGCCTGGTGCTGAAAGGCCCAAGAGGCACCAATAGCACTAGTAGAATGAGCAGTAAGGCGGAAGGGAGGATCCTTCCCTTTAGCAGAATAGGCCTGAATCACAGCCTGATGGATCCACTTGCTGATGGTAGACTTAGGGCCTTATTTATCAAGGGATAGCACCAGGTAGTGTCTCACTAGCGCCAGGTAGCGCCAGCTATCGGCGGCTACCGACTCCAGAACGCCAGGCGGCGGACACAATCACGCATTTATCACGCTAAATGAGGCTAGCGCCGGCGAGAGCTTCACCTAGCGCGGGATTCATCATGTAGCGGACTGCAACGAACAGCGCCGCTGCTAATCCCATCACAGCGCCAGGTATGACCTCTCGCTACCTGGCGCTCTCCAATGCATTTCAATGGAGCAATCTTTAAATATTCATAATTAATTGATATGACTGTTTTTTTTTGTTTTTTTTAACTGTCAAAAATTCTGTGACCACTACGGCAATGTTAGATATTTTTTTTAAGGTAAAAAAAAAAAAAAAATTGTGCAGAATTGATATTACAGGTCTGATATTAATGTATTCATATTACAAAATGTTTAGAAAAACTTGTTTAATTTTTTAATTAAAAAAAAAGGTTGTTTGGGGGTTAAAAACTACTTTTAAGCCATCGCCGCCAGCGCTCTGGGGTTTAAACAAGCATTTCACAGCGCGAGAATTTTTTGAGCGTGATTTGTTAATGAATATGCTGGGAGCCGTTCGCTCTGGCCATTCGCTGTCAGGCGCACCCATACAGTGCGGAACCTGTGAAACAGCGACTCCTAACCCCGTATTCAACATTACCGCACACCGAGTCGCTGTCAACAAGCAAACAACGGCCAAGCACAGAGAATACTAGCGGGCGCTGTGAAAATCACGCTACTGCCGCTCATCTGTCGCTACCTGGCGCTATTAATGAATCGGCCTCCCCACTGGAGACAGGCCCTTCTCAGGATCAGAAGGGACCACAAAAAGAGCATCAGTCTTCTTGAAGGGCTCAGTAGCCACCAAATAGAACTTCAGGTTCTTAACCACATCCAAGGAATGTAGAGCCCTCTCCTTAGGGTTACTAGGATTAGGGCACAGAGAAGGCAGAACAATTGGGTCGATTCAAAGAAACATGTAACAGCTTTGATTTGGGTGCCGATCATCCTATTTTTCACGTCCGCTCGTGCGTTCGTATGAACTTGCGAGTGATTCTATAAGCAAATACGTTTCTATCCTAAAAAGTACGTCCGTTCGTATGGCAGTTCGGGAATCAGACCTATGTCAGTTTCCATCCTGAATTTTCCGTTTCATTTCTCAGGTTGCAACATTGGTTTTGCCCTTTTTCCTTTTTTGTCTGGACGTAAATCCTTCTGATCTTGCGCCTGCGCACTACAAACTTACCTCATTAAAGTGCATTCTAAATATTTGGTCTTATTTTTCTTTATTTCATTCATTTTGTAGTAACCAACCATTAATGAATGCATTTGCATAAGTAAATCGTACTTTGTTTAATTTTTAGTTAACTTGCATTTTTTACTTGTGGATTTAATTTTAATATTTTGGCTTCAAATGGTACAACTTAAAATTTTGTGTGTGGTTACCCACACCCTCTCCATACAGATTGCTCTCAAATATAAAAAAACACCCAGCAACTTCTGCATGTTATGAGCCTAGAAACAGCCAAGATGGCGGGTCAGGTATTATCGGGCAGCCTGCAAACAGAAAGGGCCTTGTGACTGTGTTGCTCTGCATTCTTTGATTTCTGACCTTTCCGTGCCCCCAGCTCTGCTGTGTCTGTGCAAAATACAGCAGTAACCCACATCCTGCACTTTATCCCGCTCTCCTCTCCTCAGTAAGTGTGATGCATCTGACCAAAGATGTGCTTAAATAATTAAACAAAGCAAAGGTAAACAACTACACCAATAAATGCAATCTAAAAATATTATTCTAGTACATCAATTTTAAAATAAATACCAAAGGACATAAGTTTCTTTAATTAACGCAAATAGATTGCAAAATAAAGGTTTACATGCAAAGGACTAATTAAGGTCCACATTAAAATGCTTTTATAAGGCATACATGAATCAGGTATGCATTGCCATACAATTTATGGCCTCGGCCATGCTGATACATGCAGTTCATTGGAGCTCAAGACGCGCAGACTCCTCCACATAGCCAAAAAACCTGTTCAAGAA
Organism: Gastrophryne carolinensis; assembly: GCA_027917425.1. Classification (NCBI taxonomy): domain Eukaryota; kingdom Metazoa; phylum Chordata; class Amphibia; order Anura; family Microhylidae; genus Gastrophryne; species Gastrophryne carolinensis. Next base: position 219,586,282 of record CM051234.1, read on the forward strand.
CAGCAATACGACTGCTAAAAGGTGTCGGCAGTGGCTTTCTTTTAAAACGTCTTTAGAGATTTGAAAACTGTTCTCTGAATCACACCTAAACCCATTCGATTATCCTAAGTTTTACGTTTTGATCCTAAGTTTTAGGATTTGATCCTAAGTTTTAGGATTTGATCCTAAGTTTTACGTTTTGATCCTAAAATTTAGGAACGAACTTGCGATGATCGTAAGAGCATATACGCATTCGAACGTAGGCTCGTGCGAGTCGTAAATGGCCAAAAAAACTGAAAAAAATGACTAACACCCACCCAAACTTACGATTCTCGATCCGAAATCAATTAACTTTTGCTCTTTGAATCGAGGGGAATGTCCTGATTGAGATGTCCTGGTTGAGAAAGGCAGACACAACATTAGGCAGAAAGTCTGGTTTAAAGCGAAACACCACCTTGTCATTGTGTCTCTCAAAGTAAGGGGGCTTGATGGAAAGCGTCACCAACTCAGAAACACGCCTAACAGAAGTGATAGCCACCAAAAAGACTACCTTAAGTGTGAGAATGGACAATGCAACCTCATGCACAGACTCAAAAGGAGACCCCTGCAAGGCAGATAGGACTAAGTTCAAGTCCCAGACTGGTAACATAGGCTTACGTGGGGGGCGCACATGAGTAACCCCCTGGAAAAAGGTCTTGACCAGGGGATGCTGAGCAAAAGATCTCTGAAAGAAAACAGCCAAGGCAGACACATGACCTTTCAGAGTGCTGAGCTGAAGCCCCAGATCCAAACCATGTTGGGAGAAATTCCAGAATCCTACGAATAGAAAACACATGACAGGGAAGAGATTTAGCCTCACACCAGTCAATGTAGGTATGCCAAACCCTATAGTAGATGGAAGAAGAGGACTTTTTCCTAGCCCTGATCATGGTGTTAACAACAGAGGCAGGCAGCCCCTTTTCCATAAGATGGAGGTTTCAGCAGCCAGGCCGTTAAAGCCAGCGTTTGTAAATTGGGGTAGTGTAGCTGCTCCTGAGTGAGCAGATCTGGATCCTTGGGCAGGGCATACTGATCTACCGCCAGCTGCACGATGTCTGCGAACCACACTCTCCTTGGCCAACGGGGGTCCACCAGGATTGCAGACACCCCTTCCTGAGCTATCTTTCGCAGAACCCTGCCCAACAGAGGAAACGGGGGAAAGACATACAGAAGCTGAAAACCCTGCCAGGGCATTGTCAGAGCATCCATGGCTAAGGCCCGAGGGTCCTGGGACAGAGACACAAAGACTGGAAGCTTGTGATTGTGGCGGGACACAAACAGATCCACATCTGGCTGACCCCAATGGTGACACAGAGAGCGAAATACCCTGTTGCTGAGGGACCATTCCCCCAGGCGAGAAGTCCCCCTGCTCAGAGGGTCTGCCTCCAGATTCTTCACACCCGGAATGAACAGAGCTGAGATACAGGGAACATTGTCCTCTGCCCAGGACAGGATCAGAGACACTTCCTTGAGGGCCCCCTTGCTCCAGGTCCCTCCCTGATGATTGATGTAGGCAACCGCCGTCTGGTTGTCCGAGCGTACCTGAACAGCCCGACCCCGAAGGTGCGGGTTCAAGCGGGAAAGAACCAACCTGATCGCCCTCAGTTCCAGAATGTTGATAGGGGTGTGGGCCTCCTGAGGGCCCCACTGCCCCTGGAATGATAGGGATCTCCAGAAGCCCCCCCCAACCTGTCAGACTGGCATCTGTGGTGACTGTCTCCCAGCAAGGGGCCAGAAAGGATCTGCCCACCAACAGGTTCCTTGAGTCCAGCCACCACGAGAGGGACCACCTGGCTAGGGGGGACAGAACCAAAACCTGATCCAGGGACACAGGGTCCCTGTCCCATACAGACAAGAGGTGGAGTTGAAGAGGTCTCATGTGAAACTGAGCATAAGGAACCGCCTCGAAGCAGGATACCATCAGGCCCACCAGCTGCATTCCTTGCCTGATGGAAGGGTGAGGGCAGGACAGAAGGAGCTGAGTTAGCGCTTGCAGACTGTCCACCTTCTGCTGAGGAAGAAAGATCCTGGCCCGAGCTGTATCCAGATTCATGCCCAGAAATGGCTTCACCAAAGAGGGAGACAGGGAAGATTTGGAGTGGTTTATCACCCAGCCAAATGACTCCAGTGTGGTCACCACCCGCTGAGTATCCAGCTCTGCCTGTTGGAAGGACGGAGAAGTGATGAGAATGTCGTCCAAATAGGGAAGAATGCGAATGCCCTGAGCTCTCAGCAGAGCCATAACGCCCGCCAGCACCTTGGTGAATACCCTGGGAGCAGAAGTAAGACCGAAGGGCAATGCCACTAACTGGTAATGCTGATCCTCCAGAGAGAACCTGAGGAATCTCTGATGACCTGGAAAGACTGGAACATGGAGGTAAGCATCCTTGATGTCCACTGAGGTCATGAAGTCCCCTGGGTGTAGTGAACTTTCAGCTGAGCGCAGAGTCTCCATGCGAAAACGCCTGACAAACTTGTTGAGAAGCTTTAAGTTCAGGATGGATCTGACAGACCCATCTCTTTTGGGAACAGTGAAAAGGTTGGAATAATAGCCCTTGCCCCTTTCTCTTAAGGGCACTTGGCAGATGACCCCCAGCTCCAGTAGATTCTGCACAGCAAGCAACAGGCCCTGAGCTGTCAGGGGGTCTTGAGGCATCTGGGATCTGATGAATCTTGGGGGCGACCAGGCTGCAAACTCTATCTTGTAACCGGAGGACACTACCTCCTGAATCCACATGACGCCTGAAGACGTGAGCAAAGAGCTGAAGCTGTCCCCCCACACGGATGGGTGAGGGCGCCCCTTCATGCCTGAGGGGGCTTGGGGGAAGACTTAGACTTGGAACCCCAGGAGGGGCCAGTGCAGCCACGCCCTCTGCCCCTGCCCCAGAAATCTCCCCGTGCCCCTGCAAATGAAGCTCCCCTCCCCCTTCTGGACCCACAGTAGGAGGGAAGAAAGGAGCCTGAACCCCGAAAGGGCCGAGATTGTATCTTGCGCTGGGGTAACCTGCCCCCCTTAGCAAACAGGTCCAGGCGATCCCCAAATAGACACAGTCCTTTAAAGGTGAACCCAGTGAGAGCCTTCTTGGCAGCGTTGTCAGCTGCCCACTGGCGCAGCCAAACCGAGAGGCGTATAGCCACCGCCAAGGCAGAAGCCCTGCCACACGTTCTAATGGTATCATCCAAGGCAGAGAGGACATATGCAACAAATTCTTCACAACACAGAAGGGCTCTATACTCTTCACTAGCCGCATCATCAGGAGCCCCATCTAAAATACTCTTGAGCAGAGTCCTAATAGCCACAGCTGTAATGGCAGAGGCACAAACCGGACGCAGCACGGACTCCACACAGGCAAAGGTATGGGAAGCCAGCTGATCAATGCACCGGTCCTCACCATCCCTCAGCGTACTAGAGTCAGGGGAATGCATGACTGAAGTGTTGGACAACCCCAGAATTGGTGCATCCACTTCGGGAGGGGACGACCAACTGCTTAACCACTTCAGCAGGAAAAGGGTACCTCCTATTCAACTCTTAGGCACCCCAGGGAGCCTTTTTGGACGCTCCCACTCTTTGAGCACGAGATTATTAAAGTGAGTTTGCTCAGGAAACTCCAAACATGGCTTAGCAGTGTGAAACAACTCCCCCTGCTGCCGAGGAGCCGCGGCAGGAGGAGAGATGGAAAGTACTTCAAAAATGTGAGCCAAAAGCCTGTCAGTATCATCCGGAGCCCATGGGTCAGAGCCAGAATCAGCATAACCCTTAGGCTGCTCATCAGATGATTCTGAATCAGAAAACAACTCCCCCTCTTCCAGGGGGGTATAACCGGCCAGGTCAAAGAATTCCTCAGCCTCCATAGGAAAAAGGGTAACGCCAGGCGCCAGATGCCGCCTCTTAGCAGAGGCCTTACGTGCCGTAGAGCCAGCAATCAGCTTCTCAATGCTAGCCACCCTGATAGACAAATCAGGCTGAGACTCCCCACTGGTATGCACCTCACTGGCAGTCAGATGTAAGCGTGGGGAGTGGGCGAAGCCACACGGGGTCCAGGTCCAGCCACAGGCAACCCAGATTGCAGCGCAAGCACCTGCTGGGCACAGGGTACACAAACACGCACATTGTCATCATTTGTAGGGGACACCCCACACGCCACACACAGCCAGGCTTGTCCCGAAGGAACCCCAAGCACATTATCCTGAGAAGCCTCCATATGGTGATTATCAAGGCCACAGGCCAATAGGGATTTATGCAATAAGGCCACCCGGAATGCCCCAATAGCCCGCTAGGGAAGTGGGAGGTAAAGGCAGAATAGGCCTCTAATAGCAACTAAATAGAGGGGATAGACCGGGAGAAACCACGATTAAGTTTGACCCGCCTGCAAGACATAAACAGAAAAGTCCCATAAGCGGTATGCATACATAATATATAATAAAATAAGGCAGCCCGCAGGGGCACTTACGGATACGTAGGTAGATGTCAGCCACACAGCACGAGGAAGCAAAATGGCGCCCGCAGATACCTCGAGGGGCGGCCACGGAGACAGTGATGCGGAATGCGCCATCCGCAAGGCCCGCCCTCCCGCAGAGTGCGAAGGCGCCCACATGACCATGTCAACCAATGACGGCGCAGCAGCGCCTGAGGTAATGTCGCCTCTGTCCGCCGTACAAGTGCACGTGGCGGCAGCGGCTTTTTTAAAAAGGCAACAAGTGCAACCAACACATACTGCCACACAAGCCAAGCATACCACGTAATACAATCCAAAGGAGTCAAGAATAAACCCCCCCAACCCCCCCCCTCCTGAGAACTGACAGGGAGAGCGAGGGAGGGCAGCGGCCAACCTAATAGAAGCTCACCGATGGACAGGGGTGATAGCGCGGGAGGGGCATCCAATAAGGCTCACCATGGGCCTATACCGCCTACCCTTTGGTGGGCGATTGCGGTCGGAGCAGCGCTCCTTAAGCACCTGACAACATCACCCGACCAGTACAGCCAAAGCTGGGAGGCAGAAAAAGAGGAACGGGTGGGAATAGCCTCACTCCTCTGCGAGTAGAGAGAGCCATCTACTTGCCTTCGCAGCGCCGACTGCAGAGAACTGTGGATTTTGTGGGAGGTCCCTGGAATATAAGGGGCCGGGAGGAGCCACTTTTTTGCTGTCTCTGCAGTCCAGCGCCATCTTGTGGATGTATAACCCAAACGAAAGGAATTATCTCTAGAGCAGGACGTGCTGTATACTTAGAATAACAAAGTACCCACAACCCCCCCTCCTATTTCATCAAATAATACCACATAAATACACATTAAACAAAGACAAATTAAAAATCAGAAGAAACCGGACACCCTCCCCCTCCTTGACACCCAATGAGCCACCAATATTGATCATACAAGGCATGATAACATGTATAATGAGGAACTTATTTGTGGTCAGATTTGTGCTATCCCAAGACAAATAAATCATATCAACTGATCAAATTTAATATATAAGGTCCTAAATAAAAATTGTGCTGCTACCAAACACATATGACCACCAAAGTAAAAAAAAAACATTTTAAAGTGCAAAAAATGAATTTTTTTTAGTACAAAAAGTATTCAGTGTATTCTGTATCTAAACTTAGTGATGTAACATCTTTGAATGCATGAATGAACTAAGCTGTTGCACCATCTACGGTGTATCAAACGGTGTTGTGAAAAGTATCCATACCCCTTGAGATTTACAATATTTTTAAATGATACAGCCACAATCTGTATTTTATTGTGATTCTATGTGATGCTTTTCAAAAAAACTATGGCATGCATACAGATGAAGACTTCCTGAGATATCAGTGGTTCGGCAGCCACTAACAGCATTAAAGACTTCAAGGTGTGTGCGGCAGCACATAAAGACACAGGAAAGACACAAAGCAGCATCCCCGGCATCATACGTGCACCCGCCTCCCTCCCTGCTCCTATTACGACATGCACAACTAAATTAGAAATTATTGAAAAAAAAAGGTGGAAGCATGCAATTGGTATGGTGAAGAAGTAAGACTTACTCAGAAGCCTAGTCCAACATCTAAAAATACCATTTTGTGATTACTCACCTGTAAAATGGGTATTATAAGTATGTCACACACCCCGCTTCCAATATTCATGACATGTGGGTTATGGCCAGTAGAGGGCAAACTTTGCAGAGATGACAGGAAAAAAAGGAGCCCCCCCAGTCCATAAATACCTGGGACCTCCCACACATTCCCCAGTATAGGACAGCAGTAAGGGGACCAGGAAGAGCCAAATATAAACAATCATAACACTAAAAGGTTCATCATATAAAGGATCCAAAAAAACAATAAGGGCGGGATGAAGCGGGGTGTGTGACATACTTATAATACCCATTTTACAGGTGAGTAATCACAAAATGGTATTATTCCAAGTATGTCACACACCCCGCTTCCAATATTCATGACATGTGGGACATCCAATAGCAGTGTCCATCATGGGTGGGGATCCCAATATGGCAAAAAATGCACAAATTTTAAACCACTGCAGCTTGCAGAAACTTGCGGCCAAAAACAGCATCCGCTAAGGCTCGCACATCAACCTTATCAAACTTGGAAAAAGTATGAACGGCGGACCAAGTAGCAGCCTTACAAACTTGTTCAACAGAAGCCTGGTGTTGAAAAGCCCAAGAAGCCCCAACAGCACGAGTCGAATGAGCAATGATCTGAAAAGGGGGAACCTTCCCCTTGGCAGTATAGGCCCCAACAATGGCCTGGCGTATCCATTTACTAATGGTAGACTTGGCGGGCGCCAAACCTTTCCTGGGCAGGGCACCACGAACAAGGCGTCTGTCTTACGAAAGGGAGAAGTAGCCACCAAATAGTACTTCACACAACGAACCACATCCAAAGAGTGCAAAACCCTCTCCTTGTCATTGCTAGGCTTAGGACACAAGGAAGGGAGAACTACATCCTGATTGAGGTGGAAGGCAGAGACCACCTTAGGAAGGAAATCTGGCTTAAAGCGAAATACCACCTTGTCCTGGTGTCTCTCAAAGTAAGGGGCCTGAATGGACAAAGCCGCCAACTCAGAGACACGCCGAACAGAGGTAATAGCCACCAAAAAGGCATAGTGAGCATAGAAAGTGCAACATCCTGCACCGGCTCAAAAGGAGGCCCCTGGAGGGCCAACAGAACCAAATTCAAATCCCAAATGGCAACAAAGGCTTTCTGGGGGCCACACATGAGTAACCCCCTGGAAAAAAATCTTAACCAGAGGATGCAGAGCAAAAGACCTTTGAAAGAAGACAGTCAGAACAGAGACCTGCCCTTTCAAGGTACTAAGCTGGAACCCCAGGTCCAGACCGTGTTGAAGAAACACCAAAATCCTAGAATTAGAAAACACCCTGCAAGGCAAGGCCCTAGCCTCACACCAGCCAAAATAGGACATCCAAGTCCTGTAGTATATGTTAGAGGAAGATCTCTTCCTAGCTCTAACAAGAGTCTGAATCACAGCCTCAGAAAAACCTTCCTCCCTTAAGATGGAGGTTTCAGCAGCCACGCCGGCAAAGCCAGCGTTTGTAAATTGGGGTAATGTAGTGGACCTTGAGAGATCAGATCCGGAAACAGGGGCAGCCAGTACTGATCTACCGCCAGCCTTACGACGTCTGCGAACCAAACCTGTCTTGGCCACCTTGGGAATTGCTGGCGCACTCTCTAGAGCCAGCTTGCACACCACCGTGCCTACCATGGAGAAGGGGGGAAATAGGTACAGGAACCCCAGATCCCTCAAGGCAAGAGACATGGCGTCCACTGCCAGGGCCAGAGGATCCTGAGACAGAGACACAAACTTTGGGAGCTTGTGATTGTGACGTGAGGCAAAGAGATCCACCTCCGGAAACCCCCACTTGTGACAGAGGGACTGGAATACCTTGTGGTTGAGAGACCATTCCCCTCGGCGAGAGGATCCCCTGCTCAGGGAGTCCGCCTCCGCGTTCTCCACTCCCGGAATGTACACTGCTGAGATGCATGGAACATTGCTCTCCGCCCATGCAAGAATCAGAGAAACTTCCCTGAGGGTACTCCTGCTGCGAGTCCCTCCTTGGTGATTGATTGATGTAAGCGACCGCAGTTCGATTGTCTGATCGAACCTGAACCGGTAAGCCGCGTAGGTGATGCATCAAGCATGACAGAACCAACGAATAGCTCTCAGCTCCAAGACACTGATGGGGGTGTGAGCCTCCTGATGACCCCAGAGCCCCTTGAACTGATGCGTCTTCCAAAAACCTCCCCAGCCCGACAGGCTGGCATCCGTGGTAACCGTCTCCCAACAAGGGGTCAGAAAGGATCTGCCCCTCATCAGATTGCTTGGTTCCAGCCACCACTGAAGGGACTGCCGAACCCGGGGAGACATCATGAATGACTGATCCAATGACTGCGGACATCTGTCCCAGGCCAACAATAGATGGAGCTGGAGCGACCTCATGTGGAACTGAGCAAAGGGAACTGCCTCGAAGGAAGCCACCATCAATCCCACCAGTCTCATCCCCAGCCGGACAGAAGGACGAGGTTTGGGCAGGAGAAGACATATCAGATCCTGAACCATCTGCACCTTGGACTGAGGAAGGAAAACCCTGGTCCGAATGGTATCCAGATTCATGCCCAGAAACGAGATCTCCCTTGAGGTGGAGAGAGAAGACTTGGGATGGTTGATCACCCAGCCGAACCTCTCCAGCGACGCCACCACCATACCTGGTGTCTCCGCCTGACTGAGAGAGGATGCAGTAATGAGGAGGTCATCCAAATACGGCACAATGTGAATGCCCTGGGCTCTGAGAAGGGCCCTTATGCCCGCCAGCACCTTGGTGAACACCCTTGGTGCCGAAGTCAATCCGAAAGGGAGGACCACAAACTGAAAGTGCTGATCTCCCACCACAAACCTGAGAAATCTCTGGTGTGTTGGGAAGATTGGTACATGAAGGTAAGCATCCTTGATGTCTATGGATGTCATGAAATGACTGAGCACAGAGTCTCCATGCGGAACTTCTTGGTTCTGATGAACCTGTTGAGAAGCTTCAAATCCAGAATGGGTCTTATGGATCCATCCTTTTTGGGAACCGTGAAGAGGTTGGAATAATAGCCCCGGTGTCTTTCTGAGAAAGGCACCAGGCATATGACATCCATGACCAGAAGATTCTTTACAGCCAACAGGAGCCCCTGCGCAGCCCGGGGATCTGAGGGGACCCGAGACCTTAGGAATCTGGGAGGAGGCCGGTACTCGAACTCCAGTTTGTACCCGGAAGAGACCACTTCCAAGATTCATTTGTCTGTTACCTCCTGGGCCCAGACCAGGAAGAAGTCCCGCAGCCATCCCCCCACCCGCAAGGGTGAGGGCGTCCCCTCGTTGCTGAGCTGTGTTGGCAGCAGGCTTGGGCTTGAAACCCCAGTTAAGGCCTGGACGTCTGCGTCCTCTGCCTCTGTTCCAGGAATCACCTCTGAAATTAGAGTAGGCAAAGCCTCTGCCTGCTCTGGCACCGCGAAAGGAAGGATTGAAGGAGCCTGCCCCCCGAAAGGGGCGATGCTGCTTCTTACGCTGAGGTAACTTTCCACCTTTCGCCACTGAATCCAATTTATCTCTGAACAGCCTCATACCCAGGAAGGGTAGCGCTGTGAATGATTTCTTAGCCGCAATGTCAGCCGCCCACTGGCGTAACCAGACCGATCGGCGAATAGCCACCAGCAATGCCGAGGTTCTACTACACATAATAATTGCATCATCCATAGCAGATAAAACAAAGGTCATAAATAATGTACACCGCTTAAGGGCTGTGAATTCATCACTGGCTGGGTCAAGCTGGGAACCACTCAACAGGTCCCTAACCACAGACCTGGTAGCCACAGTCGCGAGCGGCGAGGCACAAACAGGCCGCAAGGCTGAACCCACACTGGCAAAGGCATGGCATGCCATCTGATCAAAGCGTTTGTCCTCACCATCTTTAAGAGTGGTGGCATCTGGAGAATGTACAACGGAGGTGTTGGACAATCCCAGAACGGGCGCATCGACCTCGGGAGGGGACGACCAGCGCTTCACCACGTCCACCGGGAAGGGATTGTGACATCAAATGTCCTAATTTATGTCATGTTTTCCCCCTCTGCCTCATCTCCAGCATTCCTACAGACATCCTATAACAAATAAACAGTTCTCCAAAGTCTTCCTGCACACAGGGGCAATAAATCCTTATCTAGGAACAGAAAACACCACTGATAAGGAAAGGTTGGGGGGGAGAAGAGATTTACAATAATTTGTCCATACAGCACCCACCCAGGGAGGGGGATGGCATCTGTCTTTCCAGCCCCTTGGAATTTAGGATAAATCAGGGGAAGAAATGGTTTTGAGGGTCAGATACAGAGGGTCCGATCTTCAATCATGGGGTGTCTGATCCATTGCTCCTTCTAACCCTCGGAAAACTGAAGACTTTGTATCCATTTAAGAGGTATAGGATTTTCAGTGTTTACTCCCCTTTTATTTTATAACTGTTTTTCTGCACATTTGTTTATTGTCTTTTTTTTTATTATTTGAATTTTTGTCTTTTTATTAAAATTTTAAAATTTCCATTTTTGCACGGGCCGACCTTTTTGGCAATTAGAAAACCTCTAACCTGGTTTCCTTGAAGCTCTAAAAACGACCCTGGTTTCTGAAGATTGTATGACCGCTCGTAACTGTGTATTAACCCATAGACTGTAAGATCGATTGTAACTAATCCATTGTATGACTGGGAAAGTGTAACTAATCCTATAGTGTTACCAGGTTGAATGACTCACAATTAACTTGGAGTGCAGCATGGTGACTGTGTGTGACCCAGCAGATTGCAAGCTGATTGTATCTGATCGTTCGACAGCAGAACTGATCAGACTCTCCTCGGGATAAGTGTGGGACGGAATCAGTGTGTATTGCCTGTGCCCTGCTTGTATGTGGAGAGGGGTCTGCAGGTGTGTGGTGACTGTCTCGATTAGTCGGCAGCAGAGTTTGATCGGATGGTGATTGAGGAGGGTTCCACTGGCCCGATTTAATCGTTTAAAGTGTAGTTGCGGTGGTGGTGGCAGCGTGTTGTAATTGGTGTGTGGGGTGTTTTTGGTGTGATTGCTCTCTGTGCTGGAAGCAACCCCCACACACGTCGCAGATCGCTCGATCAAATAGACGTTGAGCGATTGATTCCATGACATATTGGTGGCAGCGCGTGCGATACATTTTAGAGCATTAGTGTCTGGTTTAAACAAGTTAAATCTTAGACTAAGGGGTGGTGTTCCCCCTAAGGGATTGCCAGCCTTCAAGAGGAACCACCGTGCATATTTTAGCTTTTTTTTGTTGGAAAATACATTTGTGCAGAAAACAGTTTACCCTTCCCCGTTTTTCTTTTCTATCTAAGTTTATTTTGCAAAAGAAAGGACTGAGATGGCTGCCTCCTACAAACGGTTTTCAAAGGAGCAACTACTAAGTCTTTGTGAGCAAAGAGGAATTGACAGCGATGCATCCAAGACAAAAGAACATTTGGTTACTGCCTTGATGGAAAATGACCAAGATCGTTCAGTCATGACACCCGATCCACAGCCAAACATAGAGAGTTCCCGGGAGCCTTCCTCTAATCTCAATGAGGGCTCTGAGCAGCGTCCCTTGCCAAGTGGACTAAGCCCCTCTCTGCAGGCTGCCCTACAGTGCTTGGGGGACTGTGACCCACAGATCAAACTACAGCTCATCATGCAGCATCAGCAAGCAGAAGCCGCTGCCAGGCAAGCAGAGAGAGAAGCCGCAGCCAGGCAAGCAGAGAGAGAAGCCGCTGCCAGGCAAGCAGAGAGAGAGGAGCGCCAGGAAGAGCGGCAATTCCAGCTTGACCTCGCACGCATCCAGGGAGACCGTGCCTCTCCACCATCCTGTGAGTCCCGAGAGGTACGCTCCTCTATGCCATCTTTTGACCGATTCCCTGTGATGGACCCGAATTCGGATATGGACGTGTATCTCCGAACCTTTGAACGTACCTGTCGCCAGTTTCACCTACCTAGAGACCAGTGGGCCAGATATCTAACACCTGGGTTAAAAGGTAAGGCCCTGGAAGTCTTTGCCGACCTCTCAATGGACTGTGATGGGGACTATGATAAGATAAAAGAAGCCCTGATCAAACGGTATAACCTTACCCCTGAGGTGTACCGGAAGCGATTCAGAACTGTGCAGCGTGCCCAACATGACAGCTATGCCGATGTTCTGAGCAACTTGAGAACTGCTTTTAATCAGTGGGTCAGAGGACTGTCCATCTCCACATTTGCTGACCTTGCAGACCTCATGATAAAGGACCAATTATTACACATTTGCTCAGCAGAGGTCAGACAGTTTATTCTGACCAAGGAACCCAAAACCTCTGACCAGGCTGCGGACTTTGCTGACCTGTATGTGGCCAGCAGAGTACAAGATGTCCGCAGATCCCCTCCTCCCCTCCGGAAAGAAGAGAAGACCAGGGACCATCCCCCATCCTCTGCTGACCGGATGTCCCCCAGATCAGGCCCCAACACTTCTGGCGGGCAGGCAGTGGCCATCGACGACCGACGGTGTTATGTGTGCAAGAAAACCGGCCATCTGAGCAACTCCTGCCCTGAGAAAATGATCCCCAACCCCCATGAAAAGTCCACTGCGTCCCATGCTGTCCTGTGGGTTTCAGCCCAAATCCCACACCCTGTTGACAACCTGCAGCCTGTCACCGTTAGCAACCAGCTTGCTACAGGCCTCAGGGACTCTGGTGCTGAGATTACCCTGGTGCACCCCAAGCTGATCAGCCAAAAGGACATCATCCCGGATAAGACCCTGACAGTCACTGGTATTGGGGGCCGTAATCCTACCCTAGCCATGGCCCGCGTGTACCTGGACTGGGGTGCCGGATGTGGCATGAGAGAGGTGGGGGTGTCTGCCTCCCTCCCAGCAGATGTTTTACTGGGAACTGATCTGGGCAGGATGATAGCCCATTATGTACCTGCCACAACTTCCACAGACACTTCTGCACCACCTGTGGATCAGGTGGAGCTGCTGAAGGACTCTGGGTTTAACCGCCCTCTTGGGAGAGAACAGAGGGGGGAAAAATGTATATTGCCTAACCCTGTTTTATCCACTGTGGGGGACCCTTGTCAGACACAGGCCGGTCTCCCCGCAGGTTCCCAGGTTAAGGTGCCCTGTCAGTATGTTATGAGTGGTGATTGTGATTCCTTTAATATAGTGCCTTCCCCAGCAGCAGTGACTCCACAGCAGAGTGCACAGGAGGCTGCAGCAGTGACTCCACAGCAGAGTGCACAGGAGGCCGCAGCAGTGACTCCACAGCAGAGTGCACAGGAGGCCGCAGCAGTGACACAACAGCAGAGTGCACAGGAGGCTGCAGCAGTGACACAACAGCAGAGTGCACAGGAGGCTGCCAGTGAGAATGGGAAGGAAGAGAAAAACCTGAGGGACAGCAATCCTTCAGATCTGCTCCTAGAGGCAAGAGTGATGCCTGCCTCTGACGTGGGGGCTCTGACAGCCAAGCAGCCAGCATGCTTTGCTGGCAGACTCCCTACACTCAACACTGAGGGCTGCACTTACTGGAGGCAGGGTCAACTGTCCCCAAGTTCAGTTGCCCCAGACTCCAGTAATATGCTAGCCCCGGTCCCCGTAACTGTGATACACCAGCCCCTAGGGATGGAAGCCAGGCCTTCCCTAGCTGAGAATATAGAGGTACAAAAAGACGTGACTAGGACAGAGCCCACCACGCCTTGGCCTAACCTGAGGAATTGCCAACACCCAGGGGAATCTGGGATGTTTGGGGGCTTTGGGCTTTCCAACCCCTGGTGGTCACCCTACTCTCTTGCCAGCACCAGTGAGGGTGATAAAGAGGATGGTGGCCCAGGTTGCTGCCCTGATAGTCCAGGCCGGTCCCTGTCCTTGCCACATGACAGTATCCAGGTACCTATGAAATGTTCCATGGCAGGCCCCTGCCATTCCACCCGGATTCCATTTGGCATGGATATGGCTTGGCAGAAGGGTACCTACCCATGGAACCTTCAGCTGCCACTGCTGGGGCTACAAACTATTGGCCAGGTCTCCCCAGGCTGGGACCCTTTCTGGACCCTATGTAGGAAAGAATCAGCTAGAAATTCCTTAATAGATCGAAACTGGTACTCTGTTGGCCTCCCTATGGGCCAAGAACCCTTCATGGTTACAGGTGCTATGGTAAGAGACCTGTCAGTCTCTTCCCCTGGCACTTTTCTTAGGGGGAAGATGTGACATCAAATGTCCTAATTTATGTCATGTTTTCCCCCTCTGCCTCATCTCCAGCATTCCTACAGACATCCTATAACAAATAAACAGTTCTCCAAAGTCTTCCTGCACACAGGGGCAATAAATCCTTATCTAGGAACAGAAAACACCACTGATAAGGAAAGGTTGGGGGGGAGAAGAGATTTACAATAATTTGTCCATACAGCACCCACCCAGGGAGGGGGATGGCATCTGTCTTTCCAGCCCCTTGGAATTTAGGATAAATCAGGGGAAGAAATGGTTTTGAGGGTCAGATACAGAGGGTCCGATCTTCAATCGTGGGGTGTGATCCATTGCTCCTTCTAACCCTCGGAAAACTGAAGACTTTGTATCCATTTAAGAGGTATAGGATTTTCAGTGTTTACTCCCCTTTTATTTTATAACTGTTTTTCTGCACATTTGTTTATTGTCTTTTTTTATTATTTGAATTTTTGTCTTTTTATTACAATTTTAAAATTTCCATTTTTGCACGGGCCGACCTTTTTGGCAATTAGAAAACCTCTAACCTGGTTTCCTTGAAGCTCTAAAAACGACCCTGGTTTCTGAAGATTGTATGACCGCTCGTAACTGTGTATTAACCCATAGACTGTAAGATCGATTGTAACTAATCCATTGTATGACTGGGAAAGTGTAACTAATCCTATAGTGTTACCAGGTTGAATGACTCACAATTAACTTGGAGTGCTGCATAGTGACTGTGTGTGACCCAGCAGATTGCAGATTGCAGCAGAACTGATCAGACTCTCCTCGGGATAAGTGTGGGACGGAATCAGTGTGTATTGCCTGTGCCCTGCTTGTATGTGGAGAGGGGTCTGCAGGTGTGTGGTGACTGTCTCGATTAGTCGGCAGCAGAGTTTGATCGGATGGTGATTGAGGAGGGTTCCACCGGCCCGATTTAATCGTTTAAAGTGTAGTTGCGGTGGTGGTGGCAGCGTGTTGTAATTGGTCGCAGATCGCTCGATCAAATAGACGTTGAGCGATTGATTCCGTGACAGGGATACGTCCTATCCCACCCCTGAGGAACACCGGGGAGCCGGCTAGGCCTCTCCCATTCCTAAAGAATCGTGCAATCAAAATGATTCTGATTTGGGAACTCCAAGCGGGGCTTAGAAGTCCCAAAAAATTCTCTGCTGGCGGAGAAATATCCAGTACCTCAAATAGATGGGCCAGAATCTTGGGGGTATCCACGGCATCCCCCAGCACCTGCCCAGTATCAGTATCAAAAAACTGCTCAACTGCTCATCCTCAGCATCAGATTCCTCAAACAATCCCCCCTCCTCGAGTGGGGAATAATCAGACCAGTCAAGGGAATCATAGTCATCAAAATCCAGTACCGGCGCGGCCGGCTAAAGATGCCTTCTCTTAGCTGGGGCCTTTCTGGCCGCGGAGCTAGAAATCAACTTTTCGATGTTGGCCAGCCTAGCACAAACATCAGCTTGCGACTCCCCGCTAATGACTGTCACTTGGGGTACGGATAAGGTGGGGTGGGGTAGGTGATGAGGCCGGCGGCACGGACCCTGATGCCTGGGACCCCGACTGCCGTGTAATGGCCTGCTGTGCACATGGAATGCAAATAAGCACATTATCCCCCGCAAGGGATGCCCCACAAACCACACACTGCCGGGGTTGCCCCGAAGGGAGCCCGAGCCCGGTATCCTGGGAAGCCTCCATATGGTGATTTTTTATGGCAGTCGCAATGACCAGTGGGAATTATGCTAGTAAGCTACCCGGGATGCCCCTTAACGTCCGTTAGTGGGAGGATTTGTAAAGCCCCAATTTGAGTGAGGGACCTAAAGCCACAAGCCATTACAGCAATCATACTTTAAAATATCAACGCAGACATAGAATATAAATGCATAGCCTTAATGTATATAGCAGGATAATGCAGCATAAAATGCACCCTCATAAAAACGAGAAATAGTAAAAAGACGAGCCCCGCAGGGCACTCACAGTGAGAAACAATATGGCGACCCGGGCCCAAGAGACAGCAGCATCTAGGAGAGAAGGAGAAGGGGGGCGGGCCAGCGCGGAGAAGAGGAACCGCAGTTCCCAGCGATTTGCTGGGAACCTCCTTGGGCGCCAAAGAGAGGGGGCGGGCCGCCGCAGCGCACCGAGCTCCCGGCCCCGCCCCCCTCCAAGCTGAGGAGAAGGAAGAGAACCCTCTGTATAATGGCCACGCTCCCAGCATCTGCGGAGCCGGCCCGGACTCCAGGCCACCTGGCATAACAGCGCGGCCTGGCCAAACACACTCACACCATCAAGCAACTGACAATAAGATCAAGGTGAAATAAAAAGGAGGGACAGCCCCCCCCATGATCCAGGGACAGGGAGCAATGGACAGGGGGGACACCCCAGCCACATAATGCGGCACAGGGACTACACGGACAGGGCATCCCAAACCAGGATCCCTGGTATCCGCCTACCCCTAGATGGGGGTCTCACGGAGGAGCATAGCTCCTAATTAGTACACCACTAGGGTGTCACCTACCATCACCCGGACCTACAGCCGAGGCTGGGAGGCATAGGTAATCAATAAGACAAGGTCCGGGCAGAAATAGAGGAATAAAAACTTCGATCTTCATGACATATGGGTAATCTCCAGTGGAGGGTGAACTTCTGCAGAGATGAATATGCAAAAAAAGAAAGCCCCTCCCGGTCCATATATGTCTGGGACCTCCCACCAATTCCCCAGTGTATAAAAGCAGTAAGGGGACCAGGAAGAACCAATTATAACCTTAACAATCAAAACCAATGGTTCACCAAATAAAAGCCCCAGAATACCTGAAAAAAAGGGGTGGGGCGAAGTGGAGTGTATGGCACACTCATAATACCCGTTTTAAAGGTGAGTACTCACAAAACTGTATTATTCTAAGTGTGCCATACACTCCACTTCGATCTTCATGACATATGGGACATCCAATAGCAGTGTCCGTCATGGGTGGGAACCAGAAACAGTAAAGAATGTACCAACTCAAACCACTGCAGCTTGCAGAACCTTGCGGCCAAAAACAGCATCCGCTGAAGCCCGCACATCAACCTTGTAAAACTTGGAAAAGTATGAACGGAAGACCAAGTAGCAGCCTTACAAACTTGCTCAACAGAAGCCTGGTGCTGAAAAGCCCAGGACGCACCAACAGCACGAGTAGAGTGCGCAGTGACCCTAAAAGGGGGAGTCCTCCCCTTAGCAGAATAGGCCCCCACAATGGCCTGACGAATCCATTTGCTAATCATAGACTTAGCAGGCGCCAACCCATTCCTGGGCCCGCAGGGCATCGCGAAAAAAGCGTCCTGTCTTGTAAAAGGAAGAAGTAGTCACCAAATAGTACTTCACACAGCAAACAACATCCAAACTGTGCAGAACCCTCTACTTGTCATTGTTAGGCTTAGGACACAAGGAAGGGAGACCAATATCCTGATTGAGGTGGAAAGCAGACACCACCTTAGGAAGGAAATCCGGCTTAAAACGAAAAACCACCTTATCCTGGTGTCTCTCAAAGTAAGGGGCCTGAATCGACAAGGCCGCCAACTCAGAGACACGCCGAACCGAGGTAATAGCCACCAAGAAAGCAACCTAGAAAGCAACCTTCTGAGTGAGAACCGAAAGAGCAATATCCTGTAACGGCTCAAAAGGAGGACCCTGCAGAGCCGAAAGAACCAAATTCAAATCCCAAACAGGAACTACAGCCTTCCGAGGGGGCCGCACATGCGCGACCCCTTGGAAAAATACAACTCTGTGAAGTACTCACCTGTAGAGTTGGTATTATACGCATACAGCACGTCCTGCTCCAGAATAGTCATAACATGTGGGTAGTTCTCCGCCTCCGGCGCCGTGCACTGCAGACATGTAGAAAACAAGCTCCTCCCGGCCCTACATATACTGGAGGACCTCCCACAAATCCCCAGCATTGAAAAGCAGTGAGAAGAGAGGCCAGAAGGAACCAAACCACCCAGAATAACTGGTAGCAATATCTGAACGATAATAATCACCATACAGGGGATCCAGAATTAGTGAAAACAGCGAGAACCCATCCTGAGCCCAGGTGGGCTACATCCCGGAACCGCCGTAAGGAGAAGGCATATTCCTGGATGTGAGATAGCTGTGCAGTCGCCCCCTCGCCCCAAAGGGGCGAGGGCGCCCCTTCATGCTTGAGAGGTTTTGGCAGATTTGGACTTGGTCCTGCCCAAAGGCCCAGGGCGCTGCCTGCCCGCGCCATGCTGGAAGTCCACGCCAAATAACTGGAAACACACCTCAGATTCACGTCTAACACTGACGTAGGGGGGCAGAGGGGTGCCCCTGCCTCGTGGAGGCCGGAGCGGCCTTCTGCGGGAGGGTGCTATAGCCTTTTTGCCAAAGAGGCCCAAGCGGGCCCCGAATAACCGCCGTCCTCTGAATGGAAGGCAAGTGAGAGCCTTTTTTGTAGCTCCATCGGCGCCCCACTGTCGCAGCCAGACCAGGCGGCGAATGGTTACCGCAAGTGCTGAACTCCTAGCACACATCTTAATGGTGTCATCCAGTGCTGATAGAATAAACTTCACAAAGGCTTCGCAGTCTGATAGGGCACTGAACACCCCCCAAGGAAGATCCTCAGGGCTGTGATCCAGTATCTTTCTGACAAGAGTCCTGGCAGCCACCGCAGTGATGGCCGCGGCACAAACCGGGCGCATCCCGGAGGGTACGATAAAAGGGGGCAGTCAAAAAAGGGGGGTTTGTGACCCCTATAACCGGCGCGTCCACCACCAGGGGAGCTGACCATAAATTGACCACATCAGGGGGAAAAGGGTATTTCCATTCCCAGACCCCTGGAATCCCCAGCTTACCAGGCGATTCCCATTCCTGGGATATAATATTCTGGAAATGTTCCTGTTCTAGGAACTCCAAGCGCGGCGGCGCTGTATGGAAGGTCTCCTTTTTAGGCTTGGGAATCTCCCCAGGGGGAGAGATTGACAAGACCTCAAAGATTTTGATCAGGATTTCATCCGTGTCACACAGACCCCAGGAACCAGGCTCGGATTCCTCACGGCCCGCGGGCATCCCATGGGAGGAGCCCGAGTCTGCGAATAGCTCAGCTTCCTCAGAGGGGTCAGGGTCCTGAATATCGGCAGAATCATCGGTATCGTTAGGGACCGGAGAACCTGGGGGCGTCAGGGACCGCTTTTTACCAGGGCCCATACGCTCCGCCAATCCAGAGAGCACCTGCTCCGCCGTGGGCAACGCTCTCGGCACCTCTTGCAGGTCATCCCCGCTGGAGTGGGACTCAGCATGAGCGATGTTTGGGAGCGGGGAGACGGAGGTGAGGAAGGGATCCTCTGTTAGCAATGCCTGTGCTGCACACTGTCCGCAGACCTCTGCCCTGTCAGCCTCAGCCAGGGGCTGTCCACACACTGCACACAGCCGGTCACGTCCCAGAGGGACCCCGGTTCCATAACTCTGAAATGCCTCCATATGGTGATTTTTATGCAGTATAACACAGGGAATTATGCAATAAGCAACCCTGGATGCCCCAACGACCCGCTAGTAATGTGGGAGGATTTGTAAAGAGGACCCGTTATAATATGTGTTAGGCCGTGGCCGGTAACGAAGTCTTGGCTTCCGAAAGACATAATGGGACAAGGGGAGAGGAGTCAGTGCCATGCTCTGTTTGAAAAGACCAAGAAGCCATACCGCCCCGGAGGGCACTTACATGACCGAGGGAGGAGACGAGCCACGCCACGCGCGAATGGGAAGACAGGGAAAATGGCGCCAGCGAACCTCGAGGGGAGGGCCAGGCCAGGCTGTGACGCAATACTCGTCAGGGCAAGTCTCCGCCTCCCCCAAAGAGCGCGAAGCTCCAACCAGCAGACAAGGTAGAACAGAGTGGATGTATAAGTCTCATACTGACATGCTGAATGAAGCTGCCAAGCAGCAGATAGTTAGAAAAAAGCCAGCACCCGCTGTATAGCGAGACGCGACACTGACCCCCAAGCTCAGAGACCGAAGTCTAAGGGCGAAATAGCGCTAGGGCTGCCACGCATACCCCCCCCTTCTTTTCCCCCGAGTTACGGGAGGAAGCGAGGGGGAAGCTGACTGTGTCCATGGACTAATTTGTGAGGGGCACGGGTGAAATTGCGGGAGGGACATCCTCTATAGGCTCACCATCGGCCTGACCGCCTACCCTATGGAGGGGGATTGCGGTGGAGCATGGCTCCGTTCAGCACACCAGGTGCTACCTACCTTCACCCGACCCGCGCAGCCTAGGCTGGGAGGCATATTTCTTCTGAAGAGGACGGGTGGAAATAGTTCGACAGGACCTTGGGCCGCGAGGCCCGCTCACCTGCGAGAGCATGATACTTCATGTCTTCGCAGTTCCAGCACTGCAGAGAAATCTGGGGATTTGTGGGAGGTCCTCCGGTATATGTAGGGCCGGGAGGAGCTTGTTTTCTACATGTCTGCAGTGCACGGCGCCGGAGGACTACCCACATGTTATGACTATTCTGGAGCAGGACGTGCTGTATGCTTAGAATAAGGTCTTAACCAGCGCGTGTACAGCAAAAGACCTCTGGAAGAAAACCGACAGAGCAGAAACCTGTCCTTTCAAAGTACTAAGCTGGAACCCAAGATCCAGATTATGCTGAAGAAACTCCAAAATCCTGGGTATTGAAAAAACCCTGCAAGGCAAGGCCCTAGCCTCACACCAATCAATATAGGACCTCCAAGTCCTTTAGTAAATGCCAGAAGAGGACCGCTTCCTAGCCCTAATCAGGGTCTGAACAACAGCCTCAGACAAACCTTCCTCTTTCAAGATGAAGGTTTCAGCAGCCAAGCCGTCAAAGCCAGCGTTTGTAAATTGAGGTAAAGTAAATGACCCTGAGATAGCAGGTCCGGCAACAAGGGAAGCCGGTACTGATCTACGGCCATCCTTACGACGTCTGCATACCAAACACTTCTTGGCCACCTTGGAGCCACCAGAATCGCTGGTGCCCATTCTAGAACCAGTTTGCGAACTACCTTGCCCAGCATGCAGACGGGTGGAGACAGGTACAGAAAACCCAACTCCTTCCAAGCCAGTGACAAGGCATCCACTGCCAGAGACAGGGGATCCTGAGAAAGAGACACAAAGGCCGTAAGTTTGTGATTGTGCCTTGAGGCAAAGAGATCCACCTCCGCAACCTTGAGGGAAGGTTCAAGAAAAACCTTGGGGTTGAGAGACCACTCTCCGTGGCGAGAGGATCCCCTGCTCGGGGAATCCGCCTCCGTGTTCTCCACTCCCGGAATGTAGACTGCCGAAATGCAAGGAACATTGCTCTCCGCCCAGTGCAGGATCAGAGAGACTTCCCTGAGGGCACTCCTGCTGCGAGTCCCTCCTTGGTGATTGGTGTAAGCTACCGCCGTTCGGTTGTCCGAACGAACCTGAACCGGTAGACACCGTAAATGTGAGGTCAGCCGAGCCAGAACCAGTCGGATGGCTCTGAGCTCCAAGACATTGATGGGGGTGTGAGCCTCTTGGGGACCCCACACCCCGCTGAACTGATGACTTTTCCAATAACCTCCCAAGCCCGACAGGCTGGCATCCGTGGTAACCGTCTCCCAACAAGGGACCAGAAAGGATCTGCCCTTCAACAGATTGCTCGAGTCCAGCCACCACCGAAAGGACTGCCGAACCCTGGGAGACATCCTGAAAGGTTGATCCAATGACTGCGGGCACCTGTCCCAATGCGTCAATAGGTGAAGTTGAAAAGATCTCATGTGCAAACGGTACCGCCTCGAAGGAGGATACCATCAAACCCACCAGTTTCATCCCCTGTCAGATAGAGGGACAAGGACTGGCCAGAAGAAGGCGGATCAGGCCCTGAATCCCCTGCACCTTGGTCTGGGGCAGAAACACTCTGGGCCGAATGGTATCCAGATTCATGCCCAGAAATGAAATCACACGAGACGGGGAGAGAGAAGACTTGGTGCGGTTGATCACCCACCTGAACCTCTCCAGGGTCGACACCACCTGGTGGGTGTCCAGCTCCGCTTGACGGAGGGAAGAAGCTGAGATCAACAGGTCGTCCAGATAAGGCACAATGCGAATGCCCTGAGATCTGAGCAGAGCCATTACGCCCGCCAAAACCTTGGTGAAGACCCTCCGCGCCGAGGTCAGACCAAAGGGAAAAGCTACAAACTGATAATGTTGATCCTCCACCGCAAACCGGAGGAATCTCTGATGTGCCTGAAAAATCGGAACATGCAGATACGCATCCTTGATGTCTATGGACATAATAAAATCCCCATGGCGAAGGGAATTGATAGCGGAGCGCAGAGTCTCCATGCGGAACTTTTTGGCTCGGAGAAACCTGTTGAGAACCTTGAGATCTAGAATGGGTCTCACCGAACCCTCCTTTTTGGGAACCGTGAAAAGGTTGGAGTAGTAACCCCTGCCTCTCTCCGAGAGAGGCACCGGGCATATAACCCCCATGTCCAGAAGGTTTTTTTTACTGCTAACAGGAGGGCTCCTGTTAGCAGTAAAAAACCTTCTGGACATGGGGGTTATATGCCCGGCAGCCTGAGGGTCCGAGGGCACCCGAGACCTTAAGAATCTTGGAGACGGCCAGTACTCGAACTCCAGTTTGTACCTGGAGGAGACCACTTCCAAGATCCAATTGTCTGTGACCTCCCGGGCCCAGAGCTGGAAGAAGAGCCGCAGCCGTCCCCCCACCCTTGCGGGTGAGGGCGCCCCTTCATTGCTGAGCCGGTTTACCGGCAGGCTTGGGCTTGGAACCCCAGGCAGGCGTGGGACATGCCCGACCTCTGCCTCTGTTCCAGGACGAGCCCCTGACACCCGAGAAGGCCAAACCCCTAGCCGCTCTGGCCCCTCGAAAGGAAGGAGTGAATGAGCCCACCCCCAGAAAGGGGCGGCGCTGTTTCCTCCGCTGAGGTAACTTACCTCCTTTAGCAACAGCATCCAATTTATCTCCAAACAGCCGCGAACCCAAGAAGGGAAGAGCTGTGAGCGACTTCTTGGCCCCAATGTCCGCTGTCCACTGGCGGAGCCAGACCAATCTGTGCATAGCCACCAGTAAGTCCTACTACACACAACAATAGACGCAGCCATGATAAAATCCATGAACAATTCGCATTTCTTAAGGATAGCGAACTCAGCGCCAGCTGGATCAAACTGAACGTTATTCAGCCAGTCCCTGATAAGAGACCTGGTAGCAAGCGACACCAGGGCAGATGCACTAACAGGCTGCAGGGCCGAGCCCACGTTGGCAAATGCATGGCACGCCATCTGATCAAAGCGCTTATCCTCGACATCCTTAAGGGAAGTGGCGTCAGGGGTGTTCAGCACAGAAGAGTTGGTCAAACCTAAAACTGGCGCGTCGACCTCAGGAGGAGAAGACCAGCGCTTAAACGCCTCCACCGGAAAAGGATACTTCTTATCCCATCCCTGAGGGGGCACCTCAGGCGGTTCAATATCCAACACCTCCAATAAATCAGTGGCCGTATCTACGGCATCCCCCAGCGCCTGCCCGACATTGGCATTTCCAGACTGAACAAGTCAGCCTCTGTTTCCTGATACAATTCCCCCTCCTCTAACGGGGAATAATCTGACAAATCCGCGGAATCGTCGTCAACATCCCACAAGGGCTGGGCCGACGACAAATGTCTCTTTTTAGCCTGGGCCTTCTTGCCCACCTTGCTAGCAATAATTTTCTCGATGCTGGCCAACCTAGCCCAAACATCAGAAAGTGACTCCCCACTGGTACCAATGTCACTTGGGGTACGGATAAGGTGGGGAGGGGAAGGCGATGAAGCGGGAGGAGCCGACGCAGAAGGCTGGGTACCAGACTGCCGCGTTATGGCCTTTTGTGCGCATGGTATACAGATCAGCACATTCTCCCCCGTAAGGGATACCCCACACCCCACACATGGCCCGGATTGTCCCAGAGGGAGCCCGAGCCCAGTAGCCTGAGAAGCCTCCATATGGTGAATTTTTGTGGTCAGCTGCAAGACCGCAGGGAATTTACGCATAAGCAACCCAGGATGCCCCTTAAAAGTCCCGGTGGGAGGATTTGAGGTGAACAATTTTACACTAGGGACCCCAGGACCAGGAGGAACCCCTTAACCCTTCTAGTGCCAGCTACGTGACTCTCACGTAGCTGCCTCTCCAACCGTTAAGTGCCAGCTACGTGAGAGTCACGTAGCTGAATTTAGAGGCCCATAAAAAAAAAAGTAAAAAACATACAGACTTACCTTACCCCTCATTTGAAAGGGCCAGCGATTCTGTACAAGAACCCGCTGTTAGATTTCCGCCCTCAGGCCTCTGATCTTCAGGAGGGGGCCCGGAATAGCCCCCCCCCCCCCCCCGCCGGCGCCGACATCTGTAAAAAAAAAACAAAAAAAAAAAAACAGTAAATGACATTTACTCACCTCGCAGCGCGATGGCTCTCCCCGGGTCTTTTCTTCACCAGGGGGGGCTCCGACCCCCCCCCCCCCGGGCTTTCCACGCTGCTTGTGAGGGCCCAGAAACGGGCCCTCACCATCCTCTTCGGTCGGTGCTGGCCCCGCCCCTAGCCCCACCCCTAACCCCGCCCCACCCACTTGATGACGTCATCCTGCTCCTCGGGTTACCGGCACCCGGGCTCCGATCTGTCAGTTGTCAGCAGCGATCGGTGCAGGGAGGATGGCAGGCAGGGAGGCTCTGATCTCCCTGCCTCCCACCCTCCCTGCTCCGATCACTACCGACAACTGTCATCTGCAGCAGCGTGGGACACTGGATGGGAGGTAAGTATAAGTCAAAAAAAGAATAATAAAATATTTGTCTGTGTCTTTTTTTTTAACTTAACCCTTTGTGAACTGGTAAGGGGTCCATGAGACCCCTTATACCAGTTGACAAGGCGCTGGGTATGGCAGGTCACCTGCGGCAAGCGGGTGACTTGCCATAACCCCCAGCCCCCCATTACCTGCCTCCCCAACGGCCGGGGGAGGCAGAAGGGCCCGGGCCACGTGGCTATGTGGGCTAGTAGCCTGCAGGGCCAGGGGTCACCAACGTTGGCCCCTGCGCCCTGTTCTACAAGCCCCCATAGCTGGTCCGGGTCAGTAATGCTGGGTAAGGGGGACCCTATGTCATTTTTTGGGGGGGATTTTAAGGGTTTTTAACCCTTAGAATTCCAAAAAAGAAATGAGGTCCCCCCCCCCCCCTGGGAGGGGGAACCCTATGTCATTTTTTTTTTTTATTAACCCCTTACAACTGTGCAATCATATTGCATAGTTGTATTCTATCTGAAATCTCCTAAACTGCTGTTTCAGGAAAGGGGGTATACCTATACATATGTGGTACCATTGTAACCGGGAGAAATAGGGCTTTCACACGCAATAATATTTTATTAACAAACTTACATTTTTTATTACAAAAAAAACACTACAAATTGTAAACAATAGGTTTTTTTCAGTTTTTTGCACATATTTCACCCAAAAGTATTGAGAATACACTAAAAAAAGGCCAAACAAGAAATTTCATGTTGAAGCCCAGACTCTGCTGAAAAAAACAATATATAATTTTCATGGAAATCCCTGGAAATCCCTTCAAAAATCAAGGTTGAACACGTGTAGCGCAAAAACGTGAAAAGTCGTCGGGCAACAGAGTGTGACAAAAAATCTAGGTAGGCTGGCACTCAAAGGGTTAATATGCACATATACAGGGCATCTGTAACACACAAAACAGGCAACATAAATGCAATGCTAGATAAATATGGCAATAACACATACCTAACAGTATATGCATATAAAAAAAAAAATATATATATATATATATCTAACTGTATCCCAGCCAGACATGCGAACACCACACACACATGCCCGCGACCAGTGGGGGCCCCCGCTAGAGAGGAGCCCCCATACAAGCTAAGGAAGTGGCCATCCGGCCCTTACCACAAAGAACGCAGCTCAGATCCTGTTTGAAAATGGCCCCCATGAAGTGCCTCATGCATGAAGAGGGAGAGCAGGGGGAGGGCGGGCCAGTGCAGAACGCGCGCTCGCCGAGGCCACGCCCCCCTCCAAGCAACGCGGATCCCCTAGAAACGAGCCACAGAAATCGCGCCAAAGAAGGGGGCAGGGCTACCGCGGCCGCGCCGAGAGCCCGGCCCCGCCCCCTTCCCGAACACAGCCTGAGGGGGAGAAGCTCCCCCAGGCTGATCACAGCCCTGACATGGCCCAAGTAAAACACTCCCTGTCTGCCACACGCACACACACACAGTGAATCACACATCAACATATGTGGGAAAAACTAAATAACGGCCAGGCCAGGCAACCCCCCCCCCCCCCCCCCCTGGAGGGGAATAAGGGACCCGGAAGGGGTGGAACCCTGCCAGAATCCGGCCATAAGCATAGAGGGACGGGGCATCCCACACCAGGATCACCAAAAAACCTGGATAACCGCCTACCCCCTAAGTGAGGTCTCACGGTGGAGCAGTGCTCCTTCTGCACCCATAGGGTGCTCCTACCTTCACCAGGACCCGCAGCCTAAGCTCGGAGGCTCAATATAGGGGCAATTTAGAAAGGGCAGTAATAGGGACAATAGTCGGCCGGGAGCGAGCCCGGCTTACATGTAAGTAAAGAAGTCTTAATCTTCTGTCTTGTCGCCTTCCCTGCAGAGAAGGAACTGGGAATTGGTGGGAGGTCCCAGGTATATATGGACCGGGAGGGGCTTTCTTTTTTCTCTGCAGAAGTTCGCCCTCTACTGGAGATTACCCATATGTCATGAAGATCGAAGTAGAGTGTATAGCACACACAGAATATGGCCGGGTGTAAACCCGGCTTACCTGCAAAGAAGGAGACAGCCATCTTCTGACTTGCTCGCCGTCTGCAGAGACGATTACTGGGGAATGTGTGGGAGGTCCCAGGTATTTATGGACTGGGAGGGGCTCCTTTTTTTCTGTCATCTCTGCAAAGTTCGCCCTCTACTGGCCATAAACCACAAGTCATGAATATTGGAAGCGGGGTGTGTGACATACTTGGAATATCATCAAATGTTACAGTGTGTGCAATGTAGTAAGACAGGCATTGTGCTCCTGGCATTCACTAAACACAGACTCATCTATCAGACTGATAGAGAAGTGTGATTGGTCAATCCACTGAACATGTTTCCACTACTCCAGAGGCTATTGACACCATTGTCCTCTACACCACTACGTCTGATGCTTGCCATTGTGCTTGTTCATAAAAGGTTTGCATACAGCTGCTCGGTCAAGGAAACGCATGCCATATAGCTCCTGATGCAGAGTTCTTTTGCACTCCTAATGCCAGAGAAGGTTTGGAATTCTGTTGTTACTGAGCCAGCAAGGCATTGGCAACTTTCATAAACTGTGTCCCAGCACTTGGCAGCACTACTTTATAACATCTGCCACTTTGTGGCTGAGTTCATTTGTTTCCTAAACACCCTTCGTTTTCAATAATCCCATGCACAGTTGATCGTGGAAGAGGAGGGAGGAAACTTCATAAACATAATGACTTATTGCAACATCCTATCACATTGCCATGTTTAAACCCTAGGACTAATTTTATCACAAGTGTTTGTAGATTGAGTGGCTAAGGGACTGATTTTTTTCCACCTGTGGCAATGGGACTGAACAAAGCAGTAGAATGTGATGCAATTCAATGCAATGATCAAGTTGTGTGCTATTACTTTAAAACCATAAAGAGTAAATCTACTCAGATACACAACATTTTATATGACTAATGTCATCATCTTTACAATAAACTCATCATCCAAGACAGATTGTAATGTGGAACACATTGTTTGTAACCTGATGGGTTTACTGTAAATATGATGACATCTCAAAGACCCTTATATCAGTTCAAAGTGCAGGGCACCTTACTGGCATGCAATGTGTGGCTTGTGATTACCAGAATCTCCACCAGGCAAGGGAGTGAAGAAAATCCTGGAGCCCATAGGAACCACACCTGTGCTAAAGGGCAGAGAGGCACAAACAAACAAACGATATGCGAGGGAAAGAAATAGAAAGACTTTTCCCCTCATAGACTTTAATGGTGTTTGATTTCAGGATAAACACTCTCAGGACCAAATAGAGGGCTGTTCAGGTCAACATTAATGTTCATATTTTTATATTTAAAATAGATTTCTCAGCTAATTGTACTAGAATGTATGAACCCACTTGAGTGGTTGATAAATCATAATAAATCCTTAGACAGGAAAACATATCTTACACAGACAAGGCCTGCACTGGCTTCTGTAACTGCGCACACATACTCACCGTTAGATCAAAAAAAGGACATTAGTTGACTTTGGGTGTCTTATCAGTATCAGATGAAAACAATATTCTTATGATCAAAAAAGTTTTTATTAAGGTGTTCTTTTAATAGCATTTAAATGTGTTCAAAGCCAATCCCCAACCAAAGGTTTTTGAGAAGGAAATAATAATGGCCTCTATAATGCTTGATTTGTGGTGTGTGATCCCGCTAGCCTCACTTTCTATCTGGCCATGGTAGTTAATTTAGAAAAAAATCAAATTATGTAATTAGGATCATAAATAAACAAAAGTAAACAAACAAAAAAAAAAAAAAACGAGCTGCAATCCAGCTTCAAATCTACATTAGCATTTCTGCTATACTGTTCACCACTGTACAACATGAATCAGAAATAAATACATATTTCCAGTGTCCTCTTGTTTTTTGGGCACTTGCTTGAGCGCGCTTAATATGTTTATCCTATACATAATGGTACATTCTTTATGAAAGGAAAGGTTATACGTGTTTCTTTCACAGCTGTTTTAAATATGATTACCAGATGTACAGTCTTACTTAGATATATGACATTTTTAATGGCCTGTCAGAGCATCCAGATCAAGAACAAATTACCTGTTTATCCAAGCTTCAGACATTCAGTCTCCCGGACCCTATCCCCTTGGGTTCTACATTAAAGTCGAGCTTCAATAGGTGTAAACATCCACTTTCATTGTTTCCTTTAGCCCTTAACCAGCATATCCTCCCTGTTTTTGTGGCCATTTATCTACATAACCAAAATATGACAAACAGTATTCCTTCTTGTAAAAGGTGTGCATCATGGGGATAAAGCTGCACACAGACGTGCATATTTAGCCTGCTTTATTTTCAGTGAAACGTAGTTGCATGACCTTGCCATGTCACCATTGGAAAAATTCCACTAATATTTCAGCACATTTTGCAACTTTCGATTACTGATGTTGCAGCACATTTTAGAAAGGTTATATAAAAAAACAACTCCAGACAACCAGGAAAAACCTTAAAGAATGGCTATCACAAACAAGTCTAATAATACAAATCCAAATAAATATGCTAGACAGCAATAGGAGCAGATTCTTATACATATTACATCAGCAAAACCCCTCCAGAGCTTGTTTTTTTCATGAAGGATGAAAATCTGGGGTGACAAGTATTGAACATGCTATTCTGCTTTTACGGGGGAGAAGTGCTCAACTCTAATGAGCTTTCCTCTGAGCCAGCCCATGCAGGAAGAACAACTTATTGCTGTGGACATTTTTAACTATAATGCAATGCTTTGGGCAAATATTTAGGCTGGTTCATGTCGTTACAGTATCTCCTAACAGTATGCTGGTATTTATTTCTCCCAGGATATGAAAACCACAAGCTTGGCAGTGTTTCTCATTCATCTGGTGTGTATAAGTAACTCCTCCTCCCACTTTCCATCATGTTTATGTAGATTTTAAATATTGAGTGATTTTGGCATACAGCTCCTTTAGCTCACATACAATGTCAAAACAACCTAGAGGTCCCCTTGCCCTCTAAGCAGAGCTGTGGAGCTAGTTATGGCTGGAGTCAGAAAAAATGTACCAACTCCAACTACAGCATAAAAAAGAAAATCTCTTCTAATGTTGTATAATGAATGTAACCTTCATAGGAAGTTTAGAAACATGAATCATAAATGTATATGTACATATGTTATCTCAATCTATATTGCTTATTTATAACAATTAGTGAGAAGCAGCAGGGTGTTCTAGCGGTGATAGATAATGAGTTCTCCAGTCTCCCCTGTCCCTTAAACTCAGTATTTCATGCTGCCCCAAGGCCCTTAGTTACAATGTCTAAAACTTACTAGGATGTAAAGGTATTACCCAGGCAGAAACATAAAAATACAATTCTGTGATTACTCACCTGTAGAATTGGTATTATATGTATACAGCACGTCCTGTTCCAGAAGATATTCCTTACACTTGGGATATACTCCAGTAGATAGCACTGGACTGCATAGACAGAAAAGTGGCTCCTCCCAGCCCCATATATACCAGGGACCTCCCACAAAATCCCCAGTATTGAAAAGCAGTTAAAATGAGACCGGGAGAACTATAACCATTATATAACAAATTGAACATAACAACAATCACCATAAAGAGGTAACTAAAGATAATGATATCAAGGGTGGGGTGGAACAGGACGTGCTGTATACATATAATACCAATTCTACAGGTGAGTAATCACAGAATTGTATTATTCTAAGAATACAGCACGTCCTGTTCCAGAAGATATTCCCTACACTCGGGACATCCAAAGAGCATCAGTCTTCCTGAAGGATTCAGTAGCCACCAAATAGAACTTCAGAGTTCTGACTACGTCCAAAGAATGTAAAACCCTTTCCCTAGGGATTAGGACACAGAGAGGGCAAAACAATGTCCTGATTGAGATGAAAGGCAGAAACAACCTTAGGCAGAAAATCTGGCTTAAAACAAAACACCACCTTGTACTGGTGTCTCTCAAAATAAGGAGGCTTGATGAAAAGCGCCGCCAACTCAGAAACACGCCTAACAGAAGTGATACCCACCAAAAAGACCACCTTAAGCATAAGAATGGACAAAGGAGCCCCTTGCAAGGGCTCAAAAGGAGACCCCTGCAGGGCAGATAAGACCAAGTTCAAGTCCCAGACTGGTAACATAGGCTTACGTGGGGGGCGCACGTGAGTAACCCCCTGGAAAAAGGTCTTGACCAGGGGATGCTGAGCAAAGGATCTTTGGAAAAAAATTGCCAGAGCAGACACATGGCCTTTCAGAGTACTGAGCTGAAGACCCAGATCCAAACCATGTTGGAGAAACTCCAGAATCCTAGGAATAGAAAACACACGACAGGGAAGCGAATGGGACTCGCACCAGTCAATGTAAGTACGCCAAACCCTGAAATAGATGGAAGAAGAGGACCTCTTCCTAGCCCTGATCATGGTATTCACCACCGAGGCAGGCAGCCCTTTTTCTATCAAGATGGAGGTTTCAACAGCCAGGCCGTCAAAGCCAGCTTTTGTAAATTGGGGTGGCGTAGGTGTCCCTGAGTGAGCAGATCTGGAACCAGTGGCAGGGCGTAGTGATCTACTGCCAACTGCACGATGTCTGCGAACCACACTCTTCTTGGCCAACAGGGGGCCATCAGGATGGTTGGCACCCCTTCCTGAACAATCTTGCGCAGCACCCTTCCCAGCAGTGGAAACACATACAGGAGCTGGAACCTCGTCCAGCATATTGCCAGGGCATCCGTGGCCAAAGCAAGAGGGTCATGGGACAGAGAGACAAAGACTGGAAGCTTGTGATTGTGACGGGACGCAAACAGATCCACGTCCAGCCGACCCCAGCGGTGGCACTGGGAGCGAAACACCCTGCTGCTGAGGGACCACTCTCCCAGACGAGAGGTCCCCCTGCTCAGAGAGTCTGCCTCCAGATTCTCCACCGCCGGAATGTACACAGCTGAGATGCAGGGAACATTTTCCTCTGCCCAGGACAGTATCAGGGACACCTGACCTTGAGGACCCTCTTGCTCCGAGTCCCTCCCTGATGATTGATGTAGGCAACCCCCGTCTGGTTGTCCGAGCGGACCTGAACAGCCCGACCCCTCAGGTGTGGGGTTAAGTGGGCGAGAACCAACCTGAGGGCCCCACTGACCCTGGAATTTCAGGGACTTCCAGAATCCCCCCCAACCTGTCAGACTGGCATCTGTGGTGACAGTCTCCCAGCAGGGGGCCAGAAAGGACCTGCCCCCCAGCAGGTTCCCTGAGATCAGCCACCACACTAGAGACCAGCTGACCTGAGGGGACAAGACAAACACCTGATCCAGGGACACAGGGTCCCGATCCCATACTGACAAGAGGTGAAGCTGAAGAGGCCTCATGTGGAACTGAGCATATGGAACCGCCTCGAAGCAGGACACCATCAGGCCCACCAGCTGCATCCCCTGCCTGATGGATGGATGGGGACAAGACAGCAGGACTGAACTTTCTCTTGAAGGACCTCCACCTTCGGCTGAGGAAGAAAGATCTTGACCTGAGTTGAATCCAGGATCATGCCCAGAAAAGACTTCACCATGGAAGGAGACAGGGAAGATTTGGGGTGATTGATCACCCAGTCGAATGACTCCAGTGTGGACACCACCCTCTGAGTGTCCAGCTCTGCCTTATGGAAGGACTGAGAAGCAATAAGCATGTCATCCAGGTAGGGAAGAATGCGAATGCCCTGAGATCTCAGCAGGGCCATCACTCCTGCCAGCACCTTGGTGAATACCCTGGGAGCCGAGGTGAGGCTGGGCAAAGCCACAAATTGGTAGCGCTGATCCTCCAGAGCGAACCTGAGGAACCTCTGATGACCTGGAAAAAATACCATTTTGTGATTACTCACCTGTAAAATGGGTATTATAAGTATGTCACACACCCCGCTTCAGAATAGTCATTACACTTGGGTTATACCGACCTGTAGAGGGCGATCTTGCAGAGATGTCATGAAAAAAAGGGAGCCCCTCCCGGTCCATAAATACCTGGGACCTCCCACTCATTCCCCAGTATTAAGACAGCAGTAAAGGGACCAGGAAGAGCCAAAATAACCAGTAACAGTAAAAAAGGTTCACCATAGAAAGGATCCAGAATACCAAAGGGCGGGGTGAAGCGGGGTGTGTGACATACTTATAATACCCATTTTACAGGTGAGTAATCACAAAATGGTATTATTCTAAGTATGTCACACACCCCGCTTCAGAATAGTCATTACACTTGGGACATCCAATAGCAGTGTCCATAAAGGGCGGGGATCCAAAACAAGGCAATAATGCACAAACTTAAACCACTGCAGCTTGCAGAACTTTGCGGCCAAAAACAGCATCCGCTGAGGCCCGAACATCAACCTTGTAAAACTTGGAAAAAGTGTGAATGGAAGACCAAGTAGCAGCCTTACAAACTTGCTCAACAGAGGCCTGATGCTGGAAAACCCAGGACGCCCCAACAGCACGAGTAGAATGAGCAGTAACTCAAAAAGGGGGAATCTTCCCCTTGGCGGAATAGGCCCCAACAATGGCCTGGCGAATCCATTTACTAATGGAAGACTTGGCGGGAGCCAAACCTTTCCTAGGCCCGGAGGGCACCACAAAAAGGGCGTCAGTCTTACGAAAAGAAGAAGTAGCCACCAAATAGTACTTCACACAGCGAACCACATCCAGAGAATGCAAGACCCTCTCCTTGTCATTGCTGGGCTTAGAACACAAGGAGGGTAGAACAATATCCTGATTAAGATGAAAGGCAGAAACCACCTTAGGAAGGAAATCTGGCTTGAAGCGGAAAACAACCTTGTCCTGACGCCTCTCAAAGTACGGGGCATTAATGGACAAAGCCGCCAACTCCGATACATGCCGAACGGAAGTGATGGTAACCAAAAACGCAACCTTCTGAGTAAGCGTAGAAAGAGCAATATCCTGCAAAGGTTCAAAAGGAGGACCCTGAAAAGCAGAAAGAACCAAATTCAAATCCCAAACTGGGAGCAAAGGCGTCCTAGGAGGCCGCACACGCGTAACCCCCTGGAAAAAGGTCTTAACCAGAGGATGAAGAGCAAAAGACCGTTGAAAAAAAAACGCCAGGGCAGAAATATGACCTTTTAATGTACTAAGCTGCAAACCCAGGTCCAGACCATGTTGCAGAAATTCCAAAACCCTAGGGATAGAAAACACCCGGCAAGGCCCGGACCTCACACCAATCAATATAAGACCTCCAAATCCTATAGTAGATGGCAGAGGAAGACTTCTTTCTAGCCCTAACCAGAGTCTGAATAACAGCATCAGAAAGACCTTCCTCCTTCAAGATGGAGGTTTCAGCAGCCACGTCGTCAAAGCAAGCGTTGGTAAATTGGGGTAGAGCAGTTGACCCTGAGTGAGCAGATCTGGCAGAAGGGGCAGATCGAACTGATCCGCTGCCAACCGTACCACATCTGCGAACCAAACCTGTCTTGGCCATCTTGGAGCCACCAAGATTGCTGAAGCACCCTCTAGGGCCAGCTTGCGCACCACCTTGCCCACCATGGGAAACGGAGGGAACAGGTACAGAAACCCCAGATCCCTCCAGTTCAGAGACATCGCATCCACTGCCAGAGCCAGCGGATCCCGCAAGAGAGACACAAATGCCAGAAGCTTGTGATTGTGACGAGAGGCAAAGAGGTCCACCTACGGAGTCCCCCACCGGTGGCAAAGCGACCGAAACACCTTGGGGCTGAGAGACCATTCTCCCCGGCGAGATGAGCACCTGCTCAGGGAGTCCGCCTTCGTGTTCTCCACTCCCGGAATGTACACCGCCGAGATGCATGGGACATTGCTCTCTGCCCAAGCCAGGATCAAGGACACTTCCCTGAGGGCACGCCTGCTGCGAGTCCCTCCCTGGTGATTGATGTAGGCGACCGCCGTCTGATTGTCCGACCGAACTTGAACCGGCAAACCCTGTAACTGATGAGTCAAGTGAAAATACAATTCTGTGAAGTACTCACCTGTAGAATTGATATTATTTGTATACAGTACGTCCTGCTCCAGATATAATACTTACACTTGGGTTATCCTCCGCCAGATGGCGCTGCACTGCAGAGACATGGAAAAACAGTCTCCTCCCGGCCCTTCAAATACCCAGGGACCTCCCACGAATTCCCAGCATTGAAAAGCAGTGAACAAGAAGCAGGGAGAATTAAACCACCCAGAACAACTGGAAATGATAACAATGATAACAATCACCATACAGGGGATCCAGAATAATGCAACAACAGGGTGGGGTCGAGCAGGAGGTACTGTATACAAATAATATCAATTCTACAGGTGAGTACTTCACAGAATTGTATTATTCTTAGTATACAGTACGTCCTGCTCCAGATAAAATACTTACACTTGGGACATCCAATAGCAGTGTCCATAAAGTAGGGTGGGATCCCCCAACAAAAGGTGACAACAGGCAGTTTACACTACTGCCGCTTGCAAAACCTTGCGGCCAAAAACAGCATCAGCTGAGGCCCTAACATCAACCTTGTAAAACTTTGAAAAGGTATGAACAGAAGACCAAGTAGCAGCTTTGCAAACTTGTTCAACAGAAGCCTGGTGCTGGAAGGCCCAAGAGGCACCAATAGCACGAGTGGAATGAGCAGTAAGACGGAAGGGAGGATTCTTCCCCTTAGCAGAATAGGCCTGAATCACAGCCTGACGAATCTATTTGCTAATAGTAGACTTGGCAGGAGCCAAACCCTTCCTAGGACCAGAAGGGACAACAAAAAGAGCATCAGTCTTCCTGAAGGCCGCAGTGACTACCAGGTAGTACTTAGACACCTTACCACATCCAATGAAAGCAAAACCTTTTCCTTAGCGTTGCTAGGATTAGGACACAATGAAGGAAGAACAATATCCTGATTCAAATGAAAGGCAGACACCACCTTTGGCAGAAAATCTGGCTTAAAGCGGAACACCACCTTGTCCTGGTGTCTCTCGCAGTATGGGGGCTGAATAGACAGAGCCGCCAGCTCAGACACGCGCCTGACCGAAGTAACAGCCACCAGAAAAACAACTTTGAGGGTAAGTACAGCCAGAGCAGCATCCTGAATAGAAGGTCTTAACCAAGGAATGCTGTGCAAAAGACCTCTGAAAGAAGACAGACAGGGCAGAAACCTGACCCTTCAGAGTACCGAGTTTTAAACCCAACTCCAATCCATGTTGTAAAAACTCCAGAATTCTAGGGATTAAGAATTCCCTGCAGGGGAGAGACCTAGACTCAGACCAGTCAATGTAGGAACGCCATACCCTATAATAGATGGCAGAAGTTTTCTTCCTAGCCTGTACCATGGTATCCACCACTGAGGCAGACAAGCCTTTCTCCATCAAGATGGAGGTTTCAGCAGCCAAGCCGTCAAAGCCAGAGTTTGTAAACTGGGACGGCGTAGGGAGCCCTGAGTGAGTTGATCTGGCTCCTCTGGCAGGACGTACTGGTCTACTGCCATTTGTACCACGTCTGCGAACCACACTGTTCTCGGCCACCTCGGGGCCACCAGAATCACTGGCACCCTTTCCAGGGCAATCTTGCGCAGAACCATGCCCAGCAGGGGAAACAGGGGGAAGGCATACAGAAGCCGTAATTTCCTCCAAGACAGTGACAGAGCATCCGTGGCCAAGGCCAGAGGATCCTGCGACAGGGAGACAAAGGCCGGGAGCTTGTGATTGTGACGGGATGCAAACAGATCCACATCCGGTAGGCCCCACCGGTAACACAGGGACTGGAATACCCTGTTGCAGAGGGACCACTCCCCCTGACGGGAAGTCCCCCTGCTCAGAGAGTCTGCTAGAAGATTCTCTGCCCCCGGGATATAAACAGCCGAGATGCATTGAACATTGGCCTCCGCCCATGTCAGAATCCGCGACACTTCCTGGAGGGCACCCTTGCTCCGGGTCCCTCCCTGATGGTTGATGTAGGCAACCGCTGTCCTGTTGTCTGAGCGCACCTGCACAGACAGACCCTGCAGGTGATCAGTCAACTGTTCCAAAACCAACCTGACCGCCCGTAGTTCCAGAATGTTGATGGGTAAGTGGGCCTCCCAAGGGCCCCACCTCCCCTGGAACCTCAGGGATTTCCAGAATCCCCCCAACCTGACAGACTGGCATCCGTGGTGACCGTCTCCCAGGAGGGGGCTAGAAAGGACCTGCCCTTTAGCAAGTTCTTGTGGTCCAGCCACCACGAGAGGGACCTTCTGACCAATGGGGGAAGCACACAAACCCCGTTCAAGGACGCGGGGTCCTTGTCCCATACTGATAGGAGGTGAAGCTGCAGAGGCCTTGAATGAAACTGAGCAAAGGGCACCTCCTCGAAGCTCGCCACCATCAGGCCCACCAGTTGCATTCCCTGTCTGAGGGAGAGCTGGGGGCATGAGAGCAGGGACCGCACCTGCATAGTCAGATCTTCCACCTTCTGTTGGGGAAGAAATATTCGAGACTGAACCGTATCCAGAATGGGGTCACTGGTGAAGGGGACAGGGAGGACTTGGGATGATTGATCACCCAGCCGAAGGACTCCAAGGTGGACACCACCAGCTGAGTGTCCAGCTCCGCCTGCTGTAGAGGCCATGAGGCGATGAGAATGTCGTCCAGGTAGGGCAGCACTCGAATGCCCCCTGACCTTAGCAAGGATATCACCCCCGCCAATACCTTGGTGAACACTCTGGGAGCTGAAGTGAGGCCAAAGGGTAGAGCCACAACTTGGTAGTGCTGATCTTTCAACTCGAACCTGAGAAACCTTTGATGCCCGGGGAACATGGGGATGTGAAGGTAAGCATCCCTGATGTCCACAGACGTCATAAAATCCCCTGGACGTAGAGAGCCAACGGCCGAGCGCAGGGTTTCCATGCGAAAGCGCTCGCTCTTGACAAATTTGTTGAGGATCTTTAAATCCAGAATGGGCCTGACCAACCAATCTCTTTTGGGTACTGTGAAAAGGTTGGAGTAGAACCCTTCTCCCAATTCTTTCAAGGGAACTTTGCAAATAACTCCCAGCTCCAGAAGTCCTTGTACTGCCTGCATCAGGACCTGAGCTGATACCGGGTCCTGGGGTATCCGGGACCTGACGAATCTTGAGGGGGGCCGCACAGCAAACTCTATCTTCTAGACGGAGGTAACTACCTCCTGAATCCACCGGTCTGAGACTTGACGCCTCCAGACGTGCGCGAAGTGCTGTAGTCGTCCCCCCACCCTGGCGGGCGAGGGCGCCCCATCATGCCTGAGGGGTCTTGGGAGGGGGTTTGGGTTTGGTCCCCCAGGTCCGCCAGGGCGTCGCCCCCTGCTCCTATGCCAGGAGTCTGTGCGAGCCTCCGCGAAGGAACACCCCTTTACCCTGCTTGGCGCCTCTGTAGGGGGCTGAAAGGGGGCCCTGGTTGCGAAAGGCCCGAGGCTGCCGCCTGCGCTGTGGTAACTTACCTCCTTTAGCGAAGAGGTCTAGGTGGTCCCCAAACAGGCGTAGTCCCTTGAAAGGGAGCCCAGTAAGGGCTTTCTTAGCAGCATTGTCGGCCGCCCACTGTCTCAGCCATACTGCGCGGCGTATAGCCACCGCCAAGGCGGAAGATCTGGCACACAGCCTAATAGCATCGCCCGATGCAGACAGGATAAAGTTCACAAATACATCACAGTTAGACAGTGCATTAATAGTATCAGCAGGCAACTCGTCTGGGGCGTCAAGTGCATTCCTGACCATGGCCATGAGCGCCACGGCAGTAATGGCCAGAGCGCAGACCGGGCGCAGTGCCGCCCCTCCAAACGCAAAGGCATGGCACGCCAATTGATCAATGCGCTGGTCCTCAGAATCCCGCAGTGTAGTAGTGTTGGGAGAGTGCATAATAGAAGTGTTAGACAGCCCTAGAATAGGAGCATCGACCTCGGGGGCGATGACCAGCACTTGACCATGTCAGCAGGAAATGGATACTTCCTGTCCAGACTCTTAGGGATCCCGGGAAGTCTACTGGGATGTTCCCACTCCTTCAGCACGAGGTTATTGAAATGGGTCTGCTCAGGAAATTCCAATCGAGCCTTAGCAGTATGGAAAAGCTCACCCCTTTGCCTGGGAGCCGCAAAAGGAGGAGAGAAGGACAAAACCTCAAAA
This sequence comes from Gastrophryne carolinensis, assembly GCA_027917425.1. NCBI lineage: Eukaryota > Metazoa > Chordata > Amphibia > Anura > Microhylidae > Gastrophryne > Gastrophryne carolinensis. Next base: position 219,625,468 of record CM051234.1, read on the forward strand.
ATCTGAAGCAACAGCTCCCCATCGTCCGAAAGGGTATGGTCATATAGATGCGTAAACTCATCAGACTCCGTGGGGAATGGAGCAGAGTCAGGGACAATGTGCCGCTTTTTTGCGGTAGCCTTGCGCGCTAGAGTACTAGCAAGCAATTTTTCAACACTGGCCAGTCTAGTAGCCACATCAGGATGAGAATCCCCGCTTGTATTGGGGGTTAGACTCAGGCTTGGAGGGGTAGTTGAAGTGAGGCGAGGTGCAGACCCAGCCCCAGAGGGGGCGGGAAGTAGCAGTAACGCCTGCTGTGCACAAGGGACGCAGACTCGAGCATTGTCACCGTTGATAGATGAGACCCCACAAGCTACACACAGACGGGCTTGTCCCGAGGGAACCCCGTTAACAATATCCTGGGATGCCTCCATATGGTGATTAATGGGCACAATAGGCCATTAGGGATTGACGCTATAAGCTACCCTGGATGCCACAAAGACCCGCAGGGAAGTGGGAGTAATTATACTAGGTCCAACTGGGAATTACACCGGGCCGGGAGAAGCCACTGGATTCGACCGTCTGAAAAACATAATGGGAATAGGAATGTCAGAGCCATGCGCAGTAAGCAAGACAAATGAAAATCGCCCGCGAGGGCACTTACAGATCGAGGGAGGAGGAGGACCGTTACCACGCGTGCGTGATGAGCATCGAAATGGCGCCAAGCGGACCTCGAAGGGCGGCCCAAAGCGGGCTGTGACGCGGAGTGCGCCAAGCCAGGTCTCCACCACCCCGAAGAGCGCAAAGCTCTGAATACAGTAGTCAGCGCCGACAGTAGAGTGAATGACACACTATAGAAGCAAAAACGGGGATTACTTCCAGATGCGCCGAACAACAAATACCAATAAAGCTGCCGCAGCGTCTGAGGCGCTGCCGCATGTTCACGCGCCCGTACAATAAGGGCAGATAATCGCCCGGCGGCGGCCGATAGACAATGAAGAACAAACAGCGCGGCGAGGTGTATGAGTCAAGGACAATACTAAGGCCATAACGTGTTCTGAATACACAAGAGTGGCGACCCTTTGAACAGGGTCCGCTGCTACACGGGGTATGGGGCAATAGCGCGGGAGGGGCATCCACAAGAGGTTCACCATTAGCCTAAACCGCCTACCCTTTGGTGGGGGACTGCGGTGGAGCATGGCTCCATAAGCACACGTAGTGCTGCCTACCTTCACCTGACCAGCGCAGCCCAGGCTGGGAGGCACATCACGAAGAGGACGGGTGGGAGTAGTCCAACAGGGCAGCAGGCTTTAATAGCCCTGCTCACCTGCGAGAGAGTGACACATCATGTCTTCGCAGCCAGCACTGCAGAGAAATCTGGGGATTCGTGGGAGGTCCCTGGGTATTTGAAGGGCCGGGAGGAGCCTGTTTTTCCATGTCTCTGCAGTGCAGCGCCATCTGGCGGAGGATAACCCAAGTGTAAGTATTATATCTGGAGCAGGACGTACTGTATACTAAGAATACAGAACCAACCTGATGGCTCTCAGAGCATTGATGGGATCGTGAGCCCCCACAGTCCCTGAAACTGAAGATCCTTCCAAACCCCCCCCCCCCCAACCTGACAGGCTGGCATCCGTGGTGACCGTTTCCCAACAAGGGGTCAGAAAGGATCTGCCCCTCATCAGATTGCTTGGTTCCAGCCACCACCAAAGGGAATGCCGAACCCGGGGGGGACATCAGAAAAGACTGATCCAATGACAGCAGAGACCTGTCCCAGGCCGTGAAACTGGGCAAAGGGAACCGCCTCGAAAGAAGCCACCATCAATCCCACCAGTCTCATCCCCAGCCGGATGGACGGACGAGGGATGGATAGAAGCTGAGTCAATTCCTGAATCAAAAGAACCTTGGGCCGGGGAAGGAACACCCTGGACTGAGAAGTATCCAGAGACATTCCCAGGAATGACACCACCCTGGACGGAGAGAGGAAGGACTTGGGATAGTTGATCACCCAGCCGAATCTCTCCAGAGTGGATACCACAGTCCTGGTATCTAGCTCCGCCTGGCTGAGAGAGGATGCCATAATGAGAAGATCGTCCAGATAAGGCACGATGCGGATACCCTGGGCTCTGAGGAGGGCCATCACCCCCGCCAGCACCTTGGTGAAAACCCTTGGAGCCGAGGTAAGGCCAAACAGAAGAGCCACAAACTGAAAATGCTGATCTTCCACCACAAACCTGAGAAATCTCTGATGTGCTGGGAAGATTGGAACATGCAGATAAGCATCCTTGATGTCTATGGACGTCATGAAGTCCTCCTGACGAAGCGAATTTATGGCTGAGCGCAGAGTTTCCATGCGGAACTTCCTGGGACGGATAAACCTGTTGAGAAACTTCAGATCCAGGATGGGACGAACGGAGCCATCCTTCTTGGGCACCGTGAACAGATTGGAATAGTATCCCAGGCCCCAGTCTGAGGAAGGCACCGGGCAGATGACAGCCATGTCCAGGAGATCTTTTACTGCCGCCCCGAGCCCCTGCGCGGCCAGAGGATCCAAGGGCACCCGAGACCTGAAGAATCTGGGAGGAGGCCGGATCTCGAACTCCAGCTTCTAACCGGAAGACACCACTTCCCAAATCCATCTGTCCGAGACCTCCTGGTCCCAGACCTGGGAGAAGTGTCGCAGCCATCCCCCCACCCGCGAGGGTGAGGGCGCCCCCTCATTGCTGAGCCGGCTTGGCAGCGGCTTTGGGCTTGGAGCCCCAGCTGTGACCTGGACGGGCACGTCCTCTTCCCCTGTTCCAGGAATCCCCTCTGGAGGAGAAGACAGCCAATCCCCGTCCAGCTCTGGCCCCACGAAAGGAAGGGGTAAAGGAAGCCGCCCCCCAAAAGGGACGACATTGCTTCTTGCGCTGAGGTAACCTACCTCCTTTTGTGACCGAATCCAATTTTTCTCCAAAGAGCCGCAAGCCCAGAAAGGGAAGAGCCGTAAGCGAATTTTTGGACACAAAATCAGCCGCCCACTGGCGCAACCAACCCGACCGCCGAATAGCCACCAGCAAGGTCGAAGTTCTACTACACATCACCATGGTGTCATCCAGGGCGGCTAGCACAAATTAGAAAAACTATTTGCACCGCTTAAGGGCGGTGAACTCATCACTAGCCGGGTCAAGCCTGGAAGTAGACAACAGGTCCCTAACAACCGACCTAGAAGCCACTATTAAAAGCGCCGAAGCACAAACAGGCTGCAAAGCCGACCCGTGACAAGCCATCTGGTCAATGCGTTTGTCCTCACCATCCTTGAGAGTAGAACAGTCAGGAGAATGCAAAACAGAGGTGCTAGACAACCCCAAAACAGGGGCGTCCACCTCGGGAGGGGACGACCAGCGCTACACCGCATCCACCGGAAAGGGATATTTCTTATCCCAACCCGGAGGAACACCTGGAAGCTGAGTAGGCCTCTCCGATTCCTTAAGAATAATGCCATCGAAATGCCTTTGATTAGGGAATTCCAAGCGCGGCTTAGCCTCCTCAAAGAACTCCCTCTTCTGCGGAAGAGTCACTTCAGGAGGAGAAATTGCCAGAGCCTCAAACATATGAGACAGGACCTTAGGGGTATCCAAAGAATCCCCCTGACCCCGCTCGGCATCGGTGCCTACAAACTGCTGATTGTCAGAACCATCCGACTCCTCAAATAGCTCCCCTTCCTCTAGCGGGGGGTAATCAGACCAGTCCAGTGAATCAAACTCCTCAAAATCAGAAGCCGGCGTGGCTGGGGACAAGTGCTTTCTCTTAGCCGGGGCCTTTCTGGCAACAGCGCTAGAAAATAATTTTTCAAGATTGGACAATCTGGCACACACCTCAGATTGCGACTCCCCACTCAAGACAACATCACACGGGGTACGGATCAGACGGGGAGGGGTAGGAGAAGGGACCGGCGGCGCAGAACCAGACGCATGGGATCCGGACTGCCGCGTAATATTCTGCTGTGCACATGGTATGCAAAGGAATACATCATCCCCTGTAAGGGATACCCCACACTCCAAACACTGCCGGGGTTGCCCCGAGGGGAGCCCGGTATCCTGGGAAGCCTCCATATGGTGATTTTATCGGTAGTCACAATACCCAAGGGAATTACGCAATATAAGCGACCCGGGATGCCCCTTCTGTGTCCCGAGTGGGAGGATTTATAGGGAGTTCTTAATAGTGATTGAGCTGCTCCCACCCCCCTTTATTCATTTGTATTGCCATGAGAACAAGCAGGGAGGAATTCAGTCAATATGGATTTCTCCCTGTGAAGTGTTCTAAAGGGAGGCTGGCAGCTTCCCAGGTGAGTAGCTCTCATATATTTGTCTGCATTGCATGTCCCAACTTTGGGGACTCAGAATTAAGAGTAGGGACCACACTAAACACAGAGTGCCTTGCCGGGGCAGTGTGGCTTCCACATGTATCTGCAGATATATGCAACCAAATCTCTGTCTTTCCACATAGCTAGACATGTTTGTTGCTTGATATTTAGTTGATGAGAGGGTTAAACGAAAGTAGCAGCCTTACAAACTTGTTCAACAGAAGCCTGGAGCTGAAAAGCCCAAGAAGCCCCAACAGCACGAGTAGAATGAGCAGTGACCCGAAAGGGGGGAACCTTCCCCTTGGCAGAATAGGCCCCAACAATGGCCTGTCGTATCCATTTACTAATGGAGGACTTGGCAGGCGCCAAACCTTTCCTGGGCCCAGAGGGCACCACAAAAAGGGCGTCCGTCTTACGAAAAGGAGAAGTAGCCACCAAATAGTACTTCACACAACGAACCACATCCAAGGAGTGCAAAACCCTCTCCTTGTCATTGCTAGGCTTAGGACACAAGGAAGGAAGAACAACATCCTGATTGAGATGGAAGGCAGAAACCACCTTAGGAAGGAAATCTGGCTAAAAGCGAAAAACCGCCTTGTCCTGGTGTCTCTCAAAGTAAGGGGCCTGAATGGACAGAGCCGCCAACTCAGAGACACGTCGAACAGAGGTGATAGCCACCAAAAAGGCAACCTTTTGAGTGAACAGAGAAAGTGCAACATCCTGCACCAGCTCAAAAGGAGGCCCCTGGAGAGCCGACAGAACCAAATTCAAATCCCAAATGGGCAGCAAAGGCTTTCTAGGGGGCCGCACATGAGTAACCCCCTGGAAAAAAGTCTTAACCAGAGGATGCAGAGCAAAAGACCTTTGAAAGAAGACCGCCAGAGCAGAGGCCTGCCCTTTTAAAGTACTAAACTGGAACCCCAGGTCCAGACCATGTTGCAGAAACTCCAAAATCCTAGGAATCGAAAACACCCTGCAAGGTAAGGCCCTAGCCTCACACCAGTCAATATAGGACCTCCAAGTCCTGTAGTAGATGTTAGAGGAAGACCTCTTCCTAGCCCTAACAAGAGTCTTAATCACAGCATCAGACAGACCTTCCTCCTTCAAGATGGAGGTTTCAGCAGCCACGCCGTCAAAGCCAGCGTTTGTAAATTGGGGTAACGTAGTTGACCTTGAGTGATTAGATCCGGAAGCAGGGGCAGCCAGTACCGATCTACTGCCAGCCATACGACGTCTGCGAACCAAACCTGTCTTGGCCACCTTGGAGCCACCAGGATTGCTGGCGCACCCTCTTGAGCCTGCTTGCGCACCACCTTGCCTACCATGGAGAAGGGGGGAAACAGGTACAGGAACCCCAGATCCCTCCAGGCCAGAGACATGGCGTCCACTGCCAGGGCCAGAGGATCCTGAGACAGAGTCACAAAGGCAGGAAGCTTGTGATTGTGACGAGAGGCAAAAAGATCCACCTCCGGAGTCGTGGCAAAGGGACCAGAATACCTTGTGATTGAGAGACCATTCCCCTCGGCGAGAGGATCTCCTGCTCAGGGAGTCCGCCTCCGTGTTCTCCACTCCCGGAATGTAAACGGCTGAGATACATGGGACATTGCTCTCCGCGCCCAGGCAAGAATCAGACACTTCCCTGAGGGCACTCCTGCTGTGAGTCCCTCCTTGGTGATTGATGTAAGCGACCGCCGTCCGATTGTCCGATCGAACCTGAACCGGTAAGCCTTGCAAATGATGAGTCAAGCGAGACAGAACCAACCGAATGGCCCTCAGCTCCAAGACATTGATGGGGGAGTGGGCCTCCCGAGGGCCCCAAAGCCCCTGGAATTGATGTTCCCTCCAGAAACCCCCCCCCCCCCAGCCCGACAGGCTGGCGTCCATGGTGACCATTTCCCAACAAGGGGTCAGAAAGGATCTGCCCCTCATCAGATTGCTTGGTTCCAGCCACCACCGAAGAGACTGCCGAACCCGGGGGGACATCAGAAATGACTGATCCAAAGACAGCGGGCACCTGTCCCAGGTCGCCAAAAGATGGAGCTGAAGCGTCCTCATGTGAAACTGAGCAAAGGGGACTGCCTCGAAGGAAGCCACCATCAATCCCACCAGTCTCATCCCCAGCCGGATAGACGGGCGCGGGTTGGATAGGAGAAGCCGAATAAGATCCTGAACCATCTGTACCTTGGACTGAGGTAGGAACACCCTGGTCTGAATGGTATCCAGAGTCATGCCCAGAAAGGAAACCTCCCTTGACGGGGAGATAGAAGACTTGGGATAGTTGATCACCCAGCCGAACCTCTCCAGCGTGGTCACCACAGTTCTGGTGTCTAGCTCCGCTTGGCTGAGAGAGGATGCCGTAATGAGAAGGTCATCCAGATATGGCACAATGCAAATGCCCTGGGCTCTGAGGAGGGCCATCACCCCCGCCAGCACCTTGGTGAACACCCTTGGTGCCGAGGTAAGCCCGAACGGAAGGGCCACAAACTGGAAATGCTGATTTTCACCACGAACCTGAGAAATCTCTGGTGTGCCGGGAAGATTGAAACATGCAGGTAAGCATCCTTGATGTCTATGGACGTCATGAAGTCCCTCTGACGAAGCGAATTGATGGCTGAGCGCAGAGTCTCCATGCGGAACTTCTTGGTCCTGATGAACCTGTTGAGAAGCTTCAGATCCAGAATGGGTCTTATGGAGCCGTCCTTCTTGGGAACCGTGAAGAGGTTAGAATAGCAGCCCAGGCCTCTCTTCGAGAGAGGCACCGGGCAAATGACTTCCATGTCCAGAAGATTCTTTACTGCCAACAGGATCCCCTGCGCAGCCCGGGGATCCGAGGGCACCCGAGATCTGAAGAATCTGGGAGGAGGCCAAAACTCGAACTCCAGCTTGTAACCGGAAGACACCACTTCCAAGATCCATCTGTCTGTGACCTCCCAGTCCCAGACCTGGAAGAAGCTCCGCAGTCGTCCCCCCATCCGCAAGGATGAGGGCGCCCCCTTAATCCTGAGCTGGCTTGGCAGCGGGCTTAGGCTTGGAACCCCAGCTGTGTCCTGGACGTGCACGTCCTCTGCCTCTGTTCCAGGAATCACCTCTGAAGTTAGAGTAGGCCAAACCCCTGCCTGCTCTGGCACCGCAAAAGGAAGGATTAAAGGAGCCCGCCCCCCGAAAGGAGCGACGCTGCTTCTTACGCTGAGGTAACTTTACTCCTTTTGCTACCGAATCCAATTTTTCTCCAAACAGCCGCAAACCCAGGAAGGGAAGACCTGTAAGTGACTTCTTAGTGGCAATGTCAGCCGCCCACTGGCGCAACCAGACCGACCGGCGAATAGCAACCAGCAAGCCGAGGTTCTACTACACATACATATTGTGTCATCCAAGGCGGACAAAACAAAAGACATGAAAATTTCACACCGCTTAAGGGCTGTGAATTCATCACTGGACGGGTCAACCTGGGAAACGCCCAACAGGTCCCTAACAACAGACCTGGTAGCCACAGCCGTGAGCGCAGAAGCACAAACAGGCCGCAAGGCTGAACCCACACTAGCAAAGGCATGGCAAGCCATTTGATCCAATTGCTTGTCCTCACCATCTTTGAGAGAGGTGGCATCAGGAGAATGTACAACCGAAGTATTGGACAATCCCAACACGGGTGCATCGACCTCAGGAAGAGATGACCAGCGCTTCACCGCGTCCACCGGAAAAGGATACTTCCTATCCCATCCCTGAGGAACACCGGGGAGCCGGCTAGGTCTCTCCCATTCTTTAAGAATAATACTGTCAAAATGCTTCTGATTTGGGAATTCCAAGCGAGGCTTAGAGGTCCCAAAGAATTCCCCCTTCTGCGGAGTGACCCAGACGCCTGGGACCCCGACTGCCGCGTTATGGCCTGCTGAGCACATGGTATGCAAATCAGTGCATTATCCCCCGTAAGGGATACCCCACAGCCCACACACTGCCGGGATTGCCCCGAAGGGAGCCCGAGCCCGGTATCCTGGGAAGCCTCCATATGGTGATTTTATGGTAGTCGCAATGACCAGAGGGAATTACGCAATGACCAGAGGGAACCCGGGATGATCCTTTAAATTCCCAAGTGGGAGGATTTAAGCGATACCCCAATTTAAACACCAAGGGACCCTAGGACCGGGAGAACCCCCCTTTTTAACACGTGCTAGGGAGACCTCCTGTAAAACACAATTTGAAAGGGCCCATAAGATGCAGTCAACACACAATCAACATACATAATGTCAAAATAAAAATTATATATATATATATATATATATATATATATATATACAGCAATAATAAATAAAAGGCCTGGGAAGCTGTCCCAAGCACAGGAATGGCCAAACGCAGCGCAAACTAACAATTAAACCAAGACTGAAAGAAAGAGCCCACAGGGCACTCACGGAGCGCAGCAATGGTGTCCAGCCAGCAGCAAGGCCACCGGGAGGTGTTGCCCACCATTGCCCAGACCCACAGCCAAAGCTGGGAGGCATAATAAGGAGTAAAATAACAAGGTCCGGGCAGCAATAGGAACAAAATGGCCGGGGGTAACCCGGCTACCTGCAAGGAGGAGACACAGCCATCTTCTGCTTGCTCGCCGTCTGCAGAGACGAAAAACTTGGGAATGTGTGGGAGGTCCCAGGTATTTATGAACCGGGAGGGGCTTCTTTTTTTCCTGTCATCTCTGCAAAGATTGTCCTCTACAGGTAATTACCCAGATGTCATGAATATTGGAAGCGGGGTGTGTGACATACTTGGAATAAGGAGCAAGTCTAGCAGGGTTTATCAGGGAATGCAAAGTGCTTGCGAATGACAGATGCCCTCCTTGGAGCCAGCATGGGGCGAGCAGAAAGCAGATAATTTAACTTTTTGCCTGGAATGTTCCTTTAAAATATATGTTCAGAAATTGTATTCCAATAAATATACTTTATGTTCTATAAAAGTAGCCCTATTGCTTTTTTATAGTGGTGAGAAAAAGCCCAATTTTACCAATTAACTACAGTATTACTAATTATTGGCCATTTATGCAGGAGGCGGGTCCTGATTGAGGAGGAACCGGTCTTTGGCTTACCGACTCCACAGCCCTGACTCTATGCATCTAATTTGTCATACCCTGTTGCACCTAAGGCCCTGCAGTCTCATACTTACAAGTTCCACATTTCCTTACCACCCCTAAAAATTCATGTGAATCGCAGGCTTTTGTCCAGTGGATTTGTTCACATGGAATTTTTAAGATTGCTGTTTGACTGATCTCAAGAATGCCCGCTGATGTTACCTGCCTACTGCCTGCATCCCCGGTTTCCCTGTAGGCAAGGGAGTGCTCCAACCTGGATGAGTGCACCTCAGCTACAGGGAAGCTGGGGTTCGGCTGCCAGCATCTACTGCATCGTGGAAGCCGCCGAGAAAGGTAAGATTACCGGTGACCCTAGGGGCTTCAGACAGGGGGCAGGATAGCTGGCTTTTATATGGCCCAGCTTTTTTGACACTTGAATGGTTTATACCTTGTTATAGCATTTCATTTCAACTACTTAAGACCTTCTGGTGTCCCAGGTGTCCGGCGTGAGCAAAGTGAGGGGGTGGCAGCTGGTGACAGGTACTCTGAGTAAACAAAATGTTTACTCACAGGTGCACTTTATTAGGGCCAAATTCAGCTTTTAGTTTCTACATCTAAGCTACTTTTCAAACTCTTGTTCTAGCAGGATTCTCCCTGCTTACAAGTTATGCTTCACATATGGTAGAACTTTTCAGTATACCTGAGTGATTCAGACCACCTAGCCTCAATTTACTAAAACTACTTCTAGTCCTGACACTATGAACTTTTCAGCTTCCTATTCCTATATTTCTTCCCACTGACATCTATCGTGTAACTTACATGCTAAACTGACCATTTTTTGCAGTCCTCAAAGTGGGACAGTTTAAACCAGCTTGTGGGTGATAGGCACAATAGGGGGTGTGTTTTAGCATGTGGCTTAATTACAAGTCACGTGTTCTAGGACTAGAAGTCCATGCATTCCTCTATCACCATTAAACCAGAGTCAGAGCAGCTGTAAAGCATCCAGGCAGCCAAGCAATATGCATTTGGTGGGACAGTCTCCCCTATGTCAGCAAAGTGGAACATTTAAGTATTTCCAGAGTTTTCAGAGGGACAGTGAGCCTCAAAGTGGGACTGCCCCACCAAAATGAATGAAGCTGAATGAAGAAGTATATATATATATATATATATCCCTTTTAATTCTGACAGTGGTTCTTTGAGCAAACATTCCGATACATTAGTTTGGACATATATGCACTCTACACAAACCATGCACATAGGTATCTATCAACAGAGTTTCCAGCAAATTTGGCTAACATGTGTAAACAGGAGGAAACCTTAGCATGGAATAAAATAAAGAATTCTAAAAGTAAAGTCATTTTAGTTTGCGCAAAGCAGATTACCAGTGCTGGAATGCAATGAAACCCACACCATGCCCATAGTTATTCAAACAGAGCCAGCCACTCAGGCTGAACATTTGCTTCTTGGAACTGGCAGGTTTTCCAAGGAGAGGAAAAAAATAACTAGAAATGAGTCTGCAGAGGGAATCCTTACTGTTTATTTTTCTTGATGACCAGTAATTAGGAGGTTTCACATTTAATTTCCTCATTTGTGTCTGTCAGCATGATTTTTGTTGACGCGTACTCGCCGATAGCTGTCACTTCTTGCCGTCTGTCCTCTCTGCTTGTTTTTCTTCAACATGCAACAATATCAGGTGCTTAAATGGTGTCTGAATGTTTTACATTCTGACATGGCTTTACCTTTTCAGCTCGCTGAAATGAGCAGCCATTTTAATTGGATAGTGGATAAAGGTTTAATTGGTAGGTGCATGGCTTATATGCACTGCTGTTATTGTTTCACAACTAATTTTCTGAGGCTGGAACGTGTAATGTGAACCAGATGGGATAATAATATATTGTCCGCATAATGAACAGCTCACAGCTGAATTGGCTAAATAAAGGCACTTCAAACAGAGCCAAATTTATTCCACACTTTGGGCTGTGAAACAAAGCAGCGCCAATTCAGGTTTCTGTGCTGTCAACAAGCTACACCTATTCTAATTCTGTCAACATTGTTGGAAGCATCGGTCCCAGGGATTAGCTTTTGAACACATTGGCTTAGACACATGCAGTGACTCATTCAGCTTTATCTGTCATAGCCTTTATAATTTACAAATGTGTTCTATACATCATATTATTTTATTTGATCCATGTTTATCTCATTTTAATTGAGACCTTATCCAAGAGCACACAAGGCTTTGTTTGGAGTGAATTGTTAAAGGGTAATCTTTCATTTGTTATGAGAACACTTGTGCCATCTTACACCTCTATGGTGACACAGGGGTTATAAAAGTCATCCTACAGGCGAGGCTGGCCATGCAAAATAAAACAGTCAATGGGGAAAAAAATCACATACTTGAGAGCCTTGACAAGCCAAATTATAAAGCCAAAACACATTTCAAACTGATTATTGCCTACAAAAACTTCCTTGAAAGAGCAGAAACCTACATGTTTTCCGATTACTCAAATAATTTTTTTTAAAAAATTTCTCTTTTAACAAATTATTTTACAGGGCAAAATCAGATTAAAGCCTTTCACACTATAGCTGGCAGGCATTACTGGGAAACTCCCCACCAAAACTAATGGCACATTTCGAACATATACAAAGGAATATCGGGTATTTGAAAATAGAATTGGGAGCTGAAATGACCATGTAGAATTGACCTCCGACCCCCACCACACTAGGTTTTATCATATAGCTGGCCATACATCTTGTAAACTATTTGTAAGATCATTTAGCATAGGGGAATACCTGAAAAAAATACAATTCTGTGATTTCTCACCTGTAGAATTGGTATTATGAGTATACAGTACGTCCTGCTCCAAATCTAACACTTACAGTTGGATATACTCCGCTAGATGGCGCTGGACTGCAGAGACATCGAAAAATACAATTCTGTGAAGTACTCACCTGTAGAATTGGTATTATGAGTATACAGTACGCCCTGCTCCAGATAGATTACTTACACTTGGGTTATCCTCCGCCAGATGGCGCTGCACTGCAGAGACATGCAAAACAGGCTCCTCCCGGCCCTTCAAATACCCGGGGACCTCCCACAAATCCCCAGCATTGAAAAGCAGTGAAAAAGAAGCCGGGAGAATTTAACAACTAAAAACTGGTAACTATAACAATGATAACAATCACCATACAGGGGATCCAGAATAAAGCAAAAACCAGGGTGGGGTGGAGCAGGACGTACTGTATACTCATAATACCAATTCTACAGGTGAGTACTTGACAGAATTGTATTATTCTTAGTATACAGTACGTCCTGCTCCAGATAGATTACTTACACTTGGGACATCCAATAGCAGTGTCCATAAAGTAGGGTGGGATCCCCAATAAAAAGGTAACAGCAGACAGTATAAACCACTGCCGCCTGCAAAACCTTGTGGCCAAAAAACAGCAACAGCTGAGGCCTTAACATCAACCTTGTAAAACTTTGAAAAGGTATGAACAAAAGACCAAGTAGCGGCCTTGCACATTGGTGCAATAGCAGCCTGGTGCTGGAAGGCCCAAGGGGGCACCGATAGCACGAGAAGAAAGAGCAATAAAGCGAAGAGAGGACTCTTCCCCTTAGCAGAGCAGGCCTGAATCACAGCCTGACGAATCCACATGCTGATAGTAGACTTGGCAGAAGCCAAAAACCCTTTCCTAGGACCAGAAGGGACCACAAGAAGAGCCTCAGTGATTTAGAAAAGGTGCAGTAGCCACCAGATAGTACTTCAGACACCTAACCACATCCAAAGAGTGCAAAACTCTCTCCTTAACATTGCAAGGGTTAGGGCACAAAGAAGGAAGAACAATATCCTGATTCAATGAAAGGCAGATACTACCTTTAGGCAGAAATTCTGGTTTGAACAAAACAACACCTTGTCCTGGTGCCTCTCAAAGTAGGGGGGCTGAATGGGCAGCACCGCCAACTCAGACACACGCCTGACAGAAGCGATAGCTACCAGAAACACAACCTTGAGTGTAAGAATAGCCAAGGCAGCAACCTGCACAGGTTCAAAGGGAGCACCCTGCAAAACAGGCAAGACCATTTTCAAATCCCAAAAGCAGGGACCATAGGTTGTAGTGGGGAACGCACAAGAGCAACCCCCTAAAGGCAGTCATAATCAAGGAATGCTGAACAAAAGACTTCTGAAAGAAGACAGACAGGATAGAAACCTGACTCCAACCCATGCAGTAAAACTCCAGATCCCTGGGAACTGAGAACACCCAACAGGGAAGAGACCAAGACTCAACCAGTCAATGAAGGTAAGCCATACCATATAACAGATAGAGGAAGAAATCATCTTCCTAGCCTTCACCATGGACTCAACCAACGAGGTAGACAAACCATTCTCCATCAAGATGGAGGCTTCAGCAGTCAGGCCGTCAAGGCCAGAGTTAGTAAATGGAAGGAGTAAGTGGTCCTAAGTGAGCAGATCTGGCAATCCAGGCAGAGGCACAGATCTACTGCCATCTGCACCACGTCCGCGAACCACACTCTTCTTGGCCACCTGAGGCCACCAGAACAACTGGCACCCCTTTCAGAGCAATCCAACGCAGAACCCTGCCTAGCAGGGGGAATGTAGAAAGACATACAGAAAACTGAATGTCCCGCCATGACAGTACTAAGGCATCCATGGGCACGGCCAGAGGATCCTGGTATGGGGAGATAAAAGCAAACAGATCCACATAGGTTGGCCCCAACGGTGATACAGAGATTGGAACACCCTGTTGCAGAGAGACCCCCCCGGAATGTATACCGCTGAAAGGCAAGGAACATTGGCCTCCACCAGATCAGAATCAGAGACACTTCCTGGAGGACCCTCTTGGACCGGGTCCCTCCCTGATGATTGATGTGGGCAACTGCCATCAGAGTGACCATGCGCCACCGAGCAGACAGGCCCTGAAATGAGCAGACAGACGAACCAGAACTAACCTGATCGCTCACAGCTGCTGGACGCTGATAGGTGAATAGGCCTCCTATGGACCCCACCTACCCTGGAACCGCAGGGCAAGGAGAAATCCCCCCAACCTGATAGACCGGCATCCGTGGTGACCGTCTCCCAGAAAGGAGCAAGAAGGTTCCGCCCCCCAATAGGTTCCTTGAGTCCATCCACTACAAGAGGGACCTCCTCACCAGGGGGGGAAGACATCCAGACCCTGTCCAGGGACGCTGGGTCCTTGCCCCATACAGACAATAGGGGAAGTTGCAGAAGCCCCAAGAGGGACTGAGCACAAAGGGCCGCTGCGAAGCACGCCACCATCAGGCCCATCAGCTGCATCCCCTGACTTGGTGAAGGAACGGGGACAGCTAGGATAAACTGAACTCGTGCAAGCAGACGTCCACCTTCTGCTGAGGAAGGAATATCCTTGCCTAAACAGTGTCTAGATTCATTCCTAGGAATGAAATTACCAAAGAAGGGGACAGCGAGAACTTGGTGGTGGCTGATCACCCATCCAGATGACTCCAGGATGGACACCACCAGCTGAGTATCCAACTATGCCCGATGTAGAGGCTGGGAAGTGATGAGGACGTCCAGGTAGTGCAGCACGCGGACGCCCCTCATCAGAGACATCACCCCCCCCCCCCCCAGCACCTTGGTGAGCACTCTGGGAGCTGAAGAGAGGCCAGATGGCAAGGCCACAATTGGCAGTTTTGATCCTCCAACGCGGATCTAAGGAATCTTGGTGTCCTGAAAACACAAGGATGTGAAAAGTAAGAATCTTTGATATCCACAAACGGCATGAAGCCCACGGTTCACAAGGAGCAAATGGGCGAGCGCAGAGTTTCCATGAGGAAGGCGCCTGTACTTGACAAATTGCTGAAGATCTGTGCATCCAGAATGGGCCAGACTGACCCATCTTTTTTGGGAACAGTGGGAAGGTTGGAGTAGGGTCCCTTGCCTCTGTCTGTTAAGGGAAATCTGCAAATGACCCCCATACCCAGCAGACCTTGCATGGCCTGCGCCAGCATCTGAGCAGAAGCAGGGACCAGGAGTACCCGGGACCCGGTAAACACGGGGGGGGGGGGGCACACAGCAAACACCATCTTGTAGCCGGAGAACACTACCTCCTAAATCCACCGGTCTGAGGCGTGGTGCCTCCAGACTTAAGCAAGGGCGCCCCATCATGCTTGAGGGGTCTTGGGAGAGGATTTTAGCATAGCCCCCCCAGAGGAGTCTTCTGCTCCTGGGACAGGGGGTTGCGGGAGCCCCCACGAAGGACGCCCCTGGTTCCTGTTTAACACCATAGTGGGGGGTGGAAGGGGGGCCCTGGCCCCGAAGGGCACGAGACAGCCGTCTATGCTGGGGTAACTTGCCTCTCCTACCAAACAGGTCTAAGCGGGCCCCAAACAGACGCCCTTTAAAGGGGAGCCCGGTAAGGGCCTTCTTCGCAGCATTGTCAACACCCCACTGTCGCAGCCAGAGTAAGCGACGTATAGCCACCACAAGGGCAGAAGTTCTTGCACACATTCTAATGGTGTCATCCAATGCTAATAGGATAAATTTTACAAACACATCACAATTGGAGAGTGCATTAAACACATCCCAAGGGAGATCATTAGGGGCACGATCAAGCATTTTCCTGATGAGGGTTCTAGTGGCCACAGCAATAATGGCAGAGGCACAGACCGGGCGCAGCGCCGTCCCCGCACATGCAAAGGCGTGGGAGGCCAGCAGGTCAATGCGCCGGTCCTCAGCATCCCAAAGGGTAGTATAGTCGGGGGGATGCAAGAAAGGGGTGTTAGATGGCCCTATGATCGGGACATCCACCTCAGGGGGGAAAGACCAACATTTAACCACGTCAGGGAGAAAAGGGTACTTACTATCCCAATCTCCTGGAACCCCTGGAAATTTACTGGGGCACTCCCATTCCTTGAACACAAGGGTATGGAAATGTGCCTGCTCTAGAAATTCCAAGCGCGGTGATGCTGTATGGAAACGCTCCCCTCTTTGTCTGGGAGCCTCACCAGGGGGAGAGATAGACAGAACCTCAAAGATCTTGATCAATAGTCTGTCAGTGTCATCCTGAATCCAGGGGTCAGGGTCAGAGTCTTCATGAGCCTCCGGTCTCTCATCAGATGAGCCTGAGTCAGAAAAGAGCTCTCCTTCATCAGAAGGGGTATAGCCACACAGAGCCATAAACTCGTCAGTTCCGATAGGGAAAACAGTAACATCAGGCGTCAAGAGCCGCTTCTTACCAGGGCCCTTACGCGCTAAGGACCTCGCAAAAATCTGTTCAGCCGTAGGCAGTCTAGATGCCAATTCAGGCTGAGAATCCCCACTTGTGTGCGACTCAGCAGGAGTGAGATTTAAGCCAGGGGGATTAGGTGAAGTGAGGCAAGGTACAGCCACTGGCAGGCCAGATTGCAAAGCCAGCGCTTGCTCAGCACAAGGTACGCAGACCAGTGTCTTGTCAGCATCAGCATGGGGTTGTCCACACGCCATACACCGCGGGTCATGTTCCAGGAGGACCCCGGTCACATTATCCTTAGATGCCTTCATATGGTGATTATTAGGCACAATATGCCAGTAGGGATTGACGCTATAAAGCAACCCTGGATGCCCCAATGACCCGCTAGGGAGTGGGAGTAAATTTACAAGACCCGCTATCAATTACACCGGGCCGGGAGAAGCCAATGGATTCACCCTCTGAAAGACACAATAAGAAGAAGGGTGTCAGAACCGAACACACTACAGTGAATTATAAAGCTGCCCGCTAGGGCACTTACGGACCACGGTAAGTAAGAACGTCACACACACACACACACACGCGCGACCAGACAGTATGGAGCCGAGAACCTCGAAGGGCGGGCAGCGCGAGCCGTGACACGAAGCGCGCCATGCCAGGCCCCGCCTCCCCGAAGAGCGCGAAGTCCACAGACAAGCAGCCAATGAGGCCGCAGAAGCGTCTGAGGTAACGCCGCCGCCCGGCGCGCGCGGCGGCGGCCTTAACAGTGTAAAAAGACAAGTCAGCGCGGCGGTTGACACCACATACACCAGTCCAAGCAGACATTACAAAGAGGACCATAAGCGTGTAATCACAGTACACGGACATCCACACACATACACACTCCCCCCCCTTCTCTTCCTCCCGAAGGGCTACTGGGAGAATGAGGGAGGATGGCGGCCCTTTGTACAGAGCCCACCACTACCGGGGCATGGGACAATAATGTGGGAGGTGCCACGTCTTGGCCACCTGGGGGCCACCAGAATTGTTGGCACCCCTTCCAGAGCAATCTTGCCCAGAACCCTGCCCAGCAGGGGAATTGGGGGGAAGACATACAGGAACTGAAAGTCCTTCCATGACATTGCTAGCGCATCCGAGGTCAGGGCCAGAGGATCCCTGGACAGAGAGACAAAAGCTGGAAGCTTGTGATTGTGGCGGGACGCAAACAGATCCACATCTGGTTGGCCCCAACGGTGACACAGAGATTGAAACACCCTGCTGCATAGGGACCATTCTCCCTGGCGAGAGGTCCCCCTGCTCAGAGAGTCCGCCAGGTGATTTTCCACCACCGGGATGTACACAGCTGAAATGCAGGGGACATTGGCCTCCGCCCAAATGAGGATCAGAGACGCTTCCTGGAGGGCACCCTTACTCCGGGTCCCTCCCTGATGATTGATGTAGGCAACTGCCGTCTGGTTGTCCGAGCGCACCTGAACAGGCAGGCCCTGAAGATGAGTAGTCAAGCGAGCCAGAACTAATCTGATCGCTCGCAGCTCCAAGACATTGATAGGTGTGTGGGCCTCCTAAAGGCCCCACCTCCTCTGGAACCGCAGGGACTTCCAGAAACCCCCCCCAACCTGACAGACTGGCATCCGTGGTGACCGTCTCCCAGGAAGGGGCAAGAAAGGATCTGCCCCCCCAACAGGTTCCTTGAGTCCATCCACCACAAGAGGGACCTCCTGACCAGGGGGGAGCGCACACAGACCCTGTCCAGGGACGCTGGGTCCTTGTCCCATACAGACAATAGGTGAAGTTGAAGAGGCCTCGAGTGGAACTGAGCATAAGGGACCACTTCGAAGCACGCCGCCATCAGGCCCACCAGCTGCATCCCCTGCCTGATGGAGGGATGGGGACAAGCTAGGAGGGACTGGGCCTGTGCAATCAGACTGTCCACCTTCTGCTGAGGAAGGAAGATCCTTGCCTGAACTGTATCCAGATTCATTCCTAGGAATGGAGTTACCAAGGAAGGGGACAGTGAGGACTTGGGGTGGTTGATCACCCATCCAAATGACTCCAGAGTGGACACCACCAGCTGAGTATCCAACTCTGCCTGATGTTGAGACTGGGAAGTGAAGAGGATGTCGTCCAGATAGGGAAGCACGCGGACGCCCTGACATCTGAGCAGAGACATCATGCCAGCCAGCACCTTGGTGAACAACCTGGGAGCTGAAGTGAGGCCGAAGGGCAAGGCCACAACATTGGTAGTGTTGATCCATCAGAGCGAACCTGAGGAACCTTTGATGACCTGGGAACACAGGAATATGAAGGTAAGCATCTTTGATGTCCACAGAAGTCATGAAATCCCCTTGGCGCAGGGAACTGATGGCAGAGCGCAGAGTCTCCATGCGAAAGCGCCTGCCCCTGACAAACTTGTTGAGAATCTTTAAGTCCAAGATGGGCCTGACAGAACCATCCTTTTTGGGTACTGTGAATAGGTTGGAATAAATGCCCTTGCCTTTTTCTCTTAAAGGGACCTGGCAGATGACCCCCAGCTCCAGGAGGCCTTGCACTGCTTGCACTAGCTCCTGAGCTGACACAGGGTCCTGAGGAATCCGGGATCTGATGAATCTTGGAAGGGGATTGGCAGCAAACTCCAACTTGTAACCGGAGGACACTACCTCCTGAATCCACCGACGTGAGCGAAGTGCTGCAGCCGTCCCCCCACCCGGATGGGTGAGGGCGCCCCATCATGCCTGAGGGGGCTTGGGAGAGGATTTAGCTTTGGGACCCCAGGAGGAGCCAGGATGTCCACGTCCTCTGCCTCTACCCCAGAAATCTCCCCGGGCCCCAGGGAAAGACACCCCCCTTCCCTGACTTGCACCGCGGTAAGGGGAGGAGAAGGAACCCTGACCCTGAAAGGGCCGAGGTTGCCGCCTGCGTTGGGGTAACCTGCCTCCCTTAGCAAAAAGGTCCAGGCGGTCTCCAAACAGATGCAGTCCTTTAAAGGGAAAACCAGTGAGGGCCTTCTTGGCAGCGCTGTCAGCAGCCCACTGGCGCAGCCAAACCGAGCGGCTTATAGCCACCACGAGGGCAGAGGTTCTGGCACACATTCTGATGGTGTCATCCAATGCTGATAGGACAAAATTTACAAAAACATCACAACTGGAGAGTGCAATAAACACCTCACAAGGCAAATCATCAGGGGCACTGTCGAGCATATTTCTGATAAGGGTTCTAGTGGCCACAGCAGTAATGACAGAGGCACAGACCGGGCGCAGCGCCGTCCCCGCACATGCAAAGGCGTGGGATGCCAGCTGATCAATACGCCGGTCTTCGGCATCCCGCAGGGTAGTAGAATCAGGGGAATGCATGACAGAGGTGTTAGATAGCCCTAGGATCGGGGCATCCACCTTGGGGGGGGGGGGGGATGACCAACATTTAACCACCTCAGCAGGAAAGTGATACTTCCTATCCCAACTCTTTGGAACCCCGGGAAGTTTACTGGGGCGCTCCCATTCCTTGAGCACAAGGTTATGGAAATGTGCCTGCTCTGGAAATCCAAACGTGATCTTGCTGTATGGAAAAGCTCCCCTCTATGCCTGGGAGCCTCAACAGGGAGAGAGATAGACAGAACCTCAAAAATATGGGTCAATAATCTGTCAGTGTCATCCGGGGCCCAGGGGTCAGAGCCAGAATCGTCATGACCCCTTGGTCTCTCATCAGATGAACCTGAATCAGAAAAGAGCTCCCCTTCATCAGACGGGGTATAGCCCCACAGATTCATAAACTCCTCAGTTCCCATAGGGAAAACAGTGACATTAGGCGTCAAGTGCCGCTTCTTAGCAGGGGCCTTACACGCTAAAGACTTCACAATAATCTGTTCAACAGTAGCCAGTCTAGAAGACACATCAGGCTGAGAATCCCCACTAGTATGCAACTCAGCA
Source organism: Gastrophryne carolinensis (assembly GCA_027917425.1). Lineage (NCBI taxonomy): Eukaryota > Metazoa > Chordata > Amphibia > Anura > Microhylidae > Gastrophryne > Gastrophryne carolinensis. The sequence goes on from CM051234.1 coordinate 219,645,992, forward strand.
GGAGTGAGATTTAAGCTTGGGGGAGTAGGTGAAGTGAAACGAGGTGCAGCCACTGGCAGGCGAGATTTCAATACAAGCTCCTGTTCAGCACAGGGTACACAGACCCGCGCCTTGTCAGCGTCAGCATGAGGCTGCCCACGCGCTACACACAGCCGGTCTTGTCCCTAAGGGACCCCGGTAACATTATCCTGGGATGCCTCCATATGGTGATTATAGCGGCGCTATACGCCGATAGGGAATAACGCTATATAGCAACCCTGGATGCCCCAATAACCCGCTAGGGACGTGGGAGTATAATTTTTACAAGGCCTACAAGTAATATACTAAAAACAGGGCCGGGAGAAGCCAAGAATGGTTCGTCCCGCCTGAAAGACATAAGCAGACAAGACCTTAGAGTGGACCAGCACCCAAGGGTGATCGGCTCAGGAATCTATAAGATTCCCGGGCCGATCACCTCACTCACCGCGGGACATCCAAGATCGGGATGTCCTGCGGGGTGAAACCCCCCCAAAAAACCCCAAACTCCTTACCTGATCCACCGCCGCTTCCGCCGCCGCCACCTCCCGCGCGCCCCTCTAGACTTGCGCGCACCCGCGCCGGCCGTCTGTGAATGGGCGGGAGGCGGCGGCGGACGCGCTGTCTTGGACGCCGCTGTCACCCGCTTGGACCTTGGCGGGATTGGACGGCATGGTCACGTGGGAGCGGGGAGTTTTTTGTGGTTTCTGGGGGGTTTCAGAGAGCGGGACACCCCCGATCGGGGTGCCCCACCAAAGTGGACCAAAACCCAGGATAGTCAAAATCCTGGGTGTTGGTCCACTTTAAGTACATCGTAACAAAAGTGAAGCAGAAAAAGTCGCCCGCAAGGGCACTTACGGACCGCGGTAGGTAGGAGTCTGTTGCATCCGAGGTCAGGGCCAGAGGATCCCTGGACAGAGAGACAAAAGCTGGAAGCTTGTGATTGTGGCGGGACGCAAACAGATCCACATCTGGTTGGCCCCAACGGTGACACAGAGATTGAAACACCCTGCTGCATAGGGACCATTCTCCCTGGCGAGAGGTCCCCCTGCTCAGAGAGTCCGCCAGGTGATTTTCCACCACCGGGATGTACACAGCTGAAATGCAGGGGACATTGGCCTCCGCCCAAATGAGGATCAGAGACGCTTCCTGGAGGGCACCCTTACTCCGGGTCCCTCCCTGATGATTGATGTAGGCAACTGCCGTCTGGTTGTCCGAGCGCACCTGAACAGGCAGGCCCTGAAGATGAGTAGTCAAGCGAGCCAGAACTAATCTGATCGCTCGCAGCTCCAAGACATTGATAGGTGTGTGGGCCTCCTGAGGGCCCCACCTCCTCTGGAACCGCAGGGACTTCCAGAAACCCCCCCCAACCTGACAGACTGGCATCCGTGGTGACCGTCTCCCAGGAAGGGGCAAGAAAGGATCTGCCCCCCCAACAGGTTCCTTGAGTCCATCCACCACAAGAGGGACCTCCTGACCAGGGGGGAGCGCACACAGACCCTGTCCAGGGACGCTGGGTCCTTGTCCCATACAGACAATAGGTGAAGTTGAAGAGGCCTCGAGTGGAACTGAGCATAAGGGACCACTTCGAAGCACGCCGCCATCAGGCCCACCAGCTGCATCCCCTGCCTGATGGAGGGATGGGGACAAGCTAGGAGGGACTGGGCCTGTGCAATCAGACTGTCCACCTTCTGCTGAGGAAGGAAGATCCTTGCCTGAACTGTATCCAGATTCATTCCTAGGAATGGAGTTACCAAGGAAGGGGACAGTGAGGACTTGGGGTGGTTGATCACCCATCCAAATGACTCCAGAGTGGACACCACCAGCTGAGTATCCAACTCTGCCTGATGTTGAGACTGGGAAGTGAAGAGGATGTCGTCCAGATAGGGAAGCACGCGGACGCCCTGACATCTGAGCAGAGACATCATGCCAGCCAGCACCTTGGTGAACAACCTGGGAGCTGAAGTGAGGCCGAAGGGCAAGGCCACAACATTGGTAGTGTTGATCCATCAGAGCGAACCTGAGGAACCTTTGATGACCTGGGAACACAGGAATATGAAGGTAAGCATCTTTGATGTCCACAGAAGTCATGAAATCCCCATCATGGATGCCCCAATAACCCGCTAGGGACGTGGGAGTATAATTTTTACAAGGCCTACAAGTAATATACTAAAAACAGGGCCGGGAGAAGCCAAGAATGGTTCGTCCCGCCTGAAAGACATAAGCAGACAAGACCTTAGAGTGGACCAGCACCCAAGGGTGATCGGCTCGGGAATCTATAAGATTCCCGGGCCGATCACCTCACTTACCGCGGGACATCCAAGATCGGGATGTCCTGCGGGGTGAAACCCCCCCAAAAAACCCCAAACTCCTTACCTGATCCACCGCCGCTTCCGCCACCTCCCGCGCGCCCCTCTAGACTTGCGCGCACCCGCGCCGGCCGTCTGTGAATGGGCGGGAGGCGGCGGCGGACGCGCTGTCTTGGACGCCGCTGTCACCCGCTTGGACCTTGGCGGGATTGGACGGCATGGTCACGTGGGAGCGGGGAGTTTTTTGTGGTTTCTGGGGGGTTTCAGAGAGCGGGACACCCCCGATCGGGGTGCCCCACCAAAGTGGACCAAAACCCAGGATAGTCAAAATCCTGGGTGTTGGTCCACTTTAAGTACATCGTAACAAAAGTGAAGCAGAAAAAGTCGCCCGCAAGGGCACTTACGGACCGCGGTAGGTAGGAGTCTGTCGCGCATAGGCCCACCAAGTCAGAAAGATGGTGTCGGTATACCTTGAGTGGCAGGCCAGTAATAGCGATGACGCGGAATGCGCCAAAGACGGGCCCCGCCCCCCGAAGAGAGCGAAGCCAGAAGGCCAACAGCCAAGCGCCTGAGGTAATGCCGCCACCAAGCGCGGAACCAAGTCAGCGTGCGGCGGCGGTAAATTTAAAGCAATAAAGACAAGTCAGCGCAGCGGCTGACACAAGAATAAAGACATGTAAAAAGTGAAAGCAAATACTGCATAACATACATATCTATACACATACACCCCCCCCTCTTTTCCCCCGAAGACTACGAGGAGGATGAGGGAGGACGGCGGCCACTTAAATAGGGCCCAGGGCAGGGGCAATAGTGCGGGAGGGGCATCCCATAGAGGCTCACCATAAGCCTGAACCGCCTACCCTTTGGTGGGGGATTGCGGTGGAGCAGCGCTCCTAAGCACCAACGGCGGTGCTGCCTACCTTTAACCGACCAGCGCAGCCAAGGCTGGGAGGCATATTACTAGTGGAACGGGTGGGAATAGTCCTACAGGGCCGCAGGTTAATAACCCCGCTCACCTGCGAGTAGAGAGCCAATTTCTCGTCCTTAGCAGCCAGACTGCAGAGAAATTCTGGGGATTTGTGGGAGGTCCCTGGGTATTTGAGGGGCCGGGAGGAGCCTATTTTCGATGTCTCTGCAGTCCAGCGCCATCTGGCGGAGTATATCCAACTGTAAGTATTAGATTTGGAGCAGGACGTACTGTATAATAAGAATATAAACTAAACACTGAGGTAGGCTCTTATATTACATAGCACTAGTAAAGCTCTTTAACGAAAGGTAAGGTATGTAGCCAAGAAAACCTACCATAAAAAGAGCCAACCACCTGGGACTCTATTAATTGTTCTCTGAATAATCAGACTCTCAGTGCAACTCATCTCAAGGGCAAAGGTCAGGTCAGGGGTCCTTCATGCTTACCACCTATAAGATTATAAGCAGTGATTCTGTTTTCTGTTGGGTGGTCTCTCCTATGAACATTAATCCAGATGTTCCTATCTGCAAACTCCTGCCTGAGACTTCCAGGAATAGCTGCTCAGCTTAGGAACCTTTTGCTTATGTACATCTGCCTATTTCAAGGGCTAATCCATGCAAGTAAAAATAAGCCAATGAGGAACTCAACTTAAGTCTGTCTCATGTGCCTCTTCTCTATTTCATTCAGTGTACTGTAGATGCTATAGCAGGGCTCCAAATTTTGCCCCATATTTCCTTTCCATTTTTCCACAATCATGTTCCAAAAATGGTCGCATGGCTAGCCCTGCCCTGAGTGCTCCCAAGCCCACACGTGCGAGCACTGTAGCTTTATGCGCTTGCTCACATTGGGAGCACTGAGAGACAGGGGCAGCTGTGCAGCTACATTTAGAGTGTGGTCATGAAGCAACGGAATGGAAAGGAGGGGCAACATTTGGAGACCTGCTACCGCATCTTCAGTGCATTGCAGGCAATAGAGGAGTGGCACATGGGATGGTCAGGTGAGCTTGACTGTCTCTTTAAGTGCCTTTATCCCTTTTATCATAGTGTAGAAAATTTGTATGTTGCCAAGCTTGTAGCTTCTGAACTAGCAGAAAGTAGAAGAGGGACAAATCCGCAGAGGTAGGGGAGGGTCTGTGGCGTTTTGGGCATTGTTACCTAAAATAGGTAACAAAGCCTTTACCCTAACCTATCACTTCCACAGGTATAGGCTTAAATCACAGTGATCACTGTAAGCCTGTAATAAATATAGTAGGTTTTCTAAGAATCAATTTCTATTACACAGCTTATTAACAAGCTTCAGTGTCATTTAGCTAGAACCTGTCAGAGTCCCCCTAACCTGGTTGGATAATTGTGCCTTCGATACCTTACAATGATGATGGTAAAACATCCTGAAACATCTGTACAGTATTTGAACTGGATTTCTATTGCTCAGTACAAACAATAAAATAACAGTACAAATGTGTCTGCAACATTTCATAGGGGAGAAACATTTCATCAATCGTAAAATGAATAAACAAAAAACAAAACACTACTTACTTTTACAGTCCCATGTGATGGCCAGGTGCCTGTTAGGTGTGGTACAGGCTTGCCCATGGTTCTGGGCAGGCCCCCCTAGCCAACTCCACTAGTCGCACAATGGCACTGGTAACAAGACGTTTTCTGTTATTTGGTATCCAATACCTAAGTGTTAGACTAGCACAGTAAGTGGGAGATCCCAAATTAGGATTCCGCGAAGCTGCAAAGTGAGCAGACCTTCAGTCGCTTTTGATTATAGGCCATTTCTACGTGTGTAATGTGGTGTGAAATTGAAAAGATTGGCTGGCAACAGATACTATGGTAATGTTGCCTTGTGCAATAAAACAGGTAGGTGGCCAGTGTGACTCTAAAGAAAATTCAAATCAGGTTCTATTATGAAGAATCACTGCTGAAATTCATACCTATGTTTGTACTGAATTAGTCCATTCCCTTCTCAAACTTCTTTTAATTTGAAACTCTCCCAGGAAGAGATAATACAGTTGTGGAAATGCATGTTGTTTTAGCAGAAGGCACATATCTATGGCTAACGTCTGTGCCTGTGGCCTGAGATGTAACAAATGTGTTGCATAATGTCATTTAAATAGCTGTTAACATTATTAGATATTTTAGCATCAGACAGACACCAGAAAAGGCAGCTTTCACACAGTCCAATTGTGTCCTTTTCTAGGTTCAAGAGGAACTAAGGTCAAGTTGATTTATGCACCACATCCTCATTTACTGTATGACTGCAGTCACCTGCAATCATGTGACTGTCGGTGGCTAATTGGATTTGTTAATTGGGCATGCATATCAAGGCTAAATGTCTGTGTTAGGAATGTACCTTATCCACAGCAGGTCCTGTGCCACCTCATTGCTGACCAATGGACAGTCTCCTTGATGCCCCCCATTTTGGTCACCACCCTAATAAAAGCAGCCTTGCTCCTGACCACTTGGCCAGTGATAGCAAATTGCTAGGGTGCCTAGCAGTGTGTATATCTCAAGTATTATCACTGCCATTCCTAATGTGTTCCCGACCTTGAATCTTTGCTGCCCAGACTGACTTTTGCCCATTTCTGGCCACAAGTCTGTCTTATACTTTTGTACAGCAAACCGTGACCTCCTATCATCAGAGCTTCTGTGCCTAGCTTTCTAGTGTTCGTAATTCTCTGCACTATAAGTCCTGGGGGCAACAGTGTCTGGTAATGCATACTAGCATCCCAGCAATTGGGGGCTAGGCTATACAGAAGCAGCGGAGGAGATCAGAGGTTGCAACATGAATGGAAACGGCGATCTGTCAGGCACTACAGTTTTAACCCTTTAAGTGCCAGCCTACCTGGAGTTTTTGTCACACTCTGTTGCCAGACCATTTTGCACTATTTTGCACTCCCCATGTTCAAATGTGATTTTTTAAGGGATTTCCAGGGATTTCCCAGGAAAATGATATATTGTTTTTTTCAGCAGAGTCTGAGCTTTAACATGAAATGTCTTGTTTGTCATTTTTTAGGTGTATTCTCAATATTTTTGGGCGAAATATGTGCAAAAAAATTTAAAAAAATCAATTTTTTACAATTTGTAGTGTTTTTTTGTAATAAAAAATGTAAGTTTGTCAATAAAATCTTATTGCGTGTGAAACCCCAATTTCTCACAGTTACAGCGGTACCACATATGTATAGGTAGACACCTTTTCCTGCCCAGGAGACTCCCCCAAACTGAAACAGAGCTTTAGGGGATTTTCTGAAAAAATACAACTGTGATATGCGCTATGCGCACCTTGCAGTTTTTCCAGAAAAACAACCCTTTACATTTGAAATACCCCCCACAAACTATATATTCTCTGGAAGTACGCACCTCAGGCTTTCTATTTGTACCAGGCTTGTTGATGTGGCCACAGTTTTCTAGAAGTAATCCCTCAATGTATTCTTTGGTTGCAAAGAGTTTCCCTAAAAAAAGGATAAAAAAGCAGAATCAAAGCCACATTTTCCTAAAAAAACTATATACAAACAAGAAAAAACAAGTATGATCTGAAAAAGCAACATCCCCCGAACAGAACGATACCCAACATGCATGGGTTCAGTCAAGGAAAGAGTTGCCAAACACCCCAAAGTAAAGCATGTGCGTAACGGTAATTTTTCTTGAAAATTTCAGCTCTGCAGACAAAGTGCGCACCTTGCGATTTTTCAACCAAAACAACCCTTTACATTTGGAATATCCCCCATAAACCATATATTCCCTGAAAGTACACGTTAAGCTTTCTAAGCGTACCCAGCTTGTTGTAGTGGGCTCATCTTTCTGGAATTAATCCCTCAAAGAACTCTTTGGTTGCGCAGTTTCCCTAAAAAATGTATAAAAAAGCAGAATAAAAAACACCTTTTACTAAAATATAAATATGCAAACAAGAAAAAACAAGCTAAGTCTGAAAGCGCAAGGTCCCCCGAACAGAACAATACCCAACATGCAGAGGTACTATTAACCCTTTTAATTGCCAGCTTACTTGAGATTTTGTCACCCTCTGTTGACAGGTCATTTTTCCCCATTTTGCGCCATGTTTTGCGCCATGTTTTGCGTCATTTTTGCTGGAATTTTCAGGAAAATTATATATATATTTTTTGCAGCAGAGTTTAGGCTTTAACATGAAATGTCTTGTTTGTAAATTGTATTTATTATTAATTTTATTTATTATTAAGTAAAAAAAAATAAATAAATAAAAAATTTTTTTAGAAAATTGCCTCCTTTATTTTACATAAAAAATTTATTTTATTAAAGAAAACCATATTGCATGTGAAAGCCCCATTTCTACCGATTAGAACAGTACCACATATTTATCGGTAGCCCCCTGTTCCTGCCCAGGAGACCCCCCTAACTGAAACAAGTAATTTTTAACATTTACAAATAAAATACAACTACCATCCACACTACAAAGGGTTAAATCGAGAAAAAAAAATGACATAGGGTCCCCCCTCCCGGGAGGGGGGGCCCATTTTTTGGGGGGATTTTTAAGGGTTAAAAATCCTTAAAAATAAAAAAAAATGACATGGGCCCCCCCTTACCCAAAGTAACCAGCCCGGGACCAGCTATGTAGGGCTTGTAGGAACGGGGCGCAGGGGCCAGCTTTTGTGGCCCCTGGCCCTGCAGGCTACAAGCCCGCAGAGCCAGTGGGCCTGGGCTCTTCTGCCCCCCCCTGGGCTTTGGGGAGGCAGGTAATGGGGGTGCCGGGGGTTAATGGCAAGTCACCGGCTAGCGCAGGTGACTTGCCACCTCCCCCAGCCTTGTGAACTGGTATAGGGGTCATGGACCCCTTACCAGTTCACAAGGGGTTAAATGTAAAAATAAAACAGACACACAAAGAGAAAAAATATTTTATTATTTTTTTTTTTTAATACTTACCTCCCATCCATAGTGGAGCACTCTTTCAGCCTTTTATAGCTGCTGGATGACAGAAAACAAAAGGGTTAATTAAAAAAAAAAATGACATAGGGTTCCCCCTCCTAGGGGGGGGGACCCCATTTTTTTTTGGAATTTTAAGGGTTAAAAACCCTTAAAAATCCCCCAAAAAAAAATGACGTAGGGTCCCCCCTACCCAGCATTACCGACCCGGGCCAGCTATGGGGGCTTGTAGAACAGGGCGCAGGGGCCAGCGTTGGTGGCCCCTGGCCCTGCAGGCTACTAGCCCACATAGCCACTAAGTGGCCCGGGCCCTTCTGCCCCCCCCTGGCCGTTGGGGAGGCAGGTAATGGGGGGCTGGGGGTTAATGGCAAGCCACCCACTAGCTGCAGGTGACTTGCCATACCCAGAGCCTTGTGAACTGGTATAAGGGGTCTCATGGACCCCTTACCAGTTCACAAAGGGTTAAATGAAAAAAAAACGCCACACAAAAGTATTTTATTAAAAATGTACTTACCTCCGATTGTAAGCTCCTTTGTCCCACGCCGCTCTGCTGACAGATGCCGGCAGCGGCCGCCATCTTGCCGCTAAGCCCCGCCCCCTTGGGCTATGACGTCATCCCGGCCCGTCGCAGCGTCAAGCCCCGCCCCTTTTGGGGGCGGGGCTATGACGTCATCCCAGCCCCGATCACCGATCACCGGCTTCAGCGTTCTCAGCTGTCAGATGCCGGTGATCGGCAACGGGGAAGGAGGTGGCAGGAGATCCTCTGATTTCCTGCCTCCCCCTTCTCTGATGCCGATCACCGGCATCTGACAGCTGAGAACGCTGAAGCCGGTGATTGGTGATCGGGGCTGGGATGACGTCATAGCCCCGCCCCCAAAAGGGGCGGGGCTTGACGCTGCGACGGACCGGGATGGCGGGGCTTAGCGGCAAGATGGCGGCCGCCATCGAAGAGGAGAGAGCCTTCCGGGCTCTCTCCTGAAGATCGGTAAGTCCTGGGGGGTGATCGGAGGCCCCCCAGGTGAAGAGGAGGGACAGCGGGAGCCAGCGCACACACAGGTAAGTGAATGTCATTTTTTTTTTTTACAGTTAGCAGCTGCTGCTGCAGAAGCGGGGGGGGGCGGCCTATTCCGGGGGCTCTCCTGGAGCCATCCGACCCCCCACGGGGGATCGGATGGCACCAAATTAAAGAGGAGACCCGGCCGGATCCAACGAGGGGTCAGGTGAGTAATTTTTTTTTTTTTTTTGCCCACTAGCAGGGGTAAATGCCAGGCACGTAAATTTTACGTGGCTGGCACTTAAGTGACGGAGAGGCAACCACGTAAATTTTACGTGGCTGGCATTTAAAGGGTTAAAGAGGCTACAACACTCAACTCCGTTAGTCAGCAACCAGTGCTGTAATATGTCTCTAAAAACGGTTCGGTTGGCACACATAAGTATGTTGAAGCAGCACCACTAAACGCTAAGGTGCCTTTGAGTAAGTGCAGTCCTAACTCTAATCTATGAGAGCCCACTTTGAGACATACAATTCAATGGATACATTGGAAGCAGCTTAACTGAGGTTGCCCTATAACTGTGCAGTGCTCAAGATCCCTCACTCCTCTGTGCTTGCACAAAATCAAGAGATACAAAGGAGGGGTGGCAGCCGCTCAGACCGATTTATAACTAACCTGCAAGTACACATGCACGTGAGCAGGGCAATTAGAATACACAAATCTTAAAGTGGACCAGGATAGTCAAAAGTTTTGACTATCCTGGGTTTTGGTCCTTTCCCCGGGGGAACCCCGCCCCCAGATCCCTGCAGCAACTGATCTCTACCCAGTCCCACGGTGCGTCTAAGAGCAGCGGCTCTGACGGCCGCATCCTCCGCCTCCCTCTAACAGGGAGCGTGCCCACGCCTGCCATTCACAAACGCACTGATAGAGGGAAGCGGAGGATGCGGCCATCAGAGCTGCTCTTGGATGCGCCATGGGACTTGGAAGAGGTGAGTTGGCTGCGGCGATCTGGGGGGGGAGTTCACACAGTGGGGCACCCCCGATCGGGGTGCCCCTGGGGAAAGGACCAAAATCCAGGATAGTCAAAATTAGTCTAAGTGGTTGCCACTCCTCCTAGGCAAAGCAGTTTTCCAGTGGTCTCATGAATGGTTGTCATATAAGGTTATGTGAAAGGGTTAAAGTGGACCAACACCCACCGCTGATCAGCCCGGGCCGATCAGCTCCCTGCCTGCGGGGCACCCCGATCGGGGGTGCCCTGCTGTGTGAAACCCCCCAGGGCGCCCGCAAATCCTACCTGTTCCTCGTTCCAACGGCGCATGCATGGGCCGCCGCCGCCTCTCGCGCATACCTCTAGCAGGGCGCGCACCCGCCCCGGTCGTTTGTGAATGGCCGGGGCGGGCGCACTCCCTGTAAGAGGGACGCGCGAGAGGCGGCGGCGGGCGCTCTCACCTTGTCCGTCGACGGACCTCGCTTGTCCATCGGCGGTGATTGGTGGAGCAAGTCACGTGGGAGCGGGGTCAGGTGAGTTTTTGGGGCTTTCTGGGGGGTTTCACACAGCGGGGCACCCCCCGATCGGGGTGCCCTGCGGAAGTGGACCAACACCCAGGATAGTGAAAATCCTGGGTGTTGGTCCACTTTAAGTATTGGCTGATTTGACTTTAGTTCCTTTTTAAATCTTATGCTAAATATCAAATAACAATAGTATACTCTACCCATCATAGAATCATACATGAATAGAGTCAAAAATAAATAGATAGGGAGATCACACTGTGCTAAGTCCAGGAAGGACCCTTTCTTCTTGCGCTTTTCTACCTGAATGAATTAGTCCATCCTAAAAGCGCTCATTTAAAATTAGATCTGTTATTGTTACTGAAATGTTAAATGAGGTCCTGATTTACTTAGAGGCCGATTCATTAATAGCGCCAGGTAGCGACAGATGAGCGACTGTAGCGTGATTTTTTCAGCGCCAGCCAGTATTCGCTGTGCTTGGCCGGCGTTAGCTTGATGACAGCGACTCAGTCGGTGTGCGGTAATGTTGAATACGGGCTGGGGGGTCGCTGTTTCACAGGTCCAGCGTTGTATGTGAGCGCCTGACAACGAATGGCCAGAGCGAACGGCTAGCTTCATATTCATCAACAAATCACGCTCCGAATGTGCTGTCGCTGTCCATTCCTTGTTTAAACCCCAGAGCGCTGGCGGCGATGTGTATTAACTAGTTTTTAACCCCTAAACAACCATATTTTTTGAATGTAACATTATACATGTTTTTAGAATCATTTTGTAATATGAATACATTAATCTCAGACCTGTTTGATCAATTCTGCACATATTTTTTTTAATTTTTTTTTTTACTTAAAAATAAATCCTAACATTGCAGAAGTGTTCTCCGATTTTTTGACATTAAAAAAAAAAAAATAAAAATAATACCAATTAATTATAAATAATTATAGATTGCTCCATTGAAATGCATTGGACATCGCCAGGGAGCGACAGCTCATACCTGGCGCTGTGAGGGAATTTGCAGCGGCGCTGTTCGGTCCAGGCGGCTTCATGATGAATGCCGCGCTAGCCGTCGCTCTCGCCGGCGCTAGCCTCATTTTGCTTGATAAATGCGTCATTGTGACCGCCGCCGGGCATACTTGAGTCGGTAGTCGCCGTTAGCTGCCGCTACCTGGCGCTCGTCAGACACTACCTGGCGCTATCGCTTGATGAATAAGGGCCTTAGTGAGCCAACATAGGGTGAGAAAGCATCCAGCTACTGTAATTGGCCAGACTGTGCTGAGGTAAAGTTTAGCTCAGGCATATAGAGGCTTATGTCAGCACACAGTGCACATAAGACAGCTGATAGTACTGCAAATACCACAGATAATGATATGCTTTCATGCTGAAAGTCTCAACATATGCTCAGAGCTTAGCACAGAATAGTAAATATGGGACTCTTTTAGGGTGCTAGCATGCTGTGAAAATATAGTAGCATATAGATACATAGTTATCGGTATATAGTTAATACAGTTGAAATAAGACATGTCCATCAAGTTTAACCAAGGGTCGGGTTTGGGAAGGTTATTTTTTTTTTTACCGATAACAGCTAATAGTAACTGTTAGTTATTTTCTTCAAAAACTTTTTGGAAGCAGTCAGCTGTGACAAGCTTCTGTGGGAGACTATGCCACAAATGTATAGTTCTTATGGTAAAAAGAGATTGCACCTTTTCATAATCAAAGCATCCTTTTTATGAACTGGTACCCAGAACTGGATGGCATATTCAAGATGAGGGTGCACCAGTGCCTTGTAATGAGGCAAAATGACATTCCTATACTATCCCCTCGATTCAAAGAGCAAAAGTTAAGTGATTTCGTATCGAGAATCGTAAGTTTGGGTGGGTGTTTGTCATTTTTTCTGGTTTTTTTGGCCATTTCGTATTCGCACGATCGTTCGCGCATAGACGTATATGAACATACGCATTTCGTACGAGAATCGTATAATTTGCGTTAGTTCGTGTGTTTTTCCCGTCCAAATCGTATTATTTGCGTCCGATCCTATTTTTTACGTCCTTCACATGGGCTTGCGCCCAATTCAGAGAGGTGATTGCTAATTGTTTTGAAGCCCATTAAAGAGCTGCTTTACGAAATGTTTGCCGGCAGCTATTTGGCCTCGGGAGTAGGATGGAGCGGAGCGAGTTTGTGGCACATCAAGGGCTTATGCTTTTTGGCATTGAGTTGATCGAGATGTCTGAGAGCAGATTGCCCCTGCGTCGTCGCATGAACATCGATAGCATGAATGATGTTGAGCTGTTCGAGCTGACCAGGCTTAATCGCGCTTCCCTCCATAAATTATATAGTGAGCTGCGGCCATGGTTAGCCCGCACCACAAGGAAGGGGCATGCAATTTCAGGTATGACCAAGATGCTTGGCTGCCTGCAATTTTTGGCGAACGGCTCGTTCCAGAGGCTGGGTGCCCTCTCCGTGGGGATGTCACAGCCTACGCTGAGCCGCGCACTATCTAAATTTTTGGAAGGCATGGCTGCCATAACTCAAAAATATATTTATTTTCCTGATGATATGGCAGCCAGAAACGCCATTAAGCTTGGGTTTTATAATGTGGCCGACATGCCCAACGTTATTGGTGCAATTGACTGCACACATGTGGCACTCGTACCTAGGGCAGCCGACGAGTATATATATAGGTATTGAGATTGGTTATTATGTTGCCCAACGTGTCATGTAACCTGTTTTCCTTTGCGGCAGCATATTTGTTTATCCCTCATTTGTGTAGCTGCTTTATCTCGGCTTTTCATTAGTCTTTCCCAATAGAGTGCAGACATGTTTTGTGGTTAATTTATTAGTTTGGGTCAAATATCAATTACCCTTTTTGTATGTTTTTGCCTTAAGGAATCGTAAAATGGGACACTCACTTAATGTCCAGGCCGTGGTTGGTCCGGATATGCGGTTTATGAGTGTCCTTGCCGGCTACCCCGGATCGTCCCACGACTCCTATATCCTCCGGCGATCTGGGTTGTTTCGGAGATTTGAGGCAGGTGAATTTTCGGGGGCATGGCTGCTTGGTAAGTGTGTCCTATTTGTGTGTTATTAAATGTGGCATTAATCTTGTATTTGTTGATATGTTTTTTAAGGATAAATTTACAGAAGCGTACAACTGCATTTTTCTTGGCTCATATATTAGGAACTTACCCTAAAAATCCTTGTCTCGCTGTGGCCTTCAGAATGTTTTCCCTTTAGTTAGGATGTCTGTAAGTTCCTTGTGCCTAAATATATTGGTTTGGAGTTTATACCCAAGGATCTTTTGACCTTTGGCTCCTTTGGGACTATTGGTCTTTAAATGTCAAAGTGGACTTAAACTGCATACATTGTAGTTTCCAGAGAAATGTGGATAGGGATCTTTGACCTTTGGCTCCTTTGGGACTATTGGTCGTTAAATGTCAAAGTGGACTTAAACTGCATACATTGTAGTTTCCAGAGAAATGTGGATAGGCCCTCCGCAGCATCCTAATTGTAACATGTCTGAAAACTACAAATATATGTAAAATACAAATACCCTTGGCCGTGCAGATGTTTGTTAATTAATTGGTATATAGAAGTGCCATTTTTATTTAGGTGATACCTTAGTGCAATTTTTGTGGGCCCTAATGTGCCCTGTATTTTTTGGGGAACACTTTACCTTACATCATTATGATATCTGTGAAATTTTGGGTGTTGGTTGTGTTGCCTTTTTAATTTTGATTACATTTAATTCTCTGTTTAAGGTGATTCCGGGTACCCACTTCTACCCTGGCTCATGACGCCTGTGCTGCGGCCCCAGGATGCCTCTCAGGAAGCGTATAACCGTGCGCATCGCAAGACCCGGGCTGTTGTGGAGAGGGCCTTTGGTCTGCTGAAGACACGTTTTCGTTGCCTTGACCATACTGGGGGGGCCCTGCAATATGATCCCAAGAAAGTGATCGACATTATAATGGCATGTGCTGTTTTGCACAATTTTGCCATCATGGAACGTGTCCCACGTTATGTGGACAGCCTGCCCTCTTCAGCCGTCGAGGATGAAGCCGAGAATTTTGAGGGGCCCCCCAGTGAGTCTGGCCAATCTGTTCGAGCCAACCTGATCAGCCAGCATTTTAGTTAACTTTTTTCCCTGTCTCACCATTCTGTATGTCTGTGTTATCCTTTTGGAAACATATGTTGTTTTGCCCTAATGTGGCATTACCTCTAAGTAAAACATTTCGACCTTAATTGTTGCCTAATGTATTTCATGTAGTTTCCTTAGCTTTCGCTGTGCATTGTTACACCTCTTCCAACCAAAATTATCTGGTTTAGCCCAAGCTGTTAAAAAAGTCTTCCCACTAAAAACGCCACAAGTATTGGAAGTGAAATTTTTGTTTTACTTAGCAAATGAAAAATTATAGTGGTTAACAGAAATCAGTCCACATACATCTGTGGTAACAAATGGATAACATTAAAACAAACATCGAGCACATCTACACCTGGAAGTTAGTGGCACAACCAAACAAGGACACCCAGTCCAAAGGCCAGCCTAGTCCAGTCATTAATATTGCCTGTGCCCAGGGATATTTGGGCATGGCCATAATGTCACACAAACATGTCTGCAAACAGGAGGAGCACCAACCAAATACATAGGTAAAGCCATAAGTGGCCAGATAAACTCCACATAGACCTATGGCATTGGCTAGTGGCCTTAAGCATTACTCTAAGGAGCTATATGGGAGCAAATACAAAACACAACCTGCCAGAGCAACACAAAATGGATTGTTTGAAACCTCAAAGGACAAGTAAATACAGTGGGGGTTAAGAGAAAAGATGTCCCACACACCCATGGCTTAATAGGGTGGCTGCCCATAATACCCAGGTGGAGGTCCAGGTGGAGGTCCATGGGAATGGGACCTAGCCTGGGCCATGGCAGCATTGTGAATTTGAAACTGCTCCACAATGTTTCTCTGCATATTGGTCATCTCAGCCATGGCTGACTGGATGCCATTACTTGCATTGGCCACGTTGCTGTTGAGGGTACGCAACTCCGCGAGGATGCCCTGTAGACTGGTATGGATGTTCACCATGTCGGCATGCCTTTGCTCACGCTCTGTAACGAGCTGGGCGTCATAAGAGTCCCTTTGTTGGGTCCATAATTGAAGCAGGGCACTCTGCCTCCCCTGGGAAATTGTGGGGCGGCGTAATGGCGTCCGCCGCACAATTACCCTGGCTCTTGGGCGTGCCCTGCCGCGTGGTGTCGTACCCTCAACAGCAACCGGCCTGCTTTGCAAATCCTCAGCAGCAGAGTGAACACTGGGGACTGTAGTGTCAGTCTCCCCATGTGCAAGCACAATGGATGGAGATTCACTCTGCTGCTGAGGATTGGCCAGAGAAACATTATCGAGCAGTTCCAAATTGGGACCCAGGGGGAGTTCATCCGACGTGCCCTGTACGGAGACATCATCATCTTCCTCCATGTCCTGGATCTCTTCCATGAGTGTGCGGGTCTGTAGGGACATATCAAAAAAAAAAAGTCTAAGTTTGCGTCCCAATTTAGGATTTCAACAGTTTAACACATTCTTAAGCACTTGTTAGTATTTATGCTACTAAATTAACTTACCGAAAATCTCTGATCTGGGCTCCGATGCTGTACGGACCTGGTAGGCATAACCAAACTGGGGGGTGAGTTTACCCTTGCTGAGGGATCATGCTGGGCTGAAGAAGAGAAAAAAATACCACGTAAACACACACACATAACCTTTTTTTGGATAGGTAATCAAATATAGCTCTATTTGTAATATTATTCAACTCTAGAGCAATGGTGACCTTTGTTCAAACCCACGCAAGTTTACATAGGTGCAATGGCTCGGACAAACTGCTAAGTGACCTCAGTTCTAAGTCATGAAGTGTACCCAGTCAGCATCCAACTTTCAAGGCACATTTTTGGATTTAGCCTACCATTCGCTAGGTCCGGGGTACTCAAACAATTGTTTGAAACGCCCATTTAAAGGTATGTGGTGAGAGGTGAATGTCTGGCCATGGTGCTGACGCAGGGGGTGTCTAGTTAAAAATAAAGACACTGGTGGAGGGGCTGGAGATTTCTAAGTGCCAACTAATAAAGGCTGCTTGCCCTTGCTGGGCTGGATGGGCCAGAGCTGAGGGGACAGGGATTGGATGTCTAAAGGGGGGAGTTAACGTATTGATGGTGATGGGATGGATGGAGCCAATCTGTTACAAATGTATGGGGCTTATGTGGGGGGGGGGCATGGGGGGACTGTGGCACATGGGCCAGAGCAGGGGCAGCGGGACACGATTGTGGCCAGTGAAAATTTAAATAAGTTACTGTGTACCTTGCAATGCCACTTCCTGGGCAGTACTTCATATTGCAATGCTATGTTTCACGGAGCCATGACATTGGGCAGGAGACCAACCACTACATGGCCGATCAAGGGGGCAGCTCTGAGCACGTCAACACAGAAGTAACTGAGTGCAGGGCTGTCTGGGCAGGGGTCCTTGAATGTGGTGGCAAGGTCCGCATTGGGACCCCGGGCCGCCATTTGAGTCTCGCTGCTCTTGGTCACATATGTTTGTGGGTGGCTAATTAAATTGTTAACTCAAACACAACTCACACAAGCAAAAGGCAACCCATACATAATGATGTGTGTTTTGTGATTGATTCAAAATTTCTCACTTATCTTGCGAAACTTCATGACTTTAACAATACAATTGGACATTTGAACTTTGCCATAATGGCTGTGGGCCTAAATGTGTGATTCCCAGGGCCAAAAAGAGGACACAAACAGCCACAGTAGTGCGAGGCCAAGCAAGGCAAACCATAGGGGCATCCCGTTAGCTTGTTACTAGTGAACTGTAGATTATTTAGCAAACAGGCAAACATGCAGATTTAAGAGTACTCACCGTGGGTACGGGTCGGTGAGTCTGTGTCCCTTAGACCAGCATGTCCACCGACCGCGACCGGATGGAGAAGTCCAAGCACAATCTCCTCAGCAGGGGTAAACTCCAATTTAGATGGAAAGCCACCGCCAGTTTTCAGGCTGAAAAGAGAAAAGCGTTTGGTCGTCAGAAAAGGTGCATACAGTACATCCAAAACATTAGATTTAGCGTAAACATTTAGTTACCTGTAATTATGCCTTTTAATTTCTTTTTGCCGTACAGCATACTTCAGATCAGAGATTTTCTTCTGAATTTGGGACACATCTTTCCTCTCTTCCCCCGCTGCATTTACTTGTCGGAGGATGGTTTCAAACAATTCCATCTTGCGCTGCTTGGTGGTGTGTTTGGATTTGCTCCCATATAGCTCGTCATAGTATAATGTAAGGCCACTAGCCAATGCCATATTTTGGTCATGGGAGAATCTCCCACTCAACTGGCCGCGGCGCAATGTGCGGCCAGATGGTTGGCTTGGCTGCTCCTCCATGTGTGCAGACACATGTGGTGACATTATGGCCTGGGGCTGGGTAGGGGAATGGCCGGATTGGTGGCTTCCCAATGACTGGACTGGACTGGCCAAGGGACTGGGTGTTCTTGCGTGGCTGGCCACCGAACTTCCAGGTGTAGATGTGGTCATGGGGGCAATTCGGGGCCCTCTTGGGGGGCTAGGTTCCCGGCTGGTGCCAGGTCGGGGGCTTCTGGCCCTGGATTGGGTTCGTCTGGGCCTGTAGGGGCTTCTGGCCCTGGATGGGGTTCGTCTGGGCCTGTCGGGGCTTCTGGCCCTGGATTGGGTTCGTCTGGGCCTGTAGGGGCTTCTGGCCCTGGATGGGGTTCTTCTGGGCCTGTCGGGGCTTCTGGCCCTGGATGGGGTTCTTCTGGGCCTGTAGGGGCTTCTGGCCCTGGATGGGGTTCGTCTGGGCCTGTAGGGGCTTCTGGCCCTGGATGGGGTTCGTCTGGGCCTGTCGGGGCTTCTGGCCCTGGATGGGGTTCGTCTGGGCCTGTAGGGGCTTCTGGCCCTGGTTTGTGATCTGCGGGCCCTGTAGGGGCTTCTGGCCCTGGATGGGGTTCGTCTGGGCCTGTCGGGGCTTCTGGCCCTGGATGGGGTTCTTCTGGGCCTGTCGGGGCTTCTAGCCCTGGTTTGTGATCTGCGGGCCCTGTAGGGGCTTCTGGCCCTGGATTGGGTTCGTCTGGGCCTGTAGGGGCTTCTGGCCCTGGTTTGTGATCTGCGGCCTCTGGATGGGCTTCGGGGCCTGGATGGGGTTCGGGCCCTGGATGGTGTTCGGGCCCTGTCTGGGCTTCGTGCCCTGGATTGTGTTCTTCGCCCTCTGGCTGTACTTCGGGCCCTGGATGGGGTTCGGGCCCTGCTGCGGGGCATGGGTTTCCGAACTGCCCTACTTGAAGGCATGGCCGGTGTGGGCTCACTGGTGCTGCCTGTTCTGGGGGCAGAGGTGGTGGCTGCTGCAGTTGCCAGCTTTTTGGCTGCAGGAGGGGCACGAGGCTTGGGGCCCCTTTTTTGGGTACCTGAGGGTCCAGGGTCCCTTGGTGGGGCCGAGGTGGGAGTCTTGGATCTCAGTTTTCGGCCAGCTTGCTGGGACCTTGTGGTGGGGCCCTCCGCGGTCTTGCTTGCCTGTGGTCGTTTGCTGTTCGCCTTTTTTGGTGCCATCGTACAGAAATGCTCAAAGAGAATGAGCTTGGGGGGAAGGGACCTTTAAATAATGAGCCCAGCGTGTGACTCCTATGCGCACGACTACGCGCTCGTACGAACGTACGTTCGAGCGGAACCAGGAAACCGCTGGGGTTTCACTTATCTGCTGCCTGGAAGAAGACTAAAGATGGCGCCCACTATCTTCACCCGTCAACAGGAAGAGATCCTCATGCTGGTAAGTGGCTGCCTGTGCATTTTAATAGAATAGTCAATGATGGCCTAAATGTAAATGATGCGTTGGGAACTAGTTTGGGGTCTCTTAATGTTTAATCACTGGCTCCTCACACTTCATCCTCAAGGGCCGAGCCTGGCCACGTTTTCACCTGTCTATGCTGATGTCCTAATTCGCCCAATTGCTCCGGCTTAGCAACAGTTAATTAACCTGTGGAGTAGCGGGGCGAGCTGTCAAACCTGGCCTGACTCGGACCTTGATGCGGATGTTTGCGGAACACTGTTGTCCTAAGCCATAAAAACACAACGGGAAGCCACACACGTGGTCCAAAAGCCTAAGCATTAGGCTACATCTTGGATGTTTAAACCATCCTAACATGCCATAGATGCAGGTGGCCTGATTCTTGATGTTGGCTATTATCTGTATGTACATGGTGTGTGATACATATAACATAAGACCAGACTGACAATCACAGTCAACGTCCTCTTTAAGGCACTCCCCAAAAATGGCGGCCATTCGAAATGTGTGTGTTAATGACATTAAATACTCAACTTGTGATGCAACACATATGGGTCTGTGTGTAAAAGTAAAAGCTCTGTGTCCATTATGTTTTTCAGATCATGCTTCAGCGCCGGTATGACTTCGCGCCCAATGTGTGCGAGAAAAGGGACATCGCCCGGGAGATCATCGCCGAGATCCACCGTGTGACCAGCACCACCTTCACTCACACCCAGATAATGCAGCATTGGTCGGACCTGAAGCGTCTGCACATGCCCCGGGTGCGGAGGTTTTTTGGGATCCATTTCCCAAGTAAGTACAAAGCAATTGCATGGTATATGTTCCAAATGTCTAAGTTATGCCTTTATTTATAAGGACTTTTCTTTGGTAGTGTTGGAAATGGATTTCAGAATTCGCCGCACCCGGAGACGTACAGGCCGACCAGTGCTGCATGACTCTGCATCTGTGAGTGAAGGTGGTGGATCTCCCGGGCGACGGACCTACCCCTCCTCTGTGGCCTCCTCAGACCAGCCCCTGGACCTTACCACAGAGGAGGGGCCAAGGCGCGTGGGCGTGGAGTCATACCTGGCCACGCATGGGGAAGGCTCTGGTATGTCACTCTTCATGTATAGGCACAAAGATATACATGGCAGGCCAAAAACTAAGTTATCCTTTATTATGTATTTGTAGAAGCTTCTGGAGCGGGTGAGATAGTGGAGGAGGAGGCAGCAGAGATGCTGGAAGGAGATCCTGGCGAAGGTGAGTGATGTCAGCCAGACTGGGAGCCAGATATGTTGGGGATAGTGACTCTCTACAAATACTAACCAAATGTCACATGTTTCTCCAGGGACTTCTTCACAGCAGAGCCAGGACCAAGGGCAGCCTGTTGGCCCCAACCAGCCATCTGTCGGCCACCAACTCCGTAAGTCTCCATGCCATTATTCATATTAAGGTTTGGTTAGCTAATAACACACACATAACTAAAGGCGTAGCCAATGTGTAGTTCACACTTTCATGTGGGCACTTCGTTAGCTTAAAGAGGACCCAAACTAGTATTAAGAACCAAAGACTTAGCCATCACACTGTACCTACAGATTAGAAACATGGAAAAACACCCTTCACCCATCTAATGCATGTTATTAGACAGAAAAAAACCAATATTGGGGAATATGGAATGCACAATATTTACAGGCAGCATGGGATACAGATTGAAAAAAGGAAGGTGCTGCCATGCATTGTGTGAGTGATGACCTTTCCCTCAACCCAGCTATGCTCTGGATTCCCAACGCACCACTGTAACCTACTCCCCTGTACTTTATCCAACTCTCCACTCCTCATTAAGTGTTATGCTTCAGAGTCCAGATGGCGGCGCTGTAATCCCCAAAAAACCCTAACTAACTTTGAGGTGGTGCAGATTCATTTGTGAATAGTTTTTGGTTTTCATTAAATAATGTTGAAGGTCCGGTTTAAGGAGTTTAAACACTTACCTGTGGGAAATGCATTAACTGTATCCCTTTGAAGAACGACATATGTCATGCATTTACATGTATTTGATTAACCCTAAATCTATTTCCAGCATACAAACCGGTCTGGGACTCCTATTTATGTTTATTTCTCTATTGGTTACAGGGATGATCCCCCAAACCTTGGCGGGAAAAAAAAAAAGAATTAAGGAGTTGGTGGCCGAGCTGCTGGCCATACAGGCGACGTTGGGGCCAACAGATGAAGAAGACGAGGAGGATTAGTGCCCTTGGTCCTGGCTCCTTTCTTCCAGTTGTTTTGAAATGTTTACAAATTTTAAAAATTTTTTAATTGGTTTGGTGAAAAACCACAAAAGTTGTTTTAAAAAAAAAAAAAAAAAAAACCAAAAAAAAAAAAAGGTTTCCAGTGAAAAAAAAAAAAACAATTTTAGGTGTTTTTACTTGGGCAAAACCCAAAAAATTTTTACAATTATTCCTCAAAAAAATAAGAAAAAATTTTAAATAAATTATATTTTAAGCCTTCCAAAATGTGTCTTTTCTAAGATGCACACACCCCAAAAATTACACAAACCAGAAACAACACACTTCGAAACATATAGACATATGTAAATTATGTGATATTCTTACGTTTTAGGGACCGAGAAATGAAGTGGGATGCAGCCGCTAAGGGGTTTAGGTAAGTTTGAGGGACCGAGAAATGAAGTTGGATGCAGCCACTAAGGGGTTTAGGTAAGTTTGAGGGACCGAGAAATGAAGTTGGATGCAGCCGCTATGGGGTTTAGGTAAGTTTTAGGGACAGAGAAATGAAGTTGGATGCAGCCGCTATGGGGTTTAGGTAAGTTTGAGGGACAGAGAAATGAAGTTGGATGCAGCCGCTATGGGGTTTAGGTAAGTTTGAGGGACCGAGAAATGAAGTGGGATGCAGCCGCTAAGGGGTTTAGGTAAGTTTGAGGGACCGAGAAATGAAGTTGGATGCAGCCACTAAGGGGTTTAGGTAAGTTTGAGGGACCGAGAAATGAAGTGGGATGCAGCCACTAAGGGGTTTAGGTAAGTTTGAGGGACCGAGAAATGAAGTGGGATGCAGCCACTAAGGGGTTTAGGTAAGTTTGAGGGACCGAGAAATGAAGTTGGATGCAGCCACTAAGGGGTTTAGGTAAGTTTGAGGGACCGAGAAATGAAGTTGGATGCAGCCGCTATGGGGTTTAGGTAAGTTTTAGGGACAGAGAAATGAAGTTGGATGCAGCCGCTATGGGGTTTAGGTAAGTTTGAGGGACAGAGAAATGAAGTTGGATGCAGCCGCTATGGGGTTTAGGTAAGTTTGAGGGACCGAGAAATGAAGTGGGATGCAGCCGCTAAGGGGTTTAGGTAAGTTGGAGGGACCGAGAAATGAAGTTGGATGCAGCCACTAAGGGGTTTAGGTAAGTTTGAGGGACCGAGAAATGAAGTGGGATGCAGCCACTAAGGGGTTTAGGTAAGTTTGAGGGACCGAGAAATGAAGTGGGATGCAGCCACTAAGGGGTTTAGGTAAGTTTGAGGGACCGAGAAATGAAGTTGGATGCAGCCACTAAGGGGTTTAGGTAAGTTTGAGGGACCGAGAAATGAAGTGGGATGCAGCCGCTAAGGGGTTTAGGTAAGTTGGAGGGACCGAGAAATGAAGTTGGATGCAGCCACTAAGGGGTTTAGGTAAGTTTGAGGGACCGAGAAATGAAGTGGGATGCAGCCACTAAGGGGTTTAGGTAAGTTTGAGGGACCGAGAAATGAAGTGGGATGCAGCCACTAAGGGGTTTAGGTAAGTTTGAGGGACCGAGAAATGAAGTTGGATGCAGCCACTAAGGGGTTTAGGTAAGTTTGAGGGACCGAGAAATGAAGTTGGATGCAGCCGCTATGGGGTTTAGGTAAGTTTTAGGGACAGAGAAATGAAGTTGGATGCAGCCGCTATGGGGTTTAGGTAAGTTTGAGGGACCGAGAAATGAAGTTGGATGCAGCCGCTATGGGGTTTAGGTAAGTTTTAGGGACAGAGAAATGAAGTTGGATGCAGCCGCTATGGGGTTTAGGTAAGTTTGAGGGACCGAGAAATGAAGTGGGATGCAGCCGCTAAGGGGTTTATGTAAGTTTCTGGTTGAGGGTGCGCATGCGCAAGATCTTATAAACATACGAACGCACGAATCTAAGAGGCCAAAAACCAATGAAAACCAGAGGCAAACGCAAGTAATTGGAAGAGGTTGACGATGGAAGCAGCCGAAAAAACAGGCTGCCGCCGCAACAGGTGAGCACATGAACGTGATTTTTACGATTGGCAACTGACTGAGGCAAGTTCGGGAGATATCATACGAACGGACGTATCTTTTAGGATAGAAACGTATTTGCTTATTGAATCACTCGCAAGTTCATACGAACGCACGAGCGGACGTAAAAAATAGGATGATCGTGAGCCAAATCCAAGCTGTTACATGTTTCTTTGAATCAACCCATATGATTACATGCCTCTTGTAATGCATGACAATATCTTGTTATCCTTGGAAGCAGTTGCTTGACTTTGCATACTGTTATTTAGCCTGTGGTCTACCAGTACCCCCAGATTCTTCTAAACAAGTGAGTCTTGCAATTTTTCTCCCTCAAGGACATATGTAGCCTGCAGATTTTTAGACCCCAAGTGAATGACTTTACATTTCTCCACATTGATGCCCAGACACTCAAAGTTACCAAGACAGCCTGAAACGTGTGGATACAAGCTGAATAATAGAGGGCCCGAACTGAACTCTGGGGTACACCCCTTGCAAACAGGGACCATTCAGAGTAGGTATCATTAACCACAACTCTCTGCACATGACTCTTCAGCCAGTTTGCAATCCAGTTACAAACTGTATTTTCTAACCCTGAAGACCTTAATTTCCGCATTAAGGGCTTTATTCATCAAGCTATAGCGCCAGGTAACGACGCGATACCACATTTACCAAACAAATCTGCTGAGCGACTCACAGCGACACGTATCGACCGATTCGTCATCAGAGACGGCTCACCGTATTACCAGTTGCTACCTGACGCTCTCCCATACATTTTATTTTCAAATTATCAAATAATTGTTTCACCTCTCCTGGACTATTTAAAGTCATTTTTGAAAACTTTTTTGAGTTATAATATTTTTATTCAGAATTGTCCTTACATGTCTGGTATTAAAGTTACAATGTAATTCTATATGTTTTCGCTTTGTTACTGGTGGATACATGTTCAAAAACAGACTTTAATCACACAGTCTCTGGCGCTCTGGGCTACAACGGACCAATTTTGAGAACTGGCGCTGTGTGAGGCAATTTTTTTGATTAATATGGCGTGAGTCGGTCGCACTGAGCTGGCACTACCGTTCGCTCCCATACAGTGCTGTACTGGTGTAGCGACTCAATATATTCATCAATGCAGGCCAGCGACTGAGACGCTCAGAAACAGCAAACCATGGCCGAGCACAGTAACTACTAGCGGTCGCTCTTATTGCCTCGCTACAGACGCTCATCTGTCGGTACCTGGCGCTAGTAATGAATCAGCCTGTTAGGGCTTTATTCATCAAGCCATAGCACCAGGTAATGGCTGGCAGCGACAGGTAACAACAGGTAGCGAGCGGTGACCACCGGGCGCTGTACGCAATACCACATTTATCAAAGCAAATCTGGTGAGCGACTCTAACAGCGACATGTAGCGACCGATTCATCATCACAGACAGCTCACCGTATACCGCCGGCGCTCTGGCTTCCAGAGTGCCTGGTATTACCTGTCGCTACCCGATGCTCTCCCATAGGTTTCAATGGACGATCCTTTTCTTCTGTTTAAACAAAGTTTTCTTTTTTTTTTTTAATTATCAAATAATTGTGTGACCTCTCCTGGCCTATTTAAAGTCATTTTTGAAAACTTTTTTGAGTTATAATATTTTTATGCAGAATTGTCCTTACATGTATCCGCTTTGTTACTAGTGGATACATGTTCAAAAACATTAAGTTTG
This sequence comes from Gastrophryne carolinensis, assembly GCA_027917425.1. Classification (NCBI taxonomy): domain Eukaryota; kingdom Metazoa; phylum Chordata; class Amphibia; order Anura; family Microhylidae; genus Gastrophryne; species Gastrophryne carolinensis. The sequence goes on from CM051234.1 coordinate 219,671,468, forward strand.
GGACAATGCAATGCGTAGTCCGAGACAATGGGACAACAATTGGGCTTGCCTTTAGTATGAATTTAAGCAACAACTGCCAAGCAAGGCTGAAAAAAATTCAAGCTATTAAAAAAACACTTAAAGTCCCCTGATATGAAGTCCCTTAATGAAAAGTCTGCTCACTTATAATACAACCTCACTTGAAAATACAACTGGTAACTCACAACAAAAGCCCCTAAACTCACTTATAAACAATACATTATTTATAGCAAAGCAATACCTTCCTTCACCAGTGTCAGTCTCTGCTTAGTCTGGCAGACCTTTGACAGACCAGCACAGCCAGGAATAATTTTAGTAATTCTGCTCCATGTGCCCAAATACAAAGTGGGCCTGTCTGTATTGAAGGGTTTGTCCAGGTAAATAAAACAAAAAAAGCCATGCTTCACGGTCCCAGGATTTACTTAAAGAGGACCAAAACCTACCAAACTTGGGAAAATACAAGTCTTTGAAATATACAGTATACAGTACGTCCTGCTCCAGATATAATACTTACACTTGGGTTATCCTCCGCCAGATGGCGCTGTACTGCAGAAGCATGCGAAAACAGGCTCCTCCCGGCCCTTCATATACCCAGGGACCTCCCACAAATCCCCAGCATTGAAAAGCAGTGAACAAGAAGCCGGGAGAATTAAAAACCACCAAGGATAACTGGTAACAATAACAAGATAACAATCACCATACAGGGGATCCAGAATAATGCAACAACAGGGTGGGGTGGAGCAGGACGTAATGTATACTCATAATACCAATTCTACAGGTGAGTATTTCACAGAATTGTATTATTCTTAGTATACAGTACGTCCTGCTCCAGATATAATACTTACACTTGGGACATCCAATAGCAGTGTCCATAAAGTAGGGTGGGATCCCCCAACAAAAAAAGGTGACAACAGGCAGTTTAAACTACTACCGCTTGCAAAACCTTACGGCCAAAAGCAGCATCTGCTGAGGCCCTAACATCAACCTTGCAAAACTTCGAAAAGGTATGAACAGAAGACCAAGTAGCAGCCTTGCAAACTTGTTCAACCGAGGCCTGGTGCTGGAAGGTCCAAGAGGCCCCCGATAGCACGAGTAGAATGAGCAGTAAGGCGGAAGGGAGGACTCTTCCCTTAACACACTATTTGGTAATTTTTTTGTTAGTATATTTTTAGCCTAATTTTTTAACTTTAAATTAAATGGGTTAAGTGATCGAACCCTATTGCGTCATGTTCTTGTCCTCTTATGTAAGTAGTATTCCCCAGACTTTTTTAATGAGGTTGGATGTGCATGTATGCTCATTACAAATGTCCTTTACTCCAACCCTACCCCGCTCACCTATTTGTCCCTCTTTTCTATTGTTGCAATGCACACCTTTTTTTTTTTTTTTTTTTTTTTTTGGGGGGGGGGGGGGGGGGAGACTCTGGCTATCCTTTGCTCCCCTGGCTGCTGACCCCAATCCTGCCCCCATCTTCACAGGCAGAGGAGCCCTACAATACTGCCCCCAGGAGGACTCGCTCTGTGGTGGAGCGAGCCTTTGGTCTCTTGAAGATGAGGTTCCGTTGTCTTGATCAGACTGGGGGGGGCACTACAATATACGCCTGCAAAGGTCATTAAACTAATCATGGCTTGTTCCGCTTTAAGAGAGGGAGTCTGCCATTTCTGAGTAAAGTCTCAGTAAAAAGGGTTTCACACAGTGGGGCATCCCGATCTGGAATTTCCAGGGGGAAGACCAGTGGCCGCTCTGGGTTTTGTTCTGCTTTATGTGAGGGAACCTGTGTTACTTAATAATAATGTAAAGGAGGTGGGTTATTCCATCCTAACCTGATTTGGTCATGATGTTTTAAAGCAGGCCAAAACCCATGTAACCCAGCCCTTTGGAGTGTGAAGAAATCCAGGGTTGGGTTACAGGCATCATATCTCTGGGGCATTCCAATCTGGGATGTCCTGCATGTCACTGCGGGGGAACGTCAGAGCTATACCAGGAGCTATGCCATCTTTACACAGGAGCAGGACGACATCATCATGGATGTGAGTATGCGAGCGTGCGTTTATGTGCACGCACACATTCCTTATAGTTAAAAAAAAAAAAGTGCAAGAATAGTCTGAAACAACCAGCCCACCTTAGTTTAACACATGTCCGCAGCTACAAACTAGCCTACATGCAGATAGCAGAACTAGGGCAATGTGAGGCAGCAAGAGGTTAATAAAGTGACATTAGTTAGGCCAGGAAACTTGTTAATGTATTTTGTGGATTAATGGTGGGTCCTTGTATCTTTTTTTAACAGCTGATGCTGCGGAATCATTTTTTAAGAGTTTGGGCTTTTCATTAAATCACGCTGAAGGTCCGGTTTAAAAAGTGCCCCAAAAAAAACACGCCCAACCAAACCAAATAAACAATGCTAAACTAATGTTGTTTATCATTCACAGATACTAGAAAACCACAGGCACAAGACCCCGAGGCCTAATGTTTTTATTTTGCATTAAAATTTTAATTGTTTTTTAGTTTTGGCCAAAAAAATAAATAATATGAAAAATCCAAAACCAAAAAAAAATAAAAACGTTTGAATTAAAAACAAATAAAATGATTTGGTGTGTTGTCTTTCCTGCAAATGTACAATCACACAACATCATCACACATTTACATGACACAAAAGGTTTAGATATGGGACAATAAATCAAAAACAATCAGAAAGAATTAAGGTATGCATTAATGGCAAGGGAAAAGGAACACAAAGGAGATTAAGGTATGCATTAATGGCAAGGAAAAAGGAACACAAAGGAGATTAAAGTATGCATTAATGGCATGGAAAAAGGAACACAAAGGAGATTAAGGTATGCATTAACGGCATGGAAAAAGGAACACAAAGGAGATTAAGGTATGCATTAATGGCATGGAAAAAGGAACAACAAAAATGTAACAGAAATATATATATATGTGTCAAATTGGCAGTTGGTGCCATATGCATATTCCAATGGAGGTTTAGGGATGTGCGCTTGCGTGTAGCCAGATTGGCAACTGAAGAGCCATGGAGATGTAAGTATACTTGCTCAAACCACCAAAATGGAAGGTCAAATACGACGGAAACCAAGCAGGTACGTTCAAAAAGCCAGGAAAAATCAGGGAAAAACGGGCCGCCCGTGTGAACGTGAACGGGAGCCCCGATCAAATTGAAGGCACCCGAGAGAGCCAAAAAGCTTTCCGAGTAAAGTGAAATTGACGGATCAGTTAGGGAGCCATTCCGACGGAGGCTCTGCATCACATTTGAGCCACGATTCAAACGGGAGCCCCGGACAATCGGAAGGTTTTAAGGGCAGTTCAGAGGAGGCTCTGCATCAGGCCCAATATCCTGATTCAAGTGAAAGGCCGACACCACCTACGGCAGAAAGTCTGGCTTAAAGCGGAACACCACCCTGTCCTGGTGTCTCTCGCAGTATGGGGGCTGAATAGACAACGCCGCCAGCTCCGAAATACGCCTGACCGAAGTGATAGCCACCAGAAAAACCACTTTGAGGGTAAGTACAGCCAAGGCAGCATCCTGAATAGGCTCAAAGGGAGCACCCTGCAAGGCAGACAAAACCAGGTTCAAGTCCCAAACAGGAACCGTAGGCTTACGTGGGGGACGCACGTGGGTGACCCCCTGAAAGAAGGTCTTAACCAGGTGATGCTGAGCAAAGGACTTCTGAAAGAAAACAGACAGGGCAGAAACCTGACCCTTCAGATTACTGAGCTTTAAACCCAACTCTAATCCGTGTTGTAAAAATTCCAGAATCCTAGGGATGAAGAACTCCCTGCAGGGAAGAGACCTGGACTCACACCAGTCTATGTAGGAACGCCATACCCTGTAATAGATGGCAGAAGAAGTTTTCTTCCTAGCCTGAACCATGGTATCCACCACTGAGGCAGACAAGCCTTTCTCCATCAAGATGGAGGTTTCAGCAGCCAAGCCGTCAAAACCAGAGTTTGTAAATTGGGATGGCGTAAGGCGCCCTGAGTGAGTAGATCTGGCGCCTCTGGCAGGACGTACTGATCTACTGCCATTTGTACCACGTCTGCGAACCACACCCTTGGCCACCTTGGGGCCACTAGAATCACCTTTTCCAGGGCAATCTTGCGCAGAACCCTGCCCAGCAGGGGAAACAGGGGGAAATACATACAGGAGGCGAATTTTCTTCCAAGACAACGACAGAGCGTCCGTGGCCACAGCCAGAGGATCCTGAGACAGGGAGACAAAGGCCGGGAGCTTGCGATTGTCACGGGATGCAAACAGATCCACATCCGGTAGACCCCAACGGTGACACAGGGACTGGAACACCCTGTTGCAGAGGGACCACTCCCCCTGCCGGGAAGTCCCCCTGCTCAGAGAGTCTACTAGGAGATTTTCCACTCCTGGGATGTAAACAGCCGAAATGCATTGAACATTGGCCTCCGCCCATGTCAGAATCCGCGACACTTCCTGGAGGGCACCCTTGCTCTGGGTCCCTCCCTGATGATTGATGTAGGCAACTGCCGTCCTGTTATCTGAGCGCACCTGAACAGACAGTCCCTGCAGGTGATCGGTCAACTGCTCCAGAACCAACCTGACCGCCCCTAGTTCCAGAATGTTGATGGGTAAATGGGCCTCCTGAGGGCTCCACCTGCCCTGGAACCTCAGGGACTTCCAGAATCCCCCCAACCTGACAGACTGGCATACGTGGTGACCGTCTCCCAGGAGGGGGCTAGAAAGGACCTGCCCTTTAGCAAATTCTTGTGGTCCAGCCACCACGAGAGGGACCTTATGACCAACGGGGGAAGCACACAAAACCTGTCCAGGGACGCAGGATCCTTGTCCCATACCGAGAGGAGGTGAAGCTGCAGAGGCCTCGAATGGAACTGAGCAAAAGGCACCGCCTCAAAGCTTGCCACCATCAGACCCACCAGCTGCATTCCCTGTCTGAGTGAGAGCTGGGGGCATGAGAGCAGGGACCGCACCTGCGCAGTCAGGGCTTCCACCTTCTGTTGGGGAAGGAATATTCGTGACTGAACCGTATCCAGAATCATCCCCAGGAATGGGGTCACCGAGGAAGGGGACAGAGAAGACTTGGGGTGATTGATCACCCAGCCGAACGACTCCAAGATGGACACCACCCGCTGAGTGTCCAGCTCCGCCTGCTGTAGGGGCCATGAGGCGATGAGGATGTCGTCCAGGTAGGGCAGCACTCGAATGCCCCCTGACCTTAACAAGGACATCACTCCCGCCAGTACCTTGGTGAACACTCTGGGAGCTGAAGTGACGCCAAATGGTAGGGCCACAAACTGATAATGTTGATCTTTCAACGCGAATCTGAGAAACCTTTGATGTCCCGGAAACACCGGGATGTGAAGGTAAGCATCTTTGATGTCCACAGTTGTCATAAAATCCCCTGGGCGCAGAGAAAGCGAAAGCGCTTGTGCTTGACAAATTTGTTGAGGATCTTTAAATCCAGAATGGGCCTGACTGACCCATCTCTTTTGGGCACTGTGAACAGGTTGGAGTAAAACCCTTCTCCCAATTCTCTCAAGGGAACCTGGCAAATAACTCCCAGATCCAGAAGGTCTTGCACTGCTTGCATCAGGACCTGAGCCGATGCCGGGTCCTGGGGAATCCGGGACCTGACAAATCCTGAGGGGGGCCGTACAGCAAACTCTATTTTGTAGCCAGAGGTAACTACCTCCTGAATCCACAGTCCGAGACTTGGTGCCTCCAGACATGCGCGAAGTGCTGTAGCCGTCCTCCTACCCTGGCGGGCGAGGGCGCCCCATCATGCCTGAGGGGTCTTGGGAGGGGCTTTGGGCTTGGTTCCCCAGGAGGAGCCGGGCGGCGCCCCTTGCTCCTATGCCAGGAGTCTGCACGAGCCCCCGCGAAGGACACCTCTTTCCCCTGCTTAACACTTCTGTAGGGGGCTGAAAGGGGCCCTGGATCCGAAAGGGCCGAGGCTGTCGTCTGCGCTGTGGTAACTTACCTCCTTTAGCAAAGAGGTCTAGGCGGTCCCCAAATAGGCGCAGGCCCTTAAAGGGAAGCCCAGTAAGGGCTTTCTTAGCGGCATTGTCTGCCACCCACTGGCGCAGCCATACCGCGCGGCGTATAGCCACCGCCAAGGCGGAAGATCTGGCACACAGCCTAACAGCATCATCCGACGCGGACAGGATAAAGTTCACAAACGCATCACAATTAGACAGTACATTAACAGCATCAGTAGGCAGCTCGTCTGGGCCGTCAAGAGCATTCCTGATCATGGCCCTGAGCGCCACAGCAGTAATGGCCAAGGCGCAAACCGGGCGCAGCGCCGCCCCACCAAATGCAAAGGCATGACATGCCAGTTGGTCAATGCGCCGGTCCTCAGAATCCCGCAGCGTAGTGGTATCGGGGGAGTGCATAATAGAGGTGTTAGACAGCCCTAAAACAGGAGCATCAACCTCGGGGGGTGATGACCAGCACTTGACCATATCAGCAGGAAATGGATACTTCCTGTCCAAACTCTTAGGGATCCCGGGAAGTCTACTGGGATGTTCCCATTCCTTCAACACAAGGTTATTGAAATGGGTTTGTTCAGGAAACTCCAATCGAGCCTTAGCAGTATGAAATAGCTCACCCCTTGCGGCCTGGGAGCCGCAACAGAGGGAGGGATGGACAGAACTTCAAAAATCTGAAGCAGTAGTTTGTCAGTATCATCCGGGGTCCAGTGGTCCGAACCGGAATCGTGATGACCCCTTGTCTTCTCATCAGAAGATTCTGAGTCAGAAAATAGCTCCCCTTCGTCCGAAGGGGTATGGCCATAAAAATGTAAAAACTCCTCAAACTCCATAGGGAAGGGAGCCGAATCAGGGATTATGTGCCGCTTTTTAGCAGTGGCCTTGCGCGCTAGAGAACTAGCAAGCAATTTTTCAACATTGGCCAGTCTAGTAGCCACATCAGGATGAGAATCCCCGCTTGTATTGGGGGTTAGACTCAGGCTTGGGGGAGTAGGTGAAGTGAGGTGAGGTGCAGGCCCAGCCACAGGAGGGCCGGGAAGTACCATTAGCGCCTGCTGTGCACAAGGGACGCAGACCCGTGCATTGTCACCGCTTATAGGCGACACCCCACAAGCTACACACAGACGGGCTTGTCCAGAGGGAACAGCGTTCACAATATCCTGGGATGCCTCCATATGGTGATTAATGGGCACAATAGGCCAGTAGGGCTTGACGCTATAAGCTACCCTGGATGCCCCAATGACCCGCAGGGAAGTGGGAGTAATTTTTCTAGGTCCACTGGTAATTAAGCCGGGCCGGGAGAAGCCACTGGATTTGACCGTCTGAAAGACATAATGGGAATAGGGATGTCAGAGCCATGAGCAGTAAGCAAGACAAATGAAAATCGCCCGCGAGGGCACTTACAGATCGAGGGAGGAGGAGGACCGTTACCATGCGCGCGCGCGATGAGCATCGAAATGGCGCCAAGCGGACCTCGAAGGGCGGGCCAGAGCGGGCTGTGACGCGGAGCGCGCCAAGCCAGGTTCCCCCCCCCCCCCCCTGAAGAGAGCCAAGCTCTGAGATAGATTCAGTTGTCAGAAGATCAAAGTGAATGGCACACTTAGAAAAAAATTCGCCAATGAAGACGTAGCAGCGTCTGAGGCAACGCCGCCGCTCATCGCAGCACATTCAACAAGGGAAGGAGTGCGCGTGGCGCCGACAGATGCATAATAAAAAATGTTTAACAGCGCGGCACTGACACCAGGAATACCAGTAAAGGACAGTATTAAGGCCATAAGCGTGTAAGCATACACTGACCACCACACACACCCCCCTTTCTACGGGGGGTACGAGGGAGGATGGCGACCCTTTGTATAGGGCCCACCGCTACACGGGGCATGGGGAATAGTGCGGGAGGGGCATCCTCTAGAGGCTCACCATCAGCCTAAACCGCCTACCCTTTGGTGGGGGACTGCGGTGGAGCATGTCTCCATAAGCACACAAGGTGCTGCCTACCTTCACCCGACCGACGCAGCCCAAGCTGGGAGGCACATCACAGGGAGGACGGGTGGGAGTAGTCCAACAGGGCCGCAGGCTTTGATAACCCCGCTCACCTGCGAGAGAGTGAAACTTCATGTTTTCGCAGTCAGCACTGCAGAGAAATCTGGAGATTTGTGGGAGGTCCCTGGGTATATGAAGGGCCGGGAGGAGCCTGTTTTCGCATGCTTCTGTAGTACAGCGCCATCTGGTGGAGGATAACCCAAGTGTAAGTATTATATCTGGAGCAGGACGTACTGTATACTAAGAATATACATTTGGCCAAAGCCCCTGTTGATACTTGCTTTGTAGGGGTAGAACTAGCAATGGATATTTTCACTTTTTGAATTGTCCTGGAACGCAGTTTTGTTTTCCTGTCCCTCGGTGTAAGGTGACAGATGATCAGCCGTTGTATAGATATGGCAATGACATCATTGCCACACACAATGGCAATGGATGGAGGAGACAGGGCTTCACAGCTAAAACTAAGCCACTATTCTGGGATTAGAGTGAAGCATGAGCACTAAAAATTGGCAAAATGAACTCTTCATGGGAGGAGCAATTCAGGGAATGCTAGTTAAAACGTGGGTTTTGAAGAGCACTATGAATGACGTGTGGAAGTAATCTTTACTCATGAGATGGCAAGCTTACCTCATATTCTTACCCTCTTAGTTTGTTTAGGAGGTGGTTCTCAATAACAACCTTCACCACAAATTTGCTGTGGTAGCATTCTTGTAAGATTTGGATGTATTATGAGCCTGATTTACAACATTCACGCCTGTTTGCCAATTAAGCACTGGCCGGGTGCGCCGTGTATGCTGCAAGTGTGGAATAACGCGGCAATCTAAGCTATTTTGTCCCAGCGAACATGGGGAACAACTGACTTTCTAGTGACATCTTGCCGTGTCTTTGCTGCAGTTTGCCGGTCAAAATATGTGGTATTTACTAGCGAAAAGGGGGCACATAAGAGCAGGCAAACTGCGTCAGTGCATTTTTCTGTTACAAAAACAGAAATCATGCTGGAAACCTACTTAACAGCTTATGGCAGCATGGGATTTGTCTCAGAAAGTATGTCTATGTCTCTAGAGTGTCTGGGCATTTGGGAAGCCTCCAAAAAATAGTTATAAAAAAATGATTATCTATCTATCTGACCTTTATGCTCGAACTATTAATGACAGATGTAGAAATTATATATACAGCCATTTTCACTGAAAATAACATTGGTTCCTGTGAGGTTCGCCGCTAAAAGCTGGAACATTGAAAAACCTTCCTTCAACATTCGCAAAATCGTCGGGGGGGGGGGGTAAATACAGCAAACACTGCCTTACCCTGGCACATAGGTCATTTTAGCATAGTAAATGCGGCAAACTAGCAAAAGCATAGTGAATGGCTACCAAATAGCCGGCAAACGCTTAGCAAATCAGCCCCATATATAACAGATTATAGGGGAACACACAGAGAACCACAACACACTGTTAAGAAGATACTAAAGATTTTTTTCTACTCCTCATACAAATAATACCACATCAAAAAGAAAACTACTAAATGAAGTGTTAGTATGTCTATGATGGATTTTTCAAAAATGTCTTATGCACTTATTAGAGGTGACTTTAAGTCCTGGTTTTATTGTAGGAATTGAGTGCAGAGCCCCTAAATAAACAGGGTGCCTTTGCTCTCAAATATTATACATTAAATTGGCATGTCCTAGATCTCATTCTTGTTATTACACTGCACTGAGCAGAATCCAGGATTATTAAACCAATTATTTAAAGATAAGTGTAAAAACGCTTACCATTGGCAGCCTGGGAGTGCTGTAAAAACGGGGCTCTAAAGGCCAAGTAAGGAACTATGGCTACTGTCAACAACTTCTGTCTTCCAAAACTCTCAGTCAATCAGCATCATGTCTCTCCGCGCATCATCGGTGTTATGGCAAATGCCAATCTCCTTCATTGTATGTGCTCTTTGGTGTAATAAAGGTTATACTGCACTCAAAGCACCCAGCTCTCGCAAACACCCAGCGTACAGCCCCTATAATACAGTATAGAGGAATCTCTAGTGAATTCCTGTTACTGGCATTTTATAGTGTCTATAATAAAAATAAATAGAAATCAATATAAAATATGGTCCTAGATTCAGCATTTTAAAAAGCATTCCAGCATTTTTAAATTATATGGTATTATAACACGCGTTTTGTCTCCCTGACATCATCTGGGACTTGCTTCTAAGCTGATCCTCAGCATATTTCCTCTCTATTGTAAGCTAAAAAAAACTGCTTGCTCACATGTGAACGCATACCCTGCTTCCTGGTCATATGGGTGAAGGCTCTCTCACTGATTGGCAGTGGGGGGTGTATCATGAGGCTGCTTGAGAGCGTCCCACACTTACTTTATTTCAGCACAGGACTGAGCAAGGCTGCAGGAGATGCATGTTGTTGGCATTGGAGGTAAGTAGCCTCCAGGACTTCGTTGGATCGAGTATGTGGGCTGGAAAATAAGTGCCATTTATTGCTACCTCCCATTAACTTGTCACAGAAACCATAAAAAACACTGATTATTTAAAAAATTAATCAAAAACTGCTTGTCTAAGACCACCACTCCCAGCATGTAAGTATCAAGCAAGAATTTCACCATAGAAAGAACTAACACAATCATACCTGGCACTAACCAATGGTGTGATCAGTTAAATTCTAGCAACAATGGTTGTTGTTCAAACAGAAGCGGAACTCACAACCTCTCTGCAGTTGAGGACATTAATAGCTCAACCATGACCATAAGCTCAGCCACGAATGAACAGGCAGCGCCCATGTAGGTTTTCCTTCTTATTTTTACATTGAACATGGAAATTAAAATGAAGGTGACATCATACACATGGCTCCCTGGCATAACCAATACCCAACATAGACTGATATCCTAAGTATTACTGCCACCAAATTAACTATTGCCAGTCCCTGGAAAAAAACAATGTTTCATTCCATGTCATCAAAGAAACTAAATCGATTTTAATAAATGCAAAATTAACAAGCTTACCAAATAATTCCCATAACAACTTTGTGAGAGTGTGGGGCCCATGGGTGGAGTATGATTTCCCTGGCCAAGGAAATGCCAGGTTCCCCATCACCCATTTTCTCTTTACCCTCTCTCCCCTTCCTTTCCTTTACCTTACCTGAGAAGTGATAGTTTTATTGGTTGGCTAGGATGTGTGGTGTTCACCTGCCCTTTTCATCCCTAAAATTATTGACCACCCCTGTAAAGAAGTGTACTCACCTCTTGTCCCCTGCAGCTGATCTGTCTGACTCCAGTTGTTCAGCAACTCAACTAAACACTGGATCGCATCCTGCGTAGCCTGGGGCTCGAACAGCAGTCAGCATTGTGTCTAAGACAAAGTCACAGGAGTGCTGCCATGTGCCCTCTCTTTACTACAATCGATATGGTGTGTCATGCCTCGGAACACTCCTTCTATTGCAAGGAATGGAGAGATCATTTGCCACTACTGTTCGGGGCTGACTGCTGAAGTTGGACCGATCAGCTGCAGGGATAAAAGGTGAGCACTCTTTAGTTTTTTTTACATAGGTTGTCTATCCCTTTAACTTTATTTCATTACAGCGTATGTGCCATTGATAACTATCTGGAACTTAAAGTGGGCCAAGACCCACATCTATTGGCCCTTAAATCTATAAGATTCCAAGGATGCTAGATCCCCCCCCCCCCCCCCCCCCCGGGGCATTCTGAGTTCTGAATGTCCTGCAGTGTGAAACCCCCAGGTCGCCAAATATACTCATCTTCTCCCCTGGTCTAATGGCGCATGTGTGAGCAGCAGGTGCATCCCTGCTATTCCTTTGGCTAGACACGTGCATGCGCCAGGCATTTTTGAGTGCCCATCAGGCAGCCTGCAAACAAGTGACTTCTGACTGTGCTGCTCTGCATTCTGGGATTGCTGACCTTTTCCTGACCCCAGCTCTGCTCTGTCTGAGCAAAGCACAGCTATAACCCCACCCCTTGGACTTTATCCCACTCTCCTCTCCTCAGTAAGTGTGATGCTTCTGAGTCAAGATGGTGGTGCCCCTATCTTAAAGTCCTGAACAGAGTTGCAGCCCAGTGGTGGAAAGAATAATAAGTAAGTGACTAAAAACTTAAAATATATTAATTTTTGATGCTGGGGGATCATTTTGTAAGGGTTTGGGCTTTTCATTAAATCATGGTGAAGGTCCGGTTTAAGGCAAAAAGAAAGCTCAAGTTAAATATATATTTTAATGTGATAGGCTCACTAGAAAGTGAAATTATGCAAATGCCTGCCTGAGAAGTGAGTTACAGGTTAAAGATAAAGTGGATTAAAGAGATACAACATAAAGTCAGGTTACCTTGATGCATTCAGATGAGAGGTCTGTAGGACAGCCTGCGGCGGCATAAAACAGCCTACTGGACCCTGGAACCACTTCTCAAACCGCTGGTAACCCCTAGGAAAATGAAAAAGCTTCCCCTAGATTAGGGTCTGGTATTTAATCCCCAGATAGATACTTCCAATGCCCCTCTGGTCAGAGTCTTCTCTGCTTGGGAGCTAGTTTACAATCTACAAATGCTAGATACCTCTCCGTATCTCAGGTTCTAGGGGGGTTACAGGGGTGGGGTTACTTGGGATGAATTTGGCTTTATCTCCTAGTTCTGATGCCGTATTGGGTTTGGGGCTAGGGGGAATAGCAACCCAGATATTCCTGGTTATGTGTCACCACCGGCTGTCTGAGGGTATGGTATTTGAAGAGAGAGCACTCTCTGCATAGGTACTCTGTTGGCTAGACCTTGTGGCTGCAGCTCAGAGGTGTGAAGTGTGAAAGCAACATGTATTGTTTTTTGAGGCCGCCCCCTCCCCAGCCTTGGGGTGAGAATTGTCACCCGTGCTAGCAGATGGCTTTGAGTGACATTTTGTTTGAAGCGGTCTTAGGATAAAAAGAGGCAAACATCAGGAATTTAAATAAAATATTTGCCTTATTATCGGACACTCCATATGAAAAAAAACGTTTTTTGTTGTTGTACCAAAAGTTAACCTTTAGCTCACCTAAACCAACCACCATGAGGTATAAACTGCTTAATTTCTGCTAAGCATGGTTATGTATTGCATGTAATGAGTGATTTACAGTATACTGACTGGCAGAGGCTGCGTGCTCTGCAGATGGCACATGTGTCAGGCAAAATGATACATGGCCTAACATTTATGTGGCACAATAATTACCCTTTACCAACTATATAATAGTCAGCCTAGCCTTTTTGTTTCATGCAGCAGACATTGTTATAAATAACATGAATATTGCAAATGATGTTCTATCCAATTAGATTTTAATCTAATGTAGTAAGATTCATTAAACTGCTCTTTTCTGTTCTAAAACATAGTGTTAAAAAAAAAAGAAAAATAAATTGCACTTACCTGCCAGCCAGGCCTTTGCTTTACCTGCCATTTCATTACGGTGCTCCAGCTTTGGCGGATGCATATTTTGTGTACTTTGTTAAAGAAGAACAAAACTTGGGATCCCAGGTTTTGTTCCTCCTGCTGGGAGCCTCCTGACCAGCATAACCTGTTGTGTGAAACCACCCAGATCACCTGTAAACTCACCTTTCTAGCGATCCTGTGGAACATTCCATTCAGCATTTCCTATGCCGTGCTGAGGTCAGAGTGGCAAGCATGTCAGCATGGAGCATGCTGCTGGCCACACCTCCCATGGCTCCGCATACCTGTGCCAGATATTCAGAAATACCTTAAGTGGGTATGTGCCACACACAGAGGTATAAATGCAAGGTTACATTAGAGGCCCTCCGGTCATGTAAGAGTCCCTGAATTAGACCTTGTGGGAGGCCCAATGAGGTATTCTCCACATATTACTGCTTGAAATCCAAGCCCTAGTACTCACATACCTATCACTCCCACGCTGCTGGCTGGCCGGCCTGCCACAGCCACGGGAGGCCAGAAGATGGGAGAAGCGGCAGGCACAGGCAGAGCAACTGATCCCTACCCAATGCCACGGACACTATTCCCGACGCCCACGCTGTTTCCCCTCCACTGCTTCTTCTCCGGCAGCAGGAGCACACACAGAGAAAATACCCTGCTCTGTGCAGCAGGTGAGTGTGGCTGATGCTCAGTGCAGCCCTCACCTACCTGCTGTACGGAGCCGGGTGCTTGTGCGTGATCAGGCCGCAGGAGAGGCAGCGGTGGTGGTGGGGACAGCGTGGACCATGGATGTCAGAGACAGCACAGATTTTGATACCATTGGGTGGGAATCAGTTTTCCTGCCCGCCTGCTGCTTCTGCCATATTCTGGCCTACCATGGCTGTGGCATCTTGGTCAGCAGCCCGGGAGCGATGGGTATGTGAGTTCACTTTTTTTGTTGTTTTTTTTCCTATGGGGAATGGGAGGGGGTGATGCCACACTGCCTGTGGGAATGGGAGAGGAATGCCACACAGCCTGTGGGAATGGAAGGGGTGAGAATGCCACACAACCTGTGAGAATGGATGGGGGTAATGCCACACTGCCTATAGGGAATGGGATGAGGCTAATGCTACACTGCCTACGGGGAATGGGATGAGGGGAATGCCACATTGCCCATAGGGAATATGACCATTCTGCTTGTAAGTAGGGGATTCTGCACTTTGCTTTTTATTTGGGTCTTGGGGTGGGGCAGTGTTTTTGCATAACCTTAGGTTCAGAATATTTTTTTCTTAAGTTTCCTAGGTGCGTCTTATGGGCAGGTGCGAAAAAATAAAATTCTTCTGAAACTCACCTGTAGAATTGTTTTTGAATATATCCAGTCTAGGTCGTTCCAGAAGTGATGACATGTGGGTAGACCGACACAAGGTGGCGCAGTTACTGCAGGATCCAGAGCTGTAACTCCTCCCAGCCCTCTATAAAATGAGGTGTCTCAATAGAGTTCCCAGTGGTCAAAAAGCAATAATAAGGAGACAGGCTGGGAGGCCAAGAAACCATGTTAAATCACATAGCTTCAGCATGTACTCTCTCCAACAAAAGACTAAGGACAACGGTCCAATATAAAAAGTAATCACCATAACAGGCAAACAAGAGATAATGAACCCAAGGGCGGGGTGGGAAGACCTGGACTGGATATATTCAAAAACAATTCTACAGGTGAGTTTCACAGAATTGTATTTTTCACTATATCCAGTCCAGGTCGTCCCAGAAGTGATGACATGTGGGACATCCAAAAGCAGTGTCCATTAGGGCGGGATCCCCAGTGCAGAACAGCATGTAGTTCATTTCACTACCGCCTGAAGCACCTTTCGGCCAAAGACAGCATCAGCTGAGGCCCTAACGTCAACCTTATAAAACTTTGTAAAGGTATGAACAGAAGACCAAGTTGGCCTTACAAACTTGTTCAACAGAGGCCTGGTGCTTTAAAGCCCAAGAGGAACCAATAGCACAAGTGGAATGAGCAGTAAGGCGGAAGGGAGGATTCTTCCCCTTAGCAGAGTAGGCCTGAATCACAGCCTGATGAATCCACTTGCCGATAGTAGACTTGGCAGGAGCCAAACACATGTAGTTCATTTCACTACTGCCTGAAGCACTTTTTGGCCAAAGACAGCATCAGCTGAGGCCCTAACGTCAACCTTGTAAAATTTTGGGTATGAACAGAAGACCAAGTAGCGGCGTTACAAACTTGTTCAACAGAGGCCTGGTGCGGAAAAGCCCAGGAAACACCAATAGCTCCAGTAGAATGAGCTGTAACACGAAAAGGGGGTTCCTTCCCCTTGGCAGAATATGCTTGCACCACCGCCTGTCTGATCCACTTACTGAGAGTGGACTTGGCCAGAGGCAAGCCCTTTCTGGAACCCTCAGTGAGAACAAAGAGCAAATCTGATTTCCTGAAGGATTCAGTTTCAACCAGGTAGTACTTAATGGCTCTGACCACATCCAAAACATGGAGGATCCTTTCCTTAGGATTAGTCGGTGCTGGACACAGGGAAGGCAAGACAACTTCCTCATTAAGATGAAAGGGAGAAACGGCCTTAGGCAAAAAATCAGGTTTAAAGCGAAACACCACCTTATGCCGCTCAAAGTAAGGAGGCTTCATACAAAGCGCGGCCAGTTCAGACACGCGACGCACTGAGGTGATAGCTACCAAAAAGACCACCTTTAGGGTCAAAATAGACAATGAAGCATCGCACAAAGGCTCAAAGGGAGGACCCTGGAGAGCAGAAAGCACCAAATTCAAATCCCACACCGGTAATACAGGCTTACACGGTGGACGTACATGGGTAACTCCTTGGAAAAAAGTCTATGAATGGCAAAGGATCTTTGGAAAAAGATGGCCAAGGGCCGAGACCTGGCCCTTGAGAGTGCTCAGCTGTAGATCCAGGTCTAAGCCGTGTTGTAAAGATTCCAAAATCCTAGAAATAGAGAAAGTGCGACAAGGGAAACTCTTGAATTCACACCAAGCCATGAAGGCATGCCAAACTCTGTAGTAAATCATGGAAGAAGACTTCTTCCTCGCCTGAATCATGGTCTGAACAACCGTGGCCGACAGCCCCTTTTCCGTTAGGATTGAGGTTTCAATAGCCAGACCGTCAAAGCCAGCATCTGTAAATTGGGATGCCGCAGCGACCCGAGTGAGAAGCCCTGGGTCGTCGGGCATAATGTAGCGATCGACTGACATCTGAACTATGTCCGCGAACCAACTCCGCCTCGGCCAGCGAGGAGCCACCAGGATGGTTGGTACCCCCTCCTGGGCTATCTTGCGCAGCACTCGGCCCAGGAGTGGAAATGGAGGAAATGCATAAAGGAGCCTGACCTCTGTCCACGGAATTGCCAGAGCGTCTGTGGCAAAGGCCAGAGGATCTCTTGACAGGGAGACGAACCTTGGCGAGCTTGTGGCTGTGTCTGGACGCAAACAGGTCCACATCCGAGTGACCCCAGCGGAGACACAGAGCGTGAAAGGTCTTGTTGCTGAGAGACCATTCCCCCAGACGAGAGGTTCCCCTGCTCAGGGAGTCTGCCTCCTGGTTCTCTACCCCGGGGATGTAAACCGCCGAGATGCAGGGAACATTCTCCTCTGCCCAAGTCAGGATCTGGGTCACCTTCTAGAGGGCTCACTTGCTCCGAGTCCCGCCCTGGTGATTGATGTAAGCGACAGCCGTCTGATTGTCCGAGCGGACCTGGATCACACTACCCCTTAGATGGGGAGTCAAGTGAAGAAGCACCAATTGGATCGCTCTCAGCTCCAGGAGATTGATGGGCAAGTGGGCCCCTGCGGCCCCCACTGACCCTGGAACTTCAGCATTTGCCGAAAACCTCCCCAGCCGATCAGACTTGCGTCCATGGTAACAATCTCCCACCGGGGGAGTCAGAAAGGACTTGCCCACCAACAGATTTCTGGGGTCCAACCACCACAAGAGGGACTGTCTGGCCGGGGGGGGGGGGCAGTGAAAATTCCTGTTCCAGGGACTTATGCCTCTGGTCCCAACCGGTCAACAGATTCAACTGAAGAGGTCTCATGTGGAACTGGGCGAAGGGCACTGCCTCGAAGCATGACACCATTAGGCCCACCAGTTTCATCCCCAGACGGATCGATGGCCGCTGACAAGACAGTAAGGCCTGCACCTGTGTCTGGAGGCCCGCCACCTTCTGCTGGGGCAGGAATACCTTGACCTGTCCAACGTCATGCCCAGAAAGGACCTCACCATCGAGGGAGTGATAGAAGACTTGGGGTAATTGATTACCCATCCGAAAACCTCGAGAGTGGATAACGCCGTCCGGGTGTCGCTCTCGGCCTGCTGAAGAGACTGAGCCGCAATCAGCAAATCGTCCAGATAAGGAAGAACACGAATGCCCTGGTTCCTCAGGATAGCCATTATGCCCGCCAGCACCTTGGTGAACACACGGGGGGCTGAGGATATCCCGAACGGCAGCGCCACAAACTGGTAATGCTGATCCTCCAGTGCAAACCTCAGGAACTTCTGATGCCCTGAAAAATACAATTCTGTGATTACTCACCTGTAGAATTGGTATTATACGTATACAGCACGTCCTGTTCCAGAAGATATTCCTTACTCTTGGGTCATACATCCAGTAGATGGCGCTGGACTGCAGAGACAGAAAAGTGGCTCCTCCCGGCCCCATATATACCAGGGACCTCCCACAAATTCCCCAGTATTGAAAAGCAGTTAAAATGAGACCGGGAGAACTAAAACCATTATATAAAAAATTGAACATAAGAACAATCACCATAAAGAGGTAACTAAAAATAATGATAACAAGGTGGGGTGGAACAGGACGTGCTGTATACGTATAATACCAATTCTACAGGTGAGTAATCACAGAATTGTATTATTCTAAGTATACAGCATGTCCTGTTCCAGAAGATATTCCTACTCTTGGGACATCCAATAGCAGGGTCCGTAAGGTAGGGTGGGATCCCCAAAAGTAACAGCAGACAGTTTAAACCACTGCCGCCTGCAGAACTTTGCGACCAAAAGCAGCATCAGTTGAGGCCTTAACATCACCTTGTAAAACTTAGAAAAAGTATGAACGGCAGAAACAACCTTAGGCAGAAAATCTGGCTTAAATCGAAACACCACCTTGTCCTGGTGTCTCTCAAAGTAAGGAGGTTTGATGGAAAGCGCCGCCAACTCAGAAACACGCCTAACAGAAGTGATAGCCACCAAAAAGACTACCTTAAGCGTAAGAATGGACAAGGGGACCCCCTGCAAGGGCTCGAAGGGAGACCCCTGCAGGGCAGATAAGACCAAGTTCAAGTCCTAGACTGGTACATAGGCTTACGTGGGGGACGCACGTGAGTAACCCCCCTGGAAGAAGGTCTTGACCAGGGGATGCTGAGCAAAGGATCTTTGGAAAAAAATGGCCAAGGCAGAAACATGACCTTTCAGAGTACTGAGCTGAATACCCAGATCCAAACCATGTTGCAGAAACTCCAGAATCCTAGGAATAGAAAAACACACGACAGGGAAGCGAGTTAGACTCACACCAGTCAATGTAAGTATGCCAAACCCTATAGTAGATGGAAGAAGAGGACCTTTTCCTAGCCCTGATGATGGTATTAACAACCGAGGCAGCCCCTTTTCCATCAAGATGGAGGTTTCAGCAGCCAGGCCGTCAAAGCCAGCGTTTGTAAATTGGGGTGGCGTAGGTGCCCCTGAGTGAGCAGATCTGGAACCCGGGGCAGGGCGTACTGATCTACTGCCAGCTTCACAATGCCTGTGAACCACACTCTTATTGGCCAACAGGGGGCCCCCAGTATGGCTGGCACCCGTTCCTGAGCTATCTTGCGCAGCACCCTGCCCAGCAGGGGAAACGGGGAAACACATACAGGAGCTGAAAACTTGTCCAAGACATTGCCAAGGCATCCATGGCCAAGGCCAGAGGATCCTGGGACAGAGAGACAAAGACTGGAAGCTTGTGATTGTGACGGGACGCAAACAGATCCACATCCGGCTGACCCCAGCGGTGGCACAGGGAGCGAAACACCCTGCTGCTGAGGGACCACTCTCCCAGACGAGAGGTCCCCTTGCTCAGGGAGTCTGCCTCCAGATTCTCCACCCCCGGAATGTACACAGCTGAGATGCAGGGAACGTTCTCCTCCGCCCAAGACAGTATCAGGGATACTTCCTTGAGGGCTCTCTTGCTCCAGGTCCCTCCCTGATGATTGATGTAGGCAACCGCTGTCTGGTTGTCCCGAAGGAACCCCAAGCACATTATCCTGAGAAGCCTCTATATGGTGATTATTGTGGCACAATAGGCCAATTGGGATTGACGTCAATAAGGCTACCCGGGATGCCCCAATAGCCCGCTAGGGAAGTGGGAGATATACAAATACAATAGCCCTCCAATAAGGAGTTAACGCTAAGAGGGGATAGGACCGGGAGTAACCACAAAATAGTTTGACCCGCCTGTAAGACATAAAGCAAAGAACCCGTAAGCATAATATAATGAGAAATAAAGAAAAGCCAGCCCGCAGGGGCACTTACGGACCGCGATAGGGGGACGCCAGACACGCAGCACAGGAGCTCCAAAATGGCGCCCGTATATACCCAGACGAAGAGCGCGAAAACGTGCCCCTGTGACAAGGCCAGCCAATGACGGCGCAGCAGCGCCTGAGGCTATGTCGCCGCCGTCTGCGGAGCGGAGTACAAGCGTGCGACAGCGGCAATAGTAAAAAAACAGTGCAACCAAGCAAAAGTAAATAGTAAATACATACACCGACCCCCCCCCCCCCCCCCCCGAGATCTACCCAGGGGGAGCGAAGGGGAAGCAGCGGACGACCTAAGAGGAGCCTAACTGAGGGGACATGGCAAACGGCCGCGGGAGGGGCATCCCATAAGGCTAACCACAGGCCTGTACCGCCTACCCTTTGGTGGGGGACTGCGGTAGGAGCAGCACTCCTTAGCACCTAGCAGCGGTGCTGCCTACCATCACCCGACCAGCGCAGCCTAAGCTGGGAGGCAGTGAAAAGGAACGGGTCGGTATAGTCCTACAGGGCCGCAGGCTAATAAGCCCCGCTCACCTGCGAGTAGAAAGAGCCATCTTCTAGTCATCGCAGCCCAGACTGCAGAGAAGAACTGGGGAATTTGTGGGAGGTCCCTGGTATATATGAGTGCGGGAGGAGCCACTTTTCTGTCTCTGCAGTCCAGCGCCATCTACTGGATGTATTACCCAAGAGTAAGGAATATCTTCTGGAACAGGATGTGCTGTATACTTAGAATAATCGGGATGTGCAGATAAGCATCCTTGACGTCCACCGTGGTCATGAAGTCGCCCGGCCGGAGCGAGCTCACCGCGGATCGTAAGGTCTCCATGCGGAAATGTCTGACTCTGACATACCTGTTGAGACCCTTTAGGTCCAGGATAGGTCTCAGCGTTCCGTCCTTCTTGGGCACCGTGAACATATTGGAGTAGAACCCCCGACCCCGTTCCTGGCGAGGCATGGGACAAATCACACCTGACCACAGAAGGCGTTGGACGGCCAATCTTAGGCCCTGTGCTGTCAATGGGTTCTGGGATATCCGTGACTGAAGAAATCTTGAGGGCGGCCAAACTGCCAGCTCTAATTTGTAACCGGATGAAACCACCTCCTGAATCCACCGATCCGAGACGTGCTGTTTCCAGACGTGAGCAAATAGCAGAAGCCGCCCCCCCCACCCGGATGGGTGAGGGTGCCCCCTAATGCCTGAGAGGACTTGGCAGGGGGCTTGGATTTAGCTCCCCAGGAGGGATTGGGTCGGCCGCGAGACCTACCTCGTCCCCAGGAATCTCTGCGGCCATCTGAAAATGAAGAGCCTCTTCCCCCTCGAAAGGAGCGATAGGCAGATGAACCCTGAAAGGGCTGCGCAGGCTTCTGTCGCTGAGGGAGTCTCCCATCCTTCGCCAGGAGGTCCAGGCGCTCCCCGAATAACCTGAGCCCCAGGAAGGGGATCCTAGTGAGCGATTTCTTGGCCGCAGCGTCAGCCGACCATTGCCGCAGCCAGAGCGAGCGACGAAGCGCAACAAGCAGGGCCCTGGCGTCTCACCTTCTTCCTGATGGCTAAGGAGACAATGGCTGCTGCACACACAGGGCGAAGCCCAGCACCCACAAAGGTGAACGCATGACAAGCCAGCTGATCCATACGCCTGTCAGCAGGATCGCACAAGGAAGCAGTATCGGGAGACGGCATAACTGTAGAGTTGGATAACCCCGACACAGGGGAATCCACATCGGGGGGACGGGACCAGAGACGGACCTGCTCCTCAGGGAAGGGATACCACCTGTCCAGACCCTTAGGCATCGAAGCTAATTTATTGGGTCTTTCCCATTCCTTAAAAATACAATTCTGTGAGACACTCACCTGTAGAATTGGTATTATAAGTATACAGCACGTCCTGTTCCAGAGTATTCCTTACACATGTGTTATGCATCCACAAGATGGCGCTGGACTGCAGAAAAAGAATTGTGGATCCTCCCGGCCCTATATAAAGCCAGGAACCTCCCACACATTCCCAGTACTGACAAGCTGTTACACAAGAAGCCGGGAGAATCAATAAAAACAAAATTCCAAAATGAACATTAGAACAATCACCATACAGAGGTAACAAAGGATAAAGATAACAAGGGTGGGATGGAACAGGACGTGCTGTATACTTATAATACCAATTCTACAGGTGAGTGTCTCACAGAATTGTATTATACCAAGTATACAGCACGTCCAGTTCCAGAATATTCCTTACACATGGGACATCCAATAGCAGTTTCCTTAAGGTAGGGTGGGATCCTCAAAAGTAACAGCGGGCAGATTAAACCACTGCCGCCTGCAGAACTTTGCGGCCAAAAACAGCGTCAGCTGAGGCCCTAACATCAACCTTGTAAAACTTAGAAAAAGTATGAACAGAGGACCAAGTAGCGGCCTTGCAAACTTGTTCAACAGAAGCTTGGTGATGAAAAGCCCAAGAGGCACCAATAGCACGAGTAGAATGAGCGGTAAGGTGGAAGGGAGGCTCCTTCCCCTTAGCAGAATAGGCTTGTACCACAGCCTGACGAATCCACTTACTGATAGTGGTTTTAGCCGGAGGCAAACCCTTCCTAGGTCCAGAAGGGAGAACAAAAAGAGCATCAGTCTTCCTGAAGGATTCAGTAGCTACCAGATAAAACTTCAAAGTCCTGACCACATCCAGATAATGTAAGACCCGCTCCTTAGGGTTACTAGGATTAGGGCACAGAGAAGGTAAAACAATGTCCTGATTCAGATGAAAAGCAGACACAACCTTGGGCAGAAAATCTGGCTTAAAACGAAACACCACCTTGTCCTGGTGTCCCTCAAAATAAGGAGGTTTGATGGAAAGCGCCGCCAACTCAGAAACCCGCCTAACAGAAGTGATAGCCACCAGAAAGGCTACCTTAAGAGTCAAAACAGGTAAAGCAGCATCACGCAGAGGCTCAAAAGGAGGAACCTGCATGGCAGATAAAACCAAGTTCAAATCTCACTGGTAACACAGACTTACGTGGCGGGCGCATGTGAGTAACCCCCTGGAAGAAGGTATTAACCAGACGGTGATTGGCAAAAGATCTTTGGAAGAAAATAGCCAAAGCTGACACAAGTCCTTTGAGGGTACTAAGTTGTAGGCCCAAGTCCAAACCATGTTGCAGGAATTCTAGAATCCTGGGAATAGAAAACACCCAACAGGGAAGCAACTTAAGACTCACACCAGGCAATGTAAGCATGCCAAACCCTATAGCAGATAAAGGACGAGGACATCTTCCTAGCCCGAATCATGGTATTAACAACAGAGGCAGGAAGCCCCTTTCCCATCAAAATGGAGGTTTCAGCAGCCAGGCCGTCAAAGCCAGCGTCTGTAAATTGGGTTGGCGTAGCTGCCCCTGAGTGAGCAGGTCTGGATCTTTGGGCAGGGCATATTGATCTACTGCCAACTGCACGATCTGCGAACCACACCCTTCTTGGCCAACAGGGGGCCACCTGGGCCTTTCCTGGGCTATCTTGCACAGCACCCTGCCCAGCAGAGGAAACGGAGGGAACACATAGAGGAGCCGAAAGCTCTTCCAAGACATCGCTAGAGCATCCATGGCTAAGGCCAGAGGGTCCTGGGACAGAGAGACAAAGACTGGAAGCTTGTGATTGTGACGGGACGCAAACAGATCCACATCTGGCTGACCCCAGCAGTGGCACAGGGAGCGAAACACCCTGCTGCTGAGGGACCATTCTCCCATACGAGAAGTCCCCCTGCTCAGGGAGTCTGCCTCCAGATTTTCCACCCCCGGGATGTACAGTGCCGAGATGCAGGGAACGTCCTCCGCCCAAGACAGTATCAGCACTTCCTTGAGGGCCCTCTTGCTCCGGGTCCCTCCCTGATGATTGATGTAGGCAACCGCTGTCTGGTTGTCCGAGTGGATCTGAACAGCCCGACCCCGGAGGTGTGGAGTCAGTTGGGCGAGAACCAACCTTATCGCCCTCAGTTCCAGAATGTTGATAGGAGTATGGGCCTCCTGAGGGCCCCACTGACCCTGGAATTTCAAGGATTTCCAGAAGCCCCCCAACCTGTCAGACTGGCATCTGTTCCAGCAAGGGGACAGAAAGGTTCTGCCCACCAACAGGTTCCTTGAGTCCAGCCACCACGAGAGAGACCGTCTGGCCAGAGGGGACAGAACAAACACCTGATCCAGGGACACAGGATCCCGATCCCATACTGACAAGAGGTGAAGTTGAAGAGGTCTCATGTGAAACTGAGCGTATGGAACCACCACGAAGAAAGACACCATCAGGCCCACCAGCTGCATCCCCTGCCAGATGGAGGGATGAGGGCAAGCCAGAAGAAGCTGGGCCTGAGCTTGAAGACTCTCCACCTTCTACTGAGGGAGAAAAATCTTGACCTGAGATGTATCCAGAGTCCTGCCCAGAAACCTCACCCAGGACGGGGACAGGGAAGACTTGGGATGGTTGATCACCCAGCCGAATGACTCCAGAGTGGACACCTCCAACTGGGTATCCAGCTCGGCCTGATGGAAGGACTGAGATGTGATGATTTTTTTTATTTCGTCCAAATAATGGAGGATGCGAATGCCCTGAGATCTCAGCAGAGCCATCACGCCCGCCAGCACCTTGGTGAATACCCTGGGAGCCGAGGCGATACGGAAAGGCAAGGCCACAAATTGGTAGTGCTGATCCTCCAGAGCGAACCTGAGGAATTTCTGATGACCTGGAAAGATTGGTACATGAGGGTAAGCGTCCTTGATGTCTACAGAAGTCATGAAGTCGCCCGAGCGCAGAGAATTGACAGCTGAGCGCAGAGTTTCCATGCGAAAATGCTTGAATCTGACAAACTTGTTGAGACGCTTTAAATCCAGGATGGGCCCGAGGGACCCATTCTTTTTGGGGACAGTGAAAAGATTGGAATAGAAGCCTCTGCCCCTTTCCCTGAAAGGCACCGGGCAGATGACCCCCAACTCCAGAAGGTTTTGGACAGCAAGGCACAGGCCCTGAGCTGACAGGGGGTTTTGAGCCCTCCGGGATTTGATGAATCTTGTGGGTGGCTAGGCTGCAAACTTTATCTTGTAACCGGAGGATACTACCTCCTGAATCCACCGGTCTGAGATGTGAAACCTCCAGACGTGAGCAAAGAGCCGAAGCCGTCCCCCCACCGGGATGGGTAAGGGCGCCCCTTCATGCCTGAGGGGGCTTAGGGGAGGATTTGGGCTTGGGACCCCAGGAGAGGCCAGGGTGGCCACGTCCTCTGCCCCTGCCCCAATAGTCCCCGCGTGCTCCAGCAAAGGAAACTCCTCGACCAGCCCCGGAAGCACGAAAGGAGGGGAGAGAGGCACCAGTCCCCCGAAAGGACCGATATGGCCTCCTGCGTTGAGGTAACCTACCGCCCCTTGCAAACAGGTCCAAGCGTTCACCAAAGAGGCGCAGCCCTATAAAGGGAAAACCAGTGAGAGCCTTCTTAGCCGCATTATCAGCTACCCACTGACGCAGCCAGACAGAGCAGCGTAATGCCACCAAAAGAAGTCCTCCCACACATTCTAATGGCATCATCCATGGCAGCGAGGATGTAAGTGACAAATTCACAGCAAAGCAGGAGGGACTTATACTCTTCTCCTCCCTCGTCATCAGAGACCCCCATCTAAGAGACTCTTAAGCAGCCCTTTAATAGCTATAGTTGAAATAGCAGAAGCACAGACCGGGCGCAGCGCAGTCCCCACACAGGCAAAAGCATGACAGGACAGCTGGTCCATGCGCCGGTCCTCACCATCCCGCAGGGTAGTACTGTCAGGAGAATGCATGACCGAAGTATTAGACAGCCCTAGGACGGGCGCATCTACCTCGGGAGGACATGACCAATGCTTAACCACATCAGCAGGAAAGGGATACCTTTGTCCCAACTCTTGGGCACCCCAGGTAGCTTGCTAGGCCGTTCCCATTCCTTGAGCACCAGATTATTAAGTTAAGTTATTAATAAGTGAGATTGCTCAGGGAACTCCCAGCGTGGCTTAACCGCATGTACAAGCTCAACCTGCTGCTGTGGAGCCACTGCAGGAGGAGAAATACAAAGTACTTCAAATATATGACTCAACAACCTGTCAGTATCATCCGGGGACCACGGGTCTTCCCCAAAGGGAGACCCGGTACCACCATATATCTTAGGTTGTTCCTCAGAGGATTCTGAATCAGAAAACAATTCCCCCTCCTCAAGGAGGTAGGGGCTAGACAGTGAGTAAGGTTCCTCATCCACTACAGGGAAGAGGGAGGCAGCGGGAGATAAATGCCGCTTCTTAGCAGAAGCCTTACGCGGGGCAGACCCAGCAATATGTCTTTCAATGCTGGCTACCCGTGCAGCCAAATCAGATTGAGACTCCCCGCTAGTATGCCCCTCGCTGGGGGTCAGATGCAAGCATGGGGGGGTAGGTGAAGCCAGAGGGGGCGCATCACCCGGGCCCGTAACAGACAACCCAGACTGCAACGCAAGTACCTGCTGGACACAAGTTACACATACCCTGACATCATCACTTATAGGGGATACCCAACAAGCAACACATAGCCAGGCTTGTCCCGAAGGCACATTATCCCTAGAAGCCTCCATATGGTAATTTGATTGGCACAACCGGCCAGTATAGGGTTAATGCTAATGATAGCTACCCGGGATGCCCCAAAAGCCCGCTAGGGAGTTGGGAGATTGTCAGGGGGAAGAGGGCCGGAAGAAACCACAGTGAAGTTCAACCCGCCTGAAAGACATAAATGACATCCCCCTAAGTAAATACAAGTGCAAAGATATATAGAAAAAAACCAGCCCGCAGGGGCACTCACAGACCGCACAGGGAGCCAGCAGCGCACGCAGCAAGGAAAGAAGAAAATGGCTCCCGCAGAGACCTCGAGGGGCGGGCCAGGGAAAAGAAACGCGAAAAGCGAAAAGCGTCATCCGCAAAGCCCGCCCCCCTGAAGAGCGCGAATCGTGCCCCACGTGATCACACCAGCCAATGGTAGCACCGCAGCATCTGAGGCAATGTCGCCACTGTCCGCGGAGCGCCGTACAAGCTTCTGAGTGAGAACCGAAAGAGCAATATCATGTAGCGGCTCAAAAGGCGGACCATGCAAAGCCGAAAGAACCAAATTCAAATCCCAAACAGGAACCACAGCTTTTCGAGGGGGGCGCACATGCGCCACCCCTTGGAAAAAAGTCTTAACCAGCGGGTGTAAAGCAAAAGACCTCTGGAAGAAAACCGACAAGGCAGAAACCTGTCCTTTCAAAGTACTAAGCTGGAACCCCAGGTCCAGATTATGCTGAAGAAACTCCAAAATTCTGGGTACAAAAAAAACCCTGCAAGGCAAGGCCCTAGCCTCACACCAATCAATATAGGACCTCCAGGTCCTATAGTAAATGCCAGAAGAGGACCGCTTCCTAGCCCTAATCAGGGTCTGAACAACCACCTCAGACAAACCTTCCTCTTTCAAGATGAAGGTTTCAGCAGCCAAGCCGTCAAAGCCAGCCGGTACTGGTCCACAGCCAGCTTTACAAGGTCTGCGTACCAAAGCCTTCTTGGCCACCTTGGAGCCACCAGAATCGCTGGTGCCCCTTCTAGAACCAGTTTGCGAACTACCTTGCCCAGCATGGAGACAGGTGGAAACAGGTACAGAAAGCCCAGGTCCTTCCAAGCCAGTGACAAGGCATCCACTGCCAAGGCCAAGGGATCCTGAGAAAGAGACACAAAGGCCGGAAGTTTGTGATTGTGCCTTGAGGCAAAGAGATCCCCCTCCGGAGTCCCCCACCTGCGGCAAAGATCCAGAAAAACCTCGTGGTTGAGAGACCACTCTCCGTGGCGAGAGGATCCCCTGCTCAGAGAATCCGCCTCCGAATTCTCCACTCCCGGAATGTAGACTGCCGAAAGGCAAGGAACATTGCTCTCCGCCCAGTGCAGGATCAGAGAGACTTCCCTGAGGGCACTCCTGCTGCAAGTCCCTCCTTGGTGATTTATGTAGGCCACTGCCGTTCGGTTGTCCGAACGCACCTGAACCGGAAGACCCCGTAACTGTGGGGTCAACCGAGCCAGAACCAGACGAATGGCTCTGAGCTCCAATACATTGATGGGGGTGTGAGGCTGGCATCCGTGGTAACCGTCTCCGAACAAGGGGCCAGAAAAGATTTGCCCTTCACCAGATTGCTCGAGTCCAGCCACCACCGAAATGACTGCCGAACCCTGGAAGACACCTTGAAAGGTTGATCCAATGACAGTGGACTCCTGTCCCAATACGTCAATAGGAGAAGTTAAAGAGATCTCATGTGAAACTGTGCAAACGGCACCGCCTCGAAGGAGGACACCATCAGACCCACCAGTTTCATCCCCTGTCGGATAGAGGGACAAGGACTGTCCAGAATAAGACGGATCAGGTCCTGAATCCCCTGCACCTTGGCCTGGGGCAGAAACACTCTGGCCAGACTGGTATCCAGAGTCATGCCCAGAAATGAAATCACTCGAGACGGGGAGAGAGAGGACTTGGTGCGGTTGGTCACCCACCCGAACCTCTCCAGGGTCGACACCAGCTGGTGGGTGTCCAGTTCCGCCTGATGAAGGGAAGAAGCTGAAATCAACAGATCGTCCAGATAAGGCACAATGCGAATGCCCTGCGATCTGAGCATAGCCATTACGCCCACCAAAACCTTGGTGAAGACCCTCGGTGCCGAGGTCAGACCGAAGGGAAGAGCTACGAATTGATAATGTTGATCCTCTATCGCAAACCGGAGGAATCTCTGATGCGCCTGAAAGATCGGAACATGCAGATACGCATTCTTGATGTCTATGGATGTCATGAAATCCCCCTGGTAAAGGGAAATGATAGCGGAGCGCAGAGTCTCCATGCGGAACTTTTTGGCTCTGATAAACCTGTTTAGAACCTTGAGATCTAGAATGGGTCTCACCGAACCCTCCTTTTTGGGTACCATGAAAAGGTTGGAGTAGTAACCCCTGCCTCTCTCCGACTGAGGCACCGGGCAAATGACTCCCATGTCCAGAAGGTTTCTTACCGCTAACAGGAGCCCCTGTGCAGCCTGATGGTCCGAGGGCACCCGAGACCTTAAGAACCTTGGAGGCGGCCAGTACTCAAACTCCAGTTTGTACCCGGACGAGACCACTTCCAGGATCCAATTGTCTGTGACCTCCCGGGCCCAGACCTGGAAGAAGAGCCGCAGCCGTCCCCCCACCCGTTCGGGTGAAGGCGCCCCTTCATTGCTGAGCCGGCTTACCGGCGGGCTTAGGCTTGGAACCCCAGGCAGCCGTCGGGCGCGCCCGACCTCTGCCCCTATTCAAGGACGAGCCCCTGACACCAGAGACGGGCAGACCCCTAACCGCTCTGGCTCCACGAAAGGAAGAGGCGAAGGAACCAGCCCCCCGAAAGGGACGGCGCTGCTTCTTCCGCTGAGGTAACCTACCTCCCTTAGCAACAGCATCTAATTTGTCTCCAAACAGCCGCGTACCCATGAAGGGAAGAGCCGTAAGCAATTTCTTGGCCCCAAAATCCGCCGTCCACTGACGCAGCCAGACCAATCTGCGCATGGCCACCAATAAGGCCGAAGTCCTGCTACACATGACGATAGAATCTTCCATAGCAGACAAAACAAAATCCATGAACAATTCACACCTCTTAAGAGTAGTGAACTCAGCGCTATCCGGATCAAACTGATCATCATTCAGCCAGGGACCTGGTAGAAACACTAGAGCAGATGAACAAACAGGCCGATCCCACACTGGCAAACGCATGACAAGCCATCTGATCAAGGCGCTTATCCTCGCTATCCTTAAGGGAGGTAGCGTCAGGGGTGTTAAGCACAGAAGAATTGGTCAAGCCCAAAACAGGCGCATCGACCTCGGGAGGAGAGGACCATCGCTTGACCGCCTCCACCGGGAAAGGATACTTCTTGTCCCATCCCTGGGGAGCACCAGGAAGCCGACAGGGCTTCTCCCATTCTTTCTGGATCAGTGCGTCAAAATGATCCTGCGTAGGGAATTCTAGACGGGGCTTGCGGACCCCCAAAAAATCCCCCTTTTTAGGGGAGGCGCCTCCGGGGGATCAATATCCAACACCTTCAACATATGTGACAAAACAGCAGCCGTATCTACGGCATCCCCAGGCACCTGCCCAACAAAGGCATCACCAGACTGTGCAAAATCAGAATCTGTCTCCTCAAACACTTCCCCCTCCTCTAAAGGGGAATAATCAGACAAATCCATAGAGTCGTCGTCCGCGTCCCACACGGGCTGTGTCTCTTTTTAGCTTGGGCCTTCTTGCCCACCATGCTACCAATAAACTTTTCAATGCTGGCCAATCTGGCACCAACATCCGACTGCGACTCCCCGTTGGCACCAATGTCACTCGGGGTACGGATCAAGCGGGGAGGGAAAGGCGATGAAGCGGGAGGAGCGACCCAGAAGCCTGGGACCCAGACTTCCGCGTTATGGCCTTATGAGCGCATGGAGTACAGATTGGTACATCCTCTCCCGTAAGGGATGCCCCACACCCCACACATGGGCGGGCTTGCCCCAAGGTGAGCCCGAGCCCAGTATCCTGCGGAGCCTCCATATGGTGATTTTTTAGTGGTCAGTCGCAAGACCGAAGGCAATTACGCTTAAGCAACACGGGATGCCCCTTAAATGTCCCAGTGGGAAGATTTGGAGGAGATCAATTTTAAACTAGGGACCCCAGGACCAGGAGGAACCCCTTAATATGCACAATATGAAGCAATCTGCAACACACAATAGGCATATAATTACTATTAAGGCATATGCATTAATAAAATCACAAGCATACCACACATACTATATACATATAAATATACAGGTATACTGCAATAAATGGTAAAAATATACACCACCAGGGGCCCACTCCACCAGAGAGTGACCCCCAACGCACAAAGAAACAGGCCATCAGGCCCCTACCTGACCCCCAAGAGCAGCACGGCAGCGCAGGAGATCTGCAAGATGGCCCCTGACCAGGAGGAAACCAGACCAAGGGAGAAGAAGAAGAAGGGGGGCATGCCAGCATTGAAGGCGCGCTATCCAGGCCACGCCCCCCTCCCTGCAGCGCTTCCTGCACAAATCGCGCCGACGAGGGGGCGGGGCTACCGCGGCCGCGCCGCGCACCCGGCCCCGCCCCTTCTCCACCCAGACACACAGCCTGAACGACTTCGCTCAGGCTGAAGGAAGCCATATTGCACCAATTCATTGAGGGATCACTTACAGATGAGCCATCAACCAACAACAAAGTGTGAAATACCTAAACACACACACACACAAACACATGCACATCCATTAGATTAAAACTAATAAAAAAGAGGCCAGCTTAGGACACGCCAGCCCCCCCCCCCCGAGGGAGTAAGGGACCCGGAGGGGAAAAGGGGGAACCCAGGCCTGTAATAAGGCCGTATTCAGCAGGGACTGGGGGCATCCCATACCAGGATCACCACAACCTGGTTGTACCGCCTGCCCCAATTTGAGGTCTCACGGTGGAGCAAAGGCTCCCAATGCACCCACTGGGTGCTCCTACCCTTGCCAGGACCCGCAGCCTAAGCTGGGAGGCTCAATGGGGGACAATTTGGAAAGAATCCTGGCAGCAATAGGGATAAAAAAGGGCGCCGGGCGCGAGCCCGGCTTGCCTGCAAGTAAGAGAAGCTTCATCTTCTGTCTTGCTCGCTCCCTGCAGAGAAGACAACTGGGAATTGGTGGGAGGTCCCAGGTAGTTATGGACCGGGAGGGGCTTCATTTTTTGCATTCATCTCTGCAGAAGTTCGCCCTCTACTGGAGAATAACACGACTGTCAAGACTTATTGCAGCGGAGTGTATGTCACACTTGGAATAAAGGTCAAGAGAGTGAATAATGCACAAAACACAGGACAATAAAGCTTGTGGGCACAGATGAGGGCATAACCCAGGGCATTAGGTGGTTCCTCCCCCCCAATAGGCTCACCATCGCCTATGGCCGGCTACCCTTTAAGGAGGGTCTGCGGCCAAGAGCCTAGCTCTATCAACGCCTGACCCCGGCGTTCTCCCTACCTTCACCGTCCCGTCAGCCGAGGCTGGGAGGCATAAGTGGGTCCACGGGGACAGTGGAAATAGGGATGCAGCGGCCGACAGGCTTAGAATGCCCCGCTCAGTTGCAGTATCCAGAGAGAGTATCTAAGACGATCCTAGCAGCAGTACTGCAAGATGAACTCTGGGGGGGGAATTCTATTGAGACACCTCATTTTATAGGGGGCCCGGAGGAGTTACAGCTCTGGATCTTGCAGTAACAGCGCCACCTGGTGGCGGACTACCCATATGTCATCACTTCTGGGACAACCTGGACTGTCTGGCCAGGGGGGACAATGAAAATTCCTGTTCCAGGGACTCATGCGTCTGGTCCCAACCGGTCAACAGATTCAACTGAAGAGGTATCATGTGGAACTGGGCGAAGGGCACTGCCTCGAAGCATGACACCATTAGGCTCACCAGTTTCATCCCCAGATGGATCGATGGCTGCTGACAAGACAGTAAGGCCTGCACCTGTGTCTGGAGGCCCGCCACCTTCTGCTGGGGCAGGAATACCTTGACCTGAGAGGTGTCCAACGTCATGCCCAGAAAGGACCTCACCATCGAGGGAGTGATAGAAGACTTGGGGTAATTGATTACCCATCCGAAATCCTCGAGAGAGGATAACACCGTCCGGGTGTCACTCTCGGCCTGCTGAAGAGACTGAGCCGCAATCAGCAAATCGTCCAGATAATGAAGAACACGAATGCCCTGGTTCCTCAGGATAGCCATTATGCCCGCCAGCACCTTGGTGAACACACGGGGGGCTGAGGATATCCCGAACGGCAGCGCCACAAACTGGTAATGCTGATCCTGATCCTCAATGTAGGTACGCCATACCCTATAATAGATAGCAGAAGATTTTCTTCCTAGATAGCAGAAGTTTTCTTCCTAGCCTGCACCATGGTATCCACCACCGAGGCAGACAAACCTTTCTCCATCAAGATGGAGGTTTCAGCAGCCAGGCCGTCAAAGCCAGAGTTTGTAAATTGGGATGGCGTAAGGAGCCCTGAGTGAGCAGATCTGGCGCCCCTGGCAGGACGTACTGGTCTACTGCCATTTGTACCACGTCTGCGAACCACACTCTTCTTGGCCACCTTGGGGCCACCAGAATCACTGGCACCCTTTCCAGAGCAATCTTGTGCAGAACCCTGCCCAGCAGGGGGAACGGAGGAAAGACATACAGGAGCCGAAATTCCTTCCATGACATTGACAGAGCATCCGTGGCCAAGGCCAGAGGATCCTGAGACAGGGAGACAAAGACCGGGAGCTTGTGATTGTGAAGGGATGCGAACAGATCCACATCCGGTAGACCCCAACGGTGACACAGGGACTGGAATACCCTGTTGCAGAGGGACCACTCCCCCTGACGGGAAGTCCCCCTGCTCAGAGAGTCTGCCAGCAGATTCTCTACCCCCGAGATATACACAGCCGAAATACATTGAACATTGGCCTCCGCCCATGTCATAATCCGCGACACCTCCTGGAGGGCACCTCTGCTCCGGGTCCCTCCCTGATGGTTGATGTAGGCAACCGCCGTCCTGTTGTCTGAGCGCACCTGCACAGCCAGACCCTTCAGGTGATTGGTCAACTGCTCCAGTACCAACCTGATCGCCCTTAGTTCCAGAATGTTGATGGGCAGTTGGGCCTCCTGAGGGCCCCACCTCCCCTGGAACCGCAGGGACTTCCAGAATCCCCCCCAACCTGACAGACTGGCATCCATGATGACAGTCTCCCAGGAGGGGGCCAGGAAGGACCTGCCCTGTAGCAGGTTCTTGTGGTCCAGCCACCACGAGAGGGACTCTCGGACCAATGGGGGAAGCACACAAACCCCGTCCAAAGACGTGGGGTCCTTGTCCCAAACTGACAGAAGGTGAAGCTGCAGAGGCCTCAAATGGAACTGAGCAAAGGACACCGCCTCGAAGCTCGCCACCATCAGGCCCACCAGCTGCATTCCCTGCCTGAGGGAGGGCTGGGGGCACAAGAGCAGGAACCTCACCTGCGCAGTTAGAGCTTCCACCTTTTGTTGAGGAAGGAATATTCGTTACTGAACCGTATCCAGAATCATCCCCAGGAATGGGGTTGAGGCCAAATGGTAGGGCCACAAACTGATAATGTTGATCTTTCAACGCGAATCTGAGAAACCTTTGATGTCCCGGGAACACAGGGATGTGAAGGTAAGCATCTTTGA
Organism: Gastrophryne carolinensis; assembly: GCA_027917425.1. NCBI lineage: Eukaryota > Metazoa > Chordata > Amphibia > Anura > Microhylidae > Gastrophryne > Gastrophryne carolinensis. Next base: position 219,705,728 of record CM051234.1, read on the forward strand.
TGTCCACAGACGTCATAAAATCCCCCGGGCGCAGGGAGCCAATGGCCGAGCGCAGAGTTTCCATGCGAAAGCATCTGTTCTTGACAAATCTGTTGAGGATCTTTAAATCCAGAATGGGCCTGACTGACCCATCTTTTTTGGGCACTGTGAAAAGGTTGGAATAGAACCCCTTGCCCAATTCTCTTAAGGGGACCCTGCAAATGACCCCTAGATCCAGAAGACCTTGCACAGCTTTTAGCAAGACCTGAGCTGATACAGGGTCATGGGGGATCCGGGACCTGATGAATCTTGTGGGGGGCCGCACAGCAAACTCTATCTTGTAACCAGAAGACACTACCTCCTGAATCCACCGGTCTGAGACTTGGCGTCTCCAGACGGGCGCGAAGTGCTGTAGCCGTCTCCCCACCCTGGCGGGCGAGGGCGCCCCATCATGCCTGAGGGGTCTTGGGAGGGGCTTTGGGTTTGGACGTCGTCCTCTGCTCCTATGCCAGGAATCTGCGCGAGCCCCTGCGAAGGACACCCCCTTCCCCTGCTTAGCGCCTCGGTAGGGGACTGAAGGGGGGCCCTGGCTCCGAAAGGGCCAAGGCTGCCGCCTGCGCTGGAGTAACTTACCTCCCTTAGCAAAGAGGCCTAGGCGGTCCCCAAACAGGCGTAGCCCCTTAAATGGAAGTCCAGTAAGGGCTTTCTTAGCAGCATTGTCAGCAGCCCACTGGCGCAGCCATACCGCGTATAGCTACCTCCAAGGCGGAAGATCTGGCACACATAATAGCATCATCCAATGAAGACAGGATAAAGTTAACAAACACATCATAGGTGTCACGCTCCGGTAACTCCAGCCCTCTAGGTAAGCCCTCAACCCCCAATCTCTGCAGCCAGCTTCACCTGTAGGAGCCCCCGCTTGCCGGGACGCAGAATACGCCTGCCCGGGATCGGTTGCCCCCAGGACTTCAATGGCTCAAAGGATGAGAGCTTACAGGTATAGAGGTCTGAAGAACCAATGGCTAGAGCGAGTGTAGCGGAAGTCCAGAGACAGGCCAGAGGTTAACACGGGGTGTCAGAGTTCGCAGCGGTACAGAGGGGTGAGACAGCTCGAGGTCTAGGTACAAGGCAGAGGTCAGCAACGGAGATCAGATCGAGATTGGTCGGTTCAGGCAGAGGTCGGCAACTGGAATCAATCAAGCTTCAATGCACAAGACAAGCTTGGTACTAGGCGCTATAACAGGCAATGACACACTGCAGTGGAAATCCCTTTATAGTGGGAAAACCGGCAGGATTGGACAGGGAGACAGTGGCTGGGATTGGTGCACTTAGGATCTGGCGGCAGATTGGAGCACTGGCCCTGTAGTCTGATTGGTGAGCTCTGGGCTGATTGCTCCAGCTGAGCTTCCCAGGCAAACTGCTCAGAGCTGCACCTTCTAGACTTCGTTCTTTTAAACAGCCTCCGGTGGCCATTCTGAGTATTGCACCACCGGAGGACATGAGCTGATTGTATAGGCCAGCAAGCACAAGCTGAGTGACAATGGGCAAGGGGGGAGGACTTACTCGGCGGCACACGCGCCGCTGGGGATGGCACCCGAGGCAGAAGCGGCTGCTGGGCAGGAGAAACCCGAACCCGTTGCCTAGGGACACCACGGGCACGGGTAGAAGGCAAGTCATTCATGACAATAGGTAGCCAGGGCATTAATAGTATCAGGTGGCAAATCGTCTGGGCCGTCAAGTGCATTCCTGACCAAATGCAAAGGCATGGCATGCCAATTGGTCAATGCGCCGGTCCTCAGAATCCCGCAACGTAGTAGTGTCAGGGGAGTGCATAATGGATGTATTAGACAGCCCTAGAATAGGGGCATCGACCTCGGGGGCGATGACCAGCACTTGACCATGTCAGCAGGAAAAGGATACTTCCTGTCCAAACTCTTAGGAATCCCGGGAAGTCTACTGGGATGTTCCCACTCCTTAAGCACGAGGTTATTGAAATGGGTTTGCTCAGAAAATTCAAATCGAGCATTAGCAGTATGGAATAGCTCACCCCTTTGCCTGGGAGCCGCAACAGGGGGAGAGATGGACAAAACCTCAAAAATCTGCACCAGCAATTTGTCAGTATCATCCGGGGTCCAGTGATCAGAGCCAGAATCATCATGACCCCTTGACTTCTCGTCAGATGACCCTGAGTCGGTGAAGAGCTCCCCTTCGTCCGAGGGGGCATGGCCATATAGGGGCAAGAACTCATCAGACTCCGTAGGGAAAAGAGCGGTATCAGGGGCTAAGTGCCGCTTTTTTGCGGTGGCCTTACGCGCTAAGGTATTAGCAAGCAATTTTTCAACACTGGCCAGTCTAGCAGTCACATCAGGATGAGAATCCCCGCTTGTATTGGGGGTTAGACTCAGGCTTGGGGGAGTAGGTGAAGTGAGGCGAGGTGCAGGCCCAGCCACCGGAGGGGCGGGAAGTACCATTAGCGCCTGCTGTGCACAAGGGACGCAGACCCGTGCATTGTCACCGCTGATAGGTGAGACCCCACAAGCTACACACAGCCGGGCTTGTCCCGAAGGAACCCCGGTCACAATAGCCTCGATTCAGAGACACATTCGTCCGGACTTCCGTAGCTGTCTGTGAAAGTTTTGGTGGGTGTTTGTCATTTTTTTGCTTTTTTTCGTCCATTAGCCTCGATTCAGAGACACATTCGTCCAGACTTCCGTAGCTGTCTGTGAAAGTTTTGGTGGGTGTTTGTCACTTTTTTGCTTTTTTTCGTCCATTTTCTACTCGCACGAACGTTCGGGAATGCGATTCCGATGATCGGAAGCAAATCGGAACATTTCCGTTAGTTCGGATCATTTTCCAAACAAAATCGGAAATTTTCCGTTCCTTCAGAAAACTTCCGTTGATTCAGAGAGCTTCCGTCTGATTCAGAGAGCTGATTTCCGACGGACCACCACCCTATAAATCCGTTTCATTTCCGATCCACTTACGAGAACTTTGAGGGCTCGGCTTGCTATTGTTGAACATGTTTTGCGGCTATGTGGAGGAGTCTGTGCGCCTTTAGCACCAAGGCATCGCATGTATCAGCATGGCCGAGGCCATAAATTGTATAGCAATGCATACCTGAATCAATACATTTCATGTATGCCTTATAGATGCATTTTAATGCTGACCTTAATTAGTCCTTAGCATGTAAACATTTATTTTTCCACACATCCATATAATTGCTATATTTTTTTAGACTTATGTCGTTTGTGAATTATATTTGGATTGTTGAACTTGAATCTTAATTTGTTGTAGGAGTTATTGTTTTAGTTGGTTACCTTTGCTTTGTGTAATTATTTTATATTTGGTTGCAGGAACTGCCAGATGTGCCACTCGCCCTTGCTCCTGATGCCCGTTCTTTGCCTGCAGAATGCGGCCAGGGGTTCTCTCTAATCGGGCACTATGCAAAACCCGGGCCATGGTGGCGAGGGCCCTCTGGCTTTTGAAGTCCAGATTTAGGTGTTTGGACCATACGGGGGGGGGGCACTGCAGCATGACCCCAACAAGGTTATCCCTTTCAGTGCCAAGCCCGTAGATTCTACGTGCTCGCTTCCACTCCACTTAAGTGCCAAGCACGTAGAATCTACGGGCTTGACTTTCCCCCCTGACAGTAAAAAAAATATAAATCAAAAATACTCACCTGACCCCTCGTTGGATCCGGCCGGGTCTCCCCTTTAATTTGGTGCCATCCGATCCCCCGTGGGGGGTCGGATGGCTCCAGGAGAGCCCCCGGAATAGGGCCCCCCCCCCCGTTCGGCAGCAGCAGCTGCTAAATGTAAAAAAAAAAAAAAAAAAAAATGACATTTCCTTACCTGAGGCCGCGCTGTCTCCCGTTGGGTGTCCTCTTCACTGGGGGGGCCTCCGATCGCCCCCCCAGCCTCTTCGGTGGCGAGGAGAGGGCAGAAATTGCCCTCCCCCCCACTTCCTGGAACGGGTCTGCTAGCCCCGCCCTCTTAATGCCGGGACGTGAGACAGACAATCAGTCTGCTCGTGTGCCTGGAGGAGGGCAGATGGGGAGGAGGAGAGAGCTGAGATCGCCCCCCCCCCTTCTCCCCAGGCTCTCTCCTTCAAACACACGAGCAGGCTGTCAGCGGAGATCGCCGGGGGACACAGGATCGGAGGTGAGTAAAGTAAAAAAAAAAAATAAATAAAGATCTTTTATATCTTATGTCTCTGTGTCTTTTTATTTAACATTTAACCCCTTGTGAACTGGTAAGGGGTCCATGAGACCCCTTATACCAGTTCACAAGGCTGGGGGCTGGCATGTCACCCGCTTGCCGCAGCGGGTGACTTGCCATTAACCCCCGGCACCCCCAATTACCTGCCTCCCCAAAGGCCAGGGGGGGGCAGAAGAGCCCGGGCCCACACAGGCTATGTGGGCTCGTAGGCTGCAGGGTGGGGGGGCCGCAAAAGCTGGCCCCCCCACTCTGTGCCTACAAGCCCCCATAGCTGGTCCCGGGCTGGTAATGATGGGTAAGGGGGACCCCATTTCATTTTTTTTTTGGATTTTTAAGGGTTTTTAACCCTTAAAATTCCAAAAAAAAATGGGGTCCGCCCCCCTGGGAGGGGGGACCCTATGTCATTTTTTTTTTTAATAAACTCTTTGTTTTCTGTCATCCAGCAGCTATAAAAGGATTCCAGCAGGTGAGCAGAAGCCAGTGATCGCCGAGGGACACAGTGCTCCAGGATGGATGGGAGGTGAGTACAGTGTAAAAAAAAAATTAATAAAATATTTTTTTCTCTTTTGTGTGTCTGTGTTTTTTTTTACATTTAACCCCTTGTGAACTGGTAAGGGGTCCATGACCCCTATACCAGTTCACAAGGCTGGGGGAGGTGGCAAGTCACCTGTGACTAGCGGGTGACTTGCCATTAACCCCTGGCACCCCCATTACCTGCCTCCCCAAAGCCCAGGGGGGGGCAGAAGAGCCCGGGCCCACGGGCTATGCGGGCTTTGTAGCCTGCAGGGCCAGGGGCCACAAAAGCTGGCCCCTGTGCCCTGTTTCTACAAGCCCTGCATAGCTGGTCCCGGGCTGGTTACTTTGGGTAAGGGGGACCCCATGTCAATTTTTTTGGGGATTTTTAAGGGTTTTTAACCCTTAAAAATCCCCCCCAAAAATGGGGTCCCCCCCCAGGAAGGGGGACCCTATGTCATTTTTTTTCTCGATTTAACCCTTTGTAGTGTGGATGGTATTTGTATTTTATTTGTAAATGTTATAAAGTACTTGTTTCAGTTAGGGGGGTCTCCTGGGCAGGAACGGGGGGCTACCGATAAATATGTGGTACCGTTCTAATCGGTAGAAATGGGGCTTTCACATGCAATACGGTTTTCCTTAATAAAATACATTTTTTATTTGAAATAAAGGAGTCAATTTTCTAAAAAAATGTTTATTTATTTATTTATTTTTTACTTAATAATATTGTAAAAAACAAAATAAAATTTACAAACAAGACATTTCTTGTTAAAGCCTAAACTCTGCTGCAGAAAATATATGTATAATTTTCCTGAAAATTCCAGCAAAAATGGCGCAAAACATGGCGCAAAACATGGCGCAAAATGGGGAAAAATGACCTGTCAACAGAGGGTGACAAAATCTCAAGTAGGCTGGCAATTAAAATGGTTAAAGGTAGCTATGCATGTTGGGTATTGTTCTGTTCGGGGGACCTTGCGCTTTCAGACTTGTTTTTTTCTGGTTTGCATATTTATATTTTAGGAAAAGGTGTTTTTTATTCAGCTTTTTTATACATTTTTTAGGGAAACCCTGCGCAACCAAAGAATTCTTTGAGGGATTAATTCCAGAAAGATGAGCCCACTACAACAAGTTGGGTACGCTTAGAAAGCTTAACATGTGTACTTTCAGGTAATATATGGTTTATGGGGGATATTCCAAATGTAAAGGGTTGTTTTGGTTGAAAAATCGCAAGGTGCGCACTTTGTCTGCAGAGCTGAAATTTTCAAGTAAAATCACTGTTACGCACATGCTTTACTTTGGGGTGTTTGCCGACTCTTCCCTTGACAGTAGCAATGCATGTTGGGTATCGTTCTGTTCGGGGGATGTTGCTTTTTCAGACTAAACTTGTTTTTTCTTGTTTGCACATAGTTTTTTAGGAAAATGTGGCTTTGATTCTGCTTTTTTATCCTTTTTTTAGGGAAACTCTTTGCAACCAAAGAATACAATGAGGGATTACTTCCAGAAAACTATGGGCACATCAACAAGCCTGGTACGCCTAGAAAGCTTGAGGTGTGTACTTCCAGAGAATATATAGTTTGTTGGGGGTATTTCAAATGTAAAGGGTTGTTTTTCTGGAAGAACTGCAAGGTGCGCATATTGCATAGCATAGTTGTATTTTATCTGAAAATTCCCTAAAGCGCTGTTTCAGTTTGGGGGAGTCTCCTGGGCAGAAAAGGGTGTCTACCTATACATATGTGGTATCGCTGTAACTGGGAGAAATTGGGATTTCACACGCAATAAGATTTTATTGAAAAACTTACATTTTTTATTACAAAAAAAACTACAAATTGTAAAAATGGATTTTTTTTATATTTTTTTTTCACATATTTCACCCAAAAATATTGAGAATACCCCTTAAAAATTAAAAACAAGACATTTCATGTTAACCCTTTCGCTGCCAGCCTACCTGCAGCATTTCCCACTCCCTGTTGCCAGACTGAGTTTCACTGTTTCGCGCTACACATGTTCAACTGTCATTTTTGAAAGGATTTCCAGGGATTTCCCAGGAAAATTATATATTGTTTTTTTCAACAGAGTCTGGGCTTTAACATGAAATGTCTTGTTTGTATTTTTTAGGTGTATTCTCAACATTTTTGGGTGAAATGTGTGAAAAAAATTAAAAAAAATATATTTTTTTACAATTTGTAGAGTTTTTTTGTAATAAAAAATGTAAGTTTGTCAATAAAATCTTATTGCGTGAGAAACCCCAATTTCTCCCGGTTACAGCGATACCACATATGTATAGGTAGACACCCTTTCCTGCCCAGAAGCCTTTTATAGCTGCTGGATGACAAATGGTTAATTAAAAAAAAAAAATGACATAGGGTCCCCCTTCCCGGGGAGGGGGACCCCATTTTTTTTTGGATTTTTAAGGGTTAAAAACCCTTAAAAATCCAAAAAAAAAAATGACGTGGGGTCCCCCTTACCCAAAGTAACCAGCCCGGGACCAGCTATGGGGGCTTGTAGGCACAGAGTGGGGGGGCCAGCTTTGGTGGCCCCCCCACCCTGCAGCCTACGAGCCCACATAGCCTATGTGGGCCCGGGCTCTTCTGCCCCCCCCTGGCCTTTGGGGAGGCAGGTAATGGGGGTGCGGGGGTCAATGGCAAGCCACCCGCTAGGGCAGGTGACTTGCCACCCCCCCAGCCTTGTGAACTGGTATAAGGGGTCTCATGGACCCCTTACCAGCTCACAAAGAGTTAATGTGAAAAAAAACCACCACACAATAATAAAAAGTATTTTATTCAAAAAAAAAAAAATTTTTTTAACTGTACTTACCTTCGATTGCAAGCTCTTGTCCCTCGCCGCTCAGCTGACAGATGCCTGTGATCGGCATCCAGAGAAGGAGAAGGCAGGAGATCAGAGGATCTCCTGTCACCTCCTTCCAGGGCACCGATCACCGGCATCTGAGAAGCTGAGAAAGCTGAAGCCGGTGATCGGGACCGGGATGACGTCATAAGCCCCGCCCCCAAGGGGGCGGGGCTTAGAGGCAAGATGGCGGCCACCATCGTGAAGAAGAGAGGAGAGAGCCTCCCAGGCTCTCTCCTGAAGATCGGTAAGTCCTGGGGGGGGATCGGAGGCCCCCCAGGTGAAGAGGAGGGACAGCGGGAGCCAGCGCACACACAGGTAAGTGAATGTCATTTTTATTTTTTATTTTTTTTTACAGTTAGCAGCTGCTGCTGCAGAAGCGGGGGGGGGGGGCGGCCTATTCCGGGGGCTCTCCTGGAGCCATCCGACCCCCCACGGGGGATCGGATGGCACCAAATTAAAGAGGAGACCCGGCCGGATCCAACAAGGGGTCAGGTGAGTATTTTTGATTTTTATTTTTTAAACTAGAAGCGAGGAAAGTCAAGCACGTAACACCTACGGGCTTGGCACTTAAGGCCCAGCCAAGCCAGCACGTAGGTGTTACGTGCTTGGCAACAAAAGGGTTAAAGCCCAGACTCTGCTGAAAAAAACAATATATCATTTACCTGGGAAATCCCTGGAAATCCCTTCAAAAATCACATTTGAACATGGGGAGCGCAAAATAGTGCAAAACGGTTTGGCACCAAGGGTGACAAAAACTCCAGGTAGGCTGGCAGCGAAAGGGTTAAACCAATATTGTAATTTACGTTTTTTAACAGGGACCACACGTGCCAGAGTGGCACAACTGAGTGTCAGGGTCCTTCAGTTGGTGGGCGAGATGCAGGAGCTGCGCAACTCGTTGGGGACCACAGATGAAGAATAATGTTCAGTGGCCTGCCATTGCTAAGTATTTTGTTTTTTATAGTTGTTAAAATTTGAAATTTTCAAAATTTTTAACAATTTTATATTTTATGATGGAATAAAAAAAATGTTACATTGTCATTTCATTTACAAAATACATTAACACAAAACTAATGGGCCCAGAAATATTTAAAATGATTATTCACATGACCGAGAAGTGATTTGGGTAAGTTTTAGGGGGCTAAAATGGAAGAAGAACCTAACCAAGAAGTGGTTTGGGTGAGCTTTAAGGGTCCAAAAGGGAAGATGGAGGATAGTGCTAAGTGGTTTGGGTGAGCTTTAAGGGTCAAAAAGGGAAGATGGAGGACAGTGCTAAGTGGTTTGGGTGAGCTTTAAGGGTCCAAAAGGGAAGATGGAGGACAGTGCTAAGTGATTTAGCTAAACATTGTAGTAGACGTGAGGGTGGCAAATATGTAGGCGAGCACTTTAATGAGCACTTTAAAGTTTGTAGTGCGCAGGTGCAAGATCGTAAGGATTTCCGTCTGGACGAATATTTATTGAAAAAGGGAAACAGAATCGAACGGGAAACGTAAAGGATTCGTTGGAGGATACGATGGGAAAAGGGCAAAAACGAAAGCCTACGTTGTAACATGTGAAAATGAAACGGAAAAGTCTGGATGGAAAATGACATCCTCGTAATTCGTAATCTGCCGTACGAACGGACAGAAGGTTTTCAATGCATGCATAGAATCGCTCGTACGCTCATACGAGAACGGAAACATTTCACAGATCGGAACTAAAACGGAAGTTTTTTTTGTCTCTCTGAATCGAGGCTAAGGAGTAGAAGGGAACATTAGAAGCAGCAGTGCACTGACTGACTGAGGTGATACATCCAGTCCTGATGACTCCTCAGCAACAGGGTGCACCTGAAGTTTTCCCTGCCCTCCTTGTGTCCTATGTGCAGTCAGCCCTTGCCTATAGTGAGCCTCAGGGCTACTTTAAGGAAGGGGTGTGCACATCCTGGCAAACAAGTCTATTTTCACCAAGGATGAAAAACATGTACCCTTGCAAAATATATGATGTGTGCAGCACATTACAGAATAGATCAGAAAGATAAAAATATATGTCCTCCAAACATTTGTGCGTCTCCGGCAATGCATTAATTATTAATTCCTTGTTTTTGGAGTTGTCTTTTCTGTCACTGATAAAGTATACCATGAATAATTTACAGTAAAGCACAAGAAAGGCCAATTTCACGTATTCCTAAATATATCCACTGAAATTAAACTCATGTTTTGTCGATGCCGTTATGGGGTTGCAGTGTATACTTAAAAGGAAATTCCAGATGCATACACATTTCTCTGGCCTGTAGTGTTATCATGTTTCAGTGTTTGATGTCCTATTCCACAGGGACAGGATTCCTCTGTAGATCATGACAATAGATCTTTAATTAAAGCGGACCTTCACGAATAAGAGTCTATCTTATATGTTTCCCACACTCTGTACATACAGATTGCCCACATTAAAAATCACCCTACCTGCATCTACTGCATGTTATGAGCCTTTAAACATCCAAGATGGCGGCTTATGGAAGCCGCCATCTTATCAGGCAGCCTGCAAACAGGAAGTGCCTCCTGACTGTGCTGCTCTGCATTCTGGGACGGCTGACCGTTACCTGACCCCAGCTCTGCTCTGTCTGAGCAAAGCACAGCTATAACCCGTCCCCCTGTACCTTATCCCACTCTCCTCTCCTCAGTAAGTGTGATGCTTCTGAGTCAAGATGGCGGCACCCGTATCCTAAATTCCTGAACAGAGTTGCAGCCCAGTGGGGGAAAGAATAATAAGTAAGTGACGAAAACGTAAAATATATTAATTTTAGATGCTGGGGAACCGTTTTTTAAGAGTTTGGGCTTTTCATTAAATCACGCTGAAGGTCCGGTTTAAGATCATCTGTGGGCAAAAAAAAAAAAAAAATCCATACCTTACATGCAGAAAACCCCAGCTCAGCCCTAACCCCTCAAGCGGTGCTCCTCCCACCTACACATGGAAACTGGCCTTATTAAGTACTCCACGCTCAGGTCAAAAGCCTATAAGTGTCTGTGCGAAAGAACAGAGTAGTTGTTCCAGCCTACATAAAGATTTTGTCTGATTCTCTCTTTGTACCCTTTGCCAGACCATTTTTCAATATTTTGCGCTATACATGTTTAGCGCCAGCTACGTAAAATTCATGTAGCTGCCTCTCCTGTCGTTAAACGGCAGCTATGTAAATTTTATGTACCTGGCTTTCCCCCCTGCTAGCGGACAGAAAAAAAAAAAGCCACTCACCTGACCCCTATATCGAACCGTCCGGGTCTCCTCTTCATCAGGGAGGGCTTCGAGCCCCCACCCAGGCCCCCCCGGCTGCAGGGGAGTGGCCGGAATAGGTGCCCCCCTCTGCTTCCGAGCTGCCAGTATTACATGTAAAACAAAAAATGACATTTACTAACCTTGGTGTCCGATCACGGCGCTACTCTTTTTCGGGGGGGGGCCTCCGATCACCACCCCCTGGCTCTTCAGTCTTGAGGAGGGCGGCCAACAGGCCCTCTCCCCATGCCCTCCCGATGAGCGCCGCCGAGTAACCCTGCCCCTTTGGGGGTGGGGCTTGTGACGTCATCATGCGGGTGTCGTCCCGGCTCTCTGTCAGATGCCTGGAGAACGGTGGGCAGAGGAGAGGGGCAGGAGATCCTCTGACCCCTCCTCTGGCTTCCGATCGCAGACATCTGTCATCTCGGCGAGGGACACAGGAGCTGACAATCGGAGGTGAGTTTTTTTTTTTTAATAAATGTTTTTACTGTGTTGCGTGTCCATGAGACCGCTATACCAGTTCACAAAACTCTAGGTCTGGCAAGTCACCTGCGGCTAGCGGGTGACTTGCCATTAACCCTGAGCCCTCTCATTACCCGCCTCCCCAAAGCCCAGGGGCTGCAGGGCCAGGGGCCACCAAAGCTGGCCCTTGCACCCGGTTCTACAAGCCCCCATAGCTGGTCCCGGGCTGGTTATGCTGGGTAATTTTTGGGGGGATTTTTAGGGGTTTTTAACCCTTAAAATTCCCCCCAAAATGGGGTCCCCCTCCCTGGGAGGGGGGACCCTATGTCATTTTTTTTAATTAACCCTATGTTACCTGTCACCCAGCAGGTAGAAAAAGCTTCCAGTATCAGCAGGAGAGCAGAAGCCAAATTGATCAGCACTGGGACACAGTGCTCTGTGATGGATGGAAGGTAAGTATTAAAAATACAATTCTGTGATTACTCACCTGTAGAATTGGTATTATGAGTATACAGTACGTCCTGCTCCAAATCTAATACTTACAGTTGGGATATACTCCGCCAGATGGCGCTGGACTGCAGAGACATCGAAAATAGGCTCCTCCCGGCCCCTCAAATACCCAGGGACCTCCCACAAATCCCCAGCATTGAAAAGCAGTTAAGGAGAAGCCGGGAGCATTAAACAATTCAAATTATCAACTATAACAATGATAACAATCACCATTGATCCAGGAAAATGCAAACTAAGGGTGGGTTGGAGCAGGACGTACTGTATACTCATAATACCAATTCTACAGGTGAGTAATCACAGAATTGTATTATTCTTAGTATACAGTATGTCCTGCTCCAAATCTAATACTTACAGTTGGGACATCCAATAGCAGTGTCCATAAAGTAGGGTGGGATCCCCAAGAAAAATTAGCAGCAGGCAGTTTAAACCACTGCCGCCTGCAGAACCTTGCAGCCAAAAACAACATCAGCTGACGCCCTAACATCAACCATGTAAAACTTTGAAAAGGTATGAACAGAAGACCAAGTAGCGGCCTTGCAAACTTGTTCAACAGAAGCCTGGTGCTGAAAAGCCCAAGAGGCACCAATAGCACGAGTGGAATGAGCAGTAAGGCGGAAGGGAGGATTCTTCCCCTTAGCAGAGTAGGCCTGAATCACAGCCTGACGAATCCACTTGCTGATAGTAGACTTGGCAGGAGCCAAACCCTTCCTAGGACCAGAAGGGACCACAAAAAGAGCATCAGTTTTCCTGAAAGGTGCAGTAGCCACCAGATAGTACTTCAGACACCTAACCACATCCAAAGAGTGCAAAAACTCTCTCTTTAGCATTGCTAGGATTAGGGCACAAAGAAGGAAGAACAATATCCTGATTCAAATGAAAGGCAGATACTACCTTCAAAGTCAGGTTTGAAACGAAACACCACCTTGTCCTGGTGCCTCTCATAGTAGGGGGGCTGAATGGACAGCGCCGCCAACTCAGACACACGCCTGACAGAAGTGATAGCCACCAGAAACACAACCTTGAGCGTAAGAATGGCCAAGGCAGCATCCTGCACAGGTTCAAAGGGAGCACCCTGCAAGGCTGACAGAACCAAGTTCAAATCCCAAACAGGCACCATAGGTTTACGTGGGGGACGCACATGAGTGACCCCCTGGAAAAAAGTCCTGATCAGAGGGTGCTGAGCCAAGGACTTCTGGAAAAAAATAGCCAGGGCAGAAACCTGACCCTTCAGAGTACTAAGTTGGAGCCCCATCTCCAACCCATGCTGCAGGAACTCCAGAATCCTGGGAATAGAGAACACACGACAGGGAAGAAACCTAGACTCACACCAGTCAATGTAGGCACGCCAAACCCTGGAATAAATGGAAGAGGAAGACTTCTTCCTAGCTTTAATCAAAGTATCCACAACTGAGGAAGACAGCCCCTTCTCCATCAAGATGGAGGTTTCAGCAGCCAAGCCGTCAAAGCCAGAGTTTGAAAATTGGGATGGCGTAGGGAGCCCTGAGTGATCAGATCTGGCACCAAGGGCAGAGCGCATTTATCTACTGCCAGCTGTACCACGTCTGTGAACCACACTCTTCTTGGCCACCTGGGGGCCACCAGAATTGTTGGCACCCCTTCCAGAGAAATCTTGCGCAGAACCCTGCCCAGCAGGGGGAATTGGGGGGAAGACATACAGGAACTGAAAGTGCTTCCATGACATTGCTAGCGCATCCGAGGTCAGGGCCAGAGGATCCCTGGACAGAGAGACAAAAGCTGGAAGCTTGTGATTGTGGCGGGATGCAAACAGATCCACATCTGGTTGGCCCCAACGGTGACACAGAGATTGAGACACCCTGCTGCATAGGGACCATTTTCCCTGGTGAGAGGTAACCCTGCTCAGAGAGTCCGCCAGGTGATGTTCCACCCCCGGGATGTACACAGCTGAAATGCAGGGGACATTGGCCTCCGCCCAAATCTGGATCAGAGACGCTTCCTGGAGGGCCCCCTTAATCCGGGTCCCTCCCTGATGATTGATGTAGGCAACTGCCGTCTGGTTGTCCGAGTGCACCTGAACAGGCAGGCCCTGAAGATGAGTAGTCAAGCGAACCAGAACTAACCTGATCGCTAGCAGCTCCAAGACATTGATAGGTGTGTGGGCCTCCTGAGGGCCCCACCTCCCCTGGAACCGCAGGGACTTCCAGAAACCCCCCCAACCTGACAGACTGGCATCCGTGGTCACCGTCTCCAAGGAAGGGGCAAGAAAGGATCTGCCCCCCCAACAGGTTCCTTGAGTCCATCCACCACAAGAGTGACCTCCTGACCAGGGAGGAGAGCACACAGACCCTGTCCAGGGACGCTGGGTCCTTGTCCCATACAGACAATAGGTGAAGTTGCAGAGGCCTCGAGTGGAACTGAGCATAAGGGACCGATTCGAAGCACGCCACCATCAGGCCCACCAGCTGCATCCCCTGCCTGATGGAGGGATGGGGACAAGCTAGGAGGGACTGGGCCTGTGCAATCAGACTGTCCACCTTCTGCTGGGGAAGGAAGATCCTTGCCTGAACTGTATCCAGATTCATTCCTAGGAATGGAGTTACCAAGGAAGGGGACAGTGAGGACTTGGGGTGGTTGATCACCCATCCAAATGACTCCAGAGTGGACACCACCAGCTGAGTATCCAACTCTGCCTGATGTGGAGACTGGGAAGTGATGAGGATGTGGTCCAGATAGGGAAGCACGCGGACGCCCTGACATCTGAGCAGAGACATCACGCCAGCCAGCACCTTGGTGAACACCCTGGGAGCTGAAGTGATGCCGAAGGGCAAGGCCACAAATTGGTAATGTTGATCCATCAGAGCGAACCTGAGGAACCTTTGATGACCTGGGAACACAGGAATATGAATGTAAGCCTTCATAGGCTTCAAGGAGTCTCCATGCGAAAGCACCTGCCCCAGACAAACTTGTTGAGAATCCAGGATGGGCCTGACAGAACCATCCTTTTTGGGTACTGTGAATAGGTTGGAATAAAAGCCCTTGCCTTTTTCTCTTAAAGGGACCTGGCAGATGACCCCCAGCTCCAGGAGGCCTTGCACTGCTTGCACTAGCTCCTGAGCTGACACAGGGTCCTGAGGAATCCGGGATCTGATGAATCTTGGAGGTGGATCGGCAGCAAACTCCAACTTGTAAACGGAGGACTACCTCCTGAATTCACCGGTCTGAGACATGAAGCCTCCAGACGTGAGCGAAGTGCTGCAGCCGTCCCCCCACCCGGATGGGTGAGGGCGCCCCATCATGCCTGAGGGGGCTTGGGAGAGGATTTAGCTTTGGGACCCCAGGAGGAGCCAGGACGTCCACATCCTCTGCCTCTACCCCAGAAATCTCCCCGGGCCCCAGGGAAAGATACCCTCCTTCCCTGCCTTCCCTGCACCACGGTAAGGGGAGGAGAAGGAACCCTGACCCCGAAAGGGCCGAGGTTGCCGCCTGCACTGGGGTAACCTGCCTCCCTTAGCAAAAAGGTCCAGACGGTCTCCAAACAGACGCAGTCCTTTAAAGGGAAACCAGTGAGGGCCTTCTTGGCAGCGTTGTCAGCAGCCCACTGGCGCAGCCACACCGAGCGGCGTATAGCCACCACGAGGGCAGAAGTTCTGGCACACATTCTGATGGTGTCATCCAAAGCTGATAGGACAAAATTTACAAAAACATCACAACTGGAGAGTTAATTAAACACCTCACAAGGCAAATCATCAGGGGCACTATCAAGCATATTTCTGATAAGGGTTCTAGTGGCCACAGCAGTAATAGCAGAGGCACAGACCGGGCGCAGCGCCGTTCCCGCTCATGCAAAGGCGTGGGAGGCCAGCTGGTCAATGCGCCGGTCCTCAGCATCCCGCAGGGTAGTAGAATCAGGGGAATGCATGACAGAGGTGTTAGATAGCCCTAGGATCGGGGCATCCACCTCGGGGACCAACACCCAGGGGTGATCGGCCCAGGAATCTATAAGATTCCCGGGCCGATCACCTCCCTCACCGCGGGACATCAGAGATCGGGATGTCCCGCGGTGAGGGACCCCCCCCAAAAGCCCCAAAAAACTCACCGGCCGTTTGTGAATGCTCGCACTGTCAAAGGGGCGCGCGGGAGGCGGCGGCGGACGCGCTGTCTTGTCCGCAGCTGTCACCCGCTTGTCCGTGGCTACGTGGGAGCGTGGTGAGGTGAGTTTTGGGGGGTTTCTGAGGGGTTTTACACAGCGGGGCGCCCCCCTGAAGTGGACCAAAACCCAGGATAGTCAAAATCCTGGGTGTTGGTCCACTTTAACCACCTCAGCAGGAAAGGGATACTTCCTATCCCAACTCTTTGGAACCCCGGGAAGTTTACTGGGGCGCTCCCATTCCTTGAGCACAAGGTTATGGAAATGTGCCTGCTCTGGAAATTCCAAACGTGATTTTGCTGTATGGAAACGCTCTCCTCTTTGCCTGGGAGCCTCAACAGGGAGAGAGATAGACAGAACCTCAAAAATCTGGGTCAATAATCTGTCAGTGTCATCCAAGGCCCAGGGGTCAGAGCCAGAATCGTCATGACCCCTTGGTCTCTCATCAGATGAGCCTGAATCAGAAAAGAGCTCCCCTTCGTCAGACGGGGTATAGCCACACAGATTCATAAACTCCTCAGTTCCCATAGGGAAAACAGTGACATTAGGCGTCAAGTGCCGCTTCTTAGCAGGGGCCTTATGTGCTAAAGACTTCGCAATAATCTGTTCAACAGTAGCCAGTCTAGAAGAAACATCAGGCTGAGAATCCTCACTAGTATGCAACTCAGTAGGAGTGAGATTTAAGCTTGGGGGAGTAGGTGAAGTGAAACGAGGTGCAGCCACTGGCAGGCCAGATTGCAATGCAAGCACACGCTACACACAGCCGGTCTTGTCCCGAAGGGACCCCGGTAACATTATCCTGAGATGCCTCCATTTGGTGATTATAGCGGCGCTATACGCCGATAGGGAATAACGCTATATAGCAACCCTGGATGACCCAATAACCCGCTAGGGACGTGGGAGTATAATTTTTACAAGGCCTACAAGTGATATACTAAAAACAGGGCCGGGAGAAGCCAAGAAAGGTTCGTCCCGCCTGAAAGACATAAGCAGAGGAAGACCTTAAGTACATCGTAACAAAAGTGAAGCAGATAAAGCCGCCCGCGAGGGCACTTACGGACCGCAGTAGGTAGGAGTCCGTCGCGCATAGGCCAACCAAGTCAGAAAAGATGGCGTCGGTATACCTCGAGGGGCGGGCCAGTAACAGCGATGACGCGGAAGGCGCAAAAGACGGGCCCCGCCCCCCTGAAGAGCGCAAAGCCAGAAGGCCAACAGCCAATGATGGCGCCTGAGGTAATGCCGCCGCCAAGCGCGGAACCAAGTCAGCGCGTGGCGCACGGCGGCTGACACAAGAATAAAGACATGTGAAAGGTGAAAGCACAGACTTCATAACCTACATATCTATACACATACACACCCCCCCCTCTTTTGCCCCGAAGACTATAAGGAGGATGAGGGAGGACGGCGGCCACTTAAATAGGGCCCACCGAAAGACAGGGGCAAAGGGGCAATAGTGCCGGAGGGGTATCCATAGAGGCTCACCATAAGCCTGAACCGCCTACCTATTGGTGGGGGATTGCGGTGGAGCAGCGCTCCTAAGCACCTGACAGCGGTGCTGCCTACCTTCACCCGACCAGCACAGCCAAGGCTGGGAGGCATATTACTAGTGGAACGGGTGGGAATAGTTCTACAGGGCCGCAGGTTAATAACCCCGCTCACCTGCGAGTAGAGAGCCAATTTCTCGTCCTTCGCAGCCAGACTGCAGAGAAATTCTGGGGATTTGTGGGAGGTCCCTGGGTATTTGAGGGGCCGGGAGGAGCCTATTTTCGATGTCTCTGCAGTCCAGCGCCATCAGGCGGAGTATATCCCAACTGTAAGTATTAGATTTGGAGCAGGACGTACTGTATACTAAGAATAAAATTATAATAAAATATTTTTTCTCTGTGTTGTTTGTTATTTTACATTTAACCCTTTGTGAACTGGTAAGGGATCTCTGAGACCTCTATACCAGTTCACAAGGCTCTGGGTCTGGCAAGTCACCTGCAGCTAGCGGGTGACTTGCCATCAACCCCCGGCACCCCAATTACCTGGGGGGGGGGCAGAAGAGCCCATAGCCATAGTCTATGCCAGCTTGTAGTCTGCAGGGCCAGGGGCCACCAAAGCTGGCCCCTGCGCCCTGTTCTACAAGCCCCCATAGCTGGTCATTGGCTGGTTATGCTGGGTAGGGGAACCTCATGCCATTTTTGGGGGGATTTTTAAGGGTTTTAACCCTTAAAATTCCAAAAAAGATGCCCCCCCCGGAAAGGGGACCTTACACCAATGTATTATTTTTTTTATTTAACTCTTTATAGTGCGGATAGTAGTTGTATTTTATTTCTAAATGTTATAAAGTGCTCTTTTCAGTTTGGGGTGAGTCCTCTGAACAGGAACGGGGAGCTACCGATACATATGTGGTACCGTTGTAATCGGGAGAAATGGGGCTTTCACATGCAATATAAGCAAATATTTGCAAAAAATATATATAGTTTTAGTTTTAAGTAGGGTGGCAATCAAAAGGGTTAAAATTAGCTATGCATGTTGGGTATTGTTCTGTTCGGGAGACCTTGCGCTTTCAGATTTAGCTAATTTTTTCTTATTTGTATATTGATATTTTAGGAAAAGGTGTTTTTTATTCTGCTTTTTTATACAGTTTTTAGGGAAACCCTGTGCAACCTAAGAATTCTTCCGGGGATTACTTACAGAAAGATGAGCCCATACAAAAAGGCCAGGTATGCCTAGAAAGCTTAACATGTGTACTTTCAGGGAATATATGGTTTATAGGGGATATTCCAAATGTAAAGGCTTGTTTTGGTAGAAAAGGGTGAGCACTTTGTCTGCAGAGCTGAAATTTTCAAGTAAAATTACCGTTATGCGCATGCTTTACTTTGGGGTGTTTGGCAACTCTTCCCTTCACAGTACATATGCATGTTGGGATATCGTTCTGTTTGGTGTATGTTGCTTTTCAGATTTACCTTGTTTTTTCTTGTTTCCATATAGTTTTTTTTAGGAAAATGTGTCTTTGATTCTTCTTTTTTATTCTTCTTTAGTGAAACTCTGTGCAACCAAAGAATTCATTTAGGGATTACTTCCAGAAAACTCCACCCACGTCAACAAGCCTGGTACTCCTAGAAAGCTTGAGGTGTGTATTTCCAGAGAATATATAGTTTGTGGGGGGTATTTCAAATGTAAAGGGTTGTTTTCTTGCAAAACTGCAAGGTGCGCATAGCGCATATCACAGTTGTATTTTATCTGAAAATCTCCTAAAGAGCTATTTCAGTTTGGGGGAGTCTCCTGGGCAGCAAAGGGTGTCTACCAATACACATGTGGTACCGCTGTAACCGGGAAAAATGGGGCTTTTACATGCAATAAGATTTTATTGACAAATTTACATTTTTTACTACAAAAAAAATCACTACAAATTGTAAAAAATAGATTTTTTTTATTTTTTGGCACATATTTCACCCAAAAATATTAAGAATACACCTAAAAAAATTACAAACAAGACATTTAATGTTCAAGCCCAATATATCACTTTCCTGGGAAATCCCTGGAAATCCCTTCAAAAATCACAGTTGAACATGTGGAGTGCAAAATAGTGCAAAATGGTCTGGCAACACAGGGTGACAAAATCTCCAGGTAGGCGGTATTTTCCGTCCTATAAGACGCATTTATTTTTCCCCAAAAGTGGGGGAAAAATGTCCGTGCGCCTTATCGGGCGAATGTAACGCTCCCGCGTTGCCTGTCACACTGCGCGAGCCCAAAGGAGCGGCAGGGGCTCTGTCCCGGCCCGCCGCTGCGATCGCTGTCTTTTACCGGCAGCGATGACAGCGGCGGGGCCAGAGACAGCGCCCCCGCCGCTCCTCCATCTGCTGCCTCTTCCACGCCCACCTGCTGCCCTGACCTGGGTGCTCGCATGTGCCCAGGAAGAGGCAGCAGATAGAGGAGCGGCGGGCGCTGTCTCTGGCCCCACCGCCGTCATCGCTGCCGGTAAAAGACAGCGATTGCAGCGGCGGGGCCGGCACTGCTTCTTACGGCCAGCTCCGTGAATGGGGTGGGCGTGGCCTGTGCCGACTGCCGCACAGCCTATACTAATGGAGGGTAGGGGGAAAGCCACACAGCCTATGGGAGGAGAGGGGGATGCCACACAGCCTATAGGGGGGAGAAGGGGATGCCACACAGCCTATACTAATGGGGGGGAGGGGGAATGCCACACAGCCCATGGGGGGAGGGGGGATGCCACACAGTCTATTGGGGGAGAAGGGGATGCCACACAGCCTATACTAATGAGGGGAGGGGGATGCCACACAGCCAATGGGAATGGGGGGAGAGGGATGCCACACAGCCAATGGGAATGGGGGGAGAGGGATGCCACACAGCCTATACTAATGGGGGGAGGGGGATGCCACACAGCCAATGGGAATGGGGGGCACACTGCCTATACTAATGGGGGGAGAGGGATGCCACACAGCCAATGAGAATGGGGGGCACACTGCCTATATGGAGAATAGGAGGGGGGAATGCCACACTGCTTTTTATAATGGGGTGCACACTGCCTATATGGGAACGGAAGGGGGGATGCCACACTGGGTATATGGGGAATGGGAGGGGGGGAATGCCACACTGCCTATATAGGGAATGGGAGGGGGATGCCACACTGGGTATACGGGCAATGGGATGGGGGCATGCTACACTGTCTATGGAATGGGGGCATCCCACACGGCCTATGGCAATGGCATAGGGGAATCAGTTAGGACAATGATAGTTGAAGCACACCATAGAGAGAAAAGATCAGTGGTTGGAACAGATAGGTGGTGTTCAGCCTTCTAAACCTGTGTACCACTCACAGGGAAACAATACAATGTAAAATATTTATAAAGAAGACGAACTACCATAATTTGAATTGCAAAAAAGTTAGGGATTTTAATTTGAGGAAAAGGATCATAGGTGCTGTACAAAATAACATAGCAAAATATCAAGCAATATGCAGATATATAGTACAATGGGGTTGCAGCCCCTTTAAATGACCGCTAGGTGGCGCTCCTGTACACATAAGGCAAAAAACTGTAAATCCTATAGATCACCAGAGAGGTAATATGTGCCCAGATAAACAGTAAGGGGTGAGCCACTGCTCCTCAACAGTCCCAAAACCTATATACACGGGCAATACAAATAGCAATATACAGCAATGCGATTTATACAGAAACAGAGTCTTACAGGCAGGCGCAGGTGGAAGTAATACCCTCGACGTTTCGGCCGCCTAGGCCTTTCTCAAGAGGGAGTGGTACCAGTACACTAATCATGTGTATATATAGTATTCTAAATATAGTATTCTCACTATATTTGGGTGAAAAAAATAAATCTATTTTCAAATTGTAGTGTTTTTGTAATAAAAAATAAAAGTTTTTCGATAAAATCACATTGTGTGTAAAAGCCTCTTTTCTCCTGGTTACAACGCAACTACTGATAGACACCCTTTCCTGTCCAGGAGACACCCCCAAACTGAAACAGCTCTTTAGGAGATTTTCAGATAAAATACAAAGGCTATGCACACATTGCAGTTTTTCAAGAAAACCCTTTACATTTGAAATCTCCCCCCCCCCCCCCCCCCCCCGTTGACATAGACATAGTTTTCTGGAGGTCATGCCTCAATGAATTCCTTGGTTGCACAGGGTTGCCCTAAGAAAAAGAATAAAAAAGCAGAATCGGAGGGGGCGTGGCTAGCCGATGGCGGAATAGGCAGCATTGTGCTGGAGCTCTGCACAGGACGACTTCCATACGGACATCTGAGACACAATCATACAATCCCCCTCTTGATGACCAGGCGCAGGAAACCCGTGGGCACACCAGGGAGGCAGCAGTCGCCCTCTATAGCCCTGTACTTTGGTGCGGTGGACCAGGAATCAGAGGACGACCGTGCTGGCAAGATGGCGGCGGCTCGGCTAAGGGGCACATACAGGACACGCGGGACCAGTGAGGAGGAAGGAGACAGACCGCTCCTTGTGTGGCCCGCGCTGGCAGAGAGGAGAGCCGTGTACGGGAGCGCAGAGAGGCGTCTGCCTCCGATCGAGCGGGAGGCAGACTGACAGCCCAGCGGACGGAGGGGCTGGGGAGAGTAGCGATGGCGCCGCCGGAGAGGTGAGAGGCACTGCGGGGAGCGGCGGCTCGGCTTCCCCCGTCCGGGGGGGCGGAGAATGTGCCCTCTCGCCTGCGCCCATGCTGACAGGCGGACAGGCAAGCGAAGACGGAGAGGAGTGGGAGACATTGCCAGGAGGCCCCGCACTTCCAGCATTGGAGCAGCACGGGGGGGGGGCTACCGGGGGATAAGATCAGAGCCCTCGCACACAGAGGGGGTGGGGATCGGTGTCTCCACCCGCAACCCAGCAGCTGTAGCAGGTGGGTGGGGCTCTCCCGCTGGCTCTGAGCCCCCTGCATCATATAATGGAGGCGGGTGGAGGGGTTACCCCTTCCCCCAAAATGGCCTGGGAAGCTCGGAAACAGAAGATTGTGGCGGTGCACCCGGCCAGCAAGCACAGCAGCCACCCACATGAGCTGGGCTCGGGAAGCCCCTGATGCGGAGGGGGGAGGAGCCAACTGGGGGAGTCACGTGTCCCCTCCAGGACCTTGGGGAGCGGGATCTGCGGAGGGAGATGAAGATTGGCCCCCTGATGCTCCCCCACCTGGGAGCAATAATGATCCTGTGGTGGATGTACCTGCGGCCTCTCACGACTGGATACCCTCAGCTATTCAGCATGTGTGCCCATCCCTAATCGCGGCTCTGTCCGACGTAGTCAAGTCCAACATCTCAGATGCCCTGAGGGCGCTCCCCTCCCGCTCGGATTTTGATGGCTATATCACACAAATGGAGAACACGCTCCGAAGAGAACTCAGCTCTCTCCAAAATTCCGTCTCGGAAGTTTCCCATTGCTCCACTGAGCAAGATCAGTCCACATTGACCCAGAGAGTGGCGGCCCTGGAACAGCTGCAGCGAGACGAGAGGAGACATACCTCCGCCCTTTACTTAATTTTGGACGACTTGGAGAACCGAAGTAGACACAACAACGTTAGGCTGAGGGGGCTCTTGGAGGCGATTGCTCAGCCGGATCTGGAACGCACAGCCAAGACCATCTTTAACTTGATCCCGGGGTCCCCCCCCCCACGGAGGACATTGTTATCGACAGAATCCATCATGCCCTGGGCCCCAGACCGGCAGATGCGCAACGTCCCAGAGATGTGATCTGCAGAATACATTACTACAAGACCAAGGAGGATATCCTGAGAAAGGCGTGGGAGAGGGGCCTGACCAGATTTGAGGGCTCTTCCGTGGCGGTCCTTCCTGACCTCTCATCCAGGACACTTCAAATGAGGCGTGTGCTGCGACCCTTACTGGAGGTCAGGCCAGGGAGCCTCCTACCGCTGGGGGTTACCGTTTCACCTCATCGTCCGCAGAAACGGGAGATCCTTCGCTTTGAAGACAAATGACCAGCTTCCGCAGCTTTTTGCCTTTTTGGACGCTGACCCGATCCGGATCCCGGATTGGCTGGCGCTGACTCTGGAGCTCCTGCCGGGCAGACCGCGGAGGCGGGAACCGTGCGGTCCACCGGTGGGAGCAAGGGGGGGCCCGAGACGTCGGGAACCCCCACCCGGTGACAGAGTGTAAGGACGAATCATCATTGGGCCGCGGCTTCCCCCTTCTTTGGGCACCCCGGGACTGGCCCACGCCTCGACCCTACCACCAAAGAGAATATTCATCTCGCTGATCCAAAACATTTGATCGATGTCCTCGCTCCCCCTGCTGGAGCCGTCGGACTCCCCCCCCCCCCCCCGGGGGACAACGTGACACTCAAGAAAGGGTATAGGACTCCGGGAGGTTGAGAGAGGGGTCCTGTAGGGGCTCGGACGGTGTTGGTGGGGGAGTGTGGCAGCCTGGGGCTGGCGGGGGGTTCTGGGGGGCGCTTGCCTGGGGGAGGTCCGGCCCGAAATGTGCCCTTCTTTGCCGCAATGCCTTAAAGTGTCTTGCCTCTTTGGTTCTCAGTTTTTAATTTGGTGGTTGCCCTGGGGGTGTCCCATGTGGAAGGGGACCCTTTTGGGTGGCCCGCCGCCCCAGCCGCCTGGCCCCGCTCGCACATCCACTTGTTGTGGGGGGTGGGGCTGGATGGTCTGGGGGGGGGCGCGCTCCCCTACCAACACGGGCTTGGACACCCAACCGGGTGTCGCCCTGGGGGCCCGCTTTGGGCCTTATAGCTTGAACTAGACATATGTCTTTGCGCATGGGACACCTATGGGATTACAACGTTGAAGCTTCAAGGGTTAAATGTTGAATAAGTTTGTTGTAAAGTTATCCTTGGACTTCTAAAAGTATCAATAATCGATGACTCTACCTCCTGAGCCCGGGGCCGAGGGGTTTGGAGCCAGTGATATGAGCGCCCCCCTCTATGTGGGTGCCGGAGCCCTTTGGGCCACTGGGTCTGATGGGGACGCTGGCTGCCCTGCCCTGCCCCCCCACTTGTGGGGGGGTGGGCAGAGGGGGCCTGGGCATCCGCAAGATGGGATGAGGGGCATCCCCCCTCACCCACGCGAGCCGTTCACTGGCACCGCCTCGGGGCCCTGTGCCCACAAGATATCATAATGTTATAATGTTACAATTCGGTTTATGCTTTTACTTGAAGAGACAGTTGCTTTCTTGTTTCTCGTTTTTTTATTAGTCCGTACATGATGTGACAATACTCTCCAGTGTGTGCATCTCCTATGCCTATACTGTTCTCGCCTTACATTTCCCCAACTTAGGTGTCCCTGATTGGGTTTAGCGCCCCCGCTACTGGCGCTTCCTCACACAGGGAAACGAGGGTGCTCATGGTTCTTGCGCTCCGCGAAACCCCTCATAACCGAGTTTATTGCGGGTACACCTGAACCCGGTGTCCCGCTCTCCCTAACAATCCCTTCCTGAATTGTAACCTCCCTGACCATTCCCGACCATTGCCTGCCTCTCTCCCTTATAGGTGCTGCGTATCTGTCCGCTTAACTCAGGTCCCGTCCCCTCTACTTCCCCGTTAGTTGGAAGCACCTATCCGTGCCCATCTCCCGACACCTTCCCCCTCCCTTGTTTATTTGTCTTATCTCTTTCTCTCTCTTCTCTTTTTTCTCCCTGCACTCCCCTTTCCCTACCTTTCCTAGGTCTCACCCTTCCATACCTTCCACCCCGCCTCTCGCTCGCACTTTGCACCCCTCCCCCCCCGGCTGCCTGGCATTTGACACCTACAATCACTGTTTTGGTTCACGCACATCCCGGGGCCAACGCCTCTTCTGCGATATGGCTAAGTTGACAGTCTGCTCCCTGAACATCAAAGGGCTAAATGTTCCCGAAAAGCGCTCCAAGGTTTTATATGACTTACACA
The DNA here is from genome assembly GCA_027917425.1 of Gastrophryne carolinensis. Classification (NCBI taxonomy): domain Eukaryota; kingdom Metazoa; phylum Chordata; class Amphibia; order Anura; family Microhylidae; genus Gastrophryne; species Gastrophryne carolinensis. Next base: position 219,730,993 of record CM051234.1, read on the forward strand.
AGCAAAAAGTAAGCATTCTTCTTTTCCAGGAAACTCACTTTCAGGAAGATAAAGTGCCGAACCTACGCCATAGATACTTCACATCCTGGTTTCACAGCACCGACTCACAAAACAAATCTCGGGGCGCGTCTATTGCGATCCATAAATCTCTGCCCTTCACAGAGATAGATCATCTTGTGGACCCCGAGGGGAGGTATGTCTTCCTTAAGGTAGCGATTCATCAAAAAAAGTACACAGTGGCGAACCTGTATCTGCCGAATCATGACCAGGCTGGGACGCTCCAGAAGTATCTCAGGAGGCTAGAGGAGTTCGCTGAAGGAATTTTGATTCTTGGGGGAGACTTCAATCTCACTTTGAACCCCGCCTTAGATTCCTCATCCGGAAGGTCCTCAGGGCCATTGGGAAAGTTGCAGTCCTTACGGAAGACACTCCATGGCATGCAGCTGATGGATGTATAGAGACTGGAGCATGGACAAGCTAGAGACTATACATACTTCTCGCCCATACATGGATCTTATAGTCGCATTGACTATATCTTCCTAAGCCATCATGCCTTGCAATGGCACCCTGAATCTCGCATTGGCCCCTTTTTGTGGTCGGACCACGCGCCGTCTTCGTAACGTTTGATCTACCAAACACAGCACCGAAAAGCTGGAACTGGCGCATGAATGAAGGACACGGCATGCATGACCAAAATCAGAGAAGCGATTACTAACTTTACAGCTGACCATGAAAGGGATGACTGCTCGCCAGCGATCCAATGGGAGGCACTTAAATGTGTCCTCAGGGGAATATTCATCCAAGAAGGTTCGAAGCTGAAGCGCGAGAGGGCGGCGTTGGTCACTAAGACACTGGACACTATTAATGACTTGGAAACTAGACATAAACAAGGAGCTGAAATCTGAGCCCTCGCTCCACAGAAACAAGTTACTCAAGATATACGACCAAGCGCATCTTAGGTACAGGGATAGACAACAGGCCTCAATGTATGAAAGAGCGAATAAATGCGGGAGGCTCCTGGCCAGGTCGCTCCATTACAGGTCAGGAGCAACATTCATTCCAAGTATCAACTCCGGGAAAGGAGAGGTCACCACGGACCCGTCTAAGATTCCGGAGGTGTTCAGAAGCTTTTACAGCAGCCTATATAACCTCCAACCAGACCTCACTCAAGCCTCAGCAGTGGCGCTAGAGGCTAACATAAATGACTACATAGCAGAGACCCCACTCCCAACAATCTCTGAGGATTCCTAGGTGGACCTGGAGGTGCCCTTTACAGAATCTGAGGTCCTGAAAGCCATCAAGGAAGCCCCTGCGGGGAAAAGCCCAGGGCCGGATGGTTTCACTCCACGATTCTACAAAACCTTGGCCCCGCAGCTTGCTCCTTGGTTAGTGAGAGCCTTCAATCACATAGGAGAGGACAACCCTTTTCCTAGACAGGCTCTGGAAGCCACAATTACAGTGATCCCTAAGCCGGATAAGGATCCCTCAGCATGCGGTAGTTACAGGCCTATTTCCTTACTAAATGTAGACCTGAAATTGTATGCAAAAGTAATAGCCACTAGAATCAAACCGCTGATTCCTCAATTAATTCATTTGGACCAAGTAGGATTTGTCCCTGGCCGCGAAGCCAGGGACAATACTAATAAATTACTGGACCTCATCTCTTATGTACATAAGACTAGCACCCCAGCATGTGTCTTATCCTGCGACGCAGAGAAGGCGTTCGATAGGGTAAGCTGGCGCTTTTTCAAGGCCACCCTCTCCCAGATTGGCATGGGCCCCACTATTATCTCCAAGATCTTGGCACTATACCAGAATCCCTCAGCCCGCGTGAGAGCCAACGAGATGTTATCAAGTTCTTTCACAATTACAAACGTACCCGTCAGGGCTGTCCTCTTTCACCCCTGCTATACATACTTACAATGGAGCATTTGGCGATAGCTATAAGGAACAACCCAGATGTCAAGGGGATTGAGTGTGGGGGGAGTTGGCCAACTGTCCAATTTCCGTATCAACTATGCAAAGTCTGAGGCGCTGAACCTTACTCTGCCTCAGCCCTTAGTGGAGCGGCTCCGGAGCAGTTTCCCCTTCAAATGGCAGCCCTCCGCAGAAAAATCCCTGGGTACCCTTGTGCCATCCGATCTAAACAACCTCTATGAGCTGAACTTCAAAGCTCTACAGACTAAAGTCAATCAGGACCTTGCGAAATACGATAGAGGACGATATTCGTGGTTCGGAAGGATAAGCATCCTAAAGATGGATATACTCCCCAGGTTCCTATATCTTTTTCAAACAATTCCGATCAGACTCCCCCGACACTTTTTCAAAGCCTTACAAGCGACATTTCTGAAGTTCATCTGGGGTTCACGGAAGCCACGTATCAGATTCAATATATTAGCCAGACCTAAGAGTAAAGGCGGAACTGGGGCTCCGGACCTAAGACTTTATCACTCTGTGGCTGTCATCACGAGGATGGCGGACTGGACATACAGAAAAGAGGACAAGCTCTGGGTCCAATTGGAACAGGATCTCCTGGGATACAACCCGTGCTCCCTCCCATGGATATCCACTGCGGGAGACGCTAACAGAAAAGGGTTTCCCTACTTGATTCAGCATTTTCTTTCTAGTTGGGACAGTCTGCAGCGTCAGGAAGAACTGGTGAGTAGGCCGGGCCCCCTTACTCCACTATTTAACAACCCGGAATTCATACCGGGACAGAACACTCCCAGATTCTTGATCTGGAGAGAGGCGGAGGATGTTAGGTTGAGGGACATGCTGGTAGGGGGGAGGCTGCCATCCCTGGCTGAGATGAGAGAACAAAACGTAGGTGGTCACTTATCTTGGCTACATCACTGGCAGCTTGAGGCATTTCTCAATACAGGGGGGCGCCTTGCCAGGGCATCCCTCCCCCTGACGCCTCTGGAGGAATGTCTCACGCAGGCGCAACCACTGGAACACGTGATATTGACATTTTATAGTCTACTGGTGGCTTCCAAACACACATCGGAACTGGAATTCATGTCCAAATGGGAAAGAGATCTGGGGATGGTGATTACAGGAGAGGAAACTCGAAAGATCTTCGCGCTGACACATAAGCTTGTTGGGGCCAGCTCCGCTCAGAAGAAAAATTACAAAGTACTCACGTGGTGGTATAGATGCCCAACGGACATTGCGTCATATTCATCTGGAGGGTCGGACGCCTGCTTGAGATGCGGGGCACTTCGGGGAGGGATTTTACATATCTGGTGGGAGTGTCCTCCGATCCTGAAGCTCTGGGACACTGTCTTCAAGATTCACACAGAGGTAGAGGGCTCGGTGGTGTTAAACAATCCAGGGGTCGCTCTGCTTTCCTTGATCCCTGGCTCCATAGCCAAGGCGAAGAAAGGAGTCCTTAAATACTTCCTCACAGCTGTAAGATCAATCATCCCCAGGCATTGGAAATCCCCCATTCCCCCAAGTATAGCAGAATGGTTCGCTAAAATGGACAACATACTTAGAATGGAAGAACTGATAGCGGTGGATAGAGAGCGAACGAATGTGCATGGGACAACCTGGATGAGCTGGATCAGGTTCAGGGAGTCGGACGCGGCAAAGGCCTTCATGGGGGCAGAAGTTGACAGTGGATGAGAGACCTCATAGACGAGGCCCGATGCGTGAGATGCCCTCCTAGTGCATATGTCAGCAGGGCGATGTTATGGGGTCCCCTTGCCTACATCCATACCTCCCTGTGTGCTACCTTCCCTCTCCCCATTATCCCTGGCTTTCCCCCCTCCCTTCTGCTCATTTCAACTTCCTTTCTTTCTACAGTCTTTCTCTGTGTCGTGGGTTCCCCCCCCCCCTGGTCAGACTTGACCCGCCCCCGCTGGTCTCCCTCCTGTCCTGACTTAATCTTGGGGGGGCTCTCTTGGGGCGCGCACGCTTCAGGCCTTCCTTCCCGGCCCCGTGGGTTTCTGGGGAGCAAATCCTGGGCCCTTTACTCGGGCTATGTATTGTGGAATCTCCGCATGTTTCCTTCCGGGCGGGAGGGGGGAGGGGTCCGCCATCCCGGGCGGGGGGATGGCCCGGCATGGTGCGGCCTGGGGGGCCCCCCTTACGTATCCGCTGGGGTGGCCACTAACGGTGGCCTTGGCCACGCTACAGGTGGATTTCTGGTTAACCCACTCCCTGGTAATTCAGCGGCTCTCCAATGGGGTTGGGAGATGCAGACACTGCGTGTTGTCGGGTGAATGCGCGGTGCGATGGGGGTGGGTGACCGGCGGGAGGAACTGGCGTTGTCCCAGCTGCGCCTGGAGATGGGGGCGGGGCAGGGGCCTAGAATGTCTCTATGTTTATTCGACTGTACCTTCTATTCTTGTACTGTTATGTATCCTTTTATTTGAAAAAAATCAATAAAAAGAGATTAAACTGAAAAGCAGAATCAAAGCCAAATTTTCCTTAAAAATAAATATGCGAACAAGAAAAAACAAGGTCCCCCGAACAGAACAATACCCAACATGCATCTAAAACCCCTCCCCACTCACACCTTCTCCTCCAAAGCACTTCACTGCAGCAGCCTGGAAGACGACAAGCCAGGACTGACGCATGCAGCTCCCTGCATGGGAAATGGCTCACCTCTAGGTGATTATTAAAGCTGGCTCTCCATATTCGCGACTTCAGCAATTGCGGGATTTATTGTTTGCTTCAGATGGGGTTTATAAGGAAAAAATCCTTACCTCACCCGGATCCAGCACCATTTGTTCCCCCTGGCACGGACGACATCCTCACAAACTCCATGTTCGCGCCCCTGCCGCCCATTTAATTAAGGTGGGTGGAGTCGTGCACAGTGCGGGGAATGCCCCTCTAAACATTTTCATTAAGATAAAGAAGCCCAGGTCCTGGACTGCAACGGCGCTGGATCTCCATTGAGGTAAGGGTTCTCTTTCTTAATAAACCACCTCCTCACCCTGCCCTGCACTAAGTGTGCCTCCCAGCGCTCTTTTTTTTGGGGATGTTATTCGCAAATTAACAGTATTTGCGACTATGCCATTCACCCAACCCCTGTGAATACAGAGGGCCAGCCGTATTTTTTTTATTAGGCTTACTGTATGTGGAGGAGCACTGGGAGAGGACGCATATGGGTGAGTGAGTGAGGGGAGGAGGTTATTTTAGAGATTTTAGAAGGACTGTCCAGGCAAGCTAAAACAAAATCTCACTTACCAGCCAGCCCTGCGGGCTTGATCCCACATAGCACTGCAGGCTGAGCCAGTCCAGTTGCAGCATTGTGAGCTCTGAAGCTAAGAAAGAGCTCTGAAACGAATTATGTGAGTATCCACCTATTAACAAAAGGGAGCCAGCAGAGACAAGTCCGGCCAGGGCATGCACTGTCGGCACCGAACCTGACATGGTTAAAACCAAATTGCAACAGCCAGCAGGAGACTGGGCTGGCAGGTAAGCGAGCTGAGTCTTTAAGGTGAGTATTTTTTAATTTGCCCATGGAAAGCCTTTAAAGTTGTAACAGACACCATATGTCTTTTCTAGTTGCACACAATTAAATGACTTTTAAGTACAGACTTTGTAATAAGGCCGTATGCATTTATCATAGCATATGTCATTGTGAGTGTACTGAGACCTACACACCTTACCTTACTCTTGATCCTCCGCTGGGAATCCAGGGCCACGATTGGGATAAGATAAGATAAGATTTACAGGCGTTCTGTAAGGTTTGTGTGGGGGGGGCTCCAGAATTCAATCTTATAGCAAATACCCGCACACTTAGATATATTTGAGGAAAGGTAAGTGTGAGAAATATGACAGAAATTGTATATCCCATCTCTGATATGCCCCTGTCTTCTGTCATCAAGAGGTCTTATGCATTAAAAGGATTTTTTTGTCCTTATGTGTAGTGGTCCCACCAAGCAAATATTACCCTCACTCGGGGTTTAGAATTGACTGTATGGGTACATACAATTATCTAGAATTGGAAGTTTCTAACATGATATATTAAAATCTGCTAAGCAAGAAACCTGCTATGTACTATATGATTTGTAACCATTTTTATTGATAATGTACATAAATGAAACTTTATTTTATATATGAAATATTTTTTTCATTAAACATTAATGAATTTCTCAAGATCCCTATATCTTTCAAGTTTGTAAGGAGTGGTGGTAGAAGGCGGTTGGGTGGGTTATCCCATTCTAGATAAATATTAAGAGGTCCTAGTCAGAAGTTGCAATAACGCATATTTTAGCGCAGTAAACATTTAAAGTCATACTTCAGTCAAAAAAACGAAAACACTATACTCACTTTCATCCCCCCCCTCCCCCCAATATTGCTAGTCTGTTGCTGGCAAACTTCCCGGGCCGCCGGATCGTGCCATCATCACTGGAACTATGACACGCCACTGCAGTGAATGGAGCAGGAACAGTACAGCACACATGGTCTCCTTCTGCCGTCAACCTTCCACGTTTCTGTCTATAATGATGATTGTGCTCACTTACCTTACAATCAGATTGGAGGCTGGACATTGTATTTTACAATCTAATGTTGCCTAGCTTCCAATTCAATTCTAAGGTAATTGGGTGCAATCACCATTAGACTTTACAATGAGATCACCTTACATTCTGGTTGTAAACTGTAGTACTGTACTACCCACCCACATTACAATCTGCTGTTGAAGAACATCCAATATCTTTATCCTTGGGGCATCTCAATTCGGGATGACTTCCCCAAAATCACCTGGCATACTTGTGTAGATGTCAAGCCCATGGCGCATGTGTACCCGCCTTTCCCGCATATCTCTGAGGCACGTATCCACGGCAGGCATGTCTGAATAGCTGACTCGGGGGTGTGACCAGCTGCGTCTATGCTCTATTTAGAAATTCAAGGTGAAATCAGTTAAGATTGGTTGGCGGACCATGCATGCGCCATGGGATCGCCAGTAGGTGAGGTTTTTTCTCCAGGCAATCCTTGGTGATATACACAGCCAAACATTACAAGTCAGGATGCCCTGCAGGAGAGGAACAACACCCTGGAGAGTGGTGTTCCTCTTTAAAACTACTACTGCCCATGATGTGGAAGAGAAACAAAACCTGGTATTTTCTTGGGTCTTGTACTTGGTCTCATGGGCACCCTGATTTTGAATGCCCCACTGTGTGAAATTCCGCAGATCACTTGATCACCTTACCAGCAACACTGTGGCTCATGTGCACAGTGCCAACAAATCGGGTTTACTAGGTGCACATTTATATGCAAGACTAGGGATCTTGAAAGGTAAACTAGCTGCTGGCCTAGCTCCTCTTCAGCTGTGTGTAACTGCGCCAGCCATTCAGAAAACAGATCCTAGTAGCAGAGGCACTCTTACCATATAATCCGGTTGGGTGCAATGGCTAGCGGTGGCGCCGCATATCCAAGCGAGAAGAAAAGTCAACACTCCAAGAAGTCAGTTCTATTGTAATCACAACACCAAAGTCCACAAATATAAATGTTGCGCATATCATTGTTCATACAGTGGTCCAACATTTCGGGGCTCAGACGCCACTTGGACGTTCAACTCGGCCCGCCGTCCTTCTGCCTGTGTCGGGGGAAGACATCCCCGTCAGGAGGGCCTGGAACCTGCCCAGCAACTGATGACATCATAGCTGGTGGGAGCCAATGAGAAGACTCCGTGCCGCAGACGGCGTCTTTGTCTGCAGCTGATCACATGTGTGGGTCTCAGCAGTGGCGGGGTTCCCATCGCTAACGGGCCCCACCATTTCCAGTGACACTCCCTTCTGCCAGCTACTTCCTGGATGGCAGTGAATGGTGCTCAGGGACATAAAAAGTAAACAATGCTAGCAAAGACTAATAATGTTTTTTACGGAAGAAGGGGAGCCACAATGGGAATTCAAGAAAAGCCATTCAGAAAAGACTCTTGCAGGTGCATGAATCAGCTGGAGGAAAGCCAGGGATGCCGCTGGGGCCCAAATACTCAGTGGGATTGCTGGCGGAGTGATTGAACAATGTGGAGAATTTCACACAGACGGCTATCCCAAATCAGGATGCCCCAGGGACAGGGAATGAGTTGGACCTAGAGTCATTTAGTTCCTCTTTAAAAAGGATAGAATTTGCTTTGTATGCTTGGAAGCATTGCTAGACACTATACGAATGTTCCTATGCATTACATAGGCAGTGTTTATGCCCCGCTATGTGAACCCCCCCCCCCCTAGTTAACCAGTAAAAACTCACCTGTATAGTCTCATGCATGGGCTATCGTTCAATGAGAGACGCCTGCTATGATAACATCATTCTTCAGACGGCTCTCATTTTCTTGAATGGGGAGCATGCGCTGTAGCATCCTTGGCCATGTGCACGCTCTCCTCAAAGCCTATCTGAATGACTGGAAGGGGAGTGTGCGGGGATGCAGTGGATGCATCATCACATGCTCTCCATTGCAAACAATGAGAGTGGAATTATGAATGGCACAGCAGAGCCCGCGCATGAACCACTGGAGCAGGGAATGCACCCCGCAAAAAGTCAGTGGCTGGCCCTGGAATCTTTTAGATTCCAGGCTGGCCACTGCTGGACTTTGTTCCGCTTTAACTCCACATATGCCTCTATATTGTGCATTTTGATTCTTCCAAAGCACATACTGCATTGTGGCTAAAAATACTCCTTCAAGAGGCTAGGGGGAGTATTTTTACTCTTCTGGAATATATGTAGTGCAATATCTGGTCCTTGTTAAATGCACTCTGATTTCCTGGGTATGATTAAGTCATACAATATCACATATGGCTGCTCAGGTCTGGTCAGTAACAATAGCTTTACCAGGGAACAGGAAAGACATTATTTGGAAGGCACAGTATACCTTATACTTTCCAGGGCCCCACACTAAGAGGGCAAATACATTTAGAGACCCCCTAATGATTCAGTTCACATTCAGTTTACTCTGCGAGCTGGCTTGGCCACAACAGGTTAAAACCTTGCTGGGAGGTTGTGATCATGGGGAACTTCAAAGAAATCCCATAGACACCCTGGCTCAGGTAGGGTACAAGAAATAAAGACATTAATCATCAGCTAAACACATAATTGGAATCTGCAAATCTTAATGCATCCATACATAGTTTCAAAACCATTCTAGGATGCTTAGGGACTAGTGTTTGGTCTCACAGATTGACCAGAGTTCCACTGAACCCAATGACAGCAGAGCCAGTGTCCTACCACTTTCTGACAGAAATTTAAGTCCCATAGTAGTTTTGGGGATTTAAGCTGGTCCTTCAAAAGTGGTAGGACCGCATCCCCTCCCAGAGGGGAAGGGGAGTGACAGACCTGTGACTAAAGGTCTAGAGCTCAGAATGCTGGAGCCCCCCACACATAACCTCCCAGAACATCTGTAATCCTTACCTTTAGCCTCGATCCTCGCCAGTAATTCAGCGCTGTGATTGGCCACCGGCTCAACAATGGCGGCACTCACTACCCACATGAGTGCCGTGCGGCCAGCTATGGTTCTGAATTCCCGGTGAGGATTGAGGCGAAGGTAAGGGTTAAGGGCATTTAGGGGGTCATGTGCAGGGGGGCATCAGCATTCTGGATACCCCTTCATAATGTCTTATAGTGGTGGTACTAACACCCATGGTCCGCTTTAAACAGAGCTGATGGCATTAATATGGCCTGGCAGGGTTCAGTTCACGGTTGGTTGTAAAGGAGCCCTGCAGGCTGGTTGGGCCATTTGGCCCTGTATTAACTAAAATGCGTGATTTCAGTGACAGTAACATCAGCCGGGGCACAAGATATGTGATTTGTACGGTAAGAGCAGGCATCTGCAGTAGCATCCTGAGTATGCTGTACCCAAGATGCTGCAAGTAGGAATTTTTGGCATAATGGCTGTACTTTTAGTACACAGCATCAAAGCACGAGGATAACAACAGGGCCCTTGAGTGCTCTTACAGCAAGCTCTTCATGTGCCACAGCACGTGGGTGAGGTCAGATTTAATGTTCTTATATTCAAACCAACAGCCACAGGAGTAACTTTGTAGGAGCACTGTACATTATTTAAGTTACACTGTGCACTCTTCAAATCAAATTTCTAGGAGTACTAGAAAGTAATTCATCTGCCAAATATTTTAAGCAAGCTCATATTTTAACTGTTCTTTGTATTGGCACTTTTTTCATCAGAGTGTGCCTCCTGAGGAAGTTGATCTTGAGTGAAGAAATGAAAAGAATGAGTGTGCACTATGACAACTATGATCTGACTACTGTCTCATCGTCATGTCTTGCCCAACTGCTAAAACTGTGAGGGGCCAAAAAGGGAATTAAAAGGAACCACATTTGCCTTAAAATGGAAAAAGTCATACCTACACACAAGACCCTTTAAAAACAAACCTCTAGGTGCCTTTTTAAGAATTGCCCTCATATGATGCTGATTTGGGATGCTCCTCCAGCTAAAGAACCATGGGTAGCCAAAAGCAGGCAAGGTACTCAGTATGATAAGGTATGACAAGAAAGTTTGGCTGCTGCATGGGTGTGTGGATGTTTTCTGATGGATTTCAAAAAAGGAAAACATAAGTATCTCTTGAACGCAAGGCTTACTTATGGTGTGATGAGGTAAACTAGTTTAGTGCCCCTGTAAACCAGCACCCTCCCTGGCACAATGTTGCTAAATAAAGTGCATATCTGTTTAAAAGTCCAGTGTAGCAGTGAGCCTTGCCTCCCTCCTTCGCTGCTGATGCAGAGTGGGAGAGTTCACAAGGAAAATATTCTTACCTCTCCCACATCCCACACCAGTACTGGTACTCCTGTGGCAGCCGCACAGACAGGGCACAGAGTGGCAACCCCTGATCTGTGTGCATTCCCCCCCACCCAGTCAAGTGAATGGGTGGGCGGGGTCACGCACAAATCGGGGGAAGCCACTCTGTGCTCCTGTCCAGGATGGCTGCCCCCAGGTCCTAAGGAGAATGGAGCTGTATACCGGACGAGGTAAGCTTTTATTTTATCATTATATCAGGAAGGCGGGGAGGGGGTCATCGCTACACTGGACTTCCACTTTACCTCATCTATTACTATTGTTTAAAATTTGTCCCATGATGCTAAGAATAGGAATACCAATATTGAAGAGGAACAACACACAGTAATTTCACTTACCTGTGTGCTGTTTCTCCGTGAGCCGCGATTCTACAGTGTGGATTCAACACCATACGAATATATATTCTTATAATGTGAATATTTATTTGCATGCGGCTTAAAAGGAACACAATCATGAAAAATGGCCCAATGATAAAAATCTATATAAATATGCTGAAAGTAGGGAGGAAGGTTCATTTATACATCTGGCGACAAGAAATATCCAGCTGTGCCTGTTTTTTTTTTTTTGGAAGGAAGAGGAAGTCAGGTTCTGTTGCCCGATACACTAAACCTGTCACCACTGTATTTTCTTCCTATCATGAGAGATTAAAGCACCAGTTTGGTGGGAGTTTTATTCAGTTCGGGTGTATAAGTAAACCCTCCTCTCATTAGCTGAATATGGATTTTCTTAATATTACACAATTTCATGATAGCCCATTACGAGCTTGCGAAACCTATGTTTGCTTGTATGTGAAAGCAGGCTTACATGCGAACAAGTATAAGCACCTGCATGTTAAACAGCAAGAAACGTCTGCAGGAAAAGGCAGATTTGTGCGAATAAATACATTTATACAGTGATGCCTATTGATACCTATCTGCTTACACGAGAAAGCACATTTCTATTTGCACAGATACTTGCATAGATGCTTATAGATGTACCTATCTTTAAATTGATATTTCTGTTTTAGCTTTCTCTAGGGGTCTTTTAAAATGCTATTGTGTTTCATTTATCACTGCTCACCCTCTGTGTTACTCCTGTAGTCTACCAAGGAGTCCTCTCAACTCATCCACCATTCCCCCTGGAATATGCCTAGCTAACCTATGCCCCCCCTCCCACACACACACATACAGTACCTCCCTGGCAATAGGGCTGATTCTGTACCAGGTGAAAAAGTGTGCTACTTTCAAGTGATTGGCAATTTTCTCTCCCAAAAAGTCCCCTGCTGCTGAATGTGTTGGGGATAATGTGCAACAGCGTATAGCTTGGAACGAAAAGCCATAGGCTGCAAATGGACTTTTAAAGTGAAGTACAATGCAGATGGCATAGTGGAGCAATGCAAATCAAGACTTGTAGCCAAAGGATATTTTCAAAAATATGTAGAGGCCTATGATGAGACTTTTGCTCCAGTAGTCAAACACACTACAATAAGGACTTTGCTGACAGTAGCCACCACAAGGAAAATGCAAGTGACACACTTTGATGTGAAAACAGCATTGCTACATGGAAAGTTAACAGAAGACATCTATGTGGAACAACCACCAGGATTCAAAGATGAACAAAGGACAGATGTAGTTTGCTTACACATGAGGAGTTTCAGAGGAGAGCAGACCCCTGCTTGTACGCAAAGAAATTGCCAGACAGATAAATCTATGTGCTTATTTATGTGGACAATATCCTGATTTGTTATGAGCAACAAGGGGGTGAAACAAATACTACAAAGCCTAAGTCAGCACTTCGAGACCAGGGATCTTCAAGAACAGGGACCTCTTCAGTTACTTTATTGCCCTACTGAGGATATGACAGCAGATATCCTTACCAAACCCCTGACCACTGAAAAAGACAATTGAGGCTTACAAATAAAATGGGTTTAACAGACTAAGCCGCAGCTGTTGAGAAGGGTTGTTGGAGATACTGTGTAACAGCTTACAGCTTGTAAACATTTACGACAGTAGATGGCGCTGTTAACTGGGATGCCCCGGGGCAGGGAACAAAATCCAAGAAAATAAAAGTTCTGCTTTAAGGTAAAAAGAGAAAAACATAGAGAAGGTGCAAAGAGTGGGAGAGGGAATGTATATGACAAGTTTAAAGTGCTACAGCTCCACTCACACACACACAGCAGGGGGAGAAGACTCACTCCCTTGGTGAATGCTGACATCCCCGCCAAGTCCGATGTGGATTCAGGAACAGGCTGCCAGCGATCTGTGCTTACAGAGAAGTAAAGTTGGAGGAGGAGGCACAGGGAGGGATGGGAAGCAATTCTGTCCCACTTCTGCTGAGCTGACTGGAGGGACGGGACATAAGGGGGTATTGCATAGCTGAACCTATAAACCCTGATAAAAATGAATAACAGTTTAGGACAGTGCCAAACATAGCCCAACGCAATAGTGTAACAATTACTTTTGCCTGTAGTAACACTAAACCGGATAACAGCCTGGCAGTTGAAAAAGAAAGGTAGTGACCATTTTGGAGCTTCCTCTCCCAGCACCTCAGTCATGCTGCTGCCTGGATTCAACTGACATAACTGACAATGCACTGTAACAGGAAGCCCAGTAGCACTTCCTGTTTGCAGGTGCCCTGCAAATGCACGAGCCATTTAGTTTCTAAAATTTACTAGCGCAGGAGTTAGAAAAAGGTAAATTTATTTTATGTGCAGCAATCTAAACTGCCCTGGGGAGAGCATATGAGCACTGCTTGTTGCGTTGGTCTGGTTTAAGTCTTTTTTGACTGTTGGTCCGCTTTAAGTGATGAAGGGAATGTGGAAAAAAGAAGAATGAGCAAATATGGAAAAGTGAAACAACTAAGACATATGTAAATGAGAGTGAAATGGGGGTGTGGAAAGAAAATGAAACAGGGAATATAGAAAGATAAAAAGATAGCAGGATGACATTATAAAAAGAGACGGAGACAGGGAATGGCAAACAGAAGGAAAAAGACAAAAAAATGAAACTAAAATTGAGTACAACAGATACAGAGAGGAAAAAGGAAGGAAATGTGTGAAAAAAATTAGGAAGGAATGTAGAAAATAAGCTAAGGAGAGAGGGTGAAAAGAGAGGAAGATGAAAAGAAAGTTTATACAAGGGAATGGAGAATTGGGAATGATTTTGGGAATGTGGAAAAGAAATGAAAAAGGAAAAAGCGGACACCTAGCAAGACTGAGAGGAATACGAAATAAAGTGGAACAAAAAAGAGAAAAAAATAAAATGAGATAGTGAAAGCGAGAGAGATAGAGGAAACGTGAAAAGGAACACTGCTGAGCCAGCTGGGAGCTTTTGCTTAAAAGGGGTGTGGCCAGGGGCGGACTGGCCATAGGGAGACTGGGGAAAATGCCTGGTGGGCCGCTCTGCTTTGGGACCAGATGGACTGCTGCCTTTAACACCAACATTTACTCCCTGCCTCCTTAGTCTCCTTCTCATCCCCCTATACCCAGTCCCACTGTACCTACAAGCCAAGTAACATCAGCCCCCATTGTTATAGCCCCAGCATCATGGTTGAGGGTCTCAGCAGGGTTGACTCAGGACGGCCAGGGACTGATAAAATCTAGGGCTGATTTTTGGCCCCAGTCCACCACAGGGTGTGGGTCATATGGGTGGAGAGACAGGTGAGAGCTTTGGGCGCTCTGTAGCTGTGCTGCCAGATTGTAAGATTGTAGCTATTATAAAAGAGACTTATAGAGATTAGATCCATTGGGACATGCTTCTTCCTCTGCAGGGAGTGCGTGTCCATGTGGATGTCAATACAGAAGGGTGCCAGTGTGAGGTAGAGGATAGGCACAGCCTGGCACACTCTCCTGTGATAGTGTGGGTTTCTGTGGTAGAGGATAGACACAGCCTGGCACACTCTCCTGTGTCAGTGTGGGTTTCTGTGGTAGAGGATAGACACAGCCTGGCACACTCTCCTGTGTCAGTGTGGGTTTCTGTGGTAGAGGATAGGCACAGCCTGGCACACTCTCCTGTGTCAGTGTGGATTTCTGTGGTAGAGAATAGACACAGCCTGGCACACTCTCCTGTGTCAGTGTGGGTTTCTGTGGTAGAGGATAGACACAGCCTGGCACACTCTCCTGTGTCAGTGTGGGTTTCTGTAGTAGAGGATAGGCACAGCCTGGCACACTCTCCTGTGTCAGTGTGGGTTTCTGTAGTAGAGGATAGGCACCAGCCTGGCACACTCTCCTGTGTCAGTGTGGATTTCTGTGGTAGAGGATAGACACAGCCTGGCACACTCTCCTGTGTCAGTGTGGGTTTCTGTAGTAGAGGATAGGCACAGCCTGGCACACTCTCCTGTGTCAGTGTGGGTTTCTGTAGTAGAGGATAGGCACCAGCCTGGCACACTCTCCTGTGTCAGTGTGGATTTCTGTGGTAGAGGATAGACACAGCCTGGCACACTCTCCTGTGTCAGTGTGGGTTTCTGTAGTAGAGGATAGGCACAGCCTGGCACACTCTCCTGTGTCAGTGTGGGTTTCTGTAGTAGAGGATAGGCACCAGCCTGGCACACTCTCCTGTGTCAGTGTGGGTTTCAGTGGTAGAGGATAGGCACAGCCTGGCACACTCTCCTGTGTCAGTGTGGATTTCTGTGGTAGAGGATAGACACAGCCTGGCACACTCTCCTGTGTCAGTGTGGCTTTCTGTGGTAGAGGATAGACACAGCCTGGCACACTCTCCTGTGTCAGTGTGCATTTCTGTGGTAGAGGATAGGCACAGCCTGGCACACTCTCCTGTGTCAGTGTGGGTTTCTGTGGTAGAGGATAGACACAGCCTGGCACACTCTCCTGTGTCAGTGTGGGTTTCTGTAGTAGAGGATAGGCACCAGCCTGGCACACTCTCCAGTGTCAGTGTGGGTTTCTGTGGTAGACGATAGGCACAGCCTGGCACACTCTCCAGTGTCAGTGTGGATTTCTGTGGTAGAGGATAGGCACAGCCTGGCACACTCTCCTGTGTCAGTGTGGGTTTCTGTAGTAGAGGATAGGCACAGCCTGGCACACTCTCCAGTGTCAGTGTGGATTTCTGTGGTAGAGGATAGACACAGCCTGGCACACTCTCCTGTGTCAGTGTGGATTTCTGTAGTAGAGGATAGGCACAGCCTGGCACACTCTCCTGTGTCAGTGTGGATTTCAGTGGTAGAGGATAGGCACAGCCTGGCACACTCTCCTGTGTCAGTGTGGGTTTCTGTAGTAGAGGATAGGCACAGCCTGGCACACTCTCCTGTGTCAGTGTGGGTTTCTGTAGTAGAGGATAGGCACCAGCCTGGCACACTCTCCTGTGTCAGTGTGGATTTCTGTGGTAGAGGATAGACACAGCCTGGCACACTCTCCTGTGTCAGTGTGGATTTCTGTAGTAGAGGATAGGCACAGCCTGGCACACTCTCCTGTGTCAGTGTGGGTTTCTGTAGTAGAGGATAGGCACAGCCTGGCACACTCTCCTGTGTCAGTGTGGGTTTCTGTAGTAGAGGATAGGCACCAGCCTGGCACACTCTCCTGTGTCAGTGTGGATTTCTGTGGTAGAGGATAGACACAGCCTGGCACACTCTCCTGTGTCAGTGTGGGTTTCAGTAGTAGAGGATAGGCACAGCCTGGCACACTCTCCTGTGTCAGTGTGGGTTTCTGTAGTAGAGGATAGGCACAGCCTGGCACACTCTCCTGTGTCAGTGTGGGTTTCTGTGGTAGAGGATAGACACAGCCTGGCACACTCTCCTGTGTCAGTGTGGGTTTCTGTGGTAGAGGATAGGCACAGCCTGGCACACTCTCCTGTGTCAGTGTGGGTTTCTGTGGTAGACGATAGGCACAGCCTGGCACACTCTCCTGTGTCAGTGTGGATTTCTGTAGTAGAGGATAGGCACAGCCTGGCACACTCTCCTGTGTCAGTGTGGATTTCTGTGGTAGACGATAGGCACCAGCCTGGCACACTCTCCTGTGTCAGTGTGGATTTCAGTGGTAGAGGATAGGCACAGCCTGGCACACTCTCCTGTGTCAGTGTGGATTTCTGTAGTAGAGGATAGGCACAGCCTGGCACACTCTCCTGTGTCAGTGTGGGTTTCTGTAGTAGAGGATAGGCACCAGCCTGGCACACTCTCCTGTGTCAGTGTGGATTTCAGTGGTAGAGGATAGGCACAGCCTGGCACACTCTCCTGTGTCAGTGTGGGTTTCTGTGGTAGACGATAGGCACAGCCTGGCACACTCTCCTGTGTCAGTGTGGATTTCTGTAGTAGAGGATAGGCACAGCCTGGCACACTCTCCTGTGTCAGTGTGGATTTCTGTGGTAGAGGATAGACACAGCCTGGCACACTCTCCTGTGTCAGTGTGGATTTCAGTGGTAGAGGATAGGCACAGCCTGGCACACTCTCCTGTGTCAGTGTGGGTTTCTGTGGTAGAGGATAGGCACCAGCCTGGCACACTCTCCTGTGTCAGTGTGGGTTTCTGTAGTAGAGGATAGGCACAGCCTAGCACACTCTTCTGTGTCAGTGTGGGTTTCTGTGGTAAAGGATAAACACAGCCTGGCACACTCTCCTGTGTCAGTGTGGAATTCTGTGGTAGAGGATAGACACAGCCTGGCACACTCTCCTGTGTCAGTGTGGATTTCTGTGGTAGAGGATAGACACAGCCTGGCACACTCTCCAGTGTCAGTGTGGATTTCTGTGGTAGACGATAGGCACAGCCTGGCACACTCTCCAGTGTCAGTGTGGATTTCTGTGGTAGAGGATAGACACAGCCTGGCACACTCTCCTGTGTCAGTGTGGGTTTCTGTGGTAGAGGATAGGCACAGCCTGGCACACTCTCCTGTGTCAGTGTGGGTTTCTGTGGTAAAGGATAAACACAGCCTGGCACACTCTCCAGTGTCAGTGTGGATTTCTGTGGTAGACGATAGGCACAGCCTGGCACACTCTCCAGTGTCAGTGTGGATTTCTGTGGTAGAGGATAGGCACAGCCTGGCACACTCTCCAGTGTCAGTGTGGATTTCTGTGGTAGAGGATAGACACAGCCTGGCACACTCTCCTGTGTCAGTGTGGATTTCTGTGGTAGAGGATAGACACAGCCTGGCACACTCTCCTGTGTCAGTGTGGGTTTCTGTAGTAGAGGATAGGCACAGCCTGGCACACTCTCCTGTGTCAGTGTGGATTTCTGTAGTAGAGGATAGGCACAGCCTGGCACACTCTCCTGTGTCAGTGTGGATTTCTGTAGTAGAGGATAGGCACAGCCTGGCACACTCTCCTGTGTCAGTGTGGGTTTCTGTAGTAGAGGATAGGCACAGCCTGGCACACTCTCCTGTGTCAGTGTGGGTTTCTGTAGTAGAGGATAGGCACCAGCCTGGCACACTCTCCTGTGTCAGTGTGGATTTCTGTGGTAGAGGATAGGCACAGCCTGGCACACTCTCCTGTGTCAGTGTGGATTTCTGTGGTAGAGGATAGACACAGCCTGGCACACTCTCCTGTGTCAGTGTGGATTTCAGTGGTAGAGGATAGGCACAGCCTGGCACACTCTCCTGTGTCAGTGTGGGTTTCTGTAGTAGAGGATAGGCACCAGCCTGGCACACTCTCCTGTGTCAGTGTGGATTTCTGTGGTAGAGGATAGGCACAGCCTGGCACACTCTCCTGTGTCAGTGTGGGTTTCTGTAGTAGAGGATAGGCACCAGCCTGGCACACTCTCCAGTGTCAGTGTGGGTTTCTGTGGTAGACGATAGGCACAGCCTGGCACACTCTCCAGTGTCAGTGTGGATTTCTGTGGTAGACGATAGGCACAGCCTGGCACACTCTCCAGTGTCAGTGTGGATTTCTGTGGTAGAGGATAGACACAGCCTGGCACACTCTCCTGTGTCAGTGTGGATTTCTGTGGTAAAGGATAAACACAGCCTGGCACACTCTCCTGTGTCAGTGTGGGTTTCTGTGGTAGAGGATAGGCACAGCCTGGCACACTCTCCTGTGTCAGTGTGGATTTCTGTAGTAGAGGATAGGCACAGCCTGGCACACTCTCCTGTGTCAGTGTGGGTTTCTGTGGTAGAGGATAGGCACAGCCTGGCACACTCTCCTGTGTCAGTGTGGGTTTCTGTGGTAGAGGATAGGCACAGCCTGGCACACTCTCCTGTGTCAGTGTGGATTTCTGTAGTAGAGGATAGACACAGCCTGGCACACTCTCCTGTGTCAGTGTGGGTTTCTGTGGTAGAGGATAGACACAGCCTGGCACACTCTCCTGTGTCAGTGTGGGTTTCTGTGGTAGAGGATAGGCACAGCCTGGCACACTCTCCTGTGTCAGTGTGGGTTTCTGTAGTAGAGGATAGGCACCAGCCTGGCACACTCTCCTGTGTCAGTGTGGGTTTCTGTAGTAGAGGATAGGCACAGCCTGGCACACTCTCCTGTGTCAATGTGGGTTTCTGTGGTAGAGGATAGGCACAGCCTGGCACACTCTCCTGTGTCAGTGTGGATTTCTGTAGTAGAGGATAGGCACAGCCTGGCACACTCTCCTGTGTCAGTGTGGGTTTCTGTAGTAGAGGATAGGCACCAGCCTGGCACACTCTCCTGTGTCAGTGTGGGTTTCTGTGGTAGAGGATAGACACAGCCTGGCACACTCTCCTGTGTCAGTGTGGGTTTCTGTAGTAGAGGATAGGCACCAGCCTGGCACACTCTCCTGTGTCAGTGTGGGTTTCTGTGGTAGAGGATAGGCACAGCCTGGCACACTCTCCAGTGTCAGTGTGGGTTTCTGTGGTAGACGATAGGCACAGCCTGGCACACTCTCCAGTGTCAGTGTGGATTTCTGTGGTAGAGGATAGACAGAGCCTGGCACACTCTCCTGTGTCAGTGTGGGTTTCTGTGGTAGAGGATAGACACAGCCTGGCACACTCTCCTGTGTCAGTGTGGATTTCTGTAGTAGAGGATAGACACAGCCTGGCACACTCTCCTGTGTCAGTGTGAATTTCTGTGGTAGAGGATAGGCACCAGCCTGGCACACTCTCCTGTGTCAGTGTGGATTTCTGTGGTAGAGGATAGACACAGCCTGGCACACTCTCCAGTGTCAGTGTGGGTTTCTGTGGTAAAGGATAAACACAGCCTGGCACACTCTCCTGTGTCAGTGTGGGTTTCTGTGGTAGAGGATAGGCACCAGCCTGGCACACTCTCCTGTGTCAGTGTGGGTTTCTGTGGTAGAGGATAGACACAGCCTGGCACACTCTCCAGTGTCAGTGTGGGTTTCTGTGGTAAAGGATAAACACAGCCTGGCACACTCTCCTGTGTCAGTGTGGGTTTCTGTGGTAGAGGATAGGCACAGCCTGGCACACTCTCCTGTGTCAGTGTGGATTTCTGTAGTAGAGGATAGGCACAGCCTGGCACACTCTCCTGTGTCAGTGTGGATTTCTGTGGTAGAGGATAGGCACAGCCTGGCACACTCTCCTGTGTCAGTGTGGGTTTCTGTAGTAGAGGATAGACACAGCCTGGCACACTCTCCTGTGTCAGTGTGGATTTCTGTAGTAGAGGATAGGCACAGCCTGGCACACTCTCCTGTGTCAGTGTGGATTTCTGTAGTAGAGGATAGACACAGCCTGGCACACTCTCCAGTGTCAGTGTGGGTTTCTGTGGTAGAGGATAGGCACAGCCTGGCACACTCTCCAGTGTCAGTGTGGGTTTCTGTGGTAGATAATAGGCACCAGCCTGGCACACTCTCCTGTGTCAGTGTGGGTTTCTGTGGTAGACGATAGGCACAGCCTGGCACACTCTCCAGTGTCAGTGTGGATTTCTGTAGTAGAGGATAGGCACAGCCTGGCACACTCTCCTGTGTCAGTGTGGATTTCTGTGGTAGAGGATAGACACAGCCTGGCACACTCTCCTGTGTCAGTGTGGGTTTCTGTGGTAGATAATAGGCACCAGCCTGGCACACTCTCCTGTGTCAGTGTGGGTTTCTGTGGTAGACGATAGGCACAGCCTGGCACACTCTCCTGTGTCAGTGTGGATTTCTGTGGTAGAGGATAGACACAGCCTGGCACACTCTCCTGTGTCAGTGTGGGTTTCTGTGGTAGAGGACAGACACAGCCTGGCACACTCTCCTGTGTCAGTGTGGGTTTCTGTAGTAGAGGATAGGCACCAGCCTGGCACACTCTCCAGTGTCAGTGTGGGTTTCTGTGGTAGAGGATAGGCACAGCCTGGAACACTCTCCTGTGTCAGTGTGGGTTTCTGTAGTAGAGGATAGGCACAGCCTGGCACACTCTCCTGTGTCAGTGTGGGTTTCTGTGGTAGAGGATAGGCACAGCCTGGCACACTCTCCTGTGTCAGTGTGGATTTCTGTGGTAGAGGATAGACACAGCCTGGCACACTCTCCTGTGTCAGTGTGGGTTTCTGTAGTAGAGGATAGGCACCAGCCTGGCACACTCTCCTGTGTCAGTGTGGGTTTCTGTAGTAGAGGATAGGCACAGCCTGGCACACTCTCCTGTGTCAGTGTGGGTTTCTGTGGTAGAGGATAGGCACAGCCTGGCACACTCTCATGTGTCAGTGTGGGTTTCTGTGGTAGAGGATAGGCACCAGCCTGGCACACTTTCCTGTGTCAGTGTGGGTTTCTGTGGTAGAGGATAGGCACAGCCTGGCACACTCTCATGTGTCAGTGTGGGTTTCTGTGGTAGAGGATAGGCACAGCCTGGCACACTCTCCTGTGTCAGTGTGGATTTCTGTAGTAGAGGATAGGCACAGCCTGGCACACTCTCCAGTGTCAGTGTGGGTTTCTGTAGTAGAGGATAGGCACCAGCCTGGCACACTCTCCTGTGTCAGTGTGGATTTCTGTGGTAGAGGATAGGCACAGCCTGGCACACTCTCCTGTGTCAGTGTGGATTTCTGTGGTAGAGGATAGACACAGCCTGGCACACTCTCCAGTGTCAGTGTGGGTTTCTGTGGTAGAGGATAGGCACAGCCTGGCACACTCTCCAGTGTCAGTGTGGATTTCTGTAGTAGAGGATAGGCACCAGCCTGGCACACTCTCCTGTGTCAGTGTGGGTTTCTGTAGTAGAGGATAGGCACAGCCTGGCACACTCTCCTGTGTCAGTGTGGGTTTCTGTGGTAGAGGATAGGCACAGCCTGGCACACTCTCATGTGTCAGTGTGGGTTTCTGTGGTAGAGGATAGGCACCAGCCTGGCACACTTTCCTGTGTCAGTGTGGGTTTCTGTGGTAGAGGATAGGCACAGCCTGGCACACTCTCCTGTGTCAGTGTGGGTTTCAGTAGTAGAGGATAGGCACAGCCTCGCACACTCTCCTGTGTCAGTGTGGGTTTCTGTAGTAGAGGATAGGCACGGCCTGGCACACTCTCCAGTGTCAGTGTGGGTTTCTGTGGTAGAGGATAGACACAGCCTGGCACACTCTCCTGTGTCAGTGTGGATTTCTGTGGTAGAGGATAGACACAGCCTGGCACACTCTCCTGTGTCAGTGTGGGTTTCAGTAGTAGAGGATAGGCACAGCCTGGCACACTCTCCTGTGTCAGTGTGGATTTCTGTAGTAGAGGATAGGCACAGCCTGGCACACTCTCCTGTGTCAGTGTGGATTTCTGTGGTAGAGGATAGACACAGCCTGGCACACTCTCCAGTGTCAGTGTGGGTTTCTGTGGTAGAGGATAGGCACAGCCTGGCACACTCTCCAGTGTCAGTGTGGGTTTCTGTGGTAGAGGATAGGCACAGCCTGGCACACTCTCCTGTGTCAGTGTGGGTTTCTGTGGTAGAGGATAGGCACAGCCTGGCACACTCTCCTGTGTCAGTGTGGATTTCTGTAGTAGAGGATAGACACAGCCTGGCACACTCTCCTGTGTCAGTGTGGGTTTCTGTAGTAGAGGATAGGCACCAGCCTGGCACACTCTCCTGTGTCAGTGTGGGTTTCTGTAGTAGAGGATAGGCACAGCCTGGCACACTCTCCTGTGTCAGTGTGGATTTCTGTGGTAGAGGATAGAGAGAGCCTGGCACACTCTCCTGTGTCAGTGTGGGTTTCTGTAGTAGAGGATAGGCACCAGCCTGGCACACTCTCCTGTGTCAGTGTGGGTTTCTGTGGTAGAGGATAGGCACAGCCTGGCACACTCTCCTGTGTCAGTGTGGGTTTCTGTGGTAGAGGATAGACACAGCCTGGCACACTCTCCAGTGTCAGTGTGGATTTCTGTGGTAGAGGATAGGCACAGCCTGGCACACTCTCCAGTGTCAGTGTGGATTTCTGTGGTAGAGGATAGGCACAGCCTGGCACACTCTCCTGTGTCAGTGTGGATTTCTGTGGTAGAGGATAGGCACAGCCTGGCACACTCTCCTGTGTCAGTGTGGGTTTCTGTGGTAGAGGATAGGCACAGCCTGGCACACTCTCCGGTGTCAGTGTGGGCTTCTGTGGTAGAGGATAGACACAGCCTGGCACACTCTCCTGTGTCAGTGTGGATTTCTGTAGTAGAGGATAGGCACAGCCTGGCACACTCTCCTGTGTCAGTGTGGGTTTCAGTAGTAGAGGATAGGCACAGCCTGGCACACTCTCCTGTGTCAGTGTGGGTTTCTGTGGTAGAGGATAGGCACAGCCTGGCACACTCTCCTGTGTCAGTGTGGGTTTCTGTAGTAGAGGATAGGCACCAGCCTGGCACACTCTCCTGTGTCAGTGTGGGTTTCTGTGGTAGAGGATAGGCACAGCCTGGCACACTCTCCTGTGTCAGTGTGGATTTCTGTGGTAGAGGATAGGCACAGCCTGGCACACTCTCCTGTGTCAGTGTGGGTTTCTGTGGTAGAGCATAGGCACAGCCTGGCACACTCTCCTGTGTCAGTGTGGATTTCTGTAGTAGAGGATAGGCACCAGCCTGGCACACTCTCCTGTGTCAGTGTGGGTTTCTGTGGTAGAGGATAGGCACAGCCTGGCACACTCTCCTGTGTCAGTGTGGATTTCTGTAGTAGAGGATAGGCACCAGCCTGGCACACTCTCCTGTGTCAGTGTGGGTTTCTGTGGTAGAGGATAGGCACAGCCTGGCACACTCTCCTGTGTCAGTGTGGATTTCTGTGGTAGAGAATAGACACAGCCTGGCACACTCTCCTGTGTCAGTGTGGCTTTCTGTGGTAGAGGATAGGCACAGCCTGGCACACTCTCCTGTGTCAGTGTGGCTTTCTGTGGTAGAGGATAGGCACAGCCTGGCACACTCTCCTGTGTCAGTGTGGGTTTCAGTGGTAGAGGATAGGCACCAGCCTGGCACACTCTCCTGTGTCAGTGTGGGTTTCTGTAGTAGAGGATAGGCACAGCCTGGCACACTCTCCTGTGTCAGTGTGGGTTTCAGTGGTAGAGGATAGGCACCAGCCTGGCACACTCTCCTGTGTCAGTGTGGGTTTCTGTAGTAGAGGATAGGCACAGCCTGGCACACTCTCCTGTGTCAGTGTGGGTTTCTGTAGTAGAGGATAGGCACCAGCCTGGCACACTCTCCTGTGTCAGTGTGGATTTCTGTGGTAGAGGATAGACACAGCCTGGCACACTCTCCTGTGTCAGTGTGGGTTTCTGTGGTAGAGGATAGACACAGCCTGGCACACTCTCCTGTGTCAGTGTCGGTCTCTGTGGTAGAGGATAGACACAGCCTGGCACACTCTCCTGTGCCAGTGTGGGTTTCTGTGGTAGAGGATAGGCACCAGCCTGGCACACTCTCCTGTGTCAGTGTGGGTTTCTGTAGTAGAGGATAGGCACCAGCCTGGCACACTCTCCTGTGTCAGTGTGGGTTTCTGTAGTAGAGGATAGGCACCAGCCTGGCACACTCTCCTGTGTCAGTGTGGATTTCTGTGGTAGAGAATAGACACAGCCTGGCACACTCTCCTGTGTCAGTGTGGGTTTCTGTGGTAGAGGATAGACACAGCCTGGCACACTCTCCTGTGTCAGTGTGGATTTCTGTGGTAGAGGATAGACACAGCCTGGCACACTCTCCTGTGTCAGTGTGGATTTCTGTGGTAGAGGATAGACACAGCCTGGCACACTCTCCTGTGTCAGTGTGGATTTCTGTGGTAGAGGATAGGCACAGCCTGGCACACTCTCCTGTGTCAGTGTGGATTTCTGTGGTAGAGGATAGGCACAGCCTGGCACACTCTCCTGTGTCAGTGTGGGTTTCTGTAGTAGAGGATAGGCACCAGCCTGGCACACTCTCCTGTGTCAGTGTGGGTTTCTGTAGTAGAGGATAGGCACCAGCCTGGCACACTCTCCTGTGTCAGTGTGGGTTTCTGTAGTAGAGGATAGGCACCAGCCTGGCACACTCTCCTGTGTCAGTGTGGGTTTCTGTAGTAGAGGATAGGCACCAGCCTGGCACACTCTCCTGTGTCAGTGTGGGTTTCTGTAGTAGAGGATAGGCACCAGCCTGGCACACCCTAGCATGTAGGCACAAGTGAGCAACACATTTGTACCAACAACTGTTAAACTGTACCTTCACCATGGTTTATTGAAAAGCCCAAACCATTAAAAAACAATTCCCCAGCATCTAAAAATAATATATTTTAAGTTTTTAGTCACTCATTATTCCCCCACTGGGCTGCAACTCTGTTAAGGACTTTAGGATACTGGCGCCGCCATCTTGACTCAGAAGCATCACACTTACTGAGGAAAGGAGAGCGGGATAAAGTACAGGGGGCGGGTTATAGATGTGCTTTGCTCAGACAGAGCAGAGCTGGGGACAGTCACAGAATGCAGAGCAGCATAGTCAGAAGGCACTTCCTGTTTGCAGGCTGCCTGATGTTCAGTGAGCCGCCATCTTGGATGTTTAAAGGTTCATAACATGCAGTAGGTGCAGGTAGGATGATTTTTAATGTGAGCAATCTGTATGTACAGGGTGTGGGAAACATATTAGACTCTTATTCAGAGTGAAGGACCGCTTTAATATGCAACTGCTGATATAATCCTGAATAAATAACTATTTTTTAAGATTCTAGCCTTTGCCCCATTTGTTAGCAGAGTCTGGGGCTGGCCTGGCTCCCTCGCAGCGTCCCGTCCTGGAACAGTTCTCTGGTACTAGGCAGACATGGCGAATAGAAGAGACTAGAATGCCAATGAAACCTGTAAGTGGAACAGGATGGCACATCCTGTTTAGTGCGCTGGCTTGGGGACGCGTAGCCATGTGCCAGGGGACCTGTCCAGATGACGTGTGTTTTGGTCAGGCATGAAAATCCAATAAGCACGAATACAGCGCCATTACACGCAGCCTGGGAAAAGCTAGAAGCCTCCCTCCACTGAGCAGCGTGCTATCAATCACACAGGTACACGGACCCTCCGCACCACGCACGCCCCATACAGAGAAAGAGTTGTGAGGAGCGAGTGCGCACTTACCTGACAGCGCAGCCGGGGCTCCTCACACAGCCCGCACCGTCCGTCCCCTCAATGGCCACCACTAGCTGCCTGTCTGTCTGCCGGGCGCCGCCGCCGCTGCCTCTCCTCATACGAGCGCGCACTCACTCTCAGCAGCTCCCACTAGTGATTGAGAAGCCGCTCCCAGACCCCGCTCTGCTGCCGCTCAGACATTTCTGGGCCCTATACAACCAATACCGGGGCACCCTACCGCGGAGCTCCTTCTCATGGGGGACCAGGAAACAGCTGCATATTATACACCCCCAGTGGGTAGAGGTGTGTCTGCAGCTCTTCAAGGAAAAGACTCGAGGGGCAGTGGTCTACTTTATGGGGCATCACAATTTTGAGATTCCCCTTTTGTGGACCCCCCCCCCATAACCAGATTCACTTACCTTTTCCTGGAGCCCTAGCAGCGTCTCAGCAGCCAACCTCTAACTGGGGCACATACCCGCACCAGGTATTTGCGAATGGCTCAGGTGGGCACAGCCATGGCTGCAGGTGAGCAGATATATGGCTGGCAGCACTTGCTCTATGCAGAATTCCTTGCCACACTGACATTGGTGCAGCAAAGGAAATCTGAATCAAACGAGCGCCGCTGATTGGCTAAGCTGCCCAGGAGGAAATCAAGGAGAGGTGAGTTTTTCAGAGATCCCAGGGAATACACACAGCGGGTCCATGCCTCCCAACTGTTCCGATTTTCCCGGGATTGTCCCGATTTGCGCAAAGAATCCCGCGGTCCCGGAATGTCCCGGGACGCCCTGCTCCGTGGCAGTGTGCCCAGGGCCGCAACGACGCCGGCGCGAAGATACTAGCTTCCTGGCGTGTGGGGTGAGAGAGTGGGGCGGGCGCACGGGGGGTGGGTGGGCTGTATGCTGGGTTGGGGATAAAAAAAGTACGCATGCAGGGGTGAAGGCAGCCCTGGAGGGCGTGACGGGGGTGTGGTCGGGGCGTGACGGGGGTGTGGCCGGTGCGTGACGGGGGGGGCGGGGGAATGGCTTGTCCCGCTTTCACATTTTTAGAAGTTGGGAGGTATGCGGGTCACCTCAAAACCTAATTGAATTTTTGTCGGTCTAGCTCTAGAGCCTAAAAGACTCCAGGGCCAGCCGGCGAGGTGCCCCAGGCATATCTTGATTCACGATGATCCACTGTGTGAGCCCCCTCCCCCAGATTTCGCTTACCACTGGTCCCTCGCTGTGATCACAGGCTGTGGCCTCATCTCCGGCATCCCTGAAGCTGAGCACGCTCCCCCGCCTAGCCATTCAGATTGGCTGGATGCAGGGGGGGGGCACTCTACAGGGAAACGGGGATGTGGCTGCCCCAACACCCTTTGCCATCGCTCTAAACTAATGCTTTATTTTGTGTATTAACCCTTTAAGTGCCAGCCTACCTGCAGCTTTTGTCGCCCTCTGTTGCCAGACCATGTTTCACTATTTTGCGCTACACATGTTCAACTGTGATTTTTGAAATGATTTCCAGGGATTTCCCAGGAAAATTATGTATTTTTTTTTTTATGAGAGTCTGGGCTTCAACATGAAATATCTTGTTTGTCATTTTTTAGGTGTATTCTCAATACTTTTTGGTGAAATATGTGCAAACAAATTTAAAAAAATCTATTTTTTGCAATTTGTAGTGTTTTTTTGTAATAAAAAATATGTTTGTCAATAAAATTTTATTGCGTGCGAAACCCTAATTTCTCCCAATTACAGCGGTACCACATATGTATTGATAGACACCCTTTCCTGCCCAGGAGACTCCCCCAAACTGAAACAGAGCTTTAGGAGATTTTCAGATAAAATACAACTGCGCTATGCGCACCTTGCAGTTTTTCCAGAAAAACAACCATTTACATTTAAAATACCCCCCACAAACTATATATTCTCTGGAAGTACACACCTCAAGCTTTCTAGGCGTACCAAGCTTGTTTATGTGGGCTTAGTTTTCTGGAAGTAATCCCTCAATGTATTCTTTGGTTGCACAAAGTTTCCCTAAAAAAGAATAAAAAGGAAGAATCAAGCCACATTTTCTTAAAAAAAAACTATATGCAAACAAAAAAAAACAAGTAAAATCTCAAAAAGCAACATGCCCCGAACAGAACGATACCCAACATGCATAGGTACTGTCAAGGGAAGAGTTGGCAAACACCCCAAAGTAAAGCAGGCGCATAACAGTAATTTTACTTGAAAATGTCAGCTGTGCAGACAAAATGTTAAGCTTGTACCCAGCTTGTTGTAGTGGGCTCACCTTTCTGGAAGTAATCCCTCAAAGAATTCTTAGGTTGCACAGGGTTTCCCTAAAAAACAGAATAAAAAAACTGAATAAATAACATGTTTTCCTAAAATATAAATATGCAAACAAGAAAAAACAAGCTAAATCTGAAAGAGCAAGGACCCCCGAGCAGAACAATACCCAACATGCATAGGTACTATTAACCCTTTTAATTGCCAACCTACTTGAAGTTTTGCCACCCTCTGTGACAGGTAATTTTTCCCCATTCTGTGGCATGTTTAACCGTGATTTTTCAGGAAAATTATAGATATATATTTTGCAGCAGAGTTTAGGCTTGAACATGAAATGTCTTGTTTGTCATTTTTCGACTGTTTTTTTTATATTTTTGTGTAAAAATAAATAAATAAATATTTTTTAGACAATTGTCTCCTTTATTTTAAATAAAACATTTACTTTATTAGAGTAAAACATATTGCGTGTGAAAGCCCAATTTCTCCCGATTACAACGGTACCACATATGTATATCGGTAGCCCCCCATTCTTGCCCAGCAGACCCCCCAAACTGAAAATAGCACTTTATAACATTTACAAATAAAATACTACTACTATCCACACTATAAACATAAGGGGTTAATAAAAAAAAAATGACATAAGGTCCCCCCTCCCGGAGGGGTGGGGGCCAGCTTTTGTGGCCCTCCACCCTGCAGCCTATGAGCCCACATAGCCTGTGTGAGCCCGGGCTCTTCTGCCCCCCCCTGGGCTTTTGGGAGGCAGGTAATTGGGGGTGCGGGGGTTAACGGCAATTCACCTGCCAGGGGCAGGTGACTTGCTAGACCCCAGCCTTGTGAACTGGTATAAGGGTCTCATGGACCCCTTACCAGTTCACAAGGGGTTAAGTGTAAAAAAAAGACACTGACACATAAGAAAAAATATTTTATTATTTTTTTTTAACTTTTTAATACCTCCCATCCATCCCTGTGTCCCACGCTGATCAATCTGGCTTCCTGCTCTCCTGCTGCAGCTGGAAGCCTTTTATAGCTGCTGGGCGACAGAACATAAGGGGTTAATTTAAAAAAAAATGACATAGGGTCCCCCCTCCCAGGGGGGGACCTCATTTTTTTGGGGAATTTTAAGGGTTAAAAACCCTTAAAAATCCCCACAAAAAATGAAATTTTTTTACCAGCCCGGGACCAGCTATGGGGGCTTGTAGGCACAGAGTGGGGGGGCCAGCTTTTGTGGCCCCCCCACCCTGCAGCCTACGAGCCCACATAGCCTATGTGGGCCCGGGCTCTTCTGCCCCCTCCCTGGGCTTTGGGGAGGCAGGTAATGGGAGTGCCGGGGGTTAACGGCAAGTCACCCGCTGCGGCAAGCAGGTGACTTGCCATCCCCCAGCCTTGCGAACTGGTATAAGGGGTCTCATGGACCCCTTACCAGTTCACAAGGGGTTAAATGTTAAATAAAAAGACAGACACATAAGAAAAAAAAAGATCTTTTTTTTTTACTTTACTCACCTCTCCTGTGTCCCCCGGCGATCTGCGATGACAGCTGTCAGTCTGCTCGTGTGTTTGAAGGAGAGAGCCTGGGGAGGGGGGGGGCGATCTCAGCCCTCTCCTCCTCCCCATCTGCCCTCCTCCAGGCACACGAGCAGACTGATTGTCTCACGGTGCCGTCATTAAGAGGGCTGCTGGTGACATCACAACGATCTAGCAGACCCGTTCCAGGAAGTGGGGGGGAGGGCAATTTCTGCCCTCTCCTCGCCACCGAAGAGGCTGGGGGGGGCGATTGGAGGCCCCCCCAGTGAAGAGGACACCCATCGGGAGACAGCGCGGCCTCAGGTAGGTAAATGTCATTTTTATTTTTATTTTTTTTTTACAGTTAGCAGCTTCTGCTGCAGAAGCGGGGGGGGGGGCGGCCCTATTCCTGGGGCTCTCCTGGAGCCATCCGACCCCCCACGGGGGATCGGATGGCACCAAATTAAAGGGGAGTCCCGGCCGGATCCAACGAGGGGTCAGGTGAATATTTTTTATTTTTTTTAATAGCAGGGGGGAAAGTTAAGCACGTAGATTCTACGTGCTTGGCACTTAAGTGGAGTGGAAGCGAGCACGTAGAATCTACGTGCTTGGCACTGAAAGGGTTAAAATGCACAGCATAAAGCTCTGATTGAACGAGAGTCTGCGCATGCACCATTGGATGAAGTAAGATCATCAATCACTGGCATAGTTAGAATCCTGGTTCACTTTAAAGCGGTCCTTCACTCTGAATATAAATATCTTATATGTTTCCCCCCCCCCCCCGTACATACAGATTGCTCACATTAAAAATCATCCTACCTGCATCTACTGCATGTTATGAGCCTTTAACCCTTTAAATGCCAGCCTACCTGGAGTTTTTGTCACCCTTTGTTGCCAGACCATTTTGCACTATTTTGCACTCCCCATGTTCAAATGTGATTTTTGAAGGGATTTCCCAGGAAAATGGGGAGGCCGATTCATCAATAGCGCCAGGTAGCGACAGATGAGCGACTGTAGCGTGATTTTTTCAGCGCCAGCCAGTATTCGCTGTGCTTGGCCGGCGTTAGCTTGATGACAGCGACTCAGTCGGTGTGCGGTAATGTTGAATACGGGCTGGGGTGTCGCTGTTTCACAGGTCCAGCGTTGTATGTGAGCGCCTGACAACGAATGGCCAGAGCGAACGGCTAGCTTCATATTCATCAAAAAATCACGCTCCGAATGTGCTGTCGCTGTCCATTCCTTGTTTAAACCCCAGAGCGCTGGCGGCGATGGGTATTAACTAGTTTTTAACCCCTAAACAACCATATTTTTTGAATGTAACATTATACATGTTTTTAGAATCATTTTGTAATATGAATACATTAATCTCAGACCTGTTAGATCAATTCTGCACATATTTTTTTTTTTTTTTTTTTTGACTTAAAAATAAATCCTAACATTGCAGAAGTGGTCTCCGATTTTTTGACATTAAAAAAAAAATTTAAAAAAATAATACCAATCAATTATGATTAATTAGAGCTTGCTCCATTGAAATGCATTGGACATCGCCAGGGAGCGACAGCTCATACCTGGCGCTGTGAGGGAATTTGCAGCGGCGCTGTTCGGTCCAGGCGGCTTCATGATGAATGCCGCGCTAGCCGTCGCTCTCGCCGGCGCTAGCCTCATTTTGCTTGATAAATGCGTCATTGTGACCGCCGCGGGCGTACTTGAGTCGGTAGTCGCCGTTAGCTGCCGCTACCTGGCGCTCGTCAGACACTACCCGGCGCTATCGCTTGATGAATAAGGGCATATGTATTGTTGTTTTCAGCATAGTCTGAGCTTTAACATGAAATATCTTGTTTGTCATTTTTTAGGTGTATTCTCATTATTTTAGGGTGAAATATGTGCAAAAAAAAAAAATCTATTTTTTACAATTTGTAGTGTTTTTTTGTAATAAAAAAGGTAAGTTTGTCAATAGAATCTTATTGCGTGTGAAATCCCAATTTCTCCCGGTTACAGCGGTGCCACATATGTATAGGTAGACACCCTTTCCTGTCCAGGAGACTCCACCAAACTGAAACAACTCTTTAGGGGATTTTCGGATAAAATACAACTGCGATACGCGCTAAGCGCACCTTGCAGTTTTTCCAGAAAAAAAACCCTTTACATTTGAAATACCCCCAACAAACTATATATTCTCTGGAAGTACACACCTCAAGCTTTCTAGGTGTACCAGGCTTCTTGATGTGGCCACAGTTTTCTGGAAGCAATCCCTCAATGTATTCGTTGGTTGCAAAGAGTTTCCCTAAAAAAAGGATAAAAAAGCAGAATCAAAGCCACATTTTCCTAAAAAAAACTGTATACAAACAAGACAAAAAAAAACAAGTTTAATCTGAAAAAGCAACATCCCCCGAACAGAACGATACCCAACATGCATAACTACTGTCAAGGGGAGAGTTGCCAAACACCTCAAAGTAAAGCATGTGCGTAACTGTAATTTTACTTGAAAATTTCAGCTCTGCAGACAAAGTGCGCACCTTGCGATTTTTCAACCAAAACAACCCTTTACATTTGGAATATCCCCCATAAACCATATATTCCCTGAAAGAACACATGTTAAGCTTTCTAAGTGTACCCAGCTTGTTGTAGTGGGCTCATCTTTCTGGAATTAATCCCTCAAAGAATCCTTTGGTTGCGCAGGGTTTCCTTAAAAAATGTATAAAAAAGCTGAATAAAAAACACCTTTTCCTAAAATATAAATATGCAAACAAGAAAAAACAAGCTAAGTCTGAAAGCACAAGGTCCCCCGAACAGAACAATACCCAACATGCATAGCTACTTTTAACCCTTTTAATTGAGATTTTGTCACCCTCTGTTGACAGGTCCCCCTTACCCAAAGTAACCAGCCCGGGGCCAGCTATGCAGGGCTTGTAGGAACAGGGCGCAGAGCTATTGTGGCCGTTGGCCCTGCAGGCTACAAGCCCGCATAGCCCATGGCTACGGGCTCTTCTGCCCCCCCTTTCTGGCCTTTGGGGAGGCAGGTAATGGGGGTGCCGGGGGTTAATGGCAAGTCACCCGCTAGCCGCAGGTGACTTGCCATCCCCCGGCCTTGTGAACTTGTATAGGGGTCTCATGGACCCCTTACCAGTTCACAAGGGATTAAATGCAAAAAAAACACACCACACAGAGAAAAAATATTTTATTTTTTTTTTTAATACTTACCTCCCATCCATCCTTGAGCACTCTGTCCCTCAACAATCACTGGCTTCTGCTCACCTGCTGGAAGCCTTTTATAGCTGCTGGGTGACAGAACATAATGGGTTAATTAAAAAAAATCGACATAGGGTCCCCCCTCCCAGGGGGGGGGGGACCCCATTTTTGGGGGGATTTTTAAGGGTTAAAAAAAAAAAAAATGACATGGGGTCCCCCTTACCCGAAGTAACCAGCCCGGGACCAGCTATGCAGGGCTTGTAGAAACAGGGCGCAGGGGCCAGCTTTTGTGGCCCCTGGCCCTGCAGGCTACAAGCCTGCATAGCCCGTGGGCCCGGGCTCTTCTGCCCCCCCCTGGCCTTTGGGGAGGCAGGTAATGGGGGTGCCGGGGGTTAATGGCAAGTCACCCGCTAGTCGCAGGTGACTTGCCATCCCCCCAGCCTTGTGAACTGGTATAGGGGTCACGGACCCCTTACCAGTTCACAAGGGGTTAAAAGTAAAAAATAAAGACAGATATAAAAAAAATGATTTTTTTTTTTTTTTTTTACTGTACTCACCTTCGATCCTGGGTCCCTCGTCGCTGTCCCGCGCCACTCACTCAGCTCCGGCATCTATTAGATGCCGATAGTTATCGGCGCAGGGCGGATGAGAGGAGAGGAGGCTCCGATCAGAGCCTCCTCACCTGACACCCGCCCTGCTCCGATCACCACCAGCATCTGACAGATGCCGGTGCTCGGTAAGGGTATAGGAGGAGTGGGATGACGTCATCCTGCTCCTCCCACAAAAGGTGGGGCCGCCGCCTCACGCAAGAGGCGGTGGCCATCGCCGCCATTAGAAGAGGGTCCTCACCTGAAGCCTGCGGAACCCAGGGGGGGATCGGACCCAACCCCTGGTGAAGAGAAGACGGCGCAGAGGGAACGGGCGAGGAGGTGAGTGACTGTGATTGTGACTGCAAACAGTGTATTCTGACTGTGTTGATCTGCATTCTGGGATTGCTGTCCTTTCCCTGACCCCAGCTCTGCTCTGTCTGGCAAGATGGCAGTGCCCGTATCCTAGAACAGAGTTTCAGCCCGGTGGGGGAAAGAATAATAAGTAAGTGACTAAAAACATAAAATATATTAATTTTAGCTGCTGTTTTTTTAAGGGTTTGGGCTTTTCATTAATCATGCTGAAGGTCCGGTTTAACCAGTGATGGGGTGGCTGAGGGCTTAGGGGTGGGGGGGATGAGTGGGGCTTGGAAGAGGCATAGATGAGTGAAGCTGGGGGCAGGGGTGACATGAGCTATGTGGGTGTAAAAAGCTGGGTGGAGGTAGGTGATGGGTGGACTGGCCATAGGGAGACCTAGAAGATTTTTTTTAGCCCTTTATAGTGTGGATAGTAGTTACCGTATTACCCTATAAGACGCACATAGGATTTGGGGAAGGAAAACTAGAAAAAAAAATTCTAAGCCAAATGTTGTGCTAAAACACCCAATTACAGACAGTGTGGCGTTCCCCCATCCCATAGGCAGTGTGGGATGCCCCCCTCCCATAGGCAGTGTGGGATGCCCCCCTTCCTACTCCTCATAGGCAGTGTGGCATCCCCCCATCCCATTCCCTATATAGTCAGTGTGGCATCCCCCTCCTGTTCCCATATAGGCAGTGTGGCATCCCTACCCATTCCCATATAAGCAGTGTGGCATCCCCCCTCCCATTTACATAGTGTGGCATCCCCCCTTCCATTCCCCATTTAGGTAGTGTGGCATCCCCCCCTCTTCCATTCCCCTATAGGTAGTGTGGCATCCCCCCCTCTTCAATTCCCCTATAGGTAGTGTGGCATCCCCCCTCTTTCATTCCTGTATAGGTAGTGTGGCATCCCCCCTCTTCCATTCCCCTATAGGTAGTGTGGCATCCCCCCCTCTTCCATTCCCCTATAGGTAGTGTGGCATCCCCCCCTCTTCCATTCCCGTATAGGTAGTGTGGCATTCCCCCTCTTCCATTCCCCTATAGGTAGTGTGGCATCCTCCCCTCTTCCATTCCCGTATAGGTAGTGTGGCATCCCCCCTCTTCCATTCCCCTATAGGTAGTGTGGCATCCCCCCTCTTCCATTCCCCGTATAGGTAGTGTGGCACCCCCTCTTCCATTCCCGTATAGGTAGTGCGGCATCCCCCCATCTTCCATTCCCGTATAGGTAGTGTGGCATCCCCCCCCTCTTCCATTCCCATATAGGTAGTGTGGCATCCCCCCTTTTCCATTCCCCTATAGGTAGTGTGGCATCCCCCTCCTCTTCCATTCCCCTATAGGTAGTGTGGCATCCCCCCCCTCTTCCATTCCCATATAGGTAGTGTGGCATCCCCCCTTTTCCATTCCCCTATAGGTAGTGTGGCATCCCCCCCTCTTCCATTCCCGTATAGGTAGTGTGGCATCCCCCCCTTTTATTCCCCATATAGGTAGTGTGGTATCCCCCCCTTTCATTTCTCTTACAGGCAATAGTTAAAAATGAACAAAAACAAGTAAACACCTTTAAATCCTCCCCGCTGTCCCCGCCGTCTTCACACACAGACACACACACAGCGGTGGGCGTGGCCGACGCTCGAGCATCGCCCACGCCCACCACTGTATAGTCCGGGTGTCTCTGTCTGCTGGGACCGTGGAGAAGTGACAGGGACAGTGTGAGAGGCAGTGGTATCGCCGCTCGCATTGTCCCTGTCACTCCTCCATTGCCCCAGCAGATAGGGACACCCGGACTATACAGCGGTGGGCGTGGCCGACGCTCGAGCGCCGGCCATGCCCACCGCTGCATAAGGCCGTGTGTCAGAGAGCAAGCGTTGGAGGCAGCTGTATCTGCCGCCTCCTCCGCAGCGCCTGCACGTACCAGCGCCACGGAGGAGGCTGCAGATACAGCTCTCTGCGGCGCCAGCACACCCGGCCTTGGTATAGTGGTGGGCGTGGCCGATGCTCGAGCGTCGGCCACGCCCACCACTGTAACAGGCCAGTGTGTGTGTGCTGGCGCTGCGGAGAAGGTGCCCACGCCGCTTCCGGGACAGCGCGAGCGATGGAGAGGTGAGTAAACTTTTTCCTTTTTTTAAATTTTTTTCCAGCATTCGCCCGATAAGACACACTGACATTTTTCTCTCACTTTTGGGGAAAAATAAGTGCGTCTTATAGGGGCGAAAAATACAGTATGTTGTATTTGTAAATGTTATTAAGTGTTTTTTTAGTTTGGGGGGTCTCCTGGGTAAGATTAGGGGGGCTACCGATACATATGTGGTACCGTTGTAATTAGAAAAAATGGGGCTTTCATGTGCAATATGGTTTTATTTAATAAAATGTTTTATTTAAAATAAAGGAGACAATTTTCTAAAAAAGATTTTCTAATTTTTTTTGTTTTTTTTATTTAAAAATATTTTAAAAAACTAACAAAAATACATTCAAGTCATTTCATGTTAAAGCCTAAACTCTGCCACAAAAATGTTTCGCCCTATAAGACGCACTTATTTTTCCACAAAAGTGGGGGGGGGGAATGTTTATGCGTCTTATCCCTTTCGCTGCCAGCCTACTTGCAGCTTTTGTCGCTCTCTGTTCCCAGACCATGTTTCAATATTTTGCGCTACACATGTTCAACTGTGATTTTTGAAAGGATTTCCCAGGAAAATGATATATTGTTTTTTTCAAGAGAGTCTGGGCTTCAACATGAAATCTCTTGTTTTTAATTTTTTAGGTGTATTCTCAATACTTTTTGGTGAAATATGTGCAAAAAAAATTTAAAAAATCTATTTTTTGCAATTTGTAGTGTTTTTTTGTTATAAAAAATATGTTTGTCAATAAAATTTTATTGCGTGTGAAACCCTAATTTCTCCCAATCACAGCGGTACCACATATGTATTGATAGACACCCTTTCCTGCCCAGGAGACTCCCCCAAACTGAAACAGAGGTTTAGGAGATTTGCAGATAAAATACAACTGCGCTATGCGCACCTTGCAGTTTTTCCAGAAAAACAACCATTTACATTTAAAATACCCCCCACAAACTATATATTCTCTGGAAGTACACACCTCAAGCTTTCTAGGCGTACCAAGCTTGTTTATGTGGGCTTAGTTTTCTGGAAGTAATCCCTCAATGTATTCTTTGGTTACACAAAGTTTCCCTAAAAAAGAATAAAAAGGAAGAATCAAGCCACATTTTCCCAAAAAAACTATATGCAAACAAGAAAAAACAAGTAAAATCTCAAAAAGCAACATGCCCCGAACAGAACGATACCCAACATGCATAGGCACTGTCAAGGGAAGAGTTGGCAAACACCCCAAAGTAAAGCGTGCGCGTAACAGTAATTTTACTTGAAAATGTCAGCTGTGCAGACAAAATGCACACCTTTAAATTTTTCAACCAAAACAACCCTTTACATTTGGAATATCCCCTATAAACCATATATTCCCTGAAAGTACACATGTTAAGCTTTCTAAGAGTACCCAGCTTGTTGTAGTAGGCTCACCTTTCTGGAAGTAATCCCTCAAAGAATTCTTAGGTTGCACAGGGTTTCCCTAAAAAAATGAATAGAAAAAAACTGAATAAATAACATGTTTTCCTAAAATATAAATATGCAAACAAGAATAAACAAGCTAAATCTGAAAGAGCAAGGTCCCCCGAGCAGAACAATACCCAACATGCATAGGTACTATTAACCCTTTTAATTGCCAACCTACTTGAAGTTTTGTCACCCTCTGTTGACAGGTCATTTTTCCCCATTCTGTGCCATGTCTAACCGTGATTTTTGCCAGAATTTTCAGGAAAATTATAGATATATATTTTGCAGCAGAGTTTAGGCTTGAACATGAAATGACTTGTTTGTCATTTTTCGACTGTTTTTTTTAATATTTTTGTGTAAAAATAAATAAATAAATATTTTTTAGACAATTGTCTCCTTTATTTTAAATAAAACATTTACTTTATTAGAGAAAAAATATTGCGTGTGAAAGCCCAATTTCTCCCGATTACAACGGTACCACATATGTATCGGTAGCCCCCCCATTCTTGCCCAGGAGACCCCCCAAACTGAAAATAGCACTTTATAACATTTACAAATAAAATTCTACTACTATACACACTATAAACATAAGGGGTTAATTTAAAAAAAAATGACACAAGGTCCCCCCTCCCGGGGGGGGACCCCATTTTTTGGGGAATTTTAAGGGTTAAAAACCCTTAAAAATCCCCAAAAAATTTAAATGGGGTCCCCCTTACCCAGCATTACCAGCCCGGGACCAGCTATGGGGGCTTGTAGGAACAGAGTGAAGGGGCCAGCTTTTGTGGCCCTCCCACCCTGCAGCCTATGAGCCCACATAGCCTATGTGGGCCCGGGCTCTTCTGCCCCCCCCCCCCGGGCTTTGGGGAGGCAGGTAATTGGGGGTGCAGGGGTTAATGGCTAGTCACCTGCTAGCGGCAGGTGACTTGTCAGGCCCCAGCCTTGTGAACTGGTATAAGGGTCTCATGGACCCCTTACCAGTTCACAAGGGGTTAAGTGTAAAAAAAAGACACTGACACATAAGAAAAAATATTTTATTAATATTTTTTTTTTAACTTTTTAATACTTACCTCCCATCCATCACTGTGTCCCACGCTGATCAATCTGGCTTCCTGCTGCAGCTGGAAGCCTTTTATAGCTGCTGGGCGACAGAACATAAGGGGTTAATTAAAAAAAAATGACATATGGGGGGGGGGCATTTTTTGGGGGGAATTTTAAGGGTTAAAAACCCGTAAAAATCCAAAAAAAAAAATGAAATGGGGTCCCCCTTACCCAGCATTACCAGCCCGGGACCAGCTATGGGGGCTTGTAGGCACAGAGTGGGGGGGCCAGCTTTTGTGGCCCCCCCACCCTGCAGACCCCCGGGCTCTTCTGCCCCCCCCCCCTGGGCTTTGGGGAGGCAGGGAATGGGGGTGCCGGGGGTTAATGGCAAGTCACCCGCTGCGGCAAGCGGGTGACTTGCCATCCCCCAGCCTTGTGAACTGGTATAAGGGGTCTCATGGACCCCTTACCAGTTCACAAGGGGTTACATTTTAAATAAAAAGACACAGACACATAAGAAAAAAAAAGATCTTTATTTTTTTTTTTTTTTTTACTTTACTCACCTCTCCTGTGTCCCCCGGCGATCTGCGATGACAGCTGTCAGTCTGCTCGTGTGTTTGAAGGAGAGAGCCTGGGGAGGGGGGGGGGGCGATCTCAGCCCTCTCCTCCTCCCCATCTGCCCTCCTCCAGGCACACGAGCAGACTGATTGTCTGTCTCACGGTGCTGGCATTAAGAGGGCTGCTGGGGCAGGGCTAGCAGACCCGTTCCAGGAAGTAGGGGGGGGAGAAATTTCTGCCCTCTCCTCGCCACGGAAGAGGCTGAGGGGGCGATCGGAGGCCCCCCAGTGAAGAGGACACCCATCGGGAGACAGCGCGGCCTCAGGTAGGTAAATGTCATTTTTATTTATTTTATTTTTTACAGTTAGCAGCTGCTGCTGCCGAAGCCGGGGGGGGGCTATTCCGGGGGCTCTCCTGGAGCCATCCAACCCCCCACAGGGGAACGGATGGCACCAAATTAAAGGGGAGACCTGGCCGGATCCAACGAGGGGTCAGGTGAGTATTTTTGATTTTTATTTTTTTTACTAGCAGGGGGGAAAGTCAAGCACGTAGTTTCTACGTGCTTGGCACTTAAGTGGAGTGGAAGCGAGCACGTAGAATCTATGTGCTTGGCACTGAAAGGGTTATTGGGCGAATGTAAAAAAAAAAGTGAACTCACCCGTTAAGGGGGCTCCCGTGC
Organism: Gastrophryne carolinensis; assembly: GCA_027917425.1. Lineage (NCBI taxonomy): Eukaryota > Metazoa > Chordata > Amphibia > Anura > Microhylidae > Gastrophryne > Gastrophryne carolinensis. Next base: position 219,770,767 of record CM051234.1, read on the forward strand.
GGCTGTAGCGGCTACCAGAGCTGCGGGCTCTGTCTCTGTCCCTGCCGCTGCTGTCACTGCCGGAGAAGACAGCGATAGCAGCGGCGGGGACGGGGACAGAGCAGTGTTCTCTTTAAGCTGAATTAATGCTGCTCACCACCAGGTCATATCCGCGCAGCAACAGCTGCCGATGTAAGTAACTTCTTTAACTTTTCCTTGCCCCTCTTATGATCATCACTGTTGTCCTTTCAGGACAGAGAGGAGAGCAAGCTGCACTGCGGGGGTGACTGAATGTCCCATGTCTCTCTCCCCCCTCTCTCTAGCAGCGCGCTGATAACTTTTGATTTTTTCACTGCTTGTGTAAACAGGACTCACACTCTAAATGCCGCCCCTCCCTAACCCCCCTTTCTCTGCATGTCATCATCATGCTCCTTCTGTTGTGTCTTCCGGGCTGTGAAAGGAATCAGCAGCGCAGGGGATGGAGCTGGGACATGAATGGGTGTGTGCACAGTAAGTTTATTTAAATGGGGGATGGGGACTGCTACTCGTGATGACGATCTTGACGCTGTGAAAGTCATTGTTTCTGTGTAATCACCTGAAGCTACAGCCAGAATTATCTGTTCCACAGCCCCATGCTTGCCCAAGTTCTGTCCAAAACCTTGTAAAGCAGACCATAAAGCAGAATTTCAATTACGGTACCTGGGTTTTGGTCTGAATTAATGGGGCATCCCTATTTAGGAGTGAGTGAAACAGGCAATGTCTGGCAATGAGTTGTACATGTAATAATTTGCCTCCGACTGGCCGCTCACCTCTGTGACTGTGTGCAGCCACCACCTGCCATTTAAATATACTGGCAGCAGGAGTAAACCTAAGCTAGAAGAGCACCAGGGATGCTGCCGGAGGCCTTGATAACAGTTTGTGTGTGTGCTTTGCCTTTTGTTACTGTACTTAAGCGCCGGCGGTACCGCGGCGCCGGCCGCCTTGTTAGCTGATGGCGGTGGGGGAGCTTCTTCCCCTCAGGTGCGGGGGGCGGGGCTGGGCGTTCACGCGATCGCCTACGGCCCACCCCCGTGCTGTTGGCACTGCTGTTTAGTTCCCGGCTACTGGCTGGGAGCGATGGGGGAGGGGCGATGATGTATTTCTTTGTGTACCATGTGCGCAGCGGACTATTACGCAGCAGTCCGGATCTCCGGCGTCTGGTTCTGCGCCACCAGTCCCTTCTCCTACGCCTCCCCGTCTGACCCGTACCCCGTGTGATGTGGTGACGAGGGGGGGGTCGTAATCTGAGGTGTGTGCCAGATTGTTCAATCTTGAAAAATTATTTTCTAGTGCTGTGGCCAGAAAGGCCCCGGTTAAGAGAAAGCACTTGTCCCCAGCCTCGCAGGCTTCTGATTTTGAAAAGTTTGATTCACTGGACTGGTCTGATTACCCCCCGCTAGAGGAAGGGGAGCTTTTTGAGGAGTCGGATGTTTCTGACGATCAGCAGTTTGTTGGCGCTGATGCCGAGGGGGATTCTTTGGATACCCCTAAGGTCCTGACTCATATGTTTGAGGTTCTGGCAATCTCTCCTCCTGAAGTGACTCTTTTGCAGAAGGGGGAGTTCTTTGAGGAGGCTAAGCCTCGCTTAGAATTCCCTAATCAAAGGCATTTCGACGGCATTATTCTTAAGGAATGGGAGAGGCCTACTCGGCTTCCGGGTGTCCCTCCGGGTTGGGATAAGAAATATTCCTTTCCGGTGGATGCGGTGAAGCGCTGGTCATCCCCTCCCGAGGTGGACGCACTTGTTTTGGGGTTGACTAGCACCTCTGTCTTGCATTCTCCTGACTGTTCTACTCTCAAGGACGGTGAGGACAAACGCATTGACCAGATGGCTTGTCACGGTTTTGCCAGTGTTGGGTCGGCCTTGTGGCCTGTTTGTGCTTCAGCGCTTTTAATAGTGGCTTCTAGGTCGGTTGTCAGGGACCTGTTGTCTACCTCCAGGCTGGACCCGGCTAGTGATGAGTTCACCGCCCTTAAGCGGTGCGAATTGTTTTTGTCATCTGTGCTAGCCGCCCTGGATGACACCATGGTGATGTGTAGTAGAACTTCGGCTTTGCTGGTGGCTATTCGGCGGTCGGTTTGGTTGCGCCAGTGGGCGGCTGATTTTGTGTCCAAAAAGTCTCTTACGGCTCTTCCCTTTCTGGGCTTGCGGCTCTTTGGTGAAAAATTGGATTCGGTCACAAAAGGAGGTAGGTTACCTCAGCGAAAGAAGCAACGTCGTCCCTTTCGGGGGGCGGCTTCCTTTACCCCTTCCTTTCGTGGGGCCAGAGCTGGACGGGGATCGGCTGTCTTCCCCTCCAGAGGTGATCCCTGGAATAGGGGAAGAGGACGTGCCCGTCCAGGTCACAGCTGGGGCTCCAAGCCCAAAGCCGCTGCTAAGCCGGCTCAGCAATTAGGGGGCGCCCTCACCCTCGCGGGTGGGGGAACGGCTGCGACACTTCTCCCAGGTCTGGGACCAGGAGGTCTCGGACAGATGGATTCGGGAAGTGGTGTCTTCTGGTTACAAACTGGAGTTCGAGATCTGGCCTCCTCCCAGATTCTTCAGGTCCCGCGTGCCCTTGGATCCTCTGGCCGCCTAGGGGCTCCGGGCGGCAGTAAAAGATCTCCTGGACATGGCTGTCATCTGCCCGGTGCCTCCCTCGGACCGGGGCCTGGGATACTATTCCAATCTGTTCACGGTGCCCAAGAAGGATGGCTCCGTTCATCCCATCCTGGATCTGAAGTTTCTCAACAGGTTTATCCGTCCCAGGAAGTTCCGCATGGAAACTCTGCGCTCTGCCATAAATTCACTTTGGCAGGAGGACTTCATGACGTCCATAGACATCAAGGATGCTTATCTGCATGTTCCAATCTTCCCGGCACATCAGAGATTTCTCAGGTTTGTGGTGGAAGATCGGCATTTTCAGTTTGTGGCCCTTCCGTTTGGCCTTACCTCGGCTCCAAGAGTTTTCACCAAGGTGCTAGCGGGGGTGATGGCCCTCCTCAGAGCCCAGGGTATCCGCATCGTCCTTATCTGGACGATCTTCTTATTGTGGCATCCTCTCTCAGCCAGGCGGAGCTAGATACCAGGACTGTGGTAGCCACCCTGGAGAGATTCGGCTGGGTGATCAACTATCCCAAGTCCTGCCTCTCTCCGTCCAGGGTGGTGGCGTTCCTGGGAATGTTTCTGGATACTTCTCAGTCCAGGGTGTTCCTTCCCCGGCCCAAGGTTCTTTTGATTCAGGAATTGACTCAGCTTCTCCTATCCATCCCTCGCCCGTCCATCCGGCTGGGGATGCGACTGGTGGGATTGATGGTGGCTTCGTTCGAGGCGGTTCCCTTTGCCCAGTTTCACACAAGGACGCTCCAGCTCCATCTATTGGCGGCCTGGGACAGGTCCCCGCTGTCATTGGATCAGTCTTTTCTGATGTCCCCCCGGGTTCTGACCCCTCGTTGGGAGACGGTCACCACGGATGCCAGCCTGTCAGGTTGGGGGGGATTTTGGAAGGATATTCAGTTTCAGGGACTGTGGGGGCCTCAGGAGGCTCACGATCCCATCAATGTTCTGGAGCTGAGAGCCATCAGGTTGGTTCTGGCTCACTTGACTCATCAGTTACAGGGCTTACCGGTTCAAGTTCGGTCGGACAATCGGACGGCGGTCGCCTACATCAATCACCAGGGAGGGACTTGCAGCAGGCGTGCCCTCAGGGAAGTGTCTTTGATCCTGGTTTGGGCAGAGAGCAATGTCCCATGCATCTCGGCGGTGTACATTCCGGGAGTGGAGAACACGGAGGCAGACTCCCTGAGCAGGTGCTCATCTCGCCGGGGAAAATGGTCGCTCAGCCCCAAGGTGTTTCGGCCGCTTTGCCACCGGTGGGGGACTCCGGAGGTGGACCTCTTTGCGTCTCGTCACAATCACAAGCTTCCGGCATTTGTGTCTCTCTCGCGGGATCCGCTGGCTCTGGCAACGGATGCCATGTCTCTGAACTGGACGGATCTGGGGTTTCTGTACCTGTTCCCTCCGTTTCCCATGGTGGGCAAAGTGGTGCACAAGCTGACCCTAGAGGGCGCGTCAGCAATCCTGGTGGCTCCAAGATGGCCAAGACAGGTTTGGTTCGCAGACGTGGTAAGGTTGGCGGTGGATCAGCTAGATCTGCCCCTTCTGCCGGATCTGCTCACTCAGGGTCCACTGCTCTACCCCAATTTACCAACGCTGGCTTTGACGGCATGGCTGCTGAAACCTCCATCTTGAAGGAGGAAGGTCTTTCTGATGCTGTCATTCAGACTCTGGTTAGGGCTAGAAAGAAGTCTTCCTCTGCCATCTACTATAGGAATTGGAGGTCTTATATTGATTGATGTGAGGTCCGGGCCTTGCCTTGCAGGGTGTTTTCTATCCCTAGGGTTTTGGAATTTCTGCAACATGGTCTGGACCTGGGTTTGCAGCTTAGTACGCTGAAAGGGCACGTTTCTGCACTGGCGGTTTTCTTTCAAAAGTCTTTTGCTCTTCATCCTCTGGTTAAGACTTTTTTTCCAGGGGGTTACGCATGTGCGGCCTCCTAGGAAGCCTTTGCTCCCAGTTTGGGATTTGAATTTGGTTCTTTCTGCTTTTCAGGGTCCTCCTTTTGAACCTTTGCAAGATATTGCTCTTTCTACGCTTACTCAGAAGGTTGCGTTTCTGGTTGCCATCACTTCTGTTCGGCGTGTATTGGAGTTGGCGGCTTTGTCCATTAAGGCTCCTTACTTTGAGAGGCATCAGGACAAGGTTGTTTTCCGCTTCAAGCCAGATTTCCTTCCTAAGGTGGTCTCTGCCTTCCATCTTAATCAGGACATTGTTCTACCCTCCTTGTGTCCTAAGCCCAGCAATGACAAGGAGAGGGTTTGGCATTCTCTGGATGTGGTTCCCTGTGTGAAGTACTATTTGGTGGCTACTTCTTCCTTTCGTAGGACTGACGCCCTTTTTGTGGTGCCCTCCGGGCCTAGGAAAGGTTTGGCTCTCGCCAAGTCTTCCATTAGTAAATGGATTCGCCAGGCCGTTGTTGGGGCCTATTCTGCCAAGGGGAAGGTTCCCCCTTTTCGTGTTACTGCTCATTCTACTCGGGCTGTTGGGGCGTCCTGGGCTTTCCAGCACCAGGCCTCTGTTGAGCAAGTTTGTAAGGCTGCTACTTGGTCTTCCGTTCATACCTTGCGGGCCTCAGCGGATGCTGTTTTTGGCCGCAAAGTTCTGCAAGCTGCAGTGGTTTAACTTGGTGCATTATTGCCTTGTTTTGGATCCCCGCCCTTTATGGACACTGCTATTGGATGTCCCAAGTGTAATGACTATCTGAAGAGGGGTGTGTGACATACTTAGAATAATACCATTTTGTGAATACTCAGCTGTAAAATGGGTATTATAAGTATGCCACACAACCCGCTTCACCCCGCCCTTTGGTATTTTGGATCCTTTATATGGTGAACCTTTCTTACTGTTACTGGTTATTTTGGCTCTTCCTGGTCCCTTTGTTTCCTTACTGCTGTTTTAATACTGGGGAATGAGTGGGAGGTCCCAGGTATTTATGGACCGGGAGGGTCTTCCTTTTTTATTGACATCTCTGCAAGATCGCCATCTACAGGTCAGTATAACCCAAGTGTAATGACTATCTGAAGCGGGGTGTGTGACATACTTATAATACCCATTTTACAGGTGAGTATTCACAAAATGGTATTTTTCTTTTTTTTTTTTACTTCTGCCTATATGGGAAACGGGAGGGGGGAAATGCCACACTGCTTATATGGGGGAATGGGAGGGGGGTTGCCACACTGCTTATATGGGGGAACAGGAGAGGGGTTGCCACACTGCCTATGATAATGGGGGGGAGGGTGAATGGCACACTGCCTATGATAATGGGGGGGTGCCACACTGCCTATATGGGGAATGGGAGGGGGGAATGCCACACTATCTTTATGGGGGAGAATGCCACACTACCTATATGGGGAATAGGAGGGGGGAATGCCACACTGTCTATGGAATGGAGGCATCCCACACGGCCTATGGGAATAGGAGGGGGAATGCCACACTGTCTATATGGGAGGGGAAATGCCACACTGCTTATATGGGGGAATGGGAGGGGAGTTACCACACTGCCTATGATAATGGGGGGAGGGTGAATGGCACACTGCCTATGATAATGGGGGGTGCCACACTGTCTATATGGGGAATGGGAGGGGGAAATTCCACACTATATGGGGGAGGATGCCACACTACCTATATGGGGAATGGGAGGGGGGAATGCCACACTGTCTATGGAATGGGAGCATCCCACATGGCCTATGTGAATAGGAGGGGGAATGCCACACTGTCTATATAGGGGGGGGGGGAATGCCACACTGCCTATATGGGGAATGGGAGGGGGGAATGCCACACTGTCTATTGGAGAATGGGATGGGGGCATGCCACGCTGCCTATATGGGAATGGGATGGGGGCATGCCACACTGCCTATATGGGGAATGGGATGGGGGCATGCCATGCTGCCTATATGGGGAATGGGATGGGGGCATGCCACACTGTCTATATGAAGAATGGGATGGGGGCATGCCACACTGTCTATATGAAGAATGGGATGGGGGCATGCCACGCTGCCTATATGGGGAATGGGATGGGGGCATGCCACGCTGCCTATATGGGAATGGGAGAGGGACATGCCACACTGCCTGTGGGAATGGGAGGGGGCATTATTCTGCTTTTTTTACACATTTTTTTAGTAAACCTTGTGCAAACCCTGTGAAAACAATTCTTCAAGGGATTACTTCCAGAAAGATGAGCCCACTACAACAAGCTGGGTACACTTAGAAAGCATGTGTACTTTCAGGGAATATATGGTTTATGGGGTGTATTCCAAATGTAAAGGGTTGTTTTGTTTGAAAAGCACAAGGTGTGCACTCTGTCTGCAGAGCTGAAATTTTCAAGTAAAATTAGCGTTATGCACATGCTTTACTTTGGCAACTCTTCCCTTGACAGTACCTATGCATGTTGGGTATTGTTCTGTTCGGGGGACCTTGCTTTTCAGATTTAACTTGTTTTTTCTTGTTTGAAAATCTCCTAAAGCGCTGTGTCAGTTTGGGGGAGTCTCATCTCCGGCATCCCTGCAGCTGTGCACGCTCCCCTCACCCAAAAGTATTAAGAATACACTAAAAACAAGGCCAAACAAGACATTTCATGTTGAAGCCCATACTCTGCTGAAAAAAACAATATATAATTTTCCTGGGAAATCCCTGGAAATCCCTTAAAAAATCACAGTTGAACATGTGTAGCACAAAATAGTGAAACATGGTCTGGCAACAGAGAGTGACAAGAGAGTGTGCGTTGTGTTTTTTTTTTTTTACATTTAACTCTGCCATTAAACCGGACCAACAGCCTGGCACAGTTGACAAAGAATTGTAGCGGCCATTTTGGAGCTTCCTCCCGCAGCATCTCAGCTACACTGCTGCCTAGATTTAACTGACATAACTGACCATCTACAGTAACAGGAAGCCCAGCAGCACTTCCTGTTTGCAGGTGACCTGCAAATGCATGAGCTGCCATTTTATTTTTTAAATTAACTGCAGCAGGAGTTAGAAAAAGGTAAATTAATTTTTATGTGCAGCAATCTAAATTGCCCTGGGGAGGGATTTTGAATTTGTCATTTTTGACTGTTGGTACGCTTTAACCCCAGCCCCCATTACCCACTTCCCCAAAGCCCGGGAGGGACAGAAGAGCCTGTAGCCGGCGAGGGCTATGTGGGATTGCAACTTTCAGGGGTCAGGGGCCACTCAGACTGGCCTCTATGGTCCCCATAGCTGGTGCTTGGGTTGGTTATGTTGGATGGGGGGACACAATGCCATTTATATTCTTAGTATACAGTACGTCCTGCTCCAAATATAATACTTACAATCGGGTTATACTCCGCCAGATGTCGCTGGACTGCAAAGACGAAAATAGGCTCCTCCCGGCCCCTCAAATACCCGGGGACCTCCCACAAATCCCCAGAATTTCTCTGCAGTCTGGCTGCGAAGGACGAGAAATTGGCTCTCTACTCGCAGGTGAGCGGGGCTATTAGCCTGCGGCCCTGTAGGACTATTCCCACCCGTTCCACTAGTAATATGCCTCCCAGCCTTGGCTGTTAGGTGCTTAGGAGCGATGCTCCACCGCAATCCCTCACCAAAGGGTAGGTGGTTCAGGCTTATGGTGAGCCTCTATGGGATGCCCTCCCGCACTATTGCTCCTTGCCCCTACCTATCGGTGGGCCCTAATTAAGTGACCGCCGTCCTCCCTCATCCTCCTTGTAGTCTTCGGGGGAAAAGAGGGGGGTGTATGTGTATAGATAGGTATGTTATGCATCATATGTTTTTTACACTGTCTTTTCACATGCCTTTATTCTTGTGTCAGCCGCCGCGCTGACTTGTCTTTACTGCATTTTAAATTTGCCGCCGCCGCTGCGCGCTGACTTGGCTCCGCGCTTGGTGGCGGCATTACCTCAGGCGCTGGTGCGCCATCATTGGCTGCTTGCCGTTCTGGCTTCGCGCTCTTCGGGGGGGCGGGGCCCATCTTTGGCGCGTTCCGCGTCATCGGTGTTACTGGCCCGCCATTCGAGGTATACAGACGCCATCTTTCCTGCTTGGTTGGCCTATACGCGACGGTCTCCTACCTACCGCGGTCCGTAAGTGCCCTCGTGGGCGGCTTTATTCCTTCACTTTGGTTACGATGTACTTAAGGTCTTGTCTGCTTATGTCTTTCAGGCGGGACAAACCCTTCCTGGCTTCTCCCGGCCCCGTTTTTAATATATTACATATAGGCCTTGTAAAAATTATACTCCCACTTCCCTAGCGGGTTATTGGGGCATCCAGGGTTGCTATATAGCGTTATTCCCTATCGGCGTATAGCGCCGCTATAATCACAATATGGAGGCATCCCAGGATAATGTGACCGGGGTCCCTTTGGGACAAGACCGGCTATGTGTAGCGTGTGGGCAGCCTCATGCTGACGCTGACAAGGCGCGGGTCTGTGTACCCTGTGCTGAGCAGGTGCTTGCATTGCAATCTGGCCTGCCAGTGGCTGCACCTCGTTTCACTTCGCCTACTCCCCCAAGCTTAAACCTCACTCCTACTGCGTTGCATACTAGTGGGGACTCTCAGCCTGATGTATCTTCTAGACTGGCTACTGTTGAACAGATTATTGCGAAGTCCTTAGCGCGTAAGGCCCCTGCTAAGAAGCGGCATTTGACGCCTAATGTTACTGTTTTCCCTATGGGAACTGAGGAGTTTATGAATCTTTGTGGCTATACCCCGTCTGATGAAGGAGAGCTCTTTTCTGATTCAGGCTCATCTGATGAGAGACCAAGGGGTCATGACGATTCTGGCTCTGACCTCTGGGCCACGGATGACACTGACAGATTATTGACCCAGATTTTTGAGGTTCTGTCTATCTCTCTCCCTGTTGAGGCTCCCATGCAAAGAGGGGAGCTTTTTCATACAGCAAAATCACGTCTGGAATTTCCAGAGCAGGCACATTTCCATAACCTTGTGCTCAAGGAATGGGAGCATCCCAGTAAACTTCCTGGGGTTCCAAAAAGTTGGGATAGGAAGTATCCCTTTCCTGCTGAGTTGGTTAAATGTTGGTCATCCCCCCCCCCCCCCGAGGTGGATGCCCCGATCCTCTGTCATGCATTCCTCTGATTCTACTACCCTGTGGGATGCTGAAGACCGGCGTATTGATCAGCTGGCATCCCACGCCTTTGCATGTGCGGGGACGGCACTGCTGTGGCCACTAGAACCCTTATCAGAAATATGCTTGATAGTGCCCCTGATGATTTGCCTTGTGAGGTGTTTAATGCACTCTCCAGTTGTGATGTTTTTGTAAATTTTGTCCTATCAGCATTGGATGACACCATCAGAATGTGTGCCAGAACTTCTGCCCTCATGGTGGCTATACGCCACTCGATTTGGCTGCACCAGTGGGCTGCTGACAACGCTGCCAAGAAGGCCCTCACTGGTTTTCCCTTTAAAAGACTGCGTCTGTTTGGAGACCGCCTGGACCTTTTTGCTAAGGGAGGCAGGTTACCCCAGCGCAGGCGGCAACCTCGGCCCTTTTGGGGTCAGGGTTCCTTGTCTCTTTCCCTGGGGCCCGGGGAGATTTCTGGGGTAGAGGCAGAGGACGTGGACGTCCTCGCTCCTCCTGGGCTACCAAAGCTAAATCCTCTCCCAAGCCCCCTCAGGCATGATGGGGTGCCCTCACCCATCCGGGTGGGGGGACGGCTGCAGCACTTCGCTCACGTCTGGAGGCTTCATGTCTCAGACCGGTGGATTCAGGAGGTAGTATCCTCCGGTTACAAGTTGGAGTTTGCTGCCGTTCCCCCTTCAAGATTCATCAGATCCCGGATTCCTCAGGACCCTGTGTCAGCTCAGGAGCTAGTGCAAGCAGTGCAAGGCCTCCTGGAGCTGGGGGTCATCTGCCAGGTCCCTTTAAGAGAAAAGGCAAGGGCTTTTATTCCAACCTATTCACAGTACCCAAAAAGGATGGTTCTGTCAGGCCCATCCTGGACTTAAAGATTCTCAACAAGTTTGTCAGGGGCAGGCGCTTTCGCATGGAGACTCTGCGCTCTGCCATCAGTTCCCTGCGCCAAGGGGATTTCATGACTTCTGTGGACATCAGAGAGGTCATCAAAGGTTCCTCAGGTTCGCTCTGATGGATCAACACTACCAATTTGTGGCCTTGCCCTTCGGCCTCACTTCAGCTCCCAGGGTGTTCACCAAGGTGCTGGCTGGCGTGATGTCTCTGCTCAGATGTCAGGGCGTCCGCATGCTTCCCTATCTGGACAACATCCTCATCACTTCCCAGTCTCTACATCAGGCAGAGTTGGATACTCAGCTGGTGGTGTCCACTCTGGAGTCATTTGGATGGGTGATCCTTGGTAACTCCATTCCTAGGAATGAATCTGGATACAGTTCAGTTCAGACACTTCCTTCCTCAGCAGAAGGTGGACAGTCTGATTGCACAGGCTCAGTCCCTCCTAGCTTGTCCCCATCCCTCCATCAGGCAGGGGATGCAGCTGGTGGGCCTGATGGTGGCGTGCTTCAAAGTGGTCCCTTATGCTCAGTTCCACTTGAGGCCTCTGCAACTTCACCTATTGTCAGTATGGGACAAGGACCCAGCGTCCCTGGACAGGGTCTGTGTGCTCTCCCCCCTGGTCAGGAGGTCCCTCTTGTGGTGGATGGATTCAAGGAACCTGTTGGGGGGCAGATCCTTTTCTTGCCCCTTCCTGGGAGACGGTCACCACGGATGCCAGTCTGTCAGGTTGGGGGGGTTTCTGGAAGTCCCTGCGGTTCCAGGGGAGGTGGGGCACTCAGGAGGCCCACACACCTATCAATGTCTTGGAGCTGCGGGCGATCAGGTTAGTTCTGGCTCGCTTGACTACTCATCTTCGGGGCCTGCCTGTTCAGCTGTGCTCGGACAACCAGACGGCAGTTGCCTACATCAATCATCAGGGAGGGACCCGGAGCAAGGGGGCCCTCCAGGAAGCGTCTCTGATCCTGACTTGGGCAGAGGCCAATGTCCCCTGCATTTCAGCTGTGTACATCCCGGGGGTGGAAAATCTCCTGGTGGACTCTCTGAGCAGGGGGACCTCTCGCCAGGGAGAATGGTCCCTATGCAGCAGGGTGTTTCAATCTCTGTGTCACCGTTGGGGCCAACCAGATGTGGATCTGTTTGCGTCCCGCCACAATCACAAGCTCCCAGCTTTTGTCTCTCTGTCCAGGGATCCTCTGGCCCTGACCTCGGATGAGCTAGCAATGTCATGGAAGGATTTTCAGTTCCTGTATGTCTTCCCTCCAATTCCCCTGCTGGGCAGGGTTCTGCGCAAGATTGCTCTGGAAGGGGTGCCAGCTATTCTGGTGGCCCCCAGGTGGCCAAGAAGAGTGTGGTTCGCAGACGTGGTACAGCTGGCAATAGATCAGTACGCTCTGCCCTTGGTGCCAGATCTGCTCACTCAGGGCTCACTACGCCATCCCAATTTACAAACTCTGGCTTTGATGGCTTGGCTGCTGAAACCTCCATCTTGATGGAGAGGGGGCTGTCTTCCTCGGTTGTGGTTACTTTGATTAAAGCTAGGAAGAAGTCTTCCTCTTCCATTTATTACAGGGTTTGGCATGCCTACATTGACTGGTGTGAGTCTAAGTCTCTTCCCTGTCGTGTGTTCTCTATTCCCAGGATTCTGGAGTTCCTACAGCATGGGTTGGAGATGGGGCTCCAACTCAGTACTCTGAAGGGTCAGGTTTCTGCCCTGGCTATTTTCTTCCAGAAGTCCTTTGCTCAGCACCCTCTGATCAGGACTTTTTTCCAGGGGGTCACTCATGTGCGTCCCCCACGTAAACCTATGGTGCCTGTTTGGGATCTGACCCTTGCAGGGTGCTCCCTTTGAACCTGTGCAGGATGCTGCCTTGGCCATTCTTACGCTCAAGGTTGTGTTTCTGGTGGCTATTACTTCTGTCAGGCGTGTGTCTGAATTGGCGGCGCTGTCCATTCAGCCCCCCTACTATGAGAGACACCAGGACAAGGTGGTGTTTCGTTTCAAACCTGACTTTCTGCCTAAGGTAGTGTCTGCCTTTCATTTGAATCAGGATATTGTTCTTCCTTCTTTGTGCCCTAATCCTAGCAATGCTAAGGAGAGAGTTTTGCACTCTTTGGATGTGGTTATGTGTCTGAAGTACTACCTTTCAGGAAAACTGATGTTCTTTTTGTGGTCCCTTCTGGTCCTAGGAAGGGTTTGGCTCCTGCCAAGTCTACTATCAGCAAGTGGATTCGTCAGGCTGTGATTCAGGCCTACTCTGCTAAGGGGAAGAATCCTCCCTTCCGCCTTACTGCTCATTCCGCTACTTGGTCTTCTGTTCATACCTTTTCAAAGTTTTACAGGGTTGATGTTAGGGCCTCAGCTGATGCTGTTTTTGGCCGAAAGGTTCTGCAGGCGGCAGTGGTTTAAACTGCCTGCTGCTGTCTTTTTTCTTGGGGATCCCACCCTACTTTATGGACACTGCTATTGGATGTCCCGATTGTAAGTATTATATTTGGAGCAGGACGTACTGTATACTAAGAATAATACAATTCTGTGATTACTCACCTGTAGAATTGGTATTATGAGTATACAGTACGTCCTGCTCCAACCCACCCTTGGTTTTGCATTATCTTGGATCCCCTGTATGGTGATTGTTATCATTGTTATAGTTGATAGTTGGGTTGTTTAATTCTCCCCGGCTTCTCGTTAACTGCTTTTCAATACTGGGGATTTGTGGGAGGTCCCCGGGTATTTGAGGGGCCGGGAGGAGCCTATTTTTGATGTCTCTGCAGTCCAGCGCCATCTGGCGGAGTATAACCCGATTGTAAGTATTATATTTGGAGCAGGACGTACTGTATACTCATAATACCAATTCTACAGGTGAGTAATCACAGAATTGTATTTTTTCATTTTTAAGAGTTTAACCCATAAAAATTAAAAAAAGTAGTGTGGATAGTAGTCAGATTTCATTTGAAAATGTCATAAGGCACTCTTTCAGTTTGGGGGGGTCTCCTGGGCAGGAAGGGGAATCTACTGATACATATCCGGGAGGAATGGGGCTTTTGCATGCAATATGGTTTTCTTAACATAATAGGGTTGATTCAGAGCGACAAAAAAGACTTTCGTTTTTGTGCCGTTCTGTTTTTTTTTAAATGTTCCAGCTCTCGTATGAGTGTACGAGCGATTCTATGCATGCATTGCAAGCCTTCTGTAAAGTCTTCATCCGTTCGTATGCTAGAGTATGAGTACGAGAATGTAATTTTCCAGCGTTAGTTTTCCGTTTTCTTTTCTCATGTTACAACGTCGCCTTTCGTTTTTGCCCTTTTTCTATCGTCTCCTCCCATGAATCCTTTACGTTTCCCCTTCGATTCTGATTTTCTTTTTCAATAAATAATCGTCCAGACGAAAATCCTTACGATCTTGCGCCTGCACACTACAAACTTATTATATTTGGGTCACTCACTTCTGCTACATTGCTTAGCTAAATCACTTTGCGCTTTCCTACATCTTCCATGTGTGACCCCCAAAACTGACCCAGACCACTTTGCGCATTCCTACATCTTCCATGTTTGACCCCTAAAACTGACCCAAACCACTTTGCGCTTAGGTTCTTCTTCCATTTTAGACCCCTAAAACTGACCCAAACCACTTCACGGTTAGGTTCTTCTTCCATTTTAGACCCCTAAAACTTACCCAAACCACTTTGCGGTTAGGTTCTTCTTCCATTTTAGACCCCTAAAACTTTCCCAAACCACTTCGCGGTTAGGTTCTTCTTCCATTTTAGACCCCTAAGACTCACCCAAACCACTTCGCGGTTAGGTTCTTCTTCCATTTTAGACCCCTAAAACTTACCGAAACCACGTCGCGGTTAGGTTCTTCCATTTTAGACCCCTAAAACTTACCCAAACCACTTCGCGGTTTGGTTCTTCTTCCATTTTAGGCTCCTAAAACTTACCCAAACCACTTTGCGGTCATCTGAATCTTCATCTCTAAATATTTATTTGCCCATTCGTCTTGTGTTAATGTATTTTGGTCAAAAAATGACACTGAAATATTTTTTTTTTACTTTTTTTATAAAACAATGCCATTTTTGGTTGGCTTTTTTAAAAAAAAATGTTTAAAAAATATATTATTTGTAATAAAAACAAATTTAAAACTATATACAAAACAATGGCAGGTCCCAGAACACTAGTCTTTATCTGTGGTCCCCAACGAGTCACGCAGCTGCTGCACCTCGGCCACCAACTGAAGGACCCTTTGATTCATCGCTTCTACTCTTGCACGTGTGGTCCCTGTATCAAAAATCAATAAATGCTCATGATGACATATGTCATTATGCTAAGTAAGTAATCTAAGGAAGTGGGCATATGTCATTATGCTAAGTAAGTAATCTAAGGAAGTGGGCATATGTCATTATGCTAAGTAAGTAATCTAAGGAAGTGGGCATATGTCATTATGCTAAGTAAGTAATCTAAAGAAGTGGGCATATGTCATTATGCTAAGTAAGTAATCTAAGGAAGTGGGCATATGTCATTATGCTAAGTAAGTAATCTAAGGAAGGGGGCATATGTCATTATGCTAAGTAAGTAATCTAAGGAAGTGGACATATGTCATTATGCTAAGTAAGTAATCTAAGGAAGTGGGCATATGTCATTATTCTAAGTACGTAATCTAAGGAAGTGGGCATATGTCATTATGCTAGAATTATAGATTCCCAGGCCGATCAGGGGTGGGTGTTGGTCCACTTTAAGCGCTAGGCATGCATTTAGATGGCAAATAAAAGGCATGAAAATACACTTAGAAGCACAAGGATCTCTTCTTGTTGGCGGGTGGAGATTGTGGGTGCCATCTTTCTTCTTGTCTGCAGCAGATAAGTAATGCCCCAGCGGTTTCCGGGTTCCGAACGGCCGTACGCACGCGTATGTGAGCGCATAAGCGTCATACCCAGGCATTATTATTTAAAGGGTCCTGGACACACAGCTCATTCTCTTTGAGAGTGTGAGAATCCTGGCACCCAAAAAAGCCGCAGCAAAGACGAGCAGCAGCAGCAAACACCCAACGAAGCGTGAGGAGGCTTCTGCAGGCCCCACCACTCGCTCACAAATGCCTAAAGGTAAGGTGCAGGGCAACACGCAGTACTCAGGCCAAGACACCAACAACCACCAAAGAAAAGGAGGCAGCGGCAAAGAGGAAGCCCCAGGCCAGCAAAAAAACATCTACAGCCGGTAACAAAACAACCAAGAGGGTGCAAAGCCCCCCAAGGTCACCATCACCACCCCCACGTGGCCAAACCTCCCATGGCAAGAAGCCAAGACACCGGGCAAGAAGCCCCAGCAGCCCTAGGTCGCCATCACCCCCCCCCCCCCGCCCATGTGGCCAAACCTCCCATGGCAAGAGGCCAAGAAACCGGCAAGAAGCCCCATCAGCCCAAGGTCACCATCAACACCCCCATGTGGCCAAACCTCCCGTGGCAAGAGGCCAAGACACCGGGCAAGAAGCCCCAGCAGCCCAAGGTCGCCATCACCACCCCCACGTGGCCAAACCTCACATGGCAAGAGGCCAAGACACCGGTCAAGAAGCCCCAGCAGCCCAAGGTCGCCATCACCACCCCCACGTGGCCAAACCTCCCATGGCAAGAGGCCAAGATACCGGACCAGAAGCCCAAAAAGCCCAAGGACGCCATCACCCCAGGCACGTCCCACAACCTCCCAGGGGCATGCAACTCTGAAGGGGCCACAGAGGCACAGGCCAAGAAGCCCTACTTCATCCAGCACACCCTCTCCTCCTCGGCCACATTTGCCACCGGCACAGGTGGCAAGGCACTCTCCATATGCCACATCTACGCCTGCTAGTTCAGTGGCCACCCAGCCACGAACACCCAGTCCCTATCCAAGTCCTGTCCAATCTCAAGCCAGCCAGCTGTCATACATTTCACCCCAACTCAGCCGGGCCAGAATGTCCCCCGATTTGCCTGCAAACAATGAGGAGACAGAACCTCAAGCAACAGGGCGCACATTGCGCCAAGGCCACTTGAGTGGCAGGTTTGGGAAGGCCCAAACTCTGGCATTGGCTAGTGGGCTCACCTTACATTATGATGAACTATATGGGCGCAGATCCAAAGCAACCAGCAAAATGGGGAAAGCAGAAATTTTAGAGGAGCTCACCAGACAGGTCAATGCAGCGGGGGATGAGCTCAAAGATGTGGAGCAGATTCAATGCAAAATCTGAAGTATGCAGTACGGAAGAAAGAAAATAAACGGCGAAATTACAGGTACATATCTACTTTGTGGATTTTTCTGCTTCTTGTATTGTCAATATTTTGCTACATTTTCCAAACTATCTTTTTCAGCATACAAACTGGCGGAGGCTTCCCCACTAAACTTCAATTTACCCAAGCTGAGGAGATGGTGCTGGGCCTGATACATCCCGTGGCCTTAGAGGGACACTCGGGGCGAAGGGACACGGACATCCCGACTATTCCTGCAGGTTAGTAATGTTAGTGTGTATGTGAAATGTGTGTATGTGAAATGTTTGCAATGTGTAAAATGAGGCTCAAAGGCAAATATGAACACATGCCCCTAGGGAGTGCCTTGTAGTGGAGGGGTTCATTTTTAGCAGGGTGTGTCATGACCTTTGCGAGTATTTATGGACACTATTAAAGTATTTATATTAGCAAAGGACTGCCTGTTATGCGAATATAATCAATCAGATCCAACACTTCCATCTTAATCTTTAGGCCACTTGGGTTGGAGCTGTGGTTTGGTCTCAAATACTTGATCTTGGGTCAGGGAAAGGTCTACATAGGAAGAATGGCAACCAGCATATTCTTAAGCCAAATGCTATTTGCAAGCTGAGTGTGGGCCCCTAATGGCCCTTTAGGGATGTGTGAAGCCCCATAACACCCACTACATGCATGTTTGTTTTATTTAAGGTGACCAATGTGTATGTATATGTTGATTAATACATCTAACAGATAAGGACATTCATAGTGAAGGACCGTTGGGGGAGTTGCCATTCCTGCTTGGCCACGTGTTTTAGTGAAGCATATGTAGTAATACAGATCAACAATGCATAGTTGTGTGTTTACATGCCTTTTTTTTAGACAATGCAGCCGAGCAACATCCCTAAGCTAGTGTGGAAGCCTCAGTCAGTTTGACCATGTCGTCAACTTCCGCGCTGCCTAGGAGCCAGGATCCGATATATACGGTAAGTGTATTTTTCAGAATCTGCAGATGCATGTGAATTAACATGATTAATTTGTTGTTATAAAATATTTAGGGCCCAAACTGAACCTTTTTTTTCACATGTCCCAACAGACCCACACACTGATGTAGGAAATCCAGGAGCTGGAGGAGGATGGCACCTTGATGGGACCTTCACTACAGCTCCCCCTGGAACCCGGGGAATTGGGAGGCGTAGTCAGCTACGTTGCCCAGTTTCCCAGGGGAGGCGCGTGTCGATCATGGAGTCAGCATGGCACCATGAGAGGCGTTTATTTCGCCAACAAAATCAAAGAAACAACGAGCAGCATCATGCACAATTAGAGACCTTAAATAATACCTTAAACTCCATGCTGACAGAATTTAGGTCGACCAACAGCCACATGGCCACCTTATCCACAAATTTCACAGCCATGCTTGAGGAAGTTCAAACTAGCAACACCAACATGGCCACCTTAAGTACTAATTTCAGTGCCATGCTTGAGGAAGTTCGAACAACCAATAGAAACATGTTGGAACAGTTGCAGATTAGGAATGCCACACAGTCCCAGGTGATGGGCCACCTCCAGGCCCACCACCAGGGTTTTATGGGCATCAAACTTTTTAACCCCTATCTGGCCTGTATCTGCTCCACATCTTTGCTCGACATCCCCACTGTATTGACCTGTCTGGTGAGCCCTACCAATATACCCTTTTGGTATGGCTTTGCTTGTATGCTTTGGATTTGTGCCCATATAGCTCATTAGAGTGCTGAGATAGCCCACTAGCCAATGCCTGAGCTCAAGCCTCACTGAACCTGCCACTCAAGCTATTGCACTGCAGGCTTTGGCCTAATTACATTGCTTCTGGCTCATCCTGTTTGTAGGCATGATTGGGGGACATTCTGCCCTGGCAAACTACTACCTTGAACCCTGGCAGAGATTGCACTGGACTTGGATTTGGACTGGGGCTTCTTGTTTGGGTGGCCCACTTGACTTACAGGCGTAGATGTGGCATAGGTATGGCTGCTTTCCACCTGTGCCTGTGGCAAATGTGGCCAAGCAGGAGAGGGTGTGTATGTGTCCCTATTTCTTTGAGCCAAAATATTGACATGCCAATGCTTGCTCCATATGTGTATGTATTTTCTTTGGGATGTAAACTTCGGCCTGGAGTGCATTACTTTCAAACTCCTGCCTGTGGCCAATTTCTAGGTGCCATGATTTGTCACTAATTGAATTGGTTGTTTTACCATGTATGTACATGAAGTATGATTGTGACCATCCTCTCCAATTTTTACTTTTACAATTTAAATAAAATGAATGTGACTTGACCTGTTGTTGACTAAGTTGATGCCTTAATGTTTAGGTGTTTTTTAGATTACTTAAGGTTTGGCCAAACAAACTGGGGCAAAAAAAGGCATGAGTCTCAGATCATGTGTGCATTTTTTAGTAATTAAATCATTACTAGTTGTCACAGTACAAAACATAAATAAAAAAACAAAGCAAATTTAGATTAAGAAATTAAAAAAAACAGGCACAAAACAAACACACGCACAACAAATTAAGAAATATGGGTGCAAAACAAATTGTCCCAAACTGCTTGGGCAGAGGCACTAGGTGTGCCACGGTAGTGGTCTCCGGGGTCCTGGCTAGGTGGAGAGGGGGGCAGATCCAAATACCGGGGGACACGCTGCATGATGGCATAGTTATGTAACACAGCACACGCAAGAATGATATCTATGACCTTCTTGGGGGCATACTGTAGTGCCCCCCCGGTATGGTCCAAGCAAAGGAAACAGGTTTTTAATAGCCCAAATGCCCTCTCAACAATGGCCCTGGTCTTCCGGTGGGCCCGATTGTAGGCGTCCTGTTGCGCATTCTGTGGCCGAAGGACGGGCGTCAGCAGCCAGGGAAGCAGTAGATATCCGGAATCCCCTGAAAACTGACAAAAATAACATTAATTACACATTACCTTAAAGTGGACCATCACCCTCCCGTGATCGGCCCAGGAATCTATAAGATTCCCGGGCTGATCACCCCCCTCCCCGCGGGACATCCGAGATCGGGATGTCCCGCAGGGTGAAACCCCCCCAAACACCCCAAACACCGCCGCCGCCTCCCTCGCGCCCCTCTAGACGTGCGCGCGTCAAGAGTGACGCGCGGGAGGCGGCGGCGGAGGAGCTGCTTGTCCGCGGCTGTCAAACCGCTTGTCCGTCGGCGCTGGGAGCGGGGAGAGGTGAGTTTTTCGGGTGATCGGGGGGGGTTTCACACAGCGGGGCACCCCGATCGGGGGTGCCCCACCGAAGTGGACCAAGACCCAGGATAGTCAAAATCCTGGGTGTTGGTCCACTTTAAATTGAAACCAAAAAACGGTCCTTCAACATGACTAAGAGGCTATGTAACATTTGAGCCACACCCTGAACATACAGATTGCTCTGCTAAAATAAACAGCCTAACACCATCTAATGTTCGGACCATTAAAAGCTCCAAGATGGCGGATGAGGGCAAATCAGGCAGACTGCTAACAGGTATTGGTTTAGGACTGTGCTGCTCAGCATTCTTGGATGTGTTACCTTTTCCGGACCCCAGATCTGCTTTGTCTGAGCCAAGCACAGCTCTAACCCACCCCCTGCACTTTATCCCGCTCTCCTCAGTAAGTGTCATGCTTCTAAGCAAAGATGGCGCAGACCCTATCATAAAGTCAAGAACACAATTGCAGCCGAGTGTGGGGAAGAATAATAAGTAATTGAGTAGAAAGGTGACATTTCTACTTTGGAAATGCTGGTCCAACAATTGTAAAGGTTTGTGGTTTGCAAATTATAATGGTTAAAGGAGCGCTATTGCGAAAATGAGTAATGTTAAAAATCCATATAAACATGTCTGCTAATGAGAGGAGGGGTCACTTATACACCCGAACTGAATAAAACTCCCGCCAAGCTCGTGGTCTATTCTCACATGGTAGGAACAAAATACAGGGGTGACAGGTTTAGTCTATGAGGGATGACAGAGCCTGTCACCCCAGATGTCCTTTTCATTCCATTAAAATAAAAGGAACAAGCCTGGCTGAGTATTTCTTGATGTCGGGTGTATAAGTGACCTGTCCTCCCGCCATCCAGCATATTTATATGGATTTTTATCATTGGGCCATTTTTTCGCGATAGTGTTCCTTTAAGGTCCGGTTTAACATGTAATAAAGGGGTAAAAACAGCCATAGTTTCAGACATGGGTCATAAACTATATTCATAGGCATACATTGAAAAGTGAATGACGTTATTGGCGTCAAATTACCAAGGAGCCATCCACCTGAGAATTCTCCAGACTCAAACCGGCGGCACAATCCAGATCGACTCAATATGTACGCGTCGTGGGATGAGCCTGGAAACCCGGCGAGAACACTAAGGAACCGCATGTCCGGTTCCACCACTGCTTGGACATTCATTGAGTGGCCCATTTTGCGGTTCCTGGGAAAAAAGAAAAGAAGCAAAATTAGCAAGGCAAGGTAAACTACTCAAACACTAACTCCTAACACCCTCCCAAAAACCTGTTGGCCAATATAAATAACACTAACTAAGTACATAAGTATTTATTCTTAGTATACAGTACGTCCTGCTCCAGATAGATTACTTACACTTGGGTTATCCTCCGCCAGATGGCGCTGCACTGCAGAGACATGTAAAAACAGGCTCCTCCCGGCCCCTCAAATACCCAGGGACCTCCCACAAATCACAATAAAATAAAAAACTGGGAGACTCCAAATATACTACCAGGAGCACTGCCAGCCTGATGCTGGCATCCCTCTAACCCAATCAGAATTCTAAACCAACACACACACACACACACAAGGTTACTTGAGGGCTCAGGCTCACTGGACAACTATATCCATAATCACACGAACTATATCCATAATCACACGTGGCTGCAAATTCCTATTAGGAAACTCATCTTCATTGAAGAAATATTGCACACACCCAATGGAATAAAGCAACAGCAAATAGTACACCAAAAAGATTAAAAAATTCACAACGTTGTGATATTAAAAAATTGGGGGCCCCCCCATGCACATGCACAGACACCTCGTCAACACCTCCACTCTGACACACATGCGCTACATTAGAAACCATACAGCCAATAAAGCATGGCTCGCATCAAAGAACTCCATATTTTTGATAATTGCCAAGTTAAGCAGCTGTCCAGATGGACAATACATAGATGCGCAGCCGTTCCTGCATTAGATGTCTCACATAAACATAGTCCTCCAAAATAAGGGATTTAACAGGCAGCTGATGGCACAAATGTAGTCATGGAGCACACAGCTGCATTGTCACCGTCAGACAAAAGATATTGGCCAATGAAGGGATTCCTAGGTGAACCAATCGTTGGGCTCTATCCGCCCCTTGTCATGTCAGCTACTCAAGTCCCAGGAAATGTGAGTAACCACTTCTGCTACCTGGGGGCATACACATGGTAGCGTGATAACAGCAACCCAGACCTTCTCTACACCACATAAACTGGCCAGCCTTAGTTGATCAAGGAAGCATTCACAAGATCGCAGTGACACTTTTTCACTGCTCAGTTCACTTAGTCCAAGCCCCGCCGGCCATTCACATGTTCACATACATCAGCTACAATATCATGTAGGAACTTAGCTGTATGGCTGCTTGGACCGGCCTAGTCAGCAGATGATGATGCCGGTGTCCACAACGCACGGTTGGCGCACCCTAAATTGCAGAGTAGATGCAGCGGTTCACACTGTAACACGTGATGGGAGGACACAAGGTGACGTGGGGGGCCTCGCCTCTTCCGACGCGCGTTTCGCCTCGCCCACCGGGGCTTCATCAGGGACTGAACTGAGCAGTGAAAAAGTGTCACCGCGATCTTGTGAATGCTTCCTTGATCAACTAAGGCTGGCCAGTTTATGTGGTGTGGAGAAGGTCTGGGTTGCTGTTATCACGCTACCATGTGTATTACTCACATTTCCTGGGACTTGAGTAGCTGACATGACAAGGGGCGGATAGAGCCCAACGATTGGTCCACCTAGAAATCCCTTCATTGGCCAATATCTTTTGTCTGACGGTGACAATGCAGCTGTGTGCTCAAAGACTACAGTTGTGCCATTTAAAGATCAGCTGCCTGTTAAATCCCTTATTTTGGAGGACTATGTTTATGTGAGACATCTAATGCAGGAACAGCTGCGCATCTATGTATTGTCCAGCTGCTTAACTTGGCAATTATCAAAAATATGGCGCCCAACGCTGGAGTTCTTTGATGCGAGCCATGCTTTATTGGCTGTATGGTTTCTAATGTAGCGCATGTGTGTCAGAGTGGAGGTGTTAACGAGGTGTCTGGACCTCCCACAAATCCCCAGATTTCTCTGCAGTGCTTACTGCGAAGACATGAAATTATCACTCTCTCGCAGATGAGCGGGGCTATTAGCCTGCGGCCCTGTTGGACTATTCCCGCCCGTTCCTCATGTGATGTGCCTCCCAGCCTGGGCTGCGCTGGTCGGGTGAAGGTAGGCGGCACCATGCGTGCTTATGGAGCGCTGCTCCACCGCAGTCCCCCACCAAAGGGTAGTCGGTATAGGCTGATGGTGAGCCTTTATGGGATGCCCCTCCCGCCTTATTGCCACATGCCCATTGTAGCGGTGGGTCCTGTACAGAGGGCCGCCATCCTCCCTGATTCTCCCTGTAGCCTTCCGGGGGGAAAGAAGGGGGGTGTGTGGGTGAGTGCGTATAGTGATTAGTGTATGGCGTTTTGTCTGTTTTGACTAGATATGTGGTGTCAGCCACCACGCTGACTTGTCTGTTTTACTATTACAATGGTCACCACCGCGCGTCTTTTCCTTCATTTGGATGTCCGCGCCGGACGGCGGCGTTACCTCAGATGCTTCTGCGTTATCATTGGCTGCTTGTCTGTGGGCTTCGGGGGGGGGCGGGGGGCTGGCCTGGCGCGCTCCGCGTCACGGCCCACTCTGGCCCGCCCTTCGAGGTTCGCTCGGCGCCATTTTGTCAGTCGCGCGCGCGTGTGTGACGGTTCTTCCTTCCGCGGTCTGTAAGTGCCCTCGCGGGCGGCTTTTATGCTCATTCCTTACTGTGCATGGTTTTGACGCCCCTTCTTTTCATTGTGTCTTTCAGACGGGTGAATCCAGTGGCTTCTCCCGGCCCGGTGTAATTGTTAGTTGGGCCTAGTATAATTACTCCCACTTCCCTAGCGGGTCATTGGGGCATCCAGGGTTGCTTACAGCGTCAATCCCTACTGGCTTATTGTGCCTATTAATCACCATATGGAGGCATCCCAGGATAATGTGGCCGGGGTTCCTTCGGGACAAGCCTGGCTGTGTGTAGCTTGTGGGGTCTCACCTATCAGTGGTGACAGCGCACGGGTCTGTGTTCCTTGCGCACAGCAGGCGCTAACGTTGCAACCCGCCCCTCCGGTGGCTGGGCCTGCACCTCGTCTCACTTCACCTACTCCCCCAAGCTTGAGTCTCACCCCCATTGAATTGCATACAAGCGGGGATTCTCAACCTGATGTGTCTGCTAGACTGGCCAGTGTTGAAAAATTGATTGCTAATACCTTAGCGCGTAAGGCTAAAGCGTCACTTAACCCCTGATGCCACTCTTTTCCCTATGGAGTCTGATGAGTTTTTGCATCTATGTGGCTACACCCTGTTCTCTGATTCAGGGTCATCTGACGAGAGACCCAGGGGTCATGACGATTCCGGCTTTGACCCCTGGACCCCGGATGATACTGACAGACTGCTGGTTCAGATTTTTGAGGTTCTGTCCATCTCTCCCCCTGTTGCGGCTCTCAGGCAAAGGGGTGAGCTTTTTCATACTGCTAAGGCTCGTTTGGAATTTCCGGAGCAAACCCATTTCAATAACCTCGTGCTTAAGGAGTGGGAACGTCCCAGTAGACTTCCCGGTATACCTAAGAGTTGGGACAGAAAGTATCCCTTTCCTGCTGATATGGTCAAGTGCTGGTCATCGCCTCCCGAGGTGGATGCTCCTATTCTAGGGCTGTCTAACACCTCTATTATGCACTCCCCTGACACTACTACTCTGCGGGATGCTGACCAATTGGCGTGCCATGCCTTTGCATTTGTGGGGACGGCGCTTCGCCCGGATTGCGCCTCGGCCATTACATCTGTGGCACTCAGGGCCATGATCAGAAGTGTACTTGACGGTGCTCCTGATGAATTGCCACCTGATACGTTTAATGCACTGTCTAACTGTGATGTGTTTGTAAACTTTATCCTATTTGCTTTGAATGATGCAATTAGGATGTATGCGAGAACTTCTGCCTTGGTGGTAGCTATATGCCGCGCGGTTTGGCTGCGCCAGTGGGCTGCTGACAATGCTGCAATGAAGGCCCTTACTGGGCTTCCATTTAAGGGGCTACGCCTGTTCGGGGACTGCCTAGACCTTTTTGCTAAAGGAGGTAAGTTACCCCAGCGCAGGCAGCAGCCTCGGCCCTTTCGGGGCCAGGGCCCCCTTTCACTCCCCTACCGAGGTGCTAAGCAGGGAAAAGGGGTGTCCTTCGCGGGGGCTCGTGCTGATTCCTGGCATAGGAGCAGAGGACGACGTCCTGGCTCCTCCTGGGGGTCTAAGCCCAAATCCTCTCCCAAGCCCCCTCAGGCATGATGGGGCGCCCTCGCCCGTCAGGGTGGGGGGACGGCTACATCACTTTGCTCACATCTGGAGGCAGCACGTCTCAGACCGGTGGATTCAGGAGGTAGTGTCCTCTGGTTACAAGATAGAGTTTGCTGTGCACCCCCCCAAGATTCATCAGGTCCCGGATCCCCCAGGACCCTGTCTCAGCTCAGGTTTTGATGCAGGTCGTGCAAGGCCTTCGGGGTCTGGGGGTCATTTGCAGGGTCCCCTTAAGAGAAAGAGGCAAGGGGTTCTATTCCAATCTTTTCACAGTTCCCCAAAAAGATCCTCAACAAATTTGTCAAGAACAGGCGCTTTCGCATGGAAACTCTGCGCTCGGCCATCAGCTCCCTGCGCCCAGGGGATTTCATGACGTCTGTGGACATCAAAGACACTTACCTTCACACCCCTGTGTTCTCAGGACACCAAAGGTTTCTCAGATTCGCGTTGGAAGATCAACATTACCAATTTGTGGCCTTGCCATTTGGCCTCACCTCAGCTCCCAGAGTGTTCACCAAGGTGCTGGCGGGGGGGTGATGTCTCTGGTGAGGTCAAGGGGCATACGCGTGCTGCCCTACCTGGACAACATACTCATCACCTCTCGGTCTCTACAGCAGGCAGAGTTGGACACTCAACTGGTGGTGTCCACCCTGGAGTCCTTCGGCTGGGTGATCAATCACCCCAAGTCCTCTCTGTCCCCTTCCTCGGTGACCCCGTTCCTGGGAATGATTCTGAATACGGTTCAGTCAAGGATATTCCTTCCTCAACAGAAGGTGGAAGCTCTAACTTCGCAGGTGAGGTTCCTGCTATCATGTCCCCAGCCCTCTCTCAGGCAGGGAATGCAGTTGGTGGGCCTGATGGTGGCGTGCTTCGAGGCGGTGCCTTTTGCTCAGTTCCATTTAAGGCCTCTACAACTTCAATTTCTGTCAGTATGGGACAAGGACCCAACGTCCTTGGACGGGGTCTGTGTGCTTCCCCCCTTGGTCAGGCGGTCCCTTTCGTGGTGGCTGGACCACAGGAACTTGCTGGGGGGCAGGTCCTTTCTCACCACGGATGCCAGCCTATCAGGATGGGGGGGATTCTGGAAGTCCCTGCGGTTCCTGGGGAGGTGGGGCCCTCAGGAGGCCCACTTACCTATCAACATTCTGGAACTATGGGCGATCATGTTGGTACTGGAGCAGTTGACCAATCACCTGAGGGGTCTGTCTGTGCAGGTGCGCTCAGACAACAGGACGGCGGTTGCCTACATCAACCATCAGGGAGGGACCCGGAGCAGGGGGGCCCTCCAGGAGGTGTCGCGGATTCTGATATGGGCGGAGGCCAATGTTCAATGCATTTCGGCTGTGTATATCCCGGGGGCAGAGAATCTACTGGCAGACTCTCTGAGCAGGGGGACCTCTCGTCAGGGAGAGTGGTCCCTCTGCAACAGGGTATTCCAGTCCCTGTGTCACCGCTGGGGTCTATCGGATGTGGATCTGTTTGCATCCTGTCACAATCACAAGCTCCAGGCTTTTGTCTCCCTGTCTCAGGATCCTCTGGCCTTGGCCACAGATGCTCTGTCCATGTCATGGCAGGAATTTCGGCTCCTGTATGTCTTTCCTCCATTCCCCCTGCTGGGCAGGGTCCTGCGCAAGATTGCTCTGGAAGGGGTGCCAGTGATTCTGGTGGCCCCCAGGTGGCCAAGAAGAGTGTGGTTCACAGACGTGGTGCAGATGGCAGTAGACCAGTACGTTCTGCCAGGATTGCCAGATCTGCTCACTCAGGGCCCCTTACGCCATCCCAATTTACAAACTCTGGCTTTGACGGCCTGGCTGCTGAAACCTCCATCTCAAAGGCTTGTCTGCCTCGGTGGTTGAGACCATGGTGAAGGCTAGAAAGAAAACTTCTTCTTCCATCTATTATAGGGTATGGCGTACCTACATTGACTGGTGTGAGTCGGGGAGGCCGATTTATTAATAGCGCCAGGTAGCGACAGATGAGCGACAGTAGCGTTATTTTCACAGCGCCCGCTAGTATTCGCTGTGCTTGGCCATTGTTCTATTGTTGACAGCGACTCAGTCGGTGTGCGGTAATGTTGAATACGGGGTTAGGAGTCGCTGTTTGACAGGTTCCGCGCTGTATGGGAGCGCATGACAGCGAATGGCCATAGCGAACGGCTCCCAGCATATTCATTAACAAATCACGCTCAAAAAATTCTCGCGCTGTGAAATGCATGTTTAACCCTTTAAATGCCAAGCACGTAGTTTCTACGTGGTTGCTTCTCCTACCGTTAAGTGCCAAGCACGTAGAAACTACGTGCCTGGCATTTCCCCCAAACAGTTAAAAAATAGAAAAAAAAAATCACTTACCTCCGGTATCCCTGTGAAGCCTGGGGTCCCCTCTTCCTTGGGGGGGCATCCGATCGCCCCCCCGTCGTCCTCCGTCTTCAGGGGGGGGCCCGAAACCAGCCGCCCCCCCCCCCCCCGTTTCCAGCGCTGACTCGCCGCTGTAAAAAAAAAAAAAAATAAAACTGTCATTTACTCACCTCCGCGCCCGAGCCTTCTGTCCGGGCCTCCTCTTCACCAGGGGGGGGTCCGATCCCCCCCCTGGGCTGCGCAGTCTTCAGGTGAGGACCCTCTTCCGGGTCCTCACCTCTTGTAATGGCGGCGATGGCCGCCGCCGCTTAGCTCCGCCCATTGTGGGAGGAGCGGGATGACGTCATCCCGCTCCTCCTATACCCCCTCCGAGCTCCGGCATCTGTCAGATGCCGGTGGTGATCGGAGCAGAGCGGGTGTCAGGTGAGGAGGCTCCGATCGGAGCCCCCTCGCCTGTCACCCGCCCTGCGCCGATCACCACCGGCATCTGTCAGTGAGGTGATCGGCGCGGGACAGCGGCGAGGGACGTCGGATCGGAGGTGAGTATGGTGTAAAAAAAGAAAAATAAAATTTTTTTTTTCTCTGTGTGTGTGTCATTTTTTTTAATATTAACCCCTTGTGAACTGGTAAGGGGTCCATGACCCCTATACCAGTTCACAAGGCTGGGGAGATGGCAAGCCACCTGCGCTAGCGGGTGGCTTGCCATTAACCCCTGGCACCCCCATTACCTGCCTCCCCAAAGGCCAGGGGGGGGCAGAAGAGCCCGGGCCCACATGGGCTATGTGGGCTCGTAGGCTGCAGGGTGGGGGGGCCACATAAGCTGGCCCCCCCACTCTGTGCCTACAAGCCCCCATAGCTGGTCCCGGGCTGGTTACTGTGGGTAAGGGGGACCCCACGTCAATTTTTTTTTTTATTTTTAAGGGTTTTTAACCCTTAAAAATCAAAAAAAAATGGGGTCCGCCCCCCCTGGGAGGGGGGACCCTATGTCATTTTTTTTTTTTGATTAACCCTTTGTAATCTGTCATCCAGCAGCTATAAAAGGCTTCTAGCAAGTGAGCAGAAGCCAGTGATCGCCGAGGGACAGAGGGCTCCAGGATGGGAGGTGAGTACAGTGTAAAAAAAAAAAAAAAAATTAATAAAATATTTTTTTCTTTATGTGTGTCTGTGTCATTATTTACTTTTAACCCCTTGTGAACTGGTAAGGGGTCCATGACCCCTATACCAGTTCACAAGGCTGGGGAGATGGCAAGCCACCTGCGCTAGCGGGTGGCTTGCCATTAACCCCTGGCACCCCCATTACCTGCCTCCCCAAAGGCCAGGGGGGGGCAGAAGAGCCCGGGCCCACATGGGCTATGTGGGCTCGTAGGCTGCAGGGTGGGGGGGCCACAAAAGCTGGCCCCCCCACTCTGTGCCTACAAGCCCCCATAGCTGGTCCCGGGCTGGTTACTTTGGGTAAGGGGGACCCCACGTCAATTTTTTTTTTGATTTTTAAGGGTTTTTAACCCTTAAAAATCAAAAAAAAAATGGGGTCTCCCTCCCCTGGGAGGGGGGACCCTATGTCATTTTTTTTCCCGATTTAACCCTTTGTAGTGTGTATGGTATTTGTATTTTTTTTGTGAATGTTATAAAATACTTGTTTCAGTTAGGGGGGTCTCCTGGGCAGGAACGGGGGGCTACCGATAAATATGTGGTACCGTTCTAATCGGTAGAAATGGGGCTTTCACATGCAATATGATTTTCCTTAATAAAATACATTTTTTATTTAAAATAAAGGAGTCAATTTTCTAAAAAAAATTTTTTATTTATTTATTTTTTTTTTCACTTAATAATATTGTAAAAAAAAAAAAAAAAATTACAAACAAGACATTTCATGTTAAAGTCTAAACTCTGCTGCAAAAAATATATATATAATTTTTCTGAAAGTTACAGCAAAAATGGCGCAAAACATGTCGCAAAACATGACGCAAAATGGGGAAAATGGCCTGTCAACAGAGGGTGACAAAATCTCAAGTAGGCTGGCAATTAAAAGGGTTAATAGTACCTATGCATGTTGGGTATTGTTCTGTTCGGGGGACCTTGCGCTTTCAGACTTAGCTTGTTTTTTCTGGTTTGCATATTTATATTTTAGGAAAAGGTGTTTTTTATTCAGCTTTTTTATAAATTTTTTAGGGAAACCCTGCGCAACCAAAGAATTCTTTGAGGAATTAATTCCAGAAAGATGAGCCCACTACAACAAGCTGGGTACCCTTAAAAAGCTTAACGTGTGTACTTTCAGGGAATATATGGTTTATGGGGGATATTCCAAATGTAAAGGGTTGTTTTGGTTGAAAAATCGCAAGGTGCGCACTTTGTCTGCAGAGCTGAAATTTTCAAGTAAAATTACCGTTACGCACATGCTTTACTTTGGGGTGTTTGGCAACTCTTCCCTTGACAGAACCTATGCATGTTGGGTGTTGTTCTGTTCGGGGGATGTTGCGTTTTCAGATTAAACTTGTTTTTTCTTGTTTGTATATAGTTTTTTTAGGAAAATGTGGCTTTGATTCTGCTTTTTTATCCTTTTTTTAGGGAAACTCTTTGCAACCAAAGATTACGTTGAGGGATTACTTCCAGAAAACTATGGCCACATCCACAAGCTTGGTACGCCTAGAAAGCCTGAGGTGTGTACTTCCAGAGAATATATAGTTTGTTGGGGGTATTTCAAATGTAAAGGGTTGTTTTTCTGGAAAAAACGCAAGTTGCGCATATTGCATAGCATAGTTGTATTTTATCTGAAAATCTCCTAAAGCGCTGTTTCAGTTTGGGGGAGTCTCCTGGGCAGGAAAGGGTGTCT
This sequence comes from Gastrophryne carolinensis, assembly GCA_027917425.1. NCBI lineage: Eukaryota > Metazoa > Chordata > Amphibia > Anura > Microhylidae > Gastrophryne > Gastrophryne carolinensis. Next base: position 219,801,355 of record CM051234.1, read on the forward strand.
ACCAATACATATGTGGTACCGCTGTAACCGGGAGAAATTGGGATTTCACACGCAATAAGATTTTATTGACAAACTTACATTTTTTATTCCAAAAAAAACTACAATATGTAAAAATTTAGTTTTTTTTTTTTTTTTTTGCACATATTTCACCCAAAAATATTAAGAATACACCTAACAAATGACAAACAAGACATTTCATGTTAAAGCTCAGACTCTGCTGAAAAAAACAATATATCATTTTCCTGGGAAATCCCTGGAAATCCCTTCAAAAATCACATTTGAACATGGGGAGCGCAAAATAGTGCAAAATGGTCTGGCAACAGAGTGTGACAAAAACTCCAGGTAGGCTGGCACTTAAAGGGTTAACCCCAGAGCGCTGGCGGCGATGGGTTAAAAGTAGTTTTTTAACCCCCAAACAACCATATTTTTGTTCAAAAAAAATAAACATGTTTTTATAAACATTTGGTAATATGAATACATTAATATCAGACCTGTAATATCAATTCTGCACAATTTTTTTTTTTTTATTACCTTAAAAAAAATATCTAACATTGCAGAAGTGGTCACAGAATTTTTGACATTTAAAAAAAAACAAAACATTCATATCAATTAATTATGAATATTTAAAGATTTCTCCATTGAAATGCATTGGAGAGCACCAGGTAGCGAGAGGTCATACCTGGCGCTGTGATGGGATTAGCAGCGGCGCTGTTCGCTGAAGTCTGCAACATGATGAATCCCGCGCTAGCTGACGCTCTCGCCGGCGCTAGCCTCATTTAGCGTGATAAATGCGTGATTGTGTTCGCAGCCTGGCGTTCTGGAGTCGGTAGCCGCCGATAGCTGGCGCTACCTGGCGCTAGTGAGACACTACCTGGCGCTATCCCTTGATAAATAAGGGCCTAGGTCTCTTCCCTGTCGGGTGTTCTCAGTTCCCAGGGTTCTGGAGTTCTCACAGCATGGGTTGGAGTCGGGTCTCCAACTCAGTACTTTGAAGGGTCAGGTTTCTGCCCTGTCTGTCTTCTTTCAGAAGTCTTTTGCTCAGACTTTCTTTCAGGGGGTTACTGATGTGCGTCCCCCACGAAAACCTATGGTCCCTGTTTGGGATTTGATCTGCCTTGCAGGGTGCTCCCTTTGAACCTATTCAGGATGCTGCTCTGGCTGTACTTACCCTCAAGGTTGTCTTTCTGGTGGCTATTACTTTGGTCAGGCGTGTGTCTGAGCTGGCGGCTCTGTCTATCCAGCCCCCATACTTTGAGAGACACCAGGATAAGGAGGTGTTCCGCTTTAAGCCGGATTTTCTGCTTAAGGTGGTGTCTGCTTTTCATTTGAATCAAGATATTGTTCTTCCTTCATTGTGCCCTAATCCTAGCAATGCTAAGGAAAGGGTTTTGCATTCCTTGGATGTGGTCAGGTGTCTGAAGTATTACCTAGTAGTCACTGCGTCCTTCAGGAAAACTGATGCTCTTTTTGTGGTCCCTTCTGGTCCTAGGAAGGGTTTGGCTCCTGCCAAGTCTACTATCAGCAAATGGATCCGTCAGGCTGTGATTCAGGTCTATTCTGCTAAGGGGAAGAATCCTCCCTTCCGCCTTACTGCTCATTCTACTTGTGCTATTGGTGCCTCTTGGGCCTTCCAGCACCAGGCTTCTGTTGAACAAGTTTGCAAGGCCGCTAATTGGTCTTCTGTTCATACCTTTTCAAAGTTTTACAAGGTTGATGTTAGGGCCTCAGCTGATGCTGTTTTTGGCCGCAAGGTTTTGCAGGCGGCAGTGGTTTAAACTGTCTGCTGTTGCCATTTTTGTTGGGGATCCCACCCTACTTTATGAACACTGCTATTGGATGTCCCAAGTGTAAGTAATCTATCTGGAGCAGGACGTACTGTATACTAAGAATAGTACAATTCTGTGAAATACTCACCTGTAGAATTGGTATTATAAGTATACAGTACGTCCTGCTCCACCCCACCCTGGTTTTTGCATTATTCTGGATCCCCTGTATAGTGATTGTTATCATTGTTATAGTTAAAAAAAAGTTAAAAGCAAAAACTGGGTGGTTAAATTCTCCCGGCTTCTTGTTCACTGCTTTTCAATGCTGGGATTTGTGGGAGGTCCCCGGGTATTTGAGGGGCCGGGAGGAGCCTGTTTTTACATGTCTCTGCAGTGCAGCGCCATCTGGCAGAGGATAACCCAAGTGTAAGTAATCTATCTGGAGCAGGACGTACTGTATACTTATAATACCAATTCTACAGGTGAGTATTTCACAGAATTGTATTTTTGCACAAAAAAAGGATAGGTAAAGATTAACTTTAAATTGCCTAGTTAAGGTCCACATGAAAATGTTTTCCTTTGGCCGACAGGAAAAACATTGTATAAGCTAAATATGGGCCAATGTTTCACAGGGATTATTTACAAGGAGGGATTACCAGAGATACATTGTATGCTATTTCACAGGGACTATTTACAAGGAGGGATTACCAGAGATACATTGTATGCTATTTCACAGGGACTATTTACAAGGAGGGATTACCAGAGATACATTGTATGCTATTTCACAGGGACTATTATATGCTATTTCACAGGGACTATTTACAAGGAGGGATTAAGAGAGGTACATTGTATGCTATTTCACAGGGACTATTGTATGCTATTTCACAGGGACTATTTACAAGGAGGGATTACCAGAGATACATTGTATGCTATTTCACAGGGACTATTATATGCTATTTCACAGGGACTATTTACAAGGAGGGATTAACAGAGATACGTTGTATGCTATTTCGCATGGACTATTGTATGCTATTTCACAGGGACTGTTTACAAGGAGGGATTAACAGAGATACATTGTATGCTATTTCACAGGGACTATTATATGCTATTTCACAGGGACTATTTACAAGGAGGGATGACCATAGATTCATTGTATGCTATTTCACAGGGACTATTGTATGCTATTTCACAGGGACTATTTACAAGGAGGGATTAACAGATATACATTGTATGCTATTTCACATGGACTATTTACAAGGAGGGATTAATAGATATTTAAAATAACATTTAGGTAAACTATATTAAAAAATGACAGATTGTACATGCCTATAGATGTACTCGTCGGCTGCCGGAGGCACCAGGGCAACATGGGTGAAATCGATGGCACCCATGATGTTGGGCATGTCGGCGATATTATAAAGTGCCAGCTTAATCGCGTTCCTGGCTACCATGTCATCAGGAAAACAAATATATTTCTGACTAATGGTAGCCATCCAAAAACTTGGATAGCGCGCGGCTCAGCGTAGGCTGGGAGATCCCCACGGAGAGGGCACCCAGCCTCTGGAACGAGCCGTTCGCCAAAAATTGCAGGCAGCCAAGCATCTTGGTCATACCTGAAATTGCTTGCCCCTTCCTTGTGGTGTGGGCTAACCATGGCCGCAGCTCACTATGCAATTTATGGAGTGAAGCGCGATTAAGTCTGGTGAGCTCGAACAGCTCAACGTCATGCATGCCATCGATATGCATGCATCGCCGGTGCAATCTGGTCTCGGCCCTCCAGACAATTTCAATGCCCATTAGCTGGAGTTCCTCATGCTCCACAAAGGCACCAGACTGGTTCATATCTGCTGTTTCCGAGGTCAAAATGGTCCCGTAAGGGGATCGCAAATGAAACTGGTTTATAGGGTGGTGATCCCTCGGCAATCAGCTCTCTGAATGAGACTCAAGCCCATACCAATAACGTAAGTTATCTGAACGAACGAAAAATATCAGATTTTGATTGGAAAATGATCCGAATTAATGCAAATGATCCAATTTGCTTTCGTTCATCGAAAGCGCATATACGCATTAGCCCGAACGTTCGTACGAATGAAAAATGAACAAAAAAAACAAAGAAAATGACAAACACACACAAAAACTTTCACAGACAGCTACGAAAGTCCAGACGAATGTGCCTCTGAATCGAGCCTAATGTAATTATTTATTAAAAAACATTTTTTTTAACATTTTGTACCCAAAAACATTAATAAAACAATGAACAAAATCCCTGCAAAAAACAGTTAAACATACATAGCGCAAAATGCTAAAAAATGTCTACAGAGGGTGACAAAAATACCATTTTGTGAATACTCACCTGTAAAATGGGTATTATAAGTATGTCACACACCCCGCTTCAAGAAATTCATAACGTGTGGGTAATACTGACCTGTAGAGGGCGATATGCAGAGATGCCAGGAAAAAAGAGAGCCCCTCCCGGTCCATAAATACCTGGGACCTCCCACTCATTACCCAGTATAAGAACTGCAGTAAGGTAAGGGACCAGGAAGAGCCCAACACAAAGCATAACAACGCAAAGTTCACCATATAAAGGATCCAGAATACAAAAGGGCAGGGTGAAGCGGGGTGTGTGACATATAATACCCATTTTACAGGTGAGTATTCACAAAATGGTATTATTCTAAGTATGTCACACACCCCGCTTCAAGAAATTCATAACGTGTGGGACATCCAACAGCAGTGTCCATAAAGGGCGGGGATCCAAAACAAGGCAACAAGGCACAACTTAAACCACTGCAGCTTGCAGAACTTTGCGGCCAAACACAGCATCCGCTGAGGCCCGAACATCAACCTTGTAAAACTTGGAAAAAGTGTGAACAGAAGACCAAGTAGCAGCCTTACAAACTTGCTCAAGGCCTGGTGCTGAAAAGCCCAGGACTCCCCAACCGCACGAGTAGAATGAGCAGTAACACAAAAAGTGGGTACCTTCCCTTTGGCAGAATAGGCCCCAACTATGGTCTGACGGATCCATTTACTAATGGAAGACTTGGCAGGCGCCAAGCCTTTTCGGGGCCCGGAGGGCACCACAAAAAAGGCATCCGTCTTACGAAAGGAAGACGTTACCTCCAAATAATACTTCACAACACGAACCACATCCAAAGAATGCAGGGCCCTCTCCTTGTCATTGCTGGGATTAGGACACAGAGAGGGCAAAACAATGTCTTGGTTTAGGTGAAAGGCAGAAACAACCTTAGGAAGGAAATCGGACTTGAAACGAAAAACCACCTTGTCCTGATGCCCCTCAAAGTACGGGGCTTGAATGGACAAAGCCGCCAACTCAGAGACACGCCTAACCGAAGTGTTGGCTACCAAAAAGGCCACCTTCTGCGTAAGTGAAGACAAGGCAATATCATTCAAGGGCTCAAAAGGAGAATCCTGAAGAGCAGAAAGAACCAAATTCAAATCCCAAACAGGGAGCAAAGGTTTTCTAGGAGGCCGCACGTGCGTGACTCCCTGGAAAAAAGTCTTAACCAAAGGATGTAGGGCAAATGACCTTTGAAAGAACACCGCCAGGGCAGAAACCTGCCCCTTCAGAGTACTAAGCTGGAGCCCCAGGTCCAGACCATGTTGAAGAAACTCCAGGATTCTGGAGATGGAAAATTACCTACAAGGCAACGCCCTGATCTCACACCAATCAATATAAGACCTCCAAGTCCTATAGTAGATATTAGAGGAAGACCGCTTCCTAGCACTAATGAGAGTTCGAATCACAGCATCGGAAAGACCTTCCTCCTTCAAGATGGAGGTTTCAGCAGCCACGCCGTCAAAGCCAGCGTTGGTAAATTGGGATAACGTAGTTGACCCTGGGTGAGCAGATCCGGCAGCAGGGGCAGAACGAACTGATCCTCTGCTAACCTTACCACATCTGTGAACCAAACCTGTCTTGGCCACCTTGGAGCCACTAGAATTGCTGACGCACCCTCCAGGGCCAGCTTGCGCACCACTCTGGCCACCAAGGGAAACGGAGGGAACAGATACAGAAACCCCAGATCCCTCCAGTTCAGAGACATGGCATCCACTGCCAGAGCCAGTGGATCCCGTGAGAGAGACACAAATGTCGGAAGTTTGTGATTGTGACGAGAGGCAAAGAGGTCCACCACCGGGGACCCCCACCTGAGACAAGTCAAGCGAAACACTTTGGGGCTGAGAGACCATTCCCCCCGGCGAGCTGAGAACCTGCTCAGAGAGTCCGCCTCCGTGTTCTCCGCTCCCGGAATGTAAACTGCTGAAATGCACGGGACGTGGGTCTCTGACCAGGCCAGAATCAAAGACACTTCCTTGAGGGCACTCCTGCTGCGAGTCCCTCCCTGGTGATTGATGTAGGCGACCGCCATCCGATTGTCCGACCGGACTTGAACCAGCAATCCTTGCAACTGATGAGTCAAGCGAAACAGAACAATCCTGATGGCCCTCAATTCCAGAACATTGATGGACTCGTGAGCCTCCTGAGGCCCCCACAGTCCCTGAAACTGACGATCCTTCCAGAACCCCCCCATCCTGATAGACTGGCATCCGTGGTGACCGTCTCCCAACAAGGGGCCAGAAAGGATCTGCCCCTCGACAGATTGATTGGATCTAGCCACCACTGAAGGGAGCACCGAACTCGGGGGGTCATCAGGAAGGACTGATCCAACGACAGTGGCGACCTGTCCCAGGCCGCCAACAGATGGAGCTGGAGTGTCTCCCTGTGTGGAACTGAGCAAAGGGAACCGCTTCGAAGGAGGCTACCATCAATCCCACCAGCCTCATCCCCAGTCTGATGGCCGGACGAGGGATAAACAGGAGGAGTCGAACCAACTCCTGAATCAAGAGAACCTTGGACTGAGGAAGAAACACCCTGGCCCGGGAAGTATCCAGGGACATTCCCAGAAAAGACACTAACCTGGACGGAGAAAGGGAGGACTTGGGGTAGTTGATCACCCACCCAAATCTCTCCAGAGTGGACACCACAGTTCTGGTGTCCAATACCGCTTGGCTGAAGGAAGATGCCATAATGAGAAGGTCGTCCAGATAAGGGACAATGCAAATACCCTGGGCTCTGAGGAGAGCCATCACCCCGGCCAACACCTTGGTGAAAACCCTTGGAGCCGAGGTAAGACCGAAAGGAAGTGCCACAAACTGAAAATGCCGAACCTCCACCACGAAGCTGAGAAATCTCTGGTGCGCTGGAAAAATCGGCACATGCAGATAGGCGTCCTTGATGTCTACGGACGTCAGAAAGTCCCCCTGCCGAAGAGAATGGATAGCTGAACGCAGCGTTTCCATGCGAAATTTCCGCGTACGGACGAACCTGTTGAGGATCTTTAGATCCAGAATGGGTCGAACCGAGCCGTCCTTCTTGGGCACCGTGAACAGATTGGAATAAAAGCCCGCGACCCCTGTCTGAGGGGGGCACTGGGCAAATAACTGCCATATCCAACAGACTCTTTACTGCCGCCTGGAGCTCCTGCGCGGCCAGAAGGTCCGAAGGCACCCAAGACTTGAGGAATCTGGGAGGGGGCCGGAGCTCGAACTCCAGCTTGTAGCCGGAAGTCACCACTTCCCGGATCCATCTGTCCGAGACCTCCCGGTCCCAGACCTGGGAGAAGTGTTGCAGCCGTCCCCCCACCCACATGGGTGAGGGCGCCCTCTCATTGCTGAGCTGGCTTGGCAGCGGGTTTGGGCTTAGAGCCCCAGCTGTATCCTGGGCGGGCACGTCCTCTGCCACTGTTCCAGGAATCTCCTCTGGCTGCGGGGAAAACAATTCCTCTGCCAGCTCTAGCCCCACGAAAGGAAGGAGCAATGGAACCCGCCCCCCAAAAGGGACGACGCTGTTTTTTGCGTTGAGGTAACTTACCACCCTTGGCAACTGAATCCAACTTCTCACCAAAGAGCCGTAATCCCACAAAGGTAAGAGCGGTCAGCAACTTTTTAGACACAAAATCAGCCTCCCACTGGCGCAACCAAACCGAACGCCGAATAGTCACCAATAGAGCCGACGTTCTGCCACACATCATCAGTGTGTCATCCAAGGCGGCTAGTACAAATGACAAAAACAATTCACACCTTTTAAGGCCAAGGAACTCGTCACTATCTGGATCCAACCCGGAAGAAGTCAACAGGTCCCTGACCACCGACCTGGTAGCCACCACCAGCAGCGCTGAAGCACAAACCGGCCTCATGGCTGACCCAACACTGGCAAAACCATGACAAGCCATTTGGTCAATGCGTTTATCCTCACCATCTTTAAGCGTGGAGCAATCAGGAGAATTTAAAACAGTAGTGTTGGATAAACCCAGAATCTGTGCATCCACCTTGGGAGGGGACGCCCAACGCTTAACCGTATCCAAGGGAAAGGGATATTTTTTGTCCCAACCCTGAGGGACACCTGGGAGCCGGGCAGGCTTCTCCCATTCCTTAGCAATAATCCCATCAAAATGCTTTTGGTTAGGAAATTCCAAGCGCGGCCTGGATTCTTCGAAAAAATCCCCCTTTTGCTGTGGAACCGCCTCAGGAGGAGAAATAGCCAAAACCTCAAACATCTGAGCCAGAACATTAGGAGTATCCGAAGACCTCCCCAAGCCCCGCTCGGTATCAGCACCCACAAACTGCCGATCGTCTGAATTATCTGATTCTTCATATACCTCCCCTTCCTCAAGTTGGGAGTAATCAGACCAGTCCAGATTATCAAGATCATCCAAGTCGGCCGCCGGTGAAGACGGCGACAAGTGCTTTCTCTTAGCCGGAGCCTTTCTGGTGACCGTGCTGGAGAATAATTTTTCAAGATTGGCCAATCGGGCACACATCTCCGATTGCAACTGCCCGCCCATGACAACGTCAGACTGGGCACGGATCAAACTGGGAGGGGGGGAGGAGAGACCGGCGGCGCTGAACCAGACGCCTGGGGTCCGGACTGCCGCGTAATAGTCTGCTGTGCGCATGGTATACACAGATATACATCATCGCCAGTAAGGGATGCCCCACACCCCATACACTTCCGGGATTACCCCGAGGGGAGCCCGAGCCCAGTATCCGGGGATGCCTCCATAAGGTGAACTTATAGTTGGTTGCAATGACCGAGGGAATTACGCATATAAGCAACCCGGGATGCCCCTTTAATGTCCCAAGTGGGAGGATTTGCAATAAGCCAATTAAGAACCCAGGGACCCTAGGACCGGGAGAAACCCCCTAACACCACTGTAGGTTATATCTGAAAGACATAATAAAAAAGGCTAATAAGAAAAGCGGAGTATAAAATATATATATATATATATATATGACATAAAAATATATAATTATAGGTGATGGGACAGAAGGGGGGCCCACCGGGCCACTCACTGTGGTCCTGAAGACAGCTTCCTCTCTCCGTGAGGTAAAGAGCAGCTCTGAGGAGAGAAGGGGGGCGTGGCCAGCTCCTTCTGAGGAAACAGGCACAGAGAAAAGCACCTCAGCGGTGCCTGTGACACAGGGGCGGGCCACAGCGTTGGAAAGCCCGGCCCCGCAGCCATGTGCGGCCGCGGCGCCGGTCTCAGAAGAGACAGAAGGAGGGGAGTGGGCCGTGGCTTTGACCCTGACGCCCGGCCCCGCCCCTTTTACCTCAGGGAGAAAGCCTGCATAAAAATGGCGGCCACAGCGCCGTTTTGACAGAGAAATACACGCTGTTATGAAGTAATAAATATGTTAATAACTATTGGGAGGATAATTTAATAAATTAATACATTAAAACATTATTAAGAATTAATGATTACAAAATTTGGACCTAACACTGAATAAGGGGCTCTGCTCCTACCCTCCGCTATCCCGCTAGAGAGAGGGGCATTACCCAAAGGGGGGGACCACCCAAAGTGTAAGGCCAAGGGACGGGGCATCCCAAACCAGGGTCACCGTCCCGGATGACCGCATACCCTCTTATATAGGGTCTCACGGGAGAACATTTGCTCTTAAGCACCAAGGGTGCTTTTCTACCCTCACCCGGACCGTCAGCCTAGGCTGGGAGGCATGAGGTAACAGAAAAAAAAAAAAAAAGATTCGGGCAGATAACTAAAGGGCCGGGAGTCATCCCGGCTACCTGAAATCCCCCTGTGCAAGGAGGAGACCACATCTTCTGACTTGCTCGCCGACTGCAGAGATGAAGACTGGGTAATGAGTGGGAGGTCCCAGGTATTTATGGACCGGGAGGGGTTCTCTTTTTTCCTGGCATCTCTGCATATTGCCCTCTACAGGTCAGTATTACCCACACGTTATGAATTTCTTGAAGCGGGGTGTGTGACATACTTAGAATAATTGCAAGTAGCCTGGCAATTAAAGGGTTAAAGAACCTATGCATATTTGGTATTGTTCTGTTCCGGAGACATTGTGCTTTGAGATGTAGCTTGTTCTTTCGTGTTTGCATATCGTTATTTTTGGAAAGTTTAATATTTATCTTGCTTTTTTTTATTTTTTAGGGAAACACTGTGCAATCAGTGAATAGCTCAAGGGTTTGCGCCCAGAAAGCTGCCGGTACAACAAGCCTGGTACACCTAGAATGCTTCAGGTGAGTACAGAGAATATATATTTTATGGGGGAGTGGGATTTTAAATGTAAAGGGTTGTTTTTCTTGAAAAACTGTAAGGTGCACACAGTAGTGTATTTTATTTGAAAATTTTAGTTTGGGGAGTCTCCTCATCAGGAAAGGGTGTCCACTGATACATATGTGGTGCTGTTGTAGCCGGGAGGAATGAAGCTTTTACATGCACTGTGATTTTGATTTTAAAAAATGTAATACGTTTTTAAAATCAAAATCATAGTGCATGTAAAAATACTATTAATGTAAAAAATCTGATGATTTTTTTTGTATATATTACACCCAAAATATTGAAAATACACTAAAAAAATGACAAGACAAGCCATTTCATGTTAAAGTGGACCAAAACCCAGGATTTTGACTATCCTCAGTTTTGGTTCTTGCCCCACTGTGTGAAAGGTCGCTCAATCTGACTTATCCTTCCCTGGTCCTATGGCACCTGCGCGACCTCTGTTCCAATCAGCGCGCTCGGATCCGCTCACGCCTAAGCGAGCAGACCCGAGCACACTGGCAACCACATCCCCCGCTACCCTCTAACAGGGTACATGTCCGCACCAGCCACTCACAAATGCCTGGCGCGAGCACGCGCCCTGCTAAAGGCATAGCGGGGATGCGGCCACTGCTTATGCATGCACCGTTGGACTGGGGAAGAAGGTGAATTCCAGGGCTTTAGGACCATGGGTTTTGGTCCACTTTAAAACCAAGACTCAGGCTGAAAAGAACAATATATGATCTTCACTGGGAATTCCTGAACATTCCTTCAAAAATCACAGTTAAGCATGCATAGTGCAAAATAGTGAAAAATGGTCTGGCAACAGAAGTTGTTGACGAAATCTCTAGATAGGCTGGCACTTAAAGGGTTTAAAGATTTTTTAAATATATCTACTTTAGGACTTAATGGTTATCTCTACTGTTTTTCTTCTTTCTCTAGAATCTCTCTTCTGTGCCATTTTTGTCTATTTCTCTCTGCCTCTCTCATGTCTCTTTCTTGCCTCTATCTCATGTTACTCTCCCTCTTTCCTGTTTCTCTCTTGTCTCTCTTTTGTCTGTCTCTCTGTTCTTCTCTGTCTCTTCTGTCTCTCATTTTCTTTCTTGTGACTCTCTCTCTCTTCCATCTCTCTCTGTCGTCTGTACCTGTCACAGGGGGGCTCCTGAGCTACCAGGGCCCAGAGCAGGTGCTTTGTTGTATTAATGACAATCTGGCCATGATGGACTGTCCCTTTCAAGCAAATTCTTACAGTTTACTTCGTACAGTTTACAAACTGTACACCAAGAAGAGAGACATGAGTCCTGCACAAACAGAACACTTCTGATGGGCATGTGTAACGTTGAGTGAGCTCCCTCATCTCAATGGCAGCCATAGCAACAGTGTTCTGTGTGTACAGGGCACACTTGTCTCTTCTTGGTGTACAATTGCCAATGGCAGCAGATTGCAGACAGAAAAACTTCCATAAAACACACATTTGCTGAAATAAAAACATTTAAAAAAAAACTAGATCAGTAGAGATGGGTGAACCGGAACCCCAAAGTCCGAGTTCGTACCAAACTTTATGAGTTCCGATCCCCAAACCTGAACATTGACATCAGCCAGAAGTCTGTGTTCGAATTTGTCATCTGGGCCAAACCCGGAATCGCTGGTTGATGGGCTTCTTAGCTGTCCCTCAACTCGTTTCACCTAAGGGTGCAGCAGCAGGAAGCGGATGTACTCACCTCAGCCCACGATCCTCTTCCTCAGCGGCGGTGGAGCAGCAGCGGCATTTGAATTAGCCCCAGCCGGAGCTACAAGAAGATGACCATCGACTCCCATAAGTGAGGATACTTCTATTGGTAGCACTGCCAGCTGACACTAGAAGTGGCCTCACTCATGGGAGCCGACGGCCATCTTTATGTAGCCTTGGTTGGAGCCAAATTCAGGTGCTGTTGCCACTCCACCACTGCAGCTAAAAGGAGGAGGATCGCGGGCTAAGTTGAGTTACAGCAGCAGGCTTCCTGCAGAACACTCTGCGTCCCCCACCACAGCCACCAGCTTAGCACCCCTACAACATAATTTTGGCACATTTCAAAGAATGCCACCAAAAATTAACTTTCCTTATAATGAGACTCTATGAGGTTGGAGAATAGTCTCTCTTTTTACCGCTTTAGTAGGTTAGTGGGGCGCTTAGGTAGTGCACTTGTTGTCCGCTTTATAGGGATCTCCCAGGAGGTTTTATTTATTGTTTCTTTTTTAACTCACTGCTTGGCTTTAGGGTCAATTTAAGAGGTTAATATTTGTGCTGGTATTTCAGAGGGTCAGATTTGGTGGCAGGGCTTCCTTATATTCTTCATATGATTAGGCCATTGCTGTCTCCCCAGTTTATCTCCTATGACGTATTACCGGGCTGAAAAGCTCAGAGTATTGTTATATGTATCCTGCAGACATAATCGATCTTACTTATCAGTCTTACACCTCATATAACATTACATTAGCTTTGCCTTTGTTGCATAAGTCTAGTCATTAAATGTTTAGCAGACTTGAAATGTCTCCCTCGGTGTAAGCTGGCTAAAGAGATTGGAAAAGATAGTCATCCACAGCTACCTTTCACAGGGCTGAAAATCCTTTACAAACATTTAATATAATATTGGAATATTTATATTTGTGTAAGGCTTTTTTTTATAAAACTTTTTGGAGGAATTCCCCATTACTTAAATAAAGGGGATCAATGTCTGAAGGTGCAAATACCGGCACAGCCTACTGGTGCAGCGATTGAAGACCGAAAACAGCAAGTATCAATCTATTTTTTATTTCCACTGGGTATAGATTCTGTCAAGTATTGCGATATTTCATTCGACGATACTAGAATGGATTTTTTCTTTCTGACTCCCCCCCCCCCACACAGTAAAAGAAAAGTCACCTGCCCCCTCGTTCGATCTGGCCAGCTCCCCTCTTCCCCCGGAGGGCCTCCTATCTCCCCTGGGGCTCTTCAGTCTTCAGGAGAGAGTCCGATAGGCTCTCCCCCCTGCCTTCCCGACAAGCCCTGACATATTCAGTAGTAGCCCTGCCCTTTTGGGGGCTGAGTGGATGACGCCACTCCCACGGCAGAGGACAGAGGCAGGCGAACCTCTGATCACCTTCCTCCCCTCTCCTCTGGCCGACGATCACCGTATCTGTCATCAGATCGGCGAGGGACACAGGGTCTGTCAATCGGAGGTAAATAAAGACATTTTCTCTATGTGTGGTGTTTTTTTTTTTACTGTTAACCCTTTGTGAACTGGTAAGGGATCTATGTGACCCCTATACCAGTTTACAAGGCTGTGGGTCTGGCAAGTCACCTACGGCTAGCGGAGCCTCCCATTACCTGCCTCCTCAAAGCCTTGGGGGGGGGGGCAGAAGAGCCCATGGCCATAGCCTATGCCGGCTTGTAGCCTGCAGGGCCAGGGGCCGCCAAAACTGGCCTCTGTGCCCTGTTCTACAAGCCCACATAGGTGGTACGGGCTGGGTATGCTGGGTAAGGGGGACCTCATGCAATATTTGGGGGGATTTTTAAGGGTTTTTAACAGATTTATGTCATAGATTTACTTTAAATATTCATATTAAATTCAACATTAGATAAGAAATGTGGCACGCATAACCATCATCAAAGCATATCATAACCCAGTTGCCCCCCAGGAACACCTGAAGTTCTTATACTTCAATCTTTTGGCCCATATGCAGGCTTCCAACACATCAGAATAGATTGAGGTGCATATTATTTGCATGGCAGGGGCAGAACTTGAGGGGGTGCAGGGGATGTGACCGCACTGGGGCCCAGAGGGTCATTGCTTCTCCCCCACTGTATTTATTATATTTGTGCTCACTTGGCATCATTTAGAGAAAGGAACACCAATTGAGTTAAAATACAAAGAAAAATGTACTGTATGAGCATGAAAACTCCCCTTCAAATCTTTGCACCAGGCCCCATGACATTTATTTACGCCACTTTTTCCTGCCAATCTTTTCTGAATAAATGGATTTCCAGGACGCCTCCTGATGCTGGCATGCACCTGCTGCCAGCCATTTAGTTATGCTTGCTGAGGTATGCACATCAAAAAGAGGGGTAACAGGGATTTTGCTGGAGGTTCATACATATGCTGTGGGAGCAAGGATCGAGGTAAGAGAACCAGTGATCCTGGGGATTTCAAACAGCTGGATGCCCCTGAAAAGGACTTTCACCTATCATCTTCAGGCTCTAGGGACAGGTTTTTACGATTATGGTCAAACAGTCCTAAATCATAAAAGACGAGCAGGCCGATTCATTAATAGCGCCAGGTAGCGACAGATGAGCGCCAGTAGCGTGATTTTCACAGCGCCCACTAGTATTCGCTGTGCTTGGCCGTTGTTCGCTTGTTGACAGCGACTCAGTCGGTGTGCGGTAATGTTGAATACGGGGTTAGGAGTCGCTGTTTCACAGGTTCCGCGCTGTATGGGTGCGCCTGACAGCGAATGGCCAGAGCGAACGGCTCCCAGCATATTCATTAACAAATCACGCTCAAAAAATTCTCGCGCTGTGAAATGCTTGTTTAAACCCCAGAGCGCTGGCGGCGATGGCTTAAAAGTAGTTTTTAACCCCCAAACAACCATATTTTTTGTTTAAAAAATTCAACAAGTTTTTCTAAACATTTTGTAATATGAATACATTAATATCAGAACTGTAATATCAATTCTGCACAAATTTTTTTTTTTTTACCTTAAAAAAAATATCTAACATATTATATATATATATAACATATAGCCGTAGTGGTCACAGTTAAAAAAAAAAAAAAACCTTCAAATCAATTAATTATGAATATTTAAAGATTGCTCCATTGAAATGCATTGGAGAGCGCCAGGGAGCGACAGGTCATACCTGGCGCTGTGATGGGATTAGTAGCGGCGCTGTTCGTTGCAGTCGGCTACATGATGAATCCCGCGCTAGCTGACGCTCTCGCCGGCGCTAGCCTCATTTAGCGTGATAAATGCGTGATTGTGTCCGCCTGGCGTTCTGGAGTCGGTAGCCGCCGATAGCTGGCGCTACCTGGCGCTGGTCAGACACTACCTGGCGCTAGCCCTTGATAAATAAGGGCCTAAGTGTTTGCTTGCCCATTCCCCCCACTCCATATTAAGCCATAGAAAGTCTGAAAATGGGCTTAAATACTGACCAGGTACTATGCTGTTCCTGCTTCCCTAGTAACCACAGGTGGGCAATTGGGCTCACCAGCCAGGCATTCAGGTGTGCACAGTGAGCCTGATTGGCTGATGGCAATCATGTGGGGCGCTGGCTATTCCTGCACAGTGAGTGTTAAAGGTAATTTTCAAGCTTGCAATGACGGGAAGTGGTTAAAGGACCAAAAGCCTCACATCCCGGCCCTGGAGTTTCTTGTATTCCCTGTCTTCGGGGCATCCCTAAGACGCTGTGTGAAACCCTCCACTGTGTATATCCCCAGGGATCACCCGTAAACTCATTATTTCCTCATTCACGATGCATGCCAGGTCACTCAGCCAGTCAGCGGGGCTCTTCCTATTTAGATTTCCTTTTTGCTCTGAGCTCAGAACAGCAAGGAAATCTGAATGAAGTAAGTTCTATTTGCCTCCAGCTGTGTTCCAGCCATTCAGAAAGGCCTGGTGTGTGAACGCACCTAAGTAGAGGTATAGCAGGTATGCAGCAATGGCTTGGGTTAGAGTTGAGTGAAATGGGCGACCCCTGTGGTTTTACACAGTGAGGCATTACAAGTTTTAAGCCCTCCCACTTTTGCCAGGATTCACTAACCTTTCCAGTGCCCCCACCCCACACTAGGCAGTGTGGCCACATCCCTAGCTTCCCTGTAGCTGAAGCATGCAGGGGTGTGCACCACCACCCAGCCATTCCCCTTGGCGGGAACTTTAACAGGCTTTCTCTCTGTGGGAATATCTCTTGGATGAAGTTGCTTTGGTATAGCAATGGCATGTGTGGGAGCATAGATCAGGACCCCAGGCACAAAGAAAGATATTCTAAATCAAGTGGTGTGCTAAATTCCCCCCTCCCAGTCACCCCATTACAGACAGGGTGCAGCATGCCCCCAATCAATCCATTACATACCCCATATTACAGGCAGTGTGTGTGGCATCCCAAATAAAGGCATCCCAAATACAAGCAGCATGAGGCATCCCTCATTTATTATCAATAGTTTAGTTAGGAGATCCATTTGCGATATTTTAGTACTTATTGTTATGTAGGCAATTGGGATAAAGACTTTAGTATAATTGAACTATTGCAATTTATTTTTTCATCATTATATGTATTTATGAGATGTAATTTTGTTATTTATATGGTTATTGCCCTCGGTACATATATTCAACTATTCATGCACTGCTGGCCTGGTGGTTGTATTTTAAAACAGTGGTATATTGCCTATTGTTGTCTAGTGTTACTAATAAAAAATATATATTTTTTAATCCTGTTTCCTCTGGAGAAGTGGATTTTTGTTTTAAAAAAAATGTGAGTAAACACGGCGCTGAATCAACCTTAATATGACAAAATCAGGGATTTACACTTTCTCTGGTTTTGTTCCGTGCTTCCCAAGCAAGTAGGATGCCCCACTGTGTGAAACCTCCCAGATCGGCACATTCAGACTCACCTCTTCCCGGTTCAGTTGCGCCTGCACGGGCTCTCGTCCAATCTGAGCTGCCCACTGAAGTGACGTAATTCGGCAAGCAGCTCTGATTATTTTGACTAGAGAGCACATCTGTTGTCTCGCTCTTGCGTCCTAGCCTATCTGAATGGCTGGGAGCTGGAGGCTCTCACAGCCCGAGGATGTGGGGTTGCAGCAAAATGGGAAGTGGTACTTCATGAAAAAAACTCTTGCTCAAAAGTTATTGTCTGTATTCTACCCCTCCAATTTAAAGACACCTAATTTGCAGTTATGGTGCCAGCACGGGGCATACATTGTGGTTAACTGGAGTTAAGTATCTGCTATACTTGCAATGGCAAAGTCTGACAAAAGGTCCTTCTATAATTTGATTATAAATGTTCTCTATACTAGTATGTAAATACAAGTCTCTCACCGGGCTTCCCTTCATGGGTCTCCAGCTTTTTGGTGAGCGTCTGGATGTTCTGGCCTAGGATGGTAGGCTCCCCCAGCGTAGGAAGCAGACTCGGTCCTTTCGGGGATCCTCCTCCTTTCGTCCTTCAAGGGGAGGTCGTGGCCCCCCTTTCTCAGGTAGTCACAGAGACTCTTGGGGCTGAGGCAGATCCCGCGGTCACCCTGGTCTCTCCTGGGGGACCAAGTCTAAACCCCCTGCCAAGGCTCCTCAGGCATGAGGAGGCGCCCTCACCCGACCGGGTGGGGGGACGGCTTCGGCTTTTTGCTCACGTCTGGAGGCTTCGCGTCTCAGACCGGTGGATTCAGGAGGTGGTGTCCTTCGGTTACAAGATAGAGTTTGCAGCCTGGCCTCCCCCAAGATTCCTCCGATCCCGGATATCTCTAAACCCTGTGTCGGCTCAGGGTCTGCGTCTAGCCGTTCAACGTCTGCTGGAGTCAGCAGTCATTTCTCAGGTACCTCACCAGGAACAGGGTCGGGGGTACTACTCCAATCTGTTCACGGTGCCCAAGAAGGACGGTTCCCTGAGGCCCATCCTGGACTTGAAGGGTCTCAACAAGTTTGTCCGGTTCAAGCACTTTTGCATGGAGACTCTACGTTCGGCCGTCAGTTCTCTTCGGCCGGGCAACTTCATGACCACGGTGGACATCAAGGATGCCTATCTTCACATGCTGATCTTCCCAGGTCATCAGAGGTTCCTGAGGTTCGCTCTGGAGGATCAGCATTACCAGTTTGTGGCCTTGCCGTTCAGTATCACTTCGGCCCCTCGGGTTTTCACCAAGGTGCTGGCTGGTGTTATGGCTCTCCTGAGGAACCAGGGCATTCGCATCCTCCCTTACCTGGACGATATTCTGATTGCTGCTCAGTCTCTTCCTCAGGCTGAGAAGGATACTCAGGTGGTGACATCCACTCTCGAGTCCTTCGGCTGGGTGATCAACTATCCCAAGTCTTCACTATCTCCGTCTTTGGTGAGGTTCTTCCTGGGCATGACACTGGACACCTCTCAGGTCAAGGTATTTTTCCCTCAGCAGAAGGTGGAGGGCGTTCAGATGCAGGCACAGGCCATGCTCTCGTGTCTTCACCCTTCCATTCGGCATGGGATGCAGTTAATGGGCCTTATGGTGTCCTGTTTCGAGGCGGTTCCCTTTGCTCAGTTTCACATGAGACCTCTTCAGTTACATCTCTTGACGGTTTGGGATCGGAACTCGGAGTCCCTGGATCAGGAAATTGCTTTGTCCCCTATGGCCAGGCAGTCCCTCTCGTGGTGGTTGGATTCGAGGAATCCTCTAGTGGGCAGGTCCTTTCTGCCTCCGTGCTGGGAGATTGTCACCACGAACGCCAGTCTGGGGGGGAGTTTGGAAGTCTCTGAAATTCCAAGGTCAGTGGGGCCCCAGGAGGCCCATGCGCCCATCAACATCCTAGAACTGCGGGCGATCAGGTTGGTTCTCTCCCAGTTGACTCCCCACCTTCGGGGTCGTGCTGTACAGGTCCGCTCGGACAATCAGATCAATGATCCAGAGCCTTCTCATGCGGGGACAGCTGCGCCATCCCAATTTACAAACGCTGGCTTTAACGGCTTGGCTGCTGAAACCTCCATCTTGATGGGCAAGGGTTTGCCGACCTCTGTTGTTGATACCCTGATTCAGGCTCGGAAGAAATCCTCGTCCTTTATCTACTACAGGGTCTGGCATGCTTACATTGCCTGGTGCGAGTCCAAGTCTCTTCCTTGTCGGGTGTTTTCTATTCCCAGGATTCTGGAGTTTTTGCAACATGGTTTGGATTCGGGCCTTCAACTTAGCACTCTTAAGGGACAGGTTTCTGTTTTGGCAATTTTTTTCCAAAGATCTTTTGCCAATCACAGGCTTGTTAAGACTTTCTTCCAGGGAGTTACTCATGTGCGTCCGCCGCGTAAGCCTTTGTTACTGGTACTGGTTACTTAAATTTGGTGTTGTCTGTTCTACAGGGTCCTCCCTTTGAACCTATGTGTGGGGCTGCGTTGCCTTTCTGACTCTTAAGGTAGCCTTTTTGGTGGCTATTACTTCGGTCAGGCGAGTTTCTGAGCTGGCGGCGCTTTCCATGAAACCTCCTTATTTTGAGCGGCATCAGGATAACGTAGGGTTCCGGCTTAAATCGGATTTCTTGCGCAAGGTTGTGTCTGCTTTTCATCTCAATCAAGACATTGTCCTACCTTCCTTGTGTCCTAACCCCTTTAATTCTAAGGAACGGCCACTTCATTCTCTGGATGTTGTCAGGGCACTGAAATGTTATTTGGTTGCCACTGAGTCGTTTAGGAAATCTGATGCTCTGTTTGTTCTTTCTGCTGGACCTAGGAAGGGTTTGCCTCCAGCCAAATATACTATCAGCAAGTGGATACGTCAGGCGGTGGTGCAAGCTTATTCTGCTAAAGGGAGGGAACCTCCCTTCCGTGTTACTGCTCATTCTACTCGAGCTATTGGTGCCTCTTGGGCTTTTCAGCATCAGGCTTCTGTTGAACAAGTTTGTAAGGCCGCTACTTGGTCTTCTGTTCATATTTTTTCCAAGTTCTACAAGCTTGATGTTAAGGCCTCAGCTGATGCTGCTTTTGGCCGTAAGGTGCTTCAGGCGGTAGGGGGTTGAACTGCCTGTCGTTTTTGGGGATCCCACCCTTTCTTTATGGACACTGCTATTGGATGTCCCAGAAGTAAGGATTAAATGAAACAGGCCGTGCTGTACACTTGAAAAAATACAATTCTGTGATTACTCACCTGTAGAATTGTTTTTACTGTGTACAGCACGGCCTGTTTCATCCCTCCCTTGTTATCGTTATCCTTGGTTGCCTCTTTACGGTGATTTGTTCCAAAGTTTATTTTTGTGAGGCTGTTCTCTTTTTTATCATGATTATCTCCCGGTTTCTTGCATAACTGCTTTTCAAAACTGGGGGTCTTTTGGTGATTCCTGGTTTTATATGGGGCCGGGAGGAGCCATAAATCTTCTGCAGTTAACTGCGCGGAATACCCAGAAGTAAGGATTAAATGAAACAGGCCGTGCTGTACACAGTAAAAACAATTCTACAGGTGAGTAATCACAGAATTGTATTTTTTTTCCCGCGCCATAGTTGCTATTTTTAAAACAAAAAAATGCCATCAGTGATTGTTCCTACAATGGAATTTTTCTGTACAGACAAAACTGTGTTTACACACTGGGTCATATTTTCTTTGTTAATTTATGCAAAATAAATCTTTTATTAATAGGTTAAATTATACAGGAATATTCTCAAAATTATAGTCACAGCAAAACATAACATTCAGAAATCAGGATTTGAATAAAGCTGCGGTAAATTATATACTCCTGAGATTGTAATATAGTTCATGTTTGGAGGATATGCTAAGCTATGTAAAAGGGTTCTAGTAACTAATTATTGGCAGTAATGCTGATTAACTCAACTTTTCTCATTCCCTGTGAAGTTTTGACAGTTTTTACTAACTGTGGTTTTTCTAGCATTAATTTTACACCTGAAAAATCCATCACTTTAGTCATTTTCTGTTGGGATGAGGACCAAATGTCAACGCAAGTAAATTTACGATGCATTTGATTTCTTTTTCTCCTGTTCCTATGTTTAGGTTTAATATATGTATTTTTTTGGTAATCAGCAACTCAGAATTTTGAAATGAATAAAACAGCCTCCATAAAACAAATTTAGACAGCCCTTCTTATGCATGTTTCCATTATTTGATTTTCCAGTTCTAAATGGTGTCAAAAGAGAAAGCATATGACTTATATAACAAACGCAGAATTAAGTTCAAATAGAGGTAACAGTGTCATTTGAAGTAGGTGCTTTTAATTTGACAGGATAAAACTACAGTAAGGCCCTTATTTAACAAGGGATAGCGCCAGGTAGCGAATGGTGAGCGAACGGTAATGACGCTCACCGCCACGAGAACGCCGGCTCCCCTCCGCAATCACACATTTATCAAGCCGATCCTGCTTAGCGACTGACAGAGCGCCAGATAGCGAATCATTCATCATTATTCCAGCCTCACCCCACAGCGCCAGCGAGCGACCTTGAACAGCGACAGGTATGACCTCTCGCTACCTGGCGCTCTCCAATGCATTTCAATGGAGCAATCTTTAAATATTCATAATTAATTGCTATTAATGTTTTTTTTGTTTTTTTTTTAATGTCAAAAATTCTGTGACCACTTCTGCAATGTTAGATATTTTTTTTATGGTTAAAAAAAAAACAAAACATTTGTGCAGAATTGATATTACAGGTCTGATATTAATGTATTCATATTACAAAATGTTTTGAAAAACTTGTTTTTTTTTTCCAAAAAATATGGTTGTTTGGGGGTTAAAAAACTACTTTTAACCCATCGCCGCCAGCGCTCTGGGGTTTAAACATGCATTTCACAGCACGAGAATTTTTTGAGCGTGATTTGTTAATGAATATGCTGGGAGCCGTTCGCTATGGCCATTCACTGTCATGCGCTCCCATACAGCGCGGAACCTGTCAAACAGCGACTCCTAACCCCGTATTCAACATTACCGCACACCGACTGCGTCGCTGTCAACAATCGAACAACGGCCAAGCACAGCGAATACTAGCGGGCGCTGTGAAAATAACGCTACTGTCGCTCATCTGTCGCTACCCGGCGCTATTAATGAATCGGCCTCTAAGTCTACATGTGCAAGGCATTTTAGGCCCCTCATGATAGGGGCCCCTCAGCAACTCAAGGCCCCTATGGGAAATCCCTGTGCCCTACAAAACCTAAATATCTGGGCCCATTACACAGAACTCCCTCTGAATGAATGACTACAAAAATGCAGCCCCTGTACATGCTGTTGGTACAGGTTGGCTGCCGCACCTGTGTGCAAATGTTTTTACATGGAGGTCTGTAAGAAAAAATGATCTCTTAAATTAAGGACTTACCTTTGCTAGGAGGGAATTGATTAAAGTATGTGCAGAACAGGTCAGTGATCAGGTTGCGATACAGATGATTGGAGATTGGGTCATCGGTGTGGCTGAGTTTTTTTGGGGGGGATGATGAGTGGAGCTAGTCGGAGGGAATGTTAAGTAGAGCTTGGAAATAGGTGGAGTAGTGGAGCTGGATGGGTTAGGCTTAAAGGAGGGTGGATCCGGGTGGGTGAGAGGAGTTTGGCTGAGGTTAGTCAGTGGAACTCAAAAGAGGTGGATAAATGAAGTGGTGCAGAGCTGTTAGTGGAGCTCTAAAAGGGTTATATGAGTGGAGGTGGGTGGGAAAGAGAAGCTGGGTGCGGCGGTCAATAGATGGTGCTTCCATCATTGAGTGCCTATCAGTGGTGGAGACTCACATTGTTTGCACCATTCTGCCAATCAAAGATGGAGTCTGCTCACAGAGTAAGGAGTAGCCAGGTGGGGTAGAGTTGTAGAACTTCAGCCAGGGAAAGATCACTTATGATTATCATGGCCCTCGTCAGCAACATAACATAGTTACCCAACTCTTTTAATCTACTTGAGGCTACGATCATGAGGTCGGGGAACCTGGACAATTTTCGGTAGACTTTCAAGCAAACTTTTAAAAACAATAGCTAGTAATTAAAAAGGAAAATGTTTTGTTCTGAATGCAACCTATAGTTCTACCTCCTGGTAACTTTCTAAAACTGATTTTCACTTCTGGACTGGGGGTTAGAAGCAAAATAAATCAGACATAAATGGGTGTTGATACAATCAAACTCATCTGCACATTCACCATTGCCAACCCATGCTGGCCATCACGTGGTCCGGGTTTACTTTTAGCAGCTGAAATTGTAAAATAGAAACCCCTGACCATGTGCCCACCGGCTGCCAATTGCAGGGCCGAATTTCAGTGGGAAAACGGAGTGAAGGTAAGAAAAACTGCTGGTAGCAGTACATAGCCAGGGGGATATAAGCAATCAGGAAGCTCCGTACTTTTACATGACCATTTTGTTAAAAATTGGTGTTGATACACTGTAAAGTAGATCAAAAGTTTTAGAAGCCGGCCCTGAAATCTAAAAGACTCCAGCTAGTTGTCCCTGGGGCACCCTATACCGGGATGCCTTGCAGTGTGAAACTCACCAGTGAACTCAACTTTACTGCCAGCTCCCAGGACACTGTGTTTGCCAGAGGTTGCATCCCCACGTCCCTGTAGCTGTGCACGCTCCTGCACCCAGCCATTCAGACAGGCCGGGAGTGTAAGCGCGAACCCTCAGAACGAAAGCCGGGGATGCGGTCAGCTGGCTGCATGTCACCCAGCGCTCTTGAGATCAGCCAATCTGCTTTTGCATATTATAACATTACATTAACAATATTTAACAAGAAATGTTACTTGCTTTTTTAGTGTATTTGTTGCTATTTAATAATTATCTAAGCTTTTTTTACACAAATTACAAAATGATAGCTAACCATTTATAAATGCAGGTATAATATAATGTCTATTTTCTTGACAAGCTGATAATATAAATTAGATACATTCAGATGATAAATGTGCATAACTTTCATATACAGTAAATGATAATCTTCCAAAAAAATCACCTACTATGTGTGCTATGCAAATATACCAGAGTTGCAGTCTTGGTGGTCTGGATTTCTGTAGCTGTTTAACCGCTAGTGTTTACTGTGAATATATTTTTAGCTCTGCACACGACTTTAAAAATGTTACTCATGTTTTTTCTTTTTTTTCCTAAGTTGTTGAATGTAACACTCATAAAAGGTGTCTATGACAAGCTGCGGAATTTAACTTTGAATCTTTTCATATATTTACATGTAATCCCCAGGACATGCCAGACCAGGGGCTAAACTGGATTGCGTGTTGACTGGATGGGTCCCCAGAGGACGAGCAGACTGTGAATGAGACCATATTAACAGCAAGAATACCGTAAAGCTGGGGAAGAAAGTAAAATCTAACAGCTAAAATAATAAGTGGTAGACTGAGATTTTCATACTGTTATTCCTGAAAGGTAACACTAAATTATGCAATATTCCAACAACAAAAAACATTGTTTTTGTGGATGTCAAATTTACTTATATCATTAATGAAAAGACCTGTAGTAAATTTCAAGGGAGTATGATCAGGGCTGGCCTTAGGTTAGGAGGTGCCCTGTGCAAAAATTCAGAATGGCACCCCCCAAAAACACACATATATTTGCTCTCAGACAACAAAAGAGACAAATAGAAAGAATATGAATAAAGGATATAGAACATAGAAAGTTGACGACAGAAGGATACCATACGGTCCGTCTAGTCTGCCCTTATATGTATACTGTATGTTCTCTTTATCTTAGTATAGATGTGTGCTTATCCCAGGCATGTTTAAATTCAGTGACTGATGATTTTTCAACTACCTCTGCTGGAAGTTTGTTCCAAGCATCTACTAATCTTTCTGTAAAATAATATTTTCTAACATTGCTCCTGATCTTCCCCCCGACTAGCTTCAGGTTGTGACCCCTTGTTCTATCATTAAGTTTCTTTTTAAAAACATTTCCCGGGGGGCGTGGTTTGGATATGGAGGAGTGAGGAGCGTTCTGCCTGAGCTCCGCGTGGCCCAAGACGTTTCAGTGGACTTACTGTAGCCTGGTCGCCTGGGAATTCCTGGGAATGGGGTCCCAGAAAAGGAGGAAGAGCGGGAGGAGGTCGGTAGCGACGACCCGATGGGGGATCGCCAAGTTTCTGGCTCCCCCAGCCTTATCAAAACGGCAGGAGCCTGGCAAGATGGTGGCGGCTGCGGCTCCGGCCGCAGTGGCGAGGCAGCGTGACGGGAGGAGGATGGAGGCGGCTGCGGTGGAAGAGCCCGGACCGCGCGGTGAAGGACCGACCGCAGCGGGGAAGCCGCGTGACGGAAGGAGGGTGGAGGCGGCGGCGGTGGATGGGCCCAGGCCGCGCGGTGGAGGTCCGGTGGCGGCGACAGAGCAGTGCGACGGGAGGAAGGTGGAGGCGGTGGAGGAGCCCGGACCGCCCGAGCGCAGTGGAGGACCGGACGCAAATGACGGAGGCGGCTGTCAGCTGAAGAGGAGGATGGAGGAGAGAGGAGCGAAGAGCGGGGATGCCGGCGGCGGGCGAGGTGAGACGAAGGGAGGAGGGGGGCTGGAGGCGCAGCACACGTCCTTATGACTCAGCTGCCAGGAGCGGGACACTTGGGAGCAAGCCAGGGGGAGTGGGTGGGCGGCCAGACAGCCCTAGAGGAGCCTCCCCTACAGACCCCAGAATGAGGGAGCTGTCTCCCATTCCCAGCCCACTCTATGGTTTGAGCAGCAGCAGCGACAGCAGTGCTGGCGAGACAGGGCTCATTCCCTCGGAGTCCCCCGGAGAGATGAGCGAAGATGCAGACAGCCCCAGCCCTGGCACCAGCCCCGGCCGGAGTGACCTTCCCCAAGCTGCCCCTCATGCCTGGAGTCCGGAAGGAGCCCGGATGGACTGGCGGGCAGAGGGATCTCTGTCCTCGGCCACATCCCCTCAGCGGGACTCATTACAACTGGTCGACAGGGAGCCTGGGGGGCTGACGCTAAGGAATCTCCTGCAGTCTTTGGCCACTAAGGAGGACCTGCAGGCCCTTCCCTCCAAGGCGGATCTGGAGTCAATGGCGCTTCGCATTGAGAGGGCGGTGAGAAAAGACATTGAGGACTTACAACAGCAGACAGCTACGTTGGATACGAGAGTGGTTGCAGTGGAAAGAAATCGGGAGGAAGTGTCCCGGGAGTTGGCTGAATTGGCTGGGATGCAGCGTGAAGTCCGGCGGCAACAAAAAGAAATGCAGTTACAATTGGACGACCTGGAAAACAGGGGAAGACGTAACAACGTGAAGTTGCGGGGGATCCCGGAAGAAGTTGGTGGTGACAGGTTGAGATCAGCGGCGCAGTCCATCTTTAATTCTTTGTTGGGTAGACAACCAGAGATGACTTACAGAATCGAGCAGATCCACAGAGTGATGAGCAGGCCGCAGGGGGGCCCGGGGGGGCCGCGGGATGTTTTGTGCCGTTTGCTGACGTTTGAGGATAGGGAAGAAATAGTAAAGAGGGCCTGGGAAAGGGGCTCGGTAAATTGGGGCAAGAATCATCATTCTACTGGACCTTTCACACGGAGAACACTTCATATGAGGCGGATCCTACGCCCACTTCTTGAGAAAATTAAGAGCTCTGGTGCCTCTTACATTTCACTTAATTGTACGGAAGACTGATGCTGTGTTTGTTTTAAGATCTCCTGAGGAACTTCCGCGGTTGTTCGATTTTTTGTCAATGGAGGCCATCCGGATCCCGGACTGGCTGGCGGAGGCCCTGCCGCCCCCTTTTCAGCCCTTGCCGCAACGGGATAGAAGGCCCCGGTTTGGGGGGGGGGGCGCGGGGGAGGGGTGCCCGACCGGACCACGAGTGACCGCGATGGGAGGAATAGATGGGGCCCCGAAGGGGGGGGGGTTAACTTACCATGGGTGGGGAATACCCTCTAGCCTGATGGTGGACCCGGCGACCCTCGATGTTTTTTGATCGGCCTGACTTGGCAAGATAGTGGCCCTGTCCTTCCTCTGGTCGCGGTCACGGGTAAATCCATTGCACATCCCCGGACAACTTGTCCAATGTTTATTATACAATACTTAATGTTGCCTTTCTGTGATCGTCCCGGCTTGTTTGCGATGGTTGCATAAGAACGATGACGGGTTGTTCTGGTGTCCGGTTCCTCTTCTCGTTTTTGCCGCGGGCGCCCCGGCCTCGGGGGCCGATCTCCCGCCGCTTGTCGGAGCGTGGTACCCGACGGGCGGGGGGGATATTATTGCCTCAGTTGGCCACATGGCGGGGGGAGGAGGAGGTCCCGGACGGGTGGGGGGGCCTGCGGTGGCCGCAGGGTGGGGGGGCGCGGTGTCGGAAAGGACGGTGTGGGAGGGAGGTAGCTGGATGGAGTAAAACTGTGCCTTCTCATTTTCACTGCTCAGGAGGGCCCAAGGGACTTGATCGGCACTGGGCTGGGTTTCTCATCTGGTCGTGGTCATGGATGTTGCTATCACTTGTTTGAGTTCATTTTTATTCACGCAACGTTTGAGGGATGTTTCAGAATTGGGGTCCACTGATGTCCGGCCGGTCGGTCCCGGGGCCTCTGGGGGGGTGGGGGTGGTCCGTCCTGGCTCTCCTCCCTCTCCTCCCCAGCGGGCGCGGGACCCGGGTGGGGGCCCTGATGGTTGGGTTGGTTGCACCTTAAGACGGGGTGGCAAGCTCGCCTCTAATAGGTTGTTTGTTGATATTACATTATCAACCCGCATTTTGTTTACACACTAAAAGTTTACTGTTAAAATGGGCTATGCGGACCTCTTCACGGCTGTATCTGACCAAAGTTCCCCAAGTAGGCTACAGACCACCCCTGGGAAGTAACGCTTTGTCAGGGGTGGGCAGTGTGTCGGGAGTTACTCCCAGTAGATAGCTTAGGTTGGGAGGGATAGCCTTCCTTAGGGTTACATAGTGCCGGATAGGAGTCGGCTCTAGGTTTGTTTGTTGTGTGTGTGTCTTGTACTTTGTCGCTTATTGTCCCACACCGCGTGTTTTCTCCTTAGAGCCGGGGGTTCCGGGGGGGGATGGGGGAGGCGGGGTCCCCCCCGAGGGCGGGGTCCCCGCATTACATTATGTTCCTTTAACGTGAAGGGCTTGAATGACCCCTCTAAGAGGTCGCAGATCTTGTACTCCTTACATAAAAAGGGATGTCATGTCCTATTCTTACAGGAGACTCATTTTAGGGCGGATAAGATACCAAAATGCAAAGATAAAAATTTTCCTACGTGCTTTCACGCCCCGAACCTTGAAGCCAAAACTAAGGGGGTATCAATAGCGATCCACAGGAACGCACCGTTTGTATCCATAGATACAGCAATAGATCCGGAGGGCAGATACGCAGAAATAGGGGGGAGAAAGTTTACCCTGGCCAATGTTTATCTGCCAAACACTGATCAGGTGAGGGCAGCTCAGAAGATCCCCCGGGCCCTGGAGGATTTTGCAGAGGGGGTGATGATACTAGGGGGGGATTTTAATTTGGCGATAGAGCCGTTGATAGACACCTCAACTGGGCGGTCATCTTTGTCATACACAAAACTAAGAGCCTTCAAAAAACTACTGCATGAGAGACAACTGATTGACGTTTGGAGGACTTGCAACCCTGGGGTCAAAGACTTCACTTTTTACTCGAACATTCATGCCTCTTATAGTCACCATGCGCTTCAGTGGTCCCCGGTGACGACCATCGACACCAGAGTATGGTCAGACCATGCTCCTATGCTCCTTTGCTTTTGTCGTTGGAGTTGCCTGGATTGGCGGAGCGGCCATGGCAGTGGCAGTTGAATGAGGGTCTCCTGCAGGACAAGCTGTGTTCTAAGGCAATCACAGAAGGGATTACTGACTTTCTGAGAAACCATGAGCAGGACTCGACTGGGCTCCCTATACAGTGGGAGGCTCTGAAGTGTACTCTGAGGGGGGTCCTCATTCAACACGCATCGAGGTTGAAGAGGGAGAGGGGCACACAGGTGAAGGGGCTGTTAGATAGCATCGCCAGGCTAGAAACTTCTCACAAGCAGAGCCCAACCCCAGCTATTATGATGGAGCTGATGGAAACTAGAAATAAGTTGTTGTGCTTACTAAACAAAATGACCAGCAGACAGAGGGAATTGGCAAATAGATTTCATTACGAACATATCAATAAATGTGGCCGTCCTCTCGCTAGACTTTTGCACCCCAGACAATACCAAACGTACATTCCAACTATAAAAGACTTGGAAGGCGAGCTTTTGCACGACCCCAAAATAATTGTGGAGGTTTTCAGGCGGTTTTATTCACAGTTATACAACATTGAGGGGGGGGGCGGGGGGAGGCTATGGAGAGGGAGGTGGAGAGATACGTGGATGACACAGGGTTGCCGGTCCTTGACATCCTGGACAGAGACGCCTTGGAGGAACCGTTTGAGCAATTGGAATTATTGGAGGCACTGGCAGGGACCCATTCCGGGAAAAGCCCGGGACCTGACGGCTTCACTGTAAAATTTTATAAGCAGTTTAAGCCCAGCTGGCACCATTCATGATTAAGACCTTTAACGCAGTGTCAGAGGAATGTGGTTTCCCGACGCAGACCCTAGAGGCTCACATCACAGTCTTGCCCAAACCGGGGAAGGAGCTGACAGCCTGCAGTAGTTATAGGCCTATTTCTCTAATTAATGTGGATGTAAAACTTTACTCCAAAATGATTGCCAACAGACTGAAGCGGTTGCTGCCTTCTTGGGCCCATACGGGCCAGGTGCGGTTTGTGTCGGAAAGAGAAGCCCGGGACAACACAATTAAGACTATTCTCCTAAATTCTTATGCGAGAGCCAATAAAGTCCCTATGTGTCTTTTGTCAGTGGACGCCGAGAAGGCGTTTGATAGGGTTAGTTGGAGATTTCTGGAACATGCCCTTAGGCAGGCAGGACTGGGCCCGGTCCTGAGAGGGAAAATACAAGCACTTTATAGAGGTCCCGCAGCAAGGGTGAGAACAAATGGGCTTTTGTCATCGGCTTTTCCGGTGAGGAACGGGACGAGACAGGTTTGTCCTCTGTCGCCCTTGTTGTTTGTGCTGGTTATGGAGCATCTAGCGGTTGCTCTGAGAGGGAATCCCGATGTTAAGGGGATAGAGGTAGGAGGTAAGACACATAAATTAGCTTTGTACGCGGATGATTTACTTCTATACACTACATCACCCCATACTTCTTTGCCGTCTATTATACGGGAGTTCCAGAAATTCAGCAGAGTCAGTAACTTCAAGGTTAACATGTCTAAATCAGAGATGCTGAACATTAGTCTGGTAGACCGGGGCCTGATCCAGAGGCTGAAAGGAAACTTTCCCTTTAAGTGGTGTGGGGGGGCCATAAGTTACCTGGGGGTCCTTATACCAGCTGATCCAGCTATGCTATTCAGTCTGAACTATGACCCTTTACTCTTTAAGACGAGAACGGGCTTAGAGGAATACGGGAGAAAGAACATCTCATGGATGGGAAGAATAAACGTGCTGAAGATGGACGTGTTGCCCAAGCTGCTATATGTATTTCAGGCGGTACCTGTGTATAGTAGCAAACGGTTTTTTAGGCAGCTGAGGTCATTGATTGTGAGGTTTGTGTGGGGAGGGGGACATCCAAGACTTAGTCTCCGTAAATTGGCTAGGCCCAAGGGGAGGGGGGGGGGCTGGGCTCCCGGACATAGAGAATTATCATAGAGCAGCTGTGTTGACCAGGATGGTAGACTGGTACCATGGAGAGGGATCAAAGCAATGGGTTATGATTGAGCAGGATTCGCTGGTTTGGGATTTGACGTCTCTTCCCTGGGTGGACCCGAAAACTTTACAAAAAACAAAACTGCCGTTCTTAACGGCCCAGCTCCTCTTGACGTGGGGGGACTGCCTCAGGAACCTGAAAATAGCAACACGACCGGGACCGCTGTTACCGCTGCTTGGTAACCCGGAGTTCTTACCGGGTTTGGGGGTATCGAGGTTCCTGGGATGGGAAGCGTCTGCGCTACCAAAATTGAGACACACGCTAGTGGATGGCAGACCGCCCGCGGAGGGGGAGCTGAGGAGCGGGGGGGGGTGTCGTGGTTGGCTGTGAGCCAATTACGTAACTACTTGGGTTCTTTAGGAGATCTGGGGGGAATTACAAGAGAGAGGACACAATTTGAGGATGTGTTGGAGGCTACAGAACGACCCAAGAGAGTTATCTCGACCCTGTATGCTATTCTGGGGGAGGAGGATTCAGGGAAGTTAGACTTCATAGCGGAGTGGGAGAGGGAGATTGGGAGGACTTTTGAGGAAGAGGATTGGGAGGAGGCGTTTTACCTCACACATAAAATGGCGAAACCTTGTAAAGCGCAGGAAAAAAACTTTAAGCTGATCTCCAGGTGGTACAGAAGTCCCGTTCGGGTTCACCAGATTTTCCCCATGGTGCCGGACACGTGCTGGAGATGTAACGCAGCCCGGGGTACACTGCTACATGTGTGGTGGGAGTGCCCAAGTGTACATAGCTTGTGGACCAAAGTCCTGCTCTTGTATGAGGAGGCGTACGGGACATGGATTCCGAATACCCCAGAAATTACGTTATTGTCTATGCTCCCCGGTGGTAAGGAGGCCGGGAAGAGGGGGATCCTGAGACACTTTGTGACAGCGGGTAGGATGGTGATCCCGAGATACTGGAAAAGCACGACGGCCCCCCCTTTGTTGGAATGGTATGCAGAACTCAATAATATTATGAGGATGGAGGAGTTGACGGCAGATCTCAGGGGGGAGGGGGAGACGTACCTGCAGACATGGGAAGCCTGGATAATGTTTAAAGGTTCAGATGTTGGTCAAAAACGGGTATTAGAATTGCAACAGTAGGAGGAGAAGGACGTGGTGGGCATATAGAGGTAGTAGGGGCTGGACCGGGGGTCGGGACTCCCCCTCTCCCCCCCCCCTCTGGTAGAGACCTTGTGTTGCGATGTTCTTGTGGACGTGTATGTGTGTGTTTCCTTGGTGTGGGGGCCTTTTGCCTTCTATCCGGCTTAAAATTGAGCAGGGGCGGTGGGACAGCAGGTCCCGGATGACTGCAAGCTCTGACCGGGGGGCTTGGGGGGGATTCCTACAGGTCGTGTTGGAATGGTTGGGTCGGCGTCTCACGCCCGGGTAAAAAGGAATTGGTAAGAGGAATGCTCGGCCAGGTGACTAGTGTCAGTAGGCCTACGGCCTGGATGGGAGGAGCGAAGTCAGGTACAGAGGAGAATGGAGACTCGCGGTGAGGGGGGTTTGGTGTTATATTGTATTGTATTAATATGTGTACTGTATTGTGTTTTATGTCATGTATTTTTGTAAAATTGTGATATGCTTAAAATCCAATAAAAATAAGATTAAACATAAAAACATTTCCCTCCTGAACCTTATTGAATCCTTTCACATATTTAAAGGTCTCAATCATGTCCCCCCTCTCCCTTCTTTCCTCCAGACTGTACAAAGTTAGTTCTTTAAGTCTCTCCTGATTAAGTTTAAGTCCTTCCACCATTTTTGTTGCCTGCCTTCTATTTGAATAATCTCTGTATATATCTCAGTATTCCAGCTGTTGCCTAACCAGGGCTCTATACAGCAGCATCACCACTCCCCCCTTCCTACTGGTGATGCCCCGAGCTATGCAGCCGAGCATCCTGCTTGCTTTCCCCACTGCCTGGCAACACTGTCCACTCATCTTGCAGCTATCAGTAATCAGTACCCCTAAATCTCTCTCCTCCGAGGTCCTGGCTAACACAGTGCTGCCCATACGGTACTCAGAGCAGGGATTCCTTCTACCCAAGTGCATTAATTTACATTTAGAGACATTAAACTGTATCATCAGCAAACAGGCAAACTTTTCCAGCCAAGCCTTCTCCTATGTCACTTACAAATATATTAAAAAGAATGGGGCCCAGGACAGAGCCTTGCGGCACATAACTTGTAACTCGCCTTTGTTCAGATTGCACACCATTAACAACAACTCTCTGATAACGATCCTTCAGCCAACTACTAGAAATCCACTGAACTAACCAGGGATTGAGTCCTACCTTCAATAACTTATCTATGAGCTCTTTATGTGGTACAGTGTCAAAGGCTTTGCTAAAATCCAGATAGATGAAGGTGGTGCTGTGGATATCACCTAACACTTTAGTGACATTGTCAAAGAACTCAATAAGATTGGTCTGACATGATCTGCCCTCAGTAAAGCCGTGCTGTTTTGGGTCCAATAGGTCATTAATTTTTAGATGGGAAATTATCTGTTTTTTTAAGAGCGTTTCTATTAATTTGACCACTATAGATGTTAAACTAACTGGCCTGTAATTACTGGCTTCTTCTCTACTCCCCTTTTTATGGATTAGTATGACATTGGCCATTCTCCAATCATCTGGAACCTCACCAGTTGAAAGGGAATGGTTAAGTAAATCAGTCAGAGGGGCTGCAACCACAAATCTAAGTTCCCTTAGAACTCTGGGGTGGAGTCCATCTGGACCCATTGCCTTACTTACCTTTAGATGTGCCAGCTCGGATAGGACATCAGCCTCCAGAAACTCCAGAGCTGTGCCCTCCCAGTTGGATGCTGTGCTATGGCCATGCCTGCTACTATCTGAAAATACCAAAAAAAAGTAGCTATTCAGATGGTCAGCCACAGCCTTATCTCCGTCAATATAATTTTCCCTATTTCTAATTTTTGAGATAGCATTGCTTTTCTTCTTTCTGTCACCAATATATCGGAAAATGTTTTTATCTCCCCTCTTCATAGATTTGGCCATTTCTTCCACCTTTTGCCCTCTAGCAGTCCTTATAATCAGTTTTGCTTCCCTCTGTTTATTTTTATATGCCTCTCTGTCAGCTACACTTCCACTTACTTTATTCTTCTTATAGGCAGACTTCTTTTCTTTTATGATCGTGCTGACTTCCCTAGTAAACCATAGCGTTTTTTTCTTCCTTTTATTCTTGCTAGTTTGTTTCACATATTGCTTAGTTGCCTTTAAGATGGCCATTTTTAATAGTGACCACTGGGCACTCACTTCTGCTACTCTGTTCCACTCACCTAATTCCCTTTCTACATAGTCCGCCATTTCCTTGAAGTATTCTTTCTCTAACACTTTGGTTCTGGTGTGTGATTGCACAATGTCTGTCTTTATTCTAAACCATAAGCATTGATGGTCACTGGAACCCAGATTTTCTTCAACCCTGACCTTGGACACCAGATAGAGGAAAAGTGAATATAAGATTGAGATAGAGTGAAAGAGTGAGAGAGCTGAAGGGAAATAATTGAAAAGAGAGATGAAGGAAACATGGAAGCCAGAGGGAGAATAAGAACAAAAGAAAAAAAAGATGTGAATGAGGAAAATAGGGGAATTGTAACAAAGAGGGGGAGAAGGGAGGGAATGTGGAAAAGAGAGGAAGATTGAGGAAATGTCAAATAGAGTGGAGGAAGGAGGAAATGTGAAAATAAAAAATGTTGAGAATAAAGCTAATGGAGAAAAAAAGTTGAGAGAATACAGAAAAAAGTTTTGCTCACGGATAAGGCTGGCCCTGGGTATGATCATAAGTGGGCAAAGCAAATCTGGTGAGCGCCTCTAACAGTGCCATGTAGCGTCACATGTATTACCAGAGGCGGCTCAACTTATAGCGCCGGTGCTGTATGTTCCGCAGCGCCATGTAATACCTGTCGCTCAGTGTCGCTCTCCTATACATTTCAATGGGCTTTCATTTGTGTTTAAATAGGGTGTTTCATTGTGTTGGGTCAATCATTGTGTGACCTCTTCTGGCTGCAAACATTTTTATAATTTTTTTGACTTTTTATATATTTATTTTTATGCAGAATTCTATTTACAGGTCTGGCACTAAAGTGTCATCGTCACAGTGTTAAAACAATGTCATTCCATGTGTTTTCGCTTTGTTACTGGTGTATATGTGTTCAATAACAGACTTTTATCACACAGCGTCTGGAGCTCTATGATAGAGCCCAGCTTTAGAGTGCAGACCCTGTGTGGTCAGTATTTTGTTAAATATAGTGTGAAGCAGCAAGTACCGGACGCAGTGAGCTGGCACTACCTCTCGCTCCCTGCAGTGTTGTGCTATTGTTAAAGCGCCCAACACACATCTTATACATCAATGCCGGCCAAGTTACTAGATCGACCGCAGAGCTAGGTTACAGCGCCTGATACCCGCTTACAGTGTCTACTATTGGTCGTTCTAAGCACCGCTATACAGACGCTCATCTGGCAATACGTGGCGCTAGTAGTGAATCAGCCTCTACTTAATAACAATAATAAAATAACATATTGGTATAACATATTTGGTTTGCCTACTTTATTTATGATTACACCCATGGTCGGCCTTATCTGTGAGCAGTCTCAGCCTTTCCTAACATTGTAGAAGTCAAAATCATTTGGATAACCGCCATAATTAATGCTGTGGGGTGAACCCCCAAGGTTTGGGTTCAGGTTCTTTGAAGAAAAGTTTGGTTCGGGTATCCGAGCTTGAGCTGAACCCGAACTTGGTCCTGATTGAAATCAATGGGGACCCAAATTTTTGGGGGGGTGATTGTGACCGGTGTAAAAAAAGAATTTTGGTGGAAAGTGTGTTTCTTTAAACTGCAGAGTGTGAAGCAGAAAGTGGCTGTGCCAGGGCTTCAGAAAGATGGCTGCTGCTCCCTTGAGTGAGGACACTGGCAGCAGCTAGCAGCACTACTAGTGCCAGTTGCCAGTGTCCAGCCATAGCCTATTTGATAGTGGAAAAAAAAAACAACCACCAACGACATTGCGGGGCTCCAATAAGTTGTATAGCACACTTTAGGTTAGGTTTAGGTTTCCGGTTTCAGGCCAAATGCCAAACTCGAAAACTGACTTTTGGTTTAAGTCCATGTTCAGGTTTATGTTTTTTTGGACCTAAGGGAAGTCTGCTAACTTTAAGGCAAATTCAAGTAAAAGGCAACTGGTCGCCCACCCCTCCTTCCCCATATACTAACTTGAATTGAGCATTTAGTCTATAAAGCAACTCACCTGATTACCACAATCTTCCTTTGATCCCGGGGTGGGGGTGGGGGGAATGGGGGGTGGAATCCCAATGCTCTTATTTCAGACTAACTTAAATCTAACTAATTCAACTTAAAGTCTTTCAAGAGGGATGGCTGCAGGAAAATAGTAACCTGCTACACATTAATGTGACCCAAAACTCTAATTAGTGTCTTGGTCCACTTCCATTGTTCCTTAGAGGGCATCCAGATGAAGACTAAGGGGGGGGGACCCCTCAAACTGCATCACCTGATCTTTTCGTGGGTGTGTGGGATGCTGTTGTCTGCTGCTATGTACCGCTGATTTTAAGAATTCACCAATAAATTGGACATTTTATGCTGTCTTTTCCGCTGGTGCTGGCTGCTCCCATATTTGAGATGCCCAAAGTGGAAATAACTACTGTTTTGAACTTCTCCACTACACTTATTATAATGTGATTCTTGCTTTTAACATATAAAACGTTTTTTAAAATATAAAAAAACAAAAAAACAAATCACAGTACAGGTAATGTAAATTAAACTATTTAAACTGATCTGTACACAAAAAAAATCTAGACTATGACTATGCATTTTATACATTAACAGATTTCTCCTTTATAAGGTAAAATAAACTGCACAAAAATAAAAAATATAAAAAAAATGTATGGTAACAGATAGTTTTGCACTGATGAATTGTGGCCTTTGTAGATGTAGCTGTACTTTTCTCATGTTCCTTGTTTTAAGTTTTTTGTTTCTGTCCTTAAAATAAGTAAGCCTATTCTCTAAGGCCTTGGAAACCAGAATCATCACATGGCTTTCATTCCTCTCCTGCTCATATGAACCATGAGAAATTCCTAAACTGCTCAGCTTACAGAAGTATTTCCACAACCTACGTGACACCTGTTAAAACCAGTGTACAGAAAAGTGGCCCATTCATTAGCCATACAAGCCATTCTGATGACTATTATTTAGAATCCAAATAAAGTCAACTGTATGATTTATTATGATTTGCTAAGTAAATAAGCAAGCAAGGAGTTGCTGAAAAATAAGTGATTTCCACCTCATTTAAAACATTTTTCATTACATGGACCTTGTCAGTATATCATTTGACTAGTTTGCGTCTCTTTACGTTGGCTGACCTTTTGTTATATACTGTACATGAAAGAGTCACTTTTTGTTATATACTGTACATGAAAGAGAGTCAGTTTATTGAACATGTGTACACCGGGATGTTATGGTGGCTTGGTTGCAGTTAGAGGGCTTTCTGTAGTATATTCTTTATGACACTGAAAACATTATGAATATGTTTGGCTACCACAAGCCGATGAGGTACTGTTTTTATCATTATATAGATATTCTAAATCAGCATTAACAATCATTTCCCACAGAGAAATGGCTCTTTTCAGATTCAGCTGATATTTAAATTTGTGAACACTGGCAAATCAGCCTGATGCCTGTGGTCTCTCTGCTCTCTTCACATATCCTAGTCAATCGTTCATTCCCCCCCCCCCCCCCCCCCCGCGCGCATTCAACAGCCTGGCTGTAATAATTCTGAACAAAAACTGTGTGTAGGGTTTGATTCCTTTGCTTGGAAAATGATTTTATTTTTGGATGTGTTTTCTTATCTCACTCCCTCTTTTTCAGCACGGCCAAAACGGAGCTTGTCATTTTCTGGCCATCCATTTCTTATCCCGTCTCCAACATAAGTTTATCTGTCAATGATATACAAATAATCTTTCTTGCTCAACAAGCATTATGTCTTGCTGTTATATTGGACTCCTTTCACTCTCTCACAAATCACCTCCTGTTATTTCCAACTCAAGAACATCTCCTGCACTGTCCTCACACTTGAAAGCAGGGCTGTGGATTCGGTAAGCCAAAGAGGCTGATTCATTACAAACGTCAGGTATCGGCAGATGAGCGCCTGTTTAGCGGGGCTTAGAGCGACTGCTAGTATGCGCTGTAAGCGGGTATCGGGCGCTGTAACAGAGCGCCTCAGCCGCTTTAGTATCCTGGCCTGCATTGATAAATGTGATGTATGTTGGGCGCTCTAACACCAGTACAGCGCTGCAGGGAGTCAAAGGTAGCGCCAGCTCAGTGCGACCGACTCTCGGGGCTCCACACCATACTTATCAAAAAAGGACACACACACAGCGTTGGTGCTATCTGGTCACTATAGCATAGAGCGCCAGACGCTGTGTGATTAAAGTCTGTTCTTGAACACATATACACCTGTAACAAAGCAAAAACACATGGAATGACAACGTTTCTAAAAGTGTTTGTATGCAGGCCAGGAGAGGTCACACAATGATTTTAGCAAAAAATACAAAACAAAATTGTCAAACACGCTGTTTATAGGAGAGCGACATTGAGCGAAAGGTAATATCTGGTGCTCTGGAAGCTAGAGTGCCGGCGCTATACACTGAGCCGCCTGTAATAATACATTGGACGCTACATGGCACTGTTAGAGTCGCTCACCAGATTTGCTTTCATAAAAGTGTTTTTTCCTACAGCGCCCAGCTTTCTCCAGACGCTACCTGCCGCTACGAGGCACTACCTGGCGCTATCCCTTCTTAAATAACCCCCATAGTCTGACTCTAACGCCTCAATTTTATCAGGCCCCAACTCCAACTCCTTCATACATGGCCAATAATTTTAATACATTTCATGTAGTAAAATGGTCACATTGGGGCTTTTTCTCACCGTTATATACAAGCAATAGGGTGACTTATATAGAACATAAAGCATGTATGTGGAATATAAATTCTGAACAAACGGGTTCTCAACATTTTGCAAAGACCTGGCCATGAAAGTTATTTGAAATCTGGTTGCAGACCACAATGAATAGGTTCAGAATTTCACAAATCGTAACTGTATTTCCAATACTCAACCCATCTAAATGCCTACCAAATGCTAAACATACAATTAAATATAGAATAAACTTATGTTGTTATGGTTCCAAAGATATCTCCCAGGGGTGGTGTTGCACTATCAGTGTCACCACGTTCCTCCAAGCCTCCGCTGCCCCCTCTGTTTGGCAGTGGGCACCTCCCATATCACTCCCCTTGTACCCTCTCATCCAGGGCTGTCCCTCCATACAGCTCCATACAGCCACGATCTCTCACCCCCCCTGTTTTGATCTTACACAAATGTATAAATATATATTTTTTTGTGTGTTGTTAAATCCCCCGCCGCCCCCCCCCAAAAAAAAAATGCCAAAACCTGAGTATTCCTTGAGCTCAAGGCCTTCAGCTGTATGCTAGCTATTTAGTTATGGTGGGAGTAATCCAGAAAAGGATGCAAGTGATCCTGGCGCACATTCGCCGTGAGCTTGTTGGTGAGGCAAGCATATCAGATGACTTGGAGGGGTTCAGACAGTGGGGCAATCCCAAATCAGGAATCAGGTCAGGCTTTTGAGACTTTTGGTCTGCTTTAAAGTGGAACAAAACCCACCTTTCCCTGGTCCAACAGCATTTGCGGGCTCTTGTCCAAT
Source organism: Gastrophryne carolinensis (assembly GCA_027917425.1). Classification (NCBI taxonomy): domain Eukaryota; kingdom Metazoa; phylum Chordata; class Amphibia; order Anura; family Microhylidae; genus Gastrophryne; species Gastrophryne carolinensis. The sequence goes on from CM051234.1 coordinate 219,840,760, forward strand.
GAGAGCCGTCTGCTGTGACTATGTGATTTGGCAAAAGGCTGTGCAATTGAACCAGGGAAGGGTGAATGATTACATGTTTTCTAAGTGGTTTCACCCAGCGGGGCATCCCAATTTGAGATGCCTCAGGTGAGTGGAACAAAACCTGGGAAAGTCAAATACCTGGGTTTTGTCCCACTTTAAGTCTGAAACTGCAGACACAAATGGGGCATCCTTTCTCTAAGTGAGCACGCATATGATAAATAAGGGGAAGGAGGAACAACGATGGGTCCCTCCTGACCTCCTGGGCCCCGGTGCACCCCCTATAGTTACACCCCTAATGGGAACTATGATGGGGGCCTCCTGACCTCCTGGGGCTCAGTGCCCTTAATTTGCCACTGTCAGTCTGCCCCCCCCCCCCCCCCCCAGTAAATGCGAGGTCTAAAATAAAAAAAAACGTTACCTTTCCTTTCCAAATCCGCAGCTGCTGAAAGTGACATGCCTCAGTTTCCCATCTGTCGAGGCTAGAGAGATGTGGGACTTTTGTCCCCTAACATGCCTCCATTTATTGCAATGGAGATGGCTTCCCAAGGCCAGGTGTGATGAACCCGCTTTGGAATGACCCCCTTTATTGCAATTATTGGTGTAGGCTTGTGGTGTCATAAACAAGGCTCCATGGAAAATGGAATGACCTGCTTCCCGCCATTGGTAAAAATGAAGATGCCGGCACCACAAGGTATGACCTGGGGGGTGCATGGAGCAGCTGCAGGTGAGTGTAGACTTTTTTTGTTTCTTCCTGGACAATACCTTTAAATTCCTATAACTTTTTGCCATTGTAACTAAGGTCCTTGGGGCTGCATGAAAATAAAGAGTATAAGGAACAGGGGAATTGAGGACCACCGGTGGTCCCGTCCTCGTAGTTGCGGTCAGTTTAGGGGTTCTCCCGCACAGACACCCTCTTGGGAAGCGTTGACGGTGGCACCTTGGCGCGCTGCTTGGCCACGGGCTTAGCACGGGACAGGACGCCCTCCAGGTTTTTGATCTTCCAGGATTTTACATTTTCAAAGAGGTATTTTATAATAGTGTTGGTGAAGATCCTACTATACATGTGAGAGGAATTTTTGTTACTGGCAAACAAACACTAGAGCGATATGAGGCTGGTGATCCATTCCATTGTCTGAAGACAAGATTCACAGTGATATTTAATCAGCGGTCCAAGTCAGGTTTACCTCCGGGCCCGGTGGGTGAGTTTCCTTTTTGCTTAAACTTTTACTTGTTTTACTATGTGTTCATTCAAATACGATATATAAAGTACAACGCTTGGATGACTGCATGCTTGAAGTTTATTTGCCTGCAGCCTAAAGTATATGATAATCATTGGAAGCGGGCGGAAATATTTCATACTATTGAATTGATCTCCCTGAGTCTTCCAACAATAGCGCGCCTGGGCTAAAAGAATTTTGTCAGAGGATTATCTTCCTGTGCTCTTTAACCCTATCTATCCATGTTCCATTTTTGCAGGCCAGCCACCTGTGTAAGGCGCTGCTCATATTGATTTACAAAGCACTGCACTCATAACATCCCCTTTTTTTTCTAAGTATACCTTTGATTGGTAGCATCATCCAGGGGTTGCCCCCCTCCCCAACCCTGGCACAAGGGAAAGACAAGGCAGAAGAATATAGGCTTGTCTCTCTGCTCTTGCTTCTGCCAAGGATTCAACTAATAACGTCTTTGTATTTTTTGGGTCCCTTTAAAGAGGAACCTTGGAAGCCATTTTATACTAAAGACAGGCATCCGGTCCTTCCTAATATGTGTTATTACTTCCATTTCCTCTATGATGTTGGTTTGTGTCAACCAGTCTTTCACTGTGGGGGTGGTTACAGATCACCATAGTCTAGGTATCATCATTTTTGACCTGCAAATAAGATGGACTTTCAGGGATTTCACAAAGTTGGCTGTTGAGTTCCTCGGTCTCAGCAATAAATAGGTGGTAGGATCCCATGGGAGTTCATCCTCTGTGATCTGCTCTATCACATTGTGCACTCTTATCCAGAATCCTTGGATTTCCTGGCACGTCCACCAAATGTGAAGTAAGTTTCCACATTCTTTTTTGCATCGTCAGCGTGTGGCTCTGAAGATGAGAGACTCCTGACCAGCCACTGGCAAGTATATCTTGGAACCAAAAGTAGTGAGGCCAGACCCCAGCAGCATGCAGTATATATTTTTTAATTTCCCTAGACAGGGATCTACAAGCTTCTCAGTACCCTGCTACAAATGTTATCAGTACCCTGTTGTGTCTTGTGTCTAATCTCATCTCCCTGTCTTGAATCTAATTTTGTGATTAGATTAATAATCACAAACTACATATATATTACAAAATACATATTTTGTAAGACTATTAAGTCTATAGTTTATCTTGGTGACATTGATTCAGCACATTCCATTACTTATATAGGGGAATGCGTTGTCAATCAATGCAGTGCAGCCCTCACCTCAGTGGCCAGAGGGGAAAAGCTGTGTTTAAGGAGCCGAGGTACAGCCTAGACGAGTATAAGCCAGGAACTGCGGGTATGCAAGCTCAACAATTCCTAGAAACACTTAAGTGCTGATCAACCTACTTTTCTCCTCTCCACAAGCATGCTCTATTAATGCCCCACAAAAGTCAGCTGCCTATGAGGATGTGGCTGTGTAAGGCATCAACAGCACATGCCTGCAGAATACAACCTTATAGGCTCCAAACAGGCTGTCCTTGCGACACCCTGCTCATGGTCACTATCCGGCATAGTCTGCCAATGTTTCCCCTTGGCTACACACTCTAGCTCATCTTGAGAGTGTGCTGCTACTGCTAGTCTAACAGGGTGAGTGCACCCACATCTCTGCGCTCACCACCACTGTGTAGCTGGCAGGATTTTCTACCCCACTGAGAAAGTAGATTGTCTCAGAGGTATTGCACCCTTCCCCCAGGCTAATTGTTAACATTAATATTTTTAAAAAGGTACATTTTTAAAAACACATTTATTGCTATAGTATTGAAATATATTGTAGCAAAGTATCATTAAAATTGGTCTTATTCACCAGATTCACTGTACAACTTCTTTAAGTCAAAGGGATGCCTTGCGACTCTAAAACTATAAACCTTAAAGGAACTGTAAACCCAATGCCATGTTCCATGTGGCTCTCCTATATTTCCTGCAATGCAGTGTGTACACTGTAGCAGGGCTACAAAGCTTGTCTCCCTTTCAATTTAATTACTCCAAGACCAGAACCTCTAACAGCTACTCTGTTCCTTGGTGCTCTCAGTATGTGTAAGCACAGCAAGTCACAGTGGTCCCGCAGCTATCCCTGACCACAGCAGAGCATGGTCAAGACTCAAAGCTGCGCCATGATGCGTTCTTCCCAGGTATTACAGAGATTTTGAAATGGCTTATTTTGCACTGTTCCCAAGTGAAATAAGGTGAGAGTAAGTTAGTATGTGCCTGGGCAGGGACTTTAAACTGACATGGTGATGTCCCACTCTTTTTTACACATTCAACTAAGCCCACAGAATAATGGTCAACTCTCCACTTTATCAAAAACACATTGTTAAGCTGGCAAGTGCTGATTTAAAATAAATATATATCTTTTGTGAGCCTTCCTGGCATTGAGATTTATTTCCCATTGTTATGTTTTCTATGTAAATTATAAGATTTGGGTGTCTTGTATGAGGTTACATATGTGTTCCATTAACTTCTGGAAAAACATAAGAACAACAAACTTTTTTTATTTTGAATTTAAAGTTTTTCATCAAATAATTTAAAAGCTGTTGTATAGAATCATTTTACTAATATGATATCATAAGCCTTTTTTGATCAAGCAATAAAAGTTTTTTTTATAATGAAATCACCCAATTTTCTCTCAGTTTAAAAACAATAAAATATGTGCTGTTTGGCAGTGCACACCAATAAGTGTCATGCTACATTCTACATGCATTGTAGAAATATTGCACAAAGTCTGCATGAGGTTCCCACTGTAAAGCCTGAACAGGTGGCATATCTCAACTATCTCAGCATTCCTGGAAATTGTTCTCACTACCTGATTTCTGACTTTGCAGAGGTCATTGTTATAAAGTTGTTTTACGGTATTGTCTGACAGCCAAAGTGTTCCTTTTCACTTGAGAAATATGAAAAATATGATGGCCGTTTTATTTAGACTAGGTAGCTATTCATTCCTGTCTGTCCATCCCAATGTAAATCAGAAGAAGTGGGGTGTAATAGTTACTGGAAATATTCCATATTCATCCATCATCCTCGGAATACATTTAGCAAAAGTTCATCCAGAGAAACTCAATGTACAGGAACAAAAATCAGGTATTATTCTTTTTTTATGTTATTGCTACCTTAGTTGTTAAGACCCTCATGGGAATCTGTGGCTAATTCTAATTAATAATTGATCTTAGTTAGAGATGTAAAATTGGTTTTAAACTATATCATAGATTCAGTTGCAGAATGTTGGGGTTATCTAAAACATGTTTTTAAATAGCTAACAAAATACTTTTATGAACAGTAGACAATTCATATGCATTTAGTACATTTTAGCATAAGATTATAGTCTTGAAAATATATACTTGTTATCAAGGAGGTCATGTCTCTATAGGATTAATGCAGCAAGTTTTATAGAGCTAAGGGCTGGAGAAAACAGCTAAATGTGTTTTATTGGGAACCAAAATAAGGAGAAAAGGGACACAACACAGTAGGCAGATGACTGTTTTGACTCAATTTAGATATTATGTAGTGATAATAAAGGGGCTCATGCTTTTACTCAAAATAAAAGGGTACAAATGCAATGCATTTCACTCTATTTCTGGTACAAAAGCAGGATATCCTGGTGCCCCTAATCTGGTACTCCAGGCCTGAAAGTGATGACCACACTGGCTAGCAATGGGTAATTCAAGACCACACCCAGCAAAGGCCTCATACAGAAGTCTAGAACAGTGGTTCTCGACTGTTATATGCCAAGTACCCCCTAGCAACTGGAAACTCAAACCAAGTACCCCCTAGCTACAGGAAATTCCAATCAAGTATCCCCAAGGAGGGGAACACTTATAATTGTTACTAACATAGGTAGGTCACGGGTGTTACACCTTCAAAGCAATAAGGAATAATGTATTCCTGTTAAAATAATATACCAAACACATCAGACCAACCATGTTGGTACACCCCTGAAAATCACTCTGTAGTCCTTCAAGCTGTGGCACGTACCGCTTGGGGTACATGTACTGCAGATTGAGAAACAGTGGCCTAGAAGACACTCATAAAGTTGCAAATGGAGTTCAATGGGGTCTGACCAGAGTAGTATAATGATTCCATTGTAGTTTTACTCAGAATCTCCTTATTTAGTGTGTAATTATGGAATAAGTAGCCCCTTCCCATGTAAATAACCTTACATTTATGTGTAATAAACTTAATTTATCATTTTACTGCCCATTCCTCCAATTTATCTACATCTGTTGGCAGCTGCACCTTGTCCTCTTTTGTTTTAATTACAATCTGCAAATAATCTGCTTATTTGATACTTTACTGTTTAACACTTTAAATGCCAAGCACGTAGTTTCTACGTGGTTGCTTCTCCTACAGTTAAGTGCCAAGCACGTAGAAACTACGTGCCTGGCATTTCCCCTTACTAGTTAAAAAATAGATGAAATAAAACACTAACCTCCGGTATTAATGTAAAGATGAGGCTCCCCTCTTCCTCCGGGGTCTTCAGGAGGGGGCCCGAAACCGGCTGCCCCTCCCCCCCATTTCCAGCGCTGACAGTCATCTGTAAAATGACGTCATCCCGCTCCTCCTATACCCTCATCGAGCGCCGGCGGTGATCGGAGCAGGGCAGGTGTGAGGCGAGGAGGCACCGATCGGAGCCTCCTCTCCTCTCATCCGCCCTGCGCCGATCACTATCGGCATCTGTCAGATGCCGGAGCTGGGTGAGCGGCGCGGGACAGCGACGAGGGACCCAGGATCGGAGGTGAGTACAGTAAAAAAAAAAAAAAAAGTCATTTTTTTTAGATCTGTGTCTTTATTTTTTACTTTTAACCCCTTGTGAACTGGTAAGGGGTCCATGGGACCCCTATACCAGTTCACAAGGCTGGGGGATGGCAAGTCACCTGCGGCTAGCGGGTGACTTGCCATTAACCCCCGACACCCCCATTACCTGCCTCCCCAAAGGCCAGGGGGGGCAGAAGAGCCCGTGGCCACGGGCTATGCGGGCTTGTAGCCTGCAGGGCCAGGGGCCACAAAAGCTGGCCCCTGTACCCTGTTTCTACAAGCCCTGCATAGCTGGTCCCGGGCTGGTTTTTAACCCTTAAAAATCCAACAAAAAAAAAATGGGGTTCCCCCCGGGAGGGGGGACCCTATTTAATTTTTTTCTCGATTTAACCCTTTGTAGTGTGGATGGTAGTTGTATTTTATTTGTAAATGTTATAAAGTACTTGTTTCAGTTTGGGGGGCCTCCTGGGCAGGAACGGGGGGCTACCGATAAATATGTGGTACCGTTCTAATCTGTAGAAATGGGGCTTTCACATGCAATATGGTTTTCTTTAATAAAATAAATTTTTTATTTAAAATAAAGGAGGCAATTTAAAAAAAAAATTTTTTTTTTTTTTACTTAATATTGTAAAAAACAGAATAAAATTTACAAACAAGACATTTCATGTTAAAGCCTAAACTCTGCTGCAAAAAAAATATATATATATAATTTTCTGTTCGGGGGACCTTGCACTTTCAGACTTATTTGTTTTTTCTTGTTTGCATATTTATAGTTTAGGAAAAGGTGTTTTTTATTCAGCTTTTTTATACATTTTTTAGGGAAACCCTGCACAACCAAAGAATTTTTTGAGGGATTAATTCCAGAAAGATGAGCCCACTACAACAAGCTGGGTACGCTTAGAAAGCTTAACATGTGTACTTTCAGGTAATATATGGTTTATGGGGGATATTCCAAATGTAAAGGGTTGTTTTGGTTGAAAAATCTGCAGAGCTGAAATTTTCAAGTAAAATTACCGTTACGCACAAGCTTTACTTTGGGGTGTTTGGCAGCTCTTCCCTTGACAGTAGCTATGCATGTTGGGTATCGTTCTGTTCGAGGGATGTTGCTTTTTCAGATTAAACTTGTTTTTTCTTGTTTGTATATAGCTTTTTTAGGAAAATGTGCCTTTGATTCTGCTTTTTTATCCTTTTTTTTTAGGGAAACTCTTTGCAACCAAAGAATACATTGAGGGATTACTTCCAGAAAACTGTGGCCACATCAAAAAGCTTGGTACACCTAGAAAGCTTGAGGTGTGTACTTCCAGAGAAGATATAGTTTGTTGGGGGTATTTCAAATGTAAAGGGTTGTTTTTCTGGAAAAACTGCAAGGTGCGCATAGCGCATATCACAGTTGTATTTTTTCTGAAAATCCCCTAAAGCTCTGTTTCAGTTTGGGGGAGTCTCCTGGGCAGGAAAGCGTGTCTACCTATACATATGTGGTACAGCTGTAACCGGGAGAAATTGGGATTTCACATGCAATAAGATTTTATTGACAAACTTACATTTTTTATTACAATAAAACACTGCACATATTTCACCCCAAAATAATGCGAATACACCTAAAAAATGACAGACAAGACATTTCATATTAAAGCTCAGACTATGCTGAAAAAAACAATATATAATTTTCCTGGGAAATCCCTGGAAATCCCTTCAAAAATCACAGTTGAACATGGGGAGCGCAAAATAGTGCAAAATGGTCTGGCAACAAAGGGTGACAAAAACTCCAGGTAGGCTGGCACTTAAAGGGTTAATACAGTCCCGGTGTCATTAACTGAGAGAATTGGGCCCAGTACTGGCCCCTGCGGTACTCTGCTAGTACTATTGATAACGACACTTTACTTCCTATAAGCGAATTATTCACCCATGTTCTCATATTCTGTACCGGTCTTTTATGCGGCACAGTATAAAATGCTTTAGAAAGTCAAGATATCTGCATCCAATGACTCCCCCTGATCCAGTCTTTAACTTCCTTCCTCATAAAAGCTGATCTAGTTTGTCTGGTAGGAGTGTTTCTCTTGCTAAGGATAAATAAGGTAATTTTCACTAAAGTTTCATACTCGTGGTTTCGTTGATTTTGGAGGCGAAATAGCCGCCTCTCATGGTGCCATGCTGACTCCATCATCGGTACGCCCATCGGCGTGCATCGGCGTGCAGATGATGTGCCTCTAGGTCCACCAACAGCCACAGGTCTGCTTGGCAAATCCTCAGCAGCAGAGCTAACACTGGGGACTGTCGGCTCAGTCTCTGCATGCTGCCCACGATGGGCTGGCAGCATGCAGCCAGCTTCACTCTGCTGCTGAGGATTTGGTGTAGAAACATGTTGGGACAGTTGTAGATTCTGTCCCAGGGGGAGCTGTTCAGAAGGTCCAATGAAGGGTCCATCCTCCTCCAACTCCTGGATTTCCTCCATCAGTGTGTGGGTCTGTTGGGACATGTAAATTAAAAAGGTTCAGTTTCGGAAATACATATGTAATTCAGCAAAAAGAAACATGGCAAGGCACATGCATAAGCAACATCAGAAAAAGACACTTACCATATATATCGGATCCTGGGTCCGAGGCAGCACGGAAGTAGACGGCATGGTAAAACTGGCTGAGGATTCCCCACTAGCTGAGGGATGATGCTGGGCTGCATTGTGGAAAAGAAGGCATGTTAACACGCAACTAGGCATTGCTGATGTGTAATAATACATATGGTTCACTAAAACACGGGCCCATGCATGAATGACAACTCCCCCAACGGAGAAAGTTGAACTTGACTATGAATGCCATTATCTGTTAGATGTATTAGTCAACAAGTACATACACATTGGTCTCCTTAACCAAAATAAACATGCATGTACTGGCTGTTCTGAGGCTTCAAACATCCCTAAAAGCCCATTATGGGACCACACTCAGCTTGCAAATAGCATTTGCCATTAGATTAGGCTGGTTGCCATTCTTTCTAGGTCAAACTTTCAAGCACCCCAGATCAAGTCTTTCTGAGCAAAGCACAGCTCAACCCCAAATTGGCTACAGATAAAGATGGAAGTGTTGTATCTAATTGACTCTAAATACATAACAGGCAGTCCTTTGCTAATCTCAATAGTGTTCCTTAAGACTCTCCAAACTCATGTATGGGCAAGGAAATTAGCAAATGATGAGTCCACACACATAACACACCCTGTTTAAATTGTTACCTCCACTACAAGGCACACTCTAGGGGCATGTGTTAATATATGGCTTTGTGCCTCATTTTACACGTAGATCACATTTCACATACAGATACTCCCGGATAGCATTTTTTAGAAATCCATTAAACAGCTTGCCCGCCACTGATGTTAATCTAGCCAGTCTGTAGTTCTCAGGTTTCCCATTATACCCTTTTTTTAAATATGAAAGGGTATCTTTAAATTTAACTTTAAAAATAATGACTTGTCTATTACTGTATATAATTCCTTTAAAACACTGGGATGAATGCCATCTGGATCTGGGGATTTGTCTACTTGAATCTGTTTAAGGTGTTGCGGAGCTCCTTCCTTGGTTAGACAAGTGACAGTGGTAAATTTGGGTTATTTCTCTGCATTTCACCTAACATATCACATTCCTCTGTGAATATGGAAGCAAAGAAGAAGTATAGTAAATTGGCTTTCTCCTCAATCTTGTCTATAATTGCCCCCACACCCTTTCTTTTCAGGGGGCCAACACTTACAGGTTTGTATCTTTTACTTTTTATGTATCGTAGCTAAAGAACATTTTGGGGTTAGTTTTACTCTGTTTAGCAATTAGTCTCTTTCTGTCTCCAGCTTTGCTATCCTTAAAGTGGAATAAAACCCAGGATTTTGACTATACTATTCCTAGAAAAACTCACCTTTCCCCAGTCCTATGTTCATGCACCCTAAGAGGTCATTGACATTGTGTGCTCACCTGTTGACTAAAGTGATAAACAAAAGGAAAGGGTGAATAAAAAATGTATTTAACCACCTACTCCTGAGGAAGAGGGCACCACATAAATAACAAAAATAAGTCAATTTATTAAGGCAAAAATCATGACACCATTAAAAACCACATATGACACACAAAGCAGAAAGTTAAAAGCAAGCTCCTGCTTATCCCCTCATTTTTATTATCTCAAATATAAGTGGAAATATACTGGACAAAAGACAGGCCCAGAGACAAAGTCCCCAAATAAACTATTATATTAACATGGCCCCAAAGATATTTTTTGTGCCAGCACAAAAGCTACGTTTGAAAAGATTTAGGCCCTTATTTAAGAAGGGATAGCGTCAGGTAGTGGCTGGTTAATGACAGTAGCGACTGCACGCAATTACACATTTATCAAGCAGAATCTGTTTAGCGACTGGGATAGCGCCATGTAGCGTCTGATTCATTATTTTCACAGCCTCAGTGAACAGCGCCAGCGTTCAGCCGTGCACAGCGCCAGGTATGACCTCTCGCTACCTGGCGCTCTCCCATACATTTCAATGGACGATCCTTTTCTTCTCTTTAAACGGGGTTTTTGTTTTTTTTTCAAAAAAATCTAAAATAATTATTTGACCTCTTCTGGCATTGAAATAGCAGTTTTTTCATAGTTTTTTCATTTTTTAGATATTTCCTCAGAAATGACATTACAGGTCTGGCATTAAAGCGTTCATGTTACAATGTTGTTACAATGTAATTCCATATGTTTTCGCTTTGTTACTAGTTGATAGGTGCTGGAAAACAGACTTTAAACACACCGCCTCCTGCGCTCTGGGCTTCAAACAAGTATTTTTCAGCGCCAGAGATTTGTGAGGCTGTTTTTTGCTGAATATGGTGTGAGTCGGTCGCTATGAGCAGTCGCTAACATGCGCTCCCATACAGCGTTGTACTGGTCAAATAGCGACTCCTCACAATGTATTCAACATTACTGAACAGCGACTGAGTCGCTATAAAGTAGCGACCCACGGCCGAGCACTGCGACTACTAGCGGGCGCTCTGAAAATGCCTGCTACAGATGCTCATCTGTCGTTACCTGCCGCAAATGATGAATCAGCCTCCCCGTCAAATATAAATAAGGGCCTATATAACAATCAACAGGCACCACCACAACATACCAACAATGCGCCTGCTTTTTCACTCACTTAGAGAGCAGGAAACTTGGAATAATCAGACTAGAGATTAGTTTTGATTGATTTTTCACACAAGAATTTAGTCTGCATATATGGAGTCCCTGCTGACCATGCTGCACATTTGGTGGTATAGCATTGCCCATGACTAGCTGCATGCTGTAATTCACATTATGTGTGGACTCATTTTCTAGGTAAGCGTTAGTGAGGCATCATTACCTAGACAGTATGATTATGGGTGCTAGATATCGAAGCGGCATACCATTTGTATAGCCATATTTTAGCCATTGTAGCTCTTAAAATGCAGAATGAAGATCAATGCAGATGACATTTGGCACATTAAAGAAGCGGTGTCTGTGTAACTCCTTTGAAATTCCTTTTTAAGATAACTTCAAATGTAAAAAAACAGCCTATGTACACTATTCATTGAAAGGAATTAAAGAAAGACTCCGAGGCCAGTCAATTGTCTCTTCCTGTGGCATATCAATTTAGGATGCTCTACTGTGTCAACGCCCCCCCCCCCCCCTGTTATTGATGCAAATCTAAGATTTGCCATACTGCTGCATCCTTGCATCTCGTGGCTGAGGCACTCAATTATTTAGATAGGCTTGGGCTGGGCCTGCACCTCAGACAACAGGGAAACTGAGGATGCAGCCAGTGGGTGTGCTACATCATCTGGAACTTTTGAGATTAGCCAATTACTAAAGACATGGAAACGTTGGAAGACAAGCATTTTCACTTGCGTTGTGACTGAATTAGCTAATGCAGTGCAAGTTGAGAGGTGTGAATAGAGCCTTAGAGGCTGATTCATTACTAGCACCAGCTATCGACAGATGAGCAGCACTTGGAGCGACTGCTAGCGCCTCAGTCGCTGTAGTAACCTGGCCGGCATTGATGAATGAGATGTATGTTGGGAGTTCTAACACCAGTACAGCGTTGCAGCGAGCGAAAGGTAGCACCAGCTCAGTGCGACCGACTCTCAGCAACTCACACCAGACGCTCTGGATCTGGTCGCTATAGCATAGAGCGGCAGGTGCTGTGTGATTAAAGTCTGTTTTTGAGCACATATCCACCAGTAACAAAGCAGAAACACATGGAATTACATTGTTTTAACACTGTGACATTAATACTTTGATGCCAGACCTGTAATGACAATTCTGCATAAAAATATAAAAAATCTAAAAAGTTTTCAAAAATGACTTTTTCTAGGCCAGGAGAGGTGACACAATTATTTGAATACAAAAATAAATAAAAACAAAAAACCCTGTTTAAACAGAAGAAAATAAATGTCTATTGAAATGTATGGGAGAGCGACAGGTAACGACAGGTAATACCTGGCGTTCTCGAAGCTAGAGCGCCGGCTCTACCTGTAATGGCGCTGTTAGAGTCACTCACCAGATTCACTTTCATAAATGTGGTATTGCATACAGCGCCCAGCGTTCTCCAGGCGCTGCCTGCCACTACGAGGCACTACCTACCGCTATCCCTTGATGAATATCCCCCTTAGGATTATGCCCCCATACCTGTGATTACTTATCAGCATGATGTTTTCAGGTTTCCTATATTCCTTTGTGATCTTAAGATGGGTGTTTTTTCTGGCCTTGAGTAAAAACTACTGACTACATATCCCGGAATGCATGCACTGTAACTAAAAGCTTCCACACTTATGCCCTTATTCATCAAGCGATAGCGCCAGGTAGTGTCTGACGAGCGCCAGGTAGCGGCAGCTAACGGCGACTACCGACTCAAGTACGCCCGCGGCGGTCACAATGACGCATTTATCAAGCAAAATGAGGCTAGCGCCGGCGAGAGCGACGGCTAGCGCGGCATTCATCATGAAGCCGCCTGGACCGAACAGCGCCGCTGCAAATTCCCTCACAGCGCCAGGTATGAGCTGTCGCTCCCTGGCGATGTCCAATGCATTTCAATGGAGCAATCTATAATAATTCATGATTAATTGGTAATATTTTTTTTTTTTAATTTTTTAATGTCAAAAAATCGGAGAACACTTCTGCAATGTTAGGATTTATTTTTAAGTCAAAAAAAAAAAAAAAAAAAATATGTGCAGAATTGATCTAACAGGTCTGAGATTAATGTATTCATATAACAAAATGATTCTAAAAACATGTATAATGTTACATTAAAAAAATATGGTTGTTTAGGGGTTAAAAACTAGTTAATATAGATCGCCGCCAGCGCTCTGGGGTTTACACAAGGAATGGACAGCGACAGCACATTCGGAGCGTGATTTTTTGATGAATATGAAGCTAGCCGTTCGCTCTGGCCATTCGTTGTCAGGCGCTCACATACAACGCTGGACCTGTGAAACAGCGACCCCCCAGCCCGTATTCAACATTACCGCACACCGACTGAGTCGCTGTCATCAAGCTAATGCCGGCCAAGCACAGCGAATACTGGCTGGCGCTGAAAAAATCACGCTACAGTCGCTCATCTGTCGCTACCTGGCGCTATTGATGAATCGGCCTCTTAGGCTGTGGCTAAGTCACACAGCAGTAATGACACTTCCAACTGAGAACACTGCCTGTAATCATTTGGCTACTGAACACAAGACTGTAACCCTACCTATTTGAATCATTAAGTTAAATTACAGCAGAATAGGTTAAATCAGTCACCCATGTCTTCCAATCAGATGACTGGCAAGCCAAAGTGAGGAGGTTGTGTGATCTGTACTACACACCAGTTGATGTACATTGCTAAGGTTAACACATTGTTGGTAGGGCAAACCGTTTTCTTTTATAACACAGAATCGCAAAAAAATAGAAAAGATACAAAAAATAACAGATAAGTCTAGTACATTGATTACATCATTTTGGCACGCAATAATGATAACTTTAAAAATGTAATCGAAAGTGGAATTACCCCTTAAGTACTGCTGAGCTGTACAACTTTGTCAAGTTTTGTCAATTTGACACCAAAAGTGTCGGGTAAAATGAATAATACAAAGCTAAAGCCAAAAATGTATTGCAGTTAGGCTTGCATTTCAAATGTTATCAAAATAGAAACATGAAGCTGGAAGCTTTCCTGAGTTTTTGTATCTAATTGTAAGACATGAGGTAAGCTGTTAGGATTGGCCTAGCCTTCCCCCGGGGCATCCAAAAATTGGGATGCCCCACTGTTTGAAATTTCTCAGATGCCCAGTAAATGCTTACCTCTCCCCGGTCCAACGGTGCATGCTCAGGCAATCGTACAATCAGAGCCATTTCCCGTGCCTATGTAATTTGGCAAACAGCTCTGATTGTTTACTATGGGGAGTGAGAGTGGCCACATCCATCTGCATCTTTGGGCAGTTCACATGCTCCTGTCCCAGCCATTCAGATAGGCTGGGGCGAGAGCGCGAGTGCCGCTGAGGATATGGCCAATTTCACTCCTCATTGAAGTCTATCGCCGTTTGCCAAATTATATAGTCATGGCAAATGGCTCTGATTGGACAAAAGCATGCACATTGGGGCAGGAAACAAAGCCTGGGATAGTCAAAATCCCAGTTTTTCTTCTGCTTTAAGAGCTCTCAAATGAGGTGTATTGGGTAATATTAAAAATAAATATAAACACGTCAGCTAATGAGAGGAGCTACGCTTGTGTTTTCTTCTGCTGGAAGGAATTACTAGTATTACCAAAATATGTCTCTAACTACAGATAAGGATTTGTGCACTAAATATTTGTTATGAGCTTAATCAGAACTGGTCTCCAGCATCTTTGACTGCATGAAAAAAAATTGCTTCTTTCATTACTGGAGACAGCAGCCTATGTATTTTTCTTTTTAAAAAAATATTTATCTTGGATTTCTTGTTACTTAATAAAATGAATTTGATGGAGGAGGTTTTCCATATACTGGTACATGACTTTTGTGGCTATTTACACATTTTTCCTTAGGACTTTTAGTAATGGCTACAAAATGTTGTTTTTCCCACTGGAAAACTCAGCTAACTTTTATTTTTTAAAGAAATGCTCCACTGACGATGTTCATAACCCTTCTTCGTCTTCTCATGACGCACGTCTTTAGAATCTCAACCAAAACCTTGATTTATTGTATGCTTAGTCAGCTGAACACCTGGCATTATAAAGGACTATAAAAATACCATCACGGCCTGCATTGTATACTGCAAAGTCTCTGCACTTCAAACTATAACACAGCCATTTTTTTTTACTGCAGATGGAACCCTTTATGACACAGTAATAACCACACCGGGCTATTAAGCATGTTCTCCACACAAGAATGCATTGAAGGCCAGAAAGCTTGCCAGCAGGATGTGTTTGGACCATCCAATGTATTTTGTTCTTTTTTATTACTTGGATGACTTTATTTCTGTCCAAAAAAGTTTATTTTCACATCTTTTTAAGGTCAAAAATATGGTGATCTGGTTTTCTTACTCGTGATATGAAAATTTGTTTTATAATTACAGGGAGAGGGCCAACTTTAAATTATATCTAAAAAAGAAAGGAATTCTAAAAACAAAGAGCATTGTTTGTTCATAAAGTTACTATGGAGTGATCTGAGACTGCTGTGATACATATTATTATTATTGTTTATTTATATAGCGCCTTCATCTTTTGTATCGCTTTACAAAGTAGTAATTACAGACAGGGTAGAAACATACGGTACATATACCATTTCAAATGCAGTTTTACAGATTTGACAGTGGATATTCTGAGTACAAGATACAATAGGGGAGAGAGCCCTGCCCTTGCGAGCTTACAGTCTAAAGGAAGAGGGGTGAAGACGAGGGGGAAGGATCACAAACAGCCAGTATTGAGCTTTGTGGCGTATGCCCTTTAGAAGATTGGTTAGGCCAAATTATATGCTTGTCATATGTGTAATATATGTGTTACATTGTGAAGGTGAGAGTGGCACAACAAATTAATAGCATGGGGAAGGTGGGAGTTATTTTTTAAATGGCTAAAATCTAGGATGATCAGGTACATTCCCCTTGTCAGGCTGGGATACCTTGGGCACACCCTTCAGTCTGCCCTGCTTTTTATATTGAGGCTGATTCATTAATAGCGGCAGGTAGCGACAGATGATCGTCTGAAGTGCGGTGCTATGAGCGTCCACTAGTGGCCGCCACGAACGGCTGTGAGTCGCTATTGCAGGCCTCCTCAGTCGCTATCTGCCGTTCTTGGGAAGAATGCATACATTGGTGAATGTGATGTTTCAGATCTGCTTTATAGGCGCTGTTATTTTTTCACACGGTATTCAAGACAGCGCCTGAGCGTTTGTTTGCTGTTGGATTGAAATCAATGTTAGAACATTCTGTAGTAAACACATTGCACCATGTTTATTTTGTTAAATGTTTTTATTTTTTTATTTTTTTGTTTAGATGTACATGAGTACAATTATTGTTTTGTTCTCTTCATGGTGCCTAAAAAAGAAACAAAAGTGTAGTTAGTATTTAGTAATAATTTTTGTTTGTAGCATTTAATTACATACCAAGGCCTCTTTTTTTTTTGGGTCAACTTGAAGACCAACCTTTTTTTTTTTTGGGTCAACTTGAAGGCCAACCCTTATTATCATTTGTGTCAACTTTCAGACCAACCCTTATTTTTTTTTTTTTTTAAAAGGGCCCTGTAGTCCAGTACTTGTAGTATAGTGAGGTAATCATGCTTTCCCGTTGCTCGAAGCCAGTCTGGGTGTCCTCTGTACTTTCAGCGGGCATGTTGGGGATTTCTGGCACCAGTGCTGTTTCTTCAGGGGGTTGTATTCTGTGGCATATGCAAATAGTGTGGGGGACACAGCATGCGAGGATGATTTTTGAGACCTTTTGTGGACTGTACAACATTTCTCCTCCTGGGCGTCCCAAACAGAGAAAGCGCGCTTTCAGCAGTCCGATGGTTCTTTCCACAATGCATCTGGTTTTGCGATGTGCTGCATTGTAGCGTAGTTGGGCAGAGGTCTGTGGGTTTCTGACCGGAGTCATTAACCACGTTCTCTGCCCATATCCCTTGTCCGCTGTAGAATAAACACATTGAGAGAGACAGCAATTAGTAATAGTCCATGTTATTTTTCTTCATATTTTAAATTTAGCTTACTAGGCCACATATTTGAATCAAAATAATTTGACATGGTTATTTAGTTACCCAGTAGCCAGACAGGTGGCATTTCATTGTTCTCAAACTTCCGGCACATGACTGATTGCTGGAGCACGTAAGAATCATGGCATGAGCCGGGGAAGCCAGATCTCACGGCCCTCAGCTTCATGTCATGATCACATACTACCATGACATTCATAGAATGGAATTGTTTGCGATTTCGGTAATGCAGCTCCTGTGCATGGGGAGGGCGGAAAGAGATATGTGTACCATCCACGCACCCTAGCACATTCGGAATCCCTCCCACGCGGAAGAACGCATGCTTTATTTGGGCAACCTCATCCTCAGGAAATTTGATATAAACAGGGATAAGGTCACAAATAGCCAGTACTACCTGGTAGAATATGCGGCTCATTGTAGCCTGGCTGATCCCGCTGAGGAGGGCAGAGGTTGCCTGGAAATTCCCTCGTGCCACAATATTAAGCATGGCACATAGGCGAACTATGCCTGGAATGGATTGGGTGCGTCTGGTGGATGGATCGATTTTGCTCTTAATCTGATCATATAGGGACTGTAGTGCTGCATGATTCAGACGAAATCTGCTTCTGATCTGCTCGTCACTTAAATCCCACACTGAAAGACGGATGCCAAAGGATCGGGGTGCCCTAAGCCTCACAGCACCCTCCTCCCTGGCCTCCTGTTCTTCCAGTAGTCTCCCACAACCATACATCCATAACCCAAACATCACCCTCACATCCATCTCACAATCACTGGCCATAGCTACAAAATAATGCAAACCAAAACAATCAAACCAACACACCACAGACACAAGCACACTCCTCACACAATCACACCAATGCAGCTCAACACAAAACCAGACGTATAGTGGTCAGAACCAGCAGACTGCTGAAAGTCTGCTTTCTAAGTTAGGCACAACCAAGAGGGGATTTGCTGCACAACCCACAAAAGGCCCCAAAATCAATCCTCACTTGCTGTATGCTACACAATATTTGCATATGCCAACAAAACAAATCTCCCAAAGAAACAGCACTGATGACAGAAATCACCCAACAAGCCACACAAAGTAAGGCAAAAACCCAGCCAGACACTTTTTGCAAGCAAGGGAGAAAAGGAAAACACCACAGCCTTTGCCACAGTGTAACATTACAAGAAGGTTGTAAAATAAAGCTACTTATACCTAACTTTGGGAAATGACTGGTCCGCTTTGGCGCCTCTTGCGTTGCTTAGCTATTTCCGGTCTGCAATTAGCTTCCCCAGGTGTGCTTGAAATGGCTTGCGCACGCGTACGCTAAAGCATACTAGCGTACTTGAGCAGATACTTACGTGCTTTAGCGGATATGGTTGATCATTCAGTTTTTGTCCAATTAAACTTATGCTGCTCTTAATTCAAATAGCCGTTTTTAGAGCCACATTTAACATGTGTTTAAGAGACCTGAGTACATTGTTTTCTTATGTTGTGTTGTTTGGTTAATGAGCTCTCTAATTATTTAATTGTCTTCCACACATGGTTGCCAGAAACATCAGTCATTGCAGTGAAGATGTCGCTACAAACACCTGGCCAGTATGTGTAAAGCAATTAAGTGGACCTGTTCGTGATTGGTTCTTAGAGCACATAAAACCTGGCACACCCAAGCAGCAGTTGTTGCCATTCTGTAGTCTGCATGCGTTCTTGGGTGTTGTATAGTGGTGTGTGTGCAGCTACAGGATGGAGCCAAATTCTGGGCATCTGCCGGCCACAGCTGGACCAAGTAGGACTGTGTTGGGTGCTGTGCGCAGACCTCCCCTAAGGAAAAGGGCACAGGCCGAAGGTGAGACAGCACCCAAGGCCGAGCGTCCATTTGCCAAGAGGGAGCCAGAATTGAATTTGGCGGATAACAATAATCTTGTGCGTCTGACACTGGCAAAATGGGAGTTATTATTTGGCTCCCAAAGTCAGTGTTTAGGCATGCAAGAAAGGAGCAAATTGTGGGATGCCATTGGTGAGGAGCTTACTAGCAGTGCTCAATACCCACGTAGTGGCACATCCTGCAAGAAACGCTTCTACACTTTGAAATGGGCCCTTATGCAAAAGATGAAGAATGATCTACTTGTAGAGAGTGGGACCAAACAGGGTCCAAAGAGTAACTACAGGCCATATGAGGAGATGCTGAAGTGCAAGATTCCTCTCATTCGGCTGCAGGGTGTTGATGCTGGGGATGACACCACAGGTTGGGCTGAAGGTACATAGTTTGGACATTTTTCTATCTTGTTGTTTTAATGTATGTTCTTATAATTTTTTTTTTTTGGGTAAACTAACAGTAGGACATGTGAAGTAGCACATTATACCTCATTAATGTGTGACTTTCCTGTCTCTTGCTTTATGCATAGGTGCACATGGTGAGGCCCAGGATTCTGCTGAGGAGGACACACCAAATCTGGCCCTTCCCCCACCCTCAAGCATAACCCAGTCTGACATTGAAGGTATTTTTTAATAATTTTTGGGGTGGTTAATTTTGGCCGCACATTACCAATGCCTAAATCCTTACTTTGATTTGTCATAGTTGCCCTGACATTTGCACCAGCATCTCCTCAGGAGTCAACCTACTCTTTGGATGCCGGTAAGTGCATGTGTCATCCTTGCTTTTGCTACAGTGCATGTCTTTCATTCATCTATTTTCATTGTAGGCCAAGTCCCTGCTTCATCTTTGGACACCACTTCCTGTGTTGCAGGTCGACAGGACCCTGTTGGTGTGTATTTCAAAACACACTGTAGCCTTTATGCTGTTTGAGTAACAATGTGTATATTTTGATTTAATTCAAAATTCTACATGATTTAAATTCCGACTACAAGATGGATATTTATAGTGGATTGCGCATCAACAGGATCATAAATTAAATTGTTGTAATGAGTTCCATGCATTATTTTTTGAATTTTAAATAGAAATACAAACATTCACTATACTATTGTTGGTAATATTGATATACATTGTGTATTTTAGTTGACCGGAATACAGGAATTGGCCGTCCGGAAAGGGCCCTTCACCGTGAGGCTGCTAGAGATGAGGGTAAGTTTGGTTTGGTTTGGTTTATTCTCTAGTAAGGATGTTGGATAACCTGTTTTTTGGATTTATTAGTCCAACTTGTTATTAACCCTTTTGTTGCCAAGCACGTAACACCTACGTGCTGGCTTGGCTGGGCCTTAAGTGCCAAGCCCGTAGGTGTTACGTGCTTGACTTTCCTCGCTTCTAGTTTAAAAAATAAAAATCAAAAATACTCACCTGACCCCTTGTTGGATCCGGCCGGGTCTCCTCTTTAATTTGGTGCCATCCGATCCCCCGTGGGAGGTCGGATGGCTCCAGGAGAGCCCCCGGAATAGGCCGCCCCCCCCCCGCTTCTGCAGCAGCAGCTGCTAACTGTAAAAAAAAATAAAAATAAAAATGACATTCACTTACCTGTGTGTGCGCTGGCTCCCGCTGTCCCTCCTCTTCACCTGGGGGGCCTCCGATCCCCCCCCAGGACTTACCGATCTTCAGGAGAGAGCCTGGGAGGCTCTCTCCTCTCTTCTTCTCGATGGCGGCCGCCATCTTGCCTCTAAGCCCCGCCCCCTTGGGGGCGGGGCTTATGACGTCATCCCGGTCCCGATCACCGGCTTCAGCTTTCTCAGCTTCTCAGATGCCGGTGATCGGTGCCCTGGAAGGAGGTGACAGGAGATCCTCTGATCTCCTGCCTTCTCCTTCTCTGGATGCCGATCACAGGCATCTGTCAGCTGAGCGGCGAGGGACAAGAGCTTGCAATCGAAGGTAAGTACAGTTAAAAAAATTTTTTTTTTTTTTGAATAAAATACTTTTTATTATTGTGTGGTGGTTTTTTTAACAGTTAACCATTTGTGAGCTGGTAAGGGGTCCATGAGACCCCTTATACCAGTTCACAAGGCTGGGGGGGTGGCAAGTCACCTGCCCTAGCGGGTGACTTGCCATTAACCCCCGCACCCCCATTACCTGCCTCCCCAAAGGCCAGGGGGGGGCAGAAGAGCCCGGGCCCACATAGGCTATGTGGGCTCGTAGGCTGCAGGGTGGGGGGCCACCAAAGCTGGCCCCCCCACTCTGTGCCTACAAGCCCCCATAGCTGGTCCCGGGCTGGTTACTTTGGGTAAGGGGGACCCCATGTCATTTTTTTTTTTGGATTTTTAAGGGTTTTTAACCCTTAAAAATCCAAAAAAAAATGGGGTCTCCCTCCCCGGGAAGGGGGGACCCTATGTCATTTTTTTTTTTTAATTAACCATTTGTCATCCAGCAGCTATAAAAGGCTTCTGGGCAGGAAAGGGTGTCTACCTATACATATGTGGTATCGCTGTAACCGGGAGAAATTGGGGTTTCTCACGCAATAAGATTTTATTGACAAACTTACATTTTTTATTACAAAAAAACTCTACAAATTGTAAATAAATATATTTTTTTTAATTTTTTTCACACATTTCACCCAAAAATGTTGAGAATACACCTAAAAAATACAAACAAGACATTTCATGTTAAAGCCCAGACTCTGTTGAAAAAAACAATATATAATTTTCCTGGGAAATCCCTGGAAATCCTTTCAAAAATGACAGTTGAACATGTGTAGCGCAAAACAGTGAAACTCAGTCTGGCAACAGGGAGTGGCAAATGCTGCAGGTAGGCTGGCAGCGAAAGGGTTAAACATGTTTTTTTTAGGGCAAAGCTCAAGTGAGGGCCTAAGTCGGGACATCTGTGAGATGGCGGGTATGTGTAATTTGAGCAATGTGTGTATGTTATTGTTTGCCACAATGATTTCATCCTCTTCGTCTTACATACATCTTCGATATATGTTGTTCAATTACACATTTTTGCTATTGTGCAATCCGGCACTTTGGAGAGGTATGGCCTCGATAGTGTATCCAAAAAATAGTCCCACAATCTCAAATGACCTACTAACATGACATTCCTGTTTAGCATATACCAGCTTGCCCCATCTCTCAGATGTTGATTTGGCCCTTTCTGGCAGCCAGACACCGGAACTAGTTTGGCCAGAGCACACTGAGGTACCATGGCTGATTTGTTTGAACAGTAACCACATTGACATGTTTGGGGGTACAACAGGATCCACCATGTAACATACAACATATTTGTGATTTAGCAGGAGTCCATCACGGAAACCCAGGCTGTGCACTCTGCCCAAGTGCCATGTGGCCAGGCTACAGAGGATGAACCAACGGTACATTATAATGGAACCCTTTTTTTTAAATGTTTGGGAGGGGATTACCTTCATTGTTCCAGCTTCACTACAATCTTGTTTTTTGTGTTTTAGGCTGATCATCCTCCAACTGGAGCAAGTGCACCCACAAGTGCAGATTTTTACCAGCTAGGGGTCCGGATGCTGGAGGGCTACAGTCAACAACAGCTGCAT
The DNA here is from genome assembly GCA_027917425.1 of Gastrophryne carolinensis. Taxonomy (NCBI): domain Eukaryota; kingdom Metazoa; phylum Chordata; class Amphibia; order Anura; family Microhylidae; genus Gastrophryne; species Gastrophryne carolinensis. Next base: position 219,863,347 of record CM051234.1, read on the forward strand.
GCTGGAACTGATGAGCGCATTGCGGCTTTGGCAAATCAGTCGCTGGTGGATCGGCAACAAATTCTGGACCTGCAGCAACAACTGCGTGAAGTGCGCAATCAACACCACTCTGAGATTCGTCATGCAATACAAGAAATGACAAATGCAATACAACAAATGTCAAATGCAATACAACAATCTGGACAGCGCCAGGACCAAACTTTGTTGTTGATACATCAGCTAATACAACAGCAGTCTATTTTTTTTACTGCACTGTTGTCCCCCAACACCACCCCTAGCAATGAGTCTCAACCTCCCAGGCCACCCAGGGAATAATTGTGGCACCTATTCTAACATTCAAATGCATTAATTTTAAGGAATTTTTGTTTGTTGAATAAATGTTTGAACAAAACCTCCAATTAGTGTTTGAAAAGACATACCTACTAACACAGTCAGGGATAAGTCTCTATATCTAGATATGTACATGTAGGCAGAAATTTCTGACACACATTGTTTGCCATACCTTACTATGGTTAACACATTAAATGCCTAACAATGTGTTTGAAAATGTACTAACTAATGGGTTGCTAGACACTTAAACTATGCTTTAAAAGGCACAACACACTGAAAGTAGAAAATTAAAAAACATTTTTTGCCTTCAAAAGGTGGCCAACATTAATCCGCACAGCGGAACAAACCATACCCCCACCCTAACGCTGTTTCTTCTTGCCCAGCAGCATAAGGCGTGTTCGACGGACGTACTGCCACAGTCTGCGATGCTCTGTTACACAAGCTGTATAGAGTACAAAAGAAAATAAAAAAATAGAATGGGATAGAAACATACACAGATGTAGGAATGTTATGTAATTTGCTCTAATTATGTGACCAACACATTAACATTGGTGCAACTGGGCCCTTATGTGTTACCATTATATGAGTACTAGTGCCTGCCTTACATGTGCATTTATCAGCCAAACCATACATTTAGTAGGAACCGTTTGGAAGAAATGAAGGGATAAGTTACATTATGGTCATTGATTGGGTTATTTACATCCAAACATCATGTCCAAAGTCCTACAGATTAAACTACTTGTGAAAATCATATTAGAGTTCACAACCTTAGCTTGAAAATATTTTGGTTTAAAGCAAACATTTAACCAATACGTCTAAAAACCAAAAATGTGAGCCAACAATCAAGCATGTAGACATGCATTTCTGATTGTGGGTCTAGCAAATGTCACCTAGATGTGTGCTTAGTAAACACATAGGGACATTGTCAATTATGATAGATTTTAGGCTAAGACATAGCGTCCTAAGTATTTTTGGATATGAAGTTGATGTACTCACCATCGCAGCTGTGGCTGTGGCCCATGCTGCTGGACGTCCCTGGAGCTGGGGTGGGGAGTATGGTCCATCTGCGTGGAAACATCTGTCATGAGAAAGCAAAACCAAAAACAAAATTAGTTAGCCAATTACACATTAAGATTAGAAATTCATCTGTTTAGGGAGTCTGGAAAAGAATGCTAGCATGGTTACACACATGTTGTCATACATTAGCATATTTACTGGTCCGTGAGGTCATGGGAATTATTTATGTGTGCAACATGGACACATCAATATAATGTGCCACTAACATTTACAGTGCAATGCTAAGGCAGTAATTTAAGTTGAGGGTAGAATATTAATTGTAGAGTGTGCAACATGTGTTAGCAGGAACAACTTACAAAACTAACACATTTGCTAGCCACCATCATGGTGTATGCAGTAACATTGGGGTGGTTTGCAGTTGGATTGGACAGGAGTGGGGTTCCTGATGTTTTTGAAAATTACACTACAATCTTGTACTATGGACCAGTAAACATGTGTATGTTTTTTGGAATGTTATTACATATGCCATGTGAGGGATATCAACAAACACTTACCACGACTATGCCCGCGGGCAAGGGCTGGCACATAGTTGCTGGAGGTGGTGGCTCTATGATGCCCTAAAATGCAGATAACAAGGGCACAGGATTATTGCTAATTCACCAGGCCCACCTGTAACAGACAAACAAGAATTATAAATGCACTCACCAGGGGATGAACTGCCGCTGGTATCCCAGGGAGGACTCAGAAGATCCAAAACCACATGGGCCACCCTCCTCCCTCTCACTCCCAGATCCTCGAGGGAGTGTGGGTGAGTCCAACTCAACCTCCCCACTTGGACTCCCCACTTGAGAGTGGCCCACAGGGTTTGTGGACTCAACTGAGTCCAATTATGAGGAGCTGAGGCTCAAGACTGCCCGCCCCCCAGCAGCACACTCCTCTGGGGCGTCATCCCCTTCCTCCCCTGGGTCCTCAAGATAGGATTGGTGAGAGGGCCCCTCCCCCGCAGATTCATCTGACCCCACCACTCTTCTGCGGGGGAGGAAACCCTTCCCATGTTTTCCCAGGGGAGGACGCTTATCTGTGTAAAAGGGGGAGAAAAAGGGACAGTTTTAAAAACTAAAAAAAAAAATGATCTCCTTTCTAAAACTACACTAGTGAAATTATTTACATGTTGTGAGCCGACACTTACCTGAAGCGTAGGCATCATAGAGCCTATACACGCCCTCTGGGTCCCGGCGCTTGAAGTCCGACCATTTTTGGATGATGGAGCGGACGGTCAGCTGGGTTTGGAAGCGCCGGGACACAGTCGCCTTAACCTCCAGCGCTACGCGCCTCTTTGCACCACGGGCATAGTCATATTCAGCCAGCAAAAAATCCTAAAAAAAAAAAAAAACATTTTGTGAATACTCACCTGTAAAATGGGTATTGTAAGTATGTCACACACCCCGCTTCAAGAAATTCATAACGTGTGGGTAATACTGACCTGTAGAGGGCGATATGCAGAGATACCAGGAAAAAAGAGAGCCCCTCCCGGTCCATAAATACCTGGGACCTCCCACTCATTACCCAGTATAAGAACAGCAGTAAGGTAAGGGACCAGGAAGAGCCCAACACAAAGCATAACAACGCAAAGTTCACCATATAAAGGATCCAGAATACAAAAGGGCAGGGTGAAGCGGGGTGTGTGACATACTTACAATACCCATTTTACAGGTGAGTATTCACAAAATGGTATTATTCTAAGTATATCACACACCCCGCTTCAAGAAATTCATAACGTGTGGGACATCCAACAGCAGTGTCCATAAAGGGTGGGGATCCAAAACAAGGCAACAAGGCACAACTTAAACCACTGCAGCTTGCAGAACTTTGCGGCCAAACACAGCATCCGCTGAGGCCCGAACATCAACCTTGTAAAACTTGGAAAAGTGTGAACAGAAGACCAAGTAGCAGCAAGTAGCAGCCTTACAAACTTGCTCAACAGAGGCCTGGTGCTGAAAAGCCCAGGACTCCCCAAACGCACGAGTAGAATGAGCAGTAACACGAAAAGGGGGTACCTTCCCTTTGGCAGAATAGGCCCCAACTATGGTCTGACGGATCCATTTACTAATGGAAGACTTGGCAGGTGCCAAGCCTTTTCGGGGCCCGGAGGGCACCACAAAAAAGGCATCCGTCTTACGAAAGGAAGACGTTACCTCCAAATAATACTTCACAACACGAACCACATCCAAAGAATGCAGGGCCCTCTCCTTGTCATTGCTGGGATTAGGACACAGAGAGGGCAGAACAATGTCTTGGTTTAGGTGAAAGGCAGAAACAACCTTAGGAAGGAAATCGGACTTGAAACGAAAAACTACCTTGTCCTGATGCCCCTCAAAGTACGGGGCTTGAATGGACGAAGCCGCCAACTCAGAGACACGCCTAACCGAAGTGATGGCTACCAAAAAGGCCACCTTCTGCGTAAGTGAAGACAAGGCAATATCATTCAAGGGCTCAAAAAGGAGAATCCTGAAGAGCAGAAAGAACCAAATTCAAATCCCAAACAGGGAGCAAAGGTTTTCTAGGAGGCCGCACGTGCGTGACTCCCTGGAAAAAAGTCTTAACCAAAGGATGTAGGGCAAATGACCTTTGAAAGAACACCGCCAGGGCAGAAACCTGCCCCTTCAGAGTACTAAGCTGGAGCCCCAGGTCCAGACCATGTTGAAGAAACTCCAGGATTCTGGAGATGGAAAATTCCTTACAAGGCAACACCCTGATCTCACACCAATCAATATAAGACCTCCAAGTCCTATAGTAGATATTAGAGGAAGACCGCTTCCTAGCACTAATGAGAGTTCGAATCACAGCATCGGAAAGACCTTCCTCCTTCAAGATGGAGGTTTCGGCAGCCACGCCATCAAAGCCAGCATTGGTAAATTGGGATAACGTAGTTGACCCTGGGTGAGCAGATCCGGCAGCAGGGGCAGAACGAACTGATCCTCTGCTAACCTTACCACATCTGCGAACCAAACCTGTCTTGGCCACCTTGGAGCCACCAGAATTGCTGACGCACCCTCCAGGGCCAGCTTGCGCACCACTCTGGCCACCAAGGGAAACGGAGGGAACAGATACAGAAACCCCAGATCCCTCCAGTTCAGAGACATGGCATCCACTGCCAGAGCCAGTGGATCCCGTGAGAGAGACACAATTGTCGGAAGTTTGTGATTGTGACGAGAGGCAAAGAGGTCCACCACCGGGGACCCCCACCTGAGACAAATCAAGCGAAACACTTTGGGGCTGAGAGACCATTCCCCCCGGCGAGCTGAGAACCTGCTCAGAGAGTCCGCCTCCGTGTTCTCCGCTCCCGGAATGTAAACTGCTGAAATGCACGGGACGTGGGTCTCCGCCCAGGCCAGAATCAAAGACACTTCCTTGAGGGCACTCCTGCTGCGAGTCCCTCCCTGGTGATTGATGAGGTAAGACCAAAAGGAAGTGCCACAAACTGAAAATGCCGATCCTCCACCACGAACCTGAGAAATCTCTGGTGCGCTGGAAAAATCGGCACATGCAGATAGGCGTTCTTGATGTCTACGGACGTCAGAAAGTCCCCCTGCCGAAGAGAATGGATAGCTGGACGCAGCGTTTCCATGCAAAATTTCCGCGGACGGACGAACCTGTTGAGGATCTTTAGATCCAGAATGGGTCGAACCGAGCCGTCCTTCTTGGGCACCGTGAACAGATTGGAATAAAAGCCCCGACCCCTGTCTGAGGGGGGCACTGGGCAAATAACTGCCATATCCAACAGACTCTTTACTGCCGCCTGGAGCTCCTGCCCGGCCAGAAGGTCCGAAGGCACCCGGGACCTGAGGAATCTGGGAGGGGGCCGGAGCTCGAACTCCAGCTTGTAGCCGGAAGTCACCACATCCCGGATCCATCTGTCCGAGACCTCCCAGTCCCAGACCTGGGAGAAGTGTTGCAGCCGTCCCCCCACCCACATGGGTGAGAGTGCCCCCTCATTGCTGAGCTGGCTTGGCAGCGGGTTTGGGCTTAGAGCCCCAGCTGTATCCTGGGCGGGCACGTCCTCTGCCCCTGTTCCAGGAATCTCCTCTGGCTGCGGGGAAAACAATTCCTCTGCCAGCTCTAGCCCCACGAAAGGAAGGAGCAAAGGAACCCACCCCCCGAAAGGGACGACGCTGTTTTTTGCGTTGAGGTAATTTACCACCCTTGGCAACTGAATCCAACTTCTCACCAAAGAGCCGTAATCCCACAAAGGGAAGAGCGGTCAGTGACTTTTTAGACACAAAATCAGCCGCCCACTGGCGCAACCAAACCGAACGCCGAATAGTCACCAATAGAGCCGACGTTCTGCCACACATCATCAGTGTGTCATCCAAGGCGGCTAGTACAAATGACAAAAACAATTCACACCTTTTAAGGCCAAGGAACTCGTCACTATCCAGATCTAACCCGGAAGAAGTCAACAGGTCCCTCACCACCGACCTGGTAGCCACCACCAGCAGCGCTGAAGCACAAACCGGCCTCATGGCTGACCCAACACTGGCAAAACCATGACAAGCCATTTGGTCAATGCGTTTATCCTCACCATCTTTAAGCGTGGAGCAATCAGGAGAATTTAAAACAGTAGTGTTGGATAAACCCAGAATCTGTGCATCCACCTTGGGAGGGGACGCCCAACGCTTAACCGTATCCAAGGGAAAGGGATATATATATTTTTTTTTGTCCCAACCCTGAGGGACACCTGGGAGCCGGGCAGGCCTCTCCCATTCCTTTTCAATAATCCCATCAAAAGGCTTTTGGTTAGGAAATTTCAAGCGCGGCCTGGATTCTTCGAAAAATTCCCCCTTTTGCTGTGGAACCGCCTCAGGAGGAGAAATAGCCAAAACCTCAAACATCTGAGCCAGAACATTAGGAGTATCCGAAGACCTCCCCAAGCCCCGCTCGGTATCAGCACCCACAAACTGCTGATCGTCTGAATTATCTGATTCTTCATATACCTCCCCTTCCTCAAGTTGGGAGTAATCAGACCAGTCCAGATTATCAAGATCATCCAAGTCGGCCGCCGGTGAAGACGGCGACAAGTGCTTTCTCTTAGCCGGAGCCTTTCTGGCGACCGTGCTGGAGAATAATTTTTCAAGATTGGCCAATCGGGCACACATCTCCGATTGCAACTGCCCGCCCATGACAACGTCAGACTGGGCACGGATCAAACTGGGAGGGGGGGGGAGAGACCGGCGGCGCTGAACCAGACGCCTGGGGTCCGGACTGCCGCGTAATAGTCTGCTGTGCGCATGGTATACACAGAAATACATCATCGCCAGTAAGGGATGCCCCACACCCCATACACTTCCGGGATTGCCCCGAGGGGAGCCCGAGCCCAGTATCCGGGGATGCCTCCATAAGGTGAACTTATAGTTGGTTGCAATGACCGAGGGAATTACGCATATAAGCAACCCGGGATGCCCCTTTAATGTCCCAAGTGGGAGGATTTGCAATAAGCCAATTAAGAACCCAGGGACCCTAAGACCTGGAGAAACCCCCTAACACCACTGTAGGTTATATCTGAAAGACAAAAACGGCTAATAAGAAAAGCGGAGTATAAAATATATATATATATATATGACATAAAAATATATAATTATAGGTGATGGGACAGAAGGGGGGCCCACCGGGCCACTCACTGTGGTCCTGAAGACAGCTTCCTCTCTCCATGAGGTAAACAGCAGCTCTGAGGAGAGAAGGGGGCGTGGCCAGCTCCTTCTGAGGAAACAGGCACAGAGAAAAGTGCGGCCGCGGCGCCGGTCTCAGAAGAGACAGAAGGAGGGGAGCGGGCCGTGGCTTTGACCCTGATGCCCGGCCCCGCCCCTTTTACCTCAGGGAGAACACCGAATAAGGGGCCCTGCTCCTACCCTCCGCTATCCCGCTAGAAAGAGGGGCATTACCCAAAGGGGGGGACCACCCAAAGTGTAAGGCCAATGGACGGGGCATCCCAAACCGGGGTCACCGTCCCGGATGACCACCTACCCTCTTTTATAGGGTCTCACGGGAGAGTATTTGCTCTTAAGCACCAAGGGTGCTTTTCTACCCTCACCCGGACCGTCAGCCTAGGCTGGGAGGCATGAGGTAACAGAAAAAAAAAAAAAGATCCAGGCGGAAATAGATAACTAAAGGGCCGGGAGTCATCCCGGCTACCTGAAATCCCCCTGTGCAAGGAGGAGACCACATCTTCTGACTTGCCCGCCGACTGCAGAGATGAAGACTGGGTAATGAGTGGGAGGTCCCAGGTATTTATGGACCCGGAGGGGCTCTCTTTTTTCCTGGCATCTCTGCATATCGCCCTTTACAGGTCAGTATTACCCACACGTTATGAATTTCTTGAAGCGGGGTGTGTGACATACTTAGAATAACAACATTTAAAAAAACAAACATCAATATATATATATATATATATATATATATAGGCTAATAAACATAAATAACAATCTATATTGTTGCACAACATAAATGGAACATATACTTACTTTAACCACCTGGCCGTTGACACGTGTATCCACCCTCTTGCGGCGCTGTTTTTGGGGTGTGGGGGGAACAGGGGATGTTGAAGGACCAGGGGAGACAGGGGGGGAGGGGTTGGGGAGGAAGAATCGGAGGAGTAGCTGGGGAGGCGCATGGCAGGGCGTCTAGGCCACATGGCTATTCCTCAGAGGTGGAAACCGGAAGTAGCAAAACGAAAGTAAAATGCATTAAAAAAAAATGACACGCATTGCTAAAATACGCTAACATACGCTTTTTTAAAACATTCGCTAGGATACGCAACATTAAAATAGCGTATAGTGACGAATCGCTGCGCCCGTGTCTGCTGCGTATTCATCAACAGCGACTGGGGGCGTAACAAGTGAAATAGCGACAAAAAAAAAAACACATGTATGATCAGCACAGCGACGCTGCCTGCTACACATAGCGACTCGGCAAAGCGACTGGGCCTCACCGCCACACCACACATTCAACAAAAAAAAAAAAATAGCAGAGAGCCTGGGCGCTGGTTTAAGCTCACTGCGGCATAGAACGCCTGTAACGGTTTAAACAAAATGATTATTTGGGTGGTTTGACACCTTCGAAAACGCTAACAATAACCGAAATGACATTGGGAGAGGGCTGGGATTTGGACATCCAAGTTACACATTCATAAACACATTTTATTTAAAAAATAAATAAATAAGGTGGGAAACATTCCTGAAAAATCAGAAATAAGGTTTAATAAGGTCACAGAATTATTTGTGATTTTTTCTGCCAAAAAAAAAATAACCCGATTTAAAGAGAAGAAAAGGTTCGCCCATTGAAATGTATTGGAGAGTGCCAGGTAGCGAGAGGTCATACCTGGCACTGTGCAAGGCTGAAGCTGGCGCTGTTCGCTGAGGCTGTGAAAATGATGAATCAGACGCAACATGGCGCTATCCCCGTCGCTAAACAGATTCTGCTTGATAAATGTGGAATTGCGGGCCGTGTCCGGCATTCAGCAGTCGCTATCTGTCGCTACCTCTCATTAACCAGGCGCTACCTGACGCTATCCTTTCATAAATAAAGGGCCATTATATGTTGCATTGTTCAGTGTTATGGCAAAAGCTGCATGTAGCCTTTGGATTGCACCCCAAACACAGCCAAATAACCAAAGAGGTCAATTTTACATGCAAAGGACTTGAATAATGCCTATTTTGCTCTGCTTTGTAGTTCATTCTCTGATAGCTTGCCAGTGGGTCCTCAGCTACACCTATCACCCTGAAGTCATCTGCTTTCACTTTATGGTTCTCCAATGTTGTTCTTGGGTCCTCCACTGCAGCTATATGTCTTGTGGTCCTCAACACCTTCTGTGCTGCCACCTCTGGGTCCTCTGAGTTGAACGTTCTCTAGTAAGCTCCTCCTTTTCTGCTGCCACTTCTGGGTCTAATGCTGCTGATCATTCTCCAGTAACCACTACCATTTCTGCTGCCACCTCTGGGTCTTCTGCTGTTGATCGCTCTCCAGTAATCACTGCCTTTTCTGTTGCCTCCTCTGGGTCCCTTGCTGTTGATAGTTCATCAAGTACTTACTGCCTTCTCTGCTGCCACTTTTGGGTCCTCTGCCTCTGATTGTTCTCCAGTAATCACTGCCTTCTTTGATGCTGCTGAGTGTCCTCCAGTGTCATCACTGGGGACTCCGCTGCCTTTGGTGGCAGCAGGGCACTGGAAATTGCAAATGAATTGAAAAATAGGTAAAGCATGGTACATAAACATGTTCTATGATGTGTTGCACTGCAGTGTGGTGTAAATGTGAAAGGGCTTTTAAGTTATTTATTCTGCTACCCATCACCCAGCAACAATAAATCAAGGGATGGTCACATAAAACAGTAACACATTAAAGTAATAGTTTTTCATAGTACAGTACCAGCATCACTGGTACTGTAAGCATAAAACATATTAAATATTATACTTAAAAACACACTTACTTCCAAGGCATAAAAAGGCACATGTAAGCAGACATGGAAGATCACACGCACCCACTAAAAAGGGCTAAAAACAAAAAAGAATAAACTTCGCCAATATACAAGTCGTAGGTTGTCATGACAACCAGGAACACTAATATGGCAACCAGACTCACTCATAAGACACACCCCCAAGTAGTGAAGCAACAAACAGAGGAGGATAAGAATGCACCGGATTGGGTGGGGCGTGCATATCCCTCAGACAAGCACGGCACAATGTGTGAGGGGATACACAGGCACCCAGCTCAAGAACCCAATGAATGTGCCACTGCCAGGAACATGAGCATAAGGAGCATGGCTATAAAAAAGTAGTGGATGCCCGTATATGCATATAGATATTAGTTAATAAATAGACAATGATTGGTATATAACAGTACAAAATGAATAAGCACAATAATGGTGCTAATCATTATAAAGACAGAACTAAGATGCAAAGAATCATAAGGTCAAAGCACCTAGAATCAAACCTATATTCCAAGTATACAGCACGTCCTGTTCCAGAATATTCCTTACACATGGGTTATACATCCACAAGATGGCGCTGGACTGCAGAAAAAAAACTTGTGGCCACTCCCGGCCCCTTAAACAGCCAGGAATCTCCCACCAATTCCCAGTTCTTATCTGCAGTCTTGACTGAAGATGGCTCTCTATACTGCGCAGGGGAGCGGGGTTTATCAGCCTGTGGCCCTGCAGGACTATTCCCACCCGTTTCCGGACAGGGTCAGGTGCTGAGGAGCGCTGCTCCTACCGCAATCCCTGCACTGACATTGGTAGACGGTATAGGCTTATGGTGAGCCTTGTGGGATGCCCCTTCCTGCACTCTGAGTCTTCCTTACCCAATCCCCACCCCGGTCCCCCTTCTCCTTCTTCACTTTATTATTGTGTTTCTGTGTTTCTTACTTAATACGCTCGCCGCCGCGCCGCTTGTACAGTGCTCCGCGGACGGCGGCAACATTGCCTCAGCTGCTGCTGTGCAGTCATTGGATGGCGAGATCACGTGGGACGCGATTCGCGCTCTTGGGGGGCGGGCTCTGCAGATGACGCTTTTGGCATCACATCTCCACGGCCCGCCCCTCGAGGTCTGTGCCATTTTACTTTTCTTCCTCCTTCGCTCGTGCTGCGTGTGCTGCTGCTCCTTTACCAGTGCGGTCCGTGAGTGTCCTTGCGGGGTGTTTTTTTCTTTCTGCTTCTCACTTGTAAATGCTTATGGGGATGTCTTTTTATGTCTTTCAGGTGGGATAAACATCACTGTGGTTTCTCCCGGCCCTCTTCCCTTTGGTAATCTCCCACCTCCCTAGCGGGTTTTTGGGGCATCCCGGATGGCTATTACTAGCCTTAACCCTATACTGGCCTGTTGTGCCACTTAAATCACCATATGAAGGCTTCTGGGGATAATGTGCCTGGGGTTCCTTCGGGACAAGCCCGGCTGTGTGTTGCGTGTGGGGTTTCCCCTGTGAGTGACGATGTCAGGGTATGTGTAAACTGCGCCCAGCAGGTACATGCGCTGCAGCCTGGGCTGTCTGTTGCGGGCCCTGGTGTTGCGCCCCTTTTGGCTTAGTCTTCCCCCCTACGCTTACATCTGGCCCCCAGTGAGGGGCATACTAGCGGGGACTCTCAATCTGATTTGGCCAGCATTGAAAGACATATTTCTGGGTCAGCCCTATGTAAGGCTTCTGCAAAGAAGCGGCATATATCTGCCGCTGCTTCCCTCTTTCCAGTAGAGGAGGAGGGACCTTACTCACTTTCTGGCCCTTACCCCCTCGAGGAGGGGGAATTGTTTTCTGATTCAGAATCCTCTGAGTAACAAACTAAGATCTATGGTGGTACCGGGTCTCCCTTTGGGGAAGACCCATGGTCCTCAGATGATACTGACAGGTTGTTGAGTCACATATTCGAAGTGCTTTGTATTTCTCCTCCTGCAGTGGCTCCGCAGCAGCAGGCTGAGCTTTTTGATACGGTTAAGCCACGCTTGGAGTTCCCTGAGCAGACTCACTTTAATAATCTAGTGCTCAAGGAATGGGAACAGCCTAGTAAGCTAGCTGGGGTGCCCAAGAGTTGGGACAAGAGGTATCCCTTTCCTGCTGATGTGATTAAACGTTGCTCTTGTCCTCCCAAGGTGGACGCGCCCTTTCTAGGGTTGTCAAATACATCTGTCATGCATTCTCCTGACACTACTACCCTGCGGGATGGTGAGGACCAGCGCATGGACCAGCTGTCCTGTCATGCTTTTGCCTGTGTGGGGACTGCGCTGCGCCCGGTTTGTGCCTCTGCCATTACGGCTATTGCTATTAAAGGGCTGCTTAAGTGTCTCTTAGATGGGGCCTCTGATGACGCGGGAGGTGAAGATTATAGATCTCTCCTGCTTTGCTATGAATTTATTGCATATATCCTCTCTGCCATGGATGATGTCATTAGAATGTGTGGAAGGACATCTGCCCTTTTGGTGGCTATACGCCGCTCTGTCTGGCTGTGTCAGTGGGTAGCTGATAATGCTGCTAAGAAGGCTCTCAATGGGTTCCCCTTTAAGGGGTTGCGCCTCTTTGGTGAACGCTTGGACTTGTTTGCCAGGGGCGGTAGGTTACCTCAACGCAGGATCTGTCTCGGCCCTTTCGGGAGTCTGGTGCCTCTTTCCCCTCCTTTCGGGTTTCCAGGGCTGGTCGAGGAGTTTCCTTTGCTGGAGCACTTGGAGACTATTGGGGCAGGGGACGTGGCCGCCCTGGCTTCTCCTGGGATCCCAAGCCCAAATCCTCCCCCAAGCCCCCTCAGGCATGAAGAGGCACCCTCACCCATCCAGGTGGGGGGGGACGGCTTCGTCTCTTTGCTCACGTCTGGAGGCGACGTGTAGCAGACAGGTGGATCTAGGAGGTGGTTTCCTCCAGTTACAAGATAGTTTGCAGCCTTGGCTCAAAACCGTCAGCTCAGGGTTTGTGCCTTGCTGTCCAAAACCTTCTGGAGTTGGGGGTCCTCTGCCCGGTGCCTTTCTGGGAAAGGGTCAGAGGCTTCTATTCCAATCTCTTCACGGTCCCCAAAAAGGGGATTTAAAGCGCCTCAACAGGTTTTTCAGATTCAAGCATTTTCACATGGAAACCCTGCGCTCAGCAGTCAATTCACTGCGCCCGGGCGATTTCATGACTTCTGTAGACATCAAGGACGCTTACCTTCACGTACCAATCTTTCCAGGTCATCAGAAATTCCTCAGGTTTGCTCTGGAGGATCAGCACTACCAATTTGTGGCCTTGCCTTTCGGTATCACCTTGGCTCCCAGGGTATTCACCAAGGTGCTGGCGGGTGTGATGGCTCTGCTGAGATCTCAGGGCATTCACATCCTTCCTTATCTGGACGACATTCTCATCACATCTCAGTCCTTCCATCAGGCCGAGCTGGATACTCAGATGGTGGTGTCCACACTAGAGTCTTCGGCTGGGTGATCAACCATCCCAAGTCTTCCCTGTCCCCGTCACTGGTGAGGTCCTTTCTGGGCATGACTCTGGATACATCTCAGGTCAAGGTTTTTCTCCCTCAGCAGAAGGTGGAAAGTCTTCAAGCTCAGGCCCAGTTTCTGCTGTCTTGTCCTCATCCCTCCATCCGGCAGGGGATGCAGCTGGTGGGACCGATGGTGTCTTGCTTCGAGGCGGTACCCTATGCTCAGTTTCACATGAGACCTCTTCAGCTACAGCTTTTGTCAGTATGCGATTGGGACCCTGGATCAGGTGTTTATTCTGTCCCCTCTGGCCAGGCGGTCTTTCTTGTGGTGGCTGGATTCAAGGAACCTCTTGGTGGGCAGGACCTTTCTGTCCCCTTGCTGGGAGACTGTCACCACGGATGCCAGTCTGACAGGCTGGGGGGGCTTCTGGAAGTCTTTGAAATTCCAGGGTCAGTGGGGCCCTCAGGAGGCTCATACCCCTATCAACATCCTGGAACTGAGGGCGATAAGGTTGGTTCTCGCCCAATTGACTCCACACCTTCGGGGTCGGGCTGTTCAGATCCGCTCGGACAACCAGACGGCGGTTGCCTACATCAATCATCAGGGAGGGACTCGGAGCAAGAGGGCCCACAAGGAAGTGTCCCTGATACTGTCTTGGGCGGAGGAGAATGTTCCCTGCATCTCAACTGTGTACATCCCAGCGGTGGAGAATCTGGAGGCAGACTCTCTGCTGCTGAGGGACCATTCTCCCAGACGAGAAGTCCCCCTGCTCAGGGTGTTTTGCTCCCTGTGCCACCCAGGAAGGGGTGCCAACCGTTCTGGTGGCCCTCTGTTGGCCAAGAAGGGTGTGGTTCGCAGACGTGCAGTTGGCAGTAGATCAGTATGCCCTGCCCAAGTATCCAGACCTGCTCACTCAGGGGCAGCTACGCCATCCCAATTTACAAACGCTGGCTTTAACGGCCTGGCTGCTGAAACCTCCATCTTGATGAAGGGGCTGCCTGCTTCTGTAGTTGATACCATGATTAGGGCTAGGAAGAAGTCCTCATCCTTTATCTACTATAGGGTATGGCATGCTTTCATTGCCTGGTGTGAGACTAAGTCCCTTCCCTGTCGGGTGTTTTCTGTTCCCAGGATCCTGGAATTCCTGCAACATGGTTTGGACTTGGGTCTTCAACTTAGTACCCTCAAGGGTCATGTTTCAGCCTTGGCTGTTTTCTTCCAAAGATTCTTTGCCAGCCATCGTTTGGTTAAGACCTTCTTCCAGGGGGTTACTCACATGCAACCTCCACGTAAGCCTATGTTACCAGTCTGGGATTTGAATTTGGTCTTATCCGCTATGCAGGGTCCTCCTTTTGAGCCTCTGCGTAAGGCCCCTTTGTCTATCTTGACGCTTAAGGTAGCATTTTTAGTGACTATCACTTCTGTTAGGCGTGTTTCTGAGTTGGCGTGCTTTCCATCAAACCTCCTTATTTTGAGAGACACCGGGACAAGGTGGTGTTTCGGTTTAAGCCAGATTTTCTGCCTAAGGTTGTGTCTGCTTTTCACCTCAATCAGGGCATTGTCTTGCCTTCTGTGTGTTCTAATCCTAGTAACCCTAAGGAGAGGGTCTTACATTCTCTGGATGTGGTTAGGACTTTGAAGTTTTATTTGGTAGCTACTGAATCCTTCAGGAAGACTGATGCTCTTTTTGTTCTCCCTTCTGGACCTAAGAAGGGTTTGTCTCTGGCTAAATCCACCATCAGTAAGTGGATACATCAGGCTGTGGTACAAGCCTATTCTGCTAAGGGGAAGGAGCCTCCCTTCCACCTTACTGCTCATTCTACTCGGGCTATTGGTGTCTCTTGGGCTTTTCAGCACCAAGCTTCTGTTGAACAAGTTTGCAAGGCCGCTACTTGGTCTTCTGTTCATACTTTTTCTAAGTTTTACAAGGTTGATGTTCGGGCCTCAGCTGATGCTGCTTTTGGCCGCATATTTCTGCAGGTGGCAGTGGTTTAAAATGCCCGCTGTTACTTTTGGGGATCCCACCCTACCTTACGGACACTGCTATTGGATGTCCCATGTGTAAGGAATATTCTGGAACAGGACGTGCTGTATACTTGGAATAATACAATTCCGTGAGTACTCACCTGTAGAATTGGTATTATAAGTATACAGCACGTCCTGTTCCATCCCGTCCTTGTTATCGTTATTTTTGGTTACCTCTGTATGGCGATTGTTCATTTTGTGTTTGTTATTCTCCCGGCTTCTTGTATAACTGCTTGTCAACACTGGGAATTGGTGGGAGGTTCCTGGCTATTTAAGGGGCCGGGAGTGGCCACAAGTTGTTTTCTGCAGTCCAGCGCCATCTTGTGGATGCATAACCCATGTGTAAGAAATATTCTGGAACAGGACGTGCTGTATACTTAAAAATACCAATTCTACTCACAGAATTGTATTTTTAATGCATATAATGGTATATTAAGCATTTACACTTTAAAAGATTGATGCACTTTTGCTTAAACTTCTATATCCCAGCAGTTATGTTATATTATAGCGCCCTTGTGCCAATTTCAAGAATCCCTCTATACTCATTTTTATTCATGAACATTAGACTCGATTCAGAGAGACAAAAAAAAACTTCCGTTTTAGTGCCGATCTGTTTTTTTTGTGAAATGTTTCCGTTCTCGTATGAGCGTACGAGCGATTCTATGCATGCATTTTAAACCTTCTGTAAAGTTTCCGTCCGTTCGTACGGCAGATTATGAATACGAGGATGCCATTTTCCATCCAGACTTTTCCATTTCATTTCCACATGTTACAACGTAGGCTTTCGTTTTTGCCCTTTTCCCATCGTATCCTCCAACGAATCCTTTACATTTCCCGTTCAATTCTGTTTCCCTTTTTCAATAAATATTCGTCCAGACAGAAATACTTACGATCTTGCTCGTGGGCACTACAAACTTAACTCATTAAAGTGCTCGCCTACATATTTGCCACCCTCACTTCTACTACAATGTTTAGCTAAATCACTTAGCACTATCCTCCATCTTCCCTTTTGGAACCTTAAAGCTCACCCAAACCACTTAGCACTATCCTCCATCTTCCCTTTTGGAGCCTTAAAGCTCACCCAAACCACTTAGCACTATCCTCCATCTTCCCTTTGGGAACCTTAAAGCTCACCCAAATCACTTCTCGGTCATGTGAATATTCATCTTTAAATATTTCTGGGCCCATTAGTTTTGTGTTAATGTATTTTGTAAATGAAATGACACTGTAACATTTTTTTTTTGGATTCCATCATAAAATATAAAATGTATAAAAATTTTGAAAATTTCTAATTTTGACAACTATAAAAAACAAAATACATAGCAATGGCAGGCCACAGAACATTATTCTTCATCTGTGGTCCCCAACGAGTTGCACAGCTCCTGCATATCGCCCACCAACTGAAGAACCCTGACACTCAGTTGTGCCACTCTGGCACGTGTGGTCCCTGTTAAAAAACTTAAATTAAAATATTGGTATAACCTTCTTGGGGTCATACTGCAGTGTCCCCCCCCCCCCCGTATGGTCCAAACACCTAAATCTGGACTTCAAAAGCCAGAGGGCCCTCGCCACCACGGCCCCTGGTTTTGCATAGTGCCCGATTAGAGAACCCCTGGCCCGCATTCTGCAGGCAAAGAACGGGCATCAGGAGCAGGGGCAGGAGTGGATATCCAGAATCCCCTGAAAGAATTTAAAATTAATAACATAAAATACACATTCTAAGCTACAGTATTGTTTAACATGTCATCAAGGGCTAAAAACAGCAATAGGTTAAGTCATGAGTCATCAACTATATTCATTGCCATACAGTGAAAATGGATTGATGAAATGTGAGCAAACTTACCCAGGAGCCATCCACCAGATAATTCTCCTGACTCAAACTGACGAAATTAGCCGGAGCTCTGCAATATATAAGCATCATGGGACGACCCTGGATGCCCTGCAAGAACACTGAGGAATCGCATAGCTGGACCAATCACTGCTTTTATGTTGTGTGAGTGGCACACCTTGCGGTTCCTGCAACCAAATATAAAATAATTACACAAAGCAAAGGTAACCGACTAAAACAACTCCTACAACAAATTAAGATTCAAGTTCAACAATCCAAATATAATTCACAAAGGACATAAGTCTAAAAAAATATAGCAATTATATGGATGTGTGGGAAAATAAATGTTTACATGCCAAGTACTAATTTAGGTCAGCATTAAAATGCTTCTATAAGGCATACATGAAATGTATTGATTCAGGTATGCATTGCTATACAATTTATGGCCTCGGCCATGCTGATACATGCAATGCCTTGGTGCTAAAGGCGTGCAGACTCCTCCACATAGCCGCAAAACATGTTCAACAATAGCAATCCGAGCCCTCAAAGGTCCCGTAAGTGGATCGGAAATGAAACGGATTTAGAGGGTGGTGATCCGTCGGAAATCAGCTCTCTGAATCAGACAGAAACCCATCCCAACAACGGACGTTATCTGAACGAACGGAAAATTTCCGATTTTGTTTGGAAAATGATCCGAACTCACGGAAATGTTCCGATTTGCTTCCGTTCATCGAAAGCGCATTCCCGAACGTTCGTACGAATGAAAAATGGACGAAAAAAAGCAAAAAAATGCTAAACACCCACCAAAACTTTCACAGACAGCTACGGAAGTCCGAGGCGAGGCTATTGTGTGAATGTTTGGCAACAATTTAGATGTCAGTATAGTGTTCTCTGTGGGCAATGCTAATGTGTTCTGCAATTCTGATTCCAAGCAGTCTGGTGGTAGGCCTTGCATACCTTTCAGTAGATAAAGTAAATCACATTTTGCATTTCAAAGATTGCTTTTTAAATCTGTCTAAGTTTATTGTGTAAATTTACATGTAATAAGTGTATTATACAACTTTTAAAAAGGTTGAGCACATATCACATAACACAGTATTTGTATGCACAGCAACCCTATTCAATTCATTGGGTGCATAAATGAGAATACGCTGAAGTATCAACTTGAAGCCTGTCGACCTAACCAATAGTGTGGTCTTCTTCAGGAGTAGAGTATAGCAGTAACTGTGGAGGGTTGATGAGTCTGTATATTTCAAAGGACGTGCTATCAGCCTGATGGAAAGTAGAGTGCCTTGCAGTGATGTTTATAGCTGTAGAATCCTTGTGGGGGTCCCAAATCTGTGGTTATCCTCTGTTTGTAGTAACAGGTTATCCTTCTGTTTTCAGGGGAGAGAAGGGTAACCCTCTGTAGCAAGGAGTTGTAACCCTGGTTGTAGCAAGTTGATTTGTGGTTGCACCGTAAGGTGCTCCAAATTTGCAGGTGCCTGGGTCATGTTATGCCGCCTCTACACATAGGCGGTGGGGTTTAATCCAGGTTCCTCACCTTAGCTGACCATTTAGGCTATGCTATCCCACATCCACTCCTCCCTCTTTCAGTCCCCTCTCCCCCCCCCCCTAGTGATCCCATAGGAACCTGCAAATCTGGACAGTTCACTTCACAGTTACTGCTTTACTTTACTTCTGAAGAAGCCCACACTGTCCGTTATTTTCTAGCATTCCCAGGAGGGACTTACTGTAAAACTGTTCACTTTGATGTTCCCCCAGGTATCACAGAAAGAAGAATTAATTAACCTTGACAATTCACAGGTTAATTTCCTCCCTTTGGAGGTATCTATGGCCTGCTCAGAGTATTTGGTAAAGTTTACAGTTTTAAGGAAGGGGAAAGCAGGGGAAAAACAGTGAAGCATGAAGGGACAGCGAAAGCATTAAAAAATTATAAAGAAGAAAATAAACAATGTAAACAACAGATAAGGGCAGCTAAGCTGGAGCCAGAAAGACTGATCGTGAAAGAGTAAAACTAACCCCAAATTATTCTTTAGCTACATAAACCATAAAAAGGTACAAACCTGAGGGTGTGGGAAAAGCAATTTTACTAAACAACTTATTTGCTTCTATATTCACAAAAGAATGTGACATACCGAGTAAAATGCAGGGGAATAACCTAAACCCTCCAAAAAAAAAACCAAGCAGATTAAAATTGATAAATCACCGGGACCAGATGACATACATTCTCTTGTTTTAAGGTAGTTATGTACAGTAATAGACAAGCCATTATTTCTAATATTTGTGTATTCAATAACTACAGGGGCTGTTCCGAGTGATTGACGCTTGGCAAATGTGGTGTCAATATTCAAAAAGGGATTTCGGGGGGAACCTGGGAACTACAGACTGGTAAGCTTAACATCTGTGGTAGGCAAGCTGAAGGTTTCTTAAGGGATACTATCCTGGAGCATCTTGGGGAAAATGACCTTATTACTCTATATCAGCATGGATTTATGAGGAATCGCTCCTGCCAGACAAATCTAATCAGCTTTTAGGAGGAGGTAAGTTCAATATTGGATCAGCGGGAGTCATTGGATATCAAATATCTTGACTTTTCTAAAGCATTTGATACTGTGCCACATAAAAGACTGGTACAAAAGATGAAAATGCTTGGACTGGGGGAAAACATGTGCAGATGGGTGAGAAATTGGCTTAATGATCGGAAGCAGAAGGTGGTTATCAATGGTACACACTGAGATTGGGTCACCGTTACTAGTGGAGTAACTCAAGGGTCAGTTCTGGGACCAATTCATATATATATATATATATATATATATATATATATATATATATATATTGTAGGGATCTTCCCGGGGGATGGTGTGTTTGGACACAGTTCACGGCAGACTCAGATGTTATAAAAGCAGGTCTTGGCGTTTATTCATGGCATAAACAGTCCAGTAAACAAAACATACAGCAGCAGCGTGCTTCTTTAGTGTACAAAACAAAATAAAGACCTAGCCCGTCTGGGCGCTTACTAGCAGGTTCTTCTCACCTAGCTGACACTTTCAAAATACAGCGTTCGCCTGGACAACGCAGGGTGAGTTTTTAGCTCCAGCAGTGGCTGCGTTCGCAGCTTCCTTCACACACACACAGGCTGTTCATTTCAGGCTGAGAGCAATAGCCTGCAGCTCTGCAGAGCTTTTACCTCCCAGGCTAATTGGGATCAGAGCTCACCTGATTCAAAACCCAAACAGGATCGGAGGGGTGTGGAATGACAGGTCCCTCTACCAAACCTACCTGCCATTCCATATAAATCCAGGCCCGGCAAAATTGAACAACACCTCAGCAGCATACCACTGCTGGGAAACAAATCAATCCTGGACTTACCATCTCACCCAGCGTAGTAACCTAGGTGAAATGTACACCCCCTCGACCACTTCTCCAGTGACATGTCTACATATCCCCCCCCTCTTTTTCAGACCGGAGGGCTGAGCATTTTGTCCCCACAGACAATGTACCCTCGACAATGCGTCAGCATTTGCTTGTAATTTCCCTGGCCTGTGTTCCACAGTAAAATTAAAGTTTTGTAGGGACAGAAACCATCTAGTCACTCTTGCGTTTCTCTCCTTGTTTAACTTCATCCATGTTAGGGGGGCATGGTCTGTCACTAACTTGAATTTCCTGCCTAGTAAGTAATATTTTAGGGATTCGAGGGCCCACTTCACTGCCAAACACTCTCGCTCCACAATGGCATAATTTTTTTCGGCCGGGGTTAGCTTTCTACTCAAGTACATCACCGGATGCTCCTCACCATTTACTACTTGTGAGAGTACTGCACCTAAGCCTGTGTTAGAAGCATCTGTCTGGACCAGAAATTCTCGCCTGAAATCGGGGGTAACTAACACAGGTTGTTGGCACAAGGCAGATTTAAGGCTTTGGAAAGCCTTCTCGGCCTCTGGAGTCCACGTGATCATGGCTCTCTTTCCGCCCTTGGTCAAGTCAGTTAGGGGAGCAGCAACTGAGGCAAAGTTCGGCACAAATCTACGGTAATAGCCCGTAATACCAAGGAAAGCTCTGACCTGTTTCTTTGTCAGGGGTTTTGGCCAATTCTGTATTGCCTCCACTTTATTTAGCTGTGGCTTAATCAACCCTCTTCCAATAATGTAGCCCAGATACTTGGCCTCTTCTAGGGCTATTGCACACTTCTCGGCATTTATGGTCAACCCCGCATCACTTATGGTATCCAATACAGCCTGTACCTTACAGAGGTGACTTTCCCAATCAGGGCTAAAAATGACCACATCATCGAGGTAGGCAGCTGAGTAATCACGATGTGGTCGCAAAATCAAGTCCATCAACCTCTGGAAAGTCGCAGGTGCTCCATGTAACCCGAACGGCATCACTACATACTGGAATAGCCCATCAGGGGTGGAGAATGCAGTTTTCTCTTTAGCCTCATTAGTAAGTGGAATCTGCCAATAGCCCTTTGTGAGATCGAGGGTGGTTATGTATCTGGCATTACCCAACTTCTCAATCAACTCATCTACCCTGGGCATAGGATAGGCATCGAATTTTGAGATCTCATTCAACTTTCTGAAATCGTTACAGAACCTCCAAGTTCCATTAGGCTTTGGGATTAATACAATCGGGCTGGACCATTCACTCTGTGACACCTCAATTACTCCCAGATCAAGCATACGCTTTACCTCGGTAGATACGGCTTCCCTACGGGCTTCCGGGATCCTATAGGGCTTGAGGTTTACTCTGCTTCTAGGCTCAGTTTCAATGTGATGATAAATGAGGTGTGTACGCCCTGGAAGGTCAGAAAACTTGTCTTTGTTTTTCTGTAAAAATTCCTGAGCCTCCTGTTTTTGTGACACTGATAGGGTATCACCAACCTTGACTGGAGGGATTGGTTGTGACAAATTACTAACAGTATTTGTCGCCCCCAAGGATTCCCTGTCTTTCCAGGGCTTAATCAAGTTTACGTGGTAAACTTGGAAAGGCTTCCTTCTACCTGGTTGGTGCACCTTGTAGTTCACCTCACTGACCTTTTCCACAATTTCATAGGGACCTTGCCACTTCGCCAGGAATTTACTCTCAACAGTGGGAACTAGTATAAGGACCCTATCGCCTGGGTTAAATGTCCTGATTCTTGCAGACCGGTTGTAGATTCTACTTTGGGCCTCTTGCGCCCTCTGGAGGTGTTCCCTTACTAGGGGCATTACAGCGGCTATACGGTCCTGCATTTGTGCTACATGCTCAATAACGCTCTTGTATGGGGTGGACTCGCTCTCCCATGTCTCTTTTGCAATGTCCAGTAGACCCCTAGGGTGACGACCATAGACCAACTCGAATGGTGAGAACCCTGTGGACGCTTGGGGCACTTCCCTAATAGCAAACATGAGGTAGGGTAACAAATGATCCCAGTCACGGCCATCTTTTTCCACCACTTTTTTCAGCATATGTTTCAAAGTTTTGTTAAATCTCTCCACCAATCCGTCCGTCTGGGGGTGGTATACAGAGGTACGGATGGGTGAGATTTTAAATAGTTTGCATAACTCCTTCATCACCTTTGACATAAAGGGTGTACCTTGGTCAGTTAGGATTTCTTTGGGGATTCCAGTCCTAGAGAACATATAAAACAACTCACGTGCAATTGTTTTAGATGCGGTGTTTCTTAAGGGCACAGCTTCAGGATAGCGGGTCGCATAATCCATGACCACCAGAATATATTGGTGTCCTCTAGCGGATTTTACAATGGGACCCACTAAATCCATGGCTATACGCTCAAAAGGCACCTCTATAATATAATAATAACCAAAGGACTGCGAAAATGTGACACTGGGGCACTAAGCTGACATGTGGGGCACGACTCGCAGTACTTTTTAATATCACCATATATCGCCGGCCAGTAGAACCTCTGGAGAACCCTCTCCTGCGTTTTGTCAGTCCCCAAGTGTCCCCCAAGAACATGGTTATGTGCCATGTCCAGCACCTGACGCCGGTACGGCTTAGGCACCAGAAGCTGTTCCACAATCTCATCCTTAACCTTAGTGACTCTATAGAAAAGATCATTAGTCACAGAAAAATGTGGAAATCTTTTCTCAGCATCTGGTTCCTGAGGTACCCCATTCATGACAGCAACCTGCTCTCTCGCATTTTTGAGAGTGGGGTCCTGTAACTGTGCAGTCCCAAAATTATCCCTAGACACCTCTAAGTCGGGTATATTTTGCTCAGTGGGAGGAGCCTCCTCCTCTCCAGCCAGGACCTGCAAAGGAAAACAATTATTTTCATCCTGCACACTTTTATCATTTACAGGGGGTAACGCAACAACCTTAGGAGTATCCTCACTCCTTTCGGGGGATTTTCTTTTTCCCCAGAGAGCCCAGAATAGTGGAAAATCGCGCCCCAGTATTACGTTGTGCATGAGATTTTTAACCACACCCACTTCATATTGTACGGTGCCTTGTTTAGTCCCGACTTCAGCCAGCACTATAGGGTACACTTTTGTATCCCCATGTATACAAACAACACTCATATGCTTTTTACACTCAAAGTCCCCAGCCACCAGGCTGGCATGCACCAAGGTTACGAGGCTTCCTGAGTCCAGCAACGCCTTAACAGGAAAGTCATTAATTGTAATGTCGCAGATTTGCGGTTCAGTCTCTAGTCCAGGAACTGCAACACAAGATGGTTCCGCAAATAGCGACTGACGCCGACTAACCTCACAGTCCATGGGCTCAGTGGTAAGAGGGCAATGGGCAGACACGTGTCCCGTCTCATGGCATCTCCAGCACTGGATAGAGCCTGTTCTCCTTGGCCAGGAGTCCTTTTTAGGGCTACTTAGCCACCCGGGACCATCTCCAGTCTTTTGCCCCTGAGACACCACTTGAGCCCTTTTTCCTCCCTCAGCACCCCTCCACACTCCCCCAATAGATGGAAGTCTCTTACCAGCTGATGGCACAGATCTGGCACTCCGGGGAGGTGAGGAGGCTGCAGAAACATCACGGAGGTAGTCCTCAGTCGCCTGGAATCTCTCCACAAGGTTGACAAGTTCGTTTGCATTCTTAGGGTCACCTTGTCCCACCCAGCGTTGCAGGTCAGCAGGAAGTGCTCGGAGGTAGCGGTCCATCACAACCCTCTCTAGGATCTGTGCAGGAGTAGAAGTGTCTGGCTCCAACCACTTCCTCGCCAAATGGATCAGGTCATACATCTGGGACCTCGCCGATTTGTCCAAACTGTAGCTCCAGTTGCGTACCCTCCTGGCACGGACCGCAGTAGTAACGCCTAGCCGGGCAAGTATCTCCGCTTTTAGCCGAGTATAGTCCTTAACCTCTTGCTCACTGAGGTCATAGTAGGCCTTTTGAGGTTCCCCTGTTAAATAGGGCGCAATTACCTCTGCCCACTCAGCGACGGGTAACTTCTCTCGCTCAGCCGCACGCTCAAACCCAGTTAGGAAGGCCTCAACATCATCCTCAGCAGTCATCTTTTGCAGCGCTCGCTGCACAGCTCTTTTCACATCAAAAGTCTCTGGAGCGGCTCGCACCACTGTGTGGGGGTTAGCAACCACAGGCGCCTCTTGTTTTGCAATCAGGTGTTCAATAAGTTGTTGTTGGGCAGCCATGGTCTGTTCATGGCGTCTATTAGCCTCTATCTGGGCCTGTTGTTGTTGCAAACTTACTTGCATAAACTGCTTCAGCATCTCCTCCATGTTGCCCGACTGTTCTTGGAGTGTAGTTGCAGCTTTCACCCAAGACATAGGCAGCTGTAGCCAAGTCTGTCCACACCGTTGCCCCTAGCAACCGTTTTGCCCGCTCCGCAGCACCAATTGTAGGGATCTTCCCGGGGGATGGTGTGTTTGGACACAGTTCACGGCAGACTCAGATGTTATAAAAGCAGGTCTTGGCGTTTATTCATGGCATAAACAGTCCAGTAAACAAAACATACAGCAGCAGCGTGCTTCTTTAGTGTACAAAACAAAATAAAGACCTAGCCCGTCTGGGCGCTTACTAGCAGGTTCTTCTCACCTAGCTGACACTTTCAAAATACAGCGTTCGCCTGGACAACGCAGGGTGAGTTTTTAGCTCCAGCAGTGGCTGCGTTCGCAGCTTCCTTCACACACACACAGGCTGTTCATTTCAGGCTGAGAGCAATAGCCTGCAGCTCTGCAGAGCTTTTACCTCCCAGGCTAATTGGGATCAGAGCTCACCTGATTCAAAACCCAAACAGGATCGGAGGGGTGTGGAATGACAGGTCCCTCTACCAAACCTACCTGCCATTCCATATAAATCCAGGCCCGGCAAAATTGAACAACACCTCAGCAGCATACCACTGCTGGGAAACAAATCAATCCTGGACTTACCATCTCACCCAGCGTAGTAACCTAGGTGAAATGTACACCCCCTCGACCACTTCTCCAGTGACATGTCTACAATATATATATATATATATGACATTGGGTACGAATTAAACAGTAAAGTCTCAATCTTTGCGGATGATACTAAGTTGTGTAAAGTAATTAAAACAAAAGAGGACAGCAGGCAGATACAGATTTAGATAAATTGGAAGCACAGGCAGTTAAATGATTACATACTAAGTAAATAAACACTTGGTAAAACAACAATGGAAAAGGACCTAGGGGTTTTAGTTAACAATAAGCTCAACTGTAGTAATCAATGGCAGGCACCATATGCCAAAGCAAATTGGATCATGGGGTGCATCAAGAGGGGCATATGTGCTCATGACCAGAGCATCATTTTACCCATGTACAAGTCACTGGTCAGACCCCATATCGAGTACTGTGTACAGTTCTGGGCCTCTGTGCTTAAAAAGGACATATCAGAACTAGAGCTCGTTCAAAGAAGGGCAACAAAGTTTAAAGGAGTGCAGGGGCTAGAGTGCCCTGAAATATTGTAAAAGTTAGGCTTATTTAGTTTAGAAAAAGATGCTTGAGGGGTGATCTAATAACTATGTATAAATATATTCGGGGTCAATACAAAGATCTGTCCCACAATCTATTTATACCCCGGAGTGTAACCATAACCTGAAGGCATCCACTAAGGTTAGAGGAAAGGTGCTTTTTTTCACCGGCATAGGAGGGGATTCTTCTCTGTAAGAGCAGTGAGACTGTGGAACTAACTGCCAGAGGAGGTAGTAATGTTGGATACAGTAAAAACATTCAAAAGTGGCCTTGATGCCTTCCTGGCATGTAATAACATTTCCAGCTATGGCTACTAGACCACTGGAAGGAGATAAATAGGCTGAACTGGATGGACTAAAGTCTTTATTCAGCCTTACATACTATGTTACGGTGTAAATAGCGTCTCAAAACCTATGGCTGTTGCAGCCATTCTTAGTGCAGTACAAACATTGGGGATGATTCCACCATTATTGATTTTCTTTTTCAAGTTTGAGCTATTCATTAAAGTCCCACTGGCACCCGTTGTTCAAGCACATTTATCGCTAGTTGCAAATGCCCAAAATGGGTCATGAATACTCAACACGTCTGGACCTCTGCAGTACATGTGACTGTTGGAGAACAAGAAGGATCACTGGCCATGTGTAAATGGTGCTGTTTGGCTGCTGCACACTGGGGGTACTGCAGGAGCACAGGTTGGGGAATTTCTAATGTGAGAAATAGCATTACTAGGGTCAGAGCTGGCTGCTATGTCTTCAGGTAGCTATCTCCAGGTATTGTCAGATTTTTGTATGTGAACCTAGAAGTACCATTCAAGTCAACAATCATTCAATGCATAAGATTACGGCTGACAGTGTATACCATGGTGCCCACAGACTCCTCTTTTAACAAGGTATACAGGCCATTCAGGCGTAAGCGGGCATCGGGTGTTTTCTATCACATGTGCTACAGTAAGATAATAGACATGAACATACAACTGATGTATTTGTAACAATTTACGGTATTATGTACTATTAACAAATAATACCATACATAAAATATGTGCTGAAATACTGCACCCATGTGACATGTTTCTTCATAAAACTGTTTTACATTAGGTCCAAGTATTTCTAAGAATAAAGAATCCCAAATAAATACATTACAAGCAGACATTTCTAAAATTGGCAGTTTGTTCTGCAATTTATTGCATTTTACAGAATTCCAGTGTCAGAAAGTAGATGATTTGGAAGGCACTGAAAATAGAGATCTGAAAGATTTTTATGATGGATTAGCTGGGTTCCAGGGTATAATGAAGAACATGTTTTGCATAATATTTTTGAATCTGACTTATGTTTCGTCTTTGTTTGCTTCATTATTTATTTATGGTTCTTTGTCTAATAAGGCAAAAAGGATCTCTAAATAAATCACATAAATAACAGAGCCAACTTTTACATGTAAATTTAAGCAGGATGAAATGTGGATGAGTAGAATACAGGAGTAATCCAAATTAATTGAGTTTTTAAGAGGCTTTTCCCCTAAACACTGCAATCGGATAGTTCTATGGGTAAGGTACATCATTTTGACTATGTGGTATATATTTTATTTATCGAAAGCTTTCAGCCTACCCAAAACTGGATAAATCATTTCTTTCGCGCTCTATTGGCCTGATGCAGAGCCTCCCCAGAACTGACCTTATTTTGTTCTGTTTTTCCTATGGCCCATTTTCATTCCGTTTGTCTCGGGGTTCAAATGTAATTCAGAGCTGCCGTCGGGAGAGCTCCGTTACTGATCCGTTTATGTGTCTTCATTCGGGAAGTGTGTTTTCCCCTCTCGGGTGCTTTCCGTGTGGTCGTGGGTTCCGTTGCCGTTCACTCGGACGATCCGTTTTTGGCTCCTTTTTAATGCGTTTCCATACGTACCTTCTTGCCATCTGTTTCCGTTTTCACCCCGATTCCGATGTATACTTACATTTCCATAGATTTCCTGTGGACAATCTGTGTCCACGCAAGCGCACATCCCTAGTCCTCCCTCAAGCCTCCCTCATAAATCAAACTGACACTTTTACCAGCACCAAAACTTACCTTAAACTACTATCCTCCTTCTTCTTCCTCCTCCCTGTGTTTAATGGTTACCTTATTCTGTTCTTTTTTTTCTTCTTCTTCCCTGTGTTTAATGCTTACCTGATCTCTTCTCCTTCTTTTTCTTCTTCCCTGTGTTTAATGCTTACCTTAATCTCTTCTCCTTTTTCTTCTTCCCTGTCTTTAATGCTTACCTTAATCTCTTCTCCTTCCCTGTGTGTTTTTTTTTTTTAAGTTTCTTTTTATTTGCAATTCAACAAACAACATACCGAGACAAGTTACATACCACAATTAGATGCCACAGGCACCAATCTCAGAATTAAAGTTTCAAGTAACCTTACCGACGAGACAGCCATTCACACAACATTCATACATTCAGGACTCGGACATCGAATAGACCGCTCATTAAGAAAGAGGGACCGGAAAGTAGGCCACAGCCCTCGGGGTGCTCCCTCTGTTCAGCTTCCCTTCCTCCCATTCAGCCTATCTTTAGTTCCATGGGTACCCTCAGCCAAGCAAGGGTCAGCAATTTAACTCCGTCAAGCAACGTCCCCCTCCCCTAATTATCGTCAGAAGCGGTGTCCTGACACTGCAGCCAGGGATCCCAAATCTTCCCAAATTTATCGGGCACCCCCCTGGCAGCATAAGTCAGTTTGTACATATGGAGTTTCTGGTTAACTAAAGCCTTCCACGCCTGTACCAATGGTTTGGCCGGGTGTCTCCAATTTAGCAAAACACATTTCCTGGCATAAAAGAGCAGCAACCTGAATAGCGACTTTAATGCCCTCGCCTCCGACAGTGGTTCAACCACCCCCAGAAGACACAAAGAAATCGAACAAGGGATCCGAGTACCCACCACCCCACTAATCGAATCCATTACCCCTCTCCAATAATCCGCCAGAACTGCACAAGACCAGGTTACATGAACCCATGTGCCAGCATCCCTTCCACACCTGGGACATAAGTCACTAGCCAGTAGTCCCATCCTATGCAGGCGTATCGGTGTGATGTATGCTTGGTGGATCCATTTAGTCTGGATAAATCTGTCTCTGGCTTCTATGACCGATGGGTGTAGGTTATCTAAGATTTCCTCCCAGTTATCCCGGTCCAAGGTTTGATCCAAAGCTTGCCATTTGCTTTCAGTTTTTCCCCTAGGGGACTCCAGCTCAGAGATTAGGCACCTGTATAATGTAGAGACGGGCTTTTTCAAGCCCGTCCCCCTGACCACACTCTCCACTTGGGACACCGACATAATCGGACCTCCCCTCCGGAATTGGGTCTGTAGAGCGTGCCTGAGTTGCAGATAGCGGAAGAAGTCCCGATGGGAAATCCGAAATGCCTCCCTAATCTGGTCGAATGACATAAGCACTCCGTCCTTGTACACTTGGCCCAACGCCTGAAGGCCTCTTCCATCCCAAAACTGCGGATCCTGTATAGAGACCAACTCAGGGAGCTTGGAGTTGTTCCATAGAGGAGAGAAGGGGGACCAATACTGCGCCTCATCTGGATTCCTAATCAACCGGGCCACCCTTTCCCATATGTTGCACACTGTCTTCATACAAACAGTTGCCTCCCGAATCCCCCGAACCCCCCTATACACCAGGGAGGATAACTTCCCAGAGGAGCCCACCACCGCCACCTCCAGATTCACCACCGGATTATTCCGTGGCTGACAGAGCCACCAATGCACAAACAGGAGCTGTGTAGCGTAGAAATATATTTGCATGTGTGGCACTGCCAGCCCCCCCCTCCACCACCTGCGCCTTCATTATTTGTCTGTTTAACTTTGGTGGGGACTGCCCCCAGATGAAGCAAAACAGAATTGAGTCCAAGGTTTTGAAGTGGGAGATGGGCAGCAGGACTGGCGAGGCCTGATATATGTATAAAAATTTGGGAAGGAATATCATTTTGTATATATTAATTCTGCCCATAACTGACAGCGGCAGGTTCGCCCATTGAGTAACTCGTTGTTTAAGCTTCGACACCACTGGGGAAATATTGAGCGATATAAACTCACTCGGTTGTCTACTAATCATAATCCCCAAGTATTTAAATTGCTGGACTATTTTCAGTTGGGACCTTGGGGAAATGTCTGGGGAAACAAGCTCATCCACAAGCATCAGACTGGATTTATCCCAGTTGATTTTCAGACCGGAGAACCCCCCAAATGTTCCGACAATGTCTAGTGCTGCATCCAGGGACTCATGACTATCCGCCAGGTATAGCAGTGTATCATCTGCATAGAGCGATATCCTTTCCTCCACTGCTCCCAACTTCCATCCAGAGATGTCTGGGGAACCTCTGATAATGATCGCCAGGGGTTCGATAGCTAACGCAAAGAGCAGCGGCGATAGCGGGCACCCCTGTCTAGTGCCTCTACTCAGTGCAAAGGAGTTAGAGTAACACCCGTTGACTCGTACCCGGGCTGTTGGTCGTCCATACAATAGTTTGACGTATTTTATAAAACTGGTAGGAAGTCCGAATCTCTCTAATACTGCCCAGAGATATCCCCATTCTATCGAATCGAAGGCTTTCTCATTATCTAATGAGATAATCACCCGTTTGCCAAGATTATCGTGCCTGGTTTGGAGATTCGACATCAGTCTACGCAGATTCACACATGTGGTGCGCCCTGGCATAAACCCTGATTGATCCTGCCCAATCAAATGTAATATAACTTTGTTCAGCCTAGTGGATAATATTTTCGCTAATATTTTGGCGTCCTGGTTCAACAGGGATATAGGCCGGTAAGACGCGCAAGAGTCGGCTGGTCTCCCTTCTTTATAGATAAGGACCACATGCGCCTCATGAAAGGAGGCTGGTAGGTGCTCACTTTCAAGCGCTTGTTTCAGCACCTCCCATAGCTTCGGTGTCACCCGTTCAAGGTCCTGCTTGTACCACTCGGCCGGCATCCCATCCGGTCCCGGGGCCTTCCTGCTAGAAAGCATTCTGATTGCTCCAGAGACTTCGTCCATGGTAATAGGGGAGTCTAAAGCCTCCTGATCTTCCTCAGTCAGCCACGGGAAGTCGATCTGATCCAGGTAACGACTCAGATCAGCCGCCCCATAGCTCACCCTTGAGGAATACAAGGCCGAGTAGTACTCAAGGAACCGTTGGGCGATATCCCTCCCTTCTGTCACCCTCGTACCATTATCTAGGATCCCGGCTATATTGTTTGATTTGCTTTCAGCTCTCGCTAAGTAGGCAAGGGTCTTACCATTCTTATCCCCTTTGTCAAAGATTGTTGCCTGCCTAAATAGCAGCAGTTTCCTAGCCGAGTCAGTCAGAAGCAGATTATACTCTCTTTTTAATGCCAGTAGTGTGGAATGGTCCCTGCTGTCTGATGTGGAAATGAACTTCTCCTCTGCCACCGCTAATTTATTTTCCAATTCAGCTATTTCCCTTCCCTTCTTCCTCCTGGCCGCAGCGATAGCACTGATGGCCGCCCCCCTGGTAACAGCTTTGAAAGCATCCCATCTTACTTCTATTGATGTTTCTACCGTATTACATTCCCAGAAGGCCTCCGTAGAGGTCAGTAGGCTATTCTTAATTTCAGGGGATTCCAGCCACAAGGGGTTTAGGGTCCAACCCACCCGGCTCTCCCGCCTCTGCGACAGTCCAGCTGTTATCAACAAAGGTGAATGATCCGAGATTCCTCTCGGGAGATAACCACAGGACGCCACTCTGGTCAGAAAATCGGGCGAAGAGAAGGCAAGGTCTATTCTGGATAGGGACTTGTGGGTAGCCGAGTGACAGGAATATGCCCTGTCGGTTGGGTGCTTCCATCTCCAGAGCTCCTGTAGCCCCAGGGTCTCCGCCCATATCGCTAGTTGGGTCTTGGGGCCTGGATTCTTACCCAGCCTGTCCAGCGCTGAATCCAAAACCATATTAAAATCTCCCAGCAGCAGTATCGGGGCTGGGGGGTAGGAAAGCACTTTCTCCATTATTCTATCCAAGATCCGTGCGGAGAATGGTGGGGGGACATACACTCCGACTATTATCATATCAGTATCCATAAATTTGGCATAGAGGATAACATAGCAACCCTCCCGATCAGTTTGCACTGAATATAACACAAACGGGGTGCCCTTGGAGATCAGCACGGATACACCCCTAGAGTAGGCCGAGAAGGGGGCATGAAAGGAGCTCTGGATCCATGGCTTCTTTAGCGCCAACACCCTCTGACCCATCAGATGTGTCTCCTGGAGAATCACCACATTAGGTTTGTGTTTCTTAACAAACTGGAGGACCGTTGCCCTCTTGATCTTGTCATTAAGCCCCCGGACATTCCAGGAGAGAAATTTACACTCACCCATTACTGCTGCTTGAAGTGTTTCTATCAAGGCCCAGGGTTACCTCTCTGCAGCTCACTGCTCCCCCCTCCAAAGCTCTCTCCGTTAATCGAGTCCGACAACCACACATCACACTCATACCAGCACAAAGACAACAACACATAAAACAGATAATACAATACTTTAAACAGTACCATCTAGCATGGTACACCCCTTTAACCCTCCCGACCACCCCCACCACCCCCACCCCGCTCCACCACCCCCCAACCTTGGCGAGCATAATACCCCCCCTCAAACAAAACTATACAACACTGGTGTAACTAGTTGCAACTGGGGTGCGGAGGCCCACCGCTATGGGGCCAACAACATGACATTACCACTATCAAAATAGGTCGGCAAGCTATCCGCCATGGGTTCCCAGGGTCACCGGAAGGTGTTCAGAAGAGAGGGGGGGTGGAAAGGGGAAAGAGGGAAGGGGCGAGGAAGGGAGGGGGGGGGAGGAGAAAAAAAAAAATAAAAAAAAATAAAAAAAAAAAAAAAAGGGGGGGCGGGAAGCTCAGGATGAGCGTCGGGGTAAGGGGGATGTCTGGGTACAAGGGACCTTCACACCATGGGAATCCAGGGCCACAGCCCCCCTTTAACATATCATTCAGGATGCACTTGCAGCTCGGGTAGCAAGGTTCTCAACTTAAACAACGTTTAACAGATCAAGCCCCCACTCTGGGTAGGGTCAAACTGTCCGGCGGCAAGATCGCCGGTTGCGCGGCGGAGGCGGCCCCCCCCGGCCAAGCAAAAAGCAGGGAAGAGATCAAATCAGTTCTCTCCAACCAGAGCCCAGTCCATCAGGCCCCAGGAAGAGAGTCCAGCCACACATTGGCCTCCTCAGCCGAGGTGAAAAACTTGGCGGTCTCTCCATCTTGAACACGTAATCGCGCCGGGAACAGCATGGAATACTTAATTTTCTTTTTCCTAAGCCTTTCTCTTACTGCATTGAATGAGCGCCGCATCTTTTGAACTTCTGAGGTGAAGTCCGGGAAGAATGACAGCCGGGCGTTATTAAAGGACACTGTTCCTTTCATTCTAGCAGCAGCCAGGATTGCGTCTCTGTCCTTGTAGTGAAGGACTTTAAATATGAATGGTCTTGGTGGGGCCCCTGGCGGGAGGGGTTTCATCGGAATTCTGTGTGCTCTTTCCACTGTAAAGAATTTCGTCAGGTTTTCCGGTGCCAGAGTCTCTCGTATAAGATTCTCAGCAAACTGTTCTGGGGAGGGACCCTCCGATTTTTCGGGTAGCCCAAGGATCCTTACATTATTTCTTCTGTTTCTGTTTTCTGAGTCTTCGGCCCTCCCCAACAGCACCGTTACCTGCCTCCTTAGTGTCGCCAGTTCTCCCGCCTGAGCAGATAGTCGGTCCTCTGCATCGCCAATTCTCCTCTCTGCCTCACCAGTGCGATCCCTGATTTTATCAAGATCGTGGCGGAAATAATTAAATTGCTCCTGGAGGGTATCGAACTTGGCCGTGAGGGCGTTTTGACATGAGGCTATGGCTGCCATGATGGCTGCAGTGTCTGGGTTAGAGGGCCCCTGCCCGGCTCCGCATGGGGTCTCCATTGTTTGTGTGCTACAACTGACCGCTGCGGATTTACGCTTTTTATTGCCTCTCATAGGTGGGAATAGGAAGGCTGTAGGATACTAGCAGCAGCTGTTGCACTGATATCGGTCTTGATGCACC
Source organism: Gastrophryne carolinensis (assembly GCA_027917425.1). Taxonomy (NCBI): domain Eukaryota; kingdom Metazoa; phylum Chordata; class Amphibia; order Anura; family Microhylidae; genus Gastrophryne; species Gastrophryne carolinensis. Next base: position 219,897,471 of record CM051234.1, read on the forward strand.
CGCCACGGTTATTGCGACAATGTGGTCTATGCACCGGGGTTATGGGATGACAGACTGCGGCTGTTGCACTGATATGGGTTATGAGATGCCAACTGTGCGGCTGTTGCACTGATATGGGTTATAGGACGTCCACCTGTGGCTGCTGCACTGATATGGGTTATAGGACGACAAACTGTGGCTGCTGCACTGATATGGGTTATCGGACGTCAAACTGCGACTGCTGCACTGATATGGGTAATAGGACACCAAATTGCGACAGATGCACTGATATGGGTGATAGAAGGGCAAACTGCGGCTGCTGCACTGATGCAGGCGATAGGATGTCAGATGTAGAGGTAATAGTGTCTGATGTGCTGGTTTGTTCCTTATGGGACTGTGTGGGTCTGTAATTCCTGCCACCACTGCTGCACTGGCGTGGACCTGGGACGCACCTCTGCAGTATTTATGCCACCCCAGCCCCCCACTTCCATATGACTGATGTTGCCGGGGGGTGGTAATGGAGGGAGTCCCAGGGTGTCTCTCCAGGGGCACAGTCCAGCCCAGGGGAGCCTCAGAGTGCTCTGCTGGCCGTCAGTGGAGGTGTCTCCCCTGCCCTTCTCCACAGGGCACAGCGAGTATTCTTGCTGATCCGACGTGAGGTAGGACCCCGGGTCGGCTGCCCCCTCTCCTCACCTCCAATCCAAAATGGCGCCTGGGCACTTCACAGCTCGCGTCCAAACCACCGCTCTCCGTCCTCAACCGCGGGGGGGACACCACCGGTCCCGCAGCCCCCCTCCTCCACAATCACCGCCGCAGGAGACACCGCCGAGCCCGCAGGCGTGCCCTCTCCTCCGCAGCCGTCACTCCGGAGCCGCAGCCGATGCCGCTCCCCGCCTCCTCTCTCCGGCTGATGCTGGGGCCACGTGCGCCTGACACACAGAGATGCAGCCACTCTGCCCCTCCAACGCCGCACTCAGAAGCCGCCTCCGCCGCAACAGGTCCAGGCTCGCACCCCCGGTCCAGGTAGGGAGCCCCAACTTAGAATCAGCTACCCCGAGCAGTGTGGTAGGCAAAAAAATCAGGATGGGATCCGGAGCCCCTAGCAAACGCGTCCGTCTAGGCGGCCATCATAACCACGCCCCCCTCCTTCCCTGTGTTTAATGCTTACCTGAATCTCTTTTTTCCTTCTTCCTATTCCTTGTCCCATATACTTACCTTTTGGGACATGTAACTGTATGATTATGTTGTGAGAATTTACAGTGCCTGGAAAGAGAACACACCACACTTTTTTTTTACTAAAAGTTTGTGTAAAATTTTATTTATTTTTTCTTAAAAACAAATTGCCGTCATCCACCCAGGAGGCTCTTTTTATTCATTTGGGCCCTTGTCTTTGATCTGTGAATGAAAAACATCATCCGTTTTGCCTTGTAAGTATTTTGCTTATCTAGGGGTTTTAACCAGTAATAAACATCCGTTTGGGCTACGGATAAGAAATGTGGGCAGCACCAGTAAATATTTCTATAGGTGCACTGCTCTGTGGGTTAATACCCAAAAACCAAATGTATTAGTTTGGGGTGACCTCTACACCCCCTGCCAAAAAGCCCAACAGAGACTCACTATTGCACTCAAACAATCAATTTATAAATCCATTTTATTGTAGCATATTGTTTAAAACCAATTTAAAAACAATTTTACTGAACCATATGCATGGTAAGCCACCAGGGGGCGCACTCCCTCATTAACAATACAATCTCATATACATATAAGTAATTTCAAAGTGATTCTGTGCTAATCTATCAATAAATTCATATATATACAACTATTCTAAAACTTAATATACAATTCACAATTAATATCCTCACCCTAATAAAGTGCCAGTGCTTCCATCACAAATAATCCCTTGTGCAAAATATTTAAACCCATTCACAGAGAGCAAGGGCACACAGACAACACACAACAAACAAGTGCTTACTGTTAGTATGGTGACAGGCAGGCCCCCCTCAGGCGCAGACCAACGCGTTTCGAGCCCCCTATGGGCTCTTGCTCACGGTCAGTATGTGTGTGGGGACAGAGGGCCACAGCCCTCCTTAAATACATACCCTCCCGACCACTCCCACGCCTGGCCCCAGCTGCATGTGGTGATTGCATACTCCGGCCGGAAGTACACAAATCACCACAACTGCACACACTGGTACTGGCCCCATCCCCCACACTGATAGGTGGGAGGTGGATGGTAATGGGCCAGATACAGCCAGGCGGGGGAGCCATCGTTCAGGAACACATTTAACCCCTTCCTCACTTATCTTTATACATTTCCTGCTACTTACTTAATCCAAAGTCTTGTTTGCACATAATCTATATTTATACTTAACGGCATCTAATATATACATCACATTTTATAGGTAAATACACTTTACAACTACCAGTCACAGTACAGCTGGATTTCCTCTGCATCTATTTATACAATTTCAATAACAGGAGCAGAGAGGGACAAAGATCCAGAGAAAGTTTTTTGAATCCACAGAATTTTTATCAGTTGGCTTCTTTCTTAATAAGGTTCTAATATTAAACATCTGTATATATGTTTGTACATCTCCAAGCACAGGGGGGAGAGAGGGATAAAGTTCCCAGGTGAACCACCCCGGTCAGTCAGAGATATGCAGGCACAGTTGCCATCTAATGGCAACTATCCCTCACATTATTGATGTCTATTTATAGATTGTATAAGCCCCCTGACCGCGACAGGGGGAGAGCGGGATAAAAAACCGAAGTGCAAATGCTCAAAAACAACAGAGGCAGATGCTGGCTATTAATGTCTATATTGCACCATATTTGGCCTCTATATACAAGAGTACAACTCTCAAAGAAAAGGGGAAGGGGGAAGGGACAAGGGGTGACAGGGAGATGATTGTTGGGATGCCCGGGAGATGATGGGGAAGTTTATTATCAAGGGTATTATATGATACTGGCAAGAGGAAGAAGCCGGGCCTCCATTAAGATGTGTTGGTGGCAAGGAGCAAATTGGAGATTGAAGCAGAAAAGAACCTACACACACGGAGAACAAAGTGCACTGTGGACCTCTATTTTTGACTGGATGTAATTAATCACATGGAGTAATTACTGTAAATATATGCTGATGTTATTGATACATTGCCACCTTATATAGAGGACCGGACCCCCGGCCTTCCTTAAAGCTTCACCCGTAGTAAAACAAAGGACTTACATCAATGTTGATGATTGAACCTTATATCCTGTAGTCAAACCCCTCCTCCTCTCCTGAGTAAATCTATGTGGAGCATGAGGAATTTGAATGACAAATAGTCAATAACATCCTCCAGAGCCCCTCTGCCACACTGATTGGCTGCCTAACTCCTGGGATTCTATCTGAATGTATTTACTTTAGACTTGGCTCCCTTTTCCCCCTGTCACCCCTTGTCCCTTCCCCCTTCCCCTTTTCTTTGAGAGTTGTACTCTTGTATATAGAGGCCAAATATGGTGCAATATAGACATTAATAGCCAGCATCTGCCTCTGTTGTTTTTGAGCATTTGCACTTCGGTTTTTTATCCCGCTCTCCCCCTGTCGCGGTCAGGGGGCTTATACAATCTATAAATAGACATCAATAATGTGAGGGATAGTTGCCATTAGATGGCAACTGTGCCTGCATATCTCTGACTGACCGGGGTGGTTCACCTGGGAACTTTATCCCTCTCTCCCCCCCTGTGCTTGGAGATGTACAAACATATATACAGATGTTTAATATTAGAACCTTATTAAGAAAGAAGCCAACTGATAAAAATTCTGTGGATTCAAAAAACTTTCTCTGGATCTTTGTCCCTCTCTGCTCCTGTTATTGAAATTGTATAAATAGATGCAGAGGAAATCCAGCTGTACTGTGACTGGTAGTTGTAAAGTGTATTTACCTATAAAATGTGATGTATATATTAGATGCCGTTAAGTATAAATATAGATTATGTGCAAACAAGACTTTGGATTAAGTAAGTAGCAGGAAATGTATAAAGATAAGTGAGGAAGGGGTTAAATGTGTTCCTGAACGATGGCTCCCCCGCCTGGCTGTATCTGGCCCATTACCATCCACCTCCCACCTATCAGTGTGGGGGATGGGGCCAGTACCAGTGTGTGCAGTTGTGGTGATTTGTGTACTTCCGGCCGGAGTATGCAATCACCACATGCAGCTGGGGCCAGGCGTGGGAGTGGTCGGGAGGGTATGTATTTAAGGAGGGCTGTGGCCCTCTGTCCCCACACACATACTGACCGTGAGCAAGAGCCCATAGGGGGCTCGAAACGCGTTGGTCTGCGCCTGAGGGGGGCCTGCCTGTCACCATACTAACAGTAAGCACTTGTTTGTTGTGTGTTGTCTGTGTGCCCTTGCTCTCTGTGAATGGGTTTAAATATTTTGCACAAGGGATTATTTGTGATGGAAGCACTGGCACTTTATTAGGGTGAGGATATTAATTGTGAATTGTATATTAAGTTTTAGAATAGTTGTATATATATGAATTTATTGATAGATTAGCACAGAATCACTTTGAAATTACTTATATGTATATGAGATTGTATTGTTAATGAGGGAGTGCGCCCCCTGGTGGCTTACCATGCATATGGTTCAGTAAAATTGTTTTTAAATTGGTTTTAAACAATATGCTACAATAAAATGGATTTATAAATTGATTGTTTGAGTGCAATAGTGAGTCTCTGTTGGGCTTTTTGGCAGGGGGTGTAGAGGTCACCCCAAACTAATATATCTAGGGGTTTTGGTTTGGTCCATTTTTAGGGTTAATTTTTCCCTAAGTTATTACATTAATGTGTCTTGGACCATGTTTTTGTTGTTTTGGGCCGGAGTTTAAACTACATGTATGATATATTTTTTAAACTTACAAGGCTTGGGGCCAACAGGGCGTCTGAGGCGCAGCCTCCTCCCTGGGTCCACCATCTCGTCCTGCTGGGAAGCTGTTTGGATCCAAAACACAAGGATATTATTGACTGTTTGTGCCTCCTGAATGTCAGATTAGGTTAGGCTTCTATGCATCAAATCACTCACCTTCCCCAGGCACCTCTTGAGGTTGGGCTGCTTCCTCAACTATCCTTTGGGATGGTCCTGCGACGTCATCATCTAAAAACAACAATAGTGCACATTAGTATATCTCTTTATTGCATGTATCCGGACATATGTAGGTTTGAGAGTCTTACCAGAGTCAGGTTGGAGCTGTGGCTGGTTTGACTCCCTGCCGTGCGACTCCCCCCCGTATACTGAGGTCCATTGGCTCCTCATACTCACTGGCAGAGGAGGGGGTGGGCGTTGGCACTGGTGTGGCACCACCTATACTTTCCCCAGTACCTCCCAACACTGGGCTTCGGGTTCTGGTCCGGGTGGGGCGGAAACGCAAATTACATTCATGCGCTGCAATAAAAACACAATCATAAACACAGGCCCAGGCAAGGGCAGTGTGTTTATTGCATGTCATGTACCAAGACTTACCTGGAAAGTGCTTTGCAAAGTACCGCCTCACCCGGGGCCTATGCCTCCTCTTCAAATCCGACCAGTGTTGGGCGATCTGGGTGAAGGTATAGGTGGTTCCAGTATTCCTGGCAATTGCCTCCACCACCGCCAGTGCCAACGTCCTCTTCTCGAAGTCGCATGGCAGGAAATCATAATGGTTCCTCAGCATCATCTGTATAAAAAACACAATGGCAGAGCATTAGTGACACAAATAGATGACACAGTCTCATGCACTATCTAAAGCCAGTTTCGGGGACTCCTTCCTACTCACATGGGCCTACTTAGTCTATCTGCCTCTAGGCTAGTGTGCTGCTGTGCACATGTTTAAAACTAAGCTGGTCTAGTAGTTTACTTAAACAAGTCAGTTGGTGCTCACTAATCTAAGCCTGCCATTGCTATTTTTTGTTTAGCGGCTTATGCGCGCACATAAACGCACGCTCGCCTACTCACATCCATTATAATCTTGTGCTGCTCCTCTGTGTAGATCGCTGGCGACATTTTTCTGGATCTTCCGGGTATGGTTCTGACGTTTCCCCGCGGTGACGTGCATGTGCGCATGCAGCCACACGCTGCAGAACACGCCCACACAAAAAAAACTATTTAAAGATCAATGCACTCAGCTCTGTGTTGATTACCATATCACTATGGCCAGACCAAAAGGGAGCCGTAAGACCCCCAAAAGCCCAGAGGCACATACTAGCCGCACAGTTAGACCTCACCAAAAACAACACAAGAGCAGGCACAAGAGCCGGGAGAGACATGCACATACTCAAAGGGTGGATAAGCCAGACACACAGGCTGCTCCCAAAAAACGAAGGAGCAATGAACCCTTGCCACATTCGCCTCCACCTGCTAAATCAGCCAGGCCTCACAAGAGACACAAATCTCTTTCAACCCTGCAGCCTCCAACTCCTCCACACACAAAGCATACGGCAAAAACCAAACACACCACCAAGGGGAAGCGTAGGTCCAAAACCACTAGCCCACCCAGGCCAACCACCCCTCCTCCTCAACACTCTTGTGTCCCCAAATACCACAACCACAGAATCAATAGAGAGCTCCACAGGTGACAGCTCAACAGGCACCCAGCCATTATCATATACCACCACCCACACTCCATCACACTCACCCATCAGCCCAAGAAACCTAAACTACTCCCCAGACAGCCAGCCATCAATCTCGTCTGCTGCCGGGGACACCACACACCCATGTGGGCGCCAGCTGCGCCGTGGCTCACTTACAGCCCGTTTTTGTGATGTCCAAAGCATGGCTGTAGCCACTGCTGTTTGTGAGCACTATGATGCCCTAAGATTTGCCGGCAAGTTAATAGAGTTGGTTCTGTGAGGAGAGATGTCGAGCAAATTAAGCGAAAATTTGGGGACCTGAAATATTATGGTAAAAAAAGAAATGGACATGCGCCGCCAGCAGAGGTAAAGTCCATTTAGAGTGTAAATGCATGTATAGGCTGCTTTGTAACAGGATGTAACACTTATTAGGTGTGCTTTAATCTTCCCCAGCCTGCAGACAGGGGGTGGGATCCCTAATAAAATCATCCTAACACCAGCAGAAGAACATGTGTTTACATATATTCACCCGGCAACCCTTCAGGGCCTGCCAGGGGGCCAAGACACAGACAGGAATGTCAGGTCCGGAGGGGAGTATGTTTTTACATTGAGCCTTTTAAATGGGTACCCAAACAGTTTTAGACTCCTCAATACACACTGGCCTTTGCTTAAACACTAAAAGTACATTCTCTCGTCCCAGAACAAACTCAAGACACGCCACAAGGCCAAACTACCCCTGGATTGTCCCGGAGGACCATGCAACAACTGCCTTCAGTCCACACAAACCAACTTGAGTGTTTGGATGAGGTAAGTCAATGGTCCACTGTGTAGACTTATGAAATTGCACTTGCATCCATTTAATGTTAAATAGTGGACTCAATACCTGCTACATTTCTTGGCAGAACCTACCCAGTCCACCAATTATAGAAGACATTCATGATTTGGAGGAGGACGACACAATTCAGATGCAGCCAAGGCCAACCAAACCAGTGGGCGAACATCAGACCCAACAGGCCCAGCAACTTCAGCCCCTGGTGTCCACTAACCCAACCTCTGTGGCACCAACCTCTTCTGCCGTTTGCACAACAGACTCTGCGCCAAGCCAGCCACCAGCAGCCACTCAATCTGGAGCAGAACCACCCACCCGTGCCAGTGGCAGAACACATCCAGGGCGACATATCAGCCAGAGGAGACAGCTGCAGATCATGGAGGAAGTCTGGCACCAGGAGAATGTTGAATTTTCTGCAAACACACAGAGATTTAATGAAACTGTGTACCCAAATCACCTCAATGTCTACCCAATTAGAGGTTTTAAACCAAAATGTCTCTGGCCTACTGCAAGAAACCAGACAACTAACCAGGCATATGGGTGAAATGGTCCACCAATGGCAGCTCATTAATCAGAGCCTTGCACCTATTGCCGCAAGCATTCACCCACACCAGCCATCAACTGCCACCTCATACTCTTCATACCACTAAATGGATGTGTTTATGTATTTTTTTTAAGTCATACTCAGTTTTTATTATTATTGTTCATAGGACATCAATAAAACATACAACATGTAGGAATGCTTATTTCACAGTAGCAGAGGTTACAGAGGCAATGCATTTAGTATACATATACAATATTGGGTGTTTTCCCCTAAGCTAGGCTATCATGGCATGGGGAGGCGCCGCCTCAGGTACTCCGTCTGATGGAGCTGGTGACCATGGGACAACATCCCCCGTCCCTGTCCCGCTTCCTGGGGGGCACCCTTCTCGCCGATGCTTCCATGCCTCTAACACGAACCCTATAGGAAACATTCCTAACCTGGGACAAGACTGACAATACAGGGGGACAGACAGACAAGGGGGGGGAAGGGGGAAAGGGGGGGGGGGAAGGACACACACCTACCAGATGGTTGAGAGGGAGGATACGAGGGGACAAGGGCAGTCCACGAAGTGCAGCAGCTAGCTATCTCCAGTTGCCCCAAGAGCGGGGGAGGGCTCCAGTGGGGGAGCAAGAGGACAGGAACAGAACAAAAGCAGAAAGAGAAGTGGGGGGATAGCGGATCCCAGGAGCCAAGGAACAAAGATCCCCGGGGAGCTTAGCAAACAATCACAAGGCACCAGATTCCCAGGGGGGGGGGGGGCGAAACCCTCCAACTACCCTCCAGGGAGCTTCCTTGAACCCAGACGCCCCATGTGATTCCGTAGATCTGGAAGTTACTAGCGGGCCGCACTCGATCTGTATCAGGCGCCCAATCCCTTGTAGAGTGCGGATTCCTTAAAGATTGACCACGTCGTCCAAATCTTCCTGAACTCATCCATCCTATCCTGCCTGGCATAGCAAATCTCCTCCATGACCTCAACATGGTTAATTTGGTTGACCCAGTCTCTGACTGTGGGGGCTGTGCGAGATCTCCAGTTCCTGGGGATGAGAACTCTGGCAGCATTTAAAAAATGTCTAGCTAAGGGAGCTCCACCTGCCATCCCCCTGCCGTCCGGGGACCATCCCAAAAGGACCTCTGCCACGCTCCATTCCAAAGATTCCCCCAGCACCTGTTCACTAAGTTCCTTAATCTTGGACCAAAATTCTCCCAGGGCCTGACAGGACCACCAGATATGAAGCATCGAGGCCCCAGGTTGCCCACACCTCCAGCAAGTGTCGGGGACCGAGGAATAGAAAGAGTGTAGCAACTCTGGAGTCCGGTACCATCGGGTTATCAACTTATAGTTCGTCTCCTGCATGGAGCTGCAAAGCAATCCCCTGTGAGCATTTCCATATATATTACTCCAGTCCTCATTCGACAGGGATTTGCCAAGATCTGACTCCCACCTCCGTTCCCATGGTCTGGGACCCACCCTCTCCCCCCGACTCAAAAGCTGATATGCCCACGACAAGAGATGGGAGTCCGGACCCTCTCCCAGGCAAGCTCTTTCAAATTCTGTGGGATCCTTCCCCAAGTGAGCTTTAAGATCCTGCTTCTGGAGGAAGTGTCGCATCTGTAGGTAAGGAAGCACAGAAATCTCACACCCCAATTTAACTTGCAAGTCCCTCCAACCCATTACAGCTCCCCTATCCCATAAGTGATGAGCCCTCAGGGGACCGGGGCCCTGATAGTCTTTTAGAAAGGAAGGATCCTTCCCAGGGGGGAAGGCCGGATTGTGACAGATCGGGGTTAGATGACCTAGCTGCGAGGATATTGCTTTTGGGCCTCTGCAGAGGAGGTCGAGGATGGCTAACGAGGTCCCCACAAACGGGTGGGTTTTGACCAGGGACGGGATGTCAGATCTTCGCAGGTTGCACAGCACATCCAGCCTCCCATTTTCCACAATCTCCCCTTCTATCCGCACCCAGTCTTTTTGGGACCTATTAATGTGCCAGTCTACAACCCTCCCGACATGAACAGCCCGGTAGTATGTTTTAAGGCAAGGTAGGCCAGTTCCCCCCCGCTCCCTAGGGAGCATCAGGATGCGCCTACTGATTCTAGGGGGTCTGCCCGCCCACACAAAGTTCATAAATATCCTGGACATGGTGGCAAAGAAGGAGTCGGGGATTTTGATGGGGATACACTGCAGGAGGTATAGCAGCCTTGGTAGCACATTCATTTTGAGTACTGCAATGCGCCCAAACCAGGACAATTTCAATCTGTTCCAGCCCTCCAGGTCCCGTTTGATCTTAGCACCTAGAGGAGCAAAGTTGAGCTGGAACAGATCAGAGGGGGAGACAGGCACATTGACTCCCAAGTATCTCAAGCTCCTCCCCTCCCAGGTGAATGGAAAGAGCTTCTGCAACTCGCGCACCTCCCCGTCCGGTAGTGATATGTTCATAGCACTTGACTTCCCAAAATTAATCTTTAGGTTCGATAGGCGTCCGAAGACCTCGAATTCCTTTAGAAGGTTTGGGACCGAGATCCTCGGGGAGCTCAGAAAAAAAAGCATGTCATCCGCATATGCAGCAACTTTTCTCTCTCTGCCTCCCACCGCCACCCCCCTGATGTGTTTATGTATTTGACCCCACGTTAAGCTTTACAGAATACAACAAAAAAGTTTGTAACTTAATTTTTTCGGGATCACCAAAAATGAAACAAAACCAAAAAAAAAAAAAAGGAATGTTATTTAAGAAAAAACATTATCCACAAGTTGTGAACGGATCGCCTGTGCTGTGCCACTTTGGGATCCGGAGTAGGGAGGTGTGACTTCTTCCGAAATCTGTAAAGTGGCTTCAGGCAGGTCAGTGTATCTTGATACCTGGCTTTGTATGGCCAGGTTGTGCATGACCCCACACGCAATTATTATTTTGATGACCTGGGTGGGCTCATACAGCAGGCCACCCCCAGTCTGGTCCAGACAGCGGAAGCGCATCTTCATCAAACCAAAGGCCCGTTCCACCACTGAGCGAGTCGTCCTATGTGCAGAGTTATACCGCTCCTGGGCCTGCGAGGATGGGGGTGAGTAACCAGGGGAGCAATGGATAGCCAGAATCAATTGCCAAAAAAGATACAAAAAATAAGCACACACCATAATACCAAAAAAAAAAGACAAATGGGCCCCTTTGCCACATATGTAGTGGCAGGCCCCATAACCAGCCGAGACAGAGAAACCTAAACAAACATCTAAAGTGTATCTAAACAAGTACCATCATGCTACTAAGGAAGAGCCACAAGTACCTTACATGCTACTTCCAAATACGGCATGTTAGGTTACTTTAAACTGCTAAGAACAGGGAACAACAGACAGAGGTCTAAGGGGAAGAGGCTCAATAATGTGCTGTTTATCATTCCAGCATTAGTGAACAGGGACAATAGGTCAGCTGTGCAGTGTAAGTGCAAAGCACAGTTCTGATGAGGCAACATGCACAACCACCCAGCACACTCCTGTACAATGACTCTGGGATGCAACATAGCTAAGAGGGCCAGGACAGAAAGGTATAGTGGCGAATCACAAACACAGCCATAGGAGGAAATACTGGTAAGTAAGTGAGTGTAAACTTCTACTGTTTCATTGGAGTCTATAACAGATTAGTGGGGTACAGGCACAGACCAATCAGAAAAATCATGCTGGACGGCAACAACTATTTTGAAACACATACGTTGGCATGTCGGCTATATTATAAAAGCCCAACTTAACCGCTTTCCAGGCTTCTGCTGTGTCAGGGAAAAATATATATTTTGGTGCCAGGGTAGCCATGCCATCCAAAAACTTGGTAAGGCTGCGGCTCAGCGTAGACTGGGACATCCCCACAGAGAAGGCACCCAGTCTCTGGAACGAGCCGTTTGCCAAAAACTGCAGGCAACCAACCAATTTGGTCATACCTGCAATTGCATGCCCCTTCCTTGCGGTGCGGGCTAACCATGGCCGCAGCTGCCTATACAAGTCCGGGAGAGAAACACGGTTAAGGCGGGTGAGCTTGAATAGCTCAAGGTCATGCATGCCATCGATGTCCACATGTGTGCGGTGCAGCCTGGTTTCTGCCATGCTCAAAAGAACCAGGCCGTGTAGCTGACGCCTTTGATGCTCAGGCACAGCAGAATGCATTCCAAAGTCACGGAGCACAAATACGGCTGCTAAGACTGCCCGTAAGTGAAGCGTCGACACCCTCGTTAAATTGGGCTGGTTTCAATCGGAAATCAAGGCTCTGAATCAATTAAAAAAAGGACCAATCAACAGCCAGTCCATTTTCACGGATTTCAGCCTCTTGCGAGCCGACAATCGGAAAGGCGCCTGAACAAACACCTGAGCGCATACACGCACACAAAAAGCAACGTAGCACCCTTTCCTGACCCAATCACAGCACAAAACCAACGGGAAAACTTACGGGATAGCTGAACGGGGAGGCTCTGCATCAGGCCATACATCTTCTAAAGGTTAACTTAACCTTAAATTACATGGATGTTTTCAGTAAAAAAGATACTAAGCACCTATTATGAAGCAGCATCACATGAAAGTGACATATCTTAGTAGATTATATAAGTGCAGTGACATAGACAGAAATGTCTACTGCAAGAGAGCACTGGCCTGGCCAGGTTTTTGTACACCCATTTTTAGAAAAGTATAATACATTTGTAATACATAAGTGCAATATGTTTTTAATGTATTAACTTTTGGACTACAAACATGCTCAGTAGAGAGATATCTTGGAGGCATACCGAGTTGGTAGTAAATTTTCTGGTGACACCGGTCTACCTTTTGCAGAAAAAGAAGTCACTAGGGTCTCATTGATCCACATCCACTCTAAGTTGTTGACCCAATGCAGTGTCAATAAGTCAGTGATTCCTGTGCTGAGGAGGATGACTCCGACAGTCAGCTGTAAGATGTCTGCCCCGAGACAGTGCTTACCTGAATGGTCACCCTGATTTGGGATTACAGTCAGGACAATGGACGGATTACTGGAAATCCTTGATAATAGACTTGGTGGCAGTAATGGTCACCCAGAAGAGGGATGGACTAATTCTGGGAATTCCCAGGGAGTAGGCCCATTATACTGGCTGCACTGGAATGAGGTAAGTACCTTGCTGTGCTCACTTTTGAGAGCCTTCAATCTGCTACAAGGTTGCTTAATAATAATAATGTCTTAAATGTGGTGTCAATATTTAAAAAGGGGTCTAAGAGGGAACCTGGGAACTACAGACTGGTACGTTTAACATCTGTGGTGGGCAAGCTGGTTGAAGGTTTCTTAAGAGATATTATCCTGGAATATCCTGGGGGAAATTACCTTATTACTCCATATCAGCATAGATTTATGGGGTACCGCTCCTGCCAGACAAACGAATCAGCTTTTATTAGGTGCTAAGTTCAAGATTGGATCAGGGGGAGTCATTGGATAGCATATACCTTGACTTTTCAAAAGCATTTGATATTGTGCCACATAAAAGACTGGTACAAAAAATGAGAATGCTTGGACTGGGGGAAAACATGTGCAGATGGGTGAGAAATTGGCTTAATGATCGAAAGCACAGGGTGGTTATCAATTGGGTCACCGTTACTAGCGGAGTACCACAAGGGTCAGTTCTGGGACCAATTCTCTTCAATATATATATATATATATATATATATATTAATGACATAGGGTATGGATTAAACAGCAAAGTCTCAATCTTTGCAGATGATACTAAGTTGTGTAAAGTAATTAACACAAGAGGACAGCAGGCAGCTACAACAGATTAAGAGAAACTGGAAACATGGGCAATTCAATGGAAAATGAATTTAATACAGATAAATGTAAGGTTAGGCACATGGGAAGAAGAAATCCATGCCTTGATTACACACTAAAGAAATGGTTGGTAAAACAACAAATGAAAAGGCACCTAGGGGTTTTACTAAACAAACTTAACTGCAGTAATTAATGCCAGGCAGCAGCTGCTAAAGCAAACAGGATCATGGGGTGCATCAAGAGGGGAATATGTGCCCATGACCAGAGCATCATTTTAGCCCTGTACAAGTCACTGGTCAGACCCCATATGGAGTACTTGTACAGTTCTGGGCACCTGTGCTTAAGAAGGACATATCAGAACTGTTAATAAAAGGAGTGCAGGCACCAGAGTACCCTGAATGATTATTAGGTTTATTTAGTTTGGAAAAGAGACGCCTGAGGGGTGATCTAATAATACGTATAAATATATTCGGGGGTCAATACAAAGATCTTTCTCTATTTATAACCCGGAGTGTAACCATAACCCGAGGGCATCCACTAAGGTTAGGGGAAAGGTGCTTTCTCCACCGACATAGGAGGGGATGCTTCTCTGTAAGAACAGTGAGACTATGGAACTCGCTGCCAGAGGAGGTAGTTATGAAGGATACAGTAATGTTCAAAAAAGTGGCCTGGTTTCCGTCCTGCCACGTAACAACATTTCCAGCTATGGCTACTAGACCACTGGAAGGAGATAAACAGGCTAAATTGGATGGACTAAAGTCTTTATTCAGCCTTACATACTATATTACTATGTTACCCAGTGATAGAGCTGTAGATAATTGTAGGCCTCAATAAATAAAATACTTCACTTTATGATCACAGGATATTCTTCTGAACAATGAGCAATGGAAATGTGTATGTTTGTATAAATAGAAGTTGCCATTTTTTGTTATCAGTCAAGATAAACTACAAAAACTTTTGACTGGCATTCTGCTTCAATCACATGCCCAGATTGTGAGAACTAATTGATGATAACAATTACCCTCTTCATAGGAAATTCTGAATTCCACACACGTTGCAATGATGACATGTTGTGAACAAACTGGTATTTGATCTGTTAAGAATCGTAACTTGTATTTGTGGACCTTTGACCTTCACATACTTGACACCTGGGTAAACTTCCAGCACAGTACTATCAGTCTATGTCATTTAAGGAATTTGTTTAGTTAGTTAGATATGAGATAAAATGTATTCATCAGCACAACAAAGTCATGCTACATTGCTAAACTATTGCCCAGAACACAAATGAGCAGGATCTTGTGGAGATACAGCAATCCCCTGATAGCTTTCTTGCCACTATCTTACAATACTCTATAATAAAAAAAAAAATTGGGCTGAGGAATAACAGGGCCCACTACCGGTCTGTAACAGACTTCATGTTTCACAGCTGGTATTCATTGAAATAATATATCATTAAGAACAACAAATCTTGAGCCCAACAGTCACCCCATAACATGCAGCATCCCCCCACAATTACCTCATAACAGGCAGCTTGCTGAATCCCCCCAATCGCTCCATAACAGGCAGTGTGCAGAATCCTTCCCAATCACCCCCCAATAGGGCAGTGTGCATAATCCCACCAATCGCTCCATAACAGGCAGTGTGTTGAATTCCCCCCAATCACCTCACAACAGGAAACGTGCATAATTGCGCCACAATCACCCTATAACAGACAGCACGTAGAATCCTACCCTAGCACCCCAAAAGAGACAGTGTGCAGAACCCCCCAATTATCCCATAACAGGCAGCGCATAGCACCCCCAAATCACCCTGTGACCGGCAGTGTGCAGAATCCTCCTCATTCACCCCATAACAGGCAGTGTGCAGAACCCCCCAATTCTCCCATAACAGGCAGTGCACAGAACCCCCCAATTACCCTGTAACAGGCAGTGTGCAGAATCCTCCTCATTCACCCCATAACAGGCAGCATGCAGATTCATCCCCAACCAGCCTCTAAATGGGCAGTGTGCATAATCCCCCAATCACCCCAAAACAGGCAGTATCCGGCACTCCCCCAATTACCCCATAATAGGTAGCATGCAAAATCACCTCCCCAATCACTTTATAACAGGCAGCATGCAGAGTCCTCCCCAATCACCTTTTAAACCGTCAGTGTGCATAATACCCCAATCACTCCATAAGAGGCAGCAGGCTAAATCCCCCCTTCCCAATCACCCCATAACAGGCAGCATGCAGAATTACGCTCCAATTACCCCATAACAGGCAGTGTGCAATGGAGAAACTAAACAGCAGATGTAGCATATGTACAGCCGGTGTCTATCAATGTATGCAATGCTGGCCATACACAGGGCACCCCACCCACCATAACCGCAGGAACGCAGGTAAGGTATGTGGACTTTTCCTTTACTAGTCCCCACATTTGCTCTATGCAATATTCGCCCCCCCCCCACGTTTGTATCTTATGGAGTGAAAAAAACAGTACCTAGTTGCACTGCACTTGAAAAGCACTGGGCACAGCATGTTTGCTTTGCACCCCCAGTTCATGGAAATCTAGTGCTGCATTTGGAAATTAAAGCATGAGATAAACAACCACAGTAAACAACAAACTGTACTCCAACATGTTTATAGTATTTTGTGACATGTTTGGAGTTAGCTTTTTATGCTAATGTATGACACAGTGCTTTGTAGTAGCCAATATGGCCACCCAATTGCTGCGTAAAATTTCCATGATTTTTTAAAACATTTTCATAACAGCCATTTTACATCCGACTTATTTCTTATTCTCCATTGATTATTTATTCCCATTGCATTGAAATAAAGCGTAAGGCTTTCCATGTTTACATTACTAAGCAACATCTAATTAAAAAAGTTGATCAAATATTAATAGAGTTGGGGCGTGGTTAAGATGGCCGCCTAGACGGACGTGTCTGCTAGGGGCTCCTTGGACATATCCTGAATTTATTGCCTTCTGGGCTATTTGGGCACGTTAGGACACCTTGGGCTCACTTACCTGGGCTGAGGGATCGAACCTGCTGCTGAGGAGATCTGTGGCGGCGCGGCGGTGGAAGCGGCTCCCGAGCGTCCTCGGCAGCCTGTGAGACCCGGAGCTGCGGCAGCCTGGTGGCGGGGCGCGCGACCCCGGCGTGTGGAGAGCGGGCGGAGGCGGTGGGCGAGGTATCGGCCCCTGAAGGATCCGGCGGCGGAGAGAGAGGGAGGGAGTGCCCGGAGATCGTGAAGGCACCCCCGTGGTGCTGCTGGTGGCGGTGTGATCCGGGCGGCGGGCGGCGGCCGGCCGGTGGAAAAGACGTGTGGCCCCATTGTGAGCTGCAGAGCGGCGGCGGAGGAGGATCTGCCCCTGTGTGAGCTGGGCAGCGGCGGCAGTCACAGGAGACTCCCCCCGGGAGCGCAAGTGTCTCCCCGCAGAGGACCGCAGCAAGCAGCGGTTTGGCGGGAAGTTGGAGGAGAGGTCGGCGCCATCTTGCTAACGGTGAGGAGAGCTGCGGTGTCGCTAGGGGACACATGGGATGGCAGACTGTGCGGGGGAGGCCTGTGACATATAGAGCAGATCCTGCTGCTGAGCCCTGTCAGAGGGGGTGTGTGAAGCCAGAGGGGATTTTAAGACTCCCTGACAGAGCCTGGAGGCCCCTTACCCATATATTGGAGCAGCTGAGGTGGGTCCCTCAGGACGGCGCGGCGGCTGGCCCTTTGAGCCCCATATAAGCAAGGCCCCCTGAAATCTCCACAATACAATCACCCAGCGGTTGGGGGCAGCAACAAATATCCCTGGATCCCATACCTGTGCAGTACCTGCAGGTCCCCGCCCCCCTCTTCTGAGCGGCAACGTGAGGCTCTCTGAACCCTACATCTGTGCTTCCTGAGCCCCCCCGCCTGTATACTATCTGCGTGACTCCTTGAACCCTATATCTGTGCAGAAAAACGAGCTCCTGGAATCCTATATCTGTGCAGCATACTCTGCCTTCCCTATATCTGTGCAGCAGGACAAGCCGCAAAACAAGCTCCCTGAACCCCATTCCTGTGCAGCATCCGAGAGCTCCTTGAACCCTACATCTGTGCCGCTAAGCAAGCCCCTTGAACCCTATATCTGTGCGGCGCCTGGAAGCCCCTTGCTTCCTATATCTGGGCCGCAGAACAAGCCCCTCGAACCCTATTACTGAGCAGCATTCTTTGATCCCCATATCTGTGCCGCTAAACCGGCTCTCCTGGGACCTGTGTCTGTGCAGCATCTGAGAGCTCCTTAAACCCTATATCTGTGCCGCTAAACAAGCTCCTTGGACCCTATATCTGTGCGGCGTCCGAGAGCTCCTTGAACCCTATATCTGTGTCGCTAAACAAGCTCCTCGATCCCTAGATCTGTGCAGCTTCTGAGTGCTCCTCGATCCCTATATCTGTGCAGCATCTGAGGGCTCCTTGAAGCCTATACATCTGCTCCTTGAACCCTATATTGGCGCCGGAAAACAAAACAAGCTCCTTGAACCCTATATCTGTGCAGCATCAGAGTACCCTCCTGAACCCTATATCAGTGCCGCAAAATAAGCTCCAGGAACCCTATATCTGTGCAGTATCTAGGTGCTCCTTGAATTCTATACTAACTCCTTGAATCATATCGGTACAGCACCTGAGAGCTCCTTTAACCCTGTATCTGAGCCGCTAAACAAGCTCCTTGAACCTTCTATCTGTGCAGCAGCCGGGTGCTCCTCGAACCCTGTATCTGGGCACCGCAAAACAAGCTCTTTGAACCTCATATCTGCGGGCTTCTGGAACCCTGCATTTGGGCACTGCAAAAAACAAGCACCTTGAACCCTGTACGCCTTTCTTCTTACGTATGTCAGGCAATAGGAAGCGTAAATCCACAGTGGTCAGTTGCAGCACGCAAACAATGGAAACTCCAGGCGGAGCCGGGCCGGAGCCCTCTAATCCGGACACAGCGGCGATCATGGCTGCCATAGCCTCTTGTCAAAACGCCTTTACAACTAAATTTGATACTCTTCAGGAGCAGTTCAATTATTTCCGTCACGACCTGGATAAGATTCGGGACCGTACAGGGGAGAATGAGAGGAGAATTGGGGAGATGGAGGATCGCTTGTCTGTGCAGGCGGG
This sequence comes from Gastrophryne carolinensis, assembly GCA_027917425.1. Taxonomy (NCBI): domain Eukaryota; kingdom Metazoa; phylum Chordata; class Amphibia; order Anura; family Microhylidae; genus Gastrophryne; species Gastrophryne carolinensis. Next base: position 219,916,286 of record CM051234.1, read on the forward strand.
GGAGCTGGCAACCTTACGAAGACAGGTGACTGTTCTATTGGGAAGGGGAATAGGAGAAATAATGTTAGAATCCTGGGACTGCCCGAAAAATCGGAGGGCTCCTCCCCGGAGGAGTTTGTTGAAAACCTTATACGAGATACCCTGGCACCCAGGAACCTGACCACATTTTTCACAATAGAGAGAACACATAGAATCCCGCTGAGATCCCCCCGCCCGGGGCCCTGCCAAGACCATTTATATTTAAAGTTCTCCATTATAAGGACAGAGATGCTATACTCGCCGCGGCCAGGTCGAAAGGTGGGGTGTCTTATGAGAACGCCCGGCTGTCTTTTTACCCGGATTTCACATCGGAAGTCCAGAAATTGCGGCGCTCATTCAACGGTGTTAGAGAACGGCTTAGAAAGAAAAAGATTAAATACGCCATGCTGTTCCCGGCGCGACTGCGTGTTCAAGATGGAGAGTCTATTAAATTCTTCACATCGGCCGAGGAAGCTAACATATGGCTTGACTCTCTGCCAGGGGCCTGACGAACTGGGCTCCGATCGGAGAGAATAGACCAGCCATTGCTTTGACCTGTTTTCTTCCCCCTTGTTCGGCCTGCGCCGGTGGAGGGGGTCCGCCTCCACTGCTCTCCCGGGAGCCCCACTGATGGGTGCTCTGGTGGAGCCCGAGGTGGTGCTTTGTTATGCATCTTGTTTAAAGTTAATGAAGTTGTGTTTCTTGTGATGCCTAAATAGCCAGTGCATCCTGTCAGCAATTGTTACAGGGGAGCCTTTGGCTCCGGATTCCCAGGGCGCGACGGGCGCTTGCCCTTTCCATCCCCCTCCCACCCGTCCCACTTAATGCCCATCCTTTGTCCCCTCTCCCCCCCCCCCCGGTCCCCCTACTGCCCTCCTCTATTTGCCTCCCATAGCCCTCGCTATTGAGGTCTGAGAGCCCCATTAAGAATCTCCCCCTTCCTCTTTCCCTGATTCCCTCTCGCTAGCTCTGGGAACCCGTGGTGGATAATCCGCTGACCCGTATCTGTTCAGCAAGCCTGTTTTTTGCAGACCCCTAGGCAGCGGGCCTGCGCATCCCAATTGCACATAGTTAAACCAGTGTTGTGTTACTTTGTTTGGGGATATGATGCTCGCCAAGGTGGTGGAGCGGGGTGGGGGGTGGGTGGTGGGCTCGGGAGGGGGTTACAGTTAAAATGTTGTATTATCTGTTCTGTTAGTTGTTGTCTGTGTGTGGGTATGACTGCGATGTATGATTGCTGGACTCGAGTAATAGGAAGATCTCTGGGAGGGATGGAGGACCACAGGGAGGCGGCCTTTGATAGTAGCACTTTACGCGGTAATAATGCGTGAGTGTAAATTTCTCTCCTGGAATGTCCGGGGGCTTCATGATAAGATCAAGAGGGCCACTGTCCTCCAGTTTGTTAAGAAGTATAAACCGAATGTAGTTATTCTCCAAGAGACCCATCTGGTGGGCCAGAGGGTGTTGGCATTGAAGAGGCCATGGATCCAGAGCTCCTTTCATGCCTCATTCTCAGCCTACTCAAGAGGAGTATCAGTGTTGAACTCTAAGGGTACCCCGTTTATGTTGCTCTCAGCACACGTTGACCGAGAGGGTTGTTATGTTATTCTTCATGCTAAATTGAGGGATACTGTTATGATAATAGTCGGAGTGTATGTTCCCCCACCATTTTCTGCTAGGATTCTAGACAAAATAATGGAGAAAGTACTTTCCTACCCCCCAGCCCCGATACTGCTGTTAGGAGACTTTAATATGGTTTTGGATTCGGCGCTGGACAGGCTGAGTAAGAATCCAGGTCCCAAGACCCAACTGGCAAACTGGGCAGAAACGCTGGGGCTGCAGGAGCTTTGGAGGTGGAAGCACCCCACCGACAAGGCATTCTCCTGTCACTCGGTTACACACAAGTCCCTGTCCAGAATTGACCTTGCGTTCTCCTCGCCTGAATTTCTAACCAAGGTGGCGACCTGTAGTTATCTCCCGAGAGGGGTCTCGGACCACTCACCCTTACTGATCACAGCCGGATTGTCACGGAGGCGGGAGAACTGGGTGGGATGGAACCTGAACCCTCTATGGTTGGAAGCCCCCGACATTAAGAGTAGTCTGAAATCCTCTACCGAGGCATTCTGGGGCTGTAGTACGGTGGAGACGTCGGTGGAAGTTAGATGGGATGCCTTCAAAGCTGTTACCAGAGGGGCGGCCATTAGCGCTATCGCTGCAGCTAGGAGGAAGAAGGGGAGGGAAGTGGCAGATCTTGAGAGTAAACTGGCGCGAGCGGAGGAGAAGTTTAGTACAACCTCGGATAGCAGAAACCATTCAACACTGTTGGCATTAAAGAGGGAATATAATCTGCTTCTGACCGACTCGGCTAGGAAATTACTGCTATATAAGCAGGCAACAATTTTTGATAAAGGGGATAAGAACGGTAAGACCCTGGCCTACCCAGCGAGAGCCGAAAGCCAACCCAACCACATTGCTGAAATCCTAGATAATGGGACGAGAGTGACGGGGGGGAGGAGATAGCCCAGAGGTTTCTGGAGTACTACTCGGCCTTATATTCCTCGAGGGCGAGCTATGGGACGACTGATCTGGGTAACTATCTGGACCAGATTGTCTTTCCGAGGCTGACTGAGGAAGATCGGGAGGCTTTGAACTCCCCTATCACCATGGATGAGATCTCTGGCGCAATTAGGAGGCTTTCTAGCAGGAAGGCGCCAGGACCAGATGGGATGCCGGCCGAGTGGTATAAACAGGACCTTGAACAAGTGACTCCAAAGTCAAGGAAGGGAGACCCCCTGACTCCTGTGCGTCTTACCGTCCTATATCCCTGTTGAACCAAGATGCAAAAATATTGGCCAAGATACTGGCCACTAGGCTAAACAAAGTTATTCTACATTTGATCGGGCCAGATCAGTCAGGGTTTATGCCAGGGCATACCACGGACTGATGTCCAATCTCCAAATTATACATGATAACCATGGGAAACGGGTGGTTATATCATTAGATAATGAGAAAGCCTTCGACTCGCTAGAATGGGAATATCTCTGGGCAGTTTTAGAAAGATTTGGGCTCCCTGCTAGTTTTATTACATATATCAAATTATTATATGAACGGCCAACTGCCCGGATACGGGTTAATGGGTGTTACTCTAATTCATTCGCCTTGCATAGGGGGACAAGACAGGGCTGCCCATTATCGCCGCTGCTCTTTGCTTTAGCTATCGAACCCTTGGCGATCATTGTCAGGAATTCCCCAAGTATCTCTGGATGGAAGTTGGGAGCAGTAGAGGAAAAGCTATCCCTATATGCAGACAACACACTGCTGTACCTAGCGGATGGCCATAAGTGTCTGGACGCAGCTCTGGACACTATTGGAGTGTTTGGGAGGTTCTCAGGACTGAGGATTAACTGGGATAAATCCAGTCTAATGTTAGTGGATGAGCTTGTTTCCCCCGACATCTCCCCGAGGCCTCAATTAAAAATAGTCCAACAATTTAAATACTTGGGGATCATGATTAGTAGGCAACCAAGTGAGTTCATATCTCTGAATATTTCCCCTGTCGTGTCAAGGCTAAGGCAGCGGGTTGCTCAGTGGGCGAACCTTCCCCTGTCAGTCATGGGCAGAATCAATATATATAAAATGATATTCCTTCCAAAATTTCTGTATATATATTAGGCCTCGCCAGTGTTGCTGCCCGTCTCCCACTTTAAGATGTTGGATTCAATTCTGTTTGGCTTTATCTGGGGGCAGTCTCCACCTAGGCTTAACAGACAAATAATGAAAGCACAGGTGGCGGAGGGGGGTCTAGCGGTCCCGCACATGCAATTGTATTTTTATTCTACGCAGCTCCTGTTTGTGCACTGGTGGCTCTGTCAGCCGCAAAACAACCCGGTGGTAGGTCTGGAAGTGGCGGTGTTGGGTTCTCCTGAGAAACTATCCCTCTTGGTGTATAGGGGGGTTCGGGGGGTCCGGGAGGCAACCGGTTGTATGAGGGCAGTGTGTAACATATGGGAAAGGGTGGCCAAGCTGATCAGGAATCCGGACGAGGCCCAGCATTGGTCCCCCTTTGCTCCTCTCTGGAACAACCCCAAGCTCCCTGAGTTGGTTTCAATGCAGGATCCGCAGTTTTGGGATGGAAGGGGCCTCCAGACGCTGGGCCAGGTGTACAGGGATGGAGTGCTTATGTCGTTTGACCAAATCAGGGAGACCTTTCGAATTTCCCACCGGGACTTCTTTCGCTACCTGCAACTCAGGCACGCTCTGCAAACTCAATTCCACAGGGACAGTCCGAATTTTTCGGTGTCCCAGGTGGAGAGTGCGGTGAGAGGGACGGACTTGGGGAAACCTGTCTCTACATTGTACAGGTGCCTGGTTGCTGGGCTGGAATCCCCCAGGGGGAAGGTTGAAAGCAGGTGGCAGACCCTGGACCAAACCTTAGACCGGGATGACTGGGAAGAAATCTTACACTCATCGGTCATAGAAGCCAGAGACAGATTTATCCAGACCAAGTGGATACATCAAGCCTACATCACGCCGATACGGCTGCATAAGATGGGATTACTGGCTAGTGATTTATGTCCCAGGTGTGAGAGGTACATGGGAACATGTGACCTGGTCCTGTGAGGTTCTGGTAAGATATTGGGGAGAGGTGATGGATTTGATTGGTGGAGTGGTGGGCACTCGGATTACCGGCTCGATTTCCTTATGTCTTCTGGGGGTGGTCGAATCACTGTCGCTGTCGAGGCCGCTGAAATCATTCTTTAGACTGCTGCTCTTTTATGCCAGGGAATGTGTTCTGCTTAATTGGAAACACCCGGCCAAACCATCCGTACAGGCGTGGAGGGCTCTAGTTAACCAGAAACTCACTATGTACAAACTGACATACACAGCTTGGGGGGTGCCTGATAAGTTTGAGAAGATATGGGGTCCCTGGCTGCAGAGTCAAGACACCGCTTCAGAGGACGATTAGGGAGAGAAAAGGTCTACTTAAAGGGGCGAGGCTGCTCACCTATGGTAGGTTGAGTTATTGAGCGAGTTAAAGTGGAATTAGGGAGACGGGAGAAGCATCCTGGAGATGTGGCTCTCCGACTAGTCCTCCCATCCCGGTGAATAGTTAACTAGATATCCGAGTCCAGAATGTATGTGTGTTGAGTGAATGGTTGTCGTGTCTAAATGTTTATTGAAACTATGCTACTGAGCTGGGTGCCTGCGGCACCTCAATGTGATATGTGACTTGTATTCGTGTTTGATGTTTGTTGAACTGCAAATAAAAAGAAACTTAAAAAAAAAAAGAAGTCCTAAAAAATAAATATATATTAATAGAGTTGAACTTCAGTGCAACTGTTTTAAGAATTTTCTTTTTTGACCTTAAACGAGGCACAAAGAGTTTAAAAATGTATAGCGGTAGACTGCATATTTAAAAATAAGCAATTTCTTGCCAGCATTAGGGGTTTGTTTGACGCTGAACCATAGTAACATGTTTATCCTCTGTATGAACAGCTGCTCAGCACCCATTGTCAGCCACCGACTTGCACACTGCCATTGTGGTAGCATTACAGGACATGTTCCTACTTCACACTACTCCTGAAATCTATACCGGAATTGTATGGCAAAAGCTGGCTAGACTGAAAGTCAGTTGTGGTTATTTGTACAAGCAGATAACCGTGCAGATGATCGTCTTTAGCGGGAAGAACATACACGCAGGGCTGGGTTTTTCTTTACTGTTTGTTGTAATATCAGCGGGGAATACATTTCTGCTCTGCAGAAACTTATGAATGCTTAGGCAGTGGTCCAGCATTATTTAAGCCTTTGCATCGTTAGGACTTCTTGATGATGTCTGACTAAAACCAACATTATTTTAAAGTTTGGACAGCAAAGATGAAAAGGGTGTCTAATTAAAAAAATGACAATTATGTAATGGTGACCTAAGGTTGAGACCAGAATTAATGCAATCAAACAGTAATTTTTGACTGCCCACTCCTCCAGCAAGCCTGGCCTTGGATAATTTCGCTATGTGTGACCGCCCATCTAACATGATTTTTAGTCAGCAGTCACATTGGGGGCACGTCCAGCTGCCAGACTAAGGGATCAAGGCTACCGGAGATTAAGTTTAAAGTTAAGCAGGTCGAATACCAATCGGGATTCCCCATGCTGCAAAACAGTCATTTTCGTGATCAACTGTCAAAATTGACTGTTAGGTGTAACGGACATATAACAAACCTCTGCTAGGAGGGTTCTGGAAAACTCTTCTGTGTGTGTGTGGGTGGGCGGAGCCAGCCATGAGAGAGAGGCTTGTGAGGTAATTCCAGCAGGTTATAAAAGGCACAGCACAGCTCTGAGGGAGCAGAGTCCGTGAGGTGGGTCAAAGGGAGCACTTCTGTGTCTGTATGTGTTTCTGAGCCCACATAAATTATAGGGCCACAGTGAAGTTTTTGGTTGAAACTAACTCTCTCCTTATTTACCTCACTGCTGGACTGTGTGAGGGGTGTAAAGACTTATTTTTTTGTGTGTTATTCACTGTGTGAAGCATCCCGCGGAGCGCAAAGAAAAGGACTCAGCGCGGTTGGAGGACGCCCTTAATTTTAATTTTATTTAGGAGAGTTTTGAGGCTGTGACCGTTGAAGAAAGAAATATCCAGAAAATATTTAAAGAAACAGCATCATTTTAGTCAGAAATAACAGGACATTTTCCACCAAGTTCGTTTGGTCTAAGGATAAGTGAACTTTTCTCAGTTCTCCTCACTATTTAAAGCATAGTTACAAATTTAGAGCATCATCTATCTGAAGTTTATTATATAGAGTTAATCTTACATTTAAAATAGATTGTGAATGTATTGATAGATTGTTTGAATTACACAGAGCATACAGTGTGTATTAAAGTTATCCAAATAGCCATATATGATAAAGTGACCTAGACACAAGTTTATCCTTTGTTTAACATATTCATCCTCCCCCCCCCCATATTCTTCAAGTAGAAATTATACTAGATTCTTCTACAGTCATTTATTGCCTTAAACCAGTGGCTATATACACCAACTATTGTTTTCAATGTATTCAAGCGTTAAATTCTAAATTGGTTCTTATTTATCTGGTGTGGTGTGTTTTATTCCATTATTTAAACAATCCCACCCTACATATTTTTGGCTGTAGTCGGCAGGATAAAAAACTCCGTGCCATGAAGTCCTCGGTAGATGCCGGTGAATCTAGTGAAACAATGTTTAGCCAAACTAGTGGGGTTGGGTTTCCCCTTCCCATTATTGTGCCTATGGGAACAGCGGGAGCCAATGTACCTAAATTTGATGGATATAATTTGGCAATAGGAGATTGGGCAGAAAGGCTACGCACTACTGCCAGATTATATCAAGTCCAACCTGCACACCAAGTTGACCTGGCATTACAATCACTGGAGGGAGACGCTCGCGAGGCTATTCTGGTGTTGCCTCAATCTCAGAGAACTAGTCTGGATATCATTATAAAAAGGCTAGAGTTACTGTATGGGGAGACAACTGAGACAGCAGAATGCAAAACTCGTTTTTATGGTCGCAAACAGTTGGATGGAGAGTCAGTTCAGAAATTTGCTGTGACATTACAAAAACTTTGGAAAAAAATTTCCAAAAGTGAGGGGAGTGAGGATGATCAGACCCCTGCAATTGACCAAATAATAAGGGATCAATTTATTAATGGAATAAGAAACCCTGCTCTGAAAAGGTCCTTAAGAGATATGGTCAGGGCTGATGAGGATGTAGAATTTGATCGCATATTAGTGGAAGCATTAGATCGAAATCGAGATGAGGGAAATATGAATCTCTATTGGACTCAACCAATACAAACCAAAGAAAAGGGGGAGGACTACAGGGAAGCAAAAAGGGAAGAAACAAAAGTTTTGACAGATGCTATAAAGAGTTTAGGGGAAAGCCTAACTACTGTTTTAAAAAAAGAATTAGCCTCATTAAAAGAGGCCGTTATGAGTAAAGGGGCGGGAGGATGGGAGCATAATATGACTCTCATGGACCTGACCAACGTCGATGTTGGAGGTGTGGTCAACCTGGACATCTAGCAAGACAATGATCAGGAGGTTCTGTTTCCGGGTCATCTGGGTCTGGTATTCTTCACCCTCGACCTTTAAACTAGAACATCCTACAGCTGAGGGGCAAGCTGTAGGAGGCAATGATACTAAGACCCCTGAGTTATTTCCAGCAGTAGTGGGCAATTGCCCAGTGATAAAAGCAAAAATTAATGGACAGATGATACGTTGTTTAATTGATACTGGTTCGGAGGTGTCATTAATTAATAACGAAACCTATCTTCAGATCGCTGCCAACCTGGATAAATTAGATGAGATTGACATTAAGCTAAAGGCTGCTAATGACCAACCTTTACCCATACTGGGGGTGACTTGGGTGGACATTGAACTTTTTGATAAAATTATTGGTCAAAAAGGGTTGATCGTCACACAAAACACTGCATTGCCATCTACTCCAGTAATATTGGGAATGAATGTTCTTCGGGAACTGGATGGTCTAATGTTTAATGAATTTGGACCAGCATATTGGTCCCAAATCTCTGAAAAACGAAATGATCAAAAATGGTTGCTCAAGTTGAAAAGAGTATGTAGCATACATTGCACCTTGCGTAAAAACAGAGGGAGCGTGGGAGTCATACGCACACCATCTAAGAAAGAAATAGTCCTCCCCCCTAGAAAAGAGGTAATCATACCCTTGAGGGTGGGGGGTCATTGTAGAGTCCAAGGTATCCCTTTGCTAGTGGAACCAATCAGAGAATTTGGAGTGAATGGGGAATGGTTGGTAGGACGTACTCTCTCCCATGTCACACAAGGGGTAGTTTCTGTCAGACTCATCAATCTAGGACAGATACCTATAACATTGCCCCGCCATTTCTTGATAGCTGAAGTACATGCAATAGAGTCCACTGTTAATTCTGTCCTAGAGAAACCGCATCAGAAAAAACATGCTGAAACCTCCATTACCGCACAGCTTGAGGAGTTATGGACACAGCTGGGGTTGGGTGATTCATGTTTGACTCCTGAGCAATTAGAAGAACTTCGAGAAGTGCTGCGACGCAATATAACAGCTTTTGCCCTAACAGAAGATGATGTGGGACATACTTCAGCTATTGAACATCATATAGTCACAACTGAGGACAAACCAAGTCGTGAACGCTATAGAAATATTCCCCCAGCACTTTATCAAGAAGTAAAGGACATATTGGATAAAATGATAGAAGGAGGAGTGGTGAGACCAAGTCAGAGTCCTTGGGCTTCTCCCACCGTACTGGTCCGAAAGAAAAATGGACAACTCCGGTTCTGTGTAGATTATAGAAATTTAAACGCTTTGACATTAAAAGATGCGTATCCCTTGCCACGAGTAGAGGAATCATTGGCGGCATTAAGAAAAGCTACCTTATATACTACCCTGGATTTAGCCTGCGGATATTGGCAAGTGCCTATTAGAGAGCAAGATAAACCAAAGACAGCGTTCATTACACCCATGGGACTGAATGAGTTTAACCGGATGCCATTCGGACTGTCAAATGCCCCCAGTACTTTCCAAAGACTCATGGAACAATGTCTGGGAGATTTAAACTTTCAAACCGTTCTCATCTACCTGGATGATGTGATCATTTTTTCTAGAAATTTCCAGGAACATTTAGAACATATTGAACAAGTATTACAAAGAATTATTGCATTTGGACTCAAACTGCACCCCAGCAAATGCAAATTCACTCAACAAATCAAATATCTCGGGCATATAGTTGCAGAATCGGGAATAGCACCCGACCCAGAAAAAAATGGAGGCTGTGAAAAATTGGCCTCGGCCAAATACTGTGAAGGAAGTAAGAGGTTTCCTGGGACTAGTTGGCTACTACAGGCGGTATATCAAAGGATTTGCTCAAAGTGCAGAACCTCTCCATCGACTACTTAGAGGTAAACCGCAAGGTAAAAACAAATGTGTGGCCGAAAACATCCAATCTGTATGGAAAGAGGAACAGGAAAAAAGTTTCAATGAACTAAAGCAAAAACTTTTAGAGGCTCCAGTCTAGGGGTACGCTGATTACAGTAAGCCATTTATATTACAAACTGATGGCAGTCTACAGGGATTAGGTGCAATTCTGGCACAGAAGCAAGAAGGAAGAGAGAGAGTCATTGTGTATGCCAGTCGCTCTCTCAGACCGACTGAAAGGAATCCTAGTAACTACAGTTCATTTCGTCTCGAACTCCTAGCAATTGTATGGGCGGTAACTGAAAAATTTCGTGAATATCTAACCGGGGGTCGAGTGGATATCATTACTGATAACAACCCTTTACTATACCTCAATACTGCTAAGCTGGGAGCCCTTGAACAGAGGTGGGTAGCTCGATTGGCCTCATTGGATTATCATATTCACTATAGGCCAGGACATAATCATACCAATGCTGACGCCCTATCTCGCTTCCCCTTGGGGAAACTGGACACTGATTCCGATCAGATGTTAGAAGAAGTGGAAATTCCTCCCTTACGAGTTCGCCCATTGGAAATCAGAGAAAAAGAGATTGAGGAGGTTCAGATAAATGCTACAACTGCAGAAATATGCGACAAAGGGGAATGGCAGAAATGGCAGTCTGAAGACTCAGATTTGTTGAAAATTTTGACTCACCTTCAAATTGGTGATAAACCCTCTTACCGGGAGAGAAAACTGTTGACTGATAGAGGAAGAGCCATTTGTCGACAATGGGACAAATTGTTCATCAAGGATGGAGTTCTGTATCGCCGTGCATGGGAAAATGGAGAAGAGCGATGTGTTTGGCAGTTTGTAGTGCCAATTGAAATGGTGGAAGGTATTAGTTCAATTCTACACCAAATGGGTGGTCACTTCCAAGGCGATAAATTGGAGGCTCTGGGAAGAAGGTACTTTTATTTCCCACGGATGAGGGAGCACCTAGAGCAAGCATGTAAAAGTTGTAAAGAATGCAATATCCATAAAGGCCAAGAACAACACACCCAACCTATGACTATAGTGGCTAATGAGCCTTTTGACCTGTTGACCGTGGACTTTATCAAGATTGCCGAATCCTCTTCTGGACATCAATTTGCTATGGTCTGTGTAGACCATTTTACAAAATTTGCGATCGTGATACCCACTCATGATCAAACAGCCCATACCACGGCTTGTCTACTATGGAAAAATGTATTCAGACCTTATGGCTGCCCACGTAGACTACTTTCTGATCAAGGCGCTAATTTCGAAGCACAAATAATTAAGGAACTGTGCCAGCTTCATGGAATTCGTAAAGTACATACTAGTCCCTACCATCCTCAGGGAAATGGGGTTTGTGAAAGATTTAATCGAACCCTGTTGGAATTAATCAGAACCCTGGGAAGTGAAAAGCTTGAACAATGGCCTGAACATATAGATGATGTGGTTTGGATTTATAACCATATGTTACACTCATCCACAGGATTTACACCGTACTACTTAATGTTTGGGCGACCGGGAAGATTACCCCTGGACTTCGTGTTGGGGACCCAAGAAGTGGTTGAACCTAGAGCTACTGATCAATGGGTGAAGGAACATAGGCGGCGCTTATTACGAAGTAAAGAAATGGTCCATCAACGGTTACAAACCGAGGAAAACCCTACCCAGAAGGGCCCATTACTGCAAACTGGAGACAGAGTGTTAGTCCGTCGGACCTTTGCACGAAGAAAAAACTAGTTGCAAAATGGGAAACTGATCCTTATGTTGTAATAAAGCAGCCTTTTCCTAAATTGCCTGTGTATGACGTGAAACGAGAGGATGGGAAGGGATCAGAACGGCGGTTACACCGGAACTTGCTTAGACCATGTGGATTTATAATGACTTCAGAAGAAGAGCTGGTAAAGACGTCTGAGGATAGTCCCACCAACAAAAACAATTGGCCAGAGGAGGATGACTGGTGGGTCACCCAACCCCAACTTCCTGCAGGGTCAAACAAGGAAAAAGAGAGACCCATGGAAACAGAACTAAATTTACCAGAGGAACAGGTAGCAGAAATAGAATTGGGAGTGGAGCCCTCATCCCTCATAGGAGACCCCCAAGGACATTTTCCCCAACAGACTGAGGACGAAAGGGGGGAAGCAAGGGATTCTGAAATAGAAGCTAGATATCCAAAAAGAGATACTAGAGGGCAGCTTCCACAATACTTGGAAAATGATCAATTATAGGCAGAGGACTGCTAATAAAAAAAAAGGGGGAAATGTGTAACGGACATATAACAAACCTCTGCTAGGAGGGTTCTGGAAAACTCTTCTGTGTGTGTGTGGGTGGGCGGAGCCAGCCATGAGAGAGAAGCTTGTGAGGTAATTCCAGCAGGTTATAAAAGGCACAGCACAGCTCTGAGGGAGCAGAGTCCGTGAGGTGGGTCAAAGGGAGCACTTCTGTGTCTGTATGTGTTTCTGAGCCCACATAAATGATAGGGCCACAGTGAAGTTTTTGGTTGAAACTAACTCTCTCCTTATTTACCTCACTGCTGGACTGTGTGAGGTGTGTAAAGACTTATTTTTTTGTGTGTTATTCACTGTGTGAAGCCTCCCGCGGAGCGAAAAGAAAAGGACGCCCTTAATTTTAATTTTATTTAGGAGAGTTTTGAGGCTGTGACCGTTGAAGAAAGAAATATCCAGAAAATATTTAAAGAAACAGCATCATTTTAGTCAGAAATAACAGGACATTTTCCACCAAGTTCGTTTGGTCTAAGGATAAGTGAACTTTTCTCAGTTCTCCTCACTATTTAAAGCATAGTTACAAATTTAGAGCATCATCTATCTGAAGTTTATTATATAGAGTTAATCTTACATTTAAAATAGATTGTAAATGTATTGATAGATTGTTTGAATTACACAGAGCATACAGTGTGTATTAAAGTTATCCAAATAGCCATATATGATAAAGTGACCTAGACACAAGTTTATCCTTTGTTTAACATATTCATCCCCCCCCCCCCCCCCATATTCTTCAAGTAGAAATTATACTAGATTCTTCTACAGTCATTTATTGCCTTAAACCAGTGGCTATATACACCAACTATTGTTTTCAATGCATTCAAGTGTTAAATTCTAAATTGGTTCTTATTTATCTGGTGTGGTGTGTTTTATTCCATTATTTAAACAATCCCACCCTACAAACTGTCAAAATTGACTGTTAGGTTGCATTAAAATGTATTTGCTGTGCTAATGATACCTCTGTTGCCCTTGTGGTACCCATGGATTTTTAATATTCCTGTTTGATCACTACAGATAGGCAAAATATTTGCAGGGATGCCATTAAAAATTAATTTGGCTTAAACCAGGGCACCCAACTGTTACATTGAGAGCCACATTCAGCACTAGTAGAGGGTCTTGAGCCACAGAATGAAAAAATTGGTTACTGCATGAATTCTTCCCCCCCACACCCCATAAAATACTTTACTTGTCTCTTTACAAGTGGATTCTCTACCTCCAAGAAGGTTTAATGGCAGACAGGTAAAGAAGTGTGACAGCCTATCTCTGGAGCTTTCAGCACAACATTTAACAGGAGACTGGAAAGTGTGGACCTGGAAGGTAAGCTGCCACACTTCCCCATGTGTCCAACTGATTGACCCTAGGCAGTCTGATCTATCAATCTAACCTTGTTGTGCATGTGAATTGACATTACTTTTTAAATCAAATCAATTTGGCAGATCTGTATATATTAGAGTGTGGATTATGAAACTCAAAGAAAACTAACCATACTTTGTGGTTACCATACCATACAAAAGCACCAGTTACAAATGACATCATTTGGAAATGTATACTACATAACAATGGCTTTCCTTTATAAGGATTTTTTGCTTATTTAAACCAAAAAAGCAATCCATACACTTGAAAATATTGCAGACAGTTTTAATGGTCCTTTGCACATTGTGAAACGTGTATTTGTGCTAATGCTATTAGTTAATGTGACCCTTGAGGGGTGAGTTTTCTTGCCTGACACACAAGGAATAAACCTGCACAAAGAACTTTTCTTTCCCCGCAGAGCCATAAATTAACTTAAGTTCACAGAGGATCGTGAAATTCTGTTGGTAAACAGTCACCAGCTCTGCCTTCTTATATTTATGCTCAGACCACAGACTAGTTAAAAGAAAATTACTAAACTGGGCAAAAGATAAAATTCAAACAAATATTTTTACTTTGTTTTGTATATTGCAGACTGCTTGATACTGGAGCTTGACATGGATAATTTGTGATGGCAAGGTTATTTGCTAATTATAAAACTATTGAAATATATGTATTGTGAGTGGTTGGGTGATCGGCAGTGACACGGACAACAGTCTTTTCAACAGCAAAACGGCTTTATTTAGCAAATAAAGGCCTTGATTCAATAAAGGTAGAAAAAAATTATCATGGTAGTAAAAGATTCAATTCATGAGAAGAAAGCATGAGAATGTCACTGTTACTGAATCACCAGATAAAAAGACAATGAAAGTCAATGGCACTTTTTTACTCCTGAGAAAAGTAGAGTACTGTTTACTCCTTTCTAAACTGTAGTAAAAGCCGCCATTGACTTTCATTGTCTTTTTATCTAGTGATTCAGTAACAGTGACATTCTCAGACTTTTTTCTCATGAATTGAATTTTTTACTACCATGAGAATTTTTATCTACCTTTATTGAATCGAGGCCAAAGTGTTCAAACGCAAATTATCACTTGCTTCAGGGATTGCAGCATCAATGCAATAAATCAAAAGTGGTTACTTCACCAATCAAATGTAAGTCCAGGGCTGGGTACTCCAGCAAGCTGTAACTCCAAGGCAAGTTAAATCCACTTTGCAGGGCCTACCAGCCCTCCACTGCTCATCCTCACAAGGCCACGGTTAGGGGGTGCAAAAGCCAAGTCCTTCAGCTTACATACAGTCCTTTTCTTCACCACTTGTGCACCTCAGCCTGGGCTCCCTCCTACAGGCTGCTCAATAGACAACTGACAGGTCGTGTGTCTCCTTTTTATTCAGGCTTCCCCTGTAATCAGCCTGAACACCTGTGCACGGCCTGAGATCATGGAACAAACCTGAAAGGGATTGGGAAAAGTGACCTGGGTCCTGAAAACCCGGCACGGATCGTGCCTGATACAGCCTAGCAGGGGAGAAATACACAACATTTATGACATTCTTATACACTTTACCACAGTATATATGAATATTAAAAATAAATTGTGGATTTGGGTCTGTGTAATTTTGCCACTACTCATTCTACTATTTATTTCAGACATTTGTTTATAGGATTGATGGCTTGGACACATTTAGTTTACAACCACTTACCTACTCATATCCCATGACCCATGAGACCTCTTGTGTCTTGCTTTTTCAGCACTGAATACCTACCTAAGGCACAATACGGCTTAGAATCATTGATGTAACTAGAGATGAGCGAACTTTTGAAAAATTCTATTCGACTGATTCGCCGAATTTTCCAACAAAAATCGATTCGACCTGAATTTATTTGCGACAAATCGCTATTAAAAACAACTATTTCTGAGCCTCCTAGAGCCTCAATAGGGTTGTAAACCATTCTGCCTTGCTGTAACACGCATAGGACGCGTGCTGGGTTATTGAAATAATACTGTAAATAATTATCACATGCAGATCGGAGGCATCGCTAATAGAATTGCAAAGCGGCACAATTGCAGAGAGTTGAGGTGGCATCACTATGAGGGGCCCCTATAGTGCCTGAAAAATACACCCCGGAGCTGGCAGCAGCAGGAGCCCAAAAATTAGCTGAATCACACCCTGGAGTTGCAAGCAGCAGCCGCCCAAACATTGGTTGAAAGAGACACTGGAGTTGGCAGCAAGAGCCCAAAAATTGGATGAATCACACCCTGGAGTTGCATGCAGCAGCAGCAGTAGCAGCAGGAGCCCGAACATTGCTTTAAAGAGACACTGGAGTTGGCAGCAGGAGGCCAAAAATTGGATGAATCACACCCTGGAGTTGCAAGCAGCAGCAGGAGCCCAAACACTGCTTTAAAGAGACACTGGAGTTGGCAGCAGGAGCCCAAAAAATTGGATGAATCACACCCTGGAGTTGCAAGCAGCAGCAGGAGCCCAAACATAGCTTGAAAGAGACACAGGAGTTGGCAGCAGGAGCCCAAAAATTGGCTGAATCACACCTTGGAGTTTCAAGCAGCAGCAGCAGGAGCCCAAACATAGCTTGAAAGACACACTGGAGTTGGCAGCAGGAGCCCAAAAATTGGATGAATCACACCCTGGAGTTGCAAGCAGCAGCAGGAGCCCAAACATAGCTTGAAAGACACACTGGAGTTGGCAGCAGGAGCCTAAAAATTGGATGAATCACACCCTGGAGTTGCAAGCAGCAGCAGCAGCAGGAGCAGCAGCAGGAGCCCAAACATAACTTGAAAGACACACTGGAGTTGGCAGCAGGAGCCCAAAAATTGGCTGAATGACACCCGGAAGTTGCAAGCAGCAGCAGCAGCCCAAACATAGCTTGAAAGAGACACTGGAGTTAGCAGCAGGAGCCCAAAAATTGGATGAATCACACCCTGGAGTTGCAAGCAGCAGCAGCAGCAGCATAAGCCCAAACATAGCTTGAAAGACACACTGGAGTTGGCAGCAGGAGCCCAAAAATTGGATGAATCACACCCTGGAGTTGCAAGCAGCAGCAGCATGCATGAGCCCAAACATAGCTTGAAAGACACACTGGAGTTGGCAGCAGGAGACCAAAAATTGGATGAATCACACCCTGGAGTTGCAAGTAGCAGCAGGAGCCCAAACATTACTTTAAAGAGACACTGGAGTTGGCTTCAGGAGCCCAAAAGTTGGATGAATCACACCCTGTAGTTGCAAGCAGCAGCAGCAGGAGCCCAGACATTGCTTTAAATAGACACTGGGGTTGGCAGCAGGAGCCCAAAAATTGGATGAATCACACCCTGAAGTTGCAAGCAGCAGCAGCAGCAGGAGCCCAGACATAGCTTGAAAGAGACACTGGAGTTGGCAGCAGGAGCCCAAAAATTGGCTGAATCACACCCTGGAGTTGCAAGCAGCAGTAGCAGCAGAAGCCCAAACATAGCTTGAAAGACACACTGGAGTTGGCAGCAGGAGCCCAAAATTGGCTGAATGACACCCGGGAGTTGCAAGCAGCAGCAGGAGGAGCCCAAACATAGCTTGAAAGAGACACTGGAGTTGGCAGCAGGAGCCCAAAAATTGGATGAATCACACCCTGGAGTTGCAAGCAGCAGCAGCAGCAGGAGCCCAAACATAGCTTGAAAGACACACTGGAGTTGGCAGCAGGAGCCCAAACATTGGATGAATCACACCCTGGAGTTGCAAGCAGTAGCAGCAGGAGCCCAAACATAGCTTGAAAGAGACACTGGAGTTGGCAGCAGGAGCCCAAAAATTGGATGAATCACACCCTGGAGTTGCAAGCAGCAGCGGCAGGAGCCCAAACATAGCTTGAAAGAGACACTGGAGATGGCAGCAGGAGCCCAAAAATTGGCTGAATCACACCCTGGAGTTGCAAGCAGCAGCAGCCCAACATAGCTTGAAAAAGACACTGGAGTTGGCAGCAGGAGCCCAAAAATTGGCTGAATGACACCCTGGAGTCGCAAGCAGCAGCAGCAGCAGGAGCCTGAACATAGCTTGAAAGAGACTCTGGAGTTGGCAGCAGGAGCCCAAAAATTGGCTGAATGACACCCTGGAGTTGCAAGCAGCAGCAGGAGCCCAAACATAGCTTGAAAAAGACACTAGAGTTGGCAGCAGGAGCCCAAAAATTGGCTGAATCACACCCTGGAGTTGCAAGCAGCAGGAGCCCAAACATAGCTTGAAGGGACACTGGAGGTGGCAGCAGGAGCCCAAAAATTGGCTGAATCACACCCTGGAGTTGCAAGCAGCTGCAGCAGCCCAAACATAGCTTGAAAGAGACACTGGAGTTGGCAGCAGGAGCCCAAAAATTGGATGAATCACACCCTGGAGTTGCAAGCAGCAGCAGCAGCAGGAGCCCCAACATAGCTTGAAAGACACACTGGAGCTGGCAGCAGGAGCCCAAAAATTGGATGAATCACACCCTGGAGTTGCAAGCAGCAGCAGGAGCCCAAACATTACTTTAAAGAGACACTGGAGTTGGCTTCAGGAGCCCAAAAATTGGATGATTTACACCCTGGAGTTGCAAGCAGCAGCAGCAGGAGCCCAAACATAGCTTGAAAGAGACACTGGAGTTGGCAGCAGGAGCCCAGAAATTGGCTGAATCACACCCTGGAGTGGCAAGCAGCAGCAGCAGCAGCAGCAGCCCAAACATAGCTTGAAAGAGACACTGGAGTTGGCAGCAGGAGCCCAAAAATTGGATGAATCACACCCTGGAGTTGCAAGCAGAAGCAGGAGCCCAAACACTACTTTAAAGAGACACTGGAGTTGGCAGCAGGAGCCCCAAAATTAGCTGAATTACACCCTGGAGTTGCAAGCAACAGCAGCAGCAGCTGCAGCTGCAGGGGCCCAAACATTGCTTTAAAGAGACACTGGAGTTGGCAGCAGCCACAGCAGGAGCCCAAAAATTGACTGACTCACCCTGGAGTTGGCAGCAGCAGCAGGAACCCAGAAATTGGCTGGAAGGCACTCTGAAGTTGGCAGCAGCAGGAGCACAAACATTAGCTGAAAGGCACACCCTGGAGTTGGCAGGAGCCCAAACATTGCTTGAAAGACACCCTGGAGTTGGCAGCAGCAGCAGGAGGCCAAAAATTGGCTGAAAGGCACACCCTGAAGTTGGCATCAGCAGGAGCCCAAAAATTGGTTGGAAGGCACACCCTGAAGTTGGCATCAGCAGGAGCCCAAAAATTGGTCTAAAGACATAAATATGTTTTGCACCATTTGGAAAGTGTAAAACGTGGCACCATGCTAAATCTAGTCGCATGCATCAGCAATTGGTGGGTGGAAATCCTGGCTGATCCATCTCTGATTCATTTTGACAAAGGTGAGTCTCCACATTTTTAGTTGACAGATGAGTTCTCCTCGCCGTAACTTTGGCCCCCGCCGCACTAAACACCCGCTCAGATGGCACGCTACTGGCCGGGCTGGACAGCTTTTCCAGGGCAAACTCTGCTAGTTGTGGCCACAAGCCAAGTTTGGCTGCCCAGAAGTCCAGCGGATCCTCAAGGTGTGTTGGCATGGTCATGTCAAGGTATGACATGACCTGCTGGTTGAGGTCCTGCTCCAGGTCTTCCTTCTTCTCATGAGTAGCCTCACTATGCGGGTGTAGAAAGCTACTCATTAGCGACTGAAGACTGAGGCTGCTGCTCCTGCCAACCCCCCCAGCAGCCATGGCAGTGGAAGGTGAGCACAGGGGTCCCCCCGAGTCAGACCTGCGAGAGTGTGGACCATGGCGCAGATAGGCATCGGCCAACTGACTACGCAGAATGTTTTTGTAGTAGTTCAGTTTGTCCTCCCTTTTGGCGGGTTTAAAAAATGCCCCCATTTTGTGCCGGAAGCGAGGGTCCAATAAGGTGGACAGCCAGAAGTCATCCCGCCGACAAATGGAAACAATTCTGGGGTCACTACGCAAGCACATGAGCATGCTTCCTGCCATTTGCGCAAGTGACTCGGAGGGACTACCTGTCTCCATCTCCACTGCATACTGCCACGGTGTGTCCGGGTCCTCTGTCTCGCCTTCCTCAAAACCCTCTAGCTCCTCTGGCTGCTCCTGCTCCTCCTCTCCTGTCCACTGACTAGATAAACCAGCCATTTCGCCAAGCCTAAACTGTGCTTCACTGGGCCACTCCTCCTCCTCTTCCTCCTCCTCCTCCAGTTCAGCTCCAACGGGGTTCATGTGGCCGTAAGATGTAGACACCATGTCTCCAGTGCCCTGACCAGCCATGGTTTCCAACATGTGCTGTAGAACATGAAGTGAAGGGTGAGAAGATGGCGGAGGATGAGGAGGCCGAGTCGCACGGTGTCACAGGCACAACGGCCAGAGAGTGCGGAGGCCGAAGCGGCGTGACCTGTCCAAGTTGCTGCTGCTGCTGCAAAGGGACCACATTCACCCAGTGGGCCGTAAACGACATGTACTGTCCCTGACCGTAGTTACAGCTCCAGACGTCGGCGCTGCCATGCACTTTGCTACACACTGACAGGCTCAAGGACTGGCCCACCTTCTGTTCAACAAAAGTGTGCAGCACTGGTACTGCCTTCTTGGCAAAGAAATGACGACTTGGGACTCTCCACCTCGGCTCGGCACAAGCCATCAGTTCTCTGAAAGGTGCAGAGTCCACCACCTGAACAGAGAGCGACTGCAGCACCAGCAACTTGGACAGGAGCACATTCAGCTTCTGCGCCATAGGATGAGTGGGCGCATACTGCTGTCTTTTGGACATGGCTTCGCTGATGGATTGCTGGCGGGATGCATGACTTGGAGGAGGAGGAGCAGGAGCGACAGAGGATGGGTATGACGCACAGCTGCCTTCGGCTGAGGTGCTGGAGCATTGGCTGGCAGAAATTGGGAGCGGCATGGCACTTGGTGAGGAAGCAGGCTGGACCACCTCTTCGGAGCCTCGGTTCTCCCAGGCCGCTTTATGGTGACGCATCATATGTTGACGCAGGGCCATGGTGCCAACATTTGGGCCCTGGCCACGCTTCACCTTCTGCCTACATATCTTGCATGTGGCCATGTTACCCTCCTGCGGATGCTTCAGGAAAAACTGCCACACTGCTGAGTAGTTACTTTTCCCACCAACATGCCGCACTGATTCACTGCTACTGTCGCCAACTCCAGGAACCCCTGCTCCACTACCTCCCGATAAGGTAGCCTGCCGCACAGCAGGTGCTCTACCCCGGCCCCGTTTGGCTCCAGGCTTTACAATTGTGCCCCCATGCTGACTGCCAACCATGCTGCTAACACCTTGCTGCCTCAGCTGCTGACTCCGGGGCAACCTGCGCCCCTCTTCTCATGATGATGACGAAGAAGCCCCTTCATCACCCGGCTCCCAAGTGCGATCGGCTTCATCATCATCATCATCATCATCACCGAGTTGTGTCTGCACGTCACTGATGTTCTCGGTTTCCTCAACAGTGTCTGGCGCAGGAGCTGGAATGCTCGCAACACCCACGACACTGTCCACATCACTATTTGTCTGCCTAGCTAAAGAAGCCACCTCCATTTCTTGGATGGGCAGTAGCTGCTGACTGTCCTCACTAAAGAGTGGAGCTGAACCCAAAGCATAGGGTACGTCGCTGGGGGAGGGAACGGCATAGGACAGAGGCAATGGGAGGACAGGGACTGCTCTCGGGGCATGCCAACTCAGGGTTGTGTCAGAGGAACCTACCTACTTTTTTTTGTTAAAGGCAGACCAAAAACCAGTTCAAAATGCAATACTTTGATTAAGCTTAGGAAGGATGAACAAGCGTATTTAGTATAACAGATAGGCTGCTAAGTGCAGGTTTGGGATGCCCTGCGGCCTGGTGTTTTTTTTGTTAAAGGCAGACCAAAAACCAATTCAAAATGCAATACTTTGATTAAGCTGAGGAAGGATGAACAAGCGTATTTAGTATAACAGATAGGCTGCTAAGTGCAGGTTTGGGATGTCCTGCTGCCTGGTGTTTTTTTTGTTAAAGGCAGACCAAAAACCAATTCAAAATGCAATACTTTGATTAAGCTGAAGAAGGATGAACAAGCGTATTTAGTATAACAGATAGGCTACTAAGTGCAGGTTTGGGATGCCCTGCGGCCTGGTGTTTTTTTTGTTAAAGGCAGACCAAAAACCAATTCAAAATGCAATACTTTGATTAAGCTGAGGAAGGATGAACAAGCGTATTTAGTATAACAGATAGGCTGCTAAGTGCAGGTTTGGGATGCCCTGTGGCCTAGTGTTTTGGCAGCAGGACAAAAACCAATTCAAAATGCAATACTTTGATTAAGGTGAGGAAGGATGAACAAGTGTATTTATTATAACAGATAGGCTGCTAAGTGCAGGTTTGGGATGCCCTGCGGCCTGGTGTTTTTTTTTGTTAAAGGCAGACCAAAAACCAATGCAAAATGAAATACTTTGATTAAGCTGAGGAAGGATGAACAAGTGTAGTTATTATAACAGATAGGCTGCTAAGTGCAGGTTTGGAATGCCCCGCGGCCTAGTGTTTTGGCAGCAGGACAAAAACCAATTCAAAATGCAATACTTTGATTAAGCTGAGGAAGGATGAACAAGCGTATTTAGTATAACAGATAGGCTGCTAAGTGCAGGTTTGGGATGCCCTGCGGCCTGGTGTTTTTTTGTTAAAGGCAGACCAAAAACAAATTCAAAATGCAATACTTTGATTAAGCTGAGGAAGGATGAACAAGCGTATTTAGTATAACAGATAGGCTGCTAAGTGCAGGTTTGGGATACCCAGGTGGGCTGGTGTTTTTTTTTGTTAAAGGCAGACCAAAAAATATTTAAACTAATCCAGTTATATATTATGATAAATGCTTGTATGTAACAGATAGGGTTAAATAAGCCACTGCATAGATGGCATGCACAGTGGCAAGGCAGATTTACAGCACAAAGAACTGAAATCGAATTGAAAACTCATCTGGCTAATGAAAAAAAACATTTTCACTGTCACTTCTAAGGTCCCTGGCTGGATGGTTCCGGTTTTTCCCTATCTTTCCCTGGCTCTGTCTACCTCTCTGTCTGCCTCTCTGACTCTCCCTACCTATCTCTAACTCTCTGTCCCTGTCTCTAACTAGCTGTGCTCTGGCCGCAATGCAAGACTGAAATGTGCACAAGAACATATAGTACGGTGACGTCACCGGGCTTCCTGGCTGCTGATAGGCTGCATGTGACTTACCCATGATACCTTGCCCCAGGGGATATGTCTGGACATGTTCAACCACCATTTTAGAATGCCTGTAATTGAAATAAATGGAGTTTAAAGGAAAACTTCGATCAATCGAATCGGGGGGAAATTCGGATTCGTTCAGAATCAGTTTTCCATGAAATTCTGAACGAATCCGGGTTTGTCCGGATCGATTCGCTCATCCCTAGATGTAACCACTAGGTTACATTTTACCAAAAAAAAATGTTGCTTTATACTGTATTTACTACAAACTCTGCTAACTCTACTTTACCTGTAATGGGGTTCCAATCACTCATATTAATTCTAGAAGTTAGAAGCAGAAGCCAGCAGACCATTTTAGTTTTACTGAAAGAAATTAATTTTGACAATTGACTGCTTGAAAGGGCTTGAGTAAGAGGTTAGATCCCAGACCCAACATGAAAGCTGTGGTTTGCCCCATCCATGCATGCCAAAACGGTATAGCAAATTTTGAAAACTTAATTTGCTGAAGTTTGCACCAAAAAGTGTTAAGTTGTAACAGATGGACTCTTACCCAAGGTATAGTAGATGGGTGCAGTGGCCAGTAGTGGTGCCTCAGAGCTCATAGAAAAGTAACAGCCAGCACTCTAAATAGCTTCCAAGGCTTATACTGTATCCATAATCCACATACCAGTGAGAAAAGTCTATATATCCAACGTTTAGCGGTTGAAGCCACCCCTTCCCTAACAGGACATTGCCAAGAGTTATGTTCCAGTGGACAGGCAGGCAGATAGGTAGGTAGGTCAGAGAGCAGGTAGGCAGACAGATGAATGGGTAGTTAGCTTGGTGGTCAGGCATGTAGGTAGGCAGGTAGGTGGGTGAGCAGACATGTGCATTGGAGGTAGGCAGATGGACAGGTACAGTAGGTGTCTGGGTGCTCAGGCAGATAGGTAGGTGGGTTAGCAGGCAGACAGTTGTGTGGTTAGGCAGGTAGGTAGCTGGGCGGCAGGCAGGTAGGAGGGTGGCTAGAGGCCAGTAGGTAGGACGGTAGGTGCATGCTCTGCTCCAACCCCCTAAGATGTGAGTAGTGCGGGCACACTACAGGCATCTCTGCAGGCAGGGCTGGTATGGCATATTGGTGGATGGTGCCATCAGTCATCTCAGCTGGCAGACAGCGTCATTTCAGCGGGCAGAGATGGTAAGGCATATCTTTCACACTGCCATCCAGCGCCACCACAGCTGCCGCACCCTAGCCAGTCTTTCCCACACTTCCTGAAAAGATCAGCAGGGAGCAGCAGCTGGAGCTGTGGCAGTGGCGGACATTAGAGTGGATGGGGGCAAGGAAACATGCTGCAGCACAGGAGCAAGGGGGGCTAGATAAGTAAAAAACATGCCCCTCATGCCCAATACTACCCCCCACACACTCCCCCACTGGACAAGTCCCTCCAGGGATTCAGAAACCTTCCTCTGTCTAGCACGTTATGAGCAGGGAACACACATTTTTTGCTAATGGGCTAGAAACATCATGGGCAGCTAGCTGGGGGGGGGGGGGGGATTTGGCACAAGACAGCTGTATACCAGAGCAAACATATCTAATTGGGATTTTTATTAAGTATAAAAACATTTTTAAAAATGTCCTTGAAGTGGGACAAAGCCCAACCCTTTTTGTGAACTCCCACCCAAGTACCTTGGCCAATACCTCTTGGCTCGGTTTAAGAAAATACCATTTTTCCACTGCTAAAGCCACACGCCCTGGCAGTTTTGAGGTCGCAGATTGGCTGATGCTGGGTGGCATGCATCCCTGTTTTCCCTGTGGAGTGCGCGTGGCCAAGGCAAATTCTTGACCCTATTACAATAGAAATGTTGTGAAAGGACCCGAAGAGAGCAGTTCATGGGATGTAAACCCTTCAACACAACAAAAGTAAAACAGTTTTGTATAGAAGAATGGGATGATATCCCCCCAAGCCCATGGGCAGCACTAATAAAGCATTACAGGAAACATTTATATTGGTTATTGCTGCACAGGAAGGTTATTACCAGATACTAAAAGCTAAGGTACATAGTTTTGCTACACATAGATATAGAGGTTAATGCTAAATATCTGGTGAAGGTGTGCATTGCAACCTGCATCTTGGTGAGCATTTTAGCTTTTAGACACAAAAGAGTGCAAAAACATGTTTTTCCAAGTCATCCTTCAGCTTGACCACACGGAGAGATTATGCTCCACCCACTTGGAAAAAACACAAACATAAACAGAGTTCAGAAGCCCCACCCTTTCCTCTCCACCTCAGTTCTTTGTGTTTCCTCCCTTGGGGAACCACTGGACAGAGTGTTCTGAAGACAGTTAGTCTACGGCCAATTTTTAATTTTAGTTTTAAATCCTAAACAACCCAGAGCTACTGGGAAGCCCGCTGTACCCTTTATTTGTCAAGAACAGGGTGTAGTAGGGTGTAGGGCTGACTTGGAGCAGCTAGGGCTTGATTATTCCCACATAGTCAGACCTCTGCACAAGCAGTGTGATGTCACCTTAAATCCCGGGCAGGTTTCTTTCTGCTGGAATGTCAGCCATCTAAGTTTCACGCTGGATTCAGGTTTGGGTGAGATCAGTTGTTTTCTTGTGGCTGATTTCCCTTCAAATTTTTGAATTTGGGTGTGGAGCCTAAAGCCGGGACCCGGCGTATTACTTCACTTCCGGTTCCAGCTGGAGCATGTGCTGCAAGGTGGAGGCGGCATTTCTCCCTCTGCCAGCGGGCAGGTCGGAGGGAGACAGGACAGGGGCACCAATAGGCGGCGGTGAGATGTCCAACGGGGGTCAGGCATTGCAGCAATCGGCTTGTGGGAGCGGCGCTGACAGCAGGATTTGGCCCAGCAGCGGTAGCAGAGAGAGCTGGCCTTAAAGCAACAGCACTGGAGGTGGACATCTTCCAAAAACTGGTAGGACTGTTGCCATTTCATTTTGATTTTGGGCGGTGAGGATGGTGCAGGACAGTAGGATTAAATTTGCATTTTGTATGTCCTATTGTCATTTTAGCCTGAAATGCCTAAAGATAAGGATCCTGAATCCCCCAAACACAAGAAAGTGGTTAAAAAGTCTGAGCATTGTGATGATTGTCAATGTGTGCTTCCGAATAGTTGGTAGAAGCTTCTGTTCCAGGAATGCAGGGAAGCAAAGGGATGCAGATGCGACTGTCCTAATAAATGAGATCCTAGTAATAAAGCAACAGATTGCTTCAATGCAGGAGGCTCAGCAAAACAAGGGGCATCCCGAGCCATCCATTGCTACTGCACCCTCAGTTAACCTAGTTGTAGAAGGTCTGGGAGAAGATGTTAAGGCATCCCATATGGCTAACACTTCTGATGTTTTTTTGGGTTCACTGCTGTCTAATGTGGAATTAGTGTCACGCTCTGGGTACTACAATGATCTGCTTAAGTAACTCCAGCCCTCCAGGTAAGCCCTCAACCCCCAATCTCCGCAGCCAGCTTCACCTGTAGGAGCCCCCGCTTGCCGGGACGCAGAACACGCCTGCCCGGGATCGGTTGCCCCCAGGGCTTCAATGGCTCAAAGGTTGTAGGCTTACTGTTCGGAGGTCTGGAGAACCCGTGGCTGGAAGCAGTATTGAGTAGCCCAATAGCTGAGCGTTTAACGGAAGTCCAGAAACAGGCTAGGAGGTCGGCAACGGGGAATCCAAGATGGCAGCAGTACAAAGGAGTGGGCAAATCGTGGTCTAGGTTCGGAGCAGAGATGGGCAACGGGAGTTCAGATCAATCTCAAGAGACTAGCAGCAGACTAGGTACAAGGCGCTATAACAGGCACTGAGTGAATGCCGGACTAATCCTTTTATAGGGACAGACATATCAGTGTGTGAAAGGTGCATCCTGGGAACCCTGCTAGGATTGGCCAGAGCAGAGAAAGGGGAAGCAGCTCATCCCACTAGGGCTGAGCTACAACGTCCCACTGGGCTCATTGGCCCAAAGTATGACCATCAGGGCACCAGGCCCAATGACAGTGGAGGGGGAGGGATTCCCCTCCTAATCTGTGCTAGCAGGTTTACAAAAACTACCTCCGGCGGGCGCGCTGACAGCCGCGCCGCCAGAGGGCATATAAAGAACGTGCTCGTGCGCGAGCACGAGAGCGGGAGCGAGGAGGAAGGATGGCCATGCCCGAGGACGGAACTTAGCATCTGATGGTATCCTAAGAAGCATGATGGTCTGGCTTAATAACTTAAAATTGTATATGGAAAGTACTCCAGCGAAAAGCCTTCTCAAGGTTCTTCCAACTTTTTATAGGGCAGTTACTTTCCTTACTAATGCTTCTGCGGAGAACATCAGGGCAACAGCAAAGATCTCAGCTTTAGTTTCCTGTATTAGGAGAGCTGGCCAGGTGATAACGTTTTTAAGACCAAGTTGTGCGGGATCCTCTTTTGTGGTAATTCCCTCTTTGGGGTAGAATTAGATAATATTCTATTCAGGTCTAGTGGTTACCTCCGGTAAAAGGTTTCCCGTTAAAAGGCAGGGGTTCAGTGCTCGGTTAAGAAATAGAGGAAGAGGTAGGGTGTGTATTACTCAGCCCAGACAGCCTGAGCAAAGAAAGCAGGGATCTCAGGCAAGGTCCCAAAGGAGGTTTAATGTTCAGTTTAAAGCTACAGAGGGGCCTAACCCTCAATCCTGATGCGCTGCCAGTGGGGGGCAGACTCTCAAGGTTTGTAGCCGTTTGGAGAACAGTCACTCAAAATCAGTATGTGCTACTGTCCCTGCAAAAGGGTTATCGGTTAGAATATTCCTCCCTCCCCCACTCCTCATTTTTACTGACCAAACTCCAAAGGGACCCCAAAAAGAGATTAGCTTTCCCTTTAGTTCTTCTAGAACTTCTGCAGAAAAGGGTGATCAAAGAGATCACACGGACCCTCCAGGGTGTGGGGTTCTATTCTCACGTTTTTCTGGTTCAGAAGCCATCAGGAAGGTTTTGAATGATTTTGAATCTGAAAAGATTAAACAAGTTCATTCATTACAAGAGGTTCAGAATGGAGTCTATTTTTTCTAACAGAGAATGCATGGATGGTGAACCTGGACCTTCAGTGCGCTTACCTTCTTGTTCCCACTTTGACTACTCACTGCAAGCACCTGAGATTTGCAGTTCAGTTGAACCAGGAGATCCTGCACTACCAGTACAGAGCACTGCCCTTCGGCATGTCCTCATCCCCAAGGATCTTTCTAAAAGATCCTGGCAGAGCCGATGGCTCGTCGCAGACAACAGTGTATCACTGTGATCCCATATCTGGATGATCTTCTTCTGCTAAACAAGTCAGAAAAGTTGCTCCTAGTAAATCTCACAGAGACCCTGGTCCTACTGAAGAACCTGTGGTGGGTAATAAATCTAGAAAAATCCACCCTAACACCCAGTCAACAATGCAAGTTTTTGGAGTTCATGATAGACAGCACACAGCAAAGAATCTTTCTCCAGCAGGAAAAGGAAGAAAAGATCAGAGCAGAAGTTCAAAAGTTAATGACAGTGCCTCAGGTGTCCATAAGACAGATCATGCAGGTGCTGGGTCTAATGATATCATCAATTCCGGCAGCACCATGGGCTTAACTTCACACAAGTGTTGCAAAGGTTTCTTCTAGACCTATGGGTCAGATGTCAGGGGTCACTAGATCAACTGGTCCAATTAAGGCCCATTGTCCTAGATGGTCTAAGATGGTAGACACATTCACTAGTACTAAAAAAGGGAAAGGAGTGGAGACAGACCAACACGGTGATGCAAGCATTTAGGGTTGGGAGCCCATGTAAACAATCTACAGGTACAGGGAAAATGGACAAAGTCCTTGGCGGCCAGGTCAAACTGCATTGACTCATTTTCAGCAGGTCATAGCAGACAGAGAGGTACTAGTAACATCAGACAATGCCTCAATAGTAGCCTATCTAAATCATCATGGAGGGACAAGGTCCCTTGCGCTGATGAACCTGTCAAATGAAATCCTTCTACTCCTTCAAACACAGATTCAGTCCACAGCCCTCAACACTTTAGTGGATTGTCTAAGCAGGTGGATCTATTTACCAAGGCCAGCAATTCAAAATGAAAAAAGTTTTTCTCGCTGGCAAGGGTAAAGGGTGTGCTAGCAGTGGATGCTCTAGCTCAGTTGTGGAGGCTTCACCTTGCTTATGCTTTTCCTCCTTTCAGAATTCTGCCACAAGTTATTTGCAAGATAGCACAGGAAGAAGCTCAGATCATCCTGATAGCTCCATTCTGGATCAAGGTTTATGGGGTTAAGAAGAAGGTGAAGAAAGGTCCTTGGCGGCTTCCAGATCTTCCGAACATTATTCCTTAGGGCGACATTTTACATCCGAATCCATCAAGACTTCAATTGACGGCAGGGGCGGGCTGGCCATAGTGCATACCGGGCAAAATCCCGGTAGGCCGGCACCTGAAAAGGCCACTGTTCCCCCCGCTGTGGCCGCTCTCACACACGAGCACACACACACACGAGCACGCGCGTACACACACTAACTTACTTACCGGCACTTCCTGGTTGTTACGTGGTGGGTGTCTATGTTTTCATTGGACGCTGGCCATATGGGTCCCGCCCACCGACGCCGGTAAGTATGAGTGTATGTGTGAGTGCGTGTGTGTGAGCGGCCGTGGTGGGGACAGCAGTGAGGCCAGACTGGTAAGTGTGTGGGCGGCTGGGGTGGGGGTAACATCAGCGGCGGGCAGCCAGGCATGATTCGTGTACCCTGCCTGCCTGCTGCCTTATTATTGTGCAGTGTTGGTGGGAGGGAGTAGAATGAAGGATGCCCCCACCCACTGGCTGCACTGAGGGGTACCCACGCCCACTGAGGTATTCCCCCACCCACTGGCTGCACTGATGGGTGCCAACACCCACTGAGGGATGCCCCCACCCACTGGCTGCACTGAGGAATTCCCCCACCCACTAGCTACACTGAGGGATGCCCCCACCAACTGGCTGCAGTGAGGGATGCCCCCACCTACTGGCTGCACTGAGGGATGCCCCCACCCACTGTCTGCTTTGAGGCATGCTCCCACCCACTGGCTGCACAGAGGGTTGCCCACACCCACTGAGGGATGCCCCTACCCACTGGATGCACCCACCGACTGGCTGCACTGAGGGATGCCCCCACTGACTGGCTGCACTGAGGGATGCCCCCACCCACTGGCTGCACTGAGGAATGCCCACACCCACTGCCTGCACTGAGGGATACCCCTACCCACTGGCTGTACTGAGGGATGCCCCATCCACTGGCTGCACTGAGGGATGCCCCCACCCACTGGCTGCACAGAGGGATGCCCCCACTCACTGGCTGTACTAAGGGATGCCCCCACCCACTGGCTGTACTAAGGGATGCCCCCTCTGGCTGTATTGAGGGATGCCCCCACCCACTGGCTGTATTGAGGGATGCCCCCACCCACTGGCTGTTTTGAGGGATGCCCCCACCCACTGGCTGTACTGAGGGATGCCCCATTGTCTGTACTGAGGGATGCCCCCAGTGGCTGTACTGAGGGATACCCCCAGTGGCTGTACTGAAGGATGCCCCCAGTGGCTGTACTGAGGGATGCCCCCCAGTGGCTGTACTGAGGGATGCCCCCAGTGGCTGTACTGAGGTATGCCCCCAGTGGCTGTACTGTGGGATGCCCCCTGTGGCTGTAATGGGAGATGCCGCAACATACCTCTGTGGGCTCCCCCTCACTCGCTGTAATGAGAGATGCTGCTCTCTGCCTGTAATGGAG
This sequence comes from Gastrophryne carolinensis, assembly GCA_027917425.1. Taxonomy (NCBI): domain Eukaryota; kingdom Metazoa; phylum Chordata; class Amphibia; order Anura; family Microhylidae; genus Gastrophryne; species Gastrophryne carolinensis. The sequence continues at coordinate 219,946,808 of CM051234.1, forward strand.
TGATCCTGCAGGCTGTCTGTAACGGGGGAATGTTATCACACTATTTGGTTCAGAATTTTTTCTTTATTATTTTTCTCCTCTAAACCCTGGGTGCATGTTGTGGAACAAAAAATAAGGTGTATATATAATGTGACATTAAGATAATATACTGGGCCAGAAGCTGTACAGCAGGGCCGGTGTACCCAAAAAGTCCCGGGCCGTTTTTTAGCCCCAGACTGACGGCGTGGATGTTGAAAGGTATATCTTAAACAGTAAGGGCTGTTCGGCCAGTGTGATGGAAACTCTACTAGATAGCAGAAAGTTAACCACTAGAAAGATCTACGGAAAGGTATGGAAACGTTTTTCTTCTTACTTGTTAACTTATTGTGAAGTTAACAAGTTGAAGAAAGGAAAGATAGCTACAGTTCTCGAGTTCCATCAGAAAGGATTTGAGAAGGGCTAAGAATCAGATTCTGCCCTCTCAGACAGAATGAACTTATCAATAGTTTTTTCAAGTCAGTTAGTCAACAAAGGCCAGCTCCTTTTAAGGGATTTCCTACATGGGATTTATCAGTTGTATTTAAAAGGACTGATAGAGCCTCCTTTTGAGCTATTGGATGAGGTCCCGGAGAAATGACTGTCTCTTAAGTTTTGTTTTCTGTTGGCCATTACTGCATGAAGAGTCATTGAACTGCAGGCCCCGTCGACAAAGGAGCCTTATTAATCAATACTCCCGGATAAGTTTATACTGAGACCTAATCCATTGTTTTTGCCAAAGATTGTGACTACAACACAGGAGATAGTCCTTCTGACACTACCAGTAGTAGCTGGCAAGGAAGAAAAACTCTCACTATTAGATGTTAGAAGAACTTTAATTTATTTTTTATAACTTTCAGTGGGAAAAAGAAGAGTTTAGCAGCCTCCAGGTCCACCATAGCTAGGTGGATAAAACAGACTATTGTACAGACTTATGTTACTAAGGGTGCTTCTCCCCCAGAGGTGTCTGACTATTCTACAAGAGCGATGTCTTTGGATGAGATATGTAAAGCAGCAACTTGGTCTTCGTCCCACACCTTCTTCAAACATTATAGACTTGATTTACTATCTGCAAAACATCAGGCCTTCGGTAGAAGGGTACTACTTGCAGCTTCCCACCCCTAAAGTATAATTACTTGCCTACTCCTCTGCTTTGGTCAAGCTGAAGGATAGCTTGGAAAAAAACACTGTTAGACTTACTGGTAACTGATTGTTTAGGAATCCTTCAGCTTTACCACTTATTACCTGCCCAGAGACCAGGATTTTATTTACATTTCTTTACAAAGACTGAGGTGGAGAGGAAGGGGTGGGGCTTTTAACCTCTGTTCATGTTTGTGTAGAGCATAATCTCTCATGTGGTCAAGCTGAAGGATTCCTAAAAAATCTGTTATTGGTAAGTCTGTGTTTTTTTTCTAACTTTTTCCTCCCAAAATTACCAGTACCTGTGGTGGGGCATTTTTACAAGTTTAGCATGAGGTAAGTTAGTTTTTACGTTTTTGTATTGGCCATTTATATATTTTTACAAGTTAATCATGTCCCCCTGCATTCATCTTATTAGTTTGGTGGCTCTCCTCTGCACCTTTTTCATAGTCAGAGCATTCTTTCTATGAACGGGTGCCCAGAAATAGACTGCATATTCAAGATGTGGGCCCACCAGTGCCTTGTAAAGAGTAAACATTACATTATCCCGTGATTCCATGTCACAGTGGTCTTGAAAGCAGCTGCTTGGCATTGCATGCTGTTATTTAGCATGTGGTCTACCACCAAATCCTTCTCAACAAGTGATTCTCCCTGTTTTACACCACCAAGGACATATGTGGCATTCAGGTTATTAGACCCCAAGTGCATGACTTTACATTTCTCCACATTGAACTTTGTAAAGTGGATGCTCAGACACTTAAAGTGTCCAAGGCAGCCTGTAGCTTGTGAACATCTTCAACAGACGGCATTGTGCTACATATCTATGTGTCATCTGCAAAAATAGAGACAGTGCATTTAATTCCATCTTCTATGTCGTTTATAAACAAGTTGAATAATAGTGGGCCCAACACTGAACCTTGGGGTACACTGCTTACAACTGGTAACCATTCAGAGTAGGTATCATTAACCACAACTCTCTGCACACAAACCTTCAGACCTTTCAATCCAGTTACAAACTGTATTTTCTAATCCTCAATTCTAAGACCTCAATTTCCCCAATAAGTGTCTATGGGGGATATTGTCAAATGCTTCGGCAAAATCCAAAAAGTCTATATCAACAGCCACCCTTCTCTGTCCGGGGTTCTATTCACCACCCTATAGATGCCAATCAGGTTAGTCTGGCAGCTTCTGTCCTTAGTAAAACTGTGCTGGTTGTCACTTATAATATATATGCATAGTTACATATTCATGTATAGCCCCATAAGCAATTTTCCCACGATGGGTGTTAAACTTACAGGTCTGTAATTGAACAGAGGAGACCTAAAGCCTTTTTTAAAATGGGTACCTCATTTGCCTTGCGCCAGCCCCTTGGCACTATATCAGTTGTTAAAGTGAGTCTTTAAAGATCAAGAACAGGGGCGATGAGATAACTAAGATGATTTTTTAAAGAACTTTTGTGTGAAGTCCATCTAGTCCTGCAGTCTTATTCACATTTAAATGATTAAACTTTCTTGGATGAAATCCATGTTTAGCTTGTTGAGTATTATACTTGGGCTATTGCTATCAGCAGCTGCCCCTGTGTTGACGCCTTGCTCCTCTTTTGTGTACACAGATTCCATTTAACATCTCTTCATCCCCAGTGACCATTTTCCCATTATCATTAATTAGGGCACCTACCTGTTCTGATTTAGATTTCTTTGAATTGATATGTTTAAAAAACATTTAGGGTTTGCTTTGCTTTCTTTGCTCACATCTCTTTAATTTTGTGCTTTTGCCAACCTTATTTCTTTCTTACAAGTGTTATTCACTAATTTATACTTTTCAAGGGTTACAGGTGAGAGTTTAGCCTTATAATTTTTAAATGCCCTTTTCTTGTTCTTTATTGTCCTTTTAATCGCAGGTGTCAGTCATGAGGGGTTTAATTTTAGCCGCTTATATTTGTTACCCATAGAAATACATTTCGCAGCGTAGGTAATCACAATTGATTTAAAACACTCCAATTTGGCATCTGTATGCTAATTCCTCAAAAGATGCTCCCAGTCTGTCCTGGAGTGCAGCTCTGAGCCTGGGGAAGTTGGCCTTCCTAAAAGTCAGGCATAAAATCTTTCTTACAGGTTATGTTGAAAATAAATATAATGTGGTCACTGTTACCAAATGTTCACAGACTGTTACCATTCCTTTCAGGTCATCATCATTTGATATTACCAGATCCAAAAGAGCATGGCCTCTAGTAGCTGCCTCCACAAACTCATTCATATAGTTATTTTATAGCAAGCTGGGGAATGCCCTCCCCTTGCAGTTAAAGCAGCGTGTCTCCAATCTATACTTGGGTAGTTGAAGTCCTCCATCACCACCACTGTACCAGTCTGTGATGCCCACTCTATCTATTTATGCAGCTGACCCTCTATTTCCTCAGTTATGTTTGGGGGTCAACAGATTACAACAAATTGTACTTTAACATTGTTTACATCGCCATGGACTTCTACCCACAAGGATTCTACATCCTCACAATCTTCTGCTAGTATTCCTTCATTATTACTTATTATTATTTACATAGAGACACACTCTGTCCCCTTTCCTATTTGCTCTGTCTTTCCTAAAGAGAGCAAAACCTTGAAGACTGACAGTCCAGTCATGTGTGGAATCCAGCCACGTGTCAGCTACACTAATAACATCAATATTTTCTTCCAGTAGCAGAGCCTTAAGCTCCCCCCCTGCCAGAATTCTGACATTTGTGAATATACACTTTAAGTTCCTTTCTAGTTTGACACATTGAGCTTTAGTATTAGCTTCTGCAGCAATGCACCTGCCTAATTTCACTGCTGTTTTGCAGCACATGGATCTCCCTATTCATTATAGCAGTCCTCCCTCCTTGTAATTCTCCACCCACCATCATATGCTGTCCTCTAGGTAACCTGTCTTCCCCTTTGTTTTCTCTCTTGTCCCCTCATTTCTAGTTTAAATACCCCTCCACCCCTTCTAGTATCCTCTTACCCAGCACAGCAGCCCCCCCCCCTTTCATTCAGGTGAAAATTATTGGTAGAATACAGTTTTACTCCAATGAAAAGTCAGCCCAGTGCTCTAGGAACCCAGATCCTTCTGCCCTGCACCAGGTTTTCCAGAGAATACAACTTGGTGCCTAATTTCTTAAATGTATTTTTAAAGTGGACCAACACCCAGGATTTTTACTATCCTGGGTTTTGGTCCACTTCCCTGGGGCACCCCAATCGGGGGTTCCCCGCTATGTGAAACCCCCCAGATCGCCCGATTCAACTCACCTCACCCTGCTCCTACGGTGCATGCGTGGCCGCTCATCCAATCAGCGCATTTGGAGCACACTGGCAGCCGCATCTCATGCTTCCCTCTAACAGGGGGTGCGGGCATGCGCCCTGCTAGAGAGAAGTGCGAGATGCGGCCCGCGCATTCGCCGTTGGACCAGGATTCAGGTAAGGTTTGCGGGGCATCCTGGGGAGATTTACACAGCGGGGCTGGGTGTTGGTCCAATTTAAGGATCCTCCATCTCCCATTAATTCACCCCCAGCCTCTTCCAGTTATTTATCCACCCTTTCCACTACATGTCAAACCCTGGCACCAAGGAGACTGCAAACCATTCGGTTAAGGCGGTCTTGGTGACAAATTATCTATCAGTCCATCTGATAATAGAATCCCCTATTACAACTAACTGTCTAGTCCTACCTGCAGTCCCAACCACCCGCTCACTAGCTGGGCTATCCTCCCGGCTGTTGGGTTGAACAGTATCTACTAGGGCTGCCATTTCTGAGACTGACACTTTTGCATCATTACCAAACTTGGAAATTTTCTTAGGGTGCACAGACACGGGTATGGCCTTCCTTTTCTGTGGTCCATTTCTACTCCCTCTATCTACATTTACCTACATTTACAGCTACTTATCTGTTCCTGCTGACCCATTACTCTACCTTCTGTTTCTACCCCACTTAATGCCTGCTCAGTGAGCAGAATGCCCTTTTACATATTGTCAATCTCCTTCAGTGTTGCCTTTTGCACCTCCAGTCTCTAACCCAAGCTTCCAAGATTGCAATATGCTCACATTTACATATGAAAAATTGTGCACTGAAGTAGACCTCCAAAATTGCTAGCCATTATCCCAGTTACTAGAGATGAGCGAACTTTTGAAAAATTCGATTCGACTGATTCGCCGAATTTTCCGACACAAATCGTTTCGACCCGAATGTATTTGCGACGAATCGCTATTAAAAATGGCTATTTCTGAGCCTCATAGAGCCTCAATAGGGTTGTAAACCATTCTGCCTTGCTGTAACACGCATAGGATGCGCGCTGGGTTAGTGAAATAATACTGTAAATAATTATCACATGCAGATCAGAGGCATCGCTAATAGAATCGCAGAGCGGCACAATTGCAGAGAGTTGAAGTGGCATCACTATGAGGGGCCCGTATAGTGCCTGAAAAACACACCCTGGGGCTGGCAGCAGCAGGAGCCCAAAAATTAGCTGAATCACACTCTGGAGTTGCAAGCAGCCGCAGCAGCAGCAGCTACAGGAGCTCAAACATTGCTTTAAAGAGACACTGGAGTTGGCTGCAGGAGGCCAAAAATTGGATAAATCACACCCTGGAGTTGCAAGCAGCAGCAGCAGGAGCCCAAACATAGCATGAAAGAGACACTGGAGTTGGCAGCAGAAGCCCAAAAATTGGCTGAATGACACCCTGGAGTTGCAAGCAGCAGCAGCAGGAGCCCAATTATAGCTTGAAAGAGACACTGGAGTTGGCAGCAGGAGCCCAAAAATTGGCTGAATGACACCCTGGAGTTGCAAGCAGCAGCAGCAGGAGCCCAAACATAGCTTGAAAGAGACACTGGAGTTGGCAGCAGAAGCCCAAAAATTGGTTGAATGACACCCTGGAGTTGCAAGCAGCAGCAGCAGGAGCCCACACATAGCTTGAAAGAGACACTGGAGTTGGCAGCAGGAGCCCAAAAATTGTCTGAATGACACCATGGAGTTGCAAGCAGCAGCAGCAGCAGCCCAAACCTAGCTTGAAAGACACACTGGAGTTGGCAGCAGGAGCCCAAAAATTGGCTGAATGACACCCTGGAGTTGCAAGCAGCAGCAGCAGGAGCCCAAACATAGCTTGAAAGAGACACTGGAGTTGGCAGCAGGAGCCCAAAAATTGTCTGAATGACACCATGGAGTTGCAAGCAGCAGCAGCAGGAGCCCAAACATAGCTTGAAAGAGACACTGGAGTTGGCAGCAGGAACCCAAAAATTGGCCTAAAGACACACTGCAGTTGGCAGCAGCAGCAGCAGCAGGAGGCCAAAATTTGTCTGAAAGCCACACCCTGAAGTTGGCATCAGCAGGAGCCCAAAAATTGGCCTAAAGACATAAATATGTTTTGCACCATTTGGAAAGTGTAAAACGTGGCACCATGCTGAATCTAGTCGCATGCATCAGCCATTGGTGGGTGGAAATCCTGGCTGATCCATCCCTGATTCATTTTGACAAAGGTGAGTCTCTCCACATTTTTAGTTGACAGACGAGTTCTCCTCGCCGTAACTTTGGCCCCCGCCGCACCCGCTCAGATGGCACGCTACTGGCCGGGCAGGACAGCTTTTCCAGGGCAAACTCTGCTAGTTGTGGCCACAAGCCAAGTTTGGCTGCCCAGAAGTCCAGCGGATCCTCAAGGTGTGTTGGCATGGTCATGTCAAGGTATGACATGACCTGCTGGTTGAGGTCCTGCTCCAGGTCTTCCTGCTGCTCATGAATAGCCTCACTATGCGGGTGTAGAAAGCTACTCATTAGCGACTGAAGACTGAGGCTGCTGCTGATGGGGCTGCTGCTGCTGCTCCTGCCAACCCCCCCCAGCAGGCATGGCAGTGGAAAGTGAACGCAGAGGTCCCCCCGAGTCAGACCTGCGAGAGTATGGACCATGGCGGAGATAGGCAACGGCCAACTGACTACGTAGAATGTCTTTGTAGTAGTTCAGTTTGTCCTCCCTCTCGTTGGGTTTAAAAAATGCCCCCATTTTGTGCTGGAAGCGAGGGTCCAATAAGGTGGACAGCCAGAAGTCATCCCGGCGACAAATGGAAACAATTCTGGGGTCACTACGCAAGCATGTGAGCATGCTTCCTGCCATTTACGCAAGTGACTCGGAGGGACTACCTGTCTCCATCTCCACTGCATACTGCCACGGTGGGTCCGGGCACAAGCCATCTGTTCTCTGAAAGGTGCAGAGTCCACCACCTGAAAAGGGAGCGACTGCAGCACCAGCAACTTGGACAGGAGCACATTCAGCTTCTGCGCTGTAGGATGAGTGGGCACATACTGCTGTCTCTTGGACATGGCTTCGCTGATGGATTGCTGGCGGGATGCATGACTTGGAGGAGGAGGAGGAGCAGGAGCATCAGGAGGAGCGACAGAGGATGGGTATGACGCACAGCTGCCTTCGGCTGAGGTGCTGGAGCCTTGGCTGGCAGAAATTGGGAGCAGCATGCCACTTGGTGAGGAAGCAGGCTGGGCCACCTCTTCAGGGCCTCGGTTCTCCCAGGCCGCTTTATGGTGAAGCATCATATGTTGACGCAGGGCCGTGGTGCCAACATTTGGGCCCTGGCCACGCTTCACCTTCTGCCTACATATCTTGCATGTGGCCATGTTACCCTCCTGCGGATGCTTCAGGAAAAACTGCCACACTGCTGAGTAGTTACTTTTCCCACCAACATGCCGCACTGATTCACTGCTACTGTCGCCAACTCCAGGAACCCCTGCTCCACTACCTCCCGATAAGGTAGTCTGCCGTGCAGCAGGTGCTCTACCCCGGCCCCGTTTGGCTCCAGGTTTTACAATTGTGCCCCCATGCTGACTGCCAACCATGCTGCTAACACCTTGGTGCCTCAGCTGCTGACTCCGGGGCAACCTGCGCCCCTCTTCTCCTGATGATGATGATGAAGCCCCTTCTGCACCCGGCTCCCAAGTGTGATCGGCTTCTTCATCATCATCATCACTGAGTTGTGGCTGCACGTCACTGATGTTCTCGGTTTCCTCAACAGTGTCTGGCGCAGGAGCTGGAACGCTCGCAACACCCACGACACTGTGCACATCACTATTTGTCTGCCTAGCTAAAGAAGCCACCTCCATTTCTTGGCTGGGCAGTAGCTGCTGACTGTCCTCTATCTGATCGTCCTCCTCACTAAAGAGTGGAGCTGAACCCAAAGCATAGGATACGTAGTTGGGGGAGGGAACGGCGTAGGACAGAGGCAATGGGAGGACAGGGACTGCTCTCGGGGCATGCCAACTCAGGGTTGTGTCAGAGGAAACTACCTACCTAGACTGGGGGTCTCAGATGTAACTTGTGATTATGTGGATGACCGCGTTAACCAATCTACCACAGCAGATGCGTTACTGGTGGAGACACGACCGCTAGCAGACACTGGCTGCTGCGACCTCTGCCTGCTGAATCTTGGCCTCTGCCACTCCTCTTTGAACATTCTGGCACTTGTCTGCCTGACATTTTTATTTGAAATGCGCAATAGGTATTTTAAAAAATGTGTTTACTTTAAAAAGCAGAAGCTAAATAAAGTGAGGAACTGCTTCTCTGCACCAGATACTATGAAAATTGGCAATATGGGATACCCTGTGGCCTGGTGTTTTGACAGAAGGACAAAAACCAATTCAAAATGCAATAGCTTAATAAAGCTGAGGATGAACAAGCTTATTTAGTATAACAGATAGGGTGCAATGTGCAGGTTTGGGATACCCTGCGGCCTGGTGATTTGACAACAGGACAAAAACCAATTCAAAATGCAATAGCTTAATAAAGCTGAGGATGAACAAGGGTATTTAGTATAACAGATAGGGTGCAACGTGCAGGTTTGGGATACCCTGCGGCCTGGTGTTTTGACAGCAGGACAAAAACCAATTCAAAATGCAATAGCTTAATAAAGCTGAGGATGAACAAGGGTATTTAGTATAACAGATAGGGTGCAACGTGCAGGTTTGGGATACCCTGCGGCCTGATGTTTTGACAGCAGGACAAAAACCAATTCAAAATGCAATAGCTTAACAAAGCTGAGGCTGAACAAGCTTATTTAGTATAACAGATAGGGTGCAACGTGCAGGTTTGGGATACCCTGTGGCCTAGTGTTTTGACAGCAGGACAAAAACCAATTCAAAATGCAATAGCTTGATTAAGCTGAGGATGAACAAGGGTATTTAGTATAACAGATAGGGTGCTACGTGCAGGTTTGGGATACCCTGCGGCCTAGTGTTTTGGCAGCAGGACAAAAACCAATTCAAAATGCAATAGCTTAATTAAAATGAGGCTGAACAACGCTTATTTAGTATAACAGATAGGGTGACATGTGCTGGTTTGGGATGATCATGTGGGCTGTTGTATTTAAAGCAGACAAAACCCAATTCAAAATGCAATAGCTTAATTAAAATGAGGCTGAACAACGCTTAATTAGTTTAACAAATAGGGTGACATGTGCTAGTTTGGGATGCCCATGTGGGCTGGTGTATTTAAAGCAGACAAAGCCCAATTCAAAATGCGATATCTTAATTAAAATGAGGCTGAACAACGCTTATTTAGTATAACAGATAGGGTGACATGTGCTGGTTTGGGATGCCCATGTGGGCTGGTGTATTTAAACCAGACAAAAACCTATTCAAAATGCAATAGCTGAATTAAAATGAGGCTGAACAACGTTAATTTAGTATAACAGATAGGGTGACGTGCTGGTTTGGGATGCCCATGTGGGCTGGTGTATTTAAAGCAGACAAAACCAAATTCAAAATGCAATAGCTTAATTAAAATGAGGCTGAACAACGCTTATTTAGTATAACAGATAGGGTGCTACATGCAGGTTTGGGATACCCGGCGGCCTAGTGTTTTGGCAGCAGGACAAAAACCAATTCAAAATGCAATAGCTTGATTAAGCTGAGGATGAACAAGGGTATTTAGTATAACAGATAGGGTGCTACGCGCAGGTTTGAGATACCCTGTGGCCTAGTGTTTTGGCAGCAGACCAAAACCAATTCAAAATGCAATAGCTTGATTAAGCTGAGGATGAACAATGCTTATTTAGTATAACAGATAGGGTACTACGTGCAGGTTTGAGATACCCTGCGGCCTAGTGTTTTGGCAGCAGACCAAAACCAATTCAAAATGCAATAGCTTGATTAAGCTGAGGATGAACAACGCTTATTTAGTATAACAGATAGGGTGCTACGTGCAGGTTTGGGATACCCTGCGGCCTAGTGTTTTGGCAGCAGACCAAAAACCAATTCAAAATGCAATAGCTTGATTAAAATGAGGCTGAACAACGCTTATTTAGTATAACAGATAGGGTGACATGTGCTGGTTTGGGATGCCCATGTGGACTGGTGTATTTAAACCAATTCAAAAGGCAATAGCTGAATTAAAATAAGGCTAAACAATGCTTTTTTTTTTATTATTCTTTATTTCGTTTTGCAATATATAAGGATAACAACATAGGTAAACACACATAGGAAGTGCAGCTGTCCGTAGCTCACTGTGCAAGCTTCAATAGATCATGCATTTATTACAATGATACAATTGTCCGCTCTGTACAATAACGTATAGCAAAGAGGTCTTATCACGACTAGCATGCTTCGCAGGTGCCAATTGGATCAGGTTTTTTTTATCAGTAAGAGGGAAGAAGGGGGCATGAAAGGGAGCATCTCCCCTAGGGGCTGTTCCCCTGTTGTTCCTCGGTACCCTCAAGTCTCTTAACCTCTGAGGTGCCTTGAGTCCTGCGCCATGTATAAGGACGTGCTTAGCCTTATGTTTAAGGTATGAGGGGAAGGAAAGGGGAGGTATGAGATAGGTTGGGGGGGGACTCCCGTTCCCCAGGGGGCGATTCCATTCCATAGCTCCTTCACGCTCCAGATATTAAGTGTCAGGGGTTTCACAGTCCTCTGCTTAAAGCAATTCCGGCCCGCTCCCGCTTATGAGTTCAGCTATCTGTCAGGGTTCTATACTCCTCTGACTCCTGGAAGACCAACCAAGGCCACCAGGTGTTCTTAAACTGCTCGTCTCGTCTGCTCGTCTCTGTCGTGAAGGGACAAGGTCATGTCCTCCATCTCCCTAATGGAGGAAACTTCCCTCAGCCAAACTCTTACTGATGGGGCCCCCTTTTGCTTCCACAGGCGAGGGATCACTAGCTTTGCAGCATTTAGCAGATGGACTAACAGAGACCTCTTGTATTTCCCGATGGAACCATCCGCCAGGCGCAAAAGTATAACTGCAGGGTTGTGTTGAGTCTGAGAACTCGTGATCTTCTCAATTACTGGAATAACTTTCTCCCAATATGTCCGAATTATATGAAAATATGAAATAGGGTCCCCTTTTCTCTACTACATCTCCAGTAGCAGTCGTCTGTCCCTGGGAACATCCTGCTAATTCTATCTGGTGTGTAGTACCACCGCGTTAGGAGTTTGTAATTTGCTTCCTGCACCCTGGTGGCTACTGAGGATTTATGCGCTAACATCGCCACCTTCTCTCTGTGCTTATCTGAAAGGGATCTGCCCAGGTCGGCTTCCCAATCCCTCCAGAACATTGGGGGAGTCTCCTGTTTTCCCGAAAGCAGTGAGTAAATCTTAGAGATAAGGTGGGAATGTTCCAGCTCCCCCTTGCAGAACTGTTCAAAATCCGTGGGACTCCTGCATCTATCTTTTTTAAAGCCCATGCGGGTTAGGTGCGATTGGAAGTAAATTAAGTTCCAGGGGTCGAGGTCCCTATCAGGCCACCCGCCCTTCAAGTCGCCCAGCGTGGTCCACCCATGAGAGGTTATTGGGTCTCCACTTCTCAGGTGCGGTAGGTCCCCCCATCCCCTGAGCATAGCCCTAGAACACCTTGAGGGGAGTGAAGGATTGTTCAGTAGAGATGTTAGGGGAGTCGGCCAGGGCGATATCTCCTCTCGTACCCTATGTCTCTTAAAGACGTTCAGGGTCGCGGATATCGTGGGGTGTGTCCCAACCTCGGACAGGGGGATTACTTAATTCCACAGAACAACATCAAGGGGTGCTGGTGTTACTGCTCTCTCCATATTGACCCATCTCTTTGTATCCCCACATAGCTGCCACTCGCATACCCTCTGTAGATGGGAGGCAACCCTGTACAGTTTGATATCGGGTAGTGCCATCCCTCCCTGTTGTTTTGGGCTACATAGGATCTGGTACTTAATCCTGGCCGTTTTCCTCTGCCAGACAAAATTTTTGAATGCCTGACTCAAGTCCTTAAAGAAGGGTTCAGGCAGGTGGATTGGAAGGGACTGGAAGAGGAACAACAGCCGAGGCAACATCGACATCTTGATAATGTTGGCTCTGCCCATCCAAGAGAAGGTGGGCAGATCCCATTTCTATAAGTCTGCCTTCATCGTTCGTGCAAGAGGCGAGAAGTTCAGGGCATAGATGATCGGGAGTTGGCTCGGCAGCTGTGTTCCTAGGTAAGTTATAGCGGTGTTTGCCCATCTGAAGGAGAAGGACTGCTGCAGGGTCTTGCTTATCTCAGTCGGGAGTGTCATGTTTAGGGCTTCCGACTTACTAAAATTTATTTTGAAGAATGAGAGTCTCCCATCCACTTCAAACTCTTTCATTAACACCAGTAAGGTTACTATTGGGTTAGTAATGAAAAAGAGAAGGTCATCCACGTATGCTGCTATTTTGTGTGACCCCTCTGCGGTTTCCACCCCCCTAATGTCTCGGTTATTCCTCACCTTACACAAAAAAGGTTCCAATGAGAGTGCAAAGAGGAGGGGTGACAGTGGGCATCCCTGTCGAGTACCATTGCGAATTAGCACAGGACTCGAAAGGAGGCCATTCACACTGATTCTAGCGGAGGGAGCAGTGTATAGTGCTTCTATAAAATTCCTCATTATTTCTCCCAGGCCAACGTGGCGGATCGTTTCCTTCATGAACCTCCAACTCACCCTGTCGAAGGCCTTTTCTGCATCTGTCGACAGGAGCATCGCGGGGTGACCAGTAGATCTCACCTTATGGAGCACGTTAATGGCTCTCACCACGTTATCCCTAGCCTCCCTCCCCATCACGAACCCCGTCTGGTCCAAGTGCACAACCTGTGCTACCACAGGAGCCAGTCTGTTGGCAAGAATTTTCGCGTACAACTTCAGGTCCGTGTTGAGGAGGGAGATGGGACGATAGCTTTGGCACGCCAACGGGTCTTTGCCAGGCTTATGTATGACCATAATATGTGCCTCGAGCTCTCTGTCTGAGAAGGCACATCGTGTTTCAGGGTCTGAGATTGAGTTCCACGCTCTAATAATACGGGGACCCAGCACAGGCAAAAATGTCTTATAGTACTTTGTGGTATTGCCGTCAGGGCCAGGGGCCTTTCCAGCTGGGGTCTGCTTTATAGCTGTCTCTAGTTCTTCCATGTCGATGGGGGCCTCTAGGGACTCTGTTACTTCTCTCGAGACTGTGGGCATCCCCGAGCTCCTTACATATTCCCTCACACTGTCCTGCGAGATTTCTGCCGCCGTGTCTGGCGCCAGGTTGTATAGGGTATCGTAGTATGATCTGAAGGAGTCTACAATCTTTTCTGGGGCGTGTTGTTTCTGTTGGGACCCATCTAAGATTTCAGCTATTAAATTTTGAGAACGCTGCTTTCGCAGTGCTCAGGCTAGGAGCGAGCTACTCTTATTACCGAATTTGTAATAAGTGCGTCTGCATTTTTTAATTGTGTATTTAGCCCTATTCCAGAGTACCGCATTTAAGGCTTCTATTGCTTGTGTCAGCTCGCCTAGAACCCTTACCGCCTCTGAGCGCTTGTGAGACAGCTCCAGAGCCTTGACTTTTTCCGTAAGCTTCATTAAATGGCCTACCCTTTCCTTTTTGATCCTGGAGGCATGATTAATCAAAGCGCCTCTAATCAAGCTCTTGTGAGCCTCCCACAGCATCAGAGGCGACACATCCCCATTATCATTCTTTCTAAAGTAGGATTTGATGCTCTCTCCGATCTCTTTTGTGACCACGGCATCTTGAAGGAGGGACTCATTAAGTCTCCAAGTCATTGGAGGAAGGGGTCTATCACTGATGGCCATGTCCAGATAGACCGGGGCGTGGTCTGAAAAAGAGGCCGGGTAGATGCCACCCCCCACCATTCTATCCAATAAGCTATGCGAGACCCATATGTAGTTGATCCTGGAATACGTCCCGTGAACCCGTGAGAAAAAGGAGTAATCCTTCTCTTTGGGATTGGCTATTCTCCAGGCGTCAACCAGCTGCATACCGTGTAGCTTTTTCCGGAGAACTCTGATGCCCGACTGGGACAGCGAGGATTTGCCTGTGGAGGAGTCTAAGATGGGTTCCATGTTAAAGTCGCCACCCAGGATCACTTCACCCTCTGCAAATTTTTCTAGTTTGTCTAGGGCCTGATTTAGGAACTTAAGCTGTCCTTGGTTAGGGGTGTAAAATTATGCAAATGTATATTTCCTACGACCCATCAGCACCTTAATCAGTACCACTACCACCACCCCATTCATCACTCCATTCCTCTTGTGTAGTAAATTGGAGGTCCCTGGCCAGTAAGATTGCTACACCTTTTTTTTTCTTTGCTTCTTCTGTGCAGCTAGTGTACACCTGGGTAAAGTCCCTGTTAGCAAGACATGGGATAGCGGTCTTCTTAATGTGGGTCTCCTGTATAAAAGCTAGCTTCACCTTCTGTCTTTTTAACTCCTGCCGGAGGATTGTTCTTTTCTCCGGGGAGTTAAGACCCCTGACATTGAGAGACACCACCTTTATAGTGCTCATCTCTAAGCCGTATTGAGAGAAATCCCGTGTAGAGTGACGTAGGGGGGGGGGGAGTGTGGGGGTAGGAGAGTGTGGGTAGGGGGGGAAAGGGGAGAGTCTAAGACAATGGAGAGGAAGTAAAAAAGGGGGGGGGAAGAAAAAGAAAGTCTAGGGGAAAAAAAAAGCAAAAAATTAGAACAAACTTCGATAACGTACCGGTGCTACGCCTTTAGGCGAGCACCGTCAACGGTGCCTATTGCTTTCGCAGGGCGGGCACCAGGCCCTAGACCCCTGGTAAAAGAATCTCGCTCTCCCATCTAACAGGCTCTGTGGATCCTCTCAGAGGGGCGCACGCAAGACTCCTGGGGGGCAAGGAAGACTAAACTCTTGGTTGGTGCGTGGGATCCGCACCCTGATTATCGTTAACCGGAGAGGCATAGAGAGGCTCAAAATGCCAACAGAAAAATATCAGACTTAACTTTAAACATAACTGAGGCAGTAAAGCAGCAAAAACAGAATGCAAACATTTCAAACCATTTGAATAGGCCGAGAGCTTGCCACCCGCCCGGATCCCCGCCCCCCCACCGCCAACAGACACAGTGTATCCAATTCACGAGTCGGCAAGAGGCAGCAGACCCGGCGGGGGGCGCCCCCCGACCCACACCACATCAATGCAAATTTCACATAACCACGACGCAAATACGCTCTTTGAGAAGGTGCTCATCTCGCCCCCCCCCCAGCAGGGAAAACCATGGGGGGGCGGAGAAGGGACCAAGGGGACATCACGTTAACACACTAGATTCCACCCTTGGCGCTGTCACCCAACGGAGCTGAACTCCAACCGTACATACGCCGTCCTTTTCTGCCTCTTCGACCATCTCGGGGTCCGCCTCCCGGACGACGAGGCAGCTGTCTGGCATACACGGCGAGATCGGACACTGTCCAGTCTGGGATGTCGAACATCTTGGTATCCAGAAAATGAAACAGATCAGGTAACTGACTCGGAGCTTTGAGTATGAAAAGGCTGCCGTTCTTCCGGACTATAAGTTGGAAAGGGTGGCTCCATCTATATGTCGCCCCCTGTCGTTGAATTGTCTCCAACAGAGGCTTTAGAATCCTGCACATGTGCAGTGTCCTTCGGGATAAGTCCTGTAAGACTATCACTTGGGCTCCCTGAAATGCGATGGGGCCCTTGTCCCCGGCTCGTCTCAAGTTCTCCTCTTTAATTTTGAAAAAATGGACCCTGCAGATGATGTCTCTGGGTCTGTCGCCCTCCTGGGGGGGGGGCCCTAGGGCACTATGCACACGGTCAAGCTCAATGGCGTTCTCATTTGGCTGGTCAAGCAGATTGTTGAAGATGGAGACAACGGCTTGCAGTAGACCCTGGGCTCCTATTGTCTCCGGGACACCCCGTAGGCGGAGACTATTTCTTCAGCTCTTGTTTTCTGCATCGTCGTGCGCTAGAAACAGCTCCGAAAAAAGCCTTTTATTGGATTCCTGTTGCTGCTCCCCCGCCGCCAGCCGTTCTGACAGGGCCCTATGCGTGGTTTCCACGCCATCTAATCTCTGAGTGACCTCCGCCACCATCCCCTGAAGGGTTTTTATAGTCCCCTCCATTCTAGAGACATATCCATCAAAGTCTCGTCGTGTGGGGAGACCCCGTAGGGCCTCGCTGATATTGATTGAGATAGCATCCAACGGAACCAAAGGGGCTTGACTGTGCCCAGGGGGGGAACCCCATTCCTCACGCCCTCTGAGTTGCGTGTCGCGGGGGGGCACACGGTGATCCATCACCTCAGCCGGGTTGTCCAGGGCATGGTTTCCTCTGAGACATTCTTCCATGAGGCTCCCAAAGACCATGGCAAGCCGCGGGGATCCCCCATCAGACCAGCTGCCGTGCTGTCTCGGGCTCTGCTCTGCAAATGCTGGGGCCATCGTGGGGCTAGCATGTGGTGGCTTGCACTGTACATCCCAAACATGGAACGGGCTCCTAGGGGGTGTCGGGGTGCCCGTGAGTAAACTGCTGCCGGGGGACTCCCTCCTGTCCTCTGCTGCAAGGGGCCTATTCTGGCTCTGGATGGGGTCAGCTATGAGAGGGGGCCACTCCCTATGATCTGGGGAGTCAGGGCTGACTGTGAACTCCTCCCGGTCTTGTGGCCCTCTGTTCTGAGGTTGCGGCGTGTCTGCCCCACTGCTGCTCAGAAACTTACCCCCCTCCCTGCCTGGGGAGCCTGTGTATAATGTGGGTTTATAGTTTTACTGGTGCCCATCTCCATGTTCTATACAGCGGGCCCACCGGGTGAGCCGCCGGTCGCTCTAGTTGGCCAGTCCGGCGCGCTATGTACCAGCGCCTGCACTATGAGCGGGCGCCCCCGCTCCTCCGACACCTCTAGGGGTCTACAGGGCTCCCGAGGGGCTTGTCTCGCCTCCTCCTCCCCTTCTGCATGGGCGCACTTCACCGCCGCTGGCCCGGGTGACGGAGGACTCACCTTGCGCCGCCCTCCTGCCTTCTGACCTGCGGGCGCGCGCGCCGCCATCTTGGATCCTGCTGTCGGCTCTTCTGCCCTCTCCCCACGGGCGAAATAGGAGGCGATGGCCCGGTCCTCGCTCCTCCGGGCTGCTCCTCTCTGCTTCCCACATCTGGGCATCTGCTTTTCTGCTGCCGCACGCCTCTCAGGCCCCTGCTGGTGAAAGTAAGGTGCGGAGCTCCCTTCAAACGCTCCTCACACCGCCATGTCAAGTCACGCCCCCACAATGCTTATTTAGTATAACAGATAGGGTGCTACGTGCAGGTTTGGGATACCCTGCGGCCTAGTGTTTTGGCAGCAGACCAAAAACCAATTCAAAATGCAATTGAACAATGCTTATTTAGTATAACAGATAGAGGTGCTACGTGCAGGTTTGGGATACCCTGCAGCCTAGTGTTTTGGCAGCAGACCAAAAACCAATTCAAAATGCAATAGCTTGATTAAGCTGAGAATGAACAACGCTTATTTAGTATAACAGATAGGGTGCTACGTGCAGGTTTGGGATACCCTGCGGCCTAGTGTTTTGGCAGCAGACCAAAAGCCAATTCAAAATGCAATAACTTGATTAAGCTGAGGATGAACAACGCTTATTTAGTATAACAGATAGGGTGCTGCGTGCAGGTTTGGGATACCCTGCGGCCTAGTGTTTTGGCAGCAGACCAAAAACCCATTCAAAATGCAATGGCTTGATTAAGCTGAGGATGAACAACGCTTATTTAGTATAACAGATAGGGTGCTACTGTCAGGATTGTACCTAACACCCGTCTGTCTTAAGCCAGTATCCCCCAATCTCCACCGCCACTTCTGCCTATAGACAAGCCCCCGCTTGTAGGAGACGCGAGCAATGCCTCTCCCAGTCGGTTGCCCCCAGGACTTAACAGGCGCAAGGGATAGTAGCTTAAGGTGCAGTTTGGTGTTAAGCAGGGAATCCCGAATGAGGATGCCGGGTGCGGAAAGTCCGTAATTCAGGCCAAGGTCAAACCGGGAAGTCACAGGCGAGGTATCCAGGGGAGAAGACTGAGGATGGTCGAGGGTAGCCGGGGTCAATTCCAGGAGGTCACAGGCGAAGTACAGGAGGGTCAGGCAAGAGAATGGTCAGGCAAAGCAGAAGGTCAGGGCAGGCAGCTAGCAAGAATAGTCAGGGTCCAAATCCAAATCCAATCCAATATCTTCACAAACACAGCAGCACACATCCAGAACCCAGAAGCTATAACGGGCACTGGGAAACTGGAACAGTGCAAATATATAGGGAAGTCTGGCCAATGGGAAACAGGGAAAAAGGAGGGAAGGAAGGTGCTTGGTGCAAACAAGGAAGTGGGATCGGTCCCAGGAGCTGGACGGCCCAGGCCAGACAGGCCGACCAGTCCCTGGGTCCGATCCCAAGAACCGGCCACTG
Source organism: Gastrophryne carolinensis (assembly GCA_027917425.1). Lineage (NCBI taxonomy): Eukaryota > Metazoa > Chordata > Amphibia > Anura > Microhylidae > Gastrophryne > Gastrophryne carolinensis. Next base: position 219,965,645 of record CM051234.1, read on the forward strand.
ACTGGGCAATTCAAACTCGCCCCCGGCGGGCGCGCTGGGGGAAGCGCCGCCGGGAGGCATAAAGCAGACGTGCTCGCGCGCGCGCGCGAGCACGTTGATGATCGGGCGCGCCCCCGCCAGGAAGGGGAAGCGCAGAGCTGGAGGGGAGAGCCGCAAGGCCGCGCAGCCGCGCGGAGCGGGCTGCGACGCGGCCACCCATGGCGTCCTGCGCCGCCCGCCCCAGATCCCCGTGACGGTGCCGAGGAGCCGGCAGACCCGGGGACCGCCGGGCCGCAGCTCGGTGGGAGCCAGCCGGCAACGCGCCGCGGGACCCGGAACGGCGGTGAGGTAAGTGCCTAACAGCTACGTGCAGGTTTGGGATACCCTGCGGCCTAGTGTTTTGGCAGCAGACCAAAAACCAATTCAAAATGCAATAGCTTTATGAGAAATAGCCTTTAAAAGCTGCTTTAGTGTAACAGATAGGTTCAAATGTGCTGAAATAGGATGCCCATGTGGGCTGGGGTTTTTACAGCAGACACAAAAAAAATGTAAACTAATCGAGTTATAAGAAATGCTTGTGTGTTTTCCCTATCTTTCCCTGGTTCTGTCTGGCACTCTGTGGGTCTCCCTGACTCTCTCTTAGTCTCTCCCTGTCTCTAAACAGCTCAGTTGTGGCCGCAATACAAGGCTGAAATGCGCACCAGCAAGATGGCCGCCGTTTATATAGCGCTGTGACGTCACCGGGGCTCCTGGCTGCTGATAGGCTGCATGTGACCTTCCCATGATAACTTGCCCCAGGGGATATGTCCAGACATGTCCATCCACCATTTTACAATGCCTGTAATTGAAGTAAATGGAGTTTAAAGGAAAACTGTGATCGATCGAACTGCGGGGAAATTCGGATTCGTTCAGAATCGAATATTTCCTGAAATTCGGAACGAATTTGGGTTCTTCCAGATCGATTCGCTCATCCCTACCAGTTACGACAAGAACAGAAACTTTGGCTTTTAACTTCTTATTTTATCTCTATAACACTTAGGCAATAAACATTTAAGACTTAAAGTCCCTCAATATAAGTCCCTTAATGAAAGGTCCCACCACTTATAATGCAATCACACTTAAAACAACCTTTATTTTTAGCAAAGCAATACTTTCCTTCACCACTGTCAGTCTATGGCATACAGTCAGAAGGCTGGCCTTAGGTGAAATAAATAGCTCCTAAACTCACTCTAAAATAATCTTATTTATAGCAAAGCAATACTTCCCTTGACCAGCGTCAGTCTATCACTAGTCTTGCAAAGTAATGGAAAGGGGTCTGTCACTCCTGGATTTTATTCCTACTATGAGAGAATAAACCACAAGCTTGGGGGAGTTTTATTCAGTTCGGGCGTATAAGTGACCCCTCCTCTCATTAGCCGGTGTTTATATGTATTTTTAATATTACAAAATTTTGCAAAAGTGCTCCTTTAAACTAAAAAGATATGAAAATATATGAATGCCCACTTTGCACGTTTGTACAGTTGAGCAGTAGTCACATTAGCTACTAGCTAAAAGTAAATGTAATGTGTTGGTTACCAAAGACTTATGTTTGAAATCATTTTAAACCCATTTTGTTTGGAAAACCTTCAGTTTAAATCTGCTTAGCAAAAGCCAAAATGTAGTTTACATTTTCATATATTTATACTGAAGAGGAGCCTAATTTTGCAGGCAGGTTATGCCAGTATATCAGAACTTCATAACACCATCACTTGCATGTGTTGCAATAGATATTCACCGGTAACCATATATAAAACAAGGGAAACATGTTTAGTGAGGTAATGTCTAGTTTTAAAAACACACACACACAGCAACAATCATTTAGTAATGTGTCACATATCTGCAATCATTATTCTCTGCCAAATGGTCTGGAAACAACATCACTTGGAGGAACAAAAAAGCAAAGCAATAGATCGTGTAGACTAACAATCCTCATTTTTTAACAGGTTTTCTTTCCTATTGTGGGGGGCTATGTCTGAAAGCTTGGGAACGATTTCAAAGGTTAAATGTAAGAAAATTTATGTAAACCACACACTCATACCTTTGTTTATATATAGCTATTGTTATATATGTTCCATATGCCCACAATAAGGTCGATTCACAGCCTCTTTTAGGTGCATTTACACATGAAAAAGCATGTGTATTTTTGGGACCATTTTTGTTTCTCGTCAGCTTTTTCTTTGTATTAGCATTTTTGTGGATGTGTTTAAGGCTTTTCATTTGCGTATTTAATGTGTAATTGCTTCGTATTGTTTTCACACAGATGCATATAAGCCATGATTGGTGAGGGATTGCACATGATTCAGAGCCCTGATTATGAGGCCAATAAAACAGAATATTTCCAGCTGCACGTACTTCCAGTATTTCCTTGTGAATTTGTGGCTTTTGTGGTGTTTCTGAGAACTGAATGGATTGCTCTGACGATTCTTTTGCTGAGATGGAGCGGCTGCATAAACGCGTCATACTCTGCATGTGTCTCTTGGACTTGGAAATGCATTGGCCACGTGTGGATGTTAATCGCATGCATGGCATTGAGCTATTTGAACTCTATTGTGAGTTGCGGCCATGGTTGGCCCCCACCACACGCAAGGGCATGAAATTGCAGGCATGGCCAAATTAGTTGGCTGCCTGCAATTTCTGATGAACAGCTTGTTCTAGTGTCTGGACGCCCTGTCCGTGAGTATGTCCCAGCCTAGGCTGAGTCGCACCCTCAATAAGTTTGTCAATGGCATGACTACCATGGTGGACAAATATATTTGTTTCTCTGACACCATGGTAGCCTGGAATGCGGTCAAGTTTGGATTTTACAAGCTGGCCGATATGCCTAATATCATGAGTGCTATTGGTTGCAAGCACATGGAGCTGGTGCCTCCAATTGCTAATGAGTATCTATACAGGTATGTCTTTGTTTGCCCTTTGCCTCTTTTAATTTCATGCACTGTATTGAATGTTTTAAGTAGTCTAGCTTTACCATATTTAATATTTCTTTTTACCTTGCAATGTATTTGCTTCTCTAAAGTGGACCTCAATCTCCCCTTTCAACTAGTAGTCCCGAAGGCATGTATTTGGCCACTTCCTTGTTCTTTTTAACACACAATTATTCCTTGAAGTACTAGCACCAGTACTTGGTAGTTGTAGTACCTGGGTGCCTATGTGTGTTTGTTGTTGTTTTTCTGCAAGGACTTAATGTTAATCTAGACACATACATTGTGGGCATAAGCAATGGCTAATCCATCTGCTTCCATGTTTGACAAGTTATGAATGTATTGTATTAGACACATTAAAGAAACAGTTCTTTAAATAACTGTGAGTTGGCATGTTTTTTCATTTCTGTTATCTTCGCCTTTGATGGTCCACCAACAACACATGACATCAATAACTCAACAATTGTAATGAGTCATATGTCTTTGGATACCAAGAAGCCCAAACATTAGGACTACTCCAGCAGCATTCCAGTGGGTTGTTGTGGGGGGGGGGGGTTGATGTGTCTTGCCTTACTCTAACCTTTGATCTTCTTCTTAACACTCCTGCAAGGGGTTTGGCTAGGACTAGCACTATGTCTGGGGCTAGCAGTGCTTGCCCTGATTTTAGGCCTGGCTCTGCTCTCCTTAGCCTTGTCACTTTTGCTGGAGGACCTCTGGGCTGAATGTCTTGAACTAACAGTGGTCGGCCTACTAGATGGCCTCCCATTGCTCTTCTTTGCCTCTACATTTGTTGTTAGTGGGCTTGGATGACTGAGCAGTAAGGGTAGGACTGCTCTTCCATGCCCTGGTAGTTGACTTGCCCCTGCTGGCTAGTTTGCTGGCGTGAGCTTGCAGGCGAACTGTGGTGGGCCCCATGGCAAGAGCTTCAGCCTGGCTGCAACTTTTGTGGCTGCGTTTTCCAGCTCCACCTTATACTTCCCCACTATGTCACCGCGTATTCCCAGGCACTGAGGTTTCAATGCATGCCAACTTCTGGGAACCGCTGGGGGGGGGGGGGGGCGTCAGATGATGCATACATATATCATCCCCAAAATGGCATCTTTGCTGTTCACGCATGACCAGAAGGATACCATCATGTTGAAAGTACACGAAAATGCCTACATTTTCATGCACCTAAGAGTTGGATTAGTTACCCAGGGTCACAAGTGCAGAGTCAGACAGGCCGGTCGTATATAGCTAGCTGGGGCCGAAGTGTCTAGGAGGGCAGGGTGAGAAGAATGCCACCATTTTCTATGTACTAACAAGCAAAAGCTAGTGCGCACATGGGCACCATGCAGAGTGTTAGGAGCAAGGTAGATCTATTGGTGTCTATCTGGGTGTGGAAGCAAGATACTCGGGGGGCATCCCAGGTAGTAAGAACAATGGCAATAAAATCACAAAAACAAGGATGCAAAATTACATTAATGCAGAGCTAAAGTTGTTGGGGGTTAATTCCTATGTACTTGTTCTAAATTTTACATGATGATGACATACTCATACAACTTGCTGCACGATATATATGCAAAGAGGTCACTGGCACTGGACATCATAGCAACACTGGAAGAGGAATCAGACACCACCAATACATTCACGCAGATCATCCAGCATTGGTCGGCCCTGAAACAGAGGAAAAAGCCCCAGGTGAGGAAGTTTTTCAGGAAAAACTTTCCAAGTAAGTGACAAGTCTTGCCAATACATTCACTACTGCAATCACATTAGGCAAGCCTGTGTTTAAAAGAATGCTATTCTCTTCCAGTGTCAGAGTGCGGCCCACCCGAAGGTGACAAGGCTGGCTAAGGCTGGTAACATATGGTGGACATGGGGGGGTTGGTGGACAAATCCCAACGACCTCCGGCACTTCTGCAGGTGAGCCCCAAGCTCACCTGCACCAACCTGCAGAGGAGGAGCCACAGATGTTGGGCAGGGAGTCTGAGGATGATGGAGGACAGGAGGACTCGGGTATGAACATCACACACAAACATACACACAGGAAGGCACACACACACACACATATGTTTTGTAATTTGTAATTTTGTGACATTTCATTCTAGATGGTCAAAATGGCCCTGCGGGTGAGCAGCAGATTTTCATCTACAGACTCAAGAGGTGTGGCAAGTCCCAGTCAGGAGACATAAGGCACTGGGAGCCTGCCACCTTATTTTAGCCACCATCACCCAAAACATTGTACATAGTTTTAATTAACAAAATGTTATATTTTTGTATATTCTTTTATTATTATTTAATATTTTAATAAAAAAAACACAGAACATTTTAAGTATGAAAAAATGCATCATTATAAATAAAAAATACACTAACTAATTAAGTAACATTTACATGACAAGCATGAAAGTGGTTAAGGTAAGCATTAGGAAGAAGAAGAGAAAAAGGATGCATGGCAAGCATGAAAGTGATTAAGGTAAGCATTAGGAAGAAGAAGAAAAGAAGAATGCATAGCAAGCATGAAAGTGGTTAAGGTAAGCATTAGGAAGAAGTAGAAAAGAAGAATGCATGGCAAGCATGAAAGTGGTTAAGGTAAGCATTAGGAAGAAGAAGAAAAGACGAATGTATGGTAAGCATGGCATGCTAAGTACAGAAGATAGTTGGCACAGCAATAATTAAGAAATGGGCTAGCAGGGGCATTTAAAAAAAAGAGGTTCGCATATCCATAGAAGCCACCAAAAAAGCCAGCGTATGCATATCATTTTTACAAAAACAAAAATATTATGGAGTTTAGGAGCTAAATGAAGGGTAAAAACTAGACTTTTTCGATGGGAGCAAGTAGGACTTCGTTGGAAACATTTTGTGGCAAGGTACGTGAAAAAATGCTAAAAAAAACGCTAGGAGATGAGTATTTCACATCAATGTATACGAGAGCGTTGACTGTTAAATAGGCTTTCTGAACCGTACTCACAGCACTCTCGAGGCTTACGCAGCTACAAAACTATTACGAGGCGGACCCAATAGAAGATCTGAATCATGCAAAGGCATGTGTACTTTACAAAAGTTATGTGTAATGTTCTTAGAGACAAAAACAAAATGGAATATAGAAGGCTCTGAATCATGCCTAATGTGTGGGCAGAGATGCTTGTGCAAGTTCCTTTAATTTGGGAGGTTAAAGTAATACTAATGGCAAGCCCGATTGTTGTCCCATTGTCTCGGTCTACATGTTGCACTGTCCTAAACTTTAATCTGTTTTCAAAAAGACCCTGTAGCTCTTAAGTTATCTTTAAAAGTATTAGAGCATAGGAGACTCATAGAAAAAATGAAGAGAAACAGTGGGTGTGGCAACAGCGATGTGATGTAAGCACACTGTAGGCTTAGCATGTTCATAATGGGCCATGCTTGGATAAGTGTGCTGACAATGTGTACAGCTTGTACACAAAGGTGGATCATGGAGAGACATGCTGCAGGCAGAGAGATTGTCTGCACCCTGTTAGCAACTAGTGTGCATGGATGAAAGGGGGGTGCTGTGTGTCTGCCCTGTGGCAAGGCTGGCAAACAGAGGAAAACACTGGAATACAGACTGGTCAGGGTATTGATTGCTGGCAGCCTGATCAAGGACTAGAGCCAGACATCTGAACGCTGAGAGTAGAGAGAGAAGGGTGGTGTTTTAGAGCTGCAGAGAGAAGCAGCCAAGGAATATACGTGGAGGGAGTGGGGGGGTGTTTCTGTTCTCTGTCCATGGAAGATTGATTGAAGGACCAGGAAAGAGGGCTGGTGATTGAAAACTGAATGAGGAAGTGATTTCATAACTACAGAGAAAGACAGGAGAGGAAGGACATCACTGAAATGACTCAATGAAAGGTAAGCTACTGATATTTATTTTTTTACTTTGACCTGCTTAGAAACCTATCTAGCCGTGCCCTTGCGCCTGTTCCAGGGACCCTTTTCCTGATTCGCACTCCTCATTTGCTACAACCATAGCTAAGGACACCCGTTTATGATTTCTTGCTCTGCCCGACCATTCTTCAATAACAGCCTGCTGTCTGGCCATTAAATTTGGCTCACGTATGACCCAGTCTCTGTCATCCAGCTGCTGCCAATCCATTGGTACCATGGAATTACTGCTTGGCTACCCTGACCCTCAATTGCCTGGTAGAATGACCTGGAGCTTTCCAGTGAGAGGGGGGCTCAGAGGGGGGGGGGGGTTGCACTTAGATTCGAATCTTGGTCTATGGGCAGTAGACTCTAGTGCCTACCTTGCTCACAGTGTGATTCAGGTTATATCTTAACTCTAAATGGGATACTTCGCTATGTTCCCTATTTTTATGCCCGTATTGGTGTGTATGAACTTTTTATATGAGGCTTCTCAATTGTTTTCATATGCCAGTTTCATAAATATGTAATATATATATATATATATATATATATATATATATATATATATCCCAAATAAGTTTGCCTCTTTTAGAAATGTGGACAATTGTTTTCAAATATGCAAAAACAAGTCAGGCCACATACAGTACCTGTCATGTGAGCACCACATGCCACAATCAAAGACAGATCAATTTCCAGAACTGGAAAGGGATTAGGATTTAGCGCATGACAGCCATCAGTCAGTATATGCACTGGTCCTGTAAAAGAGCCCAAACATACTAGGCTGACTCCCAGCAATTTGGAAGTAGTGCTTCGGATCAGATTCAAAGCTAGTTCTGACTTGGATCTAGCTTATGTTGCCTGGTACACCTAATTCTTGACACCGGAAAGATACAGTGTCCATGATGATCCAGTGCTAGCAGGTGGCATGCCGGCCACCTCTATTTTTGAACTGGTATTGTGTCCCTTGGACCCCTTACCAGTTAACAGTTTACAAAAATTGTTTTAGAATTCAAAAAATATTTTATTTTAATTTTTAGCTACAAACAAGCTAATTATGGTTTACAGTATGATAATGGATTATCAAACAATAATAAATATCTTCCACGTGTTATTACGCAGGTTTTGTTATATTCATTAAGACCATAATGCAGATGAAATCGAAGTAACAAAATAAACAAAAGAAAGGAGAATAAGATAGAAAAGGAGAGAAAAGAGAAGAGAAAAAAGGGGGGAGGTGATTTGGAGTGAGGGAAGGTGGGGGCACAATAGGCAGGGAAGTAGAGTAAACGGGAAGGGCAAAGGTATTTCTGGTCAAATTGAGTTCCAGAGTTCCAGAGTTCAGGTCTATTGCAGGACAGGAATGTTCAACCCATGGTTTCCATTACAAAAATAGTTTTAAAATGAAAAACACTCCCAACATGAAGCTGATGACAGCCTACCAGGAGGAGGCACCCAACCTTTTTTTTCTGTTTGTGGTAAGGGGTCCAAGGGATCTCTATATTCCCAATGTCCACTTCCGAGGCCCCATGGTCCTGGAGAACTGGGGCTCGGAAGTGGACCTCTGGGTGAGGTGCATTGATTCCCAGGGTGACCCACTTTGGAGCCCTGTTTTTCCGGACTCGGGGGGGGGGGGGCTAATGGCCAACAGGAGTTGCTGAGGACAGGTGGTGGGGACTCGGGCCAGATCAGATGTCAGTCAGGTATGTTGGCTGTTGCTATATAAGGTAGCTTTAAAAAATGGTGCCTTGTGTTCATGTTCACATCCTGACTGGCTGACTGACCCACTTACCTATATACCTGCCCACTGATCCACCCAACTACCTGCCTACTGACCCACCCCCATACCTACCTGTCCTTCTACTGACCCACACACCCATCTACGTACTTATCTACCTTCCTACTGACCCACTCCCATCCACCAATTTACCCACCTACCCACTCACTCCCCTACCTATCTACCTGCCTACTGACCCACCCACCTATGTATCCAACTGCCTACTGACCCACCCTGACCCTACTGACCCACCCACCTACCTACATACCTGCCCACTCACCTCCCTGCCCAGGACCTGGTGCAAAGGCAGAATCATCAGACTTGGCTACCCACTTGCCCACCTACTATCTCCCACCATCCTCCCTACCTGCCCTCCCGCCTATCTGCCTAACTACTCAGCTTCCTACCTACTCACCTACCTTACCTAACTATATATCTGTCTACTCACCCACCTATATACCAACCTTGGTATCTACATGTCTACCCACCCACCTGCATACCTAAATTCCCACATACTCCTCTATCTGACTACCCCCTAACTGTCCAACTGAGTACCTACCCATATATCTGCCTACCCACCTACCTGTCTGCTCACACACTTACCTGACTGCCCCCGTCTACCTATCCATATTTCTACCTGCCCACCCACCTTAAATACCCACTCACCTTACTAACATAACTAGAGATGAGCGAACTTTTCAAAAGTATGGTTCGGCAGTTTGCATGGAAAACAATGACTGACAGCCCTAAAAGTCTTTTGAATTTGCTGTGTCCAATTAGCATACAAATCACTGGTAACCTAATTAGCATTTCAATAGCCCACAGTTGTCTTTGATAGTTCAAAGCACATAAAAAATGGGGAGAAGCGACAGGGTTTCTGTTCGAGCAAAGTGAAAAGAAGTAATGGCTTTTGTGTAGGCCAGGCAGTAGTGATAAATGATCCCATATTTACAGTGGTAGCAGCACAGCATCTTGACAGTTTAGTTGAAGAAGATGAAACATTTTTGCCCATCATGGCGTAGACCTGCAGTTGTGTAGGCCTAGTAGTAGCAGAAAGTGGCAGTGGAGGTGCTGTTGCTGGTAATAGTGGCATGCTAATCAATGGCATCATGCACATTGATTTTAAAATCGTCACCTTTCCATGCTTGATTCATTTTTACAAAAGTTAGTTTTTCAACGCTTTTGGTGGCCAACCTTGTCCGCTTAGGGGTGACAAGACCATCTGTCATGCTGAAAACTCTTTCCGACGCTACGCTTGAGGGTGGACAAGACATGACTCCCATTGCAAACTGTGCTAGCTCTGGCCAATGGTCCAATCTGCTCACCCAGAATTTCAAGGGGTCTGAGCTCAGTGTATCTCCTGGAGAAAGGACACAGTCGAGGTAAGAGTACACTTAGCTGTTCTGGTGGTGGTGTTGTTGCTGGTGATGAACATCCCTTCCATAATGATGTGTGTCAGGTGGGCTTATGGGATGTAAAAACCTGTACATCATATTCTCAAGACTTGTTGTGTGCTGCTGCTGCCGCCGCCTGTTGGTGGTGTAGAGCTTTGACACGGCGGGAGGGGGGTATGGACACTCACTCAGACATGCTTGCAGCAGGTGTCTGCCATCTGAAATCCATGGCTCATTTTTGCTTTCCTCTCAGAAGGTGTAAAAAAATCCCCCATTTTGGCTTTATACCAAGGGTCTAAAAGTGTAGCAATCTAGTACTTGTCTTTTTGCTTCATGCTAACAATGCGACTGTCAGTGCGCAAGCAACCGAGCATACAGCTCGCTATCCTCGCCAGCATTTCTGAGGGTCCAGTTGGTTCCAGCTCCACTCCATGTTTCCATGTTTGTTCATGATTGTCCTCACCACCACCATCTTGATGGCTGTCTTAATCGTGTGCCTCCTCCCGTATCCCTTCCTGTGATAAGTTTCCCTCTCCAAATCCACCTCCTGGGGTCAGATTTCCTCCCCCATCTCTTCTTGTAAATCCCAAGAGCCAGGAGACAGATGGGACCATTCCTCCATCCCTTGCTAAATAATTGCCGTGATCGTTTGCTACAAAATACATTTCAGCAGCATAACATCAGCACGTGACACGTGTATCTGATCATCTGCCAATGCCAGAGTTGAAAATCGCACTGGCTAGACAAGTTGGCTGTTTGCTGCATGAAGAAATCATTGACTGCTTTGCCCTGGCAGTAGAGGCAGTCCAGCATATGTTGGGTAGAATTCCAGCGCATGGGGACATTGCAGATTAAATTATACAATTTTCTGCTGCACCGATAAAAATCACCCAAGGTAGTATAGTGGTGTGCAGACCAATGGTTAGGCTATGTCAACTATAGCAAAACTAAGTGGGGATGGCCCTAAGATTCCCCACAACCACACCATAAGTAAATATCCGCACCACCATGGTATTTACAAAAAAACATATAAATCTTTTATTTATATGGGGCAAACAAACAAGACACAATTAAAACATTATTACAAAAACACATATGCCGACACTACATATTGTATAGGGCGCAGCGCATACCGGCTTGCACTCCAATGTGGAGCGCCCCTGGCCGGAAGTCGCTGACTCACTTCCAGCCAGAATGCGAATGGCGGTTTCTGGCTCAGGTGAGTTTTTAGATATATAAGGGGGACATCCGTCACGGAACACGTGGGAGGCGGGGCGCTGCATTGTCATTACTTTGTACTAGTAATGTACGCATATCATTAATTGTTTGTATGGGTGGGCACACCTCTGGGCATTTTTCTAGAGTCTGCAAAAGCAGAATCGGTGTCGCCGTCATCTGCTCCTGAGTGGACCATACCAGCAGACCTAGCCCTGGGCCATTTGATGCAGATGATCTGGCCCTAAATTGGCTTGGCTCTTTGTCACTGGCAGTGCCAGAAGTACCCTCCTGCTCTGACGATGTCCCTTCCTTGTTGCCTGGTTTCCAGGTCCTGTCCTAAAATAACATCATCATACTCCTCCTCCTGATCCCCCTTGTTCTGATATATACTTGCCTTCCCACACTGCAACCACCTTCATAACTGCCAGTATGTCCATGTCTACCACCACCCCCCACTGCTACAGCTATGTGTCTTGGACACCGCTTTCACCTTTCACCACCTCTGCAACACACTCCATAGGCTGACTGTCATTAAACAAATTCTCCTCATCACTATCCACTGCTGAGTAAAGATGGTGCCCCACTAGGAGGGTGCAGTAAAGGTGATGTGTAGCTGTAGTGGAGAAATAATCCACTGAAACCTGGCTCAAAGTCATTGTGTCAGAGTCTTCCTCCTTTATGCCGTCTTGCTGGGAACTTTATGGTTGGAAGGTGTTTTCTCCTTCTATGTGAACTGTTTTCTTTGTGCTGTTTCTTTGTGTTTTTCTTTATCCTATCCCTTTTCTCCTTTCCTGTGTCCCTCCCCTGGGTTTTTGAGCTCTCTAGTGTGATGGTTCTACAAGGATGTAATGATGGCGATTAGATTAGTTTCTTTAAATGTCCAGGGCTTAAACGCCCCTCAGAAGAGAGTAAAAGCATTTAGGCAAATGCGGTCGCTTCGCGCGGATATTGTGTGTCTTCAGGAAACACATTATACCAAACATAATTCCCCTAAATTCCTTAGTGCAGATTACCCCTTATTTTATTCTTCTTCTGCGCATTCCAAGCAGCGGGGAGTTTTGATTGCGTTTAAGCGCTCAATTCCCTTTTCCCTGGAACACCTAGTATGCGATACCCTGGGTCGTTATTTAATCTTAGTAGGTAAGGTCCAGGACCACCCAGTAACGATTGCAACCTACTATGCCCCTAACCAAAATCAAATTGCATTCTTTGAGGGGTTTTTGAAGAAACTTCATCAAGTTGAGAAAGGATTCCTTATTGTAGCTGGGGATTCTAACCTGACCCTTCACCAGACCCTTGATAGGCAATCAGATGACAGTTCCTCCCCGATGGTTAAAAATAGATCATATGGGAAAGCGTTTCAGGCAATGTTAGGCCAATATCATTTGATCGATAGCTGGAGAGAGCTTAATCCAACTAAACGTGATTTTACTCACTATTCATGCCCCCACAAGCTGTCCACTAGGATTGATCACATTTTTTTGCAGCAATCTGCCCTCCCCCAGCTTTCCCAAGCGAATATAGTCCCAATATCCTGGTCTGATCATGATTTGGTCTCAATCACTCTTCTGTCTCTATTCCAGAGTAGTACCCAGAAGTCCTGGAAGTTGTATGAGCCAATGTTGGCAGACGAGACCCTCCTTGAAAGGGTTCGCACTGAGATTCAAGAATATTTTCGTCTCAACAAGGGCTCAGTCAGCTCTAATGTTACGCTCTGGGAGGCTCACAAGGTCGTGATCAGAGGGATATTGATGCAGGAATCAGCTAGACGTAAGGCACTCTATAGAGAGAAGCTCCTGTTGTTAACTGATGCCTTTAACTTGGCATCACATGACTTTAAAAACAGGCCCAATAAACAGAACAGGATTTGCCTTAATCAAGCAACTAACCAGCTCAATCTATGTTTATCTGGCGAGGCTGCTGGCCAATTAAAAAGATCTAGGTTTCGTTGGTACTGTACAAGTAATAAGCCCAATACTCCTCTTGCAAAAAGACTTAGGGGAATAGTACTGAAGCCCAAACCAGTGCGCATTAAGACCTTCTTGGGCCCTTTGTCTAGTGATCCAGTTAGGGTGGTGGCTACCTTTTCCAAACATCTGGAGGGATTATACAAATCTAAATCGGACTTGAATATTAACAAGGCTGAGGAATTGTTTGATCAAATTAGTTTGCCTTCTCTTCCCCCTGGTACCAGGGAACTCATTGATAGACCCATTGAGGCCGATGAGGTGCTGGAAGCCATAGCATCTTTGAAGGTAGGTAAGCAGCCAGGACCTGATGGCTTTTCAACAATGTACTATAAAAAATTTAGTCAGTTACTGGCCCCCCATTTGATGACAGCTTTCAATGCTTTGAGGGAGGGAGCGGCTTGGAGTGCTGATTCGCTCACAGCCGCTGTAAGTATGATCCCCAAACCCAATACAGACGACACGGTATGGTCTAATTATAGGCCTATTTCCCTATTAAATGTTGACGTTAAGATACTGGCGAAAGTGTTATCTGCTCGTCTCAATGGGTTTATCAATGTCCTCATCTCTAAAGAGCAGGTAGGCTTTATGCCTCAGCGCCAGGCTGGTGATAATATTAGGAAAATTGCTAATCTTATTCATCGCTCCAAGGTGGAGGGCTATCATGCCATGTTATTGGCGTTAGATGTACGCAAAGCGTTCGATACGGTGGCATGGGATTATTTGTATTTCTCTCTCAATAAATGGGGAATAGGTCCGTTTTTTCTTAATTGGATTTCTTCTTTATATGCTAACCCGGGTGCATTTGTGAGATATTCTGGATATTCCTCCAATCGCTTCACGCTGGGTAGGGGTACTAGACAGGGCTGTCCCCTCTCCCCTCTTCTCTTTGCCCTAGCCATTGAACCTCTTTCTAGACTTGTCCAGGCTAACAGTGGTATTACAGGCATTGAGGCGGGGGGTTATGAGCATAAGATCTCATTGTTTGCTGACGACATCTTAATGGTTATTATGGACCCTGTTGTATCCCTCCGGAGCCTTTTTAATACCCGTGACTCTTTTTCGGTGCTCTCGGGTCTTGAAATTAATGTTGCCAAATCTCAGGCCCTTAATATCTCCCTTCCCGATAGCGTTTTGAGTACTGTCAAGTCCTCCTTTAATTTTCACTGGCAAGTCAAGCATATTAAATACCTAGGGATTCAGCTGTCATCTGACTATTATTCTCTCTATGGTGCAAACTACCCTAACTTGCTTAAAACTTTGAGGTCTCTCCTTGGTAACTGGGCCAAATTAAATCTTTCGTGGATGGGTAGGATTGCGGCTGTGAAAATGGCATGGCTCCCCAAATTGCTTTATTTTTTTCGGGTACTGCCGATTTCCGTCCCGCTCTCTATTTTGAAACATCTCCAATCGGACTTAAACAAATTCATTTGGGGGGGGGCGTAGATCGCGAATTGATAGTGGAACGCTTTACAGATCTAAACAGAATGGTGGTTTGGGTATCCCTAATCTAGGTCGTTATTACAAAGCGTGTCAGGTTGCACAGCTGACAGTCTTCCACGGAGGAGCTGACAGACCTTTGTGGGTTGATATTGAGGAGTCGTCTTGCTCTCCTATGTCTATTTCCAATTTGTTATGGCTTCCTTCAGCAGTCAGTAGGAAGATCTCCAACCCTGTACTTAACCATTCACTTAAGATTTGGAAGACTTGTAGGAAGCGGGGGAATTTGGCCTCTTCGCACTGTCCTCTGCTCTCATTTTTGGGTAATCCGGAATTTGTTCCGGGCTTTGAAGATCCTGCGGCGTTTGTGTGGTGGAAGACTCTGAACTTGACCTTACTTCGGAATTTCTTCTCGTGTCAGGGCCCGCTTTCATTTAACGCATTGAAACTTTCCCATGACATTCCGGGGAGGGAATTCTTCCGCTTCTTGCAAGTCACACACTATGGTCGGTCTAAATGTAAGTTGGTCACCCCACTCCCTCCTCTCACGTCATTCGAAAGAGTCTGTCTGGAGCAGCCTTTGGGTAAGGGTGTGATCGCACTGGTTTATAAATTATTGTCTGAACCAGATGGGATGACTCCCCCGAAGCATGTGGCAAAATGGTGTAGCGACCTTGACTTGACCCTGTCAGATGTTGAATGGAGGGCGGTCTGGAGACATACCCTTTCAGGTTATCTTAATGTGGGTGCACAGGAGGTCAATATCAAGGTCCTCCTTAGATGGTACCTGGTTCCGGACAGAATACATAAATTTTGCCCTTCTTACCCGCAGTACTGCTTCAGAGGGTGTGGGCTCCCGGGTACTTACTTGCATACCTGGTGGGAGTGTAGGGTGGTGAAACAATTTTGGTTTAAAGTCTTCTATGTGATTAAAAGGGCCACCGGGCTTAAGCTGAATATGACTCCCCAGCTGTCCCTCCTTAATCTAAAACCTCCGGACTGTTTAAAATCCCAGTTTGAGCTCATAAGACACATTGCCACTGCTGCTAAATTGATAATAGCTCAGTCTTGGAAGAAATCAGTCATTCCCCGAGGAAGTCTTTATTCCCGGGTCAACGAGGTCATGATGTTTGAGAAGATGGCGGCTATCTTAAAAGGAGATTTTGCCCTCTTTTTATCCACCTGGGAAGGGTGGATTACTCACTTTCACCCGGGGGGTCTTAATCGTCTTCTTACAATGTAGAACCCTGTTACGTTAATCTAATGATTTGTCACGACGCTCGAAACCCATACTTTACCCTACTTCTTTTCTTCTCCTTTTACCTCTTTCCTGCCCTTTGCCTTTCACTTTTCATTTCTTTCTTTTCAGATCTCTCTTCTTTTTAATATTATTTGAGATGTGTTTTGTCTACCTCCATTGAGGATGTTGCTCAGCATGTGGTTTTTAATGGTCGTATTTTTCTATATGCTGGCTATATAGTTTTATTTCTGTATGACCTTTTGAACAGTTTGGTGGTTGCTTTAAATGTAACCTTATGCTGTATACCTTTGCTTTATTTTAATAAAAACTATTATTAAAAAAAAAAAAAGAGTGATTGGAGGAAGAAGCATTGATCAGTTTTGTGGTTTTACAGGGCAGGAGAATGGTTTATCCACTAAGTGTGTGAAGTAAGGTGGTGGGTAACCAGTTTCTACATACATGCAAAGCCCTGGCATGCTGCATAAATGAAGTTGGTGTTCTATTATCACTGTGATAATATCAGAGCCTGTGGCCTGTTTATCACAGAGGCTGCCTGGACATGGCCAGGATTGCAAAGGGGACTGGATCTGACCTTCTGTTTAGTGTACGAGTACCAGGCTACCACCCAACAGCTGCAGGGGGGAAAAAGGCAAACACTCTTTTTGTTATGTCACTTGGCTAGACTAATACTTTAAATTGGATGTCCAGTGTCTTCATACCCCCCGGGTGATGAGATGGGCGGCTACAAAAAAAAAAGGCCTCACCTCTCCTGTAATTCAGCACTGTCACCAAGGCACAGGTGGTAGCCGCACAGAGAGGCATCCCCCCCACTGTGCATGAACCTGCCCACCCATGTAAGCATGGGGCCATGTCAGGGGGGAACCTGGCTTCTCTGGCCTCTCTGCTGCTGGAGGTAAACTATAGAAAGATGCCCCTTCGTGCCTTAACAAAGTAACATGGAGGGTAGTGAATGGAGGGTGACCCTGCCCTGCAAGGCTACAAGCCCCCACGGCCTTGTGGTCTCGGGCTCTTCTGCCCCCACAGGCTCTGTGGACCCCAATCCTTGTAAACGGGATCCCTTACCATTTCACAAAGGGTTAAGTGTAATAAAAGACACCACATGCCTTAGATAAAAAAATATATATTTTTTCTTTACTCACATCTGATTGTCAGCTCCTGTGTCCCTAGTGGATCTGATGACAGATGCGGTAATCACTGGAGGGTGGTTGGGGAGGCCCACTCTGCCCTCTGCCCAGTGATCATCACATCTGACGAATGGTCAGGCCGATGCAGTATGATGGTAGCAGTATGATGTCATCCAACCTGCCCCCAAGAAGGCAGGGCTAGAGCTGTAAAGGTGAAAGCGCTTTAAGAGCTTGTTGGGCTTTCTCCCAAAGCTAGAAGAGCCCGGGCGGATGATCGTAGGCCCCCCCAGGTGAAGAGGAGACCCAGTGGGAGGGATCACAGTAACAAGTAAGTCAATGTCTTGTTTTTTTGCATGCGGCGGGTGGCCAGTGGCTGCACAAGGGGGGAGGGCCTCCCCTCCTGAAGCCAGAAGAGCCGGGGGGTCCCCCAGGTGTAGAGAAGCCTGATGAAGTGGGTGGTGTGCCCACAGAACACGTGGCTCCTGGTGTGGTAGGCAGTGGGGAGACTTCACACATGTTATTTTCATGATACCTTGGCTTTATTTCTGGTGATATTTTTTGTGATAGATTTGTGATATTATTTTTTGATTGGTATTGTGATATATATCAGCGGTTCCCCTTTGGGATGCCTAAATAATATATACAGGTGATTATATTTTCATTGGTGAATAGAGTAGATTGATATGTTTATGAGTTGTTATGGTTGGGAATATTAATTCTTAATTGATTGTTTGACTATGTAGCGATAACCTTTATCGCCGGAGGGCTTCCCCGCCAGAGACGTCCTTTTCCCAATGGTGAGTGGTGCTGCAGGAATTCCAGAGTCATCCGTGAGGAAATTAGGAACAGCTCCTACAAGGGCTAGTGAATGGCGAAATAGCGTTTCCCCCAATAAGAGACAGAACTCAGTATTGAGGGTGAAGATGACCTTCTTTTATTAGTGCCACCCTGGGCCTTATATGCAAGTCTCCATGCAAGGGGACCTCCCCTGTGGACCTGATGGAGAACTGCATGACAAACGTACAGACCAATGGGAGGAGGCCACACAATCCCTCAACTCTGCCGGTAACACAATCAGCAACACAATGGCAGTCTGTAACATAATCAACAACACAATGACAGTCTGTAACACAATCAAAACACAATGACATTGTCTGGAACATGCTTAAGAAAATGAAAGTAATGAATCTATGTAAAGTCCAAGGGGCAGAAATAGTGCCTTTAAAATCCAATATGCCCAAGTAGGGTCCCATGGGCCGTATAGAAAAAGGAACAGTGGGCATCCAATGAATGACCCGGTGGGCAATTGAATAGTGGTGAAATCCAAAAGGCAGAGAGTCTGTCACAATGCCCCCTTTTTGTGGAACACCCAGCAGACCCGGATTGACCCTGTTCGGGTTAACGTGGGGCTGTCCGGACTCTTGTTATGGGCAGAGTTCTGTTTGCCGGGATAATCCATCTGCATTACCGTTTTGTCTACCGGGCTTGTATTGGATTGTTAAATTATATGGCTGCAGGGCCAAGCTCCATCGCAATAGTAGTCCATTGTCCCCTGCGACCCGGTTCAGCCATACCAAGGGATTGTGGTCTGTGATCAAGGTGAATTTACGCCCATACAAATATGGAGTAAGTTTTTTCAAAGCCCATACCAACGCCAAACATTCTTTTTCCACGGCCACATAGCTCACTTCCCGAGGTAACAGTTTCCTACTGATATACGCAACAGGGTGCTCCCCTCCATTTTCTCCCACTTGACTTAGAACTGCTCCCAGTCCGAACATGGAGGCATCTGTGTGCACGATGAAACGTTTGTTAGCAACTGGGGCAGCCAAGACAGGCGTATTCACTAAGGCAGTCTTTAGTGCTTGAAAGGCCTTTTCACAGTCGGGGGACCACAGGACTTGTCTGGGTAGGTTCTTTTTCGTCAGGTCAGTCAAGGGTTTGGCCACTGCACTATAGTCTGGGACAAACCGTCTGTAGTACCCTGCGGTCCCCAGGAAGGCCAGTACTTGGGTCTTAGTACGCGGTGTGGGCCAGTCAGCAACTGCTTCGATCTTGGTAGGCTCTGGTCTCTGTTTCCCACACCCCACCCGATGTCCCAAATACTGGACTTCTGCCATACCCATATGGCACTTATCTGGTTTCAGTGTCAGGCCGGCGGCCTGAATCTGATCTAACACTGTCCCTACATGCCTTAAGTGTTCTTCCCAGGAGTCACTGTAGATCGCAATATCATCCAGGTATGCACAGGCAAATTCCCGGAGGCCATCAAGAAGTCTATCCACCAAGCGTTGGAACGTGGCTGGGGCATTTTTCATCCCAAATGGCATGAACTTAAACTGGTACAAGCCAAATGGGGTGACAAAAGCTGACTTGAGGATAGCCTCTTCAGCCAAGGGAATCTGCCAGTACCCCTTGCAGAGGTCGATGGTGGTCAGATAGTGACCCCTGGTGATACAGTCTAGTAGTTCGTCTACTCGGGGCATGGGGTAAGCATCGGTCACTGTTTTATCATTTAACCGCCGATAGTCCACGCAGAATCGGGTAGTCCCATCTTTTTTCGGCACTAGGACTACTGGAGATGCCCACGGGCTATTGGATGGCTCAATGACGCCTAACCTCAACATTTCCTGTATCTCCCTTCTCATCCCTTCACGGACCGCTTCAGGTATCCGGTAGGGGGGCTGTCTAAGGGGGACTTTGCCCAGGAGTTTCTACCTTGTGGGTGGTGAGAAAGGTACAACCTGGTTCTTGTGAAAATGTTTGCCGTTTACTCGCTTAGCTGGTCCCCTAACTAGACTTGGTGGATGGGGTCACTCTGGGGTTGTCTATCTAAAAGGTCGGGTAATGGTAAATTGTCTTGGTCGTCAGTAGCTGGGGCACATACAGCTGCTACGTCCTCCGGCCTCTCCTGATATTCTTTTAACATATTTACGTGAAAGGACCGCCTTATCCTCTCATCTTTACAGCTAGCGATGACATACGTGGTGTCACATAGCTGCTCTACTACCTTATAGGTACCTTGCCACGCTGCCTGTAGTTTATCAGTCTTGATGGGTTTCAAGACTAACACCTTCTGTCCTATCTGGAATGTACGCTGACGGGCACTCCTATCATACCATACTTTCTGTCGTCCCTGGGCCACCTGGAGGTTCTCCTTTGCCATCTGGGCTAATTGCTCCATGCGGTCCCAGAGCTCTACCACGTATGATACGATGGGAGTCCCTTCCCTCTCGGTCTCTCCCTCCCAGTGCTCACGAATGAGATCTAGGGGGCCTCGTACCCTCCTCCCATATAATAGTTCAAAAGGAAAGAACCCAGTGGATTCCTGTGGCACCTCTCGGTATGCAAATAGGAGGTGAGGTAGGAATCTCTCCCAGTCCCTGTAGGTGTCTGTGAACGTCTTCAACATTTGCTTTAGGGTCCCGTTAAAGCGCTCACAGAGACCATTGGTCTGGGGGTGATACGGAGAGCTGAACAAGGGCTTAATATCACAGGCCTCCCATAACTGGGGGGTTAGGTCTGCGGTAAACTGCGTCCCTTGGTCAGATATAATTTCTTTTGGGAAACCTACTCTGGTGAATATCCCGACTAGGGCACTGGCAACAGTATCTGCCTGAATATTTGAGAGGGCTAAGGCTTCTGGGTATCGGGTGGCATAGTCCACCACTGTAAGTATGTACTGCTTACCAGACTGACTTGGTCGCTTGAGGGGCCCTATTAGGTCAACTGCTATCCGGCTAAATGGCTCCTCAATAACTGGCATAGACAGTAGTTGAGCTTTAGGGTGGTCTCCCCTCTTCCCTACTCTTCGACATATTTTACAGGTCCTACAGTAGTGTCGCACATCCTTGGAAACTCCCGGCCAGAAAAAGTGCTGGGTTATTCTGCCTGTTGTGCGAGATACCCCCAGGTGTCCTGCTAGTGGGATATCATGTCCGATTTGCAGAAGCGCCAGCCAGTATTTTTGGGGTACTACCAGCTGGCGTTTCTGCGATGGGACAGTTTCATGGCTGCGGGTGACCAACACCTTATATAGCTTACCCTGCTCCCACATGAATCTCTCTCCTTCTAACCTTCTCTCCCCCGTCTCAGCCCTATCCCTGTACTTGGTGAGTGAGGGATCTAGCTTAGTCTCTAACCCAAACTCCTCGGGGTTGTCCCAGGCTACCGTCTCAGTTAGATCGTCAGTGTGTCTTACCTGGGTCTCCCCGACCAGTGGACTGGAGTCGGCAGCTTGGGCTTGAGCCTGGGTTGTAACAGGGTTGATGCTGGCTGGCCCAGGGGTAGCGTAGGCAGAAGTCATTGGTCCTAGATCATTTCCCAATAGTACTTCTGCTGGTAAGTTGTCCATAAGTCCCACATGTACTCTCCCGGATCCAGCACCCCAGTCAAGATGTACTCGGGCAGTGGGGAGTCGAAACACAGCTCCTCCCGCCACCCTTACTGCAACGGTGTGTCCGGTGCGGTCTTGGTTCTTGACCAAATAAGGTTGGAGCAAGGTAAGTGTGGCTCCGGTGTTGCGTAATCCTTGTGCGGTGCGCCCATTGACTCGTACCTCCTGGCGATGGTGCTGTCGGTTGTCTTGGATGGCCGCTTGTACGGGATCAGCTTCATACAGTACCCCCATATAGTCTTCCGAACTGCTCTCAGCTTCCAAACAGTGTGCCGCAGGAGTACGGGAGGTGGAAGGTTGAGTTTGCCTCCACGTGTTCCAGGGAGGCTCTAGGGCGCAATCCCTGCAATAATGCCCCCATTGTTTGCAACGATGGCACTGAACTGTGGAGAGGTTCGGTTGCTGCGCTGGCCTATGTGGCCCAGAGTAACGAGTTGGCGCTGAAGCCACAGGTGCTTGAAATTTGATGGGAGGTGGTGGTTTTGGAGCGGACTGTTCTGTCCGGTGGGCATCGGTGTACTCGTCGGCTAGACGAGCAGCCTCAGGTAGCGTTAGAGGCCTCCGGTCCCGTACCCACTCTCTTAGCTCTGGTTGCAGGGCATTGAGAAAATGTTCTAGTAAAAACAACTGTAGTACATCCTCAGCGGTCGTGGCTTGGCATCCAGTGACCCAGTGTGATGCTGTACGATGGAGGCGACATGCTCACTCCACGTAAGAATCCCCTCCCTTCTTTTGGGATTCCCGAAATCGTCGCCTGTAGGCTTCCGGGGTGACAGCGTACCGGGCTAACAAAGCCTCCTTTACCAGATGGTAGTGTGGTGAGTCCGCATCAGGGATGGCCCAGAAAGCATCGGAAGCTTTCCCAGATAGTTTCCCTGATAATATGGTGACCCATTCCTCCGTGGGTACCCGGTGTAAAGTGCACTGCCGTTCAAAATCGGCCAAAAATCCGTCAATCTTGTCGTCACTTTCCTGGAAGGACTTAAATGCTGCAAATGGATTTTTTCTCCCCCCAGTGTAACTGAGGCTAGGAGACACAGGGGGGCTGAGAGGCTGCTGGGTTGCGAGTCGCCGATCTTCCCTTCGCTTACTGGCCTCTGCCTCCGCTGCGGCAAAGACTCGGTCGATCATTTCCTGTGACGGATTCGGGCCATAGACCGACAATCTGTTCTGAACTGCTTGAACGAGAGCAGCGTCTTCATCGGTCTCTATATTGGTTTCGGTCCTCACTGCTGCACGATCCATTTCGATCAGCTCGGCTATCAGTTCCTGACGTGGGCGGTTGCTAGCTTACCTTCCCCGGCTCTCAAGTAGATCCTTCAGGGTCAGCCTTTTCAACTTGTCATACTGACTCTCCATCAGGGTAGCACTCTCTCTGGGTAGAAAGGACTATCCCACCGTTTGCCACCACTTGTAGCGATAACCTTTATCGCCGGAGGGCTTCCCGGCCAGAGACGTCCTTTTCCCAATGGTGAGAGGTGCTGCAGGAATTCCAGAGTCATCCGTGAGGAAATCAGGAACAGCTCCTACAAGGGCTAGTGAATGGCAATATAGCGTTTCCCCCAATAAGAGACGGAACTCAGTATTGAGGGTGAAGATGACCTTCTTTTATTAGTGCCACCCTGGGCCTTATATGCAAGTCTCCATGCAAGGGGACCTCCCCTGTGGACCTGATGGAGAACTGCATGACAAACGTACAGACCAAGTTCTGTTTATGCCCTCCGGCGGCGCTGCTCCCAGCGCGGCCGCCGGAGGAAAAATTGATTAAAGGGGCAGGTGGGGTAGAGGCAGTGCTGTGTTGCTGAAGGGCCAATGAGCCCTAGGTTCAGTGGGGCTTACGCCCCCCTCCTGTTTGAGCACTCCCTGTTCTCCCAATAAAATACCAGTTCCTAGTTGCACCAATCACACACTCACCTCCCATCATATCTGTCCCTATAAAGGTTTCACTCTGTCAGTTGTTCAGTGCCTGTGATAGCGCCTTGTACCCTGCATTGTCTTGATTACCCTTGTTTGATCTCCGTTGCCGACCTCTGCCTGAACCGACTATTCTGATCTCCGTTGCCGACCTCTGCCTGAACCGACCATTCTCGATCTGATCTCCGTTGCCGACCTCTGCCTGAACCGACTATTCTGATCTCCGTTGCCGACCTCTGCCTGAACCGACCATTCTCGATCTGATCTCCGTTGCCGACCTCTGCCTTGTACCTTGACCTCGAGCTGTCTCTCCCCTCTGTACCGCTGCGACCTCTGATTTCCCCGTGTCAACCTTTGGCCTGTCTCTGGACTTCCGCTACACTCGCTCTTAGCCATTGGTTCTTCAGACCTCTTAACCAGTAAGCTCTCATCCTTTGAGCCATTGAAGTCCTGGGGGCAACCGATCCCGGGCAGGCATATTCTGTGTCCCGGCAAGCGGGGGCTCCTACAGGTGAAGCTGGCTGTGGAGATTGGGGGTTGATGGCTTACCTAGAGGGCTGGAGTTACCAGAGCGTGACAGGGAGGCCACACAATCCCTCAACTCTGCCGGTAACACAATCAGCAACACAATGGCAGTCTGTAACACAATCAACAACACAATGACAGTCTGTAACACAATCAACAACACAATGACATTGTCTGGAACATGCTTAAGAAAATGAAAGTAATGAATCTATGTAAAGTCCAAGGGGAAGAAACAGTGCCTTTAAAATCCAATATGCCCAAGTAGGGTCCCATGGGCCGTATAGAAAAAGGAACAGTGGGCATCTAATGAATGACCCGGTGGGCAATTGAATAGTGGTGAAATCCAAAAGGCAGAGAGTCTGTCACAGACTAGTAGCACTTGTACTTTATAAATGTATAGATTTTGTAGTGATCCGGGTCATAGGCAGGATTTGCACATGTTTAGTTGCACTTTTGGAACACTTTGTTGAATGATTTAGCACATATATCTAGGTATTTGATATCAATTAGTGTGGTGAGACTCTCCTCATCGCCTACACACCTCCATGTTGGTTTGTCCCATTTATGTGTTTTTTAAGGGATTTTAATATGTTGAGTGTATTGTATGTAGTGATTATAAATATGTAATTAATAAAAATGTACTTTTTGATCGAGTTCAGAGTGCCTCCCTACAAGCTATTTTTGTTCCTGGTTTGAGCTCTTTTGCAGCTTTGGGAGTGGCACCTCTACAGATTGATAGGGTATAGTGCAAGTCCTCATTTTTCCCCCCAGGTGTAGAGAAGACCCAGCTGGATCAAACAAGGAGTCAGGTGTATTTTTACTTATTTTTTACTGTTGCGGGGGGGGGGGGGGGGGGAGAGCCAGGCACGTAGATTCTACGAGCTCTGCACCTAAAAGGAGTGGAAGCGAGCATGTAGAATCTATGTGCTTGCCACTAAAAAGGTTAAAGTTGGATGAATCCGGTGTTGATGTATCTTTAACTTTTTTTTTTTTGATGTTTGGTAGAGAAGAAAACTCCCATTTTCCTCCCTCTGGATTTGGATTCCCAAATAATATGTCCCATTTCCATGATCTTTAGTTTCAAAGTGCTGCTTGAGAACTTCATTTAGTTTTACAATTTCTGTTCCTTCTTGATGGGTGATGATTACATATATCTACATATAAAAGAACATATGTATATTTCTATGCTACACATGTTGTGTATAAACATAAATCAGCTTCAGATCTTTTAAATCCTTCATCAAGACTTTAATTTTGAAGTTCCATTCTCTTGCTGTTTAAGACCATAGAGAGATTATTGCATTTTACAGACAAGATTTTAGTCACCTTTTTTTATATAACCTTCAGGTTGAGTCATATACAACTCATTTAGAAAGGCAGGTCTGATGTCAAAATGTCTCACTGTCATCTGTATAACAGCAGCTACAGTTATTAAAGTTCTGAATATGGTTTGCTTAGCAACTGGAGAAAATGTAGCATCATAATTAAAGATGAGCGAACTTAATTTCAGGAACGTGAATTTCACGTGGCTCGCGGCAGAACACAGGAGATGAACCTGGCGGGATTGTACCAGCACCACCCAATGTGTCACGGACAGCCAGTGAGAGGCAGAGAGACAGGGTCACATGGTCGCAGCTTAAGAGGTCAGGTAGCTGGGCCAATCAGGAGGTGCTTTTGCAGGAGATAATCACATGATGATAGATCACCGTCTATCAACCAGCTCTGTGTGGAGGCCATGTCTCTCTCTCTCTCTCTCTCTCTCTAAGTTGGGGTCCACAGTGCCTTTTTGTTAAATACAGTTTAAAAAAAGCTTTTTCACATGCCAAGGAATATTTTAGGGAACATCTAGCAGTTTTATGAAATACTAAGTAAAATGTGGGGGACATCCCTGCAATTCCTTCTGCCAGTAAAGATAAGGATATTAGTGCCAGTACCAACACTGTGGTTAGCAGCCATGTGCCCAGGCCTAGTAAAAGTAGTACCAGCCATTTGTCCAGGCCCAGCCATAGTAGTGGCAGCATCCATTTGCCCAGGTCCACCCCTGCTAGTAGTGGCAGCAGCATCAATGTACGTGGTAGTAGTAGGAGCAGCAGTAATGTACATGGTAGTAGTAGTAGCAGCATCAGCAAGCCAGATTTGTCAATTCCTCCAGTGGGCATATTATTTCAGACAATGCATCCATTGTGGACTGGTTGACTCGCTTTTGCTCATCCCAGGAGGAGGAAGCCTCTGATGCAATGACTTTGAGCCAGGTTTCAGTGGAGTCTTCCTCCACTAAAGCTACTTGTCACAGTAAAAGAAGCCTTTCTCTTCCATCATCTGTCTCTTTAGTGCCCCAACCTAGTGGGACACCAGCTTTTCTCAGCATCCTGGTTGCTATGGACAGTGATGAGGAGGATCCAGCCTTTGGAGTGTGTTGCGGAGGTGGAAGCGGTGTCTGAAATGCATAGCTGTAGCGATGGGAGTGGTGGTAGACATGGACATACTGGCATTTATGAAGGTGGTTGTGATGTGCGGAGGCAAGTAGACCATGATTAAAAATCAGAACAGGGAGGTGGCGGGGATCAGGAGGAGGAATATAATGATGTAGTTTTGGTCAGGACCGGGGAACCAGGCAACAAGGAAGGGACATCATCAGAGCAGGAGGGTACCTCTGGCTCTGGCAGAGATGAAGAGCAGAGCCAAGGTAGGGCCAGATCATCTGCAAAATAGCACAGGGCTAGGTCTGCTGGTATGGTCCACTCAGGAGCAACACATGCTGCTTTTACAGACTCCAGAAAAAAAGCCTGCCTAGGAGCAACGTCTGTTGGTGGTGGTGGTGTTGAAAAGGCTAGCTCTATGTGGTACTGTGGTGCTGTGTGGCAATTCTTTTGCACCTTCATAGGGGAACAAGACCTGACACAGTACTGGATCTGCAAGCAGAAATTTAGCCTTGGCCAGGGAACAAATCTAGGCTGTCTGGAACAATCAAAATGCCTCACAAAAGCCCTAGCTTAGCTCTTGTGGATGCTGATGCTGCTGCTGATGGTGCAGCTCTTATAATCTATAATCTGTCTAATAGCCAGGCCTTATCCACTGGCAGTAAAGCCTCAGTCTTATCATAGTCATTTGGTGCTCCTCCATTCCGTCAGAATCTATATGCACCCAGTCATCCGGTTGTTGTGCAGCTGAACTCGCACCTGGCCAAGTTGTTGCCACTGCCATACCACCTGGCTGAGTCCACCGCTTTTAGGAAACTAATGGGGTGTTCCCAGTCCAGGTGGCATGTTCCCAGTCACCATTTCTTCTACAACAAGGCCAGTTATGTGGAAGAGAAAGCGGGGCTGTCTATGCAACTTTCAGTGTGCAGCACAGTGCATGCAACAGCGGATATTTGGAGCAGTAGCTACGGCCAAGGGCAATACATGTGTATCACGGCCCACTGCTGGCGAGGATGGCAAGCTGTATGCTCGAGTGCTGACAGCCGCATTCTTAGCATGAAGCAAAAAGACGAGTACTGGATCGCTACACTTTTAGACCCTCGGTATAAAGCCAAAATGGGGGGATTTTTTGTACCTTCAGAGGGGAAGGCAAAAATGTCTTATTACCGAGAGAAGCCATGCAGCCAGTTAGCCATTGCTCTCGAATGGCAGGCACTTGCCGCAAGCATGATTTACCGGGTGTCCACTCTCCGCTCACTGCCAATGCGCTACATCCCAGGTGGCGGCAGCAGCAGCATGCATCTCACTCTTAAGAATATGATGTACAAGTTTTTACATCCCATGAGCCCACCTAACACACATCGTCATGGAAGGGATGTTCATTACCAGCAAAACCACCACCACCTGAACATCCAGGTGCACTCATACCTCGACTGTGCCCTTTCTCCAGGATAGTCACTGAACTCAGACCCCTTGAACAACTGGATGAGCAGATTGGACCACTGGCCAGAGCTAGCACTGTTTGCGTAACGTTGGAATGTGTTTCCAGTTTAACCCTGTGATGCCCAAAAAGCCATTTCTTCATCAGCCAAATTTTAAGGGTGCCAATCCTACTGCTACCCGCCAGGCCAACACAACCGCAGGTTTACCCCCTGTGATGCCCAAAATGGGTACATTTTTCAACGCTTGTAAAAAACCATTACTTCTTTTCACTTCACTCTCTCTTTCACTCCCCATTTTTATGTGCTTTACACTATCAAAGACAGCCATGTGCTATTGAAATGCTAATTAGGTCAGGCAATTCATATGCTAATTAAATGCTAATTGGTCCATTAAAACATGTATTTACATAGTCTTGTGTGACTTCAGAGTGTTATAAAGGACTTTTAGGGCCGTCCGGTTTTCCATGCCATTTAGACAAAAGTTCATCCCGAACTAGTTCAGGCCAAACCAAACATTTTCGGAAAAGTTCAGCAAACCGAACTATTGAAAAGTTTGCGCATCTCTAATCATAGTTCTTACCATATTTCATTTGGTGACTAATCTTGCCTTAAACCAGTACACTTTACCTTCAGTCATATATTTGACTCCATCTCTTCATCTGCAACTTTAATCCACTTCTGCTGGGACAGGCAGTTGTTGCATCTGCTGCTAAGACTGTAGCTCTGCCTCAGGAAGTTTTCTGACCATATAAGGAAGGTGCTTAGCTGGGAATCCTTTGTTTGGCCTCTCTGATCTCCTGACTGGAGGTTGACTTGGTTTTTCTGTACCTTCCTTGGTGGTTTCAGAGCTTATCCAGACTTTGGATTTTTGTTCATTTAGCTTTGGTTGTCAAAACATCATGAAATTTGAGAGATACAGAGTTCTCATCAATCACTACATCTCTGCTTATCGTTACTGTGTTGGGCTCTGGGTGCAGGAATGTCTATCCCTTTTGAGTTTCACTATAGCCAACCAGGACCCCTTCTTTGGCATAAGATTCCCACTTGAAACTTTTTTTTGTTTGGGAACATGCACAAATATTTTGCTTCCAAACATTCTGAGGTGCTTCAGGTCAGGCTTCTTGCAATTCCATAGATAATATGGTTTGGTTCTACCTGGCAGTCTGTTTTGAAGATAGCACATCAGGCTCGATTCAGAGAGACAAAAAAAACCTTCGGTTTTAGTGCCTGTTTTTTTAAAAAAATGTTTCCGTTCTCGTATGAGTGTACGAGCGATTCTATGCATGCATTGCAATCCTTCTGTAAAGTTTCCGTCCGTTCGTACGGCAGATTACGAATACGAGTATGTAATTTTCCTGCGTGACTTTTCCGTTTCATTTTCACATGTTACAACGTAGGCTTTCGTTTTTGCCCTTTTCCCATCGTATCCTCCCACGAATCCTTTACGTTTCCCGTTAGATTCTGTTTCCCTTTTTCAATAAATATTCGTCCAGACGGAAATCCTTACGATCTTGCACCTGCGCACTACAAACTTAACTCATTAAAGTGCTCGCCTACATATTTGCCACCCTCACTTCTACTACAATGTTTAGCTAAATCACTTAGCACCTCCAGCTTCCCTTTTGGACCCTTAAAGCTCACCCAAACCACTTAGCACTATCCTCCATCTTCCCTTTTGGACCCTTAAAGCTCACCCAAACCAATTAGCACTATCCTCCATCTTCCCTTTTGGACCATTAAAGCTCACCCAAATCACTTCTCGGTCATGTGAATATTCATCTTTAAATATTTCTGGGCCCGTTAGTTTTGTAAATGAAATGACACTGTAACATTTTTTTTGATTCCATCATAAAATATAAAATTGTTAAAAATTTAGAAAATTTAAAATTTTTACAACTATAAAAAACAAAATACATAGCAATGGCAGGCAACATAACATTATTCTTCATCTGTGGTCCCCAACAAGTTGCGCAGCTCCTGCATCTCGCCCACCAACTGAAGGACCCTGACACTCAGTTGTGCCACTCTGGCACGTGTGGTTCCTGTAAAAAACGTAAATTAAAGTATTGGTATAACCTTGTTGAGGTCCTACTGAAGTGCCCCCCCCCCCGTATGGTCCAAACACCTAAATCTGGACTTCAAAAGCCAGAGGGCTTATTGCTGAGGTTTGATCTTTCATGCACTTCTCCTTTGCAGTAGCACACTTGCATATGCACCTGATTACCATTTATGTAGAGGGAGATTGTGAGGTTCCTGAATAAATGTCCACCTACATTCTTTTATTAGTAGCATTGTGACCTTGAATTTTCAGGACTGGTAGTTCTACTAAGTCAGGCATGGTACCGTGAATTTGACAGGATTGCTGTTAGTAGAGCTGCTCACACTTCTCTGATTCACTGTTGCTCTGGGAAAATCCTCCTCTGGTGTTTTATTGCTCTAGGCTATTCCAGCTCTGGGCCCATAACCCGTTGGCAGCGGATTGTACATGACACTCTTCTAGTGTGCAGGAACAACGGATGTTGTTTCAGCAACTATCGCAGCATGGAGCAAAGGACACACAGCTCCTTTCTGTTGGCAGGTTAAACACACTATATGCATCAGTCTACTATGCATGGTCTGCATGAGAACTTTATCAATATTCTAACAAACCGTCAGTCACAGTCAGGATGTAGCTGTATTAAAGTATCAGATTTGTTTTAGTCAAGGCACTATTAGCATTAGAATGTTGTGTGCAAATATCAAACATGAACTAACATCTGACAGTCACATGGGCAGAAAAGTCAGATAAGGCACCCTTACCTACTTTCTCTACCTAGAGCAAGGAGTTCACCCATTATAGCCAGTCATTTAGCAGGAGCCATGGATCATCCAGCACCTACTTTAAGCATCTTTTCCTGGTCTGTAAGAGCTTGATAGCCGATAGGGAAGTTTGCTTAATGGCATGGGTGCAAAACCCACTGACTAAAACACCAACTATAAAAATACAATTCTGTAATTCTCACCTATAGAATTGCTTTCACTTCTATTTTTACTCCAAGGCATCAGACACTCCCGGCCTATGCACTTCCAAAATCCAGTAATTAAAAAGCAGTAGGAACAGCTGCCCGGGAGGAATAAAGTATTGCTTTGTTCTTTGTTAGGGATAAAAGGGGAGACAAGATAAACTCTTCTCTACTACTCACCGTTTATTATATTTTTTAATGCTAATCAACTATTTACATATATAAAAATTCCCCTAGGACTAGGCATGCAAGGAATGGATATATTAACCTAGCAGATAGGGAGGGTCTGATGCCCTGGAGTAAAAATAATAAAAGAGAAAGCAATTCTACAAGTGATAATCACAGAATTGCATTTTCTCTTCCTACTTTACCCCAGACCGTCAGGCAATCAGACACCATTGGGACCTCCAAATGCAGTGCCCTTACTTCAGGGTGGGATCCCAAATAATAAATCATATAGCGAGCCAGACCATATATCAATCGATCAGGAAAAGGGATACTTAGTATCTAATACTTTGGGAATGGCTGGAGACTATTCAGCTTCTGCCATTCCTTTTGGATCAGATTGGAATAATGAGTTTGCTCAGGAAAAAACTGTCTCTGTTTTTCCGGCTTAAACAAATCCCCTTTTTTCTCTTGGGAGCCAAAATATCCAAATCTCTAAAATGGAACTAATCAGATTTTCCATTTGTTCCTTAAACCGTGAGCCCCCTTGTGTAGAGGATTCTGTATCGGAATCACTTCCTTCCCTATTGGAAAAACCTTCCACCTCTTATCCCGAGAGACTATGGCAGCAAAAAGATCTTCTTTGGACTCCAAAGAAACAAAATGCTTCTTTGGGACAGGCGATTCCAAACAGCCTTCTATGTGGGCCAACCTTTTGGCAATCTTACGGTGGACACTATTGCCCTGGTAATTCTCACTAGGTTGGGCTACCAAAAGAGCCCTAGGTTCTGGGGGCCAGTGACAGGGGCCTCTTCAGAAGCCCTTTCTACAGGAGACATATCTCTTCCATATTTAGCCAGTACTACTGTGGTAAAAGCCCTACAGATAGTGTTGACCTCATCCAGTGGCCTTTGCATACATACTAGACATGGGGTAAACCTGTCTGCTAAAGGACCAGATCCGATTACCCCAGATGCCTCCATCATGGAGAATAATAATGCAGTCTAAAGATTTCCTGAGGGCCTAAGACCAAAGTATAAACAGACCTCGATAGTCACAAGTGACTACTCCGGGACCTTAGGCGTGAACCACACCAAATATTGCTTTCACTTTTCCCACAATCTACAACACAAAAAAATAAAAAAATTAATTATAATAATGATAAAACTATAAAAATAATAATATACACTTACCAAACAGCATTGTAGGTCCTCTTTAATGCAGCCACAGCAGTAGCTCGGAAAGCAGGATAAGGTGTTGCCCAGGCTGGAGATGCATCCACACTCATGGGGAAAGGTGAGGGCCGCAGCCTGAGTGAGAACCGGTGGCGGTAATAAGAAATTTAGCCTAATCGGCACATAGCCCCAGAGGTGGTGGACCAGGCTGCGTCTACCCCTAGCTCCACCCCCTCACTCGAACGGGCACGAAATTCAAAATTTTCAAGTGCCAACATGAAAAAATAAAAAATTGTGGGAAAAGCAATAAAAGAGGAAAAAATTCCCCTGGTCCCCAAGCAGGCTCACCAGACAAAAACCGGAGGCTGACCTTTCCAACTACAACAATGAAACTGAATTGTGGAAGTGCAGCCAGAAGTATATAGGCCGGGAGTAGCCACACCTTTGTCTTGCAGTTCATCCCCTTCGGTAGAGAGTTAACCCAATCATGTCTGATTGCCTGACGGCCTGGAGTAAAATAGCAAGAGAAACGTTTTTTTTTTTTAGACAGGACACTAGAGCAGAGCTGAGGCCCAAATGCTGACCCCACAGTCTTGACAGCACACAGTCTTTACATGGAGGTGCATATCAGGCACAAACTTGAGTCCTCTCTGATAGGGTGTGCACAGGAGGACCAGTGCCTTCAGGACATTTACTGCTAAAAGCTCTGAGTGACAAACCTTGAAAGGGAAGTATTTTTTTATTTATAGTATTTTTTATAAACCCTATAAAAATGGTATGGCAGCTATGCTTTGCTCAGCTCCACTAAGTCGTCAAGTAGGCTTGCTGTTCTTTTAAGCATTCAATCCAATGTTACAAAACAAACCATGTATTTACAGAATACCATTAAAATAATAAGGTTTCTGCTGTCTGAAAGGTTTATATGGCTATATACCAGGCAGACACTTTCCTGCTAGGAGCCAGCAGTACACAGTATGCATTAGTTGTGTTCATGGTTATATGGTTACTGCTGAAATTCTCCACGGAATTTTTGACACCTTGTTAATAAGTTGCTTATGAGTTGAAACTGCAATCCTTCAACGACTCCTATTCTACTAACAGTAATGTGGGTCCAAGTGATATATTTCGGCGAGACCAGCGTTTCGTGGTAATTTTGGCTAATTAACACCAGACCACTAATATATTAGACCTATGTGTTTCTGATATAAACAAGATTTTGTCAGAGTTGCAGAACATGCACTACTAATAGAAAATAAAACTAAATTTAACTTTTACAGACCTTGTCTCTCATATGCAAAAATGTTACTTATAAATTTCCCGAAACAGCAGCAGGGGTTCTTATAACTAGTATTTTCAAGTGGACAGTGGAGTTATAATTCAAGCACACTGCTAAATCTTATATGAGTTGAATTACGCCCCACTCCTCGCCAAAATATTGGCAGACCTTGGCTCATATACGAAGAAACCAGTTTCCTGGTTTGGTAGGATTAACAGCCTAAAAATGGATGTCCTTCCAAAGCTCTTATATGTCTTTCAAACAGTCCCAATAAAAAGCCCTAACATGTTCTTCTGCAAACTGAGGTTGGCATTCTCTAAATTTATTTGGGGGTCACCAAACCAAGAATATGACTCTCTACCCTCTCCAGGAGCACACAGTTATGGGTGCAGCTCCCCACTCTACCCTAGCTCATTGGCATGGGCTGCCCCCCTCTTCAAACCGCAAAGAGAATCTACACCCTTTTCTTATGAGACACTTCTTGGAAACTTGGGATCCCCTCCAAAGTAAGCACAAATTGGTGCACAGACCTGGCCCTCTCCCCCCGTTATTTGATAACCCTGCATTGAAACCCGGATTAATGTCTAAGAATTTTCTTATACGGGGAGCATCTGACAATATCACGATAGGACACTTAATAAAGACAGGGGAAATACCCACAGTAGCAGACCTGAAAGCAAGAGCAAAAGGTAGCCATATTTTGTGGCTCTTGCATGGGCAGCTGCATACATTAATCACCGCCAACAATCTAATAGAAATATCTCGAAGCCCCCAAAAGAATTTGAATCCTTGTCCATCCAAAAGAAATTCCGACTCATGAAATATCAAGTCTCTACTCACTTCTTCAGAGATGAAATCATTCTACACCACATAAGTTCCTAGGCAGGTGGGAAAGAGAACTAGGAACTCAAATTTCAGAGAATGATCTTACCAAAATATATTTGGGCACCCATGGCTGTCGTCAACAAATACCACCCAAGAGATAAATTATAAACTACTTGCTAGGTGGTATAGATGCCCGGCGGACAATCACCGATTTGCAACATCACAATCGGACAAATGCTGGAGATGTCAGAGGGAAGTGGGCAATTGTCATGGATCTCTCAGCAAAGAGATATTATTCTTTATTGTAGAATCGCCAGTAATTAGGCTGCAAAACAGAGATGGATATGTGGCAAACCGTGTTTAATGGTGACTAACAGTGAACAGAACACACATCAACCAGGCTGCTGTACATATATATACATGTGGAGTCAGAGTGAATACATACATAGGAAGTCCAAAGGCAGATACAGAGCAGGAACAAGAAGATTAACTCTTTTAGTGCCACGTAAAATCTTTGTAGCTGCCTCGTCGTTAAGCGACAGCTATGTAAATTTTACTTACCTGGCTCAGACAGGTTCAAGCATGAGCTCACAGACAGGTTCAGGTTGAGATACTAGGGTTACAGGCTCAACTGAAGTTTCTGATGCAGGGCTGAAAAAACTGCAGATTAAAGCCAGCCTCAGGAATACCTAAATAGTATGTAGCTAAGAATTGAATAAATTCAAATAAATTCTCACTGAGAAGATTCATCCACGCTTCGGCCCAGAAAAACAAATCACCTTCAAAAAAGAAAATAAATCACCAGATGACTCCAGGTTGTCCTGGGAGACTGCTGAAAGAAAGGCTCCTACAATAACTTCAAGGCAGCCTCAAGAAACTTGGGGGAAGTGGCCATGGTGAGCTTTTTATAGCAAGGAGAAACCCAAAAATACCTGCTGCGGGAACTGTGGAATGGTCAGAGACTGTAGCAACGGGTGTCCTTGTGGACATCTTGGGGCTTAGACCTAACTTGCACACACAAACAGACAAAGACAGACAACTCCCCTGCACTGTCAAGGAGGCAAGCTGCTGATCGCCCTGGGCTTGGGTAATCCGGTAATTTAAAGAGCCCGTAATCCACCCACTTCTTCAACAGAGCTTTTAATGGTGAAGTTGCACGGGCCCCGGATAATCCCGTGGTAGTTGCCGACTTGGGAAGGGGAAACACAAGAGAAAAGTATACAAGACACAGAGAACTGGGCCCCAGTACAGACACGGGCAAAGCTGGACCCCAGTACAGGCTAGGACAAAAAACTACAGACTAGAAGGCAAAGG
Source organism: Gastrophryne carolinensis (assembly GCA_027917425.1). Classification (NCBI taxonomy): domain Eukaryota; kingdom Metazoa; phylum Chordata; class Amphibia; order Anura; family Microhylidae; genus Gastrophryne; species Gastrophryne carolinensis. Next base: position 220,001,074 of record CM051234.1, read on the forward strand.
AGCCAAATCTTCAGAACAGGAAGGCCAAAGGCCCATCATGGACAAGAATACAGGTACTAAGGAAAACAGACTCTAGGGCTGGCACTAGGACCCTGCACATCCTATGCACAACAAGCCAGGTCAGTTTCGTCTATGAGAGCCATCATCCCAAGGCAATGGAAGACACAAGTTTCCCCCACACTGATGGAATGGGTACAGGAGTTAGAAATGATCCGTTGCATGGAAGACCTAACCACAAGAAATAGAGCTACCACAAATCAATTCTTAGTAACTTGGACTGGCTGGATAGTATACCGAGACTCACACCTCCTATCCCTACTTCAACCCACTGGACAAGCCTGAGATCTAATGTAGCACCACTACTGTTCCTACCAGCAATACCACCATAAAGAGTGCCTTTAAGAGAATTCATCTATGGGTAACGTACCATTCCACCTCTTATTCCTTTCCTTCCCTCCTTGGTACACTGTCCCATGCTTCTCACGACCCATCCACCCCCAATCCCCCCATCCCCCCTTCCTCACACAGGATATTCTATACTTTATAATAGAAACAAACTCAAAACCCGATCAGTAGCACCTGGAGCATAACTATACCTTAACATGATTTGGGACTATTGGCCTGATGCAGAGCCTCCCCGTTCAGCTACCCCGTACGTTTTCCCGTTGGTTTTGGGCTGTGATCGGGTCATGAAAGGGTGCCACGTTGCTTTTTGTGTGCGTTTATGCGCTCAGGTGTTTCGGCATGCGCCATTACGATTGACGGCTCGCAAGAGGCTGAACTCCGTGAAAACGGACTGGCCGTTGATTTGTCCGTTTTTTAATTGATTCAGAGCCTTGATTTCCGATTGAAACAAGCCCAATTTAACGAGGGTGTCGATGCTTCACTTACGGGCAGTCTTAGCAGCCGTATTTGATCTTTGTGACTTGGAAATGCATTCTGCTGTGCGTGAGCATCAAAGGCGTCAGCTACGCGGCCTGGTTCTTTTGAGCATGGCAGAAACCAGGCTGCACCGAACACGTCTGGACATCGATGGCATGCATGGCCTTGAGCTATTCGAGCTCACCCGCCTTAACCGTGTTTCTCTCCAGGACTTGTATAGGCAGCTGCGGCCATGGTTAGCCCGCACCACATGGAAGGGGCATGCAATTGCAGGTATGACCAAATTGGTTGGCTGTCTGCAGTTTTTGGCAAACGGCCCGTTCCAGAGACTGGGTGCCTTCTCTGTGGGGATGTCCCAGTCTACTCTGAGCCGCAGCCTTACCAGGCTACCCTGGCACCAAAATATATATTTTTCCCTGACACAGCGGAAGCCTGGAATGCGGTTAAGTTGGGCTTTTATAATATAGCCGACATGCCAACGTATGTGTTTAAAAATAGTTGTTGCCGTCCAGCATGATTTTTCTGATTGGTCTGTGCCTGTACCCCACTAATCTGTTATAGACTCCAATGAAACAGAAGAAGTTAACCCTCACTTACTTACCAGTATTTCCTCCTATGGCTTTGTTTGTGATTCTCCACTATACCTTTCTGTCCTGGCCCTCTTAGCTATGTTTCATCCCAGAGTCATTAGGCTCGATTCAAAATCCCAAATGTCATTATGTTCGTATTTGCAATCGAAAGTTTTGTTGGGTGTTTGTCATTTTTTCCTTTTTTTTTGGCCATTTTCGACTCGCACGAACGTTCGAACATAGACGTATATGTCCGTTCGTCCATCGAAATTCATTTTGTGTTTTTACGCAACTTCGGGACTTTTTTCCTTCGAAATCGAAAATGTTTCGATCGGTCAAATCATTTACGTCATTGCAATGGGCTGGCGATTAATTCAGAGAGCTGATTGGCAAGTATTCCGACGCCCATATAGTCATTTCCTTGTCGAGCGTCTTACGGCACCTTTTTGACCTCGGGACTAGGCAGCCAAGCATGATGGAGAGTGACTTTGAAGAGCATCAAGGTCTTCTTCTGTTTGGCATTGATGGGATCTTGAGGTCAGAGCCCAGATTGCACCGGCGGCGACGCATGAACATCAATGGCATGCATGACGTTGAGCTGTTCGAGCTGACCAGGCTTAATCGCGCTTCCCTCCATAAATTGTATAGTGAGCTGCGGCCATGGTTAGCCCGCACCACAAGGAAGGGGCATGCAATTTCAGGTATGACCAAGATGCTTGGCTGCCTGCAATTTTTGGCGAACGGCTCGTTCCAGAGGCTGGGTGCCCTCTCCGTGGGGATCTCACAGCCTACGCTGAGCCGCGCACTATCACATTTTTTGGAAGGCATGGCTACCCTAACCCCCAAATATATTTATTTCCCCGATGATATGGTAGCCAGAAACGCCATTAAGCTTGGTTTTTATAATATCGCCGACATGCCCAACGTCATTGGTGCCATTGACTGTACCCACGTCGCCCTGGTGCCTCCTGCTGCCGACGAGTACATATACAGGTAAGTAATGTTTTTAATTTTTGGTTTCATTTTAGGTTAAGCCTCCTTGTAATGGTCCCTCCTTGTAATGGTCCCTCCTTGTAATGGTCCCTCCTTGTAATGTACCCACCTTCTAATGGCTCCACCTTGTAATGGACCCACCTTGTAATGGTCCCACCTTTTAATGTTCCCACCTTGTAATGGTCCCACCTTGTAATGGTCCCTCCTTGTAATGGTCCCACCTTTTAATGTTCCCACCTTGTAATGGACCCACCTTGTAATGGTCCCACCTTTTAATGTTCCCACCTTGTAATGGTCCCACCTTGTAATGGTCCCTCCTTGTAATGGTCCCTCCTTGTAATGTACCCACCTTCTAATGGCTCCACCTTGTAATGGACCCACCTTGTAATGGTCCCTCCTTGTAATGGTCCCTCCTTGTAATGGTCCCACCTTTTAATGTTCCCACCTTGTAATGGTCCCACCTTGTAATGGTCCCACCTTGTAATGGTCCCTCCTTGTAATGGTCCCTCCTTGTAATGTACCCACCTTCTAATGGCTCCACCTTGTAATGGACCCACCTTGTAATGGTCCCTCCTTGTAATGGTCCCTCCTTGTAATGGTCCCACCTTTTAATGGTCCCACCTTGTAATGGTCCCACCTTGTAATGCTCCCACCTTGTAATGGTCCCTCCTTATCGAAATGTGTGTGTTAATTGTTCTAAATGCCTTCCTAATGTTTTCTTGTCTTCCTTTTTTTCCAGGAACCGCAAAATGGGCCACTCCTTTAATGTGCAGGCAGTGGTGGGGCCGGACATGCGGTTCCTTAGCGTCCTCGCCGGCTACCCAGGCTCAGCCCATGATGCGTACATCCTTAGACGATCAGGATTGTACCGACGGTTTGAGTCTGGGGAATTTTCCGGTGCATGGCTCCTTGGTAAGTGAACATAAACCACATAATGTAGTTGTGGATGTTTGTTTTTAATTAGCATTTGGCAGTAATGTCTGCCAAACTTACACCTTAAATAAACTTCTGCCCATGTGAAACCACACTTGAATGTTAGTTATTAACCAACCAAGCGTTTCGCCAAGTTTGGCCTGCATTACCCACATTCTAAATTATCTGTTGGTCTAATTTAATAATCCCTCTTACACCACCCTTGTGTGGAATCGTGCACTTAACTTGAGCATAGTTTCGGACCCATCTTTGCTAAGCTGGTTTGCACTTCCACACGAGAGTAGAGCGGGATAAAGTGCATGTGGCGTGTTTCTGCTGTTTTGGTCTCACACAAAGCATATAAGGGGTCAGCCAAACCTACATCCTAAGCACACTTTGAAACCCAGAGCTGGGATCCATATGTATGATTGTCCCTCATCCTCACTCTTTGTATGTTGTCCTTTTGTAAACCTCTAGGACAGATGTTTAGTTTGGGACTGGGACAGTGGCAAATGTTGCCTCATGTTGATCACACAATTGACAAATAGCCTCCTATTGATGTTGCTGGTCTTACATGTTTGTTTTCCTAATCTTATGTATAAGGTGATTCCGGATACCCGCTGCTGCCGTGGCTCTTGACGCCAGTACTCCGGCCCCAGGATGCCTCCCAGGATGCCTACAACTGTGCGCACCGCAAGACCAGGGCTGTGGTAGAGAGGGCCTTTGGTCTTTTGAAGACTAGGTTTCGTTGTTTGGATCATACCGGGGGCGCCCTGCAATATGATCCGAAAAAGGTCATAGACATAATAATGGCCTGTGCTGTTCTTCACAATTTTGCTATTTCACAACGGGTCCCCCGGTATGTAGAATTTGCTCCCTCTCCACCCAGCGAAGACCAGGAGGAGTCATTTCTGGACACACACAGTAGTGTGTCTGGCCAAAGTGTGCGGACTAATTTGATCGCGACCCATTTTGCTTAATGTAACCTGTATTGGCCTTTGTTTAACATTGTGTTGTTGATTTAGTTTTATTTCCCTTTGTGTATGTTTCGTTATGTTTGTGGTGTTCAAATAAGTAATAAAGTAATTACTCACCACAGGCCTAATGCTTTCCAACTCTCTTTTTTGGATGTGTGAACTGTGTGAATGTCCAAGTATATATTTCTCTGTGACACCCAAAAAAGAGACAATAAAATTTAGGAGCCACAGGTGTCTTTAACTGTTTATTTGTAAAAAATAAGAGCTCCAACTTGGAGTTGCTGCTCACTCCAATTTGGTCAAAAAATTGAGGTAACACAAAGGATTAATGGTTAGATCAACCATGGCAATAAGGAAAAAAACAAACAATCCTGGTTGGCCACATTTGGCCCTGCCACAGGTGTAAACCTGGTACAGGGGTAGAAGCTTGAGTGGCACGTTCAGTGAGGATTCAGATATGGCCTTGGCTAGTGGCCTACCTCACCACTCTAAGGAGCTCTATGGGCGCAAATCAAAAACACACAACCCAAGGCATACACCAAGGGTATCTTGGTTTGCCTCACCAGACAAGTCAATACAGGGGGGATTAAGAGCAAAGATGTTGTACAGATTCATGTTGTGGAGACATTAATATGGGTGATGGCCATAGTACCCAGGTGGTGGCCCTTGCTGATTGGCCCGAACGTGGGCCTGTGTGGCATTCTGAATCTGCAACTGGTCCAAAATGTTGCGCATGATATTTACCATTTCACCCCTGTAGGCACGGTTGTCATTGTTGGCAGTCTCCATGTGGCTGTTGAGGGTCCTCAATTCGTTCTGCACAGCCTGTAATGTGGTATTTAGGTTCTCGATCCGGCCATGCAGTGCCTCTCGGTTTTGTTGGTTTTGCTGCTGGAAGGTCACCCTCTCGTGGTGCCATGCGTCCAACATTGCCATGCCCCTCCCCTGGTTGCGCCGTAGCGGATTCCGCCTCCCCAATCCCCTGGTTCGGGGTCGTGCCGAGGCTGTTGGTCTGGGCCCCTCAACAGACACAGGCATGCTTTCACTATCCTCAACAGCAGAGACAACACTGGGGACTTGACTGTCAGTCTGTGCATGCTGCCCATCATGTGCTGCCAGATTCCCTCTGCTGCTGCTGAGTTGGTGGTGAAACATTTTGGACCAGTTGCAGATTCTGGCCCAGGGGTAGATCTTCAGAAGGGCACATAAAGGATCCATCCTCCTCCAGCTCCTGGATTTCATCCATGAGTGTGTGGGTCTGTATGGACAGAGACAAATTAGATGTTAGCTTGCCCACTACATATGTCAATCTGTTAGTAGTAACATGCAAAGTAACATGGCTAAACGACATTTGCTCAATAAACTTACCGAATATATCGGTTCCTCCCTCCTAGGCTGCACGGAAGTTGACGGCATGTCCACACTGGCAGTGGATTCCACAGTAGCTGAGCGATGATGGTGGCCTGCATGAGAAGCAAAGACACTATGTAAACACACACCTATGCATTGTTGACGGGTCAAAAGACATATGCCGAATTAGTTAACGGGTCCAAACTGTCATGGGCACTTCAACAACGGGGCCAAATAAGCTTCAATTTCCATGCCATTATGTTGGTAAATTTTTGGCCTACAACTACTTCCACATTGTTCTACTCAACTAAGCCAAACATTCAAGTTCAGCTTGTTATGTGGCTGACCACATCCCTTAGAGGCCATTAAAGCGGACCTTCACTCTGATTAAGAGTCTAGCTTCTATGTTTCCCACACCCTGTACATACAGATTGACCACATTACAAATCTTCCAACCTGCATCTACTGCATGTTATGAGCCTTTAAACATCAAAGATGGCGGCTTATGGAATCCGCCATCTTATCAGGCAGCCTGCAAACAGTAAGTGCCTCCTGACTGTGCTGCTCTGCATTCTTGGACTGCTGACCTTTCCCTGACCCCAGCTCTGCTCTGTCTGAGCAAAGCACAGCTATAACCCGCCCCCCTGTACCTTATCCCACTCTCCTCTCCTCAGTAAGTGTGATGCTTCGGAGTCAAGATGGCGGCGGCCGTATCCTAAATTGCCGAACAGAGTTGCAGCCCAGTGGTGGAAAGTATAATACATTAGTGACTACACATGTAAAATATATTAATTTTAGATGCTGAGTATTTTTTGGATAAGAGTTTGTGCTTTTCATTAAATCATGGTGAAGGTCCGGTTTAATGGGAAGCCACAAACTTTTACACTCGGGTTCAATGTACATTCACGTCTTGTATGTGGACCAAAAATCAACAGTTAAGTGGCCACACACATGCCACACCCTGGCCCAACACAGAAATCACCTACAAGCCACAGCCTAGGTGCCTGGCTTCCCAGATGTGTTACTGGCTAATTGTGCATGCTCACTAATTGTAAAGGTCACATACATCTTACTCACCTGCAGGACGGGTCGGGGAATCTGTGTCCCTTAGGGCCGCGTGGCCTTCGACGGCGACTGGATGCATCAATCCATAAATCATCTCCTCAGCCGGGGTCAACTTGAGTTTGGAGGGAAAACCTCCTCCAGTTTTCATGCTGCAAAACAGAGTTAGGGTAATTTAGAACCAGGTGGCCAATACAACATCCAGTCTAATCCTAAAGCTAACATTTTTACCTGTCAATCCGCCTTTGATTTTCTTTCTTCCGTGCAGCATATTTGAGGTCCGATATCTTGCGCTGAATCTGTACAACATCCTTTAACTCTTCCCCCGCTGCATTCACTTGTCTGGTTAGGTCTGCCAAGATGTTGGCTCTGCGCTGTTTGGTGGTGTTTTTTGATCTGCGCCCATATAGCTCATCATAAACTAAGGTCAGGCCACTAGCCAAGGCCATAATTTGGGCCTCACCAAAACGCCCACTCAACTGCCCTCTTCGCAATGTGCGCCCGGTTGTTTTGGGTTGTGGGTCCTCCATGGTGTCATCCAAATGGGGTGACATCCTTGGCTGGGTTTGTGGGGTATAATGCAGGGAATGGTGGCTGCCTGGGGATTGGCCTGGACTGGGCAAGGGACTGGGTGTTCTGGCCTGGCTGGCCACAGAAGTCCCAGGTGTTGATGTGGCATAGTAACCTTGCCTTTCCACCTGTGCCGGTGCCAAATGTGGGCGAGCAGGAGAGCTTCGTTCGGAGCCTGAAGTAGTGCTGCCCTTGGAGGTAGTAGGGCGGACCAAGGGTGAGGGCGATCTTGCAGGGCCGGCCCTCTTCTGTTTTTTTTTTGGGCACACTCGTGGTGGGCTGCGGGACCTGGTTCGGCCTCTTTGTGGGCTGCATGGCCTGCTGCGGCGTCTAGGGGGGCTGCGGGACCTGGTTCGGCCTCTTTGTGGGCTGCGGGACCTGGTTCGGCCTCTTTGTGGGCTGCGTGGCCTGCTGCGGCGTCTAGGGGGGCTGCGGGACCTGGTTCGGCCTCGAGGGGGGCTGCGGGACCTGGTTCGGCCTCTTTGTGGGCTGCGTGGCCTGCTGCGGTGTCTAGGGGGGCTGCGGGACCTGGTTCGGCCTCTTTGTGGGCTGCGTGGCCTGCTGCGGCGTCTAGGGGGGCTGCGGGACCTGGTTCGGCCTCTTTGTGGGCTGCGGGACCTGGTTCGGCCTCTTTGTGGGCTGCATGGCCTGCTGCGGCGTCTAGGGGGGCTGCGGGACCTGGTTCGGCCTCTTTGTGGGCTGCGGGACCTGGTTCGGCCTCTTTGTGGGCTGCGTGGCCTGCTGCGGCGTCTAGGGGGGCTGCGGGACCTGGTTCGGCCTCGAGGGGGGCTGCGGGACCTGGTTCGGCCTCTTTGTGGGCTGCGTGGCCTGCTGCGGCGTCTAGGGGGGCTGCGGGACCTGGTTCGGCCTCTTTGTGGGCTGCGTGGCCTGCTGCGGCGTCTAGGGGGGCTGCGGGACCTGGTTCGGCCTCTTTGTGGGCTGCGGGACCTGGTTCGGCCTCTTTGTGGGCTGCGTGGCCTGCTGCGGCGTCTAGGGGGGCTGCGGGACCTGGTTCGGCCTCTTTGTGGGCTGCGTGGCCTGCTGCGGCGTCTAGGGGGGCTGCGGGACCTGGTTCGGCCTCGAGGGGGACTGCGGGACCTACTGCGGACTATTGTGGGTGTTGTAGTGGGGCAGGGTGGGGTGGGTCTTCGGACCCTCTTACCCGTTTTTGGCCCAGTAGCCATACTAGCCTTTGTGGCCTGGGTCTTTGGTTTGCCTGCCTGCTCCTTTTTTTGCCCATAGCTGGTAGTTGGCTTGGCCGGCGTTTTGGTACTAGGCCGTAATTTTGCTTTTGGCTGCTGCGACCTGGTTTTGGGCCCTTCGGAAGGCTCCTGCCGTTTGGCTGCCTTCTTCCCCGTTTGCTCCTTTCCAGTTTTGGCCGGAGGTTTTTTGGGTGCCATTTTGATTTTCTCAAATAATCAGCTGGGTGTGCAGGGACCTTTAAGTAAGCAAGCCAGCGTGTGACGTACGTTCGCACGGCCGTGCGGAACCCGCTGAGGCATTGCGTACGTTCGCACGGCCGTGCGGAACGCGCTGGGGCGTTACTTATCTGCTGCCGAGAAAAAGAAGCAAGATGGCACCCACTATCTTCACCCGCCAACAAGAAGAGATCATCATGTTCGTAAGTGTATTCGATGGACTTTTGTTAGATTAGGAAATGCAGCTCTATATGTGAAGGAAGCGCAGGAATAAATGGCTTTGGTTTAAAATGTGATAAACTACATGCACAACCAAAGGCACGCAACACACGTGCCAAACAACATTTAGGCCATATTGTGAAATTAATGAACACTAGAAATGTGTGTGTGTTAATGTAATTACCCCAAAAAATGTTTGGCTGACACATATTGATATGTATTGAGAAGTAAAGTCGATGTTTTGTTTCTGTTTTGTAGACCATGCTGGAGCGCAGGTACGACTACCTGCCCAACACATTTGAAAAACGCCACGTCGCCCTGGAGATAATCTCCACCATCCAACAGCAGACCAACACCACCTTCACCCACACGCAGATCATGCAGCATTGGTCGGACCTCAAACGGCTGCACATGCCCCGGGTGCGGAGGTTCTTCGGAATCCATTTTCCAAGTAAGTAGATTGCGATTGCATGCAATATGTAACTAAGACAGAAGGTAGGACTTTACTTAGAATGCCTTTTCTTTTCTAGTGTTGGAAATGGATTACCGAATTCGCCGCACCCGGAGGCGCAGAGGACGACCAGTGCTGCATGATTCTGCAGCTGGGAGTGAAGGTGGTGGATCTCCAGGGCGACGGGCCGACCCCTCCTCTGTGGCCTCCTCAGACCAGCCCCTGGACCTTACCACAGAGGAGGGGCGGCACAGCGTGGGCAGGCAGTCGTACCCTGCCACGCATGCGGGATCCTCGGGTATGTCACTCTTCATGTCTACACCAAAAAAGAGAATTGCTAGCTCCTGATATCACCAAACTGAATCCTTTATTCTGTATTTGTAGATGTTTCGGTTGCGGGTGAAGTAGTGGGTCAGGAGGCAGCAGATAGGAGCCCACAAGACCCTGGAGAAGGTGAGTGATGTGACCCAGACTTAGCTCAAAACATTGGAGGACTGCGGAATCAGACATCCAAACTAACCATTTGGCCCATGTTTCTACAGGCACTTCTTCACAGCAGAGCCAGGAACCAGGACCTCAGGGTGTTGTCCCCAACGAGCCATCTCTCGGCCACCAACCAAGTAAGTAGTCATGTTATTCTAGAGATTTCGGTCTAAATTCCCATGAACACAAAAACACATAATGCCCTAGTCAATGCCAATATAAGAGGGACCTGTGGCCACTGAATTAGCTTAATTAGTTGCCCAACTGTCCTGTGGCCACTGAATTTGCTTAATTAGTGGCCCAACTGTCCTGTGGCCACTGAAGTAGCTTAATTAGTTGCCCAACTGTCCTGTGGCCACTGAATTAGCTTAATTAGTTGCCCAACTGTCCTGTGGCCACTGAATTTGCTTAATTAGTGGCCCAACTGTCCTGTGGCCACTGAAGTAGCTTAATTAGTTGCCCAACTGTCCTGTGGCCACTGAATTAGCTTAATTAGTTGCCCAACTGTCCTGTGGCCACTGAATTTGCTTAATTAGTTGCCCAACTGTCCTGTGGCCACTTACTAACCTTAATTCCTGTGAATAATCATATGTGCATTATACTTAATTTGTTTCTTTAAATACATTAATTACACAGGTGATAAACATGTATTGTTCTCCGAATAATTCGAATTTCTGTTTTTTGGGAAGGGACCACAAGACAGCGACTTGCTGATATCAATCGGAGGGTCCTTGAGTTGGTGGCCGATCTGCAGGCGATGCGGGACACGTTGGGGACAACAGAAGAGGAAGACTAGTGTCCTGGTTCCTGGCCCTGTAGATTTGTAAATAGTTGTCTTTGTACATAGTTTGCTTGGTTAAACACCAACTTTCTTTGTATATAGTTTTCTGGTTTTTAAAACGTTGTAAATTGTATATAGTTTTTAAAGTTTTTAACAAAAACAGTGTATATATTTTGAGTAAAGCCAAAACAATTTGTATATAGTTATTAATTTTTTTAGGCCAAAGTTGCCAGAAAAATTTTGCCAACAAATGGCAATGGAGCAATTAAAAACCAAAAAAAAACAAAAAAAATGTTGTCCAATTTATTTGCACACATACATTGAAAAAAAACAAGGGGACAATGACATATTTGAAAATCAAGATTGTGATGTCCGTGAAGTGATTTGGGTAAGTTTTAGGGACCTAAAATGGAAGAAGAAACAAGGCGCTAAGTGATTTGGGTAAGTTTGAGGGTGTGAAAATGGAAGAAGAAACAAGGCGCTAAGTGATTTGGGTAAGTTTGAGGGTGTGAAAATGGAAGAAGAAACAAGGCGCTAAGTGATTTGGGTAAGTTTTAGGGACCTAAAATGGAAGAAGAAACAAGGCGCTAAGTGATTTGGGTAAGTTTGAGGGTGTGAAAATGGAAGAAGAAACAAGGCGCTAAGTGATTTGGGTAAGTTTTAGGGACCTAAAATGGAAGAAGAACCAAGGCGCTAAGTGATTTGGGTAAGTTTTAGGGACCTAAAATGGAAGAAGAACCAAGGCGCTAAGTGATTTGGGTAAGTTTGAGGGTGTGAAAATGGAAGAAGAAACAAGGCGCTAAGTGATTTGGGTAAGTTTGAGGGTGTGAAAATGGAAGAAGAAACAAGGCGCTAAGTGATTTGGGTAAGTTTTAGGGACCTAAAATGGAAGAAGAAACAAGGCGCTAAGTGATTTGGGTAAGTTTTAGGGACCTAAAATGGAAGAAGAACCAAGGCGCTAAGTGATTTGGGTAAGTTTGAGGGTGTGAAAATGGAAGAAGAAACAAGGCGCAAAGTGATTTGGGTAAGTTTGAGGGTGTGAAAATGGAAGAAGAAACAAGGCGCTAAGTGATTTGGGTAAGTTTGAGGGTGTGAAAATGGAAGAAGAAACAAGGCGCTAAGTGATTTGGGTAAGTTTTAGGGACCTAAAATGGAAGAAGAAACAAGGCGCTAAGTGATTTGGGTAAGTTTGAGGGTGTGAAAATGGAAGAAGAAACAAGGCGCTAAGTGATTTGGGTAAGTTTTAGGGACCTAAAATGGAAGAAGAACCAAGGCGCTAAGTGATTTGGGTAAGTTTTAGGGACCTAAAATGGAAGAAGAACCAAGGCGCTAAGTGATTTGGGTAAGTTTGAGGGTGTGAAAATGGAAGAAGAAACAAGGCGCTAAGTGATTTGGGTAAGTTTGAGGGTGTGAAAATGGAAGAAGAAACAAGGCGCTAAGTGATTTGGGTAAGTTTTAGGGACCTAAAATGGAAGAAGAAACAAGGCGCTAAGTGATTTGGGTAAGTTTTAGGGACCTAAAATGGAAGAAGAACCAAGGCGCTAAGTGATTTGGGTAAGTTTGAGGGTGTGAAAATGGAAGAAGAAACAAGGCGCTAAGTGATTTGGGTAAGTTTGAGGGTGTGAAAATGGAAGAAGAAACAAGGCGCTAAGTGATTTGGGTAAGTTTGAGGGTGTGAAAATGGAAGAAGAAACAAGGCGCTAAGTGATTTGGGTAAGTTTTAGGGACCTAAAATGGAAGAAGAAACAAGGCGCTAAGTGATTTGGGTAAGTTTGAGGGTGTGAAAATGGAAGAAGAAACAAGGCGCTAAGTGATTTGGGTAAGTTTTAGGGACCTAAAATGGAAGAAGAACCAAGGCGCTAAGTGATTTGGGTAAGTTTTAGGGACCTAAAATGGAAGAAGAACCAAGGCGCTAAGTGATTTGGGTAAGTTTGAGGGTGTGAAAATGGAAGAAGAAACAAGGCGCTAAGTGATTTGGGTAAGTTTGAGGGACCTAAAATGGAAGAAGAAACAAGGCGCTAAGTGATTTGGGTAAGTTTGAGGGTGTGAAAATGGAAGAAGAACCAAGGCGCTAAGTGATTTGGGTAAGTTTTAGGGACCTAAAATGGAAGAAGAACCAAGGCGCTAAGTGATTTGGGTAAGTTTGAGGGTGTGAAAATGGAAGAAGAACCAAGGCGCTAAGTGATTTGGGTAAGTTTTAGGGACCTAAAATGGAAGAAGAAACAAGGCGCTAAGTGATTTGGGTAAGTTTTAAGGGAGGTCAAGGGAAAAGGCAGAAGACAGCTAAGTGGTTAGGGTGAGCTTTAAGGGAGCTCCAGGGAAAAGGCAGGAGAGCGCTAAGTGGTTAGGGTGAGTTTAGTGATGTAAGTGAAATTATGTAGGCGAACACTTTAATGAGAGAAGTTTGTAGTGCGCAGGCGCAATATCGCAAGAATTTCGTCTGGACAGATACTTTAGGAAAAAATGAAGCAGGATGTAGCGGGAAAATGATAGGATTCGTGTGAGGATACGATGGGAAAAGGGCAAAAACGAAAGGCTACGTTGGTAGTTGGGCAAAATAAATCAGAACCTTTTCGATGGAAAATGACATCCTCGTCTGCGTACTCTGGCATACGAGCACACGGACGCGCTACGGAAGGTTTACGAAGCATGCATAGAATCGATCGAACGTTCATGCGAGAGCGGGAAATTTTGAAAATCTTACGACGTCGGCACCAAACCGAAAGTTTGTTTGTGTCTCTCTGAATCGAGCCTATTGTACAGGAGTGTGCTGGGTGGATGTGCATGTTTCCTCATCAGAACTGTGCTTTGCACTGACACTGCCCAGCTGACCTATTGTCCCTGTTCACTAATGCTGGAATGCTAAACAGCACATTATTGAGCCTCTTCCACTTAGGCCTCTGTCTGTTGTTCCCTGTTCTTATCAGTTTAAAGTAACCTAACATGCCGTATTTGTAAGTAGCATGTAAGGTACTTGTGGCTCTTCCTTAGTAGCATGATGGTACTTGTTTAGATACACTTTAGATGTTTGTTGTTTAGGTTTCTCTGTCTCGGCTAGTTATGGGGCCTGCCATTTGTCATGTGTTTTTTGTATTATGGTGTGCGCTTATTTTTTGTATCTTTTTTGGCAGGTGATTCTGGCTATCCATTGCTCCCCTGGTTACTCACCCCCATCCTCGCAGGCCCAGGAGCGGTATAACACTGCACATAGGAGGACTCGCTCAGTGGTGGAACGTGCCTTTGGCTTGTTGAAGATGCGCTTCCATTGTCTGGACCAGACTGGGGGTGCCTGGCAGTATGAGCCCGCCAAGGTCCTCCAAATAATTGTTGCGTGTGGAGTCCTGCACAACCTCGCCATCCGTAGCCGGGTTCCCAGATACAGTGACATGGCTGAGGACGCTTTAGTCATTTCAGAAGATGTAACACCTCCCTACTCTGGAACACAAAGTGGTTCGCCACAGGCGATCCGTTCCCAGCTTGTGGACAATGTTTTTGCTTTATTTTCATGCATTTTAGGCAATGTGTGCCTTTTTTATTTTGTGTGATCCCCGCAAAAAAAAAGGGACAAACATTGTGGAAAAATGTTTAGGCTGTTAATGTGGGGTTGTGGAAGAGCATGTGTTTGGGGTTAAGGTAGTCTTGTGTCCTGCTCCCCAGGATCAATACATAAACACATGCCTTCAGTGGTAGGTAGAGTAGGAGGTTGAAGTTGATGGATGGGGTTGCTGCATGTTAGCGGCAATATGAGCAAGGCTCTGATTCATTAACTGCCATTGCTGTACCATTTCCGCCATATGCCTGCTTTGTTGTCTTGTTTCTGCAAGCAGGCCGGACACATTTAGATTCCAAACCTCTAGTTGTTGTGACATAGAGGTGATTTGTGAACACACTGTCTCATTAAACCTCTGTGTGTTAGCTGCAAACTCCACGCTTTCCTGGTGCCATGCTTCCTCCGTTATCTGCAGATGTCTCCTCTGGCTGATATGGCGACGTTGCTGGGTTCCGCCACTGGCACGGGTGGGTGCGTCTGGTACTGATTGAGTGGCTGCAGGTTGCTGGCTGGGCGCAGAGTCTGTTGTGCGGCCAATGTCCACGGCAGCAGAAGTTTGTGCCCCTGAGGTATGGGTAGTGGACAACAGGGGCTGCACTTGCTGGGGCTGGTGTGTTGGATGTTGTCCCACTGGGTCTGGTGGCTGCAGCAGACTTGTGTCCTCCTCCTCCTCCAAATCCAGAATTACTTCAATAATGGGTGGGCTGGGTAGGGTCTGCTAAGAAAGGTAGCAGGTAGTGAGGCCACTATTTTAACTTAAATGTAGGCAAGTGCTATTTCATTTGGGCGGGTGAATATAGGTCAACGCATGCTCTTCCGCTGGTGTTAGGAGGATTTTAGTAGGGATACCACCCCCTGTCTGCAGGCCGTGGAAGAGTAAAGCACACCTAATAAGTGTTACATACTGCTACAAAGCAGGCTGTCCATTCAGTTACACTCGAAATGGGCTTTACCTCTGCTGGCAGCGCATGTCCATTTTTTTTGGCACATAATATTTAAGGCACTTGGCAACAAATGTTCTCCCAAATCTCCGGCTTGGCCTGCTTTGGAGTTGACTTTGAATTACGCCCAAATAGGGCATCATAGTGCTCACAAACACCAGTGGCTACAGCCATGCTTTGGACATCACAGAAACGGACTGTAAGTGAGCCACGGTGCAGCTGGTGCCCACATGGGTGTGTGGTGTCCCCAGCAGCAGACGACATTGATGGCTGGCTGTCTGGGGTGTAGTTTAGGTTTCTTGGGCTGATGGGTGACTGTGATGGAGTGTGGGTGGTGCTAGGAGATAATGGCTGGGTGCCTGTCAAGCTGTCACCTGTGGAGCTCTCTATTGTGCTTGTGGTACTTGGGGACACAGAGTGTCGAGGAGGAGGGGTGGTTGGCCTGGGTGGGCTAGTGGTTTTAGACTTACGCTTCCCCTTGGTGGTGTGGCTGGATTTACCCACATGCTTTGTGGGTGGAGGAGGGGGAGGCTGCAGGGTTTTCAGAGATTTGTGGCCCTTGTGAGGCCTGGCTGATTTAGCAGGTGGGGGCGACTGTGCCAAGGGCTCCTTGCTACTGCGTTTTTTCCGAGAAACCTGTGTGGCTGCCTTATCCACCCTTTGACTATGGCCATGTCCCTCCCGGCTCTTGTGCCTGCTCTTGTGTGGGTGTTTGTGATGTCTATCTGTGCGTCTAGTATGTGGCTCTGGGCTTTTTGGGGTCTTACGGCTCCCTTTTGGCCTGGGCATAGTGATATGATAACCAACACAGAGCTGAGTGCATTGAGCTTCAAATAGTTTTCCCGTGAGGGCGTGTTCGGCACGCACGCCACCGCGGGGGCATGTCATAACCAGAACCAGAAGGCAGAGAAAGATGTCGCCCGCAATATATACAGAGGAGCAGGACAACATAATCATGTATGTGAGTAGGCGAGCGTGCGTTTATATGCGCGCACAAGCCGCTAAACAAATATAAACAAATATTAGCCATGGCAGGGCCATATTAGTGAGGACAAACTGTCTGGTAAAACGAAAATACTAGAACAGGTTAGTTTGATCCATGTGCGCAGCAGCACACTAGCCTAGAGGCAGATAGACTAAGTAGGCCCATGTGCGTAGGAATGAGGCTCAGAAACTTGCTTTAGATAGTGGATGAGAGTGTGTAATCTAGTAGTGTCACTAATGCTCTGCCATTGTGCTTTTTATTACAGATGATGCTGAGAAACCGTTATGACTACCTGCCGTGTGACTACGAGAAGAGGACGTTGGCACTGGCGGTGGTGGACGCCATATCCAGGAACACTGGCACCACCTATACTTTCACACAGATTGCCCAGCACTGGTCGGACTTGAAAAGGAGGCACAGGCCCCGGGTGAGGCGGTACTTTGTGAAGCACTTCCCCAGTAAGTCTTGGTACATGACATGCAAAAAACACACTGCCCTTGCCTGGGCCTGTGTTTATGATTGTGTTTATATTGCAGTGCATGAATGGAGTTATCGGTTCCGCCCCACCCGGACAAGAAGACGAAGCCCAGTGTTGGGAGGTAGAGGTGGTGCCATGCCAGTGCCAACGCCCATCCCCTCCTCTGCCAGTGACACAGACCAGCCACTGGATCTTACACTACAGGGGGGGGGGGGTCAGTCGCACGGCAGGGAGTCCAACCAGCCACGGCTACAACCTGACTCCGGTAAGACTCGCATACCTACCCATGTCCAGATACATGCACTCAAAACATATACTAGTGTGCCCAATTTATATTTTTAGATGATTTTTTTTTTTTAATGCATAGATGGCCATTGTATGCTTGCACACACATAGGAATTCGTTCTCCACATTTAACCCATCCATGCAGTGAGTGTACACGTGCCTGGAGCGGTGGGCTGCCCTAATTACAGTGCCCGGGGAGCAGTTGGGGGGTTAGGTCCCACCAGAGTCTATTTTTAGATGATGACGTCGCAGGAACATCCTCAATACCAGGGCCCAAAGCAAAACCCCTAGCTAAGCAATAAAGACTTACAAGGCTAAACTGATGATGTTTTTCCTTCACAGATCAAAGACAAGGTCCCATTTGAGGAAGAGCCAGAGCCTCCTGGGTGCCACCAAAGAATTTTAAAAGTTTTTAAGATTGTTTATTTTTAAATTTTGACTAAAAAAACAAAAAAAAATGGTGTGGTGTCTTCTCTTTCATGGCACTGTACGTTCTAACAACATGACCATACAGTTACATGTCACAAAAGGTAGGTATATGGGACAAGGATTAGGAAGAAGAAGAAGGAGGAGAAGACATTAAGGTAAGCATTAAACACAGGGAGGAGAAAGAAGAAAAAGGAGAAGACATTAAGGTAAGCATTAAACACAGGGAGGAAGAAGAAGGATATCAGTTTAAGGTAAGTTTTGGTGTTGGTAAAAGTGACAGTTTGATGTATGAGGAAAGCTTGAGGGAGGACTAGGGATGTGCACTTGCGTGGACCCAGATTGTCAACAGGAAATCCATGGAAATGTAAGTATACATGGAAAAACAGTCGGAATCGGGGTGAAAGCGGAAACAGATGGCAAGAAGGTACGTTTGGAAACGCATTAAAAAGGAGCCAAAAACGGATCGTCCGTGTGAACGGCAACGGAAACCCACGACCACACGGAAAGCACCCAAGAGGGGAAAAAACACTTCCCGAATGAAGACACATAAACGGATCAGTAACGGAGCTCTCCCGATGGCAGCTCTGAATCACATTTGAACCCCGAGACAAACGGAAGGAAAACGGGCCATAGGAAAAACGGAACAAAATAAGGTCAGATTGGGGGAGGCTCTGCATCAGGCCATATGTGAGGATATACTGGCCCCAATAGTATCGCCAAGATGATCTGAAAAGGCCCAGTATCCCCTCAGAGCAGCTATTGAATTTACCTTCCAAGTCTATGTGTAGTCATTTACAAATGTGAATGGAGAATATAATTGTTAAATTGGAAGTGGCCTAGTATTGATACCTGTGTTATGTTTAAGTATACAATGAATCCCCTTTTCTGTTGTATTGTCTGCCCGCCCCATTGTATTCTCTAAAAACCAATATAACTTGAATTTACTAAAAATACAATTCTGTGATTCACACCTGTAGAATTGATTTCTCTTCTATTACCACCCCAATTCATCAGAAATCAGTAATGAATGGGGTTAACTCTCGACCGAAGGGCGTGGACTGCAAGACAAAAAGGCATGGTTCCTCCCGGCCTATATACTTCCTGGCTGCATCTCCCTACTCCAGCAATTGAAAAGCAGTAGCCACAGCCACCCAGTAGGATAAGGCATCCTAAAACACCCTTTGACTTGAGTCTGAGACCAAGGAGAGACGAAATAAGCTCCTCTCTTCCACTCTCCGTTTAATTTCCCCCTTTTTTATCTTTAAGTTGATCAACTAGTCATGGCACCTTGAGAAAGTAGCACGGAGCTACGGAACGTGTGGGTGTTTTGATTGGCCCAGCAGGGGATGTTTGCCGCACACATAGAGGTGAATCATTATTGATTTAATAATCTGTTTATATTGGTTTATAGATCATATTTTGCACTGGTCACTTTAGAGATTGGCACTTTAACTAGGGATAGGTTTTTTATTGTAGGGGTATATCTGGGTACATATGGTTAACATGGGGTATAGGGCTCGCTCCTGCTGGTGCTATGTGTTGTAGATATGTTGTGTTTATATGTTTTTAAATGTATGTCATGGTGTTGTATAGACTTGTTGTATGTCTTTTTTATTGTAGATGAATTGATTAATTAAAATGAATATCAAGATCAGTTGGCATTATTGATTGATTTACTGTGGGTTGGAGTAGTGCCTTCTAAGTAACTGTGTCTGTGGTGGGCTGGAACCATAGAAACTGTGTATGTGTATTGCGGTGGCAATTTGGGTTACAGATTTGGCACACTACTTACCCCCTTATTAATGATCCAAGGTGGTGCTTCATAGGGTGTCCCTCTTGTTTTTGTACTTGATCAACTATTTACATATATACAAGCTCCACTAGGACCAGGAATCCTAGCAGACAGATAAAGGCTTATGAACTGGAGTGTAATAACAAAACAACACAGAACAAAAATCAATTCCACAGGTGAGAATTACAGAATTGTATTTTCTCGCCTATTCCACTTCAGTTCCTCAGAAATCAGTAACAAATGGGACCCTTACTTCAGGGAGAGATCCCGAGTATTAATCTTATTCCTTCAATGAGGAGTAAGTCATTCCATAATCAAACTTTTAGCTTACTACTGGCTGTAATACCTTCCTACCAAAAGCAGCATCTGCCGAGGCACTGACATCTACCTTAAAAAATGTGGTAAATGTATGAACCAAGTAGTAGCTTTGCATACTTATTCCACCAAAGCCTGGTGCTGAAAATCACAGGAAGTTCTAATAGCTTGTGTAGAATGAGCTGAAACGAGAAAAAGAGAATTCCTCCCCTTGGAGATATAGGCCTTTATTACCGCTTATCTAATCAATCGGCTAATGGTAGACCTAGCTAGCGGAAGACACTTCCATGGCCCCTCCATGGCTATAATAATTACGGAAGGCTTGTGTAGCAGAGATATATTATTTTAGTGCTCTCCCTACATCCAGAGAATAAAGGACTCTGTTGGCTAACTAGAGTAGGACATAAGTAGGGCAAAACCACCTCTTCACTAATATGACAAGGGGAGACCACCTTAGGAAGAAAATCCTGCTTAAAACGGAAGACTGCTTTGTCCTTATACACCACTGAATAAGGGAGGACCCTGAATAGCTGACAAAACTGTGATCAAGTCCCAAACAGGCAGATGAAATTTATGGGGATGACGCACATGGGTGACCCCATGTGAGAAGGTCCTAATAAGTTTATTCTCAGCAATGGGATTCTGAAAGAAAATAGATAAGCAGGTATCTGTCCCTAATTAAAAATTCTGGAGACAGAAGACTTTCTACAGGGAAAAATCTTTAGATTCACACCAAGCGATCATTTTTGCCAGACTCTGTAATAAATCTTTGATGAGGTCAGCTTCCGGGCCTGAATCATAGTTTGGATGACTTGGAGGCCCCTTTCTGCCAAGATGGAGGTCTCAGCAGACAGGCCGTCAAAACCAGAACTCATAAATTGGGTTGCCACAAGGACCCTTGAGTTAAAAGATCTGGACCGTTGGGTACCTCCAATGATCGCCTTCCGACATCCTTACTATATCTGAAAACCAGCTTCTTGGCCACCGAGGAGCCACCAGAATGGTTGGGATTCACTTGCGTGCTATGTTTTTTAGTACTTGACCCAGGAGTGGAATAGGAGGCAACGCATTGGGAAGCTTGAATGCTAACCACTGAAGAGTCAGTGCATCTGTTACTATTGCAAGAAGATCCCTGGACCGATATACAAACTTCAGAACCTTACGATCGTGGCAGGATGCAAAGAGATCTACCTATGGGAACCCCCAATGGATGCAAAGGGACTGAAAACCCTCTGACTGAGGGACCATTCCCCTGATGTAGGACTGCTCTGCTTAGAGGATCATCCTGTATATTTTCCACTCTTGGTACAAGGATCGCTGAGATGCAGGAAACATGCTTCTTGGTCCAGAGTAAGATTCTGCTCACCAACATGAGAGCTTTTCTGCTTCTGGTGCCCCCCTTATGGTTGATATATGCCACCACCATCAAGTTGTCTGAATTCTGACAGGATGACCCCTCGGATCGGAGGTCCAGTGTGTGAGAGACAGCAGAATCGCTCTCAGTTCCAGAATTTATGGGAAGACTGTTCTCCCCTGGTCCCTACTGTCCCTGGATCTTTTGTGACCCAATGACACCTCCCAACCTGTTAGACTGGTATCCGTGGTGACAATCTTCCATTGTACTGGAAGAAAAGACTTGCCCATCTGAAAAAGCTGAGAATTTAGCCACCAGGTTAGGGACTGCTTTATTGAGTGTGTCATAGAAAAGGGGTGATGCAAGGAATCTGGATTCCGATCCCAAACCAAAAGCAATTCCATCTACAGGGGTCTTGTGTGAAATTGTGCACCACCTCAGAGTAAGACAGGCCCAATAGAAGCATTTGTAATTCACAAAGGCTATTTTGGTCAGCACTCCTTAAAAAATTCAATGCTTTAATGAAAATCCATATAAAAAAATCCCACAATAGAAAAGGCAGCTTTAAAAACAAATGAAAGAACCCGATGGAGGTAGAAATTCTCACGTGCTCTAACGCGTTTCGGACAGAGGGGGGTCCTTATTCATAGATAGGTGAGTCAATCTAGAATTACATTTAAATAGACCACTAAATTGTGATTACTTACCCCGCGCCTTCTGTGCAAATCTCGCGCCTCAGCCGCAGTCCCCACGCGACGCACGCACCGGACTCGCCACCCGGAAACCAGCCTGCCAGAAGCCAGTCCACCAATCAGCACTGCAAACACCAAGGGAGCACGTCACACGAGGGCGCGCCCGCCGGGATGACGGGAACGCGTCACAGTAGAAGCCAATAGAAGCATTCCATGATGAATCGTCGGGTGAGGGCAGATAAAGAAAGCCTATAACCTGGCCTGAAGTAATATTGTCTTGACCTGAGTTGTGTCTAACGACATTCCCAGGAAAAGCATAACTCTTGAAGGTATGATATGCAAATTTGGATAGCTGACTTTCCATCCAAACCCTTCTAGCGTCGATAAGACAGTCTGTGTATCCTTTAGAGCGTTCTGCAGGGATGGGGCCTTGATCAACAGATCGTCTAAGTAAGGGATTAAAGGCATCCCCTGGTTTCTTAAAAAGGCCACAAGACCTGCTAACCCTTGGTAAACACCCTTGGGGCTGAAGACAAGCCGAAGGGCAGAGTCAGAAACTGAAGATATAGGCCATCTACTGCAAAGCGCAAATATTGTTGATGACCCAAAATATATAGGGATATGTAGGTACGCATACTTTATATCCCCTAAATTCTCCCGGTTGAAGCAACATCACTGTGGAACTAAAGTTTCCATGTGAATTTTCCTCAGATTGATGAACCTATTGAAGCCCTTGAGATCGAATATTGGGAACACAGAACCCTCCTCTTGGGAGCCTTAGGAGCCGAGATATCCAAAATCTCTAAAATGGAATTAAACAAACCCTCCATCTGTTCTCTCACAGAGAGCTTCCTGACCCCGAACCAAAAAAAAAACTATGGAAGCATAAATATCCTCTTTAGTGTCAGAGGAAATTAAATGCCTTTTCTCTTTGTAATGCATTCCTTAGAACCGATGCTTCTAAAAGCCTTTTTATGTTGGCCAACCTCTCCGCAATATCCCGCTGGACACTATCACCCTGATTATCCAAGAGAGACTGGGCTGCTGAAGGAGCTTTAGGCTCTGGGGGCTCAGTGCCAGAAGTCTCCCTAGAAAACCTCTCCAAAGGGGATATCTGTCTCCCAATTTTAGTGAGTACCACCGTAGTGCACTCAGTACAATATGGCTGTCCTCATCCAGAAGCCTTTGCATGCATACCGGACATGGAGTGATCCTGTCTGCTCAGATACCAGACCCGAATACCCCAGATGTCTCCGTCATGGTAAATTAAACAGTCTAAATAAACCTAAGGGCCTAAGATGATATAAGAGTACTCGATAGTCACAAACTACTCCGAGACCCTAGGGGGAACCACACTGATATTGCCTGATATCCTTTCCCACAATCCTACAAAACAAACAACAAAATACTAAGGTAGTAAGCAGGCGCTAACGCACAATTATATATATATATATATATATATATATATATATACATATATATATATATATATATATACACACATGATATGCCATGCATGAGCTCCCACAGCACGAGCACCTTTTTCTATTCCATTTTACTTCAGGTCGTCAAAAGAATTCAGCAACTATTGGGACATCCTAAAGCAGCACCCTTACTTCAGGGTGGGATCCTAAATGTTATTCCTTTATATGAGAAGTCATTCCAAAAAATTCCTGAGGCACTAATATCTACGTTATAAAATTTGGTAAATGTATGAACTGAAGACCAAGTAGCGGACTTGCATACTTGTTCTACTGAAGCTTCATGCTGAAAAGCTCAAGAAGTTCCAATAGCTTGTATAGCTATAGCTTGCCCCATTAAGTGTCGCATTTGGCACTCTGTCCCACCCGAGGATGGTGGGCTGTCTTCGGCCTGGGGGGGGGGTGGGAGACAGACATGTTGGTGAGGGGGGCGGTCTGCCCATGGCCGGCGGCCCCTGTTCCCTGGTGAAGCAGGGTGGCCCGTCTCTGGGCACGTCTCCGAGGGATTGTGCCCTTCTTGGGACGTGCGTGAGCGCCCTCCAGTCTCTGTTGGCTGGACTGGCAGCGGATGTGCGCGGGTGGCGGTGTGTGCGCGCGCCTCCAGTGCCTCCAGTGCGTTGGTGGGGTGGCGCCCCATTCCCTCCTCTCCTCTGTCTCCTCCTCCCTCTCGGCCGAAGGGGCTGTGACCCCACGTCTCCCCGCCGGACGAGGGCGGTGATCTCCATGGCAATGAGACGCTGCACGTCTCTATTGCCTTCCGGCCAGCACGTCATCAGTTGGCGGGGGGACTTCTATTTCAGACAATCCCCCTCTGCTCCACGTCTCTCTCTATATTTCACAATGCCTCCCGGCGAGAGTGCATGTAGCCAGGTGTCCTGATGAGTATGCAGTAAGCTTTCGCAGGTGCTCTGCTTATCCAATCCTTCTCACCAAAACATGTGAGTAACAAGTTTTATAATATGCCTATGACTCTTACTTTGGACCCTATGTGTAGTGTTACCAAGAACCCAAAAGGACAAAACTAGTCCGTCCTTGGCCCCAAAAGATTTTGGCGCCCTGCCATGGTTCTATTTAGAATTGCCTACTTAGATTTATGTACCGTTTTTAACATTGTAATTGTGTCTATGCAGTTATAGATGTATATTTGAGTGTAATGGTTTTATTGAATACATTGTAAATCCATTTCTGATGCCCATGGTATGTGGCTATACCTAGAGGTATCATAGCAAATGTGGAGATGGTGAAATAATATAGGTATTTTTCTAATAAAAGTAATAGTTTAATGAATATCATTTTGAGAGCTTTGTTTTGCCATATGATAAAGGCGTGGTTGGTCTCAAAGGTGGTTTTTTGGTGTGGGCACGCCCAGCCCCCACCATCAATGTTGTCCTGGATCATTATTAACATAGAAATATAGAAGGTTGACGGCAGAAGGATACCATACGGTCCATCTAGTCTGCTGTTATGTGTATACTGTATGTACTCTTTATCTTAGGATAGATGTGTGCTTATCCCAGGCATGTTTAAATTCAGTGACTGTTGATTTTTCAACTACCTCTGCTGGAAGTTTGTTCCAAGCATCTACTACTCTTTCTGTAAAATAAGATTTTCTAACATTGCTCCTGATCTTCCCCCCGACTAGCTTCAGGTTGTGCCCCCTTGTTCTATCATTAAGTTTCTTCTTAAAAACACTTCCCTCCTGAACCTTATTCAATCCTCAATCACATATTTTAAGGTCTCAATCATGTCCCCCCTCTCCCTTCTTCCCTCCAGACTGTACAAATTAAGTTCTTTAAGTCTCTCCTGATAAGTTTTAAGTTTAAGTCCTTCCACCATTTTCGTTGCCCGCCTTTGGACACGTTCTGTTTGAATAATGTCTTTTTTCAGGTAAGGTCTCCAGAACTGCACACAGTATTCTAGCTGTGGCCTTACCAGGGCTCTATACAGTGGCATCACAACCTCCCTCTTCCTACTGGTCATGCCTCGAGCTATGCAGCCAAGCATTCTGCTTGCTTTTCCCACTGCCTGGCCAGACTGTCCACTCATCTTGCAGCTATCAGTAATCAGTACCCCTAAATCTCTCTCCTCCGAGGTACTGGCTAACACAGCACTGCTCATACGGTACTCAGAGCAGGGATTCCTTCTACCCAAGTGCATGATTTTACATTTAAAGACATTAAACTCTAGTTTCCACAGTTTTGACCATCTATCCAGTAAAGCTAAATCACTTTCCATGTTGCAGACACCTCCGGGAATATCCACCCTATTACTAACCTTTGTATCATCAGCAAACAGACAAACTTTTCCTACCAGGCCTTCTCCTATGTCACTTACAGATATATTAAAAAGAATGGAGCCCAGGACATAGCCTTGTGGCACACCACTTGTAACTCGCCTTTGTTCAGATTGCACACCATTTACAGCAACGCTCTGATACCGATCCCTCAGCCAACTGGAAATCCACTGAACTATCCAGAGATTGAGTCCTACCTTCAATAACTTATCTATGAGCTCCTTATGTGGTACAGTGTCAAAGGCTTTGCTAAAATCCAGATAGGCGATATCCACAGCACCACCTTCATCTAACATTGTCAAAGAAATCAATAAGATTGGTCTGATATGATCTGCCCTCAGTAAAGCCGTGCTGTTTTGGGTCCAATAGGTCATTAATTTTTAGATGGGAAATTATCTGTTTTTTTAAGAGCGTTTCCAATAATTTGACCACTATAGATGTTAAACTAAATGGCCTGTAATTACTGGCTTCTTCTCTACTCCCCTTTTTATGGATTGGTACGACATTGGCCATTCTCCAATCATCTGGAACCTCACCAGTTGAAAGGGAATGGTTAAGTAAATCAGTCAGAGGGGCTGCAATCACAAACCTAAGTTCCCTTAGAACTCTGGGGTGGATTCCATCTGGACCCATCGCCTTACTTACCTTTAGATGTGCCAGCTTGGCTAAGACATCAGAAACTCTGGAGCTATGGCCATGCCTGCTACTATCTGAAAATACCGAACCAAAGTAGCTATTCAGATGGTCAGCCACAGCCTTATCTCTGTCAATATATTTATTTTCCCTTTTTCTAATTTTTGAGACTGCATTGTCTTTCTCCTTTCTGTCACCAATATATTGAAAAAAGGTTTCATCTCCCCTCTTCATAGATTTGGCCATTTCTTCCTCCTTTTGCCCTTTAGCAGTCACTACACTTCCACTTG
Source organism: Gastrophryne carolinensis (assembly GCA_027917425.1). Taxonomy (NCBI): domain Eukaryota; kingdom Metazoa; phylum Chordata; class Amphibia; order Anura; family Microhylidae; genus Gastrophryne; species Gastrophryne carolinensis. Next base: position 220,027,259 of record CM051234.1, read on the forward strand.
CTTTATACTTATAGGCAGACTTCTTTTCTTTTATGATCGTGCTGACTTCCCTAGTAAACCATAATGGTTTCTTCTTCCTTTTAATCTTGCTAGTTTGTTTTAAATATTGCTTAGTTGCCTTTAAGATGGCCATTTTTAATAGTGACCACTGGGCACTCACTTCTGCTACTCTGTTCCACTCACCTAATTTTCTTTCTACATACTCCGCTATTTCCTTGAAGTTTGTCTAACACTTTGGTTCTGGTGTGTGATTGCACAATGTCTGTTTTTATTCTGAACCATAAGCATTGATGGTCACTGGAACCCAGATTTTCTTCAACCCTGACCTCGGACACCAGATCCCCATTGGTCAGAACTAAGTCCAGAATGTTATCTCCTCTAGTTGGCAATGTCACAAGTTGTTTTAGAGACACTCCATTAAGTACATCTAATATAGTCCTGCTCTTGCATGTCAATGAACTTGGGATATTCCAGTCCACATCAGGCATGTTGAAGTCACCTGTAATTACAATGTCCCCCTTCTCTGCCATTCCACTGATTTAATCTATTAACAGATCCTCAGATTGTCCAGGGGGCCTATATATCACACCATTTCTGACCACAGCTCCCTCCTTAGTCTGCATGGTAACCCAGAGAGTTTCTAGTTCATTATGTGTATGCTGAATTATTGTTGATTGAAGGGTAGTCTCGACATAAATGGTTACTCCACCGCCCTTTCTATCCAATCTGTCTTTTCTGTACAATGTGTAACCGGGTATGGCTATCTCCCAGTCATTGTGATCCTTGAACCAAGTCTCTGTTATTGCAACAAGATCCAATTCATCTGTGGATATGATAGCCTTTAATTCACAGAGCTTGTTGCCCAAGCTGCGAGCATTGGTACACATCATGTGGATGTTGTTGGTATTGTATTTTAGTGTGTCCTTGATCTTTTCCACCTCTACCCTACCACTGACCGGGTTTCCTGCTTCAATGTCCTGCTTCATCCTAAATGGTAGGGGACAGAAATCACCCTTACAAGTTACATCTCTGTCCGCTTCCTCTAGTTCCAAGTTCTTCTGTGCCTTTCTGTGAAGGATGCAAGCCATTCCTTTTGAACAACTCATTGTTCGACCACCTTCTAACATCATGACTAATACATCCAAAGCCTTTGTCTTCACACCACTGACTTAACCACAAATTGAACTTGGAGATGTTGAGTGCCTTTTTTTCCCTAATTACATACTGGCAAAACTTCAGAAAAGGTGATGGAACCTGTTATTTTACAAAGTTCCTGACTAAAATTTTGAAAGTCCCTTTAGAATACGTTTCTTATCCCTATTAACCGTGGCACCTAGGAGACACCTCACTTCCTTTAGCTCATCTTTATCCTGTCCAAAGGCCACACCTCTAATTGTTGAGTCACCAACCAGAATATGCCTTTTCCTATTGGTTGGCTTGGTAACTGTTCCTTGCTGCCCTTTTGAACTCATTTTATTTGGTCCCTTATTTAAACCCACTTCCTTTGATCTTACCAAATCCTGCCCAGACTGAGCATTAGCAGATACATCCACATCAAGCTCAGAAAGAACAGCAAATGTGTTATATTGGCTTAGTCCAAAATGTTGATGTTTTTGTTCTACATTGCGCAATCTTCCAGAGCCAACAGTCTTCCACTCTGCCCCTCTCTTGTGAAGTCTTTGTGGGAGTGGTGGCTGTATACAAAGCTGCTTTACTGGCTGGGATAGCTTCACAACTTCAGACTGAAGAGTAAAAACTAAAGACTGTAATTTTGAAATCTTGTCATACAACCCCTTCATTTGCATACACGTTGGACAGCATCGCAAGTTCCACAGTACTACGAAACACAATGGCCAGGCAAGAGTTACACTGCACCAAACCAGACATTCTAGATAATAAGAATAAGTATGGCTAAAAAGTAAATGCTGTATTCACCACTATTTCTTGTGTACAACCCCCTTGTTTTCAAACTACTGCAGTTTTTAAAACTACACACTTCTGTCCTGCTGCACTTATGTCAAGCCGCTCTCACACAGGCTGAAACTCCACAGAGTTTGATTCCATACCAGCCCATAGGGTAACATTGTGTATCCCAGCTTGTTAAGGTGTGGTCTCCACACAGGAGGGGGTGAGCAGTCCTGTCAGGGATTGACCCATCTTCTTCCTGTGGGTTCTCCATAATTGCTCTTGATTGGGGGGGGGGGGATGGGGAAAGGAGGGGAAAGGGAGTGGGGATAGAGGAGGGGAGAAGGTCAGGCCCAGCCTCTCACTAAAGCACATCATCAAATCTCACGCTCCACCAGCCTACAGCCTGTATCGAAAGATCTGTTACACAGAGCCTCCAAATGTGAGAAAAATGCAGATGCCCTCTCCCCACCCGCAAAGGGGGCTTTTCCTTGTTCCGCCAGAAACCTCTTGCCTTATTTCGGGACTTTGATTTATTCCAAAATTCTCTTTGGTACACCAAAGAAACCCCCACAAAAAGGCAGAGGATTGGAGGTCCTGCGAAAAAGTGTTTGATTTCCGCTTCTGTGGAAGAATAGTAGACTTACCCCCAGTAGATTCCTTTACCATGTCATCCAAGCACTTCCCAAACAGGTGCCCCCTGAAAGGGGAGTCCCGTCAGATTCTTCTTAGAGGCTGCATCAGCTGACCATTGCTTTAGCCATAAAGCACGCCTTAAAGCAACCACCAGAGCTAGGCCTCTGGCACTTAACCTAATCAAATCATCCATAGTCGAGATGACATACCTGTTGATATCCAAACTGGTCTTGATCAACTGGGAGCATGATGTTCGTGAATGACTCGAACGAGTCTTAGTGTCCAGTTGATTTAACAACTTCCTGCTTGCCAAAGATGCTATGGATGTGGCACTGGCTGGCCGCAAGGTCAACCCCATAATAGAAAAAGCATGACGAAGCACTATCAGAGGATGGCATAACAGAAGTCTTAGAAAGACCTGAAACTGGAGCATCTACCACAGGAGGGCGAAACCATAAACCAATCTGATCTGGAGGAAAATGATACTTAGTATCTAGTACTTTAGGAATGGGCGGAAGACTATCCAGCTTCTGCCATTCCTTTTGAATCAGATTAGAATAATGTGATTGCACTGGAAAAAAAAACTGCCTTGGCTTTTCCGGCCTAAATAAATCCTCCTTTTTGAGGGCTTCTGGGACTGACATTTCCAAAAAAACAATTCTGTGAAATACTCACCTGTAGAATTGATATTATTTGTATACAGTATGTCCTGGTCCAGATATAGTACTTACACTTGGGTTATCCTCCGCCAGATGGCTCTGCACTGCAGAGACATGCAAAACAGGCTCCTCCCGGCCCTCAAATACCCGGGGACCTCCCAGAAATCCCCACCATTGAAAAGCAGTGAACAAGAAGCCGGGAGAATTAACCACCAAAACTGGTACTATAACAATGGTAACAATCACCATACAGGGGATCCAGAATAATGCGAAAAAACAGGGTGGGGTGGAGTAGGACGTACTGTATACAAATAATATCAATTCTACAGGTGAGTATTTCACAGAATTGTATTATTCTTAGTATACAGTACGTCCTGCTCCAGATATAGTACTTACACTTGGGACCAATAGCAGTGTCCATAAGGTAGGGTGGGATCCCCAACAAAAGGTGACAGCAGACAGTTTCAAACCACTGTCACCTGCATGAGCTGAGGCCCTAACATCAACCTTGCAAAACTTTGCAAATGTATGAACAGAAGGCCAAGGTAGTGGCCTAGCAAACCAGTTCAACAGAAGCCTGGTGCTGAAAAGAGTACTATGAAACAAGAAAGTTCCCGCACAGCCTCCTATGAATATATAAATAAATCTGGATGCTGGCTTGGGAGGTAACAACCCGCAGGGTTGATTAGATCAAAGAAACAAGAATGGTGAGTGATCAGCCAAACTCACCGATATCTCCCTACTATCTGTGCATGATAGGCCGCTCAACAGAAAGCAATTATCTTACTGTACAAAAAGATTTTTATTATGAGCCAAGAAAAAGAAAACAAGACATACATTTAAAATACATGAATTAAAACCCCACTTGTGGGGTGTAACGGGACTTGTAAGGACTTTTTACAAAAGTATCTGTACATATCTTCTAATAAGGTGCAGTTATGCCGGCTATGGTCACCAATATATGCATTTCCATATATATTTGAGTATTAACAATATTTATAAGGAATAAGATATAAAGATATAAAAAGGTATATTCAATGCCACGCGAGCTATCCCTCAGATGCTATACAGTTGTGATAAGAGTGTTAGAAAACGTGCAAAAATGGATAATAAGAAAACAGTGATAAAAAGCAAAACAACACAAAAAGAGGGACATAGGTGTCCCAGTGGTGAAAAGAAATACTAGTGAGAGCCAAAATTTTTAATGTGATTACAAGTGTGAAAATTGTGATAAAAGGGATAAGAACCCGGGCATGAATATCTTCATATATTTATCTGAATTAATGTATATGGTATGCATATATATATATAAAGAGTAGTCACACTGTGCACAACTGCACTTCTGGTACAAAAATCAATTAGTTAAGCCTCAATATAAAGTGCAAACATAATTATGAAACAATGTACTTTACCAGATCATGCTGTCCAAGTCCACATGCACCCTCACAATGCTCACTGTTTTCTTATTATCCATTTTTGCACGTTTTCTAACACTCTTATCACAACTGTATAGCACCTGAGGGATAGCTCGCGTGGCATTGAATATACCTTTTTATATCTTTATATCTTATTCCTTATAAATATTGTTAATACTCAAATATATATGGAAATGCATATATTGGTGACCATAGCCGGCATAACTGCACCTTATTAGAAGATATGTACAGATACTTTTGTAAAAAGTCCTTACAAGTCCCGTTACACCCCACAAGTGGGGTTTTAATTCATGTATTTTAAATGTATGTCTTGTTTTCTTTTTCTTGGCTCATAATAAAAATCTTTTTGTACAGTAAGATAATTGCTTTCTGTTGAGCGGCCTATCATGCACAGATAGTAGGGAGATATCGGTGAGTTTGGCTGATCACTCACCATTCTTGTTTCTCTGGTGCTGAAAAGCCCAAGAGGCATCAAAGCACGAGTAGAATAAGAATCAAAGTGAAAAGGAAGATCTTTCCCCTTGTTGGAATAGGCCTGAGTAACAGCCTGACGAATGCAATCGCTTTCCAAGTACCAGAAGGAACATCCATTCAAGTAATAACCAGGGCCAAAGCCCCCCAACTCCCCGAGAGCAGACGAGATCGGGCACATTCAGGATGTAGTGACCATAAGCCCAAAGGAACATCAGTTCTCCTAAAGGACACAGTGACTACCAAGGAAAGAACTTCCAACACCCGTTCAAGGAATGCAGAACCCTTTCCTCAGCGTTGCTAGGAAAAAGGCACAGCAGGAAGAACAATATCTCGAAACATGAACATAAGACACCACCTGATGCGGAGAGTCACTACCTTATCCTGGTGTATCTCAAAGAATGGGGGCTAGGTAGACAGAGCCGCCCGCTAACACACGCCTGACCGAGGTAACAGTCACCAGAAGGACAACCTTGAGGGTAAGAACAGCCAGACAGCCTCCTGAATAGGGCCAAAGGGACAAAACCCTGCAAGCAGACAGAATGAAATTCAATTGAAATCCCAGCAGGTACCATAGGATTACATGGGGGACTCACATGAGTACCCCCTGAAAGAAGCCTTAACCAAGGAAGACTGAGCCAGAGACTACTAAGGCAAGGTGGACAGGGCAGAACCTGACCCATCAGAGTACTGAGTTGGAGTTCCAACTCCAATCATGCTGAAACCAACTCTAGAACCCTGGGAACCGAGAACGCCCAACAGGGAAGAGACTTAGACTCACACCAATCAATATGGGTATGCCATACCCTATAACAGATAGAAGAAGAAGAAGAAGAAGAAGCTTGCTCCTAGCCTTCCCATAGTCTCAATCACCAAGACAGATAAGCCTGTCTCCATCAAGATGGATGTTTCAGCAGTCAGGCCGACTAGGCCAGAGTCTGTAGATTGGAGTGACGAAAAGGGTGCCCTGAGTGAGCAGAGCTGGCACTCCTGGCAAAAGGTATGGAAAACTACTGTCTGCAAATCACACTCTACTAGAGCACCTGGGGGCCACCAGAATCACTGGTCCCCTTACCAGAGCAATCTTGTGCAGAACCCTGCCCAGCAGCGGAATGGAGAAAAGACATACAGAACCGAACGTCCAGTCATGACGTTACTAAGGCATCCGGACCACTGCCAGAGGATCCTGGGACAGGGAAACAAAGGCCGAGAGCCTGTGCTAGTGACGGAACACAAACAGATCCACAACTGGTTGGACCCCATAGTGACACAGGGATTAGCACATCCTGTCGCAGAGGGGCTCCACCGGAGCGAATATCACTGATATGCAGGGAACATTGTCTCCACCCAGATTAGGAACATAGACACTTCCTGGAGGGTCCACCAGCTCCAGGCCCCTTCCAATGATTAATGTAGGACACTGTCGTCAGACAGACCGAGCGTCCCCAAACTGGCAGGCCCAGAAGGGAAGTATTCAAGCGAGACAGACCCAACTGAAAACGCTCACTGTTTCAAACATCAATAGGCGTAAGGACCTTCTAAGGGTCCCACCACCCCCAGAATCGCAGGGAGTTACAGAAGAAAACCTTTCCCCTTCAACCTGATAGGTTGGCATCCATGGTGACCGTTTCCAGGAAGGGGCAAGAAGGAACTGCCCCCAGACAGGTTCCTTGAGTTCATCCACTCCAAGAGAAACCTTCTTACCAGGTGGGAATGCCCACAGCCCCTGCTCCAGGGATGCTGGATTCCTGTCCTGTATTAACAATAAAAGTTGCAGAAGGGCCCAAGGGGAACTGAGCATAAGGGACCTCTTCCGAGCAAGGCACCAACGGGCCCACCAGCTGCATCCCTGCCTGGTGAAGGGATCGGGACAGCAATGAGGGACTGAGCCCATGTGACCAGATTGTTCACTTTATTGCTGAGAAGGGAAGTTTGAATCTAATCCAGATTCATTCCTAGTAATGGAGTTACCAATTAAGGGGACAATGAGGACTTGGGGTGAATGATCACCCATCCAAATGACTCCCAATGGACGCAATCAGCCGGGTATCCAACTTAGCCTGACGAAGAGACTGGTAAGTGAAAAAGGACGTCTAGGTTGGTCATCGTGCGGACGCCCCTTGGTCTCCTCAGAGACATCACCGCCGTCAGCACCTGGGTGAGCGCTCTGGGAGCTGAAGAGAGGCCAGATAACAAGGCCACAATTAGCAGTGTTGGACTTCCAACACAAACCTGAAGAGCCTCGGTGTCCTGAAGGCACAGGGATGTGAACATAAGCATTTTAGAGCTCCACAGACGGAAAGAAGCCCCCTGGGCACAAGGCGCTGATGGCCCATCTCAGAGTTTCCATGCAGAAACTGCCTGTAATTGGAAAATTGCTGTGAATCCAGAATGGGCCAGCCTGACTCATCCTCTTGAGGGACTGTGGAAAGGTTGGTGTAGCGGCCCCTGCCTCTGCCTGCTACGGGCAATCTGCAAGTGACCCTCAGACCTCGCAGGCCTTGCATGGCCTGTGCCAGCAACTGAACAGTGGCAGGGACCAGAAGTACCTGGGCCCTGATAAAACTGGGGAAGGCCGCGCAGCAAGCTCTATCGTGGATTCAGGAGGTTGTGTCCTCCGGATACAAAAGTAAGAGGTGTAAAGCCTCCTGACATGAGCAAAGTGCTGCAGCCATCCCCTCACCCAGAGGGGTGAGGGCGCCCCATCACGCTTGAGGGAGATTGGTGGAAGATTTAGGCTTAGCCCCGCCGGAGGGGCCAGAGCGTTGTCTGCTGCTCCCGGGACTGGAGTCTGCGCGAGCCCCCACAAAGGACACCCCTGGTTCTTGTTTAACACTAAGGAAGGGGAAAATAGTGGTGCCCCTGCCCCGAGGGGGCCTAGACGGCCGCCTGCGTTGGTGTGACTTACCCTTTTTTCCAAACAGGTCTAGATGGGCCCCAAACAAGCGTAGCCCTCTAAAGGGAAGCCTAGTAAGAGTCTTTTTTGTAGCATCATCAGCACCCCACTGTCGCAGCCAAACCAAGCGACTTATAGCCACCGCGAGGGCAGAAGTTCTTGCACACATTCTAATGGTGTCGTCCAACGCTAATAGGATAAATTTTAAAAACAGATCACAGCTGGAGAGTGCATTAAACACATCCCAGGGGAGATTATCAGGTTGATGATCGAGCATCTTTCTGATGAGGGTTCTAGCGGCCACCGCAGTAATAGCCGCGGCACAGACCGGGCGCATAGCCGTCCCTGCACAGGAAAAGGCGTGGGAGGCCAGCAGCTCAATGCGCCGGTCCTCAGCATCCCGAAGGGTATTATGAGCAGGGGCTGTAATAAAGGGGGGGTTAGGAACCCCTATGATAGGGGCATCCACCACGGGGGGTGATGACCAGCAATTAACCACCTCAGGAGGAAAGGGGTATTTCCTATCCCAGTCCCCTGGGACCCCTGAGAGTTTACTGGGACATTCCCATTCCTTGAGGACAATAGCATGGAAGTGAGCCTGTTCTAGGAATTCCAAACGTGCTGTTACTGTATGGAAACGCTCCCCTCTCGGCTTGGAAGCTTCACCAGGGAGAGAGATAGACAGAGCCTCAAAGACCTTAATCAACAAATTGCCAGTGTCATACTGGGCCCAGTATTCAGGTCCAGAATCGTCATGACTCCTCGGCCTCTCATCAGATGAGCCTGAGTCAGAGAATAGCTCTCCTTCATCAGAAGGGGAATAGTCACACGGAGTAGAAAACTCCTCAGTTCCCATAGGAAAAACAGAAACAGGAGACGTCAAGTGCAGCTTCTTACCAGGGCCCTTGCGCTCTGACAACCTCGCAATGATCCGCTCAGCCGTGGGCAGTCTGGAAGACACAACAGGCTGCGACTCCCCCTTTATATGCGACTCAGCAGGAGTGAGATTTAAGCATGGGGAAATAGGTGAAACGAAGCGAGGTGCAGCCACTGGCAGGCCTGATTGCAGAGCCAGTGCTTGCTCGGCACAGGGTCCGCAGACCCGTGCCCTGTCAGCATCAGCATGGGGTTGTCCACACGCTATACACAGCCGGTCTTGTCCCAGAGGGACCCCGGTCACATAACTCTGAGATGCCTCCATATGGTGATTATTTAAGGCACAATATGCCAGTAGGGATTTGCACTATAAGCAACCCTGGATGCCCCAAAGCCCGCTAGGAAAGTGGGAGTAGATTTACAAGGCCCGCTATGATTACACCGGGCCGGGAGAAGCCAATGGTGTTCACCAGTCTGAAAGACATAATGGGAATAAAGGGTGTCAGAACCATGCGTAGTAATCAAGGATCATGAAAATCGCCCGCGAGGGCGCTTACAGACCAAGGGAGGAGGAGGACCGCTACCACGCGTGCGTGCGACCAGCATCAAAATGGCGCCAAACGAACCTTGAACGGCGGGCCAGAGCGGGCTGTGAGGAGCGAAGTGTATGACACACTTAGAAAAATGATTTGCCAATGAAGACGCCGCAGTGTCTGAGGCGACGCCGCTGCCCGGCGCAGCACATCCAGTAAAGGAAAGAGGTACGCGACAGATACACAATAAAAATGCAAACAGCGCGGCTCTGACACCAGGAATACCAGTCAAAGGACAATACGCGTGTAAACACCATACACTGAGCCCACCACACCCCCCCCTTTCTTTCCCCCCGGGCTACGGGGGGAACGAGGGAGGATGGCGACCCTTTGTACAGGGCCCACCGCTACATGGGGCATGGGGCAATAGTGCGGGAGGGGCATCCCCTAGAGGCTCACCATCAGCCTAAACCGCCTACCCTTTGGTGGGGGACTGCGGTGGGGGACTTTGGTGGCTCCATAAGCACGCATGGTGCTGCCTACCTTCACCCGACCAGCGCAGCCCAGGCTGGGAGGCACATCACAGGGAGGATGGGTGGGAATAGCCCAACAGGGCCGCAGGCTTTGATAGCCCCGCTCACCTGCGAGAGAGTGATACTTCATGTCTTCGCAGTCAGCACTGCAGAGAAATCTGGGGGTTTGTGGGAGGTCCCCGGGTATTTGAGGGCCGGGAGGAGCCTGTTTTGCATGTCTCTGCAGTGCAGCGCCATCTGGCGGAGGATAACCCAAGTGTAAGTACTATATCTGGAGCAGGACGTACTGTATACTAAGAATATCTCCAGAATGTAAGCAATCAAACTATCCATCTGTTCCTTAAAATAAAAGTCACCTTGCGTAGGGGAATCTGAATCCCAATTGGATGTTCCTTCCACCTCGGTTGATTCTTTGGAATCAGAGGGGATTAAATGCTTATTTTTCTGTAAAGATTTCCTAGGAGCCGGTTAATCTAAACGACTCTCTAGATGGGCCAACCGATCCCCAATCTCCTGGAGGACATCATTGCCCCGATTGTCCTCCTGAGGCTGGGCTACCAAGGGAGCCCTAGGTTCTGAGGGCCCAGTGACAGGGGTCAGATAACTTGCAGGAGGAGACAACTGTCTTCCATTCTTAGCAATTACTACAGTAGCTCAATACCTGCACACCGTGCCATCCTCATCCAGTGGCACCTGCATGCATACTGGACAGAACCTGTCAGCTAAAGGACCAGATCCGATTAACCCAGATGCCTCCATCACGGTGAAATATATATACAGATTAACTCCCTGAGGATTTAAGACCAAAGTATATAAACAGGCCTTGAAAGTCACAAGTGACTACCCCAAGGCCTTAGTGGTGAACACACCAATATATTGCCTTCCCTCTTTTCCCACAATCTACAAGAAAAAAAACACAAAAAATTAGTATTGATAAAACCCAATATTAAAAACATAACAGCAGGGATATAATCAAAAACACCTACCTAAAAGTTTAGGTCCGCTTGAGGGAGGCTGCCAGCCAGCGAAACCCCAGCACCAAGCATCAGCCCGCACAGCCGACCTGCAGAGCTGAAGCTGCAGTGAACCTCTAAGCAGCAGTTTGACCGAAGCAACAGCCCGGCTCTCAGGAGAAGCGACCCACAAGCCGAAGTACTGGCAGCGGAAAGAAATCCCTGTCTCTTCCTGCTGCCTTAGCTCCGCCCCCTTAAAGGCACTACATTTCAAATTAAAAAAAAGTGCAAACACATAAATAACATTTTGAGAACAATGTGTGTGGGAGTGACCACATTTTCTGATAAACAAAAGTGACACCCCAAGACCCTGGTGCCTACTCTTACCATCCTGATCCGCATACAGCATAGCTGAGGAGGCATTGTGGGTCCATCCAGATCAGAGGGATATAAGGGCTAGGAAGACAGTCAGAGAGAGGATCTCACAACACACATTGCAGTCCAGTTTCAACTGCAAGAATGGAACTGGATTGTGGAAATACAGCTGGAAGTATATAGGCCAGAAGGAGCCACACATTTGTCTTGCAGCTCACATCCTTTGGTCCAGAATGAACCCAATCATTACTGAATTCTTCTGAAGACCTGACGTAAAATTGAAGAGAAATTACAAATTTCACCAAGGAAGCAGCATTCAAGTAAGGAGAAGGGAACTTGCAGATGAATCAGAAGATCGATGATTTGATGGTACTATAGGGTCTCATAGGAGTTCCCTATTCCATTCAAAACATGTAATGCAAAGACAGCTTTAGAAATGTCAAAACAGTGGCAACATATATGGCTAGTGGAAAACACATACAAGACAGTGTTGATAAACAGTTTAACAAATACACCTTCTTCAGTCACTTGTCGATTATCAGTTAAAATTAATATACAAATGTATTAACACAAAATACTAGAAAAACATTATTACAGTAACATGGATTACTTGGATTCCCTTATGATTAAAAGAGTTTTAGATATTAACAGAACATAATAACAATTGTGGTCACAGTCTTCCATTCATTAAAGTTGTTTCATTGGTGAAAGAGTTTCACTGCCACTGTGTGGCTTTCTCAATACTTCATATATGTTGAGGCCTGGGAATCCCTATATGAGCCCAGTTTTATGTGCCACTGGTCTTCACCTTGGAGATCCAGACCATTTCTGGGCAGGATCCACCCTGCTCTAACATCCAGAGCTTCCTGGCCAGGGGCTCCTATCCCGGATATCTATTATCTGGTCTGGGATTTCCATTGTCTTTTAAGTAGATCTGCATTTGAATCCGAAGGTTTAATTTTTGAAAAAAATCTGACATGTGAGGTGCTTAGAAAGCTGACTGACAACATTTGTTATTCTGCTCTAATATTATTGAGAGACTGTTTACTCATAAGGAAAGTAATTTGTATAGTAATGTTTGTTTTTATAATTTTCTGCTAATGAAGATATTGTATATTAATGGTAACAAGTGACTTGTGAAATCTATGTAGGGTAAAAACCCCACTGATTGTGAATCAATATTTTTGTGTTTTGTAGGCAAAGTGCATAATAAATCATTCAATAGCTCACCCCCTCATGGGGTCGCACCTAATTAGCATGTGGCTGTCTGGGTGCTTGTGATTTGGAGCAAGACAACATAGCCCGTACCAATGATCATTGGACTGGTTGTATATACCGATTCTAACCAATGCATAAAAACACTGATAATAGTTCATAAATGCATATAACAATAATATATAAAAATATATATATATATACACACACACACACACACACACACACACACACAATAACACAATATCATTCTCTCCAACCCCACCCATTATACTGATTATTATGCAGCATCAAAGCCAAGGACCACATCCACTTGCTTCAGTAGAAAAATCATATCATAATCAATATGAAACTGGAAACATTGATATCTCGTCCATTTCGTCTTCAATTTAAAAAACAGAAAACCATTTAGGACAGTACGGAGTGTAGCCCGACACAATGGGCAGACACTTTCCTTTTGTCTACAGAGTCCCTTTAAATACACACTGCATTTTCAGCTTTTTTTCATGATTGCTAAAGTTATAAGGCAGTAAAAAAATGATCCTTTTTTTGGGAATAGGGGCCAATGCCTTGCTGAACCATTGCCTAAATGATTAGGATGAAACGGCTTCTTGTAGCTGCCCAAAAATAATTTCTTTTGGGGGGGAAGCAACAATATATTTTTTAAACATTGGCTAAATGATGGAGAAATAGCATGTTTTATTCTAGACACCAAAAATTACACCTTTTGGGAGGGAGCAACACATTTTGAACAAGATATGGCTATATTTAGCAAAAAAATACATCTTTTTAAAGAGACCAAAAGAGATTTAAAATGTTGTTATATTGAGGAAAAAAGGATTTTAAATTTTATATCTACTCCGTATAGGGTAGGATTCTCAGTGCCAGCACAGTGAGTATGGAACATGGCATAAAGGCTGGAGATAACCAGCTATGAGGGACTGTATTGCTGGTAACACCAACAGTAGCAGTAGTGCAACTTTGAGGTTGGGTAAGACAGTAAGCCAATAGAAAACTAGGTTAGTTCCACCCACTGTTCCAATCAACTTGCCCAGAAGTCCATGGGGTGAGTATCTGCTGGTATATATGGCACAGCCCTGGTATGACTATGATTATTGCTGTACAGGCAGAGCATATCCAAGCAGTTGTTAGGCACATGCATTGAGAAAGCAGCAGTAAGATGGGTACATAGCTTGTCCTGTAATATTTTGTTCCCCTTCTGTAAAAATGAGACATTTCCCCATTTAGCCTTAGAGCAAGGGTCTAAAAGTATTGCTTTTCAGTAGTCCTCCTTTTGCTTGATGGTAGGGATACCTGAATGCTGGTGAACACTCCGTTTGTTCTCTGCCCTGCCAGGATTGGTCCTGGCCAGCACTAGTGTCCTTGTGTCACATTAGGGCTGATTCAGTGGCATAATTTTACTTGTGATGTGTTCCTTGGTACACCATATGTAGCTGTGCAATGAAAACAAAACAAGCAAACTCTTGAGAAAAATAATTTTCTCTTAAAAAAAAAAGGAGTAAAAAAATACTCAAGTTGCTGAAGCAACCCTAATGTTTTAAAAAAACATATTATTTATGTGTTATAACATTCTTCTCTAGCTATGCCTGTGCTAACTCCATATGCCCCTTCCTTCCCCTAGTTATATTTCCTCCCCTTAGCCAAAAAATTAAATAGTATAATTTTTCTTGAATACAAAAATTACCCATATCAAAAAGATCATATATTGATCATATATTGATAAGATGCATATAAAAAACGGTAGCAAAAAAAAAATACAATTCTGTGAAATACTCACCTGTAGAATTGATATTATTTGTAAACAGTACGTCCTGCTCCAGATATAGTACTTACACTTGGGTTATCCTCCGACAGATGGCGCTGCACTGCAGAGACATGCAAAACAGGCTCCTCCCGGCCCTCAAATACCCGGGGACCTCCCACAAATCCCCAGCATTGAAAAGCAGTGAAGAAGAAGCCGGGAGAATTAACCACCAAAAAACTGTTAACTATAACAATGGTGGGGGCGTGGCCAAGATGGCGTACTGAGCGGATGCACCTGTGCTGGGCTCCGCATATAATCCAGAATTAATACCCCTTCCTGGTGACTGGGCATCGTTTTAATCCCCTTCCTGGACTCCCCTCGGCAGTGGGATCGCTTTGCACGCGGAACGGCGGCTGTGGAGGCCCCTGAGACGGCTGGGCGGACGGAGGGAGCGGAGGCACTGACCAGACCCGGCTACGTGCGCTGCCTGGAGTGAGAGGGAGAGGCGGCGGCTTACCGTGCTGCGGTGTCGGCGGAGGAGGCGTCCGCAGGTCCGGGGCGGCGGCGGTGTGAGCGGTGAAGCCGGGAGGTGAGCCGTGTGTCCCCGCTGTAGAGCACTGGCGGGCTGAGGCGGAGGGAGGCGGCGCCATCTTGACTGTGGGCGGCTGGGGAGGAAGGAGAGAGGCCGCGTCGCTGATTCACCCCGGGCTGCGGCGGTGTTGAAGGGAGGCCCGTGAGAGGAGAGGTGCCCCTGTACCAAACAAATTAAAGACAGCTCCTGTGCTTGCTGGACCTGGCACAGCCCTGCTGCGGAGGTGGGGAGGGACTGGCGCCATCTCATTACTGCACTGGGAAGAGGGGGAAACGGTGGCCCCAAGCGTGGGGGTGTAGGTCCGGGCCCCTCCAGGAGACAGCTTCATCTGATCCTCAGGTCCGTGGGTTATTAGCTGCTTTTAGCTGAACTGAACTGTGACCCTGAACTGAATCGTGCTGGGCCTGGGGGTAGACGCATAGACCCCCCTGATAGGGGCATGTGGGAGACTTCCAGGGACACCCCCAGACCTCCCTGCTGCTGGTGGAGGGGGCTGTTGCTCATCCAGCGCCCTTTGGATTACCCTGCGGTTGCCCTGCCTGTGGCCGAGAAACTGACCATCTATATAGGCCGCGCGGCGCGATCCTCCCCTCCGGCTGCTGCATCGTGCGGACCGATCCGGGGTCCCCCCCACACATGAAAGGAAATAAGAAACGCAAGTCGACGGCGGTCACCTGCAGTACGCAAACGATGGAGACCCTGAAAGGGGTGGAGCAGGAGCTCTCTAACCCTGATACCGCAGTCATAATGGCGGCTATTGCCTCATGCCAGAGCGCCCTCACATCCAAATTCGACACCCTCCAAGAGCAATTTAACTATGTGCGACACGATTTGGATAAAATCCGAGACCGCACTGGGGAGGCAGAGAGGAGAATCGGAGAAGCGGAGGACCGGCTTTCAACCCATGCCGGGGAAATCGCGCTGCTGAGGAGGCAAGTGACCACCTTGATGGGAAGGGCTGAGGACGCTGAAAATAGGAATCGGAGGAACAATATTAGAATCCTTGGTCTTCCCGAAAAAGCTGAGGGCCCCTCCCCAGAACAATTTGTTGAGAACCTCGTGAAAGATTCGCTGTCCCCGGTCAATTTGACTAAATTTTTCACGGTGGAGAGGGCGCACAGGATTCCTATGAGATCCCTCCCTCCGGGATCGCCGCCAAGACCCTTCATATTTAAAGTCCTCCACTACAAGGACGCTATCCTGGCTGCAGCAAGAATGAAAGGGGCGGTGACCTATGAGAATAGCCGTCTGTCCTTTTTCCCGGATTTTACACCTGAAGTCCAAAAGATGCGCCGTTCCTTCAACGGAATAAGAGAGAGGCTCCGGAAAAAGAAAATCAAGTACTCCATGATGTTTCCAGCGCTGCTACGTGTGCAGGACGGGGAATCTACTAGGTTCTTTGTCTCTGCCGAGGAGGCTAATGCTTGGCTGGACTCTCTGCCTGGGGCCTGATGGACTGGGCCCTGGATCGGAGAGGAGCTAAGAGTTATTACATTAATATTAATGATGGTTTGTGGTCGGGGGACGCCGGCCTCTGGTGGGTTCACCGGCTGGCGGACCTAAGGGACGTCCCGGTCCGGCTCTGTTGGGCTGGGTTGGGCCACCAAGTTGAAAGTTAAAAGTTGTTGGTTGTTACGCCTTAAATAATGCCCAAGTCACCAATGTATCCTGACCTGATTGTCACAGGAGAGGTGGTGCTCTGGTTCCCCGGGGAATGGTGCAGGTCCCTTTCCACGGCCCTTTCCCTGTTCCCTCTCCCTTCCCTCCCGTCCCCTCCCCCTTGTTCCTTGACTGCCCTTCCCCCCCCTCCGTCTGCTTCCATGCGACCCTGGGAGCCTGAGGCAGCCAGCCTGCCTCCAAGTGATAATTAAGTGGTTAATCCTACGTTGCAGGCCCACTAGGCGTATGTACCTGCACCCCAGTTGCAACAAGTTACACCTGTGTTGTTGTTTTCGGTTGGGAGGGTTTTGATGCTCGCCAGAGTTTGGGGGTGGTGGAGCTGGGTGGGGGGGAGGGGGGCTGTGAATTGTTGGTTTGATGTTAATTGTTGTATTATCTGTTTTTTGAACTGTTGTCTTTGTGTTGGTATGATTGTGAAGTGTGATTGCTGGACCCAAATAACGGGTGACTCTCTGGGAGGGACGGCGAACCGCAGGGATGTAGCCCCTGATAGGAATGTTTTAAGCGGTAATGGTGGGTGAGTGTAAATTTCTCTCCTGGAATGTCCGGGGGCTTAATTATAAGATTAAGAGGGCTACTGTCCTCCAGTTTGTGAAGAAGCACAAGCCGAATGTAGTTATTCTTCAAGAGACCCACCTGGTGGGTCAGAGGGTGCTGGCCTTGAAGAGGCCATGGATTCAGAGCTCCTTTCACGCCCCATTCTCGGCCTATTCTAGAGGTGTATCGGTGTTGGTCTCTAAGGGTACCCCGTTTGTGGTGTTCTCAGTACACACTGACCGTGAGGGTTGTTTTGTTATCCTTCATGCTAAACTTATGGATACTGTTATGACAATAGTCGGGTGTATGTTCCCCCACCGTTCTCTACTGGGATACTGGACAGGATAATGGAGAAGGTACTCGCCTGCCCCCCAGCCCCGATACTGCTATTGGGGGACTTTAATATGGTCTTGGACACGGCGCTGGACAGGATGGGTAAGAATCCAGGTCCCAAGACTCAATTGGCCAATTGGGCTGAGGCTTTGGGGCTGCAGGAGCTTTGGAGGAGGAAGCACCCCGCTGACAGGGCTTACTCCTGTCACTCGGTTACACACAAGTCCCTGTCCAGAATTGACCTGGCGTTCTCCTCGCCCGATTTTCTGCCCAGGGTGGCGGCCTGCAGCTACCTTCCGAGGGGGGTCTCGGACCACTCACCCCTGTTGATAACAGCTGAGCTGTCATTGCGGCGGGAGAACTGGGTGGGATGGACCCTGAGCCCTCTCTGGTTGGAATCCCCTGACATTAGGAGTAGTCTGCAATCCTCTACTGAGACATTCTGGGAATGTAATACGATGGAGACCTCGGTGGAAGTGAGATGGGATGCTTTCAAGGCTGTCACCAGGGGGGCGGCCATCAGTGCCATCGCGGCGGCTAGGAGGAGGAAGGAGAGAGAAGTGGCAGATCTTGAGAGCAAACTTGCACTAGCGGAAGAGAAGTTTAGTACAACGTTAGACAACGGGGACCACTCAACATTGTTAGCATTAAAGAGGGAATACAATCTGCTTTTGACTGACTCAGCCAGGAAACTACTGTTATATAAGCAGGCGACAATCTTTGATAAAGGGGACAAGAATGGTAAGACCCTGGCGTACCTAGCGATCGCTGAAAGCCAGTCTAATCACATCGCTGAAATCCTAGACAACGGGACGAGGGTGACGGGGGGGAAGGAGATTGCCCAGAGGTTCCTGGGGTACTACTCAGCCTTGTATTCCTCGAGGGCGAACTATGGAGCGACCGATCTGGGTATTTATCTGGATCAGATTGCCTTCCCGAGGCTGACCGAGGAAGATCGGGAGACCTTGGGCTCCCCTATTACCATGGATGAGGTCTCTGGCGCAATTAAAATGCTCTCTAGCAGGAGGGCGCCAGGGACCGGATGGGATGCCGGCTGAGTGGTATAAACAGGACCTAGAACAAGTGACCCCCAAGCTGTGGGAGGTGCTGAAACAAGCCCTTGAAAGTGGGTGCCTACCGGCCTCTTTTCGTGAGGCGCATGTGGTCCTAATTTACAAGGAAGGGAGACCCCCTGACTCCTGTGCGTCTTATCGTCCTATATCCCTGTTAAATCAAGATGCCAAAATATTAGCTAAAATACTGGCCACTAGGCTGAATAAGGTTGTCTTGCAGTTGATTGGGCCAGACCAGTCAGGGTTTATGCCAGGTCGTACCACGGGAGTAAATCTCCGCAGACTGATGTCAAACCTCCAAATTGTACATGATAACCAGGGGAAGCGGGTGGTCATCTCGTTAGATAATGAGAAGGCCTTTGATTCAGTGGAGTGGGAATATCTCTGGGCGGTCTTAGAAAGATTTGGGCTTCCTGCTAATTTCATTACATACATCAAATTGCTATATGAACGGCCAACAGCCCGGATACGGGTCAATGGGTGTTACTCTGACTCGTTTGTGTTGCATAGGGGAACGAGACAGGGGTGCCCACTTTCGCCGCTGCTCTTTGCCCTAGCTATTGAACCCCTGGCGATTATTGTCCGGAACTCCCCAAGCATCTCTGGCTGGAAATTGGGAGCAGTGGAGGAGAAGATATCTCTCTACGCAGATGACACACTATTGTACCTGGCGGATGGCCATGGGTGCCTTGATGCAGCCCTGGACGCTATTGAAATCTTCGGTGGGTTTTCGGGGCTGAGGATCAACTGGGACAAATCTAGTCTGATGTTGGTGGATGAGCTTGTGTCCCCCGATGTTCTCCCCAAGGTCCCAACTTAAAATTGTCCAACAATTCAAATACTTGGGGATCCTGATTAGTAGGCAACCATGCGAATTCATACCCCTAAATATCGCCCCCGTCGTGTCCAAGCTAAAGCAGCGGGTCACTCAGTGGGCAAGCCTGCCGCTGTCAGTTATGGGCAGAATTAACATATATAAAATGATATTCCTTCCAAAATTTCTATATATATACCAGGCCTCGCCAGTCTTACTACCCGTCTCCCATTTCAAGACGCTGGATTCAATTCTGTTTAGCTTTATCTGGGGGCAATCTCCACCTAGGCTCAACAGACAAATAATGAAAGCGCAGGTCACGGAGGGAGGACTGGCGGTCCCGCACATGCAACTGTACTACTATGCCACGCAGCTTCTGTTTGTGCACTGGTGGCTCTGTCAGCCGCACAACAACCCCGTGGTGAGTCTGGAGGCGGAGGTGTTGGGCTCCCCTGGGAGGCTATCCCTCTTGGTGTATAGGGGGGTTTGGGGGCTCCGAGAGGCCTCCGGTTGTATGAGGGTAGTGTGTAATATATGGGATAGGGTGGCCAGGTTGAACAGTAATCCGGTCGAGGTCCAGTATTGGTCCCCCTTTGCTCCTCTCTGGAACAACCCCAAGCTCCCTGAGCTGGTTACTATACAAGATCCACAGTTCTGGGAGGGAAGGGGTCTCCAGACGCTGGGCCAGGTGTACAGGGACGGAGTGCTCCTCTCGTTTGACCAGGTGAGGGAGATCTTCCGAATTTCCCATCGGGACTTCTTCCGCTACCTGCAACTCAGACATGCTCTGCAGACCCAATTTCGTAGGGGCAACCCGAATTTTTCGATGTCCCGTGTGGAGAGCGTGGTGAGGGGGCCGGACCTGGGGAAACCTGTCTCCACTGTATATAAGTGCCTGGTCGCCGAACTGGAGTCCCCCAGGGGGAGAATTGAAAGTAAGTGGCAAACGCTAGACCAGACATTAAACTCGGAGGACTGGGAAGAAATCTTAGACAATCTACATACATCGGTCATAGAAGCCAGAGATAGATTTATCCAGACCAAGTGGTTACATCAAGCTTACATCACGCCGACACGCCTTCATAAGATGGGACTACTGGCTAGTGATCTATGTCCCAGGTGTGAGAGGGAGGCTGGTACATGGGAACACATGACCTGGTCCTGTGGGGTTTTGGTAGGATATTGGGGAGAGATGATGGACCTGATTGGTGGGGTGGTGGGCATTTGGTTCGCTGCTTCGATTCCCTTGTGCCTCCTGGGGGTGGTTGAACCACTGTCAGTGACCGGAGCGCTGAAATCACTATTTAGGCTGCTGCTCTTTTATGCCAGGAAATGTGTTCTGCTTAATTGGAAACATCCGGCCAAACCTTCCGTGCAGGCATGGAGGGCTCTAGTTGATCAGAAACTTACGATGTACAAATTGACATATATGGCCAGGGGGGTGCCTGATAAGTTTGAAAAGGTATGGGGTCCCTGGCTGCAGAATCAGGACACTGCTTCGGAGGACGATTAAAGGAGGGAATGGGTTAAATTGAGGGGTGAGGCTGCTCACCTGCGGTAGCTCGAGTCATTGAGCGAGCTAAAGTGGAATTAAGGAAACGGGAGTAGCATCCTGGGAGAAACAGCTCTCTGACATATCTCTACATCCCAGGGAATAATCAACTAGATATTCAGGTCCAGACTGTATGAATGTGGTGAGTGAATGGATGTCGTGTCTAAATGTTTATTGAATTGATGCTATTGATTAGGGTGCTTGTGGCACCTCAATGTTATATGTTACCTGTCTTGACGGATTTGTTGTCTGTTGAATTGCAAATAAAAAGAAACTTAAAAAAAAAAAAACTATAACAATGGTAACAATCACCATACAGGGGGATCCAGAACAATGCAAAAACCAGGGTGGGGTGGAGCAGGACGTACTGTATACAAATAATATCAATTCTACAGGTGAGTATTTCACAGAATTGTATTATTCTTAGTATACAGTACGTCCTGCTCCAGATATAGTACTTACACTTGGGACATCCAATAGCAGTGTCCATAAAGTAGGGTGGGATCCCCAACAAAACGACAACAGCAGACACCTGCATAACCATACGGCCAAGACAGCATGAGCTGAGGCCCTAACATAAACCTTGTAAAACTTTGCAAAAGGTATGAACAGAAGGCCAAGGTAGTGGCCTAGCACAGTGGTCCCCAACCCTGTCCTCAAGGCCCACCAACATGTCATGTTTTTTGGATCTCCAAATAGCCAGCTCTATTGCTCTGCAGCTGCACTAATTACTCCACCTGTGCTCTTTGTGGAGATCTGCAAAACCTGGCCTGTTGGTGGGCCTTGAGGACAGGGTTGGGGACCACTGGCCTAGCAAACCAGCTCAACAGAAGCCTGGTGCTGAAAAGCCCAAGAGGCATCAAAGCACGAGTAGAATAAGAATAAAAGCGAAAAGGAAGATTCTTCCCCTTGTTGGAATAGGCCTGAGTAACAGCCTGACGAATCCAATCACTAACAGTAGACTTGGCAGAAGCCAAAAAACCTTTCTAAGTACCAGAAGGAACATCCATTCAAGTAATAACCAGGGCCAAAGCCGCCCAACTCCCCGAGAGCAGACTAGATCGGGCACATTCAGGATGTAGTGACCATAAGCCCCAAGGAACATCAGTTCTCCTAAAGGACACAGTGACTACCAAGGAAAAAACTTCCAACACCCGTTCAAGGAATGCAGAACCCTTTCCTCAGCGTTGCTAGGAAAAAAGGCACAGCAGGAAGAACAATATCTCGAAACAATGAACATAAGACACCACCTGATGCGGAGAGTCCGGCTTCAGGGGGAACACCACCTTATCCTGGTGTATCTCAAAGAATGGGGGCTAGGTAGACAGAGCCGCCCGCTAACACACGCCTGACCAAGGTAACAGTCACCAGAAGGACAACCTTGAGGGTAAGAACAGCCAGACAGCCTCCTGAATAGGGCCAAAGGGACAAAACCCTGCAAGCAGACAGAATGAAATTCAAATTCAAATCCCAGCAGGGACCATAGGATTACATGGGAGACGCACATGAGTACCCCCTGAAAAAAGTCTTAACCAAGGAAGACTGAACCAGAGACTACTAAGGCAAGGTGGACAGGGCAGAACCTGACCCATTAGAGTACCGAGTTGGAGAACCAACTCCAATCATGCTGAAACCAACTCTAGAACCCTGGGAACCGAGAACGCCCAACAGGGAGACCTAGACTCACACCAATCAATATGGGTATGCCATACCCTATAACAGATAGAAGAAGAAGAGGAAGAAGCTTGCTCCTAGCCTTCCCATAGTCTCAATCACTGAGACAGATAAGCCTGTCTTCATCAAGATGGATGTTTCAGCAGTCAGGCCGACTAGGCCAGAGTCTGTAGATTGGAGTGACGTAAAGGGTCTGGATATAATCTCTCCAGGAAGGCGAATTAGCATCTGTGAGTGTGATTCTCTCACACCTCTGGGCTGAGAAGGCCTCACTGAGTCTGAAGCAGAGGTGAGCTCTGGAGAGAGCTGTGCCTCGGACAAACTGTGCCTCGGACATCTGGCACCGACACAAATCGGACTGTAGCTGGGCCGCTGTGTGTCCCAGCACCAATCCAGATACAAAAAGGCCCACAAAACCACACGCAGCCCAAATGAATGGAGATCTCACTTTCTGACTCATCTAGGGACTATCTTTGGGCTTATCAGATGCCCAGCATCCAGCCCATTCGTTTGGTGACATATCCAGAGCCATATGACCCCTTTGCCCAAAGTTATAACTCCTAACAGTTTTTAGGTATTAGGGAGGTTTCCCTGAGAGGGGGAACGAACAGTCTGCCACACAGAAGGGAGGGGGCAAGAGGGTCTAGAGGCATAAAGGAGGATGACCCCTGGGCCAGCTCTTGTCACACTGAGGGAGGTTGCATCACATACGTGCTGGAGGTGCTTGGGATTTCCATAAGCTGTCCACACACTACCCTACATCTGCATTTTAAGGTAACTCTGTTGCATCTCTGCTTGAAACTCACTGTACCTGTATCCCAGAGGGAAGTGTGTGCTTATGGAAATCCCGGGCACGTCCAACATGAATAAAACCACAACGATATCAAGGGCACAAACACCCTGTATTAGAGGATAGTCCACAGGTAACCCCAGAAAAATAGTAGACCAGTGTTCTCCAAACCTCTTTTCAAAAGCCACCAACAAGTCATGTTATGTGGATCCCTGAATAGCCTACTCTGCTACTGCACTAATTCGCCTACTACTCTGGCTGGAGATCTGTTGGTGGCTCTTGAGGGGAGGGTTGAGAAACCCCTTAGTAGACACTGGAACCAACGAGAGTCCACTTTAGTGCACAATAACATTTAATGCAATTAAAATCTTGGGCCCGATTTACAAGCCCCGTGTCAAAATCTGCCAGTTTCCACCAGTCTAAGCTGTATCAAAACAAAATCAAAAATGTAATTTACCAATATGGCAGGGAAACCTAAATCAATTTATTTAGAATAGCAGACTACCACTTTAAACATGCAGAAGTAATTTCAAGGCAACTGAAATTACATAAAACTCCAGGGGCAGTCGCTGGAGTTCCACCACTGGCATCCCAAACCAAGATGTCCCTCTGTGTGAAACCCCCCCAAGCAGGACGTACTGTATACAGATAATATCAATTCTACAGGTGAGTATTTCACAGAATTGTATTATTCTTAGTATACAGTACGTCCTGCTCCAGATATAATACTTACACTTGGGACATCCAAAAGCAGTGTCCATAAGTAGGGTGGGATCCCCAACAAAAAACAACAACAGCAGACAGTTTAAACCACTGTCACCTGCAGAACCATACGACCAAGACAGCAAGAGCTGAGGCCCTAACATCAACATTGTAAAAACCTTGCAAAAGGTATGAGCAGAAGGCCAATGGTAGTGGCCTAGCCAACCAGTTCAACAGAAACCCGGTGCTGAAAGGCCCAAGAGGCATCAAGCACGCGTAGAAAAGAATCAAGGCAACAAGGGAGAATCTTCCCCTTGCCGGAATAGGCCTGAGTAACAGCCTGACGAATCCGATAGCTACAATAGATTTGGCAGAAGCCAAAGGCCGAACAGGGTACCGGGAGTAACATCCATTAAGGTAACAACCAGGACCAAACCGCCCAACTCCCGAGAGCAGACAAGATCAGGCACATTCAGGATGTAATGACCACAAGCCCCAAGGAACCTCAGTTCCCCTAAAGGACACAGTGACTCCCAAGGAAAAACCAATGCCAACACCTGTATAAGGAATGCAGAACCACTTCCTCAGCGTTGCTAGGAAAAGGGGATAGCCGTTGATAACAATATCTCGAATAATGAATATAAGACACCTCCAGATGTAGAGAGTCCGGCTTCAGGCGGAACTCCACCTTATCCTGGTGTATCTCAAGGAATGAGGGCTAGGTAGACAGAGCCGCCCGCTAACACACGCCTGAACAAGGTAACAGTCACCAGAAGGACAACCTTGAGGGTAAGGACAGCCAGACAGCATCCTGAATAGGACCAAGGGACAATTCCTGCAAGCAGACAGAATAAATTCAATTTCAATCCCAACAGGGACCATAGGATTACATGGAGGACGCACATGAGCACCCCCTGAAGGAAGTCTTAACCAGGAAGACTGAACCAGAGACTGCTAAGGCAAGGTGGACAGGGCAGAGCCTGAGCCATCAGAGAACTGAGCTGGGGAACCAACTCCAATTCATGCTGAAAACCACACTAGAACCCTGGGAACCGAGAACGCCCAACAGGTAAGAGAACTAGACTCAACCCAATCAATGTGGGTATGCCATACCCTACAACAAATAGAAGAAGACGAGGAAGAGGCTTACTCCTAGCCTTCCCATAGTCACAAACACTGAGACAGATAAACTTGTTTCCATCAAGATGGATGTTTCAGCAGTCAGGCCGACTAGGCCAGGGACTGGAGACTGGAGTGACGTAAAGGGGGGCCCTGAGTGATCAAACTGGCACTTCTGGCAAGGTACAGAACTACTGACCACAGTACCATGTCTGCAACCACACTCTACTAGGTCACCTGGGGCCACCAGAATCACTGGTCCCCTTACCAGAGCAATCTTACGCAGAACCCTGCCTAGCAGAGGGAATGGAGAAGGACATACAGAACCGAACATCCTGTCAAGGCGGTACTAAAGGCATCCGGACCACTGACATAGGATCCTGGGACAGGGAAACAAAGGCCGATAGCCTGTGAAGGTGACGGAACCCAACAGATCCACGACTGGTTGGACTCCATAGCGACACGGGGATTAGCACATCCTGTCACAGAGGGGCTCTGCCGGAGCTAATATCACTAACATGCAGGGAGCATTGTCTCCACCCAGAAGGGGAACATAGACACTCCCTGGAAGGTCCGCCAGCTCCAGGCCCCTTCCAATGATTAATGTAGGACATCTGTCGTCAGACGGACCGAGCACCCCCAGACTGGCAATCCAGAAGGGGAGTGGTCAAGCGAGATAGAGCCAAACTGAAAAACGCTCACTGTTTACAATTCAATAGGCGTAAGGACCTTCTAAGGGCCCCGCCACCACCAGAATCGCAGGGAGTTTCAGAAGAAACCTTCCCCTTCAACCTAAAAGGTTGGCATCCATGGTGACCGTTTCCAGGAAGGGGCAAGAAGGAACTGCCCCCAGACAGATCCCTCGAGTTCATCCATTTTCAAGAGAAAACCCGTGATACAGGTGGGAAGGCCCACAGACCCTGCTCCAGGGGTGCTGGATCCCTGTCCTGTGTTACCAATAGAAGTCGCAGAAGGGCTCAAGGGGAACTGAGCATAAGGGACCTCTTCCGAGCAAATTAACAACGGGCCCACCAGTTGCATCCCTGCCTGGTGTTAAGAGACCAGGACAGCAATGAGGGACTGGGCCCATGAGACCAGATTTCCCACCTAATTGCTGAGAAGGGGAGAATCTGGTTTGAACCTAATCCAGAATCATTCCTAGGAGTTACCACTTAAGGGAACAGCGAGGACTCGGGGTGATTGAACACCCATCCAAATGACTCCCAATGGACCCACCAGCCGGGTATCCAACTATCCTGACGCAGAGACAGGGAAGTGAGGAAGGGCCCGGGTAGACATCGCGTGGACGCCCCTTGGTCTCATCAGAGACATCACCATCGTCGGCACCTGAGTGAACACTCTGGGAGTTGAAGAGAGGCCAGATAACAAGGCCACAATTAACAGTGTTGGACTTCCAACACGAACCTGAAGAGCCTCAGAGACCTGAGGGCACAGGGATGTAAACATAAGCATTGTAGAGTTCCCCAGACGGCAAGAAGCCCACTGGGTGCAAGGTGCTGATGGCCCAACTCAGAGTTTCCATGCAGGAAACTGCCTGAAATTAGAGAATTGCTGTGAATCCAGAATGGGCCAGCCCGACCCATCCTTTGGGGGACTGTGGAAAGATGGTATAGCGGCCCTTGCCTCTGCCTATTACGGGCAATCTGCAAGAGACCCTCAGACCTTGCAGGCCTAGCATGGCCTGTGCCAGCAACTGAACAGCGGCAGGGACCAGGAGTACCTGGGACCTGATAAAAACTGGGGAAGGTCGTGCAGCAAACACTATCCTGTATCTGGAGGACACAACCTCCTGAATCCACCAGAATGAGGCGAGATGCCTCCTGATAAGAGCAAGGTGCTGCAGCCATCCCCTCACCCAGACGGGCGAGGGCGCCCCATCATGCTTGAGGGGGTTTGGTGGAAGATTTGGGCTTAGCCCTGCCGGAGGGGCCAGAGCGTTGTCTGCTGCTCGTGGGGCAGGAGTCTGCACTAAAAATCCGGAAGGACACCCCTGGTTCTTGTTTAACACTAAGGTAGGGGGGAGGAGGGGTGCCCCTTGCCCCGAGGGGGCCTAGACGGCCGTCTGCGAAGGGGTGATTTGCCCTTTTTACCGAACATGTCTAGATGGGCCCCAAATAGGCATTGCCCTCTAAAGGGGAGCCGAGTAAGAGTCTTTTTAGTAGCATCATCAGCACCCCACTGTCGCAGCCAGACCAAGTGACGAATAGTTCTTGCACACATTCTAATCGCGTCATCCAGCGCTAATAGAATACATTTCACAAATACATCACAATTGGAGAGTGCATTAAACACCTCCCAGGGGAGATCCTCGGGGTGATGATCAAGCTATTTTTTGATGAGGGTTCTAGCGGCCACTGCAGTAATGGCTGTGCAACAGACCGGGCGCAGCGCCGTCCCAGCACAAGAAAAGGCATGGGAGGCCAGCAGCTCAATGCGCCGGTCCTCAGCATCCCGAAGGGTACTATAAGCAGGGGTTGCAATAAAGGGGGGGGGTTAGGGACCCCTATGATCGGCGCATCCGCCACGGGGGGTGATGACCAACAATTAACCACCTCAGGGGGAAAAGGGTATTTCCTATCCCAGTCCCCTGGAAGTTTACTGGGGCATTCCCATTCCTTGAGCACAAGGGCATGGAAATGAGCCTGCTCTAGAAATTCCAAACGTGCAGTCGCAGTATGAAAACGCTCCCCTCTAGGCTTGGGGACCTGACCGGGGGGGAGAGATAGACAGAGCCTTAAAGACCTTAATCAACAAGTCGTCAGTGTCACACTGGCCCCAGTATTCAGGGCCAGAATCGTCATGACTCCTCGGCCTCTCATCAGATGAGCCTGAGTCAGAGAACAACTCCCCTTCATCAGAAGGGGTATAGTCACACGGAGTAGCAAACCCCTCAGTTCTCATAGAACATACAGAAACATGAGGCGACAGGTACCGCTTTCTACCAGGGCCCATTCGCTCTGACAACCTAGCAATAATCTGTTCAGCCGTAGGTAGTCTGGAAGGCCCAGCAGGCTGCAATTCCCCACTTGTAGGCAACTCAGCAGGAGAGAGATTTAAGCCTGGGGAGATAGGTGAATTGAAGCTAGGTGTAGCCACTGGCCGACCAGATTGCAGGGCCAGGGCTTGCTCGGCACAGGGTACGCAGACCCGTGCCCTGTCAGCATCAGCATGGGGTTGTCCACACGCTATACACCGCCGGTCTTGTCCCAGAGGGACCCCGGTCACATAATTCTGAGATGCCTCCATATGGTGATTAATCAAGGCACACTATGCCAGTAGGGATTTACACTATAAGTAACCCTGGATGCCCCAAAGACCCGCTAGGGGAAGTGAGAGAATATTACAAGGCCCGCTATAATTTTACACCGGGCCGGGAGAAGCCAATGGTGTTCACTAGTCTGAAAGACATAATGGGAATAAAGGGTGTCAGAACCATGCGCAGTAATCAAGGATAATGAAAATCGCCCACGAGGGCACTCACAGACCAAGGGAGGAGGAAGACTGCTACCACACGTGCGTGCGACCAGCATCAAAATGGCGCCAAGCTTACACCGAAGGGCGAGCCAGAGCGGGCTGTGACGCAGAGCGCGCCAAAACGGGTCGCCGCCCCCCCAAGGGGGGCGAAGCTCTGAGATAGTTTCAACTTGTCATGAGGAGCTAAGTGTATGACACACTTCGAAAAAAATGATTTGCTAATGAAGACGCCGCAGCGTCTGAGGCGCCGCCGCCGCAGCACATCCAGTAAAGGAAGAGGTGCGCGCGGCAGCGACAAATACACTAGTAAAGAGCAAACAGCGCGGCTCTGACACCAGGAATACCAGCCCGGGGCAAGACTAAGACCATAACGTGTAAAACATACACTAAGACCACCACACACGGGCTACGGGGGGAATGAGGGAGGATGGCGACCCTTTGTACAGGGCCCACCCCTACACGGGGCAATAGTGTGGGAGGGGCATCCCCTAGAGGTTCACCATCAGCCTAAACCGCCTACCCTTTGGTGGGGGACTGCGGTGGAGCATGGCTCCGTTAAGCACGCATGGTGCTGCCTACCTTCACCCGACCAGCGCAGCCCAGGCTGGGAGGCACATCACAGGGAGGACGGGTGGGAATAGTCCAACAGGGCCGCAGGCTTTGGTAGCCCCGCTCACCTGCGAGAGAGTGATACCTCATGTCTTCGCAGTCAGCACTGCAGAGAAATCTGGGGATTTGTGGGAGGTCCCTGGGTATTTGAAGGGCCGGGAGGAGCCTGTTTTTCCATGTCTCTGCAGTGCAGCACCATCTGGCGGAGGATAACCCAAGTGTAAGTATTATATCTGGAGCAGGACGTACTGTATACTAAGAATATCATCAACCCCAGGCATCAGCAGCCTAACCCACTGGGTCCGAACTCTCCAAGTCTAAGATCTCCTGGATGGTCGCAGCCAGACTTGAGAAAGAGGGTACCCAGCCTCCATTTGGATTTCTCCTTAAGCTCACATAGCGACCAGGGAATGCGGGCATCGACTCTGGAGGGATACCAGCCTCCAGGTCCCAGTGGGTCATCATTCTGCGTGACTGCGCAAGCTGGGCCCGCCCCCCCATCCAGCCTCAGACAAGGTTCTCCTGCAGTGGAGGTCAGCAGAGATCGGCCTAATGCGACAGGTGTCTGAGGAATGGGGGGGCTAACCGAGCTGGGGGCGGCAGGAGCCTCTTCGCTTCAGAGGACATGGTGAGGGGTGCACCTACCGGGGCAGCCTTTATGGATTTGCCAGACCCACCACCTGAGGGGACTATGCCGCCAGTCTCCCCCCTGGGGCACTACGGAGATGATACAGACTCCCACCACACAGCTTTGCAGAAAGGAGTCTACCCATCGCATCCTCGTCCGAGACCACTTACACATTGGGCACCCCAAGCTGCAGAGCTGTCCGTGCCCGTGTGCTGGCCTGGAACAACTACATTTCCCAGCGCCTCAACTGCTGAGCATATCCCCTCCACGCAATATAATCTAGAATAGAAGTTGCCGATTGGTGTTGCTCTGGGTTCTGGACCCTAACATTTACAAACCAGCATATAGAAGCCTTCGAAAGAGCAAAGGCAGCCCTGCAACAGGCGCAGGCCGACTCGACTCCCTAGGAGGGGTGGCCGCAGCTGGCCTGGGCTTGGGGCCTCTAGGGACTGTGCCACGGGCTCTCTTAGTCCATTGTTTGTCCCAACCACTTTCAAGGGAGCCCTGAGACCCAGGCCGTCGACTGCACAAAAACCCACAACACCGATCACCAGGACTGTGGAGGACCGTGCTGATGTGACCCCCTGAACTCGAAGCCTATATTATTTACATTCTAACTGTTGGCTCAAGGCTGGGAGTCTCTTCCTGGGCCTCACAGTCGAATTCGGGGGGCCTCACCATGATGGTGCCAAAGCTGTACTAAACTCAAATGCACTTGAGGATGCCAAAGAATTGGCCCCAATTTACTTTTGATTTCGTCCCCGGTGAGCGCGGGTGGGCCAGGATAGGGGTCCCATCTGCGAATGGATAGAATAGGGGGAAGGTCACCCAAGGCCCTCTGTTATTTTTATTGGCACTGTTATTTGGTTTATGTTATTGTTAATTGCTGTTGAATATGTTGTAGGGTGGCCCAGTCAATGGTGTCTGTTGATGCTGGCGGTGTCATGTTTGTCCAGCTTGGTCCTGTTGAGCTCCTCCCCCACTTTTTGGGGCGAGAGTCCTATCTGCCACAGGGACTATGTCCCGACTTATTCAGGCACTGTTAGAGTGACATGCCTGAGCCGCCCAACACATTGGTGGCCCCTGGATTGGTCTGCCCTGGACAGAACTGGCCGAGTGGGAGGGCTGGGGGGGGCTCCCAATCCTTATGGGGGCTGCTCCTGGTGGCCCTCTCCTGGTTGGCTGTCTTGGTTGGGGCAGACTGGGCAGAGCAGTTGTATGGGCTTTTGTCTCAATTTATGTTTCTAGTTCGATGCAGTCTACATATTAGGACTGGCGAGGCATTAAACCTTGGTTCTAACAGGGCCCCCACCCCAACTACCTGTAACTTGTTGTAAAGTGGAGTATGAACCATGTCCAATGTCAAACACTAAATATTGTATTATCCCTTAAGGAAAGTGCACCCCCATTCCGTGGCTGTAGCTTTTCAACCCCCCGTTATAGGCCAATCTTCCCTCTCCTGTGGTAGGGACAGCGAGGAGAGTAATTAGTTACATCTAGTGTAACACCCTTGCAACTTTTCCCCGTAATGCAAGTACAATATCCCACCCCCCACCTCATCACTCCTATATTCCCCCACTGCCTCTTACTTAAAACTCCCTTTTCCCCCTTACCCATCCCCAAAATGATCGGCATTACCCCCCTCAAAATGGCAGAAGTGACTATATGTTGCTTTAATGTGAAAGGCTTTAACATACCAGAAAAGAGATCCAAAGTCCTCTACGACCTGCATAAATAAAAAGTAAAAATTGCCCTATTTCATGAGACGCATTTTAGGACAGATCATATCCCCAAAATTGGCGACAGATATTTTTTTTATCCTGGCATGATTGCCTTAATCCCGAGGATAGACAACAAGGGGGGCCCCTGTCGTTCCACAAATCACTCCCACACGAAATAATGGGAACAAAGGTTGACCCCCCAGGGCTGGTTCCTCTTTGTTAAAGTCAAGCTTTTTAGCAAAACGTACACTGTAGCAAACATCTATGCCCAAACACCGACTAGGTTAGTTTCTGTGTTAAGACGCTCAGGCTGCTTGTAGACTTTGCGGATGGTATAGGTATAATCATCATAGTGGAGGGATTAAAGGGGGTATTAAAATGACCACTCCTGACACCTCATCCAGGAGGGTGGCGATGTCACTGAACAAGATCAATAGGTTGAAAAAATCCTTGATGAGCCTCCAACTGATTAACATATGGAGGATACTTAATGGCGCCAAAAGAGATCTCACCAAGTTATATGAGCTTAACTATGCCCCACTCCCCAGCAAAATGCTGGCAGACCTTGGTCAGTCCCGGCATTTGAACCCTGACTACTAAGAATTTTCTTATATGGGGTGCTTCCAGTACATCATGACAGGACACATAATAAAGACAGGAAATACCCTCAGTAGCGAAAAAAAATGGGCAGAAGGTAGGCACATTTCGTGGCTCCTACATAGACAGCTGCATACATTAATTGCCAACAATCTGCTAGAAATCTCCCGAAGCCCCCCCACAGAACTAGAATCTGTAATCACCCAAAGAAACCACCCGACTCTGTTTAAATCATCCCTCTACTCACTTTTGCATTGATCAACTCACTCTTCGCCCCCTAAGTTCATAGGCAAATGGGAAAAGGAACTAGGAATTAAAATTACAGACAACGACCTCACCATATCTGAGCGCCCATGGTATGTCGTTGACAAGTACCATCCAAGAGAGAAATGATAAAATACTTGCTAGGTGGTATAGATGCCCGGCTGACATCCACCGATTTTCAACAGCACAATCGGACAAATGCTGGAGATGCCAGGGGGAAGTGAGCAACATGACCCACATCTGGTGGAGCTGCCCGTTTTTTAAATCGCTTTGGGGCCAGATCTTTACTATGAGGATATCTCTGGGACCAGGGTAGAGAACACACCCCAAGTAGTGCTGCTATCACTTATCGTTATCTGAGATTAAAAGAGGAATTCTGAGACACTTCATATCGGCTATGAGAGCCATTACCAAGACACTGGAAGATGTCAGTTTCCCCCATATTGGTGGAATGGGTGCAGGAACTGGAAATGATCCTTAGCATGGAAGATCTAACCACAAAAAATAGAGACCCCACAAACCAATTCTTAATAACCTGGACGGGCTGGATAATATACAGGGACTCACATCTCCCAGCCCTGCTTCAGCCCAATGGTCAGTCAGGAGATCTAAGAGAATAACATCCTCCTATATGCCTACTGGCAATACCACCATGAAGAGTGTTGTTACGGGAGTTCATACAGGGGTAACATGCCAGCCCACCCCTTACTCCCTTCCCTACCTTCCTGATATGCGGTCCCCTATCCCAGCTCATGACCCCTCTACCCCCAATCCCCCCATCCTCCCTAAACACAGGTCAATCCATAACTCGGAATTGAAACGACAATCAGTAGCAACTAGGCCCACACTTGGAGCACAATTATACCTAAATATGTCCGGGCCTGGGAGAGGCTATATTGGCCCCATTAGTATCCCTATGAGGACTCGTGTTGGTATCCCCTCAGGGCAGCTACTAAACTCACCTCCCAAAGCATTGTGTAGTCAAGTACAAATGTGAACACAGAATGTCATTGTTAAAGGGGAGTTGGTATCTGTATTTTGTTTAGGTGAGTGTTGTGCCCCCTTCTTTTTTTTTGCTTTATTTTCCTTGTTGTATTGTATGTCCATTCCCCCCATTGTACACTCTGAAAATCATATTCATAAATGTTATTTCTATAACACATAAGATATGCTGTTATACAGAATAGTGCTTTGAAAATTATGAATGTTAACATGTCTGGTCTGGTCCTTTTTTCCAAAGACCATTTTAGCGATTACAAATATGTTTATTTATGTCTATGCACAGTAATTTAGTTTTAAATATCATACAATGAACAACTCTGGGAAATTAAAACAAACAATTTGCAGGATAACATGTTTTCAATTAGTATCTTACTTAAATGCCATCTGGGGGCTGATTAAATACATTTGTTGTCTACTCCAAAGAGAGTAATATTAAAAGCCTTGGCTTGCTTACCTAGGCCACAATGCTTTGTCCATTCATTGTGCTTTACCCTTTTATGTGTCAGCAGGGCCAGACCTTAGATTGGAAGGTTCACTGCAGCTGCCTCAGGAAATTACCCTCTGTGCACACATACAGATGAGGTGGGCAGGCAGGTCCCCTCCCCCAGGACAAAACGCATTGTGTTCATTATCTGAATTTTCAGAAATTAAGCCAGCAATGCCACCCTCACCAGGGTGAAAAAACATGTGCACAGCGTAAAGCAGGTTTTTGTCCTCTGAAGAGACCAGGGTGCACTTTTGGATGGCGGTATGGGCACCAATTCATTACCTCTTTCTTTTTGGATTGGGGGCACCTGCTAATATCAGTCAGAATCATTTTTACCCATCCCCTTCAAATCATCTGGCAGAGATTAGCAGGCACCCCATGGCATACAGCACTGTCTACTTTTTTGGAGTTGATCTATTTCAATGTAATCTGGTCACGGTGATCAGGCAGTTCTTCCTTATCACTTAGACTAAACAAAACAGTTGTGTGCCCCCCTCCTTCCCAATCAACCCTCTTCTCCCACAAAATTAAACCTGCCACAGACAGAACCCACCAAGATGATCTAAACAAGGCTTTAGGAACCACATCCTTGTGAGACGCTCTTCTCCTTGCTGCTTTTGCATCTGAACAATGCAGATTGTTGTTGAATAGTGAAAATGTAAAAACTCTTCCTTATGCTGTTTCTGCAGTGGAGAAAAAAGGTGTACACAGTACAGGCAGACTTTATTGTCCGGGATGGAGGGCCACTACACACCAGTGGGTTCTAGCAAAGAGACCTAGGCTGATCAGAAGCAGCGCTGGCACTGGTTTATTATGAAAAAACAACTTGCAAACAACAACTGTTGACGTATTTCTGCCCCAAGGTTGCGGACACCCTATGCAGTAGCTCCACCTGCAAACCCAAAAGGACAACCCTGGATGTTAGCCTGCACACTGTGTTTCAAGTGGGGGTGTTCAAGAGATGCTACCATGGGCAATCAAGCAACACTAGATTCAGGTATATTATGTAACACGATATGAACATTTCATTTTCTTATGTAGTCAGGTAAAAACAGAAATGAACAAACACAAGGTACAAATATTTATTCTAGCACAACAGACCATAAACTATTGAGAAGACACTACATGTTCAAACTGAATTTGGGAGGTTGCAAAACTTATCTTTGGTTTTCAAAAACATGTACACTGGAAGCTGTGATACCACCACCTAGAAGCTTTTTATGTTAAGTCGGTAATCTTGAACCCTGCTGGAGGGGGGATCTTCTTTTAGACCAGATGTAAGTTTATGCATATTTTTTTATCCCACAGGTCCCTGATACTGTGTAGATCAAATGTCCCATTATACACAATGGAGCTTAAAGGAATTCCTGTATTAAGGTTGCCAACCATGGAAGGGCAAAAGTTGATTCATCTGGCGTTTTTTGGTAGGATAAAGCAACGTCCCTCCCCCCCATGGATGGCACACACAACAATATGTTGGAATGTACGTACTGAAGACAGTGGTCCTCTGCAGCTTATGAAGAATTCTCAGCTTATGAAGACTGTGTCAGGATAGAATGCATTTTCTCTAAAAGTTTCAATTTCCAAAGAATATTTTCTTGGTAAGAACAACATTAAACTTCTGCACTATAAGCAATTAAATAACCCATAGGTTATGTGTATAATAGTCAAAACATGACAGGTGGCTGGGGCAAGACTTATATAAAGAAAGTAGCAATCATAGCATTGTAGTATGTACATTTTTTACAGAGGGTTGGATTTGTTTGCAGGTGTACATTCGGTACATTTGGAAGTACTCTGTTCACTTTACACTTTTTGGTAGTTTTTTGTTAATTTCTTTTTATCGTGGTTTCCCAACATGTGCCATCTCAAGACCGATAGACTAGAACATGTCCTCAAGAAAAAGGTAGCCAATTAGGGTGAATTCAGCATTCATTTCAATTCAGCACATCTATCTAGTTAGCAAATGTTAAACATGTGCATTGGAAGCAACCTGGTCAGATAAAGCACAGCAGGCCACACTTTTGTACAAGATTATTGGTGGGTAAAGTATCCCTCTTCTTCAAAATAATCAGGAATAGTTTATATTTGCTATATTTTAGGTATTCCTAAAACGGATTATCAATCCAATAATTAGATTAATATGGCATTCACTCCAATGTTGCCTGGATCACAACACCCTGACATGGCGCAGAGTTGCATTAAAATAAATATCAGAAGAAATTAAAATCTGCAGTGAATTTTAAATTGGCATTGTAATAACCTTTTTAAACTACTTTTGAGCATTGGTTATTAAGATACAAACGTTTTAAATCTAACACACGTGCAGAAAATTGGTATACATCTTACATAAAACATACATGTAATCGATCACATAAGTTATTTCTAAAACATTAATTTTAAATTGGCACTTTGTATGCAAAAACCTGGTTTCTAATATTACAAGTGTTCATATTTTGGGATCATGTGAAAAAAAAAGGGTGTAAAAAAATTGTGAAGAATACTGCTCTATGTTACCATGCCTTTTTGCTGTAATAAATTCTGTCGCAGAGACAGAGGTAATTAAAAAAAAAACTAAAACTCACTAAAAACACTAAAGTTGTTAATAGAAAGAAATCCTAATAAATACATGCAGGGCTGGATTTTAAACTAAATTTAATGACCGTGCATGTCCATTCTATTTCGATATATATATAGATCTACAGATGAAACATTTAATCCCAAATATATTATGTAGGCTTTGATGGCATTAGTATTTCACTGATCTGAGGCATGTTCTATATTATCTTCACATATTCACAGCATGAGCATGCTTCTTGCACAGCGGCTTGTCTTTCTTTGCAAAAAAAGTTTGTCCCTCCAAACTCTCGCAGCATACCTACAAGAAAGTATATCCACATTAGCAGTACACAAATGGAATTCCGCAATCAACAATCCAATAGTTGCTGAAGTTCACAGAAATCTTTCTTGAATGGATTACAATAGGCTAAGAAAATATTTGCTAGACAGGTATTTTTTAGATTATTATTTTGTTATTTTCCATAAAATGTTGCTTTATTATCTATTATCTATCTATTTAACTATTATCTATAATTTAGGGTGGGATGTTAGTGTGGACTTTATGATTTTTACTGTACTAAACTATTGGGCGAATAATAATAACAAATGATTACTATGTATTTGCAGACTTTTCTACGTCTGCAAATATTATAACTCATACAGAGCAACCCCTACACATGATAAACCCCTACATATGACAAATGAATGCAAGGGAAAATTATTTCTATATCCAGCATGAAGACAACAGAGTTGGAAACACACCATTACATCATATATAAGAGCATTCTTCTTTTAGCTCAATAACCATTTTTCAATAACTATTCAGGCAATCTTTTAAAGTACACTTTGGGTAGGTAAGACATGTCCTTTTTGCTTTTCTTTGCAAAGCTCTAATACTCACTGAACAGACAAAGCAGGTATCATGCCAGGTATTCCCCAGCGCTTCCAGGAACCGGTCTCCAGCTTCAATTGGAAACTCGCATCCATGACACATTGTACCAAATAAGGAATAATAATCTAAAAGAAAAAAATATGATATATCCATATGCAAATATACACATCTTTCCCAAAACAGACACATCCCATAATATCTACCTCAAGCATGCAAAACTTTAAATATTACATTCATACTGGCATAACAGGGACTACAGAAAAACTATACAATCCTATTAAAAGATATTTAGGAAGTATGCCAGAAACAATTCAGTATAACCCTTATAGACAACACATTTTCTTTAATGCACCTATAATAAATACTTCAGTGAAGAAATAGAATCCCCCCTGGCCTGCCACCCTACCCTAGTACTGAGACAGGACAGGAGGGTTACAAATTTAAAAAAAGCCGGGGGATGCGGCTCTGTGTTATTTCACAAAGACGGTGGCACTCAAGATCCAACTATTTAATTTGACATACAGCACTCCAGGTGAGTAGCACTGGTATTGATACAGGGTTGTAGGTGGCAATGTATTCTTCCAAAAATACATTTTTTCTGATTAAGGGATATCCAATCGCACCCAAGTCCTTCAAGCTGCCAAAACCCTCTGCAATCTAGGTTAAATGAGAACTGTACAAGATGTGATGAGTGTTGACCCAGAAAAAGGGAAGAGAAAAATGTATCCATTTTTACAAAATGTTAAAAAGCACCTGCACACAATTGGCTGTTTTTAATACAAAACTTAAATAAAGCTAACATTTCACAATACTTTAGTATGGTTCAATTTTCCTTTGCCGAAATACTCACCTGTCTCACAATAAGGATCGCCATCTTCCAAATGGAAAACATTGTTTCGAATCGGAGTGTGACAGGCCACACAAACAAAACAGGAAACATGCCAGGTCTGCTTCAAAGCATTGATGACTTCCTGTCACAGTTAAAAAATAAATAAAAATAAATAATTAAATGATAAATAAATGATTTGGATATTAAATGCATTATTCTGATTGTGTTTGCACATGATATATTACAAACATCTCAGATTTCATCTGAGTCTCAAGAAGCAGATACAAGAGAATCTCATGAATAATTGACGTGCCCACAGCCCAGCTGACTCTTCATTTTTAAAAGTGTTTATTTCTGGTAATTGTGCAGATTAATTTCTGAATCAATAAAGGCACTGATTGTCAAGGTGTCAGCATGTAGAGTATTAACTTTTCCATGATATTCACCAGAGGCCAGTGTATTCTCCTCTAACAGACTGTAAGCAGTATGGTTTACTGCTAAATTTTTTTAGTATATTCTGTAACATCCAGTCTTCCCCCAATTTACTAGGAGGAAGGTCTATACTACTATCTAAGGTCTACCTCTTGATGGGGCTGCCCAACTTGGGATGCCCCACTGAAACCCCCTGGATTGCCCGATCTGCTAGCCTTTTCCATGAGCCCTTGCTGCATCCCCAGCATACCTCTCAAGCCACACTCAAGCCAAGCCTTACAAAATGGCAGACACACCTATAACTAAAGGTGGGGAAATGGCCAGTGGATTTCTTTACTGCTCTGAGCTCAAAAAATCGGAACAAAACTGCCAACAGGATAAGTGTGTGCCATGGGAATGAGGAAAAATACAATTCTGTGATTACTCACCTGTAGAATTGGTATTATGAGTATACAGTATGTCCTGCTCCAAATCTAATACTTACAGTTTGGATATATTCTGCCAGATGGCGCTGGACTGCAGAAACATCGAAAATTGGCTCCTCCCGGCCCCTCAAATACCCGGGGACCTCCCACAAATCCCCAGCATTGAAAAGCAGTTAATGAAAAGCCGGGAGAATTAAACAATCCAAACTATCAACTATAACAAGGATAACAATCACCATACAGGGGTATATTATTCCAAAATAATGCAACCAAGGGTGGGTTGGAGCAGGACGTACTGTATACTCATAATACCAATTCTACAGGTGAGTAATCACAGAATTGTATTATTCTTAGTATACAGTACGTACTGCTCCAAATCTAATACTTATCGTTGGGACATCTACCTTAGGCAGAAAGTCAGGTTTGAAACGAAACACCACCTTGTCCTGGTGTCTCTCATAGTAGGGGGGCTGAATGGAAAGCGCCGCCAACTCAGAACACACGACAGGGAAGAGACTTAGACTCACACCAGTCAATGTAGGCATGCCAAACCCTGTAATAAATGGCTTTAATCAAAGTATCCACAACCGAGGAGGACAGCCCCTTCTCCATGAAGATGGAGGTTTCAGCAGCCAAGCCGTCAAAGCCAGAGTTTGTAAACTGGGATGGCGTAGTGAGCCCTGAGTGAGCAGATCTGGAACCAAGGGCAGAGCGTACCACGTCTGCGAACCACACTCTTCTTGGCCACCTGGGGGCCACCAGAATTGCTGGCACCCTTTCCAGAGCAATCTTGCGCAGAACCCTGCCCAGCAGGAGGATTGGAGGGAAGACATACAGGAACTGAAAGTCCTGCCATGACATTGCTAGCGCATCCGAGGTCAAGGCCAGAGGATCCTGGGACAGAGAGACAAAGGCTGGGAGCTTGTGATTGTGGCAGGACGCAAACAGATCCACATCTGGTTGGCCCCAACCGAGACACAGAGATTGAAACACCCTGCTGCATAAAGACCATTCTCCCTGGCGAGAGGTTCCCCTCCTCAGAGAGTCTGCCAGGTGATTTTCCACCCCCGGGATGTACACAGTTGATATGCAGGGGACATTGGCCTCTGCCCAAATCAGCATCAGAGACACTTCCTGGAGGGCCCCCTTGCTCCGGGTCCCTCCCTGATGATTGATGTAGGCAACTGCCGTCTGGTTGTTCAAGCGCACCTGAACAGGCAGGCACCGAAGGTGAGTAGTCAAGTGAGCCAGAACTAGCCTGATCGCCCGCAGTTCCAAGATATTGATAGGTGTGTGGGCCTCCTGAGGGCCCCACCTCCCCTGGAACTGCAGGGACTCCCAGAACCCCCCCAACCTGACAGACTGGCATCCGTGGTGACCGTCTCCCAGGAAGGGGCAAGAAAAGATCTGCTCCCCAACAGGTTCCTTAAGTCCATCCACCACGAAAGGGACCTCCTGACCAGGGGGGAGGGCACACAGACCCTGTCCCATACTGACAATAGGTGAAGTTGCAGAGGCCTCAAGTGGAACTGAGCATAAGGGACCGCTTCTAAGCATGCCACCATCAGGCCCACCAGCTGCATCCCCTGCCTGATGGAGGGATGGGGACAAGCTAGGAGGGACTGAGTCTGTGCAATCAGACTGTCCACCTTCTGTTGAGGAAGGAAGATCCTTGTCTGAACTGTATCCAGATTCATTCCTAGGAATGGAGTTACCAAGGAAGGGGACAGTGAGGACTTGGGGTGATTGATCACCCATCCAAATGACTCCAGAGTGGACACCACCAGCTGAGTATCCAACTCTGCCTGATGTAGAGACTGGGAAGTGATGAGGATGTCGTCCAGATAGGGAAGCACACAGACGCCCTGACATCTGAGCAGAAACATCACACCAGCCAGCACCTTGGTGAACACCCTGGGAGCTGAAGTGAGGCCAAAGGGCAAGGCCACAAACTGGTAGTGTTGATCCATCAGAGCAAACCTGAGGAACCTTTGATGACCTGGGAACACAGGAATATGAAGATAAGCATCTCTGATGTCCACAGAAGTCATGAAATCCCCTTGGCGCAGGGAACTGATGGCAGAGCGCAGAGTTTCCATGCGAAAGCGCCTGCCCCTGATAAACTTGTTGAGGATCTTCAAGTCCAGGATGGGCCTGACTGAACCATCTTTTTTGGGTACTGTGAATAGGTTGGAATAAAAGCCCTTGCCTTTTTCTCTTAAGGGGACCTGGCAGATGACCCCCAGCTCCAGGAGGCCTTGCACTAGCTCCTGAGCAGACACAGGGTCCCGAGGAATCCGGGATCTGATGAATCTTGGAGGGGGATCGGCAGCAAACTCCAACTTGTAACTGGAGGACACTACCTCTTGAATCCACTGGTCTGAGACATGAAGCCTCCAGACATGAGTGAAGTGCTGCAGCCGTCCCCCCACCCGGATGGGTGAGGGTGCCCCATCATGCCTGAGGTAGCTTGGGAGAGGATTTTGCTTTGGGACCCCAGGAGGAGCCAGGACGTCCACGTCCTCTGCCTCTACCCCAGAAATCTCCCCGGGCCCCAGGAAAGGAAACCCCCCTTTCCTGTCTTGCACCACGGTAAGGGGAGGAGAAGGAACCCTGACCCCAAAAGGGTCGAGATTGCCGCCTGCGCTGGGGTAACCTGCCTCCCTTAGCAAAAAGGTCCAGGCGGTCCCCAAACAGGCGCAGTCCTATAAAGGGAAACCCAGTGAGGGTCTTCTTGGCAGCGTTGTCAGCAGCCCGCTGGCGCAGCCAAACCGAGCGGTGTATAGCCACCACAAGGGCAGAAGTTCTGGCACACATTCTGATGGTGTCATCCAATGCTGAGAGGACAAAATTTACAAAAACATCCCAACTGGAGAGTGCATTAAACACCTCACAAGGCAAATCATCAGGGGCACTATCAAGCATATTTCTGATAAGGGTTCTAGTGGCCACAGCAGTAATGGCAGAGGCACAGACCGGGTGCAGCACCGTCCCTGCACATGCAAAGGCGTGGGATGCCAGCTGGTCAATGCGCCGGTCCTCAGCATCCCGCAGGGTAGTACAGTCAGGGGAATGCATGACAGAGGTGTTAGATAGCGCTAGGATCGGGGCACCCACCTCGGGGGGGGGGGGGGATGACCAACATTTAACCACCTCAGCAGGAAAGGGATACTTCCTATCCCAACTCTTTGGAACCCCGGGAAGTTTACTGGGGCGCTCCTATTCCTTGAGCACAAGGTTATGGAAATGTGCCTGCTCGGGAAATTCCAAACGTGATTTTGCTGTATGGAAAAGCTCCCCCCTTTGCCTGGGAGCCGCAACAGGGAGAGAGATGGACAGAACCTCAAAAATCTGGGTCAATAATCTGTCAGTGTCATCCGGGGCCCAGGGGTCAGAGCCAGAATCATCATGACCCCTTGGTCTCTCGTCAGATATAGAGCTCCCTTTCATCAGACGGGGTATAGCCACAAAGATTCCAAAACTCCTCAGTTCCCATAGGGAAAACAGTGACATTAGGCATCAAGTGCAGCTTCTTAGCAGGGGCCTTACGCACTAAGGACTTAGCAATCAACTGCTCAACAGTAGCCAGTCTAGAAGACACATCAGGCTGAGAATCCCCACTAGTATGCAACTCAGCAGGAGTGAGGTTTAAGCTTGGGGGAGGTGACGTTAAACGAGGTGCAGCCACTGGCAGGCCAGATTGCAATGCAAGCACCTGCTCAGCACAGGGTACACAGACCCGCGCCTTGTCAGCGTCAGCATGAGGCTGCTCACACGCTACACACAGCCGGTCTTGTCCCGAAGGGACCCCGGTCACATTATCCTGGGATGCCTCCATATGGTGACTATAGCGGCGCTATACGCCGATAGGGAATAACACTATATAGCAACCCCGGATGCCCCAATAACCCGCTAGGGAAGTGGGAGTATAATTTTTACAAAGCCTACATGTTATATACTAATAAAGGCCGGGAGAAGCCAAAAGGGTTCACCCCGCCTGAAAGACATAAGCAGACAAGACCTGTAAGCACACAGTAATAAAAGTGAAAGATATAAAGCCGCCCGCGAGGGCACTTACGGACCGCGGTAGGTAGGGGTCCGTCGCACATGGGCCAAACAGGCAGGATAAAGATGGCGTCGGTATACCTTGAGGTAATGCCGCCGCCAAGCGCGGAACCAAGTCAGCAAGACAAGCCAGCGCGGCGGTTGACACAAGACAAACCGAATGGAAAAAAAAGGTGTAAAACACAGAATGCGTAGCATACATATTTACCCCCCCCCCTCTTTTCCCCCGAAGACTGCAAGGAGGATGAGGGAGGGCAGCGGCCACTTAAACAGGGCCCACCGATGGGCAGGGGCAAGGGGGCCCTAGTGCGGGAGGGGCATCCCATAGAGGCTCACCATAAGCCTGAACTGCCTACCCTTTTGGTGGGGGATTGCGGTGGAGCAGCGCTCCTAAGCACCTAACAGCGGTGCTGCCTACCTTCACCCGA
This sequence comes from Gastrophryne carolinensis, assembly GCA_027917425.1. Lineage (NCBI taxonomy): Eukaryota > Metazoa > Chordata > Amphibia > Anura > Microhylidae > Gastrophryne > Gastrophryne carolinensis. The sequence continues at coordinate 220,070,811 of CM051234.1, forward strand.
CCAGCGCAGCCAAGGCTGGGAGGCATATTACTAGTGGAACGGGTGGGAATAGTCCTACAGGGCCGCGGGCTAATAGCCCTGCTCACCTGTGAGTAGAGAGCCATTTCTCGTCCTTCGCAGCCAGACTGCAGAGAAATTCTGGGGATTTGTGGGAGGTCCCCGGGTATTTGAAGGGCTGGGAGGAGCCTATTTTCGATGTCTCTGCAGTCCAGCGCCATCTGGCGGAGTATATCCCAACTGTAAGTATTAGATTTGGAGCAGGACGTACTGTATACTAAGAATATTTGAGTTTAATTGGCAATCCCAGGGGGGATAGTCACAGCAAAGCATTTCAAATTGGGAAGCCCTGCCAGAGAAGAACAAAACCCAGGAAGGCCAAATTTTCGGGGGTAGTACCACTTTAAGGGCACTACAAAATATAAGGTGGTGTATAATGCCATGGACATGCAGGAAAAATTGTAATTACCAGAAAAAAATGGAGTTTCTTATTATCTCACACACAAAATATATTTTTTCATTTGTATGCCCTTGAAATTATTACAATCTTATGTTAAAATGGAAAGGAAACATCCATTAAATGTAAGTATAAGTGTACTGTTCTTTGTAAAGTGGGATATTGTTCACCACACTTTCAGCCCACCTACCTTGAGCATTTACCTTCTGAAATGGAGCTGAAAATATTAAAGTAGTCCTATAGCCTCAAATATCACTATTCTAGTGGAAGAAAAACTGGAATAAACTCTTATCATTCCATTGTGGTGGGGTAAGACCTGGAGGGAGCCAATATATTAACATATACACTGTGATCACCTTGGGTGGTGATCACAATTTATATAGAGAGAGTAGTCCTATAGCCCCAGGTATCTGCATTCCTAACAACTGGGCACTGAAATTCACTGGTTGGAGTTGTTCTTGATTGTATGGCCTGTGTGAGCCTTTTTAAGTGGACAGGTATTCTAAATCTGGGTACCTGGAGGTTGTGTAAGGCAGTGCCCCTATGGACCGTTCTTGTATACATGTTGTTATCTTGTACAGGAATAAGTACTTACTGCCTTGGACCTTAGTCTTATTGCCTATAAAAGGGAATACATTCATGAGGCAAAAAACTATGGCATCTCAGTTTTTAAATGTTTCAATTGAAGGAAACTCTTCGATAAAGCATCGGTCTCTTTTTGACATTGCAATGTTCAGTAAATCTTGTGTGTATTTCCGCGTATTTCTATGTATAGAAGCAATTTATTAAATTTAAGGTCAAATAGTTATTGTAACAGAGCAACCTTTTTTGACTCATAGGAGCTACAATGTTGCACAGAATCAAACTCATCCCCAAACATTGTAACAGTGTGTACTTCCATTCTGCTATTTACAGTCTGCAATTTACAGCTTAAATTAGGCTTCAAACCTTTAAAATACAGATCTCATTGGATTGCTGCTCAAATAGTTAGGAAATGTGTTGAGACTGCTAGAAAGAAAGATGAAGTGTTACAAGTTTCCTGCACTCTTACAGATGACTATTCCAGCTGGGCTGGATATGCCGTCGAATAAACATTAGTAGCAGACAGTTGATTAACGTACTATTTGAACCAGCCAAAGTTTTGCAGGTTCCATCTGACCTATCTATTAAAACACACAATATATGCAAACCAGTTGCAGGCCTGTTTATTGTATAATTTATAGTTTATCCCCCATCATTTCCAGGTACACCAGTCATAAAAGCATTAAATCGTCATGTCCAATGTGAAAAAAAAACAACACTAGGGGAACAGGGCTAATGGATTTACATCATGAACAGGATACCTTATGCTGTAGCCCCAGAGAACAGAGTACAATTATGTCTGAAAGGGTTGTGGCGCAATCTCACGTGTTGAGACTGCTTAATTAAACCTCTATTATTTAAGAAGATGGTTTGCCGATACGACACTCTGGCTTACACAGTCCTACAGCTCTAAATCATTAGACAAGCACCAGATACTTGCAGATCAAGTGTCTGTATACAGAAAACCGACACGCAAAAGTCTACGCCGTCTGCTGCAGTTGTGGTGGTTAACAAATCACAGACAATTCTAACCAAATAATGTACAACAAAATACAAGTTTTATATTAAAAACATACTTACACCTAGTATCTTTCTTTGGCATCGTGCACAATCAGGTGCAAAGAACCTCTCGTAACAAACTTCACAATAATAAGTGCCCTTTTCCAGAACAAAACCCATCTCTGCCATATTTTTTTTACAGTGAGCACAGTTGAATTCTTCTGGATGCCAGGATTTCCCCAAAGCCAGCAAAAATGGTCCCCTGGTAAAAGCAAAATAGGTAGCAGATGAAATGGCTGCATGCTGAGTTTGCTACGGATATGCACAAAACTTAAGCAGAAGGTAACGAGGAGTAAAAATTGGCGTCAAGTCATAAAAACACACTTAAAAGGGGATTTTCAACTATTTCAGAGGCACTGCATCTGCTAAATCATTTTTAAAAACAGCCTTATTTAAAAAGCGCACAACCTTCCAATATGCTGTAAATAATTACAGTAATAGTAGCAGTATAGATTTTTATAGCACAAAACAATTATAGAGCAGCTGCAGGAATATCATTAAAAAATAAATGTACACTGGGAAATGTAATTTTTCTGGTAGTCTGTTTTATGAATTAAGAATAGAATTTTAGTTTAATATTCATTTTGGTGTGTTACAACACAAATACTCTTCCATTTTAATAACTTGCCAACAGTGGCTAAACAGTTAATGGACACTAAACTACATAAATGAATACATGTTCCACAGTACGGCTACATGCTCTGCCTGAACTAGTTCTGGGACTCTCTGTCCTGGACTAACAAGTATATTGTTGGAAAATACCCTTGGAGGTGTATAAGCAAGCTGAAAAGGGGTTAGAGGCAGTTACAGGTTGTGACACTATCAAGTTTAAATGAGCATAATTTACAAATTGCCTGTTTGGGTGTCCAGTGATAAGTAAGAACATATAAATGAATTGCTCTAGGTAATTTTTAATCTATTTGTCTGCATGAATATTGCATTTTGGAGTACACATATATAACCAGAGTAATAAAGTGTAGTCTAAAATGCACAGTCAATTTAAGATTTAGATTACTGTACCAAGCAGCTTAGAGAGACCCATATTAGACTTAAGAAATGCTTTTTAGTATCTTTTAGCATACTATATTTTTGCCTTTGCAATGCCATCACTTCCTTCTTGCGGACAAGTGCAGTGAGTGGACAAGTGACTAGTGGTGAGGTCAATGTATAAATATTAGAAAATATATATTGCTGTACACCTAGCCTGCTCTTTCTTTGAATTCTTGAATTTTAGATATCACAATAGCCAAAATAAAAGATTTGCATAGATTAGCACCCTATATTATACATACCATGGGTCTCTAAGTGGCTTGTCCCCTCTGTTACGCTGCTCCCAGCATTAGCTTTTTTTTTTGTGCATTTCTGCATTGCATGTCCCCATTACCCAATGGGCACTTTAACACCAGTTTTGCACAAAGAACATTCCTGCATGTAGTGTTTCCAACTTAGCACAACTCAAGTGCAGGTGAAATGAAATAAACCATAGTTGTGTTGCTAACAGAATATTAAAAACCCATATTTAATTTTTATGCTTGTCACCAAAGCAAGCAAAGAGACCAAAACGTAAAACACTTGCAGGTCAAACACAAGTAAAAGGCAATGCAAAAATACAATTCTGTGAAATACTCACCTGTAGAATTGGTATTATACGTATACAGTACGTCCTGCTCCAGATATAATACTTACACTTGGGTTATCCTCCGCCAGAGGGCGCTGCACTGCAGAGACATGGAAAACCAGGCACCTCCCGGCCCTTCAAATAGCCAGGGACCTCCCACGAATCCCCAGCATTGAAAAGCAGTGAACAAGAAGCCGGGAGAATTAAACCACCCAGAACAACTGGTAAAGATAACCATAACAATCACCATACAGGGGATCCAGAAAAATGCAACAACAGGGTGGGGTGGAGCAGGACGTACTGTATACCAATAATACTAATTCTACAGGTGAGTATTTCACAGAATTGTATTATTCTTAGTATACAGTACGTCCTGCTCCAGATATAATACTTACACTTGGGACACCCAAAAGCAGTGTCCGTAAAGTAGGGTGGGATCCCCAACAACAAACGACCACAGCAGACAGTTTAAAGCACTGTCACCTGCAGAACCAGACGGCCAAGACAGCATGAGCTGAGGCCCTAACATCAACGTTGTAAAAAACCTTGCAAAAGGTGAACAGAAGGCCAACGGTAGTGGCCTAACCAATCAGTTCAACAGCAAAACCGGTGCTGAAAGCCCAAGAGGCATCAAGCACGCGTAGAAGGGAATCAAGGCAACAAGGGAGGTTCTTCCCCTTGCCTGAATAGGCCTGAGTAATAGCCTGACAAGCCGATAGCTAATGAATTTGGCAGAAGCCAAGGCCAAAAAACAAGGTACCAGGAGTAACGTCCATTAAGGTAACAACCAGGACCAAACCGCCCAACTCCCGAGAGCAGGCGAGATCGAGCACATTCAGGATGCAATGACCACAAGCCCCAAGGAACCTCAGTTCCCTTAAAGGACACAGTGACTTCTAAAGAAAAAACTGCTAACACCTGTATAAGGAATGCAGAACCACTTCCTCAATGTTGCAAGGAAGGGGGACAGCCGTGGAAAACAATATCTCGGATAATTGAACAAACGCCACCTACAGATGTAGAGAATCCGGCTTCAGGCGGAACTCCCTTTATCCTGGTGTATCTCAAGGAAAGAGGGCTAGGTAGACCGAACCGCCCGCTAACACACGCCTGACCAAGGTAACAGTCACCAGAAGGACCCCCTTAAGGCTAAGGACATCCAGACAGTGTCCTGAATAGGACCAGGAGACAACCTGCAAGCAGACGGAATGAAATCAATTTCAATCCCAACAGGGGCCATAGGAGTACATGGAGGGCGCACGTGGGCACCCCCTGAAGGAAGTCTCAACCAAGGAAGACTGAACCAGAACTGTTAAGGCAAGGTGGACAGGGCAGAGCCTTACCCATCAGAGAGCAGAGTTGGGGGACTAACTCTAATTTATGCTGAAGGCCACACTGGAGTCCTGGAACCCGAGAACGTCCAACAAGTAAGAGGACTAGACTTGTCCCAATAAATGCCAAACCCTACAACAATAGAAGAAGACACAGAGGAGGCTCACTCCTAGACATCCCATAATCACAACACCGAGGCAGCTAAACTTGCCTCCATCAAGATGTATGCCTCAGCAGTCAGATCCACTTAGGCCAGGGACCATGAACTATAGTGATGCAAAGGGCCCTGAGTGATCAACTGGCACTCCTGGCAAGGTGCAGAACTACTGACCACAGTACCATAACTGCAACCACACCATACTAGGTCAACTGGGGGCCACCAGCATTACTGGCCCCACTTACCAGAGTAATCTTCCGCATAACCCTGCCTAGCAGAGGGAATGGAGAAGGGCATACAGAACCAAAAGTCCTGTCAAGGTACTAAGGTATCCGGACCACTGAGATAGGATCCTGGAACAGGGGAACAAGGCCGATAGCCTGTGAAGGTGACAGAACCCAAACAGATCCATGACTGGATGGATTCCATAGCGACACGGGGATTAGCACATCCTGTCGCAGAGGGGCTTAGCCGGAGCTAATATCACTAACATGCAGGGGACATTGTTCCCGGCCATAAGGGAACATAGACACTCCCTGGAAGGTCCGCCAGCTCCAGGCCCCTTCCGATGGTTAATGTAGTACGCCTGTCATCAGACGGACTGAGCACCCCCAGCCTGGCAATTCCGGAAGGGGAACAGTCAAGCGAGAGGAGCCAAGTGAAAAACGCTTACTGCTTAGACTTCCATAGTCGTAAGCCATGGTGCCCGTTTCCAGGAAGGCATGAGGGAACTGCCCCCAGACAGGTCCATCAAGTTCATCCACTTTCGAGAGAAAACAGTCATACAGGAGGGAAGGCCCACCGGCCCTGCTCCAGGGGTGCCGGATCCCTGTCCTACCACTTTCGCTGCTCGGGCTCCTGCCAAGCAAGTTAACAACGGCCCACCAGTCGCATCCCTGCCTGGTGTTAAGACACCGGGCTACGGGGGGAATGAGGGAGGATGGCGACCCTTTGTACAGGGCCCACCGGTACACGGGGCATGGGGCAATAGTGCGGGAGGGGCATCCCCTAGAGGCTCACCATCAGCCCTAAACCGCCTACCCTTTGGTGAGGGACTGCGGTGGAGCATAGCTCCGTAAAGGACGCAAGGTGCTGCCTACCTTCACCCGACCAGCGCAGCCCAGGCTGGGAGGCACATCACAGGGAGGACGGGTGGGAATAGTCCAACAGGGCCGCAGGCTGTAATAGCCCCGCTCACTGGAGAGAGAGTGATACATCATGTCTTCGCAGTCAGCACTGCAGAGAAATCTGGGGATTCGTGGGAGGTCCCTGGATATTTGAAGGGCCGGGAGGAGCCTGTTTTTCCATGTCTCTGCAGCGCAGCGCCCTCTGGCGGAGGATAACCTAAGTGTAAGTATTATATCTGGAGCAGGACGTACTGTATACTAAGAATAAAAAGATTTCTTGCACAGGTGTGAAAGGAGTCCTACCCTTTATACAGCTATCATTTGCCTTCTTGTGTTGAGAAGGGCAACTAGCCCAAAACACGTTTGCAAGTAGGAAGGTGTGTGTGTATACACACACTCACATACACAGTCAAGCTTTGCATGCCTGAAATTGCGGGCACTCGAGATACTACAAGGCAAGATTTGCATGGCTCCACCTAGTGCCAAGAATTGTGGGTTTATTCTTGGTCTGTACAGTATTTGCCATGTCCTGTTTTAAGAAAGCTTAGCGCTTACTGTACTAGAATCCCTGGAGGCAGAGACAATTCACACAATGATCTAACTTGATACCCTCCATGGTCTCTGTCAGCACATTTATCCACCAGTGTCCTGTCGGCTGTGTACAGGATCAACAATAGCAGTCCTTATGTACAACAAAATGCTCTCTTTTCCGAGTGTCAGCACAGACTAATTTCCCAAACTCATTAACAAAAGGCTGACACTAGAGACGGCAAACTCCTCTGTTCTAGACAGGATTACGTTTCTATCTGTATTCAAGATAGACATCACTATCCATAAAAAGGTACCTCTAATACCACGGAAGATGGAACAGAGGAAACTAAGGATATAAATGAGAAGACTACAACACTGACAATTTCTATTCAGGGATAGCTGAACTTGCCTTAATAAAGTCATTATGTACTAAACATTATCAGGGATATATAGGCTTTTATAGAAGGCTTCTAAAAATCTTACTGTAAAGTTTATAATCAGAAAGCCATTTTCCAGGCAGTGGGTTCGGACAAGATCAGTGGAAGGACACCAGGGGCTTGCACCTGTCCTTCATAACGATGCTGGAAGGGGGGGGGGGTGCTATCAGAAGCTGCTGGTTTAGAGTGGTGAACGAGATTGTGGGGGAGGTACCAGAAAGTGAGCCATTTTCTCTTCCTCCCATTCCTGGGTGGCAGAACACAGAGCTGACATGAATACGCTAAAGGTAAGCTGCAGATACCCTTTTTAATGTTTTAGGCTGGTCAATAAGTAAGTATAAACTGGGCAGTGGGATAAAGAATAGTATGATCATTCTACATTTTGAATAAAAGGGATGTCTTACTGAAGAACTTTTTTTTTCGAAACAATAGTTTATTTCTGGTTGTGAGACCACAATATAGAGTACAGACATGTATTAGGTAAGCACGAGAATGTAAAATTATCTCAGGAGACCAACATCTCACCTATTAGAATTTGGCGAGTCATCTATTTAGTACACCAAAACTAAAGCATGTCACCTCAGAAGGTACCAATAGATCACACAACTACCTAACTATTGAATGAAAGAAACTACTTAAAACACATATGCTTATGCATAAGAAAATCCCCCTCGTATACAAGTTGGTAGGTCACTATAACTGTACAGGATACTAGAAGCAAACTGATAACCCAAATGATATACTGTATTTTTTGCCTCATTAGACGCTCAAAAGACACACCTATGATTTGTAGGAGGAAAATAAGAAAAACAATATTCTGAACCAAATGTTGAGCTAAAACACTGTCCTCCCAAGAACCAAATAGGTGGGGAGCAGAATCCCACCATTAAAGGCAGTGTGTCATTCCCCTCACTCTCCGTTATAGGCAGTGTGTCATTACCCCCACTCTCCATTATAGGCAGTGTGTCATTCCCCCCCACGCTCCATTATAGGCAGTGTGTCATTCCCCCCACGCTCCATTATAGGCAGTGTGGCACCCCCCATTCCAGGCAATGTGGCATCCCCCTCATCCCCCTTATAGTCAGTGTGGCATTCCTCCTCCTATTCTGCAATATAGGTAGTGTGGCACCCCCTCATTATTCCCCAATATAGACAATGTGGCATCCCCCCTCCTACTCTCCAATATAGGCACTGTGGCATCCCCTTCCATTCCCCATTACAGGCAGTGTGGCACTCCCCTTCCATTTACCATTACAGGCAGTGTAGCAATCTACCCCCTTCCATTTCCCGACTACAAGCAGTGTGGCATCCCACCTACCTTTCCCCATTACACAAAACAAGCCCCCCCCCCGATGCTGCCACCCAGAGGACAGATGATGGAGGAGCAGTGGGTGGTAACGCTGCCTGCCCGCCGCTTCTCCAAAGTCTGTCCTCTGGCTGCCAGAGATGTTACGGGAGTTTTATGTGAGGTTTTGGGGTATACGGTATATAAAAAGGAAAATAAGTTGCCCAATGGAAACAACAGTATATAGCAGGGAATGAAATTATGCAAAATGCTAGTGCTATAAGAGTAGGGTACAGGATAATAACAGCATGAGCTAGCACCATATATGCGATAGTGGTGCAGTATTACCTCCTGTGATAGAACCCTGAAAGAAGATCAGCTGCTGTTCGCAGTAGAGTAAGGTATAGCCACGTATGTTCTCTAGCTGCCTTGTGACCATGTTGCTTCAAGGGGAGTAAGCTGCTCATGCGGGCTCAGGAGACCAACAACTGTTGGCTAGGGAAACTAGTAATGTTCTCCAGTTAGTGAAGTCTACTGAGGTCCCACTGACATGGCTACGTTTTTTAAATACTCCTATTTACAATTGTTAGTCTAAATATTTTTTTTCTAAATAATAATTTGGAGAGTCAGTATACCAAGGTAGTCATTTCAAATAAGAATGCCCTTTGGAGGAGTCTAGTTGGCAAACCTAAAGTCGTATCTGATCTTAGGTAAATGTTAATAACTTTAGCTCACCCCTCTGAGATCCTCCCAATCGGCAAGAGCAACATTTCCTCCAACAGCCAATTGCATATGCTGAAACAGCAAGCATGTGTACCTGGCACTGGAGTGTGGACTGGGTCATTTTTGGAAGGCCATGTTAAGTAGTAAGAGCATTACAAATAAAGCTTCGCCTGTTGGAGCCTAATCAGCATGCCTAAAAATCTTATTCGACTTTTAAAAGGACTGTTTATTATATTTTTATTGGGCGGTCAATTCTTTTAAGTCCACTTTAAAGCAATTCATCTCTGAGTTTTTATTGAATTATATCCCAAGCTCAATAGCTACTCATACCCTTAACACTACTCAGAGATCCTGTCACCTTTTTTATACACCTGCTTTATTTCAAAGCTGTAGGAAGCTTGTCCTGCAGTAAGGGTGGTATCATACTCATAGGAGTCAGTCCCCTCTGAGGGCCTTGCCAAGGGGAGAAAGGAGAGGAAAGGGGTAAGAATACCTCTTCAGTGGGGAGGGTGTATGTATTATATGGGCCATAAATCAAGCATTATTACACTGAATAACTCAAGCTACTGTCGAGCTTGATTTTTTTTTTTTCTGGAAAGACCCATATTAAACTTTTTTTTTCACATATTAGTATTACCTTAACCATTATAAGACATGTCATTTTTCAAATGTACTAGCTTTAATAGAAGCTCTATTGAACCTGATAAATATTTACCACGTCTAAAGGAAAATAAAATCAATAATTAAATGTGTGTCTGCAAAAGAAGTGGATGTTATCTTCAGGATCGAGTCTGGCTTTGCATTCTGTTAAGTAAGGCACCCCTGTCCTGAATGGGCTTTGGCTTTAAAACAAGTGTTGTAGACAGTCACTTGATACAACTGCCTGCTGTACTCCAAGGTACTCCTGCCAAGGGCATGAACTGAAATTACATTAAAACCTACAGCTATCAAGATGTGATCAGAGTAAATGAGCCACAATGTTTTATCTAATGTAAGCAGAATTACTACATTTAATTTGCAATAAACATAATACTAAAGTTTTTATTTATTTATTTTTTACAAATAATGAAAGTTTTTAATCTCCATGTTTGTCCCTTAAAGTGATCGTGCCGGCACTCTCAAGTCATTGATTGACACTGGCATAACACCATAAGCAATAGGAACTTCCTTGTTATATAAACACTCACTTTGGGAATTTAGAACTGCCCTTTCATCTTTTAAACAAGCATATTTTACTTCTCTCTAATTTGCACAGGCTCAAATTAAACTGTTTAATACCTTCAGCACCAAACTCCTCCTACAATTCCATCTTCCCACCTCCCAAATTGCATATGCCCTGATAATTTCCCCATCTAGAACTACACTTTTTCTATGCTCTACAAGGAAACAAGACAGGGATACCTCCAGTCTATTATAAACTGTGCTGCTCCCCTCATTTCTGCCATGTTACTCCTCTTTGCCAGACCCTCCACTGGATGCCAATGTCCAACTGAATACAGTTATAAATTCTAATTCTAATCTAAAAAGCAGACAAAAAAATGTAGGCTGCTAACCAAAGAAAATAATTGCCAATGTGGAGTAACTGGATAGAGGAGCTGCCAGCTTCTTGAGGACTTGTAGGGAAAGAAGAAAGGTTCCAGTGCACACAGGAAAAAGTTATATAAAAACATAGCTTTTAATCCATTATGGTTAAAAATCATTAGAGGTAGTGCACCTGTGAGCACTGGAACTTTTTCTTTTTTCGCCTAATCTAAAAAGCACTCTTCAGCTAAGCCCATTCCACATTTCACTCTGCCCATGACCTCTTTCTGACCTCAGCTCTGATCACCTTCTCCTACTATTGTCTTCAGAACTTTGCCCACACCAATCCACCTCTCTGGAATACCTTCCACCATACAACTTTCTTCTCCTGAACCCTTTAAGCCTTAAAACACACTCCTTCGGACGACCCTAACATGTGGCTTGAACAATCCACTTTGCAGTCTTGACCCCCTTCAGCACTTGCCACCATGCTTAGTAAATTGTTTTTGTGACTGACCATTCATCTCCACCGCTGTATCCTTTAGATTGGCCATGGCCCTCTCTCCTAGCATATAGTATTTAGTGTACTCAAGTATCAATGTGTATTTGTAAATATCGGACTCATAATATCCAGGGCATTATAGGTATATTATGTTTTACTCTGTAATTTTTACCATGTACAGCTTCATGACAGATGATGATGCTTTATAAATATTATAATCACCATTATTAATAACATATGGTAAACCCTTGCTAACGCTGATTACTATAATAAAAAATAAATAAACCTATATACTCCCCATAGCTGTAATATCCATGCTATATTTTCAACAACAACACAGTGCTGCTAGGACCTTAAAGTGGACCACTTATCTTGGATTTTGGTCCACTTCCCCGGGGCACCCTGATCGGGGGCCGCTGAGCTATGCGCGTCAAAGCGACGTCTTAGCTCAGCGGCTCTGAGCAAGCTGGCGGCCGCATCTCCATTCACAAATGGCCGGTACGGGCACGCGCCCTGCTATTCTGGGACTAGGATTCAGGTAAGGTTTGCGGGCATCCTGGGGGTTTCACACAGCGGGGCATCCCGATTTTGAATGCCCCGCAGAGAGGGAATGTATCGGCGCTGGAATTTAATAGATTCCCGGGCCGATCCTGCTGGGTTTTGGTCCACTTTAAGTGAACTCTATCATTGCCACCTTGCGAATGCCAAACAGCATGGTCCTCCAGGTCAAAAAGGACTCCAGATGCAGATTGGTCAAGTATATATATTTTTTATTTCGTTGGGGTAATCTGGCTTTGGGGGTTGTGGGGATATCAATTGTGACAGTGCGAAGCCACTTTAAATAGGGTCTAACCTTTAGTTTTCCTGCAATTTGAAGCATCACAAATCTGGCAATCCCCCAACACTATGTCTCAAATGCAGAACTCTCTACATATTACTCAACAAGCTACAATGAGCAGCTTCCTAAACTGGGATTGAAGGATTCTACTTCACTGAAAAAATTCTGCCCATACAGTTTTCCTAAATAACGTAGTCACCTCAAAACTCAAACCCATAACAGGAGTAAGATTTAAATAACAAAAAAAAAAAATAATTGCAAACTTGACCACCAGCCAAATGGATCTGGTAAGCTTGCTACATAAGATATCAAGCTTAGCCAAACAAGGTGAAGCGCTCTACACAGTTAATTACCCCTTTTTGTACAAGATGAATAAACACCTTAAACAAGTCTGGCTTACCTGGAGCAGAAATAGCATGAAAAAGCCTACATTTGGTTTAGTACATGCAATGCATTTATAAACATCCATATGAATATTTCCAGTTCTAATAAAAAGGTCGTGAAAAATCACGAGTTAGCATAGCTTACCTAATGACAAGGTTGCAGTTGGCACAAACTGGAGTGCGTGTCCCTGCAGGTATATGCTCTGCCCTCTGAAACAATGTATCCTGGTCATCCAAAGGAGGTGGAGCAAAGGGTTTATTGTTAGCTACTTGTGTTTTTGTAGATTGCAGACTTGAGATTCTTCCTGTAGATGGTGCTGAAAATAGAATTAGATGGTTTATATCTGCAAATAGCAGAATATCAACAGTATTTCAGGTCATTAGAAACAGTTCAATAGCAAAATGTGAATGGCTTATAAATAACTGCACACAGATTGTTCATGCTAAATATACATCATTTGTTCGTTCTAGTGGAGGGGACCATGTGTTTACTTACATACTATGCATGAAGTATAATTTTGGAAGCAAACATTCATAATGTAAATATTTTCTTAAGATTGACATATCATTGAAGCCATATGTACAATGTTATACAAACACTTTAGTATAAGCAATGACAAGATTCACGTTTGAATAGATTGTATGATAAAGGCTCTTATAAGACAGTAGTTTTGTCAAATTGTACCAGTGTTGAGGGTCTAGACCAGGGGTACTTAACCACTTCTTGTAAAGGTCCATTTAAAGGCATCCGGTGAGAGCTGAAGGTCCGGGCGAGGGGCTGTTGTGGAGGGGGGGGGGGGGGGGATAGTTAGAAATCAGCACACTGGGGAGGGCCTATAGATTCTCAGGCAAAACTAAAAAAGGCTGTTTGCTCCCAAACATCCTACAGGGCACTAAGAAAAATAGGAGCTACATATTGAGTGCGGGGCTGCCAGGGTAGGGGTCCGGAAATCTGGTGCCGAGGTCCGCATTCGGACCCCGGTCCGCCAGTTGAGTATCACTGGTCTAGACAATGTACTTTCTTTTGACATACAGTAGATATCTGGCTTTAATGAAACGGGAGGGGTCAGCAGACTACCAAACTTTATGGGCCATGTACACACACGTTCAAAAAATTATCTGACCGTTCTCAACCATGCAAATCTAGAATACCTAGGGAGTGACAGGAAGAACAAGGCTCAAATAGAGAACCACCATCTAGGCACCCTAGATCTAACTTTGTAATGATTGCATCACTGTTGATAGAGCAGTCACCACTGAGTAAACAAAGGCCAAAAAATAGAATGTCCCTGGGGTAAGGTGAATTTTAGTTCTGGGGTATAGGACCACTGTAATGTGTTTATGAATAGTTTTCAGGCCAAGGTCAGTCACCATATCGAGTTGCCCTGCTCAACTGCTTTCTGGTGCCCCTGGAGATGTCAGCATCCGGTAGCCCCATCCCCGCATTTTTGGGCTGTGAGTGCACTCCTGTCCCTAGCCATTCAGACACGCTGGGGATAGGAGGGTGTGCACTGAAGGGGATGCACCCACTGTGCTCCCAATTGCTGACAGTCTGCATGTAAACAGAGCCGTTTCGCAGAGCATTACATATGCACAGCAAACGCCTCGGTTTGGCAGAGAACCTACAAATGCGCCGTAGGACTGGGAAAGGCGAGCTTGTAGGGCTTTCTGGGGGGGGGGGGGGGGGGAACACAGTGGAGCATCTCAATTCAGAAAACCCCCAAGGAACAGAAAAACAAGGGGGATAGTCAAAATCCCGGGTTTTGTTCCTTTTTAAAAAGGGGATTTTTGATTACTAAACCGAGCCCAAACTTTGTGTTGGCAAATTGCCATCCACAACTACTAATAAAATATTAAATCTTTTTTTTTTCTCTTAAAAATCGTAACATACATGCAATCATACATACATAACATAGAATATAGAAACAAAGGCCCTGATTCATTAAAGGTCGAATTCAAATTTTCGTGTTTTTTTTTGAGAAAAAGGTGCTATTTTGCGCGCGAAAATTCCATGTGCGATTCAACAACCTTGAAAGCCGTTTTACTTTTGTTTTTGCCAATTCAATTTGAGTGAGAGAAAAAGCACTCGAAAATAATTCGATTTTCGAAAATAATTTGTGTGGAATTTTCAAGTGAAAAACTATTGATTCAGGTGCCAAGGATTGGCTCCTCACATGAGTTAAATTCAAGTGTTTCACACAAATTTTTTACAGCAGCTTTCAGGAGGAGAAAAGTCTGTTTTCTGACTTCCACTATGGATTCCTTCTATTCCCTATACCTGCAAAAAAGCCCATAGTGCATTATAAGGAGGCCTATGAACATGAAATTGTGTAAAATAATATTTAATATACACATATTAGCAAAAACATTTATATGAAATAAATCATAGTGGTGCACACAGGACAGAGGACATGTCATGGTGGGGAACAAAATGGATAAGGCTCAATGTGCTTTCTGGATGCCCGAGTACAGCCTGGATACAACTATCCCGGGGCACCATGAGGAAGACACACATGAGCACAGTAACATGTGCGATGTTTTATCTAACACATTGCATGCAGCTGCACAACTTGATAAATGTAAGTGATGTAAAAAATAACTAACGCCATGACAACACAAATAAAGCAGACAGAAAAAGGAGCATCCCAAAATATTAAAAAAACATTTAAACCGGACCTTCAGCTGTGCTTTGCTCAGACAGAGCAGAACTGGGGTCAGGTAAAGGTCAGCAGTCCCAGAATGCAGAGCAGCACAGTCAGGAGGCACTTCCTGTTTGCAGGCTGCCTGATAAGATGGCGGCTTCCATAAGCCGCCATCTTGGATGTTTAAAGGCTCATAACATGCAGTAGATGCAGGTAGGATGATTTTTAATGTGGGCAATCTGTATGTACAGGGTGTGGGAAACATATAAGATAGACTTATATTCAGAGTGAAGGTCCGCTTTAAGGGTTTAAACTCGACCAAAATCCTGAATTTTTACTATCCTGGGTTTTGGTCCTTTACCCCGATCGGGGGTGCCCCGCTGTGTGAAATGCCCCAGATCACTGATCTGAACTCGCCTCCTCCCGGTCCTACGGCGCATGCGCGGCCACCCATCCAAACAGCACACTCAGAGCCACTGACGTCACGTCATCTAAGCCTTCGTCTAATGCCAGAGGCTCCAAGCGCGCTGGCGGCCGCATGCCCGCTTCCCTCTAACGGAGTGTGCCTGCGCTGGACATTCACAAATGCCTGGCAAGGGCACATGCCCTGCTTGAGGGATAGCGGAGATGCGGCCGTGGCTCACGCATGCGCCGCTGGACGGGGAACAAGGTAAGTGTATGGGGAGAGCTAGGTGGTTTTACACAGCGGGGCATCCCGATTTTGGATGCCCTAGGGGGGAGGAAATCAATTGGGCCGGGTATCTTATTCCGATCGGCGTGGGTTTTGATCCACTTTAAGAAACGCTAAGGCCACGTAGTGCCAGATGAGTGTCAGGTGAATGTCAGGTCCCAGTGCAAAAGGTATATTTATCAAATCAAAAATCCAGGGCGCCTGTGATAGTGCCAGGTAGCGTCACATCTATCATCAGCACTGGCGCTAAGTTCCCTACAGTGCCAGACCAGGTGCTAACCCTGCAATGTGTGGCCTTATCCCATACATTTCAATGGACTGGGATGGTTGTAATTATTTTGGCCACTTTTGTTAATTTTTGGGCTGTGCATGTGTCGCGGGATTCCTGGGCTTCTTGGAATTGTTTTTGGGCTCTCTATGCCGTGCTCTGTGGGAAAATAGAATTCTATGCCCTGCATTAAAGTGGACCAAAAGCGGCCATGAAGTCGATAAGACTCCAGGGCCACCTGGTTCTCTCTCCTTGGGGCCTCCGTTTAATGATTTGTGAATAGCTGGCACAGGCACACCCCCAGCTGGATGCTAACAGGGATGCAGCCATCGGTGCACTCGCCTTTATTGGGGGCCGATGAAACCTCCTGACAGCTGAGCAAAGCAGAATGGAGCCAAGTACACTGACTGCCTGCGCATGCGCTGTTTCGTTGGCAGCCATGTAAGTTTTCCAAGCAAACCAGGGTTTTCACATAGTGGGTCATCCCAAATCGAGTACCAAAACCCAGGATATTTAAAATCCTGGGTTTTGGTGCACTTTAAAGTGGACCAAAACCCACGGCGATCATAGATCTTATAGATTCCTGGGCTGATCAATTTCCTCCCCCCGGGACATCCAAAACGGGATGCCCCACTGTGTGAAACCCCCCAGGTCACCCATAAATTCACCTTCTTTCCCAGTCCAACGGCGCATGCGCGAGCAGCATCCCTGCCATACCTCTAGCAGGGCACGTGCCCGTGCCAGGCATTTGTGAATGGCTGACGCGGGCACGTTTCCTGTTAGAGGGAAGCAGGGGATGAGAGCGTCAGCACGCTGATTGGACGAGAGGCTGCACATGCACCATGGGACCGGGAAGAGGTGAGTTGGTTTCGGCGACTTAGGGGGTTTCACACAGTGGGGCACCCCAATTTTGCAAGGTCCAAGATCCACGATAGTCAAAATCCTGGGTTTTGGTCCACTTTAATATGTGTGGTGAGTATACCGTCACCATTCACAGAGCCCACAAGTGACGTTACACAAGGGGCCCGCTGGGACTCTGTCGCCCAGGGGCCCACAAAACCCTGGAGCTGGCCCTGGATGCAACAGAAACCTTTAAGTAAGTACATGAGGCCTATGTGGGCTGACCAAACTAGCACCGTTCCAGATATGTGCAAGCTAATGACACTCAGGGCAACACTCACATTCATATATTAATGGAGCCACAGACCAAAGTCAAAACTAAGAACTGTTAATCTACAAACCACCCAAATAAATGGATACAATAACAAAAGATGGAAAGCAATGCAAAGCAACACTGCCAAAAGGGCACCTAAACCACCATCACCAAAAAATGATGCACCGAACCAATGCAAAGTGCAAAATTAAACATAATTAATTAAACATTAACAATGACATGTACTATTCCACATTAATTAGAAAGTCCAGAAACACAAAGCAAAAAAAAAATTCTCACACACCGCATTTGGTATGGGAAATTCATGCACTTTTTCACTCAGTTTTCCAGTTGTAAAGTGATTTTCAACTGCACACGAAAAAAATACAATTCTGTGAAATACTCACCTGTAGAATTGGTATTAGTATAAAGTACGTCCTGCTCCAAATATAATACTTACACTTGGGTTATCCTCCGCCAGATGGCCAGATGGCGCTGTACTGCTGAATGCATGCGAAAACAGGCTCCTCCCGGCCCTTCATATACCCAGGGACCTCCCACAAATCCCCAGCATTGAAAAGCAGTGAACAAGAAGTCGGGAGAATTAAAAACCACCCAGGACAACTGGTAACAATAACAAGATAACAATCACCATACAGGGGATCCAGAATAATGCAACAACAGGGTGGGGTGGAGCAGGACGTAATGTATACTAATAATACCAATTCTACAGGTGAGTATTTCACAGAATTGTATTATTCTTAGTATACAGTACATCCTGCTCCAAATATAATACTTACACTCGGGACATCCAAAAGCAGTGTCCGTAAGTAGGGTGGGATCCCCAACAACAATACGACCACAGCAGACAGTTAAAGCACTGTCACCTGCAGAACCAGACGGCCAATACAGCATGAGCTGAGGCCCTAACAACAACATTGTAAAAGAAGAACCTTGCAACAGGGATGAAAACAGAAGGCCAATGTTAGAGGCCTAACCAAGCCATTCAACAGCCAAACCAGAGCTAAAGCCCAAGAGGCATAAGCCCGCATATAAGGAATCAAGGCGACAAGGAAGGTTCTCCCCCTTGCCTGAATAGGCCTGAGTAATAGCCTGACAATCCGATTAGCAAAGAATTTGGCAGAAGCCAAGGCCAAAAACAAGGTACTATGAGTAACATCCATTAAGGTAACAACCAGGACCAAACCGCCCGACTCCGAGAGGGGGCGAGAATGAGCACATACAGAATGTAATGACCCCAAGCCCCAAGGAACCTCAGTTCCCCTAAGGGACACAGTGACTTCTAAGAAAAAAACTACCAACCCTTGGAAGAGGAATGCAGAACCACCTCCTTGACGTTGCAAGAAGGGGAAAACAATATCTCAGATAATTGAACATACGACACCAACAACTGTAGAGAATCCGGACTCAGGTGGAACCCCTTATCTTGGTGTATCTCAAGGAAGGAGAGCTAGGTAGACTGAAACCGCCGCTAACACACGCCAGACCAAGGCAACAGTCACCAGAAGGACAACCTGGAGGCTAAGGACATCCAGACCGCGTCCTGGATAGGACCAAGGGACAAACCTGCAAGCAGACGGAATGAATTCAACCCCAACAGGGACCCTAGGAGTACATGGAGGACGCACATGAGCACCCCCTGAAGGAAGTCTTAACCAAGTAAGACAGAGCCAGAGACTGTTAAGGCGGGGAGGACAGGGCAGAGCCTGACCCCTCAGAGAACTGAGCTGGGGAACCAACTCCAATTCATGCTGAAAGCCACACTGGAACCTGGGAACCGAGAACGTTCAACAATAAGAGAACTAGACTCGCCCCAATAAATGTGGGTATGCCATACCAAACACAATAGAAGAAGGCGAGGAAGAGACTTACTCCTAGCTTTCCCATAGTCACCAACACTGAGACAGCTAAACTTGTCTCCAACAAGATGTATGTTTCAGCAGACAGATCGACTAGGCCACGTAAGGGGGGGCCCTGAGTGATCAACTGGCACTCCTGGCAAGATGCAGAACTACAGACCGCAGTACCATGTCTGCAACCACCCTAAACTAGGTCAACTGGGGCCACCAGAATCACTGGTCCCCTTACCAGAGTAATCTTCCGCATAACCCTGCCTAGCAGAGGGAATGGAGAAGGACATACAGGACCGACGTCCTGTCATGACGGTACTAAAGGCATCCGGACCGCTGACATAGGATCCTGGGACAGGGAAACAAGGGCCGATAGCCTGTGAAGATGACGGGACCCAACAGGTCCCTGACTGATTGGACTCCATAACGACACGGGGATTAGCTTCGCCGGAGCTAATATCACTAACATGCAGGGAGCATTGTCTCGCCAGCTTCAGGCCCCTTCAATGTAGAACGTCTGTCGTCAGACGGACCGAGCACCCCCAGCCTGGTTATTCCGGAGGGGGAACGGCCAAGCGAGACGAGCCAACTGAAAATGCCTTTTTGCTTAGACTTCCATAGATGTCAGGACACTCTAAGGCCGTACCAACACCAAACTCACCGGGAGTTTTTGGAAGAACCATCCCCTCAACCTGAAGGGTTGGCGTCCATGGTGGCCGCTTCCAGGAGGGCAAGAGGGAACTGCCCCGACAGGTCCCACGAGTTCATCCACTTCCATGCTTAGCACTAGAGGCCACAGACGGCCCAAGGGAACTAAGCATAAGGGGCCTCTTAGCTGCTCGGGCTCCTACCGAGCCAATTAAACACAGCCCAGCAGTTGCATCCCTGCCTGGTTAAGAAACCGGGACATTAGTGAGGGACTGGGCCCATGAGACCAGAATGCCCACCTAATTGCTGAAAGGGGGAGAATCTGGTTTGAACCCGATTCAGAATCATTCCTAGTAATGGAGTCACCACTTTAGGGAACATCGAGGACTCGAGGTGATTGAACACCCATCCAATGACTCCCAATGGCCCGCCAGCCGGGTACCCAACTATCCTGACTCAGAGACAGGGAAGTGAGGAAGGGCGTCCTGGTAAACATCAGGCGGACGTCCCTTGGTCTCAGAGACATCACCATCGACAGCACCTGAGTGACACTCTAGGAATTGGAGGCCAGATAGCAGGGCCACAAGGAAAGTTGGAATTCCAACACGAACCTGGGAGAGCCTCAGAATCTGAGGGCGCAGGAATGTAAACCTAAGCATTGAAGAGCGCCCCAGGCAGCAAGACGCCCCTGGGTGCAAGGTGCTGATGGCCTAACGCAAGAGTTTCCGTGCAGGAAACTGCCTGTAATTAGAGAATTGCTGTGAATCCAGAATGGCCACCTGACCCATCCCTTGGGGGGGCTGTGGGAGGTGGTATATCGGCCCTTGCCTCTGCCTATTACAGGCAATCTGCAAGAGACCCTCAGACCTTGCAGGCCTAACATGGCCTGAGCCAGCAACCAAACAGGGGCAGAGACCAGGAGTACCTGGGGTCTGATAAAGAACTGGGGAAGGCAATGCAGCAAACTCTATCCTGTATCTGGAGGACACCACCTCCTGAACCGCCACAGTGAGGCGAAATTCCTCCTGATAAGAGCAAGGTGCTGCAGTCATCCCCTCACTCAGCCCGGGCGAGGGCGCCCCATCATGCTTGTGGGGGATTGGTGGAAGATTTGGGCTTAGCCCTGCCAGAGGGGCCAGAATGTTGCCTGCTGCTCGTGGGAAAGGAGTCAGCCCCAAAAACCCAGAACGACACCCCTGGTTCCTGTTTAACACTAAGGTAGGGGGGTGCTCCTGCCTCGAGGGGGCCGGGACGGCCGTCTGCGAAGGGGTGATTTGCCCTTTTTTTCCGAACAGGTCTAGACGGGCCCCAAATAGGCGTCACACTTTGAAGGGGAGCCCAGTAAGAGTCTTTTTTGTAGCATCATCAGCACCCCACTGTCGCAGCCAGAGCAGGCGACGAATAGCCACCGCAAGGGCGGAAGTTCTTGCACACATTCTAATCGCGTCCTCTAGCGCCAATAGAATAAACTTCACAAATACATCACAATTGGAGAGTGCATTGAACACCTCCCAAGGGAGATCTTCAGGGTGATGATCGAGCAATTTCTTGATGAGGGTCCTAGCGGCCACCGCAGTAATGGCTGCGGCACAGGCCGGACGCAGCACCGTCCCGGCACAGGAAAAGGCATGGGAGGCCAGCAGCTCAATGCGTCGGTCCTCAGCATCCCGAAGGGCGCTATAGGCAGGGGTTGTAATAAAGGGGGGGTTAGGGACCCCTATGATCGGCGCATCCACCACGGGGGGGGGGGCGAGCAACAATTAATCATCTTAGGGGGAAATAGGTATTTCCTATCCCAGTCCCCTGGAACCCCTGGAAGTTTACTGGGGCATTCCCATTCTTTGAGGGCAAGAGCATTAAAATGAGCCTGCTCTAAAAATTCCAAACGTGCAGTCGCAGTATGGAAACGCTCCCCTCTAGGCTTGGGGACCTGACCGGGGGGAGAGATAGACAGTGCCTTAAAGACCTTAAGCAACAGGTCGTCAGTGTCACACTGGCCCCAGTATTCCGGGCCAGAATCATCGTGAGTCCTCGTCATCTCATCAGAAGAGCTGGAGTCAGAGAACAATTCCCCTTCTTCAGAAGGGGTATAGTCACAGGGAGTAGCAAGCCCCTCAGTTCTCATAGAGCATACAGAAACATGGGGCGACAGGTGCCGCTTCCTACCAGGGCCCATACGCTCTGACAACCTAGCAATAATATGTTCAACCGTAGGCCGCCTGGAAGGGCCGGCAGCCTGCAATTCCCCACTTGTAGGCGACTCAGCAGGAGAGAGATTTATGCCTGGGGAGATAGGTGAATTGATGCTAGGTGTAGCCACTAGCCGACCTGATTGCAGGGCCAGTGCTTGCTCGGCACAGGGTACGCAGACCCGTGCCCTGCCAGCATCAGCATGGGGTTGTCCTCGCGCTATACACCACCGGTTGCATTATTCTGAGATGCCTCCATATGGTGATTAATCAAGGCACAATATGCCAGTAGGGACTTACACTATAAGTAACCCTGGATGCCCCAAGACCCCCTATGGAACTGGGAGAATTTAACAAGGCCCAACATAATTTAACACCGGGCCGGGAGAAGCCAATGATGTTCACCAGTCTGAAAGACATAATGGGAATAAAGGGAGTCAGAACCATGCGCAGTAAGAAGGATCATGAAAATCGCCCGCTAGGGCACTTACAGACCAAGGGAGGAGGAGGATCGCCACCACGCGTGCGTGCGACCAGCAGCAAAATGGCACCAAAGCGAACCTCGAAGGGCGGGCCAGATCGTACCGTGACGCGGAGCACGCCAACCTATGTCCCCGCCCCCCCCCCCCCCCCGAAGAGTGCGAAGCTCTGAGGTGGATACAAACTGTAATAGGAGCGGAGTGAATGGAACACTAGAGGAGATTATCTGCCACTGAAGACGCCGCAGCGTCTGAGGCGGCGTCGCCGCCCGGTGCTGCACATCCAGCAAGGAAGTTACACAGTAGGAACAAACTGCGTGGTTCTGTCCCCTGAGATACTAGTCCGGTCAGACTAAGGCCACAACGTGTAAAACATACACCAGACCTTACTACACACACTCCCCCCTTTCTTTACCCCCGGACTACGGGGGGAAACGAGGGAGGATGGCGACCCTTTGTATAGGGCCCACCACTACACGGGGCATGGGTTAATAGCGCAGGAGGGGCATCCTCTAGAGGCTCACCATCAGCCTAAACTGCCTACCCTTGGGTGGGGGACTGCGGTGGAGCATGGCTCCATAAGCACACAAGGTGCTGCCTACCTTCACCCGACTGATGCAGCCCAAGCTGGGAGGCACTTCACAGGGAGGACGGGTGGGAATAGTCCAACAGGGCCGCAGGCTTGATAGCCTCGCTCACCTGCGAGAGAGTGATACTTCATGTCTTCGCAGTCAGCACTGCAGAGAAATCTGGGGATTTGTGGGAGGTCCCTGGGTATATGAAGGGCCGGGAGGAGCCTGTTTTCGCATGCTTCTGCAGTACAGCGCCATCTGGCAATCTGGCAGAGGATAACCCGAGTGTAAGTATTATATTTGGAGAAGGACGTACTGTATACTAAGAATAATTCACCCGCAAATTCGCACACACGAATTTAATTCAACTGCCTTTGTGAATCGCTCCTAAGAAATAGTATTAGTGGGTGTATAAGCATCTGCATGTCAGACTACATTCAGAAAGATTACAAAAACAGCTGCTAAAAAGGCATGGCCAAAAAGCGCTGAACTCCAAAACGTTCAACAATAAGTAGCCAGTATGAAATCAAATTCAATAAAACATTTAATGAATATATTGGAGACACCACAGTCCATTCCTAGACAGTGCCTCTTTGGTATATAACCCCCAGTCCAAAATAAGTGATAAGTGACTGTATCCATCAGGTGTCTTCTCTCTTCAACGACTAGGTAGCCAGGCTCTAGAACTTCCTACAGGATGAGTTAAAGCTTTTGCTCTAGTCACCAACTATTGGCTATAAGCAATATCCACTCACCAGTATCCCTGGATGAACAACTTGATGGGGGAAGCATTTTTGCCAAGATTTCTTTAAAACCAAATCTTAAAATCAACTTGCGACAAACTATTTTTCATGTTAATACCATGTTTCCACGTTCTCCCTACGCACACCGCTACAAATAAAGCTCTGTTTGCCAGAATTATGGCTAGGTTAATCGCTATTTCCCAATTCCAGTGCTCACTACGAACGTAGGATGGTGTGAACTAAGGAAAACACGCACATCAGCTCCTATAGCCTATTGTTACGCTATTTCAGAAAACATCAAAATGTAAGCGGTGCAAATAATTCTAAAAAGCATATTCGTTTTTAACAGGATCAATCATATTTTCCCCCTTTATTATTATTAATGGCTAAATAATTTCTCAAACATTTACTACCGCCACCAAAAGAGGAACGAATGCATGTCACTGCACAATAACCACACAGGGCGGAAATACGTGTATTTACAAGTAGCTGTAAATATCATTTTTCAGTTGAGAAACTGAACTGAACTCTCTAAACTGGATTAAACACACTTTGCCTTTGATCAAGTGGTGCTTTTCTTCAGTTTATGAGCCCTGTGACAGTGTCTATAAGAAGGCTACAAAATCATTAACCCAAATGTGTAATTTCAGCCTGCCAGCTCTGGTGAGTATGGTCATGCTTCTGTCATTTGAGCAAAAACAAAGGGGGTTCTGTAACTGCTGGTTCCAAGATGAATATGTTCCTTACTTTTCATTCAAGCAAAACCACTTGCTGAACTAAATGCCAAATTAGGTTATTTTTGAACTCCATTCAGATAAGATCATTTACAGCGAATGAAGTCAAATGAAGTCATAAAAAGTAAATAAATAAGATGAGGAATTTCAGCTTACCATGGATAGAGCTAGGACTGCTGTTATAATTGGCAACAGCAATGGTAGACCTGTCGTTATCTAAGCTAACCCCATGCAAAAGAAATATTCAATAGTTAGCTATAACAAAAGCTGGAACCTGTAAAAGGTGAATTCTTAGATCTTCAGGTCCCTGTTCAAACTATTTAAAACAAACATCAATTACCTATCTGTCCAGGTCCCAAAGAATTCTAACCCAGCTACTCCAACTGCTCATGCTACAACCCATGCTTCCCAAATCCAAAAGAAACTCACCTTTTCCTTCTGAAGCTATGTGTAATAGGGGGCAGAAAACCAATACACACTGCAGTGAAGCAGATATATTTGGAGGAGTTGCAGATGTCATGTGTGTGCAAGCTGCTTGATGCCCTCTGTCAGATGGGAAAAGGACAAAACTGGAAGATTTAAGGTCAGAAGTCACCAACACCATAATTAATGAAAAATACAATTCTGTGAAATACTCACCTGTAGAATTGGTATTATAAGTATACAGTACGTCCTGCTCCAGATAGATTACTTACACTTGGGTTATCCTCCGCCAGATGGCGCTGCACTGCAGAGACATGTAAAACAGGCTCCTCCCAGCCCCTCAAATACCCGGGGACCTCCCACAAATCCCCAGCATTGAAAAGCAGTGAACAAGAAGCCGGGAGAATTTAACCACCCAAAAAACTGGTAACTATAACAATGACAACAATCGCCATACAGGGGATCCAGAATAATGCAAAAACCAGGGTGGGGTGGAGCAGGACGTACTGTATACTACCAATTCTACAGGTGAGTATTTCACAGAATTGTATTATTCTTAGTATACAGTACGTCCTGCTCCAGATAGATTACTTACACGTGAGACATCCAATAGCAGTGTCCATAAAGTAGGGTGGGATCCCCAATAAAAAAGGTAACAGCAGACAGTTTAAACCACTGCCGCCTGCAAAACCTTGCAGCCAAAAACAGCATCAGCTGAGGCCTTAACATCAACCTTGTAAAACTTTGTAAAGGTATGAACAGAAGACCAAGTAGCTGCCTTGCAAACTTGTTCAACAGAAGCCTGGTGCTGGAAGGCCCAAGAGGCACCAATAGCACGAGTAGAATGAGCAGTAAGGTGGAAGGGAGGATTCTTCCCCTTAGCAGAATAGGCCTGAATCACAGCCTGACGGATCCATTTGCTGATAGTAGACTTGGCAGGAGCCAAACCCTTCCCAGGACCAGAAGGGACCACAAAAAGAGCATCAGTTTTCCTGAAGGATGGGTGCAAAACCCTTTCCTTAGCATTGCTAGGATTAGGGCACAATGAAGGAAGAACAATATCTTGATTCAAATGAAAAGCAGACACCACCTTAGGCAGAAAATCCGGCTTAAAGCGGAACACCACCTTATCCTGGTGTCTCTCAAAGTATGGGGGCTGGATAGACAGAGCCGCCAGCTCAGACACACGCCTGACCAAAGTAATAGCCACCAGAAAGACAACCTTGAGGGTAAGTACAGCCAGAGCAGCATCCTGAATAGGTTCAAAGGGAGCACCCTGCAAGGCAGACAAGACCAAATTCAAATCCCAAACAGGGACCATAGGTTTTCGTGGGGGACGCACATGAGTAACCCCCTGAAAGAGTCTTAACCAAGGAATGCTGAGCAAAAGACTTCTGAAAGAAGACAGACAGGGCAGAAACCTGACCCTTCAAAGTACTGAGTTGGAGACCCGACTCCAACCCATGCTGTAAGAACTCCAGAACCCTGGGAACTGAGAACACCCGACAGGGAAGAGACCTAGACTCACACCAGTCAATGTAGGTACGCCATACCCTATAATAGATGGAAGAAGAAGTTTTCTTCCTAGTCTTCACCATGGTCTCAACCACCGAGGCAGACAAGCCTTTCTCCATCAAACTGGAGGTTTCAGCAGCCAGGCCGTCAAAGCCAGGTCAGGATCAGAGACACTTCCTGGAGGGCCCTCTTGCTCTGGGTCCCTCCCTGATGATTGATGTAGCCAACTGACGTCAGGTTGTCCGA
Source organism: Gastrophryne carolinensis (assembly GCA_027917425.1). Taxonomy (NCBI): domain Eukaryota; kingdom Metazoa; phylum Chordata; class Amphibia; order Anura; family Microhylidae; genus Gastrophryne; species Gastrophryne carolinensis. The sequence goes on from CM051234.1 coordinate 220,097,534, forward strand.
GCGCCCCTGAACAGGCAGGCCCTGAAGATGAGTACTCAAGCGAGCCAGAACTAACCTGATCGCTCACAGCTTCAAGACATTGATAGGTGTGTGGGCCTCCTAAGTGCCCCACCTCCCCTGGAACCGCAGGGACTTCCAGAAACCCCCCCCCCCCAACCTGATAGACTGGCATCCGTGGTGACCGTCTCCCAGGAAGGGGCAAGAAAGGATCTGCCCCCCAACAGGTTCCTTGAGTCCATCCACCACAAGAGGGACCTCCTTACCAGGAGGGAAAGCACACAGACCCTGTCCAGGGATGCTGGGTCCTTGTCCCATACAGACAATAGGAGAAGTTGCAGAAGCCCCAAGTGGAACTGAGCATAAGGGACCGCTTTGAAGCACGCCACCATCAGGCCCACCAGCTGCATCCCCTGCCTGGTGGAGGGATGGGGACAAGCTAGGAGGGACTGAGCCTGTGCAAGCAGATCGTCCACCTTCTGCTGAGGAAGGAAGATCCTTGCCTGAACTGTATCCAGATTCATTCCTAGGAATGGAGTTACCAAGGAAGGGGACAGTGAGGACTTGGGGTGGTTGATCACCCATCCAAATGACTCCAGAATGGACACCACCAGCTGAGTATCCAACTCTGCCTGATGTAGAGACTGGGAAGTGATTAGGATGTCCAGGTAGGGCAGCACGCGGACGCCCCTTGGCCTCATCAGACACATCACCCCCGCCAGCACCTTGGTGAGCACTCTGGGAGCTGAAGAGAGGCCAGATGGCAAGGCCACAAATTGGCAGTGTTGATCTTCCAACGCGAATCTGAGGAACCTTGGTGTCCTGAAAACACAGGAATGTGAAGGTAAGCATCTTTGATATCCACAGAAGTCATGAAACTCCAGGGGCGCAAGGAGCTGATGGCCGAGCGCAGAGTTTCCATGCGAAAAACGCCTGTTCTTGACAATTTGGTGAAGATCTGTAAATCCAGAATGGGCCTGACTGACCCATCTTTTTTTGGGAACCGTGAAAAGGTTGGTGTAGAGTCCCTTGCCTCTGTCCTTTAAGGGAAATCTGCAAATGACCCCCAGACCCAGCAGGCCTTACACGGCCTGCGCCAACACCTGAGCAGAGGCAGGGACCAGTACCCGGGACCTGTTAATCTTGGGGGAGGCCGCACAGCAGACTATCTTGTAGCCGGAGGACACTACCTCCTGAATCCACCGGTCTGAGGCGTGATGCCTCCAGACTGGAGCAAAGTGCCGCAGCCGTCCCCTCACCCTGAGGGGCGAGGGTGCCCCATCATGCTTGAGGGGACTTGGGAGAGGATTTGGGCTTAGCCCCCCCGGAGGAGCCAGGACGTTGTCTTCTGCTCCTGTGACAGGTATCTGCGGGAGCCCCCGCGAAGGACACCCCTGTTTCTTGTTTAACACCATGGTAGGGGGGTGAAGGGGGGCCCTGGCCCCGAAGGGGCCCAGACAGCCGTCTGCACTGGGGTAACTTACCTCTCTTAGCAAACAGGTCTAGACGGGCCCCAAACAGGCCCCTTAAAAGGAAGCCCAGTGAGGGCCTTCTTCGCAGCATTGTCAGCACCCCACTGTCGCAGCCAAACCAAGCGGCATATAGCCACCACAAGGGCAGAAGTTCTTGCACACATTCTGATGGTGTCATCCAATGCTAATAGGACAAAATTTACAAAAACATCAGAACTGGAGAGTGCATTAAACACCTCACAAGGGAGATCATCAGGGGCACTATCAAGCATATTTCGGATAAGGGTTCTAATGGCCACAGCAGTAATAGCAGAGGGACAGACCGGGCGCAGCGCCGTCCCCGCACATGCAAAGGCGTGGGAGGCCAGCAGGTCAATGCTCCGGTCCTCGGCATCCCGCAGGGTAGTAGAATCAGGGGAATGCATGACAGGGGCGTAAGATAGCCCTAGGATCGGGACATCCACCTCGGGGGGGGGGGGGGGGGGAATGATCAACATTTAACCACCTCAGGGGGAAAAGGATACTTCCTATCCCAATCCCTTGGGACCCCGAGAAGTTTACTGGGGCACTCACATTCCTTGAGCACAAGGGTATGGAAATGTGCCTGCTCTAGAAATTCCAGACATGATGTTGCTGTATGAAAACGCTCCCCTTTTTGCCTGGGAGCCTCACCAGGGAGAGAGATAGACAGAACCTCAAAGATCTGGGTCAATAATCTGTCAGTGTCATCCGGGGCCCAGGGGTCAGAGCCAGAATCGTCATGACCCCTTGGTCTCTCATCAGATGAGCCTGAGTCAGAAAAGAGCTCTCCTTCATCAGAAGGGGTATAGCCACACAGATTCATTAACTCCTGAGATCCCATAGGGAAAACAGTAACATTAGGCGTCAAGTGCCGCTTCTTACCAGGGCCCTTACGCGCTAAAGACCTCGCAATAATCTGTTCAGCAGTAGGCAGTCTAGAAGACACATCAGGCTGAGAATCCCCACAAGTATGCAACTCAACAGGAGAGAGATTTAAGCTGGGGGGAGTAATGAAACGAGGTGCAGCCACTGGCAGGCCAGATTGCAATGCAAGCACTTGCTCAGCACAGCATGAGGCTGTCCACACACTACACACAGCTGGTCTTATCCCAAGGGGACCCCGGTCACATTATCCTGAGATGCCTCCATATGGTGATTATTAGGCACAATATGCCAGTAGGGATTGACGCTATAAAGCAACCCTGGATGCCCCAATGACCCGCTAGGGAAGTGGGAGTAATTTTACAAGGCCCAACTATCAATTACACCGGGCTGGGAGAAGCCAATGGATTCACCCGTCTGAAAGACACAATGAGAAGAAAGGGTGTCAGTAACCAAACACACTATAATGAGTATAAAGCCGCCCACGAGGGAACTTACGGACCGTGGTAAGCAAGAACGTCACACGCGCGCGCGACCTGACAACATGGCGCCGAGCACCTCGAAGGGGGCGGGCCAGAGCGAGCCGTGACGCAGGGTGCGCCAGGCCAGGCCCCGCCCCCCGAAGAGCGCAAAGTCCGACAAGCAGCCAATGAGAATGCAGAAGCGTCTGAGGTAACGCCGCTGCCCGGCGCGGAACATCCAAATGAAGGAAAAGGCGCGCGCGCGGTGGCAGCATTGCAGTAGTAAAAAGACAAGTCAGCGCTGCGGCTGACAACATATACTAGTCCAAAAAACATGACAAAAGGCCGTATGCATGAATCACGATACCGCTCACCCACACACCCCCCTTCTTTCCCCCCCGAAGGCTACAGGGAGAATGAGGGAGGATGGCGGCCCTTTGCACAGGGCCCACCGCTACTGGGGCATGGGACAAAAATGCGGGAGGGGCATCCCATAAAGGCTCACCATCAGTCTAAACGGCCTACCCTTTGGTGGGGGACTGCGGTGGAGCAGCGCTCCATAGGCACGCAAGGTGCCGCCTACCTTCACCCGACCAGCGCAGCCCAGGCTGGGAGGCACATCACACGAAGGACGGGTGGGAATAGTCCAACAAGGCCGCAGGCTAATAGCCCCGCTCACCTGCGAGAGAGTGATAATTTCATGTCTTCGCAGTAAGCACTGCAGAGAAATCTGGGGATTTGTGGGAGGGCCCCGGGTATTTGAGGGGCCGGGAGGAGCCTGTTTTACATGTCTCTGCAGTGCAGCGCCATCTGGCGGAGGATAACCCAAGTGTAAGTAATCTATCTTAGCAGGACGTACTGTATACTAAGAATAACATCTGGTTTTATGAACCCCACAATTTTTCGCATGAACTTATCATGCACAGAAGGAGATTTATTATATCCTCAAGAAAGACAGACAGATTCACTTTCCTCATTCCCAATCTACATCTAGAACCATCTTCTTCTGCATCTTCTCTATCAAACAGGATATTGCTGGATTCATTAGCAAACTTTTAAAAGTCAAGGTTCAACCACTGAGATTCTTAGCATTAGTTTAAAGGAGAGCCACATTTCTTTACACTAACAGCTAAAAGCACGGGTTAATAGGGAAAATCCAGGCTACAATGTACAATTCTAAAATCATGAATGTTGAAATATTGGACGCTGCTGGCTTGATCTGCTAATTGGCCTCCTAAAAGGCATTAGCTAATGTGGGACAAGTTTGAGGCTTGGTTTCAACTGCCCTGTAGGATTTACAGCTAAACTCCAGTCCAAAATAGACAAAGATGGGATTATTGGTTCTCCTACCCGATAACTAAAGTTTTGGATACTGCTAAATCTGAAATCATTGTCCATCTCATTAGTTCTTGTAAAACGGAGCAGAACTTGCAGCCATGGGGCTGTGGCTGGCGCAACATACCCAATTCCCTACAGCATTGTAGAGAATCATTGTAGTGCATGTGCTATCACTCCCCCCTACCCCCCAAAAAAGGTGCTTTAGTCAATAGCCAAACATCTTATTTTTATCTAGTATATCTACCATTTCAGCAAGTTATCTTAAGCGTTTTATTCTTTTAACCCTTTAAACGCCAGCCACGTAAATTTTACGTGGCTGCCTCTCCAACAGTTAAACGCCAGCCACGTAAAATTTACGTGCCTGACTTTCCCCACAAATAAAAAAAAAAGTAAAAATAAAAGACACTTACCTGACCCCTCGTTCGATCCGGTCGGGTCTCCTCTTCAGCCAGAGGGGCTCCGATCACCCTTCGGGGCTCCTCCGGCTGCAGGGGAGGGCCCGGACCGGGTGCCCCCCCCCCCCCGTTTCAGCAGCCGCCCGGTTTTCTTTAATAAAAAAAAAAAAAAAAATGACAGTTACCTACCTTTGTCCCCGCCGGCTCTCCTCTTCACGGGGGGGGGGCTCCGATCCCCCCTCCCCGCTCTTCTGTCTTCTGGAGGGGGCATAACAGCCCTCCTCCCTCAGCAGCGTCTTCCGATGGCGGCCGCCATCTTGGATTCTGGCCCCGCCTCTTTGGGGCGGGGGCGGTGACGTCACCGCCGGGTGTCATCGGAGCACCCGGCGGTTCAGCTGTCAGATGCCAGTGACGGCTGGGCAGGGGAGGAGGGAGGTAGGTGATCCTCCGATCGCCTGCCTCCCCCCTCCTCTGCCCAGCCGTCACTGACAGCAGATCGCCACGGGACACAGAAGATGAAGATCGGAGGTGAGTAAAGTAAAAAATTTTTTTTTTTTTAAATAAAGTATTTACAAAAAAAGTGTCTGTCTTTTTTTTTTACTTTAACCCTTTGTGAACTGGTAAGGGGTCCATGTGACCCCTTATACCAGTTCACAGGGCTCGGGGGTCTGGCAAGTCACCTGCGCTAGCGGGTGACTTGCCATTAACCCCTGGCCCCCCAAATTACCTGCCTCCCCAAAGCCCAGGGGGGGGGGGCAGAAGAGCCGTGGCCCTAGGCTATGACGGCTTGTAGCCGCAGGGCCAGGGGCCACTAAAGCTGGCCCCTGCGCCCTGTTCTACAAGCCCCCATAGCTGGTCACAGGCTGGTTACGCTGGGTAGGGGGGACCTCACGCCATTTTTTTTTGGGATTTTTAAGGGTTTTAACCCTTAAAAATCCCAAAAATAAAATGGGGTCCCCCTCCCTTTGAGGGGGGACCCTATGTCATTTTTTTTTTAATTAACCCTTTGTTACCTGTAACCCAGCAGGAGAGCAGGAGCCTAAGTGATCAGCGTGGGACACAGGGATGGATGGGAGGTAAGTATAAAAAAAAAATAATTAAAAAAATATTTTTTTTAATAAAGTTTTTTTTAAAGTGTGTCTCTGTGTGTGTTTTTTTTTTTTTTACTTTTAACCCTTTGTGAACTGGTAAGGGGTCCATGTGACCCCTATACCAGTTCACAGGGCTCGGGGGTCTGGCAAGTCACCTGTGGCTAGTTTGGCCCCATTTACCTGCCTCCCAAAAAAACCTTAAAATTCCCCCAAGAAATGGTGCCCCCCCCTGTGAAGGGGGACCCCACACCAATTTTTTTTTTATTTAACCCTTTATTATGTGGATAGTAGTTGTATTTTATTTGTAAATGTTATAAAGTGCTCTTTTCAGTTTATGGGATCACCTGGACAGGAACGGGGGGCTACCGATGCATATGTGGTATCATTGTAATCGGGAGAAATGGGGCTTTCACATGCAATATGGCTTTCTTTAATAAAATAAATGTTTTTGTTTAAAATAAAGGAGACAATTTAAAAAATATATATTTTTTTATTTTTTTATTTATTTATTTGAAAATATTTAAAAAAGTAGAAAAAATACCAACAAGACATTTCATGTTAAAGCCTAAACTCTGCCAAAATGTCCTGCAAAAATCACAGTTAAACATCACGCAAAATGGTGAAAAATATCCTGTCAGGAGAGGGTGACAAAATCTCAAGTAGACTGGCAGTCAAAAGGTTACAGGTACCTATGCATGTTGGGTATTATTCTGCTCGGGGGACCTTGCGCTTTCAGATTTAGCTTGTTTTTTCTTATTTGCATATTGATATTTTAGGAAAATGTGTTTTTTATTCTGCTTTTTTATACATTTTTTTGTGAAATCCTGTGCAACCTATGAATTCTTCGAGATATTACTTCCAGAAAGATGAGCCCACTACAACAAGCTGGGTACGCTTAGAAAGCTTAACATGTGTACTTTCAGGGAATATATGGTTTATGGGGGATATTCCAAATGTAAAGGGTTGGTTTGGTAGAAAAAGCACAAGGTGCGCACTTTGTCTGCAGAGCTGAATATCTGAAGTAAAATTACCGTTATGCGCATGCTTTACTTTGGTGTGTTTGGCAACTCTTTCCTTGACAGAACCTATGCATGTTGGGTATCATTCTGTTTGGGGGATGTTGCTTTTTCAGATTTTCTGTTTTTTTCTGGTTTGCATATAGGTTTTTTTTAGGAAAATGTGGTTTTGATTCTGCTTTTTTATTCATTTTTAGGGAAACCCTGTGCAACCAAAGAATACATTGAGGGATTACTTCCAGAAAACTGCACCCATGTCAACAAGCCTGGTACGCCTAGAAAGCTTGAGGTGTGTACTTCTAGGGAATATATAGTTTGTGGGGGGTATTTCAAATGTAAAGGGTTGTTTTTCTTGAAAAACTGCAAGGTGCGCATAATGCATAGCACAGTTGTATCTGAAAATCTCCTAAAGCGTTGTTTCAGTTTGGGGGAGTCTCCTGGGCAGGAAAGGGTATCTACCTATACATATGTGGTACCGCTGTAACCGGAAGAAATTGGGGTTTCACACGCAATAAGATTTTATTGACAAACTTACATTTTTTATTACAAAAAAACACTACAAATTGTAAAAAATAGTTTTTTTTTTATTTTTTTGCACAATTGTCACCCAAAAATATTGAGAATACACTTAGAAAATGACAAACAAGACATTTTATGTTAAAGCCCAGGCTCCGCTGAAAAAAACAATATATCACTTTCCTGGGAAATCCCTGGAAATCCCTTCAAAAATCACAGTTGAACATGGGGAGCGCAAAATAGTGCAAAATGGTCTGGCAACAAAGGGTGACAAAATCTCAAGGTAGGCTGGCGGTTAAAGGGTTAAAGGTGCAATTTTATTGGCCCATGATATTTCATTGAACCAGTTCCATGAAATTTTCTCAGCAAAATAGATTATGTGTAAATACAAGTAACTAGCAATCGAAAAAGAAAGCATACCCACCAAGAAGAGATAAATGGTTCTACAAGATGTGAATGATCCATTTATTAAATAAAAAACAAAAAAGGATTATGTTACCAAATTTAAATGGTTTAGTCGTATTAATTGCTCATTTTGTGACCAATTGCTCTTTTATACTCTTACACTCCAGATTCAGTAAACGTTGAATAAGTTCCACACATGTAATTAGATTTTTCCCAGGACACATATCGCTTTGTAGCTAAATACCAAATAGGACTGCAGCGAACAGACCTTCCTGCTAGATCTTATTTCTTCATTATTTCCCTTTGGAAAACACGTTCTTGAAAAAATGCCATGTAAGACAAAGATCACAGAAAATTGGGATTTACCCAAATAAGAAATAACAGGATTAGGGGACTGCGCGGCCTGTGTAATTGAAGGGGCATGAGACAGATTTAAACTAGCTGAACTAACAGACCGTAAACATCTGACAGAAAAAACGTTTTAAACATCTTTTTTATACACCTATAGTGCTCTATAGCCACTGCCAAAAACATGAAAAACATTCAACTAGTAGCTCATAATTATTTGGTTCACTAACAAATTCAAAGCAAGATTTAGTTTTGAGTAATAATAAGAAACATATTTTAAAAGTTCACAATAGTTTGAAAGTGTGATGGCACCACCTGGAGGCAAGCAGCAATACAGCAGACTATCAGTACAAAGATAAAGCAAAATAGGCTTCCACTACAGGAACAAAACTTTTAATGTGTGATAAATCAAAATAGTGCAAAATAAAAACATTTTATAGGATACACTAAACCATAACCTAGAACCCGGGGCTGGTTTTTACTGCTGAAAAAAAAATGTAATTTTCCTGGAAATGCCCACAAAAATCAGTTATCTATATAGGAAAATGGTGAAAATGGTCTGGCAACAGAGAGTGACAAAATCTATAGATAGGATGGCACTGAAAGGGTTAAAACCCCAGTTTCCTATATGCTTATCTCATTCATTACTATGCTTAATATGATAAGCAACCCATGCAAAATGACTACTCCAACTTTAGGTCAGTTCCTAGGCAAAATAGCTCTCGGTGCGGAAGGAAAAAAGGACCAAAAAAACAAATCTTTCTGCTCCTCATATATCATATGGGCCTGCTGCTTCAGCATGCGCAATGGCTTTAGCTCCCAGGGAGATTGCACTGCTCGCCCCTGCCCGAGAAACTGCCCCATTTACCTTACTAGCATTCACATTTGATTAAGGACAAGATTCTGACAAAACTAGGAACATAAAACATTTTAGAAAAATCCCTCGATTTGCTTGAACCACAAACCATATGCGTCTACAACGGAACATCCCTAAAGGCTCCCGCAATAAACACCAAGGGGGGGATATCAGGTGGCCCCCTTCACTGGGCATAGTACATCATGGCAACCTAATGGTGAAATATACTGGGGAATCAATAATAAAAAAGCATAATCCTTTTTGATAATCGGCAAACCAGTATAAAGTAACTCATCATAGCAAAGCTGCAGTAAAGAAATATACTCCATAGTCCAAAACATGTTATAGGATTGTGGCTCTGGATGGATTACTTTTATTATTAAGCCTTACGGGATGGCCTTTTAATATGGACCAATAAAGCTGATGATTTATTATTGATTTACTGGTGCTGGCAACTTTTTTTTTTTTTTTTACATGGTTTTGTAGAAGGATTTCCCAAGATAAGAAACTGTTGCATAATCACATAGCATGTGACAAGCACAATTTCTTCAGCCCATACGGTCCACGGTGAACAGCATTATTCAGGAATTATGCCTGGAATATGTATAGTAGTTCGTAAAGAATGTCATGCGACAGTAAAATTATCAAACTGTGTACAGTAGGCTCAAGTACCCATTTAAAACTGAAACCTCTGAAAAAAAAAATTGGACAAAAAAAATACCATTTTGTGAGATACTCACCTGTAAAAATACCATTTTGTGAGATACTCACCTGTAAAATGGTTATTACGAGTATGTCACACCCCCCACTTCCCGATATTCATGACACTTGGGAACTCGGCCTGTAAAGGGCGATCTTGCAGAGATGACATGGAAAAAAGGAGCCCCTCCTGGTCCATAAGTACTGGGTTCCTCCCACTATTCCTCAGTCTTTTTAAACAGCAGTGAAGAACCAGGAAGAGCCAATTATATTCAATTATTGTAAAATTATATGAGAATAATAATACCAAATAAAGGATCCCTTAGAACAAAAAAAGCCAATTATATTCAATAATTGTAAAATTATTTGAAATAATAATACCAAATAAAGGATCCCTTAGAGCAAAAGAGCCAATTATATTCAATAATTGTAAAATTATTTGAAATAATAATAATAATCACCCTATAAAGGATCCCTCGAACAAAAAAGGGAAGTGGGGGGTGTGACATACTCGTAATAACCATTTTACAGGTGAGTATCTCACAAAATGGTATTATTCCTAGTATGTCGCACCCCCCACTTCCCGATATTCATGACACTTGGGACATCCAACAGTGTCTATAATGGGTGGGTATCCCAAAGGAATAATGCATAACTTAAATTACTGCAGCTTGCAGAACTTTGCGGCCAAAAACAGCATCCGCTGAGGCCCGCACATCAACCTTGTAAAACTTAGAAAAAGTATGCACAGAAGACCATGTCGCAGCCTTGCAGACTTGTTCAACAGAAGCTAGGTGCTGAAAAGCCCAAGAGGCTCCAATAGCACGAGTAGAATGAGCGGTGACACGAAAAGGGGGAACCTTCCCCTTAGCCATATAGGCCCCAATGATAACCTGACGTATCCACTTACTAAGGGAAGCTTTGGCAGGAGCAAAACCCTTCTTGGGCCCAGAAGGCACAACAAAAAAGGCATCCGTCTTGCGGAAGGCCGAGGTAGTAACTAAATAATACTTAGCACAACGAACTACTTCCAAAGAATGTAAGACCCTTTCCTTGTCGTTACTAGGTTTAGGACACAAGGAAGGAAGAACTATATCCTGATTTAGGTGGAAAGCAGACACCACCTAGGAAGAAAATCCGGTTTAAAACAGAAAACAACCTTATCTTGATGCCTCTCAAAATAAGGGGCTTGAATAGACAAAGCCGCCAGTTCAGAAACTCGGCGGACAGAAGTAATAGCAACTAAAAAGGCAACCTTCTGAGTAAGAATAGGAAAAGGAATATCCTGCAATGGCTCAAAGGGAGCAGCTTGCATAGCCGAAAGCACCAAATTAAGATCCCAAACAGGAAGTAAAGGCTTTCTGGGAGGCCGCACATGCGCGACTCCTAGGAAAAAGGTCTTAACCAAAGGATGAAGAGCAAACGATCTTTGAAAGAAAATTGCCAAGACTTGCCCTTTCAAAGTACTAATATGGAATCCCATATGAAGACCTCGTTGCAGATATTCCAGAATTTCTAGGAATAGAAAACACTCTACAGGGCAAAGCCCTGGATTCACACCAATCAATATAGGACCTCCAAGTCCTGTAATAAATGACAGAGGAAGACTTCTTCCTAGCTCTAATAAGAGTCTGAATAACCACATCAGAAAGACCTTCTTTCAAGATGGAGACTTCAGCAGCCATGCCGCCAAAGCCAGCGTTTGTAAATTGGGGTAACAAAGTTGACCCTGAGTGATAAGATCTGGAAGAAGAGGCAGATGGACCGATCCACTGCCAGCCTTACGACGTCTGCGTACCACAGACGTCTTGGCCACCTTGGTGCCACCAGAATTGCTAGCGCCTCCTCCAGTGCTAGCTTGAGCACCACCTTGCTGATCATGGAGAATGGGGGAAACAAATATAGGAACCCCAGATCCTTCCAGGCTAGAGACATGGCATCGGCTGCCACTGCCAGAGGATCCTGGGATAGAGACACAAAAGCTGGCAGCTTGTGATTGTGACGAGAAGCAAACAGGTCCAACCGTGGAGTCCCCCACTTGTGACAGAGGAACTGAAAGACCCTTGGATTGAGAGACCATTCTCCCTGGCGAGAACATCCCCTGCTCAGAGAGTCTGCCTCCACATTCTCTATCCCCGGAATGTAAACTGCAGATACGCAAGGAACATTGATCTCTGCCCACTGAAGGATCAGAGACACTTCCCGGAGGGCACCCCAACTGCGAGTTCCTCCCTGGTGATTGATGTATGCAACAACTGTTGGTTGTCTGACTGAATCTGAACTGGCAGACCCTGTAAGAAATGGGTCAGTCGAAGTAGACAAGACGTATGGCCCGAAGCTCTAATACATTGATTGGAGAATGAGCCTCCTGAGGCCCCCACAATCCTTGGAACTGATGCTTCTTCCAGAAGCCCCCCCAGCCCACCAGGCTGGCATCCGTGGTAACCAGTTCCCAACGCGGAGTCAGAAATGACTTGCCCTTCTGGAGGTTGTGCGATATTAACCACCACTGAAGGGACTGCAAATGTGGGGAGACAACAGACAAGTCTGATTTTAATGATAGTGGGCACCTGTCCCACTTTGCCAAGAGGAAGAGCTGAAGCGTCCTTATGTGAAACTGGGCAAACAGGACTGCCTCGAATGCAGCTACCATCAATCCCACTAGTCTCATCCCTAGACAGATAGACTGACGAGGGTTGAACAAGAATAGACGAATCAAGTCCTGAATCAGAACCATTCCAGAATCAGGCCCAGGAAGGGAATTTCCCTGGACGGACAGAGAGAGGATTTGGGGTAACTTATTACCCATCTGAACCTCTCTAGCGTAGAGACCACCATCCTGGTGTCCAACTCTGATTGTTCGAGGGAGGAGGCTGCGATAAGAAGATGCTCCAGAAAAGGCACAATGCGGATGCCCTGGACCCTGAATATAGCCATCACTCCTGCCAGCATCCTGGTAAAGACCCTTGGGGCCAAGGTAAGGCCGAATGGCAGGGCCACCAATTGATAATGCTGGTCTTCTATCGAGAACCTGAGAAATCTCTGGTGACCCGGAAAATAGGAATGTGCAAATAAGCATCCTTGATGTCTATGAATGTCATGAAGTCCCCCTGACGGAGAGCATCGATCGTTGATTGCAGAGACTCCATGCGGAATTTTCTGAAATGGATAAATTGATTGAGTCTCCTTAGGTCTAGGATAGGCCGAACAGAGCCGTCCTTTTTGGGTAACGTGAATAGGTTGGAGTAAAACCCCAAAACCCCTTTCCGCTGGAGGCACTAGGCCGATATCAGCCATGTTTAACAAATTCGCTACTGCTGCCCGCAGTCCCTGCGCAATTGCCGGATCTGATGGCATCCGGGACATGAAAAATCTGGGAGGAGGCTGGGAGGAGGCCGGGACTCGAATTCCAGTCTGTAACTGGAAGAGACTACTTCCAGAACCCAATTGTCTGATACCTCCCGAACCCAGACCTGGAAGAAGAACCGCAGCCGTCCCCCCACCCATAAGGGTGAGGGTGTCCCCTCATTGTTGAGCAGGCTTAGTGGAAGATTTGGTTTTGGACCCCCAATTCTGACTTGGACAGCCACGTCCCTTTACTCTATTCCATGCGTTCCCTCCAGGGGCTGAAAGGGTTAAAAGAGGCCATTCCACGAAAGGGAAGACGTTGTTTCTTACGCTGAGGTAATTTACCTCCTTTAGTGACAGAATCCAATTTTTCTCCAAAGAGGCGCAATCCCACAAAAGGGAGCGCTGTAAGCAATTTCTTGGCTACAATATCAGCTGCCCACTGCCGCAACCATACTGACCGCCGGAGGGCGACTAACAAGGCAGAGGTTCTGCTGCACATGAGCAGAGTATCATCTAAGGCAGAAAGTACAAAAGATGCAAACATCTCACATCGCTTAAGAGCGGCGTACTCATCAGAGGCCGGATCAAGCCCTGAGTAATTCATTAGGTCTCTCACAACAGACCTAATAGCCACTGTCATGAGTGCCGAAGCACCAACAGGCAGCAAGGCCGAGCCCACACTGTAAAAAGCGTGGTACGCCATTTGATCAATACGCTTATCCTCTCCATGTTTAACTGTAGTGGAGTCAGGAGAATGCAACACAGAAGAATTGGATAAATTAAGCACAGGGGCATCCACCCATGAGCAGAGTATCTATTAAAAATCCAGTCTCTCTATTAAATATTAATGCATAGATGGCCATTGTATGCTTGCGCACAATAGGAGTTTTTCTTCCGCATTTAACCCATCCGTGCAGTGAGTGTACACATGCCCAGAGCGGTGGGCACAGGTGGTGATGACCAACGCTTAACAGTATCAGCTGGGAAGGGATATTTCTTGTCCCAGCCCAAGGGAATGCCATGAAGCCGCGCAGGCTTCTCCCATTCTTTAAGAATAATATCATAAAAATGCTTTTGATCTGGGAATTCTAATGAGGTTTAGAGGCTCCAAAGAATTCCCCTTTTTAAGGAGGAACTAATTCAGGAGAAGTAATAATCAAAACCTCAAATAACTGAGCAAGAGCTTTTGGGGTATCCACAACACTTGCTTCACCCTGCTCAATCTCAGTACCAACAAATTGCTGTTCATCAGAAACATCTGATTCCTCATATAATTCTCCTTCTTCTAACTGAGAAGGATCAGACCAATCAAGCAATTCACAATTGTCTGACTCACCTGCCAGAGCGGCATGAGTCAAGTGCTTACTTTTAGCTGAGGCCTTCTTAGGCACAGAGTAGACATTAATCTTTCAAGATGAGCCAATCTGGCACATAAATCAGCATGCGACTCACCACCCATGACAATATCATTGGGGGTACGGACAAGACATGGCATGGAGTAGGAGATGAGGCATTAGCCGAAGGCACTGGAGCCTGGGCCTAGTTTGCTGCATAATAGTTAATTGTGCACAAGGGACGCAAAGAATTGCGTTATCCCAACAAGGGATGCCCCACATCCAAAACATTGCCGAGTCTATGCAGAGGGAATTGCATGTCCGTTATGCTGGAATGCCTCCATATGGTGTTTAGTATTATACTATAATTGATTATAGTCGCCAAGTATATATGGGATTTACGCAATTGCTACCCGGGATGCCCCTTTAAATAGTCCCAGGTGGGAGGATTGAAACACAAATGGACCCCCAAATAAGGCTTAAGGGCTTTATATATATATATATTTTTTTTTTTTTATAAGAACCAGGAGAAACCTCTTTTTAAATGAGTTTCCACCTACAGAGAAAACAAAAAAACAGTCACCAAATGCACACAATATAAATAAATGACAGAAAAAAACTCCCTTCGGCCAAGCTGAAGGGTACTCACAGCCCATGCAATGAGCTCACATCATGAGGTAAGGCCACAGGGAAGCAGGAAACAGGAAGTCAAACAGAGCATACAGGTGCTCTCTGAATAAAAGCATGCCTAAGCCCCGCCCACTTCCAGGATCACATGGCCAAAAATGGAGGGAAAATTCAAATCTGAACACAGCCAGAAAACAAAGAGCTTTAATAGGTAAGCAAAAAATGCTGCCTAGACAGAGATAGGAAAATCTAAATAAAACATTTCCTATTAAATAGTATAGTAAAACTTACATAATAAAAAGAAATAAAGACTTATTTTATATATCTCTTTTTTTTTCTCTGTGTGCATGGTGACAAATAAGCCCAGATAACGCCCCCCCCTCCCCCCCTCCTTTTTACCCAGCAGGGTTAAAGGAGAACTTAGGGGAGAGGATAGAAAAGCACCCATAAGGCACAAGGGGATTATAAAGGGACAGGGGCATCCCATGCCGGGAACACCAACCCGGAAGCCGCCTACCCACATTTAGGTCTCACGGAGGAGTAATACTCCTGTATACACCAGAAGGTGTATGTATCTACCTTTGCCTGAACCACACAGCCAGGGCTGGAAGGCATACAATATAACCAAACAGGTTTAAAGAGTTTCAGACATAAATAGAGAAAAAAAGGGGCCGGGAGCAAGCCCGGCTACCTGCAGCTTGAAGGAGAGTCATCTTCTGAATGCTTCGCCAACTGCAGAGACGAAAAGACTGAGGAATAGTGGGAGGAACCCAGTACTTATGGACCAGGAAGGGCTCCTTTCTTCCATGTCATCTCTGCAAGATCGCCCTCTACAGGCCAGGTTCCCAAGTGTCATGAATATCGGGAAGTGGGGGGTGTGACATACTAGGAATAGTTCTCTTTTTTGGATACAGTGAACAGTGAAATGCTGGAATTATGTATAACAAAATGCCCTACCTGGTTGCCAGCCTGGCTTGACTGTGCTTGCTGGACCACTAGGTTTGGATGCAGCTGGTGCAGCTTTGAAAGAAGCAGGCATACTTTTTGCTGGTGCAACAGAATAAGCAGCAGCAGTTGTTTCCACTGAACCACTGTTAACAGGAAAGAAAAAAAAATACATGAGAACTGATTAACTGTATTTATCATACACAAAAAGCAAAAACGTTATTACTAATATATATACCCTCCCCCATTCACTAGTGTGTTTACTCTGAATTACCAACATTATTGTATCCACTATTTTTTTTTACATTCATTTAAAGTGGTCCTACAACCATGTTCTGCATAATGGATGCTTAACTACTGACTGGCTCAGTGCCAGTTTGCTGGAACCCCCCCCCCCCCAGCATATACCCCTAGTTTCATTCACCTACACTGCAATACCTTGGCATAATGCAGCCTCACTACTAGCCACCAGAAGTCACATGGTCTGTGTTTCCAATGGCAGCAAAAAAAAAATGGAAGAAACTTTAGACCACTGGCAGTAAATCTCAGGGGCCGAATTTCACTGGGGGATTGTGTTGTAGGTGAGTGAAACTGGGGTTTAATGGCTCCCCCACCCCCAAAGCCTGTCACTTTGGGGTTTAGCATCCATTTTGTACAAAGTAAGTGTTAGTCTGCATTAAAGTTACCGAGGCAACACCCAAAGGGCTGCCGCCTAATCACACAAGGTTATAAGAAGTATAAGGATGTACAACAAAATTGATTTTAGCAAAAAACATGACAGGACAAAATCACTTTAAAATAACCAGAGGGTTGCAGGTCTGGTTCCTGGCTGAGGCTTGACTGAAGTGCTTTGAGCAAGGCATCTAACCTCCAACCACTTCCTATGTGTCGTGGATATGGCAGTCCACCACTCATGGCATGTGTGCGCTTACTGCCCCCTATCATTTGCACTTATGTGGTTTCTAGTGTGGGTCACTTTGTGTGTATAAGCATACAATGGTCATATCACATTGTACATAAAAAATAAAAAAGGTCCCACTGGGTTGTTATAGATGAAATTAAAAGAAATGAAATTGAGATAAAACCCCACAGACACCCAATAAGGGAAGTGGAAGCCCCCAATCAATACGCAAAATGTATAACAATATAAACCTATATAGACTTAGAAATGTCAGTGCAAAGAGTTGGAGGAGAGTGGCATACTCAAGTGTTAACAGTCTCCTAAACAAAAGACTCATGAATTCCTTGTTGTCTAGCAGGCGACGCCTGATGCAGTGGTGCTAGACACCACAGAGCGTGGTTGTGGGAAAATTGAATAAAATAAATAAAAAAGGGGGCCAAACTTTGAATACCCGCTACTGCATTCACAGGATGCTGCATGAGATGGAGAGGAGGCAAGGGACAGGCTTCAGGTGAGCTCCCTGCTGCCTTATACCAGCCACCATACAGTGCACAGCAAAAGTGATGGAGCACGATACTCACTGCGTTTATACTGTACCCTTAATTATCCAAATTATTTTACAAACATTACATAATTATGTATTTAATTCTCACACTGGTTTGAAAACCTCCTTATGTCAGCCATTCTGTTAAACCATTCTGTGACTAATTTCACCTGTTGAACATTCCCAATGCCCATGCAGTTTCTCTCTGGCCAGTCAGGGATTGAATGGCAGTTGTCAGTTATCCTGTGGCACTTGGTCACGTGGCTACATTTCAGCTACACTAAGTATAGTTGCCTTGATTTTATTACTACAAATATTATATGTGTGTGCGGGGGGGGGGGGGTTGTTTCCTAGTACAAGTATGCGGTTAACATGTTGTGATGGCTGTTGAATACTATGAACTACACTGGGAGATGAAAAATTTACTTTGCCAAAAAAGCAGGAAAATAAAGTTTTTTTTAATAAGTCCCATTGAGCTATGCACATTCACTTGCCCTATTTATAAAACTGGGAAAATAAAGACTGAATGTGCTTTTTTTTTTAACAGAAAATCAAATCACACTAATTGGAAGCATTACATTTGATTAAAAAGAGCTGACCTAAAAATACAATTCTGTGATTACTCACCTGTAGAATTGGTATTATGAGTATACAGTACGTCCTGCTCCAAATCTAATACTTACAG
Organism: Gastrophryne carolinensis; assembly: GCA_027917425.1. NCBI lineage: Eukaryota > Metazoa > Chordata > Amphibia > Anura > Microhylidae > Gastrophryne > Gastrophryne carolinensis. The sequence continues at coordinate 220,115,418 of CM051234.1, forward strand.
TTGGGATATACTCCGCCAGATGGCGCTGGACTGCAGAGTCATCGAAAATAGGCTCCTCCCGGCCCCTCAAATACCCGGGGACCTCCCACAAATCCCCAGCATTGAAAAGCAGTTAATGAGAAGCCGGGAGAATTAAACAATCCAAACTATCAACTATAACAATGATAATCACCATACAGGGTTTCCAAGAAAATGCAAACCAAGGGTGGGTTGGAGCAGGAAGTACTGTATACTCATAATACCAATTCTACAGGTGAGTATCACAGAATTGTATTATTCTTAGTATACAGTACGTCCTGCTCCAAATCTAATACTTACAGTTGGGACATCCAATAGCAGTGTCCATAAAGTAGGGTGGGATCCCCAAGAAAAATCAGCAGACAGTTTAAACCACTGCCGCCTGCAGAACCTTTCGGCCAAAAGCAGCATCAGCTGAGGCCCTAACATCAACCTTGTAAAACTTTGAAAAGGTATGAAAAGAAGACCAAGTAGCGGCCTTGCAAACTTGTTCAACAGAAGCCTGGTGCTGAAAAGCCCAAGAGGCACCAATAGCACAAGTGGAATGAGCAGTAAGGCGGAAGGGAGGATTCTTCCCCTTAGCAGAGTAGTCCTGAATCACAGCCTGACGAATCCACTTGCTGATAGTAGACTTGGCAGGAGCCAAACCCTTCCTAGGACCAGAAGGGACCACAAAAAGAGCAGCAGTTTTCCTGAAAGGTGCAGTAGCCACCAGATAGTACTTCAGACACCTAACCACATCCAAAGAGTGCAAAACCCTCTCCTTAGCATTGCTAGGATTAGGGCACAAAGAAGGAAGGACGATATCCTGATTCAAATGAAAGGCAGACACTACCTTAGGCAGAAAGTCAGGTTTGAAATGAAACACCACCTGGTCCTGGTGTCTCTCATATTAGGGGGGTGAATGGAAAGCGCCGCCAACTCCGACGCACGCCTGAAGTGATAGCCACCAGAAATACAACCTTGAGCATAAGAATGGCCAAAGGCAGCATCCTGCACAGGTTCAAAGGGAGCACCCTGCAAGGCTGACAGAACCAAGTTCAGATCCAAAACAGGCACCATAGGCTTACGTGGGGGATACACATGAGTGACCCACTGGAAAATAGTCCTGATCAGAGGGTGCTGAGCAAAGGACTTCTGGAAGAAAATAGCCAGGGCAGAAACCTGACCCTTCAGAGTGCTGAGTTGGAGCCCCACCTCCAACCCATGCTGCAGGAACAGCAGCCAAGCCGTCAAAGCCAGAGTTTGTAAATTGGGATGGCGTAGTGAGCCCTGAGTGAGCAGATCTGGCACAAAGGGCAGAGCGTACTGATCTACTGCCAGCTGTACCACCTCTGTGAACCACACTCTTCTTGGCCACCTGGGGGCCACCAGAATTGCTGGCACCCCTTCCACAGCAATCTTGCGCAGAACCCTGCCCAGCAGGGGAATTGGAGGGAAGACATACAGGAACTGAAAATCCTGCCATGACATTGCTAGCGCATCTGAGGTCAAGGCCAGAGGATCCTGGGACAGAGAGACAAAAGCTGGGAGCTTGTGATTGTGGAGGGACGCAAACAGATCCACATCTGGTTGACCCCAACGGTGACACTGAGATTGAAACACCCTGCTGCATAGGGACCATTCTCCCTGGCGAGAGGTCCCCCTGCTCAGAGAGTCCGCCAGGCGATTTTCCACCCCTGGGATGTACACAGCTGAAATGCAGGGGACATTGGCCTCCGCCCAAGTCAGGATCAGAGATGCTTCCTGGAGGGCCCCCTTGCTCCGGGTCCCTCCCTGATGATTGATGTAGGCAACTGCCGTCTGGTTGTCCGAGTGCACCTGAACAGGCAGGCCCCGAAGGTGAGTAGTCAAGTGAGCCAGAACTAGCCTGATCGCCCGCAGTTCCAAGACATTGATAGGTGTGTGGGCCTCCTGAGGGCCCCACCTCCTCTGGAACCGCAGGGACTTCCAGAAACCCCCCCCCCCAACCTGACAGACTGGCATCCGTGGTGACTGTCTCCCAGGAAGGGGCAAGAAAGGATCTGCCCTCCAACAGGTTGCTTGAGTCCATCCACCACGAGAGGGACCTCCTGACCAGGGGGGAGAGCACACAGACCCTGTCCAGGGAAGCTGGGTCCATGTCCCATACGGACAATAGGTGAAGTTGCAGAGGCCTCAAGTGGAACTGAGCATAAGGGACCGCTTCGAAGCATGCCACCATCAGGCCCACCAGCTGCATCCCCTGCCTGATGGAGGGATGGGGACAAGCTAGGAGGGACTGAGCCTGTGCAATCAGACTGTCCACCTTCTGTTGAGGAAGGAAGATCCAGATTCATTCCTAGGAATGGAGTTACCAAGGAAGGGGACAGTGAGGACTTGGGGTGGTTGATCACCCATCCAAATGACTCCAGAGTGGACACCACCAGCTGAGTATCCAACTCTGCCTGATGTAGAGACTGGGAAGTGATGAGAATGTCATCCAGATAGGGAAGCACAAGGACGCCCTGACATCAAGCCAGCCAGCACCTTGGTGAACACCCTGGGAGCTCAAGTGAGGCAGAAGGGCAAGGCCACAAACTGGTAGAGTTGATATATCAGAGCGAACCTGAGGAACCTTTGATGACCTGGGAACACAGGAATATGAAGATAAGCATCTTTGATGTCCACAGAAGTCATGAAATCCCCTTGGCGCAGGGAACTGATGGCAGAGCGCAAAGTTTCCATGCGAAATCGCCTGCCCCTGACAGACTTGTTGAGGATCTTCAAGTCCAGGATGGGCCTGCCTGAACCATCTTTTTTGGGTACTGTGAATAGGTTGGAATGAAAGCCCTTGCCTTTTTCTCTTAAGGGGACCTGGCAGATGACCCCCAGCTCCAGGAGGCCCTGCACTGCTTGCACTAGCTCCTGAGCTGACACAGGGTCCTGAGGAATCTGGGATCTGATGAATCTTGGAGGGGGATCAGCAGCAAACTCCAACTTGTAACCGGAGGACACTACCTCCTGAATCCACCGGTCTGAGACATGAAGCCTCCAGACGTGAGCGAAGTGCTGCAGCCGTCCCCCCACCCGGATGGGTGAGGGCGCCCCATCATGCCTGAGGGGGCTTGGGAGAGGATTTTGCTTTGGGACCCCAGGAGGAGCCAGGACGTCCTCTGCCCCTACCCCAGAAATATCCCCCGGCCCCAGGAAAGGAAACCCCCCTCCTCTGTCTGGCACCACGGTAAGGGGAGGAGAAGGAACCCTGACCCCGAAAGGGCCGAGATTGCCGCCTGCGCTGGGGTAACCTGCCTCCCTTAGCAAAAAGGTCCAGGCGGTCCCCAAACAGGCGCAGTCCTTTAAAGGGGAACCCAGTGAGAGCCTTCTTGGCAGCGTTGTCAGCAGCCCACTGGAGCAGCCAAACCGAGCAGCTTATGGCGACCACGAGGGCAGAAGTTCTGGCACACCTTCTGATGGTGTCATCCAATGCTGAGAGGACAAAATTTACAAAAATATCACAACTGGAGAGTGCATTAAACACCTAACAAGGCAAATCATCAGGGGCACTATCAAGCACATTTCTGATAAGGGTTCTAGTGGCCACAGCAGTAATGGCAGAGGCACAGACCGGGCGCAGCGCCGTCCCCGCACATGCAAAGGCGTGGGATGCCAGCTGGTCAATGCGCCGGTCCTCAGCATCCCGCAGGGTTGTAGAGTCAGGAGAATGCATGACAGAGGTGTTAGATAGCCCTAGGATCGGGGCATCCACCTGGGGGGGGGGGGGGGAGAGGCATGACCAACATTTAACCACCTCAGCAGGAAAGGTATACTTCCTATCGCAACTTTTTGGAACCCCGGGAAGTTTACAGGGGCGCTCCCATTCCTTGAGCACAAGGTTATGGAAATGTGCCTGCTAGGGAAATTCCAAACGTTATTTTGCTGTATGGAAAAGCTCCCCTCTTTGCCTGGGAGCTGCAACAGGGAGAGAGATGGACAGAACCTCAGGGGTCAGAGCCAGAATCGTCATGACCCCTTGGTCTCTCATCAGATGAGCCTGAATCAGAAAAGAGCTCCCCTTCATCAGACGGGGTATAGCCACAAAGATTCCAAAACTCCTCAGTCCCCATAGGGAAAACAGTGACATTAGGCGTCAAGTGCCGCTTCTTAGCAGGGGCCTTACGCGCTAAGGACTTAGCAATCAACTGCTCAACAGTAGCCAGTCTAGACACACCAGGCTGAGAATCCCCACTAGTATGCAACTCAGCAGGAGTGAGGTTTAAGCTTGGGGGAGTAGGCGAAGTAAAACGAGGTGCAGCCACTGGCAGGCCAGATTACAATGCAAGCACCTGCTCAGCACAGGGTACACAGACCCGCGCCTTGTCAGTGTCAGCATGAGGCTGCCCACACGCTACACACAGCCGGTCTAGTCCCGAAGGGACCCCGGTCACATTATCCTGGGATGCCTCCATATGGTGATTATAGTGGCGCTATACGCCAATAGGGAATAACGCTATATAACAACCCGGATGCCCCAATAACCTGCTAGGGAAGTGGGAGTATTATTTTTACAAAGCCTACAAGCTATATACTAATACGGGGCCGGGAGAAGCCAAAAGGGTTGGCCCCGCCTGAAAGACATAAGCAGACAAGACCTGTAAGCACACAGTAACAAAAGTGAAAGATATAAAGCTGCCGCGAGGGCACTTACGGACCGCTGTAGGTAGGGGTCCGTCGCGCATGGGCCAATCAAGGGGGGGGCCGGTATCAGCGATGACGCGGAGCGCGCCATAGACGGGCCCCGCCCCCCCGAAGAGCGCGAAGCCAGAACGTGCAGGCAGCCAATGATGGCGCACCAGCGCCTGAGGTAATGCCGCCGCCAAGCGCGGAACCAAGTCAGCGCGCGGCGGCAATTTCAAAAAGACAGTAAAGGCAAGTCAGCGGGGCGGTTGATACAAGACTAAACAGAATGGAAAAAGAGTGTAAAACACAGAATACATAGCATACACATTTAGACACCCCCCCCCCTCTTTTCCCCCGAAGGCTACAAGGAGGATGAGGGAGGACAGCGGCCACTTAAACAGGGCCCACCGATGGGCAGGGGCAAGGGGGCACTAGTGCGGGAGGGGCATCCCATAGAGGCTCACCATAAGCCTGAACCGCCTACCCTTTGGAGGGGGATTGCGGTGGAGCAGCGCTCCTAAGCACCTAACAGCGGTGCTGCCTACCTTCAACCGACCAGCGCAGCCAAGTCTGGGAGGCATAATACTAGTGGAACGGGTGGGAATAGTCCTACAGGGCCGCAGGCTAATAGCCCCGCTCACCTGCGAGTAGAGAGCCATTTCTCGTCCTTCGCAGCCAGACTGCAGAGAAATTCTGGGGATTTGTGGGAGGTCCCCGGGTATTTGAGGGGCCGGGAGGAGCCTATTTTCGATGTCTCTGCAGTCCAGCGCCATCTGGCGGAGTATATCCCAGGTGTAAGTATTAGATTTGGAGCAGGACGTACTGTATACTAAGAATTAAGGGTTTTCCAACAGCCAAAATGGACAGGGTAATTGAATTCTATTTGCATGGAGAACACATAACCTACATGCTGGAGACAAGCAGATGGTCTAGCTCAGCGTAACATTAAGTGACACATTATTTATAGGAGGTTATTCTAATGAAAAAGCACAGTCCAGTCGTTTGGATTTTTGTTAGTCTGCACAGAAAGCCTCACCTTGCAGATGGTTCGCTCACAAGCAAACCGGTGGACCTCCTTGCTGGCTTTAAATTTGGAAGAGGTAGTTTAACTATGGGTTCTATAAGAAGAGCATCCAAGAGGGAGCGATAGGCAAAGGGATTGGAGAGTCTAAGAAAGCAGAGAAATTAAGGAAGAAAATCCGACAGCTTTTACATATCAGCCACGCACATGGAAAACAAAACATTTATACACAGCTTATATTTCCAAAGGTAGGAAGGTTTAAGAGGATGTCCGGGGAAAGGTTTACATTAGCCTGCTTTCTGCTCACCTCAAACTGGTTGTCAAGGGGCTTTGTCTTTCAGTCAGCAGCACTTTAGCTGTCCTGACACAACCTATTGTGGCTGGCTAATGTAACCCTTTGTCTGGACAAACTTGTTAAAAACTGAAAAGCAAAAAAAAAAAAAAGAAATCCAGTAAGGATTAGTAAAGTGTTACTGCTGACCATATTTAAAAAAATATAGACACAGCAATCCTAAAGTAATAGGTTAGAATAAGGTGCTAAACATATATTCCTAATACCTGGCCTGTGCACCCACAACTGCAGCAACTGCAGCTACTGCATTGGTTTTGCTCTTAGAACTCTGAACAGTAACAGGCACATATACTTTGGAGGGACAAGGTGCAGACTTTGGTAGTTTGTCCAGAGGATTTTCTATGGGTTTGTTCTTTACTGTAAAGCTGATAGGAAAAGTAAACACAATTGCACTTAAATTGAAGTCTACAGTTTCTACACAGGCAAGCACAACCTGATGTTAAGCAACATATAACAAAATATTTACCTAAATATTTGGTTTTCAATGGATTATAAGACTTCCAAACCCCCCAAAATATTATTTCTTTACATTCCTAGAGCGGAACTCCAGTCAAAATACAAGAACCCTGTATGCATTTAACCCCTACCTCCTAAATAGATAGCAAGATAGCAAGTTTTTTCACAGCACTTATCCATTTTAAATGTTGGGAAAAATACCATTTTGTGAGTACTCGCCTGTAAAATGGGTATTACGAGTATGTCACACATCCCGCTTCCAACATCCATGACACTTGGGAACCGGCCTGTAGAGGGCGATCTTGCAGAGATGACATGGAAAAAAGGAGCCCCTCCTGGTCCATAAGTACCTGGGACCTCCCACTAATTCCCAGTCTTTTAAAAAAGCAGTGAGAAACCAGAAAGAGCAAATTATATAATATAAGAAACACCATATAAAAGGACCCCAGAACAAAAAAGGGCAGGGGAAGCGAGGTGTGTGACATACCCATTTTACAGGTGAGTACTCACAAAATGGTATTATTCCTAGTATGTCACACACCCCGCTTCCAACATCCATGACACTTGGGACATCCAAAAGCAGTGTCAATAATGGGTGGGGACCCAAGAAGAAAAATAAGGCATAACTTAAATTACTGCAGCTTGCAGAACTCTGCGGCCAAAAGCAGCATCCGCTGAGGCCCGCACATCAACCTTGTGAATCTTAGAAAAAGTATGTACCGAAGACCAAGTAGCAGCCTTACAAACCTGCCCAACAGAAGCCTGGTGCTGAAAAGCCCAAGAACCCCCAACAGCACGAGTAGAATGAGCAGTAACCCGAAAAGGGGGAACCACGTCTGTGGTTCGCAGACATCACAAGGCTGGCAGAGGATCAGTTGCATCTGCCTCTTCTTCCAGATCTCATCACCCAGGGTCAACCTGTTACCCCAATTTACCATAGCTGGCTTTGACGGCGTGGCTGCTGAAATCTCCATCTTAAAGGAGGAAGGTCTTTCTGACGCGGTCATTCAGACTCTTGTTAGAGCTAGGAAAAAGTCTTCCTGTTTACTACAGGACTTGGAGGTCCTATATTGATTGGTGTGAGTCAATGCTTGCTACAAACTGGTACTGAAACATGCTATTGCACCCAGAACCAAGAGTAATTGCTTGCTACAAACTGGCCAAACAACTTGCAACAAACAGGGATCTAACCCTACCATCATCTGCCAGAGGGGGAGAGGGGCATGGGATCCTCTGATCCCCTACCTCCCCTCCTCCAGCGATCACTGCATCAGTCATCGAGGTCGGTGAGGGACACAGGAGCAGACAATCAGGGGGGAGTAAAGAAAAAAAACATTTTCTTCTTTCCACTAGTGTGTAGTGTAGTGTTTTTTTTTTTTACATTTAACCATTTGTGAACTGATAAGAGATCTATGAGACCCCTATACCAGTTCACAAGGCTCTGGGTCTAGCAAGTCACCTGTGGCTAGTGGCTAACCCTTAAAATCACCCCAAAAATGTCCCCCCCACACGCTAATTTTTTTTTTTTAATTAAACCCATTATAGTGAGGGTAGTAGTTGTATTTTATTTGTAAAGGTCATAAAGTGCCCTTTTCAGTTTGGGGGATCTCCTGGGCAGGAACAGGGGGGCTACCAATACATATGTGGTTCCGTTGTAATCAGAAGAAATGGAGCTATCACATGCCCTTGTATTGTTCTGCTCGAGGGAACTTGCACTTTCAATTTAGCTTGTTTTTTTAGGTAAACCCTGTGCAACCAAATAATTCTTTGACAGATCACTTCCAGAAAGATGAAGCCACTACAATAAGCTGGGCACGCCTAGAATGCTTAACGCGTGTACTTTCAGGGAATATATGGGTGGTATTCCAAATGTAAAGGGTTGTTTTGGTTGAAAAAGAAAAAGGTGCACACCTTTCAGAGCTGAAATTACAAGTAAAATTACCATTAAATGCATGCTTGGCAACTCTTCCCTTGAATGTACCTATGAATGTTGGGTATTGTTCTGTGTGACCATGCTTTTCACATTTAACAAGTTTTTTCTTGTTGAAAATGTGGCTTTGATTTTGCTTTTCTATTCTGTTTCTAGAGAAACGCTTTGCAACCAAAGAACTAATTGAAGAATTACTTTCAGAAAATTGTGCCCACATCAACAAGCCTGGTACACCTAGAAAGCTTGAGGTGTGGACTCCCGGAGAATATATGGTTTGTGGAAGGAATTTCAAATGTAAAGCGTTTAAAAAAAAAACAAAAAAACAGCAAGGTGTGCATAGCATTTGTATTTTATCTGAAAATCTCGCAAAGTGCCGTTTCAGTTTGGGGGGGGGGGGGGGGGGGATGGGAGTCTCCTGGGCAGGAAAGGGTGTCTACCAATACATCAGGGAGAAATTAGACTTTTACATGCAATAAGATTTCATTTTAAAAAATTACATTTTTTACATTTTAACACGCTTTAGAAAAAAGCAGTACAAATAGTAAAAAACTTTTTTTGCACATATTTCACCCCAAAATTTTGAGAATACACTTAACAAATGACAAACAAGGCATTTCATGTTATCCCTTTCGCTGCCAGCCTACCTTGAGATTTTGTCACACTCTGTTGCCAGACCATGTTTCACTATTTTGCGCTACACATGTTCAACTGTGATTTTTGAAAGGATTTGCAGGGATTTCCCAGGAAAATGATATATTGTTTTTTTCAAGAGTCTGGGCTTCAACATGAAATCTCTTGTTTGTCATTTTTTAGTGTATTCTCAATACTTTTTGGTGAAATATGTGCAAAAAAAAATAAAAAAATCTATTTTTTTTGCAATTTTTTTTTGTAATACAAAATATAAGTTTGTCAATAAAATGTTATTGCGTGCGAAACCCTAATTTCTCCTAGTCACAGTGGTACCACATATGTATTGATAGACACCCTTTCCTGCCCAGGAGACTCCCCCAAACTGAAACAGAGCTTTAGGAGATTTTCAGATAAAATACAACTGCGCTATGCGCACCTTGCAGTTTTTCCAGAAAAACAACCATTTACACTTAAAATACCCCCCACAAACTATATATTCTCTGGAAGTACACACCTCAAGCTTTCTAGGCGTACCAAGCTTGTTTATGTGGGCTTAGTTTTCTGGAAGTAATTCCTCAATGTATTCTTTGGTTGCACAAAGCTTCCCTAAAAAAGAATAAAAAGGAAGAATCAAGCCACATTTTCCTAAAAAAAACTATATGCAAACAAGAAAAAACAAGTAAAATCTCAAAAAGCAACATGCCCCGAACAGAACGATACCCAACATGCATAGGTACTGTCAAAGGTAGAGTTGGCAAACACCCCAAAGTAAAGCATGCGCATAACAGTAATTTTACTTGAAAATTTCAGCTCTGCAGACAAAATGCGCACCTTGCAATTTTTCAACCAAAACAACCCTTTACATTTGGAATATCCCCTATAAACCATATATTCCCTGAAAGTACACATGTTAAGCTTTCTAAGAGTACCCAGTTTGTTGTAGTAGGCTCACCTTTCTGGAAGTAATCCCTCAAAGAATTCTTAGGTTGCACAGGGTTGCCCTAAAAAAATGAATTAAAAAACTGAATAACTAACATGTTTTCCTAAAATATAAATATGCAAACAAGAAAAATCTGAAAGAGCAAGGTCCCCCGAACAGAATACCCAACATGCATAGGTACTATTAACCCTTTTAATTGCCAGCCTACTTGAAGTTTTGTCACCCTCTGTTGACAGGTCATTTTTCCCCATTCTGTGCCATGTTTAACCGTGATTTTTGCCGGAATTTTCAGGAAAATTATAGATATATATTTTGCAGCAGAGTTTAGGCTTGAACATGAAATGTCTTGTTTGTAATTTTTCTACTGTTTTTTTTTTATATTTTTGTGTAAAAATAAATAAATATTTTTTAGACAATTTTCTCCTTTATTTTAAACAAAACATTTACTTTATTAGAGAAAAACATATTGAGTGTGAAAGCCCAATTTCTCCCGATTACAACGGTACCACATATGTATCGGTAGCCCCCCCATTCTTGCCCAGGAGACCCCCCAAACTGAAAATAGCACTTTATAACATTTACAAATAAAATACTACTACTATCCACACTATAAACATAAGGGGTTAATTAAAAAAAAAAATGACATAAGGTCCCCCCTCCCGGGGGGGACCCCATTTTTGGGGGAATTTTAAGGGTTAAAAACCCTTAAAAATCCCCAAAAAATTTAAATGGGTCCCCCCTTACCCAGCATTACCAGCCCGGGACCAGCTATGGGGGCTTGTAGGAACAGAGTGGAGGGGCCAGCTTTTGTGGCCCCCCACCCCGCAGCCTACAAGCCCACATAGCCTATGTGGGCCCGGGCTCTTCTGCCCCCCCCCCGGGCTTTGGGGAGGCAGGTAATTGGGGGTGCGGGGGTTAACGGCAAGTCACCTGCTAGCGGCAGGTGACTTGCCAGACCCCAGCCTTGTGAACTGGTAAGGGTCCCATGGACCCCTTACCAGTTCACAAGGGTTTAAGTGTAAAAAAAAAAAAAGACACTGACACATAAGAAAAATACAATTCTGTGAAGTACTCACCTGTAGAATTGGTATTATATGTATACAGTACGTCCTGCTCCAGATATAATACTTACACATGGGTTATCCTCCGCCAGATGGCGCTGTGCACTGCAGACATGCAAAAACAGCCTCCTCCTCCCACAAATCCCCAGCATTGAAAAGCAGTGAACCAGAAGCCGGGAGAATTTAACCACCAAAAACAACTGGTAAAGATAACAATGATAACAATCACCATACAGGGGATCCAGAATAATGCAAAAAAAAAAACAGGGTGGGGTGGAGCAGGATGTACTGTATACGTATAATACCAATTCTACAGGTGAGTACTTAACAGAATTGTATTATTCTAAGTATACAGTACGTCCTGCTCCAGATATAATACTTACACTTGGGACATCCAATAGCAGTGTCCATAAAGTAGGGTGGGATCCCCAACAAAAATGGCACAGCAGACAGTAGAGACACTGTCACCTGCAAACCTTGCCACCGAAAGCGACATGAGCAAAGGCTCCAACATCAACATCATAAAAACCTTTGAAAAGGTATGAACAAAAAACCAAGTAGCGGTCTAGCAAACGTGTACAACAAAACCTGGCGCTGAAAGGCCCAAGGATACCAAGTCACCAGTAGAATCAGAATAAGGTGAGAAGAAACTCATCACCTCAAAGGAATAGGCCTGAGTAACAGCCTGACAAGATCAAACGCTAACAGTCGTCCAGGAAGAAGCCAAACCTTCCCTAGGACCAGAAGGGAAGACCATCCAAGTAAAGGCTAGGCCAAGGGCCGCTTAACCCCTGGAAGCAGACGAGATCAGGCACATACAGAGGTAGGTGCCCACAAACCCCAAGGGGCATCAGTCCCCCTAAGGGACCAGAGACAATCCAGGAAAAAAATTCCAGCACCTGATGAGGGAAAGTAAATCCCCTTGCCTCAGAGTTACTAGGAATAAAGCACAGAAGAAAGACAACGTCTTAAATACATGAGCCTAAGCCACCACCATAGGCAGAAGGTCCGGCGTAAAGCGAAGCACCACCTTATCCTGGTGCATATCAAGGAACGAGGGCTAGCGAAACAGAGTCGCCCGCTCAGACACACGTCTGACTGAAGTAGCAGACCCAAAGGACAACTTTGAAGGTAAAAGACAGCCAGACAGCATCCTGAATCTGTCCGGAAGGAACACCTCGCAAGGCAAACAGCATAAGAATCCAATTCCCAACAAGGACCATAGAATTACGTGGGGAACGCAATGAGCAACCCCCGAAAGAATGCTTAGGCAAGGAAAATAAGCAAAAGACTTCTGCAGGAAAGCGAACAGGGCAGAACCTGACCCTTCAGAGTACCGAGTTGGAGAGCCAACTCCAAGCCATGCTGTAATAACTCTAGAACCCTGGGAACAGAGGAAGCCCGACAGGGAAGAGACCTAAACTAACACCAATCCATATGGGTAAGCCATACCTCAAAAGAGATGGAAGAAGAGGAAGAAGAGCCCTGCTCTTTAGACTTCCAATAGTCATGAACACAGAGTAGAGAAGCCTGTCTCCATAAGGACGGAAGAACCAGTAGTCAGGCCGGCTAGGCCAGAGACTGTAGATTGGAGTGACGTAAAGGAGGCCCTGAGCGAAATAGGGCGGCACCCCTAGCAGAAAGTACAGAACTACTACCCTAGGTATCACGTCTGCGAATCCACACTCCACTAGGCCACCCAGGGACCACCAGTATCAATGGTCCCCCTACCAGAGCAATTCTGCTCAGAAACCCCGCCTAGCAGGGGAAACGGAGACAAGACATACAGGCCAGAATGTCCTGTCATAAAATTACTAAATCCCCATGACCACGGCCAGAAGGTCCAGGGACAGGGAGATGAGTGGCAAGAGCTTGAAATAGTGACGGGGCACCAACCAGATCCACACTGGATGAACTTCATATTGACACAAGAATTATCACATCCTGTCGCAGAGGGACCTCCACCGGAGCGAATACCACTGATATGCAGGCAACATTGTCCTCCACCCAGATCAGGAACATATACCCTCCTGGGGGATCATCCTGCTCCAAGTCCCACACAGATGATTAAGTTAGACCACAGTCTTCAGAAAGACCGAGCGCCGCCAAACAGGCAGGCCGTGAAGAGGAGAAGTCAAGCGAGATAGTGTCAGCCTGAAAACTCACTTGTTTCAATACCGAGAGGTGCACGGACCTCCTAAAGGCCCCACATTCCCTGCACCCGCATGGGGTTACAGAAGAAAACCTCCCCATCAACCTGATAGGTTGGCATCCATGTTGACCATCTCTAGGAAGGGCAAGAAGGGAACTGCCCCCAGAAAGGTTCCTAGAGTAAGTCCGCTCAAAGAGGGACTCCTAACCAAGGGGGAAGGCACACATGACCCTGCTCCAGGGATGCTGGGTCCCAGTCCAGAATTAACAATAGAAGTTGCAGAAAAAAACCCAGGTAGAGGAGTATAAGGGACTTCATCTAAGCAAGTCATCAAACGGGCCCACCAGCTGCATTCGTGCCTGGTAAAGGGACTGGAACAGCAAGGAGGGACTGAACCCACGCAACCAGATTGTCCACCCTATTGTTGAGGAAGGAAGATTCTAGCCTGAACCGAATCTAGATTCATCCCTATGAATGGAGATACCAATCAAGAGGACAAGGAGGACTTGAGGTGAATGAACACCCATCCAAATTACGCCACCAGCCGTGTAGCTAACTCGACCTGACAGAGATTGGGAAGCGAAAGGACCACCTGGCAGGTCTCACGCGGACACCCCTTGGTCTCATCAGAGACATAGCCTCCATTAGTACCTTGGAGAGCACTCTGGAGGCAGAAGAGAGGCCAGATAACAAGGCCACAGACTAGCAGTGTTGGACATCCAACACAAACCTGAAGAGCCTTGGTGTCCAGAAGACACGGGGATGTGAGCATAAGCATCCTTGGTCTCCCCAGATGGCAAGGGCCCACTAGGCGCAAGGCACTAGTGGCCCATCCCAGATTTTTCATGCAGAAACTGCCTGAAATAGTAGAATTGCCGACAACCTGTAAATTCAGAATGGCAGACTGACTCATCCCTTTGGGAGAATGTGAAGGGGTTAGTGTAGCGGCACCTGCTTCTGCCTGTTAAGGGCAGACTGCAAATGACCTCCAGACCCCGCAGGCCGTGCCTGGCCTGCACCAGCACCCGAACAGAGGCAGGGACCAGGAGTACCCTGACAATCATGGGGGAGGCCGCGCAGCAACTTTATCCTGTATCCGGAGGAAACTACCTCCTGTATCCACCAGAAAGAGGCAACATGCCTCCTGATAGGAGCAAGGTGCTGCAGTCATCCCCTCACCCAGGCGGGCGAGGGCGCCCCATCTTGAGGGGATTTGGTGGAAGATTTAGGCTTAGCCCCGCGGGAGGGCCCAGAGCGTTGCCTGTTGCTCGTGGGGCAGGAGTCTGCACCAAGACTCCGGAAGGACACCCCTGGTTCTTGTTTAACGCTATGGTATGGAGGGGGAGGGGTGTCCCTGTCCCGAGGGGGCCGAGACGGGTGCCTGCGTCGGGGTGATTTGCCCTTTTTTCCAAACAGATCCAGACGGGCCCCAAACAGGCGTTGCCCTCTAAATGGGGAACCTGGTAAGAGTCCTTTTAGCAGCATAGTCAGCACCCCACTCTCGCAGCCAGATCAGGCGACGCATAGCCACCACAAGGGCAGAAGTCCTTGCACACATTCTAATAGTGTCATCCATAGCTAAAAGGATAAATCTTACAAATACATCACAACTGGAGAGATTAAACACCTCCCAGGGAAGATCAGCGTGATGCTCAAGCAGCTGTCCGATGAGGGTTCTGGCACAGTGATGGCCGCGGCACAGACCGGGCGCAGCGCCGTTCCTGCACAAGAAAAGGCGTGTGAAGCCAGCTTATTCATGCGCCGGTCCTCGGCATCCCGAAGGGTACTGTAAGCAGGAGCTGCAATAAAGGGGGGGTTAGGAACCCCGATGATCGGTGCGTCTAACACGGGGCGATGACCAACAATCAACCATCTCAGGGGGAAAAGGGTATTTCCAATCCCAGTCCCCTGGGGCCCCTGGAAGTTTACCGGGGTGTTCCCATTCCTCGAGTACAAGAGCATGGAAGTGAGCCTGCTCTAGGAATTCCAAGCGCGGTGTCGCTGTATGGAAACGCTCCCCTCTCGGCTTGGGAGCCACGTTAGGGAGAGAGATAGACAGAGCCTTAAAGATCCTAATCAACAATCCAATGGTGTCAAACTGGTTCCAGTCTTTATGGTCAGAATCGTCATGACTCCTCGGCTCCTCATCAGATGAGCCCGAGTCAGAGAACAGCCCTCCTTCATCAGAAGGGGTGCAGGCACGAGGAGTAGTGAACTCCTCCGATCCCTTAGTAAAGGCAGGAACAGGGGGCGTCGAGGACCGCTTCTTACCAGGGCCCGAGCGCTTTGTCGACCTCGTAATAATCTGGTCAGCCGTAGGCAGTCTGGAAGACGCAGCCGGCTGCAACTCCCCATTCGTATGCGACTCGGCAGAAGCGAGATTTAAGCCTGGGGGAATAGGAGTGTTAGGGCGAGGAGCAGCCCCTGGCGATCCTGGTTGCAGGACCAGTACTCGCTCGGCACACGGTGCACAGATCTGTGCCTTGTCAGCACCAAAGCGGGGATAGCCACACGTTATACACTGCCGGTCTTGTCCCAGAGCCCGGACACAAAATTCTGAGATGCCTCCATATGGTGATTATCAATGCAATATAAGTCAGTAGGGATTTATGCAATAGGCAACCCTGAATGTCCCAAAGGCCCGCTAGGAATGTGGGAGAATGTTTTGTAAGCCCGCTACGAGTTATGTTAGGCCGGGAGAAGCCCCTGGAGTCTTTGACGTCTGAAAGACAGAAGGGGAATAAGAGGTTTCAGGGCCATGCGCAGCAGAGAAAATTACTAATGATGAAAATCACCCATGAGGGAACTTACTGACCAGGGGAGGAGAAAGACCGCCAACACGCGCGCGAAGAACAAAATGGCGCCAACCGAACCTCGGAGGGCAGGCCTAATCTGGGCGTGACGCGGAGCGCGCCACGCCAGGTCCCCGCCTCCCCCAAAGAGCGCGAAGCTCTGAAGCAGCCATTAAGGCTTGACAAGCCAAGCATAGAATATGCCAGTAAAGGCATCTGCTAGTGGATACTCGTAAAGTCTAAAAGACGCCGCCACGATTCTGACGCCCGTAGGCGTGTACAAAAATTAGTTTCCTGCCCAAGTTGCAGGATAATAAAGCAGGACGTGCTGTACACGAATGCATAGTAAATTGAGAAAAGCCAAAAACAAACGGTGGCGGCCAGAATAGAAGGGGCAAGCAGCGCGGCTCTGACACCTAGTTGCCGGTCAGGGGCAAAAGTACGGCCATAAGCATGACAATACAGTACACTGAGACCGCCAACAGACACACACACCCCCCCTTCTTTTCGAGGGAGGACGGCGACCCTTTACACAGGGTCCACCTCTACATGGGGCAATAATGCAGGAGGGACATCCACTATGAGGCTCACCATCAGCCTAAACCGCCTACCCTTTGGTGGGGGACTGCGGTGGAGCATGGCTCCGTTAAGCACACATGGTGCTGCCTACCTTCACCCGACCAGCGCAGCCCAGGCTGGGAGGCACATCACAAGGAGGACGGGTGGGAATAGTCCAACAGGGCCGCAGGCTGTAATAGCCCCGCTCACCTGCGAGAGAGTGATACTTCATGTCTTCGCAGTCAGCACTGCAGAGAAATCTGGGGATTTGTGGGAGGTCCCTGGGTATATGAAGGGCCGGGAGGAGACTGTTTTTGCATGTCTGCAGTGCACAGCGCCATCTGGCGGAGGATAACCCAAGTGTAAGTATTATATCTGGAGCAGGACGTACTGTATACTTAGAATAAATATTTTATTATTTTTTTTTAACTTTTTAATACTTACCTCCCATCCATCCCTGTGTCCCACGCTGATCAATCTGGCTTCCTGCTCTCCTCCTGCAGCTGGAAGCCTTTTATAGCTGCTAGGTGACAGAACACAAAGGGTTAATTTAAAAAAAAAATGACATAAAAATGACATAAAATCCCCCCCCCCCCCAAAAAAAAGAAATGGGGTCCCCCTTACCCAGCATTACCAGCCCGGGACCAGCTATGGGGGCTTGTAGGAACAGAGTGGGGGGGGGGCAGCTTTTGTGGCCCCCCCCCACCCTGCAGCCTACGAGCCCACATAGCCTGTGTGGGCCCGGGCTCTTCTGCCCCCCCCCCCTGGGCTTTGGGGAGGCAGGTAATGGGGGTGCCGGGGGTTAATGGCAAGTCACCCGCTGCCATTCTCATGGACCCCTTACCAGTTCACAAGGGGTTAAATGTTAAATAAAAAGACACAGACACATAAGAAAAAAAAATGATCTTTATTTTTTTTTTTTTTTTTACTTTACTCACCACCGATCCTGTGTCCCCGGCGATCTGCGATGACAGCCGTCAGTCTGCTCGTGTGTTTGAAGGAGACAGTCTGGGGAGGGGCGATCTCAGCCCTCTCCTCCTCCCCATCTGCCCTCCTCCAGGCACCCGAGCAGACTGATTCTCTGTCTCGGGTGCCGGCATTAAGAGGGCTGCTGGTGACATCACAACGATGTCCCCCAGGGGGCAGGGCTAGCAGACCTGTTCCAGGAAGTGGGGGGGGGGGGGGCAATTTCTGCCCTCTCCTCGCCACAGAAGAGGCTGGGGGGCGATCGGAGGCCCCCCCCAGTGAAGAGGACACCCATCGGGAAACAGCGCGGCCTCAGGTAAGTAAATGTCATTTTGATTTTTTTTTTTTTTTTTTACAGTTAGCAGCTGCTGCTGCCGAAGTGGGGGGGGGGGCTATTCCGGGGGCTCTCCTGGAGCCATCAGACCCCCCACGGGGGATCGGATGGCACCAAATTAAAGGGGAGACCCGGCCGGATTCAACAAGGGGTCAGGTGAGTATTTTTTATTTTTATTTTTTTTACTAGCAGGGGGGAAAGTCAAGCTTCTACGTGCTTGGCTTGGCACTTAAGTGGAGTAGAAGCGAGCACGTAGAATCTACGTGCTTGGCACTGAAAGGGTTAAAGCCAAGACTGAAAAAAACTATATGTAATTTTCCCAAGACAACTCTGGTATTCATTAAAAAATCACAGTTGAACATGTGTAGTGCAAAATAACGGCAACAGAGGGTGACTTTAAGTAGGCTGGCAGTTATCAGGTTAAGGTCAACCTAAGCTGCTGGAGGTTGGAAGCTGAGCTCCCTGGACTTTGTGTAATGGACAATTTGCTTCTCATCCTGCAACCTAGCCCCCAATACCAGTTTTTAGGTTTGAAGCTCAGCATTAAATTTGATATACTCAAAATGTCAGACCAGGCTTAACTCAAAAAAGTTTTGGCTACCAGTCTATTACTAGACTGCAAAATCTTTCTAGTTTTGTACCTTGCTTGGGCCAAAGTTATACACTCCATGTTAGCTGGAAGTAAAGTATTGAGCTGGGATTCTAAGACTTTCATGGGATTCAGATGATGAACAACTAGAGTTGCAAACTATTCAGCAGATGTGCACATAACACAATAGAGGCATATTTGGCTCATAACTCAAAATAGTGCAGCGCTACAGACACCGTACCTGCTGAATACAGGAGATGTGGCCGAAGCAGTAATAATAGGCTGATCTGCAGCACATGAAGAGGAAACCTTAGAAGGTGATGGGACTTCAGTTTGAGTAGACACAGTGCATTTATCCTTAATTGCAATCTTTGACTCACAAGACAGATCTTCTAGGTTGGTACCAGGAACAATTGTAGTGGACCTTAGTTTTTATAAGAATTTGTAAACCGTTTAAAAACATACATTAACTTTCCGTAGACTGTTATCATCTGATACAATGTTGTAGTAATAGTAATGCCAAATATTGTCCTTTTTAAAATGTGAAGTTTTAGAAGGTGGAGGAAAAACAAGACAATCTATTGTATAAAAGAAAACATTGCTTGTATTGATCAATTTAATAAATTAACATAATACTCAACATAAAAAGCTGCAAATATTGTACCTAGTAGTAATAACTACACAAGATTTCCCATCTTGTTTTTTACTACATGAAAGAGAAGTTCACTTAGGTGAACTTCAATACAGACCTCAGATCAGATGTGCCTTTGGTCACAAGACAACCTTGTTTACACATTCATTCACTCCAGCAGAATCTATTGCAGTTTTGCAGCCCTGGTTTGTGAAGCCTGGTGATATAATTCTAGCTTTTGGCTTACTGGAAGTGTACAGAAAATAACCATTGACTGTGTTGGCAATAGAGAATAATCAGCACCCTGTCCTTGTACTCCTCACACACTCCCTTCAGGCTGGAGGCCAAAACTTTGGGCATGGATGTATGGGAGTGGGCAAAGGGAATAAGGGTAGCTTTGTACCTATATAAAACCTCTGATCTGGGGTCTGTTGGGAAAGTCCACCAATGTTGACCTTCCCTTTAAGTGCTCTCTTTTTATTTGTAGCTAAGGCAACCAAACCAGTTGCTGAATAACATGTTGCCAGTCATCTTAGTGACTTTTTCAAGGGTATTGATTCAAGCTGTGATTCGTTATACTATTGAAAGATAGGCACTTCACAAATGAATACCGTAACCCCATGTGAATTTTGACAAAAGGCAAACGAAGAACAAAACTGAAAACTGGAGTAACACGCAGTGTGTATATGCGTATGCCATTTTTGTACAAGCAATATTATGTTAAAAGTAGACCAAAACCCAGGATAGTTAATAGTTTTGACTATCCTGAGTTTTGGTCCAATTGGGGGTGCTCCGCTGTGTGAAACCCCCCAGATCGCCCGAACCCAGCTCACCTTTTCCCAGTCCCACTACGCGTCCAAGAGCAGCGGCTCTGACGGCAGCATCCTCTGGCTGGCGCGGGCACGCTCCCTGTTAGAGGGAGGCAGTGGATACGGCCGTCAGAGCCGCTGCTCTTAGACGCGTGGTGGGAAACGGGAAGAGGTGAGCTGGGTTCGGGGCGATCTGGGGGGGGTTTCACACAGTGGGACACCCCCGATCGGGGTGCAACTGGGGAAAGGACCAAAACCCAGGATAGTGGTTTTTGTCCACTTTAGGAAAGCCAGTTAGATGTCTGCAACTTATCTTTACTTTTTCAACAATTACTTATTACTACAGCAATATAACATATCTATGAATGAGAATTTTCAGACCTGTTCTGGGTAAAGCTCTGCTTTAAACACCAACTTCGAACTAGTAAGCATTTAGGTTAAGTAACCGTATTTTTCGCCCTATAAGACGCACCCTGGATTTGAAAATTAGAAAAAAATATTCTGAACCAAATAGTGTGCTAGAATACCTCCTACCAACCACCCCATTATAGACAGTGTGCAGAATTCCCCCCGATCACACCATCACAGACCCCACATTACAGGCAGTGCGCGGGCATCCCCAATACAGGCAGTGCGCGGGCATCCCCAATACAGGCAGTGCGCGGGCATCCCCAATACAGGCAGTGCGCGGGCATCCCCAATACAGGCAGTGCGCGGGCATCCCCAATACAGGCAGTGCGCGGGCATCCCCAATACAGGCAGTGCGCGGGCATCCCCAATACAGGCAGTGCGCGGGCATCCCCAATACAGGCAGTGCGCTGGCATCCCCAATACAGGCAGTGCGCTGGCATCCCCAATACAGGCAGTGCGCTGGCATCCCCAATACAGGCAGTGCGCTGGCATCCCCAATACAGGCAGTGCGCTGGCATCCCCAATACAGGCAGTGCGCTGGCATCCCCAATACAGGCAGTGCGCTGGCATCCCCAATACAGGCAGTGCGCTGGCATCCCCAATACAGGCAGTGCGCTGGCATCCCCAATACAGGCAGTGCGCTGGCATCCCCAATACAGGCAGTGCGCTGGCATCCCCAATACAGGCAGTGCGCTGGCATCCCCAATACAGGAAGTGCGCTGGCATCCCCAATACAGGCAGTGCGCTGGCATCCCCAATACAGGCAGTGCGCTGGCATCCCCAATACCGGCAGTGCGCTGGCATCCCCAATACCGGCAGTGCGCTGGCATCCCCAATACCGGCAGTGCGCTGGCATCCCCAATACCGGCAGTGCGCTGGCATCCCCAATACCGGCAGTGTGCAGGCATCCCGAAAACAGGCAGTGTGCGGGCATCCCGAAAACAGGCAGTGTGCGGGCATCCCCAAAGGGGGCAGTGAGCGGGCATCCCCAATACAGGCAGTGTGCTAGCATCCCCAATACAGGCAGTGTGCTGGCATCCCCAATACAGGCAGTGTGCTGGCATCCCCAATACAGGCAGTGTGCTGGCATCCCCAATACAGGCATTGTGCGGGCATCCCAAGGGGGGCATTGTGCGGGCATCCCAAGGGGGGCATTGTGCGGGCATCCCAAGGGGGGCATTGTGCGGGCATCCCCAAGGGGGGCATTGTGCTGGTATTCCTAGGGGGCAGTGTGCGGGCATCCCAAGGTGCACATTGTGCAGGCATCCCAAGGGGGGCATTGTGTTGGCATCCCCAAGGAGGGCATTGTACAGTTTAACAAAACTGGCGTTCCTGCTGCAAGTTCAGAAGGGCCAATTCCCGCCCGGGGGCGGGGCCTGTAACTCCTGCCAGCGTCCAATGACGTTGGCAGGAGTCACAGGCCACGCCCACCCGGGGTCCGGGATCGGCTCGCTGTCAACATGCGGCCGACTGCCGATTCCCGCCGCCGCTCCCCACTGACCCTGTAAGCAGCAGTCAGCCTTATGTTCACAGCAAGCCGGCCTGGCGTGACGCGCTGGCAGGCGTCACAGGCCACGCCCACCCCAGCTCGCTGTGAACATACTGCTGACAGCTGCTCCCCACCGCCTTACACTCTTACAGGGGCGGCTGCGGAAGCGGCAGTTAGCCGCATGTTGACAGCGAGCCGATTCCGAACCCCGGGTGGGCGTGGCCTGTGACTCCTGCCAACGTCACGCTGGCAGGAGTTACAGGCCATGCCCTACCCAGGGGCCGGAGGAGGCAGTTTTTTTTTTACATTCGCCCGTTAAGACGCACGGACATTTTCCCCCCACTTTTGGGGAAAATTAAGTGCGTCTTATATGGCGAAAAATACGGTATGTGTTAATATGTAAAAAAAATGCAAAAAACATTTTATTTTATAAGGCTGAAATCTCATGTGAAGAAAAAAAACACTACACAGTTATTCTGTGGAGCATGGAGAATAATGTGAATTTGTTGAGTATTATGTTCTTTTTATAGCATTATCAGTGCCAGATGGGAAACAGACTACTGACAAACAAGTCTAACCTCATGTAAACTGATGCAGTTTTAGATATTGTAGCTACTTGACCAGTGACATTTTGGGTCCTAATAGTAGCAGGTGGAAAAGGTGCACTTTTTGGCAAAGACTCCAAAGGATTCTCAAACAAAGCCCTTCTAATGGAAAAAAAATGGGGGGGGGGGGGGGGGGGAGAGAAGAATGAAGAAAAGAGAAGAAAAGCCAAGTGAAAAAAAAGAATCAAAGGTTGCACATTTATCTGGTTTTGCTAGCTACCGTATATATAAGCCACAATTGTACGTCATAATAGCTAGATGTGTCACTAAGCAGCCGGGCCCTGAAGCAGCAGGATGTCGTCGCAGGGACGATGGGGGGGAGATTGGCCCCTTTTTATTTTTGGTCCGATGACCAATCTTTAAATCTATCCACTGATCTGAAAAATAAATGTGATATTTCTATATAATTATTTCTATATTATTCCCCATATTAATTTCAGTACTAGCAACAAGGCCACTGGTCAAGACAAATGCGACACATCTGATCTGTGTGAAAAAATACAATTCTGTGATTACTCACCTGTAGAATTGGTATTATGAGTATACAGTACGTCCTGCTCCAAATCTAATACTTACAGTTGGGATATACTCCGCCAGATGGCGCTGGACTGCAGAGACATCGAAAATAGGCTCCTCCCGGCCCCTCAAATACCCGGGGACCTCCCACAAATCCCCAGCATTGAAAAGCAGTTAATGAGAAGCCGGGAGAATTAAACAATCCAAACTATCAACTATAACAAGGATAACAATCACCATACAGGGAATCCAAAATAATGCAACCAAGGGTGGGTGGGAGCAGGACGTACTGTATACTCATAATACCAACTCTATAGGTGAGTAATCACAGAATTGTATTATTCTTAGTATACAGTACGTCCTGCTCCAAATCTAATACTTACAGTTGGGACATCCAATAGCAGTGTCCATAAGTAGGGTAGGATCCCCAAGAAAAATCAGCAGCAGACAGTTTAAACCACTGCCGCCTGCAGAACCTTTCGGCCAAAAGCAGCATCAGCTGAGGCCCTAACATCAACCTTGTAAAACTTTGAAAAGGTATGAACAGAAGACCAAGTAGCGGCCTTGCAAACTTGTTCAACAGAAGCCTGGTGCTGAAAAGCCCAAGAAGCACCAATAGCACGAGTGGAATGAGCAGTAAGGCGGAAGGGAGGAGTCTTCCCCTTAGCAGAGTAGGCCTGAATCACAGCCTGACGAATCCACTTGCTGATAGTAGACTTGGCAGGAGCCAAACCCTTCCTAGGACCAGAAGGGACCACAAAAAGAGCATCAGTTTTCCTGAAAGGTGCAGTAGCCACCAGATAGTACTTCAGACACCTAACCACATCCAAAGAGTGCTCCTTAGCATTGCTAGGATTAGGGCACAAAGAAGGAAGAACAATGTCCTGATTCAAATGAAAAGCAGACACTACTTTAGGCAGAAAGTCAGGTTTGAAACGAAACACCACCTTGTCCTGTGTCTCTCACAGTAGAGGGGCTGAATGGAAAGCGCCGCCAACTCAGACACACGCCTGACCGAAGTGATAGCCACCAGAAATACAACCTTGAGCATAAGAATGGCCAAGGCAGCATCCTGCACAGGTTCAAAGGGAGCACATTGCAAGGCTGACAGAACCAAGTTCAGATCCCAAACAGGCACCATAGGCTTACGTGGGGGGCGCACATGAGTGACCCCCTGGAAAAAAGTCCTGATCAGAGGGTGTTGAGCAAAGGACTTCTGGAAGAAAATAGCCAGGGCAGAAACCTGACCCTTCAGAGTGCTGAATTGGGGCCCCATCTCCAACCCATGCTGCAGAAACTCCAGAAACCTGGGAATAGAAAACACACGACAGGGAAGAGACTTAGACTCACACCAGTCAATGTAGGCACGCCAAACCCTGTAATAAATGGAAGAGGAAGACATTTTCCTAGCTTTAATCAAAGTATCCACTACAGAGGAAGACAGCCCCTTCTCCATCAAGATGGAGGTTTCAGCAGCCAAGCCGTCAAAGCCCGAGTTTGTAAATTGGGATGGCGTAATGAGCCCTGAGTGAGCAGATCTGGCACCAAGGGCAGAGCATACTGATCTACCGCCAGCTGTACCACGTCTGCGAACCACTCTTCTTGGGAGCCACCAGAATTGCTGGCACCCTTTCCAGAGCAATCTTGCGCAGAACCCTGCCCAGCAGGGGGATTGGAGGGAAGACATACAGGAACTGAAAGTCCTGCCATGACATTGCTAGCGCATCCGAGGTCAAGGCCAGAGGATCCTGGGACAGAGAGACAAAGGCTGGGAGCTTGTGATTGTGGGGGGACGCAAACAGATCCACATCTGGTTGGCCCCAACGGTGACACAGAGATTGGAACACCCTGCTGCATAGGGACCATTCTCCCTGGCGAGAGGTCCCCTTGCTCAGGGAGTCCGCCAGGTGATTTTCCACCCCCGGGATGTACACAGCTGATATGCAGGGGACACTGGCCTCTGCCCCAAGTCAGGATCAGAGACGCTTCCTGGAGGGCCCCCTTGCTCGGGGTCCCTCCCTGATGATTGATGTAGGCGACAGGCAGGCCCCGAAGGTGAGTAGTCCAATGAGCCAGAACTAGCCTGATCGCCCGCAGTTCCCAGACATTGATAGGTGTGTGGGCCTCCTGAGGGCCCCACCTCCCCTGGAACCACAGGGACTTCCAGAAACCCCCCCCCCCCAACCTGACAGACTGGCATCCGTGATGACCGTCTCCCAGGAAGGGGCAAGAAAGGATCTGCCCCCCAACAGGTTCCTTGAGTCCATCCACCACGAGAGGGACATCCTGACCAGGGGGGAGAGCACACAGACCCTGTCCAGCGACGCTGGGTCCTTGTCCCATACGGACAATAGGAGAAGTTGCAGGGGCCTCAAGTGGAACTGAGCATAAGGGGGACTGAGCCTGTGCAATCAGACTGTCCACCTTCTGTTGAGGAAGGAAGATCCTTGCCTGAACTGTATCCAGATTCATTCCTAGGAATGGAATTACCAAGGAAGGGGACAGTGAGGACTTGGGGTGGTTGATCACCCACCCAAATGACTCCAGAGTAGACACCACGAGCGGAGTATCCAACTCTGCCTGATGTAAAGACTGGGAAGTGATGAGAATGTCGTCCAGATAGGGAAGCACGCGGACGCCCTGACATTTGAGCAGAGACATCACGCCAGCCAGCACCTTGGTGAACACCCTGGGAGCTGAAGTGAGGCCGAAGGGCAAGGCCACAAATTGGTAGTGCTGATTCATCAGAGCGAACCTGAGGAACCTTTGATGACCTGGGAACACAGGAATATGAAGATAAGCATCTTTGATGTCCACAGAAATCATGAAATCCCCTTGGTGCAGGGAACTGATGGCAGAGTTTCCATGCGAAAGCGCCTGCCCCTGACAGACTTGTTGAGGATTTTCAAGTCCAGGATGGGCCTGCCTGAACCATCTTTTTTGGGTACTGTGAATAGATTGGAATAAAAGCCCTTGCCTTTTTCTCTTAAGGGGGCCTGGCAGATGACCCCCAGCTCCAGGAGGCCTTGCACTGCTTGCACTAGCTCCTGAGCTGACAAAGGGTCCTGAGGAATCTGGGATCTGATGAATCTTGGAGGGGGATCGGCAGCAAACTCCAACTTGTAACCGGAGGACACTACCTCCTGGATCCACCGGTCTGAGATATGAAGCCTCCAGACGTGAGTGAAGTGCTGCAGCCGTCCCCCCACCCGGATGGGTGAGGGCGTCCCATCATGCCTGAGGGGACTTGGGAGAGGATTTTGCTTTGGGACCCCAGGAGGAGCCAGGACGTCCACGTCCTCTGCCTCTACCCCAGAAATCTCCCCGGGCCCCAGGAAAGGAAACCCCCCTTCCCTGCCTGGCACCACTGTAAGGGGAGGAGTAGGAACCCTGACCCCGAAAGGGCCGAGATTGCCGCCTGTGCTGGGGTAACCTGCCTCCCTTAGCAAAAAGGTCCAGGCGATCCCCAAACAGACGCAGACCTTTAAAGGGAAACCCAGTGAGGGCCTTCTTGGCAGCGTTGTCAGCAGCCCGCTGGTGCAGCCAAACCGAGCGGCGTATAGCCACCACAAGGGCAGAAGTTCTGGCACACATTCTGATGGTGTCATCCAATGCTGAGAGGACAAAATTTACAAAAACATCACAACTGGAGAGTGCATTAAAACACCTCACAAGGCAAATCATCAGGGGCACTATCAAGCATATTTCTGATAAGGGTTCTAGTGGCCACAGCAGTAATGGCAGAGGCACAGACCGGACGCAGCGCCGTCCCTGCACATGCAAAGGCGTGGGATGCCAGCTGGTCAATGCGCCGGTCCTCAGCATCCCGCAGGGTAGTAGAGTCTGGGGGAATGCATGACAGAGGTGTTAGATAGCCCTAGGATCGGGGCATCCACCTCGGGGGGGGGGGGGGGATGACCAACATTTAACCACCTCAGCAGGAAAGGGATACTTCCCATCCCAACTCTTTGGAACCCCGGGAAGTTTACTGGAGCACTCCCATTCCTTGAGCACAAGGTTATGGAAATGTGCCTGCTCTGGAAATTCCAGATGTGATTTTGCTGTATGAAAAAGCTCCCCTCTTTGCCTGGGAGCCGCAACAGGGGGAGAGATGGACAGAACCTCAAAAAATACAACTCTGTGAAGTACTCCCCTGTAGAGTTGATATTATATGCATACAGCACGTCCTGCTCCAGGATAGTAATAACATGTGGGTAATCCTCCGCCTCAGGCGGCGTGCACTGCAGACATGTAGAAAACAAGCTCCTCCCGGCCCTACATATACCGAAGGACCTCCCACAAATCCCCAGCATTGAAAAGCAGTCAGAAGAGAAGCCGGGAGGAACAACCACCCAGAAAAGCTGGTAATAATATCTATTGATAACAATCACCAAACATGGGATCCAGAACAAGTGAACCAGGGTGGGGTGGAGCAGGACGTGCTGTATGCATATAATATCAACTCTACAGGTGAGTACTTCACAGAGTTGTATTATTCTAAGCATACAGCACGTCCTGCTCCAGGATAGTAATAACATGTGGGACATCCAATAGCAGTGTCCATAAGCAGGGTGGGATCCCCAGGAAAAAACAAGGCACAGCGGACAGTAAAGGCGCTGTCACCTGCAAAACTTGCAACAGGCATGACATGAGCAAAGGCTCTAACGTCAGTCTCATAACAAGACCAGAAGGTATGAACAGAGACAAGCCATAAGTCTAGCAACTGAATCAACAGAAAAAATCCTGGTGCTGAAGGGCCAATGGTACCCAGGCACCAATAGAACGGAATAAACAGGAAAAAGGGGAGAATCTTTCCCCTAAAGAGAAACATAGGTCAGTGCAATGACCCAACCAGCTCACAGGCCAGGAAGCCTCGTGGCAAAACTTGTAACACCCCGTAAGGGAAACATAACAGGTCACCCGACCAAGGTGGGAATACTGACCCCTAATTATCACGGCTTCACTCAGGATCAGGGAACATCCAGAAGGATTAATCCAAAGGGCGCAACGGCGCTGGAAGGAGATATCAGGCCCATACATAAAGAGGTGCCCATAGACACCAAGAGCATCAGTCCCCCTACGGCCATGAAAACCCTCATGGGGAAAAGTGCAACACCTGTATAGGGAATGTAGCCCTTCATATAAGTATTATTAAGAATAAAGTCCATAGTTAGACTGAAGGACTAAAACGCTGATCCTACAGACCACTCGGACCGGAGGCCCGTCGTAAGAAGGAACACCCCCAAGGTATGGGGTGCCTGTAGCCATATACATCTGTGTAATATATATATATATATATATATATATATATATATATATATATATATATATATATATATCTATCTCGAGCCAAGGTTAAGTAACCAGATCCACCTTCTTAGGCACACGTCTGAGTCAGGAGGCCCCAGAGAAGCGACCTGGACTACCAGGCAGCTCAGACAGCATCCAGCAAAAAGTCCCCAGGAAATCCGCAGGGTAAAATTGAAAGGTGATCCCCACAGGGACCATGGGACTACTTGGAAGATGCAGCTAAGCAATCCCCAACGGAATTCCCCACGAGGGCGACAGAACCAGACTCCTGCAGGAAAGGCCAGGACAGAACCTGCACCTTCAGAGTCCCCAGATGGGGAGCCAACCCCAACTTACGCTATAATGACTTTAAAGTCCCTGGGAACCGAGAACGTTTAACAGGGAAGAGACCAAGGCTCATGCCAATCAATATGGTTTACCACAAAAAAAAACCCCCATAGACGGGGGAAGTGGAAGCTGGGGAGCTTGTTCCCCGCCCCCCCCCATTGCTAAGTCATTCAGAAGATAAGGCCCGTCACCAAGGGGTGAATGAATCCGCTGTCAATCCCCAGACAGGAACCTTATATTGGGACAAAGGAAGGGACCTGACAAGGGTAGAACTGCACTCCTGAGAGAGTGAACAGGTCAGTAGACCTCAGCAGAGGCATCTGCGAGCCACAGCTCATAAGGCCAGCCAGGCCATCCATCTCACGGGACTCTCTATCAGGCCAACCGTGCGCAGAACCCCCCAAGTAGGGTGATGAAAGGAAGGCATATAAATAACAAGTCCATGCCTAAAATACTCAGCACCCCAGACCAGAATCAGAGTATTCTGGGACAGCAAACACAAGGGCAGAGCCCCTGTGTTAGGAGGGAGACCCAACAGAGCCACGCTAGGCTCCCCGGGCGACACCAGGATAGCATAACCTGCCGCTAAGAGCATCCATAGAAGCGAATACCGCTGAGAAGCAGGGGAAGTAGACCCCCGCCCAAGGCAGGATCAGGGACCCTCCAGAGGGAGCATCCTGCCACAATCTTTAGACCAGTAGTAAAACAGGCCATTGTCATTCAACAGACCAGGAGTCCCCCAATAAACCGACCGATCCTAAAGGGGGAGAAGTCCAGCCATATAGAGTCAACGGAGGGCACACCGTTTCAACAAAACCAGCAGGTAAGAAGGACCCTCTAGGGGACCCTACCCAGAACCCACGGGGATTGTGGAAATGTTTTTCCCTTTCCCCGCCAAACCTGCGAGACTTGGTATCCAGGGTGACCATACACTGGAAGATGCTAATAAGGAGGGGGGGGTGCCCCCTGACGGGGCCCTTAAATATAGGAAGCTCAAGAGGAACCATCTTACCAAGGGGGCATGAGCACCGACCAAGAACCGGGGTGCTGGACATATGTAGGCTCAATAACCTACTGCGCCGAAGAGCCCAAGGGCTCGGTATATAAGTGACATCACCTAGATGTGCCGCCAACGGGCCCACGAGTTGCCATCCCACCTGGTGAAGGTAGGGAGCCAGTAAAGGGGGGCAGAGCCCCCGTAACCAGGGGTCCCCTTAGCCAGAGAAGAAGGTTTCAAGCCTGAACCGAACCCCAGGAATGGGGGATAGCGGATAAGGGACCATGATAGATTGAGGTGACTGAGCAATCACCCAGTGGCTCCCAGGGGACACCTCTGGCCGACCAATCCACTCTGCCGGACGCAGAGACTGGGGAGTAGGAAAAGACGACCCGGTAGGTCCTAACGCAGACGCCCCAGGCGTGTCAGAGACATCACCCCCATTCGTGCCATGGCGAATAGCCTGGGGACGAAAGAGAAGCCCCAAATATTGGCTCTATCCGCAGGGTTGGTCCTGCAACACTATCTAGAAATGGTCTCGGTGTCCAGCAGACACAAGGGAAACAAAGAAGATCTAGTACTTCACAAGAGGCCGGAAGCCCCCGTGACCCCAGACAGAGGTGTCATATAGAGACTACCTGTGAAGGTAGCATTGCCAAGCCTGCCATAGGCCAATGTGGCCCAGACTGCCACATACTGTTGAGGGAGGGAGGAAGAATAATATAGAGGCCATAGCCCCATATCGTTAAGGGCAACCTGTCAGTAAGCCCAAACACCGTAGGCCCAGTCCGGCCTGCGCCAATTCCTGAAGGAGAAACAGGGACTAGAAGCTCCCTGACAATCACTGAGAGGGACCGCCCAGCAAAACCTATCCTGTGTCCAGGGGAATTACATCCTGGAACCACCAGAAGGAGAAGGTATATACCTGGATGGGAGACAGCTGCTGCAGCGGTACCCTCGCCCAGAAGGGCAAGGGCGCCCCTTCATGCTTGGGAGGTCTTGGCAGATTTGGACTTAGTCCTGCCAGAAGGCCTCGGGCACTGCCTGCCCGCCCCATGGTGGAAATCCACACCGAACAGTTGGAAGCACACCTCAGGTTCGCGTTTGACACCAACGTAGGGAGGTGGAGGGGTGACCCTGCCTCGTGGAGGCCGGAGCGGCCTTCTGTGCAAGGGCGCTTTACCCTTTTTACCAAAAAGGTCCAAACAGGCCCCAAACAACCGCCGACCTCTGAATGGAAGGCAAGTGAGAGCCTTTTTTGTAGCCTCGTCAGCACCCCACTGTCGCAGCCAGACCAGGCGGCGAATAGCTACCGCAAGGGCTGAGGTTCTAGCACACATCTTAATGGTGTCATCCAGTGCTGATAGAATAAACTTCACAAACACTTCACAGTCACAGCGCATTAAACACCCCCCAAGGGAGGTCCTCAGGGCGGTGATCTAGAATTTTTCTGACAAGAGTCCTGGCGGCCACCGCAGTGATGGCCGCGGCACAAACCGGGCGCAGAGCCGTCCCAGCACACGAGAAGGCGTGGGAAGCCAGTCTGTCAATTCGCCGGGCCTCGGCATCCCGAAGGGTACGGTAAAAAGGTCATGAAAGGGGGGTTTGTGACCCCTATAACCGGCGCGTCCACCACCAGGGGAGCTGACCATAAATTAACCACATCAGGAGGGAAAGGGTACTTCCATTCCCAGACCCCTGGAACCCCTTTAAGCTTACAAGGCGATTCCCATTCTTGGGATATAAGATTCTGGAAATGTTCCTGTTCTAGGAACTCCAAGCGTGGCGGCGCTGTATGGAAACTCTCCCTCTTAGACTTGGGGATCTCTCCAGGTGGGGAGATTGACAAAACCTCAAAAATCTTAATAAGACCCCAAGAACCGGGCTCCTAATCATCCCGTTCGAGGAGCCCGAATCT
Organism: Gastrophryne carolinensis; assembly: GCA_027917425.1. Taxonomy (NCBI): domain Eukaryota; kingdom Metazoa; phylum Chordata; class Amphibia; order Anura; family Microhylidae; genus Gastrophryne; species Gastrophryne carolinensis. Next base: position 220,146,868 of record CM051234.1, read on the forward strand.
GAGAATAGCTCACCTTCCTCAGAAGGGTCAGGGTCCTGCATATCAGCAGAGTCATCGGTATCGTCAGGAACCGGGGAACCAGGAGGCGTCAGGGACCGCTTCTTACCAGGGCCCATACGCTCCGCCAATCCAGAAAGCATCTGCTCCGCCGTGGGTAACACACGCGGCACTAATTGCAGGTCATCCCTACTCGAGTGGGACTCATCATGAGTGATATTTGGGAGCGGGGAGACAGGAGTAAGGAAGGGAGGTTCCTCTGTTGGCAAACCTGCCTGTTCTGCACACTGTCCACAGACCTGTGCCCTGTCAGCCTCAGCCTGGGGCCGACCACACACTGCGCACAGCCGGTCATGTTCCGGAGGGACCCCGGTTACATAATTCTGAAATGCCTCCATATGGTGATTATTAAGCAGTATGACCGCAGGGATTTATGCAATAGGCAACCCTGGATGCCCCAAAAACCCGCTAGTAATGTGGGAAAATTTGTAGAGTGGACCCGCTGTAATATATGTTAGGCCGGGGAAAGGCACCGAAGTCTTGGCTTCTGAAAGACATAATGGGACAAGAGGGGTGGAGTCAGTGCCATGCGCAGCCCGAAAAGCATTGAACCATGCCGCCCCAGAGGGCACTTACATGACCAAGGGAGGAGGTGAACCACACCACGCGCGCGAAGATAGAGAAAAATGGCACCAGCGAACCTTGAGGGGTGGGCCAGGTTGGCCTGTGACGCGGAGCGCGTTATGCCAAGTCTCCGCCTCCCCCAAAGAGCGCGAAGCTCTAACCGACGGCAAGCGTAGGACAGCTGAGAATATGCATACTTCTAAAAAGCTGACACGCTGGGATAATGCTGCCGACTAGCAGCTTGTTAATGAAAAGTACGGCTCACACTGTATAACAAGGCGGGACACTGACCCCAAGAATAAAAAAACCAAGGTCTAAAAGTGAAGTTAGCACTAGGGCTGCCACACATACCCCCCCCCTTCTTTTCCCCCAAGTTACGGGAGGAAGCGAGGGGAAAGCGGACAGTGTCCATAGACTAAGTCTGTGAGGGGCACGGGCAAGATTGCGGGAGGGGCATCCACCAGAGGCTCACCATCGGCCTGACCGCCTACCCTATGGAGGGGGATTGCGGTGGAGCATGGCTCCGTTCAGCACACCCGATGCTGCCTACCTTCACCCGACCCGCGCAGCCCAGGCTGGGAGGCATATGTCTTCTGAAGAGGACGGGTGAAAATAGTCCCACAGGACCTTGGGCCGTAAGGCCCGCTCGCCTGCGAGAGCGTGATACTTCATGTCTTCGCAGTTCCAGCACTGAAGAGAAATCTGGGGATTTGTGGGAGGTCCTTCGGTGTATGTAGGGCTGGGAGGAGCTTGTTTTCTACATGTCTGCAGTGCACGGCGCCTGAGGCGGAGGATTACCCACATGTTATTACTATCCTGGAGCAGGACGTGCTGTATGCTTAGAATATCTGGGTCAATAATCTGTCAGTGTCATCCGGGGCCCAGGGGTCAGAGCCAGAATAGTCATGACCCCTTGGTCTCTCATCAGATGAGCCTGAATCAGAAAAGAGCTCCCCTTCATCGGACGGGGTATAGCCACAAAGATTCCAAAACATCTCAGTTCCCATAGGGAAAACCGTGACATTAGGCGTCAAGTGCCGCTTCTTAGCAGGGGCCTTACACACTAAGGACTTCGCAATCAACTGCTCAACAGTAGCCAGTCTAGAAGACACATCAGGCTGAGAATCCCCACTAGTATGCAACTCAGCAGGAGTGAGGTTTAAGCTTGGGGGAGTAGGTGAAGTTAAACGAGGTGCAGCCACTGGCAGGCCAGATTGCAATGCAAGCACCTGCTCAGCACAGGGTACACAGACCCACGCCTTGTCAGCGTCAGGCTGCCCACACGCTACACACAGCCGGTCTTGCCCGGAAGGGACCCCGGTCATCCTGGGATGCCTCCATATGGTGATTATAGCGGCGCTATATGCCGATAGGGAATAACGCTAAATAGCAACCCCGGATGCCCCAATAACCCGCTAGGGAAGTGGGAGTATTATTTTTACAAGGCCTACAAGTATATACTAATACAGAGCCGGGAGAAGCCAAAGGGTTCGTCCCGCCTGAAAGACATAAGCAGACAAGACCTGTAAGCACACAGTAATAAAAATGAAAGATATAAAGCCGCCCGCTAGGGCACTTACAGACCGCGGTCCGTCGCACATGGGCCAAACAGGCAGGATAAAGATGGCGTTGGTCTACCTCGAGGGGCGGGCCAGTATCAGCGATGACGCAGAGCGCGCCAAAGACTGGCCCTGCCCCCCCCCGAAGAGCGCGAAGCCACGAACGTGCAAGCAGCCAATGACGGCGCACCAGCGCCTGAGGTAATGCCGCCGCCAAGCGCGGAACCAAGTCAGCGGCGGCAATTTTAAAAAAAAGACAGTAAAGACAAGCCAGCGCGGCGGCGGTGGCTGACACAAGACTAAAACAGAATGGAAAAAAAAGGTGTAAAACACAGAATGCCTAGCATACATATTTACACACCCCCTCTTTTCCCCCGAAGACTACAAGGAGGATGAGGGAGGACAGCGGCCACTTAAACAGGGCCCACCGATGGGCAGGGGCAAGGGGGCACTAGTGCGGGAGGGGCATCCATAGAGGCTCACCATAAGCCTGAACCGCCTACCCTTTGGTGGGGGATTGCGGTGGAGCAGCGCTCCTAAGCACCTAACAGCTGTGCTGCCTACCTTCACCCGACCAGCGCAGCCAAGGCTGGGAGGCATATTACTAGTGGAACGGGTGGGAATAGTCCTACAAGGCCGCGTAGAGAGCCACTTCTTGTCCTTCGCAGCCAGACTGCAGAGAAATTCTGGGAATTTGTGGGAGGTCCCCGGGTATTTGAGGGGCCGGGAGGAGCCTATTTTCGATGTCTCTGCAGTCCAGCACCATCTGGCGGAGTATATCCCAATTGTACGTATTAGATTTGGAGCAGGACGTACTGTATACTAATAACATTTCTATGAAATCTGTCATCTGCAGAATTTCCACAGCCATGAAATTCATTGCCCCATGTGATCACTGAAAGACTGATTAGGTCACTTTTCTGTTGGTCACATTTAGCTGATGATTACTTTTAGATGATTTACTTTTGTTGGAGAGAAATGGATTTAGATTCCTAGCTAAATTGGTGTATTTATGACAATATATCAACACAAATTTCACTTTATAGCACAAGTATCGGCCCATTCTTGAATGCAATGAATATTATCCATGTCACAATTTTTATTACCTAAAAGTGACAGTTTAGACAAAAAAAATCCCTGTTAGACTTACCAGTAATGGATTTTCTATGAATCCTTCAGCATGACCCACAGAGAGAGGCTCCACCCCCTGGGAGGAAATACAAACTGAACAGGTTTGAGGTTAAAAGCCCCACCCCTTCTTCCCCACCTCAGTCTTTATCAAGTAACCTAAGTTAACTCTAGGACTATGGGTGGGTAATAAGGGGTTATGCTGAAGGATTCTTAGAAAAGCTGTTACCGAAAAGTCTAAATGGGATTTTCATGAAGGAATCATCCTTCAGCATGACCCACAGAGGGGATTAGGCAAGTAATTATACCTTAGGGGTGGGAAGCTGCAAGTAGTATCCTTCCACCGAAGGTCTGATGTTTTGCAGATAGTCGATCAAGTCTATAATCTCTGAGAAAGGTGTGGGGTGATGACCACATTGCTGCTTTGCAGATCTCTTCCAAAGAGATGCCAGTCCTCTCTGCTCAAGATGCTGACATGGCTTTCATTGAATGGACACACACTTCTGGGGGAGAGACTCCCCTGAATAAATATGCTTGTGCAATTGTCTGTTCTATCCATCTGGCTATAGTGGAAGCCAAGTCTCTGTTTTTTTCAGCTGAAAGGTATTAAAAGTTGTTCTGCTGTACGCTATTCTCTGGACCTTTCCAGATAAATTATCAGAGCTCTTCTAATGTCTAGAAGTGAGAAATCCTCTTCCTTGCCTGCTCCAGCTGGCAATGTCGGAAGTACTATATCCAGAGACCTGTTAGTGGTAGTTACTATTTTTGGCAAAAACAAAGAATTAGGTCTAAGTATGACTTTATCTGGGAGTACGGAACAGTAGGGCTCCTTCATAGATAAGGCCCATAGCTCGCTCACTCGCCTGGCAGAAGTAATGGCTAGCAGGAAACAAAATTTCTGTAATACCCACTTCTCTGGAACCTCCTCTAAGGGTTCAAAAGGGGGCTCTAATAGTCCTTTTAGCACAATTGACAAGTTCCAGGTCGGAAAAACCCTTAAAGCGTGCTGGTCTTTTGCGAGTAACTAATTTGCTAGCCCTTTCTTGAATCCTTCCTGCAGGAATAGAGGACCATGGCTATATCCCTTTTCTTTAACTTGTTAACGTCACAAAAAGAAAAACATTTCCATACCTTTGCATAAAATGTGCCTAGTGGTTACTTTGACTGGCCAGAAGAGTTTCAATCACTCTAGTTGAACAGCCCTTACATCTTAGGATGGTTCCTTCAAGATCCATGCTGTCAATTGAAGCCTTGATGGATTCAGATGAAAAGGGACGTCCTGTTGAATGATATTTGGAATGTCTGGAAGCCGCCACCGCCCTGCTTTTACTATTCTTCTTAGTTCCGTGAACCACGCTTTTTTAGCCAGAATGGAGCTATAAAGATAACGTTGATTTCTTCCTGTGCCATCTTCCAGATTACTTGTGACAGAATTCAGAAAGGAGGGAAGGCATAAGCAAGGTGAGACCTCTATGGATGAGCTAGAGCATGCACTGCTAACGCAACCTCTCCCCTTTGACAGGTTAATTAGTGCCGAGGATCTGATCCCGTCCTGACGGTTTAGACAGGCTACTGTGGAGACATTGTCTGGCCTTATCTGTACATTTCTGTATACTTTGGAAAAAAGCGATTCAGGGCCAGCTTGACTGCCTAGGGGTTCTCTGACATTTGAGGATGGGCTGGTTTGTCTCAATTCTCTTCTCCAATCTGTCCACTACCTGAGGTCCTCTAAGACCCTCGGTCGTAACTGGACTAGCCTATCCAGTGAGTCCTGTTGCTTGTCCCACTGTTCTAGAAGGAATTTCTGCAGTGTTCTCCTGTGTAGTTGTGCCCATGGCACAGCAGGAATTGCCAAGGTCATAAGACCCAGAATTGTCCTGATCTCTTGTATGGAAACCTGAGAGACAGTGAAGAGTCACAGGGACTCTGATCCGGTCTACCTTTTCCTGTGGAGAAACATCTTTTGGTGAATACGGTCTATATTGAAACCCAGAAACCTGCATAGATGACTGGGTGTCAGGGAATAATTTTTCTAGTTTGATCACCTACCCAAGGCTTTTCAGTAAGGACAGGGTCTTTTCTAGATCTGCTAGGATTGATGCCTATGACCCATTTAAAATGAGGAGGAGGTCATCCAAATAAGGCATCACTATTCCCTTATGCCATCGGTTCCTCTAGGATCTTTGTGAAGATCTGCAGGACTGAGGACAGAACAAATGGCAGTGCCCTGTACTGGTAGTGAAAATTTTCTTGGTCTGTCTGAACTGAAAACCTCAGATACTTGCGATGTGAGTTCAGAATGGGTATATGCAAGTAAGTGTCCTTTAAATCTAGGTTCACCATCAGGGAATTCTCTATCAGAATGTTCCTTACTGAGTAGATTGACTCCATCCTGAACTTGTATCGAATGAACTTTTCAAATTCAAAATCATTCGATATTTTCCTGATTCTGAACCAGAAAAACATGAGAGCAGAATCCCCTTCCCAGGGAGAATGGTGGCACTGCTTCCATCACATTTTTCTGTAGAAGTTCCTGAAGTTCTAAAGGGAAAGCTTCCCTCTTCCTGGAGTCCTTTGGGAGCTTGGTTACTAGGAAATTGGAATGGGGGAAGGATGACAATTCTAAACGATATCCCTCTTCTAGTGTTCGTAGCACAAACTGATTTTGCCCCCTACTGGTTGTTTGTTGTCAGGACTGAGGCTTAGGCCCCTCTGGGGGTTAGCAGAGCAAATGGCCCAACACCTATTTTGGTCGCTCATTCTAGACAGTTAGACGCACTGCAGTTCTGCCACTATTACTCGTGCGAGTGTTAAACCTCCTCCTAATGAGAAACTTTTACCCCACAGCCAGAATAACTGCCTTAAGTGAATGGGAAAAACCCTGGAAGTTTTTCCCAAAAACTTCTTGTACATTTTATCCTGTATTGACAGTAGCTTATTGCAATGAATTCCCCAGTTTTTATAGATATCATCGAATAATTTCGGCAGTTCCTGTGTCTGAATACCCGGGACTCCCTTCAGACTGGGCTTACTCATCCAATGAATCCTGTGAAGATTCCTTACTTCCCCCACTAAAAGGGCTGGGAGTATTAGCTGTAAGGAAGAAAGACTTATCTACCTGACCCTCTACTACTGGCTGAGGAGCAGGTGCAGTAGCAATGGATAACTCTGATTGAGAAATGGAAACCTTTTGGGCATCCTGCATTGAGGCAATTTCTTTCCTCATTTCAAGAATCTCCCTGAGGAGGACTGCAGAGTATGCATCCTTGCTGCACTCTTCACAGCTGCCTTGAGCTTTACTTTAGGGGGCTCAGAGTCCCCATCTTTGACCTTAGGAGTTTCAGGCTAAGAGACATTAAATAAACAATACAATAACCCTTTAAATACACATACCTATTCTTGCAGGGTAAATAACTTCAATAAAAAACAAAATTTCTATATTACCAGTTTGTTCTGAAGGCTATCATTGCCCGAACCGGTTTCTTTATGTCCGGGATGATCGCTGCCTGCTGGGCTGCCCGACATCACTGCAGCTGCAGGATCCTCGCTGCCACCATCTGCTGCCTTGCGATGCGCTGGGATGGCCTTGCTGCTCCTGGAACCTCTCTGAGGGCTCTGCTACTTTCACAGCCCTCACTGCTCTAATTGCTCTCTCTCACCTGCATGCTGCCGGAGATGTGGTGCCTATCCACTTCCAGGTCACCGCACATGTCAGCGCCGTGACTGGAAGGGAAGTCAGAGTGCCAGGTCACCAATCACAAAACTCCAACCCCAAAATTTGGAACCAGCTCTCTGGTGAGTACCCCAGAGGTCCCATAAAGGTTGAGCACACCTGAAACTTAACTCAGTTGTCCAGGATTTAAATGCAACATAGCACAACTAGTGCTTAGTACGGTTATGTGGAATTAGCCTGTCCGCCCAAAGACCTCGGGTGAACTCCACCCGGATTATGTCCAAGGGCTCAGCGAGCTCCTCCAGAAATCTGGAGTTTCAAAATAATAAACTAAAATAAAACATTGGCTGAGGTCTAACAACACTATCACACACTGTGTTTCCTCCCTGAGGAACCACTGGACAAAGAACTGAGGTGAGGAGGACGGGGTGGAGTTTTAACCTCTGTTCAGTTTGTGTTTCCTCCCAGGGGCTGGAGCCTCTCTTTCCATGGGTCGTGCTTTTTCTCCAGATCTGGTGAAATAAAGCTTAAAGAGTCCCGTGGAATGCAGGCACGTAATACGATTCAGCAACTGGCCAATATTCACTGCAAAGAAGGGGGCATGCGGAGGCCTGCCAACCAGTCTGACACACAGGGTCACCTTAAAGCAGCTCATAACCGGCTGCTAGCGGTAAACTCACCTTTCCCGGCGGCACGATGCTCAAAATGCCATCCGCCACATTCCTGGTTTCCCTCTATCTGTGTGCGCTGTGTGAAACAGACAGATGCCATTTGTGGGTACTCAGTACCTTTGAGATCAGCCAGGCACCAAAATTGAAGGGGCTGGCATGATAAACGGAGTACCCAGAAATGGGTTTTTGCTCCACTTAAAAGTCTGTCCAAATCACTCTTGGTTCCCCTCCAGTGAACCTGGTTGGTCACCATTAGATGAGTGGAATCCGGTTCCTGCAAAAGAGCCTAGTATCAGGCTTGCAGAGGGTATGCACAACAGGTAATTGGAACTTATCACATTTCAGTATAGTTTTGTTTGGATCACAGTATGCGAATTCAGTTTGGCAAATAAAAGATTATACCTCTTAATGCTATTAGAATAAAGAATAAAAAGAAGATATCAAATTAGGAGCCTCCTGGCAGTTTCTCTCTGACAAAACCAAATCGATACCAGTCTGGTCTAGCTGTGCAGCTGATTGTGGTCATGCAATGCATCTCGTCATGGTCACCGTCTTGGCCCCAAACTGTGCAAAATGATACTCTATTTAACACAGCAGAAAATGGTGTGGCACTAGGTCTATTCAGGCCTGTTTCAGCAAGAATCTCTCTTTATGTTTTACATAAAGGATGAACTTCCTGTTGAGTTCCAAAGTAGTGACAGTAAATAGGAAGTGAGAGAAAATGACAATTACAAAAAATGTCTATTGCAAACGGGGCTGCTGCAGGCAGGCTGTAGTGACTCTTCTAAATGATATAGGACTGATTTGCTAATGTCAGTAATATACAAAGAAATACCCTCTACTAAATGTAGGCATCTTGAAACTCACATTCTAAATATGTATTTTTAGATATACAATGAATGAATGGATGTGAAAAAATACCGTTTTGTGAGTACTTACCTTTAAAACGGGTATTGTGAGTGTGCCATACACTCCACTTCGATCTTCATGACATGTGGGTAATCTCCAGTAGAGGGCGAACTTCTGCAGAGATGAATATGCAAAAAAGAAAGCCCCTCCCAGTCCATATATACCTGGGACCTACCACCAATTTCCCAGTGTAAAAAAGCAGTAAGGGGACCAGGAAGAACCAATTATAACCTTAACAATCAAAACCAATGGTTCACCATATAAAAGCCCCAGAATACCTGAAAAAAGGGGTGGGGCGAAGTGGAGTGTATGGCACACTCACAATACCCGTTTTAAAGGTGAGTACTCACAAAACGGTATTATTCTAAGTGTGCCATACACTCCACTTCGATCTTCATGACATGTGGGACATCCAATAGCAGTGTCCGTCATGGGTGGGAACCAGAAAACAGTATCCGCTGAAGCACGCACATCAACCTTGTAAAACTTGGAAAAAGTATGAACGGAAGACCAAGTAGCAGCCTTACAAACTTGTTCAACAGAAGCCTAGTGCTGAAAAGCCCAGGATGCACCAACAGCACGAGTAGAGTGCGCAGTGACCCTAAAAGGGGGAGTCCTCCCCTTAGCAGAATAGGCCCCAACAATGTCCTGACGAATCCATTTGCTAATCAGAGACTTAGCAGGCGCCAAACATTTCCTGGGCCCGCAGGGCACCACGAAAAAAGCGTCCGTCTTGCGGAAGGAAGAAGTAGTCACCAAATAGTACTTCACACAGCGAACAACATCCAAATTGTGTAGAACCCTCTCCTTGTCATTGTTAGGCTTAGGACACAAGGAAGGGAGAACAATATCCTGATTGAGGTGGAAAGCAGACACCACCTTAGGAAGGAAATCTGGCTTAAAACGAAAAACCACCTTATCCTGGTGTCTCTCAAAGTAAGGGGCCTGAATCGACAAGGCCGCCAACTCAGACACGCTGAACAGAGGTAATAGCCACCAAGAAAGCAACCTTCTGAGTGAGAACCGAAAGAGCAATATCCTGTAGCGGCTCAAAAGGAGGACCCTGGAGAGCCGAAAGAATCAAATTCAAATTCCAAACAGGAACCACAGCTGCACATGCGCGACCCCTTGGAAAAAGGTCTTAACCAGCGGGTGTAAGGCAAAAGACCTCTGGAAAAAAAACAGACAGAGCAGAAACCTGTCCTTTCAAAGTACTAAGCTGGAACCCAAGATCCAGATTATGCTGAAGAAACTCCAAAATCCTGGGAATCGATAACACCCTGCCAGGCAAAGCCCTAGCCTCACACCAATCAATATAGGACCTCCAAGTCCTATAGTAAATGCCAGAAGAGGACCGATTCCTAGCCCTAATCAAGGTCTGAACAACAGCCGCAGACAAACCTTCCTCTTTCAAAATGAAGGTTTCATCAGCCAAGCCGTCAAAGCCAGCGTTTGTAAATTGGGGTAAAGTAGTTGACCCTGAGATAGCAGATCCGGCAACAAGGGAAGCCGGTACTGATCTACGGCCAGCCTTACAACGTCTGCGTACCAAACCCTTCTTGGCCACCTTGGAGCCACCAGAATCGCTGGTGCCCCTTCTAGAACCAGTTTGCGAACTACCTTGCCCAGCATGGAGACGAGCGGAAACAGGTACAGAAAACCCAGATCCTTCCAAGCAAGGGACAAGGCATCCACTGCCAGAGAAAGAGGATCCTGAGAAAGAGACACAAAGCCGAAAGTTTGTGATTGTGCCTCGAGGCAAAGAGATCCACCTCCAGAGTCCCCCACTTGCGGCAAAGATCCAGAAAAACCTTGGGGTTGAGAGACCACTATCCTTGGCGAGAGGATCCCCTGCTCAGGGAATCCGCCTCCGTGTTCTCCACTGCCACTCTACTGTAGACTGCAGAAATGCAAGGAACATTGCTCTCCGCCCAGTGCAGGATCAGAGAGATTTCCGAGGGCACTCCTGCTGCAAGTCCCTCCTTGGTGATTGATGTAAGCTACCGCCGTTCGGTTGTCTGAACGAACTTGAACCGGTAGACCCTGTAAATGTGAGGTCAGCTGAGTCAGAACCAGTCGGATGGCTCTGAGCTCCAAGACATTGATGGGGGTGTGCGCCTCCTGAGGACCCCACACCCCGCTGAACTGATGACTTTTCCAATAACCTCCCCAGCCCGACAGGCTGGCATCCGTGGTAACCGTCTCCCAACAAGGGACCAGAAAGGATCTGCCCTTCAACAGGTTGCTCGATTCCAGCCACCACCGAAGGGACTGCCGAACCCTGGGAGACATCCTGAAAGGTTGATCCAATGACTGCGGACACCTGTCCCAATGCGTCAATAGGTGAAGTTGTTGAAGAGATCTCATGTGAAACTGTGCAAACGGTACCGCCTCGAAGGAGGATACCATCAAGCTCACCAGTTTCATCCCCTGTCGGATAGAGGGACAAAGATTGGCCAGAAGAAGGCGAATCAGATCCTGAATCCCCTGCACCTTGGTCTGGGGCAGAAACACTCTGGCCTGAATGGTATCCAGATTCATGCCTAGAAATGAAATCACACGAGACGGAGAGAGAGAAGACTTGGGGCGGTTGATCACCCACCCGAACCTCTCCAGGGTCGACACCACCTGGTGGGTGTCCAGCTCCACCTGACGGAGGGAAGAAGCTGAGATCAACAGGTCGTCCAGATAAGGCACAATGCGAATGCCCTGAGCAGAGCAATTATTCCCGCCAAGACCTTGGTGAAGACCCTCGGCGCCGAAGGGAAGGGCTACAAACTGAAAATGTTGATCCTCCACCGCAAACCAGAGGAATCTCTGATGTGCTAGAAAAATCGGAACATGCAGATACGCATCCTTGATGTCTATGGATGTCATAAAATCCTCTTGGCGAAGGGAATTGATAGCTGAGCGCAGAGTCTCCATGCAGAACTTTTTGGCTCTGATAAACCCGTTGAGAACCTTGAGATCTAGAATGGGTCTCACCGAACCCTCCTTTTTGGGAACCGTGAAAAGGTTGGAGTAGTAACCCCTGCCTCTCTCCGATGGAGGCACCGGGCATATAACCCCCATGTCCAGAAGGTTTTTCACTACTAACAGGAGCCCCTGTGCAGCCTGAGGGTCCGAGGGCACCCGAGACCTTAGGAATCTTGGAGGCGGCCAGTACTCGAACTCCAGTTTGTACCCGGAGGAGACCACTTCCAATATCCAATTGTCTGTGACCTCCCGGGCCCAGACCAGGAAGAAGAGCCGCAGCCGTCCCCCCACACTTGCGGGTGAGGGGGCCCCTTCATTGCTGAGCCGGTTTAATGGCAGGCTTGGGCTTGGAACCCCAGGCAGCCGCGGGACGTGCCCAACCTCTGCCCCTGTTCCAGGACGAGCCCCTGACACCCGAGAAGGCCAAACCCCTAGCTGCTCTGGCCCCTCGAAAGGAAGGAGTGAACGAGCCTGCCCCCCGAAAGGGACGGCGCTGTTTCTTCCGCTGAGGTAACTTACCTCCTTTAGCAACAGCATCCAATTTATCTCCAAACAGCCGCGTACCCAAGAAGGGAAGAGCTGTGAGCGACTTCTTGGCCCCAAAGTCCGCCGTCCACGGCAGAGCCAGACCGATCTGCGCATAGCCACCAATAATCTGAAGTCCTACTACACACGACAATAGAATCTTCCATAGCAGCCAAGACAAAATCCATGAACAATTCACATCTCTTAAGGGTAGCGAACTCAGCGCTAGCTGGATCAAACTGAGCGTCATTCAGCCAGTCCCTGATAAGAGACCTGGTAGCAAGCGACACCAGGGCAGATGCACAAACAGGCCGCAGGGCCGAGCCCACTCTGGCAAGTGCGTGGCACGCCATCTGATCAAGGCGCTTATCCTCACCATCCTTAAGGGAAGTGGCGTCAGGGGTGTTCAGCGCTTATCCTCACCATCCTTAAGGGAAGTGGCGTCAGGGGTGTTCAGCACAGAAGACTTGGTCAAACCTAAAACAGGCGCGTCGACCTCGGGAGGAGAAGACCAGTGCTTAACCGCCTCCACCGGGAAAGGATACTTCTTATCCCATCCCTGAGGAGCACCAGGAAGCCAACTGGGCCTCTCCCATTCTCTAAGGATCAGCGCATCAAAGTGACCCTGGGTAGGGAATTCCAGACGGGGCTTGCGGACCCCCAAAAATTCCCCCTTCTTGAGAGGAGGCGCCTCAGGCGGTTCAATATCCAACACCTCCAATAGATGTGACAAAACAGTGGCTGTATCTACGGCATCCCCCAGCACCTGCCCGACATCAGCATCACCAGACTGAACATAGTCAGCCTCTGTTTCCTCATACAATTCCCCCTCCTCTAACGGGGAATAATCTGACAAATCAACGGAATCGTTGTCAACATCCCACAAGGGCTGGGACAACGACAAATGTCTCTTTTTAGCCTGGGCCTTCTTGCCCACCGTGCTAGCAATGAATTTCTCGATGCTGGCCAACCTAGCACAAACATCAGAGTACGACTCCCCGCTGGCACCAATGTCACTTGGGGTACGGATAAGGCGGGGAGGGGAAGGCGATGAAGCGGGAGGAGCCGACCCAGAAGGCTGGGTACCAGACTGCCGCGTTATGGCCTTTTGTGCACATGGTCTACAGATCAGCACATTCTCCCCTGTAAGGGATACCCCACACCTCACACATGGCCCGGATTGTCCCAGAGGGAGCCCGAGCCCAGTATCCTGCTGAGCCTCCATATGGTGATTTTTGTGTCGCAAGACCGCAGGGAATTTACGCCTAAGCAACCTGGGATGCCCCTTAAAAGTCCCGGTGGGAGGATTTGAGGTGATCAAATTTACACTAGGGACCCCAGGACCAGGAGGAACCCTTTAACATGTACAATAATGAAGCAATCTGCAACACACAATAAGGCATATCAATTACTATACAGCAAATATATATTATATATACACACAATTTTACATAAATAATTACATAGATAAAAGGCAAAACCTGCCAAAAACCAGCACCACAGGGGGCCCCCCCACCAGAGAGGGACCCCCAAGTGACAAAGAGGTGGCCGACAGGCCCCTACCTGTCCCCAAGAATGGCAGCAGCAACCGCAGCAAGGCAGCAAAAATGGCCCGCGATCTGTGGAGAAGCCGAGAAGCAGGAAGAGAAGGGAAGGGGGGCGGGCCAGCGCCGAAGGCGCGCTTTTCCCGGCCCCACCCCCTCCCAGCAGCGTGGATCTGGCCAGCAAAACGCGTCGAACGAGGGGGGCCGGGCTACCGCGCCCACACCGAGCGCCCGGCCCCGCCCCCTTTTCTTAACACAGCCCGAGGGAGAGAAACTCCCCAGGCTAACAGGAAAATCACCACAGGCTAGAAGGCACCATGCACCAATTCATCCAGGGATACTTCCAGGAGATCCACACACAACACAAAGTAAAGTGAACACCAACACACATACACTCATATATAAATATTAACAAATGAAAAAGGGAGAGGCCGAGGAAGACGGCCCGCCAGCCCCCCCCCTCCCAGAGGGAAGTAAGGGACCCGGAAGGGGGAGTGGGAACCCGGCCATTATAAGGCCATAGGCATGTAGGGACGGGGCATCCCGCACCAGGATCACCAAAAACCTGGATAACCGCCTACCCCATAATGAGGTCTCACGGTGAAGCAAAGCTCCTTCCGCACCCATAGGGTGCTCCTACCCTCACCAGGACCCCCAGCCTAAGCTGGGAGGCTCAATTAGGGGCAATTTAAAAAGGGTCCTGGCAGTAATAGGGAAAATAAATGGCCGGGCGCGAGCCCGGCTTACCTGCAAGTAAAAGAAGTCTTCATCTTCTGTCTTGTCGCCTTCCCTGCAGAGAAGGAACTGGGAAATTGGTGGGAGGTCCCAGGTATATATGGACTGGGAGGGGCTTTCTTTTTTGCATATTCATCTCTGCAGAAGTTCGCCCTCTACTGGAGATTACCCACATGTCATGAAGATCGAAGTGGAGTGTATGGCACACTTAGAATAATTGCCATTTAAAAGAAAGCCATTTACCTGTCTTGTGGATTTGAAGGTACATGGTCAGTTGCTGGGTTGTCAAGAAACTTTGTATAACTGCAGAGGTTTCACAGAGTTCATCACCTTCTATGGTTTGTGGTTTTGACCTGCAGTTTGACCATTATACTAAAACCAGTTTGTATTTTTAAAAAGCTATTTTTTAATCCAAATATGGATTTGGTTAGAGTTAATGTATATCATGTGTAGAACACTAATATCATTGTGAATATATTATTTTCCAAAAGTAAGAATCAAAATCTAGTTAATAGAAAAACAAGTGGAAAACAAGTGACAATATTTGCAAAAAAATTGTATTTATGTGGTAAAGCCAATAAATTATGACAGCATGTGCATTAGTGATTGTATACATTTAAATAGACCTTGGTGATGGAGAAATGATTGGTGAAATTTCATCTGTATGATGTACATCCTCTGTTTGAGTAGCCATTGAACACATGGCTATATTTGGCAGAAATACTTGACATTCAGTGTCTGTAGTTAAACCTGCAGACATGCTTAAAGAGAATTTAAAGTACCTTCATCACCAATTTGATCAAATTTGAAGAAACTGTACATTTAAAAATCTTCTAATGCATAGTTAATATAAGGTCCCACTCCCTTTTGCATAAATATCTCAACTTTTTCTTGAAGACCAGACGATTAATTCCAGCAGGGCCCCTAAGTTCTGGTGACAGACTCCCTTTTTGAGCTTGCTTGGTTCTGTTTTGGGAAGAGGGCTGACATGCCAGCTCCATTGTAGTGAGCGTAAGGGGCATGGCCATGTGCCCTGTGGAGATCCTGAGGGGGATGCAATCCATTGTTCAGGGGGAGTTGCTGACCACAAGGAGGACTGTCCAGCTTTGGGGCACAGAAGGCAAGTACCCTTTTGTATTTTTAGTTGGGTGGTAAATTCCTTCAAGCAACTTAGCAGGTTTCAACCTTCCTGTTGTCCCTGGATACAAGCAGGTACACACCAGGGGTCCTCACCTGTTGCAGAGCTGAGGGAAAACCGTGCCCAATCCCTGTGATACTTGCCGTCTGCTTAATAAAACCTTCTCTACTCATTGGACCATCAAAAGTCCTGGGAAGTGCTTTCTGCCCACAGCAGAATCAGATGAGAATCTGTCCTTTCTGCATAAAATTCCACAGTGACAGCTGCACACTTACCACTCAATTTAGTGGGTGCCAGGTTAGCAGAGGCGCTGTAGTAAATCCAAAGTCTTAAATAACCAGCACTCCTTCATAGGATATGAAATTTCAATGTATTGAAGATGCATTGATAACCCATCAAATATGTAAAGTTCCAATATAGTAGAATGCAAAGATAATACAACAAATGGCCCCGGCCAACGTTTTTCGGGAGCCTCAGGGCCAGCTAGTAAGCAGATCACCATCACATGAGGGGTTAAATAGAACTGAAAAGAGAACTGAAATCCAGCCTGACGTCATAATGAAAATTAATCATTATTTTAATACACACTGTTGGTTAATGGAGTAATCCACAATGTAAAAAAACAAAAAAACACATCAAAATACTCACTCCCGGGGCCATGCTGAGGCACAGCTGTTTCCCGGTCATCCCCCTGACGTCGCCGTCGGGTCTGAATGCTTGGTTGCCAAGCAACACGCCCAAGCCCCTGCCTGCTAGGGAGGACGTCCAGTGGCCCCGATCCCCCGAAAAGTTGGCCTGGACCGTTTGTTGTATTATCTCTGCATTCTACTATATTGGATCTTTACGTATTTGATGGATTATCACTGCATCTTCAATACATTGAAATTTCATATCCTATAATGGAGCGCTGGTTATTTAAGACTTTGTCCTTTCTGCACGGGGCCTGCATTAGCTGCTGCCCTGCTGTATGATGCCACTACATGGAGTGTTAAACAACTGACCTTGTACTATTCAGTATTTCAGTACTCGACCCCAGCCCTACAGGATGGTGTCTGTGGTCTGGGTCAGTAAGTATTACAAATTGGCAGAACCAGGTCCAGCACCTTCACACACTGACAAAACTGGCATCTGATCACACACTGACCTTTGCGCTCCAGACACTCCTGGAGAAGGAAGATTTCACAGTCCTTGTGTACAGGTCCAGCTCCAGAAGGCAATTATCCCTAAGGGGGTAAAAATTTTGGGTGCTTAAGCACCTATACGGTTGCTCAAGGTTGATCGTAATATACCCCTACCCTTTATGGATAGGTTAGTACAGAGAATCCCAGTTCCCTCAAGAGAACCAAGACAGAACTTTGGGCCAGCCCAAAAAGGGTATGCTATTAGTTGAAAGTCTAAGCAAAGACAAAACAGAATTTGCAGAACCGGCACAAATGCCACTATGCACGCCTGTCTGGCGAACTTAATTGGCCATCGGCAGTCATGTGGGCAATGGCAGCACAGAGGTGCAGGATTTTTGCCAGTATTTCAGTGTTTCTATGGGAGCATACTCAGTTGGGACACTTGGGATGTGAGGGCTCTTGAGGGCTGCTGTGGGAATTTGAGTTTAATTTCCCTTTTAAGTCATAATTGTCCTCCTGGGGATCCATCTTCCTCAATGAGGATTATAACAGAAAATGCTAAATATTGCTCACACCTTTCAAAGTAAATGGTTTTTACCAGGGGTAGAGAAGACCAATTCTTTAGGGAACACAACCCTTTATTCTTGGCACCAAGAATGCCTCAGACCATCAAAGGGACCAATTTCACCAGTAGATATTCAACAGTGACAAAAGAGCGGCAGCTCGCACAGGATATAAAGTCAAGTTTTAAAAAAGGAACGCTCTGGTGGAAGATACCACAATTTTGTAACAAAGTCTAACAATATTTTCTAGCAAGTCTTTGGTCAAAATGCTTCATCAGACCAAGCTTGGTTTAGAAGTCTAAAAGGTTTTGAAACTACAGTGTCCTTGCAATCTTACCAAAACATACCATGGTGATGCAGTATGTCTACAGGGGTGAGTTTCAGTCTGACATTTACACCTCTCTTCTGGGAAGAGTGTGTGACCTATTATACCACTGAAGAAAATCTGATCCTTGGATCATAAGTGTTGTCTTGCATAATTTATGATTCAACTAGACCTGAGCTTCAAGACTTGTGCGACACTGAGCCAAAAGCACTATAAAAAGGACAGCTATCCTTGTATTTAGATGTAGGAATAAAATGGCCCTACGAGCAAATAAAAAATACAAACATACTCTGACATTTTGTCCCCTGCAACCATTCTGTCCGCAGTATTTTAAAAAAAAAAATCTTTCTGGGTTCTGAAAGTCCCACAGACTAACACACCTACTCCGTTCACTGCAATAGAAGGGTGTGTCACAGGCCCAGGCAACCTCTCCATTGCAATGAATTAACCCTTTTATTGCCAGCCACATAAAATTTACGTGGCTGCCTCTGACCATTAACCACCGTAAATTTATGTGCCTGGCCTTCCCCCATGCTAGAGGCCACTCCCCTGCTTCCGTCATGGGTGCCACCATCTTCACGACTAGCCCCGCATCTTTGGGGGTGGGGAGGATGACGTCACCCTGATGTCATCCCACTCCCGGTCTGACAGTGGTCAGATGCGGCAATCGCTGGCCAGAGGAGTGGAGGGGCATGGGATCCTCTGATCCCCTGCCTCCCCCCCAGCAATCACCGCATTTGTCATCGGATCGGCGAGGGACAGAGGAGCTGACGAGTAGGTGAATAGAAGGCGAGTAAAGATTTAATAAAGTTCTTTTTACTATGTGTACTGTGTTTACTGGTAACTCTTTATGAACTAGTAAGGGAACCATGAGACCTCTATACCAGTTCACAAGGCTCTGGGTCTGGTAAAATCACCTGCGGCTAGCGGGTGACTTGCCATTAACCCCCAAGCCCCCCATTACCTGCCTTACCAAAGCCCAGGGGCAAAAGGACCTGGGGCCATTAGGCTGTGCTGGCTTGTAGCCTGCAGGGCCAGGGGCCACCAAGGCTGGCCCCTGCTCCCTGTTCTACATGCCCTCATAGCTGGTCCCTGGGCTGATTATGCTGGGTAGGGGGGACCTCACGTCATTTTTTGGGGGATTTATAACCCTTAAAATTGTATAAAAATGGAGGGAGGGGGGACCCTATGCCATTTTTTTAATTAACCCAGTGTTACCTGTCATCCAGCAGGTAAAAAGCCTTCCAGCAGCAGCAGGAGAGCAGAAGCCAAAATGATCAGCGTGCTCCGTGATGGATGGGAGGCAAGTATAAAACAAAATAAAATCTTTTCTATACATTTTTAACATTTAACCTTTGTGAACTGATAAGAGATCTATGAGACCCCTATACCAGTTCACAAGGCTTAGGGGGCTGGCAAGTCACCTACGACTAGCGGGTAACTTGCCATTAACCTCCAGCCCCCCTTACCTGCCACCCCAAAACCTGTGAGGGGGGCCCAGAAGGGCCTAGGTCCATTTAGCCTGTGCGGGCTTGTAGCCTGCAGGATGGGGGGGCCACAAGTCTGGCCCCTGCACCCTGTTCTACAAGCTGGTAGCTGGAACCCGGGCTGGTTATGCTGGGTAGGTGGGACCCCAAGCCAATTTTTTTTATTTAACCCTTTATAGTGTGGTTAGTAGTTGTATTTTATTAGTAAAATGTTATAAAGTGCTTTTTTCAGTTTGGGGGGGGGGGTCTCCTGGGTAGGAACAGGGGGCTACCGATACATATGCAATCGGGAGAAATGGGTCTTTCACATGCAATATGGTTTTCTTTAATAAAACAAATGTTTTATTTAAAATAAATGAGACAAATATAATATATCCTGGAAATTCCTGCAAAAATCACAGTTAAACATAGTTCAAAATGGTGAGAAATGACCTGTCAGAGGGTGAAAAAATCTCAAGTAGGCTGGCAGTTGAAAGGGTTAAAAGTACCTATGCATGTTGGGTATTGTTCTGCTCCGGGGGCCTTGTGCTTTCAGATTTACCTTGTTTTTTCTTTGCATATTTATATTTTAGGAAAATGTGTTTTTTTTATTCTGCTTTTTTCATCTATTTAGCTAAACCATGTGCGACCAAATAATTATTCGAGGGATTACTTAAGTCGGGTACGCCTAGAAAGCTTAACGTGTACTTTCAGTTAATATATGGTTTGTGGTGGGTATTCCAAATGTAAAGGGTTGTTTTCCTTTAAAAAACACAATGTGCACACTTTGTCTGCAGAGTTGAAATTTTCAAGTAAAATTACTGTTACGCACATGCTTTACTTTGGGGTGTTTGGCAACTCTTCCCTTGACAGTACCTATACAGGTTGGATATTGTTCTGTTGGGGTGACCTTGCTTTTTCAGATTTAACTTGCTATTTCTTGTTATGTTTGCATATTGTTTTAGGAAAATGTGGCTTTCATTCTACTTTTTTATTCTTTAGTGAAACCCTTTGCAACCAAAGAAAAATTGAGGGATAACTTCCAGAAAACTCCGCACACATCAACAAGCCTGGTATGCCTAGAAAGCTTGAGGTGTGTACTTCCAAAGACTATATCGTTTGTTGGGGGTATTTCAAACGTAAAAGGTTGTTCTTTATAAAGAAACCTGCAAGGTGCGCATAGCAGTTATATTTTATCTGAAAATCTCCTAAATCACTGTTTCAGTTTGGGGGGGGGGGGGGGGGGAGTATATTTAGAATGCACTTAAAATGCACAAACAAGACAAGTTAAAGCCCAGACTCTGAAAAAAACAATATATACTTTTCCTGAGAAATCCCTGGAAAGCCCTTCAAAAATCACAGTTAAACATGTGTAGCGCAAAATAGTGAAAGGGAAACTCTAGGTAGGCTGGCAAAGGGTTAATTGAGCAAGTTAAAATGAGGGGTGCCCCATGTCGGACTGATAGGCCTTCCAGCTATGGGACTCAATCCTGAGATCCGGTAGGATGAATCAGCTATTGGGGGGGGGGGGGGGGGGACAAAAGCAGAGTTTGCTTTTAATTTTTACTTCGTTTGTCTGGACAGACCATTTAGGACATGTACGCACTTTGCATTCACTGGGACACACGTCTTTAGATAATGTGCACAAAAGGTAGTCAGGAAATGCAGACTCTTCGATAATAGCAAATATTGTTCATACATATATGTCCTTAACTTGTCCATGTCTCATACAGACACGATATTGTCATGAGGAAAACGAGTATAATCTGAGGTTGGGGTGCACCCTCAGTTCGTATTACTCTCTAGCAGTCAAATTGCATTGTATTCGTAATATGACCGTTTTCTAAAAAAAAAAATACATATTCCTCGGAGGAGCTAGGTGGTAGCAGAAAGTAGGTTTAACATGGTATGTTTTACAACAAAGTATTCCTATATAAAAATGTTTACTTCAAGCCGATTGCATTCAGGAAAGCTACAGTCATTTTTCCAGTGATTGATTTTGTTCTCACACGTTCTTGCTATAGTCATGCATTTGGCAAACTTCTAAACTAAAAGTTCAATTCATTGTTGTGGCGTTTATTGTGGAATTAGAAAACTGCATAGCGTAAAAGTTATTAACAGGGGAAAAACATAATAAATTAATATGGCATAATTCAGCCTTAGAGATATAGCCCATTATATGGAAATCCCCAAAACATGACCTGTTGGTGGCCCTTGAGGAGAGGGCTGGGCACCTATGACCTAGAGCAGAGGTTCCTAACTACTTGCTACTTGAGATCCTATCAGATGGTACTGGTCACAGACTGATCTGTTAATTATGTACCACTATCTAAACTTTACCCAAGCCCGATTTGCTACAGAAGTACAAAACCTATCCAAAAAGTGTTGAGAGCTATGGATGTGTCGTTTTGAGAATTTCATACACTATATATGGTTGTTTTGTGTGTTTTCTGAAACGTAGGAATGTTCACTCAAATGTAACTTTCAGTTCATACCTCAAGGAACACCCACACTTTAAACAGATTGGTGGTCACTCTTTAGTCAGTCATTTAGTGAAGCAAGTTTTAAGAGCAACTGTAGTTAAAACAAAAAAGTGATACTCTTGCAGCCTTGATCCAATGAAATACCAGCTGCTAAACCTAGTGGCTGTTAAGTAGGTTCCCTTATTCCACTTTATTCCATTTGACTCAGGCTTAATACAGATGAACAGCTGAGTTACAGCAGATAGAAGCTGCAGGAGGTAAGACAAGGATAACAGTCTGGCTAAATAAACTGGCTATTATTGAAAACCAAGCACAAGTTGGTTTTAGTTTTTGTGATATGGTGAGTAAACAGTGACTTGTGATAAAAATAAAAAGGTAGAACACTGGTGATTAGTTTGATCATTAGTATGTTTAGGTTCATTCCAAATTACCTTATTTCTCCATTAACAATTTTATATTCTCTAGGTACAAAGGAAAATATTTCATTGCACAATCAATCTGGATATCTTTTTAAATATTCATACAGTCTCATCATAACCCCCTCCTCCTTACCTTGCCTGGAATCCAGTGCAGACTTCGGTGCATGAGCAGCAGCTGCACAGAGTGGCATCCCTCACTCTTTGTGCGGTTACACCTGCCCAGTAAAGTAATTTTATGGTGGGGGAATGATGCTCTGTGCAGCCTGTCCAAGATGGCTGCATCTAGTGCTGGAATTGCCATGTAAACAGAGCTGGATAGCAGGCGAGGTCTGGGATGGAAGGAAGGGTGTTATGTTGAGACTGGATTTTGGTATTTATCATATAAAGCAGCCAACTGTAATTAGTCCTGATATTTAAAGAGCACTGCTCACATGCCTGCCATTTCAGTACTTTGCAGTGAGGGATGTAAATAAAGTTGCGGCCATTCAAACGTATCCTCATTGGTATGATGTTGGAATTTGCAACATGCTTAAAAAATCCATGTTTTCACACATTAGACATTGTCATTACCTAGAACAAGTTTAAAGTTTTTTTTTAATATCAAAAAGTCCCCAAAACACAACTTCATGCATGAGCTGCATTTCTTTTTTTTTTTTATTATTCTTTATTTTCATTTTGCAAAGTATAATGATATACAACATAGGAAAACACATAAGGAAAGTAAGGCTGTCCGTAGCTCACTGAGTACATTTTCCATACAAAACAAATATCACTGTAAAAACGATAGCCCAAGGCATATAAAGTCGTGTTATCCTGTAACATTAGGGGGGGGGGGTGCATGTGACTGGGCAGGGGTTACTTCCCCTCTAGTCCGTCCCAATATTATTCCTGAGTGCTCTCTCGTCACTTTTCCCCTATGATGCTTATGGCAATGTACTTCGTAGGTGAATAGATTCGTAACAGTGGCATAGGGGGGAATGGGATAGGATATTCGAAAACGGAGAAGAATGTCTTCTCAAAAGGGGGTCGCTTGCTCCCGCTTCGGAGCACGATGTGTGTCAGGGTCTCCAAAGGTGCCTCTATCCGATCAGTATAGGCAATTCCAAACTATCTCCCACTTATTGACTCACTATCCCACAGGACTCTGTACTCTTCTGACTCCTGGAAGACCAGCCAGGGTAGCCAAGCACTCCTGAACTGCTCGTCCCTGTCGTGGAGGGACAAGGTCATGTCCTCCATTTCCCTAATGGAGGATACTTCCCTCAACCAGTCCCTCACCGACGGGGCTCCCTTTTGTTTCCACAGTCTCGGGACCACTTGCTTAGCTGCATTTAGGAGGTGGACCACTAAAGATCTCTTATACTTCCCAATGGGGCGATCCACTAAATGTAAGAGTATGACTGCGGGGTCGCTTTTAGTCTGAAAATCCGCAATCTTCTCAATTACTGGTATGACCTTTCCCCAGTATGTCTGGATTTTAAGGCATCCCCATAAAATATGAAATAAAGTCCCCCTTTCCCTGCCACACCTCCAGCAACGGTCATCCAACCCTGTGAACATCCTGCTAATTCTATCTGGCGTGAAGTACCATCTTAATAATTTGAAATTCATCTCCTGAACCTTAGTGGCAACTGAGGATTTGTGTGCGAGTGTCGCCACCTTCTCCCTTTGCTTATCTAAGAGGGGTCGGCCTAAATCGGCTTCCCAGTCCCTCCAAAACATTGGAGGGGTCTCCTGTCTCCCAGAAAGCAATGAATATATCTTGGAGATAAGGTGGGAGTGTTCTAGTTCACCCAAACAAATCTTTTCAAATTCTGAGAGGTTTCTGCACTTTTCCCTTTTAAAGCCTATGCGAGATAAGTAGGATTGAAAGTATAGTAAGTTCCAAGGGTCAAGGTCCTCTGCAGGCCACCTATCCCTCAAATCACCCAGCATGGTCCATCCATTTGCGGTTATTAGATCACCACTTCTCAGTGAGGCCAGGTCTCCCCACCCCCTGAGTGTGGCCCCAGAGCAGCTTGATGGGAGTGTGGGGTTATGCAGGAGAGACGTCATGGGGGTTGGCCAGGGCGATATCTCCTCCAGAACTCTATGCTTCTTGAAGGTGTTCAAGGTCGCAAGTATCGTGGGGTGCGCTTTAACATCTGCCAGAGGGATATCTTTATTCCATGGGACAACATCAAGGGGAACGGGCGCTATTGCTCTCTCCATACGGACCCAACGCTTGGTATTGTTACATAACTGCCACTCGCACACCCTCTGTAGGTGGGAGGCGGTCCAATACAGCTTAATGTCGGGTAAGGCCATCCCCCCCGATGCTTGGGACTACATAAGATCTGGTACCTTATCCTGGCTGGCTTTTTCTGCCAGACAAACCTCCTAAATGCCTGGTTCAGATTTCTAAAGAAGTGTCCAGGGAGTTGGATTGGGAGGGACTGAAAAAGGAACAGCAGTCGAGGCAGCACCGACATCTTGATAATGTTGATTCTGCCCATCCACGAGAAGGTGGGCAGGTCCCATTTCTCTAGATCTGCCTTTATCTTTCGCATAAGGGGCGAGAAGTTTAAGGCGTAGATGAGTGGGAGTTGGCTCGGCAGCTGGGTTCCCAAGTATGTTATGGAGGTTTTTGCCCACTTAAACGAAAAAGATCGCTGCAGGATCCTGCAGATGTCCGTCGGGAGCGTCACGTTTAAGGCTTCCGGCTTATCAAAGTTTATTTTGAAAAATGAAAGCCTTCCGTAAGCCTCGAACTCTTTCATTAACACCGGGAGGGATACCACTGGGTTGGAAATACAAAAGAGGAGGTCATCTGCGTAGGCTGGTACTTTGTGTGACCCTTCCGAGGTTTCCACCCCACGGACATCCACGTTGCTCCTCACCTTACACAGGAAAGGTTCTAATGAGAGTGCGAAGAGAAGGGGTGACAATGGGCACCCCTGTTGAGTACCGTTGCGAATATGCACCGGGTCCGACAAGAGGCCATTCACTCTTATCCTAGCTGAGGGAGTGGTGTATAGGGCTTCGATATAACTCCTCATTATCTCACCCAGGCCTATGTGACGGATTGTTGCCTCCATGAACCTCCAATTCACCCTGTCGAAGGCCTTCTAAGCATCAGTAGACAGAAGCATCATGGGAATCCCGGTGGATCTCACCTTATGGATCACGTTGACGGCTCTCACCACATTATCCCTAGCCTCCCTCCCCAACACGAACCCCGTCTGGTCCCAGTGCACAACCTGTGCCACTATAGGAGCTAATCTATTAGCAAGAATTTTCGCATACAATTTTAGGTCCGTGTTGAGGAGTGAGACGGGACAGTAGCTCTGACACACCAACGGATCCTTCCCAGTCTTGTGCAAGACCACGATTTGTGCCTCGAGGTCTCTACTGGAGAAGGTGCCTCGTTTTTCAGGGTCTGCAATAGAGTTCAATGCTTTAATAGCACGGGGACATAACACCGACATGAATGTTTTGTAGTACTTTACAGTGTAGCCGTCTGGTCCGGGGGCCTTACCAGCTGGGGTCTGCTTTATTGCCTTTTCCAATTCTTCTATGTCAATAGGGGCCTCCAGGGACTCGGCCACCTCCCTCGGGATCTTGGGCATCCCCGACATCTTTATATACTCCTTCACCTGATCTCTTGGGGCGCCGGCCATCATGCCTGACGACAGATTATATAGTTTAGCATAATATGATCTGAACGAATCTGCAA
Organism: Gastrophryne carolinensis; assembly: GCA_027917425.1. Classification (NCBI taxonomy): domain Eukaryota; kingdom Metazoa; phylum Chordata; class Amphibia; order Anura; family Microhylidae; genus Gastrophryne; species Gastrophryne carolinensis. The sequence goes on from CM051234.1 coordinate 220,172,439, forward strand.
TCTTTTCAGGGGCGTGTTGTTTCCGTTGGGACCCGTTGAGGATTTCTGCGATAAAGTTTTGAGCGCGGTGCTTCCGCAATGCTCGGGCTAGTGGTGCGCTGCTCTTATTCCCAAACTCGTAATAGGTGCGCTTACATTTTTTAATTGCAAACTTAGCCTTATTCAGGAGTAAGGCATTTAGGGCTTCCCTTGCCTGTGTCAGTTCGCCGAGTACTCGTGCTGCTTCAGACCGTTTGTGGGACAACTCTAGGCCCTTAACTCTTTCCATAAGCTTCATCAGTTGGGACTCCCTTTCCCTCTTCAGTCTGGATGCGTGGTTAATCAGTGTACCCCTAATCACGCTCTTGTGAGCTTCCCATAATGTCAGAGGCGACACCTCACCATTGTCATTCTCCTTAAAGTATGCTTTAATGCTTTCTCCGACTTCCTTTGTGACCATAGCATCCTGGAGAAGGGACTCATTAAGTCTCCATGTCCAAATATACCGGGGCATGGTCCGAGAAAGAAGCCGGAGAAATGCCTCCCCCCACCACACCACCCAGCAGGCTATGTGATACCCATAGGTAATCGATTCTGGAGTAAGTCCCATGCACTTTAGAGAAGGAGTAATCCCTCACTCTGGGATTGGTCACCCGCCAGGCATCCACCAGCCGCATACAGTGGAATTTTTTCTGCAGAACCCTAATGCTTGACTGGGACAGTGCGGATTTGCCCGTTGATGAATCTAAAATGGGTTCCATAGCTAGATTAAAATCACCTCCCAGGATTACCTCCCCCTCTGTAAACTTTTCCAACTTGTCCAGGGCCTTGTTTAGGAATTTAAGCTGGCCCTGGTTGGGAGCGTAGAGCGAGTCCAGTGTGTATTTCCTATGGTCCATCAGTCCTTTAATCATTACCACTCTACCCCACTCATCGCTCCACTCCTCTAGAGTAGAAAATTGGAGGTCTCTAGCCAGCAAAATTGCGACACCCTTTTTTTTCTTCCCTTCGTCTGTGCAGCTGGTGAACACCTGGGGGAAGTCCCTGTTAGCCAGGCGCGGAATTGCGGACTTTTTAAAGTGGGTCTCCTGCACAAATGCTATCTTAACTTTCTGCCTTCTAAATTCCTGCCGGAGGATAGTTCTTTTCTCCGGGGAGTTAAGACCCCTGACATTCAACGACACAACCTTTATAGAGCCCATCTCCAACCCGTTCCCAAGAAAAATCATATGCGAGGCGAGGGGGTGGGGGGGTAGAACACTAGGGGAAACAAGACAAAGGGGTGGGAGCAGGGGGTAGGGATATGGGGGGGAACAAACTCATTAGAGTGTTGGTGTTACGCCTTTAAGCGAACACCATCAACGGTGACTATTGCTTCAGAGGGGTGGGTAGGTAGCCCAAACCCCTTGATTAAGGAACCTCGCTCTCCCGTCTGAGGGCGTCCGTGAATCCCCCCAGAGGGGCGCACGCCAGATTCTTTGGGGGTGATGAAGACTGAACTCGCGGTTGGTGCGCGGGATCCGCACCCTGATTATTGCTAACTGGCAAGACAGGACAATTCTAAAGGGAGCAAGACAATATCCGATACAATTTGAACTTTAACCATAACAGGGATAACAGGGTGGCGGCGCAAAACTCTAATCACATAAGCCTTTAGACTGCTCACAGGCTCGCCCCCCATCGGGTTCCCCCATGCACAGACAGGCGCTGGGCGCCCTGTTCACAAGGTGACGTCAAGAGAGGGGCCTCGTGGGTGGCGCTACCTGGCCAGTGCGCCTCCCGCAAGAGTTTTGTGGAACCATCGCGTCCCGGACCTCCCACGAGGGGCGCCTGTTTTGGCCCAGACCCTAACATATGGAAACAACCAAACAAGAGGAGGCCCCCTGCCTGCAGCCAGTCAGCAAGCCAAGATCTGTGCCAGGAACCGTGCCCGGCAGGGCTGGGGACCCCAGGCCTTACAGTCTAAGACCTCTTCTTCCTCTTCGACCATCCCAGGAACCCCCTCCGGGGCGTCTCGGGAGCAGTCTGGTGTATATGGCCAGTCCGGAACGTCGATCACCTCGGATTCTAGGAAATGGAAAAGGTCCGGTAACTGGCTCGGGGCTTTGAGTGTAAAAAGGCTGCCATTCTTTCGAACAATGAGCTGAAAGGGGAGGCCCTATCTGTATACCGCTCCCTGTCGTTGAATCGTCTCCAACAAGGGCTTCAGGATCCTGCGCATGTGCAATGTCCTGCGTGAGAGGTCCTGTAGAATGATAACTTGGGCTCCCTGGTATACAATGGAACCTTTTTCCCAGGCCCTTCTTAAGATCTCCTCTTATTTTGAAAAAAATGGACCCTGCAGATGATGTCTCTGGGTCTGTCTCCCTCTTGAGGGGGGGGCCCCGAGGGCCCTATGTACCCGATCCAACTCAATGGGATTCTCGCTTGGCTGCTCAAGAGGCATGTTGAAGATAGAAACGACGGCTTGCTGCAGACCCTGTGGTCCTATTGACTTTGGGGCTCTTCCCTGAGTCGGAGAGGTGCCAAGTGGGGGGGGGGGGGTTATCTTCTGTTCTGAGGGAATAGGGCTAGATATGCTCTCTCCCAGGTCCTGCAGAACGCCAGTCTGCGGCTGCAACGACCGGTCTCCTCTCCCGCTCTGGGGTTTCTCCCCCCTCATTGCCTGGGGCGAGTGCGCTGGGTGTTCAGCTGAGGTATTTGTTTGTGGCCCCCCGGTGTCCATCCCCTGCTTTAATGGGTCAGTCCCAACAGGTATTCCTCCTGGCCAGTCTGGCACGCTGTGGGGAGGTGGGCACTACTTCTGCTCTGGGGGAATAGGGCCAGTCGTGCTCTCTCCCAAGTCTTGCAGCATCTCGTCCTGTGGCCGTGGTGATCGAGCCCCTCTCCTGCTCTGGAGTCCCTCCCCCCTTATTGTCTGGGGTACACATTGTGATGTTACTGCGGGGGTAGCTGCCTGTGATGTGGCGTCAGGCCCACCGGGTGTTCCTCCCGGCCAGTCCGGCGCACAGTGTACAAGCGCCCGGATGGAGCGCAGATGGCTTCTCTCTTCTGCCGCCCCCGACGCCGTCTGACACTCCCGTCCCGCCTCCTCCGCCTCATCATGACAGGCGCCCGTCACCGCCGCCGGCCCGCACTTCGGGGGACTCACTGCCTGCCGTCCTCCCGCTCGATCTCCGTGCGCTCCGCCATCTTGGATTTCTCCGATGTCCCGGCTTCTCCCTCTCCCTGTCTGAAGAAAGAGGCGATGGCGCGGTCTCTGCCCCTCCGAGCTGATCCTCTCTGCTTCCCCCGCTTGGGCATCAGTCTTGTTGTCGGACTCGTCCGCTGTGTCGCTCTCCAGAAGGTAGGTGTGGAGCTCCCTGAACATCGATCCTCACGCCGCCATGTCAAGCCACACCATGAGCTGCATTTCATTAAAAACAATGGGCAAGTTTGATCTTTTATAGTGTAGTATCCTTGTGAAGGTTTCGACATGCCCAGTTGTATGTAGTTTCTAACAAAGCACTAGGAGAGGAGGACAGTGAAGCTGTATTATGGCATTATTAAGTTGATAGAATACATTAGAAAGTCTATAATAGACCAGTTAAAATTTTAAGTCTGAATCCATGAAACCAACAGTATAATTTGTCTACTACCCCATTGTTCTAAGAATCCTTTGCATTTAAAAGTACCAAGGACATTGGCCTATACTGAAATCAGACAGGAGGCAGTACCCAGACCGCTCAACCTACTGGTTTTTGTTCTTTGTGATTTTTAAAAGGACGGCAATAAAAGCTAAATTTAGGAGTGCGGACCTTCTTCCATTTTTCTACCGCTCAACTTACTGCTCTTCAGTCGTTGAAAACTTTTTAAAGTGACTCTTGGACCAGCAAGCATTAGACTTAACACTCCATAAAAGGCAAAAAAATTTTATTGCACAGTCTGTTTTCCACAGAAAAACATATGATACACTATATTACATGGTCTATTGGCTCAGTATTAAAGAGCAACGTATAGACTGATTTATTTGTTGTAGGGACGGCAACAGAAAAAACATTACTAAAAGCATACAAATGGCAGCACCTAAATATTAATGGTCTGAATCATGAAAGTAATTCAAAAGCACCAAATTTGTTTTTATTTTTAAAGTAAAGACACACGGCAAGTAGAAATTTAAGCAGGAGAGATATAGTTTGGAATAGATTTAAATACATACACACAAACCCACAACAGAAACACACACCTAAATTGAATGCAATGATGTAATGCAGTCTAGAAAATAAATGGATTTTTGAATTCACAGGCCCACTATTCTTGAAGTCCAATAGGAGGCCCACAAAATTCAACTATGAATGGGTATAGGATGTGTGCAAACCAGATAAACGATTTTATGATGTATACCAAAAGGGGACGCAGAAAATTCAGATGAAGATGTCCTAATAAAACTAGGATGGGAATAAAGGCTAAAATGTGATTGACAGGGATACAAGGAATTTGAATAACTCTTGTGTACCTATGTAAGGTACCAGGTCCCTCATTTTCACATTTTTTCCCTCCATACCAGTGCAAATGCAAGCTAGTGTCATCCGCAAGTATGTCTTAGAATAATTTTTGTGCTTGTTGTGCCAGGACTATTAACCTTGACAGGCGATTTATTGCCACCTTATAAGTCTGGGATTTATGTCCTTTTCCTGAACCTAGCTCTGCTCTGTCTGTGCAATGCGTAGCTATAACCTAACCCTTTGCCCTCTCTCCTCAGTATGTGATGCTTCTGAAGCAAGATGGCGGCGCCCGTATCCTAGAGTACTGAGTTGCAGCCCAGTGGGGGAAAGAAAGTGACTAAAAACCTAAACTATATTAATTGTAGATTTTGGGGAATAGTTTTTTTTTTTAAAGCTTTGGGCTTTTTATTAAGAGATGCTGAAGGTCTGGTTTTATGAAGATCTTTCCCCTTAGCAGGCCTTCCACAGAGGGCGTGTCTAGCGACATTGGCAAGTGTCAGAACTCTAACCACCATCTTCCCAGAACCTGGTCTTGAAGGCGAAATGGCCTCCAAAAGCTCAGATGTCTGCTCTATGGATGGTTTAGAGGTAATTACAAATGAGATCATCTGGCCCTATTTCTTAAAGCTCTTTACATACAAGGGCAGAAGCCTAGATAACGTAGCACCCCCCACAGAGAGATGTTGTTTACTAAAGTTTCCTAGAACAAAAGGAAAAAAAGCTCCATCTTTGTCACCTGCGGCTTTTTTTGTCCTACTCCAGGCAAAAATAAAAAGCTAATGTACCCCGCAGATGATTGCATCTAGTCAGGTGTTCTGACTCTCCCCTGATTGCTGGAACCAAGTCCCACGCCACCTGGCCTGACTGCCACTTCCGGGGACTGACGACAATAGGCAGTGCTCAGTCTAGAATATGGAAGCAGCGATCGGGCCTAACAGCAAGTAGTAAGAGCCCTAGACTAACATCTGTGGGGACAAAAGGGGAGTTTAGGGTTTATTTATTTTTTTGGGCTGGAAATGACTTTAAAAGAACAGAGGTTCATTTACCAAAATGTGGTGGGGGAATATCAAGAATATCCTGAGCTATCTTGAATGTCTAATTTTCTCTTGTGATATTTGAATTTACTGGGTCCTCTGTAGGATAAGACAAAAGTGAACTTCCCTTGTTTGATTAAGATTAGTAAACAGGTTCACTTCACAGGATTTAGTGGGTAACCCAATTTTTTTCACTGCAGCACTGTAGTATATACGTCTTAACACAAATACAGTAATAAATAATACGATGTGATATGCTGTAGGGAAAATAAAACCTGTATACCACCCCCCCCAAAAAAAAATGCGCAACACTGTATATATTTAAAACCATGCTAAAATAAATACTCTAATCCCTAAAAAAAATGCCTTCTGCAAAGTATACGTATTTAAATTTTGATATTATATTTTATATTTTCATATTATATTTTCTATGCTTACATAAAATCTATAGAAAAGCATGGGCTAAAATGAAAGCCAAATGCAGATGCTTAAAGTAAAGCTGTGGAAATCAGCAAACCGCATAAAATGACCTAATGTGTACTGCCAATTTCCTTTTCTAAAAGGGTTCCACCCTGCTACATCTGTATATATTTCTGTGAAACTAGCCTGCAGTTTTCAAATATTGACTTACCTGGTGATGCACAAGTAACAAATCCTATTATCACCAAACCCGGTTCTGTAGCCTGTATATAAACCCTTACTGTATGCTCACTATGCATGCCTTTATGCTTTTATTTTATGTTTCAACTAAGTCCCATTCCCCAGTAAATCTGCATAAAAGTTGCAACATTCCAATAGGGACCTACCTGGTACTACATGCACTGAACCCTCTAATTGTCAAAAGGTTAATTTCAAGTCAGTAGGTGTCATGCGATGTGCTAATGGGAATAGCTTTTTGAATTATCAATAAGATGGTACATGCTAACCACAAATCAAATACATATTTTTGGCTACTGTATTAGGAGTACTTGTATGTACTTATACCCACCCTCCACCCTCATATGGCTACATATGACGATATGCATATGATGTGTATAAAACAGGAAATGAGACACATAGGAAAGCTCCACCCCCTCCTTTTCAAATATCCTCTATTTGGAGAGCTGCCCCTAGTGACTTCTAGGACTCTAAATCTATTGCTTCTCTTACAAACCTAATTATGGTGAGGGAGCCATCCAGATACATCCCAAGGAACAAGACTGTTATTGTTTAGGTCAGAGCCATTAGGAAGTGTTGATGATGCAAACTATCCCTGTGTGGACAAGACCAGACTGTTCAGCAGAATCAGGAATGAGGGTAGAGACTCTGGATTATGCTCTAGGATTCAGTCCGGACTGCCTTAACACAAAAAATAAAGCTATATGTACTTCTATGTCCACACGGGTGGAGTCTAGGGTGGAACTGGGTATGGTGATAGAATACAGGGTGTTTTATGGACTGACAATTTGTCACTTATTAAGAAAAATACCAATAGGCAGCATGCACAGTTTCTGTGAAACACTGATCGAACCAAGCTTTGTTTGCCAGAATGCAGTGCAAAGTGAAAGCGGTCTTCTGGTTTGCACAAATTATATACAGCACTTCGTCATGGCTAATTTTCTTGACCCCCTAGAGTTAGATAAGGAAAGTTTTACAAGCTGTAAGATGCATTTCTCCCAGAATGATTATATGCTGGAGGAATCCAAATCGTCTACCCTGGTATGCGCATTATGCTGAGTTTAAACAAGCAGATTATTTGACTGTTAGCTCAGCGAGCGACCATACAAATCTTCTGCAACTGTGTTCAGACACCAAAGATTTGTTGGTGAATTAGCGACCACTTGTGTCGATCGTTCTTATAGCAAAACACATTCTTTGTGGGTGTCCACATTCCATTCCATCAAGCAATAAAACGAGAAATTTTTGGTCAGCCGAAATAACATGACGGCCATCGGTTGGGTCCCAGTGGCCATTTCCATGGAAAAATTATTGCTAAATTGTGGTCGCTTTATTTCTTGCTTGTTAATCGCTCCTTCTAAACAGGCCATCACTTTCCTAATACTACATTTTCATTGCAATGACAGTGGTGTCAGATACTCGCTGGCATAATTATCAAGTTGTTGCTTTGGTAACAATGTGACAACGAATTATAACTTTTGAAGAGGTACCGTGGCTTATTCTATTTGCTGAAGAAGCTGACACATTTTATTAACACAAACATGCTTTGGCTTTACTATGGTCACTATATGCAAAGTAAACCATTAAGGATTGCATTAATTTGTATGTTACACTTTCAACTAACTCATTTGACAGTTCACAGACTAAACCCTCAGAGAGATGTAAGCCAATATGCGGAATTGTCAGACCATAAGCTAGTGTATGCTTGAGCTTGCCTACATTTGTGATTTTTTTTATTGGTAGTTTAACAAAATACACCCTAATAAACAGCAGTTGTTCTGAAGCCCTGTAAATATCAAGCAGCACAGAAGGGGTAGAAAAGAAGAAAGGACAGGATGGTAAATCACTGGACATTGAGGACACGGGCTGAAACACCATGGTGCCAGTCACGTAATTTTGTATACTTTGGACCAATGACTTGCACAGGAATCTTTTCCCTACAGAGACAGAAAAGATAGAAATGGAGAAATAAGAAAAGGAAATCTGCTAAGGACTAAAACCACCACACATGCATCATTTGCACATTGACATGCAAATTTGGGTCTTTTTGGCAGCTCGGCATTGTTATAAGCCACTGAAAAGGCACTCTGGCAAAAAGAAAATTATAAAAAAAAAAAAAGCAAACAGTTTGAGGGACACGACAAACACAACCTCAATGGCACGGTGTATATGCAAGGACATTACGAGGTTCCACTAGTTCTAGTTAAAAAACAATATAATGCAGTGTACCCTCTTCTGGAGATAAGAGTTGCAGAGCCTAGGTCCTTTTAACCAAGCATTCAGTAACAATATAAAATAATTTGCAGGTTAAATAGCAATAGGCCTAATAACTATAAACAAGGATCAGTGGCACTTTGGCCCAGATTAAAAAAACAACCCCCCCTATAAAACCCACATAATTCAGCTCCATTGTGTTTTTTAAAGTGGACCAAAAACCCAGGATTTTGACTATCCTGGGTTTTGGTCCTTTCCCCCCGATCCGTGGTGCCCCACTGTGTGAAACCCTCCCAGATAGCCGCAGCCAACTCACCTCTTCCTGGTGGCACGGCGCGTCTAAGAGCAGCGGCTCTGGCGGCCGCATCCTTCGCTTCTCTCTAGCAGTGCGCATGCCCGCGCCAGGCTTTTGTGAAAGGCCGGCGTGGGCATGCTCCCTGTTAGACGGAGGCGGAGGTTGCGTCTGTCAGAGCCGCTGCTTTTAGACACGCCGTGCGACCAGGAAGAGGTGAGTCCGTTCGGGCGTCCTGGGGGGTTTTACACAGCGAGGCACCCCTGATCAGGGTGCCCCCGGGGAAAGAACCAAAACCCAGGATAGTCAAAACTTTTGACTATCCTGGGTTTTGGTCCACTTTAAACCGGACCTTCAGCGTGATTGAATGAAAAGCCCAAACTCTTAAACGATTCCCCAGCATCTAAAATTAATATATTTTACGTTTTTAGTCACTAACTTATTATTCTTTCCCCCACTGGGCTGCAAATCTGTTCAGGAATTTAGGATACGGGCGCCGCCATCTTGACTCAGAAGCATCACACTTACTGAGGAGAGTGGGATAAGGTACAGGGGGGCAGGTTATAGCTGTGCTTTGCTCAGACAGAGCAGAGCTGGGGTCAGGTAAAGGTCAGCAGTCCCAGAATGCAGAGCAGCACAGTCAGGAGGCACTTCCTGTTTGCAGGCTGCCTGATAAGATGGCGGCTTCCATAAGCCGCCATCTTGGATGTTTAAAGGCTCATAACATGCAGTAGATGCAGGTAGGATGATTTTTAATGTGAGCAATCTGTATGTACAGGGTGTGGGAAACATATAAGATAGGCTCTTATTCAGAGTGAAGGTCCGCTTTAATGTAAATTTATTGTAGCAGAACTCAGAACTGCAAAATCTCCCACTACATAGAGACATATCTTCCCTCGCTAAAAATGACAGGTGACTATCCTAAAGCTGTATTTCAGAGAAGTGTAAAATTAACACAGTAGCAAGCCACCATGTGGAGAGACTCATGTTAGTCTTAGAAGTGTAAAAAGCAAAACCTAATTTATCTGTTCATTGCAGTTTACCTGAAAAAGGACCTGGGCATAACACACTGTATGCAGATACAGCACTAAAGCAAACATGCAAGGTACAGACTAGAATAGGGTGGCAGTTTGGCACCCAGTAAAATGTCTGATCTCCCCCTCTTTCACCTTTGCACTGGCAGCTTAGAACTTAAAATCATCTAAGGTTGTGTGCTGGGCAAGAAAAATCCTGGCTTACTGCACATGCTGTCAATGAGTCATGACCTCCATTCTTTAATAACAAAAATTAAATATTGCTAAGCAGTATGTAGTAAACAAAACACCCCACCTACCAATCTACCCGTATACTGCAGGCAAGGTATGGAAGGTTGTGCTTCATAACACCAAGCCCACGTCAAACTCTGCTAACAGGCAAAGGCAATACAATAAATATACAAACATGGACCACTTACTTGTTCTTCTTCACATCTTCATGCTCTGGCTCTGACACTTCAGAAAAAAGAAAGAAAGAAGATTAAGCAATATTAGAAGAAAATCCCCTTTAGATGGTTTTCTATGAATCCTACAGCACGACTCATGGAGAAGCTCCACCCCCTGGGAGGAAACACAAATCTGAACAGGGTTAAAACCCCACCCCTTCCGCTTCATCTCAGTCTTAGGCAAGTAATATTAGGTAAACCATAGGACAAGTCTAACAGGGATTTTCGTCCTTCATCCTTCAGCGCGACCCATGGAGAGGATTAGGCAAGTAATTATACCTTAGGGAGGGTAGCTGCAAGTAAGACCCTTCTACCAAAGGCCTGATGCTTTGCAGACAGGAGATCTAGTCTTGTGTTTGAGGAAGGTGTGAAGAGATTACCACATTGCTACTTTACAGTTCTCTTCTATAGAGGCACCTGTTCTTTCTGCCCAGACAGCAGATATGGCTCTGGTTGAGTGTACAGGAACCTGTGGAGGAGTTTCTCCTCTGGAAATATAAGCCTGCACAATAGTCTGTCTTAACCATCTGGCAATAACACAATTCTGTGAGACTCATCTGTAGAATTGTTTTTTATTCCGATCCATTCCAGGCCGTCCCTTAATCATTACACCTGGGTAATTCCTGCCCGGATGGGCGTGGACTGCAAGATTAAGGTGTGGCTCCTCCCGGCCCCTATAAGTAGCAGCTGCCTCTAATCAAAGACCAGTAATTAAATAGCAGTAAATCATAACAAGAGGCTAAGGCCAGGAGGCCCCGAATATAGGAGACCATGTTACTTCACACCGCTTGTTTTCCCTCGAAAAATCCTTCTCGTCTTTTTTTTTTTTTTTTTTACAAGTGTCCTATTAAATAATAAATAGAGTAATTACCATTAAAAAGGCATCCAGGACATAATAAACCCCAAAAGAGGGCGGGTCAGACGGCCTGGAATTGATCGGAATCAAAACCAATTCTACAGACCGTCCCTTCCATCCATTCCAGACCGTCCCTTAATCATTACACCTGGGACATCCAAAAGCAGTGCCTAATATAGGTGGGATCCCCAACGCGGTACAGCAGGTAGTTCAATTCACTACCGCCTGAAGTACTTTTCGACCAAATACAATGTCAGCTGCGGCCCTAACACCTACCTTGTAAAATTGGTAAATGTGTGAACCAAAGACCAGGTGGCAGCTTTACAAACCTGTTCCACCGAGGCCTAATGCTGAAAGGCCCAGGAAGCACCAATGGCCCTAGTGGAAAGAGCTGTGACCCAAACAAGGGGCTCCTTCCCCTTGGCAGAATAGACTCTTACCACTGTCTGTCTAATCCATCGACTGATGGCAGACCTTTCCGTGGACTCTCAGGTATGTCCAAACTATGGAAAGATTGTGTAGTAGTGAGATAATACCTTAGTGCTCTCATTACATCCAAACAGTGAAGAACACCCCTCCCTTATTAGACACTGGAGCAGGACATAAGGAAGGCAAAAACCATCTCTTCATTAAAATGAAAAGATACCTCTAGGTCAAATAACGAGGCTTACTGATACGCTGCTAATTCAGAAACCTGCCTGCTGAGGTTATTGCCACTAAGAGATAACCATAAGCGCCCTTAGACTTAATGACGCATCTACCATGGTTAAAAAAAGGAGGACCCTGAAAAACAAGCTCGCGTCCCAAGCCGGCAGAAGTGGATTATGAGGAGGCCGCACATGAGCAACTCCTTGTAAAACAAGTTCTGATAAAATCATTCTCAGCTATGGGTTCTTGAAAGAAGATAGATAGCAGATATTCTGTAAACAGAACAGTACTCCAAGCGAACCCCTGGATTCGCACCAAGCGATATGTGCTTGCCAGACTCTATAATAGATCACTACTGGCAGAAAAAAAAGCCCTTTCTTCCAAGATAAAGGATTCAATAGCCAGGTCTTACAAGCCAGAACTGTGAATTGGGATGCCTTAGAGGCCCCTGTGTGATAAGATCTGGATCGTCGCCTCCACAAGTTTTCCTGTGACATCCTTACTATGTCTGAGAACCAGCTTCTTCTAGTCACCGAGAAGCCACCAAAATGGTTGGGACTCCCTTGTGAGCTAAACCTTTTTTAGTACTTGACCCAGGAAGTGAAAGTGTAATCGGAGGGAAATGCATAAAGAAGCTTGAATGCTGACCACTGAAGAGTCAGGACATCTGTTGCTATTGTTAGAGGATCCCTGGGCTGAGACAAACTTCGGACCTTCCGAAAGAGTCGTTATGCAAGGGATCTATGTCTGGGATCCCCCAGCACATGTATAGGGATTAAAAAACCCTCTGGCTAAGAGACCATTCCCTCTGATGCAGGACAGTTCTGCTGAGATGATCAGCCTACAAGTTGTCCACTCCAGGTATGTGTACCACCAAAAGACATGGAACCGGTTTCTCGGCCCAAAGTAAAAACCCAGCTCACTTCCATCAGGGCATTACTGCTTCCAATTGTCTGTTTAAATCCGGACGGGATGCCCCATCAGATGGGATGTCCAATGTCTGAATACAATAGAATAGCTCTCAGTTTCAGGATCTTTATGGAAATTCTGCTCTCCTTTGGACTCCACTGTCCCTGGATCGTTTGTGACTCCATGACATTCCCCCAACCAGATAGACTGGCATCCATGGTGATGATCTTCCACTGTACTGGAAGAAAGGATTTGCGGATCTGAAGAGGCTGAGGACGAGGCTAGAGATTGCCTTGCTGACGGTGTCATGCAAAAAGAGTGATCCAGAGTGTGTGGGTCTCGATCCCAGACTGTGAGCAATTCCATCTGCAGGGGTCTTGTGAAAACAGTGCAAAAAGAGAATTCTTTGAGTACTCACCTGTAGAATTACTTTCTCTTCCATTATTACTTCAGAACATCAGACTTAATTCAGAGATGATTGGGTTAACCTCTCTCGAAGGGTGTGGTCTGCAAGAACAAAGGTGTCCACCTCCCGGGCCTATATCCACCTGGCTTGACTTGATGCACTTCAGTTTAATTAAAAAGCAGTAGAACCAGCCGCCCGGGAGGCATACCTATCCTGTTGGAAACAAAAGGCTGGAGACAAAATACAAGACTCCGCTCTCCGTTTATTTATTTATTTTTTTATTATGCTGATCATTAATTTACAGCAACTATTTACATATTTACCACTGCACTAAAATTAGGCATCCAACACATGCACATAGTAACCTAGCAGACAGGGAGGGTCTGATGCCCTGAAGTAATAATGGAAGAGAAATTAATTCTACAGGTGAGTACTCACAGAATTCTCTTTTCTCTTCCATTTTACTTCAGGCCATCAGACTTAATTCAGAGACAATTGGGACCTCCAAAAGCAGTACCCGAATTCAGGTGGGATCCCCAAACCTTATTCCTTTCATGAACAAGACATCTCAAAAACCCTTATTCCATTCAGGAATAAGACATCTCAAAAACCCTTATTCCATTCAGGAATAAGACATTCCAAAACCATCTAATTACCACTGTATGGAATTCCTTCCTACCAAAGGCTGTACCTTATAGAAATTGGTAAATGTATGAGCTGAAAACCAAGTAGCAGCTTTGCATACTTGTTCTATTGAAGAAGGCTAAAAAGCCCAAGAAGCTCCAATAGCTCTTGTCAAATGACCAGTAGTCCTAAAAGAAGAATCCTTCCTCTAGGGAATATAGGCTCTTACCACTGCCTGTCTAATCCATCGCTGATGGTAGACTTAGATGGTGGAAGACCTTTCCGTGGACCCTCAGGTATGACAAAATAAGAAGTCCGACCTACGGATTGTGTAGCAGTGAGATGGTATCTTAGTGCTTTTCGCTACAACCAGCAATGTAAAATCCTCTCTCTATCGGACACTGGAGTAGGACATAAAGGAAGGCAATTTACATGTTTATTAAGATGGGAACCACCTTAGGAAAAACATCCTGTTTAAAACAGACGACCTTGTCCTTATGTAACACTAAATAAGGAGACTTAACTGATAAGCTGCTAATTCAGAAACCTTCCTTACTGAGGTTATTGCCACTAAAAACAGAAACCTTCCTTACTGAGGTTATTGCCACTAAAAAAAGATAACCTTAAGAGTCAATAAACTTAATGATGCATCTGCCAGTGGTTCAAATGGAGGACCCTGATAAAAAGCTGATAAAACCAAGTTCAGGTCCCAAACCGGCAGAAGTGGCTTAAGAGGAGGCCGCACATGAGTGACTCCCTATACAAAAAGCGTTGATACATTTATTCACAGCAATGGGTTTCGGAATAAAAAGATAGATAAAGCAGATATCTGTCCCTTTAAAAGTACTCAATTGAAAACCTTCATCATGACCTTTCTGCCAAAAAATCAAATATTCTGGGAACAGAAAAAAAAAAAATTCTTCCAGCGAACCTTCTGGATTCACACCAAGCGATAATGCTTGCCAGGCTCTATAGTAGATCATTGATGAAGGCTTCTTCCTGGCCTGAATCATAGTTTGCATGACTATGTCAGAAGGACCCCCTTTCTGCCAAGATAAAGGATTCAATAGCCAGGCCGTCCAAACCAGAACATATGAATCGGGATGCCTTAGAGGCCCCTGTGTGAGAAGATCTGGATCGTCGGGTAACCGTCACGAGTTACCCTCTGACATCCTTACTATGTCTGAGAACCAGCTTCTTCTTGGCCACCAGGGAGCCACCAGAATGGTTGGGACTCCCTTGTGAGCTATCTTTTTTAACACTCGCCCTAGGAGTGGAATCGGAGGGAATGCATAAAGAAGCTTGAATGCGGACCCCTGAAGAGTCAGGACATCTGTTGCTATAGTTAGAGGATCCCTGGACCGAGACACAAACCTTGTAACCTTCCGATTGTGTCGTGAAGCACAAGAGATCTATGTCCGGAATCCCCCAGCACATGCATAGGGATTGAAAAAACCCTCTGACTAAGAGACCATTCCCTCTGATGCAGGATGCGTCCCTTCATGCCTGAACATGCTTTGAATGGGGTCTGGCTTTATTCTGCCAGACACCTCTTGCCTTAACTTGGAACTTTGTCTTATTCCAAAAACCTCTTAGGTATCCCGAAGAGGCCGAACCTCTAACCGGAACCTCGGAAAATTAGAGGCCCTGCTGAAACAGTATTAGACTTTGGCTTCTGTGGCAGATTAGATGATTTACCACTAGCAGCATGCTTTACCACGTCAACCAAGCACTCCCCAGACACCCCACCTTAAAGGGGAGCCCTGTCATTCTTTTTTGGAGGCTATGTCAGCGGACCATTGCTTAAGCCATAAAGCACGCCTTAAGGCTAACACCAGAGCTAGGCCTCTAGCACTTAACCTGCTCAATCCTTCATAGCCCGTATCATATACCTGTTGTAGCCAACTGGTCTTGATCACCTGGGAGCAGGACTTCCATGAATGACTCCTACGAGTCTTCAAGTCCAGTTGTTTTAACAACCTCCTGCTCCCCAAAAATGCTATGGATGTAGCCCAGGCCGGCCGCAAGGTCGACCCCATAATAGAATAAGCAGGACATGCCACCTGATCCATGCGCTTATTCGCTGGATCCTTTGGAGAAGCACTATCCAAGGATGGCATAACCAAAAATCTTTAAAAAGACCTGGCCCCAGAGCGTCCACCACAGGAGGGTGAGACCATAATTCAATCTGATCTGGAGGAAAGGGATACATAGTATCTAGTACTTTGGGAATGGTCGGACGACAACATGACTTTTGCCATTCCCTATTGATCAGATTAGAATAATGCGTATGCTCTGCAACATCGAAAAAAATCAAAACCATCCATCCAACTTAACTGAGCACCCCCTTGTGTAGAGGACTTCTGAATACGAGTCCCTACTGGATAAATCCTCCCAACGGATAACTTCCTGGGAGACTATGGCAGCTACAATATCCTTTTCAAGTTAGTGGATAAATCTTTTCTTTAAAAACCTTTTTAGTTGCCAATCCTTCTAAATGACTCTCTAAAAGTTTTATGACCTACTTGAGGGCTGCCGACAGAGTTTAAAGACTCAGAAGGAGGCAATGGCAGCCACAATATCCTCTTCAAAACTCAGAGGAAATTTTTTTTTTCCAAAACCTTCTTAGTAACTCATATGACTTGAAGGTTTTAGGTCCGCTTGAAGGCTGCCAGGGGGGTTTTTAAGCTCAGAGGGCACCAGCAACAAGGGTCAGAGCCCTTGCAGGGAGGAGACAATTGTCTTCCCTATCCACTACTACAGTAGCATAACCCTGCACACCGTGCTATCCTCGTCCAGTGTCTGTTTGCATACTGGACATGGGGTGAATCTATCTGCTAAAGGACCATACCCCAGATTCCTCCGTCATGGTGATTAATACTAGATTACCTCCCAGGGGGTCTAAAATCTAGTATGTGAACAGTTCCCGATAGTCGCAAAACTAATCTGAGAGCTCAGACGGTGAACCACATCAATATATTGCCAGTCTCACAAACATATTATATTGTATATATATATATATCCTTTAAAAACAAGAACAATTAACAAACATTAATATGTATATATGAATAAATATATTAATACACATAATTAAAAAATGACCTACCTAAAGATTTAGGTCTGCTTGAGGGTGGCCGTGCAGCAGCTCACGGTATTTTTGTGCTTCGCCCGGCCGAAAAACTTCCAGTGAAGGCGGCCGGAGAAGAACCGCGATCTCAGCGGTACTCTGTGCTTCGCCCGGCCGAAATTCTTCCATTGAAGGCGGCAGGAGGAGAACCGCAATGTTAGCGGTACTTGCCGCTTACTCCCGGACGAAAATGTTGCAGTGCGAGCGGCTGGAGGAGAACCGCGATGTTAGCGGTACTTGCCGCTTAGCCCCGGACGAATATTTTGCTGTGCGAGCGGCCGGAGGAGAACTGCGATGTTCGCTGTACTTGCCGCTTAGTCCCGGCCGAAAATATTGCAGTGCGAGCGGCCGGAGGAGAACCGCAATGTTAGCGGTACTTGCCGCTTACTCCCGGACGAAAATGTTGCAGTGCGAGCGGCTGGAGGAGAACCGCGATGTTAGCGGTACTTGCCGCTTAGCCCCGGACGAATATTTTGCTGTGCGAGCGGCCGGAGGAGAACTGCGATGTTCGCTGTACTTGCCGCTTAGTCCCGGCCGAAAATATTGCAGTGCGAGCGGCCGGAGGAGAACCGCGATTTTAGCGGTACTTGTCGCTTAGTCCCGGCCGAAAATGTTGCAGTGTGGGCGGCCGGAGGAGAACCGCGATGTTAGCGGTGCTTGCCGTTTCACCCGGCCGAAAATCTTCCAGCACGAGCGGGGTAAGAAAGGAGCCGCACACCGATGCTAAGCCGAAAATGTTTCCATATAAATCTATTCAAATGGTGCACCACTAATAACCAGCCAGTATGGGCGTGCTCACTGATATATGCAACAATAAGAAAGATTGACTCGGTGGTCAAACAGACCAGAGAGTCACAAAAAGGAGCACCACCAATATAAATTCATACACCGTTTATTCAATTTGTACAGAAGACACACATTAAAAACCACAACAACACAACAATGAACATGTTAAAACCACCTTTACCTGCCCTGAAAAAGTGTATATACACCTGTCCTAGTAGTACCCATGAATAATACCAAATCTTAAGGGAATGGTCACTAAAGCCTGTTCCCTAAATAGAGAATATTCCCTTATATTTAAACCATGTATTTGTGCCGGCACAAAATTAACTAATCCCACAAATAGTGTGTGTTAATGAATAATATCCAAAATTACATCCAAACCCTATCCATAAAGTGACATGTGCATTGTGCAAATAATATCTTGGCTCAATAAGGGCCAAAAAGGTAAACACGTGTTACAGAGTATCGTACAAAATGACAAAGAACTGAAAAAAAGACATCACCAACATAGTATTGTAATAAGTAACAAATGGCAACTCAAAGTGAAACAAGTAACAGTTGTAAAAACAAGGGGGATACTCAGCTGTAAGACAACATCTGAGTCAATCACCAGGGAGGACAGTCAGGGCGGGAGGCTGCTCCACCTTCTTGCGCTTCGCGGTATGAGAGACAGCTTCTTGCTTGGGTGCGGGCATTGTTGTTACAAACTCCCGCTTTTAAATGTCTCTGAGGGCAGGGGGGAGGAGGGAGAGGGGAGGGGGAGGAGGGAGAGGGGAGGGGCAGGGCGGGTGTGTCTGGAATCGAGTACACTCACATCGCCGCCGCCAGAGTCCGTCATGATAGAGCACGGAGGGCGCGTTGCAAGAGACGCTGACGCGCCCGACAGCCATTGGATCGCGTCATATGACGCGCATCAATCATTATGCAGGGGGCCACTCCTTCAAGCCCCTTTGCATACATCCACATGTAAAGTGCGCCAAGTGACGCGCACCAATCAGGTGCTATGGTTAAGAGTAACGTCAGGCGCAGTGAGCCCAAGTCATTGGACACTCTCGCGCCTGACCATCCTATCTTGCTGCCCGCCACGCTGCTCCCCTCAACCTCCGCCTGTGATGGCATAGTTTGCGGGCCGACGCGCGCACCCAGGTGCGGTCCACCCAATGGTGCGCGCGCACAGCCCGCACAGCCCCCAGAGACATACAAAGGGGAAATAAAAACACTTATAGGGCGAATCTAAGAGATGAAATGAACAGTTCCAGTATAAGATTGAATATATATTGTATAGTTAAACTGAGAGGATCTATTTCCAATTTTACATATCAATGTAACAAGTATACTGATATTAACCATCCTTATTCAATGTTAGTTTTTTAGGGGACAGTGGCGTCAGCTAGGTACACACCAGCCGTACACATCATACTTGACATTAATGTCTATTCTAAGACATCCAGCAGGGGAGATCATACAAGAGGGGGCCCAGATGTAAATCCTTGATGACTTGATAATAGCAGATCTTTCTTGCAATGAGGAACCTTCTTATAGTTGCTATCCATGTCTTCACTTCCTTGGGTCCTAGTGTCCTATCTGCCCAAAGCACATGTTCCCCTAGAGGTGGGTGACACTCGTGCCCCAGTCTGTGAAAAAAACAACAAATAACAAAAAATAAGCGGTCAATATCTAAATCTACATTGACCCTAAAGAACGTGTTTGAGGCTGGGCGAACGGACACATGATATACCCGTGTGTCCGGCCCACCCTTGTCTTCGGTACAAATTGAATAAACAGTGTATGAATTTATATTGGTGGTGCTCCTTTTTGTGACTCTCTGGTCTGTTTGACCACAGAGTCAATCTTTCTTATTGCCGAAAATGTTTCCATAGCGCCGGCACAAATTTTGAATTTTTCAACCAGTAAAAACATATGGGAAGAGCAATTAAGGGGAAATAAATTCCCCTGGTTCCCCTCAATCAGGCTCACCAGACAAAAACCTTCTGGCTGCTTTTTCCTGTGGCAGAATTCTCAGCCAGGTGGTGTCACTCTTTTTAAAAACAAAAAGGTGACACCCCACAGTGCCCCAAGACCCTGGTGCTTACCTTACCATCCTGATCCAAATGCAGCTTAGCTGTGGAGGCAAAGTGGGTCCATTCAGATCCAAGGAGTATAAGGGCCAAGGAACAGTCAGGTTTCCATTACCCCCACTTCCAAGGCATAATTCCTTTAAAACAAAAAGTAAATGGGAGAGGAGTTCAGATAAGTCCTTGCAGTGACCACTGCAAGACAGAAAACTGAAGTGCATCAAGTCAGCCAGGTGGATATAGGCCCGGGAGGTGGAGACACACCTTTGTTCTTGCAGACCACAACCTTCGGGAGAGGTTAACCCAATCATCTCTGAATTAAGTCTGATGGCCTAAAGTAAAATGGAAGAGAAAGGTACTGACTTAAGCAATATACCATCAGGCCCAACAGACACATTTCTTGATGAATCGTCGGGTGAGGGCAAGACAAGAGACCCTGTACCCTGGCCTGAAGTAAGAGTCACTTCTGTGTTGGAAAAGCACTTTTGCCTGAGACGTGTCATGAATAAGTCTTGAAGCTATGAAAAGATATCCTTCTGGGCCCCCTGACATGATGGGGCCCATATCAACCGACTCAGTAAGGGATTACATGTATCCCTGACTTCTTAGAGAAAAACATGAGACCTGCCAACAACTTGGTAAACACCCTTGGTGCTTATGATAGACCGAAGGGTAGCGCCACAAACTGAAGAAGTAGGTCACCTACTAGAATGTAGGTTATGCATATATATATATAAAAGGGTGAGATACGGCAGATCTCAATTCTTCTGCTTTCTGCTGAATTCGGGATACCCCTGATGGGGTCTGGTTCCGAATTTGATTTTGTAACCAGAGGATACAACTTCCTGCATCCAAATATCTGTTACATGAAGCCTGCAAATATGAGCCAAATGCAGAAGCGTCCCCCCACACCTGCAAGGGCATCCCTTCATGCCTGAGCTGGCTTCAAAGGGGGTCTGGCTTTATTTTGCCAGACACCTGTTGCCTTAGTTTGGAACTTTGTCTTATTCCAAAAAAAAGAGGCCGAACCTCTAGCCGGAACCCCGGAGTATTAGAGGCCCTGCGGAAGCAGTATTAGACTTCGGCTTCTGTGGCAGATTAAATGACTTACCACTAGTAGCATGCTTTACCAAGTCAACCGAGCACTCCCCAAACAGACGCCCCACCTTAAAAGGGGAGTCCTGTCATATGTCAGCTGGCCATTGATTAAGCCATAAAGCACGCCTTAAGGCGACAACCAGAGCTAGGCCTCTGGTCACAACCAGATCAAACCTCCATATCCTGGATCACATACCTGTTAGAGCCAACTAGCTTTGATCAACTGGGAGCATGGCTTCCGTAAACGAGCCATACAAGTCTTAGAGTCCAGTGGTTTTAACAACCTCCTGCTCACAAAAAAAAGCTATGGATGTAGCACAGACCGGCCGCAAGGTCGACCCCATAAAAGCACGACATGCCACCTGATCCACCCCCAGAGCGTCCACCAGAGGAGGGTGAGACCATAACTCAATCTGATCTGGAGGAAAAGGATACATAGTATCTAGTACTTTAGGAATAGCCGGAAGACAACCTGACTTCTGCCATTCCCTATTGATCAATTCTCCCAACGGATAACTTCCTGAGAGACAATGGCAGCCACAATATCCCCTTCCTCAGAGGAATTTTTTTTTTTTTTTTTTTTTTTTTTATTACCTTTACCTCGGCAGCCCTCAAGTGGTCCTAAACCTATAGAGTTTAAAGATTCAGGAGACCATGGCAGCCACAATATCCTCTTCAAATCTTTTCTTTAAAACCTTTTTAGTAGCCAATACTCCATGATGACTCTATAGGTTTAGGACCACATGAGTTTAAGTGGACAGAGTTTAAAGACTGAGAAGGAGACTATGGCAGCCACAATATCCTCTTCAATACACTTTTTTTCTAAACCTTAGCAGCCTCACTAAAGGTTTAGGTCCGCATGCAGGCTACAAAGGGGGTTTTTAAGTCTCAGAAAGCACTGGCGACATGGGTCAGAGCCCCCTTCAGGGAGGAGACAACTGTCTCCCCATCCACTACAACCGTAGCATAATCCCTGCACACCATGCTATCCTTGTCCAGTGCCACTGCATGCATACTGGACATGGGGTAAATCTGGTAAGACCAGATCCCTACCCCAGATGCCTCCGCCATGGTGAATTTAATAATACTAGTCTATGACCCTGGGGTTCTGACACCAAGTATATATAGGTTCTCGACAGTCACAAGACTACTACGATTCCTCTGGGGGGGTAACCACTATATATAGAAATTATATAGTAATATTATATTTGCCCTTTCCCAATCTATAATAGTATAGATTTAAACATAAAACAATAAAAAACAGTATTAAAAAACAAACAAAATGACCTGCCAAAAGGTTAGGTCCACTTGAGGGTGGCCGTGCAGTGGCTCAGAGCAGCCCATTTTTGCTGGCCAACAACCTTAGCTTAAACACATGGGAAGGAGCAATAAGAAAAGGAAAATCCCTTGGTCCCCCCAATCAGGCTCACCAGACAAAAACCTGCGGCTGACTTGCTTTTTAATGAAAGCCTGCAGCCCTGAGCGTGTAACACTCAGAAAGCGCCCCAAACCCCGGCGCTTCACCTTACCTTCACGGACCCCAAAACAGCAAAAGCTGGGGAGGCATAGAGTTGGGTCAGAGGAATCCGTGGGAATAAGGTTGTGCAGGAAGCCGACAGGCTGTATTCCCCGCTTGCTGCCAATACCTAATCTTGAGAGAGAATCAAGCAATCTTCACAGTCCTTCCAAACTGCAAGAAATAAACTGGTCTTTGATTAGCTGCTACTTCTAGTGGGCGGGAGGAGCCACACCTTTAATCTTGCAGTACACGCCCATCCAGGCAGGAATTACCCAGGTGTAATGATTAAGGGATAGCCTGGAATGGATTGGAAGAAAAGTCGATTTTGAGGCAGCTAGGCCTCTTCTCTTGCCGCTGAAAGTTGAACTTTTCTGCTATTTGCCATTCTCTGGATCTATCTAAGTAATAAATGCTCTTCTCACATCTAAAAGTGAGAGATCTTCTGTTCCCGTTGTAGCTTGCAGGAGCACCATGTCTTGGAACCTGTTCACTGATGTAACAATCTTGCAAAAATAAAGGGGAGAATTGTGCAGTAAGGCCCCTTCATTGATAGAGCATGCAGCTCCCTTACTCGTCTGGCTTAAGTGATTGCCAAAAAGAAAAATCTTTTTCCGGCAAAAACAAAAGCCATTTTCCGGCACTTTCTCCAAAAGTTTAAATGGAGGTTCTAGTGGTCCTTTCAACACTATTGATAGGCCAGCAGATGAAAATCCTGTAAAAAGCCAGGATTTTCATGGCCTGAAAAAAGAAAAAAAAAAAAAAAAATGATTAGTTGAATTTGTTTCAACTGGCAATCTAGAAGAACTGACAATGCTGAAGTCTGCACCTTTATTGCACTTACTGCCAGTTCTTTCTTAACCCTTCCTGCAGGATTTCGAGGAATGCTGGTATCCCTTCTTTCTTTGGCGTGTTCTCTTCACAAAATAAAGAAAACAACATTTCAAAACCCTTGCATAGCTGTGTCATTAGGGTTGATTCAGAGCCCCTTTCTCATCATTTTTATGGAGGTCTTGCTACCAAACGAAAAATCATGCTAAAATGAAAACATTTCACACGAAAGTTCTCGCAGAAAAAAGGCTTTGCTGAATCAGACGAGGGGAAAAAATGAACGAGAATGGAAATATTCACGCAAAAAAAGGTGAGAAAGGGGCTCTGAATCAACCCTAATATGCGATTGTGCAATAGAGTTTTAATCACTCTGGCCACTCTTTTCTAAGATGGCTAACTCAAAATCCATGACTTTAATTGAAGCTTTTCTGGTTCTGGATGATGAATTGGACATTGATGGATTAAATTCGGGATGCTTGGCAGATGCCATGGCACCTTCTCCATCAACCTTATCAGCTTGGAAAACCAGGAACTAGGAGCTATGAGAATAACGTTGATAACTTTTTGCGCCATCTTCGCTTGTGTCAGTTTTCCAAAAGGAGGGAAGGCATAAACTAGGTAAAATGCCAGGGCTGCAACAGGGCAGCCACTGCTAGGGCACCCTCCTGCCTTGTCAATGAGTAAAACATTTCATTTTTTTTTTTTATTGCCCTGAATATTCTGCATGTCCCAGTGGGCTCCTCAACCCCAGGTGCTGGTGTCTGTAGTTATAACTACTGAAATCCTTTGCTTCCTCTTTTTATTATCCTTGGATCTGTCCACCAACGTAGAGAGCTTCTAGCACGTTTTCCTCTATTAGAGTTACCTGATCCAGT
The DNA here is from genome assembly GCA_027917425.1 of Gastrophryne carolinensis. NCBI lineage: Eukaryota > Metazoa > Chordata > Amphibia > Anura > Microhylidae > Gastrophryne > Gastrophryne carolinensis. The sequence continues at coordinate 220,196,330 of CM051234.1, forward strand.
GAGTCTGGGCATTCGTACCAATGATGAGATAGAAGGAATCTCTGCAGAATTCTCATATGGAGCGAAGCCCATTGAACTGCCGGGACTGCCACTGTAGCCGCCCCTTCCATTGCTGTGCTCACCGCCAAGTGAAGGAGAAAGCTCCTAGAAACACAAAGAACTGAGGTGGAGAAGAAGGGTGGGTTTTTAACCTCTGTTCAGTTTTGTGTTTCCTCCCAGGGGGTGGAGCCTCTCCGTGGGACGTGCTGAAGGATGAAGGGAGAAAAAACGCAATTCTGTGAGTACTCACCTGTAGAATTGTTTTTTCTGGGAATCCATTCCAGACCCTCCTTACACTTTGGATTACCTCCTTGCCGATTGGATGTGACTGCAAGACAAAAAAGGCGTGGCCCCTCCCGGTCCCATAAGTAGCAGCTGCCTCCTAACCTAGATCAGTACTTAAAAAGCAGTAAAACATAAATCAGAGGCAGGCCGGGAGGCCCTATATAGGAGTCCATGTTACTTCCCACCGAACTCTGCCAGAATACTCTCAAAACATAATTTTCTTTTTTTCCTTTTAATGCCAATGAAAATAATAAGTGGACTAAACACCATCAAAAAAGCATCAAAAGATAGATCACGACCCAAAACGGGTGAGCCGGAGGGTCTGGAATGGATTCCCAGAAAAAAATTCTACATGTGAGTACTCACAGAATTGCGTTTTTTCTTCCAATCCATTCCAGACCCTCCTTACACTTGGGATCTCCAAAACAGTGCCATCTATGGGCGGGATCCCCAGCGCAGAACAGCAGGTAGTTCATTTCACTACCGGCTGAAGAATCTTTCGACCAACAACAGCGTCAGCTGAGGCTCTAACATCCACCTTGTAAAACTTGGTGAATGTATGAACCGAAGACCAGGTGGCAGCTTTGCAAACCTGTTCCACCGAAGCCTGATGCTGAAAGGCCCAGGAAGCACCAATAGCCCTAGTAGAATGGGCCGTGAACCGAAAAGGGGGTTCCTTCCCCTTGGCTGAGTAGGCTCTTTCTACTGCCTGCCTAATCCACTTACTGACAGTGGCTTTAGCTGGTGGAAACCCCTTCCTCGGCCCTTCCGATATAACACAAAGAAAATCCGTCTTGCGGAAGGAATCTGTAGCTGCCATGTAACATCTTATGGCTCTGACAACATCTAAAGAATGAATCGCCCTTTCCTTAGCATTAGCCGGAAACGACCTTAGGTAAAAAAATCAGGCTTAAACCGAAAAACTACCTTGTCTCTGTGAAACTCAAAATATGGAGACTTCATACATAAGGCGGCTAATTTAGAAACTCGCCGCACAGAGGTGATTGCCACCAAAAATATCACCTTAAGTGTCAAAATGCTCAATGGAGCGACAATCATAGGTTCAAAGGGAGCACCCTGAAGAGCCGACAATACCAAATTCAAGTCCCACACCGGTAAAATAGACTTGCGAGGTGGACGGACATGAGTGACTCCCTGATAAAAAATTTTAATGAGCCTATTGCTGCCGATAGACTTCTGGAAAAAAAAAAAGATAAGGCCGGCACATGCCCTTTTAGGGTGCTTAATTGTAGGCCCATTTCTAAGCCATCTTGTAGAAATTCTAAAATTCTAGGAATTGAATACTTTCTGCATGAAAATTTCCTAGTCTCACACCAGGATATAAAGGAAAGCCAGACCCTGTAGTTTATCATGGAAGGCAACTTCTTCCGGGCCTGAATCATGGTATGAATAACCTTAGCCGATAAACCTTTCTCTACTAAGATCGAGGTCTCAGTAGCCAGGCCGTCAAAACCAGCATCTGTAAATTCGGGTGCCGCAGCGTCCCCTGTGTGAGAAGATCTGGCTCAGAAACAGGCTCCAAATGCCTCCTCTTATAGGTGGCTTTCCTAGGAATGAACAAGGATAACTGTTTCTCTAAGTTATGCAACCTGTGCGCCACACCCGCCTGCGCCTCGCTGCCTTCGCCCTCTCCAGGGGATGTAAGGGATGGTTGAGCCGTCACACTCCCTGCAGCAATAGCTGGGCTAGAAACCTATTCTCATGGCGCAAGCGGAACAAACCGTGCTGAAGCTACCCAGGGGATCCTGCTTACATAAGGGGCAGAGCCCGCCCTACTCAAGTGGGATGCCCAAATCACTATCCCTTGATGCCTCCCTCATGGTGTTTTTTTTTTCCTTCAAAATTGGCAAAAAAACCTAAGGCCCTAAGCCTAAACCAATCCCAAAGGGACTGGGAGGAACCACAACCCTTTTTATCCTTCTTCCCAATATCTAAAAATAAACAGGAGAAAGAATCCTATTAGAAAAAAAAAAAAAAAAAAGTAATTTCACCTTTAATGCATAAATCTTTAATATAAACATTTAATAAAATAAATATAATCTAATAGAAATAATCTAAGAAAAATATTTATAAAAAATAGATATGAAGATATCTCGTAAATATGATTAATAATTATTACATTAAATAATAATACTAATAATAAAAATGATAAAAATGTCGACGTCCACTTACCACAGCAGTCCTTCACACAATAGCCTAGGCAAAGAAAACCAGAAAAGTATGTCTAAATACTTAAATGTATTATGCTGCCTAACTGAATCCTAAAGAAATAAAAACAGCTATCCACTGGCCTTTTAAAATGTTAGCTGGATCGTAAATGAAAAAGACAGCAGGACCGGCTCGCAATGGGTGCGCAATGCCCTGCTATGAGTCCCTCTAGGCTCAGAAGCGCTTGGGTCCCCAGGAATGGACAGCAGCCTGGCCCGCAATGGCCGCCGCAGCCACAGTCGCAGCCGCACGTTGCAGCGGTCACACTGCCCAGCAAGAGAGCCCTTCTAGGCTCAGAAGAACCTGGGTCCCCCTGGATAGCGGCCTGGCCCGCGATGGCCGCCGCCGCACGTTGCAGCGGCCGCACTGCCCAGCAAGAGAGCCCTTCTAGGCTTAGAAGAACCTGGGTCCCCCTGGATAGCAGCCTGGCCCGCGATGGCCGCCGCCAACGCTCTACAGCAGCCGCACTGCCCCAGCCGGGTCTGCTGTGCACCTACCTCCATAGCGAGGTAACTTTGCAGGGGAGCCTAGGATACAACCTCCCTCCAGCCGGAGAGAGAGACACACTGAGAAAAAACGGCCTCGTGCTTCCGCATTTAAGCTCCGCCTCCTGCGTGATGACAGAACACGCACCTTAAAGGCGCAAAATTTTTCTTTTTTTTTTTCTTTTTTTTTTTTAAAGAAAAACCTAACCTGACCAGGAAGAAGGATGGGTTGAAATAAAAATAAAAACGTTCCTCAGCAGGTACACCAGAAAGAAACCTGCGGCTGACGTACTTTCCAAGAAGCCTGCAGCCCAGAGCGCAAGAGCTCTGTAAGCGCCCCAAGACCCCGGCGCTTCCACCTTACCTCACGAACCCCAAACCAGCTAGACGCTGTGGGAGGCACAATCGGGTCTAGGGGATCTGTGGAAATAAGGCTACGCAGGAAGCCGACAGGGTGCCTTCCCCTGCTTGCTGCCAATCCTTGAGAGCTAATCCTGAACAACCTTCACAGTCACTTGCAACTGCAAGAAAGAAACTGATCTAGGTTAGGAGGCAGCTGCTACTTATGGGGCCGGGAGTGACCATGCCTTTTTTGTCTTGCAGTCACATCCAATTGGCAAGGAGGTAATCTCAAGTGTAAGGAGGGTCTGGAATGGATTGGAAGAAAAACACAACCTTACATGTGGCTACTTTATAACGCTGAATCACTTAATTTTCTAGTTAGGTGATCCTATATTCCGGATCACTGCTCGGGTGACCTCTCCCTTTTGATTGGTCCAAAAGTCAGGCTAAGAGACTATTACAATCTTATTTGGGGCTCCTTAGGCATAGCCCCCACCTTTGTATTAGCCCAATCACTTGACCACATCATTGAATTCTTTAAAAAAAATTTCCATGATCTATTATGCTATTTCTTCAGAAAAAAAGTTTTTCACAGTACTCTAATACATGATTACAAAGACAAAATACCAAGGAAAAACATAAAAAAAAAAAAAAAAAAAAAAATTTTTACACATGTATCGTTTCATCTCTGTGGCGTTAATGCATGCTTTCCTCCTCAGGCAATATCCCAGCTCCCCTAACTCACAAGAAAGGGCGCACCGCTCAGGTTCCTCCGCCCTCGTGCCTCCAGACACATCCAGCCGCCAACAAAGGCAGAGTCTCTCTGCGCTTCTGCTTGAAGAGCACGTCTTTTTCTTCTGCACCCGGAAGGACGTCACTGCCGTGTCCGCAGTGCCGTGTTAACTAAGTGACAAATATGAGATATCTTACCCTTTATAAAATCTTATGGGCAGGAGGAACAATATAAGACAATGTTAATCATTACAGATATAATTCAAGAGAAAAAGAGGAAAATTCTCTGGTCAGCCTGCTTTTTCTCAAAGGGGTACTGAACTGTGTACAATACAGGTATTTTATGACTTTTCTGTTCAACTTGCAATGGTAACATATTGATGTAATTTATAGGCCTTTGATGGCACAAAATTAATTAATGATAAATAATTCATGAGAGTCACGTTAATGGAGTGCTTACCATCATTATCTCTTTATTTAAACAGAGGGTATTGATAAAGCCGGAAGGCAAAACATGTCTACCCAGTCCCTCAGAGAGGAGAAAAGCATGAATTAACACCACAGAGATTAAACGATACTATGTGTAAAAAGTTTTTAAAAATGTTTTTCCTAGGTATTTTCTCTTTGTAATCATGTATTAGAGCACTGTGAAAAAATATGTATTCGAGCACTGTGAAAAAACTCTTTAGAAGAAATAGCATAATAAATCAATTTTTTAAAAGAATTCAATGAAGTGGTCAAGTGATTGGGCTAATACAAAGGTGGGGGCTATGCCTAAGGAGCCCCAAATGATTTTATAACTTTATAACGCAACAAGTGTTTGTAAAAACCTAGCATATACATACACCAAACATGGAAATCCATATAACTAGTAAATGTTTGCCACGACTTACAATTTTCAGTTCCAGTCATCTGTGCAAGGATACGGAAGGAACGGGACTGCGTAGTACCCGTACGTGGATGCCAGTCTTCAGTTTGGTCTACAAGACGTTTTTTGCTAGCGTCGCTGAAGGTTGGAGTATGGTAGAACTCTGCATCTGTGTCAACAATATGTTTCCGAGGGGGCCTAAAAAAACATTTTAACTGAAGCATTTATGGGAGGAAGCAAATATTTTTATTTTATCCTACAAAAGTTAGGACTATTTGCACTTTATTGCAGATTATATACGGTAAATTATAAACCTGTTAAAGCAGGATAAAGCATAAAAAAAGTAAAATTAAATGGAAAAAATATGAATGCAATTAGTTTACTGAAACTGAATAACCTTAATGTCATAAGCCATCCACAGCAAATTGAAAGGTCGTGGAGGGGGGATGAAAAAACCCTGTGCTACAATGTAATGTAGTAGTAGGTTTGTAAAAAATAAAAGTATAATTTTTTTTCTTGCAACTATGGCAAACAAATTTAATAAGTTTCATTAGGACATACGATAACAAAAAAAAAAAAAAAAGGTACACTTCACTAGCAATGTGAAATATAACCGCTAGATGGCAATCATGCTCCAACAAACTGGCAGCCAGCAGCCAGATTATACAGACTACTGTTAAAAAGATTCTTTGGTCTTGTTAAATATGCTGAATGTTTGAAACTACGGAGTAGTATTTCCATCAGTAAGAGCAATGTTACTGCCCCTCAAATGCAACAGTGCATTGGCATATAGGACCAGAGGGTTTGCAAAAAACAATAGCCAACGGCTGCAGGGTTAGAACATCAGTGGGCAGGTCCTAACCAAGTTTTGTATGAATTAAGTTGCCCAGCAGTGCCATAATATAAATGGTTACCTTGTGGTTTATAGGCGCCTGTATACTCATTACTGTGTACAAATATGTTGGAATCCATTTTTCTACAGACTATTAGGGCTCAGGAAGAATGCTATATAGGCACACCTTGTTAATTAGGTTAACACTGCATTCAGAAACTACTTTCATACCGTTTTGCTGGAGGATTCCTTTAGAAGGTAGTGATAGAAGTAAAGGAAAGAAACAAAGAAAAGGATGATCAGAAATGCAAAAAGCTCTGTATCCAAAGCATGGCGTTAGAAGGATAAAGAGATCATACCATTTTTATTGTAAGCATTACTGGGCATTATATAGAAGAAGCAGAAGGGGACTATTATATCTTGAAATGCAATAAAAAATATGCTGCAGACTGCCATGATAAGATTTGTAAAAGTAAAGAAAAAACCTTATACACAATCCGCAAAATCTCTAACTTTCTAACTAACAGGTCAGGGACGGCATCGTTGGCTGATGGCCAATCACAGGATTGCATTTTGGCCATGAACGGAGGTTAAGGTAAGGATTTTGGGGGGTTACGAGGGTCATTGTGCGGAAGGGGGTGGAGGTATGGGGGCTCTAGCAATCTGGATTCACCCCCAAGCCGAGTCACATCCATTTGTCATCAGAAACTTCATAAATGTATTGCCCATGGATAGTAAGAAAATATGTATTGAGCTTAAGCAATCCTACAATTTCACAGCCACGGCATGCATCACCTTTTAGATGTTCCAACTGAGAATTCCCCCCTGATCCATCCCCTAGGTAGGCTCATATAGGTTTCCAGTGTTGTACAAGATCTCTACTCTGGCCACTTGATATGGTGGCAGCCAAAGGGGGTTACGCAACCATGCAGCTAAGCTCTCACAAGGATGGGGCAGAATTCCTAGGAGTATGGTAGTCTGATTTGTGGTTAGGGGATGCAGCAGCCATGCAGATAGCAAGGCATAGGTTTGTTTTAAAAGTATTATTAATAATATTTTTCTTTGACACTACAGGGGAAACAACGATTAGTGAACTGTAGCAACCAAACAATTCATGAAACTAAAAAGAAATATATACCATAGTAATAAAGGGTATTAATGGCACAGCAACCCATTGTGTGTTGGTGACCACAGTTTGTTACAGATAACACAAAAAACAAATAGGGCATACATTTATCTTACTGATGTTAACCAGTAGATGGCACCATTATCCAAATGGAAATATTGTAGCCACAACTAATTATGAAGTCCGCTCCCAAGGCAGGGGTGAACTATTAGTTATACTTTTAAATCCTAATACACAAGATATTTGGACCGTCCTTTTCTCAAGAACTCCACCCCAACCTACCAAGCTGGCCTCTGAGATAAAGATCTTCTAATGATTTGGCAGAAAGAAGCAGCTCAGGGGTAAATGTGGGTACCACCTTGAGTCTCTCCTTGCCTGGGAGGACAGCTTGCATGGACTCGCCAAAGACCAAGGAGACCTGCTCCACTTTACCAGAATGTGGCGTTGGAAGGTGTCTGGTGTGAAACTAAGAATACAATACTGCCCATGGAGGATACCCAAACCGAAAGGGTGGTAATGGAGAAGTGAATGAACCTTTGGTGAGCCTAGAAACTTGAAACATGTAAACTGATCTGGGAGGTCAAACATTGCCCCAGGGATGTGACACATGGGGAGTATTGGGTGCCCCTAATTGGTTGCAAGGAGGCAACAGGATGATTATTTGAGCTAAACCCTGTGTAACACTGTGATAAAGTAGACCAACCATCAGGATTTTCAATATTCTGATGCTTCTTTGGAAACGCAGGGCTGTAATAAACCACTACTGATTAATAGGCAATGTATACTAACGCAAAATATGTTTTTTCAAAAAAAGCACCACCACGCAAAAAAAAAAAAAAAAAAAAAAAAAAAAGCACATGCCTGGCCTCAATGGGGGGGGGGGGGGGGGGGGGGGGCAGTACACGCTTTAGACAATGCTTTCAAAGCGTAACAAAACAGTCTTTAAACATGCATGTTTCTCACACACATTCTTAAAAACAGAATACTAACTTTGTCACTGTAGCTCCCTGGGTGAAGAAGGGAAAACAAAATGTGTTAAAAAAAAAAAAAAAAAAAAAAAAAACATACACATTCTACAGCACAAATGTCAGAATATTATAAAATGCTCCAATGATTCTCAGTCTGATCTCCAGCTGCAAAATAGGAAAAATGTAGGTTTTACCTTCTATGGAAATATCTAAAGCAGCTAAAATGCAGTGGCATAGGAAAATAAAATACTCAGTTAACCACTATCCCCCAGGAGTGTGGTCTAGACTGTTTTATTAAACAGAAGCTTATAGTAGAGAAGGGAAATGATGAGGACTGGGTAATGCCAGTTTAATGTGGGCTAAAAATATGTTACACTGAATTGCAAAGTTCTTTCTGGGAGGGAAAATAAGAGTGCAATTGCCTTTAAGATACAGATGTTCAAGTAGGAAACTTGTCTCGGGTCTAAGCTGGGTGCGTTTTACTTGCGCACCCTTTTCTCTTTTCACAGTAAACAAGGCATAGACCATAAAAATGGCAATCCTGGAAAATGGTTTAACACTTGGCACCTGGTATGTGTTGTTTAATAAAGTAAGCAGAACGAAATCGTCATCTAAGGCGATTTTGGTCTAAAAAGAAGCAATCATGTAAACAATAGGAAAAAAAAGATAAAGACCTAGAGAGTCATTGAACTAGGCATCAGGTAGGGAATCCAGAGGAGAGATGTGCTGCTACTCATACTAGTGGGGGGAACACACGTGTCTGGCACTGGTACCCACCTACTTCTGCAATCTAATGCAGCATTATGACCACACATTACTGCTGGGAACCAGTGAAACTTGCAATTCATGCATGGTGGAAGGCTCTCAGCGCTACTGTCAATAGGATAGGGAAACATACAATTGCAGAAAAAGAGGGTAACCAGCCTCTGACCTGAGGGTGGGTCTGTACACATCTGATGGGCATGATGCTAGTGTGTGCTAGGGAGCAGACAATATCTATTTGGTACGCTTGCATTAAAGGACCTGCTCCTGCCACTATAGGTTCCAGAAACTCAGGATTTGTCTGAAGAGTAACCCCAGATATTAGGGAAACACTTAAACTGCACAGGAATCTACCTGGCCCCCCACCTCCCCAGCCCCGAGAAAACATATGGGGTTGCCTGGGAGAGTCCTCTAGGAATACAAGAAATCCCTAGTTCAAGTGCAATCCAGTAAAACTACACTCCCAATCCAGCAACTTTTACCCAACCACTTGGCCAAAAACAGACAGTGGAACTGCATTCTGGCTCAGGAGGTATGCTGTACATCCTGGAAAAGAAGGTGGTCCTCAGCGGTGGCTTCTCTGACCTTGCTGGGGGCATTCCTAGTGACATACTACATTTTACTACATTTTTTGTGATAACGACAAGGGCCCAGAGTTCCCATTTGCTTGAAAATGGCTGGCCTTCAGAAGAATGCCCATTGTGGGACCTAATCCCTCAAAAAAGTAAGTCTTGAACAAACAATATATCTATTTAGAGCCCCACTTACAGAACCATTTTCCCTTAACCCTTCAGTTGCCAAGCACGTGGTTTCCTCTACTGCCGTTATGTGCCAAGGACGTGAGTTATGTTCCCGTCTTTCCTGGGAACAGCGAGCACAAAAAAATACAATTCTGTGAAGTACTCACCTGTAGAATTGATATTATTTGTATACAGTACGTCCTGCTCCAATATAGTACTTACACTTGGGTTATCCTCCGCCAGATGGCACTGCACTGCAGAGACATGCAAAACAGGCTCCTCCCGGCCCCTCAAATACCCGGGGACCTCCCACAAATCCCCAGCATTGAAAAGCAGTGAACAAGAAGCCAGGAGAATTAACCACCAAAACTGGTAACTATAACAATGGTAACAATCACCATACAGGGGATCCAGAATAATGCAAAAATCAGGGTGGGGTGGAGCAGGACGTACTGTATACAAATAATATCAATTCTACAGGTGAGTACTTCACAGAATTGTATTATTCTTAGTATACAGTACGTCCTGCTCCAGATATAGTACTTACACTTGGGACATCCAATAGCAGTGTCCATAAAGTAGGGTGGGATCCCCAACAAAAACAACAACATCAGACAGTTTAAAACCACTGTCACCTGCATAACCATACGGCCAAAACAGCATGAGCTGAGGCCCTAACATCAACCTTGTAAACTTTGCAAATATATGAACAGAAGGCCAAGGTAGTGGCCTAGCAAACCAGTTCAACAGAAGCTTGGTGCTGAAAAGCCCAGAGGCGTGAAAGCACGAGTAGAATAAGAATCAAAGTGAAAAGGAAAGATTCTTCCCCTTGTTGGAATAGGCCTGAGTAACAGCCCGACGAATCCAAGCGTTAACAGTAGACTTGGCAGAAGCCAAAAAACCCTTCCAAGGACCGGAAGGAACATCCATTCAAGTAATAACCAGGACCAAAGCTGCACAACTTCCCGAGAGCAGACGAGATCGGGCACATGCAGGATGTAGTGACCATAAGCCCCAAGGAACATCAGTTCTCTTAAAGGACACAGTGACTACCATGGAAAAAACTTCCAACACCTGTTCAAGGAATGTAGAACCCGTTCCTCAGCGCTGCTAGGAATAAGGCACAGCAGGGAGAACAATATCTCGAATCAATGAACATAAGACACCACCTGATGCGGAGAGTCCGGCTTCAGGCAGAACACCACCTTATCCTGGTGTATCGCAAAGAATGGGGGCTAGGTAGACAGAGCCGCCCGCCAACACACGCCTGACCAAAGTAACAGTCCCCAGAAGGACAACCTTGAGGGTAAGAACAGCCAGACAGCACACTGAATAGGACCAAAGGGACAAAACCCTGCAAGCAGACAGAAAAAAACTTAAATTCAAATCCCATGCCGGGACCATAGGCTTACGTGGGGGACGCACATGAGTACCCCCTGAGAGAAGTCTTAACCAAGGAAGACTGAACAAGAGACTACTAAGGCAAGGTGGACAGGGCGGAACCTGACCCATAAGAGTACTGAGTTGGAGAACCAACTCCAACTCATGCTGAAACCAACTCTAGAACCCTGGGAACCGAGAACGCCCAACAGGGAAGAGACCTAGACTCACACCGATCAATATGGGTATGCCATACCCTATAACAGATAGGAGAAGAAGAGGAAGAAGCTTGCTCCTAGTCTTCCCATAGTCTCAATCACGAGACAGATAAGCCTGTCTCCCTCAAGATGGATGTTTCAGCAGACAGGCCGACTAGGCCAGAGACTGTAGATTGGGGGTGACGTAAAGGGGGCCCTGAGTGAGCAGAGCTGTCACTCCTGGCAAAAGGTACAGACAACTACTGCCCTCGGTACCATGTCTGCAAACCACACTCTACTAGGGTCTACTAGGGGGCCACCAGAATCACTGGTCCCCTTACCAGAGCAATCTTGCGCAGAACCCTGCATAGCAGGGGGAATGGAGAAAAGACATACAGAACCGAACGTCCAGTCATAACGTTACTAATGACGCCCAGCGTGCACGTGGGCATTAAAAAGACCAAGAAACCGTAAGATGGGCCACTCCAAAATGTGCAATGTGTTGGCATCCGGACCACTGCCAGAGGATCCTGGGGCAGGGAAACAAAGGCCGAGAGCCTGTGCTAGTGACGGAACACAAACAGATCCACAACTGGTTGGACCCCATAGTGACACAGGGATTAGCACATCCTGTCGCAGAGGGACTCCACCGGAGCAAATATTACTGATATGCAGGGAACATTGTCTCCACCCAGATTAGGATCATAGACACTTCCTGGAGGGTCCTCCTGCTCCAAACCCCTCCCAATGATTAATGTAGGACACTGTCGTCAGACAGACCGAGCGCCCCCAAACAGGCAGGCCCAGAAGAGGAGTAGTCAAGCAAGATAGAACCAACTGAAAACGCTCACTGTTTCAAACATTGATAGGTGTATGGACCTTGTAAGGGCCCCACCTCCCCCAGAATCGCAGGGAGTTTCAGAAGAAACCCTCCCCCTTCAACCTGATAGGTGGGCATCCATGGTGACCGTTTCCAGGAAGGGGCAAGAAGGAACTGCCCCCAGCCAGGTTCCTTGAGTTCATCCACTCCAATAGAAACCTTCTTACCAGGTGGGAAGGCCCACAGACCCTGCTCCAGGGATGCTGGATTCCTGTCCTGTATTAATAATAGAAGTCGCAGAAGGGCCCAAGGGGAACTGAGCATAAGGGAACTCTTCCGAGCAAGCCACCAACAGCCCACCAGCTGCATCCCTGCCTGGAGAAGGGACCGGGACAGCAATGAGGGACTGAGCCCACGTGACCAGATTGTCCACTTTATTGCTGAGAAGGGAAGATTCTCGTTTGAACCTAATCCAGATTCATTCTTAGTAATGGAGTTACCAATTAAGGGGACAATGAGGACTTGGGGTGAATGATCACCCATCCAAATGGCTCCCAATGGATGCCATCAGCCGGGTATCCAACTTAGCCTGACGTAGAGACTGATAAGTGAAAAAAGAACGTCCAGGTAGGTCATCGCGCGGACGCCCCTTGGTCTCATCAGAGACATCACCACCATCAGCACCTGGGGGAGCTGAAGAGAGGCCAGATAACAAGGCCACAATTAGCAGTGTTGGACTTCCAACACGAACCTGAAGAGCCTTGGTGTCCTGAAGCCGCAGGGATGTGAACATAAGCATCTTAGAGCTCCACAGATGGCAAGAAGCCCCCTGGGCGCAAGGCGCTGATGGCCCATCTCAGAGTTTCCATGCAGAAACTGCCTGTAATTGGAGAATTGCTGTGAATCCAGAATGGGCCAGCCTGACCCATCCTTTTGGGGGACTGTGGAAAAGATGGTGTAGCGGCCCCTGCCTCTGCCTGTTACGGGCAATCTGCAAGTGACCCTCAGACCTCACAGGCCTTGCATGGCCGGTGCCAGCAACTGAACAGCGGCAGGGACCAGGAGTACCTGGGACCTGATAAAAACTGGGGAAGGCCGCGCAGCAAACTATCTTGTATCCGGAGGACACAACCTCCTGAATCCACCAGTATGAGGCGTAAAGCCTCCTGACAAGAGCAAAGTGCCGCAGCCATCCCCTCACCTAGACGGGCGAGGGCGCCCCATCACGCTTGAGGGGGATTGGTGGAAGATTTAGGCTTAGCCCTGCCGGAGGGGCCAGAGCGTTGTCTGCTACTCCCGGGGCCGGAGTCTGCACGAGCCCTCACGAAGGACACCCTTGGTTCTTGTTTAACACTAAGGAAGGGGGAAATAGGGGTGCCCCTGCCCCGAGGGGGCCTAGACGGCCGCCTGCGCTGGGGTGACTTACCCTTTTTACCAAACAGGTCTAGACGGGCCCGAAACAAGCGTAGCCCTCTAAAGGGAAGCCCAGTAAGAGTCTTTTTTGGTAGCATCGTCAGCACCCCACTGTCGCAGCCAAACCAAGCAACGTATAGCCACCGCAAGGGCAGAAGTTCTTGCACACATTCTAATGGTGTCGTCCAATGCTAATAGGATAAATCTTACAAACACATCACAGTTGGAGAGTGCATTAGACACATCCCAGGGTAGATTATCAGAGTGATGATCAAGCATCTTTCTGACGAGGGTTCTAGTGGCCACTGCAGTAATAGCCGCGGCACAGACCGGGCGCAACGCCGTCCCTGCACAAGAAAAGGCGTGGGAGGCCAGCAGCTCAATGCGCCAGTCCTCAGCATCCCGAATGGGTATTATGAGCAGAGGCTGTAATAAAGGGGGGGTTAGGAACCCCTATGATTGGGGCATCCACCACGGGGGGGGGGGGGGATGACCAGCAATTAACCACCTCAGGGGGAAAGGGGTATTTCCTATCCCAGTCCCCTGGGACCCCTGAAAGTTTACTGGGGCATTCCCATTCCTTGAGGACAAGAGCATGGAAGTGGGCCTGCTCTAGGAATTCCAAACGTGCTGTTGCTGTATGGAAACGCTCCCCTCTCGGCTTGGAAGCTTCACCAGGGAGAGAGATAGACAGAGCCATAAAGACCGTAATCAACAAATCGTCAGTGTCACACTGGCCCCAGAATTTAGGTCCAGAATCGTCATGACTCCTCGGCCTCTCATCAGATGAGCCTGAGTCAGAATAGCTCTCCTTCATCAGAAGGGGAATAGTCACACGGAGTAGAAAACTCCTCAGTTCCCATAGGAAAAACAGAAATAGGAGGCGTCAAGGCTGCAACTCCCCCTTTGTATGCGACTCAGCAGGAGTGAGATTTAAGCATGGGGAAATAGGTGAAATGAAGCGAGGTGCAGCCACTGGCAGGCCTGTATTGCAGAGCCAGTGCTTGCTCGGTACAGGGTCCGCAGACCCGTGCCCTGTCAGCATCAGCATGTGGTGGTCCGCACGCTATACACAGCCGGTCTTGTCCCAGAGGGCCCCCGGTCACATAATTCTGAGATGCCTCCATATGGTGATTATTTAAGGCACAATATGCCAGTAGGGATTTACACTATAAGCAACCCTGGATGCCCCAAAGACCCGCTAGGGAAGTGGGAGAATTTTACAAGGCCCGCTATAATTTTACACCGGGCCGGGAGAAGCCAATGGTGTTCACCGGTCTGAAAGACACAAAGAGAAGAAAATGGTGTCAGAACCAAGAAAACTATAAAGAGAATAAGCCGCCCGCGAGGGCACTTACAGTACCACGGTAATCAGGAGCGTCACACGCGTGGACAAAATGGCGCTGTGCCCCTCGAAGGGCGCCCTCCCGAAGACCACGAAGCCCAACAACAGCCAATGAGGACACATAGGTGTCTGAGGTAACGCCACCGCCCGGCGCGGAGCCTTCAACTAAGGAAAGAAGTGCGTGCGGCTGCGGCAGTCTGCAAGTAAAATACATAGAAAGGGCACGGCGGCTGACACCATATCTATAAAAGTCCAAAGACAGACAAAGGCCATATAAGTGCAAGGATCCAATACAGACCATACAGGCACACCCCCCCTTCCTTCCCCCCCCCCCCCCCCCCCGACTACGGGGGGAACGAGGGAGGATGGCGGCCCTTGGTACAGGGCCCACCGCTACACGGGGCAAGGGGCAGTTCTGCGGGAGGGGCATCCCATAGAGGCTCACCATCAGCCTACACCGCCTACCCTTAGGTGGGGGACTGCGGAGGAGCAGCGCTCCATAAGCACGCGTGGTGCTGCCTACCTTCACCCGACCAGCGCAGCCCAGGCTGGGAGCCACATCACACGAAGGATGGGTGGGAATGGTCCAACAGGGCCGCAGGCTTTAATAGCCCAGCTCACCTGCGAGAGAGTGGAGCCGGGAGGAGCCTGTTTTGCATGTCTCTGCAGTGCAGCGCCATCTGGCGGAGGATAACCCAAGTGTAAGTACTATATCTGGAGCAGGACGTACTGTATACTAAGAATAAAAAAACTCACCTGACCTCTCCATCGATCTGGCCAGGTTTTCTCTTCAACAGGGGGACATTCAATCCCCCCTTTAGTAAAGGGACTAAAAGACCCCCCCCCCGCTGCTGACATCTGCAAAACAAAAAAAACAAAAACAAACAAAAACACACATTTACTCACCTGCAGCCGCGATCCCTCCTGCCGGGCCTCCTCTTTACCAGGTGGGCCTCCGATCCCTCCCCCCAGGCTCCTCCATGGTGGGAAGGCCCGTAATAGACCCTGTTCTACCACTTTATGCTTCGTTGCTAGCCCCTCCTTTTGAGGGAAAATGTTATCCCACACCCACCCAAAGACACTCAGTAGTGCCGGGTGATTGGCGGGGAAAGGTTTGGAGTGGCAAGGAGCTGTGGTTCCTTGCCTCCCATCCACCGATCACTCTGCATCTGTCATCGGATCACCAGGGGGACAGCGGAAGATCGGAGCGGAGTAGTGGTGTGTGATTTTTTTACATTTTACCCATGCATAGGTACTGTCAAGGGAAGAGTTACCCCAAAGTAATGCATGTGCGTTTTTACTTGACTACTTTTTCTACCAAAATTGCCCTTTACATTTGAAATACCCCCATAAACAATATATTCACTGAAAGTGCATATGTTCATCTTTCTAGGCATACCCAGCTTGTTGTAGTGACTTCATTATTGTGGAAGAAATCCCTTGAATTCTTTGGTTGCCAAGGGTTTCCCTAAAAAAAAAAAAATTATAAAAAAATAACAATTGTCTTGTTTGTTTTTTAATAAAATCAATCTTTTATTTAAAATAATTTAGCATGTTAAAGCCGTGCATTGTAAACAGTACCACAAGAGTCATTAAGCTTAGCGACGCGTCTGCCAGTGGTTCAAAGGGAGGACCCTGAAAGGCTGATAAAACTAAGTTCAGGTCCCAGACAGGCAGAAGAGGCTTATGGGGAGGTTGCACATGAGTAACCCTCTGTAAAAAAAAAAAAAAAAGTCCTAATTTATTCTCAGCAATGGGTCTCGGAAAGATCTATCTTCTTTATCCATCTTTTTTCATTTTAAAAGTACTTAGTTGAAGACCTTCATCAAGACCTTTCTGCAAAAATTCCAATATAATGGAAATTGTTCTACAAGCAAAACCTTTAGAATCTGCTGAGTAGTATTGCTGTGAAACAAAATCTTTCATGAAGCTTTGCTTCTTGGCCTGAATCATGGTCCCATTGACCCTCTCTGCCAGGACGAAGGTTTCAATAGCCAGGCCATCAAAGCCAGAACTCGTAAATTGGGGAGCCGTAGGGGCCCCTGTGTGAGAAGATCTGGATCGATGTGAGAAGACGATCCAGGATTTATGTGAAGACTGTTCTCTTCTTGGCCCCCTGAAAAGATGGGGCTCTGATCAACAGATTGTAAGTAAGGGATGATGTGTATCCCCTGGTTTATTAGGAAAGCCATAAGACATGACAAAACCTTGGTAAATACTCTTGGGGCTGAGGACAGGCTGAAGGGCACAAACTGAAGCTGTAGGTCATCTACTGCAAAGCGCAAATATTTTTGATGACCCAAAAATATCAGGATATGTAGGTACGCATCCTTTATATCCACTGTGGTCATAAATTCTTCCAGCTGAAGCGACATCACTGTGGATCTTAAGGATTTCATGAGAACTTTCTTCACATTGGGGCCCTTCACAAGGGCTAATAAAAAAGCCACCCGGGATGCCCCCCCCAAGGGATGCCCCCAGAAGCCCGTAAGGGGAGATGAGGGAGAGATAAGGAGCAGGACCAAGAGAAACCACAACCCACAGTTGTCCCGCCTGAAAGACATAAGTAAAAAACACATAAGCATCCCACAGCCCATGTCCCAAGGAAACAAAACCCCCAAAGGGGACTCACGGACCAAGCAGGTCAAATGATCACCAAGCCGACAGACCACAGGAGGAAGCGACACAGGCAGAAATCACCGCCGCAGCTCAGGGAGGAAGAGGGGCCCCGGACGCGCAGCAGAATCGAAATGGCACCGGCAGAGGAACCTTGAGGGGCGGGCCGCGGGAGGACGACGAGATACGCGTCATCCTCCGGCCCCTCCCCGAAGAGCGTGAAAACGGCGCTCACATGACCGCGCCGGCGTCATCGCAACACAGTAAAAATGCCTCACAGTTATAGCGCCGCCCGCCGCGGAGCAGAGTACAAAGCGGCGACGACAGACAGACCGACAGACCACAGGAGGAAGCGACACAGGCAGAAATCACCGCCGCAGCTCAGGGAGGAAGAGGGGCCCCGGACGCGCAGCAGAATCAAAATGGCGCCGGCAGAGGAACCTTGAGGGGCGGGCCGCGGGAGGACGACGAGATACGCGTCATCCTCCGGCCCCTCCCCGAAGAGCGTGAAAACGGCGCTCACGTGACCGCGCCGGCGTCATCGCAACACAGTAAAAATGCCTCACAGTTATAGCGCCGCCCGCCGCGGAGCAGAGTACAAAGCGGCGACGACGAAAAATAGTTTAAAACAGTAGAAACAGCTAAAAACACTCGCACAGAGGGTCCAGAAACGGGTGGAAATAGACATGCAGGGCCGCAGGCTTGGTTGCCCCGCTCACCTGCGCAATATAAGAGCCATCTTCTATCTTCGCAGAATCACTGCAGAGAAAACACTGGATTGGTCTATTGGTGATCCTGTTTTTATATGGTACCGGGAGGAGCCACAACTCTTCTGCAGTACACTGCGCCACCTTGTGGCGGAATAACCCATACGTAAGGACTTCTTAAATAGGAAAAAACTAAATGCTTCTTTTTCTTTAATACTTTTCTTGGGACAGGTGGTTCCAAACGGCCTTCTATGTGGGCCAACCTATCCGCAATCTCTCGTGGTCAGTATTGAACTGATTATCCTCACAAGGCTGGGCTACCAAAAGAGCCCTTCCATATTTAGCCACTACTACTGTGGTACAATCCCTACAGATAGTGCTGTCCTCACCCAGTGGTCTTAGCATACATACTGGACATAGGCCTCTGTCATGGTGAAAAATAATAACAGTCTAAAGAATCCCTGAGGGCCTAAGAGCGACGTATATAACAGACCTCGATAGTCACAAGTGACTACTCCGAGAATATTGCTTTCCCTTTTCATATCATATCATATTATTAACAATAATAATAAAAAAATAATAGCAATAGTAGCACTTACTCAGCCGGCAGTGTAGGTCTTCTTGAAGGCAACGAAATTCAAAATGAAAAAAATACCATTTTGTAACCTGTAAAATGGGTAAAAAGTATGTCTCACACCCTGCTTCAGAAATATTAATTACACGTGTGTAATGTCCAGTAGAGGGCGAACTTCTGCAGAGATGACAAGAAAAAAGAAGCCCCTCCCAGTCCAAAAATACCTGGGACCTCCCACACATTCCCCAGTATAAGAAAGCAGTAAGGGGACCAGGAAGGGCCAATAAAATCTAAGAAAAAAGTTTCACCATATAGAGGATCCAAGATACAACTCACGGTGGGACGAAGAGCAGGGTGTGAGACATACTTATAATACCCATTTTACAGGTGAGTAATCACAAAATGGTATTATTCCAAGTATGTCTCACACCCTGCTTCGGAAATATTAATTACATGTGGGACATCCAATAGCAGTGTCCATCATGGGTGGGGATCCCAATACAGCAAAAAATGCACAAAGTTTAAACCACTGCAGCTTTCAGAACCTTGCTGCCAAAAACAGCATCCGCTGAGGCCCGCACATCAACCTTATAAAACTTGGAAAAAGTATGAACGGAAGACCAAGTAGCAGCCTTACAAACAGCCTGGTGCTGAAAGGCCCAAGAAGCCCCAACAGCACGAGTAGAATGAGCAGTGATCTGAAAAGGGGGAACCTTCCCCTTGGCAATATAGGCCCCAACAATGGCCTGGCGAATCCATTTACTAATGGTAGACTTGGCGGGCGCCAAACCTTTCCTGGGCCCGGAGGGCACCACGAACAAAGCGTCGGTCTTACGAAAGGGAGAAGTAGCCACCAAATAGTACTTCACACAACGAACCACATCCAAAGAGTGCAAAACCCTCTCCTTGTCATTGCTAGGCTTAGGACACAAGGAAGGGAGAACTACATCCTGATTGAGGTGGAAGGCAGAAACCACCTTAGGAAGGAAATCTGGCTTAAAACGAAATACCACCTTGTCCTGGTGTCTCTCAAAGTAAGGGGCATGAATGGACAGAGCCGCCAACCCAGAGACACGCCGAACAGAGGTAATAGCCACCAAAAAGGCAACCTTTTGAGTGAGCACAGAAAGTGCAACATCCTGCACCGGCTCAAAAGGAGGCCCCTGGAGGGCCGACAGAACCAAATTCAAATCCCAAATGGGCAACAAAGGCTTTCTAGGAGGCCGCACATGAGTGACCCCCTGGAAAAAAGTCTTAACCAGAGGATGCAGAGCAAAAGACCTTTGAAAGAAGACAGTCAGAGCAGAGACCTGCCCTTTCAAGGTACTAAGCTGGAACCCCAGGTCCAGACCGTGTTGAAGAAACTCCAAAATCCTAGAAATCGAAAACACCCTGCAAGGCCAGGCCCTATCCTCACACCAGTCAATATAGGACCTCCAAGTCCTGTAGTATATGTTAGAGGAAGATTTCTTCCTAGCTCTAACAAGAGTCTGAATCACAGCCTCAGACAAACCTTCCTCCCTTAAGATGGAGGTTTCAGCAGCCACGCCGTCAAAGCCAGCGTTTGTAAATTGGGGTAACTTAGTCGACCCTGAGTGATCAGATCCGGAAACAGGGGCAGCCTGTACTGATCTACCGCCAGCCTTACGACGTCTCCGAGCCAAACCTGTCTTGGCCATCTTGGGGCCACCAGAATTGCTGCCGCACCCTCTAGAGCCAGCTTGCACACCACCTTGCCTAGCATGGAGAAGGGGGGAGACAGTTACAGGAACCCCAGATCCCTCCAGGCAAGAGACATGGCATCCACTGCCAGGGCCAGAGGATCCTGAGACAGAGACACAAACGTTGGGAGCTTGTGATTGTGATGTGAGGCAAAGAGATCCACCTCCAGAATCCCCCACTTGTGACAGAGGGACCAGAATACCTTGTGGTTGAGAGACCATTCCCCTCGGCGAGAGAATCCCCTGCTCAGGGAGTTCGCCTGCGTTTTCCACTCCCGGAATGTACACTGCTGAGATGCATGGAACTTCCCTGACGGCACTCCTGCTGCGAGTCCCTCCTTGGTGATTGATGTAAGCGACCGCAGTTCGATTGTCTGATCGAACCTGAACCGGTAAGCCCCGCAGGTGAAGCGTCAAGCATGACAGAACCAACCGAATAGCTCTCAGCTCCAAGACATTGATGGGGGTGTGAGCCTCCTGAGGACCCCACAGCCCCCTGAACTGATGTTTCTTCCAAAAACCTCCCCAGCCGGACAGGCTGGCGTCCGTGGTAACCGTCTCCCAACAAGGGGTCAAAAAAGACCTGCCCCTTGACAGATTGCTTGGTTCCAGCCACCACTGAAGGGACTGCCGAACCCGGGGAGACATCAGGAAAGACTGATCCAATGACTGCAGACATCTGTCCCAGGCCAACAATAGATGGAGCTGGAGCGACCTCATGTGGAACTGAGCAAAGATAACTGCCTCAAAGGAAGCCACCATCAATCCCACCAGTCTCATCCGTAGCCGGATAGAAGGACGAAGTTTGGACAGGAGAAGACGTATCAGATCCTGAACCATCTGCACCTTGGACCGAGGTAGGAACACCCTGGTCTGAATGGTATTCAGATTCATGCCCAGAAACGAGATCTCCCTTGAGGGGGAGAGAGAAGACTTGGGATGGTTGATCACCCAGCCAAACCTCTCCAGCGTCGCCACCACCGACCTGGTGTCCAGCTCCGCCTGACAGAGGATGCCGTAATGAGGAGGTCATCCAGATATGGCACAATGCGAATGCCCTGGGCTCTGAGAAGGGCCATTATGCCCGCCAGCACCTTGGTGAGCACCCTTGGTGCCGAAGTCAACCCGAATGGGAGGGCCACAAACTGAAAGTGCTGATCTCCCACCACAAACCTGAGAAATCTCTGGTGTGCTAGGAAGATTTGTACATGAAGGTAAGCATCCTTGATGTCGATAGACGTCATGAAATCCCCCTGACGAAGGGAACTGATGGCTGAGCGCAGAGTCTCCATGCGGAACTTCTTGGTTCTGATGAACCTGTTGAGAAGCTTCAAATCCAGAATGGGTCTTATGGATCCATCCATTTTGGGAACCGTGAAGAGGTTGGAATAATAGCCCCGGCCTCTCTCTGAGAAAGGCACCGGGCATATGACTTCCATGTCCAGAAGATTCTTTACAGCCAACAGGAGCCCCTGCGCAGCCCGGGGATCCGAGGGCACCCGAGACCTTAGGAATCTGGGAGGAGGCCAGTACTCGAACTCCAGTTTGTACCCGGAAGAAACCACTTCCAAGATCCATTTGTCTGATCTCCCAGGCCCAGATCTGGAAGAAGCGTCGCAGCCGTCCCCCCACCCGCAAGGGTGAGGGCGTCCCCTCATAGCGGAGCTGGCTTTGCAGCGGGCTTGGGACCCCGGTTAGGGCCTGGACATGCGCGTCCTCTGCCTCTGTTCCAGGAATCCCCTCCGAAATTAGAGTAGGCAAAACCTCTGCCTGCTCTGGCACCGCAAAAGGAAGGATTGAAGGAGCCTGCCCCCCCCCCCCCCGAAAGGGGCGACACTGCTTCTTACGCTGAGGTAACCTTCCACCCTTCGCCACTGAATCCAATTTATCCCCGAACAGCCGCATATCCAGGAAGGGTAGCGCTGTGAGTGATTTCTTAGACGCAATGTCAGCCGCCCACTGGCGTAACCAGACCGATCGGCAAATAGCCACCAGCAACGCCGAAGTTCTACTACACATAATAATTGTGTCATCCATAGCAGATAAAACAAAGGTCATAAATAATTCACAAAGCTTAAGGGCTGTGAATTCATCACTGGCCGGGTTAAGCTGGGAACCACTCAACAGGTCCCTAACCACAGACCTGGTAGCCACAGCCGCGAGCGCCGAGGCACAAACAGGCCGCAAGGCTGAACCCATGCTGGCAAAGGCATGGCATACCATCTGATCAATGCGTTTGTCCTCACCATCTTTAAGAGAGGTGGCGTCTGGAGATTGTACAACGGAGGTGTTGGACAATCCCAGAACGGGCGCATCGACCTCGGGAGGGGACGACCAGCGCTTCACCGCATCCACCGGGAAGGGATACCTCCTATCCCATCCTTGAGGAACACCGGGGAGCCGGCTAGGCCTCTCCCATTCCTTAAGAATCATGCTTTCAAAATGATTCTGATTTGTGAACTCCAAGCGAGGCTTAGAAGTCCCAAAGAATTCCCCCTTCTGCGGAGGGGACTCTGCTGGGGGAGAAATAGCCAGTACCTCAAATAGATGGGCCAGGACTTTGGGGGTATCCACGGCATCCCCCAGCGCCTGCCCAGCATCAGTATCAAAAAACTGCTGATCCTCAGCATCAGATTCCTCAAACAATTCCCCCTCCTCAAGTGGGGAATAATCAGACCAGTCAAGGGAATCATAGGCATCAAAATCCAATACCTGCGCGGTCGTAGACAGATGCCTCCTCTTAGCTGGGGCCTTTCTGGCCGCAGAGCTAGAAATCAATTTCTCGATGTTGGCCAATCTAGCGCATAATCAGATAACAAGACATTTCATGTTAAAGAACCGATTCTGCTGAAAAAAAACTAAGGGTTAACCCAAATTAACGGCTATAAACAATGTGAACAAAAGGGGAGTGGCAGCTGCTCAGACCATTTTATAACTAACCTGGGAGGTGCAAGTCAGCAGGGCAATTAGGTTACTCAAGACTTAAAGGAGCCGCAGCTCTCAACCCTGTTAGCTTGCAGCTCACCTATAATCTGTCTCTAAATCTGGTAAAAACAGAGGCTCGGTCACACACATCTGCAGAAGTATGCTAAGCTGCACCACCACGCCAAGGTACCTCTATGGGTGCAGTCCTAACTCTAATCTATGAGAGCCCCATTTGGAACATACAATGCAAGAGATAAAACGGGAGCAGCTTACCTGAGGTTGCCCTAAACCTCATGTGCAAGCCATGGGGTGGAAGGATCAAGACCTTGCAATACAGCCTAGACCCCACACTCCTTGCAAGGTCTTGACCCTTCCACCCCATGGCTTGCACATGAGGTTTAGGGCAACCTCAGGTAAGCTGCTCCCATTTTATCTCTTGCATTGTATGTCCCAAATGGGGCTCTCATAGATTAGAGTTAGGACTGCACCCATAGAGGCACCTTGGCGTGGTGGTGCAGCTTAGTATACTTCTGCAGATGTGTGTGACCGAGCCTCTGCTTTTACCAGATTTAGAGACAGATTATAGGTTGGTCTGCAAGCTAACAGGGTTGAGTGCTGCAGCTCCTTTAAGTCTTTGGCGATAAACAATGTATGCAGTTCATAGCTACTTTTAAATTACATAAAACTACATTTAGCAAAATAAAAACCGGTGTTCCATTTAGGTGGCCCTAGTTCGAGGTGTACTTTTTCTGCATGCGATAGAGACGCTACATTGGAAGAACGTGATAGCTGAACATTGACTGCATTTAGAAAAACAGTAACCATGGTTTATTTTAAGTCCTTAGACTGAACACAAGACCGCTTAGCCTACATGCTGCAACAGCTATAGACTGTATTGTAGGGCATATTACAGTGCACTTGTGTCAGGCTTCGTGTAACATGTATTCCATCATAAAGAGATTCCTATTCGGTCTTAACAAAACACCCATTTATTCAACGAGTTCAAAGAGTCAAATAGCACAGTCGTGTTTTACACAAAACACCACATTTGACATCAATACACTGTCAAGATGACCAATTACAGCAATTAGTAAATAAAAAGGTCAAATGTCTATTCTTACACTGCAATTTTCACACCTATACCAATTCCTCAACTGGATATCAACAATGTCAGCACCTATTACAAGGCTTACAAGCAACACTTTTCTTTGCCTTTCCTATTTTAAGGGCAAGGTTTGGAAAAAATCTGTGGCCATTTAGCTCTTTGAAACATAACAGCCTCCAATAATAAAAGCCATGTAGTTATCACACTGCCACTGCTTGTGGTTGCTACTAAGATTCTAGAGTCAATGGGCAGGCTGTTCAAGAGCAGATGATGAAAGGGTACGGAGTTTATGGCAAGATGTATAAAGTTTCTCAGGCAATGTGTGAACCAAACAAATGTAGCCCATTTCAATGAGAATAAGACCTACTTCGAAAATAAACCCTTGTATAAATTTTTCAGGATTTGCAAGGATTCTTTAAATATAAGCTCTACACCAAATATAAGACCTAGTTACGGGTTTGGGGCAAATAAAGCAATTCCCTTGGGCACCGGGACCAGAAGGGCCCCCCCGTCATGGTAATTTTTTTGCCCAGGGCGACAGCAACCCCTGTGTGCTAGCAACCCAGTAGGCCAATATGACAGTCTGTCTCATGCCGCACACTCTGCAGCATGCCTGTCCAACCCCAAAGCCCATTATTGCCGCAATATTTAACCCATAGCAAGTATTAACATTTTTTTATGGAGAAGCTATGGTATGAAAATGAATTACAAATGTAGATGGTTTATGGGGGAAAAAAGACATTCCCTCAATATAAGCCCTAGTGCATCTTTTGGAACAAAAATTAATATAAGACCCGGTCTTATTTTTGGGGAAACACAGTGTCATTGCATCTTTATACGTGAATTGATGCCCTCTTGTTGTGGTTTATTAAAACCGTTTTGGTTGCATTAAAGTTGTACAGTGAGGTTTAATTATTTTTGGGATTGTGATGAAGATAAACCTAGTTTACCTCAAAATGTTTGTGATACAGTGCACACAAATCACATGTAGAACATTGTCCATGCCAGTCCATAAGCCATTTTACACAGAGGAAGTGGAGGCAATGCATTACAATTGAAAATCACAGCGCTGACATGACCACTGGTGTTAAAGGGCCAATGGACTGACATGAGGGGGTTGATTCAGAGCCTGGTGAGAGTTCTCATTCCTTTTTCAGACTTCCATTGTCTACCTTGGGGCCGATTCAGAGCAAGGTGAACATTCACATCTGGTAGGCAGTTTACACCAATCACAAGTGCAAGCTATCACTTAGATATGAATGAAGCCTTAAAAATGGTTGTAAACATGCGCTACTTTATCCAAAACCATTTGTCTGCCTTAATATTTAACATTTTAGGATACTTTATCGATCATTAGATCTGGGACTGAACAGGAATGAAAGACACCAATGTTACCAGTGACAACAAGTGCCAACTTCCTTGTTTAAATGAAGAACGCAATCTAATAATTTCTACCTGAAATCCCCGAAACAGATCAAAAGAACAGGCCTGTCAGTATATCAACTGTTATTCCCAAAATGTGTTTTAAAAGGTTTAAAAAAATATAAGGATCATTAGAGCAATTTAAACACTCTGGGGAGAAAACTAGTATGTGGGAAGAGTTCTTTAATACAAAAAAAAAAACCACACACATAAAAACACACATGCACATAGAAAAAAGCGTGCAGTCTTTACCTACCCGTTTTGTGATTTGTCAACCAGGTTTTCTTTTTGTCCTCTTCTGTGCACATCAGCCACATCGTGTGCAACCTCACTGGCATACAGGTTGACACTGGAATTGTAGCTGGCAGGCTGCCGTGGAACATTAACTGCAGGTTTAGTAGCATTAAAAGCAGGTGTTTGGCCATCAGTGGTGGGTTTGTAACTGGCATGCACTCCAGATGCAGTGGGGGGTGGTGCACTGACTGTTGCCAACAAGGAAAAAGCAGAGGGCTGTGCCGAGGCTTGAGATGCTGAAGCTGGGGTAAATGCAGAGGATGATGAAGGGATTGAAGCAGGCTTGGAAGAGGGTGGGGTAGGGGAAGGAGCTCCAAATGGTCTAGGTGCCTTATTGTAGGTCATGTTTGCTGAAGTGGTGACTTTGGGTGCAGCAGACGTGGGACTTGCAATGGGCACAGGCTTTATAATTTCTTTAGGTGCTTCCTATATGTAAAAACAAAAACAAAAAAGCACACTCCAACCACATGCAAAAAACTCAGCAGAGCAGTTACTTAAACCGGACCTTCACCATGATTTATTGAAAAGCCCAAACCCTTAAAATTATTCCCCAGCATCTAAAATTAATATATTTTAAGTTTTTAGTCACTTACTTATTATTCTTTCCCCCACTGGGCTGCAACTCTGTGCAGGACTTTAGGATATGGGCGCCGCCATCTTGCCTCAGAAGTACCACACTTACTGAGGAGAGGAGAGTAAGATAAAATACAGGGGGGCGGGTTATAGCTGTGCTTTGCTCAGACAAAGCAGAGCTGGGGTCAGGAAAAGGTCAGCAATCCCAGAATGCAGAGCAGCACAGTCAGAAGGCACTTCCTGTTTGCAGGCTGCCTGATGTTCCATGAGCCACCATCTTGGATGTTTAAAGACTCATAACATGCAGTAGATGCAGGTAGGATGATTTTTAATGTGAGCAATCTGTATGTACAGGGTGGGGGAAACATATAAGATAGACTCTTATTCAGAGTGAAGGTCCGCTTTAACTGTACAAACATTTGCCACCATCTAATGTCAAAGTACTCAACAGCTGTAATGCAAAGCATCATTTCTGACAAACTCAGCTTATTAAGTCTAACATAATAAATGCAGAGACCCAAAGATTGTTTATTTTTCTATTATAATTATGCTGCAGTGGAGCAGATGGTTCACACATATCCCCTCTCAGATCTGGGAAGGTTGAAAAGAAAGCACACTGCTTTTTATGAAAGGTTTCAACAAATCTAGCTGCTATACATTTGCTGTGCAGTAGGACTTTTTTCAAAGCTAGTAGGATAATGCAATTTAACCATATCCAAAAGTTCTTCTGTATGTGTTCCAATGACCCTGTGCAATATCCCCGGCTTTGAGAGAAACAAGCTGTGGACTGCAATTATTTTGGGGCCCAACATTTACCAGCTACTTCACTATAACCCTTACAAGCATAGCTTTTAACTTTAAATAGCCTTAAATCTGCTCTCATCACTCTGGCATTTACGTGCGCTGCAACACAGGCAACAGGGTTAGCTGTCAACAGGGCCTTAGTAAGAAACCTTTTTAGTAACCTTAAATGCAAATAATCCCTAGGGGCAACCCAATTTGGGATGCTCCACAGTGTAAATCTATAAACTGACATTAGGAGCCACAAAGTGACCGGAGAGAGCAGAGATGGAGCTGCATGGCAACATCTGCGGTTGCCACATTTCAGTGCTGAAAGATGAGCATGTACCACAACTACTCCCAGCATCTGGGATGCTCCATAGGGCAAGAGGTCCGAATAGGACTATAGAAAAAACTAAAGAAATAAATAAAATGATAAAGCACCCAAGCCCACATTGTGAAAAGCACTGTGTATTGCTTCTGGGTTCCCAGCCAGTAGTGGCTGCTGGGTCATCCAGTCAGCGGTGCTGCTGCATGCCCAGTGTCCGGTGTCTCACTGGAGCCCTCAATATTTTTTTTATACTACTCAAATCATGGCTTCTATAGATGCCATCAAGCATCAAGCTGCCGTTTAAGATGGACTGCATAGATGTTGGACAAACTGCCATGTCAAAATAACTATTTGTAGCAGAGGCTAAGCTTTCTAACAAATTCTCTCTCATTTGTAGCGAGTTAAGTTCAGCTCCCCCCCCCCCCCCGAGCAGCCAGGCTCTGCTGTTGTGGCTCGACAGTGGCCTAGTTTTTAAAGAAACTGGTCTTTTTCACCGCCGAAGCCACACCCTGTTGCACTTTGCAGAGAGCCCATAAGTGCAGCTGTGACAAGGTCCGGTCTGCTGGCACGCACTGTTACGCCCAGTCTTTATTGTGTATAGCCACAGAGAAGCCAGGAATGCGGAGCCGGCGGAGATCGTGTAGCGGGACCAACCAAGATCAGATAAGATCACCGGCGCCCCAGGGGGTTTCACATGGTGGGGCATCCGATGTAGAATGCCCTGTGGGTAGGCTAGGGCCCAAGCCTGGAATTCTTTAGATTCCACCTGGGTTTTTAAGGCATGCCCTGAACTTTTCTTTCTGAACTCCAAATCAAAACTTTTACTATGCTATGACAAGTGAGGAAGTGTTTCTCTTCCAAATTATACATTTAAATCCAATTTTCCTGGACCCCCCCCCCCCCTTGAAATTCTATGTTACTCCACCTTAACATCATATGTTGTTGAGCAAAACACACACAAGTCTTGTCCAACAACCCCACAGCATATAAATGTAAAGCTATAGCTACAAAATTTGGACTTTGGCCAGAATATGTAAACTACTCCACAGAACAGTAAAACATAAAAAATGCTGATTAATCGGCCTTTACACATTGACCCTTGAATGCACAGGCCCGATAAAAAAGCTTCTTTCATTTCAGCTGATGTAATGACACTGGAAGTGTTTTTTTTTTCTGAGGTGTTACATCTTACATGCAAAATGTATAATTGTTCTAAGAAATGCAATTGTTTAAGTACATTATTTGGAAACAACTTACGGTTTGTGGAGGATTGTTCTTTGCGACAGCTGCAGCTCTAAACAGGAAGAAAAAATTACCATCAACAACTTTTTAGTGTCAAGTTTGCAGTATTTTCAGCATTCTTTTGCACAAAGGAGTCCCAATGGCACCAGAAGCAAGAATAGTTGAGAAGCTAAAACAATGGTAATATTAAAGTGGACCAACACCCAGGATTTTGACTATCCTGGGTCTTGGTCCACTTCAGTGGGGCACCCCCGATCGGGGTGCCCCGCTGTGTGAAACCCCCCCGATCACCCGGATAACTCACCTCTCCCCGCGCCGACGGACAAGCCATTTGACAGGAGCGGACAAGCGGCTCCTCCTCCGCCGCCGCCTCCCGCGCGTCACTCTTGACGCGCGCGCGCCGATATCGGATGTCCCGCGGGGAGGGAGGTGATCGGCCCGGGAATCTTATAGATTCCCGGGCCGATCACGGGAGGGTGTTGGTCCACTTCAAGCAGAGTTTAACACGAGCTTATCATGGGTCTGACAATGTCCAACTGGTCTTTATAACGCAGCTTCTCAGCAGCCCGATGCCTGTATCTTGTAACAGAATTGATGTTTGCAAAACATACCAAAATGGTCATGACCAAGTGCTCCCGATCACCTTAAAAACACCTAATTCACCCGTCACGCAATGGCCATTCACTAATAGATGCATCACACTGCACTGATCTCTGCCAGTCACATTGTAATAAAAAGGCATGGATGGGGCCAGCAAACTAGTCTCCTTTATTGGGCTTATCCAAGGTATTTCCAGTGGCCAGACAGTCATATGGGGTGCACCCCCCCCCCCACACACATACCTCCAGTCATTTCAGTCATTTTTGCAGAGAGGCCAGCTTTTGGGTACCCCAAAAAATGAGTTAGCAGAAGGAAGAAAATTCTATAATGTTTATCAGCGAGAGCAAAGTGCTGGGAAATGGAGGCCAGCCAGCCTGGGGAAACCAGGTCAATTTAACCTTTTTCCTGGAATGTCCCTCTATCCAGATGTAAATGAATAAACATTTAATCAAGAACATTGTGACCACTTAAACCAGAACATCATCCTTTTTTTTGGAAAAAACACAATTCTGTGAAGTACTCTCCTGTAGAATTGTTTTTTCTGGGAATCCATTCCAGACACTCCTTACACTTGGGATTACCACCTTGCTGATCACGTGACTGCAAGAAAGAAAACAGGTGTGGCCCCTCCCGGGCCCATAAGTAGCAGCTGCCTCCTAACCAAGATCAGTTTACTTAAAAAGCAGTAAAAAATGTAAATCAGATGCAGGCCGGAAGGCCCTATATAGGAGTCCATGTTACTTCACACCGCCAGAAAACTCTCAGAAATCAAATTTTGTTCTTTTCACTTTCTCTTATACTTTTCTTCTTTTTCTTTTTTAAAAGCTAATGAAAGTAATAAATGGACTAAACACCATCAAAAAAGCATCAAAAGATAGATCATGACCCAAAACGGGTGGGCCGCAGTGCCTGGAATGGGTTCCCAGAAAAACCAATTCTACAGATGAGTACTTCACAGAATTGTGTTTTTTCTTCCAATCCATTCCAGGCACTCCTTACAATTGGGATATCCAAAAGCAGTGCAATCTATGGGCGGGATCCCCTAGCGCAAAACAGCAGGTAGTTCATCTCACTACCGCCTGAAGAATCTTTCGACCAACAACAGCGCCAACTAAGGCGCTAACATCCACCTTGTAAAACTTGGTGAATGTATGAACCGAAGACCAGGTGGCAGCTTTGCAAACCTGTTCTACTGAAGCCTGATGCTGAAAAGCCCAGGACGCACCAATGGCTCTAGTGGAATGGACGGTGACACGAAAAGGGGGTTCCTTCCCCTTGGCTGAGTAGGCTCTTTCTACTGCCTGCCTAATCTACTTACTGACAGTGGCTTTAGCTGGCTGGAAGCCCCTTTCTCGGCCCTTCTGATAAAACAAAAAGAAAATCCGTCTTGCGGAAGGAATCTATAGCTGCCAAATATCTTATGGGCCTGACTACATCTAAAGAATGAAGTGCCCTCTCCTTAGCATTAGCCGGAACCAGGCATAAAGAAGGTAGAATTACCTCTTGATTAAGGTGAAAAGAAGAGACGACCTTAGGTAAAAAATCAGGCTTAAAACGAAAAACTACCTTGTCTCTATGTAACTCAAAGTAAGGAGACTTCATACATAAGGCGGCTAACTCAGAAACATGCCGCACAGAGATGATTGCCACCAAAAATATCACCTTAAGCATCAAAATGCTCAATGGAGCGTCAATCATGGGTTCAAAGGGAGCACCCTGTAGAACCGGCAAAATAGACTTGCGCGGTGGTCGGGCATGAGTGACACTTTGAAAAAAAGTCTTAATGAGCCTATTACTAGCGATAGACTTCTGGAAAAAAATAGATAAGGCCGACACATGCCCTTTTAGGGTGCTTGACTGTAGGCCCATATCTAAGCCATCTTGTAGAAATTCTAGAATTCTAGAAATCGAATACCTTGTGCATGAAAAATTCTTAGCCTCACACCAAGATATGAATGATCGCCAGACCCTGTAATAAATTATGGAAGAAGACTTCTTTCGGGCCTGAATCATGGTATGAATAACCTTAGCAGATAAACCCTTCTCTGCTAAGATCGAGGTCTCAATAGCCAGGCCGTCAAAGCTAGCATCTGTAAATTCGGGTGCCGAAGCGCCCCCTGTGTGAGAAGATCTGGCTCGACTGGTAGGCGTCAATGGTCCACCGACAACCTTGTTATGTCTGAAAACCAACTTCTCCTTGGCCAACGAGGAGCTACTAGAATGGTTGGTACCCCCTCCTGAGCTATCTTTCTTAGTACATGGCTCAGGAGCGGAAGCAGTGGAAAAACGTACAGAAGCTTGAACCTTGCCCAGGAGACTGACAGGGCATCCGTTGCTATGGCCAGAGGGTCCCTTGACAGGGACATGAATTTTGGCCATTTGTGATTGTGTCTGGATTCAAAGAGATCCACTTCCGGACACCCCCAGCGAAGACAAAGGGCTTGAAAGACCTTCCAACTGAGGGACCATTCTCCCCGACGCAGAACCTTTCTGCTCAGCGCGTCGGCCTCCTGGTTTTCTACCCCCGGGATGTAAACTGCCGAGATGCAGGGAACATTCTCCTCTGCCCAAGTTAGAATCCGGCTTACTTCCTCTAGAGCACTCTTGCTCCGAGTACCCCCCTGATGACTGAAATAGGCTACTGCCGTCCGAATGGACCTGGACTGCCTGCCCCTTTAAATTGGGGGTCAGATCCTAAAGCACTAGCCGGATTGCTCTTAATTCCAATATATTTATGGGAAGCTGATTCTCCTTCGGCCCCCACTGTCCCTGGATCTTCTGTGCTTGCCAGATGCCCCCCCAGCCTGTGAGACTGGCATCCGTGGCAACAATCTGCCACTGTGGTGTCAGAAAGGACCTGCCTACAGATAGATGAAGAGGGTCCATCCACCACAGAAGAGATTGCCTGGTTGAGGGCAAGACTTGATCCAGCGACTGCAGGACTCGATCCCAGCTTGCCAAAAAGAAGAAAAGAAAAAAAAAAAAAAGGGCAGGGTGTTGGTCCACTTTAACGCCGAAAGTCAAAAAACAGGTCGGCCAAACTGTAAAATAATAATCATAATAATACCAGCAGGCTCTGTCCATAATTCATTGTCCCGGAGCCGCTGCCCACAACCGCCACACACACAAGCCTCCTAGGCTCAAAGAAACGCAGCAACAGGCACACGCGATGGCCGCATTCACACAATAAAAAGTGCTTCCCGGCTGCTGATGCTGCCCTAGTGTCAATCCTGAACACCACAAACAGCCTACTCAGTTATGGCAGCTTTTCATAGCCTGCGTCCACAGCACCAGTCATGGCCGGCCGCTGTCCTGCAGGCTGCTACACTTACTTGGAATAGCAGGGAATAACAAGACCCGACCTTCTTCCAGTGAGAGAGAAAGAGAACACTGCAGGAAACACGGCCTTGTGGTTCCGTGTTAAACTCCGCCCCCAGCCACGTCCCTTAACCCTTTAAACGCCAGCCACGTAAATTTTATGTGGCTGCCTCTCCAACCGTTAAACGCCAGCCACGTAAAATTTACGTGCCTGACTTTCCCCATTAATAAAATAAAAAGTATAAAAAAATATCACTTACCTGACCCCTTGTTTGGTCCGGCCGGGTCTCCTCTTCAGCCAGCGGGGCTCCGATCGCCGATCGGGGCTTCTCCGGCTGCAGGGGAGGGCCCGGAATAGGGTGCCCCCCCCCCCTTTCAGCAGCCGCCGGGATTGCCTGTTAAAAAAAAAAAAAAAAAAAAATGACAGTTACTCACCTCCGCTCCCGCCGACTCCCGCCGCCTCTCCTCTTCATGGGGGGGGGCTCCGATTACCCCCCCCCCGGGTCTTCTGTCTTCTGGAGGGGGGCATAACAGCCCTCCCTCCGTCGCATCTTCCGATGGCGGCCGCCATCTTGGATTTTAGCCCCGCCCCTTCGGGGGCGGGGCTAATGACGTCACCGCCGGGTGTCATCGGGGCACCCGGCAGTTCTCCTCTCAGATGCCGGTGATGGCTGGGCAGAGAAGGAGGGAGGTAGGCGATCCTCCGATCGCCTGCCTCCCCCCTTCTCTGCCCAGCTGTCACCTGCATCAGATCGCCGCGGGACATTGCTTCTGAAGATCGGAGGTGAGTAAAGGTAAAATGTTTTTTTTTTTTTAATAAACATATTTGAAAACATGTGTGTTTGTTTTTATTTATACTTTTAACCCTGGCTTGGGGGGTGGCAAGTCACCTGCACTAGCGGGTGGCTTGCCATTAACCCCTGGCACCCCCATTACCTGCCTCCCCAAAGGCCAGGGGGGGGGCAGAAGAGCCCGGGCCCACATAGGCTATGTGGGCTCGTAGGCTGCAGGGTGGGGGGGGGCACAAAAGCTGGCCCCCCCACTCTGTGCCTACAAGCCCCCATAGCTGGTCCCGGGCTGGTTACTGTGGGTAAGGGGGACCCCACGTCAATTTTTTTTTTGATTTTTAAGGGTTTTTAACCCTTAAAAAATCAAAAAAAAATGGGGTCCGCCCCCCCTGGGAGGGGGGACCCTATGTCATTTTTTTTTTTGATTAACCCTTTGTGTTCTGTCATCCAGCAGCTATAAAAGGCTTCTAGCAAGTGAGCAGAAGCCAGTGATCGCCGAGGGACACAGTGCTCCAGGATGGATGGGAGGTGAGTACAGTGTAAAAAAAAATAAAAATTAATAAAAAAAATTTTTCTCTGCTTGTGTCTGTGTAATTATTTACATTTAACCCCTTGTGAACTGGTAAGGGGTCCATGACCCCTATACCAGTTCACAAGGCTGGGGGGATGGCAAGCCACCTGCGCTAGCGGGTGGCTTGCCATTAACCCCTGGCACCCCCATTACCTGCCTCCCCAAAGGCCAGGGGGGGGCAGAAGAGCCCGGGCCCACATAGGCTATGTGGGCTCGTAGGCTGCAGGGTGGGGGGGGGCACAAAAGCTGGCCCCCCCACTCTGTGCCTACAAGCCCCCATAGCTGGTCCCGGGCTGGTTACTGTGGGTAAGGGGGACCCCACGTCAATTTTTTTTTTGATTTTTAAGGGTTTTTAACCCTTAAAAATCAAAAAAAAAATGGGGTCTCCCTCCCCTGGGAGGGGGGACCCTATGTCATTTTTTTCTCGATTTAACCCTTTGTAGTGTGGATGGTATTTGTATTTTTTTTGTGAATGTTATAAAATACTTGTTTCAGTTAGAGGGGTCTCCTGGGCAGGAACAGGGGGCTACCGATAAATATGTGGTACCGTTCTAATCGGTAGAAATGGGGCTTTCACATGCAATATGATTTTCCTTAATAAAATACATTTTTTATTTAAAATAAAGGAGTCAATTTTCTAAAAAAAAATATTTATTTATTTATTTATTTTTTTTACTTTACAATATTGTAAAAAAAAAAAAAATTTACAAACAAGACATTTCATGTTAAAGCCTAAACTCTGCCACAAAAAGAAAATATGCCATTTTCTTGGAAATTCCTGCAAAAATCACAGTTAAACATCACGCAAAATGGTGAAAAATATCCTGTCAGGAGAGGGTGACAAAATCTCAAGTAGACTGGCAGTCAAAAGGTTACAGGTACCTATGCATGTTGGGTATTGTTCTGCTCGGGGGACCTTGCGCTTTCAGATTTAGCTTGTTTTTTCTTATTTGCATATTGATATTTTAGAAAAATGTGTTTTTTATTCTGCTTTTTTATACATTTTTTTGTGAAATCCTGTGCAACCTATGAATTCTTCGAGATATTACTTCCAGAAAGATGAGCCCACTACAACAAGCTGGGTACGCTTAGAAAGCTTAACATGTGTACTTTCAGGGAATATATGGTTTATGGGGGATATTCCAAATGTAAAGGGTTGGTTTGGTAGAAAAAGCACAAGGTGCGCACTTTGTCTGCAGAGCTGAATATCTGAAGTAAAATTACCGTTATGCGCATGCTTTACTTTGGTGTGTTTGGCAACTCTTTCCTTGACAGAACCTATGCATGTTGGGTATCATTCTGTTTGGGGGATGTTGCTTTTTCAGATTTTCTGTTTTTTTCTGGTTTGCATATAGTTTTTTTTTTTAGGAAAATGTGGTTTTGATTCTGCTTTTTTATTCATTTTTAGGGAAACCCTGTGCAACCAAAGAATACATTGAGGGATTACTTCCAGATAATTGCACCCATGTCAACAAGCCTGGTACGCCTAGAAAGCTTGAGGTGTGTACTTCTAGGGAATATATAGTTCGTGGGGGGTATTTCAAATGTAAAGGGTTGTTTTTCTTGAAAAACTGCAAGGTGCGCATATTGCAAAGCATAGTTGTATTTTATCTGAAAATCTCCTAAAGCGTTGTTTCAGTTTGGGGGAGTCTCCTGGGCAGGAAAGGGTGTCTACCAATACATATGTGGTACCGCTGTAACCGAGAGAAATTGGGGTTTCACACGCAATAAGATTTTATTGACAAACTTACATTTTTTATCACAAAAAAACACTACAAATTGTAAAAAATAGTTTTTTTTTATTTTTTTGCACAATTTTCACCCAAAAATATTGAGAATACACTTAGAAAATGACAAACAAGACATTTCATGTTAAAGCCCAGGCTCCGCTGAAAAAAACAATATATCACTTTCCTGGGAAATCCCTGGAAATCCCTTCAAAAATCACAGTTGAACATGGGGAGCGCAAAATAGTGCAAAATGGTCTGGCAACAAAGGGTGACAAAATCTCAAGGTAGGCTGGCGGTTAAAGGGTTAAAGGCAAACCTAATTTTTTTTTTTTATTTTTTTTTTTCTTTTGAGAAAAAACCTAACTTGGAAGAAGAATGGGTTGAATTAAAAAAAACGTTCCTCAGCAGGTACACCAGAGAAAAACATGCGGCTGACTTTCTTTTTAAAAAGTCTGCAGCCCAGAGCCTATACACTTTGTAAGCGCCCCAAGACCCCAGCGCTTCCACCTTACCTTCACAAACCCCAGAACAGCCAGACGCTGTAGGAGGCACAATTTGGGTCTAGGGGATCCGTGGGAATAAGGCTTACGCAGGAAGCAGACAGGGTGCAATCCCCCGCTTGCTGCCAATCCTTGAGAGCTATTTTCCTGAACCTTCACAGTCACCTGCCACTGCAAGAAAGAAAAACTGGTCTTGGTTAGGAGGCAGCTGCTACTTATGGGCGGGAGGGGCCACACCTGTTTCCTTTCTTGCAGTCACGTGATCAGCAAGGAGGTAATCCCAAGTGTAAGGAGCGCCTGGAATGGATTGAAGAAAAATAGGTGTTGCTCCAAGAGCAGGGGGCATCCCAATTGCAGATGCACCATCGCGCATTACCAGCACAGAACTGGAGATATTTCACTTTACTCCTCGGTCCACCAGAACAAATCCAGTGCTCTGATAGGCTGGCACGGTCAACCAGAAACTCTGTGGGTCGGCATCCATGTGACCACGCTGGCCAATCAAAGAGCTGGATTTCTCCAGGGGACCAGTAATGCGCACAGGGGCATCTGCAACTGGGATTCTGCTTACTTCAGTGTAATATTTCTGCAGGGTGAGCCATAGCATCCACTGCTATCTTGACTATTAAAGTGGATCAACAACCATTTTACTCCTCCGCACTGTTGATCGATGAGACTATTGGAACTGGCTGTTCCAACGAAGATAATATCTGCCATAGCATTTTACTCCTGTTGGTGCCTTGATGATATAGGACTGCCATTACTTTTATCTAGTTGGACTGGCACCAGAAGAAAGCCATACAAGACAGCAGTCTACTCAGGGGCATCTCGGGGCATTTACATACAAGTGTGAGTTACCGATCATATTGTCTAATCTGATTTGAATGGTTTAATTACAGGCGGGAGACGTTTTAGAAAGGGTCATGCCACTTGGCAATACACAAAGTCACCATTTCTCTGGGGGAGAATGGACATAAGCAAGGTTTCTTCAGCTTTACGATAAAAATAAAAAACTAGTCAGTGAAACACAGAAATGTTCATACATTTTATACAAATTTAGATCTATCTAAAAACCCATATTAGCTTTTAAATATTTTCAAAATTTCACGTCTTAATGATTTGATAGAGTATAGAATATAAATATAGTATATAAATAAGAGTTCTGATCCCACTCTAGGCTCTCTCTCCGCTTGTTCAGAATGATCCATTCTACCTTAGTAATAGACAAGTCCCATGATAAATGCCCAAAACAATAAGAACAGCAAGTAGCTGCCTGTCCCATGTGTCTCTGCCCCATTTCTTGCAGAACAAGGAAGAAGCCATGGCAGGGCTACAAAGTTTGCCCCTCCTTTAAATTTCAATACTCCAGGAACACAAAATTAGGCATTTCAAAAAATCTTAAAATCTCAAGATTATAGGTAAATGGTTTATGTATTCTATGCAAAGCCATAAGCATGCTCTGCTGTAGTTTGTGGGTCCACTGTGTCAGGCTCACTCAGAAGGGACATAGTGGCAGTTAGACCATTTTTTTTGCACCGTTACCAAGCAGGATATTAGAGGATGTTTGTGTGAGTGTGTGTGTGTGTGTGTGTGTGTGTGTGTGTGTGTGTGTGTACAGGGACTTTAACCCTTTCGCTGCCAGCCTACCTGCAGCATTTGCCACTCCCTGTTGCCAGACGATGTTTCACCATTTTGCGCTACACATATTCAACTGTCATTTTTGAAGGGATTTCCAGGGATTTCCCAGGAAAATTATATATTGTTTTTTTCAACAGAGTCTGGGCTTTAACATGAAATGTCTTGTTTGTATTTTTTAGGTGTATTCTCAATTTTTTTGGGTGAAATGTGTGAAAAAAAACAAAAAAAAAACATTTTTTTACAATTTGTAGAGTTTTTTTGTAATAAAAAATGTAAGTTTGTCAATAAAATCTTATTGCGTGAGAAACCCCAATTTCTCCCGGTTACAGCGATACCACATATGTATAGGTAGACACCCTTTCCTGCCCAGAAGCCTTTTATAGCTGCTGGATGACAAATGGTTAATTAAAAAAAAAAATGACATAGGGTCCCCCTTCCCGGGGAGGGGGACCCCATTTTTTTTTGGATTTTGAAGGGTTAAAAACCCTTCAAAATCCAAAAAAAAAAATGACGTGGGGTCCCCCTTAACCAAAGTAACCAGCCCGGGACCAGCTATGGGGGCTTGTAGGCACAGAGTGGGGGGGCCAGCTTTGGTGGCCCCCCCACCCTGCAGCCTACGAGCCCACATAGCCTATGTGGGCCCGGGCTCTTCTGCCCCCCCCTGGCCTTTGGGGAGGCAGGTAATGGGGGTGCGGGGGTTAATGGCAAGCCACCCGCTAGGGCAGGTGACTTGCCACCCCCCCAGCCTTGTGAACTGGTATAAGGGGTCTCATGGACCCCTTACCAGCTCACAAAGGGTTAATGTGAAAAAAAAACACCACACAATAATAAAAAGTATTTTATTAGAAAAAAAAAAATTTTTTTTTACTGTACTTACCTTCGATTGCAAGCTCTTGTCCCTCGCCGCTCAGCTGACAGATGCCGGTGATCGGCATCCAGAGAAGGAGAAGGCAGGAGATCAGAGGATCTCCTGTCACCTCCTTCCCCTGTGCCGATCACCGGCATCTGAGAAGCTGAGAAGGCTGAAGCCTGAGATCGGGGCCGGGATGACTTCATAAGCCCCGCCCCCAAGGGGGCGGGGCTTAGAGGCATGATGGCGGCCGCCATCGTGCAGAAGAGAGGAGAGAGCCTCCCAGGCTCTCTCCTGAAGATCGGTAAGTCCTGGGGGGGGATCGGAGGCCCCCCAGGTGAAGAGGAGGGACAGCGGGAGCCAGCGCACACACAGGTAAGTGAATGTCATTTTTATTTATTTTTTTTTTTTACAGTTAGAAGCTGCTGCTGCAGAAGCGGGGGGGGGGGGGCGGCCTATTCCGGGGGCTCTCCTGGAGCCATCCGACCCCCCACGGGGGATCGGATGGCACCAAATTAAAGAGGAGACCCGGCCGGATCCAACAAGGGGTCAGGTGAGTATTTGTTGTTTTTACTTTTTAAACTACAAGCGAGGAAAGTCAAGCACGTAACACCTACGTGCTTGGCACTTAAGGCCCAGCCAAGCCAGCACGTAGGTGTTACGTGCTTGGCAACAAAAGGGTTAAAGTAAAAGAAAAAATCAGTAACTTACCTTTAATAGAGTGGCTCCAGAGCTATCCTTCCTCTCATGCCTACCTCCTTAATGAGGAAAACAACTTCCTCATTCTGGTTTCCTTCCCCACCCCGCCGATGTGGTCCACCAATTAATCTTCGGGGGACTAACAGAAACACCCCACTCCCTGCCCAGACATCCTGAGTTGCTGCAGCTCTCTGCAGCTATGAAACTCCTCCCCCTCTCTGATCTCCTGCAGCACATCTGCCCCCCCCCCTTTATCTGATCACACTATGTGCTGGCAATAATAACCAGAGGCACAACAATGCACTTTTTTTTTTTTTTACTTAGAGCGGTCTCGGGCACACGTGTTAGAGAACGACCGTTATAAATATGTAAAGCACATCGAGTGCTTACATTGCTGTTGCCACACCCAGTTACTCCTCAATGTTTCTCTGCATATCCTATTTTCTAATCATTTTATAAAGTAACTACAGGGTCTTTTTTGAAAACTGATGGAAGTTTGAGACAATGGGACAAAAATTGGGCTTGCCCTTAGTATAACTTTAAATTCATAGCCCCAGTGGAGCTGTGCAGCTAAGTGAACAATCTCCATTTCATCTTCTTGATTTCAGCACTTGACATGCGTTCGCAACAAAACAAGGGAACTTTCTAAAAGCAGTAAAAAAAATAAAATTAAGTATAAATATTGGCATTTTATTTGGTGAAAAATCGAAATGGAGGTTTGACTTTGCTCTTTGGAAAACCTGATGGTTTCATATAACTTGGCTCCCTGGAATTACAATTCCTCAGTCCTTGCAGTGCTGCAAAAAAAGCAGTTCACACAAGCTGCTTTTGCATGTGCTTTTAAGCACACTACTGGTGACGAGCAGCCTTCAGTAATGTGCCACTTTAGGCCGAGTTCCTTTAAAACACAAACCTAGGCTTATTTTAAATTAAACCTGTTACCGGGATTGCTCTGTGCATGCGACAGCAGGTAGACCCTGTTTGGAATTAATTGGCTGATCTGATTTTTAACAGGTCCTTTTCCTGGAGTTTGTGTGAGACCTCCCAGATTGCCCAATCTAACTCACCTCTTCCCAGTCCTACGGCGCATGTGCGGGCGCTCGTCCAATCAGCGAGCTTGGGGCTGTTGACGCCATGCTATCTAAGATGGCGTCTAAGGCCAGCGGCTCCGAGTGCTCACAAACGGCTGGCATGGGCAAGCGCAGTGCTAGAGGGATAGCTGGATGCTGCTACGGCTCGCGCATGCTCCGTTGGATTGGTAAGCAAGGTAAGTGAATGGGGCGACCTGGGGGTTTCACACAGTGGGGCATCCCGATTTTGGATGCCCCGGGAGGAGGGAATCGATCGGCCCAGGAATCATATAGATTTCCAGGCTGATCGCGCTGGGTTTTGGTCCACTTTAATTAGGTGGTTTTCATTTATTCATCAGGTTGTCCAGGATTGTGGCGAAGGTAGATTAATAATACTAGCCTAGGGCTCAGAGAGTACACAAACTCTCTTTAAAGATAGAGGATATACTACATTAGAATCATATTAATTTAGAATTCTAATGTGTATTTTTGTCCAAGAAATAGCGAGGCTGTTAAACGCTCCTGTGTAACCTGTTAGTTCATAAAAATTTCAAGAAAAGAAAGCTTCCAATAACGAAGTGCATAATACAAAATTCCAGGGGCCAGAGCACTGCCTTATTAGGCAATACAGAGAAAAGAGCTGGTCACAACTAATACTTTTCCAGCCAGCTACTAATATTTTACACCACATATTTAGTGTTTTACTTTCTATCTTTCAACTCAGGCATTTCCCTGTGTCTGAAACAACAATGTCCATAGTAGGAGTCTAGGCTGCTGACCTTTCACCAAACTGTCACTTTTTCCCACAGGAGCTTTGGGTTAGAGGGTTTGTTGAAAAATTCGAAAAATGGTATTTGGCCTTTTAAGAGACAAAAAAGGACCCAGAGAACATCAGTAAAAGTTACGTAGTCTAGGTATTTCAAGGGTTTGTCCTGGACCAATAGGTCACAATCTTATTATCCAGAAAATGAGAAAACAAATGGCTTTATGCTCAACATTATTGATATACTCAGATAAAAGTGCATTTATTACTGTATGACCATATAATTATCATATGAATATTTCATTTCTAAAATATGGGGCTGGTCTTCCCTCTGATTTAGCTCCACCATCCTGAAAAAGCTTTCTACTATATTTTGGGACATGAAAGTAGAGAGGTGTTTACATTCAGGATCTGATTAAGTACTGTGTGAAGGAAAAATCCAGTTTAATTGTGTAAAAATGCCTAAAACCCCTGATAGTTCGGAGTTCCCCCATTTTTCCCTGTAGCATTAAGGCTTTCTAGCCAAACATGCACCGGACCTAATCTCTCCAGGAATCTGGAGCATCTGTGAGTTGAGCTCAGATAACAAGACTCCCTGCTGATTCTCTCACACCTCTGGGCTGGGAAGGCTCCACTGAGTCTGAAGCATAGGCAACCCCTGGAGAGAGCTCCCTCTTATCAAACACCAGTGCCTCAGACACAAATCGGACCATAGCTGGGCCGCTGTGTGCCCCAGCACAAAGCCAGATACCAAAACAGAACGGGCCCACAACACTGCACACAGACATACGTTTCTCAGTGCCGTGTTGGCAATGGAACCTAAACAAATGAGGATCTCTGTTTCTGTCCCATCTACGGACTTCATATTTGGGCTCATGGGTGCCATGGCGAATGGATGTTGATTTGGGAAAGCGGGCTGCGTGTTCATAGTTGCTAGATTGTTAGTTTGATCACGTGACTCACCTTTCCCTGACACACTGTATGCCAGAATATGCACCATCAGTGCAAATTAGAATGGTGAAAACATACATTTGTATATATTTTTTACACTGGCATACATTCCTGCACTTCAAGAAAAAAAGAAAACAATTACCAACACATTAACTACAGCTACATACAAAAATAAATTCAGATAGTCTTACCGGTAATGGTATTTCTACAAGTCCTTCAGGATGACCATTTGAGAGAGTGCTCCTCCCCCCTGGAGAGGAAACCAAAACTGGGACAAGGTTTAAAAGCCCCACCGCATCCTCCCAGTCCTTAGTATTTTAACAAGCGAAAGAGGAAAGGACCAATTGAATTCGGGGGGGGGGGGGGGGGGGGGAGCTAGGGCCGTCCTGAAGGACTCATAGAAACACCGTTACCGGTAAGACTAACGAGGATTTTCTCCCTTCGTCCTTTAGGATGACCGCTTGAGAGGATAAGCAAGTAATGTAATATTTAAGGAAGGGATACTGAATTAAGAACTATTCTGCCAAAGGATTGTTGAGAGTAAGACAAAAGATCAAGCCTATAGGATGACCGCTTGAGATGATAAGCAAGTAATGTAATATTTAAGGAAGGGATACTGAATTAAGAACTATTCTGCCAAAGGATTGTTGAGAGTAAGACAAAAGATCAAGCCTATAATGTTTAAAGTGGACCAAAACCCAAGATTTTGACTATCCTGGGTTTTGGTCCTTTCCCCAGGGGGAACCTCGACCGGGAGTGCCTTTTAGGTGGACCACTGGAAAAAGACTTTAGTTGGTGTTGAAGAAGCAGCAAGAAGGAGTAGGGTTCCCCCCAGTCGATTTATGTAAGCAACTGTCGTGGTATTGTCTGATCGTATTTGAGCCTCTTTTCCAATCACAAAATGAAAGTGATAGAGAGCTTGTTCCACCGCCTTCAGCTCCCTGAAGTTTAATGATCTTTCTTGAATTTCTGTTGACCAGTATTCCTGGGTATGTCAGTCTATAAGTGCTCCCCAGCCCCAGGTACTGGCATCCGTTGTTATAACTGGCTGTACTTGTCTACAAGCCCTGCCCTCCTCACCAGGACATCTAAGGTTTCTATGTTGTGATCCCAAACCTGCAGAAGTAAAGTCTGGAGATTCCTTGAATGCTGCTGTGCCCACGTAACAGCTGGAAATACTGATGTCATTAGTCCTAGAATCCTCATAATTACCTGTATGGAGATAAACTCCTTTTGACTTAGCTCTTTGTTTGTCTGACGTAGACAAATCTTTTGTTCTATGGTGTCTAGCCAGAAACAGAGGAACCTGCATCTTTGGAAAAATAGAGTCTGATTCCTTCCAAGATTTACAATCCATCCCAATTTGCATAGCAAGGCTTTTAAGAGCAAGGTCTCTGTGTCTCCCGTCAATAGGAGATAGTCTAAATAAAGAAATATCAAGGTTCCCTGGAATCACAATACACTCATGACTTCCTGGCAATCGTGAGTATTCTGGGACCCAAGGAGATTTCAAATGGCCTGAACTGAAAGTGAAGTACTTCCAAAATTTAGGAGGACTGCAAATGGCAGTGCATCTGAAAGATAGGTATATGCAGGTAGACATCCTGTAAGTCGATGCTCACCATAAACTCCTAAGGCTTCTTATGGTGAAAGTCTATTCCATCCTGAAACTCTTGTGGATAATGAATTGGTTCAGGATTTTCAGGTTCAGAATTAGTCTGAAGGCACCTGATGGTTTTTGAACCAGGAATACATGGAAGTAAAACCATTTTCCCTGGGAG
This sequence comes from Gastrophryne carolinensis, assembly GCA_027917425.1. NCBI lineage: Eukaryota > Metazoa > Chordata > Amphibia > Anura > Microhylidae > Gastrophryne > Gastrophryne carolinensis. The sequence continues at coordinate 220,240,442 of CM051234.1, forward strand.
ACCCCGGGAACTGGCTTGATTATTTTCTTGTCAAGTAATTCCTGGATGACCTGGGGAAAGGCTCTTTTTTTGCATAATCTGGAACTTCTCTGGGGGTTTTGAATAAAGTTCCAGTTGCTATCTCTGTGCGATTGTCCTTAACACAGAAGGGTTTGCCACTGCCTGATGCATCAGGAGCTATGTTTATCTGGTTGCTGCAGGGTGTTACAACCCAAGTTTATGATAAAACAGAGTCCTGTGCTTACAGGGCCTTTTCATCATTTACGATCTTCATAGTATCAGATATCTAGAAGGAGGTGCGCAGTTTCATTGGCAATCTTCTTTTCTGAACCTCTAGAAGTTCCTTTATCCTCTGACGCCTCTCCCCCAAACCCTCATTCAAGGAATCCTAAGCAGAGGAGACTAATCCTTCACTCTCATCCATCCCTCGACTGACTAGTAGTAGTAGGAGGATGTGGTTGAGAGGTAACGGCTGGGAGGGTATTGGCGAAGAGAACGGTAGAGATAAGGATGTCTGCGGGTAACACATAGGAATGTATGTGTTGGTGGAAACGTGCCAATAGGAGGGGCTGCCCTTTCCAGGAGTGCGGCCTTGCAGATCTCAAGAGTTGAGGCCATGTATACTTTCATGGAACCTACGGTTTCCAGAAAAAAAAAAAAAAAAAAAAGAAGCTGCCTCTCCTCCCAGCTTGTCGTCAATGCAGACCTGGCAAAAAGGTCTATTCCAAGACTCTAATAGAAGTGCCCGACAACCTAAGCAGAATTTGGCCACTCCCGAGGTTTAATTCTGGAGCCTGCCTCCTTGTCTTTCTCCTTATCCTTCACCTTTTCTTTCTTCTTAGGCTTAAGATTGGAAAAGACAGACAGAAAAAGAGGCAGAGTAAAGATTAGTTAACATTCCTGCCATTACTAAAGGTGTTAACTAGTATAAATAGATAGTCCCACAAAACGAAAGAAAATAGGCGACTACAGAACTTTGTTCTATTTTGTGACCTCACTCGTTTTCTAATGTAGGATGAGTACAAATGCTGGCTTCAAAAGGTAATTATATATCCGTTGGGGTTTAGGCAATCCCCGTATTGCTAACAGCCTTTGCACTTGATCACATCAAGCTTGATTAAAAAATACAATTTCATCATGATTCTAAAAACAATTCACACAATGTATGTTTATTTAAGAACAACAATAAAAAATGCTATAGTAACAAGTGTTGCTTGGATTTATTTATTGCATTTCTCTTTCTTATGTAGACCTCAGGGTAAACATGCCTCGCCTGCCTGGGCTTTATCAATACCCTAAGCAAAAGCATAAGTTCATATTGTACATTATCATACAAGTTAAATATCTATTCTCTTGGGCAGAAATATGAAGCTATATACAGTACCTTGGAATTACATGTTGTAATTTCACCCACTGGTGAGAAAATGCGGGCAGACCCGATATCATTAAAAATAGGGATTTTCTATTTCTTTCCCTTTAAGATTTTCTGTGAACAGTGAATAAAGTCCAATCACTTATCACTCACAATATTGTGGTCCTCATTTTGAATCTATACTATATTCATTGGTGCAAAAAGGACCTATTAGGATGTAGAGCTTATAAGCGTACCCAAGGAAAATGACCGTTGTGGCATAGAGTGGTGAGGCTACATGTCTTCGGACATGCGCAGGCAGCTTCATGTGCCAGATATCCCATAAAAGGCTCCCTGTGCTCCTCTCTCGTTCCCTCTGTAGTTGGTGACTGTCGGGGGAACACACACGCACACTCTGCATCTGCAAGGGTACCTCTTCGCCACCGGATGCGGCTAAATGTGCGCTCCACCATCAGAGCGCACATCCATTTTTCCGGATTAAACCAGAAGAAGGTCACCGCCACATCAATCTGGTATTGGAGGGGGCCACTTCCTATCTCTGTCCTGGTCCCACATATCGATGTATCAACTCATTCATAAAAAAAAAAAAAGCAAAGTGCTTGTAGAACTTAAGGGGGGGGGGGGAGTAAGCGTAAAGGAGATATTAGTGTACTTTTCTTGCAGTTTGCTCATTCATTTTCTGATTTATCAAAAGATTTATGGTCTAGAGCAGGGTTTTCCAATCTTTTTGGATTACTGTAAGTACCACTGTTCTTTCTACAATTATATCAAGCACCAGCTGGGTGGTAGGTGTGGGTTAGCAGTCACCCAAAACCATCATTTACTGTGCATCTAATTGCATTTATCACCTTTTGGAACACTCTTGTACTTAAGGAGCAAATCCAGTGCAGGCAAAGTATAGATAGCAGTATATCAGGCTGTGGTATAGGTTAGTCTGCAACATGTAGAACATGTAGCTACAGCCAACATGGCATCTGTGAACTTTGTGAAAAATGGATGTCATGGGAGTAAATCAAATTCCTTTTCACTTTATGAGTAAGATGGGTGCATCTCAAAGCAAATCTATCCCAAGGTCAAAAAGGTTTCAACACAACCAAACCATTAGATGACCCATCTACTTGACAGACTCTGGGATCACTTGTAGTGCCAATACTTTCATGCGTAGGGTTTTGAAACTTTGCAGAGCCAGCAAGCTTGCCTTGAGACCTGATAAGCCAAGGATTAGTGTCAAAATGTCCAGGAACTAATCTTTACACTGAAAAGTAGACCTCTGTAGTATCACAAAAAAAAAAAATCAATCTATCGTAAAGAAGTGTACAGTGACTGACGAGCAATATATGACAGCAATGACCATGACCATAATGAAGCACTCTTGCCCTGGTGAGAAAGTGAAAGTTCTCAGTTTGAGGTCTGATGCAGAAAGCTTGAAGAAGAAAACTTCCACCTAATTTTTGCGAAGAAACTAGACCGAGTTTGACATCTTGGTCTTTGGTCACCTTGGTCTTTTGAAGCGGTTTACCAGTGTAACCAGTGTAATGACAACTAAAGAGCCAAATTATCTATACTAGGTTAAAGAACTCCTTAAAGTACAGCTTTCACTACCAGAAACAATGTTGGAGGCCTCATTCCCATTTAAAGAGGAACCCATTTGTTCCTCTGTGTGGAGGCATTCTGAATTGGGATGCCCAGATGTGTGTTTTTCTCTAGGTAGCCCGACCAACTCACCTTCCAGTTGCTCCCACGACGCAGGCTCGAGCTGAAAGAGATAACGCTAATTGGCTGAGCAGCCCGTTTTTTAGACTCCAGGGCTTCCGCTTTTAAGGCCAAGGAATAGGATGGTCTATTTAAACATCCAAATGCCATTGGCCAATGTACATTGTTAGGGAAGGCAGGAAGCCATATTCGAAATGACAGTTGCAGACATTTTTTTTTGCCTTCGAGCAATTCAGCAGCACTAAGTTGCTGTGCTGACACCGGAAGGCAGATCAATAAACCTGCCATATTCACAGCACAGCAGGGAAGGCCTGGCAGCACCTTCTCCATCTGAGGCGAGTAAAAGACTTAAAACTGCCACTAACAGAATTTGTATCCTAGATTATGTTGATGGGAAATATCCAAAGGTGAGATTCAAATTTTTAACTACCTTTTCGCTATACATAAATGTTGTCAAAAGTTGCACACATTTATATATAAATGCATATCTTATAAACAGCAAACTATATAATACAATTAAAATGTGTCGAAGCAATAATAAGGGATCGCTATAGTGAAAAATGACCCAATTTATAAATGACCCAATTTATAAATGACCCATATAAATATGTTGGATGGAGGGAGGTGGGGTCAGTTATACACCCCCTATCAAGAAATATCCAACCAGGCTTGTTTTTCAATTTAATGGAAGGAAAATACCATTTTGTGAGTACTCACCTGTAAAATGGTTATTACGAGTATGTCACACACCCCTCTTCCAAATATTAATGACACTTGGGAACCCGGCCTGTAGAGGGCAATCTTGCAGAGATGACATGGAAAAAGGAGCCCCTCCTGGTCCATAAGTACTGGGTTCCTCCCACTATTTCTCAGTCTTTTTAAAAAGCAGTGAAGAACCAGGAAGAGCAAATTATATTCGATAATTGAAAAATAGTTTGAAAATAATAATCACCATATAAAGGATCCCTTAGAACAAAAAAGGGTGGGGGAAGTGGGGTGTGTGACATACTCGTAATAACCATTTTACAGGTGAGTACTCACAAAATGGTATTATTCCTAGTATGTCACACACCCCACTTCCAAATATTCATGACACTTGGGACAGCCAATAACAGTGTCTATAATGGGTGGGGATCCCCAAGGAATAATGCATAACTTAAATTACTGCAGCTTGCAGAATTTTGCGGCCAAAAGCAGCATCCGCTGAGGCCCGCACATCAACCTTGTAAAACGTAGAAAAAGTATGCACAGAAGACCAAGTCGCAGCCTTGCAAACCTGTTCAACAGAAGCCTGGTGCTGAAAAGCCCAGGAAGCTCCAATAGCACGAGTAGAATGAGCGGTGACACGAAAGGGGGAACCTTCCCCTTAGCCATATAGGCCCCAATGATGGCCTGACATATCCACTTACTAAGGGAAGATTTGGCAGGAGCAAAACCCTTCTTGGGCCCAGAAGGCACAGCAAAAAAGGCATCCGTCTTGCGGAAGGCCGAAGTAGTAACTAAATAATACTTAACACAACGAACTACATCCAAAGAATGTAAGACCCTTTCCTTGTCGTTACTAGGTTTAGGACACAAGGAAGGAAGAACTATATCCTGATTTAGCTGAAAAGCAGACACCACCTTAGGAAGGAAATCCGGTTTAAAATGGAAAACAACCTTATCTTGATGCCTCTCAAAATAAGGGGCTAGAATAGACAAAGCCGCCAGTTCAGAAACTCGGCGGACAGAAGTAATAGCAACCAAAAAGGCAACCTTCTGAGTAAGAATAGGAAGAGGAATATCCTGCAAAGGCTCAAAGGGAGCGGCCTGCATAGCTGAAAGCACTAGGTTAAGGTCCCAAACAGGAAGTATAGGCTTTCTAGGAGGCGGCACATGCGCGACTCCTTGGAAAAAAGTCTTAACCAACGGATGAAGAGCAAACGACCTTTGAAAGAAAATAGCCAAGGCAGAGACTTGCCCTTTCAAAGTACTAATCTGGAATCCCATATCCAGACCTCATTGCAGATATTCCAGAATTCTAGGAATAGAAAATACTCTACAGGGCAAAGCCCTGGATTCACACCAATCAATATAGGACCTCCAAGTCCTGTAATAAATGACAGGAAGACTTCTTCCTAGCTCTAATAAGAGTCTGAATAACCACATCAAAAATACCTTCCTCTTTCAAGATGGAGACTTCAGCAGCCATGCCGTCAAAGCCAGCTTTTGTAAATTGGGGTAACAAAGTTGACTCCCGAGTGATGAGATCTGGAAGAAGAGGCAGATGGAAACGATCCACTGCCAGCCTTACGACGTCTGCGTACCACAGACGTCTTGGCCACCCTGGCGCCACCAGAATTGCTGGCGCCTCCTCCAGTGCTAACTTGCGCACCACCTTGCTGATCATGGAGAATGGGGGAAACAGATATAGGAACCCCAGATCCTTCCAGGCCAGAGACATGGCATCCGCTGCCACTGCCAGAGGGATCCTGGGATAGAGACACAAAAGCTGGCAGCTTGTGATTGTGGCGAGAAGCAAACAGGTCCAACTGTGGAGTCCCCCACTTGTGACAGAGGAACTGAAAGACCCTTGGCTTGAGAGACCATTCTCCCTGGCGAGAACATCCCCTGCTCAGGGAGCCTGCCTCCACATTCTCTATCCCCGGAATGTAACTGCTGATATGCAGGGAACATTGATCTCTGCCCACTGAAGGATCAGAGACACTTCCCGGAGGGCACCCCAACTGCGAGTCCCTCCCTGGTGATTGATGTATGCAACAGCTGTTCGGTTGTCTGACCGAATCTGAACTGGCAGACCCTGTAAGAAATGGGTCAGTCGAAGTAGAACAAGACGTATGGCCCGAAGCTCTAATACATTGATTGGAGAATGAGCCTCCTGAGGCCCCCACAATCCTTGGAACTGATGCTTCTTCCAGAAGCCCCCCCAGCCCACCAGGCTGGCATCCGTGGTAACCAGTTCCCAACACGGAGTCAGAAATGACTTGCCCTTCTGGAGGTTGAGCGATATTAACCACCACTGAAGGGACTGCAAAATGTGGGGAGACAATAGACAAGTCTGATTCAATGATCATGGGCACCTGTCCCACTTTGCCAAGAGGAAGAGCTGAAGCGTCCTTATGTTCAACTGGGCAAACGGGACTGCCTCGAATGCAGCTACCATCAATCCCACTAGTCTCATCCCTAGACGGATAGACTGACGAGGGTTGGACAAGAATAGACGAATCAAGTCCTGAATCAGAACCATTTTGGACTGAGGAAGAAAAACCTTGGCCTGAAATGTATCCAGAATCAGGCCCAGGAAGGGAATTTCCCTGGACGGACAGAGAGAGGATTTGGGGTAACCTATTACCCATCCGAACCTCTCTAGCGTAGAGACCACCGTCCTGGTGTCCAACTATGATTGTTCGAGGGAGGAGGCCGCGATAAGAAGATCGTCCAGAAAAGGCACAATGCGGATGCCCTGGACCCTGAATATAGCCATCACTCCTGCCAGCATCTTGGTAAAGACTCTTGGGGCCGAGGTAAGGCCGAATGGAAGGGCCACAAATTGTTAATGCTGGTCTTCTATCGAGAACCTGAGAAATCTCTGGTGACCCGGAAAAATAGGAATGTGCAAATAAGCATCCTTGATGTCTATGGATGTCATGAAGTCCCCCCTGACGGAGAGCATGGATCGTTGATCGCAGAGACTCCATGCGGAATTTTCTGAAACTGATAAATTGATTGAGTCTCCTTAGGTCTAAGATAGGCCGAACAGAGCCGTCCTCTTTGGGTACCGTGAATAGGTTGAAGTAAAACCCCAAACCCCTTTCCGCTGGAGGCACTAGGCAGATGACAGCCATGTTTAACAGATTCGCTACTGCTGCCCGCAGTCCCTGCACAATCCCGGATCTGACGGCATCCGGGACATGAAAAATCTGGGAGGAGGCCGGAACTCGAATTCCAGTTTGTAACCAGAAGAGACTACTTCCAGAACCCAATTGTCTGATACCTCCTGACCCCAGACCTGGAAGAAGAATCGCAGCCGTCCCCCCACCCGTAAAGGTGAGGGCGTCCCCTCATTGTTGAGCAGGCTTAGTGGCAAATTTGGTTTTGGACCCCCAATTCTGACTTGGACGGCCACGTCCCTTTCCTCTATTCCATGCATTCCCTCTAGAGGCTGAAAAGGCCGATCCTCTACCGGATCTAGACCCCCGAAAGGAAGGGTTAAAAGAGGCCACTCCACGAAAGGAACGACGTTGTTTCTTACGCTGAGGTAATTTACCTCCTTTAGTGACAGAATCCAATTTTTCTCCAAAGAGGCGCAATCCCACAAAAGGGTGCGCTGTAAGCGATTTCTTGGCTACAATATCAGCTGCCCACTGCCGCAACCATACTGACCGCCGAATGGCGATTAACAAGGCAGAGGTTCTGCTGCACATGAGCAGAGTATCATCTAAGGCAGAAAGTACAAAACATGCAAACATCTCACATCGCTTAAGAGCGGCGTACTCATCAGAGGCCGGATCAAGCCCTGAGTAATTCATTAGGTCTCTCACAACAGACCTAATAGCCACTGTCATGAGGGCAGAAGCACCAACAGGCAGCAAGGCCGAGCCCACACTGGAAAAAGCGTGGCACGCCATTTGATCAATATGCTTGTCCTCTCCATCTTTAAGTGTATTGGAGTCAGGAGAATGCAACACAGAAGAATTGGATAAATTAAGCACAGGGGCATCCACCACAGGTGGTGATGACCAACGCTTAACAGTATCAGCTGGGAAGGGATATTTCTTGTCCCAGCCCAAGGGAATGCCAGGAAGCTGCGCAGACTTCTCCCATTCTTTAAGAATAATTTCATCAAAATGCTTTTGATTTGGAAATTCTAAACGAGGTTTAGAGACTCCAAAGAATTCCCCTTTTTGAGGAGGGACTACTTCAGGAGGAGTGATAACCAAAACCTCAAATAACTGAGCAAGAGCCTTAGGGGTATCCTTAGGGGTATTTCCTTTTAGCTGAGTCCTTCTTGGCCACAGAGCTAGACATTAATTTTTCAAGATGAGCCAATCTGGCACATAAATCAGAATGCGACTCACCACCCATGACAATATCACTGGGGGTACGGACAAGACATGGCGGAGTAGGAGATAAGGTAGAAGCCGCAGACGTCGAAGCCTGGGCCCAGTTTTCTGCATAATAGTTAATTGAGCACAAGGGACGCAAAGAATTGCATTATCCCCAACAAGGGATGCCCCACATCCAAAACATTGCCGAGTCTGTGCAGAGGGAACTGCATGCCCGTTATCCTGAGATGCCTCCATATGGTGTTTAGTATTATACTATAATTGATTATAGTCGCCAAGTATATATGGGATTTACGCAATTGCTACCCGGGATGCCCCTTTAAATAGTCTCAAGTGGGAGGATATTAACACAAATGGACCCCCAAATAAGGCTTTAAGGGCTAAAGACCAGGAGAAACCCCTTTAAAATAAAGAGTTTCCACCTACAAAGAAAACAAACAGTCACCAATGCACACAATACAATAAATGACAAAGCACGAAAAAAATGGCAGAAACTCCCTTCAGCAAGCTGAGGGGTACTCACAGCACCTTTAAATATGGAACGCTTCACGAATATGTGTGTCATCCTTGCGCAGGGGCCATGCTAATCTTCTCTGTATCATTCCAATTTTAGTATATGTGCTGCCTAAGCAAGTACAATGAGGGAAGACCATAGGGAAACAGCAGGAGCCAGGCAGACAAGGAGAGCACACCAGGTGCTCTGAAATGATGCTGCGTGCCTAAGCCCCACCCACCCCCAGAATCACATGACCAAGAATGGAGGGAAATTCAAATCTGAACATAGCAGAAACAAAGAGCTTTGAAAGGTAAGCAAAAGAATGCTGCCTAGACAGAACTAGGAAAATCTAAATAAAACATAGCCTATTAAATAGTATAGTAAACATACATAATAATATATATGTAATAAAGATTTATTTTATATATTTTTTTTTCTTCATTATTTGTGTGCATGGTGACAAATAAGCCCAGATAACGCCCCCCCCCCCCCTCCTTTTTACACCAGCAGGGTAAAGGAGAACTAAAAGGGGAGAGGATAGAAATGCACCCATAAGGCACAAGGGGATTATAAAGGGACAGGGGCACCCCATGCCGAGAACACCAACCCGGAAACCGCCTACCCACATTTGGGTCTCACGGAGGAGTAAAACTCCTGTATACACCAGCAGGTGTATGTATCTACCTTTGCCTGAACCATACAGCCAGGGCTGGGAGGCATACAATATAACCAAACAGGTTTAAAGAGTATCAGACAGAAATAGAGGAAAAAAGGGGTCGGGAGCAAACCCGGCTACCTGCAGCTTGAAGGAGAGTCATCTTCTGAATGCTTCGCCGACTGCAGAGACGAAAAGACTGAGGAATAGTGGGAGGAACCCAGACCAGGAGGGGCTCCTTTTTCCATGTCATCTCTGCAAGATCGCCCTCTACAGGCCAAGTTCCCAACTGTCATGAATATTTGGAAGTGGGGTGTGTGACATACTAGGAATAAGAATATCCCTGATACACTAAACCTGTCACCCCTGGATTTTATTCCTACCATGAAAGAATAAACCACAAGCTAGGCGGGAGTTTTATTCAGTTCAGAGAGATTCTGCTGAATACCACCCTAGGAAATATCACCTCATGGTTAGGTTGGACAGAACAAGCAGACTTTAAAGAGGATAGTACTTTCCAACAAGCAGTACTAAAATACCATTTTGTGAGTACTCACCTGTAAAATGGATATTGTCAGTGTGTCACACACCCCGCTAACCCTTTAATTCTTACGATCGGGTTACTCCACCAGCAGGTGGCGACGTTGCAGAGAGAAGTCTTGAAAACGAGCCCCTTCCGGCCTATATATACCTGGGACCTCCCACTTAACACCCAGTGAATTCAAACAGCAGTAAGACAACAGCAGTAAGATAACGATAGAACAAGGGGGCACAACCTGAAGCTAGTCGGGGGGAAGATCAGGAGCAATGTTAGAAAATATTATTTTACAGAAAGAGTAGTAGGTGCTTGGAACAAACTTCCAGCAAAGGTAGTTGAAACATCAACAGTCACTGAATTTAAACATGCCTGGGATAAGCACACATCTATCCTAAGATAAAGAGTACATACAGTATACACATAAGGGCAGACTAGATGGACCGTATGGTCTCCTTCTGCCGTCAACCTTCTATGTTTCTATGTTTCTATGTACCAGGAAATCCAATGGTAACCTCAAAATAAAAGTAAAGAAAAGCTTCACCATATAGAGGATCCAGGATACCAAAAAAGGGCGGGTGAAGCGGGGTGTGTGACACACAGACAATATCCATTTTACAGGTGAGTACTCACAAAATGGTATTATTCTCAGTGTGTCACACACACCCCGCTTCCCCTTTAATTCTTACGATCGGGACATCCAAAAGCAGTGTCCACAAGGGATAGGTATCCGAAGGCAAAATGAAGCATAACTTAAATGACTGCAGTCTGCAGAACCTTGCGGCCAAACACAGCATCCGCTGAGGCCCGCACATCAACCTTGTAAAACTTAGAAAAAGTATGAACAGAAGACCAGGTTGCAGCCTTACAAACTTGTTCAAAAGAAGCTTGGTGCTGAAAAGCCCAAGACGCTCCAACGGCGCGAGTAGAATGAGCAGTGATACGAAAAGGGGGAACTTTCCCCTTAGCAGAATAGGCCCCAATAATGGCCTGACGTATCCATTTGCTAATGGAAGACTTGGCCGGAGCCAAACCCTTCCTAGGCCCACAGGGCACAACAAAAAAGGCATCAGTCTTACGAAAAGGAGAAGTAGTAATCAAATAGTACTTAACACAGCGTACTACATCCAAACCATGCAAAACCCTCTCCTTGTCATTCTTAGGCTTAGGACACAAGGAGGGAAGAACAATATCCTGATTCAAATGAAAAGCAGAAACAACCTTAGGAAAAAGTCCGGTTTGAAACGAAAGGCCACCTTGTCCTGATGCCTCTCAAAGTAGGGCGCCTGAATCGACAAGGCCGCCAACTCCGAGACACGCCGAACCAAAGTGATAGCCACCAAGAAGGCAGTCTTCTGAGTCAAGGTAGACAGAGAAATATCCTGCAAGGGCTCAAAGGGAGGAGCCTGAAGAGCAGAAAGAACCAAGTTCAAGTCCCAAACAGGGAGTAATGGTTTCCTGGGAGGCCGCACATGCGTAACCCCCTGGAAAAAAAGTTTAACTAAAGGATGAAGCGCAAAATGCTTCTGAAAAAAGACAGACAAAGCAGAAACCTGCCCTTTCAAAGTACTCAGCTGGAGACCAGAGTCCAGCCCTGATTGCAGGCCAATAGCAGCCAAGCCGTCAAACCCAGCGTTGGTAAATTGGGGTATGGCGGACACCCTTTCCAGAGCCAGCTTCCGTACCACCTTGCCTAGCATGGGTATCGGAGGAAAAAGGTACAAAACCCCAGATCCCGCCAGCTCAGGGACATGGCGTCCACCGCCAGAGCCAGAGGATCCGGGGAGAGCGACACGAAGGTCGGAAGCCTGCAATTGTGACGAGAGGCAAACAGGTCCACATCCGGTGTCCCCCACCGGAGACACAGCGACCGAAAAACTTGAGGATGGAGAGCCCATTCTCCCAGATGGGAAGAGCACCTGCTCAACAGATCCGCTTCCCTGTTTTCCACACCCGGAATGTAAACTGCCGAGAGACAAGGAACATGGGCCTCCGCCCAGGTCAGGATCAGGGAGACCTCTCTGAGGGCACCCAGACTGCGAGTCCCTCCTTGATGATTGATGTAAGCAACCGCTGTTCGATTGTCCGAACGAACCTGAACCGGAAGGCCCAGAACATGTTGAGTCAAAAGAACAAGAACCAGACGGATGGCTCTCAGTTCCAGAACATTGATGGGCAAGTGGGCCTCTCGACGTCCCCACTGCCCCCGGAACTGAAGATCCTTCCAGAATCCCCCCCATCCCAAAAGACTGGCGTCCGTGGTGACAATTTCCCAGAGAGGAGTCAGAAAAGACCTGCCCCTCAAGAGATTGGTGGAGACCAACCACCATTGAAGGGACTGCCGGACCTGGGAGGACAACTGGAAGGGCCGATCCAACGACCGTGGTCGCCGGTCCCAAGACGCCAACAGATGAAGTTGAAGCGTCCTCGTGTGAAATTGAGCAAAAGGAACAGCCTCGAAAGAGGCAACCATCAACCCTACCAGTCTCATCCCCAGATGGATGGACGGCCGAGGATTGGAAAGAAGGAACCGAGCCAACTCCTGAATCAGACAAATCTTGGACTGAGGCAGGAACACCCTGTGTTGACAAGAATCCAACCGCATTCCCAGAAAGGACACCACCCTGGCCGGGGCGAGGGAGGACTTGGGAAAGTTGATCACCCAACCGAAGCTTTCCAGCGCGGAGACCACCGTCCTGGTGTCCGTCTCCGATTGATTGAGAGAAGGAGCCATGATCAGAAGGTCGTCCAGATAAGGTACGACACGAATGCCCCGAGATCTGAGAATGGCCATCACCCCTGCCAGCACCTTGGTGAACACTCTTGGAGCCGAGGTAAGGCCAAACGGAAGTGCCACGAATTGAAAATGCCGATCCTTCATCACGAACCGAAGAAAACGTTGATGAGCCTGGCAGATGGGAACATGAAGATAAGCATCCTTGATGTCTATGGACGTCATGAAGTCCCCCTGCCGAAGAGAACCGATGGCCGACCGCAGAGTTTCCTTGCGAAACTTCCGAGTACGGATGAACCTGTTGAGGAACTTCAGATCCAGGACGGGGCGAACCGACCCGTCCTTCTTGGGGACTGTGAAAAGATTGGAGTAAAAACCGAGGCCCACCTCCAAGTGCGGCACCGGCCGGATGACCGCCATTTCCAGAAGATTCCTTACCGATGCCAGGAGCCCCTGCGCGGCCAAAGGATCGGTGGGCACCCGAGACCGGAAAAACCGTGAAGGAGGGCGAGACTCTAACTCCAGGACGACACCACCTCCCGGATCCATCTGTCCGGAACCTCCTGGTCCCAAACCAGGGAGAAGTGTCGCAATCGTCCCCCTACCCACACGGGTGAGGGCACCCCCTCATTGCTGAGCGGGTTTACCCGCAGGCTTGGGCTTGGCGCCCCAGGACTGACCGGGACGGCCACGACCCCTCCCCCGGGTCCAACCTGCACCCCTGGTAGCGGGAAAGGAGGCCTCTCTGCCCGCTCTGACTCCCCGAACGGAGGGACTAAAGGAAGTCGCACCCCGAAAGGAACGACGAGGCCTCTTGCGTTGAGGCAACTTACCACCCCTGGTAACTGAATCCAATTTATCGCCAAACAGGCGCACACCTACAAAAGGAAGAGCTGTAAGCGACTTCTTAGAGTTCAAGTCCGCCATCCACTGGTGCAGCCACACTGACCGACGAATAGCAACCAACAGTGCCGCTGTCCTGCTACTCATCGCAAGTGCATCGTCCTGGGCGGTCATGACAAAGGAAATAAACGACTCACACTGCTTGAGAGAACTAAACTCATCACAAGTGGGATCAAGACCTGCGTATAAATCTCTGATAATGGACCTAACTGCCATCAGAAGAAGCGCAGAAGCACACACCGGCCGCAGTGCTGATCCAGCACTGATAAAAACCATGGCGAGCCAATTGATCAATCCGACGATCCTCACCATCCTTAATGGTAGTAGTGTCAGGGGAGTGCAACACAGACGTGTTACTCAGCCCCAACACAGGGGCATCGACGTCAGGGGGAACAGACCAAAGCTTCACCAAATCCTCCGGAAAGGGATAACGTTTATCCCAACTAGGAGGAACTCCAACCAGGCGTATGGGTTGTTCCCATTCCTTAAGGACAACCCTCACAAAGTGTTGTTGCCTGGGAAACACCAAGCGCGGCTGGGGCACATCAAACAACTCACCCTTTGGCGGGGGGACCACCTCGGGCGGATCCAAAGCCAAAATTTCAAACATTTGAGCCAAAATGGAAGGAGTGTCAAGGGACAACCCCGCAGCCTGATCGCCAGGCTGGTCTGCAGGCTCATCTGACTCCTCAAGGAGTTCCCCCTCCTCAGCAGGGGGACAATCGGACCAATCCAATACTTCAAACACCTCATCCTCCGGAACAGGCGATGCCGGAGAAAGGTGCTTCCGCTTAGCCGTAGCCTTCTGAGCTACCGTGGCGGAAACTATTTTCTCGAGGTTGGCCAATCGCGCACACATCTCGGATTGCAAATCCCCCTTTTTGACAATGTGACACGGGGTCCGGAACAGGAGAGGGGGCGGTAGGAGATGACAGAAGTTGCGAAGAGCCAGAAGCCGGAGTGCCGGACTGGCGCGCAATATTCTGCTTTGCACATGGAATACATAATATGACATCATCGCCTGGGAGTGGAGTCCCACAACCCCCACACAGCCTGGATAGCCCCGAAGAGCCATGTCGGAAGCCTCCATATGGTGAAATTATGGAATTTGCAACAACCCAGGGATTTACGCATTATGCAACCAGGGATGCCCCCTTTTATAATTAAAGTCCCGGGAGTCGGAGGATTTTTAAGCCTAGGAGAATCCCAATTTGGAGAATAAGACTAGCCAGGTATATCAGACCGGGAGAGCCACTGCAGTGAGGGAATCCCAGAATCTGTAAGGGAAAAGAGACCACAATCAGTCCCCCAAGAAAATTTGCCAGCATGCGCCACACACATACACCAAACAAAAAGTAATGGTAAAATATATAAACAATATATACAACCCATGAAGAAATATATATATATATATATATATATATATATATATATATATATATATATACAAATAAAAACAATAAGTGCCTCCAGGAGCTATACTAAAGTGCCAGGGAAACTCACAAGCACTACACAGCAACAATGTGAGACTAATCAAACAAACACAGCTTTGAATGACGGCCCCTCCTGAGCCGAGGCAGGGACCGCTAACCTGTTACTGAGAGCCTCCGTGTAGTGGTGGCGCCGCTGAAAACTGAACACAGTATCTCCTGTTGGAAAAGCACTTTCCCCAGCTAAGCCCCAGCACCTGTCTCCGTGATGAGGTAGAGGGAGGAAGGCGGGCCGGGCCCAGCGAGCGACGCGAGGGCCGAAAGGGAGCGCGGCCCCGCCCCCAAGACCCAAGCAGCGCGGCCCGCCGAATGGCGGCGCTGCAGACGCCCTCAGTCCCCCAAGCCAGCAGGCGGGAAGTAAAAAATAAGTAGAAGGAGCCCCAGCAGCCCAGGACACGCGCCCGCACGCCGCGGCGCTGACCCTGCGGCTGACTCCTTTCCCGCCACTGGCTCGGAATGCAGGTGAGTTTCACAAGCTTTCTTTTAGGTTAACTGCGAGGGGGCTTCAGCATTCTGGATGCCCGCCCTGAGGTTACTGTAAAGCACAGACACCGGGACCAACACCTGTTAAGTCAAAAACAGGTGTTGGTCCGGTTTAATGTAGATCTGTCCTGAAAGAACTATGGAAGACATTTTATCCACAGTACCCAGCAAAAAGATCATCATGTGCACACTCCTCCATCCCACCTTCAGACTTTTCTACTGTAATAGAAAAAAAAAAACACCCACTATAAAAGGGGGACTGGTGTAAGCAAGTCTACTCCGTGGCCTGAGTGATATTTGTGGTGTAATGGCAGCAGGAATCCTTTTTGATACTGAATGGTGCTGCTCTGTACCTCAGGCTGCTAAGGCAATGCGAGAGAGAGGTGAAATATAGCTTGGCTTTAGCTTCAGTAGGTGCAAATATTTACATATCTTTGGCCAGCCTTGAGTGGATTGCTAGCCAACATTAGTCAAGTACTAAAAGCATGCCAATTTTGTTTCAAAGCTTGAATCTTTTTAGTAATAAATTGTTTACACAATACTGCACCACCAAATCAGCTGACCACTTTTTGAAAATTCTTTAACCTTTTAAGGGTATTTTGTAATGTAGAAAATCAAACTGCTTAGCAACCTTAGAATAGGGGCCAGTACAATGGACAATAGGAATTCAAGTCATTTGAAAGAATGTTGGACACGTGCATGAAAATGCCACACATTTCTAAATGATCTATTCATTCAGACTAAAATATCTGTCACATACTCAAAAGGGAAAACTAGCAATGAGGGTATGTGGGCTTATATACAGAAGAAAGCCTAGTGTGATTGTCAAGAATAACTTCCAGACATATTACAGGAGGCAGGCAGAATTACATACATCAGCCAGGACAAAAGATATTGGCTGTGTGGGGGGGGGGTTATATTTCAACTATTTTCTCTAATGCATATCTCACGGAGAAAGAATAAGGTTAGTTTAGTGGGGTCTAGGTCTCCTTTTATGGTATTTCAGGAAATGCCTCTTTAACATTGACTTTTAAGTCCTGCTCTCCTAGCACAGCCATAAACCTACAAGGTTTTTGAATCAGAGCATTTGCTTCACAAAGTTGAGTGCATGGATGAGATATGTTCCAAACACATGTGCATGGGACAGGTTCCAAAAAGCTGAATCATCCACTGTTAAATGTTCAAAACTGTGATAAAATATATGTTCTTATAAAACATACTTTTGCTATAAATACAGAAAGTCATCTGTAAAATGGAACAGAATTAGGGATTTCTCAAAGAAAAAAAAGGGTGCAGCAGACACAGTACATGCAGTACGGCATCTCTATGCTATGCCAGGTAGAGACATCACAAGTCACAGCTTGCAGCTCAGGTTACAGACAGCAAGGTGCTGAACTGTGCTAAACCACAAGGCTAAATTTAGAGAAGGACACTGTGCTCAAATGGATGACCGAATGCTACGTCTCCAGCTCAAGAAAAAGTGACATTGAGCTAAGAATGCAGCTCGCAGCTGAATAGGATTCCTGTTTGCCAGCACAAATTAACTTAAAGGGTAATTCCACTTTTGATGGCCTTTTTAAAAAAAAGTTGTGCGCCAAAATTATGTCCTTGAGGTTTGTTTTAAAACACATTTAAAAATGTGTTATATCTTAATATAAACTTTGCAACCCCTTCTTCCCTACCACAAATCTATCAAAGTACAAGGTGAAGGGACAGCACTAAGTCATTTAGGCTATAAATGCTTTGAAAGCTTGTTTGGGTCGAAGCACTTTACAGGTGATGAGACGTTTGTACTAGTAGAAGATGGATCTCATAGGTCAGTAAACAGACTGAAGGACACAAGCTCATTTCATGTTTAGTCAATATTAAACAAGATTGTTGAAATATGTTTGCAATTAAGATTTAGGGATCTAGGGCTCATAGAAAAATAATTTCGACCTATCCGATCCTAGATCAAGTAAACCTATCACAAGGATGTTACTTACTATCCTGGGTATAGGACCTTGCGCCCTCAACTCTATGTGCCTTCACTAGCAGACCTCCAGGATCGCTGGGCACCCAGACTGAAGGGAGTTGGGTTGTATTCTGAATCTCACTGTCTCTGAAGGAATGTGAAATGTGGTGAGTATTTAATCTCAAGCTTTCTTTTTACACTGCAGGACATACTAATGGGGATTCCCTCTAGGAACTATAGTGATAAAAAAAGCCATAAAACAAAACATAAAAAGCATTGTGTAACCATGTGTTTCCATTGTCTCCCTAGTCAGAACACCTTCTGCTACATGCAAATCTATAGCCAGAATAACATACCCTGTCTGCTTCATGGTGGGAAAGCAGCTTCATTTACTACATACAGTGGAGAAACCACCTTTCCCTGAAAAAAAAAAATAATATCTCACCCCTCTATAAAATCAGCAGATGCATAAACCTCCTAATACACAGTTACTGCTTCAGCTTTTTCCAACGGATACCTCATCCCCTATTATATTTGCATACATATCCCAAATTTCTGAAAAAAGTCTCACTAGCCTGTTGAAGCCCCCAGCTGTTACATTGAGTCTTGCCGACTGGTGACAGACTCTGTCGAGACCCCAATCCCGTGCCCCTGCACCCGGCTTCCTCCAATCAGTTCTGGCTGTGGTGATGCACAGCGCGGAACAGCAGCGACCAGCGACAGAAAAAGGCAAGTAGAAAATAAACTTTCTTCTGTGTGAGGTGTGTTCTTTTTACATTTAACCCTTTGTAAACTGGCAAGTGGTCCTTGAGACTACTATACCAGTTCACAGTGCAGGAGGGGCTGGCAAAATGTCCTGGCAACAGAGGGTGACAAAATCTCTAGGTAGGCTGGCAGTTAAAGCATAACTTTTCAAGAGGACCAAATGCTGGCCCTGGATTATAAAAGACCATATCGGACAGTTTACTGCCCCTTTGGTATCTAGATTTAGGGTGCCTCACTGTGTGAAACCCCAGGAATCCCGGCACGTACTCACCTCTCCAGAGGGTGGCCTACCATGCAGGCCACATCCCGGGGGCTGAGGTGCACTCCTACACCCAGGCTTTCAGATAGGAATGCATGGCATACAACGCTATTTGGACAAGAGCCCATGCACTTGGTGTGGGAACATCTGAGGTTTCGGTGATCCCAAATCAAGCTACCCTTAGAGCAAAGACTAAAACATGGGATAGGGAAAATCCTGGGTTTTGGTCCATTTTAATGCTGGGTTTGCATCAAGGGGGTATTTTGTATAACTAGAAGTTGGACACACGAGCAGTGTTCCTTTAGCCACAGTCATTAGGTCTCAAAGGCCATTCCATGCTTATTGCTATGACTGGTCTAATTAATGCTTCTTTCAAATTAAACACAAGAATACTTAAAGTTAACTTTCAGTAGTGGGACTGCTGTGAACCTTCACAAAATACGTAGCTTCCAGGCCTGCAGTATAGCCCACTAACCCCACCCAACATTTAACCCCTTTAAAATGCCCTATATGCAATCATGGTATTTTTGTGTGGCAGCCACACAGTGACTGGTGTGCTCAATTGACTTAGCTAACAGCTAACATGTACGGCTGTCATTTGTGCAGCAGGAGCAACAATTGCCTGATTAGGCTTTTCTAGAGTGTTAAATGTGGATGGCCTGAGGTGTGCAGTGCCGCAGGAAGATATTGAGTTGTAATTTCACTTTAAATGAACAGAAATGACATGCAGTACTCACCTGTAGAATTGTTTTTGCACAGCACGGCCTGCTTCATGAAAGTCCTTACATCTGGGTATTCCGCCACAAGGTGGCGCAGTGGACTGCACACACTTGTGGCTCCTCCCGACCCCATATAAAAACTGGAAATCAGCCATAGACCTCCAGTGTTGACAAGCAGTTATACAAGAAGCCGGGAGGTAATAAAGGCAAAAAAGATAAAAAAAACCCTTAACTAACTTGGAACAATCACCATAAAGAGGCAACCAAGAATAACGATAACAAGGGAGGGATGAAGCAGGCCGTACTGTGCATAGCAAAAACAATTCTACAGGTGAGTACTCACAGAATTGAATTTTTCCTAATGCACAGCACGGCCTGCTTCATGAAAGTCCTTACATCTGGGACATCCAAAAGCAGTGTCCATAAGGTAGGGTGGGATCCCCAAAGAATAACGGCAGGCAGTTCAAACCACTACTGCCTGAAGTACCTTGCGGCCAAAAGCAGCATCAGCTGAGGCCTTAACATTAACCTTGTAGAACTTGGAAAAAGTTGGAACAGAAGACCAAGTAGCGGCCTTACAAACTTGTTCAACAGAAGCTTGGTGCTGAAAAGCCCAAGAGGCACCAAGAGCACGAGTGGAATGAGCAGTAATCCGGAAAGGAGGAACCTTCCCTTTAGCAGAATAGGCTTGTATCACCGCCTGACGTATCCACTTGCTAATAGTAGATTTAGCCGGAGGCAAACCCTTCCTAGGTCCAGCAGGAAGAACAAAAAGAGCATCAGATTTCCTGAAAGACTCAGTAGCAATCAAATAATACTTCAATGCCCTGACAACATCCAGAGAATGAAGGGTCCGTTCCTTGGAATTAGCAAGGTTAGGACACAAGGAAGGTAAGACAATGCCCTGATTGAGATGAAAAACAGACACAACCTTCGGCAAGAAATCCGGCTTAAGCCGAAACACCACCTTATCCTGATGCCACTCAAAATAAGGAGGTTTAATGGAAAGCGCCGCCAGCTCAGAAACTCGCCTGACTGAAATAATAGCCACCAAAAAGGACACCTTAAGAGACAGAATGGGCAACGCAGCCCCATGGATAGGCTCAAAGGGAGGACCTAGCAGAGCAGACAACACCAAATTTAAGTCCCAAACCGGTAGCATAGGTTTACGCAGCGGACGCACATGAGTAACTCCCTGGAAAAAAGTCTTAACCAGCCAGTGGTTTGCAAAGGATCTTTGGAAAAAAATAGCCAGAGCTGACACCTGTCCCTTGAGGGTACTAAATTGAAGGCCCAAATCCAAACCATGTTGTAAAAACTCCAGAATCCTGGGGACAGAAAACGCCTGACAAGGAAGAAACTTGGACTCACACCAGGCAATGTAAGCATGCCAAACCCTGTAGTAGATAAAAGACTAGGACTTTTTCTGAGCCCGAATCATAGTGGAAGACAACATAGGCCGGCAACCCCTTATCCATCAAGATGGAGGTTTCAGCAGCCAGAAAATCTGGATCCTTGGGCAAGACATACCGATCTGCTGCCAACTGCATGACGTCTGTGAACCACACCCTCCTTGGCCAACAGGGGGCCACCAGAATGGCTGGTATCCCCTCCTGGGCTATCTTGTGCAGCACCCTGCCTAGCAGGGGAAAGGGAGGGAACACATAGAGGAGCCAAAACTCCGTCCAAGGAATTGCTAGCGCATCCGTAGCGAGGGCCAGAGGATCCTGCGACAGGGAGACAAATCTTGTAAGCTTGTGATTGTGGCGAGACGCAAACAGGTCCACGTCCGACTGACCCCAGCGGTGACACAGAGTGAAACACCTTGTTGCTGAGGGACCATTCCCCCAGCCGAGACATCCCCCTGCTCAGGGAGTCTGCTTCCAGGTTCTCCACCCCCGGAATGTAGACCGCCGAGATGCAAGGGACATTCTCTTCTGCCCAAGACAGTATCAGGGACACTTCCTTGAGGGCTCGCTTGCTCCGAGTCTCCCCCGATGATTGATGTAGGCAACCGCCTTCTGGTTGTCCGAGCGAATCTGAACAGCTCGACCCCGAAGGTGTGGGGTCAACTGGGAGAGAACCAACCTGATCGCCCGCAGCTCTAGAATGTTGATGGGTGCATGGGCCTCCTGGGGGCCCCACTGACTCTGAAATTTCAAAGAATTCCAAAATCCCGCCAACCGGTCAGACTGGCATCCGTGGTGACAATCTCCCAGCACGGCGGCAGAAAGGTCCTGCCCACTAGAAAATTCCTCGAGTCCAGCCAACACGAGATGGACTGCCTGGCCAGAGGGGACAGAACAAACTCCTGATCCAGGGACACAGGGTCCCGATCCCAAACTGACAAGAGATGCAACTGAAGAGGTCTCATGTCAAACTGAGCAAAGGGAACTGCCTCGAAGCAGGACACCATCAGGCCCACTAACTGCATCCCCTGTCGAATGGAGGGATGATGACACAGGAGCAGAGCCCGTGCCTGCATCTGAAGGTCCTCCACTTTCTGCTGAGGGAGAAATACCTTGACCTGAGGTATCCAGAGTCATGCCCAGAAAGGACCTCGCCAAAGATGGAGACAGTGAAGACTTGGGATAGTTGATCACCCAGCCGAAGGACTCGAGAGTGGACGTCACCACCTGAGTATCCTTCTCGGCCTGATGAAGAGACTGAGCCGCAATTAGAAGGTCGTCCAGATAAGGGAGGATGCGAATGCCCCGGCTCCTCAGAAGAGCCATTACGCCCGCCAGCACCTTGGTGAACACCAGAGGGGCCGAGGTGATACCGAACGGTAAGGCCACAAACTGGTAGTGCTGATCCTCCAGAGCGAACCTCAGAAATCTCTGATGACCTGGGAAGATTGGAACATGAAGATAGGCACCCTTGATATCCACAGTGGTCATGAAGTCGCCCGGCCGGAGGGTACTGACAGCAGAGCGTAGCGTCTCCTTGCGAAAGTGCTTGAACCGGACAAACCTGTTGAGACCCTTCAAATCCAGGATGTCAGCACCCCACTGTCGCAGCAAAACCAAGCGACGTATAGCCACCACGAGGGCAGAAGTTCTTGCACACATTCTGATGGTGTCATCCAATGCTACTAGGACAAAATTTACAAACACATCACAACTCGAGAGTGCATTAAACACCTCACAAGGGAGATCATCAGGGGCACTATCAAGCATATTTCTGATGAGGGTTCTAGTGGCCACAGCAGTAATGGCAGAGGCACAGACCAGGAGCAGCGCCGTTCCCGCACATGCAAAGGCGTGGGAGGCCAGCAGGTTAATGCGCCGGTCCTCAGCATCCCGCAGGGTAGTAGGTTCAGGGGGATGCGTGACAAGGGTTTTAGATAGCACTATGATCGGGACATCCACCTCGGGGGGGGATGAACAACATTTAACCACCTCAGGTGGAAAAGGATACTTCCTATCCCAATCCCTTGGAACCCCGGGAAGTTTACTGGGGCACTCCCATTCCTTGAGCACAAGGGTATGGAAATGTGCCTGCTCTAGAAATTCCAAACGTGATGTTGCTGTATGGAAACGCTCCCCTGTTTGCCTGGGAGCCTCACAAGGGAGAGAGATCAACAGAACCTCAAAGATCTGGGTCAATAATCTGTCAGTGTCATCCAGGGCCCAGGGGTCAGAGCCAGAATCGTCATGACCCTTTGGTCTCTCATCAGATGAGCCTGAGTCAGAAAAGAGCTCTCCTTCATCAGAAGGGGTATAGCCACACAGATTCATAAACTCCTGAGATCCCATAGGGAAAACAGTAACATAAGGCGTCAAGTGCCGCTTCTTACCAGGGCCCTTAAGCGCTAAAGACCTCGCAATAATCTGTTCAGCAGTAGGCAGTCTAGAAGACACATCAGGCTGAGAATCCCCACAAGTATGCAACTCAACAGGAGCGAGATTTAAGCTGGGGGGAGTAATGACACGAGGTGCAGCCACTGGCAGGCCAGATTGCAAAGCCAGCTCTTGCTCAGCACAGGGTACGCAGACCCATGCCTTGTCAGCATCAGCATGAGGTTGTCCATGCATTGTCAGCATCAGCATGAGGTTGTCCACACGCCATACACAGCCGGTCTTGTCCCAAAGGGACCCCGGTCACATTATCCTGAGATGCCTCCATATGGTGATTATTAGGCACAATATGCCAGTAGGGATTGACGCTATAAAGCAACCCTGGATGCCCCAATGACCTGCTAGGGAAGTAGGAGTAATTTTACAAGGCCCGACTATCAATTACACCGGGCTGGGAGAAGCCAATGGATTCACCCGTGTGAAAGACACAATGAGAAGAAAGGGTGTCAGAACCGAACACACTACAATGAGTATAATGCCGCCCGCGAGGGCACTTACAGACCACGGTAAGCAAGAACGTCACACGCGCGCGCGACCTGACAACATGGCGCAGAGTACCTCGAAGGGCGGGCCAGAGCGAGCCGTGACGCGGGGCGCGCCAGGCCCCGTCCCCCTGAAGAGCGCGATGTCCAACAGACAAGCAGCCAATGAGGACGTAGAAGCGTCTGAGGTAACGCCGCCGCCCAGCGCGGAACATCCAAATGAAGGAAAAGGCGCGCGCGGCGGCAGCGGCATTTGCAAGAGTAAAAAGACAAGTCAGCGCGGCGGCTGACACCACATATACTAGTCCAAAAAGACATTACTAAAAGGTCCATAGGCACGTAATCACGATACACTGACACCCCCCCCCCCTTTCTTTCCCCCCCGAAGGCTACAGGGAGAATGAGGGAGGATGGCGGCCCTTTGTACAGGGCCCACCGCTACCGGGGCATGGGGCAATAATGCGGGAGGGGCATCCCATGAAGGCTCACCATCAGCCTATACCACCTACCCTTTGGTGGGGGAATGTGGTGGCACGCATGGTGCCGCCTACCTTCACCCGACCAGCGCAGCCCAGGCTGGGAGGCGCATCACAAAAAGGACGGGAGGGAATAGTCCAACAGGGCCGCAGGCTAATAGCCCCGCTCACCTGCGACAGAGTGATAATTTCATGTCTTCGCAGTAAGCACTGCAGAGAAATCTGGGGATTTTTTGGGAGGTCCCCGGGTATTTGAGGGGCCGGGAGAAGCCTGTTTTACATGTCTCTGCAGTGCAGCGCCATCTGGCGGAGGATAACCCAAGTGTAAGTAATCTATCTGGAGCAGGACGTACTGTATACTAAATAACATCTCCCGCATCCGTCCTTTCCTCTCACCTGACACCACTAAAATGCTAGTGCACGCCCTGGTCATATCCCATCTGGATTACTGCAACATCCTTCTTTGTGGCTTACCAACTAACAGACTGGCACCCTTCCAATCTATCCTGAACTCTGCTGCTCGCCTCATCCATCTCTCCTCTCGCTCCTCCAGTTCTGCGCCTCTCTGCCAATCCCTACACTGGCAGCCAGTCCCACAGCAAATCCTGTTCAAAACTCTCGCATACAAAGCTCTCTCCAACCAGGCCCCTCCCTACATCTCATCTCTAATCCAACAGTATCAACCTAGACGCAACCTCCGCTCTTCTGCCGACCTTCTCCTGTCCTCCACCCTGGTCACCTCCTCTCACGTGCAACTTCAATCTTCTGGAATGCCCTCCCGCACCCAATCCGCCACTCCACAACCCTCAAAACCTTCAAAAGGCGCCCATGCCACAAAGCTCAATACTGACTGTTTGTGATCCTTCCCCCTCGTCTTCACCCCTCTTCCTTTAGACTGTAAGCTCGCAAGGGCAGGGCTCTCTCCCCTATTGTATCTTGTACTCAGAATATCCATTGTCAACTCTGTAAAACTGCATTTGAAATAGCATATGTACCGTATGTTTCTACCCTGTCTGTAATTAGTACTTTGTAAAGTGCTACGGAAGATGATGGCACTATATAAATAAACAATAATAATAATAATATGCTCAATTCCACCAATTATGGAAAGCTTAAACACGCTTGCCGCACCAACAGCAGACCACATGTTTAGGCCTTACATGCAAGTCTAGTTATGGCCAGCTAAACTGCTTGGCCACTTCACAACCTGGTCTAAACTACTGTCAGACTAATCCCTGTGATGCGGTGCACTTGCACTGGACTTTTTCCATAACTTCAGTGCCACAGAAAACCATACCCTGAGCTGGGCTTCTAATTGGCGTGTTTCATAACAAACCACCTTGCTGAGCAACATTGACCTCTGGTGTGTTCTGTACACTTACCCTGGTAACAAGTGTCACTTATGGAAAGCTTAAACACGCTTGCCGCACCAACAGAAGACCACATGTTTAAGCCTTACATGTAAGTCTAGTTATGGCCAGCTAAACTGCTTGGCCACTTCACAACCTGGTCTAAACTACTGTCCGACTAATCCCTGTGATGCGGTGCACTTGCACTGGACTTTTTCCATAACTTCAGTGCCACAGAAAACCATACCCTGAGCTGGGCTTCTAAATGGCGTGTTTCATAACAAACCACCTTGCTGAGCAACATTGACCTCTGGTGTGTTCTGTACACTTACCCTGGTAACAAGTGTCACTTATGGAAAGCTTAAACACGCTTGCCGCACCAACAGAAGACCACATGTTTAAGCCTTACATGCAAGTCTAGTTATGGCCAGCTAAACTGCTTGGCCACTTCACAACCTGGTCTAAACTACTGTCAGACTAATCCCTGTGATGCGGTGCACTTGCACTGGACTTTTTCCATAACTTCAGTGCCACAGAAAACCATACCCTGAGTTGGGCTTCTAATTGGCGTGTTTCATAACAAACCACCTTGCTGAGCAGCATTGACCTCTGGTGTGTTCTGTACACTTAGCCTGGTAACAAGTGCCACTTATGAAGGTCAAATTGACAGTTCATTGGAAAAAAAAAAGCAAGATAAATCCACCACCTCCTGACAATTTCTATGATATAAGTTATTGGATAACTCTGTCCCACGGCCATGTTATCGCCTCAATAACTTGAAAGTGGAACTGTTGGGGTTGCTTGGCACAAATACAGAAGGCCTATAAGTAAAACAGTGTGTCAGGCCACTAATATTGATGTTCAGGTAAATTCAGATCTGTAATATCCGAGTGATATTCTTGACCACCTCAAGCATTTTAACAAAAATGTGATACAAACTGGGTTAACATAACAAAACTTACTTTTGCAGCGTTAAACTCAAAGAGCCCGTGCAGGCCTTAATCTTGTTTTGTGCTTCTAAGTGCGTCATTCCATCAGTGCTTATGCCATCAATTGTAAGCACTACATCCCCAATGCCGATATTTGCTTTAGCAGCTTTTCCTCCATCACTCAGCTATTAAAGAAAAAAAGAAGAAAAAAGTTAATCTAAACAATACATTTATAGGGCAAGTCAGCTTTCGATTTAATTTTTTAAAGTGTATAGTTTTTACTATCTGCAATCTGTTGCTATTGGCAATGTACACCAAGAGACAAGCGTGTCACACAGAACACTGCTGCTATGGCCACTGCTGAGGTGAGGGAGCTCACACTTACACAGCAGCAGTGTTCTGTGCAACTAACTAATCTGTTGCTATTGGTAATGTACCTCAAGCCTGTGCCTGGTGTACATTGCCAATAGCAACAGATGAAAACTGCTCCCATAAAACACACATTTGCTAACACTAGAAAACATTTAAAGTTGCTGAACTTATCTAGCATTATTTAGATACAATCACACAAAAATCTACACTCAAAAAGCCAGAACCAGTTGAAATCAATCTGCAAAAAACAAAAACAAAAAGAAAAACATATGCCTGTAGTATTTCCATTAAGTGGTTTGAAGAACATGTCATAAAAAAGTACACTAAAGAATGCATTTTCCAAATGTGGCCCCCTCCCCCAACATAGCTGCATTTATGTGCTAACTTCACAATGAAGTTAGACAAGACCAAAACCATAATAAACCAGCAGCCCTCGGGCAGAAAGGTAACTAAACATGACCAGGTCCTGGTGTGCACATTAAATTGGGGCCCCCTGCAATGGTGATTGGGCCCCCTTCCCTCTATGTGCCCCAGTGCAGTTGCTACCTCTACTTGCTCACCTCCTCCATGATCCCAAGCTGCTCCTCCAGCACACATGCTGCTAACAACCAATTGGAGGGGGCAATTGACTTACGAGTTCTGATTGCGAACAGAGGAAACATGAAGTACCAATAACTTTTCAGTTTTCCAGCATGTCAAATGGGCTAATTCCCAAGCAGATGGCCATCCCTAACTGGGATGTCCGAAGGTATGGAACACAGTGGCCCTCAGCTAGGGTGGGGGTTTGCTTTAAATACATCAGGTGATAAAAAAACAAAATACAACAATATAACCTAATCAGACCAATTTAACCTAACCAGAGTTTTTCTTCAAAAGGTTTGCTACTTGTATTATTGACAATATATAGTCTGCAATATACTTGATCATTTAACTAAAGCAAAGCAAAGCATACTGGTTTCTACTTAGGAAGTACAAAGGTTATATCACACTTGGAACCAGGTCCTAGTATGGGGGAATAAAAGGCTGTCCCATTAAATGGGCAGTTCAGGCCTTGGCTGTTTCTAGAGGAGGGTGAGCAGGGCAATCGCCCTAGGAATTAGGACCATTGGGGGCTTCTTTATCCCAGCCATCCTAGTTTTTGCAAAGAAGTCAGGGGATAAGTCAGGGGGGCTTATCCCTCCATCTCAGGCTGTCAATTGGAGGGGGCACTGCTTGTGTAACAGTTATTCGGGGTTATCCATTGGTAATCACGGTGCCAATTTATCTCAAGCAATGTCACAGCACACAGGTATGGTATCTGAAGGTAATGCTTAATGGGACCGCAGCATGGGGAGCTGACATTATGGTATCACTGCAGACAGACACTCAACGGCAAGCAGGATAAGTGAAAGCATCAGCTTGTTTTATTGTTGTAGCGTCATGGAAAGAAAGGTGTAATGTTTTAATCCATGTCATGTTTAAATTCACAGTTTACAGGCACGACAGCCCCAGAAGGATGTTTCTGTGTAAGGATTAAATAGTTGTGTGTCCTTCAGGGAAAAGGACACAGGTACAATTACTTTAAAACTTTTCAGCATGGGGTTAATCAGGCTTGCTTGTCAGAAGGCTTCAGCACAGAGGCTAGGCTGCATTGTATTTTGCAATTAAATGTAGGCAAAATAATAAAAAAGAAAATCCACAACACCCTCCCATGCTGTCTCAGAACCAGGGCAAGGAGGCAGGGTGGGACAATGGCCATCCACTCTTGCATGTAACATCTTGGGTGCACCAAGCCTGCAATGCAGCCAACATAAATGGACAGAGCTGGTGTACCCCTTTTTCGATGTATTGTGAAGTATTTCAAAACTTCATAGACTACACAACACACTGCAGCCAGGAAAGTCATACTGGAAGCAACAGCTGCATTTTCTTTTAAATTAGCAAAGTAATACATAGCCATAGTGCAAGTGTAAACTATTCATGTAATAGAGTTATCCTTCCAGCACACAATGTTTCACAAAACACAAATCGTCAATAACCAATTTGCTAAGAATGACTACTACTTTGGAAAAGTTCTTCACACTTCAATAACCCCACTAGTCTCTTTCAGAAGACTATGACCAATGTCAACAATTGTACTTCAACTTCGGCACTATACTTTTAGTATGCCTAAAAATAAATGCACTTCCTGCCCCAAAATATTGCTCTAATTTGCTAAGCTGCTTGTTAGCGCACATCATATCTCCAAGAAGTTTATCTTAAAGACCATTTTCTAAATGAGGAACACTGAAGAAATAGACTTCCTTTCTGGCTCTTCCCTTCTGTGTGGTTCTCCCAGGATCGCTTGTAAACTTACCCCCCCATTCCAAAAACGACTAAGCTTATCAGCAGCACTCTCAGTACAGTTTCTCAGTACAGCAAGGAAATCTGAATTAGAGAGAGTGGCACTGGACGCACCTCCACTCCCGTGTGTCTGTGCCCGTCATTCAGAAAGGCTGCGTCTAACTAAAAGGTATGTTGGATGTGTGGCCCCGTGAACAAGTGGAGTGAGTGATCGGCAGGGGGGGGGTCCACTCAGTGGTTCATCTAATTTGAAGTGTGCCATAAAGAAAATTATATTACCCTTCTTTAAGGAAAATCAACAGACCCCCTTTAGTCTAATAAGAGACAAATGTCCTCATCCTTGGGGCATTCCGATTCGGGATGGCTCACTGTGCAAAACCTTCAGTATTGCCCACTATACTTAGCTGGAAATCCCATGGCACCTTTATGGGCTGTGACCACATCCCTGCTACCCCTTTAGCTGGGGCATGTACCTGAAGGTAAGCTTTTTATGGCAACTGCGGAGGTTTAACACAGCGGGATTCCCCACCAGACAGGAACACCCAGTAGAGTTTAAATCGCGGGTGGCGTTAGGCATGTTGGTATAGAAGCAGAAGAAAGGATAAGGTGGGTCATCTGTTCTTTTCTTCTGTTTCCTCACACCCACGTGTATTTGTTAGCTTTTTGTGCTAGGCTTACGATCAAGGAGACCTGGCCATCTGATGCTGCTGAGCTGTCTTTCATGGTTACGTAAGCAACTCCAGATTGACACCAAGGCTTTATATACAGCAAAATAAGGTCCATGGTCCCAGGTGACAAGCTGCTTGCAGGTTCTGAAGGGGGCCGGCACTACAGTAATGACGCAAGGTAAACACCGTTTTTCTCGCACACAGATTTAAGACATTCAACACAGCAACAAACAGCTGTGAGAAAAGCATTTTTTTAAGTATATCGGAGCCTTGTCACACAAATTCCACAAATGCTTCACTGAGCCTTAGTCATCACTAGCGCCCCAGCCTTGCCAGAGGACATCATACCTATTCTTCTCCAACTAGGTTAGGTCAGAGCTTTGCATTCTAAGAGAAATGAATTTTGTTAACATATACAGGCTGAAGATATCACATACCAATAATGTGATATCACATAAAAATACAATTCTGTGTAACTCACCTGTAGATTTGATTTTGTATCCATCCATTCCAGGCCGTCCAGATATCTTCACGATTGGGTGTTCGCCCCTAGGGGGCGCTGACTGCAAGATCAAAATATGTAGCTCCTCCCCGCCCCCTATAAAGGCATCTGCCCGTCTAACATTCCCCAGTTGTTCATCTTGCAGTTGGCTGCATAAGATCGTTACTCTCTCAGAACTTGGCAGCAGAGCGGGGCCACCTAGCCTGTCGGCCGCTGCAGGACCCTATTCCCTTGGATCTCTCCTGACCCATCCTTGCCTTCCAGCCTTTGGCTGCTACAGGGATCCGTGACGGTAGGGTGAACACCGGGGTCTGAGGCGTTCTGGCAGAGCACGTGCTCTGGGCCGCAGAACTTAATGTTAAAAGGTAGTCGGCCACAGGCTTTATGGTGAGCCTGATGGGGAACCACAGTTATATATTCTTGGCATGGGATCATTTTTTTCCAGAGAGCCATTGCCAATCATAGATTGATCAAGACTTTTTTCCAGGGAGTCACCCATGTCCGGCCACCGCGTAAATCAGACTTACCGGTGTGGGACTTGAATCTAGTGCTGTCTGCTCTCCAGGGTCCTCCCTTCAAGCCATTGAATGAGGCTGCATTGTCTATGCTGACTTTCAAAGTGGTCTTTCGGTGAGTAACGATCTTATGCAGCCAACTGCAAGATGAACAACTGGGGAATGATAGACGGGCAGCTGCCTTTATAGGGGGCCGGGAGGAGTTACATCTTTTGATCTTGCAGTCAGCACCCCCTAGGGGCGAACACCCAATCGTGAAGATATCTGGACGGCCTGGAATGAATGGAGGAGAAAAATACAATTTTGTGAGTACTCACCTGTAAAATGGGTATTACGAGTATGTCACACACCCCGCTTCCAACATCCATGACACTTGGGAACCCGGCCTGTAGAGGACGATCTTGCAGAGATGACATGGAAAAAAGGAGCCCCTCCTGGTCCATAAGTACCTGGGACCTCCCACTATTCCCCAGTCTTTTAAAAAAGCAGTGAGAAACCAGAAAGAGCAAATTATATAATATTAGAAACACCATATAAAGGACCCCAGAACAAAAAAGGATGGGGGAAGCGGGGTGTGTGACATACCCATTTTACAGGTGAGTACTCACAAAATGGTATTATTCCTAGTATGTCACACACCCCGCTTCCAACATCCATGACACTTGGGACATCCAAAAGCAGTGTCAATAATGGGTGGGGACCCAAGAAGAAAAATAAGGCATAACTACTGCAGCTTGCAGAACTCTGCGGCCAAAAGCAGCATCCGCTAAGGCCCGCACATCAACCTTGTATAACTTAGAAAAAGTATGCACCGAAGACCAAGTAGCAGCCTTACAAACCTGCTCAACAGAAGCCTGGTGCTCAAAAGCCCAAGAAGCCCCAACAGCACGAGTAGAATGAGCAGTAACACAAAAAGGCTGGAGCCAAACCCTTCCTAGGCCCAGAGGGCACAACAAAAAAGGCATCCGTCTTACGGAAAGCAGAAGTAGTCACCAAATAATACTTAACACAACGATCAACATCCAAAGAATGCAAAACCCTTTCCTTGTTATTACTAGGATTAGGGCAAAGTGAAGGAAGAACTATATCCTGATTAAGGTGGAAGGCAGACACCACCTTAGGAAGGAAATCCGAAGGAAATGGTTTAAAACGGAAAACCACCTTATCCCGATGCCTTTCAAAATAAGGGGCCTGGATTGACAGGGCCGCCAATTCAGAAACCCGACGGACAGAGGTAATAGCAACCAAAAAAGCAACCTTCTGAGTAAGAATATGAAGAAGAACATCCTGCAACGGCTCAAAAGGAGCAGCAAGTTAGGATCCCAAACTGGAAGTAGGGGCTTTCTAGGAGGCCGCACATGCGTGACCCCCTGGAAAAAGGTCTTAACCAAAGGATGAAGAGCAAAAGATCTTTGAAAGAAAATAGCCAAAGCAGAAACCTGCCCCTTCAACGTACTAATCTGGAAACCCAAATCCAGACCATGCTGCAGAAACTCCAAAATCCTAGGGATAGAAAATACCCTACAGGGCAAGACCCTAGACTCACACCAATCAATATAGGACCTCCAAGTCCTGTAGTAAACAACAGAGGAAGACTTCTTCCTAGCTCCAACAAGAGTCTGAATGACCGCGTCAGAAAGACCTTCCTCTTTTAAGATGGAGATTTCAGCAGCCACACCGTCAAAGCCAGCGTTGGTAAATTGGGGTAACAGAGTTGGCCCTGGGTGATGAGATCTGGAAGAAGAGGCAGAAGCAACTGATTCTCTGCTAGCCTTGTGATGTCTGCGAACCACAGACGTCTTGGCCATCTTGGAGCCACCAGAATTGCTGGCGCCCCTTCCAGAACTAGCTTGCGCACTACCTTGCTTATCATGGAGAATGGGGGAAACAGATACAGGAACCCCAGATCCTTCCAGGCCAGAGACATGGCATCCGCTGCCACTGCCAGAGGATCCTGGGATAGAGACAAAAACTGGAAGTTTGTGGTTGTGATGAGAAGCAAACAGGTCCAACCGTGGAGTCCCCCACTTGTGACAAAGAAACTGAAAGACCCTGGGATTGAGAGACCACTCTCCCTGGCGAGCGCATGCTCTGCTCAGGGAGTATGCCTCCACATTCGCTATCCCCGGAATGTAAACTGCCGATATGCAGGGAACATTGATCTCTGCCCAATGGAGGATCAGAGACACTTCCCGGAGAGCACCCCAACTACGAGTCCCTCCTTGGTGATTGATGTATGCAACCGCTGTTCGGTTGTCTGACTGAATCTGAACCGGCCGACCCCGCAAGAAATGAGTCAATCGAAGAAGGACTAAAAGAATGGCCCGAAGCTCCAGATTGGAGAGTGAGCCTCCTGCGGCCCCCACAAACCCTGGAACCGATGTTCCCTCCAGATGCCCCCCCAGCCCATAAGGCTGGCATCTGTGGTGACCAATTCCCAACAAGGGGTCAGAAATGACTTGCCGCTTCTGAGATTGCTCGAAGTCAGCCACCACTGAAGGGACTGCGGAACGTGGGGAGACAACAGACAAACCCGATTCAAAGACAGCGGGCTCTTGTCCCACTTTGCCAAGAGAAAGAGCTGAAGCGTCCTCATGTGAAACTGAGCAAACGGGACCGCTTTGAATGTGGCCACCATCAGCCCCACTAGCCTCATCCCCAGGCGGATAGGCTGACGAGAATTGGATAAGAACAGACGAATTAAATCCTGAATCAGAACAACTTTGGACTGAGGAAGAAATACCCTGGCCTGAAGGGTATCCAGTATCAGGCCCAGAAAGGAAATCTCCCTGACAGGGCAAAGAGACGATTTGACATGGTTTATCACCCAACCAAATCTCTCTAGCGTCGCCACCACTATCTTGGTGTCCAATTCCACCTGATTGAAAGACGATGCCATGATGAGAAGGTCGTCCAAGAATGGCACAATGCGAATGCCCTGGAGCCTGAGAATGGCCATTACTCCTGCCAAAACCTTGGTAAAAACTCTTGGGGATGAGGTAAGACCGAATGGAAGGGCCGCAAACTGAAAATGCTGGTCTTCCACTGTGAATCTGAGGAATCTCTGGTGAGCAGGACAAATAGGAATGTGCAGATAAGCATCCTTGATGTCGATGGACGTCATAAAGTCCCCTTGACGGAGAGCGTCGACCGGTGACCTTAGCGACTCCATGCGGAACTTTCTGAAGCGAAAAAATTTATTGAGTCGCCTCAGATCTAGAATAGGCCGAACAGAGCCGTCCTTTTTGGGAACCGTAAATAGGTTGGAGTAAAACCCCAGACCCCTTTCCGCTGGAGGAACCAGACGGATAAAATCCATGTTTAAGAGGTTCGCTACTGCCTCCCGGAGCTCTTGCGCGATCACCGGATCCGCGGGCATCCAAGACCTGAAAAATCTGGGCGGAGGCCAGAACTCGAATTCCAGCTTTCATCCGGAGGACACAACCTCCAGGATCCATCTGTCTGATACCTCTTTGAACCAAGCCTGGAAAAAGAACGGCAGCCGTCCCCCCACCCATACGGGTGAGGGCGCCTCCTCATTGCTGGACAGGTTTAGAAGTGGACTTAGGCTTGGACCCCCAACTCTGACCTGGACGGCCACGTCCTCTTCCCCTGTTCCACGCAGTCCCCCTTGGGGCTGAAAAGGCCGATACTCTGGCCGCTCTGGAACCACGAAAGGAAGGGTTAAAGGAGGTTGATCCCCGAAAAGAACGACGTTGCTTCTTACGCTGAGGCAATTTGCCTCCCTTAATGACAGAATCCAGTTTCTCACCAAAGAGCCGCAATCCCCCAAAGGGGAGAGCTGTAAGTGACTTCTTAGCCACCGTGTCAGCCGCCCACTGGCGCAGCCATATAGACCGCCGAATAGCAACTAGCAAGGTGGAAGTTCTGCTACACATGGCCATGGTATCATACAAAGCAGATAGTATAAAAGACACAAATAATTCACATCGCTTAAGAGCGGCAAACTCATCAGAGGCTGGATCAAGCCCTGAGGTATTCAATAGGTCTCTAACAAGGGATCTAATAGCGACTGCCATAAGTGCCGAAGGCACCAACAGGCCGCAAGGCCGAGCCAACACTAGCAAACGCATGGCAAGCCATTTGATCAATCCGTTTGTCTTCCCCATCCTTATTAAGGGTAGTAGACGCCGGAGAATGCAAAACAGAAGAATTGGACAAACTAAGCACAGGTGTATCCACCACAGGGGGGGATGACCAACGTTTAACAGTGTCTGCCGGAAAAGGATATTTTTTATCCCAGCCTAAAGGAACGCCAGAAAGCCGTGCAGGCTTCTCCCATTCCTTAAGAATGATCTCTTCATAATGTTTTTGACTAGGAAATTCTAAACGAGGCCTGGAGACACCAAAGAACTCCCCTTTCTGAGGAGGGACAGCGTCTGGGAAATCGAATGCCAAAACCTCATACAATTGAGTAAGAGCTTTAGGGGTGTCAAAAACCTCCCCTTCATCCTGTTCAGCGTCAACACCCACAAATTGCTGAACATCAGAAATATAAGATTCCTCAAAAAATTCTCCTTCTTCCAACGGAGAACAATCTGACCAATCAAGACGCTCGCTCCAATCAAGCTCACTTGCCGCAACGGCAGGAGCTAAATGTTTTCTTTTAGCTGAGGCCTTCTTAGCCACAGAGCTAGACATTAACTTTTCAATGTGCGCCAGTCTGGCACATACATCAGAAAGCGACTCTCCATCCATGACAATATCACTGGGGGTATGGACAAAACAAGGTGGAGTGGGAGAAGAAGCAGGAGCCCCAGACCCTGAGGCTTGGGCCTCTGACTGCTGTATTATAGTCAATTGAGCACAAGATACACAAAGAAATGCATTATCCCCAACAAGGGATGCCCCACAACGTAAACACTGCCGAGTCTGCCCTGAGGGAACTGAAAGCCCAGTATCCTGAGATGCCTCCATATGGTGTCTGTTAAAATATACTAAATTATTTTATAGTCGCCAAGTATGTGGGATTTACGCAATAGCTACCCGGGATGCCCCTTAATAATCCCAAGTGGGAGGATTTCAATGAAGGACCAGGAGAAACCCACATGGACCTGGAAAGAAATACAATAAGCCTTATGCACATAAGAGTAAAGAGACCAGCAATACAACCTCCCTTTAGCAGAACTAAAGGGTACTCACAGCACCACAAATGGGATCAGTGGCCAGCCCATCGATCGGACAGCAACCGGACCAGCGATCGGACAGCAACCAGACCAGAAACCGGGCCCGCGCGACAGCACAACCACATGTGGACAGAAAGGAAGCGCCATAATATGCGGCGCCATCGAGAAACCCCGCCCACCAAACAGAGCAGCAGAGAATGGAGGGCGGGCCAGGGAGAGCCAATAGACAGAAGCCACGTAAAAGAACGGGGCCGGACACAGCGCGCCAAGCCCCGCCCACATCCGGGTCCGCACGCTGGAGAAAAAAAAAGAGAGGGAAATTCAAATCCTGACACAACAAAAAGGAACCACAGGTATGCCAGCCTCTTTTCTCTTACTCTTATATATACTTAATTTCTGAGGAGTGTTGTTTCCTATGCACTTTTCTGATTAAGGCCCCCCCCCCCTTATCACCCCTGCAGGGCCCAGGAGAGCAAAGGGGGAAGGTACAAAGGGCACCCTAAGGCACAGGGAGATTTCAAGGGATGGGGCATCCCATGCCGGGGGGACACCAACCCAGATTCCGCCTACCCCTTATTTGAGGTCTCACGGGGGGGGGGGGGAGAAAAACTCCCATATACACCCCAAGGGTGTATCTACCCTTGCCTGAACCCTTCAGCCAGGGCTGGGAGGCATATCACAAGTACAATAAAAACGAGGTTCAGGCAGAAATAGAAAAGTCCGGGAGTTATCCCGGCTACCTGCAGGAAAGAGAGTCATCTTCTGAATGCTTCGCCGACTGCAGAGACGAAAAGACTGGGGAATAGTGGGAGGTCCCAGGTACTTATGGACCAGGAGGGGCTCCATTTTTCCATGTCATCTCTGCAAGATCGCGCTCTACAGGCCGGGTTCCCAAGTGTCATGGATGTTGGAAGCGGGGTGTGTGACATACTAGGAATATAATAATTTTCTATTTGGTTTATGTAAAAGAAAAAGAAAAAAAGAGTGGCTTTCCTAGAACGGAAAGTATTTGCACAGTACCCAGTCCAAGGACAGATAGCATTATCCATCTACCCTTGCAGTAGGTTTATGTACTGTAACAAAATTCTGGTTCCATTAAAAAAAAAAATTATGATAAATTAGGACATAGGATAAAGGGGGAATAACATATTCCTCTATACTTTGCCACACACATTTTTTATCTGAAGTAATCAGGTCCAGAGACACTTAAAGCAGCTGTCAATCACGTGACTGCCTGTGACCAACTGGGTCTGCCAAGTGGGCTTGCACGTCAAACTTCAATGGTGGTTGGTGGTCACATGATTGCCATTTGCTGTCAACCAGGTGAATGAGGAGGTGATGACTTGACTATAGTGTCCCTTTAACACTCCAGGCAATATCAATGCAGCAGCAAGGAGCTCATCTGAAGCCTATACAGTGTGCCTTTCATTCATTTTCTGCAGTGTGAAAAGTTGCTATAGCAGGTCTCCAAACGTTGCCCTTGTTGGGTGTCATTTTCACGCCTTGTGAATATTTCTACAGCATATTTGTCCACAATTTGAGTAAAACACTGCATTTGCCTGTCTGCTTAGGCTTGATTACCATGTTTATGACTCTGTCCTCCAGGAGGGCTGGGCCTGAAAGTGATGGTGTAGACAACCCTATCACCAGATAAAAGAATTAATGCCCTTTTGGTCATCAGGGCAGCTGTTAGTTGACAAAACTCTTGTTGTGCATAAATCATCTCACCCTAATGCAGGACTGCCCCCTCCTCCAAGAAGAACAATGGGGGGGGGGGGGGGGGGAGTGCTGCACCAGCCACTGGTGTTACTGTGGTTTGGATTCACCCACATGTCTGTCCGGGCACCGATCATTGCACTGCACTTCATACACAATTTTGCTCTTCTTTGTGTATGAAGCGCAGGACCCAGACGGTTATGTGGGTGAATCCAAACAGGAGTTACACCAGAAGATGGCACAGCACAGAAGGGTCAACTCCACTGGCTAGGACTGAGCTGTGTACCTACATCTGAAGGACACTGGCACATTTTTTTAGGACAGTCAGGTTCATAGTCAGGTTTTAGATACTAAAGCAGACTAGTTTTAAAGAGTGTAAAAAATAGCCTTTTATGTGAAAATGAGGAAGCTATGCCTGAATATAGGCACACATTTTGGCATTGTAAATCCCAGAAGGCAACTAACACCTAGTAACTCCAGTTATGCAAGTTATCTCACCTCCCTACTGTTTATGGTGGAGAGAGGAAAGGGACTGGGGTTACAATTTATGGCTGCCAGCTTCCTGTACAAGTCACTGAGAAAGCCATCCGGATGACTGTCTAAATACTTTCTTTAAAGTGGACCAACACCCAGGATTTTGACTATCCTGGGTATTGGTCCACTTCTGCGGGGCACCCCGATCGTGGGTGCCCCGCTGTGTGAAACCCCCCAGAAAGCCCCGAAAACTCACCTGACCCCGCTCCCACGTGACTCACTCGTCCAATCGCTGCCGCCAGACAAGCAGAGGCAGCGCCGGACAAGCTGAGCGCGGGTCGCCGCCGCCTCCCTCTTACAGGGAGCGTACCCGCGCCGGCCATTCACAAACGGCCGGCGCGGGTGCGCGCCCTGCTAGAGGGACGCGCGGGAGGCGGCAGCGGCCCACGCATGCGCCGCTGGAACGAGGATCAGGTAGGATTTTCGGGGATCTGGGGGGGGGGGGGGGTTCACACAGTCGGGGGTGCCCCGCAGTCAGGGAGCTGATCGGTCCGGGAATCTTATAGATTCCCGGGCCGATCAGGGGAGGGTGTTGGTCCACTTTAAGACAACACAGCAAGTCTAATTGCTGTGATTTAGTCCTACAAAAAATATAAGGAGATACCTCTTGTAGGCTAAGTAAATATATTGTTAGGTGAACTTTCAATGATACATCATGTCTGATGAAGAGGAGACTGTTAAAGGGTATATATGAGTCACCTGAATTCCTAACACTCAAAATAGGGTGTGTGCTGGAAGTCCTACCATGTCTATGGTAAACAGACCATGACAATAGACACCTATTCACACCTAGCTGGCAACAAGCTGTACTTGAAAAGGAATTCTTGAATTCCTAATTAGGTCTCCAGACCCAGACATTTCAATACACGTTGGGCATATGGGCATTGGATGATATTTCTGGGAAGCATTGTAATTCTTGTAATAGGTCAGTTATGATTAGGTTAATGAGAGGGTCTTATTCAGGACCATGAGACCTTTCATTTATATCAAACATGGCATGTATATGTTGTTCAGAACCTGATAATTCACATAGTACCGGACCCTGGATGATATATATTGGGTGTTTGGGTTCATTTAACTAAGAAACTAATGGTGATCATGAATTTCTTGGTTACAATATGATAACATGCATATTGTGGGAGTTATACCCTTTATGAAATATACATCTAATCTCATAGAGGCCTTATCTTATAGTTTTCCTCTTCTGAGATGTAAAATAAACATTTGTGTTGGATTGTGCCCCCATACCTGTATTTAGTTATCAGCTTGCGGTTTCCACGTTTTCTATATTCCTGTGTGGCTGTGATCCTAAGATGGGAGTGTTTTTTTCTTGCCTTTAGCAAAAGGTACAGACTACATATCCCAGAATCCCTCCAATGAAACAGGTGAGTTCCTTTAAAAGCTTTGGCCAAGTCAAGCAGCAGTAATGACCCTTACCAGCTGGGAAGGCTCCGAGTAACCCTTTAGCTACTGAATACAAGATTGTGATCTTCCCTATCTAAGTTGAACTACAGCAAAACAGGTTGATAGGCCTGTTGCCTGTGTCTTAGCCAATCAAATTAGCTGGCTAGAGTGAGGAAGTCTCTTACAAAGTAAGTAAAGTAAAGTAAGTAAAACACATTGTTGCTAGACAAGCGGACACGCTGAAAACATTGAAGACATAATTTTGGAATGCAATAATAAAAAATGCCATTGAAAGTGGAATTACACTTTAATCCCTGTTTTTCCCCTGGCTCGGTGACCTTCGGCTTGGAAATACAGACAGCTCTCAGATCTGTTCCTGCACACATCAGAGCTCTGTTCCTGCACTCATCCGTTTTGGCTCACTGAACTCCTGCACTCACACAAGCTCTGACACTTTGGCCTTCCCCTCTGCTGAATTTTCCCTGTAACCACTATCAGGGGAAGCCGCAGGTGCTAGCAAGAGTCTGTCTACACTGGCCGATTCACAACCAGATACGCAACATTCTCATTGGCTAACACATTACAACATAACTGCTCAGTGAAAACCATTATGGCCCTTCTTACTGCCCTTGCAAACTCACACCTGAGCCCCCAATACTTATAAACCTTTATTTCCCAGCATGCTTCTTGGTGTGAATACTGCTGCATTAACACAACTATAAAGTTTGGTATTCTACAGCTGTCACAAAACAAATAAACACAAGGCTGCCTTATGGCCTGTCATAATGAATGGTCACCATCAAGTGTTGAAGAGGTTAACCTAAAGTTTTAAGAGTCTAAATGCATGCCATTCTGTTTACTTACACAGTGACTGCTCAGGGCAGGTCTCAGTTTGCAGGCTAGCATTACTTGAACTGTAAATATTGCTTTAACACAGGCCAGGCTGCAGACTTCTGTGGGAAACGTCTGTGCTGGGGAAGGATATTTTACATAGTCCGAATATAGTGCAATGACATACAGCCTGGAGGCATCAGCAATATGACATTAACTGTACGAGGCAAAGGTCAACGGGATATGTTGCTTAGGCAAACAAGTATGGATCAGGGAATTTAATACAGAGGAACACTTTCTAAATCATCTGCAAAACAACTCTATCCAATATCTTGCTAAGGAACACAAGCGGTCAATAAGCATTATGAGAACTGTATTCCTCATGGCAACAATATGTGATAAAAGGAAATGAAAATGGACTGTCAGCATACAGAAAAAAAATACTTATACTCAGGGATGCCAGGCACTGTCTCAGCATACCAACTCTGACCTAAACACTACATATTCCAAAGCGCCACACTCTGCATGGGCTGCTTGTTTTTTTTGAGACCTTTGATCCCGTTTGATCATTACTTGCCTTAAAGGGCAAGTGTGGGTTAGTACTAAAAATAACTATATTACCCTAGCTCCAACACTGATGCTCCTTAAAGGATGGCTTCAAAGAAAATAAAATGATTAAATTAGGGGGCGGAGTTTATTTCCTAAGCTCCAGGTGACACAAGGTCTATGGTTGAAAGATACAAATTGAATTAAGCAGCAAATACAAATATGCCCCCCCCCCTCAAGTGATTGTAGTTGAAATGGATGAGGTGCAGAGCTAAAAATAACAGGGATGAATGAGGGCAGAGCTGGTAATAGGAAAGGATGGGAGAAGAGCTGGGAGGACAGGGTATGGATGAGGGGAAGAGCAAGAAAAGAGAAAAGCGTGAAAAATACAATTCTGTGAAATACTCACCTGTAGAATTGGTATTATATGCATACAGTACGTCCTGCTTCATATATAATACTTACACGTGGGGTAATCCTCCGCCAGAGGGCGCTGTTCACTGCAGACATGCAAAAACAGGCTCCTCCCGGCCCTTCATATACCCAGGGACCTCCCACAAATCCCCAGCATTGAAAAGCAGCGAGAAAAGAAGCCGGGAGAAACCAACCACCAAACTGGTAACAATAGCAATGATAACAATCACCATACAGGGGATCCAGAAAAATGTAAAACCAGGGTGGGGTGGAGCAGGACGTACTGTATGCGTATAATACCAATTCTACAGGTGAGTATTTCACAGAATTGTATTATTCTAAGCATACAGTACGTCCTGCTCCATATATAATACTTACACGTGGGACATCCAATAGCAGTGTCCATAAAGTAGGGTGGGATCCCCATCAAAAAAGGCACAGCAGACAGTAAAGGCGCTGTCACCTGCAAACCTTGCTACCAAGTACGACATGAGCAAAGGCTCTAACGTCAGTCTCATAACAAAACCTTTGAAAAGGTATGAACAGAAAACAAGCAGCGGTCTAGCAAACCTGTTTAACAGAAAACCTGGTGCTGAAGGGCCAAGGTACCCAAGCACAAGTAGAACAGAATAAAAAGAGAGGAAGATTCTTCCCCTTAAAGGAATAGGCCAGAGTAATGGCCTGACCAGCCCCAAATGCAACAGGAGCCTCGGCAAAACTTAGAAATCTCCCCAACGGGGAATTGAAACCTGGTCTCCCGCCAGACAGGCGGGGATACTGACCACTACACCAACAAGGATCAGCAAGGAGCCGAAACCTTTACTCAGGACCAGAAAGACAAATCATCCAAGTAAGATCAGTCCAAAGGGCGCATAGGCCCTGGAAGTAAACAAGATCAGGCGCATACATATGGAGGCGCCCGCAGACCCCAAGGGACATCAGTCCCCCTAAGGGACAAGAAACAACCAGGAAAACTTCAATACCTGTTGAGGGAATGTAGACCCCCTTACTTCGGCATTACTAAGAATAAGGCCCATAGGCAGACAAAAGGACTTAAATAATGATCATAAGACACCACCTTGGGCAAAAAGGTCCGGCGTAAGGCGGAATGCCACCAAATCATGAATATATTATATATATATATATTGAACGAAGGCTATCTAAACAGATCCACCTTCTCAGGCACACGTCTGACTGAAGCAACAGCCCCCGGAAGGGCAACTTGACCTACGAAACAGCTCAGACAGCATCCGGAGTAAGTCCCAAGAGAACAACCCGCAAGGCAAACAGAATAAAAAGTGATCCCAACAGGGACCATAGAACTACTTGGGAGGTGCACCTGAGCAATCCCCAAGAGAACGCTTAACAAGGAAGACTGAACAAGACTTCTTAGTGGAAGGCAGACAGGACAGAACCTGAACCTTCAGAGTACCTAGATGGGGAGCCAGCCCCGACCCATGCTGTAATAACTCTAGAACCCCGGGAACAGATAACGTCCAAGAGGGGAGAGACCAAGACTCACGTCAATCAATATGGGTACACCATCCCCCATAATAGACGAAGGAAGAAGAAGAAGGAAGCTTGCTCCTAGCCCCCCATAGACCAAGTCA
Source organism: Gastrophryne carolinensis (assembly GCA_027917425.1). Classification (NCBI taxonomy): domain Eukaryota; kingdom Metazoa; phylum Chordata; class Amphibia; order Anura; family Microhylidae; genus Gastrophryne; species Gastrophryne carolinensis. The sequence goes on from CM051234.1 coordinate 220,283,263, forward strand.
CCCAGAAGATAAACCCTTCTCCAAAAGGGTGAATGAATCAGCTGTCAAGCCCTCAGACTAGAACCTGTAGATTGGGGCGACATAAGAAGGGGCCTGACAAGGGCAAAACCGCACTCCTGAGAGAGCGTACAGGTCCGATGACCTCAGCAGAAACATCTGCGAACCAAAGTCCACTAGGCCGCCCAGGGGCCATCATTCTCGCAGGTCTCTTCATCAGCGCAACCGTGCGCAGAACCCCACCAGGCAGGGTGAATGAAGAGAAGACATATAAAATAGAATGTCCAGACATAAAAATTACTAAGCCCCCATGACCAGAGTCAGAATATTCTGGGGCAGTAAAAACAAGGGCAGAGCCCCTGTGATATTAACGGGACCCAACAGAGCCCCCCTAGTTGGCTCTCAGAGGGACACCAGGATAGCACAACCTGCCACTGAAGGACATCCATTGGAGCGAATACCACTGAGATGCAGGGAACGTTGACCCCCACCTAGATCAGGATCAGAACCCTTCCAGGAGAATCATCCTGCTCCAGGTTCCAGAGGGATAATAAATACAGGCCACTGTCCTCCGACAGGCCCAGAGATCCCCAAATAGACAGGTCCTGAAGAGGAGTAGTCCAGCAAGATAGAGCCAACGGAAGGCTCACTGTTTTAACAAAATCAATAGGTAAGATGGACCCTCTAAGGGACCCTACCTAGGAACCACGGGGGATTTTTAGAAGAAAATCCCCCCCCCCCCCCCCGTCAACTTGCGAGACTAGGTACCAAAGGTGACCATCCACAGGAAAATGCAAGAAAAGGAGGGGGGTGCCCCCGGACAGGGTTCTTGAATTTAACCAGACCAAGAGGAACCAACGTACCAAGGGGGAATGAGCACAGACCTAGCTCCAGGGGTGCTGGAACCCCATCCAGGATTATAATCCTACTGTGCCGAAGAGCCCGAGGGCTCCGAATATAAGGGACATCTCTGATCCGCCACCAACGGGCCCACCAGCTGCAATCCTGCCTGGTGAAAGAAGGAGACAGCAACAAGGGACAGATTCCATGTAACCAGGAGTCCACTTATTGCCAAGGAGGAAGGTACACCCATTCAAATGACTCCCAAAGAACACCGCTAGCCGAGTAATCAGCGCGGCCTGACGTAGGGATTGTAAGTAAGAAGGGCGACCAGATCGATCCTTGTGCGGACGCCCCCTGGTCTCATCAGAGACCTCACCCCCATCAGTGCCTCAGCAAGCACAGGGAGCAGAAGAGGGGCCCAATAACAAGGCCACAATCAGCAGTGTTGGCTCTCCAACACTAACCTGTAAGAGCCTCGGTGTCCCGGAGACACAGGGGTGCTAAAATAAGCATCTTAGAATTCCACAGACGGCAAGAGGCCCACTGGGTGCAGGGCGCTGGAAGCCCAACTCAGAGATAGCATGCATAAGTGCCTGAGACTATCAATTGCCGAACCCATGGGAGGTCAGAATGGGCCAGACTGCCTCATCCTTAAGGGGAATGTGGAAACAAACTGGCGTAGAGGCCCCAGCCTCTGTCTGTTAAGGGCATCCTGCAAATGACCCCAGACCTAGCAAGCCAAGCAAGGCCTGCACCAACACCTGAAGAAAGACAGGGACCAGAAGCACCGACAATCTCGGGACAGGACCGCCCAGCAAACTCTATCCTGCATCCGGAGGAAACTACCTCCTGAAACCAACAGAACGAGGCAAGACGACTCCTGATAGGAGCAAGGTGCTGCGGCCATCCTCTCACCCAGGCGGGCGAGGGCGTCCCATCATGCTTGGGGGGGTTTTGGAGAAGGATTTTGACTTAGCCCGGCCGGAGGGCCCAGGACATTGTCTGCCGCTGCTGGGGCAGGAGTCTGCACAAGCCCCCAGAAAGGGCACCCCAGGTTCTTGTTTAACACTATGGCATGGAGGGGGAGGGGTATCCCTGCTCCGAGGGGGCCGAGATGGCCGCCAGCGATGGGGTGAATTGCCCTTTTTTCCAAAGAGGTCCAGACGGGCCCCAAACAGGCGTTGCCCTCTAAAGGGAAGCCCAGTCAGAGTTCTTTTAGCAACATCGTCAGCACCCCACTGTCGCAGCCAGAGCAAGCGATGTATAGCCACCACTAGGGCAGAAGTCCTCGCACACATTCTGATGGTGTCATCCAGAGCTAAAAGGATAAATTTAACAAAAATATCACAACTGGAGAGTGCATTAAACACCTCCCAGGGTTGATCCTCAGGGTGATGCTCAAGCATCTTTCTTATGAGGGTTCTAGCGGCCACTGCAGTGATGGCCGCGGCACAGACCGGGCGCAGCGCCGTTCCTGCACAAGCAAAGGCGTGTGAAGCCAGCCTATCAATGCGCCGGTCCTCGACATCCCGAAGGGTGCTATAAGCCGGGGCAGTAATGAAGGGGGGGGTTAGGAACCCCAATGATCGGTGCGTCCACCACGGGGGGCGATGACCAACAATTAACCACCTCTCCAATCCCAGTCCCCTGGAATCCCTGGAAGCTTAGTGGGGCATTCCCATTCCTTGAGTACAAGGGCATGGAAGTGAGCCTGCTCGAGAAATTCCAAGCGCGCAGTCGCCGTATGGAAACGCTCCCCTCTCGGCTTGGGAACCGCGCCAGGGAGCAAGATAGACAGGGCCTTAAAAATCTTAAGCAACAGACCATCGGTGTCAAACTGGCTCCAGTCATCCTGGCCCGAATCGTCATGATCCCTCGGCCTCTCCTCAGAGGAAAAGTTCTCCATCGTCAGACGGAGTACTATCACGCGGAGAAGTAAACTCCTCCGATCCAATAGCAAAGGCAGAAGCCAGGGGCGTGAAGGGCCGCTTCCTGCCAGGGCCCAAGCGTTCGGACCACCCCGCAACAATCTGGTCAGCCGTAGGCCGTCTAGAAGACACATTAGGCTGTAACTCCCCATTTGTACGCGACTCAGCAGGAGTGAGATCTAGGCAAGGGGAAAGGGGAGTATCGGAGCGAGGTGCAGTCACAGGCGCCGCTTGCAGGGCCAGTGCTTGCTCGGCACATGGTGCGCAGACCCATGCTCTGCCAGCAATGGCATGGGGGAGTCCACACGCCACACGTCTTGTCCCCGAGGGACCCCGGTCACATAATCCTGAGATGCCTCCATATGGTGATTATCTAGGCACAGTATGCCGTAGGGATTTACACAATAGCAACCCTGGATGCCCCAAAGACCCGCTGATTAGTGTGGGAGAATTGTAAGTAGGCCCGCTAAATATCTATATATATATCTATATATGAGGCCGGGAGAAGCCACCGGAGACTAGGCGTCTGAAAGACATAAAGGGAGAAGAGGTGTCAGGGCCATGCGCAGCTGGAAAAAACTTATAATAAAAAGACACCCGCGAGGGCACTTACAGACCAAAGGAGGAGGGGGACCGTCACCACGCGCGCGAAGATCGTCAAAATGGCGCCCAGCGAACCTCGAAGGGCGGGCTCAATGCTCAGCCGTGACGCGGAGCGCGCCGAGTCAAGTCCCCGCCCACCCCAAAGAGCGCGAAGCTCTGAGGTAGTAGTCAAAAAAGCAAGGATAAAATCACATACGCATTTTGTAAAGAAAGACGCCGTAGCATCTAGACGACGCTGCCGCCTGGCGCAGCAAACTATGCAGTAAAGGAAAGGACACACGTACGGCGGCAGCCAAAACAGAATAAGGAGCAAGCAGCGCGGGTCTGACACCCAGATGTTAATAAAGGGCAATAATAAGGCCATAAGCGTGACATTACAGTGCACTGGGACCGCCACACAAATACCCCCCCCCCACTTTCTTTTCCCCCTAACTACTGGGGGAAATGAGGGAGGGTGGCGACCCTATAAACAGGGTCCACCGCTAATCAGGGCACGGGCCAAAAATGCGGGAGGGGCATCCACTAGAGGCTCACCATCAGCCTAACCGCCTACCCTATGGTGGGGGACTGCGGTGGAGCATAGCTCCATAAGCACACGAGGTGCTGCCTACCTTCACCTGACCAGCGCAGCCCAGGCTGGGAGGCAATCTTTATCGAAGCGGATGGGTGGTAATAGTCCTGCAGGGCCGCAGGCTGTAAAAGCCCCGCTCACCTGCGAGAGAGAGATACTTCATGTCTTCGCAGTCAGCACTGTAGAGAGATCTGGGGATTTGTGGGAGGTCCCTGGGTATATGAAGGGCCGGGAGGAGCCTGTTTTTGCATGTCTGCAGTGAACAGCGCCCTCTGGCGGAGGATTACCCCACGTGTAATTATTATATATGGAGCAGGACGTATTGTATGCTTAGAATATAGTGATAGAAAGAGAGGGACAGAATAACCGTGTGCGTAACCAAAATAGAGAAAAAAAAAAAAAAAAAGAACTAATTAAGAACTATAGACAGAGAAGAGAGAAAGAACAAGAGGAAATAGAAAGTCCGGGTAGTTAAAGTGGTCCTTCACTCTGAATAAGAGTCTATCTTATATGTTTCCCACACCCTGTACATACAGATTGGTCACATTAAAATCATTCTACCTGCATCTACTGCATGTTATGACCCTTTAAACATCCAAGATGGCGGCTCATGGGCTGTCAGGCAGCCTGCAAACAGGAATTGCCTTCTGACTGTGACGCTCTGCATTCTGGGACTGCTGACCTTTTCCTGACCCCAGCTCTGCTCAGTCTGAGCAAAGCACAGCTATAACCAGCCCCCTGTACTTTATCCCACTCTCTTCTCCTCAGTAAGTGTGATGCTTCCGAGTCAAGACGGCGGCGCCCGTATGCTGAAGTCAGTGGGGGAAAGAATAATAAGTGACTAAAAACGTAAAATATATTAATTTTAGATGCTGGGGAATCATTTTCTAAGGGTTTGAGCTTTTGAATAAATCATGGTGAAGGTCCGGTTTAAACAGACTGAGAGACACACAGAGTGCAGAAATAAGTGAGTGTAGAAAGAAAGGCAGGAAAAGAGAGTGCAACATAAAAGATAGACAAAGTTACCAGCAGAGGCAGTTACAGGTATACAAAGGGTGTGAGCAGTCACTTCTCCCAAGGGGTCAGAGGGCATCAGGAACCCTAAGGTGTGACAGCAGTGAGGGCGGGGGGAAGGGACTGTAATATCTCCCCCAAAAAATAATAGTAGGCAATTGCCCCTCCATAAAATGGGATTCTCCCCCCCCCCCCTCCACACACAGCATGGCCACTTAGGACTTGACCCTTAATACCCCATTAGGATCCAACCTCAGGATCTACTTATGCTCCAATGGCTGCCACCGACTGCTAGAGCCAAGATCATAGTGAACAGAATGAAGTGTCCTGCACCCTTCTCTGTGCAGAGGCAGAAAGTATAGCACTGCCTCTGCACTCTACTTTTGTTTAAGACGTCTGGGCTTAGAGCTCAAGAAAAAAAAATCTCTAGAATAAGTATGCTTTGAATACTGAAGCTATGTTCATTCACAAAATCAAAGGATTGGATTGTGGGCTTTTTCTCCTCTTTTTGAGCCTTTAAAAATCCAAGATGGTAGTCAATAGAATCACGGGTTGCCTTCAAAACAGAATGACACTCTGCATTGCATTGTAGAATTTCTGGCCATCACCTCACTTCAGCGCCCCTCTTTCCTCAGCGTGTGACCACAAGCATGTCACAAGCATACACAACCTCTTTGAGCGGATTGTCAGCCTAATGAGCGGCGCCCAAAGAGGTTGCTGTATGTTCATACCATTTACCTGAAACTAGGCAAGGAAGAAAGGGACGAGAAGGAAATGTGGGAATGTTTACTATTCTATTTACACTCATTCAGGAGCACAGTGTTCGTGAATCAGTGCAAACAGAGCGAGCAGCGCACTCCAGTTTTACAGACCGTGCATGCACATTTGCGCCGTCTACGGCTCCTGTGAATGAGTAACTGCGCAGGCATGCAATATCCATTCAGATAAGGGGGGGGGGGGGGGGGATTTAAAAAAAAAAAAAAAAAAAAGTAACTAAATGAAAAACTGAAATAAAGGGATGCATAAAATGAAAATAGAGGCGAAAAAAAAAAGAAAGTGTAGGGAAACTTCCACTGCCCAAAAGGTTTTGCCACACCAAAGCGAACATGCCATCATATGGCAGCTTCAGTAGTAGAACACTTTGACTGGCCGGTATACAAAATCAGACTCGGCAGTTGCATCTGTAAATAAATTACACTGGTAGGTATAGCAGAACAATCAGACATATGGGGGGTCATTCCAGAGCCAGGTAAGAATTCTTTAAGAAAGGAAAAGGAAACCGCTATTGCCTTGTATAGTCTACCGGTCACTTGGCTCTGAATCAGCCTCAAGGTAGACAAGGTAGTGAGAATTCTCACCTAACTCTAAATTGACCCAATGATGGGAGAATATTGGCGGTTGTAAAAATACAAGCCTCTTTTCAGCAAATGTCCATGGTTCAGAATGATCAGAAATGTGAAGAGGGACATGGCAAGACTCTGCTTACTGGAAAAAGTTATGGGTAACTTTGATATTCTTGGGCAGTATGCCTTGTGTAAATATTTGGTTTTCCCCTTTACTACCCTTCACTGATGGGCTTTTCGGTATATTTTTACTTTGCTCACTAGCTTACACTTTTCACTTTGTAATCATAAAATTCTGATTTTTTTTTTCTTTAAAACCATAGCTTGTCTAGCTTGGTGTTGCCGGTCACTCACTCGCCTTACATTTTACCTTCTAATCTTGGAAGAACACAACAGCATAATGTAGACAGCAAACTTATGAAGTATCATGAACACGAGTTTATTTAAACTGCTTGTCAAATGAGGCTACATTCCTCAGAAGCAATCCCTCCAAGTCTGCATACGTTCCCCTAACACATCTCAAGCAGAAAAAGCGCCCTGTGCATATTGATAAATGACCAAAAGCACTAATTCTCACACACATCTATCACAGAGGAATGTCTGGCATTGCAGCAATACAGAATAGGTTAAACCCAGAGAAAAACAATTTCAGACTTTTATTATACATTAGGACCCAATTATTCACAGTGCAGGCAGCTATCCAGGATCTGAAGTTTGGCAAGCCCATGCAATTCTTCAGAAACAGTCGTTTGTTGATAGAAAGTACCATAGACCTTGAAGGAATTCAACAGAATGAGCAGAAGTATACGATAAAGACAAGTTAAGCTGATTATGTGTGACTTTTAATTAACACAAAAAAAAAAAAACACTCCATCCTAAGCAAGTATCTAATTACAAAATTATTTTTATAGCTGTACACCTGTTAAAGAGGATCTTAAAGTGCACCAAAAGAGGCCCTGAATCTATAAGACTCCAGAGCCAACTGACTCCCATTCCCTGGGGCATCCAGACTGCAATTGCCCTGCTGGATGAGCCCGCCCAGTTCCCCGGTAAAACTTCTCTATCTTATGGCATTTCATTATACCTTTGGCCAGACGTATGTCTGTGCCAGGTCGGGTTGGGCACGCCCCCAGCTAGAGGCTAGTGGGGGATGCTGCTGTTGGCGCGCTCATCTCCTTTCGGCCCTTAGCCTGCAGGATCTCTCACCATCTAAGAGTAACCGAATGTTGGGGGCGTGGCTAAGATGGCGACCTGATCGGTTATGCCTGTGCTGGGCTCAGTTATCCATCCTGAATTACCCCATTACCTTGGTGGCTGAGCAGCGTTTTCTTGGCTCCTGGAGGTCTCTCCCTTCCGAGGGATTGAGCCATAGTGTTGCGGAGGCAGCCCCCCAAAAGGCGGCAGTGACTGAGAGCAGAGGAGCGGGGAGAGGGCGGCTGTCCCGGCCACAAGCGTCCCCGGCGTGAGGCGAGGTGCGGGCGGCGGCAGAAGCGGCGAGTCATCCGCAGCACGAGACCACTCCGGGCAGCGGCGGTGAATTGGAGCGGAGAAGAGGCGGCTGTCCCGGCCACGTGCGTCCCCGGCGTGAGGTGCGGGCGGCTGAAGAAGCGGCGGGTAATCCGCAGCACAAGACTGCTCCGGGCGGCGGCGATGAGGATGATGATGGAGCGGAAGAGTGGGGAGGAGGCGGCTGTCCCGGCCGTGTGCGCCTCCGGTGTGCAGTGGAGAACGCGCGGTGAATCGACCGCAGCACAGTCCTGCCCCGGGTGGCAGCGGTGATAGAAGGGGGGACGCCTGGAAGTGTGGGCACGCTCCTGCGAAGCAGTGGGAATCGCCTGGCTGACAGTGCAGGAGGCACAGGGCGCCATCTTACCCTGCTGCACAAGGTGAGGGGGAGGTGAAGAGCCCAGAAAAAGCCTCAGTCTGGAGAGGGGCACATGTGGGGGGTTGCTCTGGCCCGAGCTGGCTGACAAACATAATAAGCCAAACCTGTAAGCCAGACACACCAGACCCCCGGAGCTACACACACTAGCTGGGGTGCCCCCCCTGTGGACATACAGCCCTGGTAGCCAATCCAGCAGGGGAAGAACCTCTCAGGCAAAGTTTCCCAGTAGAGATCTTCTGGGGAGCCCCAGTTCCCCCCTTTACCGCCTGCGGTGGACGCAACTCTATAACTGCGTTTTTTGGATGTTGAGGCCCACGGCTCTGGTTAGACACCTATATGGGATGCCCCTCTAACTCCTGATTTGAAATCGCGGTCACCTCACATATATCTGGGTTTTGACACATATATATATGCTGTCTCAAGTTAAAGTCCTCCCCTCCCCCCTGGTGCAAATCGAAGCAGATCCATTCGGGGTCCCCTACACGAGAGGAAATAAAAAGTGCAAGTCAGCGGTGGCCACCTGTAGCACGCAAACGATGGAGCCCCAGAGAGGGGTTGGGCAGGAGCCCTCTCATTCTGATACCGCAGCTATAATGGCGGCTATTGCCTCATGTCAGAGTGCCCTCACAGCCAAATTTGATACCCTCCAAGAGCAATTTAATTACCGTATATACTCGAGTATAAGCCGAGTTTTTCAGCCCACTTTTTGGGCTGAAAAAAGCAGCCTCGGCTTATACTCGAGTCAGTGACTTACCTGAGCGAGGGGGCGGAGGAAGTGGCAGAAGAGCCTCCGAGGCGGCAGACGAGCCGCCGAGGCTTCAGAACTCGGCGGGGAGATCAGTACACCCAGCGCAAGGTGGGTGTACCAAGATGGCGGCCCGGGCCTCAGTGACGTGGCGGCGCGGAGCGCGCCGGCCGCCATCTTGGTACACCCACCTCGCGCTGGGTGTACTGATCTCCCCGCCGAGTTCTGAAGCCTCTGAGGCGGCTCTTCTGCCCTGCGTCCAGGGGCATTGCGACTAGATGGACCCATGCCGTCGTCCCGCGCCGTCCTCACTCTGTCCCGCACCGTCGCTGGAAGGAGCCTCGCTGAAGATTCTGCAGGAGCTGAACTGGTGAGTGTGTGTGTTGTGTGCATTGTATGTGTGCTGTGTTGTGTGCTGTGTGTGCCTTGTGTGTGTATGTGTGCTGTATTGTGTGCTGTGTTGTGTTTGTGTGTGTGTTGTGTGTATGTTGTGTGTGTGCTGTGTTACACCTGAATGGCTGTAATGAGGGATGCCCCTAACTGGCTGTAACAAGGGATGCCCCTCACTGTATTATTATTATTTATTTTTATTTAATTCTTAGGTGATGGCTGGGGGCGTGGTCAGGGGTGATTCCTCAAATCAACTCCAATTCCAATTGAAAAAAGCCGCCTCGGCTTATACTCGGGTCAATAACTTTTTCCAGGTTTTTGGGGTAAAATTAGGTGCCTCGGCTTATATTCGGGTCGGCCTATACTCGAGTATATACGGTATGTCTGCCATGACCTGGATAAAATTCGGGACCGCACTGGAGAGGCGGAGAGAAGAATTGGAGAGACGGAGGACCGGCTCACTCCGGTCTTGCAGCACTGAGGAGAGGGGGAACATGCAGCACTGAGGAGACAGGTGACCACCTTGATGGGGAGGGCCGAGGAAAATAGGAATCGGAGGAATAATGTCAGAATTCTGGGTCTACCCGAAAAGCTGAGGGTCCCTCCCCAGAGCAATTTGTTGAAAATCTTATAAGGGAGACCTTGGCACCAGCTAACCTAACTAAATTCTTTACTGTTGAAAGAGCTCACAGAATTTCAATGAGACCCCTCCCCCCTGAAGCCCCACCAAGACCCTTCATATTTAAAGTCCTCCACTACAGGGATAGAGACGCTATCCTGGCCACCGCCAGAGTGAAGGGAGTGGTGAATTTTGAAAACGTGCGTCTGTCCTTTTTCCCGGACTTTACCTCAGAGGTCCAAAAGATTGTTCCTTTAACGGAGTAAGAGAGAGGCTCAGGAAAAGGAAGATCAAATACTCCATGTTGTTTCCAGCACAGCTTCGCGTTCAAGATGGGGAATCCACTAGGTTATTTGCCTCTGCCGAAGAGGCCAGTACATGGCTGGACTCTCTGCCTAGGGCCTGATGGACTGGGCCCCCGGGTCGGAGAGGAAATGATCTTAGCTAATTCAATGCTGTATCAGATCTGATAGCTGCTTGCTGGTGGGGGCGCCTGCCTCTGTCAGGCTTATTGTTTGTTCGACTGAATGTACCTCCCGGCGCAGCCCAAGGCAAAGGCTGCATCCGTGGTACCAAGTTGAAAAGTTTAGAGTTTAGAATTTGTTATTGTTAAGCCTTGACTTGCTGCTCAAGTCACCAAAACATCCTGCTCTGAATATTACAGGAGAGCTTGTGACTCTGGATTCCCAGGGTGTGATGGCCTTCCCTCCCCTCCCTCCTCCTGGCCCCCTGTGCCCCCCCCTTCTTTCTTTCTCTCTCTCTTCCTTATCCTTAGCCTTCTGGGCCTCCCTTCTCCCGGTTTCCCTTCCCCCCCCTATTAATTGTGCCCGTCCCCACCTCCCAATTGCTTCCATGCGACCCTGGGAACCCAAGGCAGTTGTCTGCTGACCTGTATAGTGTTATTGGTTATTCTATGTTGCAGGCCCATTAGGCGTTGGGTCCCTGCACCCCAGTTGCAACTAGTTACACCTGTGTTGTATTTTCGGTTGGGAGGGATTGATGCTCACCAAGTTTGGGGGTGGTGGAGCGGGGTGGGGGGTATGGGAATGTTTGGTTTGGTTTTATGTATAGTTTTATCTGTATATGCTGTCTTTGTGCTGGGATGAATGTGAGCTGTGAATGCCGGACTCTGGAAGGAGTAAGATCTTGGTTGGGAGGAGTGGAGAGCGGGGGTGGTGGCCCCTTCGGATGGGATATATATACCCTGATCTTCGATAATGGGCGATTGTAGATTCCTCTCCTGGAATGTCCGGGGGCTTAACGATAAATATACAATTCTGTGAAGTATTCACCTGTAGAATTGATATTTGTATACAGTACGTCCTGCTCCAGATATAATACTTACACTTGGGTTATCCTCCGCCAGATGGCGCTGCACTGCAGAGACATGGAAAAACAGGCTCCTCCCGGCCCTTCAAATACCCAGGGACCTCCCACAAATCCCCAGCATTGAAAAGCAGTGAACAAGAAGCCGGGAGAATCAAACCACCCAGAACAACTGGTAATGATAACAATGATAACAATCACCATACTGGGGATCCAGAATAATGCAACAATAGGGTGGGGTGGAGCAGGACGTACTGTATACAAATAATATCAATTCTACAGGTGAGTACTTCACAGAATTGTATTATTCTTAGTATACAGTACGTCCTGCTCCAGATATAATACTTACACTTGGGACATCCAATAGCAGTGTCCATAAAGTAGGGTGGGATCCCCCAACAAAAGGTGACAACAGGTAGTTTAAACTACTGCCACTTGCAAAACCTTGCGGCCAAAAACAGCATCAGCTGAGGCCCTTGTAAAACTTTGAAAAGGTATGAACAGAAGACCAAGTATCAGCCTTGCAAACTTGTTCCACAGAAGCCTGGTGCTGGAAGGCCCAAGAGGCATCAATAGCACGAGTAGAATGAGCAGTAAGGCGGAAGGGAGGATTCTTCCCCTTAGCCGAATAGGCCTGAATCACAGCCTGACGAATCCATTTGCTAATAGTAGACTTGGCAGGAGCCAAACCCTTCCTAGGACCAGAAGGGACCACAAAAAGAGCATCAGCCTTCCTGAAAGCCGCAGTGACTACCAGGTAGTACTTCAGACACCTGACCACATCCAATGAATGCAAAACCCTTTCCTTAGCATTGCTAGAATTAGGACACAATAAGGCAGAACAATATCCTGATTCAAATGAAAGGCAGACACCACCTTTGGTAGAAAATCTGGCTTAAAGCGGAACACCACCTTGTCCTGGTGTCTCTCGTAGTATGGGGGCTGAATAGACAGAGCCGCCAGCTCAGACACGCGCCTGACCGAAGTAATAGCCACCAGAAAAACAACTTTGAGGGTAAGTACAGGCAGAGCAGCATCCTGAATAGGCTCAAAGGGAGCACCCTGTAAGGCAGACAAAACCAGGTTCAAGTCCCAAACAGGGACCGTAGGCTTACGTGGGGGACGCACGTGAGTGACCCCCTGAAAGAAGGTTTTAACCAAGGGATGCTTTGCAAAAGACTTCTGAAAGAAGACAGACAGGGCAGAAACCTGACCCTTCAGAGTACTGAGTTTTAAACCCAACTCCAATCCAATTGTAAAAACTCCAGAATTCTAGGGATTAAGAATTCCCTGCAGGGGAGAGACCTAGACTCACACCAGTCAATGTAGGAACGCCATACCCTATAATAGATGGCAGAAGAAGTTTTCTTCCTAGCCTGTACCATGGTATCCACCACTGAGGCAGACAAGCCTTTCTCCATCAAGATGGAGGTTTCAGCAGCCAGGCCGTCAAAGCCAGAGTTTGTAAATTGGGATGGCGTAAGGAACCCTGAGTGAGTAGATCTGGCTCCTCTGGCAGGACGTACTGGTCTACTGCCATTTGTACCACGTCTGTGAACCACACTCTTCTTGGCCACCAGAATCACTGGCACCCTTTCCAGGGCAATCTTGCGCAGAACCCTGCCCAGCAGGGGGAACGGGGGGAAAGCATACAGGAGCCGGAATTTCTTCCATGACAGTGACAGAGCATCCGTGGCCAAGGCCAGAGAATCCTGCGACAGGGAGACAAAGGCCGGGAGCTTGTGATTGTGACGGGATGCAAACAGATCCACATCCGATAGGCCCCACTGGTAACACAGGGACTGGAATACCCTGTTGCAGAGGGACCACTCCCCCTGACAGGAAATCCCCCTGCTCAGAGAGTCTGCTAGAATATTCTCTACCCCCGGGATATAAACAGCCAAGATGCATTGAACATTGGCCTCCGCCCATGTCAGAATCCGTGACACTTCCTGGAGGGCACCCTTGCTCCGGGTCCCTCCCTGATGGTTGATGTAGGCAACCGCTGTCCTGTTGTCTGAGCGCACCTGCACAGACAGACCCTGCAGGTGATCGGTCAACCAAACCGACCGCCCGTAGTTCCAGAATGTTGATGGGTAAATGGGCCTCCTGAGGGCCCCACCTCCCCTGGAACCTCAGGGATTTCCAGAATCCCCCCCAACCTGACAGACTGGCATCCGTGGTGACCGTCTCCCAGGAGGGGGCTAGAAAGGACCTGCCCTTTAGCAAGTTCTTGTGGTCCAGCCACCACGAGAGGGACCTTCTGACCAATGGGGGAAGCACACAAACCCCGTCCAAGGATGCGGGGTCCTTGTCCCATACTGATAGAAGGTGAAGCTGCAGAGGCCTCGAAACTGGAACTGAGCAAAGGGCACCGCCTCGAAGCTCACCACCATCAGGCCCACCAGCCGCATTCCCTGTCTGAGGGAGAGCTGGGGGCACGAGAGCAGGGACCGCACCTGCATAGTCAGATCTTCCACCTTCTGTTGGGGAAGGAATATTCGTGACTGAACCGTATCCAGAATCATCCCCAGGAATGGGGTCACCAGTGAAGGGGACAGGGAGGACTTGGGATGATTGATCACCCAGCCGAAGGACTCCAAGGTGGACACCACCAGCTGAGTGTCCAGCTCCGCCTGCTGTAGAGGCCATGAGGCAATGAGAATGTTGTCCAGGTAGGGCAGCACTCGAATGCCCCCTGACCTTAGCAAGGACATCACCCCCGCCAATACCTTGGTGAACACTCTGGGAGCTGAAGTGAGGCCAGAGGGTAGAGCCACAAATTGGTAGTGTTGATCTTTCAACTCGACTCTGAGAAACCTTTGATGCCCTGGGAACACAGGGATGTGAAGGTAAGCATCTTTGATGTCCACAGACGTCATAAAATCCCCTGGTCGTAGAGAGCCAATGGCCGAGCGCAGGGTTTCCATGCGAAAGCGCTTGCTCTTGACAAATTTGTTGAGGATCTTTAAATCCAGAATGGGCCTGACTGACCCATCTCTTTTGGGTACTGTGAAAAGGTTGGAGTAGAAACCTTCTCCCAATTCTCTCAGGGGAACTTTGCAAATAACTCCCAGCTCCAGAAGTCCTTTTACTGCCTGCATCAGGACCTGAGCTGAGCACAGCAACTATCTTGTAGCCGGAGGTAACAACCTCCTGAATCCACCAGTCTGAGACTTGACGCCTCCAGACGTGCGCGAAGTGCTGTAGTCGCCCCCCCACCCTGGCGGGCGAGGGCGCCCCATCATGCCTGAGGGGTCTTGGGAGGGGGTTTGGGTTTGGTCCCCCAGGAGGAGCCCGGGCGTCACCCCCTGCTCCTATGCCAGGAGTCTGTGCAAGCCCCCGCGAAGGACACCCCTTTTCCCTGCTTAGCGCCTCTGTAGGGGACTGAAAGGGGGCCCTGGTTGCGAAAGGGCCGAGGTTGCCGCCTGCGCTGTGGTAACTTACCTCCTTTAGCAAAGAGGTCTAGGCGGTCCCCAAACAGGCGTAGTCCCTTGAAAGGGAGCCCAGTAAGGGCTTTCTTAGCAGCATTGTCGGCCGCCCACTGTCTCAGCCATACTGCGCGGCGTATAGCCACCGCCAAGGCTATCGTCCGATGCAGACAGGATAAAGTTCACAAATACATCACAGTTAAGACAGTGCATTAATACTATCAGCAGGCAACTCGTCTGGGGCGTCAAGTGCATTCCTGACCATGGCCCTGAGCGCCACGGCAGTAATGGCCAGAGCGCAGACCGGCGCAGTGCCGCCCCTCCAAACACAAAGGCATGGCACGCCAATTGGTCAATGTGCCGGTCCTCAGAATCCTGCAGTGTAGTAGTGTCGGGAGAGTGCATAATAGAGGTGTTAGACAGCCCTATAATAGGAGCATAGACCTCGGGGGGCGATGACCAGCACTTGACCATGTCAGCAGGAAATGGATACTTCCTGTCCAGACTCTTAGGGATCCCGGGAAGTCTACTGGGATGTTCCCACTCCTTAAGCACGAGGTTATTGAAATGGGTCTGCTCAGGAAATTCCAATCGAGCCTTAGCAGTATGGAATAGCTCACCCCTTTGCCTGGGAGCTGCAACAGGGGAAGAGATAGACAAAACCTCAAAAATCTCAAGCAATAGCTTATCAGTATCATCTGGGGTCCAGTGATCAGAACCAGAATCGTCATGACCCCTAGACTTCTCATCAGATGACTCTGAGTCAGAGATCAGCTCCCCTTTGTCCGAAAGGGTATGGTCATATAGATGCGTAAACTCATCAGACTCCGTAGGGAGCCAAGTCAGGGATAATGTGCCGCTTTTTTGCGGTAGCCTTGCGCGCTAGAGTACTAGCAAGCAATTTTTCCAACACTGGCCAGTTTAGTAGCCACATCAGGATGAGAATCCCCGCTTGTATTGGGGGTTAGACTCAGGCTTGGGGGTAGGTGAAGTGAGGCGAGGTGCAGACCCAGCCCCAGAAGGGGCGGGAAGTACCAGAAAATCGCCCGCGAGGGCACTAACAGATCGGGGGAGGAGGAGGACCATTACCGCGCGCGATGAGCATCTAAATGGCCCCAAGCGGACCTAGAAGGGCGTGCCAGAGCGGGCTGTGACGCGGAGCACGCCAAGCCCCCCGAAGAGCGCGAAGCTCTGAATACAGTAGTCAGCTCAGACAGTAGAGTGAATGACACACTATAGAAGCAAAAAACGAGGATTACTTCCAGATGCGCCCAACAACAAATACCAATAAAGACGCCGCAGCCGCCTGTTCATGCGCCCGTCCAATAAAGGGCAAGATAATCGCCCGGCGGCGGCAAATAGACAATGAAAAACAGCGCGGCTCTGACACCAGGTGTATGAGTCAAGGACAATACTAAGGCCATAACGTGTACTGAATACACAAGACCACCACACACACCCCCCCCTTTCTTTCCCCCCGAAACTAGGGGGGGAACGAGGGAGAATGGCGACCCTTTGAACAGGGTTCGCCGCTGCACGGGGTATGGGGCAATAGCGCGGGAGGGGCATCCACAAGAGGCTCACCATTAGCCTAAACCGCCTACCCTTTGGTGGGGGACTGCGGAGGAGCACGGCTCCATAAGCGCACGTAGTGCTGCCTACCTTCACCCGACCAGCGCAGCCCAGGCTGGGAGGCACATCACGAAGAGGACGGGTGGGAGTAGTCCAACAGGGCCGCAGGCTTTAATAGCCCCGCTCACCTGCGAGAGAGTGACACATGTCTTCGCAGTCAGCACTGCAGAGAAATCTGGGGATTTGTGGGAGGTCTTCGGGTATTTGAAGGGCCGGGAGGAGCCTGTTTTTCCATGTCTCTGCAGTGCAGCACCATCTGGTGGAGGATAACCCAAGTGTAAGTATTATATCTGGAGCAGGACGTACTGTATACTAAGAATATAAAACGGACCACGTCCTCCAGTTTTGTTAAGATCTTCAAAGGGACCCCATTTGTCCTATATTCTGTGCAGACGGATCGGGAGGGCCGCTATGTGATCCTGCATGCCAAGCTCATGGATACTGATGTGATCATAGTTGGCGTGTATGTTCCTCCTCCCTGTATTCTGGTATTGAACCAGGTCATGGACAGGGTGGTTAACCTACCGCCTGGGCCAATTCTCCTGATGGGGGGACTTTAATATGGTGCTGGATGCTGCATTAGATCGCCTGGACAGGAATTCGGGCCCCAGAACGCAGCTGGCTTCTTGGGCCGAGGCTCTAGGCCTGCGGGAGCTCTGGAGATGGAAACATCCCAAAGGACAAGACGTACTCCTGTCACTCGGCCACTCACAAATCCTTGTCCAGGATTGACCTGGCGTTCGCATCATCTGACTTACTAGCCAAAGTAGAGACCTGCAATTATCTTCCGAGAGGCATCTCGGATCATTCACCACTATTAACTGTGATTGGGTTGTCACATATGTGGCACAGTAGAGTGGGGTGGACTCTGAATCCCCTATGGTTGGAGAACCCTGAAATTAAAGGACCACCTGTCATCATCGGCGGAGATGTTTTGGGAGTGTAATATGAATGAGACATTCGCGGGGGGTAAGGTGGGATGCTTTTAAGGCAGTCACCAGAGGTAGCGCCATAAGCGCCATTAAAGCGGTTAGAGAAAAGAAAGGGAAGGACCGAACTTGAAAATAAACTTGCTGTCGCAGAGGAGAAATTTGTGGCTTCGGCCGACAGTGGAGACCACTCCGTGCTACTGACCGATTCCGCCAGGAAATTGTTGCTCTATAGACAGGCGACGATTTTTGATAAAGGGGACAAGAATGGCAAAACCTTAGCCTATCTAGCGAGGGCCGAGACCAAATCCAACAGTATTGCTGGGATATCTGATGCGAGGAGACTGGCCAACGGAGGGGACTGAAATTGCCCAGCGGTTCC
Organism: Gastrophryne carolinensis; assembly: GCA_027917425.1. Classification (NCBI taxonomy): domain Eukaryota; kingdom Metazoa; phylum Chordata; class Amphibia; order Anura; family Microhylidae; genus Gastrophryne; species Gastrophryne carolinensis. The sequence goes on from CM051234.1 coordinate 220,300,901, forward strand.
ATGATTATTACTCGGCCTTGTATTCCTCGAAGTCCAGCTACCGGGTGGAGGAACTGGAAAACTATTTGGACCGGATGACTTCCCGGTGCTGGTCCCAGAGGTGCGGGAGTCCTTGGACACCCCCCATCACTGTGGAGGAGGTCTCGAATAAAGGCTCTGATGGGATGCCAGCCGAGTGGTACAGATTGGAACAGGAGCAGATAGCGCCTAGACAATTGGAAGTATTCAAGCTCGCGCTAGAAAATGAAAGCCTCCCTGCCTCGTTTTGCGAAGCCCATATTGTCCTTATATACAAGGAAGAAAGGTTCCCTGATGCCTGTGCGTCATACAGACCCATTTCCCTGTTAAATCAGGATGCCAAAATATTAGCCAAATTGTTAGCCATTAGGTTAAACCGAGCCCTATTACATTTGATTGGGCCGGATCAATCTGGCTTTATTCCGGGACGCACCACAGGTATAAATCTGCGTAGACTGATGTCGAACCTTCAAATTGTACACGATAACTGTGGTGGTCGGGCGATTGTTTCGCTTGACAATGAGAAGGCCTTTGACTCGGTGGAGTGGACCTTTCTGTGGGCGGTATTGGTTAGAGTTGGGATCCCCGAGAGTTTCATAAAATACATTAAACTACTATATAGGCGTCCCACAGCCAGAGTGCGGGTCAACGGCTGTTATTCTGACCCATTTGCATTGAGTAGAGGAACCAGGCAGGGGTGCCCACTCTCGCCGCTACTATTCGCATTGGCCATTGAACCTTTGGCGATTCTGGTTAGAAACTCCCCAGCCATTATGGGGTGGAAACTGGGTGCAGTGGAAGAGAAAATCTCGCTGTACGCAGACGATACTCTGTTATATTTGGCTGACTGCCACAATTCCCTTGAAGCGGCCTTAGACATCATCGATACATTTGGGAGATGCTCAGGCTTGAAAATTAATTGGGACAAATCCAGTTTGATGCAGGTGGATGCCGGTGACTCCTCGGGTATCTCCGAAATCCCAGTTGAAGGCGGCACGGCAATTTAAGATCTCAGGATCATGATTGGGAAGCAGCCAAGTGAATTTATTCCTCTCAATATATCACCAGTCATTGCAAAATTGAAGCAGAGAGTCAGTCAGTGGGCGAGTCTCCCGCTGTCCGTCATGGGCAGGATCAATATATTTAAGATGATCTTTCTTCCTAAGTTTTTGTATGTATACCAGGCCTCCCCCATATTGCTCCCCGCTTCTCATTTTAAGGTGCTAGAGACAATTATTTTTGGATTTATATGGGGACAGTCCCCTCCTCGGCTAAATCAGCAAATTATGAAGGCACAAATAGATGTTGGAGGGCTGGCGGTACCACACATGCAGATGTATTTCTATGCTGCCCAGCTGCTGTATGCTCACTGGTGGATTAGTCGACCGGGGGATAATCCGGTCGTGCGTCTGGAGGAGGCGGTGCTGGGCTCCGCTGGGCGGCTATCCTCCGTGGCCTATAGGGGTACAAAGGGGATTAGGGAGACGACCACGTGTATGAGAAGGGTCTGCAATATCTGGGAACAGGTGGCCAAATTATGTGCGAGTCCAGATGGGAGTGGGGCGTGCTCCCCCTTCCCCATCCTGTGGGATAACCCTAGGCTTCCAGAACTTGAAACAGTGCAGGTTCCACAATTTTGGAGTAGAAGGGGTGTTCACCAGCTGGGCCAACTTTACAGAGGGGATACTGGTGTCCTTCGATCAGCTCAAACAGAGATCCCAAATATTCAACCGGGATTTCTTCCGCTACTTACAAATCAGACATGCCCTGAATGCTCAGTTCCCCAGGGTGGGCCCAAGGGTGTTGGAGTCGTGGGTGGAGAATGCGGTTAGGGATTCAAACCTGGAAAAGCCTGTCTCCACACTGTATAAATGTTTGCTGGGCGAATTGGGGACCTCTATGGAAGGGATCGTGATGAAGTGGCAGGCTATAGACCAGAACCTGGATTGGGACGATTGGGAAGAGGTGCTGGATAATCTACACTCGTCAGTGGTTGAGGCGAGGGACAGAATGATCTAGACCAAGTGGATCCACCAGGCATATGTCACTCCGGTCCGTTTGCACAGGATGGGCCTACTGGATAGGGACACATGTCCTAGATGCGAGAGAAGCAGTGGCGCATGGCTGCATATGGTCTGGTCATGTGGCATTCTTGCTGGCTTCTGGGAGGATGTAATGGACCTGATTGGCAAAATAGTGGGATTTCGTGTTAGGGGATCTGTGTCGCTGTGCCTTCTGGGAGTGGTGGAGCCGCTGTCGGAGCTTAGTGCATTGAAAACATTGCTTCATCAGTATGCACTTCCAAGCATAGAAGAGCAGCAGCCAAACTGGAAGCACCCGGATAAGCCGTCTGTGCAAGCATGGAAAAGGCTGGTAAATCAGAAGATTGCCATGTATAAGTTGACTTACGAGGCGAGAGGTGTGCCAGATAAGTTTGCCAAGGTCTGGGACCCCTGGTTACAGTGCCAAGACTCGGGTTCCAATGATGACCGAGACCGAAGAATAGATGTTATTATAGCTCTTAACTCTGAATGGTGGATGGGCGGAATAAGAGTGTGGCCTGGGGTCCGGGCTGAGGGAAACGGAGGGAGGGAGAGAATTAGTATTAGAATCTGTACGAAATAAAGCATACCCTGACTATCAGCTAACCATTATCAGCTCTCTTGAGTCTCCTCCGAATACTTATTTGTAAAGGGCTGAAGTCCGGTGTGAATGTCGTTTGTTGTGTGAATCTTCTTGTGTAAATAGGCCATAATGTTAGGCGCCTGCGGCGCCTTAATTGCTGTACTGTATAATCTTTGTATGTTTGTCTCTGGTTTCATGCAAAATAAAAAAAAAAAAAAACTGAACTGAAGTGTAACTGAATGTTGCCAGGCACGCCAATTGGTTGCATGGTAATCAGGGATGGACTGGGGTTAAAAAAATGGCCCAGGACTCTTTGGGGCATCCCTCCATTCCAGCCAGTGAGCCCCCCCCCCCAGCGCTGGACAATAATAAGGCAGGGGATGGGCAGGGTAACCAATTCATGCCTGGCTGCCAGCCACTGCTGTTCCCCCCGCTGCTGGCACACACACTTACCAGTGCCCCCCGATTGTTGTGGTGCTGGTTTCCGGTGGCCGGTTGGCGAGGCCCATATGGCCGGGGTCTGTTGAAAACGATGGATGTCGCCCATAGACACAGACCACCTCCACCAGAAACTAGTGCCGGAGCAACCATGGAGAACTAGTAAGCTTTAAACTGTCTGTAAGTGTGTGTTTGTATGTGTATGTGAGTGGCGGCAACAGCAGCAGCGGCCAGGCAGGCATAAAGCAATTACCCTGCCCACTGCCTTAATCTACGTCCAGTGTCCAGGGGCCCACTTACTGACCACCACTCGCATCTGTTTACCAGCCGCAGCCTCCCCTGGTGCCGGGCTATGCCTTATGGCCAGTCTGCCCGTGATGTTTCAAACAGTGGGGTATCTCAAATCAGTATAATGGTCTGACGAGAAATAAAATGGAATACTTAGAATACTGTGCCCAGGATCAAAAGAACTAACCCTTACATTTCTGATTAATAGGGATCTCCTTAGTTGTTACTCTTACCTCAAAATGTAATATTCGTATTTGTTATCTGACCTCCTACTGGGGTATTGTTATTATTACTGGGGTACTATCATCTTTCCTAAAGAAACCACTCCAAATATCAACATGTAAATCACGGATGGCTACAGTCATACAGCCATATCTAACCAGTGTGCAAGCCTAGGTATAAATGTAATTGAAGTTTTCAAACAAATGACACAGAATAAAATTACAGGTAAATGAAAAACGATTAAAAGAAAAAAAGGATTAAAATATACTCTAGTTTCCCTTGAAGTTAAAAAGCCTTTCAAATGTACTGTTAATTCATAGAGGCTTTCACCCAGTCTCCTAATGTGACGATATATTACTTTATAGAACAATAAGCTCCTTTAAAATTGCCTGACAAGGAACCCGCCTAGTTTTAAGGGGGAAATGTAATAAGCAGCATGTGTGTTTTACAAATACAAGAGGCCAGGTGTCTTGGGAGAGATTTGTGCAGTCTTGTTTGTGTCCTTGGTGACAGACAGACGGCAGAGACCTCCTTATAGGCGGGTTGCAGAAGGCTGAATCATGTGTGCCTGAAATAAGTTACTTTACATACCTTCTGAAAACTGATAAACAGCCCAACCCCGCATTTGTGCATTTGTCTCTAGGATTACCAACATAGCCAGAACAGATCACACCTCAGGACTGGGGACAAATCTGCTGCAATTAGGACTGTCAGACATTTCTGACTAATCCAAGTGCAGGGACACATGCAACATTTCTAATGAAAAAGAGTACACATATAGCTGGGTATTGGGTCTGCCAGTGGAACACTAAACTAATTTCTCCCTACGGCCACTGAGAGAGAGGCTCCTCCCCCTGAAGAGGAAACAAACTGGGACAAGTTTAAAAGCCCACACCTTCCTCACAGTCCTCAGTATTTTGGGTTTCCCTTCCAGAAAACCACTGGGACAACGGAATTCATCCAGTTTGAATTTTTTTTACCCCAAGGAGTTCCTGGGGCGGTGCTCGCCAACCAACCTACTTCTGCAGGACAATTTTCCTGCAGTCTAAGGGGTTCGCTTGTGCACCATTGTCACCTGCTGCTGCACTCTGCAGAGGTACTGTGGCAACCTGTTGATGGCGGTCGATGCACAAGTGTAGCGGGCGGTTCGTGGTGGCGGGGGTGCTGAGCGATCGGATCCTTTGGCATGATGCTACTGCTGTGGAAACGGGTATTAGGCACCAGATTGGGCTTCTGGGTGAGCACGAGTTTTAGGATTGGGTGCGTGAGCTCGGTCACCAGGTGACGGCAGACCAACCTCGGTTGGGGAGGCCTCCAGCCACACCCACTTCCAGGGCAGAAGATCATTGAGGGATGTGAAGGCCCCCCTGATCAACCCAGGCTGCGGTGGCGAAGCAGAATCGAGCCACGGGCAAGCAGTGGAGCGTGCAAGCAACAGCAGCATCATGCGTCATGACAAACCGGTGAGATGTACTTAGCATTCTCTGTCCCTTCCTCCTTTTCAACCTATAAGGAAAAATAAAAAGCCGAAAGTAGGCAGCTCCCACAATCAAGACTCAGGAGCAGACTGTTTAAACTAGATTTAAATTGTCAGGCAATCCTCCTTGAACAGGTTTTTTTTTACCATGCCTGTATTGACAACAAGTTGGCAGGTGAAGCAGCCCCTTTTTACTGGAAACCATGGGTTTCATGAAGTCGGATATGACTTCAACCCTCAAAGTCTGCATTATTGACAAGGGCAGCCCCCTCTGGTAGCTGCGTTACCCCAACACAGACATTCCCTGTGAGATGCCCCCAAACAACTTCCTCCCTCTACTCCAGTGCCTTCTCAGCCTCTCCAGCTCAGTAGTCAGGAGGCTGATGATAGTGTGAGGGGGGGGGGGGGGGGGTCTCGTTTCTTAGGCTGAGGATTTTTGCAATAAGGGATTTGGAGTGGATGGATCAGAAGCGGAAGGGACCTCCCAGGGGTCTAGAGGTAAAATTTCTGAAGAAGCTTTGGTCCTGTTATTTCATATTTATGATACTATGAAGATTGATACTAATGAAGGACAGACCCTTTCGGTACAGGACATGGTTTATCATAAACTCACGACCTGTAAAGAAAGGTCTTTCACTAGTCATTCATCCCTCTACACCACTTTCCTGAAAGGTTTATTCGCTCAAATTCTATTAAAACAGAGACAAAGGGCAAAAAACTAAATTTAAACAGAGCCTCCAGCTCCAACAGGTTAGGCAAATGGAGCCTAAAAAGCACCGGGGTCAGCACCGGGGGGGGGGGGGGGCCTCAAGCATAATTTAGCCCACAACCAGGCACACATCGATCCTGATGCCAGGCCTCGGGGGGAGAAATTATATATATATTTGTGGTAAGGTGTATGGAAAAGTAATAAATGGTGTCCATTTTTCCCCTACTATGCTGTATCAGGAACGATCCATGCCAGGTTTTCAGGACCCAGTTCACATTCCCCAGTCCTCTACAGGTTTGTTCCCTGATCCCAGGCCTCGCACAGGTGATGAGGCTGATTGCAGAAGAAGCCTAAATAAAAGGAGCCGCTGAGCCTGTCAGTTTGCTGTTGACCAGCCTGGAGGAAGGAGCCCAGGCCGTACTGCTCAGATGTGAATGAGATTACTGGATTAAGCCGAAGGACTTTGCTTCTGTCACCCTAAACTTGGACTTGTGGGGATTATCGAGTGGGCCTGTGTGCCCTGAAAGTGGACCTTGTTCAACAAGGACATTTCCAGCTTGCTGTAATTTCTTACCCAGGACTTTGCTAAGAGCCGGTGAGGTAACCGCTTATACTGCGTTTTGTGCAGCAACCATCTCTGATGTTAAGAGACGCTTTGGCTGTGGAATTCTTGTTTTTCAATAAACTGCATTTGATTTGAAGGAGAACTGTCGTCTGAGTCACTACCGTTCACCCCCAATCTCTTACAATATATATTATTATTAAATTACTTGCCCAACCTCCCATGCTGCAGCTGTACATCTGTGTGCATTAGAAAGCCCAATTGTCATCTAGCTTCAGGCCACACTCCCACCCCTTTTTCTTTGAAAAGTTGTCCACCTATGCTAGGCACACAGCAATGGACTGAATTCCTCCCCCTAATTTTATCACATCCAGTGAGCTGCATGCGTTTCATTTAGATGAACTGCCATCCCTTGAGCCTACTCTGCAAGTATTGCAGGCAGGTTAGGGCCCTGCAGAGGAGGAGAAAATGAAAAGCAGCAGTGAGTAAGTAACTGATACTCGCTTTGACATAACCAGTAAATCAGAGTGATGCCAGTTTGCAGCAAACATACAATAGCCTTACACTATGCAATAGTGCAAAGATGCCAAACTGCCCCATTCCTGCAGGGTGATTTTTCTCCACTCCTGCTGTTAGCACTGACCATTGTCCTGAACACACCTGGGCTCAGCCAATTAACCAGGTAGAATAAGAGTTCTTATAAGAGCCAAGCTTAGATACAACAATGTCGGCCACCCCGGCAGAGACAGAAAGGGGCCACAAGAAAGCTCAGCAACCAGTAAGGTGCAACATTCCTTTGGTTATACTATACATAGGATGCCCTGGTTTAGAAGGTACATTTTTTTTATGTATTCTTTTAGACAGAAACACAGAAAAACACAATTCTGTGATTACTCACCTGTAGAATTGGTATTATACGTATACAGCCCGTCCTGTTCCACAATATTCCTTACACTTGGGCAATACATCCACAAGATGGCGCTGGACTGCAGAAAACAGCTTGTGGCCCCTCCCGGCCCTATATAAGTCAGGGACCTCCCACAAATTCCCCAGTATTGACAAGCAGTTAACAAGAAGCAGTTAACAAGAGGCAGAAAATCTGGCTTAAAACGAAACACCACCTTGTCCTGGTGTCTCTCAAAGTAAGGGGGTTTGATGGAAAGCGACGCCAACTCAGATGGCCACCAAAAAGACTACCTTAAGAGTCGAAATGGACAAAGGGGCCTCACGCAAAGGCTCAAAAGGAGACTCCTGCAAGGCAGATAAGACCAGGTTCAAATCCCAGACTGGTAACATAGGCTTACGTGGAGGACGCACGTGAGTAACCCCCTGGAAGAAGGTCTTGACCAGACGATGGTGAGCAAAGGATCTTTGAAGAAAATGGCCAAAGCAGAAACATGACCTTTGAGGGTACTAAGTTGAAGACCTAAATTCAATCATGTTGCAGGAATTCCAGAATCCTAGGGATAGAAAACACCCTATAGGGACTTAGACTCACACCAGTCAATGTAAGCATGCCAGACCCTATAGTAGATGGATGACGAAGACTTCTTCCTAGCCCAAATCATGGTATTAACAACAGAGGCAGGCAGCCCCTTTTCCATCAAGATGGAGGTTTCAGCAGCCAGGCCGTTAAAGCCAGCGTTTGTAAATTGGGATGGCGTAGCTGCCCCTGAGTGAGCAGGTCAGGATCCTTGGGCAGCGCATACTGATCTACTGCCAACTGCACAACGTCTGTGAACCACACCCTTCTTGGCCAACAGGGGGCCACCAGAATGGTTGGCACCCCTTCCTGAGCAACCTTGCGCAGCACCTTGCCCAGCAGAGGAAAAGGAGGGAACACAGAGAAGCTGAAAGCTCTACCAAGACATTGCTAGTGCATCCATGGCCAAGGCCAGAGGATCCCGGGACAGAGAGACAAAGACTGGAAGCTTGTGATTGTGACGGGACGCAAACAGATCCACATCTGGCTGACACCAGCGGTGGCACAGGGAGCGAAACACCATTCTCCCAGACGAGAAGTCCCCCTGCTGAGGGAGTATGCCTCCAGATTCTCCACCCCCGGGATGTACACAGCCGAGATGCAGGGAACATTCTCCTCTGCCCAAGACAGTATCATAGACACTTCCTTGAGGGCCCTCTTGCTCCGGGTCCCTCCCTGATGATTGATGTAGGCAATCGCCGTCTGGTTGTCCGATCGTACCTGAACAGCCCAACCCCGAAGGTGTGGAGTCAATTGGGCGAGAACCAACCTTATCGCCCTCAATTCCAGAATATTGATAGGGGTGTGGGCCTCCTGAGGGCCCCACTGACCCTGGAATTTCAGGGATTTCCAGAAGCCCCCCCAACCTGTCAGACTGGCATCTGTGGTGACTATCTTCCAGCAAGGGGCCAGAAAGGATCTGCCCACCAACAGGTTTCTTGAGTCCAGCCACCACGAGAGACACCGTTTGGCCACAGGGGACAGAACCAACACCTGATCCAGGGACCGGGGGTCCCGATCCCAAACTGACAAGAGGTGAAGTTGAAGAGGTCTCATATGAAACTGAGCGTATGGAACCGCCTCAAAGCCCAAAGACACCATCAGGCCCACCAGCTGCATCCCCTGCCGGATGGAGGGATGAGGGCAAGACATAAGGAACCTGGCTTGGGCCTGAAGACTCTCCAACTTCTGCTGAGGTTGAAAAATCGTGACCTGAGATGTATCCAGAGTCATGCCCAGAAAGGGCCTCACCATTGACGGTGACAGGAAAGACTTGGGATGGTTGATCACCCAGCCGAAGGACTCCAGTGTGGACACCACCAGCTGAGTATCCAGCTTGGCCTGCTGGAGAGATTGAGACATGATGAGAATGTCGTCCAAGTAAGGAAGGATGTGAATGCCCTGAGATCTCAGCAGAGCCAGTACGCCTGCCAGCACCTTGGTGAATACCCTGGGAGCCGAGGTGAGACCGAAAGGCAAGGCCACAAATTGGTAGCGCTGATCCTCCAGAGCGAACCTGAGGAATCTCTGATGACCTGGAAAGATTGGTACGTGAAGGTAAGCGTCCTTGAGGTCATGGGCGTAGTGAATTGACAGCTGAGCGCAGAGTCTACATGCGAAAGTGTTTGAATCTGACAAATTTGTTGAGGCACTTTAAATCCAGGATAGGTCTGATGGACCAGTCTTTTTTGGGAACAGTAAAAAGTTTGTAATAGTAGCCTCTGCCCCTTTCCCTCAAAGGCACCTGGCAGATGACCCCCAACTCCAGAAGGTTTTGGACAGCAAGGCACAGACCCTGAGCTGACAGGGGGTTTTGAGCCATCCGGGATTTGATGAATCTTGGGGGCTGGCCAGGCTGCAAACTATCTTGTAACCGGAGGAAACTACCTCCTGAATCCACCGGTCTGAGACGTGAAGCCTCCAGACGTGAGCAAAGAGCCGAAGCCGCCCATTCATGCCTGAGGGGGCTTGGGTGAGGATTTTGGCTTGGGACCCCAGGAGAGGCCAGGACGGCTACGTCCTCTGCCCCTTCCCCAGTGATCTAGTGATCTCCGCGGGCCCCAGTAAAGGAGACTCCTCGGCCAGGTCTGGAACCACGGAAGGATGGGAGAAGGGCACCCATCCCCCGAAAGGACCGAGGCAGCCTCCTACGTTGAGGTAACCTACTGCCCCTGGCAAACAAATCCAAGCATTCACCAAAAAGGCGCAGGCCCTTGAAAGGGGAACCAGTAAGAGCCTTCTTAGCAGCATTATCAGCTACCCACTGATGTAGCCAGACAGAGCGGCGTATAGCCACCAACAGGGCAGAAGTTCTTTCACACATTCTAATGGCATCATCCATAGCAGACAGGACATATGCAACAAATTCATAGCAAAGCAGGAGAGATCTATACTCTTCTCCTCCCGCGTCATCAGAGGCCCTCTCTAAGAGACTCTTAAGCAAACCCTTAATAGCAACAGCTGTAATGACAGAGGCACAAACCGGGCGTAGCGCGGTCCCCACACAGACAAAGGCATGGCAAGCCAGTTGGTCCATATGGCGGTCCTCACCATCCCTCAGGGTAGTAGTGTCAGGAGAATGCATGACAGATGTATTGGACAGCCCCAGAACAGGCGCGTCCACCTCAGGAGGACATGACTAACGCTTAATCAAATCAGCAGAAAAGGGATACCTTTTGTCCCAACTCTTGGGCACCCCTGGCAGCTTGCTAGGCCGCTCCCATTCTTTGAGCACCAGATTATTAAAAGTGAGACTGCTCAGGGAATTCCAAACGTGGTTTAACCGTATGAAAGCGCTTGCCCTGCTGCTGTGGAGCCACGGCAGGAGGGGATTTACAGAGCACTTCAAAGATATGAGCCAAAGGCCTGTCCATGTCATCTGAGGACCATAGATCTTCCCCAAAGGGAGACCCTGTAGCACCATAAACCCTAGGCTGCTCCTCAGATGATTCTGAATCAGAGAACAATGCCCCCTCCTCCAGGGGGGAATAACCAGTAGTGTAAAAAATTTCCTCATCCTCTATGGGAAATAGAGAAACAGCGGGTGATAAATGCAGCTTCTTAGCAGAAGCCTTACGCGGGGCAGACCCAGCAAGATGTTTTTCAAAGCCGGCCACCCGTGCAGCCAAATCAGGTTGAGACCCCCCACTGGGGGTCATATGTAAGCGTGAGGGGGTAGGCGAAGCCAGAGGGGGTGCAGGCCCAGCAACAGGAAACCCAGACTGCAGTGCAAGTACCTGCTGGGTGCAGGTACACATACCCTGACATCATCACCGATTGGGGATACCCCACATGCAACACATAGCTGGGCTTGTCCCGAAGGAACCCCAGGCCCATTATCCCCAGAAGCCTCCATATGGGGATTTGAATGGCACAGTAGGCCAATAAGGGTTAACGCTAAAGAACTACCCGGGGTGCCCCAATAACCCGCTAGGGAAGTGGGAGATAATGAGGGGAGATGGCCGGGAGAAACCACAGTGCTGAAGTTGTAACCCGCCTGAAAGACATAACAAGCATTCCCATGAGCATACAGCCAGAAAATCCAGAAAGATTTTACCCCACCGGGGTTACTCACAGACCGTAGGAGCTAGGCAGCCCACACCGCAATGGCAACAAAATGGCGTCCGCAGACCTCGAGGGGCGGGCTCTGTGGAGATGTGACATCAAAATCATCATCCCCGGAGCACCCCCCACATGAGCGCGAAATGCGCCCACGTGATCCTGCCGGCCAATAGCGGGCCGGCAGCCCTGAGGCGAATGATGCAGCTGTCCGCGGAACGCAGTACAAGTGGTAAACGCAGTAAAATAAACACACAAAAGTAAAACACAAGCTTACAACTAGAAGCCCCCCCCCCCCAGAGATCACCCAGAGGGAGAACGAGAGGGGTTACATATGGGATTCCCGGGGCACCCGGAAAAGTGAGGGAGGAGGGGAATACCATGGTCACAGGATTAAATGCACAGGAGGAGCCTGGCAAAACCCAAGAAGCAGTGGGGGAATCCCAAGGAGGCTCACCATCAGCCTAAACCGCCTACCCAGTTAAAGCAGGGACTGCGGTAGAGCGTAGCTCCTCAGCACCTACCCTGGTGCTTACAAACCTACCTTCACCCGAACCTTGTCAGGCGAGGCTGGGAGGCAATATATGGTACGGAACGGGTGGGAATAGTCCTGCAGGGCTGCAGGCATATAAGCCCCCCTCACCTGCGCCACAAGAGAGCTATCTTCTATCTTCTCAGCGCAGACTGCAGAAATGAACTGGGGAATTTGTGGGAGGTCCCTGACTTATATAGGGCCGGGAGGGGCCACAAGCTGTTTTCTGCAGTCCAGCGCCATCTTGTGGATTACCGAAGTGTAAGGAATATTCTGGAACAGGATGTGCTGTATACTTAGAATATAAAGGAAGCTGAAGCCCTCAAAGCAAAAGCATCCAAGAAATCTAAACACTGTTAGAGTGCAGCAATGTGCTCCAGGACACTTTGCAGTTGTCTCTGTGCCAGGAGTGTGATAAAGGTGAAAAGGAATGCTGACTCAGTGGCCTTACTGTAAATCCTAGTAATGAGGCATGAGATTGCCTCAATACGTGATGCACAAAGGGGTTCGGTCAGAAGTACCCAATCCTCATCCAATTACTGATAGACAAGTGGTAAAAGCGTGATTATCCCTTACCAATAGTACTCCTAGTGCTATGGGCAGCCCATTCTAGGTTAATGTAGTGTCTGAGCCAGGTGAAGTAACTTAAGAGGTCTTCACAAGATTATCTGGATGAAGAAATCCAGGCAGAAGAGGAGCCAGAGTTCTAACAAATTATCTGAAGAATTAGAGAAGTTGCTGGATGATGTGTGAGAAACACGGGAGATTCAGCTAGAGGATAAGCCCTTATCTGTTCAAGATGAAATGTATAAAAAGTTTTTGGGGAAAACGTCCAAAGTTTTTCCCATGCATTTGGCACTTAAGGAGGTTATTCATTCTGAATGGGAAAACCCAGAGATAACATTTTTCATTCCCATTCAATGAGCAAGACATGAAACCGTGGAGCAAGTGTCCTAGGCTGGATGCCCCACTGAGTCAAAGGTCTAGAGTGGCGGATTTAAGTTTTGATGACATGGGTGCATTACACAATCCTTTGGACCGCAGACGCAAGCATCTTAATAAGAGCTTGGGGCATTACCGTTTTTACGTTCAGACCCACTCTAGCATCTCATGATATTCTCAGAAGCATGGCTGTATAAAGTAATAATCTCAAGGGTCACATGGAGAATAAAGTGCCCTCTGAAGACTTGTTAGTGACCTTACCGATGCTTATCAGAGGAGATTATTAGGGCTACAGCTTCAGTATCAGCTTTAATTTCCTGCGCCAGAAGGGCCCTCTGGTTAAAAACTTGGACTGGAGATAATGTTTTTAAGGCCAAGCTTTGTTGTATCCCATTTCATGGTAATCTCCTCTTTGGAGAAGAGTAAGATGTTATCCTGGCCAGGTCAGAGTTGCATTAAGAATAACTCAACCCAAGCAGAATGACCATAAGAAACGGACTCGGACGAGTCCCTAAAAGAGGTTAGCAACTACTTAGCAAACCTTCAGAGGAACCTAAGCTGCAGTCCTGACAATGAACACCCAGTAGGGTGAAGACTGTCCAGGTTCGTAGCCACCTGGAGAACAGTCACCCAAAATCAATTTCTGCTACAAACATTAGAGAAGGGTTATCATTTAGAATTTTCAGCCCTCCCCCAGTCATTGTTTTTAGTGACCAAGCTCCCAAGAGACCCCAAGAAGAGAGACGCATTCCCTCTTCTTCTGCAGGAACATCTGCCGAAAAACATGATAGAAACAGTACCCTCACTCTCCTTTGGAGGGGGGCTTCTACTCTCACATTATTCAGGTTCAAGCCATCATGAAACTATTGAATGATTTTGAATCTAAAAAAAAGAGACTGAACAGGTTCATTTGATACAAAAAGTTCCGAATGAAGTCAATATACTCCGTCGGGAACATTCTTATAAAAGGATGCCCTAATAGTAAATATAGATTTACAGGACGCCTACTTACATGTACCCATTCTGAACACACACTGCAAATATCTGAGATTTGCGGTTCAGTTTGACCAAGAAATCCTTCACTACCCACTACCAGTACAGGGCACTGCCATTCGGCCTGTCCTCATCTCCAAGGATTTTCACAAAAATTCTGGCAGAACCATCGGCCTACCTCAGACAACAAGGAATCGTGGTGATCCCCTATTTAGATTACCTCTAAGCAAATCAAGCAGTTCCTCTGAAGGGGACCCTCAATCTAGCAGACTATTTAAGTTGAGTCAGGATTTAGCAGACAGAGTGGTGTCTGAACCAAGAGGTGTTTCATCAAATAGTGAGTACTTGGTGTTTCCCACAGATAGGCCCGTTTGCCAATGCCAGCAATACAAAATGCAAGACATTATATTCTCTGACAAGGGGAGAGGGTACGTTAGCAATGGATGTCCTAGCTCATCCATGGAGGTTTTATCCTGCCTATGTCTTTACTCCTTTCAGAATTCTGCCACAAGTGATCCGAAAGATAGCTCAAGAAGAGGTCAGTGTTATTCCCATAGCTCTATTCTGGCCAAAGAGAGCGTGGATCACAGAATTAGGAAGGATGGCAAAAAAGGGTTCCTGGAGACTTTGAGACATTCATAATATCATTCATCAGGGTGTTATTCTACCGCGTGGAGCAGGCAAGGAAGAAGATCTCTCACTGCTAGAGGTTAGAAGAGCCCTGATCATTTAATTGGAAAGATCCAGAGAATGGCGTATAGCAGCACAACTTTTAGTAACTTTCAACGGCAAAAATAAAAGATTGGCAGTCTCCAAGTACACTATAGCCAGATGGATAAAACAGACTATTACACAAGCATATTCTACTAGGGGGGTTTCTCCCCCAGAAGTGTCTGCCCATTCTACACAAGCTATGTCAACATCCTGGGTAGAGAGGACTAGTGCTTTTTTGGATGAGATTTGGAAAGCAGCAATGTGGTCTTCACCCCAAACCTTCCTTAAATATTATACTTGATCTACTATCTGCAGAACATCAGGCCTTCGGTAGAAGGGTGCTACTTGCAGTTTCCCACCCCTAAGGTATAATTACTTGCCTAATCCTCTGTGTGGTCATGCTGACGAATGACTTGGAAGAACCACCCTATTTCAGGAATCCTTCAGCATGACCACCTATTACCCACCCATAGTCCAAGGGTTATTAAGGTTACTTTACAAAGTCTGGAGGTGGACAGTAAGAGGTCAGGCTTTTAACCTCTGTTTCAGTTTGTGTTTCCTCCCAGGGGGTGGAGCCTCTCCCTCTTTCTCCGTGTGGTCATGCTGAATGATTCCTGAAAATACGTTACCGGTAAGTCTAACAGTGGTTTTGCCAACTAATAGGCTTCTCTTTAGTTTTAGATCTACATGCTGGAATACTAAATGGAGGATATATGCAAATGACTGCTAAATAGTACAGAAAATGTGAAACCAGGCAGAAGAGCTTTTCATTTGTATATAAAATACTGTAGTAAATTAAGTATTATATATACACTCCAATCACATAAAACAATCACAAAAGCAAAAAAAGTAGCAAGAAGTTAAACTCCAAGCTAAAAATGCATAAAAAATATATATATTTTTAGCATCATAAGTCAACTATTTCCACAAAGTTAAAGTACAGTAAAGAAATACTAAGCCAAACACATGGGGTCATTTGAATTGTGAAAGAGGCCCTTTCACATGCCAAATTGAATGAAAAAACAAGTTCTCTCAACTCGTGGGATTAATGGTCTATTTTTCTAGCCAATATAAGCCATACACATTTTATTTATACCCTGGATGTATATGTCCAATGTATTCTGTTGAACATTTTCCAATGTTATTTTTTTCTTTCATGTTATGCGAGTGACAAATCAAAGCAATTTAGTTAGCTGGCCAAACGTATGAAAGATATGTCAAATGTTTGGGACTAAATCTGCATACATGCAATTGTCGCTTGGTCTTGTTAGAGGGAAACATTCTTGCATACTAACGGTTTCCAAAATAAAAAAAAAAAAAAAAAAAAAAAAACAGCAACATCTCAAAAATACTTCCATTAACTAAAAAAATAAAATAAAATAAAATAAAAACATGCACATACACACACACGTAAGTGTGAGAAATATATGGCTAGAATTATACCTTGAATCTTTTTAAAAAATAGCAATCCCCCCCCCAAAGAAAAAGGAGGCACCAATCCACCAGTAATGATTGCAACAGTCTCATAGTGTCATGGAACACACAGTTTTATCCGAGAGGGGAGGAATCCTAGCTTAGTCAAATAGAATTGACCCTTTCTAGGTCAATGAACAGGTGGCATTCATAGTCTGCAATAATGTAACTGTGCCCTGCAGTTTATTTTATTTAGCATCACAATTACAGTACATCAGACACCATCAACTTACCAGTAAGCTTTTGGGTTGTAGAGTTAACCCACACACTCTATGCTGAGAGTAAGCAAGGTGAGCTTTGCCCAAAACTAGGATTGTTGGTGGGGGAATTGGCATTTGCTGAAGCCCCCTATGCTGCAATGAACACCAATTTCATTGCGTCGGGCTACATTTGGCACTGTACTAAACGGTTTTCCATTTTTAAATTGAAGAAGAAATAGCCAAGATATCGAGGTTTACACCTTCACATCATGATTGCTCTTCTGAAAATAGTGGGTGTGGTCCTGGGATCTGTGATGCTGCATAATAATCAGCTCTCTGTACTGACAGCTATGTGATGAATCTGGAGGAGACGGAGGGAGGGACCAGCAATCCTGTTCCACCCGGCTGAGCTAATTGGGGGACAGGATGAAAAAGAGAATGTCATTGTCTGAACCTGTAAAACCAGATATCTTGGCCATTTCTGCTTAAATTTCAAAAATACAATTCTGTGAAATACTCACCTGTAGAATTGGTATGAGTATACAGTATGTCCTGCTCCAGATAGATTACTTACACTTGGGTTATCCTCCACCAGATGGCGCTGCACTGCAGAGACATGCAAAACAGGCTCCTCCCGGCCCCTCAAATACCCAGGGACCTCCCACAAATCCCCAGCATTGAAAAGCAGTGAACAAGAAGCCGGGAGAATTTAACCACCAAAACTGGTAACTATAATAATGATAACAATCACCATACAGGGGATCCAGAATAACACAAAAACCAGGGTAGGGTGGAGCAGGACGTACTGGATACTCATAATACCAATTCTACAGGTGGAGTATTTCACAGAATTGTATTATTCTTAGTATACAGTACGTCCTGCTCCAGATAGATTACTTACTTACACTTGGGACATCCAATAGCAGTGTCCATAAGCAGGGTGGGATCCCCAACAAAAGGTAACAGCAGGCAGTTTAAACCACTGCCGCCTGCAAAACCTTGCGGCCAAAAACAGTATCAGCTGAGGCTCTAACCATCAACCTTGTAAAACTTTGAAAAGGTATGAACAGAAGACCAAGTAGCGGCCTTGCAAACCTGTTCAACAGAAGCCTGGTGCTGAAAGGCCCAAGAAGCACCAATAGCACGAGTAGAATGAGCAGTAAGGCGGAAGGGAGGACTCTTCCCCTTAGCAGAATAGGCCTGAATCACAGCCTGGCGAATCCATTTGCTAATAGTAGACTTGGCAGGAGCCAAACCCTTCCTAGGCCCAGAAGGGACCACAAAAAGAGCATCAGTTTCCCTGAAGGCCGCAGTGACAACCAGGTAATACTTCAGACACCTGACCACGTCCAAGGAATGCAGAACCCTTTCCTTAGCGTTGCTAGGATTAGGACACAATGAAGGGAGAACAATATCTTGATTCAAATGAAAAGCAGACACCACCTTAGGCAGAAAGTCTGGCTTAAAGCGGAACACCACCTTGTCCTGGTGTCTCTCATAGTATGGGGGCTGAAAGACAGAGCCGCCAGCTCAGACACGCACCTGACCGAAGTAATAGCCAGCAGAAAGACAACCTTGAGGGTAAGTACAGCCAGAGCAGCATCCTGAATAGGCTCAAAGGGAGCACCCTGCAAGGCAGACAAAACCAAGTTCAAATCCCAAACAGGGACCATAGGTTTACGTGGGGGACGCACATGAGTGACCCCCTGAAAGAAGGTCTTAACCAAGGAATGCTGAGCAAAAGACTTCTGAAAGAAGACAGACAGGGCAGAAACCTGACCCTTCAGAGTACTGAGTTTTAGACCCAACTCCAATCCATGCTGTAAAAACTCCAGAACCCTAGGGATTAAGAACTCCCTACAGGGAAGGGACCTAGACTCACACCAATCAATGTAGGTACGCCATACCCTATAATAGATGGCAGACTAAGTTTTCTTCCTAGCCTGTACCATGGTATCCACCACCGAGGCAGACAAGCCTTTCTCCATCAAGATGGAGGTTTCAGCAGCCAGGCCGTCAAAGCCAGAGTTTGTAAATTGGGATGGCGTAAGGGGCCCTGAGTGAGCAGATCTGGCGCCCCTGGCAGGACGTACTGGTCTACTGCCATTTGTACCAAGTCTGCGAACCACACTCTTCTCGGCCACCTGGGGGCCACCAGAATCCCTGGCACCCTTTCCATAGCAATCCTGCGCAGGACCCTGCTCAGCAGGGGGAATGGAGGAAAGACATACAGGAGCCGAAAATCCTTCCATGATATGGACAGAGCATCCGTGGCCAAGGCCAGAGGATCCTGAAACAGGGAGACAAAGGCCGGGAGCTTGTGATTGTGACGGGATGCGAACAGATCCACATCCGGTAGACCCCAACGGTGACACAGGGACTGGAATACCCTGTTGCAGAGGGACCACTCCCCCTGACAGGGAGTCCCCCTGCTCAGAGAGTCTGCCAGTAGATTCTCTGCCCCCGGGATATACGCAGCCGAAATGCATTGAAAATTGGCCTCCGCCCATGTCAGAATCCGCAACACCTCCTGGGAGGGCACCCTTGCTCCGGGTCCCTCCCTGATGGTTGATGTAGGCAACCGCTGTCCTGTTGTCTGAGCGCACCTGCACAGACAGACCCTTCAGGTGATCGGTCAACTGCTCCAGTACCAACCTGATTGCCCGTAGTTCCAGAATGTTGATGGGTAAGTGGGCCTCCTGCGGGCCCCACCTCCCCTGGAAGCGCGGGGACTTCCAGAGTCCCCCCCAACCTGACAGACTGGCATCCGTGGTGACCGTCTCCAGGGAGGGGGCCAGAAAGGACCTGCCCCCTAGCAAGTTCCTGTGGTCCAGCCACCACGAAAGGGACCTTTTGACCAAGGGGGGAAGCACACAGACCCCGTCCAAGGACGTGGGGTCCTTGTCCCATACTGACAGAAGGTGCAGTTGCAGAGGTCTCAAATGGAACTGAGCAAAGGGCACCGCCTCGAAGCTCGCCACCATCAGACCCACCAACTGCATGCCCTGCCTGAGGGAGGGCTGGGGGCACGAGAGCAGGAGCCGCACCTGCGCAGTCAGAGCTTCCACTTTCTGTTGAGGAAGAATATCCTTGACTGAACCGTATCCAGAATCATTCCCAGGAATGGGGTCACCGACGAAGGGGACAGAGAGGACTTGGGGTGATTGATCACCCAGCCAAAGGACTCCAAGGTGGACACCACCAGCTGAGTGTCCAGCACTGCCTGCTGTAGAGACCGAGAAGTGATGAGAATGTCGTCCAGGTAGGGCAGCATGCGTATGCCCCCTGACCTTATCAGAGACATCACCCCCGCCAGCACCTTGGTGAACACTCTGGGAGCTGAAGTGAGGCCAAATGGCAAGGCCACAAACTGGTAATGTTGATCTTTCAACTCGAATCTGAGAAACCTTTGGTGTCCCGGGAAAACAGAGATGTGAAGGTAAGCATCTTTGATGTCCACAGACGTCATAAAATCCCCTGGGCGCAGAGAGCCGATGGCCGAGCGCAGAGTTTCCATGCAAAAACGCCTGTTCTTGACGAACTTGTTGAGAATCTATAAATCCAGAACGGCCTGACTGACCCATCTTTTTTGGGCACTGTGAAAAGGTTGGAATAGAACCCCTTGCCCAATTCTCTTAAGGGGACCCTGCAAATGACCGCTAGATCCAGAAGACCTTGCACAACCTGTAGCAAGACCTGAGCTGATACAGGGTCCTGGGGGATCCGGGACCTGATGAATCTTGGGGGGGTGCACAGCAAACTCTATCTTGTAACCAGAGGACACTACCTCCTGAATCCACCGGTCTGAGACGTGACGCCTCCAGACGTGCACGAAGTGCTGTAGCCGTCCCCCCACCCTGACGGGCGAGGGCGCCCCATCATGCCTGAGGGGTCTTGGGAGGGGCTTTGGGTTTGGACCCCCAGGAGGAGCCAGGACATCGTCCTCTGCTCCTATGCCAGGAATCTGCGCGAGCCCCCGCGAAGGACCCCTTTCCCTGCTTAGCGCCTCGGTAGGGGACTGAAAGGGGGCCCTGGCCCCGAAAGGGCCGAGACTGCCACCTGCGCTGGGGTAACTTACCTCCTTTAGCAAAGAAGTCTCCCCAAACAGACTTAGCCCTTTAAATGGAAGCCCAGCAAGGGCCTTCTTTGCAGCATTGTCAGCAGCCCACTGGCGCAGCCACACCGCGCGGCGTATAGCTACCGCCAAGGCAGAAGATCTGGCACACATCCTAATGGCATTATCCGATGCAGACAGGATAAAGTTTACAAACACATCACAGTTGGACAGTGCATTAACCGTATCAGGTGGCAATTCGCCCGGTCCCTCGAGTGCATTTCTGACCAGAGCCCTGAGCGCCACAGAAGTAATGGCCAAGGCGCAAACCGGGCGCAGCGCCGCCCCCACAAATGCAAAGGCATGGCATGCCAATTGGTCAATGCGCCGGTCCTCAAGAGTCCCGCAGCGTAGTAGTGCCGGGGGAGTGCATAATAGAGGTGTTAGACAGCCCTAGAATAGGAGCATCGACCTCGGGGGGCGATGACCAGCACTTGACCATATCAGCAGGAAAAGGATACTTCCTGTCCAAACTCGTAGGTATCCCGGGAAGTCTACTAGGGTGTTCCCACTCCTTAAGCATGAGGTTATTGAAATGGGTTTGCTCAGGAAATTCCAATCGAGCCTTAGCAGTATGAAAGAGCTCACCCCTTTGCCTGGGAGCCGCAACAGGGGGAGAGATGGACAAAACCTCAAAAATCTGAACCAGCAGCCTGTCAGTATCATCCGGGGTCCAGGGATCAGAGCCAGAATCGTCATGACCCCTGGACCTCTCGTCAGATGACCCCAAGTCAGAGAACAGCTCCCCTTCGTCCGAGGGGGTATAGCCATAAAGTGCCACTTTTTAGCGGTGTTCTGACGCGCTAAGTATTAGCAATCAATTTTTCAACACTGCCCAGTCTAGCAGCCACATCAGGATGAGAATCCCCGCTTGTATTGGGGGTTAGACTCAGGCTTGGGGGAGTAGGTGACGTGAGGCGAGGTGCAGGCCCAGCCACCGGAGGGGCGGGAAGTACCATTAGCGCCTGCTGCGCACAAGTAACACAGACCCGTGCATTGTCACCACTGATAGGTGAGACCCCACAAGCTACACACAGCAGGGCTTGTCCCGAAGGAACCCCGGTCACATTATCCTGGGATGCCTCCATATGGTGATTAATAGGCACAATAGGCCAGTAGGGACTGACGCTGTAAGCTACCCTGGATGCCCCAATGACCCGCAGGGAAGTGGGAGTAATTATACTGGGCCCAACAGGCAATTACACAGGGCCGGGAGAAGCCACCGGATTCACCCGTCTGAAAGACATAATGAGAATAAGGGGTGTAATAAGGGGGAGAACCATGCACAGTAAGCAAGAAGCATAAAAATCGCCCGCGAGGGCACTTACAGACCGCGGAAGGGGGGACCGTTATCCACTCGCGTGTGCACCTACATCAAAATGGCGCCAAACGAACCTCGAAGGGCGGGCCAGAGCAGGCCGTGACGCGGAGCGTGCCAAGCCAGGTCCCCGCCCCCCGAAGAGCGCGAAGCTCTAAGACAGCAACCAATGATGTCATGAAGATCGACGTGTATGGCACACTTAGAATAGATGAATGCCAATGATGGCGACGACGTCGCCCGGCGCAGAACATCCATAGGAAGGAAAAAGCGCGCGCGGCGGCGGCAGTTACACAAGTAAAAATACAAATCAGCGCGGCGGCTGACACCCCGTATACAAGTCCAAGGACATTACAAAGGCCTTATGCATGTAATCACAATACACTGGCACCAAACACACACACGCCTTTCTTTCCCCCCCCCCCGAGCTATGGGGGGAACGAGGGAGGATGGCGGCCCTTTGTACAGGGCCCACCGCTACACGGGGCATAGGGCAATAATGCGGGAGGGGCATCCCATAAAGGCTCACCATCAGCCTATACCGCCTACCCTTTGGTGAGGGACTGCGGTGGAGCATGGCTCCCTAAGCACGCATGGTGCTGCCTACCTTCACCCGACCAGCGCAGCCCAGGCTGGGAGGCACATCATCACCAGGGGCGGGAACAGTCCGACAGGGCCGCAGGCTTTAATAGCCCAGCTCACCTGCGATAGAGTGATACTTCATGTCTTCGCAGTTAGCACTGCAGAGAAATTTGGGGATTTGTGGGAGGTCCCTGGGTATTTGAGAGGCCGGGAGGAGCCTGTTTTGCATGTGTCTGCAGTGCAGCGCCATCTGGCGGAGGATAACCCAAGTGTAAGTAATTATCTGGAGCAGGACGTACTGTATACTAAGAATATGGAAAACAGTTTAGGACAGTGCCAAATGTAGCCCGATGCAATGGTGTAACAATTACTATGAAAGAGGTCCCATGCCCATTTTCTACACAATTACATTAACTGATCATCTAAATGATCATCTAATTAGGAGATACAATGAAGGGCATCTACAAGTTAATATTAAACACCAACATGGTGTAGACGAAGTTTTGTATCGAGACATGATGCATATTCAGACATGATGCATATTATGGGCTAATTGTTTCACCTAATAATCAGTATAAAAAACGTTACCTGCCACTCGCAGAACAATAGGGTTGATTCAGAGCCCCTTTATCATCTTTTTTTGCGTGAGAATTTGCATTCTCGTTCTTTTTTCCCCCTCGTCCAATTCAGCAGAGCCTTTTTTCTATGAGAATTTTAGTGTGAAATGTTTTCATTTTTGCATGATTTTTCGTTTGGTAGCTAGACCTCCATAAAAACAATGAGAAAGGGGCTCTGAAGCAACCCGAATATCCTAAACAAAACCCATGTGGTGGTATACGTGGTGAGGCCTTGACCACATGACTCAGGACCCCTCCAAGCTGCATTTTCCTGAGACGGCGAGACATTGTCAAGTTGACTGAAGCCTGCAGCCAATGTTGTGGATGACCTTTGCAGCATGAGAACCAGTGAGAGATGCATTCGGCAGCCTGACTGAATAGTGCAATACAGTGCTGGGGGCAGGGAATTTTGGTATCTCTACAGGTTCAGGAACCTACCCGAGCCCATGCCAGTGGACCCTCCTGCTCAGCTTCCTCCATAGACTTCAGTCCGGACTGTATACAACCCCCCAGCATAGCAAAACCTGCAGTCATTGACATATTGTCTACATTACAGCATTGCATGCTAATAATTGGAAAATTGTTGATGTGAACTATCCAGCCATTTGGGCTTTTAAATTGGAAACTCGGGTGGGCATCCCCTGCTGTCCAGACATTTGGGCTTTTGAATTGGAGACTCAGGGATCCATTGCTGTAGCTTATAAACAGCAAGTTGACTCTGCTTGGAGTGGATATTTTCCCAGTGCCATTTTGGCTTCATCAGGGTAGGTGCCTGGAGATGCACACACTGAACAGGTTTTGTGCCCTGTATTTTTTTAGGGTCTTAGAGTCGGTAGCATGTGCGAGTTCCAGTTAAGCTAGGCAATGTACTTTGTTTTTTTTCATTTTTCTGATGCCGGTTTTTATTTTTCTCCCTAGGGTGGGTGGGGGAGGGGTTGATTTTTTTTTGGGGGGGGGGCTGTATTTGTTGAGGTTACTTATGGACTTTTTTTTGTACTGAACTTAGACCCAGTGTCTTGTGTAACAATTCACTTTAGCGGGGTAGGTTGTAAATGGGGGGGGGTAGCAAAGTGTAGTTGGATCCGCTTAACCCCCCCCCCCCACTTGATTTCAGGTTGATATCCTGCCTGCTCTAAAACTGGAAGTCCCACAAATGAACATTGTTCTGTGTGGAAGGTATGGAAAAAATGTTAGGCAACCACAAGTGGCAAACAGGTTTGTGAATTAACCTAGCCCAAGGCTAGGGCGTAAGACCAAAGGATTCTTTAAAATGTCTTTTGCAACAACCGAAATGTGGAGGTGGATTTTGACTTGAAAAGTGCATCAGTCACTGGATATTCAGAATGCTAATAGAGATTAAAAACACAAACATAGCTATTAGCAAGATGTTTAGAGAGACACGCAGATGTCTATGGTACCTTTATACATACGGCACACCACAAAAAAAAAAAAAAAAAAAAAAGGTAACCGAACAAGCTCCACTGGTCTGTTGCCAACATCTGCACTAAACTTAAAGCAAGCTCAATCTTGTTTAAGACATTTCAAACACATGATCTGTATGCTCAATTCTTTACCTGTCCATTCCTAAAATAAGGGTTACAGGGGTAATCTAAAAACTATTGTACGATTCATGGCTTTAAGGCCATATTCACTGTTCATTTGTTGAGAGGAGACTACGAAAGGAGTGGAGTAAATTAAACTAGATTTCATGAATTAATGTACACATAAAGCTGATCTTTCAAAGGCGTTTTCCTGTGTGCGTCATTGTGACTTCAAATGCCTGGTGGGTGTACAATTTAAGTCCTGGCTTAAATGAGCAATAGAAGTACGTCTCATTACCAATAAGGATGCCATGTGTTTTACATATGGCCGTGTCATAAGGGTTCCATGACGAACATTTCTCTACCATTCAAAGTCACAGCAGAACAACGACACGTTACTCAATCAACTCAAAGCTAGCAAGGTGGTGAGAGCATAGGGAGTGGCTACTTACGCCACTTGCACTGTAAAACACACAACATATGCAGTCTTCAATCAGGCCATATACATCCAGTAAACTTAAACTACAAAAAACAGAAACATTTAAAAACAGCAAAAGCAAAATATACATTTCAGAGCAATAAGAAAACATTTGTTTTCTTCAGGAAAAAAAGATACTGTA
Source organism: Gastrophryne carolinensis (assembly GCA_027917425.1). Taxonomy (NCBI): domain Eukaryota; kingdom Metazoa; phylum Chordata; class Amphibia; order Anura; family Microhylidae; genus Gastrophryne; species Gastrophryne carolinensis. The sequence goes on from CM051234.1 coordinate 220,325,927, forward strand.
TTTGCTAAACAGCAATAGGTCTTTACATTATTATTGGTGGATTTCAACTAAAATATATTATGCATACAGGCAGATGTGGAAGGCTTCTGCTAGATTAAAGTAAACCTAAATTAGAACACTTCCTAACTAATCTAAAAAGAGTAGTCATCAAAAGATGCACCATTTTGGCACTCTTGTCCCTTGGTTCACTCATCGAGAGCAAGCACATCAAGTCACAGTAATCCCGCAGCCGTCTCCGAACACAGCAGAATATGCTCAAGACTAAAAGCTGCCATGCCCAACTCAACTAGGACCCAGAAATCAAAGCAAAGAAAACAGCATCACTTAGAATACATACGTACATAATAATGATTTGGGATGGCTTTTGTTTTACACCGTTTCCAAGGTGTATAAGGTGGGAGAAGGTTAGTGTGAGAACTCCCAGACCGGCAAACTAGAATTCCTTATCAGCAACATCTAAATATAAAACAAGTAAGGTCATCTCAAGACCGTAAAGGAACAGCTCCACTAGTCCAGAGTGGTCAGATGCCACAGTCTGGCAAACACCCAGATACTTGCAAACCTTAAAAGAGGTCACACCACTTAAAAGGTGTGGTGGTCATTTAAACCGGACCTTCCGCATGAATTAATGAAAAGGCCAAACCCTTAAAAAAAAACTTCCTAGCATCTAAGATTAATATATTTTAAGTTTTTAGTCAGTCACTTACTTACTTATTCTTTCCCCCACCAGGCTGCAACTCTGTTCAAGACTCTAGGATAAGGCGCCGCCATCTTGACACAGAAGCATCACATACTGAGGAGAGGAGAGGGGTGAATAGTCCAGGGGGCGGGGTTATACCTGTGCTTTGCGCAGACAAAGCAGAGCTGGGGTCAGAGAAAGGACAGCAATCCCAGAATGCATAGCGACACAGTCAGAATACACTTCCTGTTTGCTGGCTGCCTGATGCTCCATGAGCCGCCATCTTGGATGTTTAAAGGCTCATAACATGCAGTAGATGCAGGTAGGATGATTTTTAATGTGAACAATCTGTATGTACATGGTATGGGAAACATAAGTGGCTCTTATTCAGGGTGAAGGTCCACTTTAAACAAAAAGGGTCTTTAAGAGAGGCCTAGACCCGGCCTGCCAAATCTTTTTCTCCTAAAAGGGGAGCATGCACCTCCTTGTGGAACTGGACCTAGAGTCTTGGCTATAAGATTTCTGATTGGGGCAAAATGACTGGAAATGGAAAAATAGCTTGTTGGCCTGCAAAAAATGCTTTGTTAAAGACAAGGAGGACGTAGGTTCCCATCTTTCAGGCTAAGTGCTGGTTATCCACAGAGGGCTGTCTCACAATCAAGTACTCACCTTGCCCGTCAGTCCGACACGTATTCAGGAATTATGGAATTATTAGTAAAAGGTTAAACACCTATAAGACTACTACAGTCTTCTCTAGGCTGTTTGGGTGCATAGTTAGGCATGCTTGCACACACACAAAATTTGTATACAACAAATGGAGTAATAAAACAAAGTGCAACTCCACAAGCTAGCATAGAAAATACTAACCAGCAGCCAGCACAAACCCACTTGTTGAACAGCCATTGCAACGCAGCCATTACAAAGCAATGGCCACAAGCAGAGAAGACATTTGCTAAGTGACTACTGGGAACCGATCCCAAATAATAAAAGGAAAAGGAAATTAATGATCAGAAATGCCCTTCCTCTGCTGCAAATAAAGATACTTACGAATTCTAGGAAAGCCAATGCTAATAGTTTCCTGCCAACAATGTGAACTCTTGAGCACTTCCCAAGACTTCAAAAGATGACACACATCATTTATAATTATTTAACAAGAATGGCTCCCCAAATCGTATATTGCAGACATTTACACAAACTCATAAGCCTCCGAATACTAGGGCAGCATGGAATGAAGAAAAACCCAGAAACACACAGAATGATTTCTATCATAGTACACACACATACATTTGTGCAAAATGGGGCTGACATTAAGCAGAATAGAACATAGATGTTATCTGCAAAGACTTTACAGGGAGAGAAGGGAGAAGATATGCTTTATATCAGGAGCAGGAAAAAAGTTTGCAGATGTTGCACAACCAATTTCCTTTCGTTGCAGACTCTTAGATGTAGAGGCCAAGTACCATAGGCAGCTAAACATGGTTTAAAACAAATCTGACGGTTTTCGCTTCAATACAGGTTTAAAATAGAAACCTAGAGTTAAATAGGAGGTAAAGTTTGAATGCAACAAGCTACATGACGACACTCCACCACCCAAAAAAAAAATCCTGGCTTTATAGTAGGTTGCCTCGAAAAGCTGTACACTCCTCTGCGGTCTTGCAGAGCCATCTTTCTAAACCCAAGATTGGGTCATGGTCACCATTCCTTATGGGGGCACTGCAAAAGTTCTGGGTATGCGTCCTTACATTTCAGATGACCAATATACATTGAGCAATTTTGTTTGGAAATAACAAAACTGAGGGGGGGGAAACAGTTTTACAGGGGTGAAGCAGAGCACCCAGGATGCTCTAAGGGTAGTTCACTGTGTCGTACAACAGATTTGGATGCTGTCCTCCAGAAAGGAGCGACTGCCTATGCACATATGTACAAGCACAGCCAGAATGCTAAAGGTAAAATAAGACAGTTCTGTGAGTACTCACCTGTAGAATTGTTTTTGTTCTTGCATGGCACGGCCTGCTTCAGTATTCATAACAGTTGGGTTATTCCGCCACAAGGTGGCGCAGTGTACTGCAGAAGAGCTGTGGCATCTCCCGGCCCCTTATAAAAACGGGATTAACCATAGAGTTCCCAGCGTAGACAAGCAGCGAGACAAGAAGCCGGGAGAGAATAAAGGTGAAAAATGTAAAAAAGGTAAAAAACCCCAATTAACTTGGAACAATCACCATAAAGAGGCAACCAAGAATAACGATAACAAGGGTGGGGTGAAGCAGGCCGTGCCATGCAAGAACAAAAAATTCTACAGGTGAGTACTCACAGAATTGTCTTTTTCTTATGAATACTGAAGCAGGCCGTGCCATGCAATAACAGTTGGGACATCCAAAAGCAGTGTCCAAAAGTAGGGTGGGATCCCCAATGAGTAACGGCCGGCAGTTTAAATCACTACTGCCTGAAGTACCTTGCGGCCAAAAGCAGCGTCCGCTGAGGCCTTAACATCAACCTTGTAAAACTTGGAAGAAGTATGAACAGAAGACCAAGTAGCGGCCTTGCAAACTTGTTCAACAGAAGCTTGGTGCTGAAAAGCCCAAGAGGCACCAATAGCACGAGTGGAATGAGCAGTAACCCTAAAGGGAGGTTCCTTCCCCTTAGCAGAATAGGCTTGTACCACCGCCTGACGGATCCACTTGCTGATAGTGGATTTAGCCGGAGGCAAACCCTTCCTAGGTCCAGAAGTGAGAACAAAAAGAGCATCAGATTTCCTGAAAGGCTCAGTAGCGACCAAATAAAACTTCAGAGCCCTGACCACATCCAAAGAATGCAGTGTCCGCTCCTTGGAATTAGCAGGATTAGGACACAACGGAGGCAAAACAATGTCCTGATTGAGATGAAAGGCAGACACGGCCTTAGGCAAGAAATCCGGCTTAAGCTGAAACACCACCTTATCCTGATGCCGCTCAAAATAAGGTTTGTTGGAAAGCGCCACCAGTTCAGAAACTCGCCTGACAGAAGTGATAGCCACCAAAAAGGCTACCTTAAGAGTCAGAATGGGCAAGGCAGCCCGGCTCAAAGGGAGGACCCTGAAGAGCAGACAACACCAGATTCAAGTCCCCAGACTGGTAGCAAATCTAAGGCCGGAATCTAAACCATGTTGTAAAAATTCCAGAATCCTGGGGATGGAAAAAACCCGACAGGGAAGAGACTTGGACTCACACCAGGCAATGTAAGCATGCCAGACCCTGTAATAGATAAAGGACGAGGACTTCTTCCTAGCACGAATCATGGTATCCACAACAGAGGCAGGCAACCCCTTTTCCATCAAGATGGGGGTTTCAGCAGCCAAGCCGTTAAAGCAAGCGTTTGTAAGTTGGGATGGCGTAGCTGACCATGAGTGAGAAGATCTGGATCCTTGGGCAAGACGTACTGATCTACTGCCAACTGCACGACGTCTGCGAACCACACCCTTCTTGGCCAACAGGGGGCCACCAGGATGGCTGGCACCCCCTCCTGGGCTATCTTGTGCAGCACCCTGCCCAGTAGAGGGAACGGAGGGAACACAGAGAAGCCGAAACTCCGTCCAAAGCATTGCCAGTGCATCCGTGGCGAAGGCCAGAGGATCCTGTGACAGGGAGACAAACTTAGGAAGCTTGTGATTGTGACAGGACGCAAACAGGTCCACATCCGGCTGACCCCAGCGGTGACACAGGGAGTGAAACACCTGGTTGTTGAGGGACCATTCCCCCAGACGAGACGTCCTCCTGCTCAGGGAGTCCGCCACCTGGTTCTCCACCCCCAGAATGTATACCGCTGAGATGTAGGGAACATTCTGTTCCGCCCAAGACCGCCATCTGGTTGTCTGAGCGAATCTGAACAGCCCGACCCCGAAGGTGTGTGATCAGCTGAGAAAGAACCAACCTGATCGCCCTCAGTTCCAGTACATTGATGGGAGCATGGGCCTCCTGGGGGCCCCACCGACCTTGGAACTTCAGAGACTTCCAAAAGCCCCCCAGCCTGTCAGACTGGCATCTGTGGTGACCGTCTCCCAGCACGGGGGCAGGAAAGTCCTGCCCACCAGAAGACAGAGCAAATTCCTGATCCAGGGACACAGGGTCCCAATCCCAGACTGACAAGAGGTGCAACTGAAGAGAGACTGACAAAAGGTGCAACTGAAGAGGTCTCATGTGAAACTGAGCACAGGGGACCGCCTCGAAGCTTCACCAGCGCCACCATCAGGCCCACCAACTGCATCCCCAGACAGATGGAGGGATGAGGACACGAGCAGAGCCCGTGCCTGCTTCTGAAGGCCCTCCACCTTCTGCTGAGGAAGGAACACCTTGACCTGAGAGGTATCCAGTGTCATGCCCAGAAAGGACCTCACCAAGGACGGGGACAGTGAAGATTCGGGAAAGTTGATCACCCAGCCGAAGGACTCCAGAGTGGAGGTCACCACCCGGGTTTCCTGCTCGGCCTGATGAAAGGACTGGGCCACAATAAGGATGTCGTCCAGGTAAGGAAGGACGCGAATGCACTGGTTCCGTAGCAGAGCCATCACCCCCCCCCAGCACCTTGGTGAACACCCAAGGCGCCGAGGTGATACCAAAGGGTAAAGCTACTAACTGGTAATGCTGAATCTCCAGCGCGAACACCTAGGCACATGAAGATAGGCACATGAAGATAAGCATCCTTGATGGTGGACGGTGGTCATGAAGTCGCCCGGGCGAAGGGTACTGACAGCCGAGCGTAGCGTCTCCATGCGAAAATGCTTGAATCTGACAAACTTGTTGAGGCCCTTCAAGTCCAGGATGGGCCTCAGAGAGCCGTCCTATTTGGGGACCGTGAAAAGATTGGAATAGTACCCCTGACCCTGTTCTTGAGGGGGCACCGGACAAATGACCCCTGACTCCAGCAGGCATTGAACCGCCGAAAGCAAGCCTTGAGCTGACAGGGGGTTTAAAGACATCCGGGATCTGATGAATCTTGGGGGCGGCCAGGCTGCAAACTCTATCTTGTAACCGGAGGACACCACCTCTTGAATCCACCGGTCTGAGACGTGGAACCTCCAGACGTGAGCAAAGAGCCAAAGCTGCCCCCCCACCCGCATGGGGAGGGGGTTTGGGCTTGTAACCCCAGGACGACCACAAGATCTGCCATGGCCCCAAGGATCTCTGCGGATACCTGAGAAGAGGGAGCCACGACCTCCTCTGGGAGTACGAAAGGAGGGGAAGGAGGCGGAGGGCCCCCGAAAGGGCCGGGGCTGCCTCCTATGCTGAGGTAGTCCGCCATCCTTGGCTAAAACATCAAGACGCTCACCGAAGAGCCGCAGCCCCGCAAAGGGGAGCCCAGTGAGAGCCTTCTTAGCAGCAGCGTCAGCTGGCCACTGACGCAACCAAACAGAGTGGCGCATAGCCACCAAAAGTGCAGAGGCCCTACCGCCCAGCCTCACAGCATCATCCATGGCAGTAAGGATAAATGCATCAGAGCAAAGCAAGAGGGCCCTATAATCCTCCCTCCTCCTACCAGCCATAGCGCCATCACATAGACGCTTGAGCAGTTTCTTAAGGGCAATAGCTGTAATGGCAGCAGAACAGGCCGGGCGCAGTCCAACCCCCACACAAGTAAAAGCATGGCAGGCCAGCTAATCCATGCGCCGGTCCTCGCTGTCCCTCAGTGGTAGTGTCAGGGGAAGGCATGACCGAGGTATTGGACAGACCTAGCACGGGAGCGTCCACCTCAGGGGGACAAGACCACCGCTTTACTAGATCAGCAGAAAAGGGATGCCTCTTATCCAATCCCTTGGGCACAGCGGGCAGCCTGTTAGGACGTTCCCACTCCTTAAGCACCATAGTAGTAAAATGTCCCTGCTCAGGGAACTCAAGATGCTGTTTATCAGGCCGAAAGAGCTCACCCTGCTTTTTCTTAGCCACCTCAGGGGGAGCAGTGTGCAACATTTCAAAAATGTGAGACCACAGATTATCAGTGTCCTCAGGGTACCACGATTCCTCCCCGGATGCAGACCCAGGGTCACTATCGCAACCCTCCTGCCGGTCCCCAGAGGGGTCAGAGTCCTGGAACAGTTCCCCTTCCTCTAGGGAATAACGTCCACCAGTGGCATCAAACTCCTCATACTCCTCTGTGGAGCGTGAGGGAGTGGAAGTCAGGTGCCACTTCTTGCCAGAGGCCTTCCTAGGAACAGGCCCAGCAAGCTGCCTCTCAATGTTGGCCACACGAAGTGCCAGATTAGACTGTGACCCCCTGCCATTATCCCCCTCACTGGGGGCCAACTGCAGGAGTGGGGGTGTAGGCGACTGAAGGGGGCGCAGAGCTAGGAAGCGATGCAGGCAAACCAGCTTGGAGCACAAGGACACTTTGGGCGCACGGCACGCACACCCCGACACTGTCACTCACAGGGGATACCCCACACATGGCACACAGCCGGGATTGCCCCGAAGGACCCCCAAGCACGCTATCCCCATTAGCCTCCATATGGTGATTAACACAGGCGCAATAGGCCAGCACTGGGCAAAGGCTAATATAAAAGCCACCCGGGATGCCCTCCCACGGGATGCCCCCAGAAGTCAGTAAAGGGGGGGATGAGGGTGAGGAAGGAGTAGAGCCGGGAGAAACCACAACCCACTGGTATCCCGCCTGAAAAACATAAGTAAAAACAACACATGAGCATCCCGTAGCACATGCACCACAAGACCAATTTAAAAAATACCCCAAGGGGGACTCACAGACATAGGAAATCGTAGGATCACCAAGCCTTAGACCGCTGGATGAAGCTACACACGAGGATACAGCACCGCAGCCAGAAAGGGAGAAAACCAAATGCGCAGCTAATCCAAAATGGCGCCGGCAGAAGTACCTCGAGGGGCGGGCAGCGGGGGGGACGACGCGATACGCGTCATCCCCCGGTCCCGCCACCCTCCGAAGAGCGCGTAAACGGCGCCCACGTGACCCCGCCGGCGCCTTGACTAAGCAAAAACGCCACAGGTTATAGCGCCACCCGCCGGAGTGCAGTACAAAGCGGCGCGGCGGCTAAAAAACAAAAAAAAAAAAAACACACTGTACACAGCAAAATACTCCACAACTAACACCACTCGCCGCTACCACCCGCCCCCAACACAAGTCAGAGGGGGGGGGGGGGAAGGGGAGAGAGACGAAAGCCAGCGGCGAGTATCCAGGTAAGGGGGGGGGGGGGCCCTGAAGGAAAAGAAAAAGATGCAGTCCCCCAAAACTCACCCCCTCAGAAGCCAGGACAGGAACTCTGCATCCCTAGTAGGCTCACCATAAAGCCTATGGCCGGCTACCCTTTGTGGAACAGGGTCTGCGGCTTGGAGCAGCGCTCCTGGAGCACTTGACCCTAGTGCTATTCTACCCTCACCCGATCTGTCATCCAAGGCTGGGAGGCAGAGAGGGTCCAGAAACGGGTGGAAATAGACATGCAGGGCCGCAGGCTTGGTTGCCCTGCTCACCTGCGCATAGAGAGAGAGCCATCTTCTATCTTCGCAGTTTCACTGCAGAGGAAACACTGGGAACTCTATGGTTAATCCCGTTTTTATAGGGGGCCGGGAGATGCCACAGCTCTTCTGCAGTACACTACGCCACCTTGTGGCGGAATAACCCAACTGTTATGAATACTGAAGCAGGCCGTGCCATGCAATAAGAAAATACAAATTTTTAAAAATATACACATTTTTAAAAATATACAAAAAATGTTTTACATTTTTTTTGACCTACCACCAGTCACAGTCACAAAATTAGAACAAAGTTTTCTGAACTAAAAAACAAGGGTTAACCGATCACTGGCATATGAACATTTTTTTACTGATCTCTACGATTTATTCCTCAAGACATTTCTCATGTTTTTTAAAGTGCAGCTATACTCAGAGGGAAGTTTATGTCGTCACCTTCCATCCCCAGACCAGTGCCCCAAAACAGCCTGTGTGTGTTTTTTTTTTACTAAAGCCTTTACCCAATATTCAGAACACCACGAACTGGATGTAGTTGGCCATAATGCTCCATGGCCAGGCAGCCCAGTCCCCCCATTGAGGATTCATCCAGGTACAGTACATAAAGGGAAACAAGCCAAACTTCCTTTCTGGGTATAGGATCACTTTAACGGAAAAAATCTTAACGTTTCCCTGCATTACACATTGACATTTAGGATAAAAAAAGGTCTCTAGAAATGTGTACAATTTAAGTATTACCCTGCCCTCATCTTTGCATTTAATATTTGTCATTGTTGGAGTGTAACAATAAGCATGGCATTACTGAGCAAAACAGCAGTCCGGTTTCCAGCATAATTTACACCCCTCTTCAAAACAGTTTAAAGGAAGGTGAAAAATCCGATGTTGCAGTGCAATTACTGTTCACATGTTGACATACATCCCCTAAGGGGTAAAACAATTAAGACGGCTTCTGCTCTGTGACCCGTGCTTCATGAATCAGGAGAGGAAACCCTGCCAGAGACTCATCCTGCTATAGTGAGCATAGAGCGAGAGCACAGCAAAGCATGCAAGTGATTTACAACCCTACTTTTGCAACCCCTATGACTGAAATGTGAAAAAATACAACAGAATACATAAAACCCTTGTCTATACATGCAAGGGGCGTTGTTCATGGTCCATTAGACTGGAGTTTTAAAACTCTTTAATGCTTATGGCCCATTTAATGGCTTTTCGCCCCTACTTTTCCCTCTAGCTTGTCTAAACGGTTACAGTTTGTTTCTCTATCCCTAGGGGCCTAGTCTTGTTTCCTAGTCTGGATATGCCTCTGTCAGATGTGAAAGGAATCTCTCAGCCGCTTTGAAAATGATCATGAGTCACAGCCCCTCTATTAAGACGACGGACTCCTTCAAAAGGAAACTGCCCTGCAGTAACGTGTCTTAGTACTGAGTACGTCTGAACAGGAACTGAACACTTTGGCATGGATTATACAATAAAGGCGAACAGCCTGTTAAACTCGACTTACTCTTGTCTACAATAACCAGAGAAAATAGGTTTATTCCATGTGTGAAGAGACTGGGCCAAAGAACACTACAAGAATGCCACAGTGCGCTCTGTGTAAAGTAAAAATAAGTATAATCTATTGAGAGAGATAGAGGCATGCCACAAAAGTTTCTCCAATGCAAAAGATGGACCACCAGCTGCAGCTAGCCTTGATACAAATCTTATACACCAAATCAAGAGCAACCATGTAGAAAATATACCATAACCCCCAATTTGAATCAGTGCCTATATGCTGCTGGAGGAATTTGTGCTAGTTTTCCACTGCAGTTGCCATCTTGGAACATCATCCTCCCCCAGGTACCACTCTACCTCCCTCTTCTCGCTTAGGTGTATAATTATGGGCCTTGTACAGTATGAGTGCCCTGGAAGTAAACAGGCATGACACAAGTCTGCCAGTTTGCTCTGCACCAGGCTGCATTGGGCACTTTCAACTTTCCAGTAACTGGCCACCCAGGAAGCATTGTGGAGCACTGAAGGATAAATTACACAACTGTAAGGGTAACAATATCAAACAATCTCAATCTGCAGGGGCCAGAGGGAGACACCAGCAGGACTCTGTACCCAACCTAAAGCGATTTCACATCCATTTTTCAACCAGACAACAAGTAAAAGCTGAATGGATAATTCCATATTGGTTTGGTAAAACTCCCTACACACCACAGGATCTAAAAAAGAACTGACTGGTTAGATTATTTTCATCTTATATCACAAATCTGAAAGTGTTAACACCCATCCTGAAGTTGTAACAATAGCTGAAGAAAAGAAGATTAATCATTGTCGAGATTATCCAAATAATTTGGGATTTTTCTGGAGAGGCAAATTTTTGAGAAGCAACAAGAACTTCTGAGCTTTTCTCAATCAGCACACAATAAGGCTTGGCTTCTTCAAATCAGGTCAAATTTGTAACAGGGTACATATTTGGAAGTTACAGAATAACAGCAGCCTATGGGAATCCGGAAACAAATAAAACTGTGCCTCTTCACATGTGTCATCATCATGTACCCTCCTCCAGCCTTAGCATTCAGCCACAGCTAATGATAGGTACGAGGGGCAGCAGAGCTTTTATACTACAGAGACAGAGCCTTTGATATCACTGGAGGGGGAGGGGGTCCAAGAAATTCCCCTCCAGTGATGTATGCTCTGCCTCAGGGGAAAAAAATGCCTCCTTAACCGGCTCCTGGGATTAAACATGTCTGGAAACCAGGATGGAATGAGGGGGGGGGGGGGACTGATAAGTGGTCCAGTGGACCCATATACTAGTTCACACGGTGGGGGTCGTATGTCACCTGCCCGATTACCGGCACCATCTCTTGGGATTCAAATGGAAAACTCATGCAAGTCGGGAAATATACAGCACAGATGATTCTTACGCTGCAAGTGTGTTTTTTTTTTTCACCAGCTGCTGAAATAACCCTTATGTGGCAGTGCAGTCATGGTTACAAAAGTGCACATGAATGTCATCCCTCAGTAAACCACCCACATGTCTCTATATTTTAGCTCACATTGAGCAACCTCTATGAGCTGTGTTCTTGCTACCAGTTCAATGTCCTCATCCTTCCTGTTAGTGCATACAACTCCCACCAATTTCCTCTGCTTCCTATATTTGCTGTGTCTACAACATGGAACCGAAATCCCCTAGAGAGCCAGATCATGACAAACCTAACAAAAATCTATAACTCCTTAGAAACACAAATTCTTTGGCATTCTGTATTTTTATTTAGTTATGTGGAACAGTGTAAGAGTTACTTTTCCTGGCCATTGCCATTTCCCTCATTTTCTTCCTTGCAGTAACTGCCATAGAATAACAAAACAGGAAATCTGTTGGGAAAATGGTGCAAATACATTTTAGACAAAAACAGTTCAGGTTTAACCGCCAATGTGTTTAAACTAGTTCAATTTGCAGCAGTGTAAATCACCATCCCAACCCTACAAGCTAACCTCGATTACACTAATGAAATGGATGCTCTTACCTGGCCCATGCTGCAAGTCCATTAATTAAACCAGAAGCCCTGTTGTATTCACAGCAGCCCTGGTGCTCCTAAGACAGTGAGTTCCGCTTTTCACCAAATCACTGCAGCAACAATTGAGTGACAAAAGGGTTACTGAAGGCAATAGCGGGGCCTGGTTTGGCCACCGATAAAACAGCACATAAGAGGACCCACAGCAGACCTGAAGAGTATATTTTTAGATTTTATTGGGCCACGCAGGGTTAGGTTAGCGGGAGGCGTGTAAGGTCTGCTTTAAAGGGCAAGTCTATCCAAACTGTTTTAGACTGGGAGAGGAACAACAACAAGAAACCAAATACATTTATTTTGCAATTTGTGACCAACAATACCACAGACCAAGTAGTTTGAAGCTGCATAGAAGTGGTGTTCCCCAGTGTAGTAGCATAATGTACAACAAAAAAGAAAATCTTAACTGACGTCAATATGCCCTGGCAAAAATACAATTCTGTGATTACTCACCTGTAGAATTGGTATTATATGTATACAGCACGTCCTGTTCCAGAAGATATTCCTTACACTTGGGATATACTCCAGTAGATGGCGCTGGACTGCAGAGTAAGGTAGGGTGGGATCCCCAAAAGTAGACAGTTTAAACCACTGCCGCCTGCAGAACCTTGCGGCCAAAAGCAGCATCAGCTGAGGCCCTAACATCAACCTTGTAAAAGTTTGAAAAAGTATGAACAGAAGATCAAGTAGCGGTCTTGCAAACTTGTTCAATAGAATCTTGGTGCTGAAAAGTCCAAGAGGCACCAATAGCATGACTAGAATGTGCAGTAAGGCGGAAGGGAGGCTCCTTCCCCTAAGCAGAGTAGGCCTTTATCATAGACTGACGGATCCACTTACTGATAGTGGACTTAGCTGGAGCCAGACCCTTCTTAGGTACAGACGGAAGCACAAAAAGAGCATCAGTGTTCCTGAAGGATTCAGTAGCCACCAAATAGAACTTTCAGTTAAGTACGTCCAAAGAATGCAAAACCCTTTCCTTAGGGTTACTGGGATTAGGACACAGAGAAGGCAAAATTGTCTCCCTTAACGCCAAGGGCTTGAACGGCCCTGAGAAAAGGTCATTGATTTTAAGGAATTTGTGGGGTTTGGGTGCCCAGATGGGATTTCTCCAGGAGACCCACTTCAGGTTGTCCAACCCCCCTTCGTTGGGTGATAGGAATTTCCTCAGAGCTTATTACAGTTACTCACCTGATTCTAGATCCCGGGGTGTCAGCATAGTGATTTCCAAATCCGTTGTATGGGAACTTGTTGACTATAAGGTTGATGAGGAGGGCAGATGGCTCTTTGTCAAGCGGAAGGTGCAATCCGAAATGGTTACACTAGCTAACATACGCTCCGAACTTAGGACAACTCACCTTTATAGAAAGCATGTTAGAAGCCTTGGTGGACTTCCGTGAGGGTCTTCAACCTGACGCTTGACCCACTCTTGGACACTTCCAGGGGGGTCCCCATTTGGCGCATCCTAAACGTAAGCGTCTCAAGAAGATCCTTAACTCATTCCAACTGGTGGATCCCTGGAGAATCCAGCACCCAAGCACATGGGACTTCGTCTTGGAGGTTGTCCAAAAAGAACTTAAGGATTACTTTGAGCTGAATGAGGGACCGGAGATTTCGCCCGGAGTCCTTTGGGAAGCCCACAAATGCTTCATTAGGGGGGTACTAATTAGTCAGGGGTCCCGAATTAAAAAGGAGAAAGCTGAGTGCATTGTGCGACTCCTTGAGGAGATTGGGAGGCTGGAAACCTTGCGTAAGGAATCTTTGGCAGCAGCCCACATTGTGTCCCTTACATCATTAAGGGAAAAACTGAAAACAGTCTGTTGCGACATGCTGAAAGCCCAGATGGCGAAATGCAGACAGGTTTTTTTACGAGTCTGGAGACAAATATGGCAGAATGCTAGCCAGGGCCTTGAGAGCCGAGAGGGCCACAACGTACATACCTAAAATAACAGACTCTGAGGGAAAATTGGTTCACAGGGTGGAGGCTATAGCAGAGGTATTCCGCAAATACTATAAGGACCTATATAATTTGCCCACACCCAGGGAGGGAGGCTTCGTAAGGAGATGCTTGCAGTACATTGAGGGCTCGGGGATGCCCAAACTTCCGGCTCAGATTTGTGCTGAGCTAGAGAGCCCTATCTCGATGTTGGAGCTGCATAACGCCTTAGCCAACACAGCCACAGGCAAGACGCCGGGCCCGATGGACTGCACCTCCAGTATTATAGGAAGCTATTCCCCATCTTCTGCGAGGCTCTTTTTTTAATTCTATTCTTTCTATGAATTCTATTTTTTGAACACTGTCTTGAACTCCCCTCATGGACACCCTTGGAACTCTCCTCTTGAAAAGAAAAAATGCAATATGAAGCCCTATTGGAGATCCATTCTGGAAACGGAAGTAGGAGAGAAGAGGATCAACAAGTCCCTTGTGAATGCACCGAGATGTGAAGATAAAAATATGGAATAATTCCCCTGAAGGGGATCAGTAGATGGGAGATATTGTAATCTCAGGGGAAGTTTTTAAAAAAAAGAGCCTCGCAGAATGAACCGTACCAGGACATATAACTAAAGATGTAATAAGTTATCTGCAGGCTGGTTGTAACTGGTAATGTAATGACCTTATGAATATTGTCAATAGATGTAGTTGGGTGTCCCATTAGTAAAGATATATGTAAACAAGATAATTTAGCTAGAAACACTTATGTAGACAAACAATTTTTAATAATAATGTGATTGTGTGTAGAATTGTCTTTTAAGTAAATAGCAATGGTTGCGGCCGTGCTCTGTCCTTTATCTTATAGCTGAAGCATTTCCACTCAGAAACATGCTGGGAGGATAAGTATGCTTCAAAATACCATCCAGCTGACAAGGGGGGGGCGGGGGGGGCCGCGGGCGCTGTCGCGTGTCCCGGCGGGCGGGTGCCTCCTACTGCAGGGGAGTGCGCCTGCGCGCTGGGCGTGCGGCCCCGCACCGTCATACTCCCGGCGGGTGCGCTCTGGATGGAGGTGTGGGGTGGGACGCGCCGCCACGTAGCCCTTACGCTCCCCAAGCGGGGAAGTGGGCGGGGCGAGTGGTGACCACAGCGAGACGGCCTGAGGAAGTGATCCAGCCGGGTCACGCTACGCGTCGCCTATCGCTCGTTTTTGACCCCCAGGAGGACAGCCTTGTATATCGGGTGAAGTACTTTATATCTTCTATTAGTCCCAATCGGGCAGCCATAGCTACATAGTAGTCACGTTCATGTTAGGGTAGTAGTACTGTTTAGTTCATGTCACTTTATCCAGTCTCCTGAGACAGGTATCACTTGTATATATTTGCACTATAGGTCTAATTAGTTTTGTGTAAGATCAAAGTTTAGTTGGCACTTGGCACTTTAACATAGATTTTTATTGATAGAATTGTTATGGATATATAATCATTAATAGCACATATATCAAATATTTTTTACGTTATATATTATGACACTATACATATGGTTGCATAGTGTTGCTCACAGCTATGATACTGTATCCCTAGGGACTCATTATATTAATTAAGCTTACAAAAAATATTGTCCAATTATTATCCAGGGGGTCTGACTATTTTAATTGCATGTTTTTTAAATGTGATAAGTATGTTCTAGCGCTATACTAATACCCACATATAAATAAAGGGTTCTTATTATTTTATTCAATTTCTGGTTGTTGCGGTCTATTTATACAGGTATAATTTAGGGGTGTTTTGGGTCACCCCCTTTGGGTGGAATTAGGCATATCCCATACCATTTATGGTTGGGACCTGTATATGACCTGCACACCTCTAGATTTATAGTGGTGCGGAGTAATATTGCATTTTGTTCAGATCGAGAGTGGTCGGTACAATCAAGGTCGGCAACAGGGGTTCAGATCGAGAGTGGTCGGTACAATCAAGGTCGGCAACAGGGGTTCAGATCGGCTACAATTCACAAGAAAGACTAGGTTCTAGGCGCTATCACAGGCAACGGGCTAATGAAGAGGAACCAGATTTATAGGGACAGGCATGAAGGGGAAGTGTAGTGATTGGTGCACATTGGATCACAACTAGGATTGGTCAGAGCATAAGGGATTGATGCTCCTATCCCCCCCAGAGCTGTGCTAACCTGGGCTCAATGGCCCACAGAACAACCCCTGGGCTCATTGGCCCAACCGAAAGATAGGGAGGAGTCCCTTCCTCGCCTGAGCGAGGAGTGAAGCTACCTCCGGCGGCCGTGCTGAGAGCAGCGCCGCCGGGGGGCATAAGAGGAACGTGCTCGCGCGTGCGAGCACGAGACGGAAGGAGGCGGGGGCGAGAAGAGAGAGGAGCAGGGCTGGCGGGCGCACCAGCCGCCGCCGCTCGACGCGGGCGCCGAGCGGACACCGCAGCAACCGCCCAGACCCGGCGCTGGAACGTGGCCCAGGTAAGTGACAGTTCATGACAGCCTTCGACAGAGTGAACTGGAGCTTCATGTCATCGGTGTTCAGCCACGTTGGTCTGGGCCCGAACATGCTGAGCTGGATTGGGAGCCTTTACAGCTCCCCCGCGGCATAGGTGGGAGTAAATGGGTGCCTGTCTGGTTCGTTTGCAATCAGGAACGGGACAAGACAGGGCTGCCCCTTATCGCCTCTGATCTTTATTTTGACTCTTGAGCCCTTCTTGTGTAGGGTGCGGGAGAATCCAGACGTCCGGGGAGTGGAGAATGCGTCAGACCATTATAAGGTCGCGGCTTATGCAGACGACCTAATCTTTTGCATGTCTCACCTTGAGGTCTCGCTACCTAATCTTATGAGGGAGCTTGGGGAATATGGCAATCTTTCAAGCTATAAGATCAACTTCCAGAAGTCCGAAGCCCTCAATGTCAACATCCCCCCTCGTAGGTTCGAAAACATCGAAAACTCCTTCCCATTCCACTGGGCCAGCATCGGTATTAAATACCTGGGGACCAACATTATCAGTGACCTCCTTAAAATATATTCCCTTAATTTCCCCCCGCTTCTGAAAAATTTTGAGGGGGGAGACCGCTAGATGGGGTGGGGGGAGACTCTCATGGTTTGGAAGGTGCAATGCGGTCAAACTGACCCTCCTGCCTCGCTTGCTCTACCTCCTTCAGGCTCTTCCGGTGTTTGTTCCTCGCTCCTTTCTCCTGAGAGTGCGCTCGTTGTTCATCAGATTTATCTGGGCTGGATGGAAACCGAGGCTGAGGAGGGAGATCCTAACCAGAGTGAAGGATCAGGGGGGCGTGGGCGTCCCTGACCCAATACTCTATCATGCCGCGACTCACCTCAGAGTGGTTGACTGGTGTGTTCATGGCCGGAGCAAACAGTGGGTCGGCTTGGAGCAGAGCTTCCTTGAAATTCCACTTAGGGGTGCACCTTGGGTGGCAGGCGAGGGAGCTAAACTTGGGAGACACCACCCCACTATAGTTCACACGCTTAAGGTACGCGAGGCCACCTTCCGTTGTCAGGAGATCTCACCCCCCCCCCTTCGCCCACGTACCCTGTCTTGGGGAACCCGCGCTTTGCACCGGGATGTGAGGGCCATTGGGCGAAGGCTTGGATTGAAGCGAATACGTACAGTACGGGCCATTTTGTCGTAGAGGGTGATTGGGCTGACCTAGGTTAACTGGCCCAGAGGGCTGGGACCCCGGTGTGGCCCAGGTGGCAATGTATGCAGCTGAATCATTTTCTGGCCTCTCTGCGGGATTATAGGGAGGGTAGACAGATCCCTACGTGCTTCGAGGAAATGTGTCGCAGCACTGAAGTGGAGAGACACGTTCTCTCAAGGATTTATAGACTTCTGGTGGCCCCGTCCGACCTAGAAGACCCCGCATACCTGGGAAAGACCTCGACTCGTCATGGACCCTCAAGCAAAGTCGGAAGATTTTGGTGTTGCCACACAGGTCCTCAATTTGTACCCGGATTTAAGAATGCGGATACAAATTGCTCTCGAGATGGTACAGAGTTCCGTCGGATCTCAACAGATGGTTCCCTGACATCCCCCCTAACTGCTGGAGATGTGACGGTGTGAAGGGGGACCTTTTGCACATTTTCTGGTCTTGCCCTCTGATTAAGGAATACTGGAGCCTGGTCAGAAAGGTCACGGGGAACGTTTCGGGAGCAATGATACCTGATGATCCCGCTCTCTGTCTCCTCCATGTTTCGGAGACTCCTCTAAAGCGCTATAGGAACTCCATAACTTGCCACTTACTGAATGCAGCAAAATGCTGCATCCCGCAGATGTGGAACAGCAGGGAGCCTCCCTCTATAAGCATGTGGTGCCGAAGGGTGAATGATATTATGAGGTTTGAAAGCCTTATGTCCTCACGTGACGGCACACATGAGAAATTTGCCATCACCTGGTATGGCGCTCATGGAGTCCCCGGAGGGTAAGGTGCTCCTCTGCCCAAAGTAGGGCCTTTGCGGCCCTCCCCCTCTGTGGGCTGAACTGGCTACTTGTGGACTGGCTCGGACTCAGACCTGGGTGGGCTGCAGCAGATGCTCGATCTATACTGCACCGCTAAAGAACTCTGGTCCAAGTGGCCTGAACCGGGGGTCCCCCCCTCCCCAACTCCACCCCCCCAGCAGGTTCCCTGAGACCGGCCACCACACTAGAGACCGCCTGACCTGAGGGGACAAGACAAACGCCTGATCCAAGGACACAGGGTCCCGATCCCATACTGACAATAGGTGAAGCTGAAGAGGCCTCATGTGGAATTGAGCATATGGGACCGCCTCAAAGGAGGACACCATCAGGCCCACCAGCTGCATTCCCTGCCTGATGGATGGATGGGGACAAGACAGCAGGAGCTGAACCTTCTCTTGAAGGACCTCCACCTTCTGCTGAGGAAGAAAGATCTTGACCCGAGCTGAATCCAGAATCATGCCCAGAAAAGACTTCACCATAGAAGAAGGAGACAGGGAAGATTTGGTGTGGTTGATCACCCAGCCGAATGACTCCAGTGTGAACACCACCCTCTGAGTGTCCAGCTTTACCTGACAAGACCAGCCAATGATGGCGCAGCAGCGCCTGAGGCGATGTCGCCGCCGTAGAAACGAAAGAAACCAGTGCAATCAATTCAACAGGGATCAAACACAACACACAATATATATAGCAAAGACATGCACCCCCCCCCCCCCCGAGAACTACAAGGGAGAGCGAGGGGGAAGCAACGGCCAGCCTAAAGGGAGCCAACTGTGGGGACAGGGGGCGAGGGGCAATAAATGCGGGAGGGGCATCCCATAAGGCTCACCATGAGCCTATACCGCGTATCCTTTGGTGGGGGACTGCAGTTGGAGCAGCGCTCCTTAGCACCTGACAGCGGTGCTGCCTACCTTCACCCGAACCAAAGCAGCCTGAGCTGGGAGGCAGTAGAAGGAAAAGGGTGGGAATAGTCCTACAGGGCTGCAGGCCAATAGCCCCGCTCACCTGCGAGTAGAGAGAGCAATCTTCTAGTCATTGGCAGGACTGCAGAGAAGAACTGGGGATTTTGTTGGAGGTCCCGGGTATATATGGGGCCAGGAGGAGCCACTTTTCTGTCTCTGCAGTCCAGCACCATCTACTGGAGTATATTCCAAGTGTAAGGAATATCTTCTGGAACAGGACGTTCTGTATGCTTAGAATAAAATATCAGCTTTGAGTTAAATATCTCTGTCTCAAAATCTTGGGGTTTATATTTTGTACTAGCCTGCTTAACCCTTCTAGTGCCAGCTACGTGACTCTCACGTAGCTGCCTCTCCAACCGTTAAGTGCCAGCTCCGCGAGAGTCACGTAGCTGACTTTAGAGCCCCATAAAAAAAAAAAAAAAAAAAAAAGAGTAAAAAAAAAGATACAGACTTACCTGACCCCTCATTTGAAAGTGCCAGCGATTCTGTACAAGAATCAAGTATTAGATTTTCGCCTCTGATCTTCAGGAGGGGGCCCGTAATAGGCCCCCCCCCCCCCCCCCCCCCCCCCGCCGGCACCAACATCTGAAAAAAAAAAAAAGTAAATGTCATTTACTCACCTCGCAGCGCGATGGCTCTCCCCGGGTCTTCTCTTCACCAGGGGGGCTCCGATCCCCCCCTGGGCTTCCCACGCTTCGGGTGAGGGCCCAGAAACAGGCCCTCACCATCCTCTTCGGCCGGCGCTGGCCCCGCCCCTACCCCGCCCCTAACCCAGCCAACTTGATGACGTCATCCCGCTCCTCGGGTTACCGGCACCCTGGCTCCGTTCTGTCAGTTGTCGGTAGCGATCGGAGCAGGGAGGGTGGCAGGCAGGGAGGCTCTGATCTCCCTGCCTCCCTCCCTCCCTGCTCTGATCACTACCGACAACTGTCATCTGCAGCGTCGTGGGACACTGGATGGGAGGCAAGTATAAGTGAAAGAAGAATAATAAAGAATTTTGTGTCTGTGTCTTTTTTTTTTTTTACTTAACCCTTTGTGAACTGGTAAGGGGTCCATGAGACCCCTTATACCAATTCACAAGGCTCTGGGTATGGCAGGTCACCTGCGGCAAGCGGGTGACTTGCCATAACCCCCAGCCCCCCATTACCTGCCTCCCCAACGGCCAGGGGGGGGCAGAAGGGCCTGGGCCACGTGGCTATGTGGGCTAGTAGCCTGCAGGGCCAGGGGCCACCAACGCTGGCCCCTGCGCCCTGTTCTATAAGCCCCCATAGCTGGTCCGGGTCGGTAATGCTGGGTAAGGGGGACCCTACGTCATTTTTTGGGGGGGATTTTAAAGGGTTTTTAACCCTTAAAATTCCCCCCCAAAAATGAGGTCCCCCTCCCTACGTTTTTTTTTTTTTTTTTTTTAATTTTAAGTTAACCCCTTACAACTATGCAATCGTATTGCATAGTTGTATCCTATCTGAAATCTCCTAAACTGCTGTTTCAGTTTGGGGAGTTTCCTGGGCAGGAAATGGTGTCTACCAATACATATGTGGTACCGTTGTTACCGGGAGAAATAGGGCTTTCACACGCAATAATATTTTATTAACAAACTTACATTTTTTATTAGAAAAAAACACTACAAATTGTAAAAAATAGTTTTTTGTTTTTTTTTCTGCATATATTTCACCCAAAAGTATTGAGAATACACTAAAAAAAGGCCAAACAAGACATTTCATGTTGAAGCCCAGACTCTGCTGAAAAAAACAATATATAATTTTCCTGGAAAATCCCTGGAAATCCCTTCAAAAATCCAGGTTGAACACGTGTAGCGCAAAAACGTGAAAAGTAGTCCGGCAACAGAGTGTGACAAAAAATCTCGGTAGGCTGGCACTCAAAGGGTTAATGGGAAACCAGAATACACATATACACACACACCACTTGTATGAGTAGTGGCCTCTATCTGGCACAGAAATACATAGTTATAAATAACACCACCACACTGAAGCAATGTGATGCATGACGTACATGGCATTAAAACACACGCATAAACCACCGGTATCAGTTATGCTTACCCTGGAGATAGTCAGAGGCATGTTAAAATCTTTGCCACCTTGAAGTCTGAAGCCCCAGGGAGCCGGGCCAAACAGGGATACACTGTAGTTGCTCATATTAACTGAAGTTTTTGTAAGGGAAAGCAGAACCGTTTAAAACCTGCAATACAAAACACAGTAAGACAGAATTATAAAAAAAAAAAATCAGCTACAGCAACAGCTACATATGAAAAACTGTTTTGTAGTGACCCAATACACAACTCCCCCAGCCTAAAATACATTGCACCCAGATGCAGCCTTGTAGCGTTAAACCTAAATCTAAAATAGTTATGAACATGGTGGGCATAGTAAATAAGTTCTTGGTATGAAGTTTAAGGTGAATAAACCCAAGGCCAACTGAATACAACATGATCTACCTACAAGAGAGAAGGGAGCTCTGTACACACAGAACATTGCTGCAATGGCTGAGGCTGAGGTGAGGGAGCCCATTCGACCTTACACATGCCCAGAAGCAGCTTAGCACCCTGAAGACTTCATTTTGGAATACAGAAAGTATACACTTTCAAAAACTCTATCAAAGAAGTGGACTCTCTTTAGAAGGGACTGTCCAAGATACACTGGAAGCTCATCCACAATTTACAAGCAAATTGGTTGAGAATGGCACTGCCCCTTACCCATGTTATGGTAACTGGAGAGCAGACTATTCACTATGGCATGGAGGAGTGAAGAAGTGTAAAAGTTATTCAGTCCAAATGACATCTGTGGATGGTTGCTTAAAAAGGATGGTTTTGTCCATGCACGCTTCAGCCATCCATTCATGTGAGTTGGGGGGGGGGGGGGGGGGGGGGAGTCACAGATTGACTGTAGTTCCGCTTTAAGGTGAGCAACCTTAAACAATTCCCCTTTACAGCAGCTCAAACCCCCTAATGCATCCCACCCCGAGCTTATTTAAAAGACTGGCCACAGGTCAAGGGAAGCCGAGAATGTGGCATCACACAAACACAGCACTGTGGGATCAATCGGTAAAGGAGAGTTTACTGGCGATATCGGAGGTTTGGTTTTCAAACACAGGGGCTCCCAGCAGCTGTTCCTGGACCTGTGCTGCTTTCATGAAGTAAAAAGGATAGAACTGGTCAGAAGGATGTAATATGCTTTTGTGAAGCCATTTTAGTGGATGCAAACCAATCACACAAGACACCCGTGAGAAGATTGTTTTAAGTTGAGACTGCACCCAGACACCCGAGGTTGCCTACACATTTAGGCAATTTAAAGAGGAAGTCCAAGTGTTTTTTTTTTTTTGTTTTTTTTTTCCTCAGCCACCCCTCCCGTGTGCCCAATTTGGATGTTATTAAAACAGTTTGCCTGATCGCCACAATCCTCCCCTGATGCTGCCGAAGGGGGGTTAGGGGGTGCAATGCACTTGAGTGACAGACCAGTACAGTTACAATTCTGCAAGGAATTTGCTGATTCAAGGTCCCAGCTTCAGCTTTTGACTGCCCATCACCAGTTGTATTTAAAGTTATTGCCACTTTAGAGCTAAGCACAGGGGGAGAAAAGAAATGGGTGGAGTGCTTGGACTTTTACCTGCACCTTGCGCTAACCTGCATCTGGCACACTGTTCTCCCTAGTATATGAACTACTCAGAAATAAAAGGGAACACTTAAACACAATTAAACTCCAAATCAGTCACGCTTCTGTGAAGTCAACTGTCCAGTTATGAAACAGTAATGGTTAGGGGTGTCAGGAAAAAAAAAAAAAAAAAAAACAATTCGGTCAAGTATCGCAATATTTAATTCGATGATACTGAATGACACCTCACACAAAGAAAAAAACCCCACTCCAAGCACCTGAGCAGACTGATTCAGAGTCTCGGGTGCCGGTTTTAAGAGAACTCGCCTGAAAAATGGATATTGTCAGTGTGCCACACACCCCGCTTCCCCTTTAATTCTTACGATCGGGTTACTCCACCAGCAGGTGACGACGTGCAGGGAGAAGTCTTGAAAACGAGCCCCCTGGGACCTCCCAGTTATTTAAAAAGCAGAAAGACAAGGTACCAGGAAATCCAACGGTAACCTCAAAATAAAGAAAAGCTTCACCATATAAAGGATTCGGGATACCGAAAAGGGCGGGTGAAGCGGGGTGTGTGGCACACCGACAATATCCATTTTTCAGGTGAGTACTCACAAAATGGTATTCTCAGTGTGCCACACACCCCGCTTCCCCTTTAATTCTTACGATCGGGACATCCAAAAGCAGTGTCCGCAAGGGATGGGTATCCAAAGGCAAGGTAAAGCATAACTTAAACGACTGCAGTCTGCAGAACTTTGCGACCAAACACAGCATCAGCTGAGGCCCGCACATCAACCTTGTAAAACTTAGAAAAAGTATGAACAGAAGACCAAGTAGCGGCCTTACAAACTTGTTCAACAGAAGCTTGGTGCTGAAAAGCCCAAGACGCTCCAACGGCGCGAGTAGAATGAGCAGTGATACGAAAAGGGGGAACTTTCCCCTTAGCAGAATAGGCCGCAATAATGGCCTGACGTATCCATTTGCTAATGGAAGATTTGGCCGGCCCTTCCCACAGGGCACAACAAAAAAGGCATCAGTTTTACGAAAAGGAGAAGTAATAATCAAACAGTACTTAACACAGGGTACTACATCCAAACAATGCAAAACCCTCTCCTTGTCATTCTTAGGCTTAGGACACAGGGAGGGAAGAACAATATCTTGGTTCAAATGAAAAGCAGAAACAACCTTAGGAAGAAAGTCTGGTTTGAACCGAAAGACCACTTTGTCCTGATGCCTCTCAAAGTAGGGCGCCTGGATAGACAAGGCCGCCAACTCCGAGACACGCCGAACCGAAGTGATAGCTACCAAGAAGACAATCTTCTGAGTCAGGGTAGACAAAGCAATATCTTGCAAAGGCTCAAAAGGAGGAGCCTGAAGAGCAGAAAGAACCAAATTCAAGTCCCAAACAGGGAGTAATGGTTTCCTGGGAGGCCGCACATGCGCAACCCCCTGGAAAAAAGTTTTAACTACGGGATGAAGCGCAAAACGCTTCTGAAAAAAGATAGATAAAGGCAGAAACCTGCCCTTTCAAAGTACTCAGCTGAAGACCAGAGTCCAGCCCAGATTGTAAAAACTCCAGAATCCTGGAGACCAAAAAGACCCTACAAGGAAAAGATCTTATCTCACACCAAGTGATATAGGTTTTCCAAGTCCTATAGTAGGTGATAGAAGAAGACCTCTTTCGGGCACCAATCAGAGTCTTAATAACCGAGTCAGAAAGACCCACCTTCAAGATGGAGGTCTCAGCGGCCAAGCCATCAAAACCAGCCTTGGTAAACTGGGGTAAGACAGCCGACCCTGCGCGAGTGGACCAGACCGAAGAGGCAGAATGAGCTGATTTACTGTCAGCCAAATGATGTCTGCGCACCACACTCGTCTTGGCCGTCTTGGGGCCACTAGAATGGCGGACACCCAGGGGCGTGGCCTGGCGCGCGGATGGAGAGGCTGTGAATCTGTGAGCTCCCGACCCCACCGAGAGATACCTAATCTAAAAGCGACTTACCTGACTTTAGTGAGAGTTCCATGAAGGGCAGAAGGGGGAGAGAGAAGAAGCAGCCCAGGATCGCGGGCTCCCGAGCCGACACAGCTGAGATGGAAGGCGGAGGGAGGCACGTGGGTGCGGAGATGGCGCCGGTCCCCGTCTCACTGGAGACCGGCGGCACAGAGAAGCCTGAGGGAGCCGCCGGACAGGGCGGGCGCAGCGGCGGGTCTCGGCGCGCCTCCGGGGGAGAGGTGGCTGCCGAGAGCCTCAGTACCTGTCCTCGAGCGCCGGAGGCAGAATCGGGAGGGGAAGAGCCCCCAGCGGTACCACGCATGGCCCCAAGCTGCACGGAGAAGCTGCTGCTGACATGTCAACCCCAGCGCAGTGAGCCTCACGAAGGTAAGAGAGGTGGCGGCGGGGGGACACAAACGGTTGAGGCAGCAACCAGCTCGTCGAGCGGAGACCGAGGTGGGGAGGAGGGGGCCGCCCTGAATACACCGCAATGGCGCCATTGAGCACACATCATCAATCCCTGCCTGCAGAGACAGAACACGAATATGAGCCTGGGGAGTGGAGGGAGGTGGGCAGAAGAGCTCGGAAGCCAAAACTAATGAAAGATGATGTTAAAGGCCCAGCAGCCCAACAACACCCTGATGATCCCCGCTTCCAACAGGAAGGGAGCCCCAGGCCACAGGGAATTCCCCCTAATGAGGGTGGAGAGCAGCATCAGTCCACAGAGGCCTCAGTCGGTCACTGGCCGGTTAAACAGGCCCACAAAGCACTGAGAGAGGCCCCAGCAGTGGGAAGGCTAGAGGCCTATGGCTTTACATCCTCTGACCGCCTGCAACGTTCAGCAATCAGACGCACTGGGATGCCTGACCACTCAACACCCCCACTGCCCCATCCCCTCCCACAGAGAACACAGCGGGCCTGTAGCGCCCCTGGATCCGAGCCCGGGCTGAGCAACGATCCATGGCCGACACCTGCAGCGTCCCCCACAGGAAGTAACAGAGGAATGGTGGAGTACACATGTGACGCCCTGCCCCGATTATGTCCGGGGAGAGGGGAGACGCCTCCACTCAGCCCACCGAGTGAGGTGCACGCTGTCCCCCGAGAACTCATATCGCCCCCTGCGTTGGTCTCTCCGCCGGTAGCTGAGCTCCCATCCCCGATCTCATGCTCAAACTCGCCGGCGGCGGGAGCCAGTGGGAGTCTGAGGGCTCCAGGAGACAGCAACATACATCAAGAGACGCTTTCCTTCCTCAGGTCTATTCCCACCAAAGCAGACTTTGAAGCATTGATCAGGAGATATGAAACGGCCTACAAAAAAGATATAGCGGTGGTAAGAGGCCAGCTACAGTCACTAGATGCTAAAGTCTCCTCCAACCACACGGCCACAGAAGCAGCGCTGGCCGACATGGCGGCCAAGATAGAGAGTCAAAACGCGCAAATCTTACAGATGCAACTCCAGCACGACGACCTGGAAAACAGGCACAGGCGAAATAATCTCCGAGTGCGGGGCATCCCTGAGGCTACATCGGGAGAGGACGTCAAGCAAATAGTTACGGCAATTTTCAACCGACTGTTAGGAAGAGAGGTGCCCACCCCAATCGAGATAGACAGAGCGCACAGGGCGCTGGGTCCACCAAGCAACGACCCGTCCCGACCGAGAGACATTGTTTGCCACATCCACCACTATACGACCAAAGAAGAGATCAACCGGCGGGCTTGGAGGCACGGCCCGCTTGATTTTGACGGAGCCAACGTCACCATATTTCCAGATCTCTCGAGGCGCACTCTCCAAATGCGTAGACTCTTGCGGCCGGTCCTGGACCTGATCCGAAACGTCGGGGCAACATACAGATGGGGGTACCCCCTCCACTTGATAATCAGCAGAGGTGGGAATTCCTTCACCCTCCGAGCTTACCAGGACTTAGAGGGACTGTTTGCGTTCCTCAACGTCAATCCAATCCCGGTGCCAAACTGGCTGATGCCCGCCGTACACTTTCCGCCTCATAGATCGGAGAGTGCTACATCTAGAAACCGCAGAGCCAGTAGGTCAAGAAGGCCGAGGGAGAGACTTCCGAGACCCACGGATAATGAGCAATAGACCTGCCCTGATGCCGGATGGCTGTTGCCTACCTGGTGGCTAAAGAATCGTCATTGTTTCTCTCCCTTCTGCTATGTTGTTTTGGTATTAGCATTCGACTACAGGAGTTGCTTACTGTTGTGTAATGTTTCTAGCTGCTCTCGGTGGGGGAGGTGGTCTCCAGTGCCCGCCGCCGGACACAGTTCCCCCACTTAGGCCGGTCTCTGTCCTCTCCCATTTGGGGAGAGGCCACAGACTTAGCGAGACCGCTACTTAGTTGCCCCACTTTTGCGGGCTCGACCGGTATACCCGGTTTCATTTGGTCTTTGTATTTTGAATTGTTTGTTGTTCCATTCTTTTTCCCTCCTCTTGCCTCCTCCCTACCCCTTCCCCCAGTCCACTCTCCACTGCTTCCCCTACCTATCTTTGTGCAAACTACTCTCTCTGACCCTTTCCCCCCCTCCCGCCAAAAACAGCCATAATGGGCGAGCCTGCCCTGGTTTCTTTCAACGTGAAGGGACTGAACACACCTGAGAAAAGGAGACAGATCCTGAGAAACCTTAAGGCACTGAAGGCTAATGTGGCCTTCCTTCAGGAAACGCATTTCAAGGTAGCAAACCCACCCACCATGAGAGATAGAGCGTTCCCGGTTTCCTACCACAGTTACTCTCCGGACTCCCGATCAAGAGGGGTAAGCCTGCTGATTTCAAGGTCAGTGCCATGGGAGGAGGTTGGTGTGGCTGAGTGGTGGAGAGGGGGAGGTGGCTCATGGTCAAGGGGAGGTTTGTGGTCGGAATCCTTCACCCTCGTAAAGATTTACTGCCCAAATACAGGACAGGACTCACAGTCTGTGTGTATCTCTCTCGGAGGGGGAGTGCGGGTGGTCGTGGGGGGAAGCGGGTGCAGCGGGGGGGAGCGGACATTGGACCCAATAATCGACACCTCCAAGGGTCACACATACCTCCCTTACACCAAACTTAGAAAGCTCAAGAGATAACTACATTCGCACCAGTTCGTAGATCCCTGGCGGATATTTCACCCCAACGACAGAGATTACTCATACTACTCGCCCCCACACAATATGTACTCCAGAATAGACCTATTTCTTATCCAACATCACACACTACAGAGAGTTAAAAAGGCGACCATAGGCAATATTGTATTGTCCGATCACGCCCCAATAGGCCTCACCTTATATGCACACACTCAGTCGCCTCGATCATGGGACTGGAAGCTAAATAGCTCACTCATCCAAGACATGGGGTTCAGGGAGACCTTCCAGCAGAACCTAAGGGAGTACTTTACTAGAAACACCACACCAGGATCTAATCCTGCGACGATCTGGGAGGCGCATAAATGCGTTGCTAGAGGCCTCCTGATCCAACAAGGGGCTAGGATAAAAAAAGAAAAAGGCAAAGCCGTGAGCGAATTAATAGGGGAGATTCAGCGGTTGGAAGCACTACATAAGCAGTCTCTGGCATCTGAACACCTGGGGGCTCTGGCTTCCCTCAGGGACCGGCTACGCAGGATAAGTAATGACTCCGCGAAACTCCAACTCATCAAATGTAGGAAAACCTTCTACGAGTCGGGTGACAAGTGCGGACGCCTGTTGGCCACGGCCCTGAGGGGAGAGAGAGCTAAAACATACGTCCCTAAAATACAGGACAAGACTGGAAACATGAAACATAAGGCAACAGAGATCGCCAGAGTCTTCAGGCACTATTATGAGGAATTGTATAACATACCCACTGACAGGACGGGCAGGAGAGCCTCAGATATAGCGGCATACCTCCAGCATTCTGGGCTCCCCAAACTGCCACCGGAGATAGTGAGGGAACTGGAGGACCCGATCTCCCACGAAGAGTTAGCCAAAGCATTGAAAGACTCGGCCACAGGGAAAGCGCCAGGACCGGATGGATTCCCCCTCATATACTACAAAACCTTTGCTGGGATACTATTGCCCAGAATGTTGGAGGTATTCAACTCAATGGGCTCGGGCAACACATTTCCAAGAGATAGTCTATCGGCACGAATCGCAGTAATCCCGAAGGAGGGTAAAGACCCCACACTTAGCTATAGTTATAGGCCAATATCCCTTCTGAATGCCGATGTTAAGCTTTTTGCAAAAGTATTGGCATCCCGTCTAGCCATGCACCTCCACCACGTTATACACTTAGACCAGGTTGGATTTATGCCTTATAGAGAGGCCCGTGATAACACCACAAAGACACTAAATCTTATTAACTTGGCAATTCAGCGTAAACTCCCCATGCTTCTCCTATCAACCGATGCTGAAAAGGCGTTCGATAGAATGCAGTGGGACTTTATGTTTGGAGTCCTAAGGCACATTGGTCTGAAAGATAGCATGATAGGCTGGATAACCAGCCTATACCATGGCCCTTCCGCAGTAGTCGGAGTGAACGGTACGAATTCAGAGCCTTTCGGCGTTGGTAATGGGACGAGGCAGGGGTGCCCTCTGTCACCCCTGATTTTCATTTTAACATTGGAACCTCTCGTTTGTACTATTAGAGACAACCAGAGCATACAGGGCATACCCCTCCCCTCTGGACACTGTAAAATAGCAGCGTATGCAGATGACTTGCTGTTCTTTGTGACTAGCCTGGAAATATCACTTCCAAATTTAATTAAAGAACTTGAGACATATAAAAGCCTCTCCAGCTATAAAATAAATATGCAGAAGTCGGAGATCCTTAACGTAAACCTCCCAGTGAATAGAGAAACCAACCTCAGTCAATCATTCCCGTTTAAATGGGCGCGGGACTATATCACGTACTTGGGCACAAAGATAGGAAGATCCCTGAGCAGGCTATTTGAACTTAACTTCCCCCCACTCTTGAAGGCCTTCACCAATGATATAGATAAATGGGCACACAAAAAGCTTTCTTGGTTTGGGAGATGTAACTCGCTAAAGATGAATCTACTGCCTCGCCTCCTATACCTACTACAAGCTCTCCCAATTGAGATTTCTGGTTTCTTCCTCCGGAGGATTGGCGTGGTGTTCTCAAATTTTGTTTGGCTGGGCAGGAGCCCGAGAGTCAGCAGAGGCTTACTGACTAGACCCAAAGAGGAGGGAGGGCTCGGGGTGCCAGACCCCGGGCTGTACTGCGCTGCCACTCACCTCGCTAGGGTGGTTGACTGGAACAGGCACGCTGAACACAAACAGTGGGTTCAGATTGAGCAATGTAGCACAGCGATCCCACTGAGAGGCCTCCCGTGGGTAGCAAAGCAGGCTGTGAGACAAGAGCTGCTGCACCCAACAATAGGGGCCACACTTAAGATGTGCCACAAGTTCCTTCAGCGCAGTAAGCTTTCTCCCCCCCTTTCCCCATTATTCCCGATACTCGGAAACCCAGAGTTTATGCCCGGGATGGGTGGTAGGCTTGCCGATCAGTGGATTAAAAAGGGTATCTGCCGAGCCAAACACTTCAGTCACATTGACGATAACACGCTAATGGAGAGACTGGCTGAGACGCATGGACTCCCGAGGTGGGACGCGTGGCAGTGGAGACAGCTTAGTCACTTTCTGCAATCCCTTAGACACCAGTTGCACCAGCTAAGGGAGTCAACTAGCTTTGAAAGGATGTGTGAGGAAGAGGGCCCTGCTAGACACACTCTCTCCCTTGCCTATAAAATCCTGTTAAGCACGCAAAACCAGGGTGACCTCCCATGCTTCGCCAGATGGGAGGAGGACCTGGGAGTTGCATTTTCGCCAGAACAACGTAGGAAAATTCTTGGGCTGGCCCACGGGACCTCGACATGCACTAAATATAAAGAGTGCAACTATAAGGTGCTCATGCGTTGGAGTACCGACGCAGCTCAATAAATGGTTCCCATCTGTCCCCCCGTTGTGCTGGAGATGCAACTCTGACCGTGGTGACCTTCTGCACATTTTCTGGTCGTGCCCGGCCCTACAATCATTCTGGCAAGGGGTCAGGGATGTGGTACAACGCATGACTGATAGAGAGATTCCTTGGGACCCTGCTTTCTTCCTCCTCCACCACTCGGCCATACCCGCCAAGAACTACAAGAGATCGGTGGTGCCCCAACTGGTAAATGCAGCAAGGGCGTGTGTCCCTTCACGTTGGAAGAGCCAGTCGCCTCCGAACATCACACAGTGGCTGAATAGGGTAGGTGAAATTGAGAGATTTGAAGGGATGATAGCAGCCCAGCGCGAGTCAGAGGAAAAACACAGAAATAAGTGGGCCTACTGGGTAGAATTCACAATGTCACAGGCCTACAAAGATCTACTGGGGACAGAGGAGTAGAAGATTAAATGGTACGCCGGGGGCACTAGTTCTGCCTCTCTCCACTGCTTCTCCTCTGGTT
This sequence comes from Gastrophryne carolinensis, assembly GCA_027917425.1. NCBI lineage: Eukaryota > Metazoa > Chordata > Amphibia > Anura > Microhylidae > Gastrophryne > Gastrophryne carolinensis. The sequence continues at coordinate 220,357,012 of CM051234.1, forward strand.
CTTCTCCCCCTTCCTATAGCTCCTCTCTTTCCTCCCCCCTGCTGTTGCCCTTTTTCCCCCTCCCATACCTTTAACCCCCCCCCCCTAGATAGTCATAGACTGTCTAGCCAACACCTCTCTTTCACTAACTGTTATAGTTTTAGTTTGTGTTAACGACAGCGTGGAGACACAGCAACTGCCTAAAAGCTGCTGCGACAAGGCTGATTGGTTAAGGGCTTTGATCACGGGGGGCAACGCCCCCTGCCCCTAAGCGACATCCACACGATGGTCTTTTAGCATAGTCAGGTATTATTGGCCTGACCAGCGCAGAGCCAATAGTGAGCACCGACTGGTTGTTGAGTTTCACGTCACGAGAGCCGGGCAATGCCACTGGCCCCTCGCATGACCCTTGCCAGACACCAGCGTGCTGGTGGTTGTATGTGTCAGATTGTAATCCATCCTGTTACTATGCAATACATGTGTCATGTAATTGTCCGCTTATTTCTTATTGTGTATCGAAAATTCTTAAATAAAGAATATATAAAAAAATAAAAAATAAAAAGAATGGCGTAGCTGAACCAGAAGGCCCAGACCATGATGGGACACAAGAGCAAGAACCAGACGGAAGGCTCTCAGCTCCAGAACAGACGGATCCAACGAAGGATCCAAGCCAACTCCTGAATCAGACAAACCTTGGACTGAGCGAGCAACACCCTGTGTTGACCGAAATCCGACCGCATTCCCAGAGAGGACACCACCCTGGCTAGAGCAAGGGGGGACCTGGGAAGTTTGAAAAACTTCAGATGCAGGACAGGGCAAGCTGACCCGTCCCTCTAGGGGATTGCGAAGAGAATGGTGTAAAAATCGAGGCCCACCTCTAAGTGCGGCACTGGCCGGATGACCGCCATTTCCAGGAAAACCCGTGAGGGAGGGCGAGACTCGAACTCCGGTTTGTAACCGGGCGACACCACCTCCCAGATCTATGTGTCCGGAGACTCCCGGCCTTAAACCAGGGAGAAATGTCGCAATTGTCCCCCCACCCGCACGGGTGAGGGCAGCCCCTCATTTCTGAGCGGGCTTAGCAGTAGGTTTGGGCTTGGCACCCCAGGACTGACCGGGACGGCCACGACCTCTTCCCCGGGACCAACCTACAGCCCCGGTAACGGGAAGGGAAGCCCCTCTGCCCACTCTGGCTCCTCGAAAGGAGGGACTAAAGGAACTCGCACCCCTGAAGGAGCAACGAGGTTTCTTGAATTGAGGCAACTTACCATCCTTGGTAACAGCATCCAATTTCTCGCCAAAAAGGCGTAAACCTACGAAGGGTAGCGCTGTAAGCGCCCTTTTAGAATTAAGGTCCGCCGTCCACTGGCGCAGCCATATAGACCGACGAATAGCCACCAGCAATGCCGCTGTCCTGCTACTCGTCGCAAGAGCATCGTCCTGAGCAGTCAGGGCAAAAGAAACAAATGACTCACACTGCTTGAGAGAGCTAATCATATCACAAGCGGGATCAAGATCTGCGAGCAGATCCCTAATCATGGATCTAACAGCCAGCAAAAGAAGCGCCGAAGCACAAATGGGCCGTAGTGTCGAGCCGGCACTGATAAAACCATGGCGAGCCAATTGATCAATCCGACAATCCTCACCCTCCTTAACCCTTTAAATGCCAGCCACGTAAAATTTACGTGGTTGCCTCTCCGTCACTTAAGTGCCAGCCACGTAAATTTTACGTGCCTGGCATTCCCCAATCCCAGAAAAAAAAGTTAAAAAAAAAGTCACTTACCTGACCCCTTGTTTGGTCCGGCCGGGTCTCCTCTTCAGCCAGCGGGGCTCCGATCGCCGATCGGGGCTTCTCCGGCTGCAGGGGAGGGCCCGGAATAGGGTGCCCCCCCCCCTTTCAGCAGCCGCCGGCATTTGCCTGTTAAAAAAAAAAAAAATGACAGTTACTCACCTCCGCTCCCGCCGACTCCCGCCGCCTCTCCTCTTCATGGGGGGGGGGCTCCAATTACCCCCCCCGGGTCTTCTGTCTTCTGGAGGGGGGCATAACAGCCCTCCCTCCGTCGCATCTCCCGATGGCGGCCGCCATCTTGGATTTTAGCCCCGCCCCTTCGGGGGCGGGGCTAATGACGTCACCGCCGGGTGTCATCGGGCACCCGGCAGTTCTCATCTCAGATGCCGGTGATGGCTGGGCAGAGAAGGAGGGAGGTAGGCGATCACCTGCATCAGATCGCCGCGGGACATTGCTTCTGAAGATCGGAGGTGAGTAAAGGTAAAATGTTTTTTTTTTTTTTTTTTTAATAAACATATTTAAAAAACTTGTGTGTTGTGTGTTATTTATACTTTTAACCCCTTGTGAACTGGTAAGGGGTCCATGACCCCTATACCAGTTCACAAGGCTGGGGGGATGGCAAGCCATCTGCGCTAGCGGGTGGCTTGCCATTAACCCCTGGCACCCCCATTACCTGCCTCCCCAAAGGCCAGGGGGGGCAGAAGAGCCCGGGCCCACATGGGCTATGTGGGCTCGTAGGCTGCAGGGTGGGGGGGCCACAAAAGCTGGCCCCCCCACTCTGTGCCTACAAGCCCCCATAGCTGGTCCCGGGCTGGTTACTGTGGGTAAGGGGGACCCCACGTCAATTTTTTTTTTGATTTTTAAGGGTTTTTAACCCTTAAAAAAAAAAAAAAAAAAAATGGGGTCCGCCCCCCCTGGGAGGGGGGACCCTATGTCATTTTTTTTTTTTATTAACCCTTTGTAATCTGTCATCCAGCAGCTATAAAAGGCTTCTAGCAAGTGAGCAGAAGCCAGTGATCGCCGAGGGACAGAGTGCTCCAGGATGGATGGGAGGTGAGTACAGTGTAAAAAAAAATAAAAATTAATAAAATATTTTTTTCTTTATGTGTGTCTGTGTGATTATTTACATTTAACCCCTTGTGAACTGGTAAGGGGTCCATGACCCCTATACCAGTTCACAAGGCTGGGGGGATGGCAAGCCACCTGCGCTAGCGGGTGGCTTGCCATTAACCCCCGGCACCCCCATTACCTGCCTCCCCAAAGGCCGGGGGGGGGCAGAAGAGCCCGGGCCCACATAGGCTATGTGGGCTCGTAGGCTGCAGGGTGGGGGGGCCACAAAAGCTGGCCCCCCCACTCTGTGCCTACAAGCCCCCATAGCTGGTCCCGGGCTGGTTACTTTGGGTAAGGGGGATCCCACGTCAATTTTTTTTTTGATTTTTAAGGGTTTTTAACCCTTAAAAATAAAAAAAAAAAAAATGGGGTCTCCCTCCCCTGGGAGGGGGGACCCTATGTCATTTTTTTCTCGATTTAACCCTTTGTAGTGTGGATGGTATTTGTATTTTTTTTGTGAATGTTATAAAATACTTGTTTCAGTTAGAGGGGTCTCCTGGGCAAGAATGGGGGGGCTACCGATAAATATGTGGTACCGTTCTAATCGGTAGAAATGGGGCTTTCACATGCAATATGATTTTCCTTAATAAAATACATTTTTTATTTAAAATAAAGGAGTCAATTTTTTAAAAAAATTTGTTATTTATTTATTTATTTTTTTTACTTTATAATATTGTAAAAAAAAAAAAAAAATTTACAAACAAGACATTTCATGTTAAAGCCTAAACTCTGCTGCACAAATATATATATAATTTTCCTGAAAGTTCCAGCAAAAATGGCGCAAAACATGACGCAAAATGGGGAAAAATGGCCTGTCAACAGAGGGTGACAAAATCTCAAGTAGGCTGGCAATTAAAAGGGTTAATAGTACCTATGCATGTTGGGTATTGTTCTGTTCGGGGGACCTTGCGCTTTCAGACTTAGCTTGTTTTTTCTGGTTTGCATATTTATATTTTAGGAAAAGGTGTTTTTTATTCAGCTTTTTTATAATTTTTTTAGGGAAACCCTGCGCAACCAAAGAATTCTTTGAGGTAATAATTCCAGAAAGATGAGCCCACTAGAACAAGTTGGGTACCCTTAGAAAGCTTAACGTGTGTACTTTCAGGGAATATATGGTTTATGGGGGATATTCTAAATGTCAAGGGTTGTTTTGGTTGAAAAATCGCAAGGTGCGCACTTTGTCTGCAGAGCTGAAATTTTCAAGTAAAATTACCGTTACGCACATGCTTTACTTTGGGGTGTTTGGCAACTCTTCCCTTGACAGTAGCTATGCATGTTGGGTATCGTTCTGTTCGGAGGTTGTTGCGTTTTCAGATTAAACTTGTTTTTTCTTGTTTGTATATAGTTTTTTTAGGAAAATGTGGCTTTGATTCTGCTTTTTTATCCTTTTTTTAGGGAAACTCTTTGCAACCAAAGAATCCATTGAGGGATTACTTCCAGAAAACTATGGCCACATCAACAAGCCTGGTACGCCTAGAAAGCCTGAGGTGTGTACTTCCAGAGAATATATAGTTTGTTGGGGGTATTTCAAATATAAAGGGTTGTTTTTTTGGAAAAACTGCAAGGTGCGCATATTGCGTAGCATAGTTGTATTTTATCTGAAAATCCCCTAAAGCGCTGTTTCAGTTTGGGGGAGTCTCCTGGGCAGGAAAGGGTGTCTACCAATACATTTGTGGTACCGCTGTAACCGGGAGAAATTGGGATTTCACACGCAATAAGATTTCATTGACAAACTTACATTTTTTATTACAAAAAAAACTACAATATGTAAACATTTTTTTTTTTTTTTTTTTTTCTGCACATATTTCACCCAAAAATATTAAGAATACACCTAACAAATGACAAACAAGACATTTCATGTTAAAGCCCAGACTCTGCTGAAAAAAACAATATATCATTTTCCTGGGAAATCCCTGGAAATCCCTTCCAAAATCACATTTGAACATGGGGAGCGCAAAATAGTGCAAAATGATCTGGCAACAGAGTGTGACAAAAACTCCAGGTAGGCTGGCACTTAAAGGGTTAATGGTAGTGGTGCCAGAAAGGTGCAACGCAGCCGGGCCAGTCAATCCCCAACACCGGGTGTCGATGGGCACTGACCAAAGCTTCACCAAGTCCTCTGGAAAGGGATACCGCTTATCCCAATTAGGAGGAGTTCCAGCCAGGCGCGTGGGTTGTTCCCATTCTTTAAGGACAAGCCTCTCAAAGTGCTGTTGCCTGAGAAACACCAAACGCGGCTGGGGTACATCAAACAACTCAACTTTTGGCAGAGGGACCACCGCAGGCGGATCCAATGCCAAAACTTTAAACATTTGAGCCAAAATGGAAGGAGTGTCAAGGGACACCCCCACAGCCTAATCACCAGCAGTATCAAACAATAGCTGGTCTGCAGGCTCATCCGACTCCTCAAGGAGTTCCCCCTCCTCATCAGGGGGACAATCGGAATAATCCAAAAATTCAGGTACCTCATCCTCCGAGGCAGGTACTGCCGGAGCAAGGTGCTTCCGCTTTGCCGTAGCCTTCTGAGCCACTGAAGCGGAGATAATTTTCTCGAGGTTGGCCAACCGCGCATGCACCTCGGAATGCGAATCCCCATTTTTGACAGTGTCACACGGGGTCCGGACTAGGTTGGGGGGATAGGACGTAAGTTGCGAGGAGCCAGAAGCCGGAGCAACGGACTGGCGCACAATGTTCTGCTGAGCACATGGAACGCATAATATGACATCGGCTGGGAGCGGAACCCCACAGCCCCCACACAACCTGGATAGCCCCGAGGAGCCATTTCTGGTAACATTGGAAGCCTCCATATGGTGAATTTGTGGTATTCGCAACAACGCAGGGTTTTACGCATTAAGCAACCCGGGATGCCCCTTTGTAATGAAAGTCCCGGAAGTGGGAGGATTTTTTTTTTTTTTTTTTTTTTAAACCTAGAAAAAATCCCAATTTAGAGACTAAGACTAGCCAGGTATAACAGACCAGGAGAGCCTGCAGTGAGGGAATCCCAGAATCTGTGGGGGAAAAGAGACCACAGTCAGTCCCCCAGCCACAATCATACATAACCTATAAGGCAAACATATATGGCTAGCTTAAACATCTTGAATAAATATACATGACACATGTAATTTCAAGGCAAAGCAGAGTGCAAACAATCAGAGTACATACTGGTATAAATATATATATATATATATATATATCTATCTATCTATCTATCTATATCTATATCTCTATCTCCAAATACATATACATCACAATGGTAAAGTGCACTATCGCAGCCACTGGAGCACATATCCCACCTATGTGATAAAATAAGTCAACCTATAAGCAGGATGACAAACAATATTCCTCATAAGTAGAAATGCCCCAGGGAGAAAACGCTGCACAAGCAGCCATATCATAAGAACGGCCCCACGTGCGCAATGGTGGGGCCGTTTACCTGTGAAGTTTCTGCCAAAAGGAAGCTCTTCCCCCACCGGCTGCAGCGTCCAGGTCTCTAATGAGACCAGGTAAGCGAAGGGGGGGCCCGGAGACAGCGCGTCCCGGCCACGCCCTCTTTACACACAGAGTGCGGCCCCGCCCCCTAGTGACGCGGCTCGACCAATGGCGAGCCGCAACCGAAAAGAGAGGGGGATACAAAAACCGTGCAGTAAAAAACAGGCCCCAGCCATGCGCTGACACTGAAAACTACCAAGACCTTTCAAAGTAAAAGTAAAGCACTCATGCACACTACACACACACACACACACACACACCCTTAGCGAAGGGAGAAGGCCGAGCGGGAGAAGGTGACCTAAAGGGACATCGGGACAGGGGCATCCCAAATCCGGATCACCAGCCGGATAGCCGCATTGCCCCACAAGTGGGGTCGAGCGGAGGAGATAAGCTCCTAGGCACCTAAAGTGCCATCTACCTTTGCCCAGCCCGCAGCCTAGGCTGGGAGGCTTCCATTTAACTAGGCATAATAAACACACAAGAACTGGGCAGAAATAGACCAAATGCCGGATTTTACCCCGGCTACCTGCAAGCAGGAGACTTCATTCTTCTGTCTTGTCGCTTCATGCAGAGAGAAAAAACTGGTGATTCAGTGGGAGGTCCCAGGTATATATAGGCCGGAAGGGGCTCGTTTTTAAGACTTCTCCCTGCACGTCACCACCTGCTGGTGGAGTAACCCGATCGTAAGAATTAAAGGGGAAGTGGGGTGTGTGGCACACTGAGAATATTCTTCTTCGCCCAGGACAGTATCAGGGCCACTTCCTTGAGGGCTCGCTTGCTCCGAGTCCCTCCCTGATGATTGATGTAGCCAACCGCCGTCTGGTTGTCCGAGCGGATCTGAACAGCCCGACCCCGAAGGTGCGGAGTCAACTGGAAAAGAACCAACCTTATTGCCCGCAGTTCCAGAATGTTGATGGGAACATGGGCCTCCTGAGGGCCCCACTGACAATGGAACTTCAGAGACTTCCAAAAGCCCTCCCCCCCCCCCCAACCTGTCAGACTGGCATCTGTGGTGACAGTCTCCCAGCACAGAGGCAGAAAGGTCCTGCCCACTAGGAGATTCCTGGAGTCCAGCCACCACAAGAGGGACTGGCTGACCAGGAGGGACAGAACAAAGGTCTGATCCAGGGACACAGGGTCCCGATCCCAAACTGACAAGAGGTGCAGCTGAAGAGGTCTCATGTGAAACTGAGCATAGGGAACCGCCTCGAAGCATGACACCATCAGGCCCACCAGCTGCATCCCCTGCCAAATGAAGGGATGAGGGCAGGAAATCAAGAGACCGTGCCTGCGTCTGCAGGCCCTCTACCTTCTGCTGAAGCAGAAAAACCTTGACCTGAAATGTATCCAGAGTCATGCCCAGAAAAGACGTCACCAAGGACGGAGACAGAGAAGACTTGGGGTAGCTGATCACCCAACCGAAGGACTGGGGCGTGGAGACCACCATCTGGGTATCCAGCTCGGCTTGATGAAGGACTGAGACGCAATCAGAATGTCGTCCAGATAAGGAAGGATGTGAATGCCCTGAGATCTCAACAGAGCCATCACCTTGGTGAAGACCCAAGGGGCTGAGGTAAGACCGAAAGGTAAGGCCACAAATTGGTAGTGCTGATCCTCCAGAGCGAACCTGAGAAATCTCTGATGACCTGGAAAGATAGGAACATGAAGGTAAGCATCTTTGATGTCCACAGAAGTCATGAAGTCGCCCGGGCGCAAGGTACTGTCTCCATGCGAAAATGCTTGAACTTGACTAATCTGTTGAGGCGCTTCAAATCCAGGATGGGCCTCAGGGACCCATCCTTTTTGTGAACAGTGAACAGATTGGAATAGAAGGAAAGGAAGGCCAGCCAAATATCAGAAAATACAAAACTCCACTTTCCGGGCAAGGCTAGAGTGCTCACCTCCAAACTTGGCAGAAATCCAAAAACGTAGAATAAGCCAGCCACGTAGTAGCGTAGTAGTAGGGAAATAAAAAGTCCTTTTATTCAATACCATTAAAAAAGCCCATGACAGCAGCACAGATAAAAGCAGCATAGAGAAGGTGTCCTCACATGTCTACGCGTTTCGGGTTCTCAACCTTACTCATGACAGAGAACTAGTTGCAAAGTATACGCTTATATATCACATAATCAAAGCATAATCTAAGACATCTGTGGGTGGGAAGCATGGAAATTATTTGTCTTAATAAGGTGGAGGAGTTTCCTACCTTTAAACGGTCGGACAGAGCACGCAGAAAATCCCCATCACACAAAATGCGCATGGCGGCTCTACCGCCAATAGGAGGAAAAAGGTGCTGATGCAGTCATATCTAATATGGCGCCAGCACTGTGCGTCCTACTACTGGCAGAAACCAATACCATGCAGGAAGCCATTACTGGCAAATCATCAGAAATGTATATATAAGCTTACAAAGTAACAGACTGTCAGGAGATCCCACTGGCAGTATTCAAAAAAGTCAAGGTCACATAGAAAGGACTCCGCCAGCAATAATCCAAAGTAAAACCACACACTCATTCCAAAGGTGTTTCTCTATAAACATTCCTATTGAAATAATAAAGTGACATATGACATTCATGCCTATATAAATGTTCAATTAGCCTTATAACACATCTAAAAGGTATATCTGAAGGAAACAGCATATACAAAGCCCATGTTACCCATACCACAGATGTCCAAAGATTTAAATAAGCAATCACATGTACATAGAACAAATCATCATATAATAACAAGTATTCAGAAAAAATAGGCACCCTCACCAATAATACTGAGAGCAGAAACAAAAACAAGGTGAAGATGGAATATCAGGAGAGGAAGAAATCATAATTTAACTAAATATATGTCGCCAGTCCAGGATGGAAAAAACTCTCCATCGTCCCGGTGTACAAAGGGATATGGATATTATTTCAAAAATAGATCATAGATCAATAGATCAACATCCCACTTATAATTCAAACCCATAGGGGCCCGAGTTTCCAAATTAAAGATCTGACAGGTCTCCTTCCCTAGGTCCCAAACGTACCTTTTCTATTGCCATGCATTTGAAGCCAGACAGATCGCCAGCATGCCAATTCCTAAAATGTCGCCCCACATTAGAAGAGGCATTTGGGCGTTCTATTGAGGACGATGTAATATGCTCTTTTTCATTGTACGAGTGGTACAACCCATATACTGAATACAGCAGGACTCACATATAATTAAATAATATTACACGAGTTACAGTTAATAAAACTACTAATTTGAAATATTTCCTTGGTGTGAGTGGACCTAAAATGGGAACCCGGCAGTGTGTATCGACATATTCGGCAGTGTGTATCGACATATTCCACATCTCCCATTGGCACATTTAAGAACCCCTTCTGTGTAAGCCAGGTAGAAGAGGGGTAGAAGATCCCCTAAACAAACTGGGAGACAATCTCTGACCTAACGTATGACACTTCCTACTAACTATCCTGACCCCCTGTTTCAAAACCTCCTTAAGTTTAGGATCACAGTTAAGGATGGGAAGAGGTTTGTTAATAATTTGTTTAACTTGATTGAATTCCTCACTGTACGTGGTGATCAAAGTGATCACATTCTTACTCTTATTGGAGATAAATCTTTCTGATTTTCCTTCCCCTATCTCAGGTAACTTATATGAACCCCTATTAGCGTAAATTGATTTATCCATCATGACCTTTCTATCCCTCCTACTAGCCAAATATCTCGCCCGCTCTAGGGTGTCCTGTGGATAGCCCCGGTCCCGGAGTCTATCTGTAATTACACCAAGCTCTGTTTCAAAGGCATCCTGCTGAGAGCAATTCCGGCGTGCTCTAACCATTTACCCTAGGGGAATCGCTCTGATGGTATGAGATGGATGGCAACTATCCGCCCGTAGGGTCATATTACCAGACGTCTCTTTTCTGTAAGTTTACTTGTACCCTGAATTACTCCTATGGTTAAATCTAAAAATGATATCATATGAGAATGACACTCCGAGGTAAATTTCAGGTTAAGGGAATTATTGTTCAGGTAGCTCACAAAAGGCGCAATTGAATCCTCACCGCCTTTCCATACAAAGATAAGATCGTCGATGTATCTACCATATAGCTTAATATTCTCAAAAAAGGGATTATTATGACCATATATACTCTCGCCAACCTATACATGGGCTGGTGGGAGAGGGAGAGAATGGGGCCCCCATAGACGCCCCACAACGCTGCAAATAATATTGATTAGCAAACAAAAAATAATTATGTTTGAGAAGATATTCTATGGCCAAAATCAAAAAGATTTGTAATTCCTTAGAATACATCGAATAATTATCTAAATGGAATTGTATTGCCTCTAGGGCCAAATCATGCGGAATTATAGAGTATAATGAAGATACATCACATGTGAGCCACCTGAAATTTTCATCCCAATGAAAATGTTCCAATTGAAAGATAACATCACGTGAGTCCTGCAGGTATCCAGGAAGCCTTCGTACCAATGGTAATAAATGCGAGTCCACCCACTGCCCCAGCCTCTCATTCAAGAATAGAATTGGAATAGAAGCCTCTGCCCCTTTCCTGGAAGGGCACCAGGCAAATGACCCCCAAATCCAAAAGGCTTGGACCGCAAGCCCTGAGCTGATAAGGGATTTTGACCCATCCGGGACCTGATGAATCTGGGGGGGCGGCCAGGCTGCAAACTCTTTCTTGTACCCGGAGGACACCACCTCCTGAATCTACCGGTCTGAGACGCGCAGTCTCCAAACGTGAGCAAAGAGCCACAACCGCCCCCCCCCCCCCAACCCGGATGGGTGAGGGCGCCTCCTCATGCCTGAGGGGGCTTGGGGGAAGATTTGGACTTGGGACCCCATGAGAGACTGGGGCCAGGGCCGTATTTAGGTTTCGTGGTGCCCTAGGCACTCTTTGGTCATGCCCCCCCCCCCCCCACATACTATGATGAATTTGCTACCCCCCCATGCATACACACGTCATGATTAAAGTGGACCAACACTCAGCGTGATCCGCGATTCCCAGGCCGATCCAATCCCTCCCCGTGGGGCATCCAGAATCGGGATGCCCCGCTGTGTGAAACCCCCCAAGACGCCCGCTGCACTTACCTGATTGCCGGTCCAACGGTGCATGTGCGGGCCGCATCTCGCGCTTGTCGCTAGCTGGACACGCTCCCCGTTAGAGAGAAGCGCTATATGCAGCCGCCAGCGTGCTCGGAGCTGCTGCGGTAAGACGTCTCATTGACGCGCATACCTCAGCGGCTCAGAGCACGCTGATTGGATGAGCATCTGCACATGCGACGTAGGAGCGGGATAGGGTGAGTTGTAACTTACGATCTGGGGGTTTTACATAGCGGGTAGTCAAAATCCTGGGTGTTGGTCCACTTTAAAGAGAAACACACCCGATTTTCACTTGTTGCTCACTTGTTTCACTTGGTGTTGTTCCTCTCAGTGAGGGCATCTTTAATTGGGATGCTCCACTGTGTGTACCCTCCCAGGTTGCCCTATTCACTCACCTTCCTGCTGCTCCCACAGCCCAGACTGGGATCAGAACGAGCGCACCGATTGATTGGTTGAGCAGGCCGCTCAGCCTATCAGCGTGCTCGCTTTCACTTGGCTCCCTTTGGCGCCCCTTTGGCTAAGCAGCCAAAGGGAGCAGAGTGCGCATCCAGCCACATTCCCCGCTCACCTACTAGCCGTTGCATGTACGCTGGGTGTGTGGGTGGTACACCCATTCAGAAAGGCCAAGCGTGGGTTCAGGCAGAGGTGAGCCGGGATGCGGCCGATGTGCAGAGATGTGGTGAGGGCTCTGGGACAAGGTGAGTGAAATGGGGCTTCTGGGGAGGGGGGGGGGGGGTTTACACAGCGGGGCATCCCAGTTCAGGATACCCCGCGGTGTATAACCCCCCAGAAAGTCCAGTAAACACCTTCCCTGGCTTCAACGGTGCATGTGCGGGCTCTGGTCCAACGAAAGTCGCTCACCGTCACTGCGTAAATCAACAGGTTGGGATCCCCAATAGTTCTAATGAGAGCCACCAGCCGCATTACACAGTGACAGTGGCCGGCTCTCATTGGACCAGAACCTGCGCATGCACCATTGGACCGGGAAGGGGTGAGTGTCTATGGGTATTTTGGGGGCTGGCCCCTGATCTTCCCCCCAGGATATTCCAAATCGGGATGCCCCTGGGGAAGGACACCTGCTGGCCAGATTTACTTGTTGGTTGCGGGGCAGGTGCGCCCAAGTGGGCATGCGTGTGGGAGCACCACAACCGAACTGGAAAAAAAATGTTCTTTTTTGCAGTCATTGACGGCTGCCCCCCAGGACATTCCAAATTGGGATGCACCTGGGGGAAGGACGCCAGCCGGCGTCCTTCCCCAGGGACATCCTGATTGGAGGTCACGGGGCAGGTGCACCCACGTGGGCATGCGTGCGGGAGCCCCACAACTGAACTGGAAAAGAACTTTTTTTTGGTTTCTGCAGTCATGGACGGCCGTCATCTCCCCCCCCCGGCCATGCAAGTGCCCCATACACACACACACGCTCTCCCTCTACAAAATCATTATCATCTATTATACATTTTTGTTTTAATATAAAACAATTTATATTCCCTCCTTACCTTTTCTTCACAAGTCTGAATCAGCAGGTCATGAGTGTGGTGGCAGGTGGGCGGAGCCTAATGGCCTCTCTCTAGTCCCGCGCCGGCATTGCTTCCTGGAGGGGGCGGGCACCGAAGCAGCTGACTGGAGGGGAGGAAGTAAGGGCGGGTGGCATCTGAGAGTAGAGTGGTGGAGATCTGCACTGACTATGGAGGCCCCGGGCATGCACGTGAGAGCCCATGACAGGTGATCAGCGGGGCGGGGGGGATGAGCTATGGTGGTGTATGCGATCGGGGCGCCAGGCGGGCACGCGCTTGGCGCCCTTGACTAAGTGACAGGTGAGCGGGGGAGGTGCCGCAGCCTAGTGGAGTTTGATCGGCGCCCATGCGGGGGCACGCGTCGGGCGGGGGCAAGCGTGGAGCCTGTGGGGGTGGGGGGTAGCCGGTGCATCGGTGGGCACACACACAGGCAGGAGCGCGCGCGGGAACCCCACAGGCGCCGGAGGTTTAAAAATGTTTTTTTTTTTTTTTTTTTATTTCCTGCGACCAAACATGCCCGCCCCTTTGGCAATGTCTCCGCCATAGGCACGTGCCTTGTGTTGCCTTGCGGCAAATACAGCCCTGACAGGGGCGACCACGGCCTCTACCCCGGCCCCAAGGGTCTCTACGTGCCCCCGCAAATGGTGCACCCCGACCGAACCTGGGACCACGGAAAGAGGGGAGGGAAGAACCAGCCCCACGAAAGGGCACCGACTGCCTCCTGCGTTGAGGCAGCCTACCATCCTTGGCAAACAGACCCAGACACTCCCCAAAGAGCCGTAGCCCAGTAAAGGGGAAGCCAGCGAGAGCCTTCTTAGCAGCATTATCAGTTGCCACTGACGAAGTCAAACAGAGCGGCGTATAGCCACAAAAAGGGCAGAAGTCTTACCACACGTCCTGACCGCATCATCCATAGCAGAAAGAATAAATGCCACAAATTCATAGCAAAGCAGGAGGGATCTATACTCCTCCCCCCTATTGGCATCCGAGGCACTATCCAGAAGGCCCTTGAGTAACCCTTTAAGAGCAAGAGCCGTGATGGTAGAAGCGCACACAGGGCGCAGCGCAGTCCCTGCACAAGCAAATGCGTGACAGGCCAGCTGATCAACACGCCGGTCCTCACCATCCCTCAGAGTAGAAGTGTCAGGGGAATGCATGACCGAGGTATTGGACAACCCAAGCACGGGAGCATCCACCTCGGGGGGGACATGACTAGCGCTTAACCACATCAGCAGGAAATGGATACCTTCTGTCCCAACTCCTAGGCAATCTGCTAGGACGTTCCCACTCCTTGAGCACCAAATTATTGAAGTGGATCTGCTCAGGGAACTCCAAGCATTGTTTAACAGAGTGAAAAAAGCTCACCCTGCTGGCTTTTAGCCGGGACAGGAGGTGTAATACACAGTACTTCAAAAATGTGAGACAACAGCCTGTCTAAATCCTCAGGAGACCACGGGTCTTCTCCAAAAGGAGATCCAGTACCACGATAAACCTCCTGGATCTCAGGATCAGAGAAAAGTTCCCCCTCTTCTAGGGGGTAGAGACCAGGGAAAGAAAAATGTCCCTCATCCTCCTCAGGAAAAAGGGAAACAGCGGGAGTTACATGCCGCTTTTTGCCAGAAACCTTACGGGGGACCGGCCCAGCCATATGCCTTTCCAGGCTGGCCACCCGCAAGGCCAAGTCATAGTTTGATTCCCCACTGGCATGCCCCTCACTAGGGGTCAAATGCAGGTGCGGGGGGGGGGGTAGGTGATGTAGAAGGGGGGCGCAGAGCTGGGCAGCGTAGCAGACAACCCAGACTGCAGCACAAGTACCTTCTGGGCGCAGGGCACACATGCCCTGACACCGTCACTCACAGGGGATACCCCACAAACGGCACACAGCTGGGCTTGTCCCAAAGGAACCGCAAGCACATTATCCCCGGAAGCCTCCATATGGTAATTAAAATGGGCACAGTGGCCAGTATAGGGTTAAGGCTAACAAGACCCACCCAGAATGCCCCAAAACCCGCTAGGGAAGGTGGGAGATGCAAAGGGGAAGAGGGCCAGGAAAAGGCCACAATAAGGCAGGAAGGGGCAGCCCACAAGGCTCACCATAAGCCTGAACCGCCTACCCTTGTAGGTACAGGGATTGGGGTTGGAGCAGCGCTCCTCCAGCACCTGACTCTGGCGTTGTCCTACCTTCACCCGAACCAGGCAGCCGAGGCTGGGAGGCAGTGGGTCCAGAACGGGTGGGAACAGTCCTGCAGGGCCGCAGGCTGGTAAGCCCCGCTTACCTGCGTATTATAGAGAGCCATCTTCTATCTTCGCAGTCCAGACTGCAGAAGGAAAAAAAAATACAATTCTGTGAAATACTCACCTGTAGAATTGGTATTATAAGTATACAGTACGTCCTGCTCCAGATAGATTACTTACACTTTTGGGTTATCCTCCGCCAGATGGCGCTGCACTGCAGAGACATGTAAAACAGGCTCCTCCCGGCCCCTCAGATACCCGGGGACCTCCCACAAACCCCCAGCATTGAAAAGCAGTGAAAAAGAAGCCGGGAGAATTTAACAACCAAAAACTGGTAACTATAACAATGATAACAATCACCATACAGGGGATCCAGAATAATGCAAAAAAAAAAACAGGGTGGGGTGGAGCAGGACGTACTGTATACTCATTATACCAATTCTACAGGTGAGTATTTCACAGAATTGTATTATTCTTAATATACAGTACATCCTGCTCCAGATAGATTACTTACACTTGGGACATCCAATAGCAGTGTCCATAAAGTAGGGTGGGATCCCCAATAAAAAACAGCAGACAGTTTCAACCACTGCTGCCTGCAAAACCTTGCAGCCAAAAACAGCATCAGCTGAGGCCTTAACATCAACCTTGTAAAACTTTGAAAAAGTATGAACAGAAGACCAAGTAGAGGCCTTGCAAACTTGTTCAACAGAAGACTGGTGCTGGTAGGCCCAAGAGGCACCAATAGCAAGAGTAGAATGAGCAATAAGGCGAAGGGAGGATTCTTCCCCTTAGCAGAGCAGGCCTGAATCACAGCCTGACGAATCCACTTGCTGATAATAGACTTGGCAGGAGCCAAACCCTTCCTAGGACCAGAAGGGACCACAAGAAGAGCATCAGTGTTCCTGAAAGGTGCAATAGCCACCATATATTACTTCAGACACCTAACCACATCCAAAGAGTGCAAAACTCTCTCCTTAGCATTGCTAGGGCACAAAGAAGAAAGAACAATATCCTGATTCAAATGAAAGGCAGACAATACCTCTAGGCAGAAAATCAGGTTTGAAACGAAACAACACCTTGTCCTGGTGCCTCCCAAGGTAGGGGGGCTGGATGGACAGCACCACCAACTCAGACACACGCCTGACAGAAGTGATAGCTACCAGAAACACAACCTTGAGCGTAAGAATGGCCAAGTCAGCATCCTGCACAGGTTCAAAGGGAGCACCCTGCAAGGCAGGCAAGACCAATTCCAAATCCCAAAAACAGGGACCATAGGTTGTCGTGGGGAACGCACAGGAGCAACCCCCTAAAAGCAGTCTTAATCAAGGAATGCTGAACAAAAGACTACTGAAAGAAGACAGACAGGGTAGAAACCTGACCCTTCAAAGTACTGAGTTAAAGACCGACTCTAACCCATGCAGTAAAACTCCAGAACCCTGGGGACTGAACACCCAACAGGGAAGAGGCCAAGACTCAACCAGTCAATGTAGGTACGCCATACCCTATAACAGATGGAAGAAGTCATCTTCCTAGCCTTCACCATGGACTCAACCATAGAGGTAGACAAACCTTTCTCCATCAAGATGGAGGTTTCAGCAGCCAGGCCGTCAAGGCCAGAGTTTGTAAGTGGGATGGCGTAAGGGGTCCTAAGTGAGCAGATTTGGCACTCCAGGCAGAAAGCACTGATCTACTGCCATCTGCACCACGTCTGCGAACCACACTCTTCTTGGCCACCAGGGAATGTAGAAAGGACATACAGAAACTGAATGTCCTGCCATGACATTACTAAGGCATCCATGGGCACGGCCAGAGGATCCTGGGACAGGAAGACAAAGGCCGGGAGCTTGTGATTGTGACGGAACGCAAACAGATCCACATCAGGTTGGCCCCAACAGTGATACAGAGATTGGAACACTCTGTTGCAGAGGGACCCCCCCCCCCAGAATGTATACCACTGAATGCAAGGAACATTGGCCTCCACCCAGATCAGAATCAGAGACACTTCCTGGAGGACCCTCTTGCTCCGGGTCCCTCCCTGATGATTGATGTAGGCAACTGCCATCAGAGTGACCATGCGCCCCTGAGCAGGCAGGCCCTGAAAATGAGTAGTCAAACGAACCAGAACTAACCTGATCGCTCACAGCTTCAAGACATTGATAGGTGAATAGGCCTCACCTCCCCTGGAACCACAGGGATTTCCAGAAGAACCCCCCCAACCTGATAGACTGGCATCCGTGGTGACCGTCTCCCAGGAAGGAGCAACAAGGTTCCGCCCCCCAATAGGTTCCTTGAGTCCATCCACTACAAGAGGGACCTCCTCACCAGGGGGGGAAGACACCCAGACCCTGTCCAGGGATGCTGGGACATTGTCCATACAGACAATAGGAGAAGAGGCAGAAGCCCCAAGAGGGACTGAGCACAAGGGGCCGCTTCGAAGCACGCCACCATCAGGCCCACCAGCTGCATCCCCAGCCTGGTGAAGGGACGGGGACAGCTAGGAGGAACTGAACTTGTGCAAGCAGATTATCCACCTTCTGCTGAGGAAGGAATATCCTTGCCTGAACTGTGTCCAGATTCATTCCTAGGAATGAAGTTACCAAGGAAGGCGACAGTGAGATGACTCCAGAATGGACACCACCAGCTGAGTATCCAACTTTGCCAGATGTAGAGGCTGGGAAGTGATGAGGACGTCCAGGTAGTGCAGCACGTGGACGCCCCTTGGCCTCATCAGAGACATCACCCCCGCCAGCACCTTGGTGAGCACTCTGGGAGCTGAAGAGAGGCCAGATGGCAAGGCCACAAATTGGCAGTGTTGATCTTCCAACATGGATCTAAGGAATCTTGGTGTCCTGAAAACACAAGAATGTGAAAGTAAGCATCTTTGATATCCACAAACGGCATGAAGCCGGGTCGCAAGGAGCAGATGGCCGAGCACAGAGTTTCCATGAGGAAAACGCCTGTACTTGACAATTTGCTGAAGATCTGTGCATCCAGAATGGGCCAGACTGACCCATCTTTTCAGGGAACTGTGAAAAGGTTGGTGTAGGGTCCCTTGCCTCTGTCTGTTAAGGGAAGTCTGCAAATGACCCCAAGACCCAGCAGACCTTGCACGGCCTGCGCCAGCACCTGAGCAGAAGCAGGGACCAGGAGTACCCGGGACCAGATAATCTTAGGGGAGGGCGCACAGCAAACAGCATCTTGTAGCCGGAGGACACTACCTCCTAAATCCACCGGTCTGAGGCGTGATGCTTCCAGACCTAAGCAAGGTGCCGCAGCCATCCCCTCACCCAGGAGGGTGAGGGCGCCCCATCATGCTTGAGGGGACTTGGGAGAGGATTTGGGCATGGCCCCCCCAGAGGAGCCAGGGTGTTGTCTTCTGCTCCTGGGACAGGGAGCCGCGCGAGCCCCCGCGAAGGACACCCCCGGTTCCTGTTTAACACCATGGTGGGGGGTGGAAGGGGGGCCCTGGCCCCGTAGGGGCCGAGACAGCAGTCTGCGCTGGGGTAACTTACCTCTCTTAACAAACAGGTGTAGGCGGGCCCCAAACAGACATAGCCCCTTAAAGGGGAGCCCAGTAAGGGCATTCTTCGCAGCATTATCAGCACCCCACTGTCACAGCCAGACCAAGCGACGTATAGCCACCACGAGGGCAGAAGTTCTTGCACACATTCTGATGGTGTCATCCAATGCTACTAGAACAAAATTTATAAACACATCACAAGTGGAGAGTGCATGAAACACCTCACAAGGGAGATCATCAGGGGCACTATCAAGCTTATTTCTGATAAGGGTTCTAGTGGCCACAGCAGTAATGGCAGAGGCACAGACCGCACATGCAAAGGCGTGGGAGGCCAGCAGGTCAATGCGCCGGTCCTCAGCATCCTGCAGGGTAGTAGAATCAGGGGGATGTATGACAGGGGTGTTAGATAGCCCTATTTTCGGGACATCCACCTCGGGGGGGAATGACCAACATTTAACCACCTCAGGTGGAATGGGATACTTCCTATCCCAATCCCTTGGAACCCCGGGAAGTTTACTGGGGCACTCCCATTCCTTGAGCACAAGGGAATGGAAATGTGCCTGCTCTAAGAATTCCAAACGTGATGTTGCTGTATGGAAGCGCTCCCCTCTTTGACTGGGAGCCTCACCAGGGAGAGAGATCGACAGAACCTCAAAGATCTGAGTCAATAATCTGTCAGTGTCATCCGGGGCCCAGGGGTCAGAGCCAGAATCGTCATGACCCCTTGGTCTCTCATCAGATGAGCCTGAGTCAGAAAAGAGCTCTCCTTCATCAGAAGGGGTATAGCCACACAGATTCATAAACTCCTGAGGTCCCATAAGGAAAACAGTATCATAAGGCTTCAGGTGCAGCTTCTTACCAGGGCCCTTACGCGCTAAGGACCTCGCAATAATCTGCTCAGCAGTAGGTAGTCCAGAAGACACATCAGGCTGAGAATCCCCACTTGTATGCAACTCAGCAGGAGTGAGATTTAAGCTTGGGGGAGAAGGTGAAGTGAAGCGAGGTGCAGCCACTGGCAGGCCAGATTGCAAAGCCAGCACTTGTTCAGCACAGGGTACGCAGACCCATGCCTTGTCAGCATCAGCATGAGGTTGTCCACACGCCATACACCGCCGGTCTTGTCCCAAAGGGACCCAGGTCACATTATCCTTAGATGCCTCCATATGGTGATTATTAGGCACAATATGCCAGTAGGGATTGACGCTATAAAGCAACCCTGGATGCCCCAATGACCCGCTAGGGAAGTGGGAGTAATTTTACAAGGCCCGACTATCAATTCTCTCCGGGCCGCGAGAAGCCAATGGATTCCCCCTCTGAAAGACACAATGAGAAGCAGGGTGTCAGAACCAAAACACACTACAGTGAATATAAAGCCGCCCACGAGGGCACTCACCCGGCCCCCCGTTTGATCCGGCCGGCCGGCCCTCTCCCCCTGCCTTTCCGATGGGCGCCACCATCTTCATGACTAGCCCCGCCCCCGAAGGCGACGGGTTGGTTGAAACCAACCGAGCACATCTGGAATATTAGATCTCACTCCATCCACCAATGCTTTATTCCATGTCTGGGAGAAGATCCTCAGGAGAACATCCATCAACTCATCAGGAGCATGCCCAGAGAGGTCATATAGGCACGTGGCGGCCACATACACACACACACTACTGAACTTCATTTCCTTGTCTTGAGGCATTTCCACTGAAGTTGGATCAGCCTGTAACTTAGTTTTCTACTTTATTATTCCAAATCCAGAACTGCATGGAGTATTCATTTTGATTTACAGTGATCATTTTATTAGGTATAGGTTTTATTGTTCTCAACGCATTCTACTATGTAATAAATAAAGATTTGCAATTGGAATATTTCATATATTGAGATCTAGGATGTGGTACTTTAGGGTTTCCTTTATTTTTTTTGAGCATTGTAGTTTGAAAGACCGAGCAGGACTATTGACAGGACAGATCAATATCTACTGCACAGAACCAGATAAACACAATGTATAAAGCTGACCTTGTGTTTCTACTTAAAGCGAATTTAACTTACAATCTGGGTTTAATTTTATAATACAAGTTCATATACCTAATATGTGCACTCGAGGTCCAGCAGAATTTTAAGAAGTGACAATTCAGTATGTGCTGCCAGCTGGCCTGGATGAGACCGAGTGCATTTCCTATGCTGTGCAGCAGATGTTGTCCCCAGGATCCAGCTTCCACCTGCACCGAGCACTATAAAGCAGGTGCTCAGCCATGGGAACTCTCTAGCTAAGTCATCCTTCAATTCCAGACCGATTCTATGTACATTCTTTAGCTGGCCTTACAGCTTGTTCACAAAAGTGCCTCCAAAGAAATACTGGTTTGGTTATATAATAAATGTTTCTGCCTACAAGTTCCAGACCATCCCATATACACAATGCACATTCATTCTATGCTACAATCAGCGCTCCATCAGTACAGCCGTGATATTTCACTTCTCTGGTTTCATTCACACATTTGCACTCAAGACTACACACCATTTTTCTTTTTAGGTTTCTCAAGTGGTGTGGCGCCTTATCAAGTATCTGAAAAACAAACTTCTAGGTCAGCTTCCAGAGTACGTGTTTCAATATGCAATCATTCGCGTGACAGACACTATAACTAAAGGATCTAAAGGAACTAAAGGATTGCAAAAAATATTCTAATATTAAAGATTCATATAAATCCAGCAGGGGTATATACATAAAGCTAAATAAATCTAGATAAAGTGAAAATTGACCAAAACCCAGGGCCGGCCGCTGGCTTTACCTGTGGCATACCAAATTGGAATGCCCCACTGTGGGAAACCCCTCTTTGGGTCGCATCAAAACCCTCTTTTGCCCTGACTCGCATCCTCAGCATCTCTGGGACGAGGCGTGCTCCGGCACCCAGCAATTCAGATGCTGGGAGCGCTCCCCAGGCTAAGAAGAAATTGGGAATGTACAAACTCTTCCTATTGCTGGGCTCAGTGTCTAAACATATCCATATGCTGGCAATAATATGCACCCCCACCCCAACAGAAAAGGGGCATATTAAATAAGGACTTATGACAGGCTGTAAGCACATTGTGACACATTTTTGAAGATTTTCAGATGCAGTTACAGCTGCATATAGACATTTGTTCCAAGGTCCACAGCTGATTAACACAAAACTGATCTTTTAGTCCTGAAACTAAAGTCACATGTGTCGACACAGCACATCACTGGTAAAATAAACACACACTTAAACATCCTTCAGTCCATTAGCTTAAAGTTCTCCACCTACACCATGCATTACTGAAGCTTTTAGCATTCTTACAACTCACAAAACATTTGCCAGTTTAGCTTAATCACCAGTGTAAAAGCCTATAGGATATACAATTGTAAAAAAAAATAAAGAAATAATGACACGCCTACGACAGCAACATGGCTGTAGACAATCAGGAGCCACGATAGCCTGCGACCACATTCCATAAAATTTTTATGCTGACTACTTTAACCAGTTTTAAAACCCATGCCATGTTTAGTAATCTATTGTTTTCATGAGCTGGGACCTTCTCCAGGAGACAAGTGTGTATGCAACATGTTCCACCCGATACCAGCCAATAAACAATTCCCCCAACTCAATGATAAGGACTTTGGCTGCAGAGTCTGTTCTAGAAACATAGGACGTCCTGCCAACAAAGTTAGGGTACTCAAAAATAATCTTCTCAAGTGCCATTAATACAAATGTTAAGTGCACACCTAAATAAAGACAAAATATTTTAGGAGGTGAATAAATATAGATGGGTAATGAGAGAAGTCCAGATAAAAAAAAGGGAACTTGAATGGTTTGACGTATTAGATACACTAGCATCATTGCTCATAACATTTTAAATACTTTTCCTTGGTTGGGAGCATGACCCTTCCTTCCCTGGACAGTTATCTTGGTTTCAAAACCAATGATGCCTGTGCATACTCTGGATTAATACTTTTTTTGGGGGGGGGGGCATTGTGCTGTTTATATGGTTCCTTATGGACTGTAAGAGCCATTACCATTGAATTAGCTAGGGAAGCACAGACAATTTATAATATATATATATTTTTTTTTTTTTTTTTTTTTTCCAAGGATTGACCTTGAAACAAATCCCTACATCAGGGTATCATTGGTGGTGAAGTCAAAGTTAATTTTTTTTATAGCACTTTCATGTTCATGCATTGCGTTGAAAGTGCCCTGGCTCATCACTGGGCCAGAAGACACGACCAATGCAAGAGAGTAAAAATCATTAGTTGCCCGCTGTATGACCCACATTCTCTTAAGATTTAATTCAAGGGGAAACGTCCTACCCTTTTCTTTTAGGATGTGGATTTAATTACACTCCACTAAATTTGCTCCTCCTTAGTGGGTTGTTTTTCCACAATAATTTCCAGTCATTAGAAAACAGTTTAAAATTTTAATATCAAACTCAAAACCAATAATATTGCACTCAATAGTTCCACTTGAAATTCAGGTAGAGGACCAGGTTCTGTAGATTGTAGCTAAGACACATTGGCATCTACTATCTTGACGGCAGCAGGCAGGATGACAGAAGGTGAAGTTGTTTCTGTTCACATGCGAATTTCAAGTGGAACTATAACCCCTGGCAAAAATTATGGAATCACCAGTCTGAGGATGTTCCTTCAGTTGTTGAAAAAAAGATCACAGACATGACAAAAAACTAAAAGGTATTTCAAATGGCAACTTTCTGGCTTTAAGAAATACTAAAAGAAATCAAGAAAAATAATTGTGGTAGCCAGTAACAGTTACATTTTTAGAACAAGCACCGGGAAAAAAAATATGGAATCATGAAAAACAACAAAATAACACTCCAACACATCACTAGTATTTGTTGCACCACCTCTGGCTTTTATATCTGCTTGCAGTCTCTGAGGCATTGACTTGATGAGTGACAAACAGTACTCTTCACCAATCTGGCTCCAGCTTTCTCTGATTGCTGTTGCCAGATCATGACAAGGCTCCAACCTGCAAAGCTGGACCATTTTCTTTAACTTCCACCACAGATTTTCAATTGGATTGAGATCTGGACTGTTTGCAGGCCATGACATTGACCTTATGTGTCTTTCTTCAAGGAATGTTTTTACAGTTTTGCTCTATGGAAAGCATGCATTATCATCTTGAAAAATGATGTAATCATCCCCAAACATCCTTTCGATAGATGGGATAAGAAAAGTGTCCAAAATGTCGATGTAAACCTGTGCATTTATTGAAGATGTAATGACAGCCATCTCCCCAGTGCTTTTACCTGACATGCAGCCCCATATCATCAATGACTGTGGAAATCTGCATGTTTTCTTCAGACAGTCTGCATAAATCTCTTTGGAAAGGCACCAAACAAAAGTGCCAGCATCATCCCCTTGCCCAGTGCTGATTCGAGAATCATCACTGAATAGGACTTTCATCCAGTCATCCACAGTCCACGATTGCCTTTCCTTAGCCCATTGTAACCTTGTATTTTTCTTTTTAGGTGTTAGTGATGGCTTTCTTTTAGCTATTTTGTATGTATATCCCATTTCCTTTAGGCAGTTTCTTACAGTTCGGTCACAGACGCTGACTCCAGTTTCCTCCCATTTGTTTTATTGTACATTTTCTGTTTCCAAGGCATATTGCTTTAGGTTTTCTGTCTTGACGCTTTGAGGTCTTCCTTGGTCTACTAGTATGCTTGCCTTTAACCCTTTCAGTGCCAAGCACGTAGATTCTACGTGCTTGCTTCCACTCCACTTAAAGCGGACCTTCACTCTGAATAAGAGTCTATCTTATATGTTTCCCCCACACTGTACATACAGATTGCTCACATTAAAAATCATCCTACCTGCATCTACTGCATGTTATGAGCCTTTAAACATCCAAGATGGCTTATGGAAGCCGCCATTTTATCAGGCAGCCTGCAAACAGGAAGTGCCTGCAAACAGGAAGTGACTGTGCTGCTCTGCATTCTGGGGCTGCTGACCTTTCCCTGACCCCAGCTCTGCTCTGTCTGAGCAAAGCACAGCTATAACCTGCCCCCCTGTACCTTATCCCACTCTCCTCTCCTCAGTAAGTGTGATGCTTCTGAGTCAAGATGGCGGCGCCCGTATCCGAAATTCCTGAACAGAGTTGCAGCCCATTGGGGGAAAGAATAATAAGTTAGTGACTAAAAATGTAAAATATATTAATTTTAGATGCTGGGGAATCGTTTAAGAGTTTGGGCTTTTCATTAAATCATGGTGAAGGTCCGGTTTAAGTGCCAAGCACGTAGAATCTACGTGCTTGACTTTCCCCCCTGCTAGTAAAAAAATATAAAAAATCAAAAATACTCACCTGACCCCTCGTTGGATCCGGCTGGGTCTCCTCTTTAATTTTGTGCCATCCGATACCCCGTGGGGGGGGGGGAGGTCGGATGGCTCCAGGAGAAAAAAAAAAACACATTTACTTACCTGCAGTTGCGCTGCCTCCCTCCGGGTCTCCTCTTCACTGGTGGGGCCTCCGATCGCCCCCCCCCCCAGCCTCTTCAGCTTTAGGGGAGAGCCTGAAAGGGCTCTCTCCCGACGGGCGCCGCCATCTTGCTGTTAAGCCCCGCCCCTTTGGGGCTTATGGCGTCACTCCCGGGCGTCTTGCTGCCTCTCCTCGGCTCAGCTGTCAGATGCGCTGGGCAGAGCAGATCAGAGCATGCCCTGCCCCCCCCTCCTCACCAGGGCATCTGACAGTTGATGAACACAGGAGATGACAATCGGGTGAGGTGAGTAAAGTATTTTTGTTGTTTTTTTTTTTTTTTTTTTTTTTTAGACACAGCTGGCTGTGAACCATAAACATCTTGTGCAACACTGCATGATGATTAACCCTCTTTAAAAGTGGACCAACACCCAGGATTTTCACTATCCTGAGTGTTGGTCCACTTCCGCGGGGGGCACCCTGCTGTGTGAAACCCCCCAGAAAGCCCCTAAAATCTTACCTTATCGGCGATGGACAAGCGCCAGATAAGCCACCGCCGCCGCCTCCTGCATGTCCGTCTTACAGGGCGCGCGCCCGCGGGTGAGCGTCCTGCTAGAGGGACACGCGGGAGGCGGCGGCTTATCCGTCGCCGATAAGGTAAGATTTTAGGGGCTTTCTGGGGGGTTTCACACAGCGGGGCATCCCAATTTCGGATGCCCCGCGGGGAGGGAGCTGATCTTATAGATTCCTGGGCCGATCAGGGGTGGGTGTTGGTCCACTTTAAGGAGTTTGATAATCCTCTCCTTTTTATCAAGGGACATCCCTGGTGTTGGAGCCATGATTCATGTCAGTCCTCTTGTTGCAGCAGCTCTCCAAGGTGTGATCACTCCTTTTTACCTGGACAATAACGAGCAGATTTAATCTGATGCAGGTGTTATTGTTTGTAATGAAAATTTGCAGGGTGATTCCATATTTTTTTCCCCAAATTTGAGTGATTCATTAATTTATTCCCTGTGCTTGTTCTAAACCTGTAACTGTTACTGGCTACCACAATTATTTTTCTCGATTTCTTTTAGTATTTCTTAAAGCCAGAAAGTTGCCATTTGAAATGCCTTCAGTTTCTTGTCATGTCTGCGATCTGCTTTTTTTCTACAAAATTCAACAACTGAAGGAACATCCTCAGAGACTGGTGATTCCATAATTTTTGCCAAGGGTTGTATTGCGAGTGAAATATTATAAGTTTTTAATTTGATATTAAAATTTTAAACAGTATTACACTATGTTGTGTATTTTTCTAATTAATGCCCTGAATAGGAGATTATTGGAGGAGAAGATCTAGTGAAGTGTAATTAATATACTACTTAACAGATCTCAAAAGTAGCCTCAAGATTTCATCACTTTATTGAGGTGGAGGACCATTCACACAGACAAATTAAAAAAGAAAAAAAAAACGTGTGGTGCATTTTTAATTGGTCATATTATATAGGAGTGGTGGAAAATGAGCAAATTTCGTCACACAGTTTATATTTTAAAATATAATCACAGATACTGTCCAAATCGTGATCACATGTGAAATTTTCATAGGAAAATTCTAGCACACCACAATCACACTAGCCTGAAGGTTTATATACACATACATTGGCCACTTTTGATATTGGATCATTTATCTCAAACAAATGTCCATGTCTAAAGTTTTTTACTCATTTGTTTGATTTGATTCCATCAATCTATTCTCAGGACTTCAAATTCTGATGTTTCAGAAATAATACCGTTTTGGGAGTACTCGCCTTTAAAACGGATATTATAAGTGTGACATACACTCCGCTTCAACTCTTCATGACATTTGGGTTATTCTCCGCTTCAACTCTTCATGACATTTGGGTTATTCTCCAGTAGAGGGCGAACTTCTGCAGAGATGAATGCAAAAAAGGAGCTCCTCCCAGTCCATAAATACCTGGGACCTCCCACCAATTCCCCAGTGTAAAATAGCAGTAAGGGGACCAGGAAGAACAAAATATAACAATACTAACAACCAAGAAACAAAGGTTCACCATATAAAGGATCCAAAATACCAAAAGGGTGGGGTGAAGCGGAGTGTATGTCACACTTATAATATCCGTTTTAAAGGCGAGTACTCACAAAACGGTATTATTCCAAGTGTGACATACACTCCGCTTCAACTCTTCATGACATTTGGGACATCCCATAGCAGTGTCCGTCATGGGAGGGAACCATAAACAGTAAAGACTGCACCAACTTAAACCACTGCAGCTTGCAGAACTGTGCGGCCAAAAACGGCATCCGCTGAAGCCCGCACATCAACATTGTAAAGCTTGGAAAAAGTATGAACGGAAGACCAAGTAACAGCCTTACAAACTTGTTCAACAGAAGCCTGGTGCTGAAAAGCCCAGGACGCACCGACAGCACGAGCAGAATGCGCAGTGACCCTAAAAGGCGGAGTCCTCCCCTTAGCAGAATAGGCCCCAACAATGGCCTGACTAATCCATTTGCTAATGGTAGACTTGGCGGGCGCCAAACCTTTCCTGGGCCCGCAGGGCACCACGAAAAAGGCATCCGTCTTGCGGAAAGAAGAAGTAGTCACCAAATAGTACTTCACACAGCGAACCACATCCAAATTGTGCAAAACCCTCTCCTTGTCATTGCTAGGCTTAGGACACAAGGAAGGGAGAACAATATCCTGATTGAGATGGAAAGCAGAAACCACCTTAGGACGGAAATCTGGCTTAAAGCAAAAGACCACCTTGTCCTGGTGTCTTTCAAACTAAGGGGCCTGAATAGACAGAGCCGCCAACTCAGAGACACGATGAACAGAGGTAATAACCACCAAGAAGGCAACCTTTTGAGTGAAAACAGAAAGAGCAATATCCTGTAACGGCTCAAAAGGAGGACCCTGGAGAGCCGAAAGAACCAAATTCAAATCCCAAACAGGAACCATAGCCTTCCGAAGGGGGTCACACATGAGTGACCCCCTGGAAAAAAAGTCTTAACCAGCGGGTGTAAGGCAAAAGACAGAGCAGAGACCTGCCCCTTCAAGGTACTAAGCTGTAACCCAAGATCCAGACCGTGCTGAAGAAAACTCCAAAATCCTAGGGATCAAAAACACCCTGCAAGGCAAGGCCCTAGCCTCACACCAGTCAATATAGGACCGCCAAGTCCTATAGTAAAACGCCAGAAAATGACCGTTTCCTAGCTCTAATCAAAGTCTGAACAACAGCCTCAGACAAACCTTCCTCCTTCAGAATGAAGGTTTCAGTAGCCAAGCCGTCAAAGCCAGCGTTGGTAAATTGGGATAAAGTAGTTGACCCTGAGATAACAGATCCGGAAACATGGGAAGCCGGTACTGATCTACCGCCAGCCTTACAACGTCTGCGTGCCAAACCCTTCTTGGCCACCTTGGATCCACCAGAATTGCTGGTGCCCCTTCCAGAGCCAGTTTGAAAACTACCTTGCCCAGCATGGAGAAGGGAGGAAACAGGTACAGAAACCCCAGATCCTTCCAAGCAAGGGACAAGGCATCCACTGGCAGAGCTAGAGGATCCTGAGATAGAGACACAAAGGTTGGGAGTTTGTGATTGTGCCGTGAGGCAAAGAGATCCACCTCCGGAGTCCCCCACTTGCGACAAAGAAACCGAAAACCCCGGGGCTGAGACCACTCTCCTTGGCGAGAGAACCCCCTGCTCAGGAGTCCACCTCCGTGTTCTCCACACCCGGAATGATTGCCGAAATGCAAGGAACATTGCTCTCCGCCCAATGCAGGATCAGAGAGACTTCCCTGAGGGCACTCCTGCTGCGAGCCCCTCCTTGGTGATTGATGTAGGCTACCGCCGTCCAATTGTCTGAACGAATCAGAACCGGAAGACCCTGTAAGTGCGACGTCAGCCGTGACAGGACAAGCTGGATGTCTCTGAGCTCTAAGACATTGATGGGGTTGTGAGCCTCCTGAGGACCCCACACCCCGCTGAACTGATGACTTTTCCAGAAACCTCCCCAGCCCGACAGGCTGGCATCCGTGGTAACCGTCTCCCAGCGAGGAACCAGAAAGGATCTGCCCCTCAACAGGTTGCTCGACTCCAGCCACCACCGAAGGGACTGCGGAACCCTGGGCGACATCCTGAATGGTTGATCCAATGACAGAGGACACCTGTCCCAATGTGTCAATAGATGAAGTTGAAGAGATCTCATGTGAAACTGCGCAAACGGGAGGGAGGGCAAGGAGGCCACCATCAATCCCACCAGTTTCATCCCCTGTCGGATAGAGGGGCAAGGATTGGCCAGAAGAAGGCGGATCAGATCCTGAATCCCCTGCACCTTGGTCTAGGGTAGAAACACTCTGGCCTGAATGATATCCAGATTCATGCCCAGGAATGAAATCACTCGTGATGGCGAGAGAGAGGACTTGGGGCGGTTGATCACTCACCCGAACCTCTCCAGGGTCGACACCACCTGGTGGGTGTCCAGCTCCGCCTGACGGAGGGAAGAAGCTGTGAATAAGGCCATTATGCCCGCCAGAACCTTGGTGAAGACCCTCGACGCCGAGGTCAACGCAAAGGGAAGGGCTACAAACTGAAAATGTTGATCGTCCACCTCGAACCTGAGGAATCTCTGATGCGCTGGAAAAATAGGAACATGCAAATACGCATCCTTGATGTCTATGGATGTCATTAAATCCCCTTGACGAAGGGAATTGATGGCCGAGCGCAGAGTCTCCATGCGGAACTTCTTGGTTCTGATGAATCTGTTGAGGACCTTGAGGTCCAGAATGGGTCTTACAGAACCTTCTTTATCTTTCAATCTTTTTATTGAATTTTCTTGACAATACAACATTTCAAGATCACATTGAAATCAGTAGTGTTACATGCATAGTAAAAAAGAACTGTGTCAAAGACATCAAGACAGTATACTAACTATTGTCTGAAGCCAGATGCATAATGTGGAAAGTGTCTGGTCCGACCCGAGGGGCAGGAGGCACAAAGGGGGGCCTCCCCTTCTCCATCTCCGGAGATACCTCCCACTATCCCGAGTACAGACCAGCCATGTCATAATACACAATACATAATACAAGAATCATGTCATTCTGGTTCTAACAGCAATCAGAGGTATGGTTTCAACAAATGAAGGGGGAGGGAAGGAAAACCACAAAGGGGAGTGACTAGGGGAGGGGGAAGGAGGTAAGAGGTAAGAGTCCCTGGTCCGCTCCTAATAGCTTCTCTACATATTCATCAATTCAATGCTAGCATCGATATGTTAGGGGTTGCAAATTGGATCCATGGCTCCCAAACCTCTAGGAAGTGCTCATGTTTATCATTCAAGATGCTGGTAAGTTTTTCATTTATCAAGAATCCATTTAGTCTAGCTTTAACCTCCGAGATAGAAACCAACTGCTGTTTCCAGGCCTTTGCAATCGTCTGTTTGGTGGCCAGCATGATAAATGAGAACAGCTTGTTTTGGAGCCTATTAAGTTCAGGGGCCTTATGGCGTAACAGCGCCACCCAGGGGTCCCTTTTGGGGGAAACATTCATGATCACAGCTACCAAGCGAAAGACCTGTTGCCAAAGGCGTGATACAAAGGGACAGGTCCACCATGCATGATCGCCTTTTACCGAGCAGCCCCTGAAGCATTGTTCTGGGTAGGCGGGATAAATTTTATGGATTCTAGCAGGGACCAGATGCCAACGTAACAGGACTCTACTGTGAGTGAATTAATTGAACAGCCCCATGTCGCCCTCCACACCCCCGCCCAGTCCACCTCCTCCTTCTCCAATCTCAAGTCCTCCCCCCATTCTCGCACATATTTGTGGTCAAAGGGTTTTGGAAAATCATTAAGGGAAGAATATAGCAAGGAGATCCTCCCCGGGCTATCCGGCTCCTCCACGCACAAGGACTCAAATTTGGTCCAGTTCCTATACGAGGCTAGTCCAGCAAGCCTAGGTTTAAGCCAGTGGCTCAGTTGTGTGTAGTGGAACCATTCTGTCCGTGGAAGACCATACTTATCCCTCAATTCTTCAAATGACATAAGGCCCTTGTCTGTCAGGAGATGATGAAACGCACAGATACCCGCCGACACCCAATGCGAAAAGGACGCCCCTCCCCGGAGACCCGGTGGGAATAGAGGATTATCCCATAAATTCAGTAAAGGAGCGTGAGGTGACATTAATCCCAAGGAATATTTTATTGAGTCCCAAACCTTAAGGGAGTGTATCATCAGAGGGCTCAGATCTTTTGGTCTATTTCTGGGGTCTGTCCATAGCAGAGCCTCTAATGGGGACTTCCCCAGGTTCGGGATCTCCAGCAGGGCCCACAACGGTAAATCTCTCACTGCATGTAGCTGAGACAACTGCGCTATTTGTGCTGCTTTATAGTAGTGAGTAATATTAGGCACCCCCAAACCCCCCTGGGATTTATGGGCAAACATTGTGCGTCTTGCCACTCGGGGTCTAGTTGTTCCCCATACAAACTGGAACATCCGTCTCTGAAGGATTCGGAGCATGTAGGCCGGGATCCTGACAGGTAGTACTCTAAAGTAATACAAGATTTTGGGGAGGATTGTCATTTTGACTGCGGCCACCCGTCCCAACCACGATATGGGAAGGTCTGTCCAGGAATCCATCAAAGAATTCAGAGTTCGTATCAGAGGTGGGTAGTTGGCTGCGTAGAGGCCCCCATATGTGGGTGCTAAAAAAATATGGAACGCTTCACGAATTTGCATGTCATCCTTGCGCAGGGGCCATGCTAATCTTCTCTGTATCGTTCCAATTTTAGTATATGTCCTGCCGAAGCGAGGACTTACAGAACCTTCTTTAACCGTGAAAAGATTGGAGTAGAAACCCCTGCCTCTCTCCGACGGAGGCACCGGGCATACAACTCCCATGTCCAGAAGGTTTCTTACCGCTAACAGGCTGTGCAGCCTGAGGGTCCAAGGGCACCCGAGACCTTAAAAATCTTGGAGGAGGCCAGTACTCGAACTCCAGTTTGTACCCGGGAGGAGACTACCTCCAAGATCCAATTGTCTGTGACCTCCCGGGCCCAGACCAGGAAGAAGAGCTGCAGCCGTCCCCCCACCCGTGTGGGTGAGGGCGCCCCTTCATTACTGAGCTGGTTTACCCGCAGGCTTGGGACCCCAGGCAAAAGTGGGACGGGCCCGACCTCTGCCCCTGTTCCAGGAAGAGCCTCTGACCCCCGAGAAGGCCAAACCTCTACCAGCTCTGGCACCCCGAAAGGAAGGATTGAAAGAGCCTGCCCCCGAAAGGGACGGCGACGTTTCTTCCGCTGAGGTAACTTACCTCTCTTTGCCACAGCATCCAACTTATCTCCAAACAGCCGCGTACCCAAGAAGGGAAGCGCTGTGAGCGATTTCTTGGCCGCAAAGTCCGCCGTCCACTGACGGAGCCATACCGATCGGCGCATGGCCACCAATAAGGCTGACGTCCTACTACACATAACAATAGTGTCTTCCATAGCAGCAGAGACAAAATCCATGAACAATTCAAATCTTTTCAGCGTAGTGAACTCAGCGCTGGCCGGATCAAGGTGAGCGTCATTTAACCAGTCCCTAATCAGCCAATACCTCTCGCTACCTGTCGCTAAAGAGTCACTACCTGGCTCTATCCCTTCATAAATAAGGGCCTAAATCTTTAGCATGATTACCAGTGGTGCACTGTTGAATGTTAGTCTCTATTTAGCTAGCTCATAGATGACTGATAATACAGCCAAAATGTCAAAGTCATGTAGCATATTATTACATACACACATTCTGAGACAACATTTAATTTTACAGTATATACTTTATTTAAACTGTTGTGTTTGTTCAGAATGTGCTGCAAGAATGATCACCTAGCACCCACCGACACTAGCGCAGATGCACAAACAGGCCGCAAGGCCGAACCAACACAGGCAAAGGCATGGCATTCCATCTGATCAAGGCGCCTATCCTCACCATCCTTTAGGAAGTGGCGTCTGGGGTGTGAAGCACGGAGGAGTTGGTGAACCCCAAAATTGGCGCATCGACCTCGGGAGGAGAAGCCCAGCGCTTAACCGCTTCCACCAGGAAAGGATACTTCTTATCCCATCCCTGAGGAACACCCAGAAGCAGACTAGGCTTCTCCCATTCCCTAAGGATCAATGCATCAAAATGACCCTGGGTAGGGAACTCCAAACGGGGCTTGTGAGCACCAAAAAATTCCCATTCTTGAGAGGGGTTCACCTCAGGCGGCGCAATATCCAAAACCTCTAAGAGATGTGACAAAACCGTGGCCGTGTCAACAGCATCCCCCAGCGCCTGCCCAACATCAGCCTCGCCAAACCGTACATCGTCAGCCTCTGACTCCTCATACAATTCCCCCTCCTCTAACGGGGAATAATCCGACATATCGCATGAATCATCATCAATATTCCAAGTCGCCTGGACCGACAACAAATGTCTCTTTTTAGCCTGCGCCTTCTTGCCCACCGCGCTAACCATAAATTTCTCGATGCTGGCCAATCTAGCACAAACATCGGAATGCGACTCCCCGCTGGCACCAATGTCACTTGGGGTACGGATAAGGCGATGAAGCAGGGGGCGCCGACCCAGAAGGCTGGGCTCCTGACTGCCGCGATATGGCCTTTTGTGCACATGGTATACAAATAAGCACATTCTCACCCGTAAGGGATGCCCCACAACCCACACATGACCTGGATTGTCCCAGAGGGAGCCCGAGCCCGGTATCCTGCGGAGCCTCCATATGGTGATTCTTGTGGTCAGTCGCAAGACTGCAGGGAATTTAAAGGAGCAGTATCACAAATTTTTCTTGGTGACTTATATTTAAATGGTACTTTGAATGTAGGTAAGTGTTGGCGTAAGAATTACAAATTTAGAAAAAAAAATGATGTCTGTGTTGAGCAGCTGGAAACTAATAGCTCATGTTTATGTCTTCTGAGTGTCGGAGCCCGACACTCTGGCCTGTTCCATGCTGAGGAGAGGGGTGAAACAATGTATCAAAGTATCAGCTGTTCAGTGCTGGCAGTCCAGCATAAGATAACAACATTGCAACATTGCCTGGCCAGAACTTATATATCTAAAACAGAGAGAAAAGCTCTAGAAGGCATTTAGCTGATTTTGACAGTTTTCCCTTCATGTTGGCTCTGCTGCAGAATCTTTCAGTTTACAATTTTTTCCCTCTTTTCTCAACACATTTTTCCATATGATCTTTCTTTCAGCTTTGTGTGTTTTGAGCAAAGCCCAACCCAGGATTTTCACTATCTGGAGGTTTTGTGCCCCTAGGGGCATCCCGACTTGGGATGCCCCGATATGCGAAATCCCAAAGTTTGCCTGTGAAAACGTACCTTTCCCTGTCCCACAGCACATGCGCGGGCTCTCATCCAATCAGCTCTGTTTGCACGCAGATGGGGAGCCTGAGCAGTAAGCTTCCTGGCCGCCCGCCCGGCCTGTCTAAATGACTATCTGCGTGAGCACGCCAGAAAAATGGGGGGGATCTGTGATTATCCAGGGGTTGTTTCACACAGTGGGCATCCTGATTTAGAATGCCCAAAGGGCAAGGTCAATGGCCGGGTCTTATAGACTTCAGAGTCGGCAACTCAGGGTTTTGTTCCACTTTAATACAGTTATTCAAAGAAAAATTTCAGTCATTTTCAGTCAGTTTAGTTTATTTTGTATAGATTTTACACATTTGAGTCACCTGGTCTCATAACAAAAGCAGCACCTCACACACACACAGCAGTTACCACTGATTACAGTGTCAGCCTCTGAGGTAAAGTGTTGCTAGGAGACCAGTGGGCTAAATGAAGCAGCTCACTAAATACAACCCAGCAGATCCCCCTATTCAGCAAATGGACTGAGCCATTGTCATTATACAATTTAAAAAAAAGGCATGTATTTTTTTTCTATCGCCAGATTATTTATACACGTTAGAAGCTATTGTGTGGCTATTTGATTATTTATCTTTTTTAATGTTTTAATGCAAATTTCACGATACTGCTCCTTTAAGCAATAAGCAACCCGGGATGCCCCTTAAAAGTCCCAGTGGGACTAGGAGGATCCCCTTATCATGCACATATACGATGCAATCTGTAACACACAATGAAGGCAACATAAGTCACAATCGCCTCAAAGTATATATAATTACATATATCCATATAAATCTAAATTCACACATGCGAGAGAAAAGGAGGCCCCCCTGCTAAAGAGGGGCCCCCGCATAAGCTAAGGAAGTGGCCAACAGGCCCTTACCGGCCAGGAGCACGCAGGATCAGCCACAGCAGCACCAAGATGGCCCCCGGAGAAGAGCCTCATGAGAAAAGGAGGAAGAGAAGGGGGGCGGCCCAGCACAGAACTCGCGCTCGCCAGGCCCCGCCCCCCTCCCCGAACAAAGCCTGAGGGGGAGAAGCTCCCCAGACTGAACGAAGCAGGCCAGCACAGTTAAGGCCCCATGTACAAGCAAACACCTGTCACAGTAAAGACACAAGTGAAAACACTCACTCACACACGACCAAAAAAACAACGGCCCCCCCCCCCCCACCTAGAGGGAAGTAAGGGACCCGGAAGGGGGGAGTCCCAGCCAGAATCTGGTCATAGCAATGAAAGGGACAGGGCATCCCACACCGGGATCACCAAACCCGGGCAACCGCCTACCCCTTGTGATGGGGTCTCAAGGTGGAGCGATGCTCCTTGCACACCCATAAGGTGCTACCTACCCTCACCAGGACCCGCAGCCAAGGCTGGGAGGCTCAATAGGGATAATTTAGGAAAGGTCCTGGCAGCAATAGGGACAAAAATGGCCGGGCATGAGCCCGGCTTACCTGCAAGGAAGGGAAGTCTTCATCTTCTGTCTTGCTTGCCTTCCTGCAGAGAAGAAACTGGGGAATTGGTGGGAGGTCCCAGGTATTTACGGACTGGGAGGAGCTCCATTTTTGCATTCATCTCTGCAGAAGTTCGCCCTCTACTGGAGAATAACCCAAATGCCATGAAGAGTTGAAGCGGAGTGTATGTCACACTTGGAATATAGAAAATATCTATATATTGGGGCAGTCATGGCCTAGAGATAGGTAACCAGCCTTGTTAATGGAAGGTTGCAAATTTGATTCCCAGTCATGGGACATGACTGAAGTGCCTGAAGTGAACTTTAGTATTTATTCACTGGTGTGTTCACGGAAAGTGTGTTTAGTGCTCAGATGGGAAAATGCGGAGGTAAATTTCCATGTGTGTGTAAACACACAATGGGCACTAATAGCACTATTACTACTATTACCATAATTATCTGAAGAGGTAGCAATATTTCAGACATCACTGTAAAACAAATTATGCAGCAGAAAGTCTTGTGAAAACAAGACACTAATACAGATAACATATAGCCAAGGCAATGTAATCCATATACAGTGAATTAATCATTTAATGAAGCCTACAAAAAAGAAAAGGAACTCCTTTAGCTATAAACAAATCCTGGGTTTTGCCAATCTGGTTCGTGCCTTTATGCTGAATGGTACCACAGACCAGCACCAGGGGCGGACTGGAGCTGAAAATCAGCTCAGGAATTAACAGGCCCTTACCTTCCCAACACTAGCCCATGAGTGCTTTAGTCACGCCCCCATGGATCTTCTCAGATGCTCATTGCATATGTTAATCAGCTGATGCTATAGCATTGCAGGAACTAGCAGAATAAGGTCAGTGAAGATTTAGTATTGTAGGGGAAGAAACTGGAAGTTTGGGGTATGTTCCCCACATCCATGCTGAGGCATTACAACTGCAGGGGCAGAACACCAGCAGACATTGGACATCCCAATGAGAGTGCGATTCTGATGATGCATGATGAGAATCCTATACCCTTACATCTTTTGCCCTGCAAAAAGACTGTAGTCAGACCTCTGACTAGATGCCCTCTAGGTTCTACACCAGCTCACTGCTTTTGTTCAGTAGTCAAATGATCTGCTGCCTGTACGCTTCTGTAGCAGCATGAACAGAAGCCAGCAGACCTGGCATAACCCTTTAATGTTTTTACACTATGTGCACATGTCTAACATGCATCATTGCTGCATCTGAAATAGGAAGCTGTGCAGAGCAAAAAAGGTGTCTACATATTTTCAGTCTACAGCAAATGTATCATTTTTGTCTGTTGCCCAAATGTGAATCTGATAACCATGGTCATTAATATTAAACAGCTATTTTAGTCATGACTTGGCTCGCATGTAGGTTATATAATAATACACAAACAGAATGCTTCCCAACTGGTTAGACTAGGTCAAAAGGTTTCCACATTTAAAATGCCCAAGTCAAGGCACAAACATTGTGAAGAAATGTTTTTTGTCTATATATCAATTTAAAGCAGACCTACACCTAGGCGTGATGTTTGCCCCCAGCTCTAATACAGAATGCTTACCTGGTGAAACATGTTATGTTTGCAGCTGCTTCCAGCCTCTTGACACACATCCTCCTGGAGGTGGCTCACAGCAGGGGTGTGTGTGGGTGTTTTGGGTTTCAAGGGTTCCGGAAGCAAGTTTAACAGAAAAAAAAAAAAAGTTGTATGCGAATATATTCAACACAAGTCTGCATGTATAATCAACTCTTGTTGAATCAAAGAATACTTGCCATTACTGCCAGGCAACTGAGCCGTGTGCTTAAAAGCAGTGCTGTGAGGACTGACCTCTCCTTCTCAGTCAAGTAACTCTCTTAAGACTTTTAGCCCAAGATGAATTGCTGGTCCATGTCACCCTGTATGCACCAATGGCAATGGCAATAAGGACATATTGAAAAATACTGCTGTCATACACATGTAAAACATTATTTTAACTATATTCTACACTCCTTTATTCTAGTACCAATAGATTAATTAGAATTAGATTAGAATACAATGTCTTAATAGGAATAGTGCAAATAGTGGCCATTGGGTGGCCATGCGGTCCTCCGCATTTTTCCCATCCATGCACTTGTGAACACCACATTTACATGAACACACCAGTGAATAAACCCTATATTAGTGATTATACACAGTGGACACCCCAATGGAACAAAGACACCAATGGACAGTGAAGTGCACACATGCCCTTACCTCTAGGCTATAACTGCACCTGCATATCTGCACCTGACTAAATTAGTGAGAGGAGGGAAAAGAGGGGGGGGGCAGACAGGAGAACAACTTGTCCCCTGGACCAGATTCCATCAGACTCACTCTTACGCTACAACAGACAGCCTACAGACTTCAGGTACAGATCACTTTACAGTCATTATGCCTAATTTGTGCGTGAGCGGATATGGTGTGCTCTCCTGCCACAGACCAGCCACCTCTAGCAATACTTACTACTCCTAGCATAGAACAATGAACATTGTAATAACTATAAGTGCATCACTTCTTTTGAGGATGGGGCCCCCTTAGGTTAGCGGGATTCCCCAGTAACATGGTGGGTCAGTCCAGGTATACCTATGCACTGCTAAACTTACAGTCTGACATTTCTGTGTGGATGTCTGAGAGACATTGAATGTTTAACAAAACGGAACTTTTTATGTGTTAAATAGGGATCAGGGTATAATTAAAGCGGGAAATAATCAGGGATTGCAGATGGAACACATGGCTTTTTGTGGCATTGTCATAACTACTTACTATTCGATTCAAGAAGTCTATTAGAGCCTTAGATGCATTTAGCCTTTATAGATCCTAATCTGCATAGACCAAGGGGTACTGTACAGGGTTCCCAACTTCTTTTCAATCAAATACCACTTTTCATTTTCAATTATAACAAGCACCACCTGGGTGGTACTGTAGATATGGGTTGCCAGTCATCTAAAACTGCCAATTAAAGTTAATTAAATCCATCTAACAAATTAAATGTGGGCAAAGTATGGATAGAAGCACATCAGCTTGGGGTACAGGTTAGTTTGTAGTCTTGTTGAGGACCACCTGATAGAATAGGACCAGCCTGTCTTGTTTAGGTTTTTACCTGCTCTGCAAATCTTGTTTGTGTGCCTTTATAGTTTATGTTTGGTGGTGTAGTTTGAGGACTGTATAGTTTTGCTTTTAAAGTCATACTTAAGTCAAAACACTAAAAAAACACTATACTCCCCCTTTCATCCCGCGCCAGCTATCGCTGCTAGTCCAGTGCTAAGACACTAACCGAATCACCCAATCCCAGGCCAACACCGCTCCCTTCCCCTCCACCGCATTGACAGTGAATAGAGAGCGTGCTACAGTTTGTGTGACGATGGCGCGGGGACACAGCAATGTCAATGCGGCGGAGGAGGGAGCGGAGCCCCGCATGGGCCTGAGATCGGCAATCTGGTAAGTATCTTAGCACTGGACTAGCAGCGAAAGTGAAAGTATGACTTTAAGAGTCTAGCCCACATTTGATTTTGGTGAAAGTAGTGTGACAATATAAGGTAAAGTCAATCAAACCCTCAATTCAAATTAATGATGATCCCTTACTCACGCGCTGCTGCTGCCATCCGAGTGTCCCCCTACTCACCCACATGAAGATCCCTTACTCATCCGCCCCTGCTCCTACACCATACCTGAACTAAGGCAAGACACCAATAATTGCCACCTTGATATGGTCTCACACATCACCACACATACTTAAAGTGGACCAAAACCCACAATTTTATCTAGCATTCCCTGAATTGCTCCGAACATGAGGAGTACCAAGTGTTCCAGGACAATTCTGTAGGCGATAAAAATCCACTTCTAGGTCTACACCATACAAAGTATCAGCAGAGGATTTGGCCACATTTATTTCACAAGCGCAGTGAGTTTTGGTCCGCTTTAAGTGTGGCAGCCAACATTAAGATATTTGGGGGGGGGGGGGGGGACATTTGAGGTCCAGAAATGGACCTTTAAAACTGTACTGTACAAGCGATTCACCCTATTAAAAGATCAACACTGAAGAATAGAGTCATATAAACTTTGCCAGATCAAAAAAATATTTCCAATAGCCGTTGCCTAGCATCGAGAGGCCAGATTATTCTAGCAGGCATATAGTGGCTTTAGAGGTTCACATTCATGAGTAAAAGATAGGGAAACCATGGCTAGATAAAAACAAACAATGACCTACCCTAGCAAGTCCATAATTAACATAATAAATCATTGATAGTCATTTAAAAACACACCCATGATTTGTCCCTTCCCTTCTCTGTCTATGCCTGTACATTTCTTATATGTGGCCATAAAATTAGAGAAAGTGCTACAACATAAAAAAAAAAAAATAAAAAAAAAGCATTACTGTTTTCCAGTTTCAGACGCTGGAGCTTTTTATGACATTCCAACCAACAGCAATAAAATGCCGTCTCCTGATCCTTTCTTCATACATCGCTTTTAGGTAGTTGCATGGAAACTCAGAGGGGTAGCTAAGAGTGAAAGTCTTTTTGTCTGGAATGTAACCAGAAAGGCCAGCAATGGCACACCTGTTAGGAAACGCACCCAGCCACATTCCTAGAATGTACCATTAGGCCAATGTTTTCCAGAGTCAAAAAGGAAAAGAAAATTTCCTCTGTCACGTCTGCTGCCCTTTTGACTCCGTTCAGTCGCGCACTGATTTTGCAGCCAATTAAAAAGCATGTACATTTCCTTTCCGCTAGATATCACAAAGCTGACTATAACATTATGCGTCTTGCTTCCTTTCTGAAGCCAGAGACTGAGATCTGCAAACACAACCAGAAAAATTGAGCTTGCGCTCTGGACGGAAGTAATTGAATAAAGCTCAGGCTGCATGGGAGAGGCTCAATGAGTAAAGAGGCCAATCATTTATAAAACTGGTAATAAGTAATGATTTTATTATGTTTCACTGTACACGTTTTTGTCAGGAGCAGGTCTGATCAGTCATCACCTCAAAAGTCAACTGGATAAACAGGAGAGATATATATCAGCCAATGGATGTGAGGAATTATTCTGTGACCAATAGCCCAACGAGCCACTTCTGCCCTCCTGCTGCTAGCGGCATGGTCAGAATAATGGAACATTTGTGTTTTAGACTGAAATACAACAATTTATTGCTTAAATTGAACCAAAACACAGAATTTTCCTTATCTCAGGTTTTGGTCCTTGCCCCCTGAACCCCCCCCCAGATCCCCCACCCCCAAAAAAACCAAGTTAGTTACCTGGTAACTTTTTTTCAAAACATCCGTAAGGGCAGCATACGCATGAGACCTCCGGGCTCCTCCCCTCAACTGGGACACATGACCACCGGCATAAAGTCTTGGCTCCTCCCTCCCTTCCCCAGTTGTTGTAGAGATCTGAAAGAGAAAGAGGAAACAAGACCTACGACTCCACATAATAAAAAAAAACACAATACCCCTCAAATACATACACAAGGGAGGGAATCGGCGTATGCTGCCCTTACGGATGAAAAAAAGTTACCAGGTAACTAACTTGGTTTTTGCTCAAAACATCCTTCGGGCAGTATACGCATGAGAGATAGGCGAGAACTACCTCATAGGGTGGGAAGTACAGCGCGAAGAACACTTCTGCCAAAGGAAAGATCCTTCTGGGAAAGAAGATCTAAGCGATAATGTCTTGCAAAGGTCTTAGCTGATGTCCAGGTAGCCACTTTTCAGATCTGATCTATAGAGACCCCAGCTTGCTCTGCCCAAGATGTGGAAATACTTCTTGTTGAGTGGGCTGTAACACCGCATGGCAAGTTAACATCTCCATACGCCATCTTAATAGTATTCTTCATCCATCTTGCAAGCGTGACCTTGGAAACCTTCAAGCCTCTTCTATAACCCGAGAAGGAAATAAACAAACTGTCATCTTTCCTGAAATCTTTAGTTTCATGAAGATATCGTAGCAGAAGAGACCTAACATCCAATGGTATCAGTTGTGGCTCGTCTTCTGTGACGGAAGGGATAATAATCTCTTGAGTGCGATGAAAATCTGAAGCTACCTTTGGAAGATAACAAGGATCTACTTTTAAAACGACACGATCCAGAAAGACCTGGAGAAATGGATGTCTGCATGATAACGCTTGAATGTCGCTGATCCTTCGAGCTGAGGTAATGGCTACTAAAAATAAAATTTTCCAAGATAGTAGCTTGATGATGTCCTACCATTCTCCAACTTACAAGACTTAAAGGTTTTCCAAACTTTAAGGTAAATCTTCCTGGTAACCAGCTTCCTACTAGCGAGCAGGGTATTAATCACCGGGCCTGAAAATCCCTTCCTTTGCAGCAAGGCGACCTCAGGGTCCAAAGTGTCAATCTCCACCATCGAGGATTCGGGCAGATGACCGGACCTTGTGACAGAAGAAGAGGAGTCACCGGAATTCCCCAGGGATCCTGAATTGACAGCTTTACTAGCGTTGAAAACTAAGATCTCTTTGGCCACCACGGAGCTATCAACAGAACGGTAGTTGGTTCTTTGACCAGTTTCTTCAACACCAATGGTAACAGACGCACCGGAGGGAAGGCATACGCCAGGTTGAAATGCCAAGCCTGAGACAGAGCGTCCACACCCAATGACCGATCTTTCGGGTTCAGAGAAAAGAAGCTGCTCACCTTTTGATTCTCTGCAGACGCTTTACTACATTCCCATGGCGCATGCAAGGGCTCTCGTCCAATTAGCATATTGCATATGGCTCTGTTTTGAACAGAGCTCTGCCATAAGTGGGAGCAGATGTATACCCAGCCTCCCTGCAGTGCGCAGCGTGCTCCGACCCCCAGTCTATTTGAAAAGATGAGCACGGGAGTGCGCCACAGCTGAAGGGAGGCTGGGGGATGCAGCTGCTGCCCGGGAACCAGGCATGGGAGCACCAGAAAGGTTTTTGCTGGGGCAATTGTCACACAGCGGGGAATCCTGAATCGGGGGGGGGGGGGTCTGAACAGCTGGGCCAGAATCTTTTAGACTCCTAAAGGTTGGTCCTCTTTAAATGGAAAATACACTTCTGATGTAATTTTTGAAAGCATTTTTGGTGAGCCAAAAGGATGTCCCCAAGGTACTGAGATTTAGCAATTTTTTTTTCTTATGTTAGCAAATGTTTGTTTATGGAAGCAGTCTTCACTACCTCCTATCTGTTGCAATTGCCAACAGTACACCAATAGTAGAGGAGTGAGCCCTGTACACATAGAACACTGCTGCTGGGCATGTGTAAGATTGGATCAGCTCCCTCACCTCAGTAGCAGTCGTAGCAGTGGTGTTCTGTGTGTACAGGGCTCACTTTCCTTGTAGATCCTTGGGTATGGCTGCAAATAGCAACAGAAAACTGCTTCTATAACACACACATTTGCATCTTGGAAAATTCCTTTCTGCACAAAAAAATACACTTTCATACTTATTGAAAATGGACAGTCCCTTCCCTGTTGGACACAGCAAAAAGAAACTGCATGTGCTTGACAGCTTATCAAAGCAAAAAAAAAGTGCAAAAAGAACAAATGCTTTCAGGTAAAGTTTTCCTCTTAGCAGTGGGATAGGAGCCCAGAATAGGAAGATTGGGGGGGGGGGGGGCTATTTGGCTCTATGCCCACCTTCAGCCAGGTAAAAGCAGAACCATTTACTTCCCTCACCAATATTTCCTTTGTTTAAAAAAAAGCAAGCAAGCCTGACATAACTGTAGAAATCTGTACAGGAACCAAACTATTTGAATCAAGCCCCAAAAAGTCCACACACTTGCTCCAGTAGTAGCCCAAATAGAATGGCATGATCGCCACAGCAGGCCTGACACATTAAACTTGTGCTCCTTTCACATTTGTCATCATACTTTAAGATTCCTATAAATGAGGGGGGGATGGAAAAGCACTTATTTCACACACAGTCCAGTAAAGGGTTGTAGGCACCTCCTAAGCCCAGGCCTTTAGTTTGCCCTCTATGAGCTGAAGTCAAAAAGCTGACCTCAGACAGCAATCGGATATTCACTGTCCTTGCTTGCTGCAGCAGAAAATGTCACACTGAGGACAAGTTTGGAGTGAAAGATGAGGAATATGACACAATAAATTAAAAGTCACCTTATATCACCTACCTTCACTTTCACCCATACTAGTACTTTAGAAATCAAACTTCAGCAGTATAAAAATACTGTTTTTTATTTAAAGTCGATAAATATACACTGAATATCCTGGGCTTTGTCCCACTTAATAAGAAAAAAATAAATAAAAACAATTAAAAAAAAAAAAGAGCAAACAAAAGCCTTCTTAAAGAAAATAGATTACCCATACTCTACCCATACTCTACCCATACTCTACCCATACTCTACCCATACTCTACCCATACTCTACCCATACTCTACCCATACTCTACCCATACTCTACCCATACTCTACCCATACTCTACCCATACTCTACCCATACTCTACCTAATAATTTATCGAGCATCATCCTATTCTGTGGCTCTGTATGAGACAGCTACTACAGGTTGTTAAGACAGGTAGTATAATACACAGGGTATTGAGAGTCAGAATGTGACAGAAATA
This sequence comes from Gastrophryne carolinensis, assembly GCA_027917425.1. Taxonomy (NCBI): domain Eukaryota; kingdom Metazoa; phylum Chordata; class Amphibia; order Anura; family Microhylidae; genus Gastrophryne; species Gastrophryne carolinensis. The sequence continues at coordinate 220,401,575 of CM051234.1, forward strand.
TAACAAGGGTTTATAATGCCATGTGTCAGATGCAACAAAAACACAATGATACAAGACTACATTAGGAGAACAGAGCCAGTCTGTCCTTGTGACCTTACAATCTAAAGATACTGATACATGTCACAAGACATTGCTGGGATTCTCTGAGAAATGTGAAGCTACAAATACACTATAGCTGTTTTCCAATCTATAAGATTCCCGGGGCGATCGATCCCCCCCCCCGGGGCATCTGAAATCGGCGCATCCCTCTAGCAGGGCACGTTCCCGCGCCAGGCATTTGTGAATGGCCAGCGCAGACTCGCTTCCTGTTAGAGGGTAGCGGGGAATGCGGCCGCCAGCGCACCGATTGGACGAGGGGCCACGCATGCGCCGCAGGATCGTGAAGAGGTGAGTTGGTTGCAGTGACCTGGGGGGTTCACACAGCCCTCTCCCCGATTGGGGAGCCCCAGAGGCACGGGCCAAAACCCAGGATAGTCAAAATCCTGGGTTTTGGTCCAATTTAAAGAGATACAACATCCAATTTAGATCTATAAAAATGGGAGTTGATCGCATGCTATGAGTGGGGGGGGGGGGCTCCCATTTGCCATCCAAAAGCACATTTTCTTACATGCACTTGGCCCAGAGTCCATTCGGTAGGCCTTGAAGAGGACCCTGTACCACATGACCACTGGAGGCCAATCATGGAAGGGAATGCTAGTTGGGTAATCACAATGAGGCAATGGCAACCCCCCCAGTGGCTAGCTGCTTTTCTTTGTCTTGGGGCATTGCCTTGAATGGGGTCATGGCAATCAGGTCGCTGTCACCCAAGCCCCCTTCCCCCCAATTGCGGTCTGCTTTTTCTTAATCATGAGGCATCCATATATGGGATGTCCTACTTTGTTAAACTCCAAGGAATGACCCCTCTTCTTAACTTTCCAGCGTTCAGTGCACTGCCCTCTCTATTCCATGTATGATAATGAGTAGTATAGAACCCAGTATAGGAAGGGAGCAGCAAGCATCCCAGCAATGGCAGCCATTTCGGAAAGGTCTGGCACAAGAGCAGACTGCAGCTGCAGTAATGCTGCCATGGCCCGTGCTGGTTCAGTGGGCTTGTTGGAATGGAAAGTTATACACATCGGGACATTCCAAAGGATACTAATGCCCCAAGAGCCTCTAACCCAGTGATTGCTCCTGAAAGACATTTTTGTTTTTAGTGAAAAAAAACCCTGAAATTTGTGCCTTTCCCCACAACAACCACTTCCTTGTTCCTACAGCGAAACTGTGGGCGTGCAGCCAATCAGAGTCATTTGCCATGTTTACATCCTTTGGCAAATGACTCTCATTGACTTTAATGGGGAGCTTGCAGTGCCCCATCCCCTTCAGCGTGCACACTCCAGCCCCAGCCTATCTGAATGAACAATGAGAGCCATTTGTCGAATAACATAGTCACGGCAGATGAGAGGCTGCCCATGTGCTGTTTGACCAAGGAAAGGTAAGCAATTACCAGCATCCTGGGGGGGGGGGGGGGAGGTTTAAACGGCAGGGTATCCCGATTCAGTGAAAAGCCAGGATAGTCAAAATCCTAGGGTTTGGCCCACTTCAATGTACAGTTGTAGGCAGCCATCTGTGCACTTGAAAGATAAAAAACAAAAAAAAAAAACTATAAAATCCAGTAAGAATAAGGTTCAGAAAAGTTCAGTTTAACCACCTAGACGTGAGCCCAGCCCGTCATGTGTGGCCCCTATAGAGAGGTGCACCCTAGCCCTTCATGTGTGGCCTCTATAGAGAGGTGCGCCCTAGCCCTTCATGTGTGGCCTCTATAGAGAGGTGCGCCCTAGCCCTTCATGTGTGGCCTCTATAGAGAGGTGCGCCCTAGCCCTTCATGTGTGGCCTCTATAGAGAGGTGCGCCCTAGCCCTTCATGTGTGGCCTCTATAGAGAGGTGCGCCCTAGCCCTTCGTGTGAGGCCCCCTATAGAGAGGTGCGCCCTAGCCCTTCATGTGAGCCCCCTATAGAGGCGAACCCAGCCCTTCGTGTGAGGCCCCCTATAGAGGCGAGCCCAGCCCTTCGTGTGAGGCCCCCTATAGAGGCGAGCCCAGCCCTTCGTGTGAGGCCCCCTATAGAGGCGAGCCCAGCCCTTCGTGTGAGGCCCCCTATAGAGGCGAGCCCAGCCCTTCGTGTGAGGCCCCCTATAGAGGCGAGCCCAGCCCTTCGTGTGAGGCCCCCTATAGAGGCGAGCCCAGCCCTTCGTGTGAGGCCCCCTATAGAGGCGAGCCCAGCCCTTCGTGTGAGGCCCCCTATAGAGGCGAGCCCAGCCCTTCGTGTGAGGCCCCCTATAGAGGCGAGCCCAGCCCTTCGTGTGAGGCCCCCTATAGAGGTGAGCCCAGCCCTTCGTGTGAGGCCCCCTATAGAGGTGAGCCCAGCCCTTCATGTGAGGCCCCTATAGAGGTGAGCTCTCACTATAGAGGTGAGCCCAGCCCTTCATGTGAGGCACCCTATAGAGGCGAGCCCAGCCCGTCATGTGAGGCCCCTATAGAGGTGAGCCCAGCCCTTCATGTGAGACCCCTATAGAGGTGATCCCAGCCCTTCATGTGAGGCCCCTATAGAGGTGAGCTCTCACTATAGAGGCGAGCCCAGCCCGTCATGTGAGGCACCCTATAGAGGCGAGCCCAGCCCGTCATGTGAGGCCCCTATAGAGGCGAGCCCAGCCCGTCATGTGAGGCCCCTATAGAGGCGAGCCCAGCCCGTCATGTGAGGCCCCTATAGAGGCGAGCCCAGCCCGTCATGTGAGGCCCCTATAGAGGCGAGCCCAGCCCGTCATGTGAGGCCCCTATAGAGGCGAGCCCAGCCCGTCATGTGAGGCCCCTATAGAGGTGAGCTCTCACTATAGAGGCGACCCCAGCCCTTCATGTGAGGCCCCCTATAGAGGTGAGCCCAGCCCTTCATGTGAGACCCCTATAGAGGTGAGCCCAGCCCTTCATGTGAGGCCCCTATAGAGGTGAGCTCTCACTATAGAGGTGAGCCCAGCCCTTCATGTGAGGCACCCTATAGAGGCGAGCCCAGCCCTTCATGTGAGGCACCCTATAGAGGTGAGCCCAGCCCTTCATGTGAGGCCCCTATAGGAGGTGAGCCCAGCCCTTCGTGTGAGACCCCTATAGAGGTGAGCCCAGCCCTTCATGTGAGGCCCCTATAGAGGTGAGCTCTCACTATAGAGGTGAGCTCTCACTATAGAGGTGAGCCCAGCACTTCATGTGTGGCAGCCTTTTGAGAAGAACAGATACAATATGACTTCACCTTCTGTATCCAGTTCTGTTACAAAATGACACAAAAAAAGAAATAGAATCATACGAGGCGGAGGCGACGGCCTGGGTGTGTCTCTGCAGTTACACTGAGCTGTGTGTTTTACTTCCAAACGTGCCTTTCAAAAAAAAAAAAGTCCTGGAAAAAAAAATCAGGGGCGAAATAACACGGATAAGAAGTAGGAGATAAGGCGTCGATGAGAGAAGGTTTCCGCGCCCCTCACCTGGGCAGGGCAGGGACGGGGCACCCAGTAGAAGGCAGCAGCTGCATGGGTGGTATGGGCGCAATGGAAATCTCTGGAGCCGCGCTCTTCCCTGCGCCCATCAATCAGCGGCCACACAAAGCTGCCCCTCAGGCTCGCACTTCTGCAGCCGCCGCCTCAGCGACACACGCAGGGCGCAGATGTGGCCGGCGGAGGGATCTGGCCGTTTCTAATCTGTGACAGTGTACCGATGCACCTGGCGTGAGAGTAAAGAGCACCACCTACCTCTAAGCAGGGATGTGGGGCCGCCGGGCACAGTGCAGACTCTCCGCTCTAGTCACTGGCTGTCTCACTTCAGCACTACTTCCGCCTGTGTGTGTGAGTTATATATGTGGGCTTCCCTGTCTCTGGGGTGTTCTCTTCCTCCGGCTGCCTCCTCACACACGGCGACTGTCCGCCCCGCCCCGCAACTCGCTCAGAGGAGGGAGGGAATGAGAGAGAGAGAGAGGCGGCAGCGAGCGGGCGGGCGGGCTGCCCAACCTGGCTAGGCGCGCCTCACCCCTCACCCATAGGTGCGCCAGCCAACCCTGCCTGCCTGCTCCCATTATGACACAGCACAGCCTCCATACTGTGTGTGTGTGCCTCACTGTACGTTTCCTGATCAAGAGCAATGTTCTACATTTCCTGATCAAGAGCAATATACAGTGACCGGGCCATGTTGCGCATATTAAAGTGGACCAAAACCCACTCTGGAGACCAGAGTCCACTCTGGCAAGCTTACTCCCACCAGTTTAGGATTCCCTGCTCTGTGAAACCCCCCAGATCTTTCCTTTTCCGCATCCCCACGGTGCCCGATGCTGGCATCACTCGTCTCCCTTTTCAGCTGTGCGCCTGCCCTCCGCAACTAGCCGAAGGGAGCCGAGTGGTGCCCCATGCAAGTACGGCTAGGATTCCTTTCTGACGCTCTAGCCGCAACGTGGGGCTCAGAGAGAGGTGAGTACGCTGGGGTGCTCCAGACGGAAGAACCAAATCCCAGGTTTTAGTCCACTTTAAAGGGGACCCTTTAAAAGTTCATAAAGTAAACTTTTTGTTGTCTTTTATCTCAATTGGAGGCAACTAGGGAACTACAGACAGAAACAGGAGGGTCAAATAGTGCTTCCTTTCTGTAAATGATGCCAAGTGAGCACAAATCGGATTAATAAGGTGGAAGAGCAAAGAGTATGGGCTCTCCTGGGCCCTGGTGCGGTTGCACCCCCTGCACCCCTCACAGTTATGCCCCTGCTTATTTGATAACAAACTGGGTCGGGTCACCACACGCAGGCCAGTTTCTAGTCAAAAGTGCAGGAAAGAAAAAAAATCTACCCCCGCCTCACCCATTGTATGGTGCTACTGCTGTCGCATACCGCTATGTGCCATGCTATGCCTCTTCCTTAGCAACAGGACGTGCCCCCTCCCCCAGGGCTGTATTAGGTGTTCATGGTCCCCTAGGCACTTTAAGTGTTTGCTCCTTTTTTTAAGTTAGGTCACGTGTCCATATAAAAAAAGTGTATGGGGGAAAGGGTGCAATGGGTTAGATGCAGAGAATGTGTGTGGAGGAGGGACAGGGCACAAAGAGGGACATGCAGAGGAGCAGGGAAGCATGTTCCATCTTTTACTGCATTCTGTCATACAGGAGTCACATGACCACACCAGTGGAGGGGAGATGCTCTAGCCTGTGTTCAAACCGATTGCCCCCCTCCTTCACACAAATACACTCTGCATCCTTCTTGTTAGGAGACATTAATGTTCTGGCTATGATTTTTAATTTCTTTTTTTTACTACAGTAGTAAGGGCAGTGCCCCCCCTTCCAGTTTGCCACCCTAGGCACGTGCCTAGGGTTGCCTAATGGTAAATACAGCCCTGCCCTCCCCATGACTGTGCCCAATATGGGTGGAGAAGGGGCCTGTCCCACTAAGAGTGGTCCTTACTCATCTGCAGAAAACAGGATGGCAGGTATTAGGCTGCCCCCTGTAGCCTTGGCGCCTGGGGTGATCACTCTGCTCACCTTCCCCTTACAGCGTACCAAACCCAAATTTTTAACTTGCATCCCTTGAATTGCTCCCCCCATGAAGAGTTCCTTTTTTTTGCTTTTTTGCTTCACTGTAATCCCAAATAATGGCTCCTGTTTTAGCTGTAACGCTCCGCCTCCTCCTTTCATTGCCACTGTTGTGTGTGGCAATGATGTCATTGCCACACTTATGCAATGACTGCTCACCTGCCATCTTACAGAGATGTACAGTCGAAAAATCAGTGTTCCAGGATGATTCGAAAAGAAAAAGCGGAAACATCCATTTCTAGTTCTACACCCTAAGAAGAGAGTATTGTCAGGGGCTTTGGCCAAATGTATTTCACAAGTTCAGTGGGTTTTGGTCCGCATTTAAACAGCCCTGACCACATGCTAGAGGACGACACCCAGTTTTTGTGCACCTGGTCTTGAGCGCATTTGCGTTCCTTACTCTCCCCTCCTACCCTAAATATTTCTCTTATGAAAAAAATGGGCTTGGCCCTTGTACCGGTGATGCTGCATAAAAATCAGCATAATGGGAGGGGTCTGTAATTCCCAGAACTTACATAAGATACCCTGGCTGTGCTTCTCCCCTCTCTGCCTGTTGCTAGATGACATTGGAGCCTAGCAATTCTAGACACACTACCAAAGTGCATGCATACACTACCACATGCACTCCTATGCACATGCAAGACACTCCCACATGCACTCCTATGCACATGTTTGCACTCCCACATACACTCCGATGCACATGCACACACTCCCACATGCATTCCTATGCACATGCACGCACTCCCATACACATGCATGCACTACCACATGCACTCTTATGCACATGCACGCACTCCCATGCACATACATGCACTACCACATGCACTCCCATGCACATGTACGTATTCTTACATGCACTGCTATGCACATGTACGCACTCCCCCATCCACTCCTATTTACATGCACACACTCCCACATGCACTCCCATGGGCATGCACAGGGGGGAGGAGGGGGCAGCAGCAGAGGGGCTGTAATCACTGGGGAAAGCAGGGAGAGAGGGCAGCAGAGGAGGGCAGCATTGGCAGCAGGACTGTAATAGCCAGTGAATAGGGGGAGGAGAAGGGCAGCAGGGGGGGGCCATACTTGCAGGGGGCAGGAGGGGGCTGTGGCAGCGGCATGTAGCACTCCTTGGGGGAAGGGGGGGAGAGGAGGGCAGCAGTGGTGGCTGCCTCCAGTGCTGCTGTTGCTGTCTCTGCTCTCTGCCGCCTCCTTTGCGCATGTCACAGAGGTGCTGAGAAGGCAGCACAGAGCAGGGACAGCTGAAAGCAGGGCTGGAGGTTGGTGCCATCATGCTGGATGTGCTGCTGCATTGCCATCACAAGAAGCACTGCTGTCTGACATCAGAGCTGAGGAGGAGGAGGCAGATTCACAGGGGAAAGGGGGGCATAAGAGGAAAACCGGGATGAATGGTGCCAGGAAGCTAGGGGGCAGAACCTATTAGCAATTTGGCACCTGCTGTGATGATCTGATTGGGGAGGCACTCTTGTAAACAATTATTATTATAAAAACCTCAATAAAAATATCAATGATTAATATAACAATAAATGCCCACTGTAGGTTCTAGGTTGTGGATGACGTAAGGAATCACACCAATGAGAATGTATAAAAAATTGTATTGTGCACAGGCTTATGATAAAGGACAGCAGTACATAGGTAAAAATAATACAAAATATATATAAAAATAAGGGCCTAAACAGTTAAATTAACCTCCTAGACAGTATAGGTATCACAGGGACTAAACAAATAAAACAATTTCTAACATGTACTGTTAAAATTGCCAACTAGGCCTAAAGTTGCTTGCTCATAATTACCAATACAGGGACCTCATGCCACACGTCCTTGCTCTCCCTTGGTCCTCTCTCAACTGCCCCAAAAATATCTCCCCTCCTTTTAGGCCACCTCCCTTCCTGTTGGAAAGGGCTAGCCCCTCCCTGTAGACTGTACCTCTGCTCACAAAGGGATTCCATGAGCAGGTATTGACTTAATTTACATTAGATAGTTAGGAATCCTTTGTACACCCAAATCTATTGTGTCCACCCGACCGCAGCCAAGATGTCTGAGATGATACCAAATTAGCATCTAAGAGGCCCAATTACCATCCTAGCCAGGGAAGCTACTTGGAGTGCTATTTTAGATATTCAAAAAAACTTATATATCTAATATTTTATATTTAATGGGAATTCTCTATTTCTTACAGTCGCCCACTTGAGAATGAGATTATATATATATATTTTATATAATCGAATTCTCACCAACTTAAGTTAAAATGTTTGAATAGCACCAATATGGATTTACTGAGATAAACCTGAGACTCAACAAATTAAATTGATAACAGTTTTCTTTGCCACCTCTAACGCTCTTCTTCTGCAGCCACATAGTTGATTCCATCTGTAGTGATCATCTCCCCACAGTCCATTTCTGCTAATAGGTGGAGTGACCAAAAGTATCCCTGCCTCCATATGAAGATGCACGTGTGTTGATTGTAGTTCTTTCCTGTCTCCCCTTGAATATGTACCATCTGTCCAATACTGGAGATATAGGTACCTTAAGGGAAACAGTTTCTTGAAATTCCAAGAGACAATGAAAGAGCCGCTGGTACACTGAGCATTTCAAACTTGCAGTGCTCACTTAAGCAGTTCCATGCGAATCACATGGGTAGCAATAGTTGATTGTAGAAGGTTTAATAAGACAACAGTCAGCAGTTCATAGCAGGGTACTGGTCACATAGCAGACACCACTGGCACCTTTAGCCTCTCAAGTGGAAATGTCATAGAAAATAAGGACAAAGATCAGGGGAAATGGAGTGGTATTGTGGCTGGGAGTTTTTCTCGGCAGTTGCTTGGTACATTAACACTCTACCTGTTACTAAAATCATATCTATCTCTGCAAATCCATACAAATGCCACCCATATTGCCATGCAAAATGCTACATTTATCCCAACATATCCCACATTTAGTGCTGGACCTTTTGGAGACACAGGTTATTAAACCGAAGTCATTTTCATAACTGAATATGGCCTGTTAGCAATAAATCATACTACTTAAAAAAAAAAACACACAACAAAATGACTCAAATCTTCTTGGGAGAAAAATCTTACCCCCCCCCCGCTTGATTTGTTTGTTTTACACAAAAGAAAACCCATAAACTGTACTTAAAACTGCAGGTCTCTAATGTGAGCTTGGCTACCAAACAAAATATCTAATAAAAATAAACATTTTACCCCCTCCAACAAAAATTATATACCCGTAGGAAACCAAAACTCACAAAAAGTGACAAGTCCATAATTTAAAAACCACTCACGATTAACCCACCAACGTAGTACATTAGTAGTAGTAGTAGTACCAGGTGACTGCTTTAAATATTACATATAATACAGTAGCAAAGGGGCATTCTCATTTGGGCTGTACAAAATTGCAAGAATATCAGGAAAAAGTATTCGCCCACTTCATACATTTACAAAAGGTAAAACAGTAAAAATAAAAAAAAAACCTTATGAAGACCACAAAAATAATAAGGTTGTGTGTGCTTTTTTTTGGCAAAAATGATGTCCTAAAAAAAAATCAATAAAAACAAAGCTTGCATAAAAACCCAAAAAGCAAAGCACCAAAAATGCCATAAGCACACACTGAATTCGAAATACATTTATAATGCTCCATTTTAGTGGTCCAAAAATATTGAGACTATTCTCGATACTTAAAACAAATTGCCATTGAACTATGGAAAAAATACAAAAATTCCAACAATACAAATGCAAAATAAGTATCTGTGACCTCCCTAGTTTCACTGAGGGTGTGACTGTACTATAAACAAAAGAAAACAAAGTACAGTTTTCCCCCTCTTAGTGCACAGATACAACAATGGCAACTCCTACAAAAAAATACCACTAGGCTGGCCTTAGATGAGCACATTTTAGACTAAAAAAAAAAACAATTACTCATCTGGGGTAGTGAGGGAAAAATCCACCCACCTAACTAATCCCCATTTTCCACACCAGCTGGCAGTAAGGCATTTTAACCAAAATAACCTACAAAAATAATTTAGAATTTGAAATCCTTACTGCAGTAAACAAATTTATAATTTGAAGCTTGTCCTTAACATTGGAGTAAAAATAAAAGTTAACAAACTCCATGTTAAGGTCTTCACAATACCTTTGAGTTTTTTTAATACAGACAAAAGGGATACCAGTGTTTTGCCATGGTCATTATTCCTGCAAAATAAAATCCAAAACCATTAATAACCTCTATGCAGACAATCTAACTGGGCTCACAGGGACTGAGTTTAGCTCTCTAAGCCTTTGATCTTTCCTGAATATTTGAACCTCCTGTTGAAAAGCCCTATACTGCTCTGCAAACCGTCCCCTCTCCTCCTTTAACTGTCTGTTTTCATCCAGTAGACGGCCATTTTGGATCCTAAGAGCTTTTAAGGAACCCAACATGGCGGGTTTACTAAAACCTGTATGGTCCCTTACAAACTTTCTCTGATTGTAACTTCCATTACCCCACCTAGCAGAGTAGACAATGGCTTGTCTTCTGTGGGTTTTAACGTGTGGAGGTTTATTAACAACCTGCTCTGTATACTTTAATTTGCACCATTTAGCTACATGTCCTAAATGACCACAAGAAAAACACTTAACTTTTCTAACACTCTTTACCCGAGTGCTATTCCTGCCCTGAGAGCTATGCACAGCAAATACCCTCTCTATTGCTCTACCTTTCTGTGTCTGGTGGCCACATTTAGCTTTGAGGGCCTTCTCTAGCTCATTGCTCTCATCTAAGCTTTGCATAGGCTCCTCTACCTGGATACCATTTTCAAGCTTAACCACCTCTTCTGCCTTTATCACCTCTGATGGTTTAGCACCCTGTGTAGCACATGAAAGTATTTTTGCCTGTAGGTTACTGTTGGTTGCAGCCAAATGCTTAATCTTACAGTCTGCAGCCCTCAGTTCCTCCACTAACAAATCTTTTTCAATGTGCAACTTTTTGTTTTCCGCTTCAAGCTGCTGAGCATCCACCTGGACCGCAGCAAGCACTTCAGCGTTTACCTTCATAAGATTCAAGGCATTCTTCAGAAATTCTACCTCATTCTGAAGGCTTAATTTTTCCTCATGTATTAATTCACACTGTTTTGCTATCCAGCATGCAGCATAAATTAATGCATGTTTACCATCTGACTTGGAGAGTTTCCTACCGACAATTGCATTTGCAACATATTCCTTAGCTACTGACCAAGGCTTGAGAGTTTCCTCCATTTTCTTGATAAGTTCAAGAGGGTCTTTTACTTTAAACAATATCTTGTTAAGACTTTCCATTTTGCTCCAACACTACTAGCAACTAATGGACAATTGTACTCAAAATATATTTGACTAGTCCCTGTGCTATCCGAGTACAACTTACTGTACCCACACCACAAGCTCTATGCACAACCCAAATAATACATAATCACTAATATGATCCCCAGTCACACCAACAAACCTCCTGCCTGGCTCACCAAATTTGTAAACAATTATTATTATAAAAACCTCAATAAAAATATCAATGATTAATATAACAATAAATGCCCACTGTAGGTTCTAGGTTGTGGATGACGTAAGGAATCACACCAATGAGAATGTATAAAAAATTGTATTGTGCACAGGCTTATGATAAAGGACAGCAGTACATAGGTAAAAATAATACAAAATATATATAAAAATAAGGGCCTAAACAGTTAAATTAACCTCCTAGACAGTATAGGTATCACAGGGACTAAACAAATAAAACAATTTCTAACATGTACTGTTACAATTGCCAACTAGGCCTAAAGTTGCTTGCTCATAATTACCAATACAGGGACCTCATGCCACACGTCCTTGCTCTCCCTTGGTCCTCTCTCAACTGCCCCAAAAATATCTCCCCTCCTTTTAGGCCACCTCCCTTCCTGTTGGAAAGGGCTAGCCCCTCCCTGTAGACTGTACCTCTGCTCACAAAGGGATTCCATGAGCAGGTATTGACTTAATTTACATTAGATAGTTAGGAATCCTTTGTACACCCAAATCTATTGTGTCCACCCGACCGCAGCCAAGATGTCTGAGATGATACCAAATTAGCATCTAAGAGGCCCAATTACCATCCTAGCCAGGGAAGCTACTTGGAGTGCTATTTTAGATATTCAAAAAAACTTATATATCTAATATTTTATATTTAATGGGAATTCTCTATTTCTTACACTCTTTGCCCAGGAAGTAGGTGCCTATACCGTGTCTAGAAGCTGAAGAGCAGCGCTGTGACCCAAGGGAAGAAGGTAAGCGTTGCATTCAGCTGGGGAATGGGTGAGACTGCACAAACACTTTAAAAGTGATTCAGCAGCCCCCCTGCAGTTAATCGGTGCTTGCCAGTTGATCAGCAACACACCTAGGTCCCAGCCTAAGCTGACTTGGGCTCGATTAACTCCATTAACCAGCACTTGATGGTTCCCGCCCCCTCCAGGGTCGTGGCCATGCCCTTTCTATTAACTACAATGGAGGAGGCATGTCAGGCGTCAATTACGTTCTCATGTTTGGGGTGGCACAGGAGGTGGCGAAGGCTAGGGTCTAGCGATCAGTTCAGTTGCAGATTGCTGGAGTAGCACCAATCAGCTGTGGGGGACATAAGTACCCTTTTGTTTATTTGTATCCTAAATCACAGTAATAATAATACAAGGAACAGGGCGTCCATGCTTACCTGCAACTGCTTGTGTAACATCTATTGCACTCCTTAGGGCCTGGTTTCTCCATGATCTACCCACAGCTCTGGCATGTGTGGAGTATGAGCCCAGATTAAGGTGTCCCATAATCTATAGTTGCTTTGGCTTACTCCACTGTCACTTCTGACTACACTGATGACAGAAGTAAGGGACCTGGTGTGGAACATACAGAGATGCTGGACCCTCAGGAGCTGGAAAGACACCTCAGGAGAATATGTTAGTAGGCATAGTTCTTAACCCTTTTAACACCAGCAATGTAAAATTTACATGGCCTCTTCTACCATTAAACACCAGCCACGTAAATTTTATGTAGCTAGCGCTTTCTCACCTCAGGGCCATCAGGGACCCATCTGCGGGCCAGTTCCTGACGAAATTGTGAAAAGACCGTCCAGGGGTCAGGGAGAGGTGAGCTGTTGGTGACTTTGGTCACCCAATTGTCCCTAAAACCTCACAGCAACTGTCATCTGCCAGCGCCTGATGCAATACAAACACAGTGCGCGCAGGTGCCAGCCTCTTTCAGCAACTGATCTGAGGTGGGTGCCGGTCCTCTGGAGTCTCTTGGGGGCACACTTGAGGGGTGGGTGGCCGTAGGTGACTGTGGGGGGCATGTAGATCTCATAGTAATGAGATCCATGCCAAAAACCTTTGAACGAGCTAGATCGCTGTTTTTTTTGTGAATGGATCTGTTTACTATGAGATCTACTACTTACTACTACTGGTGTTTACTGTCCCAGGCAGCCTTCATTTGAGCTTTCAATTGCTTGATTGATGGTGGGTGTATATATTATATATACTCCGTCAATTTTATATATGCCGTCAACTTTCTATGTTACTCATCATCGATCAAGTAACTAAAAGCTACTAATGCATGCTTCAGGCTGATTTTACCTCATAGTAAACAGTAGTAGTAGTAAAGGTGTAAGATCCATTCATAAAATAAGATAAATGCATTTAGCTGATTTTTATCAATGAATCTGATTTTATGAATGGATCTTTTACTACTACAAATGATGTCATTAGTGTAATGAGATCTCACCAAGTTTTTTTTAGTAGCCTTTTTTCTTTTCGTTTTTTTGTGATGTACTCAACCCTTTATCTGTTTTTGGGATAGGGGATGGCTGACAGACCTGGCTCATTCCCGGGTGCACCCGGCAATGGAAGGGGGGTGGAAAAGATGGGGGGTTGTCGGGCAGGGGCTGGCTGATTCCTGGATGATTTATGGTTGTCATATGATGGGAGATTACAAGCCACTTGCCTCCTCCATCCCCCCCATCACTGCCTCCACCCCCTCCATTACCAGCTGCACTTGGTGAGCCATGCCCGGTGCACATCAGCCATAACCCCCCCCCCCCCTACAATGTGATCTAAGCAGTTTTTGTTTGCAGTCTATGCTGTTTTTTAAATGTGTTTTTGACCCGATGTTGTGTACAAATCTGATTGGTAATCGAGGTGGGGGTTGGCTTACAAGTGCACGGCGGGCCCAGCTCCCAGGTGCAGCCGGCGACGGAGGGGGGAGGTGGCAGGGATGGGGGGATGTCGGGCTGATTTCTGGTTGCCCTGTGATTACAGATTACAAAGCAGATTGTAAGCCATTTGCTGCCTCCATCCCCTCCCATTGCCACCCCCCCCCACGCTGCGCTGCCTGCACTCCTGCTGCCCATGGGACTGCTGAAAAGCCCTAGACCCATATTACTAGTCCCTAGGTCCTTCTCCCCCAATCCCACCCCCCAGAAATGATTTGTCCGCTGGATCTGCTGCTCCTGACTTCCCCACTCCACTTTGGATCATAGCTATAAACTTTTTTATATAATTTTTATTTTTATTTGTTTATTTGCTTTTTATTTTGTTTAGGTTTACTGTGTAGTTTTATTTTTTGTATGTTGCTCTTTTTCGCAGGTTTTAGTTCTAGGTTTTGGTTTAAGGCTTTCGTTCAAGACTTTAGGTCTAGGCTTTAGTTCTAGACTTTTAGTTCCAGAGTCCTCCCCTATAGCATTTTAATTGTAGTTTTGATTTCGTGACTTTTTATTAGATTTGGAAATGGCTGCACAGGAAGCGGTGATTTATATGGTGGAGTAGTGTCAGAATATATGCCCTCAGATAAGTCCGACAGTGCTCTTCTACTGAGCTGCGCAGTGGTACCAGTGATAGTGCTAGGCATCCTAGAAGGGATGGTACGCACAAGAAGAGGCCATCCTGGAGAAGAGTGTAGGTCAGGGGCAAAGTGCTGTAGCTAGAGAAGGAGAGTCTGTGTGGAGGCCTCCTAATAATTTTTCCCCTGAAATTCCCCCATTTAGCCCCCAGAGTCAATGTGGACACAACAAACTTCGGTGTCATTGACGTCTTTAGTTTGTTCATTGCAGAGGCCATCCTACTGGATACGGTCTATTGTGCCAATTGCTATGCTGAGCAGGTCTTGGCACAAAACCCCCACAGAGGCATGACCAAGCTCATGCATGACAACCCACAAGTTTAAGTGAGATTAAAACATTTTTTTTTGGGGGGGCTCACTTTAGCAATGGGTATCATAAAAAGAAAATTAGCATTGCCTCTTACTGGAATACCCAATCCTTACTAGCAACCCTGTTATTTCCAGTTTCTGCATTTCAATGATAATTCCACTGCTATTCCTCAAAAATCCAGAGCCTGGTACAGAAAAGTTGTGATTCATTTGGTCCAACTGGCAACTTTTAACTCATTTTTTGTCTTCAAGGCAGCAGTTCCAGGCTCCAATTTGTCTTTTATAAAATACAAGCAGCAGTTACTCTTTGCTTTGATGTTTGGGGATACCGAGGAGGCACCAAAGGTGACAACTAGAGATGAGCGAACTTCTTGAATGTTCGATTCGGGCGATTCGGCGAATTTCCCCAAGAAATTCGGGTTCGCCCGAATCGAACTTTCACGAATCGCTCATCTGAAAAAAAAAAATGCCGCCATGGTGGGAGTGGGCAGGCCGGCTACGCTGTCAGCGGGCCCGCTGACAGCGCAGCCGGCCTGCCCGCTCCCACCATGCCGGCATTTTTTAAAAAAGCAAACACTTACCTGCATGGTCGGAGCGTGGAGGCCGGCGCCGCTCTCAGCTGTCATCAGAGGACGCGTCATCAGAGGGCGCGTCATCAGAGGGCGCCTGAGAGCGGCGCCGGCCTCCACGCTCCAACCATGCAGGTAAGTGTTTGCTTTTTAAAAAAATGCCGGCATGGTGGGAGCGGGCAGGCCGGCTGCGCTGTCAGCGGGACGGCTTCCGCCGCCCGCTGACAGCGTAGCCGGCCTGCCCGCTCCCACACTGCCGGCATTTTTTTTCTTTTATTTCAGGGAAAATTCGATCGGCACGAACCAAAAAAAATTCGGGTTCGTGCCGAATCTAATTTTCCCTGAAATTCGGAGCGAATTCCGGTTCGTCCGAACCGGTTCGCTCATCCCTAGTGACAACCAATGACAACGAGGCATCGCCATCAGTATCCCCAGAAAGCTGGCAGGGTGTGCAGGAAGCATGACATCAGAAAGGATGTGGGGTACTACTGCTTGTCATGCCCCAGCCAACCTGGTTTGTGTTTTGACCTTTGCTTTGAAGCATACCGCTACCGCTAGGTAGATTATTGAATATTTGGTACTGCATTAGTTTTATTTTCAGTTTAGACTGTAGGTGGACCCCTTCTGTGTGCTGGGATGGGTAGTTGGGTGTGGTCGATGTATTTTCTTTTTCTTTTAGTTTCATTTGGTACGTTGACTGATGCTATAGGAAGTGCTGGAGGAGGAGCAGCTGTGGCACGTGATGATTTAAACATGGGCCCCTTTTTAGGATCTTAATAACTGAACCTGATCACTTAAAATCTGACCACCATCCACAGCTACTGTAGCCTGTTTGCTCCTCACAAGACTAATTATAATTGCACCTGCTTGTGCCATTTAGAAATTTAAAGGGTTGTTTTGTGCACTTTTATAGCGCATGCTTGTCCTTGAGGTGTCTGGCAACTCTACCTTGAAAGTAGCTATGCATGTTGGGTATCGTTCTGTTTGGGGGACCCTCCTGTTTCAGATTTACTGTTTTGTTTTGTTTTTTAGGAAAATGTGATTTTGTTTCTCTGTGTTTAGAAATTTTTTATATGGAAACCTTGTGAAACCCATGAATGCATTGAGGATTTTGAAAGAAAGCTTTGGCCACTAGAACAAGGTACAACTAGAAAGCTTAATGTGTGTACTTTCAGGAAATATATGGTTTTTTTTGGGGGGGGGGGTATTTCAAATGTAAATGTTTTTTTTCATTGAAAAACTGCAAGGTGCGTGCTTTGCAGAGCTGAAATGTTGACGTATACTATAATTATCCTTACGCACATGATTTACCTTGTGGTGTTTGGCAACTCTACCATTGTAAGTAGCTATGCATGTTGGGTATTGTTCTGTTTGAGGTGTGTACTTTCAGTGAATATATGGTTGGTTGGGGGTATTTCAAGGGTTGCATTGGTTGAAAAACTTTATGTGTTTTACTGTGGGATGTCTGGCAACCCTACCCTTATAAGTAGCTATGCATGTTGGGTATTGTTCTGTTCGTGGGACCTTGCCATTTCAGATTTACCATGTTTTTCTTGTTCATGTATTGGTTTTTCTTTTAGGAAAATGTGGTTTGGATTAAATTTTTTTATTTTTCTCAAGAAACCTTGTGAGACTAGTGATTTTGTCGATGGATTCCACCTGGACATCTGTGGCCACAACAACAAGCCTGGGACGACTAGAAAGCCCGAGCTGTGTACTTTCAGTAAATATATGATTTGTGTGGGGGGGGGGGGTATTTCAAATGTAAAGGGGTGTTTTTGTTGAAAAACTTTGACCTTGCAGCTAACACCAATAGTGCTAAAAGTCATCAACAATGGGTGGCATATGAGAGGAAACAGACAGGGAAATGTTTTTCACCATGTCAGAGCCTGCAGTGAGGATTTGGGAATGTAAACACAATTTAGACCACAGGTCCAGAAGAAATCTCAGGTCAGTTTTGTATTGTGGATAATTTTGTGTATAAGCTTATCCTAAAGGGAATAAAGAATAAAGTAATAGTTACACCATAGTTCCCATTAACTTCAAACTGTGCCAGTTAGTGCATGTAGAATATAAAAATAATCTACAATATAGATGTAATCAAAATCTTGTATTAGTCTCTTCTTTTTTCTCAACATGTTTCGCTCTCTGAGCTTTTTCCGTAGACAGAAAAAGGAATATAAGCAACGGCTGCAGTAATGCTGCTATAATGACCCAATGGAAATACAAAAAACCAAAAGCATAAGTGTGTGTCACACCAAAACACAGTTTGCATTTGAATGTATCATTGTCAGTTACTCACTTTCTCTCTCTATTCTCTCTTGCTATATTTTTATCAGGCTTTTCCCTTCTGTAGGGTGGATCGCGTCACTAATGTCATATGTCATAGCCATCATATTTAGTTCATCTCTCCATGTTATATTTAGCATTGTTAAAATCTCCCCAATATAGCTTGCAGAGATCTACTATAGACTGCAGTTTTATAATATGAGCCCTACCATAATGGCAGGCAAAATCCATCTAAATACCTATCTCAGTCTCTATATTTATTTAGATCAAGGTTATCTGCATATTTAATAATATGAGCCACAGTGCCCAAACCACTTTAAGATGCCTAAATTGTTTAAAATTGAATTAAGAACCTGTTTTATATTTAGTAAGTGGAGAGGTGTCTGTGGGGTCCATCTGGTCCAAGCACGAGTGGGCAGTGATAGTGGCAGCAAGGCACATCTATGGTGTGGATGGTGCACTCGCCGTCAGGTAGGGAAATCCAGTTTGAAAACCAGAAGAACATCATCTTCTTACCCGCCCTATATAGAAATGGGGCTAGCTTGTTTTTAAGCCGACCAGGAACCCACTACTAGTCCCACTTCTTGACTTACAATGAGGGTCATGCTAAATATTTGGTGAATCCAATGTGACTTCGCCCCGCAGCGTACATTGCGGTGTGGATTGCAACCTGCATCCCGATGGGCCTTTTAGTGTTTAGACACAAAAAAGTGCAAAAAGATTTAGCATGACCCCCAATGTGTATTTCTATGTTAACCCTTCGGCTTCAGCTAAGCACATACCATGCATGTTGGTAGTTCTCTCCCAGACCCAGAGACAGTCAATTATAACAAATTCCTTTCAAACAACAGGGTTACCGGTAATTCATAACCATATTTTTTTACTTATGTTTAAATAAGCATAGCTAATATGGCGGTGAATTGCACTTAAAAATCAAAAGAAAAAGTGTTTACTCTAAAAAAAAAAAAAAGTGAGTAAAAAAATTATCCATGGTGATGAATCATCCCACTTGTGTTGCTTATATTTTGTGACAACTGTAAATAACTTTGCATTAAAGAGTCACCTATCATTATCATTGTTATCTTCATACATTTACTTTCACAGTGTTGTATATAACTTTTTATATAAAGAAAAATTAACAGCTAAGAAAAAAACTTTTGGCATCTATATGCTATTGGCATCGTACACCAAGAAGAGAGAAGTGAATCTTGTACACACAGAGCACTGCTGCTATGACCACTGCTGAGGTGAGAGAGCTCAATCAACCTTACACATGCCCAACAGCAATGTCCGTGCAACTATCTGCAGTCTGTTGCTATTGGCAACGAAGTCTGCACTTGATGTGCATTGCCAGTAGCAACAGATGAAAACTGCTTCAATAAAATACATGTTTGCTAACATTAGATAAAAGTAATAATTCTAGATCAGCTCAGCACATTTAAGACATCATTTTGCCACACAATAATATACACTTAATTTCAATCGAAAGTGGGCCTACCCTTTAAATTAGATAAATATTCATAAATGATGCCCAACACATTTAAACATTGATTATATACCCATACAAAGAAAGAGAGAGAGTAAAAAAGGAACAAGAGAGAAAAAAAGAAAAAGGAGAGAAAAAAGGGGGGGGGGGCGAAGAAAAGAAACATCCTCCCATTGTCTCAACCCAAGTTATAACGGTGCCTGATTTGTTTCAGTGTTACCTTTTCTGTTATTCTCATATATCACTCTGAGCATCTGGAAGGAAGATCATTATAATTTCTCCCGTAAATTCATATTAACATGCCCAGATAATAGTGACCAATAATTGTTTATGATACAAGCTACTATTTCCTATTGCGCTTAAAAAGAATTATGATTGCGTGTCAGTGTGGAAATTAACTTGCATTGAGTTCCATAGAGTTCTGTAGCTTTTCAGGTGACAACTTTTTCTGTCAATGATCTACTGTAATTTCATCTGTTTTGTAATTTCATCTGTTTGCACTTGATTACTACTGCCATAAGTATTCTGCCGATTGATACTGTAGCTCTGGCTTACAGTTCTCCCAGCATCCCCCTTAGTTCAGCCTTCTTGTTGTCAGAAGCCATCTTATTTACAGAACAGCATCCCACACCCTGCACCTTTATTTATTTATTTATTTTTTCTTCCCACTCAGTGCTGATCTCCGTTTACCGCGGTCAGAATCATTATCATTCATCAAGAAACGCAAGGTCATATCAGCATCATCGTGGGGCAGTTCCTGACATATGCGAGAATTAGAAATTGCCTATGTTTCCCCCTGTTACATCATCTATGTTTAATTGCATATCTTCATACCTTTATATGCACTTATCCATGTTTTTGTTTTTTTTCTCCCTCGGACAGGTTTATTAGGAATCTCTTTACCATTGGCAGGTTCGACTTTGGAATGTTCAATAGGATTGATATTGATTTGTTCAGCTGTATATTTATCCCCTTTTCTCTAATAAAATTAGCTACGTCTTGCCATAGATATTTAATATATTTGCATTTCCACCATATATGTTTTACTGTAGTCTGGTGTGTCCCACACAACCAACAGAGGAAGGGAGCCATCTTCTTGTTGTGATCAGTGGTTAAGTAAAATCGTGTTATTTTAAGCTGAAAATTTTTAAGGGTATAGATTGTATGAGTATGTTTTCTTTGTATATATTCTGCCAGTCTATCTGGTTTTATGGTTTCTTGATATCTTGGTCCCATTGTTTTAAAGAATCTTGTTTACTATCCTCATTGCTATCATGTTCAAAGAGTATCTTATAGTATACGCAAAGCTGTTTCGGAGGAGTGTCTCGTGTGAAAAATAGCATTCGAAAACTAGTTAATGGTGTTAAGTTAGCTGGCTGTTTAGTATATCTGAGTATATTACAAGCTTTGATATATTTTAGTGTTATGTTCGATTCCCTTTCAATCTTCACACACAATTTTTGGGGTAGGCTCTGAAAATCTCCCCTCAGGTCCGCACTCCACCCAGAAAAATATATCTCTACAAAAAGTCTATGTGAAAATATGACTAATTTTATTAAATTAAAAAAGACTCATAAGCCAATACACACAAATACACAAAGGATGTGATCTACATTTTAAAAAACATACGTGACTAAAACATATAAACATACAAAATATCATCATTCATCAGCATAGGCAAGGTTTTTTAGCGTTAACCCTTACTGGCCTACTGTGCCATTCAAATCACCATATGGAGGCTTCTGGGGATAATGGGCCTGGGGATCCTTTGGGACAAACCCGGCTATGTGTTGCGTGTGGGGTATCCCCAATCGGTGATGATGTCAGGGTATGTGTATCCTGCGCCCAGCAAGTACTTGCGCTGCAGTCTGGGTTACCTGTTGCTGGGCCTGCGCCCCCTATGGCTTCGCCTACCCCCCCACCCTTACACCTGACCCCCAGTGAGGTGCATACCAGTGGGGAGTCTCAACCTGATTTGGCTGCACGGATGGCCAGCATTGAAAAGCATATTGCTAGGTCTGCCCCGCGTAAGGCTTCTGTTAAGAAGCGGCATTTATCACTCGCTGTTTCCCTCTTTCCTATGGAAGCTGAGGAATTTTTTGACATTACTGGTTATACTCCCCTGGAGGAAGGGGAATTATTCTCTGATTCAGAATAATCTGAGGAACAGCCTAGGGCTTATGGTGGTACCAGGTCTCCTCTTGGGGCAGAACCATGGTCCTCAGATGACACTGACAGGCTTTTGGCTCATATTTTTGACGTGCTCTGTATCTCCCCTCCTGTTGTGGCTCCGCAGCAGCAGGGTGAGCTCTTTCATACGGTTAAACCATGTTTGGAGTTTCCTGAGCAGACTCACTTTAATAATCTGGTGCTCAAAGAGTGGCAACGGCCTAGCAAGCTCCCTGGGGTGCCAAAGAGTTGGGACAAGAGGTATACCTTTCCTGCTGATGTTATTAAGCGTTGGTCATGTCCTCCCGAGGTGGACGCGCCCGTTCTGGGGCTGTCCAATACATCCGTCATGCATTCCCCTGACACTACTACCCTGAGGGATGGTGAGGACCGGCGCATGGACCAGCTAGCTTGCCATGCCTTTGCCTGTGTGGGGACTGCGCTGCGCCCAGTTTGTGCCTATGCCATTACAGCTATAGCTATTAAAGGGCTGCTTAAGAGTCTCTTGGATGGGGCCTCTGATGACGCGGGAGGAGAAGAGTACAGATCTCTCCTGCTTTGCTATGAATTTGTTGCATATGTTTTATCTGCCATGGATGATGCCATTAGAATGTGTGGAAGGACATCTGCCCTTTTCGTGGCTATACGCCGCTTTGTCTGGCTGCGTCAGTGGATAGCTGATAATGCTGCTAAGAAGGCTCTCACTGGCTTTTCCTTTAAGGGGCTGCGTCTCTTTGGTGAACGCTTGGACTTGTTTGCTAAGGGCGGCAGGTTACCTCAACGTAGGAGGCCGTTCCGGTCCTTTCGGGGCACAGGGGCCTTTCTCCCTTCCTTCCGTGGTTCCAGAATTGGTCGAGGAACCTCCTTTGCTGGGGCTCGCTGAGATTTTTGGGGAAGGGGCAGAGGACGGGGCCGTCCCGGCCCCTCCTGGGGTCCCAAGCCTAAGTCCTCCCCCAAGCCCCCTCAGGCATGAGGGGGCGCCCTCACCCATCCGGGTGGGGGGACGGCTTCGGCTCTTTGCTCACATCTGGAGGCTTCATGTCTCAGACCGGTGGAATTGGGAGGTAGTTTCCTCCAGTTACAAGATAGAGTTTGCAGCCTGGCCGCCCCCAAGATTCATCAAATCCCAGAAAGCTCAAAAGGGGCAGAGACTACTATTCCAATCTTTTCACTGTTCCTAAAAAAGACGAGTCCATCAGACCCAACCTGGATTTAAAGCGCCTCAACAAATTTGTCAGTTTCAAACACTTTCGCATGGAGACTCTGCGCTCAGCTGTCAATTCACTACGCCCGGGCGACTTCATGACCTCTGTAGACATCAAGGACGCTTACCTTCATGTACCAATCTTCCCATGTCATCAGAGATTCCTCTGGTTCGCTCTGGAGGATCAGCACTACCAATTTGTGGCCTTGCCTTTCGGTCTTAACTCGGCTCCCAGGGTATTCACCAAGGTGCTGGCGGGCGTAATGGCTCTGCTGAGATCTCAGGGCATTCGCGTCCTTCCTTACTTGTACGACATTCTCATCACGCCTCAGTCCTTCCAGCAGGCCGAGCTGGATACCCAGCTGGTGGTGTCCACACTGGAGTCCTTCGGCTGGGTGATTAACCACCCCAAGTCCTCCCTGTCACCGTCAATGGTGAGGTCCTTTCTGGGCATGACTCTGGATACATCTCAGGTCAAGATTTTTCTCCGTCAGCAGAAGGTAGAGAGTCTTCAAGCCAGGCTTCTTCTGTCTTGCCCTCATCCCTCCATCTGGCTGGGGATGCAGCTGGTGGGCCTGATGGTGTCTTGCTTCGAGGCGGTTCCATACACTCAGTTTCACATGAGACCTCTTCAGCTCCACCTCTTGTCAGTATGGGATCGGGACCCTGGGTCCCTGGATCAGGTGTTTGTTCTGTCCCCTCTGGCCGGGCGGTCTCTCTCGTGGTGGCTGGACTCAAGGAATCTGTTGGTGGGCAGATGCTTTCTGGCCCCTTGCTGGGAGACAGTCACCACAGATGCCAGTCTAACAGGTTGGGGGGGCTTCTGGAAATCTCTGAAATTCCAGGGTCAGTGGGGTCCTCAGGAGGCCCACACCCCTATCAACATTCTGGAACTGAGGGCGATAAGGTTGGTTCTCGCCCAATTGACTCCACACCTTCTGGGTCGGGCTGTTCAGGTACGCTCGGACAACCAGACGGCGATTGCCTACATCAATCATCAGGGAGGGACCCGGAGAAAGGAAGTGTTCCTGATACTGTCTTGGGCGGAGGAGTATGTTCCCTGCATCTCAGCTGTGTACATTCCGGGGGTGGAGAATCTGGAGGCAGACTCCCTCAGCAGGGGGACCTCTCGTCTGGGGGAATGGTCCCTCAGCAGCAGGGTGTTTCGCTCCCTGTGCCACCGCTGGGGTCAGCCAGATGTGGATCTGTTTGCGTCCCGTCACAATCACAAGCTTCCAGTCTTTGTCTCTCTGTCCCAGGACCCTCTGGCCTTGCCCATGGATGCACTAGCAATGTCTTGGAAGAGCTTTCAGCTCCTCTATGTGTTCCCTCCTTTTCCTCTGCTGGGCAGGGTGCTGCGCAAGATTTTCCAGGAGAGGGTGCCAACCATTCTGGTGGCCCCCTGTTGGCCAAGAAGAGTGTGGTTCGCAGAAATCGTGCAGTTGGCAGTAGATCAGTACGTGCTGCCCAAAGATCCAGACCTGCTCAGTCAGGGGCAGCTACACCATCCCAATTTACAAACGCTTGCTTTAACGGCCTGGCTGCTGAAACCTCCATCTTGATGGAAAAGAGGCTGCCTGCCTCTGTTGTTAATACCATGATTCGGGCTAGGAAGAAGTCCTCGTCATCCATCTACTATAGGGTATGGCATGCTTACATTGACTGGTGTGAGTCTAAGTCGCTTCCCTGTCGGGTGTTTTCTATTCCTGCAACATGGTTTGGATTTGGGTCTTCAACTTAGTACCCTCAAAGGTCATGTTTCTGCTTTGGCTATTTTCCTCCAAAGATCCTTTGCTCACCATCGTCTGGTTAAGACATTCTTCCAGGGGGTTACTCACGTGCGTCCTCCACGTAAGCCTATGTTAATAGTCTGGGATTTGAAGCTGGTCTTATCTGCCTTGCAGGGGTCTCCCTTTGAGCCTTTGCGTGAGGCCCTTTTGTCCATTTTGACGCTTAAGGTAGTCTTTTTGGTGGCTATCACTTCTGTTAGGCGTGTTGCTGAGTTGGCGGCGCTTTCAATCAAACCCCCTTAAATTGAGAGACACCAGGACAAGGTGGTGTTTCGTTTTAAGCCAGATTTTCTCCCTAAGGTGGTGTCTGCTTTTCATCTTAATCAGGACATTGTTTTGCTTTCTCTGTGCCCTAATCCTAGTAACCCTAAGGAGAGGGTTTTGCACTCTCTGGATGTGGTCAGGAATCTGAAGTTCTTTTCGGTGGCTACTGAATCCTTCAGGAAGACTGATGCTCTTTTTGTGCTCTTGTCTGGGCCTAAGAAGGGTTTGGCTCCAGCTAAGTCCACTATCAGCAAGTGGATCTGTCAGGCTGTGGTACAGGCCTATTCTGCTAAGGGGAAGGAGCCTCCCTTCCACCTTACTGCTCATTCTACTCATGCTATTGGTGCCTCTTGGGCTTTTCAGCACCAAGCTTCTGTTGAACAAGTTTGCAAGGCCGCTACTTTGTCTTCTGTTCATACTTTTTCAAAGTTTTACAAGGTTGATGTTAGGGCCTCAGCTGATGCTGCTTTTGGTCGCAAAGTTCTGCAGGTGGCAGTGGTTTAACCCTTTAACCCTTTAAGTGCCAGCCTACCTGGAGTTTCTGTTACGCTTTGTTGCCAGACCATTTTTCACTATTTGGCACTATGCATATTTAACTGTGATTTTTGAAGGGATTTCCAGGGATTTCCCAGGAAAATTATATATTGTTTTTTTCAGCAGAGTCTGGGCTTTAACATAAAATGTCTTGTTTGTCATTTGTCAAGTGTATTATTAATATTTTGGGGTGAAATATGTGAAAAAAAATTTTAAAAATCTATTTTTTACAATTTGTAGTGTTTTTTTGTAATAAAAAATGTAAGTTTGTCAATAATATCTTATTGCGTGTGAAATCCCAATTTCTCCTGGTTACAACGGTACCACATATGTATTGGTAGATACCCTTTCCTGCCCAGGAGACTCCCCCAAACTGAAACAGCACTTTAAGAGATTTTTAGATCAAATACAATTATGCTAAGCACTATGTGCACCTTGCAGTTTTTTAATAAAAACCCTTTACATTTGAAATACCCCCCACAAACTATATATTCTCTGGAAATACACACTTCAAGCTTTCTAGGCGTACCAGGCTTGTTGATGTTGCCACAGTTTTCTGGAAGTTTTCCCTCAATGTATTCTTTGGTTACACAGAGCTTCCCTAAAAAAGGATATAAAAAGCAGGATCAAAGCCACATTTTCCTAAATAAAACTATATGCAAACTAGGAAAAATAAGTTAATCTGAAAAAGCAACATCCCCCGAACCGAACGATACCCAACATGCATAGCTACTGTCAAAAGAAGAGTTGCCAAACACCAAAAAGTAAAGCATGTGCACAATGGTAATTTTGCTTGAAAATTTCAGCTCTG
The DNA here is from genome assembly GCA_027917425.1 of Gastrophryne carolinensis. Taxonomy (NCBI): domain Eukaryota; kingdom Metazoa; phylum Chordata; class Amphibia; order Anura; family Microhylidae; genus Gastrophryne; species Gastrophryne carolinensis. The sequence goes on from CM051234.1 coordinate 220,427,445, forward strand.
CAGACAGTGCGCACCTTGCTCTTTTTCTACCAAAACAACTTTTTACATTTGGAATACCCCCAACAAACCATACATTCCTTGAAAGTACACATGATAAGCTTTCTAAGCGTACCCAGCATGTTGTAGTGGGCCCATCTTTCTGAAAGTAATCCCTCAAAGAATTCTTTGGTCGCACAGGGTTCCCTTAAAAAATTTATAATAAAGCAGAATAAAGAATGAGTTTTCCTAAAATATCAATATGCAAACAAGAAAAAACAAGCTAAATCTAAAAGCGCAAGGTCCCCCGAGCAGAACGATACCCAACATGCATAGATACTTTTAACCCTTTTAACTACCAGCCTACTTGAGATTTTGTCACCCTCTCTTGACAGGTCATTTTTAACCATTTTGCGCTATGCTTAACTGTGATTTTTGCAGGTATTTCCAGGAAAATTATATATTTTATTTTTGCGGCAGAGTTTAGGCTTTAACATGAAATGTCTTGTTTGTAATTTTTTTACTGTTTTTTAAAATATTTTTGAGTAAATTAAACAAAACAAAATAAAAAAAAAATATTTTTTTAGAAAATTGTCTCCTTTATTTCAAATAAAACCTTTTTTTTTTTTAAAGAAAACCATATTGCATGTGAAAGCCCCATTTCTCCCGATTACAACGGTACCACATATGTATCGGTAGCCCCCCGTTACTGTTCAGAAGACCCCCCCCAAACTGAAAAGAACACTTTATAACATGTAAAAATAAAATACAACTACAATCCACACTATAAAGGGTTAAATCAAGAAAAAAATTGGCATGAGGTTCCCCTTCCAAGGGGGGGGGGGGGGGGGGGGTGGTAATCCCCATTTTATTTTAATTTTAAGGGTTAAAAACCCTTAAAAATTCCCATAAAAATGACATGAGGCCCCCCTACCCAGCATAACCAGCTCGGGGATCAGCTATGCAGAGCTTGTAGAACAGGGCGCAGGGGCCAGCTTTGGTGGCCCCCCGCCCTGCCAAGTACAAGCCCGCACCACCTACATCAGCCCGGGCCCTTCTGCCCCCCTGGGCTTCCGGGAGGCAGGTAATAGGGGGGCCGGGGCTAATGGCAAGTCACCCGCAAGCCGCAGGTGACTTGGGGTATAGGGGTTTCATGGACCCCTTACAAGTTCACAATCGGTTAAAGTGGACCAACACCCAGGGCTGATCGGCCCGGGAATCTATAAGATTCCCAGACCGTTCTATTCCCTCCCCAAATCGGGATGCCCCTCTGTGTGAAACCCCCCGGAACACCCGCTACCACTTACCTGAATCCTGGTCCTACGGCGCATGCGCGTCCCCGCTATCCCTCTAGCAGGGCGCGTGCCCGCGCTGGCTATTTATGAATGGCCAGCGCAGGGCACGCTCCCTGTTAGAGGGAAGTGGGGGATGCGGTCTCCAGCATGCTCAGAGTGGCTGAGCTTAGACGTCTCTTAGACGTCCATAACTCAGCCGCTCTGAGCGCGCTGATTGGACGAGCGGCCGCGCATGCACCATAGGATCGGGGTGAGATGAGTTATTGTGGGCGATCGGGATGCCCCGGGGGAAAGGACCAATACCCAGGATAGTCAAAATCCTGGGTGTTGGTCCACTTTAAATGTAAAAAAAAACACAAACACACCACACCACAAAATGCTGGAAACATTTTGTACCTGCTGTGTAACAGGACATAAGCGGTTAATTTAAAAAGAAAATCGACATAGGGTCCCCCCTCCCGGGGGGGGGACCCCATTTTTTGGGGGATTTTAAGGGTTAAAAACCCTTAAAAATCCCCCAAAAAGATGGACATAGGGTCCCCCCTACCCAGCATTACCGACCCAGGCCAGCTACGGGGGCTTGTAGAACAGGGCGCAGGGGCCAGCGGGCCCTGCAGTAGCCCTGCAGGCTCCTAGCCCACATAGCCCCCTTCTGCCCCCCCCTGGCCGTTAGGGAGGCAGGTAATGGGGGGCTGGGGGTTAATGGCAAGTCACCCGCTAACCGTAGGTGACTTGCCAGACCCAGAGCCTTGTGAACTGGTATAAGGGGTCTCATGGACCCCTTACCAGTTCACAAAGGGTTAACTGTGAAAAAAAAAGACACCAGACAAAAGTATTATATTAAAAAAAAAAAAAATGGTTTACTGTACTTACCTCTGATTGTAAGCTCTTGTCCCTCGCCGCTCTGCTGACAGATGCCGGTGATCGGCATCCAGAGAAGGGGGAGGCAGGAGATCAGAGGATCTCCTGCCACCTCCTTCCCCGTTACCGATCACCGGCATCTGACAGCTGAGAAGGCTGAAGCCTGAGATCGGGGCCAGGATGACGTCATTAGCCCCGCCCCCAATGAGGCGGGGCTTAGCGGCAAGATGGTGGCCGCCATCGAGGAGGAAAGGGGAGAGAGCCTTCTGGGCTCTCTCCTGAAGATCTGTAAGTCCTGGGGGGGGATCGGAGGCCCCCCAGGTGAAGAGGAGGGGCAGCGGGAGCCAGCGCACACGCAGGTAAGTGAATGTCATTTTTATTTTTTTACAGTTAGCAGCTGCTGCTGCCGAAGTGGGGGATCGGATGGCACCAAATTAAAGAGGAGACCCGGCTGGATCCAATAAGGGGTCAGGTGAGTATTTTACTGTTATATTTTTTTTACTGTGGGGGTTTAAAGTCAGCTACGTGAGTCTCACGTAGCTGGCACTTAAGTGGAGTAGAGCCTGCTACTAGAAGGGTTAAATGCCAGCCACGTCAAATTTACGTGGCTGCCTCCCCTGCAGTTAACCGCCTGCCACGTAAATTTTACGTGCCTGACATTCCCCCCTTTATAGCAGAAAAAGTTAAAAAAAAAGTCACTTACCTGACCCCTCGTTCGATCCGGCCGGGTCTCCTCCTCAGCCAGAGGGGCTCCGATAACCCATTGGGGCTCCCCAGTTTCAGCAGCCGCCGGAATTCCCTTTAAAAAAAAAAAAAAAAAAAGACATTTACTTACCTTCGTGCCCGCCGGCTCACCTTTTCACGGGGGGCTCCAATCACCCCCCGCTTTCCATCTTCCATCCCTCCAGAGCTCCGATGGCCGCCGCCATCTTTACTTCTAGTTTTTACTTCTTACTTTACTTACCGATTACGTCACCGCCGGGTGTCGTCGGGGCACCCGGCGGTTCAGCTGTCAGATGTCGGTGAAGGCTGGGCAGAGGAAGAGGGAGGTAGGCAATCCTCCGATCGTCTGCCTCCCCCCTCCTCTGTTCAGCCGTCACTGACATCAGATTGCCGCGGGACGCAGAAGATGCAGATGAGTAAAGAAAAAAAAATTTTTTTTTTTTTTTTATAAAGTTATTTTTAAAGTGTGTCTCTGTGTGATTTTTTTACTTTTAACCCTTTGTGAACTGGTAAGGGGTCTATGAGACCCCTATACCAGTTCACAAGGCTCTGGGTCTGGCAAGTCACCTGCAGCTAGTGGGTGACTTGCCATTAACCCTCGAGCCCCCCCATTACCTGCCTCCCCAAAGCCCAGGGGGGGGCAGAAGAGCCGTGGCCCTAGGCTATGCCAGCTTGCAGCCTGCAGGGCCAGGGGCCACCAAAGCTGGCCCCTGCGCCCTGTTCTACAAACCCCCATAGCTGGTCACAGGCTGGTTAAGCTGGGTAGCCCAAACATTGCTTGAAAGAGACACTGGAGTTGGTAGCAGGAGCCCAAAAATTGGATGAATCACACCCTGGAGTTGCAAGCAGCAGCAGGAGCCCAAACATAGCTTGAAAGAGACACTGGAGTTGGCAGCAGGAGCCCAAAAATTGGATGAATCACACCCTGGAGTTGCAAGCAGCAGCAGGAGCCCAAACATAGCTTGAAAGAGACACTGGAGTTGGCAGCAGGAGCCCAAAAATTGGATGAATGACACCCTGGAGTTGCAAGCAGCAGCAGGAGCCCAAACATTGCTTTAAAGAGACACTGGAGTTGGCTTCAGGAGGCCAAAAATTGGATGAATCACACCCTGGAGTTGCAAGCAGCAGCAGGAGCCAAAACATAGCTTGAAAGAGACACTGGATTTGGCTGCAGGAGCCCAATAATTGGATGACTCACACCCTGGAGATGCAAGCAGCAGCAGCAGGACCCCAAACATAGATTGAAAGAGACACTGGAGTTAGCAACAGGAGCCCAAAAATTGGATGAATCACACCCTGGAGTTGCAAGCAGCAACAGCAGCAGCAGGACCCCTAACATAGCTTGAAAGACACACTGGAGTTGGCAGCAGGAGCCCAAAAACTGGATGAATCACACCCTGGAGTTGCAAGCAGCAGCAGGAGCCCAAACATTGCGTGAAAGAGACACTGGAGTTGGCTGCAGGAGCCCAAAAATTGGATGAATCACACCCTGGAGTTGCAAGCAGCAGCAGGAGCCCAAACATAGCTTGAAAGAGACACTGGAGTTGGCAACAGGAGCCCAAAAATTGGATGAATCACACTCTGGAGTTGCAAGCAGCAGCAGGAGCCCAAACATTGCTTTAAAGAGACACTGGAGTTGGCTTCAGGAGGCCAAAAATTGGAAAAATCACACCCTGGAGTTGCAAGCAGCAGCAGCAGCAGGAGCCCAAACATAGCTTGAAAGAGACACTGGATTTGGCTGCAGGAGCCCAAAAATTGGATGACTCACACCCTGGAGTTGCAAGCAGCAGGAGCCGAAACATAGCTTGAGACACTGGAGTTGGCTGCAGGAGCCCGAAAATTGGATGAATCATACCCTGGAGTTGCAAGCAGCAGGAGGAGGAGCCCAAACATAGCTTGAAAGAGACACTGGAGTTGGCAGCAGGAGCCCAAAAATTGGATGAATGACACCCTGGAGTTGCAAGCAGCAGGAGCCCAAAATTGCCAGAAAGACACACCCTGGAGTTGGCAGCAGCATGAAGAGAACATATACAGATTTTCGGCACATATATCTTATCCGAAGAATATTAATAAAAAGTAAGAGTAACGTAAAGCATTTTCTCAATAATTACTTGTGTTCTGATGCAGAGGAATGTCTGTAACTGGAGAGCAGCGCCTTAAATCTGTTTTGCACGATCCATATTTCTTTAGTATTGGTCTGGCCCCATCATCAATCTACTCTAATGCATCAGGCATTGGTGGGTGGAAATCTTGGCTGATCCATGCCCGATTCATTTCCACGCAGGCCAGTCTCTCAAAAAAAAAAACATGGAGAGTGACAGATTAGTAACATATTAGCAACATAGTAGCATATTAGTAACATAGTAATATATATGGCCTCATTTCATCAAGCAGAGGTCTCTGCAGAATAGGGGTGAGTGGCAGCAGGAGTCTCAGTGAGAGGCCTGATCTCCCAGGATCAGTTAGCGGTCGTGTCTTGAACAGCAACCCATCTGCCGTCATCCATTGGTTAACATGTTTATCCACTGCATCACAAGTGACATCTGACACCCCCAGTCAACTGTCTGTTGTATGTTATGCTTTGGGTTCAGCTCCACTATTCAGTGAGGACGATCTGATAATCAGAAAAATCAGCAGCTACTGCCCAGCCAAGAAGTGGAGGAGACACTTGCCGCTTCTACCACTAGGCGGGCAAGTAGTGATAAGGAGAGTGTCGTGGGAGGAGGTGTTGCAAGCGTTTTGGCTCCTTAAGCAGACACTGTTGAGGAACCTGAGGAGGACATCAGTGAGTTTTGAGGGCACTTTTAAAGGCTTGGAGTGATGGAGAGTGACAGATTTAGCGGCCAGCATGGTGGCAGAAGGGGAAAGTATGGAGGCAAATGTGCTCGGGGTAGACCACTCGCGCGGCAGGCTATCTTCCCAGGAGGTAGTGGAAGAGGGTCCCTGGAGTTGGCGGCGGCAGCAGCATCAGTGAAATAGCGCGGACTGTTGGTAGGAGAAATCAGCTACAAGCCCATGTTGCAGTTTTTCATCAAGCATCCGCAGGAGGTTAACATGGCTATATGAAAGATGTGTAGGCAGAAGGTGAAGTGTAGCCAGGGTCCCAATGTTGGACCCACAGCCCTGCGTCAACATTTGCAGCGTCACCATAAAGCGGCCTGGGGGAGTTGGCTCCAAAGTGGTGGTCCAGCCTGCTGCATTACCCAGTGGCATACCGCTCTCTGTTCCAGCCAGCCAAGGCTCCACCACCTCCTGTGTGTCATACCCATCCTCTGTCGCTCCAGATGCTTCTCCTCCTCTTAATCCGAGTCAGACATTCCGCCAGCAATCCATTGCCAAGCCATGTCCAAGAGACAACAGTATGTGCCCACTCATCCAACGTGCAGAAGCTAAATGTGCTCCTGTATAAGTTGCTGGTGCTGCAGTCCCTCCCTTTTGAGTTGGTGGACCTTTCAGAGAACTGATGGCTTGTGCCGAGCCGAGGTGGAGAGTCCCATGCTGTCATTTCTTTGCGAAGAAGGCAGTACCAGCCCTGTACAATTTTGTTGAACAGAAGGTGGGGCAGTCCTTTAGCCTGTCAGTGTGTACCAAAGTGCACAGCAATGCTCAGCAGCTACTGCTCAGCCAAGAAGTGGAGGAGACACTTGCCGCTTCTACCACTAGGCTGGCAAGTAGTGATAAGGAGAGTGTCGTGGGAGGAGGTGTTGCAAGCGTTTTGGCTCCTTAAGCAGACACTGTTGAGGAACCTGAGGAGGACATCAGTGAGTTTTGAGGGCACTTTTAAAGGCTTGGAGTGATGGAGAGTGACAGATTTAGCGGCCAGCATGGTGGCAGAAGAGGAAAGTATGGAGGCAAATGTGCTCGGGGTAGACCACTCGCACGGCAGGCTATCTTCCCAGGAGGTAGTGGAAGAGGGTCCCTGGAGTTGGCGGCGGCAGCAGCATCAGTGAATTAGTGCGGACTGTTGGTAGGAGAAATCAGCTACAAACCCATGTTGCAGTTTTTCATCAAGCATCCGCAGGAGGTTAACATGGCTATATGAAAGATGTGTAGGCAGAAGGTGAAGTGTAGCCAGGGTCCCAATGTTGGACCCACAGCCCTGCGTCAACATTTGCAGTGTCACCATAAAGCGGCCTAGGAGAGTTGGCTCCAAAGTGGTGGTCCAGCCTGCTGCATTACCCAGTGGCATACCGCTCATTGTTCCAGCCAGCCAAGGCTCCACCACCTCCTGTGTGTCATACCCATCCTCTGTCGCTCCAGATGCTTCTCCTCCTCTTAATCCGAGTCAGTCATTCCGCCAGCAATCCATTGCCAAGCCATGTCCAAGAGACAACAGTATGTGCCCTCTCATCCAACGTGCAGAAGCTAAATGTGCTCCTGTATAAGTTGCTGGTGCTGCAGTCCCTCCCTTTTGAGTTGGTGGACCTTTCAGAGAACTGATGGCTTGTGCCGAGCCGAGGTGGAGAGTCCCATGCTGTCATTTCTTTGCGAAGAAGGCAGTACCAGCCCTGTACAATTTTGTTGAACAGAAGGTGAGGCAGTCCTTTAGCCTGTCAGTGTGTACCAAAGTGCACAGCAATGCCTACGTCTGGAGCTGTAACTATGGTCAGGGACAATAAATATCCTTTTAGGACCACTGGGTGATTGTGGTTCCTGCACAACCACAAAAGCAACTTGGACAGGTCCCTCCGCTGTGGCCTCCACGCTCCTAGGCCTTTGTGCCTGTGACAGTGCACTTGCACTTAGCAATGGTGTCACAGAGAAAAGTGGCAAATTGTCAATTACATATTAATAGTTAACACTTATCGTATTTGAACATATTTTATAATAACAACATATAATAGCATATAAAATAGCAACAATAACATATAACATAATAACAGTAACATATAAAATGTATCAACAGTTTTTTTTTGGTTAATTATTGTATTGTTGTTTTTTTTTTTTTATATTTTGTATTTTTTTTTAATATTTTGTATTTTTTAGAAACCTATATATATTTTTTTTTCTTTTTTTTTTTTTTATATTTTTTTCCATTGCCTTTTAATATTTTGTGAATTTTTGTACACATTTTTTTTTTACTTTTTTTCTAAATATTTATTTTTTCTCTTTTTTTTTAATTTTTGTTTTTTTGTTCCCAGTGCCATTCAGGCCTACCATGTGTGCAGGACACAGCGGTTTCACGCTGTTCTTCACATGGTTTGCCTTGAGCAACAGAGTCACACATGGGAGGAACTGCTAAAAATGAGAACTCAATACATGAAATCATGGCTTACTCCACGAAAACTGCAAATGGGACCCATGGTGACTGACACTGGGAAAAACATCTTGTCTGCGCTGCGACAAGGAAGCCTGAGCCATGCGTCCTGCCATGGCACACGTGTTCAATCTAGTTGTCAAGCGTTTTCTGAAGTCTTCCCCCCCATCTGAAAGACATCCTAACAACGGGAAGGAAACTTTGCATGCACTTCAGGCACTCCTACACTGCCAAGCACACCCTTGAGCTTCAGCGTCAGAACGGTATCCCCCAAGATTCTGATTTGCGATGTTTCCACCCGTTGGAATTCCACCCTCCATATGCAGGATCGACTATAGGAACAGAGAAAAGCCATCACGGATTTCTTGATGATCCAAACGGATAGGGGGACTCCCCTGTGTAACTTCAATGTAAACCAGTGGCAGCTCATACGTGACACCTGCCGTTTGCTCAGGCCCTTTGAGGAAGCTACTTTATTAGTCAGTCGCCAGGACTATGAGATGAACGATGAGATTCCACTGCTTCATGTACTACAACACATGTTGGAAACCATGGCTGGTCAGGGCACTAGAGACATGGCGCATACATTTCACGACCACATGAAGCCTGTGGGGGCTGAAGTGGAGGAGGAGGAGGGGGTGGGGCACAGCGAAGCACAGTTTAGGTTTGACAAAATGACCATTTTATCTAGTCATCTGACAGGAGAGGAGGAGCAGGAGCAGCCAGAGGAGCTAGAGGGTTGTGAGGAAGGCGAGACAGAGGACCCAGACACACCGTGGCAGTTTGCAGTGGAGATGGAGACAGGTAGTCCCTCCGAGTCACTTGCACAAATGGCATGATGCATGCTCACGTGCTTGCGTAGTGACCACAGAATTGTCTCCATTTGTCAGCTGGATGACTTCTGGCTCTCCACCTTATTGGACCCTCGCTTCTGGCACAAAATGGGGGCATTTTTTACACCCACTGAGAGGGAGGACAAACTGACCTACTACAGAGACTACATAGTCAGTTGGGCGATGTCTATCTGCGCCATGGTCCATACTCTCGCAGGTCTGACTCGGGGGGGACCTCTGCGCTCACCTTCCACTGCCATGGCTGCTGGGGGGAGGGGTGGCAGGAGCAGCAGCAGCCTCAGTCTTCAGTCGCTAATGAGTAGCTTTCTACACCCGCATAGTGAGTCTACTCATGAGCAGCAGGAAGACCTGGAGCAGGACCTGAACCAGCAGGTCATGTCATACCTTGACATGTATAAGCTATTGCCCCTCAGATTTACACAGGGCCTGCTCTATATAATGCTGCAAAATGGGAAATTTACCTCACTATATAAGCTAATGCCCCTCAGATTTACACAGGGGCTACTCTATATTATGCTGCAAAATGGCAAATTTACCTCACAATATAAGCTATTGCCCCTCAGATTTACACAGGGCCTGCTCTATATTATGCTGCAAAATGGCAAATTTACCTCACAGTATAAGCTATTGCCCCTCAGATTTACACAGGGCCTGCTCTATAGAATGCTACAAAACCAAGAGCGGATTTAACTCACACAATATAACCTATTTCTCCTATATAGGGACTGCTCTATGTAGTGGTAATATAAACTATTGCCCCCCAGATTTACTCAGGGGCTGCTCCATATAATGGTGCAAAACAGGGCAAATGTATTGTCCAATATAAACTATTGCTGCTCTGATTTATACAGGAGGGCCACTCTAAAGAATGGTGCAACATGGCGAATTTAGCTCACAATATAACATAGATTGCAAAATGAGATTTTCAGACAGGGCCTGCTCTATAAAATGGCAATTTTACCTCACAATATAAACTATTGCTCCTCAGATTTACACAGGGATTTAGGTTGATATACGGTATATAATAGTGCAAAACAGCGAATTTACCTCACAATACTGTATAAACTATTGCTCCTCAGATTTACACAGTGGGCTTCTCTATATAATGGTGCAAAATGGAGAATTTACCTCACTATATAATCTATTACAGCTCTATATAAAAAAAATAAATAAAAAAAAGGGCCTGTAGAAGCTTATTTAGTATAACAGATAGGGTGACATGTGCAGCTTTGGGATGCCCATGTGGGCTAGTGTTTTGACAGCAGGACAAAAACCAATTCAAAATGCAATAGCTTAATAAAACTGAGGCTGAACAAGCTTATTTAGTATAACAGATAGGGTGCCACGTGGTGGTTTGGGATACCCTGTGGCCTGGTGTATTGACAGCAGGACAAAAACCAATTAAAAATGCAATAGCTTAATAAAGCTGAGACTGTAGACGCTTATTTAGTATAACAGATAGGGTGCAACGTGGTGGTTTGGGATACCCTGCGGCCTGGTGTATTGACAGCAGGACAAAAACCAATTCAAAATGCAATAACTTAATAAAGCTGAGGCTGTAGACGCTTATTTAGTATAACAGATAGGGTGCCATGTGGTGGTTTGGGATACCCTGCGGCCTAGTGTATTGACAGCAGGACAAAAACCAATGCAAAATGCAATAGCTTAATAAAGTTGATGCTGAACAACACTTATTTAGTATAACAGATAGGGTGCCACGTGGTGGTTTGGGATACCCTGCGGCCTGGTGTATTGACAGCAGGACAAAAACCAATTCAAAATGCAATAACTTAATAAAGCTGAGGCTGTCGACGCTTATTTAGTATAACAGATAGGGTGCCACGTGGTGGTTTGGGATACCCTGCGGCCTGGTGTATTGACAGCAGGACAAAAACCAATTCAAAATGCAATAGCTTAATAAAGCTGATGCTGAACAATGGTTATTTAGTATAACAGATAGGGTGCAACATGCAGGTTTGGGATACCCTGCGGCCTGGTGTATTTATAGCAGACCAAAACCAATTCAAAATGCAATAACTTAATAAAACTGAGGCTGTAGACGCTTATTTAGTATAACAGATAGGGTGCCACGTGGTGGTTTGGGATACCCTGCGGCCTGGTGTATTGACAGCAGGACAAAAACCAATTCAAAATGCAATAACTTAATAAAGCTGAGGCTGTAGACGCTTATTTAGTATAACAGATAGGGTGCCACATGGTGGTTTGGGATACCCTGCGGCCTGGTGTATTGACAGCAGGACAAAAACCAATGCAAAATGCAATAGCTTAATAAAGCTGATGCTGAACAACGCTTATTTAGTATAACAGATAGGGTGCAACGTGGTGGTTTGGGATACCCTGCGGCCTCGTGTATTGACAGCAGGACAAAAACCAATTCAAAATGCAATAACTTAATAAAGCTGAGGCTGTAGACGCTTATTTAGTATAACAGATAGGGTTCCACGTGGTGGTTTGGGATACCCTGCGGCCTGGTGTATTGACAGCAGGACAAAAACCAATTCAAAATGCAATAACTTAATAAAGCTGCGGCTGTAGACGCCTATTTAGTATAACAGATTGGGTGCCACGTGGTGGTTTGGGATACCCTGCGGCCTGGTGTATTGACAGCAGGACAAAAACCAATTCAAAATGCAATAACTTAATAAAGCTGAGGCTGTATACGCTTATTTAGTATACCAGATAGGGTGCCACGTGGTGGTTTGGGATACTCTGCGGCCTGGTGTATTGACAGCAGGACAAAAACCAATTCAAAATGCAATAGCTTAATAAAGCTGAGACTGTAGTCGCTTATTTAGTATAACAGGGTGCAACGTGCAGGTTTGGGATACCCTGCGGCCTGGTGTATTGACAGCAAGACAAAAACCAATTCAAAATGCAATAACTTAATAAAGCTGAGGCTGAACAATGCTTATTGAGTGTTTTTATTAGTTTAGGTTTGGGATGCCCATGTGGCCTGGTGTATTTAAAGCAGACCCAAAAATATTAACACTAATCCAGTTATTTAAATGCTTGTGTGTAACAGATAGGGTTACATAAGGCACTGCATAGATGGCAAGCACAGTGGCCTGGTGTATTTAAAGCAGACCCAAAAATATTAACACTAATCCAGTTATTTAAATGCTTGTGTGTAACAGATAGGGTTACATAAGGCACTGCATAGATGGCATGCACAGTGGCCTGATGTATTTAAAGCAGACCCAAAAATATTAACACTAATCCAGTTATTTAAATGCTTGTGTGTAACAGATAGGGTTACATAAGGCACTGCATAGATGGCAAGCACAGTGGCCTGGTGTATTTAAAGCAGACCCAAAAATATTAACACTAATCCAGTTATTTAAATGCTTGTGTGTAACAGATAGGGTTACATAAGGCACTGCATAGATGGCATGCACAGTGGCAAGGCAGATTACGGTTTACAGGACAAAGAAATCAAATTGAATTGAGAACTGATCAGGCAAATCACCATGTCACTATCACTTTTATGCTGTCCCTGGATTGTTCCAGTTTTCCACTATCTTTCCCTGGCTCTGTCTGCCTCTCTAAATCTCTCTACCTATCTGTAAATCTCCCTACCTATCTGTAACTCTCCCTACCTATCGCTGTCTGTCCCTGTCTGCAGCAACCACCGCTGTCTCACGAATGCAAGTCTGGAATGCGCACAAGCAAGATGGCGCAGCTTTATATAGCACGGTGACGTCATCGGGATTCCTGGCTGCTGATAGGCTGCATGTGACTGTCCCATCATACCTTGCCCCAGGGTACATGTCTGGACATGTGCGTCCACCATCTTAGAATGCCTGTCATTGAAATGAATGAAGTTTAAAGGAAAACTTCGATCGATCGAATCACGGGGAAATTCGGATTCGTTCAGAATCAAATTTTCCATGAAATTCGGAACGAATCCAGGTTCGTCCGGATCGATTCGCTCATCCCTAATGTTGAGCTTAAATCTTTTATTTTATTTTTTTCTTGTGTTTTTCTTTATTCTAAAAAGTCTGAGTTTTGTCAGTGCACAGTGATCTCCTAATTTTTTTTTTTTATTTGTATCCTATAATATCCCACCACACCTGTAATTTTTATTATATAAAACTTAATTTGTCTACATCACTGTCTACTTGTAGGTTAATAACATTTGCTTTATTTTTAGTGTTTGTGCTCTCAAAACATAGAGGGACATTCATTACTATGAATCATATGAAATAATATTAAAATGAACCTAATATTAGAAAAAACATACTTTGTATTACACAGATCTAATGGTCCAGGCCATGTGGTTTATGGAACCACTTGCTCAATACTAGACACAGAAAAGAAAGTTGCCTGTTTCCATCTATTAACTGATTAAGGGCCTTATTTATGAACCATCAGCACCACACAGCGCCACTTTCTTGGCCTCAGTGCTTCGTTTAAGAAACAATAAAAATGGCAGCACCAATGTGGCAGCCAACTAGCATCTTATTTAACACTAGCGACCAAAAGGTAACAGCGTTGGGCGCTCTGGTTGAGGCAGCGCCAGATGAAACCTGGTACTGTAGGTCAAGATCCCATGGAGAACAATGCATTGTGACTTGTCAATAAAGGAAATGTAGGACCTAGATCTTGCCCAATGACTTTTTGTTAGCAAAAATCACTATTTGTTGCAAATGTGTAATTTGAACAACAGCAACTAAAATGCAGTCTAAATGCACTGTAAAGTTTGCCCCCTTTGTCCCCAGCATTTTGGTGTGTGACATATTTATGCTGTTTGTTTTCTTTTTTCCTCTCCCATTGGGCCATTACAGCAGTATTACTGCAGCCGTTGATTATATTATTTTGTCTGTCTTGATTAGAATCTACATGCACTCATGATACAAAGGTTAGTAATAGGGTGGATATTTCTGGAGGTGTCTGCAACATGGAAAATGATTTATCTTTACTTGATAGATGGTCTAAACTGTGGAAACTAGAGTTTAATGTCTACTGTGTTAGCCAGGACCTCGGAGGAGAGAGATTTAGGGGTACTGATTACGGATAGCTGCAACATGAGTGGACAGTGTAGCCAGGTAGTGGGAAAAGCAAGCAGGATGCTTGGCTGCATAGCTCGGGGCATCACCAGTAGGAAGAGGGAGGTTGTGATGCAGCTGTATAGAGCCCTGGTAAGGCCACAGCTAGAATACTGTGTGCAGTTCTGGAGACCTTACCTGCAAAAAGACATCATTCAATTAGAACGTGTCCGGAGGGCAACAAAAATGGTGGAAGGACTTAAACTTAAAACTTATAAGGAAAGACTTAAATAACTTCATTTGTGCAGTCTGGAGGAAAGAAGGGAGAGAGGGGACATGATTGAGACCTTTAAATATGTGAAAGGACTGAATAAGGTTCAGGAGGGAAGTGTTTTTAGGAAGAAACTTAATGATAGAACAAGGGGGCACAACCTGAAGCTAGTCAGGGGGAAGATCAGGAGCAATGTTAGAAAATATTATTTTTCAGAAAGAGTAGTAGATGCTTGGAACAAACTTCCAGCAGAGGTAGTTGAAAAATCAACAGTCACTGAATTTAAACATGACTGGGATAAGCATACATCTATCCTAAGATAAAGAGAACATACAGTTACGTAAGGGCAGACTAGATGGACCGTATGGTCTCCTTCTGCCGTCAACCTTCTATGTTTCTATGTTTTACTAATGGGCATAAGTGGAAGTTAAGGGGTAAGGTAACTGTTATGTTGCATTTGTACCAGGTGACTGTATGCCACTTGTATAGTCAGGGGATCCTGATGTTTAGTGAGCACCCAGATGGGCAGGGTTTTTTTTATTTCAGTGTTAATAAATGTATACTCCACAGAACCCCTGGATATCAGCCGTGGGAATGCCCCCTATCTCCCACTTTTTTGCGTTAGTAATGGAAGTAGTGAAGGTTATACTTCGTCATCAGCAAGACTTCAAGGGGGCTTAGTTTGGGAAAAGAGAGCATAAATGTGCTTTATTTGCTGAGGATTTGCTCCTGTTCTTAACCAGCCCGAATCATCAATTCCAGTAATTCTGAAAATGTTGGAACAGTTTTAAATAATGTTGGGGTTAACAATACACAAGACTACATCATCAGCATTAAACATTGATCTTGAATGTGCAAAATTCATTTGATTTTTGATGGACATCCTCCGCTATTACATACCTGGGAATTATGTTGACCCCTGACTTGTATAGAGCAAATGATCCCCCCCTCCTTTTTAGAAAACTTAAAGAGCCCCTTTAGGAAATGCGATACTACAACTCTTTCTTGGTTGGGTAGATTGGCTGTGATCAAGATCTTCTGCCAAAAGTGTTGTTGTTTTTGAACACCCTCAACTGTGCTGGAAGGTTTGGAAAAAATTCAAAAGGCGATCTTAAAGTTCATCTGGAGAGGCGGACTTTAGAGGCTGAATAAAAGCACACTTTATGCAACCTAGGAGCAGGGGAGCTAGGGGTTCTGTGCAACCTAAAATAATATTATGCATCCAGGATTGCCCAGCTCATGGCGATTTCAAAGGGTGAGGGGAAGCCAGAATGGGTCGCAATGGAGGCTGGGGGGTGCTCTCGGACCTCTATGGACTCAGTATTCTGGATCTCAAAAAACCGAGGCCAAAAATTTCCTGTCCAATTCTCTTGGAGACATTGGGAGTGTGGGATGGGGTCAGGAGGATTTGTCCATTGAGGTCAGGGAGGAACCCAATATACCCGATATTCGGGAATCCTAATGTTTAAACCAGGAATGACAGGAGAGAGAAATGGATTAATAAGAGATTGTATAGAGCAATACACTTTTTTCAGAACTCCAAGTTAATTATTTGTGCCAGTTGAGGGACCAGTTTAATTTGCCTCCAAGCGAGAACTATAAGGTGATACAGATCATTTACCAGCTGCCTCTAAGGAAGAGTCTAAAGAGGGGGGGGGGGTGAGTGCATAGTATTTAAGCAATTTTGTCTGAAATCACCAGGGGGGACAGGGAAGTATATCTCTGATATACTTAAGCCTGGTTAAAATAAGGGGAAAACTTCCTTATACGGAAGCCTGTCATAAAGATCTGGAAGTGTTCTTTGGATTGGAGGGGAAAACAAATGAAAGTCTGGAAGTTCCTCCTTAACAGGTTCTATCTTGGAGGGAAACATTAAAGTCTTAACTAGATAGTAGTTAGAGCCAGCTAGAACAGGTAAATTGTCAGAGGGAAGACGTTAACGGCTTTAGAGGATGTCCTGTTAAAGGGGATATATGGCATACCTGGAAGCTTTGTCCCAGGACCAGGAGATTCTGGACCTAACTCTTTAGGGCCATTAGAAAATTAACATCTTCAGGAATCCAATGCGAACCAAGAGTGTTCTTGCTAGGGGCAAATATAGTGGAAACAACCGAGATAAAGCAAAAAATGATTGATTTAATATTGACAGCAGCCAAAATCACAATCGCTTCTGCTTGGAAGAATTTAAATTTACCCTTTAGTCACTTTATTTAGAAAATCAGATGGATGATGTTAAATGAGAAGCTGCTGAGTATTTTGACAAATAAACGTCAACAATTAAAAGTTGCAAAGTTTTGGAAATCTGGGAAGCATATAGTAATAAAAGAAATTGGTTCTAAGAACTGGTCTTGAATTGGGAGACACTCTTCCAGATAAGGTTTAGGTTAATTTCTTTAACATGTTCCTTTTTCCCTTTTTTTCTCTCTTTTTTTTTGCTTTTGTGTTCTGTCGATTGTGAGGCTATAGATGTAGTTTAAATTTATGGACGTGGAACCCTAATTTCTGTAAAAAAAAGGGGAGCTAATGTAGATGCATACCCACTCTAGATTGCTAAAATCCATAATAAGTATATAATTGTGGAATAATGGTTTAAATATGCATTTTTATGTGGATAAAGTAGCTCTATAATTATTCTTAATTTTAGTAACTGGGAACTATTTAGCAGTGAACTTTGTCAACAGACTAAAATTTTAATACAATGAAAAGATTTAAGGTGAAGCATAACCTGGGATTTTGTCTGCCCCTCGGGTCTGACCTATACTCACCTTGATTGCGTAGTGCCGATTGAGGTGAGTTCGAAATAGCAGGGAAACCTAAATTCAGAATGTCCTGAGGGCAAACAGTTACCTGGCCGTCGCATGGCTGGTGCTGACACTGGACTTAACAGGGCAAGTATGAAGGCTCCAGACATCTTCAGGTGCCCACTTAGGCTTGGACTGGTCCACCAGATGACTCTCCAGTGGGCCCTACCCACCACATCGGTGAGCCAGATGTCCCCTGTGCACAACTTCTCATGGTATGATTAAGGGGTATCTTACCCCAAAAAGCATCAACTTTAGAGGGGGGCGCGATGGGACTACACCTCACACAGGACATGTATGTTTTTAATGGAAATATTCATGGTTTCATGGTTTTGGTGTGCTGGACACCTGATACAGATTACTTGTTTAGGATTTGCAGAGATCCATCCGTGCTTCAAAGCCAGCACAAGGGCTGGGGGTTTCTGAGCTGTCTGGACTTTGTGACTGCACAACTTCTCATGGCTAGCACTCGAAGCAAAGGAAGGTCAGTAACAATGGAGAAGGTGGCCAGTAATAGATGGCAATTGGCAGTGGCTCTGGAGGTCAAGTGGCAGCAGACAAAGCAGAGATGACTAGAGGATAATCAGCAGCAGCAGAGAAGCCACCTAGGACTGGAGATTGTGATTGTGCAGTGGAGAAGGTGTCAGAGGCCAGAAAACTATTAGTGGAAACTGAGAAGGCCGCAGGCTTCAGAGAACGATTGGTGGCAATGGCAAAGGCCAGGAGGACAAGAGGGTGAACAGTAGATAGCACCCATCAGTGGCAGCAGAGCAGAGGGGTAACAGAGATACAGTTGCCAACCGAGACTCTTGCCCAAGGGCCCAAAAAATCCTGGAGGCAGCCCTGGTCCTTTTCAACTCAAGATCTGGGTTACAAGGGATTTGGTCCACTTTAAGTTGACCACCACTAAGTGGGAGACACATTGTTATAGACCTAATGCATGTAAATATTGGTGGATGCAGAATTAGCATTCTTGTTGCATTTTTTCACAAATCTATAAATCAACCTCAGAGACTTGTTAACAAAAAAAGCAAATTTGGTTTACTCAAAAGTCTCCTATTTGCTTAGCAAAATAACATACACATACATACATTTATCATGTGCCAGAAAACATGTTACTTTGATTGATTTGTAGAGCAGTGTTTCTGTAAACAGTCTACTGAAAACTATTGGAAAGTTCCCAGTACTGCCACATTGAACTGCATGTTTGGTCTATATGAAAGCATGCATTCATTTTTTTAACTCCCTATATATTAGGCATACTTTATGGGAAAAATAAATCATGAACATAATATAGAACACAACAAAAATGTAGATAATGTCTGGTATGTCTGATGTTTTCTATTCATTAAGGCTAGCAGCTGTATGGATTTATATAACAATTCTAGATGCTAGCTCCCTCACTGTTCAATGTTGTGAATACATAATTTTTTGAAAAATGCAACCGTCTTTGCTACTCATTCTAATGCCAGCTTACAACACTGTAAATTGCAGCAATACCAGTACTTGCACAAAGTCAGCAGTCCAGACAATGGCAATAGTTAGGCAGCAAGGAGCTCACCTTAAGCCCACCCCAAGTGCCTTTCCTGCATTTTTGTGTTGTGCTGTAGAGACTGTAGCAGAAAGGCCCCTCATTTCCCCATCCCTGCATGAGTAAACCCTGTAAACTACTGAGGTCACACTTGCCAGGCTTGCTCATGCTAAGAGCTTCAAGCGAGCTCCTAGTTGCCATTGCCCAGACTGGCCCATAACCTGATTCTGAACAGCAGCATGAAATGGTTAGCATAGTATAAAATATATGCTGTTATGTGTGATATTAAAGAAAATTTTTACTTAAAGGAGGACTATCACAAAAAAATGGCCCATTGATAAAAATCCATGTAAATATGTTGGATGACCCCTCTTTGATATGCATCTTATCCTTGTGCCTTATCATAAGTCACTACTGCTGTGCTATAGAACCTTTATCTGTACACTGTATATGTAATGCACTTGTTTGTATATTCACATTTATGGGCATTAAAAAACATGTTTTCGATGGCATAACTCTCTTTGGTGCTCATTTTTCCCAAATTTGGTTTATATGGATTGTGTCAGGTACCTATATAGGCAGAGGTACCGGGGAATATTGAACCCACACTCTCTTTCTCATTTTTTCTATTAGCTCATGTGATTGAGACGGGGAGGCCGATTCATTAATAGCGCCAGGTAGCGACAGATGAGCGACTGTAGCGTGATTTTTACAGCGCCAGCCAGTATTCGCTGTGCTTGGCCGGCGTTTGCTTGATGACAGCGACTCAGTCGGTGTGCGGTAATGTTGAATAGGGGCTTAGGGGTCGCTGTTTCACAGGTTCAGCGTTGTATGTGTGCGCCTGACAAAGAATGGCCAGAGCGAACGGCTTGCTTCATATTCATTAACAAATCACGCTCAGAATTTGCTGGCGCTGTCCATTCCTTGTTTAAACCCCAGTGCGCTGGCGGCGATGGGTGTTAACTAGTTTTTAACCCCTAAACAACCATATTTTTTGATTGTAACATTATACATGTTTTTTGAATCATTATGTAATATGAATACATTAATATCAGACCTGTAAGATCAATTCTGCACAAATTTTTATTTTTATTTTTTTTACTTTAAAAAAAAAAACCTAACATTGCAGAAGTGGTCTCATAATTTTTGACGTTAAAAAAAAAAAAAAAAAAACAATAATACCAATTAATTATGATTAATTAAAGATTGCTCCATTGAAATGCATTGGACAACGCCAGGGAGCAGACAGGTCATACCTGGCGCTGTGAAGGAATTTGCAGCGGCGCTGTTCGTTCCAGGCGGCTTCATGATGAATCCCGCGGTAGCCGTCGCTCTCGCCGGCGCTAGCCTCATTTAGCTTGATAAATGCGTAATTGTGACCGCCGCCGGGCGTACTTGAGTCGGTAGCCGCCGATAGCTGGCGGTACCTGGCGCTCGTCAGACACTACCTGGCGCTAGCCCGTGATAAATAAGGCCCTAACTCTATAATAGTGTGTTACAACCACTTTCTAATAACCTGAATCCTAAAGAACCTAAGGAGGTATGTGGCTCGGGATCAGAGGCCCCCCAGGTGAAGATAAGACCCGGCCAGATCAATCTCGAGCAGAGGTGAGTCTGTATGTTTTTTAACTTTTATTATTTAGGTGTCAGCTACATTAGTCATATGTAGCTGGAACTTAACGGTAGGAAAGGCAACTACATGAAACTCCCATAGCTGCCACTAAATGGGTTAAGCCACTTATTGTGTGTTCAACTATTTTAAAGTGGACCACTCTTTGTTTTGTCTGTACTATATAGCTGCTTTATCCCAGACAGAATGGCACTTTGAGACATAACATATATCTGACATTATCTAAAATTAAATTACTGGCAAGTTTTATATCTTTTATATATTTATAACTCTCCCCTTAAGGCGCAGTGCAGCACAGTTGTATAAGTCATAAGTGGTAATAAGACTGAGCTACCTTAGAGCACAATGACAGGCAGGACTGGCTCCAGGCTTTTGTGGGCACGGAACAGGGCCCTACTGTTGGTCCGAAGTGGCGGCTTCCTCCTTGCCGATGCGCCACACATACTCCACGCTGCAAGCCCTGAAGATCTCATATTTATCTCTTCCTGCTTTCAGCTTGCCTTCACCTGGCCCCACGAGAATGATGCTTGGACTATTGCACAGT
This sequence comes from Gastrophryne carolinensis, assembly GCA_027917425.1. Taxonomy (NCBI): domain Eukaryota; kingdom Metazoa; phylum Chordata; class Amphibia; order Anura; family Microhylidae; genus Gastrophryne; species Gastrophryne carolinensis. The sequence goes on from CM051234.1 coordinate 220,448,194, forward strand.
GATGTGAAAGGCTGGCCAGTGATTGGCTTCTGGTGGTCATATGGGGGGATGTCTTTCTGAAGGAGCCAGGAGCTGGTAAGTTAGCTGTGCCTTTTATTGGGCTTGAAGGGGGGTACGTGTTGCAGGGCATCCTGATTCGGGATGTCCCAGTGCTGCATGCTGCTACAGCACAGTATGAACCAACTTTTGGTCAGCTTAAACGTGTCCTGGGGGCATGCCTTACTAATGCACTAAGCAGAGGTACTAAGCAATTTCTCTGCTTGGTTCTGCATTTTTACAGTGAGATCCCAGATGTAAGGAGGTATGTGGCTCGGGCTGTCCATAGTGTAAAACCCTAAGACAAATTCTAGTGGACCAAAAGTCTAAGTAGTAAAGTGTAAACTCGCAATGGAAGCCACATGTCCATTGCTTTAAAACGGTGAAAGGGTTACACTGTCCTAAAAGTGGAGCAATCACTGCAGCTATTTGCCGTTGGGGCATCCCATTTTGGCGTTTCCTATGTCGACATTGAGTCCAAAACACAGACTTTATGCCGTGTATTAGTATGAACACCATAAAGCACAAAAAGAATGTATTGTGGGTTCAGCGGAAGGTATACCCTCAGTGAATTGGGATGCCCCTTGCACAGGAAACAATCACCAGGATAGTGAAATCCTGGTTATAGGTCCATTTTAATGAAGCAGAACTTTCTGGGGGGGAGCTCCATGCTGTTGGCAAGGAAGTTCAGATCAGATAAGGAAACTCACTGCTGTTGTGTGTTTCCATATCTGTACTGCACATGGCAGAAACATGGAGACTAAAGGAAAAAGAAAGGGTTAAAACTTTTGGTTGGGGGGGCGGTTATGGGAGTTAGCAACAGGAGCTGTGGCTGACCTCCATCTAGCAGATTTCCAATGAGACTGAGGACACACAGGATAGACAGGGCTGATTCCCTGTCATTCACTAGCAGGGGGGAGCAGTGGCAGTGGCACTGACAGCACCAGAAAATAGGCACACCACAAGACAGACAGAGGCACATGGGGCTGACACAGACCAGAAATGCTGTGCAGAGGAGAGGGGCTCATGACCTCCTGATCCCAGTGAAGATGTTACATCTTCAACTAGCACAGCACATGGGGCCATAGAGGAAATGCAGCCTGGCACACCCTAGCCAGCTCCCACATCGGAGCTGCACTACTTATTTTCCGCATGCAGTTCTCTGGATCCACACTCCCACACAACCTCAACTCACTGTCGGCAGACACGGCCTGTCCCCACTTTACCTGTTATGTCTATCTGCTGATGCGCAGCCTGAATCATTGATACATTGGCAGCGCACGCTGTCAGTAGGCCCTGTGACCCTGGCATGTGACAGGGTTTGCCGGCCACTGGCGCCGGCACGGGTGCTGGCAGAAAAAGTATTGTTTTATAAAGAAAAAAATTTTGAAAATACCGTATTTGCCGGCGTATAAGACGACTGGGCGTATAAGATGACCCCCCAACATTTCCACTCAAAATATAGAGTTTGTTATATACTCACCGTATAAGACTACTCCCTCTTCCGCACACCAAATTAAACGTAAAAGAACATCAGATTTTATTTCAACATGTTAATTCCCTTCCCCAGAGTCCCTGGGTGGCTTCTTACAGTCATACTTTCTGGCTTCTTACAGTCATGGGGGCATCCCTCAATACAGTCATGGGGGCATCCCTCAGTACAGGCATGGGGGCATCCCTCAGTACAGGCATGGGGGCATCCCTCAGTACAGGCATGGGGCATCCCTCAGTACAGGCATGGGGCATCCCTCAGTACAGGCATGGGGCATCCCTCAGTACAGGCATGGGGCATCCCTCAGTACAGGCATGGGGGCATCCCTCAGTACAGGCATGGGGCATCCCTCAGTACAGGCATGGGGCATCCCTCAGTACAGGCATGGGGCATCCCTCAGTACAGGTAGGGGGCATCCCTCAGTACAGGCATGGGGGCATCCCTCAGTACAGGTATGGGTTCATCCCTCAGTACAGGCATGGGGGCATCCCTCAGTACCGATGGTCGGAGGGCCGGTCTGCCCGTCCCTGCTGTTCCTGTCGCCGCCGCTCTCATACACACAAACACGCACACACATTCATTCTTACCGGCACTTCCTGGCTGTTGCGCGCTGGTCGTCGGGAAAACAATGGCCGGCGTCCATTGTTTTCATTGGACGGCGGCCATCTGGGACACGCCCACCGACGACCAGCGCACAACAGCCAGGAAGTGAAGTAAGCATGAATGTGTGTGTGTGTGTGTGTGTTAGTGTGTATGAGAGCGGCGGCACCCGGCGTATAAGACGACCCCCCCACTGGAAGGCATGTTTTACAGGGGGAAAAAGTCGTCTTATACGCCGGCAAATACGGTAAATGTAAACACATGACTTCGATGTCACCAATTGCTATTCTTTTACAAATTGTAAAAAAATACTTTTTCATCCAATGTGTTCATCTAACCTCAATAAATATGGGCCCTGATACAGTTGCAGCATATTCAGTGGCTATAGTTTCCCCCTTGATGACTCTTACAATTCCTTGCTCCAAACATGAAAAAAATGTGGCTAAAGATGCTTTACAAGTAGTTGAATAAGTGCAGCAGTTTTTCTATAGGTTTGTTTTAAGCTAAAGTATCATATTTTTAATCCACAAACCAAGACCCTGTATTACAAATTTGCAATCCAGACACCTGTTGTTGATTTAATCCCATTTTCCAATGGTGCATGAGGATCTGTCTGCCATTTTTCATTTCAAAATGGCAATGTCTTTTTGGAGAATAAAATACTCTACAGTAAAATTTCAAAAAGAGAATGTTGCACATTCCATCAGCTGACACATAAGTTGTGCAAGTGTAGAACCAGGCCTTACTCTGGAAACCATTATAATCCCTAACAGCCCATAAAATGTTCAGTTTGTTCTGAGCTTCAAATCTGTCAACAGTTTCTTCCCAAGCTGTCAGAAGTCAGGAAAAGGGGATTCAGTGTCAGCTGAAAAAAATGTTTTGTCCCAGGGGGGATACACTCCCAGATCATGCTACTCGACCATTTTCTCTGCTCTGCTGCACTGGTCTGTGAATCATGCATTCCTCAGCTTATTTACATGTTTTCTTAGCAACATGATATAAGGTTACTTTCAGATCACTTCTTCGGACACTGATTAACATCTATAATCCCTATGGGTTCAATACGACTAATGAGCCATTTAAAGGGTTTGTAGGGAAAACAGATTTTGTTCAGATTTTAATGCAATTAGGTGGGGCTGTGTAACTGTCTATCACAAAACATATTTACTGTATGTACACCTGCTTCAAATATGCTGCAGGGAAGATCAAGTCATCACTGTGTTGCAAATTAAATGAATCTGCTCAATCAATACATCAAAAATCATAACCGACTTCAATCTGTCTGAAATCCATAATTTTTTATATCATTCTTGTAAACCATCATTGAAAAAAATACAATTCGATTTCCTCTTCTCTCTGAACTCCATAAAGATTTATTTAGATCATTCTAGTAAACCATTAGGTTCTGTATAATGTGCTCCACTGATAAATAAATACAATTAGATTTCTTCGCCTGAGAATTCCCTTTAATATTTGCTTAGATTATCCCGGTAATCTTTTAGGAACTAAGAGAAGCAACCATCAGCCTAAAGTCCATAAAACTGTAGTGCAGGTGGTCTTCCTCTTTATGGGGCTTCCTGATTTCTGATGATGCATGAAAATCCCACAGATTGCCTGTAAGCTCACCTCTCCAGCCTTTTCTATGGTTCATGCATAAGTCCATCTCCAACAGAGGCACATACCACAACAGGCATTTCTGATTGGCTGGCATGGGTACATGGTGGAGCGGTCAGAGGCTATCACTCCATTCAGCTTTTACTTGCTGTTCTGAGCTCAGAGCAGCATAGTAAACAAGAATGAAGTGCAAGCCCCTGATTGACCAGCAGTCTACAGATGCCTTGTGGGATTGGCCTGAGATGATGAGCTTATTGGCAAGGAGGAACAGTGATTCCGGAGGATTCTCTTGGAAACTCTCCGCCCTTTCTCCTGGCCTGTAAAGCACACAAAGTGTTTGTGTAAATTGTTGAATCAGGGCAGCAGTTTTTCTATAGGTTTGTTTTAAGCTAAGTATTTTAATGGTGAATCCAGCAATTCACCCAAAATAGCTCCAAACCACCGCACCTCCTCCACAGCAATAAATGAATCAATTAGATATATATCATGAATTCATAGATACATTTATTTATTAATAATTACCCACATAAATCACATTACAAACAATTAAAAAACATATATAAAACTAGACCGTACACTCCGAGGGGCATCCCAGTTTTACCTATATCTAATCCCATAATTATATTATTTCAGTGCCAATATTACAAACAATCCAAAGTGCATAAGTGCTTCTGTGCAAATATATATTTTAAAAATACAAAATGTGGCAAGAGAAAAAAAGAAAACAAACTCAAATATAAAATACAACAATCAATTGAAATCATACACATCACCTGAGTGTGTAACCCCAAGTAACCCCCAGGAACGTCCCGGTCAAATAGCGATCCCACAACGCGTTTCGTGGCCCCCTGCTCACAGACCACTTTATCAAGGTGGTCTGTGAGCGGGGGGCCACAAAACGCGTTGTGTGCTCTACAGTAAAATTTCAAAAAGAGAATGTTGCAGTGTTGCACATTCCATCAGCTGATACATAACTTGTGCAAGTGTAGAAGCAGGCCTTAGGTTCTGCACTCGACCAGGTTGCTGCCTTACTGATCTGACAGTGGTGGAACCGGTGCCCTTTTAGCCTAAGATGTGGAGATACTACAGGTTGAGTGAGCAAATCCAGAAAGCTGCATGTTCTTCAAAGAGTAAGCTATTGGTTAGGGGTTGCTCTTGGAAACTCTCAGCCCTCTAAGGCCCCGTGGGGCACCCACCTTCGTAGTAAGCCCACAACCCCCAATCTCCACTGCTACCTTCACCTTTAGACAAGCCCCCATTTGCCGGGACACTCTATACGCCTCACCGGACACGGTTGCCCCCAGGACTTGATAGCACAAAGGATGTGGGCTTACTGGAAAGTGAAGGCAGATGAACCAAGGGCCCGACAGGGCAACGTAGACAGGTTAGGTCATACACGGAAAGGCAGTCCAATAATATCGCAGTACCAAAGGAGTAGGCAAAAGAAGGGTCAAGGTCAGGCCAAAGGTCAATCCAGGAGGTCACGGGTTCGCAGTACAGAAGAAGAGACGGGGGCGTGGTCGGGGTACAGCAGGGTAGGTCCTGGCGGCAAGCAGGAATGGTCAAACGAGGCAAGGGTTGGCAACAATCTTAAACAGGCGAAACACTATCCAAGGCACACTCAGCTTAACGCTATCACGGGCACTGGTGTACTGAAGGGGTCTATCTTATATGGGGCTGACACTACAGGGAATGTGTGTGGTGATTGGTGGTACCTACAATTCTGGTCCTGGTTGGACCTGACATGAGCAGAGGGCGTACAGCCCAGAAACCGCTTGGCCTCATTGGCCCTTTAATTTCTACCTCCGCTGGGCATATAACCTATGTGCTCGCGCGCGTGCACGGGCACATTCACGAGCGCCGGGGGCGCGCCCCGACGTCGAGGGAGCGGCCGTGCTCGGCGCCGCTCGAGGCGGAGATGCCCGAGCCACCGCTCGTCGCGGCCACCGAACGGGCGGCTCGGGACCGGAGGCAGGGTGAGTTGAGCGTGACAAGCCCTTTCTCCTGGCCTGTAAAGCACACAAAGTGTTTGTGTAAATTCCTGAAAGAATACAGCGTGCTTACATCACATCGCTGTTGCCACACCCACTGTTTATTTCTATTTTTTCTATGAATTTCCAATGCTTTATTACTTTTAAAGATAACTTAGGAACTTCTGAGTCTTTTTGAATGGATTGAAATTTAGGACAGTGCAACGTGTAGTCCGAGACAATGGGATCACAATCAGGCTTGCCTTTAGTATAACTTTAAATACTGAAGTAAACATCTTCTGACGTCTCTGTTATCATGGTATGAATAAGGGGGTGACCCTGAAATGCATATGAGCGTAACACTTCACTGCAGGGCTTCACTTGATGTCTGATGGGGATGGAATCCTTTAATGGCATTCAATAAATGTGAAGCTTTATTCCATGCTGGACTTCTTTGTGGAATTACGTTTGCTGTACGACTGGAGGGAACTTCGACCAGGCTGAGCTGTAAGTTTTTTTTGGGTTATTATTAGGCAATGACTGCACCAAATTTATTTATTATTAATATTATTATTAATAATAATTATTAACTTATTTGCTAGAGGACCTGTTCTTTGAGGGTCCAATCTGACTTTGTCAACTGCTTCCGGCTTTGGAAGTTGTTCAGAAGCTTTGAAGATTGTTTCAGGTGAATTGCTGACAGAGACAAAATGTTCTCCTCTGCCCAACTGAGAATCTGGCCCTCGAGTGGATTTAGCGCGGATGGCCTGGCGCCTCCCTGCCTGTTTATGTAAGCCACTGCTGTGGACTTGTCCAATATGAACATGGCAGCCTCCTATCTGCTCTGAGAAGTTGAACAGGCTCTGCTTTACTGCCAAAAGCTGCGTCATGAGCTGGCATCTGTATTTATCGAGACCTCCAGAGGAATGGGAGCAGAATTGCCAGTTATGATAACCCAAATGTGTGATCAATCGAGGTTCTTGATCGATTTAAAAATGTCACGTTGTGTCGTCTTGAGTGATAGCTGGCCCATCTCACAACTGAAAAAGTGTTATAAGTTCAAGTACTTGCATAGATTTCCTTACTTAAACAACCCGTTCTGCCTGAAGACCAAGCACCAAACTATTCAACGTAGACACCGTTTCTGGATGAAGTCTTTTCAGTCACTGAATATATCAGAAGATGTGCAAATCTTCTGATATATGCAAACTTAGCACCCGGCTCATGCTCTAAATGAAACTTAATGTACTGCCATTTCTTTTGTAAGTTAACACTTTTTTATCATCTTTTTTTCCTCATTTTTTGTAAACTTTTGTGTAAACATTTTTAAACATTTGTGTAGCTAAATATGGTGCTGTATGAACCGTGGACCGTACTTGCGGTACTAATTCAACCCTAATGTTACCAGATTCCACTCCAGTAGAAGCAGGGCATCTAGATAAGAAATTATCATTTTTTTCAAGACAGCTAAGAGCTCAACTAGTACTAGTACTGTGAAAATACGAGAAGCCAATGACAGGCTGAATGGTAGACAAAATAATTGCAAATAAAGAACTTCCTGACCCTTCATTATCAGAAATCAAAGGAATCTTTGGGACCCTGGGCTTATGGGGACCTGCCAATAAGCATTCCTGAGATACAACAAGTAATTGAAGCTTCCATTTGAATCAGATTCCTGACTGAGTAAATTGATTCCATTAGAAATATTCTGTATTTCAGCCAATGGTTCAGATACTTCAGATTCAAGATGAACCTGTAGCCTCCTGAGGATATCCTCCCTACCTCTTGTCGATTAATGTGGGGAACTGGACTGTTCCCAGCTCTAAAATTGAATTCAAATGTGAGCGTATTCTTTCTCTGAAGGTTTGGAGTGACCACAAACCTTGACTCACCAAATTAAAATGGATGAAAGTTCTCCAAGCCGGTTGAAAAGCTTTTAGTATGCCCCCTACTGAAAGGCTGGTGTCATTGCTGCTTCAAGGTTAAAAAGGAGCAGGGAAATGTAACTGAGAACTGCTGTCTCCAGCCACCTACCACCCCTGGTACTCTCTTTTCTGAGAACATTCTGAAAGGCGTTTCTAGACCTACAAAAGGGTTTCTTTCTTTTGAGCGCCTTCTTTATCATGGGTAAGTCCTTCTTCTTTTCTGCTGATCAGTCCCAGATTTTTCTCTACACCAGATCCAAACAGCCTTTGAAGGGTGTTTCACAAAGGTGGATTTTGGATCCAAAGTTGTCCAGCCAAGTTTTGAGCCAGAGTGCTCTAAACACTGGATTGATTAACCCCATGGTTCTAGTTGTAAACTAGATATATTCCATCCCTGGGTCCATTAAATATGCTGCTGCACTATTGAGGGCAACAATTTGCAACATTTCTGATCTCAGGGAACCACCCTAGTAAATGATCTCCAGTGTCTTAATGATTAATTATAATAATATAATATGACTTTTATAATTTAATAATTTTATAATAAATAAACAGAAACACAGATAAAAACAAAAATGTACAGGGGACAGCCAATATTATTTTATATTTTATATTATTAGATAGGTGACCTTAATATCAGAATAAATAGCCATGCATCTGAAGTGTAAAGAATATAGTATCTATGTCTATTCTGAACCCCTGGTATAAAATGTATTATTTGAAAGAGCGGGAGTTGGATTAAGCAGGAAATATTGTGCTACATGTGGCAGTTAAAGTGTGGAGTAAAATATTACAACAATGGATAAGTGTGCCTAATATGTGTTGAAGGCAAACAATAGCAGGGATGTAAATCCCTAAAGATCCTCTAACAGTGTGCAACCTTGTGTTTAAAATTAAGAATCAGATTTCCCCCTAGTATTAAATAATAATATAACCCCTATAAATGCAAAGTATTATTATTTAATACTAGGGGGTAAATCTTGGACTTTTTTATTGAATAATTTTTCTACTTAGTAAAAGGGGTAGAAATTTTCCTGGGGTTTTATCTTGGTACATTGAGACCTACCTAGAAATTTTTCCTCCGCCAACTTATTATGTATGCTGATTTTTCTTATTAACATTGAATATCTTTATTATTAATTTTGATATAATACTCGGATGTCACAGTTCTTTTGTTTTTAACTTGTCTTGTGATTGTATGTTGATTTGTGGTTTTATGCTGATGATATAGTACAATAAAATGGATTTAATAAGTTTTATATCAGCCTAGTGGAGTGCCCATTTTTTGTCAGATCCCATGTGTGTTTTGTGTGGCTTGACCATTAAAAATAAAAGACACACAGAAAATGCATTTTGTTCTAATTCACTTCTTTATTTACTTCGGATCCTGATATCCCACATTATCAGGTGTTCTCTGCTCCACTGAAGACCCCGAACCGGCGTTCAGAGGCCTACCAGTGGAAGAGGAGACCCTTGGACTTGGATCCTGGACATAGGTGAGTTTCTTTTTGAGCATAGCAGGGGAAAATGGCAGGCACATAGATTCTATTTGCTCAGCACTTAAAAGGAGTACAAATTGTAGTTTTTTTTTCTACTGTGTCACCTGTCGGGGTGGGAGTTGGCCTCAACTAACTAAAGTCTAATAAGGAAGTGTAATCAAGGAACGTACACCAGGGGTTGGACGAAAGAAATTGAGCTATCAACTAAACAGGCCTTTGGTTCCTTGGTTGTAATAATAGAATATTGAAGAAACTTTTAATCATACAACCTTTAATTGATCAATGCTTGTTACATCACAGCATATAAACACAAGTACAGATTTCATTCATATGTACATAAAAAAGCAGTTCAGTATGTGTGATGGTATACACTGGGTTACAATATCGACTGCTTAGAGGTGTGAATTAGAGCCCCTAATGCGTTTCACAAAACTGCTTCTTCAGAGGGTGTGTGTAGCCTGAGATTGATACATAGGTGATGACCATGTTGAAATAAGGAGATATACCTGTAATGTACAAGTTTTAGGTACGAGTACATAAGTTTTATGTACAAGTTTTAAGTACAAATTTTAGGTAATAAATAGTATATAAACCATGTGCCTGTGCACATGAAGGTCTTAAGGGCTAGTGTATTAGTTTTTTTGTCTGGTACTACACTTTAAGAATATTTATTTGTGCTCAATATGTGTGGTAATGGGAATCGTACCTTATTTTTCCATTCAGGTGCAGGTTAGTGGGGTCAAGTAAGTGTAGAGGATCAGTATATGTAGGCAGAGGCTAAAATAAGGTTAAAGGAGAATGTGGCTTAAGCCCTGCTTAGGCTAACTTAATTCTAAGGTGCCATAGTCTGAGGTCTTAGCAGAGATTAGTGTCCTGCCTGATGTTGAAGAGGCATCTTGCTTTTTTGCTGTCGTTTATGTGGAGAGATGTTGTGTGTTGTGCTCTGTGTGTGTCTGGAGCTGTAATGTCCCTTATATAGTCCCTGAGAGGGGTGTGTATGGGCCAGGGGTGTGTTTTAGGTGTGCCTGTCAGTAATGTGAGTGCAGGGAAGGCGGGAAGCAGTGTCATCAGATTGCGATAATTGCTGACTACCACGCCTGTGTGGCCACAGGAAGGAGGTGGCCCGTGTCAGAGGGGTTCCCCCTGCTCCCATCTATGGGAGTAATCATGGTGTTATGCTGGCTGGGGTCAGGTGGTAAACAGAGAGGAGGAGAGCCGCAATATCATGCAGCCAGGGATTGGCCAGAGGCGTGGTCACAGGCCATGGTTTCGAGAACTCATGCTAAGGATCGTGCCTCCCCTGTTTCCCCTGTGTGGGAGCACACCTAGGCTCATGGGTAGCAGCTGGTCTTAAAGGGTCTCGTCCAGTGGCCAGGGATTTGCTGACTTAAAAGGAGTAGAAGCGAGCATGTGGAATCTACGTGCCTGGCACTAAAATTGTCATTGTCGGGGCAGACTTAAAAGTATACCCATTATGTAGGGCTACACATGGTAATGTTCTAATTGTTTTCCTTTTTGAAAACAAACAAAAAAAGAAAGTAATTGAGAATGTAGTAGATATAAAATAAAGATTCACCTCATGTTCTCTGTGATGGGAGTGAAAGGGTTGTGTGCACAAGGCTGTGTACTCGAAGTGCATTGCATTGGAGTTAGCTGAGTTTGACTGATGGTGTGAAGGGTTCCATTCTAGCCTATCACTAACAAAGGGGGTGGCAACCAGACATGAGCCTCAGGATTCATATTGTGTACCTGATTGGGAGGAGGCGCTAGAGTCAGAGGAAGAAGAAATTCCCATTTCTTTCAGTAACCAGAGCCAGAGCAATGAGACAGCATGGGACTAACGTTGCATTGGGTAAGCTGACAGCCAAATTATTTTTTACTGGTAAATCCATTTAACAAATGTGCTCTTTCTCCCAATCCAGGTTTCATCCATCTCCTCTGAAGCCAGGCCCTGGTTTGAGGAAATGTCAGGAAATGGAGACCCAAGAACTAGAATCCATGGTTTAACCCCTTAAATACCAAGCACGTAGTTTCTACATGGTTGCTTCTCCTACTGTTAAGTGCCAAGCACATAGAAACTACGTGCCTTGCATTTCCCCCTGCTAGTTAAAAAATAGAAAAAAAAAAAAAACGTACCTCCTGTATAGATGTGAAGCTGGGGGTCTCCTCTTCCTGGGGGGAGGGGGGGCATCCGATCCCCCTCTCGGGGTCTGCTGTCTTCAGGAGGAGGCCCGAAACTGGCTGCCCCCCATTTTCGCCGCTGACTTGCGGCTGCAAAAAAAAAATAATAATAATGAATGACACTCACCTCCTCACCCGATCCCTCTGCCGCGTCTTCTCTTCACCAGGGGGGGTCCGATCTCCCCCCCTGCAGGCTTCAGGTGAGGACCCTCTTTCGGGTCCTCACCTCCTCTAATGGCGGCAAAGGCCGCCGCCCCTAGCCCCGCCATTTGTGGGAGGAGCGGGATGACGCCATCCCGCTCCTCTTAACCCTCACCCAAGCATCGGCGTCTGTCAGATGCGGGTGGTGATTGGAGCAGGGCAGGTGAGAGGCGAGGAGACCCGCCCTGCTCCGATCACTATCAGTGACAGCGCCGCGGAACAGTGGTGAGGGACGCAGGTGAGTAAAGAATAAATAAATAAAGGTCATTTTTTTCTTATGTGTCAGTGTCTTTATTTTTTACATTTAACCCCTTGTGAACTGGTAATGGGTCCATGAGACCCCTATACCAGTTCACAAGGCTGGGGGCTGGCAAGTCACCTGCGGCTAGCGGGTGACTTGCCATTAAACCCCGGCACCCCCATTACCTGCCTCCCCAAAGCCCAGGGGGGGCAGAAGAGCCAGAGGCCATGGGCTATGCGGGCTTATAGCCTGCAGGGCCAGGGGCCATCAAAGCTGGTCCCTGCGCCCTGTTCCTACAAGCCTTGCATAGCTGGTCCCGGGCTGGTTATGATGGGTAGGGGGGACCCCATGTCATTTTTTTGGGGGATTTTTAATGGTTTTTAACCCCGGGAGGGGGTCTCTGTGTTATTTTTTTTCTTGATTTGTTGTGTGGATGGTAGTTGTATTTTATTTGTAAATGTTATAAAGTACTTGTCTCAGTTTGGGGGGGTCTCCTGGGCAGGAACGGGGGGCTACCGATAAATATGTGGTACTGTTCTAATCGGTAGAAATGTGGCTTTCACATGCAATATGGTTTTCTTTAATAAAATATATTTTTTATTTAAAATAAAGGAGACAATTTTCTAAAAAAAAATTTATTTATTTTTTTTTTTTTACTTAATAATAATATTGTAAAAAACAGAATTAAATTTACAAACAAGACATTTCATGTTAAAGCCTAAACTCTGCTGCAAAAAAATATATATATAATTTTCCTGAAAATTCCAGCAAAAATGGCGCAAAACATGGCGCAAAATGGGGAAAAATTACCTGTCAACAAAGGGTGACAGAATCTCAAGTAGGCTGGCAATTAAAAGGGTTAAAATTAGCTATGCATGTTGGATATTGTTCTGCTCGGGGGACCTTGCGCTTTCAGACTTGTTGTTTGCATATTTATATTTTAGGAAAAGGTGTTTTTTATTCAGCTTTTTTATACATTTTTTAGGGAAACCCTGCGCAACCAAAGAATTCTTTGAGGGATTACTTCCAGAAAGATAAGCCCACTACAACAAGCTGGGTACGCTTAGAAAGCTTAATGTGTGTATTTGCAAGGAATAAATTGTTTGTAGGGGGTATTCCAAATGTAAAGGGTTGTTTTGGTTGAAAAATCGCAAGGTGCGCACTTTGTCTGCAGAGCTGAAATTTTCAAGTAAAATTACCGTTACGCACATGCTTTACTTTGGGGTGTTTGCCAACTCTTCCCTTGACAGTAGCTATGCATGTTGGGTACCGTTCCGTTCGGGGGATGTTGCTTTTTTCTTGTTTTTTCTTGTTTGTATATAGTTTTTTTTAGGAAAATGTGGCTTTGATTCTGCTTTTTTATCCTTTTTTTAGGGAAACTCTTTGAGACCAAAGAATACATTGAGGGATTACTTCCAGAAAACTGTGGCCACATCAACAAGCCTGGTACACCTAGAAGGTTTGAGGTGTGTACTTCCAGAGAATATATAGTTTGTTGGGGTATTTAAAATGTAAAGGGTTGTTTTTCTGGAAAAACTGCAAGGTGCGCATAGCATATTGGTTTTTATCTGAAAATCCCCTAAAGCGAAGTTTCAGTTTGGGGGAGTCTCCTGGGCAACAAAGGGTGTCTATCAATACATATGTGGTACCGCTGTAACCGGGAGAAACTGTGATTTTAAACGCAATAAGATTTTATTGCCAAACGTACATTTTTTATTAAAAAAAAAAAATACAAATTGTAAAAATATATATATATATTTTTTGCACATATTTCACCCAAAAATATTGAGAATACACCTAAAAAATGACAAACAAGACATTTCATGTTAAAGCCCAGACTATGCTGAAAAAAACAATATATAATTTTCCTGGGAAATCCCTGAAAATCCCTTCAAAAATCACATTTGAACATGCGTAGCGCAAAATAGGGTGACAAAAGCTCAAGGTAGGCTGGCACTTAAAGGGTTAAATGACTCAGGGATTGAAATGATCCAAAGAGTTAAAATAACTCCAGTGTGGACATTTATGACACCACTGGAGCAGCCCCCCTCCCCCGTCACTACATTATTAGTACACTTTAAAGGAGCAGTATCGCAAATTTTTCTTGGTGACATATTTAAATAGTACTTTGAATGTAGGTAAGTGTTAGAGTAATAATTAAAAATTTAGAAAAAAATGATATCTGTGTTGTGCAGCTGGAGACTAATAGCTCATGCTTATGGCTGCTGAGTGTCGGGGCCCGACACTCTCGCCTGTTCCACGCTGAGGAGAGGGGGAAACAAAGTAATCAGCTGTTCAGTGCTGGCAGCCGTCCAGCATAAGATAATATTGCAACATTGCCTGGTCAGAACTCATATATCTAAAACAGAAAGAAAAGCTCTAGAAGTAATTTAACTCATTGGTAAATTCAATGTCAGTTTGAACCAGAGAGTCATTGGTTCGAATCTCAGACTCACCAGTTTTTTATTTTTTGGGGGGGGTTATTTTATTTCAGAATTGGATTTTTATGTTTACATCCTGTTTTTTTGCTCTAAACATTTTTTATTTTGACAGTTTTCCCTTCATGTTGGCTCTGCTGCAGAATCTTTCAGTTTACCATTTTCTCTTTCATATTCTTATTTTTCATTTTTCCATATGATCTTTCTTTCAGCTTTGTGTGTTTTGAGCAAAGCCCAACCCAGGATTTTCACTATCTGGAGTTTTGTTTTGTGCCCCTAGGGGCATCCCGACTTGGGATGCCCTGATATGTAAAATCCCCAAGTTCGCCTGTGAAAACGTACCTTTGCCTGTCCCACAGCACATGCGTGGGCTCTCATCCAATCAGCGCTGTTTGCACGCAGATGGGGAGCCTGAGCAGTAACCTTCCTGGCCGCCCAGCCTGTCTAAATGAGTATCTGCGTGAGCGCGCCAGAAAAATGGGGGGATCTGTGGTTATCCAGGGGTTGTTTCACACAGTGGGGCATCCCGATTTAGGATGCCCAAGGGAGAAGGTCAATAGCCGGGTCTTATAGACTTCAGGGTCGGCCACTCAGTGTTTTGTTCCACTTTAATACCTTTAGATTTTCCTGCACAGTTATTCAAAGAAGAATTTCAGTTATTTTCAGTCAGTTTAGTTTATTTTGTATAGATTTTACACATTTGAGTCACCTGGTCTCATAACAAAAGCAGCACCTCACACACACACAGCCGTTACCACTGATTACAGTGTCAGCCTCTGAGGTAAAGTGTTGCTAGGAGTCCAGTGGGCTAAATGAAGCAGCTCACTAAATACAACCCAGCAGATCCCCCTATTCAGCAAATGGACTGAGCCATTGTCATTATACAATTTAAAAGAAAGGCAGATATTATTTTTCTATCGCCACATTATTTATACACATGTTAGAAGCTATTGTGTGGTTATTTAATTATTTATCTTTTTTAATGCAAATTTCGCGATACTGCTCCTTTAAGCATAATATTTTTCTCCGAGAACTGGTTGGGGCGGAGCTTTGGACAAGAGCTTGGTAGCTGCCACATACTCTTACCAGTCCTGGCATGGAAGATGATTTGAGAAAAAAAACATTTAAAAGAAAACCCCCTGCACCTGCAATGGGGGAAGCTCTACAACAGAGGTAAGAGTTTTCCAAGCTTATGGGGTATTCAGATACTTTTAGAATGAGCCTCTCCAAAGGTGTTTGCATTCTCCATAGCCTGCTGTTATTTAAAAACTTGTAAAAAATGAAACAAAGATGTCGAGGTATATAAAATAATTTTGAAACCCCTGTTTCCTCCCTTTCTTCTATAGATTTGTTTTGTGAATAATGTTTTTTGTTTTGCACTTCATTGTGAGTTATGGTAGATAAACTACCCCCACTTTAAATAAATATAAATATATAAAAATAAATGTTCTAATATTATGAAGAGTTTTCTGGTTAGATAAATAACTTTCCCACACTTTAATAAGTAAACTCCTCAAAGTGGACCAAAACCCAGGATTTTCACTATTACGGGTATTGGTCCACCCCCCGTGGGGTGCCTCAGTTTGGGATGCCCCGCTGTGGGAAACCCCCCTTTCTACTTACCTTTCCACCGCTCCCATGGCGCATGCATGAGTGCTATTCCAAATGGTGCTGCGGCATAGGGAGTGGCAGTGTGCACATCTTAGCTCCCCTGTAAAGTGTGCTTTCCTGTGTGCCTAGCTTGTCTGAAGGGCTGGATGCTGGGAGCTGCAGGGATGCCAGGGATGTGGTGGCGGCTGGGGATGGCAGCAAGGGCTCAGCACAAAGTAGGGGGCTTGTGGGCGATCTAAGAGGGCTCATACAGTGGGGCATGGTCCACTTTAAATAAGCTGGCTATCTTTAAGAAATCTCTCCTATGGACATCCAGGACATCCAGATATAAGGCTCGATACAGAGCCAGGTGAGAAAATGCGCTCCTTTTTTTAGGAGAGAAAACTAGCATACACTTTCATTGTCTATCTTGGGGTGGTTCACCAACCAGATGTAAATTTTCACCTGGCTTAATCAGCCCCAAGGTTGACAAAGAAAATGAATGGCAGTTTTCTCTCCTAAAAAGGAGTGTGTTTTCTTACCTGGTTCTGAATCAAGCCTATAGAGATAATGTTAAACAGATCACAAAGAAAAGAAAATAAGTATGTCATTTGGAAATCTTTAAATATATGAATATAGTGAGGGCCATGATATATATTTGGTGAAGCAAGTTTAAATCTGTGTGCACAATAGGTTGTGAATTGCCCCCTGCATCTCGGCGAGCTTTATTAAACTTTAACACACAAAATTAATTAAAATTGTATGTTTGTCCAACTAACTAGAGACCCTTGGGCTGCCATTCTACATCAGGGGCTGCTTTAACAGTGAATCACAACAAGTTAATGACATATGTTTTCTTGGCGGGCAAACAAACCATTGCAAGGTCCTGGAAGAAACAATTTATACCCTTCTTAGAAGTCATTGGCCTAATGCAGGGATTTTTCATTAACGAAAAACTAACTAGTCTCTTAACAGACAAACATCAGCAATTCCTTAACACCTGGCACCTATGGATTTACCATACATCTCATAATATCGCAAAAAAAGCCCTTAATTAATTGTGTATTTGCGTATGAGACGGATCGTGAGAGTTAAGGAGAAGTCTATCTACTTACTATTTTCTCTCTCCTCTTTATATTTTTCTCCTTTTCTGAAATAGACTGTTTATTTTTCTGGCCAATCCGCTACCCCTACTTACTTCAGGCAGGGGACATGTTACCTAATCAGAAAATTTAACAGTATAATAAAACACCCAATGTCAGGACACCAGCATGTATGATTTGATCACATACTGCTCCATTGGGGTGGTGGTTCTCTTTGGCTCTCTTAGTTGTTTTGCTCTGTTTTTACTGTATTATCTTGTTAGATGCAGATTCACCGCATTGTATCCAGCATCCTATATTGTGATAATTAACATCACCATCACCAATCAACAGTAAGTAACATAGTATGTAAGGCTGAATAAAGACTTTAGTCCATCCAGTTCAGCCTGTTTAACTCCTTCCAGTGGTCTAGTAGCCATAGCCGGAAATGTTATTACATGCCAGGAAGGCATCAAGGCCACTTTTGAACATTTTTAATGTATCCCTCATTACTACCTCCTCTGGCAGCGAGTTCCATAGTTTCACTGCTCTTACAGAGAAGAATCCCCTCCTATGTCGGTGGAGAAAGCACCTTTCCTCTAACCTTAGTGGATGCCCCCGGGTTATGGTTACACTCCGGGGTATAAATAGATTGTGGGACAGATCCTTGTATTGACCCCGAATATATTTATACATAGTTATTAGATCACCCCTCAATCGTCTTTTTTCTAGACTAAATAAGCCTAACTTGGACAATCTTTCCGGGTACTCTAGCCCCCGCACTCCTTTTATTAACTTTGTTGCCCTTCTTTGAACGCGCTCCAGTTCTGTCCTTTTTAAGCACAGGTGCCCAGAACTGTACACAGTATTCCATATGGGGTCTGACCAGTGACTTGTACAGGGGTAAAATGATGTTCTGGTCATGAGCACCTATGCCCCTCCTGATGCACCCCATGATCCTATTTGCCTTGGCAGCAGCTGCCTGGCATTGATTACTACAGTTGAGCTTATTGTCAACTAAAACCCCTTGGTCCTTTTCCATTGTTGTTTTACCAAGTGTTTCTTTATTTAGTGTGTAATCATGACACAGATTTCTCCTTCCCATGTGCATAACCTTACATTTATCTGTGTTAAACTTCATTTGCCATTTAACTGCCCATGCTTCCAATTTATCTAAATCTGTTTGTAGCTGCCTGTTGTCCTCCTTTGTTTTAATTACTTTACTCAGCTTAGTATCATCTGCAAAGATTGAGACTTTACTGTTTAATCCATACCCAATGTCATTTATATATATATTGAAGAGAATTGGTCCCAGAACTGACCCTTGTGGTACTCCACTAGTAACAGTGACCCAATCTGAGTGTGTACCATTGATAACCACCCTCTGCTTCCGATCATTAAGCCAATTTCCCACCCATCTGCACACGTTTCCCCCAGTCCAAGCATTCTCATCTTTTGTACCAGCCTTTTATGTGGCACAGTATCAAATGCTTTAGAAAAGTCAAGATATATGATATCCAATGACTCCCCCTGATCCAAACTTGAACTTACCTCCTCATAAAAGCTGATCAGGTTTGTCTGGCAGGAGCGATTCCTCATAAATCCATGCTGATATGGAGTAATAAGGTCATTTTCCCCAAGGTGCTCCAGGATAGTATCCCGTAAGAAACCTTCAAACAGCTTGCCCACCACAGATGTTAAGCATACCGGTCTGTAGTTCCCCAGTTTCCCCCTAGATCCCTTTTTGAATATTGGCACCACATTTGCCAAGCGCCAATCCATCGGAACAAACCCTGTAGTTATGGAATCCACAAATATTGGAAATAACGGCTTGTCTATTACTGTACATAACTCCCTTAAAACACGAGGATGTATGTCATCTGGTCCCGGTGATTTATTGATTTTCATCTGCTTGAGACGGTGCCGGACTTCTTCCTTGGTTAGACTAGTGACATTTAATGGAGGGTTTCGGTTATTCCCCTGCATTTCACTCGCCATGTCAAATTCTTTTGTGAATATATTGGCAAAGAAGTTGTTAAGCAAATTAGCTTTCTCCTCATTTCCCTATATAGGGGTCCCCTCCTTGCTTTTCAGGGGGCCCACACCCTCAGGTTTGTACCTTTTACGGTTTATGTAGCTAAAGAATAATTTGGGGTTAGTTTTACTCTCTTTCGCGACCAGTCTTTCTGTCTCCAGCTTAGCTGCCCTTATCTGTTGTTTACATTGTTTATTTTCTTCTAAATAGTTTTTTAATGCTTCCGCTGTCCCTTCCTGCTTTAAACGTTTAAATGCCTTTTTTTTGTTGTTTATTGCCCCCTTAACCTTTTTATTTAGCCACATCGGTTTACATGTGTGTCTAATAGTTTTATTCCTGTAAGGTATATATCTGTCACACTGAAAATTAAGTATTCCTTTGAAAGTATCCCATTTAGCGTCCATGCTTTTGTTTTTAAGGACATTTTCCCAGTCAATGCAGTGTAGGGCATCTCTAAGTTGGTCAAACTTTGCCTTTTTGAAGTCCCGCGTTTTTGTGACTCCTTGATAAGGCACCCTAGTGACTGCTAATTGGAAATTAATGATATTATGATCACTGCTTCCGAGGTGTCCCCCAACCTGTACCTTTATTACTTTGTCTGGTACATTGGTTAGTATTAGGTCCAATATGGCTTTCCCCCTTGTTGGAGCTTGTACTTGTTGGGAAAGGCAGCCATCTTTTGTTTTAGATAAAAAACTATTACTTTTCTGCAAAACACATGTTTCAGCATCACAGTCTATATCTGGGTAGTTAAAGTCCCCCATAATCACTACCTCATTTATTTTAGCGGCTATATCTATTTGCCTTAGCATCATATTTTCTATGGATTCGGATATATCTGGAGGTTTATAGCAAACCCCCATCAGTATTTTATTTTTGTTTCTCCCTCCATGTATTTCTACCCATACAGACTCCACATGGTCATTCCCCTCACATATATCCTCCCGCAGAGCAGGCTGTAGAGAGGATTTTACAATTAAGCAGACTCCACCCCCTTTGCGTTTGTTACGGTCCCTCCTAAACACACAGTATCCTTGTAAATTTACTGCCCAGTCATAGCTTTCATCCAGCCAGGTCTCTGTTACCCCCACTATATCATATTGTTCTTCTGTTATTATCAGTTCTAGTTCATCCATTTTATTAGTCAAGCTTCTAGCATTTGTAAGCATGCATTTCAAATGCTTATGACAATTTTGATAATTTTGTATATTGCACTTATTCCTGCTAGATGTGCTAACCCCTCCCCCTCTCCACCCCCAGTTTCATGTCTACACCCACTGTCACTTTCTTTCCTAACTTCCCCTTTGTAATAGCTTTTACCCTCCCCCCCAATGCTCAGTTTAAACACTCCTCTAACCTTTTAGCCATCCTCTCCCCCAGAACAGATGCACCCTCCCCATTGAGGTGCAACCCATCCCTGCCAAAGAACCTGTAGCCCACTGTGAAGTCGGCCCAGTTCTCTAAGAACCCAAACCCCTCCTTTTTACTCCAATTTTTGAGCCACCTGTTTACATCTCTAATCTCCCGCTGCCTCTCTGGTGTGGCTCTTGGTACTGGTAGTATTTCTGAGAATACTACAGTTGAGGTCCTTGCCTTAAGCTTACGGCCTAAGTCCCTGAAATCATTTTTTAGGACCTTCCACCTACTTCTTCCTATGTCATTAGTGCCAATATGCACCATGACCGCTGGGTTCACGCCAGCCCCTCCCAACAATCTGTCTGCCCGCTCCGCTACATGCCGTACTCTTGCCCCAGGAAGGCAACACACTGTTCGGCAATCCCGGTCTTTGTGACAGATTGCCCTGTCTGTTCCCCTAATAATAGAGTCACCCACTACCAGCACCTGTCTTGCCTGCCCTGTTCTCCCATTTCCCCTCCCTTCCTTACTGGAGCTGACAGATGTGTCTTGCTGCAGCTCTGCCATTCCTGAGCTAACATCCTCCTCATCTGCCAACCGGGCAAACTTGTTTGGAGGTGCCTGTTCAGGGCTAGCCTCCCTGTAACTTTTACCCCTACCCCCCCTTCTAACTGTTATCCAGCTAGCTGCCTCATTTTCCTGCTTTTCCTCTCCCCCCATACTACCACCCTCCCCTGACCCTGAGCCATGTAGTGCCAGATCAGTGAGATCCAGACTCTTTTGCATGATAACAATTTCTCTCAGTGTTGCCAATCGCTTATTTAGATCGTGAATCACGGCTTCCAAATCAGAGATTCGCAGGCATCCGGGGCATATATATTCACCATCGACCGATTGATCAAGAAGTGCATACATAGCACAAGATGTACACTGAACAGCATTGTTAGGCATGGAACCCATTGTATGAATTTGTGGGGACACCAAGTGTAGAATTTACAACACTTAAAATAACAATATGAAATCAAAGGCAGATACTTACAGCTTCCGAACTTCTGCTTGTAACTTCTGCTTGTAACTCCTGCTTTAACTCACCACTTCCAAGCAGCCACTTACAGAGTCAGCCACAAGAGCAAGCTACATTCCTATTTACTTTTCAAATCAATACAAAAGTTTGTTCTAATTTTTTAGTACATCATTTTTCTAATGAGATAAGAATATTTTTTAAAAGTTTGGAAAAAACAGCACCCTTCGGGCTATGCTAAAGAATGTGTTACTTTTTTCTGCATACTCCACAGGGTTCTATTGTTTCTAAACTGTTTCTAAAAAAGAATTCTTACCTCATTGGAAAAATGATGTATAGTGCAGGTTATTTTGGGGGAAAAATTAGAACAATACTTTTTTTATTGCACATGTTAAAGCTATACACACCCAAATATGCACCCAGATTTAAACTTGATTCACCAAATCTTTAGCATGACGCCCCGCGACACACATATAACAGACTTTGATATTTTTGTTATTAGAATTTACCCCCTGGGAGCTCTACATTTAAATTCTCTTGGCCTGGTGCCATTAAAAGATGCATTATTGGAAGAATCAGCAGACAATTGCAAAATTAGACATGCCCTCCAGACTGGGTTGCAGATGATGACTTTAGCTGAAGCTGCACAAACTTTCCTGCCTGGCAAAAAAGCCATATGCAAGTAATACATCACACATTGGAGTTGAATGTATTTTTGCATTTATACAATCAGGAAGAATGTATTCTGACATATTAACTACAGGTCAGCTCTACATTTCAGGACTTTTAGCAAGCTTTATTTCTTCTTCATCCTATAGAAGACACAGTCTACCAGTTAGGTTATAGCCAGGCCTACCAGGAGAATAGATATTTTTTAAGCTGTCCAGACTTGAGAACTATAAATCTTCTCCTTATATCATGGGCATCAGTTTTTCAAATGTCTTTACAAGGTGATGGAAACAATCTCCATTGGATTGACATAATCTCCAATAATTATAATGTCTAAGGTTATGTTTTTGATTGTATTCTGACTACTGCTGTTGTTAGGTGTTTTGTAACCTGCCTCATTTGTCTGCGATTGGGTTATTTGAATGGGGTGGGTGAGCGTCATCAAATTATAGGTTACACCTTTTGCCTTTGCATGTATTTAAACCGTGTCTTCATTAGATACATTTGTCATGACTAAGAGCCCAGACAGGCTAGAGATGCACCAACCTTTCTGTATTACTATGATTTGTCTGTGCTCCGGTATTGGCATAGCATTTTAATATCCTGAAATAAAGTGTTGGATGTTTTGTGAAAGATCTTGCTGGCAAATTTTCTCTGCTATAGACTTGCAGGTCATACCACTGTGACGGAAAGCTGGCAAACTTGCTTGCCTTAGATTATGAGAACATAAAAATATTTTATGATTATCATTTCTAAACTTCAAGGTTATATTAATTATACAATATTAGTAAGAGATCTTCTATTTTATGCTGGAGACAGAGTCCGTACATTTCTACCGACTTTGACTAAAACCCAAAACTATCTCCCGACTCAACTCCACAGCCCTGGCTACTGCTGCATTTACTTGCTTTGGGATCAGTTAGGGTTGGTGTAGCTGTTTTGTTGGTGGATGGGTTCTGTTTTTTTAATCCTTAAAATAGGATTACCTGCAGGAAGAAATAGAAGAAGGTTGTGAGTGCCGCAAACAGCATACTGGGCGTCTGTTTAAAAAGCAAATATACAATAACCTATGATGCACAAGGGAGTTCTGCCATATGCCATGGCCATGGCTGCTATTAAGCACTGCTGAATTGGAAAGCACTTAAAGCATACCAAGACCCACCAGCGGATGGCCTGGAATCTAATATCTGGAATATATCTGGAATCTAAAAGACTCCAGGGTCGGTTGCTGGATTTTCCCAAATCGGTATGTCCTGCTGTGTGAAGCCCCCCAGGAAACGGAAAATAAATCGCACCTTGCCACAATCCAACAGCGCATGCACTGGCTCTCCTCCAATGAGAGCTGCTTGCTGTGACAATGTCATTGGGCAGGCGGCTCTCATTGTTTGTTGCTGCCACATTGCAGCAGAGCACTCTTCCCATTAATTTGAATGGGAACCACCTGCCAAATTACATTATTTTAGCAGATGACTCTCAAAGGACAAGAGCCCATGCATGCACTGTTGGAGCGTGGTGAGGTGAGTTTGTTTGGGCTTCCTGGGGGGTTTTACACAGCGGGGCATTCCACTTATGGATGTCCTGAGACATGAAACAAAACCTGTGAAAACCGGACCAACAGTCAAAATTTCTTGATTTTATAATGCCCCCCTTGGACATTCAATTTTTTAATGTTCATTGTCCAAAACCCTCATGTATCAGCAATTCTTACCTATTTTTGGCAAATCAGGAAAGACAGAAAACCTCTGCACATATCAGGGATGCACACCTGCTTTGTGGATGCAGAGGATCTGCATTTGTGAGGCCTCTGCTATGGAGATGTATAGAGACAGCAGGGTATGAGCTGAAGGTTGCAGCAATCAGTGTCACGCATTCAAAAATGTATTTCCCCACCACAGGCAGGTAATGGAGGAAACTAAAAAACTATTTCGTATGATTTTTTTTCCAGATGAATTACTGATTTTGCTTATAATAAGAAGAAACATTTACTTTATTTACTTTATTATAAGCATTTACTTGTCTTACCATTGACTTCTACCTTCTACAGTGCTACTGAATACTAGAATGTTTTATAAATAAACAACAATATTAATAATAATGAGTAAAGTGGGGGTGCTCAACCTTTTGATGAGTGTGGGTCACCCTAATGATTTATAACCTGGTCGCGGGCCACAATGAACAGGTTCAGAATTGCTTCATTTGGAATAGCATACTAAAGATTTCCACAGACCACACGTATGTCCTACCACCACAAGCCTACATTCATATTTGTGTCAAAGATTTTACCCATGGTGGTGTTGTACAATCAATGTCACCATTTATTCCTCCAAGCCACTGATTTCAGCTCTATTTGCCAATGCGCCCCTCCTATATCACTCTCCATTCAACCACCCATCCTGAGTGTGCCCCTATTTCACTACCTTTACATGTTCTGTTTACCCCTCCCACTTTCTCTCCCCACAGCAGGTCAGGGGGCACATCAGATGGCTCTGGGGGCCACATGTGGCCCCGGGCCAAAGGTTGAGCATGTGTGGAGTACAGTGTTCTATTAAAGTACAAGTGACACATTTAGAGATAAATTTCTTCATTAATGCAATAATTAAATCAGTTTCTTGGACTAACAGCACTTTGGATTTTATGACTAACTGAATTCTAATGCTTTATGACTGCACGCATGGGAAGCTCTTAATCAAGCCACAAAGAGCAAAAAAATGTTATTACATAAAATACATACTTTTCCTGCCACATTTAGTTAAAAAAATGTTTTCATTCTCTACTTTAACAGGTCAGCTCAGCTAGTACATATGTATAACAAAAAAAAGGGGACTCTTTTTAACAGCCATAAATGACAAGCTCAAAAGATGGTATGTTTTATTTTTATCCTGTATGATGAGTTTGTGGTAAGCTCAAGACAACCCCAGCATGCTGACAGCTCTATTCTTAGTGCAAGAAATACTAGTTGATAAACTACGTACTAAATTGCATTGTTCGCCTGATGTTTCACGGAGATGTTTCACTCAGTTTAAAGGTCATTTTTGTAGAATGACAGCTAGAACTGACACCCAAAAATGAATTAATGATAACTTTTTTGTGAGGCTGATATTATATTTAAAGTTTATTCTTATTTTATTGGCTCATATATAATAAAAGAGTCATTTTCTTCTGTATTCACATTTTTCATCGTAAAAAACAAAGTAATTTTATATATAAGCTATAGCCACTGATGTGGATAGGACCTGTAAAATTTCCAGGGCTCTCATGAATGCTTACAGGGCCAGGAATGATATCAGAGAAACAGGTTACAGGAAGTCAAAGTCAAGCCAGCGTTGACAACTGGAAAGTCAGAAGCAGATCATCTTGCAAAATCAGCACAGAGATAAAAATCCATCAAGAAGGCTAAGGGTTCACAGGACAAAGCTCAGACAAGACTGCAAAAGATATCCAGATACTGAAAAGGGTTTATACCGCAGACTGAACTTTATAAAAGGGAAGGGAGAAGACTGAAATTCAGCTCTCATTAGAAGACTATGGCCATGATTTACGGGGAGGCCGATTCATTAATAGCGCCAGGTAGCGACAGATGAGCGACTGTAGCGTGATTTTTTCAGCGCCAGCCAGTATTCGCTGTGCTTGGCCGGCGTTAGCTTGATGACAGCGACTCAGTCGGTGTGCGGTAATGTTGAATACGGGCTGGGGGGTCGCTGTTTCACAGGTCCAGCGTTGTATGTGAGCGCCTGACAACGAATGGCCAGAGCGAACGGCTAGCTTCATATTCATTAACAAATCACGCTCCGAATGTGCTGTCGCTGTCCATTCCTTGTTTAAACCCCAGAGCGCTGGCGGCGATGTGTATTAACTAGTTTTTAACCCCTAAACAACCATATTTTTGGAATGTAACATTATACATGTGTTTAGAATCATTTTGTAATATGAATACATTAATCTCAGACCTGTTAGATCAATTCTGCACAAATTTGTTTTAATTTTTTTTTTTACTTAAAAATAAATCCTAACATTGCAGAAGTGGTCTCCGAATTTTTGACATTAAAAAAAAAAAAAAAAAAATTAATACCAATTAATTATGATTAATTATAGATTGCTCCATTGAAATGCATTGGACATCGCCAGGGAGCGACAGCTCATACCTGGCGCTGTGAGGGAATTTGCAGCGGCGCTGTTCGGTCCAGGCGGCTTCATGATGAATGCCGCGCTAGCCGTCGCTCTCGCCGGCGCTAGCCTCATTTTGCTTGATAAATGCGTCATTGTGACCGCCGCCGGACGTACTTGAGTCGGTAGTCGCCGTTAGCTGCCGCTACCTGGCGCTCGTCAGACACTACCTGGCGCTATCACTTGATGAATAAGGGCACAAGTGTGCCAGCACAGGAAGATAATGCGGTGGGCTACCTGGCTGGCCTCTGCTCAAGTACAGGCATAGTGAGGCTTAGGTCAGCACACAGTACACATTAGACAACTAATAGTAAAAAACACTCAAAGATTCATATAACATTGTTGCTGATAACATTACATATCAATGTTATAAAAATCCATTTCCTTTACTAATTACAAAATAAAGTGTGACTGATGTTGGGGCGGGGGGGTCGTGAGCCAGACATAGAAGTGCTGCAGAATGCTGTTTGGGCTCCAGGAGGCGCAAAATGCTATCTAGCAATCATATGAGTTGCTGATCACTGGAGTTGGAATGATCAGCTATGGGGTACAAAATGTATGTACCCATTTGTTATTTCTTGTTGGGTGGCCAACTAGCTCAGGCAGTTCTTTGCACTGTCCTAACTAGCACATACTACCTGTAACCCAATTACTTATGACGACTCCCTTATTCTTTAAGCACTCAAGAGCAGGACCCTCATTAACTATGCATCCCATTATCAAAGTATGTTTGTTCTGTCTGTGTGTTATATGTGTATGATTTGTTTTGCCTTCGCTGTATTCTCCACCTTGTACAGTGCTATGAATGGAACTTAACTAAATAGTAATAATTATAGTGATGTCATATTCTGTGGTGGCATAAGTGATGAAGATATCTTAGATGGGATAGGGTAGGACTAAAGATCAAAAAGTTAGGTAGGCCTTAGATATGAGGGAGATGAGAAAGGACAGTCTTTGTTAACATAATAGAGTGAATTATGTTTTGTGTTTGGGAGGTAGTTGGTGGGAAATTAGTTGAGGCAACGTGATTTGAGGGGCAAAGCAATTGTAGATGTTGCATATTTTATCTCTGAATAATAAATCAAGCTTTCTGCTCTTATCTGGGAAGTGGGTTGAACTTGTGATGGGTGGTGTAAGGAATTGAATGTCCTAAATTCTGTTAAAGCATGTTATTTTGACCAAAAGTCCTTGTTGGTGTTTTTTTCCCCACAGTTCAGTGACTTGACTGCTAGGTTTGCAGGTTTGTAGTGGCTTTAGTTGAGAGGGGTGACTGAGTTCAGGGTTGAGTTTAGTTATGGTAGTTTGAGTCTGAGTGTCTGTCCTGGGAAATGAGGGCAATGTATGAAGGTGCAGTGAGATTGAGATCTGCACACGTAGATTTATTTTTAAAATACCATGTGTGTGTACCACAAGAGTGTCAATGCTAATAGTGTCAATGTGAGATAAAGAAAACTATAGTTTCCTTAGTGAAACATGTAAAATAAAAATTAAATGTTGTGGTTGATTTTGTTTGACCTCCACAACCCAGCCTCAAGGACAATGCAGATTAGTTGGTATTACCCACTGCCAAATTTAAAACAGCTGGCATGTTAGCAACCATGAAGTCATTGTTCTGTTTTGATCACTCACCAATGATTTCTGGAATGGAAAGCATTCAAACAGAATGAAGTAAATTGAAGAATAAGAAAGCTATTTTAAACACCTTATATACAGTCTTCTATTAAAATGTACTAACTGTAATTGTAAACTAAATTTTGATCTAATATAAAAAAGCTAAATCAAATAAATGACAAGCCGGAAAGCTAGTATTTTAGGCTTATGTTTCACATGTTCTTACTAATTTTACTTAATTCACAAATACTGTACATATTTCAGAGCTGAGCTTCACCAGCTTGTCTGTTATACAACAACTATGGGAGGATCATGGCTTGGAGTAGCCCCTTTAAAGCAGACCAAAAACCACTAAACTTGTGAAATACATTTAGCCAATACCCCTGCCAATACTCCCTTTTTAGGGTGTAGAACCAGAAATGGATATTTTCGAATCATCCTTGAACATTTTTTTTTGCTGTCCCCTCTTGTAAGATGACATGGAATCAGTCATTGCAGTGCCTATGAATGGAAGAGGCGGGGTTTTACAGCTAAACCAGGCGGCATTATCCGGGATTAGAGTGGAGCAGGAGCAGTAAAATTTGGCAATAAGTACTCTTCAAGTACTCTTCACCGGTTGCTAGTTATGAATGTGGGTTTTCAGCTGCTTGAAGATGTGTGTATTCTAATTGCCCTGCTCGTCTGCACCTCCCAGGCTAGTTAATAATTGGTCTGATTGGCTGCTACCACCCCTCCTTTGTATCTTTTTAATTTGTGCAAGCACATGGGGTGGGGGTCTTGAACTGTTTGGGTAAGACTTTCAACCCTCTCTCCCCCCATGTGATGTGCTCGAGGTTACAGGGTAACCTCAGGTAAGCTGTTCTTAATTTATCCATTACATGTCATGTCCCAAAGGGGGCTCTCATAGATTGGAGCAAGGATTTCATCTACGCAGAGGTACCTTGGTGTTTGATGTTGCAGCTTCAACATACTTCTTCAGATGTGTGCCAGCAAAGACCTCTGTTTTAACCAGATTTTAGATTCAGATTATAGGATTAGTTGCAGGCTAATAGGGTTGAGTGCTGTGGCCTCATTAAGATTTGAAGATCATGGCTTGACCTGTCTTAATTTCTTCATGTCTACTTTCTTCATTGGTCCTTGGTAACTGGCCTTCAAAGTTTCCACTTTAAAGTGGACCAAAACCTAGGATTTTCATTTTCCCAGGTTTTGTTCTGTGCCCCCCCCCCCAGGTATCCCAAATTGGGATGCCCCACTGTGTGAAACCCCCCCAGATCTGCGCATTCAGACTCACCTCTTCCTGGACGAAGGGCACCTGCGCTGGCTCTCGTCCAACCCGAGCTGCCTGCTGAAGTAAAGTAATTTGACGAGCAACTCTGATTATTTTGAATGGGGAGCACACACCCCAGTCTATTTGAATGGCTGAGAGTCAGAGGCACACACATCCAGAGGATGCGGGGATGTGGCCGCTCTCTTCACAACAAACTAAGCTGTCTCGCCGAAATACATCAATTCAGCAGTCGGCTCTTATTGGATGAGAGCCCACGCATGCACCTTTGGACTGGGGAAAGGTGAGTGATTACCGGCGCCCTGGGAGTTTTACACAGTGGAGCATCCCGATTCAAGATGCCCCAGGGGAAGGCCAGCGGCTGGCCCTGGAATGTTTTAGATTGGACCCAGTGGGCTTTGTTCTGCTTTAAAGCATATACATATACACCTACATGGAAGTACTTTCTTGCACCTTTCTACACATCCCCTCTCATTTCCCCAATGCTCTGTAGTGAGTAATAGCTATCTACTGTATCTCCCATCGTTTTTTTTTGTGCTATGTAGCAAAGGCACCTGCACCACACTTGCATCTGCAAAAGCCTCCCACACTAGAACTAGAGTCATTAAAGCAGGGATTAAAGGCATTGAGCTCAAGTGGAGATTGTAGTAATCTGAACATGGGCCCTAGAAGGAGTGCTGCAGTGGATATCAGTAGATAATTAGTGGGGTGCAAAGGTGGATCACTGTGCTGGTGTTTCAATGAATGGAGCACAAAGTTGAGGCTGTTATTATCAACGCCAGTAGCAATAGTGTGCCGGCCTGTGGGTCTAACAGGGACAAGAGCCCCCTCTTCGCAGATAGTTTTGGCTCTCCTGCCCTGAAAGCCTCCCTGAGTATCAATTGCATGGACTACTGTGTCAGGAGAAACCTGCCGTGACTCATGAAGCAGCAAGTAAGAGCAGCGAACTCTGAAGCTGTTATCTAACCAGAATTGAATAGTACATTACACCTACTGGCATGGCAACTGAGATTGAAAGTACTAAGTTGAAGGTCATCAGTCCATGAGTGCAACTTGTAGCCACCCCAGCATTGCTTTTCCTCCAGATGAGGTGCTCAAACCAACTCTTCAGCCTCAGCCTTCTGATAAAACTTTCTGGAGTGCTTCAGGATGCTGATTTTTTAAGTGGATCTTGCTGGGCTTTGGCTGTCCTCTCTTGCAACTGGACTTTAGCTTGGTTTCCTGCAGCTTTCACATGACCTACATGTGGTGATTTAATGTATGCTTATTATTTTGGGAAATACAGAACAGATACATTATGACCCTTAAAATGTTACTTTATCAATCTTGGACTACAGGTATAGCTATAAATTGGGTCCTTATATATGTGAAAATCATCCATGGAAGAGCCCTCTCAGCTCTCATAACCTTCTGCTTCGCTTCTGTTACCCCTAAACTGTTACACTGTATCTACTTCCACTCTCTCGGAACCAGGATTCCCCCAAGTGGTGCCTTAGGATAGATCCTCAGGTACAAGATACTGATGGACAGCATCTCAGCCATGCTGCTGCCTGGATTCAACTGACATAACTGATAATGCACAGTAACAGAAAGCCCAGCAGCAATTCCTGATTGCAGGTGGCCTGCAAATGCATGAGCTGCCATCTTGTTTGTAAAATTTACTACAGCAGTAGATAGAAAAATGTAATGAAGTGCAGCAGTCTAAATTGCCCTGGGGAGGGATTCATATGAGCACTGTTTGTTGTGTTGGTGTAGTTTAACCCTTTAAGTGCCACCCTACCTGGAGTTTTTGTCACCCTTTGTTGCAAGACCATTTATCACTATTTTGTGCTACGCGTGTTCAAATATGATTTTTGAAGGGATTTCCCATGATTTTTTTATTTTTTTTTTTGCAATATGTTTTTATTTAAATTTTTAAGTAAGCACGAAAATTATACAGAGAGGAAAGACAAAAAAAGGGGAAAAAGCATACATATGTAGATGCAGAACAGGGCATACATGACATCAATACAAGACACTTCAAATCCTGGCTTATCGTCCAAGGGGCCATGGTCCACTGTCCCACAACCCTATTAAGTAATACCCCAGAGTTAGCCATGAGAGTAAAGTTGATAGAACCAGATAATGCCAGTCCTATGGACCAGACATGGAGTTTACACTCTACCGCTAGACGGCCCTCCGGTGTGCCCTCGGATCTGTACTGACGTATCCAACCCGCCCGCCTCTCAAAGGGAGAGCGAGAGAGGGAGATTTGCCCTGAAAAGCACGAGGCAGGGAAAGAGAAAGAAGACAAAAGAAACTAAGAAGAAGAAGACAAAGAACCGGAGCCCTCACGCCCCGAACCCCACCCCATCCCCCCCCTGATTCCCCCATGCCCCCCTCTCCGCTCATCGACCACTAAGTATCCTTCAAGAGATCCCGAAAGTCCGGAGCTTCTTTAGAAACTTCCCAGATCGTCCATACACCTAGGTATTTCTGAGTTCCCCCATCGGTTCTTTCCAGAGCAAGTTCCTCCATCCTTCTAATATTTTCTACCTCTCCGTACCATTCCAATAAGGAGGGGGTAACATTAGTTCGCCAGTGGCGAGGGATCACAGTCCTAGCCGCTGTAAGCAGGTGTCTCAGGAGTCCCTTCCCCCCTGCTGCCACTGATCCCGGAAGCATAGACAGAAGGGTCACCTGGGGAAGATTAGGGACGCTCTGGAGCGTCAAAAATGTAAAGACACCCAGCACCCTTTCCCAAAAGGTCTTGACCGCTGGACACTCCCACCAAATGTGTGTAAGTGTCCCCGAAGCTTTATTACACCTCCAGCAGTCCCCCGATTCCGAGCCCCCGAACCGTATCAGGTCCGCTGGGCATTTATACCATCTGGACAAGATTTTGTAATTCTTTTCCTGAGCCCTGCATGCCATAGAAAACTTATGAGTTAAGGCAAAGGATTTCTCCCACTCGCATGTCTCAAAAGACTGTCCCAGTTCCTCCTCCCACCTCCCACAGAACCGAGGAAGCTCTCCACCCCCCTGGAGGATCTTATAGAGACCAGAGATTACATATGTGGGGGGGGGGTTGGAGCCTTAAGAATCCTCTCCAGCTCCGTGAGGGGGCGAGACAACACCAGTCTGGGATTAAATGAGTTAACAAAGGCCTCCAGCTGGGCATGCAAGGACCAGGACAATCTACGTCCACCCAAGCTACGCCCCTGGAGGTCCGCAAGGGTGGGAAGGCCAGACCCAGAGACCACGTCCCCCAGCCCGACATCCCGGGAGACGTTCCAGACAAGAAATGTTGATGCCGGATTATCAAACAGAGGGGTGAGGGGGCCCGGTCTATGCGAGATGTTATTCCGTTTTATAATCCTATCCCATAGGGCCAGCAGGGGACCTACCAGATATGGGAGCTCCTGTTTCCTAGGGCGACGGGATGGCTCCACCCAAGGCCGTCAATCCAAGTGGGGAGATGTCCCTCTCAAGAGTCACCCATCGTTTACTCTCCTTGTGGTGGAACCAATCCGTGAGCCGCACCAGGACCGCCGCCGCGTGATACATTTTGAGGTCTGGGACTGCCAGCCCCCCCCCCCGGACTTGGGTCTACACAACGTATCCCTCTTCACCCGGGGTTTCTTGTTGCCCCAAATGAACTTAAAGAAGGCCTCCTGAAGCATCTTAAAAAACCCTCGCTCTGGGACAATCGGTAAGGCCTGGAATACGTACAGGAAACGAGGTAACACATCCATTTTCAGGATATTAATTCATCCGAGCCAAGAGTATTGTTTCCGCCCATACGCCTGGAGGCTACTCAGTGTGGCACCTAGGAGCGGGGCATAGTTTAATTTATATAGTTTCCCTAAATCTGTAGGTAGCCTGACCCCAAGATATCTTATTGATTCTGTTTGCCATTTGAAGGGGAAGTTCGCCTCTAGTAATTGCTGTGTCTGCTTTTCCAGAGAGATGTTCAATACCTCTGTCTTGGACAGATTAACCTTAAAATTACTGATTCGACTGAATCGGTCAAACTCTGCCAGAATAGAGGGGAGGGAGATATGAGGGGAAGTAATATATAGAAGCAGGTCATCGGCAAAAAGGGAGAGCTTATATTCCCCCTCACCACATGCTATTCCCTTAATCGAAGGGTTAGCCCTTAATGCATTAGCAAGATGCTCCATCACTAGAACATACAGCAAAGGGGACAAAGGGCAACCCTGCCGTGTACCATTTCTAATTTTAAACGATCCTGAAAGGCTTCCATTTATCTTTACCCTAGTGGTGGGATCCTGGTAGAGAGCCATAATTCTCCCCACCATTACCGGGCCTATCCCCGCCTGGGTTAGAGTGGCCCTCAGGAATCCCCAATGTACCCTGTCGAACGCTTTTTCCGCGTCTACCGCCAACAGACAGGCGGGTATCTTCCGTGACTGGGCATAGTGCATTATAGAGATAGTCTTAATGACATTATTCCTAGCCTCCCTTCCTGTTACAAACCCCACCTGGTCATTATCGACCAATGAGGGGAGTAGGGGCTGGATCCTATTAGCGATAATTTTGGCGTATAACTTAACATCGATATTGATTAACGAAATTGGCCTATAGCTGCCAGGTAGGGTTACATCCTTACCCGGTTTTGGGATAACCGCAATATGTGCTTCTAGGGCCTGTCTCGGGAAGGGATTGCAGTCAGAGACTGAGTTAAACACTTTCACCAGGAAGGGAGCGATCAGGGGTCCCAAGACTTTGTAGAACCGGGGAGTGAACCCATCAGGGCCGGGACTTTTTCCTGCTGGGGTCTTCCCTATGGCTTCCCCCACCTCCTCCTGCTTAATGGAGTCCTCTAAGGCTTCGCTTTCCTCCAAGGGTATGATAGGTAAGGCCGTTTCCTCCATATATTTATCAATCATAGCGGCTGAGTCCTGTTGCAACCCACGGTCGGCCGATCCATTAATATTGTAAAGAGCAGAGTAGAAGGTTTGGAACTCATTGGCAATTAGAGGGGTCTTGTGCACTTCCGTCCCTCCCGCAGTTCTAATGCTGGGGATGAATGCACAGCCCTGCCTTGGGTGCAGAGACCGAGCCAACGCCCTCCCACACTTATCCGAGTGTTCATAGAAATGGGCCCTGCATCTATCACGAAATCTGAGGTAACATTGATCATACAAGCCTCTCAGCTTCTGCCTAGCTTCTAATAACTCCTTCAAATCTGCGTGATTAGATGAGGACTTGTGTGCACTCTCCAATTCATTTATCCGATCCAATGTAACTTTGATCTGCTGCGCCCGCTCCCTCTTGAGTCTAGCTCCATGCTTAATGAAGACCCCATGCAGCACACACTTAAGCGCCTCCCACTGAGTTGGCAGCGGCTACACAGCTATAAGTGGCGGCGACGCCCTGAGTATTTCAACTGTGGCTAGTATCTCAGGGCCGGGGCAGGAACCGGATCCCCCAAAGAAAGAGGGGAAGTAGATAGACGGAATAAGACAGGAAAGAAAAAAAAGCAACAGAGAGGAAAATGTAAAGAAATAAGATGTCTCCCCCGGCCTAAGCCAGGCGAGGCCTAAACTTTTAGAAAGCCCTCCCTACAGGGGAGGCGAATTAAACTAATCAGACAGGAGCTAAAGCCCCTTGCCCACGCAAATCCTGGCGGGTCTAGACCCTACAGGATGGCGCGGCAACCTATTGGGGGAAGTAGCCTTGCAACGACAGAGCGTGCTCCCGATAGCCCTTTATTAGATAACGGGCCCCTCCTCATCATGCCAGATAAGCAGGCAAATATCACTACTGCTGGATCCGATGTCTGTGCTATCCTCCACCCCCCCAGCCCCCCCTTCCCCGGCACCACACCGACCATAATGCAGAAGCAACTAATGTTAACTTACATTTAAACTTAAACTTTAAGGCATTATTAAACATTTCTATGTTTCCGCCCAGAGGCCGGGTCCAAGTGCCCCCGGCCCCGCCAACCGGAAGCAGTGGGCCGCCCGCCCTCCACCACCCAAATCATTAATCAACGGATCGAAGAGAGAGGACGGCCCCCCACCGGCAAAGCGCCCCCCCCCCCCCCAGACCGGGACAAGGGCAGCCAAGACACGGAAGGCGGAACATGAATCAAGTACAACTCAGCATAACATAACACCCATCTGCCAGGCCCCCCGCATCTCAGCGGCTGAGAAAGTTCAGGAACAGACGATGTCTCCTACAGGTGCCGCATGTGAAAAGACAAACAGGAGACGGGAAACTGAAGAACGGGACACGATCCACGTCTAGGGATCCGGGTTTCTCCGGGGCCCGCCTCCACCCCGCTCACGATGGAAATCTGGATTTCTCCCGGGTGCGTCCCCACCCCGCTCACGGACCCACCGAGGACGCCTAGGAGCCCTCTGTGGAAGCGGGGGCGGCGCGTTGAAGTCTAGCCAGTCCGGAATCGGGAAGGCCTCCAATCCTAAGAAGATAAACATGCCTTACTTCGTAGGGCAAAAACAGAATTGTCCTTGCAGATTATGAGATGGAAAGGGTGACCCCATTTGTATGAGGCCCCTATTTCCCGGAGCTTGTCGAGTAAAGGTCGGAGTATTCTTCTCATCTGCAGGGTGCGGCGCGATACATCGGGTAATATCGTGATCTGTGAACCCCGCCACTCAAACCTGCCTCTCTCCCAAGCCCTTCGCAGGATGTCCTCCTTGATGGTGAAAAAGTGGACCCTACACAGGACGTCCCTAGGGGCCTGCGGATCTCCGGCTGGGCGGCCCGCCACTCTATGAATCCGGTCGATGATGACTTCCGCCTCCAGGGATCTCCCCAGCAGAGAGTTAAATAGTTCTGTTGCTGAGGAGCACAATGCCTCTGCTCGGAACGACTCAGGGATGCCACGGATCTTCAAGTTGTTGCGCCTATTTCTATTTTCCTGGTCGTCCACTTGGAGCCGAAAGTCGGTCATTTGTTGCTGGTGTACTGCTTGCATTCGTTCTAAGTTTGATAGCCGAGCCTCATGGTCATCACGGGAGTCCTCGAGGGTGGCGACTTTGGTTTCCAGGGCAGACGATTTCTGCTGTATATCCTCAATTTCCCTGCGCAGCGCTCTCTCAATTCTGGTCGCCACTGCCTCCAGGTCCGCTTTAAGCTCTGATTTCATCGGCAAGTATTGTAAAATAGCCTGGATACTAGGGTCGATGGTCGGAGCTACGTATAGTTGGTCGGTGGGAAGAGACCCCAAAGGCGATCCATGGGAAGGGGCGGCAAGGGAGACATCCATGCATCGAGGGGGACTCACGTCGATTTCTCTTGAGACTCCTCCACCCTCCCGACCGGAAGTTGCGCCGCCCACAGAATCAACGCTGGACTCTGAGGACCATTCCAGGTCGATGAGTTTGAGACTCTGCAGGTGTCTGCGCTGGGGACTGCTGCCGGGGCCGGGCGGGACAGGATGAACATCTGCATACACCAATTTGTTTGCTGGGGCAGGAATGTCTGCCCCCGCATCAGGGTCACAACACTGCTCCATTCTGGCTGGGGAGTTCCCCCTTAAGGCTGTTGACATGGGCTCGTATGGGGTTAACATTTGCCTACTGCCACCTTTATTTTCCCCCACTGAGGTGGGACCCACCGGGGAGCCCTCCATTAGTGGTGCCAGTCCGCCCCCATCTCTGGCCTCATACACTTGCCCGGCGTGATAGGGGGATATGCAGCTGCTGGGTGCCGCTGGATGTCCCAGCAATGCGGCTGTCACAGGCACTCGCTCCTCACTGCCTGCACCGCCGCGGCCCCTCCCCTCGCTCCCGCAGCTCACCTCCGAGCTGCCACCGACGCTGCTCCTCAAGGCCTCCTCGTCAGCGCCGCCCCAAGACACAGCAGCGGCAGACCGTCTTCGCCCTCCGCCGCACAGCTCAGCCTCCCGGACAGCCGCGTCCCCCATCGCCGCGCCGGGTGCCGGTCCCGCAGCCCCGGCGGCGCTCCGGGTCTCCTCGCCTCCCACAGCTCCGGGCATGCTCAGGGTATGTCTCTGCTTGTCACTTGCGCCGGTCATCTCTCGGGATGCACAGGGGGGTAAACTTGCCGCCGCGTTCCTTCCATTCTCCGCCTGCCCACAGGGAGCATGTGCTGGGTCCGGCGCCATTTTGTCCGGCTGATCCATAGGCCCTTGGCCCCTGGGAAGAAAGAAGGTGCCCATGGCGGACTTTGGGGTTCTTTTGAGGTTGCCTCTGTCTTCCTCTTCTTATTGCCCCTCATCTGGCCAAATAGGGCAAATATGGGGGTGATAATCAGCTATAAAATCTGGGGCTAAACGGGAGCTCTCCAAAACGTGCCCTCACTCTCTCATGCCGTAGCCACGCCCCCCGATTTCCCATGATTTAACATGAAATGTGTTGTTTGTCATTTTCTAGGTGTATTCTTTTGGGGTAAAATATGTGCAAAAAATAAAAATCTTTTACAATTTGTAGTGTTTTTTTGTAATAAAAAATGTAAGTTCGTCAATAAAATCTTATTGCGTGTGAAATCCCAATTTCTCCCTGTTACAGTGGTAACTCATATGTATTTGTAGACACCCTTTCCTGCCCAGGAGAATCTCCCAAACTGAAACAGCGCTTTAGGAGATTTTCAGATAAAATACAACTATGCTATGCGCTATTCACACCTTACAGTTTTTCAGTAAAAACAACCCTTTACATTTGAAATACCTCCCACAAACTATATATTCTCTGGAAGTACACACCTCAAGCTTTCTAGGTGTACCAGGCTTGTTGATGTGACCACAGTTTTCTGGAAGTAATCCCTCAATGTATTCTTTGGTTGCCCATAAAGACAAAGTGCACACCTTGTGCTTTTTCTACCAAAACAACCCTTTACATTTGGAATACCCCCCACAAACATTATTCCATGAAAGTACACACATTAAGCTTTCTAAGCGTACCCAGCTTGTTGTAGTGGGTTCATCTTTCTGGAAGTGATCCCTCGAAGAACTCTTTGGTTGCACAGGGTTTCCCTATAAAATGTATAAAAAAGCAAAATAAAAAACACCTTTTTCTAAAATATCAATATGCAAACAAGACAAACAAGCTAAATCTGAAAGCACAAGGTCCCCCGAACAGAGCAATACCCAACATGCATAGCTACTTTTAACCCTTAACTGCCAGCCTACTTGAAGTCTTGTCACCCTCTGTTGACAGGTCATTTTTCACCATTTTGCGCTATGTTTAACCGTGATTTCTGCAGGAATTTAAATTATATATATTTTTTTGCAGCAGAGTTTAGGTTTATCATGAAATGTCTTGTTTGTAATTTTTCTACTGTTTTTAAAAATATTTTTGAGTAAAACAAAAAAACTATGAGTTAAAACCATCTCCAGATTACTGATTACAGAAATAATCCACTGCAGCAATGTACAGGCTAAAGTACTGTACTCATGGTTTGTAAATGAAAATCACTAGACTCAATCATGTTTGCGGCTAGATGCTTAACGGACTGTGAGCTTTCCTGATTAAACAAAGCACATCAGTTTTTAAATTTATGCAATTTTGGAATTATTTGTGGTTGTTTTGTACTTTGTTATGGGGGATAGTTCACCGAGAAATCATCTAGTCAACAAAAACTAAGTAATCATTTTCTGTATATAATTTGCCTTAAAGCTTAAAAGAATACTACACATTTTAAGTGAACATGCTGAATACATATTCAAATAAGTTACTGACCTGTACATGTTAATTTGATGTGTACCATTATGTGTACCATTATTGTATACATTTTGAATAGGCAAAATACGTTTTTTGGATGAACATACAGCTGGCATTGTAAAGGAAAATGTAACAAAATCAATACTTTTTCAATTTTCATCTAAATCACTTAGAATAGATTTCCATTTACATCAATAGATTCCAATTTATGACTAACATTTTCACAAAGATGGCTACAGACATGAAATGAAAGTAAGCTGAAACTAACAATTCCTATGGGGTTTGTTCAATAATAGTTAAGATAATGTAGCAAATGATACTTCACGACTTGTGAATCAAAGGAAATACTGTATTTATACAAAAGCTGTTGGTCAAGTTTTTTTAAAAGAGATCATCAGTCATGGCTAACACTAAGGGGGTCCTGCTTAATATTTGATTAAGCCAGTGTGACTTCCGGTGTGCATTGCTTTGTGGATTGCAACCTGCATCTCAAGCATTTTAGCGATTACACACCAAAAAGTGCAAAAAAACATTAATTTTCCAGTAAGGATATATTTTGAAAGTTTGGAAATAACAGCTATCACAGGTTCAGGGCACTTTTTTTTTGCACTGATTTGTGTCTAAACACTAAAAAGCTCACTGGGATGCAGGTTGTAATCCACATCGCAATGCACACTGCAAGTCACATTGGCTTGACCAAATATTTAGCATGACCCCCCAAAACTGTCTGTTTCCAAGCCAGTTGTTGTTGTTGTTGTTCTGTTTTTAAATCCACTGGCAGGACTTGATTTGATACTAGATATTTATAGCTTTGCTACTATAGTATTTTGTTGGTGCCAATTTGCAACGTCTAGTAAATTATTGTTTTTAAACCCACTGGCAAGACTTGAGAGGCATTATAACGTTTACAATTTAGAGCAAAACTACTTTGTACAGCAGTATTCTTTATTATTCTGTTTGTGCCACTATCAAACCTCTAGTAGTCATACTGTTTTTAATCATATATTAATCATCAATGATAAAAATCAAGCATCTAGCCAAGCAGTCTGCTTCAACTAACTTATGGAATACTGGTTGTTCTAAGGAGCTCACTGAGTTGTCGCTGGCAATAAAATATTTACTTTTTTCTAGATAATCCAGTGACGGACCACAACGCGTAAAAATACAGGGCGCGTAATGTTACAGATAAGAGTCTGCAGTTGCTAAAGCACATAAAAGCTACTGGCTTGATAACTGCTTCTGATTTCCAAGCCTCCTGTGTGCTTCAGGAGCTTTATGGCATGGGTTTCGTTAGGTGAGCAGTTGCATGTATGCCTTACATCACTAGTCACAATACCAAATATTGAATGGAGTACAAAGCACTCTGACACTGGACTCTAGAGCTATGAAAACCTGTTCTGTGGAGTGGTGAATCACACTTTTCATCCGGCAAGTCTGGGTTTGGTGAATACCAAGAACATTTTTGGCCTGAATGTATTGGCGCAACTATAAAGTTTGGTGGAGGGCAAGTAATGCTGTAGCCAGGCACTTTTGTGCAACATTTCTGTCTGAATGTGTGAACTTACTAATACTCTGCTGGTGGAATAAGCAAATTATTCAAAAATCTTGTAGAAAACCTTTCCCCCTAAAAAATGAGGTTAAACGCCCCCTGCTTGGCGTTAGTTTGTGCCAATTCACCCCAAACTTGTTAGGTGCAGTTGTGTGCCAAAAAAATGACTTAAAGATAAAAGCAACCATATAGTTGACAGTGCTTTATGCATAATGTTATTTTGTGCTAAGTCATTTTTGTTCAAACACAAAAAGTAACTTAAAATAAAAAAATAAAAGCAGTGTATACGTGTCAGTGTCAGTGTCAGTGTCCTTGTCTGACGGTAATTTGTGGCCATTCATCCCAATACTGGTGTCATTGGGTTCATTTTTGTCCAAAATCCCCCAAGAAATGTAACTTAAAAATATATAAAATGGTGGCAGTGTTGTCTGCTTGGCATTCATTCATGACAATTCACTATGTACTGGTGGTATTGGGCACAGTAGTGTTAAAATAATGTAATTTTACATTAAGGACCCTATTTAAGAAGTGCATCTAGTGCCATTTTGCTGGCATTCTGCCTATTTTGAGTAGCAGCATCTATTTCGGTGCTGTTATTTTTGTGGAATGGCGCTGCAAGTCACAATGCCCAATGTTAAATAATCAACTTGGATTGGTGCACTAGGTATTGGCCAGCCTTTTTCAGTGCCTGTTGGATCCTTATGCCGATTAAAACTGTGCCAGTGAGCGCCACTCCGTACCTCCGTCTTTTAGGTGCTACACGTCATGTATTAATTTCTCACATGCTGAAAAGTTTGGCACTGTATGTAATAGGCGCTGGTCAGCATTTCATCATTACAGTCACAGGATATCATTGCTGGGGACAAAGGGAATAAACTTTACAGTGCATTTAGGCTGCGTTTTAGTTGTTGCGCTCCAATCGTCACATTGGTAAGGCAAAAGGAGATAATGGGCCTTTTTTTTGATGTGCGCCTTTTAGCATCATGTTTGTGGCTATAGCGCAATCTTCGGAGCACTGACATTTCCATTTTATCTGGCACTATGATGTGTACCACATTGGCGCTTTCCTTGAAATCTTTGGTGCTATATTTTTCCAGCGCTGGTTAGGGGGGTTTCTTCATTACAGTTACAAGAAATCACTGATGGGAACAAAGGGGACAAAACTTCCAGTGCGTTTTGGCTGCGTTTTATTTGTTGGTGTCCAAATTACACTTTGTTTAGCAAAGAAGCCATTAAAATCAATTTTAATAACCCAAAACATTTTGGACCTTCTAGGTCCTCAGTTTCAATTATTGACAATTACCAGTGCAAGTTCTGTTCAAATAAATTTGCTTAATATTAATTATAAACATTAAAGTGGACCAACACCCAGGATTTTGACTATCCTGGGTTTTGGTCCACTTCTGTGGGGCACCCCGATCGGGGGTGCTCCGCTGTGTGAAACCCCCCAGAACGCCCCAAAAACTCACCTCTCCCCGCTCCCACGTGACCGCTCCAGCCAATCACAGCGCTGGAGGCCGCGTCTCGCGCTTCCCTCTAACAGGGAGCACGCCTGCACCGGCCATTCACAAACAGCCAGC
Organism: Gastrophryne carolinensis; assembly: GCA_027917425.1. Lineage (NCBI taxonomy): Eukaryota > Metazoa > Chordata > Amphibia > Anura > Microhylidae > Gastrophryne > Gastrophryne carolinensis. Next base: position 220,489,989 of record CM051234.1, read on the forward strand.
GCGGGTGCACGCCCTGCTAGAGGGAAGCGCGAGACGCGGCCGCGGCTCGCGCATGCGCCGATGGAACGGGGCTGAGGTAAGGTTTGTGGGCCTCCTGGGGGGTTCCTCCCCGCGGGACATCCTGATTTCGGATGCCCCACGGGGAGGGATCTGATCGGTCCAGGAATCTTATAGATTCCCGGGCCGATCCCCCCTGGGTGTTGGTCCACTTTAAACACTTCAATCCAGTTCTGCCCATTGTACTCTAATGTGATGTGTACGCACATTGTCTTGGTGCGTGACAATTAAAAAGCAGCTTTATACCTGGCAGTGCTGTCTGCTTTATGTTCATTTGTGGCAATTCACTCATTTACTAATGATATTGCTAGATGGTCCCTGGGAAGAATCTCTTGGTTCGGGCGTACAAATGCCGTTAAAATAAACCTACTTCCCCACCTTCTCTACCTGCTACAAGCTCTGCCAGTGGCAGTTCCACAGGCCTTCCTCCGAAAAGTTAGAGCGCTATTTATTAGCTTCATATGGAAGCTATGCCACCTATTTGGGAAGAGTGGTAGATTGATGTATACACTCAAAACACAAGCAATGGATTGGGTTGGAGCAGGGCTCGGTGGAGGTCCCGTTGGCCAATCTACTTTGGCTTGAGAAGAAAGACATCCCAAAGGCGCTAAGGAGGTTTGACAAACTTCCTGAAATCTCCACCAGCTCCTTCTCCAATGCTCTTCTCTGCAGTCCCCCCCTGGTTGCAGCGGCCCCAAGGTGAGAGTGGTGCAGGGCTGGATTTTGCAGGGCTAGGCATTTCTGGACAAATACAGGGTTGGCTAAAACGGATGACCTAGCGTAAAAAGGCTCCATTCAGAAATGGACCAACTGGGAATGCACACAGCTATCACACTTTCTACGGTCTCTACAGCGGTTCTCTGGGGGTATGCGTCCATTGACCCAGTTTGAGGAGCTCTGCTCCAGTACTAATGTGGAAAGACACATATTCTCCTCCATCTATAAAATGTTGATTACCTCCCCGGAAACAGATGAGCTCCACTTTGTCAAACACTGGGAAGATAGTATAGGGGCCTCACTCACGTCGGAGCAGCGAAGGAGACTTCTTGCAGTGCCACATAAGGCCCCCATTTGCACCCAGACCCAAGAGTGCAATTATAAGCTCCTTACCGGATGGTACAGAGTCCCGACAACCCTAAATTAATGGTTTCCAAGTGAATCGGCAGATTGTTGGAGGTGTGGTGCGGCAAGGGGTGACCTTCTTCATATATTCAGGTCCTGTCCCAGACTTCGGTCCTACTGGGATTCGGTGAGGAGAGTGATAGGGGCAGTTAGGGGGAAAGAATACCCACAGACCCAGGAATATGCCTGCTACACCTCGGGAAGACCCCTCTAAGAGAGTACAAAAGATCTCTCGTGTGTCACCTTCACTTCACTTGCATCCCTCTGATGTGGAAAAAAACCTCTCCCCCCTCATTGGCTAGTTGGGTCTTGAAGGTAAATGAAACTATGTGCTTTGAGGATCTGGTGCTAAATGAGGAGGGAGGGTTTGAGAGGTATACAATGACGTGGTACAACTGGATGTTTTTGGTGGATTCAGATGAATGTAAAGCGCTGTTGGAATCTGTCTGAGTAGCCGTACCCCCCCTTTTCCCCCTCCCTCCCCTCTCCCTGTTTTCTTTTTTCTTTTTTGACCTGAATGTCCAGATTTTTGCTTGTTCAATTTACTGTTTTATAAAACTGAGTGTATTATAAGTGAATCAGACAATGTACAAAAGTGATTTTCCTTCGACATTTATTTGTCATTGTACCTTATATACATGCAAAACCTTAATAAATAAAGAATTAAAAAAAAAAGAATAGAAAAGACACAATTGGCCAATCAGACTGGCTGGTATTAACATAGTAATTTGTTTGTATGCAGTATATGTGAGGAGCAGCTATCGGTTTCCAGTCAGGAGTCTGGGCTGCTGCAAGCTAGGAATAAACATTTATAGAAAGGAATGAGTGGTAGGTTGGAGTGTAAAGGGTTGTTAGTCAGAAATAAGAGAAGAATCTTTATTTATCAAAAAGTTTTGTTACATGGATATTGCATGTTACATACACACTTTTAACCTTTTACACAGATCAATCTTTTCAACATCCAGTACATACTATCGACCTATAGCATCTATACACAAGTTCTATAATACTCTAAAAATTTAAATTTTTAATCACTCAGCATCCTCAACTTACTCCACTACCATTCACCACCGGCCTCAAAGAGAAAAACCTTTCTCTGAGGCCAAAATATCCAAAAATAAAAGACTCACAAGATATACAAGACTCCCCCCTCCATACGCTCTTCCCATTTAGACAAGATCCCATTATATCTCTTCTCCCAGCCATGAACGAATGCTGTTAAAGCTTCATTTTCTCTAATTTCAAACACCTGTTTTAACCAATCTCTTCCTGACTGAGGTATATCTTGTTTCCAAAAACGTGTTATTACTCTTCTTGCTGCATTAACTGATTTAAATCTTAGAGAGTTTTTATATTTCTTAATACTCAGGTCAGTGATGTAGCAAGTACTCTGCTGGATCAAAACTCATTCTCTGCTCTTCTAACTTGCTAATTCGCTGATGTATTTCTTCCCAGATTGGTTTTAATTTTTCACAATCCCAAAACATATGCAGGAATGTCCCCTCTTCTTTTTTGCACCTCCAACATTACTTATTAGAGTTCGTGAATATCCTATTTAATTTACTAGGCCTATAGTACCATTGTGCCAAATATTTATAACCTTTCTCTTTATACTTTAGTTGCCATTAGTATCTTATTGTTTAGCTTAATATACATTTCCCATTCTGTCTCCATCAAGGTTCTTTGTAGGTCACATTTCCATTCACTGAAGAAATGTAATTTATTAAATTCTTCTAACATCAGAAACCCATAAATACTGGAGATTACCCTTCTAGGTGATTTACCTATATCTACCATCTTTTCGAATGGTGTAAGTTCCCTAGTTAATTTCTCTTTCTTTGCTATTTTGGATAAAGAATATTGGAGTACTATGAAATTCCACTTATCAGGTTTATCATTTCTTAGTTTGGCCCTCAGTTGTTCTATGGAAATCCATTTATTGCTCCTTCTTTTCTTACATTTAAATTCCCTTTTAATGACATCATTGGGGAGGGCCAGGGGGTCATTCCCTTCAGATGTCTTACCTTTCCCACGGCCCACAAAGTGGTTTCTATAGAGGGAGTTATTCCCTGTTGTTTTGCCAGAATTTCTTCACCCAGATCTTATCATTTAGTGGTATACTATCATAGTTGTTATCTATATTGACCTACTTCTTCTCTCCCTTGTCAAAATTGCAGTCCAGCACTCTCTGAATTTGTGCGAACATTTTTCCAAAATTTGGAACGGCTAACCCTCCATCCTCCTTTGCTTTCTGAAGAGCTTCTGATTTGTCAAGATTCTCTTTAAAATGTGGTAAAGATCCAAATATTTCGAACTCTTTAAAAATCATTGGAATTCCTATGTCTGGATCTTGCAAGTGAAACAAGATATCATCTACGTAGGTAGATATCTTGTGTTCTAATTCTTGAACCTTCAGGTCCCTAATATCCAGGCTCAAAAAGATCTAAAAAATGGCTCCATTTTTAGGGCATATATCAGGGGTGACATAGGACACCCTTGTTTCGTCCCATTTCTAATGATGACCTTTTTGACCTTTCTCCATAAATTTTGATCCTAGCCGTAGGTTTGCCATATAAACTTAATACTGATTGTATTGTTGCAGACTTCTCTACTCATTATAAAACCCGATTGATCACCATCTATCAATCCTGTTAATGCTGGTGTTAATCTATTTCCCAATATTTTAGAGATTATTTTAATGTCCATATTCAGTAGGGATATCGGCCAGTATCCACTACACGAGAGAGGGTCCTTTCTTTTTTTATTTATGATGAAAATATCTGTCGCCAACGCCTCTTCTGGTATTTTATTCTTACTCTCTAATACTCTAAACTGGTTAATCCTTTCTACAAAGTGTGACTTTAATTCTGGGATAAAAATTTGATGGTATTCCACTCCAAATCCATTGGCTACAGCAGCATTTTACATCTTTTAATTACCAATTTAGCTTTATCTAGTAATATCAATTTCAGCGGTTCTCTTAAAGTTATTAGATCACTTTCATGTGTTTTTCGCTAATATTTTTTTATGAACGAGTTCCAACTTAATAATTGCCATTAGGAGATCCCCTATAGTATATTTATTGGCAGTTGAGAACTTGGATCTAATGTACTGCCGCTGGTCTATCCAGGCCATTATGTATCCGCTATAACAAAAGCTTTTTTTTTTTTTATTATTCATTATTGCAATTTTTGATGATGAAAGATATATGTCATTCTTGAATATTATTGTTGTTGATGATTTATATACGTTGCTTATGTAATTAAGAACACTCTCCTGCCCACTTGATACTTACCCTCCATGATCCGCCATACTGTGTACTACGGATTGGCTGGGTGGATGGAGGGCTGGCAGGGTGGGGGGCACGCGCGCGGCCGCGCCGCAATGGTCCTCCCATGATATGGGGGCGAGCCCGAGTGGCGGCGCGGCCGAGCGCGCGCCGCCACCTCTCCTATCCCTTTGGTGTCTGTGCTCAGGTGGGCGGGGATGGCACAGACCCCAGACGTCATCCCGCTGGAGATGGCGCGCATTGGTGGGCGGCGCGGTCCCCGCGCTCTGGGATCACGGGTCACCAGGTTAGTTTAAAAGGGGCGAGCAGACAGGCAACAACTCACTCACCCTGGCGAAGTGGCATACGGCCACGTAACGTGTCGGTGGAAGGTTGTTGTCCTGGAGGTCCCGGGTTCAAAAGATGTGGTGACCTTATTTCATTAATTAATATACCTCTTTCCAATGCATTTGACTGTATGATGGCATACACATTATATGGATTACACTGATTTTCAATCTCTATTGTCTTTATACACTGCTCTATTTGTGTTTTAATTCCTTTAATAGTTTCACATGGCACTTTTGCACAGCTTTCGCACTGAAGCACTTATGCACTTAATTATTCATTTCTTATAATGTTTATTACTATTGAAAAGAATTTTCTATCTTTAGACTTCTAATCCTACAGCACTTTCTAGCCTTTAAAAATGCCAACATACAGGCATAGCAGTATATTTTTCTAATCTTGATATCTTTATGATATAATATATCTGATATTTGCAATAGCAGGACGACTATCTCCAGTGTCTTATATTGTGTATATGTTTTTAATTAAGTCTTCAATGTTGTGTGTTATGATTCAAGAATGATCCAATAAATGTACCTTTTTATTCATTTAAACGGTTGTGGTGTGCGACAGTTTTGGATAGGGGCAATTGGAGCCAATCTAGGGCTCCCTATTTTTGGTAGCCCCTATTTTCTTCTGTCTGCTATTTTTAGTTCTAGTCGCCTGTTGGATCAGAAGACCCCTAATTACTGAGCATACCACAACGTTATAGGAGACATGTTATCCTTCCTTTTTAATTCATAGAACTCTTCTGTGCCTACTCTTATCCTCTGGGCTACCTGTTAATTTTCCAAAATGCTAACGTGCAGTCTCCAAATACACTTCCTCAGCTTTTTCTCAACTGGGGTCCTATACTTTAAGGAGAGTGATCTAAGAGGTACATCTGTCTAATTTTACCTGTTTTAACCTGTGATAAGAGAATATGTGATATTAAAAAAATAATCATTCTTGGTATAGAAATTAAGCACCTGTGAGGAAAACTTTCTTGTATTTTATTTAAATATCCTCCACATATCACATAACTGCAGCTCCTGTAGTATCTTTTTACGTTTTTTCAATGATCAATATGCCACATTGGATCTCCTTGCTGAGGAGTCTAATAATGGATCCAATGGATAATATTCAAATCCTCTGATACCACCAGTGGACCCTCCTGAAATAATATCATCTTTTATCAGCCCTTTATTGATCTGCCCTTTATTGGGTGCATAAACGGCAATTGTAAACATATGATTATTTATTACCCCTTTGATAACTATATATTGGCCCTCCTCACCTACTAATTTATCTTTAACCCTTTTAATGCCAGACTACCTAAAATTTTTGTCAGCCTCTTGCCAGACCATTTTTCACTATTTTGCGCTACACATGTTCAACTGTGATTTTCAAGGGATTTTCCAGGAAAATTATACATTGTTTGGTCATTAACGTGAAATGTATTTTTTTGTCATTTTTTAAGTGCATTTTAATATTTTAGGGTGAAATATGTGCAAAAAAAAAAATCATTTTTTTACGATTTGTAGTGTTTTTTGTAATAAAAGTTTTTCAATAAAATCTTATTGCATGTAAAAACCTAATTTCTCCCGGTTACAATAGGAGATTTTCAGATAAAATACAACTGCTATGCGCGCCTTGCAGTTTTTCAAGAAAACAATATATATATTTTCTGGAAGTACACACCTCAAGCTTTCTAGGTGTACTGAGCTTGTTGATGTGGGCACAGTTTTCTGGCACTAACCCTTCAATTAATTCTTTAGTTGCACATGGTTTCCCTAAAAAAGGATAACAAAGCAGAATCAAAGCACATTTTCTTTAAATAAACATTATGCAAACAAGAAAAAAACAAGTTTAATCTAAAAAAGCAAGGTCGTCCGATCAGAACAATACCCAACATGCAGGTACTGTCAAGGGAAGAGTTGCCAAACACCTCAAAGTAAAGCATGCACGTAACGGCAATTTTACTTGAATCACGGTATACCTTTAATGTGGACATTCTTCCATTGGCTTCTATTCTCAGAATCTTCTATCATTTCCAAAATATTTCTATTCAGTGCAGTTTGCTGTTTTAGATTCTCTTCCAGGGGATCCACTCTGGCTTTAGTGTTGCTTAGAATGAATACTTCATTGACTTTCTATCTGATTTAGCACACTGTTTATTTTACGGATTTCAGTCAGGCATGATTTTTCAATCTTCTCCACTATCAAGACAATCAAGGTCTTCCTTAGTGGGGAGCAAAGCCAACTGGCCCCATAATTCTGCCAAAACATCTGTAAATTGAGGATGTAGTTCTGCCTCCCACTCATCAATCTGTCCTCCTTTCGTTCCGCTTCCCTGGCTTCCACAGCACCCACGCCCGTCTCAGACACAGGAACCTCTGATGGGCAATGGCTGGTCTGCCTCATGCTGCCCCTTATCTTTGTTGGAGCTCAGGGCAGACAACTCTTTCATTCTATCAGCATCCTCCTTCACCTCAGGCATCTGCACAACACAACCCACCGATGCTCTGGCGGCTCCAATATCAGCACGTGCGGCTCCAATGTTGTCACGTGTGCCATAAACACCTGCCCTTCCTCCTGCTCCAGCTGCGCTGCCTCTGAGCCTCCGTTCTCCCGCCATATCTCCCTCCAGGGAGAGGGGGTTCACTCTTATTATGTTGCTATGTTTTTGCTTTGCCTTTGCTGCCCATGTTCTTCTCCTTCATGCCCCTTTGGAACCAGGCGACGGTCCATCTAGGATAGCTTTATGGCAGCTGGGGATTAGCGTTTCTCCGCTTTGATGATCAGGAGCTTGACTTCCTCATGGCCTACTCTGCTATTTCTAAGCTCCTCCCCCCCAGAAGCAGGTTTTAAGCCTGAAGTAAAAGTGTATAATTGTCTGTAGTAGGGGTTGTTGCAAATTGGAAACAGATTTTAAAATGTGGTAAAAAATGGCAACTAGCCAGAGGGTAATGAAAATGTCAAGTCAAAATCAAACAATCATTTTTCGAAACGTCAGCGCCGAATTATTGGGTAATCTAGAAGAAGGGTGGAGAAAATTGGCCAAGGCCGGTAAGGAGAAGTAAGTCCTTTAAATGTGAAGGTGAGGCAGAGGTCAACTGTGTTTGGACAGCAAGGTAACCAGGTGTCAAGGGTCACAGGATACAATTAAAGAGCATGTCTAAATAAATATGAAAATTGTATATGTACCCAACCTTCAATACACTCAGTCCTATGAACTGTACTGGTTTAATATCTCCTTACATTTTAAATATTCTCTCAGACAGATATGTTAAAGGAAAGTGTGAACACTTGCTTAGTAGTCATGCAGAGGTTGTACTGCTGAATCTCAGCCCTGGGATTTTTTTCTATTTATGACTACCTCTTTTTCACCCTGGGAGGGGGACCTATTTTCACCCCTTTTGCATAAGCCTGTGTGGAACACACCTTCTCTTGTTTTTGAAGGGGGAATATCCACTCTTTTATCTTTTTGTCTGTCTTTCCAGTACTTTTTAGTGCACTTGACTGCAACTGGTATACTGGTATCATAAATAGTACATTTCTTCTCAATAGTTTTTACCTACACAGACACCACCCCTTTCTTCATATGAAGATCCATCTCCTGGCCCCCTACTGTGTTAAGCACCTTATCATCTCCCCCCTCCTCTCCCTCTTCGTTAAGCTCCTCTGTGGACCCAATTAGAGGGAAAAAAACATTGTTGGCTACTATTCCAAAACACTTCTCTACTTACACTACTCCCTGACAGGATAGTGGATGATCATGCATTTTGTGCTTTAATGGCCAATGCTCAATATCAGCACAGAAAAATAATCTCCGCCTTGCACCAAAATGTGTCTCAAACGTCTAGTCGACTCTGCAGAATAGCCTTGCCGCCAGGGGTAAAGTCTTGGGATATCAGCAGGGCCCCAGGGGAAATGTTGCCATGCTGTTTGAAACTGATCTGCTTAGGCCCACGCAGCCACACATCCACGCAGTCAAAGAGTTGATGAAGCAACATTTTAATCTATTTCTTTACACAACAGACTATGTATCCCCGATCCAAGTCAGATGTAACATACAAGTATTGCATTAAATCAGTGTATCTACTTTACCTAGGTCGGTATTCACCATCAGCTCATACACTCCAATGTATTCTCTATATTTAAGTCTATATTTAATGTATTTCATTTTAATCCTACCATTTGCTTTATTTAGTTATATTTAGTACTGCAGCAGTTTCTCATTCCCCATAATATCTTTGACATGTTATACGTACGTCTTGATGCAGACAAAGGACAACTGGACCCCTTTATGAATACCTATCCCTTTCCACAAACACCACTATGTTATAGGTTGGTATTTTATCTGTTTATCTGTAGGCTGCCCTTTATCTGTTCATCCTATACCCTAGTTATGATCTGTCCTTTGCACCTACTATAGGGATCCTAGTATCAACCTATAGCCTAGATTAAATCTCTTTTCCATTTACTATAAGTATGCATATATAACTATTCCCCTGCATCTTCTTTTGTTTTAAGCCTGCAGCAGACTCCAGTACCCAACTGGTTCACATTCTCTCACTCTAAGATCGTTTAACATATTCATTCTCTGAATATTGTGTTATTACAAATCCTTAACTTCACCTTCCTTTTCCCTTCCAATCCTGACTCTATCACTTCCGCTCGACCACGTGACACTGCTCCACTATCCTCACTTTAAAGAAGAAGAGAATCATAGGCCCTGTAGTTGGTCGTTTGAATCCAACTGCCTGGAGAATACCCAACTGGGATGCCTCGCTGAATGAAACTCCTTGGATCGCCTGATACACTCACCTGTTCCTGGAGCCCTCGCTGCATCCCCAGCATACCTCTAAATGAGGTGTTTACCCGTGCCAGGCCTCTTTGAATTGCGGGTGTGGGCACCCCCACGACTAAAGGTGGCCAGTAGTGCACTCAACTTTCTTGGCTCTGTTCATTCTGCCAGCTGCACAGCCGAATGGGAGAGGAAAAAACATGCACACTGGGCACTGGGCAGCCCTGGCATGCACCGTGGGAATGCCAGAAAGGGAGGTATTCCCGGGGTGAACTGTGGCGATACACACAGCGGGGAAATCCTAAATTGGGATGCTCCTTCTGAGAGGAAAAAAACACGAGGAGAGGGAAATTCCTGGAAGTTGTTCCTCTTTAAAAAGAAAGGGCTATAATAAACACACTGAACCCACTTACCTCCAGAGTAAGGATCAGTTCTCTGATCTCAAACGTCAGGTAGTTGGTAGTAGGGTTTTTTGGTGCAAATCACTTGCAACAAACTGGTTAAGTTATATGGAGCCCCACTGCTGAATTTCTAGGGTGTTTAAATATTGGTATAAAATATTTTTTGTATGGTCTACTTTCTTTGCTATAACAGCTTGAAGCTGTTTGTACATGCATACATGGATGTATATCTACATTATAATGATGTGATAATTATAGATCTTGTGTATAGAGCACTAAATATTCCACCCAGGCATAGAAGTTACACAACTGCATTACTTCTACAACTACAAAATAAAATCTGTTTTCTAGTTTATATGAATCTCTCTGCATATATAACCACATATGAGGTAATATTGGGCTTAGATTATATATGATCCATGTGACAGACGCTCTGTCTTTTGGATGTCATCACTATTCAGTTGCCCACCGGGTCATTCACTGGCCTTTTCTTAATTAGGTCATTGTATTTTGATACTGTTACAGGCAATGTCATTGTATTTTGACTGCCATTGTGTATTGTTGATTACGTCACAGTCAATGGCATTGTCCTGATTGATTATAATTATATTACAGCCTGCTATTGTTCTACTGATTGCGTCACCGGCAGAGTTGAGGGATTGTGTGCCCTGCTGCTATTGGTCAGTGTGGTTGTCATTGCATGGAGACTTGTGTATATAAGGCCTAGAGTGGCACTAATAAAGACACTTCACCTTCACCCTCAATACTGAAGTTCTGTCTCTTATTGGGGGAAACGCTATATTACAATTCACTAGCCCTTGTAAGGGCTGTTCCTGTTTCCTCACGGACGACTCTGGAATTCCAGCAGCACCTCTTACGATTGGGAAAAGGACGTCTCGGGCGGTGAAGCCCTCCGGCGATAAGGGTTATCGCTACAATTGGTGGCAAGCGGTCGGATGGTCCTGTCTACCCAGAGAGAGTGCTACCCTGATGGAGAGTCAGTATGACAAGTTGAAAAGGCTGACCTGGAGGATCTACTCGTGAGCCGGGGAAGGTCAGCTAGCAACCGCCCACGTCAGGAACTGATAGCCGAGCTGATCAAAATGGATCGTGCAGCAGTGAGGACCGAAACCAATATAGAGATCGATGAAGACGCTGCTCTCGTTCAAGCGGTTCGGAACAGATTGTCGGTCTATGGCCGAATCCATCACAAGAACTGATCGACCAAGTCTTCGCCGCAGCGGAGGCAGAGGCCAGTAAGCGAAGGGAAGATCGACGACTCGCAACCCAGCAGCCTCTCAGCGCCCCCGTGTCTCTGAGCCTCAGTTACACTGGGGGGAAAAAGATTCCATTTGCAGCATTTAAGTCCATCCAGGAAAGTGACAATGAGATTGATGGATTTTTGGCCGATTTTGAACGGCAGTGCGCTTTACACCGGGTACCCACGGAGGAATGGGTCACCATATTATCAGGGAAACTATCTGGGAAAGCTTCCGATGCTTTCCGGGCCATCCCTGGTGCGGACTTACCACGCTACCATCTGGTAAAGGAGGCTTTGTTAGCCCGGCACGCTGTCACCCCGGAAGCCTACAGTTGTTTTTACTAGAACATTTTCTCAATGCCTTGCAACCAGAGCTAAGAGAGCATGTGTGTGTGTGTGGGTATCATCTTCACCCTCAATACTGAGTTCTGTCTCTTATTGGGGGGAAACGACAAGACCAGCACCCTGTGAGTACATGTGTGTGTACAAGACCAGCACCCTGTGAGTACATGTGTGTGTACAAGACCAGCACCCTGTGAGTACAACTGTATGTGTGTACAAGACCAGCACCCTGTGAGTACAACTGTATGTGTGTACAAGACCAGCACCCTGTGAGTACAACTGTGTGTGTACCAGACCAGCACCCTGTGAGTACAACTGTATGTGTGTACAAGACCAGCACCCTGTGAGTACAACTGTGTGTGTACAAGACCAGCACCCTGTGAGTACAACTGTGTGTGTACAAGACCAGCACCCTGTGAGTACAACTGTGTGTGTACAAGACCAGCACCCTGTGAGTACAACTGTATGTGTGTGTGTGTGTGTGTGTGTGTATACAGGCCCTGTAGACAAACCAGTAATGCAGATGGATTATCCTGGCAAACAGAACTCTGCCCATAACAAGAGTCCGGACAGCCCCACGTTAACCCGAACAGGGTCAATCCGGGTCTGCCGGGTGTTCCACAAAAAGGGGGCATTGTGAAAGACGCTCTGTCTTTTGGATGTCATCACTATTCAGTTGCCCACCGGGTCATTCACTGGCCTTTTCTTAATTAGGTCATTGTATTTTGATACTGTTACAGGCAATGTCATTGTATTTTGACTGCCATTGTGTATTGTTGATTACGTCACAGTCAATGGCATTGTCCTGATTGATTATAATTATATTACAGCCTGCTATTGTTCTACTGATTGCGTCACCGGCAGAGTTGAGGGATTGTGTGCCCTGCTGCTATTGGTCAGTGTGGTTGTCATTGCATGGAGACTTGTGTATATAAGGCCTAGAGTGGCACTAATAAAGACACTTCACCTTCACCCTCAATACTGAAGTTCTGTCTCTTATTGGGGGAAACGCTATATTACAATTCACTAGCCCTTGTAAGGGCTGTTCCTGTTTCCTCACGGACGACTCTGGAATTCCAGCAGCACCTCTTACGATTGGGAAAAGGACGTCTCGGGCGGTGAAGCCCTCCGGCGATAAGGGTTATCGCTACAATCCATACTTATCCCTCTCTTTTCATTTTGTGCGTACAAGTATCAGTATGTTTTTCTAGATGTGTCAGGCACCAGTGGTGAAGGAGTTATTTACCTGTAGCACCTCTTTAACAAGTTTTTTTTTATACTACTGGTGGGCCTCATCTAACTAATTTATTTACACAGAAGACCATCCCATAATGAAGGATGACTTCCAATTTCAGTATGGTACCTGTTTGCTGACCTTCTGCCCATTCCATGAAAAAAACTGTAAGACTGCAAGGGAGGTCTGTCCAAAAATGAGCTGAGCCTCCACCACTGCAGGCAAGGAAACATGAGACCACCCAACAAAGAAACACAATTCTGTGATACTCACCTGTAGAATTGTTTTTTCTGTTAATCCATTCCAGGCCGTACTATTCAGTACATTTGGGTAATTCCTACCCGGAGGGTGTGGACTGCAAGATAAAAAAGGTGTGGCCCAAGATAAAAAAAGCAGCATATCATATACCAAGAGGCAAAGGCCGGGAGGCCCAAGTCTAGGAGACAATGGTACTGTTACGCACCGGGTGCGAAGAAGTGGACCCGCAAGGTCTGCAGAACTGTTTTAGCAGATACCGCGTCAGGGGAGCGGAGTCTAAGGAGCCACTGGTTTTCACCAGAGCCCGCCGCAAGGCGGGATGGTCTTGTGCGGCAGGTGACTCCCAGGTCGCTACCCCCCAACAGCGCCACAGTTCCACAAACTGCTGAAGTGACGTGCCGCAGAGACAAACAGTGGTCGAAGGAGAAGGCCGAGGTCAGGACTGGCAGCGCGGGTTCAGTAGCGGTGAGACAAGCCGAGGTCGGGACTGGCAGCGCGGGTTCAATTGCGGAGACACAAGCCGAGGTCGGGACGGGCAGCACAGGTTCGAAGGTCAATGGGAGAGCCGAGGTCATACACGAGGAATCAAGCAATACAGCGATAATCATTCAGGGAACAACACCGAAGATCCGGCACAGGAAGTAAGGCAGGGTTTAATTTATAGGGAGAGCCAGAAAGGGATTGGATGGCAGAGACCAATTAACAGGGCCTTGGCCCTTTAAATCTGAGGAGGTTGACGCGCGCGCCCCCTAGTGGCCGGGGACGTGCGCGCAGGGAAGGCGGAACAGTCACAGAAGGAGGAAGCCGGCGGCCATGCCGGTCAGAGGAGGAAGCGCGGGGACCAGGTAAGGGGGAACCGCAGCCAGGGGGCCAGCAGCAGACGCCCGGATGGCGGTGGAGCGGGGAGCGCTGCAGGAAGGGGACGCAGCGCTCGCCCGAGGAGAGGCACGGAGGGGGGCGCTGCGCGGGGAAGACGCAGCGCTCGCCCTAACAGTACCCCCCCCCTTAGGTCTCCCCCTCTTTTTGGGACCGAGGAAGTTTGAAATAAGGCTCCGATCGAGGATATTCTCCTCAGGCTCCCAGGACCTCTCTTCTGGACCGCAATTCTCCCAATCCACTAGAAAGTATCGTCTCCCTCTGGATGTTTTGGAAGCCAGAATCTCTCTCACCGAGAAGGCATCTTCGGTACCCGCGACCGGAAGTGGCTCCAACGTTTTAGAAGAGAATCGATTAGTCGTCAGAGGTTTTAATAAAGAAACATGAAAAGAGTTGGGAATACGTAAGGAGGCTGGCAAATGAAGTTTGTAACAGACCGGATTAATTTGTTGCTTGATCCTGTACGGCCCTAGATAGCGAGGACCCAATTTATAACTGGGTATCTTGAAACGAATGTACTTGGCTGAAAGCCAAACTTTATCTCCAGGAGAGAAAACAGGAGCGATTCTCCTTCTTTTATTAGCGCTGCTCTTCATGCGGGTTGACGCTAGAACCAGAGAATGTCGTATTTCACGCCAGATAGAGGAAAAAAACTGTGTTAAGTCATCCACGGCGGGTACCCCCGACTGTGTAGGTAAGGGTAGAGGAGGCAAAGGTTGGCGGCCATAAACAATGAAGAATGGAGATTTCTTTGTGGCTTCAGAATCTTTGAAATTATAAGAGAACTCCGCCCATGGCAAGAGATCGACCCAGTCGTCTTGTCGGGCCGAAACAGAGTGACGTAGATATTGTCCTAGAACCTGATTGACCCTCTCCACTTGGCCGTTGGACTGGGGGTGGTAAGCCGAGGAAAAATCTAATTTCACTTTTAACTGAGTACAGAGAGCCCTCCAGAATTTTGAAACAAACTGAACTCCCCTGTCGGAGACAATGTGGGAAGGAAGTCCATGGAGCCGAAAAATATGCTTAAAAAAGTTCTTAGCCAACTGAGGAGCGGATGGGAGTCCTGGTAGCGGAACGAAGTGCGCCATTTTTGAAAAACGATCCACAACAACCCAGATCACTGTATTGCCTTGAGATGGAGGAAGATCCGTGATAAAGTCCATAGCGATGTGAGACCAAGGGATTTCAGGAATAGGAAGAGGATGAAGAAGACCCGCCGGTCTTTGGCGAGGCGTTTTATTACGTGCACAGGTGGTACAAGCTTGCACGAATTCTGCCACATCCTTCTCAATGGAGGGCCACCAATAATATCTGGCAATAATTGCATTAGACTTTTTGATACCAGCATGCCCGGCAATACGGGAAGCATGACCCCATTTTAATATTTGGAGGCGTCGGCGAACCGGGACAAAGGTCTTCCCAGGCGGAGCCTGCACTAGGGAGGCAGGAGCGGAATGAACCAAATGATCAGGAGATATAATGAACTGAGGAGCAGCGTCCACGTCTGTGACGTCCGAGGAGCGAGATAGAGCATCTGCCCTGATGTTCTTAGAGGCAGGCCGGAAGTGAATGCGGAAATTAAACCGCGCGAAGAATAGTGACCAACGAGCTTGGCGAGGATTCAAGCGTTGAGCAGTTTGAAGATACAAAAGGTTCTTATGGTCGGTAAAAATAGATATGGGGTGAAGCGACCCTTCTAGTAGATGTCTCCACTCTTCAAGAGCTAATTTGATAGCCAGGAGTTCACGATCCCCTATAGAATAATTTCGCTCCGCGGAAGAAAAAGTCCTAGAAAAGAACCCACAAGTATGATTTTTCCCTGAAGGAGACCTCTGTGTGAGAACAGCTCCTGCTCCGATGGAAGAAGCGTCAACCTCTAGAGAAAAAGGACGAGAAGGGTCTGGTCTGGTGAGCACCGGGGCCATAGAGAAGGTCTTTTTCAATGTTAAAAAGGCTGCCTCCGCCTGTGGAGGCCATGACTTGGGGTTGGCTCCCTTTTTGGTGAGAGCCACAATGGGGGCCACGATAGTGGAAAAATGGGGTATGAATTGACGGTAATAGTTGGCGAAGCCCAGAAATCGTTGAATGGAACGCAGACCAACAGGCCGAGGCCAATCTAATACCGCTCTCAATTTGCTAGGGTCCATTTGTAGTCCTTGGGCTGAAACAGTATAACCCAAAAAGGGCAGAGCGGTCTGGTGAAAGAGACACTTTTCTAATTTGGCATAAAGATGATGCTGCCGAAGGCGGGATAGTACCAGACGAACGTGCCGGTGATGCTCTTCGAGGGAAGAAGAGAAGATGAGGATATCATCTAAATAGACCACGACACAGGAGTACAACAAGTCCCGGAAGATGTCATTGACGAACTCTTGAAATACGGCAGGGGCATTACAAAGCCCGAAGGGCATCACCAAATACTCGAAATGACCGTCACGGGTATTAAAGGCAGTCTTCCATTCGTCTCCCTTGCGGATGCGGATCAGATTGTAGGCTCCTCGGAGATCCAGTTTGGAAAAGATCCTGGAGCCACGAAGACGGTCGAAGAGTTCTGGAATTAAGGGTAAGGGGTATCGGTTCTTTACCGTGATCTTGTTAAGACCCCGATAGTCGATACAGGGTCGGAGAGAACCGTCTTTTTTCTGTACAAAAAAAAAGCCTGCCCCAGCGGGAGAAGAGGACTTCCGGATGAAGCCCCTCTGCAGATTTTCTTGTATGTAAGTAGCCATTGCTTGAGTTTCGGGGACGGATAGTGAGTAGATACGGCCACGAGGAGGAGTGGTCCCAGGCAGGAGGTCGATCGGGCAGTCATAAGGGCGATGAGGCGGAAGGGTCTCAGCTTGCTTCTTACAGAAGACGTCAGCGTAAGCCCGGTAAACTTCGGGTAGGCCCGGTAGAGATGTGGTAGGATGATCGGTTCGAACTGGTAAAGCTTTCAAGCAATTCTTGAGGCAGGTTGTACCCCACGCCTTGATGTCCCCAGTGACCCAGTCTAGGGTAGGATTATGAAGCTGAAGCCAAGGAAGACCCAATAGGATTGGGGAAGTACAATGGGGTAACACAAAGAGTTCCAAGTATTCCTGGTGAAAGAGGCCAATCTTAAGGAGCAAAGGCTTGGTACGGTACTGCACCATACAATTCAGTCTATCTCCATTAACTGAGGCGATGAATAACGGTTTGGCCAAGCGGTTAACTGCTATGTCGTATTTCTTGATCAGGGAGGCCTCTATGAAATTGCCCGCCGAACCAGAATCCAGGAAGACCGGCAAATTAAGCACAGAGGCAGATGAGAGACAAAGCTGTGCAGGTACGGTAAATCTTGGAGAGGAAGCACACACACCCAGAGACGCCTCTCCCACCGAGTCTAGGTGCGCCCGTTTCCCAGTCGAGAAGGACGAATGGGGCAATCTCTTAGAAAATGATCAGGACTGGCGCAATACAGACAGAGATTTTCATTTCTCCTGCGAGACCTCTCCACGGGGGTTAGGCGAGAGCGGCCGACCTGCATGGCTTCCACCTCTGGAGAAGATGGTACAGATAAAGGTTTCTGAAAGGTGGGAGCCAAACGGAACATCCTCCTGTCGCGTTGGGAATCTCTCTCCAGGCGAAGTTCCTCACGCCACTCAGCAAAGCGTATGTCAATGCGAGTGACGAGATGAATGAGTTCAGAAAGGGAGTCAGGTATCTCTCGGGCCGCTAGAACATCTTTGATCTTGCTAGAAAGACCTTTCTTAAAACAAGCGCAGAGGGCCTCATTATTCCATGCTAACTCGGAGGCCAAAGTACGGAATCGAATAGCATATTCACCAACAGAAAGATCGCCTTGCGTTAAATTCAATAGAGCGGACTCGGCAGATGAGGCCCGAGCGGGTTCTTCAAAAACCTGACGGAATTCAGTAACAAAGGCCTGGACGGTGAAGGTGAGAGGATCATTACGGTCCCACAAGGGAGTGGCCCAAGCCAAGGCTTTTCCGGAGAGCAGACTAATGATGAAGGCCACTTTAGAGCGTTCGGTGGGAAATTGATCAAACAATAATTCCAGGTGCATAGAGCACTGGGCTAGAAAGCCTCTGCACAACTTCGCGTCCCCCTCATATTTTGCTGGTAAGGAGAGGCGGATTCTGGATGAGGAAACTGCTGGAGACTGCGGTGGCGGCACCGGTGACGGTGGAGAAGGCGACAGCTGCTGGGTCAAGAGTTGCTGCATCATAGCGGTAAGCTGACTAATCTGCCGAGACTGCAAAGCCACCAGCGCTGGGAGTTCGGAAGTCTCCGGCAAGGGCACCTCAGCGGGATCCATGGCCGGATCTTACTGTTACGCACCGGGTGCGAAGAAGTGGACCCGCAAGGTCTGCAGAACTGTTTTAGCAGATACCGCGTCAGGGGAGCGGAGTCTAAGGAGCCACTGGTTTTCACCAGAGCCCGCCGCAAGGCGGGATGGTCTTGTGCGGCAGGTGACTCCCAGGTCGCTACCCCCCAACAGCGGCACAGTTCCACAAACTGCTGAAGTGACGTGCCGCAGAGACAAACAGTGGTCGAAGGAGAAGGCCGAGGTCAGGACTGGCAGCGCGGGTTCAGTAGCGGTGAGACAAGCCGAGGTCGGGACTGGCAGCGCGGGTTCAATTGCGGAGACACAAGCCGAGGTCGGGACGGGCAGCACAGGTTCGAAGGTCAATGGGAGAGCCGAGGTCATACACGAGGAATCAAGCAATACAGCAATAATCATTCAGGGAACAACACCGAAGATCCGGCACAGGAAGTAAGGCAGGGTTTAATTTATAGGGAGAGCCAGAAAGGGATTGGATGGCAGAGACCAATTAACAGGGCCTTGGCCCTTTAAATCTGAGGAGGTTGACGCGCGCGCCCCCTAGTGGCCGGGGACGTGCGCGCAGGGAAGGCGGAACAGTCACAGAAGGAGGAAGCCGGCGGCCATGCCGGTCAGAGGAGGAAGCGCGGGGACCAGGTAAGGGGGAACCGCAGCCAGGGGGCCAGCAGCAGACGCCCGGATGGCGGTGGAGCGGGGAGCGCTGCAGGAAGGGGACGCAGCGCTCGCCCGAGGAGAGGCACGGAGGGGGGCGCTGCGCGGGGAAGACGCAGCGCTCACCCTAACAGGTACCTCACACCAAACTCTGCTTGTTTTCTCTCGAAAAAAATATTTTTTTTCCTTTTTTTTTTCTTATAATGCCAAATTATATAATAAATGTAATAACACCATAAAAAAGGCATCAAGGATATAATGAACCCCAAAAAGGGCGGGCCGGACGGTCTGGAATGAATTAACAGAAAAAACTATTTAAAGAATTGTGTTTTTTCTTCCAATCCATTCCAGGCCGTCCTATTCACCTTAGGTAAAAAATCAGGCTTAAACCGAAAGACCACCTTGTCTCTGTGTAACTCAAAATAAGGAGCCCTCATACATAAAGTGGCTAATTCTGAAACTCGACGCGATGATTGCCACCAAGAAAATCCCCCTGAGCATCAAAATGCTCAATGGAGCATCAATCAAAGGTTCGAAGGGAGCAGCCTGGAGAGCAGAGACCACACACCGGTAAAATAGGCTTGTGCGGGGGTCGGACATGAGTGGCACCCTGAAAGAAGGTTCTGATGAGTCTATTGTTGGCGATAGACCTCTGGAAAAAAAATTAAAAATAGATAAGGCTTAAACATGACACTTGAGATTGCTCAACTGGAGGCCCAACTCTAAACCATTCTGCAGAAATTCTAGAATTCTGGAGACAAAATATTCTCTGCAAGAAAAATTCCTGGACTCACACCAGGAAATGAAAGCCCGCCTGACCCTGTAGTATATCTTGGAGGATGTCTTCTTCTGGGCCTGGATGATGGTATGTATAACCTTGGCCAATAAACCCTTCTCTGTCAAGATCAAGGTTTCAATAGCCAGGCCATCAAAGCCAGCATTTGTAAATTCGGGTGCCGAAGAGACCCTTGTGTGAGAAGCTCTGGACAGGCGCCAGTAATCTGCCGACATCCTTACTATGTCTGAAAACCAGCTTCTCCTTGGCCAGCGAGGAGCCACCAGGATGGTTGGTACTCCCTCCTGAGCTACTTTCTTTAGTACTTGACCCAGGGGCGGAAATGGAGGAGATGCATACAGGAGATTGAACCCTGTCCATGGGGTTGTCAGAGCATCCGTTGCTATGGCCAGAGGGTCCCTTGAAAGGGACACAAACCTCGGCAGCTTGTGTCTGGATGCAAATCCACATCCAGACAACCCCAGTAGAGCCAAAGGGCTTGAAAGATCTTCTGACTGAGAGACCATTCCCCAGATGCAGAAACCCCTTGCTCAGGGAGTCTGCCTCCTGGTTCTCTACCCCCGGGATGTAAGGTATCGAGATGCAGAGAACATTATCCTCTGCCCAAACCAGAATCTGGCTTACCTCCCTTAGGGCTCTTTTGCTCCGAGTACCCCCCTGGGGGTTGATGTAGGCTACTGCTGTCCGATTGTCTGACTGGACCTAGACAGCATGACCCTTTAAACTGGGGGTCAGATGTTGAAGTACTAGCCAAACTGCTCTTAATTCCAAGAGGTTTAAGGGTAGCCGATTCTCTTTCAGACCCCATTGTCCCTGGATCTTCTGGGTCTGCCAGATGCCACCCAGCCTGTAAGACTGGCATCCGTGGTAACAATCTCCCAATGAGGCCAGCCAAACCTCTAGGGTTGACAACACAGTCTAAGTGTCTCTCTCGATCTCCTGAAGGGACGGGGCCAAGATCAACAGATCATCCAGGTACGGGATTATGTGAAAATAACCCTCAGGATGGCCATGAGACCCGCCAACACCTTGGTGAAAACCCTTGAAGCCGAGGATAGGTCGAAGGGAAGAGCCACAAATTGGAAATGTTGGCCCTTCAGGGCAAATCTTTGTCCTGGAAAAATAGGGATGTGAAGATATGCATCCCTTATGTCTACTGTGGTCATGAAATCTCCGGGTTGACGCAACCTCACAGCCGACCTCAAAGTCTCCATGCGGAAATGTTTCAACCGAATGAACTCGTTGAGACCCTTTAGGTCTAGAATTGGACGCAGCGATCCATCCTTCTTGGGTATCGTGAACAGATTGGAGTAAAATCCCTGACTTTCTTCCTGAAGGGGTACTTGACAAATTACTCCTGTACAAAGGAGATGCAGAACAGAGGCTCTCAAGGCTTCTGCTTTTTGCAGGTCTCGGGATGCCCTTGACCAAATGAACCTTGTGGGTGGTCTGGCTGCAACCTCGATCTGGTAGCCTGAAGACACCACTTCCTGAATCCAAAAATCTGACACGTAGCGCTTCCAGATTAAAGCAAACTGCAGGAGCAGTGAATGAGAGGAACCTCTACCACCCGGAAAGGACCAGTATGATGAGGACTTCCGAAAAGGATGAGTAGATCTCCTCCTTTGAGGAAGCTTTCCATCCTTGACCATGAGATCAAGCTGCTCCCCAAAAAGCTGGCTCCCTAAAAAGGGAAGATCCGTAAGAGACTTCTTGGCGGCAGCATCAGCCGACCATTGCTTCAGCCATAGAGAGCGGCGTAAGGCAATAAGAAGAGCAGAGGTTCTGGTACCTAGCCTGACCACATCATCCATAGCAGTGATAAGAAAGCTATTAAAATCTAAGCAAGCTGTGAACTCCTTGGAATCCTGAGCATGTCTGCTAGATTTAGCCCTGGCCATAAGCTGTTTTACCTTTTTCCTCATAGCCAAGGAAACAATAGAAATGGCACAAGCAGGGCGCAAGAGCGAACCCACCATGGCAAAGACATGGCGAGCCAACTGATCCATTCGCCTTTCAGTAGGATCTCTTAAAGAAGCATTATCAGCAGAGGGCATGATAGTAGTGTTGGACAGGCCCGACACGGGTGGGTCCACATGAGGAGGAATTGACCATAATTTAACCATGTCAGAAGGGAAAGGATTTCTAGAGTCTAGGATCCTAGGGACAAAAGGCAGTTTGTTAGGATTTTCCATTCTTTTAGCACAATCCTGGAAAAATGTGATTGTTCAGGGGAGCCTACCTCTGTCTCTTGAGCCCATATAAATCACCATTCCTCCTTTTGACAGCCTTAGGAGGGGAAATCTGTAAAGTTTCAAAAACAGAGGAAAGTAAGCCTTCTGTTTCATCTGGGAGCAAAGAATCCTCAGCAGATGAAAAAATATTAGACTTACTGTCCTCGTCACAAGAGTGGTTCTTCAACCCTTGCTTCTTCCTCCTTGGAACCAAAAGAGGCAAATAAATCCTCCTCAGAATAAGCGGGTTCCAAATGCCTTCTTTTACCTGAGGCCTTCTTAGGGACAACCAATAAGAGTTGTTTCTCCAGGTTAGCCATTCTGAGTGCCAGGTCTGAATGTGCCCCAGTGCCTCCCCCTTCCCTAGGGGCTGACTGAGGAGGCTGAGCTTCAGAAGGGCGCCATATTTAATGAAGGACTAGATACTGTGGCACTAGTCCCATTATGATTGTAAACAATTCCTTTGGCGCAAGCGAAACAAACCGTGCTGAAACCACCCAGGGGATCTTGTCTGCACAAAGAGCAGAGCTTGTTTTGTCCGAGTGGGATACCCGACTACCTATCCCCTGATGCCTCATGGTGATTTTTTAGCATGCAAAAAAGATTTTTAAAATCCTAAGCTTATAACCAATCCCCTAAAAGTGACTGGGAGGAACCACAACCCTATTATCCTTCTTCCCACAATCTAAAAAACAAAAACGGAGAATAAAATCCTATTTTATTACACTTTACTTTTTTTCTTTTTTTTTTTTAAACAACACAATATATGGTCATATTAACAATAATAAAAATAACATTAATGCATGAAAAAAATAATAACCGACGACCCACTTACCCCTCCGAGGGAGAAACAGGAACAGGAGCCACGACATCCCTGGAAACCGAGGCCCCGGGAAGCGGTCGGCCCAAGCCGTGGGACTAAGTGGGGCCTGCAGCCAGCACGACCCGCCGGGGCCCCGGGGAGCGACTTCCCAAACCGCGGAGCTATACGGAACCCGCGGCCGGACCCTGAAACATGCGTTGCCAGCAGACCCGCCACAGCCTCGGGGAGCGTTGCATGCTGCAGCGGCAAAAGAGTGGCCCCAAGCAGAGACTCTGGGCAGCAGAAGGCCGCATCGCTGCTCTCAATTACCTGAGCCTGTCAGTAAACCGGCGGTGGCGGCTGCCTCTCTCATGGCGGAGAGAGCATAGTGAAGCCGGTGAGCCAGCTCCGCCCCCAAAAATGATGTCACAATAGAAAAAACACGCCCCCTTAAAGAAGAGGCGCAAAATTTAAACAATGAAAATAAAGTAAAACACATGTGGGAAGAAAGGTGGGTAGTACATAAAAATATACACAGTTCCCCAGCAGGTACACCAGGCAAAAACCTGCAGCTGACTTGCTTTTTAAAGAAAGCCTGCAGCACTGAGCGAGTTGGGTCAGAGGGATCCGTGGGAATAAGGCTGTGCAGAAAACCGTCAGGGTATATCCCCTCTTGCTGCCAATACCTAACCTTGAGAGAGATCCAAGCAACCTTCACAGTCCAATCCAACAGCAAGAATGAAACTGGTTTTGATTAACCCTTCTAGTGCCAGCTACGTGAGTCTCACGTAGCAGCCTCTACTCCACTTAAGTGCCAGCTACGTGAGACTCACGTAGCTGGTTTGAAACCCCCACAGTAAAAAAAATATAACATTAAAATACTCACCTGACCCCTCGTTGGATCCAGCCGGGTCTCCTCTTTAATTTGGTGCCATCCGATCCCCCATGGGGGGTCGGATGGCTCCAGGAGAGCCCCCGGAATAGGCCGCCCCCCCCGCTTCTGCAGCAGCAGCTGCTAACTGTAAAAAAAAAAATAAATAAAAATGACATTCACTTACCTCCATGTGCGCTGGCTCCCGCTGTCCCTCCTCTTCACCTGGGGGGCCTCCGATCGCCCCCCAGGACTTACCGATCTTCAGGAGAGAGCCCGGGAGGCTCTCTCCTCTCTCCTCCTCGATGGCGGCCGCCATCTTGCCGCTAAGACGCCTTCCCGGTCCGTCTCCGTGCCAAGCCCCGCCCCTTTTGGGGGCGGGGCTATGACGTCATCCCAGCCCCGATCACCGGCTTCAGCGTTCTCAGCTGTCAGATGCCGGTGATCGGCAACGGGGAAGGAGGTGGCAGGAGATCCTCTGATCTCCTGCCTCCCCCTTCTCTGGATGCCGATCACCGGCATCTGTCAGCAGAGCGGCGCGGGACAAAGGAGCTTACAATCGGAGGTAAGTACAGTAAAAAAATTTTTTTTTTTTTTTTAATAAAATACTTTTGTGTGGTGTTTTTTTTCATTTAACCCTTTGTGAACTGGTAAGGGGTCCATGAGACCCCTTATACCAGTTCACAAGGCTCTGGGTATGGCAGGTCACCTGCGGCAAGCGGGTGACTTGCCATAACCCCCAGCCCCCCATTACCTGCCTCCCCAATGGCCAGGGGGGGGCAGAAGGGCCCGGGCCACTTAGTGGCTATGTGGGCTAGTAGCCTGCAGGGCCAGGGGCCACCAACGCTGGCCCCTGCGCCCTGTTCTACAAGCCCCCATAGCTGGCCCGGGTCGGTAATGCTGGGTAGGGGGGACCCTACGTCATTTTTTTTTGGGATTTTTAAGGGTTTTTAACCCTTAAAATTCCAAAAAAAAATGGGGTCCCCCCCCTAGGAGGGGGAACCCTATGTCATTTTTTTTTTAATTAACCCTTTTGTTTTCTGTCATCCAGCAGCTATAAAAGGCTGAAAGAGTGCTCCACTATGGATGGGAGGTAAGTATTAAAAAAAAAAAAATAATAAAATATTTTTTCTCTTTGTGTGTCTGTGTTTTTTTTTTACATTTAACCCCTTGTGAACTGGTAAGGGGCCCATGACCCCTATACCAGTTCACAAGGCTGGGGGAGGTGGCAAGTCACCTGCGCTAGCCGGTGACTTGCCATTAACCCCCGGCACCCCCATTACCTGCCTCCCCAAAGCCCAGGGGGGGGCAGAAGAGCCCGGGCCCACGGGCTATGCGGCATGTAGCCTGCAGGGCCAGGGGACACAAAAGCTGGCCCCTGCGCCCTGTTCCTCCAAACCATGCATAGCTGGTCCCGGGCTGGTTACTTTGGGTAAGGGGGGGCCCATGTCATTTTTTTTTTATTTTTTAAGGATTTTTAACCCTTAAAAATCCCCCCCAAAAATGCCCCCCCCCCCTCTCGGGAGGGGGGACCCTATGTCATTTTTTTTTCTCGATTTAACCCTTTGTAGTGTGGATGGTAGTTGTATTTTATTTGTAAATGTTAAAAATTACTTGTTTCAGTTAGGGGGGTCTCCTGGGCAGGAACAGGGGGCTACCGATAAATATGTGGTACCGTTCTAATCGGTAGAAATGGGGCTTTCACATGCAATATGGTTTTCCCTAATCAAATACATTTTTTATTTAAAATAAAGGAGGCAATTTTCTAAAAAAATTTTTTTTTTTTTTTACGTAATAATAAATAAAATTAATAATAAATAAAATTTACAAACAAGACATTTCATGTTAAAGCCTAAACTCTGCTGCAAAAAATATATATATAATTTTCCTGAAAATTCCAGCAAAAATGATGCAAAACATGGCGCAAAATGGGGAAAAATGACCTGTCAACAGAGGGTGACAAAATCTCAAGTAAGCTGGCAATTAAAAGGGTTAATAGTACCTCTGCATATTGGGTATTGTTCTGTTCGGCGGACCTTGCGCTTTCAGACTTAGCTTGTTTTTTCTTGTTTGCATATTTATATTTTAGGAAAAGGTGTTTTTTATTCTGCTTTTTTATACATTTTTTAGGGAAACTCTGCGCAACCAAAGAGTTCTTTGAGGGATTAATTCCAGAAAGATGAGCCCACTACAACAAGCTGGGTACGCTTAGAAAGCTTAACATGTTTACTTTCAGGGAATATATGGTTTATGGGGGATATTCCAAATGTAAAGGGTTGTTTTAGTTGAAAAATCGCAAGGTGCGCACTTTGTCTGCAGAGCTGAAATTTTCAAGAAAAATTACCGTTATGTTCATGCTTTACTTTGGGGTGTTTGGCAACTCTTCCCTTGACAGAACCTATGCATGTTGGGTATTGTTCTGTTCGGGGGATGTTGCTTTTTCAGATTTTTTTGTTTTTTCTTGTTTGTATATAGTTTTTTTAGGAAAATGTGGCTTTGATTCTGCTTTTTTATCCTTTTTTTAGGGAAACTCTTTGCAACCAAAGAATACATTGAGGGATTACTTCTAGAAAACTGTGGCTACATCAACAAGCCTGGTACAAATAGAAAGCCTGAGGTGTGTACTTCCAGAGAATATATAGTTTGTGGGGGGTATTTCAAATGTAAAGGGTTGTTTTTCTGGAAAAACTGCAAGGTGCGCATAGCGCATATCACAGTTGTGTTTTTTCTGAAAATCCCCTAAAGCTCTGTTTCAGTTTGGGGGAGTCTCCTGGGCAGGAAAAGGTGTTTACCTATACATATGTGGTACCGCTGTAACTGTGAGAAATTGGGGTTTCACACACAATAAGATTTTATTGACAAACTTACATTTTTTATTACAAAAAAACACTACAAATTGTAAAAAATTGATTTTTTTACATTTTTTTGCACATATTTCGCCAAAAAATATTGAGAATACACCTAAAAAATTACAAACAAGACATTTCATGTTAAAGCTCAGACTCTGCTGAAAAAAACAATATATCATTTTCCTGGGAAATCCCTGGGAATCCCTTCAAAAATCACATTTGAACATGGGGAGTGCAAAATAGTGCAAAATGGTCTGGCAACAGAGTGTGACAAAAACTCCAGGTAGGCTGGCACTTAAAGGGTTAAAGGCAGCTGCTATTTATGGGCCCAGGAAGGGCCACACCTTTTTTATCTTGCAGTCCACGCTCTCCGGGCAGGAATTACCCAAATGTACTGAATAGGACAGCCTGGAATGGATTGGAAGAAAAAAGATTGGATCTAACTCTGGGATGGTACCTCACTGTTTCTGAGCCTGCTTCCCATTGCATTAAAACCAAAAATTTAAGATTGTGCGGTTAAGGCTGTTAGGCATGAGGCATCTCTACAGATATAATTTTAACAATGAGGTAAATATTAGTATTTTTTACAAATTTGTAACATTTATGGTGCATTTATTAAATGTGGAGATACTCAGAGTTTTAGGAAGAGGTCCTTCACATTGTAATGGAAGCTATTTAGTCTGTAAAAAAAAATTCTACTTCATTTGAAATGTTTTGCATCCCATCTGAAGAATTTGAGAAACTCTCATATACGATGGGAAGCCTCTCCAAATGTTACTAGATTACATCTTGATTGCATAAAAAGAGCTGGTGATGTAGCATTTTAGAACATTTTTATCTGATGAAATGTTGACGTTAAGCCTCTTTTTAATTAAACACATATTGAGCTGAAATGATATTATCTTTTGACCATGTTGTCTCTCGTTATAGCACTCTGTTCCAAAATTCCTTTTGTCAATCTCCTTTAAGTTTAAATCAGAAGACATAAACCAATGCAATATTTTTTATCCTACAGCTTTTCGTTAAGACTCACAAAATATTTGAGTCTTCATAAAAAAGTATGATATTGTATTTGGCACATAATTCTTAAAATTGTCCATAGATGTCTTCCTTTTCTGTTCTCTTGTGACAACAAAATTAGTTAATGTGTTTATGGATGCTATTTTCTTTCCTTTAAAGGGAAAGCCAAGGCAATGGCAATAATAAGGCAGCAAGGAACTCATCTGAAGCTTGTGCCTCCTCCATTTTCTACAGCACGATGTAGATGCTTTAGCAGGACTCCCACCCTTTTAATGTCAATTTTTCTATGACCAAGTACAAATGTGGTTGCGCAGCCACTTCTGTTTCCCAACGTTTGTGTGAATGAGCCTGGCAAGCCGCAGAGGCCATGTTTGCCGAACTTGTTCACACCGGGGCGCTGAGGGACAGGAACAGCCATACGACCAGATTTATTATGTGGTCATGAACAAAATGTAAGGGAAAGGACAGATTTTGGAGACATGCTACATTTACAGCACGTTGCAGGAAATGAAGGAGAAGCACATGAGACAGGCATCAAGTGAGCTCCTTGCTGCCTTAATATTGTCATTGCCTGGAATGTGGCAAAAATAAATAAAAAGCATAGTCAAATAGGTTATTATCCTAGTTTTCTCCTGAGCTAGTATGTGCATGCATTATCCTGTTGGATGCCATTACGTGTTTCAGTTCTTCAAATTACCTTACTATTTCTCAATGTGGACATTTGATATAGCATGAAATTGAAGCATTTAGAGAGTAACACATAATTTAAAGTGGCAAACTGGTACTCATCCTGGTCACTTGTACAAGTGTTTATACTCATACAGTAGGTACATTAAAGTTCTCCAGAAATCCTGGGGCATCCCTCAGTATTGATATGATGAGTATGGGAATAACACATGGACTTCATTGCAAAAATGAAATGAGATATCAATTTCTGTCTTGCAAATAGGATATCTGTAGTCAGTGGAGAATTCTAGTCCAGTAGATTTACCACTCAGCTGCTAAAGCAGTAAACAAAAGATGTGACTGCTGCTGGAACATCAATGGGTATTTTGTGTGACTTTCTGGGACCTCCTGAGCCGCTACTAAATTCCTTGTTGCCAATCATCCACCCCTCCCCCACTGAATTCTGAAAACCTGCTCCTCCTCCTGAGATGTGTCCTAAGCTCCATGAAATTGGGGCTCTCATGCCAAAACTGACCAGATGTCTCACTCAGTAGGACAGTCCCACTTTGAGGCCTATTGTCCCTCCAAAAACTTTAGAAACACCTAAATGTCCCACTTTGCTGACATTTGGAAGACTCTCCCACCAAATGCAGAATGCTGGATGTCTGGGTGGTTTGCAACTGCTCTGACTCTGAATCTGCTCTGAATGGGGGTAGTGGAATGCATGGACTTCTAAACATTGGCTCAATCATCAACATTTTTTATGGACCAAATATTCCTAGAGCATGGGACCCGCTACATGCTAAACCACACCCCTATCTCGCCCATCCCCAATAAACTGGTATAAACTGTCCCACTTTGAGGACCCAAAAAATGGTCATTTTAGCCATGCCCTCTCTCCCTCCTCCTCTTCCTGTCACTGCTTTACTTTGAGTGCTCCTCTCCCTTGTAACATAGTCGTTACCTGGCTGCTTACTTTTTCTAAGCATCCCCCAATTCAAACAATAGCCATGCTGCAATCAAGAGTGCTGCAAAATCTGTGCTCCACTAGGTCTGGGGAAGGCATATACCTGGATCACCACTTTGGGTGCTCCTCTGTCTTTAGTACTGAGCCAAAATCAGCATGACTTTCTTCATATTCTCAAACATTTTTTACACATTTTTGAAACTATACCTCTTTTCTGCCAACATTTTTAGCCTTCCTGTTCTCTCATACTGTAAATGCCCTTTATTCTTAAAGTGAACCAAAACTCAAATAAATGAGTAGGCCCTTTGTCAGAAGCAGACTGGGGCCAAAAAAGCCCAGGACTTTAGGGGCCCATGGCCATTCAATGAGCAGCCCACAACATTCCTGCATCTACAACAGTCCCACAATGTGCTTCCATTCAACAGGCTGAGACATAGTCACTCTTGAACATGTGGTATTGAAGGTTTAGCATTGTAGGGGCAGAGGGTAAGTATAGCTCCCTACAGCCATGATACTGAGTCTATAGCATTACAGGGACAAAACTTTGCCTGGGGTGTCTTGGCTAGGGGAATACACTGGGGCTGGGTGTACGGGGGGTTGAGGGGGAACTTTAGAAGCAGGGATTGGAAAGGGTGTTGGAAGAAGCAGCCCAGCTGGCCTCAAAGCACTGCAGCCTACCAGGAATTCTCCCGGGTCTCCCTATGGCCAATCTGGCCTTTTCCCTCTGTAAGAGATTTCCTTAGGAATGCCCTGCAGTTTGAATACCCATTGAATTCGCATATACTTAGCATGATCCTGGATCCCATTGCTGCAGCTAGGCTTACCGGCACTCTGCAGCATCCTCACTTCCTCCGATCCACACAGCACTGGCAGCAGATATTCGAGTACCGTGGCTATGCAGCAAGTGTGCAGAGGCTGCCAATGACCCAGGCATGCACAGTGGGATCAAGGATTGAAGTGAACCTATGGTGAAGCAAGGGGGTTTCACACTGTAGGGCATGAATGGTCTAGCCGGAGCAGGCCAAAGAAAAGTATGCACTGGTGGAAGAAAGGCTGCAAGGAGAAGAACTAGTATATTTCTCAAAGAACATGTGGAAAAAAGGCATGTGTTTTGACACATTACTATACATTTTCATAGAACATTATGTACAAATTGTAGCAAAAGGGCAGTTTGTTTAAGTTTCTCAAAATTAATAGATAGCTGAACTTTGAAGTATAATGGCATAGAACTATTGCTGAAGGTATGCTCACAAGTGTAATTTAGCTCCATGACTTTCTTAATAATAGTAAGACTTGTATATAATTCTAGTGTTTTAACATGTCAGTTTCTGCCTAATGCTGAATGTTATGTTACAGCGTATTCAAAGTTCTTTAGATTCCAAGAGACTTGTAGAACAATCTGACCCCAATTAAAATGAAATTGGCATTCCTAAACAATTTAAAGTGTACATGTGCCCTTGTTTAATTGTCGCAGGAGATGAAATTTGGCAGCTTCCTGGCCTTAACAATGTCAGTTTGTCTGCAAGCATCGGGAGCATTTCATTGTTTTATTTCCCTTGCTAGCAAATGAACAGCTCTGCTTATATAGATCTGAAACATATCTAGTTACTTTTATAAATAATCTGGAAATACACATGTTTCTAGATTTAAATGTTTATTTCAGAGATCTCCATTGTTAATTTCAGGAAGTCTAATCAACACTTTTACTTAAAAAAACTTAAAATAACATTTTAGGTTGCACCTCTTGCTTGGCTGAGCATTAATGTCACCACTATGTGAGTCAAGGGAAGCAAGACGCATTCTCATTTGCTTCATCTTCCAAAACTAGAGGATCTGGTGGAGGAAAAGGAGGGCTGTCAACCAGGCAGAGAAGAAGGGTCTGTGAAATATCAATTTTGACACAAGGAGGGGGGGGGAAAGAAAAAACAAATAAATCATGTTGTATGCCAGAGTAGGGCAGGGTCTGTTGCGACAAAGCAATCATCTAACAAAAAAAGTCATAGGTGAATAGAGCCATGTGTCAGGCCCAAGGACCATCTTATTTTGAGTTAGTCCATGTATTTTTTGTTATGTAAACCCAACATCAATTAGTAGCCAGAAAGCAGAAGTCTCATTTGCCTCTCGTTTGTTTTCAGCAGCCTAGGGCCAAAGCTATAGCAGGGCTCCAATGTTTTACCTTTTCTCAATTTCATTCCCCCAAGACCATCCAAAAAAATGGTTCTACAACTATTTGTCCCTTGGTGCTCCCGGTGTGAGGTAGCATGGCAAGTCACAGTGATACTACAATAAAATGTGTCCATGTTAGCAAGTATATAAATGGTTAGTATTGTTGCTCTACAGGCAACAAAAATTGATAGCAAAGGAGGGGTGGCAGCCCTGTTAGCAGGGCAATTAGGATACAAAAGTCTTAAAGGAGCCACAGCACTCAGCCCTGTTAGCTTGCAGACCAACTTAAGACTTTTGTATCCTAGTTTCCCTGCTAACGTGCACCTCCCAGGTTAGTTATAAAATGGTCTGAGCAGCTGCCACCCCTCCTTTGTTTCTTTTGAATTTGTGCAAGCACATGGGGTGTAGGGTCTAGGCTGTATTGCAAGGTCTTTGACCCTTCCACCCCATGGCTTGCACTTGAGGTTTAGGGCAACCTCAGGTAAGCCTGCTCCCAATTTATCTAATGAATTGTATGTCCCAAATGGGGCTCTCAGATATTAGAGTTAGGACTGCGCCTCACAGAGGCACCTTGGCGCTGGTGGTGCAGCTTAAGCATACTTCTGCAGATGTGTGTGACCGAACCCTCTGTTTTTAACCAAGTCTAGAGACAGATTGTAGGTTGGTCTGCAAGCTAACAGGGCTGAGTGCTGTGGGTCCTTTAAAAAAATGATAGCGTGACCCTTACCCAAAGTGTTTAGTGGGCTGGTACATACTCTAGGCTTACTTAATAGTATCTACAAAAAGGATAAGTGGGTATAGGCAAGCCCAGTCTAATTTATAATCGCCTATGGGTGCGACCCTGCCTTCACTCAGTAGAAAATTAATTCAAGTATATTCAAAAAATGAATTTCTTTATTGAGATTTAAAAGAAGAGGGGAAGCGTTCATAGACTGGTCTGTTCCCTCCACATGTGATTTAAAACAATTCAAATATCAGACAAATATTAGTATTCAATATATAAACATGAATTAATAGAACAATCAATAGTCTCCCGATTCTTGAACTTGGTAACTGTTTTGGCATACTAGTTCCGCCTGGTAAGGCTCCCTCAGAGCCAATTATCGATAATAAATGATGCATATGTAGATCTGTAACCAAGACAATGATTACAAGAGAATTTGGTAATGAAAGTTGTTTTTGATATAAACAAAAATTAATCAATGTATACTGAGTATCAGAACTAAACAAATCATACCTGATCAATATACAAATAGAGATGATAACATGATTTTAATGATGGTTCATCATGGCCCCCAGTAACAAAAAAATGTGCTCGAGGTGAGTATTTTCAGAGGGTCTGTGGTATGATATAAAACACAGAAATGGGTAGTTCAATTATTAATCTGAATAGCTATATTGCTTTACTGTCTATATGGTTAATTATGTCACTAGCGTTATATGGCTTACTGGCGGATTTTGCGAAAGATCTACAGCAGAAGGTAAAGGTGATCATTCTTGCAGCACATTCTGAACAACTACAAAATATTTTATTTTGAACACAATACAACAGTTTAAATAAAGTATATACTGTAAAATTAAATGTTGTCTCAGAATGTGTGTATGTAATAATATGCTACATGACTTTGACATTTTGGCTGTATTATCAGTCATCTATGAGCTAGCTAAATAGAGACTAACATTCAACAGTGCACCACTGGTAATCATGCTAAAGATTTAGGCCCTTATTTATGAAGGGATAGCGCCAGGTAGTGACTCTTTAGCGACAGGTAGCGAGAGGTATCGGCATGAGAACGCCGGCTCAAATACGCAATTACACATTTATGAATCCAATCCTGTTTAGCGACTGGGAGAACGCCATGTAGCGTTAGATTCAACATGATCCCAGCCTCAGCGAACAGCGCCTGCGTTCAGCCTTGCCGAACGCCAGGTATTACCTCTCGCTACCTGGTGCTGTCCCATACATTTCTATGGCAGAAACTCAAATGTATTTTTTTGGTATTATATTTATTTATTTTCAAAAATACAAATGTGTTAAAAATTATTCCTGAAGTGTATGTAATGTTTCCAATGTTTTGTTTTTTTTACTTCGAAAAGTTAATTTGTAGTGTGCCACTTAAATGTAAAACTCACACCCCTACCCCAATGTCATTCCCGTTATTTTTCCAGTTTTTAACTTTTGTTTACACCACAAAAAATCACTTTAATCTAACCGTGTCTGGCGCTCTATGCCGCAGTCAGCCAAAAAACAGCGCCCACGCTATTTCCTAGAAATTTCTTGTTGAATCTGGGTTATTGCGGCGAGGGCCAGTCACTATGTCCAGTCGCTGGCTGTGGCGCTGTGCTGTTCATACATGTTTTTTTTTTTTTTTGGACCATGAAATTCCTTGTAATGCCAAGAGTCGCTGTTGTTGAATAAGCGGCAAAGATTTTCGAGCATCTGAGTCCACTAGCATGACCTTGAAACCACAGTTAAAGTTAATATTAACTCATTAGTGATGACATTGTGAAACACATTGTTCCCCCTTACATTCTTGAAGCATTCAAATGTATCCCAACCTAATTCTGTAGTCATGTTTTTAACACATTCACATATCTATATATAAAGAGGTCTTAATGTATGTGTTACTCTCTCTGGAATTACGTTGCAAAAAAGAATTACGCAACATAAACAAAAATATGTAAGAAATACATTTTAGCTTGTGTGTATGGAGCCGCTGAGCTTGTTATGTTTACGCTATTTTAACCTTTGCATATCCTTGCGATATCATAGGCGTATGTTAGCGTATTATTAATGCGAGGAGTGTCAGATTTTTAGCTTTCACTTTCGTTTTTGCTACTTCCGGTTTCCACCTACGAGGATCCATCATGCGGCCCAGACGCCCTGCCAGACGTCTCCCCAGCTATTCCTCCGATTCTGCCCACCCCCCCCCCCTGTCCCCCCTGGCGCCGGGAAAATGAGGGCGTTCATAGGCTCTATGATGCCTACGCCTCAGGTAAGTTTCACATCACAACATGTTAGTACTAAACATAATGTAGTTGTATTCGGGATATTATTTTGAGGTGTCCTTTTTTTTGTTTTCCCTCAACACAGATAAGTGTCCTCCCCTGGGAAAACGCGGAAAGGGATACCAATCTGCGGGGGAGGGTCCCTCTCATCAGTCCCATCTAGAGGACCCAGGGGAGGAAGGGGATGACGCCCCAGAGGAGCGTGCTGCTGGGGGGAGGGCAGTATGGAGCCTCATCTCCTCACAGTTGGACTCTCAAAGCCATTGTGGCCACTCTTAAGTGGGGAGTCCAAGTGGGGAGGAGGACATGGACTCGCCCACACTCCCTCAAGGATCAGGGAGTGAGAGGGAGGAGGGTGGCCCATCGGTTTTGGGATCTTCTGGGCCGATTGTGAGGAGTAGAGGCTCCACGCCTCCACCTCAGAGTCCTCCCTGGGATACCAGCGACAGTTCATCGCCTGGTGAGTGCATTTCTAATTGTTGTTTGTCTGTTCCAGGTTGAATCTGTGCTGTGTTAAATATCCTGTGCCATCATTATCTGTTTTCAGGGCATCATAGAGCCGGCACCTCCAGCAGCTATGCACCAGACCTTGCACTCGGGCATAGTCGTGGTAAGTGTTTTTGGTTATCAGTCACATGGTGTATGTAATGAGATTATAAAATACATACACATGTTTTATGCTACCTAGCATTATATTGTGGTGAAATTTTCAGTAACACCACTCCAGTTCAATACAAATGCAAGCAAGCACAAATATAATTTTTAGTGATTACAGTATGATGCTGCACTGCAAATGTGTTAGCAAATGTACACTTTTTTTTTGCTACCACATGTGCCAGACTAAAATATAAATATGTTCATGTCAATTTAAATTCAGTAATTTTCATTGCACTGGGAATGT
Organism: Gastrophryne carolinensis; assembly: GCA_027917425.1. NCBI lineage: Eukaryota > Metazoa > Chordata > Amphibia > Anura > Microhylidae > Gastrophryne > Gastrophryne carolinensis. Next base: position 220,525,207 of record CM051234.1, read on the forward strand.
GTACCAAAAATGTATGTAAAAACAGGACAATGTTATTGAGTGCTCCATGTGGCCTAATTAAATTATACAGCTGACCTCATGAACCACTAAACACCATGCTAATGACTTCTAAACATGTGTAAAACCTTGTTAGCATGATTTAGATCAGACAAAAAACAGGTGGATGTAGAAGAATAAGATTCAGGGACCAAGCTTATGACGTTTTTTGTTGGGTTTTTGTCGGACCCCGTCACCATACTCCCCACCTCAGCTCCAGGAACCCCCAGCAGCATGGTCCCTAGCCACAGCTGCGATGGTGAGTCCAATTACTTGTTTGCAAAACATACTTTTACAACCACGCATAAGGGTTAATGTCATTATGGGGTTAATTAGCAGACATGTAGATGACATTTGGCCATGGCACAATCAGAAATGCATGTATGCATGCTAGATTGTTGCCTCCCCTTTGTTTAAACGTAAACACATAATACATTCGTGTGTTTGTTCAATAACAAACTCATTCAATATTAATTTTGATAACTATAATAGGAATAGCAGAAGGATTTGTTTAGTTAGTATTATGGACATGAGTACTTTAGGCAAACCGGAAAAATACCATTTTGTGAAATACTCACCTGTAAAATGGGTATTATAAGTATGTCACACACCCCGCTTCAGAATATCCATAACATGTGGGTAATACCGACCTGAAGGGGCGTTCCTGCAGAGATGATAGCAAAAAAGAAAGCCCCTCCCTGATCCATAAATACCTGGGACCTCCCACTCATCACCCAGTATATAGAAGCAGTAAGGTAAGGGACCAGGAAGAGGCAAATATAAATCAAAATAACGCAAAGTTCACAATATAAAGGATCCCGAATACAAGAAGGGCGGGTGAAGCGGGGTGTGTGACATACTTATAATACCCATTTTACAGGTGAGTATTTCACAAAATGGTATTATTCTAAGTATGTCACACACCCCGCTTCAGAATATCCATAACATGTGGGACATCCAATAGCAGTGTCCATAAAGAGGGCGGGGATCCAAAACAAGGCACAATGCACAACTTAAACCACAACAGCTTGCAGAACTTTGCGGCCAAAAACAGCATTCGCTGAGGCCCGAACATCAACCTTGTAAAACTTGGAAAAAGTGTGAACAGAGGACCAAGTAGCGGCCTTACAAACTTGCTCAACAGAGGCCTGGTGCTGGAAAGCCCAGGACGCTCCAACCGCACGAGTAGAATGAGCAGTAACACGAAAAGGGGGACTCCTCCCCTTGGCAGAATAGGCCCCAATGATGGCCTGACGAATCCATTTACTAATGGAAGATTTGGCAGGAGCCAAACCTTTCCTAGGCCCAAAAGGCACCACAAAAAAAGCATCAGTCTTACGAAAGGAAGACGTAACCACCAGATAATATTTCACAACACGGACTACATCCAAGGAATGCAGCGCCCTTTCCTTGTCGTTGCTGGGGTGAGGACATAGAGAAGGCAGAACAATGTCCTGATTCAGATGAAAGGCAGAGACCACCTTAGGAAGAAAATCCGTCTTGAAACGAAAGACAACCTTGTCCTGATGCCTTTCGAAGTACGGAGCTTTAATGGATAAAGCTGCCAACTCAGAAACCCGCCTGACCGAAGTGATGGCCACCAAAAAGGCCACCTTTTGGGTAAGTGAAGACAAAGCAATCTCATTCAAGGGCTCAAACGGGGGACCCTGAAGAGCAGAAAGAACCAGGTTCAAATCCCAAACTGGAACAAAGGGCTTCCTAGGAGGCCGTACATGCGTAACTCCTTGGAAAAAAGTCTTGACTAAGGGATGAAGAGCAAATGACCTTTGAAAAAACACCGCCAGGGCAGAAACCTGCCCCTTCAATGTACTAAGTTGAAGCCCCAAATCCAGACCATGTTGAAGAAACTCCAGGATTCTGGAAATGGAAAACTCCCGACAAGAGAAAGACCTACTTTCACACCAGTCAATATAGGACCTCCAAGTCCTATAGTAAATAGTAGAGGAAGAGCGCTTCCTGGCGCTAATGAGAGTCTGAACCACCGCGTCAGAAAGACCTTCTTCCTTTAAGATGGCGGTTTCAGCAGCCACGCCGTCAAAGCCAGCGAAGGTAAATTGGGATAGCGCAGCCGACCCTGGGTGAGCAGGTCCGGCAGAAGAGGCAGAACAAACTGATCCTCTGCCAGTCTTACCAGGTCTGCGAACCAAACCTGCCTTGGCCACCTTGGTGCCACTAGAATCGCCGACACGCCCTCCAGAGTCAGCTTGCGCACCACTCTGGCTACCATTGGAAACGGAGGGAACAGGTAAAGGAACCCCAGATCCCTCCAGTTCAGAGACATGGCATCCACTGCCAGAGCCAGAGGATCCTGCGAGAGAGACACAAAGACTGGAAGCTTGTGATTGTGACGAGAGGCAAAGAGGTCCACCACTGGGAACCCCCACCTGAGACATATCGAACGAAACACCGTGGGACTGAGAGACCACTCCCCCTGACGAGAGGAGGCTCTGCTCAGCAAGTCCACCTCCGTGTTCTCCACTCCCGGAATGTAGACTGCTGAGATACACGGGACGTGACTCTCCGCCCAGTCCAGAATCAAAGACACTTCCCTGAGGGCACTCCTGCTGCGAGTCCCCCCTTGGTGATTGATGTAAGCAACCGCCGTCCTGTTGTCCGACCGGACCTGAACTGGCAGGCCTCTCAACTGATGAGTCAAGCGAAACAGAACCAACCTGATGGCCCTCAACTCCAGAACATTGATGGGCTCGTGAGCCTCCTGCGGACTCCACAGACCCTGAAACTGGAGGTCCTTCCAAACACCCCCCCAACCTGACAGACTGGCATCCGTGGTGACAGTTTCCCAGCACGGGGCCAGAAAGGATCTGCCCTGCGACAGATTGGCCGACCCCAGCCACCATTGCAGGGATCGACGAACTCGGGGAGTCATCAGGAAGGACTGATCCAACGATAGAGGAGACTTGTCCCAAACCTTCAACAGATGAAGCTGAAGCGTCCTTGTATGAAACTGCGCAAAGGGAACTGCCTCGAATGAGGCCACCATTAACCCCACCAGCCTCATCCCTAGCCGGATGGACGGACGAGGGGCCGACAAGAGAAGCCGAGCTAATTCCTGAATCAAAAGAATCTTGGCCTGAGGCAGAAACACCCTGGCCTGCGAAGTGTCCAGAGACATTCCCAGAAAGGTCACTACTCTGGACGGAGAGAGAGAAGACTTGGGGTGGTTGACCACCCAACCAAACCTCTCCAGGGTGGACACCACCATTCTGGTATCCAACTCCGCTTGGTTGAAGGAGGAGGCCATGATCAGAAGATCGTCCAAATAGGGCACAATGCGGATGCCCTGAACCCTTAGCAGAGCCATCACCCCCGCTAGCACCTTGGTGAACACCCGAGGGGCCGAGGTGAGGCCGAAAGGGAGTGCTACAAACTGAAAATGCCGATCCTCCACCACAAACCTGAGAAACCTCTGGTGTGCTGGAAAAATTGGAACGTGTAGATAAGCATCCTTGATGTCTATGGACGTCAGAAAGTCTCTCTGACGAAGAGAGTGAATGGCCGAACGTAGTGTTTCCATGTGGAATTTCCGTGGCCGGATGAACCTGTTGAGAAACTTCAGATCCAAGATGGGTCGGACCGATCCGTCCTTCTTGGGTACCGTGAACAGATTGGAATAAAAACCCCTGCCCTGATCCGAAGGAGGCACTGGGCAAATGACATCCATGTCCAGAAGGTTCTGCACTGCCGACAGAAGCCCCTGCGCCGCCAGAGGTTCTGAAGGCATCCGAGACCTGAAAAATCTGGAAGGGGGGCGGAGCTCGAATTCCAGCTTGTAACCGGAAGACACCACTTCCCGGATCCATCGGTCCGAGACCTCTTGATCCCAAACCTGGGAAAAGAGTCGCAGCCGTCCCCCCACCCGCAAGGGTGAGGGCGCCCCCTCATTGCTGAACAGGCTTGGCAGCCGGCTTGGGCTTAGAGCCCCAACTGAATCCTGGACGGGCACGACCTCTGCCCCTGCTCCCAGAATCTCCTCTGGAAGAAGGGAATGCAAATCCCCTGCCAGATCTGGCCCCACGAAAGGAGGGGGTAAAGGAAGGCGCCCCTCGAAAGGGGCGGCGTTGTTTCTTGCGTTGGGGTAACCTACCACCCTTGGTGACAGAGTCCAATGTCTCTCCAAAAAGCCGTAACCCAACAAAGGGTAGAGCCGTTAGTGACTTTTTGGACATAAAATCTGCCGCCCACTGGCGCAGCCACACCGAACGCCGAATAGTGACCAGCAGCGCCGACGTTCTACCACACATCATCAAAGTGTCATCCAAGGCTGTCAACACAAAAGATAAAAACAGCTCACACCGTTTGAGGCTAAGGAACTCAGCACTACCGGGACGCAGCCCGGAAGAGGTCAACAGGTCCCTAACCACGGACCTGGCAGCCAACACCATCAGCGCTGATGCGCAAACAGGCCGCATGGCTGACCCAACGCTAGCAAAACCATGACAAGCCATCTGGTCAATACGTTTATCCTCTCCATCCTTGAGAATAGAACAATCAGGTCTATTTAAAACCGAGGAATTGGACAACCCCAAAACCGGCGCATCCACCTCGGGGGGAGATGCCCAGCGCTTAACTGCCTCCGAAGGAAAGGGATATTTCCTATCCCATCCCTGAGGGATGCCAGGGAGCCGAGCCGGCCTGTCCCATTCTTTGGCAATAATTTTGTCAAAATGCCTTTGTGTAGGGAATTCCAAGCGCGGCTTGGATTCCTCAAACAATTCACCCTTCTGCTGTGACACCTCCTCAGGAGGGGAAATATTCAACACCTCCAACATCAGAGCCAGAGCGTGGGGAGTATCAGAGGATCTCCCCAAATCCCCCAGCTCGGCATCAGTGCCAAAGGACTGCTCATCGTCCGAAAAATCAGAATCCTCATAAACTTCCCCTTCTTCTAGCTGGGAATAGTCAGACCAATCCAGATTATTAACATCCTCCAGGTCCTCCGCCAGCGGAGCCGGCGACAAATGCTTTCTCTTAGTCGGAGCCTTACGGGCAACCGAGCCAGAGATAATTTTTTCAAGGTTAGCCAATCTGGCGCACATCTCAGATTGCAGCTCCCTGCCCATGACGACGTCGCACGGGGCGCGTGTCAAAGCGGGAGGTGGAGATGAAGCGACCGGCGGTGCTGACCCAGACGCCAGTGGTTCGGACTGCCGCGTGATGGTCTGCTGTGCACATGGTATAAACAGAAGTACATCGTCCCCAGAAATGGATACCCCACATAACATACACTTTCGGGGATGCCCCGAAGGGGCCCCGAGCCCAGTATCCGGGGATGCCTCCATAAGGTGAACTTTGTTTAGGAATAGTCGCTATGACCCAGGGAATTACGCCGTTAGACAACCCGGGATGCCCCTTTAATGTCCCGAGTGGGAGGATTTATGGCAAACAATTAACCCAGAGATAAGGATCAGGAGGGACCCCCTAAATGCTACTGGCGAACCTCCTGAACCACCATCTGAAAAACAGAACAGAGGGACTGTTTTAGATAAGGCTAATGAAAAAAAGACAACAATCAAACAGGAAAGAAAGAATGGCCAGAGGCCACTTACAGATCCATCAACCAAAATGGCGACCGTGAGGGAAGATCCAGACGCTCCACAGCAACAGGCAGGGCTGCAGTCAGAGAGGGAGAAGGGGGCGTGGCCAGCGCGGGACGCGCGCGAGGCCAGGCCACGCCCCCCTCTCCCCTCCAAGAGCTCCGCAGTGGCACCAGCGAGGGCAGGAGGCGGGGAGCGGTGACGCGTCGTCACTCCGGCCCCGCCCCCCCCCCAGCCTGCGTGAGGGGAGCTGAAATCACCTCAGAAAAAAAAAAAAAAAGTGCTCAGAGCCGGCCGGCGCCGCAATAGTAAGAAGCGGTCGCCGGCCCGGCCAAAGTAAAAAACACACTGACACACACACAAGGGGAAAAACGGGAGGGACAAGTCCCGGCCCCGCCAACGGTCCGGCACCCGCCGCCCCCCCCCCCCCCCCCCACAGCAACATGGCGTGAGGTGAATACCTCCGCCATTAACAGAGATGAAGGGAGGAAGGGGGGAAGAAGGCAGCCAGCACCGCACAGGCTGCAGCGCTTTCTATTTAAAGTGATAACACACACACACACTCATGTATGCTGTCCAAATAAATAAACTAATAAATTTATAAAAAGACGAACACTCCCCCACCCCACCTATGGAAGGGGATCCTGGGAGGGACATAGTATGAAAGTAAGGGACAGGGCATCCCAAACCGGGGTCACCAACCCGGTAATACCGCCTACCCTCTCATATAGGGTCTCACGGTAGAGCATAGCTCCTGAGCACCTAAGGTGCTGAAATACCCTCGCCTGGACCCTCAGCCGAGGCTGGGAGGCATATGGATTTCTGGGGAAAAAAGGTCCAAACGGAAATAAATAAATAGCGGGCCGGGAGTCATCCCGGCTACCTGAAATCCCCCTGTGCAAGGAGGAGCCATCATCTTCTGACTTGCTCGCCGTCTGCAGAGATGGAAAACTGGGTGATGAGTGGGAGGTCCTAGGTATTTATGGATCAGGGAGGGGCTTTCTTTTTTGCTATCATCTCTGCAGGAACGCCCCTTCAGGTCGGTATTACCCACATGTTATGGATATTCTGAAGCGGGGTGTGTGACATACTTAGAATAACAATGTCCTCAATCTTATGTAGGCCTTTAATTCATAAAAGAGGTAATGTAAACATATAGGGTAGTGCGAAAAATTGCACATGTAAGCCAAAAAAACTAATGTCATGTAACCAGATATTCACAGAGTTTAGCATAATGTGAAGAATGTGGCAACATAATTTCACAACAATAATGAGCTTTTTTTCTCCCTACAGCTTGCAATAATGAGCATCGCAGACTGTGGCAGTACGTCCGCTGGACCTGATATCTGCTGCTGGGAAAACAGCAGTAGGGTGGGGGGTATGGGTTTGACCGCTCTGCGGAATTTGCAATTGGCTATGTTGGCCTTTTTTTTTTTTACAATAAAAATTTTACCATTTTTAACATTTAATTGTGTGTTGACCTTGAAACCATAGTTAAAGTGAACATGAACCCATTAGTTATTTCATTCTGAAACACATTGTTAGGCCTTACATTCTTGAAGCATTGTAATGTAGCCAAAATTATTACTGTAGTAATTTTTCCCAAACATTCACATATATAGATATAGAGAGGTGTTAATGTCTGGGTTAGTAGCTATGTAATTAGGTACCAAACACACATTAGTCAAGATATACAAGAATGTATTAAATTAAATAAAGTCAAACCAAATTATAACAGCATTTGATTTGACCCCCCCCAAAAAAATTTGTCCCTGGGTGGCCTTGGTGGTGCCGACTCATTGTTAGGGGGCCAACAGTGCAGTAAAAAAAATAGACTGCTGCTGTATTAGCTGATGTAACAACAACAAAGTTTCGTCCTGGCACTCTATAGATTGTTGGATGCCATGCATCATTTGTTGGATGGCATGCATCATTTCGGCCTGTGGTTGGTTTAGCAAATCTCTAACTTCTTGCCTCAGTTCACGAATTTGTTGTTGTTCCACCAACGCCGCAATGTGCTCCAATCACGCGGCTGTTGGCGACTGTAGGCCTCCAGCATCCAGCCCCCTAACTCATACAGGTCAGCACTTGTGGGGGCAGCTTGGGCAGTTGGTTTTTGCACAGGCTAAAACAGAAGGCAATATATTATTTTCAAGATTGTATTTAGCAGATAAAACAAAACCTAATACATCTATGGTTCAATTAACATGTACCGTTGGTACTGCCTCTGTAGCCTGGCCACATGGGACTTGTGAGGAGGGCACATCCTGGGTTGGCGCCAAGGATTCCTGCTAAGATCAAAGTATGTTGTATGTTACATGGGTTTAACTGAGTGTCCCAAAAACATGCTCAACGATAAACAATTCATCAATGGTACCTGAGTGTGCTCCTCCTCAAATAGTACAGGTGTCTGGCTGCCAGAAAGGGGCAAATCATCATCCAAGAGTGGCGGCAACATCACATATGCTAAAGAGAAAAGTCGTGTTATTTGTTTGGCTGTTGTTATTGTGTGTCCACTTTTTCCAACCAGTATAGAGTCAATACCTGTCCAAAGTTACACATTGGCCAATACACAGATACTTTAAATTTAGTAGATATTAGGAAGAAAGATCTCTGTTAAACAAACACGCTAAACTCATTCTGTTCACACAGGTCATAATCACATATCTAAAAACACACATACCCGCCACCTCGGATATGTTCAGACTTAGGCCATCACTAGAGCTTTGCCCTAAAAATACATGGTTCAGAGCAAATGTCAAGAGGCACACAACATTTCATGAAAAACAACATCCTTACCTTAACAAATTCAAACACATTCTTACCCTCATCCCTAGTAGCCACACGGGGAAGGGCCCTTTCAGGACCAGCACTTCCTGTATTCGGGCCTAAAATAAAGAAGAATTGGTATTACTTTAAGCTGCCATAGCATTGTTTATTTAAATGTATTAGAATAGCAGTCTAATGCCAAAACATGTATTTGACATTTTCATCATTTGAGAACTCGGAAATAGTATCCGTTTGCTGCACAAACATAACCAGCTATCCAGCTTGGAATGTGAAGTATCATGGTTTGCCATTTTGACATAGTAAAATCGACACATTGGATAACAAAATACACAAAGGATACAGTGTGCTTTGCAATACACAGCAACAGGGTCCTGTAGGCCTGCAACACAGGAAGTGGGGTCCAAAGATGAAGCAGGGACTTGACCTACAATTAAAAAGCATGATTGAGATACATTCACACATTTAAATTACTTTAACAAAAGCCAGGTTGCCACATGCACTTACTGGCATCCAAAGAGTAGGTAGACTCATGAGGAGATGCTAGTGCAATTCTGAGGGCATCTATGTGAAACAAATTATAATAATTATGCATTGTTAATGTGTGCTCGAAAAAATAAGCAGCAGCAACAATATCATAAAATCCCATTATCAAGACTATTTACCTTCAACCTCAGACTGGGTTAAGGTTGAGGCTGGGGAAGGACAGGATTCTGGGACCCCTCATCACCCGACTCCTGCGCCACTATGCATAAACCAAGAGAAATTTGATTCAAAAAATACATAGCTATAATATGATACTTACCCTGGCCTACTTTTAGTATGAGAAAGAGTTTTGTTACAGAAATGGGTCAACATTATTAACAACAATAATTTACAAGGTTAAATCAATGTACCTTCTCCCCAACCGGTGGTGTCATCCCCAGCATCCACACCCTGCAGCCGACAGAGTGGAATCTTGGACTTCAGCATCTCCTCATATGGCCTGTATGTACTCTTTGGACCCTGCTTCGTCCCACTGTCTACAAGTAGATCATTCTTCATCTTTAGCATAAGGGCCCTTTGCAAAGTGTAGAAGCGTTTCTTGCAGGCTGGGCAGCTACTTTGGTATTGAACAGTGCTAGTAAGCTGCTCACCAATGGCATCCCACAATTTTCTCCTTTCTTGTTTGCCTAAACACTGACTTTGGGCGCAAATAATAACTCCCATTTAGCTAGTGTCGGACGCACAAGAGTATTATTATCCGCCAAATTAAATTCTGGCTCCCTCTTGGCAAATGGACACTTGGCCTTGGGTGGGGCTGTGCCCTTTTCCTTGAGGAAGGTCTGCAGCCACGACGCACACCACTGGTACTGGGCCCACCAGGAGACACAGCAGTGGCTGACAGATGTCCAGAATTTGGCTCCATCCTGTAGCTGCACACACCACCAAACAACAAACACACAAGGACGCATGCAAACTACAGAATGGCAACAACTGCTGAATGTGTCTGCCAGAATTTATGTGCTTTAGTAACCAATCACAAACAGGCACAGTTAATTGATTGACACATACTGTGCAGATGTTTGGAGATACATCTTGACTACAATGACTGATGTTTCAGCCAAACATGTGTTGCAGTCAATAAACTAATTAATTATCTACTTACCAAGCCAGATAGACATTAGGAAGTAATGGGGTCCATGTCTCTTAACAAAATTGGAAATGGTGTGCCAAAAACGGCTATTTGAAATTTGAAAAGCTTACTTTGGATTGGGCAAAAGATGTCTGTGCAACCAGATCCGCACAAGTACGCTATTATGGAAGCACTAGGCGTTTACGCAACACCTGTGGTAAGCTTATTACAGACCGGAAACTGCTAACAAACGCAAGAGGCAGCTAAGTGGACCAGTCCTTTGGATAAGTTAAGTATAAATTCCAAATACTTTAATCATTCTTTTCTTGATACACTGTGGCAAAGGCTGTGGTGTTTGTTGTTACTTTGCCCTAGCTTGCACAAAGTGGCTTGCTGTGTTTAGTGATTACTGTCTGTGGCTTTGTTGAGCTTTTCTGGCATCAGTGCTGTTTCTTTGTGAGATTTGTTTTTGTGGCGTCTGCCAATATTGTGTAGCATCCAGCAAGTGTGGATTGTTTTGGGGACCTTTTGTGGGTTGTGCAGCAACTCCCCTCTTGGTTGTGCCGAACTTTGAAAGCATACTTTCAGCAGGCTGATGGTTCTAACCACTATACATCTGGTTTTGTGGTGAGTTGCATTTGTATGACTGTGTGAGGATTGTGATTGTGTCTGAGGACTGGTTGTGTGTGTGTTGAGATTGTGTATTTTTTTGGGGCCAGTGCATGAGCTATGGTCAGTGATTGTGAGATGGATGTGAGGGTGATGTTTGGGTTATGGATGTATTGTTGTGGGAGCGTACAGGAAGGTCAGGAGTCAAGGGAGGAGGGTGCTGTGAGGCTTAGGGCACCCCGATCCTTTGGAATCCGCCTCTCTGTATGGGATTTAAGTGACGAGCAGATCAGAAGTCGATTTCGTCTGAATCGTGCAGAACTACAGTCCCTATGTGATCAGATTAAGTCCAAAATCGATCCATCCACCAGACGCACCCAATCCATCCCTGGCATAGTTCGCCTATGTGCCATGCTCAATAAAGTAGCACGGGGGAATTTCCAGGCAACCTCTGCCCTCCTCAGCGGGATCAGCCAGGCTACAATGAGCCGCATATTTTACAAGGTAGTCCTGGCTATTTGTGACCTTATCTCCGTTTACATAAAATTTCCTGAGGATGAGGAGGAGGTTGCCAATATAAAATGTGCGTTCTACCGCATGGGAGGGATCCCTAATGTGCTAGGGTGCGTGGATGGTACACATATCCCTTTCCGCCCTCCCCGTGCACAGGAGCTGCATTATAGGAATAGGAAACATTTCTATTCCATGAACGTCATGGTAGTATGTGACCATGACATGAAGATGCGGGCCATGAGATCTGGCTTCCCCCGGCTCATGCCATGATTCTTACGTGCTCCAGCAATCAGTCCTGTGTCGGAAGTTTGAGAACAATGAAATGCCACCTGGCTGGCTACTGGGTAATTAATAATCCTTGACATAATTTCAAGTTTTATATGTGGACAAGTACATTTGAAAACTAGATCAGCGAAGCTTTAATGTATACATTATGTTCATGGTACTTTACTAATTGCTCTCTCTCAATTTGTTTATTCAACAGCGGACAAGGGATATGGGCAGAAAACGTGGCTAATGACTCCGGTCAGAAACCCACAGACCACTGCCCAAGTACGCTACAATGCAGCACATCGCAAAACCAGATGCATTGTGGAAAGAACCATTGGCCTGCTGAAAGCACGCTTTCTCTGTTTGCCACGCCTAGGAGGAGAGATGTTGTACAGTCCACAAAAGATCTCCAAAATCATCCTCGCATGCTGTGTCCTACACAATATTTGCATATGTCACCGAATCAAACCCCCCGAGGAAACAGCACTGGTGCCAGAAGTCCCAAACACGGCCGCAGACAGTAACGAGGAGACCCAGACTGGGTTTGAGCGATGGCAAAGCATGATTAGCTCTTTTTTTTCGATAAGCTAGGTCACCTTAACTATACTACAACTACTGTACTACAGGGCCCTTCTAAACATTACTTTAAAAATATGTGGGTGGTCTAAAATTAGTAAACAGAAAAATGTGTAGCTTAAATTAATAAAAAAAAAATATATGTGGGTGGTAATTGATAAATACAAAGTGGCTTGCTTTCATTCTATAAAGTTCCAAGGTGTTTTGTATGTAATTAAATTCAACAACACCAAACACAGGGAATTTTGGTAAATATATTTTTAAGCAACTACATTAACTAACTACAATGTTTTCTCCATTTCAGGCACCATGAGGATGGCAACATCTGTTTTTTGATTTTACTATTAAAATAAATAATCTGCTTCTTTAAATAAAAAAAAAACAAAAACAAATAATCTGGGTCCATGTGTTATTTGCATAATGTTATATCACATTTCCAAATTTAACAGATTGATTTCTATCCAACAGCTCAGGCGCTGTATTGAATACGGTGCCACAACTCAACAGCTCCTCTAAAGCACATCTGAAACATCACATTCAACATTGGCAGCATGATTACCAATAACGGCAGGTAGCGACTGAGGAGCCCTGTAATAGCGACTGACAGCTGATCGTGGTGGCCACTAGCGGTCGCTCATAGTGCCGCTATACAGACGCTCATCTGCCGCTACCTAGCGTTAGTGATGAATCAGCCTGCCCGTAAAACAAGTTTAACTGTGGGCGCACATTTGGATGTGAATTGCCGCTTACATCTCTGTGAGCTGTTTAAAGTGGACCAACACCCAGGATTTTGACTATCCTGGGTTTTGGTCCACTTCGGGGGGCACCCCGATTGGCTGTGTGAAACCCTCCAGAAAGCCCCAAAAACTTACCTCACCACGCTCCCACGTGATCGCGCTGTCCAATCCCCGCCGACGGACAAGCGGGTGACAGCGACTGACAAGACAGCGCGTCCGCCTTTTTTGGGGTTTTGGGGGGGTTTCACCCCGCGGGACATCTCCTGGGTGTTGGTCCACTTTAATTTTAACACCCCAAAAAGGGCAATAAAAATATTTGTTCTAATCTTCCCTTTAAAAATCAGCTGCATGTGTGATATGGGGTATTTTTACAGGTGAGGTACAACATTTCTCCAATGAGGTAAGAATATATTTTGGAAAGTTTGGAAACCACAGCATCCTATAGGCTATGCAGAATGATGTGGCAAATTGTTTAGAATACCCCTTAGGGTACTGTCTTTCTCAAACTTAAAGAAAATATCCTTACACCGCTGGAAAAATTTGATTTTGGGGGAAATATTAGAACAGAAATGTTTTATAGAATTGTTTAGTGTGTTCAAGTTGAAAAGCTCACTCGACATTTTGTCACTTTTAACCTAATACAGTTCTGCCGAGTATTAGGTCCATGTGCCTTTATAGCTAATATGGGTTTATCACATCATGTGTATTGCTTTGGACATACTCCATGGTTTCATTGCCAGTACAATATTTGATAAGCAGGAATGAATGTGTTTATTGCCTCTAAACACATGTGTGATTTGAGCTGTTTATCTGCTGTCTATTTATACTTGTAGAGCCAGGCATGGAGATACAAACAGTTCACTCCTATAACACTCACATGGGACCAGTTTTACATTATTAGTAATATAATTGGATTCTTGTGTATTTAGGAGATTAAGCACTGAGTGATGATAATGTTTAAGTTAAACATGTTTATTATTCTTTAGTGTGATGGTTTAGACTTTTTTGATAGCAAAAATGTGGTAGTAAAAGTGGTCTTGGCAGATTGGTATAGTAGGAGAGAAGCAGATTGTTTCTGATTCTGTGTTGTCCCAGCTGAAAAGGAGATGGCTCTTTGACCCATGTCCTAAGCCCACCTGTGTTCACTGGTGAATAATATGTGCTTTTGGCTCATGCCAGCACAGCACAGTGTGTCCAACACTGGGAAAAGAATGTCCTTGAATGTCTAAAATAACAAAATGACACCTACATCTGCCCTATTCATACAGCCCTGGTGTTATGTTCAGTAGTTCCACCAAAATCCTGCTGGTGGCACTGTGTTGTAATTAAAAAACACTTTTACTAACAATGGTACTGCAGTGAAAAAAATGTTATATAACTCATTACAACAATAAGAGCTTAACACTTTTGGATATGCTGGTCAAAAGTTATACCTGATCCCCTCTTTGCATGATATGACAAAACACAAATGGCATTCTTGGTAACAAAATAGTAAAAAAAGTGCTCATTCCTTCTATCTGTCTATCCATATCATCAGACTCAGCAAAGAAATAACTATTTAAGTAGTAAAGTGTATATTTTCAGTAAAAGCATGTCTTCTTTTATTCAATATTCCTTCATAAAACCATGTTAGATCTCTTCACCGCAGGGTCTGCTATGTGAACACTTTTCAAAGAGGTCTTGATCATCACAAGGTGAACCTATAACATTACGGATATATTATGTTTTACATGCATTTTCATGGATTTTTTAATTCAATAAAATATATAAATATTGAAAAACATATATAAAATTATGTTTTTCAATATTTGTATATGGCTTTGGGACACAACTTGGACTTCCTTGGCATTTTGTGTTATTGTTATTTTTGTTATTTTGTATTAGTGTTATAAGAATTATTAAAAAAATTATTTTAATGCCCTGCGCGGAGAAAGCTTATTGTTATCTAACACCATCAATTTATGCCAATTTTAAAATAACACAATTCTGTGAGTACTCACCTGTAGAATTGTTTTTTTCTGGGGATCCATTCCAGACCCTCCTTACACTTGGAATTACTTCCTTGCCCGATAGGATGTGACTGCAAGACAAAAAAAGGCGTGGCCCCTCCCGGCCCCAAGTAGCAGCTGCCTCCCAATCAAGATCAGTACTTAAAAAGCAGTAAAACATAAATCAGAGGCAGGCCGGGAGGCTCCCTTATAGGAGACAATGTTACTCTCACACCGAACTCCGCTTGAAATTCTCTCAAAATATAATCTCTTCTCTTTTCTTATTTTTTTTTCCTTCTTTTTTAATATCAATGAAATAATAAATGGACTACACACCATCAAAAAAGCATCAAAAGATAGATCATGACCCAAAACAAAACGGGTGGGCCGGAGGGTCTGGAATGGATCCCCAGAAAAAAACAATTCTACAGGTGAGTTCTCACAGAATTGTGTTTTTTCTTCCGATTCATTCCAGACCCTCCTTACAATTGGGATCTCTATAAGCAGTGCCATCTATGGGCGGGATCCCCAGCGCGGAACAGCAGGTAGCTTATTTCACTACCTCCTGAAGAATCTTTCGACCAACCACAGCGTCAGCTGAGGCCCTAACCTCTACCTTGTAAAATTTGGTAGATGTATGAACCAAAGACCAGGTGGCAGCTTTACAAACCTGCTCCACCGAGTCCAGATGCTGAAAAGCCCAGGAAGCACCAATAGCCCTAGTAGAATGGGCCGTGACCCGAAAAGGGGGTTCCTTCCCCTTGGCCGAGTAGGCTCTTTCAACTGCCTGCCTAATCCAATTTCTGACAGTGGATTTAGCTGGTGGAAAATCCGACTTCCGGAAGGATTCCATAGCTGCCATGTAATATCTTATGGCTCTGACTACATCCAAAGAATGAAGCGCCCTTTCCTTAGCATTAGCTGGAACTGGGCATGAAGAAGGTAGAAATACCTCCTCATTAAGGTGAAAAGGATAGACGACCTTAGGTAAAAAATTAGGCTTAAACCGAAAAACTACCTTGTCTCTGTGTAACTCAAAATAAGGCGGATAATTCAGAAACGCCGCACAGAAGTGATTGCAACCAAAAATATCACCTTAAGTGTCAAAATGCTCAATAGAGCGTCAATCATAGGCTCGAAGGGAGCACCCTGGAGAGCAGATAGTACCTGATTCAAGTCCCACATTGGTAAAATAGGCTTGCGCGGTGGTCGGACATGAGTGATTCCCTGAAAAAAAGTTCTAACGAGTCTATTACTAGCGATAGATTTCTGGAAAAAAATAGATAAGGCCGATACACGCCCCTTTAGGGTGCTTAATTGTAGGCCAATTTCTAAACCATTCTGCAGAAATTCTAAAATTCTAGAAACCGAATATTTTCTGCATGAAAATTTCCTAGACTCACACCAGGAAATGAACGCTCGTCAGACCCTGTAGTAAATCTTGGCAGATGTCTTTTTCCATGCCTGAACCATGGTATGAATAACCTTAGCCGATAAACCTCTCTCTGCTAAGATCGAGGTCTCAATAGCCAGGCCGTCAAAGCCAGCATCCGTAAATTCGGGTGCCGAAGAGCCCCCTGTGTCAGAAGGTCTGGATTGTCTGGCAGCCGCCAATGATCTACCGACATCCTTAGTATGTCTGAAAACCAGCTTCTCCTTGGCCAACGAGGAGCCACCAGAATGGTTGGTACCCCCTCCTGAGCTATCTTCCTTAGTACACGACCTAGAAGCGGGAGCGGGGGAAAAACGTACAGAAGCTTGAACCTTGCCCAAGAGGTTGACAGGGCGCCTGTTGCTATGGCCAGATGGTCCCTTGACAGGGACATGAACTTTGGCCGTTTGTGATTGTGTCTGGATGCAAAGAGATCCACCTCCGGAAAACCCCAGCGAAGGCAAAGGGCTTGAAAAATCTTCTGACTGAGGGGACATTCCCCTTTCCCATTCTCCCCGACGCAGCGACCCCCTGCTCAATGCGTCTGCCTCCTGGTTCTCTATCCCCGGGATGTAAACTGCCGAGATACAGGGAACATTCTCCTCTGCCCAAACCAGAATCCGACTCACTTCCCTTAGAGCACTCCTGCTCCGACTACCCCCCTGACGGTTGATATAGGCTACTGCCGTCCGATTGTCTGACTGGACTTGGACAGCCTGTCCCTTTAAACTGGGGGTCAGATACTGAAGCACTAGCCAGATTGCTCTTAACTCCAAAATATTTATGGGAAGCTGATTCTCCTTCGGACCCCACTGTCCCTGGATCTTCTGGGTCTGCCAGATGCCCCCCTAGACTGTAAGACTGGCATCCGTGGAAATGATTTGCCACTAAGGTGTCAGAAAGGACCTGCCTATTGATAGGTGTAGAGGCTCCAACCACCACAGGAGAGATTGCCTGGCTATGGGAGTCAGAACAAACGACTGATCCAGAGATTGCGGGGCCCGATCCCAGCTTGACAACAGATTTAACTGAAGAGGCCTCATGTGAAACTGGGCAAAAGGCACGGCCTCGAAGCAGGCCACCATGAGGCCTACCAGTTTCATCCCTAACTGGATGGTCCTCTGTTGACAGGCCAGTAAGGACTCTATCTGGCTCTGAATTAACCGAGCCTTCTGCTCTGGCACAAAGACTTTGACCTGGACAGTGTCCAGAGACATCCCCAAAAAATTCCTTACTGGTGCAGGGGTGATATGGGACTTTGGATAACTGATCACCCAGCCGAACTCTTCTAGGGTCAATAGAACCATCTGCGTGTCCTTCTCGATCTCCTGAAGGGACCCGGCAGAAATCAAGAGATCGTCCAAGTATGGGATTATGCATATCCCCTGGCTACTCAGAATGGCCATGAGACCTGCCAAGACCTTGGTGAATACCATTGGAGCCGAGGATATGCCGAATGGCAGTGCCACAAACTGGAAATGTTGCCCCTCCAAGGCAAACCTTAGGAATCTCTGATGACCTGGAAAAATCGGGATATGAAGATACGCTTCCCTTATGTCTATTGTGGTCATAAGACCCCCGGGCTGAATCGATCTTACCGCTGACTTCAAAGTCTCCATGCGGAAATGTTTCACCCGGATAAACTTGTTGAGACCCTTTAAGTCTAAAATAGATCGCACCGACCCATCCTTCTTGGGAATTGTGAACAGGTTGGAGTAAAACCCCTGACCTTCCTCCTGAAAGTGTACCTGGCAAACTACTCCTTTTTGAAGAAGATGCCGAACAGCGGCTCTCAGGGCATCTGCCTTTACCTGGTTCCGGGATGCCCCTGACCAAAGGAACCTTGCAGGCGGTCTGGCTGCAAACTCGATCTTGTAGCCTGATGACACCACCTCTTGGATCCAAAGATCCGCCACATGGCGTCTCCGAAAGGGCCGATAGGATGCAGGCCTCTGAAAAGGCAGAGCCGACCTCTTTCTCTGAGGAAGCTTGCCATCCTTGACCATAAGGTCGAGCCACTCCCCAAAGAGTCTGCTCCCTAAAAAAGGTAAAGCTTTTAGGGCCTTTTTAGTGTCAGCATCCGCCAACCATTGTCTTAGCCATAAGGAGCGGCGCAAGGCAACCAGAAGGGCAGAGGTCCTAGCACCTAACCTGACTGCATCGTCCATGGCAGTGATAGCAAAAGCGTTAAAATCCAAGCAAGCTCTAAACTCCTTGACCTCCTGAGATTGTCTGCGAGACTTAGCCCTGGCCAAAAGCTTCTTCACCTTCTTCCTCGAAGCCAAGGACACAATAGCCGTGGCACAAACCGGGCGAAGAAACGAACCTACCATAGCAAATGCATGGCGGGCCAACTGATCCATTCGTCTCTCCGTGGGATCTCTTAAGGATGCATTAGTAGCAGACAGCATGATAGAAGTATTGGACAAGCCTGATACTGGAGAATCCACATCGGGTGGAAAAGACCAAAGCTTAATCATATCTGCTGGAAAGGGATACCTAGCGTCTAGGATCCTAGGAACAGCCGGTAACTTGTTAGGATTTTCCCACTCATTTAACACCATCTTGGAAAAATGCGGCTGTTCCGGAAATACTTGCCTTTGTCTCACCGGCCTAAACAGGTCGTCTTTCCCTCTTTTTGCCACCTTAGGGGGGGTAATATTCAAAGTTTCAAAATGCGAAGAAAGTAAATATTCTGTTTCGTCTGAGAGAAGGGGATCCTCATCAGAAAAAAAATAAAATAGAATTACTGTCCTCCTCACCGGAGCGTAACTCACCCTCTGAGAGCTGTTCATCCAAATATTCTTCCTCCTCCTCAGACCCAAAAGAGACAAATAAATCCCTAAAAAAGCCTCCTCTTAGGGTGGCTTTTTTAGGGACGACCAAGGATAACTGTCTCTCTAAGTTATCCAACCTGTGTCCCATATCTGCCTGCGCCTCGCTGCCTTCCCCTTCTCCGGGGGATATTAGAGCAGGCAGAGCTATGGCGCTCCCCAAAACGGTTGCTGGGCTAGAGACAGGGGCAACCGATCTATTATGGTCTAAACCAATTCTTATGGCACAAGCGGAACATACAGTGCTGAAACTACCCAGGGGATCCTGCTTACATAAGGGGCAGAGCCTACCCTGCTCAAGGGGGATGCCCGAATCTCTATCCCGTGATGCCTCCCTCATGGTGTTTTTTTTTTTTTTTAATTTTTGCAAAAAAATACCTATAGTCCTAAGCCTATGCCAATCCCAAAGGGACTGGGAGGAACCACAACCCCTTTTATTCTTCTTCCAATCTAAAAATAAACAGGAGAAAAACCCTATTAAACAATGTCATTAGAACAGTACAATACAATACAATACAATATAATACAATCGACGCCCACTTACCCCAGCAACCCTTCTCACACAATAGCCTAGACAAGAAAGAAAAAAAAAAAAAAAAATATATATATATATATATATATATATATATTAGGAAACTCTATTGGGACCCACACGGGAGCATGTGCCCTGTAGCCACTAATGGCGGTCACCCGGATCACCAGTGACCCCCCAGGACCAAACACACAGCGGCCCAATGAGCACCACTAAGCACCATTAGGCACCATTAAGCACCGGGGCCCCCAGCGAGGACAGCGGGCCGGCCCGCAATAGCCAACCTCGCCGCCGCAGCAGCCGCACACCGGCCTCCGGGGGCTGCTGACACCTACCTCCTGCCCAGACGAGGTATGCCTGCAGGGTTTCCGCGGAGAGCGCGAACACCAACCTCCCTCCAGCCGAAGAGAACAACACTAAAGACGCGGAAGCCGCCTCGTGCTTCCGCATTTGGCTCTGCCCCGCGTGATGTCAAACCACGCCCCTTAAAGGAGAAGGTGCAAGTTTTACAATTTAAAGACAAAAAATATATATTTTTTTCTTTTTATATACTTTAAATTAACCTAACACATGTTGGTAGAATGATGGGTTGGATAAAAATAACATGTTCCTCAGCAGGTACACCAGAAAAAAACCTGCGGCTGACTTGCTTTTCAAAAAGCCTGCAGCCCAGAGCATAAACTCTGTAAGCGCCCCAAGACCCCACCGCTTCCACCTTACCTTCACGAACCCCAGAACAGCCAAAGCTGTAGGAGGCACAATTGGGTGTGGGGGATCTGTGGGAATAAGGCTATGCAGGAAGCCGACAGGGTGCAATCCCCCGCTTGCTGCCAATCCTTAAGAGAGAGAGAATCTTCAACAGCCTTCACAGTCACTTCAACTGCAAGAATTAAACTGATCTTGATTGGGAGGTAGCTGCTACTTATGGGGCTGGGAGGGTCCACGCCTTTTTTTGTCTTTCAGTCACATCCTATCGGGCAAAGAGGTAATCCCAAGTGTAAGGAGGGCCTGGAATGGATCGGAAGAAAAAGATAGTTTCACTTTCATTGTTCAGGTTTATGTTCCAGGATAGATTTAATTTCCCATCATTTATGTGCTGTGTGGAAGTGCAAGCATGCCAATATATTTACTTTAGACAAAGGGATAAATGCTATGAACACCCAGACACAAGACTATGCAAAAATAACAATGGCTCACAGTAGAAAACATAGGCATAATATGCAGAAAAAAATGCATATGCTGGGAAATGCTGTACGTGGAGCGTCTGTATAGCAGCGCTTAGAGCGGCCGCTAGTAGAGACTGTAAGTATCGGGAGCTGTAACAGAGTGCCTCAGTCGCTGTAGTAACCTGGCTGGCATTAATGAATGTGATGCATGTTGGGCGCTCTAACACCAGTACAGCGCTGCAGGGAGTGAGAGGTAGTGCCAGCTCAATGCCACCGACTCTCCGCATTCCACAACATACTTATCAAAATAGGACACACACACAGCGTCGGCGCTCTTAATCTGGTCGCTATAGCATAGAGAGCCAGACACTAGGCTCGATTCAGAGAGACAAAAAAAAAACGATCTGTTTTTTTTTTTTAATTTTTCTGTTCTCGTATGAGCGTACAAGCGATTCTATACATGCATTGCAATCCTTCTGTAAAGTTTCCGTCTGTTCGTACGGCAGATTATGAATACGAGTATGTCATTTTCCAGCGTGACTTTTCCCGTTTCATTTTCACATTACAACGTAGGCTTTAGTTTTTGCCCTTTTCCCATCGTATCCTCCCACGAATCCTTTACGTTTCCCGTTAGATTCTGTTTCCCTTTTTCAATAAATATTCGTCCGGACGGAAATCCTTACGATCTTGCGCCTGCGCACTACAAACTTAACTCATTAAAGTGCTTGCCTACATATTTGTCACCCTCACTTCTACTACAATGTTTAGCTAAATCACTTAGCACTATCCTCCATCTTCCCTTTTGGACCCTTAAAGCTCACCCAAACCACTTAGCACTATCCTCCATCTTTCCTTTTGGACCCTTAAAGCTCACCCAAACCACTTCGCGGTTAGGTTCTTCTTCCATTTTAGCCCCCTAAAACTTATCCAAATCACTTCTCGGTCATGTGAATATTCATCTTTAAATATTTCTGGGCCCATTAGTTTTGTGTTAATGTATTTTGTAAAAGAAATGACACTGTAACATTTTTTTTTTATTCCATCATAAAATATAAAATTTAAAAAAATTTAGAAAATTTCAAATTTTTACAACTATAAAAAACAAAATACATAGCAATGGCAGGCCACATAACATTATTCTTCATCTGTGGTCCCCAACGAGTTGCGCAGCTCCTGCATCTGGCCCACCAACTGAAGGACCCTGACACTCAGTTGTGCCACTCTGGCACGTGTGGTCCCTGTTAAAAAACGTAAATTAAAATATTGGTATAACCTTGTTGGGGTCATACTGCAGTGCCCCCCCCCCCCCGTATGGTCCAAACACCTAAATCTGGACTTCAAAAGCCAGAGGGCCCTCGCCACCACGGTTTTGCATAGTGCCCGATTAGAGAACCCCTGGCCCGCATTCTGCAGGCAAAGAACGGGCATCAGGAGCAAGGGCATGAGTGGATATCCAGAATCCCCTGAAATAATTTAAAAATACTAACATAAAATACACATTCTAAGCTACAATATTGTTTAACATGTCATCAAGGGCTAAAAACAGCCATAGGTTAAGACATGAGTCATCAACTATATTCATTGCCATACAGTGAAAATGGATTGATGGAATGTGAGCAAACGTATCCTGGAGCCGTCTACCAGATAATTCTCCTGAGTCAAACTGACGAAATAAGCCGGAGCTCTGCAATATATAAGCATGGTGGGACGACCCTGGATGCCCTGCAAGAACACTGAGGAATCGCATAGCTGGACCAAACACTGCTTGTATGTTGTATGAGTGGCACATCCTGCGGTTCCTGCAACCAAATATAAAATAATTACACAAAGCAAAGGTAACCGACTAAAACAATAACTCCTACAATAACTCCAATAACTCTCATGGACCCCTTACCAGTTCACAAAGGGTTAACTGAAAAAAAAACACCACACAAAAGTATTTTATTAAAAAAAAAAAAAAGTTTTACTGTACTTACCTCCGATTGTAAGCTCCTTTGTCCCGCGCCGCTCTGATGACAGATGCCGGTGATCGGCATCCAGAGAAGGGGGAGGCAGGAGATCAGAGGATCTCCTGCCAGCTCCTTCCCCGGGCACCGATCACCGGCATCTGACAGCTGAAACAGCTGAAGTCGGTGATCGGGACCGGGATGACGTCATAGCCCCAGCCCAAAAGGGGCGGGGCGTGACGGGGAGACGGAACGGGATGATGGCATAGCCCCACCCCCAAGGGGCGGGGCTTAGCGGCAAGATGGCGGCCGCCATCGAGGAGGAGAGAGCCTCCCGGGCTCTCTCCTTAAGATCGCTAAGCCCTGGGGGGGGGGATCGGAGGCCCCCCAGGTGAAGAGGAGGGATAGCGGGAGCCAGCGCACACACAGGTAAGTGAATGTCATTTTTATTTTTTTATTTTTTTACAGTTAGCAGCTGCTGCTGCAGAAGCGGGGGGGGCGGCCTATTCCGGGGACTCTCCTGGAGTCATCCGACCCCCCACGGGGGATCGGATGGCACCAAATTAAAGAGGAGACCCGGCCGGATCCAACGAGGGGTCAGGTGAGTATTTTTTTTTTTTTGCCCACTAGCAGGGGTAAATGCCAGGCACGTAAATTTTACGTGGCTGGCACTTAAGTGACGGAGAGGCAACCACGTAAATTTTACGTGGCTGGCATTTAAAGGGTTAATGCTTACCCTAATCTCTTTTTCTTCTTCTTCCTTGTCTTTAATGCTTATCTTAATCTCTTTTTCTTCTTCTTCCTCCTTGTCTTTAATGCTTACCTTAATCTATTTTTCTTCTTCTTCCTTGTCTTTAATGCTTACCTTAATCTCTTTTTCTTCTTCTTCCTTGTCTTTAATGCTTACCTTAATCTCTTTTTCTTCTTCTTCCTTGTCTTTAATGCTTACCTTAATCTTATTTAAACTTAAATTTAAAATTTTCGACAAAAATGCCTGTTTTTTTTATTGTTGTTGGCGTTTTCTTTGATCTGTGAATGAAAAACATCATCAGTTAAGGCTTGTAAGTATGTTGTGCTTATATTTTTATTATTTTTTTTTTTTGTTTGGTGGACATGACTTTAAACTATTTTTCAAATAAATCACTCAAACTTACATGGCTTTTGGCCAACAGGGCATCTGGGCCGCAGCCTCCTCCCTGGGTCCAGCAGAACGTCCGGCTCTGAATCTGTTTGGATCCAAAACACAAGTATATTATTTACTCTTTGTGCCTCCTGAATGTCAGATTAGGTTGTGCTTCTATGCATCAAATCACTCACCTTCCCCAGC
Source organism: Gastrophryne carolinensis (assembly GCA_027917425.1). Lineage (NCBI taxonomy): Eukaryota > Metazoa > Chordata > Amphibia > Anura > Microhylidae > Gastrophryne > Gastrophryne carolinensis. The sequence continues at coordinate 220,549,151 of CM051234.1, forward strand.
CACCTCTTCTTGTTCTGCACCTCCCTCGACTATCCCTTGGGATGGGCCTGCGACGTCAGAATCTACAAAGAACAATAGTGCACATTAGTATATGTCTTTCTTGCACGTATCAGGACATATGTTATTTTGATAGTCTTACCGGAGTCAGGTTGCTGCTCAGTGAGGCTAGACTCCCTGCCGTGCGATTCCCCCCCCTGCATACTGAGGTCTAATAGGCCCTCAGACTCACTGGCAGAGGAGGGGGTGGGCGTTGGCACTGGCGGTGGACCAGCTATACCTTCCCCAGATTCTACCAAACACTGGGCTGCGGGCTCTTTTCCGGGTGGGGCGGCAACGCATATTCCATTCATGAGCTGCAATATAAACACAATCATAAAAACAGGCCCAGCCAAGGGCAGTGTGATTAGTGCATGTCAAGTAGCCACACTTACCAGGAAAATGTTTAGCGAAGTACCGCCTCACCCGGGGCCTATGTCTCCTCTTTAAGTCCGACCAGTGTTGGGCGATCTGGGTGAAGGTATAGGTGGTTCCCGAAATGCGGGCAATCGCGTCCACCACCGCCAGCGCCAATGTCCTCTTATTGAAATCGCACGGCAGGTAATCGTAGCGGTTCCTCAGCATCATCTGTTTGTAAAAAACACAATGGTACAGCATTAGTCACACAAATACATGTCAAAGTCTCATGCCCTACCTAAAGTCATTTTTTGCCCCTCATTCCTACTCACATGGGCCTACTTAGTCTATCTGCCTCTAGGCTAGTGTGCTGCTGCGCACATGGTTAAAACTAAGCTGGTCTAGTAGTTTACTTTAACAAGTCAGTTGTTCCTCACTAATCTTGCCCTGCCATAGCTATTATTTGTATAGCGGCTTGTGCGCGCACATAAACGCACGCTCGCCTACTCACATCCATTATAATCTTGTCCTGCTCCTCTGTGTAGATCGCTGGCGACATTTTTCTGGATCTTCCGGGTATGGTTCTGATGTGACATCCAAGGGTGGAGAAGCCAGCCACACAGTCTGCTCACAAAAAACGCAGGAGCAAGGAGCCCTTGCCACATTCACCCACAGCTACTAAATCAGCCAGGCCTCACAAGGGTCACAAATCTCGTCAAACCCTGCAGCCTCCACCTCCTCCACACACAAAGCATGCAGCAAAAACAAGACACACAAAACCAATACCCCACCCAGGCCAACCACCCCTCCTCCACCACATTCTGTGTCCCCAAGTACCATAACCACAGAATCAAGTGAGAGCTCCACAGGTGACAGCTCGACAGGCACCCTGCCATTATCACATTCCACCACACACACTCCATCACACTCACCTATCAGCCCAACTAACCCAAACTACTCCCCAGACAGCCAGCCATCAATGTCGTCTGCTGCCGGGGACACCACACACCCATGTGGGCGCCAGCTGCGCCGTGGCTCACTTACAGCCCGTTTTTGCGATGTACAAAGCATGGCTGTAGCCACTGGTGTTTGTGAGCACTATGATGCCCTATTTGGGCGTTCTTCTAAAGCCACCACAAAGCAGACCAAGCAGGAGATTTGGCCCAAAATTTGCAGCCAAGTTAATAGTGTGGGTTCAGTGAGGAGAGATATTGAGCAAATTAAGCGCAAATCTGGAGACCTAAATTATTATGGCAAAAGAAAAATGGACATGCGCCGCCAGCAGAGGTAAAGTCCATTTATAGTATAATTGACTGTATAGGCTGATAGGTAACAGGATGTTAGCCTTATTATGTGTTCTTTAATCTTCCACAGCCTGCAGACAGGGGGTGGGATCCCAAATAAAATAATCCTAACACCTGCAGAAGAACATGTTTTCACATATATTCATCCGGCAAGCCTTCATGGCCTGGCAGGGGGACTAGACACAGACACGAATGTCAAGTCCGGAGGTGATTATTTTTTAACATTGAGCCTTTTTAATGGCGAACCAAAACGTTTGCTACTCATTAATACACACTGTGCTTTCAAAATACACTAAAAGTACATTCTCTCTTCCCTGAAACACCTCAAGACACGGCACAAGGCAAATCTACCCCTGGCTTGTCCCGGACGACCATGCATCCACTGCCTTCTGTACACACCAACCAACCTAAGTGTTTGGATGAGGTAAGTCAATGGTCCACTGTGTATACTTCTGAATTTGCACTTGCATCCATTTTGGTTAAAAAAGGGTACTCAATACATTCTACATTTCTTGCCAGAACCTACCAAGTCCACCTATTCTCGAACACATTCGAGATTTGGAGGAGGAGGAACCAATTCAGATGCCGACAAGGCCAAGCCAACCAGTGGCAGAACAACAGAACCAACAGGCCCAGCAAATGCAACACCTGGTGTCCACTAACCCCACCTCAGTGCCAACAACCACTTCTGACGTCCGCACAACAGACTCTGTGCCAACCCAGCCACCACCACCCACTCATTCTGGAGCACAACCACCCGCCCGTGCCAGTGGCAGAACTAATCCAAGGCGACATATCAGCCAAAGGAGACAGCTACAAATCATGGAGGAAGCCTGGCACCATGAAAATGTAGTATTTAACGAAAATACACAGAGATTTAACGACACTGTGTGTAACCAAATAACCAACATGTCCAATCAATTACAGTGTTTAAACGAGAATGTCTCTGGCCTGCTGGCAGAAATCAGAACCCAAACCAGGCACATGGGTGAAATGGTCCACCAATGGCAGCTCAATAACCAGAGCCTGGCACATATTGCTGCTAACATTCAAACACACCAGCCATCTACTTCGACATCATATTCAACATACCACTAAATGTATGTGTTAATGTATTTGAACACACGTTAAGCTTAAAAAATACACCAAATAATTTGTGCACTTAAAGATTATTTTATCACAAATAAAATAATAGCAAACAACAAAAATAAGGAATGTTATTTAGCCAAAAACATTTTCCACAAGTTGTGGCCCCACCAGTCTGGTCCAGACAACAAAATCGCATCTTTAGCAAGCCAAAGGCACGTTCCACCACGGAGCGAGTCCTCCTATGCGCAGTGTTATACCGCTCCTGGGCCAGCGAAGATGGGTGCAGGATGGGGGTAAGTAGCCATGGTAGCAATGGATAGCCAGAATCACCTGCAAATAAAAAAAAAAAAAAATAAGCACTAACAATAACACAAACACACATGACAAATGTGCCTCTTTGCAACATATGCAGTGTCTTGCACCATAACTAGTCAACACATAACTATAAGGCAAAATAAACATATATAACAAGTCCCAAAAAAAAAAACCTAAAGATTTGCCACAAGTACCTTACATGCAATAAACAAAAAGGGCATGTTATGTTACTTTAAAAGGCTAAGAACATGGAACAACAGACAGAGTCCTAAGGGGAAGAACCTCAGTAATGTTTTGCTTTGCATTCCAGCATTAGTGAACAGGGACAATAGGTGAGCTGTGCTGTGTCAGAGCAAAGCACAGTTATGATGAGGCAACATGCACATCCAACCAGTACACTCCTGTACAATGACAGTGGGATGCAACATAGCTAAGAGGGCCAGGACAGGACGGAATAGTGGAGACTAACAACAATAATTCATAGGAGCAAATTGTGGTAAGTAAGTGATTGTCAACTTGTACTGTTTCATTGCTATCTAGCACAGATTAGTGGGGTACAGGCACCGACAAAATAAATAAAACATGGTGCCATCCAGATTGAAAACGTTGAAAGAGGTTGGAGTTCCGCAAAATGTGGGAATCATGCATGGAACCAGGGAAGGCTGCAAATAAACTTAAAAATAGCAGATCTGGGCCGGACACTGCCTGTACATTAATCGAATGGCCCATCTTCCTGTTCCTGCAAAAACCAAAGATAACTGGAATTAGTGTGACAAAAAGTGCAAAGATGCTCAAATATATTCTTAGACATCCACACAATTTCTAAACAATGGATGTTTGAGATACACAGGGTGTAGGTCTGCTTTAAACAAACCAAAAAAAAAAAAAAACTGACCTAAACCACATACCTGAACAGATATTCCTGGTCAGCAGGCGGGATTAACGAGACGTGGGTACAATCAATGGCACCCATGACGTTGGGCATGTCGGCTATGTTATAAAAGCCCAGCTTAACCGCATTCCAGGCTTCCGCTGTGTCAGGGAAAAAAATAAATTTTGGTGCCAGGGTAGCCATGCCATCCAAAAACTTGCTAAGGCTGCGGCTCAGCGTAGACTGGGACATCCCCACAGAGAAGGCACCCAGTCTCTGGAACCAGCCGTTTGCCAAAAACTGCAGGCAGCCAACCAATTTGGTCATACCTGCAATTGCATGCCCCTTCCTTGTGGTGCGGGCTAACCATGGCCGCAGCTGGCTATACAAGTCCTGGAGAGAAACACGGTTAAGGCGGGTGAGCTCGAATAGCTCAAGGTTATGCATGCCATGGATGTCCAAACGTGTTCGGTGCAGCCTGGTTTCTGCCATGCTCAAAAGAACCAGCCAGCGGCGCTGACGCCTTTGATGCGCACAGAAGAATGCATTTCAAACTCCCGGAGAGCAAATACGGCTGCTAAGACTGGCCGTAAGTGAAGCGTCGACACCCTCGTTAAATTGGGCTGGGTTCAATCGGAAATCAAGGCTCTGCATCAATTAAAAAAACGGACCAACGGCCAGTCCGTTTTCACGGAGTTCAGCCGCTTGCGAGTCGTCAATCGGAAAGGCGCATGCCGACACACCTGAGCACATAAACGCACACAAAAAGCAACGTGGCACCCTTTCATGACGATCACAGCCCAAAACCAACGGGAAAACATACGGGATAGCTGAACGGGGAGGCTCTGCATCAGGCCAATAGGGTGGTGATCCGTCGGAAATCAGCTCTCTGAATCAGACGTAAGCCCATCCCAACAACGTAAGTTATCTGAACGAACGAAAAATATCAGATTTTGTTTGGAAAATGATCCGAACTAAGGAAAATGTTCCGATTTGCTTCCGTTCATTGAAAGACCATATACACATTTTCCCGAACGTTCGTACGAATGAAAAAAGCAAAAAAATTACATACACCCACCAAAACTTTCACAGACAGCTACGGAAGTTCAGACGAATGTGTCTCTGAATCGAGCCTACTGTGTGATTAAAGTCTGTTTTTGAACACATATACACCTGTAACAAAGCGAAAACACATGGAATGACATTGTTTTAACACTGTGACAATAATACTTTAGTGCCAGACCTGTAATGACAATTCTGCATAAAAAAATTAAAAGTCAAAAAAGTTTCTAAAAGTGTTTGCAGCCAGGAGAGGTGACACAATGATTTGAGCAAAACAAATGTCAAACACGCTGTTTAAACACAAGCAAATGAACGCCCATTGAAATGTATGGGCGAGCGACAGTGAGCGAAAGGTAATACTTGGCGTTCTGGAAGCTAGTAATAATACATCGGTTGTAATGGCAGGATGCCCCTCCCTGGTTGGAATAGATGGATGCCCCTCCCTGGCTGTAATGACGGTGTACTACACGCGACATTTCTCATGTCTCTCTTTACGGCTTTTAAAAATTTGGGAGGGGAAATGTGGTACCCAGGATGCAGCTGGAGTTGCTATAGTATACTGCATGGGGTGGATATATAGTGATGTACTTAAAAATGTGGCAGTCTGTCAAAAAGACAGGCTAACCACTGTATGCATTGCACAATACTTAAATTAGGGCTCGCATCAAGGCAAGCCTATGGTATAAAAGCAAGAATAACAGAATATGGCTACTGACCTATCCACGTGAAAGGGGTATGCCCTCCGCAGAGAGAGAATTGTTGTTGAATGGGACACCATAGTCAATAACACTGCATAGACTGAATAGTCAATCACCTCACTGGGACAAAAAGGGCTCTTGATCTGTAACTAAAAATTCAAAATAGTTCACGATGCAGTAGTTTTCTATTGCTATCACCACCTCTTACCGATTTCTTCACTACCTCTATTACAATACACCTCAATTATAGTGCGGTGACCTGGTTCCAAGAAAGACCTGGCAACAGATGATCCTACACGAGGAGTGTTCTTTACTCTGATTTCTAATTTCTATTGTGGTCTTTCCCACATAACCCTTCTCACAGGTGCATTTTAGAAGATACACTACATTTCACGTGGAACAATTCAAAGTCCTGGAGAGTGTATTGTCTACCTGTCATCGGGTAGGTGAAAGTAGTGTTTTTTTAGGTAAAGCTGCATTGGGTGCAATGTCCACAGGGGAACATGCCAATTGTCTGTTTTAGGTCAGTGAGACAGTTTGTAGGATCAGGTGTAAGAGACCTAGTGAAGTCAGCTTTGACTAGGGAGTCATGAATGTTCCTTGCGCTCTTGTATGCAACAACAGGAAGGTCTTTAAACTAATTTGATATTTGTGTGTCACTGCTAATGACAGGCCAATATTTGCTCACCATTGATTGTATCTGATTAGACAGAGTATGGGAGAACCAATGGTATTCTATTATATGTTTTCTTACCTTTTACCCTACATAGTAAAGATTGCCTGTCAATAGCACATGCTTTAGCTTGTGCAGTTTTTAAATCAGTTGGCTTGTAATCTCTAATCATGAGGTCCCTTATTAGATCAGCTGATCTGTTGTCAAATTGTTCTTCTGTGGAAGTAATCCGCCTGATACGTATGAACTGGCTGTAAGGAATGGTTGCCAGACTAGGCAGAGACTGACACCTGTGAAGGGAAGTATTGCTTTGCTATGAATAAGATTGTTTTAAAGAGAGTTTAGGAGCTTTTGCAAGTTCTGTTTGTATTTTCAAGTAAGGTTGTATAATAAGTCAGGGAACTTTTCACTAAGGGTCTTGATTGGGGGATTGTGTTGCCTAAGTGTTATAAAGCTAAAATAAGAAGTTAAAAGCCAAAGTGCTGCAACTGTAAGCACTAAAAGTGTGTTTTACTGTTGCTTTTGTAACGTGGATAATGGCCAGCAACATTGGAGGTCTACGTCAGTGCACAATTTATCATATGTATACACTTTAGGAGCAGCAGTTGCAGGGTAAATGTGAGCATATTGCAACCTTGAAATCTCAGGTTAGAGATCTGGAGGCGCAAAATGCAACACTGAGGGAGATTGGCAATATGGAAAAGGGCATTTTGCTCACTGAGCAGGCATTATGTGGGGGTAGAAAAAGAGGGTGGAGTAATGGGTCAGGAGGAGCAGATACCGTATTTTTCGCCCTATAAGACACACTTTTCCCCAAAAGTGGGGGAAAAATGTCTGTGCGCCTTATCGGGCGAATGTAAAAAAAAAAAAATTAAGCAGGCCCCGCCCACCTGCTGCCCTGACCTGGGGGCTCGCATGTGCCCAGGGAGAAGCAGCAGATGGAGGCGCTGTCATCGCTGCCGGTAAAAGACAGCGACCCCAGCGACGGGGCCGGGATAGAGCCCACTGCTGCTTCCTATGGCCAGCTCCGTGAATGGGGTGGGCGTGGCCTGTGCCGATGCTGACGCAGCGCAGGCCATGCCCACCCCATTCACGGAGCCGACCGCTCAGCGGAGAGGTGAGTTTTACTTTTTTTTTTATTCCGCCCTGCCTATACAAATGGGAGTAGGAGGGGGTGCCACACAGCCTATGGGGGGAGAGGGGGATGCCACACAGCCTATGGGGGGAGAGGGGGATGCCACACAGCCTATACAAATGGGGGTAGAGGGGGGATGCCACACAGCCTATGGGGGGAGAGGGGGATGCCACACAGCCTATACAAATGGGGGTAGAGGGGAGGTGCCACACACCCTTTACAAATGGGGGTAGAGGGGGGATGCCACACAGCCTATGGGGGGAGAGGGGGATGCCACACAGCCTATACAAATGGGGGGAGAGGGGGGGATGCCACACAGCCTATACAAATGGGGGGAGAGGGGGGGATGCCACACACCCTATGGGGGGAGAGGGGGATGCCACACAGCCTATACAAATGGGGGTAGAGGGGGGATGCCACACAGCCTATACGAATGGGGGGAGAGGGGGGATGCCACACAGCCTATGGCGGGAGAGGGGGATGCCACACAGCCTATACAAATGGGGGAAGAGGGGGGATACCACACAGCCCATGGGGGGAGAGGGGGATGCCACACAGCCTATACTAATGGGGGGGGAATGCCACACAGCCTATTGGGGGAGAGGGGGATGCCACACAGCCTATGGGGGGAGAGGGGGGATGCCACACAGCCTATACTAATGGGGGGAGGGGGATGCCACACAGCCAATGGGAAATGGGGGGTGCACACTGCCTATATGGGAATGGGAGGGGGGAGAATGTCACACTGCCTATATAGGGAATGGGAGGGGGATGCCACACTGGGTATACGGGGAATGGGATGGGGGCATGCTACACTGTCTATGGAATGGGGGCATCCCACACGGCCTATGGGAATGGGAAAGGGGAATGCCACACTGTCTGTATTGGTGTGTTTTTGGTTAAAATATTTTTTTTTCTTATTTTTCTCCCCCAAATCCTAGGTGCGTCTTATGTGCAGGTGCGTCTTATATGGCGAAAAAATTGGTAAGTAGCTGGGTAAATGTAGATAGAAAGAGTAGAAAGAAAAACTCTTGCATCATTACCCAACTTGGCAATTTTGCTAGGGTGCACATACCTTCCTTTATGGCCTTCCTTTAAATTTTCCTTTACTTTCCTTTAAAACGTAAAAACTTCCTTTTAATTTCCTTTAGTAAAGTATGGCCTTCCTTTACTGTGCACCCTAGCAAAATTGCCAAATTGGGTAATGATGCAAGAGTGCCAGTTGCCGAAATGTCAGCCCTAGTGGATACTGCTCTCCCTAACAGCCGGGAGGACAGCCCAGCTAGTGAGCGGGTGGTTGGGACTGCAGGTAGGACTAGACAGTAAGTGGTAATAGGGAATTCTATTATCAGGCAGACTGATAGAATAATTTGTCACCAAGACCACCTCAACCAAATGCTTTGCTGTCTCCCGGGTGACAGGGTTGTGTATGACCCAGCTGTCATGGTCTACATGGGGACAAATTACAGAATTAATGGGAGATGGATTATCCTTAAGAATACATTTAAGGAATTAGGCACCAAGTTGAAGAAAAGGACCTCCGAGGTTGTATTCGCCATGTGCTACACATGAACGACAGCTGGAACTTAGAGAGTTAAAGGAGCACTATCACGAAAAATGGCCCAATGATAAAAATCCATATAAATTTGTTGGATGGTGGGGGGAGGGGGTCCGTTATACACCCGGCATCAAATAATATCCAGCCAGACCTGCTTTTTTCATTTTGATGTAAGGAAGTAGACATCTGGGGTGACGTTAGACTAAACCTGTTAGCCCTGGATTTTATTCCTACCATGAGCGAATAAACCACAAGCTTGGCGGGAGGAGGTGACCCCTCCTTTCATTAGCCGACGTGTATATTTGTTTTCTTAATATTACACAATTTTGTGATAGTGCTCCTTTAAGCACATGGCCCAAATTCTGGTGCAGTGCAGAAGGATTTGGGTTCCTAGAGCACTGGGTGGACTTTTCATTGGGGTACAAACTGTATTCTGCATATCATTTGCACCTGAATGGAAGGGTGGCTCCTGTGCTGGGTATTTAAACTAGAGCTGAGGGGGGCAGGCAAGAGAGAAAACAAAGGGGAAGACAGGTTAATTAGGGGACAGCATATGATGATGGGTGAAGAATTAGAAGGGGGGAGGCCTGCTCTTGCAAACCAGCAGGCTACATTACTGCAGAAGCTAATAGTAAAACTCAACATGTCAAACTAGATAGGAACTTAAAGTCTATGTTCACAAATGCCAGAAGTCTGGCAAGTAAAGCGGGGGAGCTTGAGGCTCTGGTACTGGAAGAAAATATTGATGTTATTGTTTTGGCTGAGACATGGCTGGATTCCACACATGACTGGACTGCCAATCTTCAAGGTTTTGCTCTCTTTCAGAAAGACAGAGCAAAAAGGAAAAGGGGAGCAGAGTGTGTAAAACAAGAATTCAAAGCATATATTAATGAGGGATATTATCAGAGGGTTATTAGGAGGGTGCAGAATCCTTGTGGGTAGAAGTACGGGGTGATGTAAACAATGTTAAAATACAATTTGGTGTAGTCTATAGACCCCCAAACATTACTGAGAGAATAGAGGTTTAGCTGCAAAAATAGATAGAGCGGGAATCACCAGTGGTGGTGATGGGAGACTTCAGCTAGGAATCAACTGGTTCATCTTCTACTACAAGAGGGAGAGCATTCCCCAGCTTTCTACAAAATAACTATATGAATCAGTTTGTGGAGGCATTAACTGTAAGAAAGATTTTCTGCCTGGGAAGGCAAAACACTGAATTTTGAGAAGGACAACTTCCCCAGGCTCAGAGCTGCACTCCAGGCCATAGACTGAAAGCATCTGTTGAGCAATACAGATACAGATGCCTAATGGGAATGCTTTAACCCTTCTAGTGCCACATGAGACTCAACTGGCTGACTGTAAACCCACAGAACAGAAAGTATAAAAGTTAAAAACTCACCTGACCCCTTGTTCGATCCGGCTAAGTGTTCTCTTCACCCGGGGGGCCATACGATCCTCCCTCAGGGCTCTTCTGGCTTCAGGAGAGGTCCTGCAATAGCCCGACTAGACAGTTCTCTGGGTATAGGTAACCCCAGATTTTTAAGACCTCAAGGTGTGACTGTGTCATACAAAATTCAACATTAATATCCTAATTGAAAAAATCTGTAAAGTCTTTATCGTTAGATTATCACAAAGCTTTATATACAAAGGGAGATAGCAGTGATCTTCCTACCCTCCTTAATTAATATGTAACAATTCCGATTTAACATGATTTTTTTGAGCATTTAGGCACCTACAATTGGTTTACCTAGTTCATGCGACATTTACACAGGGTAATTTCACATTTACATAATCCATAATTACAATTTGACATGATCCAAAAAAATGTAGGCAAAATTTCGTTAAAGGTGGTGGTGATTTAGTTTCGCCCCTCGGGGCTTCTTCTGCACCAATTTTCACCTTGTGGTTATCAGACAGGTTTGCCAATTCACATTCATGTATATCAGTAGCCTAGATAATGCATAGATACAAAAAAAACCACACACAACAGTTCAATAAGACAATCCTTAATATTTGTAATCAATGTGGAGTATTAGATATATAGAGGTACCTGAAATTCACATGCTCACAATGAAGGCTGGCTGTATATCGGACACATACTACAGGGACAATTGCAGCACCGTGGTTTCATTGTCCTATCTAAAGTAATAGACATTATGCACCAGATATCATGGCATGGAAAACTAAATGCAACCAAAGAATTTTTTGAGGGATTACTTCTAGAAAGATGAGCCCACTACAACAAGCTGGGTACACGTAGAAAGAGTGTGTACTATCAGGGAATATATGGGGGTATTTCAAATTTAAGGGGTTGTTTTGGTATAAAAAAATGCAAGGTGTGCTATTTGTCTGTAGAGCTGAAATGTTCAAGTAAAATTACACTTAAAGTGGACCAACACTATCCTGGGTTTTGGTCCACTTTGGTGGGGCACCCCCAGAAAGCCCCGAAAACTCACATCACCCCGCTCCCATGTAACCGCTGCATCCAATCCCCGCCGACGGACAATCGAGAGGCAGCGGCGGACAAGCAGAGAGTGTCCGCCGCCGCCTCCCGCACGTCCCTCTTACGTCCCTCTTACAGGGAGCCATTCACAAACGGCCAGTACGGGAGCGCGCCCTGCTAGAGGGACACGCAGGAGGCGGCGGCAGACGCGCATGCGCCGCTGGAACGGGGAGAACGTAGGATTGTGGGCTTCCTGGGGGGTTTCACCCCGCGGGACATCCCGATTTCGGATTCCCCGCGGGGAGGCGATCCCCCTTGGGTGTTGGTCCACTTTAAGCATTACTTTGGGGTGTTTGACAACTCTTCCCTTGACAGTATCTATGCTTGTTGGGTATTGTTCTGTTTCAGCGACCTTGCTTTTTCAGATGTAACTTGTTTTGTCTTGTTTACATATAGTTTTATTTTAGGAAAATATGGCTTTGATTCTGCTTTTTTTTTTTTTTTTTTTAGGGAAACTCTGTGCCCCTTGTCCCGGGACTCTTTTTTTTTTTTATATATTCTTTATTTTTATTTTAAATTTTCAATGCACAAATAGAAACATTTACATGGCACTTGGGATACAGAATAAAAGAGAAAAAACACCGAATGATATGATATGAAATGATACAGGCAGCTACCAGCAGGCTGCATTCTGGCAAAAAACACATGAGAGGCTAATGGCGGAGGCGGCTCATGAGTCGTTTAGGCTCCGCAACAGATTGCGGCTCCACAGTAATCAGGTGGCGGCCGGGCCAACAGTTTCGGACAAAACTATAAAACTTCAGTGCGGTTTTCGCACAGGGACGATGAACATGGGCCCGCGGGCCGAGGTCAATCTCAAACAGGCCTGCCTCCGCTGCTATAAGGCAGCTGCAGTATTATCAGTCCAACATGAACATGAAACAAAAACAGAACAGTTTGTGAGCATCAAAGACGATAGTAAGAGGGGGGGGGGGGGCGCAGTAGGGGGGGACAGTGAGGGGGAGAAGGGGAGGGGAAGAAACCAGAGGAGGAGCAGGTAAGAAGGCTAGGTGGTGCTTGTGGTATGCAATCGGGCTTCCTACAGCTCTGCCCCTCGAAGGTCCCTGTAAGCCTGCGACATTGTAAATTCGACCCAATAGGCCCATTTAGTCCTATGTGTCTCCTCTGATTCGCGCCGTGCTGCTATCATCCCCTCGAATCTCTCAATGTCAGCTACCCTATTGAGCCACTGTGTGATGGTCGGGGGTGACTGGCTCTTCCAACGCGAAGGGACACACGCCTTTGCGGCATTAACCAACTGACACACCACTGATCTCCGGTAGTTCTTGACAGGAGTGGCTGAGTGGTGGAGGAGGAAGAAAGCGGGGTCCCATGGGATCTCTCTGTCAGTCATACGCTGTGTTACCTCCCTCACTCCCTTCCAGAAGGACTGCAAGGCCGGGCACGACCAGAAGGTATGCAGGAGGTCGCCGTTCTCGGAGTTGCACCTCCAGCATGTCGGGGGGATAGATGGGAACCATTTATTGAGCTGCGTCGGTACTCTGTACCAGCGCATCAGTACTTTATAGTTGCACTCACTATATTTCGTACATGTCGAAGTCTTGTGGGCCAGCTCCATGATTTTCTTACGCTGTTTTGACGTAAAGACAACTCCCAGGTCTTCCTCCCATCTGGCAAAGCAGGGGAGGTCACCCAGGTTCTGCGTGCTTATTAATAGTTTGTAAATGAGGGAAAGGGTGTGCCTAGCTGGGCCTTCATCCTCACACATCCGCTCGAAGCTGGTGGGTTCTCTAAGCTGGTGTAGTTGAGGTCTAAGGGACTGCAGAAAATGGTTAATCTGCCTCCACTGCCACGGGTCCCACCTCGGGAGTTCATGCGCCTCCGCCACTTGCTCTAGTGTCGTGCTATTGTTTATGTGGCAGAAGTGTTTGGCTCGGCAGACACCCTTTTTAATCCACTGATCTGCAACCCTTCCCCCCAACCCGGGTGTGAATTCTGGGTTTCCAAGTACTGGGAATAGCGGGGAAAGAGGGGGAGACAGTTCATTGCGCTGGAAAAACTTGTGGCACACCTTAAGTGTAGCCCCTATGGTTAGGTGCGCCAGCTCTCGTCTTACAGCCTGCTTTTCAACCCACGGGAGGCCCTTTAACGGGAATGCAGAGCTCTTTTGCTCGATCTGTACCCACTGTTTGTGCTCGGAGTGCCTGTTCCAGTCGATCACCCTTGTAAGGTGAGCGGCAGCGTAGTACATACCGGGATCTGGTACCCCAAGCCCCCCCTCCTCTCTAACCCTAGTCAGTAGGCTTCTGCTAATTCTTGGGTTTCTGCCCAGCCAAATAAAGTTCGAGAAAACCCCGCCAATCCTCCGGAGGAATGAGCCAGGGATCTCGATTGGGAGAGCTTGTAGTAGGTATAGGAGACGTGGCAGCAGGTTCATCTTTAATGAATTACATCTCCCGAACCAAGAGAGTTTTTTGTGTGTCCAGGTGTCTATGTCTTTGGTAAAGGCTCGTAAGAGAGGGGGAAAGTTAAGTTCAAAAAGCCTACTTGGAGACCTGCCCATCTTCGCGCCCAGGTATGTAATGTAGTCTCGAGCCCACTTAAACGGGAAAGACTGGCTAAGAGTAGTTTCTCTAGCCACTGGGAGGTTTATATTGAGAATCTCCGACTTTTGCATGTTTATTTTGTAGCCGGAGAGGCTTTTATACGTCTCCAGTTCTTTGATTATATTTGGAAGAGATACCTCTGGGCTAGTCACGAAGAAGAGCAGGTCGTCCGCGTACGCCGCTATCTTACAGTGTCCAGAGGGCAGGTGAATGCCCTGTACGCTTTGGTTGTTCCTGACACTACAAAGGAAAGGCTCCAGCGTTAAGATAAAGATCAGGGGTGACAGGGGGCACCCCTGTCTCGTCCCATTACCAATGCTGAAAGGCTCCGAGGTCATGCCATTGACTCCCACTACTGCAGAAGGGCCATGGTACAGGCTAGCTATCCGGCCTAGCATGCTATCCCGTAGTCCAATGTGCCGTAGGACTCCAAACATGAAGTCCCATTGCACTCTATCGAACGCCTTTTCAGCATCGGTTGATAGGAGTAACGTAGGAAGGTTGCGTTGTGTTGCTAGACTGATGAGATTTAGTGTCTTTGTAGTGTTGTCGCGGGCTTCTCTGTAGGGCATAAAACCGACCTGATCTAGGTGTATAACATGGTGGAGGTGCGCTGCTAGACGTGAGGCGAGTATTTTTGCAAAGAGCTTGATATCTGCATTTAGGAGAGATATCGGCCTGTAGCTGGAGCCAAGGGTGGGGTCTTTGCCCTCCTTAGGAATCACTGCGATTCTTGCCGACAGACTATCTCTCGGGAATGTGTTGCCAGAGCCCATTGAGTTAAATACCTCCAACATTCTGGGTGACAGGATCCCCGCAAAAGTTTTGTAATAGATGAGGGGAAGCCCATCCGGTCCCGGTGCTTACCCAGCAGCCGAGTCCTTCAATGCTTTTGCTAATTCTTCATGGGAGATCGGTTCTTCCAATTCACTCAGAATCTCAGTCGGCAGTTTAGGGAGCCCGGAATGTCGGAGGTATTCCGCTATATCTAACGCCCTTGTACTCGTCCTGTCAACAGGGATGTTATATAAGTCCTCGAAGTATTGCCTGAAGACCTGGGCGATCTCCACGGCCTTATGTTTCATGATTCCCGACCTGTCTTGTATTTTGGGGATATATGTTTTGGCCCTTTCTCCCCTCAGGGCCATGGCCAGCAGGCGGCCGCACTTGTCTCCTGACTCATAGTAAGTTTTCTTGCACTTAATGAGTTGGAGTTTAGCGGAGTCGTTGCTTAACCGGCGTAACTGTTCCCTGAGGGAGGTCAGGGCCGCTAAGTGTTCAGAGGCCAGGGACTGCTTATGCAGTGTTTCCAGTCTTTGGATCTCGCCCAGTAGGTCGCTGACAGCTTTGCCTCTTTCTTTTTTAACTCTGGCCCCTTGCTGGATCAGGAGGCCCCTAGCAACACATTTGTGGGCCTCCCAAACCACCGCGGGGTCAGACCCTTGTGTGGTGTTCCTATTGAAGTATTCCTGAAGGTTCTGTTGTAGGGTTTCCCTGAAGCCTGTGTCCTGGATGAGCGAGCTGTTCAGTCTCCAGGTCCAAGAACGGGGCGCCAGGGTGTGGGCGGATAAGGTGAGACTTACTGGCGCGTGGTCTGACAAGACAATGCTGCCAATGTCTGCCTTTTTAACTCTCTGCAGTGTGTGATGTTGGACAAGAAACAAGTCTAGCCTGGAGTACATGTTATGTGGGGCAGAATAGTACGAGTAGTCCCTGCCGTCGGGGTGTAAAATCCGCCAGGGGTCTACAAGCTGATGCATATGTAGGAGTCTTTTAAGTTTCCTAAGTTTGGTGTAGGAGAGGTATGTGTGGCCCCTAGAGGTGTCAATCAACGGGTCCAGCGTGAGGTTGAGATCCCCCCCAATTACCACCCGACCCTCTGCAAACTCCGTCATTTTAGTTAGGACTTCCTCAAGGAAGTCCACTTGGCCTGTGTTCGGGCAATAGATGTTCACAAAGGTGAAGGATTCTGACCATATCCTTCCCTTAACCATCAGCCACCTCCCCTCTCCACCACCCAGCACACCCGCCTCCTCCCATGGCACTGACCTTGATATCAGCAGGCTTACCCCACGTGATCGGGAGTCCGGAGAGTAACCATGGTACGAAATCGGGAACTCTCTATCTCTCATAGTCGGCGGGTTTGCTGCCTTGAAGTGCGTTTCCTGGAGAAAGGCCACATTGGCCTTTAGGGCTTTGAGGTTTCTCAGTACTTCCCTCCTTTTTTCCGGCGTGTTCAGTCCCTTCACGTTGAAGGAAACCAGGTTGGGCTCCCCCATTGCAGCTTACTTTAGGCTGAGGAGGGGGGCGGGGGTCGGGAGGGACAGGGGATGAAGTCCAAGACGGGAAAGCAGCAGGGGGGGGGGGAGAAGGAAAAGGAAAGAGGAAAGGCCTGGGGAGGGAGAGAAAAAACAAGAACAAAAACACTATAAACCGGATATTCCGGTCAAACCCTCTAGGGAGGGGCAACTAACTAGCGGTCTCGCTAAGCCTATGGCCTTTCCCCAAACGGGAGAGGTCAGAGGCTGGCCTAAGTGGGAGACTGTGTCTGGCTACGAACACTGGAGTCAGCCTACCCCACCGAGAGTAGCTAGTGACACAAAACAGCAAAAAAGCAACTTCTACGGCTAAATACCCATTTCAAACAATAGCATTTGGGAGAAAGACAGATGGGAGACTCCAGTCACCCGGTTGGCGCAGCCATCGGGCAACCGACCGAGTCTACTGTTCATTATCAGTTGGTCTCAACAATCTCTCTCTTGGCCTTCTTGGTCTACTGGCTCTGCGGCTCCTCGGCGCGTCCCTCCTGGGTCTCTGGGGTGGAAAGGTAGCAGTAGGCGCCAGCCAATTGGGCACTGGGGTTGGGTCCACATTGAGGAATGCGAACAGTCCCTCCAAGTCCTGGTAAGCTCGGAGGGTGAAGGATTCTCCCCCTCTGTTCACAATCACGTGGAGGGGGTACCCCCATCTGTATGTCGCCCCGGCGTTACGGATCACCTCAAGAACCGGTCGCAGGAGTCTGCGCATTTGAAGGGTGCGCCTAGAGAGGTCAGGGAAAATGGTAACGTTTGCCCCGTCGAATTCAAGCGGGCCATGTCTCCAGGCTCTCCGGGAGATCTCCTCCTTGGTTGTGTAGTGATGAATGCGGCAAATAATGTCTCTCGGCCGGGACGGATCGCTGCTTGGCGGGCCCAGCGCCCTGTGCGCCCTATCTATCTCAATCGGGGTATTGGTTTCTCTTTCAAGGAGTCGGTTGAAAATCACCGTGATTATTTGCTTGATGTCTTCTCCCGCTGACGCTTCGGGGATGCCCCGGACTCGGAGGTTATTGCGTCTATGCCTGTTTTCCAGGTCGTCGTGCTGGAGTTGCAGCTGTAGTATTTGCGCATTTTGACTCTCGATCTTCGCTGCCAAGTCGGCCAGCGCAGATTCTGTGGCTGTGTGATTGGAGGAGACTTTGGCGTCCAGCGACTGAATCTGGCCTCTGACCTCCACTATATCTTTTTTAAATGCCGCCTCATATCTCCTAATCAGCGCTTCAAAGTCCGCTTTGGTGGGAATGGATTTGAGGAAGGAGAGCGTCTCTCGGTGGATATTGCTGTCACCCAGAGCTGCCGCCTGCCCCCCGGCATCTGATGTCGGCACCGGTGAGGCTGGGTATGCAATCGGGGATGGAAGCTCTATGTCCGGTGGGGTGTCTACTGCTGGGGGCGACATTGGCTCCTGTGAGATGGTGGGCACTCCTGTTGACGAGCTGGGTGGGGATAACCCCTCACACGGGACGGCGCCAAAGGCCGGGTCCTCCCCATCTCCATGACCCCCCGCAGGGGACGCCGCAGAGGCACCTCGCGAATCGCCTCGGGGACCGTGATCAGTCCTGGGGGTACTTCTTGCGTGTTGTTCTCGCTGTGTGAGGGGGAGGGGCGGCGGAGGGCCGACCCGCCCTGTGCTCCGTGCTACCGTCCGCTGCGGGCGTTCTGAGGCCGTGAAGCCATAGCTCTCCAGCCTTCCCCCACTCGCTGGGGCTTCTCTGGCCGTTTTGTGAGTTATTTTAGAAGGCCATTGGTGGTCTGGGGCCGCGCTTCTTTGTGGTCGCCTTCCGCCCTCGGTGGGTGATATATTAGAGGGTCCAGGGCTCTCTTGTTGCAGGGGACCTGGGTCAGTGGGGCTGCGCTGGTCCTGTCCCGGGCGTTCTGCCAGCATTGGATTCTGGGCCTGTTCTCCCGCCCCCCTCCACTCTCTGTATTCAGGGGCTTGTTCTTCCCGCGTAGGCAGGTGGCGGGCGCTCATCGGCGCCATTTTAGGTGTGTCACCTGGGCCCCTCTCCCCCCCTGCTAGGTCCCTAGTACTGCTGCCTGTCGTCTCTGCCTCCATCCGCTCTCCCCCACGGCCGTCCCTCTCACCTCCGTTCCGCTGGCTGTGTGGGAGCCGGTCCGCTGTCTGGAGTTGCTGCGAGCAGTGTGCGGCTGCTCGTGATGTCACCGGGGGCTCTCCCCTCTCCGGCTCCGCTCCTGTCGTCTGTGACCACGCGCCGGGGCTGTCAGTGACAGCTTCTCTGTCTGATGGGCCCGGTGTCTCGCCGCTGCGCCCGACACGCCCGGCGGCTCCCTCTGCCTCCTCCGATCCGCTTGATTCCGACGAGGGAGGGGCTGCAGACGCCATGTCTGCACCCATGCGCCGCTTCTCGCCCTCCCGCTCCATGCTTCGGACCCCGGGGCCCGCGATCGCCGGTCTCCGCTTCTCCCTCCGTTTTCTGCCCTTCATGGGGATCACTTTGGGCAAGTCTCTCCGCAGGTAGGTAAGCTTTTTTACAAATATTGCTCTCAGCAGGGTCAGGAGCTCACGGTTTCACGTCTGCTCCATCCGTGCGCCAGGCCACGCCCCCCCCGGGACTCTTTTTACTAGCAATAGAACCATTAGTGAATATGATACGTTGTTCGCGGACGATCTGCTCCGCTTCATAGCTGACCCTCTGGTATCAATCACAAATATCTTGAGGATTCTCAACAAATTCTCTAGAGTATCAGGACTTAAGATAAACAATTCTCAATCGGAGGGTCTTAATATATACTTGGACTCAGAGGTGGTCGAGAATCTGCAAGAATCTCAAAACTTAGAGATGAGCTTTCAATCACTGGGGATAACTACCATTCCAATATTGAACTGCCATCAGATCCGGGGGACATAAACATTCCATCAATTAACAGTGATGACATAAGAAATGCCATTAAATAGATAAGAGACGTTTTACATTTCTCTCCCAATCCATTTGAGGCCATGAGCTCCAGAAACGCACAGGCTATTCCTGCCCAGAGGGCATGGACTACAAGATAGAAAGGTGTGGCCTCTCCCGGCCCTATATACTTCCAGCTACGCCAACACAAGTAATTTTCATTCATGTAGTTGGACTGGACTGCGAATGCCTCTATGCTCGTTGTGCCTCCGCAGCTATGCTGCTTTTTTCATCGGGTCCTGGTGGTAAGGCAAGCGCCAGGGTCTTGGGCACTTTTAGGGTGTCATACACTCTGGGCTGAAGACTTTCTTTAAGAAAAGCAATCAGCCACAGGTTTTTGTCTGCTGAACCTGCTGGATGAACTATATATATTAAATATATATATATCCCTCTTTCCACTTTCCACATGTTTTCATTTATTTATGTAATTTTTTTTATGTTTTTTTCTGTTGAAGTGGCTCTCTGGAAGTAATTCCTCGATGAATTGGTTGCACTTTTACTTTACTTTTTCAAATTGCGGGCAGGATCTGGGCAGGCCTGGAAGTGTTGGGTGGTGTGTGCGGCTGTTTCTTATCGGCTGCTCAGTGCAGCGGTTGTGTTTTGCGGCTGAGTACTGGCCCTGCTTAGCGGGGGAGCAGGAGTGGTTTCTAGCTCACCTGTCAGATCCTGTCTGTCCTCCCGCCTGGCCGCCCAATAACAGTGCTCTCCGGCGAGGATCGGGGTTGTGGTTCCTCCTAGTTTGGTGGCGTAGTCACTTGACTATCGAGGACTTATATATACTTCAGTCTTAAGACCTTAGGGTTATTTAGACTATAATTGAATAACCATGTTGGAGGCATCTGGGGATAGCAGATCCGTTATCCCAGCAGATAAAAAAAAAAAGCTGCTGTTTCTCATCTGTTTTAAATGGGGGTCATCCATCTGGCTCCCCTCCCAGAGAGGGGCCAAGGATTTTACTCCAATTTATTCACTGTCCCCAAGAAGGATGGATCGGTGCAACCCATTTTATATCTGAGGGGTCTAAACAAGTTTGTCCACCTAAGACACTTTTGCATGGAATCCTTAAGATCCACAGTGATGTCATTCAGCCGGGAGATTGGATGTCCACAGTGGATATAAAGGATGCGTGTCACGCTCGGGGTAACTCCAGCCCTCTTGATAAGCTCACAACCCCCAATCTCCACAGCCAGCTTCACCTGTAGGAGCCCCCGCTTGCCGGGACGCAAGAAACGCCTACCCGGGATCGGTTGCCCCCAGGACTTAATGGCTCAAAGGATGTAAGCTTATATGTGGGAGGTCTGGAGAACCAATAGCAAGAGCGTGGGTGACGGAAGTCCAGAGACAGGCCAGAGGTCGACAGCGGGAAGACAGAGATCGTGGCGGTACAAAGGATTAGGCAACTCGTGGTCAAGGTTCAAAGCGGAGGTCGGCAACAGGGTTTCAGATCAAGAATAGTCGGTACAGGCGGTGGTCGGAAACAGGGGTTCAGATCGAGAATGGTCGGTTCAGGCGGTGGTCGGCAACAGGGGTTCAGATCAGGAATGGTCGGTTCAGGCGGTGGTCGGCAAACGGGATCAATAACTTCACAAGACAAGGTACTGAGCGCTATCACATGCAACAGGCAACTGAGGGGGAAAGAGCTTTATAGGGACAGACCAGAGAGAGAAGGTATAGTGATTGGTGCACACAGGATCACAGTAGTGATTGGCCAGCAAGAGGAGTGCCAATCTAATAGCCAAAACCGTCCCTACCTGGGCTCATTGGCCCACAGTGTGATACCAGGGCTCATTGGCCCAAACAGGAGGAGAGGGAGGAGTCCCTTCCCGGCTTGGACGTGCAATACGGCTGACGCTGAGAGCAGCGCCGCTGAAGGTCATAAGAAGAATGTGCCCACGCGCGCGAGCACATGACGGAAGGAGACGGGAGCGGGGACGGCTGAGAGCGGAGCTGGCGGGCGCGCCAGCCGCCGCCGCTCGGCGCGGCCGCCGAACAGACGTCGCAGCTGCAGCCGGGCGCCCAGGACCAGCGCTGGAACGGGGCCCAGGTAAGCGAGGATTCATGACACTACCCCCCCCCCCCTTCACGAGGGGCCTCCGGACCCTCACCTGGTTTTTCCGGATTCTCACGATGAAACTTCTTTACAAGAGCCTTGGCATGTACTGCAAAGAATTACCCACTTTACGTGAATCCAAGATCTAATTTACTTCATATTCTGGCTCATTATCAACCAGAATTGGCAAAGGACCAGCAATAAGAGAATTCTTAGCCGGTTTTAACAGAGAAACATGGAAGGAATTGGGTATTTTCATGGTCAGAGGGAGTTGAATTTTAAAAGACACATTATTCAACTTCTTAATAATAGGAAAGGGACCAATGAACTTAGGCCCTAATTTACTAGAAGGTTGACGGAGTGCAATATTTTTGGTGGAGACCCAAACTAGATCACCCACCTGTAGAATTGGTTCCTGTGACCTGCGACGATCGGCAAATCTCTTATATCTCAAGCCCGTGGTTTTGAGAATTTCCTGAATGCGGGTCCAGATATTCTTCCGTTCTTGAAGCCACTCTTCCAATGCCGGCAAATTGGAAGGTGACCCTGAAAGGGAAGAATCTCTAGGATTTTTCCCCAAATTACAAAAGAAAGGAGACACCTTAGTACTCTCACTAAGTGCGTTATTGTAAGCGAACTCAGCAAAATCGATAAATTCCGCCCATTGCTCTTGGGCATCAGAGACATGACATGTTAAGTATTGTTCCAAAGTTTGATTAGTTCTTTCCGTCTGCCCATTAGACTGGGGATGGTAAGCAGAGGAAAGGGAGATCTGTATTCCTAGTCGTGAACAGAAATGTTTCCAAAAATGGGACTAAATTGGACACCCCGATCGGAGACTATGTTTGACGGAATACCATGAATACGAAAAATATGCGAAGTAAATAGCCGCGAAAGCTCAGGAGCCGATGGAAGCTTGGGCAAAGGTACAAAATGTGCCATCTTGCTGAAACGATCCCCGACCACCCAAATTACAGTATTACCACGTGAAAGAGGCAAATCTACTATAAAATCCATTGAAATATGAGTCCAAGGTTCTGCAGGAACTTCCAGAGGCACCAAACCACCACTAGGAGCCTTGTGATCCCCTTTACTTCGCGCACAAATGGAACAAGCGTCGATAAAGGCAGTAACATCGCGTCTCATGGTAGGCCACCACACATGGCGACGGGCAAGCATAAACGTCTTACGGTTACCCAAATGACTAGCAGTTTTGGCATCATGAAATTCGCGAATTACATCCGAACGCAGGTGCGGCGGAACAAACTGGCACCCCAAGGGAACTTCACTAGGAGATTCATCTTGAAACGGCGCCAAGGTATTGGAGAGATCAGGAAGTAATGCCCCGACCACACAACCCGTGGGTAGAATAGGTTCACCAGTATCACCCCGATCCTTACATTCACCAAACATGCGAGATAGAGCATCAGCTTTAGTATTTTTTACACCCGGCTTGAAAGTAATTATAAAATTAAAGCGCGAGAAGAACAATGCCCAACGTGCCTGACGAGAGTTCAGCCTCTTGGCAGAACCGATGTATTTGAGATCTTTGTGATCGGTATACACAGTTATCGGATGCAATGAACCCTCCAACCAGTGTCGCCATTCGTCAAATGCCAGTTTAACAGCTAATAATTCCCTATTACCAACATCATAATTTTGTTCCGCGGTACTGAATTTACGTGAAAAATAGGCGCATGGATGTAGGCGCTCAGGGTTACCAGAATATTGTGACAATACTGCACCCACTCCCAGCTCAGAAGCATCCACTTCAATAACAAAGGCTTTTTGAATATCTGGATGAACTAACACAGGTGCCGAAGTGAAGGCTCGTTTCAAGGTCAGGAAGGCCTCACAGACAGAGGGAGACCAGTTAGCAGTAAAAGCACCCTTACAGGTCAGGTTGGTAAGTGGAGCTACAACATGGGAGAAGCCCTTGATGAAACGCCGATAAAAATTTGCAAATCCTAGAAAACGTTGTAATTCTTTTAAAGTCTTGGGTTGAACCCAATCCTGAACCGCCGAAACTTTATCCGCGTCCATCTCCAAACCCTGGCTAGTAATAACATACCATAGGAAGGGAACAGTGGTGACTTAAAACACACATTTAGAAAGTTTAGCATATAAGTTGTTCTCTCTTAATTTTTGTAGTACCAACTTAACATGGCGTCTGTGCTCCAACAAAGAATTCGAAAAGATGAGAATATCGTCCAAGTAGATGACCACAAATCTACCGAGATACTCTATAAATATATCATTAACAAAATCTTGAAAGACGGCTGGCGCATTACAAAGACCAAAAGGCATGACCAGGTACTCGTAATGGCCGTCTTTCACATTAAATGCAGTTTTCCACTCATCCCCCTGCCGGATGCGAATCAGATTGTATGCCCCTCTTAAATCCAACTTGGAAAAAATTCGGGACCCTGTGACTTGATTGAACAGATCCCCAATCAAGGGCAAGGGGTATCGGTTCTTAACAGTAATCTTATTCAAGGCTCGATAATCAATGCATGGTCTTAGGCCGCCATCTTTTTTCTCTACAAAAAAGAATCCGGCCCAGCAGGTGAAGTAGAGGGACGGATAAATCCCTTCCTTAAATTTTCGGTAATATACTCCCTCATTGCTTGCTCCTCGGGCAGAGTAAGATTATAGATTTTTCCCCTCGGGGGAATCGTGCCAGGTAGCAAGTCAATAGGGCAGTCATAACACCGATGTGGAGGAAGAGTATCAGCAGAACGTTCAGAGAAGACATCAACCCAGTCTGCAAGAAGAACGTGCCTGCGCGCGCGAGCACGTGACGGAAGGAGACGGGAGCGGGGACGGGCGAGAGCGGAGCCGGCAGGCGCGCCAGCCGCCGCCGCCGCTCGGTGCGGCCGCCGAACAGACGCCGCAGCTGCAGCCGGGCGCCCAGGACCAGCGCTGGAACGGGGCCCAGGTAAGCGAGGATTCGTGACAATGCGTATCTTCACATCCCCGTCTTTCTGGGTCATAAGAAGTATTATGCATTTTGCACTGAATGGCCTAAAATTTCAGTTTGTGGCTTTGCCCTTCGGCCTGCCCTCAGCTCCAAGCGTGTTTACCAAGGTTTTAGCAGGACTCATGGCTTTTCTGAGGGCACAGGGGATACACATAATTCCTTACTTAGATGACTTACTGATCAGAGCTCCGTCTTTCAGGAGGCCAAGAAGGATACAAAGACAGTGTTGTCAACACTAGAGGAGTTTGGCTGGACAGTCAATTATCCGGGTCTACTATCAGCCGATGGATAAGACAGGCGGTAGTCAGGGCCTATGCTACCAAAGGAAAGGAACCTCCATTTCGGATTACAGCCCATTCCACTCGAGCTATTGGCGCTTCCTGGGCTTTTCAGCACCAGGCCTCGGTGGAACAGGTATGTAAAGCCGCTAATTGGTCTTCGGTTCATACATTTACCAAGTTTTATAAGGTAGATGTTAGAGCCTCTGCGGATGCCGTTTTTGGTATAAAGGTTGTACATATAGTAGGGCACTGCTTTTAGAGGACCCGTTTGTTTCTGGAGCTGATGGTCTGGAGTGGATTGGGAGAGAAAATACAGTTCTGTGACACAGACCTGTAGAATTGTTTTCTCTTCTACATCCATTCCAGTCCGTCAGATTCTCCCTTCTACTGGGTTATGGTTTTCTGTTCCTTAGATGACTAGTCCTGATGTTTCTGTATATATGTAAAAAGTGTCTTCAGCTTTAAAGAAAACAAAAGTAAAGTAAATTGAGATCATAGTTGCTTTAGCCTCCCGGCCAGTGGTGCTGTGCTTTCAATTACTGACTTGTGTTGGGGCAGATGGAAATATATAGGACCGGGAGGGGCTACACCTTTCTATCTTGCAGTCCACGCCCTCTGGGCAGGAAATAACCCATTCGTTTCTGGAGCTGACGACCTGGAATGAATGTAGAAGAATTGTATTTTTCCAGAACCCAAACAAAAACATCAATATCCTGATGGTGAAAAAGTCTTGGAAGTAGTTTTTTCCATATTACCCTGAACTTAAGAAAACTTCAGAATCTGACAGGATGACCAAGCTCTAAGAATTGGGTCTCTTGGTACCCCTTCTGTGATGACATTACTAAAAAATGCTGTTGAAACTTCGAAAATATTGATCATCCAATTGTGTTACTTTCAAAAGTTTCTTCCTTACCCATTTGCAACCCTGTTGTCCTTAATGAATATTCTATCTTCCTGATAGAAAGGTAGAGTCTTTCTTGAGACACCAGCAATTGGTGTTGGGAGCAGCTCTCAGTTCTAGTATTTCTTTGGCTTTGATTTTTTGAACAGTAGAAGAAAGACTACAAAATTTGTAGTACAATGTTTCCAATAATATGCGCCTTAATACTATAATTTCTGAAATACAATTTTTAAAAGAAGCTATAAAAAATTGTATTTAAAGGGTAAGTAAGTACTTTCTATGGAGTGTATATTTTTTGTAACAAAGGAGGGGTAGCAGCTGCTCAGACCATTTTATAACTAACCTGGGAGGTGCACGTTAGCAGGGCAATTAGGATACAAAAGTTTTAAAGGAGCCACAGCACTCAACCCTGTTATCTTGCAGCCCAACCTACAATCTGTCTCTAAACTAGGTTAAAAACAGAGGGCTCGGTCATACACATCTGCAGAAGTATGCTTAAGCTGCACCACCACGCCAAGGTGCCTCTGTGGGTGCCGTCCTAACTCTAATCTCTGAGAGCCCCATTTGGGACATACAATACAATAGAGAAATTGGGAGCAGGCTTACCTGAGGTTGCCCTATAACCTTGAGTGCAAGCAATGGGGTGGAAGGGTCAAAGACCTTGCAATACAGCCTAAACCCCACACCCCATGTGCTTGCACAAATTCAAAAGAAACAAAGGAGGGGTGGCAGCCGCTCAGACCATTTTTTAACTAACCTGGGAGGTGCACGTTAGCTGGGCAATTAGGATACAAACGTCTTAAAGGAGCCACAGCACTCAACCCTATTAGCTTGCAGGCCAACCTACAATCTGTCTCTGTGGGTGCAGTCCTAACTCTAATCTCTGAGAGCCCCATTTGGGACATACAATGCAATGACCCTTCCACCCCATGGCTTGCACTTGAGTTTTAGGGCAACCTCAGGTAAGCCTGCTCCCAATTTATCTATTGCATTGTATGTCCCAAATGGGGCTCTCAAAGATTAGAGTTAGGACTGCACCCACAGAGGCACCTTGGCGTGGTGGTGCAGCTTAAGCTGCAGATGTGTGTGACCAAGCCCTTTGTTTTTAACCTAGTTTAGAGACAGATTGTAGGTTGGTCTGCAAGCTAACAGGGTTGAGTGCTGTGGCTCCTTTAAGACTTGTGTATATTTTTTGTGCCAAAAGGTTGTCCTCAATGTGCTTATCTTATATAGTATTTTTACATGTTTTTCTAATGTTAGAATATGTGTGTTTAAGGAAGCAGAATTTACTACCTGCAATGTGTTGCCAAAAAAACACACATTTTCTAATATAACAGTTAAAAATATTGGATCAGTTCTGTGCCTTAAGTATTTGGCAAACAAAAATACACACTTTCGAAAATTCAAAAAAGATGCACTCACGGTGTCAGCTAAAGCTATATTTGTCACAGATCATCAAGATGAGTGACTAAATGTCTACTCTAGTGACCTGAATGCCAAAGGAGCTATGGTATTGCTCCCATACAGAGAAGGTAAATATTTTGGAGATTACTTGGAGGCTTTAATACAGGAATTTACAGGAGGGAAAACACTCTCTTTCCCCAGAGACTCTAACACTTCAAAGTCTTTTACAAATCACCCCTTTGATTCTTTATTAGATATAACAGAAGGGGTCACCATCGACCTCCCTTCAACAAAGGCAAAGATAATATCAGATTCAAAGGAGGACATGGAAATTTAAGTCAGGCAATTCAGAATCTCCTACATTTGTTAATCATAGTACCAGTTCCTTCATTAGAACATGGTACAGCCTTTTACTGCAATTTCTTCAAGAAAGATAGTTCATTCAGACCTATTCTAGGTCTGAAGTACCTGAACCTTTAAATCTCCAACAAATGCTTCCATATGGAGTAGCTCAGGTTGGTGTGGGCTTCAATGGCTTAGGGGGCCATCATAAACATCAAAGAGGCCTATTTGCACATCTGCCAAGAACACTTTTTTCTCAGATTTACATTATTAGAGTGTCATTTCCAAATTGTAGCATTGCCCTTCAGGTTGGTTGCAGCACTGGGAGTCTTTATCAAATTGCTAGCCATGGTGGTGGCTATTCCAAGATGCAAGGTGGTGCAGATGACCTCTTACCTGGATGATCTCTTAATTCAATGAGAAGAGACCCAAAGTAGATTTTCTCTACTCCTGAAATGTGGCTGGTTGGTGAATCTCAAAGGTCTGTTGCACTTCAGTCAACAGAAATACTTTCCTAGGAATTAGACACACTGCAGACACAAGTCCAATGATTCAGAGACTTACAGACTAAATTCAGAATCTAATTTCTCACCAGAGTTCAGAAAGTGCATGAAGTGTCAGGCCAGCCTTCAGGTGAGTCTGCAACCTTCAATCTTGTGCTCCCAGGACTTAGATAGCACAAAGGGTGCAGACTTACAGGGTGAAAGCAGATGAACCAGGGATCAGGCTGGGCAGAAGTCGGGCTGGCTGAGGTCATACACAGGAATGAAGTCTTTACAATTCAGGATTCAGGGTTCCAAGGGGATAAAAAGGAGAATGGTCAAGGGTCAAGCCAGGTTGTCAGAGGGTTCACGGTACAGATGAGTAGACAAGCTCGAAGTCAGGTGGGCATCGATCCATGCAGCGATCAGAGGAGGGTCAGACAAAGCAGAAGTTGGCAACAGGTCAGAATCCAGCTAACAGTGGTACTATACCACCCATCTAAAGCTGTAACAGGTAATGCATGCTGGAAGAGGCCTGGTTTTATGTGGCCATCAGCCAATCAGGACAGGTGGCCAGAGTCAGCCCACCATCTTAGCTACAGCAATACCTTTGGGGAAGCTGACCTGCAAAACTAGCAAAACATGGCCAAAAAAGGAGCACGCCTAAGGGTATGCCGGGGATGAGCAGCAATACTGACAGTCAGAGCACAAAGAAAGGTGATTAACTAGCATGTGGGGAAGCTGAAACCATGATATAAAGGTTCTGGGCATCATGGTATTGGCAATAGAGACGGTTCCCTGCACCCATTTTAGACTAGGCCATTGCAACTACTCATCCTATCAAAATGAGACAGATCACAGATCTGGACACTGTGCCTGATTCAGTGCCATCTGTTTAAAACTTGGCTCTGTGTGAAAGCTAACTCACAAGTGGGAATTATTGCTCCCTCATCTGATTCAGGGTCACATTGGGAGACAATATTGTGTGTGAGAGGAACATATGAGAAAGTTGTAAGAAAATTCTCAATTACATACAAGATGACAACTTGCATTACAGTTTACTGAATCACTGTGTGATGCCCTGTGAGACTCCCACCTTATGTGAGCTGGCAACCCCCAATCTCCACCACCACTTCTGCCTATAGTCAAGCCCCGTTTGCTGGGCCACTCAATACACCTCACTGGATATGGTTGCCCCCAGGTTTTTAAAGGCACAAAGGATGCCATCTTACAGTGAGGATAGAAGAAGCATGAGGGGATACTATGGCAAAGGTTGTACACAAGTGATCAGTACAAGAATGCATCTATACACAGGGATGAGGCAGGAAAATAGTCAGAAACTAGACAAGGGTCAAGCCGGATGGTCAGAGGCAACGTGGTGTCCAAGAGGGGCAGGCAAGTTCAAGGTTGGTTCGGGCAGCAGGCCGGGATGGCCGATCATAGCCGGGTACAGTACAGTACAGATTAAACACCCTGAGCACAACTAGCTATAATGGGTACTGAGGTTAGGGCAAAACTCTATTTAAAGAATGACTGGCCAATGGTAACACTGAGGGGAGGTGATTGGTGGCACTAGGATCCTAAACAGGATTGGTGGACAAATCACAGGGGGCTGGACGGCCCTAGCCAGTAAGGCTGTCCAACCCCTGATATTAATCAGCTGTGGAGGAGGCTGTGGTGCATCTCCTAAGAGCAGCTCCATCCGACAGCAGGGTGCGTGCATGACTGGAGAGGGGTAAGGAGGCAGCCAGGGTGGCTCAATGCACTCTGTGACCCTGCTCCCTGTCCCAGACAGCTGTGGGCCTCCCTATGCAGTTAAGTTCCTTACATTACTCTCCCCCCGAGGATGGCTCCTAGGACACTCCACACTGGGTTTAAAGGAATTCTCCATATGGAACTTCCTTATTTACCTATTTGCATAACATCTCTGGCTGGAACCCAACTCCTCTTTTCAGGACCATAAATCTTCCAGTCTACCAGATATTGCATGGAATTCTGGAGAAAACAAGGGTATGAGATTCGAGCAATCTCGAATTCTTTCTGACCATCAATTACTATGGCAGAAGGAGAAGAGTCAGCTTCTACTCTGAATGATTTAAGAAGCACTGCAGGAGTTGTTTGAGTTTGTATGTAACCTGATTTATCTTCTATAGAATGGGAAACAGACCAATATATTGTGGCCCTATTTTAGCAGAGGGTTGGCGTAAGGCCAAATTCTTGGTGGAGAGCCAAACTAAATTCCCAATTTTATAGTTTGGATTACTGGACCAATGGCAATCCGCAAAGGTTTTCTGCTGACCAGAAGTCTGAATCAGATTCTGTTGAATCTTGACCCCCAGGTTGGTCCATTGAGAAAACCATTCTTCAAGGGAGGGCACTCTAGAAGGTGAGTCTGATAGCGCAGAAAACCTAAGGTTCTTCCCAAATACACAATGGAAGGGAGACACCCCAGTAGAAGTATGAATAGCATTGTTAAAGGAAAACTCAGCAAAAGGAAGGGATCATGACCATTGTGATTGAATATCAGAGAGAAAACAGCTGAGTTATTGTTCTAAAGGTTACTTGATCCTCTCTGTCTGCCGATTGGACTGAGGGTGGAAAGCTGAGAACAAAGAGATAGAGAAGCCCAATCGGCCACAAAACGCTCTCCAGAATCGAGATACAAATTGCACTCCCGGTCTGAGACCATATTTTCTGGAATTTCATGGAGATGGAATACATGAACCAGAAAGTCTTGTGCAAATTATTTAAAGAAATTAAATGACATCTTGCTAAATCGGGGCGTGCCTGGGAGTCTTTCTATGAGCACAAATTTTACAGGCTTGGACAAAAGATTGGGTATCTTTTCTCAGGGATGACGCCAGACATGAGGGGATAAGAGTGTTATTGTCCTTTTAACCCTTGGATGACTCTTGGGGTTGTGAAATGCAGAACTGCAAGATGGTGGGACAAAGGTACAAACAGAAGGTGCTCAGGTCTACCCGGAGGAGAATCCGACTGAAATTTGCTTAACTCAATTGACAGGCTGAATTACGGATACCACCTTGTGCTGCTGTATTTCCTGCATGACTGGAGAGGAGCGAGGGGGGCAGCCAGGGTGGCTCACTGTGCTCCCTGACTTCCAGGAGCAGCCCTATTCCAGTCAAGAATAGGGGAGCGCTGCACCAGCCTGGGGAATGCTCGCCACCCGAAGCAGGTGAGTTCCTTACACACAGTCAGCAAATTAATCGATAAAAGCCATGGCATTATAGCCTGCATGGTTTTTATCAATGAAAATTTCAGTCCGTGTGTGTGTGTTTAACTATACTATTAAAATATAAAAACATTTTTCAGCCCTTATGTGCTTTGGTATTTGTCCGGCAAATCAACCCCCCGGTGTTCCAAATGGGGGTGCTGGTAATAGGGCAGGGTACCTTCAAATCACTCCTGGGTGGCATGCTCCCGTGGGTAGCCCCCTCCCGTGTAAACTTTTATACCAGTTAACCAGTTCACCCTAAACAGTAAGAAAAAAAACACACATATGGGTAGATTCCATATCAAATGCCATAAAGGCTCAGACACAGTCCCCATAGTCAGCCCATTTCACATTCTTTCAGGAGTCTACACTGTTGTAGAAGCGAGGGGGAGGGGAAGAGGTGCAAGAACGAGTTTTAATCAAGCTGAATCAAGCTTATTGTTTAGCTCTATTCTTCCAAACAACCTGATGTTTTGACCTGGTCGCTCATCCATTGGCAAATCATAACCACAGATGCCAGATTAATGGTATAGGGAGAAGGCTTGGAGAATCAGTCTGAATTCATGGAAAATGAACATTCAAGATAATTCAAGATAGATTTAAAGATAAATGTTCTGGAACTAATAAAATGTATACAGTTCGTCCTTCAACTCAACTGTAATAAAACCTTTTGTACAGCTCCTAATTAACGGGTGCTACCTTGTGGAAAAAGGATATTCTGATCTAAACCGTCACTCATATACTGTATTATCCAAGCAAAAGAATCAGCTGATCCACCACAAAGCTCCCTAATGTCTGACACATTCACTGTGCTCCTCTATACAATCCATGTACTACACTCCTTCAGCCCAATGCTCTTACCAAATTAGATGAATTACACACTCCTTTTACCTCTTTCAAATCAGGGCTAAATTATCCATTCAGTTGGTATAATTCCTCAAACAAATATCCCTTTGATTTGATATTACCTTTTTTTAAATGTTCAAAATGAAAATAAAGAAGTATTTATTTGCCGAAATAGTAGAGGATACTTGAGTAGGACTTCCGGTGGAGGTAGTGGGTCAGCGCACATTAAGGAAGTTATTCAATAATATGTGGAAAATGCTTCAGCTAAGCAAATGAAAAATGTAGTACCTCACATCTGCTATATTTTAACCAGTATGTAAATAATTATTTGGTATTTAAAAACATTTGTACGGCTCTTAACATGGGATGGAGAGTTCTTCATTCTTTAACTCTTTAAGTGCCAGCCTACCTGGAGTTTTTGTTACGCTTTGTTGCCAGACCATTTTTCACTATTTTGCACTATGCATGTTCAACTGTGATTTTTGAAGGGATTTCCAGGGATTTCCCAGAAAAATTGTATATTGTTATTTTCAGCAGAGTCTGGGCTTTAACATGAAATGTCTTGTTTGTCATTTTTTAAGTGTATTCTTAATATTTTGGGGTGAGATATGTGCAAAAAAATAAAAAAAATCTATTTTTTACAATTTGTAGTGTTTTTTGTAATAAAAAATGTAAGTTTGTCAATAAAATCTTATTGCGTGTGAAATCCCAATTTCTCCCGGTTACAACGGCACCACATATGTATTGGTAGATGCCCTTTCCTGCCCAGGAGACTCCCCCAAACTGAAACAGAGCTTTAAGAGATTTTCAGATCAAATACAGCTATGCTAAGCGCTATGTGCACCTTGCAGTTTTTCAATAAAAACAGCCCTTTACATTTGAAATACCCCCCACAAACTATATATTCTCTGGAAGTACACACCTCAAGCTTTTTAGGCATACCAGGCTTGTTGATGTTGCCACAGTTTTCTGGAAGTTCTCCCTCAATGTATTCTTTGGTTACACAGAACTTCCCTAAAAAAGGATAAAAAAGCAGAATCAAAGCCACATTTTTCTAAAGAAAACTATAAGCAAACAAGAAAAAACAGGTTAATCTAAAAAAGCAACATCCCCCGAACAGAATGATACCCAACATGCATAGCTACTGTCAAGGGAAGAGTTGCCAAACACCCCAAAGTAAAGCTTGGGGAGACGGTAATTTTGCTTGAAAATTTCAGCTCTGCAGACAAAGTGGCACCTTGCGCTTTTTCTACCAAAACAACCCTTTACATTTGGAATACCCGCCACAAACCATATATTTTCTGAAAGTACACATGATAAGCTTTCTAAGCATACCCAGCATGTTGTAGTGGGCCCATCTTTCTGGAAGTAATCCCTCAAAGAATTCGTTGGTCGCACAGGGTTTCCTTAAAAAATGTATAATAAAGCAGAATAAAAAATGAGTTTTCCTAAAATATCAATATGCAAACAAAAAAAAACAAGCTAAATCTGAAAGCGCAAAATCCCCCGAGCAGAACGATACCCAACATGCATAGGTACTACTAACCCTTTTAACTGCCAGCCTACTTTAGGCTTTGTCACCCTCTCTTGACAGGTCATTTTTCACCATTTTGCGCTATGCTTAACTGTGATTTTTGCAGGAATTTCCAGGAAAATCATATTTTTTTTTTTGCGGCAGAGTTTAGGCTTTAACATGAAATGTCTTGTTTGTAATTTTTTTACTGTTTTTTTAAATATTTTTGAGTAAATTAAACAAAACAAAATAAAATATTTTTTTTTAGAAAATTATCTCCTTTATTTCAAATAGAACATTTGTTTTATTAAAGAAAACCATATTGCATGTGAAAGCCCCATTTCTTCCGATTACAACGGTACCACATATGTATCGGTAGCCCCCTGTTACTGTTCAGAAGACCCCCCAAACTGAAAAAACATTTTATAACATGTAAAAATAAAATACAACTACAATCCACACTATAAAGGGTTAAATCAAGAAAAAAAATCGGTGTGGGGTTCCCCTTCCTGGGGGGGAGGTAACCCCCATTTTTTTTATTTTAAGGGTTAAAAACCCTTAATAATTCCCATAAAAAATGACATGGAGTCCCCCCTATCCAGCATAAGTAGCCCAGGGATCAGCTATGCAGGGATTGTAGAACAGGGCGCAGGGGCCAGCTTTGGTGGCCCCCCCGCCCTGCCAAGTACAAGCCAGCACCGCCTAAATCAGCCCGGGCCCTTCTGCCCCCCCTGGGCTTCGGGGAGGCAGGTAATAGGGGGGCCGGGGTTAATGGCAAGTCACCCGCTAGCCGCAGGTCACTTGACAGCCCTCGAGCCTTGTGAACTGGTACAGGGGTCTCATGGACTCCTTACAAGTTCACAATGGGTTAAAGTGGACCAACACCCAGGGCTGATCGGCCCCAGAATCTATAAGATTCCTGGACCGTTCTATTCCCTCCCCCTGGGGCATCCAAAATCGGGATGCCCCCCTGTGTGAAACCCCCCCGGAACACCTGCTACCACTTACTTGAATCCGGTCCTACGGCGCATGCGCGGGCCGCATCCCCGCTATCCCTCTAGCAGGACGCGTGCCCAGGCCGACTATTTATGAATGGTCGGCGCGGGCACGCT
The DNA here is from genome assembly GCA_027917425.1 of Gastrophryne carolinensis. Taxonomy (NCBI): domain Eukaryota; kingdom Metazoa; phylum Chordata; class Amphibia; order Anura; family Microhylidae; genus Gastrophryne; species Gastrophryne carolinensis. Next base: position 220,583,698 of record CM051234.1, read on the forward strand.
CCCTGTTAGAGGGAAGTGGGGGATGCGGCCGCCAGCGCGCTCAGAGCGCGCTCATAACTCAGCCGCTCTGAGCGCGCTGATTGGACGAGCGGCCACACATGCGCCGTAGGACCCGGGTAAGGTGAGTTATTGTGGGTGATCGGGGGGGTTTCACGCAGCGGGGCATCCCCAATCGGGATGCCCCAGGGGAAAGGACCAATACCCAGGAAAGTCAAAATCCTGGGTGTTGGTCCACTTAAAATGTAAAAAAAAAAAAACACACCACACCACAAAATGCTGGAAGCATTTATTACCAGCTGGGTGACAGGACATAAGGGGTTAATTAAAAAAAATTGACATAGGGTCCCCCCTCCCAGGGTGGGGAACCCCTTTTTTTTGGAATTTTAAGGGTTAAAAACCCTTAAAAATCCCCCAAAAAAAATGACGTAGGGTCCCCCCTACCCAGCGTTACCGACCCGGGCCAGCTATGGGGGCTTGTAGAACAGGCCCACATAGCCATAGTGGCCCGGGCCCTTCTGCCCCCCCCTGGCCTTTGGGGAGGCAGGTAATGGGGGGCTGGGGGTTAATGGCAAGTCACCCGCTAGCCCGCAGGTGACTTGCCAGACCCAGAGCCTTGTGAGCTGGTACAGGGGTCTGATAGACCCCTTACCAGCTCACAAAGGGTTAACTGTAAAAAAAAAAAAACACACACACAAAATGATTTTATTAAAAAAAAACAAAATTTTTTTACTGTACTTACCTCCGATTGCAAGCTCTTGTCCCTCGCCGCTCTGATGACAGATGCCGGTGATCGGCATCCAGAGAAGGGGGGGCAGGAGATCAGAGGATCTCCTGCCACCTCCTTCCAGTGCACCGATCACCGGCATCTGACAGCTGAAACAGCTGAAGCCAGTGATCGGGACCGGGATGACGTCATAGCCCCGCCCCCAAAAGGCCGCCATCGAGAAGAAGAGAGGAGAGAGCCTCCCGGGCTCTCTCCTGAAGATCGGCAAGCCCTGGGGGGGGGGGGGATGGGAGGCTCCTGCATTTTTAGAGCATTTTTCAGTGTACCTTGCTACGTATATTTAGTGTCCAGCATGGTCCTACTAGTTTTCTTCGGAAAAGCACCCCTATTTATTAACTTTGCCCCTAAATTCGATTTTTTGTACGTTTATCCAGAATGTATATGCACGCTCAGGCTTGTATAAATATGCATGCCTCTCATTTTTAGTGTTTTCCATTTTTCACCCTGGCCCCAGTATTCTATTACTTACTTATGGCTGTGCCAAGTCTCTTCTGCTCCAAAGTGCTTAGCTCCACCCTTACTTCTCTCCAGTGTTGCTCTTTCTCCTTGCTTGGTTTTAGTTTAGGATGTCACATGCATCGTTCTTCTCTTCTTCCTAATGCTTACCTTCACCACTTTCTTCTCTCCAGTGAAGCTCATTCTCCTTGTTAGTTGTATATTTTGAATGCCCACATGGATATAATGTAAACATTGCTATGGTTGCAAATAATATAAAAGACACTAAAGATTTTCAGAAAAATTAGATTTGGCCGATTCAGCGAATTTTCCCAAAAATTTAGTTTGGTCCGAACTTATTCGCAGCTAATCACTATTAAGAACAGCTATTTCTGGCCTACAGAGAGCCTCAATAGGGCTGTAGAACACTTTGCCTTGCTGTAACATGGATAGGGTGTGTGCTAGATTAGTGAAATAATACTGTTATTTAGTATGACATACAGATCAGAGGCGTCGCTGTTAGAATCATTGGCCCAGAGCAGCATGAATGACACAGCGTTGAGGTGGCGGCAGCGTGAGGAGACCATATAATGGCTGAATGATACAGCTTGGAGTTGGTGGCAGCATGAGGAGAACATATAGTGCCTGAATGACACAACTTGGAGGTGGGGCAACATGAGGAGACCATATTGTGGCTGCATGACACAGCGTGGAGGTGGCGGCAGCATACAGTGCCTGGATGACATAGCGTGGAGGTGGCAGCAGTAGCATCAGTAGACGTATGTGGTATGCACTTATGAGGGGAGTTCAATGCGCTCCGGTACGCTTAAAAGACTATTTGTCTACAACAGCAGCAGGTGTGTACTTTTGGGCGGGTGTGTCATTTTGTCTCGCCTTATACAGTAACTAGGCCCTGAAGGCTTTAAGAGGAACAAAATAGTACAACACTTAGATGTACTCAGAGGTTACACTTAATAGAGGACAATACGCTTTTAGTGCTCTGCTCACACTAACTGGCTGGCTACTATTATCTTTTCAGTTGCTGTACACACCAGTGCTGCAGCACACTGTCACGGTTTACTACACAAAATTGCACTCTCTCTCTCAATCTCACTCCCTTTCCTATTAGTACTTCTGGGCTGGAATTGCTGCTGTAATACACACACAAGTGCACTTTCTCTCTCAATCTCTCTCCCATTGCCTTAAGGTGGGAGGCTCTCCATGGCTATGGCCAGCTCATCCATTCACCTATGCACAGCAGCTGAGGGCTTTTGCAGGCGCTGCTCTGTGGACTGTAAAAGACAAAAATCAAACAATTAGTGTCTAGCCTCTGCTTCCTGCAAACCTATTGAAGAAGGCATGTTAGTAATTAATTACATTTCTATATACTTACTAGGCTGGTGGGGTAGTCAGGGATTGGGGTGCCACCCTTCTCACTGGGACCTGCCACACCTCTTGGTCTGAGTCTGTAGAAGAAAACAAAACCAATTGTTATTAAATGTATTAGAAATGTGAAATGAATTGTGTTATGTGTGGGATACCACTTATCTTTTTTTTTTATTTTTCTGGGGGCATCCCGATATTTGTGTCCCCTTGCTGTTCACCCGCGTAACCCTCTAGCTGATCTAGATTAAAATATCCCAAAAAACATTAGAACACATATGTGTGAGTGTTTAGTTTGTGTCTCCTGTGTGTGTTTGTGTGTGATGCTCATACCTGACTCATCATGGCCACTATCTTGGGACTCCCTGTCCGACATCTGGGCCTCCTCCTCTGCAGATTGGTCCAGGTGAGCTTGGGTCTCAGCTGCAGAGGAGGGTGAGGACACTGGCACCATCTACATGTCCACCAGACCTTCCCACCATTGGCCGAGCTCACCGCCTCTGGGTGGGCCGCACTCTTTGGTGGAACACAGGCCTGCCTAATGTGATTGTAATAGTAAATGCTTAGGAAAAAAATGTCACTCACTTGGAAATAGTTTTCTGAACCTCATCACCCAGGGGCATCTTCCTCCTTTTCAGGTGCGACCAATGCTGGATGATCTGGGTGTAAGTGTAGTTGGTATCGGTCTCCTCCTCCAGCTTTGCTACTATGTCAAGTGCCAACGTCCTTTTGGCATATATGTTGGGCAGAAAGTGATACTGGTACGTCATCATCATCTAAAATGTAGAACAAATACATATTAGAAAAATACATCATAATATGCATATTAAAAATAAGCCTAGCAGGTTGTTACCAGGCCACACCCCTCAAACACTTTAACTCAGCATGAATCTATTTTGGCATTTTGGTTTTAAAGATCTAATTGGGCCGCGGTATTAACACCTGCCTTACTAAACACTTGTGCCCCAGAATTGCTATCCCCGATCAGCCTGACTGCCTATACACTTGCGACCCTGATTAACTAAACCTATGCCTAATCACGTGCAAAAGCAGCCATTTGGTGTACTTAAAAACACAAAACAACTATGCCTAGAAATAGGGTACTGTTCTCAGTGGTATAATTACAAAATATATTTTTATTAATCTAAATGCAAGAAAAAAACACAACACAAAAGTATATAACATGTACTATTTAAAAACACATCACCACAACCGGACCTGATGCTACTATATCTAATATACAAGATACACAAGATGATTAGTAAACACAGCTATCCTAATGAAGCTTAAACCCACACACATATATCTCTCCAAAGTGACAGTGCACAAATAAAAACATTGCAAACCAATTACAAAGAAAGGTCCCCCAATAGAAAACATACAGAATCAATGATACCACCTAAGGATCCTCAACACCCATAGTGCAAATGTCCCCTATTCCACCAAGTACACAGGGAGATGATGGCCAATCCTATGTGGCTGACACCTGCGGCGGGGCAGTGGCTGAGTGGCTGGTTTGATGATGCACAATGTATGGCTTTAGCAACTGGTGTGTCTGACCATTTTGTTCAGCTGTATGGACGCAGTTCAAGAGCTACACCAAAATCTGTCAAGTACCACCTGTGGGAGGCCATCGCCAGGAAGAATAATAGTGCCAGACCAGAGTGAAAGGATGTGGATCAAGTGCAAAGGCAGTTTGTGGACATGAAATATGCTGTAAGGCAAAAAATTAACAAGCCCAAACAACAAAGGTAACAATTCTTTGTGCTGTTGTGGAAGTTGATGTTGGGTGTGACCTTTGCATGACAACATCCTTGGTGTATTTGTTTAAAGTTGCAAACCGGAGGTGGAATAGCACAAAAACTGCGATTCAATCCAGCTGAAGAAATGGTGTATGGCCTGTCGAACCTAGCTACGCTCCAGGGCTTGCCAGGGTCCATCGACTCAGACATGTATGCTGCTGCTGCTGTAGTAGGTAGGTAGCTCTCAAAAGATATATGACACAAGTGTCTAGTTCATGATGCCATCAGGGCCAAAGTGTTGTTGCTGGACCATGAAAGGTCAAGATATGAAAGATTACACATGCCACCTCACAGCTAATTAATGATCTTTTTATGCATGTGTCCATGCCACACCTTCATGACTGGTAAAACAAGGAAGCAGATTGGTTAGCCCTTGCTTAGGCACACAAGGTATGTGTCTTGAATCACATTAAGTCCTATTTACATTGCAGGAAATAAACAGAAAATACACATGGCCAACCAAGCACACCAACAAACAAGTACTGGTGCAACGTCATCACAGACTGCATATTCAAGAACTGCACCAAATAAAGAATTGGATCTGGTGAGTGTAATGTGGCCAAAACAGTGAGCCATGGAACACCATACGCACAATTTTTATTATCTAACAGCAACAAGCTAAATTATTTATCTGGCCCTACAGACCCCCCCCCCCCCCCCGCTACTGGATACCATACAGGATCTGGATGGGAATGAGCCACTGCATCAGCCTCTACCACAACAGCAGCACCAACACCCTCTGCTGCACCAGTTACCTGCCCAGCACCCTCAGATACAACATCTAACTCAACAGCTGCCACTGCAGCGCCTCCCCCACTCACTCTTCACCAGCAGTCTCCCCCACTTCCTCTGCACCAGCAGCCTCCCCCACTCCCTCTTCACCAGCAGTAGCAGCCTCCACTACTCCCACTGCACCGGCAGCAGCATTCTCCCCCCACTCCCTCTGAACCAGTAGCCTCCTCCACCCCCACTGTACCAGCATCCTCCTCCACTCCCACTGCACCAGCAGCAGCAGCAGCCTCCACCACTCCCATTGCTGCCACAGCTGGATCCACTGCTCCAGCATGACCAGCAGGTGGAGCATGAGCTGAATCCATCGCCTCCATGGGTCAGCTCTGCAGCAGAAGGGTTGCCTGTAACCACATCAAGCACAACACATGTAGAGAGGCCAAGCACAGCTCCAGCTTCAAGTGTCCCTACCTGGGGAAGAGGATAAGGGGCTCAGGCACGTCACCATCTTCCCCTGGTGAGGTGGGTGCAGTTGATGGAGACAGATTGGCGAACAGATAGCTGAGCCTTCAGGCAACACAGCGCCCGGTTCCTCCAAACCATATCAATGGTGGAGGAAATACATTACAGCTACCATCACAGGGAGACAATACAAGGACAGTGGCAGATGAGACCTGGTGCCTAGTGGCACTCCAACAAGCAAGACAACCACCATACTTTGCAAGCCACCACCTTACAAATGATGAAACACACTTTGTTTTGGATGTTAAAACATTTTGATTTGATTATAATTCTCAGTATCCTAAGATTATTGGGCCACAGTGTTCACAATATATTATAATGTAATAGTTAAGTGACAACAATAAACAACAAAAAACAGAAGTAGCGTTTTCTTTCAGTTTAATCTCACTGTTTATGAAAGGAGGATTTGAAGCATACAGAACAAACCTCAAATCCAAATAGACATAATAGACATAGAGGCCGATTCATTAATAGCGCCAGGTAGCGTGAGATGAGCGCCAGTAGCGTGATTTTCACAGCGGCAGCTAGTATTCGCTGTGCTTGGCCGGGGTTTGCTTGTTGACAGCGACTCAGTCGGTGTGCGGTAATGTTGAATACGGGGTGGGAGTCGCTGTTTCACAGGTTCCGCGCTGTATGGGTGCGCCTGACAGCGAATGGCCAGAGCGAACGGCTCCCAGCATATTCATTAACAAATCACGCTCAAAAATTTCTCGCGCTGTGAATTCCTTGTTTAAACCCCAGAGCGCTGGCGGCGATGTGTGTAAAGTCGTTTTTAACCCCCAAACAACCATTTTTTTTTAATGTAAAAATTATACAAGTTTTTCTAAACATTTTGTAATATGAATACATTAATATCAGACCTGTAATATCAATTCTGCACATTTTTTTTTTTTTTTCCCTTAAAAAAAAATCCTAACATTGCAGAAGTGGTCACAGAATTTTTGACATTAAAAAAAAAAAAAAAAAAAAAAAACATTAATAGCAATTAATTATGATTATTTAAAGATTGCTCCATTGAAATGCATTGGACAACGCCAGGGAGCGACAGGTCATACCTGGCGCTGTGATGGGATTAGCAGCGGCGCTGTTCGTTGCAGTCGGCTACATGATGAATCCCGCGCTAGCTGACGCTCTCGCCGGCGCTAGCCTCATTTAGCGTGATAAATGCGTCATTGTGACCGCCGCCGGGCGTACTTGAGTCGGTAGCCGCCATTAGCTGGCGGTACCTGGCGCTCGTCAGACACTACCTGGCGCTAGCCCTTGATAAATAAACCCCAAAGATACATAGACACACCACAAAAATAACACTGGGAAAAAGTAGACATAAAATAACTAAAATTAGCTGAGACAAGGTGGTCCCGCACATATCGGCCTGAAACATTTTGTATTCCCCGATACAGCTCAGCAGGGACATCCATCCTGGATGCAGAGGGTGCCACATCCACATAATGTGAGGCCTGCTCCTGGATGGCATAATTGTGCAGAACCATACAGGCTACTATTATTTCCATCCCCTTTGGGGTTGGTAATGGCCCCCCTATATGGTCCAGGCACCGAAACCGGATCTTCAGCAAACCAAATGCCTGCTCAACCCCTGCTCTGGTCTTGGCATAAGCCCGGTTATATGCAGCCTGTTCCCGAGTTTGAGGCCACAAATTGGGTGTCATAAGCCATGGTAGCAGCTGGTAGCCAGCATCACCTACAATAAAAAAAAGAAAATAGCTTCATACATTAGCTACATACATCATTTACTCACATACAACACTCTGATAAAGTGTTGTATCACATACAACACTTTATCACCTGAAACACATGCTAGCATTAAATATGATAAAAGGATTGGGGTAGAAAAGGGATGCTTCTACATATACACAAGTTCAACATAAATATATAACATCAGCAATTAAGGAGGATTAATGACAAGACTTACCAAGAAGACCAAACAGAGCAGAATTCTGAAGAATGAAGGCATCACGGGACAAGCCTGGATAACCTGCCATAACCCTGGGGAATCTCAGATCTGGACCAGCAACACATTAGGGTTGATTCAGAGAGACATAAAATTAATTTCGATTTAGTGCCAATCAGTTTTTTTTTCGTTTTATTTGGCGTATGAGTGTACACACGATTCCAAGCAGGCATCGGGAGCCTTCTGTAAAGTGTTTGTCGCTGCGTATGCCAACGAAAATGTCATTTTTCAGCTTTCGTTTTTCGTTTACGTTACTTAGGAAACAGCGTAGGCTTCTGTTCTTTTGCTTTTTCCAACGTCGCCTCTAACGAATTATTTGCGTTTCCCTATAAATTCTGAATTCCTTTTTCTATAAATAAACGTCCATACGGAAATCTTTCCGACCTTATGCATGCGCACACCAAAATTAACTCATTCATGTGGCTGTCTCAACTTTTTTCTCACTCACTTCTGCTACAATGCTTACCTTAATTCCATAGCGGTTTCTGTATTCTTCCCTTTGCGCCCTTAATGCTTACCTATAATGCTATACCTTGATAAAGTGGTCTGAGCGGGGGGACCACGAAACGCGTTGGGGGATCGCTACTTGACCTGGACAGTCCTGGGGGTTACTCGGGGTCACATATTCAGGTGATGTGTTTGCTTTTAAATTGATTGTTGCATTTCACAATTGAGTTTGTTTTCCTTCTTCTTCTTGCCACATTGTGTTTTTAAACAGATATTTGCACAGTAGCACCTATGCACTTTGGTTGATTGTAATATTGGCACTGAAATATTAGAATTATGGGATGGGATATAGGTAAAATTGGGATGCCCCTGGGAGTGTACGGTCCAGTTCTTTATGTTTTTTAATTGTTTGTAATGTGATTTATGTGGGTAATTACTAATAAATAAATGTACCTATGAATTTATGATACACATTTAGTTGCATTATTCATTGCTGTGGAGGAGGTGCGGTGGTTTGGAACTATTTAGGGTGAATTTCTGGATTCACCACCAATACATTAGAATTCCACTTTAGGATTGAGATAGTCTCCCACCACTGCACGGCCACAGATATCTGATTAAAATATTAAATTTGTGGTGCGGAATTAATATATATACATATCTCTGACTTAATGCTTACCTCAATTCCATCGCAGTTTCCATATTCTTCACTTTGCGCACCTAATGCTTACCTCAATTCCATCGCGGTTTCTATATTCTTCACTTTACGCCCTTAATGCTTACCTCAATTCCATCGCGGTTTCTATATTCTTCACTTTGCGCACCTAATGCTTACCTCAATTCCATCGCAGTTTCTATATTCTTCACTTTGCGCCCTTAATGCTTACCTCAATCCCATCGCGGTTTCTATATTCTTAACTTTGCACTCTTTTATTTTATTTTTAACAATAAATACATTGAAAAGAGCAAAGGCAAAAAGACAGATCATAATAAGCTCATTATACATTTCGGTCACAGCTACCAAGCATTACAGTTATGATATAACATTTAAATTCTACATAACAGCATTTGACTAATACTCTATGTGCATGGCCTGCCCGTCAACAGAAACTCAGTCTAGGATTGTGTCTCATCGCCCCGCCTCTCACTTTTTCCAATAATAAAGGGAAAGAGGAAGGGAGGAAGATGTGTGCTGATGGGGAATAAGGGTGAGGGGGTGGGGGAAGAAGAAGTGAGAAGGGAGCAAAAGAGAACCGAGATAGGAGGGAAAGGGGAGGTCGGGGGACAGGCACCAGGATGGGGAAGGCACAGGCAGCCTTGCATCCCATATTAGCCCCATGCTCCCCCCGGCACCCCCCGCGCCCCCCCACCGACGAAGGGGAGAAAATCCCCCACTCCCCCATCCGCACCCCCGCAGGGTGCATCTGCGTCCACGACCCCATGAGGGGCCCAGACAGGGGAAAGGTCGGGGGGGCGGCGGGGGAACAGGGGGAGGAGGCCCAGGTCTCCATGATCAGGTGGAGAAAGGAAGGAAGCCGCCGCGGGCAAAGGGTCGTATCACTCGGTCCAGATCGAGCACACCCGCTCAACAACGGTCCCCGGACGTCTCCCGGCTACCTCAGGTCTCGTCCCTCAGGGTTCTGCCCTCAACTGATTCCATGAATAGGGACCACTGCATCCACCGGAGTCTATTTTTCTCCTCAGTGCGCTGAAGGAGGGCTGTCAGGTCCTCCATTCGTCTGATGTCTTCCACCCTCCTAATCCAAGAGCCGATGGTTGGCGGGGTAGTCGACTTCCATCTGGTGGGAATACAAGCTCTGGCAGCGTTTACCAAGTGAACCGTCAAGGATTTCTTGTATTTTCTTACTGAGGCTTTGGTAGAATGTAGAAGGAGGACCTCCGGGAGAGTTCTATGGGCTCTCCTGTTAGCTTATGGATCCACTTAACAATCTCCTCCCAGAAGCCCCTTATCTTTGTACATCCCCAAAAAATGTGCGAGAGGGAGCCTGTGTCTCTCTCGCATCTCCATAGGGAAGGCACTGACGGGAAGAAACAATGTAATGTCTGTGGCGACCTATACCATCAACTCAGTATTTTGTAGCCCGCCTCTTGATACTGGTTACTTATTGGGGCCCATTGTGCAAGCTCCAGCATTTTCTTTACTTGAGGTGGAGTAAATGTGACCCCGAGTCTCCCACGCCGAAATGAAGTTCGGTATGTGCTTCTCACCTGGGTCCACCAGAAATTTATAGATCATGGATAATGTACCTCTGGTTGTTTCGTTTGTCGCACATAATCGCTCAAATGGGGTCAACTCTCTAGCGAATTCCTCGGGCGGGGGGCAGGCTCGCCAGGAAGTGCGATACCTGTAGTGCCCTCCAATAAGACAGATGGGGGCGTCCCCCCAGTTCAGCAGTTCCTGTAGGGACTTCCAGTTGGAGCCGCTAAGGAATTCGTAGGCGACACCGCGGCCAGGCGCCTTCCATCTCGCAAAACCTGCATCAAGCCAGTTCTGAATGAAGTCCATAGCCCCCATGATTGGGCGAAGCGGGGAGGGCGTCGGGGCTATGTTTTCTTTCGTCATATGTCTTGCCCACACCAGGAGGAACGGGCCTATTGTAGGATGAGATTTAAGCGAGCCTGGGAATTCTCCCGAGGACCAAGGGAGGCCCGCCAGTGGAACCGGAGCCCATGATTGCTCCAGTTGAACCCATCGTTTGCTGCTCCTATGACGATTCCAGTCCACTATCCTGTTTAGATGCGCTGCTACATAATACATTCTGATATCAGGAAGTCCCACCCCTCCCCTCATCTTCGACAGCGTCAGTGTTTGTTGGGCAATTCTCAGGCTTCTGCCCCCCCATATGAACTGTATACGTTCAGATCGGATATCTCTCATAAAGGCAGATGGTAGGTGGATGGGTAGTACCTGAATAGGGTAGAGCAGACGTAGCAAGACGCTCATCTTCGGTACATTGCACCTACCAAACCAGGACAGTGTCCTGTCCTTCCATGTATGGAGGTCTCTCTTAATGGTGTTTAGAAGAGGTGGAAAGTTGGGGCTTTATCTGAACTCCCAGATATTTGATCGCTCCGGATGCCCATCTGAAGGGAAGTTGACTTGTATGTTGTCCAAGTGTCTCTGTGAGAGAGAGACATTGAGTGCCTCGGACTTCTGCAAGTTGATTTTAAAATTCGACAGCTCCGCGTACTCTCTCATTTCTCTCAGAAGATTGGGAATAGTCGTCACTGGTTGTGTGATGCAAAAGAGCAAGTCAACGGCAAAAGCCGCAACTTTATGTTCCGTACCATCCTCCTGACAGCCCCTTAATGTCTGTATTTGCCCTAACCATCCTGAGGAAGGGTTCCAACATCAAAATGAAAATAATCGGGGACAGCGGGCACCCCTGTCTTGTGCCATTTTTTAATGGGAATGGATTGAACAGGACACTGCTGGCTTTGATGCATGCCGAGGGAGAGGAGTGCAAGGACAACATCCATGATCTCATATTCTCCTGCAAGCCTATGTGCTCAAGAGTGGCACGAATAAGGTCCCAATGGACCCTATCGAACGCTTTCTCAGCGTCTGTGGAGAGCATCATAGCAGGAATCCCTGTCTCATGTGCCAGATGAATCAAGTTGAGAATTCTGGTCACATTGTCTCTCGCCTCTGTACCCGGGGTGAACCCTACCTGGTCAAGGCCTATTAGATTGCCCAGGTATGGTAGGAGTCTGGTCACCAGGATGTTCGCGAATATCTTGAGGTCCACATTAAGTAATGATATCGGCCTGTAGTTGGAGCAGAGCAGCGGGTCTCTTCCCTGTTTGGGTATCACCGCTATCTGTGCCCTCAACATATCTGCTGGTAAAGCTTGCTCAGAAGATATAGAGTTAAAGGCCGCTACTGCTCTTGGGGTCAAGATGTCCCCCATCCATTTGTAGTTAGATAATGTAAATCCGTCCGGACTTGGGGACTTTCCCGTTTGGGATGATTTTATTGCCAGTGACCACTCCTGTGCAGTTATGGGCTCCTCCATGGCCTCCACCACCTCTCAGCTCAATATGGGCAAGTCTGATGCCTCAACGTACCTTTGGGCCTCCTGTAGCCCATTCGGCCGCCCCCCCTACTCCCCCTCAGGTTGTAAAGCTTGAGATAGAAGTCTCTGAAGACCCCAGCAATGTCTGCCAGTTTAGAGAGCAATCGCCCTCCACTCCCTAGTATCTGAGGTACGAAGCTGCTGGCTCTCTGTTCTCTGATTGCCCTAGCTAACATGCGGCTACATTTGTTCCCATATTCATAAAAGGAGCGTCTGGCCTTAATGAGTGAAACCTTCGCTTTGGTTAGCAAGAGGTCTCTTAGTTTTTCACGGGCCGCTGCCAGCTCCGGTCTGGTCTCCTCTGCTCGCTGTTTTTTGTGCTCTGAGTCTAATCTGTACTAAATCCACCGTCATTTTCTCTCACTCCCTCTTCTTTCTGGAGGCCATTTTTATGATGATACCTCTGATGTAGCATTTGTGCGCTGCCCATAGGTTTAGGGGAGACGTCTCTGGGTTGGCATTGATTGCAAAGTATGTCTGTAGTTCTTTCCTAATCTCCTGTTTTAGGATCTGATCCTGAAGTAGCGACTCGTTGAGCACCCAGGTACTTGGCCTGGTCAACCGCTCGGGGAGTTTCACGGACAATGAAATCAGGGCATGATCTGAGATCAAAATAGGGTAAATCTCTGCTTTTTGGACAATCTCCAGGTATCTGTGTTCTAAGAAGAGGTAACCTATCCTCGAGTAGGAGTCGTGAGGTGCCGAGTAGAAAGTATAGTCTCGACCTCGAGGGTTTTGTAAACGCCACGGGTCCATGAGTTGAGAGAGTCGCAGGGAATTTTTTAGTTTCTTAAGCGCCGAGAACGATAGATGAGAAGCCTTTCTAGATGCATCCAGCAATGGGTCCCGGGCCACAATGAAATCGCCGCCAAAAATCAAGACGCCCCCTGAAAATGTCTGGAGAGCATCCAGGGCACGCTCAAGAAAGCAAATCTGATCCGAATTGGGGGCATAGATGTTAGTGAACGTGAATACTTGGGTAACACTTAATATATGACGAAAATACTCTCATCAAACACCGCGCTCAAAATATTACAGTGGTCAATAATTAACACAAAAATCTCGCTGGAGTAGAGCAGACCGTGTTGGATCAGTCCGCAAACATATGCACACTTTTTCTGTCTATGTTGGTGCTCTATGACACCAAGAACTCCGCGGAAAATATATATATCTTTCTTCAACGTGCAAAAGTGACAATTAAATCTTATTCTTAATCAGAAGTCCACCTCTTATGTGAAAACTCCAATAAAAACTGAATTTGTGTGATTTCCCACCACCACAATCGATGTGACGTACCAGATGCACAATGGGATATTTGCAATATCAATTTGGGTCCTCTTTAGGGTGTTAATTTTTATATATTCTCTCCATTCGGTGGGGTATATTAATCAAATTTCCAAATCCTCCTTTCTCCTTGGGACACTCCTCTTGGAGTGGAGGATTGTTAAGGAGTGTCCCAAGGAGAAAGGAGGATTTGGAAATTTGATTAATATACCCCACCGAATGGAGAGAATATATAAAAATTAACACCCTAAAGAGGACCCAAATTGATATTGCAAATATCCCATTGTGCATCTGGTACGTCACATCGATTGTGGTGGTGGGAAATCACACAAATTCAGTTTTTATTGGAGTTTTCACATAAGAGGTGGACTTCTGATTAAGAATAAGATTTAATTGTCACTTTTGCACGTTGAAGAAAGATATATATATTTTCCGCGGAGTTCTTGGTGTCATAGAGCACCAACAAAGACAGAAAAAGTGTGAATACTTGGGTACCTAGTTTTCCTTTAACGAAGATGAAACGACCTTCCTCGTCAAGTATGTTGTCTATCAAGGTCCATGGAAGGTTGGCTGCGATCAAAATGCTCACTCCCCTGGATTTTGAATCAGGCGAGTAGGAGTGCCATCCCACTGAGAAGCGCTTGTCCAAAAATTTTGGGGCTCTCCCCTCCCGAAAGTGCGTTTCTTGCACAAATACTATTTGCACCCTTTTTTTCCAGAATAGATTCAGGCATACTCTCCGCTTCTCCGGGACATTGAGGCTTTTAGCGCGAGGGAGACGATCTTGAGATCCATCGCGTCACCTGCGCCCGACCCGGACCACCCGCGACTACCCCGTAGGGAAGAGCCCAAAGCCACTACAACTGTATGCAGAGGACCGATGCGCCCTCAAGTATAGAGGGAGGGTGCGGCCGCCCGGCCAGGAGGTGGGGGGGGGGGTAACGGGAAGGTCTCTTAGGACCGGAGGGAAGATGGGTTACAGGGGGAAAGGACAGAATAGGGAGGGCTTATGAAAGGGGGAATGGATGAAGGGCGGGAAGAGGTTTAAAGGAAAGGGAGAAAAAGAACAAAAAAAAAAAGGAAAGAAAATGCCCGCCTTAGGCCGAATTAGCCTAGGCGCGCAGGCCTATGTGGGGTAGAGAAACTGTGGCGCTGCAAGGCTACGGAGGGCTCCCGCCTCACCAGCCCAACTCAGCCCCTCAGACGAGGGACGGTCCAAGACTTAGTTTCCCCCAAGGGGATTAAAAGGACAACAATCTGTGAACAAGCAAACAAACCAGGGGCTACTTTAACTCTATAGTAACACTCTATGACAGTCTATGATTAACATATGACCCTTGCCGAATACACATATGCAGTAACTTTTAAAAGATTACAATTTTACAAATTAAAAAAACAATTTACAAAGGCATGGCAGGCCCCAGAGAATTAATCTTCATCTGTGGTCCCCATCGAAGCTCTGAGCTCCTGTATATCGCCCACCAGCCGAAACACCGTCGCAGTGAGTTGGTCTAATCTCGCCTGTGCGGTGTCTGTAAAAAAAAAAAGAGAAGAAAAATATTGTTCTGCAAATACATGTTTCACAGCTGTGGATGGAATGATTATTATTATCATGAGGCCATATGTCATTATGCTAAGGAATTCATTAATGGATGAGTCCATATGTCATTATGTTATGGAATTCATTAATGGACGAGGCCATATGTCATTATGCTAATTTCATTGGCAAGGGATTTAGGTTGATTGGTGATGATGTCATTTTCCACATACTCCAAATATTTACATTACAACTTACTTCAGTGGTGGGCGACCTCGGCTTCGGGGACCCCCCTACGCTCTGGGGCCTGCCACTGCTGTGAATGTGAGGCTGTACAGATATTTAAAATAGGCTCACTTCTAATGTCTGATTGAACAGTAACCAAATGACACTTAGAATGTGTGTGACATCACCCACCTTCTCCATGTTCCTCCTGGGCTTGATCTGCTGCCCTCTCAGCTCCCGATCTTTCACCCACTACATATTCATATATAAAAAGAGATTAAGGGAATCAGTTTTTGTTTAAATAACATGTACCTGTGTGTGGTAAAATCAGAGTCACATACCGAGTCGTTTCGTATGACTGCCTGCCCATGCAGTGAGGCCCCTCCTCTGTTGATAGGTCGAGGGGCTGGTCTGACGCAGCTACAGAGGAGGGGTAGGAAGTTGGCCCTGGAGATCCACCACCTTCACTTGGTGGTGCAGATTCATGCCGCACTGGCCGGACCGCTCGCCTCCGGGTGGGTCTAATGCGGTACTCCATTTCAGACACTAGAAAAGAAAAGCATTTCTAAATAAAGGCCTACCTTCTGTGTTTGTTAGATCTAGCAAGCAATCGGTATGTACTTACTTGGGAAATAGCTCGCAAAAAATCGTCGCACCCGGGGCTTGTGCTGTCGCTTGAGGTCCGACCAGTGCTACATGATCTGCGTAAAAGTGAAGGTGGTGTCCGTGTCCTGGTGAATCCTGGCCACGATTTCCAGGGCCAGCTTCCTCTTCTCAAAATCGTTGGGCAGGTAGTCGTACCTGCAATAGATCATAGTCTAAAATACACAAAAAACAAAATAGTTGTTAGATCAAACAGCATACAAATATCATTCACAATTAGTTCAGTTGACTAAATGACATTCTCCAACACATTTCTAGCCATAACCTATCCTTCTAGATGCAAGTGAGTTGGTTCGCACATGTGCGCACTAACTTCTTTTTGCCACGGAGTTTAAATCACTTTTAAAAACAACTGTTTGTTCCTGCGCTTCCTTAAGGCCTATGCATGCATTTAGATGTCAAATCAACGACCTTACAATACACTTACGAGCATAATGATATCTTGTTGTTGGTGGGTGAAGATTGTGGGCGCCATCTTTCTTCTTGTCCGCAACAGATAGGTAGTGCCCCAGCGGTTTCGGACGCATGCGTAAGCGTCATACCCAGTCCTTAGTATTTAAAGGGTAATGGACATACAGCTCATTCTCTTTGTGAATGTCATCATAGCACCCATAAAAAATAGCGGAAAGCAACCAGCAGCCAAGGAGCGGCATGAGGACACATCATCCTTCAGACTGAGCACTCGGTCGCACAAATCTACTTCAAAGGTGCCGGAAACGCGGAGCAAAAGTGGCCACCACAAGGCTACATTGGCCACAACTCCAGGCCCGTCAAAATCTTCAAGCACCCGGAAAAGTTTAGAACCTTCCTCCAAGAAGAAGGCTCCCCACGCAACCACATCCAAAGTGCAAGGGAGCACTACTTCCAGGGGGAAAAGTTAGCAGAGGGTGAGAAGCCTGAGCCCCCCAAGCACACCCTCTCCTGCTCGGCCACATTTGCCACCGGCAAACGTAGAAACAAGCGAGACCTATGCCACATCCACAGCTGCAAGTTCTGTGGCCACCCAGCCAATGACCCCCAGTCCTAATGCCAGCCCAGTCCATTCTTTTTCCTGCGAAGTGACGGCCTATTCTTCACCACACACCCAGCCAAGAATGTCCCCTGAATTGCCACCAACCAGAGAAGAGCCAGAAGAACAACCATTAGGCCTTGCGGCGAGGCCACTTGAGCGGCCGGTTTGGTGGGGCACAAACCCTAGCCTTGGCAAGTGGGCTAACAGTGCATTTTGATGAGCTATATGGGCACAATTCCAACGCTACCAGCAAAGTGCAAAAAAAAAACACATTTGGGAAAAGCTCACCAAACAGGTGAATGCAACGGGGGATGAGAGGAAAGATGTGGAGCAGATCCAGAGAAAAATATCTGACCTCAAATATGCAGTAAGGAAGAAGCAGAATAAACGGCGCAATCACAGGTACATATTTGATGTTTGCATTTTGCAGCTTGTTGTAGTGACCACAATGCCAAATAATTTGTATACTCTTATTTTCAGCTTTCAAACAGGCGGAGGCTTCCCCACAAAATTACAATACACCAGAGCTGAAGAAATGATCCTGGCTTTGATCCACCCAGTAGCATTACAGGGCCTCTCTGGCAGACACGACACGGACACCCAGGACATTTCTGCAGGTTAGTAATGATTGTTTTAATGTGAGCTATTGGAAACTTTGGATATGAGGCCCACAGGCAGATATGAACACAGGCCCCTAGGGAGTGGCTTTGATGGGAGGTTACTGTTGTAGGCAGGTGTTTAATGGCTGTCTTTAAGGTCTTTAATGGGTGAGGAACGGGCTTAATGATGGACACTCTCCCAGAGTGCAGTAGTTAATGGTCCTTAGAAAGGTTTTCAGTCGATACACTACCTTTTACATTATTTCTGGAAAATATAAAACAATTTATCTTACCAAAGCACCGCATGTGATGTGAATATAGTCAAAAATGATCAACACTTACTTCTTTGCCTTTCTACCACTGGGGTTCTAGCTGTGCTTTGGTCAGACAAACTTGAGCTGGGGTCAGGGAAAGGTCAACATTGCAAGAATGCACAGCAGCATACTCAGAAGCCAAATGATATTTGCAAGCTGACTGTTGGTCCCTACGGTGCCATTTTGGATGTGTAAAGCCTCCTAACATGCAGTACATGTACATACAGTACATCTGTAGGTACAGGGTGAGTCATACATATAAGATAGACTCAGATTCATTGGGAAGGTCAACTTTAACTGTTGGGGGAGTTGTAATTCCTGCTTGTCCACATGTGTTCTAAAGCATGTGTAGTCATCAGGCTCATCAAGGGATGTTTGTGTGTTTACGTGCCTTTTACTTTTTACCACAGCACAGCATCTTGCCTCTGGAAGTGTGGAAGCCTCCTCCAGTTTGAGCACGCCATCTATTTCCCTGCTGCCTAGGACACGGGACCAGATATATAGGGTAAGTGTGCTTTGCTGAAACTGGTGATGCATGTGAATGCATATGACTAATTGTTCCCAAAGATATTTAGGCAAAAATCTGACACACTTTTTCACATGTCCCAACAGACTCCCCCACTAATGGATGTAATCCAGCATATGAAGGAGGAGGATGCCAGCCAGATTGGACCTTCACAAAGAGTGAAGCTGGACGCATGCTGCCAGCTCATCGTGGACAGCAGGCTGAGACTGAGCCTACAGTCCCCAGTGCTAGCTCTGCTACAGAGGTTTTGCCTAGTACATTTGGTACTGTTGCTCGCCCTAGACCATCCTTGGAAGACGCAGTCACAAACGTCGACCAGTTTCCCAGGGGAGGCAGGTGCCGATCCTGGAGTCAGCATGGCGCCATGACAGACGTTACTTTAGGCAGGTGACTCAAAGAACAACTTTTAGAGAACTTCAATACTACCTTTACCACCATGCTGACTGAATTTAGGACAAGCAAAAGCCAGATGGCAGAACAAATGGCCACCTTAAACAGACAGATGGCAGAACAAATGGCCACCTTAAATACAAACTTCACGGCCATGCTAGATGAATTTAGAACTAGCAACAGACAGATGCTGGAGCAGTGGCAGATTATGAATGCCACACATGCTCAGGTGTTGGGCCACCTCCAAGGCCCACCACAACCTTATTATGGGCAACATCAATATTAATAATTAGACCTGGATCTGCTAAACATCTTTCCTCTACATCCCAACTCTATTTACCTGTGTGGTGAGCACAACCAAGATTGGGTTGTTTATGGCTTTTTGGTTTGTTTTGGAATTTGCCCATATAGCTCATTAGAGTGCTCACATACCCCACTAGCCAATGGCTGAGCTTAAGCCTCAGTGAAGCGGCCGCTCAAGCTCCCATGCTGCAGGCTTGGGCCTAAGGAAATGCTGGCTGCCTCATCCTGTTTGTTGTCAATATTGGGGGACATTCTTGGCTGGAAAAAATCAACATTTGCCCATGGAAAAGATTAGACTGGCATGGGGTCTGGCTGTCATAGGCTGGAAAAATTACAAGCAGGGGAGGGTGTGTATGTGGCCCTATGTATTCCTGGTCGACTATTCCCCTTGAAAGTCGTGCTCCCTATGGATCTTGATGTTGGTGGGCGGGTAAACTTCGGCCTGGAGTCAGTTACCTTAGAACTTCTGGATGTGGACAATTGCTTGGGGCCAGGAGTCTGGGCTAATTTATACTTATGTTTGAAAATGTATGTCTATGGAGTCTGCGAGTGCCCTTCACAAGAAAATTTTCATATTTCCAGAAAATATATGGAATTTTACTCTAGCTGTTCTTGCCTAAGTTGATGCATTCATGTTTGTGTTGTTTTTACATTAATGAAGGTTTGTAATTACAAACATGAGAAAATAAACTGCATTACGCTCAAATCAGGTGTAAAATGTTTTGTAATTAAGGCATTACAACATACCAAAAAAAGGCCTTCACATAGGCAACAAATATAACAAACAGACAAAAACATAAACAAACTAAACAAATCTTAAGAAAAATAAGAATCAATAACATGGGCATGGACAGATTGCCCAGAGGTACTCGGGGTGGCATCATATATCTCATCCTGCCTGGGTGGAGAAGGGGGCATATCCACGTAACGGGGGACACGATGCCTAAGGGCAAAGTTATGGAGCACTCAGCATGCTAAGATTATTTGTATAACCTTGTTGGAGTCATACTGCAGTGCCCCCCCCGTATGGTCCAAACAACGAAATCGGGACTTCAACAGGCCGAAGGCCCTCTCCACTATGGCCCGGGTCTTGCTGTGGGTCTGATTATAGGACTCCTGGGCTGCATTCTGCGGGCGAAGAACGGGCGTCAGGAGCCAGGGCATGAGTGGATATTCAGAATCCCCTGAAAGAATAACAAAATACTAACATAAATTACACATTCTAAGCAACATTATTGTTTAACATGTCATCAAGGAATAAAAACAGCCATAGGTTAAGACATGGGTCATCAACTATATTCATAGCCATACAGTGAAAAGGGAATGATGGAATTTGACCAAACTTACCCAGGAGCCATCCACCAGATAATTCTCCAGACTCAAAATGACGAAATAAGCTGGAGCTTCTCAATATATAGGCATCATGGGACGACCCTGGATACCCTGCAAGGACACAGAGGAATCGCATGTGTGGACCAACCACTGCTTGTATGTTCAGCGAGTGGCCCATCTTGCGGTTCCTGAATAAAAAAAAAAAATTACACCAAGCCAATGTAACTAACAAAACCACTAACTCAAAAAAAAAAATCCAGTTCTACAATCCCAAAATAAATAACAAAGGACATATGTCTTTTAAAAAACAAAAATTATATGGATGTGTTAGAAAATAAAGTTGAACATGCTAAGGACTAATTAAGGTCAGCATTAAAATGCTTTTATAAGGCCTACATGAAAAGTATTGATGAAGATAATGCATTGTAAACTGGTTCAAAGGGACACTTGAGAAGGAGGGATTAAGGTATGCATTGTAAACTGGTTCAAAGGGACACTTGAGAAGGAGGGATTAAGGTATGCATTGTAAACTGGTTCAAAGGGACACTTGAGAAGGAGGGATTAGGGTATGCATTGTAAACTGGCTCAAAGAGACACTTGAGAGGGAGGGATTAAGGTATGCATTGTAAACTGGTTCAAAGGGACACTTGAGAAGGAGGGATTAAGGTATGCATTGTAATCTGGTTCAAAGGGACACTTGAAAAGGAGGGATTAAGGTATGCATTGTAAACTGGTTCAAAAGGACACTTCAGAAGGAGGGATTAATAGATAGATAAAATTAAGTTTGGCTAAACAATATAACAAAATGACATAATTAACTTACCTATAGATGTACTCACCGGCTGCGGGAGAGACCAATGCAACGCTGGTGCAATCGATCGCACCCATGACGTTGGGCATGTCGGCGATATTATAAAATCCCAACTTAATCGCGTTCCAGGCTACCATGTCATCCGGAAAGGAAAGATATTTGGGACAAAGGGTAGCCATGCCATCCAGAAACTTGGATAGCGTGCAGCTCAGAGTAGGCTGGGACATCCCCACGGAGAGGGCACCCAGCCTCTGGAAAAAGACGTTTGCCAAAAATTGCTTGCCACTTCCTTGTGGTGCAGGCTTCCCTTGTGGAGGGAAACGCGATTGAGTCTGGTCAACTCGAACAGCTCAGCGTCATGCATGCTATCGATATTCATGCGTCTCCAGTGCAATCTGGCCTTGGCCATGTTGATGCAGGTTATGCCATTGAGCTGAAGGCGCTCATACTTCTCCACATAGCCGCAAAACATTTTCTACAGGAATGCCGAGTCCAAAATGAAACCGAAATGAAACCGTTTTATAGGGCGGAGGTCCTTCGGCAATCAGGTCTCAGAATCAGACGCAAGCCCATCCCAATAATGTAACTTATCAGAACTAACGCAAATTATCCGATTTCGATCCGTCCATCGAATGCGCATATACGCGTTAACGTGAACGCATTTACGCATGGGCAAAGTAATGTAAAAAACAAAAAACAAGGCAAAAATTAAAAAAAAATACACAGACACATGCGAAAGTGCATGCGAATGTGTCTCTGAATCAACCCTATTGTTCTAAAGTCCAACATACACATGCATAGAAAGCTGTGACGCTGCAGATGCTCGTACTCCACAAGGTATTCCTCAGATGGCTCCATGAGGCTTTCCCTCACACTATGACAACACACTTCTACCAGGAAATAGAGCCTGTAAATGGAGCATGAAAGAACTCATTTTATTGCCCCCCTCAAAGGCCTAATCATGCTTAATCAAGGCTCTGAATCATGGTTATACCCATACTAATCACATATTATACGCATCATTGCAAAAACAACACAAAGCTAATACACAATAAATACGGGAAAGAAAAGGCTTAAACACACTTATGCAAATGTTGATACGATCTAAAAAAACATACCAGAATCTAAAAAATGGAAATAAAAATACACAAAAAATACACATACACACACCTTTTCATGTGTAAGTGCTGTTAAAAGAGGCAGTCAATCGACCTTAAAATCTACAGCCACCCATCTGTCCAGGCTTCTACCCACCTCCTCATAGAAGCCAATCAGGTTATTCTGGCAGATCCTGTCCCAAGTAAAACCGTTCTGGTTGTCACTTATAATATTATGCATAGTTACATATTTGTGTATATTTAACAGTTCTGCCTTCTCTTCATCACCAGTGACCATTTCCTCATTATCATTAATTAGGGCACCTACCTTTTCTGATTTAGTTTTCTTCAAATTTATATATTAAAATAAACTTTTAGGGGGTGTTTTGCTTTCTTTGGCCACATCACTTTCATTTTGTGCTTTTGCGCCCTTATTTATTTCTTACATGCTATATTTACTAATTTATATGTTCTTTATTGCCCTTTTAACTGCAGGTGTCAGCCATATGGGGGTTTCATTTTAGCCACTTAAATTTGTTACCCTTAGGAATACATTTTGCAATGTTGTGCCCACAACTGATTTAAAGCACTCCCATTTGGCATCACTATTCCTCAGCAGATGGTCCCAGTCTATGTCATAGAGTGCAGCTCTGAGCCTGCCTAAAATTCAGTGTTTTTGCCCTCCCAGGCAGAAAACCTTTCTTACAGTTTATGTTGAATACAACAATATTGTGGTCACATTTACCAAAATATAGACTGTTACCATCCCTATCAGGTCATCATCATTTGACATTACCAGATCCAACAGGGCATCACCCGATTAGGTGCCACGAACTGATTCATATAGTTATTTTGTAAAAAGCTGGGGGATGCTCTCCCCCTTGTAGTAGAAGCAGAATCATGTCTGCAGTTGATTCCGGTGTAGTTGAAGTCCTCCATCACCACCATTGTACCAGCCTTTGATGCTTAGTCTATTTGTTTATGCAGCTGACCCTCTATAGATTACAATAAATTGTAGTTTAACATTGTTTACATTGCTCCACACTCCGTTCCCTTTCCAAATTGCTCTTTCTTTCTGAAAGAGAGCAAAACCTTGAAGATTGACAGTCCAGTCATGTGTGGAATCCAGCAATGTCTCAGTCACACCAATAACATCAATATTTTCTTCCAGTACCAGAGCCTCAAGCTCCTCCACTTTACTTGCTAGACTTCTGGCAAGTGAACATAATATTGGAAGTGGGAGTGGGCCTCCCTGAACCTTAGTGCCCCATTGACCTTGCAACAGTGTTAATTTGTAATAAAATATCAATTATTAATTTCATTTTGGCTTATCGGCCTAAAACAATTGTTAAGACAATATTGTATTTTTTTTACCACTGCACACAACATTTCACATATACAGTAAAATTGCTTCTTAATAATGTCAAGCAAAATTAATCCACATGGTGGCAGACTTGCATATGTTTCAATATATCTTTGTCAATGCCAATGCATGGAAAATAAGCTGGGGAGTACATATAATTTATATTATGCCAGTGAAACTAGTTACTTATAAACAATAACAACTACTGGTGTTTCAGTCAATTTATCATTCTAATAAGTAATAGAAGGGTATAAGCAATTTGGAAAAAATGCATAGACAAGATACAATATACATATCTCAGAAATAATATACATCAGATGCTAAGAGGTCATAGGCTCTGATAGATATAGCCAGTTGGTTACAGCATAGTGGTAGATTTGCAGAGAATTGCAAAATGCAGCGTATTATTATGGACAAGGTTTTATCAAAGAATAATTTAAATTTGGTTTAGTTATAATAGGTTACTAATAATAGATTAGTAGGTGCCTCTTACCCTGTGTGTAGCTCTTACCCCTGTCAGGGGGAAAGATGATCAGGTGCTGGCTATGGGGGTCACATGTGTTTCTGCTTGCACCCCGGCCTCCGTCACGTAGGAGCTGCGAGCATCTCACACCTGCTTGCACTTTCATTCAACAGTACTGCCCGGTGCACCAACCACCCGGGGGCCCTCCCCAATCAGCAGCCTTGCCTCCTCACAATTGGACAAGAACAGTGCGTCCCTTCCCCAGAGACGCAATCTTTCCCTCTCGGCCTCCAAAAGTGAGGGGAGAGAGACGTAACCCACATCCCTGTCGTGCAGCACATTATCTCACTGTCTCACAGGCAAATCCCAGCCCATAGCAGTGACCACCTATCACACCCGAAAGAATACTCTGCTTGTTGACCCCTTCGCCTTCCTCGGAGACCACTGTGTCCTATCACATCCTACCCACACAAAAACAGACACTGGATGGTATATACATTTGTAGCCTATTATGAGTAACCTTTAATCCACCAATCTTATAAAGAAATAATAATTAAAAAAGTATATTGGTGTGCATCATATCCTCATTTGTTGGAACATCAATGCTGGCTAATTCTTATTCAGTTACAAAGTATCACAGAATTACATTTTTACAGATTATATACATACAAATACTTCTCACTTTACAGTTTAATTTAAGAAGCATAGCTTACCGAGTCATTGAGGCCCAGATATTTAGTCGCCCTTAAATCATATATCTATCGAGCCTCAACCTTCAACAAGGTACACCCCCCTATTAGTTTCATGTAATCTACCCAGACCCTGGACTTTTGACCCTCTAGGGTCTTTATCATGTTTGATCGCAAAGTGTCTCCCAATCGGGGTTTTTTGATTGCCAGTTTTTATAGCATACTGATGTTCGTATAACATAAAAAACCTGTTTTGTGGGAATGGGAGTTCGTCCTGGTACCCTAATCTGTTTACCCTGTTCCATATACCTGCAGGTAGAACAACCCCCATAGATATAGGTGCCCACCATCCAGCAACAGTGAGAGTAATCAGATTCCTCATAATGACTATTAATACGTTTTTCTTTTAGACTTCTAGCCCTCCTATTTGTGTTTGACACGTTGAGCTTTAGTATTAGCTTCTGCAGTAATGTATCCGCCTAATTTTTCACTGCTGGTTTGCAACACGTGGATCTACGTATCCATCATAGCAGTCCTCCCCCCTTCCAATTCTCCACCCGGAATAACACCCTAAAAGTCAATCTTCTGCATCTGGATAGTGCACCCACACTATCCAGATTGCTGCCCTAAAAAATTGTCTCACCCTTTTAATTCACTTGTGTGTGATAATGACCGCTCCTGGGCACTCGATGGCTGCAAAACTGGAAGCCGCTAAGGCTGGCAAAGGGGCTCACTTCTGTTGCCCCAGAAAGTTTTATTTAGGCATGCCCTGTTGGTATGTATGGGTAATGAGCCAGCACTTACAGAGGCAGTGGGAGCATGGAGCGGGAGTGTAGCAGTGTTTCCCCTTTGCTGGCCTTAGCGGCTTCCAATTTTGCAGCCACTGAGCACCCAGGAGCCACCATAATCACATATAATATTGACTTTTAAATTAAAAAGGCGAGACAATTTTGTTTGGCAGCAATCTATCCAGATGCAGAAGATTGGCTTTTAGGGTGTTATTCCGATTTAACTGTACTATTTATTTAAGGGAAAAATACTGTATCTGGGGCCCCCGCCAGATTTGTGCTGGGCATACACCACATTTAATCTGGCCCTGATTGGCAGAGTCATCCTTGAGTGAAACTGACTCTGGGGACCCACTCTACAATTACAGTAAATGCAAATATTACTGACTTATTTGTAAGGCTTAAGCAAACAGATGTTGTCCCAAACTGCATTGTGTGTTAGTAGATAATCTATGATGCCCTGTCGTAAACAGCTACGACCCAGTAGTAAAGCTGTATAGAGGGTCAAAACAAATCTAATCTTCCCTAGATATTGTAGCTAAATACCGCTGTTAATTGATGTACATTGAAGTGAACATTATGATGACAAGCTCTGCAGGCAAATGAGATGGAATGGCGTGAATGCTTAGTCAAGCAGGAGTGTGCACTGAGGCTGCAGACCTAAATAACCTTGAAACATCATTATTAGAAAGTGGTGACTAGCAACTATAGGGGCAACATTCAGACTTCCTGACTGCCATTGCCAGCCATTAGGGTGTGCAAGCTGTGCGGTCACACATGGCGCCATCCTGATCTATCTGTGCGCCTTGAGACACCATTCAGACACCCCTTCTGAGAGAAAGATCTCAGCTGGCTCAGCATAGCCCATCTATGTCTCTCTTTTGCATGTTGCATCCAGCATGCTCACCCTTGTCTCTTTCTCTATCGCAGGCATTTTATATTATCTTTCTCTTTCTCTCTAATATCCAAATTTACCATGTAACTGTCATTATCTTTTTTCAATGAGATCGCTCTACCTTCTGTATCTCTTTTGTTATCCCCCTGTTTTTCATCTCTTTTCCATGGTACCTCCTTCTTGCTCTCATTCCCACATATTCTTTTCCTTCCCCTTTTCACATTTTTGTTCATCCCCTCTTAGCTTCACTCACTACCTTTCCTCTATTATTCATTTCCTCTATCTGCCTTTTATTTCACCATCTTCACGTCTTTCTCTCCTTTTCCATCCTTCACTTCTTCCACGTTCTCTCCTATCCTATCTTTTTTACCTTCTGTCTAATTACCACCATCTCTCTCTTGATCACCGATTCTTTTCACCTTCTCTATTTACTACATTTCCTGGTCACACTTTCTTTTTTTTATTTTACTTCAGTCTCTAATTTCACCTTCTACATGTCTATTTCTAAGTGTTTTTTCTCTTTTGCATCCTAATTGCTCTCTCTGCTTTCCATGTTCTTGCCTACTCTATCTTTTACAATCTCTCCCTCACTTTACCATTCTCCTGCCATTATTCTTCCACTTTCCTTCTATCTGCCTTCATAGTTGTCTGTACATTAATATAATTATGTGTGTGTGTATGTGTGTGTGTGTGTGTGTGTGTTCGTGATATTGCACGGGGGCGACATTTAACCTAAGGCCAGTCCTAATGTTCGAAGTAAGAGTTTGGACTGGAAAACAAGCATTTTAAGACAAATCTGATAATGAATCAGAAGTATGCTGAAAAAATGGACTGGGGCACAGAAAGTCAAATAGAATTAGTACCAGACAATAATTAGAATCAGAAGATAAAGCCAGTAAAATAAGCAATATGATTTGGTTATAAGCAGGCAGAACACTGATTAGCATATTGTCCATAGGGGTAGATCAGGATGCAGAAACTGCACAAGAATCTTATTGAACTGGTGATAGTGCTGTCTTACTATAGTGTTTCAAATTCATATACCAGTATATTACGATTGTAGAGCTTCACACAGTAGCCTCGATTCAGAGAGACAAAAAAAAACTTCAGTTTTAGTGCCGATCTGTTTTTTTTGTGAAATGTTTCCGTTCTCGTATGAGCGTACGAGCGATTCTATGCATGCATTGAAAACCTTCTGTAAAGTTTCCGTCCGTTCGTACGGCAGATTACGAATACGAGGATGTCATTTTCCATCCAGACTTTTCCGTTTCATTTTCACATGTTACAACGTAGGCTTTCGTTTTTGCCCTTTTCCCATCGTATCCTCCAACGAATCCTTTACGTTTCCCGTTCGATTCTGTTTCCCTTTTTCAATTAATATTCATCCAGACGGAAATCCTTACGATCTTGCGCCTGCGCACTACAAACTTAACTCATTAAAGTGCTCGCCTACATATTTGCCACCCTCACTTCTACTACAATGTTTAGCTAAATCACTTAGCGCTATCCTCCATCTTCCCTTTTGGACCCTTAAAGCTCACCCCAACCACTTAGCACTGTCCTCCATATTCCCTTTTAGCCCCCTAAAACTTATCCAAACCACTTCTCGGTCATGTGAATATTCATCTTTAAATATTTCTGGGCCCATTAGTTTTGTGTTAATGTATTTTGTAAATGAAATGACAATGTAACATTTTTTTTTTATACCATCATAAAATATAAAATTTTTAAAAATTTTGAAAATTTCTAATTTTTACAACTATAAAAAACAAAATACATAGCAATGGCAGGCCACTGAACATTATTCTTCATCTGTGGTCCCCAACGAGTTGCGCAGCTCCTGCATCTCGCCCACCAACTGAAGGACCCTGACACTGCCACTCTGGCACATGTGGTCCCTGTTAAAAAACGTAAATTAAAATTTTGGTATAACCTTGTTGGGGTCATACTGCAGTTCCCCTCCCCCCCTGTATGGTCCAAACACCTAAATCTGGACTTCAAAAGCCAGAGGGCCCTCGCCACCACGCCCCGGGTTTTGCATAGTGCCCGATTAGAGAACCCCCACCCGCATTCTGCAGGCAAAGAACAGGCATCAGGAGCAAGGGCGAGTGGCACATCTTGCAGTTCCTGCAACCAAATATAAAATAATTACACAAAGCAAAGGTAACCAACTAAAACAATAACTCCTACAACAAATAAAGATTCAAGTTCAACAATCCAAATATAATTCACAAAGGACATAAGTCTAAAAAAATATAGCAATTCTATGGATGTGTTGGAAAATAAATGTTTACATGCTAAGGACTAATTTAGGTCAGCATTAAAATGCATCTATAAGGCATACACGAAATGTATTGATTCAGGTATGCATTGCTATATAATTTATGGCCTCGGCCATGCTGATACATGCAATGCCTTGGTGCTAAAGGCGCGCAGACTCCTCCACATAGCCGCAAAACATGTTCAACAATAGCAATCCGAGCCCTCAAAGGTCTCGTAAGTGGATCGGAAATGAAACGGATTTATAGGGTGGTGATCCGTCGGAAATCAGCTCTCTGAATCAGACAGAAACCCATCCCAACAACGGAAGTTATCTGAATGAACAGAAAATTTCCGATTTTGTTTGGAAAATGATCCGAAGTAACAGAAATGTTCCGATTTGCTTCCTTTCATCGGAAGCGCATTCCCGAACGTTCGTGCAAATGAAAAATGAACGAAAAAAAGCAAAAAAATTACAAACACCCACCAAAACTTTCACAGACAGCTACGGAAGTCCGGACGAATGTGTCTTTGAATCGAGGCTAATGTCTTTCTGTTGCCATAACATGCTGATGTAAACCTCCCATGCAAGAAGAACCTACTATTCAGGTTATTATTGTGATGTTTTACAAATTAACATGCAACAGTGAGAAATTAGTGTCAGCTTGCAAGAATAAATCTATTCGCCATCGTTTTTTAAAAGTCACGACTTGGGCCACCATTCCCTATTAAAATGACTTTCATTTCCTAGCATTTATTATTACATTGGGTAAATATAGGAAATATATATATATATATATATATATATATATTATATATAGTATATCTGTTGTACATGTGCATTAAAATAATCATTCAGATTGTGCATGTGCACCATGGATGTGCATGAGCAGGTGTGCA
Organism: Gastrophryne carolinensis; assembly: GCA_027917425.1. Classification (NCBI taxonomy): domain Eukaryota; kingdom Metazoa; phylum Chordata; class Amphibia; order Anura; family Microhylidae; genus Gastrophryne; species Gastrophryne carolinensis. The sequence continues at coordinate 220,613,316 of CM051234.1, forward strand.
TGTGAGATATATCATTGCTAATTGAGTTTGAACCTCTACCCTTGGTGTACTCACTTGTTTCTCCTTATGCCCCTGAGTCCCAACCTTTATTTGCATTGATCGTTGCTGTCTGCTCTGATTTTTTGCCAATTTGTATTTTCAACTCTCATAACATTGGAATCAAGCTCAATCTAACAACTCCTTTATCTCTCCAAATGCCTATGTAGAGATTTTGGCGTTAAAGCCCAGGGCCATTTGGCTGGGATATAAAGCAACACTGAAATCCTGGTATCACAGCAGTATCTGTAGCCCTACTAAGTGTACATTTTGAACCAATACATATTTGTGTTTTAAGGTTACTTGCAGTTAATGAAACACCTTAAGATTTTTGTTATGTTTATTCAAATAACAGATAATGCCCTATGTCCAATTTTCTTCAAGGTCTTTGAGCTTGCCGTTTAATACCATCCAAACTTCCAGCAGGGAAAATTACAAGATTAAGGCCCTTATTCATCAAGCGATAGCGCCAGGTAGTGTCTGACGAGCGCCAGGTAGCGGCAGCTAACGGCGACTACCGACTCAAGTACGCCCGGCGGCGGTCACAATGACGCATTTATCAAGCAAAATGAGGCTAGCGCCGGCGAGAGCGACGGCTAGCGCGGCATTCATCATGAACCCGCCTGGACCGAACAGCGCCGCTGCAAATTCCCTCACAGCGCCAGGTATGAGCTGTCGCTCCCTGGCGATGTCCAATGCATTTCAATGGAGCAATCGATAATTATTCATAATTAATTGGTAATATTTTTTTTTTAAATTTTTTTAATGTCAAAAAATCGGAGACCACTTCTGCAATGTTAGGATTTATTTTTAAGTCAAAAAAAAAAAAAAAAAAAAATATGTGCAGAATTGATCTAACAGGTCTGAGATTAATGTATTCATATAACAAAATGATTCTAAAAACATGTATAATGTTACATTAAAAAAATATGGTTGTTTAGGGGTTAAAAACTAGTTAATACAGATCGCCGCCAGCGCACTGGGGTTTAAACAAGGAATGGACAGCGACAGCACATTCGGAGCGTGATTTTTTGATGAATATGAAGCTAGCCGTTCGCTCTGGCCATTCGTTGTCAGGCGCTCACATACAACGCTGGACCTGTGAAACAGCGACCCCCCAGCCCGTATTCAACATTACCGCACACCGACTGAGTCGCTGTCATCAAGCTAATGCCGGCCAAGCACAGCGAATACTGGCTGGCGCTGAAAAAATCACGCTACAGTCGCTCATCTGTCGCTACCTGGCGCTATTGATGAATCGGCCTCTAAGCATTTCTTACAACATCTGCAACTGAATAGGTAGCTTCCTAACAGATATCACCCAAATGGTCAGACTTGGACCACTCCTGCCCTAATATATCAACACTTATGCTTCACATTTATACTACCTTCTTTTCTTTCCCTGTGCCAACAACTGCACCTCCTTGGCAGACTCAATTAATATGTTGAAGTTTGTCTATAAATTCAGCCAAAACTGTTGAGATGACAGTGGACTTCAAATGGAGCCCAATGATGAAATCATCCCTCTCCCTCAAAGAGGTGGAAATTAAAAGAGCTAAAGACACATGGTTACTATAAGTTGTTATATTTGACAGCTTCCACAGACACTTAAATAAAGATCAACTGTCAGACATCTGTTGGTGTTTTTTTCTTTAATGCAGTCATTAGATTCGTGCTTTGCTTTTCCCTTCCCATCTGTTTTGAGGGGGCAACCAAGAGTGATGAGCCAGCCCCCAAAGAACAATCAAAAAAGCAGAGAAAATAATAGGAACATTACTATCATTTATGCAGGAGCTGCACATCTGAGATATCAGACAAGGGCCTCGATTCAATAAAGGTAGAAAACAATTCTCATGGTAGTAAAAGATTCAATTCATGAGAAAAAAGCCTGAGAGTTGTTGAATCACCCGATAAGAAAACAATGAAAGTCAATGGCACTTTTTTACTCCAAAGAAAAGTAGAGAACTGTTTACTCCTTTCTACACTGTAGTAAAATCTGCCATTGACTTTCATTGTTTTTTTTTTTTTTTTCTAGTGATTCAGTAACATTCTCAGGCTTTTTCTCATGAATTGAATTTTTTACTACCGTGAGAATTTTTATCTACCTTTATTGAATCGAGGCCTAGGGCAGAGAAGATTTTCTTGGATACCTTCCACCTAGGACATGAGCTTCTACCATTAAGCATTAAGCAGATCCAAAAGTACATTTTTTTGTCATTGGCTATTGGCTCATAATCTAAACAAGAGTCTAGGTTTATGCCTTAAATATTTTGTGTTTTTCTTTTCCATTTATCAATTGTACCTTTTCAAGCTGCTATTGTTTTTCACTGGGCAATATGCTAGAAAGAATTTCTTGTTCATCTTCTATAAAGTGCTTGCTTGCTTGATTGATTGCATAATTGTAGAATAAACAAAACACACCAGGTGTTTAAGAATTTTGTGCAGGTGTGACTATCCCTATGAAACCAGAGGGATGTCTATATATGGATGTTCAAGGGACTTTTGTACACAAAATCTTATTGACTAACAGTATTTTTGTTGCCTACTATTTAGCTGAATATGAATATATTTTAATGAAATAGCACAGTACCATAAAACAATCAAAATAAAAAAATTGACATAATTTCCTGCTGTTACTATATATATATATATATATATATATATATATATATATATATAGTCATTTTGTATACATAACCTTTGTTGTAGGTTTACTCAAGCAGAACAGGACCTGAATTTGTACAATATGTTATATTATTTTTATTGTAAGTGCTTAGGCCTATACTGAGTTCAGTTACCTCCACAAATATCCAGTTGCACTGATTACTTCTTCCAAAGTGTTTTTTTATTTGTTGTGGTGTTGATGCCCACTGACTTTGTCAACTGGTCTGGACAAATTGTTTTTCAGATGCAAACAGCATGGTGTAATTGATTTATTGATCTTTGCAGGTTAATCTTATAGTCTTATATCAATAAAACCAAGTTTTACATTACACTCTACCTACACTGTAAAAACAATACATCTATAAAATTGCTAGGGGCAATCGGGTTTATAAAAAAAAACTGAAACACATTTCTAAGTTTTATTTTTAATAAAACAAAAAGTTGCTACATGTGTGGCTGAACATGTAATCTTTTAAAAACATTATTAGTGTTTCAGTGGTAAGATAAAAACATAAAGAATTGGTTATAAGGGATTTTAAATGCCTCTCAGAATGATCTGAAACACATCACTGACATTAGGGTTCTGCTAATTTACATACCAGGAACATTGTTATATCCATACTGGACATATTATTTCATTTTAAAACCATATGGATTACATAAGGAAGTTTTGTAACGCATCAATCAACTGCATTTGTCTGAATGATCTTTCTGGAGTGTATTGAGTTTCTAATATAGTAATTTAGCATCTCCTGTGAAGAAAGGATATGTAAAGTGCAAGAGCCCTTAAAAATCAAATGTTACTTCATGTAAGGTGCAGACATAAAACTTGGTCTTGGTTGTTTTCTGTAGGTTCCTGAATTGGATCTTTTCTGATGTTCCTCTCTAAACATCTGTCCCCCTTCCTTCACTGCCTTTAGGATGTTGGCGTTATTTAAAACGCTGACATCCGGCAGCATTCCTGGCCCCTTTGCACCTCCGCCCCCTTTTAGCCATGCCAGAGTGAAGGCTGCAAAGCCATACTCACCCTTTCGCCACCCCCCTTCAAATGTCCTGCACCACTCTTCAATATTCAACTTGGAATACAAGACCTCTACCATTACTGTGTGCCGTGCCATGTTCCTTCGCCCCATGTTGCTCCTCCGGTCTGTCACCTGAATGCACCTTTGCTTGATTGTAAAGTGGCACACCTGCGTGGGCAAATGGCATAACTTGGCATAGCATGTAGACTTACCCTCAGAATATAGTTCTGCTGCTCCCTGGTGTACACTGTAGGTGCCATGTTGGTCTTTTACATCGGCGCTTATTTTTGTAGGTTTTTGTAGGCTGTCCTTTTCCTGACCTCAGCTCTGCTCTGTCTGTGCAAAGCACAGCTATAACCCGCCCCCCTGCACTTTTGTCCCCCCCTCGTCTCTCCTCAGTATGTGATGCTTCTAAGGCAAGATGGTGGCTCCTGTATCCTATAGTCCTGAACAGAGCGGCAGCCTGGTGGGGGAAAGAATAAGTAAGTGACTAAAAACTTAAAATATATTCATTTTAGATGCTGGGGAATCATTTTTTAAGGGTTTGGGATTTTCATTAAATGATGCTGAAGGTCCAGTTTAACAGCTGAGCAAAGACTTGTGGCTGTTTGAGGCATTACACTAGGTTGTATGTTGTCTACGCCCTGACAAAGGCAATCATGTCTACAGAAGGTGCCTGCTATTTGTAAACATTTTATTGGCTTTTACAGTATAAAATGTGTGGAACAGAAGAACATGTTTTTTAATCTGCACAAGAGCTACACTTACTAGTATACAACATATAAATAAATATATATACAGGTGCATTGCAAAAACTTAGAATATCATCAAAAATGTGTATATTTTTTAGTAATTCAGTTAAAAAACTGAAACTCATATATTATATTGAGTCAATACAAACAGAGTGTGCTTTTTTCAAGTGTTTTTTTTTTTTTGTTAATGTTGATGATTATGGCTTACAGCCAAGGAAACCCCAAATTCATGATCTCAGAAAATTAGAATAATTAACCCAAAACAGCTGCAAAGGGTTCAATAGGCGGCATGGGGAAGACTGCTGACTTGACAGATGTCCAGAAGGCAGTCTTTGACATACTCCACAAGGAGGGTAAGCCACAAAAGGCCATTGCTAAAGAGGCTGGCTGTTCACATAGTACTGCATCAAAGCATATTACTAGGAAATTGACTGGAAGGAAATGTGTGGTAGAAAAAAGTGCACAAGCAAAAGAGATAACCCACAGTCTTGATAGGATTGTTAAGAAAAGTTCATTACAAAATTTGGTGGAGATTGACAAGGAGTGGACCCCTGCTGGAGTCACCATACACAGACATATCCAGGACATGGGCTACAAGTGTCACATTCCATGTGTCAAGCCACTCACAGCCAATGGACAACACCAGAAGCGTCTTACCTGGGCCAAGTATAGAAAGAACTGGACTGTTGCCCAGTGGTCAATGGTGTTTTCAGATGAAAGTAAATTTTGCATTTCATTTGGAAATCAAGTACCTAGAGTCTGGAGGAAGGGTGCGGAGGCACATAATCCAAGCTGCTTTGGGTCTGTTGTGAGGTTTCCACAATCAGTGATGGTTTGGTGAGTCATGTCATCTGCTGATGTTGGTTCACTGTGTTTTATCAAGACCAAAGTCAACACAGCCGTCTACCAGGAAATTCTAGAGCACTTTGTGCTTCCTTCTGCCGACAAGCTTTTTGGAGATTTTTTTTTTTCATTTTTAAACAGGACTTGGCACCTGTACACGCTGCCAAAAGTACCAAGACCTGGTTTAATAACCACAGTATCACTGTGCTTAATTTGGCAGCAAACTTACCTGACCTTAACCCCATAGAGAATCTATGGGGTATTGTCAAGTGGAAGATGAGAGACACCAGCTATAACAATGCAGATGAGCTGAAGGCTGTTATCAAAGCAGCCTGGGCTTCCATAACACCTCTGAAGTGCCATAGGCTGATCGCCTAGATGCAGTCATACCAAGTATTGAGTGAATTTACTAAACATACTTTTCATTTGGTCAACATTTCTGTGTTAAATATTTTTTTTACAGTTGGTAATGTAATATTCAAATTTTCTGAGATAATGAATATATATATTCCTTGGCTGTAAGCCATTAACATCACCATTAACCTGAAAAAGTTCACTCTGTTTGTATTGACTAGCAACAAGAATTTGAATGAAAAATTTTTGACTGAAACCATCTACAGTATCTAAAAATGAAACTCTTGCTAACATAGGCCCTGAATATAGAAAGCATTACCACATTGGTGCTTTGTTGTAAACTACAACCAAGTGACCAGAAATCTTTAGCCATATATCTATTTCACATCTATTAAAGAGGCCATTCTTCTATGCCATTTATGTGCTAGTAGTACAGTCCAAATAGTAACTAGAGTTAGAACTATTTATTTAGTCCTATCTGTATGTGCACATAAAAGCTGGAATGTAATAATGATACATCTCAAAAAACCAATGCCCCATATTGGTATGAATCATCCTCACCTAAATTATTACAATTATTAACAGAACACTGCTTTTTGTATGGAATTTAAACTATTCATAGCAGTTACAGTACCATAGTTAGTTCACTATTTTGTTTTGACAAAAACTTCTCAACCACTTCAAAAAGATCTGCAGTTGGAGAAAGTCCTTCAAAGTCCAGTAAACTTGTATCAATGTGAAAGTTGAAGAAGCTGTCATCATCCTGCTCATTTGCTTTCTTTTCAACCGAGTATTTATCAGGCTCCTCTGGTCCTTCAGAAATACTACTTTCTGATGTTGGAATGATAACAATACGTGGGATTGTAGCATGGATAATCCAGTCCAGTCCTCCATTTACATCACAACCTTTTGATTTTAAGTTATGTGCCATATTATGATTCATAACTGATTCTAAACCAATGGGACATGTAACAGCATTCAGTGCATTTGACAAGAGAAGTTCTTGAGTGTTTTTTTTCTCTGAATTTCCAGAAGGATTTTCCAGTAAATGTATTGCAGACAAAACCTAATTTATCAAGAAATAACATAGATTATAACATTCTATTATTTACATGTTATAATTAAAAAAATACTTTTGATTTAAAGACCATCTGTGGTCTACATTTCTACCCCTTCCTGTCTGCTCATCGTTGAGAGCACCAACTTCAGTGACATAAATGAGATGGAGGCTTTAACAGATTCTAGCCCTTTCAATGCAAAGCACATAGATTCTCCCTTTAAAGTGGATCAAAACCCAGGATTTTGAATATACACTATGTGAAACCCCCCAGGTCGCTCGATCTCACTTACTCTTCCCCGGTCCTACTCTCTCGTCCAATTAGTGCACTCAGATCCGCTCCAACCCCTTCGTCCAGGAACTCGTCTAATATGAGTGGATCCAAGCACGCTGGCTGCCGCATCCCCCACTACCCTCTAACAGGGTGTGTGCCCGAGAAGGCCATTCACAAATGCCTGATGCAAGCACACGCCCTGCTAAAGGGATAGCGGGGACGTGGCCGCTGTTCGCGCATGCACCATTGGACCGGGAATGAAGGTAAGTTTTCTGGCGACCTGAGGGGTTTGACACAGTGGGGCATCCCCGATCGGGGTGCCCAGGGGGGTTGAGCATGCCTGCCCTGGAGTCTCACCGGCCTCCACAGGCAGGGGCCTTTTATACAGGGAGCAAAGCAACGTCATCTCAGTCTGCCAGTATAAAAGGCCGCTCCTGGCAGTGCCCGACTAGCAGAAGCCAGGAGTTATCCACGGATGTCAGGTGCGGGGATAGGTGACACCAATCCCCTGCCACGCACCCAGTTACCACCAATCACTTCAGGCTGTCAGTGCAATGGAGTCCCGAGATGGGGCAGGGAGGTAAGTTAAATAAATAAATAAAATACTTTTTCTATGGATCTGTGTGTTTTATTACTTTAGACTATTTGTGAACTTGTGACTTGTCATTACCCCTCACCCTATTACCTGCATCCCCAAAACTCAGGGAGGTGCAGAAGAGCCAACAGCCCATGAGGGCTATGCAGGCTGGTAGCCTTCAGGATTGGGGCTCAGCCCCTCAGCCTTGGTGCTATGGTTAGCTGTTGCCTAGATAGGGTGCATCCTATGCCATTTCTAAGGGTTTAACGCTTCATAGTGCGTATAGTAGTTGTTTTTTATTTGAAAATGCCATAAAGTTTTCTTTTTAATTTGTGGAGTGTCCTGGACAGGAAAGGGTGTCTACCAACACATGTCTGGTACCAGGGGCATATCTTGATTTGGTGGAGTGGGTGTGACTGCACAAGGGCCCAGAAGGTCAGGGGGGGTCTCAGCCTTATCGCTCCTCCACCTTATTTATTATGTTGCTCATTTGCCATCATTTAGATAAAGGAAGCAGCAATCATCTGTGCTGTTTCAGTCTTTAGTTGTCTAGCTGCATCCAACTGAGTTAGAAGACAGAATAAGTTTATGATGTGAGCTGTGAAAGAGCCCCATTTAATGTTTGCACCAGGGCCCTGTCACATTTAGTTACTCCACTGTGTGGTACCATATAAAAGCACTGAAAAAATTAGAAAAAAGACATTTCATGTTAATGCCTGAAAAATTCAAAAATTTAATTTAACTGGTAATCCCTGCAAAAATCAGTTAAACCTATATAGTGCCAAATGGTGAAAAATGGCCTGGCAACAGAGGGTGACAATATCTAGGTAGGCTGGTACTAAAAGGATTAAAGGCCACCTATTGAGAAATAAAATTAAAAGCTAATAGCAATACTATACCTTTTCTCCAGGTAAAGCATTGCAGCTCCACGCTTTTGACAGCTTCTCTTTTTTTTGTTCTTGTTTTTGGTTTAATGAAAAAGAATTGCTTCTTTGAAAAGAGATCTTGTAAATAGCTTCCTGTTCTACATCACTTAGTATCTGAGTAGAAAACAAACCTTTTAGACTCTTGGCATGGACAAAATGAGCATGATTAATTTAGGACTTTCTTCTAAAGCTTCAAAATCTTCAAAAGCAATATACATAGGGCATGTATCAAAATAATTTTGAGAGACTTTGAATATTTTGAATAAAAGGAGGAATAAAGGATAGTAAATACAAACAGGACATGGGGAGAATAATATCTATCACATCACATCATCTACAGAATAGGCCCCACAGTGCAAGACATGATAACATGCTATTGCTTGAATTATATCTAATGAGATAAGACATGATATTCAAATAAAGAAACTTGCATCTGCTTCCCGAGTATAGGAGTGTGCAACTCTATAAAGACATTATAAAAGTCAAGGCCTCGAAAGTGAGCAATGACAACAGAAAAAAAAGTAGAGAAAAAGAAAGGAAGAGGATGGAGGAATTGGAAAAAATTGAAGGGTAATATGTAAGAGGGGTTTGTGTTGATTGAGCCAGCAACCATGTTAAAGAAAGAGGTATTTACAAGTGAGAGTATATTGTTGAGCTAGTACTGCTGTTGTCTGATACCAACTCTTTCATTCACCTGATGGCTTCTAGTTCTTGAACCCATTTTGTGACCGATGGTGCAGAATCGGAGACCCAGTGCCCCGGGAGTACAGTGGTAAGAAAATGTTTCAGCACCCTTTTTTGAATGAGACAAAGTAACTAGGAATCATGGAATAAAACACCTTAACTGGTCCCTGAACCCAGCGATGTGCACTGGAACTTCTGGTGGTGGCAGCAGCCAGACTGCACAGAGCGACACCCTCTCCCCTCAATGTGTAACCCTGGCCCCTATTCAAGTTAATGGGCTGATGGGCACCCGCAAAGATTGGGGGCTCTGTAACCAAGATGGTCACATTCATGGCTAGAAATGCCAATGGACTGCACTGGGGACCAAGTAAGGTGTTCTATTTTGTTAACTCCCCCGTCCTGCCTCAGCACGGGAGAGGGACTCGACTGGGGGAGTCCCTAAAATTAGTTATTAAAGTTATACTAAAGTATAACTTTAGTATATACTAAAGGCAAGCCCATATGTTGTCCCATTGTCTTGGGCTGCATGTTGCACTGTCCTAAACTACAATCAATTTTCAAAAAGACCCTGTAGTTCCTAAGTTATCTTTAAAAGTATTATAGCATTGGAGATCCATAGAAAAAAATGGAGAAACAGTGGGTGTAAGCATGATAAGTGTCAGAGGAGGGCTGGGTTTCAGAGCTGCAGAGAGAGGCAGCCAATCAGGACATCTGGGCAGGGAGTGGGGGGGTGTTTCTGTGTCTAGTCCCCTGAAAGTTGATTGATGGACCAGGTCAGGGGGCTGGGGACTTAATGCTAAATGAGGAAGTGATTTTACTTACTAAGGAGACAGACAGAGGAGGAAGCACTCAGCAGGTAATCTACTGATATTTATTTATTTTTACTTTTGATTATGTCAAACAGTTCAAGACTGGACTTTAAGAAGCTGGGCTGATGGGTGGCATTGGCCTCCTGTTGAGAACAATTGGCCTCTCTGTATATCAAAGTTCAGAAACTGGGGCTGCATGGGGACAGGTAAGACAGGTAAGTTTTGTGCCCCCTGGTAGCTCTAGAACTAGGAATATTTTTCTAGGTGCCCTTCACACCAGATGAAAGGCACTATGACAAAGCTTTCAGATGTTAAAGCCCTACACCCCATTTACAGGCTGCTAAATTCTAGGATTTCAATGTAATTTTAAGATTATCCAAACAAAGAAGAGCACAAAACAAAAATATTGCTTTATAGTTATTGCTCTTTTATTTAATGCTTTACAGTGAACAGCCCACCCACATGTGCCACTCTGTTTTGTCTCTGGAGGAGTTAATTCTACTGTTTATTGCTGCAGCATATGATTTGTTACATTGGTTAAAGGGCATCATGTTAACATATAAGTGGCTCTACAAGGGACTTTATGTGCTTTCTATCAATAATATACTGTAATACAATTGTGACAGCCCTGAAATCCCAAAGTAAAAAAATCTACTGAATCTTAGAGGCAAACATTATTATTTATTCTTGTTTGAAATAAAAATTGGGTTTGTATCAATTAATGTTAAATGATGTTCCTGACTGAATTCAAGTTAAAGTTAAATTTGGCCAGAACTTTGCTGATTTGGTTTGATGCAAACAGAATTTGGCAACATTTTTAATTAAAAACACCTTTAATATTTTAATAGTACTTAATCTTTGTAATTTTTAATGTAGGCAGCTAATGCATTTTAGAATTAAAATATCCAGAAAGCCCCTTTTAATGTAGAAACCTATGAATTTTCACTGTCCTTGCCCCCTGTGTGAAATCCTCCAGGTCAGCCCCCAATGTTCCTGCGCCACATGCGTGGGCCCACAGAGCATTTCAGACCATAACTGCATCGAGAGCGGGGTGGGGGGTTGGGTTACACACAGCAGGGCAACCTGAATTAGGATGTCCCAGGGGGTCACCCAAAAAGATATGTAAAAGAAAAAGCCCTCTTTTGGCTCAAGTAATTCATTTATAATTGTCAACTTATGTGTTGTATACAAATGTGTTAAAGGGAAGAAATTAATTCAGTGGTATTCAGTGGTATCTGTGTGTTTCGGGTGTGATTGCTCTCTGTGCTGGAAGCAGCACATAAAGCAAATGACCCCACTGCAAGGCTCCATATCATATGTGTTTGTTTTTACAAGTAATAGGAGCTAAGGGTTTAGCCACACCATTTGAGGATTAGGGTCTGTTAAAAGTTGGGTAAAATCTGTAAGGATAAGCACTGAAGAACATGTGTCTCTTACTCTCTTGCTGACATGCTTATTTACAATGAAACTGCACTAGTAGACTAAAACCACAGATTTTGACCATCACCGGTTTTGGTCCCTGTCTCATGGGGGCTTTCCGATTTGTGTGAAACCCTCTGGGAACACCAATATACTTACATTACCTCAGCATTCTATGATGTGCATATAAATAAATGGTATAAAACACTGATGGTGCACAGAGCCCATCATAGAGTTCAGGGAGATGCTGGCATCTCTTCAGACCCCCTCCTGCTGATGTGTGCCAGCAATATCTAAATGGTTGGCAAAGGTGTGCATCAGCAGGTGTGGGGCGAAATGGTTGTTGGCAGCTGCCTGCACTCTGTATTGTGCATTAGCCAGAGGAATGGCACCTAAACCTTTGCATGTGCTGTGGGATCACCGGATATGTAAGCATATTAGGCAAACCTGAGGATTACACATAGCAAAGCATCCCAGATCAGGGCTTCTTTAAGTCTCCAGGGCTGACTGGCGCAGGCTTCACCCTTTTTCACCCTAAAGATTCTGTCCAGGCTGGATGTAAATGAACAAAACCATGTCTTGCCCCTAATAGATGATTTTTGCCAGTCTGCTGTGTCAAAATGTAATTGTTGCTGGATTATTATCTCCTGTTCTGAAGCTATGACCACAAGCTTATCTGAAGTGTGTGGGAGCAATGTTATAAGACAGTAGCTGAAATATAGGGAAAGGGCTCCAGTTTATCTTCCTATCTGCTTTTATTTCGGTTTCTGCTCAGCATACAGCCAGTGTCACATGTCACTTTTTATTTGGACAATCATGTACTTCACAATGAATTTACAATGAGCTAAATGTAATAGATAAGCAAAGGAATAACTAGAAACCCCTGCAGACACCAGCAATGATGTGCCCCACAGTCTGTGGCAAAAGGGTGGAGATAGGTCCACCTCTATGTTCTAAGAAAGGTGATCACGTAAAAATACAATTTTACATATAGAATGGACAATCCTATTAAATCTCCTTTCCACTTCAAAAAGATATTTTTTTCTATTTAAAAAAACTCCTGCACCTGTGGCTTTTGTTCAGAGCAGTTTTACAAATGTACAGATTATTCTAATAATTATTTTTCATATTTAGAACTAGCAGCTCCCTATGGGATAATTTAACACAGTAAAATTAGTTCGTATACAGTCTTCTATATCGGCTTCTTTTTTCTTTTACAAATATACAAATTACAAAAAGAAAAAACGTCCTAATCTGAAAAAATGATGTGCCTCTGCAGAGTCTCTCAAAACTCAGCCTCTACATAAATTGCAGAGGCTCTCCAAAGCATTTGGATAACCTTCTATATGTTCTGCAGGTGTGTCTATGAGTCAAGTCAGAAACTGCCAGGGGCACACTTAAGATGCTTTTTTTTTCCCCTTTCTTGTGTGTTGAGCTGGAAAGTCTTTCAAAACTCAGGCTCTCCAAAAATTGCAAGTTGTCAAAATCATTTGAATAACCCCTTAACTTCACAGGGCGTTTTTCTTCTGCAACAATTAACTATTCTACTTACGGTTTCTGCTGTAGAAATGTTGGAAATGCAGCTGTTTTTTTTCCTTGATGCTCGGGACTGCCGACTGTAGACAGACGATCTGAATGAAGACTCAAAATAGGATGCTGTCAAGCTGTCTTTTTTTAGTGGTCTAATGAGGAAGCGAAGGCAAGGCACAGTCTTGTGAATTGTTTCCCTGTAGAAAAAAAGAAATGTCATACTCCTTGTAAACTTGCAGAAGAAACAGGATTTACTCTTTCACTGAAAAATGGACAGTTGATAAAGTTGCTCTGCCCAGGAAGTGACTTGTCAGTTTATAGCAAGCTGTATTCATTTGAAATAACCTTCTACAAACACAATTTCGTATCAGAGATTAAATACATCTGGAACAGCAGGAAACACGGTCACCAACAGGGTGAGACCTGTGCCTTCCATTTAAACCGGACCTTCAGCATGATTTAATGAAAAGCCCAAACCCTTAAAAACTATTCCCCAGCATCTAAAAATAATTATTTTACGTTTTTAGTCAGTTATTATTCTTTCCCCCACTGGGCTGCAACTCTGTTCAGGACTCTAGTATATGGGCGCCGCCATTTTGCCTAAGAAGCATCAAATACTGAGGAGAGGAGAGCGGGATAAAGTACAGGGGGTGGGGTTATAGCTTTGTTATAGCTGTGCTTTGCTCAGACAGAAAAGAGCTGGGGTCAGGGAAAGGACAGCAATCCCAGAATGCAGAGCCACACAGTCAGAAGACACTTCCTGTTTGCAGGCTGCCTGATGTTCCATGAGCCGCCATCTTGGATGTTTAAAGGCTCATAACATTCAGTAAATGCAGGTAGGATAATTTTAATGTGGGCAATCTGTATGTACAGGGTGTGGGAAACATATAAGATAGGCTCTAATTCAGGGTGAAGGTCCGCTTTAAGTTAATTTTTTATTAAATGGTAGACACATGATTTCTTCTTAATATTGGATAGATGGGCAATCCCAAAGCAATAAGAAAAAGGGCAGGAATCCTAAAATAACATAGAAAGATTGAATGGAAAACAGCCTTTAACATAAAAGACGGGCTTTATGTATATTTAGTTATGCCCTTTGGCTTGTGTAATGCCCCAGCAATCTTCCAAGATTTTGTAAATTATGTTTTTCGTGAATTTCTGGGTTAATTTGTGGTCATCTAATTGGATTTTCTCTCAGCGGTGTTGCAAAAACTTAGGGGGAACAGCCTGTACGCCAAACTGTCCAAATGTGTGTCTGAGGTCACCAAAGTCCCTTTCCTGGGGTATCTGATCTTCAATCAGGGTCTGTTTATGTATCCCTCCAAAGTGTCTACAGTCTTGAGTGGGAACAGCCTAAAATCCTGAAAGCATTCCAGACCTTAAAGGAGACCTTCACCTCAGCTCCAGTACTAATACACCCATATGTATACTGCCCATTTTTTGTTGAGGTGGGTGCTTCTGAACTTGGGGTAGGAGCTGTCCTCTTGCAATATTTTGGTTCCCCGGAAAAAATACACGTGTCTTCTTTTCACCAAAATTTTGCCCAGCCGAGCAAAATTATGATGTGGGGAATTATGAACTGCTAGGGGTTAAATTGACCTTTGAGGAAAGTTGGCAATGGTTGGAAGGTTCCTTGCATCCTATTATGGTATAATACAGTATAAAAATCTTGAATACATGGAATCTGCCAAAAGACTCAATTTACACCAGGCTCGCTGGACGCTCTTTTTCTCCTGCTTCAATATTGTTATTACATTCAAATCAGGAGCAAAGAATACGAAAGCAGATGCCTTATCATGCAACTTTGGGGAATGTAAGGATAGGTTCAATGAGAAAGAACGCATTTTACTCTTTGGTTGTGTAGTAGGATCCCTGCTGCCTGATTCCCTAGCACTATTTAAGGCAGACTCCCCTCCACGCAAGCCTCCAGGTTGCCGATATGTTCCGCCGCATTTGCGTCTCTTTGTATTACAGGAATTTCATGATACTAAGACCTCCGGTCACTTAGGTATTGTAAGATCCTGGCTCCCACCAAGCACCATGTATGGTGGCCAACCATCAGGCATGATGTCACTGCCTTTGTCAAAGCCTGTTCTATATGCACCTGTAACAAGGGAACCCATAGACCCCCAGTGGGATTACTGGTACCTTAAGAGGTTCCTGGTGATCATGGACTCATATATCTATGGATTTTATTGTTGATTTCGTTCCTCTGGTGAAACTCCCCTCTGCTTCTGAACTGGCCCAGCTGTTCATAAAACATGTTTTTTGTATTCACGGCATACCTCAAAATATAGTCTCCAATTTTAACAAATTTTCTGAATTTACCTTTAATAATGTCCAGTGAGTCGTCAAAATGTTCGCAGTTCTGCAATTACGGGGAAAATCCCAAGGTATCATCTCTCTCTCTCTGGCCCTTCCTCCAATTTGCCAGCCTTGGAGGAAACTAGGCGACTATTTGGTCCAAGGTTCCAAAGTGGCTATTAACAGGCACAAGACCTTTGCCGACTGACATAGATCCTTGGAGCCAGCACTCCAGGTGGGTGATCTGGTCTGGGTATCCAGCCAAAAATGCCTTCGTTGAAATTTGGATCTAAATCTATCGGTCCGTTTCTGATAACACAAAAATTGAGTTGAGCTTCCGCCCTCCATGAAAATCCCTAATGTATTTCATGTATCCTTGCCAAAATTTGCTGGTAATTCAGGCTGGTTCAGGTATTGTTTCCATCACTGGTCATTGTGGAAGATAAACCTGAATATAAAATCAATAAAATTTTTGACTCCCGAATATTGCGCAACTCGCTACAATATTTAATTGATTGGAAGGGACTTGGCACTGGGGAGAGATGCTGAGTGGCATCTAAGGATGTTCATGCTAATGCCCTGATTTGGAAGTTTCATCGTGACAACTTTGATAAGGGTCCTGAGGCCCCTCGTCAAGGGGGGGTTGTGTCACGATGGTTCACTCATCTGCTCCCTGGTCCTGTGGGGTCTTCGGCTGGCTGCTTGGAAGACATCGAGCCTTGCAATCACCAGAGGCTCAGTTGACAACATTTAATGTGGGGCAGGTTGCCAATATTGTTTAACGGCTAATCAGCCCACAGATAGTTCATGAGCCAATGAGCCCGAAGTTCCCCGGCCTATACCCAGCACCTAAGCCATATATAGGTAATCCCTAGCTAGCTCACCTATTCATTGCCCATGGTAGGGTGCTGTAGATCCTTTGAAAGTTACTGTTATCTGTTTCTTACCTTGCTTTGCCTGACTACACTTGTTGACCGCTGCCATGACCGACTCCTGCCTGCCTGACTTCAAACCCATCTTATCCTCTGTGCCGCGCACCCTCTGACCACTTAGCTTCACCCTTGGCTTGACCCTTGACCCTGCTCTTGCTACTTCCTTTGGTGCCATGTATCCTGAGGACTTTCCTTCTGTGTATGACCCAGGCTTGCCTGACAATGCCCAGTCTGGTCCCTGGTTCACCTGCCTTCACTCGTAGGTCCACATCCTTTGTGCTATATAGGACCTGGGGGCAATCTTGTCCGGTGAGGAGTGTAAAGTGTTCTGGCAAATGGGGGCTTGTCTAAAGGCTGAGGAAGCAGCGGAGATTTGGGGTTGTGGACTCAGAAGGCAGGTGTCCCACTGGGCTTGACAAACAGCTTGTCCATCTTGTTGGAAAGGGAGAGTACATTTGCTAAGTGTATATGTGGAAGTTCAAGATGACACCTCCTTTTCCTGAGTTTCACCTGGACACTTGCATGCCTGCCTTTGCTTGTGAATATTCTAATATTCTTTACCCTGGTTATGTGATTGTTCATCAGGCTATTGGGATAGAGTTGCTGGTATGTGAATCTTCTTGGTGGCACTCCCACTAAAGAAGCTCCTCTTTTGTATATAAATGACTTATGCCAATGTAAGAGGAAATATAATGTGCAATAGGGACACTACACATGTACTGTTGGCCCATTAGTAAGTGACCCAGGGTGAGTGAGAGCAGAGGTCAGCAGAAGGATGCTGGATGGCTGCAACGGCGGGTCACATTTAATGGGGCTAGCAGAGGCACTGATCTGACAAGTGGTTTGCAGTCTGGGGGCTGTGCTGCTAGAGAAAGGCTCAGTGCAATTGCAAAAGTAAAACAGGGGCGTGCACACTGGTGCAAATGTTATCGGTGTTACACGTACACTTTGTCAAGTGTTGTAAGTGAGATGTGTTTATTTAGCTGTTAAGTCCAAGAACAGGAAACTCGAAACATACATGAAAGTTGCAAAAGGCCCATCGCAAGCAAAAACTTAAAAAATTAGCAGAGGAACTGAATTCCTTCTACTGCAGGTTTAATGATCAGAGCAATCCTAAACAAAACCCTGGGATAAAAACAACCCCACAACCCTCAAGCCCATCATCAAGTAATCTTAAAATAATAATAAAAGACACAGAGGTCGAGCATCTCTTCAGGAAGCTAAATCCTAAGGCTGGTTTCACACCAGCAAGGATACAGAGCTCCCGCGCTTTTGGGCAAGTGACCCACTTCCTCCTGTGTAGAGCTGCACATAGTATGCCATGTGTGCTTTCACGTGTTATTCAGGCGTTTGCAGAGCGATCAGAGTGTTCCGCAAAAGCCTTGCCTGCAGCGTCCTGAAGGCGCAGCTCTTGTGATCGCCCTCCGTTTGAGTGGAGAGCGCGAGCGCAGAACGTCCTCCATGTGTCAACACCAGCAATTGCAGGGTGCTCAGGTGAAAGTTCCGTAATTGGACTGGTCTGAACCCAGCCTAAAAAAAGCTTTGGGTCCAGATGGCATCTCTACCTCCTGCTTGAAAGCTCGCTCTTCGCAACTGGCAACCACTTTCACTAAGATCTATAATAGATCACTGGATACTAGCACTGTATCAAACTGCTTTAAACACTCAATCATTATCCCACTTCCAAAAAGAGCTAGAGCAAGCTCATCAAATAATTACAGGCAGGTTGCATTGACCTCTGTGGCAATGAAAACTATGGAGCGAAGAGTGCTGAAACACCTATATGCCACAACGAAGCATTCTATGGACATGCTTCAGTTTGCCTACAGGGCGAATAGATCAGTTGACGATGCACTTGGCATTACAATACATCGGGAACCATCTTGATCAACGCAGAACACTTAGAGCTGTTCACAACAACGACTGTGTCAGGCCCGTGGGACACCCGCCTTCAAGGTAAGCCCACAACCCCCAATCTCCGGTGCTAGTTTCACCTTTAGTCAAGCCCCCGTTTGCCGGGACGCTTTACCTGCCTCGCCGGACACGGTTGCCCCCAGGACTTAGTAGCACAAAGGATGTGAGCTTACAGGGGGTGAAGGTGGATGAACCAAAGGCCAGACTGGGCAATGTTGAAAAGCCGGGGTCATACAATGGAAGTCGGTCCTTAAATATCGCAGCACCAAGGGGAGAGACAACAGAAGAGTCGAGGTCAAGCCAAAGGTCCATTCATGAGGTCACGGGTTAACGGCACAAGGGGGTGAGGCAGAAGTGTGGTCGGGGTACAAGCAAGAGTCTGTCCAGGCGGCAATCACAGAATGGTCAAACTAAGCAAGGTCGGCAACGGGAAGTGGTAAAACTTGAACAAACTGAAAAGGGATTGGTCCCTTTAATTCATCCTCCGGCGGCTATGCTGTGTGCAGCGCCACTGGAGGGCATATGAAGTATGGGGGGATGCGGGGACGCGCTGAGGAGGAAACAGCAGCCGCGCACGGCGCCACTCGAGCAGACTCTCGGAGCGGGCGTCGGACAGGTCGTGCCGCGGCCAGTCATCCGGAGAAACTGCGGGACTGGACCCCAGGTAAGTTTACCGTGACAGACTGCTCTTCAACTGCGGAGACAATCAAAATAATCAAATATGCAGATGTCACCACAATCATCGGCCTCGTTAAAGATGGTGATGAACTTGTTTATAGGCACAAAGTGGATAAATTATGTTCCTTGTTCTGATAAAATAGTCTGCTGATAAATACTACAAAAACATTGGCGCTTACAAGAGACTTGAGGAAAAACTCCCCCAATCCACATCAATGGTAAGAAAGTAAAGAGTGTCAAGGAAAACATCTTTCTGGGCTTCAATCTAAGGAAAAAAGCACAAATGTGGCTATTCTTTCTGTGACAGATGAAAAAACTGATACTATCAAAAAACAGGATGTCTTAATCATATTACTTAGAGTCTGTCCTATGCATGGCCATAATCATATGGTATGGTACCACCTCCATGATGGATAAACAAAAGATACAATGGATTGTGAAGTAAGCCAGCAAAATATTGACTCACCCTTACCCTATACAGAGCCCCTTTATCCTCCAAGTGTCTTGAAAACGGCCAATAGCATAGCCTGTGATCCATCACATCCCGACCATAGGTACTTCCAGTTACTAACTTCCTGAAGAATACTAAGGCCCAACAAACAAGGGCATCCAGAAACAAGAACAGCAATGTAAACATGCAAACCCCTGTTCATGCTTGTGCAAACGCCAGTGGCTTCTGATGTCAAGAAAATGTCCTCATATATAATATACTTGGCGAAAAATGAACTGATTACTGATTACTAGTTGCAGCAAATTGTTGCCAGAAAGCCAGCCCCCCAATACAACAGGTTGATGGATTAAAAAGGCCTCCAATTCAGGGAGGGAAAATGCATCCTAGCTGCTGCTGTCCAACACACAAACCATAGCCTAAGCAAATAGCATCTTCCAAACAGGCTTAAAAATAAATTACAAGTCTTATTTCGATCAGTCAAAAAGTAGAATCCTAGTAATAAGAGAATTAAACTGAGATACTAATACATATTTTTTGTATAATATACAGCAATTTCCAGATGCCTACAGTGGGGTAAATAATAATAATTGCAATACAATAATATTATTAATATAAAAATAAAAGTCCCATTTAATACTGTATTGTTGTAGCGCAAGCTCTGCAGCACATCTGTTTCTATTTGAAAGAACCAAAAAGAACTGGAAAAACTTTTGGACTCCTTTCTCCCTGGAAGTCAAGGACCTAACCCATCAATTTAAGAATAAGAAGAAACCATGTAGATTAGTTTGAGTGTATGTTCAGCAAAGTTTTTCATCTTTGAAAAATTGTTGAAAAAAGAAGGAAGTGTCTAGAGCTTAAACAGACTTGTGTAACTTTTAATAGGTCTACAAGTAAAATCCTTTTTATAATCTAAAGGACCGATTTTATTGCTTAACAAAAAATCAATATTAGGACAACTGTTCGATTCAATCTAGAGTTATGAAAATAGGATACAGGCTATGTGTTTTTTTTCTTTTATTGAAGTTTGCATAAGATACACAGTATACATATAAAAAAAAAGCATACTGGAAAACATAGATGAGATGCATACTATTAGTTTTGAGGTATACAGCTTCTTCCAAATACACAGTATTGTATTCTGCTTAATTGTATAATATATCCAAAGCAAATCAATAAAACATATCTAATGTAACAGACTGTACACTTAACAGAACCTAATAAGGTCTCATGGGATGATAAGCCGTGTGCTTATTAAATATTGTCATGGGAACATGAGGTATACCTACAGAGATTACTTCCTGAAAGTTCCAGCGCTCAGGGATTATTTAGAGCAAGAACTTCTATTTTGGGGCATATGTAACCAGGTAGGGGGGTGGGTAGGGCAGGAGAGTCAAACGGAGTGGAGCGGGGTGGACCTAAGCCAAAGTATATATAGAGATAATGAGCTTAAAGTTTAGGGGTCAATTACCAAAGAAGGGACGCATGGATATATCAAATTGAAAACACGGGGTCAGTATGGTTATTGATATGCTCCAGCCATGGGCTCCAGGTCTCATAGAACATGTCATATTGATTATTCACTATTGCTGTTATTTTTTCGTTACACATAATATCTGATATCTTGTTCTGGATTTCAGGCCAAGGTATGTTGGGGGACTTCCAGTTTCTGGCTATGGTCGTCTTTACAGCTGAGAGGATGTGCTGAGTTAGCCGCCTTCCTTTAGTCCAGTTTAGTGTATTGACCTGTCTTCAGTGAAATAATTGCTTCCCAGGGGTCTGCCACTTGCGGGATATGTAAGATGTCAGAGATCAACTTATAGGTTCTGTTCCAAGTGACCGGTAAACCCCACCATATGTGATACATAGTTCCTCTCTCCCCGCAACCTCTGAAACACAGGGGGGAGTCTGAAGAGGAAAATCTATGAATTCGGTCTGGAGTATAGTACCACCGGAACAGGACCTTATATGCGTTTTCCAAGATTAATGCATTTCGTGAGGTTTTGCTTATGTTTCTCCAGATACTCTGCCAGATATCCAGTTCTTTTTTCTTCCCCATTTCTAGCTCCCATCTCAACATATAATTATGCTTGACTGAAGGGGGGGGGGTCACTAGGGAAGCATATAGGCTGGATATCAAGCCAGCAGCGAAATGGTCACGTATGCACCTGTCTTCAAAGTCCGTTTTCTTGAAGGGTAGGGAGGATTTTCTGAGTAAGCCTGTTATAAAATGCTGCACCTGGAGCCACCTAAAATTTTCAGCAGGGGGGAATTCCCCACCTGGAGACATATCCTGGGGAGTCCTCATCCCAGTCGGAGTACAGAATTTATCGATTGCCGTAAGGCCTCTCTGTAACCACCATTTATATCCAGAGGGATGTGAGATTCCTGGGGGAAAGGCAGGGTTTCCAATTAAGGGGGAGGTGGGTAGATGAGGAGAAGTGAATTTATCCGCAACTGAGTCCCACACTGATAGAGAAAAGTTTAGAATGGGAGGTATCTGCTTCGGTCTGCAGAGTTTAGGGGTCCACAGCAATGAAGCCGGGGCTACTGGGGAGCAGCTGGCTATTTCGTTGAGCACCCATATAGGCTTGTATCGCGGAGCATGTAGCAAGACCAAGGGCGCAATCTGAGCCGCAACGTAATATTTCTGGAGGGACGGGAAGGCTATTCCTCCCTGTTCTTTTTTTACAGTATAGCGTGGTCTTCTTGATCCTAGGTTTAGTTTTGTTCCACGTGAAGGATAGAATTTTACGCTGTAAGATATCTAGGGTACGTCTCGGGATAGGGATTGGGAGGACTCTAAAAAGATATAATATCTTGGGTAAGTAAGTCATTTTAAGGGCAGCAATATGTCCCAGCCATGACAGTCGCATGTACTGCCAGGATTGCAGCAGTTTATCTAATGATTTAAACATTTCAGGATAATTAGGTTCATACAACTTATCACGGCTGGGAGTCAGCTTGATTCCCAAGTATGGCAGCTTCTGGGTCCAGGACCATGCAAAATTATGGGCTAGAGTCTGTTTTGCCTTAGTGGAAAGGGAGATGTCAAGAGCCATGGATTTGGAGGCATTCAATTTAAGGCCCGAGATCTGGCTGAACAACGTGAGTTGCTTCATGACATTAGGGACTGAGATATGTGGGGAAGTGAGCATGAGTAGCATATCGTCCGCAAATAGGGAGATTTTATGGCATCTACCCCCCAAAAGGAATTCCCTTAATTGAAGGGTTTTGTCTAATCTTTTGAGCCAATGGCTCCAGGGCTAAGACGAATAGAATAGGAGACAGCGGGCAACCTTGTCTGGTGCCCCCTATGGATCTGAAATTCCGTAGAGTTAAACCCTGCATATTTGACATGAGCTGTTGGTTTAGCATACAGTGCGGAGATCCAAGAGAGGAAGCCAGGTCCAAAGCCCCACTTCTCCAAGGCTGCACGGAGGTTCTGCCAGGACAGGGAGTCAAATGCTTTTTCCACGTCAAGTGAAAGAAGCATCGCCTCAAGGCTTTGGGTTTGAGCTCCCTCCACCAACTGTAGGATCCTACGGATACTGTCTCGGGCCTGTCTCCTGGGGACAAAACCCACCTGATCCTTATGAATCACATCTCCTAAAAATTAATTTAATTCTACTCACTAATATTTTAGTGAGGATTTTCAAGTCAAGATTCAACAGAGAAATTGGCCTGAAATTGGTCCAGTTCTGTGCGTCCTTCCCTGGTTTTGGTATCATTACTATGGAGGCTTTAAGCATTTCAGGGTCCATGGGGTTTCCACCTCTAATGTGATTATACACTCTGGCTAGCCGTGGAGCCAGAATGGGGGCCAACTTTTTATAAAATAGGGCGGTGAAGCCGCCTGGGCCGGGTTTCTTACTAGATTTTAGGGACTTTATTGCTTTAAGTACTTCATCTACTCCTATAGCCTCGTCCACGCTCTGACTCTGGGACTCTAGGATTGGGGATATGTTACTTTCCCCAAGAAAGGTCTTAATTTGGGAGTCATGCGGAGGAAGGGGGCATCATATCATTTAGATAAACCAGTCGAAAATTCCTCAACATCCGCAATGGGGTTACTGGTTAGCAGACCCTTCCCTATTTTAAGCCTTATGGGTTTCTGTCAAGCCTCCTGGCTACAATCATGGGGAGAGCTGAGCTGAGCTCCAGGTATGGGGCGAAGTGAAGCAGAAAAAACTCCAAAGAGCAAATAAAAAGTCTGAGCAGAGTCCAATGGTGAATCTGGGGTCAGAGGCAGGCAGAAAACAGGCAAAGTCCATAAGCAATCCGCGTCAAAAATCAGGTTATTCGTCCGTATATAAATCCAGGTATTCGATCAGGTATTCAGGAATCAGGAAAAACAAGGTCCAAGAAGTAAGCTGATAACACAGCATTGGCTGTAGGCCAGCTGTCCTCTTAAATAGGGCTATCAATCAGCACAGGGAGGGATGTGCCAGAGTCTGGTGAAGTCACTTCCTGTCCATTCAAACTCAGGACACCAGGAGGTGAAATCAAGTCCAAGAGCTTACACTCTAGGCCTTGTGCACTTCCAATGGGCTGAACAGCAGGTGTCACTGTGGAGCATGCGACAGAAGAAGAGCCTGCTCTGTTAAAACCATGCAGCTGAGCATGTCTGCTGCTGCATGCAGTCCGTGGTATGGCACGCTCACGATGCCTTAAAGGGCAGGAAAGGCGAGGAGACTGACATTGCCCCCCCCTTAAAGGACGCCTCTGGGCGGCCGATCTAGAGAGTCTTCGCTGAAAAGCTCTGATTAATTGTGGAGCATTGAGATTACTAGATGGCTCCCAGGAATCTTCCTCTGGGCCGTAACCTTTCCAACGAACAAGATACTGAATGGAGGCACCTCTCTTCCGTGAATCCAGGATCTGTTCAACCTCATATTCCTCTTCACAATCCACAATAATTGGATCAGGAGGTTTGTCTTGGGAATCTCTAAAAGTTCCTTTCTTTAAAAGGGACACGTGAAAAACTGGGTGTATCTTCAGGCGATTAGGTAATTCCAATTCAAAGGCAACTTCATTAATAGCTCTCTTAATCTTAAAAGGCCCGATAAACTTAGGACCCAACTTCTTAGAGGGAAGATGAAGCCTTAGATGAGTGGTAGAGAGCAGGACTTGATCTCCTACTGCAAAATTGGAAGCTGAAGACCGATGAGTGTCTGCTGTCCTTTTGTAATGTTCTTGGGCAGCTCGAAGGGTTGTTCGGAGCATCTGATGAGTGGCAGTTAGATGAGCTCCTAAATCTGCAGCTGCCGGTACATTCACTGGGATGCAGGTATCAGGCAAGGTCTTGGCATCAAATCCATAATTTGCAGCAAACGGAGTGAGGCGGGTCGAAGAATGGACAGAGTTATTATAAGCCAGTTCAGCTAATGGGAGTAACTGTGTCCAATTGTCCTGCAGGGCCGAGGAGTAGCATCGTATGTACTGCTCCAGTGATTGATTCACCCGTTCAGTTTGTCCGTTGGTATGGGGATGATAGGCCGATGAGTGGGCCAAAGTGATCCGTAAACTCCTACAGAGCGCTGTCCAGAACCGGGCAGTAAATTGGGAACCGCGGTCAGACACAATCTTAGACGGCAGGCCGTGTAAGCGGACGATCTCTTTCACAAAAACTTGTGCTAACTTTGAGGCCGAAGGAAGGCTGGGGAGAGCTATAAAATGAGCAAACTTGGTTAAATAGTCCACAACCACCAAGATAGTGTTGTTGTTGTCCGAAGGTGGAAGTTCTACAATAAAGTCCATAGAAATATGTTCCCAGGGACGTTCTGGCACTGGGAGAGGCATGAGAAGACCTGCAGGTTTGGTGGTTATGTGTTTATTCCGGGCACACGTCCCACAAGAAGAAACATATGATATACAGTCTGCTCTTAAGGTGGGCCACAAGAAATGACGTTGAATCAGATGTAGCGTCTTCTTGAGCCCGAAATGGCCTGCCAAGGGGTGATCATGGAATTCGGCCAGAACCCTGGAACGTAAAGATTCAGGAACAAAAATCTTTTCTTGATGGACCAGAATTCCATCTACTCGTGATAGTTCAGATTGTAGGTTCTCTGGGATAGAATCGGATGCTCGTCGAATCTCAGCAATGAGTTCAGATTCAAGTAACAAAAAATGGTTCGGTTGCAAAATAGTGGGTTCCACAGGTTCAGGACCTTGGTCAGAAGGATGAAGACGGGAGGGTGCATCAGGTTTGGTATTTTTGTTTCCTGGACGGTAAGAAATATGAAAAGAGAATCTGGAAAAGAATAGTGACCACCTTGCCTGACGTGGCTGGAGTCTTTTTGCAGACCGAAGGTACTCCAGGTTCTTGTGGTCCGTGAGGATCAAAATTGGATGTCTGGCAGCTTCCAATAGATAACGCCATTCCTCCAGGGCAAGTTTGATAGCAAGAAGTTCTCGGTCACAAACATCATAGTTTTGCTCTGCTGAAGACAGTTTTCTGGAAAAGAAGGCTACGGGATGGAGTTCTCCTTGCTCAGATTCTCGTTGAGAGAGTACTGCTCCTACAGCATTGACGGAGGCATCTACTTCAAGTACAAAAGGGAGCTCGGGGTCGGCATGTCTCAAGATAGGGGCAGAAGTGAAACGCTCCTTGAGATGAGAGAAGGCCTCCTCAGCAGCTTCAGACCAGACAAATGGAGTATTCTTACGGGTGAGATCGGTGATAGGGCGGACTATCTGTGAGAAATCTTTAATAAAACGTCTGTAAAAGTTGGCGAAGCCAA
The DNA here is from genome assembly GCA_027917425.1 of Gastrophryne carolinensis. Taxonomy (NCBI): domain Eukaryota; kingdom Metazoa; phylum Chordata; class Amphibia; order Anura; family Microhylidae; genus Gastrophryne; species Gastrophryne carolinensis. The sequence continues at coordinate 220,639,282 of CM051234.1, forward strand.
TGAAACGCTGTACTTCCTTGCGATTCATAGGTTGTGGCCAGTCCAAGACGGCAGCCACCTTCTCAGGATCCATCACAATGCCGGTACTGGTGATAAGTAACCCCAGGAACTGAATAGAAGGTTGTTCAAACTGACATTTCTCCAGTTTGGCGTATAATTGATGCTCTCGAAGACGCAGAAGGACACGACGGACATGTTCCCGATGTTCCGAGAGGGAGGAAGAGAAGATTAGTATATCATCCAGGTAGATGATGACGAAAATATCAAGATAATCCCGGAACACGTAATTTACAAAGTGCTGGAAGGTTGCAGGGGCATTACAGAGTCCGAACGGCATGACCAGGTATTCAAAGTGACCATATCGTGTGCGGAAGGCCGTCTTCCATTCGTCACCTTGACGGATCCGAATTAAGTTGTAGGCTCCCCTCAAGTCCAACTTGGTAAAGAACCGAGCAGACCCCAAACGCTGGAAGAGTTCAGAAATCAAAGGGCAAAGGGTATCGGTTCTTGACTGTAATTTGATTGAGGGCCCGGTAATCTATACAGGGTCTCAGAGACCCATCCTTCTTCTCCACTAAGAATATCCCTGCTCCTGCAGGCGAAGTGGAATATCTAATAAAACCCTTAGCCAGGTTTTCATCAATATATTCACGGAGAGTCTGTAACTCGGCTTCAGACAACGGATAAATACATCCAAAAGGGATGGCCGACCCAGGTAGAAGGTCTATTGGACAGTCATAAGAGCGGTGAGGAGGTAGCTGCACCTTTTTTGTCAAACACATCCTGGAACTCTAGATACGCAGGCGGAAGGGAATCCGGTGGATTAAGGGTTACTACAGAGAGGTTACTCTCCTGCTGTCTGCAAAATTGGTTGCAATAGGGAGAGAACAAAGAAACTGAACCGGAAGACCAGTCGATGACGGGGTTATGTATAGAGAGCCACGGGAAACCCAAAATAATAGGGTACAAAGGAGAGTGCATTAAATCAAAGTGTATTAATTCTGAGTGTCCATCAGGAGTAGAGCAGCCAAGCGATTTAGTTCTATGGGACACTGGTCCGGACTTGACGGTAGATCCGTCGGCCAAAGTGAGAAGCAGAGGGGTAGGCCGAACTTCACATGGAATATTGTGAGTCTGTGCGAATTCTAAGTCCATGAAACAGCTGCAGGCCCCGGAGTCAATCATGGCCCTGGTCTCAACCCTTCCTCCAGGAAGTTGTAAACTAAGAAGCACAGAGAGGTGAGAACCAGGCACAGGAAGTGGTGTGCTCTTAATAAGAGGTGTTGATCTCTTCATAGCTGCGGGTCTGGTGGGACAATTAACCCGAAAGTGTCCGGGGTTCCCGCAGTACATGCAAAGGTTTAGCCGCCTCCGGCGCAGTCTTTCCTCTTGGGACAGAGCAGCCCGGATGGTTCCCAGTTGCATGGGCTTGATAACCCCCGAATCGGTCTGCGGAGAGTCAGGTGATGCAGGCGAGGACCGTGGAGCAAACCATTGGGCTAGGGCTGAACGCTCTTCACGGCGTTCCCACATCCGGCGATCCACCTGAATGGCTGCAAGAATAAGTTCATTTAAAGTTTCAGGAGTGTCGAAGTGGGCCAGTTCATCCTTAATCAGTTCAGAAAGACCTAAACGAAACTGATGTTTTAAAGCTGGCTCATTCCACAGGGTGTCAAAACTCCAGCAATGAAAATCGGCAACATACTCCTCAACTGGACGGCGACCCTGTCGCAAATTACGGAGAGCTGCCTCTGCTGATGCAACATGTCCGGGTTCATCATAGATGGCTGCCATAGCAGAAAAGAAAAGATCAACAGAGGCCAGACAAGGATGATTTTGCTCCAGAAGACAATGGGCCCATGTTTGGGGAGGCCCTTGCAGAAGGGAAATAACAATTCTGACCCGGACTTCCTCAGCAGCATATGTTCGTGGTTGCAGAGAAAATAATAACTGACAACTGTTCCTAAAAGTACGAAACTTCTGGCGATTTCCTGAGAAAAATTCCGGGAAAGGAACTTGGGGTTCAGGGGTGACCCCGGAATCTGCCCCCTGTGTGGTAGGAACAGCTGTAGCAGAAGATACTGTCGGGGGCGTGAGTTGATTTAGCCGATCCACAAGCTGAGTAAAGCCTCCCTGTAAGCCCTGGACGGCTGCACAGAGGGAAAAGACTTGCTGCATCAAATTATCAAATTGACAGGGTTCCCCACCGAAGCTCATGTTATGGCTGTGTTATACTGTCAAGCCTCCTGGCTACAATCATGGGGAGAGCTGAGCTGAGCTCCAGGTATGGGGCGAAGTGAAGCAGAAAAAACTCCAAAGAGCAAATAAAAAGTCTGAGCAGAGTCCAATGGTGAATCCGGGGTCAGAGGCAGGCAGAAAACAGGCAAAGTCCATAAGCAATCCGCGTCAAAAATCAGGTTATTCGTCCGTATATAAATCCAGGTATTCGATCAGGTATTCAGGAATCAGGAAAAACAAGGTCCAGGAAGTAAGCTGATAACACAGCATTGGCTGTAGGCCAGCTGTCCTCTTAAATAGGGCTATCAATCAGCACAGGGAGGGATGTGCCAGAGTCTGGTGAAGTCACTTCCTGTCCATTCAAACTCAGGACACCAGGAGGTGAAATCAAGTCCAAGAGCTTACACTCTAGGCCTTGTGCACTTCCAATGGGCTGAACAGCAGGTGTCACTGTGGAGCATGCGACAGAAGAAGAGCCTGCTCTGTTAAAACCATGCAGCTGAGCATGTCTGCTGCTGCATGCAGTCCGTGGTATGGCGTGCTCACGATGCCTTAAAGGGCAGGAAAGGCGAGGAGACTGACAGTTTCATCAAATGATCCTGACATTTTAATTGGGTCGCAAGCAGCGTCCCCGGTTTGTTTGCCGATACATAATATTTATGTTTAGCCCTCCTGTATCTTCTCTCAGCTTCCTCTGTCTGGAGAAGGTTAAGTTTGGTCCTGGAAGATTCCAGGTTCCTTAGGCGCTCAGTAGTGGGGTTAGATTTAAAGGCAGCAGCATCCAATTGATATTGTGACTGGAGTTTTTTAGCCATAGCTGTCCTCTCCTTCTTTTTCCTAGAGGCCAGGCTGATGAAATGACCCCGCATTACTGCTTTAAATGCTCCCCAAACCATGGTCGGTGGGACCTCCGCAGTGTCATTTGTCACAAAATACTCGGTAGCTGCTTTACTAGCTTCCTCCACCAACAGGCTTGAGGAGAGCAAGGAGTCATTTAAGATCCATGCGGAGGGTTTGGGTTTAATAAGCAGCGATTTGCAGGAGATTGCCACCAAATCGTGGTCCGACCAGGGGATAGGGTGGATTTTGGTCTGAGCTACCTGGGGGAGAAATGTTGTCAATACAAATATGTGGTCAATCCTCGTTGATAGTTTATGTGGTGCTGAATAATGGGTATAATCCCTTGCATGGGGGTGTCTGTCCCTCCATGGGTCAGCTAATAGAGCGTTATTTATCAAGTCAGAAAAGAGGCCACTATCCTTAATTACCTGGTTACCAGGAGGCAGGGACCTATCTAAGTGGGGATGTAATGTCAGGTTAGAGTCACACAAAGACAGCTCCCTTACTGTGAACCTGAAGGAGAGAACATATATGAGCCAAAAATGAAATCTGTCTGGTGTTCGGGGCATAATATGTGAGGAAAGTCACCTCAGCATCTTGGAGTATGCCTTGAAACAGCAAAAATCTACCCCCCGGGTCCGATATTTGTTTGTGACAGGTGAAAGAGGTGCCGTTCCGGAAGGCAATAAGGACCCCTCTCTGTTTGCTCTGGCTAGTGGCCTGGAAGAACAGGGAATATCTATGATTAAGGTGTTTTGGTGAGGAACTGGAGGAAAAATGTGTCTCCTGAAGACAGACTACATCAGCATGAATGGAGTTAAAAAAGTTGAAAGCTCTGGATCTCTTGTTGGGTGAATTCAGACCCTGTACATTAACTGAAATTATATTAAGTGACATGATATAATTTAAGGAGGCCTATCAACCGGTGTAATTTTTCCCCAGATGGTCCGGGGTCCCGCTCGGGAGGGAGGGAGGTGGAAGGAGAGATGTTAAAAGGAAGGATGTACATATAGTCAAGGTAAAGGGGAGGGTGTAGCTAGGTACAAAACCTATTGTAGAGTTTGTTATTACAAGAAAACTTGTGATGGAGGTATCCAGTGGACGGGGACTGTCAAATCCCTGGACTGGACAATAGGGGCGCTCGTGTAGTGTCGGAAGGCTATACTAATATGACCTTCGGGGCAAAGCTAACGAATGGATGGTGCTAAGAGAGGAAAATGTAAGAACCCACAAAAGCCATGTACAAAGCATAACAATCATTGTCTGCCGCGCCACAGCCCCCCCCGGCCCACCAATAGAGGTGAGCCGAGACCCCCCCATAGGGGAGTGGGCCCCACATCGTAGGGCCAGAGAGAGCTGGGGAGCAGCAGGACTAGGTCACCCCAATGCCACGTCCCAGGCAAAAGGCCCCGGGCCTGCAGCACCAGACGACCTTTAGATGACTGCATTGCGAATGATCCAAAAGAAAAAGGTTTAATGAAAACCACAACATTATGGCCCCATATGGGGAGAAGTCTACAACTATGGTGGATGGTGCACTGCCAAACAATCAATCAAAATAGGTGCCAGCGGTGACTAATATGTAAGGTTGGGTATAGGTGGTTGTAATATATTGACTATATAGTACAGTAGAGTATAATGTAATATAATAATAAGCCCGGGTAAGTAACAAATAACCCCGGATAAATAACCAATATGAGCCCGGGTAAGAGAACTATTAAGTAACAATTTAATGTGGCAAATATAAAACTATCAATAAGTGCATAAAATACAATTGAATTAAAGTATAGTTGAGTGTAATTGAAAGAAAGTGCTAAGTGCAATAAATACTAAATAGAAAAAAACCACAAATGTGGTGTGCACGGACTGTGGAGCTGCTTGCACTGAGCATGCAAAGCAGATTATTATACAACACATATGATGAGTGAAAACCCTTAGTGTTAAAGTGCTGAAAATATGTTGACCGGGCTGAAGAGGGGCCAAATGAGCCCCAAAATGATAACTCCAAATGTCAAAATACAATTACAACAGATAAATAAACACAGTTACATCACCTTGTCACCAGGGGTCCCCCGAAGCAGCCGCCACCGACGCGTTGCATGTCGAAATGACACTTCGCCAGGGTGTATCGGCTGCTTGGCTCACCCCTCCTTAAATACCCCGGTCATTGAACAGCTGGCCAATGGAACGCGGCCACGTCATCGCCCGCACGCTTGCCCCGCCCGGCCAATGAAAATGGCTGTAAGGGCGACGCGTCAGACGTCACGTGACCCACGCTGCCATCAGTCGCACACCAGGAAGTGCGCGCGCCACACACGAGCACTCCCTGTCCACCCAGCACCCGGGCCATAGACCCAGAGCGGAACTGTGGAAGGTGAGTATTCGGGGAGGGGGGGGGGGAAAGAAACAAAATAAAGATCAACTCATCAAAAACATACATAATGATGTGCCATACTATACATAAACATATCATAGACTATATAGGCACAAACTGAGTGTATAACTCTGTAATTCAATGAGAATTGATGGGAAGTATAACTTGGACTATCAATAATTTCCCCTTATGGCCAAACTAATCAATAAATATTGCCACGATAATTAAAGCCATCGATCTTGAGCATGTTAAATGTATAGATGTATTAAATGTATAGATGTATTAAATGTATCAACCAAAGTTGGGGCTATCAGTCCAAGGATCTTGAGCCTATTATATGAGGGGTGCTCGGGACATAAAAAGTACTAAGGACATGCCTGGGCCCAAAGCCCAGGCATGCCACAGACAGATCATCGTGCCATCCTGTTTTCACTGGACCAACCACACATGAATTAATGGGATGGGCAGGGAAGCCCCACACTACCCAATCCCCATCTATGGAATGAACTGATGTACCAGATGCCAATACCTGTGCAAAATGCAAACAGAGTACTGCCTTTATAAAGAAAAAGTGAACTAGGGGGTGTCAAATAAGGAGACAAAAAAAAGGGATAGATAGATGGATACCATCCTGGCATCGATATAATCATCTGGGAGCATCAAAACAAAAGGCCAAATGGACCCAATGTACATAGCTGGATGCAATTTTTATTCTTAAAATATTTTCAAAGTCCAAGGTCAATCTCATACTCAACATGATCAAATACTGGCGAATATATCCTATATACGCCATTTCATTGATATCCATGTCCATTGTATATATCCCAAAACGGATCAAAAAATTATGCTGTTTATCCATATCTTGTCAGCCAGTCATTCCTTCCCATGCTTTAATATTGATGGTAAACTGCTGGTTAGATTATTCCTCTGGGTCAGTCCCCAAAAAACCACGTCCGAAGTTATGGTTGCTATATACTTGGATCAAAATCAACATCCCGGTATATATCCATGCCCAGATGACCATAAGCCTGGAGCAATCCGACTGGACATGTCCTGGGTGGCCTGGTAATTCTGGTCCTCCTCATTTCCTCCCTTACAGAGGTCAGTAACAGATCTTGTTTTCACCAGTTATGATCCAATGCAGGCATCCAGTCCAATCCAAGGAGTCACTGCAGACCACGATCCGCCTAGATGGTGCAGGGTTCACACGCAAGGAGAATGTCGTTTGCTCCCTGTCAGTCTTCCTCCTTTTATAGGATAACAGCTGGTCCCTAGGTGTCTGCATGGCCCTCCTGGCCGCCCGATCAATAACTGGCTTCGGGTAACCCCTTCTTTGGAAGCGGCCTCTCATGTCCTTGATCTCCTCTCGAAAACTGGCATTATCCGAGCAGTTTCTTCTCAATCTTAGTATTTGTCCCACAGGAATACCCTCCTTCAATTTTTTCTGGTGGAAGCATCTCAAAGAAAACTCGGATGGCAGGAGTGTTCTTCCATGAAGGTGTATATGTTGAGGGTTTCTTGAGATCCGATGTCTGTTGGGTGGATTCCTGTTCCTCCAGCAATGCCACTAAGTCCTGTAATGCAAGTTGTTCCTGGGCTTCCCATGCTGATTCTACTGTGGTTGAATCCTGGTTGGAGAAATGGCACTTCAGAGACAGACGTCTACAATACAAAAAAAGATCCTTAGTCACATCAAACTTGTCAAAGTTGGCCGTAGGGGAAAAGTTTAAACCCCTCTCCAGCACTGATTGTTGTAACTCAGTCAATGGAATGTCCGTCAGATTAATTATTTCTAATTCCGTATTGGGCGCCCGCGTGTTACTCGGTGTGGTGATTGCACCCTCCTCTGCTTGGTCTCCCGGGGGCGCAGGGAGAAAGCATAAATATTAAACTGATAACAAAATAACACTGACCAGGGGAACTGATGGTTAAGGCGTATGTGCCTAAAGCAGAAATTCTCTGGGCGTCCTCCACGGACCATCAGGACTCATAGACCAGGGTCTATCTCAAAGGTGACAGAGGAGCCTGCCCGTTTATAGCCAACGGGGAAGGCGTATCGCTGGTCCGGGAGGCGTCCAGGGGACTATAAGCTAAGGAGGGGTCCTCTAGCGTCCCGCCACCCGGTACTACCACCAGGGTCCAGTAGCTCCAGGCAAATTGCCGTCTCCCCCCTAGGGGGGATAGAGCTAGGTGCCCAGTATTCAGTAGGCAGGGACACAACGGGAGAGCCAGAGGAGTTCTCAAACCAATAAGAACAGATAAAAATACAAAGAATTCAATAACGACAATAAAATTATCAACATCAGCCTAGGATAAAGAACAGTGAACATTCAACTAACATGTTACCGCAAGGTGGGCAGCCTAGTCAATGCTGCAGGCGTTCCATACGGAGAGTCCCTGGTCAGCAATAGGTGAGCATGTCCCAGCGTCAAAGCCTGGACATACAGTCACATAAACAATGTAGGGGTCTGCGGACACCTCAAATTACAGGGATGACGCATCCCTGGCAAAGGGGGAAAGCGCCCGGAGGATCCTCAAGATGACAGGGGACCATCCCACATGGGGTGCCGGGCCTCACAGGTTTCTCAGAGGGTAATGAAGTGGAGTTAGACTGTGGCGTATGGCTCAGTTCTTTGGAACCGGATGAAACATCTGCGAGAGCAGCCGTTTCATGGTTTGGGATTTCTGTGGTTGTCTGTTCACTTTTGGAGAGGGGGTTGCTTGTGGTATGTTTCTCTGGACGGGTCTCGGTGTTCTTGGCGTAGAGGGGAGCGAAGGAGTCTGTCTCAGGGAGGCGAAAATCCAGGACTTTGAATCGGTCCATTAATTCTAGGAGAGAGGTGGCTTGAAACTGCTTTCCCTGGCGGGAGAAAGACAGCTTAAAGGGAAATCCCCATCTATACCGTACGCCTGGAGGGCCTGCAGATAGGGCCTAAAGGATCTTCTCCTGAGGATAGTGGTTTGAGACAGGTCTGCGAAGATCTATGGTAGCTATGGTTTTGAAACATGAGGGATGATTTTTCCCTGGAGGCTTTCAGCACCGCTTCTTACCTAGTTTGGTAATAATGGAACTTAAAGATAATGTCAAGCGGCGGGCCCTCAGCGGGTCTTTTGGTCAGGGCCCTGTGTGCCCTATCTAGCTTCAGTCTTTCCACTGGGATTTCTGGGACTAGTTCCTGCAGGAGGGCGGTGATAGTGCCCACAGAGTCCTCCAATGTTTCGAGTAGCCCCCTAAATCTTAAATTGGACCTGCGGTTCCTGTTTTCCGGCTCCTCATTTAGGCCCCTGAGGGAGATGATTTCCTCCTGCATTTGCTCCAGGAGAGTTCCCTGGCTGTCAAGAACCACTGTAACATCGTCCATTCTGGATTCTAAGGCGTCTGTCCTCCCACCTAGATCCCTGATTTCACGCAGCAGGGTTTCAGTATGTTTGGCTGACACAGCAGTGACCTCCTCACGAACTATGATTCTGAGCTGTGAAAGAATGTCATGGCTAATGGAGGGAGCCTGCACTGTGAGGTGAGAGGGAGGGAGGTCTGCGGCCAGCTATCTGCTGAATCCAGGGACAGATCCTTGGTCAGGCATGGTCTCTCTCCCCCAATTCTGCCAGGGTCCTCCTGGGGGAAGCCCTCCCCAGCTCTCCCAGGGGCTGCTGTTACCTCTGTACATTCAGCTGCCTCCATTTTAGGCCCTGCTGCTGCTGTCCTGCGGGCCTCTTTTCCTCTTTTCTTACTGCTGCCAGGGTGCATTGCGCCTATGACCCGTCCCTGCGGGGTCTCCAACGTTTCCTGGGTCTCTGGGGCCGGTTTTTGAGTGTGCCCCCGTGCTGCTGATTGCTCCAGGCCTCCCTTCACTGCAGAGCTGAGCTCTCAAGCAGCCATACTGCTCGGCCATGCCTCCTTTTCCCCTTATGTGTTTTTTTTTTATTATAATTGGAGGCTACAAAAGGCATTGCTTAGGAGAAACATCATTGCCAAAGAGTAAAAAAAACTAACACAATAATTAAGCAATAGGGAAAACATGCAGTACAACTAAATGCGTTTTAGGCTTGTTCTTCAAAACAGTGTTGAGTGTTTAAAGTTTTCAAAATATTACAAATACTTACCTGTACTTTGGATGAATTATTCCATAGATGATAGGATTATAAATTGCAGAGGCTTTGGCAATAACTGCTGGTACAGACTTGAAATATGGTGTTAAAGACTTACCATGCCTAAAATTTAAGAGAGGGATTGATATAAAGCCATTGCAGGATTATACAGAACCTTTCATTCACACAGTATTAATAATGTATTCAAATTTATGCACTAGGATTGCTCTAGGGTGGCCAAGTTGTACCGGCTTGGTTCAGCTAAGGACATCTGAGCAACAAAAGCTGCTATTCACAGAATGTTTTCCTTTCAGGGTGCTTTCGCACTAAAGGAATCAAGAATCTTTATCTATCAAATAGTTACTTCTAGCCACCCTAGCACCCAAAGAATATGTAACTGTTTTTTGGGTTGGATGGCTCTAAGGAAGAAAAATCTATTTTGAACCTCGCAGTTCTAATAGATGGTACCCTGTATCTACATCCAAAAGGTATCATATAGAAAAATTGTAACCAGGATGTGTTGGGTCATTTCTAAAATTGATAGCAACAGTCCTAACCCATTTAAAAACATCCTGTAACAATGGCAGTGAGGAATGAATAAACTTTTCAGCTGCCTGGATTGCTCTCTTGAGTTCACTTATGTCTTTTTAGTATCACCAGCAAACCTGATAGTAAAAGAGGAGCGCATGTTAGGCCATGTTATATAGCAGGATCACTAGGTTTTGTCAATTTCTTATGTCTTTGGGATGTCATGCAGTGTATTTACTATTGTGCCCATAACTCTGTGTGCAAAGTGGCCAGCTAGTCTGATTTAAATAGGCAATTAGCTGAAGGTGAATAGAGCAATTAAACTAATGATTATATTTGTAGTTTCCTGGGTTTATGCAACCAAATTGTTTTTGCTACCATGAACACCATAGATGTCAACAATAAAGACATGAAACATATATTTTACCCTTATTGTAAAGTACAGTTCAGTGGAAAACCCTGTTTGTGCTTGTTAGTGGGTTAGGGATAGGAGAACCCTCTGAAAATTGGGTTTTATGACTTTGGCCGAACTTGCCGCTAAAGTCCGATTTGGGTCCCCAGACTCAACCCGAACCGGAGCTCCATTGAAGTCGATAGGGACTCTGAATTTGGAGGACCAAAAATGGCTGTAAAATGGGTGTAGCAAGGGTTAGAGGGCTGCAAATCGAGGGGAACACCAGGGTGATTGCCCTGCATAAAATGGACTGGAAATGTACTCAATATTATAAAAATAAGAAAACTAAAATATTAAAGAAATACATACATAAATAAATTCATCAATCAACCAGTAAATAAATAAATAATAACATCAATAAATAAATATATACATAAATATATACATAAATAAATGCATACATAACTAAATAATAACATCAATTAATAAATTCATACAAAAAGATATACATACATAAATAAATAAATACAAATAATACTTTTTTACAGGTGTTAGGGGTTTAGAGGGAGGAGGTGTTGGAGGTGGATGTGGCGGTGTAAGTGGAAAAGACGGAGGAGGTGGATGTGGCAGATGAGGAGGAGGTAGCAAACACTTTAAGCGCTGGTACAGCCAGGTCCCATGGGATCTACGCCTTGTTCTTTTTAAAGTGGAACTTCACTCATCTAATGACCCCCCCCCCACACTGCATGACCCGGCTCCGTGCACAGTTTCGCCTGCCCATTCAAGTGAATGAGCGGCAGGTGCGTGTGGACCAGGTGATTGCGGCTTTATCTCTTTGTAACCCCCCGTCCTATCTCATCGTAGGGTAGGGTGGCAGGGTGGGGGGTCATCAGATGAGTGAAGTTCCACTTTAAGGAATGTAAGCATGTTCAGGTTGCCTGTGGATAGGCGGATCCTCCTGTCGTTGATGACACCCCCTGCGGTACTGAACACACATTCTGCGCCAGCTCCTCCAAGGCATAGAGGGCATGCTCTGGCCATGTGTCCAATTTACTGAACCAGAAATTGAATAGGTAGGAGACATTGCTCAGTACCAGGAGACACATGGACAATAGTCATCCACCATGTGAGTCAAGGTCTGCCTCCTGGAACTACGACTTATATCCGATGGTGGTGGATGTGGCAGACAATTCAATACATTGTTCCACATCGTGCCGCCTCTGAGCCCTCAAATTTAACTGTAAACTCAGCCAATAGTGCGTCCACCAGAGTGCTTTTGTACTCTCACTTTGCGATCCCACTCCAGCGCTGGTATCAAGGAGGTGAGGTTGTCCCTTTAGCAGGGTGGCCATCCAGTAATCGGCACTGGTGACTATGCAGGCAACTCTGTGGTCGTTGCACAGGCACTGGAGCATGTAGTGGCTCATGTAAGTCATGATGCCCTGAGTGAGGGAGAAGCTGTCCTCAGTGTCAGATGTCTACTCCTTCTGCTACCCCCTCAAGTCATGCTCCATCACCGCCATTGAGATGCGCTGAGTGCCACACTGCTTCTAGAAAAAGTCATCCTCCACCTCTCCCTTCTCCTCTTCTGAATGCTCCAAAACTGCCGACCCGGCAACCCACCTTATGAGCCATGTGTGCACTCCCTTGATGCCTGGGAAAATAGGCCTTTCTCTTCCTCCTCTGTCTCCATCACATCCTCCATCATGGCCTGAAAGGTTGGGGCAAAGGATGGGGATGTTAGAGCTGATGATGGCATCATCAGCGCTGAGCATAATGGTGGCATACTGAAGGATTGCGCAGATGTCCCTCATTAGTGGTGAAGTGATGTTGGTCTGCAGTTCTACTCACCCAGGCATTTTGGAGCTACAACTCCACTATTGCCTGCTGCTGCTGATTTTTAGCATCGCATGCTGTTTCTCCATTGCAGTGCTCAAATTGGTGGTGCAGTGCTGACTGTGTGAGAAGGAAGCAGAGTAGAAGAAGGAGGCAACAGGAGGTATGAGGTGCTGACTGATTTCCAGCTATCCTGGGTGGCAAAAGGATAGGCGACTACAAAGCTATGCAATCAAAATGAGTGATTTAATGCTGGTGGTATAGTGCAAAGTACAAAGTACAAAAATATATCCAAATTCTAACAGCATAATATGTACAATATAAACATCAGTAACCAATATGGACCGCTAGGTGGCGTTGTACAAAGGTTCCAGCACTTAATAGGTACCAGCCCTAATCGGGCATATCCATGGGTAATGAAGATCATGAGAGTCCCATAGGAGTAACCAGGGTGGTTAACATATATATCAAAGTTCTGCGCATGGAAATGTCAGGCAATGAATGAAGGCAGTTTCAAAAACAGTTAGGTAAAGCTTACAGGCTGGAACAAGGGGGGATAATACAGATATCCCTCAAAGTTTCGGTGTAAATCTTTTTCAAGAGGAAGCGGTCCTGTTGTGTGTAAGTGCTCCTAAATATGTGAGAGAAGGGGGTCTCCAGCATGCAGGATGGTGCCAAAAGTGGTTACTGATGTTTATATTGTACATACAAATACAGAATTTGGATATATTATTGTTCTTTGTATTTTGTACTATACCTCCAGCATTAAATCACTCTTTTGATTACATAACTTTGTAGTTTGGATGTTCATTCTTCCACTCTTTCTGGGATACAATGTGAGTGGGCACACATTGGATTTACTGAAACCCTTTAGCAGCTTACTAATAGACTTTATTATTATGTGCTATATCTGTGTGATTGTGTTTAACCAGTGTGCTTCACTTCTAACATATTGGCAAAAGCATAGGCGCCACATCGCTTACTGTCTCAGTCTCAGCCACTACACTGACCCAGTGAGCAGTTAGATAGAGGTAACGTCCCTGGTGGGTGGGCACTGGAACTGATTGTCTAGTGCACAACCTGTTGGTGCAGGGCCGGGGGGCTACTACAAAAAAAGCAGTAGTAGCTGGGAACAGTATATTGTGGGACAGCCACTGCCATGATGTGTTTAAAACTGTATGTCTGCTCCAAGCAGAATGGGAGCATTTCAAAGGCCAGCAATTTGGAAATGCTTGCATTCATGGCCACTATCTCTCCAAAGTTTGTGGTATGGAAAACTGAATGCTTCCCTGGGATGGTGTGGACTGGCTTGGTGATGGTGGTGGTGCTGCTGGAGGTGGTGGTGGAGTTGCTTGTGGTCCAACATCCTAACTTTGGGAGAAAACAGGTGGCTTTGTCATTGGGGAGGCGGTGGGAGCCTCACGTGTTTCTATGGTTTTTAGGCGTTTCTGCCACTGCAACTTGTGTTTTGCTTGCAGGTGCCTGATCATTGATGTGGTGCTGAGATACTTAAGAATTATACCTCGTTTCAAGCACTGCTTGCAAATGACCTCTGTCTTGGCCGTTTGAAAAAATGCCACGCTGGTGAGATCCAGTGAGCCTGCCTTGATGCGCTAAGTCCCTGGGCGTGGTAGGCAGTGGCAGCAATGGGCTGACTGCTAGCTGCCAGGGGCTGTTTGACCATCACCTCTTCCCCGGAACTCTGATGCCCTTCATTCCACATTAGGTGTAGTACCTCATCATCCTCCTTGGCATGGCCCACAGGATGCCAGCTAGGATTGTCATCGCAGAACATTATTGACTTCTTGACTTGTGGCTGGGACGGCCTCGCTGATTTTAAGGGGGTGAGGTAGAGGGCTCAGCACTCTGGTCAGAAGTGGAGTGGGGGGAAGACAATCCCATGGAACTGGTACCACTACATGCCATGTATCCTATGACTACCCCAACTTGTTCTGGCCTCACCACTCTGCCAGCAGTATTGGGCCTTACAAAAATGTGCTTCAAACCCTGGCACCTGCTTGCACCAGAGTAAGGTGTAGCAGGCAAGGATGAAACATGACCTATCCCTGCAGCAACAGCTCTGTTGCCAGCAGCAGCACCACGGACATGTCCTTGTCCCTTATTTGCTGCATTCTGCATTGTTAGACACCTGCAGCTACAGTGGCCCAAAAAACATAGAAAATTCCCTTTAAGTGCACTGAACCAGTGGATACTCCACTAACAGTTAGTATAAATGATCACTAACACAGAGTTGCCTTGCACTGTTACTATAAATACGCACTCACACAGAGTTGCCTTGAATTGTTACTATAAATACGCACTAGCACAGAGTTGCCTTGAATTGTTATTATAAATAGGCACTAACAGAGAGTTGCCTTGAACTGTTACTCTAAATAGGCACTGATACAGAGCTGCCTTGAACTGTTACTATGAATAGGCACTAACACAGAGGTGCCTTTAACTATTGGTATAAATGCTATCACAGTACTGACTGAGGGTGAGGCTATTACAGAGTACAGACACCCTACCTATCTCGACCTCACTCACTGGCAGCTTTTCCTCACGGGTAAATGTCCTGAAAATGACAGTTCCATGCTTAAACACCTATCTAGCCCTGACTAAACACTTTCCCTAAATAACTGTCCTGTTTTAAAGTAAACCCTGTCTGTCCCTTTGCCGCAGTGCCTCTCCCTATCGCGGAGCACACAGCGACATTACGCGGACTGCGCCTTTATACAGCGGGGTCACGTGTCCCACTGGGGTTACAAGGGGGTGATTCTGATTTGGGATTCCCTGCAGTGAGACCACCTAGAGAATGCTACATATTGAGTTATATTTATACATAGCAGCAGCATTCCAGCCTCCTCCGCTCTGCATGCCGCTGCCAGGCATTTTGAACTCAAAAGAGCTGCCCCCCACTTTTTTGAAGAATGTTCTGTATAAAATGCTGTCCTCAGAATCCAAGGCAAGATAGTTTTCTAGGGGCTGTTTAGACAGGGCTCTAGTTATCGATGTGAGGTTATCTCTCCAGTAATAGCTTTAAAAATAGCAGCAATTAAATATAAGTAAACTATGTATATGCACCACAAATAAATGTTTTTTACAATTTTGGATAAACTGGCTTACCCGGCCCATGCGATCAATGTAACACAAGCATAAGGTGACCAAGACAAAACATAGACAACAATGATAACAAAGGCAATTTTTGCCATTTTCCACTCATTTTTTATAGATGAAGACAAGGAGGATTGGCGTCCACATGATCCAAGCTTCTGAACATTCCTTTGGAAAAAGAACAGACCATGAATACTATACATATACAGGACTGTGTGCAATGTGAGTCTGAAAACTAGTAGGCTGGCATTTTATATATTCTTTAGCTTAAAGCGGAACGGAACGCCTGAGTGACCAGACTGGAATCTAAAAGAATCTCAGGGTTGGCTGCTGGTTTTTCCCAAATAAGGATGCCCCACTTTGTGAAACCCCCCAGGGCGCCCATACACACTCACCTTTTTCACCAGTCCAACGGTGCAGGCCAATGAGAGCCGCCTGCTGAACTGACGTAATTCAGCAGACATTGACATTGTTGTCAATGGAAAGCACACGCTGCTGCATCTGCTTCATCCCCAGCATCATTCAGATAGGCTGGGGTGAGAGCACGCGCATGGCTAGGGATGCAGGGGATGCGGCTCCCCATTACAGTCAATGAGAGAGGCCAAAAGTGGTAAACACGGCAAACAGCTCTCATTGGCTGAGCGACCGCACATGCGCCATTGGACTGAAAAGAGATGAGCTTAACTGGCGAACTGGGGGGGTTTCAAATTTCCAAATCGGGATGCCCCTGAGGAACAGAACAAAACCTGGGAAAGTCAAAATCCGGCCTTTGCGCTAGTTTAAGCACAACATAGTAAATATGAATTATTATGGTTGAAATGTAAAACATGATTACTTTTAACAGCCCACATCTGCATTAAACATCTTTAAATCGTTATAATTATAAAAAAATGGTAATAACTGTTTGTGAAAATTGAATATAGAATAACATAATTAAAAAGACTCCTCAGTCAATGATAATAGATGTAATATTTCTGAGGCAACCTATTAATAGTTCAGGAGTAGCTAAAGAGGAACATCAGACCTTTTCTACCCTTCGCTGTCCCTCTTCAAATGTCCCGCTCTTCAAATCTTTGCAGTGACACTGCGCATGCGTGAGATCTGAGGGGCGGCGCAGTGCATGATGGGAAGGCAAGTTGGCTCTGCCCGACAGAGACAGCGTAAGACTGAAGGATGCTGGAGCGCAATGCAACTAGACAGGTGAGTTTAAAGTTGTAAACTGAGAAACCGAAGTGGCAAGGGGGCGAGTATGCCAGGTTGGGGGAGTTTTTATTAACTCCCCAATACCTGAAATTTTCCTCAAAAAAAAAAAAAGTAAAACACACACCCCCATTCATAGTTTTTTCAAATAACTGAAAAATCCAAGATCTCTGTAGCCCTGATAGCAACATTCCCATTACCAATTGCAGTTCGTCTTGTTCATGTAATAAAGTACATCTTGTTATAAGTTTCATACCTGCTTGTGCTTCTAATTGCAAGGAACATTAACAGATAACATTGTGAAATAACAAGCAACGGAATGAAGAATACACAGCAGCATAACATCATTGTGTAACTTTTGTTTGCTGTTGTATCTGTTGTATAGTCCCAAGTACAAGATATCATTAAGCCCTCGGGCACATAGGAACCTAAGAAATAGAAAATATAAAGGGTTAACTTTTTCCAAGACCTAACAAACATCAGGGTAAACCATAAACAGTACATAAAATAGTTTAGTTTTGCCCTTATTTATAGTAGTTTTGTAGTTAAAGTGTACCTAAATTCTCCCTGGCAACTCTCCTAGTAAAACTGGGAGAATCACTTGTTGAGAAGGATTTCGGGGTACTGGTAGACCACAGGCTAAATAACAGTATACAATGTCAAGCAGCTGCTTCCAAGGCTACTAAGATATTATCATGAATTGCAAAAGAGGCATGGAATCACGGGATAGGGATGTAATTTCGCCTCTTTACAAGGCACTGGTTCTTCCTCACCTGGAATACGCTGTCCAGTTCTGGGCATCAGTTCATAAAAAGGATGCTTTGATTGTGGAAAGGGTGCAGAGGAAAGTCACCAATTAATTAGAGGAATGAAGGATCTTAGTTATGAAGAATGATTAGGGGAATTAAATCTATTTAATCTTGAGAGGAAATGACTGAGGAGGGACATGATTAACCTGTAAAAATATATAATCGGGCAATCCAAAAATATGGGAAAAATTAGTTCATACTACTTGTAGGGATTGTTTTTTTGGGCTTTCCCTACCGGATATTTTTGGGTGACCCTATCTCACATTCTACTCACGTCAATATGTGAGTCAATCTCAGTGGGTACATAAATGAGCCTTAATTAATTCTACTCGTTTCTGGGGATTCAAGATGTTAAATAGCAGCATAACGCATATATTGCACTTTAGGGAAAAGTGCAATATATGCTTTATGCTGCTATTTAACATCTTGAATATGTAAATATATGTATGTCTGAAGGGGGATAAATGCAAAATAGGGCAAATATCTCTTTTATTGTATTTTATGTAGATTTTCAATAAACTTTTTCAAAGAATTGCAGGGGAAGTGTGGTCATAAATAGAGCCAATACAAATTCGGGGGTGGCCTATCCACAGAAACGAGTAGGAAAAATTAGTTCAGTTAAAATCCTCAAATCCTCAAGTCAAGGGGGCACTCCCTTCAACTGGAAATAGAAAATATTCAATGTCCAGAGGAGACAATCATTTTTTACCATAATCATATAAGCATCAACAGCTGACAACTTAAAAAATTAGTTACTTATTTAGAAGAAAACAACATCAGCAGTTACTAATAGCTGTTATCAGTAAAAATAATAATAATAATAAAAAAAAATAATAATAACTACTAAAAATAAAATACTATATTAATAATAACTTTCCCTAACCCCGAACCTTAGTTGAACTTGATGGACATATGTCTTTTTTCAACAGTATTAACAATGATACTATGAACTCTGATGCTAGGTAGGGTCCTGGGCTGAAAAACCCTAACCCTAATTACCAACTGAGCAACGGAAATATGGGCTATCAGCTTCAGCCTGCAGTTCTGCTTACTTCCCATTGGAGGAGGTACAGTTGCCACATGTATATCCCTGGAGCTTAGCCAGCTAAAGGTGATGGTGTGACCAGGATTCTTGTTTTGCAAGGGTTTATTTTAACAAACAGACAATATTGCCTAAAGTAAAAATGTAAGTTGTGCAGCAGGATCTGCACTCAAAACATGTTCTTTCCTGAGGACATGATTAAAACATGTACTAATAACTGCATTCTGTGTATTCTGTTGTAATCAGTGGTTACTGTAATACAAGGGATGTTGGCGGCATCTAGCGACAGTTCTGGAATAGAACAATATTCCCACCGTAACTGAATGGCTGCGCCTGGCTGTGAATAGCCAAAGGATGCGAGTGATATCGAGTACCACTCGTGTGTGCAGCTGGGATTTTATTCAGCTTTCTCCAGCCACACATTAATATGCGTGGCCAGAGAAGCTGACGAGAGCCACGCCTGTACTGTGGGCTTACTCGAAGGTAAGAACAGCAGGGGGTTTCACAAAGCGGGGCAACGCAAACCGGGAAGTTCCTCAGGGGGACGCACCAAAACCTGAGATTTGGAAATGAAGTGTTATGGTCCACTTTAAGTAATACACTGCAAGGCTTTTCAGAAATATTGTAGTCATTCTCTTCTCCTATTACTGCAAGGGAGCATGGAAAGGAATAAGCCTTTTCTTTTAGCTTAGCTTTAAATTTACACAGCAAAACACCTGCCACAATATTATTATTCCTTGTGTTGGGTCCACTAGTTACTAGTGGTCACATATTTCAAGCTTTTGGCTCTAATCAGCTCTAGGCTAGATGTATACTAAAGAGACCAAAAGAACCTCTGCTCAAATGTAAAGGAAAAGATGTGTTTCCTAGAACAGAAAGTATATGCACATCACCCAACACACGGAATAACAGAATTACCCATCACTCCTTGCAGTGGGTGGAGCTATGAAAATCATCTCTTTATTAGTGATGAGAGAACCCATTGAAGTCTGGGGTCGCCGAATTTGATCGCCAAAGTTCAGGCATGGATCCCCGAACCCCAATGAAGTCGATGGGGACCCGAACATTGGGGCCCCAGCCAATTAGCTTCTGCTGGGTCCGGGTCACACGCCGAACATGCACACGGATTTAAATTTGAAATCCATGTTCAGGGCCAGAAGCCACAAAGTTCTACCTGGATCCGAATTTTGCGTGTTGGATCAGCTCATCACTACTCTTTGCATCTTTGAGCCATACAAGCCACTCAGAAGCTGCTGAGTGGGCAATGCCAAGGATTAGTTTTAAAGTTATACTAAAGGCAAGCCTGACTGATGTCCCATTGTCTAGGGCTACACGTTGCACTGTCCTAAATCTCAATCTTTTTACAAAAATACCCTATAGTTCCTATGTTAACTTTAAAAGAGCGTTGGAAATGCAGATAAAAAATGAGGAGAAACAGTGGGCGTGGCAACAGCGATGTGAGAGGAGGGAGGAGGGTGGGGTTTCATTGGTGCAAATAAAGGCAGCCAGGATGTCTGGGCAGGGTGGGGGGTTATGTCCTTAGTCTCCCGAAGGTTGATTGGTGGACCACATACTTGACTTGCCAATCACTTTAAGGATGCTATATCATGTGCTTGAAACCACCTCATCCTAAGATCGGAGCGGATGAAAATAGTCTCTGAGCAGGATGATCCACAGTCTGCTCAGCGACTATTCCTTGATGGACTTTGTTTAGGAAGACAATCACATTTAGGTCATGTTTTCTCCCTTCCCCTCCTGCCCCCTCATGTCGGTTGTCTTAAATAAAGCTTTGGACCTTTGATTTCCTCTTGCTTCTCCCACCCCCAACCCCCTTCACAGCTATTGATTTTTGTATGTATGCATTAAATGATCGATAATGGATAATGTGCAATCAGGAACCCTTGTTCAGGATGGCATGTTGGGCATAGCTCACATAGTATCAAAGCGAAGATGGTGGCATGTGGGATGCGCGGTTCAGGACCTTTAGCTAGGCACTGCACATCAGGCATCCGGTCCCCAAGCAAGAATGTAATAAGTTAATTAACATTATCTGTATTGTAATGACTTTTGTGTTGTGACGCAATACATAGTATGTATGTACTGTCTAATGTATTCATATAAATGTCATATTTTTCACCCTTAAAGCCTGGAAAGTGACTGTGCGTCTTATGGAGCAGACGTAGTCCACTCACCTTACCAGAACTCCAGCACCGCTGATTGTCCTGCATCTGATCATCTTCCCCCAGGCTGCACCTCTAATTTGGCCTCAATGTCTGTACTGAACTGAACGTGGCAGTTTTTGCCCAGGGACCTTCCGGAAAGCCTATGGAAGGTAACCTGCAACTCTGGTCCAGTTCTGTGAACCCCCCCGGGACGCGTTTTCAGAGAGAGGGGACATGTCGTCCTGCTGCTTTACCCAACATCTGTATAAGGTGTAAGGTACAATCTCTGCCAGTCTACGCGATGCTTGAATTGGTGGAGGGGGCATTTTGCACGCTGCTTGTAACTGGGGAGGGGGATATTCTGCAGGCTGCTTGTTTTGGGTGGAGGGGAGATCCTGCATGCTGTTTGTTGCTGGGGGTTTTGGAAACCTGCACCCTGTCTGTTATAGGGGACTGGCCAAGATCCTGAACACTGCATGTTATGGGGCGATTCTGCCAAATCCTCTTATTCTGTTCTTGGAGGGAGGGGAATATTATTTGGCTCAGAATATTTTTTTTCTGTACAATCCTCCTCCAAATCCCAAGTGTGTTTTTTAGGGGCCAAAAATAAGATATATAAATAGAGGATATATTTTGCAATAAAAAAATGTTAAAAGGCTTAAAATGTGTAGTCAAATTTGAAGGTGTTTGGCTGTATAGAAGCTAATACTTTGTATTGCACACTCAGCGGCTACTTATTGTTTTGGATCACTCAGAGATGTAAAGAATGATTTGTATAGCTCTGTGCTCTACCCACAAGTGTGGAGTGATGGGTAATTTTATTATTCCTTGTGTTGGGCACTGTGTAAATTTACTTTACCCCCCTATATTAAGCCTAACCTGGGTCTCTCCACATGGTGGGTCACGACTCTGTTTTCATCTGTGGGAGGAAGTGTAGCTGCCTGTTGAGCCAACATAGGCCTCGGGGTTACGTAAGGGAGGGGTGGACAAAGAAACAGACTATTTTGGTTGCATTTTTTCTGGCTTTCAAAGGATTTGAATTATATCATCTGCACACAGCTTACAAAAGATTTGGGAGTTGGAATGATAACCACATACTGACAGACTTTTATGATTAGATATATGCATTAGAACAAACAACTTTTGATCACCACACATGGTAATAAATCCAGTTTGATTCAATGTGCAATCAAACCCACTCTTTTTACCTCTTTAATGACTTAAGCCAAATTGCTTTATGTCAGTCTAAAGCCAATTTGGTCCTGTCTGGAGCAAAAAATATTCAGAAAGCTTGCAGCCTAAAAATGACTGTAGGCTCTGTTAATTGTCTGCCAGTGCTTCTGTGAGGATCTCAGGGAAGTGCTGATTGGAATACAGTTGTCAAGTGAGGCAGACACCTGTCAACACGATGAGCTATTGCCCGTTTTAACAGGATGATGACATTGTGAGGTTTTGATGCAGCTTCTCCCACTTGTGTGTTTTACAGAATAATATAATTTGACTTTTCCTTTGTCTTTTTAGTTCTGGCCAAACCAGTCTTCTTTTACTTACATTTATCCTATAATAAATCTAAAAACAGTAAATATAATCATAAATATATATATATATATATATATATACATATATACACACATATATACACACACATTATGCTTGCTGACTTTTCTACCCAACAATTTTTTTCAAACCCTGTTAAAGCACAGTTCAAGTGCTTTTGTGCAGATTTACTTGCAGTAATATACATATATAAATAAATATAATGTGAACTGAAGGCGATGTTCTTTTAAATTACAAGAAAAAAATAAGATATTCATAAATAATTCCTTTGGCAGACAAAAGGCTTTGTAAGTAATGCAATATTGCTAATTCTCTAATCTTCAGTAATATTATATAATTTTAAATCCCCTTTTTAATGTGTACTTCTGGTTTATCCACGAGAATTTAATCAGCCAGAGTGCAGATTACTATTACACATTTTAATTTAAAGGTTGTCATATTTCTGACTTACTTACTCCAGCCAAGTAATGGTGCCATACTCCACATAAGTGAATACAGCCAGACAACAACAATGATTTGTATTGTTCGTTTTTTTGAAGACCACTGTATAGACTGTAAAGGTTTTGTAATAACTAGATACCGGTCAACAGCAATAGCCAGCAGAGTCATCATAGAGGTAATTCCAAATAAAGCGCCACAGAATGCATAGATGTTACATGCTAGGTTGGAAAACAAAACACAGTGAGAATCATGGCATGTATAGCATTTTCATGTTTCGATTGCTACTGTGGCACAGTGAAGGCTTTTAAATTGACAACTGGATAAAAATGCACAAGGCATTCAAAATGTTAGATTCTAGCCAGCCAATGGCTACAAGTAAAACAGTAAGGTACTTATCATTGCTACAGGTTTCTTTCAAATAGCAAATATTTAACATTCCAGGTCGCAGTTGAGGCAAGGGCTAGAATTTGAGCAGATAGAGGCTTATACTGTACATTTTACTATAATAAAATATATATAGGAAAAGTAATAATATATATCATGGGGGAGTTATGAGGACCTCATTACAAACCCCTGTGTCTCAGTATAAGCCAGTATCTGCCAGTTTCCTTCAGCAGTATTTAACAAATTACACCGGCCTGCTCTGCACTTTCTGTCAGCAGCCCATCAACCAGCTTTTCCGTGTTTGGGCCAGACACTGAACTTGAACAAAGACTTGTGGTTGAAGTCCTGGTTCGGGTTCTCCCATCTCTTGGTTTACCTTATTAAAGATTTGCTCTTATTTATGATTGCTGCTTTGGACATTTTCTTTCAGTCACAGATAAGAACAATGATCCTTTTGAGTTGTTCTTTTAGCTTATTTTACTCATAAAACACACAAATTGGCATAATAGGGTATTTGCCATTATCTACAGATACATCACTGTCATTATTTTATATATTTTCACACTCCAAAAGCCAAAGTTCCTTAGACATAAATGTCTCATTAAATAAAGGGCATGATTTATCAAGCACTATCTGACAGCCTGTGCCATTGTGCAAATTAGAGTGGTGCAAATTATAACTAATATATAGTTTTTTTTTTCTACACTGGTGCGTGTTGTTGCAAAACATTAATGTAAAACATTAGCAATGATGTAATATGCTTAACAATTATAAAATATATTTTCCACTACTGTAATTTGTACTGTTAAGGCATAGTCTGGCAGAGAGTGCTTGACAAATCAGACCCAAAGTGTTGTGTTGGTTCTCCACAATCTCAGTCTTTCACAATATGGCTGTGTGGTTCCAACTTTTTCAGTTGTTTATCTCTTTCCGAAATGAAGTAAGAGAGAAAGATCTTTTAATAACCTGGCAGATAAAATCTTCCATGGCCTCTTTTCTTTTCTTCATTTAGTAAAAGTCTTATATTAATCTTCCATCTTATCCACTCAGGATTACCGCTTGGTAAAACAAAGTCATGCGAAATATGATAAATACAGATCATAATAAATCATAGATATAATAATAATAGTTTGTCAGCAACATGTGTAGATGGCAATTTGAAAGTTGGAAATTTAGGTTTGTTGCTGAACTTTATATAACTGAATATAACTGACAGCCGGTAATAAAAAGCCTAAGGCTGCTCAAAAATTTCAGTTTTAACTGCCAGATTAACTTAAGCCATAGAAATAGTCAGAATTACTTGTCTATAAATGACTTCCACACACTCACGCCATCAGAGAACCTAAAAACTACGGGTGCTACAGGGAAGCTGTAAAGCCACAACTACAGAAGCTCTTGTAACGGAGGTACAACATAGAAAACAATAATGTGCAGCACTAGCATGTGTCAAAGGGCCCCGTCCTTTTAAAGAGGCATATCTGGGCCTTCAAACTGGACTATTTGTACTCACCTTTGTGTGTGCATCTTTCCCACTGATCCTCGCGGTCTGTGCGCATTCCACAGGGCAGCTCCATCTTGCTCCACCTCAGCCTCCCAGCAGACACTGCGCCCATCCCCCGATCTCACACCTGTGCAGAGTCTGGTGTACAGGCTTTATTGGGCAGAGGAGGAAAAGCCACAGTACTTCAAAAGCGGCTAGGAGCAGAGGTTTAAGTTGGTGAGTGACATCACTTGATTTTGACATTGAAAACAGCAGGATGTCAGAAGTTTGACTGTATGACATCCAAAAGTTATGCAGTATCCAGGGGATGGGGTAAATAGTCCTTACTGCACGGGAGGTCTGTTCCACTTTAAAATGTCTACTCTTATAATAATACTTAGTGACCACCTGACTTAAACTGGTGAGTTTACAGCCCACATTTGTTGTAGTTCAGAGACAAACCAAGTATCAAAGATGCTATATCCAGAAATTAAGTATATTTAGTCACCTTCTATTCCTAGCACATAGCACCAAAACAGCCAGCCTGTGTTTCTTTTTTTCCTAAATTCTTTGCCCAGTATTTAAAAAAAAACATACCGGGTGCAGTCACTATCTGAATAGTTAGCCGTATATCCTTGGTGCTTTCCAGCCATAATAAATTCAATTAAACACAGCTCAGCATTGAGAGTCAGCCTTATCAGTTAGATTAAATGCTATTAAGTGGTAGTTTACCTTGGAAATGAATGAATTAGCATATGACATGCCATTCAACATAATACTACTTCCTGTTAGTGTTTTTATGAATATTGAGCAAAGGCTTTAGTAAAAAAAAAGAAACTCAAGCTGTGTTGGGGCACTAGGCTATGGATAGAAGGCGATGACATAAACTTTCTATATGGATATAGGATCACTTTAGGAAGGAACTGTTGTCATAGTCAGGTAACACGTTTGGCAAGTCCTCTTTAAGAATCTTTTGCTTTTTAATAATGCATGAAAATCTTACCTTACTTCATTTCATTTCTTACTTTCCCATAGTGAGAGAGAGTAAAATCAAAAACCAAACCAAACCAAATCACTGAAAGTTGTTTTACTCCAAAGACACATCTGAGGAATGCCAGTCTACTACCTTGACTTGTTTTTCTTTCTTTCTACACTTGGTGCTTTTTTTGCTGGATAGAGCAGTAATATATGGAGTATTGTAGCACGCAGTAATGTATGAAGCATTTTTTCTCCATGCTTGGATTTTTTTCTAACCTAATTTAAAGAACTTTTACACCTGGAACACATATTTACTATATTAAATGTAAATGTTATTTATGAATTGCGCTGTTTAGGATCTTTCTGGTGGCTATAGCGCCAGTTTTGGAGTGCTGGGATCTTTTTATTTATTGGTGCTGCTATCATGTCTACAACGACATTGTAAGTCACAGCGCCCAATGCTAACTAATTTGCTTTGATCATTGCAGTAGGTATTGTATGGCCTGTGTCAGTACCTATTGGACTTGACTGTCAAAGAGCGCCACTTTGTACCACCAGCTTTTTGGCGCTGCACAGCATATTTAAGATTTGTTTCCACCCTTAAAAGTTTTTCCATCGCTGCTCTGCATCTTCATCATTACAGTTACAAGATATCATTGCTGGGGACAAAGGGGATAAACTTTACAGCGTGTTTAGGCTGTGTTTTAGTTGTTGTCCAAGTTATACGTTGGTAAGCCAAAGAAGCCATGTAAAAAATCTATCCGACAATTAGGTCCTGCGTTTATTGATAAGTCACAATGCAAGTTCTGCATAAAAAAGAGCGTGTAATTAATTATAAGCAGAAAACACTTCAATACAGTTCTGCCCATTGTGCTCTATGGGATCTTGACCTACAGTGTCACTATAAACTGGTGCTGCTTCCACCAGAGAGCGCGGTGCTGTGACTTATACGGCGCTAGTGTAAATGACGTGTAAATGTAAGATGTTAGCTGGTGGCCGCATCAGTGCTTCCTGCTTTTGGTTTCTTAAATTGCAGACTGAGGCAAAAAAAATGGTGCTGTGTGCTGCTGACACTTCATCAAGCTCATAATACATCCCAGAGTAAGTAAATTCACATGCCACTAAACTTTTCTAAAGCTTCTCCACCTTTTAAACACTGTTTTGTAGAATGTCCTGAATGTGTAACAAACCCTAATAAATGGGTCAATATCTGTGTCTTGCTAAATATTTAATAAAGCAAGTTTAACTCTGGGTGCAAATTTGGATATTAATTACAATCAGCATCTCTTATTAACACTCAAAACTGCAATAAAAATGTTTGTTCTAATTTGTTCCCCACCAAAAATTACTTACCGGTACATCACCGTGCATTTTTTCAGATGGGGTTAATACATTTTCTAATGAGGTAAAGATAATTTTTCAAAAATTTGGAAACAACTATGGGTTATGCAGAGACAAACTGCAAATTCATTTACATAGCAATAGGGTGCTGTTGTTTCCAAACTTAAAAAATATATATATCCTTACTTCATTGGATAAATAATGCACCTCATCTGCAAAAAGTTATGTAAATTGCCAGACGTTCCTTTACTGAAGTACCACACTGGCCGGCCATGGGGGAGGCACACCATTGTACATTTAAAAAGGCGGAAATATATTGCCAATCAGTCGCAGCCTTGAGAAAGAAGCTTGCTGCTCCTTTACGTTGGCTAATTAGGCGATCATCTTGTGCTCTCATACTTGTGGGTAATTTCCCTATATCATGCCGTTTTTATGACTTTTTGCATATCATGTATTGTATATACTTGTATAAACTGCTATGACCTAAGTTTATTATGCACTGGTATGTTGTTATGGGCTCTAAGACACTGACCAGAGTCTCTATTCCATATTTTGTCCTCATTTCTGTTGCCATTTACTCTCATGTTTACCTTAACTGAGGAGCCTGGTCAGATTTGGAAACCATTTACACAGGATTGTTAACCCCATAAAGCAGGTAATATTTTGACATTTATGTAGCTTGCTTCCTAAGTATAGTGTTAGCTGCTATTAACCCCCTATATACTCCCATTTTTTTCATTCTTCTCCTTGTGGTAATTTGCTATTGCTATCATCATCTGAATTATTGTATCCTTTGTACTACATGAAATTTACCTGTAATATTGATGTTTATGAATTTTTAATATACACGCTATAAGCATTTTGAAAACTACACTTAGTTTGGTGGGCATTCTTTTATATATATATATATATATATATATATATATATATATATATTTATTTATTTAATGTTCGTTCTTGGTAGTGACCCGTAGGGGGGCACTCCATGATGATTCACCCTACCAGTGAACTTGTGCATTCTTTTGGTGTGTTATTAACTAATGAATGATTTTGTAGAGATTTTGTAGTGATTTAATTTTTGTGAATAAATAGAACAATGTTATCACACTTTTTTGTACTTTCAAGAAAAAAATTTTACTTCCGTTCACACCCAAAAACATACCAAAAGTGAAACTTGCTTCATTAAATAATTAGCATATCCCCCACTGATCATCTAAAAACATTTATGTATAAAATTCTTTCATTCATTATTAAAAAAAAGGAAGCTAACATACCTCTTAATGCTTCCAGAACTGTCTGCCGCCATCATTATGACGTCACATTCAAAAGCAGCTTTTTTGATGAAGAAAAAATGGCTGGAGTGCCAGTGGCAGTCCAAGAAGCTGCCAAAGAAAAAAGGAGTGACGTCAGAAGATGTCGGCAAGAAAGGCATCGAATTTACAAACCAAGAATAATTCATTCCCAGCAATTTGACTAATATTTTAATTTTATGATGTAAAGATAAAGGTAGCTGTTGTCACTAAGTAATGTTGTGGTGTGGGCTTTAAGTGATTTAACTTTTCGAATATAATCAAGATTTCATAAGAAAACTGCTGCATGGCTGCTTTATTGGTCTAAAGTACAGATCCAGGTTTGTTTTTTGAAAAGCTTTAGAAATAACGAATCCAATAATTTTTAGCTGTTTGTGAATTCTTTGAAGAGCTTTAACTTCACTTTCTGTGTGTAGTCATCAAGCCATAGGTATACAGGGATCAGAGGGTTGCCAGTGGGGCAAGAGCTGGAGTTAGCCAATATACAATGTGGAAATGAGGCACTCTATACCACAGCAATCTGGATGTCACTTTGCTATCCAGCACCCATTTCGTTTCACCACTCAAAGACAGGAAGTAAACGTTCCCTTTAGCCTTCATGAGGAATAGACGGTGTGCTTCAAAGTGGATTCAAAGTGACTCATTTTAAAATAGCAAATAGAAATTATAATAATAATAATATAAAATCCAGTACCTATTTGACCAAGAATCCATTTCCGGTTAAAGCTGTTTATAAAACATACAGGTGCCTGGGTAGCTGACATAAGGAAGTCACTTACAGCTAAATTCATTATAAAGTAGTTTGGTGCTGTTCGCAGCATCTTGTTGCTGAAAACAAAATTAAGAAAAGTAAGAGAAAATTGTAACAATTTATGGAAATAAAAGTAAAAGACAATTTATCAAATATTTGATCTAGATAAAGCCCCTGTTCAGGATGCAACAATAAGACAAGACACCTACTGTACTTGCTAGCCTGCAGACTCCATCCTAAAAAACTCTGCAGCCCCTGCATACATTTCAGCGTGGTTGTTATCTACGCAGACAGTGTGCATCTGCCCCAGCCCCCCAGAGTTTCCCTGCTGACAATCACGTGGGAGCAGGCTCCCCCATTGATTGGTGGGGGGGCATCAAAAGAACCCTCAAGAGCATCCTTCACTGATTTGAAAGCAACACAGGAGTGTACAAGACTGGGAGAGAAGCATGTTGATGGCACCAGGGGCCAATAGCACTGAAACCGATCCATGTGTGTGAGATTTTTGTTGCAACCAGGACTTTCCCTTAATTATATGCTTTTAATAGATACAGAAGGCAAAAACAATTGTTACGCAAAAAAAAAAAGGGTTTTGGAGTAAACTCTATGATGATCTATTGACCAGGAGGGGTATACTGGTCGGAGTTATTGCACCCACTGAAGCTTTTCAGGCATTTGTTTAACCAAATTACTATATAGGTGTGCTTGACCTAACCACATATATTTGGAAAGCAATTGTTACACCATGGCACCAGGCTATGTTTGACACGGTCCTAAACTGTTTTCCATTTTTGAATTGAAGAAATCGAGACGCACATGGCTGCAGGTGGAAAGTTGAGCTCTGGCAGACGGCATCCTCTGGGTAGCAACATTGTATCTACCTCAGGTAACACACATACTAACATCTATGGCATATAATGTAACTATTAGAGAACATGAATGATTAATTTTGTTTTGGAGTTATATCTCTGTTATAAATTGGTTACATTTATGGATATCAATGGTTACAATCCCATGTATTTTTGAATTACCTGACTATAGAAACAATTAATTAGTCACAAGCCATTTGATCTTATAAACTTATATAATAATTCATATAATCAGCGCACAAGCACAGCTGATTTATGCTCTCCAGCGGCACTGCACACATCATGACTGCCAGAGGTAAGTTTACGGGGGCAATGAGCCCTACGTTTACTGTGGGCATGTGGGCAATGCCCTAATAGTCATCCGTGCAATCAGCCCAAATGTTGTTAATGGGCCAAGGTGAGCTCAAGGTTCCCCTTGGCCAATCCTATCCCTCACTGTCCTATTTTTTGTGCAATATATCTTTATTGAGTTTTATAAAAACTTTACATATATAGAGACAACAAGAAACAGTGCAAGAAAAGCGCAAGGCCATAGCGCCTCAAAAATACCATGAAGATACACAGCGTAAGCATAACAATAGCAGGACTGGTAAAAGCTTACAGTGATGGTATAAACAGTAGTTAGTCCGTTCAAAAACTTCGCATTTTCACTATGCATCAATAAAATATTAACAACCCTCACTGTCCTATTTAAGGTTCCCATGCTCAACATCTCGCTGCCAGTGATAGCGTTCTGCTGGGTGCTATTGTCCTGTGGTTTCTGATTGTTCTACTGTGGCAGACCTAGCTTGACTGACCATTCTGTGACCTCTACCTGAACCCACGCCTGCCTGGACTCTACTATGCTTACCTGAACTCACTAGCGGTTCCTGTTTAGATGTTCTCCCGCTATTCATGCTTACCTGAACTCACTAGTGGTTCCTGTTTTGATGTTCTCCCGCTATTCATGCTTACCTGAACTCACTAGCAGTTCCTGTTTTGATGTTCTTCCATCATTCATGCTTACCTTAATGTTCTGCATTCTCTTCTTAGTTTTCTATTCTTTCTTGATGTCTTCTGCTGTATGTTCTTTATTGGATGTGTTAATGCCTAAAATTTTTAGTGCTTTACGGAAAATAAACATGGTTACGTTTAAATATATTTATTAAAGTTTTTTTTGGTTTTATAAAATTAGGAATTTTGTTTAAAATTTTTTTTTAGAAATATAATTTTTTTTTGTTTTTTTTACAAAATGTATTTTTTTTTGTTTTTTAACCAACATTTATTTTTTTTCCCAATTTTTGTCCCCAATGAAGCAGCCAGCTCCTGGATGTCGCCCACCAGCCTATACACCGTCGCAGTCAAATTGTGAAGTGTCTCCGGGGGGGTTGCTGTGAAAAGGAAGCAAGAATAATATTTTGTATATACATTTTTAATAGCTGTGGAATGAAATATTAGTAATGTTCAAGCAAAGGGAGGCCATATGTAATTATGCTAATTTAATAGACTAGGGATGAGGTCATATGTAATTATGCTCATTTAATAGGCTAGAGATGAGGCCATATGTAATTATGATAATTTAATAGGATAGGGATTTTTAGCTATGTTATTGAAAATCAAATAAGTAGACTACAAACTTACTAGGCTGGTGGACGACCTGAGCTTGGGGGACCAGCCTCCTCTCTGAGGCCTGCCACTGCTCCGGGTCTGAGTCTGTTGAGAAAGGAAAAATATGGTTACTTCTAATGTCAGATTTTGCAAACAAAACATTTTTTCCATAAGGTGTGTGTGACATCACCCACCTTCTCCATGCACCTCAGGGGCTGGGTCATCTGGCCTCTGCAATCCCTGCTCTTCACCCGCTACATCCTCATCTAAAAGAATAGAAGCAGGAAATGAATGAGTGTTTACAGTGCATGTATGTGTGTGTGCTTCAGTCAGAGAAACATACCGGAGTGGTGTTGCTCTGCCATCTGCCCAGACTCCCTGGCGAGCCTCTAATGCCCCCCCTCTGTAGACAGGTCCAGTGGCTGGTCGGAGCGACCTACAGAGGAGGGGAAGGACCTTGGCTTTGGAGACGCACCACCTTCACTTGGCCCAGATCGATCCCACACTGGCCAGACTGGTCGCCTCCAGGTGGGTCTAATTCTATAATCCCATTCGCTCACTAGAAGAGAATAGCATTCATAAACAGAGGCCTGGCTAAGGGCTTTTGTAGATCTAACATGTAATAGTAATGTACTTACTTGGGAAATGCTGTGCGAAGAATCGCCTCACCCGGGGCCTCTTCCTTCGCTTCAGGTCCGACCAGTGTTGTATGATCTGGGTGAACGTGAAGGTGGTGTCTGTGTCTGCGGCTATTTTGGCCACTATCTCCAGTGCCAAAGTCCTCTTTTGGTAGTCACTCGCCAGGCAGTCATACCTGTTCTGCATCATCATCTAAAAGATAAAAGAAAAACAGATTTGCTTAATTCAAACATCATACAAATCACAATCTCAATTATAGCATAACTTACATTACCCATAAAATTTCTAGCCTTCAGCTATCCTTCTAGATGCCATTTTGGTGTTGCGCACTAACTTTTGCTTGGCACGGCATTTAAATTAAAATTTCGCCCCCACTGTTTTGGCCTGCCCTGCCTAATCGCATATGCATGCATTTCGCCTGCCCGGGTGAAGAGTGTGGGTGCCATCTTGTTTTGCCAGTATCAGCAGTTGTGTTGCGCCCCAGCGGTTTCCGGGATGCGCACGTCCGTACGCACGCGTACGCGTAAGCGTCATACACAGTCATAATTATTTAAAGGGTACTTGGATAAAAAGCTGAGTGTCTTTACAGATATCACTATGCCTGCCAAGAAAGGTAGCCGCCAGACCCCCAAGTCCCATGAACGCCATGAGTGTCATGCCGAACGGCATGAAAAAACTTCATCCAGGCCTGCAACTAGGTCCCACCAAACCAGTGGCCACTCGCATTCGACAAAGACATGCACTCACCACATGAAGGATCCATTGGTCCACACTGCAGCCCCCTCCAAATCTGGTACATCACGGAAGGTGAAGGAGACTTCCTACAGCAAGAATGCTCCCCGGCCCACAACATCCAAAACCCAAGGGAGCACTACTAGTAAGGGCAAGGGTAAGACTAGGCCTATAAGCCCCGGCCCCCCAACCACACCCTCTCTTGCTCATTCCCAATTTCACAATTCCAACGTGGAGAGCCCGGAGTCATCGGGCCGCTCAACGGCTGCAATTTCTTTGGCAAGCCAGCCTAGTCCAGCCCAATCCTTTGTGAGCAAAAGGTCTGGCTATTCCAAGGCTGCAAGTCAGCCAAGGTCACCAAATATTCCATCCACCCAGGAAGAGGCAGCCAGGACAACATTAGCCAGAAACCTGTGGCGTGGAACCTTGAACCTTGATCGGGCGCTTTACTGAGCCCCAAACTATGGCATTGGCAAGTGGGGTATCTGACCACTATCATGAGCTGTATGGGAGAAACTCTAAAGCCACCAGCAAAGTGCGCAAGACACAAATCTGGGAGGACATCACCAGACAGGTGAATTGTGCTGGGACTGAGAGGAAAGATGTGGAGCAGATCCAGCGAAAACTCTCAGACCTAAAATATGCCCTCCGCAAGAAGAGAAATCAAAGCAGGGAGCACGGGTACAGATTGGTGTTTCAGTTCGGCCAGTTGTGGTTGAGCATGACCTTCTAAGTAATGTTTTTTCTTTGTTTAAAAGGTTGCAAACAGGAGGTGGATTTCCAACCAAACTCCAGTACACCGCAGCAGAGGAGTTTGTTCTGGGCCTAATACACCCGTCTGCACTACAAGGCTTGCCCGGGGCCATAGACACTGACAGCAATGTCATGCCAGAAGGTTAGTATTTTCAGGAATGGTTCTTTTGCTTTGCCTTTACAAAATGTAGTTTACAATCCTAGGTACACACTGCCCTAGCTAGGAGGGAAGAGGGGGGGCAACGCTCCACTGGTGCAGCAGTTCAGGGGGGCCCCAAAGGTGGTCCTGAAAACTGGTGTGGGAATCCATTTTGAATCTTTGCCCTGGGTGCTGAAAAGGCTAGCGACTTCTATGGGTACACAAGGTATGTTTATGTGTTAAATAGCCTTGCCTTTAACATTCCAGCACCTCAAAATACTCAAGCTGCTGTGCAACCCTCCACCTCTTTGGCCACTGCCACCACATCCCGCCAGCCATTAACAACATATCCTACACAGGAACATCTAGATCTGGTAAGTGTACTGTGCACTAACTGGTGATGCATGTGAAGGAAGATGACTATTTGCCATTACATTTATTTGAGCAACTATCTTACACATTTTTTATTCATGTCCCTACAAACACCACCCATAAAGGAAGCAATACACCATATGGAGGAGGAGGAGGAGAACATTACCATGTCCCCACAAATGCCAACCCAGCATCATCATCTGCCACTGCCCCAGCAGCAGCCGCTGACAAATCCTCTGCAGCAGAGTCAATCACGCCCTCTGCTGGCAGACCAGCATGTCCAGCATCAAGAGACACAACCTGCTGTCCCACGTGCTAGCTCTGCTGCAGAGGATTTGCCTATTACATCTGCTCCTGTTGCTAGGCCTAGACCTCCATCATCTGCACGCGACCAAACCCGGGAAAGTGGAGGACGCCCTCAGCCACGTCGCCATGTAACCCAGGTGAGGCGTGTGCAGATCCTGGAGACAGCATGGAAAAATGACAGCCGCTACTTTAGGGAAGTAAACCAAAGATTAAATGAGCAGCTTTCAGCACACTTCCAAAACTTCAATAACAACTTCACCACCCTGCTGGAAGAAATTAGGACTAGCAACAGGCAGATGCTGGAGCAGTGGCAGGTGATGAATGCCACCCATGCACAGGTGTTGGCCATGCTACAAGGCCAACAACAGCCTTATTATGGGAATCCACCATATTAAGATTTTTTATTCTATTTGCTCCACATGTTTTCTCTCCATCACAACACTATTCACCTGTCTGGTGATCTGCACCCATATTGGTTAATCTGTGCCTTTGCTAGTGGCTTTATATTTTCTCCCATACAGCTCATGATAGTGGTCAGAAACCCCACTTGGCAATGCCATAGTTTGGGACTCAGTAAAGTGCCCGCTCAAGCTCCCACGCAGCAGGTTTAGGCCTAATGAAATCCTGGCTGCCTTATCCTGGGTGGGTGGAATAGTTGAAGAAAAGATGAGTGTTGTTAAACGAAATATTTGACAATAAATATGCATTACGCTCAAATCTGTTCCAAAGATTTTTTGTATTAGTTTGTGCAGATAAGCAAATGAAAGTAATGAAAGTATGAAATAAATCATAGAAATTTGTTACATCACAAGCAAATAATAGATATCATAACACCAACAATTAAGGCAAATGAAAACATTTTAAGAAAAAAAAATGCTAATAAGATGGGCCCGGACAGACTGTCCCGAAGCACTCTGGGTGCCCTCTTATAACTCATCTGGAATGTCCGTGGTGGCTGGAGAGGGGGACACGTCCATATATCGGGGGACCTGCTGCATTATTGCAAAATTATGGAGGGCACAGCAGGCTATTGAAATCTTTATAACCTTGTTGGGGTCATACTGCAGGGCCCCCCCTGTATGATCCAGGCATCTAAATCTGGTTTTCAGCAGGCTGAAGGCCTACTCCACCACAGCCCGGGTCTTTTTATGGGCCAGGTTATAGCCCTCCTAGGCCTGAATCTGAGGCCGCAGGACTGGTGTCATCAGCCATGGCAGTAGTGGATAACCCGAATCCCCTGAAAACAATAAAACACCAAGTTAGTGTCTACATCTTAGTTACATTTTATATAATGTCATCAGAGGGAAAGAACATCCATATGTTGAGACAGGGTTATCTAAACAGATTCATAGTCATACAGTGAAAGGCTAATTAAATTATTTCTCAAAACTTACCCAGTAGCCACCCACCAGACAAGTTTCCTGATTCAAAATGACTATACAGGCTTAAATTCCTCAGGATATACGCGTCGTGGGTGGATCCGGGAAACCCTGCCATCACACTTAGGAACCGAAGGTCCAGGCCAACCACAGCTTGCATATTTATGGAGTGGCCCATCTTCCGGTTCCTGTAAGAGCAGAAATGCAGGTATTTAGTACACAAAAACAAACAAGCAAATAACCAAGTTAACACCACCAAAATAAGGGATCCTTATTGTTAAAGTTTTTTTTTTTTTTTTTTAAATTAGTACTAAAACCAATAAGTAATAGTTGGCCACTCAGACTTAATTAAGGTCTACATAAGGAATAATTAAGGGCAACATGAAAATTATTACTTATGGTCTGCATGAAAATGATTAATTAAGGTCTACATGATAAGGAATAATTAAGGGCAACATGAACATGATTACTTATGGTCTGCATGAAAATGATTAATTAAGGTCTACATGTTAAGGAATAATTAAGGGCAACATGAACATGATTACTTAAGGGCGACATGAAAATGATTGATTTAGATATACATTAAAATATACTGTGATTCAATGAGTTAATACAAGTCATAACGTTGACCTAAACCACATACCTAAATAGATATTCATCAACTGCTGGAGGCACCAATGCAACATGCGTACAATCAGTCCCACCCATGACATTGGGCATGTCGGATAGATAAAAAAAAAACAACTTAAGAGCATTCCAGGCTACCATTTTGCCTGGAAAATAAATGTATTTTGGACACAGGGTAGCCATGCCATCCAAAAATTTGGAGCCGTTCGCCAAAAATTACAGGCAGCCAAGCATCTTGGTCATACCTGAAATTGCTTGCCCCTTCCTTGTGGTGCGGGCTAACCATGGCCGCAGCTCACTATACAAGTTATGGAGGGAAATGCGGTTAAGGTGGGTCAGCTACAAACAGCTCAACGTCATGCATGCAATCGATGTCCATGCATGCGCAGTTATGCAGACAATGCCGTTTAGCTGCAAGCGCTCGCACTCCTCCACATACTCAGCAAACATCTCTACAGCTACCTTTTGCCTACAAAACGACCCCATAAGTTGAGTGTAAACAAAGTCGTTTTATTGGGCAGGTTGTCATCGACAATCAAGGCTTGGAATCATGCGCAAGCCCAAACCAATAACATAAGTTGGCTGACATAACGGAAATTTGACGATAAACATACGATCATCGAAAGTATCTATTTGCGTTAGCGTAAACGAATATACGCATGAAAACAGTAACGAAAATTCAGAAAAAGCATGCAAAAACTCACAAAACTTACACAAACACATGCTAAAGTGCATGTGAAAGAGGCTCTAAATCAGGGCTAATATGTTATTTATAGGTAATAAGATTACATTGAGTTGAATGAAATAGTTAGATGCTAACTTACTTAATAATGATTAATTAAAAAGATTACTTTTATTTATTTAGTTATGATTATTTAAAAAACGTTTTTATTATTATCATAATTTTATTAAAATAATTTATGATTAATATAATCATAAAGGGACCTTATTATTGACGTTTTATTACTATTAAAGATATTTTATTAATGCGGTTGATTGTTTTTAATGAATATAGAAATAATGTTAGAGGGAAATGGGGCAGATTATACATTTATCAATATATCTTAAAAGTATATACATATATATATAAAAAAATCATATACACCAGATTGGTGGTCACAATTTAATTTCCTCATCCTTGAATTTACTGTGAATTTGTTTGAAACATAATTTGAATGTAAGGTAATTGGATTATCTTTTATTTTTTTGTTACACCATTGTGCCAGGCTACGTTTGAAACTGTTTTCCAAATTCACAGTAAATCATTTGAATGTAAGGTAATTGGATTATCTTTTATTTTTTTGTTCAAAAAAGCATGTTTATAAATATTTTCACTTGTAATTATGAATATCTAGAGTATTCAATTAAGTCCCCTGAGGGAGACTATCAAAATATGTTGGGACAATGCTTTATCTAAACAGAAGGATTATGGAAAACGTGTACACAACAACTGTGTCTGTATAATCAATGTGCAATAAGAATCTGTTACCATAGCTGGCTGTTATCTGTTATTATGGATTGGAATGTCATACTGATTTTAATATTTGAAGAGTTTTTTGGATAAACAAATAAAGATACTTTAGATAAATTGTATGTTTTTGATCTAATATATTGCAGTGACCAGTGGAAAAATGGACCAGTACCCACCATCCTTGGGTGGGTTAGTAATATAGCTATTGATATTTTGGTTCGTTTAGGCTTCACTTACTTATATTAATTGGAATTGCATAACACAGGGTTACTCCAAACTTATTTACTTTTCACTAATAATAGTGGTTGTTTTTAGTAAATGTACAGTTTTACCTTATAATTCATTTTTTGAAATATTTGGGCAGGGTCCTTGGCTCTGTGATGTCGCATAATAATCAGTATTATCGGGGGGGGGGGGCTGTTATTGGTGGGCTATGGCAAAGGAATTCAGGGGGTGTACTCTTCGCCTAGTTTCTACTTTCAGGAGCAGCTGTGTTCTGATAGGAAGGCTGAGCGCAGCCATGAGTATGACTAAGTAGGATTAAATTAGGCTTTTCAGATTTATTTAAAGCGAGCATACATCCAAATCAAAATATGCTTTTCATCTGCCCAACCCTATGATGCAAATATTTCCATAGACAGCCAAATACCTTTGTGATAAAAATAATTACTGGCAGTGTCTCCATATATGAAATAAAGTAATGTAATTTTAGGTGATGCATTAGTGTGACAGTTTTCGTGTTCCTATTTTTATTAGAAAACGTCAGCTACACTGGTGCTTTTAGGTTTGTAAGCCTTTCATAAAGAAATAGTTGAACAAAAACTAGACTTGGCCATTTATTCATAGATGGAAATTAGCTAATGTCACATTGTGTGGGAGAAGGATTAGCAGATAATTTTAAGGTAAAATTACAGTAGTCAGGTATTTTCAAGCAATGGGATGACAATTAGGTGTGAGCTGGCGACCCAAAGAACAAGGACCTATCGATTGAAGTCTAATCTTCACAACACATGTTACCATTATTACACTACACGGAAGTGGTCAACCAACAAAGATCACACCAAGAGCAAGAAATCTGATAATCTGCAAGGTCACAAAGAAAGCCAAAGCAATCCCAAAGCAACTAAAGAACTTTCTCACATTAGCTAATGCCCACCTACAGTTTGCTAAAGGTCGTCTGAATAAGCTAGAAATTATGTACCATCCATTACACATAGTAGTGATAGCATCACAGTTTTGCTGCATCTAGGTCAAGGACAGCCTGCCTTCATAGATGGATCAATACATTTTAAATTATGCCAGCAAATCCTAAATGAAAATGTCAGGACTATCAACAGATCATGAGTCATACAGTAAGACAGTGACCTTATAGTAATTTTACCAGTAAATTAGTAGATGTCCTATGATGTGATTGAAGTGCTGTACACTTGAGTTAATACCATATTTTTGATCCACAACATGCAGCCTTCATTTGCCAGTCTTGATCATTATATTTGCCATTCTATATCAATATCTGCTTGCTAAACTTTTGCCTGTCTGGTAACACTGTATATATAATAAATACTCTGTATCTTTGGGAGATATCACTATGGGCTGAAGTGGAATGTGTCAGTTAACGATCGCTACATCTGTATATCTAACTATCCGTGTATAACATTGATTTAGGTACTACAGGTTTTCTATTTTATATGACCAGTGAAATTTGTATTTTAATACAGGAGATTCAAATAACAAATTCATTTGTTTTAATCCATTTTAGTTTTATTTTCTTATAAGCAAGGGGGTCAAACCAAAGATGAAAAGCACTTTTTCCACTCTTTCTTTTGAGTCTATTATTTCTGACTCATTTGTCTCTAGCTAGTTTTATGAGAAAATCTGAGGTTGTTTTATATATGAGCAGAGTTAATCGTCCCTCCACTGGTACATGGTTGTGCCAAAATGATCATCAGCAATTTTCCAACACTGAAAACAACACGTCATTATTTTCCACCCCAAAATGACAAGATAAAAGGCCAATGAGTCCTATGTTTACTGTGGGCGAGACGCCCTAATAGTCATCCGGGCAATCAGCCCAAATGTTGTTAACAGGCCAATGAGCTCAGGGTTCCCCCTGGCCAATCCTATCCATCCCTGTCCTATTTAGGGTTCCCTTGCTCAATATCTCGCTGCCCATGATAGTGTTCTGCTGGGTGCTATTGTCCTGTGAGTTTTGATTGTTCTACTGTTGCGGATCTAGCATGCCTGACTATTCCGTGACCCGTGCCTGAACCGATGCCTGCCTGGACTCCGACTATGTATTCGTATCATCCCTTGTGCTGCATTTTCTTATATGCAAGGGGATCAAACCAAAGATGGAAAGCACTTTTTCCACTCTCTCTTTTGAGTCTATTATTTCTGACTCATTTGTCTCTAGCTAGTTTTATGAGAAAATCTGAGGTTGTTTTATAGATGAGAAGAGTTAATCGTCCCTCCACTGGCGCATGGTTGTGCCAAAATCACCATCAGCAATTTTCCAACACTGAAAACATCACGTCATGATTTTCCACCCTAAGATGACACATAAATCAATCAATAAGCCACCAGGTACAATCGAGTGACCCAGGTGTAGGAGGATCATTTTTTTACCAGGCATTTTACCTGCCATTGGTTTTTTACCTAAGCTTTTTCGGTCCCTCTTAATTGATTTTCAAATATATTGTTATGCCAAATTATCGAGTTAGGTTGCAATTCTTTATTTAATAACATGGCCGAGGTTAAAAGTTTCTAGTGAAAAAAACTTGAATTACAACATACCTTTGCATACTAAATTAGCCATTCCTTGGCATAGGGGAATAGGTAGGCATTCATGTTAGCTTTTGTACACCAAGTCCAGTGTTATCAGAGAAGTAATATAAAACGTAAAAAGTCCATGGCAACATAAATTAGGGGCTTCCTATTTAATCTCATATAATTTACAAATATTTAACAAGCAATATTGAAAAAAAGTCACAAGCCACCATGTGGAAACACGAATTTTAGGCTTAATATAGGGGGGATAAAGAGATCAAAGACCCTCTACCCAAAGGTAAAGGAAAAGATGTGCTTTCCTGGAACAGAAAGGTGTTTACACAGCGCCCAACCCAAGGAATAATAGATATACCCATCACTCCTTGCAATGGGTGTAGCCATACAAATCATCTCTTTATGTCTTGGGCCATCCAAGTAACTCAGAAAGCCACCGAGTGTGCAGTGCCAAGGATTAGCTTTAAATTTACACAGTATCTGGCCTTTAGATCTCACCAGCACAAGGCGGGAATTATTTGGCTGTATGAGAGTTGACAGTTGGTGGGTACCTAAGCAGAGTCACAAGCCACCATGTGGATAGACCCATGTTAGGCTAAAGGAACCAAAAGACTCTCTACTCAAATATGAAATATGAAGAAAAAGATGTATTTTCCTAGAATGGAAAGTATTTACACATCACCCAATTTAAGGAATATAAGATTTACCCATCACTTCCTGCAGTGGGGGGAGCCATGCAAATCATCTCCTTACATCTCAGTACCATCCAAGACACTCAGAAGGCCACTGAGTGTGCAAGGCCAGGGATTAGCTTAAAATTTACAAAGTCAAAAACCTTCAACTTGTGAACATGTGCTTTGAGCTTTTGGTCCTCATCAGTACAAGGCTGTGTGGGGGTGAGTACCAAAACACATGCGCAGGCCACCATGTGGAGAGACCCGTGTTAGGCTCAATATATGGGAACTTAAGAGAAAAAAAGACCCTATATGTAAAGGTAAAGGAAAAGAGGTGCTTTACTAGAATTTTCACAGCACCCAACAAAAAAAAATAGGTTTACATGCAATAATACACTTTTATAATAAGCATTTCAGTAATAGGTATGTACCTGTAAAATGCATAGAGAACAAGTAGGTTTCCAGCAACTCCAACTGAGCCAATAATAAGAATACAGCTTCCAAATATGTAAAGAACTTTCTCAGGGACATCAGGCAGGATATCTTTTTGTGGTACAAGCTCCAGTTGCTATGAAAATAATGACAGTTAGAAAAGATCATTATAAATAAACCAAGAAATTCATAGTATAGTATAGTAGTATAAACAACTTTTTAACGTGGACCGACAGTTAAAAATGACTTAAACCTGACCAACACAACAAACAGTGCTCAATATGCATCCCTCCCCAGGGCAATTTAGATTGCTGCACATAAAAATTCATTTACCTTTTTCTAACTCCTGCTGTAGTAAATTTTAGAAATAAAATGGTGGCTCATGTATTTGCAGGCCACCTTCAAACAGGAAGTGCGATTCAGCAGGCCCCTTTTTACGTGTGCACTTTTTATGTGTAAATTTGTGCAAGAGCCCTAGTGTAAGCAAATATTCTTGTTTTAAATTTTGGTACATGCAAAAATTCTTGCAAGGTAATCTGCACTTGCATGATTCAGGGACCACATTTAACCTTAAAAACAGGCTATTAAGGTGAGAAATAGGGGTTATAATTTCCACCACCTTTTTGCAGGTGTGAATGGTACTCTTGTTTTGGATACCTTGCTGAGAGATTGATGAATCTTCACTGTTCATACTCTCAGGTGGCTGCATGTAAAATATTTTTTTTTTACAGATTTTACCAATGTTTTAGTTATAAATGTATTTAACATTATTTTTTAGTAAAAAAAAATCAATATTTAAATTATTTAAACCCCTAAAATTTGAAATGGAATAATAAACATGATTACAGAGGTATTAGAGTCAAGTCAGAACAATATATTTCTACAAATGAGTATGTGGAACAAATATTCTCCAATACATGGTGGGCGGGAGAAAGGTGCATGCTTTGTATTGGGAAACTGCGTGAGTGCTTTGATTTTTTCAAAAATAGGTCAGCTTGATGTCATTTCCCGCTTAAATAGGGCTTGGTGTGAGTGATAAAGAGGCCGATTCACTACTAGCGGCACGTATTGCCAGGTGAGCGTCTGTATAGCGGCGCTTAGAGTGAGACGCTGAAAGCGGGTGTCGGGCGCTGTAACCTAGCGTAGCGGTCGCTATAGTAATTTGGCCGTCATTGATGAATGTGATGTGTGTTGGGCGCTCTAACAACAGTACAGCGCTGCAGCGTGTGAGAGATGGCTCCACACCATATTTAACAAAACACAAGACACACAGAGCGTCGGCGCTCTAAAGCTGGGAGCTGTTGCATAGAGCGCCAGGCGCTGTGAGATTAAAGTCAGTTTTTGAACACATATACACCAGTAACAAAGCGAAAACACATGGAATGAAATTGTTTTAACACTGTGACAATGACACTTTAGTGCCAGACCTGTAATGACAATTCTGCATAAAAATATATTTAAAAAAAATGTATAAAAGTGTTTGTTTGCAGCCAGGAGAGATCACACAATGATTTGAGCAAAAACATTTTAATTGTCCAAATGAAACCCCATTGAAATGTATGGCAGAGCGACACTGAGCGAAAGGTAATGAATGGCGCTCCTGATCCTAGAGCGCCGGCGCTATACACTGAGCTGCCTCTGGTAATACATGTAACGCTACATAGCGCTGTTAGAGGCGCTCACCAGATACGCTTTTTTAAATGTGGTTTCGCATACAGCGCCCAGCGTTTACCTAACACTACGTGCCGCTACGAAGCACTACCTGGCACTAGCCATTCTAAAATAACCCCCATGGTGTGCCTCTCTCACATGATTCTGCAAGACCAAAATCATTTCACAGGTGTACCCTGAATCATGTGAGTGTATGAGAATTCACGTGTGCAAGTTAGCTTTCGCACGCAGACGAGTTTTCTGAGAACGGCACTGAATCATACCTAATGTTCTTCCAGTAAATCAATTGTACCTGTGATGAGGTATTTTTACAATGAATTAGGGATTTCTTTATAATTTGGAGACAACAGCATCCTATGGGGTATGCAGAACAATTTGGTGAATTCTTTAGCATACCTCATAGGGTGCTGTTGTTTCCATACTTTCCAAAACGTATACTTCCCTCGTACCAGTCAACAGGGAATTCCTCACAAACAATTCTTTTAGTAGCCTTTGTGAGTTCCACACAATGTTAATCACCTTGGTGCTCTATAAATAACCTGAGACACATCTATCCCTACTGATGAACATTCAAGATTATTCCACATCGTTACAAAGGCATAACTGTAAGTGTCATGATAAGCTCTAGACAATAATGGCCATACCTTCACGTTCATAGTGCTCACTCTGCCTGTGTCATCATATCACTTTGACACATATTCATCTCAAGCTATTTATAGAGCACAGAGTTGAATAACATCGCTATAAAAAGATTAATTTGCAAAAAAAATCTGATTTCCTCTTTGGTGAGGCCCCCTGGGTGTTTTCCCTCAGTGTGTCTGGGAGTAGAAGTGCTTCTCTTACATAACACAGTGGGAGTTATACTAAAGATTTGGTGGAGCAAGTTTAAATCGGAGTACACATTTGGGTATGAATTACAGCCTGCATCTCAGTGCGTATTTTTAAGAAACAAGACCTCCTCTTCTTTCAGTTTTAGTTAAATGAAACAAGACCGCCTCTCAACTTCGGTTAATTGTTGGCAGACATGCTAAAGGTTTGATGAAGCAAGTTTAACTTTAGGTGTGCTTTCGGGTGTGAACTGAAGTTTACATCTAAGTGAGCTTTTAACTTAAAGTGGATCAAAACCCACAGAGATCGATTCCCTCCCCCCGGGGCATCCGAAATCAGGATGCCCCGCTGTGTAAAATCCCCCAGGTTGCCCATACACTTACCTTCTTTCCTGGTCCAACGGCACATCCCTCTAGCAGGGTACGTGCCTGCGCCAGGCATTTGTGAATGTGAATGCATGCGCCGTAGGACCGAGAAGAGGTAAGTTGGTTTCTGCAACCTGGGGGGTTTCACACACTGGGCACCATGATCGGGATGCCCCGGGGGCAAAGACCAAAACCCAGGGTAGTTAATATCCTGAGTTTTGGTCCACTTTAAAAATTCTATGAAACAATTCTGCTTTAGTATTTCCTGAATAACCACTTACCTCTGTGATGGGGCAGTATCATGCAGTTCTGCCGGAATCAGGGAAGGATTGTGGTGATCAGGTAAGTTGTTATATTATTTCAATGCCCAAATTGGGTTTAGCACAGGGGGAGGATGGGGTGGTTGCGGAGTTAAAAAAAAAGCTTGGAGTTTCTCTTTTACTGAAAATACTGCAAAACATATCCTAGTAATGTG
Source organism: Gastrophryne carolinensis (assembly GCA_027917425.1). Classification (NCBI taxonomy): domain Eukaryota; kingdom Metazoa; phylum Chordata; class Amphibia; order Anura; family Microhylidae; genus Gastrophryne; species Gastrophryne carolinensis. The sequence goes on from CM051234.1 coordinate 220,684,250, forward strand.
ACAATGTCCATGGTTCTCTTGTAACAGTATAAGTTAAATAATTTGACTAAACCATGAAATAAGGGTCGATTTATGGTCATGCGCCAAAATATTTGTACACACTTTTCATGCACAAAAATGTTTTATCCCTATTTTTCCCCTTCCTCCGGGTTCATGAGACACTTTTTTGTGTGTCTATTTTTGGAGCAAATTTGCATGTGATTTAGGGCTTGTTTGGATGGGTGAAAAGTATGTGTTTGTTTCATGAACCATTTTTATCGAGCAAGGCGACTTCACTAATTAACCTGCTTATTTCATTCATTAAACACATGCTGACACTAGCCGACATGTTTATTATGAATGAAAGTGAAACCTGCAAGTTAATTTTCAAAAATGTTTACTATTTTTTTTTTAAAGAAACAATATGGTAGTAGCTCAATTATTAAGCACTAAAACACTAAACAAACGAGGGAGTAAGGTAGGGATATAGAGAACTTCCAGGACCAAGCATTAGGAAATACTACACTGTCAACTGGAATCAAAATATCACCAAATGAAACACTACACATAAAAACAAGTAGAAAACAGCTGCCACAGGGAATTCACTACAGATTGGAGAATAGAGATTTGCATCAAACACAAAAGCAAACATGGGGGCCATGGGGACTAGTGAATGGCTTAGCCAGCAAAATGTGTATGGAGCAGGACCTTTTCCACCAAAAAGAGCTCAACTTCAAGCGCAATGGGCAGGTTTGCAAATGGGGCGGGAACTTGTGCTCGCACTTTGCGCATGCCATTTCCTGCAATGTGCATGGGTGCCAGTTTTACACACGGTGCCATGAATCGCGTGCTGGGGCGCAAGTTTCTGCATGTGGAAATTTTTATGTTACAAAGGACAAATTCTCTTTTGCCAGATATTTTATTGAACACCACCTACTGCTTTTGCCAGAGCTATAGAGTTTCAGTATGAAGCCCACAGTATAACCCATTATCATAAATACAGAGAATGGCATGTAGTATGGTATGACAGTATGAACATTTTTACACAGAGGCCTAGATTCAATAAACGTTTCCTAAAATCTCTCATGAAAATAAGGCCCATTTCACGCTTTGTTTCAAAATAGGACATGAGATAAAAATTAAAAAAACTGAATACATGAGTTTATAAGATTTTAAAGTCCACATATGTTTGGTGGTCAAAAGGTCCACTGTATGTGAAACTTTTTACTGAAGTATTAATTTAAAAGTAGAGTTTGGCAAACCCCTAGAGCTTGGGGTTCGGCAAGTTCGGCGGAAATTTTAACAAAAGTTTTATCCGGGTACCCAAACTTTACCTGAACCAGAACCTAGTCCCTACTGAAATCAATTGGGCCCCAAACTTTAGGGGAGTGATTCTGCCCCTGGAGGCCCCTCTGCCCCCCCCCACTCCTCGCCCAATTAATATTCAACACCTTCCAACACCCAGCTACAGAATATGGCACCACTGCGACAGTATAATAAAATATTATTTTATTAATCACAATATAAACATAATTATATACACTAAGGACTCATTAAAAAACACTGACACAGACATTAGTACAAGGGAAGGGCAGAATCTTATACAAAAGAGGGGGGCCGAGGGCTGGGGGTTAAATATCCAAAAATTACATTAAATTATAAAACTTTGTTGTGCAAACCGGCTCATACATATTAAAGTGCTATAGTGCAAATTTAGGGCCTTATTCATCAAGCGATAGCGCCAGGTAGTGTCTGACGAGCGCCAGGTACCGCCAGCTAACGGCGGCTACCGACTCAAGTACGCCCGGCGGCGGTCACAATGACGCATTTATCACGCTAAATGAGGCTAGCGCCGGCGAGAGCGTCAGCTAGCGCGGGATTCATCATGTAGCCGACTGCAAGGAACAGCGCCGCTGCTAATCCCATCACAGCGCCAGGTATGACCTCTCGCTACCTGGCGCTCTCCCATACATTTCAATGGCAGACACTGCAATGATTGTTTTAAGTGGTTTTTGTGTTCTTGTCTTTTGCACAAAATTCAACACATGTTGTTTGGGATATGTTTTATTAATCTGTCTTGTTTTGATTGTTTTTTTGATGAAAGATGTAATTTTTACACTGGAATGTTGTGAGTGAAATCTAAAATGCATCTCCTCCCACAAAACACATTAGGCTCAAAATAGCTTGCTTTCACAACACACATGGCTTGTAAAGCTACTTTTTAGTCAGTCATGTTTGGCGCTCACGTTCGCTCATTGAAATTGTCAGCGCCCAAGCTATTCAACAGCCCTGTCCTTGATGAATCTGTGGTGGTCAGAGTTTGTGCAGTCGCTGTTTTGATTCGCTATGTGGCGGCGCTAGCGGCGCTGTGCTGCGCTGTGCTGTTCATACATGTGCCCTTCTGCCATTTTCCCGGAATTCACTTGCCGCGACCCCAGTCGTTCTTAATGAATACACTGTAGTTGTGAGCATGCATGTCCACATTCTGCTGGATTTGTTCAGGCGTACAAGCTCATAACAACCCGTTATGCATTCTCCTGTGTGCAACATTATCATGTAGTTGGATAGTTTTCTTGTGTTATTATTTTATGAAGAAATAAGATTGTTATTTGTAAGCAACCAGCTTTTTTTTTTCTCTGACCTATGCATTACAGGATATTGAACACCCAGCTAAATCAAGCTAATAATTAATGGTGTCTTGGCCAATAGCTTGTTGTAATGCGTAAAATTCCTCTTTCCGCCACTTAGCTTGCACATAGCTGATATTAGCTTGTTCCTGGTGCGCGGAGCGAGTTTTTTTCCCCCCCTGTAGGTTTCGTCATATCCACTTCCGGTTTCCTCCTTTGCGTTTCAAAGCAACATAAAGCTAAAAATTACTAGCGCTTTGTCCAATAGCTTGTTGTAATGCGTAAATTTACTATTACCGCCACTTAGCTTGCACATAGCTGATATTAGCTTGTTCCTGGTGCGCGGAGCGTTTTTTTTTTTTCCCAGTTGCTTTCGTCATATCCACTTCCGGTCTCCTCCTTTGCGTTTCAAAGCAACCTAAATCTAAAAATTACTAGCGCTTTGTCCAATAGCTTGTTGTAATGCGTAAATTTACTATTACCGCCACTTAGCTTGCACATAGCGGATATTAGCTTGTTCCTGGTGCGCGGAGCATTTTTTATTTTTCCCTGTCGCTTTGGTCATATCCGGTTCCTGTTTCCTCCTTTGCGTTTCCACCATGCTGCCCAGGAGACGGATTATGCGCCTCCCCAGCTCCTCCTCTGAATCTGGCCCCACCACCCCTCCCCCACCTCCCCCACCTACCTCACCTCCCCCACCTAACCCCCCTCCAACCCCTTCCCCTCCTGGGCCAGCTAAACAGAAAAGAAAACGGGTGGATAGCCGCGTAAACGGCCAAGTGGTCAAAGTGAGTATGTTTATCTTGGATTATATGTTTAAAACACCCAGGGGGGATTGGCCCTGAAATCTATAAGATTTCCGGACCGATCAGATCCCTCCCCGCGGGGCATCCCAAATCGGGATGTCCCGCGGGGAGGAACCCCCCAGGAGGCCCACAAACCTTACCTCAGCCCCGTTCCATTGGCGCATGCGCGAGCCGCGGCCGCGTCTTGCGCTTCCATCTAGCAGGGCACGCACCCGCCCCGGACATTTGCTAATGGCCGGCGCAGGCGCCCTCCCTGTTAAAGGGAAGCGCAAGACGCGGCCTACAGCGCTCAGAGGCAGCTGAGCTGGTATGAGCGTCTAAGCGGCCTTGGACGCGCATACCACAGTGGCTCAGAGCGCTGTGATAGCCTGGCGCGGTCACGTGGGAGCGTGGTCAGTTGAGTATTTCTGGCCTTCCCGGGGGGTTACAGACAGCGGGGCACCCCCGATCGGTGTGCCCCACCGAAGTGGACCAAAACCCAGGATAGTCAAAATCCTGGGTGTTGGTCCACTTTAATCTGTTCTCAGTATAAATGTTTAGGCCATTGGTCTGATGTCATGTATTGATTTTTTTATTTTTTTCATTGCTCATAGGATTTCTGCATCCACCAATACGACTATGCCCGTGGGGGCAAGAAGCGCATTGCCCTGGAGGGGAAGGCCACAGTGTCCCGGCGCTTCGACACCCACCTCAGTGTCCGATCAATCATGCAAAAATGGTCGGACTTCAAGCGCTGGGACCCTGAAGGCGTGTACCGCCTATATGATGCCTACGCTTCAGGTAAGTTGAAGCTTATGCTATGTTTATACTTTTTAAAACATAATATTCTAAGCTGTGTCCATTTTGGGTATTAATATTAAATCTTTTCATTCACCCCCTCAACACAGATAAGCGTCCTCCCCTGGGGAAACGTGGGAAGGGAGTCCTCCCCCGAACCAGACAGGCGGACTCGGGGGAGTCATCGGGGGAGGGTCCCTCTCGCGGGTCCTATTTAGAGGACCCAGGGGAGGAAGGGGATGACGCCCCAGAGGAGTGTGCTGCTGGGGGGCTGGCAGGATCAAGCCTCAGCTCCTCACACTCTGACTCTGAGGAGTCTCAACAGCCAAGGGGCCACTCTCAAGTGGGGAGTCCAAGTGGGGTGGAAGGAATGGACTCTCCCACACTCCCTGAAGGAGCAGGGAGTGAGAGGGAGGAGGGTGGCCCTTTGGCTGGGGGATCTTCGGAGCAGAGTGTGAGGAGCCGAGGCTCCCCGCCTCCTCCTCAGAGCCCTCCCTGGGCTTCAAGTGGCGGATAATCCCCTGGTGAGTGCACATTTTGTCATTGTTAGTCTGTGACAGGTTTCATCTGGCCATTTGTACTTAGCCCTTGCCATTCCTCTCTAATTTGCAGGGCATCATATAGGCGGCACCTCCAGGAGCTTTTGGCAACGCCTTCTCCACGGGCATAGTCATGGTAAGTGTTAGTTGTTATCCCTCACATTCCATATGTTATGACATTCCTTAAAGTGGACCAACACCCATTGTTGATTGTGCTTGGAATCTCTAAGCTTCCATGCCCAATCAACTCCCTCACCCAGGGCCCCCCCCCCAAAAGCCCACAAACTCCTTACCTCATTGGGGGTGGCAGAAGCCACCTCCGCAGCCTCCTGCGTGCCCCTCTAGATGTGTGTGCGCCTGCGCTCTCTGTTTCATAATGGCCTGCGCGTGCGCACACACTGGAGGAGTCATGCGCGGAAGGCAGCGGACGGTGTCTCACTCAAATTGTTGTGCTCTGCCAAAGTGTACCAAAACACAGAATAGTATCAATCCTGGGTCTTGGCCCACTTTTAACAGACACGTTTCCTGGTCCATAGTACAAGCTGGTTTGATAATGTACATTAACATCACAAACCCCACTACAGTGCAATCCAACTGGCAACCACCCCTATGTTTCAGGCCACACCATGATGGGGGCTAGCAAATGTGTTATTTTGTTAAGTTGTTCCGGCTAACACATGTTGCACACTAGTAACATTCTACAATCAACTGCAAATTAGTCCTTACCATTGCACTGTCAAGCTTATTGGCACATTATCTTTATGTGTCCATGTTGCAACCCAAAATAATTTACATGAACTCATGGACCATGAAATATGCTAATGTCGGACAACATGTGTGTAACCATGCAAGCATTTGATTTTGCAGACTCCATAACCAGATGGCTGACAAATAGTCATGTGTCATTGGCCCACTAATTTTGCTTTTCTCTTTTGCTTTCTCCTGACAGATGTGGCCACGCAGACGGAGCCGGTGTACATCACCACCACACCTCCCGGGACGGCCAGCAGCATGGGCCCCAGCCACAGCTGCGATGGTGAGTACATCCCACTTCATATGCCTAAAGACTTGTGAACCCTATGTCTTATAGTCAATTCTGCAGACATTTACAATGTACCTATGTGTTTAATCAACACACATCTAGGTTACATGTGTTTGGCCAACAATCCTACATGCATGTCTGCATGCTTGATTGTTGCCTCACATTCTTGAGTTTGCCACATAGAGACAATTTGTGGTTTCTACCCAACCAAATTGGCCTGCTTAGGTGATGACCTCTAAGATTCTTGGCCAAACAAGTTTACTCGTTAGGACTTAGGCCCTGATGTTTGGCTGTGACTAAACAAATAAATGTCCACACTGGGACTTATACCTTCTTTTATTTCCAAGAGTTAAGAGTAAATGTATGCTTGGGATGTTGTGGCCACATTTAAGCCAGCCACTAGTACTCATATAATGGTAACACCTAAGGGCACAGTGGCCAACAATGTGAATGTGAGCGTCAGCTAATTGTACCCACTGACATTACATTGCTACATCTGTGTCTGTTGAGGTCACATTCTATATTTTGAATATGTTTTTTTTCTACTCTCTACAGCTTGTGTAAACCAGCATCGCAGACTGTGGCGGTCGATCCGGCATCTTCGCCTTATGCTGCTGGCCAAGAAGAGGCGTCGTTAGGGTGGGGTGATGACTGGCGACTGTTTTTAGGCACTTTGCAGCCAAATGTTGGGCCTGTTGCCCGCCTTTCCAAATTAAAATGTTGTATTTTGTTAATTACAGTGTGTTGTGCCTTGTCAAGCATAGTTTAAGTGTCTACAAACCCATTCTTTGTTAAATTTTGGGGTACCTTTGTAGCCATTTAATGTGTAAACCATAGTAAGATATGGTCACCAATGTGTGGCATAAATTTTGCCTACATTTACATATCTAGATCCAGATACTCATCCCTGACTGTGTTCTTAGCTATGTCTTAGGAAAAACACAATTTAGAGGTGGGGTAATAAAATATATTTCACAAAAAAATAAAAAAAACAAACCAATTAATATTCTTGGCTTGGGGGCCGGGGAGGTTGGGAGTCATTGCTAGGGGCGGTGTTGGGGGCCAACAGTGCAGAAAAAAAAATAGACTGCTGTTGTATGAGCTGTTGTGTCAACAACAAACTTTGTTCCTGGCACTGGAGAGATTGCTCCATCAGATTTGACAGGCGAGCAAGTTCCTGGTTAGTTTGTTGCTGTTGTCCTTGTCGCAACTCGTCTATCTGGCGCTGCTGGGCCTCATTTTGTTGCTGACACATCAGCACCTGATGTTCCAATGCCGCAATGCGCTCATTAGTTCCATCACACGGCTGTTGGCGACTGTAGTCCTCCAGCATCCGGACCCCTAGCTGATAAAACTCTGCACTGGTCGGTGCCACACCTCCTCTTGCTCTGCTTTCAGGCTAAAAAAACAAAATAAAAGTTTTTAGTGAAACAATGCAGCTATGCCCCTCCCAATCATTTCCCCAAAGTGTAACAATACAACTTACCCTTTCTTGAGCCTCTGTAGCTTGGCCACATGGCACTTGGGAAGAGGTCCCAGCTTGGGGTTCTGGTCCAGCCTCCTGCCAAAACAACAAAGAAATAAAATGTGACATGTTGGTTCATGGACTACCCACGAACATGGCAATGTGGTTATTGTTCCTCTAAATCAGCCATGTTAACTCTGTGTCGCCCGGCAGATGTAGGTCCGGGGTCTGGCTGCCAGAGAGGGGCAAATCCACATCTGAGAGATTGGGCAAGTTGGCATATGCTAAACAGGAAAGTCATGTTAGTAGGTCAGTGGACCAAACTCAAATTTAATATGGATAGACTATCGAGGCCATACCTCCACAAAGTGCCAGATTACACACTAGCCAAAAGGTATCTGGTAAACTCAGATTGCTAACATGTATGTAAGAGGAAGATGAGGCAATAATTGTGCCAAAAAATAACAGACACATTGCGAAAATTACACATACCCGCAATCTCCCAGATGTCTGGAGTGGGGCCCTAACTCGAGCTTTGCCCTTGAAAATACATGTTTAAACACAAGTTGGCCTACTAAAGTTCAACAAAAGTATTGCAAAAATCCGTACTAGATAATCAAGCAAAAACAACTTACCCTCATCTCTGGCAGCCTCAACGTGAAGGGCCCTTTCCGGACAGCCACTTCCGATATTCCGGCCAACTAAAATACACAATTAATGTCTCTAAATATTCCTACAACTACTTGGGTCAATGTTTGTCTTTAAATATACCCAAAAAATGCATTGCAATCACTCCAAAAACTATAATAATGACCCTGGGGATGGCAAATCCACTCCAAATAGGCATCTTCAAGTTGACATAGCAAACATGTAGATTATTAGACTAACCAAATTGAACCAGTGTAACATAAACAGCATAAAGGATACATTATTTTTTGCAATACACACCAACAGGGTCCTGTTGACCTGCAACATCGGAAGTGGGGTCCAAAGATGAACCAGTCACTTGGCCTACAAATCAAAAAGAGGAATGATAGACATGCACTTGTGTTAAAGCGGCTAAAGCAAGGTTGACGCATGCACTTACCGGCATCCAAAGAGTAGCTTGGCTCCTGAGGAGATGCTGGTGCCAATGGCAGGGCAGCTAGGCAAAAGCAAAGAAAACATTTAGCCATTGGTAATGTGCGGCACAAAATAAACCATGCATTAAGGTGTGTGTGAGCAGCTCAATCACTAATATTCACTAATCAAGGCCAGTGTGGCTTACACATGTATATGCAGATATATGGCCACACATCTCTGGCTTCCCACATAGCTACACATGTTAGGGCCTTGTTAGTTAGTTGCTGTGAGGGTTAAAGTGGGCGTGAAATTAGTCCGCAGGCCCATATTAGTAATCCTCAACAGTGGTACAAGCTATTGTTTGAGGTGCTCCCACACCCATTTTGGGCAAAAACAACCAGCCCCTAAATTAGTGTTAAATACCTTCAATGGCAGACTGGGTTAGGCTGGAGGTTGGTTGAAGGGCAGGATTTTGGGTGTCCTCCTCCCCCAACTCATGGACAGCACCATGTGCACCTATGCAGAAAGCAACACACAGGAAAGTAAAACATTTATGAGGTATAATGTACTACTTCACAGGTCCTACTGTTAGTTGGCCAGAAAGAGACAAAGCAAATCACATACATTAACATTACCATCACAAAATAGGCAGAAAATATGTACCTTCAGTCCAACCTGTGGTGTCACCCCCAGCATCCACACCCTGCAGCCGAGCAAGTGGAATTTTGCCCTTCAGCATCTCCTCATACGGCCTGTAGGTACTCTTTGGACCCTGGATGGTCCCTCTCTCGACATCAAGATCGTGATTCATCTTTTTTATAGGGGCCCTCTCAAAGTGTAGAAGCGTTTCCTGCAGGATGGGCCACTACGTGGAGCACTGCTAGTAAGCTCCTCACCAATGGCATCCCACAGTTTGCTCCTTTCTTGTTTGCCTATTGACTTGCTTTGGGAGCCAAAGAGCAGCTCCCATTTAGCAAGGGTAAGGCGCACAAGAGTATTATTCTCCGCCAAATTAAATTCTGGCTCCCTCTTGGCACCTGGGCGCTTAGCCTGGGGTGCTGCACCACCTTCAGGCTGGGCCCTTTTCCTTAAGGGAGGTCTGCGCACAGCACCCACCACACTCCTACTTGGGCCAGCTGTGGCTGGCAGATGTCCAGAATTTGGCTCCATCCTGTAGCTGCACACACACACCAATACACAACCAACAAGCACGCATGCAGACTACAGAATGGCATCGCCCTGAATTTGGGTTGGGCAGGTTTTATGTGCTCTATCAGCCAATCACAAACAGGTCCACTTAATAGATTCACACATACTGGCCAGGTGTTTGTAGCAACACCTCCACTGCACTGACTGAACCATGTGTGGTAGCCAGACCTCATTAACCAAACAACACACAACCAAAGACAACAATGTACTCATGTATATTAAACACTTGTGACATGTGGCTATACAAACGGCTATTTAAATAAACAGCAGCTTACCTTTCATTGGTCCACCACAGAATTTTCTGCCATGTCCGTTAATGCACGCAAGTTTAGGCTCACGTACGCTAGTAGCGCTACTAGCGTGCGCGTGCGCACTCCGTTTCACGCACACCTGGGTCAGCTAATTGGAGACCGGAAATAGCAGAGCAACGCAAAAGGCGGCAAAGCGGACCTGTCCTTTTTCAAAGTGAAGTATAAATGGCTGGATTTGGCAACCTTCTGGTATTGTTACACTGTGGCAAAGGCTGTGGTGTGGTGCTTGGTTCCCTTAGCTAATTTGAGTGTCTGGCTGGGTTTGGTCCTCACTCTCTGTGGCTTGTTGGGTGATTTCTGACATCAGTGCTGTTTCTTTAGGAGATTGATTTTGTTGGCATATGCAAATATTGTGGAGCATACAGCAAGTGAGGCTTGATTTTGGGGCCTTTTGTGGGCTGTGCAGCAACTCCCCACTTGGTTGTGCCTAACTTAGAAAGCTGTTTTTCAGCAGTCTGGTGGTTCTGACCACTATACTTCTGGTTTTGTGGTGAGCTGCATTGTAGTGAGTGTGTGAGGAGTGTGATTGTTTGTGTGTGTGGTGTGTTTGTGGTTTTTGGTTTTGTTTGGCTTCTTTTGTATATCTGTTGAGTGTGTGATGGATAAGAGGGTGATGTATGGGGTATGGGTGGAGGGATGTGTGAGAATGCTGGAAGAGCAGGAGGCCAGGGAGGGGGGTGCTGTGAGGCTTAGGGCACCCCGCTCCTTTGGAATCCGCCTTTCAGTGTGGGACTTAAGTGACGAGCAGATCAGGAGCCGCTTCCGTCTGAATCGTGCTGCACTACAGTCCCTATATGATCAGATTAAGCACAAAATCGAGCCATCCACCAAACGCACTCATTCCATTCCAGGCATAGTACGCCTGTGTGCCACTCTGAATATTTTGGCACGAGGGACCTTCCAGGCAACCTCTGCCCTCCTCAGCGGGATCAGCCAGGCTACAATGAGCCGCATATTAATCCAGGTAGTACTGGCGATTTGTGATTTGATCCCTATTTACATCAAGTTTCCTGAGGATGAGGATGAGGTTGCCAAAATAAAACATGCATTCTATCTCATGGGAGGGATCCCGAATGTGCTAGGGTGCGTTGATGGTACACATATCCCTTTCCGCCCTCCCCGTGCACAGGAGCTGTATTTTAGGAACAGAAAGCAATTCCATTCGCTGAACGTCATGGTCGTCTGTGACCATGAAATGAAGCTGCGGGCCGTGAGATCGGGCTTCCCCGGCTCATGCCATGATTCTTACGTCCTGCAGCGGACAGTCCTGTGCCGGAAGTTCGAGAACAACGAAATGCCAGCTGGCTGGCTACTGGGTAAATAATTAACCATGTCAAAGTATTTTGCATCAAATATGTGGCCTAGTAAGCTAAATTTTTGAAAATGAAACCAAAAACATGTACTAGTACTAATTGCTGTCTCTCTCCTTGTGTTTTGCCCACAGCGGACAAGGGATACGGGCAGAGAACGTGGGTGATGACTCCGGTCAGAAGCCCACAGACCTCTGCCCAAGAATGCTACAATGCAGCACATCGCAAAACCCGAAGCATTGTGGAACGAACCATCAGCCTGCTGAAAGCACGCTTTCTCTGTTTGGCACGCCCAGGAGGGGAGATGCTGTACAGTCCACAAAAGGTCTCCAAAATAATCCTCGCCTGCTGTGTGCTCCACAATCTCTGTATATGCCACAGAATCCAATCCCCTGAAGAAACAGCACTGGTGCCCGAAATCCCCAACTTGGCCGCAGAAACGAGTGAGGACACCCAGAGTGGCTTTGAGCTAAGGGAAAGCATGATCTCTTCGTTTTTTGCGGTAAGCTAACTACCCTTCACTCTAATCCAAGTACTGCACTACAGGGGAACTATTTGTTGGCTACAATCATAATTTGTCACAAACCACTATAAGGTGGGTGTAAGATGACCTAAACCACTATAAGGGGGGTGTAAGATGACCTAAACCACTATAAGGGGGGTGTAAGATGACCTAAACCACTATAAGGGGGGTGTAAGATGAACTAAACCACTATAAGAGGGGGGTGTAAGATGACCTAAACCACTATAAGGGGGGTGTAAGATGACCTAAACCACTATAAGAGGGGGGTGTAAGATGACCTAAACCACTATAAGAGGGGGGTGTAAGATGACCTAAACCACTATAAGGGGGGGTGTAAGATGACCTAAACCACTATAAGGGGGGTGTAAGATGACCTAAACCACTATAAGGGGGGTGTAAGATGAACTAAACCACTATAAGAGGGGGGTGTAAGATGACCTAAACCACTATAAGAGGGGGGTGTAAGATGACCTAAACCACTATAAGGGGGGTGTAAGATGACCTAAACCACTATAAGGGGGGTGTAAGATGACCTAAACCACTATAAGAGGGGGGTGTAAGATGACCTAAACCACTATAAGGGGGGTGTAAGATTACCTAAACCACTATAAGGGGGGTGTAAGATGACCTAAACCACTATTGGGGGGGGGGGAGTTGACCAACATAATAATTAGGGTTGTTGTGCAAGTTGGCCCAAAATGTTATTTAAATTTTATTGTTTTCTTTGTTAACTGCGAAAAAGCCACATTAAATATAAATACTAACTGCACTTTTTATTCTTTTTCAGGCACCCCGATGAAAATACTGAGGACTCAGAATTTTACTTTATCCAAAAAACATTTAAAACATAAATAAAAAAACTAAAAAGAAACATGTTGCAATGTGTTTACTTCTGAAGGTACTAACATTGATTTCAAGCCCACAGCAAAGCAAAGCGCAGGCGCAGTGTTGAATAGCGTGTGTCAAAATGACAGCGCCTACAAAGCTGATCTGAAACATCATATTCAGCAATGTAGGCGTTGTTCCCAACAACGCCAGGTAGCGACTGAGGAGGCCTGCTATAGCGAATCGCTACCGCCCGCGGCGTACGCTAGCGGCGCTCATAGCACCATACTTCAGTCGCTCATCTGTCGCTACCTGGCGTTATTACTGAATCGGCCTCTTAGTTCAAAAATATATCCATCAATTACCACTAAACATTAGGACTTGACCTAAGTATGCCATAAACCTAAACCTATCCACCTATAATCTATTATAACAAAAGGACAAGCCGGAGAAGACCAAGAAATAACCACCCTCATAAAACAGAAAATGTGACTTACAATCAATACGACCGCCAGCCCACTGCCCCTTCGTCTACACGTTGCGTGACGTCACAGGACATAAACGTCTCAGGACATAAACAAACCACATAACCTACCTCCCTATATACTCACCACCAGTGTTCATAAAACATGAATCCCGCCCCGCCGCCACCTCATCAATGGGCCTTTCATCAGGTGTGCCCCGGCCGGAAGCACAGCTGACATATCCTCCGGTGCGTCCCGGCCAGACACGCGCCGGAGTGAAGGCGCATCCACTATGACATGCAGGCGCGCACAAGATGACGTGCAGGCACGCACCAGCTATGTAGTAGATGCCTGGCGCGCGCGCACCGCCCGTAACCACAGTGTCCGCGCATGCGCAGAACACTTGGAAGGACGAATGCGCGCGCACCAGCCAATGCCCGTGTGAACGCGCATGCGTAGCACAGCTGTCATGCACACCGTATAATGGGCATAGAGAAGGAGGTATACCCAGACGAACCCAGGGAGCGCTGGCAGGTGAGTATACCAGGATCTACCTGAACTTATGAAACCTACAACACACTTATCTAATAAAAAACATTTTATATTACAAGCATCATTTATCATTGCTTTTATTATTACAGTATTATTATTAAACACAATATGCCATACTTCTACCTACTCTATCCAAACAATGAAAAGAAGCTACATAATTATAAATCTATAATGCCTACCTGCATTAAGCACTCGGGGTAGCCCTATGGGCTGTACGCCCAATACCTATTTAACCAAATGTTCAACCTACAACAAATTTTTGTTTCCCTCTATACATGAAGAGTCCCTCATAGATTTATCTCCTAGAACTAATCCAAAATGAGGGGTTTGGGGTGGGGGGGTGGGGGGGGGTTGGGGGGGTTCTTTCACTTTGTTTGACAAGAATGGTAGATATGGTTCACAAATTTGGATACAGTGTATTTATTTGCACGTGGTTTTCATGTTGGATGGGTTAATATTGTTATATCTCCTTAGAAAAATCCCTCCATTGCTGTGATGGGCTATATAAACATCAAGAAATCCGCCTTCAAGATCTAGAAGGAATCTATAGATGCAAGAGTTGCCCAGTGAGGGTGAAGTGTGAACAGTGACACCCGGTGGACGTCCAGGAAATATGTGAAGTGTCCCAGCATACAACTTAAATTGCTGTTCCTTTGTTTGCTCTTATCGACCATGTGTTGGAAGGTCGATGTCCAGACGTGGGGCAGTTGTGTTAGCTCCGTGACAAATATTGGGGGATAATGTATCAATGTCTACCCAATCAGGTTTTAGTATAATTCACTGGTTATCTCTGGTTTGACTAATTGGATAAGATGTAAATAAGTATATGTCCCTTATTTAAGTCCCAGTGTTTTGTAATAAGGAGGGACAAGTAGGGGTCCCAGTGATATGCTTCAGACACTAGATGTTGCGTTATCTTAATATCCCGTGCCATTCATTTTGGATTAGTTAGCACCTAGGAGATGAATCTATGAGGGAAACAAAAATTTGTTGTAGGTTGAACATTTGGTTAAATAGGTATTGGGCGTACAGCCCATAGGGCTACCCCGAGTGCTAATGCAGGTAGGCATTATAGATTTATAATTATGTAGCTTCTTTTCATTGTTTGGATAGAGTAGGTAGAAGTATGGCATATTGTGTTTAATAATAATACTGTAATAATAAAAGCAATGATAAATGATGCTTGTAATATAAAATGTTTTTTATTAGATAAGTGTGTTGTAGGTTTCATAAGTTCAGGTAGATCCTGGTATACTCACCTGCCAGCGATCCCCAGGTCCGTCTGGGTATACCTCTTTCTCTATGCCCGTTATACGGTGTGCATGACAGCTGTGCTGCGCATGCGCGTTCACACGGGCATTGGCTGGTGCGCGCGTCCATGCGCGGACACTGTGGTTACGGGCGGTGCGCGCGCGCCAGGCATCTACTACATAGCTGGTGCGCGCCTGCACGTCATCTTGTGCGCGCCTGCATGTCATAGTGGATGCGCCTTCACTCCGGCGCGTGTCTGGCCGGGGTGCGCCGGAGGATATGTCAGCTGTGCTTCCGGCCGGGGCACACCTGATGAAAGGCCCATTGATGAGGTGGCGGCGGGGCGGGATTCATGTTTTATGAACGCTGGTGGTGAGTATATAGGGAGGTAGGTTATGTGGTTTGTTTATGTCCTGAGGAAGTGACGCCTGTGACGTCACGCAACGCATAGACGAAGGGGCAGTGGGCTGGCGGTCGTATTGATTGTAAGTCACATTTTCTGTTTTATGAGGGTGGTTATTTCTTGGTCTTCTCCGGCTTGTCCTTTTGTTATAATAGATTATAGGTGGATAGGTTTAGGTTTATGGCATACTTAGGTCAAGTCCTAATGTTTAGTGGTAATTGATGGATATATTTTTGAACTAAATTTGCACTATAGCACTTTAATATGTATGAGCCGGTTTGCACAACAAAGTTTTATAATTTAATGTAATTTTTGGATATTTAACCCCCAGCCCTCGGCCCCCCTCTTTTGTATAAGATTCTGCCCTTCCCTTGTACTAATGTCTGTGTCAGTGTTTTTTAATGAGTCCTTAGTGTATATAATTATGTTTATATTGTGATTAATAAAATAATATTTTATTATACTGTCGCAGTGGTGCCATATTCTGTAGCTGGGTGTTGGAAGGTGTGGGACCTTCATTTTTTCTGTAATTAGATTTAATACCCCTATGTGCACACTGCATTTGGTGATAAGTGATAGTTCGGTGCAGTCTCAATTTTTTCTTTGTAGCAATTAATATTCAAAGTAGAGAATTTTTTTGGACTGGCAGATGAGAATTTTCATCGGTTTTTAAGATGGCAGTTCCCAGACATGGTAAAGATAGAAAAAGTGACAGTGTTGAACACCATGCATTTAGTATTGATGCAAACAGGCCAGTGCTTTTTTTTCCAACAAATGACACGTTTCCTTAATGGTTTATTGATTTTGTTAAAACCTGTCTAGAGATATCAAACATGCAAAGCTTTCTACTTTAATTTCTGAGTTACATTTCACATTCTTTTGTGTGACCATTTACAGAAGCAATTCATGTATGTAGAATGTGCTACAGAGTGTTAAAATTCATGTAAATTGCTTGGTGGTTGAGTGAACAGTGTGACCTTTGTTCTAAAACAAATAATATTCTTTAACCTAAATAATCTGTAAGCGTAAAAACAACACATATTTAATCCCAACATCCTTTTAATGTTCAATTTATAAAAAAAAGTGAACGTAAACAGTTAATTAAAAATCGAAAAATATGAAGTGCATCCTGTATATTACAAAGAGATGTGTAACTGAATTGGGAACATTATCCGTAGGACACACTTTCATAATGACATAGTTAATATGTTTGAAAAAAGACTTAGGGCCTTATTCATGAAGGAATAGAGACAGGTAGTGGCTGTTTAGCGACAGGTATCGGCATGAGAACGCCGGCCACAGCACGCAATTCCACATTTATGAAGCCGATTCTGTTAAACGACTAGGACAACGGCAAGTAGCATCCAATTCATCATTATCTCAGTCTCAGCGTACAGCGTCAGCTTTCAAACTTGCAGAGCGCCACGTCTTACCTGTTGCTACATTGCGCCCATTTTTTATTTTTTTTTATTTGTTAAGCAAACTTTCAGACATGAATTCTGGCACTAAAAAAACTGTTTTTGTAAGTTTTTATTTTTTTAGCTACATTTATTCAAAAATGTCTGTATTTGTCAGTAACTGAAGTAGTAATGTCACACCTCACAAACAATGTTAATCCATGGGTTTTTTGGCTTGATTAATGCTTTTCCCGTGTCTAAAAATTAACTTTAATCACACAGAGTCTGGCATTATGTCCTCCAGCCACACAATCTGGAATGCCTGTGTTCGCTCACTGTCAATTTTTGATGAATATGATTGGATTGGCTGAGATTCGGTCGCACTGAGCAGTCGCTGTTGTTCGCAGCATGCAGCGCTCTACAGTTGTTGAATATGGTTTTGGCGTGTGTGCCTATAGCGCTGAACATTGGTATGCGTACGCATTGTAAAAGTTGCGTTTCATAGCTGGATATTTAGCGTTTCTTACCGTTTTTATTTTGCGAGGAGGGTCAAAGGTTTTGCTTTCACTTTCGTTTTGTGTACTTCCGGTTTTATACCTACGAGGATCCACCATGAGGCCCAGAAGACCTGCCAAACGGCTCCCCAACTCCTCCTCCGAATCTGAAACCTAACTAAATTCTTGTATTTTCTATGTGTGCAGAATAATGTGTTTGAGTGTGATTTGGTAATTTTTGTCTTTTGTTTCCTCTCCACAGATAAGCGTCCTCCCCTGGGAAAACTCGGGAAGGGGATCCTCCCCCGCACACGAGTGTTGGGATCGGATGAGTATGCGGGGGAGGGTCCCTCTCGTAGATCCCATCTTGAGGACCCAGGGTAGGAAGGGGATGACGCTTCAGTGGAGCATGCTGCTGGGGTGAGGGCAGTACGGAGCCTCAGCTCCTCACAATCGGACTCAGCTGAGTCCCAAACACCCTGTGGCCACTCTCAGGTGGGGAGTCCCAGTGGCGAGGAGGCAAGGGACTCCACCACACTCCCTGTAGGATCAGGGAGTGAGAGGGAGGAGGGTGGCCCATTGGATTTTGGATCTGCTGGGCCCATTGTGAGGAGTGGAGGCTCCATGCCTCCACCTCATAGCCCTCCCTGGGATACCAGCAGCAGCTCATCCCGTGGTAAGTGTAATTATTATAGTTGGTTATTATTTATAGTGTTATATTGTTGTTTTTAATTATTTCATTTGAAACTATGGCTTATTTACAGGGCATCATAGAGCCGGCACCTCCACCAGCTATGCTGCAGATGAGGCACTCGGGCATAGTCATGGTAAGAGTTGTTTTAAATCTTCCATATCTTACTTTTTACATCTGTTTATAAACATATATCATATTTGATTAGGCCCAATACCTTATATGGTACTGATGGGCCCATTTGGCCTATTTCACAGTAGCTCCTATACTGTTGTACCCCTAAATCATAAACTAATGTGGCTAGAACTTGTGTTACCCAAAGTGTTTTTTTTTTAAACAAACACATGGCCAAATATAGTGTATAGGCTAAAGTATGGTTATCGTAACATTCTAAACAATACTTGTTGATGCCTATTAAAAACATAAAATACATTGTCCTTATGATCTTTTGTGTTTTGTTTTTTATCTGAACAGATGTTTCCACACAGACGGACCCTGTCCTAATTCTCCCCACACCTCTGGAATCTGAATCTTTTTTTTCTCCAGATAGAGGGCTTGTACCCTTTTTGTATTTTGAGGGATGTTGGAGGTGGAATAGTCCCTTCTCCCATTTTCTGCAGATTGATTAGCAAATGAATAATCGCTAAAGCGAGCACAGTCAAGCAATAATTGATCCATGAAAATGCCAGGAATCAAGAGATTAATGTGAGTATGCTCGTTGGTTGAGCATCGTATCATTTCGGTTAACATAAAATGTCTTGTTCGTTGCACTAACAACGGCATGTGGACACAGATATTGACTGCACATATGATTATACAAATTCCTTGATTACAATCTTAATTATGATTGCATAAATGAATATTTGCTGAAAAATACTCCATGTCTGAATGTAAAAGGTCCATTTGCATAGTAGTCCGTTCACTCACTCAGTCAACAGTCAATGAATCTGTTTGTGGAAATGGGCCCCAAGCCAGCTCCAGATAATAATTGTTGATTTTGATTTTGATATGTGAAACAGCTATTGTAAAAACAGGTTTCTAAGAAGTGATTGTATCAGTATCTGCTTCAGAAACAGTTAAAGTATTCTACCTTATACACCTTAGAAACAGTATAAAAACACCAGAAAATCTCTGATTGTATGTAAATAGCTTATGTATTCTAGGTAAAACTGATCTATCTGCTTCAAATTCTGGGTTTTGGCTGAGGTGGGAGGGGTGTGTTATGGACAAGATTTAAAACTCTTGAGCATGCTCTGTTGTGGTCAGAGACAGCTGTGTCTGCTCATACTGCGAGCTCCAAGGTACAGAGTAGCTGTAAGACAACTTTTTTGTTTGGTCCTGGGGGAATATACTTGAAATAAATGACAAAGCTTGCCTTCTGCCTAATTATTTCCATTGGTTTTAGAGTCCTTTTATAGAGCTTCATGAATCACCCAAATCTATTTAAGGTCTAATTTTAATAAAAGGCCTCGTCCATGTTAAGTGAGACCTTCATTTAGTGGGATTTGAGTGGGCATTGCATTTAAATCCAGTCTAAAAAGGTCTGAGCCTTGATTAGCTATAGTTTAATGAAGAGGTGTGCTCTCTCTCTCTCTCTATATATATATATATATATATATATATATATATATATATATATATAACTTGCGGTGCGGGTGTTGGTCCCTGGTGCTAAATAACAGTCTGGGAGGCATCCAAAATGCTGGAGCCCCCCTGCACATTACCCCCAGAATGCTCGTAAATCTCAAACTTGGTTTAGTGACAAGAATCCAGCGCCGCGATTGGCCGTGCAGCGCTCACGTGGGCAGTGATGTTCCACCCACTGGAAGCTCCTGCCCATGTGAGCACCTGTGGCCAATAGTGGCATGGGGGAGCTGTGGGGGAACACTGGAGCTGCACGGAGTAGATGCAGGTTAGTATAGACTTTTTTGTTTCTGGACCTAGAAGCTGATTTAAGACTAGCGCCACATATTGCCATGTGGGCATCTATGTTGCGGCACTTAAAGTGTCCACAAGTGGATGCTGGAAGTGGGTGTCTGGTGCTATAACCTAGCGTAGCGGCTGGACAAGTGACGCTGTAGTATCCTGTCCAGCATTGATAAATGTCATGTCTGGAGGGGGCTGTAGAAGCTCTCTCCCTCAACAGAATGCATATGTAGCGCCCCGTTGAAAAGCCGCAGCGAATGATAGGTAGCGCCAGTTAAGTGTGTCCGGCACTGGACACTGAAGCTCATATTTAAGAAAAAAAAACACAAAGCCATCGTTGGCACTCTAAAACTGGGCGCTCTAGCGTCAAGCACCGTATGCAAAAAATTCACCTTCCTGGGTTTTGTTTCGTACCCCGCTGTGTTAAGCCTCACTGTGCTCCCAGAAAAACTAACCTCTCCCGGCTCCAACGGCACACGCGCGTGCTGTCATTCAATCAGAGCCAATTGCTGTGGCAACACCACATTCGGCAGGCAGCTCTCATTTACTTGAATGTACGCCGGGGATGCAGAGAATCTGGCAGTGTGCGCTCTCCATTGTAAACAATGAGAGCTGTCTGCCGAATTACATAGTCACAGCATGCGGCTCTCATTGGACGAGAGCCCATGCTTGCTCTGTTGGAGCAGGGAAAGATGAGTTTTTATGGGTACTCTGGGGGGTTTCACACAGTGGAGCTTTCCAATTTGGGATGCCCCAGGGAAAATAAACAATTTTAGGGAAAGATGAACACCCAACTAGAAAAAGTTTGCAAAAACAAGAAGTGATTTAATATGGTGAAAACACATATACAAGTACATAAGGCACATAGATACAAGCACTAAACATAATGACCGCTAGGTGGCGCTGTTGAGCAGGTTCTCATAGTCCATTTTTCTGGTGCTCAAAGTAGGAGATTAGAGAGCAATGTTCATTCAAGTAAATAAGAGTAATTTCAATATGAGCGACCAGAGTTGTAAATCCAATCTTGAGATGCAAACAGATAATAAGTACATCAGTAAACAAAGGCTTACAGGCTGGACAAGGTGGAACAACAGCAAAGAGCTCATTTTTTTTTTTTAATTTCAGGAAAAATTCGATCGGCACGAACCACAAAATATTCGGGTTCGTGCCGAATCGAATATTTCCTGAAATTCGGAGCGAATTCCGGTTCGTCCGAACCGGTTCGCTCATCTCTAGCTATAGCCTTATATCTAACATTGTTCAGGATGCCCCAGGGAAAGCCAGCGGCCGGCCTTGAAATCTTATAGATAGGCCCTGAAATCTTTTAGACAGGATGACCGCTGCTGGGTTTTGTTCCGCTTTAAGATGTATACTACATTCGAGAACTTTCATGTATAATTACTATTTATTTCCTGTATATATACCTAATGGTGTGATTGAATGACTTATGCAAAGTTGTCATCACAGATGATACCCATGAGACACACAAGCAAATGCACAAACCATGCAGAGGGTAAGGTTTGCAATAATTAAAGCCGAAGTGGTAAATGTTATAAAGTGCAAATCTGAAAATGTTATATCTAAAAGAAGGTTGGTACATTTTATGACAGATGGTGAATCAACAGCACAACCCAATAAAACAATAATCTTCTCTGTCAGTCATCTTCATTTTGGCCATATCTAACCTTTATCCCAACATCTTTTGCATGGCCACCCATAGGGAAAGATTTGCTGCTGCATTCAGTCTACACGAGTGTTAAGTAGCAACAATATTTATTTCATAAATAAATAGTAATGCTGCATATACATATTGTATATTGGCTTTAAACTCAAAGCTGGAGCACAAAGAAAAACAAATAAATGATCGCATATTGGGTAAGGAATAAAAATATCTATTACATGTAAATAGCAAGAATGAACAGTGATACTGGCAGGCTGATTCATCACTAACGCCGGGTAGCGACAGATGAGCGTCTGTAGCAGGCATTTTTAGAGCACCCGCTAGTAGTCACTGTGCTCGGCTGTGAGTCGCTACTTCATAGCGACTCAGTCGCTGTTCAGTAAAGTTGAATACATTGTGAGGAGTCGCTATTTGACCAGTACAGCGCTGTATGGGAGCGCATGGTAGCGACTGCTCGTAGCGACTGCTCATAGCGACCGACTCACACCATATTCAGCAAAAAAACAGCCTCACAAATCTCTGGCGCTGAAAAATGCTTGTTTGAAGCCCAGAGTGCAGGAGGCGGTGTGTTTAAAGTCTGTTTTTCAGCATCTTTCCACTAGTAACAAAGCGAAAACATATGGAATTACATTGTAGCAACATTGTAACATGAACACTTTAATGGCAGACCTGTAATGTAATTTCTGAAGAAATATATAAAAAATAAAAAAAATGTGAAAAAACTGCTTATTCAATGCCAGGAGAGGTCACATAATTATTTCAGATTAAAAAAACCAAAAAAAACAAAACACAGTTTAAAGAGAAGGAAAGGATCGTCTATTGAAATGTATGGCAGAGCGTCAGGTAGCAAGAGGTCATACCTGGCGCTGTGCAAGGCTGAACGCCGGCGCTGTTCGCTGAGGCTGGGAAAATGATGAATCAGACGCTACATGGCGCTATCCCAGTCGCTAAACAGATTCAGCTTGATAAACGTGTAATTGAGTGCCGTGTCCGGCGTTCACCAGTCGCTACCTGTCGCTACCTCTCATTAACCAGCCACTACCTGACGCTATCCCTTCATGAATAAGGCCCTAAATCAGTAGGCCAGATCTCTACCAAGAGGCATAAGGAGGGAATGTCACAACAAGTGTTACAATAACAACAAATACAAGTAGACAAGGTTATAGCATATCAGTGCTGTGCTGTACAGCGCCTTCCGGGTATTCCTGACCTGCTGCTGAACTCCTTGTGGCTGGCACCCACTCACAACATCTCCTAACGATCATCATTCGTTAAAAAGTCATTGCCTGGCTGCTCGTTGCCACTGGGCATCAACTCAAGCAAATGGCAGCCATGCTAGGCCCAAGACTGCCACAAAAGGGAGCCACAGTGATGGCCTGGCTGCTCACTAACCATCAATCCATTAATGCAAATAGCAGCCGCAGCAACACAGTGCTTCACCACGTCTGGGGGGTCCAGACCCCTGGACCACTCACTTGTATTGATAGGTCAGGAATTCAAGGTAAATAGGTATAGCATTTCATTTTACCCCTAACGATAGCTGTAACCTTAGGGTAAAAACTTGATCAAGAATTAAGGCAGAAGGCAATTATAGAAAGGGGATTCATGTTGGTAATTGTCAGTGTACATGCAACCATGAAGGTGTGGACCAAATAGGATGTGAGCATTTAAGAGGAGTGGACTGCTAGCACTTTAATGAAATGTAAATGGAACCAGTTGTTTGTGAGTAGGATACAAAAGAATACTAAATGTAATAATATTTTGTTGTAGTAAAAACTGAATAGTACAGTTACATGCATTACATAGGAACTTTTGTTTTAGGGTGCCCCAGATATAATCACAATTTAAAAGTATCTTTTTTTAGGGGGTCCCCTGATATCATCAAATGGGTCCCCTCTACGGTGCTGGGACATGCATCTATTCTAATCCTTTTAATAGTGTCAAATATGGAGCAGCTCTTTTAGGATGCTAGGATCTGTCCCACAACCTCTGTACCGCACATGTTTAAATGATGCTAGCAGACTGTCAGTCTCAGACACCCTGCCGGCATCTGGAGGAAAAGGGGGGCACAGGTCCCCCCTCCTCCCACTCTGGCATCCAGCCAAGGGTAATGACAGGAGCCAGGGGAGCAGGGCTTTTATACTACTGAGGCGGTGCATGGTGGGGGATAACCAAGATAATGCGCTGTGCTGGGACATGCATCTATTCTAATCCTTTTAATAGTGTCAAATATGGAGCAGCTCTTTTAGGATGCTAGGATCTGTCCCACAACCTCTGTACCGCACATGTTTAAATGATGCTAGCAGACTGTCAGTCTCAGACACCCTGCCGGCATCTGGAGGAAAAGGGGGGCACAGGTCCCCCCTCCTCCCACTCTGGCATCCAGCCAAGGGTAATGACAGGAGCCAGGGAAGCAGGGATTTTATACTACTGAGGCGGTGCATGGTGGGGGATAACCAAGATAATGCGCTGTGCTGGGACATGCATCTATTCTAATCCTTTTAATAGTGTCAAATATGGAGCAGCTCTTTTAGGATGCTAGGATCTGTCCCACAACCTCTGTACTGCACATGTTTAAATGATGCTATCAGACTGTCAGTCTCAGACATCCTGCCGGCATCTGGAGGAAAAGGGGGGCACAGGTCTCCCCTCCTCCCACTCTGGCATCCAGCCAAGGGTAATGACAGGAGCCAGGGGAGCAGGGCTTTTATACTACTGAGGCGGTGCATGGTCCGGGATAACCAAGATAATGCCTCTCCATACCCCTACATTTTTATAAATAATACTAAATACATCACTGGAGGGGAATACTTGGAGAGAGGGGACCTGTTTCCTTCTATTCATACAATGGCAGCGGTGGTGTCTGTAGTAGACGAGGCAGAAGCCCCCGCAAAGGGCCGGAAAGATCCCAATCGGATGACGAAGAGGACATCGTCCAGAAGGGGACAGGAGGGGGAAGATGCAAACTTGTAAATAGTCAAATTTAGAATATTAAATGTATTTTTTGTGATGTCTTTTTTATTTATCACTGTGGGTAAACTAGTAAGGGGAACCAATTATTAATTACCCGCATGTTCTTTTGGAGCACTGGAAGTGTTTCAGTTTATTTGAATATACAGGATACACACAAGGAATTCTTTTTGGCGTAGAGATTTCTCAACATTGGGGTCGTTGCAGAGGTCCCTTGTCGGGGGCATACTGGTTATTTCTATTTTTTGTATTTTGCAGTGAACCACAACATCCAAGGTCTGCTTTCTAATGTTGAATTAAAAGGGTATATTTGTTGTAGATTAAAACACATAAGTGAATACCTCTAAAATGACTCAACGGACAAAGCTATTCTATCCGCTCCATGTTATACATTTGTATTTGGTTAAATGTTCACTTGCAAAAATGTTCAAAGGCAATTGCTCTAGCATATATGAAGAAGATAAGTGGCATACCAAAACTGAAACTCAGCGGACTATGCAAAAACATGATAGTGATAGAAAGAGTATTAAGTCATAGCAAGATGACAGCAGATCACAATTACTCCCCCCACACCAGTGGATGAATTTTGTTCAGCATTCAGAAAATACAGAACCTAAATTATGCAATTTTTTCTTCACTTCTTCAGAATATGTTCACTTAAAATGCCATATGAATTTCTCATAGGTTCTTGGTCCCAGGAGAGTAAATGCTAATCATGAGTTTTACATATGAGTTTGGTCCCTCAAACCTTTTAACAGATGCAATCCTTTTCCATATTATGTATTACGTACATACTAAAGGTGAATGCATTCACTTATACAAGCTATAAATATGTAAATATTGATGAAATTGACATTCACACTGATTTTAAGAAATGTGTATGGTTATTGCCTACTAAACAGATGTTTTAAAGGTGTTTAATACTTTCATTTTTTAAACTTTATAGCTATGGTCAGGGTTGGACTGGAGTATCTCCTGACCACAAAAATCATTCTTGGGGCCCACCCTTCAAAATAAAACTATATATAAACCTCTGGATCAGAGGAATGAGGCACCACTGGAATAAGGGAAGTATGGCTTTTGGCATCTGTGCGAGCGGTTGTCCAACCTGGCATTTTAATAGCATTTACAGAAGGGTGGTGCTGTGTTCAATGCTCAGATCCTACTGATTTTGTCCACACCATATGCTGCAGATAAATCTGCAGTATTAAGGGTGAGGGGCATAATCTTTGGCTTGCTGGGTGAGTGTCAGCTAAAAAAAGTGCAGAGTTAGTCAGCTGAATCTGAGATCATAGTGTCATTCAAGTCATTTAAGCCATACTCGTATCTTGTGCCCTGTTGCTCATCATAGTCCGTTAGCACAAATCTTACCAGGTCCAAGATTGCGTCCGACGGTGTGCAGATCTGAATTTACCAGAGAGGAAAGAGAAAGGGGGGGGGGGCAGCTGTACCACACATTGTTCAATGGTAAATAACCCTGCTTGCCATTGGACTGCACCTTGGACCTAGTAAGCTTTATGCTACTGGCCAAGGGCACAAGGCAAGTATGTATTTTTGTCTGGCCATGGACTTTAGACTTCAATCCAAAAAAAATCTCTAGGCCCCCACTAGCCGCAGGTGACTTGCCAGCCCCAAGCCTTGTGAACTGGTATGCAGGTCTCATGGATCCCTTACCATTTCACAAAGGGTTAACAGTAAAAGTAAAAAAAAGACACACACACACACACCAGAAAAAATTACATTTATTAGTCGGGCCACTGCAGAAGTGCTGGATAGGGCCTATATCGCCCTCTCCTAACCTCTCCTCACAACAGAAGAGCCCGGGGTGGGGAGATCAGAGGCCCCACCTGTGAAGAGGAGACCCGGCAGGAGGGATCACAACTGCAGGTGGGTATATGTCTTTTTTTTTTTTAAAGGTTGCAACGGCAGCGGCCGAAATAGACGGGCTATTCTGATCCCTCCCCTGAAGCCAAAAGAGGCTTTTGACAGTGACGTCCCTCCTTCTGAGTCCTCTTCCACCGCCAAGGATTAAGGAAGATAAGTAACATTTAAAGATATGTATACAATTACAAGTCTCTGGTCAGAAATCCCTTGAAAGTAAATGCATCATACCAGAGGGCAAGATTAGTAAACAAGACCAAACAACACAGTATTAACAGTAATCATGACGTGAACATATTCATATAATAAAGTACCAAGTTACCAACACGAGATAGAGAAGTGGTGATCGCAGTGAGTCGCCTAAGTTTCGGAGCCCACAGCTCCTTTCTCAAAGCTTCAATAGTGCAGAGTAGCTGCTTTGTCCGTTTAATATGTGGCGTCTCTTACAGACCCCACCCATTATGCTGATTATTATGCAGCAGCCATGCCCACTTTTTTCAGAAGAGAAAATCATGGGGTAACACTGTAAACCCCGATATCTTGTCTTATCTTCTTAAATTTATAAATGAAAAACAGTTTAGGACAGTGCCAAACGTAGACCGACGCAATGGTGTAACAATGAACTTTGCCTGCTGTAGCACTGGATGAGTGTAAATATGTATCAATGTCTGGCTGCTGCAGAGCATTACAACAGTTGTGTACAATGTTGATACAATGTTTTAAGAGCTTTCTGGGCAGTGTTGACTAATTACAGGTGATGGCATTTTAATAATAAAGGATTATTTTAAAGATAGAGATTTAGTGTAATTTTGACTTTAGGACCTGCTATTCCACTACATCTGCATGGAGTTAAGGTGGTCCAAAACCCACATTTTTAACTTGCATCCTCTGAATTGCTGCTCCCATGAGGAGCACCTTTTGCTCATTTTTAATGCTCCTGCTTCACTCTAATCCCAGATAATGGCACCTGTTTTAGCTGTAAAGCTCTGTCATTGTTGTGTGCCAATGATGTAGTTGCCACACCCATGCAATACTGTTCGCCGGCCATATTACAGAGAAGGGAAAGGGTTCCATCACGAAGCAAAAAGTGGAAATATCCATTCCTAGCTCTACATCCTAAGAAGAGAGCAGGGGCTTTGGCTTAGCCAGCTTAAATAACTTACAACATGCTAGAGATGGGTTTTAGGGGAGCAATTTACTAAACTTTGATTTTTTGACTGGAGATCTGATTTAAGGTGATAAGTAGAGATGAGTGAATTTTTGAAAAATTCGATTTGTCTGATTCGCTGAATTTTCCGGAACAATTTATTTCGGTCTGAATTTATTCGCGGCGAATCACTATTAAAAACAGCTATTTCTGGCCTTCCGAGAGCCTCAATAGGGTTGTAGAACATTTTGCCTTGCTGTAACACGCATGGGATGCATGCTGGGTTAGTGAAATAATACTGTAAAGAAGTATGACATGCAGATCAGAAGCATCGCTATTAGAATCGCTGTCGCAGAGCGGCACAATTACAGAGCCTTGAGGTGGCAGCAGCATGAGGAGCCCATATATTGCCTGAAAGACACACCCTGGAGTTGCCAGCAGCATGAGGAGCCCATATATTACCTGAAAGACACACTGGAGTTGGCAGCAGCATGAGGATCCCATATATTGACTGAAATACACACCCTGGAGTTGGCATCAGCATGAGGAGCCCATATATTGCCTGAAAGACACACCCTGGAGTTGGCATCAGCATGAGGAGCCCATATACAAATTTTGGGCACATATATGTTATCCTAAAAATATTATTAAAAGTTAAGCTTTATGTAAAGCATTTCCTCAATAATATTTGTGGCTTGATGCAGAGAAATGTCTGTAATTGGAGAGCAGTGCCTTAAATCTGTTTTGCACTATCCATATTTCTGAAGTGTTGGTCTGGCACCATGATCAATCTACTCTGATGTATCAGGCATTGGTGGGTGGAAATCTTGGCTGATCCATGCCTGATTCATCTTCACACTGGTCAGTCTCTCCATAGTTACACACCTGCTGCTGTTGTCCCAAAAAAAAACATTTTCAAGCGTACTGGAGCGCATTGAACCACCCTCATCAGTGCATACCACATACACACATCTAAGAGTTTTACCAATTTGTTCCTGTTAAAGTCTTCAGGGCCTAGTTACTACTTAGTGAAAGGCCATACATAGTTACACACCTGCTGCTGTTGTCAACAAATCCTGTTTTAAGCGTAGTGTAGAGTTTTGTCCTCCCCTCATATACGCACCAAGTATGTCAGGCAGAGAAGTGCCATGATTGGCACAGAAGAGTGGCAGAGGCCTAAATTCATCAAGCAGAGGTCGCAGCAGACTAGAGGTGAGTGGCAGGAGGAGTCTCAGCGAGAGGCCTGATCTTCTGGTATCAGTTAGCAGTCATGTCTTTACCAGCAACCCATCTGCCATCATCGATTGGTTAACACAGTTATCCAAGTCATCACAGGTGACATCTGACACCCCCTGTCAACTGTCGGTTGTATCTTATGCTTTGGGTTCAGCTCCACTATTCAGTGAGGAAGATATGATAGAGAACAATCAGCAGCTACTGCCCAGCCAACAAGTGGAGGAGACACTCGCCGCTTCCTCCACTAGGTGGGCAAGTAGTGATGAGGAGAGTGGCGTTGAAGGTGGTGTTGCAAGCGTTCCGGCTTCTGAAGCAGACACTGTTGAGAAACCAGAGGAGTGCCAGAAATGGGATGCCCTGAGCCCAGTTAGTTAATAACACTACAGAATGTGGTTTTTGTAGAAAAGCAAGAGCAATATAGACCACTGCCAACCAAATGCAAGCACTGTCAGAGTGCCTGAAATGGGATGTCTCCTGCTCAAAGTTAGTTAATAGCACTACAACAAACTTTAAATGGTGGTTTTTGTAAAAAAGCAAAAGCAATATAGACTGCTGCCCGTGATAAAAGCAAATGCAAACACACTGTCAGATTGCCTGAAATGGGATGCCCCGTGCTCAAAGTTAGTTAATAGCACTACAGCAAACTTTAAACCATGTTTTTTGTAGAAAAGCAAAAGCAATATAGACTGGTGAACGTGCTAAAACCAAATGCAAACACACTATCAGATTTTTTTCTGACAATTTCTTTTTATTTGCATTTCAAACAAACAACAAAAACTAAGACATGTTACATATCACAGTAAGATGCCACAGGCATCAGTCTCAGTTTAAAACCTACAATTAACTACTTAGACGGGGAGGCCGATTCATCAATAGCGCCAGGTAGCGACAGATGAGCGACTGAAGTATGGCGCTATGAGCGCCGCTAGCGTCAGCCGGGGGCGTTAGCGATTCGCTATAGCAGGCCTCCTCAGTCGCTACCTGGCGTTGTTGGGAACAACGCCTACATTGCTGAATATGATGTTGGCCCTCAGCTTTGTAGGCGCTGTCAGTCAGTGTGACCACGCTATTCTACACAGCGCCTGCGCTTAGCTTTGCTGTGGCCTGGCCATCCAGTACCTTCAGAATAAAACACATTGCAACATGTTTCTTTACTTTTTTGAGTTTTTATTTTGTGTTGAAAAGGAAATTAAATTAAACCAGATATTAGAATATAAATGCAAAATAAAACATAATTAAACACATAGCCACATTTTAAATTATTTTATTTATTTTTTAAAGAAAAAGGAAATACAATTAAACCACCAATGAGAAAGAAAATGAAAATAAAAACATAACTGAGAAAGAAAAGGAAAATAGAAAAGGAAAATAAAAACATAAATGAGAAAGAAAAGGAAAATAGAAAAGGAAAATAAAAACATAAATGAGAAAGAAAAGGAAAATAGAAAAGGAAAATAAAAACATAAATGAGAAAGAAAAGGAAAATAGAAAATGAAAATAAAAACATAAATGAGAAAGAAAAGGAAAATAGAAAAGGAAAATAAAAACATAAATGAGAAAGAAAAGGAAAATAGAAAATGAAAATAAAAACATAAATGAGAAAGAAAAGGAAAAGAAAAGGAAAATAGAAAATGAAAATAAAAACATAAATGAGAAAGAAAAGGAAAATAGAAAAGGAAAATAAAAACATAAATGAGAAAGAAAAGGAAAATAGAAAATGAAAATAAAAACATAAATGAGAAAGAAAAGGAAAAGAAAAGGAAAATAGAAAATGAAAATAAAAACATAAATGAGAAAGAAAAGGAAAATAGAAAAGGAGAATAAAAATATAAATGAGAAAGAAAAGGAAAATAGAAAAGGAAAATAAAAACATAAATGAGAAAGAAAAGGAAAATAGAAAAGGAAAATAAAAACATAAATGAGAAAGAAAAGGAAAATAGAAAAGGAAAATAAAAACAGAACAGAGAAATAAAAGGAAAATCGAAAAGGGAAATAAAAACAGAACTCAGAAAGAAAATGAAAATTAAAATAGGAAGTAGAATGCAAAGGAAACTTTCAACAGAATTAAACACATAGCCACATGTATCTATATATAGTAAATTTTATTTTTCCAATATAAAAAAATTAAAAAAGGAACAGAAGAGAAAATGAAATTCAAAATTCAAACAGAAAGGAAAAAGCAAAGTAAAGGGAATGAAAGTTTTTTAAGTGCCAAATAGGGTTCAAGGTGCATCTCTTGGTGCCTGAAAAAATAAGAAAAGTGCAGTTAGTATAGATCTTTAAAGTAGTATTGTTGTTGCAAATAAAAAAATGCATTACTTGATAACCAACATTGGCGTCTTACACCCCCCTTAGAGTGGTTTGGGTCATCTTACACCCCCCTTAGAGTGGTTGGGATCATCTTACACCCCCCTTAGAGTGGTTGGGATCATCTTACACCCCCCTTAGAGTGGTTGGGATCATCTTACACCCCCCTTAGAGTGGTTGGGATCATCTTACACCCCCTTAGAGTGGTTGGGATCATCTTACACCCCCCCTTAGAGTGGTTTGGGTCATCTTACACCCCCCCTTAGAGTGGTTTGGTTCATCTTACACCCCCCTTAGAGTGGTTTGGGTCATCTTACACCCCCCTTAGAGTGGTTTGGTTCATCTTACACCCCCCTTAGAGTGGTTTGGGTCATCTTACACCCCCCTTAGAGTGGTTGGGATCATCTTACACCCCCCCTTAGAGTGGTTTGGGTCATCTTACATCCCCCCTTAGAGTGGTTTGGTTCATCTTACACCCCCCTTAGAGTGGTTTGGGTCATCTTACACCCGCCTTAGAGTGGTTTGGTTCATCTTACACCCCCCTTAGAGTGGTTTGGGTCATCTTACACCCCCCTTAGAGTGGTTGGGATCATCTTACACCCCCCTTAGAGTGGTTGGGATCATCTTACACCCCCCTTAGAGTGGTTTGGGTCATCTTAAACCCCCCCTTAGAGTGGTTTGGGTCATCTTACACCCCCCTTAGAGTGGTTGGGATCATCTTACACCCCCCTTAGAGTGGTTTGGGTCATCTTACACCCCCCCTTAGAGTGGTTTGGTTCATCTTACACCCCCCTTAGAGTGGTTTGGGTCATCTTACACCCCCCCTTAGAGTGGTTGGGATCATCTTACACCCCCCTTAGAGTGGTTGGGATCATCTTACACCCCCCTTAGAGTGGTTTGGGTCATCTTACACCCCCCCTTAGAGTGGTTTGGTTCATCTTACACCCCCCTTAGAGTGGTTTGGGTCATCTTACACCCCCCTTAGAGTGGTTGGGATCATCTTACACCCCCCTTAGAGTGGTTGGGATCATCTTACACCCCCCTTAGAGTGGTTTGGGTCATCTTACACCCCCCCTTAGAGTGGTTTGGGTCATCTTACACCCCCCTTAGTGTTTTTTTGGGCTCTTTTTGATGGGAGTTCAAATACATTTAGCCAGTAGTGCAGTACTTGCATTATAGTGAAGGGTAGTTAGTTTACCGCAAAAAAAGAAGTGATCATCCTTTCCCTTAGCTCATCGCCAGTCTGGGTGTCCTCACTTCTTGCTGCGGGCATGTTGGGGATTTCTGGCACCAGTGCTGTCTCCTCGGGGGCTTGGATTCGGTGGCAAATACAAATATTGTGTAGCACACAGCAGGCAAGGATGATCTTGGAGACCTTCTGTGGGCTGTAGAGCATCTCTCCTCCTGGCCGTGCCAAACAGAGAAAGCGTGCTTTCAGCAGGCCGAAGGTTCTTTCCACAATGCTTCTGGTCTTGTGATGCGCTGCATTGTAGCGTTCATGGGCAGAGGTCCGTGGGTTCCTGACCGGAGTCATGACCCACGTTCTCTGCCCATATCCCTTATCCGCTGTAGAAAAAACACAAGGAGAGAGACAGCAATTAGTACTAGTACATGTTTTTTTGTGGTTGTTTTGTTAAATTTGGCTTACTAGGCCACATATTTGCTAAATACATTGACATGGTTAATTTTTTACCCAGTAGCCAGCCAGCTGGCATTTCGTTGTTATCAAACTTCCGGCACAGGACTGTCCGCTGCAAGACGTAAGAATCGTGGCATGAGCCGGGGAACCCCGATCTCACCGCCCGCAGCCTCATGTCTGGGTCACAGACAACCATAACATTAAGAGAATGGAACTGCTTCCGGTTTCTGTAGGACAGCTCCTGTGCACGGGGAGGGCGGAAAGGGATATGTGTACCATCAACGCACCCTAGCACATTCGGGATCCCTCCCATCAGATAGAAAGCATGTTTTATTTTGGCAACCTCTTCCTCATCCTCAGGAAACTTGATGTAAATTGGGATTAAATCACAAATTGCCAGAACTACCTGGATTAGTATGCGGCTCATAGTAGCCTGGCTTATCCCGCTGAGGAGGGCGGAGGTTGCCTGGAAGGTCCCTCGTGCCAAAATATTGAGAGTGGCACACAGGCGTACTATGCCTGGAATGGAATGAGTGCGTTTGGTGGATGGCTCGATTTTGTGCTTAATCTGATCATATAGGGACTGTAGTGCAGCACGATTCAGACGGAAGCGGCTCCTGATCTGCTCGTCACTTAAGTCCCATACTGAAAGGCGGATTGCAAAGGAGCGGGGTGCCCTAAGCCTCACAACACCCCGCTCCCTTTCCTCCTGCTCTTTCAGCATACACATACATCCATCCACCCAGACACCATACATCACCCTCTTATCCATCACACACACTAAAGATATATACAAAACAAAAAAAAACACACAACACACACACAAACAATCACACTCCACACACACCCGCTACAATGCAGCTCACCACAAAACCAGAACTATAGTGGTCCAAACCACCAGCCTGCTGAAAACCAGCTTTCTTAGTTAGGCACAACCAAGAGGGGAGTTGCTGCACAGCCCACAAAAGGCCCCAAAATCAAGCCTCACTTGCTGTATGCTACACAATATTTGCAGATGCCACCAAAAACAAGCTCCTAAAGAAACAGCACTGATGTCAGAAATCACCCAACAAGCCACAGAGAGTGAGGACAGAAACCAGACAGAGGCTCAAATGAGCTAAGGGAAGCGAGCACAGCACCACACCACAGCCTTTGCCACAGTGTAAGAATAGCAGAAGCTTGAAAATTCCTTCCATTTATACTTCTCTTTCAAAAGGGACAGGTCCGCTTTGCCGCCTTTTGCGTCGCTCTGCTATTTCCGGGCGCCAATTAGCCAACCCAGGTGTGCGTAAAACAGAGTGCGCACGCGCACGCTAGTAGCGCTACTAGCGTACTTGAGCCGAAACTTGCGTGCATTAACGGACATGGCCCAAAAATCAGTGGTGGCCCAATGAAAGGTAAGCTGCTGTTTTTTTAAATAGCCGTTAGGCTAACCACATGTCACAAGGGTTTGAGATACATCAGTCCATTGTTGGATTTGGGTGTGTGTTGTTTGGTTAATGAGGTCTGTAATGAGTTAATTGGCTAACACACATGCTTCAGTCAGTGCAGTGGAGGTGTGCCTAGAAGGAACTGGGCTGTATGTGTGAATCAATTAAGTGGCCTGCTTTTTGATTGGCTGTTAGAGCACATAAAACCTGCCCAACCCTAAGAGATTGCGATGCCATTCTGTAGTCTGCATGCGTGCTTGTTGGGTGTGTATTTGTGTGTGTGTGCAGCTACAGGATGGAGCCAAATTCAGGACATCTGCCGGCCACAGCAGGCCCAAGTAGGAGTTTGGTGGGTGCTGTGCGCAGACCTCCCTTACGGAAAAGGGCACAGCCTGAAGGGGGGGCAGCACCCCAGGCTAAGCACCCAGGTGCCAAGAGGGAGCCTGAATTTAATTTGGCTGAGAATAATCATCTTGTGCGCCTTACACTTGCTAAATGGGAGCTGATATTTGGCTCCCAAAGCAAGTCCATAGGCAAACAAGAAAGAAGCAAACTGTGGGATGCCATTGGTGTGGAGCTTAGTAGCACTGCTCAACACCCACGTAGTGGCCCATCCTGCAGGAAACGCTTCTACACTTTGCGAGGGGCCCTTATGAAAAAGATGAATCACGATCTTGATGTGGACAGTGGGACCATCCAGGCTCCAAAGAGTACCTACAGGCCGTATGAGGAGATGCTGAAGGCCAAAATCCCACTGGCTCGGCTGCAGGGTGTGGATCCTGGGGATGACACCACAGGTTGGACTGAAGGTACATATTTTCTGCCTTTTGTACAAACCTAATGTTAATGTATGTGATTAGCATTTTTTCATTCTGACCAACTAACAGTAGGACCTGTGAAGTATTACATTAGAGCTCAAACATTTGTTACTTTTCTGTCTGTTGCTTTCTGCATAGGTGCACATGCTGCTGTCCGGGATGTGCCTCAGGACACCCAAGCTCCTGCCCTTCCAGCAACCTCAAGGCTACCCCAGTCTGCCATTGAAGGTATTTACCCCTAATTTTGGTGCTGGTTGTTTGGGGAACAAATGGGTGTGGGAGCAGCTCAAACAATCGGGTGTTGCACTGTTGAGTATTAATATGGGCCTGCGGCCTAATTTCACGCCCACTGTAACACTCACAGCAACTAACTAACAAGGCCCTAACATGTGTAGATATGTTTGAAGCCAGAGATGTGTAGCCATATATCGGCATATCAATGTGGGAGCCACACTGGCCTTGATTAGTGAATATTAGTGAAAGAGCTGCTCACACACACCTTAATGCATGTTGTATTTTTGCACGCACATTAACTATGGCTCAATGTTGGCTTCATTTTTGCCTAGCTCCCATGCCCTTGGCCCCAGCATCTCCTCCGGATCCCACCTACTCTTTGGATGTCGGTAAGTGCATGTGTCCACCTTGCTTTATCCACTTTTACCCAAGTGCATGTGTCTCATTCCTCTTTTTTCTTGGTAGGCCAAGTGACTGGTTCATCTTTGGACCCCACTTCCGATGTTGCCGGTCAACAGGACCCTGTTGGTGTGTAGAGCAATACATAATGTATCCTTTATGCTGTTTATGTTACACTGGTTCAATTTGGTTAGTCTACTAATCTACATGTTTGCTTGGTAAACTTGAAGATGCCTCTTGGGAGTGCTTGTTGCCTCCCCAGGGTCAGTCTATTAGTTATTGGAGTGATAGCAATGTATTTTGGCGGACATATTTTTTGCAAAACATTCCTCGTAGTAGTTTGCTGAATATTTAGAGACATTCCTTGTGTTTTTTAGTTGACCCGAATATCGGAAGTGGCTGTCCAGAAAGGGCCCCTCAAGTTCAGGCTGCCAGAGATGAGGGTAAGTTGTTTTGCCTTGCTCTAGTCTGTATTTTGGCTCTACTTTTGTTGCACTTGCTTCTGGCAACTTGTGTGTCCACATGTATTTTCAAGGTCCAAGCTCGAGTGAGGACCCCACTCAAGACATCTGGGAGATTGCGGGTATGTGTAATTTAAGCAATGTTTCTGATGTGATTAGCAAAAATTATTGCCTCTTAGTCCTGTAACATACATGTTAACAATCTGAGTTTAACAGATACCTTTGGTCTAGTGTGTATTTTGGCACTTTTTAGAGGTATGGCCTCGATAGCCTAGCCAGGTTACATTTGAGTTTGGGCCACAGACCTACTAACCTGATTTTCCTGTTTAGCATATGCCAACTTGCCGGACATCTCGGATGTGGAATTGCCACTCTCTGGCAGCGAAACCTCGAGCCTACCTGTGCCGGAGGACACGCAGGTAACATGGCTGATGTAGACGACCTAGAACCACATTGGCATCTTCGTGGGTAGTGGATGAAGCAACATGTCACATTTCCTTTCATTGTTGTTTTTGCAGGAGGCGGAACCAGAACCCCAAGCTGGGACCTCTTCCCAAGTCCCATGTGGCCAAGCTTCCGAGGCTCAGACAAGGGTAAGTTGTATAGTGACTGTTTAGGGTATTTATTTTGAGGGGCATACCTGCATTGGTTCTGTTTGACTAAAATGTTGTTTTCTATTTTGTTAGGCTCAAACCACAGCAAGAGGAGGTGTGGCACCAACCAGTGCTGATTTCTATGAGCTAGGGGTCCGGATGCTGGAGGACTACAGTCGCCAACAGCCGCGTGATGGAACTAATGAGCGCATTGCGGCGTTGGAAAATCAGGTGCTGATGTGTCAGCAACAAAATGAGGCCCTGCAGCGCCAGATGGACCAGTTGCTCCGAACCCAACACCAGAACCAGGAACTTGGTCGGCTGGCCAATCTAATGGAGCAAGCTCTCCAGCGCCAGGGAGATTCTATACAGCGCCAGGAAGAATGTCTCCAGCGGCAGGACCAAACTTTGTTGTTGATACAACAGCTCATACAACAGCAGTCTATATTTTTTACTGCACTGTTGTCCCCCAACACCGCCCCTAGCAATGACTCCCAACCTCCCCGGCCACCCAGCCAAGAATATTAATTTTTTTTTGGGGTTTTTGTAAATATATTTGCTTCACCCACCTCTAAATTGTGTTTGTCCTAAGACCTAGCTAATAACACAGTCAGGGATGAGTATCTTGATCTACATATGTCAATGTATTGGTCAATTTAGCCCACACATTTGAGACCATAGCTTACTATGGTTAACACATGAAATGGCTCCAAAGGTATGGCTAAATTGACACACAAATGGGTTTTGAGACAGTTAAACTATGCTTTGCAATGCAACACACTGTAATGATGGTAATCAAAAAATTTATTACCAAAACATGGCCAACAGGGCCAACATTGCCCAACAACGGGCATCAAGAGGCCAGCCTTCCCCCCACCCTAACGACGCCGCCGGCGCCTCTTCTTGGCCAGCAGCATCAGCTTCAGGAGCCGGATCTCCCGCCACAGTCTGCGATGCTGGTTTTCACAAGCTGTAGAGATGTAGAAACAACAATTTATTAATAAATTGGATGTGACCTCAACAGACACAGATGTAGCAATGTAATGTCAGTGTGTCCAATTAGGTGACACTCACATTAACATTGTTGACCACTGTGTGCTTATTGGTTAACATGATATGAGTACTATTGACTGGCAGGAATGTGAACAACACATCCCAAGCATACATTTACTCTTAAAGTGTACCAACACCCACCGGTGATCGGCCCGGGAATCTATCAGATTCCCTGCCCGATCACCTCCCTCCCCGCGGGACATCCGAGATCGGGATGTCCCTGGGGGTGAAACCCCCCCAAACCCCAAAATACCTACCTCAGTTTCGGTGGGGCAGGGCCGCCGGGCCCTCCCTGGCGCACCCCCCAAGACGTGTGCGTGCCTGCGCCGGCCGTCTGTGAATGGCCGGCGCAGGCACGCGCGCGTAAAAAGGGGCGCGGGGGAGGCGGAGGAGGAGCCAATTTGCCGTGGCTTGTACGTTTGCTGGAGTCAAAGTGAGTTCAGGGGGTTGTCACACAGCGGTGACGATCAGGGGTGCCCCACCGTAGTGGACCAAGACCCAGGAAAGTCAAAATCCTGGTTGTTGTTCCAGTTTAACTCTTGGGAAGCAAAGAAGGTATAAGTCCCAGTGTGTCCATTTTTGTGTTTAGTCACAGCCAAACATCAGGGCCTAAGTCCTAACGAGTACACGAGTTTGCCCTATAATGTTAGAGGTCCAGACCTAATAGGGCCCATTTGGTTGTGTCTAAGGCAAAAATAGTCTCTATGTGGCCAAATGAAGAATGTGAGCCAACAATCAAGCATGCAAACAGGCATGTTGGATTATTGTACAAACACATTGAATCTAGATGTGTGTGAAATTAACACATAGGTAAATTTAAAATGTCTGCAGATGTGACTATAAGACATAGGTTTCACAAGTCTTTAGGCATATGAAGTGGGATGTACTCACCATCGCAGCTGTGGCGGGGGCCCATGCTGCTGGCCGTCCCTGGAGCTGGGGTGGGGAGGAGGGTCTCTGGCTCCGTCTGCGTAGCAACATCTGTCAACAGAAAGCAAAAGACAAAAACACAATTAGTGGGCCAATGACACCTGACTATTTGACATCCATCTGGTTATTGAGTCTGAAAATGCAAAGGCTTGCATGGTTACATACAGGTTGTCCTAAATTAGCATATTTCCTGGACCATGAGTTAATGTCAATTTGTTAGGCTTGACACATGTATCCCTAAAGAGAATGTGCAAATAACATAGACAGTGCTATGTAAAGGAATCTTTAGCAGTTGTTTGGCTAATGTTAATAGTGGGCCACATGTTTGAGCGGGAACAACTTAACCCAAGAAAACAAATTAGAACACCCATCATGGTGTGGGCAGAAACATAGGGGTGGTTGACAGTTGGCTAGCACTGTAGTGGGGTTTGTGAGGTTAGGGTACCTTATCAAACCAGCTGTGACAATGGCCCAGGAAACATGTGTCTGTTACAAGTGGGCCTATACACAGGATTGCAGCAAATCTGGGTTTGGGTCCGCTTTGGCAGAGCAACACAATTTGCATGAGACAACGTACTCCGCGCCCGCTGCCTTCCACACATCACTCTTCGAGTGTGTGCGCACGCGCAGCCCATTTGGAAAAAGAGCGCAGGCGCACACACATCTAGAGTGTCACACAGGAGGCTGGGACGGTGGCTTTGGCAACCCCCAAAGAGGTAAGGAGTTAGTGGGGTTTTTTTTGTGGGGGGGGCCCTGGGTGAGGGATGTGATTTGTCATGGAACCTTCGAGAATCCAAGCACTATCAATGTTTGTGGGTACACTTTAATGAATGTCATAACATTGGGAATGTGATGGATAACCACAAACACTTACCATGACTATGCCCGTGGAGAATCCTTCGCCAAAACGCCATGGAGGTGCCGCCTATATGATGCCCTGCAAATTAGAGAGGAATGGCAAGGGCTAAGTACAAATTGCAAGATGAAACCTGTCACAGACTAACAATTAAAAAATGTACACTCACCAGGGGATGAAGCGCCACTTGAAGCCCAGGGAGGGCTCTGAGGAGGAGGCGGGGAGCCTCGGCTCCTCACACTCTGGTCAGAAGATCCACCAGGCAAAGGGCCACCCTCCTCCCTCTCACTCCCTGCTTGAGAGTGGCCCCTTGCCTGGTGAGAGTCCTCAGACTCAGAGTGTGAGGAGCTGAGGCTTGATCCAGCCAGCCCCCCAGCAGCACACTCCTCTGGGGCGTCATCCCCTTCCTCCCCTGGGTCCTCTAAATAGGACCCGCGGGAGGGACCCTCCCCCGATGACTCCCCCGAGTCCGCCTGCCTGGTTCGGGGGAGGAATCCCTTCCCACGTTTCCCCAGGGGAGGACGCTTATCTGTGTGGAGGGGGTGAAAGAAAATAATTAATCTAAAGAGCACAAATGGACACAGCTTAGCAGATGATTCTGCACAAAGGCTAAACAGAACATAAGCTTTAACTTACCTGATGCGTAGGCATCATATAGGCGGTACACGCCTTCAGGGTCCCGGCGCTTGAAATCGGACCACTTCTGCTGAATTGATCGGATGGTCAGCTCGGTGTTGAAGCGCCGGGACACTGTGGCCTTCACCTCCATGGCTATGCGTTTTTTCCCTCCACGGGCATAGTCATATTCGGCCACGCAGAAGTCCTATGAAAAATGAACAAACAAACTAAAATCAATACATGACATCAGAACAATGTCATAAACAGTTATACAGAGACCAGATCAAAGTGGACCCACACCCAGGATTATCAGTATTCTGGGTTTGTGTGCACTTTGGTGGGCCACACCAATTGTGGGTGGTCCGCTGTCTGCAACCCCCTTGGAAGGCCACTAATACACCACTGAGGACACTCCCACGTCACTCCGCAAGCCAAACACAGCGCTCCGTGCCGCTGTGGTATGCGCATACAAGGCCGTTGGGACGTGCATACCAGCTCAGCTGGGTCTGCACGGCAAAGTACGCATGTGGCGTTTGACTCTAACAGGGAGTGCGCCTGCACACAAAATTAAAATATGTCTGGCGCAGGGGTACACCCTGCTAGAGGTAAGCGCAATAGGCATCCGCAGCTAACGCATGCACAGATGGGACGGGGCGGAGGTAATTTTTAGGGCCCTCCAGGGGGGGGCATCCCAGCAGGACATCCACAATGGGGATGCCCCACGGGGATTGATCAAATTTGGTCTGAAAACAAAGAAATATCTGACCCAATCCCCCCTGTGTGTTCTGCAACTTTTAAGCTAAAAATACCAACAAAAAAATACTCACTTTGACCACCTGGCCATTTACGTGGCTATCCACCCGGGTGCGCGTTTTCTTACTCGGCCCAGGAGGGGAAGGGGTGGGAGGGGTGCTATTTGAGGAAGGTGAGGTAGGTGGGGGAGGTGGGGGAGGGGTGGTGGG
The DNA here is from genome assembly GCA_027917425.1 of Gastrophryne carolinensis. Classification (NCBI taxonomy): domain Eukaryota; kingdom Metazoa; phylum Chordata; class Amphibia; order Anura; family Microhylidae; genus Gastrophryne; species Gastrophryne carolinensis. The sequence goes on from CM051234.1 coordinate 220,725,118, forward strand.
GTCAGAGTCGGAGGAGGAGCTGGGGAGGCACATCACTCTGCGTCTGGGCAGCATAGTGGAAACGCTAAGGAGGAAACAGGAACCGGAAATGACCCAAGCGACATTGGGAAAAAGTTTTAAATAAAAAAACGCTACGCGCACCAGCAACAAGCTATTCTCAGCTATGTGCAAGCTAAGTGGCGGAAAAACTAAAATGACGCTTGAAAACAAGCTAGTGGCATAAGCGCCAGACAGTTTTACTTTAAGGTGGCGTTGAAACGCAAAGGAGGATCCCGGAACCGGATATGACGCTAGCAACTGTGCTTCAAAATTCAAACACAAACATGCGCGCATCCGGGACAAGCTAATATCAGCTATGTGCAAGCTAAGTGGCGGAAAAACATTAAAATGACGCTGCAAAACAAGCTATTGGCATAAGCGCTAGACAGTTTTACCTTAAGGTGGCGTTGAAACGCAAAGGAGGATCCCGGAACCGGATATGACGCAAGCAACTGTGCTTCAAAATTCAAAAACAAACATGCGCGCAACAGGGACAAGCTAATATCAGCTATGTGCACGCTAAGTGGCGGAAAAACATTAAAATGACGCTGCAAAACAAGCTAGGGCCAAAGGCGCCACGAATTATTAGCTTGATTTAGCAGGGGATTCTACATACTGTAATGCATAGGTCCTTCTAAAGCATACACCGTTGTGCTTAAATATACAAATCTTATTCCTTCCCAAAGTCATCACATCAAACTAGACAACTACCTGAAAATGTGGCACATGAGAATGCATAACGGGTTGTTATGAGCTGGTACGACTGAATGTTAATCCTGCAATATGTGGCCAGGCACGCTCACAACTACAGTGTATTCATTAACAACGACTGGGGTCGCGGGAAGTGAATTCCTTGCAAATGGCAGAAGGGCACATGTATGAACAGCACAGCGCCGCACAACGCAGCGCAGCGAGGCACAGCGACGCTCGCGCCGCCACATAGCGAATTAAAACAGCGACTGCACAAACACTGACCAACACAGATTCATCAAGGACAGGGCTGCCGAATAGCTTGGGCGCTGACAATTTCGAAGAGCGAACGTGACCGCCCAACCTGACAGGCTACAAAATAGCTTTACAAGCCCCGTTTGTGTGGAAAACCAGCGATTTTGAGGCAAATGAGTTTGGGTGGAGGAGATGCAATTCCCATGTCAATCACAACATTACATTGTGAAAAAAAAAAAAAAAAATCTAATACATATAAATAACCAGCCAGATTCATAAAACAGATCAATAGAAACATGTGTTGAATTTTGTACCAAAGAAAAAAACCCCAAAACCACTAAAAACAATCATTGCAGCGTCTGCCATTGAAATGTATGGGAGAGCGGCAGGTAGCGCCAGGTAATACGTGTCGCTGTGAAGGAATTTGCAGCGGCGCTGTTCGGGCCAGCCGGCTTCATGATGAATGCCGCGCTAGCCGTCGCTCTCGCCGGCGCTAGCCTCATTTAGCTTGATAAATGCGTCATTGTGACCGCCGCCGGGCGTACTTGAGTCGGTAGTCGCCGTTAGCTGCCGCTACCTGGCGCTCGTCAGACACTACCTGGCGCTATCGCTTGATGAATAAGGGCCATAGACAAGACCACACTGTCAGAGTGCCTGAAATGGGATGCCCCATGCTCAAAGTTAGTTAATAGTACTACAGAAATTTTTAAAACATGGTTTTTGTAGAAAAGCAAAAGCAATATAGACTGGTGCCCATGCTAAAACCAAATGCAAACACTGTCAGATTGACTGAAATAGAATGTCCCGTGCTCAAAGTAAGTTAATAGCACTGCATCAAACTTTAAATCATAGTTTTTGTAGAAAAGCAAAAGAAATATGGACTGCTGCCCGTGCTAAAACCAAATGCAAACACTGTCAAATTGCTTGAATTTGGGATGTCCCATGCTCAAAGTTAGTTAATAGCACTACAGAAATTTTAAAACATGTTTTTGTAGCCCATGCTAAAACCAAATGCAAACACTTTCAGATTGCCTAAAATGAGATGCCCCGTGCTAAAAGTTAGTTAATAGCACTACAGTAAACTTTAAACCTTGGTTTTTGTAGAAAAGCAAAAGCATTATAGACCGCTGCCCATGATAAAAGCAAATGCAAACACACTGTCAGATTAACTGAAATGGGATGCCCCATGCTCAAAGTTAGTTAATAGCACTACAGCAAACTTTAAAAAGTGTTTTTTGTAGAAAAGCAAAAGCAATATACACTGCTGCCTATGATAAAAGCACATGCAAACACACTGTCAGATTGCCTGAAATGGGATGCCTGAAATGGGATGCCCCATGTAGTTAATAGCACTACAGTAAACTTTAAACCGTGGTTTTTGTAGAAAAGCAAAAGCATTATAGACTGCTGCCCATGATAAAAGCAAATGCAAACACACTGTCAGATTGCCTGAAATGGGATGGCCCGTGCTTAAAGTTAGTTAATAGCACTACAGCAAACTTTAAAATGTGTTTTTTGTAGAAAAGCAAAAGCAATATAGACAGGTGCTCTTGCTAAGAACAAATGCAAACACACTGTCAGATTGCCTGAAAAGGGATGCCCCGTGCTCAAAGTTAGTTAATAGCACTACAGAAAGTTTTAAAACATGTTTTTTGTAGAAAAGCAGAAGCAATATAGACAGGTGCTCTTGCTAAAAAACACATGCCTGAAATAGTATGCCCCTGGTGAAAGTGAGTTAAATGCACTACAGAACGTTTTAAAACATGGTTTTTGTAGAAAAGCAAAAGAAAAAAAGCAGGTGTGTGTGATCTGTAGTAACACTAAATAGGCTTGAAAGATCTGGGCATGAAAGCAAATGCAAACACACTGTAAACTGTCTCCCTCTGTCTCTTCCTCTGCCACTCTCTTTCTGGCCCTGTCTTTTTCTTTTACTGTCTTTTTCTCTCCCTGGCTCTAACTCTCAGTGCCTCTAACTCTCCCTGTCTCTAACTCTCCCTGCCTCTAACTCTCCCTGACCCATTCTCGCCGCAATACACTGCTGAAATGAGCGCCCGCAAGATGGCCGCCGCTTATATAGGGCTGTGACATCACCGAGGAGCCTGGCTGCTGATAGGCTGCCTACCCAGGATTCTCTGCCCCATGGGACATGTCCTGACATGTGGAGCCACCATTTTAGATGGCCTGGATCACACTAAATGGAGTTTATGGAAGTGATTCGAGCGATAGAATAGCAGCGATATTCGGAATCGTTTAGAATGGAATTTTTTTCTGAAATTCCTAACGAATTCGGATTTGTCAGATTCGATTCGCTCATCTCTAGTGATAAGGGAAACTAAAATTAGTTTTGAGCCTTTGTCATGGTTCAAATAATTTTGTTATGAGCAGAAATGGGCAGAAATGTTAGTATATGTATTTTTTTTTTTAATGCTGCTATGTAGAATGTAGATGCTAGTAGTGTGCAATACTGGGAAGCAAAATGTAGAAAAATATAATATAATATAATATATATATATATATATATATATCATGCTTCAAATTGTTACTTACACAGACTGAAATATTGTAAGAATTCTTATGCACCACTGAATCTTACTGCCTACCATAGTTGATGACACTACTGTCTCTCTTCCTAAAACCTCTTGTTAATATCTTTTACAACAGTTCAGAAAAACAAATGGTAAATGTTTTCACTTTATTAATCCATATTTCTGAAGGTGTCAGTAGCCACCAGCATGTGCTGTGGCGTGCATTCCCCAACTCTTATGGCGAAGCTATTGACGTCCAATATTTGATGAATAGAATAGGTTCCTATAGAATAAGCTTTCTTTTGGGAGCAAAATGCACAACTCCTTCAGGTCTATCATCCCACTCTAATGGCTGTGAGGCCTAGTGCTGGATCAGATAAGAAACCTGAAGGAGGTGTCTACCAAAAAGTGTCTGTTCTAATAAGAACCACTATTCATTAAATATTGGACACCAATAGTAGCTCCAAAAGGAGACAGTCTTTACAAAAGGCTGCCTGGGATATCACCACTTCATAGGATATAACCAAAAGCGTTAAACCATTATTGACATATGACGTACTATTAGCTTTTCTCACTGTGTTAATTACTGTGAAGCCAATCTAAAAGTTATGATGCAATGGTGCATGGTACCTCTGAGACTGGCTAAGGCATTTCACAATGTCCCTTCTACTTATTTTCAGGACCTGCAGCACTTTGGGTGATGCTTTGCATGTTTGGTGGACCTGTCCTAGAGTGAGCAATTTCTGGAACAAGACTTTCAGGTTGATCTTTGTCCTTGTGTGTTCTAGGATCATAAAAACTTTAGAGATTGTTCTTTTGGGAAAGATGCCCCCAGACATGACGAAAGATTATTTTATCTTATGTGTAAGGTGGCGAAATTCACCCTAGGAAAATGTTGGAAGAAGCAGCAGATTAGTGTTCATTTACCCTTAAATAAACTGGATTGGATATGGGTTAATGAAAAGCTTAGTAGCATGGTGCAGAATTCTGGTCCTAGGGGTTAAAGAAAGAAAAATTATATTCATACAATCATGTATTTTTATATTGATTGATGTTAATATGTGGTCAACTAATCAACCATGTTATGCTTTTGGCAGTTTTGTATATTATGCTGTATGAATGTCAACCTCTTGCAGTTTGCAGGTTTAAATAAAAGGAACTGTTGCTTGACTGAGCACAACTCTACAGGATAAGCTATTTTACATTCAGTTTGCTAGATTTACTCTGCTGTTGCTTGGAGGGTACATACACTTTGCAGTAAATCAATGGCATGGCATGCTACAATTTGCCCAATCAAACAACAATGTGTTATGTCATGTACCAAAATTAAAAAAGATAACCGGAGGTCTGTCTCACAGGGAACCTTTCTGCACATGGCTGTTGGTTGTTGCCCCCCCCCCCCTGCCCATTTATGTACTGAACCTGTCATGGGGCAGGCTTAACACTGTGTACAATGGTAGGCGCCATTCAATTATTCAATTTACGTTGTCATGCTCATATAATGTATGAAACTATGGGATGTGGTTTTAAACATAAGTGTAAACTATTTATTTTAAGATAGCAAATAGCCAAGCAGGTATAAAGTAGCGTGGCAAGGAATATATGTATGCCTCTGTTAACCATTTTCACTTTTTTTAACAAGAAAACTTGGATATGAATATTGTCAAAAAGAATCGCAAGAGACTTGGGCATTTGGAATGATTCTCACTATGAGATAACCATGACATGGTAAGTCTAATCCACCTGCAAAATTATTAGAAACATGTATGTGTATGGCCGACAAATATATATATTAAATGCATATTTGAGATTTTTTTTGAAGGCACAATGGCTATGGAAATTCAAGCCTCAAAATTTTTTCTGTGGCAGTTTGACAAGCTTCCCCGGATGGACCATTTAAATGTATTAAATTATTAAAAGACCATTTTCAGTAATTAGGTCATCTTTCAATTACTGAACAGGCACTTAAATAACTGTAAAAAATATATTGTAATAAAAAGCACTGCCTATATGACAATGTGTTCACCATCTCTTAATAAAGATGATCTTTATAACTAATAATTGGAGAATGATGGTGCACAAGCACAGTTTGGGCAGTATCATTATGGCGATCTATTACTGAATGACTGCATCACTAATGAGCCTATTCAGAATTTCTGCAGCCTTTCGTCTAGGACGGAATCATTTTAGAAGAATTGTTCAGCCAAGCATGTGAAAACATATTTCTGTAATTTTAATATATGACATACCATATTTCTGTCCTATAAGATGCACTTGTCCCCCAAAAGTGGAGGGGGGGGGGAAATATCAGTGTGTCTTATCGGGTGAATGTAAAAAAAAAAACAACTGACATTCCATGGATCCCCCGCCTTCGTAGTCGCCGCTGCCTGCCTTCTCCTTCATCTGGTTCTGGCCCCTGGGTAGGGCGTGGCCTGTGACTCCTGCAAGTAACCAATGAGGCTACCAGGAGTCACAGGCTACACCCACCCAGAAGCTGGGGGGCGTGGCCTGTGACTCCTGCCAGCGTCCAATGAACTTGCGGCTGCTGACTGCCGCTTCCGTAGCTGCAGCTCCCTGCCGCCTCCTACAGAGGCTGTGGGAAGCGGCAGTCAGTGAGTTCAGTGCAGACCGGGGGGCGTGGCCTGTGACTCCTGCCAGCATCATTGCCCCCCAGGCCAGAAACAGCCCGCTCTGCACTTTCAGCGGGCAGGGGCAGGAACGCCAGGGAATGTGTGGTAAGTTTTTTTTTTGCAGTTTTTTCGGGGTATGCTACACACTGCCTGCATTGGGGATGCCTGCACACTGCCTGTACTGGGGATGCCCACACACTGCCTTTATTGGGGATGCCAGCACACTGCCTGTATTGGGGATGACAACACACTGCCTTTATTGGGGTTGCCCACACACTGCCTGTATTAGGGATGCCCGCACACTGCCTGTATTGGGGATGACAACACACTGCCTTTATTGGGGATGCCCACACACTACCTGTATTAGGGATGCCCGCACACTGCCTGTATTGGGGATGCCCACACACTGCCTGTATTGGGGATGCCAGCACACTGCCTGTATTGGGGATGCACGCACACTGCCTTTATTGGGGATGCAAGCACACTGCTTGTATTTGGGATGCACGCACTCTGCCTGTCATTGGGATGCTAGCACACTGCCTGTATTGGGGATGCCAGCACACTGCCTGCATTGGGGATACCAGCACAGTGCCTGTACTTTGGATGCCCGCACACTGCCTGTATTGGGGATGCATGCACACTGCCTTTATTGGGGATGCCAGCACACTGCTTGTATTTGGGATGTCCGCACACTTGACTGTAATTGGGATGCCAGCACACTGCCTGTATTGGGGATGCCTGCACACTGCCTGTAATTGGGATGCCCGCAAACTGCCTGTATTGGGGATGCCCGCACACTGCCTGTAATTGTGATGCCCGCACACTGCCTGTATTTGGGATGCCCGCACACTGCCTGCAATTGTGATTCCCGCACACTACCTGTACTGGGGGTGCGCACACACTGCCTTTATTGGGGATGCCAGCACACTGCTTGTATTTGGGATGCCAGCACTCTGCCTGTAATTGGGATGCCCACACACTGCCTGTATTGGGGATGCCAGCACACTGCCTGTATTTGGGATGCCCGCACACTGCCTGTAATTGTGATGCCTGCACACTGCCTGTATTGGGGATGCGTGCACACTGCCTTTATTGGGGATGCCAGCACATTGCTTGTATTTGGGATGCCAGAACACTGCCTGTATTGGGGATGCCTCACACTGCCTGTATTGGGGATGCCTGCACACTGCCTGTATTGGGGATGCCTCACACTGCCTGTATTGGGGATGCCTGCACACTGCCTGTATTGGGGATGCCTGCACACTGCCTGTATTGGGGATGCCTCACACTGCCTGTATTGGGGATGCCAGAACACTGCCTGTATTGGGGATGCCTCACACTGCCTGTATTGGGGATGCCTCACACTGCCTGTATTGGGGATGCCTGCACACTGCCTGTATTGGGTATGCTACACACTGCCTGCATTGGGGATGCCTGCACACTGCCTGTACTGGGGATGCCCGCACACTGCCTTTATTGGGGATGCCAGCACACTGCCTGTATTGGGGATGACAACACACTGCCTTTATTGGGGATGCCCACACACTGCCTGTATTAGGGATGCCCGCACACTGCCTTTATTGGGGATGCCAGCACACTGCCTGTATTGGGGATGACAACACACTGCCTTTATTGGGGATGCCCACACACTGCCTGTATTAGGGATGCCCGCACACTGCCTGTATTGGGGATGCCCACACACTGCCTGTATTGGGGATGCCAGTACACTGCCTGTATTGGGGATGCACGCACACTGCCTTTATTGGGGATGCAAGCACACTGCTTGTATTTGGGATGCATGCACGCTGCCTGTCATTGGGATGCCAGCACACTGCCTGTATTGGGCATGCCAGCACACTGCCTGTATTGGGCATGCCAGCACGCTGCCTGCATTGGGGATGCCAGCACACTGCCTGTAATTGGGTTGCCCGCACACTGCCTGTATTGGGGATGCGTGCACACTGCCTTTATTGGGGATGCCAGCACACTGCTTGTATTTGGGATGTCCGCACACTGACTGTAATTGGGATGCCAGCACACTGCCTGTATTGGGGATGCCTGCACACTGCCTGTAATTGGGATGCCCGCATACTGCCTGTATTGGGGATGCCCGCACACTGCCTGTAATTGTGATGCCCGCACACTGCCTGTATTTGGGATGCCCGCACACTGCCTGCAATTGTGATTCCCGCACACTGCCTGTATTGGGGATGCGCACACACAGCCTTTATTAGGGATGCCAGCACACTGCTTGTATTTGGGATGCCAGCACTCTGCCTGTAATTGGGATGCCCACACACTGCCTGTATTGGGGATGCCAGCACACTGCCTGTATTTGGGATGCCCGCACACTGCCTGTAATTGTGATGCCTGCACACTGCCTGTATTAGGGATGCGCGCACACTGCCTTTATTGGGGATGCCCACACACTGCCTGTATTAGGGATGCCCGCACACTGCCTTTATTGGGGATGCCAGCACACTGCCTGTATTGGGGATGACAACACACTGCCTTTATTGGGGATGCCCACACAATGCCTGTATTAGGGATGCCTGCACACTGCCTGTATTGGGGATGCCCACACACTGCCTGTATTGGGGATGCCAGTACACTGCCTGTATTGGGGATGCACGCACACTGCCTTTATTGGGGATGCAAGCACACTGCTTGTATTTGGGATGCATGCACGCTGCCTGTCATTGGGATGCCAGCACACTGCCTGTATTGGGCATGCCAGCACACTGCCTGTATTGGGCATGCCAGCACACTGCCTGTATTGGGGATGCCAGCACACTGCCTGTATTGGGCATGCCAGCACACTGCCTGCATTGGGGATGCCAGCACACTGCCTGTAATTGGGTTGCCCGCACACTGCCTGTATTGGGGATGCGTGCACACTGCCTTTATTGGGGATGCCAGCACACTGCTTGTATTTGGGATGTCCGCACACTGACTGTAATTGGGAGGCCAGCACACTGCCTGTATTGGGGATGCCTGCACACTGCCTGTAATTGGGATGCCCGCATACTGCCTGTATTGGGGATGCCCGCACACTGCCTGTAATTGTGATGCCCGCACACTGCCTGTATTTGGGATGCCCGCACACTGCCTGTATTGGGGATGCCAGTACACTGCCTGTATTGGGGATGCACGCACACTGCCTTTATTGGGGATGCAAGCACACTGCTTGTATTTGGGATGCATGCACGCTGCCTGTCATTGGGATGCCAGCACACTGCCTGTATTGGGCATGCCAGCACACTGCCTGTATTGGGCATGCCAGCACACTGCCTGTATTGGGGATGCCAGCACACTGCCTGTATTGGGCATGCCAGCACACTGCCTGCATTGGGGATGCCAGCACACTGCCTGTAATTGGGTTGCCCGCACACTGCCTGTATTGGGGATGCGTGCACACTGCCTTTATTGGGGATGCCAGCACACTGCTTGTATTTGGGATGTCCGCACACTGACTGTAATTGGGAGGCCAGCACACTGCCTGTATTGGGGATGCCTGCACACTGCCTGTAATTGGGATGCCCGCATACTGCCTGTATTGGGGATGCCCGCACACTGCCTGTAATTGTGATTCCCGCACACTGCCTGTATTTGGGATGCTCGCACACTGCCTGCAATTGTGATTCCCACACACTGCCTGTATTGGGGATGCGCACACACTGCCTTTAATAGGGATGCCAGCACACTGCTTGTATTTGGGATGCCAGCACTCTGCCTGTAATTGGGATGCCCACACACTGCCTGTATTGGGGATGCCAGCACACTGCCTGTATTTGGGATGCCCGCACACTGCCTGTAATTGTGATGCCTGCACACTGCCTGTATTAGGGATGCGCGCACACTACCTTTATTGGGGATGCCAGCACATTGCTTGTATTTGGGATGCCAGAACACTGCCTGTATTGGGGATGCCTCACACTGCCTATATTGGGTATGCACACACACTGCCTGCATTGGGGATGCCCGCACACTGCCTGTAATTGGTATGCCTGCACACTGCCTGTATTTGGGATGCCTGCACAATGCCTGTATTTGAGATGCCTGCACAATGCCTGTATTTGAGATGCCTGCACAATGCCTGTATTTAGGATAGAAACATAGAAGGTTGACGGCAGAAGGAGACCATACAGTCCATCTAGTCTGCCCTTATGTGTATACTGTATGTACTCTTTATCTTAGGATAGATGTGTGCTTATCCCAGGCATGTGTAAATTCAGTGACTGTTGATTTTTCAACTACCTCTGCTGGAAGTTTGTTCCAAGCATCTACTACTCTTTCTGTAAAATAATATTTTCTAACATTGCTCCTGATCTTCCCCCTAACTAGCTTCAGGTTGTGCCCCCTTGTTCTATCATTAAGCTTCTTCTTAAAACACTTCCCTCCTGAACCTTATTCAATCCTTTCACATATTTAAAGGTCTCAATCATGTCCCCCCTCTCCCTTCTTTCCTCCAGACTGTACAAATTAAGTTCTTTAAGTCTCTCCTGATAAGTTTTAAGTTTAAGTCCTTCCACCATTTTCGTTGCCCGCCTTTGGACAGGTTCTATTTGAATAATGTCTTTTTGCAGGTAAGGTCTCCAGAACTGCACACAGTATTCTAGCTGTAGCCTTACCAGGGCTCTATACAGCGGCATCACAACCTCCCTCTTCCTACTGGTGATGCCTCGAGCTATGCAGCCGAGCATCCTGCTTGCTTTTCCCACTGCCTGGCTACACTGTCCACTCATCTTGCAGCTATCAGTAATCAGTACCCCTAAATCTCTCTCCTCCGAGGTCCTGGCTAACACAGTACTGCCCATACGGTACTCAGAGCAGGGATTCCTTCTACCCAAGTGCATGATTTTACATTTAGAGACATTAAACTCTAGTTTCCACAGTTTTGACCATCTATCCAGTAAGGCTAAATCATTTTCCATGTTGCAGACACCTCCCGGAATATCCACCCTATTACTAACCTTTGTATCATCAGCAAACAGACAAACTTTTCCTACCAAGCCTTCTCCTATGTCACTTACAAATATATTAAAAAGAATGGGGCCCAGGACAGAGCCCTGCGGCACACCATTTGTAACTCGCCTTTGTTCAGATTGCCTGTATTTGGGATGCCTGCACACTGCCTGTATTTGGGATGCCTGCACACTGCCTGTATTTGGGATTCTTGCACACTGCCTGTATTTGGGATGCCTGCACACTGCCTGTATTTGGGATGCCTGCACACTGCCTGTATTTGGGATACCTGCACACTGCCTGTATTTAGGATGCCTGCACACTGCCTGTATTTGGGATGCCTGCACACTGCCTGTATTTGGGATGCCTGCACACTGCCTGTATTTGGGATACCTGCACACTGCCTGTATTTAGGATGCCTGCACACTGCCTGTATTTGGGATGCCTGCACACTGCCTGTATTTGGGATGCTTGCACACTGCATGTATTTGGGATGCCTGCACACTGCCTGCATTTGGAATGCCTGCACACTGCCTGTAATTTGGGATGCCCCTCACTACCTTTAATGTGGGATACCGCTCACTGACTGTAATGTGGGATGCCCCATACTCCCTTTAATGTGGAATACTGCCTATAAAATGGTTTCATTTCCACTCCACTTACGGGACCATTTTTGCCTCGGATTGCTTGAACATGTATTGCGGCTATGTGGAGGAGTATGTAGTAGTAGTAGGAGTAGTGAGCTGCGGCTATGGTTAGCCTGCACCACAAGGAAGAGGCAAGCAATTTCAGGTATGACCAAGATGCTTGGCTGCCTGCAATTTTGGCGAACGGCTCGTTCCAGAGGCTGGGTGCCCTCTCCGTGGGGATGTCCCAGCCTGCGCTGAGCCGCACGCTATCCAAGTTTCTGGATGGCATGGCTACTATTAAGGGTTGATTCAAAGAAACATGTAACAGCTTGGATTTGGGTCACGATCATCCTATTTTTCACGTCCGCTCGTGCGTTCGTATGAACTTGCGAGTGATTCAATAAGCAAATACGTTTCTATCCTAAAATATACGTCCGTTCGTATGGCAGTTCGGGAATCAGACCTATGTCAGTTTCCATCCTGAATTTTCCGTTTCATTTCTCAGGTTGCAACATTGGTTTTGCCCTTTTTCCTTTTTGGTCTGGACGTAAATCCTTCTGATCTTGCGGCTCCGCACTACAAACTTACCTCATTAAAGTGCATTCTAAATATTTGGTCTTTTATTTTTCTTTATTTCATTCATTTTGTAGTAACCAACCATTAATGAATGCATTTGCATAAGTAAATCTTACTTTGTTTAATTTTTACTTAACTTGCATTTTTTACTTGTGGATTTAATTTTAATATTTATGCTTCAAATGGTACAACTTTAAATTTTTAGTGTGGTTACCCACACCCTCTACATACAGATTGCTCACAAATATTAAAAAACACCCAGCAACTTCTGCATGTTATGAGCCTAGAAACAGCCAAGATGGCGGCTCAGGTATTCTGGGGCAGCCTGCAAACAGAAAGGGCCTTGTGACTGTGTTGCTCTGGATTCTTTGATTTCTGACCTTTCCATGCCCCCAGCTCTGCTGTGTCTGTGCAAAATACAGCAGTAACCCACATCCAGCACTTTATCCCGCTCTCCTCTCCTCAGTAAGTGTGATGCATCTGACCAAAGATGTGCTTAAATAATTAAACAAAGCAAAGGTAAACAACTACACCAATAAATGCAATCTAAAAATATTATTCTAGGACCTCAATTTTAAAATAAATAACAACGGACATAAGTTTCTTTAATTAACGCAAATATATTGCAAAATAAAGGTTTACATGCAAAGGACTAATTAAGGTCCACATTAAAATGCTTTTATAAGGCATACATGAATCAGGTATGCATTGCCATACAATTTATGGCCTCGGCCATGCTGATACATGCAGTTCATTGGAGCACAAGACGCGCAGACTCCTCCACATAGCCAAAAAACCTGTTCACGAACAGCAATCCAGCTGCTAAAAGGTGTCGGCTGTGGCTTTCTTTTAAAACGCGTTTAGAGGTTTCTCTGAATCACACCTAAACACATCCAATTAACCTAAGTTTTACGTTTTGATAGTAAGTTTTAGGATTTGATCCTAAGTTTTACGTTTTGATCCTAAAATTTAGGAACGAACTTCCGCTGATCGTAAGAGCATATACGCATTCGTACGTAGGCTCGTGCGAGTCGTAAATGGCCAAAAAAACAGGAAAAAATGACTAACACCCACCCAAACTTACGATTCTCGATACGAAATCAATTAACTTTTGCTCTTTGAATCGAGGGGTAAGTCCCTAATATATTTTCTTTCCGGACGACATGGTAGCCTGGAACGCGCTTAAGTTGTTTTTTTTTTTTATATCGCCGACATGCCCAACGTTATGGGTGCGATTGATTGCACACACGTTGCATTGGTCCCTCCCGCAGGTGACGAGTACATCTATAGATAAGTTAATTATGTCATTTGGTTATATTGTTTAGGCAAACAGTATTGTAACTATCTATTAATCCCTCCGTCTAAAGTGTCCCTGTGAAACAGTTTACAATGTATACCTTAATCCCTCCTTCTAAAGTGTCCCTGTGAAGCAGTTTACAATGTATACCTTAATCCCTCCTTTTAAAGTGTCCATGTGAAACAGTTTACAATATATACCTTAATCCCTCCTTCTAAAGTGTCCCTGTGAAACAGTTTACAATGTATACCTTAATCCCTCCTTCTAAAGTGTCCCTGTGAAACAGTTTACAATGTATACCTTAATCCCTCCTTCTAAAGTGTCCCTGTTAAGCAGTTTACAATGTATACCTTAATCCCTCCTTCTAAAGTGTCCCTGTGAAGCAGTTTACAATGTATACCTTAATCCCTCCTTCTAAAGTGTCATACCTTCATCAATTTTTTTTTATGTAGGCCTTATCAAACCATTTTAATGCTGACCTTAATTAGTCATTAGCATGTTAATCTTTATTTTCTTCCACATCCATATAATATGTGTGATTTAAACTACTTATGTACTTGGTTAATGTTATTTGGATTGTAGAACTGTCTTTTTTTTTGGTTGTTAGGAGTTAGTGTTTGAGTTGTTTACCTTGGCTTGATGTAATTCTTTTTTTTTGTTTGTTTCAGGAACCGCAAGATGGGCCACTCACTGAATGTCCAAGCAGTGGTTGGCCAGGCTCATCCCATGATGCTTATATCTTGCGGAGCTCCGGATTATTCCGTCGGTTTGATTCTGGAGAATTCTCTAATGGATGGCTCCTTGGTAAGTTTCCTCAAATTCCATCATTCCCTTTTCACTGTATGCCTATGAATATAGTTGATGACCCATGTCTTAACCTATGGCTGTTTATTTCCCTTGATGACATGTTAAACAATAATGTTGCTTAGAATGTGTAATTTATGTAAGTATTTTGTGTTTCTTTCAGGGGATTCTGCCTATCCACTTCTTCCCTGGCTGCTGACACCCGTTCTTTGGCCGCAGAATGATGCCCAGGAGGCATACAATCGGGCCCACTGGAAGACCCGGGTCCTAGTGGAGATGGCCTTTGGACCCGGGACTTTGAAGTCCAGATTTCGATGTTTGGACCATACAGGGGGGGCACTGCAATATGACCCCAAATAATACTTGCATGCTGCATGCTGCATAACTTTGTCATCATGCAGTGTGTTACCGGTATGTCGATCTGCCCCTCTCTCCACCAAGCCAGGAGACAGATGACCTATATGATGGCACCCCTAGTGCCTCTGGTCAATCAGTGTGGGCACACCTTTTTCCTCCTATTTTTCGTAACATTTGTTTTGTTTGTTTGTTTATGTTGTTGTGTGTTTTGAATATTATTTGCCTCTGTGAAGGCTTTTTTCTTTTGTCCCAAAAATATAGTAATGAGTTAATTACTAAAAATGTTACACCTGATTTGAGCCTCAGCAGTTTATTTTCTCATGTTTGTCCTTAAAAACCTTAATATCCAAACAACACAAACAGTAATGCATCAACTTAGGCAAAAACAGCTAAAGTCACATTCAATCTATTTTATTGAAATATGTAAATTTTTATTTGAAGGGCACTCGCAGACTCCATGTACATACATTTTAAAACAGAACTATAAATTGGGGCAGACTCCTGGCCCCTAGCAATTGGCCACATCCAGGAGTTCTGAAGTAATTGACTACAGACCGAAGTTTCCCCGCCCACATTTGCCACCCTCTCCTCCTCGCCCACATTTGCCACCGGCACAGGTAGAAACCAGCCATACCTATGCCACATCCACGCCTGTAAGTTCGGTGGCCACCCAGCCAATGACCCCCAGTCCTAATGCCAGTCCAGTCCAAACTTTGCCATGGCCAAATGTTTTTTTTGGCCAGGCAAGAATGTCCCCCAATATTGCCAACAAACATGATGAGCCAGCCAGCATTTTCTTAGGCCCAAGCCTGCAGCGTGGAAGCTTGAGCGGCTGCTTCAGTGAGGCTTAAGCTCAGCCATTGGCTAGTGGGGTATGTGAGCACTCTAATGAGCTATATGGCCGAATTCCAAAACAAACCAGCAAAGTCAGAAACAACCCAATCTTGGTAGTGCTCACCACACAGGTAAATAGAGTTTGGATGTAGAGCAAAGATGTGGAGATCCAAGTCAAATAGATCTTAAAATTGATGTTGCCCTGCATGTTAGGAGGCTCCTAACATGCATGTCTTGCATGTTAAGAGGCTTTACGGAAAATAAATGGCGCCTTAGGGGCCAACAGTCAGCTTGCAAATAGCATTTGGCTTCAGAGTATGCTGCTGTGCATTCTTGCAATGTTGACCTTTCTCTGACCTCAGCTCAAGTTTGTCTGACCAAAGCACACCTACAACCCCAGTGGTAGAAACACAAAAAAGTAAGTGTTGTCTATTATTGACTAGATTCACATCACATGCAGTGCTTGGGTAAGAGAAATTGTTTAATATTCACCAGAAATACTGTCCAATGTGGTGTATGGCCTGCAAAACTTTTTAAGGACCATTAACTACTGCACCCTGGGAGAGTGGCCAGTATGAAGGACATTCCTCAGACATTAAACGCCCGCAGAAAACTCCCCTCAAAGGCACTCCCTAGGGGCCTATGTTCATATCTGCCTGTGAGCCTCATTTCACAAGTTTACAATAGATCACATTAAAACAAACATTACTAACCTGCAGAAATGTCCTGGATGTCCGAGTCGTGTCTCCCAGAGAGGCCCTCTAATGCGACGGGGTGTATTAACGCCAGGACCATTTCTTCAGCTCTGGTATATTGGAATTTGGTGGGGAAGCCTCCGCAAGTTTGTAAGCTGAAAAATAGAGGTTTAAAATTATTTGCCATTGTGATCCCTACAACAAGCAGCAAAATGCAAACCTAAAAGATGTACCTGTGATTGTGCCATTTATTCTGCTTCTTCCGTACTGCATACTTCAGGTCAGATATTTTCCTCTGGATCTGCTCCACATCTTTCCTCTCGTCCCCCGCTGCACGCTGCATTCACCTGTCTGGTGAGCTCTTCCCAGATTTGGCTTTTTCTCAGTTTGCTGGTTGCTTTGGAATGGCGGCCAAATAGCTCATCATAATGAAGTGTGAGGCCACTTGCCAAGGCTAGGGTTTGTACCTCTCCAAAACGCCCGCTCAACTGGCCTCGCTGCAATGTTCGACCTAATGGTTGTTCTTCTGGCTCATCTATGTTTGGTGGCAATTCAGGGGACATTCTGGGCTGGCTGTGTGGTGATGAATCGCCCGTCACATGGCTGGAAAAAGACTGGACTGGCATTAGGACTGGGGGTCATTGGCTGGGTGGCCACAGAACTAGCAGGCGTGGATGTGACACAGGTCTCGCTGGTTTCCACCTGTTCCAGTGCCAAATGTGGGCGAGGAGGAGAGGGTGTGCTTGGTGGGCTTGGGCTTCGGGTCCTCTGCTTACTTTTCCCCTTGGAACTTGCGTTCCGTTTATCATGGGATGTGGTAGGGCGGGGAGCAGGAGAGGTTGTGCTTGGTGGGCTTGGGCTTCTCACCCTCTTCTCCTTTCTTCTCCTTGGACGTTGTGCTCCCTTTCTCTTTGGATGTGGTTCTTGGTGGGCTTGGGCTTCTGGCCCTCTGCTTACTTTTCCTCTTGGAACTTGTGCTCCGTTTATCATGGAATGTGGTTGTGCGGGGAGTAGGAGAGGGTGTTCTTGGTGGGCTTGGGCTTCTGGCCCTCTGCTTACTTTTCCCCATGGAACTTGTGCTACCTTGCTGTTTGGATGTGGTTGCACGGGGAGCCATCTTCTTTGAGGATCCTTCCTTGCAGGTGCTTGATGTTTGCTGGAGTTGTGGCCAATGTAGCCTTGTGGTGGCCACTTTTGCTCTGCGTTGCAGGCACCTTTGTAGTAGATTTGTGCGACGGAGTGCTCGGTCTGGAGGATGAAGTGTCCTCATGCTGCTCTGCCCTTTTGGTCTTGGCCTCCTTTGCTGCTGGTTGCTTAGCGCTAGCTTTCTTGGGTGCCATGATGACAATATCAAATAGAATGAGCTGTGTGTCCATTACCCTTTAAATACTAATGACTGGGTATGACGCATTCGCGTACGCGTGCATACAGCCTTTCGTCCAGCCGTGCGGAACCCGGAAACCACTGGGGCATTACCTATCTGCTGCGGACAAGAATAAAGATGGCGCCCACGATCTTCACCCGCCAACAACAAGAGCTCATTATGCTCGTAAGTGTATTGTAAGGACGTTGATTTGCCATCTAAATGCATGCATAGGCCTTAAGGAAGCGCAGGAAGAATCAGTTGTTTTTAAAAGTGATTTAAACTCCGTGCCAAACAGAAGTTAGTGCGCACATGTGACTACCAACTCACTTGCATGTAGAAGGATAGTTTAAGGCTAGAAATGTGTTTGGGAATGTCATTTATTCAACTGATCTAATTGTGAATGATATTTGTATGCTGTTTGATCTAACAACTCTTTTGTTTTTTGTGTTTTTTAGACTATGCTTCAGCGCAGTTACAACTACCTGCCCAACGCATTCGAGAAGAGGAATTTGGCCCTGGAGATCATGGCCCTGATCCACCAGCAAACGGACACCACCTTCACCCAAACGCAGATCATGCAGCACTGGTCCGACCTGAAGCGGCTACACATGCCCCGGGTGCGGCGATTTTTTGCGCTCCATTTCCCAAGTAAGTTCATACGAATTGCATGCTAGATGTAACTAATACAGAAGGTAGGCCTTTATTTTTAAATGCTTTTCTTTTATAGTGTTGGAAATGGAGTATCGCATTAGACCCACCCGGAGGCGCGCAGTCCGGCCAGTGCGGCATGAATCTGCAGCCGCAAGTGAAGGTGGTGTATCTCCAGGGCCAAGTTCCTACCCCTCCTCTGTAGCTGTGTCAGACCAGCCCCTGGACCTTTCTACAGAGGAGGGGCGTCACCGCGTGGGCAGGGGGGTCGTACCAAACGACTGAGCCATTAGCCTCTGGCATGTGACTCTTAATGTAATCCCACACACATACATGCTATTTAAACCAAAGCTTATTCAATTAATATCTTTTTATAGATGAATATGTAGCGGGTGAAGGATCTGGAGCAGAGACCGCAGCAGATCATGCCCTGGAGGAACATGGAGAAGGTGGGTGATGTCACACACACATTTTAAGTGTCATTTGCTTACTGTTGAATCAGACATTAGAAGTGAACCTATTTTAAATGTCTCTACAGCCTCACATTCCCAGCAGTGGCAGGTCCTACACCATAGGGTGGTCCCCCAAGCAGAGGTCGCCCACCACCGAAGTAAGTTACAATGTTAATATTTTGGGTATGTGTAAAATAACATCATCAACAATCAACCTCAATCCATTGTCAATGTCCTTAGCATAATGACATATGGCCTCTTCCTTTAAGAAATGCCTTAGCATAATGACATATGGCCTCTTCCTTTAAGAAATGCCTTAGCATAATGACATATGGCCTCTTCCTTTAGGAAATTCCTTAGCATAATGACATATGGCCTCTTCCTTTTACCTTAGCATAATGACATATGGCCTCTTCCTTTAAGAAATGCTTTAGCATAATGGCATATGGCCTCTTCCTTTAAGAAATGCCTTAGCATAATGACATATGGCCTCTTCCTTTAAGAAATGCCTTACCATAATGACATATGGCCTCATGAGTTAGCTTGCAACGTAATAATCATTCCATCCACAGGTGTTAAGCATGTATTTGCAGAGCAATAATATTTTTTTATTTGTTTTAGAGACACCACACATGCAGGATTGGCACAAATCAGTGCCACGGTGTTTCGGTTGGTGGGCGAGATGCAGCAGCTGCGCGATTCGTGGGGGACCACAGATGAAGAATAATTATCTGGGGCCTGCCATTGCTTTGTATATAGTTTTATTGGTTTTTAAAATTTGTAAAAAATTAAAATATTTTTAAAGATATATTCTTTTGATAAACAAAAAAAAAAAAACATTTTGTACTTGCAAAAATTTGCAACAATTTTACAAAAAAAGGCACCAAAAAATGCCAGTTGCAAAAAAAAAAAAAACTTGTTTCTGTGTCATTTTCTGTTCTAAATACATTCATTAAGGGTTGGTAGGAAAAAAAACGTAGGAAAAAGCCAAAAATCAAAAATGAAGAAGATACAGACCGTAATGTGATTTAGGTAAGCATGAGGTGCGCAAAGAGAAGAAGAATGAAACCGCAATGTAATTAAGGTAAGCATTAGGTGCGCAAAGGGAAGAAGAAGGAAACCGCAATTTAATTGAGGTAAGCTTTAGGTGCACAAAGGGAAGAAGAATGAAACCGAGATGTAATTGAGGTAAGCATTAGGTGCACTAAATGAAGAAGATACAGACCGCAATGTAATTGAGGTAAGCATTAGGTGCGCAAAGGGAAGAAGAATGAAACTGTGATGTAATTGATGTAAGCATTACGTGTGCAAAGGGAAGAAGAATGAAACCCCAATGTAATTGAGGTAAGCATTAGGTGCGCAAAGGGAAGAAGAATGAAACCGCAATTTAATTGAGGTAAGCATTAGGTGCACTAAATGAAGAAGATACAGACCGCAATGTAATTGAGGAAAGCATCAGGTGCGCAAAGGGAAGAAGAATGAAACTGTGATGTAATTGATGTAAGCATTAGGTGTGCAAAGGGAAGAAAAATGAAACCGCAATGTAATTGAGGTAAGCATTAGGTGCACAAAGGGAAGAAGAATGAAACCGCAATGTAATTGAGATAAGCATTAGGTGCGCAAAGGGAAGAAGAATGAAACCGCAATGTAATTGAGGTAAGCATTAGGTGCGCAAAGGGAAGAAGAATGAAACCGCGATGTAATTGAGGTAAGCATTAGGTGCACAAAGGGAAGAAGAATGAAACCGCAATTTAATTGAGGTAAGCTTTAGGTGCACAAAGGGAAGAAGAATGAAACCGCGATGTAATTGAGGTAAACATTAGGTGCACTAAATGAAGAAGATACAGACCGCAATGTAATTGAGGTAAGCATTAGGTGCGCAAAGGGAAGAAGAATGAAACTGTGATGTAATTGATGTAAGCATTAGGTGTGCAAAGGGAAGAAAAATG
The DNA here is from genome assembly GCA_027917425.1 of Gastrophryne carolinensis. NCBI lineage: Eukaryota > Metazoa > Chordata > Amphibia > Anura > Microhylidae > Gastrophryne > Gastrophryne carolinensis. The sequence goes on from CM051234.1 coordinate 220,745,829, forward strand.
AAACTGCAGTGTAATTGAGGTAAGCATTAGGTGCGCAAAGGGAAGAAGAATGAAACCGCAATGTAATTGAGATAAGCATTAGGTGCGCAAAGGGAAGAAGAATGAAACCGCAATGTAATTGAGGTAAGCATTAGGTGCGCAAAGGGAAGAAGAATGAAACCGCGATGTAATTGAGGTAAACATTAGGTGCGCAAAGGGAAGAAGAATGAAACCGCAATTTAATTGAGATAAGCATTAGGTGCACAAAGGGAAGAAGAATGAAACCGTGATGTAATTGATGTAAGCATTAGGTGTGCAAAGGGAAGAAAAATGAAACCGCAATGTAATTGAGGTAAGCATTAGGTGCGCAAAGGGAAGAAGAATGAAACAGCGATGTAATTGAGATAAGGAGTATTCATCACGCTTTAGATATTGGAGCGTGTTCAATGTCACTATCACTTCCGGGTTCTGCAGCCGCATTCGGCTGCTCACGTAATTGATCACACTACTATAAATACAGTTAGACTTCTGAGCTGATTATCCTAGTTAAAGCCCCATGAGGGTGAAATGCGTTGGAATAATCAGCTTTTATACTTCAATCTGAGTACATGCCGTTCCCGGGTGTCTGCGTGGTGAGAGCTACTATTGACATTGCAGCTGTACCTGAATTGTGCCTACTTTTATTGAATGTCTTGTGAGTGCAATTTTACCCATTAAAATATCGATATATTTTTAGACAATCTGCACTATATTTGCTTTTATTTTTTCTTTTATGGTCAATTTACTTTGAACCACTATTGAATCATTGATGCGGAGTCCCCTTTTCTGAGCATGGTTCTGGATTAGGAGGTTGATGATTTTTCCTTATAAGCCTATGTTCTAAATTTGACCCTTTGGAGGCTGTGTTGATGATCTGGAGCGAACCTAAGGGAGACCAGGATTTAATTAAGAAATTACATCTTTTGTCGATTTATATTGGCCATCTGGTAAGAGGCTTGAGTGATTGGTGGTGGATTGTCCAGTGTGTGAACACGTGTGGATTTGCCTAAATCACGGTGGACTACTAAGAGCTCTGTGTTACCATATATATATATATATGACAATTGTTAATTGAGATAAGCATTAGGTGCGCAAAGGGAAGAAGAATGAAACCGCAATGTAATTGAGGTAAGCATTAGGTGCGCAAAGGGAAGAAGAATGAAACCGCGATGTAATTGAGGTAAGCATTAGGTGCGCTAAATGAAGAAGATACAGACAGCGATGTAATTGAGGTAAACATTGTTGCAGAAGTGAGTGAACAAATATGTAGACAAGCACATTAATGAGTTAATTTTGTTGTGTGCAGGCGTAAGGACGTAAATATTTCCGTCTGGATGTTTATAGAAACATAGAAACATAGAAGGTTGACGGCAGAAGGAGACCATACGGTCCATCTAGTCTGCCCTTATGTGTATACTGTATGTACTCTATCTTAGGATAGATGTGTGCTTTTCCCATATAGAAAAAAGAATTCAGAATCTAACGGGAAACGTAAATCATTCGTTTGAGGTGACGTTGCAAAAAGGACAAAAACGGAAGCCTACGTTGTTTCATGAGTAACCTAAACAAAAAACGAAAGTTGGCGTACGAACGGACGAACACTTTACTGAAGGCTTGCGATGCATGCTTAGAATCACTTGTACACTTATACGCAAGCGGGGAAAAAAAAACAGATCGACACAAAAACGCAATTCTTTTTATGTCTCTCTGAATCAACCCTAGTGTCTATAATGGGGTGATTGGTAGGGTGTATTTTAGCACATCATTTGGTTCAGAATATTTTTTTTCTAATTCTTTTCTTCCAAATCCAGGGTGCGTCTTATAGGCGGGTTCGTCTTATAGGGCGAAAAATACGGTAAATGGAGGTAGTCATACAGGTGTACATCTGACATACAAACTTGGAGGCCGATTCATTAATAGCGCCAGGTAGCGACAGATGAGCGCCAGTAGCATTATTTTCACAGCGCACGCTAGTATTCGCTGTGCTTGGCCATTGTTCGGCTGTCGACAGCGACTCAGTCGGTGTGCGGTAATGTTGAATATTGGGTGAGGAGTCGCTATTTGACAGGTTCCGCGCTGTATAGGAGCGCATGACAGCGACTGGCCATAGCGACCGGCTCCCACCATATTCATTAACAAATCACGTTCAAAAAATTCTCGCGCTGTGAAATGCATGTTTAAACCCCAGAGCGCTGGCGGCGATGGGTTAAAAGTAGTTTTTTAACCCCCAAACAACCATATTTTTGGAAAAAAAAAAAAAAAACATGTTTTTACAAACATTTTGTAATATGAATACATTAATATCAGACCTGTAATATCAATTCTGCACAAATTTTTTATTTTTATTTTTTTACCTTAAAAAAATATCTAACATTGCAGAAGTGGTCACAGAATTTTTGCCATTTAAAAAAAAAAAAAAAAAAAAAACATTAATAGCAATTAATTATGAATATTTAAAGATTGCTCCATTGAAATGCATTGGAGAGCGCCAGGTAGCGAGAGGTCATACCTGTCGCTGTTCAAGGTCACTCGCTGGCGCTGTGGGGTGAGGCTTGAATAATGATGAATGATTCGCTATCTGCCACTCTGTCAGCCGCTAAGCAGGATCGGCTTGATAAATGTGTGATTGCGGAGCCGGCGTTCTCGTGGCGGTGAGCGTCATTACCGTTCGCTCACCATTCGCTACCTGGCGCTATCCCTTGTTAAATAAGGGCCTTGGTGTAAAATCAAAGCAATATAGTTATAAATGTTATAACTAAATACTAGACATAGACACAGCTGCAAATGGCCTCTGCATTTTATAATGTACTTAATATGGTATCTATTAAAAAAAATAAACACATTAAACATATGTAAATGTAAATATGATAAATTAGGAGCCAAGCACACTAGTGTATATTTGTTGTGGTAAGGCAGTAAAGTCAGTTTCCATAAGATGGTATTATGGCCTCCATACCTTATTTAAAGATGGTGTTTCTTACACTTTGCTAAACTAAGACGTCCAAAGCCTGTAACTGGCCATCCTAAAAGAAATAGAATCTACATAAAAGTAGACATCTTGAAAGGCCTTAGTCCTATGTTATAGTTAGAGGTGTCTTTAAAGTGGTCCCATTAAGCTTTATGGTTTTTCTGCAAGAATGGTATCTTCAAGTGGAGCAACCACCTTTTTTGGGTCTATAAGTTTCGAAGGGTGGTAGTCTCCCTCTTTATGTGTGAAGCCCCAACAAGGGGACTTGCTCCAATATAAAAAGCACCAGGGGCATGCGCTGAAGCTGGACGAGGAGCAGACAGTTCTGAAACCTGCAGAAGCCTGTGGAAATGCACCTGAGCTGGTTAAGCAAGGTTTATTTTTTGGTTTTGCCTGTCAGCAAGCAGCACTAAATTGTGGCTGTATACAGTTTGTTGGTTGTCATGTTTTTTCTGTCTAATTTTAAACATAACAAATATTTTTAAACATACCTTTTGCTCAGAAAGCTGTGCTTGAAATAAGCATGCCTTACAAGTGGTAAGTTGGTGGTAAATTGTGACCAATCCTGGTCAACTTGGTATATGAAATACTGCTAACTATATCTGATTTATTTTTGAAAATCAGTGTGTGTTAATACCGACACATCTAAAAGATAGCAAGGGTTTTGTTTCTCTCCTGCATCCCTGCTGAGTAGGAGGGGTTAACTTGGTTCGGGTGGTTTAAAGAACTAAGCTCAGTTTTTTCAGCACCTCTGAGTTTGATCTTTAAAGACTCACTAACAACTGGTGTAGTACAAAGGGATTGGCGCAAGGCACATATGGTGAATATGGTGTCCATTATTAAAAAGGGTTCTTGGTCTTCTCTGGGCAATTACAGACCTCTAAGCTTAACATCCATTGTGGGAAAATTGCTTGAGGGAATCTAAGAGACTACATACAGGAATATGTAAATATGCATAATATTCTATGTACACAGTTTTACTAAGGAGCAAAGCTGCCATACTAACCTAATTGGCTTCTATGGTGAGTAGGAGCCTGGACAGAGGGATGGCTGTAGATATAGTTTTTCTTGATTATGGAAAAGCATTTGACACTGTCCCTCATAGACACTTATTGAGGAAATTGAGGTCTTCAGGATTAGAAAATACAGTTTGTGAGAAGGTTGTTGAAAACTGGCAGAAGGATTGTGTGCAGAGTTGCAGTTAATGATACCTACTGGTATTAAGCGGTATACCCCAAGGTTCAGTGTTGGGCCCTCTGTTATTCAATTGGTTATACATGATATAGAAGATGGATTAAGAGCACCTTCTGTATTTTTGCGGATGAAACCAAGATATGTAGTGCAGTGCAGTCTATTGAAGATGAAGTTACTATGTAACTATTAACTATGTATATCATTGCATTAAAAGAGGCACGGAGAAAGGATGCCATGATTTCGGAAAGAATGCAGAGTAGAGCCACCAAACTAATAAGGGGAATGAAGGATCTTAGTTATGAAGAAAGATTACAGGAATTAAATCTGTCTTGAGAGAAGACAGATGACGGGATGAATAACCTGTACAGCGCAGCCGGCCTCCCTGCTCCCATTATACAGCAAACACTTACCGGCATGGTGGGAGTGGGGAGGCCGGCTGCGCTGACAGCGCAGCCGGCCTCCCCGCTCCCACCATGCCGGCATTTTTTTTTTCAGCAAACACTTACCGGCATGGTGGGAGCGAGGAGGCCGGCTGCGCTGTCAGCTGTCATCAGAGGACGCGTCATCAGAGGAAGCGGCTTCCTCTGATGACACGTCCTCTGATGATTTAGATTAGATTTAGATTTCGGCCCTGGAGTATGTCCCTAAATTAAGGAAAATAAAATGAGACTATGTTTTCAGAGAACTTAAATTTGCACTCAAAAGAAAATAGTTGGTATTAATTTATTTAATTTATGGTGGTGGATCTTTATGTGAGCGCTAACCAGTTTGCTGATTCTTTAAGACCAGTAAGCAATGACGATCAGCTATATACAATACTTTAGCTAATAGATTTAGATGGCTAAGAAGGAGCAGCCTTGTAATTCCATAAGTTGACCATATTAGGACATCGAGTGTCCCCCCTCTATGGGCTACTAGCCCAGCACACCAGATATAGGGGCTGGCAACCCAGGGCTCGGATGCCTTTCGGCACAGGTCCGGTGGGCCAATGAGTACTGGGCTCTTCTGCACCCCAGGTGCCCAGGCGAGGTTATGGGTAATCGGGCAGGCAATACTGGCTTGCCACTTATCAGTGCTGGTAGCCATTGGACCCCTTACTAGTTTGCAAACAGTTAAAATAAATAAGAGTAAAAAAAGGTAAAACAGTAAAAGATAAAATAAATTTAATGGGAGGCCAGCACCGGTTGGTGACATGCTGGTACCACCTGCTTGTTCCGCACATTCTCAATTTGCCAAATGGCAAAGGGGTTAGTGAACTGGCAGGGCCAGCTTGAATTTTGCTTCGCCCTGGACCCGAAGCTCATCCTTCATAGTAAGCGGTAATTTGAAAACTGTGATATTCAACACAATTACTATCATTACTTCCCACTGAATGCAGTAAAACAGTAATGGCACAACAGTTGTGCCATGTGCTTAAAGTGGACCAACACCCAGGATTTTGACTATCCTGGGTTTTGGTCCACTTTGGTGGGGCACCCCGATCGGGGGTGCCCCGCTGTCTGAAACCCCCCAGAAAGCCCCAAAAAACTTACCTCTCCCCGCTCCCACGCGACCGCGCCAGCCAATCACAGCGCTCAGAGTCGCTGTGGTATGCGCGTCCAAGGCCGCCTGGACGCGCATACCAGCTCAGCTGGCTCTAACAGGGAGCGCGCCAGCCCCGTTCCATGGGCCGCGGCTCGCGCATGTGCCGATGGAACGGGGCTGAGGTAAGGTTTGTGGGCCTCCTGGGGGGTTCCTCCCGCGGGACATCCCGATTTCGGATGCCCCGCGGGGAGGGATCTGATCGGTCCGGGGAATCTTATAGATTTCCGGGCTGATCCCCCTGGGTGTTGGTCCACTTTAATAATCTTGTTATCTGTTCCTCATCTACTACTACTACTGTATTTATTGTGATCAACATTACTAAATTTAGCTTGGATGCTAAATATACTGTAAAACTGGGGCAGTGTCTTCTACCAAAATGCTAATCCCTAGCTTATCCTACCCGTAAACTACTAGCTAGATCAATCTATCCTGGGAATATGGGAATTTGTTTCACATAATTTTACAGCACTGTATGCACAAAATCAATGGAATGAGAAAACATTTAGCAGCTGACGTTGGCAGGTTTGTTCTTTGTGAGGCACTTCTTGATTACTGATTTAGGCAGACAATGGTTAAAATTGTATCTGAACGATTACATGGGCACACTGCTGTTGCACCTCTCAATGCAAAATGTTCCCAGTAGGCCACACAGTTCAGGGGCTGGCCAGATAGAATGTGTTATACGCTAGCCCTCATGCTGTAAAAGTGCCACATACTGTATGTCTCCTGTGTTAATAGGACAGGTTTTCATGGAAGCATTGAATACTGCTCTCCCTATTAATGTAGCTGACACCTGGGCATTAAACAAGTGAAGCTGAAGCCAGAAAAGGAGGAGGGTGGGGAAATTAAAACCTGCCAATATAAGAACCCGGGGAACGATATGATGGGTGAAATCTGGGACTGATCTTTGGTTCCAGTCCACCCCTGCCTACTGGCTCCTCCTGTTAGAAGGCTACATTAAACTTTGGATGCACAGTCAGTGTCTCACGAGAAAGAACCTTGACATGGGTTTAGGGTGAATTATAGCCAAGGGGAAATTCCATCCCCCTCATCTCTACAAAGTATGTTCAAGCAGGTTGTGTAGTTTACAGTTCATAAAATGTATAACATTGTAGTGTGATGTGTACATATACATATATATATATATATATATATATATATATATATATATATAGTGGCAGACAGTGTGATAAAGTGAATTGTGTGTACATTTCCCAGGGAGTTAACAGTAGGCGAAAGGTTTTGTCTCCCTGCTCTATCCCTGGAGTGCTTGAGTTGGTTTGGGGCAGGGTGGGCATCCAACTCCACCCATCCCCAGGGTTTGAGTTGTTAATAAATTATTCAGGCTGCATCTGTGGAAGGTCTGGAGCTCAGACAGTCAGGGCTCAGTCTGGGGCACAAACATATGTGATGTGAGACATTGGAAGCTGATAAATAAACTGAATTGAATTTCTGTATCAGGCTCTACCCTTTACTGCTGTTGTTTTGGGGTAGCTGGCACCAGGTCTGCACCCAGTCAGTCTCAGGAACTGTATATGTTAAGTAAGTGCCAATCAGGCTTAGGATTTCCTTTGTTTCCTTAGGATTTCCAAAAATGGCTGCGCTGCGGTCAGTTAAATCTAACCAGCCATGTGGAGTCGCCTTTTGTCCCTGCTGTGACAATCCTGTTACAATTTATATATTCTTTTCTCTTTTTTCTGTTCTTGGTATCTTCTTCCCCACTTACATTCTTCTCCCTCTTTTTTTCTCTCTCTCTCCTTTTTCTTCTTCCTCTCATCTTGGCCAGGTAATGTGGCCATATATAGCAAATTTACTATAATGTTAATAGCAAAATAACTGAATTAAAAAAATATTGTTGGCTTAACCACCTACTACCTTCTATAGGCAGTTTATCTGAATCTGAATGCACAACACGTCCCTCTAATAGCCATTTGGCCTATTTTCTAGCCTGGAAACATATAAACCTTATCTGAATTGTCTTTTACACGTTCCTCTTCACTGCCAATCCATCTAGCAGAACTGTTTATGTTCCCCCAGCTTACGAGCTGAGCAGATTTTTATCCCCTAACCTCTTCAAGTGGAATTCCCTCATATCATGTTATTTGTATTTTTGTATATTTAATATAGTACAACATGTAACAGTATACAGCATCTTATATCCAATGAGTGTTTTAAAACTGTAATTGAATGTATATATCCAAAATGGTTTATAACATTTTCTATTGATTTGCTTAACAATGAATAAGTACTTCATAAAAATGAATAACGGTGGCACAACCTATTTACAACTATAAGCTCACAACTAGGGATGAGCGAATCGATCCGGACGAACCCGGATTCGATCCGAATTTCATGAAAAATTCGATTCGGATCGAATCCGAATTTCCCCGTGCTTCGATCGCTTGAAGTTTTCCTTTAACATCCATTCATTTACATTACAGGCATTCTAAGATGGTGGAGGGGACATGTCCAGACATCTACCCCGCTCCAGTGCATGCTGGGGCAGTCACATGCAGCCTATCAGCAGCCAGCAAGCCCGGTGACGTCACAGCGCTATTTAAGGCGGCGGCCATCTTGCTTTTCCTCATTTCTCTATTGCATTCGTGAGAGACAGGACGCTGCTGTAGTCAGGGAGAGACAGTTAGAGAGACAGGGACAGACAGGGACAGGCAGGAGACAGGTAGGAGACAGGCAGGAGACAGGCAGGAAGTCAGTGAGAAGCAGGGAAAGTTAGGAAAAATTGGAGGCAGTCACAGGGAGATTTTTTTTTTTTTTCATCCAGCCTCAGTGTTACTGGCTGGCTGACTGGCTTTTTTAGCGGTTTCAGGCTGCTTATATACTTTTGATGTTGTGCATATATACTGAACTGATCTCTCTATTTAAAGTAATTTGGCCTGTTTGAGTGCATATATACTGATCTCAAGTCTGCTGTGGGGCATCCCATTCTGTAACATCACATTAGCCTCTGTATTTACTCTAAGCTACACAGTTATTTAAAGTAATTTGGCCTGTTTGAGCCTGCTTAGACACTGTTGCTGTGAATATATACTGATCTCAAGTCTGCTGTGGGGCATCCCATTCTGTAACATCCCATTAGCCTCTGTATTTACTCTAAGCTGCACCGTTATTTAAAGTAATTTGGCCTGTTTGAGCCTGCTTAGACACTGTTGCTGTGCATATATACTGATCTCAAGTCTGCTGTGGGGCATCCCATTCTGTAACATCACATTAGCCTCTGTATTTACTGTAAGCTGCACAGTTATTTAAAGTAATTTGGCCTGTTTGAGCCTGCTTAGACACTGTTGCTGTGCATATATACTGATCTCAAGTCTGCTGTGGGGCATCCCATTCTGTAACATCCCATTAGCCTCTGTATTTACTCTAAGCTGCACACTTATTTAAAGTAATTTGGCCTGTTTGAGCCTGCTTAGACACTGTTGCTGTGCATATATACTGATCTCAAGTCTGCTTTGGGGCATCCCATTCTGTAACATCCCATTAGCCTCTGTATTTACTGTAAGCTGCAAACTTATTTAAAGTAATTTGGCCTGTTTGAGCCTGCTTAGACACTGTTGCTGTGCATATATACTGATCTCAAGTCTGCTGTGGGGGCATCCCATTCTGTAACATAACATAACCTACCTCTCTTATTTACACTAAGCAGCTCTCTTATTTAAACTAAGCAGGCCTCTTATTTACACTAAGCAGCTCTCTTATTTAAACCAAGCAGGCCTCTTGGAGGCTGATTGTCCACTTTTGGGTGTGCATTATATTCGGTTTCATATACAGTGGGGTATCCCAATTTGTAAGATAACCTACCCCAACCATGTAAACTAAAGAGGCCTGTTGCAGCCTGAGTTTCTCTGCTTGCGTATGGCCTGCATTACAATCTGTCTCTTTCAATGACATTGCATTTTGAATTGGTTTTGGTCTGCTTTAAATACACCAGGCCGCAGGGTATCCCAAACCTGCATGTTGCACCCCATCTGTTATACTAAATAAGCGTTGATCAGCATCAGCTTTATTAAGCTATTGCATTTTGCATTGGTTTTTGTCCTGCTGCCAAAACACTAGGCCCCAGGGTATCCCAAACCTGCACTTAGCAGCCTATCTGTTATACTAAGTACGCTTGTTGATCCTTCCTCAGCTTAATCAAAGTATTGCATTTTGAATTGGTTTTTGTCCTGCAGTCAAAACACTAGCCCATATGGGCATCCCAAACCAGCACATGTCACCCTATCTGTTATACTAAATAAGCTTCTACAGGCCCTTTTTTTTATTTATTTTTTTTATTTATATAGAGCTGAAATAGCTTATATAGTGAGGTAAATTTGCCATTTTGCTTCATTATATAGAGCAGCCCCTGTGTAAATCTGAGGGGCAATAGTTTATATTATGAGGTAAATTCATGGTTTTGCTATATGGAGCAGCCCCTGTGTAAATCTGAGGGGCAATAGCTTATATAGTGAGGTAAATTTGCCATTTTGCTTCATTATATAGAGCAGCCCAGTTGCCATCTAAATCAACTACTGTCCGGCCAGTACAGCTTTTCCAGGGCAAACTCTGCTAGTTGCGGACACAAGTCAAGTTTGGCTTCCCAGCAAATCCAGTGGATCCTGAAGGTGTGTTGGCATGGTCATGTCAAGGTATGACATGACCTGCTGTTTGAGGTCCAGCTCCAGGTCTTCCTGCTGCTCATGAGTAGACTCACTATGCGGGTGTAGAAAGCTACTCACTAGCGACTGAAGACTGAGGCTGCTGCTGATGGAGCTGCTGCTGCTGCTCCTTCCACCCCCCCAGCAGCCATGGCAGTGGAAGGTGATCGCAGAGGTCCCCCCGAGTCAGACCTGCAGGAGTATGGGCCATGGCGCAGATAGACATCGCCCAACTGACTACGTGGGATGTCTCTGTAGTAGGTCAGTTTGTCCTCCCTCTCAGTGGGCGTAAAAAATGCCCCCATTTTGTGCCGGAAGCGATGGTCCAATAAGTTGGAGAGCCAGAAGTCTTCCCGCTGACAAATGGAGACAATTCTGCGCTCAGTAGTACGCAAGCATGTGAGCATGCATCGTGCCATTTGTGCAAGTGACTCGGAGGGACTACCTGTCTCCATCTCCACTGTAAATTGCCACGGTGTGTCTGGGTCCTCTGTCTCGCCTTCCTCCCAACCCTCTAGCTCCTGTGGCTGCTCCTGCTCCTCCTCTCCTGTCAGATGACTAGATAAAATGGTCATTTTGTGAAACCTAAACTGTGGTTTGCTGTGCCCCACCCCCTCCTCCTCCTCCACTTCAGCCCCCACAGGCTTCATGTGGCTGTGAAATGTATGTGCCATGTCTCCAGTGCCCTGACCAGCCATGGTTTCCAACATGTGTTGTAGTACATGAAGCAGTGGAATCTCATCGTTCATCTCATAGTCCTGGCAACTGACTAATAAAGTAGCTTCCTCAAAGGGCCTGAGCAAGCGGCCGGTGTCACGTATGAGCTGCCAATGGTTTACATTGAATTTACACAGGGGTGTCCCCCTATCCGTTTGGATCATCCAGAAATCCGTGATGGCTTTTCTCTGTTCCTATAGTGGATCCTGCATATGGAGGGTGGAATTCCAACGGGTGGAAACATCGCAAATCAGACTATGTTGGGGTACACCGTTCTGACGCTGAGGCTCAATAAGGTTGTGCTTGGTGGTGTAGGAGTGCCAGAAGTGCATGCTAACTTTCTTTCCTGTTGTTCGGATGTCTTTCAGATGGGGGCAAGACTTCAGAAAACGCTTGACAACTAGACTGAACACGTGTGCCATGTCAGGACGCATGACTCTGGCTTCCTTGTCGCAGCGCAAACAAGATGTTCTTCCAAGTATCAGTCACCATGGGTCCAAATTTGCTGTTTTCGTGGATTAAGCAATGATTTCATGGATTGAGTTCTCATTTTTAGTAGTTCCTCCCATGTGTGACTCAAGGAAAACCATGTGAAGAACAGCGTGAAACCACAATCACCAAGGGGGCCTAAAAGGATATATATTGTCCACCATGAGTCCATAGTTACAGCTCCAGACGTAGACAACACTGTGCACTTTGGTACACACTGACAGGCTAAAGGACTGGCCCACCTTCTGTTCAACAACATTTTACAGGGCAGGTACTGCCATCTTCGCAAAGCAATGATACCATGGGACTCTCCACCTCGGCTCGGCACAAGCCATCAGTTCTCTGAAAGGTCCACCACTGGGTAATGCAGCAGGCTGGACTTATGGTGACACTGTCTGAGAGGAGAAATCCCTCAGACTTCAAGATTAATAATTCCAAGAATTTTTGAGGGCTAATTATTCAGAGGCAATGATACCTAGTTGTTTCTGATTTAATTACAAGGTGGAAACACACCCTCAAACAAAACTTCACTTTGGCAATACTATTGCATTTGTTTATTCATAATTTTATGTATATATACTAACTAACCTACTTTTTCTCCACAGGATTGTGGATGCTACATGAAAAACTGCCACATCGCTGAGTAGCTGATTTTTCCTACCAACAGTCCCCAATAATTCACTGCTGCTGCTGCCGCCGCCACCGCTGCAGACTCCAGGGACCCTCTTCCACTACCTCCGCTTGCAACACCTCCTCCCACGACACTCTCCTCATCACTAATTGCCCGGCTAATGGAAGAAGAGGCGAGTGTCTCCTCCACTTCTTGGCTGGGCAGTAGATGCTGAATTTTATGATTATCAGATCTTCATCAATGGATAGTGGAGCTGAACCCAAAGCATAACAACAGACAGTTGACTGGGGGTGTCAGATGCCACTTGTGATGCAGTGGACTGCTTTTGCAGCACTTCGAGACAAAGTTGCTTCATTGGCTGACACAATGACTGGTAAAGCTGTGGAACATATGGTTGAAAAGCAAGAATAACCATTTGATTTTATATGAAAAAGACCTTGGTTTATACATACTTTTTTTTTTCCAGAGACTGCCCTGCGTGGAAATGAATGGCGCATGGATCAGCCAAGCTTTCCTCCCAACAATGCCTGATGTATTCCAGTAGATTGATGACGGGGCCAGACCAACACTAAAGAAAGATGGATCGTGCAAAACAGATTTAAGGCGCTGCTCTCCAGTTACAGACATTCCTCCGCATCGGACCACAAGTAAGTATTGATAAAAAATCCTTTACGTTACTCTTACTTTTTATTAATATTCTTCGGATAAGACGGATCAGACATCCAGATTAAAAATTCCAAGAATTTTTGAGGGCTAATTAGTCAGAGGCAATGATACCTTGTTGTTTCTGATTTAGAGGCCGATTCATTAATAGCGCCAGGTAGCGACACATGAGCGCCAGTAGCGTGATTTTCACAGCGCCAGCTAGTATTCGCTGTGCTTGACAGGGGTTTGCTTGTTGACAGCGACTCAGTCGGTGTGCGGTAATGTTGAATACGGGGTTAGGGGTCGATGTTTCACAGGTTCTGCGTTGTATGGGTGTGCCTGACAGCGAATGGCCAGAGCGAACGGCTTGCTGCAGATTCATTAACAAATCACGCTCAAAAATTTCTCGCGCTGTGAATTCCTTGTTTAAACCCCAGAGCGCTGGCGGCGATGTGTGTAAAGTAGTTTTTAACCCCCAAACAACCATTTTTTTAATGTAAAAATTATACAAGTTTTTCTAAACATTTTGTAATATGAATACATTAATATCAGACCTGTAATATCAATTCTGCACATATTTTTTTTTTTTTTTTTTTACCTTAAAAAAAATATCTAACATTGCCGTAGTGGTCACAGATTTTTTGACAGTTAAAAAAAAAAAAAAAAAAAACATAAAATCAATTAATTATGAATATTTAAAGATTGCTCCATTGAAATGCATTGGAGAGCGCCAGGGAGCGACAGGTCATACCTGGCGCTGTGATGGGATTAGTAGCGGCGCTGTTCGTTGCAGTCGGCTACATGATGAATCCTGCGCTAGCTGACGCTCTCGCCGGCGCTAGCCTCATTTAGCGTGATAAATGCGTCATTGTGACCGCCGCCGGGCGTACTTGAGTCGGTAGCCGCCGTTAGCTGGCGGTACCTGGCGCTCGTCAGACACTACCTGGCGCTAGCCCTTGATAAATAAGGCCCCAAATTTAAAGGTGGAAATACACCCTCAAACAAAACTTCACTTTGGCAATACTTTTGCATTTGTTTATTCATAATTTTATGTACATATTACTAACTTAGAGGCCGATTCATTAATAGCGCCAGTTAGCGACAAATGAGCGCCAGTAGCGTTATTTTCACAGCGCACGCTAGTATTCGCTGTGCTTGGCCGTTGTTCAGCTGTTGACAGCGACTCAGTCGGTGTGCGGTAATGTTGAATACGGGGTTAGGAGTCGCTGTTTGACAGGTTCCGCGCTGTATGGGAGCGCATGACAGCGAATGGCTATAGCGAATGGCTCCCAGCATATTCATTAACAAATCACGCTCCAAAAATTCTCGCGCTGTGAAATGCTTGTTTAAACCCCAGAGCGCTGGCGGCGATGGGTTAAAAGTAGTGTTTTAACCCCCAATCAACCATATTTTTAGAAAAAAAAAAAACATGTTTTTCAAAACATTTTGTAATATGAATACATTAATATCAGACCTGTAATATCAATTCTGCACAAATGTATTATTATTTTTTTTTTACCTTAAAAAAAATATCTAACATCGCAGAAGTGGTCACAGAATTTTTGACATTTAAAAAAAAATAAATAAATAATAGCAATTAATTATGAATATTTAAGATTGCTCCATTGAAATGCATTGGAGAGCGCCAGGTAGCGAGAGGTCATACCTGTCGCTGTTCAAGGTCGCTCGCTGGCGCTGTGGGGGGAGGCTGGAATAATGATGAATGATTCACTATCTGGCGCTCTGTCAGTCGCTAAGCAGGATCGGCTTGATAAATGTGTGATTGCGGAGGGGAGCCGGCGTTCTCGTGGCGGTGAGTGTCATTACCGTTCGCTCACCATTCGCTGCCTGGCGCTATCCCTTGTTAAATAAGGGCCTAAGCTACTTTTTCTCCACATGACTCTCCACAGGATGTGATTCATCCAATCTTTGGGCTCCAGCAGCCAACTGCAGTGTCTCTTTCAAGCTATGCTTGGGCTCCTGCAGCTGCTGCTGCTTGCAACTCCAGGGTGTGATTCATCCAATTTTTGGGCCCCTGAAGCCAACCCCAGTGTCTCTTTAAAGTAATGTTTGGGCTCCTGCTGCTGCTGCCAACTCCAGGGTGTGATTGATCCAATTTTTGGGCTCCTGAAGCCAACCCCAGTGTCTCTTTAAAGTAATGTTTGGGCTCCTGCTGCTGCTGCTGCCAACTCCAGGGTGTGATTCATCCAATTTTTGGGCTCCTGCTACCAACTCCAGTGTCTCTTTAAAGTTATGTTTGGGCTCCTGCTGCTGCTGCTGCCAACTCCAGGGTGTGATTCATCCAATTTTTGGGCTCCTGAAGCCAACCCCAGTGTCTCTTTAAAGTAATGTCTGGGCTCCTGCTGCTGCTGCTTGCAACTCCAGGGTGTGATTCATCCAATTTTTGGGCTCCTGAAGTCAACCCCAGTGTCTCTTTAAAGTAATGTTTGGGCTCCTGCTGCTGCTGCCAACTCCAGGGTGTGATTCATCCAATTTTTGGGCTCCTGCTGCCAACCCCAGTGTCTCTTTAAAGTAATGTTTGGGCTCCTGCTGCTGCTGCTGCTGCCAACTCGAGGGTGTGATTCATCCAATTTTTGGGCTCCTGAAGCCAACCCCAGTGTCTCTTTCAAGCTATGTTTGGGCTCCTGCTGCTGCTGCTTGCAACTCCAGGGTGTGATTCATCCAATCGTTGGGCTCCTGCAGCCAACTCCAGTGTCTCTTTCAAGCTATGTTTGGGCTCCTGCTGCTGCTGCTTGAAACTCCAGGGTGTCTCAGTCAATTTTTGGGCTCCTGCTGCTGCCAACTCCAGTGTCTCTTTCAGCCAATGTTTGGGCTCCTGCTGCTGCTGGCAACTCCAGGGTGTGATTCATCCAATTTTTGGGCTCCTGCTGCTGCCAACTCCAGTGTCTCTTTAAAGCAATGTTTGGGCTCCTGCCCCTCATAGTGATGCCACTTCAACTCTCTGCAATTGTGCCGCTCTGCGATTCTATTAGCGATGCCTCTGATCTGCATGTGATATTTATTTAAAGTATTCCCCGATAAACCCTATAGAGCTTGCTTCCTTTTGATGACTTCTGATGTCTCCATGAGGGAACTGAGATATTGAGGCATTCATGAATGAGCCATCCTCTGCAGTTGAGAAGAATTTAGTAAGAACTATAAAGCTGGCTGAATTAGACATGCTGTCTTTTACAGCCAGCATGGAGAGAGCAGAAGGTAGGCTAACTCACTATTTTGCAAGGACTGTCCCTTAAACTGAATTTGATCAGCTTGAAGTCAATAAATCCCTATATAACAAATAAATAAAAATATAAACAATTCTATACTTCTCCAACACACACATTTATACTTGTGTCAGTACTAACTAGTTGGTCAGTTACAGTTCTTTTATTTAATCACCCAGGAAGTGCATAGGCCACGAGTTAGCCTGCTGTGCACCATATTCATAGAGGCAGAGCTGTATATATTTTTTTTCACCCAGCATGCTTAGCTGCCCAATATGTAACAGCACAGCACACTGTGAAAGAGCCAAAAGAGATGGGGCATGGTATGTGCCATGGCCTAGAGAGTTTAGGATGTCTGATAATTTAAAAGAGACAGTCCAGGTAAAAGCAATAAGACAGCAACCAGCTCATCTGATGCCTCTGATGTGCCTCTCCTACATAGTAGAATCCGTGGAAGGGCTCCAAAGTTTGTCCGCTTTGATTTATTTTTCTTCCAGGACCACTCTAAATTGTGTTCTATCTGCCGTCTTAGTGCTCTCAGTACATGCAAGAATGGCAAGCCACAGTGGTTCCACATGATTTTGATGTCTCACCTTACACTGTTCCCATGTAGGGATAAGTGGGGGATTAGCACATGCCCGGAAAGGGATTTTTAGTCCCTGTCTGGGCACAAAAACTCAGTCCTCATTCCTGCCTTCCCCTCTTAGAACAGTTTCTTTGGAATCTGGAAACACTCCCAGGTTTGTCAGGTTATGTATTTTTTAATCCAGTGATCATTTTTACACACAGGTATTTGGAGCATCTGTGGAGGCTCCAGGTATTTGGAGCATCTGTGGAGGCTCCATTCCTGCAATATCTGGAAAATATGTAAATGGCATAATGGTAGAAGCTCTGTATAAAAGTTAAATCATAAGCTGAAGTGACCCAGCCCGCTAACAACATCCCTGTATTCTGGGGAAGCCACCAAGAAAGACTGAGCACAAATAAAACTCATCTTCTGCCCCCGCACAGCAGCTTCTTCGGAATCCAGAAACACTCTTGGGAGCCACCTGCAAAGTTGAGTTTACTGTAACCCTGCCAGATGCCCTGGAGTCTCTTAGAATCTAGAGTTAGCCTGTGCGGCGTTTGAATTACTTTAAAGGGTAATTCCACTTTCGATGGCCATTTTAAAAGTTTCAATTATTGTGTCCCAACATTATGTGCTCAATATGTTGAATGTTTCAGTGATTTTTTTCTGTGTCTTTGTTTGCAACTTTGTGTTCTAAAAGGAAACTTTACGAGAACATATCATACACTTCCTGACTCTGCTAATCATCTGATTGTTGTTGTCATGTTTAACACCATCTGCTTGAATTCAAACTCGATAGATAAGGGGATCACAATCTTGTATACCAGCAGCTAAAGGGTTACTGGCAGCATTCTCACCTGTGGTCATTACTGCAGCTTGATTTAACCAAAGCTGCTGATTAGCTTGCCTGTGGAAGGATTCTGGGATTTGTAGTCAGTGGTTTTTATTCAAGGCCAGGAATCTTTATTTGGACCTCAAGGCTTACTAATGTCACAGTACCAGACCTTTTGAAGCAGTTTGCATATCATTGGTCAGCTCTTCCCTCATCTACCTACAGGAAAATTACCTTCTGACTCCTTTCATGACTACATATCTCTACTAACTACTAACAGGCCCACACAATTGCCCCAAATGTGGTCAGGTCGGGCACAGTGGTAACATTTTCTTTAAAGTACCTAATTAACCAGTGATTTCGGGCACAGTGGTAACATTTTCTTTAAAGTACCTAATTAACCAGGGGAGTAGCTGGGGGGGCATTGGGGTGCAGCAGGTCCGGGGGGGCCCCAAAGGGGGCCTTACCACAGGTGGGGAGGCCATCTTGAATCTCTGCCCCACATGCCAGAAAGCCTAGGCACACCTCTGTAATTAACTACATACCCCTGAATGGGCTCTATTTGGCATCCTTCACCTGGACAGTGTATATGTTTCAAAGGAGGGAAGATGAATGAGCCTTATCGTGTTAGCTGTGGCGTGGAAGTATATCTAACAACACTGGATAGACCCTCAACCCCCTCCCATGACCCCAGAAATTGAATTTTCAAATGGAATGGCAAAAAGCAATGCTTTAAAAGGAACAAATGGCTGAAAAATTATTTTGGGTCTGGGAAAGCTATGTCCCCACTCTCCCTATGGAGACCAAAAAGCAGTTGGAACGCGCCTTTGGTCACACAACTTAAAGGAGCACTATCACGAAAAATGCTCCAATGATAAAAATCCGTATAAAGATACTGGATGGCGGAAGGAGAGGTCACTTATATACACCTGGCATCAAGAAATTTCCAGCCAGGCTTGTTTTTTTTTAAATTTATTTTAATTTTAATGAAAGGAAGAGGAAATCCAGGGTGACAGGCTCTGTCACCCATGATAGACTAGACCTGTCACCCCTGGATTTTATTCCTACCAGGAGAAGAAAACCACAAGCTTGGCAGGGGTTTTATGCAGTTTGGGTGTATAAGTGACCCCTCCTCATTAGCCGACGTGTTTTTATGAATATTTAATATTACACAATTTTGCGATAGTGCTTCTTTAACATGAATGGTGTCAGGTGAAGCTGCTGTTGTTCACATTGGGAGTTGGGGGGTGACCAGGTAAGTAGGGTGCAGCGACCTTCCGAAATGACTTTTTAGGACATTTTTGTTTATTTATTTTTTCCTCTTACACTAATTTTGGCAGCATACAGTGTAACAGTTTAAGAATAAAAAAAACTAAAAATGAACAACAACTGATACTCTTCTATTGTCAAAACAAACACTGTACTGTTATTTCTGATGTAATTTCGACATGAACATGGTATAACTATACTTGTATTTTATTCAATAAAAACATTTTGAGAAAAAAAATGTTTGGAATAGCTCACTATCTACAATTCAGAATGTCATCAAAAGATTCAGAGCGTCTAGAGATGTCCACGTGCACAGAGGGCAAAGTCAATATAAGACGTTTATAATCTACAGGGTCTCAGGCGTCAATGCATCAAAAGCAGACATAAATTGGTAATGTAAGTTACCTCATGGGCTCCGAAATACTTCATGAAATCATTGTCTATGAACAAAAGCTCTATGCAAAGAAAAAGCCATATATCGACAGAATAAGGCTTCTTAGACACATCTTAGACACATCTAGGTCAATGCTTATTTAAAATGAAAAACTGTTCTGTGGGCAGATAAATCAAAATTTAGAGGGGAAAGGGACTGTCCAGCCTGTTATCAGTGCATGCTTCAAAATCCTGTTATGGTATTGGGTTGCATTAAAGAGGAGAAACCACTGGCCTAGAGTATATAAGCCTATAGTATATAAGACTTTTGTATATAAAACCAATTTGTGCGGCATCTCGATTTAGGATGCCCCAATGTTTAAATCACTGTGATTGCCCCAAAACTCACCTTTCTATTAATTCCACAGTGCTTTTGCTGGCCTGCATCCCTGCTCCCCTCTATCTGTGCGTACCTGCACCAATCTCTGAGCTTAAAGTGGCAAAGCAAAGTGCTAAGCCAATAAATTTCAAGTGGCTGTAGGAAAGCTGTAAAAAAGAAAAATAATAATGATGACATTTACTCACCTTCACACACGATCCTGCTGGGTGTTCCACCATGAGGATAGGGCCCCCCGCTTCCTCTGATAAGCCTCTAGCCCCAGCCGAATATCCTCAGTGGTGCTGGAATGCCTGCGGGAGAGGGTGGGAGGGTCTGTGACCCCTTGCCTCCCCAGTGATCACCCCAGCAGCTGTCATCAGATCGCTGGGGGACAGAAGATCGGAGGTGAGTTTAAAAAAAATAAAATATTTTTTCTATGTGTCTTTGCGTTTTTTTACATTTAACCCTTTGTATTGGTAAGCGATCCATGAGACCCCTTAGGGGGAGGTTTAGGGGGACTGGCAAGTCACTCCCCCAGGCAAGGGGACCCCATGTCATTTTTTTTAATTAGCAGCAGCAGAAGAACACAGGGATGAATGGGAGGTAAGTATTAAACAAATAAAATATTTTTCTGTGTGTTTTTTTTCTTTACCCTTTGTGAACTGGTAAGGGATTGATGAGACCTCTATACCAGTTCACAAGGCTTAGGGTGCTTGCAAGTCACCTGTGGCTGGCAGGTGACTTGCCAATATCCCCCAGCCCCTCATAACTTGCCCCCCCCCCCCAAAGCTCGGGGGCAGAAGTGCCCAGGGTCATTTCGGCTGTGCAGGCATGTAGCCTGCAGGGTGGGGGGCCCCTGAAGCAGGCTCCTGAAGCAGCCCCCTTCACCCTGTTCTACAAGCCCCCATAGCTGGTCCTCAGGCTGGTTATTCCTCCGCCACAAAAATGCCCAGCCCTCCCCCCCAGGAAGTGGATCCCTACGCCATTTTTTTCCCCTTTATAGTGTGGATAGTAGTTGTATTCTATTTGTAAATGTTATATAGGGCTCTTTTCAGTTTGGGGGGTCTCCTAGGCAGGAACAAGGGGGGTTCCAATACATATGTGGTACTGTTGTAATTGGGAGAAATGGGGTTTTCGCATGCAACATGGTTTTCTTTAATAAAATTAATGATTTATTTAAAATGAATGCGATTTTTATTTAACTATTTTTTAATCTTTTAGTTTACTCAAAAATATTTTAAAAAACAGTGGAAAAATTACAAACAAGACATTTCATGTTAAAGCCTAACCTCTGGGGCAAGAAAATATATAATGACCTGTCAGCAGAGGGTGACAAAACCTCAAGTAGACTGGCAGTTAAAAGTTCCTATGCATGTTGGGTATTGTTCTGTTTAGGGAACCTTGTGCTTTCAGATTTACATTCTTTTTTCTTACTTGCAGTTTGATATTTTAGGGAAAATATATATTTTTTTACACTTGTAGTGTTTTTGGAATAAAAATGTAAGTTTTTCAATAAAATTTTATTGCATGTAAAATCCCCATTTCTCCCGATTACAATGGTACTGCATATGTATTGATCAACACTATTTCCTGCCCTGGAGACTCCCCCAAACTTAAACAGCACTTTAGGAGATTTTCAGATAAAATACAACTGCTATACGCACCTTGAATTTTTTGAGAAAAACAACCCTTTACATTTGAAATACCACCAAACTATATATTCTCTGGAAGTACACATCTCAAGCTTTCTAGGTGTACCAGGCTTGTTGATGTGGGTGCAGTTTTCTGGAAGTAATCCCTCAATGAATTCTTTGGTTGCACAGGGTTTCCTTAAAAAATTAAAAAGCAGAATCAATGCCACATTTTCCTTAAAAACAATATGCAAACAAGAAAAAACTAATTATATCTGAAAAAGCAAGGTCCTCCAAACAGAACAATACCCAACCTGCATAGGTACTGTCAAGGATAGAGTTGCCAAACACCTCAAAGTAAAGCATACGCGTAAGGGTAATTTTACATGAAATTTTAGCTCTGCAGACAAAGTGCGCACCTAGTAATTTTTCAACCAAAACAGCCCTTTACATTTGGTATACCCCACACAAACCATATATTTCACACGTTAAGCTTTCTAGGCATACCCAACTTGTTGTAGTGGGCTCATCTTTCTGAAAGTGATCCCTCAAAGAATAAAAATGATAAAAAAAGCAGAATAAAAAACACATTTTTGCATATATTTCACCCAAACATTTTTAGAATACACTTAAAAAATGAAAACAAGACATTTCATGTTAAAGCCCAGACTTTGCTGAAAAAAATTGTATATAATTTTCCTGGGTAATCCCTGGAAATCCCCATAAAAATTACAGTTGAACGTGTAGCGCAAAAAATAGTAAAAAAAATGGTCTGCAACAGAGGGTGATAAAAACTCTAGGTAGGCTGGCACTCAACGGGTTAATGCCTATGGCATGGACAGATTACAAATCTTGAACACAATCAATGCTGAGCAGTATATAGAGATTTTAGAATAACATATGCTTCCATCCTGACAATTTCTCTTTCAAATAAGGTCCTACATATTTTAGCAAGACAATGCTAAACCACATCACAATAGTGTGGCTTTGGAGAAAAATATTGTCTAGGTGCTTTTTTACTTTTTACCAGTAGAAAACTGCGTTCTGAAATGAAAATTCCTGCAAAGACCCAGGATTGTTGAGCAGGCAGGATCCTAGATATTCCTGTCCCAAGATTCAATATTCCTCTCCCAAAAGACTCAATTCGTCTCCTCCCTTTAAAAAAGTTTACATATTGTAAAAATGGAGTCGCTGCACAATGGTCGATGTGGCCTTGCCCTTACGTTTTCAAGATGTATGTTTATAAATCTTCTGAGAAAATTAAACGTTTAACTTTTTAATATCATTCCCCTTTCCCTCCAGTGATTGAATGCCCTCAAAATAGCTGCTTGCCCCTTTGACTGCATTACCACCAGGAAATAGTTGCCCATGCAAAAATGTATTTGGGTTATCAGAAAAAAAAAGTAATTACTGGAAGCCAGGTCTGGACTGTAGGGTGAATGCTTAAACTCCATGAAGCCGCATTTCCTGATAGTAGTTAGTGATTTTGGAGACTTGTGAACTGGCGCATTGTTGTCAAGCAGCAACATAGCTGCTGGCAATATCCAACAGCATTTCTCTTAAATTGCCTCACATAATGCCATAATTGTTGAAGCATAGGTGTATTCAGTAATTACGCATTGTGCCATGAATTTTAGCAAGAAAACACCTTATGTATCCCAAAATACTGTTGCCAAAACCTTTCCAGCTGACTGCTGCACACAATATTTTTAGATTTGGTGACCCCTAGTGCTTTCATTGCGTGGACTCTTGTTTGATCTCAGGGTCCCAACGATCGACCTTTGTTTCTTCGCCCCTAACAATTCGAGAATAGAAGTCTCCTGGATTTTTTCCAAGCATGCCTAAATTAGTTTCTCTTAATAGCTGGCAACATGTTTTTTGCTTAGGTCTTAAAATACCTGGCACCTACCGGGAACTGACTTTTGACGTAATCATTATATCATAAGTGATTCTGGAAACTGTGCCAATGAAAATGTCTAATTCATGAGCTATAACACTGACAGTATCTTCCAAAATCATGGTCCCCACTTTACAGCACAGTGTGCTTTCATCCAAGGGGTGCCACGAAGCTTCACAGCACCGCTGGAGGATATATAACAATGAGTACAGTGCTTAACAGTTCAACTATTTAGCTCTGTTGTTGTTGTCCCCAACAGGAAGAACCCTCCATGAAGAGACCAGAATAGAACAGACCAAAACATAATGTGTATGGTTTTTCTGCTCACACTGTAATTGTATGCTCTGATTTAGAGATTTAAATCTCTCTGGGTGGATCCACACACACCATTTTATAAAGGCAAGGTTGTTCTCTATTTTAACAATATGTCAGCTTTCCACCATGCTTGTTGTCAGTGAAGAAGATGTGTTGTCTGACTTAGGACATGCATATTATCCACTCTTCATTTACTTTACTGTCAATAATATAGTTACCAGTCAAAAATGGCAATCGTATGGCCATTATATATATATATATATATATATATATATATATATATATATATATAGTTTTATATACTTTTCTGACATACACACTACTATCTGACTAACATAATTCATTCCATTTGTTCTAGAATTTCTTCCCATGGTCATTTGCAAAATCCTATCTAGCAGCAAAATGAATATAAAGTATGCAACCATGGAAATACAGGAATCCATTGGTTTTCGGGTTTAAGACCCATGCCTTACTAAAATGCTTTTAATAGTTATTAACCATACGTTTATATATTTATTTAGGATTTATATAAAAAAGACTCATAAGCCCATTTGTAAAAAACAAAAACTGATAATCACTGTAGCAGATAATATGGGTAAGCATCAAAACTATATTCCATATTCCAGGACACTGCAATGTAATTTGGCCTGAAGACATATGAACTCTCATTCATGGCACGTATTTGTCACTACATCAATAGGGCACAGCTTATTAACACAGAAGAAGTTGGAGAGTCCAAACTGAACTGCTTCCCACTCCAGGACCCTGTACTAGCCGATGCCACTGGCCCGTCCTGTACATACTAGTAAAGTTTCATCACCGCTTTGTTTGGTTACTAGTCTCCCCAGTACCTGTGTCCAATGCTGCCTTTAATCCTCTATAGTCCTCTTTCCAATTTTGCCAAACAAGTGTACAGTGTGTGGAGGCCTGAAACCTCCATGTGTCACCCTGTCCAGAGGGCTTTATCAGACTGAAACTATGCCCAACCAGCCAGCTTTTGAGTACTCACATATAACCGCCCTCCCAGTTAGCCCTACCCCTTCGAACATTTTGTGCAGGACTGACTCTTCAGTAGATTACCATCGGATGACTCTTCAGAACACAGAACAGCGCAAGGAGGGGCAGAGTGACTGCAGGTTTCCAGACCATCACTAATAATTCCCCATTTGATAGTTTGTTTTCTCAGTATGAGACAACATAAACCAACAAGCATATATACCCTAATATACCCTGATTATCATGCCTATATATAATGCTAATCATATATACCTGCCCACAATGCTAGGAGACTAAGGGCACCCCTAAGCTAGCATAATACAAATACAATTCAGAAGAAATTATACAATGTTATACTTTCACATGTTTTTAAAGACACTTGCACATGACACATGCACATGCTTTACTAACAAAAACTTCAACTCACATATACCAATATTATACTATATTTCTGTCAGGGGACATTGTCACCAGACATCAACAAAGGAGTCTGAGAAATTGGGAAAAGCTGTTGCCAGAATAAGTACTAATGACAATAATTTATGCAATAAAAACATCCAAAGTGGCTTTTTCTGCAGAAGAACACAATCAAAATCACTGTAGCTTAAGTTAAGTATATGGTGGTCTTCTCCACATACCCCACATACTAATCTCACAAGCATGATAATAAATAGATGACTACAATTTATGAACTGACAAATGGTAAATGTTTGGGTGGGGTTGTTCTTCACTAAGGTAAAGAGTGCTTTCTAATATTTACATAGTCATCACTTCCTACTTGTGGAAACAGGTTTTGGGCTATTGGCCCTCATCAGGATGTGATGGCTGTATTAGGGGCAAGACTTTAATGGACTGTAAAAGAGGAGCAAGACACGTTAGAGACTCCTTTTAGGCTTAAAGTAAAGGGACGGTTCAGATGCCAACAAAAAAAGCTATACTCACCTTTTGTACCCACAGCGAATCCATCCAGTAGCCAAGTGTAAACTTATTTGGTGACAGGATTGAGTTCTTTGTTTTCTAGACTTCACAGGGGGAGATGGATATCCACCTCACCACATCAGCCACAGCATTCAGAGCACACACACTGTATTAAAGGGACTATGCAGGTAAAGTGTGCTAACATGTTATTTCATGTTTGTGTCAGGGGCTTTGTTTCTAATCAATCACTGTTTGCAGTTTCCATTTATTCAGAGATGTCTTCCTTTATTCAGATATTTTCCTCCCAGATCCCGATTGTAATGTGCAGGGGACATTGAATGTCCCACACTGAAATACCTGAAGACAAAGGCATTACAGTGAATTACCCTGAGCAGTGCAGTCAGATCTTTAAAAGGAATCAATTGATTTTAATTGCAGCATCTGACACAGACATGATATAACATATTAGGACAGTTAGTTAACCCTATACCTGGAATGGCCCTTTAATTATAGGGTGGGGGCAGTGAATGGAGTGGCCATGTCACAATCACTGTGACTCAAATCCTCAATATAGTGGACTAAAAGACACCAAAATAACCCTATTTGAGAAACAAGATAAAGAGTGCTTTCTTAAAACAGAAAGTAATTAAATGGCACTTTCTGACCTAGACAGGATTTACCTACGATTCTTAGTGGGTTGGGCCATGCAAATCATCCATTTCCATCAAGCATCTTGAAAGAGCCAGCTGGGCATGCTCGGTTTGAGTATATCTTCAAATATTTATAGAGGCATCAGTTCCCAGTTGTAGTCTCATGTTTTGAATGTGTGGTCCTCGCAGCACTAGACTAGAAGTGATGACTATAAATATTGCTGGGATTAACATGCTGTGATAAAAATAATGGCAGAACAACACTAGGAATAAGGAATAGGTTCAGATTTAGATACTGGTGACGTGCCTATGAAGTCAGGAAGCACAGATTCACTGGGTAGGGTTAGGTAGACACAGTAACATTTTGACGTCTTTGGAAACAGTATTGTATATTGTACTGGCTCCTGTGACCATGCACTGGTTAGTACCTAGCCTTAGACGTTACTTGTCTTGCTTTTGGAAATTTGGATATGAGAAATATGGTACTGGTGTTAAAATATCCTCAGGCATCCTCAGGTTACTGGTGTCCTTATTAGTGGCACCACCAGTCAATCTCTGTAACATTGGAAATGCACAGTGGCTTTTTTTCTACCTGTGGCATGTATTACGTGCAAAGAGGTTCCTTACCAAACCCTTTCACTACTGTCTTCAACTGTCGATGGTAAACATAAAGCCGCAGCACACACTGCCTGAACTGTCCTATAAAACATGTCTTTTTTTAAGTATAGGTCAGCTTTTAATGTGATTTTAGTATTAATTCTCATGCAATAACTTGCATGCGACAACATATATATTCAGCAGTAAAATAGTGTGTGTGTGTGTGTCCGCAACTCTTTCATGAAATTCATAAACAACTAATTTCCAAATTATAGCAATTCACAAATTGGACATTCAGTTCTGATAAAATAATCAAATGTCAGTAGCTTCAAACACAATAACAATTATGAATGAACTGAATTTCCCCTAAACACTGAGACGTTAGAAAAATAATCAGACAATTACCTGCATTAACTATAGTCAATGATTCAGATGAGGTAATAACTACCTGATTATGCAACACAATAGGATACACATGTCAAACGCAAGAACCGGGGCCCGAATGCGCCCCTCCATGCCTATTTATGTGGCCCCCTGACAGGTGCCAGATGGTGGCTTCTGGGTGGCAACATCTCTCGCCAGCCCTGTCAATCCAAGGATTCTGAAACTGGCAGCACATCATCGTGTCTGGAAGTTAGCTGCGCTACACTGTGGAAGCGGTGACTATAAAAGCGTCTGGTGCACGTCTTTCAGACTGATTCATTACTAGCGCCACCTATGGGCAGATGGGCATCTGTACAGCACCGCTAAGAGCGACTGCTAGTATACGCTGTGATCGGCTCTTGGGAGCTGTAACAGATAGTCTCATTCACTGTAGTAACCTGGCCGGCATTGATGAATGATATGTATGTTGGGCGTTCTAACACCAGTACAGCATTGCAGGGAGCGAAAGGTAGCGCCAGCTCAGTGCGACCATCTCTCAGTGACTCACACCATATTCAAAGAAAAATCATAGAGCGTAGGCGCTCTGGATCTGGTTGCTATAGCATAGAGTGGCAGACGCTGTGTGATTAACGCTGTTTTTGAACACATATCCACAAGTAACAAAGTGAAAACACATGGACTTACATTGTTGTAACATTTTGACATTATTACTTTAATGCCAGACCTGTAATGACAATTCTGCATATAAATATAAAACATCAAAAATGACTTTTTCTAGGCCAGGAGAGGTGACACAATTATTTTAGAGAAAAAAAATATTTAAAACAAAAAACCCTGTTTAAACAGAAGAAAAGAAGTGTCCATTGAAATGTATGGGAGACTGACAGGTAGCACTATACGCTGAGCCGTCTGTAATGATGAATCGTACGCTACATGGCGCTATTAGAGTTGCTCACAAGAATCACTTTCATAAATGTGGTATTGCATACAGAACCCAGTGTTCACTAGACGCTGCCTGCCGCTACGAGGCACTACCTGGCGCTATCCCTTGATGAATAAACCCCTTTGTAACATAAGATCGTGTCTACAACTGTACTGTGTCTCTATGCAATGTACAGTTGTCTTCTCCCACATAACCCAGCCAACTTATTGCCACAGCAGAAAGTGCTATAGCTACTGCAGAGGAAAAATGTCCTGGGGAAAATAATGCTGCATCTGGCCTGGGCAAAATAATTCTGCATCTGGCCTGGGCAAAATAATTCTGCATGTGTCACTGGCAAAGTAATTCTGCATCTATTCCATACAAAATAATTCTGCATCTGTCTTGGGCAGAATAATTCTGCATTTGTCCTGGGCAAAATAATTCTACATCTGTCCTGGGCAAAATAATTCTGCATCTGTCATGGGCAAAATAATTCTGAGCAAAATAAATCATGTTCTTTAATATTAACTAAAAGCAAGAAACTTTTTTCTGCACATTTCTGCAATTTTGGTCTATGGGATCTCAACCTACAGCTCCACTATATAACCCGGCACAGCTTTAAGAAGATCGTCCATCACAGCAAACTATATGATGGTGATAAATTAGACACAGGCTGGCGGATGCATTGGCGCTGATTGTTTTTCGTAAATCTCTCACTGTGAGGCTAAATTTTGGTGCTGAGTTGCATTGACTGGGGCAGACACTTGATAAATGAGGCTTCTGTTTTGTAATTGTAGCACAAAATATTAGTCTGATGCATTACTATAAACATGAAATTATTAGGAGATACCCTGACGAAGGTATAATGAGGGAACGTGTTGGGATACAAGACACTAATTAATGTATAGCCACCCAGTCAAGTGGTTGTGTTTTGTAATATGCAATTCCATTTTTGGATGATTACAGCAGTATAACAGTTTTTTCCTATTCTTTATATGTAATGTCTTATTTTTGAAGTTTAATACAATTGTGTACCAGTGAAAATTAATAAAACTAGTATAGTACTATATGGTACCAATATTCTGTTTCTGACTTCTTATATCTTGTTTCTTCTGTATAAGAGTTAATCCACATACCACCAGTCCTGGTGGCTTAACATTTTCATTAATAATTAACTCTTAGCCCTAAATAAAAACAGGACATTTTGATATTATTATTATTATTATTATTATTAATAATAATAATTAATTTCAGGGTGCCATGATTTCTGGTATTTGGACACATTTATTCTTTTTAGTTCATCCATTAGTTTAATATATCTGCAATATATCTGTTTTATATAGTTGCACTGTTATTAATCATTATTATGTAAACTATAAAAGTGGTCACAATTTGAAATGAACTCCAAATAAAGCATTCCTGAGCAACTGTATAAACTGTTCTGAATTGATCTAGCTTTCTTCTTTCCCTATGTCGGGGGTGGGCGGGGGGGTAGATAATTCCTGCACAGCAATTGATTGCATCAAACAGCCACCAGATATGTACTGTACAACTATTAATCAGGGAAGCAGAAGTAGATGCTTTACATGTAATTACAGTACAAAACAAGTGAGCACAAAACATATTTAGAAAGGATTAAGCTCATTGACTTTACAGATCAGGCA
Source organism: Gastrophryne carolinensis (assembly GCA_027917425.1). Taxonomy (NCBI): domain Eukaryota; kingdom Metazoa; phylum Chordata; class Amphibia; order Anura; family Microhylidae; genus Gastrophryne; species Gastrophryne carolinensis. The sequence continues at coordinate 220,775,348 of CM051234.1, forward strand.
GCGAGGCAGTGAATATAAAGCAATTCCTCTATCCCAGGGAAATTATTGGTGATTTAAGAGGGCATAAAGTGGATAGAGTAGTTTCTTACCTCCAGCTCTGTCATAGTCCTGTCCATTACAGCAGTGGAACTGATGTGGATATGGCAGGTTAGCCCCTGGCAGTACTTGGGGCTCCTCTCCCTGTGATCAGATGAAGAGAGATGTGTATATATCCTTGTGTGTCAACACATGGTAGTTTGCAGCACAGCTGAGTCCTCCCTGCTCCCTCCTCATCAGCACCGCTCATGCCTGTGGCTGCTGGGAGACACATCGACTATTCCTGACTGAGCAGGGGGAAGGTCGGGGTGTGGAGTCAAGTGAATTGCTTTGTGTAATTGTTTTAATTCCATTGTATATGATTGTTGTTGATTTACATGATATTGTTTCATTATATTCAGTATCACTGTACAAGATATAGTTACAAATGAAAAAAGGAATCTATAGTGTGCAAATACAAAGAAAATATGAATTGGAAGAACACCAACAAAGACGGAATACTGACCTTGTGAGCATTCATTCATATGTAGTTTTGATCCAAGGACAAAACATTGTGTTATTGACTAGTGGTTTTTGCTAAAAAAAATAAAGCCAACATCAAAACATTTTTTTCATTTTTTTACTGTGTGTGTGTGTGTGTGTGTGTGTGTGTGTATGCGTTTATGTGAGCTAGGTGTACCACACAATGGAGAACCAGACAGGGTCCCAGTTCTACTACCCGTCCTAACCGACAGCTTATGTGATCCAAACGCCTGTCCACTGGCCTGCCTGATGGTTCTCCGTAGTCTGGTGTCCCCTACTTACACACACGTGATTCAGGGCTCCCCTGGGGCTTTGCTGCATTACCTTTGTGGTGGATCCTGAACACTCACTGCCTGTTATTGGGTGACTGGGGGGATTCTGCACACTACCTGTCTACTATGGTGTGATTGGGGGGGGGGGGGGGATTCAGCTGTTGCTTGTTATGGGTTGATTGGGGAAGATTCTACACACTGCCTTTTAAAGGGTGATTAGGGGGGATTCTGCACACTGCCTGATGTGGGGTTCTCAGGGAGGAGGATTATGTAAGCTGTCTTTTGTGGGGTTATTTGGGGGGGTTTCCGCATGTTGACTGTTGTGCGGTTCTTGGGGGGGGGGGGGATTTTGCATTCTGCCTGATAAGGGGTTCTTGGGGTAAGGCATTCTGTCTGTACACTGCCTGATTTTGATGGGGGGGGGGGGATTCTATTGGATTTTGGGGGTGGGTTTTTTATAACAACACTTGGTTCAGAATATATATATATATATATATATATATATATATATATATATATATATTTTTTTTTTTTTTTTAACCCTCTTTTAAACCCTAGGTGCTTCTTATGGTAAGGTCCAAATTATAGTGCAAAAAATATGGTATATAAAGTCCACAATTTCCACCAATTTTTACTTCCAAAATGATACAACATTTGACGTGTAATGGCCATTTTGTAATTTAATTTGATTTAAAAAAATCAAGATATCTGGAACATATCTTAAACATTTACTGGGTCCCAATGTTAGGTGTAGGGTCACAAGCGCTTGTTTAGCTGTCTAAATCTTTGTACTTAACCTATAGTTAAGGTTAGCCCCTTAGGTGGAGCTATATAACCTCTGGGTACATAGTTGTTCTACAGGTTTTTAATGTGCATGACAGCTGAGACAACGCACCCTGCTAGTGGCTAGCGGGGGATGTGGCTGTCGGCACCCTTGGCTGCATTCATCTATTTTTGGCTCCAACCAGCCCTTAGCTAATTCTTAGCCAAAAATGATGAATGGAACCATGTGCGCTGATTGGACAAGAGCCTGCGCATGTGGCATAGGACTGAGGAAAGCTGAGGTGACCTGGGGGGTTTGCCCCGGAGGCAAGGAACAAAACCAGGGATATTCAAAATCACAGGGTTTGGTCCGGTTTAAGTGAGTCAATGCAGTAAAAAAATTGTTTTGGAATTGTTTTCTGTTCTGTAGGGTTATATTGCTTCTACAATCTTCTTATGTTCAATGTGGTGAGCATGTAGGTATCATGGTAAAAAAAGGTTGAAGACTCCTGTGCTAGACTAGATCAGTAGGATGGCTCAAGCCTCACACAGAAAGTCAGTTCAGACAACAGAAGGGTTATCAAAGAGAGTAATTCGGATCAGGCAGAAGGTTGGTCCAGGCAGTGATTAAAAAGGGTCAGCAAGTGGATAAATACACACATTAAAGTTCATTTGCATGCACGTTTGCACCCTTCTGGCTGACACATTATGGCTCACAAGATTACAGTTAGCCCTGGACTTCCATCTGCCTGAGAGCAGTTTGGAGGTGAGTATTCTGTGGGTCTTCAATATGGGCCTTCGATATGTATCTGTGTTGCGGGCAGGCTGATTCATTACTAGTGCCAGGTAACGGCAGATGAGCGTCTGTACAGCGGCACTAAGAGCGACCGCTAATGGCCGCTCTGATTGGCTGTAAGTCGCTATTACCGAGCGCCTCAGTCGCTGTAGTAACATTGCCAAGGCATTGATGCATTTGATGTGTGAATAGCAGTACAGCAGTACATTCCGTTTTTGAAAGTGTTCAAAAATGACGCTTAATAGGCAAGGAGAAGTCACACAATGATTTGATTAAAAAAAAAAAAAAAAGAAAACCCCGTTTAACGTGCAGAAAAGTGCAGAAAAGTATTGTCCATTGAAATGTATGGGAGAGCGACAGGTAATACCAGGCGCTCTGAAAGCCAGAGCGCCGGCAGGATCCGCTGAGCCATCTGTGATGATGAATCGGTCGCTACATGACGCTCTAAGAGGCGCTCACCATAATCGCCTTCATAAATGTGGTATTGCGTGCCGCGTCCGGCGTTCACCTGACGCTACCTGTCGCTTACAAGGCACTACCTGTCGCTATCCCTTGATGAATAAAGCCCTTGGTGTGTAGTTAAAGTGGACCAACACCCAGGATTTTCACTATCCTGGGTGTTGGTCCACTTCAGCGGGGCATCCGAGATCAGGATCCGTCGCCGATAACCCCGCGGGACATCCCGATCTCGGATGCCCCGCGGTGAGGGAGGTGATCGGCCCGAGAATCTTATAGATTCCCGGGCCGATCACCCCTGGGTGTTGGTCCACTTTAACTGGTCCTTTTTATTTTATTTTTGTTGGATAATAGTTAGGTTACAAGAAAAAATTAATTGATTGTTTTCATGTTTCATGTGTTTTGAGTCATACTGCACTACATAACGCCCACAAACACTGAGTATATTATGAAAACAAATATTTCTGTACTTGCTAATTGCATTTCTAAAACTTTTGAGGCATTTGGGCTGTGCAATTTTTCCAAAGAACTATACACCGAAAACAATTTACCGTTGAAACATGATCATTGAACAAGTCATAAAAATATTTCTATAGATGATAGAAATACTGTTAATGGTAAAAAACAGTAGCTTCCAATTCTTGAAACAACAGGAACATGCATGACCTCCTACTGTTAAAATTAATCTTTAAAAACATTTCCACTGTTTGCAAATGAGCTACAGGTAATCAATAAAAGATACCATAAGCCAGCCACTAAAGAATCTGTTTTTAATGCAGTATAACCTCACTTAAGGCATACCTGGTATCACAGAACATGTCAAGCTGAGCATTTAGAGAATGATTTGTGAAGTTAAGGTCAGAATGAGGTTACCATATTTTTCGCCCTATAAGACGCACTCATTTTCCCCAAAAGTGGGGGGAAAATGTCAGTGCGTCTTATTGGGCAAATGTAAAAAAAAACTAAAAAAGGAAAAATATATACTTATGTATATTGGTATTTAAATTAAATGTTTATGACCATGCAAACCAGTTGAAGAGAAGTAATATCACAATTTGCATGATACAAAACACTATAATAACATGCAAATTGACTGGAATTTGAATATATTTTGAATTTAAATAAAATTACTAAATGTATTTTATGGATAAATAACTCCCTAATATTAATGGTACAGAAAAGTACATGCTATACCATATTTTTCAAAGAAAAAGTTACAACCATGTGCTATGAAATAAATTGCATTTGGGAGCAATTAGATCTTTTCAGATTTATGTGTCGTATGTGTACTATCGGCAGGAAAGAAGGCATAAAACGATTATCATATTTTTGCTCAAGATATTTACCCCTCAATTTACAAAGGTTAGATCTTTGAAGACTTTTCTACTTTAACCCTTTCACTGCCAGCCTACCTGCAGCATTTGCCACTCCCTGTTGCCAGACGATGTTTCACTATTTTGCGCTACACATGTTCAACTGTCATTTTTGAAAGGATTTCCAGGGATTTCCCAGGAAAATGATATATTGTTTTTTTTCAGCAGAGTCTGGGCTTTAACATGAAATGTCTTGTTTTTTAGGTGTATTCTCAATATTTGTGGGTGAAATATGTGAAAAAAAATTAAAAAAATATATTTTTTTACAATTTGTAGTGTTTTTTTGTAATAAAAAATGTAAGTTTGTCAATAAAATCTTATTGCGTGTGAAATCCCAATTTCTCCCGGTTACAGCGATACCACATATGTATAGGTAGACACCCTTTCCTGCCCAGGAGACTCCCCCAAACTGAAATAGCGCTTTAGGGGATTTTCTGAAAAAATACAACTGTGATATGCGCTATGCGCCCCTTGCAGTTTTACCAAAAAAACAACCCTTTACATTTGAAATACCCCCAACAAACTATATATTCTCTGGAAGTACACACCTCAAGCTTTCTAGGTGTTGATGTGCCCATAGTTTTCTGGAAGTAATTCCTCAATGTATTCTTTGGTTGCAAAGAGTTTCCCAAAAAAAAGGATAAAAAAGCAGAATCAAAGCCACATTTTCCTAAAAAAACTATATACAAACAAGACAAAACAAGTTTAATCTGAAAAAGCAACATTCCCCGAACAGAACAACACCCAACATGCATAGCTACTGTCAAGGGAAGAGTTGCCAAACACCCCAAAGTAAAGCATGCGCATAACGGTAATTGTACTTGAAAATTTCAGCTCTGCAGACAAAGTGCGCACCTTGCGATTTTTCAACCAAAACAAACCTTTACATTTGGAATATCCCCCATAAACCATATATTCACTGAAAGTACACATGTTAAGCTTTCTAAGCGTACCCAGATTGTTGTAGTGGGCTCATCTTTCTGGAATTAATTCCTCAAAGAATTCTTTGGTTGCGCATGGTTTCCCTAAAAAATGTATAAAAAAGCTGAATAAAAAACACCTTTTCCTAAAATATAAATATGCAAACCAGAAAAAACAAGCTAAGTCTGAAAGCGCAAGGTCCCCAGAACAATAGAACAATACCCAACATGCATAGGTACTATTAACCCTTTTAATTGCCAGCCTACTTCAGATTTTGTCACCCTCTGTTGACAGGTCATTTTTCCCCATTTTGCGCCATGTTTTGCGCCATGTTTTGCGACATTTTTGCTGGAATTTTCAGGAAAATTATATATATATTTTTTTGCAGCAGAGTTTAGGCTTTAACATGAAATGTCTTGTTTGTAAATTTTATTTAGTTTTTTACAATATTATTAAGTAAAAAAAAAAATAAATAAATAAAAACATTTTTAGAAAATTGACTCCTTTATTTTAAATAAAAAATGTATTTTATTAAGGAAAAGCATATTGCATGTGAAAGCCCCATTTCTACCGATTAGAACGGTACCACATATTTATCAGTAGCCCCCCGTTCCTGCCCAGGAGACCCCCCTAACTGAAACAAGTAATCTATAACATTTACAAATAAAAGACAACTACCATCCACACTACAAAGGGTTAAAGCGAGAAAAAAAAATGACATAGGGTCCCCCCTCCCTGGGGGGGGACCCCATTTTTGGGGGGGATTTTTAAGGGTTAAAAACCCTTAAAAATCCCCCCCAAAAAATTGACATGGGGTCCCCCTTACCCAAAGTAACCAGCCCGGGACCAGCTATGCAGGGCTTGTGGAAACAGGGCGCAGGGGTCAGCTTTTGTGGCCCCTGGCCCTGCAGGCTACAAGCCCACATAGCCCGTGGGCCCGGGCTCTTCTGCCCCCCCCCTGGGCTTTGGGGAGGCAGGTAATGGGGGTGCCAGGGGTTAATGGCAAGTCACCCGCTAGTCACAGGTGACTTGCCACCTCCCCCAGCCTTGTGAACTGGTATAGGGGTCATGGACCCCTTACCAGTTCACAATGGGTTAAATGTAAAAAAAAAACACACACACACACACACACACGCAAAAAGAAAAAATTATTTTATTTTTTATTTTTTTTTTAATACTTACCTCCCATCCATCCTGGAGCACTGTGTCCCTCGGCGATCACTGGCTTCTGCTCACCTGCTGGAAGCCTTTTATAGCTACTGGATGACAGAACACAAAGGGTTCATTTAAAAAAAAATTGCCAGCCTACTTCAGATTTTGTCACCCTCTGTTGACAGGTCATTTTTCCCCATTTTGCGCCATGTTTTGCGCCATGTTTTGCGACATTTTTGCTGGAATTTTCAGGAAAATTATATATATATTTTTTTGCAGCAGAGTTTAGGCTTTAACATGAAATGTCTTGTTTGTAAATTTTATTTAGTTTTTTACAATATTATTAAGTAAAAAAAAAAATAAATAAATAAAAACATTTTTAGAAAATTGACTCCTTTATTTTAAATAAAAAATGTATTTTATTAAGGAAAAGCATATTGCATGTGAAAGCCCCATTTCTACCGATTAGAACGGTACCACATATTTATCAGTAGCCCCCCGTTCCTGCCCAGGAGACCCCCCTAACTGAAACAAGTAATCTATAACATTTACAAATAAAAGACAACTACCATCCACACTACAAAGGGTTAAAGCGAGAAAAAAAAATGACATAGGGTCCCCCCTCCCTGGGGGGGGACCCCATTTTTGGGGGGGATTTTTAAGGGTTAAAAACCCTTAAAAATCCCCCCCAAAAAATTGACATGGGGTCCCCCTTACCCAAAGTAACCAGCCCGGGACCAGCTATGCAGGGCTTGTGGAAACAGGGCGCAGGGGTCAGCTTTTGTGGCCCCTGGCCCTGCAGGCTACAAGCCCACATAGCCCGTGGGCCCGGGCTCTTCTGCCCCCCCCCTGGGCTTTGGGGAGGCAGGTAATGGGGGTGCCAGGGGTTAATGGCAAGTCACCCGCTAGTCACAGGTGACTTGCCACCTCCCCCAGCCTTGTGAACTGGTATAGGGGTCATGGACCCCTTACCAGTTCACAATGGGTTAAATGTAAAAAAAAACACACACACACACACACACACGCAAAAAGAAAAAATTATTTTATTTTTTATTTTTTTTTTAATACTTACCTCCCATCCATCCTGGAGCACTGTGTCCCTCGGCGATCACTGGCTTCTGCTCACCTGCTGGAAGCCTTTTATAGCTACTGGATGACAGAACACAAAGGGTTCATTTAAAAAAAAATGACATAGGGTCCCCCTTCCCGGGGAGGGGGACCCCATTTGTTCTTGGATTTTTAAGGGTTAAAAACCCTTAAAAAAAAAAAAAAAAAATGACGTGGGGTCCCCCTTACCCAAAGTAACCAGCCCGGGACCAGCTATGGGGGACCAGCTTGTAGGCACAGAGTGGGGGGGCCAGCATTTGTGGCCCCCCCACCGTGCAGCCTACGAGCCCACATAGCCTATGTGGGCCCGGGCTCTTCTGCCCCCCCCTGGCCTTTGGGGAGGCAGGTAATGGGGGGCTGGGGGTTAATGGCAAGTCACCCGCTAGCCCGCAGGTGACTTGCCAGACCCAAAGCCTTGTGAGCTGGTACAGGGGTCTCATGGACCCCTTACCAGCTCACAAAGGGTTAACTGTTAAAAAAAAAAACACCACACGTTAATAAAAAGTATTTTATTAAAAAAAAAACATTTTTACTGTACTTACCTCCGATTGTAAGCTCTTGTCCCTCGCCGCTGTGCTGACAGATGCCGGTGATCGGCATCCAGAGAAGGGGGAGGCAGGAGATCAGAGGATCTCCTGTCACCTCCTTCCAGGGCACCGATCACCGGCATCTGAGAAGCTGAGAAGGCTGAAGCCGGTGATCGGGGCCGGGATGACGTCATAAGCGGCAAGATGGCGGCCGCCATCGAGGATGAAAGGGGAGAGAGCCTCTCGGGCTCTCTCCTGAAGATCGGTAAGTCCTGGGGGGATCAGAGGCCCCCCAGGTGAAGAGGAGGGACAGCGGGAGCCAGCGCACATGCAGGTAAGTGAATGTAATTTTTTTATTTTATTTTTACTGTTAGCAGCTTCTGCTGCCAAAGCGGGGGGGGGGGGGGGTGGCCTATTCCGGGGGCTCTCCTGAAGCCATCCAAGCCCCCACGAGGGATCGGATGGCACCAAATTAAAGAGGAGACCCGGCCGGATCCAACAAAGGGTCAGGTGAGTATTTTTTATTTTTATTTTTTAAACTAGCAGCGGGGAAAGTCAAGCACGTAACACCTACGGGCTTGGCACTTAAGGCCCAGCCAAGCCAGCACGTAGGTGTTACATGCTTGGCAACAAAAGGGTTAAAAGGCCGTCATGGCAAATGTAACAAACACTATGAATAACGACACAAGTCAGGGGTGCAGTGTTGCCCCATTATTATTGAAATTATTTATCAAATGATTCTATGTAGAATGTCCATGGTATTATAGTTGATGGCCAAGAAAATGAAAGCATACATCTGCATACGACTAGAAAGGAGTTTGAGACTGCACCGGAGCCTGTAGTTTAAATCATAAATCAATCAAAGGGCGGTGTGCACAGGTGGGTGACCAATCCTCTAAACAAATTTATAAAGACAAGTCCCACTACATGTCAATCCACCCATTAAACCATAGCACCACCGCTATTGTTTTCTTAAAAATAAATACTTTTTATTTGTAATTGATAGAAAATATAACAAACATTAGACAAATTTAAAAAACATTAAAGACAATAGACAAAAAGGAAGGGCAGCATCTAGTGGGGGCAGTGGGAAGAGGGGTCTAATACAGATTAATCACCATCCATATGGATGAGTAAGCCCTGGCTGGACAAAAAAGTGCGTAAGTGCTCAAAACAATAAACCTACCTCAATGCCATAAAATATGTATATATGTATATCATGTGAACCTCAAATCACGTGTAGTGCCTAATCCACAAAGGATAATAATATGTGATGCTAGCCTAACAATATACTAACACTACCTACTCTTATAAAGTAAATAATAAGGACACAGCCAGGGAGGACCAAAGAAAAGGTCCCCAGTATACAGAGACAGTAAACTCACGTCTGTGAACGACCACCTGCCCACTGCCCCACCCGTCTACGCGTTGCGTGACGTCAGACCGCGTCACTTCCTCAGGAAGTTTCCTGGAGGAAATACATAGTGCTTGGGATCTACATAAAAGCAGAACAGAAGTGCCCAGGAGTGTGTTAGAACACGGTTCCTCAACCTGTACCCCAGGGGTACACGGCTTAATTCCAGGGGGCACCAACAGGGGAGTCTGACAAATATGGTATATTATACTTATTATATATTATGCTTAATATTTATAAATTGTTATTCCTTCTTGCTTTAAAGGTGCTACAAGGTCTATGACCTACTTATTTCTGTAACATTTATAACTGGGGGGTACTCAGTTGGAACTTCCTCTCACTAGGGGGTACTTGGTGTAAAAAGGTTATAAAACCCTGCGTTAGACTCTAATATGGCAAGTGAGTGAATTTATGACTGGGTGGTAGCTAAACTATAATATCATCAACAAAAGTTCAATAATGATGCATAGTCACAGAAAAGAAGCCAATAATGCACTTTAAATTAGACCTAAAGTGGCCCTGCATGGCCTGTGACTAGGGATGGGTGAACCCAAACCGCAAAGTTCTGTTTTGTACCAAACTTTGTGAGTTCCGGTCCCTGAACCGGAGAATGGATTTCAAATTAAAATCTGTGTGTGTTTGGAGTTTGGCCTGAACCCGGAAGAAGGTAGATTGGCTGCACATTCTTCCTGCTTTACCAACCAATTGGCCAGACGGGACACGTGACCCTGCCATACAAAAGGGGGTCCACATCACACCGATCACACTGGCACTCTGCAATATGCAGGGAAAGGTGCTGGCTGCAGCTGCTGCTGCTGAGGGACAGGTAGAGCTTTATTATTTTTACAAAAACTGTCCTTGTAAGGACACTTATTTAGTAAAAGAGTCCAGACTCCAGAGTGAAGGTTAGATAGGTCATTGCCAGTAATGTTTAATGCTTGCTCAATCTACTGGTGTGTCAGTAATATTTAATACCAGTTTCTCAATCTACTGGTGTGCCAGTACTCTTTGGTACCACTGGCTCAAACCACTGGTGTGTCAGTAATCCTTAATACCACTTGCTCAAACCACTGGTGTGCCAGTACTCTTTACACCACTTGCTCAAACCAGTGGGTTGTCAGTACTCTTACATACAATACAATACAGAGAGTGTGCAGCAGGAGCGCTGTGACTTACCTCTGCCCAATCCTCTTCTGTTAGTGGTGACAGTGGCTGCAGTGGCAGCAGCATTTGGTTCAGCACTAGGAGTGTCTTCATTCATGGGAGCTGGCGACCAGATTCAAATGCTGCTGTTGCCATCGCTGCTCTGCTGCCACTGACAGAAAAGGATTGGTAAGTCACAGCAGTTTGCAATAGGTGTCCACTGGTACAGGGCACTTTTGTGTCACTACTCTTTAATACCAATTGCTCACTGCACCTTTTTGTCACTACTCCTTAATACCAATTAATCAATGCACTTGGGAGTCATTAGTTTAATACCAATCGTTCAGAGCACTTGTGTGTCACTACTCTTTAATACCAATTCCTCAGGGCACTTGTGTGTCCGTACAGTTTAATACCACTTGTTAGTGGATTGTCCACTGGTTTTGGGGTACTTGTGTGTCACTACTCCTTAATACCACTTGCTCAAACCACTTAGGTGTCAGTACTCTTTAATATCACTTACTTAAACCACTTGTGTGTCACTACAGTTTAATACCAATTGTTCTGGCTACATGTGGGTCCCTACAGTTTAATACCAATTGTTCAGGGCACTTGTGTGTCACTTCTCTTTAATACAAATTGTTAGTGGAGTATCCACTGGTTCAGGGCACTTGTATGTCACTACTCATTAATACCAATTGTTCAGGGCACTTGTGTGTCACTACACTTTACCACTTGCTGAAACCACTTGGGTGTCACTGCTCTTTAAAGTGGACCAAAACCCAGCTCGATTGGCCCGGAATCTATAAAATTCTATAACAATTCCCTCCAAAAAAAAATTCGGGCTGCCCCGCTGTGTGATACCCCCTAGATCGCCCTGTTCACTTGGTTCCTGGTCCAACCCACATGCGCGGGCCGCATCCCCTCTGTCCCTCTAGCAGAGCATGTGCGGACTGCAGCCTTTCGTGAATTGCCGGCGCAGGCATGCTCCCTGTTAGAGGGAAGCGGGGAGTGCGGCCACCAGCGTGCTCAGAGCCGCTGGCTTTAGACGCCATCTTAGATGGCGCCATCTTAGATGACGCCATCGACGGCCGCTCATCCAATCAGCACGCTTAAATCAGGTGTGGATCCCACAGAACTTGGCTGTGCCAGCACCTAAGTGAGCTGGCAGTGTTTGCTACCTCCTCTTCCTCCACCTCTGCCACATCCACCTCCTCTGTCTTTTCTGCTTAAACAACCACCTCCCCCCCCCCCATATCCCTGACACCTGTAAAAAAATGTATTATTTTTATTTATGTATCTATTTATGTATATATGTAAATATTGATGTATATATTTATTTATGGATGTTAATATTTATTTATGTATATATTTATTTATTATTTCTGCTCATTTTTATGCATTTATGTATATATGTATATTTTTTTATGTATATATTTATTTATTGGCGTTATTAATTATTTATTTACTTAGTTATGTATATATTGATTGATTAATTTATTTATGTGTGCATGTAAGTATTTCTTTATCTTTTAGTTTTATGCTATTATTTTGAGTACTTTCTTCAGTCTATTTTGTGCAGGGCTATTATCCCAATAAGGCCTCCAACACCTTTGAAAAAATGTAATATTTCAGTTTTTTTATGGATGTATCTATGTATTTCTTTAATATTTTGGTTTTCTGTTAATATTTTGAGTACTTTCCCTAGCCCATTTTGTGCAGGGCAATTGTCCAGGTGTTCCCACCCCAATTTGGCCTCCAACCCCCTGTAAAAAAATTTGATTTTTTTTACATTTATTTATGTATTCATTTAATTGTTTTTGTTTTCTGTAACTATTCTAAGTACTTTCCCCATCCTATTTTGTGCAGGGCAATCATCCTGATGTTCCTCTTGATTTGCAGCTCTCTAGCTCTTGCTACAGCCATTTTGCAGTGGGGCTTGGGTTTGGGTCGAGTCTGGAGACCCAAACCAAACTTTCATGGCAGGTTCAGCCATACTCGTCGGACCCGAATATCAGCGGGTTCGCCTATCCCTAGTGATACGGTATGATAACTACAGAAGAGGAAAGAGGGCAAGCGTCCTTTTTCAGTTCTCTATTGGCTTTCCTCATAGATATGCCTGCTTTTATCTGGTAAAATAAACTCCATGTTGGTATAAGGAGCTCTGCATCCTTCAAAAAATATAATGCCTGTCACACTGAAGTAAACATATCATTTCTGCCAACTGGCATAATTATCTTAAATTTTGCCTAATAATTTCAAACAAATGTAAGCCTTTTATGGATTAACAGTATATAGGTGAGGAAGAGGGAATGGCTGATCAGGCTTGATTTGCCAAGAGGCTAAGTGCAATACACACACACATGATTCAGGGCAGTTAGAGAGACTTTAACGTTGAACATGCTTCCCCGGCAGCACCGGCCACCACACAACTTAAATTTCAGACTTCTCAAGGAGACAAAAACAACACACACACTGTCACTTAGGGGAGAGGTTCACTTTCAATTCTGGGATTCAACCATTCTGGGGTTCCACCCTACTCCTAGACCACACAAAAGCAGGGTCTCAGTCCAGCAGGGGTTAAAAGAGGATGGTGTTGGTGGTTGGTGCAGAGAAGCCCAGTCAGCAGGCTTGGGATGCAACTGTTTTGTTCCTGGGGGAAGATAGGAAAAACAGACCCCCTAAGGGATATCACAGGTGACCTGGGAACCACAATAGATAACCGGGTGTGGCTACCTCTATCGGCCTCCTGGCCTAAAATGATGGGGGGGGGGATATCCGGGGTCCCAGGAGGAACACTGAGGTACGGGCGGAATGCGGCTGGGGCTTCCATCTGAAGTGGTAGTGTTCGGGCATGAGCACAGTTCATCCAACGCCCCTTTCTCTGGTTTCCTCATCCATACCTACCCCCTTCAATGCTGGCATTGGGGATTCCGGTCTCCTCTGGGGCATCAGGGGATCAGCAGTTCTCAACTCCCACAGGATGGCTGGAAGCCACCTCCTCTTACTCTCTCGCCCTCTCCCCCCTTGCTGACGGGTGCTGGACAGAAGGCTCCTCTCCCTCCTCCGGCGCAATCTCTCTCTGCGCCACAGCCTCATCTTCATTCCCTTTCCTCTCCCTTTCAACCCCTGGCCTGCCCACCTGTCAGGGCAACTCTCTGACATCGCCCACCTCCCTCCTGGAGGGCAGAGAGAAACCTCCGCTTTATTGCCCCGCCAGTCCAGAGTCGGTCCGCCAATTGGGACGCAGGCACCCGCACTGGAGAGGGTCCGCAATTTGCCCCCTTTCTTACTCCCCTTTCTCTCTTAGGGGGCAAACCACTTCCCTCTAGACTCCCGTGGCCCGCGGACCCCCATCTGTAAGGGAAACATCTCTTTTCTTCAATAGCTGGCACACTGGGTTATCCGTTTTGTGGAGGCTAGTAACTTCAGCTAAGAAATGTGAAAATTAACTGGGGCCCTAAGCCACAAAGTCCATATGCAATCTGTAAGCCAGCAGGATCTTCACTTTCCCTGCAAAACAGGCAATGATTGTTCTGAGCATTTTTCTCTGCTGCCACGGAGGGTCTCAATTTTGAGTCCATTCTAATTTAAAGGGCCCAGCTAGAGCTTGCACTTCTGCAAGTAAATATGAGCCCCCTCACTGGCCTTGTAAGCTTCTGTCAGGCTAACAATCTGTAGATAAGTAATATATCCTTGTTCGGTTCTCGCTTAATTTTGTTGGTTAGGACAATCTGTGGTTTATGGATTTCTCAGGGTTTTAGTTTTTTGTAGTAAATCCTATTGTACTTATTTTGCTGTTGTTTTATTATATGCATATTTATACTATATTGTAACGACAGAAAAAAAACTCTAAATAGTTTTTTTCAGTAAGTAATTCCATGTCCCTTCTTATCCAACTACATGATTATAGTTTTGTTTATATTACCAAGAGCTATACTGCACAGGGAAATCATACACAACACGTTTGCTAAATCTAAGGACTTGATTAAGCACCAAGCAAAAAAGTACACTACTTAAAAAGTGCCATTCAATTTCATAGAACAGCTTAGAATAGAACTTTATTTGCCAAGTGCACAAGGATTGCTTTTTGGCAGATCACACCATTTCACACAAATATCACTGTCCTTTATGCTTCTTTCCTCCACTGGGCGGCATCCTCTATTTGGGTCTTACACGTTGAGACTCCCTCCCTGTCCGACCACCTTAATGGTTTGCTTTTGCAGCCATCCTGCTGGTATCTGGTGTCAGGGGGGAGACCATATCTCTACCAGGGGTACCTCTAGAGCAGGGGTGGGCAATTATTTTTTCCATGGGGCCACATGAGAAACTAAAAATATTGTGGAGGGCCGCTGAGCTATGGGCGTCTAAGCAACGTCTAAACTCAGCGGCTCCGAGTGCACTGGCGGCTGCATCCCACGCTTCCCTCTAACAGGGAGCGTGCCCTGCTAGAGGGATAGCGGGGATGCGGCCCGCGCATGCGCCGTTGGACAGGGAAAGAAGGTGAGTTTATGGGCGACCTGGTGACTTTCACACAGAGGGGCATCCCGTTTTTAGATGCCCCACAGGGAGGGGATCTATAAGATTCCTGGGCTGATACAGCAGGGTTTTGGTCCACTTCAAACATTCTGGTGTGATAATTTCAGAGAAGCCATTGGCTTCTGGCAGTCTGGAAGGAGAACAGTTTATGTAAGAAAAACCCGCGCTCATACCTTTTCAATAAAAGATTTCAGAAAATGAGGTACAATGCTCAACGTGTATAGACCTATTATCCCTCTAGGTTGCATGAACATATGAAAATAAATAAACACAGAGCATACAAATAACAATGGCGGCTAAAGTCCAAGGTAAGAAGTCATCCACAATTTGTTCTCTAACAATTTGATGTCAAATGGCTTCCATCTAAGTCCAGAGTGGGTATCCCAAAGTGCATGCAGTTGTGCTGTGCTGTTGGTAGTATCTACAATTACTCCACTGCAATTTTCCACCACGTGCCCGCCACCTGTTTAAATTACTCTTACCAGATGGTGTGCGGAGTGAGGTACTCCAAATGAAGCTTTACTTTTGCTGCTGTGTAGGTTTCCTTCTTTCCACAACATTTAATCCTTATCCAGCAATAATGCTCCCAAATGTAGTTAGTGTAATAAGAATATCAAGGCGCATTGCCATAAAAATGAAAGCATAAAAGATATCTAGTGTAACACCGTTTTAATATATTTTCTTAAAAAATAGTTAAAAGTGTACACCCACATTTCAGTAGATTAAAATACAGCTTCTAATCAGTGTTTAGACAACAGCCTTCATCCTGCTCCCTCTGCGTCCTGGCCAGTGATGCTAGATGGGGGGGAAGAGGCTGTCCGCTGACACTTTTAAAAGAAGATTGCTGCAATGGTAAAACCGCCCAGCCGCCGTCCTTCTGTCTGGAAGGAGAGCTCAGATCAGCTGGGGGGCAAAGTGTGAGCATGGTGGGCAGCAGGAAGGGGGTATGATGAGAGCATGGTGAGCAGGTGAGGGGGGGCAGGTGAGAGCATGGTGGGCAGGAAGGGGGCATGGTGAGAGCATGGTGGGCAGGTAGGGAGGGCAGGTGAGAGCATGGTGGGCAGGAAGGGGGCAAGTGAGAGCATGGTGGGCAGGTGGGGGGGCATGGTGAGAGCATGGTGGTGAGCAGGAAGGGGGCATGGTGAGAGCATGGTGGGCAGGTGGGGGGGCAGGTGAGAGCATGGTGGGCAGGTGGGGGCTGGTGAGAGCATGGTGGGCAGGTGGGGGGGCAGCTGAGAGCATGGTGGGCAGGTGAGAGCATGGTGGGGGGGCAGGTGAGAGCATGGTGGGCAGGTGGGGGGCAGGTGAGAGCATGGTGGGCAGGTGGGGGGGCAGGTGAGAGCATGGCGGGCAGGTGGGGGGACAGCTGAGAGCATGGTGGGCAGGTGGGGGGGCAGGTGAGAGCATGGTGGGCAGTTGGGGGGCTGGTGAGAGCATGGTGGGCTGGTGAGAGCATGGTGGGCAGTTACAGGGTAGAAAAGAGACGTGGGTGGAGATAATAAACACAACAAGCAAACTACATCATCTTTGTGAACAGACTTACTGAGCAACAACGTCACAGTCCATCCCCTGCGCTGCAGTCTTCCTTTTCATTCTTCTGCAAAGCTTGGGAGACACAGCAGGGGGAAGAGGATGATGGCGAGGGGGGGGGGCAACTCTGGTGATGAGAGCAAAGCCCAAAGTGTCACAGAATCCTATGGCAGCAGCTGGCTTAGCACTACAGTTTGTCATGTCCTGTCGCTCAGCACGATCTCCCCTCCCCCTCTCCAACACACTGTGTGAGACACTGGCAGCAGAGGATTGCTTAGCAGCCCCCCTCCAGCTCACCTGCAAAGAGAAACAGGCTGTGTGACAGACAGCAAGCCTCCCGGCCTGACAGCCCGCACCGTGGCTACGTCTGCAATTAATTGTATGTGGAGGTGGAAAATTGAACACCCAAAACGTAATTGCATTCAAAGTAAGGATGTATTTTAATGCTGGTGAATAATATACATAGAGTAACTAGTAATGATACATACAACAATATATACAGACATAAGACAATACGCTATATACAAAGTGCAGACCGCAAGAGTATAAAGGTATCCAGCATATACTAGGAATCATTGCTCATATGAAGCATAGAGGCTAAATGACATAGTGAAATAAGAGCAGAATGATTTAAGTTGCTCTGGGCAACGAGTCCATAATCATCCAGGCTGAGAAGCAATAACAAGAGAAACTGATAGCAAAACACTTACTAAAGCGAGCAACAAGGCTGTGATACCGGGTGGACCAAAAAAACTCGACGTTTCGACTGATAAACAGTCTTTATCAAGAGAAGCGGTGTCCCTATCATGTGAGAGCGGGTTTATATACTGCTGCTGCCTCCAGTTTAGACAAATGGCGCGGATCGGCAGCGCTCTCATTGGCGCATGTCAATCGCGTCATCGGTGCGCGTCCCTGCCCGTCCCGGCCACACCAAGCCTCAGTGTCAGTCCTGACACCTCAGACCGGAAGCTGCACAAAGAAAACAGGAATCAAGCCAAAAAGATGGCGGCGTACATGGGCGGCGACAAAACGGAGCCGGCGTAACGACGCCGGTGGGCGGTGCCATAGAGTTGCGAGATGATCTGCGTCTGATTCATCACAGCGGGGGGGCGTGTCATCAATAGCGGAGCAGCGCCGTCTGTTCTGTCGCAGGCTGGAGGGGAACTGGAGTGCCATAGCAATGTTATGGAGGAGCTCTAACAGAATACCGAATACCGGAGGCAGCGAATGCAGTACTAAAAAGTGAAAAACAAAGATAGTTAAAAAACAGGAAGTGTTAAAATTAAAAAAGACACCTGGGCATGCTCATGATTATGGGCATGCCTAGAGACAAACATTATCGCTCAATAATCCCTAAAGGTAAAGCTGTGTATCTGAGGCTAAAGGTGATTGAAATGAGGAAATGATTTAAAGAAAAACAGAAAAATCCATTTCCTCATTCATGCCCATAGGATATAAAGTATTGAGTTTATGGATCTTTTTTGGCTTGATTCCTGTTTTCTTTGTGCAGCTTCCTGTCAAGCCCTGTGCGCCACTTCTGGTCTGAGGTGTCAGGACTGACACTGAGGCTTGGTGTGGCCGGGACAGGTAGGGACGCGCACCGATGACGCGATTGACATGCGCCAATGAGAGCGCTGCCGATCCGCGCCATTTGTCTAAACTGGAGGCAGCAGCAGTATATAAACCCGCTCTCACATGATAGGGACACCGCTTCTCTTGATAAAGACTGTTTATCAGTCGAAACGTCGAGTTTTTTTGGTCCACCCGGTATCACAGCCTTGTTGCTCGCTTTAGTAAGTGTTTTGCTA
Organism: Gastrophryne carolinensis; assembly: GCA_027917425.1. NCBI lineage: Eukaryota > Metazoa > Chordata > Amphibia > Anura > Microhylidae > Gastrophryne > Gastrophryne carolinensis. The sequence goes on from CM051234.1 coordinate 220,793,706, forward strand.
TCAGTTTCTCTTGTTATTGCTTCTCAGCCTGGATGATTATGGACTCGTTGCCCAGAGCAACTTAAATCATTCTGCTCTTATTTCACTATGTCATTTAGCCTCTATGCTTCATATGAGCAATGATTCCTAGTATATGCTGGATACCTTTATGCTCTTGCGGTCTGCACTTTGTATATAGCGTATTGTCTTATGTCTGTATATATTGTTGTATGTATCATTACTAGTTACTCTATGTATATTATTCACCAGCATTAAAATACATCCTTACTTTGAATGCAATTACGTTTTGGGTGTTCAATTTTCCACCTCCACATACAAGTATTGTTTTTTGTGCATAGAGTGGATGCACAAGGAATCTTAGAACCCCTCATCAATGTTTATTCTTCATTAACCCTTTACTTATTATAAGTGTGCTACTACCTTTAATTAACTACGTCTGCAATTAACCCCTGCACTACCAATCAAAGAAATTGCTACAGACAGTGAGTGGAGAAACTCTGGAGTCACAACTCTGCCCTGCCCAAGTCTCTGTGTTTCTATCACCTGCTCATCGGGTCTGGCTTCCTCAGAGGAAGGGAGAACAGGCCAGACCCGACGAGCCAAGTCGCCGATCAGATGCTGCTTAAAGTGGACCAACACCCTGATGTTTTTTTTCCCTTAAAAAATATTCCATGGCATGCCCCAGGACCCGTTAAACATAATGATGATGATCGATGATCTGCGCGGCGTCACGTCATTTTTTTTCTCCGCCGCCATCTATGATTTCCATCTAAGAGGAAGAGGTCGTTTGACCTCTTCCTCCTGTAACTCTCGCGCATGTGCAGTAGCGCCGCATTAGGTAAAGTGAAGCGCCACTCGCTCCCGATGCAAGCGGCGCTTCACCTCACCTAATGCGGCGCTACTGCACATGCTCGATTTTTTTTTTTCGGTAAGCGCGCTCTGACTGACCAGGGGAAAGGGAGGGCGCTCCGCTGAGAGACGTGCACGCTCCCGAGAAGACGACTGCAAGACAGAGGCCACTCCCACCACAATTACATCACTCCCGAAGAAACTGAAACTGAAATCACGCGATCCCTGAAGACTGGTATGCATGTCTAAGCAGTGCAGATGCCAGTCAATGACACGGAAAAGAGCTGGAGGGCGGGACTTCCGGCGAAGGAGATTCTAGAAAGCAGACGCTGCGAGGGACAGAGGGCTGCCAGGATCATCAAAACGTAAGTATCTTTTCATGTTTGTTTGTTTAAACCAAAGTTGTTTTTGTGGGTGTTGGTCCACTTTAACTCCGGCACTGTACGGCGATCACTTAAGATAAGCAGCAGCTGCTCGGCCGCTCGGCTTGTTGAGTCTGCCGTTCTCCCTTCCTCTGCGTCTCTTACCGGCCAGCTCAGCCGGGGCCGGTAAGGGCCTATCAAAGGGCTGTATACGGCCCGCGGGCCGTACAATGCCCAGGTCTGCTCTAGAGGAACACCAGACCTGTGATGAGGGGCACTAGGGTCAGGGGCAGGCAGTCTGGCTCTTGAGCACTCGCTTACCAGTTTAGGAAGGAAAGTTTTTGTACCACAGAGGTGGGGCCGCTGTGGAATCCTGGCCATGTGACAATCTCTGTCACTGGAGGAATGACATAGATTATGACATGGTGGACATACCACAGAGGCTCTTGTGGTATAAAACATTCCTTTCATGGCAGCCTAGCATTAGCTTAGCTTGGTGCCAAAGTAGAAGGAGGAGGGGAGAGCTGTATCATCAGCATCCATTGGTTGAAATGATCTCTCTGTCAGTCTAGTGAAAGTTAAACATCCGAGGCTGTTAATTCAAATATCATCAAATATCTCTCATTACATGGTTCTGCACTAAACAACAGTCTTCCTAGAATGCAAAACGCGTGGGCCTGAATCACATTATATGAAAGAATCCCACTAAATTAAGCTCTTATGATCACGCTGGACAATCAACGAAATACCTTGCTAATTGCTTTTGGCCAAAAATGATTGACCCATGTATAGCAGAGACTAGAGACAAGAAAATAATCCTAGCTTTATTGCTTAGCATATGTATTAGTGTAACTCCTGATTAAAAGATAAATTGTGTTCCATTTACATCAGAGAACAAATGATTTGGTTATTCTCTTCTGTACTGTTATAAGAAACCATGCTGTTTTTTTTATCATTTTATTTACTATTCTTGTTGTTCAAAAGCTGATTAAACTGACTGATTTTGATATTTTAAAATTACAAATTGTTCAGGAACTTTACTGTAAACTACTTTGTTACAATGGATGTTATTGAATATTTCCATGGCAAATTATGACACAAATTAACCTGTTCAATTCTTTTCGGTGCCAGCCTACAGAGATTTTTTCACCCTCTACCGCCAGACAATTTTTTCAGCGTTTTGTGCTATATATGTTTAACTGTGATTGTTGCAGAAATTTACAGGGATTTCCTGGAAAAATTGTATTTTGCCTTTTTTTCAGCAGAGTTTGAGTTTTAACATGAACATGTAATATTTCCAGTGTTTTTTCAATATTTGGGGAGGGGGCAATATGTTCAAAATATAATATAATAATAAAACACACACCCTTGAAAATGTCACTTCCCCCTTACTTAACACCTTCCAACGCTAGGTGCTGTCCTGCACCATCAGAACGCTGCTGTCTGGCAGTAAGAAGTGAGCAGCGAAAGCTGGGAGCAGAGCAGAGGATCAATGTCTTCTGCTCCTCTCCTGGCTTCCACCACTCACTCCTTGCTTTGCCACTCACTCCTACTGCAGGGAGAGGCCTTTTATACAGGTGGAGTGCGCTGGCCTCAGCACACTCGCCCCAAAAATAGCCTGCCTCAGCAGTGTGGATGGTGCTGTGAGAAGCGTGCGGGGCAGAGAGTCCTGCATGGTGGAAGAAGCAGCACCATAGATTCTAAGTGTACTTAAAGGATTAAATAAAATAGAAACAAATCTTTATAAATTGTGATGATCAAGCCAGAACTGAAATGAACTTTGCAAGCTCGGGCTTTCGAACCTGAACCTGAACTTCAGAAAGAGGTCAGTGTTCGGATTAAGCATTCAGGTCTCAATACTAAAGCTGGTTGATGAGCTGCTGAGCTGGGGGATTCTGTCACACATTCTCCTATGGGGTGAATGGGGGCTCTGTCCAAAGTCTGCTATGGGGCAATGGGGGATTCTGTCACATAGTCTGCTATGGTGTGATAGGGTGTTCTGTCACATAGTCTGCTATGGGGTGATGGAGGGAGTCAGCCACACAGCCTGTTGTAGGGTTATGGGGGGGTTCTTACTATTTTTTGCAGCCCTCTACCCCTTACTAGCCCTGTTTTACATCCATTTTTGGTCCCCTAGTTCGGGTCCCCTTTGAATTGACAATGGGGTTCGGGTACCTGAACCAAACGTTTGTGCAAAGTTCGAGTGAACTTGCCTAACCAAAACTTTTTGGTTCATTACTATGCTTTTTTATGTAGGCTTATTTCGGTTGATTTATAAAAAATAATATATTAAGAGTCTGATTTACAAAGTACTATGTCACTGTTCTCCAAACACTGGTGCGCAGTGGCATATGTGCTAAATACATTTTTCTGTTTTTTATTGCAGCATACAGCAACAATGTCAAACACTGCATCATAAAAAAGCTCCTGCATCAGGACCTAAGCCATGCATTTAATTCTCTAATTCTCCCACTGTTATTCCCATATAGAGCATGGCACAGACATCATCCCAGATATTACAACCTTATCCCATTCATCTTGGTGCCTAGTTCCTTGTGTGTATTTTTTAATGTATTCTCCATCTCCTAAAAATATTGTCATTGGTTCCCACATGGATCACGACAGCTGGGTCATCCCCAGCCCCTCCCAGTAATTTATCCCCCCTCCCTGGTGCCAAACCCTGGCACAAGAGAGACAGCAAACCATTTGGTTGGTGACAAATTATTCTATCAGTCTGTCTGATTATAGAATCCTATATGACCACTAACTGTCTATGAGATAGACAGGTATGAGATACTTTAGTTGCCCACAAATTGCCCTTATTATACATTGTAGAAATGGAAACAAGAACATGAGGCTGGCAGAGCTGTGATAGATTATATGGAATGAATTCGAATAACATCAATAGACTTTTTATGGCAGCCCAGCCCAGGCTGGGCTCCCGGCATCTATTTGCTGCCTTCTGCAGGGAAGGGCATATATACTGGGAGTTAGCCATGATGTCCATCGCCAGTCTCCTCAGACTCCAGCACTGTGTCCCACACCGTCCGCCACAATGATGCTTCGCTGCTGTCCCAGGCAGCTGGACAGATCGGCGAGTGCCAAGAGCGCGCCTGGCTTCCATCGGTCTCTCTGGCTGTTAGTAACAGCCCGTTGCAGGGAGGGGCTATTTGTACTGGAAATGACCTGTGACATCGCAGCTCACTCTCAGTATAAATGCCCCTCCCTGCAGCGGGGAGTCGAGAGATGCTGGGAGCCCAGCAGGGCCACTCAATGCTGCAGAGACAAGCACAGGATAATGCTGGCGGATGAGGATGTTGCCGGTCCAAGCCATCTAAAATGGTGGATCCACATTTCAGGACATATCCCATGGGGCAAAGAATCCTGGGAAGGCATCACATTCAGCCAAGCAGCCAGTCCCCCCGGATGATGTCACAGCCATAAGCGACGGCCATCTTGCGGGCTCTCATTTCAGCGGTGTATTGCGGTGAGAACGGGACAGGGAGAGAAAGAGCCAGGGAGAAAAAGAGACGGGGAGAGAAAAAGACAGTGAAAGAAAGAGAAGGGCAGGAAAGAGACAGGTCGAGAAAGAGAGAGGGAGAGAAAGAGACAGAGAGAGACGAAGTGACAGTGTACACAGTGTGTTTGCATTTGGTTTTATGCCCAGGCCGTGAAAGCCTAGTTACTGTTAAAGGCCACACACCTAGCCAAAAATATCCACCTCTTGCTTTTGTACCAAAACCTTGTTTTAAAGCTTGCTTTAGCGCATTTAACTGGCCCTCCCCAGGGCATTCCATTTAAGAGCATCTGAGCATTTTTGCAATTGGTATTTGCCGAGGTCTTGAAAGCCTAGTTAGTGTTAAAGGCCACACACCTAGCCAAAAATCTCCACCTATTGCTTTTGTGTCAAAACCTTGTTTTAAAGCTTGCTGTAAAGCATTTAACTAGCCCTCACCAGGGCATCTGAGAGTTTTTGCATTTAGTTTTGTGCCCAGGTCTTGAAAGACTACTTAGTGTTAAAGGCCACACACCTAGCCAAAAATCTCCACCTATTGCTTTTGTGTCAAAACCTTGTTTTAAAGCTTGCTGTAAAGCATTTAACTAGCCCTCACCAGGACATCTGAGAGTTTTTGCATTTAGTTTTGTGCCCAGGTCTTGAAAGACTACTTAGTGTTAAAGGCCACACACCTAGCCAAAAATATCCACCTCTTTCTTTTGTACCAAAACCAAATTTTAAAGCTTGCTGTACCAAAACTTTGTTTTAAAGCTTGCTGTAGCACATTTAACTGGCCCTAACTGGGCATCCCATTTAAGGGCATCTGAAAGTTTTTGCATTTGGTTTTATGCCCAGGTCTTGAAAGCCTAGTTAGTGTTAAATGATGTTGCCGGTCCAAGCCATCTAAAATGGTGGATCCACATTTCAGGACATATCCCATGGGGCAAAGAATCCTGGGAAGGCATCACATTCAGCCAAGCAGCCAGTCCCCCCGGGTGATGTCACAGCCATAAGCGACGGCCATCTTGCGGGCTCTCATTTCAGCGGTGTATTGCGGTGAGAACGGGACAGGGAAAGAAAGAGCCAGGGAGAAAAAGAGACAGGGAGAGAAAAAGACAGTGAAAGAAAGAGAAGGGCAGGAAAGAGACAGGTCGAGAAAGAGAGAGGGAGAGAAAGAGACAGAGAGAGACGAAGTGACAGTGTACACAGTGTGTTTGCATTTGGTTTTATGCCCAGGCCGTGAAAGCCTAGTTACTGTTAAAGGCCACACACCTAGCCAAAAATATCCACCTCTTGCTTTTGTACCAAAACCTTGTTTTAAAGCTTGCTGTTGCTGTAGCGCATTTAACTGGCCCTCCCCAGGGCATTCCATTTAAGAGCATCTGAGCATTTTTGCAATTGGTTTTTGCCGAGGTCTTGAAAGCCTAGTTAGTGTTAAAGGCCACACACCTAGCCAAAAATCTCCACCTATTGCTTTTGTGTCAAAACCGTGTTTTAAAGCTTGCTGTAAAGCATTTAACTAGCCCTCACCAGGGCATCTGAGAGTTTTTGCATTTAGTTTTGTGCCCAGGTCTTGAAAGACTACTTAGTGTTAAAGGCCACACACCTAGCCAAAAATCTCCACCTATTGCTTTTTTGTCAAAACCTTGTTTTAAAGCTTGCTGTAAAGCATTTAACTAGCCCTCACCAGAGCATCTGAGAGTTTTTGCATTTAGTTTTGTGCCCAGGTCTTGAAAGACTACTTAGTGTTAAAGGCCACACACCTAGCCAAAAATATCCACCTCTTTCTTTTGTACCAAAACCTAATTTTAAAGCTTGCTGTACCAAAACTTTGTTTTAAAGCTTGCTGTAGCACATTTAACTGGCCCTAACTGGGCATCCCATTTAAGGGCATTTGAAAGTTTTTGCATTTGGTTTTATGCCCAGGTCTTGAAAGCCTAGTTAGTGTTAAAGGCGACACACCTAGCCAAAAATATCCACCTATTGCTTTTGTGTCAAAACCTTGTTGTAACGCATTTAACTGGCCCTCACCAGGACATCCCATTTAACCCTTTAAGTGCCAGCCCACCTGTAGCTTTTGTCACCCTCTGTTGCCAGACTATGTTTCACTATTTTGCGCTACACATGTTCAACTGTGATTTTTGAAAGGATTTCCAGGGATTTCCCAGGAAAATGATATATTGTTTTTTTCAAGAGAGTCTGGGCTTTAACATGAAATCTCTTGTTTGGCCTTTTTTTAGTGTATTCTCAATACTTTCTGGTGAAATATGTGGAAAAAAACAATTAAAAAAATCTATTTTTTGCAATTTGTAGTGTTTTTTTTTTATAAAAAATGTAAGTTTGTCAATAAAATTTTATTGCGTGCGAAACCCCAATTTCTCCCAGTCACAGCGGTACCACATATGTATTGATAAACACCCTTTCCTGCCCAGGAGACTCCCCCAAACTGAAACAGCGCTTTAGGAGATTTTCAGATAAAATAAAACTATGCTATGCGCTATGCGCACCTTGCAGTTTTTCCAGAAAAACAACCATTTACTGAAAATAACACTTTATAACATTTACAAATAAAATGCTACTACTATACACACAATAAACATAAGTGGTTAATTGAAAAAAAAAATGACATAGGTTCCCCCCTCCCGGCGTTTTTTTGGGATTTTTAAGGGTTAAAAACCCTTAAAAATCCAAAAAAAATTGAAATGGGGTCCCCCTTATCCAGCATTACCAGCCCGGGACCAGCTATGGGGGCTTGTAGGAACAGAGTGGAGGGGCCAGCTTTTGTGGCCCCCCACCCTGCAGCCTACAAGCCCACATAGCCTATGTGGGCCCGGGCTCTTCTGCCCCCCCCTGGGCTTTGGGGAGGCAGGTAATAGGGGTGCCGGGGGTTAACAGCAAGTCACCTGCTAGCGGCAGGTGACTTGCCAGCCCCCAGCCTTGTGAACTGGTATAAGGGGTCTCATGGACCCCTTACCAGTTCACAAGGGGTTAAGTGTAATAAAACACACAGAAACAAGCAGAAAAAATATATATATATATTTTTAAACTTTTTAATACTTACCTCCCATCCATCCCTGTGTCCCACGCTGATCAATCTGGCTTCTGCTCTCCTTCTGCAGCTGGAAGCATATTTTAGCTGCTGGGTGACAGAACATAAGGGCTTAATTTAAAAAAAAAAATGACATAGTGGGGGGGGGAGGGGGGGGGCATTTTTTTGGGGAATTTTGAGTGTTAAAAACCCTTAAAAATCAAAAAAAGAAATGAAATGGGGTCCCCCTTACCCAGCATTACCAGCCCGGGACCAGCTATGGGGGCTTGTAGGAACAGAGTGGGGGGGCCAGCTTTTGTGCCCCCCCACCCTGCAGCCTACGAGCCCACATAGCCTGTGTGATCTTTATTTTTTTTTTTTTTTTACTTTACTCACCTCAGATCCTCTGTCCCCCGGCGATCTGCGATGACAGTCTGCTCGGGTGTTTGGAAGAGAGAGCCTGGGGAGGGGGGGGGGGCATCTCAGCCCTCTCCTCCTTCCCACCTCTCTCCTCCAACCACCCGAGCAGACCGAGTCTCGGGTGGACTTAAGAGGCGGCTGCTGGTGACATCACAATGATGTCAGACCCGTTCCAGGAAGTGGGGGGGGGAGGGCAATTTCTGCCCTCTCCTTGCCACGGAAGAGGCTGGGGGGGGTCGGAGGCCCCCCAGTGAATAGGACACCCATCGGGAGACACCGCGGCCTCAGGTAAGAAAATGTCATTTTTATTTTTTTTTTTTTTACAGTTAGCAGCTGCTGCTGCCGAAGCGGGGGGGGCTATTCTGGGAGCTCTCCTGGAGCCATCCGACCCCCCACGGGGGATTGGATGGCACCAAATTAAAGAGGAGACCCGGACGGATCCAACAAGGGGTCAGGTGAGTATTTATTTATTTTTTTTAACTAGCAGGGGGGGAAAGTCAAGCATGTAACACCTACGTGCTTGGCACATAAGGCACGGACATGCGAGCACGTAGGTGTTACGTGCTTGGCACTGAAAGGGTTAAGGGCATCTGAGAGTTTTTGTGTTTTGTTTTATGCCCAGGTCATGAAAGCCTAGTTAGTGTTAAAGGGCACACACCTAGTCAAAAATATCCACCTCTTGCTTTTGTACCAAAACCTTGTTTTAAAGCTTGCTGTAGCACATTTAACTGGTCCTCACCAGGGAATTCCATTTAAGAGCATCTGAGAGTTTTTGTATTTGGGCTTAAGCCCAGGTCTTGAAAGCCTAATTAGTTTTAAAGGCTACACACCTAGGCAAAAATATCCACTTCTTGCTTTTGTTTCAAAACCTTGTTTTAAAGCTTGCTGTAGCACATTTAACTAATCAGGGCATCCCATTGAGTTGCATCTGAGAGTTTTTGCATTTTGTTTTATGCCCAGGTCTTGAAAGAAAAATGGCAAGCTGCTCTGAAAATTAAATAGGTAGTGTGGGAGGCCCCAAAGTGAGCCCACCCATCAGTCTCATCTAACTATTAAAGTGGACCAAAACCCAGGATTTTGACTATCCTTGGTTTTGGTCCACTCTTCCGGGGCACCCCGATCGGGGGTTCCCCCCATCTGAAAGATATCCTAACAATGAGAATGAAACTTTGTGGCAGCTCATACGTGACACCTGCCATTTGCTCAGGCCCTTTGAGGAAGCCACTTTATTAGTAAGTCGCCAGGATTACGGGATGAACAACATCATTCCACTGCTTCATGTACTACAACACATGTTGGAAACCATGGCTAGTCAGGGCACTGGAGATGTGGTGCCTACATCTCACAGCCAAATGAAACCTTTGGGGGCTGAAATGGAGGAGAAGGAGGAGGGGAAGGGGCACAGTGAAGCACAGTTTAGGTTTTGCGAAATGGGTGGTTTTTCTAGTCATCTGACAGGAGAGGTGGAGCAGGAGCAGCCAGTGGAGCTAGAGGGTTATGAGGAAGGCGAGACAGAGGACCCAGACACACTGTGGCAATATGCAGTGGAGATGGAGGCAGGTAGTCCCTCCAAGTCACTTGCACAAATGGCACGATGCATGCTTACGTGCTTGCGTAGTGAATGCCGTAACCATTCGGCAGTGAGATTACTTCTGGCTCTCCACCTTATTGGACCCTCGCTACTGGTACATAATAGGGGCCTTTTTTACACCCACTGAGAGGGAGGACAAACTGACCTACTACAGAGACATCCTACATAGTCAGTTGGCCGATGCCTACCTGCCTATCGTCTGTCCTCTTGCAGGTCTGACTCGAGGGGACCTCTGCGCTCACCTTCCACTGCCATGGCTGCTGGGGAGGGGTGTGGTGGAAGGAGCAGTACCAGCTCCACCAGCAGCAGTTAATGAGTAGCTTTCTTCACCTGCATAGTGAGGCAATGCATGAGCAGCACGTAGACCTGGAGCAGGACCTGAGCCAGCAGGTGGTGGCATACCTTGACATGACCATACCAACACACCTTAAGGATCCCTCTGGACTTCTGGGCAGCCAAACTTGATTTGTGGCCACAACTAGCAGAGTGCCCTGGGAAAGCTGTCCTGCCCGGCCAGTAGTGTGCCATCAGAGCGGGTGTTTAGTGGGGCAGGGGCCATAGTAACCCCAAGGAGAACTCGTATGTCCACAAAAAATGGGGAGAGACTCACCTTTGTGAAGATGAATCAGGCATGGATCAGCCAGGATTTCCACCCACCAATGCCTGATGCATCAGAGTAGATTGATCATGGTGCCAACACTTCACAAATATGGATAGTGCAAAACAGATTTATGGCTCTGATTCCCAGTTACAGACATTCCTCCGCATTAGACGTCAAGATAGTATTTGTCATGTCTGGAGTTCTTCCACAGCTTAAGTTCCCCTGCTATATGCCGCTTCCCCAGCAGATGGCTCTGTCCTGCAGAGGTGTTAATCAACCAGCACCTGTGGGAGTTCCGGCTCTATATAAGCTGATCCACCCATTCAGATAATGGATCAGTATTAAATCTGTCTTCTGAACTGTCTACCCGGACTCTGTCTTTGGACTTCTGAATTTGAACCTGAATCTGAACTTGAATCTGAACCTGTATCTTGTATGCATGCACTCTGACTTCACATGTTATATATGTTCAGCAGCCTGTTTAATGTGTGAGTCTGCCGAGACCAATCGCCCTGCTGAGTCTGCCAAGCCCGAGCGCCCTGTGGAACCCGATCCTGATCACTATCCCTCTGGTATTCCTAAAGAAGGCCTTACGTGCCAGTGGTTTTAAAACACCTCGGTTTGCACATGGTACAGTTACAGTAAGGTCTGATTCTGGTTACCTAGGCTCTGATTATAAAGGATTCAATGGCTTTGGGCGCTGCCTCAAAGATTCCGGTCCTCCTGGCCATGGTTTCCTGGACTTTGACCCTGGAGGGTCTTGGCCTGGATTTCTGCCTGCATTGCCCCTGCCTGGATTTCTGCCTGCATTGCCCCTGCCTGGATTGTGAACTGTCTACCCGGACTCTGTCTTTGGACTTCTGAATCTGAACCTGAATCTGAACTTGAATCTGAACCTGTATCTTGTATTTATGCACTCTGACTCCACATGTAATTTATGTACAGCAGCCTGTTTGATGTGTGTGTTGTTCACTGGTTGTCACAATTAAAAACACAGTTTGCTGCATATTCATAGTCTTTCTATCTCGCATCTCTCTTTAATAGAGGATTTCTCCATTGAGAGACAGTATTGGGGTAATGTATTACCTAAAACGTAACTTTTAATAATATTCTTAGGATAACATATATGTGGCCAACATTTTTATATGTTCTCTTCTTGCCACTGCCAACTCCAGGGTGCGTCTTTTAATGAATATATGGTCTCCTCATGCCGCTGCCAACTCCAGGGTGTGTCTTTTAGGCAATATATGGGCTGCTCATGCTGCTGCAAGCTCTTTTATGTCTTTCAGGCAATATATGGTCTCCTCATGCTGCTGCCAACTCCAGGGTGTGTCTTTCAGGCAATATATGGTCTCCTCATGCTAATGCCAGCTCAAGGCTCTGTCATTGTGCCGCTCTGTGACAGCGATTCTAATAGCGATGCCTCTGATCTGCATGTCATACTTCTTTACAGTATTATTTCACTAACCCAGCACGCATCCTATGCATGTTACAGCAAGGCAAAATGTTCTACAACCCTATTGAGGCTCTTGGTAGGCCAGAATTTGCCATTTTCAATAGGGATTTTTCGCGAATAAATTTGGACCGAAACACATTTTTTAGGAAAATTCCGCTCATCTCTAGCCTGAACTGAACTTTTAAAAAGTTTGTTCATCTCTGGTTGTAAGTCTAGCTGGTTGGCCTGGATGACAAATATATTATGAGTATTGGGTACTTTAAAACTTCCAGCCTCTGAACATATATTGATATTCTCTTGACCACTTCAATCAATGAGAGTGATTTTATGTCAGTTGTAAAACATCTAATAATGACCCAGACAAAACCACACTGTGCATCATGATCCTAATATAACATCAATCGCCTGTTGAGACAGCATTTCCAGAATAAATTGGTGTATTGGTCATAATATTAATTTATATTTTAACATTTGTTTTAAAATTATATACAGCTATATACATTATTTTTTTTTAGATGGCTTGTCCTCAGGTCATTTAAACTTAAAAGATTTTCAGTAGGGGATTACTGAGGAGAACTGTAAACATTATGTTAGAAGGTGAACAAGGTCACAGAAGTATTGACTTTTTGTAAGGCTGCACATTTCTATTTTCATTACAACAAAGGCTTTGTATGAAAATAGTTATATTTTCTGACATCCTCAGACGGAGAGATAGGGCTTACGCAGGGAGTTTGCGGGAGACCAATCAATAGAAGAGGAGGCGCAGACATCAGAGCAGCAATGAAAAAAAAACATTTTTTGTGATTGGTAGCTATATTAATATGGTTGGTAGTAGCACACCTATCCATAAAAAGAAAACAGTATGGGGGTGCTAACCCTTCAGGAGCTGTTCCCACCACAGCTCAACCAGACACTAAAAGTATAGGATTATGGTTCATTTATACGTGTATGAAGTCAACAGCTATGTATCCTTTTTTATGAAGTGTAATTGTTGTGCACTTTTTTGTATATAATATACTTTATTGAGCATGAATTGAGCAATGGTCTGGTGTGTATCCTTTCAAAACTATACTTTTTGTGATTGGTAGCTGCCATGATGGTGGCACATATGAGTAGCTTCCATTCCCTGATTCATTGATGGCGCTGGTGTGTGCAGTGCAAGTGGTATTAAGGTCAGGTGACATTAGATTAAAAATTCTGCATACAGCAAAATGGTGCTTCTAACACACAGCATCACTGGATTTCAAACAACCTGGGAATGCACAAGACAGGCCAATGCAGGAAAAAGTTGAGTATTACTCTGTTGTGGTCTGTGGGGGTCATCAAGTCCCTGTATCATAGCACCACAACGCCCCCCCCCCCCCCCACTACTGCCCCAATGCTTTCCTGTACCCTTAGATCTAAATATAAATAAACACAGTGTTAGAAAACTCCCTCTGTGTATTTTCAATTCATAATAGCAATGATGTATTCACTAAATGTAGTGGATGAATCATTGCAACTATGAATTGAAAATACACAATCATGGAATTTTAATGGATGAAACAATACATTAATCGTTTTATATATTTAAAAATACAGTGGTACATCAAGTCTGAATTAATACAAGATTTTCTTCACATTTCTTCACATATCTATAGTTAACAAGATATTACTGTTAGCTTTAATTTTTGAGTGATCTCTCCTTTGCAACAGTGTCATGGAGAGATCACACACAACGCAGAAAGCTGAAAGCCAGCCCTGAGATGAAGGCAGGTGCACGCCTTGCTTTTTCAAAACAACACAGCAGGGAGCTGGCTGGTTCATTTAATTCTACACTGTAAAGGAGAGGGGCAGTATTGACCAGTTTTAAAACTCGCAGATGAATTTTATTACAGTGAGCAATGTTGCCTCTGTCATGCCCAACAAATGTATCATCCATGCTTATGAAAAGAATGTAGTATCTTTTCATAAGCCAAAGCCTAGCTTAAACTGGACCTTCTGCATCATTTAATGAAAAGCCCAAACCCTTAAAAAACTATCCCCCAGCATCTAAAATTAATACATTTTATGTTTTCAGTCACTTGCTTTTTATTCTCTCCCCCCACTGTGCTGCAACTCTGTTCAGGATTCTAGGATATGATTTTTGAAAGGATTTCCAGGGATTTCCCAGGAAAGTGATATATTGTTTTTTTTCAGCAGAGTCTGGGCTTTAACATGAAATGTCTTGTTTGTCATTTTTTAGGTGTATTCTCAATATTTTTGGATGAAATATGTGCAATTTGTAGTGTTTTTTTTGTAACAAAAATTTAAGTTTGTCAATAAAATCTTATTACGTGTGAAAGCCGAATTTCTCCTGGTTACAGCGGTACCACATATGTATTGGTAGACACCCCTTCCTGCCCAGAAGACTCCCCCAAACTGAAACAACGCTTTAAGAGATTTTCAGATAAAATACAACTATGCTATGCAATATGCGCACCCTTTACATTTGAAATACCCCTGACAAACTATATATTCTCTGGAAGTACACACCTCAAGCTTTCTAGGCGTACCAGGCTTGTTGACATGGGTGCAGTTTTCTGGACGTAATCCCTCAAAGTATTCTTTGGTTGCACAGGGTTTCACTAAAAAAAAGGAATAAAAAAGCAGAATCAAAACCAAATTTTCCTAAAAAAAAACTACTGTATATGCAAACAAGAAAAAAACAGAAAATCTGAAAAAGCAACATGCCCCGAACAGAACAATACCCAGCATGCATAGCTACTGTCAAGGGAAGAGTTGCCAAACACACCAAAGTAAAGCATGTGCGTAACGTTAATTTTACTTCAAAATTTCAGCTCTGCAGACAAAGTGCGCACCTTGTGCTTTTTGTACCAAAACAAGCCTTTACATTTGGAATATTCCCCATAAACCATATATTCTCTGAAAGTACACATTTTAAGCTTTCTATGCATACCCAACTTGTTCGAGTGGGCTCATCTTTTTGGGAGTTATCCCTTGAAGAATTCTTAGGTTGCACAGGGTTTCACAAAAAAATGTATAAAAAAGCAGAATAAAAAAATACCATTTTGTGAATACTCACCTGTAAAATGGGTATTGTAAGTATGTCACACACCCCACTTCAAGAAATTCATAACGTGTGGGTAATACTGACCTGTAGAGGGCGATATGCAGAGATGCCAGGAAAAAAGAGAGCCCCTCCCGGTCCATAAATACCTGGGACCTCCCACTTATTACCCAGTATAAGAACAGCAGTAAGGTAAGGGACCAGGAAGAGCCCAACACAAAGCATAACAACGCAAAGTTCACCATATAAAGGATCCAGAATACAAAAGGGCAGGGTGAAGCGGGGTGTGTGACATACTTACAATACCCATTTTACAGGTGAGTATTCACAAAATGGTATTATTCTAAGTATGTCACACACCCTGCTTCAAGAAATTCATAACGTGTGGGACATCCAACAGCAGTGTCCATAAAGGGCGGGGATCCAAAACAAGGCAACAAGGCACAACTTAAACCACTGCAGCTTGCAGAACTTTGCGGCCAAACACAGCATCCGCTGAGGCCCGAACATCAACCTTGTAAAACTTGGAAAAAGTGTGAACAGAAGACCAAGTAGCAGCCTTACAAACTTGCTCAACAGAGGCCTGGTGCTGAAAAGCCCAGGACGCCCCAACCGCACGAGTAGAATGAGCAGTAACACGAAAAAAAAGGTACCTTCCCTTTGGCAGAATAGGCCCCAACTATGGTCTGACGGATCCATTTACTAATGGAAGACTTGGCAGGCGATAAGCCTTTTCGGGGCCCGGAGGGCACCACAAAAAAGGCATCCGTCTTACGAAAGGAAGACGTTACCTCCAAATAATACTTCACAACACGAACCACATCCAAAGAATGCAGGGCCCTCTCCTTGTCATTGCTGGGATTAGGACACAGAGAGGGCAGAACAATGTCTTGGTTTAGGTGAAAGGCAGAAACAATCTTAGGAAGGAAATCGGACTTGAAACGAAAAACCACCTTGTCCTAATGCCCCTCAAAGTACGAGGCTTGAATGGACAAAGCCGCCAACTCAGAGACACGCCTAACCGAAGTGATGGCTACCAAAAAGGCCACCTTCTGCGTAAGTGAAGACAAGGCAATATCATTCAAGGGCTCAAAAGGAGAATCCTGAAGAGCAGAAGGAACCAAATTCAAATCCCAAACAGGGAGCAAAGTTTTTCTAGGAGGCCGCACGTGCATGACTCCCTGGAAAAAAGTCTTAACCAAAGGATGTAGGGCAAATGACCTTTGAAAGAACACCACCAGGGCAGAAACCTGCCCCTTCAGAGTACTAAGC
Source organism: Gastrophryne carolinensis (assembly GCA_027917425.1). NCBI lineage: Eukaryota > Metazoa > Chordata > Amphibia > Anura > Microhylidae > Gastrophryne > Gastrophryne carolinensis. The sequence goes on from CM051234.1 coordinate 220,809,830, forward strand.
TGGAACCCCAGGTCCAGACCATGTTGAAGAAACTCCAGGATTCTGGAGATGGAAAATTCCCTACAAGGCAACGCCCTGATCTCACACCAATCAATGTAAGACCTCCAAGTCCTATAGTAGATATTAGAGGAAGACCGCTTCCTAGCACTAATGAGAGTTCGAATCACAGCATCGGAAAGACCTTCCTCCTTCAAGATGGAGGTTTCAGCAGCCACGCCGTCAAAGCCAGCGTTGGTAAATTGGGATAACGTAGATGACCCTGGGTGAGCAGATCCGGCAGCAGGGGCAGAACGAACTGATCCTCTGCTAACCTTACCACATCTGCGAACCAAACCTGTCTTGGCCACCTTGGAGCCACCAGAATTGCTGACGCACCCTCCAGGGCCAGCTTGCGCACCACTCTGGCCACCAAGGGAAACGGAGGGAACAGATACAGAAACCCCAGATCCCTCCAGTTCAGAGACATGGCATCCACTGCCAGAGCCAGTGGATCCCGTGAGAGAGACACAAATATCGGAAGTTTGTGATTGTGACGAGAGGCAAAGAGGTCCACCACCGGGGACCCCCACCTGAGACAAATCAAGCGAAACACTTTGGGGCTGAGAGACCATTCCCCCCGGCGAGCTGAGAACCTGCTCAGAGAGTCCGACTCCGTGTTCTCCGCTCCCGGAATGTAAACTGCTGAAATGCACGGAACGTGGGTCTCCGCCCAGGCCAGAATCAAAGACACTTCCTTGAGAGCACTCCTGCTGCGAGTCCCTCCCTGGTGATTGATGTAGGCGACCGCCATCCGATTGTCCGACCGGACTTGAACCGGCAATCCTTGCAACTGATGAGTCAAGCGAAACAGAACCATCCTGATGGCCCTCAATTCCAGAACATTGATGGACTCGTGAGCCTCCTGAGGCCCCCACAGTCCCTGAAACTGACAATCCTTCCAGAACCCCCCCATCCTGATAGACTGGCATCCGTGGTGACCGTCTCCCAACAAGGGGCCAGAAAGGATCTGCCCCTCGACAGATTGGATCCAGCCACCACTGAAGGGAGCACCGAACTCGGGGGGTCATCAGGAAGGACTGATCCAACGACAGTGGCGACCCGTCCCAGGCCGCCAACAGATGGAGCTGGAGTGTCCTTGTGTGGAACTGAGCAAAGGGAACCGCTTCGAAGGAGGCTACCATCAATCCCACCAGCCTCATCCCCAGTCTGATGGCCGGACGAGGGATAGACAGGAGGAGTCGAACCAACTCCTGAATCAAGAGAATCTTGGACTGAGGAAGAAACACCCTGGCCTGGGAAGTATCCAGGGACATTCCCAGAAAAGACACTAACCTGAACGGAGATAGGAAGGACTTGTGGTAGTTGATCACCCACCCGAATCTCTCCAGAGTGGACACCACAGTTCTGGTGTCCAATACCGCTTGGCTGAAGGAAGATGCCATAATGAGAAGGTCGCCCAGATAAGGGACAATGCGAATACCCTGGGCTCTGAGGAGAGCCATCACCCCGGCCATCACCTTGGTGAAAACCCTTGGAGCCGAGGTAAGACCGAAAGGAAGTGCCACAAACTGAAAATGCCGATCCTCCACCACGAACCTGAGAAATCTCTGGTGCGCTGGAAAAATCGGCACATGCAGATAGGCGTCCTTGATGTCTACGGACATAAGAAAGTCCCCCTGCCGAAGAGAATGGATAGCTGAACGCAGCGTTTCCATGCGAAATTTCCGCGGACGGACGAACCTGTTGAGGATCTTTAGATCCAGAATGGGTCGAAGCGAGCCGTCCTTCTTGGGCACCGTGAACAGATTGGAATAAAAGCCCCGACCCCTGTCTGAGGGGGGCACTGGGCAAATAACTGCCATATCCAACAGACTCTTTACTGCCGCCTGGAGCTCCTGCGCGGCCAGAAGGTCCGAAGGCACCTGAGGAATCTGGGAGGGGGCCGGAGCTTGAACTCCAGCTTGTAGCCAGAAGTCACCACTTCCTGGATCCATCTGTCCGAGACCTCCCGGTCCCAGACCTGGGAGAAGTGTTGCAGCCATCCCCCCACCCACATGGGTGAGGGCGCCCCCTCATTGCTGAGCTGGCTTGGCAGCGGGTTTGGGCTTAGAGCCCCAGCTGTATCCTGGGCGGGCATGTCCTCTGCCCCTGTTCCAGGAATCTCCTCTGGCTGCGGGGAAAACAATTCCTCTGCCAGCTCTAGCCCAACGAAAGGAAGGAGCAAAGGAACCCGCCCCTCGAAAGGGACGATGCTGTTTTTTGCGTTGAGGTAACTTACCACCCTTGGCAACTGAATCCAACTTCTCACCAAAGAGCCGTAATCCCACAAAGGGAAGAGCGGTCAGCGACTTTTTAGACACAAAATCAGCCGCCCACTGGTGCAACCAAACCGAACGCCGAATAGTCACCAATAGAGCCGACGTTCTGCCACACATCATCAGTGTGTCATCCAAGGCGGCTAGTACAAATGACAAAAACAATTCACACCTTTTAAGGCCAAGGAACTCGTCACTATCCGGATCTAACCCGGAAGAAGTCAACAGGTCCCTGACCACCGACCTGGTAGCCACCACCAGCAGCGCTGAAGCACAAACCGACCTCATGGCTGACCCAACACTGGCAAACCATGACAAGCCATTTGGTCACTGCGTTTATCCTCACCATCTTTAAGCGTGGAGCAATCAGGAGAATTTAAAACAGTAGTGTTGGATAAATCCAGAATCTGTGCATCCACCTCAGTAGGGGACGCCCAACGCTTAACCGTATCCAAGGGAAAGGGATATTTTTTGTCCCAACCCTGAGGGACACCTGGGAGCCGGGCAGGCCTCTCCCATTCCTTAGCAATAATCCCATCAAAATGCTTTTGGTTAGGAAATTCCAAGCGCGGCCTGGATTCTTCTAAAAACCTTGCTGTGGAACCACCTCAGGAGGAGAAATAGCCAAAACCTCAAACATCTGAGCCAGAACATTAGGAGTATCCGAAGACCTCCCCAAGCCCCGCTCGGTATCAGCACCCACAAACTGCTGATCATCTGAATTATCTGATTCTTCATATACCTCCCCTTCCTCAAGTTGGGAGTAAGCAGACCAGTCCAGATTATCAAGATCATCCAAGTCGGCCGCCGGTGAAGACGGCGACAAGTGCTTTCTCTTAGCCGGAGCCTTTCTGGTGACCGTGCTGGAGAATAATTTTTCAAGATTGGCCAATCGGGCACACATCTCCGATTGCAACTGCCCGCCCATGACAACGTCAGACTGGGCACGGATCAAACTGGGAGGGGGGGGAGGAGAGACCGGCGGTGCTGAACCAGACGCCTGGGGTCCAGACTGCCGCGTAATAGTCTGCTGTGCGCATGGTATACACAGATATACATCATCGCCAGTAAGGGATGCCCCACACCCCATACACTTCCGGGATCGCCCCAAGGGGAGCCCGAGCCCAGTATCTGGGGATGCCTCCATAAGGTGAACTTATAGTTGGTCGCAATGACCGAGGGAATTACGCATATAAGCAACCCGGGATGCCCCTTTAATGTCCCAAGTGGGAGGATTTGCAATAAGCCAATTAAGAACCCAGGGACCCTAGGCCCGGGAGAAACCCCCTAACACCACTGTAGGTTATATCTGAAAGACATAATAAAAAAGGCTAATAAGAAAAGCGGAGTATAAAAAATATATATATATATATATGACATAAAAAATATATAATTATAGGTGATGGGACAGAAGGGGGCACACCGGGCCACTCACTGTGGTCCTGAAGACAGCTTCCTCTCTCCGTGAGGTAAAGAGCAGCTCTGAGGAGAGAAGGGGGGCGTGGCCAGCTCCTTCTGAGGAAACAGGCACCGAGAAAAGCACCTTAGCGGTGCCTGTGACACAGGGGTGGGCCGCAGTGCTGGAAAGCCCGGCCCCGCCCCCAAGAGTGAAAGCGTGAGGGGAGAAGCTCCCCTCCGCCATGACAATGCAAAAAGGCCGGCACCGCAGCCATGTGCAGCCGCGGCGCCGGTCTCAGGAGAGACAGGCCGTGGCTTTGACCCTGACGCCCGGCCCCGCTCCTCGCTCAGAATCCAAGCCGCATCAGCGCCAAATAGAAGGGTGGGGGCCGCGGCTCGCGCCTAAAGCCCGGCCCGCCCCTTTTACCTCAGGGAGAAAGCCTGCATAAAAATGGCGGCCACAGCGCCGTTTTGACAGAGAAATACACGCTGTTATGAAGTAATAAATAAGTTAATAACTATTGGGAGGATAATTTAATAAATTAATACATTAAAACATTATTAAGAATTAATGATTACAAAAATTTGGACCTAACACCGAATAAGGGGCCCTGCTCCTACCCTCCGCTATCCCGCTAGAGAGAGGGGCATTACCCAAAGGGGGGGACCACCCAAAGTGTAAGGCCAAGGGACGGGGCATCCCAAACCGGGGTCACCGTCCCGGATGACCGCCTACCCTCTTATATAGGGTCTCACGGGAGAGCATTTGCTCTTAAGCACCAAGGGTGCTTTTCTACCCTCACCCGGACCGTCAGCCTAGGCTGGGAGGCATGAGGTAACAGAAAAAAAATAAAATAAAAAAGATCCAGGCGGAAATAGATAACTAAAGGGCCGGGAGTCATCCCGGCTACCTGAAATCCCCCTGTGCAAGGAGGAGACCACATCTTCTGACTTGCTCGCCGTCTGCAGAGATGAAGACTGGGTAATGAGTGGGAGGTCCCAGGTATTTATGGACCGGGAGGGGCTCTCTTTTTTCCTGGCATCTCTGCATATCGCCCTCTACAGGTCAGTATTACCCACACGTTATGAATTTCTTGAAGCGGGGTGTGTGACATAATTCGAATACACCTTTTCCTAAAATATCAATATGCAAATAAGAAAAAAACAAGCTAAATCTGAAAGCGCAAGGTTCCCCCGGGCAGAACAATACCCATCATGCATAGGTACTATTAACCCTTTTAATTGCCAGCCTACTTGAAGTTTTGTCACCTCTGTTGACACCTGCCTCTGTTGACAGGTCATTTTTCCCCATTTTGCGCCATGTTTAACCATGATTTTTGCTGGAATTTCCAGGAAAATATATATATTTTTTGCAGCAGAGTTTAGGCTTTAACATGAAATGTCTTGTTTGTAATTTTTCTACTGTTTTTTAAATATTTGTGCGTAAAAAACAAAAAAATAAATAAAATAATATTTTTTAGACAATTGTCTCCTTTATTTTAAATAAAACATTTTTTTTTATTAATGAAAACCATATTGCATGTGAAAGCCTCATTTCTCCCGATTACAACGGTACCACATATGTATCGATAGCCCCCCCATTCATGCCCAGGAGACCCCCCAAACTGAAAAGAGCACTTTATAACATTTACAAATAAAATACTACTATCCACACTATAAACATAAGGGGTTAATTTAAAAAGAAAATGACATAGGGACCCCCTCCCGGGGGGGGGGGGGGGAATCCCATTTTTTGGGGAATTTTAAGGGTTGAAAACCCTTAAAAAAATATGATGTAGGGTCGCCCCTACCATAAATAACCAGCCCGGGACCAGCTATGAGGGCTTGTAGAACAGGGTGCAGGGGCCAGCTCTGGTAGCCCCCCCCACCCTGCAGCCTACAAGCCCACATACCCTGTGTGGGCCCAGGCTCTTCTGCCCCCCCGGGCTTTGGGGAGGCAGGTAATTGGTGTGCTGGGGGTTAATGGCAAGTCACCCGCTAGCGCACTGTGTCCCACCCTGATCAATCTGGCTTTCTGCTCTCCTGCTGCTGCTGGAAGCCTTTTATAGCTGCTGGTTGACAGAGCATAAGGGGTTAATTTAAAAAAAAATGACAAAGGGTCGGGGGGGGGCCCCATTTTTGGGGGGAATTTTAAGGGTTAGGGTTAAAAAAAAAATGAAACAAAAATGAAAACATTTCAGACTAAAGTTCTCCCAGGAAAAAAGTTCTTGCTCAATCAGGCGAGGGGAAAAAATGAACGAGAATGGAAATATTCACGCAAAAAAAATCAACCCTATTGTTCGTATCTGCGTACGCCAATGAGAATGGCATTTTCTGCCTCTCATTGCGTCCTCGACAGGACGAGGGTTACGTATACGTTACCCCGTAATCCTCGAATACTACCGTTTTTCAGCGTTTTTGAACATAGCTTCCCACGAAGAATTTCCGTGTCCCGTTAGATTCTGCATGCTTCTTTCTCTCAATATACGTCCAAATTGAATTTTCTGGGAAAACTGCTGTGTTTGTTTGCATGTACGCATGCGCACCCCTATTTACCTCATTCATGTCCCCGTATCAACTATTCTCTCACTCACTTCTGCTTCCATGCTTACCTTAACTCACTCGCGGTTCCTGTTAACATGTTCTCTCGTCCTTCATGCTTACCTTAACACACTCGCGGTTCCACTTTAGATGTTCTCCCGTCCTTCATGCTTACATTAACTCACCCGCGGTTCTACTTTAGATGTTCTCCCGTCCTTCATGCTTACCTTAACTCACTCGCGGTTCCACTTTTTATCATCTCCCGTCCTTCATGCTTACCTCAACTCACTCGCAGTCCCATCCTTCATGCTTACCTTAACTCACTTGCGGCTCCACTTTTTATCATCTCCCGTCCTTCATGCTTACCTTAACTCACTCGCTGTTCCACTTTTTATCATCTCCCATCCTTCATGATTACTTTAACTCACTTGCGGTTCCACTTTTAATCATCTCCCGTCCTTCATGCTTACCTTAACTCACTCGCAGTTCCACTTTTTATCATTTCCAGTCCTTCATGCTTACCTCAACTCACTCGCGGTCCCATCCTTCATGCTTACCTTAACTCACTCGCGGTTAAGGGAGGAGATCACTAGACAGGTCAATTGTGCGGGTACGGAGAGGAAAGATGTGGAGCAGATCCATCGGACGTTCTCGGACCTTAAATATGCTGTGAAACAGAAGAGGAATAAGCGCAGGCAGCACGGGTACATATGTTTGTTGGAGTTGTGCTGGTTGTTGTTGTGTGAAACCTTGTAAGTAATGTGTATTCTCTTTTCCCAAGGTTGCAAACAGGTGGAGGATTCCCCACCAAATTACAATACACTGCAGCAGAGGAGTTGGTGCTCGCTCTAATCCACCCATCGGCACTACAGGGCTTATCCGGGGCATTCGACACTGACACCAATGTTATGTCTGAAGGTTAGTAATTTCTGCCTTGTTTTTTTGGCTTTGCCTTGAATAAATGTAGTTTAAACGCCTAACTCCCCACAGGGCCGGAGCTATAGTGGATGAGGGAGGGGGGAAGTGGTGTCCAGGCTCCAAGGGTGTAGCAGTTCAGGGGCATTAAAAACGTGTTGTTGGTAACGGGTATGGGGTGGCTTTGTAATACTTTGACCCGGGTGCAATAAAGCCTACCTACTCCTATGGGTACCCAAGGGATGTTTGTGTGTTAACGTGCCTTTGAACTTCTATTCCAGCTCCTCAACATTCTGCTGCGAGTGTGGAAGCCTCCACCTGTTTGCCCCCTGCAACAACGTCCCGCCTGCCTAGGCCACAGGAACAGCTGGATCTGGTAAGTGTACTGTGCTGTAACTGTTGATGCATGTGAATGCAGATGAATAGTTGCCCCTATATATATTTCATCAATTATATCAAACTTTTTTTTTTTCTGGTCCCAACAGAATCCACCCATAATGGATGCTATCCATCATATGGAGGAGGAGGAGGACAACTTGATTCTGCCAACACCAAGCCCAACCATGCCATTATCTATCGCCCTCCTGGACCTGCCACTCTCTTTCTGGACCACTTCTCCACTTGGCTTCTCCACTTCCTGTCCTCTGACATCCCAACTATAATCATGGGGGACTTCAACATACCCGTTGACACCAACAACCCTGCAACCACCAAACTATTATCCCTAACCACCTCCTTTGGCCTCAAACAATGGTCTACCAGCTCCACCCATAAAGATGGACACACGCTTGACCTGCTCTTTACTCACCTCTGCTCTGTATCCAGTGTCTCTTCATCCCCACTTCCCCTCTCTGATCACAACTTACTAACACTAACACTCACTTCCCTTAATACTGCCCCGCCTGCATACAAACCTGCAATCCTTCGCAGGAACCTCAGAAACCTAGACCTTCAATCTCTCTCTGATGCTTTACATCCCCTTCACACCCTGCCCTCATTTACCAATGTAGACGCTGCCGCTTCATACTACCACAACACACTAACTGCTGCCCTTGACTCTGTTGCTCCCCTTAACTACAGTCGCCCTCAGACCAAAAAAAGACAACCATGGCTTAACACTAACACTGCAACATTGAAACGGCATTCTCGAGTTGCTGAACGGCATTGGAGGAAATCCAAAACCAAGGAGGACTTCCTGTTATACAAGAAAGCCCTTCAGGAACTCAGGACTGCCCTTTCATCTGCCAAACAGGAATATTTCACATCACTCATATCGGCACAGGCCCAGAATCCTAAACAGCTATTTAACACTTTCAACTCCCTTCTCCGCCCACCGCCACCTCCTCCATCCTCACAGCTAACGGCTGAGCAATTTGCCACATACTTCAAAGACAAAATCGACCAGATTCGAAGTGGCTTCACCCCCCTGAACACCTCTCTCCTACCAACATCCCCCTTGTCCCACTCATTAACTCATTTCACAGTGTTAACTGCTCAAGGTATCTCCTCCCTGGTCTCAAAGGCTCACCTGACCACCTGCCCCCTTGATCCCATTCCATCCCACCTTATCCCTCAACTGTCTCCATCTGTCATTCCAGCCCTAACATCTTTATTCAACCTCTCCCTCTCCACTGGTGCCTTTCCCTCCGCCTATAAGCATGCTGTTATAACTCCACTCATCAAAAAACCCTCTCTGGACCCCTCTGCCCTCCCCAGTTACCGCCCAATCTCTCTGCTCCCTTTCTCATCAAAGCTTCTTGAACAGCATGTCCATACAGAACTTACAAACTATCTGTCTACAAACTCCCTCCTAGATCCCCTCCAATCTGGTTTCCGCTCATGTCACTCTACCGAAACGGCCCTCACCAAAGTCACCAATGATCTACTAACAGCCAAATCCAAAGGCCACTACTCTGCTCTCATTCTTCTCGACTTATCATCTGCTTTTGACACTGTCGACCATGCTCTGCTCCTCAATATTCTTTCTTCTCTTGGAATCCAAGGTCTCGCACTCTCTTGGCTCTCCTCCTATCTCTCTAACCGCACATTTAGTGTATCTTACTCAAACACCATTTCCTCTCCCCGGCCTCTGTCTGTAGGGGTACCACAAGGATCAGTCCTAGGACCCCTACTTTTTTCAATATACACTTCTGGTCTAGGACAACTAATAACCTCGCTAGGCTTCCAATATCACTTTTATGCAGACGACACTCAGATCTACCTCTCTGGCCCAAATCTCTCTTCCATCCTCTCTCGCCTTCCTGACTGTCTAACAGCCATCTCTTCCTTCATGACATCTCGCTCTCTTAAACTGAACATGGACAAAACTGAACTGGTCATTTTCCCACCATCTCACTCCCCTCCCATCTCTAACACCACAATCTCTGTAAATAATCTTACAATAACTGCAACTCCTCAAGCTCGATGCCTGGGTGTCATTCTGGACTCCTCTCTTTCCTTCAGACCTCAGATTCACTCCCTAGCCACCTCCTGTCGCCTCCAACTCAAAAATATATCTCGCATCCGTCCCTTCCTCTCACCTGTCACCACTAAAATGCTAGTACATGCCCTGGTCATATCCCGACTGGACTACTGCAACACCCTCCTCTGTGGTTTGCCAACAAACAGACTGGCTCCCCTACAATCTATCCTAAACTCTGCTGCTCGCCTCATCCATCTCTCCTCTCGCTTCTCCAGTGCTACTCCCCTCTGTCAATCCCTCCACTGGTTACCTGTCTCCCATAGAGTTCAGTTCAAACTTCTAGTGCTAACCTACAAAGCTCTCTCTAACCAGGCCCCTTCCTACATTTCATCTTTGATCCAGCATTACCAACCAAAACGCAACCTCCGCTCCGCCTCTGACATTCTCCTGTCCTCTTCCTTGGTTACTTCCTCGCACTCCCGCCTTCAAGACTTCTCCCGTGCCTCCCCACTTCTCTGGAATGCACTCCCCCGCTCGATCCGCCACTCTCCGTCACTCCAAGCCTTTAAAAGCGCCCTCAAAACCCACTTCTTCAGACAAGCATATGACCTGGCTTAAGCAACCACTATAACCTTCAATGGCACGTGCAGCCATACTCAAGCTCTACCACTTGTGACCCCGCCCCCTTTGTCTCCACCCCCATCCTTTAGTCTGTAAGCTCGCAAGGGCAGGGCACTCCTCCCTATTGTCTCCTGTGCTCACAACACTTGGTTTTAACCTGTGGCATCTAATTTTGTATTGTTGTCCGTGCTATATGTTTTACCTTGTCTGTATTCTTAACTTGTAAAGCGCTACGGAAGTTGATGGCGCTATATAAATAAACAATAATAATAATAATAATAATAATAATCTGCCGATGTCCCTGCATCTGCCAGAAACAAATCCTCTGCTGCAGAGTCAAGCACGGCCTCTGCTGGAAGGCCATCGTGGCCAGCAGCAAGAGACCGAACCAACAGTCCCCAGTGCTAGGTCTGCTGCACAGGATTTGTCTACTACCTTTGCTCCTGTTGCTAGGCCTAGACCACCATCATCTGCACGCGCCCAAACCCAGGGAAGTGGAAGACGCATTCAGCCACGTCGCCATGTTACCCAGGGGAGGCGCGTGCAGATACTGGAGACAGCATGGCGCAATGACAGCCGCTACTTTAGGCAAGTAAACCAAAGAGCAACAGAGCACCTGTCAGGCCAAACAGAGATCCTCAATACAAACTTCAACACCATGCTTGAAGGAATGAGGACTAGCAACAGGCAGATGCTGGAACAGTGACAGATTATGAATGCCACACATGCACAGGTGTTGGCCATCCTCCAAGCCCAACACCAGCCTTATTATGGTCAGCATCCATATTCATAATTTGCATTGGATTTCCTAAACATCTTTCCTCTCCATACCCACACTATTTACCTGTCTGGTGATCACCACCCATATTGGTTTATTTGTGTCTTTGCAGCTGGCTTTAGAATGTCACCCATACAGCTCATGATAGTGCTCAGAAACCCCACTTGCCAATGCCATAGTTTGTAGCTCAGTAAAGCGCCTGCTCAAACTCCCACGCAGCAGGTTTGGCCCTAATGAGACACTGGCTCTTCCTGATTGGGTGGAATAGTTGGTGAGATTCTTGCCTAACATCCCAACTTTTGCTGGTAAAGGATGTTGGTGGACTTGCTTGGGGGCTGGGTGTCATAGGCTTGGTGCAACTATTACTTGCAGCCGTGGAGTAGGCCGATGACTCAGGCCTGGCTACATTGTATTGCTAAAATGGGCCTCGAGCAGGAGAGCGTGTTGTTGTGGCCCTATGTATTCCTGCCCTACTGTTTGCCTTGCCCTTAAAACTAGTGCTTCCTATAGTTCTGGATGTGGGTGGAAGGGCAGCATTCTGCCTGGAGGAAGTATCCTTGCCCATCCCTGAACTGACAAATCAAAACTGGACTGGAGTGTGGCCCAATGTATCCTTACTTTGGCTAATGGATGTCCTCTTATCCTGCGACTGCCCTTCCCCACCTAATTTTACCAATCAAAACAGTCAGCTAAATTGTATGCATTTAAATATTTATGTTCTGGGTGAATTTGACCGATTTATGTTCTCTTTGATTCCCAAAAGATGATTTCGTGAAAATACTTTCTTTACAGATAACCAAATGAAATGATCAAATATAAACATTTTTGTAACATGTTCTAAAAATTTTTTTACAAGGCCACAAAAAAACAACCAGATTGAGCTACAAATACAACCATGATTTACACAAAACACCAAGAATATTAAGAAAAGAAAGTGGAAATCAAATGGGCCCGGACGGATTGGGCAGAAGCACTCTGTGTGCCATCATATATTTCTTCTGGTATGTCCGTGGTGCCTGTAGAGGGGGACACTTCCACATACCGGGGGACCTGCTGCTTGATGGCAAAATTGTGTAGCACACAGCACGCAATTATAATCTTTAGGACTTTGTTAGGGTCATACTGCAGGCCCCCCCTGGTATGGTCTAGACAGCAAAACCTGGATTTCAGGAGGCCGAAGGCCCTCTCAATAACACCCCGGAACTTTCAATGGGCCCGGTTATTGCCCTCCTGGGCCTGAGTCTGAGGCCGCAGGACAGGTGTCATGAGCCATGGCAGGAGTGGGTAATCTGAATCCCCTGAAAACATTCCAAATAAACTAAGTTAATGTCAACTTCTAAGCAACATGATTGTTTAGCATTTCATCAAGGCAAAATAACATCTGTAGGTTGATACAGGGTCTTGCTAATAAATTCAAAGGCATACAGTGAAAGGCTCTAGAAATTATTAGTCTTTACTTACCCAAGAGCCACCCACCAGACAAATTTCCAGACTCAAAACAGCCATACAAGCTGGAATTGCGCAGTATATAGGCGTTGTGGGTGGACCTGTGAAACCCTGCCATGACACTCATGAAGCTAAGGTCCGGGCCAACCACCGCTTGGACGTTGATGGAGTGGCCCATCTTCCTATTCCTGTGAAAGCAGAAATACAGGTATTTAGTCCAAAATACAAGTCAAATCATATAAAAAACAAAAAAAAAAAATTAAAAAAGGGATCCTTATTGGTAAAGTGTCTTTGTACAAATTTGTATATGTAATTACACTAACAACACAAACTAATATTTGGAATGTGGTTTAAAATTAAGGTCCACAATTAAATTAGGTCCATTAAAATAATTCCTTCAGGTGTACATGATAAGGACTAATTAAAGTCAACATTAAAATGATTCCTTCAGGTGTACATGCTAAGGACTAATTAAGGTCAACATTAAAATGATTCCTTCAGGTGCACATGCTAAGGACTAATTAAGGTCAACATTAAATGGTTTTGTTAAGGGCTACATGCTAAGGATGGATTTATAGATAAATAAAAACATACTGTGAATACATGATTTCTGACAATTCATAATGTTGACCTAAAACACTTACCTAAAAAGATACTCGTCAGCTGCTGGAGGGACCAAGGCAACATGGGTACAATCGATCGCACCCATGACGTTGGGCATGTTGGCTATATTAAAAAAACCCAACTTAAGCGCATTCCAGGCTACCATGTTGTCAAGGAAAGATTTGTATTTGGGACACAGGGTAGCCATGCCATCCAAAAACTTGGTTAGTGTGCGGCTCAGCGTAGGCTGGAACATCCCCACGGAGAGGTCACCCAGCCTCTGGAACGAGCCGTTCGCCAAAAATTGCAGGCAGCCAAGCATCTTGGTCATACCTGAAATTGCATGCCCCTTCCTTGTGGTGCGGGCTAACCATGGCCGCAGCTCACTATACAAATTATGGAGGGGAACGCGATTAAGGCGGGTCAGCTTGAACAGCTCAACGTCATGCATGCGATCGATGTCCATGCGTGTGCGGTGCAATCTGGCTTCTGCCATGCTGAAGCAGATCAGCCCGTTGAGCTGCAAGCGCTCATGCTCATCAACTAAAGCAGCAAACATCTCAGACACCGTACTTTCAGCTACAAAATTACCCCGTAAGTTGAGCGGAAATAAACCCGGGGCGGGTGGTCATCGGCAATCAAGGCTCTGAATCATGCGCAAGCCGAGAAGTATAGGATCATCGAATGCGCGTATACACGTTAACATAAACGCATATATGCATGAAAACAGTAACGTAAAATACGGAAAAACAGGCAAAAGCTCACAAACAATACACAGACACATGCGAAAGTGCATGTGAACGCGGCTCTGAATCAACCCTATTGTGGGAAAAATGTCAGCTAGGGTTGGTGGGAATGCTCGTATGGAAGGAAAGCTGGTCTGTCAAGAACAGGCATACCTTTTTTTGGATATAATCGAAGTAGTACTTCTGATCAGAGCAGTTGCCATTAACTAATAATGCCATTGTTGGTAGGAAAAATTTTGCCTACCTAGATCACTTTGGGGAATTGTGTGATTGCTACCAGTGTAACTTTCTAAAACATAATGTAAACATTCTCAAATCTTGTCCATCCAGTTCAACCAAGGGTCAGGTTTGGGGAAGGTTATTTTTAATAATTACTGTTAATAGTAACTGTTAATGCTATTTTCTTCTAAAAAAAAGCATCTAACCCTTTTTTGAAGCTGTCAGCTGTTTATGCTGTAACAGGGAGGCTATTACACAGATTCATAGTTCTTTAAAAATGATTGTTGCCTCCGGAGATTGAATCTTTTTTCTCCAGATGGAGGGATTTTACCTGAAAAAAGTGTTTGCCTATATTTTTTGTATTGGCCATTTAAATATCTATACAAGTTATTCATGTTCCCCCTTAGATGTCTGCTCTCAAGACTAAATAGATTTAATTCCTGTAATCTTTCCTTATAACTAAGATCCTTTATTCCCCTTTTTCAGTTTGGAGGCTCTCCTCTGCATCTGGTGTAAATAAAATCTCCCTCAATATTGCAGCCTCTAAAGCATATACTCACATATCCTGTAAACATTTTCCGAGCAGACTTGGGATACCGGTGAAATAATATCTTATAGGCAGTTTCCTTGGTTAATATGTTTATGGAGCACTTTGAGAGACTGCTGTCCAGAGCTGGCGTCAGCACCCAGCAAGGCGGGGCAGCTGCCGGGGGTCCCCACCCTCCACGGGGCCAAGTGACAGGCCTGCCCTTTGGGGTGTGCAGCGGTGCTTGACCGGTGGGGGACTGGGAGGGCACCGCCACAGCTGGTCCCCACATCTCCTCGAATGGCACACAATGGGGCATCTCAATTTAGATTACAGGGGAGAAAGTGCTGGGTTTTGTTCTGATTTTAAGTTGCCCACCCCAGCTGATTTCCTTTCCCTGGAGCTCAAACTCAAACTGGTGATGCCACAGTGCATTCACCAGTTTGAGGAAAGTAATGAACAAAGGGGGGGTCACACACAGAGGCATCCAAAATCAAGAGAATCTAGATTTGTTTAGACTCCAAGCTCCAAGAGTTTTGGTCCAAATAGCATGATCCTTAGGGGCATCTAGATTTGGGATGTCCCTTGGTGATGCAACTCTTCACCACAAAGGGGCCCACTGAGACTTTTCCATCCAAGGGCCCACATAGACCTGGAGCTGGCCCTGCTGCAGTCCATACATCTACCCACCTCTTATTGGATTGGCAGGGACCCAGGTCTTTCTCCTAGTTTCCAACATATTTATTAGCAGTTTGTCTTGGGGAGTCATTGCCGGGAGTGCAATCTGAATATCTTGAATTCTTTATACACCTGAGCTGCACATTTACTTATCTGCCCTCCTCACATAGGCAGTGAAGCTTACCACATTCTTACACTTTCTACCTACTGTATGAGCAAATAAATGCTAATTCTCCTGCAATGACGTTAGACAACAGGGGCGACAAGGGCTGGCAGGGACTATGTGATGCTGCTACTCCATGCAGCAAGATACATGTATTCCACAGCACATGTAAAGCTACAATCAAATAGTTTATTCATTCCAAGAAAAGCAAAGCTTCCATACACTCTGTCCTCCTTACCACACTATCTTTAATAAAAGTGACTCATTAATATGTAATATAAGTGCCCACACCAGGATATGCTGTTCCGAAGATGTGCTGTAGCTCTGCACGGACTCACCGCAGCATGATGAAATTAGCTTCTCATTCTATAGGAAACATTAGGGTATCCAGAAAACTTCAGACAGGCCATCAAGAAAAGCTTAGAAAGGGCTGGAGGGCCTTGCCATTTTTTTCTATATATCCCATAGAGTACTGTTCATAAAATGAGTCCATAAAATCTAAATTTTTTCACACTGTGTTGAGTAAAAAAGATTCTCAGAACTCACATTACAGGTATCCAGAAGTGGTCACAAGGCACTTCCAAACTGAGCATCAAAATATTTTGGATAACCCCATTGTTTTTGCCATTTTTCTAACTTAAAGTGGACCAAAACCCACACCAATCTGCCCGGGAATCTATAAGATCCGCTGACCTAAGACGAAGTCTTAGACGGCATGATGTCAGCTGCTCCAAGCACACTGATTGGACGAGCGGCCACACATGTGCTGTAGGACCGGGAAGAGGTGAGTTACCTTCGGTGATCTGGGGGGTTTCACCCAGCAGGCACCCCCGATTAGGCAACATATATTGCTGTATTTAACTGTAAGTATATGCCTGGCATAATGCTTTAAAATGTCTGTACTTGCTGCAGCTTTAGGAACATAACACACTATGCTGTAACTGGTGGAATTTGTTACATGCAGGGCTCAAGGAGAAAACTAAGACAATAATTGCCCTAGAATTGATGTAACACATGCTAAATAGGTCACAACAATAAGTTAATTTAGTTAAAATGTCACAAGCTATAGTCATGGTTATACTTGTAGGAAATCAGCTCAGCTAATGAGCTTGGACATATGAGGCACACAAAAGAGAATTTCTTCTGATTTAGGTACAGCTATTGGGATGCAAGTAAATTACCATCTTGTCTGTGCAAATAGCTCCTACAGTAGCTCATTTAGGCCCTAATTTAAGAAGGGATAGCATCAGGTAGTGGCTGGTTAATGAGAGGTAGCGACAGATAGCGACTGGTGAACGCCGGACACGACATGCAATTACACATTTATCAAGCAGAATCTGTTTAGCGACTGGGATAGCAACATTTAGCGTCTGATTCATCATTTTCACAGCCTCAGCGAACAGCGCCGGCGTTTAGCCTTGCACAGCACCAGGTATGACCCCTCGCTACCTGTCACTCTCCCATACATTTCAATGGACAAACCTTTTCTTCTCTTTAAACGGGGTATTTTTTTTTTTCCAAAAAATCACAAATAATTCTGTGACCTCTTCTGGCATTGAAAAAGCAGTTTTTTCACAATTGTTTCATTTTTTTATATATTTCTTCAGAAATGACATTACAGGTTTTCACTTTGTTACTAGTGGAAAGATGCTGAAAAACAGACTTTAAACACACCGCCTCCTGCGCTCTGGGCTTCAAACAAACATTTTTCAGCACCAGAGATTTGTGAGGCTGTTTTTTTGCTGAATATGGTGTGAGTCGGTCGCTATGAGCAGTCGCTAACATGTGCTCCCATGCAGCGCTGTATTTAACATTACTGCACAGCGACTGAGTCGCTATGAACTAGCGACCCACGGCTGAGCACAGTGACTACGAGCGGGCGCTCTGAAAATGCCTGCTACAGACGCTCATCTGTCGCTACCTGCTGCTAATGATGAATTAGCCTGCCCGTTACATTTTAGTTAGTTCTATATAAGAAAATACATGAAAAATGCATGAACAAATGTCAGAATTTTAGCAATTATTAACAACTCTAGCCATGTGCTTCCCTGTGATTTGAAAATCAAATGAAAGAAAAGTAATAAAAGAATGCATCAACTAACACATGGACCAACAGTTTTACTATTTGCAAATGGAAGTTGCCTTGATACACTAAAAGCTTCAAAATGTACTTGTCTCCTTCCCTTTTTTATATATATTTTTTCTGCCTGTATCCCCTACCCCCAACTAATATGGCCCTTATTTAACAAGGGATAGCGCCAGGTAGCGAATGGTGAGCGAACGGTAATGACGCTCACCGCCACGAGAACGCCGGCTCCCCTCCGCAATCACACATTTATCAAGCCGATCCTGCTTAGCGACTGACAGAGCGCCAGATAGCGAATCATTCATCATTATTCCAGCCTCACCCCACAGCGCCAGCGAGCGACCTTGAACAGCGACAGGTATGACCTCTCGCTACCTGGCGCTCTCCAATGCATTTCAATGGAGCAATCTTTAAATATTCATAATTAATTGCTATTAATTTTTTTTTAAATTTATTTAAATGTCAAAAATTCAGTGACCACTTCTGCAATGTTAGATATTTTTTTTATGGTTAAAAAAAAAAAAAAATTTGTGCAGAATTGATATTACAGGTCTGATATTAATGTATTCATATTACTAAATGTTTGTAAAAACATGTTTTTTTTTTTTCCCCAAAAATATGGTTGTTTGGGGGTTAAAAAACTACTTTTAACCCATCGCCGCCAGCGCTCTGGGGTTTAAACAAGCATTTCACAGCGCGAGAATTCTTTGAGCGTGATTTGTTAATGAATATGTTGGGAGCCGTTCGCTATGGACATTCGCTGTCATGCGCTCCCATACAGCGCGGAACCTGTCAAACAGCGACTCCTAACCCCGTATTCAACATTACCGCACACCGACTGAGTCGCTGTCAACAACCGAACAACGGCCAAGCACAGCGAATACTAGCGGGCGCTGTGAAAATAACGCTACTGTCGCTCATCTGTTGCTACCTGGCGCTATTAATGAATCGGCCTCCCCGTCTATTTCCACTCCCTACAGAGGCAACAGAGCTCAGAGAGCCATATTTTGGGATGGGAGGTTAAAATATTGGGATGGCCTATCTCTTCCTCCTGCTGAGACTATTGCCCTTATTCATCAAGCGATAGCGCCAGGTAGTGTCTGACGAGCGCCAGGTAGCGGCAGCTAACGGCGACTACCGACTCGAGTACGCCCGGCGGCGCTCACAATGACGCATTTATCAAGCAAAATGAGGCTAGCGCCGGCGAGAGCGACGGCTAGCGCGGCATTCATCATGAAGCCGCCTGGACCGAACAGCGCCGCTGCAAATTCCCTCACAGCGCCAGGTATGAGCTGTCGCTCCCTGGCGATGTCCAATGCATTTCAATGGAGCAATCTATAATTATTCATAATTAATTGGTATTTTTTTTTTTTTAATGTCAAAAAATCGGAGACCACTTCTGCAATGTTAGGATTTATTTTTAAGTAAAAAAAAAAATAAAAAAAAAAATGTGCAGAATTGATCTAACAGGTCTGAGATTAATGTATTCATATTACAAAATGATTCTAAAAACATGTATAATGTTACATTCACAAAATATGGTTGTTTAGGGGTTAAAAACTAGTTAATACACATCGCCGCCAGCGCTCTGGGGTTTAAACAAGGAATGGACAGCGACAGCACATTCGGAGCGTGATTTGTTGATGAATATTAGAGATGAGCGAACTTTTGAAAAATTCGATTCGACTGATTCGCCGAATTTTCCGACAAAAATCGTTTCGACCCGAATAAATTCGCGACGAATCGCTATTAAAAACGGCTATTTCTGAGCCTCCTACAGCCTCAATAGGGTTGTAAACCATTCAGCCTTGCTGTAACACGCACAGGATGCGTGCTGGGTTAGTTAAATAATACTTTGAAGAAATATCACATTCAGATCAGAGGCATCGCTAATAGAATCGCAGAGCGGCACAATTGCAGAGAGTTGAAGTGGCATCACTATGAGGGGCAGAAGGAGCCCAAATATACACTGGAGTTGGCCTCAGGAGCCCAAAAATTGGATGAATCACACCCTGGAGTTGGCAGAAGTTGGCAGCAGCAGCAGCAGCAGGAGCCCAAATATACACTGGAGTTGGCTTCAGGAGCCCAAAAATTGGATGAATCACACCCTGGAGTTGGCAGAAGTTGGCAGCAGCAGCAGCAGGAGCCCAAATATACACTGGAGTTGGCCTCAGGAGCCCAAAAATTGGATGAATCACACCCTGGAGTTGGCAGGAGTTGACAGTAGCAGCAGCAGGAGCCCAAATATACACTGGAGTTGGCCTCAGGAGCCCAAAAATTGGATGAATCACACCCTGGAGTTGGCAGAAGTTGGCAGCAGCAGCAGCAGGAGCCCAAATATACACTGGAGTTGGCCTCAGGAGCCCAAAAATTGGATGAATCACACCCTGGAGTTGGCAGGAGTTGACAGTAGCAGCAGCAGGAGCCCAAATATACACTGGAGTTGGCCTCAGGAGCCCAAAAATTGGATGAATCACACCCTGGAGTTGGCAGAAGTTGGCAGCAGCAGCAGCAGGAGCCCAAATATACACTGGAGTTGGCCTCAGGAGCCCAAAAATTGGATGAATCACACCCTGGAGTTGGCAGAAGTTGGCAGCAGCAGCAGCAGGAGCCCAAATATACACTGGAGTTGGCCTCAGGAGCCCAAAAATTGGATGAATCACACCCTGGAGTTGGCAGGAGTTGACAGTAGCAGCAGCAGGAGCCCAAATATACACTGGAGTTGGCCTCAGGAGCCCAAAAATTGGATGAATCACACCCTGGAGTTGGCAGGAGTTGACAGTAGCAGCAGCAGGAGCCCAAACATTACTTCAAAGAGACCCTGGGGTTGGCTTCAGGAGCCCAAAAATTGGATGAATCACACCCTGGAGTTGGCAGAAGTTGGCAGCAGCAGCAGCAGGAGCCCAAACATTACTTTAAAGAGACCCTGGGGTTGGCTTCAGGAGCCCAACAATTGGATGAATCACACCCTGGAGTTGGCAGCAGCAGCAGCAGGAGCCCAAATATACACTGGAGTTGGCTTCAGGAGCCCAAAAATTGGATGAATCACACCCTGGAGTTGGCAGAAGTTGGCAGCAGCAGCAGCAGGAGCCCAAATATACACTGGAGTTGGCCTCAGGAGCCCAAAAATTGGATGAATCACACCCTGGAGTTGGCAGCAGCATCAGGAGCCCAAATATTACTTTAAAGAGACACTGGAGTTGGCTTCAGTAGCCCAAAAATTGGATGAATCACACCCTGGAGTTGGCAGCAGCAGCAGCAGGAGCCCAAATATTACTTTAAAGAGACACTGGAGTTGGCTTCAGTAGCCCAAAAATTGGATGAATCACACCCTGGAGTTGGCAGCAGCAGCAGGAGCCCAAATATTACTTTAAAGAGACACTGGGGTTGGCTTCAGGAGCCCAAAAATTGGATGAATCACACCCTGGAGTTGGCAGCAGCAGCAGGAGCCCAAACATTACTTTAAACAGACCCTGGGGTTGGCCTCAGGAGCCCAAAAATTGGATGAATCACACCCTGGAGTTGGCAGCAGCAGCAGCAGGAGCCCAAATATTACTTTAAAGAGACACTGGAGTTGGCTTCAGTAGCCCAAAAATTGGATGAATCACACCCTGGAGTTGGCAGCAGCAGCAGCAGGAGCCCAAACATTACTTTAAAGAGACCCTGGGGTTGGCCTCAGGAGCCCAAAAATTGGATGAATCACACCCTGGAGTTGGCAGCAGCAGCAGGAGCCCAAACATTACTTTAAACAGACCCTGGGGTTGGCCTCAGGAGCCCAAAAATTGGATGAATCACACCCTGTGGAGAGTCATGTGGAGAAAAAGTAGCTTAGTTAGTAATATCTACATAAAATTATGAATAAACAAATGCAAAAGTTTGCCAAAGTGAAGTTTTGTTTGAGGGTGTGTTTCCACCTTTTAATTAAATCAGAAACAAGAAGGTATCATTGCCTCTGACTAATTAGCCCTCAAAAATTCTTGGAATTTTTAATCTGGAATCATGTCTGATCCGTCTTATCCGAAGAATATTAATAAAAAGTAAGAGTAACGTAAAGGATTTTTTATCAATACTTACTTGTGGTCCGATGCGGAGGAATGTCTGTAACTGGAGAGCAGCGCCTTAAATCTGTTTTGCACGATCCATCTTTCTTGGTCTGGCCCCGTCATCAATCTACTGGAATACATCAGGCATTGTTGGGAGGAAAGCTTGGCTGATCCATGCGCCATTCATTTCCACGCAGGGCAGTCTCTGGAAAAAAAAAGTCTGTATAAACCAGGGTCTTTTTCATATAAAAACAAATGGTTATTCTTGCTTTTCAACCATATGTTCCACAGCTTTACCAGTCATTGTGTCAGCCAATGAAGCAACTTTGTCTCGAAGTGCTGCAAAAGCAGTCCACTGCATCACAAGTGGCATCTGACACCCCCAGTCAACTGTCTGTCTGTTATGCTTTGGGTTCAGCTCCACTATCCATTGATCTGATATCCAAGATCTGATAATCATAAAATTCAGCAGCTACTGCCCAGCCAAGAAGTGGAGGAGACACTCGCCTCTTCTTCCACTATCCGGCAATTAGTGATGAGGAGAGTGTCGTGGGAGGAGGTGTTGCAAGCCGAGGTAGTGGAAGAGGGTCCCTGGAGTCTGCGGCGGTGGCGGCGGCAGCAGCAGCGAATTATTGCGGACTGTTGGTAGGAAAAATCAGCTACTCAGCGATGTGGCAGTGTTCCATGCAGCATCCTGTGGAGAAAAAGTAGGTTAGTTAGTGTATATACATAAAATTATGAATAGACAAATGCAATAGTATTGCGAAAGTGAAGTTTTGTTTGAGGGTGTGTTTCCACCTTGCAATTAAATCAGAAACAACTAGCTATCATTTGCCTCTGAATAATTAGCCCTCAAAAATTCTTGGAATTTTTAATCTTGATGTCTGAGGGATTTCTCCTCTCAGACAGCGTCACCATAAGTCCAGCCTGCTGCATTACCCAGTGGTGGACCTTTCAGAGAACTGATGGCTTGTGCCGAGCCGAGGTGGAGAGTCACATGGCATGGTTGTTGAACAGAAGGTGGGCCAGTCCTTTAGCCTGTCAGTGTGTACCAAAGTGCACAGTGTTGTCTACGCCTGGAGCTGTAACTATAGACTCATGGTGGACAATATATATCCTTTTAGGCCCCCTTGGTGATTGTGGTTTCACGCTGTTCTTCACATGGTTTTCCTTGACCATCAGAGTCACACATGGGAGGAACTACTAAAAATGAGAACTCAATCCATGAAAGCATTGCTTAATCCACGAAAACTGCAAATTTGGACCCATGGTGTCTGACACTTGGAAGAACATCTTGTTTGCGCTGCGACAAGGAAGCCAGAGTCATGCGTCCTGACATGGCACACGTGTTCAGTCTAGTTTTGAAGTCTTGCCCCCATCTGAAAGACATCCGAACAACAGGAAAGAAAGTTAGCATGCACTTCTGGCACTCCTACACCACCAAGCACAACCTTATTGAGCCTCAGCGTCACAACGGTGTACCCCACCATAGTCTGATTTGCGATGTTTCCACCCGTTGGAATTCCACCCTCCATATGCAGGATCCACTATAGCAGTGGTCCCCAACCCTGTCCTCAAGGCCCACCAACAGGCCAGGCTTTGCAGATCTCCACAAAGATGCTCAGGTGGAGTAATTAGTGCAGCTGCAGAGCAATAGAGCTGGCTATTTGGAGATCCAAAAAACATGACATGTTGGTGGGCCTTGAGGACAGGGTTGAGGACCACTGCACTATAGGAACAGAGAAAAGCCATCACGGATTTCTGGATGATCCAAACGGATAGGGGGACACCCCTGTGTAAATTCAATGTAAACCATTGGCAGCTCATACGTGACACCGACCGTTTGCTCAGGCCCTTTGAGGAAGCTACATTATTAGTCAGTTGCCAGGACTATGAGATGAACGATGAGATTCCACTGCTTCATGTACTACAACACATGTTGGAAAGCATGGCTGGTCAGGGCACTGGAGACATGGCACATACATTTCACAGCCACATGAAGCCTGTGGGGGCTGAAGTGGAGGAGGAGGAGGGGGTGGGGCACAGCAAACCACAGTTTAGGTTTCACAAAATGACCATTTTATCTAGTCATCTGACAGGAGAGGAGGAGCAGGAGCAGCCACAGGAGCTAGAGGGTTGTGAGTAAGGCGAGACAGAGGACCCAGACACACCATGGCAGTTTACAGTGGAGATGGAGACAGGTAGTCCCTCCGAGTCACTTGCACAAATGGCACGATGCATGCTCACATGCATGCGTACTAGTGAGCGCAGAATTGTCTCCATTTGTCAGCGGGAAGACTTCTGGCTCTCCAACTTATTGGACCCTCGCTTCCGGCACAAAATGGGGGCATTTTTTACGCCCACTGAGAGGGAGGACAAACTGACCTACTACAGAGACATCCCACGTAGTCAGTTGGGCGATGTCTATCTGCGCCATGGCCCATACTCCCGCAGGTCTGACTCGGGGGGAAGTCTGCGATCACCTTCCACTGCCATGGCTGCTGGGGGGGTGGAAGGAGCAGCAGCAGCAGCTCCATCAGCAGCAGCCTCAGTCTTCAGTCGCTAGTGAGTAGCTTTCTACACCCGCATAGTGAGTCTACTCATGAGCAGCAGGAAGACCTGGAGCTGGACCTCAAACAGCAGGTCATGTCATACCTTGACATGACCATGCCAACACACCTTCAAGATCCACTGGATTTGCTGGGAAGCCAAACTTGACTTGTGCCCGCAACTAGCAGAGTTTGCCCTGGAAAAGCTGTACTGGCCGGACAGTAGTTGATTTAGATGGCAACTGGGCTGCTCTATATAACGAAGCAAAATGGCAAATTTACCTCACTATATAAGCTATTGCCCCTCAGATTTACACAGGGGCTGCTCTATATTATGCTGCAAAATGGCAAATTAACCTCACAATATAAGCTATTGCAGCTCTATATAAATAAAAATAAATAAATAAAAAAAGGGCCTGTAGAAGCTTATTTAGTATAACAGATAGGGTGACATGTGCTGGTTTGGGATGCCCATATGGGCTAGTGTTTTGGCAGCAGTACAAAAACCAATGCAAAATGCAATAGCTTAATAAAGCTGATGCTGATCAACGCTTATTTAGTATAACAGATGGGGTGCAACATGCAGGTTTGGGATGCCCTGCGGCCTGGTGTATTTAAAGCAGACCAAAACAAATTCAAAATGCAATAACTTAATAAAGCTGAGGCTGTAGATGCTTATTTAGTATAAACAGGTAGGGTGCAAGGTGCAGCTTTGGGGTGCCCTGCGGCCTGGTTAAATGAAAGCAGTCAAAAAGGAAGTGCAAACTGAAGTAGCTTAATGAAGCTGATGCTGATCAACGCTTATGTTGTATACCAGATAGGGTGCAAGGTGCAGCTTTGGGGTGCCCTGCGGCCTGGTTTATTAAAATCAGTCAAAAACAAGTGCAAACTGAAGTAGCCTGATCAACGCTTATGTTGTATAACAGATAGGTTTAAAATAGCATGTGCCTTGGGATGCCCGTGTGGCCTGTTATATTTCAAGCTGAACAAAAAGTAACAATAATCCAAGTATGAGACATCATTTTGACCTTCTTCACAGCGCCATACTTTGAAAAAAAAAAATTAATTTCATGCCGATCAATCCAAAGGTCAATGCCCCTAACAAAAATAGTGTTCAGGATAAGTTTTCCTTCTGGAAGGACGTAACCTTTAGTTTACATGCTTGGGGTAGGTTATCTTACAAATTGGGATACCCCAGGCAGCAGTGTCATTGAAAGAGACAGATTGTAATGCAGGCCATACGCAAGCAGAGAAACTCAGGCTGCAACAGGCCTATTTAGTTTACATGGTTGGGGTAGGTTATCTTACAAATTGGGATACCCCACTGTATATGAAACCGAATATAAATGCACACCCAAAAGTGGACACTCAGCCTCCAAGAGGCCTGCTTAGTTTAAATAAGAGAGCTGCTTAGTATGGTAGGTAGGTTATGTTATGTTACAGAATGGGATGCCCCAAGCAGACTTGAGATCAGTATATATGCACACAGCAGCAGTGTGTTAGCAGGCTCATACAGGCCAAATTTCTTTAAATAAATGTGCAGCTTACAGTAAATGCAGAGGCTAATGGTATGTTACAGAATGGGATGCCCCAAAGCTGACTTGAGATCAGTATATATGCACACAGCAGCAGTGTGTTAGCAGGCTCATACAGGCCAAATTTCTTTAAATAACTGTGCAGCTTACAGTAAATGCAGAGGCTAATGGTATGTTACAGAATGGGATGCCCCAAAGCTGACTTGAGATCAGTATATATGCACACAGCAGCAGTGTGTTAGCAGGCTCATACAGGCCAAATTTCTTTAAATAACTGTGCAGCTTACAGTAAATGCAGAGGCTAATGGTATGTTACAGAATGGGATGTCCCAAAAACCAGAGAGCACCTGGCAGGCAGCAGTAAGACTATGCACAGCAAAAGTGTCTTTATCATGCCTAATTTCAATTAGAATAGGTGCAAATGGTTAGGTTCTTAAATAGAGGCTGGTGTAGTCACAGAATGGGATGCCCTAAAAACCAGCAGTAAGTACACCTGGCAGGGACAAGTTGTGCTATGCCCAGCAAAAGTGTCTTTATCAGGCCTAATTTCAAATATGATAAGAGCAAATGCTTATATGGTCTTAAACAGAGGCTGCTGTAGTCACAGAATGGGATGCCCCGGGCAGGGATGGACCTGGCAGGGTCCAGTAGTGCTTTGGCCAGCAAAAGTGTCTTTATCAGGCCTAATTTCAAATATGATAAGAGCAAATGCTTATATGGTCTTAAACAGAGGCTGCTGTAGTCACAGAATGGGATGCCCCGGGCAGGAATGGACCTGGCAGGGTCCAGTAGTGCTTTGGCCAGCAAAAGTGTCTTTATCAGGCCTAATTTCAAATATGATAAGAGCAAATGCTTATATGGTCTTAAACAGAGGCTGCTGTAGTCACAGAATGGGATGCCCCGGGCAGGAATGGACCTGGCAGGGTCCAGTAGTGCTTTGGCCAGCAAAAGTGTCTTTATCAGGCCTAATTTCAAATATGATAAGAGCAAATGCTTATATGGTCTTAAACAGAGGCTGCTGTAGTCACAGAATGGGATGCCCCGGGCAGGGATGGACCTGGCAGGGTCCAGTAGTGCTTTGGCCAGCAAAAGTGTCTTTATCAGGCCTAATTTCAAATATGATAAGAGCAAATGCTTATATGGTCTTAAACAGAGGCTGCTGTAGTCACAGAATGGGATGCCCCGGGCAGGAATGGACCTGGCAGGGTCCAGTAGTGCTTTGGCCAGCAAAAGTGTCTTTATCAGGCCTAATTTCAAATATGATAAGAGCAAATGCTTATATGGTCTTAAACAGAGGCTGCTGTAGTCACAGAATGGGATGCCCCGGGCAGGGATGGACCTGGCAGGGTCCAGTAGTGCTTTGGCCAGCAAAAGTGTCTTTATCAGGCCTAATTTCAAATATGATAAGAGCAAATGCTTATATGGTCTTAAACAGAGGCTGCTGTAGTCACAGAATGGGATGCCCCAACAGGAATCGACCTGGCAGGGTCCAGTAGTGCTTTGGCCAGCAAAAGTGTCTTTATCAGGCCTAATTTCAAATATGATAAGAGCAAATGCTTATATGGTCTTAAACAGAGGCTGCTGTAGTCACAGAATGGGATGCCCTGGGCAGGAATGGACCTGGCAGGGTCCAGTAGTGCTTTGGCCAGCAAAAGTGTCTTTATCAGGCTAATTTCAAATATGATAAGAGCAAATGCTTATATGGTCTTAAACAGAGGCTGCTGTAGTCACAGAATGGGATGCCCTGGGCAGGAATCGACCTGGCAGGGTCCAGTAGTGCTTTGGCCAGCAAAAGTGTCTTTATCAGGCCTAATTTCAAATATGATAAGAGCAAATGCTTATATGGTCTTAAACAGAGGCTGCTTTAGTCACAGAATGGGATGCCCTGGGCAGGAATGGACCTGGCAGGGTCCAGTAGTGCTTTGGCCAGCAAAAGTGTCTTTATCAGGCTAATTTCAAATATGATAAGAGCAAATGCTTATATGGTCTTAAACAGAGGCTGCTGTAGTCACAGAATGGGATGCCCCAACAGGAATCGACCTGGCAGGGTCCAGTAGTGCTTTGGCCAGCAAAAGTGTCTTTATCAGGCCTAATTTCAAATATGATAAGAGCAAATGCTTATATGGTCTTAAACAGAGGCTGCTTTAGTCACAGAATGGGATGCCCTGGGCAGGAATGGACCTGGCAGGGTCCAGTAGTGCTTTGGCCAGCAAAAGTGTCTTTATCAGGCCTAATTTCAAATATGATAAGAGCAAATGCTTATATGGTCTTAAACAGAGGCTGCTGTAGTCACAGAATGGGATGCCCCGGGCAGGAATGGACCTGGCACGGTCCAGTAGTGCTTTGGCCAGCAAAAGTGTCTTTATCAGGCCTAATTTCAAATATGATAAGAGCAAATGCTTATATGGTCTTAAACAGAGGCTGCTGTAGTCACAGAATGGGATGCCCCGGGCAGGGATGGACCTGGCAGGGTCCAGTAGTGCTTTGGCCAGCAAAAGTGTCTTTATCAGGCCTAATTTCAAATATGATAAGAGCAAATGCTTATATGGTCTTAAACAGAGGCTGCTGTAGTCACAGAATGGGATGCCCCGGGCAGGAATGGACCTGGCAGGGTCCAGTAGTGCTTTGGCCAGCAAAAGTGTCTTTATCAGGCCTAATTTCAAATATGATAAGAGCAAATGCTTATATGGTCTTAAACAGAGGCTGCTGTAGTCACAGAATGGGATGCCCCGGGCAGGGATGGACCTGGCAGGGTCCAGTAGTGCTTTGGCCAGCAAAAGTGTCTTTATCAGGCCTAATTTCAAATATGATAAGAGCAAATGCTTATATGGTCTTAAACAGAGGCTGCTGTAGTCACAGAATGGGATGCCCCAACAGGAATCGACCTGGCAGGGTCCAGTAGTGCTTTGGCCAGCAAAAGTGTCTTTATCAGGCCTAATTTCAAATATGATAAGAGCAAATGCTTATATGGTCTTAAACAGAGGCTGCTTTAGTCACAGAATGGGATGCCCTGGGCAGGAATGGACCTGGCAGGGTCCAGTAGTGCTTTGGCCAGCAAAAGTGTCTTTATCAGGCCTAATTTCAAATATGATAAGAGCAAATGCTTATATGGTCTTAAACAGAGGCTGCTGTAGTCACAGAATGGGATGCCCCGGGCAGGAATGGACCTGGCAGGGTCCAGTAGTGCTTTGGCCAGCAAAAGTGTCTTTATCAGGCCTAATTTCAAATATGATAAGAGCAAATGCTTATATGGTCTTAAACAGAGGCTGCTGTAGTCACAGAATGGGATGCCCCGGGCAGGGATGGACCTGGCAGGGTCCAGTAGTGCTTTGGCCAGCAAAAGTGTCTTTATCAGGCCTAATTTCAAATATGATAAGAGCAAATGCTTATATGGTCTTAAACAGAGGCTGCTGTAGTCACAGAATGGGATGCCCTGGGAAGGAATGGACCTGGCAGGGTCCAGTAGTGCTTTGGCCAGCAAAAGTGTCTTTATCAGGCCTAATTTCAAATATGATAAGAGCAAATGCTTATATGGTCTTAAACAGAGGCTGCTGTAGTCACAGAATGGGATGCCCCGGGCAGGAATGGACCTGGCAGGGTCCAGTAGTGCTTTGGCCAGCAAAAGTGTCTTTATCAGGCTAATTTCAAATATGATAAGAGCAAATGCTTATATGGTCTTAAACAGAGGCTGCTGTAGTCACAGAATGGGATGCCCTGGGCAGGGATGGACCTGGCAGGGTCCAGTAGTGCTTTGGCCAGCAAAAGTGTCTTTATCAGGCCTAATTTCAAATATGATAAGAGCAAATGCTTATATGGTCTTAAACAGAGGCTGCTTTAGTCACAGAATGGGATGCCCTGGGCAGGAATGGACCTGGCAGGGTCCAGTAGTGCTTTGGCCAGCAAAAGTGTCTTTATCAGGCTAATTTCAAATATGATAAGAGCAAATGCTTATATGGTCTTAAACAGAGGCTGCTGTAGTCACAGAATGGGATGCCCTGGGCAGGAATGGACCTGGCAGGGTCCAGTAGTGCTTTGGCCAGCAAAAGTGTCTTTATCAGGCCTAATTTCAAATATGATAAGAGCAAATGCTTATATGGTCTTAAACAGAGGCTGCTTTAGTCACAGAATGGGATGCCCTGGGCAGGAATGGACCTGGCAGGGTCCAGTAGTGCTTTGGCCAGCAAAAGTGTCTTTATCAGGCCTAATTTCAAATATGATAAGAGCAAATGCTTATATGGTCTTAAACAGAGGCTGCTGTAGTCACAGAATGGGATGCCCCGGGCAGGAATGGACCTGGCAGGGTCCAGTAGTGCTTTGGCCAGCAAAAGTGTCTTTATCAGGCCTAATTTCAAATATGATAAGAGCAAATGCTTATATGGTCTTAAACAGAGGCTGCTGTAGTCACAGAATGGGATGCCCCGGGCAGGGATGGACCTGGCAGGGTCCAGTAGTGCTTTGGCCAGCAAAAGTGTCTTTATCAGGCCTAATTTCAAATATGATAAGAGCAAATGCTTATATGGTCTTAAACAGAGGCTGCTGTAGTCACAGAATGGGATGCCCTGGGCAGGAATGGACCTGGCAGGGTCCAGTAGTGCTTTGGCCAGCAAAAGTGTCTTTATCAGGCCTAATTTCAAATATGATAAGAGCAAATGCTTATATGGTCTTAAACAGAGGCTGCTTTAGTCACAGAATGGGATGCCCTGGGCAGGAATGGACCTGGCAGGGTCCAGTAGTGCTTTGGCCAGCAAAAGTGTCTTTATCAGGCTAATTTCAAATATGATAAGAGCAAATGCTTATATGGTCTTAAACAGAGGCTGCTGTAGTCACAGAATGGGATGCCCTGGGCAGGAATG
Organism: Gastrophryne carolinensis; assembly: GCA_027917425.1. Lineage (NCBI taxonomy): Eukaryota > Metazoa > Chordata > Amphibia > Anura > Microhylidae > Gastrophryne > Gastrophryne carolinensis. The sequence goes on from CM051234.1 coordinate 220,840,267, forward strand.
GACCTGGCAGGGTCCAGTAGTGCTTTGGCCAGCAAAAGTGTCTTTATCAGGCCTAATTTCAAATATGATAAGAGCAAATGCTTATATGGTCTTAAACAGAGGCTGCTTTAGTCACAGAATGGGATGCCCTGGGCAGGAATGGACCTAGCAGGGTCCAGTAGTGCTTTGGCCAGCAAAAGTGTCTTTATCAGGCTAATTTCAAATATGATAAGAGCAAATGCTTATATGGTCTTAAACAGAGGCTGCTGTAGTCACAGAATGGGATGCCCTGGGCAGGAATGGACCTGGCAGGGTCCAGTAGTGCTTTGGCCAGCAAAAGTGTCTTTATCAGGCCTAATTTCAAATATGATAAGAGCAAATGCTTATATGGTCTTAAACAGAGGCTGCTTTAGTCACAGAATGGGATGCCCTGGGCAGGAATGGACCTGGCAGGGTCCAGTAGTGCTTTGGCCAGCAAAAGTGTCTTTATCAGGCCTAATTTCAAATATGATAAGAGCAAATGCTTATATGGTCTTAAACAGAGGCTGCTGTAGTCACAGAATGGGATGCCCTGGGCAGGAATGGACCTGGCAGGGTCCAGTAGTGCTTTGGCCAGCAAAAGTGTCTTTATCAGGCCTAATTTCAAATATGATAAGAGCAAATGCTTATATGGTCTTAAACAGAGGCTGCTGTAGTCACAGAATGGGATGCCCTGGGCAGGAATGGACCTGGCAGGGTCCAGTAGTGCTTTGGCCAGCAAAAGTGTCTTTATCAGGCTAATTTCAAATATGATAAGAGCAAATGCTTATATGGTCTTAAACAGAGGCTGCTGTAGTCACAGAATGGGATGCCCCAACAGGAATCGACCTGGCAGGGTCCAGTAGTGCTTTGGCCAGCAAAAGTGTCTTTATCAGGCCTAATTTCAAATATGATAAGAGCAAATGCTTATATGGTCTTAAACAGAGGCTGCTGTAGTCACAGAATGGGATGCCCCAACAGGAATGGACCTGGCAGGGTCCAGTAGTGCTTTGGCCAGCAAAAGTGTCTTTATCAGGCTAATTTCAAATATGATAAGAGCAAATGCTTATATGGTCTTAAACAGAGGCTGCTGTAGTCACAGAATGGGATGCCCTGGGCAGGAATGGACCTGGCAGGGTCCAGTAGTGCTTTGGCCAGCAAAAGTGTCTTTATCAGGCTAATTTCAAATATGATAAGAGCAAATGCTTATATGGTCTTAAACAGAGGCTGCTGTAGTCACAGAATGGGATGCCCTGGGCAGGAATGGACCTGGCAGGGTCCAGTAGTGCTTTGGCCAGCAAAAGTGTCTTTATCAGGCCTAATTTCAAATATGATAAGAGCAAATGCTTATATGGTCTTAAACAGAGGCTGCTTTAGTCACAGAATGGGATGCCCTGGGCAGGAATGGACCTGGCAGGGTCCAGTAGTGCTTTGGCCAGCAAAAGTGTCTTTATCAGGCCTAATTTCAAATATGATAAGAGCAAATGCTTATATGGTCTTAAACAGAGGCTGCTGTAGTCACAGAATGGGATGCCCTGGGCAGGAATGGACCTGGCAGGGTCCAGTAGTGCTTTGGCCAGCAAAAGTGTCTTTATCAGGCTAATTTCAAATATGATAAGAGCAAATGCTTATATGGTCTTAAACAGAGGCTGCTGTAGTCACAGAATGGGATGCCCTGGGCAGGAATGGACCTGGCAGGGTCCAGTAGTGCTTTGGCCAGCAAAAGTGTCTTTATCAGGCCTAATTTCAAATATGATAAGAGCAAATGCTTATATGGTCTTAAACAGAGGCTGCTTTAGTCACAGAATGGGATGCCTCACAGCAGACTTAAGATCAGTTCAGTATATATGCACAGTTAGTTACTATAAGCAGCCTGAAAACGCTAACAAAGGCTGGATGAAAAAAAAAAAATCTCCCTGTCAGCCAGCTCCGTTTTTCCTACCTTTCCCTGGCTTTCTGTCTGTCTCCTGTCTGTCTCCTGTCTGTCTCCTGCCTGTCTCCTGCCTGTCTCCAGCCTGTCCCTGTCTGTCCCTGTCTCCAGCCTGTCTAACTGCCTCAGCTACACAGCGTTCTGTCTGTCACGAATGCAATAGAGAAATGAGGAAAAGCAAGATGGCCGCCGTTAAATACCGCTGTGTGACGTCACCGGGCTTGCTGGCTGCTGATAGGCTGCATGTGACTGCCCCAGCTTGCACTGGCGCGGGATACATGTCCAGACATGTCCCGTCCGCCATCTTAGAATGCCTGTAAATGTAAATGAATGGATGTTAAAGGAAAACTTCGAGTGATCGAATCGCGGGGAAATTCGGATTCGATCCGAATCGAATTTTTCCTGAAATTCGGATCGAATCCGGGTTCGTCCGGATCGATTCGCTCATCCCTAATGAATATGAAGCTAGCCGTTCGCTCTGGCCATTCGTTGTCAGGCGCTCACATACAACGCTGGACCTGTGAAACAGCGACCCCCCAGCCCGTATTCAACATTACCGCACACCGACTGAGTCGCTGTCATCAAGCTAACGCCGGCCAAGCACAGCGAATACTGGCTGGCGCTGAAAAAATCACGCTACAGTCGCTCATCTGTCGCTACCTGGCGCTATTAATGAATCGGCCTCCCCAGCAAACAAGATTATTCATTCTGAAAAGCCTGCCCGCTCCCTGCTGAGAGTTACATTGTTTTACATTGTTACAGCTAAGCGGCAGCTGATTTAACTTAATTGTTTTGATTCTAATCAGCTGTTATACATTATAAAGCAGTCATAAGTCTACTATTGGAATGTAAATAGGTTACAGATAGCATACATTGCAGTGTGAAGCATGCTGTGTGATGGATTGGAAGTTTGCGCTTCAATTGCTGTTTGACACTTTATTATTATACACAAAGCAGTGATATGTCCAAACCATGTGGTTGAACTTTTTACAAATCTGTATTTTACATAGATACTTAGTTAATACTGTTGAAAATACATACTGTATGTCCATCAAGTTCAACCAAGGGTCAGGGTTGGGGAAGGTTATTTTTAATAATTACTGTTAATAGTAACTGTTCTTCTAAAAAAAGCATCTAACCCTTTTTTGAAGCTGTCAGCTGTTTATGCTGTAACAGGGAGGCTATTAAACAGATTCCTAGTTCTTATATTTAAAAATGACTGTTGCCTCCGGAGATTGAATCTTTTTTCTCCAGATGGAGGGATTTTACCTGAACCTAAAATAAGTTTTTGCCTATATTTTTTGTATTGCCCATTTATATATCTATACAAGTCATTCATGTTCCCCCTTAGATGTCTGCTCTCAAGACAAAATAGATTTTATCACCGTAATCTTTATCCTTATAACTAGGGATGAGCGAATCGATCCGGACGAACCCGGATTTGTTCCGAATTTCAGGAAATATTCGATTCTGAAGGAATCCGAATTTCCCCGCGATTCGATCGATCGAAGTTTTCCTTTAAACTCCATTTACTTCAATTACAGGCATTGTAAAATGGTGGATGGACATGTATGGACATATCCCCTGGGGCAAGTTATCATGGGAAGGTCACATGCAGCCTATCAGCAGCCAGGAGCCCCGGTGACATCACCGCGCTATATAAACGGCGGCCATCTTGCTGGTGCACATTTCAGCCTTGTATTGCGGCCACAACGGAGCTGTTTAGAGACAGGGAGAGACTAAGAGAGAGTCAGGGAGACCCACAGAGTGCGCCAGATCAGTTTTAAATTGCTTTTGTTTGTGCTGTAAAAATTCCTTGCCACTGTGCATGCCATGTTGGCAGTGGCATATTTAACCCTATCTGTTACACACAAGAATTTCTTATAACGCGATTAGTTTACATTTTTTTTGTGTCTGCTGTAAAAACCCCAGCCCACATGTGCATCCTATTTCAGCACATTTGACCCTATCTGTTACACTAAAACAGCTTTTAAAGGCTATTTCTCATAAAGATATTGCATTTTGAATTGGTTTCTGTCTGGTTTAAATACACCAGCCCACATGGGCATCCCAAACCAGCACATTTCACCCTATCTGTTATACTAAATTAGCGTTGTTCATCCTCAGCTTAATCAAGCTATTGCATTTTGAATTGGTTTTTGTCTGGTTTAAATACACCAGCCCACATGGGCATCCCAAACCAGCACATGTCACCCTATCTGTTATACTAAATAAGCGTTGTTCAGCCTCATTTTAATCAAGCTACTGCATTTTGAATTGGTTTTTGTCTGGTTTAAATAGACCAGCCCACATGGGCATCCCAAACCAGCACATGTCACCCTATATGTTATACTAAATAAGCGTTGTTCAGCCTCATTTTAATCAAGCTATTGCATTTTGAATTGGTTTTTGTCTGGTTTAATTACACCAGCCCACATGGGCATCCCAAACCAGCACATGTCACCCTATCTGTTATACTAAATAGCGTTGTTCATCCTCAGCTTAATCAAGCTATTGCATTTTGAATTGGTTTTTGTCTGGTTTAAATACACCAGCCCACATGGGCATCCCAAACCAGCACATGTCACCCTATCTGCTATACTAAATAAGCGTTGTTCATCCTCAGCTTAATCAAGCGATTGCATTTTGAATTGGTTTTTGGTCTGCTGCCAAAACACTAGGCCGCAGGGTATCCCAAACCTGCACGCAGCACCCTATCTGTTATACTAAATAAGCGTTGTTCATCCTCAGCTTAATCAAGCTATTGCCTTTTGAATTGGTTTTTGGTCTGCTGCCAAAACACTAGGCTGCAGGGTATCCCAAACCTGCACATAGCACCCTATCTGTTATATTAAATAAGCGTTGTTCAGCCTCATTTTAATCAAGCTATTGCATTTTGAATTGGTTTTTGTCTGGTTTAAATACACCAGCCCACATGGGCATCCCAAACCAGCACGTCACCCTATCTGTTATACAAAATAAGCATTGTTCAGCCTTATTTTAATCAAGCGATTGCATTTTGAATTGGTTTTTGGTCTGCTGCCAAAACACTAGGCTGCAGGGTATCCCAAACCTGCACATAGCACCCTATCTGTTATACTAAATAAGCGTTGTTCACCCTCAGCTTAATCAAGCTATTGCATTTTGAATTGGTTTTTGGTCTGCTGCCAAAACACTAGGCCGCAGGGTATCCCAAACCTGCACCTAGCACCCTATCTGTTATACTAAATAAGCGTTGTTCATCCTCAGCTTAATCAAGCTATTGCATTTTGAATTGGTTTTTGTCCTGCTGTCAAAAAAACACCAGGCCGCAGGGTATCCCAAACCTGCACGTAGCACCCTATCTGTTATACTAAATAAGCGTTGTTCATCCTCAGCTTAATCAAGCTATTGCATTTTGTATTGGTTTTTGGTCTGCTGCCAAAACACTAGGCCGCAGGGTATCCCAAACCTGCACGTAGCACCCTATCTGTTATACTAAATAAGCGTTGTTCATCCTCAGCTTAATCAAGCTATTGCATTTTGAATTGTTATTTGTCCTGCTGTCAAAAAAACACCAGGCCGCAGGGTATCCCAAACCTGCACGTAGCACCCTATCTGTTATACTAAAGCGTTGTTCATCCGCCTAAACCCTAGGCCGCAGGGTATCCCAAACCTGCACGTAGCACCCTATCTGTTATACTAAATAAGCGTTGTTCATCCTCAGCTTAATCAAGCTATTGCATTTTGAATAGTTTTTTGTCCTGCTGTCAAAAAAACACCAGGCCGCAGGGTATCCCAAACCTGCATGTTGCACTCTATCTGTTATACTAAATAAGCGGTGTTCAGCCTCATTTTAATTCAGCTATTGCATTTTGAATTGGTTTTTGTCTGCTTTAAATACACCAGCCCACGTGGGCATCCCAAACCAGCACATGTCACCCTATCTGTTATACTAAATAAGCGTTGTTCAGCCTCATTTTAATTCAGCTATTGCATTTTGAATTGGTTTTTGTCTGCTTTAAATACACCAGCCCACATGGGCATCCCAAACCAGCACATGTCACCCTATCTGTTATACTAAATAACCGTTGTTCAGCCTCATTTTAATTAAGCTATTGCATTTTGAATTGTTTTTTGTCTGCTTTAAATACATCAGCCCACATGGGCATCCCAAACCAGCACATGTCACCCTATCTGTTATAGTAAATAAGCGTTCTTCAGCCTCATTTTGATTAAGCTATTGCATTTTGAATTGTTTTTTGTCTGCTTTAAATACACCAGCCCACATGGGCATCCCAAACCAGCACGTCACCCTATCTGTTATACTAAATAAGTGTTGTTCAGCCTCATTTTAATTAAGCTATTGCATTTTGAATTGGGTTTTGTCTGCTTTAAATACACCAGCCCACACGGGCATCCCAAACCAGCACATGTCACCCTATCTGTTATACTAAATAAGTGTTGTTCAGCCTCATTTTAATTAAGCTATTGCATTTTGAATTGGGTTTTGTCCTGCTGCCAAAACACTAGGCCGCAGGGTATCCCAAACCTGCACGTAGCACCCTATCTGTTATACTAAATACCCTTGTTCATCCTCAGCTTAATCAAGCTATTGCATTTTGAATTGATTTTTGTCCTGCTGTCAAAACACCAGGCCGCACGGTATCCCAAACCACCACGTTGCACCCTGTTATACTAAATAAGCTTGTTTAGCCTCAACTTTATTAAGCTATTGCATTTTGAATTGGTTTTTGTCCTGCTGTCAAAACACCAGGTTGCAGGGTATCCCAAACCTGCACGTTGCACTCTATCTGTTATTCTAAATACCCTTGTTCATCCTTAGCTATATTAAGCTATTGCATTTTGAATTGGTTTTTGTCCTGCTGTCAAAACACCAGGCCGCACGGTATCCCAAACCACCACGTTGCACCCTATCTGTTATACTAAATAAGCTTGTTCAGCCTCAGCTTTATTAAGCTATTGCATTTTGAATTGGTTTTTGTCCTGCTGTCAAAACACCAGGCCACAGGGTATCCCATATTGCCAATTTTCATAGTATCTGGTGCAGAGAAGCAGTTCCTCAATTTATTTAGCTTCTGCTTTTTAAAGTAAACACATTTTTTAAAGTACCTATTGCGCATTTCAAATACATAAAAATGTCAGGCAGACAAGTGCCAGGATGTTCAAAGAGGAGTGCCAGAGGCCAAGATTCAGCAGGCAGAGGTCGCAGCAGACTAGGGGCGAGTAGCAGCAGGAGTCAAGGTGAGAGACCTAATCTGCCAGTGTCTGCTAGCGGTCGTGTCTCCACCAGTAACGTTAACGCGGTCATCCACATCATCACAAGTTACATCTGAGACCCCCAGTCTAGGGTCGGTAGGTTCCTCTGACACAATCCTGAGTTGGCATGCCCCAAGAGCAGTCCCTGTCCTCCCATTGCCTCTGTCCTATGCCGTTCCCTCCCCCAGCGACCTATCCTATGCTTTGGGTTCAGCTCCACTTTTTAGCGAGGAGGACGATCAGATAGAGGACAGTCAGCAGCTACTGCCCAGCCAAGAAATGGAGGTGGCTTCTTTAGCTAGGCAGACAAATAGTAATGTGGACAGTGTCGTGGGTGTTGCGAGCATTCCAGCTCCTGCGCCAGACACTGTTGAGGAAACCGAGAACATCAGTCACGTGCAGCCACAACTCAGTGATGATGATGATGAAGAAGCCAATCGCACTTGGGAGCCGGGTGCAGAAGGGGCTTCATCGTCATCATCAGGAGAAGAGGGGCGCAGGTTGCCCCGGAGTCAGCAGCTGAGGCAGCAAGGTGTTAGCAGCATGGTTGGCAGTCAGCATGGGGGCACAATTGTAAAGCCTGGAGCCAAACGGGGCCGGGGTAGAGCACCTGCTGCACGGCAGGCTACCTTATCGGGAGGTAGTGGAGCAGGGGTTCCTGGAGTTGGCGACAGTAGCAGTGAATCAGTGCGGCCTGTTGGTGGGAAAGTAGCTACTCGGCAGTGTGGTAGTTTTTCCTGAAACATCCGCAGGAGGGTAACATGGCAACATGCAAGATATGTAGGTAGGTGAAGCGTGGCCAGGCCCCAAATGTTGGCACCACGGCCCTGCGTCAACATATGATGCGTCACTATAAAGCGGCCTGGGAGAACCGAGGCTCCGAAGAGGTGGTCCACCCTGCTTCCTCACCAAGTGGCACGCCGCTCCCAATTTCTGCCAGCCAAGGCTCCAGCACCTCAGCCGAAGGCAGCTGTGCGTCATACCCATCCTCTGTCGCTCCTGATGCTCCTGCTCCTCCTCCTCCAAGTCATGCATCCCGCCAGCAATCCATCAGCTAAGCCATGTCCAAGAGACAGCAGTATGCGCCCACTCATCCTACGGCGCAGAAGCTGAATGTGCCCCTGTCCAAGTTGCTGGTGCTGCAGTCGCTCCCTTTTCAGGTGGTGGACTCTGCACCTTTCAGAGAACTGATGGCTTGTGCCGAGCCGAGGTGGAGAGTCCCAAGCCATCATTTCTTTGCCAACAAGGCAGTACCAGCGCTGCGCACTTTTGTTGAACAGAAGGTGGGTCAGTCCTTGAGCCTGTCGGTGTGTAGCAAAGTGCATGGCAGAGCCGACGTCTGGAGCTGTAACTACGGTCAGGGACCCTGCATGGCTCACGTCTTCAATCTGGTTGTCAAGCAGTTTCTGAAGTGTTCCCCCAATCTGCAAGACATCCTAACAACTTCAAGGAAACTTTGCATGCACTTCAGCCACTCATACACCGCCAAACACACCCTTCTTGAGCTACAGTGTCAGAATGGTAGCCCCCAACATAGTCTGATTTGCGATGTTTCCACCCGTTGGAATTCCACCCTTCACATGTTGGACCGATGATGATTATATGAACAGAGAAAAGCAATCACAGATTTCCTGATGATCCAGGCGGATAGGGGGACTCCCCTGTGTAACTTCAATGTCAACCAGTGGCAGCTCATACGTGACACCTGCCGTTTGCTCAGGCCCTTTGAGGAAGCCACTATATTTGTGAGTCGCCAGGATTACGGGATGAACAACGTGATTCCACTGCTTAATGTACTACAGCACATGTTGGAAACCATGGCTGGTCAGGGCACTGGAGACATGCCGTCTACATCTTACGGCCACATGAACCTCGTTGGAGCTGAACTGGAGGAGGAGGAGGAGGAGTGGCACAGTGCACAGTTTAGGCTTGGCGAAATGGCTGGTTTATCTAGTCAGCTGACAGGAGCAGCCAGAGGAGCTAGAGGGCTGTGAAGAAGGCGAGACAGAGGACCCGGACACACCGTGGCAGTATGCAGTGCAGATGGAGGCAGGTAGTCCCTCCGAGTCACTTGCGCAAATGGCAGGAAGCATGCTCACATGCTTGCGTAGTGACCCCAGAATTGTTTCCATTTGTCGCCGGGATGATTTCTGGCTGGGGGCATTTTTTAAACCCGCCGAGAGGGAGGACAAACTGAACTACTACAAAGACATTCTACGTAGTCAGTTGGCCGATGCCTATCTGCGCCATGGTCCATACTCTCGCAGGTCTGACTCGGGGGGGCCTCTGTGCTCACCTTCCACTGCCACGCCTGCTGGGGGGGTTGGCAGGAGCAGCAGCAGCAGCTCCATCAGCAGCAGCCTCAGTCTTCAGTCGCTAATGAGTAGCTTTCTACACCCACATAGTGAGGCTACTCATGAGCAGCAGGAAGACCTGGAGCAGGACCTCAACCAGCAGGTCATGTCATACCTTGACATGACCATGCCAACACACCTTGAGGATCCACTGGACTTCTAGGAAGCCAAACTTGGCTTGTGGCCGCAACTAGCAGAGTTTGCCCTGGAAAAGCTGTCCTGCCCGCCAGTAGCATGCCATCTGAGCGGGTGTTTAGTGCGTCGGGGGCCATAGTTACGGCGGGAGAACTCGTCTGTCAACTAAAAATGTGGAGAGACTCACCTTTGTCAAAATTTATCAGGGATGGATCAGCCAGGATTTCCACCCACCAATGGCTAATGCATGCGACTAGATTCAGCATGGTGCCACATTTTACACTTTCCAAATGGTGCAAAACATATTTATGTCTGCTGATGCCAACTTCAGGGTGTGCCTTTAGGCCAATTTTTGGGCTCCTGCTGATGCCAACTTCAGGGTGTGCCTTTCAGCCAATTTTTGGCCTCCTGCTGATGCCAACTTCAGGGTGTGCCTTTCAGCCAATTTTTGGCCTCCTGCTGATGCCAACTTCAGGGTGTGCCTTTCAGCCAATTTTTGGCCTCCTGCTGCTGCTGCTGTCAACTCCAGGGTGTCTTTCATCAATGTTTGGGCTCCTGCTTCTGCTGCTGCCAACTCCAGGGTGTGCCTTCCAGCTAATGTTTGTGCTCCTGCTGCTGCCAACTTCAGGGTGTGATTCATCCAATTTTTGGCCTCCTGCAGCCAACTCCTGCAGCCAACTCTTTCACGCAATGTTTGGGCTCCTGCTGCTTGCAACTCCAGGGTGTGATTCATCCAATTTTTGGGCTCCTGCAGCCAACTCCAGTGTCTCTTTCAAGCTATGTTTGGGCTTCTGCTGCTGCTGCTTGCAACTCCAGGGTGTGATTCATCCAATTTTTGGGCGCCTGCAGCAACTCCAATGTCTCTTTCACGCAATGTTTGTGCTCCTGCTCCTGCTGCTTGCAACTCCAGGGTGTGATTCATCCAATTTTTGGCCTCCTGCAGCCAACTCCAGTGTCTCTTTAAAGTAATGTTTGGGCTCCTGCTGCTGCTTGCAACTCCAGGGTGTGATCCATCCAATTTTTGGCCTCCTGCAGCCAACTCCAGTGTCTCTTTCAAGCTATGTTTGGGCTCCTGCTGCTGCTGCTTGCAACTCCAGGGTGTGATTCATCCAATTTTTGGCCTCCAGCAGTGTCTCTTTCAAGCTATGTGTGGGCTCCTGCTGCTGCTGCTTGCAACTCAAGGGTGTGATTCATCCAATTTTTTGGCTCCTGCAGCCAACTCCAGTGTCTCTTTAATGTAATGTTTGTGCTCCTGCTGCTGCTTGCAACTCCAGGGTGGGATTCATCCAATTTTTGGGCTCCTGCTGCCAACTCCAGTGTCTCTTTAAAGCAATGTTTGGGCTCCTGCTGCTGCTTGCAACTCCAGGGTGTGATTCAGCCAAATTTTGGGCTCCTACTGCCAACTCCAGTGTCTCTTTCAAGCTATGTCTGGGCTCCTGCTGCTGCTTGCGACTCCAGGGTGTCATTCAGCCAATTGTTGGGCTCCTGCTGCCAACTCCAGTGTCTCTTTAAAGCTATGTTTGGGCTGCTGCTGCTGCTTGCAACTCCAGGGTGTCATTCAGCCAATTGTTGGGCTCCTGCTGCCAACTCCAGTGTCTCTTTCAAGCTATGTTTGGGCTGCTCCTGCTGCTGCTGCTTGCAACTCCAGGGTGTCACTCAGCCAATTTTTGGGCTCCTGCTGCCAACTCCAGTGTCTCTTTCAAGCTATGTTTGGGCTGCTGCTGCTTGCAACTCCAGGGTGTGATTCAGCTAATTTTTGGGCGGCTGCTGCTACCAGCGCCAGGGTGCGTTTTTCAGGCACTATAGGGGCCCCTCATAGTGATGCCACTTCAACTCTCTGCAATTGTGCCGCTCTGCGATTCTATTAGCGATGCCTCTGATCTGCATGTGATAATTATTTACAGTATTATTTCACTAACCCAGCACGCATCCTACAGCAAGGCAAAACGATTTTTGTCGGAAAATTCGGCGAATCAGTCGAATCGAATTTTTCAAAAGTTCGCTCATCTCTACTTATAACTAAGTAAAATTCTCCTTTTTCAGTTTGGAGGCTCTCCTCTGCACCCTTTTCAAAATTAACTGGACAGCATTTTCCAGATGTGGACACACGAGTGCCTTGTAAAGAGCCAATATTATTTCCTATCCTGTGATGCCATGCCTCTTTTACAAATGTAATATCAGACAGACTGCCATTTGGAAGGGAAGTATTGCTTTGTTATAAATAAGATTGTTTAAAGCGAGTTCAGGAGCTTTTGCGAGTTCCAGTTGTATTTGCAAGTGAGGTTGTATTATAAGTGAGGGGACTTTTCATTAAAGTGGACCAACACCCAGGGGTGATCAGCCTGGGAATCTATAAGATTCCCGGGCCGATCAGATCCCTCCCCGCGGGGCATTCGAAATCAGGATGCCCCACTGTGTGAAACCCCGCAGGACGCCCAGAAACCTTATCTTATCCCTGTTACAACGGCGCATGCGCGAGCCGCGGCCGCATCTCGCGCTTCTCCCTAGCAGGGCGCGCATCCACACCGGCCGTTTGTGAATGGCCGGCGCGGGCGCGCTCCCTGTTAGACGGAAGCGCGAGGCCTCCAGCGTGCTCAGAGCCGCTGTGGTTTTCCGTCGCTTGTCCGTGCATACCACAGCGGCTCTGAGCGCTCTGATTGGACGAGCGCTCGCGTAGGAGCGGGGAGAGGTGAGTTTTTTAGGGCGATCTGGGGGGTTTCACCCCGATCGGGATGCCCCGCGGAAGTGGATCAAAACCCAGGATAGTGAAAATCCTGGGTGTTGGTCCACTTTAAGGGAAGGAAAAGTAAAAAGGGAAAAGAAAAAAAAAAGAATTGTGTTATTTTTTTTTTCTTTCTTTCTTGTATTGCAGGGTTTAGCCTTGCATGTAATTACATTGGTTGCTCCCATCTGATAGAAAGCAGTTACCTGGGTGGGGGTGTTCCTGTCTAATTAGCAGCCTATTTATTTCACCTGATCCCAGCCTTCTGACTGTATGCCAGACAGACTGCCATTTGGAAGGGAAGTATTGCTTTGTTATAAATAAGATTGTTTAAAGCAAGTTGTGCATTACTGCAGAAACGAATACTATACCCCAATGTGTCAAACTAGATAGAAACATGTGTATGTTCACAAATGCCAGAAGTCTGGTAAGTAAAGTGGCGGAGCTTGAGGCTTTGTTGCTGGCAGAGAATATTGATGTTGTTGGTGTGGCTGAGACATGGCTGGATTCCACACATGACTGGACTGTCAATCTACAAGGTTTTGCTCTTTTTCGGAAAGACAGAGCAAAAAGGAAAGGGGGCGGCGTGTGTCTTTATGTAAAGCAAGAACTCAAAGCATATATTAATGAGGGGATACTAGCAGAAGACTGTGAGGATGTAGAATCCTTGATGTAAACAATGCTAAAATACAGTTTGGTGTAATCTATAGGCCCCAAATATAACTGAGAAAATAGAGGGTCAACTGCATAAACAGATAGAGCGGGCATCACAGGCTGGTAAAGTGGTAGTGATGGGGGACTTCAACTATCCAGGAATCGACTGGAGACATGGTTCTGCTTCCACTACAAGGGCAGAGCATTCCTCAGCTTGCTACAAGATAATTATATAAATCAGTTTATGGAGGCACCTAATAGGGGTGATGCTCTTTTAGATCTTGTAATATCAAATAATGATGACCTGATGGGGACAGTAACAGTCAGTGAAAACCTTGGTAACAGTGACCACAATTTAATTGTATTTAAAATAAACTGTAAGAAAGATTTTCTGCCTGGAAAGGCAAAAACATGAATTTTTAGGAAGGCCAACTTCCCCAGGCTCAGAGCTGCACTCCAGGACATTGACTGCGAGCATCTGTTTAGGAATAAGGATACAGATGCCAAATGGGAGTACTTTAAATCAATTGTGAGTAGCAACATTGCAAAATGTATTCCTACAGGTAACAAATATAAGCGGCTAAAATTAAACCCCTCATGGCTGTCACCTGCGGTTAAAAGGGCAATAAAGAACAAAAAAAGGGCATTTAAACATTACAAGGCTGAACTCTCAGCTGTAACACTTGAAAAGTATAAACTAGTAAATAAAATGTGTAAGAAAGAAATAAGGTTGGCAAAAGCACAAAATGAAAGATATGTGGCCATAGAAAGCAAAACAAACCCTGTGTACACAAGAGAAGAGCAAGGAGCCAACACAGGAGATGCCACTGATAGCAATAGCCCAAGTATAATAATTAACAAGCTAAATGTGGATATCATCCAGGAAAAACTAAATGTGAATAAGACTGGAGGACCAGATGGACTCCACCCAAGAGTTTTCAAAGATCTCAGCTCCGTTATCTCATCACCTCTGTTGTTGATCTTTAAAGACTCACTAGCTACTGGTATAGTGCCAAGGGACTGGCGCAAGGCAAATGTGGTGCCCATTTTTAAAAAGGGCTCTAGGTCTTCTCCGGGCAATTACAGACCTGTTAGCTTAACATCCATTGTGGGGAAATTGCTTGAGGGGCTATTAAGGGACAACATACACAAATATCATGTGCAGAGAGTTGTGGTTAATGATACCTATGGAATGGTTACCAGTTGTAAGCGGTGCACCCCAGGGTTCAGTGCTGGGCCCACTATTATTCAACTTGCTGATAAACAACATAGAAGATGGAATTAAAAGCACTGTCTCTATCTTTGCAGAGGACACAAAGATATGTAGCACAGTGCAGTCAATTGAATATGTTCACAAGCTTCAGGCTCATTTGGACACATTGAGTGTCTGGGCTTCCACTTGGCAAATGAAGTTCAATGTGGAAAAATGTCATGCACTTGGGGTCTAACAACCTGAAGGCCACATATGTTGTTGGGGGAGTAAAACTGGGAGAGTCACTAGTTGAGAAGGATCTGGGGGTACTAGTAGATCACAGACTAAATAACAGCATGCAATGCCAAGCAGCTGCTTCCAAGGCCACCAAGATACTATCATGCATTAAAAGAGGCATGGAATCACGAGATAGGGATGTAATTTTGCCTCTTTACAAGGCACTGGTGCGCCCTCACCTGGAATATGCCGTCATAGAAAGGATGCTCCGACTATGGAAATGGTGCAGAGGAGAGCCACCAAACTAATAAAGGGAATGAAAGCTCTTAGTTATGAGGAAAGATTACGAGAATTAAATATGTTTAGTCTCGAGAGGAGGCGATTGAGGGGGGACATGATTAACTTGTATAAATATATAAATGGCCCATACAAAAAAAAAATACCATTAACAGTTACTATTAGCAGTTATCAGTAAAAAACAAAAAATAAAATAATTAGCTTCCCCTATAAAAATAAAAAATAACTTCCCCTACCCCAACACCCTTGGTTGAACTTAATGGACATATGTCTTTTTTCAACCATATTAACTATGTAACTAACTATGTAATCACAATATTGGGTCTCTTCCATATGCTCTCACTCCAAATTCTTCCCCCTAAAGAAGGAGATGGATCAATCTATTGGGTGATCGCCAGCAGTCAGCCTTGTGAAATACTAAGCGGTCTGACCAAAAGTCAGGAAAGGTGTGTACTCCCTGTGAAGTGCTGGGAAGAACTGGTTCTGGTCTCCGGTTTTGTTATATAACCTTCATGGCTACAGAAGGCAGATTGAGAGTCAATCCCTCCCCCTTGAGATTGTGTTGCCATCCAACTGGACTGTACCAAACAGTGCCCACTTGGGTGAATAAGGAATATAATTTAAAACGAGTTTTAGAGAATATTTGATTGCTAATTGCCAAAATATGTTAACAACTGTGCATTCTCATAGCATTTGTGAAGGTTCAGAAGCATCAACCTATAACTATGTATGCCATGGAATCAGACTATTTTACAAAGCTGTGTACTGGATAACAGTTTGATACACCACTTGGTCAGGCATAAGCATCTCTGGTCATAGCTAATGCAATCCTATATGTATAGAGCCTAGATGTGGAATGGTACACCACCAAACATCCCTAAGAGTTTGACCCAGGGGTTGTCCCAGTTCAGATTATTTTTATTTATTTAATTTATTTATTATTATTTATTATTATAAATGTCTATTATTGTGTAGACATTTTATTTTGTGTAGATCTTTTTGGCGTTTTGATATTAAGGTTGTGTTTGCCTCAATAGGGTTGATTCAGCACGGATCAGAAAATTCTCTGTCTGTGAAAGAGTAATCTTGCATGAGAGAATTCTTTTTTTATCGCATGATTCAGGGGACATATGTGAGGCAATCCCGCAAGTGAGAAAGCATGCAAGAAAGCTGTGGGAGAATTCTCCCTTCCATGCAAGATTTTCCAACTTGTATGGCGAGTTTTTTAAATCACAGATTGCGAGTTGTGTCTTTTTCATGGAAAAATCCATGCCACAAATGTCAATTAAAATTACACACAGCAATATTTTTTGGTTTTAAATGAGAAAAAAATGTTGTGCCAGAGCCAACCAGCCTGGACACTAGGCATGGGCTGGGAACCCAGGCACTGGTCCTGCCAGTATATTAGCCCCTGTGGACCGGACCCATACCCCCGGGCACTGGAGAGGGGTGTCCCGGTCACTTTACCAGTTTACCAAGATCAGTACAAAAAAACCCACACAGAATAAAATGTAATATTTTAGATTTAAAAAACATAAAAATATAAATACCACGCTATAAACTAATTACTATCAAATTAGCGATCGTGAAGATAACAATAATCTTAATAACAGCTCCACGTGCTGGACTTAAATCTCACCATTAAGTAAATAAACAAAAGTAAAGAAAAAAGCACAGAGCTGATTGTGAATTGATTAAAGTCCTCTTTAAAGTCCTCCAAATTATATTTCTGAATCCACCATATGTGTCAACAATCCATTTGTGCAATACCACCACCGAATTGGTACCCTTACCAGAAATGATTGGATCAACCAGCAATTTCAGCAATCACGCAAACACTCCCTCCAGTCGGCTCCACCACCTGGGGTACGGTTTCTCAATATAAAATGGTATGACCAGCCAGATTTCCAAAGCATATTCATGCAAAGGGAAACAAAAGAACCATAGCGCAATATTGTAAACTACAAATTCCTTTTAATAAGGCCAATAAAATACTCACAAACAAAGGGTTAAAACTCGCATGTCATAACAACGTTTACAGGCCAACCCACGCTGCTGAATTCCAAAATGTAAACCGCCGGCGGTGAGCAGCAGTTTAAATATACAAAAGGCGGGACAGGGGGAGCGCGTCATCCCCCCTCTCCACCAATCGCTAGCCAGACTTATCTTACTAGATCCGGTCTAGCGAAGGGCAGGCGGGACTACCGCCATTCATCCAATCAGTGAAGCAGGAGGTGAATATCATTACCCCTCTCCACCTACCACAGGCCAGAAGCGCAATATACCGCTTTATCTATCGGAGCGCGTCTGTCACCATTCAACCAATAAGGGGAAGGACACTGGTCATAGCGTCTCGTTCCTATAGTAACCCGGCCATATCTCCTTCCAGCACTCGCCGACTCAGCACATATTCACCGTGCTAATCAGCTGTTGGAGGAACGGGTTCAAAACACGATATCACATCACTCAGACCCCCTTATCCTAACGGGAGCCTTGCTATAATCCCTAATACTTAATCACAAAATTTAAATCACAGTGCAGCGCTGCGCATAACTAAATAAATGCACCATCCTTATATTAAAAAGAAGCATAAAAATAAGCGTACATAAATACAACTTACAGCAATAAAAGGGCGCTACACAAAATCACATATATGCGCCAGCAAGCTATTCAATGGGAAAAGGTACTAAGCTAAAAACAAAAAAAATGAGATCTAGCAATTCAGCAAGGTGAGCTGGCTATACAGGGTATGCAATCATAATATCTAAAAAACATATTATAAAACAAGGAAATATGAGGGTAAGTCCCATATAGTAGGCATACTTCCCCACTATTTAACAGATTAACAACACTTATAACTAGACAAAGTGCAATTTCCGGGGAAATTGCGTGAAGTGGTCTTGCCTCCGCCAGTTCTCTACACCTGGAGTGGGCGGGGTAACTGGGTGGAGCGGGCGGAGTAACTGGGTGGAGTGGGTGGAGTAACTGGGTGAAGTGGGCAGAGTAACTGGGTGGAGTGGGCAGAGTGGGTGGAGTGGGCGGAGTAACTGGGTGGAGTGGGCGGAGTAACTGGGTGGAGTGGGCAGGGTAACTGGGTGGAGTGGGCGGAGTAACTGGGTGGAGTGGGCGGAGTTACTGGGTGGAGTGGGTGGAGTAACTGGGTGGAGTGGGCAGAGTAACTGGGTGGAGTGGGCGGAGTAACTGGGTGGAGTGACTTGAGTAACTGTTGTGTGGTTGGAGTGGGCGGAGTAACTGGGTGGAGTGACTTGAGTAACTGTTGTGTGGGTGGAGTGGGCGGAGTAACTGGGTGGAGTGGCTGGAGTAACTGGGTGGAGTGGGCGGAGTAACTGGGTGGAGTGACTTGAGTAACTGTTGTGTGGGTGGAGTGAGTGGAGTAACTGGGTGGAGTGACTTGAGTAACTGTTGTGTGGTTGGAGTGGGCGGAGTAACTGGGTGGAGTGACTTGAGTAACTGTTGTGTGGGTGGAGTGGGCGGAGTAACTGGGTGGAGTGGGCGGAGTAACTGGGTGGAGTGGGAGGAGTAACTGGGTGGAGTGGGCGGAGTAACTGGGTGGAGTGGGCGGGGTAGCTGGGTGGAGTGGGCGGAGCAACTGGGTGGAGTGGGCGGAGTAACTGGGTGAAGTGGGCGGAGTAACTGGGTGGAATGGGCGGAGTAACTGGGTGGAGTGGGCAGAGTGGGTGGAGTAACTGGGTGGAGTGACTTGAGTAACTGTTGTGTGGTTGGAGTCACTGGAGTAACTGTGGAAAGGTTTGACTGAGCAGAGTAACTATATGGAGTAGGCAGAGTAACTGTATGGATTGTTTTGAGTAAAGATAGTAAGCATTCTTCTTTTTTCTATTGCCAGATTATTTATAGACATGTTAGAAGCTATTGTGTGGCTATTTAATTATTTATCTTTTTTAATGCAAATTTCGCGATACTGCTCCTTTAAGGGGAGTTTCCTGAGACTGGGTGTGTGGGCGGAGCAGCTGTAACGAGCCAGGCTGCAGCTGTGTTGCTATGGAAACTCACTCTGAGGTAAACTGAGAATGCACATTAAAACACATTTCTAATGCACTGGTGGTTGCCATATTCAAATGACTGTATCTTAAAAAGTATACATCCTACAGCAAAGAGCTAGGAATAGAGCTGTAGGAATCACGAGGCCGAGACCTGTACAATGTTGTATAGCATGTCTCTGAAATATTAAAAATGAAGGCACAGTCGCAGTTTAGAAATTGCCATTCAAATTTGTGGTGTCTAGAGTGGAGTTTCAATGAATGTCAATGGGAGGTGTGAGTTGCAAACAAAAGGTCATATTGTGAAATCTGTTCGGGCTATGGCTTAGCCTTGGGCATTTTTAGCGGCAGCAGGGATAGCTGAACGTTTTGATATAAGATTTGTGTAGGTGGGATTAAAAATGAGGGAGAGGTCGCAGTTTAGAAATCATGTCCTGATTTTTGACTCCACACTCAGTTCCCACTCTAGCTTTGAACATTGCTCCCATTCATTCCTATGGGAAAATTGCGCCAGAAAAACGCCAATATTTCGGAAACCGTTTGGCGAAACGTTCCACAAAATATAAGCACACCATTCGGGAACGATCCGCACGTTTTGGTATATTATGGTCTATGTAGTGTCAAAACTGTGGGAGGAGTTACAGTGCAAAAATGCTTGGAATAAAAATAAGAATAATATATCAGCAAGAACAATAAGTGATCTTGGCAAGCAAGACCACTTAATTATAAAAAACAGCATATAAAGAGGAGATGGGAAGAGTTAAAAATGCAATGAACTACAGTGCTAAACCAACCTATACCAATGGTCAAGCTACATAATCAAGGATTCAACCCCTTTAGCTACTATGCAGAGTCGATGAAACAATTGAGGTCAAATTCTATATTTAACCCTTTAGGGCTGAGGGTGTCCAATTTATATATCCATGAACTCTCTTTCTTGGACACTTCCCTTATCATATTGGAACCCCGCCAGTGGGTCTCAACTTTATCCAGGGCTATAAAAGACATACTAGAAGGGTCACTATTATGCATAGACCTAAAATGTTCTGATAAACTATGACCCTCAAAGCCTTTTTTAATGTTGTAAAGGTGCTCCCTTATCCTGGTTTTCAGCTCTCTGGTCGTGCGACCAACATATAACAGGTTGCAAGTACACAGGTAACAGGTTACAAGTAATAAAGGAAAAATCCTCAGTGCTCAGTGCTCCTCAGTATATGGGAGGGTCCAAAAGAAACATTGGAAACATTCTTTGCACAGGTCAATGAGAATCAGTTTAATTTAGAATTTACTGCTGAGATCAGTGCGGAATGTGTAAACTTTTTGGATTTAACGATACGTATAGAAGCCCCCAGTCTGACCACTGTGACATACTTCAAACCAACTGACCGAAATGGTTTCGTCCCTGCAAAAAGTTGCCACCATCCGAATTGGATTAAAGCTATCCCTAGGGGCCAATATATGAGGCTGAGGAGGAATTGCACCAAGTTGGAGGATTTTGAGATACAAGCTGCGGACTTGACAAAGAAATTCCTTGATAAGGGTTATGAAGCCGAAATGGTGCAACAGCAGCTAGTGAGGGTTAGAGCCCAGGAAAGATTTCCCCAGAAGGGAACAGTGGGAGAGCCCTTGAGCACTGAGGATTTTTCCTTTATTACTAGCTTCAGTGTTCAACATCGGGAGGTGAGGAAAATTCTATCTAAACATTGGAATATCCTACAGGGGGATGAGATCTTGGGCCCCAGGTTACCATCTAAGCCTAGACTAATTTTCAGGAAAGCCCCTAATCTGAGGGATTTATTAACTAGGAGTTATGTAGACCCACCTATACAAAATGCCCATCAGTCATCATTCTTTGGTTTGGAACCGAAAGGTTTTTTTAAATGTGGGAGGTGTATAGGTTGCAAAACTTGTAAATCTGTGACAAAGCCATATAGGTCGTTTATCCATCCGGTGACTGGGAAACAATTTAAGATAACACAATTCATCACGTGTTCATCTAAATTTGTTGTTTACCTTATCTGGTGTACTTGCAACCTGTTATATGTTGGTCGCACGACCAGAGAGCTGAAAACCAGGATAAGGGAGCACCTTTACAACATTTAAAAAGGCTTTGAGGGTCATAGTTTATCAGAACATTTTAGGTCTATGCATAATAGTGACCCTTCTAGTATGTCTTTTATAGCCCTGGATAAAGTTGAGACCCACTGGCGGGGTTCCAATATGATAAGGGAAGTGTCCAAGAAAGAGAGTTCATGGATATATAAATTGGACACCCTCAGCCCTAAAGGGTTAAATATAGAATTTGACCTCAATTGTTTCATCAACTCTGCATAGTAGCTAAAGGGGTTGAATCCTTGATTATGTAGCTTGACCATTGGTATAGGTTGGTTTAGCACTGTAGTTCATTGCATTTTTAACTCTTCCCATCTCCTCTTTATATGCTGTATTTTATAATTATAAGTGTTGTTAATCTGTTAAATAGTGGGGAAGTATGCCTACTATATGGGACTTACCCTCATATTTCCTTGTTTTAAAATATGTTTTTTAGATATTATGATTGCATACCCTGTATAGCCAGTTCACCTTGCTGAATTGCTAGATCTCATTTTTTTGTTTTTAGCTTAGTACCTTTTCCCATTGAATAGCTTGCTGGCGCATATATGTGATTTTGTGTAGAGCCCTTTTATTGCTGTAAGTTGTATTTATGTACGCTTATTTTTATGCTTCTTTTTAATATAAGGATGGCGCATTTATTTAGTTATGCGCAGCGCTGCACTGTGATTTAAAGTTTGTGATTAAGTATTAGGGATTATAGCAAGGCTCCCGTTAGGATAAGGGGGTCTGAGTGATGTGATATCGTGTTTTGAACCCGTTCCTCCAACAGCTGATTAGCACGGTGAATATGTGCTGAGTCGGCGAGTGCTGGAAGGAGATATGGCCGGGTTACTATAGGAACGAGACGCTATGACCAGTGTCCTTCCCCTTATTGATTGAATGGTGACAGACGCCCACCGATAGATAAAGCGGTATATTGCGCTTCTGGCCTGTGGTAGGTGGAGAGGGGTAATGATATTCACCTCCTGCTTCACTGATTGGATGAATGGCGGTAGTCCCGCCTGCCCTTTGCTAGACCGGATCTAGTAAGATAAGTCTGGCTAGCGATTGGTGGAGAGGGGGGATGACGCGCTCCCCCTGTCCCACCTTTTGTATATTTAAACTGCTGCTCACCGCCGCGCCGGCTCACCTAGTGAAAGTCGCGCTGAGCGACGAAACGCGTTGGGAGCCGGCGGTTCACATTTTGGAATTCAGCAGCGTGGGTTGGCCTGTAACGTTGTTATGACATGCGAGTTTTAACCCTTTGTTTGTGAGTATTTTATTGGCCTTATTAAAAGGAATTTGTAGTTTGCAATATTGCGCTATGGTTCTTTTATTTCCCTCTGCATGAATATGCTTTGGAAATCTGGCTGGTCATACCATTTTATATTGAGAAACCGTACCCCAGGTGGTGGAGCCGACTGGAGGGAGTGTTTGCGTGATTGCTGAAATTTCTGGTTGATCCAATCATTTCTGGTAAGGGTACCAAATCGGTGGTGGTATTGCACAAATGGATTGTTGACACATATGGTGGATTCAGAAATATAATTTGGAGGACTTTAAAGAGGACTTTAATTAATTCACAATCAGCTCTGTGCTTTTTTCTTTTTTTTTGTTAATATTTTAGATTTGACTACTTACCGCTCCGTGTCTTCGCTGACCTGTGGGGCAGGGTGGTCAGCAAGCCACCCACCATGATGTTGTGCAGTTGGCTTGCTGTTCTCCTGCATGTTGAACTGGTATAGGGGGTCTATTGGACTTCTTACCAGTTCAAAAGTAGAGTAAAAATAAGTATTGATACCACAAAAAAAGTAATATTCTTATTTAATCTATACTTACCTGTGTCCCATGACAGCTATGTTAAAATGGAGTAAAGGGGGATAAAAGATACCCTTCCTCTTGCCTTGACTTCCAGCCAACGGTGATGAATGCTTCCAGGAGAGGGAAGCTTTTATACAAAAGTGGTGATGTATTTAGTTACATGAGGGGGGGGGGGGGGGATAAAAGCCTTCTTTTAATGCTCTTGGGAAGAAAGGCCATAGAAGAAAGGGGGACTTGTGGCTCCCCATTCTCCAGATGGCAGCCCCAGTCTCAGGTTTTGATATCGCTACCACATTTAGAAGACCACAGAAAGAAAAAAGAAAAACCCAGTGAGGAAGAGAATCTGGCAGCCCTGAAGACCCCACCGGACCATAGTAAGACACCACCTGGCAGAGTACAGGCTGGAGGAGACACAGACCGGTAAGTAGTCAAATTTTGAATATTACATTTTATTTTGTATGATTTTTTTGTACTACTAGTAGAACTGGTAAGGGGTCCGGGGGACCCCTAAACTAATTTCAAGGATAGGGGGATCATCATTTCACCGGGACCGGGGAGTGACAAATGCCACTATACCTACCTGACTACCTGCACCCCTCTTGGGGCACCAGTGTGGACCCGGGGTGTGGAAGAGCCCATTGCCCATCGCTAAAAGCAACAGACCCATATATAAAGGCCTAGGAGCTGGTTTATGCGCATGGCAAGAGGATATCCAGTGGCCCTTGAGCCCTGAATTACCAGCCACTATGTCTGCTGTCTGGGCTGGTTAGCTCTTCGAGGGGGTACACATTTAAAAAAAAATGAATTATTAAAAATAAATACTTCTGCATGTAATTTTCATTGAAAAAAATTTGCATTTGCAGCATGGATTTGTTCAATAAAAAAGCATGGCAGCTGGTGAAACTGACTTTACCATCTGTTCTGAGCAGGTGAGAAAAAGCCAAAACAAAAAAATGGATCTTGCAAAAGTCCTTCCCGAATCACATGAGTTTCACTTTTTGAAGGAATTTTCATGTGAGTTCTCTGTATTGCCAACTGAATAAAACTCCTCAAGGTTCTGATACAGCTTAAGAAGTTTTATTACATAAAAATGTAATAATAAGCTTCAAATTGAATAATAAGGACATTAAATTTAATAAGGACATTAATTAAATAATGATCATTTAGCAATTAGCCTCTGAATGAAGTTTTAAATCATTTGAAGCATACTTCTGAAGCATTTGAAGCATTATCAAAGGTTGAATACTCCAATATAATACCATAAGCAGTAATGCAATATATTATTACACTAAACAAGAAAGAAAGAGCGCTCACTAAGGATTAATCACAGAACATTGCCACAGCACAAGCAATGATACACCTTTTAAATCATCATACCGGGAACACAACGGCAGAGAGGTGAACAGCTTTGCCCTTTTCATGGCAGGTACACCAAACAGTGTCCCCTTGAGTGATACAAAAAGACATTTACCTAAATCTGTGCATGCTTGTCATATATGTTACTTGACACTGGGCGTGGCCAAGCCCCCATTGACAAATCTAGGCTTTTTCTAGAAAAAAGGCCTGTCACAAGAGTCAGCACACTCTGAACAAGATATGTAGTTATGGATAAAGAAAGATAAAAGGATTTCTGTACAAAGTTGGAAAACATTCTCTCAGCTTCTGCAAAGTTCAAATAAATAAAGGGTTGCATGGCAAACGAACATGGAGTTTGATTCAGCCATATTATTTGTTTAATTATGGGCCTAATTATGTAATTAATCCATGGTTTGGGTAAACTATAAACTATTTAATATCCCTGGGCTATCTAATCTCGCATGAGAAAAAATAAATTCTTGTAAGTGTGGGAGTCAGGAATGTTTGTGTATACTTCTGCAAGAAAGACAGCCATGTCAGGGGGAAGGATATTAGAGAATTCTGTAGGTATAGGGAGTTTAAGGCCTCTATCTGGGAGACAGTTAGCTTGGGTAGGTTTTTCTTGGATAGAGTACACAGTTGACACCTTGGGCTGTGTAGATTTGTTAGAAATAATCCTCAAAGGTGTGTCATATATGGCGCAATGAGAAAATGCCTCCTTGTTTGATTCACTCTCTGTCATGCAATATCTGTTAAATGATTGGCCAGTTGTTTAGAGGCTTCCTGGCATGCCTCTTTCTTTTGTTGTGTTAATAAATGCTTTGTAGGTTTTTGAGAGCTCTAGTTGTAATCTCTTGGTCTCTTTTACTCTATTTCTTTTTGGGTGATAGTATATCATATGACATGACCTTTTAGCACAATGTTGGCCATTTCTCATAACAGAAATGGTTGTCTCTGTGTTTGACGTTGTCATCCATGAAGTTGGCAGATTCTCTGCAGAACTTCTGGTACCCGCCATGCAAAAGACTAACAGTTCTCCACTAGCATTTCCTGGCAGTTGTGGATTTGGCCCTATGTTAATCATAGCCAGGAGCATATTTCTGTCCAGAAAATAGCTTTGAAGCAGACCTATACTCACTCATTTTGTTGCAGATAACACTAAATTATTTAGTGTTAACAGAAGGATCAGTGACATTATATAAAACGTTCAACAACATGGCAACATAATCACATAACTGGTATATATATATATATATATATATATATATATATATTTAAAGTTGATAAATGTAAAGTTATGTATGTGTCAATAATGCTTCCATACATTAAATACAATGCAGGGGAAAAAAACAGAGTAAAAATCAATTATGGGATGGTTGTGGCTGTGGCGGGGGTCCCGATAAACAGATGAGGTGACCTGCAGTGACCAGCGGCGCGGGACAAAAGGTAAGTGCCCTTTTGTTTTGTTTTTTCTGCTGAATCAATTTAAAGGTAAATTAGGGGATTTAGGGTTTAGGGCTTGAACAAATTTGTAAGGGTTTTCTATAAATTATACATTATTATCTAGCATCAATTACACAATAAGCTTTGTGTACTGGATGGATCTTGTGTGAGTAGATGTTTTTCGTCATTTATTGAACCTGTGAACACGTTAAATTAAACCTCATCTGTAGAACTGCTCCATAGCATGTCCAGGGGATTTTGATTTTTAAAAAGAAAACAATCTCTTTTCTACTTTGTTGTGTGCTGAGTAAGATACTCTCATCAAAATTGCCTGCACATGCATTACAGGTGAGGGGCGATTTATGGTCTAGATATTTTATTTCAAAATGGACCAAAACCGCACCTAGCATCTATAAGATGCTAGGTCCAGTTAGACATCCACTCCCAGGGCATCCTGATGTGGGATGCCAAGCTATGTGACACCCTGTTATTCGCCTGATAGTCTTACCTCACCTATGAGCCCATTGGCGCCTGGAGGCTGCGGCACTCATATTTTTCTCAAGCTGTGTACGGCTGCACCTGCCATAACTGAATGGCTGGTGTGGTGGTGCACAACCTTACCAAGATGCAGGGGTGTTGCGTGCCGAATGCAAGTGCAACTAACCTCCCACTCCTACACATTATTATGCACGGCTGAAGAAGCTGATTGGAGAAGAGCCACCACTGCACCATGGGGACGTCGACGAGGCATGTATAGCGGCTGACCAGTGGGGAACCCCAAGATGGGAAAGACCAAAATTTAGGATAGTTAAAATCCCAGGTATGGTCCACTTTAAAAACACCAGGAGCCTATGGGAAAACCTTCATATTGAAATAGTATTCTGTAATGTGTTTTACTTAAAAGTTAATTTTAGTTGCACAATTGCCGGTCTAGTTATGTGCTACATAACAATTCTATTGTTCTTTGAGAT
This sequence comes from Gastrophryne carolinensis, assembly GCA_027917425.1. Classification (NCBI taxonomy): domain Eukaryota; kingdom Metazoa; phylum Chordata; class Amphibia; order Anura; family Microhylidae; genus Gastrophryne; species Gastrophryne carolinensis. The sequence goes on from CM051234.1 coordinate 220,866,748, forward strand.
CTGGCATGCTTATGCACCAACTACCTTATCTCCCTTTGAGTAATGCGTTGAACTGAAAAATAGCTTGAAAAATCTTTGTGTTATCTGCTGTGTGTGTTCCCCTGATTAGCCCAGTGAATCTTTAATGAATTTGGCCCCTAGTGATATGGATGTTTTTCAGTGTATAATGTAATCTCTTTTCTAAAACATATTTGTACTAGGGATTCAATATACATGCCCCAGGGGCATCTATTGTCATCTATGTTCTTCACAAGGACTTTACAGTCTGTTACCAATGAATAAGGTCAAAGGTGGTAATGATTATATTCCCAGATCTCAACTTTGCCTTTTGATCAATCCAAGGTCAATAGACCAAATAGTTTGAATATATGCTGCTTATTAACACATTACCATTTGTTTCATCTGCTAGCATACTGTTACTGAACTTCTCTATGAAATAAAGAGAAAAAACTATCCTTTGAAACATTACCATTTTAACAAGCTTAAAGATATCTTTTAGATGAACCAGTACAGTATTTTAAATTTCCTACTTACAACGTATGCATATACATTCTGGATAAATGTACAAAAAATTGCATTTACGGGCTAAATTAATGGTAAAAACAGGTATTTTTCAAAGGGAACTAGTAGGACCTTGCTAGACACTAAAACATTACCTAGCAAGGTACATTGAAAAACACCCTAAAAATGCTGAAAGTTGTTCGCTTAAACGTAAACAAAACTGACGTCCATCGCCTAAGCCGTGAAAGCCGTACGAACAGCACTCTTGATGGCTTACACAACAACGAGCACAGAATGAAACGCTCCCGATGGAGGCTCTGAATCATGCGAACACACCTATTATCAACAAGAAACATGTGTAGTGAACACACACACAAAAATGAAAACTATTATTGAGGCTCTGAATCAACCCTTTCATAATTTGATGGGTGTTCAATAATTTATCTACCCCAGTATGACACTGTCAGTGTTAGAGGGCTGAGCTTGTCTGTGCAAGGTGAGACATGTCTGGACATGCAACACACAACATTATAGTGAAAAGTACAATTTCGTTTTCATGTTCAGGTAGTTAACTTATTGAGCAAAACTTGTATTGATCATGTTATATACATATTTTAGGCTTGCAATAATTAGTAATTACTAAAAGAAGTATTAAAAGAAGTGTTACACTATCATGTAACATTACAAGCAAAAAAAAACTCTAGAAATGTTTCATAGGGACGAGCAAAACCCCCAAATCTTGTGTCCAACAGGTTTGGCCGAGCTTTAAATGAATGTTCGGGGACCTGAACCCACCCCCCCCAATGGTGACCTGAAATTGGGGAGTGGCTGTGTGGGGGGGGGGCAAAGTGTGCCGCAGGAAGCACTTGGTCTGGCGAACCTCTTTCTCTCAGTGGCGGAGGAGCGCAGTCCGAATTTGGCCCCAGCTGGGGCTACAGAAAGATGGCCACCAGCTCCCATGAGTAACGACACTTCTAGTGCCAGCCGGTAGGAAGAGGATTGCAGATCGAGGTGAGCTTTTCCATGTCCAGGACGGGCACCCAACATGAACATGGACACGGTTGAAACTCGAACTTGCCAAATTTGACTTGCTGAACTTTGGGGTACACGTTAGTCCATCACTAGTCGTAAGTAAACCATGAAGGGTTTACTTACGACAAGTTTGACTTGCCGAACTTTGGGGTACACGTTAGTCCATCACTAGTCGTAAGTAAACCATGAAGGGTAAAATAATTAGTGTAGTCAAAGTTAGCACAATAAGTATAAAGGGATACCCTGCTGGTCACAACAAAGGCAGCCATACGACATGAAGGTCATCAGTTTGTGGGGTTGCAATGGCACCTGGGAGAGAGTAGGTTCAATGTTAAGGCCCCCCAACCATGACACTGGGGCTATAGCATTCAGGGCTGGGGTTCCTTGGTTTGTGGATAGAGTGAGCTAGGTACAGGGAGCTGGGAGGGAGACTAAGAGGGAAGGGAATGAATATGGGTGTTAGAAAAATAACCTACACTTGCTATAGAATATCGGATAGCATGCAAGACCTCCACAAGTAGACATAAGCAGTTGTTACTATTTATCAGCTGAGCCAGCAGAATGGGGTCATTTGAAGGCTTGTACTCTGTAATTGGTTAAAACAGGTAATGTCCAAAATGTATGTAATACACACCCCTTTGCTTGACTATAAAATAAAGGTCCCAAGAGAGGTCAGGACGGACAGATGAACAAGGGATACAGAACCACACACAGTATCCGTAGTGTGATGTTTGGTCAGAGGTTGTCCCAAATACAACATAATCAAAAATGGCCAAAATTCCCTGACACCTGGCCTTAAAGAGGAACAACCACCAGGATTTTCATGCACAGGCTCTCCTCGAATCAGCAGCTAGTTGTCTTTAAAACGAAATAGTAAAACTGAATTGATCATGAGCCACTCCCCCTCTCCTATGTGCACTTATGGGAGCCATTCAGAAAAGCTTAGTGGGTCCACGCATCAGCCAGAGTGTAGCCAAGGAAACGGCTGTGGCGCGTAGGATCACTAGTGAGGCGGGTATACGTGTGATCAAGAGGGTTTGACACATGGGGCAAACCAAATTGCTATGCCCCACAAAGAAAAAGCCATCAGTCCTAGAGTCTTAAAATAACATTCTAATGTAATGCTGGGACAAATCACAGGTGGTTTGGTATATTTCTGAGGATTAATTTACCAAACCTTATGTTTTGCCTGTCACTTTTTTACAGTCCTGGTGTTGCTCTCAATGACATCTAAAAATGTGCTAATTCCTAAAAAAATAGAAGGACTTTGTCTTCACAACAAAGCAGAAGATGTGTGGAAAGGTTTGTTTGCAATGTGGAGTCAGCACAGACAGCAGGTTAGGCTGTGGACAGGCAGTCGCAGTGCCCTGGCATGTAACTGGTCAGCGGCTGGCTGCTAGGCTCTGCCCCCTACTTAATAATAGTAAGCTGACTTGGGGTAGTTCTTAGTTACTGGTTGTTGCGGTTCCTGACATAAAAAGGAAGTGCTCACCACCTGGTGTCATCACTATGCCCTTTATTTTCCACCCCATATGCAGCATTAGTAGCAGGCGCATAACTATAGGTGGTGCAAATGTTGCAACCACACCGGGGCCCATAGTGTCAGGGGCCCCATCATTGTGGTTTCTCTACCTTATTCCTTATTTTTGTACTCTCACTGCATCATGTACAGAAAAAAAGAATCATTATATGTCTCTGTTCTTTAAGTTCAATTAAAATTACAGGGAAAAGGTTACTCTATCTAGTACTGGTGTCACTGTATGTGAGGCTGTGCTGCTGCATTCTCAAGGGTGGTACTGGGATGCCTGCAGCCCACCAGTAAAACTAACTCTTTGGGCCCACCCCCCATTTAGACTATTTAAACCGGACCAACAGCCTGGCACATTTGGAAAAGAAAGGTAGTGGCCAATTTGGAGCTTCCTCTCCCAGCATCTCAGCCATGCTGCTGCATGGATTCAACTGACATAGCTGACAATGTACTTCCTGGTTGCAAGCGGCCTGCACATGCACGAGCTGTCATTTTGTTTCTAAAATTCACTACAGCAGGAGTTAGAAAAAAGTGAAATGACTTTTTATGTGCAATCGCCCTGGGGAGGAATGCATAGGACCGCTGTTTGTTGTGTTGGTCTGGTTTAAGTCATTTTGACTGTGGATACGCTTTTACTTTAATGTATGTAGTCATGCAAACTTAATTTATAGGACATACTTGAACTCTGGTTTCAGTAAAAACACAGACTTTCAAAACCTGAACATACAACATAAAAGAAATTTGCAAAAGCATTATTTGTATAGAATACTAGCACCTTAATGGTTGCATTATGAAATAAAGCTTCATATGCTTATCTTATGCCATTCCATCTGTTTCAGAACAACTGTCACCCTATCCTTTATTTCTCCAACAAATAATAGTTAGATAAACACACCAGGCACAACCTTAAAGTATTTAAAAATACTATTTAGACATCGACTGGATAGTTTTACATAGTTTAAAAGGAATTTAAACCTAACAGGAATAACAAGGTCCCTTTCACACCTGCATCGCGTTGGATAGTATAAATACCCCAATGTGTTACAAACGGCAAAACAGCACAGCTCATTGAAGTAAATGGGCCCTTTCACATTAGTGCACTGTGGTTTGCAAAACACTGCATTCAGCATGTATTACACTTTACCTGCAGTGCGGTAAAAGGGTTATAATCACCCCTACCTCCCAATCCATCGATGCCGGCCCCTCGCCACTGCCTCTTACCTTGCCGCCACCTCTGCCTCATCCTTCTCCTCTGCCTGGCCCCCCACTTTGCCCTCCTCCTCTGCCTGGGCCCCCAACTGTCACCTCCACCGCTGCCTCCTTCCCTGTCATCTACTTCACCACTGCTTGGTCCCCAGCCTACTCTGGTGTCTCGTTCCCTTACAGCCACCAACTCCTCTGCTGCCTGTTCCCCCTTCTCCTCTGGTGCCTTGTCCCCTGCCACTGCCTCCTCCTTTGCTGCCTGGTCCCCCACCTCCTCTGCTACCTCGTTCCCCGCCGCCGCCTCTTCCTCTGGTGCCTGGCTTTCTGTCTCCTCCGGGGCCTCATTTCCCACAGCTATCTCATCCTCCTTTGCCGGCTCCCCCGCCTCCTCCAGTGCCTCGTCATAGCCATCTCCTCTGCTACCTGGTCCCCTGCTAGTGCTTCCTCGCCCCCTCCCCCTGGAAACTTCTCTGCTGTTTAATTCCCTGCCACCGCCTCCTCTGTTGCCTCGTTCCACACCTCTGCCTCAGAGTATTATTCCCCACTGCTTTCTCCTCCTCTGCTGCCTGGTCCCCTACGTCGCTTCCTTATCCCCCACCAGAACCTCCTTCTCTGTCTGATCCTCTGCTGCCTCTTCCCCAGTGCCTTATCCCCCACAGCTGTTTCCTCCTCTGCTGCTTGGTCCCCCATATCCTCTTCCTGGTCTCCGCTGGAACCTCCTATGCTGCCTGGCCCCCCACCACTGCCTCCTCTTCTGTCTGGTCCTCCGCTATCTCCTCCACTATCTTTTCCCCTACTGCCACCTCCTCTTCCGCTGTCTGGTCCCCGCTGCCACCTCCTTCTCTGGTGCTTCATCCCCTGCTGCTGATGCCTCCACTGCCAGGTCCCGCACTGCCACCTCCAGTGCCTCCCGTGCTCCTGCTTTTTCATCCCCCACTGGAACCACCTTGTCTCTGCCTGGTCCCGCCTTGCTACCTTCTCTGGTGCCTTGTTCCCTGCTGCCCCCACCTCCCACCTCTGCTGCCTGGACCCCTGCCTCTTTTTGGTGCCTCGTCCCCCACCACACCGACACTTCCTCTTCCCCCACTGGACTCATCTCCCACAGCCATCTTATCCTCCGTTTCCTGGTCCCTCGCCTCCTCCAGTGCCTCGCCCTCCATAGCCGTCTCCCCCTTTGCTGTTGCCACTGCTTCCTTGCCTCCTCTGGAGCCTCCTCTGCTGCCTGTTCCTCCACTGCAGCTTCCTCATATGCCACTGAAGCCTCTTCCGCTGCCTGGTCCCCCACCGCCGCCTCCTTACGTGCCTCGTCCCCCGCTGCTGCCTCCTCTTCTGCTGCCTGGTCGCCTGCCTTCCCCAGTGCCTCGATGCCCGAAGCCGCTTCCTCCACTGCCTGGTCCTCTGCACCTTCCACTACCTGGTCCCTTGCTGCCACCTCATCCTCCATTGTCTGGTCTACAACCTCCTTCTCTGGTGTTTCATCCCCTGCTGCCACTTCCTCTACAGCCTGATCACTTTCTTTTCATTTGTCCAGGACCACACAAAAAAGTAATCTAAGAGACACCATGTCTGTGAGAGTTGTCTCTGACCACAGCAGAGCATGCTCATGTCGCTTAAAGCTGCGTAATTACATATAATCAGAGCTTTTGAAATGCTTTCAAATAGTTAACAGCTGTCTTCATTTGGCAAAAAACAAAGGGCTCTGATTGGACAAGAGCCCGCTTATGCGCTGTTGAAGCAGGGAAAGGTGAGTTTTTTACGGGTGCTCTGGGGGGTTTCACACCATGGGGACATCCTGATTCAAAATGCCCTGGGGAAAGAAATCTTTTAGATACCAGACTGGCCATTGTTTTTTTGGGGTGTTATGTGGGCGTTATAGTGGGTGATATATATATATATATATATATATATATATATATATTGTTATACATTTTCATCTGCATCACTATTGGACAGTGCTGGGCACCAAAAAACTCACCTTTGTGTGTGATTGTGCGGGATCCAGTAGCGGGGGTCTCCTCTTCCCCCAAGAGGCCTATGATCCCCCCGGTCTTCAGGGGGTAGGAGAACCTCCATTCCATGCCCCCGTCTCCTACTCCCCTCTAGCCCTAGATTGTGAGATTCTGTGTTGGCCGCTGGAGGAGTTCCCCTTTAAAGCAGCAGTTGCTGCCCGCCTTAGAAATGGGTGCATGGCCTGATTAGTTTATCCACATGGCTTGGATACCTTTCTTTAGCCCACTAAGAGACTGTAATAGGCCGGTTTGCCAGATTTATGTAAATAAGGAACTGCCAGTATTATCTGGAATGTTGTGCACTTTGGACTAATATTAATATATGAGTAGGTAGAGACCATTGTATTACGTTGTTTAATATGTATATATTACATGCCATTACAGATTAGATAAATAACAGTATTTGATGTATGAATAGTAAATCACATAAGTAACATTTATTGCTATACACCAATTTTATAATGGACAAGCTGCCGGCTTAGTCTCCTGTCTCGCCTCCGAGCGCACTGCGGTGTCAGCGTCTGCAGTCTCGCGCCGGCGGGCCGCGCCCCCCCTTGCTGTGTCAGCATCAGATGACGGCGGCCGGGTCATCGGGGGGGGCGTGGCCTGCGGGCGTGGGGGTAGACGTCACTTGCGTCCATACACACCTGGCCGCAATTGACGCCGTGCGTGCCTGGGGGCTGGACAGGTGAAAAGGCCGATTGCTACACAGGCTCCATTACCCCAATTAGAAGCCGTGGGCGCACGGCGGAACGCGTGGGGCAGCCACAGGCCCCAGGGATATCTGCTGTCGGTAGTATACATTTCTTTTTATGTTTGATTAATTTATGCCTAAGCATGGTCTGAGCGCATATTATCTTACCTCCCTTCCCTCTTGTGTTTGGTTTAGCTGCAATGATTTCTATATGCTAACTAATGATTAGCCTTATATTATTTATAGCAGCACTTGCCTTTCTTATTGGGGGAGTGGATTCCTTATGTGTAATCCAGCATAACTCTATATAAGAGCTCGATATTATTACTACTATTGGTTCACAGTATTGATTCTTTTGTATCATTATACTATTGGTGTAATTAGGGTTGTTATACATATTTTCCTAGTAGATTAGGATATGGGTATATCCATTTGTATATAATATCTTGCCACATTTTTCACAGTTTTTGCTTTCTTTTGCTTCTTCATCAACTAGGACATATAATCAATATTTGTCATATTTTTAGGTTAAACTTAGGATATATTTTTCTACACAAAGCACTTTGCCACATTGTATATAGGTATTTATATTGATGCACTATGTATTTTGGTTGTTTGTATATAACTTAGTTAAATCACTTTAATTATATTACTGTGCACTGATTTGATCCTTGTTTTGCTGGTTCAGTCATTGATCATCAGGGGGCGCCAGTAGTCCATGCAATTATTTGTACATAGTTGTAGATACATATTAATTTTTGAGATCCAATATTGACTCTTGATTACATTTATTTACTCACCGGCCTGACAGTGAGCAGATCCTGGGGACCCACCCACTTGCTTTTTAATTCTGTCTTGTCTTTATATGTGTGTATTTGTTTTTTATTGTGCATATAGCATTTCTAATAAATTTTTCACATCATTTTTCATATACCAGTGTGAGTGCCCATTATTAGATCCCTCCTTGTATTGGATTGCTTGTGTTGTTTTTGGGACCTATGGGAGCACCCACTGTTTTATATGGTTTCTGATATTATAGTAGTGCCCTTACAGGTTTTGGATTTCTAATCAGAGCTTTTGAAATGCTTTCAAATAGTTAACAGCTGTCTTCATTTGGCAAAAAACAAAGGGCTCTGATTGGACAAGAGCCCGCTTATGCGCTGTTGAAGCAGGGAAAGGTGAATTTTTTTACGGGTGCTCTGGGGGGTTTCACACCATGGGGACATCCTGATTCAAAATGCCCTGGGGAAAGAAATCTTTTAGATACCAGACTGGCCATTGTTTTTTGGGGTGTTATGTGGGCGTTATAGTGGGTGATATATATATATATATATATATATATATATATATATATATATATTGTTATACATTTTCATCTGCATCACTATTGGACAATGCTGGGCACCAAAAAACTCACCTTTGTGTGTGATTGTGCGGGATCCAGTAGCGGGGGTCTCCTCTTCCCCCAAGAGGCCTATGATCCCCCCGGTCTTCAGGGGGTAGGAGAACCCATTCCATGCCCCCGTTTCTTACATCTCGGGCCAGCCACTGCAGGGAGGGGGCTTTTATGGTAGGAGCAGGATGACATCATCCATGTCTCCTATATAAAAGGGAGCCTCCCCAACGCCTCAGAGGGGGCAGAAGAGCCCATGGTCCATATGGGCTATGGGGGTTGGTGACCTGCAGGGCTGGCCCTGCACCCTGTTCTCCAGGATCTCCATAGCTGATGCCTGGGCTGGTTTTACTGGAAAAGGGGTAATGGAGAGGGGCAACCCCACACCAATTTAATTCAACCCTTGATAGTGTGGATAGTAGTTGTATTTTATTTGAAAATGTCATAAAGTGCCCTTTTCATTTTGGAGGGTCTCCTTGGCAGGAATTGGGACTATCGATACATATGTGGCACTTTCTTTCTATTTAAAAAAAAAACGTGAAAAGTTCAAAAAAATATATTCTTCTTTACCCAAAATATTATGAAAGCACTGAATAAGAAGATATTTTTTGTTAAAGCCTAAATGCTGATGAAAAAAACTGTTTAAAATTTCTCTTGAAATCCCTGAAAGCTAAACATTGCGCAATGATGAATAATGGCCTGGCAACAGAGGGTGACAAAGTCTCAAGTACAATGGCAGTTAGAGTTAAAAATACCTATGCATGTTGGGAATTTTTTGTTCAGATTTAGTTTGTTTTTTTTGTTTGCATATTGATCTATTAGTAAAAGGTTTTATTTTTAGCTTTTTTAAATTGATTCTTTAGGCACCCATGATCAACAAGCCTGGTATACCTAGAAAGCTTGAGGTGTGTAGAGTTTGGGGGGGGGGTATCTAATGTAAAGGTGTGCATAGTAGTTATATTTTATTAGAAAATCTCCTGAAGCACTGTTTTTTGCAGTGTCTCCTGGACAGGAAAGGATATCTAGCGATACTTATGTGGTACCGTTTTAACTGAGAGTAATAGAGCTTTTACACGCAATATGTTCTCATGAAAAACTTTTTTTATAAGCTACAAAATGCAGTTTTTTCGAAATATGTTACCCCAAAGTATTAAGAAATCACTGGAAATTTAAAAACAAGACATTTCATGCTAAATGAAAAAACAGTATATATAATATTCCTGGGAAATCCCTGGACATTCCTTCAAGAATCACAGCTGAACATGTATAGCACAAAATGGTGGAAAATGGCCTAGCAACAGAGGGTGACAAAATCTCTAGGTAGGCAGGTTTAAAGAGGGTAATTAGCAACATAGCTCTCTGCAACAACATACACTTTACATAATATTTTAATGTGAACATTCCTGATCACTGTGATTATGAAGAAATATGAATCATTTATAATGTTATCACTTGTATTTGTAGCTAATATATGCATCAACAATCAAAGTTAAAAACAGAGGAGAACGACTTCCGGGGGCGGAGCCAAATAGAATGGCCGCATCTTAGCTGTGCTCCCTCACCTCGCAAGAGAATCAAGAGCCATCCGGGCATCAGAAGCTGAGGCAAAGCACAAAACCAAGGGGAACAGACTCCTCAGACGACGGGGCATCGCAGAATACCCCCATTTCTGAAAACCCGGGAGTCCCTGCCCAACTCTGCAAGGCCGCACGCCGGCCACGTGCGACGGCGACCATTGCAAGGCATTCCACTTTGGATAGCTGGGGCAGAGCATCACTGCATTTCTACCTCCGCACGCCCTTAAAGCTCAGGGATCTGAGGAGCGTCAGATGAAGGAGACATAAAGGAAGGTGGCGGGAATAGCGGAGCGATATCTAGATTCCGAACGCTCGGCCACCCAGGGACTGCACCCGAGTACTGCGGGTGGGCGGCAAGGAGATCTGGACCCACGGCTGTGGACCGGAGCACTACTTCGGAACCCCAACTATATATCCGGTGGGGAACGGCTACCCCCCGGCTGCGGCTCAGCGGGAAAAAACGGAGAGGCCTACCTGCTGCGGGGGCTCGGGTGGAGGCCGCGACTGCCCGACGCCGGCGATCTGGTGCTGCTCCCGAGGAGGGCGGCTGGAGTCGCCTCTTCCTTGCTCACATCGAACCCACGCACATCTACCCAAGCAGCCACAGGGCCGGATCGGACCGCGACCGGCGCAACATCGCCAACCACGAGGTATTTGGGGGACAACCTCGCCTCCCCCCCCTTCCCCTCATAGACCGACATAGCCCGGTGGTGTGCGGGGGGTCTGCGGGCTCTCTCCTGCTCCCTTCCCCCTCCCGCCCCTGCCCGCTGAGCTCGTTGCCACTGATCGGGGCTGAAAGAAGAGGTCTCGCCCCATTCATCCATGGACACCCTGCCTTCCCTCCTTCCCCGGGATTAGAAAAAGGGGTTATAAATTAGAGAGTGGGGGAGGCCGTGGAACCGCCCTGCCACCCGGCTGTTGCGTGAGGCGCTGAACAGTACATCCACAGCGCTCCTAGACAAGCTGGCTCCCTCATCATAGCTGTGAACTTGCCCCGGGGTAGAAAGCACTGCGAACTCCAGATTTGCCCTCTTCCCACCCCTCAGTTCGGATTTCCGTCCCTACGGACTGTTGAGACCCTCAGTGCAATCCAGAGGATCCAAACTCCCCCCCTCCTTACTTCACAGGAGAACCTCAACGCAAGCAGGCGGAACTCTCTCAATCCCAACAGAGGATCAGCATACTCACTTAAGACGAAATGACAGCAGGGCAGTCTGCTAACTCCTGCAGTTTATAAGCTTATCTGTTGCAATCGGTCTTTTTCTTTCTTTTCCTTTTTTCCCTTCCCTCATAGAAGTACTTGTGATGCTTAATTTTAATAGTCATCTCCCCTAGGGAACCATAATCTATAGTGTATATAGTGTACATAGTGTATATAGTGTGTGGTGGGTGGAGGGAGATGCCGACCCTTAACTCATGTAGAAGACACTGACACCTGGTGGTGACTCTCGGTGGTGCAGGCTTCTGGAGGTGGGGACGGCTCTCTCCTGACACCTAATGTTGAAACAATATATAGCCTAATGATTGAAAACAAAATCGGCTTTGAACCATTATTGCCACCCAGTGGTCATAAGTAATAACTAGAAAAATAACTCGATTGTTGCCAGACCCAACAGAAACCCGTCACGTGTACTTACTGCATGAGTGTGCGCACAAATGTCATAACCATTGCTTTTTCCTTACAGGAATATTTGAGAGGTTAATTTGACACTGTCACTCTCCTTGCAGACCAGTAGTCTGCAATATATAGTGTGCATAGTAGACAACTGGTGGGGGAGGGCACATATCCCTCAAACTGGTGGTCCATAGGGACACCTAACAGTATCTCAAGACAGTATAGACACCCAGGGAGGGGAGCTGACCCTTGCTGACACCTAATATCTGAAAATTGAAGATAATACTAATCAAAAGTAAATCTAACCTTAAATCACCATTGCCACCTGGTGGCCACAGGTAGTAATACTAAGAATTGTGCAGGCAGAAACCAATACATCCTTAAAAACTGTAGTCGCGCTGCAGCCTCTGGGTGCAAAACCCAACTCCCAATTTAAACCCGATTCAGACCACCATGAGTCAGAGAACAACTAGAGGCATGGATAGGTACATAGAAAAACTCACCCCTACAGCTCACAGTAAATCCAAATCCAAATCAAAACATAACTCCCAGGCGGACCCCAGGCAAACTAATACCTTCTTCACCACCCTCGCCTGAGCTTGGTATCTCCCCTCAGCGGGATCTACAGGGTCCACGCACAGGGGAGAAAGACCAATCTATAGCACAAGAGGTTATGGACACTCTGATACCCTATTTTGATAAAACATTTGGGGACTTACATCACACTCTTGCGGGGGCCATGGAACAAATCAATTCCCATACACAACAAATAACGGAACTCCAACAAAGGGTCAGTGACCTGGAGGACTGCAACGCGACATATAGTGAGAAAATTAAAAAACAAGAAAAACTCCTGACCACCCTATGTGAAAAACAGGAGGACTTAGAAAATAGAAGCCGCAGATCAAATCTCAGGTTTGTGGGCATACCAGAAAGCTATAAAGGCCAGGGGCTGAAATCCTTCCTTACAGATGATCTAATGACAGCGTTGCAGCTACCTGCATGTGATTCTAGGAAAATAGAAAGAGCACACAGGCTAGGACCAGATAGACAATCTGAGAGTAATAGACCTAGAGCGACTATAGCTAAGTACCTGCACTTCGAGGACAAAGAAGAAATTTTAAGAGCTTATCGCAGACAAAAAGAGGTGGTGGTGGCGGGAAACAAAATCCTGATATTTCAGGACTTCTCTGTAGATGTAACCCAGAAACAAAAAGAGTTTTCCCCCATTTGCCAACACCTTGTACAGCAGGGAATCAGATTCGCCCTGTTGTACCCCGCAAAATTAAGAGTCACCGTCTCTGGAGAAAGCAAAACATATGATGATGTCAAAAAAGCTAAATTGGATCTGCTGCCACCAAACACAGGGTGAAAGGACCTCGTGCGCTATGGGCATAAGGCCGCCTTATTAAATAACTGTCCATGATCCCAGAATGCAATATGCAGAATCTAAGTGATTATGGGAACGACCCTCTACAGGGCAAAAAGTTTAAAAAAGTTTATAAGGTTAAAAGAAGGTTTAATGAATGGCAAGAACCAACACAGGATGCAGTTGCTGTCCCTCTACGGGGCAAAAAGTTTGAGAAAGTTTATATTGTTAATGGAAAGTTTATTGAGAGGCAAAAGCCATTACAGGACGAAGTTGATAACTGTCGGTGCAAATGTACATGGTTTTAATACTGTATTTCTAGCTATCTTTTCCAAGGTGAATTGTGATGGTTTTCAAGATGTTGAAGTTTGTAATGCGCGCTGCTCAAGGTGGGGGCCGCGATCCTTCAAATCTCGTAAGCAGGGTAAGCACTCAGAAGACAAGAGACACAGGACTGTGAGGTATGCCCCACTCAAATTATCAATATACATAACACATGGCAACCGATAGAGCAATGACAGACACTATAGTGAAAGACACACTTAAAGTGGTCTCCTGGAATGTAGGGGGCCTGAATCACCCCATCAAACGTAGGAAGGCCCTGACATCAATTCAGCGCCTTAACCCAGACATTGTTGGGTTACAGGAAACTCATTGGAAAACTGGGGAAAAAGGTAGTCTCAAAGCCAATTGGATAGGGGAGGAAATTGCCACCACTTACACACAAAAAAAAAGAGGGGTTGCCATACTAATCGGCAAGCACCTTCGATACAATATATAACGGAAAAGCATATTGACCCCGAAAGTAGATATATAATTCTGAAAATCAACATAGCAGGACAGAATTTCACCTTAGTCAACATCTATGCACCTAATGGTTCTAATGTAGACTTCTACACGGAACTCACACAAAAGTTACTAGCAATACAGGCACAGAACCTAATCGTAATAGGGGATTTTAACGCTGCTATAGATCCCAAGATGGACAGGCAGGAACCACGAACTACACAACCCATGGGAAACTCCCTTAAATTTCTGCTACAGAATACGGCATTGGTTGACCCGTGGAGGCTCCTGTATCCCACAGCCAGGGAATACACGTGCTACTCTGTAGCCCACAAAACACTATCGAGAATTGACTATACCCTAATAGATGAACAACTGATGGGTGGGGTTGCGGAGGCCTCCATCGGGCCAATCACAATGTCGGACCATGCACCCCTCTCACTGACAATTAAACTGGAAACAGCACAGACCCGCTCTAGAATCTGGAGATTTCCGAATTACCTATACACATCCCCAAAATTCAAAGAATATCTGACGAATAGCTGGGGAGACTTCTTAGATGACAATATTCAGCATATGAACAACCCAACACTACTATGGGAAATGCCAAATACTTTAGGTTTGGCAATAAGGCTGGGTCACTATTAGCCAATATGGTAAAAACAAGGGGACACAAGAGAACTATAAATGTTATAAAGGACACAACCACAGGCCACAGAACACATGACTCCAAAAGTATAGCAAAAAAATTTGAAGGATACTGCAACAAACTATGCCACCACACAGGACATATTTGACAGGGCACAGCTCCCACGACTTACAACAGAGCAGAGGGGAATGCTGGAAGCTGACATAACGGATCAGGAAATAGAAAACACAATCAAAAATCTTAAAAACCAAAAAACCCCGGGTCCAGATGGCTACACAACCGAATTCTACAAACTATTGAATCCCGCAATAATACCCATGCTTCGAGAAGTATTTCACAGCATCACACACCACGGGACCCCAATGTCTCGATTCACTGAATCTTATACGATTCTGCTGCCAAAAACCAGACAGAGACCCAGAACTAGTTCAATCTTATAGACCGATATCGTTATTGACGGACCGGCTTCAATGTCTTCTCCCGGGGCTGCTCACCAAGCACCAACTGGGCTTTGTCAGGGGCAAACACATTTCAATAGGAATACGAACAGTAATAGCAGCAATCACTACCAATGGTAAATCTGTCAACCTGTCAATTGCTAGTCAATGGACAACTCACAGACGGCATCCGACTGGGGAGAGGAGTCAGGCAAGGCTGCCCCCTGTCACCACTATTATTCAACCTAGCCATTGACCCACTTTTTAGATTATTGGAAAGGGAGACTGCCTTTCAGGGAATAAAAATAGGTAAAGAAGAAATAAAAATAACAGCTTTTGCAGATGATGTTCTATTATACATAGCGAACCCCCAAGCCACTCTCCCACGGATATTAGAAATCATAACTCAATTCGGTACTATCACGGGCTACTCAATTAATTTAGAAAAATCGGCAGCCTTATACCTTGGTGATTGTACAAAACCGGCCTGGGGAGAGGATTTCCCTTTCAAATGGAACAAGCAGCATGTAAAATATCTAGGTGTTCTGCTACCTAAAAATCAACACTTACTCTATGACATCAATATTAAGCCTGTCATAAGAGAAATTCAAAGAAACTTACAAACCTGAGCTAGCCTGACCCTCTCATACTTGGGGCGAATCTATTTAATAAAAATGATAGCGTTCCCGAAGTTGTTGTTCTACTTACAAACGCTCCCTATACTCCTAAATAATAAGGAAGTTATAGAATTACACAAAAAGTTCAGAGAATTCATCTGGGGTAAGAAAAGAGCAACAATAAGCAGAAGGGTGTTACAGCAGCCACGGGAGAATGCTGGAGTAAATCTTCCAGATCCTTTTAATTACAATGCAGCGGCACTGCTTGGAGTGCTGAGAGATTGGATCAAAAACATGCATATACACATAGATCCACAGTTAGATCAGAACATGATACCAGACATTAAACTAGCTTACTTGATTCATATGCCAAGAACAGAGTTACCTGAACAAGTCACCCTAAACCCGCTATTAATGTCCATCTGGGGTCTTTGGCAAAAACTGAGGAAAAGATACAAATTAAACCCTAACTCATCAGTACTATTACCCATTACGGGCAACCTAGATTTCTTGAACGGGAGCCAAATGCGCCCATTCACAGAATGGGAAAAAGCAGGACACATATTGGTCAGCTATTGAAGCGAAATGACAAATAAATACTTACATTCCAAGAAGTCAAAGAAAAATTCCCATTCACGTCCCCACATACTTTTGCATACTTTCAACTGTCATCATATGTCAAAAAAACAATTAAAAAATTTTCCGCTCGGGACTGGGAAAACGAGCTAGACATGCTGCTGAACATAACACCACCAAACAGCAAAGCCATAGCAACACACTACAAATTCTTAAGACATACTCTTCACTATGAAGAACTCAGTAGAGGCATGATCAAGTGGTGCACTCATTTTCCGGAGTTGGATATTGCCGAACTGCTCAAAATGTACAACTACTCCTGGACAACTCTGCAGGCATCCTCTTATAGAGAAATGCTGCTTAGGTTGTACCATTATAATTATGTATCACCAGCTCGATCAGTGCAGATGAAACTGTCTGACTCCGACCACTGCAAAAAATGTGGGAAGGAGGGAGCAGATTTATACCACTGTATGTGGGAATGTCCGGTGATTAATCAATTTTGGAGGAAAGTGCACAGATATATGATTACAAAGTTGACAAGCTACTTACCCCTTACTCCAAGGTGGGCAATATTCGGCTCCATAGACACCGACACTCAAAGGACAGACAGAGGAACCAGAAAATGAATCCTACTGATACAGTAGCAAAAAAGGTTGTTCTTCAGGGATGGATAGGGAGTGACCCACCCTCATTCCAACACTTTATGGAAAAATTGCAACAGCTCTTTAAATTCGAATGGGCTGAGGCAACATTAGACAAAGAAAAGAAGACACCCAAATTCTTCAATACATGGGAAAGCTTTATTGATACTTTAAGCGTAGAAACCAAACAAAAATTATATCAGACATTCCGAGACACCACTTGACAAGAATGGTGGAGGGAGACGACCCAATTAATCTTGAGAGAGAGGATGTAGACGGCCCCCACCATGAGCAGCAGGATCATATGTAAATGATGTTTTGTGACTAAACAGTGGTGACTCGAACCAGATGTTCTGATGTTGGATACCTAGATCTGACGTACAATGCTAATAGAAAAAACGATGTCCATTCTTATGCAATGTCATGTCTGTACCTCTTTTATTATGCTGTAACTTCTTGAGAAGATCAAACTATGTATCTCATATGTTGGAAAAATGTTAAAAACTCAAATAAAAAGAATTTGAAAAAAAAAAAAAACAGAGGAGAAGGTATTCTACATACCAGACAGTTGTGATAATTCATGAAGATAATAAAGCACACAAATATTGGATTCCCATATGGATATTTGTCTAGGATTGTAAGTAATCCCTTGTAAAATCCATGATTTAGAAATGGTCTACTACAAGCCATTTGTTTCCTGAAGTGGCTTAGTAGAATGCTTGGCTTATATATTATAAGACAATAAATATGACCTCATTGCTGTCTGCACTCTTATCTAATTATATTATATGTGTTGGTTTATACATGCAGAGTCCAGCTAAAGGGCAAGTAACTGTCTACAGCTAAATAAGCCATACAGTAGTGCTGGGGGGGGGGGGTACAGCAAAAGGCTCCTTGTTTTCTAAGGCCCAAACAACACCTAGTCCTGGTATATTCAGGTTCAGGCCAGATATGCCAAAAACTTGCAGGATCATGTTTTGCATTATATATATGTGCATAATATAACATATATGTACATAATGTCTATGTAGAATGCTAAATTGTGGTTATTTGTCAACCCATTGTAAAATAAGAGTATTTTAAGCTCCTTGGACAAAACTTACTCTACAAGAGTATACTGATTATACCCAGGAACGCAGTATACTCTGAAATAAATTATGCTAACTGCTCCCCTGAAAGCCTGGCTAGGAGGATAGTTAGTGCCAGGACTTTCTAGTAAACGAAGTTGCCTAACCCCCATGACCAACTCTACTGTCGGCACAGTAGTCTGACTACCCTACTCAGTCCATCTTTTCTTCTCATTGACTATGCTGTCTTTACTGCTCATCCCTACTATTTATCTGTATTGCAACTTGATTCATAGGCCCAAGATAATTTGTGTAGCATCCTTTCCCCGTGGCACTTCTGTACGACACTCTGACTACACATCTCAAATTATCTGTACACTTACAAGAAACAGTGCTCATATGCATCCCTTCCTAAGGCAATTTAGATTTCTGCACTAAAAAAATAGCTCTCTGCAACAACATACACTTTATATGATATTTTAATGTGATATTTTAATGTGAACATTCCTGATCAATTAATAATTTGTAAATAATTTGTCCAAAGCTGTTGGTCAGTCTTAAAGCGGACCTTCACCATCAAATAAGAGCATATCTTATATGTTTCCCCCACGCTGTACATACAGATTGCCAACATTAAAAATCATCCTACCTGCATCTACTGCATTTTCTGAGACTTTACACATCCAACATGGCGGTTCATGGAGGTGCAGGCTTCCTGCAAACAGGAAGTGTCCTCTGACTTTGCCGCTCTGCATTCTGGGATTGTTGACCTTTTCCTGACCCCAGCTCTGCTCTGCCTGTGCAAAGTACAGCTATAACCCTGCTCCCCTGCACTTTTAATCCCTCTTCTCTCCTCAGTAGGTGAGACTACTGTGCCAAGATGGCGGCGCTTGTATCCTAGAGTGCTGAACAGAGTTGCAGGCCAGTGAGGAAAAGAATAAAAAGTAAATGAGTAAAAACATTAAATATATTAATTTTAGATGCTGGGGAATAGTTTTTTAAGGGTTTGGGCTTTTCATTAAATGATGCTGAAGGTCCGCTTTAAGCTCAACCCACCTGCACTGCACAAAGGGTAATTGCATGCATTATTTTAGAATAGAGCATAAGTAAAAATAAGAGGGGATTCAAAGAACAAAAATATTACATTTTCAGCATCTCAGTTGTCAGAGGGGCTACCACCCAGCCGGCTTCTCTGCAAGCATGTGGGTTCAGGGGATTCTGTGGGGTCGGATGTGGGGGGCCCCCAGGCGGTTTCTGAGATGGTGGGTGGGAGTGCGAGCTTCCTTTGCCTGGCTTTTCTGGTGGTGGGGGGCTTCCTCTGCCTGGCTTCTCGAGTTGCAGGTGGGTGCGGGATTCCTCTGACCAGCTTCTCAGATGGTGGATGGTGGTACTTCCTCTGCCCAGCTTCTCGGGCGGTGGGTGTGGCTTCTTCTGTCCGGCTCTCTGAGGCAGTGGCTGGGGGGCTTCTTCTGCTCGACTTCTCGCCCAGCTTCTCTGGTGGTGGGTGGAAGGGTGGGTTACACTTGTCTGGCTTCCCTGTGGAGGATGGATGGGTGCAGTGCCCGCTTCTCAGTGGACAGGCACATTCCAGCATGTGATGGGGAGAGGCTGCAGGTGATTTCAGAGAAAAGTTTGGGCAGCATGAATAACATAAAATTTGGATTTGCGTCAAATAGATTTTTCCCTGAAATTCGGACTGCATTCCGATTCGATTAATTTGGTTCGCACATTTCTAGTGTTCTGCATCCCTTTCACAGTCTATCAGCAGCCATTGGCTTTATAATATTATTTGTGTTCTTAAAACCGCCAACTTTTTTAAAGCTGTGGCACGGCTAAAACACATAGACACAAACACTTTTCCTTTAATAAATACCTTAATTAACTATGATGTTTTTTCTTCAATTCACATCTTTATATTTTTTATACAGTTCTTTGTTGACACTATATATTGTTTAACGCTTTAATTGCCAAGCCCGTAGGTACTACGGGGTTGCTTCTCCGACCGTTAAGTGCCAAGCCCGTAGTACCTAGCTCTGCGAGGACCAGCTCTGCGAGGACCAATAGGAAAGCGGGGCGTGCGTATAAAATCATCAGACATGACGGAGCGCTCCTCTTCTTCGTCTGCCTCATGACAGGTAAGTTTCTTGCTGCCAGTCTATCTGACCTTGTGGGTAGGGGGTGGCACTTCCCTCACCCTCCCCCCCCAAAACTTTTGATTGCTTCTAGGGAGCGAGCGATCGATGGGGGGCGGCGACATTTTGTCAGTGATCGATCACTGACAAAATGTCGCCGCCCCCCCATTGATCACTTGCACCCTAGCAGCGTGCCATGCTGGCCATGCGGCCAGTCTGTTGGACCTCAGGGGTAGGGGTGGCACTTCCCTCGCCCCCCACCAACTTTTGATCACTGCTAGGGAGCGAGTGATCGATGCGCCACCCCCTACCCCTGAGGTCCAACATACTGGCCGCATGGGCAGCATGGCACGCTGCTAGGCTGGAAGCGATCGATGGGGGGGCGGCGACATTTTGTCAGTGATCGATCACTGACAAATGTCGCCGCCCCCCATCGATCGCTTGCACCCTAGCAGCGTGCCATGCTGACCATGCGGCCAGTCTGTTGGACCTCAGGGGTAAGGGGTGGCACTTCCCTCGCCCCCCGCACCAACTTTTGATCACTGCTAGGGAGCGAGCAATCGGTGGGGGGGCGGCGACATCTTGTCAGTGATCGATCACTGACAAAATGTTGCCGCCCCCCCATCGATCGCTTGCACCCTAGCAGCGTGCCATGCTGCCCATGCGGCCAGTCTGTTGGACCTCAGGGGTAGGGGGTGGCGCTTCCCTCGCCCCCCACCAACTTTTGATCACTGCTTGGGAGCGAGCAATATATGGGCACTTAACAGTGATCGATCACTGACAAAATGTTGCCGCCCCCCCCATCGATCGCTTGCACCCTAGCAGCATGCCTTGCTGGCCATGCAGCCAGTCTGTTGGACCTCAGGGGTAGGGGGTGGCGCTTCCCACGCGGTAACATTTTGTCAGTGATCGATTGCTGATAAAATATTGCCGCCCCCCTCATCGATCGCTTGCTCCCTAGCAGCGTGCCATGCTGCCTTGGGGTGGGGGGGTTGGGGGCTGCCAGCCTGTTGTACCTGGTTCTACCCTAACTTCTGATCGCTGCTAAGGAGCGAGCGATTGTTGGGGGGTGACATTTTGTCAGTGATCGATCACTGACAGAATGTTGCCACCCCCATCAATTGCTTGCTCCCTAGCAACGATCACATGCTCCCTTGTAGTGAGGAGGGGTGCTCCCTTGGAATCCTCCTTTAGGGTGGGGGCAGTGGTGGCAACTAAATGTGAGGGGGCCCTGTAGCAAAAATTCAATGGGGCCCCATCATGGCTCATACAGTAACAAGTTTTTTTTTTTTTATGCTTTGATGCCGTGCTGCCTGTAATGAAATGGGGGGCCTCATCTGCAATGCTGCCTGTGATGGGGGGGCGCAGCATGCCATGCTGCCTGTGATGGGGTGGGGGGGCTGCCGCCATGCTGCCGCCATGCTGCCTGTGATTTGATCAGTCGTAGGCGAGTGATTCTGCCAAGCCTGTGATGGGGGGGGGGAGTTGCTGCCACAATGCCTGTAATGTGTTGGTCTAATTTAAGTAATCTATGTTAACTGCTTTCAGAGTCGCTTCTGGATCGTCGCTTCTTGATCGTCGCTTCTGGATCGTCGCTTCTTGATCGTCGCCTTCTTGATCGTCGCCTTCTTGATCGTCGCCTTCTTGATCGTCGGCTTCTGGATCGTCGCTTCTTGATCATCGCTTCTTGATCATCGCTTTTTGATCGTCGCTTCTTGATCGTCGCTTCTTGATCGTCTACCTTCTTTTTTGTCTCTTCTTGTTTTCCCCTTTGGTACCCGGTCCTCCATCTTTTCTCCTCTTCTTCTATCCCTCTCCCCCGTTCCCCTCCCCCCCCCTCCATGGATCTGTTCTTTTGAAGCTGCTCTGGACCCCACCGCTTCGCTTGGCATTGTAACGTATCAGATACACACACCTATAAATTTAATTTCTGCTTATTTCTGTTAAATTTAGTTTTTTCAATACACTTTAGCTACACGTTGCCCTTTTTTTTTTTATACAATTTAGGTACACTTTTTTGTAAAATACTGACTGCATTTTGTTTATTTGAATTACTTAGCATTGAGTTCTGTTTAGTTGTTTACTGTGCAATTTTATTTTTCTATGTATATTCCTTTAGTTTCATCCTAGTATTGTAGTTTCGGCCTTTAGTCTTTTTTTTTAGCATTGTAGTTTAGGTTTTTTAGTTTTAAATTTTTTTTGATTGGGTATGGCTGGGAGACGGTACACTGCCCAGGAAGCTGTGGCTCCTCTACTGAGGAGCCACAGCCACACAGTGGTTCCAGTAGAGGTAGCCATCGTAGAAGGGCTAGTACCGCGCAAGATGATGCCACACTGGGAGACAGTGTAGAGCAGGTGGAAGCATCGAGTGCTGCTGCTGGTCCAGGAGAGCCGGCGTGGAGGCCTCCTAGTAATTATTCCCCTGAAGTTCCCCCTTTGAATTTGGGCCCTGGAGCAGGTCATGGCACAAAACCCCCGATAGAGGCACGCCAAGCTCAGTCATGGCACCCCACCAATATGAGTGAGATGAAAAAATTTTGGGGGCTCACTCTAGCAATGGGTCTTCTCAGGCAATTTAGCCTAGCATCGTACTGGGATTCCTAGTCCATATTGGCAACCCCCTTATTTCCAGCCATAATGTCCAGAAACCGGTACCTAATTTTACTGCGGTTTCTGCATTTCAACGACAAGGTTTCATAAAGTACGGCCCCTAGTTAATAGCCTGTCAGAGAGCTTTGCAGAACTGTACACCCCCTCATAAAATTTAACTATAGATGAATCTCTTCTGCTTTTTAAAGGGCGCATTGTATTTCAGCAATATATCCCTAGAAAGCGTGCCCGCTATGGGATAAAATTGTATAAATTGTGTGAAAGTACAACCGGGTATACAACATTTTTTATGATCTATCAAGGAAGGGACACACAACTAGACCCACCTGGTTGTCCCCTTGATTTAAGCGTCAGTGGCCGGATTGTTTGGGAGCTCATCACCCCTCTACTAGGGAGGGGGTACGTACCACTTATATGTGGATCATTTTTATTCCAGCGTCCCCCTGTTTAGAGCCCTTTACACCTTAGACACTCCAGCCTGCGGCACAGTCAACCGTAACTGGAAAGGCTTGCCAAGGACATTGCTGAATAAAAAACTAAAGCTTGGAGAGTCTTACGCCCTGAGAAGCGATGAGCTCCTGGCCGTTAAATATATGGATAAAAAGAATGTGTTCATGCTAACTACCATCCACGACGGGTCAGTAACAAGTGTAAGGCAACTGGTCCCCAAGCCCCTACCAAAAAGCCATGTTGTATCAGAGATTACAACAAGTTCATGGGTGGCGTGGATAAAACCGACCAGATTCTTAGATACTACAACGCCACCCGAAAATCACGAGCCTGGTACAAAAAATTAGCGATTCATCTGGTTCAATTGGCTACTTTTAACAGCTTTGTTGTCTTCAAGGCAGCACTACCAGGCTCAAATTTGACCTTCGTACAGTACCAACAGCAGTTACTCCCTGCTTTTGGGGATGGTGAGGCACCAGAAGAGGCTGGTAATTACAATGAGTGCAGGCTAGTGGGAAAGCACTTTATAAAGTGCATTCCTCCCACCAAAGAAAGGTTTCCCTAGAAGGCCTGCAGGGTATGTGGGAAGCGTGTTGTCAGGAGAGATGTGAGGTACTACTACCCGACATGTCCCAGCCATCCTGGTCTGTGCCTTCAGGGGTGTTTTGAAATTTATCATACCCAATTAAATTTTTTAATCATTTTTTTTTTTTTTGCATCTTGGTTTTCATATTTGACTATATGTGGAATCCCTTTTAGTTAAAGCAGATGTCCAGTCTTGGGGTAACCCCCCCCCTGCTCTGGCACAGAGGTTACAAAAAAGGGTTTTTATTTTTATAACCTCTGCACCAGAGGAGGGTGTCAGGATGGCCGGGTTAGCCAGAGATGGACTTATTATTATATTATTTAAGTTTTATGTGTGGTCAGTGTATTTTTTTCTTTAGGCACATTGTGATGTAAAGCGAAGCGCTGGAGCAGGAGCAGCTTGGATACTTGTGGCACGTGATGATTAAAATGTAGGCCTGTTTTCAGGATCTTAATAACTGTTCTTGATCATTGATCTTATCTGATACCACAGCTACTGTATCCTAATTGCACCTCATGGCTAACCTCGATTGCACCTCTTAGTACTTACTGTTAAGAATTGTAAAGGTTTGGTTTGTGTGCTTTTATAGCACCTGCTCTACATTTGGGTGTGTGGCAACCCTACCCTGGAAGGTAGCTATGCATGTTGAGTATTGTTCTATTCAGGGGACCTTGCTCTTTTATATTTAGCATGTTTTTTTCATGCTGGAATATAATTTTCCTAGGATCATTTGGTTTTGATTCTACTTTTTAATTTTTTTTTAGGGAAACCTGCCGGGTTCAGGTCATTCGTCGCAGGACTACTGAAAAAGAGCCCCTCCCATAACAACCAGCCTGGCCAGCCTGGAAAGCTTGAGGTGTGTACTTTCAGGGAATGTATGGTTTGTGGGGGGTATTTTATATGTAAAGGGTTGTTTTGGTTGAAAATCTGCAAGGTGGGCACTTTTTCGGGCAATGCTGAAATTTGACATGAAATGACCCTTATGCACATGCTTTGCTTTGGGGTGTATGGCAACCCTACCCTGGAAGGTAGCTATGCATGTTGGGTATTGTTCTGTTCAGGGGACCTTGCTCTTTTATAGTTAGTGTGTTTTTTCATGCTGGCATATATTTTTCCTAGGATAATTTGGTTTTGATTCAACTTTTTAAATTTTTTTTAAGGGAAACCTTCCGGAATCAGGTCATTCGTCGCAGGACTACTGGAAAAGAGCTCCTCCAATAACAACCAGCCTGGCACGCCTGGAAAGCTTGAGGTGTGTACTTTCAGGGAATGTATGGTTTGTGGGGGGTATTTTATATGTAAAGGGTTGTTTTGGTTTAAAATCTGCAAGGTGGGCACTTTTTCGGGCAGTGCTGAAATTTGACATGAAATGACCCTTATGTGCATGCTTTTCTTTGGGGTGTGTGGCAATCCTACCCTGGAAGCTAGCTATGCTTGTTGGGTATTGTTCTGTTCAGGGGACCTTGCTCTTTTATAGTTAGTATTTTTTTGCATGCTGGCATATATTTGTCCTAGGATAATTTGTTTTTGATGCAACTTTTTTTATATTTTTTTAGGGAAACCTTCCGGAATCAGGTCATTCGTCGCAGGACTACTGAAAAATAGTCCCTCCCATAACAACCAGCCTGGCACGCCTGGAAAGCTTGAGGTGTTTTCAGGGAATGTATGGTTTGTAGGGGGGGGGGGGTTATATGTAAAGGGTTGTTTTAGTTGAAAATCTACAAGATGCGCATAGCAGCTGTTTTCTTTGAAAATCTCTTGAAGCGCTGTTTCAGTTAGGTGGAGTCTCCTGGGCAGGAAAGGGTGTCTAGTGATACATTTGTGGTACTGTTGTAACCAGGAGGAATGGGGCTTTAACAAAAAATATAATTTTTGGATACACTTTTTTTTATTATAAAAAACACTATAACATTTTAAAAATGTTATTTTTTTTTAATTTTGTTTCACATATTTCACCCCCAAATATTGAGAATACACATACAAAATGACAAAAACTATATTAAATGTTAAAGCCCAGACTCTTCTGAAAAAAACAATATATAATTTCCCTGGGAAATCCCTGTAAATCCCTTAAAAAATGACAGTTGAACATGTGTAGCACAAAATGGTGAAAAATGGTCTGGCAACAAAGAGTCTAGGTAGGCTGGCACTTAAAGGGTTAAATGTGTGCATATAAATAGGTGGATGAAGAGCAGCCTAAATAAGCCATGCAAAACACAAAAAATTTGATTTAAAAAGATTTGATTTAAAGCCCAATTATTTTATTTTATTTGGTATAGTGTGGGGAAGTATCAACACAAATTCAATGTCCTTTACATGGTATGTGACCCTCATTTGGGGGGATAAGACTATTTTCTGTCTGCAACATCAAACAGGAAGTCCATCTATCGGACAATTCAGGCGATAAAGCTTTACTTTCTGTCTGCAACATCAAACAGGAAGTCCTACTATCAGACAATTCAGGGTGTGACAACGAGAAGAATGACAATAATGCCACCAGTTTTTAGGTGCCGTGACAATATTTTCTATCAAATTAGAGACCCAGCAAAACAAATATTTCAATTTTTAAAGACCTTCCATCCGATGTAAAACTGAAAAAAATAACTGGTAAGTTGGACTTTAAAGCATATAAATACCTAAAAAGAACCTTCTTTACAAAACACTTATTTTCTGTCACACAGATAATGCTATTTGAATCTCTCACAAAACGGCCATATTACGGCAGAAACGGCAGATTGTGTAAGCCATATTTTTTGGGATTAAGTTCCTGCTTTTCAACTGCTGGACACATTCAGAGAGAGATTTGAGCAGAACTTTTTCAAATTAAAATGATATGTTTCCTTAACTCCACATATTGTTACCATAACAACATTTGGAAATCCCAGATAGTCTGATCAGCTGCTGTCTCACACACATGCAATTATATTTAAAAAATGTAGTTTTATTGCTAGGTTGCATACATTTCAGATTTCACACATGTCCAGTCTCAAACATAAAATGTACAGTGCAGCTGGGGCATATATACCATAAAGGGAATGGAGGCAGCTGCTACCGGCGTCTGTGAAAGTAAGGGGCCTGATGTAAGCTACAGTACCTCCCCTGCCTCATGGACATATTGGCTATTGCCCCCAATTGTAATGTGAAAAAGGGCACAGCACTGACAGGGCAAAGTGTGATTGGAAAGTGATGCTCTTCTATTCACTAAGATGCTGCATTGGGCTCTCTGTCCAAGTGTGAGTTACAGTAATATCATTTGGATGAGCCTCTTGGGGGAAGAAGAGTTGAATGCAGTGAGAGGAAAAGTATTGCTTCCCAGATGCACACCCAGTGGTACTGGGCCCTATAAAACTTAAAGACGCCCCTGCTATGACGGATATATGGTGTCTGACCAAATGTTGGTTTCAGAAAAAAAATTACGGGGAGGCCGATTCATCAATAGCGCCAGGTAGCGACAGATGAGCGACTGTAGCGTGATTTTTTCAGCGCCAGCCAGTATTCGCTGTGCTTGGCCGGCATTAGCTTGATGACAGCGACTCAGTCGGTGTGCGGTAATGTTGAATACGGGCTGGGGGGTCGCTGTTTCACAGGTCCAGCGTTGTATGTGAGCGCCTGACAACGAATGGCCAGAGCGAACGGCTAGCTTCATATTCATCAAAAAATCACGCTCCGAATGTGCTGTCGCTGTCCATTCCTTGTTTAAACCCCAGAGTGCTGGCGGCGATCTGTATTAACTCGTTTTTAACCCCTAAACAACCATATTTTTTGAATGTAACATTATACATGTTTTTAGAATCATTTTGTTATATGAATACATTAATCTCAGACCTGTTAGATCAATTCTGCACATATTTTTTTTTTTTTTTTTTTTATTTAAAAATAAATCCTAACATTGCAGAAGTGGTCTCCGATTTTTTGACATTAAAAAAATTAAAAAAAAAATTATTACCAATTAATCATGAATTATTATAGATTGCTCCATTGAAATGCATTGGACATCGCCAGGGAGCGACAGCTCATACCTGGCGCTGTGAGGGAATTTGCAGCGGCGCTGTTCGGTCCAGGCGGCTTCATGATGAATGCCGCGCTAGCCGCCGCTCTCGCCGGCGCTAGCCTCATTTTGCTTGATAAATGCGTCATTGTGACCGCCGCCGGGCGTACTTGAGTCGGTAGTCGCCGTTAGCTACCGCTACCTGG
This sequence comes from Gastrophryne carolinensis, assembly GCA_027917425.1. Taxonomy (NCBI): domain Eukaryota; kingdom Metazoa; phylum Chordata; class Amphibia; order Anura; family Microhylidae; genus Gastrophryne; species Gastrophryne carolinensis. Next base: position 220,894,417 of record CM051234.1, read on the forward strand.
CGCTCGTCAGACACTACCTGGCGCTATCGCTTGATGAATAAGGGCATAAGTTCTAAATCTCATTCTGAACTAGATAACTGTCTGAAAAAGAAATGAAAGGAAGAAATAGTGAGGGAATACCACCCCTTTTGACAATTCTGAGCATAGTCGAAATGTGATGTGATGCTGTAGTAAGAAGTGTTGTCATGTGGCTGTAACACACCATCTATTCACCCAAATTAGAGCTGTAATAGATGTAATGCTTGGCACATATTTATGATACCTTATTGTACTGGCTAATACCATCCCATGTTCTGATATGTAGTGTATCTTTTCCATTATATTGGCTAGACAGGCTATATTACCATACTAACTTCAACTACCATGGCAACACTAAATCTGTGGTCAATTTTACAGCCAAAATGGCATGCCATGGAGCTGCAGACTGTCTGCAAATGGGGAAATGCTGCTGAGTTTCATGCTGCTGTACATTTTGGGGTTATGTTGAACACAGCCTGCAGTATGGCTTGGACCCTGGGAAAGAAAGCTCCAGAATGGCCACTACCAGGAGAAAATCTGTGAGGCCACATTGCAGCTTTCAGTGGATCAGGAGCAAATGTAAGTTATTATTCAGTATCATGCGTGCAGATGGGGAAAGGGAGTTTTGGGGAGTTTTTCCTCCAACTGTGTAATGCTATTTAATCAACATTGAAGGTACTTAAATGATTATTCAAACCCTACTATTGCATTATCAGCAGTAGAAAGCTTTAAGAAACCGAGAGCTCATCTTTGCAACCAAACCCTCACTCAGTCTTTCAGAAATGGTTTGTCCAGATTCAAACAGTTTTTGCACCGCTAAAGATACTGATCTCAGAGAGGAATACATTTGTCAGCCTAGGTTGAAACTAACCCTGCAATAAAGAATCATTGGAATATATAATTATTGTTCAAAAGGTTTCAATAAAGGGACACAATTCCAAAAACCCTTCAAACCAAACCTAACTGCAATAAGAAATTGGGGGGATCTGATGATACATCCAGTAGACTGATATGAATGCCATTATTATTATTATTAGTAGTAGTAGTAGCAGTATTATTTTTATTATTATTATTAACAACAATACAATTTATTATTATTATTATTATTATTATTATTAATACATGTACAACGTGAGGGATAGCCCTGCCCTTGGGGGCCTACAATGCAAAAGGATAAGATGTGAAGACAAAAGGTAGGTCACAAGTAACATATACTTAATATGAGGGAAAGAGATCTGATGTGGCTCAGTCTTTTATTTAGGCCAAGTGATATGCTCATCAGATTAGGTGGGTTTTAACGGCATCCGTAAAGGCTTGTAGGCTTGGGGAGTGGTGAATTGTATAGGGGAGGGCATTCCAAAGTAATAACGCGGCATGTGTGAGGCCCTGGATGCTGGAGGGGGAGGAAGTGATTTGGGTTGAGGACAAGAGGAGGTCCTGGGCAGAGCGGAGATTGCGTCTTGGTTAGTATTTGTTGATAAGCAAAGAAATGTAGGCAGATGTTCCCATTGGTTAGGAGAAGCAGAGAGAGAAAGAAGAAGAGGTGGCAGTGGGGGAAAAAGGAGGCAATGCGTGTGCTGTGCATTGTTATAGAAACAGAGAAATTCATGAGAGGAGATCCGAGAGAAGGGCAGATGTGAGGGGGAGATGAAGAGAGAACAGCAGAGAGGTGCCTGTACAGTTCTGAGGATGATTGGTAGCACAAAAGTCAGGCAAAAGGTTAACATTTTGATCAATGGGTGGAAGTTCAGTTGAGTGAACCGAACGAGTTGAGCAAATATTTGCCTGGTCACTTTAGTTCACTGTGGGTTCCATTGGGTGTAATTCTTCTTAGCAAATATAAAAATTCAGCATTTGGAAAAACTCAGCCCAGTGGCTGGTCCATTCTTCCTATTCTGCCCAGAACTGAGTGTATACTAGTTGTGAAATGAGGTCTTGATTGACCAAAGCATGCTAGTTGGGTCAGGGGTGGGGTTACAAATTGGGTATCATTATGCAAAAGACACTAATCACATAGGAAAGGACGGAAATAATATAAACTAGTAGAGGAGTTGTTAAAAGACATCTTAAAAACCAGGGACTCTATATCTATCTATATCTAGCAGATGTGCAGAAACATCTTCATCTTCATTTGCATAGCACTGCAGTTAAATCATTGTCTTGACAGACCCTGCCTAATTTCCGCCTTAGACACTGGTAGGACTGATTACCTATTGCAGACCCAGGTATCCCTGAAAGACCTGGCTATCCCTAAACATCCCTTCACATTTTTGGTTTTGCCCTGGTTGTACTTTTTTGACTTTGTGGCCTCAGGTGCCAGCCTTTGTACTTTTAAGTCCTGGGGCATCGATGTTTAGATAGGCAAGCAGTGTCCAACAGCAAGTGAGGGCTTTTATAATGATGTTTGGAAAAGGAAGTTGGCACCTGATGCCTTAACCCTTCAGTTGCCAAGCACTTAACTCTCACATGGTTGCCTCTCCTGCCGTAAAGTGGCAAGCATGTGAGAGTTACGTGCCTGGTTATTCCCATGTGCTAGTGGGCACAAAATGTAAAATAAAGCACTCATCTGACCCCTCCATTGATCCATCCGGGTCATTTCTTCACCTGGGGGGCATCCGACCCCCCCGGGGTCTTTCAGCTTCAAGAGCCAAGGATGTGATCCCCTCTCCTGGAGAGGTTGAATTGGAGTGGGGAGGGACACACACACAAGATCACAGGAATGTAAAGTGTCATCTCTGCCTCAGCCATATGGCACCAAACACACCGATTTGGTGTACTGTTGCTAACTTAAACACATTGTTGCTAGAGAAAACTGCCTCTCTTAACCCTTTAAAGTGCACCAATACTCAGAGGGAAGTATATGTAGTAACCTTCTATCCCCAGCCTAGTGCCCCAAAAGTTTTTTTTACCTCTAACAACACAAACTGGATGCAGTCAGCCACATTGCTCCCTGGCTGAGCAGCCCTACCCCCCCCCCCCCCCCAGTAATAATGCAATTATGAGTACACACAACTCAGCAATGCGGAGCACTTCAACCTAACTGACATTATGTGACAGTTTGATTGTAACTGAATTAATTAGCATATGGCATGCCATTCACTATAATACTACTTCCTGTTATTTTTTCCTGGTGTTTTTATGGATATTGGGCAAAGGCTGAGGTAGAAAAAAGAAACACAGACTGTTTGGGGGCACAGTGCTGGGGATGGAAGGTGACCACATAAACTTCCTTTCTGAGTATAGGTGCACTTTATGTGCCAGCCTACCTAGAGTTTTTTGTCACCCTCTGTTGCCAGATCATTTTACTATCTTGGGCTATACATGTTCAGTTGTGATTGAAGGGCTTTACAAGGAAAATTATACTGTATATTTCGCCCTATAAGACGCACTTATTTTCCCCCAAAAGTGGGGGGAAAATGTCCGTGCGCCTTATCGGGCGAATGTAAAAAAAAAAAAAACTCACCCGTTCCCAGCGCAGGTCAGGGCAGCGGGTGGGCGTGCAGGCCATCAAGCGTCCGGGCAGAAGAGCCTGAAGCGGCCCTGGATGTGGAGCCGGGGATGAGGCGGGGAGCGGCGCTGCCCACGTGCACCATCGGCCTCCGCGCCGGAGGCACTGAAGTGGAGGAGCGGCCGGGAGGCATGAGCGGCCCTTCACCCAGCACAGGGGAGGGGGGGGCGAGGTGTCCAGCCGCCCCCCTGGAGCCAGCAGCCATCCAGCGTCCGGTCGACTGGGGCAGAAGAGCCCGAAGCTGCAGCCCTGGACGTGGAGCCAGAGATGAGCCGGGGAGCGTCACTGCCCACGTGCGCAGGCGACTTCCGCATCGGCGGCACTGCAGTGGAGGAGCGGCAGGGCAGAGAAAAACGGAGCGGGGAGGCCAGCTGCGGAGGTGACGGTGGGAGAGGATCTCCAGCTCCCGCAGCAGAAAAGTGCGGTGCGGCAGGAGTCGGACTGGAGACCCGGGAATGAGGAGAAGACCCAGCGGCAGGTGAGAGTTGGACACCACAGAGGGAGGGGAGGCGAGGGAGCCTCTTGGAATAAGAGGCAGCAGTTGGAGGAGCGGCGGGGGGCGTTGTCTCTGGCCCCGCCGCTGTCATCGCTGCCAGTAAAAGACAGCGATCGCAGCAACGGGGCCGGGACAGAGCCCCCGCCGCTGCTTCTTACTGGCCGTCTCTGTGAATAGGGTGGGCGTGGCCTGCGCTGACACTGATGCTAATGGGGGGAGGGGGATGCCACACAGCCTATACTAATGGGGGGAGGGGGATGCCACACAGCCTATGCTAATGGGGGGAGGGAGATGCCACACAGCCTATGCTAATGGGGGGAGGCGGATGCCACACAGCCTATGCTAATGGAGCGAGGGGGATGCCACACAGCCAATACTAATGGGGGGGAGGGGGATGCCACACAGCCTATACTAATGGGGGGAGGTGGGATGCCACACAGCCTATACTAATGGGGGGAGGGGGATGCCACACAGCCTATGCTAATGGGGAGAGGGGGATGCCACACAGCCTATACTAATGGGGGGAGGGGGATGCCACACTGCCTATATGGGAATGGGAGGGGGGATGCCACACTGGGTATATGGGGAATGGGAGGGGGGTGAATGCCACACTGCCTATATGGGGAATGGAATGGGGGCATGCTACAATGTCTATGGAATGGGGGCATCCCACACGGCCTATGGGAATGGGATAGGGGGAATGCCACACTGTCTGTAATGGTGCGTTTTTGGTTTAAAATATTTTTTTTCTTATTTTCCTTGTTATATTTTTCTTGTTATATTTTTCTTGTTATATTTTTCTGTGTGTATTCTCAATATTTATGGGTGAAACATGCGAAACCTTTTTAAAAAATCTACAATTTGTTTTTTTCTAATATAAAATGTAAGTGTTTCAATAAAATCATATTGCATGTAAAAGCCCCATTTCTTCCGGTTACAGCAGTGCCACATATGTATTGGTAGACACCCTTTCCTGTCCAGGAGACTCCCCCAAACTGAAACAGCGCTTTTTTCAGATAAAATACAATATATGCGGACCTTGCTCTTTTCCAAGAAAAACAACCCTTTACATTTGAAATACCCCCTACAAACTATATATTCTTTGGAAGTACACACCTCAAGCTTTATAGGCGTACCAGGTTTGTTGACGTGGACACAGTTTTCTGGAAGTAATCACTCAATTAATTTTTTGGTTGCACAGGGTTTCCTTAAAAAAGAATAAAAAAGTACAATCAAAATCACATTTTCCTAAAAAAAACTATGAAATAAATCTGAAAAAGCAAGGTTCTCCAAACAGAACAATACCCAACATGCATAGGTACTGTCAAAGGAAGAGTTGTCAAACACCCGAAAGTAAAGCATGCTCATAAGAGTAATTTTACTTGAAAATTTCAGCTCCAAAGATAAAGTGCCGATATTGCACTTTTTCAACCCAAACAACCCTTACATTTGGAATACTCTCCACAAACCAGTACATCTTAAGCGTTCTAAGCGTACCCAGATTTTTGTAGTGGGCTCATCTTTCTGGAAGTAATCCCTTGAAGAATTCCTTGGTTGCACAGGGTTACCCTTAATAAATGTATAAAAAAGCAGAATAAAAACACAATTTCCTAAAATATCAATATGCAAACAAAAAAACGAGCTAAATCTGTAACAGCAACATCCCCTGAATAGAACAATACCCAACATGCATAGGTACTTTTAACCCTTTTAACTGCCAGCCTACGTGAGATTTTGTCACCCTCTGATGACAGGTCATTTTTCACCATTTTGAGCTATGTTTAACTGTGACTTTTTCAGGAATTTTCAGGAAAATTATATATATATATATTGTGACAGAGTTCAGACTTTAACATGAAATGATCTTGTTTGTCATTTTTCCAGTGTTTTTCTAAATGTATTTGAGTGAAAAAAGTTTTCTTTTTAAATTATGGGGGGGGGGGGGGATCGGATACCCCAAGGTGAAGAGAAGACCTGGCCGGATCAATCGAGTTGTCAGGATGATTTTTTAACAAATTGAACTTTTTTATTGTGGTTTAACCCCCCTGGCGTTATGATAGAGGCAAATGTAATGGTAACGAAAGCGTTACCATTACATTTGTCTCTGACGCACGGCTCCGCCCCCATGAGCCTTTGCGGCTCACAGAGACAGAACCTGGAAGTGCGACGGACGCCGCAGCCGCGGCTCTCACCTGCGATCGCAGCGGGGACATCGCTGGATCGCAGGGAGAAGGTAAGGAGACTGCGCCGCCCTGCTCCTCTGCCAAATAGATCCCGAGCGTGACTCGGGGTTACCGCTACTTACAGCGCAAATTAACCCCGAGTCACGCTCGGGATCACCGCTAAGGAGGTTAATGTCAGGTATGTGAGTCTCACATAGCTGGCATTTATCAGTTGGAAAGGCCGCTACGTGGGACTCACGTAGCTAACACTAAAAGGGTTAAAACACATTTTCAAACAAATAAAAAATAAAAACAAAAAAAAAAATAAAAAACTTTAGGACATCATTGAAACAGGACAGTAAGCAGGAGCTTGCCAGGAGCTTATACAGGTTTGCCAGATAGGGTACTCCATTGCAAAAAAATAAAAGTGTGCTGGATACATAACGTCCTTCCTAATGTAATAATGGCAGATGACTGCTGACTTGATTCTAGATGTCAAAGATATATATTCTGTTTTTCAGCAGCAGTCTTACATGTCCTGAAACCACATGACTACAAGTCTGGGAAGGGGATGCAGGGACCATAGCTGGATGAAATGGATCTGCACACTCTGGTACAGAAAATAATAATTAGAAGTTAAATGTACTGTAGGGCAAAGAGCAAAAGATACACATGCCCGGCGTCAGCACCCTTGCAAGGCAAGGCAGCTGCCGGGGGCACCCACTGACAGGGCTGGCCATTGGCATGTGTGACAGCTCTTGACTGGCGGCAGACTGGGAGGGCACCGTCACAGCTGGTGCCCACATCTCCTCGAATGGTGGGGTTCCACACAATGGGGCATTCCAGGGGAGAAAGTGCTGGGTTTTGTTCTGCTTTTAAGTTGCCCACCCCAGCTGATTTCCTATCCCTGGAGCATCTCAGTCTGTGATACGCCCTGGGATCGCTGGTATACCCACTGTAGAAGCAATGCCAATCTTGAGTTTTGGTCTGCTTTACAGGAGCATCTCAATTTGGGATGCCCTTGTTTGTAAAAGTACCCCCCTGATTTGGCCGTTAACTCAAACTGGCGAACCCACAGTTCATTTACCAGTTCGAGGAAAGTAATGAACAAAGGAATGAACAAAGGGGGGAGGGGTCACACATAGGGGCATCCAAAATCAGTAGAATCTTTGTTTAGACTCCGAGGTCAGGTTTAAAGGGGGTTGGTGCGCTTCAAAGTAGACCAAAACTAGAGTTTTGGTCCAAAAGCATGATCCTTAGGGGGCATCCAGATTTGGGAAGTCCCTCTGTGACGTGACACAACTCTTCACCACAAAGGGGCCCACTGAGACCATGCCGCCCAAGGGCCCATATAAACCTGGAGCCAGCCCTGAAGATACACACTGGGTGGTTAATATCTGCATAAATATAAACTGTACATCAGACCTGAAAATTGAGGACATATGTATATGGGTTTAAAAGAATCCCTCCAAATTGTACCATTGAAGAAAAACATTAAAACAGAACACATATCTATATGCAGCAGGCTTTCAAATTATGTTAAACTGGATCAACACACTTGCACAGTTGAAATAACAACTCCCCAAAACGTACTAATACCATCTACATGATACTGAACTCCACTCAAAGCTGAAATGCCGCCTCACTGATTTTTACCTGGTCATGGCCATCTTGGAGCACCTGGGAGGGTTCTTCTCCCAGCATTCCGGTGGTACTGCTACTTGGACTTAAAGCAGCCTGAAAATCTAAATACAGAACGCTAACCACTGCACACTTTATTACCTACTCACCTTACTCGGCCACCGGATCCTGATCACCTAGCTCCAGCACTTCCATCTTGATATACCTGGGAGTATGTATCCCAAATTGTAATGGAATACGTTATTTGAGCAAACTGAACGCCGAATACTGGGGACTACTTCTGCAAATATTTGCCAAGCAGAATAGAAGTCTTTTACCTCATCACAACTTATAAAGAGGTACAATGGAGAAGGGGTTAATCTTTGACAAGCCTGATGATGGGGTTATTACACCAGTCTCATAAAACAGATTTGGCACTGTAGGTAATGCATCACAAAGCCAATGCTATTTTTTATTTGGCTGCTACAAAACCCATATGTCAAATGACATATATGCACATGATTACAGCTAACACTTATCGTCACTATTTGATGCATTTCTAACGATTTATGATTAGCCAAGCTCTAATTGGCACAGGATGTTGCGTTATAATTAGGCTGAGTGTGTGGCTCATTTTATGGTGTTATGTATCAAGCCTGCATTAATACTGTTTTGGAGAAAGAAACCTAAATAAACCTACGATGTAATCTAAAATCTAAGGTTGTTGTTTGCATCCATTCAGGGGAATACAAAAGATGTGGTCCACAGAAGTAGAAGCAACTTACTTTATGGGTTATGTTTTTTTTTTGTGCATATATGGACGTTGTATGCTTGTGCACATATAGGAATTTTTCCTCTGCAATTAACCCATCTGTGCAGTAAAACAAACCCAAGCAGTGAGTGCACATATGCCCAGAGAAAACACCAGGTGCTTGCAAGTCTCACAGAAAATATCCATATTCACAGTATTTTCACTATGATCATGTGATTTATGGTAAAAAAATGTAGATGAAGAGTGGTCTGCCTAGATCTTTTTTGTATTAACCCTTTAACTGCCAGCCTACCTGGAGATTTTGTCACCCTCTGTTGCCAGACCATTTTTAACTATTTTCACATGTTCAGCTGTGATTTTTGAAGAGATCTCCAGGGATTTCCCAAAAAAGTTATACATTGTTTTTTTCATCAGGGACTGGGCTTCGACATAAAATGTCTTGTTAGTCATTTTTTAGTGTATTCCAATATATTTGGGTGAAATATGTGCAAACAAATAAAAAAAATCAATTTTTTACAATTTTTGTTGTAAAAGTTTTTCAATAAAATCATGTTGCGTGTAAAAGCCCAATTTCCCCTAGTTACAACGATACAACATGTTTATTGGTAGACATCCTTTCCTGCCCAGAAGACCCCCCCAAACTGAAACAGGAGATTTTCAGATAAAATGCGAGCTATGCTATGCACTATGCGCACCTTGCTGTTTTTCAAGATAAACATTCCTTTACATTTAACCCCCCCCCCCCACAAACTATATATTCTCTGAAAGTACACACCTCAAGCTTTCTATGTGTTTCGGACTTGTTGATATGGGCACAGTTTTCTGGAAGTAATCCCTCAATGAATTATTTGGTTGCACAGGGTTTCCTCAAAAGTTAATTTTACTTAAAAATTTCAGCTCTCAGACAAGGTGCACACCTTGCGTTTTTCTGCCAAAATTTCTACCATATTTCCTGAAAGTACATACATTAATCTTTCTAGGCATACCCAGCTTGTTGTAGTGGCGTCAACTTTGTGGAAGTAAGCCCTCGAAGAATTGTTTGGTTGCCCAGTGTTTCCCTAAATAAATTTATGAAAAAGCAAAATTGTCTTGTTTATTTTATATAAAACCAAAAATATAATGAAAATGCCATACTCGAAACACTAAAAATATATTATAAAAACAGTGTTTAAAATGTTATTACGCTAGTTTGGTTTATTTTCTATTCCTGTATGTTGGTCTGCCTTGAGCCTGGGAGCTCTTTGGAATTTCTTTGACTGTCGACTTGTAGAACACGGCTCAGGGGCTAGCTTTGGTGCCCCCCCACCCGGCAGGATACAGGCCCACACAGTCTAAATGGCCATGGGCTCTCCTGCCCCCCCCCCCCAGGCTTTGGGGAGGCAGGTAATGGGGGGCTGGGGGTTAATAGCAAGTCACCTGCTAGCCGCAGGGGACTTGCCAGCCCCCTAAGCCTTGTGAACTGGTTTAGGGGTTTAATGGATCCCTTACCAGTTCACAAAGGGTTAAATGTAAAAGAAAACACCACACAGAGAAAAAATGTCTTATTTTTTTCTTTTCTTTTCTCACCTCCTGTCCCAGGGAGCTCCAATGACAGATGCATGGTGATCACTGGAGGGGTGCTGGGGAGGCAGCAGATCCCACCCCCCTTCATGTTCCAGAAGTGTAATGTGCCCCACCCACAAAAGGCAGGGCTAGCAGCAAAGACAGAGGAAGAGGGGAAGAGGACCTATTTTGGGCCTTCTCATCACTCGGGGTGGGAATATAAGGCCCCCCAGGTAAGAGAGACCCGGCTGGAAGGATTGTGGCCGCAGGTGAGTAAATGTCATTTTTTTTCTAGGGCTCTTTCGGGCCCTCTCCTGAATCTGGAAGAGCCTGGGGGAGGGGGATATCGGCTGCTCCCCTGGGTGAAGAGAAGACCCGGCCAGATCGATCGAAGGGTCAGTTGAGTGTTTTTTTTTATTTTTGTGTTTGCTAGCATGTGGTCCTCCAGTGCTGTGCTTCATCTCAGCTAGGCATCCTGAATGAGAAAATATACTTCTTTATCTGCCCCTCCTGTGCCACCCTGCCAATGTGGACCACCAATAATAGCTCAAGAAGCTAGTCCAGACCCTGCTTCTCTCTGTATTGATGTCTTGAATTGCACCTAGAGCTGCTATTCAATCCCACCTAACCCCTCCCTCCTTCCTCCCCACAGAGCCTCCTCCTAGCAGGTGCTCTGCCCCATATTGTATAAAGCAACATATTTGTTGCTAAATATTTATATATTACTAAGGGGTGGTTCCAGAGGGTCCCTCCCACACCAATTACAAATTTCCCAGAGCCTCTTGCCATTTCTTTCAGCTCTGCCCAATATGCTGATTACTGTGCAACATCACAGCTCCAAGGGTCATGCCCAAATGCTTCAGAAGAGTAGCTTTATATCACTTTAATCTTGCCACAAGCTAACACATAGATGAGGGCACGCTCCCGCCTCCAGCCTATCTGAATGACTGGGCATGAAAGCAGGTCTCAGCCCAAAGATGCCAAAGATGTGGCTGCCACTGTTCACATCGCTGAGGGAGCTGTTGGCAAAAGTAAGTTCTGCAGGTAACCCCCGGGGTTTCACAAAATGGGGCATTCCAAATTGGGATGCCCTGGGGAAGGCCCCAGGGCCAGTTGCGCAGAGTTATGACCAGAAGAAGGGGTGATCCCTCAAAGCTCGTCCACATTCCTGGCACAATAAAGAAGCAGGACCAGTGCCCGACTTGATTGCAGCATAAATACTGGTTTTGTATATTTTATTTTCGACCCCTGAACTGTAGCCATACCAGTATACCACTATAAAGTTCATCTGGTCTGGCCAAAGTCTGTGGGAGTGTTCAACTTCATACATTGGGTGCACCCTACATTCAAAGCTTAAAAAGGGTGCTGGGATCCAGGGTACTTGCCACTATAGGCACTATTTAATCTCTGACATCCCAAACTACACCCTTTCCCCCACCTAGTATGATATCTAACAGAAAATGTAAATCCGTGGAACACAAGCGATAAATGGTGCACGTGAACAATAGTCATTGATATAACCATGATATCAGAAAAAGTAACCTGGTTTGAAAGTTTTGGATTACAATGGAGCAGCAGGTTACCATGCACACCTTCCCCCAGTTTTGACGCTGGATGTCATTGCAAATGTCCCGAAAAAGGATTTTTAATTACAATTTCATCCAGAAGGGTGCTGCCCCCTGCTTGATGCTGTCCTAGGCACAAGCCCTCGAGTGCTTAATGGGAAATACAGCCCAGCTGGGGTATTGCACTGGGGACCACATTCCCGCTCACTTCTAACTGTGGGTGTCAGAAATGCCTGGTGCAGGGAAGTGCCCAGCTAAAGGTATGGCAGAGAAGGTATGTAGCGTGGGCAACCCCCATGGTTTCCCAATTTGGGATGTCCTATAGAGAGGGAGACCACCGCCCCTTATTTCTCTTTTTACTCTTTAACAACCAAGCAAATGAATGCTAAATGTTTGTGTGTATTGCAAAGGCAAGATGTGAGCAAAGAAAGAGCTGCCACTATGGCCCTTATTTAACAAGGGATAGCGCCAGGTAGCGAATGGTGAGCGAACGGTAATGACGGTCACCGCCACGAGTACGCCGGCTCCCCTCTGCAATCACACATTTATCAAGCCGATCCTGCTTAGCGACTGACAGAGCGCCAGATAGCGAATCATTCATCATTATTCCAGCCTCACCCCACAGCGCCAGCGAGCGACCTTGAACAGCCACAGGTATGACCTTTCGCTACCTGGCGCTCTCCAATGCGTTTCAATGGAACAATCTTTAAATATTCATAATTAATTGCTATTAATGTTGTTTTTTTTGTTTTTTTTTTTAATGTCAAAAATTCTGTGACCACTTCTGCAATGTTAGATTTTTTTTTTAAGGTTAAAAAAAAAATTGTGCAGAATTGATATTACAGGTCTGATATTAATGTATTCATATTACAAAATGTTTTGAAAAACATGTATTTTTTTTTTCAAAAAATATGGTTGTTTGGGGGCTAAAAAACTACTTTTAACCCATCGCCGCCAGCGCTCTGGGGTTTAAACAAGCATTTCACAGCGCGAGAATTTTTTGAGCGTGATTTGTTAATGAATATGCTGGGAGCCGTTCGCTATGGCCATTCGCTGTCATGCGCTCCAATACAGCGCGGAACCTGTCAAACAGCGACTCCTAACCCCGTATTCAACATTACTGCACACTGACTGAGTCGCTGTCAACAGCCGAACAACGGCCAAGCACAGCAAATACTAGCGTGCGCTGTGAAAATAACGCTACTGTCGCTCATCTGTCGCTACCTGGCGCTATTAATGAATGGGCCTCCCCGATGTTAACAAAACTGGACACCCATACCTTTAAACAACACTGATTTCTATTGGATTTCATAGCTTGTTAAAAAATCAATTTGTTGTTTCCACACTTCATCAGTTTATTGGAAATGTTTAAATCAACTCTGTTATATTCCATTTTTGTTTCCTTCAGTGAGGAATCAACTGGTCATTTCTTCACTAGAGGAGGAATGTAATGCACTTACCGTAAGTTATCGTACTGTAACTCAGCTATGTATAATATAAAATATACTAAATATATAGACTAAATGTTTTTTGTATGGTCAAGTCTACATGGAGGTAAACATAAATGAAGTTTTTTTAGCTATAAACTATCAGTCTTATAGTAACAAGGGAATAGCAGAAATAGCTACTGACCTAAAAGAAGCTTGATCTGCCTTTTGCTTTTCTGTGTTCTGTGCCAATAAGCAAGAAGTTCATGAATTGCAGGTCACTTCTTCAAGTTGGATAAAGTTTAAAGTGACATTTACTTAACTGATGACTTCAAGCTTATGTAAAAAAACACAAAATCAAGCTTTTCCTTATGTAAAACAAAATGTAAATGTGGTGCAAAAATGAAGTAAAGCCATGCGGCTGCAAGGCAGTGAGCAGTTAGGTAAGTAGAGTGTAGTAATGGTCTTCAGCCCTGATCATCATGTCGATTCAGTCCGGTTCACCCCCTCCTGGATACCAGCAAGATTTGGTTCAAATTATCCGGCATTACACCAGACAGGGACCGGCAGGTTGTGTGCCAGCCACCAAAAACTGCTTTTGGAGCCCCTTGGAGGTCCCCAGTCTGTTACAAAAATACAAAAGGATGAGCCTCTGTGGAATTCCCCTACGTCTCTGGAAGGGAGGGACATAGATTTCCAGGGAATCCCCCTCCATGTACCTCCCTTAGTCCCATAGGGGGGATTCCATAAATGCTTCTCCTGCCCATTGCTTCCTGGCATTAGCTTGGCGGGAAGAAGGGAGAGTTAACCTGTGCCTCCCTTTACTACAGATGCCATTGGGGCAGTTGCTGGAGAAGGCCCCCTGACCTGGTGGACCTGAAAAGAGAACTCCACCAAGCACAGGACAATTTTCAACAGTCTGCAAACAGTCTGTGAACTAAGGTACCAGTTCTCACATCTGGTGGGCCAGCGCTATTGTATCTGGCATTCAAGAGTACCAGATACTGAGGACAATACCAGAGAGCTTCCAATCTAGAAGGTGCCCACTCTTATAAGTATAGGCTATTATTTAGCATTATTATTATTATTGTTTATTTTTTAGCCTAGATTGCTCCTTTAAAATGATATGCAATGATACATTTTATTTTGTTCAAGAAAACTAAAAAATGTATTATCTTATTTTCCAGGGCCCCTGTGCCCCATCCCAAAAAATCATGTCCATTCCCATTATCTTGCAGGCAGCAAGTTAAAACTAATTTTTAGTTCAGAAATTGTAGTTCCTTCCCTAGTATTGCAAGTGTTTGGGCGTGTTGCTAGTAGTTATGTCTCTACACTTGAATAAACTGGGGCATCCCAGCAGTATCTGATTATCTGCTGTATCTCCAACAGAACAAACAATTGGATTTAATTGTACTCATTATTACATCCTTCTTCTATTTCCATGGAGGACACCTGTTATGGCAGCTGCACCTTTTGTCTATTTGACTCATCACAGTAAGACTAGTCTTTCTGAATAATTTGATGAAGGGAGAATATTACATGAGTTAGGAAACTCTTTAAGTTAGTATCTGTAGTTTACCCTAGGTAGGTAAATGGAAGACATTTGAGGTTTGTTAAATGACTTGGAATAGATCCGTGGTGTAGAGGGGAGCATCAATTTAGCATGTGCACATTCATTTACTGGGTATGGCATGCTAACCAACTCTGAAGAGCACTGTGGGATGTTTGTTCCTTATGTGTCTTATGTTTTTGGGTGTGACCTGTGTTGGGTATTTTCACAAGTGTTTTATTTAAATAAAAAAAAAAGTTCCTCAGACCAAGAAATGAAACCTGAAGTTTTCTTCTTAAAGTGGACCAAAACTCAGGATTTTGACTATCTTGGGTTTTGGTCCTTTCCCTGGGTGCCCCGCTGTGTGACATCCCCTAGATTGCCGAAGCCAACTCACCTCTTCCCGGTCCAACTGTGAATGCGTGGCTGCTCGTCCAATCAGTGTGCTCGGAGCCACTGCGCATGCGCCGTTGGATGCAGCTCGTGCATGCACCGTTGGACCGGGAAACAAGGTAAGTGTATTAGGCAACCTGGGGGGTTTCACACAGCAGGGCATCCTGATTTTGGATTCCCCGGGGGAAGGAATCAAGATTCCCGGGCCGATTGGCTTGGGTTTTGGTCCACTTTTAAGAATTCGAAGAAACTCTAAGTATTAAATCCATCTAATTTACAAAAACGTTCTTGGTTTCTTGGGTTAAACTCCTTTCTTATACAGAGAACCCCTCAAATTTTTATATGAAGTAATGTCCTTCCAAAGGATAGAGCCAAGGGAAAGGAATGCTATATTTCTTCAGCCAATCTAGTCTATACTGCTATCTCAAAGTGATTATGTTAGGGTTAGAATGCATCTGTGATTATGTAGCAACTGTTAATATAAAGATATTTATACTGCTGATGGCTGTATACCAGTATCTTGTACATATATTTATTCAATATAAAGCCTCTTTTCTAAAAGTTGGTATGTAATGACAAATCTAATCTGTACCATTAAATACCAACTTCTAGGACGTTGGTGCAACATTTCTGTGTAATTTGGCATTTTAGTCAGGTGGAGCACTCCTTTTTTAGAAGGTTAACTGGTCATGTTTCTAATCCTCTCCACCTGTCCCCAATTTAGCCTTTCCTTCGAAAGGGAACTGCCAGTCTACAATATCCCATATATTTTCAATACCTGATCCAGTACCTGCCACTGGAGATGGTGGACATGGAGAGTTTTGGGGTCCACTTTGTATAATGGAGGGACACAGTGCACGCATCAGTTTTTAATGACACAGAACTAGCAAAAAACATTAATGATGGGTCAAAAATAGAAAACCTATAGCAACTTCCGCTGCCATGGCTGCTGGGAAAGTTTAAGGGATACATTTTCTGAGGACAGGACAACTACTAGCTCATATTGTTCGAGATGCAACAGAATTCTAGCTTAGTCTATGCTGGAGGGACTTTTGCTAGATTTACAGATAAGGCTTATGACACTAGATGGCACTGTGACCAATGCTTAACTGTAATTCTCTGCATTTCTTATGATGTGTTGTATTTCCTGTGCATTCATTTGCTCTATGGTACTTCTTCATTTTTTCCTGTCTGTGTTATGCACCATATAAGGTGGCATTCTCTTACTACATTCATGTTCTAGTAAAGCCAGTTCATGTTATACCGCTAATACACTGCCAATAGCCGGACAGTCTCTGAACTATATGACTATGATATATTAATTTATCTTCTTTATGTTTATGTAAAAACCATCTCACTGTGATCAGCCTTTCTGAAGATCAAATAGGGACTCTTAATGCTCCAGATATTCTTTTTTTTTAATGCATAGATGACCATTGTATGCTTGCATACACATGAGAATTCATCCTCAATATTTAACCCATCCATGCAGGGGATGGCTGCCCTAATTTGGGGGCCCGAAGGCCGATTCATTAATAGCGGCAGGTAGCGACAATTGAGCGACTGTAGCAGTAATTTCACAGCGCCCGCTAGTAGTCGCTGTGCTTGCCCATTGTTCGGTTGTTGATAGCGACTGAGTCGGTGTGCAGTAATGTTGAATACGGGGTGACGAGTCGCTATTTGACAGGTTCCACGATGTATGGGTGCGCATGATAGCGACTGGTCAGAGTGACCGGCTCCCACCATATTCATCAAAAAATCACGCTCAAAAAATCCTCGCCCTGTGAAATGCATGTTTAAACCCCAGAGCGCTAGCAGCGCTGTGTTAAAAGTAGTTTTTTAACCCCCAAACCACCATATTTTTTGAAACCAAAAAAAAAAAAAAATTAATAAAGAATTTAGTAATATGAATACAATAATATCAGACCTGTAATATCAATTCTGCACAATTTTTTTTTTTTTTACCTTAAAAAAATTATCTAACATGGCAGAAGTGGTCAAAGAATTTTTCACATTAAAAAAAAAAAAAAACATTAATAACAATTAATTATGAATATTTAAAGATTGTTCCATTGAAATGCATTGGAGAGCGCCAGGTAGCGAGAGATCATACCTGTCGCTGTTCAAGGTCGGACGCTGGCGCTGTGGGCTGAGGCTGGAATAATGATGAATGAGTGGCTATCTGGCGCTATCTCAGTCGCTAAGCAGGATCGGCTTGATAAATGGGTGATTGTGGTGGGGAGCCGGCGTTCTCGTGGCGGTGCCCGTCATTACCGTTCGCTCACCAGTCGCTACCTGTCGCTTTTCCTTTATAAATAAGGGCCTTAGTCTTCTCAGCTTCACCAGCAGGTGGCTCTGCTGGCTTCTACCAGGAGGATAATTGGCTCACCTGAGGCAATTAAGTATGCTTAAATAGGCTCTGCAAACAAGGAGGAGTGCTCCAGTGTTAGATTCACTACCACAGCTTCTACCTTAACCTTTGCAAACAGGAAAGAGGTGTGAATATTATGCCACATTTGAAAAGGATAGACTGTAAAATAGGGCTAGTAAGGGCTAGAGGGCTGTAAAATGGAGGTAATAGCAAGGCAAATTATCTGCACAAAATGGGGTAAAGAAAGTACTGAAAATAATAAAATTATTTAGGACATAAGAACATTGAAATAAATAAAAAAAAAAAAAAAAAAAAAAAATATATATATATATATATATATATATATATATATATATATATATATTTAATCTTAAATCAGATATAAACCTTGTTTCTCCTGCAAAACAATTTTCTGTTCATTGTGATGACTGGAGAAGAAAGGGGGGGGGTTAATGGCAAAACTCAAAACAATAAAAAAATGGGGGGGGATAAGGGAAGGCAGTGAGTAACAAAAATAAATCAGTGGGTTTGTCCAATGTTCAGGGATCTCCAACCTTTTATACAATGACAGCCACTTTAGACATTAATAGATCATAAATGCTGTTGTCCGGCCCCGTAGGACACCCGCCTTCAGATCAGTCCGCAACCCCCAAAACCCCACTCTGCCTATAGACAAGCCCCTGTTTGCCGGGACACTGGATACGCCTCACTGGACACGGTTGCCCCCAGGACTTAAACAGCATAAAGGATGCAGACTTACAGGGCGAAGGCAGATGAACCAGGGACCAATTAGTCTTCATGACAATGCTGGAGCTGGCAGAGTCTTCGTTCTAGAGGTTTCGCACTTCTGCCCCCTAGGGCGATGCTGTTGATAAATAACTACCCCCCCCCCCCCAGTCCTTGCTCATGATCACTGTAAATTCCTGTGGCGTGACGTGACGTTGACGAGAAGACAGCCAAGCTGAGCGGACATGATGGTGGAGCGATGTGGTGGAGAAGAATGGCGGCTGCAGAGGTGGGAGATATGAGGGGAGGAAGAGGCACCTCCCCTCACAAAAATTAAATAGATACATACATAAAGAAACACAACGTAAATTAAAAACAAATAAAATAAAATAATATTTTTTTTAACAGGAGTCATGGGTTCAGAAGGAGGAGGCGGAGGCGGTAGAGATGGATGTGGCTGTGAAGGAGGTGAAGAGTCAGAGGAGGAGGTAGCAAACACTCTAACCACTCAAGTGCTGGCACATCTAAGTCCCATGGGATCCATGCCTGGTTCATCTTAACGAATGTAGTGATGTCCATGTTGGCTGTGGATAGGGCAGCCTGGCTCACATGAGCCACTACATGCTTCAGTGGCTGCGGAACTGCAGAGTTGGCCACATCGTCACTAGTATAGATTACTAGCACCACCTGCTGGATCCTCGCTATCAGGATAACATCACATCCTTGATTCCAGCACTGGTGCATGAGTACAAATGCACGCTGGTGGAATCAGTAAACAAATAAACAAAAATTATTTCTCTTTAGTTCATCCTAGATATCTAAGAAAGAAGGAGGAGCATGAAAGAACCACTGCAGAGTCCAAAACAAGGCTTGCATATGTAGTAGAGGAGACTGGTTGCCAGTTGTGCGTACACAATAAAACATATCTTTTACTGAACAAGATAAAAGGTGAAATTCCAATACACCGGGAGGGAGTAATCTCCAGCGACACATTTCAGGGGCTTACAGTACCCCCCTTAATCATGTAAAGATGAAGGACATACCTGAGTTAAATATCCCGGGCTAGTAAGACAAACCTTGCTAGTTCATGTCATTCCCACATGTGCACTAGGGAGACAGGATAACAAGGTCTCACGAGAATGTAGGTTAGAAAATGTATCATCAGCAATACGTGTGTGATAGTCTTCATGTACAAAAAGGCACAGCAATAGAATAAGCACACTCTGGATTAACACACAACTGACAAATGTAACCAAGGAGGATAATGCCCAAAGGCCATATATACCAATAGAGTTGGGACCAATTTTGCATAATTAGGACTATATGTACCACTTCTATTGTTAAAATAATACAACAATAAAATTGACGTGCCCCCAAACTAAGCCCATGGACTAAACAAGACATGATAAATGAGGTATAGTCTAATTGTATACATCGGCATCATGACAACCCTCACATGTGTGTTGTTGATGATGCATTCTTGTGAGATCTCCTGTCTCCCTAGTGCAGTATTGCTGTCCAGCACTTGCACCGCTCTGAGCCGCTCAATCACACAACCCTCATTGTCCCCTGAGCACGCACATGAAGGACACGAACATGTGAGGTTTGTCCGGCAATATTTAACTCAGATATGTTCTTTAGATCTTTACATGATTAAGAGGGTACCGCAAGCCCCCAAAAATCATCAGTGGATCAGACATTAAGGGCCCATCGGTGGCACGAGGTCAGGGAGGAGTAAGTCGCTAATGCATCAGGGCACCAACACCACCTCAGAAGGGAGGGTAAGCATGGCCACAGGCTGCCCTAAGTCATGGAGGAGTTGTCCTCAGTGATGCCCTTGAGCTGCGATGGGTGCAGCCCTGCTGCCCTCCTCCGCCTAAACTGTCTGCTAGCTGGACAGTGTGGTACCCAACCGCTGTTGGTACAGCAATCCACCCTGTGAGCCATGTGTGGACTGGCTTGACACTTTGCTAAATGTGCCTTCCTCTTCCTCCTCTGCTTCCTCTTGTGCCACCACCAAATTCATCATGGCCTTAAGCCTGAAGTGTTTTTTCTAGCAGACAAAGGATGGGAATGTAGCTCTAACAATGGTGTCATCATCACTGACCATGTTGGTGGCAAACTGGAAGCACTGCAGCACGGTACAAATATCCCTCATGGAGGCCCACATATTGGAGGTGAAATGCTTTTGGTCTGTATACTTCGACTTGTAGCGGGAACTCCACTATTGCCTGCTACTGCTCACACACCCTTTGCAACATATGTAAAGTGGAATTCCACTTGGTTGGCAAATCACATATGAGGCAGTGGGTGGGAAGACCAAAGTTACTCTGCAGTGCAGATAGACCAGTAGCAGCAGCAGATCTGGCATATCTGGATAATTGGCCAGGAAGCTCTGCACCACCAAGTTGAGCACATGCGCCAGACAAGGCAAGGCATGTGCATCAGCCCAGCTTGGCCAAGGCAGCTACTAGGTTCAGTACGGACATCTAGGTTGTGTTTGGAACAAAATGCAACAAGCCAGCATAGCTGACTTCTTTGTTTCGAGGTGACAGGCTTGGTAGGTTTGGACTTGTTTAGTTTCATGTATTGACATGCTAATGAAGCCAGCAAAGATACCTATTGATTTGAGGCCGGTCAATTAGAGAACAAATGTGCTGGTTTGAAAAAACAAAGGAGAAAGCAGGGAAGAGACAACTTTTGGGCAGTGGGTGGACACAGACTTGCTTGAGAGCATCAAACCGACCTGAACATGAGGCTTTTCTTGGACTGGAAGACCAATTTTGGAGAAGCCATCTTGTGAAGGACCGGATAAATGTAGCCTGTTTTATATATGCTTTGCTTTTTGCTCTTTTTTGTTTACTCTTTGTTGTGGCGGAGCATGAAGCTTTACTGGTGCCCACTTTTGGAGGTTTACTAAAGGTTTAGCTTTAGTGACTAAACTATTAGCCTTTTTCCTTTATCTGTAAACCACTTTCAAAGCAGAGAAAATACTACTAATGGCTGCAGGAGAAACAAACATTTTAAAAGCAGCAATTGATTTACCATTGTATTATCAGTGCTGAGTGACTTGATTGACATTTCAAAACATTACTTGCCTCTAGACTTTTGCGCTCTGCCCTGCTAATGAATACAGTCAAACTTCTGTTGCTGTCAGACATTCAGATAGCAGAGGAGAGAATACCTCCTGGAAAAATAACTGGCAACAGAAATGGTCAGAAAGCTTCCACAAAAAAATGCCCTTTTGGATTTTAATAAGGGCGTCCTTTTTTAAAAAAAAAAAACAAGTAATTGCAAAGTGTAAGATTCTAAATTGATGTTAAATTTAATTATGCTCCATGAAGTTAATCTTTACAGTTTAGGGCTTTGTTTGGTTATCTTAATTAAATGTGCATCTTTTGCTAAGGTTATGCATTTTGGTTCTTTTTAGACTTCAATTTACATACGGCACATATGCACCATTGGGTAGTCTCTCTGCAGTATAAAACCCAAAAAATGCCCAGAATGAGATGAAATACTTACCTCTTCCGTGGTGCTGTTGATGTTTTGTGTGCACTTTGTTATTTATTTTAAATAAGAACATATTTTTCTTATTGAAGCACGACATTATAGAATACTTGAAAACAATGCCTGTGTACAGCGTTTGTGATATCAACAGTACACAGGGAAAATAATTGAGAAGCTGTTTTTTTCTGCATGCCATAAAGTAACTATAAAAATGTGTTTACCATAAAAGTCCAACAGCTCACTGTTCAATCAGTGTCTGGAATCCACATCTGATGTAAAAAACAAAGTAGAAAAAGCCGGCAGAGCAAACGTCCTGCATGAAACTTAAAATGACTTTTACTTCATTGTGTAAAATCAGCCAGTATGCAGTCAGTTCCTAAGCCGCAATCTACCCCTCGCTCCTGAAACAAGAATCAGCCTTACATCCCTCAGATTTTTGGTGTTCTGCCTTATTGTTATCCTCTTTTGTTAACATTTTTGTTAGGATTCTGCTCCTATACTTGTGATTTACTTATCAGCATGGTGTTTCAAAGTTTCTTATATGCGTGTGGCTCTGGGTTGCTGAAATCGGAGAGTTGTTTTCCTGGCCTTGACTAAAGCCCTTAGCATAGTTTCTGACTATAGATCCCAGAATCTTTCCACTGTGACAGGTGAGCTCATCAGCAGCTTTAGCAAAATCAAGCAGCATTAAGTTGTTGTACATTGCTAAGGTAAACATATTGGCCTCGATTCAATTAAGGTAGAAAAAAATTCTCATGGTAGTAAAAAATTCAATTAATGAGAAAAAAGCCTGAGAATGTCACTGTTACTGAATCACTAGAAAAACAGTCACTGAAAGTCAATGGCAGATTTTACTACAGCGTAGAAAGAAGTAAACAGTTCTCTACTTTTCTTAGGAGTAAAAAAGTACCATTGACTTTCATTGTCTTTTTATCTGGTGATTCAGTAACAGTGACATTCTCAGGCTTTTTTCTCATGAATTGAATCTTTTACTACCATGAGATTTTTTTTTACCTTTATTGAATCGAGGCCATTGTTGCTAGAGAAAACTTGCTAGCGTTGCAAACAAATAAAAAATAAGAAAATAACAGATAAGCTCAGCATCTCGAGTGCCTAATTTTTCCAACAATAATGGAAACGGAGATAAGGCTGTGGCTGACCATTTGAATAGCTACTTTTGTTCGGTATTTTCAGATAGTAGCAGGCATGGCCATAGCATAACATCCAGCTGGGAGGGCACAGCTCCGGAGTTTCTGGAGGCTGATGTCTTAGCCGAGCTGGCACATCTAAAGGTAAGTAAGGCAATGGGTCCAGATGGAATCCACCCCAGAGTTCTAAGGGAACTTAGGTGTGTGATTGCAGCCCCTCTAACTGATTTACTTAACCATTCCCTTTCAACTGGTGAGGTTCCAGATGATAGGAGGATGGCCAATGTCGTACCAATCCATAAGAAGGAGAGTAGAGAAGAAGCCAGTAATTACAGGCCAGTTAGTTTAACATCTATAGTGGTCAAATTAATGGAAACACTCTTAAAAAAACAGATAATTTCCCATCTAAAAATTAATGACCTATTGGACCCAAAACAGCACGGCTTTACTGAGGGCAGATCATATCAGACCAATCTTATTGATTTCTTTGACAATGTCACTAAAGTGTTAGATGAAGGTGGTGCTGTGCATATCTCCTATCTGGATTTTAGCAAAGCCTTTGACACTGTACCACATAAGGAGCTCATAGATAAGTTATTGAAGGTAGGACTCAATCCCTGGATAGTTCAGTGGATTTCCAGTTGGCTGAGGGATCGGTATCAGAGCGTTGTTGTTAATGGCGTGCAATCTGAACAAAGGCGAGTTACAAGTGGTGTGCCGCAAGGCTCTGTCCTGGGCCCCATTCTTTTTAATATATTTGTAAGTGACATAGGAGAAGGCTTGGTAGGAAAAGTTTGTCTGTTTGCTGATGATACAAAGGTTAGTAATAGGGTGGATATTCCTGGAGGTGTCTGCAACATGGAAAATGATTTAGCTTTACTTGATAAATGGTCAAAACTGTGGAAACTAGAGTTTAATGTCTCTAAATGTAAAATCATGCACTTGGGTAGAAGGAATCCCTGCTCTGAGTACCGTATGGGCAGCACTGTGTTAGCCAGGACCTCGGAGGAGAGAGATTTAGGGGTACTGATTACTGATAGCTGCAAGATGAGTGGACAGTGTAGCCAGGCAGTGGGAAAAGCAAGCAGGATGCTCGGCTGCATAGCTCGAGGCATCACCAGTAGGAAGAGGGAGGTTGTGATGCCACTGTATAGAACCCTGGTAAGGCCACAGCTAGAATACTGTGTGCAGTTCTGGAGACCTTACCTGCAAAAAGACATTATTCAAATAGAACAGGTCCAAAGGCGGGCAACGAAAATGGTGGAAGGACTTATCAGGACTAAAACTGATCAGGAGAGACTTAAAGAACTTCATTTGTACATTCTGGAGGAAAGAAGGGAGAGGGTGGACATGATTGAGACCTTTAAATACTGTATGTGAAAGGATTGAATAAGGTTCAGGAGGGAAGTGTTTTTAAGAAGAAACTTAATGATAGAACAAGGGGGCACAACCTGAAGCTAGTCGGGGGGAAGATCAGGAGCAATGTTAGAAAATATTATTTTACAGAAAGAGTAGTAGATGCTTGGAACAAACTTCCAGCAGAGGTAGTTGAAAAATCAACAGTCACTGAATTTAAACATGCCTGGGATAAGTACACATCTATCCTAAGATAAAGAGTACATACAGTATACACATAAGGGCAGACTAGATGGACCGTATGGTCTCCTTCTGCCATCAACCTTCTATGTTTCTATGAAACCTTAAAAATACCATGGAAAGTGGAATTACCCCTTAAAACTTTTTTCAGCAGCATCCAGCTTTACAGCCTTACAATTAAATGCATGTTTAATTGTATTCAACTATATAGAAAAAAATCTTTGAATAAAGCAAGATTCTAGTGATTTTAGAAATAAACAATTAAAGTATGTACTTCTGCATTGAATCTGTACTGTGTTTGTTCTAACTTGCTACCAACTGAGGCTAAAGGTATTCCACACACAATTAGGACAGTGCCTTGTTTTTTCAATCACATTTGTTATTTCACCCTGCATTATCAGCAGCCACTACATAGAAGATTAATGATCCACTGAATAAGTGAGATAGCACAGGTTCATGAGAGGTGACTACTGATAAAAAATAAATATGCCGGGTACTTCTTTGTGTGTGTGTGTATACTTTAACCTCAGATAGCACCAAAAAACAGTAACTAAAACAACTAAAAGAACAAGAAGCACCTAGGATTTGGAGGAAAATAGGAAGAAAAATATTCTGAACCAAGTGTTGTGCTAACCCCCCCCCCCCCCCCCCCCCCAGAATCAAATAATAGGCAAGGTCCAGAATTCCACCCCCCCCCCCCATTCCTCAAGGGCAGTGTGGCATTTACCCCCCTCCATTTCCACAGACAGTGCAGCATTCCCCTCTCCATTCCCATAGGCATTGTGGCATTTCCCCCTCCTATTCCCTATGTAGGCAGTGTGGCATTCTCCCTTCTCCCATTCCCCATATAGGCAGTGTGGCATTCTCCCCCCTCCCATTCCCCATATAGGCAGTGTGGCATTCTCCCCCCTCCCATTCCCCATATAGGCAGTGTGGCATTCTCCCCCCTCCCATTCCCCATATAGGCAGTGTGGCATTCCCCCATCCTATTCCCCATATAGGCAGTGTGGCATCCCTCCTCCCATTCCCCATATAGGCAGTGTGGCATTCTCCCTTCTCCCATTCCCCATATAGGCAGTGTGGCATTCTCCCCCCTCCCATTCCCCATATAGGCAGTGTGGCATTCTCCCCCCTCCCATTCCCCATATAGGCAGTGTGGCATTCTCCCCCCTCCCATTCCCCATATAGGCAGTGTGGCATTCCCCCATCCTATTCCCCATATAGGCAGTGTGGCATTCTCCCCCCTCCCATTCCCCATATAGGCAGTGTGGCATCCCCCCTCCCATTCCCATACCAGCAGTGTGGCATTTCCCCCTCCCATTCCAATATAGGCAGTGTGGCCTCCCTCTCTCATTCCCCATACAGGCAGTGTGGCAGTTCCCCCTCCCATTCCCCATAGGCAGTGTGGCATTCCCCCCATTCCATTCCCATTGGCAGTGTGGCATTTCCCCCCTTCCCATTACCCATAAAGGCAGTGTGGCATTCCCCCTCCCATTCCTCATATAGGCAATGTGGCATTCTCCCCCCTCCCATTCCCCATATAGGCAGTGTGGCATTCTCCCCCCTCCCATTCCCCATATAGGCAGTGTGGCATCCCCCCTCCCATTCCCATACCAGCAGTGTGGCATTTCCCCCTCCCATTCCAATATAGGCAGTGTGGCATTCCCCCCATTCCATTCCCATTGGCAGTGTGACTTTTCCCCCCTTCCCATTACCCATATAGGCAGTGTGGCATTCCCCCCATCTTATCCCCAAAGGCAGTGTGGCATTTCCCCCCCCCCATTCCCCATAGGCAGTGTGACATTCCCCCACCCCATTCCCGATGTAGGCAGTGTGATATTCTCCCCCTCATTCCCCATGGGCAGTGTGGCATTCTCCCCCCATTCCCCATGGGCAGTGTGGCATTCCTCCATCCCATTGGCCATAGGCAGTGTGGCATTCCTCCAGCCTATTCCCATAGGCAGCGTGGCATTCCTCCATCCTATTCCCATAGGCAGCGTGGCATTCCCCCCATTCCATATTCATAGGCAGTGTGACAATCCCCCCTCCCATTCCCCATATGCAGTGTGGCATTTTCGCTATGCCATTCCCCCATAGGCAGTGTGGCATTCCCCCCTCCCAAATGTCTGCACTTGACCTAACTGCATCAGATTGTCATAGTCTGCTGCTTCTACTTCCCCCACTACTCCCACTCTCTGCCTTCCTATTCTTTGCCCCATCCCCTAGTTTCAGACCAAGTCCCAATGAATCCTTGGCCAGCCCATGTTCCACCCTTTGCAATTCTATTGCCTCAGCATCATCATCTAGGGAGGGACATACCTACCCCTTCCACATTTTCTGCCCGTACAATATTTAGCACCATGTTTTATGAGTGACTATGTACACTGCCATAAGCTTTCACTGCACTGCTATAGCCTCAGCTATGTAGGGTAAACACTGACTGGTTGGGAAGCACATTGGGAGCTGGGACCAACTTTGATATTATGGGCTGGACACGACAAGTGAAATCCTGGGCTGATATTTGGCCACAGTCCACCCCTGGAAAGTTGTCTTGGGTTCTCTATGTGACCTCTTGCTTTTGGCATGATCCTTGTTGGTTAACCACTCCTCAATAATGGCATAATGGTTCTGAATTTCCTGCATCTGTACAAAAGCCGTAGGAATGTAAACTAGTGAGGTTTACTGTTGAAGATGATGAATGATTATAATGATAATGATTTTGTAACCTTTTCCAACCTGAAGTACATAAATAACTCTCCTTCTGAGGTCCCCTGAAGTCTTATTTGTTTGTGCCCTGATACATGCTTTTTGTAGATTAGATTTTTTTATACTGTACATTACTAGCCCAGTGCCTGCTGAATAAAAATACCTGACTCTAAGTCCACCATTAAATTATCTGCTTATCCTAAAGGTTTACATTTTTTTGCCACTTACTGATACAGTATGTGATAATGGATCATTTTTTTCAATAAATAAATAACTTTTAGTATCTATGTGAAAATCTATTGCGTTTAAATCTAAATCTAATTGCGTTAAAATCTAAAAGCTTCACAAGCTGTATTTGTTTGTCCAAGAAATGTTTAGATTCACATTCTGTTAATTTTACAACCCCATATGTTGAATGTTTTTTCCCAGCATCTACTGATTTCAGTAAAATAATACTTTTTGGCATCACTTCTTTTCTACTATAATTTCTAGTAAACCATGCTCTAAAAGCCTTTGAGTCTAAAGTGGGCCAACACCATTTTTCTCTAAAATTGGTGTTGATTGCTGACCGACAGTTTGCAGGGGAGGGATCTAGTTCACTTATGCTCCCCACACACACACCTCCTGCAAGCACAAATTTTTCAGCTTCATGCTCCTTTAGTGAAACCCGGCCCAGTGATTGGCTGCCAGTGATCATGTGGCCTGGAGTCTCTTCTGGGCACTTATTGAAAGCCATCCTATGGGTGTTAATTCCAGTCCAGGGCACAGGGGTGGCCATCCTGACTGGAAATTCACCCTCCTCTCGCGCATATGCTGCGACCAGCTCCATATATTCTTACATGCTCCCCTAGTGAAATGGGGCCAGATAATTGACTGACAACAATCACATAGTCCAGACTCCATCCAAGAAATCAAGGAGCTGTATTTCACAGAAGAACAAAAAGCAGTTAAGAATATCTTGGGCTGTCAGCAGTGTATGTGTAGGGAGGGGGGTGGATCACATCCGGTAGAATGGGAAAGTATAAGAAAGTATAGTATAATTATTATTATAACAGAAGTTACATTGTAGTTAAACAGGGGTTTTCTTTCAACCACGTTTGAACAGTGTCCCTTATTGATTGAAGGTGCTTCCAACACCATATTCAGGGCTGAAGTCAACAGGTGGCAAACCCAGTGCCCGAGGGCCCAGGGTGTTCACCTGGGCTCATTGACAGGTGCATAACACACAGACAGTGTCACAGATAGAGACACCAAGACACAGCAAATCATAATGTGCCAGCGGCAGTGCGGGTTCTGGGGAGAAGGGAAGGAGAACACGTGGTCAGGGGGAAAACTGCTGCGTTTGCTGTTGAAGATTGGTGGTGGAGCGTGGAAGTGATGTGACAAACAGCTCGGAAGAGAAGTTCAAAGGATCGACGAGACTGCGCGGACACAGCTATCAGTGCCGGTCATCTAAAACTCTGGACAGTGAAGGTGGAGTCAGATGGAAGGTGAAATGTGTAAGTAATCTGGTGTGAGTTTGTTTATTTTTATTTTGCAGGGCAATCTATGGCATTAAATTGCAGCATCTATGAAAATAAAGCAGGTTTTAATCCTATGTGATCCAGCACAACTCCCATCTCCTGCATTCACTTTTAAACTAGGTTTGAGGAACCATACCTTCTTACACTGAAGTATATTCCTTTTTATCTTCTTCTGCTGGTAAATGTGAGCCATAAGTCTAAACAAAGTTTTGATCCACATAGCATAATTTGGGATGCCCCACCACGTGCCCTGCTGCTGAGTCCCCAGTCACATGTACCCCATATGATTGCTACAGAAGGGGGTTCTAGGGATCATGCTTTGTGGACAAAATTTCTATTCATAGTTTTGGTTAACTTTATAAAAGACAAAACCCAGGATATGAAATATCCTGTGTCTTGTTCTGTGCCCTGACGTATCCCAATTTGGGATACCCCACTGTTTGAAACCCCACAGCTTCGCTGGTATTCTTACCTGGCAGATGATCTTACACCACATGCGCATTCTCTTCTCCAATCATCTTTCTTATTTCTGCATATTAATGCACAGCTAGGAAAGCCATAGCTGCATGCCTCCCGCTGGTCGTACCCATCTGTGCATACTGGCACCAGGCTTCAGCTATGCACACAGCTGGTGAAGGGATGCAGGGAATGTCACTGAGGCCCTCAGTGGTGTATGCCCAGGGTTTCATACAAAATCAGGATGCCACAGTCTTTCAGACTCCAGGGCCAGATAATTAGGGATTTGTTCCACTTTAAAGCAATCCTCCAGGACTGTTGATGGTTCAATGTCTGAAAAAACTTTTTTTACTTATCAGTCTGCAAGAGCCATCCGTTGTCAGGGCACGCAGAAAACTGCACACTGGCGAGACGCAGATCATTGTCAGACACTGCACCACATATGCAGCAGTTTATTTTATCCCCCATTCCAGGTTGCTTGGATCAGTAAGTATCCTCTGCACTTTGTGGGGTTTCAGGGACGGGGGTATCCTAAATCCAGATACCTAGAAGGGTGGAGGATGCATTGTTTTTTGAACAATTTTGACACATGTGGGAGATGTGGGTGTTAAATTTGAAAATTCTTCCCTGCCCCCCCAAAAAAAGGAAATGAGTGGGATCCCACCTTTACCATTACCAACCCGGCAAACCAAGCATTGGAGCTTGTAATTCCTGGACTCAAGGGCTGTCCATCTGGACCCTTGCCCTGACCATTACAAGCCCTTGTGCCCTAAAGCACAGGTCCAGTGCCCAGCACCGGCCCATGCTATCCACTCATCCACACCACCATGCGCATTGGTGGTGTGAGGGGACAGGTGAACAGTGAAATTGAGACTAATAAAGTGATCTGTGTGGTGTTTTTTTATCCTACACTTGGGGTAAACAGGTAAGGGGTCCACGGGACAGGAGCCGGCATGGCACCTGTCAGACTTGGTGGGTGACATGCCGGTAAAATGACAGATTACTTGCACCCCCATTTGGGTGTGGGGGAGCCTGGTGCTCATTGGTGTGGGCACGGGGTTCTTTCAGGAGTGCCCAAATGGAAAAACGTTAGCAACAGTACACCAAAGTGGTGTACAGAGCTGAGACTCTGGCTTGATATTCATCTGGTTGGCTGAGGCAGAGATAGCGATCCACACTCCTGAGCTCATCCATTCCCAAGCTCATACTGTAAGCAGGGACAGTATCCAGAGTTTTCGGGCCCCAGCAGCAGCATTCAGCAGCAATGTCTGTGCCCAGGGCCACTGTCAGCAGGTGGTAAAACCGGTCACTTGTGGACACTGACACTGTCACGCAGCCAGCAATACTCAGACACAGCAAATCAAAATGCGGCAAGAGCAGGGCCCGAGGGGATGTAAAGGGAGGAGGAGAACACATGGTCGAGAGGGAAACTGTTGCACTTGCTGTTGAAGATTGGCAGTGGAGCGTGGAGGTGGTGTGAGCAACCTGCAAACAGGTCAGAAGTGACGTGCAGAGTTTTGGTGAGACACAGCGATCAGTAACTGTCATCTAAAGGCGGAGTTGCGGGGGACCCCCTCACTCTTAGGTCACTAATTGCAGTGATAAAATAAAGGTCAGATTGAACTGGTTCTCCAAAAGACTATGGCCCTTATTTATCACGGGCTAGCGCCAGGTAGTGTCTGACGAGCGCCAGGTAGCGGCAGCTAACGGCGACTACCGACTCAAGTACGCCGGTCACAATGACGCATTTATCACGCAAAATGAGGCTAGCACCGGCGAGAGCGACGGCTAGCGCGGCATTCATCATGAAGCCGCCTGGACCGAACAGCGCCGCTGCAAATTCCCTCACAGCGCCAGGTATGAGCTGTC
Organism: Gastrophryne carolinensis; assembly: GCA_027917425.1. Taxonomy (NCBI): domain Eukaryota; kingdom Metazoa; phylum Chordata; class Amphibia; order Anura; family Microhylidae; genus Gastrophryne; species Gastrophryne carolinensis. The sequence continues at coordinate 220,925,371 of CM051234.1, forward strand.
GCTCCCTGGCGATGTCCAATGCATTTCAATGGAGCAATCTATAATTAATCATAATTAATTGGTATTAATTTTTTTTTTTTTTTTTTTTAATGTCAAAAATTTGGAGACCACTTCTGCAATGTTAGGATTTATTTTTAAGTAAAAAAAATTTTTAAAAAAATTTGTGCAGAATTGATCTAACAGGTCTGAGATTAATGTATTCATATTACAAAATGAATCTAAAAACATGTATAATGTTACATTCAAAAAATATGGTTGTTTAGGGGTTAAAAACTAGTTAATACCCATCGTCGCCAGCGCTCTGGGGTTTAAACAAGGAATAGACAGCGACAGCACATTCGGAGCGTGATTTGTTAATGAATATGAAGCTAGCCGTTCGCTCTGGCCATTCGTTGTCAGGCGCTCACATACAACGCTGAACCTGTGAAACAGCGACCCCCCAGCCCGTATTCAACATTACCGCACACCGACTGAGTCGCTGTCATCAAGCTAACGCCGGCCAAGCACAGCGAATACTGGCTGGCGCTGAAAAAATCACGCTACAGTCGCTCATCTGGCGCTACCTGGCGCTATTAATGAATCGGCCTCCCCGTGATTGATTCAGAGCCAGGTGAGAATTCTCACTAATTTTCTAGGAGAGAAAACTGCCATTGACTTTCATTGTCTACCGGGTGCAAATTTTCACCTGGCTCTGAATCAGCACCAAAGTAGACAATGAAAGTTCCTTCACAGTCGGCCCACAAATTTTCTCACCACTCAAAAAAAGCTGGGGGCAGCGCCACGTCATAGGACATAGAAGGAGATGTGCGATCGGGCCTGAGGCAACTCACTACTGCTAACTGCGTGGGACACATGGTGAGTATAGCGTTTTTTGGGGGGGGCTGAAAATGTCCTTTAAGGGCTTCCAAAGGGGCAGCCACACCTTACTTCCCCTACTTACCTTAACCTTCTCGCTGGCCTTACACACTCTTGAATTCCAGTGACACCGTGTCCACACCACAGACACCTACGGGGCTTTCTATAGCTCTCCCGACCAGGTCCTCTCCAGGCATCCCGAAAAATATTGCGCGCCAAAGCCATACAACCTCCTGCTTAGTGTTAGCTGTTCCTGCCACTCTCGCAGAGGAGATGTACGACCGGGCGTGCAGTGCGGGCCAGGGATCCAGCGATCAGGTAAGAGCTGCAGCAACTCACTATCGCTGACACATGGTGAGTATAACAATTTTTTTGGGGGGGGGGCTGAAAATGTCCTTTAAGAGCTTCCAAAGGGGCAGCCGCACCTTACTTACCCTACTTACCTTACCCTTCAGACACTTCTCACTGCCCTTACACAATCTTGAATCCCAGTGACTCCATGTACACACCACAGGCACCTACGGGGCTTTCTATAGCTCTCCCAACCTGGTCCTCTCCAGGCATCCCGAAAATCTTGCGTGCCAAAGCCATACAACCTCCTGCGTAGTGTTAGCTGTTCCTGCCACTCTCGCAGACTGGCGCAAAACTGGGGTTTTAAGGATGACCTACTCAGTGATATTCTTAGGGGAAACCCAGTCCCTGCTCTCTGGTCAAGACAGTAATCAGTTTATATTTCACCATGTGCATACAATGTAAATGCTAGAAATTATACTTGGCAGGTGAGGAGAACAGGTCCACACACTATACATTACACAAGATTAATAACATTAGCAGCGATATCATATATTGAATATAACTACAATATTTGCAGTCTGATATTTACAGTAGAAGGATGGGGTCTCAGTTTCTTATCAGACCTTGCTGTTATCTAGTCTTATCTGCACAGTCCCAATGACAATTCTTTGTTCATCTCCTGAATAGCAAGTGGATAAAAACTGTTCTTGTATCTGGACGTCTTCAATAGAAGAGGTAGGATGAAGGGTGAAGAAGGGACAGCCTGGGTGTAGTGAGTCATTGATCATTTTTCCCACCCTTGTTCGGAGAACCAATGATCCTTTCAGCTGTCCTTGTACACGAAGTTTGTCCTTCCTAGTAGCATTCCCATACTGTATTGGAGGTGCACAATATAGATTTGATTATTGCATTGTAGAAGGATATTTCTGTCACATTCCATATTTCTTTAGCTGTCAAAGGAACAATAGTCTCTGCTGAGTCCATTTGTTTGCTCCATTTCAGATCATGTGAGATCACTGAACCAAGAAATGTTGTACTTTTGTCCACTCTGTCCACTTTGCGCCTTTGATAGTCAAATGAGGGAGCCGGAAATCAATCACCATTTTCAGTTTTTGCAGTGTTTAGGATGAGGTTGTTATATTTGCTCCGACAGTTTACATTATTCATAACTAAGGGGTCTGCATGGGTGGAGTTTGGGGTATCTCTCTTTCAAACCTCATACTTCTATTGTTCAATTACCATATTTCAGGGGTGGACCAGAGGGTAGGGACATTTCCCCCTTTATATCTACAAAAATAAACTTGCAAGTAATTAGAGTATATAGCAATGGTTCCCAGCAGTATATATATTTCACATAGAAGCAGAGGCAGGCATAGGTATTTGTATGAGATACTGCAGGTGCTCTGTATTCACATAGGTCCATATTGATATCTGACAAAAGTGAAGAATTGGAAAGCATATATAGCACAGTGTGAATGTAATAAAAAGAATAAGACTACATGTGGTCCAGAGTTAGTGCAGTATACACCTTTCTACCAATGAGCGCCCCAGTGCATAATATACAGAACATGCTATTTATATCAAGCAAGAGACATAAGTGCAACATAAAGAGACAGGGAGAGCTTGTATAGCGAAGTGCTTAGTTACCACAGAGTTGCAACTGGAACATTACATGCCTGCTGGAGATCATAGAGAAGAGGGCTTGCTGCAGATCACTCTCTCTCTAGCTACTGATGATACACTTCCTGCCCTGGCATGTTGGAGTTTGCAGCCCCTGACTAGAGGTATCAAAGACTATATATACAGGACAGACTTCCTATATGCTAGGAGAACTGAGCACATGGCTTGCTGCCAGGAGCCGTGCTGTTGCAACCTACATGTACAGCCTCAATGTGGACCCAGACTACTACACTGTTCACCTGCATGTCCAGCTGATGGTGCCATGTGGGCAATCTTCTGTAGCTGCTCCTGAACTTCTTCATTGCCTTCCGCCTGCTGACCTGTGTGCCCAGCTGCTGTGTGCCCTTTGAAGAGCTGCAGCATGTCTGATCATTGACTCCTGCGTGTCAACAGTGAAAAATCTTTTCGAGTCTAGAACAGGGGCCCCTGCAGCTTGCATCCTGTGCTGACTCTCTCCTGGAGGTATTTAGCTATAGACTATTTATATACCCTGGTATATGTGCACAGACTAAGTAAAGCCCCACCTGGGCCTTTCATTGTGTTATACTGTGTATGATCTATTTTTATTGCCAAATTAACCCTTACTACATAAAGTTCATAGTAGCTGTTATGCTTGACTGTGTCAGTGAATGACTTAGGTACATGGTTGCTGGGAACAGTAGTCCCTCTGCTCCAAATGTATTGTCTTGCTTAGACAACCTGATCTATTTCCCAGAAAGGTGTTCCCTATCAATGGCAAGGTCCCTACCTTGGGTGCAGGCACTGCCACACCAAACATTTAACCCACTCTTCCACTCAGCGAAGGCTCAACTTGTCTTGAGTGAGGTGTTTACCATCACCCCCGCAAAAACAGCCCAACACCTGTATAGATCTTAATTACCCACATTTACAGTTACACAGCAAGTAAGAGTAAGAGTAAGAGAGTGATTGCTCTGGGAACGTTTTGGGGTGGTCAAAACCCTTCCTCAGCTGAGCGATGTTGCCGGTATGAAAATAAATTTTATGTAACTGAATCCACCCTGGCCGGCCAATAAGTTTGCGCAAGCGCACATCCGGACGGATGCACCCTGAGCGTCACTTCTGCAGGTCGCCGGCCGTCATCTTCTCTTGCTGGTTACATTACTAACAAGTTGGCAGCGGTGCGTGGGGCGGCAACCCGTGGAGCCTCAATCAACTTTATTAAACAGGTTCAAAAGTGAACAAACAGCAACATAGGCAGTAGTAGAGGCACAATGGGGGGGGGGGGGATCTTGAGGCTGATCTATGGCAAAAGCAATGGCAAAAGCAAAAAACATCAGAATATTAATATGAAACAACATTTGGTTTGCTCAATGATGAATTATTAGACCAAAAGCAAGGTAATTCATTCAGTGGTGATGCCAACCCCCATATGTAATTAAGGGCCGAACCATGTGAGTTAAATGTGGTTTGAATGTAGAACATTCTGTCTTTGTGATTTATATTTAAGGGGCCAGCTTAGGAGGGTATTCACTTATGAAGGAGAAAAGTGATGGTTAATAATAAAAGCAAATAGAAGTGCCCATAAAATCAAGTCAAAATTCACTAGAATCCTAGCATTAGCTCTTGCTGGGCAAGATCAAGAGAACTCTAGTATGCTCTAGGGCTGTTTATGATTAAAAGTAGTACTATAAACAGCTAATCGGTAAACATATGCGTCCATGTAGTGTCTTAGTATTCAGTCTGTATATCCACTGTAGTTCCCTTTGAAGTAATAGTATATCTCTATATCCCCCTCATCTTGGCAGGTCATGGTCATGTTCCAGATATTATCTGGCCAGAGTGGTGGTCAAGTCATGACTAATATTACTTCTGTGTTCACAGTCTCTGTTGCGTACCTCACGTGTGGTCTTACTTATGTATCCTAAACTGCAAGGGCATTTGATTAGATAAATCACAAAGGTGCTAGGACAGTTAAATCATCGCTTAATGGAGAACCTTTTCCCAGATTCATCACAAAGGTGCATTGATTACAGTGCCCACAGGAGAACATGCCCAGTGGACATTGTTTCTCAGAAACCTGTTTGTTCTATCCATCTTAGCGCTTACACTTATAGTGTTCACCAGACTATCGCGTAGGTTCAAAGGTTTTTTAAGGGAGGGTTCAGTACTAAGGATATGCCAGTGGCATCAAGTCGCTCGCTAAATCTGAGGGGAACAACTGGAGAAAGTCAGAGAAAGAGGGAAGCGTTTTTGTGTCTCCCTTGGTTTGTTCTGTCGATTTCAAGGAAGCGCTCAATCAAGTGCCTGTTGAACAGTAATCTGAGTGTCCTAGAGCTGCCCTCATTCTTGATCTGTAGGCTCCTCCCTGTGTGGTGTAGCAGTGGTCAAGGCTGGATACATGTTGTTTGTATCTTGGCAGTTCTTGGCTAAGGTTGGCTCTATTGAAGTCTCCCATAACTATCATCAGAGATTCTGAATATTTATTTTCTGACTCACTTTCTGTTAGGCTCTCAAGTGCACCCTTGACAGGTGGATTGTGGGGGTATATAAACACCTACCAAGACTACAGATGTGAATTCTCTACCAACCTGGCTGAAAGACACCATTCCAGACAACGCACTGGAGCTTCCAGATTTTACCATCACTAAAGCGGACCATGACCCCAAGGTAGTGCTAAGCAAAGGCTGTTCAAGAAATCTGGATTACTTAAAGGCCACTCCATCCCCTTCCTGAAAAATAAACATAACCCCTGCCGTGCTTATCCAAATATTGATCCTGCTAATGTAATAAAATAAAAAAAGACACTCTAGAGTGTCCCTTTAAGTACTCCAGGTTTTTTGAATAGCCTTTGTTTAGCACCATCTTGGGGGTTATGGTCTGCTCTAGTGAAGGTGAAACCTGGAAGCTCCAGTCCGTTGTCTGGAATGATGTTTTTCAGCCAGTTCTCTGTGAAACAAAGCACAGCTGATTTAGAAATGTCCTAGTTCCTATTGCTGATTAGTTGTAGTTCAGGGTAGTGCAGATCAAAAACCCTTTTCTTTAGCTTAACAAATTCTCCTGCTCTCTTCCATAGTTTCCTCCAGTGAATGCTTGAGCTTGGAGGGGTTAGGAATTTGATGTACCAAACTAGCATTCCGAATGTTTTTTTTTAATTTTTATTTGTTTTGATTGTATGATAGGTTGTTGAGTTCTAGTAGCTCATTTCTTGTGTATGTGAAACGACAGCTCCTGATTTTGAATTTGAACTGTACAAGCTGACCTGTGCAATCTGATCAGTAGAATCTGACCTGTACAAAAAACAGCCAGTCAATAAAAACTTCTGAGGCATTGTTATGGTTTAGCTGTTAGTTTGTTATCAAGGCAGACCAAAAGCACAAATGACTTCTGATCCACATAACCCAACTCTTGGGATGCATTCTGATTTGGGATGCCCCCTAAGATTTAAGTTATTTGGATCAATAATAATGTGTGCCTTTTGGTCTACTTTAAAGAGAAAGTAAGGTCACACAATAATTTACTTCCACAGTTCTCCACAGCATGAGAACATCCTGATTTGGGTTGTCCCACTATGCACTATATACTGAGCAGCTGAAAAAGACCTCATTCTTCTTCCCTTCGCAGTCAGCCAGCAATCATTTAGGTTTGATTGTCTGGTGAACCTGAAAGGCTTGCCTTGCCAGACAGGAATGTGCAGCGGGGCATCTGAAATCAGGATGCCGCCATGCTGCAGAGGTACGAGGAAGTAAAGTCCTTTTTGACTTTATTTCCTCTTTAAAATGTTGCCAGAACCTGGGTTTTGCTCCCCTGAGTTTAGTCTCACTTCCTATGGGCATCCTGATTTGGGGTGTCCGCTTTGTGAAACCCCTCAGTTCATCTGATACCTCGATCCAGCAATCCTGCACATGCATACATACCCTCAATGGCATCCATGGTCATCTGCATCAGGCAGACTGCCAGCGGGAGCGGACATGGTGGCGGGTGCTGCAGCAATAACAAGCTTGCTCTAGGTGAGTATCAGGTAAATCAGGGGATTTCACAAAGCAGGCATCCCAACTCAGGATGCTACACAAAGAGGGAGACTGAGAGGGTGGAGTATGCTTGAACTCTGATAATTACTTTTAGGTTCTTTTAAGGAATATGCTCACCTGAGTTTATTCATTTTTTGGGCACAGGAAGGCACATGGATAATAATGGGGGCATAACTAAATGTGATGGGGCCCTGGTGTGGACATTAAATGGTGCCCTGTCAATGCTCATACAGTAACATTTTTCTGTCTTTTAACTTAATTGGATGCAGCTAAACAACTAAAGAGTAAAACAGCAGAGACGAATGCTGCTTTCTTTATCTAAATGATGCCTAATAAGCACAAATATGATAAATAAGGAGGAGAAGCAACAATGATGGGGCCCCTCTGACCTTCTGGGCCCAGTGTGGTCGCACTCCCTATATTTACGTCCCAGGTGCAGGGATATTAATCTACCATTGTGGACTGAGAAATGACACACTTCAGCACCTCACACACTACATGAGTACATCTCATGCCACCTATGAGCCTTGACATTGCAGAGATACTTACCTTTTCTTTTAGTCACTCTTTGTGTTAATTGGAGAGGGTAGGTAAGTGTTATGTAGGACCTGGTGCTTTTTAGATTACGATTACAATTTGGGATGCCCCACTGTTTGAAACCCCACAGTTTTACTGGTATGCTTACCTGGCAGGTGATCCTACAGCCATGTGCAGGCTCTTCTCCAATCATCTTTCATATCCCTGCTGAATAAAAACCCAGCTGCATGCCTCTCCCTGGTTGTACCCATCTATGCATACCGGTACCATGCACACAGATGGTGAAGGGATGCAGGGGATGTCACTGCGGCATCACCAGATAGGTAATAATAGAGGCTAATGTCCAGGGTTTCATACAGCAGGGCATCCAAAATTATGATTCCTCAGTCTTTCAGACTCCAGGACCGGATAATTAGGGTTTTGTTCATCTTTAAAGCAATCCTCCAGGGCTGTTGATGTTACAGTTTGGAATGCTTGACAAAAAAAAACTTTTTCACTTGCCAGTCCACACAAGCCAGCCATCGTCAGGGGACACAGAAACCTGCTCACTGACGAGATGCAGATCAGGGCAGGCACTGCCGCACATGTGCAATAGTTTCTTTTGTCCTCCATCAACCAAGTAGCTCAGATCAGTAAGTATGCTCTGCAATTGCTGGGGTTTCAGGGAGGGTGGGTATCCTAAATCCAGGTACCTAGAAGCGTGAGGGATGCAACAGCCTTCCCCATGGTCTGTGCTCTTACCTGACAGCCTGCAGAGTCAAACTAACAGCTATGCAGGGTTAAAGTGGAAGTCCGGTGTCCTGTAACTGCGACCCCAAGGGTTTCACACAGCAAGGTGTAGCGGGAACGTGCCTGGCCATGGGCACCCACACTGGGGAGCGAGGGGGGTTCTTGGACCTAGGGTAGGGCATCCCAGGTTGGTGTGGCATGTGTGGGTGGAGGTAAACTTACATGCTTCAGTCGACGCTGGTCTCCATTGGTGACACTCCTTGGTGCAAACAACAGGTTCTTTATTGAAAGGCTTCCATCCATGATAAACAGCAAAGTCCAGTTACAGGCAATATCCATTGGTTACAGCAAACAGTACAATCCACAGGTCTCTTCCATGGCTGTCTCTCGGCATCTCCACTACATGACATAGCTCCAAACTTAAGAACACTCTAGAAGGGTTGATTTCTCCCTTTTATAACCTATGTATTGTTGCCTTAACAAACGAAGTTGCGAGTCTCAACCAATGGTAGGGCAGGTAATGTTGCCAATGCCATCTGGCTAAGTCTCTATTTATCTAAATAAAAGGCCAAGACCATTTTAATATTGGTTAGGTCCATTTCTTAGGCAACACTGCCATCATGTGATTTCATGATGTAATGATCCCCAAGCAATGCATCTAACAGGTTTAGCTAAGACTATTAAGGTTTCTATCACTATCAGGGGCCAATTTCACTGACAGGGCTCTAATGTTTCCTATTTGTAGTGTTGCCCATGGTTTCCACCCGTCACAAAGGCATCCCGATTTCAGATGCTCTGGTGGAAGGCTTTTACGGGTGAGTTGCATCATTTTTCCAATGAGGTAAGAATAATTATTTGGAAACGACATCACCCTATGGGGTATGCAGAAAAAAACAAATTATTTAACATAGCCCATAGAGTGCTGTTGTTTCCAAACTTTGAAAAAAATATTCTAGCGTCATTGGAAAAATGATGGACCTCCTCTGTAAAAATGCCCTCTGTAAAAAGATTATTTTACAACCTTTTAGAAATGTAAAATTTATGTGGCTGTCTCTTCAACCGTTAACTGTCAGCCACGTGAATTTTACGTGGTGTCACCCTCATTTGTGGTAAAAAGAAAAAACAACTGCTCACCTCCAGCCATGATCCAGTGCTGGGGGTCTCTTCTTCCCCAGGGGGCATCTGCTCCCCTCCCCCCCAGGGTCTTCGCCAGAGCAGAGAACGCTATTCATCGTTACCCAATGACCTTGGAGTTACTAAGGCTAAGGGAAAAACTTCCCTCTGTAACAAGCATTTGATTAGACTGCCAAGGGCATAACTTGACGGGTACAGGGCATGCGATTGCACCAGGGCCCAAGAGGCCCGGGGGTCCCTATCATTGTTGCTACTCTACCTTTTCTTATCATATTTGTACTCACTTGGCATGATTTATAGAAAGAAAGCACCATTCTTCATTCTTTCATTCTTTTAGTTGTCTAGCTGCATCCAATTGAGTTAAAAGACAGAAAAAAGTCACTGTATAAGGGTCCAATATAATGTTACACAAGGGCCACATACAATAGGTATGACCGTAAACCCATGTGGACCTCTTCTAAAGGTCCAGGCTCCTTTCATTCCCGCCTTATGTTACAGTTTTCTGTTATTTGGAGACCAGCTGAAAAGAGATATGACAACCACTATGTCAATTCAACAGTAGAATTCCCTGAAAAGTGATGGTGTGGGAAGTATTTCAGCAGAGGGTTGAAGTGAACTTTGGTTTATGCCTAAGAAAGACAATAAATGGAGCTCACTACCTCACATCTTAAAAGACAAGCTTCAACTGTTTATGGATGTGAATATTTCCAGCAAGATCGGGCACCATGCTATGATGTGAAGCCAGTTAAGCAATGACTGGCTGGCATCCAGCAAATACAACTTGCTGGGTAAGGAAATTCACCTAATCTCAGTATTATCAAGAACTGCTGGTACATCATTAAGACAAATGTAGCAGATAAGAGCCCCACCTTATATAATGACTTGATTCAAAAAATGAAGGATGTCTGGTTCAGTGAAAACACTCTTTACTGCAAGAGTAACACTGATTACTGCAAGAGTTTGGCACATTCAATGCTGAGAAGAAAGTAAGCTCAAGTGACAGGAATTGGGATGGCTATGCCACTAATACTAAATAACAGAGAGAATTTTGGGTGTGTAACTACCAGGGTTTGCAACCACATTGAGATCAGGTTGCCCTATCATACTGCTTCTCTATCCCATGAATGATATTTTGCTAGAATTAACATTATTTACAGAAAGAAAGCACAATTTGCCACCTCTGTTTGATAGCCTAATTCTATTCCATGTAGTTAAAACAATTTATGCTATTATGAGTTATGATGGGGTGCATGCACCAAGACCCAGTCACATTTGGTGACACCACTGAAAAAAATGATTCTGCCAATTAACCACACCAGGCACAGGTTTAAAAAATCACCTGGTGGGAAAACCTAGACTGGACATGATTAACAAGATGCTGAGACTGGACATTGATTGAAACAGAGGTCAGCTGATACCATAGTGTAGTGCACAGGGCTGGAGCCGGACACTGCAAACCAGTAGTAACATCATTCCAAACAATCTTATGTTAAACCGGACCAACAACCTGGTAAATTGGAAAAGAAAGGTAGCGGTCATTTTAGAGCTTCCTCTCCCAACTGACATAACTGAAAGAGCGTCCTGTTTGCAAGTGGCCTTAAAAATTTACCACAGCAAGATTTAATTAATATTTATGTGCAGCCATCTAAATTGCCCTGGGGAGGGATGCATATGAGCACTGCTTGTTGTGTCAGGTTTAAGTCATTTTTGACTGTTGGCCTGCTTTAAGGTAAGTGAAGTAGCTGATCTGGTCTTTTATGTTGCTTAGATTCTAATATTATTATACAAAAAAATATGTTTGGAAATCGTAATCTTCTACATATTGTAGCTCTTTTAATCTCTAATGCACTCTTTGCAGTTTCCCGACAGCTATGAAGTGAACAATTGGGTTATCAAGAATACAATGCAACTTGGGGGGGGGGGGGGGGGTAGTTATTTGACTTGGTTTTATTCATATTTAAAAATGAAGTGTTGCACTGGAATGCCAGTATTTCTGACTGCCCACTCCACATTTAGATGCAAGTATTCCTGGCTTACATTCAGAGCCCAAGCACAGACACAATATGCCAAACTGTATGGTCTCTGTGTGTGCCCTTGGGATGCCACAAATAAGATTTACATAGTTCATGTTTTGGTGATGAAGGCCTTCAAAGGGCCCCCTGGGGCCAGGGGCCCACCGAGGGGTTTCCTGGTGGCCCTGTAGGTCAATCTGAGCCTGAATACAGTCATAGATACTTAGATGGTTGACAGTGGAAAAAAAGGGCACTTGGTTTATTTACATAGTCTTCCCTTGTGTTTTTTATAATTTATAGTTATATTTTAGGAGGCTGTAAATGCTTATCCCGCCAAAGTTTAAAATTACTTACTGTCTTATTTTCCAACCACAACTACATCCCTTGGTTAAGCTAGATGAATATATGCCTTTTTTTCAACCACATGAAATATGTAACTGTTGGAGCTTTGTTCCAAGCATCTACTACTCCAAACTATTTTACATCTCTTCTGATCATGATCATAATATTAATATAATATTGCATTTTCCCAATTGATAGCCAAACTAAAGTTTGCAATTGGCTTGCAAAATGGACACCAGTACAATAGATTAAAGTGGGTAGACTTACTGTAGTACGTGGCATCATATGATACCTACCAGGTGCAAAAATATAAACCTTATGTTTGATATAACCATGTTCGATTAACAATCATTGCATTTTATGTATGCTTGCAATTTGCACAAAGTTAAGGCTTCTCCCTTTGCGTCATGACAGAGATTCTTAAAAGCAGAACAAACCCCAGCAGCAGCCAGTCTGGAATCTAAAAGATTTCAGGCCCGGCCACAGGCATTTCCCTGGGGCATTCCGAATCTGGATCTATCTAAACAGAGAGCTATCCAATATTGTCCTTAAAGTGGACCAAAACCCAGGATAGTCAAAAGTTTTGACTATCCTGGGTTTTGGTCCTTTCCCCGGGGGCACCCTGATCAGGGGTGCCTCGCTGTTTAAAACCCCCCAGGACGCCCGAACGGACTCACCTCTTCCTGGTCGCACGGCGCGTCTAAGAGCAGCGGCTCTGACAGCCGCATCCTCCGCCTCCGTCTAACAGGGAGCATGCCCGCGCCGGCCTTTCACAAAACTGTTAGAGAGAAGCGCCGTGCGACCAGGAAGAGGTGAGTTGGCTGCGGCTATCTGGGAGGGTTTCACACAGTGGGGCACCACGGATCGGGGTGGCCTTGGGGAAAGGACCAAAACCCAGGATAGTCAAAATCCTGGGTTTTGATCCACTTTAAAGTCCACTTTCAATTGAATTTTTAAAAGTTTATACTTTTGTTTGCCAGAATGATGTCATCAAGGCGCTGAGCTGATTTAGTATGTTTTTTTTTTTCTTATGTGTTAGAAAATGTGTGTTTTATGGAAGCAATTTTCACTATCTGTTGCCATTAGCAATGTACACCGATTCTGTGCACTAAGAAGAAAGGTGTGAGTCCTGTAGACACAAAACACTGCTGCTGGGCATGTGTAAGATTGAGTGAGCTCCCTCAACTCAGCAGCAGCCATAGCAGCAGTGTTCTGTGCACAGAGGATCACATCTCTTTTCTCGGTGTATGCTGCCAATGGCAACAGATTTCAGGTGCTTCTATAAAACACACATTTTCTAACAAAAAATATAAAAATACTAGATCAGCTCAGCATGTTAAAAACATCCTTTAGCCCCCCCCCCAAAAAAAAATATACATGCTCAAAAATTCCATCAATGGTGGACTTGCCCTTTAAATGTAACGTAATGAGGCAAGATAAAAGTCCCTGTTACAATACCTCAGGGAAAGAAGGGAGAAAAAGGGGGTCCTGGCAAAACATGGGGGGGGGGGGACTACACATTGCCCCACCATCAGTACAGACCAACATGCAGGCATCAGCCAAAATACATGCCCCTTCCTTCCTTGTGGCCAATTATAAAGGGACGGGCTAATCAAAACATGACTGGTAGCACCCTGCCAGGGCATAAATGGAGCGCACTAGTGAGTGGGACACGTGCACACCCAACTGATGCTGATGATGACGGTCAAGTATTACGTTTCAGTGTGGCATGTAGGTGTCTTACAATGCCCAGCCAGGCTGTCCCGCCAAGAGTATGGAGGTGGGGCATTTCCAAATCCAAGATGGTGGCACACGTCATATGTTGTGATGAGTGCACCTGTTGAGGTTCGCCGAGTTTCGCCGAACTTGCCATTGGGGGAGCCAAAAATGGCTGTAATTAAGGGTAGCAAGAAAGAGCTAGAGTGTTGAAAATAGAGGGGTTAAAATGGGCTAGGGAAGCACTCAAAACAATAACAGAAAAGGAAAAAAAATAAAGAAATACACAAGAAATTTTTGTTAGGGGTGTTGGAGGCCGAATTAGGGGGTAACACCTGGGTGATTGCCCTGCACAAAATGGGCTAGGGAAAGTACAATAACAGAAAATTAAAGACATACACAAAGAAAAAAAATACATTCAATCAATATATAAATATAATATCAAATATGACATTTTTTTACAGGGTGGCAGTTTAAGCATAAGAGGAGGAGGAGGAGGTAGCAAACACTTTAGCTACACACTTAGGTACTGGCACAGCCAAGTCCAGTGGGATCCATATCTGGTTTCTTCTTAAGGAATGTAAGCATTTCCACATTGGCTGTGGATAGGCAGATCCTCCTGTCGGTGATGGCACCCCCTTCGGTGCTGAATACCCGTGAGCTGTGCCCCCCCCTCCCCATCTGATTCCTTCAAAATGGTCCTCTGGATGGACATTGGAGTACAGGCCGCTGTTGTCCCAGCCACCCACCCTGTGAGTCACATGTGCGCTGCACTGACAGTGGGGAAAATGGGCCTTCCTCCTCCTCCTCCTGTGCTTTCTCCTCCTCCGTCATCGCCTGAAGCATTTTTTCCAGCAGGCAGAGGATGGGGGTGATGGCGCGGATGATGGCGTCATTAGCACTGACCGTATTTTTGGTGTACTGGAAGCACTGCAGAAGTGCACAGATGTCCTTTATGGAGGCCCCCTCACTAATGGTGAAGAGCTGTTGGTCTGCAATTCGACTCACCCGTATTTTGTAGCTAGAACTCCACTATTGCCTGCTGCTGCTGCTGCTCACATATCCTTTCCAGCAAATAGAACATGGAATTTCACCTGGTGGGCAAGTCACCTTTGAGGTAGGGGGTGGGAAGGTCGAAGTTCAGGCGAGCGGCAGCAGTGCTGAAATGTCAAAGGTGCGAGCACACGCTATACACTTTATAGCGCAGCACCTGCATTTTTAGATAATAGGCCAGGAAGCGCCACCAAGATGAGCACATGTGCCAAGAAAGGGATGTGCATCAACCCACCTCAGCCCAAGGCTGCTGCAAGGTTCAACCCATTGTCGCACACCACCTTGCCAGACTTCAGGTCCAAGGGCAGCAGCCACTCATCTGCCTGCCCCTGGATGCTAGTCCACAGCTCCTGGGCAGTGTGGGGTCTTTTGCCCAGACAGATGCATTTAGGCACCGCATTCTGCAGTTTCCCCATGGCAGTGCTCAAATTGGTTGTGCAGGTGCAGTGCTGACTGCACGAGGAGGAAGCAAAGTAGGAGAAGGAGGTACCAACTGATGTCCTGCAATCCTGGGTGGGGAGAGATATGTGCTTACAGTGCTTGCCGCCTCAGTCCAAGCCGCCACTACATTGACCCAGTGGGCAGTTAGAGAGATGTAACGTCCCTGCCCATGCTTACTTGTCCACATGCTCGTGGAGAGGTGGACGCTAAAACTGATGGCATTACCCAGTGCACATCTTATTTTTTTCACCTTTTGGTGCAGGGCAGGGATGGCCTGGCGAGAAAAGTAGTGGCAGTGTGGAACAGCCACCCCTATTAGAACTTTAAAACTGTCCATCTCCACCAGGCGGAAAAGGAGCATTTCAACGCCAGGGCTCGTGGGTGAGATGGGCCCAACTTACTCTTTCTCTCCAGAGTTTGCGGGATGGAAATCTGAACACTTTCCTGGGATGGTGTGGACAGGCTTGGTGATGGGGTTTTTACATCCTCCCTTTGGGGGGAGACAGGTGGCCTCCTTGTGGTTGGGGGAGCTGGAGGCTGAGAAAGAGGGAGACTCAAGCATTTGCAGGTTTTTCTGGTGGTTCTGCCACTGCAGCTCATGTTTTGCTTGCAGATGCCTGGTCATGCATAAGGTGCAGAGATTATTAGCAGTTTTCCCTTGCTTCAGTCACTGTTGGCACAGCTTGCAAATTAATCATTAATGGTGGGCAGGGTACAAGTTGTAGTATAACAGGGTACACTCAACAAGTGCTTAGAGAAAGTTGCAGTATAACAGGGTACACAAACCTCAGCGCTTATAGCAAGTTGTAGGATTGTCATGAGCTAAGCCACAAGAGCCCAATGGGTGGAGCCACTGAACGCCCAGATGTACCATGGGTCTATGTGATGCGTCTATGTGTTATTGGAGCCCTCCACAAGGAAGGACAGGCTGTTTTACAGGACACCACGAGTCATCCACCTGGCAGTACTGACACCAGGGCCTGGGCATGGCTGTAGGTAGATGAGAGGCAAGGTATTTATGCAAAGCAGGGTCAAAATCCAGACCGGGGTTCAGAGGGCAGTTGGTAAGAATCAAATACGAAAGTCCAAGCAAGATGTCAGGGGGGGCAGCAAGAAAGCTTAGTCAAAACAAGCCGTAAATCCAGAGAAGCAGTCCAAGGGTGATCTAGAAAACGTCCAAAGGCAAGGGTCAAAACAAAAAATGGTAATCATGGCCCAGGAAAACAGTGATCAAGGGGCTGAGTAGATCTAAAGACAATCCAGCATTTTCCTAGTGCATATTCCTTATAAAGGCATGCATGTGTTCACTAATCACATGACTCCTCTAATCACATGACAGCACTACACACCTTAATCGGCCTGAGCTGAAAGCAAGAAACAGTGAGCAGATGGGAAAACCTGTAAGCAGACTACCTGCTGGAGTCAACACCAAGTCTCTTTACATTGAATCTGTTTTGCTGGTGATCCAATGTGCGGTACTGTGAGCTGGCAGGGACCTGACAGGGATAACAGATTACACCCCAGTGCTTAGAGCAAGTTGTGGGATAACTGGATACACCCCAGTGCTTAGAGCAAGTTGTGGGATAACTGGATACACCCCAGTGCTTAGAGCAAGTTGTGGGATAACTGGATACACCCCAGCGCTTAGAGCAAGTTGTGGGATAACTGGATACACCCCAGTGCTTAGAGCAAGTTGTGGGATAACATGGTACACACCCCCCAGTGCTTAGAAAAAGTTGCGGGATAACAGTATACACAATCCCCCAGAGCTTACAACAAGTTGTGGCATAACAAGGTACACACACCCCAGTACTTAGAGCAAGCTGTGGGATAACATGGTACACCCTCAGTGCTTACAAAAAGTTGTGGGATAACATGGTACACCCAATCCGCTTTCTTTCGAGTCCATCCCAAACACCGAACCTGTGTAATCCGTGTCCAGGTTCAGGGGCCCGAACCCACAAAGTTTGCCAGGTACCCAAACTTTGCGGGTTGGATCCGTTCATCACTTGGCATATGTGACGTTGGTTAAACCCGAACCACAAAGTTTGGGTTCGTACCAAACTTTACAAGTTCGGGTTCCCAAACCTGAACATGGACTTCAGCCAGAAGTTTGTGTTCAAGTCTGGCATTCGGCCCAAACACATAAAAGCTGAGCTGCCAGAGGCAGAATAGCCCCCCAAGGTTTGGGTTCAGGTCCTGGTGAACCCAAACCTTGGGACAACGCTGAAGCTAACCCACGGCTCGCACATCGCTCCCCTACAGCCCTGGTTGGCTAAGCAAGCCCAACAGCAGAATTCCTAGCTCCCTCAGATATGGTCACATAGGGGGTAGCTCCCCATACCAAAAAGATAGCCATGCTCTATTATAGTGTTATATATTAATGGAGAAGATTACAAATAAATAACCAATAGTTACATACATTATATCCAAAAATTACATCCCTATCCCGTGATTCCATGCCTTTTTTTAATGCATGATAATATATTGGTCACTTCGGAAGCAGCTGCTTGGCATTGCATTCTGTTATTTAGCTTGTGGTATACCAGTACCCCCAGATTCTTCTCAACAAGTGATTCTTCCAGTTTTACTCCCCCCAATGATATGTGGTCTTCAGGTTATTAGACCCCAAGTGCATGACTTTCCATTGCTCCATGTAGAACTTAATTTGCCAAGTGGATGCCCAGACGCTCAATAGACTGCACTGTGCTACATATCTTTGTATACATCAGGCTTTTTCAGCTCTATGAGTGCATTCCACTCATCGGTGTGTACAATAAATAAACTATTAACTAAAAAACAATTGTTGGGTGAAGCCGAATTGCAAAGTTTAGGTTCGTACTGAACTTTGTGATTTGGCCCGAACATGGTTGGTCAAGCTGGTTGATGGGCTTCTAAGCAGCTAGCTGGCACTAGAAATGTCTTCACTCACAGGAGCGGTGGCCATCTTTCTGTGGCCCTGGCTATAGCCCATTGGACATGAATGCTGCCCGCCAACCAGGGACCAGATCTGGGCTCAGGTGGGCTACAGCAGTGCTTCCTGCTGCACACTCTGCCAGGCAACCCCACCACCGCCGGGGTTGCCTGGCAGGTAAGTGGGGCGGGGGACCTCCAGAGTTTAGGTCCCTATTGATTTAATTGGGGACCAGGTTCAGATCCCCAAACCCAAACTTTTATTCAAAGTTCGGCCAAACTTACCGAACCAAAATCTTGGGCAGTTCGTCCAACACTACAAACAATCATCATAATAAACAATACAGAAATCATTTCAACAGAATAACAATGAAAATACAAAATAATGAAAATGAAAGAAAAAAAAATCTATTCCAATTTTTACAGGAAAGAAGTGAATCTCAATGGTTCATTTAGACCTTGGGGCAAATCGGCTTTCATTCTGAAGATCTACTTTGTCTCTATTTAAAGCATATGATTCTCTTTTTGTAAAAAGCCATGCTGCAAATGACAGCATCATTTTTTGTAATGAAAATAAAATGTGGGGGTGTTTTTGTTTTTTGTTTTTGTGGGTAAAATTTAAAAAAGTTAATGTGTACCCCCTCTCCCAGAGCCAACCAGCCCAGGCACCAATCAAAGGGGCTGGTAACCAAGGGCTCAGAGGTATACTGGACATCCCCTGGCCCTGACGGGATACCAGTCCCTATGCCCTTCAGGTTTGGGTCAGTTGCTTTCTCAGGGGTGCTGTCGGCTCTTCAGCACTTCTGGTGCCTTTAAATGGGGGTGCAGGAAACTGGGCAGTGGTACCGATATGACTAAGTGTCAGGAAAGAAGGCTTTTATAGCTTAGTCATGGGGGGGATCCTTAGAGACTATGCCTCTAACTATATCACTGAAGGGGAGGGGTTTGGGGGTTTCCAGGGGAATACCCTGACCATCCAGTGATGTGTAAGTAAGTCACATAGGGGAGATTACAGAGTTGCCCCTATACAAGGTGGGCACATGTTTTTCTTATTTTATAGTTGGTGAGAAATTAAACTCCCCCCTTCCACCAAAAAAATTAAAAATGTATTTAATGTATTGTAATGCATTCTGATAGGATTTCCTATTAGAATTATCTTTAATTGTCCATCTTTCAGCACAGATGAAAGATGTGTTAAAACTGATGTTCGTTTTTATCACAATATGAAGAAGAAAAAGATCCAGGCTTATACTATTTTTGCTCTCTGTGACCCCACTGGGAAGGTCTAGCATGGTATCTTCTCAATGATATGTAAAATGTATGTGTGATTAAATAAAGTTTTATGTCATGGGCACACCCCTATGTTTTTTTAGTTTGACAAAGTTTCTGTTTGGTCATGGAAAGAACTGAAAATTAGAGATGAGCAAACTTTTCAAAAGTTCAGTTCGCCAGTTCGCCAAACTCTTCCGAAAAGTTCGGGACAAACTTTCATCTAAAGCACATGGGAAACAATGCCTGACGGCCCTAAAAGTCCTCTATAATACTCACCCAAGGCTGTATAAAAACATGTTTTAGTGGGCTAATTAGCATTTGAACCACCTGTGGCCTAATTAGCATTTCAATCTTTGATAGTTTTAAGCACATACAAAAAATGGGGAGAAGCAATAGGGTTGGTGTTCCTGGAAAGTTAAAACAAGTAATGACTTTTTACAAGCGTTGGAAAATGTACCTATTTTGGGCACCAAAGGGATTACACTAACGCGTGTTGCAGCTCCTGCTGCTTCTTCAGAGGGCAGGTGTGTAGACATGAGTGTGTATCCACAGCTAAATAGATCAAGTAACAAAATGAGTGGGCACTTTTAAACTCATTGGTTAAGCCAGCATTTAAGAAACACATGCTCCTGACTTAGCTCTCAACTGGTCCAAAGCTCAATCTCAATTAGGCAAATTACCACCAGCACTCAAATGTAATCCAAATCCTACTATTGTATAACCCTAATCCTGGGAGAAAAAAAGCACCAAACCAAAAGGTGTATCCATGGCTGTAATACTATAATAAAATGTGAATGTAACCTGAATGTAACCTGAAATGTAAAGGACTCCCTAAGCTGTCTAACTATTTAGGGAATTTTGAACCACAGAATAGGAGAAATGAAGGGAAGAAAAACTGCATCTGCCTGTGCTGGAATCTGCTGGTGATTGTAGTCCACCCTTTAAAGTCTGAACATTTCAGTGAGTGTTTTTTAATTTTTTGACCACATCTGTCTGGTTTAGCTCACCTCCCGAGGATTTTTTTTTTTTTGAGGGGGGGCAGCTCTGTTTTAGCTGTGCAGGCCCCGTCTCTTTCTAAGTTGGGGTCCATGGTACCTCTTTGTTAAATACAGTTTAAAAAAGAAATGTTTTTTATCTGCCAAGGAGTCTTTTAGGGAACATCCTGTTTTAGTAAAATGTCTCGGAAAGGAAGGGGTAAAGGAAAAGACATCACTGCATTTCCTTCTGCCACTAAGGATAAAGATGTTGGTGCCAGTACCAACACTGTGGCCAGCAGCCATGTGCCAAGGCCCAGTAAAAGTAGCACCAGACATTTGCCCAGGTCCAGATATAGTAGTGGCAGCATCCATTTGCCCAGGCCCACCACTGCTAGTAGTAGCAGCAGCAGCAATGTACGTGGTAGTAGTAGCAGCAGAATTGTATGTGGTAGTACTAGCAGCACCAGCAGGTGGAAGCAAACGAGCCCTTGGAAATTTTGGCGAGGATGGTGTGCTGTATGTCCGGGTGCTTGCATTCTGACAGACGCATTGTTAGCATGAAGCAAAAAGGGATGAGTACTGGATCGCTACACTTTTAGACCTGCGATATAAAGCCAAAATGGGGGAATTCTTTACACCTTTAAACCTTCCAGGAAGAAGGCAAAAATGTATTACCAAGAGAAGACATGCAGCCAGTTAGCCTTGGCTTTCAAATGGCAGACACCTGCCGCAGGCATGTCCGACCTGGTGTCCACTCTCCGCGGCGGCAGCAGCAGCAACAGTCAACTCACACTTGAGAATATGATGTAGAAGTTTTTACATAAGTGCACCTGACACACATCGTAATGGAAGGAATGTTCATCACCAGCAACACCACCACCTGAACAGCCAGGTGCACTCCTACTTCGACTGTGCCCCTTTCTCCAGGATATACATTAAGCTCAGACCCCTTGAACTTGGTTGAGCAGGTTGGATTTATTGGCCAGAGCTTTGCCATGGGGGTCCTGTCTTGTCCACCCTCAAGCCTAGCATCGAAAAGGGTATTCAGCACCACTGGTGGGGTCATCACCCCTAAGCAGACAAGGTTGTCCGCCAAAAGCATTGAAGAACTAACTTTTGTAAAGATGAATCAGATGTGGATAGGTGATGATTTTGAAACCCCTGATGCCACTGATTAGCATGCCACTACTATCACCAACAGCACCTCTGCTGCCAGCCTGCCACCCTCTGCTACTGCCAGGCCAGCACATACACAGGTTAACCCTGTGATGCCCCAAATGAGCAAATTTTTCAGCGTAAAAAGCCATTGCTTCTTCTTCAGCTAAAGTGGGGCAATTTTTTGAGGGCTTGCTTGCTACTGCTAGGCCTACACAACCACCACAGGTTTCCTGTGCCACGGTTTAGTCTCTGCTAATGCTGCTGCTACTACTACCACCAACAGCGCCTCCGCTGCCAGCCTGCCACCCTCTGCTACTGCCAGGCCAACACACATGCAGGTCAACCCTGTGATCCCAAAATGGGTACATTTATCAAGGCTTGCAAAAAGCCATTGCTTCTTCTTTAGCTAAAATTTTAGGGTGCCAATCTGACTGCTACCCCCCCCCCATTAAATATGAGACAATTTTTGAGGGCTTGTCTGCTTCTGCCAGGCCAACACAACTCACACTTGAGAATATGATGTACAAGTCACTCTGGCTTCACCAAATTATTAGAATGACCCCCATTGTATAGCAGCCAGGTGCCGTGCTGTTACAGCTTCATAGCTCACCA
Organism: Gastrophryne carolinensis; assembly: GCA_027917425.1. Taxonomy (NCBI): domain Eukaryota; kingdom Metazoa; phylum Chordata; class Amphibia; order Anura; family Microhylidae; genus Gastrophryne; species Gastrophryne carolinensis. The sequence goes on from CM051234.1 coordinate 220,947,085, forward strand.
TAAAATATGAGTGATCTCCCCAATTGTATAGCCCCCATCCCGTACCAACCTCCTCCAAAAATACACTAAAAATGAAAACCCGTTTGCCACTACCAAAACTGTAAGAATATAAGATCTAGACTAAAAATTCATAGGGAGGCACTCCAACCTATATCTTAACTTTCATATTTATTGCAGTGCTGTGATGGAGAGATTGCTCTTAAAAATCCTGTATCTGTATACTCTGTTCTGTTCAGCACCCACATGTTCAGGTGTTCTAGCACAAACCCTCTCCAGGTGTGTCACAGAACTCTACATCTCCTCTTTCTTCTCAAACAGTTCAGTTCAAACTTTAAGCTGGTTGATTTTTAATAGATGTTTGAATTGTAACTCTTGGGACAACAGTTTTTTTTAAATTGTCACTGTATTTATATTGCATACGGAACTTTAACGTTACAGCTTGTAAAACATAATTTAAAATACCAGTGTGCTCCTAGCTCCAGGGGAAGTATTAACTAACTAAGCAAATGCCTGTTGTGGGAGGATGTTATTGAAATGCATAGGGAGGGCTCAGACGTCGCTGTGAAAGGCCCAGTGTGTGGCAGCAACTGAAGACGGAGGACTCCTGAGGTAACTCACTCTATTCTTTGCTGTTATAACATACTGTATGTTATAATCTACTCCAAATAAAATATTTTTTATCCAGCCAGGCACCTAATTAATATTTAACTAATTTAGTGCATGCTTTTAAAGTCTTTACATTTGTCATTTATACAAGGGAAGAATAAAATAATATGTAAATGTAAACATACATTTTAATATTTGCCTACAAATGTTTCTAACCCAGTCCAGAGAATATATTTATTTGCAGAGTGTGCTGGGTACAAAGGAGAAATGCTTCTGCAAACTTCTCCACGGGCCACTCCTTGATTCTGTTTAGAGTGACAATCACATTTTAAGAAGCTGATCGAATCAAACTTTATATTCATGCATTCTCTGCTTGAAAGATGCATTTTGTTCATGGTTATTCCTGTGATTTATTTTATTTATATTATTCCTGTGATTTTATTTTACTAGCTAAGAAGAGCCTGAGATTCCTTTTATTATAAACACTACTCAATACTGTGTGTGAATTACAACTCCAGTTCGCCCAGTTAAACTCACCTCTCCTCTGTCCAACAATTCATTAGCGTGGGGTGCCAATGACAGCCGAAAAAACAACTCTCATCGACTATAATCTGAATGGCTGGAGCAGGAGTGCACACACAACCCCAGGGATGCGGCAGAGTGCTCCCCTCATTAACAACAATGAGAGCCCCCTGCCGAATGACATCAGTTCAGCTGGTGGCTCCCATTGGACCAGAGTCCCCACATGCGCCATTGGACTGGGGAAACGTGAGTGTGTACCAGTTCTCAGTGGGGTTTCACACATCCGGACATCCCAATTCAGGATGCCCCAAGGGAAAGCCAGAAGAGGACCCTGGAATCTTTTGGATTCCAGGCCAGCCATTGGTGGGTTTTGTTCCTCTTTAAGCAGCACTTTGCAGTCCTTGATAAGCCCCACTAAACTGAACCCCTTTTTGCTCACTTATTATACACTGTCCAATTAATGAATTTCTCAAGGATCTTGACATTCTGAGAGCAGAACAAGGATGGCTCACGTATGCTAGAGAGGGGTCAGCATAAAGGATAGAGTTCACTGGGGGCATAATTTATTAAATTTTTGAGCAGGCACTATATGAGCGTCTCTTATGAGATGCTATCAGCTCCCACACTGCTGAGGTGGCTGGAGTCAGCCAGCACCCAGCTAGCACTCGCTTCCAGACGGCAACTGGGCGCAGAGCTGGCCTTGTAACAGGCAATGTACTAGCGATCCCTAGTGCAGGCTGGGAGCACCAGAAAGACAACAATTTTACCTCTAAAGAACACAGAGCCAACACGGGCGCTGTGAAAACAGAAGTGCAGGGTGACAGCGCCTGTTGTAACGCCCCATTTTTTATTTTTTGACAGTCAGGGCAGCAAATTTTTAAAAATAACTTGAAAGACATGACACAGCTTTTTCACAGCCCATATTACAAGCTTGCAGCGCAACACAAAAGTGCCTAAAATGCATACAAAAACAATCCCAAGCAGCCCAGGCATTTATTTTTTACACATTCGCAAAAACATGTATCAAGGTGTATACATACTTTTTGAAGGCGCTGTAAGAACCAGGGTAGGCTGATTCTTTGTACGTAGGGCATTGTAATTCGAGATGCCCTGCTGTGTGAACCCCACTCCCACTTCATCTATAGTCACCTCAATCCGGCAATTCTATGGCATATGCACTGCTTGGCCTGGGTAAACCTGCTGTGTGTGCTTGACGTGCCTGGCAGACTTCAATACATAGCTTGCAGGGGAGGCTAAGGGGTGCATGGCTAAACAGAGCTGAGCTTAGCTTAGCTGCGGACCGTATGCCATCCCCTGATACCTCTGCTGTGCACTCTATGCTCAGGTTTGCCAGGAGCAGAGAGGCCGTACAGCAGGGATGCCTGGGCCACACTGCTCATGAACCATGGGATCATCAGTGAGTTCGTCAGGTTTGCCTGGATTTATGGATGTAGGCAGATGCTCAGTGATGTGGAATGAAGACGCATGCTCAGAGGTAGTGGATGAAGGGGGACAACCAGGTGTGGGAGATGCAAGGGGATGCCAAGTGATGGGGATAAATGATGATACCTAGGAGTGTAGGATTCCCATTGGTGCGGATTAGAGGGGGGTGCCCAGCAGCAGGGGATGCAAAGGGAGGCCTGGGTGTGCAGGGAGATGCTCAGCGATGTGGGATGGAGGGGCATGATTCAGAGTGGGGGATGAAGGGGGAGGCCCAGGTGTTGGGGATGAATGGGATGCTTATTGGTGGGTAATAAAGGTGGATGCCCAGTGGTGGGGGATGAAAAAGGAGGCCTATGGGTTGGGGGTGCAGGGAAATGCTTAGTGATGTGGGATGAAGGGAAATGGCCAGTGGTGAGGTATAGAGGGTATAAAAAACACAAGGAACCCCCACCACAAGTGGGGGAACAGCTTGTACCTGGCCCTTTTCTGCTATGGGTCCTGGTAGAAGCTGCCTCCACTACTCCATGGTATGTACACCACTGAATAGATGGTTAACCTTGCAGACATGCTATATAGACATTTGCGCTTCCATCAGTAATGAGCAAACTGCAGACAAAGTTCTAACTTTAAGAAAAGTCAACAACTAAAAACTGAGATAGAAAGAGGAGAGGAGTTACAGTACATGAAAAAATTAATTGCTAAGTGAGTTTTTTTCTTTTACTAGAAGATATTCATTAGTGGTAACAAATATTTTTGGGCATACCATTGTGCTTTAAATTGGACCAAAAGCTGGACTCTGTAAGACTTCAGGGCTGACTGATTTTCTCACCCCAGGGGATCCAGATTTGGGACGCTCTTAAAACCCTTTCTCCCCCTTTGGGTCCCTTGTAAAACTCCCCTTCTCCCCGATACTACAGCGCATATGCGAGCCGCAGCCATCGCCTGCTATACCCCCCTCACCTGGCATTTGCGAGTGGCTAGAGCAGGCACATTGCCTGTTAGAGGGTAGTGGGGATGCGCCCGCAATTCCCCTGGATGGGCGTAGGCGAGCACACTGTTTGGATAGGAGCTTGAGCATGCACCTTAGGGGAAGGTGATATTACTGGGTGGCCTGAGGGGTTTCACAAAGCGGGGAATCCTGAATCTGGGCACCCCAGGGGCAAGGACCAAAACCCAGGATAGTCCAAATCCTTTAAAACGGCTCAAAACCTTATGCAGCCAGCTCTGGAATATAAAAGACTCCAGGATAGGCTGCTAGGGATCTTAAATCAGGATGTCCCTCTGTCTCAAACCCCCAGGTAAGCTCACCCTTCCCAGCCATTCCGCAACTCTTTGTTAGCTGGCGCCTGCATCCTCAGCATCTCTGTAGCTGCGTGTGCTCCTGCGCGCAGACGTTAAGATAGGCTGGGGCGCAGGTGCAAAAAGGCCGGGGATGTAGCAAAGTCACCTGGCACTCTTGAGATCAGCCAATCGGTGATCACATAAGTGCCAGAGGGCATGGAGCTTAGGCGGTGGAAAACTTAAAAAAAAAAAGAAACAGTACTCGGAGGTACTGAAATGAGCATGGTGGCCTAGGAAGGGTTTTGTTAAACCAGCCTGGAATAATTGCTTCTGCTATTACTACTGCAAATCTTTTACCAATAATGCAAAGTTTTGGGTGGAAATTTGAGTGGTCAATGCTGTTGCTCCCAACAGGCTGGCTCAGAACTGGGTCAGTTCCCGCTGTGGAACGTTTCCACTATTGATTCTCCTTCTTTCGTGTATACAGTAAGCTTGGCAGGATTTTTCTCATGCTGGGTATGTATGTCACTCCTTGTATATTAGGCAGATTTTTATTATTGTATTATTTTGGGATAATCTCCTTATCCAATTATCTAATGAATAGTTGAAGTTTATATTAGTATTACAGTTTTGTGTAAATGTTCCCCGGTCCAACGACGCATGCACAAACAATGGCTGCATTCCTGCTATCCCTTCAGCATGGCGTGTGCCCGTGCCAGGCATTTGTGTATGGCCAGCGCGGACACGCTCCCTGTTAAGGAGGAGCGGTAGATGCGGCCGCCAGCACGTTCTGATCCACTTACCTTAGACAAACTCTTGGCCGAAGGAGCAGGGGCAGATCTGAGCTGGATGAAAGACTGCGCATGAGCCATAGAACTGAGGAAGGGTGAGTGAGATCGGGCAATCTGGGGGGTTTCACACAGCGGGCAACCCCGATATCTGGGTTTCCGGGGGCAAGGACCAAAACCCTGGATAGTCAAAATCCTGGGTTTTGGTCCACTTTAAAGTTATTTTGGGGCAATTTTTGAATATTACTAAGATGCAGAATCTTACACAAACAGTACAAAGCCACACATTTATGATCAAATTACTTATTTGAAGCTTTAGGTATTACTGTACAAAGAAGTATATTTGAATAATAAAAACATGTCTGAGATTCTCTTTAATGGTTAAAAAGCCAACATATGGAGAGCCCTATGTTAGGCTTGATAGACGGCTAATAAAGAGGCCAAAAACACATCTACTCATGAAAGGAATACTAAGTAAAGGGAGTGGCTCTTTCCTAGAATGGAAAGTATTTACACAGCGCCCAACCCAATGAATAATAGATTTACACATCACCCCCTTCTTTATGTCTCTGTACCATCCAATGCACTCAGAAAGCCACTGCGTGTGAAGTGCCAGGGATTTGCCTAACATTTACACAGCCAAACACCTTCTACTAGTGGACATGTGTTTTGAGCATGCGTCTCTCATCAACATAACGCTAGAACAATTTTGGCTGTATAAAATGTACAATGGCATGGTGTCTTGAAACCCCCGTGAGAATGGTCGACTTAAGTCTATAATTGTATTTATTTATTTTTTATATTGAGATGATCCGTTCATTCTAGTAGTACATTACTTTACCTAGTTTAGGTATCTTCTTAAATTTTTTTCATCACTATCTATTTCTGTGTAATATGATTACTTTGTTTAATTTACTTGTGTCCTTTTCTTTCCATTCCCAGCCCCCGATCCCCCCGCCACACTTTCTACCACTCTTCTTCTCAGTATGCCTTCTGTAGTTTCAGTAAGGATGCTTTAAGGGTGGCTGGAATTTTTGCATTAAACACTGTGTTAGTAAGTTGTTGTACCATGTTAGCCATCGATGTAAGCAGGAAATCCAAGGTTAAGGTAATACCATTTATTGGATAACTCAATATGATTGAAAATGCAAGCTTTCGAAGCTTTTCAAGCTTCTTCTTCAGGCATAATACAGATCTGTATTATGCCTGAAGAAGAAGCTTGAACAGCTTTGAAAGCTTGCATTTTCAATCTTATTGAGTTAGCCAATAAATGGTATTACCTTAACCTTGGATTTCCTGCTTGCATTAAAAACTCAAAACTATATTTGGTTCCTTATAGTTTGCTTCATGTCTAAGTAACACAGAATTTTAGTAGAAATCCAACTCTGATCAGCCTAAATTATCCAGCTACTAGTGTGTGCTTGTGCCACTCCGTGAAATTAGATTCCTATTTATCCTCAACAACAGTGAGGTTTATTAAACATCTCTAGGATTTTTTTTTGTGCCAAGACATATTCATTTAACCCCAGTTAGAGATTCTTTGTGTGGTTGTAAAATTAAGCACACAGAGAATTGTAATTTATAAATGTCCAGCAGAATTTTTGACCAAAATCAGTCATTACAACACTATGGCATAAATTGTACTTGCCTTACTCCACGTTGTATTGCAACTGCTTTTATGAGAAAAAGAAAAAAACAGATTTTTAAATCCAATTGGATCATTTTTACCAGTAAGCATAAAAATAATTGATAGTCTTAAATTATATAACAAAAGTAGACCTCAAATCCTTTTTTGAAGCTGTCAATTGATCCTGTAACAAGATCATGTAGAAATCTTTTTTTTTTTTTTCCACAGATTTAAATTTCTTATAAGAGTAGTGTTGGCCAAACCTGAACAGCAAAGTTCAGGTTCATACCAAACTTTTTGAGTTCAGGTTCCCAAACCCGAACTTCAGCCAGAAGTCTGTGTTCAAAGTTGGCATTCCGCCGGAACATGGTAAGTCTGCTCAGCAGCACATCAACCAGCTTAAACTGATGCAGAGTGTGCAACAGCACTTACCTGAGACAGTGATCCGGTCGGCATTACATTATTTCTTCGCTCAAAACAGCTACGGTCGTGGCTTCAAAATTATGGCCGTCCCCAAGAGTGAGGACACTGGCAGCAGCTAGCAGCACTTCTAGTGCCAGCTGCCAGTGTCCTCACTAATGGGGGACAAAAACTCTCTATATAAACTCTAATATGCTTTATTGTTTTTCTCTTTTGAAATGTAAAATAAACTTCTGTGTCAGGATTGTGCCCCTAGACCCATGATTTATTTATCAGCATACTGTTTCCAAGTTTCTTATATTCCTGTGGCTCTATATTTTTGATGAAGTAGATGATTAGCAAGCCAGGGTCAGGAAGTCTGTACCACGTACACCAAACACACAATTTGGTGTATGTTGCTAAGGTACACACACCGCTGCTAGAGAAAAATATTTTCTTTTAGAATACAGAGTTGCAAACGAATAGGACATCATTTTGGCACTCAATAATGAAACTTTTAACCCTTCTAATGGCAGCTATGTAAAATGTATGGAGTTCCCTCTCCTACCGTTGATCGCCAGCTAAGCCAACAGGCCCTCTTCCCCCTGCTTCTGCCATCATAGCCATTGTCACCATTAGCCCTGCCCCTCATCCCACTTCTGGCCTATCAGATGCCGTGATCGCTGGCAAGAGGGATGGAGGGGCATGGGATCCTCTGATCCCCTGCCTCTCCACCCCCCACCACCCTCCAGCAATCCCCCATATATGTCATCAAGATTGGCGAGGGACAGAGGAGCTGACAATCAGAGGTGAGTAAAGAAAAACATTTTTTTTTAATGTCATTTCCTCTGGTGTGGTGTTTTTTTCTGTTAATCCTTTGTGGATTAGTAAGGGATCCATGAGAACCCTATACCAGTTCACAAGGCTCGGGGGCTGGCAAGTCACCTGCAGCTAGCGAGTGACTTGCCATTAACCTTCAGCCCCTCATTATTTGCCTCCCCAAAGCCCAGGGATGGCAAAGGGGCTACAAAGCTATGCTGCATTGTAGCCTTGCAGGGTAGAGGGCCAGAGAAGCTAAGGGTAATGCTGGGAAGGGGGGACCCCGCACCATATTTATGGGGATTTTTAAGGGTTAAAAATCCCCCCAAAAATGGTATACTCCTTGGAGGGGGGCCCCTATGTCATTTTTTTAAATTAACCCTTTATGTCCCATCACTCAGCAGGTATAAAAGGCTTCCAGCAGGGGAGCCGAAGCCAGTGATCTCGTGGGACAGTGCTCGGGGATGGATCGATCAGATCAGAGGTATTAAAAAATGAAATAATAAAATATTTAATTCTAATGTGTGCATGCCTTTTTTTTTATATTTAACATTTGTAAACTGGTAAGGGATCCATGAGACCCCATTACAAGTTCACTAGGCTTGGGGAATGGCAAGGCAGAAGAGCCAGTGCCATTTAGGCTGTGCCGGCTTACAGCCTGCAGCAGGAGGGGGGGGGGGCAGCTGGCCCTTGCACCCTGTTCTACAAGCCCTGCATAGATGATCCCCTGGCTGCTTATGCTCGGTAGGGGGACCCCACAGAATTTTTAAGGGTGCCCCACACCATTTTTTTTATTTAACCCTTTAAATTGTGGATAGTAGTATTTTATTTCTAAATGTTATAAAATGCTCTTTACAGTTTGGGGGGTCTCCTGGGCAGGAACAGCTACCAATACACCAACACATATGTGTTACCGTTGTAATCGGGAGAAATGGGGCTTTCACATTCAAGATATTTTTATTAATAAAATAAATGTTTTATTTAAAATAAATTAGACAATTTTTCAGAAAATAATTTGTTATCCTTCCCTTGACAGTACCTATGCATGTTGGGTATTGTTCTGTTTGGGGGACCTTGCCTTTTCAGATTTAATTTGTCTTTAATTTATTTTTCTTGTCTGCATATTGTGTTTTTAGGAAAAAGTGGCTTTGATTCTGCTTTTTTATTATGTTTAGGGAAACCCAGTGCAACCAAAGAATTAATTGAGGGATTACTTCCAGAAAACTGTGCCCACATCATCAAGCCTAGTACGCTTAGAAAGCTTGAGATGTGTAATTTCAGAGAATATATAGTTTGTGGGTGTATTTCAAATGTAAAAGGTTGTTTTACTTGAAAAACTGCAAGGTGCGCAGTTGTATTTTATCTGAAAATATCCTAAACCGCTGTTTCAGTTTGGGGGAGACTCCTGGGCAGGAAAGGCTGTCTACCAATACATATGTGGTACTGTTGTAACTGGGAGAAATGGGGATTTACATGCAATAAGATTTAATTGAAAAACATATTTTTTATTACAAAAAAAAAACAAGTTGTAAAATATATTTTTTTATTTTTTTGCACATATTTCACCCCAAAATATTGAAAGTAAACAAGATATTTCATGTTAAAGCCCAGATTGAATGTTAAAGCCCAGACTGAAAAAAACAATATATAATATCCTGGGTAATCCCTTCAAAAATCACAGCTCAAAATAGAGTGACAAAGACTCTAGGCTTGTAGTTAAAGGGTTAAAATTGCCATTGAAAGTGAAATTAGCTTTTAACCACCCAACCCAACTCTGCCCCTAGGGTTTCTTGGAAATCTAGACCATATTTAAATGAACGCAGTCATGTACATTGTGATTAAATAAGTGGATTAATCATCCACTTACAGCAGGATTTAATTTATGCATTTATGTATCTGTGTTGTTTCTCTGTGCAACTGCATCCTGAACTGGGATGCCCTGCTGTGTGTACCCCCCCCCCCAGGTCGCTCTGTTCCACTTACCTTCCTTCTGCTCCCACGGCACAGACTCAGCCGAGAGAGTGCGCTGATCGGCTCAGCGGAACCCTCAGCCAATCAGCGAGCTTGCTGTCACTCGGCACCTGAGTGACGCTGCCAGCCGCATCCCCAGTCCACCTTTTAGCTGTGGCTTGCCCATTCAGAAAGGCGAGGTGCGCACACGGCTAGAAGTAAGCGGGATGTGGCCAGGGTGCACAGATGTGGTGAGGGCTCCAGGAGAAGGTGAGTGAAACTGGCAATGGGGGGGGGGGATTTCACACAGCGGCGCATCCCAATTCAGGATGCCCCAAAGAGTGGAACTCGAACGGCCCTGGAGTCTTTGGGCCTCTGATGTTCTTCTTTGAAAGTAATCACACAATTTTATTTCTTGCTACCATGATGGATTGCAGTTATCTTGCTATCTGACTTAACCAGCTTTTCCAGTTCTACCCACCTCCTTTTAGACATAAACAAAAGGCTTGTACCTAGATTAGAGAAGTGCAAGAGCCTATGTAATATTTAAAGTGATATTTCAGACAAAGCCAATTGTTAGACTAAACTGTTATTCAAAATGAAGAAGATATGGCCAAGATTGCAGTTTTACGATTTCTCATATGAAGCATGGTGGCGTAGCCATTGGAGTTGATGTTGCATAACAATCAGCATAATGTCAGCATCAATACAGGGCGAGTGTGGTCTGGGCTAGCTCCTCAAGCTAGTATTGGTGGTCCACATCTGCAGCTGGTGCTGGAGGGTCAGATGAGGAAGTGTATTTCCTCATTCACGTTGCCGAGCAGATAGGAGGCAATGCCTGATTATTTGTTTTAAAGAGGAACTTCACAGGCCCTGGAGTCTGGGCAGTTGGAATACTGAATTATTGATTTTGTAGCCACCTGTATTTAGAAGGGATATAAAGTGCAAGTGCTATCCACTAGCAACAAACCATAATTACATGTGTGACAGAATTAGAATCTATAATCTATAAGATTTCAGGGCTGCTGAATTCTCTCCGCCTGGGGCATCCAGAATCGGTATGCCCCGCTGTGTGAAACCCCCTAGCTCATGCATGTGCCGTTGGACCAGGAAAGAAGGTAAGGTTGCGGGCGACCTGGAGAGTTTCACACAGCGGGGCATCCCGATTCTGGATGCCCCGGGGAAGGTAGCATGCTCGTATACGTGAGATGAAGGGAGCAGATACAAGCGTGCTGATTGGACGAGAGGGCTGCCCATACGAGTGAGATCGGGTGACCTGGGGGGGTTTCACACAGTGGCAAGGACCAAAACCTGGGATAGTCAAAATCCTGGGTTGTGAACCACATTATACAGAACCGTGCAAATCAAAACCGTGCATAATACATTCATCACTTAATATTAAAGTGCAAAGAGTGTCTGTAAACCAACAATATATTTATATATCCCTAACCTGCCGAAGCACAAATATAACCAAATATCATACAATACGCTGTGCTGTTTAAATAGGCAATGATATCAAAATTATACTGACCTGAATATTGTGTCCTACTGGGAATGCCGGCCACCCTGCACTGCACCCCTCTTATGTTACTCTTACTCTTACTGAGTAAAACCCCCCTGAAGCCCCGATACACTCACCTTCTCCCGGAGCCCTGGACGCATCTCTGCGCTGCGGCCACATCCCCACTAACCTTTAGCTGTGCCCAGCCTTTCTGAATAGGCCACAACTAGAAGCAGGCTGCTCAGCCAATCGGCGCACTCGTTCTGGTCCGAGCCTTTGCCGTGGAAGCAACAGGAAGTTGAATGTTTGGGGTGACCTGGAGGAGGGGGATAGACACAGCGGGGCATCCCAATTCAGGATGCTGCCACATAGAGGAACAACACTCCAAAGACTCAAAATTGGGTATGTTGTTTCCCTTTAACCTGTTGCATGAAAAATGAAAAAGCCTGTGAGAGGCTGGTGATTATATTTTTCTTAAACTGGGTATCCAGTCAAATGTAACCCCTTGGGCTTGGGTTACAAAAAAAGATACCTTACTTCACACGGGATACATGTGGGATCTATACAGAAGCTGCATTCCCCGTTCTGTGCCCTCTCCTGCCAGCCCATTCAAGTGAAGGTAAGTCTTTTTTTTCCTGGACCCCCCTGTCCAGCCTCAGTACCAAGGGAGGGTGGCAGGGTGAGGAGGTTTACTTCCAGTCTGGACATCTGCTTTAATAGATACACTGTATATAAAACAAAACATAATGTTTCATCTTTAGTCAATAAATGGGGACTGAAAACATATACATCACTATTTGGCGTATATGGTCTGCACGGACAAAAACAAATGTCTTAACTAGGCTTTATTTGTAGAAATGTGTTAAATAAATGTTTCTTTTTCCAGGAAAATATAATGGCTCATTACAAGCTCACCTATTTCACCTTCAGAGGAAAAGGAGAGCTCCTTCGCTACCTTTTTGCTTATATGAATGTCGAATACGAGGATCATAAAATTGAATTTGCCAACTGGCCTGAGCACAAGTCCTGTATGTATTACACTATAAATCAGACTTAATAGACATTATGGCATCAGATAGCCAAATGTTAAACTCATGGTCAGTGGGAGATATATATATATATATATATATATATATATTTCAGAAACAAGGATAGCTGGGATTAAGGCGCCCCCAATGGCCTTAGCGGTCAGTGCCATCTCCTTGCTTGCCCTCCTTTAGAAACAGCCCTGTCTGTATGTGACTTAGATATTTAAACTTATTTTTCTTATCTTAAACCTTATTATTATTATATTATGATTATTATATGAGGGATTTTTACTTAACTTTGCACAACTCCTCTACTTCTTTGGAGAAAGTTGCGAGCCATTCTGGAGACCCTTTCCAACTCAACACCCAAATAGGTATAAGATATTTAAAAATGCACTTTTCTTGCACCATGTGTTTAATGACCCATGGAAGTAATTTTTAGATAGTAATTATTCATGTGTGATAACAATGTATAAAATAAAAAGCAGCCTCAATAACATGTAAATAAAAAAGTATGTAATTACTGTGTTCATATTTTTTCAGCTTACCCATTTGGAAAGCTACCAGTTTTAGAAATTGATGGGACTCTTTACTATCAAAGCCTTGCTATAGGCAGATATTTGGCCAGAAAAGCAGGTAAATATTACAATTTGTTACATTGTGAAATGGGAGCCAAACTTATGATACATCCACCTCACAAAAATACTATATGAAACATATAAACATGGCATGTGTGGTAACAAGACTCAAGAAAGTTCATTCACTTTGGGAAACTTTGGGAACTCTTGATTATTTTCAAAGCCATCAAATAAAAATAAATGATAACAAATTAGCACATATTTAAAATTATAAATGATACTGGTCTTGGAGCCCCTCTAGCTGATTTGTCTGCTGCTGAAAAGCGTACTATTTCAGGAAATCTAGGTATGTTCCTCTTGTTGGGGTGGGGGTTAGGTTCTTTATCATTTTAAAGTTTACACAGCAACTATTTTTAAAAACATCAGGAAGCAAGCTGGACAGACACTATATGATATAAAAATTACATACGACAAATAAGAAATGAAGGCTGGCCCAAATACTGTATCTACAGTGGCATCTGCCATCTTCATTCTCTCTCATGTACAATTTGAATGGAAACGCCCTGCATTGCATAAAAGCAAGTTCTGCTTCACAGGGGTGGGGCCAGAATTATATAGGTGCTGATTTTTCTAAGGGCCCAATATGGTGACGGGGTACTTTAAGACTTTATATATTTATATAATGAATGTTAACCTTATTTGCTGCTCTCACTCACATTGCTAACTTTTTCTGTGGAGGATACTTCTAAGAGCCCATTTACTTCAGATTTCAAATGATTGTATTATTGTATTGTATTGTATTACTGTCTGTCACAAAATGTATATGAAACCCATTGCATTTTTATAATTTTTTTTATGCTGTCAACCAGTATGGAACTATATAAAATGTGGGATTTAATGAATATACACATACTGTCTGTGACATTTTCTTTCTATTTGTAATATAGGTCTGACAGGAAAGACAGAGCTGGAGGACATTCGTATTGATGCTATATTGGACACGATTGATGATTTTGTGACACAGTTTCCCTGGTTCAGTGATAAAAGCGTATGTTACTGTACTTTGCTATGTACGATTAGCACATGTATTTTTAAACATAAAAAACATAGTGCCCGGCGTTTGTGGCTATGTTCATTACTATTTCATGAAAACGTGATAATTTGCCACAGACTGAAACAAAATTCAGTCAGATGCTAATATGCTAAAAGAAGAAAGGTGCTGACATGACCCATAATTGGCAGTGCCTCACAGAGCAGAAAAGGCAGCCCCTTCAGCGCCATCTGCTGATTGCTGCACATCATCTATACAGGAACCTGGAAGAAGCTAAGAGCCCAATTTATTATATTTACTATTAAAGAGGGACATTGGACAGTCTGGGGAGTTCTCAAATGCTCCCCAAAATGTTCCCTCTGTTCCCTTTTAAACATCCGATTCTACATTTGGCAGGTTTTAACTTACCTGTCTTGAGCTCCTCCTCCTGCGCTCGACCATACTTCTCAGGCGCTTTCGTAGGGCAGCGTCATCTTGTCTTCATCTATGCCCCACGATGCACTGCGCCGCACCCGAGATCTCGCACCTGCGCAGTGTAGTGCCCAGGGAAGCTGCAGCAGCAGGAAAGCGGCCAGACTTCGAAGCAACTTGTGAGGGCGGAGGGGGCAGGAGAGAGGAAGAGGGGTGGATGTCAGAGGACGGCTAAGCTCCCCAGGTATCTTTTAGGGGTAGATACATGTCCTATGGCTAGCCTGGTCTGCTCTGATGTAGCGTCCCGCCACATCCACGGCACTGGAGATCACTCTTTAAAAACTCTGAGGCACACAAAGTTCCAAAAAGTGATCTAAACTTTATTTGTACAGCTCAGTATTTATATACAGCATCTCAGAACTTTCTAGAAGCTACTATGTCTTAGTGACGTAGATGTTACTGGGCAAGCTTGGCCGGGCAGTTTTGGCCAGTTTCATCTTATCAGTACATTCCACAGGTGGTCCCATGATTAACAAGAAAGGAAACACACTGTTCCCTGTAATCGTGGGCCACGTGCTGGCACCTCTACATGAAATGGTGTCTACAAATATAAAATGGAGTCATTGCAGACAATATAAAAGGATACAGGTTTCCCTTCAGCATCTATCACAGATGGCTAAGATGCTGGGGGATGGAAAATACAGGTTTACAGCGCAACACAAAAGTGCCTAAAATGCATACAAAGACCATTCCAAACAGCCCAGGGGTTTCGTGGCACATGCAGCAGCACAACATTTTAAAAAATCCCAGCCCATTAAACTGTATTGGATGAGGCCACACAGTAAGGTCACACAGTGCAGGGTGAGCGCCTAGTCTGATCTGGCAATCGGAATGGGCCTGATGTTCTTCCAGGGGTACCCCTGGAAGAATACTGGACTTGTGCCAAAAAGCTGAATGGCATTAAACCAGACCTTGAGCATAATTTAATGAAAAGCCCAAACCCTTAAATAACTATTCCCCAGCATTTTAAATTAATATATTTTAAGTTTGTAGTCACTTACTTATTATTCATTCCCCCACCGGGCTGCAATCCTGTTCAAGACTCTAGGATATGGGTGCCATAACATACTGAGGAGAGGAGAGCAGGATAAAGTTCAGGGGGGCAGGTTATAACTGTGCTTTGCACAGACAGCGCAGAGCTGAAGCAATCCCAGAATGCAGAGCGACGCAGTCATAACACACTTCCTGTTTGCAGGCTGCCTGATGCTCCATGAGCCACCATCTTGGTTGTTTAAAGGCTCATAAAATGCAGTAGATGCAGGTAAGATGATTTTTAATGTGAACAATCTGTATGAACAGGGTGGAGAAAATATATAAGATAGGCTCTTATTCAGGGTGAAGGTCCGCTGAAAGTCCTGACTTTGTATTTCAGGGGAGGTAGGCATCACTGGCGGTCACTCGAATGATGAATTGACCCAGATCTGGGATAGAATCCTAGCTTCCGCCCAGATACGAATCCCATCACTAGTTGTAATATTTCTTTATAGCTCTATTGAGTAATGGGTTTTCCCAAAGCTCTGTTTCATAGGGGGTTTTGAATTAATTTTGGGATGAGGAGAGTTAATGAAAACACAACACAATTTTGGACAACATTTTAAAAAGCTAAATACTTACCTGACCTACAGAACATTACAATCTCACCAGCAGTGACTTGCCCAATCGTACTCTGCTTTTGTGCTGACAACGTCTGTTGTATATAAAATAAGCTTGAATGTTTGAATCATCACAGGAGAACTGATAAATGCATACAGATTTTAATGCATAAATTAAACATACTGAAAACAGTAAATAAACATGACCTATATAGAGTAGGTACTGGATTTTATGTCTATGGCTTGTTTTGAGGAACAGCCCCACTATGTGAGCAGGTAACACAAGACAGATTTGCAATGGGGTGGCAAGCAGAAAATGTTTGGGGACTACTCATCTGATTGATGGAGAATTTAAAAAGCCTCTATCTTACTCTTTTACTTGGTAAATGTACAACACAACACACATTAATGTACTTGAATTTTGACCCTAAAATGATTTGATGAACATTTCAACTTGAACTATGAATTGACCTATACTGTTCTATTTGTTTAGGCAATGGCTGATTACCTGGAAAAAAATGGTCCAATAGTCCTTTCTGGTTTGGAAAAGGAATTAGGGGAAAACAATTGGTTTGCAGGTGACTATGTAAGTAAACCATTTCACTGTATTTAGAGGCTTTGTTAGCCCTAGTTTCAGGGACTCCAGCTTTGGTTCTTGCTGAAAAGACAGACTTACGTGAGGTTGCCCTATAACCTTGGTGGGGTGGGGGGGTCTGAAGCTGTACTGCAAGGTTTTGGCCCTTCCACACAATGTGCTGCACTCGAGGTTATAGGGCAACCTCAGGTAAGCCTGCTCCCAATTTATCTATTGCATTGTATGTCCCAAGAGTTAGGACTGCACCTCACAGAGGCACCTTGGCGCTTGGTGGTGCAGCTTTGGCATACTTCTGCAGATGTGTGTGGACCAAGACCTCTGTTTTTAACAAGATTAAGGTACATATTATAGGTTTGGCTGCAAGCTAACAGGTTTGAGTGCTGTGGCCCCTTTAAGACTTGTGCAGTAATATTTCAGGACAGCATAACTCAATGAGTAGATTTCAGGACAATACGCTGACCAAATAATAGCAACATAGTTTGTGGATACAATACATTTTCCCACACTATGGCTGATGCTTCAGCCTTGCTGGTGGACACAGCTTAACAAAGCTTGCTTATACCAGATCTGAAACAATTTTCCGAACTCGGAAGCCCTCCTACACAAAGCTGCTAGAGATAATCCCAAGGTTTTTCTCAGTACAAGAACAAGTTATGTTACAGTGCAAACTAAAGAACATGTGATTAGAGACAGACACCTGACCAACAACATTTCTGTCTAGATGACATACAGTAACTTCAACTAAATCATATATATACCTATCTTTGGAAGGCCCTCCAGACCATTCCCTCAAGGTCCCTGGGGACTGACACTCGCACGCCACACCAATTTGTGAGTTTAGCAATAAGCCTTTATTAAGCAAAAGCGCATTAAAAACATCTTAAAAACAAGGACATTTCATGGTGCAATACCATCCAAAAACCACACGGGGGAGCCAAATGGCCAGATTTTGTGATACAATGCTAAATTTCAATACCCATATATTACCTATCTAGTAAAGTGCTAAAGTGCTTATTAACACATAACGACCCAATAACATCAATATAAGCCAGCAGGACCCAACCCAGAAACAGGCCCAGCAGGAAACATCAGTGCAAATAGTGACATATAACACAATGTACAACATATAACAATACGTGACCTTACTGTGTACTGGCCAGACATGGGTCCCCCCCGGCAAGCCCACGCGTTCCGAGCCTCTAGGGCTCTTTCTCAAGGCTAAGAGGTGAGTCTAGACTACCCCCCCACTCACCTTAAGTACTGTTCCATCCCTCCGTCCGCCCGCCACCGCCCTGCACGCACACATCCGGCCTCAGAGCATGTAGGGGGGAGAATATGAACAGGAGAAAAAAAGAAAGGAAGAGGAAAGGAAATAAAGAAAGGAAAAAAGGAAGAAGAATTATGAATGCCCCCTGTATTGACCCCAGACTCACCGTCCAGCAGTTAAGTTGGTGGAGGGCATACAGGGCCCACTGGTTAATAGTGGTTAATACTGGTTAATAGTGGTGAATATGGGGGGGTAGGGAGGAGTTATTGTGAGGGATGTATATATGGACCCCATTGAAGAAAAATTTCACTTATATTGGGGTATCCCCTTTCAGGATGCCATTTGTGTTATGGCCATTACTAGTGATCGGGTGTCAAGTCCCTAGTTTATGTATATTCCTTGTCATTGAAGAAAAATTCCACTTACATTGGGGCATCCCCTTTCAGGATGCCATTTGTGTTATGGCCATTACTAGTGACCGGGTGTCAAGTCCTTAGTTCATGTATATTCCTTGTCACTTTGAAGGGGCCATCTAAGTAGGAGATGTATTTAGCCCCCCAGGAGGGGATCCATCGTATGTGGTGGGGAATAAACTTGGGCTCGGCCCGTGGTGGGTTTCACAGATATTATTATTAGCCACAGAATTACAGGTCTATAATAAATGTACAGTAGTGTATATAGATTAGGGTTTGAATTGTTGTATTAGAGTGCTGTGTATTTAATATTATTAAGCATAAAATGTTTTTATTCAGTAGGCTATTTTGAACAACCTTACAGGAAGTACTCACCTTTCCCTCGGTCCAGTCCGCCACTTTTGCACTGCCAGCTGTCGCAACTCCTCTTGCTCGCGCCTGGCGCCGTTCTTATAGGGTGGCGCGGGTGTGTACAGGGGGGAGATGACACGCGTACAGCCTCACACTTTTTCCGGAGGTTTGCGCTCCACGGTGGAGCGCATACACACTTCCAGTCCGGCACTGAGCGCTTCCGGCCGGAGCGTTCTGAGGCCGGATGTGTGCGTGCAGGGCGGTGGCGGGCGGACGGAGGAATGGAACAGTACTTAAGGTGAGTGGGGGGTAGTCTAGACTCACCTCTTAGCCTTGAGAAAGAGCCCTAGAGGCTCGGAACGCGTGGGCTTGCCGGGGGGGACCCATGTCTGGCCAGTACACAGTAAGGTCACGTATTGTTATATGTTGTACATTGTGTTATATGTCACTATTTGCACTGATGTTTCCTGCTGGGCCTGTTTCTGGGTTGGGTCCTGCTGGCTTATATTGATGTTATTGGGTCGTTATGTGTTAATAAGCACTTTAGCACTTTACTAGATAGGTAATATATGGGTATTGAAATTTAGCATTGTATCACAAAATCTGGCCATTTGGCTCCCCCGTGTGGTTTTTGGACGGTATTGCACCATGAAATGTCCTTGTTTTTAAGATGTTTTTAATGCGCTTTTGCTTAATAAAGGCTTATTGCTAAACTCACAAATTGGTGTGGCGTGCGAGTGTCAGTCCCCAGGGACCTTGAGGGAATGGTCTGGAGGGCCTTCCAAAGATAGGTATATTTAGTTTGCTCTTGCAGTAGGGTCCCTTTTGGGCAGCGCACCCCATTTTACAAATTGGATTATTAGTATAGGTTGGCGCCACCCGCAACTTTACAGTTCATAAATCATATATATAAAATATTTTCTTTGGAACATATTTCCCACTTGAAAGTAATGAAACTTGCTGAGCCAGCATAAATCACTATACTTGATATGCAAAGAACTGACACGTATGATGGATGAGGGATTGTGATGTGTGTGTCTGAAGATATAGCACTGTGCTTGACCTGATATTGCACTGTGCTTGCGTTTTGACCCTGGCCTGTTTACTGATCTGCGTATGCGCTCGTGATTCTGGTCCTCGATACTTCCCTGTCCAGCTTCCCAGATACTGGGAACTCGGCCTAGCTCAGCCCAGCATTCCAGCAGTTCATTCCCTGGCTTCACAACCTGGACCTTCCCTGGCTTCACAACCTGGACCTTCCCTGCAGCCCAGTCTATTATCTAGTGAAGACAAGGGTTGGTCTTAAATCCTCCAGGTCAAGTGTTTAGTCGGTTCAACCCTGTTACCTGGCTCAGGTTTTACAGTTGCCTTGTTCAGCTCCACCAGCTCACAAGGGGGCTTCCTCACTTTCTGTAATCACCCCACTTATCAGTCTGACAAACATTTGCCCACAAATAACATGTTGAGTAAAAGCATTGGCAAACATCAGAAGAATTTAAAAAACAAAATAGCATTACAGAACAGGCTAGCTCAGGGGATAGGGTGTCAGAATTGAGCAGAACAGGCTAGCTCAGGGGATAGGGTGTCAGAATTGAGCAGAATGGAACATTCAAAATCTGGCCACTTTTTATTTTTTACAGGAAAAAAACATATTTATGTCGATGTTTTTCTGTGATATTTCTTCTTTACCTTTTTTTTCATATGTAATCTTTCGCTGCCAGCCTACCTGGAGTTTTTGTCACCCTTTGTTGCCAGACCATTTTGCACTTCACATGTGCAACTGTAATTTTTGAAGGGATTTCCAGGTCATTTTCACCATTTTGCACTATGTTTAACTGTGATTTTTGCATTAACATAAAATGTTTGTTTCTAATTTTTCTACTGTTCCTAAAATATTTTTTGAGTAATTTTTTAGAAAATTGTCTTCCTTATTTTAAATTAAACATTTGTCTTATTAAAGATAACCATATTGCATGTGAAAGCCACATTTCTCCTGCTTACAACGGTACCACATATGTATCATTAGCCCTGTCCAGTAGACCCCCCAAACTTAAAAGAACATGTTATCACATTTACAAATACAATAAAACTACTATCCACACTATAAAGTTTTAAATTGGCATGGGGCCCCCCTTCCCTGGTGGGACCCCATTGTTTGGGAACTTTAAGGGTTAAAAACCCTAAGAAATCCCTCCAAAAAATTGTGTGCGGTCCCCCTTACCCAGCATAACCAGCACGGGCACCAGATATGGGTGCTTGTAGAACAGGGCACAGGGACCAGCTTTGGTGGCCCCTGGCCCTGCAGGCTACAAGGCCGCACAGCCTAATGGCCGTAGGCCCTTCTGCCCCCCAGCCTTTGGGGAAGCAGGTAAGGGGGGCTCGGGGTTAAGTGGGTGCAGGAGCAAATGCAAGTTCTGAAAATTATTTAGTATCATGATAGGGCAAGTGAGTTTTTATTTTTTTTTTCAGCTGTGCAAGGCTATTGGTCCGGTTTAATGTCTCCATGCATAACTGTAATTCAGCCTTTTATTAATATAAAGCCCAAAACACATTTTGGTATACCTACCCTATCCCCTACATTCCAGATCCACCCAGCTTGATAGTTCCTGTATGCAACAAAACGCTTGTGACGCTAATGAAGAGTTCCAGATTTGGATCAGTGTTACAGCGGACCAACAGCCTGGCACAGTTGGGAAAAAAAACTCCCCCAAACTCACTTCCCCCATGTGAATGCATGATACTGAAGCATTGTCACCACATTTGCTCCTGCATCCACTCAAAGCTGAAACGCCACCTCAACAATTTTTTTTTTTACATGCCCATGGTACCCAGTGCGCTAACAGGCCTAGTCCTCACCAGACTCTCTAAGGTTTTTGTCATGAGCTAGGAAGCAGGACTTCCTAGAGGTTGTTAAGCAGCGGGCCATTCTAATAAGGGATTTCCTGGTGGAGACTATGCAACAGAACTAAGCAGTAACATTTTATTGGAGCATTTCCCTTTAAAGTGGACCATTTTCACAATTCCAGGTTTTGGTCGGCCCCCTGGGGCATCCCGGTTTGGAATGCCAAATACCTTGCTGGTATTCCCATGGCACAAAAGCAGTTCTCCTCCAATCAGCTTCTTCGTCCGTGCATAATAATGTGTGGCTTGATAAATTGAAAGGAAGTCCAGCCACACTTGCAATTGGCGCGGGGCAACGCAGAGCTGGAACAAAATGCGAGACATGTCGCCGCCGGCCGCGTCAGTGAAGTAGTGAAAGCAGGCAATCGGTGGGGTGCCATATAGCAGGATGCGATTTCCCAGGCATGGTTATTTAGCCCCTTTAGGCGCTAGGTCCAGTTTTCATCCACTTTTTCTCAATTAAAATGGTTTGCTTTTTATCTGTTATTTATAGCTTTATTCTGACGATAATACAGGTTTGTTCTTTACAACAGGTAACATGGGCTGACTTTTTCTGGGACATCTGCAGTGACAGCTTGGCACTTTGTATACCTGACTTTGCAAAAGATTACTTAAAGTTAATGGCGCTAAAAGAAAGAGTGAAAGCGGTTCCAGAGATTGCAGCATGGATAAAGAGACGGCCAC
Source organism: Gastrophryne carolinensis (assembly GCA_027917425.1). Taxonomy (NCBI): domain Eukaryota; kingdom Metazoa; phylum Chordata; class Amphibia; order Anura; family Microhylidae; genus Gastrophryne; species Gastrophryne carolinensis. The sequence goes on from CM051234.1 coordinate 220,968,952, forward strand.
CGGTCCCCCCATTTAAACTGTAACCTGGATTACAGATTTTTCAGTGCAAAACAATACATTTGTAGAATGTAGAATATATATTGAAGTGAAAACTTAAAGAGTGTACATTATACTCCTTTCAAGCTTTGCACTCCTGTTACAGCCACTTGTTGAGTCGTCCTTTATGGTAATAAACGTGTTCATCACTTTCAACAACACTGCATGTTTTTACAATAAATAAGACAAGTCAGCAGATTTGTGAGAAAAATTGCCTTACATGCTTTACCCTTAACCAATCTAATGCGAATATGAGCCATGGATCTGACTATCAGCAAAAGCCTCCTTTACACCATACAGCAAAACAGTTACCAAAAATCCCATAGACTGTTTTGTTGTGCCATTATACAATTATGCAAATGAGTCAGGGGTGTACATTCCATAGAGGCAGTTCAGGCACCTGCCCCCGGGCCCGTGAAACAATGGGACCTCGCGCAAGGTGCCTCCACCATCTATGTGGTATGTACTCCCCCCCCCCCCCCCCCCCCCCCCCCCCTTGCGCATACTTGTCCAGCCATGGTGCCTCTTTCCTCCATGCCTCTCAGGAATAGTGTCCTTCGGCATCGTGCGCACCATGGGTCTCCATCACAGCAGGGGTGCATAGCCTCCACCGCACTGCAAGACACCTCAACCTCTGCACCCACCTGCATGGTATATTCTTGAAGTGGATCTTCACCCTGAATAAGAGCATATCTTATATGTTTCCCACACCCTGTACATACAGTTTGCTCACATTAAAAATCATCCTACCTGCATCTACTGCATGTTATGAGCCTTTAAATATCCAAGATGGCGGCTCATGGAACATCAGGCAGCCTGCAAACAGGAAGTGTCTTCTGACTGTGTCGCTCTGCATTCTGGGATTGATGTCCTTTCCCTGGCCCCAGCTCTGCTCTGTCTGTGAAAAGCACAGCTATAACCCCACCCCCTGTACTTTATCCCACTCTCCTCTCCTCAGTATGTGATGCTTCTGAGGCAAGATGGTGGCGCCCGTATCCTAGAGTCCTGAACAGAGTTGCAGCCCAGTGGGGGAAAGAATAATAAGTAATTGATTAAAAACGTGAACTATATTAATTTTAGATGCTGGAGAATAATTTGTTAAGGGTTTGGGCTTTTCATTAAATCATGCTGAAGGTCCGGTTTAAAGCTTAAAACTTGCCCCTAATCCTGTGAGATGTTTTAAGGAAAGTTTACTAAATCAAGAGCAAAGTCAAAACATTTGACATAAACTGATCAGATGTCCAATTTTAATGGGGCAGTCCCAATTTGAGGCATTTTGTTCCACTTCCCCCCGCCCCCCAAAAAACTCTGGAGACATTTAAATGCCCCACTTAGTTGATATAATAGAGATGACTGTCCCACCGAATCCATGAGTGCTAGTCCGATTACAACTGGGGTCCTGCTCCAGCTCATTGGCTAAATGTCAGTAGTGTATTGTTCGGCTTGGCTGAGCATTAGGTCTATCAGCAACATCTTTTATAGACCAGAGATATCCAAGCGGTGCTTTAGGTGTATGTCCGGGGGCAGGGCTACACCTACTTACACACAGAGGAACATAAAATGCTGTGGCTATTTGTTCCACAAAAGCCTGTGGGTAAGTCACACCCATTAGGCTATGAAGTGGTTAGTTTAAAGAGCCACTTCCACTTCCTTGGTAAAAAAAATAACATACCCCTGCCCCCCCCCCCAACCTATTAGCAAAACAGAATGTGTAATAAAAAAAAAAAGACCCTTTCACCCAGAATCCAGCGGTGAAGTGGGAGGTGCCACACCAACAGCCAGCCACTATGTTCTTGAAGTCTCAGCTGGCCGCTTGGGGCCAGCGCTCTCCACATTGTGTGCACTCCCGCCCGCTCATTCACGTGAATGGGCGGGAGCATGCACAATGCAGGCAGCCTAGTGGCCAGCTGGGACTTTAAGAACATGGGGGGTTTGGGGGAGGTAGAGGAGGGTATAGACTGGTGGAAATCACAGACCCGAAGCTTCACTTAAAATAGAACAACTTTCAAAAATTACTTAAACCAGACAAACACAACAAACAGTGCTCATATGCATCTTTACCCAGGGCAATGTAGCTGCACATAAAATTCATTTAACTTTACCTAACTCCTACTGCAGTAAATTTTAAAAACAAATGGCGACTCATGCATTTGCAGGCCACCTCCAAACAGGGAGTGCTGCTGGGCTTGCTGTTACTGTGCCTTGTCAGTTGAATCCAAGCAGCAGCATGGCTGAGATACCGGGAGAGGAAGCTGCAAAATGGCCGCTACTTTTCTTTTCCATCTGTGCCAGGATGTTGGTCCGGTTTAAGATATGATAAATGAAGGGGAGGGAGGGGGAAGGGAGAAAAAGCAACTGAAATCAAATCAATTGTCTTCCACACCAAAGTCCATCAAGGAGTAGTCTCTGAGCAGGCTGTGGATCAGCCTGCGACAGTCCTCAATTTTTATCCACTCCCATCTCAGGATGAGGCGGGTTTCGAGCACACCATATAGCGTCCTCAAAGTAGCACATAAGGAGCCAGACGCACTGGATTTCCTCCTCATTGAAGGTGCAGTGGAATAGTCCGAATAAAACACAGCAGTGGGTACCACACCAGGTCTTTGTGCTGGTTGGTAAGGCACCCGGAGGACGTGTTCTTCCACATGAACCTTGCACGTGTCCAACGGAAGCCCTAGAATCTGTTTAGTCTCGTCTTTGGCTCAGATAAGCTTGTAGATGTTCTTGGGCTTCGAAAGGTTAGCCTTAAATCCTGCCAGTTGTTGCTCCAAAATGAAGTCCCCAGTGTCCTTCTAGAACCAGAGACGCTTCCAGGCATATTGCACAGAGCTGTCCCATTTGTCCCAGTCTAGTTTCCTCCAGATCACTAGTTTATGTCGGAAAATGGATTGCACAGCTAGATCTTCAAGTGGAACAAAACCCCCCAGGGTCGGGCCTTGAATCTTGCCTTCCCCTGGTGGACATTCTCAATCCGAATACCCCACTGCACCCGTAAACACACCTTTCCCTGCTCTAACAGCACATGTGCAGGCTCTCTTCCATCTGCCATGTCCCAATTTGGGATGCCCCAAGGGAGAAGAACAAAACCTGAGAAAGTAAAATTCCTAGAATTTGTTCTGCTTTAACCTTTCATTGATAGGAAACTGTAGGCTTCTTTGTAAAATGTTGTGTCCATCTACAGCTGATGTGAGGGAGCTAGAAACCCGAAAAACAAAATGGGTATCTCAGAACCTCCGGGGACCAAGCTGAAATTATGTCCGGTTCCTCAACACGCTTGAGAGGACAACCCCACATTAAAGTGGACCAACACCCAGGATTTTGACTATCCTGGGTCTTGGTCCACTTCGGTGGGGCACCCCCGATCGGGGTGCCCCGCTGTGTGAAACCCCCCCGAAAAACTCACCTCTCCCCGCGCCGACGGACAAGCGGCTCCTCCGCCGCCGCCTCCCGCGCGTCACTCTTGACGCGCCCGCGCCGGCCATTCACAGACGGCCAGCGCGGGCGCGCGCACGTCTAGAGGGGCGCGAGGGAGATAAGGTAAGGGGTTTGGGGTGTTTGGGGGGGTTTCACCCCGCGGAACATCCCGATCTCGGATGTCCCGCGGGGAGGGAGGTGATCGGCCCGGGAATCTTATAGATTCCCGGGCCGATCACCCGTGGGTGTTGGTCCACTTTAAAGGCCCATTACCAAATATTGGACTACACACAGAGGGAGAGGGAAATCTGCCTGTCCCCTGGGTGGGACTCAAATCTTTCCATCTCATGTCACCCTTTATTGCCAGAGCATTTGCCACTATTTTGCAATATGTATGTTTAACTGTGATTTTACATTTCCAGTTTTGAGTTTTGGCTTTACCATGAAATGTCTGGTTTCTATTTTTTTCTGTGTTTTCTTAATATGTTTGGGTAACAAATATAAAAAGATATATATTTTTTTTGTCAAGTTTTTTTTTTTCAAGAAAATTATATTGTGTGTGAAAACCCCATATGTATCAGTAGACACCCAGAACGGACAGGAGACACCCCAAACTGTAAAGAGCTCTTTCTGACCAAATAAAATTCAACCACAATGGAGTGGTGTAGTGGAAGGACCTACGAGTAAAAAAAAACTGTGGAGTTTGTAGAGACAATGGGTATCCTGATTGTTCTGGTAAATCTCTGTTAAGTTATTTGAAATAAAAAATTAAAAATCTGAACCTATACATTGCGGCCCGCGACCAGTTTTCAAATCATTTATATTGCTCATGCTTTGTAAAATGTTGAGCACTCCTGCTTTAACATATTTGTTCAGAAATGTTATTCCAATAAATATGCTTAATGTTCTATATAAGTCACACTATTGCTTATATACTGTAGTGGTGAGAAAAAGCCTGATATTACCATTTTACTACAGCAAATTTATTACTAATTAATGGCCGTTTATGAAGAAGTCGGAGCTGGAGTCAGAGAGTGATAAAAAATTGAGGAAGTCGGAGTCAGGCTTTGGCTTACAGAATCCACGGCCCTGGTAGCTACCAAGTTAAGAGGCCGACCTCTAGTGGCTGCAATGGTTCATTACATACCTTCATATTTCTACATCTGTATTTTTCTGTGAGGTGTCAGCAGAAAGGAACAAGTTCAGCAGGGTTAATTAGGGAATGCAAAGTGATGGCGAATGAAAGATGCCACCACTGACAGCCAGCATGGGGTGAGCAGAAAGCAGCTAATTTAACCATTTGCTTGGAGTATCCCTATAAAGCAGACAAACCACCTCTTATGGAAGGTTACATTTCAGAAAATAAAAACTCCCCCATACCTTGCTGAATGGCAGAATCCCCCCATAACAGAACAACGGGAGAGTGACAGGAGACGTCACCCAGGCTATTTTGCGCTGGAAAACTGAAACATTAAATTAAAATTTTTTGGGACCCATTGACTTATCTAAACATACTGTATTTACATTCCAACTATACAGTTTTTTTCTCCTTAAAAGATGCACGTTTCCCCCCCAAAGTGAGGTGTGTCTAATAGAGCAAATGTTTGTGAAGAGGCAGTGCAATGAAGGACTAGCGGGCAGGAAGCAGGTAAACTTGTTCTCTGTCTGCCGGTCCTCTAATGCACGGCCCTCCCCACATACACACAGAGACGCATACAGTACCTAACAGCTCTCCCACACCACAGCTGCTCCAGTTCCTTGCTCTAGTAGGTGGCCGTGGCCTATGCATGCCCAGCATTCATTTATGAACCCGGGTGTGCATAGGTCATGCCCCTGCCAGTGGGTGGTCATGGCCTATGCACACCCGGTATTCATTCATGAATGCCGAGTTTCATAGGCCACGCCCCCCGCTGGAAACAGCAACTTAAGCAGTGATGGCTTAAGAGCGCTGTAAGGTACTGAATGAGTGTGTGTAGAGCCATGCATTGGAGGACCTGCTCCCTCCTCACATATGCGATTGGGGGGATTGGGTTTTGGGGATGCCGCTCACTGCCTGTATTGTGGGATGCCACTCACTGCTTGTGTTTCGGGATGCCACTCACTGCCTGTGTTGTAGGATGACACTCATTGCCATTATTGTGGGATGCCACTCATTGCCTATATTGTGGGATGCCACGGGCTGTATTGTGGGATGCCACTTACTGCCTGTATTGTGGGATGCCACTTACTGCCTGTATTGTGGGATGCCACTTACTGCCTGTATTGTGGGATGCCACTTACTGCCTGTATTGTGGGATGCCACTTACTGCCTGTATTGTGGGATGCCACTTACTGCCTGTATTGTGGGATGCCACTTACTGTCTGTATTGTGGGATGCCACTTACTGTCTGTATTGTGGGATGCCACTTACTGTCTGTATTGTGGGATGCCACTTACTGTCTGTATTGTGGGATGCCACTTACTGCCTGTATTGTGGGATGCCACTTACTGCCTGTATTGTGGGATGCCACTTACTGCCTGTATTGTGGGATGCCACTTACTGCCTGTATTGTGGGATGCCACTTACTGCCTGTATTGTGGGATGCCACTTACTGCCTGTATTGTGGGATGCCACTTACTGCCTGTATTGTGGGATGCCACTTACTGTCTGTATTGTGGGATGCCACTTACTGCCTGTATTGTGGGATGCCACTCATTGCCTATATTGTGGGATGCCACTTACTGCCTGTATTGTGGGATGCCACTTACTGCCTGTATTGTGGGATGCCACTTACTGCCTGTATTGTGGGATGCCACTTACTGCCTGTATTGTGGGATGCCACTTACTGCCTGTATTGTGGGATGCCACTTACTGCCTGTATTGTGGGATGCCACTTACTGCATGTATTGTGGGATGCCACTTACTGCCTGTATTGTGGGATGCCACTTACTGCCTGTATTGTGGGATGCCACTTACTGCCTGTATTGTGGGATGCCACTTACTGCCTGTATTGTGGGATGCCACTTACTGTCTGTATTGTGGGATGCCACTTACTGTCTGTATTGTGGGATGCCACTTACTGTCTGTATTGTGGGATGCCACTTACTGCCTGTATTGTGGGATGCCACTTACTGCCTGTATTGTGGGATGCCACTTACTGCCTGTATTGTGGGATGCCACTTACTGCCTGTATTGTGGGATGCCACTTACTGTCTGTATTGTGGGATGCCACTTACTGCCTGTATTGTGGGATGCCACTTACTGCCTGTATTGTGGGATGCCACTTACTGCCTGTATTGTGGGATGCCACTTACTGCCTGTATTGTGGGATGCCGCTTACTGCCTGTATTGTGGGATACCACTTACTGCCTGTATTGTGGGATGCCACTTACTGTCTGTATTGTGGGATGCCACTTACTGCCTGTATTGTGGGATGCCACTTACTGTCTGTATTGTGGGATGCCACTTACTGCCTGTATTGTGGGATACCACTTACTGCCTGTATTGTGGGATGCCACTTACTGTCTGTATTGTGGGATGCCACTTACTGCCTGTATTGTGGGATGCCACTTACTGTCTGTATTGTGGGATGCCACTTACTGCCTGTATTGTGGGATACCACTTACTGCCTGTATTGTGGGATGCCACTTACTGTCTGTATTGTGGGATGCCACTTACTGCCTGTATTGTGGGATGCCACTTACTGTCTGTATTGTGGGATGCCACTTACTGCCTGTATTGTGGGATGCCACTTACTGCCTGTATTGTGGGATGCCGCTTACTGCCTGTATTGTGGGATACCGCTTACTGCCTGTATTGTGGGATGCCACTTACTGCCTGTATTGTGGGATGCCACTTACTGCCTGTATTGTGGGATGCCACTTACTGTCTGTATTGTGGGATGCCACTTACTGCCTGTATTGTGGGATGCCACTTACTGCCTGTATTGTGGGATGCCACTTACTGCCTGTATTGTGGGATGCCACTTACTGCCTGTATTGTGGGATGCCACTTACTGCCTGTATTGTGGGATACCACTTACTGCCTGTATTGTGGGATGCCACTTACTGTCTGTATTGTGGGATGCCACTTACTGCCTGTATTGTGGGATGCCACTTACTGTCTGTATTGTGGGATGCCACTTACTGCCTGTATTGTGGGATGCCACTTACTGCCTGTATTGTGGGATGCCGCTTACTGCCTGTATTGTGGGATACCGCTTACTGCCTGTATTGTGGGATGCCACTTACTGCCTGTATTGTGGGATGCCACTTACTGCCTGTATTGTGGGATGCCACTTACTGTCTGTATTGTGGGATGCCACTTACTGCCTGTATTGTGGGATGCCACTTACTGCCTGTATTGTGGGATGCCACTTACTGCCTGTATTGTGGGATGCCATTTACTGCCTGTATTGTGGGATGCCACTTACTGCCTGTATTGTGGGATGCCACTTACTGCCTGTATTGTGGGATGCCACTTACTGCCTGTATTGTGGGATGCCACTTACTCCCTGTATTGTGGGATGCCACTTACTGCCTGTATTGTGGGATGCCACTTACTGCCTGTATTGTGGGATGCCACTTACTGCCTGTATTGTGGGATGCCACTTACTGCCTGTATTGTGGGATGCCACTTACTGCCTGTATTGTGGGATACCACTTACTGCCTGTATTGTGGGATGCCATTTACTGCCTGTATTGTGGGATGCCACTTACTGCCTGTATTGTGAGTTGCCACTCACTGTCTGTATCGTGGGATGCCACTTACTGCCTGTATTGTGGGATGCCACTTACTGCCTGTAATGTGGGATGCCACTTACTGTCTGTATCGTGGGATGCCACTTACTGCCTGTATTGTGGGATGCCACTTACTGCCTGTATTGTGGGATGCCATTTACTGCCTGTAATGTGGGACGCTGCTCACTGCCTGTAATGTGGGATGATGCTCACTGGCTGTAATATGAGGTCTGTAATGGGGTGATTGGGGCGATTTTAACACTCCGTTCAGAATATTTTTTCTTCTATTTTCCTCCCCCAAATCCTTACTGTGTGTTATGGACAGGTGCGTCTTATAAGGTGAAAAACATGATAATTTAAATCAGTCTTCATCTGCAGATATTGTGATAGTGCTCCTTTAAAATAAAAAAAATGGGAGGCGTGGCTTGTCATGGCGGCGTGAGGGAGCAATTTCAGGAAGCTCCGCACGCCACAGCGATACTGAGTGCACCCAGACGACCTACAAATCCCCCCGCCTGATGACCAGGAAGGGGAAGAGCGGCGGAGCACAGCGGAGGAGGCAGGAGTGCCCCATACCCTCCTTCTTCCCGGCGAGAGAGGGGAGAGAAAACACGGGCGCCGCTCGCAAGATGGCGGTCAGCACTGACCCGCCGGGAGGAGGTGGAGGTGAGGGAGCCGAACCTCGCCGTGACTCACCCCCTCTACAGCGTTCCGGAGCGGCGGGGGAAGCCGATGAGGAGATTAGGCTGAAGAACGGAGGCGGAGGGGGGGGGCAGACGAGCCCCAGAGCGGTGACCGGCACCGCCGCATCGTCTCTGCAGAGGTACACCAGGTGGCGGGTGGGTGGGGGAGAACACCCAGCGGGCCCCTGTTCAAGCCCGACCTCCACCCCTCACACACAGATCCCCCACAAAAGGCTGCGAGGAAGGGATTATACCCCGCAGCTTCAAGCAACACGGTGGCAGCAGGGCAGGAAGTTGAGGGAGAAGAGGACCTGCCACAGCAACACATGTGCCCAAAAGGGAGGGAGGGGGAGAGGAGACCCAGTTCCCCGAGAGGCTCCAGGGGAGATGCATGGGTGGCTCAGGGGTGTGCTCAGCCCAGATTCCCCACCCTGGGCCCCTGCATATGGGGATCCCCCCCTCAGCAGCCCGCTATATCCCCGGATAGAGAGCTGCAACGCAACCATCCCCCGGCAGCATGGTGTGCACCCCACCTCCACTAACTCATGAGGAGATCCTTGAGTGGCGAGGGAGTGCGCACGGAGAAACGGCCCCGGCCCAGTATCACCCGGGAGGGAGCCCTTCAGGAGAAAAGCTGAGCACAGGGCCACCCCAGGAGTTAATGGGCCCTACACAGCGCTTCGGAGGGCCCACGTCCCAGCAGGATGCCTCTACATCCGTTCCGATAGATCTACTGTCACGCACCATAGCCGAGGCAGTAAAATTCAATATCAGTGAAGCCCTGCGGGGCCTGCCAACGCGTGGTGATTTTGACGGATACGTCACTACGATGGAAGGCACCATTAAGAGAGAGTTGGCGGCATTGCAGGGGGCGGTTGCAGACGTCACACAGAGATGACACAGGACACAGGATGGGATGGAGGTAACACACAGATCCCTAGAATCATGTATGATGGTACTCAAGCAACAACAACCAGGGAACAGGCGCCTCCTATCGGATCTGTTCTTAGCCCAAGGTGACGTAGAGAACTGCAGCCGCAGGAATAATCTTCAGCTTCGAGGAGTCCCGGAGTCTGTGGAACCAAAAGATCTGCCAGCGACGGTCTCCTCCATCTTCAATGAGCTCCTTGGTCTGCCGGATACAAATCATATAGAGCTGGACCGGGTGCATAGAGCTCTGGAACCCCGCCCTTCCGATGCAGGCAGGCCAAGGGACATTGTCTGTAGGGTCCATTTTTTCAGGATCAAGGAGGAGGTGCTCCGGAAGGCATGGGAGAGGGGCCCAATACAGTTCAAAGGGGCCCAGATCATCATCCTTCAAGATCTCTCGCGGAGGACATTGCATATGCGGAGGCTCTTAAAACCATTGCTGGAGACCATCCCGAGGCAGGGCGCCACATATCGTTGGGGCCATCCTTTCCAGCTTTTGGTCCGGAGAAACGGGAGGGTCTTCGTTCTCAGGTCTCCTGGCCAGCTTCCGGATCTGTTCCACTTCTTAGAGGCCACCTCGGTGAATATCCCGGACTGGACTGCGCCCGACCTGGCGGTCTATAACAGGCAGCTACCACAAGGTGTCAGAGGAGCACCCCGGGGAGCCGAACGAGGAGCGATAGGACGCCGTCGGTAAACACACACAGTTTTGGGGTAGGCTCTGGGAATCTCCCCTCAGGTCCCCAGACGGTTCGCACTCCACCCAGAAAAATATATCTCTACAAGGGTCTATATGAAAATATATCCACTTTTATTAAGTTAAAAAGACTCATAAACCAATACACATAAATACACAAAACATTATTTACACTTTAAAATACACATACACAATGACAAAATGAGGGTACCCCACAAATCAAGGCTCCAATAATAATTTTAAGGATGTGACATTCCTGATTATGCAGATATAATAAACAATTGATTAATTTACAATTGATTGATGTATGTAGGTGTGGTAGTACACCATACTACTGGCCAGTGAAAGTAATATGCTGGTGGGTAATGTTATAGCCACCAGCAATAAATATCTAGCAGAAGTGATGCACAATATAGAAAAAGGGGGGGGGGGGGGAAGTGCAAAGTGAAGTATTATACAGCAAATAAAGAACCTGAAACAATGTGCAACATCAATTGTATCAAAAGAAGATATTCACCTTATGTGACTGGATGTCTGCCGCAGGGCAGATAATGATACACTGGTCAGACAATACAATGTAACAAACTAGTAGTACTGGAAGGTATTACATCACCGTATCACGTAGACATGTATAGCCAGGGGTCCCTCATATACTGAGCCTGCCGACGCGTTGCGTGGAAGGACCACTTCACCAGGGCCTCCTTTATGCTCCCACTGCTGCGTCAGCGCGCGGCCGCGGCCGCCCCCGCCCCCACGTGCGCACCCCGCCCGGCCTGCCGTAAGGGTAAACGCCAGGGGCGGTGAGAGGCGACCGCAGCACACCGCGCAGCTCTGCCATGTTGTCAGGTGGCGGGCGCGCGCCCCAGCCGGCGCCGAGCCACACACACTCCCCTGCAGTGGGAGTGCGCGCTCGCCCCAAGCAACAGATGCCCCATTGAGAAAACATAGGAGCCCTGTAGGCTGGTGTGTGGGAACTATATCGGAGAGCGGGGGGAGGGCCGATCAGATGGTGTACAAAACAACAACATGCAACACACTTATATATACAACCAGTGAGCGACCATATATGAACCAAAAAGGTTGCTATTGAGTCTAATGAAGTGTCTAATCAAAGTGTGACCCTTGAGTATTATCTATAAATAGAAGCTTTGTGACAATGATACATAAATCTAACAGAGAGCGCTGACTGTGTCTACTGTATACCCTGTTGGCTCGCTCCAATCGCTACATCTATAAGGGAGCCCCCATTTATTATAAGATCAAGGGGCGCTGGCCCCAATCTTAAATATATTATGAACTATTCAGAGACAAAAAACATATTTATGTATTCGTATGTAAGGAACCCATCGCTACCAATTTCATGAGGACCTAAAGCTCTGTATGTGATGTATTGAGCTATTGGTGAATACTACATGAAGATTGTTAAAAATGAGAATTGGTTAATTCATTTAGATCAAATCGAATATACAGTAAGAAAAACAGTAAGAAAAACGTGCTTAGTAGAGCTATATAAAAATGTATTAAATATCAATGGTACCTATCAAATCCTTATTAAATCTGATTAAATCAAGATAAAAATATATAAAAATAAATAAATTGGACTGAGTATAAGTTAAGTGCACTTCAAACAAATTAAATAAATAAATTAAATTAAATTAAATTAGTGAAAAACTGAAGTCAAATAAATAATGTTGGATTAAGAATAAATCAAACCCATAATCAAAACGTGTATTTCTAGTGTGTACAAACCTACAATTGTGTGCAAAGTGATAACTTATATACACATTAATAAGAGATAAGAGAGAATACAGCCAAATAAAACATTTACTTGAGATATTATTCAATTAGATGATGAAAAATTTATGATTAAAAGTGTAGGTGAAGTAAAACAGACAAACTAAGAAAACTAAAGAAAAGAAAGAGAAAGAAAGAAACTAAAATAAGAAAGAATATATGTGAATGAAACAAATTTTTTTTGATAAAAAATGTGCAATAGAAGGATAATGTGAGCGAAATTTATATACAAGACAGTCTATTGTTTATTAATAAGCAATTATCCTCCACCTTATTTAATTCGTTGTTAAAGCATAGTGCTCATCATGGTATGAAGCCCTAGAAGCTTGAATGTGTGCAAAATTACAAAAATAATATTAAATAATGACCCATACTTAGATAATTAAATAATTAAATAAATAATTAATTAGTTTATATGAATATGAATATTCTTATTTAAGATGCACAATATTTGTAATATTAATAATAATGATAATAATGAAAATAGTAATAATGATAATACTGATAATAGTACTAATAATCATAGTCCTTATAATCATTTGCAGTTGGTTAAATATTAATTTTTGTTTACACGTATGTGATAATCTACAAATAATACCCCTATAATCGGCAAATAGTGCCGTGTAATCCACCAATTATCGGGTCACATAGTAATAGGAATAACATCCACACATATAGGTATCCTGAATCAAATAGAATGAAAAAATGCTGATCCTTCTTAAATATTATCATCATGGAATGGGACCATATACTGTTGGTGTACTCATAAGGAGTACATATATTTGTGTATATTAATTGAGCTGATGATGCAACGTAACATACTCATGACCTGATACGATATATGGTAACTAATAGAGTTATATTAAATTACCAAACGTCAACTCACTTGATTTCAGGACACAGAAGAGCAATCATTATGAAAATGGTTGTGTTGATCACATACCCATTTTAGAGAACTAACTTAGAGATATATAGACATGACGGGTCATCTTACTGATGCTGTGAAGCTCAATTAGTCAGTCTCATTTATGCTGTAAAATTAGGCATGCTGATTGAATCATGCACAAGTCCCATGATCATAATTTCAATGGTAAAGTCATGCTGGTATACAGTAGTTTTCTGCTCATCAGGCGGATGATCAGGCACTGATTTTTTACTGCTCCGGGCGAGCACGGCGCCTTCTGATATACAGATTAAATTATATTCAAAAGTCGAGTTCTTGTTCACAAATGGTATGTTCAGCTTTTGGGGCTCCAAGGAGGATCACACAGCCCATATTCCAGTGCAAATGTGCAATCAAAGAAATACTCTAGAAAAAAAACAAACAAAGCAGTGAAAAAATGTGTATTAAACTAACCCAACATTCTGAAGACATATTGTTCTCGGTAGACGCAGGACGTCTCAGCTGCGCCGCGCCGGCCCCCACTGCCATCCACTCCGAGCTATAAAAAAAAAAAAAAGCCTTGCTTTCTCTTGTCCATCCCAGTGCGGCGAGGCGGCAGGTGGCGGTCAGGGAGTACCGATAAGACGGCCCTTAAAGCATAATTTGTCCTTGTTGAAGTTATTACCTCGGCTGCTGGTCTTCCGGGCTGCAATAGCGCGACCGGAAGGCTGTCAGCCTGTTCTTTGTTTGAGGTTTGAAATATGTTTTTTGTAGCAGTTATGTATTTTGGTTGGCCCTGGGCGTTCGGGGGGACGCGCCCCACTCATCTACCCCCCGTCCTATGCTTTAAGGGCATATCTTGCCATACCTGGGGTGACAGTTGCCCCCCCTTCTCGTGGGCAATCTCAGTAGAGGGGCATTCCGGGGAGAGTGGAGGGTGCGTCCCACTGGTCTGGCTCAGTCGCCGAGTTTCAGTTATACAAGTGGAGTGTTTCCTGTTGGGTGGGCAGTCTCCGGGCCGCTGCCTGGAGTGTCTGCCATCCCCGGGGACTGACTCAGTGTACGCAACCTGATTATTGTTTGAGCTGCATTACAGTGCGCATGCTATGTGCCCCTCCCCGCCCTTTTTATTAACGGTGCCTTGTGGTATAACATTAGGTGGCAGCAGATAAAGTGCGCCTCCCTTTTTGCTGTGCCTGCTTCGGGTCCTCCACCCCCCCGAATAATTGGTGCACCCCTCTGGGGATGTCTACTTGCTCCCCCAGAGAGGAGAGTGCAGTACTAGGCTGATTCGGCCCATTGAAGGCCTGGAGGAGGCGAGAAGGATAGTAAAACAGCACCAGTTACGAAGGTCCCCTTATAGGCGACCTCCAGTTGATTACTTAGGTAATCTCGTAGTTCTACTCAGTTAAACCATTTTTTCTTGGTTTCCCCCCTCTTGTCCTTTCCCAAACCACACGTTACATTACCCCAATCCTTTGCTCCATGCGCCTACCCCATCCCCCCTCTGTCCTCTATCCTTTATCCCCACCCCCCGAGAGGGGTGTGGCGGCGGAGATACAGAACGGGAATGCTAACCCGTAAGCATGCTGTAATTTTTGTGTCATGAATCCGATGAAGTTGATATCAGTAAATGTAAAGGGCCTTAACTCCCCAGAGAAGAGGACGATTCTCTGGCAGGAGCTGAGGAGACACAAGACAAAAATTGCTTTTATTCAAGAGACACATGTCAAAAGGTCCCCAACCCCCCGGCTGAATAACAGACTGTTCCCGCATGTGTTCACCAGCTGCGCAGTAGATGCTAAAAGAAAAGGTGTAGCGGTTATGATAGCGAGGGGGGTCCCATTCACCCTACGGGAGTCCTGGGTGGACGAAGCTGGGAGGATAGTAATGGTGAAATGCCTTATTGGCCAAAAAACCTATACCCTAGTGTCCGTATACGCCCCCAACCAGGGGCAAGTACAGTTCCTCAAGCAATCACTAGATAAGATCGAAGAATTCGCAGAAGGGGAAATAATCCTGGGGGGCGACTTTAATTTGGCCATCGAACCTCTTATAGATTCTTCGATCGGCACAGATTGGTGGTGTCCCACTTAGCATTGAGATCACTTAAGAAGAAGTTACACAGCATGCAGCTGGTGGACGCGTGGCGGGTCCAGAATCCCGCAGACAGGGACTACTCCTTCTACTCAAAAGTTCATGGGACGTACTTCGGGATTGACTACCTCTGGATCTCACACAGTCTTCTAGGCCTGTCTTCGGACAGTGGGATGCTTCCGACCTCCTTTTCAGATCATGCTCCTATCTACTTAGACCTGAAATCAGATAGACCCCCACCCCCATTGACGTGGAGGCTCAATGAGTCCCTCTTGCAAGATGAGGTGGTCGGTCAGGCGGTCAGAGAGGGCATAGAGGCATATTTTAACAATACTGATAACGGGGAGGTGTCCCCATTAATGCTGTGGGAGGCGCATAAAAGCGTGATTAGAGGGATACTAATTAGTCAGGCATCCAGACTAAAGAGGGAAAGAATGTCCCAGCTAGAACGCCTTACGGAGCAGGTCAGGCGCCTGGAGTCGTCCCATAAACAATCGGAGGTGGCGAGAGTCCTAGGAGAGCTGACCCAGACTCGGGAGGCCCTCAATGCACTATTAAGACAGAAGGCAAAGTTTGTGAAATGTAAGCGTAGATATTATGAGCACAGGAATAAAAATGGTACGATGCTCGCGAGAGCCCTTAAGCAGCAACAGGCTCAAAATTACATTGCGGAAATCCTAGATGGTTCCCAGCAGAAACATCACACCTCTGAGAAAATAGCGGGAACATTTCAGGCTTATTATGCTGGACTATATGATCTAGCGGGCGGCCGGCCGGCGAGGACGCTCCCGGGGAGGATCCGGGAGTATATAGAGAGCTCAGGCATGCCATCGATCTCGAAGAAAATAGCAGAGTCCCTGGAAGACCCGATCAGCATAGAGGAGTTGGCTGAGACTATTAAGCTCTCGCTGACAGGGAAGGCACCGGGGCCGGACGGATATACCGTCAAATACTATAAATCTTTTATCTCACTTTTGGGCCCTCGCTTGGTGAGAGCCTGGAACAAGATAACAGACCCGGAGTTCCCTGGCTCATTTTCGGAGAGGGAATTGGAAGCCCATACCTCGGTCCTTCATAAACCGGGAAAGGACCCACTCTCTTGCAAGAGTTACCGCCCTATCTCCCTGCTCAACACGGATCTGAAACTTTATGCTAAAATTCTGGCTACCAGACTGGCCCCAGTGGTGGCGCAAGTGGTACATCTCGACCAGACGGGATTCGTGTTGGGCAGGGAAGCCAGAGATAATGGGGTGCGTGCCATCAATGTGATTCATAGAGCTAAAACCACCGCGGCCCCTGCTATGCTCCTTTCTACAGATGCGGAGAAGGCCTTTGATAGGGTGAGTTGGCCTTTTCTGTGGGAAACCCTTAAACATATAGGCCTGGGTGATGGAATGAGAACCCTCATTGAGGCTCTTTACACCCCTCCATCAGCCAAGATTAGAATAAATGGCCACCACTCCGAACCGGTACTCATCCGTAACTGTACCCGGCAAGGGTGCCCCCTGTTCCAGGCTCTCCCAATTCGTATCCTGATGCAGTTCTTTCGAAATATAAGTAGTGCCTTTATGAGACTCATCTGGAAAAAGAAACGAGAAAGGCTTAGGACACAACTATTGTGTAGCCCGAAACAATCAGGCAGTATGGCGTTACCGGATGTGAAGCTGTATTGGACAGCCACTCACATGCAAAGGGTATGCGAGTGGCAGAGCTGTTGGGAGATGAAAAGGTGGGTCCAACTGGAGCTAGCTGCTACCTCTACCCGGTTGGAAGCATTTGTCTGGAACAGGGAGCCCACCCCACCAGAAATTAGAGCCCACCCAACCATTGGGGCGTCCCTGGGTGTGTTCAGGGAATACAGAGATTGTCCGGAGTTATCCCCGTGGTGGTGCCAGTTATTAGTAACCCACTTTTACACGCGAGCCCCTTCAGGACAGATCTGCGAGAATGGGGCAGCCTGCACCAGTTGAGAAGCGGGGACCTGACAAGTACTTGTAGCAACAGTCCATATAGTCAGGGCCGGATTAAGTGTGGTAGAGGCCCCTGGGCACAAAATCTGGTGGAGGCCCCAGATACAGCATATTTTTCCTTTTAAAATAATAGTCCAGCCAATTAACCGATGGTTGTATGGCCCCCACCTACTTAGTGGAACGTCAGATCAAGTCTCTTGTGCGGGTGCGTGCTGCTCGGGAACTCCTGCTTTGCCATTCTGGATGGGGGGTAGTGTAGTCACCCAGCTGGTCCAGCAGAAAACTTAAGCAGAAGGCTTATGTACAGTGAGCGGCCAATGATTGACTACTCTGCACCCAACCACACTGTAGTTTTTCTGATGGCGGCTTTGCTGCTCTAGACTCTCCGTCCTGGCTTGTGGTGGCTTTGGCTGCCTAAATGCGTGGAGCCCCCACTGCCACCAATAGCTTTGTTGCTGGCCCTGCAGCCCATCAAACCAAAGACTGAAAAGCCTCCTGGGTCCCCTTTGCAGGGCAAGTGGTAGAGGCCCCGGGGCCAGAGCCCCTTATGCCCCTCTCATAATCCGGCCCTGCATATAGCAGCCCAGTAAAATATTTCCATGGTAACTGTGCGCTCCCCCTTGCAGGCAGGGTGTGAAACGGTAGAACCAAATGCCGGAAATACGCGGACCACCCCAATGTAAGGTCACTATCCCCAGGGCTCATCCTGAGTCTCACGGTTCTGGGCTCCCCACGGCCGTGGGTCCACTTTCACTATCAAGTTACAGATGAGCAGTGTCTCTTCAGGGTGCCAGTCAGGCACAGGCCACCCCACTGTAAAGTTTCTATTGAGGCCTGATAATTCTTTCTCCTCACAGTAGAGCCTTCCTCCTGGTAATGGGCAACCAGCTCTCATTCTCATGAAACACGAACAGCTCACCTCAGCAATACAGGACAGCCACTGCTGGTGTGTAGGGGCATGTTGGGGCCTATCTTCTCTGACCCCGTGGTCCCAACCAACCCCTGCATTGTCAGCCAACTTCTCTCTGTGGGGGGTGGTGGGAGAACGATACCACTTGCTTCCCCCCCGATCAGGTTCCCTCTTTTTAACTTTAACCCGCCTGTTCCTCCAGCCCCAGTGTCAGCAGCTCTCCAGGTCACCTGATCTCACTCACCCTTCCTCACGGAGCATGAGCAGCCTCTGGTCCAGTCAGCAAGCTTGGATCTGCTCCCGCCCCTTTGTCCTACAGTTCGTCTAAGGAGAGCGGATCCAAGTGCGCTGGCGGCCGCATCCCCTGCTGCCCTTTAACAGGGAGTGTGCCCACACCAGCCATTCACAAATGCCTGACGCGTGCACGCAGCCTGCTAAAGGGATAGCAGGGATGCAGCCGCTGCTCGTGCATGTGCCGTTAGACCAGGAACAAAGGTAAGTTTTAGGGCGACCTGGGGGGCTTGACACAGCTGGGCATCTTGAATCTGGATGCCCCGGGGTGAGCGAGTATGCCTGCTCTGGAGTCTCATAGACTCTAGGGTGGATTTTGGTTCACTTTAATGTGGGCAATCTGTATGTACAGGGTGGCGGGAACATACATGACAGGCTTTAAGGTGAAGGTATTTAAATATATGATTTATTGGTATAGAAGTGATAATCGTGTCACAGGATACCTGAATGACTTAAAGCAGAACAAAATCCACCAAACATGTAAAATACATTTGACCAAAGCACCTGCTGATACTCTCTTCTTAGGGTGTAGAACTAGAAATGCATATTCTCCCTTTTTGAATTTTCTTGGAACACTTTTTTTTTTGCTGTACATTTCTGTAAGATAGCAAGCGATCATTTATTGCCACACACAACAGGGGCAACGAATGGAGGAGGCTTAAACAGGCGCCATTATCTGGGATTAGAGTGAAGTAGGAGCAGTGGTACTTTTCATGGGAGGAGCAATTAAGAGGATGCAATTTAAAATGTGGGTTTTGGTCCACTTTAAAGGTGGATTATACTGCATGACTAGAGAAAAGTAACATCCTTAATGTTTAAATTCCTATATATCCTACTGTGTTTCATTCTGGTGTGCTGAATTAAATTTTTTTGTGTGCCATATTATGTTATCTTGTTACACTTTTTGGAATTTACAATATATTGCCGCATAGGGACAATAAGAAATTTTGATGTGCATGTTTTCCTGATTTTTTTAAATATATTAGCATACCCCATAGGGTGCCGTTTCCAGATTTTCAAGAACTAGCCATTATCTCACCTATAAACGTGCCCCATCAGAGGTACAGGTGATATTTTTGGAGAAAAAAAAAAAATTATTGCATTTTTCTTTTTTTTTTTTTAAAAAGGACCTGCTTCACAAAATAAATACCATGGCTCCAAATGTGTATTTGTTGCACTTTTGCTCGATTTTCCATGAGTAAAATCCATTTACTCACATTTTTCCCCTTACTGAGTAAAGGGTGTGGGAATCGCTCCATCACTAATATTTATACAAAATTATTATTCAGGGCCTGGGAACCAATTTACAGCCCAATTTAACCCTCTTATCACTATATAATATTCAGCAAACAGGCATATGAATCTTGTAAAGGAACTAGGGGCCTTTGCATACAATTGCAATTGCATGTGTTAAACCCCATGCCACATTGTGGTGCCCCTTTTGGTGGGGTCCCTACTCCTATTTTTGAGTCCCCAAAGTTGTGACATGCAATGCAATCAAGTATTTCAGAGCTACTCACCTGGGAAGCTGCCAGCCTCCCCTAAGAACACTCAACAAGGAGAGATCCATATTGACTGACTTCCCCTAACTCCCAATTTAGCAGACCTTTAGAGCATTTAGAGTAAAAGCTCGCATTGAGCCAGATCTCACATGTACATTTACTCAAAAAGTAGAATAGCTTGCGATTCAGGAAGTGCTTGGGGGGGGGGTAAGTTGTGCGCAAATGAGGTTTTATGAGACAGCATTTTACTTCTGTAAAAGGCAGAAGTAAAATGCTGACTTAACTAACAACATGTTTTTTTCATTGATAAAAATACAATTCTGTGAAATACTCACCTGTAGAATTGGTATTATATGCATACAGTACGTCCTGCTCCAATATAATCCTTACACGTGGGTAATCCTCCGCCAGAGGGCGCTGTTCACTGCAGACATGCAAAAACAGGCTCCTCCCGGCCCTTCATATACCCAGGGACCTCCCACAAATCCCCAGTATTGAAAAGCAGTGAGAAAAGAAGCCGGGAGAAACCAACCACCAACTGGTAACAATAGTAATGATAATCACCATACAGGGGATCCAGAAAATGTAAAACCAGGGTGGGGTGGAGCAGGACGTACTGTATGCGTATAATACCAATTCTACAGGTGAGTATTTCACAGAATTGTATTATTCTAAGCATACAGTACGTCCTGCTCCAATATAATACTTACACGTGGGACATCCAATAGCAGTGTCCATAAAGTAGGGTGGGATCCCCAACAAAAAAGGCACAGCAGACAGTAGAGGCGCTGTTACCTGCAAAACTTTGCAACCAGGTACGACATGAGCAAAGGCTCTAGCGTCAATCCCATAACAAAACCTTTGAAAAGGTATTGAACAGAAACAAGCAGCGGTCTAGCAACTTATTCAACAGAAAACCTGGTGCTGAAGGGCCAAAGGTACCCAAACACCAATAGAACGGAATAAAAAGAGAGAGGGAGATTCTTCCCCCTTAAAGGAATAGGCCAGTGTAACGGCCTAACCAGCCCAAAGGCAACGGAAGCCTCGTAAAACATAGAACTCTCCCCAATGGGGAAATAAAAACTGGTCTCCCGCAAGACAGGCGGGGATACAGACCCCTTCACTAACAAGGATCAGCAAGAAGCCGAAACCTTTACTCAGGACCCAGAAGGCAAACCATCCAAGTAAGATCAGTCCAAAGGGCGCCAAGGCCCTGGAAGCAAACGAGATCAGGCACATACATATGGAGGCGCCCGCAGACCCCAAAGGGCATCAGTCCCCCTAAGGGACAAGAAACAACCAGGAAAATGTCAACACCTGTTGAGGGGATGTAGACCCCTTACTTCAGCATTATTAAGAATAAGGCCCATAGGCAGACTAAAAGGACTTAAATAATGATCATAAAACACCACCTTGGACAAAAGGGTCCGGCGTAAGGCGGAATACCACCACATCATGGTGTGTATGTATATATATATATATATATATATATATAATGAACGAGGGCTAAGTAATCAGAACCACCTTCTCAGGCACGCGTCTGACTGAAGCAACAGCCCCCGGAGGGGCTACTTGAACTACAACACAGCTCAGACAGCAATCAGGATAAGTCCCAAGGGAACAATCCACAGGGCAAACAGAATGAAATAGATCCCAACAGGGACCATAGAACTACTTGGGAGATGCCCCTGAGCAATCCCCAAGAGAACTTCTAACAAGGAAGACAGAACCAGACTTCTACAGGGAGGCAGACAGGACAGAACCTGAACCTTCAGAGTACCTAGATGGGGAGCCAACCCCAACCTATGCTGTAACAACTCTAGAACCCTGGGAACCGAGAACGTCCAACAGGGGAGAGACCAAGATTCATGCCAATCAATAGGGGTACCATAAATAGGAAGAGTTGGACTAATGCACACCACACAAAATGATTGATTTGCAAATAAAAGTGTATTATAATATACATATAGACAATACAGTGTTCCATGAATACAAAAATGGATACAATGGATGTTCACATTCTATAGTCAATCCAATCTCCAGGATCGTTGGCCACCTCAATCAAAAAAATGAAAATTAGCCTAATAGCATCTGTTGTGAAAAATTGCATAAATATGGGAGATAGATACCTAATAGAGGTAATGGTGGTTAACAGATGGGTCCTGAAGAGTGTTGCATAGGCATAACTGAGCAGTCACAAGTTAAGGGAAATCAAGCATATATATACACTCAAAGAGACAGCAAGCTACTGGTCAGAGTCAGGGTGCTACACATGACATCATTCCAGAGACGCACAGTGTAGCACTAAATCAGAATATGCAGACAATAACATAGCAGAGTTAAATCATGACGTGCATCATTGCCATTAAGTAATATGAGAACAAAGTGACATTACCAGTACAAAGCGAACCCTGATCGCATAACCTGCCCTGCCTACGTTTCGGGGCTACCCAGCCCCTTTCTCAAGGCTGCGATCGCAGAATATTCTGGGGCAGTAAAAACAAGGGCAGAGCCCCTGTGATATAAGCGAGACCCAACAGAGCCACCCTAGTTGGCTCTCAGAGGGACAACAGGATAGCACACCCAGCCACTGAAAGACATCCATTGGAGCGAACACCACTGAGGAGCAGGGGGCGTAGACCCCCACCCAGATCAGGATCAGGAACCTTCCAGGAGAATCATCCTGCTTCAAGCTCCAGACCAATAATAAAACAGGCCACTGTCTTCCAACAGGCCAAGAGTCCCCAAATAGACAGGTCCTAAAGTGGAGAAGTCCAGCAGTTATAGAGTCAACTGAAGGCTCATTGTTTTAACAAAGCCATTAGGTAAGATGGACCCTCTAAGGGACCCTACCTAGGAACCAAGGGGGGTTTTAGAAGAAATTCCCCTCCCCTCCTGCGCAACTTGGTACCCAAGGTGACCATTCACAGGAAGATGCAAGCAAAGAAGGGGGTGCCCCCTGACAGGGTCCCTGAATATAACCAGCTCAAGAGGAACCACCGTATCGAAGGGGAATGAGCACAGACCTAGCTCCCGGGGTGCTGGAACCCCATCTAGGGTCAATAACCTACTATGCCGAAGAGCCCAAAGGCTCTGTATATAAGGGATATCATCTGATACGCCACCAACGAGCCCACCAGCTGCAATCCTGCCTGGTGAAAGTAAGATGTCACCAAAGGGGGACAGAGCCCCCGTAACCAGGAGTCCACTTGTTGCCAAGGAAGAAGGCTCAAGCCTGAACCGAATCCAAGGAATGGAGATAGCGGATAAGGGACCTGAGGGATTGAGGTGACTGAGCACCCATCCAGTAACTCCCAGGGAACACCGCCAGCCGACTAACCCACTCAGCCTGACATAGAGATTGGGGAGTAAGGGAAGACGACCCGGTAGGTCCTAGTGCGGACGCCCCACAGGCATGCCCGAGACATCATCCCCATCCGCGCCATGGCGAGTAGCCTGGGGGCGGAAGAGAGGCCAAAAACAAGGCCCCAATCCGCAGGGTTGGTCCTGCAACACTGACTAGTAACGGTCTTGGTGTCCAGAAGACAGAGGGGGAACTAACAGGATCTAGAACACCACAGGAGGCCAGAAACCCCCCTTACACAGGGCGCCTGTGTCCCAAGACAGAGATATCATACAGGGACTACCTGTGAGTGTAGAATTGCCAAGCCTACCATAGGCCATCATGGCCCAGATTGCCTCATCATTTTGAGGGAAAGAGAAAGGTTAACATAGAGGCCATCGCCCCATTCTGTTAAGGGCAACCTGCAAGTAAGCCCAGACCCTGCAGGCCAAGTACGGCCTGCAACAACTCCTGAGGGGAAAACAGGGGCTCGAAGCACCCTGACAACATCTGAGAGGGACCGGCCAGCAAATTCTATCCTGTGTCCAGGGGAACTACCTCCTGGATCCACCAGAAGGAGAAGATACGCTCCCAGATAGGAGCCAGGTGCTGTGGCAGTCCCCTCGCCCAGAAGGGCGAGGGCATCCCTTCATGCTTGGGAAGTCTTGGCAGATTTGTACTTAGCCCTGCCAGAGGGCCCAGGGCGTTGCCTGCCCACCCCGTGGTGGAAATCCACTCCGAATAGTTGGAAGCACACCTCAGGTTCATGTTTGACACTAACGTAGGGAGGGGGAGGGGTGTCCCTGCCCCGAGGAGGCCGAGGCGGCCTTCTGCGTAGGGGTGCCTTACCCTTTTTTCCAAAAAGGTCCAAACGGGCCCCAAATAGACGCCGTCCTCTGAAAGGAAGGCCAGTGAGAGCCTTTTTCGTATCATCGTCAGCACCCCACTGTCGCAGCCAGACCAGGCGGTGGATAGCTACCACAAGGGCAGAGGTTCTAGCACACATCTTAATGGTGTCATCCAGCGCTGAGAGGATAAACCTTACAAACACATCACAGTCTGAGAGCGCATTAAATACCTCCCAGGGGAGGTCCTCAGATCGGTGATCAAGTAGTTTTCTAATGAGAGTCCTGGTGGCCACCGCAGTGATGGCCGCGGCACAGACCGAGCGCAGAGCCATCCCTGTACACGAAAAGGCGTAGGAAGCCAGTCTGTCAATGCGCCGGTCCTCAGCATCCCGAAGGGTACGATAATGAGGGGCAATCATGAATGGGGGGTTAGTAACCCCTATAATTGGTGCATCCACCATGGGAGGTGCTGACCAAAAGTTAACCACATCAGGGGGAAAAGGGTACTTTACAAGGCGAATCCCATTCTTTGGATATAAGAGCCTGGAAATGCTCCTGTTCCAGAAATTCCAAGCGCGGTGTCGCTGTGTGGAAACTCTCCCTCTTAGGCTTGGGAGCCTCTCCGGGAGGAGAGATTGACAAAACCTCAGAGATCTTTATAAGTAGTTCATCAATGTCACACAGGCCCCAAAAACCGGGGCCAGAATCATCACGGCTCCAGGGCATCCCATCCGAGGAGTCAGAATCGGAGAATAGCTCACCTTCATCAGCAGGATCCTGCATAGCAGCAGATTCATCGGTTTCCTTAGGAACCGGAGAGCCAGGAGGCGTCAGGGACCGCTTCTTTCCAGGGCCCATACGCTCCGCCAAACTAGACAGCACCTGCTCAGTCGTAGGCAGCCTGCGCGGCACGACTTGCTTGATTGCATGGTCAGTGCCTGTTCAGCACACGGTCCGCAGACCCGTGCTCTGTCAGCATCAGCATGGGGATGACCACACACCGCACACAGCCGGTCATTTCCCAGAGGGACCCCGGGTACCTAATTCTGAGATGCCTCCATATGGTGATTATCTGAGCAGTATGCCCGCAGGGATTTACGCAATAGGCAACCCTGGATGCCCCAAGACCCGCTAGGAATGTGGGAGAATTTGTTATGAGGACCCGCAATAATATATTTCAGGCCGGGAGAAGCCACCGTAATACTGGCGTCTGAAAGACATAATAGGATAGGAGGGGGGTGTCAGTGCCATGCGCAGCCCAATAAAAAATCATAGGAACAAAAACCGCCCGGGAGGGCACTTACATGACCAAGGGAGGAGGCGGATCGCAACCACGCGCGCGCGCGAAGATCACCAAAATGGCGCCAAGCGAACCTCGAGGGGCGGGCCTGACCTGATTGTGACGCGGGGCGCGTCATGCCGAGTCCCCGCCTCCCCCAAAGAGCGCGAAGCTCTAACCAGCGCAACGTGAATGACAGTAGTGGATAGTACACACATACGTAATGTAATTAAGGAGATTGCTCTCACACTAGAGAATGATGCTGCCGCCCGGGCTGCACACTAATGTAATGAAAGGACAAACACGCGCGCAACCAGAAGGTTTATGTGGAGCAAGGAGTGCGGCACTGACACCCAAATTCAAATAAAAGATCAACGGCCTTAAACGTGTTACATTACACTGGGACTGCCACACATACCCCCCCTTTCTTTTCCCCCGAGCTACGGGAGGAAGCGATGGAGAAGCGGACCTGCACCCAGGGATTATCACTATGAGGGGCCTACCTTCACCCGACCAGCGCAGCCCAGGCTGGGAGGCACATCTTTATCGCAGAGGACGGGTGGGAATAGTCCCGCAGGGCCGCAGGCTGTAATAGCCCCACTCACCTGCAAGAGAGTTGATACTTCATGTCTTCGCAGTCAGCACTGCAGAGAAATCTTGGGATTTGTGGGAGGTCCCTGGGTATATGAAGGGCCGGGAGGAGCCTGTTTTTGCATGTCTGCAGTGAACAGCGCCCTCTGGCGGAGGATTACCCACGTGTAAGTATTATATTGGAGCAGGACGTACTGTATGCTTAGAATAGCCAAACCGCAATTGCCGATTTTTTTTTTTTATAAATTAAATGACAGCCAGCCCTTGTTTTTGTATCTCAGATACGCCCCGCCAGCATTATTTTCAATGTGTCAAGGCGATCAAAATATTTTTAGAAATGTGTGTTATTCTTTTTTAAACCTTTCACTTTACTTTTATATTACTTTTGAACTGGTAAGAGGCCCAAGGACCCCTATGCCAGTTCAATTACCCTTACCCACACCATGGGGTTTCCCCTACTGTGATGTGTATAGTCACATGGGAGGAGATCCCAGATAGACTCGGCCCTCTATATAAAAGGATGCTTCCTGCAGCACATTAATCATTCCTCGGCTAATAGCTGAGATGAGAGGAGGGGAGATGTGTGCCCCCCCGTTCTCCAACCGGTGGTGTGAGCATCAAAAGAAGATGGCGGAGGGGCACCGAAGAGTCCTGAAGAAAAAAACTGGCACGGGACCTTGAACACCACAAAACCAAAGGAAGATGCCGCCCAACGGGGACAGAAGAAAGAAGATGGGGATCAATAAGTAGCAAAACACAAAAACTGTGTGTGTCTTTTCTGTTTCAATATTTTTATTGATACTTTTTTTCCATTTAGAGCAGTAGTACAGGCATAGTTTATCAACAGTTATGAAAGCCATCCCATGTAGAGTGCCAGACATTCATTAATAAAGTAGGCATAGTATGCAGCATTAAAGATAATGCCAAAATTTACATTGCGCTGATGTGGAAAGGAAATGAAAACAAAAAAGATTTTAGCCATCTGCATATTCTGGTTCTTGTTGTATATCTTATTATGTACCATATTTTTCGTCCCATAAGACTCACTTATTTTCCCCCAAAATTGAGGGGGAAATGAGGGCGGGTGTCTTATGGGGTGAATGTAAAAAGAAACTCCACAACACAACACAAATAAATGGAGCTACTGCATGCTTCTGACAATGGAGGAGGGGCTGGTGGGCAGGGAGAGAGCAGGGTAACTGAGCCCTGCCCGCACACCTGCATGTTCCTCTGGCCGCTGCGTCTGCTTTCTTTCTTTATGGCAAAACATACATTTCATTTTAATTTCCTGTGACCTGTGCAAGGGGGCATCCTGATTGCCGTGATGTCCCTGCACAGTAATTTCCACAAAAACACATTTCCTTTCAAATCCCGACCTGCTTAATTTGCAGAACATTATGGTCCAAATATCATGCACAGGGGATTCAAAGAGGTATACATATCAGATTCCTAAGGCTATTGGAGGTCAGTTTCGTAAATACTACAAAAACGTATATAATTCACCAAATGTGAATTGGGCCATCTCGCATGGACAAGGTCAGGTCTTCCGACGTAGACCATGACTACTGGGTTGGGATAGAGTGTTTAATGTACCACGGGTTTTCACAGTGTACTTGTTGGGTTGGATGGAAGGTGCAGAAAAAGTCTTAGCACCTGCTGATACACCAAAATGTGTGCATTTCTTCCTCCATATTTAAGTCTCCAGACATTTCCTCTATCCCTGTTCCTCTGAACATTTTCGACACAAATCCAAAATTTCTTTCTGGGGTTTTCTGGCCAAATTGAACTTTTGGCCACATTCTATGGCCTTCCACTTTTTTACCAGTGCTAAATTCTATTTATTAAATGAGTTAGAGAACTATTAGCAAGGTGTATTCCCCTTCTTTTAGATTAGACATTATTTAATTGGCAGGGACGGGTGATGGCAGTCTCCAGAGATCTATCTCCCTTTGAAAAGGCTTGTAGAGGTGAGGTGAAGCTCGGACATTTACTGTTGTGGAGCTACAGAAGTTTACCGAACAACATGGAAAAATGTTGTTCCGCAAAAGGAAAAATGCCTAGATAACCACAGGGGAAAAAGACCTGAAGATCTCTCTCTCTCTCTCTTGGTTAACAGTTCTATTCAAGATGAACTATAAGCTTCTATCTAGGTGGTACAGAACACCCGAAGATTTGCATAACATATACACGGAGGTAACTGAAAAGTGGTGGAAATGTGGGGATGTGAAGGGGGATCCTATGCATCAATCAGGGGAGTGTCCTGTACTTGAGGGATATGGTGAGAGTGTCCTGCACTTGAGGGATATTGGAGGAAGTCCACGATTGCATACAAAACATTCTGGGACTTACTATCGGTGTCACACTACCTACTTCACCACACAGCAACACCATTTCACAAATAAAAAAAAATCTCTTCTCATTCATTTGATAAATGCATCGGTTCTTTCAAGGCACTGGAAATCCCACAATGCATCTAGCCTCAAAGAATGGATCACACAAGTCATTGAGGATATGGTGGAGATTATGCACTCCAAGCAGGAAAATATGCATAGGTTTTTGCCAACTCTGGCTCCTGTGGATATCTTTTAAAGACGCCCCTCGTTATTGAGAGATTATAGGAATTTTACTTAATTTCTGTTTTCCCTTTCTTTCCTTTTATTATCTCGCTGTCCTTATACAGTCTTCTGTGGTGACCAATCCCTCTAAAGCTACAATACCCTACTAGTGGAGTGGTAAAACTTGGAGGAGTGAAATTGCTCTCCATGTTGTGTTTTCTTTGATTTATTTAACTAAATCTGTAAGCATATTGATCTGACTTATGATGTGTTTTGTATTATCTATGTTTTATCTGGTGTTTGAAAAACTTAGATAAAAATAGATTGAAAATTAAAAGATTACTCTACAGGCAGACCGAGATATAACACAATGAGGGTCGTGCTATTTATTTTATAAAGAAGGTTTAACTGGGTGCAGGTGAGCTGTTTCTATCTTTGTATTGCCATTGCCTGGAGTGCCCCTTCAAGGTCAAATCCAATTTCAAGTCAACACTCTGCCTGAGGAAGTGACGGTGACGTCACGAAACGCGTTGCAGGGCCTTTTGTGGGGTTCCAGTGGTGGCAAGCACTTAGCACTTTATGGATAAGTAAGTTATTTAGTGGTGTATTAATTTCATGATTTGCACTCCTCATACTATTAGTGTTATTTGCATGGCTTAACCTAGTTGTACTTGATCTTGATGCACTTTAAAAGCACCTGACACTTTTTGTATTTGTATATTGATAGAGTATATATTATTTATTTTGTAGTTTATAGAGTCCCCACTGGTATATATTAAGAGACAACTTTACCCCCCCCCCCCCCCCTCAATTCTTTAATGGCAGTATGTATATAAGTGTTATATGTTTTTTAAAAGTAAACCCCTTTTTTAATGTGTCTTAGTATGTGATTTAGATTATCAAATAAACTTAACATGATTCATATATAACAGAGTGCCAGTGTTAGTCTCTGGTTTTACCCCTCTTTAGGGGATTTGGGGACTAGACAACTGACGACCGAACAATCAAGCCCTATACATTATTTAAAATGAGCACAAATCTGATAAATAAGGCGGAGGAGTAACAATGCAGGGGCGTAGCTAGAGGGGAGCAGGGGTGTACTTGCCTCGGTTGCAGCAGGTTAGGGGGGTGCCAAAGGGGGGCCTGAGAATAGGTGGGGAGCAGCATTTCAAATCTTTGCCATGTGTGCCAGAAAGCCTAGTTACTCCTCTGAACAATGCTGAGGCCCCCTGACCTTCTAGGCCCCTCCAGGATCCTTGTGACACCTACAGTACAGGAGGGGCAGCGGCAGCATGACCCACATCCCACAGCTGATGCACACTTCTGCGTCAGGCTAATCTGAATGGCTGCTGAGGGAATGCACAGCGGGAGGGGCATGGCCAGCAGGTGGTGGCAGGCAATTTATTCATTCATAATAGATTGTCGAGTATTAATATGCAAAGCAATCTATTCTAATTGCCTGGTAGCCATTGTATACATTGTGAGAGAATGGAGCAAGGTAAGAATTCTGGCAATCCGAGGGATTTCACACACAAAACCTGGGTTTAGTCCATTTTAAACCAGAACAACAGCCTTGCACAGTTGAAAGAACTCACATTTTCATGCCAGTGCTTACATTTGCTCCTGCATCCATCCACCCAAAGCTGAAACCTACTGGATAATCTCTATGATCTTATTTTGTGGTAATGCAATTTACAGGGTAGGTTTACAGTAACCTATAATATCAAAATGAGGTTTTCTTTTGAAGTAGAGTTTGTTGGAACTTATCCTGTCCTTGGGTTATTTCTAACTGCTGTATAGATCTACAAGTTACTGTATCAGTGTTTGGGTAACAGGTTGGAAATAGAATAAAAATGGGATTCATTCTCTATCATATAAAATGCTAAAGAAAGGATTTTTTTTTGTAATTGCTTATTGTGTGCTGGCAGCACTCTGCTTTAAAGATGGCCATTTCAAGCTAAAGTTCAGCAGTGCATTTCTGGTTAATTAAGTGGCTATAACAGTTTCCTGGGAGGCTTTCTAGCTACAAGCGGCACTAACTGTTGATTAGTCCTGGGGGGTGGACCACCTCTGCTCTCTGCATGACTGACAGCAATGGGGGGCATGGCTGTATGTGTGATTAGCCACAATTCAGAGGAGATTCATGCTCCGGACTGTCAAGCAAATCACTGCACAATAATCATTTCAAGGAGCAATGGAATGGTCAAAATAAAAAAAAAACATTTACAGTTTTCATTTGAAATTTCCTAGATTCTAATAAAACAGTTAACACATTACTTACTGTAATCAGTAAACTTCGAAAAAAAGAAGCTGCATGGTAATATATTTTTCACTCTAAAGTGTAGTTTCTGTGAATACAATAAATAGCCCATTTCTAAATTCTTCTTTTAAAGAGAAACAATCTTCACTTTCACTCTCTGTACCTCTCCAGTAGGGAATCTTCACTTGGGATGCCCCCCTGTGTGAAATACTGGTATTCCGTAAAATTTCATCTGTCTGGCAATCCCATAGAGCCACGCTGATGTCATTCTGATAGGCCTGGCAAAGGTATGTGCATCATCTGGAGGGAAGCTGGGGATGCGGGTACATCCCGGGTATTTACTGTGGGACTGTGAGCAATGTGAGTTTTTATGGTTTCATACAATGGGGCCTCCAAAGTTAGGGTACCCCAGGGCAGGGAACAGGTTGGCCCTGGAGACTTAAAAAAATGATTGTTCCTCTCTAAACGCTAATTTCCCACCAAACCATTTTTATAAGAAAAATGTTTTTTTTTTCATATTTGTTGTGGGAATTCAGTCTCTCGGCCTCTAACAGTCATTAACGTAGAGAAGGGCTCTTTTACATTACTGATATCCCTCCAGCCTTATTGATTGTTATGACTACTTAGTGCTAAAACAAATCTGGTTAAATCTGCACCCTGTGCAACTTTGAAAGCAGCTGTCCTGGGACTAAGCCTGAGCCAAGATCGGAACCCTGGCCTAGGGTGGCTGCGCTGGAGGGAGGATGACTGCACCCTGTTGAGGCAGTCAGTAGGTCTCTGGCCCCTGTACCACCGCCCCTGTTAAACTGGGGTCATCGCCCATAAGACCTGAAGTGTTAAAAGGATTTTGTTCCTGGGAGAGTTCCAAAGGAAAGGCTAAGTCCCGTGCTTGGCGGAAACATTTATTGGAACACCCTGAACTTCCCAAGGTGCTGGGTCCCCCCAGGCTTCTGGGCCCCATGTGTGTTTTGGAAATTTCTACAGAGTAGTGTGCCTCTACTGATTCTCAAACCCTGACCTTTGTGTAGACTGTCTTGTCCAGGCCTGTCTCTGTCATTGGAGGACGAGAAGTGTAAAGCCCCAGGGAGACATCTCCTCGTGGTGGTCCCCATTTCCCCATCCCATTTTACTGTCTGCTTTGAGTTAAGAAAGTGCACCTGGAAGTTACTGCTGATGTTTATTCTAAACTGTGCCCATGAGGAGTGCAAGAGTATCTAGCCCTTATGCTGAGAACTGTGTGCCTGTAACTGAAATGTGGCTTAATTTGTTCTTTACCATGAATTAGGAGCTACCATCACCCAGTGACATTAGAACAACAAAGTAAGCTAATTATTGATTCGGTACCTTGATGTTGAGTCCACTCACATGTATCCATACCATCCCATATCGATTCCCCCCCCCCCCCCCCCCACTCACACACTGCCTATAGGGAATAGGATGGGGGTATGCCATGCTGCCTATGGGAAATAGGAGGGGGGATGCCACACTGCCTATGAGGAATGGGAGGGAGGAATGTGAAACTACCTATGGGGAATGGGATGGGGGAATGCCACACTGCCTATGGGGAATGACACACTGCCTATGGGGAATGGGAGGGAGGAATGCCACACTGCCGATGGGGAATAGGAAGGTGGTGTCACACTGCCTATGGGGAATTGGGAGTGGGAATGCCAAACTGCCTAAGGGGAATGGGAGGGAGGAATCCCACATTGCATATGGGGAATGGGAGGGAGGAATGCCACACTGCCTATGGGGAATAGGAGGGGGGTGCCACACTGCCTATTGGAAATGGGAAGGGAGTATGCCAGACTGCCTATGGGGAATGGGGTGGGGGAATGCCACACTGCCTATGGGTAATGGGATGGGGAATGCCACACTGCCTATGGGGAATAGGAAGGAGGTTAATACAAGTGGTCGGGTGGAGCACACCTAGGTGTGCTCCACCTGACCACTTGTATTAAACTGTATGTATTTGTCTACCCACAGGTTGTGAGCACCCGCGTTACAGTACTTTTTGGATATTGTTTTGGATCAAATAATATGTCATTTGCTTAGCTGAATACTCTGACGCAGAAACAGGCTGAGACTTTAGTATTCAGTCAGGCAGACATTGATTCTGTCATTGCCAGATTTGGCAAAGACACTAGTCCCTTCAATGCAGATAACATTGGCCTCAAAAAATCATACAGTATGAGCTACATAGCTCTACTTTAATTGAATATCTCAAAGTCAAAAGGATCCCTAGGGGTCTAAGATTAAGTATTAGACCGACTTTTTGTTGTGAGGACAAGGAGTTCTGCGCAGACTGGTTCAAAATCCTCAATAAATGCAGTCTGGATCTTATGACCCTGACTATACAGGGTATTCATAAACAGCTGCAGTCTATAGAAAATAGTATATCAGAGAGTAGGACACTTTTGGAGAAGAATTTCTCAACCGCAGAATTCCAGAAATTCCTGGAAGAGACCAAGGCTAAATTGGAAGATTATAAGGTCAATACATTGAATACTAAACATAATAAATATCGGCGCGATACACTTGACTACAAGGAGGACCGGGTTTATACCTGGCCGACCTTCAGGAGACACCGAATCTGGCACATCTTCAGAAGATAGAGGGAATCGTTTTTTAGACAGGCGCCCAAAATCGTCTCGGCACACAAAAAAAAACAGGCGGGGCAAACGCAGGGGCCTCGGGATCAATGACCAGCAGAAGTCAATCCCGTCCAGCACAGTAGTGAATATATCGGATAGACTGTTGACTCCAATGGAATTCCAGGTACTGGAGAAAGGGATGGGCTACGTTCCTATTTATGATAGTAGTCGATTAGAAACCAACATCAATTTACAAAAATATTTTCGTTCTTTAAGAATAAGGGCATTTTTTTCAGGTAATGAATATGAGCCCGTTCCCTCCAGTTCCACACACCTTCCATCAGGCATTGATTTATCCAATTGTAAAGCCAGAAGCACCTGGAATCCTCCCTCCTCCTCTCATTGTGTCGAGTCCTTCATACAACTGGTTGAAAAGGAGATACAGGAGATCCACTGGGACGCAACATCCAGAAAGGGTAGGTCTAACTTTTCCCATAGAGAAAGATTAACTTTAAAGGATCTACAAAATGACCATACATTGGTCATAAAACCTGCAGACAAAGGGGGTGCAACGGTAGTGATGAATGCAGATCAATACCATGCAATGGTGATGACACAACTGGGTGACCCGACAGTTTATAAGAAACTGAGCGGTGACCCTATGCCCGAGATTCAACTTGAGATTAACGAAATCATAAATTTAGCTGTAGAGCAAGGTATCATTAACACTAAAATTCAAAAGTTCCTAATTAATGAACATCCATTAACTCCTGTCTTTTATGTACCTCCAAAGATCCACAAAAATCTATCTAATCCGCCAGGAAGAACGATCGTCGCAGGAACTAATTCGATCTTTCAACTAATCGCAACTTTTTTAGACCGTATCCTACAACACAAGGTAATACAAACCCGTTCCTTTCTTTTAGATACGGGTGATTTTCTAAACAAGCTCAACCAGATCAATTTGATTCTTCCAGACACTTTTCTTTGCAGCATGGATGTCACATCATTATATACATCCATTCCACATACAGCAGGCATTGAGGTCATACGAGATGTCCTTGCCACAATGGATATCTCACCTGACTTTAATATCTTCTGTTTGCACCTACTGGAGATAGTCCTTACCAGGAACTATTTTAGATACCAGGACCACTTTTTTCTACAACTGCAAGGCACGGCAATGGGGTCCAATGTGGCCCCTGCATATGATAACCTCTATATGGCAGATTTTGAGAACAAATTTGTGTACACGGATAGACTTCCACACTCACGTGCTTTCATGGTTTTGTTTCATTGATGATATATTTTTTATCTGGCAGGGACCAGAGGTGGAACTCCTTGCCTTTAAGGACAGGCTGGACCGCATGACACCCACTATCACCTTTACCCTGGACTATAGTCATTCTCAGGTACATTTTCTTGACGTTATGGTAATCAATTCAGACTCACACCTAGTTACAGATATATATTGTAAGCCGACTGATCGTAATACATATCTCCGTGCAGACAGTTTTCATCCTGAGAGACTGAAGGACGGACTCCCCTTTAGCCAATTTATCAGAATTCAACGCATTGCACATAATGATGAAACATTTTTGAAACGAGCAGACGAGATGTCACAAGATTTTTTAGAAAGGGGGTATGACCCCACCATCATTAATGAGGCTAAGACAAAAGCATTCTCACGAACTAGGGAGTCCCTTCTTGCATATAGACCTAAGTCAACACAACCACGTCTACCCATCCCATTGGTATATTCCATCAAGTCGCCACAAATTGAACATATCATCCGTAAACACTGGCATACT
Organism: Gastrophryne carolinensis; assembly: GCA_027917425.1. Taxonomy (NCBI): domain Eukaryota; kingdom Metazoa; phylum Chordata; class Amphibia; order Anura; family Microhylidae; genus Gastrophryne; species Gastrophryne carolinensis. Next base: position 221,004,159 of record CM051234.1, read on the forward strand.
TTAGATGGCGATAGCAAGCTCCCCAAAATTTTTTCAGAACCACCATTGATGGTCAGAAAAAGACCTCCAAATTTACGAAGGAGTCTTATTAGGGCAGATCAGAAAGTGCCATCTTCGGTGTCAGTATCCTCAGTAGGTTCTGAGTGGCTCACATCTAGACAAAAACCATTGGGAATGTACAGCTGCGGGCATTGTAATCAGTGTAAGTATGTCAGTAAGGGAGATTCATTTACACATCCCCATATGGGTAAACGGTTTCGATCAAATGCCCATGTGGCCTTGGCTACGTGGGCAAGACCACGAGAGAAATCCGGACACTAGAGAGCACCGGAGTTGTATTAGACGTGGTGACGTCACTTCCTCTATTGCCCGACACTTCCTAGAATCAGGACATCAAATCAGCCAGTTGAGATTCACAGTAATTGATAAGGTTGATTTTCCAAGAAGGGGCGGTAATCGTAATCGCCTACTGCTCACAAAAGCGCCAGCTCAAGTGCCCTCGCCGCAAGGTTCGGCCTAATGTTTGCTGTTCTGGGTCTTCCCTGGTTGTTGGGAATTCAGGGGACATTCTTGCCTGAGTGTGTGGTGAAGAATAGGCTGGCACATCGCTCGAAAAGGAATGGACTGGGCTGGCATTTGGGCTGGGAGTCATTGGCTGGCTGGCCAGAGAACTTGCAGCCGTGGATGTGGCATAGGACTCGGTTGTTTCAACGTGTTCCGGTTGTAAATGTGGGCGAGCAGGAGAGGGTGTGCTTGGGGGGCTCTGGTTTCTCGGCCTCTGCTTCCTTTTCCCCTTGGAAGTCGTGCTCCCTTGCTCTTTTGATGTGGTTGGACGGGGAGCCTTCTTCCTGGAGGAAGTTTCTTGCCTTTTCCTGGTGCTGGCAGATTTGGATGGACCAGGAGTTGTGGCCAATGTAGCCTTGTGGCGGCCACTTTTGCTCCGAGTGCTCGGTCTTGATGATGTGTCCTCATGGCGCTCCGGTCTTGCGCTCCTTGGCTGGTGGTTGTTTTCCGCTACTTTTCTTTGGTGCCATGATGACATTCACAAAGAGAATGAGCTGTGTGTCCATTACCCTTTAAATAGTACTGACCGGGTATGACGCTTACGCGTACGCGTACGTACAGCCGTGCGCATCCCGGAAACCCCTGGGGCACTACCTATCTGCTGCGAAAACCAAAGAACATGACTCCCACGATCTTCATCCGCCAACAACAGGATACTCTGATGCTCGTAAGTGATTCTGAAGGACGTTGAATTGACATCTAAATGCATGAATATGCATTAAGGAAGCGCAGGAAGAAACAGTGGTTTTTAAAATTGATTTAAACTCCGTGTAAACAAGAAGTTAGTGCGCACATGTGCGAAACAACTAACTTGCATCTAGAAGGATAGGTGAAGGCTAGAAATGTGATGGGGAATGTCATTTAGTAAACTGATCTAATTGTGAATGTGATTTGTATGCTGTTTGATCTAACAACAATTTTTATTGATGTGTTTTTTAGATGATGATGGAGCGCAGGTACGACTACCTGCCCAACGATTATGAGAAATGGAAGTTGGCCCTGGGGATCGTGGCCAGAATAGATGCAGAAACTGTCACCACCTTCACTTTCACGCACGATCATCCAGCACTGGTTGGACCTCAAGCGACGGAGGAGGCCCCAGGTGCTGCGATTTTTTGCGCAACATTTCCCAAGTAAGTACATTCCGAATGCATGCTAGATCTAACAAACACAGAAGGTAGGCTTCTATTTATAAATGCTATTCTTTTCCAGTGTATGAATTTGAATATCGCGTGAGACCCACCCAGAGACGAGCAGTCCGGCCAGTGCGGGATGAATCTGGCCAAAGTGAAGGTGGTGCATCTCCAGGGCCAAGCTCCTGCCCCTCCTCTGTTGGTGGCTCAGACCAGCCACTAGACCTCTCTACAGAGGAGGGGCCTCACTGCATGGGCAGGCAGTCGTACCAAATGTCTGAGCCCATACACTCCGGTATGTGACTCTGATTTTAGCACACACAGGTACATGCTATTTAAACACAAACTCATTTCCTGCTTATTTTTTTATAGATGAATATGTAGCGGGTAAAGGATCGGGAGCAGAGAGGGCAGCAGACCAAGCCCACGATGAACATGGAGAAGGTGGGTGATGTCACACACACATTCTAAGTGTAATTTTGTTACTGTTCAATCAGACATTAGAAGTGAGCCTATTTAAAATGTCTCTACGGCCTCACATCCCGAGCAGTGGCAGGCCCCAGAGCAGAGGGTGGTCCCCGAAGCTCAGGTCGCCCACCAGCCAAGTAAGTTTCAAGTTTTAGATTTTGAATATGTTGAACATGACATCATCACCAAGAAACCAGAATCCCTAGCCAATGTAATTAGCAGAATGCCCTTATCCCTTGATTAATTAAGTAGCAGATTGACATATGCCCTCATCCCTTGATTAATTAAGTAGCAGAATGACATATGCCCTCATCCCTTGATTAATTAAGTAGCAGAATGACATATGCCCTCATCCCTTGATAAATTAAGTAGCAGAATGACATATGCCCTCATCCCTTGATTAATTAAGTATCAGAATGACATATGGGCTAATGACTTTTATGAAACTTTAATATTAATTCGATCCACAGCTGTGAAACATGTATTTGCACACCAATAATTTTCATTTTTCTTTTTACAGACACAACACAGGCCAGACTATCTCAACTTACCGCGACTGTGTTTTGGCTGGTGGGCAACATCCAGGAGCTGGCTGCTTCGATGGGGACCACTGATGAATAATTATCTGGGGCCTGCCCTTGCTTTGTACATAGTTTTATGGAAAATTTTAATGTTTTAAATATTTTAAATTTAACACCATAAAAAAAATGTTTAAAAAAAATTTAACTTTTAGCTAAAAAAAAAAAAAAATTGCAAATGAAGCAACACATTCAAAATAAAAACATTTTGAAAATGCCCCCCCCCCCCAAAAAAAAGAACAATAAATAAGCCAAAAGAAATAACATGTTTCTGTCTTCTTTTATGTAAAACAAATATACATTAAGCCTTGCTTACAGGAAAACGTAATAAGAAAAAAAAAAGGAATAGCACAAAGTGAAGAAAAAGGGAACCGCGAAGGAATTGAGGTAAGCATGAATAGCACAAAGTGAAGAAAAAGAGAACTGCGAAGGAATTGAGGTAAGCATGAGTAGCGCAAAGTGAATAAAAAGGGAACCACGAAGGAATTGAGGCAAGCATTAATAGTGCAAAGTGAAGAAAAATGGAACCGCGAAGGAATTGAGGTAAGCATGAATAGTGCAAAGCGAAGAAAAAGGGAACCGCGAAGGAATTGAGGTAAGCATGAATAGCGCAAAGTGAAGAAAAAGGGAACCGCGAAGGAACTGAGGTAAGCATGAATAGCGCAAAGTGAAGAAAAAGGGAACCGCGAAGGAATTGAGGTAAGCATGAATAGCGCAAAGTGAAGAAAAAGGGAACCGCGAAGGAACTGAGGTAAGCATGAATAGCGCAAAGTGAAGAAAAAGGGAACCGCAAAGGAATTGAGGTAAGCATGAATAGCTCAAAGTGAAGAAAAAGGAAACCGCGAAGGAATTGAGGTAAGCATGAATAGCGCAAAGTGAAGAAAAAGGGAACCGCGAAGGATCTGAGGTAAGCATGAATAGCGCAAAGTGAAGAAAAAGGAAACTTCAAAGGAATTGAGGTAATTCTCGTTGGCATACGCAGCGACGAACAGTTAACAGAAGGCTCCCGATGCCGGCTTTAAATCATGCGTACACACATACGCCAACGGAAACAAAACAAAAAGTGAACAGAACGAGTCAAAAACGAAAATTATTTTATGCCTCTCTGAATCAACCCTAATAAGTGGTCACACATTCACTCTGTCTCTTGGTGCTCTCAGCATGAGCGAGGCCACAATGGTCCCACAGTTGTCTCCAACCACATCAGAACATGCTTATTAATCATAAAGCTGCACCATGACATGCCCTTCCCAGCTCAGCCATGACCCTTAAACTCAAACAAAGAAAATGGCTTCACTTAGAATCTATAAGATATTTACAAATAATCACAGACCTTGAGAATGGTTTATCTCACACTCTTCCCAACAGGGGATGATGGGGGAAGCATGTGCCTGGACAGGGACTTTAAGTTAAAGCAGACCAGAACCTGGCTCAGCCGGCACCGGAGTCTCAAGAATTCCAGGACCAGCCCAATGGCTCTCCTTCATGGGCCACGGCTGCATTCTCGTGGCTGATGACCAGCTATTCAGATATAGGGAAACTGGGGATAAGGTCAGTGAGCATGTTACATCACCCAGAATATTTGAGATGAACTGTTCAGTGATCTTGGATTTGCCAGATAACCATGGCTAAGAAAGGCAACAACGCCCGATTCACAATCGCGGGGCCTATGTGGGAGGATAGGGGCAGTAAAAAAGCTTTTAGTGCACTTTCAGTGACTAATATTTGTGAAAACAACCCCACCCCATAGTCTTTTCCTTGTATGTAAGTACTGTATACAGTAATTAGCAAAATAATTTGATTTTAATTACACAAAATCATTTAAAACATTATTCTCCAGTCTTTTACCCCATTGCCCTGTGTATGGACAATGGAAAGAAATTCAGACATCAACCTAACCCAAGTCATCAATGTGATTTTATTTCTGAGTTCAATTCAAGCATTCAAAAGAAATTTTAAAGTGGACCAAAACCAGGGATTTTGACTATCCTGGGTTTTGGTCTTTGCCCCCAGGCACCCTGATCGGGGGTGCCCAGTTGTGTGAAACCCCCAGGTCACCCGATCACACTTACCCTCCCCTGGTCCTACTCTTCCCTCTCGCCCAATCCGAGTGTGCTGATGGCCGCTTCTCCTGCTAACCTTTAACAGGCAGCGTGCCCGCGCTGGCCATTCACAAATGCCTGGCATGGGCATGCACCCTGCTAAAGGGATAGCGGGAATGCGGCCGCTGCTCGCATATGCGCAGTTGGACTGGGCATGATGGTGAGTTTAAGGCAACCGAGGGGGGAGTGAGTATGCCTGCCCTGGAGTCTAATAGACTGCAGGATGGGTTTTGGTCCACTTTTGAAAGGAAAGTCCAGGGATATCCCAAGACAATTATATATATATATATATATATATATATATATATATATATATATTTCAGCAGAGTGTGGGCTTTAACATGAAATGTTTTGTTTGTAATTCTTCCAGCGCTTTTCAATATTTTTGGGTGAAATAAATGCTGAAACAGCATTTTTAAATAAAAACAACCCTTCACATTTAAAAATCCCCCCCCCCAACAAACTATAGATTTTCTGGAAGTACACACCTCCATCTTCCTAGCTGTACCAGCTATTAATATGCCACCAGGAAATCACAAGCTAAATCTGAAAGTGCAATGTCCTCCGAATAGAACAATGCATAGTTACTTTTAACCCTTTAACTGCTAGTCTACATGAGATTTTGTCACCGTCTGTTGACAGGCCATTTTGTGCTTGGTGATGATGGTGATGTTTAACTGTGATTTTTGCATGAAATGTCTTGTTTGTATGTTTTACGTGAGAGGGGGCACATGCCCCATGTGCAGCAATTCAGGGAGCGCCGAAGGGGGGCCTGAGCACAGGTGGGGGGCACCATTTTGAATGTTTGCCCCGGGTGCCAGAAAGCCTAGCTACTCCTCTGGGCTAAAGAGAAAGGTGGCAGCCGCTCAGACCAATATATAACAAACCTGGAGGTGCCCGTGAGCAGGGCAATTGCAATAGACAAAACTTAAAGGGTCATTATTGACAAAGTGCATAAACATTCAATAATTCCCCTCGTCATGGCTGCCCACTCCCTTCCTGACAGAACGCAGCTTCTCCTGGAACTAGAAGCAAAATAAAGAGTAGGGGCACGCCCCCTTCATTCCTTTGCCATTGACCACCAATTATACGTCTTGGCTGGTGGTCTATAGCTACCCCACCATTTGTCAGCTCAACAAGGACAAGCACACTAGTATAATGCAGCTTCAGTCATCAGCCTCTCCCCTTTGACCCTTGACGCGGTGACGCTAATTAGCGTATTTTAACATGCTCAAGTTGCTATGATTGCGATGACATTGCTTCTGTTGTCATCTCGACATGTCTGCTGCCATGCTTCACAGTCTGTAAAATTATATATATATATATATATATATATATATATACTTCTATTTTGTTTTGTCCTTCCCTTTTTTGAAAATCCAAATAAAGAATGCACAAAAAAAAAAAATAACAGGGTTCGGTTGGCACAAATCTGCATGAAGTTTGCTGAAGCTGCACTACCAAATGCCAGGATGCCTCTGTGTAGATGCATTCCTAGCTCTAATCATCTAATCACCGAGAGTCGCCTTTGGGATATAAACAGCAATAGATACATTGGGAACAGGTTACCTGAGGTTGCCCTATGCCTCCAGCGCTGCAGTTGGGGCGGCGGGTTGAAAGCCTCACCCATAAAGGTAAAGACCCACCACCCCATGTACTTGCACAAATCCAAAAGATACAATGAGAGAGGCGGCAGCCACTCTGACCAAATTATTACTAACCTGGGAGGTACACATGAGCAGGAAACAGCAGTAGACAAAGTGTAAAGGATACATAGCACACAACCCTGTTAGCTAGCAACCAATCCTATGATAGTTAAAAACAGGAAGAGCTAAGTTCGCTCGGTTAGTTCAAGAAAACTAAAGCCAAGTGAAGGACAAGAGAACGATCTTAAACCAATGGGTGTTGGTCCCGCAGACAGCTAATCAAAGCAAGCTTGCAGGGGGCATCCAGAATGCTGGAGTCCTCCCCCCTGCACGTAACCCCCAGAACGCCCGTAATCCTCACCTTCACACACGTGGGCCCTGGTCGCGTTCTCGGCGCCAGCAACCGGAACGACCTGCTACCAGGTCACTTTCCCCTTTATCTCCTATCCATCCCTCGATGAGGGGATGTATTTAACATTTGTCCCTGTTTTCCACCCTAAAAAGTAGGTTGGTATGCTTGTGGCATGGTGCTTCATCATGCTGGAAAAAAGCATTTCTCATGGCAGTGTTTCTAGGCAAAACTGGAATCCATGAATGAAAACCAATCCCACAAAGGAACTGGCTTGGGGTAATTTACTTGGCACAGTATGGCACAGTTTTTACTTTACTCTTGGTGCCTTAATTTTTTACTACATTTACACAGTGCCGTACCTGTAATGAGGGGGCCAGAGGCAAAGGAGATTGCGCAGGCCTGCTTTAGTTTAATCATTAAAATTTCAGGCAGTGACCCTGCCTGCTAGTCCTGGCCACACAGGGAGCTGGCACAGCAACAGCTGCGAGAGTGGCGCCGTTCAATGCAGTAGTGGGGTCTGCTAAATAACAAATGTAGATGTATAAAAGAACTATATAATGTGGTGGGGGTGCAGACAGCTGCTGTGTGGTTAGATACTGTTTATGGGGGTTATTTAAGAAAGGCTAAGGCCACGTAGTGTCAGGTGAGCGTCAGATCCCAGTCAAAAAGGTGTATGTATCAAGTCAAAAATCCACAGCGCCTGGGATAGTGTCAGGTAGTGTCCCATCTATCATCAGCGCCGAAAATAGTGCCAGCGCTGAGTTCCCTACAGTGCCAGATAGGACCAGGCGCTCACCCTGCACTGTGTTGCCTTATCCCATACATTTCAATGGGCTGGGATGGTTACAATTATTTAAAGGGGACCAAAACCCAGGATTCTGACAACCGATCGGGGCTGCCCCACTGTGTGAAACACACCAGATCGCCGAGCACAACTCACCTCTTCCCGGTCCTACGGTGCATGGGCGTCTGCTCGTCCAATCAGCGCGCGTGCTGGCAGACGCATCCCCTGCTTCCCTCTAACAGGGAGTGGGAGCATGCCCGCGCCAGCCATTCACAAGCCCCCTGCTTGGGGATAGCTGGGATGCAGCTGCAGCTCACGCATGCGTCGTTGGACCAGGAAGCAAGATAAGTGTATGGGGCGACCCGGGGCTGAGGGAATCAATCAGCATGGGAATCTTATAGATTCCCGGGCCGATCCCGCTGGGTTTTGGTCCACTTTAATTCCCTAATGTTATTCACATTTTTAATAAAAAAAAAAAAAACCTCTAAAAAATAGAACATTCGGAATACAACAGGCACTGTTAGCCTGAATTCCCTATTTTTGAGCGCCTGGTATTTTTTTGGATACATTTTGTGAGCTTGCAGCACTCTCAGCTAGCGCTAGGTATCACTGTACGTTCAAGTGGCATCCGCACCAATAATAAATAAGCCTCCACATGTGTGTGTGTGTAGTGAGTTTTGAGTATAGTATGTTTTGGGGAGGATTGTGGCTGATTGTCCCTGGCATGTAAGAGGTTAACCTGCATTTGGGGGGGTTTACCCTCCATGTAAGGGGTGAATCAGTATAGGGGGAGAAAAGTGGACGAAAGCCAGGGGTATATTATGTATATACCCTGTTGCTGTTCTTTACAGTTGATTCCTGATATACTGTCACTTTAGATTAAGGGACTGATTTATCAAGCGCTTCTGTCAGGCTAAACCACATTTTATGTTTTGTTTTGTTTTTTTTACTTATGGTACATGTTACTACACTGCAAGAAACACATTTGCTAAAACATTAGAGGTGCAGCAACATGCTGAAAATATAAATAATATTTTGCAGAACTCTATTTTGCACTGATGTGGCATACTGGAGTCTGGCAGAAGTGCCTGATCAGGTCCGAAATGCTCAGTTACAATAGAATAGTGGCTATAACGAGGCATACCTCTCAAGTGTCCCTGATTTGGAGGGACTGTCACTCTTTTGAGTCTGTGTCCAGCTGGAACATGCAGATCTACATCTATAAACGATTCATTTGCCTTTTTAAAGTGGACCAAAACCCAGGATTTTGACTATCCTGGGTTTTGGTCCTTTCCCCCGGGGCACCCCCCACACTGTGTGAAGCTCCCCTGATCGCCGGTGCCAACTCACCTCTTCCCGGCCTTACGGGATGCGTGGCCTCTCGTCCAATCAGCGCGCTCAGAGCTGCTGACGTCACGCCATCTAAGCTTCTAAGGCCAGTGGCTCCGAGTGCACTGGCAGCCGCATCCCCCACTTCCCTCTAACAGGGAGTGTGCCCACGCCGGCCATTCACAAATGCTTGGCGCGGGCACACGCCCTGCTAGAGGGATAGCGGGGATGCGCCCGCAGCTCGCACATGCCCCGCTTGACCGGGAAAGAAGGTAAGTGTATGGGCAACCTGGGGGGTTTCACACAGTGGGGCATCGGTTAAACAGTTATACCATATAAACATTTTAAATAGGCAAATTAATTATCTATTGATGCAGATCTGCATGTTATACCTCAAATAGGAGCAAAGGAGAACAGTGAGGGACAGGAGAACACAGACTCAAAAGAGGGACAGTCAGTCTCCCCAAACCAGGAACAATTCGGAGGTATGCACACCAGGCGTGCTTCACAGGGAACAGGTTCTCTTTAGACGCTGCTAGCAGCCTGGTGCCAGGCTTCAGCCCCCTCCCCGCCTCACTGTACAATAGGAAATAGCCAACCATGACCACACCCCACAAATATCTCTGTGTGTCACTCTGCCAGATCCTGGGAGGAAGTTTGTCCTGCGTGAGTGTAGAAAGCTTCAGCCGTGCAGCATAGAGAGCTTCATATATCATACAGGTAATGCTTTCTAATAGCCTGAACTGTGCCTCTTCCACAGCCAACTAACTACTCGCTGCTTCACACAGGGGTGTAACTAAATGCATGTGGGCCCTGGTCAGAGGAGAAGCTAGGCTTTCTGGCACCTGGGGGCAATGATTCAAAATGGAGCCCCCCACCTATTCTCAGGCCCTCTTTGGCGCCCCCCTGACTGGCTGCACCCGGGACAAGTGCCCCCCCTGCTCCCCCCTAGCTATGCCACTGGCCCTGGTGCAGACTTTAATTAAGGGCCCCAGTGATGCTCATACAGTAACATTTTTCTCAAGCATTCACCTACATTATATACAATTTTTTTACTGAACTCTGAAAAAACAAATACCCAGGTGCTGAGTTGTCAGTGGGACGCCCCAGCACAAGTTAGGGGGCAGCATGGGGGCTATGCTATAGGTAAAGCTGCACTCACAGTGTTTTCCTGATTGAGCAAGCTCCGCCCCCAGAAGCATCATCACTCTGCTGGGGCTGTGAGGAGAGAGGAGGAGGTTCTGTTGTAGGGCTGAGAACCTTCATATACCATAATGTGAGTCTGTGTTTCTATCTCTCTCTGTGAGTCTTTGTCTGTCTGTCTGTCTGTCTATTGTTTTCAATGGAAAGCATGCGCTGTGCATCCTCTGTGTCATGTGCGCACTCCTGTCCCAGTCATTCAGATAGGCTGGGGGGGGAGCGTGCACGCAGCCAGGGATGCGGCAGCACAAGCTCCCCATTCTAGTAAATGAGAACTGCCTGCCGAATTACTACAGATGGCTCTCGTTGCATGAGAGTCCACGCATGCACCGTTGGAGCCTGGACAGATTAGTCTTTTTTTTGGCTTCCTGTGGGGTTTCACACAGTGGGGTATCCCGGGGGCATGGATCAAATCCCTGGAAAGTCAATTTTGCATGTTTGGTTCCGCTTTAAATTTTTTTAAAAGTGGACCAAAACCCATGATAGTCAAAAGTTTTGACTATCCTGGGTTTTGATCCTTTCCCCGGGGGCACTCCAATCGGGGGTGCCACGCTGTGTGAACCCCCCCAATTGCTGCAGCCAACTCACCTCTTCCCGGTCCCATGGCATGTCTAAGAGCAGCGGCTCTGACGGCCGCATCCTCCACCTCCCTCTAACAGGGAGTGTGCCCACGCCGGCCATTCACAAATGCTTGGCGCGGGCACACGCCCTGCTAGAGGGATAGCGGGGATGCGCCCGCAGCTCGCACATGCCCCGCTGGACCGGGAAAGAAGGTAAGTGTATGGGCAACCTGGGGGGTTTCACACAGTGGGGCATCGGTTAAACAGTTAAACCATATAAACATTTTAAATAGGCAAATTAATTATCTATTGATGCAGATCTGCATGTTATACCTCAAATAGGAGCAAAGGAGAACAGTGAGGGACAGGAGAACACAGACTCAAAAGAGGGACAGTCTCCCCAAACCAGGAACACTTGGGAGGTATGCACACCAGGCGTGCTTCACAGGGAACAGGTTCTCTTTAGACGCTGCTAGCAGCCTGGTGCCAGGCTTCAGCCCCCTCCCCGCCTCACTGTACAATAGGAAATAGCCAACCATGACCACACCCCACAAATATCTCTGTGTGTCACTCTGCCAGATCCTGGGAGGAAGTTTGTCCTGTATGTGAGTGTAGAAAGCTTCAGCCGTGCAGCATAGAGAGCTTCATATATCATACAGGTAATGCTTTCTAATAGCCTGAACTGTGCCTCTTCCACAGCCAACTAACTACTTGCTGCTTCACACAGGGGTGTAACTAAATGCATGTGGTCCCTGGTCAGAGGAGAAGCTAGGCTTTCTGGCACCTGGGGCAATGATTCAAAATGGAGCCCCCCACCTATTCTCAGGCCCTCTTTGGCGCCCCCCTGACCGGCTGCACCCGGGACAAGTGCCCCCCCCTGCCCCCCCCTAGCTATGCCACTGGCCCTGGTGCAGACTTTAATTAAGGGCCCCAGTGATGCTCATACAGTAACCTTTTTCTCAAGCATTCACCTACATTATATACAATTTTTTTTACTGAACTCTGAAAAGACAAATACCCAGGTGCTGAGTTGTCAGTGGGACGCCCCAGCACAAGTTAGGGGGCAGCATGGGGGCTATTCTACAGGTAAAGCTGCACTCACAGTGTTTTCCTGATTGAGCAAGCTCCGCCCCCAGAAGCATCATCACTCTGCTGGGGCTGTGAGGAGAGAGGAGGAGGTTCTGTTGCTGAGAATCTTCATATACCATAATGTGAGTCTGTGTTTCTATCTCTCTCTGTGAGTCTTTGTCTGTCTGTCTGTCTGTCTATTGTTTTCAATGGAAAGCATGCGCTGTGCATCCTCTGTGTCATGTGCGCACTCCTGTCCCAGTCATTCAGATAGGCTGGGGGGGAGCGCGCACGCAGCCAGGGATGCGGCAGCACAAGCTCCCCATTCTAGTAAATGAGAACTGCCTGCCGAATTACTACAGACGGCTCTCGTTGCATGAGAGTCCACGCATGCACCGTTGGAGCCTGGACAGATTAGTCTTTTTTGGGCTTCCTGTGGGGTATCCCACTTTAGTATCTCGGGGGCATGGATCAAATCCCTGGAAAGTCAATTTTGCATGTTTGGTTCCGCTTTAAATTTTTATTAAAGTGGACCAAAACCCATGATAGTCAAAAGTTTTGACTATCCTGGGTTCTGATCCTTTCCCTGGGGGCACTCCAATCGGGGGTGCCACGCTGTGTGAACCCCCCCCCCCCTAATTGCTGCAGCCAACTCACCTCTTCCCGGTCCCATGGCATGTCTAAGAGCAGCGGCTCTGACGGCCGCATCCTCCACCTCCCTCTAACAGGGAGTGTGCCCACGCCGGCCTTTCACAAGGGCCTGGGGCGGGCAAACGTACTGCTAGATGTGAGTTTTATTGGGTGAACTGTGGGGGGTTCACATATTCCCAATTTAGGATGCCCTGGGGGCACAGAACAAAACCCGAGAGTCAACTGGGCGCAGGGCAATTCAGCTTAAGCTTATTTGGGGGGGATCTATTCTGATTCTGCTCTGGGTACAGGAAAGTCTAGCTACGCCTCTGCCCAACCCTATACCCATCTAGGCTCTAACATCTACCCCCAACATTGTACTCACCCAGGCTCTAGCCTCTCTTTCCCCCAACCCTATTACTCACCCAGGCCCCGACTTCTACCACCCCCCAACCCTATACCCATCCAGGCCCCACCCCTCTCTCCACCCAACCCTATACCTATCTAGGCTCTAACATCTACCCCAACCTTGTACTCACCCAAGCTCTAGCCTCTCTCTCCCCCCAACCCTATACTCACCAGACTCTGACATCTACCATCCAGGCCCCACCTCTCTATCTCCCCCCAACCCTATACCTATCCAGGCTCTAAATTCTCCCCCCCCCCCCCAAAAAAAAAACCTGTACCAACCAAGACATTAACCTCTCTCCCCCCAACCCAATACACCTCCAAACCCTAACCTCTACCTTCCCAAACCTGTATCCCCCCAATCCTGTACCCACCCAGACCCGTCAATCCCTTATCCACCCAGGCTCTAAACCCCCCCAACCCTGTACAAACCCGGGCCTATAGATTCCCATTCCCTCCAACCCTGTACCCACCCAGACTCTAACCTCTACCCTTCCCCCCATCCTCTATATACCCCAGCTCTATCCCTCCCCCACACCCCCCCAATCCCGTACCCACCCAGAATCTAACATCCCAACCCTATACCCATTCAAGCTCTAATCTCTACCCCCCAATCCTGTATCCACCCAGATTCTAACTTTTCCTGCCCCCAACCCTGTACACACCCAGGTTCTAACCTTTCTCCCCCACAACCTTGTACCCACCCAGGCTCTAACATCTGCCCCCCATCCTGCACCCACTCAGGCTTTCTCCTCCCACCCAACTCTGTACAAACCCAGGCTCTAACCTCCTTCGCAACCCTGTACAAACCCGGGCCTATAAATTCCCATTCCCCCAACCCTGTACCCATCCAGGTTCCATCTGATCGCCATGGGCTTTGGTCGACTTTAAGGTTTAGAAAAATTAGATACTGTGGTTGCAAATGCTAATATTACAACCAAATTAGTCTATTAACAGGAGCATACCTCCCAACTGATTTAGAGGCACTGTTCCTCTGTTGAGTCTATGCCTCCCTGTTATTTGTCCCTGTTTAAGGTTTAACATGCAGGTCAGCAGCAATAAATTATCCGTTTACCTATTCAAAGTCTCTATATTGTGGTAACTGTTACATCTCATCTCGAATGTCTATAATATTAAAGCAATACAGCCACACCTGAATTGCAGTAAGGATTTGCTATGTGTTTCTTTCGGGAAAATGACATATACTTATTTTCATAATACATTCATATTGTGTCATATAGGTTTACTCATGTTAAGTTAAGATAATTGATTTATACATCGGTATGATTTTATTTTGAAAAGTTTTATTTAAAGAGGAACTTCGGACATAAAATAAAAAGTGCCCCCCCCCATCAGCCCCTACTTACCTTTTGGACATCTGGCTTCTTTGGGGCCGATCCTCACCCCCGCCACTGGCCTAGTCGTCTCTAAATGACAGTATGGCTTTAGCCGGCTTCTTCAAAGTCCCACGCGCTCAGCGAAATCTCGCAAGATTTTGGACAGCTCCATCGCATTCCAGGCATGGGCACTGCACAGGATTGAGGTCAGGGGCCGTACGCAGTGCCTGATGGGATGCAAGATGGCGTTGCCCTTCGGAAGGTTGCCGGAATTCCAAGGGACCAAGAAGATAGATCCCCCAGGGAGGTAAGTAGAAGCTTCCTAAAGGTAAAACCAGGGGCGGCGGATCAGTGAGATTTACAGTCTTAAATCATCAAGACTGTAAAGGCAGCCGAATGAGTTGCAGTAACAAAATGAACCAGAAAGAAGGGAAAGGAAGAAACTGGTATGGGACACCCAGAATCTGCATGCCCCACTGTGTGAAACCCCCCAGGTCGCCCGGAAACTCATTTTCTTTCCTGGTCCAACGGCACATGCACAAGCTGTGGCTGCATCCCTGCTGTCCCTTTAGCAGGGCACGTGCCCCAGCCAGGCATTTGCGATGGCTGGCGCAGGCATGCTCCCTGTTAGAGGGTAGCAGGGGATGCGGCTGCTCGCCTTAGATAAGCTATTAGATGAAGGGGCGGGATTAGATCAAAGCGTACTTATTGGACAAGAGGGCTGCACATGCATCAGAGAGAGCCAGGAAGAGAAGCCCGACGAGAGAGTGGTGCTGCGTGGGTGTGGCCGGCATCCAACCAGGTGAGCGCTGCTGCTCCGAACTAGGAACGATGGTCTCCGAGGGAGAAAAGGTGAGTATAGCTTTTCTTTTTTAATTGCCTGAAAATTGTCTTTAACATGAGTATACCTATATGACACCCTATATGAATGTACTATGAATATACTATGTGAATGTCAACATGTCTACCCAAAAAAAAAGCCATTTTCCCAAAAGAAACACATAGCAGATCCTTACTCATTTGCCAAGCGCTATAGTGACCCAAATTTTATGCTCCAGAATTCACGATCCACAAAACATGACCTGTTGGTGGGCCTTAAGAAGGAGTGTTGGGGAACACGGCTTTAGTTATTATTATTGTTTATTTATATAGCGCCATCATCTTCTGTAGCGCTGTACAAAGTAGTTGGAAACAAACCCAGGTGAGAAATGAACCATGGGAATGGGACAAAAATATCTGTGCAACTTTGGCACAATTTGAAAGGTCTGATGTTCCTCTTTAAAATCAAGGCTGAGATTAAGCTATTCTTTACCTAATGCTTAAAGTGGACCAACACCCTCCACTGATCTATAAGATTCCCGGACCGATCAGTCCCCTGACAGCGAGGCACCCCGACCGCTGTGTGAAACCCTCCAGAAACCCCTAAATCCCTACCTGATCCTCGTTCCAGCCGCCTCCCGCGCGTCCCTCTAGCAGGACGCGCACCCGCGCCGGCCGTTTGTGAATGGCCAGCGCGGGCGCGCGCCCTGTAAGAGTGACGCGCGGGAGGCGGCGGCGGCCACGCTCTCTTGTCCGTCGCTGCCTCCCGCTTGTCCGTCGGCGGTGATTGGCGGCAGCGGTCACGTGGGAGCGGGGAGAGGTAAGTTTTTGGGGCTTTCTGGGGGGCTACACACAGCGCCCCGCCGAAGTGGACCAAAACCCAGGATAATCAAAATCCTGGGTATTGGTCCACTTTAAGTCATACTCAGCAAGTGTAGGGACAAGAGTAGTCCTAAAAACAGTTCCATCATTAGGACAATTTTAGTTGTGCAGTAGTGCCTGTAGCAGTGATCCCCAACCAGTGGTTTCCATCCCCCTCCTGTGTGGCTCACAGTCTCTATGGGAGCCTCAAGTAAAATGTGATGTGCTGAGTGCCAAGTAAACTTAGCAGCGCTCAAAGCAATTACAAAACATGGCCAGGAGACACAACCCAGCTCTACACAATCCTCTCCTTTGGCCAGACATGTTTGCTTGTCCTCATTGATTACATAGTCATTCAGCATCAGGGGTAGATGGGGAAAAGGGGGCGGAACCATAAACTCCTCTGTGCTTCCTCCTGCGTTGCATTTACCTTGTGTTTAGCAGTCACTGGAGGCTGGGCTCAATACCTTGTGTGTTTCTCACAGGCAGGAGCTGGATTACAGTGAGAATTTAGTATGAGACACCAGCCTTTCCTTTTCCTTTGGTATCTACAGTAGGAGCTGTCTGCAAAGAGAAGCTGCAAACTGACAGTGTGTGGTATGTCTTTGGAAAGCGAAACCAGAACACCGAGCAGATTTGGGCACCTGCAAAAGCACCCAATTTACAAAGAAAATCCTTTTGCAACAGAGTCTCCCAAATCTGCCTGGTATTCTGGATTTACTTACCAAAAATGCACCTTCTGGTAATCCCAAAACACAATCAGTGCTCGCAATCCATTCATGCCTTCTCTGACCTGATGTTAGTTCTGGCATCAGATCGGCTAGGAAAGCTGAATGGAGTTCATACCACTGTCCACACCTAGCTGTGCCAGCCATTCAGAAATGCCCGGTGCAGGTACCTGTCTCAGCTAAAGGTATAGCAGGCATGCAGCACTGTGACGCGGTCTACATCAGTTCACACAGCGGGGCATCCTGAATCAAGGGATGGAACTCCGTGTAATTCTCTTCTTGCATCTATAATGACTATAATGGAATGAATACAAATGTTGTTCTGAGAAGTGGGTTACAGATTACAGCGAGTTACAAGCAGGGATACAACAGTCAGTTACCTTAAAGTGGACCAACACCGAGAGGTGATCGGCCCGGAAATCTATAAGATTCCCGGGCCGATCACCTCCCACCCCGCGGGACATCCGAGATCGGGATGTCCCGCGGGGTGAAACCCCCCCAAACACCCCGAATCACCTACCTTCTCTTCCGCCGCCACCGCCTCCCTCGCGCCCCTCTAGACGTGCGCGGCCCCGCGCCGGCCGTCTGTGAATGGCCGGCACGGGCGCGCGCGCGCCGAAAGTGACACGAGGGAGACGGCGGAAGCCGCTTGGACGTTCCTGTTCCCCGCCTGGACGTTGGCGGGGATTGGACCGGGCAGTCACGTGGGAGCGGGGAGAGGTGAGTTTATTGGGGTTTCTGGGGGGTTTCACACAGTGGGGCACCCCCGATCGGGGTGCCCCGCCGAAGTGGACCAAAACCCAGGATAGTCAAAATCCACTTTTTGGTCCACTTTAAAATGCAGATACATAGTAGTGATGATGAGCTTCCACATTGAGGCGAGTGGCAAGCTTATTGACGGGCACCTCCAGCACCCATGCAACGTGACCTCCGCCCACAGAGTGGGTCTCCCAGGCTTACCTTTAAGCTTGGTTTCTGCCACTCCACCCTCCCTCCTCCCAGACACAGGTCCTGGCGAATTCTTTTGAAGCACCATATGCTATCACACTTCGCTGGCCCCTCGCTGTCTGACAGAGGTGTTTGATAAAAGGACCTATCTCCGGGGGGGAGACGTCTCTCTCAGATTCGGGGGGGCCTTCCCAGCCCAGAGGTGTGTGAGAATCAGCAGGGAGTCTAGTTATCTGAGCTTGGCTCAACTCACAGATGCTAATTCGCCTTCCTGGAGAGATTAGGTCTGGTGCATGTTTATGGCTAAAAAGCCTTAATGCTACAGGGGAGAATAAAGGGTGACATTTGCTAAGAACAGAACATTTTAAAGGGGGAGCCGGGCATCAGCAATAAAATGAAATATAATATTTGCCCTATTCCTCACCCCCCCCCCCCCTTTTTCTCTCATGCAGCCCATCACTTCTAGTCTGTGGCTGCAGCTCTTACCTGAAGGCTAGAATCGGGTTCCTCGCTACCCGGCGTATCTTGCATCTCTTTCTGTCTCTTCAATGGGGAGACGCCCCCTGCCATCATCAATGTGAGCTGACATGCCCCTTCTCCATTCACTGCAATTAAAATGGGCGTGTGACCTAACAGTCAAAAATGACTTATCGTCCTTTATAACACTCTCACTGGGGGCATCCCAGTTTGAGGTACCGCTACAGTACAGATCCTTAAGCCAAAACCTGTCATTAACCACTTTATGACGGGGAGGCAGGAAGTAGCTGCACACTTCAGTGAAACATGGAGTTAAAGATTCCACAGCTCTGATAGGTAAAAGTCAGTATCTCTGATGGTGTGATGGGCTAGGTTAGAATAGTATAGTGTTTCTGTGAACCAGGACCCACACCTATTTGCCAAGGAGGGTGTTGATCCGCTAAGAATTTGAACAAATCCCATATTGGAGAGCAACAACAACCTATTATAAAGGGAACCCCCCCCCCCCCCCCCCTTCCAAAAACTTCTCAGCTAAAGCGTTTCCCTGTCTTGATGTCATGTCTTGGCTAAAAGATGAAATTAAAGCTTCAAATCTATTTAAGAAATGCTAATGCAGCGTAGTGCCACGTAACGGCAGGTGAACACTGGGCTCATGTGAAAACCATATATCGTATATACTCGAGTATAGGTCGACCCGAATATAAGCCGAGGCACCTAATTTTACCACAAAAAACTGGAAAAGTTATTGACTCGAGTATAAGCCTAGGGTGGGAAATGCAGCAGCTACCGGTAAATTTCAAAAATAAAAATAGATACCAATAATGTTTTTGAATACCGTATTTTGAATACCGTATTTATATCAAAGAAAGGCTCATAATATACATTCTACCAGTGTCCTGCCTGTGCCCATGAAATATACCATACAGCCTGCCTGTGTCCATTAAATATAATGCCTGTCTGTGTCCATTAAAGGAAAACTGTCACATACGGTAAGCATAACCGCACTAACCAGTGGCCCAGGCTGGTAGTGCGGTTTATGCTGAGTAAATACCTGGCTCCTGCCGTTTGATTGCCCGATCCGTTCTGCCGTTATACCGGTAGTTGATTGCCGCCTTCCTCTTCAGCGCGCCGGCTCCCTCTATACACCCGGAAGCGGCCGCTCGCCAGGCTGGACTGAAGCTGCGCCGGCCGCTTCTGGGTGTACGCAGGAAGCGGCCGGCGCACGCACAGTCCGGAGCCGGCGTGCTGAAGAGGAAGGGGAGGACGGCGGATCACTGTACCAGAGGAGGCGGGACATCGCTCCCGCGGCTGCACGGGACATCAGCATCATGAGGCATCATGAGGGAAGGGGAGGATGGCGGATCACTGTACCAGAGGAGGATCACTGTACCAGAGGAGGCGGGACATCGCTCCCGCGGCTGCACGGGACATCAGCATCATGAGGCCATTCACGAGCGTCACCCAGCGGTATGTCCCTGCCCCTTTTTCTCCTCCATTTCGGCCAAAATTTTCACTGACCACTCAAAAAGAGGGCTGAAAAACTCGGCTTATACTCGAGTATATACGGTATATGAAAGTCAATCTGGTAAGCACCTCTAATAGCGTCATGTAGTGTCACATGTATCACTAGCTGTGGCTCTGTGTAAAGTGCCAGCGCTGTGTTCAGCAGCACCATGTAGCACCTGTCGCTCAGTAGCGTTCTCCCATACATTTCAATGTATGGGTGTTTTATTTGGTTGTGTATAAATAGCGTTTTCCTAAAGTAATGTTCTAAATTTTTGGTTCAAATGATTGTGTGGCCTCTCCTGCCCAGCAACCAAACACTTTTATTGTGTTTTTTTTTTTTTTTTTTTATGCAAAATTGTATGTGCAGGTCTGCCATTGCAGTGTCATTGTCACGGTGTTAAAACAATGTCAATCCATATGTTTTCGCTCTGGTGCTTGTGTATGTGTTGAGACTTTTTGCACATAGCGTCTGGCGCTATATGCTAGAGCGCCCAGTTTTAGAGCAGCGACACTGGTTGTGTGTAGTTTTTTTCAGCGCTGAATGCCGGACGCACTTAACTGGCTCTACCTATCGTTCACTGCAGCGTTGTCCTGTTGCGTCGCCTTGGGCGCTTTGACCTCAGGACACCACCTAGCTTTCTCAATTGGCTCTGCAGTGAATCAGGGAGAGCGCTTCTACAGCGCCCACCAGACATCACGTTTATCAAGGCTGCACAGGATACTACAACGTCACTTGTCCAGCCGCTACGCTAGATTATAGCGCCAGACACCCGCTAGCAGCGGAACGCTTTGAGCGCCGCTACATAGATGCTCAAATGGCAATACGTGGCGCTAGTCTTAAATTAGCCTCTTAATGTATTAGTGAAAGTAATGTAAATGTGAATAAGCTTTCATTAGATGTTCATATATTTTGTTGTAGAATATAAAAGAAATTATGCCAACCTACAAGCTCATCTATTTCAACTATAGAGCAAGAGGAGAGATTATACGCTACTTATTTGCCTACACGAACACTGCCTATGAAGACTTTAGGTTTGAAGATTGTGAATGGCCCGCACTAAAGGAGTGTGAGTATAAAGCTATTGCAAGTACAGTACTGTGTTGTGTCATTGTATATTTCAATATTACTTCCAATTTGCTCACGATTCAACTCTGAGAATTTATCATTTTTTTTCCGTAATGCAATTCAACTCTATTTTTAGCTGTGCACATTTTTTAATAATTTGCACAGCTAAAAATGATGCTGAATTGAATGTTTTTTTTTTTTTTACCTGTGTTTCAGTCATGCCCATGTGATACCCCTAGTATAGTACCTTAGACTTCAAGTCAACCTAATCCCTCCCTTGAAACTCCTGGCCCACGTGGATGCTAAATTTAAATAATTCCCCCCCTTCAAGCCACAGTGAGTCCTGATGTCATACAGGGTTACATGAAAAAAGATAAACATCCCTAAATATCCATGAACAGGCTTCATGGGTGGGTTTGAGTCCTAATGGATCTGGACCCTAGCTGGCACAGCGTTGGCAGGAGGGTTTAGGTCTGCCTTCATGTCTAGTTACAGTTGTGGGCAGCCAGTGAAATACCATGTCAATGATTCAACTGACAGTGCTCCTGACCATGCACTAGCTTTTAAAAGCCTATGCGCTAGCGACCCCTAGCACCAGAATGACAGCACATTTAACTCTGCAAGCACACAATGCTGTAAAAAGAGGATAACGGGCATATAGTGCCTGTTGCAATCCCCGTTTTTTTTTAGGGGGGTTGGCTGCACATTTTCAATGGGCAAACACCTGGAATTTCATTTGGGACACTCGATGACGTGACACAGGATTTGCATGGCCGTTTAGACATCAGGCTGTAATCATATATGTAACACTAGAGGGCGCTAGTGGCACAACGAATAATGACACAATGGTCACGTCTCAGATATGCGTCCCTATATGTAACTGACTGGGTCCTATTTATCCCCCAAAAATCCTGATTATTCTTGATCATTTTAAGTACTTTGTATATACTGTATTTACCTTTTATGCAATTGCACTTTGCACTCTTTTTGGGGATAAATAGGAGCCAGTCAGTTACATATAGGGACACATATCTGAGACGTGACCATTGTGTCATTATTCGTTGTGCCACCAGCGCCCTCTAGTGTTATGTTATGTGTTTGTGTTTTTAACAAAGATTTCAATAAATTGTTGTAATATATGAACTAATAAAAGATTACATTTATACTTAACTCAGAGTAGTGCAGATTGATACTTGAGTATTGGGGGCCTCGTGGATGCCTCCCTGTGGAGTTTTTATTTAGAGTAATTGCTCAAGGTTGCACACTCCTTTTGTGATTGAAGTTGGTGCGGGCATTTTTTTGTAAATTTCGATATATTTTTTAAAGTTTGGAAATAACAGACCACCCATGAGCTTTGGTAAAAATGTCACCATTTTTTTTCTGCATAGCCCATAGGGTTCTGTCGTTTCCAAACTTAAAAAAATAATACCCTTCACCAAATGTTTAGCCTGACCCCCAATGGGCACACCAGAAAAACAAGAGTAGTAGCTGAAAGGTAGGGGGCTTTTTTAAAACTACCATAATTATGTGAGCATATACAAAAATGGAAAATGGTAAAGCTGATATGCTAAATGTAAGCATGTTTGTTAATTCTAATGTAACAAGCATCTGTGTACAGTATTTAATTAGTGTTGCACTAGAACACGCCAGAAGTCCATGTTTAAGTTTGGCATTCGGCCCGAATACAGAAAAGCTGGTTGAACAGTCAGTCCATCAACCAGCTGCACCTAAAGGATGCAGCTGCTGGAAGCGGTCATACAACTTACCTGAGCCCTGCGATCCTGGTCCTGTTGGTGCGGCGTTCAGTTGAAATGGTCCTCAGCTGGGGCCAAAAAAAGATGGCTGGCGCTCCCATGATTGACCGGGATTGTGGGGATCAGGTACGTTTATTCCTGCTGCACACTCTACGCATTCTGCCTCTGGGGTCCTCTTGACAGACGCACCACCCTCTGGGTGGGGGGGGGGGCAAAGGGTTTCCCAAGAGGTAGAATTCCTCCCCCAAAGTTTGGGTCCCCATTGACTTTAAACGAACACGAACTTGCCTCCCTATAGCTAATGCATGTGCTTAAATGGATAATTTATTGATCCACATTCTTCTTCTTTTCTTTTGGCAGCATATGTATTTGGAAAGGTCCCAGTTTTAGAAATTGATGGTGTTGCTTATACGCAGAGCCTTGCTATTGCCAGGTACCTGGCCAAACAAGCAGGTAATAGATTTTTAGGAGTATACACAGGGTAATTGTGTTTGTACAGGAGCGTTCTTCCTTGATATGTTGCACGATGAGTGGCATTTAATACCATGATTTTCTAATATACTGCCACAAGGTTTTTATTTTGTCTATGGGTGGCCAGCAATGTAAATGAAGCTTTTCATGGATTTAGTTTTAGTTATATTCTAAGCATACTCCATACTGCTCCAGATGTAGTAATTACATGTGGGTAATCCTCCGCCTGAGGCGCTGTTCACTGCAGACATGTAGAAAACAGGCTCCTCCCGGCCCTACATATACCGAGGGACCTCCCACAAATCCCCAGATTTCTCTGCAGTACTCACTGCGAAGACATGAAGTATCACGCTCTCGCAGGCGAGCGGGGGCTTTACAGCCCGAGGCCCTGCGGGACTATTTCCACCCGTTCCTCATTGTGAAGTAATTGCCTTCCAGCCTGGGCTGCTTTGGTCGGGTGAAGGTAGGCAGCACCTTGTGTGCTTACGGAGCTAGGCTCCACCGCAATCCCCCACCATAGGGTAGGCAGTTAAGGCTAATGGTGAGCCTTCAGAGGATGCCCCTCCCGCATCAGGCCCCACATCCCCTGTGTAGCGGTGAACCCCAAGTACTGGGTCACCTTCCTTCCTAGTTCCCCCCGTTATTGGGGGGGCTAAAGAGGGGGGGGTTGTGTGTACGACTGTTAACCTTGCCCCATTACACTTGTAAGCTCTTAGCCCCTGACGGTTACCGGGTGTCATTGATTTTAACTTAGCCGCAGCGCCCTTAATGTTTTTTACTTGGCTCGTACGGCGGCTCTGATTGCGATGTGTCCCTGGTGGTCTACGCTACGAATTTCTGTGTTCTAATCCTGTCAGTTTAGTCCCTGAGGTGATTCTCTTGGTCGGGGTTCAGTTTCTAACTACTGGTTTTTTGATTGGCTATACGCGCTCCGAGCTTCGCGCTCTGGTCTGGTGTGGTGCGTTCAGCGTCATCTTCAGCTCTGGCCCGCCCTTCGAGGTTCGCTGGCGGCCATTTCCTTCTCACGTGCGCGTGGTGAAGACTGTCCTCCCCTCGCTGTGCTGTAAGTGCCCTCACGGCCGACCTTTCTTTAGCTTTTGCTTCTACTCGCTTGGCTCTGACATCCCTGTTCCCCTTGTGTCTTTCAGACCGTGAACTTCGGTGGCTTCTCCCGGCCCGGCGTAGCGCCCGGTCCAGACTTTTAATAAATCACTCCCACTTCCCAGCGGGTCATTGGGGCATCCAGGGTTGCTTTATAGCGTCAATCCCTGCTGGCATATTGCACATAATAATCACCATATGGAGGCATCTCAGGATATGGCGAACGGGGTTCCCTCGGGACAAGCCCGTCTGTGTGTAGCTTGTGGGGTCTTACCTAGCAGCAGTGACAATGCACGGGTCTGTGTCCCTTGCGCACAGCAGGCGCTAGCCGGTCTTCCCACCTCTTCGGATGCTGTGCCCGCACCTCGCCTCGCTTCACCTACTCCCCCAAGTCTGAGCATAACCCCCAATACCAGTGGGGATTCTCATTCTGATTTGGCCACTAGACTGGCTAGTGTGGAAAACTTAATTGCTGGCTCCTTGGCGCGCAAGGCCACTGCCAAGAGGCGACATTTGAATCCTGAATCTACTATATTTCCTATAGAATCTGATGATTTACTTCTTTCTTACACACATCCCCCCTCAGACAAAGGGGAACTGTTCTCTGACTCAGGGTCATACGACGACGATTCTAGGGGACAGGAAGGAAGGTTCTGATCATTGGTCCTCGGACGACATTGATAGACTGTTGACCCAGATCTTTGACGTATTGTCCCTCTCTCCCCCTGCCGCGGCTCCCTGGCAAAGGGGTGATCTGTTCCACACCGCTAGGGCGCGGTTGGAATTTCCTGAACAAACCCATTTTAATAGCCTCGTGCTGAAAGAATGGGAACACCCCAGCAAACTTCATGGGGTTCCTAAAAGTGTGAATAAGAAATATCCCTTTCCTGCTGACCTGGTCAAGTGTTGGACATCGCCACCCGAGGTCGATGCCCCAATTCTAAGTCTGTCCAACACCTCTATTATGCACTCCCCCGACACTACTACGCTGCGGGATTTGGAGGATCGGCGTGTTGACCAACTGGCATGTCATGCTTTTGGGGGAGCGTCGCTCCGCCCAGTGTGCGCCTTAGCCATCACGGCGGTGGCGCTCAGGACTGTGGTTAAGACTGCTCTTGAAGGGGCGGATGACTTGCCCTCTGATGCTGCCAATGCTCTGGCCACCTGTGAAACTTGTGAACTATATCCTATCTGCATCAGACGATGCTATTAAGTTGAGCGCTAGATCTTCTGCTCTGGTGGTAGCCATACGCCGAGCGTTCTGGTTGCACCAGTGGGCCGCTGATAACGCCGCCAAGAAGGCCCTTACGGGGCTTCCATTTAAGGGTTTGCGCCTGTTTGGGAAAGGTTAGATATCTTTGCCAAGGGTGGCAAGTTACCCCAGCGCAAGCGTCAAATTCGGCCCTTTCGTGGCCCAAGCTCCCAATCGACCCCCTACCGTGGGGCTAAGCAAGGCAGAGGAGTGTCCTTCGCTGGGTCTCGCGCAGATCCCTGGAACAAGAATAAAGGACGCCGTCCCGGCTCATCCTGGGGGCCCAAGGCCCCCCCCCCCAAGACCCCTCAAGCATGAAGGGGCGCCCTCGCCCGTCAGGGTGGGGGGACGTCTACAGCACTTCCAGCATGTCTGGAGCCGCCACGTCTCAGACCGGTGGATTCAGGAGGTAGTGTCCTCCGGTTACAAGATAGAATTTGCTGTACGGCCCCCTACCAGGTTCGTTGGGTCCCGGGTCCCTCAGGACCCTGCCTCAGCTCGGGTCTTGATGCTGGCTGTGCAGGATCTTCTGGATCTAGGGGTCATTTGCAAGGTCCCCTTAAGAGACAGGGGCAAGGGGTTTTATTCCAACCTTTTCACAGTACCCAAAAAGAACGGGTCAGTCAGACCCATTCTGGATTTAAAAATCCTCAACAGATTTGTCAGAAACAAGCACTTCCATATGGAAACTTTGCGCTCGGCTATCGCCTCGCTGCGCCCAGGGGACTTCATGACATCTGTGGACATCAAGGATGCTTACCTGCACGTTCCGGTGTTCCCTGGACACCAAAGGTTTCTCAGATTTGCGCTGCTGGATCAGCATTACCAGTTCGTGGCCCTGCCATTCGGCCTCACGTCGGCTCCCAGGGTGTTCACCAAGGTGCTGGCAGGGGTGATGTCCCTGTTAAGACTAAAGGGCATACGCGTGTTGCCCTACCTGGACGATATACTCATCACCTCTCGGTCTCTGCGGCAGGCAGAGCTGGACACTCAGTTAGTAGTGTCCACCCTGGAGTCCTTCGGATGGGTAATCGATTACCCCAAGTCCTCTCTGTCCCCCTCCTCAGTGACCCCGTTCCTGGGGATGATTCTGGATACAGTTCAGTCAAGGATATTCCTTCCTCAGCAGAAGGTGGAAGCTCTGACAATGCAGGTGATGTCCCTGCTTTCGAGCCCTCATTCCTCCATCCGGCAAGGAATGCAGTTGGTGGGCTCGATGGTGGAAAGCTTCGAGGCGGTGCCCTTCGCCCAGTTTCATTTGAGAATCCTGCAGCTTGACCTTCTGTCAGTTTGGAACAAGAACCCAGCGTCCTTGGACGGGTTATGGGTGGTTCCCCCCTCGGTCAGACAATCCCTTGTGTGGTGGCTGGACCACAGGAACTTGACAAGGGGCAGATCCTTCCTGGCTCCCTCCTGGGAGACGGTCACGACGGATGCCAGTCTGTCGGGTTGGGGATTCTGGAAGTCCCTGCGCTTCCAGGGGAGGTGGGGCCCTCAGGAGGCCCATATACCTACCAATGTCTTGGAACTCAGGGCGGTCAGATTGGTACTGGAACAATTGACCCATCACCTGAGGGGTTGGGCGGTTCAGGTACGCTGAGACAACAGAACGGCGGTTGCCTACATCAACCATCAGGGAGGGACCCGGAGCAAGGGGGCTCTCCAGGAAGTTTCTCTAATTCTAACATGGGCGGAGGCCAATGTTCAATGCATCTCGGTGGTATACATTCCGGGGGCGGGGGACCTGCTCGCAGATGCTCTGAGCAGGGGGTTGTCCCGTCAGGGGGAATGGTCCCTCTGCAACAGGGTATTTCAGTCCCTGTGTCACCATTGGGGTGTGCCAGATGTGGATCTGTTTGCGTCCCGTCACAACCACATGCTCCCGAGCTTTGTATCCCGGTCTCAGGATCCTCTGGCTCTGGCCACGGATGCCATGTCCATGTCTTGGAGGGAGTTTCGGCTCCTGTACGTGTTTCCACCAATTCCCCTTCTGGGCAGAGTTCTGCGCAAGATTGCTCTGGAAGGGGTACCCACGATCCTAGTGGCCCCAAGGTGGCCAAGAAGAGTGTGGTTCGCAGACGTGGTTCAAATGGCAGTAGATCAGTACGATCTGCCAAGGTTGCCAGATCTTCTAACTCAGGGGTCTCTACGCCATCCCAATTTACTAACTCTGGCTTTGACGGCTTGGCTGTTTAAACCTCCATCCTGATGGAAAAGGACTTGTCTGCATCTGTAGTGGTGCAAGCCAGAAAAAAGACTTCTTCTGCTATCTGTTATAGAGTCTGGCGTTCTTTCATTGACTGGTGTGAGTCCAGGTCTCTTCCCTGCCGGGAATTTTTAGTCTCTAGGGTGCTGGAGTTTTTACAACATGGTCTAGACTTAGGTCTTAAGCTTAGTACTCTGAAGGGCCAGGTTTCGGCCCTGTCTATCTTCTTCCAGAAGACCTTTGCCCAGCATCCTCTTATCAAGACCTTCTTTCAGGGGGTCACTCATGTGTGTCCCCCTCGAAAGCCTATGGTACCTGTTTGGGATTTAAACTTGGTTTTATCGGCCCTACAGGGTGCTCCTTTTGAGCCTATTCAGGAGGCTGCTCTCGCTGTGCTCACGCTCAAGGTTGTCTTCTTAGTAGCTATCGTGTGTCTGAGTTGGCCGCCTTATCTATTCAGCTATTCAGCCTCCTTACTATGAGAGACACCAGGATAAGGTGGTGTTCCGCTTCAAGCCAGACTTTCTGCCTAAGGTGGTGTCTGCATTTCATTTGAATCGATATTGTACTTCCTTCTCTGTGCCCTAATCCTAGTAACCCTAAGGAGAGGGTTTTGCATTCCTTGGATGTGGTTAGGTGCGTCAAGTATTACCTAGTTATCACTAAGGCTTTCAGGAAGACTGATGCTCTCTTCATTGTGCCTCATGGGCCTAGGAAGGGTTTGGCTCCCGCCAAGTCTACCATCAGTAAATGGATTCGTCAGGCTGTGGTTCAAGCCTAATCTACTAAGGGGAAGTCTCCCCCCTTCCGTCTTACTGCTCATTCTACTTGAACTGTTGGGGCTTCTTGGGCTTTTCAGCACCAGGCCTCTGTGGAACAAGTTTGCAAGGCCGCTACTTTGTCTTCTGTTCATACCTTTACTACGTTTTACAAGGTTGATGTTAGGGCCTCAGCTGACGCTGTGTTTGGCCGCAAGATTTTGCAGGCGGCAGTAGTTTAAACTGCTTGCTGTTGCATTTCTGTTGGGGATCCCACCCTACTTTACGAACACTGCTATTGGATGTCCCACATGTAATTACTACATCTGGAGCAGGACGTGCTGTATGCTTAGAATAATACAATTCTGTGAAATACTCACCTGTAGAATTGGTATTATATGCATACAGCACGTCCTGCTCCAACCCACCCTGGTCTCGCTTTGTTCTGAATCCCCTGTTTGGTGATTGTTATCATTGTTATTATTGCCAGTATTTGGGTGGTTGGTTTCTCCTGGCTTCTCCTTTCACTGCTTTTCAATGCTGGGGATTTGTGGGAAGTCCCTCGGTATATGTAGGGCCGGGAGGAGCCTGTTTTCTACATGTCTGCAGTGAACAGCGCCTCAGGCGGAGGATTACCCACATGTAATTACTACATCTGGAGCAGGACGTGCTGTATGCATATAATACCAATTCTACAGGTGAGTATTTCACAGAATTGTATTTTTGTTATTTTATTTATTGTGATGTAGTGTTGATTAGATACCATGAGGAATGTAATCCTTTAATAGAATGTAAAGCAGACCAAAACCCATAAGGAGTAACTTTTGGCATTTTTTCTTGCCTTTGCTTCACGCTGCTTCCAGCTAATGCCATCTGTGTTAGCTGGAAGCCTGCTTCCTCAGGTCATTGCCACTGATGTAAGTATCCTTGCCGCACTGAAAACAATCAGTGTTCTAGCACAGTTCGGTAGGCACAAATATCCAATTTTATTTCTTCACCCTAAGAAGGGAGTATCGGCAGGGACTTTGCAAAATTTCTTTCCCAAGTTCAGTGGGTTTTGGTCAGCTTTAAGCTAAAGTTGGTGCTGGTCACATCTGTACTTCTAACTTGATGAAATCTCACCCTGATGTGCTTTGCAAACTGTGAACTATTACGGCTTACCTCCTAGACACTCTTACTCCTGTCCTAAAATATCCTAGATGGTTTAACAAGTACACAAAATTCCACTATCCAGTGGGTTAGTATATGTGCAAATTGCTAGCAGGCGTATCTGCCGAAATAGTGCCAGTGAGTGATGGGAAAATGTCTCAAAGGGAAGAAATTCCAAATGACATCATAAATGTTGGGCTACTTATGGACTGCTTGTCAGCTGTGATGTGGCAGATGTCAAGGTTCTCATTTACTGGCTTACTATGGATTAGGAAAGGCATCCTTTCTTATTCCGTTGCCTTTGCATTGATGTGCTCCGGCCTTGATTTTAGTTTTTTATTATTTGATCATTCCTCCCAGAGAGAACCCTCTACTGCTTTTTACTAGGGAGTTCTTTCAGGAAGCAGGGCTCTAGACCTGCCTGCAGGAGGAGTTAGTGCCTAGTCACTGCCTTTGACTGCAAGCATGTCCTTGATCAGTGTCCCTGGATTGACAACTAAAGGAAAACCATTTTACAGTTAAATGGAATTATTTTCCAGACGGGGTTCTCTTGGTAATGTTGACACTGTTGACTGTGCTTGCACGGTCCCACCCTTAGAGTACTGCTTTGGGACGTCTTATGCGTTGCTACTGGTGGTGCCCCAGAATGGAAGAGATGAGGAAAAGGAAAATGTGTGTACGTACCGATAAATTTCCTTTTCTTCCTCTTCCATTCTGGGGCACCACCAGTAGCAACGTATGGGTTAATCTTAGCCGTGGGCGGGGATAGATGGGGGAAAAAAAACTAGCTCCTCCTGGCCTATATAGGGCAGGCTTTGTCAGGTCCTCGTTATTAGGCAGGGTTGTAGCACACTGGTATAGCATCAGTAACATACAAGGTAAGGAATGGGGGGGGTTCAAATCTCTCCAGTACTTCTGCGCAAAACGGTACTGAAATAATCAATATATACAAAGGGAAAGAATGAACACCAAAAGAGGTTATGCAATTAAAGTCATGTTTTAATGCTTATGGGTGAATTCTGTACAAGCAAATGCAATCTATTTACATTGTGAAAGGTTCTATTGGGAAACAATTTGGGTCCACAACTTGGGAGTATTTAGTATACAGCATAATAGGGGATCATATAAATGCAGTTAATACAGAGAAAGGTGCATAAAACTAGTTCAAAGTCAATAGCAAAGATTCATCATCGTATGCCTCTTTAACATGTACATCAATAAGCATAACAAAAGTGAACAAGAAACATTCAGAAAATCAGACGGAAAGCAGGGCGAAAAAACCTCAACGTTTCGGTCAATTAAGACCGTGTCCTTTTGAGAAAAGTCTTAAAGTTATGCCTACTATTGTTTGCTGCTTCTATCTCTGTGCACAGCGCATGCTCTGCAGCTGAGGCCAGTCTCATGTGGCCTCTACTGATCTCTCAGCTGACAAAGGAGAGGACCCTGAAAGGGCGTCATTGGTTTCGCTGGCCGAAGGTACACTACACAGAAGTGGAACAGGGGTTGGGGACAGAATAAGGGACATAGGCGGCATCAAAAAGACGTGAGTGGCAAAATTGACATTACACAGGAGGCCTTTTAAAATGCCCCTTGTGTGTTAACTGACTGCTGTTCCTCTTTAAATAGCCCCTGAGATGCAGACGGCAATTCAAACCCACATGCCTGCCCAGATTTAAGCTTGCTTCACTAAATCTTTAGCATGACCCCCAGTGGATGTTAAAGGTGCAACACAGTAATTTCTGTAATTTTTATAATGACCTATTTACTGACACCTCTGTGCCCCCCTTGAATGAGCAGTTTCACTGTACCCAGTGAGTTGAGACTTTCAATGGGGGTGAAACCAGACCTTCACCCTGAATAAGAGGCTATCTTGTATGTTTCCCCCACCCTGTACATACAGATTGCTCGCATAAAAAATCATCCTACCTGCATCTACTGCATTTTCTGAGCTTTTAAACGTCCAAGATGGTGGCACATGAATTCTCGGGCTGTCTGCAGACAGGAAGTGTCTTTTGACTATGCCGCTCTGTATTGTGGGAGGGATTGCTGTCTTTTTTCCTGACCCCAGCTCTTCTCTGTCTGTGCAAAGCACAGCTATAACCCCACCCCCCCCCCTGTGATTTTTACCCCTTTCCTCAATATGTGATGTTTCTGAGTCAAGATGGCGATGCCCGTATCTTGGATTCCTGAACAGAATTGCAGCCCAGTGGGGGAAAGAATAATAAGTAAGCGAGTTAGAATAGATTAATTTTAAATAATGGGGAATCGTTTTTTATTATGGGTTTGGGCTTTTCATTAAATGATGCTGAAGGTCTGGTTGAATTCCTGCTCTGGGCTGCAGTAAGGAAACAATACAGAATCCATTTTTTGATTTTAGATAGTCCCAGGAATTAAAGATAGAAGTGCATCATTCTCGAGCTGTAAGAGGCCGCGACCACCGTAACTGAATAAATGGCATAGCCGCACACAGCCGAGGGATGCAGTGAGTGCCACACGCCTATTCCATTCAGCTTCTCCAGCCGCATGTTATTATGCATGGCCAGAATCTGATTGTAGGAGAGCTGCGTCTGTGCTCGTTGGAAAGTAAGAAAACCCCTGCCTGGGGGTTCACACAGTGGGGCATCCCAAATCGGGGTGCCCCAGGGTGGAGGACCAAAACCCTGGATAATGAAAAAGTTTTGGTCCACTTTAATAAAATGGAGTACCAAAGCGCTTTGATCAAGGGGCAACTTCACCGGATATTGGTCAGAGTGCCCGGCCTGACCTGCATCTTTAATCCAGATCAGTTAAGTCTGTATTTAATTTAATAAGTAATATTTTTTATCACACTCTGCCCTGTTTGCATCTTATCATTTCAACAAATGTAATGGATAATGAGGATACAATGCATTTGGTATTTTCTGCGTCCAGAATAAAAAGTCATAAAATAAAAATAAAGCTGATTCAGCTGACAGCAATTCAAACACAAGTGAATCTACACCTAAAACAAAAGTCCATGTTAGTTTACTTTTGAAAAGGCCCCGGGTCCAGACCCTGCTTACCTGCCATTGATCTTGGTGATTTACCAGTCTCCTGGGGTGTCCCTGGCTCAGTGCTTATAAAGAATAATGAACATTCTCACCTTGCACACCAAACTGCTCCTCGCGTACCATGGTTTGGGCTGCCCACTGCTCCATTCTCCTTTTAAAGATCAGACCTTGTGCTAATTTTTAGTGAAAGGCGAAGTTGCTGCAATTATTTTCACTTGAAACATCCTACATTACCGGTATATTTCTTTCATTGTGTAGGCCTTACAGGGAAGACTGAGCTCGACAACTTAAATATTGATGCCATTGCTGATCATTTAGATGACTTTGTGGCACTATTTCCCTGGCAAGAAGGTGAAGAGGTATGGTAGTTCACAACATTACCTTTAATGTGAATTAAGACACTTTTCCCTATATCCAGTCCAGGTCGTCCCAGAGTGATGACATGTGGGTATTCCGCCCCCAGCGAGCACTCGATTGCAAGATCAAAAGCTGTCTCTCCTCCCGGCCCCCTATAAAAGCAGGTGTCTTACTATGATTTCCCAGTGTTCATCTTGCAGTCTGGCTGCTGAAGATCGTTGGATACTCTCTCCTGGATTTTTGCAGCTGAGCGGGGCCTCCTAGCCTGTCGGCCGCTGCGGACCCTATTACCATTGATCCTGTGGACCCACTATTGCCTCCCAGCCATGGCTGATCGGGCCTGTGACAGTAGGGAGAATGCTGGGGTCAGGCGTTTGGCAGAGCTAGGCTGGATAGCAGGCCATAGGCTGATGGTGAGCTTATGGGGTGGGGGGAACCACTTATTGCCTACTGGCTTCATACCCTCCCTGCCCCACAAGCTTTATTGATGTGTCTTGTGTTTTTGGTGAGACAGCCACTTTGCCTTTATTCTGCGCATTATACATACCTCCCTTGCTCCCTCGAGTATGTCTCCTGCTCCTCTCTTCCCTCCATCTTGTGGCTGCTACAGTGTCATGAGTTCCTCTTCCTACTATCAATTGTTTTATCTATTATGCGCATGTGTTGTGGGATACTGATGGCCACTTTTTGCTTGTGTCTTTTAGGTGGGTCCATTGATATATTGAGGGTTGTGGTTCTTCCCGGTCCCCCGACCTCCTTTCCCTTTTATTAAGAGGGATCACATAAGAGGAAGTATATAAGTGGGCTAATTAGGTTTGGGCCATCAGTGCCTTGTAACCTGCATACCAATTTTTGTCTAATCACCATAATGGAGGCAGCTGGGAATAGTGAGCTGAGGGCCCCATCTGGGCAGGTGAAGCTCTGCCCCATGTGCAGTGCATGCCCTCTGGGCAGATTCAGCACTGTTTGTACCACTTGCGCCCGGAGCGTCATTTTGGAGCATGATCGGGCGGGCGTACCTACCCCCGAGCCCTTCTTTTCCTACGGCCTCTCCAGAACCCCCGCTGCTGCACTCAGCCCCCAGTGAGGGGGAAGCCAGCAGGGGGTCCCATGTTGATTTGGCATACAGGGTGGCCAGTCTCGAGAGACAGATCTCGCGAACGGCTCCTAGGAAGGCCACGAGTAAGAGACGCCACATCGAGCCCGTTTACTCGGATAATGATGATGATCTTTTTGGCGGTTTGGGGTCTGTGGAGGAAGGTGAGTTGCCAGAGGAATCACGGTCCACTGCGGATTATTCTGCTGGCGAGGACAGTTTGTCTGGTTTCTCCTTGGATGAGGATGCGTGGCTCCCTGATGATACAGAGAAGTTGCTTGCCTCCGTGTTTGAGACTTTACACATTGTCCCTCCTTGAGCGGCTAAGAGGAAGCAGGGTGATTTTGTTTAGCCCTGAAAGACAGAGGTTAGTCTTTCCAGAGCAGGCCCATTTTTCTAAAATGATTTTCAAGGAATGGGAAAGGCCTAATAAACTACCGTCGGTGCCTAGGAGCCTGGATAGGCGGTATCCCTTCCCTGATGAGCTGGTCCGGCTATGGTCTCGTCCTCCCGAAGTGGATGCCCCTGTGTCGGGGTTGTCCAACACTACCATTATGCCTTCACCTGATACCGCTTCCTTACGTGATCCAGCTGACAAGCACATAAATCAGCTGGTCTGTCATACCTTCACCTTTGCTGGTGCCTTGTTTCGGCCTGTGTGTGCCGCGGCTATTTTCTCCCTGGCCATCAGAAAGAAGGTGAGACGCCTTGTGGATAGCGCTAAGACTCGCAAGCGAGCGGAGGATTTTAAAGACCTCAAGGCTTACGTGGCCTTTATTGCGTTTGTTGTCTCTGCTATGGACGATGGTGTCCGGCTTGGTGCAAGGATTTCGGCCCTGCCTGTTGCACTTCGCCGCTCGCTCTGGTTGCGGCAATGGTCGGCTAATGCCGCGGCCGAAAAGTCACTTACTAGTATCCCCTTCGTAGGGCACAGGTTGTTCGGGGAGCGTCTGGACCTCCTGGTCAAGGATGGTAGACTCCCTCAGAGACGGAGGCCTGCTCGCCCTTTCGGGGTTCATCTGCCTATTGCTCCTTTCGAGGAGGAAGAGGCTCTTTATTTTCAGGTGGCCGCAGAGATACCTGGGGTAGAGGTAATCCTGCTTGGGGAGCAAAGTCCAAGCCCCTTGCCAAGTCCCCTCAGGCATGAGGAGGCGCCCTCGCCCATCCGGGTGGGGGGCGGCTTCTGCTATTTGCCCATATCTGGAGACAGCACGTCTCGGATCGGTGTATTCAGGAGGTGGTGTCCTCCGGTTTCAAAATAGAGCTGGCAGTCAGGCCGCCCTCCAAGGTTTCTTCAGTCTCGGATATCCTAGAACCCATTGAAAGCACAGGGCCTGAGAATGGCCGTGCAACACCTCCTGTGGTTAGGTGTGATTTATCCTGTACCTCGTCAGGAACAGGGTCAAGGCTTCTACTCCAATCTGTTCACGGTTCCCAAGGATGGAACGTTGAGTCCCATCCTGGACCTGAAGGGTCTCCGCATGGAAACCTAATGGTCCACGGTGAGCTTGCTTCGGCCCGGCAACTTTATGACCACAGTGGACATCAGGGATGCTTATCTGCACATCCCGATATTCCAGGGGCATCAGAGGTTCCTGAGGTTTCCTCTGGAGGATCTGCATTACCAGTTTGTGGCACTGCCATTCGGGATATCCTCAGCCCCCGTGTTTTCACCAAGGTGCTGGCGGGCATCATGGCTATCCTGAGGAATCTGGGCATTCGTGTGTTGCCCTATTTGGACAATTTACTGATTGCGGCTCAGTCCCTTCAGCAGGCCGAGAGCGACACCCGGACGGTTTTATCCACTCTCTGGGATTTCGGCTGGGTAGTCAATTACCCAAAGTCTTCTATCACTCCCTCAATGGTGAGGTCCTTCCTGGTCATGACGATAGACACCTCTCAGGTCAAGGTATTCCTGCCACAGCAGAAGGTGTTGGGCCTTCAGACGCAGGTGCAGGCCTTGCTGTCTTGTCAGCAGCCATCGATCCGCTAATGGTGTCATGCTTCGAGGCCGTGCCCTTCGCCCAATTTCACATGAGACCTCTTCAGTTGAACCTGTAGGCCGTCAGGGACCGGATGCAGGAGTCTCTGGAACAGGAATTTTCTGTCCCCCCTGGCCAGGCAGTCCCTCTTGTGGTGGCTGGACTCCAGGAACCTATTGGTGGGCAAGTCTTTTCTGACTCCCCGGTGGGAGATAGTTACCACAGATGCCAGCCTGACCGGCTGGGGCGGCGTTTGGCAGATGCAGAAGATCCAGGGTCAGTGGGGTCCGCAGGAGAACCGCTTACCCATAAATCTCCTGGAGCTGAGAGTGATCCGGTTGGTACTTCTTCGCTTGACTCCACATTTAAGGGGTTGTGCGATCCAGGTTCGCTCGGACAATCAGATGGCTGTCGCCTATATCAATCACCAGGGTGGGACTCGGAGCAAGTGAGCCCTCAAGGAGGTGACCCAGATTCTGACTTGGGCAGAGGAGAATGTTCCCTGCATCCCGGCGGTTTACATCCCTGGGGTAGAAAACCAGGAGGCAGATTTCCTGAGCAGGAACACCTCACGCCTGGGGGAATGGTCTCTCAGCAACAAGACCTTTCACGCTCTGTGTTTCTGCTGGGGTCAGCCGGACGTGGACCCGTTTGCGTCCAGACATAATCACAAGCTCCCAAGGCAATTCCTTGGATGGAGTTCAGGCTCCTTTATGCATTCCCTCCGTTTCCACTCCTGGGCCGAGTGCTGCGCAAGATTGCCCAGGAGGGGGTACCAGCCATCCTGGTGGCTCCTCGCTGGCCGAGAAGGAGTTGGTTTGCGGACATAGTTCAGATGTCAGTGGATCGATACATCATGCCCGACGACCCAGGGCTTCTCACTCAGGGGTCGCTGCGGCACCCCAATTTACAGATGCTGGCTTTGACGGCCTGGCTATTGAAACCCCAATCCTGACGGAAAAGGGGCTGTCGGCCACGCTTGTGCATAACATGATTCAGGCAAGGAAGAAGTCTTCTTCCATGATATACTATAGAGTTTGGCATGCCTACATTGCTTGGTGCGAGTCCAAGAGTCTCCCTTGCCGCACTTTCTCTATCTCTAGGATTCTGGAGTTTTTACAACACGGCTTAGACTTGGGTCTCCAGCTGAGCACCCCCAAGGGCCAGGTCTCGGCCTTAGCCATCTTTTTGAAGATATCCATTGCCAATCATAGGTTGATCAAGGCTTTTTTCCAGGGAGTCACCCATGTCCGTCCACCGCGTAAGTCAGTAATACCGGTTTGGGACTTAAATGTGGTTCTTTCTGCTCTTCAGGGTCCTCCCTTCGAGCCTTTGTGCGATGCTGCATTGTCTATTTTGACTCTCAAGGTGGTGTTTTTGGTAGCGATCACCTTGGTGCCTCGCGTGTCAGAGCTGGCCACGCTTTGTATGAAGCCTCCCTACTTTGAGCGGCAGAAGGATAAGGTGCTTTTTCGATTTAAACCTGATTTTTTGCCAAAGGTCGTGTCTCCCTTTCACCTTAATGAGGAAGTTGTCTTACCTTCTTTGTGTCCAGCACCGACTAATTGTAAGGAACGGACCCTCCATGCCTTGGATGTGGTCAGAGCCATTAAGTATTACCTGGTTGCCACTGAACCCTTCAGGAAATCGGATTTGCTCTTTGTCCTAACAGAGGGCTCTAGGAAAGGTTTGCCACCAGCCAAGTCCACTCTCAGTAAGTGGATCAGACAGGCGGTGGTGCAAGCATATTCTGCCAAGGGGAAGGAGCCCACTTTTCATATTACAGCTCATTCTACTAGAGCTATTGGTGCTTCCTGGGCTTTTCAGCACCCGGCATCTGTTGAACAGGTTTGTAAGGCCGCCACTTGGTCTTCAGTTCATACCTTTACCAAGTTTTACAAGGTTGATGTTAGGGCCTCAGCTGATGCTGTCTTTGGCGAAAGGTGCTTCAGGCGGTAGTGAAATGAACTACATGCTGTTCCGCACAGGGGATCCCGCCCTAATGGGCACTACTTTTGGATGTCCCACATGTCATCACTCTGGGACGACCTGGACTGGGTATAGGGAAAAATACAATTCTGTGAAACTCACCTGTAGAATTGTTTTTGAGTATATCCAGTCCAGATTGTCCTACCCCGCCCTTTGTTCATTATCTCTGTTTGCCTGTTATGGTAATTACCATTTGTATTCTTGGACTTGTTGTCCTTAAAGTTTTTTGTTGGAGCGAATACAAACTGAAGCTATGTGAAGTAACATGGTTTCTTGGCCTTCCAGCCTATCTCTTCTTACTGCTTTTTAAACACTGGGAAATGATAGAGAGACACCTGCTTTTATAGGGGGCCGGGAGGAGTGACAGCTTTTGATCTTGCGGAATACCCACATGTCATCACTCTGGGACAACCTGAACTGGATATACCCAAAAGCAATTCTACAGGTGAGTTTCACAGAATTGTATTTTTTTTTTTTTTGGACTTAACCTTTGAAAATAAAGCTGTAAATGTATACAGCCAGCTTTCCCATTAAGTGGTCAAAAAGGACATCTTTCTTTTTTTTATTTTATGAAACATTTTTTGCGAGAGTCCACATTCAATGGCATTTTTGAAAGTGTACATTATGGTATGCCAAAAAGATGTCCTCAATATGCTGAGCTTATACAGTATTTTTTCAGTTTTTCTTAGGTTAGAAAATGTGTGTTTTATTCACTACCTGCAATCTGTTTGTAACTATTAGCAACCGTACAACAAGTTTGTACACCAAGATCTATAAGAGAGAAGTGATACCTGTACGTAAAGAACACTGTTGTTGGGCATAAGTAAGCAAGCATGAGTGAGCTCCCTTAGATCAGCAGCGTCCATAGCAGCAGTGTTCTGTGTTTACAGGACTTAATTCTCTTACTGTAGCTTTAGGTGTACAGACTTTGTGTACAGCTGCCAATAGCAACAAATACAGGAAGGAAAAACTCCTTCCATGAACATGCAGATATCCCTTTAGGCGCAAAATAACAGGACCGCCATCAGAATTATTCTAAGTATGTCTCACACCCTGCTTCGTAAATATTCTTTACATTTGGGTTATGTCCAGCATAGGGCGAACTTCTGCAGAGATGAATAGAAAAAAAGAAGCCCCTCCCGGCCCATAAATACCCGGGACCTCCCACACACTCCCCAGTAATCGTCTCTGCAGACGGCGAGCAAGTCAGAAGATGAAGTCTCCTCCTTATTCCTCCCTATTTCTGCCCGGACCTATTTATGCTTAAGTCCCCTAATGCCTCCCAGCCTTGGCTGTAGGTCCGGGTGACGGTAGGACTCACCTTAACAGGTGTACTGATAGGAGCCGCGCTCCTCCGTGTGACCCCATTACAAGGGGTAGGCGGCTACCAGGTTGGTGACCCTGGTTTGGGATGCCCTGTCCGTTTCCCCATGTTCTACTACCGTAGTTCCGTAGTCCCTTGTCCAGTTGATGTGGAGCATCGGGAAGTAATCCTTTAATTAATGGGTGTATGAGTGTGTGTGTGTGCTTTTAACATTCATTTTATCTTTCGTTTGATACATGCGGTGGCCGTATTGAGAGCCGGCCGCCCTGTCATGGCTGCTAGGGCTAAGTGTGAGCTTCTCCCTCTCCTTGCGGTGAGGAGAGGGGGCGGGGCCGGGCGCTCGGTGCGCTGGCGGCGGCCCGCCCCACTCTCTCTCTCTGGCGCCCGGTCAATGGCATCGCGTTGCTGGGTGAGGATGGGGAGGGGGCGATCCGCACCCGCCCTTCTTCTTTTTTCTTTCTTTCTTTTTTCTGCCATCAGGCTGGGGATTGCCTTCTGTTGTGCCGTGAGTGCCCTGCGGGGCTTTGCTTGTTGTCTGTTGCTTGAGTTTGCGCCTTATCCAGCACGGCGGCGGCCAAGAACACTGAGGAATCGTATTGTTCCATCTTGCGGTTTCTTGGTCTTGTTAAGATCAACCACAATTTTTGTCAATGCCCACATGCGCGCTGGGCGTCATTAG
Source organism: Gastrophryne carolinensis (assembly GCA_027917425.1). Taxonomy (NCBI): domain Eukaryota; kingdom Metazoa; phylum Chordata; class Amphibia; order Anura; family Microhylidae; genus Gastrophryne; species Gastrophryne carolinensis. Next base: position 221,043,870 of record CM051234.1, read on the forward strand.
TGTAACTCCAGCAGAAAGCACCATAGCTAGAGCAGCAGACTCTGAGTGATGATAGATGGTAGATTGCTGGTTCAAGACTCCATTCATGCCAGTCCTCATGCTACTCTTTTATTGTACTATTTGCGCATACATTATGTTTATTACTTACATGAAGAAATAAGTATGCCTTATTATTATTATTATTATTTACATTACTATTAGTATTATATACTATATTATATTCAATGTTCTATATTATTTTATATGTTTTGCCACACTCTTTGTACATTCTGCATGTATGAGTGCTTGTCTTGGTGTACCTTACTTACGGGGGCACCCATGTTGTTATTGTTGGGGTCCCTTGGCCAAAAAATAAGGGCTTGCAAATCCTCCCACTAACGGACTTAAGGGGAATCCCGGGTAGCTTCTAGCGTAATTCACGCTGGTCATTGCGACTACCATACAAATCACCATATGGAGGCTCCCCAGGATACTGGGCTCCGGCTCCCTTCGGGGTAGTCCCGGCAATGTGTGGGTTGGGGCTATCCCTTGCGGGGGATAATGTGCTGGTTGCATACCATGTGTTCAGCAGGCCGTAACACGGCAGTCGGGGGAGTCGCAATCTGATGTATGTGCTAGATTGGCCAACATCGAGAAATTGTTTTCTAGCCCTGCGGCCAGGGAGGCCCCGCCCAAGAGAAGGCATCAGTCACCGGCAGTGCCGGTTTTTGATGATCATGATTCCCTTGACTGGTCTCTTTATTCTCCGCTTGCGGAAGGGGAACTGTTTACGGAATCTGATGGCTCTGAGGATCAGCAGTTTTTGGATGCTGATGCTGGGCAGGGGCTTGGGGATGCCGTGGATACCCCCAAGATCCTGGCCCATTTATTTGAGGTGCTGGCTATTCCTCCTCCGGCGGAGTCCCCTCCGCAGAAGGGGGAATTTTTCCTTGGGACCTCTAAGCCTCGTCTGGAGTTCCCAAATCAGATTCATTTCTAATATTTGATTATTAAGGAATGGGAAGGACCTAGCCGGCTTCCCGGTTTTCCTCAGGAGTGGGATTGTCCAACACATCTGTGGTGCACTCTCCAGACGCCAACACGATTAAGGATCGTGAGGACCGTCGTATTGATCAGATGGCTTGACATGCCCTTGCTGGCGTGGGTTCTGCCTTGCGGCCTGTTTGTACTTCTGTACTAACGGTTGTGGCTATCAGGTCTGTGGTTAGGGGCCTGTTGAGGGGTCCCAGCTGGACCCAGCCAGTGATGAATTTGCAGCGCTTATGCGGTGTGTATCGTTCATGACCATTTGTCTTGTCTGCCTTGGATGACACAATATGTATGTCTAGCAGAGCCTTAGCGTTGCTTGTGGCTATATGACGCTCTGTCTGGTTGCGCCAGTGGGCGGCTAACATTGCGGCTAAGAAGTCACTTACAGGGCTACCCTTTCTGGGTATGCGGCTGTTTGGAGATAAATTGGATTCAGTTGCGGAAGGAGGAAGGCTTCCGCCATGCAAGAAGCGGCGTCCCTCCATTCGGGGTTCGGGTCCCTCTAATCCTTCCTTTCGCGGTGCCAGAGCAGGCAGAGGTGCTGCCTTCTCTATCTTCAGGGGTGATTCCTGGAGCAGAGGCAGAGGATGGGCCCGTCTAGGAACTGTCTGGGGTTCCAAGCCCGCTGCCGAGCCAGCTCAGCAATGAGGGGGCGTCCTCACCTTGGCGGGTGGGGGTCGGCTGTGGCACTTTTTTCCAGGTCTGGGCCTGGGAGGTCACAGACAAGTGGATCTTGGAAGTGGTCTCTTCCGGGTACAAGTTGATGTTCGAGTACCGGCCTTCCCCAGATTCCTCAGTTCTCGGACCCCCGGGCTGCGCAGGGTTTCCTGTTGGCAGGGCAAAATCTTCTGGACATGGCTACAGGTTCATCAGATCCCAGAAGTTCCGCATGGAGACTCTGCGCTCAGTCATCAATTCCCTTCGTCAGGGGGATTTCGTGACATTTATAGACATCAAGGTTGTTTACCTTTTATGTACTAATCAGGTTTGTGGTGGGAGCTCTGAATTTTCAGTTTGTGGCCCTCCCTTTCGGGTTGACTTCGGTACCAAGGGTGTTCACCAAGGGGCTGGCGGGCATAATGGCCCTTCTCAGAGCCCAGGGCATTCACATTGTGCCGTATCTGGACGACCTACTCATTACAGCATCTTCTCTATGTCAGGTGGAGATGGACCCCAGGGTGGTGACGACGCTGGAAAGGTTCGGATGGGTGATCAACCACCCCAAGTCCTCTCTCTCCCCATCAAGGGAGATCTCATTTCTGGGCATGAATCTGGATACCAGTCAGGCCAGAGTGTTTCTTCCTCACCCAAAGGTGCAGAGGGTTCAGGATCCAATACATATTCTCCTGGACAATCCTAGCCTCTCTATCCGGCTAGGGATGAAACTGGTAGGATTGATGGTGGTTTCCTTCGAGGCAGTTCCCTTTGCTCAGTTCCACATGAGGTCGCTGTAACTCCATCTATTGCTGATCTGGGACGGATGTCCCCGGTACTTGGATCAGTCCTTTCTGCTGTCTCCCAGGGTCCGGCAGTCCCTTCAGTGGTGGCTGGAGCCAAGCAATCTGATGAGGGGCAGATCCTTTTTGGCTCCTTATTGGGAGACGGTTACCACGGATGCCAGCCTGTCGGGCTGGGTAGGTTTCTGGACGGATTTTTGGGCTAGGAAGTGATCTTCCTCTAACATCTTCTACAGGACTTGGAGGTCCTATATTGATTGGTGTGAGGCTAGGGCCTTGCCTTGCAAGGTGTTTTCGATCCCTAGGATTTTGGACTTTCTTCAGCACAGTCTGGGCCTGGGGCTCCAGCTTAAGTACCTTGAAAGGGCAGGTATCTGCCCTGGTGGTCTTCTTCTAAGGTCCTTTGTTCCTCGAAAGCCTTGTGCCTGTTTGGGATTTGAATTTTGCATTTTCTATGCTTACACAAAAGATTGCCTTTTTGGTGGCTATTACCTCTGTTCGCTGTGTTTCTGGGTTGGCGGCCCTGTCTATTCAGGCCTCTTACTTTGAGAGACACCAGGACAAGGTGGTTTTCCACTTTAAGACGGATTTCCTTTCTAAAATGGTATCTGTTTTTCCATCTCATTCAGGATGTGGTTCTCTCTTCCTTGTGTCCTTAGTCTAGCAATGACGAGGAGAGGGCCCTGCACTTTTTGGATGTTTGTGTGTGAAGTACTATTTCTTGGCTACTTTTCTTTTCTGTAGGACGGACGCCTTGTTTGTGGTGCCCTCTGGGCCCAAGACGGGTTTGGCGCCATCAAGCCTACCATTATTAAATGGATATGTCTGGTCATTGTTGGGGCCTATATTGCCAAGGGGAGGGTTCCTCCTTTCAGTTTACTGCTCTTTCTACTAGTACTGTTGGGGCTTCCTGGGCTTTTTAGCACCAGGCTTCTGTTGAACGAACAAGTTTGTACAGCTGCTACTTGGTCTTCTGTTCATACCTTTTCCAAGTTTTTATAAGGTTGATGTGCGGGCCTTAGCGGATGCTGTTTTTGGCCGCAAAGTTCTACAAGCGGCAGGGGTTTTATTTGTGCACTTTTACCTGTTGGGATCCCCACCCTTTTTGGACACTGCTATTGGATGACCCAAGTGTAATGAATATTTCCGAAGCAGGGTGTGAGACATACTTAGAATAATACCATTTTGTGATTACTCACCTGTAAAATGGGTATTATACGTATGTCTCACACCCTGCTTCGCCCCGCCCTGAGTTGTATATTGGATCCTCTGTTTGGTGATACTGTTTTTCTCATAGATTTTATTTGCTCTTCCTGGTCCCCTTACTGCTTTCTTATACTGGGGAGTGTGTGGGAGGTCCCAGGTATTTATGGGCCGGAAGGGGCTTCTTTTTTTCTATTCATCTCTGCAGAAGTTCGCCCTCTGCTGGACATAACCCAAGTGTAATGAATATTTCCGAAGCAGGGTGTGAGACATACGTATAATACCCATTTTACAGGTGAGTAATCACAACCCCATACAACCACAATGTCTGGTACCACCAACCCACACTCCAAGTTAAGCCACACCGAGCCTAAAGGAGAATTTGACTATCCCAAGTTTTGTTCCTCCTGTGTTTGAGATGCTGCACTATGTGTACCTCCCCCCAGATATCTCATAAACATTTCTTTCTTTCATAACCACAGTGCATGCGTGGGCCACCTTCCTATTACTGGTGCATGTTCTATTCAGCTTTTATTATGCCACTCTGAGTGCCACCCCTGGCTATTCTGCTTACCCATGTCAGCCATTCACAAATGCTGGCGCAGGTACGCTCCTCAGATGTAGGTAAACGACTTCAGGGCTGGCCAATTCACTATACCCAGGGCCTCCTGATTTGGAATCGCTGGTACTCTGATCTCACCAACCATGCCATGGTGTGTGCGCTGGCTGCGGCCGCATCCTCGGCTTTACTTAGCCACCCAGAGCGAATACAGGATGCAGGCCTCTCCCCACTCTGTATGCTGGACAATTTATGAACGTTAATATGCACAGTGCAGATTGGACAAGAGCTTACGCATGTGGCAGGGATCACTAGCTAGTTGAGTATAGTGGCGACCTCAGGGGGTTTCACACGGCGAGGCATCCCAAATCGGCCTACAGTTTGCTCCTTGCAGCATGGAGACATCCTGGGATGCTTGCATCTACTCCTCTCTGCAGACACACACACTGATAGAAAGGGAGATTTACAGTAGTGTGCAGTTGTCTAACACAGTGACTGTACTTGCAGCATTTCTTTACATTTCAATTTCCTGTTGGGAGCCTGGTGTCCAGTTAATCTTGTGTTGGGTCAGCCCCTACTGCCCTGTCTCTGAGGCCCTTCTCTCTCTTCCCGCATTTTGTAAACAAAGTGGGTGTGACAGCCACTGAGAAGCTTTGGGGCTGCATCTCACACACTGATGGGGGCAGTCACATACATGGTCTGTATGGAGCATTAAGACAATCTACACACCTGGCCACTGGCAACCAATAGGGTTAGCTTGGTCTAAAACGCACCGTGCCCACCCAGCAAATCCCATTGGCTGCTGGCAGTTACATGGGCCACAGGATTTTGAAAAGAGTAATGTTGCCTGATTTGGGGCATTCCTTATTGATTTAAGCAGACAGTACTCCTAACTGGGATGACAGGGGGAGGGGGGTTATGCAATGCCCCATGGCAAATAAGAGTTTGAATAATTAAATATTTTTTTTCCAACTCTAGAAAATTAAGGACTACTTTGAGAAAAATGGCCTACCACTGTTTTCTGCCTTAGAGAAGACTTTGGGTGACAAGAACTGGTTTGTTGGTGATAATGTACGTATCCTCTTCATTTTATTTTAAAATGGCTTCGGCTGCAATAAAAAAATTAATCATCAGTGTTTGCCCAACTTAAGAGAGTCGAATCAGCAGGGACCGGAAAAGTAGTCCTGCCCATACTGAACCAGTGCACATGTGGAAATGTACTCATGGCCACATTATTCAGGGACACAGACGCCAACCATGTACGTGAACCATACTCCATTAAAAAATTCTCTCTTCATGCGCCATTTTACAATTTGCATGGCAGCTTACTGAATCACTGTATGTGAGTTGTAAAATATTTCATTTATAAGACAGTCAGAATTTGTTTAATTTTACTAATATTCATTTAAAAAAAAGGTGAAAGGTGTCCCCCTCCCCCCCCCCCCCCCCCCCCCAACACGTCCAGGCACCAGAGATAAGGCTTGGGCATCTGGAAGGAACAGGAACACAGACCCCCCCCACCCCCCCTCCTTCCCTCCCCTTCTCTCTGTAAAAAAGGTTGCTTCATGTCCTACAGGCAGTCCCTGCTGGGTAGGCGGGATGGAAGGGGGGGGCTCCCGTTTCCTGTTCAACCACTGGCTATAGCATTTCATGCCCAGGAAGGGCATTGAAGAGCCCCAAATATGGTGAGGAGACCCCGCGCTGGACATGCACCAGACTGGAGGAAGACTGCGCCTGGTGGGGGCACAGAAGTAAGGAGACAGGGACTGGTAAGTAGTTAGAATAACTTAGAATATTACATTTAGGTGACCTGTCGGTACCCTGCCCAATTGGTTAGGATGCTGGGGGTTTGGAAGAACGAAGGGTATAAGGGCTGCATTACCAACCTGATGCCTGGGCTAGTTGGCTCTTGGGGGGGGGGGGTACACGCTTTTTTGTTGCTCGCATGGTTTTAGCAAGGAACAAAAAATCCATGGCAGTGAAGTCGACCTTTTACTTATGCTTTAAGCAGGAGTAAAATGCCTGATTGTGCACACTTTTTCCCCTGGCAAAACACTCCTGAATCACATGCAATTACACTTTTTGAGTAAATTTGCATGTGAAATCTGGCTCCTTGCGCAAATCTACTCAAAAAGCACACACACATTTTTGGCTGAATCAGGAGTAAGGGAAAATGTGAATAAACATATCATGAAAAACCATGTGCAAATGACTTTATTCTAATGATGCTGAATTGACCCTAAGCTGCCAAGCCAGTTGTGGTGTTTGTGGTGAAAGCATGTAGGGCAGACTTAGGCCTTGATGCAAAAAAGATTGCTTAATCTATGCAATGGAATAAGCTGCATGGTCACTGGGCATCTGTATACCCTTCAGCATGAGAGGGGCATGTTCAAATGGGAACTATTTACAGTATCCCTGTACCTGGACACTGGGCTCTTTTACAGCCCCTCCTCTTTCACAGACCATAGTAACAATCGCTGCCGCTGATTCAAAGAGACACAGAAAGCTGTAAACAGTTATGCTATAAACTGTCAGTCCTGTCAAATTACAACCAACACCCCAACCAGCCCACCTTCACAGCGCCGGTTACCTGATCCCCCACCAGGCGCAGTGCTTCCAGCTTACAAGCTTCCGTACTTATTGTTTAGTCAGCCAATCGGTGCAGCAGCCAGAAACTTGGGGGAGGGGGGAAGCAGGGGATGGAAGAGGAGTGTGGAAAGAGAACTGGAGCTAACCCTAAGAATATGTACCTTCACTGAATATGGCTGTGCGGCATATGGAAGGACCTGGGAAAAAGAGGGATGTGGAGGCAAGACCAGCAGCATTACTGCTGACATAAGTCCTGCCATGTGAATTGTTGTGTTGCGGGGGTAGGGATGCATTCCCTGCATAGGATAAATGTGAGGATGCTCCACCCAATACAGGGCTGTAGCAGACCTGGTGTGGCAAGAAGCTGCAGGGGATGCTGGAAGCAACCCTGCATGCCCACCCCCCCCCCCACCCCCAAAGACCTTTATCGAGGAGAGTGAGAGAAGATTCCCCCTCGGACAGATGTGAGTGCTGGGGGCCAGTAGCTGACAGGAGGCTCATGCGGAGGGAGAGAAGGGGTAGGAGGACCAAAGAGCTGACATATCCAGCCTCACTAGAAGGGGCTACATGAATAACTCACCTGTTGGCTGCATGAGGTCCTATCCTCGTAAGGCCAGCCCTTAAATACATCACACACACGCACGCACACACAGTAGCCCTTCCAAGGACTTATGCCCCTCCTCTCCCAAGCTTTTGTTTTATTCCAATATTCACACATAGATGCCCCATACAGCACAGAAAAAAGGTTACAGTGGCTTTAACCATTCTCCACTGACACCAAGGCAAATTAAATGTCTGTTTTTTTGTATTTTAATAGGTAACATGGGCTGACTTTTATTTGGACACCTGCACAGACATGCTTGAACACTTTAAGCCAGACCTTATGAATGCCTTTCCTAAACTACTGGCTCTAAAGAAGAGAGTACAAGAAATCCCAGAAATTGCAGCATGGATAAAGAAACGACCAGAGACACCTTTATAAATATTCCAGTGAAAAAAGAAGAAAAAACGCATTAAACTCAGATTAAATAAAGATCACATTTGGGATTCAAAACTTTTAATGTGTTCTTATTTTCAGTTACTCAGTGTTTTTCACATTGTAATGTAAGAGCCTTGATTATGCAGCTACATTTAAAAAAGGGGATTTTAGGTTCTTCAAATTCTGTTGGGGTACACACAGCAGTCAGAAACTTGTGGGATGATGGCGCTCATTGGAGCTTTTCTGTCTTTTCCTAAACCATCTACCACCTACCATGTTCAGTGACCATTAGATTCACCCAAAGATGACAGACTTCAGGAATTCTCAGATATATGCTCTGCTCCGAGTTGAAGCCTGGACATCCCCCTTTGGGATTCAAAGAACATATTTTTACTGTGAGTATTAAAAGGGGATGCCTAATCTATCAGCTAATGGTGAAGCAGCCAAATGCTTCCTTTTATGAAGACCTTCAATGAAGACAAACTGGGTGTAAGTCCTGTACAAACATAATTTCCCAATTTACCTGAATATGAAAGATGCAGACATTTGCTAAATCAGAGGCTTGGGCAAAATAAGTTAACCACAATCTCCTGATTAATGTGAAAGACAACTTAGATCAAGAAAACCTAGCCTGAGACAGAAAACAACCTTATCACATTGGTAAAACCTCATATGCAGGATCAGTAGAATGAGCAGCCAACACAATGTACCGAAGGGGCAGCTACCAAAAAGGCAAACCTTTTCGGACAACCCTATAAGTTCTGGAATAAATGGGGCTCAAAAGAAGCCAATGGCAAGATATGACAATACCAGGTTTAGATATTCAAGGTCTAAATGGGGACTGTGTTGGGGTAGGTGGGTAAGTGGGTTCCCTTGCTGTGTAAATCCCCCCCAGATGGCACGTAAACTCACTTTGCCAGAGATCCCTCAAGAGGCATAGTAAAAGCTGAATAAAGTGCAAGCTGCTGATTGGCCAGTGGCCCATTCATGTGCTGGGGGATTGCCAGAAAGGGGAGTTTACAAGGGATCTAAGGGAGATCACACAGTGAGGCATCCTGAGTCAGGTCTTCAGTCTTCTGAAAGATGACCAAGGCCAAAATCTGACCCATTAGGTTGCTGACTGAATAACCTGTGTCTAGTCAGGACCGTTGTACCAGAAAACCCTAAGAACTCCTGAATCTCCACACCTCTTGAAATAGCTCTTCCAAAATATGTGATAGAATTTTACCCAAATAATTTATACGAGCACCCAGAAAGGAGCTGCACTACAGCCTTCTAAAATCTTGGCTTTAACATCTATGCTGTTGACGCCAGCAGCCGTAAACTGTGTTCCTTGAAAGGAGGGAGAGAAAATTTGCGTGCTGAGGAAGCCTTCACGGTCTGGCGTCTGCTAACGTTCACACATTTGTGTATCTTAACCTTCTTGGTTCTTGGCCAGTCTCAGGCACCAGTATAGTTGGAAAAGCTTCCAACCTGATCTTGTGCAGCACCCTGTGCATCAGAAGGGGGCATGTACCAGGCTGAGTCCATTCAAATTGTGTCCATCCCTACTGCCAACAGGTCCCTTAAAGTGGACCATCACCCTCCGGTGATCGGCCCGGGAATCTATAAGATTCCCGGGGCGATCACCTCCCTCCCCGCGGGACATCCGAGATCGGGATGTCCCGTGGGGTGAAACCCCCCCAAACACCCCAAATCCCCTTACCTTGTCTTCGGCGGTGGCCGGCCGCCGCCGCCTCCCGCTGGGAGAGGTGAGTTTTTCGGGTGATCGGGGGGGGTTTCACACAGCGGGGCACCCCGATCGGGGGTGCCCGACCGAAGTGGACCAAGACCCAGGATAGTCAAAATCCTGGGTGTTGGTCCACTTTAATCTGCTTATGAAGTTGTCTACCTACCTAAGTGATCAGGTCAGCATATATGACAACCAGTCTTGATCAACAACTGACAGATTTGCTCTAAGAAGTGAGGAGACCTGTTTCTTTTGGAAAGGATGGTACGTGGTCACGGGCTTTATTCTTTACTTTTATACTTTATACCAACCACCGAATACCGGGCTTGGTACAGCGGTGGACATGGTCGATGCTCAAGAGAAGAAGTGGCGGGGGCAGCTGTATCTGCCGCTCCTCCTCCGCAGCGCCTGAACACACTGACACCTGGCTTGATGTGCGAGCATATTTTTTTTTTTTTTATAAAAACACTGCGCTCCTAAATTTTAGCTAAATAAAAGTGAATAAAATGCTACAACGTACCAGACCTATTATCCCTAGCAAGCCTCATACAAATTGTTGTGTTAGGGTACAGAGCAAAACAATATATACAATAAACACCACCTACAGTGAAAAATTCTCTAATCCAACAAAAATTTAAAATAAATGTTATAAACTTGACAATAATATAATCATAAGTCCATATTTTTGAGTGTCCCAAAAAAAACATGCACTATTAATAAAGTGCTATGAGAAGAAATAAACTTTTTGGTGCAACTAATGTCCAATGGGTATCCCACACACATGCACCCGTTGATGGTGATCACCCTTCACACTGTGTGCGCTTACCAGAAATTTGTGTCAATCACTCTTTAAAAACAACTTATAATCAACACGCTCCGTGAATGATTCCAAACCATATATCATGGATTCAATAATTTCATAGATCCAATCCGTATTACTCAGTGGTCATATAAAAGAAAAACAAGAACAATAGTGCAACCCCATCTGATATGTTCACGTGTTTAATAGTAAAAAATTGCACTTACAAAAATCCAAAAATGTATGCACATAAGACCAAGCTAGAAGAGTAGTTCTCCTTCCCCCAGTCCACTATGGGCAGTAGTAGATACGGATAAGTAAGAACTGAGCTTATACTCAGATGGATACACTTCACCTAAAAATAAATAAAAGAAACTTTGCCGCTGCCCCGCCTAACGCGTTTCACTGATATACAGCTTTTTCAAAGGCTTTCATAACAGCGCACTTAGTGCGCCGCGTTGTATAGTGGCGATTGTGGCGGTGAATAAACGCCACTATACAACGCGGCGGACTAAGTGCGCTGTTATGAAAGCCTTTGAAAAAGCTGTATATCAGTGAAACGCGTTAGGCGGGGCAGCGGCAAAGCTTCTTTTATTTATTTTTAGGTGAAGTGTATCCATCTGAGTATAAGCTCAGTTCTTACTTATCCGTATCTACTACTGGCCATAGTGGACTGGGGGAAGGAGAACTACTCTTCTAGCTTGTTCTTATGTGCATACATTTTTGGATTTTTGTAAGTGCAATTTTTTACTATTAAACACGTGAACATATCAGATGGGGTTGCACTATTGTTCTTGTTTTTCTTTTATATGACCACTGAGTAATACGGATTGGATCTATGAAATTATTGAATCCATGATATATGGTTTGGAATCATTCACGGAGCGTGTTGATTATAAGGAGTTGTTTTTAAAGAGCGATTGACACAAATTTCTGGTGTGAAGGGTGATCACCATCAACGGGTGCATGTGTGTGGGATACCCATTGGACATTATTTGCACCAAAAAGTTTCTTTCTTCTCATAGCACTTTATTAATAGTGCATGCTTTTTTTGGGACACTCAACAATATGGACTAATGATTATATTATTGTCAAGTTTATAAAATTTATTTTAAATTTTTGTTGGATTAGAGAATTTTTCACTGTAGGTGGTGTTTATTGTATATATTGTTTTGCTCTGTACCCTAACACAACATATTTTTTTTTTACTTTTGCCTGAATGGGAGGGGGGATGCCACACTGCCTATATGGGGAATGGGAGGGGGGTAATGCCACATTGCCTATGGGGAATGGGGGGGAATGCCACTCTGCCTATATGGAGAATGGGGTAGGTGCCACACTGCCTATGGGGAATGGGATGGGGGAATGCCACACTGCCTATGGGGAATGGGATGGGGGAAATGCCACACTGTCTATGGGCAAAGGGAGGGGGGAATGCCACACTGGACATGGGGGTGTTAGAATGCCCCTCTGTAATGGGGGAATTCTGACCCTTGGCTATTAGCTGGTTCTTTGGGGGACGGTGTTTTAGCACAATAGGCTCGATTCAGAGAGACAAAAAAGACAGTCGTTTTAGTGCCGATCTGTTTTTTTTTTTTTTAATTTTCCCGCTCTCGTATGAGCGTGCGGGCGATTCTATGCATGCATTGCTAACCTTCAGTAAAGTTTCCGTCCATTCGTATGCCAGAGTACGAGTACGAGGAAGTCATTTTCCAGCGTGACTTTTCTGTTTCATTTTCTCATGTTACAACGTCGGCTTTCGATTTTGCCCTTTTTCCATCGTCTCCTTCCACGAATCCTTTACGTTTCCCGTTAGATTCTGTTTTCCTTTTTCACTAAATAATCGCCCGGACGTAAATCCTTATAATCTTGCGCCTGCGCTCTACAAACTTAACTCATTAAAGTGCTCACCTACATATTTGCCACCCTCACTTCTACTGTTGTTTAGCTACTGTTGTTCTAATGTTTAGCTAAATCACTTAGCGCTATCCTCCATCTTCCCTTTTGGACCCTTAAAGCTCACCCCAACCACTTAGCACTATCCTCCATCTTCCCTTTTGGACCCTTAAAGCTCACCCCAACCACTTAGCACTATCCTCCATCTTCCCTTTTGGACCCTTAAAGCTCACCCAAACCACTTAGCACTATCCTCCATCTTCCCTTTTGGACCCTTAAAGCTCACCCAAACCACTTAGCACTATCCTCCATCTTCCCTTTTGGACCCTTAAAACTTACCCAAACCACTTCCCGGTTAGGTTCTTCTTCCATTTTAGGCCCCTAAAACTTACCCAAACCACTTCCCGGTTAGGTTCTTCTTCCACTTTTTAGGCCCCTAAAACTTACCCAAACCACTTCCCGGTCATCTGAATCTTCATCTCTAAATATTTATTTCACCCTTCGTTTGGTGTTAATGTATTTGTGTAAAAAAAGACACTGAAACTTTTATTTTGGTTTTTTTTTTTTTTTAGTAAAAGCCCATATTTTGGGGACTTTTTAAAATGTTTTTTTGGTACAAATGTTGCCAAAATATTTTTTTTATAAAAATTTACATTTTAAAAAATAAAAAAACTATTTACATAAAAAAACACAGTGGCAGGACCCAGAACACTATTCTTCTTCTGTTGTCCCCAACGAGTCAACCAGCTGCTGCATATCGGCCACCAACTCAAGGACCCTTCTATTCATTTCTTCAACTCTTGTCCATGTGGTCCCTGTATAAAATTTTTAAAAATACATTATATTCCAAGTGTGACATACACTCCGCTTCAATTCTTCATGACAGTTGGGTTATTCTCCAGTAGAGGGCGAACTCCTGCAGAGATGAATACAAAAAAGGAGCTCCTCCCAGTCCATAAATACCTGGGACCTCCCACCAATTCCCCAGTTCCTTCTCTGCAGGGAAGGCGATAAGACAGAAGATGAAGACTTCTTCTCTTACAGGTAAGCCGGGCTCGCGCCCGGCCGTCTATTGTCCCTATTACTGCCAGGACCCTTTCTAAATTGCCCCTATATTGAGCCTCCCAGCTTAGGCTGCGGGTCCTGGTGAAGGTAGGAGCACCCTATGGGTGCAGAAGGAGCACTGCTCCACCATGAGACCTCACTATGGGGTAGGCGGTCATCCAGGTTTCTTGGTGATCCTGGTGTGGGATGCCCCGTCCCTCTATGCTTATGGCCGGATTCTGGCAGGGTTCCCCCCCCTTCCGGGTCCCTTATTCCCCTCCGGGGGGGGGGGGTTGCCTGGCCTGGCCGTTATTTCGTTTTCGCACATATGCCCCTGTGTGTGTTTTGGTGTGTTATTTACTGTGTGTGTGTGCGTGTGGCAGACAGGGAGTGTTTTTACTTGAGCATGTCAGGGCTGTGGCAGCCTGGGGGAGCTTCTCCCCTTCAGGCTGTGTTCAGGAAGGGGGGCGGGGCCGGGCTCTCGGCGCGGCCGCGGTAGCTGCCCCTTCTTTGGCTCAATTTCTGTGCTCGTTTCTAGGGATCCGCGTTGCTGGGAGGGGGGCATGGCCTCGGCGATTGCCCTGTATATGTGCATATTAAGGGGTCCCTCTTGATCCTGGGGTCCCTAGTGTAAAATTGTTCACCTCAAATCCTCCCACTGGGACTTTTAAGGGGCATCCCGGGTTGCTTATGCGTAAATTCCCTGAGGTCTTGCGACTGACCACAAAAATTCACCATATGGAGGCTCCGCAGGATACTGGGCTTGGGCTCCCTCTGGGACAATCCGGGCCATGTGTGGGGTGTGGGGTATCTCTTACGGGGGAGAATGTGCTGATCTGTATACCATGTGCACAAAAGACCATAACGCGGCAGTCTGGTACCCAGACTTCATCGCCTTCCCCTCCCCACCTTATCCGTACCCCAAGTGACATTGGTACCAGTGGGGAGTCGCTTTCTTATGTTTGGGCTAGGTTGGCCAGCATCGAGAAAATTATTGCTAGCACGGTGAGCAAGAAGGCCCAGCCTAAAAAGAGACATTTTTCGTCGGCCCAGCCCTTGTGGGATATTGACGACGATTCCGCTGATTGGTCAGATTATTCCCCATTAGAGGAGGGGGATTTGTATCAGGAAACAGAGGCTGACTATGTTCAGTCTGGGAATGCCAATGTCGGGCAGGCGCTGGGGGATGCCGTAGATACGGCCACTGTTTTGTCACATTTATTGGAGGTGTTGGATATTGAACCGCCTGAGGCTCCCCCTCTCAAGAAGGGGGAATTTTTTGGGGCCTGCAAGCCCCGTCTGGAATTCCGTACCCAGGGTCATTTTGATGCGCTGATCCTTAGAGAATGGGAGAGGCCCAGTCGGCTTCCTGGTGTTCCTCAGGGATGGGATAAGAAGTATCCTTTCCCGGTGGAGGCGTTTAAGCGCTGGTCTTCTCCTCCTGAGGTCGTGTGATGCTTCTGAGTCAAGATGGCGGCGCCCGTATGCTAAATTCCTGAACAGAGTTGCAGCCCAGTGGGGGAAAGAATAATAAGTTAGTGACTAAAAACTTTAAAAATATTAGTTTCAAATGCTGCGGACTCGTTTTTGAAGAGTTTGGCCTTTTCATTAAATCACGCTGAAGGTCCGGTTTAAGGATGGCGAGGATAAGCGCCTTGATCAGATGGCGTGCCACGCTTTTGCCAACGTGGGCTCGGCCCTGCGGCCTGTTAGTGCATCTGCCCTGGTGTCGCTTGCTACCAGGTCTCTTATCAGGGACTGGCTGATTAACGCTCAGTTTGATCCAGCTGGCGCTGAGTTCGCTATCCTTAAGAAATGCGAATTGTTCATGGATTTTGTCATGGCTGCGATGGAAGATTCTACTGTCGTGTGTAGTAGGACTTCAGCCTTACTGGTGGCTATGCGCAGATTGGAGTGGTCAGCGGACGTTGGGGACAAGAAGTCGCTCACAGCTGTTCCCTTCTTGGGTTCGCGGCTGTTTGGAGATAAATTGGATGCTGTTGCTAAAGGAGGTAAGTTACCTCAGCGGAGGAAACAGCGCCGCCCCTTTCGGGGGGCGGGCTCGTTCACTCCTTCCTTTCGAGGGGCCAGAGCGGTTAGGGGTTTGGCCTTCTCGAGTGTCAGGGGCTCGTCCTGGAACAGAGGCAGAGGTCGGGCACGTCAAGGGTGGGGGGACAGCTGCGGCTCTTCTTCCAGGTCTGGGCCCGGGAGGTCACAGACAATTGGATCTTGGGAGTGGTCTCCTCCAGGTACAAACTGGAGTTCGAGTACTGGCCGCCCCCAAGATTCTTAAGGTCCTGGGTGCCCTCGGACCCTCAGGCTGCACAGGGGCTCCTGTTAGCAGTAAAAAAAAAAAAACCTTCTGGACATGGGGGTTATATGCCAGGTGCCTCTGTCGGAGAGAGGCAAGGGTTACTACTCCAACCTTTTCACGGTTCCCAAAAAGGAGGGTTTGGTGAGACCCATTCTAGATCTCAAGGTTCTCAACAGGTTTATCAGAGCCAAAAAGTTCCGCATGGAGACTCTGCGCTCGGCTATCAATTCCCTTCGCCAAGGGGATTTTATGACATCCATAGACATCAAGGATGCGTATCTGCATGTTCCGATTTTTCAGGCACATCAGAGATTCCTCTGGTTTGCGGTGGAGGATCAACATTATCAGTTTGTAGCTCTTCCCTTCGGTCTGACCTCGGCGCCGAGGGTCTTCACCAAGGTCTTGGCGGGCATAATGGCTCGGCTCAGGGCATTGTGCCTTATCTGGACGACCTGTTGATCTCAGCTTCTTCCCTCCGTCAGGCGGAGCTGGACACCCACCAGGTGGTGTCGACCCTGGAGAGGTTCGGGTGGGTGATCAACCGCACCAAGTCTTCTCTCTCCCCATCTTGTGTGATTTCATTTCTGGGCATGACTCTGGATACCATTCGGGCCAGAGTGTTTCTGCCCCGGACCAAGGTACAGGGGATTCAGGGCCTGATCCGCCTTCTTCTGGCCAGTCCTTGTCCCTCTATCCGACAGGGGATGAAACTGGTGGGTTTGATGGTATCCTCCTTCGAGGCGGTACCGTTTGCACAGTTTCACATGAGATCTCTTCAACTTCACCTATTGACGCATTGGGACAGGTGCCCGCAGTCATTGGATCAACCTTCCAGGATGTCTCCCAGGGTTCGGCAGTCCTTTTGGTGGTGGCTGGACTCGAGCAACCTGTTGAAGGGCAGATCCTTTCTGGTCCCTTGTTGGGAGACGGTTACCACGGATTCCAGCCTGTCGGGCTGGGGAGGTTATTGGACAAGTCATCAGTTCAGCGGGGTGTGGGGTCCCCAGGAGGCTCACACCCCCATGTCTTGGAGTTCAGAGCCATCCGACTGGTTCTGGCTCGGCTGACCTCACATTTACGGGGTCTACCGGTTCAGGTTCGTTCGGACAACCGAACGGCGGTAGCTTACATCAATCACCAAGGAGGGACTCGCAGCAGGAGTGCCCTCAGGGAAGTCTCTCTGATCCTGCACTTCGCGGAGAGCAATGTTCCTTGCCTTTCGGCAGTCTACATTCCAGGAGTGGAGAACACGGAGGCGGATTCCCTGAGCAGGGGTTCCTCTCGCCACGGAGAGTGGTCTCTCAACCCCAAGGTTTTTCTGGATCTTTGCCGCAAGTGGGGGACTCCGGAGGTGAATCTCTTTGCCTCGAGGCACAATCACAAACTTCCGGCCTTTGTGTCTTTCTCAGGATCCTCTGTCTCTGGCAGTGGATGCCTTGTCACTGGCTTGGAAGGAGTTGGGTTTTCTGTACCTGTTTCGACCCGTCTCCATGCTGGGCAAGGTAGTTAGAAAACTGGTTCTAGAAGGGGCACCAGCGATTCTGGTGGCTCCAAGGTGGCCGAGAAGGGTTTGGTACGGAGACGTCGTAAGGATGGCCGTTGACCAGTACCGGCTTCCCTTGTTGCCGGACCTGCTATCTCAGGGTCATCTACTTTACCCCAATTTACAAACGCTGGCTTTGACGGCTTGGCTGCTGAAACCTTCATCTTGAAAGAGGAAGGTTTGTCTGAGGCTGTTGTTAAGACCCTGATTAGGGCTAGGAAGCGGTCCTCTTCTGGCATTTATTATAGGACTTGGAGGTCCTATATTGATTGGTGTGAGGCTAGGGCCTTGCCTTGCAGGGTTTTTTCGATACCCAGGATTTTGGAGTTTCTTCAGCATAATCTGGATCTTGGGTTCCAGCTTAGTACTTTGAAAGGACAGGTTTCTGCTCTGTCGGTTTTCTTCCAGAGGTCTTTTGCTGTACACCCGCTGGTTAAGACCTTTTTCCAAGGGGTCGCGCATGTGCGGCCCCCTTGGAAGGCTGTAGTTCCTGTTTGGGATTTGAATTTGGTTCTTTCGGCTCTGCAGGGTCCTCCTTTTGAGCCCTTACAGGATATTGCTCTTTTGGTTCTTACTCAGAAGGTTGCCTTCTTGGTGGCTATTACCTCAGTTCGGCGTGTCTCTGAGTTGGCGGCCTTGTCGATTCAGGCCCCTTACTTTGAGAGACACCAGGATAAGGTGGTTTTTCGTTTTAAGCCGGATTTCCTACCTAAGGTGGTGTCTGCTTTCCACCTCAATCAGGATATTGTTCTCCCTTCCTTGTGTCCTAAGCCTAACAATGACAAGGACAGGGCTCTGCACAATTTGGATGTTGTTCACTGTGTGAAGTACTATTTGGTGACTACTTCTTCCTTCCGCAAGACGGATGCCTTTTTAGTGGTGCCCAGGAAAGGTTTGGCACCCGCCAAGTCTACCATTAGCAAATGGATTCGTCAGGCCATTGTTGGGGCCTATTCTGCTAAGGGG
Organism: Gastrophryne carolinensis; assembly: GCA_027917425.1. Lineage (NCBI taxonomy): Eukaryota > Metazoa > Chordata > Amphibia > Anura > Microhylidae > Gastrophryne > Gastrophryne carolinensis. The sequence continues at coordinate 221,061,977 of CM051234.1, forward strand.
AGGACTCCCCCTTTTAGGGTCACTGCGCCTTCTACTCGTGCTGTTGGTGCGTCCTGGGCTTTTCAGCACGAGGCTCATGTTGAACAAGTTTGTAAGGCTGCTACTTGGTCTTCCGTTCATACTTTTTCTAAGTTTTACAAGGTTGATGTGCGGGCTTCAGCGGATGCTGTTTTTGGCCGCAAGGTTCTGCAAGTTGCAGTGGTTTAAGTTGGTGCGTTCTTTACTGTTTAAGGTTCCCACCCATGACGGACACTGCTATTGGATATCCCAACTGTCAGGAAGAACTGAAGCAGAGTGTATGTCACACTTAGAATAATACCGTTTTGTGATTACTCACCTTTAAAACGGATATTATAAGTGTGACATACACTCCGCTTCACCCACCCTGTTTGGTATTCTGGATCCTTTATATGGTGAACCATTGTTTCTTGGTTGTTAGTATTGTTATATTTGGTTCTTCCTGGTCCCCTTACTGCTATCTTAAACTGGGAAATTGGTGGGAGGCCCCAGGTATTTATGGACTGGGAGGAGCTCCTTTTTTGCATTCATCTCTGCAGAAGGTCGCCCTCTACTGGAGAATAACCCAACTGTCATGAAGAATTGAAGCGGAGTGTATGTCACACGTATAATATCCGTTTTAAAGTTGAGTAATCACAAAACGGTATTTTTGCGAAAAATACATGTTTCTCTCTCTAAGGAAGTGGGCAGAGGTCATTCTGCTCAGTCCTTAATCTAAGGAAGTGGGCAGAGGTCATTCTGCTCAGTCATTAATCTAAGGAAGTGGGTAGAGGTCATTCTGCTCAGTCATTAATCTAAGGAAGTGGGCAGAGGTCATTCTGCTCAGTCATTAATCTAAGGAAGTTGGCAGAGGTCATTCTGCTCAGTCATTAATCTAAGCAAGTGGGCAGAAGTCATTCTGCTCGGTCAATAATCTAAGGAAGTGGGCAGAGGTCATTCTGCTAATGCCATTGACTATGGCTTGATGTATCTGGGTGATCATGTCAAAAACCACATACTGCAAAGAATGACATTACAACTTACTTGGTTGGTGGCCGACGGATGCCTTGTTGGGGACAACCCTACGTCCTGGGCCCTGCCACTGCTGTGAAGTAGAGGCTGTAGAGACTAGGCAAATAGGGTCACTTATAATGTCTTAGTCAACAGTAATCAAATGTCTATTTCAATGTGTGTGTCACATCACTCGCCTTCTCCCCGTGCCTTCTGGGTGAGATCTGCTGCATCCTCCACATCTTCACCCGCTCCAGAAGCATCTAGAAAAACAGATTAAGGGAATCAGCTTTGGTGGAACTAGCATGTATGTGTGTGCGGTTACATGGATAGTCACATACCAGAGGCTCCCGCATGCGTCGCTGGGTACAACTGCCTGCCCACGCCGTGCCGCCCCTCCTCTGTGAAAAGGTCCAGGAGCTGGTCGGAGGACCCAACAGAGGAGGGGTAGGACCGTTGCCCTGGAGATCCACCACCTTCACTTCCAGCTGCAGATTCATGCAGTACTGGTCGGCCTGTGCGCCTCCATTTCCAACACTAGAAAAGAAAAGCAATTATAAATAAAGGCCTACCTTCTGGGTTAGTTACATCTGGCATGCAATCGCTAGGTACTTACTAGGGAAATGGAGTCTGAAAAACCGCAGCACCTGGGGCATGTGCAGCCGTTTCAGGTCCGACCAATGCTGCATGATCTGTGGGTGAAGGTGGTGTCAGTCTCATGTTGGATTTGCCGAATGATCTCCAGGGCGACGGTGCACTTCTCAAAAGAGTTGGGCAGGTAGTCGTACCTGCGCTCCAGCATGGTCTGCAAAACACAAACTAAACATAGGATTTAGTTCAAACTGCATCCAAATATCTGTCAACAATCGATCATTTGACTAAATGAAATTAACAGACACATTTCTAGCCTAATCCAATCCTTGAAGCTGGCCTCAGTGTTGGTTTCCACGTGTGGGCCCTCACGTCAGTTTTGCACGGACTTTTAGACACTTTTTAAAGAAACCGTTTCTTCCTGCACTTCCTTAAGGGCTAGGCATGCATTTAGATGGCAAATTAAAGGCATTAAAAGACACTTACAAGCATGATGATCTCTTCTTGTTGGCGGGTGAAGATTTGTTCAGCACGGCCGGACGAACTTCCGTACGCATGCGTATGCGAGCGCGTAAGCGTCAGACCCCGCCAATCTTATTTAAAGAGTCCTGGACACACAGCTCATTCTCTTTGAGAGTCTCAACATTATGGCACCCAAAAAAATATGCCAAAAGCAGCAAAGGACGCCAGCAGCAGCAGCAGCAGCAAACAGCCATCAAAGCGGCAGGAGCCTTGTGTAGGGCCAACAACTCGCTCCCAGATGCCAAAAAGTAAGCTGCAGGCAACTTGCAGTGCTCAGCCGAAGCCTTCTAATAAAACCATGCCAAAAAAGGAGCCAGCGGCCAAGAGGAAGCCACAGGCCAGCAAGGCAACAACAACGGGCACCAAAAAAGGTACCAAGAGGGTGCGAAGCCCCAGCCCCCCCCAGGTCCCCATCACCCCGCCCACGTGTCTCCCAAGCCAAGGCTAAAAAAAGGACACACCGGGAAAGAAGCCCCATTAGCTCTAGCTCACCATCATCACCACCTGCACGTGGCCACAAGTCTCATGGTAAGAGGGCAAGGCACCACCCAAGAAGCCCAAGGTCGCCATCCCCACCCACACGGGTCTCCAAATCCTCGACCAAGAGGGCAAGGCACCGGCCAAGAAGCCAAAGCTTTGGCTCACCCCTGGACCGGTCTACTACCTCCAAGGGGCATGCTTCTTCTAAGGGCCCACAGAGGCACAGGGCCCCAAGCCCGACTTCTTCAACCACACCCTCTCCTCCTCGGCCACATTCTCCACCGGCACAGGTGTCAAGGCACTAACCATATGCCACATCTAGACCTGCAACTTCAGTGGCCACCCAGCCACAAACACCCAGTCCCTTTCCTGTCCGGTTCAATCTGCAGCCAGCCAGCAGTCCGTAATTTCACACCCACACAGCCAGGCCAGAATGTCCCCTGATTTTCCGCCAAACACTGAGGAGCCAGAACCGCAACCGACAGGGCGCACATTGCGCAGAGGCCAGTTGAGTGGCAGGTTTGGGGAGGCCCAAACTCTGGATTTGGCTAGTGGCCTCACCTTGTATTATGATGATCTATATGGGCGCAGATCCAAAGCTACAAGCAAACAGCGCAAGGCCGAGATTTTGGAGGAGCTCACCAGACAGGTCAATGCAGCGGGGGAAGAGCTCAAAGATGTGGAGCAGACACGAAGGAAAATATCGGACCTCAAGTATGCAGCACGGAAGAAACTTTGTGGATTTGTCTTGTTCTTGTATTGGCACCATTTTGCTAAATGTGTACAACTATCTTTTTCAGCTTACAAACTGGCGGAGGATTCCCCACTAAACTGCAATTTACCCGAGCTGAGGAGATGGTGCTGGGCCTGCTACATCCTGTGGCCTTAGAGAGACACTCGGCACGTCAGGACACGGACATTCCGACTATTCCTGCAGGTTAGTAATGTTAGTGTGTATGTGAAATGTGAGCTACGTGTAAAATGAGGCTCCAAGGCATATATTAACACATGCCCCTAGGGTGTGCCTTGTAGTGGAGGTAACAAATTAAACAGGGTGTGTTATGTGTGTGGACTCATCATTTGCTAATTTGCTTGCCCATACATGAGCTTTGAGAGTCTTGAGGAACACTATTGAGATTAGCAAAGGACTGTCTGTTATGTATTTAGAGTCAGTTACATCCAACACTTCCATCTTTATCTGTAGGCCACTTGGGTTGGAGCTGTGCTTTGGTCTGAAAGACTTGATCTGACTTGACTCTGATCTGAAAGTTTGACATAGAAAGAATAGCAACCAGCATAATCTGATGCCAAATGCTATTTGCAAGCTGAGTGTGGTCCCCTAATGGGCTTTTAGGAATGTGTGAAGCCTCAGAACAGCCAGTACATGCATGTTTAGTTGGCTTAAGGTGACCAGTGTGTATGTACTTGTTGAATAATACATCTAACAGATAATGGCATTCATAGTCAACGTCAACTTGGTCCATTGGGGGAGTTGGCATTCATGCTTGGCCACGTGTTTTAGTGAAGCATATGTTTTATTACACATCAGCAATGCATAGTTGTGTGTTTACATGCCTTTTTTTCAACAATGCAGCCCAGCATCATCCCTCAGCTAGTGGGGAATCCTCAGCCAGTTTGACCATGCCGTCAAGTTCCGTGCTGCCTCGGACCCAGGATCCGATATATTTCTGATTTTGCTTATGCATGTGACTTGCCATGTTTCTTTTTGCGGAATTACATATGTATTGCCCAAACTGAACCTTTTTTATTTACATGTCCCAACAGACCCCACACTGATGGAGGAAATCCAGGAGCTGGAGGAGGATGGAACCTTCATGGGACCTTCTGTACAGCCCCCCCTGGAACAGAATCTGCAACTGTCCCAACATGTTTCTCCGACAAATCCTCAGCAGCAGAGTGAAGCTGGCTGCATGCTGCCAGCCCATCGTGGGCAGCATGCAGAGACTGAGCCTACAGTCTTCAGTGGTATGTCTGCTGCTGAGGATTTGCCAAGCAGACCTGTGGCTGTTGGTGGACCTAGAGGCCCATCATCTGCATGCCCCACAACCCGGGGAATTGGGAAGCGTAGTCAGCTACGTCGTCCAGTTTCCCAGGGGAGGGGCGCACCGATGATGGAGTCAGCATGGCACCATGAGAGGCGATTATTTCGCCTACAAAATCAAAGAAACCACGAGCATCTTTATGGCCAATTAGAGATATTAAATAACACCTTAAACTCCATGCTGACTGAATTTAGGTCCAACAACAGCCACATGGCCACCTTATCGAATTATTACAGTGCCATGCTTGAGGAAGTTAGAAACAGCAACAGCCACATGGCCACCTTATCTAACAACCTCAGTGCCATGATGGTTGAATTTCGAACTTCCAATAGAAACATGTTGGAACAGTTGCAGATTCTGAATGCCACACAGGCCCAGGTGAGGGCCCACCTCCAAGGGCCCCAACCTGGGTTTTATGGGCATCCCCCATTTTAAGGCCTATTTGGCCTGTAACTGCTCCACATCTTTGCTCTACATCCCCACTGTATTGACCTGTCTGGTGAGCCCTACCAATATACCCTTTTGGTATGGCTTTGCTTGTATGCTTTGGATTTGCGCCCATATAGCTCATTAAAGTGCTGAGGTAGCCCGCTAGCCAATGCCGGAGGTGAAGCCTCAATGAACCTGCCATTCAAGCTGTTGCGCTGCAAGCTTGGGCCTAATTACATTGGTTCTGACTCCTCCTGTTTGTAGGCATGATTGGGGGACATTCTGGGCTGGAAAACTACTACCTTGACCCCTGGCTGAGATAGAACAGGACTTGGATTGGGACTGGGGGGAACAATTTAAACATCAAAGATGGCAGGTGATGGCCAATCAGCCAGACTGCTAACAGGTATTGATTAAGAACTGTGCTGCTCAGCATTCTTGGATGTCTTAACTTTTCAGGACCCTGTATCTGCTTTGTCTGAGGCATAAACAGCTCTAACCTGGCCCCTGCACTTTATCCCGCTCTCGTCTACTCAGTAAGTGTAATGCATCTAAGCAAAGATGGCGCAGACCCGATCGTAAAGTCAAGAACATAATTTCAGCCGAGTGTGGGGAAGACTAATGATTCATTTACTATAAATTCGAATTTAATATTTTGCAAATGCAGGACAAACATTTGGCAAGGCTTTGTTGTTTGAAAAATCTAATGGTTAAGGTCATGTTTCACACGTAAACAAGGTGTTCAAATAGGCATAGTTTCATACATGGGACACAAACTAAATTCATAGGCATACATATAAAAAAAATGACGTTATTGGCGTCAACTTACTAAGGAGCCATCCACCTGGGAAAAATTAAAAACAAAAACATTAGCAAGGCAAGGAAAACTAGTGAAACACTAACTAATCACGCCCTAAGCAAAACATGTGGGCCAATACAAATAACACTAACCAAGTACATAAGTATTTTGTACACAAAAAAAAGGATATGTATGTTTGAAAAAGTAAAGATTAACTTTGAAGTGTCTATTTCAGGTACACCTTAAAATGTTTCCCTTTTGAACACATGTGAAATTTTGGAGAAACTAAATACGGTCCATTGTTTCACAGGGACTATTTACAAGGAGGGAATAATTACAAGGAGGGACTTTTTACAAGGAGGGAATAATTACAAGGAGGGAATAATTACAAGGAGGGACTTTTTACAAGTTGGGTTTTTAAAAAATGAAAAATAAAATAAGGTAAAGTAATTGTAAAAATGACAGATTGTACTTGCCTGTAAATATACTCGTCGGCTGCCGGAGGCACCAGGGCAACGTGGGTGCAGTCAATGGCACCCATGACGTTGGGCATGTCGGCGATGTTATAAAAATGCCAGCTTAATCGCGTTTATGGCTACCATGTCCTCAGGAAAACAAATATATTTCCGAGTAATGGTAGCCATGCCTTCCAAAAACTTGGAAAGCGCACGGCTCAGCATAGGCTGGGATATCCCCACGGAGAGGGCACCCAGCCTCTGGAATGAGCCGTTTGCCAAAAATTGCAGGCAGCCAAACATCTTGGTCATACCTGAAATAGCTTGCCCCTTCCTTGTGGTGCGGGCTAACCATGGCTGCAGCTCACTATACAACTTATGGAGGGAAGCGTGATTAAGTCTGGTGAGCTCAAACAGCTCATCGTCATGCATCTGGTCTCGGCACTCTGTGTTGTGGCTGTGCAGACGTTTATGGTTGAGGGGCGCTTCTAAAAGTGATCTTAAATATAGAATATAACATCTGGTACAAACGATTCCAGAGATTTATGGACATATGTAAATATGATCCTTCAGCCGAGATTACTCTGAAACATTTGCTAGAGTAACTTGGAACAAACCGCGCCAGTCAAGTATAAAGTAAATACTATCTATGCAGTCATTTTAGATTAGTTTCCAACATGGCTGCAGATATGGAGGCTCTAGCCAAGTCTTTCCACATCTGCAGTAAGCAAACCTCATCCCATAGAGGTCCTAATTCTGTTTCACAATTTCCATTGAGGTAGACAATTCAGCATATAGCCAAGAAACCTTTTGGGTTAGCTAGACATTGGTGTTCAAATACAGTGATCTTTTCCAAGTTATGTTTCCCCCTAACTATGGGCATAACTGAATATATAGTGAAAATTTCAGTTAGGTACAGATTTGAAAGAAAATGACATCATTATTCACCAAAAGATGACAAGGATGGCTTATTCCAGCTGCAACCCATGAAATTATCTAGCCGAATCTTAATCTGTGTAAAAAATGGGGTTATCGAATTATTTAACTAGTGGCATATGTGGTGTCATATGATTTGCTTAATATTTTAGGAAGAGGAAGAGTTTAATCACAGGGTTCAAAATTAAAGGGCGAGATGAGGAAGTACCTAGGCCATCTATTTTAAAGTAGACCAAAACCTATGGTCTGATGGCCATGGAGTCTAAATAATTCAAGGGCCGCTTGATTTCCTTCCCCCTGTGTGAAACCCTCAGGTCGCCAAAAATTCACCTTCTTTCCCGGTCAGACGGGAATGCATGAGCAACGCCCGCATTCCCACCATCCCATTAGCAGGATGCGTGCCCGTGCGCAGGCATTTGTGAATGGCCTTCTCCCTACCTTAGACGAAGGGATAGGAGCGGATCAGAGGGTGTTGATGGAAAGAGAGGCTGCACATGTGCCACAGAACCCGGGAAACGTGAGTTCGATCAGGCGACTTGGAGGGTTTCACACAGCGGGGCACCCCGATTGGAGTGCCCGGGGGCAAGGCTCAAAACCCAGGATAGTTTTTCCACCAATGGGGGAGTATTCCACTGCCTCGATGCCAACCCATAGTGGCACTTGGATTGTAGCGTGATATTGTATCAATTATGCAATCTGCAGGGCTAAATAATATCTAGATAATAAGGGAACTCCCAATCCCCCTGAATGTTTGCTCCCGTATAGAACTGTCTATATATCTGGCTTTTTATCTTGCCAGATATAAGATTCTACTTTGTACTAAACGTAAGAAATAAGAAGATATATATATCAGGAGAACCTAGCCAAGATATATGGTAACGATCACAGGATTCTAAAAGTTGTTTTATGGTTCTAAAAAGAAATGGATAATTATCTTGAAACATATCATTAAAACGTGTGATTGTTCCTATTGGTATGGGAAAGAAGATTCAAGAGCACTCCTAGTTACACTAGGACGAGAAATATTTAAATCCTTTGACTTAGTGATGTTTACTACAAAGCCAGAGGCTGCCCCAAAAATCTCAAGAGTTTTGTGTAGCAGCAAAATATGGTTGGTGATTATTAATAGCACGTCATCAGCAAACAAATGAAAAGTTTGTGCTGATATTCAGCTATGTCAATACCAGGGACATTAATTTCTGATACGCATAGCTAGTCTCTATAACCAAAATAAAGAGTACTGTAGAGTGATAAGGGGCAGTCTGCCTGCTACCGTGTTTTATTACAAATTTGACAGAAGAGAAGCCTGCATACTGTATAAATGCATGGAATGCTAAAGAGCCTTTCTCCGACTCAAAAGGTTGTGACCAAAGCTGAACTTTTCCAATACTGCAAATAAGAAGGGCCATGAAACCGTGTCAAATGCCTCTATTATATCTAATGATATTAGCATACTAGGTATGCCCCTATGTTGAGATTCATGGGTGTGCCCAAGTAGGCGTTCTGACACTTGTCCCCAGCCTGCTGATTTGGGACTAATCCAACCCCATCACAGCGTATTATGATGATCACATGCCCTTCCCCCCCTTTCTCCCCCTGTTCTTCATGTGAAGGGGGAAGAGAGAAAAAGGAAAGGAAAAAATGGAAAGAAAATTGAGTAGGATATCCTTAAGCCAAGAATAAAGAAAGAAATCAGAATTCTAATTAAACTATAAACCCCCTGCCCTGCCACCCTACCCTGGCACTAAGATAACCTTTACCTTATCTAGGGGCTGACGCTGCTCCACCCGAGCCCATACGGCAGCCGCAGGAAAAGACTAGAATCGGCATCCCCTGGGTCCAAAGCAGGGGGATGCGTCTCTGTGCTTTTGGCCAAAATGGCAGCACCCAGGATCCGGAGCACCGGAGGAGTGGCGAGTCCCTGGATAAGGTAAGGGTTGTATTTCTTTGTAACCCCCCATGCTGCCTCAGTGCCAGGGTAGTAGGGCGAGGGGGTCAGCTTGAGTGGAATTCTGCGTTAAGTAATAAATATCCCAAATAATCTGAACATCAAGACTGCAAATCTGTTGCAACAGGTAGTTATTGATCAAATAAATGCAATATTTATGTCCCATATAGTGTACAGAATCTGGGGCCATTGGAGCCCACCTTTAAATCACAAACATGCCTCATTATAAGGATACTAAACAATACTAGAAACAGACCCAAGACGTGTCCTTACAGTAAGTGATCAACGTCTCCAGTTTCTGTTTAGAATATTATAATGTTCTAGGGCAGAAGTTCCCAACTTTTTTTCATGTTCGAGTTCTACTTTACATTTTTGAATATATCAAGTACTAAGCTGGTGCATGAGCATCGTCAGTCACCTAAAACTATAATCAAAACCTCCAAAACATCCATTTAAATATATGAATAGCACATAAATTGGGCATTTTTTGTTTTGTATTAATGGGACAAACCATGCTTGAGTATAATTGGCAGCAGATTAGGTTGGGGTACAGGCAAGTCTACCGACCTGAGAGGACCTTGAGTACCACTAGTGGTATTAGTACCAACTGTTGGAAACCCCTGTTCTAGGGAGATTTATAGGATCATATTTAGCACATACTAATGGGCTTACAATGAAGAATATAAAAGAAATTGTTGTCTCAGTCTTTTCTTGAAAAATCCCTAAAACTGTAAGACCAATTAAGTTTTTGCAATACTAGTAATAAATTACCATAACTAAAAGTACATACCTCAAGGGGATATTTCAAACAGAATTATTAGAACTGGTATAGTAGATATCAGAAGTAGTCCTTCCATAACATATAATAAAGAATGATGGTGACCTATTTCAATAATTAACAATAGACTCGAAAGCCCAGGTCTTTCAAGGCAATGAATAAAGCAAAATGCCTTCTTATTCATCCAAAAAAGAAAGAACAAACTAAAAGTAAAAAAAAAAAAACAATAACAATAATAAGCATCAGGTGCAATAAGAATTAAGTGTGAAGAAAATAGTTTCAGCCCAGATCTGACTGTACTGAACTTGGTGATGAAGAGGACTTCCGCTCCAGGTGTGATCTGCCTCTGTTATTTATTATCCTACAATTTCTTTGCAGCACTTAGATTGGTTTGATCCATCTGATCGTCATTCAAAGGGACTTGTTTTCCTCCAGTTGTAGTTGAAGTAAGTTTAAGAGCAACAAGAATGCAGTTTGGTTTGAGGATAGATATTAAAGCACAGAGTAAGCCCCCACATATATTTCCTCCTTCTATGAATGGTGGCTGGAGTAAAATCTGAATAAATCAGATATGCATGCCCATGGAGTACTATCCTTAGAGGCTTTTTATAGTAGTGGAACTTACCTATAATGTCCCTAGGGGGATCCCCAGGTGAACTTTACCAGCGCTCTGGGTTAACTGATTGCCCTGTGCTTGGCATGGGATGAAAAGAGGGGGGTCTCCCGAGTCCGGTAGTGTGATGGGGGAGCGTTGAGCATGTGTACTATGCTCTTTTACTCACCTAGTCCCCCTGGCTCCCGCGCTGCAGAAAGTTTCCTGCACTCCCCCCCACCCCCACTGCACAGCTGCAGCCGCTGCTTCCTTCTAGTCTTTTCAGCACTTTTCAGGCAGAATGTGAGAGACCCGCAAGGGAACGGCAGCTGTAATCTTGATGGCCACAGATCAGGAAGGTGAGGAAAGAAGCCAGTCAACATCCTGCCAAGAATCCAGTTGCTGTATTTGTCTGGACCGCCCCACCACAATGCTGGTCCCCGCATAGCCCCGCCTAAATGACGGTCGCCACCAACCCCCAGTAAGTATGTTCACCTACTTCCTGCCCATCCACCTTCCTGCCTACCTGCATACCCACCCGCCTGCCTGTATGCCCACCTACCCATGCACCTGCCTGCATGCCCTGTCTAACCACCCATCTATCTGCCCACTTGTCTACCTGCACACCTACCTAACTCATTGTCCCAGCCACCCATCCGCCCACCCACCTACCTACCTAATCAACTATCCACGCACCTGTCTGCCCACCTGCCGCCTACCTAGATTCCTGGCCACCCAGCCACCCACTCTTCAATCCACCCTACTACATGCCTGCCACCCTGCTACCCACCCTCCTACCTGTCTACCCACCCACCTACCTTCCTGCCTGACCACCCAGCCACCTACCTACCAGCGCCATCCATCCACCTGTTCACCTACCTGCCCGCCCACCTACCTATGTGCCTGTCTGACAGCTGGAACAATAATGAACTGATTCTCAAGGCTAAAATGAGGTTGACATTAAGGGGCTAAAAAGCATTTCAGAAACTAAAGCTATGCACCAACTTTATTCACAGACATAGATTCCAGATCTGCAATAAAAAGTGAGATATTTTTGGGACATCTTCAATTTATGTGCCAGTTAAGGGCTTAGTAGGGACTGAAACTTTTATACAGTTAGTTTGAAGTGCATTGTTTGATGAGTCCTCTAGGTCAGTTAATGCCAATGAAGAAGGTGTAAGGGAGCAGGGTGCGGAAGCCTCTGCCGCCATTTTATTTATGCCCTGTGGGTCTAGGACAGGGGCCTTTATTTCCTTTGTGTAGTGTGCTTTCCTGTGTTTTAAACTGAAGAAATGGGCTCATTTAGTGTCTCCAGGAAAAATTGTGATTCTGCTCCCACCTCCCCTGGTGTCCTGTGTGCTTAGCACACTGTGTCAAGGTTGTCCTGAGCTCCGTCAGCCATGTTCTATCGGAGCCTGGTGTGTAACTATCTCTGCTCAGCAAGAGCTCTGGCCCTGCAACTTTCTGTTGCTGCGTCATTCTAACAAAAGTTCCTGCCATTTTCTTTTTTCGGGTCTTCCCTGTTCGAAGCTGTGACACAATAGTAAGGCATGTCTCTACCACCGTCACCTGCCACACCAGAACCAGGTGCTTAAGGTATGACGAGAAGGCTACCTCATTCCTGCTCAGTGTGGAGCTCACTCAACAAGCAGCCATCTTGCCGAGAGATCCATCCACTCATCCCCAAAAGTTGTTTCAACCAAATTATTTCTTGTCATGGCATAAGCAGCAGACATATATGGCTTCCATAGAAGAAAATGCAACTGACGCCTTTCTACTGGATCAAGAACTTGGACAAGTAAGCCCTGTTTTTTTTTCCGCTTATGTGAATCACAATCTGATTATCCGAAAGAGATAGTGCTTTGTATTTTCTAGTGCTTTTGTAGTCAATCTTCTGGTAATGGATCAGGCACAAGTATATTTCCTCATACTGTATTTTTTGCCCTATAAGGCTACACTTTTTGTCTTGCTTAGGCGTAATTTATCTAAAATTTACAAAAATATATTTGTATACCTGCAGCCCTCAAAATATATAAAGCAACTTAAGAGCTCAAATACATATATATATATATCAACAATTACGCCTTGTTGTCTAAGAGTTCACTGAAAAACAGTGAGTTTTGAGGATAATTGCATCCACAGATAACTATCACTACACAAGCAATCAGACACAGACCCCAGACAAAGGAAAAACAGGTTTAACTAGTTTCCGAGAACAATAGTTTCTATTGAGAAAAAGGAAAATAATGCAATAAAAGCCAATATAGTTACAAAAATGCAATTCAGTAGCTTAACAATAGTTCAACAAACTTATCTTAGTTAAGCTGGTTCCGATTCCAAGGTCACTTGGGTCTTCAGTTTCCAAACAACAGCAGAAGGTCCATCATGTGTCTCCGGTTTGGGTGTGAGAGGGAAAAAGCGCGAAGTCCTCCTTGCAATTCCTTTTGTCCGGCAATAGGACCGCCCCTCTTGACCAATCACATGTCTCCAAAATTGTCCAATGGGTGAATGCTATCTTATTAACCAATGGGAAATCTACACATATACCCATAGGAAGACAAGCCGCATGGTTTCAGCCATCTTGGAAACAGTCTTCAGCCATTTTGTAACATTCCAACTCAAACAATTTATACATTTATAGCAGATCAAACCCATAATGTGTCTGTAGCACTACAATCCACCCTGTTGATCTGGATATTATGTAAAAATGTTTGTAACCTTGCATCTGGTGGAAATAAATGGCATACCCACTAAACCACAAAACCTAAATTGTAAAGTCTGTTGATCAAAACAGTCCATTTGTCTCTATAAGCTCGCAGGGGTACTTTCTTCTTGCTCTGATCTTCTCTCGTTCAGGGGTGGTCTTCTGGACGGCCTCTCAAATGGGTGATAATCTGTGGAGCGGAAAACAAAGCGGATTATCTGTTCCTTGTAAAAGTACAAAAACAGTAGATCCAGGTCCTTCAGCTACAATCTCACCCTTTACTGGTCTTTTGCCTGGGTCTCTAACTAGCACTTTGCCTCCAACCTGTACCCATTTACTATCCTCCCAGATAACATCAATAGGAAGGATAGGAAATACACCAATGCTACCAAGCTGAGTTTTGCTATGTATTTTTAAAGGTTTGGGATTATACAGTTTCACCATCCACTCAGACTGGGAAGTATCAATTAACCAGTCGGCCTCCCAGCCTTCCTCTTCCAGAATAGGGTCTAGGGCGAAAACAACCTCAAATTTTTCTGCTAAATTGCCCCAAATTCCCAAATAGGTGTCAACTGTCGTCAAGTCTGTCAAAGTTTCAATGTCGTGTGAAGCCATGACCATGAATCTATTGGGCCCTATCTTTTGTGGAACTTCATTTGTGTATTGGAGTCTGCACTCTAAACCCGGAACCTGCAGATCTGCTCCCACCATCTTTTCATAGGGGGTACTTTTGGCTATTGGCCTAGAATTCACTAACACTACAGCCTGTGTAAGGACATGATCCCACCCCCTCAGTGTGTGTGTAGGTGTGAGTTTGCGTATCTGCTCCTTTAACAACCCATTGTATCTTTCAATCAAACCAGCTGCCTGCGGATGGTATGGGACATGGCACATCCAGTACACCCCCGAATCTTTGGCCCATTCTTGAACAGTTCTTCCAGTGAAGTGCGTCCCTTGATCGCTCTGAATTTCTTTTGGAACCCCATAGGCTAATGTCAGTTTCTGGAGCATCTGAAGGGTTGAAGCTTGATCTGCTCTTTTGCAAGGATGGACGAGTAAAAGTCCTGAGAAGGTGTCCACTGCAGTGCAACAATAACGCAGTCCATTGCTCCCTCGCGGACGGGGGCCAATAAAATCCACCTGCCAAATCTCTGCAGGCCTAGTTCCTCTTTTTATGGATCCGGTGGAATGTTTTTGTAATGGCCACTGTAGAACTTCTTCACATACGGTGCAATTCTCTATCATAGTCTTTATCATGTCCATGCTTATCGGCAGGCCTCTCTGTCGAGCCCATTCATATGTGGCTTTCTGACCCAAATGCCCTGACTGTTTGTGGGCCCACCTAGCCAAGTTCATTGCAACAGGATCAGTCTCTTTAACCAAGGCCACCTACGAAATCTCATCTGCCACCTGATTAAAATTGTCAAAATCCGGTACTAAGGGCATGTGTGCGTCAACATGGCCCACCCTTATGGTGCGGGAGTGGGCTTGTTCCCAAATGTACTCCCACAGGTCTTGGCCTCCCCACACAACTTTTCCATGGATTTTCCAGTCGTTTGATTTCCATGTGGGCATCCAGGCCGTGAGTCCCTTAAAAACTGCCCAGCTGTCAGTGTAGATGTTAATGCTGGGTGAAGGATCTTCTTGCAAAGTCATTAATACTGCTTTTAGCTCTGCATACTGGCTTGATCCTCCAATACCTGTCTCCTGAAGGACTGTGTCAGAGCTTGGGTTGTATGCGGCTGCGACCCACTGACGCCCTGATGAGTTGATTGTGGCAGAACCATCAGTGAACCATGCTGACTCTCTTTGGTCCACTGATAGGGGTTCAAAGGATGGAGCTTCCTGGATAGGAGAAGTCTTTAGGACGGGAACTTCTTCTTGTGACTCGGTGCTGGTAAAAGTAACAAGCCCAGCCAACTGTCTGGAGATTTCTCTGACATCCCCAGCTGCAATTCCCCCTCTCTCCTGAAGATACCATTTCCACTTCATCAATGTCTGGTTTTGGGCTACAGTTGTCCTTGTGGTCAGTCCATTATCTCGCACCCACCCTGCGATGGGCAGTGCAGTGTGGATGGTGACTGGGTCTCTACCAGTAATGGGCTCTACATGTAGAAGTGCCATGTATGCCCCAAGCAGGTACTTTTCCAAGGGCGTATATCTTCTCTGTGCCCCATTTAATTGTTTGGACCAAAATCCGATGGGTATGGCACGCTGTCCTCTCTTTTCATTGGGTTGCCACAAGCTCCAGGAAATCACGCTGTTCTCCTCCACTACATCCAACTGAAATGGCACGCCTGGTCTCACAGGCCCTAGCCCTTGGTGCTGCAAAATAGCTTCTTTAGCAGCGAGAAAGGCAGTTTGCTGTTCAGGACCCCATGAGAAATCAGTCTTTTTCCTCGTTACATTGTAGATGGGTCTGAGAATCAGTCCAAGGTGTGGGATAAATGACCTCCAGAACCCCACTACTCCAATGAACCTCTGCGCCTCATTCTTGGTGCTAGGGGGAGACAGTCCTTGAATAGTCTGCACGACTTTCTCAGGAATTCTTCTTGTTGGGCCGGTCCACATGATCCCTAGAAACTTAACCTCAGTGGCAGGTCCCTGAATTTTGTCCTTGTTAATAGCCCACCCTCGGGCTTCCATATGCTGCATCAGCAAAGGCAAAGCGGCAGTCACGTTTTCCTTTGTTCCAGAGATCATGATGTCATCAATATAGTGAAATACTGCAACTTTCAGGTTCATCATCTTCAAATCTCGGGCCACTAATCCGTGGCAGATGGTAGCTGAGTGCCTGTAACCTTGGGGGACGACTTTGAAGGTGTACTGAAGGCCATCCCAGCAGAAGGCAAACTGGTCTTGACTTTCTGAGTCTATTGGGATAGAGAAAAAGGCATTAGAGAGATCGATCGTGGCGTGATATTCTCCAGTCTCTTTAGCAATTCTTTCGACTATGGAGATCATATCAGGTACGGCTGCTGCCAACGGAGGAGTCACTTTGTTTAAACCCCTGTAGTCCACAGTCATCCTCCAGGAGCCGTCTGGCTTCTTTACTGGGAACACTGGAGCATTGAAAGGACTTACAGCTGGTCTAATGATTCCTACCCGTAACAGTTCTTGGATGGTTTCTCCAATCTCTGTGTGACCTCCTGGCAGCTTGTACTGCTTAAAGCATACCGGTTTCTCTGGTGGGGGGATGTAGACAGGGGTCCATTTCGCATGCCCTCTTACTACGGCCTTCACTGCCCTCATCAGATAGGGTTTGTGTTGATAGCCAAAAGTGAATTTGCCCAATTCAGTTTCAACAGACTGACCTAAAAGTACATCTATACCAAGGATGTTCTCTTCCAGGTCAGAAACCAACACATTTGTCACCCAAAAACCCGGTCCTTTACCAATTGCCAGTTTTACTCTTGTACGGACTGCTGGTGTTGTCTGCCCTCCCAGTCCTTCTACATAAATGATTTCTCCCTTGTGATTGGAAGGATTCCCCTGCAAGAGGGTGACTTCTGCTCCAGTGTCTACTAGAGCCATGACATGAGTGGGGCAAGATGATTTTCCCCACCAAACAGTGACAGGTACATATGGGCGTCGGTCTCCCGCTGTCACTGCCCTCATTACTTCTTCTTGTGACTCGGTGCTGGTAAAAGTAACAAGCCCAGCCAACTGTCTGGAGATTTCTCTGACATCCCCAGCTGCAATTCCCCCTCTCTCCTGAAGATACCATTTCCACTTCATCAATGTCTGGTTTTGGGCTACAGTTGTCCTTGTGGTCAGTCCATTATCTCGCACCCACCCTGCGATGGGCAGTGCAGTGTGGATGGTGACTGGGTCTCTACCAGTAATGGGCTCTACATGTAGAAGTGCCATGTATGCCCCAAGCAGGTACTTTTCCAAGGGCGTATATCTTCTCTGTGCCCCATTTAATTGTTTGGACCAAAATCCGATGGGTATGGCACGCTGTCCTCTCTTTTCATTGGGTTGCCACAAGCTCCAGGAAATCACGCTGTTCTCCTCCACTACATCCAACTGAAATGGCACGCCTGGTCTCACAGGCCCTAGCCCTTGGTGCTGCAAAATAGCTTCTTTAGCAGCGAGAAAGGCAGTTTGCTGTTCAGGACCCCATGAGAAATCAGTCTTTTTCCTCGTTACATTGTAGATGGGTCTGAGAATCAGTCCAAGGTGTGGGATAAATGACCTCCAGAACCCCACTACTCCAATGAACCTCTGCGCCTCATTCTTGGTGCTAGGGGGAGACAGTCCTTGAATAGTCTGCACGACTTTCTCAGGAATTCTTCTTGTTGGGCCGGTCCACATGATCCCTAGAAACTTAACCTCAGTGGCAGGTCCCTGAATTTTGTCCTTGTTAATAGCCCACCCTCGGGCTTCCATATGCTGCATCAGCAAAGGCAAAGCGGCAGTCACGTTTTCCTTTGTTCCAGAGATCATGATGTCATCAATATAGTGAAATACTGCAACTTTCAGGTTCATCATCTTCAAATCTCGGGCCACTAATCCGTGGCAGATGGTAGCTGAGTGCCTGTAACCTTGGGGGACGACTTTGAAGGTGTACTGAAGGCCATCCCAGCAGAAGGCAAACTGGTCTTGACTTTCTGAGTCTATTGGGATAGAGAAAAAGGCATTAGAGAGATCGATCGTGGTGTGATATTCTCCAGTCTCTTTAGCAATTCTTTCGACTATGGAGATCATATCAGGTACGGCTGCTGCCAACGGAGGAGTCACTTTGTTTAAACCCCTGTAGTCCACAGTCATCCTCCAGGAGCCGTCTGGCTTCTTTACTGGGAACACTGGAGCATTGAAAGGACTTACAGCTGGTCTAATGATTCCTACCCGTAACAGTTCTTGGATGGTTTCTCCAATCTCTGTGTGACCTCCTGGCAGCTTGTACTGCTTAAAGCATACCGGTTTCTCTGGTGGGGGGATGTAGACAGGGGTCCATTTCGCATGCCCTCTTACTACGGCCTTCACTGCCCTCATCAGATAGGGTTTGTGTTGATAGCCAAAAGTGAATTTGCCCAATTCAGTTTCAACAGACTGACCTAAAAGTACATCTATACCAAGGATGTTCTCTTCCAGGTCAGAAACCAACACATTTGTCACCCAAAAACCCGGTCCTTTACCAATTGCCAGTTTTACTCTTGTACGGACTGCTGGTGTTGTCTGCCCTCCCAGTCCTTCTACATAAATGATTTCTCCCTTGTGATTGGAAGGATTCCCCTGCAAGAGGGTGACTTCTGCTCCAGTGTCTACTAGAGCCATGACATGAGTGGGGCAAGATGATTTTCCCCACCAAACAGTGACAGGTACATATGGGCGTCGGTCTCCCGCTGTCACTGCCCTCATTGCTTTTGCTGGAGACCCACCTTCCCTTCACAAGGGATGAGAAACTTCCCAGTTCCTCCTTTTGTGATTCTCTAAATCTGCCCCAGGGTACAAGGAAACGTTGTCTTTGTGGTGGGATTTGGAAATAATAGGGGAAATCTCATCCTCTTCTGATCCAGGGCTGCTATCACTAGAAATGGACCTAAGTTTGGCGGGGTTACCTACTAACTGCTTCCATCTTTTTAATAGTTCTGCAGTAGGAATGCCATCAATTTCCTCTCTGGGTATACCCCCTTTAACAAATCCACCCACATTTGTCTCCTTGTGATAACTATCCTGTTTTTTTCCTTATTTCCAGGCTCCCCACCCTTCACCACCTTTTTCCTTTCCGTTACCCTTTGCTTCCTTTTATCTGATCGCTTAGGCCTTATTTCGTCTATGGACCTAACAGGCTTTGTCCTGCCTCCCCCCTCCAATTCTCCCAATTCACAGAGGAGGGCTGTAGCATCATGAATTCTACCCTGGGATCCTAAACCTCCTAATAATGACAACAATGGGGCTTTAAGGTTACCAGGGGCAAATTTCATTAGTTTAGAGCGCAGACTAGCTGTAAAAGGTTCCATATCAGGCCCCATCCAATCACGAATATGGCTTAGTCCGGTTATACAACCCATTTCCCTTAATCTGGAGGCACCCTCAGTTATATTGCTCCAGGGGTAGGTGTTTTCCAGATCCCTGGGATCAGCGTATACCCAGACTATCCCATCTCTCACAAGATCTAACAGTGAAAAATTCACTGTAAAGTCTCGTGCTTTGCGCATTGCCTGGCGCAGTTGTGGGTCATGGGTCAATACACCCATGGCCACGGCTTCTTTACCTGACAAAACAATACTGTCGGCTCCCTCATCCCACAGTCGCAAAACCCAACTCATTAGAGGTTCCCCAGGTTTCTGTCGATATTGTTTTGCTAAGTCAGTCAATTCAGTCTGAGTATATTCCCGCAACTCCTCAACCTCAATGTCTTTGGGGTTGCGGTAATGTACTTCACCGTCAGCCATGTCTTCCCGGTCATGCTGTCTTTTCCTATGTTTAGTAATAAGGGGCCTAGCACATTTTTTAGGCTTTATATCCTCATCAGTAAACTCTACCACTATTTCTTCCTCACTGTCGCTAGGGGTTGAGTCACTATCACTATCAGAGGGTACAGTAATCTTCCTTACTCTTTCTTTCTTAACAGGCTTTTGAACTCTCTTATTTCTTATAGCATTGATAGACTTACTCATCTGGAGTTTGTCTTCCAATTCCTCTGCTCTACTCGTAGCAGTTTTGATGCACTCAGAAGCTACAGTAAGCTGATCCCTTAAAGCCTGCACCTCCCCCTCTGCTCTCTTTCTTTTGTCTGCCTCTGTATAGAGAGCATGCACAAAAACCCAGCCCAAAGAAGCCACAATCTTTCTTGCTGCCTTATTTATAAATGACATTTCAAGAAGAAATTTTTGAAAATGGCTTGTAACTGTATCATCCCATACCTCATTTCCTGGGTTGGCATATTTGGCCAGTTCCTCTGCTAAAGGAAACCATGGCCCCTCTGTTGCCCAGCTTGGTATATTTCATCCCTCCTTTTTTCCTGATATGTTCTCGGCACCCTTTTTTCCCTTAAAGAGTCTGCGAAACATTGTTGCTTGGTAAAATACAAATAGATTACCCACAAAAGTGCAATATCAATCAGAAACTCAGTGTAATACCGGCACGAGCCCCCAATGTCTTGCTTAGGCGTAATTTATCTAAAATTTACAAAAATATATTTGTATACCTGCAGCCCTCAAAATATATAAAGCAACTTAAGAGCTCAAATACATATATATATATATATATATATCAACAATTACGCCTTGTTGTCTAAGAGTTCACTGAAAAACAGTGAGTTTTGAGGATAATTGCATCCACAGATAACTATCACTACACAAGCAATCAGACACAGACCCCAGACAAAGGAAAAACAGGTTTAACTAGTTTCCGAGAACAATAGTTTCTATTGAGAAAAAGGAAAATAATGCAATAAAAGCCAATATAGTTACAAAAATGCAATTCAGTAGCTTAACAATAGTTCAACAAACTTATCTTAGTTAAGCTGGTTCCGATTCCAAGGTCACTTGGGTCTTCAGTTTCCAAACAACAGCAGAAGGTCCATCATGTGTCTCCGGTTTGGGTGTGAGAGGGAAAAAGCGCGAAGTCCTCCTTGCAATTCCTTTTGTCCGGCAATAGGACCGCCCCTCTTGACCAATCACATGTCTCCAAAATTGTCCAATGGGTGAATGCTATCTTATTAACCAATGGGAAATCTACACATATACCCATAGGAAGACAAGCCGCATGGTTTCAGCCATCTTGGAAACAGTCTTCAGCCATTTTGTAACATTCCAACTCAAACAATTTATACATTTATAGCAGATCAAACCCATAATGTGTCTGTAGCACTACACTTTTTCCCCTCAAATTGTGTCTTATCGGCTGAATGTAAAAAAAAAACCCTCACGTTCCCAATCTCTCACACCGCAGCTGTCTCCCGCAGACAAATACATAGGGGTAGGTTTAGAGCCAGGTGAGAATTTTCTCTCCTTTTTAGGAGAGAAAACGGTCATTGACTTTCTTTGTCTACCGGGTGTAAATTTTCACCTGGTTCTGAATCAGCCCTAAGGTAGACAATGAAAGTGGATGGCAGTTTTCTCTTCTAAAGGAGTGAGAATTATCACCTGGCTCTGAATCGACCCCATAGAGAGAGACACAAACACACACAGAAAATACATTACCGCTGCTCTCACCTGCAGTTGCCGCTCCTGCCCACTGTCTCTGCTGCTGTGGCCACATAAACATGTTCCCTGGGTGTTGATTACACCGTCAATGGAGTGGGTGTGGCATGTGACTCATAAGCAAAAAAATTTATATTGCACAGATTCCCACTACGTGGTAGTCTACCCTGTTTTTTGAGCGACCCTCCCTAAGATTCTATTTAATTTTAGTAATTTTAGGGGGTATGGAGTAGCTGGTCCTTCTGATATGGTAAAGAAAAAAGTTCTGGGATTAGGCCCCTCCCGGTTACATACTCTGGACCCAGCAAGCCCACCACACCTCTTGTATTCGTTTAAAACCCTCTGTCTTTATTATAGAGAATGAAACAATAAAATGATCCATATTAGATCAGTAAAGAATATAAACTCTTGTACATTACGCACATCCTAATACATACAATAGGTACCAATTATTAAAAGCAATTTTACATGCAGCATTTTTTGTTTTACAGCATAGAGCATTCTATTCAGGTAGTCTTTGTCTTAAATTGACTCTTACTAGTATAGCGGTCAAGAAAAGGGCAAACATGTTTCTTCAGTGCCCTAGTATGGACATAAAGTGTATTTTTAATGATACGTTGACAATCATATATATAGTGCATAAAAAATACCACCACTGTGATTGGCCCACCTGGTAAGTGGCAGTACAAATCCCTTGAAGTGACCTAGGGAGAGGTGGAGTGTATCCCCCTATTTGTTTTATATAGCAATGTTCTCCTCTTATGTTTCACAATCTGTGTTACAAATTTGCGGTACTGGCCCTTTAAGACAAACATATTTGTTTTATAACTATTGGCTCCAGTTAGTATTAAAATAATCTATTTATAAAAGGCTGTGACATTGTTTTCAAATTATTACCTTGTGGCTATATTGTCAATATGTATGTCCATTGTGCGTCATTGCTTTTTTCGGAATTAGGGCCCTTAGAATGAGTCAATGGGGCTGATTCCTTATAGTTGTATGCAGACTTCTGAAATAGTAAATATGTGTGCCTTTATATTGTTACCCATCATTTTAATGCCGTGAATAGGTTAACGTCAATAAAATTGGGCTGTACCTTTTAAGGCTGATTAGCTTTTGTTGTTGATATTGCTGTAGCGATTCTTTGTCCGCAGTTATGGCGGTGCACAGTTCTAAGTGGCTGACTAATAAGTTTCCCAGCATCTAGTTGTTGTGTGTATAAGGCCACTTCTGGTCCTTCAATGGAATCCCCTGTTTTTAGTGAGGTTTATTATATTATTTGTGCATTCCTCAATCAGCGCGCCTGGCTGCGCACCGACATACGGCACATGTCTTCCTGCGTTTCATATCCAGCTCCTGGGCCGGAAATGACGTGACACTGATCTGCGTATCGCCGCCATTTGGCAGAGGACCGGCGGTGATCGCAACTACACTGTGTTTGAACTATGTGTTTGTGTATTTTGCCTGCACAGATCTACTGTTTGCCAATATTAAATATGTGCTATTTATCTCTATGTCAAAATTAAATGTGTGCTATTTATGTGTGATTGGCACTGCGGAATAATTGCAACAACAATCAACATTTATTATTGTAGGTGGATATTTTTGTGCTCCATATTGCCGTTGACCTAAGGGGGAACCCCCATCTCTCCCTTGGTTTACAATGAATAGTGATATGTGTTTAGTATAAATTTCAGAGATTATATTGCTAGTTGCTTATCTACTACCGTAAATATAGTTGTAACATTATATGAAGCTTTATACCAATAATAGTTTCTGCTTCAATTTGAATTTTGATTACCAAATTCTGGAATTGCTATCTATTCAGTGACAAAAAATGTTAGACCAGGGTGTGTAAAAGCACATTTGGTTATTCATCTATAGCAAGTAGCACCATGGTGTTATTTCACTGTCATGGTGTTGATTGCAGATTCTATTTCTACAGGAAGTTTATTTTTGATTATAGATAAGAGGCGAAACTCATGAATTCATTTAAACCAGGGAATTTATGTGCCTGCAGGCGGAAGATCCAGCGTGTTTCCAACCTTAATGTGACCTTTTCCAAATTTCCTCCCCGTGCTGATAGGTGTATTCTATCCAACCCTTGAATTTTTAATGTACCTGGGTCACGATTATGATGTTTCAAAAAGTGGCATCCTATGGGTGTCTTGGTGTTCCCCACTTTAATACTATAGTGATGCTCATAAATCCGCTTTTTTAGCGGACGGTTGGTCTTTCCCACGTAAAATCTACCACACCCGCAGGTCAGAAGGTATATGACTTGCAATTAATAAAGTGTCGGATCTTATGTTTTCCTTTCTGATTTATTTAGACTGTTGAATCTGTGTGTATATATTTACACATACTGTAGCCTCCGCAGCAAAAGGTGCCCCAGGCTTTGCAGCATTTCTGTGTTCTGTAAAATGACTGTGCACTAACGTATCGCGCAAATTGCTTGGGCGTCTGTATTCTATTCTTGGTTGTGAAGGAAGAAATTTTTTTAGATAAGGATCATTAAGTAATATGGGCCAATTGGACTTGAGAATGCTCCGTACCGATTCATGTGCATCCGTATATGTCAGTACCAATGCTGGTCCCATTTCTTTCTTATCAATTTTCGGTTTGTATAATAATTTTTGTCTATTGTGGTTTCTTGCTTTTCTGTAAGCGGCTTTAAGGACAGGCCTACTGTACCCTCTTTCATGCAATCGTGACCATATTTTTGTGGCTTCTGCCTTGAATGCTTCTTGAGTAGTACAATTACGCCGTGCTCGTATAAATTCCCCATAGGGGATGCTGCGGAGAAGATGGGTAGGTTGGGAGCTCGTTGTCCTCAACATTGTATTGGCTGAGGTTTCTTTGAAATATAATGTAAAAATGTGTCCTCTTGATTTTTTTGATTTTCAAGATCTAAAAATGTGATTTTATTCTGATCAAATTGACAAGTGAACTTAAGGTTAATTTCATTTCTGTTGAGGGTCTGAACAAAATCACCCAGCTCCTCCCTCGGCCCCTCCAATATGACCAAGGTGTCATCAATGTACCTGTGCCAGGTACTTGGCCATTTCGTCCTCAGCCCACAAGCTCCTCTCCCACCATCCCAGGTACAGATTGGCAAACGATGGGGCACAAGTTGTCCCCATCGCTGTCCCCTACACCTGGTGGTAGAGCTGTCCATTAAAGAGGAACATGTTGTGAGGACGAAATTGAGGAACCGAAGGAGAAACAGATTGTGATTATGCTCGGACACATCAAGCTCATTCAAAAACATTTCCACTGCCTTTAATTAATTTTTGTGGGGGATTTTTGAGTACAGGGCCTCTACATCCAGAGTGACCAGGGATGCCCCGAGATCTACCCACAAGCCGTCAAGGATACGTAGGATATGTCCGGTATCCTTGACATATGATGGAAGGCTCATGAACAGGGGCTGAAGATGTTGATCGACGTATTTGCTAGCGTTCTCTGTAAGTGCCCCCACACCCGATACATTGGGTCGTCCAGGTGGTGACACCTCTGATTTGTGCACCTTTGAAAGGGCATAAAATGTTGGAATCGTCGGGTTGGGGGACTCCAGGAACCCAGCAGTATGTGCTCCCTATTACTCCCTGGTCATAAGCCTGTCTAATCAATTCGTGGTACTCCTGGGCATCCCTGGTCAGTCTGGAAGCAGGGGCCCTTTTGTACCATTCAGTATTGTTGAGGATCTGTAAACACATTGTTATATATTGGTCTTTGGACATAAACACTTTGTTGTCGGCAGATTTTATCATGAGGTCATTGTTGGATTCTAAAGTTTGAATGGCAGTCTGAAGTTCGTCCCTAAGGTTGGATTGTTGTTTCTTTTTACCTGGAAGTTTCTCTAATTCGGCCATTGTTAAATTCACAAAGGTGGCTATATTGTGATTTAAGCCTAAAGGCGGGTAATATGTGGAAGGTTTCTTTAGTAATTTAGTAATAGATTTATTACATTGGCCCAATACTGCTAGTGCCAGGTCTTTAATGTCTTTTTACAATTGTGTTTCAGAGGGTATTTCTAATTTACTACTTGCATTAATTGGTCCCTCTTTATCCATAAATTGGTACCTGCACATCTTTTTGGCAAATAGATCGATATCTTTTGTCGTGTCAAAGAGATTAAATCTTCTAGATGGGCAAAAATGTAATACTAGACGTAAAAATTCTTCTTAATCAGTTGTTGGGGTGTATTCTGAAAAATGTATTATGTCTTCTATTGTCCCTTGTCACTGCCTGAGGCCTATCTGTTAGATTAATTTCCTCTACTGGTTGGGAAACAGTTTCGGTTTCCTTGGTGGTTGAGATGGAAGAGGAGGAAGGGCTCTCCTTCTTCATGCCTCGTTCCTTCGCTTATTTCGGCACGCACACGTTGCCTAAAAAATCCCTTCTTGGTCTCTCTATATCGCTGCCTTCTTCAGAGAAGGGAGGAGTTCTCTGTTCCATTTTGCGTTTGTGTTGAGTCAATGGGGCTGATTCCTTATAGTTGCCTTAAAGGTACAGCCCAATTTTATTGACATTAACCTATTCACGGCATTATAATGATGGGTGTGACAGAGGCTCTGTCTTTTGGATGTCATCACTATTCAGTTGCCCACCGGGTCATTCACTGGCCTTTTCTTAATTAGGTTCCAGACAATGTAATTGTATTTTGATACTGTTACAGGCAATGTCATTGTATTTTGACTGCCATTGTGTATTGTTGATTACGTCATTCATTGATTGATTGTATTACGGCCTGCTATTGTTCTACTGATTGCGTCACCGGCAGAGTTGAGGGATTGTGTGCCCTGCTGCTATTGGTCAGTGTGGTTGTCATTGCATGGAGCATTGCATATAAGGCCCAGTGTGGCACTAATAAAGTACACTTCACCTTCACCCTCAATACTGAAGTTCTGTCTCTTATTGGGGGAAACGCTATATTACAATTCACTAGCCCTTGTAAGGGCTGTTCCTGTTTCCTCACGGACGACTCTGGAATCCCAGCAGCACCTCTTACGATTGGGAAAAGGACGTCTCGGGCGGTGAAGCCCTCCGGCGATAAGGGTTATCGCTACAATGGGTAACAATATAAAGGCACACATATGTACTATTTCAGAAGTCTGCATACAACTATAAGGAATCAGTCCCATTGACTCATTCTAAAGGCCCTAATTCCGAAAAAAGCAACGATCCACAACAGACATACATATTGACAATATAGTCACAAGGTAATAATTTGAAAACAATGTCACAGCCTTTTATAAATAGATTATTTTAATACTAACTGAAGCCAATACTTATTAAACAAATATGTTTGTCTTAAAGGGCCAGTACCGCAAGTTTGTAACACAGATTGTGAAACATAAGAGGAGAACATTGCTATATAAAACAAATAGGACAAAAGTGTTTTTTTCCCGCGCTCCGCCGTGCACCCACGGCTTCTGATCGGGGTAATCAGAAGTCCATTACCTGCAGCCTTTATGTCCGCCCCACCAGCAGGCACGTCATGCCGCACCGTGCGCCGCCCCGCCAGCCAGACGCAAACAGGGGCGCGGCCGCCGCGCGCCACCCCAGCCAGCCGGACAAAAAGCTGGAGGCAAACTTAATACACGCAATATCCAGATGAATACAGCACTATTACAACAGAGATCTCCACAATGATTTGATTAGATATTTGTGGTACTCATTGTGGAGATCTCTGTTGTAATAGTGCTGTATTCATCTAGATATTGCGTGTATTAAGTTTGCCTCCAGCTTTTTGTCCGGCTGGCCGGGCTGGCGCGCGGCGGCCTCGCCCCTGTTTGCGTCTGGCGGACCCGCCCCCTTGCTGCTTGGCATTCGATGACGGCAGCCGGGTCATCGGGGGGCGTGCCCGCCAGGTGGAAACGCTGGCACACCCGTCTATTGTTCACATGGCGGGGCGGCGCACGGCGCGGCGTGACGTGCGTGCCGGTGGGGCGGACATAAAGGCTGCAGGTAATGGACTTCTGATTACCCCGATCAGAAGCCGTGGGTGCACGGCGGAGCGCGCGAAAAGGGCAGCGTTGGAGTTCCCGGTATTCACTTTGGCGGTATTTCCATGTTATGACTGATTAATATGCTTTAGTTGTAACCTTTTGTACTGTGCCCTCCTTGCTCCCCTCTTTGGCCCCAGCATGGCCTTGTACAGGTTATTATAGTTTAGTTTATTCCCATTACTGGCTATTATTAGAGATATGATGGGTGGCTGTTGATACAGACGGGGGGAGGAGGTATTGCTATTGCTATTGCTTTATTGCTCTATTAAATATAGATATGTAGGAGATTATATTATTAATTATGGGTGTCTTTATTGGGGTTGTGAAGGTTTATTAGTTTCACATTGGTATTTTATGCACTTTTAGAAAGAATGCGCTTATTCAGCTCTTATATGTGAGGTTGCATTGTTAGTTTAATACTGTTTCTGGGTATATAGTATATATAATTTTCTTGCACTAGGCACTTTATGATAATGATATGTAATGTATAGTATTTTTTAATTTTCTACATAAATTTTTACTTTGAGCAATACTATTTATTTATTATTATGGGGCAGTAGATGTTTGTACTTATAAATTTATTAATATTTATATTATTTTTACTTTGTTTTTTGTATATTAAATTATATTGGGCCAGCATTGATTGAAGTTGATACCGGGAAACCATTAGTACTCCGTTTTTAAAGTTGTCTTGTATCCCCTTGTTATGTGTGGTTTTAAGTTTTGAACATAGCACTTTACAATAAACTTATTCTGTATATATATCTTTTCATATATGTAGTGGAGTGCCCATTTTTTCAAATCCCATATATGTAATTGTGATTTATAAAACAAATAGAAGGATACACTCCACCTCCCCCTGGGTCACTTCAAGGGATTTGTACTGCCACTTACCAGGTGGGCCAATCACAGTGGTAGACTCTTATTTTTTATGTAATATATATGATTGTCAACGTATCATTAAAAATACACTTTATGTCCATACTAGGGCACTGACGAAGCCAAATCAGGCGAAACATCTTTGCCCTTTTCTTGACCGCCATACTAGTAAGAATCATTTTAAGACAAAGACTACCTGAAAAGAATGCTGTATGCTGTAAAACAAAAAATGCTGCATGTAAAATTGCTTTTAATAATTGGTACCTATTGTATGTATTAGGATGTGCATAATGTACAAGAGTTTATATTTTTTACTGATCTAATATGGATAATTTTATTGTTTAATTCTCTATAATAAAGACAAAGAGTGTTTTAAACAAATACAAGAGGTGTGGTGGGCTCGCTGGGTCCAGAGTATGTAACCGGGAGGGGCCTAATCCCGAACCTTTTTCTTTACCTGTGACTCATGAAGCCAGAACCGGCTACATTGTAGATAGCCGTATAATTCTACGTCACCTAATACCACATGCTGCGCAGCTCTTACCATTCCAGATAGATCGCATGTGAGTGTATTGAGTGTTTAATTATCATGTTTTATATACATCATGAAATAAGATCAATATTTGAGTACCATAGGATATGCTTAATTCTTAGATATATAGGTATACAATAGGGTGTTGAGAAAGCTGGATAAGAACAGAAAAAAATGTCCACCCGCCTTTTTTGAAAAGATTCAAGAAGCATATCTTTGCATTGCACAATAAGAGAGGAATGAGATGTATTATTGAAACGGTATGGATTATTTAGAGCACTTGTCACTTTTTCATGTCACTCTTTGCGAGGATTAGCTTTTTAACAATATATAAAATAATGATCTATTTACATGTGATGAAAAATATTTTGAAAAATATTTCATCAAACACCGCGCTTACACACTTAAAAGATTACTTCAAGGATAATTTACATATGTATAACAAATATCCACGCTGGAGTAGTTCAAACTGTGTTGGATCAGTCTGCAGATACTTCACAAAGTTTTTTTATATTAGTGCCAAACCACCAAAAAACTCAGTGGGACGTTAATATCTCCTTCAAATTATATGCAAAATTTTCAACAACATTAAAGAAAAAAGTCAACCTCCTATGTGGATTTCCAATAGAAATAATAATTTGTGCAAACTCCCATCACCACATTATAAATCACGTACCAGATAGGCAATAAAGGCTTGCAATATGATTTAGATCCTCTTTAAAGTATCAAGTCTCTTGTGTGCTTTCCAACCAAGTATAGGATATATTTGAGCAATGCTAATGAATTTAGATCCTCCTTGTTGTCCAAAACTCTTTATCAATCCACCACTCCAGAGATTATATCACATAAAAATAGACAGATAAAAACACATAGCGTGATATCCTTAAAACTTCAGAGCACCTGCCCACATTTATTAGGCTTACCAGCATTCATAAAATAACACACATTTCAGACTCAAAATTCCAACTTCAAGAGCAGTGATGGAAAGCGCGCTGTAAAGACCTCTTATGCTCTCATACACGCTACCTTCAGTACGGTTTATATCAAACCCGTGATGCAGCTGCGTGTTCCTCACCGTCTCCTCGGCCGCCGGACACGGGAGCGCTTTCTGCTTTTCCTCTCAGTAGCTACGTAGTGACGCTTCACAGTAAAAAAATAATTTCAAATATATTGACGGAGATAAGGCTGTGGCTGACCATCTGAATAGCTACTTTTGTTCGGTATTTTCAGATAGTAGCAGGCATGGTCATAGCACAACATCCAGCTGGGAGAGTACAGCTCCGGAGTTTCTGGAGGCTGATGTCTTAGCCGAGCTGGCACATCTAAAGGTAAGTAAGGCAATGGGTCCAGATGGAATCCACCCCAGAGTTCTAAGGGAACTTAGGTTTGTGATTGCAGCCCCTCTAACTGATTTACTTAACCATTCCCTTTCAACTGGTGAGGTTCCAGATGATTGGAGAATGGCCAATATAGTACCAATCCATAAAAAGGGGAGTAGAGAAGAAGCCAGTAATTACAGGCCAGTTAGTTTAACATCTATAGTGGTCAAATTAATGGAAACACTCTTAAAAAAACAGATAATTTCCCATCTAAAAATTAATGACCTATTGCACCCAATACAGCACGGCTTTACTGAGGGCAGATCATGTCAGACCAATCTTATTGATTTCTTTGACAATGTCACTAAAGTGTTAGATGAAGGTGGTGCTGTGGATATCGCCTATCTGGATTTTAGCAAAGCCTTTGACACTGTACCACATAAGGAGCTCATAGATAAGTTATTGAAGGTAGGACTCAATCCCTGGATAGTTCAGTGGATTTCCAGTTGGCTGAGGGATCGGTATCAGAGCGTTGTTGTAAATGGCGTGCAATCTGAACAAAGGCGAGTTACAAGTGGTGTGCCGCAGGGCTCTGTCCTGGGCCCCATTCTTTTTAAAATATTTGTAAGTGACATAGGAGAAGGCTTGGTAGGAAAAGTTTGTCTGTTTGCTGATGATACAAAGGTTAGTAATAGGGTGGATATTCCTGGAGGTGTCTGCAACATGGAAAATGATTTAGCTTTACTGGATAGATGGTCAAAACTGTGGAAACTAGAGTTTAATGTCTCACAAATGTAAAATCATGCACTTGGGTAGAAAGAATCCCTGCTCTGAGTACCGTATGGGCAGTACTGTGTTAGCCAGGACCTCGGAGGAGAGAGATTTAGGGGTACTGATTACTGATAGCTGCAAGATGAGTGGACAGTGTAGCCAGGCAGTGGGAAAAGCAAGCAGGATGCTCGGCTGCATAGCTCGAGGCATCACCAGTAGGAAGAGGGAGGTTGTGATGCCGCTGTATAGAGCCCTGGTAAGGCCACAGCTAGAATACTGTGTGCAGTTCTGGAGACCTTACCTGCAAAAAGACATTATTCAAATAGAACGTGTCCAAAGGCGGGCAACGAAAATGGTGGAAGGACTTAAACTTAAAACTTATCAGGAGAGACTTAAAGAACTTAATTTGTACAGTCTGGAGGAAAGAAGGGAGAGGGGGGACATGATTGAGACCTTTAAATATGTGAAAGGATTGAATAAGGTTCAGGAGGGAAGTGTTTTTAAGAAGAAACTTAACGATAGAACAAGGGGACACAACCTGAAGCTAGTCGGGGGGAAGATCAGGAGCAATGTTAGAAAATATTATTTTACAGAAAGAGTAGTAGGTGCTTGGAACAAACTTCCAGCAGAGGTAGTTGAAACATCAACAGTCACTGAATTTAAACATGCCTGGGATAAGCACACATCTATCCTAAGATAAAGAGTACATACAGTATACACATAAGGGCAGACTAGATGGACCGTATGGTCTCCTTCTGCCGTCAACCTTCTATGTTTCTATGTTTCTAGTTTTTGAATGTGGTGCGAGATATTGTGCCTTTGAGGGGAAATAGGAGCAACTGGAAGCTCCAGTCAGAGGTTTGTCTATGTGTTTAGGTCAGCGGGAGGCTGCGGCATGCGAGCTCAGGAATGTGAGTTTTTATTTGGGAGGGGATGCTGTACACTGCCTGTAATGGGGGGTATGTAAAGAGGGGATTGGGGTGGGTGCAAACTGCCTACCACTTGGTTCTGAATATTTTTCCTATTTTCCTCCTCCAAATTCTGTGTGCGTCTTATGGTGCAAAACACTTCTCATATGAGCTTCACCTTGAATTTCCAAAATTGGTAGCACTGGTTAGTCAGGCATGGTACCATGAATGTCACAGCATTGCTGCTAATGGACATCTTCTCTGTTTCTCACTTATTGACTATTTAAGGGGGTC
This sequence comes from Gastrophryne carolinensis, assembly GCA_027917425.1. Taxonomy (NCBI): domain Eukaryota; kingdom Metazoa; phylum Chordata; class Amphibia; order Anura; family Microhylidae; genus Gastrophryne; species Gastrophryne carolinensis. The sequence continues at coordinate 221,094,152 of CM051234.1, forward strand.
AGACTGCTCGACCCCTTAAATGTTTCCTAACACACACACACACACACACTCCACCCTCCCCCATCTTTTTATCCCCATGTGCCCCAATAAACATATTAATGCTCCCTTTGCATTATTTAACGTGAGGACAAACACCCCCCATGTGGGCCAATAACCACATCGCCAGAGTGTAAGCCCCCACTGCTCCTGCCGTAGCCCAGCCAGGAGCTGCAATGGCTTCCCCATTAAAAACATCAACATGTCCAATAACAAAGCCAAGCGGGCTATCTCACCTGCCAACTTCCATATATGACTTATGGAAAGGGACTAGCCCACTGTGACACAGAGTAATCCAAATACTAGCTGTCACGGATATCTCAAGGGAGATATCCATTAATAAAGAGTGACCAATAATTAGAGTACTGCAAGGCAGAGAGACTGAGATTGTGCAGCAAACACAGTGTGTTTATTGTGAGAAACAAGCAAACATAAACACTCTGATTGCTATACATACAGTGCAGTGAGGAAAAACATACAGACAAGTCCAGTCCAAAGTAGTCCAAAAAGCAAACAGAAGGGAAATCAATGGTTCACAAGGAAGTCCTGGGTTCAGGGTACAGGATTCAGGATTCAGAGGCTCTGCTACAGAGTTCAGGTTCCAGATGACAGAGTAAAATGCTGAGCCTTGACTACATGCCAGACTCAGCATATAAAGGCCAGCAGCTAATTAGCCCAGGTGCTGGCTGATCTCCACCTCTACCAGGATCAAAGTCCACGAAATAATGGCACGGGCGATCAAACTCGGCCGACGGGCGATCAAACTCGGCCGGCGTGGCACTTTGGTCAGGTGATCCAACCCCGCAGACCCGGCAGGCGGGCAATCAAACTCGGCAGGCGGGTCACTTTGGGTAGGGCGATCAAACCCGGCAGACTCGGCAGGCGGGCGATCAAACCCGGCAGACTCGGCAGGCGAGTCAGATTGGACAGGCTGCACAGACAGGTCAGATTGGACAGACTGCACAGACAGGTCAGATTGGACAGACTGCACAGACAGGTCAGATTGGACAGACTGCACAGACAGGTCAGATTGGACAGACTGCACACACAGGTCAGATTGCACAGACTGCACACACAGGTCAGATTGGACAGACTGCACCGACAGGTAAGATTCAGCTGAAATTTTTGATTTCTGGGATGCAAAAACTGTAGTCAGGTCATGTCCAGCAAACACTGTCTCAGGAATATTTAAGTAGGAAATAGCTATGAATAGCAGGAATTCAACCACATTTTCACTGAGATGTTTGCTATGATTTAACCAGGCTTCAGCCCAGAAAAACAGCTCATCCTCAAACAGGAAGTAAGCCACCTGACGACTCAAGGTTGTCATAGGAGACTGCCAAATATAAGGCTCCAGCAGTAACTTTGCGACAGCCTGGAGGAACTGGGGGTAAGTGGCAAGGGTGAGCTCTTTAACCCTTTCGCTGCCAGCCTACCTGGAGTTTTTGTCACGCTTGGTGCCAGACCATTTTGCACTATTTTGCGCTCCCCATGTTCAAATGTGATTTTTGAAGGGATTTCCAGGGATTTCCCAGGAGAATGATATATTGTTTTTTCAGCAGAGTCTGGGCTTTAACATGAAATGTCTTGTTTGTAATTTTTTAGGTGTATTCTCAATACTTTTGGGTGAAATATGTGCAAAAAATTTAAAAAAAATCTATTTTTTGCAATTTGTAGTGTTTTTTTGTAATAAAAAATGTAAGTTTGTCAATAAAATCTTATTGCATGTGAAACCCCAATTAATCCCGGTCACAGCGTTACCACATATGTATAGGTAGACACCCTTTCCTGCCCAGGAGACTCCCCCAAACTGAAACGCTTTAGGAGATTTTCAGATAAAATACAACTATGCACCACGCTAAGCGCACCTTGCGGTCTTTCCAGAAAACGAACCCTTTAAATTTGAAATACCCCCCAAAAACTATATATTCTCTGGAAGTACACACCTCAGGCTTTCTAGGCGTACCAGGTTTGTTGACATGGGTGCAATTTTCTGGAAGTAATCCCTCAATCAATTCTTTGGTTGCACAGAGTTTCCCTAAAAAAGAATAAAAAAGAAGAATCAAGGCCACATTTTCCTAAAAAAAACTATATGCAAACAGAAAAAAACAAGTAAAATCTGAAAAAGCAACAACCGAACAGAACAATACCCAACATGCATAGGTACTGTCAAGGGAAGGGTTGACAAACACCCCAAAGTAAAGCATGCGCATAACGGTAATTTTACTTAAAAATTTCAGCTCTGCAGACAAAGTGCGCACCTTGAGATTTTCCAACCAAAACAACCCTTTAAATTTAGAATATCCCCACAAACCATATATTCCCTGAAAGTGCACATGTTAAGCTTACTAAGAGTACTGAGCTTGTTGTAGTGGGCTCATCTTTGTGGAAGTAATCCATTGAAGAATTCTTAGGTTGCACAGGGTTTCCCTAAAAACAATTATAAAAAAGCAGAATAAAAACCATGTTTTCCTAAAATATCAATATGCAAACAAGAAAAAACAAGCTAAATCTGAAAGCGCAAGGTCCCCTGAGCAGAACAATACCCAACATGCATAGGTACTATTAACCCTTTTAATTGTCAGCCTACTTGAAGTTTTGTCACCCTCTGTTGACAGGTCATTTTTCCCCATTTTGCGGCATGATTAACCGTGATTTTTGCCGGAATTTCCAGAAAAATTATATACATTACATATACATTTTTTGCGGCAGAGTTTAGGCTTTAACATGAAATGTCTTGTTTGTAATTTTTCTACTGTTTTTTGAATATTTCTGCTTAAAAAAACAAAAAAAAACAAAAAATATATATTTTTTAAACAATTGTTTCCTTTATTTTAAATAAAACCTTTTTTTTTTAATGAAAACCATATTGCATGTGATAGCCCCATTTCTCCCGATTACAACGGTACCACATATGTATCGGTAGCCCCCCCATTCTTGCCCTGGAGACCCCCCAAACTGAAAAGAGCACTTTATTACATTTACAAATAAAATACAACTACTATCCACACTATAAACATAAGGGGTTAATTTAAAAAAAAAATGACATAGGGTCCCCCCTTCCAGGGGGGGGGGGGGGGGCATTTTTTGGGGGTAATTTTAAGGGTTTAGGGTTAGGCTAACCCTAACCCTCAAAAATTCCCCAAAAAATGACATAGGGTCCCCCCTTTTTTGGGGGAATTTTAAGGGTTAGGGTTAGGCTAACCCTTAAAAATAAAAAAATATACAAAAATAAAAAATCCCCCCAAAAAATGGGGACCCCCCCATGTCATTTTTTTTTTTTTTTTTTTTTTTTTTTAAGGGTTAGGGTTAGCCTAACCCTAACCCTCACCCTTAAAAAAAATTTTTTTCATTTTTGTAAAATTTTAAGGGTTAGGGTTAGGCTAACCCTAACCCGTAAAAATAAAAAAATATACAAAAATAAAAATTCCCCCCAAAAATGGGGACCCCCCCCCCCCGCCTATGTCTTTTTTTTTTTTTTTTTTTTAAGGGTTAACCCTCACCCTTAAAAATTTTAAATTTTTTTTTTGAATTTTAAGGGTTAGGGTTAGGCTAGCCCTAACCCGTAAAAATAAACAAAATATACAAAAATAAAAATTCCTCCCAAAAAATGGGGACTCCCCCCCCCTGTCATTTTTTTTTTAAGGGTTAGGGTTAGGGTTAGCCTAACCCTCACCCTTAAAAAAAAATTTTTAAATTTTTTTTTTAATTTTAAGGGTTAGGGTTAGGCTAACCCTAACCCGTAAAAATAAAAAAAACTTTTTTTTTTTTTAATTTTAAGGGTTAGGGTTAGGCCAACCCTAACCCTTAAAAATAAAAAAAATGACGTAGAGGGGAACCCATTTTTTTTTTTTAATTTTAAGGGTTAGGGTTAAGCTAACCCTAACCCTAACCCTTAAAAATTAAATAAAAATGATGTAAGGTCCCCCCTCCGGGGGGGGGGGGGGGGGAACCCATTTTTTTTTTAATTTTAAAGGTTAGGGTTAGGGTTAGGCTAACCCTAACCCTTAAAATTAAAAAAAAATTACGCAGGGTCCCCCTTACCCGTCATAACCAGCCCAGGACCAGCTATGGGGGCTTGTAGGAACAGAGTGGAGGGGCCAGCTTTTGTGGCCCCCCACCCTGCAGCCTACGAGCCCACATACCCTGTGTGGGCCCGGGCTCTTCTGCCCCCCCCTGGGCTTTGGGGAGGCGGGTAATTGGGGGTGCAGGGGTTAATGGCAAGCCACCCGCTAGTTGCAGGTGGCTTGCCAGACCCCAGCCTTGTGAACTGGTATAAGGGGTCTCAAGGACCCCTTACCAGTTCACAAAGGGTTAACATAAATAAAAAAACACACACACAAAAAAAGTTTTTTTTTACTTTACTCACCTCACCCGATTGTCAGCTCCTGTGGTGATCAGCTGTCAGATGCCTTGGTGATCGCTGGTCAAAGGAGGGGGGGGCAGGGGATCAGAGCATCCCCTGCCCCTCCACTGCTCTGCCCAGCGATCACCAGGGCATCTGACAGCTGAGCCGAGGAGAGGCAGCAAGAGGCCCGGGAGTGACGTCAGTGACGCGGCCATCTTAACAGCAAGATGGCGGCGCCTGTCGGGAGAGGAGGGGGAGAGCCCTTTCAGGCTCTCCCCTGAAGCTGAAGAGGCTGGGGGGGGGGCGATCGGAGGCCCCCCCAGTGAAGAGGAGACCTGTCGGGAGGCAGCGCGACTTTTTTTTACAGTTAGCAGCTGCTGCTGCCAAACGGGGGGGGGGGCTATTCTGGGGGCTCTCTTGGAGCCATCCGACCCCCCACGGGGGATCGGATGGCACCAAATTAAAGAGGTGACCCAGCCGGATCCAACGAGGGGTCAGGTGAGTATTTTTTATTTTTATTTTTTTTACTAGCAGGGGGGAAAGTCAAGCACGTAGATTCTACGTGCTTGGCACTTAAGTGGAGTAGAAGCAAGCACGTAGAATCTACGTGCTTGGCACTGAAAGGGTTAAAGTGAGGTGAAGGCACAAAGATATATCCGTCTGTGGGAACCGTGGGACGGTCAGAGTCCATAACAACAAATGCCCTTTTGGACATCTTGGGGGCTAAAACTGACTACACACGCAAACAGACAGACAACCCGCCTGCACCACCAGGGAGGCAAACTGCCGATTACCCAGAGGCATAGGGGACCTGGTACTCGAGGAGCCCGTAATCCACCTACTTCTTCAGCAGAGCTTCTGAAGGTGAAGATGCACAGGCCCCGGGTAATCCTGCGGTGGTCGCAGACTTGGGAAAGGGGAAACACAGGAGAGACAAATACTAGACAGACGAGAACTGGGCCCCAAACTACTTAACAAGGTTGGGCCCCAATACAGGCTGTGGCAAACTAAAGCTAGAAGGCAATGCAGACTCAACGAAAAATCTAAGGCTGGCACTAGGGCCCTGCATATCCTCAGCACACCAAGCCAGCTCAGCCTTACAGTCTTTTATGGTCTTTTATAGGGGATCAGCATTCTGTCACGGATATCTCAAGGGAGATATCCATTAATATAGAGTGACCAACAATTAGAGTACTGCAAGGCAGAGAGACTGGGATTGTGCAGCAAACACAATGTGTTTATTGTGAGAAACAAGCAAACATAAACTACATACAGTGCAGTGAGGAAAAACATACAGACACAAACTCGAGTCCAAAGTAGTCCAAAAAGCAAACAGAAGGGAAACCAATGGTTCACAAGGAAGTCCTGGGTTCAGGGTACAGGATTCAGGGGCTCTGCTACAGAGTTCAGGTTCCAGATGACAGCGTAAAATGCTGAGCCTTGACTACATGCCAGACTCAGCATATAAAGGCCAGCAGCTAATTAGCACAGGTGCTGGCTGATCTCCAGGAGCTCTGCAGGACAGCACCACCTGGTGGTCAGGCTGCATACTACAGAGAAACAGGCAAAGGCTAAGGAGGAATTCCAGGCATGACAGTAGCACTTTTTTTTATTTTATAAATTACCAATTCCCACTAAAAATTAAACAAAAACCAAACTATGCTGTACCACCCACATGATCTAGACCCTTACCTTTAATTCCACAAGGTTACAAAAGGACCTTCCAGGGCTTAAATACCCCTACCACCCCAGCCAATCCATACACATCATGGGACCCAAGCACGGCCCTCCAGCCATTCATGTCACTCAGCCTCTTAAATTGGCCTCTTTTTTCTTGACTGTTTAATGGAGCCAGACTGCTTTACACAATATTTTCTAACACACACTCCACCCCCTCCATCTTTTATCCCCATATGCCCCAATAAATACTCACAAAAACATAGCTCTCATTGGAATTGATTTTTAATAAATCTACTACAGCTAACAATTAAAAAATAAACACTGCCATCATAAAATCTTCATCAAATGAACATATTAACTAGAACTCCCCCTCATTGGAAAACAATGTACATAAGTACAAGCTCCAACACTCTCAAACCAAATAAATACATTTCTCTCTTAGTGTTCTCAACACTATTGGGATGCCTGCCCCAACTCAATTCACAGCTGAGCAGATATTAGGAAGGTGGAAGAAAGATTTGGGCACTGGACAGTCTAACTGCCAGGACATCCAGCTAACTGGCATAGCAACGTCCAGCCTGCCAAGATAATGGTAGTTCATACCCTTCTGATTCCCATTCAGAAAGCTTGATATGGTCAAAGGTAGTGGGGCCAATAACAGATGACAAAAAGTGTAGGTGGTGTAATGTAAACAACAAATAAGGGGACTGTTTCTAAAATTGCTTTTATTGAATGCCACGCTGCCTAATGGGAATGGGTGAGGGGAAATTACACACTGAATAAGAGGATGGGGGGAATGCAACACTGCCTTTGGTAATGGGAGGGGAGAATGCCACACTGCCTATGGGAAATAGGAAGGGGGAATGGCACACTGCCTATGGGAAATAGGAAGGGGGAATGGCACACTGCCTTTGAGATGGGGAGAAATGCCACAATGCCTATGGGGAATGGGGTGGGGGGATGCCACACTGCCTGCAAACAGGTGTTTTAGTAGAACATTTGGATAAGAATATCTAAATCCTAGGTGTATGTTATAGGGCGAAAAATACTCTGCAGAGTGAAAAATAATCTGCAACCGATAAGGTGACAGATAAGAATGGTTTAAGAAGTAAACTAGTTAAAGAAACTAGTAAAGAAAAATAAAATGATTTGAGTTTATTTGAGTAATTATACAAGAACACAGATAGGCCCAGGGTGATGCAATGAAATATAAAGTTCAGCCAAGTTTACACATGGCTCCAATAAGAATAAAGTTACACTGGGAACAAATTGTTTGGCCAGTCTTTGCTAATAACATTAAAGTTCAATACAGCTGCACGAATTGTTGCATACAGTATTAGCATAGTTTGTGAATGTCAATAAAAAAAAAAGATTTAGAGCTCTTTATTTCAAATAATTTTCAAATAATTTAGAAACAGCACAGTCATCAGACACTGCACACAAGGACTGGCTGGTGGCATATACACATAATAGTAAATTAATTATTATGCAATATAAATGAAAAAAATGAGTTAGGGCTCTATTCCAAATACTAGGAAACAGCACAATTATCAGACACTGCAGACAAGGAATGGCTGTTGCTGCACATATTAAGTAGGGCCCTGCTTGTTGGCAGCAGGTTCTGAGTCAACAATGGCGGAGTCCAAGGAAACACCAACACAATGGCAGCAAGGCAGCTTCAAACTCCAAGGCTGGAGGTTCTGGGGAGCGAATTAAACAAATGGGAACTTTTTTTACTAAGGTGTTTACACTACTGAGTGCTGGGAAAAAAACATTAATCCCCGAGTAAAAGATACCGCGGAAGAGCTGTGTCATTGTGTTTGATACTACAGTCTTACAAGCTATGTGCCCTTTGCACAGAACTTGGAGCGTGATGAAAGTAAATGTGAAGTTCAGCCCAGTTTGCTTATGAATCAAATCTAAATAAGTTTGAACAGGGATATGTAGTAAGCCGGTCATGTTTATCCAGTAACAGAGTTCAAGGCACAGGGGTTATGCTGAATCTGTGAATTTTTATTTTATTAGATATCAAATTTGACTGCGAACTGAAGTTCCCCGTACCAAGGTTTCAATGAAACCAGTAAGCTAGGTATATTTCAGGGCTCAAGCTGTGGCCTTGATTCAGTAAAATTTCCTTAAAGTCTCTGATGAAAATATGGAGTGGATTCAGAGCAAGGTTAAAAAAGTGTACTACTTTTTAGAAAGAAAACTGCCATTCACTTTCATAGGCTACCTTGAAGGTGACTCAGCACCAGTTAAAAAATAAATGGTTTATTGACATCTGCTGCTGAATCACCCCCAAGGTATACAATGAAAGGAAGTTTTCTCTTCTAAAAAGTAGTAATCTTTTATGTGTCCCAGCTTCAAGCCAGGTACAGAACCAGAATGGGCCCACAAAACCGCATGTAGAGGTAGGTTGCAGGTTGGATCCCGTGACCCGCGGCTCCCTGACACCAGCATTTGGATTTTTGTGATGAAAGCTGACAATAAAAGCTGTTGCAATAAAGCAGTATTTATTTTACCCTGTACCCTTTGAATGGATCTTGTACCAATTACATCAATTTGTATGTGTAATTCTCAAATCCTCGTAGTAGTAGTAGTCCTTTAGTAGACATTTTTAGCATCAAAACATATTTCCAGCGGTACACATTCAATTCAGGTTCTCTTTTCTGAGCTCAGAGTGGCAAGAAAATCTGAATGAAGAAAAGGTTGGAGGTGGGTGGATTGGGCAAATCCTGTGGTTCTACACAGCGGGACAGCCCAATTTGGCCACTAGGCTAGGCTTAGATAAAGCTATCTTCCGGCTTTTTGAAGACCTGCTAGTCCCTGGTTAAAGGAAGGATGGAGACTTGCCACCTCCTGGCTCTGTGTAAGGCCAGCTAGCTTAAAGCAAAAATACTGAGAGATTAAGATGAAGCCTCATCACCTCCCAGATTGCTGAAGGCCAGCCAGACACTGACAAGGAACATAAAAGATGGAGCCTCAACCCCCCTGATGTGGTCGAGACCTGCTAGCTCTGAGGAAAGACAAGAAAGGTGACAAAAACATCCTGCCTGTGCCTAGCAAGAGGGTGTGAAATGAAAATAAAACCTTAGTCATGTGTACTAATTGGGCCTGGACAGCCAGGCAGCTCTACATGACCCCTGCTGGTGGATGCTGAAACAGCAATTGTGTAATGTACAGGTGTTCCCTTCTCTTCATGGAGGTGCTGAGTAGACTGGGTGCAACCCCTTGTGTTACTCTTGTCACCAACAGAATAGGGTTGATTCAGAGAGACAAAAAAAGACTTTCGTTTTTGTGTCAATCAGTTTTTTTTTTTTAATGTTCCAGCTCTCGTATGAGTGTACGAGCAATTCTATGCATGCATTGCAATCCTTCTGTAAAGTTTCTGTCCGTTTGTATGCCAGAGTACGATTACGAGAATGTCATTTTCCAGCGTGACTTTTCCGTTTTCTTTTCTCATGTTACAACGTCGGCTTTCGTTTTTGCCCTTTTTCCATCGTCTCCTCCCGTGAATCCTTTACGTTTCCCGTTAGATTCTGATTTCCTTTTTCAATAATTAATCGTCCAGACAGAAAAACTTACGATCTTACGCCTGCGCACTACAAACTTAACTCATTAAAGTGCTCGCCTACATATTTGCTTCCCTCACTTCTGCTACAATGCTTAGCTAAATCACTTTGCGCTTTCCTTCTTCTTCCAGTTATGACCCCTAAAACTCACCCAAATCACTTTGCGCTTTCCTTCTTCTTCCATTTATGACCCCTAAAACTCACCTAAATCAAATTGCGCTTTCCTTCTTCTTCCATTTATGACCCCTAAAACTTACCCAAACCACTTTGCGGTTAGGTTCTTCTTCCATTTTTCAACCCTAAAACTCACCTAAATCACTTTGCGCTTTCCTTCTTCCATTTATGACCCCTAAAACGTATCCAAACCACTTCGCGGTTAGGTTCTTCTTCCATTTTTCACCCCTAAAACGTACCCAAACCACTTCGCGGTCATGTGAATCTTCATCTCTAAATATTTCTCGAGCCATTCATTTTGTGTTATTGTATTTTGCAAATATAATGACACTGAAACATTTTTTTTTTAATTCACAAATGCCATTTTTTGGTGGCTTTTTTTAAATAGTATTTATAAAAAGTGATAAACTTTTTTTTTCTAATTTTAAAAAATACATTATTTTTTTTTTTAATTTAAAACATTTAACAATAAAAAACTATATACATAGCAATTGCAGGACCCAGAACATTAGTCTTCATCTGTGGTCCCCAACGAGTCACGCAACTCCTGCATGTCGGCCACCAACTGAAGGACCCTTTAACTCATTGCTGCCCCTCTGGCACGTGTGGTCCCTGTATAAAAAAGAAACAAACATTATTTGTTGGCAAATACAAGTTTCTCACCTGTGGATGTTTTTTTTTTAGGTGGGAAGCTACCTAATGACGCCATATGTCATTATGCTAAGTAATTAATCTAAGGAAGTGGGCATATATCATTATGCTAATGCAATTGACTATGGCTTTAGGTATCTTGGTGATCATGTCAATTACCACATAGTCAAAAGAATGACATTACAACTTAATTTGTTGTTGGGCGACGTGTGCGTCGGGGACCACCCTGGGTTTTGGGCCCTACCACTGCTGGGAAGTTGAGGCTGTAGAGACATGTCAAATAGGGTCACTTCTAATGTCTTAGTCAACAGTAAGCAAATTACAATTTCAATGTGTGTGTGACATCACCCACCTTCTCCATGTGCCTCCTGGGCCTGATCTGCTGTAGACTCTTCCACAGATCCTTCACCCACTACATTAACATCTAGAAAAAGAGATTAAGGGAATCAGCTTTGTTTTAAATAGCATGTATGTGTGTGCGGTTACATGAAGAGTCACATACCAGAGGCTAACGGCTCCGTCGCTTGGTACGACTCCCTGCCCACGCCGTCACGCCCCTCCTCTGTAGAAAGGTCCAGGGGCTGGTCGGAGGCCGCTACAGAGGAGGGGTAGGAACGTCGCCCTGGAGATCCATCACCTTCACTTTGTGCTGCAGAATCATGCAGCACTGGTCGGCCTGTGCGCCTCCGGGTGCATCGGATTCGGTACTCCATTTCCAGCACTAGAAAAGAAAAGCATTTATAAATAAAGGCCTACCTTCTGTATTAGTTACATCTAGCATGCAATCGCTATGTACTTACTTGGGAAATGGAGTCCGAAAAATCGCCGCACCCGGGGCATGTGAAGCCGTTTCAGGTCCAACCAATGCTACATGATCTGAGTGTGGGTGAAGGTGGTGTCAGTCTCCTGCTGGATCCTGGAAACAATCTCCAGGGGCGACGGTCCTCTTCTCAAAAGAGTTGGGCAGGTAGTCCTACCTGCGCTGAAGCATCGTCTAAAAAACACAAAATAAACATATTTTTTAGATCAAACTGCATACAAACATCTGTCACAAATCGATCAGTTGACTAAATGACATTACCAGACACATTTCAAGCCTCAAACTATCCTTCTAGATGGAAGTGACTTGGTTCGCACATATGGGCCCTAACTTCTGTTTGGCACGGAGTTTTACACACGTTTAAACCAAACCGTTTCTTCCTGCGCTTCCTTAAGGCCTAGGCATGCACTTGTTGGCGGGTGAAGATCGTGGACGCCATCTTTCTTCTTGTCTGCAGCAGATAAGTAATGCCCCAGCGGTTTCCGGGTTCCACATGGCCAGACAGACGACCGTACGCACGCGTACGCGAACACGTAAGCGTCATACCCAGGCATTAGTATTTAATGGGTCCTGGACTCACAGCTCATTCTCTTTCAGAGTCTCAACATTATGGCACCCAAAAAAACTGTCGGGAAGCAAAAGCAGGAAAGGAGGGCAGCAGCAAAATGCAAGAGCGGCGTGAGGAGGCTTCTTCAGGGCCGACCACTCGCTCCAAAATTCCAAGGCCGAAGGTGCGGGAAACCCACAGTGGGCAGGCCAAGGCGACAATACCAACAAAGTCTGCTAAGGCACCAACAACCAGCAAACCAAAGGAGGCAGCGGCGAAGAAGAAGCCCCAGGCCACCAAGCAGACAGGTACGCCCGCAAAAAAGGCCACTAAGAGGGTGAGAAGCCCCAGGCCACAAAAAATCCCATCCCCTCCTCCCCGGACGACCACATTCGTTCTCCAAGGACGCTCCGCTGGCAAGGCCAGTAAAAGCCACAGGGCCAGAAGCCCCAGCCCCCAAAGCTCTGCATCACCACATACACGTGGTAAAAGCGGCCATGGAAAGAGTAAAAGCCACCGGGCCAGAAGCCCCAGCCCCCAAAGCTCAGCATCTCCACAGACACGTGGAAAAAGCAGCCATGGAAAGAGTAAAAGCCACCGGGCCAGAAGCCCCAGCCCACCAAGCTCAGCATCACCACAGACATGTGCAACTACCTCCCAGGCATGCAAGCACAAGTCTCAAGGGCCCACAGAGACACAGGGCAAGAAGCCCAACAACATCAAGCACACCCTCTCCTCCTCGGCCACATTTGCCACCGCCACAGGTGGCAAGGCACTCTCCATATGCCACATTGACGCCTGCAAGTTCAGTGGCCACCCAGGCAAGGGCCCCAAGTCCATTTCCAAGTCCAGTACATTCTTTATCCAGCCACCTGTCCAACATTTCTACCCAACACAGCCAGCCCAGAATGTCCCCCGAATTGCCTGCAAACACAGATGAGCCCGAACATCAAGCAATAGGGCAGACATTGCGCCAAGGCCAGTTGAGTGGCAGGTTTGGGGAGGCCCAAACTCTTTCATTGGCTAGTGGGCTGACCTTACATTAGGATGAACTATATGGGCGAAAATCCAAATCAACCAGCAAATTGCGCAAAGCAGAAATTTTAGAGGAGCTCACCAGACAGGTCAATGCAGCGGGGGAGGAGCTCAAAGATGTGGTGCAGATTCAACGCAAAATATCAGACCTGAAGTATGCAGCACGGAAGAAAGAAATTAAACGGCGCAATTACAGGTACATATATGATTTGTGCATTTGTCTGCTTCTTGTATTGTCAACATTTTCCTACATTTGCCAAACTATATTTTTCAGCTTACAAACTGGCGGAGGCTTCCCCACTAAATTACAATTTACCAGAGCTGAGGAGATGGTGCTGGGCATGATACATCTCATGGCCTTAGAGGGCCACTCGGGGCGACGGGACACGGACATCCCTACTATTCCTGCAGGTTAGTAATGTTAGTGTGTATGTGAAATGTTTTAAACGTGTAAAATGAGGCTCACAGGCATATATGAACACATGCCCCTAGGGAGTGTCTTGTAGGGGAGGTTACAGTTTTAGAAGGGTGTGTAATGTCTGTGGAATGTTCATTTTCCTAGGCCATACATGACCTTGGACAGTATTTCTGGTCACTATTAAAGTCTTAATATTAGCAAAGAACTACCTGTTATGTGATTCTACTCAATCATATCCAACACTTCCTTCTTTGTCTTTAGGCCACTTGGGTTTGAGCTGTACTTTGCTCTCAAATACTTGATCTGGGGTCAGGGAAAGGTCTACATAGTAAGAATGCCCACCAGCATACTCCTAACCAAAATGCTCTTTGCAAGCTGAGTGTGGGTCCCTAATGGCCCTTTAGGGATGTGTGAAGCCTCATAACATGCAGTACATGCATTTTTGTATTATTTAAGGTGACCAATGTGTATGTACAGGGTGACTCATACATATAACAGATAATGACATTCATAGTGAAGGTCAACTTGGACCATTGGGGGAGTTGCCATTCCTGCTTGCCCACGTGTTTTATAGAAGCATATGTAGTAATACAGATCATCAATGCATATTTTGGTGTTTACATGCCTTTTTTTACAATACAGCCCAGCATCAACCCTCAGCTAGTGTGGAAGCCTCATCCAGTTGGACCACGCCACCAACTTCCGTGCTGCCTAGGAGCCAGGACCAGATATATACGGTAAGTGTATTTTGCTGAATCTGCTGATGCATGTGAATGAACATGACTAATTGGCATAACAAATATATTTAGGGCCCAAACTGAACCTTTTTTTTCACATGTCCCAACAGACCCACACACTGATGGAGGAAATCCAGGAGATGGAGGAGAATGCCACCTTGATGGGACCTTCACAACAGACCCCCCTGGAACATAATCTGCAATTTTTTCTTTACCAAATCCTCTGCAGCAGAGTGAAGCTGGCTGCATGATGCCAGACCATTGTGGGCAGCATGCAGAGACTGAGCCTACAGTCCCCAGTGGTAGGTCTGCTGCAGAGGATTTGGCAAGCACATCTGTGGCTGTTGGTCGGCCTAGACGTCCATCATCTGCAGGCTCTCCAACCCGGGGAATTGGGAGGCGTAGTCGCCCAGTTTCCCAGGGGAGGCACGTGCCGATCATGGAGTCAGCATGGCACCATGAGAGGCATTTATTTCGCCAACTAACTGAAAGAACCACACAGCAGCATCATGCACAGTTAGAGACCTTAAATAATACATTAAACACCATGCTGGCAGAATTTAGGTCGAACAACAGCCACATGGCCACCTTATCTACTAATTTCACAGCCATGCTTGAGGAAGTTCGAACTAGCAACACCCACATGGCCACCTTAACTAGTAATTTCAGTGGCATGCTGGATGAAGTTCCAACAACCAATAGACACATGTTGGAACAGTTGCAGATTATGAATGCCACACAGGCCCAGGTGATGGGCCACCTCCAAGGCCCACCACCAGGGTTTATGGGCATCAACCATTTTAACACTTATTTGCCCTGTATCTGCTCCACATCTTTCCTTTACATCTCTACTGTATTGACCTGTCTGGTGAGCCCTACCAATATACCCTTTTGGTATGGCTTTGCTTGTATGCTTTGGATTTTCGCCCATATAGCTCATTAGAGTGCTGAGATACCCCACTAGCCAATGCCTGAGCTCAAGCCTCACTGAACCTGCCACTCAAGCTGTTGCGCTGCAGGCTTTGGCCTAATTACATTGCTTCTGGCTCATCATGTTTGCAGGCATGATTGGGGGACATTCTGCCCTGGCAAACTACTACCTTGACCCCTGGCTGAGATTGAACTGGACTTGGACTGGGACTGGGGGTTCTTGTTTGGGTGGCCCACTGAGTAACAGGTGTAGATGTGGCATAGGTTTGGCTGCTTTCCACCTGTGCCTGTGGCAAATGTGGCCAAGCAGGAGAGGGTGTGTCTGTGGCGCTATTTATTACAGGGCAAATATTGACATGCAAATGTTTGCTCCATAATAGCCTCGATTCAGAGAGACAAAAAAACCTTCCGTTTTAGTTCCGATCTGTGAAATGTTTCCGTTCTCGTATGAGCGTTCGAGCGATTCAATGCATGCATTGAAAACCTTCTGTAAAGTTTCCGTCCGTTCGTACGGCAGATTACGAATTACGAGGATGTCATTTTCCATCCAGACTTTTCCGTTTCATTTTCACATGTTACAACGTAGGCTTTCGTTTTTGCCCTTTTCCCATCGTATCCTCCAACGAATCCTTTACGTTTCCCGTTCGATTCTGTTTCCCTTTTTCAATAAATATTCGTCCAGACGGAAATCCTTACGATCTTGCGCCTGCGCACTACAAACTTAACTCATTAAAGTGCTCGCCTACATATTTGCCACCCTCACTTCTACTACAATGTTTAGCTAAATCACTTAGCACTGTCCTCCAGCTTCCCTTTTTGACCCTTAAAGCTCACCCAAACCACTTAGCACTGTCCTCCATCTTCCCTTTTTGACCCTTAAAGCTCACCCAAACCACTTAGCACTGTCCTCCATCTTCCCTTTTTGACCCTTAAAGCTCACCAAACCACTTAGCACTGTCCTCCATCTTCCCTTTTGGACCCTTAAAGCTCACCCAAACCACTTAGTACTATCCTCCATCTTCCCTTTTGGACCCTTAAAGCTCACCCAAACCACTTCTTGGTTAGGTTCTTCTTCCATTTTAGCCCCCTAAAACTTACCCAAATCACTTCTCGGTCATGTGAATATTCATCTTTAAATATTTCTGGGCCCATTCGTTTTGTGTTAATGTATTTTGTAAATGAAATGACAATGTAACATTTTTTTTTATTCCATCATAAAATATAAAATTGTTAAAAATGTTGAAAATTTCAAATGTTAACAACTATAAAAAACAAAATACATAGCAATGGCAGGCCACTGAACATTATTCTTCATCTGTGGTCCCCAACGAGTTGCGCAGCTCCTGCATCTCGCCCACCAACTGAAGTACCCTGACACTCAGTTGTGCCACTCTGGTACGTGTGGTCCCTGTTAAAAAACGTAAATTAAAATTTTGGTATAACCTTGTTGGGGTCATAATGCAGTGCCCCCCCCCCCCCATATGGTCCAAACACCTAAATCTGGACTTCAAAAGCCAGAGGGCCCTTTCCACCATGGCCCGGGTTTTGCATAGTGCCCGAATAGAGAACCCCTGGCCCGCATTCTGCAGGCAAAGAACGGGCATCAGGAGCAAGGGCGAGTGGCACATCTTGCGGTTTCTGCAACCAAATATAAAATAATTACACAAAGCAAAGGTAACCAACTAAAACAATAACTCCTACAACAAATTAAGATTCAAATTCAACAATCCAAATATAATTCACAAAGGACATAAGTCTAAAAAAATATAGCAATTATATGGATGTGTGGGAGAATGATCCGAACTAACGGAAATGTTCCGATTTGCTTCCGATCATCGGAAGCGCATTCCCGAACGTTCGTGTGAGTAGAAAATGGATGAAAAAAAGCAAAAAAATGACAAACAACCACCAAAACTTTCACAGACAGCTACGGAAGTCCGGACGAATGTGTCTCTGAATCGAGGCTATTGTCTGTGTATTTTATTTAGGATTGAAACTTCGGCCTGGAGTGCATTTCTTTAAAACTCCTGGATGTGGCCAATTGCTAGGTGCCATGATTTGCCACAAACGTATTTGAATGTTGTACTATGTATGTACATGAAGTATGCAAGTGCCCTTCAACTCCAAATTTTCATATTTCAATAAAAAATATTGAATGTGACTTGACCTGTTGTTGACTAAGTTGATGCATTAATGTTTTGGGTATTTTTAGATTACTTAAGGTTTTCCTAAGCAAACAGGGCAAAAAAAAAATGCATGAGTCTCAGATCATGTGTGAATATTTTAGTAATTAACTCATTACTAGTTGATACACCAAAATATAAGATTTACAAGGCAAAATTAGAGGAGCAAATAATAATTACAGGCACAAAACAAACACAGGCAACAAAAATTAAGCAAAATGTGTCTGAATCAAATTGGCCCGAACGGCTTGGCCAGAGGCACTAGGTGTGCCAAGGTAGTGGTCTTTGGGGTCCTGGCTGGGTGGAGAGGGGGGCAGATCCAAATATAGGGGGACACGCTGCATGATGGCATAGTTATGTAAGACACAGCAGGCCAGTATGATGTCTATGACCTTTTTGGGGTCATACTGGAGTGCTCCCCCAGTATGGTCCAAACACCGGAAGCGTGTTTTTAACAGGCCAAAGGCTCTCTCCACAACAGCCCGGGTCTTCCGGTGGGCCCGATTGTAGGCGTCCTGGGCCGCATTCTGTGGCCGAAGGACGGGCGTCAGCAGCCAGGGAAGTAGTGGATAGCCGGAATCCCCTGAAAGAATAAGAAAATACTAACATAAATTACACATGACACAAAAATGTATTTAAAAAAAAAAGGTTGTTCACCCTAAATAAGAGCCTATCTTATATTTTAGACACACCCTGAACATACAGATTGCTCTGCTAAAGAAACAGCCTAACACCATCTACTGCATGTTCTGACCCTTTAAACATCCAAAATGGCGGATCGGGGCAAATCAGGCAGACTGCTAACAGGTATTGGCTTAGGACTGTGCTTCTCAGCATTCTTAGATGTCTTACCTTTTCAGGACCCCAGATCTGCTTTGTCTGAGCCAAGCACACCTCTAACCAGCCCCCTGCACTCTATCCTGCTCTCCTCTACTCAGTAAGTGTCGTGCTTCTGAGCAAAGATGGCGCAGACCCTATCAAGTCAAGAACAGAATTGCAGCTGAGTGTGGGGAAGAATAATAAGTAATTTACTAGAAAGTATAAATATATTATTTACTAATTGTGGAAACTCATTTTGTAAGAGTTTGTGCTTGGTAAAGATCATTGTTAAAGTCCGGTTTCACCTGTCATCAAGGGTAAAAACAGCCATAGCTTCAGACATGGGTCCGAAACTATATCAATAGGCATACATTGAAAGGGAATGACGTTATTTGCGTCAACTTACCAAGGAGCCATCCACCTGAGAATTCTCCAGACTCAAACCGACGGTAAAATCCAGATCGTCGCAATATGTAGGCATCATGGGATGAGCCTGGAACCCCGGAAAGCACGCTAAGGAACCGCATGTCCGGGGCCACCACTGCTTGGACATTCACTGAGTGGCCCATTTTGCGGTTCCTGGGAAAAAAGAAAAACAACACAAATTAGCAAGGCAAGGTAAACTACTCAAACACTAACTCCTAACATCCTCCACAAAACATGTTGGCCAATACAAATAACACTAAGTAACTATTTTTTTCGGCCTACAAAGGATATGTATGTTGGATCGACTAAATATTAACTTTCACATGACAAATTAAGGTCCACATGCAAATGTTTGGCTTTGGGCTACATGAAAAACATTGATGACGCTAAATCTGGCCAAATATATCACATGAACAATTTACAAGGAGGGATTAACAGATATACAGTGTAAGCAAATTCACAGGGACTTCTTCGAAAGCGCATATACGCATTAGCCCGAACGTTTGTACGAATGGAAAATGAACGAAAAAAACAAATAAAATGACAAACACACACAAAAACTTTCACAGACAGCTACAAAAGTCCAGACGAATGTGCCTCTGAATCGAGCCTAATGATGCTAAAATAGGTTGTTGGCAGGTCTTAACATTTTAGAATCCTAAGGATGCTAAAGAAGAGGAAAATATTCTGCACCTGCCCTGAACAAAATAGCAAGTTTGGGTAGAAAGCACATACATACTGTAACCGTTTCATACGTTAACCACTGTTCTGTGTTCTAAGCCTGATTCAACAATCAATAAAGACTAATTGTTTTCACCTGTGGCTTGCTTCTGACCACCACTTGGTTAGCAATCTCCTGTTGCTGGATCATAAGTCCTTGTACCGTAAGTCCCACACAGTTTTCCCCCCAATACTGGCTTCTCCAAAGCTGTATAATGTGATCATTTGACAATGCATTTGAATATGGTGGTGCAGACCTTTATTCCCTTTAGTAACAAAACACACACACACACACACACTATGTTCTAGGTCCAATTCTTTTACCAGTCCATGGTTTTGATGATGTTGAAAATTTAAGAACGTTCCACTAGCAGAAGAGAGTGTTATCATCAATTATGATATCAGCACAGCCTAGATCAAGGGTTTCAAACTGTATTTTGTCAAGTAGAATTTTCCATTTTGTAATTATCTCAAGTACCTAGTGGTGTGGGTTGCCAGTCACCTGAAACACATAAAAGCCATTTAAAGTGCCTAAAACATACACAAATTCTGTATTCATGGGGCAAATCAAGCTTGGGTAAAGTATATATAGCAGCTGAGGTTGACCTTGCTGAGTACCAACTGGGAACCCTTGTCATACTTAAAATATAAAATAAAGTCTGTGAGTAGGATTTTTATGTGATCCACTGTGATTGAGAGCTCCTGCTATTATTCAAGACAAGATACTTCTGACCACGTACTACTGAGCTTACTTCTAAACCGTGTAACACTGCTGCTTAGCAAGAAATGCAAAGGTGGGAAATATAAAACTTTTTTTTCCATAGAAGGTTCAATATATGCAGCATACTCCTGTGTGGCTTAAGACAAAACAAATCATGCGGCATGAAAAGTGTTTCTCTCCCTCCATCACACCTCAGTTTGTATCCCCTAAATGTGCCAAACCACACAGGGTTTCCTTTCATTTTAAATGTTGCATTGGTGGTAAGTGCATGTGATTATATGATGGTGGGGTCCTCAGCATCAAGACCTTCCCAAGCGAGTTAACTGTCCCACATGTGAATTACCAGAGGTAAAGGGTTAGATCCCTGGACGGCCTCAGGTGAGTTCAACTCTTACTTTATAAATTGCAGTGTATGTCCCAAAAATGGGGGTGGGCTCTCACTGAATCGGACTACAGGAAAAGAGGTGTCCATGTACATTGGCAAATGCCTGCAACAAAATCCTCTCTGTTTTTAACAAACTTAGACAGATTGTACAATTTGTTGCAGGTTGACGGGGATATTAGTGCTCTGGTATTTCTTTGTATCTGCAGTATGGGTGGTGTCTCAAACATAACCATGCAGAGTACCGGCAACATTGAGAGCTACCTCGTAAAAATACAATATTTAAATAATCTTACATCTAATCCAAAAGAGTATAGTTATTATAGTTTAATATAGTGTTTAAATGCATGATATTATTCGTTTGCTCTTACTTAGATGCAAGGGTTTCAAAGACTAGAAGGTTTGTAAAAGGAGTTAACTCCAGTGCTTCGTCTGGGCAAAGGTTAATATTGTACAAGCAGATGAAGCAATACAACACAGTGAAAAAATGAATTCTGGTGGAATTTGAACTGTGGAGACAAATTACAGATTAACACATATTACCATTCTTAACAAAGTCAGTTTAGGCAAACCAATCCACATTAGGATTCGTCTGAAATGTGTTGCATCTAATCTGTAATGGTCTCTGTACAGTATGTTTTACCTTGTCTGTAATGATACCTCGTACTGCTCTGCAGAAGGAGATGGCGCTATATAGTAGTAATAATAGCGATAATGGGCAAAGCAATAATAATTATTCCCTGTTTGTACAATACAACATTGTGATGGATGGCTGTGTTGGTGTGTTGGATCTATGGTATCCTAATGTTATGTTTTTATGCTATTGATGGCACTATATGGTATATTTAATATGTGGAACCTTTTGAGAAGTAGGGTAGTGATAGATAAGGGAACTGGGTTAGCAGGCATGATGTGCTGCTCTGAATTCTATTCTATTAAATATTAAAGCTATTCAATATTCTTAAATTGGCACTGGTCGAGATTGCATTCTCACCATTTTTTTTGCAGAGAAAAACCCGTTATCGCCCATTTTCCCCTCTGTCCTGATCACGCAGACAATTTTTCTTGTGTGAGATTGTTTTGATGCGAAAAATGACAGCCAGCATTTGTCTTTGGATTTTTATTATATTATTAAAGACAATTATCAATCAAAAAAAATGTCACTACTTCCTGGTCACTGCCTTCTTTTTCGCTGTCCCCCACCAGACGCCGCCTTCCTTGGGTCTGGCGGTGTTCCATGTTCTATGCTGATTCTTCAGCAATCTTCGGGGCTTTTCAGTGTCCCATCCACCATATGCAGAAAACTCCCCCTCCATCTGGCTCCTTTCCTGTGACTTGCATGCTACGTGGAGGACATTTAAGAGAGGTTCCGTCTCTCTGTATAAAAGCAGTCTCTACCCCCTCACCCTTCATTCAGTCCCTGGCTGGGAAGCCAGGAGGGACCTAGTGCCTCTTTCATCGTGATTAAAAACTCCCCGCCGGCATTAAGTCAGCATGGGACAATAAAGGTGAAAGGTAAATTAAGAATATTAAAATATTTTTAAAATGTAATCTGTGTTTTTATATTTCTTCACATCCCATGGATACCCCTATACCAGTCCAATAGCATTACCTGCACCACCAATGGCCAGGGTGGTGTGGATGAGCCTGGAAGCCCATAGAATGGGCCCGGTGCTGAGCGCTGGACCTGTGATATAGGGCATAAGGGCTGGTGCTGGCTAGGACCAGGGGTCAGCAGTTTGGTAAGCTTTCGAGGGGGGCACACATTTTTGTAAAAAATACTCCCACCTCAAAAAATAATAAAAAAAAGTATTGTGCCCATGCCCCCTCTTAAAGCAGTTGATCCACAGCTTTTCAATGCTAAAATCATGCCAGGCGATAGCGCCATGGCTTCTTTTCACAGTGTGTATAGAGTTTTTGTCCCTAGGGCTAGCACCCATTGTATATTATATTTTGTTAGCCGTGCATACCAATTAGTGTTGAGCCATGGCTTCTTTCAATAAAATAATTTACAACTCACATACACTGAAGGGAAATTATTGCCTGGCACTGAATTTACCCTAATATCCTGTTTAACAGCTGCCAGGGAAAAATATATACCGCAGTTTTCGCCCCCATAAGACACACCCAAGGTTTAGGACAAAAACAAAAGAAAAAAAAATATTGTGAACCAAATAGTGTCCTAAAATCCCCCTCTTAATCATCCCATTATTTACAGTGTGCAGAATCCCCCCAAGCACCCCATTACAGGCAGCGAGCGGCATCCTCATTACAGTCAGTGAGCAGCATCCCTTATTACAGGCAGTGAGCAGTATCCCTCAATATGGACAGTGGGCAGCATCCTCCATTAATGGCATTGGACACCCCATCATTACGGGCATTGGGCATGTATAAGCACTGACAAAATGGAGAGCTGCTTCTTGTTTTACATACTAAACAGTTATTTAAATACTAGCCTCAGCTGGTAACAAAAGGACAACATGACTTGAAGTGTTTTTCCCAGGCTGAATACTCACCTTTTGTTCCTCAGATTGATGCTCCTAGTGTTGATCAGTAGATCTGAGTTCCTTGCCACAATGCCTGATTGTCAGACACAGCTGCTTTCTTGACTGGACACCACCCCCGCCATCAGTTATACTGATGCTGCTATGCCTCCTCCATTGACTGCCATGTAGTGGGTGTGTAAAGACCTGACACTCCCCCTCGATTGCAAGCAATGTACAGGGCATGCCGTCCCATCAAGAATGTAGGTGTGCCTGACAGTCAGGTTGGGCAGCACAGGACTTGGAACTACTGATCAGGTAAAGCACCCACAGCACCGTACAAGGATTGATCATCTGTGAAATCTTGAAAGTTTTATCACAATTTCCAAGACACAATTTCAAGCCTTAGCATTCCTATTTCTTACCGACATTTCTTCATATGAAGGTTGATATGGGTAAAATGCTCTAGAATAGGACTTTCCAATTTTTAACTATCTTGAGTGTTATCCAATACTGACTGGGTAGCGAGATTGAGTCTCGTGCCATGCAAGCCCGATCTCCAGTTACCAGGGAGCTCCTAGACAGATGGATCCCTGTCATGGTCATTCGCCAGTGAGTGGAGGCCATGTCTGCCTAGTGCCAGAATCAATTTCAAGACCCAGTACATTTCTGACAGTGGGACTAGGCTGAATCACCTGCAGGGGAGAAAAGCTGAGTATGGCTTTAAAATGGACCTAAAGTCAAAAATAAAAAAAAATCTATCCCTCAAAACCTGGTTTGGCATATTACATAGTTGATTTAGTTCAGAGAGACAATTTTGGGATTCTTAAATTGCGACAACATTGTTTATATATCATACAATGTTGTCACTTTCGAAAATGATTGTAATAATTTGTTTACTCACTTGTAATGTACCTCACATTCAGCTCTAGATTTAAATGTTACCTTGAAATGATCAAGGACATGTACCCTTCTTGTTTCACTTGAGCTGCAAGTGGTGCCATCAAATAAGTTGTTGACAAGTGCACCACAGAGATTGTTTATAACAGCTTTATCTGGGAATTAAATCACACTGGAACTGCTAACTCGTATGACAAGAATGTGCAAAACATGGGAATACATTTTGAAGGTCAAGAATCTGTCATTTTAAAGTGTTTACCTTTTTCGGAAATATATTTATTACAAGAATATAATATATTGCGTTTATTACATTAATTATTAATATAATATTATTATTAAGTATGTAGACCCCCGTTCTAACTCCTGGGTTGCTTTAGAATTGCCCATTCTTTAGTTATTTGCTCATTACATTGACCTTACAGCTATGCAATTTTCTCTGGGCCAACAATTGCAACAGAAAGGATCATCTTACTAAATTTAAATAGAGTCTTGCCAAAGCTCATGTACTCATTTATATCTTTCTAGACCTGTCCTGATTATTGTGACACAGAAGCAACAGTCCAACCATCTAGTGGTAGACTATATGAAAAGTGTTGCATATGAAATGCACCTTTACCCCATTGCAACACCATCTATTAAAGTGGACCGACACCCAGGATTTTCACTCTCCTGGGTTTTGGTCCACTTCCGCGACCCCAGAGCGCCCGAAAAAACACACCTCACCCCGCTCCTACGGCACATGCACGACCGCTCGTCCAATCAGCGTGCTCGGAGCCACTGTGGTATCCGCGTCCAAGCGACGTACAACCACATGGCCGGCTCGGGTATGCGCCCAGCTAGAGAGAAGCGCGAGATGCGGCCTCGGCCCGCGCATGCGCTGTTGGACCGAGAGGGGGTGTTGGTCCACTTTAAGTTGCAAGATGGCTCTGGTACCAAATGTGGTCAGCTTCAAAAACCTGGTTTCAATGACTGTTGTACAATGTACTATGTCAAGAGTCCCTGGAGTGCTTCAGTGTCTGACAATGTTCCCAGAGAATCTGAATTTGGTAAATACTGGGAAAACACAACTGATGCATCTTGTCAGTTGGCTGCTAGAGAAAATATAAATATTTTAAATCAGAGAAATATTAAAAATAACTTCCAATTGTTGCATGTCCCGTCCTCTGCATCTCCCGGGCCCTTCCTGTGAGCATTGCCTGATTGAGATAAAAACATACTCCTACTCTGATCCCTGCACAGGTACATGGCAGAAAATGAGCTAGAACTTGGTGTGACCACTGTGTCAGCAACCTCCTTGGTTGTGATGGGTCACGGCAGGTACTTTTTCCATGGCTGTTGTGCAATCGTGTTGGGTATTGGTTTTGCTTCACAATCCTCAGAGGGAGGTGATGAGGCTTGGACGCTGGAGGTCTTCTTTAATGTTGCAGATTACAGTGCTATTCTAGTGCTATTCTTCTCATCCTTTTTATGCCAAGTAGCCCCTAGCAACAAGAGTTTCTAACGGAGTACCCCCAAGGAGGGGTTTGATTGTATATGTACCAAAATAAGAATGTCAGGGGCCTCATAGAACATTAAAAAGCAAGGAGGAGTAATGTGTCACTGTTAAAATAATATACCAGACCTGTCAGACCCCCTTTTTGTTGACGAGCCCCTGAACATTGATGCATACCACTAGGTTCCGTGTATAGCAGGTTGCATTCTAGAGAACTGTAGGCTTCCAACTTAGTTTGGAGCGAATCCTTTTCAGTATCGGAATGACGTAAAGCTTGGTCTGTAACCAAATGGTTACCAGTACGGCCCAGCTTGCCCAGACCTTAACCCCAACAAACACATTTTGGATGCAATGGAATAAACAGTATGCTAGATTCTTTTAACCAATATCAGTGCTTGTTTATTGTTGCATGATACAATTATTTAAATAGTAAGTAGTGAAATCCCCTAGAAAAAGCAACTGACGTGTTTCTGCCTGGGCACATTTTTGTCCTTCACGGCTGATGACAACAGTGAGAAACTAGCAAATGAACTAGATTATGAAACTAGCATGCATACTGCATTTACTGCAATGAGGACTTGCGACCTTCACTGGGGGATAATGGGTATACTCATTTATATGCCAGAGTAGAACCACTCAGCTGCATGGGAGAAAAGGTATGTTTTTATTTGTTATGTTGTCTGGACAGTCTCTTTAACCCTTTCGCTGCCAGCCTACCTGCAGCTTTTGTCGCCCTCTGTTGCCAGACCATGTTTCACTATTTTGTGCTACACATGTTCAACTGTGATTTTTGAAAGGATTTCCAGGGATTTCCCAGGAAAATGATATATTGTTTTTTTCAGCAGAGTCTGGGCTTCAACATGAAATCTCTTGTTTGTCATTTTTTAGGTGTATTCTCTATACTTTTTGGTGAAATATGTGCAAAAATCTATTTTTTGCAATTTGTCGTGTTTTTTTTGTAATAAAAAATATAAGTTTGTCAATAAAATTTTATTGCGTGCGAAACCCTAATATCTCCCAGTCACAGCGATACCACATATGTATAAGTAGACACCCTTTCCTGCCCAGGAGACTCCCCCAAACTGAAACAGAGCTTTAGGAGATTTTCAGATAAAATACAACTGCGCTATGCGCTATGCGCACCTTGCAGTTTTTCCAGAAAAACAACCATTTACATTTAAAATACCCCCCACAAACTATATATTCTCTGGAAGTACACACCTCAAGCTTTCTAGGCGTACCAAGCTTGTTTATGTGGGCTTAGTTTTCTGGAAGTAATCCCTCAATGCATTCTTTGGTTGCACAAAGTTTTCCTAAAAAAGAATAAAAAGGAAGAATCAAGCCACATTTTCCTAAAAAAAACTATATGCAAACAAGAAAAAACAAGTAAAATCTCAAAAAGCAACATCCCCCGAACAGAACGATACCCAACATGCATAGGTACTGTCAAGAGAAGAGTTGGCAAACACCCCAAAGTAAAGCATGCCCATAACAGTAATTTTACTTTACTTTTACTTGAAGATTGCAGCTCTGTAGACAAAATGCGCACCTTGCAATTTTTCAACCAAAACAACCCTTTACATTTGGAATATCCCCTATAAACCATATATTCCCTGAAAGTACACATGTTAAGCTTTCTAAGAGTACCCAGCTTGTTGTAGTAGGCTCACCTTTCTGGAAGTAATCCCTCAAAGAATTCTTAGGTTGCACAGAGTTTCCCTAAAAAAATGAATAAAAAAACTTAATAAATAACATGTTTTCCTAAAATATAAATATGTAAACAAGAAAAAACAATACCCAACTTGCATAGGTACTATTAACCCTTTTAATTGCCAACCTACTTGAAGTTTTTTCACCCTCTGTTGACAGGTCATGTTTCCCCATTCTGTGCCATGTTTAACCGTGATTTTTGCCGGAATTTTCAGGAAAATTATAGATATATATTTTGCAGCAGAGTTTAGGTTTGAACATGAAATGTCTTGTTTGTAATTTTTCTACTGTTTTTTTAATATTTTTGTGTAAAAATAAATAAATATGTTTTAGACAATTGTCTCCTTTATTGTAAATAAAACATTTACTTTATTAGAGAAAAACATATTGCGTGTGAAAGCCCAATTTCTCCTGATTACAACAGTACCACATATGTATCAGTAGCTCCCCCATTCTTGCCCAGGAGACCCCCCAAACTGAAAATAGCACTTTATACCATTTACAAATAAAATACAACTACTATCCACACTATAAACATACGGGGTTAATTTAAAAAAAATGACACAAGGTCCCCCCTCCCGGGGGGGACCCCAATTTTTGGGGAATTTTAAGGGTTAAAAACCCTTAAAAATCCCCAGAAAATTGAAATGGGGTCCCCCTTACCTAGCATTACCAGCCCGGGACCAGCTATGGGGGCTTGTAGGAACAGAGTGGAGGGGCCAGCTTTTGTGGCCCCCCACCCTGCAGCCTACAAGCCCACATAGCCTGTGTGGGCCCGGGCTCTTCTGCCCCCCCCCCCTGGGCTTTGGGGAGGCAGGTAATTGGGGGTGCTGGGGGTTAATGGCAAGTCTCCTGCTAGCGGTCTCATGGACCCCTTACCAGTTCACAAGGGGTTAAGTGTAAAAAAAAAGACACTGACACATAAGAAAAAATATTTTATCATTATTTTTTTTTTTACTTTTTAATACTTACCTCCCATCCATCCCTGTGTCCCACGCTGATCAATCTGGCTTCCTGCTCTCCTGCTGCAGCTGGAAGCCTTTTAAAGCTGCTAGGCGACAGAACACAAAGGGTTAATTTAAAAATAAAAATGACATAGGGTCCCCCCTAATAACTACAGGCACAAAACAAACACAGGCAACAAAAATTAAGCAAAATGTGTCTGAATCAAATTGGCCCAAACTGCTTGGCCAGAGGCACTAGGTGTGCCAAGGTAGAGGTCTTCGGGGTCCTGGCTGGGTGGAGAGGGGGGCAGATCCAAATATAGGGGGACACGCTGCATGATGGCATAGTTATGTAAGACACAGCAGGCTAGTATGATGTCTATGACCTTTTTGGGGTCATACTGGAGTGCTCCCCCAGTATGGTCCAAACACCGGAAGCGTGTTTTTAACAGGCCAAAGGCCCTCTCCACAACAGCCCGGGTCTTCCGGTGGGCCCGATTGTAGGCGTCCTGGGCCGCATTCTGTGGCCCGAAGGACGGGCGTCAGCAGCCAGGGAAGTAGTGGATAGCCGGAATCCCCTGAAAGAATAAGAAAATACTAACATAAATTACACATGACACAAAAATTTATTTTAAAAAAAAGGTTGTTCACCCTGAATAAGAGCCTATCTTATATTTTAGACACACCCTGAACATACAGATTGCTCTGCTAAAGAAACAGCCTAACACCATCTACTGCATGTTCTGAGCCAAGCACACCTCTAACCCGCCCCCTGCACTTTATCCTGCTCTCCTCTACTCAGTAAGTGTCATGCTTCTGAGCAAAGATGGCGCAGACCCTATCATAAAGTCAAGAACAGAATTGCAGCTGAGTGTGGGGAAGAATAATAAAAATAATAATAATAAAAAATTTACTAGAAAGTATAAATATATTATTTACTAATTGTGGAAACTCATTTTGTAAGGGTTTGTGCTTGGTAAAGATCATTGTTAAAGTCCGGTTTCACCTGTCATCAAGGGGTAAAAACAGCCATAGCTTCAGACATGGGTCCGAAACTATATCAATAGACATACATTGAAAGGGAATGACGTTATTTGCGTCAACTTATCAAGGAGCCATCCACCTGAGAATTCTCCAGACTCAAACCGACGGTAAAATCCAGATCGTCGCAATATGTAGGCATCATGGGATGAGCCTGGAACCCCGGAAAGCACGCTAAGGAACCGCATGTCTGGGGCCACCACTGCTTGGACATTCACTGAGTGGCCCATTTTGCGGTTCCTGGGAAAAAAGAAAAACAACACAAATTAGCAAGGCAATAGGTTGTTGGCAGGTCTTAACATTTTAGAATCCTAAGGATGCTAAAGAAGAGGAAAATATTCTGCACCTGCCCTGAACAAAATAGCAAGTTTGGGTAGAAAGCACATACATACTGTAACCGTTTCATACGTTAACCAGCTCTCCATGTTCTGTGTTCTAAGCCTGATTCAACAATCAATAAAGACTAATTGTTTTCACCTGTGGCTTGCTTCTGATCACCACTTGGTTAGCAATCTCCTGTTGCTGGATCATAAGTCCTTGTAAGTCCCACACAGTTTTCCCCCCAATACTGGCTTCTCCAAAGCTGTATAATGTGATCATTTGACAATGCATTTGAATATGGTGGTGCAGACCTTTATTCCCTTTAGTAACAAAACGCACACACACACACACTATGTTCTAGGTCCAATTCCTAGTCCTAGTCCATGGTTCTGATGATGTTGAAAATTTGAGAACGTTCCACTAGCAGAAGAGAGTGTTATCATCAATTATGATATCAGCACAGCCAGGATCAAGGATTCCAAACTGTATTTTGTCAAGTAGAATTTTCCATTTTGTAATTATCTCAAGTACCTAGTGGTGTGGGTTGCCAGTCACCTGAAACACATAAAAGCCATTTAAAGTGCCTAAAACATACACAAATTCTGTATTCATGGGGCAAATCAAGCTTGGGTAAAGTGTATATATAGCAGCTGAGGTTGACCTTGCTGAGTACCAACTGGGAACCCTTGTCATACTTAAAGTATAAAATAAAGTCTGTGAGCAGGATTTTTATGTGATCCACTGTGATTTAGAGCTCCTGCTATTATTCAAGACAAGATACTTCTGACCACGTACTACTGAGCTTACTTCTAAACTGTGTAACACTGCTGCTTAGCAAGAAATGCAAAGGTGGGAAATATAAAACTTTTTTTTCCATAGAAGGTTCAATATATGCAGCATACTCCTGTGTGGCTTAAGACAAAACAAATCATGCGGCATGAAAAGTGTTTCTCTCCCTCCATCACACCTCAGTTTGTATCCCCTAAATGTGCCAAACCACACAGGGTTTCCTTTCATTTTAAATGTTGCATTGGTGGTAAGTGCATGTGATTATATGATGGTGGGGTCCTCAGCATCAAGACCTTCCCAAGCGAGTTAACTGTCCCACATGTGAATTACCAGAGGTAAAGGGTTAGATCCCTGGACGGCCTCAGGTCGAGTTCAACTCTTACTTTATAAATTGCAGTGTATGTCCCAAAAATGGGGGTGGGCTCTCACTGAATCGGACTACAGGAAAAGAGGTGTCCATGTACATTGGCAAATGCCTGCAACAAAATCCTCTCTGTTTTTAACAAACTTAGACAGATTGTACAATTTGTTGCAGGTTGACGGGGATATTAGTGCTCTGGTATTTCTTTGTATCTGCAGTATGGGTGGTGTCTCAAACATACCCATGCAGAGTATCGGCAACATTGAGAGCTACCTCGTAAAAATACAATATTTAAATAATCTTACATCTAATCCAAAAGAGTATAGTTATTATAGTTTAATATAGTGTTAAAATGCATGATATTATTCGTTTGCTCTTACTTAGATGCAAGGGTTTCAAAGACTAGAAGGTTTGTAAAAGGAGTTAACTCCAGTGCTTCGTCTGGGCAAAGGTTAATATTGTACAAGCAGATGAAGCAATACAACACAGTGAAAAAATGAACTCTAGTGGAATTTGAACTGTGGAGACAAATTACAGATTAACACATATTACCATTCTTAACAAAGTCAGTTTAGGCAAACCAATCCACATTAGGATTCGTCTGAAATGTGTTGCATCTAATCTGTAATGGTCTCTGTACAGTATGTTTTACCTTGTCTGTAATGATACCTCGTACTGCTCTGCAGAAGGAGATGGCGCTATATAGTAGTAATAATAGCGATAATGGGCAAAGCAATAATAATTATTCCCTGTTTGTACAATACAACATTGTGATGGATAGCTGTGTTGGTGTGTTGGATCTATGGTATCCTAATGTTATGTTTTTATGCTATTGATGGCACTATATGGTATATTTAATATGTGGAACCTTTTGAGAAGTAGGGTAGTGATAGATAAGGGAACTGGGTTAGCAGGCATGATGTGCTGCTCTGAATTCTATTCTATTAAATATTAAAGCTATTCAATATTCTTAAATCGGCACTGGCCGAGATTGCCTTCTCACCATTTTTTTTGCAGAGAAAAACCTGTTGTCGCCCATTTTCCCCTCTGTCCTGATCACGCAGACAATTTTTCTTGTGTGAGATTGTTTTGATGCAAAAAATGACAGCCAGCATTTGTCTTTGGATTTTTATTATATTATTAAAGACAATTATCAATCAAAAAAAATGTCACTACTTCCTGGTCACTGCCTTCTTTTTCGCTGTCCCCCACCAGACGCCGCCTTCCTCGGGTCTGGCGGTGTTCCATGTTCTATGCCGAGTCTTCAGCAATCTTCAGGGCTTTTCAGTGTCCCATCCGCCATATGCAGAAAACTCCCCCTCCATCTCGCTCCCTTCCTGTGACTTGCATGCTACGTGGAGGACATTTAAGAGAGGTTCCGTCTCTCTGTATAAAAGCAGTCTCTACCCCCTCACCCTTCATTCAGTCCCTGGCTGGGAAGCCAGGAGGGACCTAGTGCCTCTTTCATTGTGATTAAAAACTCCCCGCTGGCATTAAGTCAGCATGGGACAATAAAGGTGAAAGGTAAATTAAGAATATTAAAATATTTTTTAAATGTGATCTGTGTTTTTATATTTCTTCACATCCCATAGAATGGGCCCGGTGCTGAGCGCTGGACCTGTGATATAGGGCATAAGGGCTGGTGCTGGCTAGGACCAGGGGTCAGCAGTTTGGTAAGCTTTAGAGGGGGGCACACATTTTTGTAAAAAATACTCCCACCTCAAAAAATAATAAAAAAAAAGTATTGTGCCCATGCCCCCTCTTAAAGCAGTTGATCCACAGCTGGCAGCAGTGGTCATCAACATTTGACAGCCATCACTGCCAAAAGAAGATGGTGGAGGGGGCAACGAAGAGCCCCAAAGATGGAAAGATGATCCGGCTAGTTGGCTTATGAGGGGACACACTTTATTTATTTTTTATTTAATAATATCGTAAAAAAAAACTATTGCCAGCTTGCATTTTCATTGCTAAAATCATGCCAGGCTATAGCGCCATGGCTTCTTTTCACAGTGTGTATAGAGTTTTTGTCCCTAGGGCTAGCACCCATTGTATATTATATTTTGTTAGCAGTGCATACCAATTAGTGTTGAGCCATGGCTTCTTTCAATAAAATAATTTACAACTCACATACACTGAAGGGAAATTCTTGCCTGGCACTGAATTTACCCTAATATCCTGTTTAACAGCTGCCAGGGAAAAATATATACCGCAGTTTTCGCCCCCATAAGACGCACCCAAGGTTTAGGACAAAAACAAAAGAAAAAAAAATATTGTGAACCAAATAGTGTCCTAAAATCCCCCTCTTAATCATCCCATTATTTACAGTGTGCAGAATCCCCCCAAGCACCCTATTACAGGCAGCGAGCAGCATCCCTTCTTAGAGCCAATGAGCAGTATCCCTCAATATGGACAGTGGGCAGCATCCTCCATTAATGGCATTGGACACCCCATCATTACAGGCATTGGGCATGTATAAGCACTGACAAAATGGAGAGCTGCTTCTTGTTTTACATACTAAACAGTTATTTAAATACTAGCCTCGGCTGGTAACAAAAGGACAACATGACTTGAAGTGTTTTTCCCAGGCTGAATACTCACCTTTTGTTCCTCAGATTGATGCTCCTAGTGTTGATCGGTAGATCTGAGTTCCTTGCCACAATGCTTTCTTTCTTGACTGGACACCACCCCCGCCATCAGTTTATACTGATGCTGCTATGCCTCCTCCATTGACTGCCATGTAGTGGGTGTGTAAAGACCTGACACTCCCCCTCGATTGCAGTCAATGTACAGGGCATGCCGTCCCATCAAGAATGTAGGTGTGCCTGACAGTCAGGTTGGGCAGCACAGGACTTGGAACTACTGATCAGGTAAAGCACCCACAGCACCGTACAAGGATTGATCATCTGTGAAATCTTGAAAGTTTTATCACAATTTCCAAGACACAATTTCAAGCCTAAGCATTCCGATTTCTTACCGACATTTCTTCACATGAAGGTTGATATGGGTAAAATGCTCTAGAATAGGACTTTCCAATTTTTAACTCTCTTGAATGTTATCCAATACTGACTGGGTAGCGAGATTGAGTCTCGTGCCATGCAAGCCCGATCTCCAGTTACCAGGGAGCTCCTAGACAGATGGATCCCTGTCATGGTCATTCGCCAGTGAGTGGAGGCCATGTCTGCCTAGTGCCAGAATCAATTTCAAGACCCAGTACATTTCTGACAGTGGGACTAGGCTGAATCACCTGCAGGGGAGAAAAGCTGAGTATGGCTTTAAAATGGACCTAAAGTCAAAAATAAAAAAAAATCTATCCCTCAAAACCTGGTTTGGCATATTACATAGTTGATTTAGTTCAGAGAGACAATTTTGGGATTCTTAAATTGCGACAACATTGTTTATATATCATACAATGTTGTCACTTTCGAAAATGATTGTAATAATTTGTTTACTCACTTGTAATGTACCTCACATTCAGCTCTAGATTTAAATGTTACCTTGAAATGATCAAGGACATGTACCCTTCTTGTTTCACTTGAGCTGCAAGTGGTGCCATCAAATAAGTTGTTGACAAGTGCACCACAGAGATTGTTTATAACAGCTTTATCTGGGAATTAAATCACACTGGAACTGCTAACTCGTATGACAAGAATGTGCAAAACATGGGAATACATTTTGAAGGTCAAGAATCTGTCATTTTAAAGTGTTTACCTTTTTCGGAAATATATTTATTACAAGAATATAATATATTGCGTTTATTACATTAATTATTAATATAATATTATTATTAAGTATGTAGACCCCCGTTCTAACTCCTGGGTTGCTTTAGAATTGCCCATTCTTTAGTTATTTGCTCATTACATTGACCTTACAGCTATGCAATTTTCTCTGGGCCAACAATTGCAACAGAAAGGATCATCTTACTAAATTTAAATAGAGTCTTGCCAAAGCTCATGTACTCATTTATATCTTTCTAGACCTGTCCTGATTATTGTGACACAGAAGCAACAGTCCAACCATCTAGTGGTAGACTATATGAAAAGTGTTGCATATGAAATGCACCTTTACCCCATTGCAACACCATCTATTAAAGTGGACCGACACCCAGGATTTTCACTCTCCTGGGTTTTGGTCCACTTCCGCGACCCCAGAGCGCCCGAAAAAACACACCTCACCCCGCTCCTACGGCACATGCACGACCGCTCGTCCAATCAGCGTGCTCGGAGCCACTGTGGTATCCGCGTCCAAGCGACGTACAACCACATGGCCGGCTCGGGTATGCGCCCAGCTAGAGAGAAGCGCGAGATGCGGCCTCGGCCCGCGCATGCGCTGTTGGACCGAGAGGGGGTGTTGGTCCACTTTAAGTTGCAAGATGGCTCTGGTACCAAATGTGGTCAGCTTCAAAAACCTGGTTTCAATGACTGTTGTACAATGTACTATGTCAAGAGTCCCTGGAGTGCTTCAGTGTCTGACAATGTTCCCAGAGAATCTGAATTTGGTAAATACTGGGAAAACACAACTGATTACACTTACCCTACCGCTAGGGTCAGAGTGAACGGACTTTTATCCGCTCCGTTTCCAATAAGCAATGGCACCCGTCAGGGGTGTCCTTTGTCCCCCCTCCTATATGTTCTTACCATGGAACACCTGGCCGTAGCTATCCGAAACAACCCTGATATTAGGGGCATACAGGTAGGTAATCGTCACTACAAGGCTTCCCTTTTTGCGGATGATTTAATGTTACATCTGACATCTCCGCATACTACCTTTCCAGTTCTCCTTAAAGAGTTCAATCGTTTTAGTGCCGTGAGCAACTTCAAAATTAACTTCTCCAAGACAGAAGCGCTTAACATCTCGCTTCCAAAACAAGAGGTGAACCGGTTAGAGACTAACTACCCCTTTAAGTGGAAACCCCATTCCATCCAATACCTGGGCATCCAAATCCCCGCTAACCTATCCAAGATCTACGAACTGAACTACTCCCCCCTCCTTACTAAAATTGAAGCAGATCTGAACTCATATACCAAGAGGCCGCTCTCCTGGTTTGGTAGAATTAACAGCCTGAAGATGGATATATTACCTAAACTCCTATATACCTTTCAAACGGCTCCTATAAAACTTCCGAGTAGCTTCTTCTGCAGATTGAGAACTGCCTTCTCTAAATTTGTTTGGGGAGTTGCTAAGCCGAGATTGCGGTGGTCGACACTGCTCAGGAATAGGAGGGAGGGGGGTGC
The DNA here is from genome assembly GCA_027917425.1 of Gastrophryne carolinensis. Classification (NCBI taxonomy): domain Eukaryota; kingdom Metazoa; phylum Chordata; class Amphibia; order Anura; family Microhylidae; genus Gastrophryne; species Gastrophryne carolinensis. Next base: position 221,129,623 of record CM051234.1, read on the forward strand.
GGGGCTCCCTGACTTAAAGGCTTACCACACAGCTGCCATTCTCCAAAGGATGGTGGACTGGAAGCATAGGGCAAAGGATAAACTATGGGTACAGTTAGAAAACTTGCTTTCCCCGTGCGGTCCAGCCACTATCGCGTGGGCTGCCCCCCTATCAAGGTCGCAGAGGGAAACCATTCCATTCCTTATGCAGCACTTTTTGGAGATCTGGGATCCCCTGCAGAGCAAACATAAACTTGTACGCAGACCCGGCCCCCTAACGCCGGTATTTGGCAACCCGGCGTTTGAACCAGGGCTTGTATCCAAAAGTTTCCTTATTTGGGAAGCATCGAACGACACCACAATGGGGCAGGTGTTGAGCGATGGGAGGGCACCACTACTGGGGGAGTTGAGGGAGAAGGCGAGAGGCGGGCACGTTTCGTGGCTCCTGCACAGACAGCTCTGCTCATTCATTGCTGCTAATAGCATAGCTGAAGTAACACGGAGCCCACCCACGGAGCTTGAGTCACTAATTACCCAGGAAACCCCTCCCACCCACGTAATATCTTCCCTATATGCGCTGCTTACCAAGCTGACCCATTCTACGCCCCTGAAATATATTGACAAATGGGAAAAGGAGCTGGGTCTTCAGTTTACAAGAGAGGACTTAACCAAGATATACGCCTGTACTCATGGCACATCACCAGCTACTGCTACCCAAGAACGGAATTACAAGATTCTCACGAGGTGGTATAGATGCCCGGCGAGTATCCACCGGTTTGATGGGTCGCACGATGATAGGTGCTGGAGATGCCTGAAGGAGTTGGGAGACATGACTCATATTTGGTGGAGCTGCCCGACTGTTAAAGCCTTATGGGATCAAATCTTTGCCATTTATGAGCAGGTCTCCGGAACCAAAACAGTTAACACACCACAGGTGGCTCTCTTGTCTCTCTTCCAGTGCTCAATCGCTAGTTCTAAAAAAGATGTGCTTAGACATTTTGTAGCAGCCATGCGGGCGGTTATTCCACGGCATTGGAAGTCACAGAGCCCCCCCACGCTGATGGAATGGGTACAAGAGCTGGAACAGATCCGCTACATGGAAAGCCTGATTGCTAGGGACAAGGGAGCCACTGACAGCTACCTGATGACTTGGGCGGGTTGGTTTTCCTACCGAGACTCGCACCTCCCCTCCCTGTTACAAATTAATGCCTAGGCCTGAATAATCAAGGGCAAACTGCCTGGGTGGATTAGAAATTAGAATTTAGGTATTTGCCTTCGTCAATGCTTTCCTGCCCTGGTGCGGGGGGGCCCGCCCGTTCGCTCGCATCCTGACCCTGAGGTCCTCCCCCCCCCCCCCTCCTTCCCTACATCCATGTGCCCCCATTCACCTAGGTAGGAATGACAAAGGAACAAAGTGCTACCATTAGGACCCAATTATAGTTAGCAGCAGGATGGGATCGCGACCCTGTCGGGAAAGGAAATGCTGCTGCTCCCCTTGAAGTAACAGTAAAGGATCCAGACCTCTGCAATAAGGAAACAATAAATAAACTAGATTGGTACATGTCCTGAGTATATGTAGCGGTCATTTATTAAGGTGAATGGACAGTAAAATCATTGTTTAAAAGTCATTGTGTTTAATTGCGAAACTATAATTGTTGTACCCCCTTCTCCCCCCCCCCTTTTTGCTTTCTGTATCCCTCCCCCCTAATTCCCATAAAACCAATAAAATTGATTATAAATTAAAACACAACTGATGCATCTTGTCAGTTGGCTGCTAGAGAAAATATAAATATTTTAAATCAGAGAAATATTAAAAATAACTTCCAATTGTTGCATGTCCCGTCCTCTGCATCTCCCGGGCCCTTCCTGTGAGCATTGCCTGATTGAGATAAAAACATACTCCTACTCTGATCCCTGCACAGGTACATGGCAGAAAATGAGCTAGAACTTGGTGTGACCACTGTGTCAGCAACCTCCTTGGTTGTGATGGGTCACGGCAGGTACTTTTTCCATGGCTGTTGTGCAATCGTGTTGGGTATTGGTTTTGCTTCACAATCCTCAGAGGGAGGTGATGAGGCTTGGACGCTGGAGGTCTTCTTTAATGTTGCAGATTACAGTGCTATTCTAGTGCTATTCTTCTCATCCTTTTTATGCCAAGTAGCCCCTAGCAACAAGAGTTTCTAACGGAGTACCCCCAAGGAGGGGTTTGATTGTATATGTACCAAAATAAGAATGTCAGGGGCCTCATAGAACATTAAAAAGCAAGGAGGAGTAATGTGTCACTGTTAAAATAATATACCAGACCTGTCAGACCCCCTTTTTGTTGACGAGCCCCTGAACATTGATGCATACCACTAGGTTCCGTGTATAGCAGGTTGCATTCTAGAGAACTGTAGGCTTCCAACTTAGTTTGGAGCGAATCCTTTTCAGTATCGGAATGACGTAAAGCTTGGTCTGTAACCAAATGGTTACCAGTACGGCCCAGCTTGCCCAGACCTTAACCCCAACAAACACATTTTGGATGCAATGGAATAAACAGTATGCTAGATTCTTTTAACCAATATCAGTGCTTGTTTATTGTTGCATGATACAATTATTTAAATAGTAAGTAGTGAAATCCCCTAGAAAAAGCAACTGACGTGTTTCTGCCTGGGCACATTTTTGTCCTTCACGGCTGATGACAACAGTGAGAAACTAGCAAATGAACTAGATTATGAAACTAGCATGCATACTGCATTTACTGCAATGAGGACTTGCGACCTTCACTGGGGGATAATGGGTATACTCATTTATATGCCAGAGTAGAACCACTCAGCTGCATGGGAGAAAAGGTATGTTTTTATTTGTTATGTTGTCTGGACAGTCTCTTTAACCCTTTCGCTGCCAGCCTACCTGCAGCTTTTGTCGCCCTCTGTTGCCAGACCATGTTTCACTATTTTGCGCTACACATGTTCAACTGTGATTTTTGAAAGGATTTCCAGGGATTTCCCAGGAAAATGATATATTGTTTTTTTCAGCAGAGTCTGGGCTTCAACATGAAATCTCTTGTTTGTCATTTTTTAGGTGTATTCTCTATACTTTTTGGTGAAATATGTGCAAAAATCTATTTTTTGCAATTTGTCGTGTTTTTTTTGTAATAAAAAATATAAGTTTGTCAATAAAATTTTATTGCGTGCGAAACCCTAATATCTCCCAGTCACAGCGATACCACATATGTATAAGTAGACACCCTTTCCTGCCCAGGAGACTCCCCCAAACTGAAACAGAGCTTTAGGAGATTTTCAGATAAAATACAACTGCGCTATGCGCTATGCGCACCTTGCAGTTTTTCCAGAAAAACAACCATTTACATTTAAAATACCCCCCACAAACTATATATTCTCTGGAAGTACACACCTCAAGCTTTCTAGGCGTACCAAGCTTGTTTATGTGGGCTTAGTTTTCTGGAAGTAATCCCTCAATGCATTCTTTGGTTGCACAAAGTTTTCCTAAAAAAGAATAAAAAGGAAGAATCAAGCCACATTTTCCTAAAAAAAACTATATGCAAACAAGAAAAAACAAGTAAAATCTCAAAAAGCAACATCCCCCGAACAGAACGATACCCAACATGCATAGGTACTGTCAAGAGAAGAGTTGGCAAACACCCCAAAGTAAAGCATGCCCATAACAGTAATTTTACTTTACTTTTACTTGAAGATTGCAGCTCTGTAGACAAAATGCGCACCTTGCAATTTTTCAACCAAAACAACCCTTTACATTTGGAATATCCCCTATAAACCATATATTCCCTGAAAGTACACATGTTAAGCTTTCTAAGAGTACCCAGCTTGTTGTAGTAGGCTCACCTTTCTGGAAGTAATCCCTCAAAGAATTCTTAGGTTGCACAGAGTTTCCCTAAAAAAATGAATAAAAAAACTTAATAAATAACATGTTTTCCTAAAATATAAATATGTAAACAAGAAAAAACAAGCTAAATCTGAAAGAGCAAGGTCCCCCGAGCAGAACAATACCCAACTTGCATAGGTACTATTAACCCTTTTAATTGCCAACCTACTTGAAGTTTTTTCACCCTCTGTTGACAGGTCATGTTTCCCCATTCTGTGCCATGTTTAACCGTGATTTTTGCCGGAATTTTCAGGAAAATTATAGATATATATTTTGCAGCAGAGTTTAGGTTTGAACATGAAATGTCTTGTTTGTAATTTTTCTACTGTTTTTTTAATATTTTTGTGTAAAAATAAATAAATATGTTTTAGACAATTGTCTCCTTTATTGTAAATAAAACATTTACTTTATTAGAGAAAAACATATTGCGTGTGAAAGCCCAATTTCTCCTGATTACAACAGTACCACATATGTATCAGTAGCTCCCCCATTCTTGCCCAGGAGACCCCCCAAACTGAAAATAGCACTTTATACCATTTACAAATAAAATACAACTACTATCCACACTATAAACATACGGGGTTAATTTAAAAAAAATGACACAAGGTCCCCCCTCCCGGGGGGGACCCCAATTTTTGGGGAATTTTAAGGGTTAAAAACCCTTAAAAATCCCCAGAAAATTGAAATGGGGTCCCCCTTACCTAGCATTACCAGCCCGGGACCAGCTATGGGGGCTTGTAGGAACAGAGTGGAGGGGCCAGCTTTTGTGGCCCCCCACCCTGCAGCCTACAAGCCCACATAGCCTGTGTGGGCCCGGGCTCTTCTGCCCCCCCCCCCCTGGGCTTTGGGGAGGCAGGTAATTGGGGGTGCTGGGGGTTAATGGCAAGTCTCCTGCTAGCGGTCTCATGGACCCCTTACCAGTTCACAAGGGGTTAAGTGTAAAAAAAAAGACACTGACACATAAGAAAAAATATTTTATCATTATTTTTTTTTTTACTTTTTAATACTTACCTCCCATCCATCCCTGTGTCCCACGCTGATCAATCTGGCTTCCTGCTCTCCTGCTGCAGCTGGAAGCCTTTTAAAGCTGCTAGGCGACAGAACACAAAGGGTTAATTTAAAAATAAAAATGACATAGGGTCCCCCCTCCCAGGGGGGGGGACCCCATTTTTTTTGTGTGCAATATAAGTTTATTCAAATTTCAAGGTTAACAATGAACATCGAAACACAGCAGGGTAACAGTGACAGGAATGATAACCAACAGGCATGTCGGTCCACAGGGTCAGCTAATACAAGTCTAAAACAATAATATTATTCAAGTCGGCATCTACCCGCAGCTGCCCCCTCGGTTTCACGACATGATGAAGCGGACCGTACTCTGACCCCATAAGCAATAAGCTTGCCAACCTTAACCTTCAGCTGAAAGCCACGATTTACACATAGGGCCAGTCTGGGGGTCCGTCGGTCATAAACAACGACGGGTCAACAGGTCCCGTCAAGGTAGAAATGTTGTAAATGGGAGTGGGCAGAGCCGACACAGTCCCCTGCAGACCTCCAAGGAAAACAAGAAAGAGAAGGAAAAGAAAACACTAGAGGAATTCAGAGGGGGAGGGAGGGGGCGCGGGGGGGGTTGGGAGAAATAAGGGGGGGGGGAGAGCAGCAGAAGCAGAAGCGCGCGGTCGGGCTCCGTCTATGGTGTCTCAGAGGACAAACGATTGTCTCTGTAATCAATCCATGCAGCCCATGTCCTCCAGTGCTTTTCCTGCATGTCCCTGACTTCCAAGGCCCTCTCCTCCATTCTGCGTATAACCTCCACCTCCTGGGCCCATTCCATGAACGTCGGTAAAACCGAGGACTTCCAATGTCTTGGGATAATTGTTCTCATCGCTGTTATGAAGTGTCTTAAAACTCCCTTTTTGTTACTAGAAATGGACCCAGGAAGCAGAGACAACAGCGCCAGCTGAGGGGTGTTCTGCACTGCATCCCCCACAATAGAATTATAGGTCGACAGGACCCTCTCCCAGAGGTCCCTGATAGCAGGACAGCTCCACCAAACATGCAACATGGTACCAGGCTCCCTCAAACATCGCCAACACTTATCTGAGCAGGACTTATTATATTTATGCATATCCACCGGGCACCTGTACCACCGGGCCAAAACCTTGTAATTCCGTTCCTGCGCGGCACACGGAAGGGGACCCCATTTTTTTGGGAATTTTAAGGGTTAAAAACCCTTAAAAATCCAAAAAAATAATGAAATGGGGTCCCCCTTACCCAGCATTACCAGCCGGGGACCAGCTATGGGGGCTTGTAGGCACAGAGTGGGGGGGCCAGCTTTTGTGGCCCCCCACCCTGCAGCCTACGAGCCCACATAGCCTGTGTGGGCCCGGGCTCTTCTGCCCCCCCCCCTGGGCTTTGGGGAGGCAGGTAATGGGGGTGCCGGGGGTTAATGGCAAGTCACCCGCTGCGGCAAGCGGGTGACTTGCCATCCCCCAGCCCCCCATAAGAAAAAAAATGATCTTTATTTTATTTTTTTTTTACTTTACTCACCTCTCCTGTGTTCCCCGGCGATCTGCGATGACAGCCTGCTCGTGTGTTTGAAGGAGAGAGCCTGGGGAGGGGGGGCGATCTCAGCCCTCTCCTCCTCCCCATCTGCCCTCCTCCAGGCACACGAGCAGACTGATTGTCTGTCTCACGGTGCCGGCATTAAGAGGGCTGCTGGTGACATCACAATGATGTCAACCGGCCCCGCCCCCAAGGGGTGGGGCTAGCAGACCCGTTCCAGGAAGTGGGAGGGGAGGGCAATTTCTGCCCTCTCCTCGCCACGGAAGAGGCTGGGGGGGGGCGATTGGAGGCCCCCCCAGTAAAGAGGACACCCATCGGGAGACAGCGCGGCCTCAGGTAGGTAAATGTCATTTTGATTTTTATTTTTTTTTTACAGTTAGCAGCTGCTGCTGCCGAAGCGGGGGGGGGGTATTCCGGGGGCTCTCCTGGAGCCATCCGACCCCCCACCAAATTAAAGGGGAGACCCGGCCGGATCCAACGAGGGGTCAGGTGAGTATTTTTTATTTTTTTTACTAGCAAGTCAAGCACGTAACACCTACGGGCTTGGCACTTAAGGCCCAGCCAAGCCAGCACGTAGGTGTTACGTGCTTGGCACTTAAAGGGTTAACCTGGTGGTTCTTGAGACCCTTTCAGGTGGTTCAGGTTGTTTGACCTGTACCCAATCTCATCTGCTGCCATCTATATTTTACTCAAACCTGATTTGCTCAGTAAGTACAAAACTGCTCTAAATGGTGATGCAAACTATTTATGTGCATCTCATGTACTTTACTTCACTGGGATTTTTTTACTTAACACTTTATAGTGGGGATAGTAATTGTATTTTATTTGTAAATGTTCTAAAGTGCTCTTTTCAGTGGGGGGGGTCTTCTGGGCAGGAATGGGGGGGGGCTACCCATACATGTGTGGTATTATTGTAATAGGGAGAAATTGGGCAATATGGTTTTCTTTAATAAAATAATAGTTTTATTTAAAATAAAGGAGACAATTTTCTAAAATGTATTTTCTTTACTCAAAAATATAAAATAAAACAGTAAAATTGCAAACAAGACATTTAATGTTATTAAAGCATACATTTTGCTGCAAAATATATATATATATATATATATATATATATATATATATATATATATAATTTTCCTGGAAATTCCTGCAAAAATCACAGTTTAACATGGCGCAAAATTACCTATCAACAGAGGGTCCCAAAATTTCAAGTAGGCTGGCAGATAAAAGGGTTAAAAGTAGCTATGCATGTTGGGTATTGTTCTGTTCGAGTAAGCTTGTGCTTTCAGATTTAGCTTGTTTTTTCTTGTTTGCATATTGATATTTTAGGAAAACTTGTTTTTCATACTGCTTTTTTATATTTTTTAGGTAAATCCTGTGAAACCAAAGAATTCATTGAGGAATTACCTCCAGAATACTGTGCCCACGTCAACAAGCCTGGTAGGCCTAAAAAGCTTGAGGTGTGTACTTCCAGAGAATATAGTTTGTGTGGGGGGGGTATTTCAAATGTAATGGGTTGTTTTTCTTGAAAAACTGCAAGGTGTTTCAGTTTGGGAGAGTCTCCTGGACGGGAAAGGGTGTCTACCAATACATGTGATACCGTTGTAAGTGGGAGATTTGGGGATTTTACACGCAATAAGATTTTATTGACAAACTTTCATCCAAAGATATTGGGAATACCCTTAAAAATGACAACCAAGACATTTCATGTTAAAGCCCAGACTCTGCTGGAAAAAAAACAATATATACATTTTTCTGGGAAATCCCTTCAAAAATCACAGTTGAACATGTGTAGTGCAAAATAATGAAACATGAGAGTGACAAAAACTTTAGGTAGGGTGGCACTTTAAGGGTTAAATAGCAGTTTTGTGCATTTTAATATAGTATTGACATCCCTCAAGTACCATTGAGATAATTATAAAATGGTGCTTGATGCGAAAAGGTTGGGAACCCCTGATCTATAGCTATCCCAATTTTAACCCCTTAGCGTGATGTTCACAACCTAACACTTAAACCTAACACTAAAGTTTGACCCAGATCTACTTAGTTTGCTGCACATCTCTCCAGCCTGAAATATTTATGGCAAAAGAAGAAGGCATATGTAGGTCCAAAGAAGTAGTTAGGAGAGTATTTTAAGCAAGATCAGAAATCCAAGTTGAGTTGAAATCATCAAAAAACAAAGCATATTAATCATATTTTAACTGAAGCCTGGACGTGAGGTTAACGCAAGATAATTAACTGGCGCTATTGATAAGACTTGTGGCAAAATTCATGATAGATTTGGTTACGTGGACGTTTTCTTAGTGGAGATCTGATTGTTGCTAGTCCGGCATGAAGCAATTCACCTGATCACCAGATCGGAACCCGCACCCCAGCTCTTGCTTCCACCATCACCTTGGACATGAACTCTATTCACTGGCACTTCTGTGCCAACTCCTGCCCCCACCATCAGTTACAGGGGCATGAGCGTGCCCTCTCTATACATTACAATGGAGAGGACATATTAGGCCTTGGCACACACCCCTCAAATGCAATGATGAGGGTGTGGCTGTGGCCCAAAAACTGATGGCAAGTTGCGAGCCAGGCACGCCATCAAACCTGACCCCATGTTCAAGCCCCAGAGCGGACTATAGCACAGGCTCAGATCCAGGGATCAGGTGAGTTGCTGATCAGTAGAGATGATCTTCGAATAAATGTTCGGATTTGAACCTGGTCCCCACTGAAATCAATGTAATCGTGCTGCTCTAACTCACCTCAGCCCCGATCCCCACTTCCTCAGCGACGGCGGAGCGGCTGTTGTGTTTTAATTTGGCCCCAGCCAGGGCTACAAAAAGATGTATATATATGTATATATGCAATGCTGCAATGGGCCGCTAATAAATATTTTTTTCCAGTTAGAACAATGTGCCCCAGATTTTGCAATCTTCCCATTAAGCAATTTTGGGGCATTTGCCCACTTTAATTGCTTTCAAGAAAGCCAAAAGTGCATTGTAAATACTTTTTCCCTCCCCTCTCCTCCCCTCCCAATTTAATGGGATTGGGATTTGGGTGTTGCAGAACCAGAATATTGCAAACTATTGGTGCAGAACTGCACCAGAACAGAGCAGAGGCAGATTCGGCTCATCACTTAAGAACATAATCGTCAACTTAGTGCTCTTGTGTACTGTACTTTGGAGAGGTTACACAAGTTTACGATTTGGCGCCATGTTGATATCGAATGTTCCAGCCTTTAATAATTGAAAGCTGGCACGCTAATTGGGTCATATTACCAAACCATTTGTAACTAAGGAGAGGTTCTTTACAGTCCTGGGATGCAATTACAGAGCAGTGCATAAATAAACCTCAGGCATTCTTACTACTATATTAATGTTTTGTTTTTTTTTCAAATCTGTTATTTAAGAGTTGCAGGAAACACTTTGGAATTAGTCACTGCACAAGAACTGATAATAAACACAATTTGAATACCCCTTTTTACCTTTAGTGGTTTTACATTTCCCTTGGGGCTGATCATTTTTTGTTCCCAGGACTTTACTACTGGGGCTCTGAATATTTTACTACAGATATGGTCCTAGGCTGTGCCTCTGTACATACATACATGATTAACCATTGGTGAACCCTAGTGGAGTCTATCCGGTTTGGAATTCAATATTCCTGAATGTCGAGTACAATGGCTCCAGCTCTATAGGAGTATGGGAGTCTCCTCGACCCCCTTACAGTTCACAAACAATAAAAAAATGTAAAAATTGAATAAAAACGGTCTTTCCCTTGTTCATTGCCAGGCCATGTCCTCTCTGCAAGTCTGACGGTTCAGGGGCTCCCTTCTGGTCCAGCGAGCTGCATCCTTCTGATGTTGGGGAGCAGCTAATGCAGTCACTCCACTGCAATCAGGTGTGCAGATTGACACAGGTCCTCCTTTCTTCTACCTTGGTGTCCAATGATCTATGTCACTGGAAAGGTAGAGGCGTGGAGGGGATTTCCTGGAGTAAATTATTTCTGAAGGTAAACTTAGAGTTTGAACTTTAAAATAGACCTCCAGCCAAAAATGACTGGGTGGCTGCCCCCCTTTGGGCATCCTATTTTCATAAGCACCATTGCCTTAATAGGAGAATGAAGCCCAAAACTGCTGCTGGGTTACTCCACTCATCCTGTGTTTTTCCTTTAGTAGTTGTCATTGTAAGTGCAATGCTAAGTTAAAAGGAGAAATGTATAAAACTCCAAGCACATTGCAGCCTATCATAAGATCGTGAAGAAAAAAATCACTTTTCAGGTCTCAAGAATATAGGCTATTAGAGGGGTCAACCTAACAAACAAACATTCAGGAGTAAGTAAGAAGTCTTTTGGCGTGATCTTCCTTTAAAAGAACTCCACTTATTGGAAATTTAGTGCTTTGATGGAAATGAAGGGAAGGAAGCTATGGCGGGTTTTGTAAATATTTGCTCCATCACAAAGAAACTGAACAGTGTGCTGCAGCTAATGGTTGAAATTTGCCATTAGTGTAGATGTCAGCTAAAATCCATGAAGAAAACAATATCTTTTTCATATACGTCAGGTGGTCCTGTCAGTGAATAGGCCCAGGTCACCAGATGCACCAAACACCCTCTCTAATAAAACTACTTAGAGCAGGACAGACAAGCATCTCAAACACATGTTGCTCAAGTCCTGACCACTGGCTTCTCTTGGACAATCCACAGACTAGACAAAAAAAATACTTACAGATCTTGCTTTTCAACAGTGCTGCAGAGAAAGGAATCCGGGCTACAACCTCTCTGTACATGACCACCAGCAAGCCCTACAGTAGAGGGGGCTTCCACCACACATAATCTGCCCTTGTGTAGTATCAGCTGAAGCAGACATACCCCCAACCTGTACATACAGATTGCCCACATTAAAAATCATCCTACCTGCATCTACTGCATTTTCTGAGCCTCTAAACTGGCAGGCCATGGAGTCTCATACTGCCTGAAGACAGGAAGTGTCTTCTGACTATGCTGTTCTGAATTCTGGGATTGCTGTCCTTTTCCTGACCCCAGCTCTGCTCTGTCTTTGCAAAGCACAGCTATAATGCGCCCCCCCTGCACTCCCCCCCCCCCTCCTCAGTATGTGATGCTTCTGAGGCAAGATGGTGGCGTCCATATTCTAGAGTCCTGAACAGAATTGCAGCCCAGCGGGGGAAAGAATAATAAGTAAACTAATAAACTAAACAACTAACATAGGCTATGGGTTGAGGTGTTTGTAATTTACTGTTAGTTGATTAGTTTATTATTGTGTGCAGCTCAATGGTTACCTTTCATCCACTGATGTCATCTTGAGATTTGCAGGTATTTAACCCTTACTGGATGGTTCATTCTGCTCGTTTGTTTCATCCCTGATGAAGGGGTACAGGCTGCCCCAAAACGTTGGATAGCATGAACAACGCATTTTTTTTTTCTAATATTATGCACTTTTGTCAATATATTATTTGGAGCTATTATTTAGTGTTGGCTTTTTCTGTTCTGTTGTCAATTAAATGTAAGTTACCCTTTTATACACTGACAAGTCATGCCTCAAGACTTAGGGGTTGTTTTAGTAAGAGCTGAAGAAAATTCTCTCGAAAGTAAAAAAATTCACTGTAAGTGAAAAAAGCATGAGTGTGTAATTGTTGATGAATCACCATCTAGGAAGACAATGAAAGGCAATGATACTTTACTACCGCGTAAAAAGGTGTAAAAAGTTCACTACTTTTTTTTTAGGAGTAAAAAGTGTTATTGAGTTTCATTGTCTTCCTTAGCTGGAGAATTTCTTACTACCAAGAGAATTTTTTTCAACTCTTACTGAATCAATGTCAAAATATATGTATGCAAATCCCCCCCAGCAGCAAAATTCCTTCTCCTGTCTCGGTATATAGTGAAACACTGATCTTCAACTGCTGTGCAGATAAACAATACAGACATTTCCAACAGCATTCATGTCCCAGGCTAATGACTATGCAAATACATGGGCAGCCAGGACATTTGGTTAGCAAAAGCAGTCTCTGACCGTTTTCAGAAGCTATATTAGAATAATGCAGCTTGTGTTTTAGGTCATCCACCAGGGGGCGACATTTCATTAATGAAGGCTGGGGGCGGATACGGCTAGGCTGCTATATATATATATATAGAGAGAGAGCAAGTTCCAAGTTACCAGTGAGTGAGAAGCTGAGTGTGCTGCAGCTCTGAAGACTTGGGACTGTAATAGAGGTAATGCAGTGAATCTACTACCAAATTAAGCATTATTTTCAGATTTAGTATATAGTCAGGTTCTGTATTTTGGTGTATATATTAACAAGTGCTTATTAACTGTAATGAAAAAAGTGTAAATTTTTAAAAAAGTGTAGGACAATTTTTAATACATAGGTGCACACTGTATAGCAACTAAAAATCTGACTTTGGTGATGCCGTTGAACCTGACCCATTCAGTTACTGTAATTTTTCTTTGGTCCTGCACTGGTTTGGAGAGTTTTTTTTTTATACAGTGCAATCTTATTTGGTGGCACTATAACAAAAAAGTAATATAAGCAGAGTATTAGGAGTTGGATGTGAAATAAGAAATAGGACAACAAATACATGCTGTACTAGAGATGTGACAGAAGTGCAACAGATACACATTGATACTGTAATACATTAGGAGAGAGGGTCCTGCCCCTGTGAGCTTACAATCTAAAGTTTTGTATTCATATGAATCATTTTTGAAATGAGATGAGTGCCTGTGTCCAAGTGAAATCAAGGAAGCAGTATGTGGAGTTAATGTGTAACCGGTTGTATAATGTTATCTATTTTGATATATGGAACCTAATTTGCTTTGCAGACAGTTACTGTACAGGTCGGAGTGCCCCTGCAATATTTAGTTACATGATATTAAATAAAGGTCACACATGGGATTTACAGTCGAGTGTATCTGCTGCAGCTACAGTTGGTTGCGCAGTATCACTGTCATTTTCAGATTACAAATGCCTTTTGTGGCTTTCGGTTGTGTAAACCTACTTCTAGAAATGGAAAGCGTTTCTTCAGAACACCCATTAGTGAAATTCAGGGTCTGATGAATTATTAAACAGCATTAACATCCAAAAACAACTTTTTGTCTACATAAAACACTGTCCATATACATAGTTCTAAAAGCTTCTGTACATCGATATGTTAGTGATTTGTTTATCTTAGTGTCAATTAAAAGAGTTGATGAAAGTGCAGGACAAGCCTGTCATTGATGACGTTTTGTCCTGACATGTCCCAAGACAGAAGAATGGCCGTCCTTTACAAAAACCCATTGTTCCTGGATCGAGATCAGTAACTGAGATAAGCCAGATAGTTCTGCATCCACAACTTGTTGGAGCTGGAAAGCGATACACTGTTGCAGAAACACATCTCCAGTGATGGCCCATAGGGAGGACATAAAATCACATGCTAATGCTTAAAGAGAACCCAAAGATTTTGACTTTTTTAGGTTTTGTTCCTCCTGGTGGGGGCATCCTGCTGTGTGTATCCCCTGGGATCAGCCATAAACTATCGTTGATCCCAAAGGAATATGTGTGGGCCGCTTAGCCAATCAGCAATGCTTGTTTAATTCAAATTTCTGAGCTAAAAGCAGGTTGAAAATCTGAATGGAGCAAGCACATCCCCAGTCGCCTTAGCTGTGTCTGTGACTTTCCTGGGTTTTGTTCCATTCCCCTGGGGCATCTCGAATTGGGATGCCCCGCTGTATGAACACCCAAGAATGCCACCTCTTCCTAGTTCCTACAGCACATGCGTGAGCACTCTTCCAATGAGAGACGTCTGCCATGACTGTGAGATTCGGCAAACGGCTCAGATTGAATTCAATAGGGGGCACACCCTGCCACATCCCCCACATCCCCAGCCGTGTCGTTGGTCAAGGAAGAGTTTAGTGAGTAGTGGTGTTCTGGACGGTTTTACACAGCGGGGGAAGCCAGTAGCTGGCTCTGGAATCTAAAAGTTTCCTTTGGTGGGTTTTGTTCAGTTTTACCCTCATATGATATGTTGTGTAAGCCCTTTTAAAAATCAGCCTTTTGCTGGTCTCAGACACACACTTTACGAAAACTTTACGGTATCGTTGTCTATACACAATGAGAGAAGATCCTTTTTAACACTTTTCATCACATTGTTGCACAATACAAAGTGCAACTTTATTCATTAACGACAACTAATCTACTGAATAGATGATAAACTCCCAGAACACGTCAGGCAAACCAAAAACACTGTGTTAGTCTTGGCTGTCCTATACTACCCTGATGGTGGCCCTGGGTGTCCTCTGTTGGACCACTAAAACACAGTATCAGTCCTTGCTGAGTGAAGATCACATAGATGACTCTTTAATTGCCAGCCTACCTAGAGATGTTTTCCACTCTCTGTTGCCAGACACTATATATGTTTAACTATGATTTTAAAACCATTAAAAATAAAAAAACAAAAATGGTGTGCCCCCCCCCCCCCCAGATCTTTTATTTATTTTTGTCCTACTTACCTCCATCCCACGCCGGCCGATCGCTCCTCTGACAGCCGGCAGTGATCAGTGAAAGCCGGGAACATAAAAGAGAATCAGAGAACACAGATCCTCCGTCCGGCCAGCCTGCTGCAGGGTGGGGCTCTTTATACCCTCATGATGTATTTTTATCCTTTTTAATGTGCCATAAGGGCCCATAGAAATGTATTACAGGCAAAAAAACAGTGGCCGTAATCACAGAGCCTTCTGAAATGATACGGGTCTTCTGGGGATAGCATGTTTTAGAGTGGCCATTAAGCAATAGGTGCTCTTAAAGTGGACCAACACCCAGGATTTTCACTATCCTGGGTGTTGGTCCACTTCCGCGGGGCACCCCGATCGGGAAACCCCCCAGAAAGCCCCTAAAATCTTACCTTATCGGCTATGGACAAGAAATACGGATAAGCCGAGAGGCGGCGGCTTATCCGTCGCCGATAAGGTACGTTTTTAGGGGCTTTCTGGGGAGTTTCACACAGCGGGGCATCCCAATTTCGGATGCTCCGCGGGGAGGGAGCTGATCGGCCCGGGAATCTTATAGATTCCCGGGCCGATCAGGGGTGGGTGTTGGTCCACTTTAAGGTGTTTGTCAGGCATAAGCATGAGCCCTGAAACTGGCGAGGCAGCATGCTGTCAGCCGACGTGCTGAAACCAGATCAAGACTGTGGGAGTTATACATTTTATTTGTTCTTAAAGCCACTAAGGGTTTTTGAAGTACATTAAAATGTAATATGTTCATTTCATGTATTTTAATAGAAATGCATTTTCAGATTGTATATACCGTATTTTCACCCTATAAGACGCACCTAGGATTTGGAGCAGAAAAATGAGAAAAAAATATTCTGAACCAAATGGTGTGCTAAAATACCCCACTGCCTGTAATTGGGGCATCCCAATTACAGGCAGTGAAGGGTATCCCAATTACAGGCAGTCAAGGGCTTCTCAATTGCAGACAGTGAAGGGCATCCCAATTACAGGCAGTGTGTGCGCATCCCAAATACAGTGTGCAGCATGCCCCCCCCCCCCCCCCAAAAAAAAAAACACATTCCCCAGCAGCCATCTCTCTTACACACACAATTCTTACCGGAGTCCGCTGCCTCCAGAAGTGCTGCTGCCACCACTTCTTGGTCCCCGTAGCTGCCCACTTACGCTCCCGCCGGTTCCGACTTCTGGGTGGGCATGGCCTGCGTCACTGAGTGCTGGCAGGAGTCACAGGCCACGCCCCCTATTTGCCTGAATCGGATGTGTACAGCGGCGACTACAGAGACAACTGGATGGCGGTGAGGGCCAGCGGAGGCAGTGGCGAGGGCAACGGAAGCCGGTAATGTATGTGTATGTGGTTTTATGTCGGCAGGAGACGTGGGAGCTAGGAATGTACGCTTTTTATTTTTTTTGCATTGACGCACTGACAAATTCTCACCATTTAGCATGAATGCAGCCATCCTGCTCCCATTTATTGCCTGGGAGATTGTGAGCCTTATTTACCAAGACGGGCACACTGCGCTGCTTCAAACAGCTCCAATCCCAACTGAAGTGAAGATGTGAAATCCAGCTCAACACCTCCAGATAAAACATAACTGTTAATATGTTGAATAAAATGTCATTACAGAAAGCCTGCTTCAGAGAATGACCTGAGACCATTTTACCTATTTATTTTCTACATATGCAGAAACTGAATTAGGTTAGGGGCCTGACAATATCAGATGCATACCACCACATGACCTCATATCATAAAAGGGAGTTCAACCAGGAATATGTTTTATAAATATTTTGAGAATTACTAGTTCTCAGGATGTGTCTCTTAGAGCTAGAGATGTTATACACTAAACTGGGCATCAGGTAAATGATGCTACCTTGCAGGAGCCATCACTGTATCTGGACACGGGGGTGAGGATGACATATTGTTCCATACATCCAACTAAATGTTTAACAAACTATAATTTTCAGATGTATTTATTCTGGTGTGAGCAGAGTGCTGGGTGACAGGTGGGTGGATGACCTCCTTTTGCTTAGGGAGGCAGACTGGGTTGTCTGCACATTATTATTATCATTGTTTATTTATAAAGCATTATTATTTTCGTAGCACTGTACAAAGTAGATGTTAATATCTGAAGAGAGGGGCTGTAGTTATAGAGGTTGTAATATATACCCTGGAGCTCTCAAAATGTCCTATCAGATTTGATAGGAATGGTTCGTTTAGCCTTGAGTTTAAGGTCGGAAGTCTCTGGACCCAGGTGGGGGTTCTCAAAGCATTCAGTCAAGCCATCTGTCTCTTGAGGCTGCTCAGGGAACCTGATGTTTTCGGGGAAAGAGCAGCAAATGAAACCATCCCCCGAGGTCTGTTAAACTGTCTGCCCATTGCTCCTAAGTAGTGTTAGTTGTACCGAAATATTCAAGGTAGTTCCCAAACACGGACTTCAGCCAGTGTTCGAGTTCGGCCCAAACACGTAAAAGCTGGTTGATGGGCTGCTGACCAGTCCATCACCCACTTCGGCAAAAGGGTGCAGCAGCAGGAAGCTGCCATACAACTTACCTGGACCCCGATCCGGTCCCTGGTCACAGTTGGTCTGTAAATGGCCTACGGCCACTCCTATAAGTGAGGACTCTCCTAGTGCCAACACTGCCAGCTGGCACTAGGCGTCCTCACTCATAAGAGGGGTGGCCACCTTTCTGTGGAACACCAACCATGACCAGGAATCAGATCAAGGCTCAGGTAATTTGTATATCAGCGCTTCCTGCTGCACACTATGCAAAGTTCGGCTGTACTTTGGGGGGTTTGTCCAACACTACTCCTAAGCAATAAAAGATCACAGAGGCTACTCAGCCTTGTCTCCATAAAATGTCTATAGTGCTGTGGGTCTGTATGTGCATCTATTGGGAAGTCTATTTAAGCCAAACCCTGTCAAGACATAGAACTGTAGAATGCAAGTTGCAGAACTTTTTGACTTTTTATGTACTTTTATACCAATATAAATTGTTTTATTCAAGTGACTGCCATGCAAGTGACCTTTACTCTCTTCACACAAACTCTTATCTGCGCATGTTGTGCGGTCATAGGCAAGAGAGCTATCCGATACTATTTTGTCCCAGAACAGTCCTGGCTAAACTTAAAATGTAACCATTCTATGGTGCATGCTCTGTACACAGTGCAGTACAATAGGAAGTGGTTTCCATTTCTAGCTTCAAGCTGGAATTGCTACAAGGCAACAACAAAACTTTGCAGGCACTCCATGTGAAAAAGTGGTGATTTTTTAGGGTATTTAAAGGGTATTTCCCTTCAGGTTACAGCCTCTCCTCTTAAAGATGGCCTACAACCATTGGAGGTCCCCTTTCTTTACCCCGCCCTTGGCAATAAAAACATATCACTTTAGCCCTGCAGCTGCACTACCAGGAGGGGACTGTTGCTTGGACCAAAACCATGTCCAGTTCTCATCACCTTGCTGGGCTCACACCACCTTGGCCATTATGTTCTGCTAATGCTATTGAACTGGTGTACTTAAATTGGACCAACACCCATTATTACTTTAATGGGTGTTGGTCCCTCTCTCTGCCAATAGCAAGAACCTCGGGGGGGGGGGCAGCCAGAACGCAGGAGCCCTCTCGCCCCTAAATGTACAGAACGCGGAGAATACTCACCTTCATTAGAAGCCAGCCCAGAGAAAGAAGTCCCATGATTGACTGCTGGGCGGTCACGTGGGCAGGTCCTGCCCGGCGGCCAATGACGGGGGCCCTTTTTCTGGTGCTGGCTCGTAATGAAGGTGCATTTAGGTGCAAGGGAGCTCCAGCGTTCTGGATGCGCCCCCCCCCCCAAGGTTTTTGCTATCAGCAGAAAGCGGGACCAACACCCGTTAAAGTAATAACGGGTGTTGGTCCAGTTTAAGTAAGGTTAAAGAAAAACACGCACAACAAAATGTAATATTTTTAATAAACTAGCTTAACTTATTTTTCTCCAGGGTTACCAGCCCCTATGCTTGGTACCGGAGCTAGTTGGCTCATTGGGTGGGGTTGTGCTTTTTTTTCTATTTAATAAAATAGTAAAAACAGAAGACTATTGCTGGTTGTCATTTTCATTGATAAAAACGATACCAGCTAAGACGACATGGCTTTTATAAATGAAATCATTTACAATTCACTGACAGTGATTCAGTAAACTGTCATGCGAGTTGTAAAATCCCATGAGGAAGTGAGAATTCTCCCATGCTTCGCCCGTCCCTGAATCATGCGATTGAGCAAGAATTTCTGCATGCGAGTTGGAATCAGCTGATAAATGAGATATTCTCACTGGCACTAAATAGACCCTATTGGAATATATTAATAAATGGCATCAGGGGACAACATACAGACTTCATTTACTCCCTGTACTTGCATCTCAATGTTTTTATAAGGGAAACAAATAGAAAAACACTTTTAACTGCTACAATTCATTTTAAGGATAGATGGATTATAAGCAAACTGCACTAATAATGCACCTTACAGAAGTTTTGAATGCACTTGAATGCCCAGGTGTAATTTGTGCAAATTTGGTACTATATAAATTGCATTCTTGTATATAATCATTAAAATGACCTACAGCAAAAGTGCAAACAAAGGACCATAGGCAGAATGTGAATTTGTCAGGCAAACACTCTTCTTATTATCTAGATGTTTTTGTGATTTGGTTTGGAGTGGATTTTTAGAATTCCTTTAACATGTGCAACACCTACACTGAACATTTAATTAAGTGCAAAGACGAATCATTGAAGCTGTGATGGGAGTTTTTGGCAGATTTTTTGAATTCTTGGAGTCATGCCTCTATGTTATACTCCATTCAAACCTTTTCTTCATTTTGGAAAAAAAGTAGAGAAGGATTAGGGCTATTGTAACCTTTTTTTCTGTATGTGCTTGATTGGAAAGATACATTGCCCATATTGCTTTCAAACCGGTTACTATGTGTATGGCCTTAATAAACAATTGTGAACTTATTATATATTGCCAGCTATAGGCTCAGTAGTAGAGGGGTTGGTCTGGAAGACAAGGGTGATAAAGGAGTGGCACAACAAAAAGTGTGCATGGCTTGGGGTGTGATTAACTTGGAAAAGCTTATGGCTTATGGTGTGGCTTAATCAGAATAGCTGTGATACGATTCACCATAGTTGGAAGTATGACGCAAGTTCTGCATGGCCCAGAAAAAGACAGCTAATTCTTACCTGAAATTTTCACCACCAAATAGTAGTACAAACTTTACTTCTGTATTTGGTATTCCCTACTACTAAAATGTTACTACTAAAAATACTTTAGCCATTTCGGGGGGGGGGGGGGGGCATATCTGTCTTTAAAAACGTTTTAAATTATGTAGTAAATGGGCAATAGCTTTGTGGTTGAATAGTTATACAAGATAAGTGATTATCCTGGTTTAAAACAATGGTTGCTCAGTTACAGGCCCCACCTGCATTCCTATTAAAAACTGCCACCCACCTATATTCCCTGGCACCTGTCTCACCATAATATTATCCAGCAACAATTGATGCCAGAGAAAATCTATGTTTCCACAAAACATTTATTCACAGGACTCCTGAGCCCTGCAGCATTCTATATCTATAAGGAGCTTTCCCACCAGAATCTTCGCTTACTTTACTACCAAAGGTGGACAACTAAATTAATAAATGGAATGGGGGAACTAAGGTACCATGAAAGATTGTCAAATTTAGGTTTATATATTTTGGAAAATATGAGAGTATATATTTTCTAAGAGAGTATTACTAAGACTCAGGGGGCAACATAGAGGGAATGCCATGATACATGAGAGCATTAACCCCCCCCCCCTTTTTTTGGTGTGCAGCACCCTAATCTTTTTCATATATTTTAGAAAAGAGACACCTAAGAGGTGACCAAATAACTATGTATAAATATATCTGGGGTCAATACAAATATCTGTCCCACAATCTATTTAAAGGTGGGACTAATTAAAATTTGGAGGCTTTCACTAAGGTTGGAGGAGAGATACTTCTTGCACAGCCAAAGCCAAAATAACACTAATAAACAGACTGAACTGGGTGGACTTCATCTTAGTTCTTAAATACTATGTTTCTTGATTTTTTACTATATTACCAACTGAACCATCTATTTGATTTTAGGTTAGATGAGGATCTTAAACAACAAAGATTTGATTTATATAGGGATTGTCAAATCAGACTTTAGAGTGTGTGGCTGTTATGAGGTATGACTCGTGTTATATCAAGGGCACCCCTTGATGGAAATGCTGTTTAATTAGTTAAAAATAGTTTAACTAGTAAAACAATAACTAGTTTAAGTAGACTAACAGTCAAAAATGAATGTTGATCCCCTTTAATCATCGGCTGGAGGGCGACCAGCGATCACACAACACAATGGCAAGGGAAACCCAAACCCTGGCCATCATACTCACAGATCCTGACCATCCGAGACCAGTGGAACAATACCTTTAACCCCTTAGCTATCCTAGAGAGATAACAAAAAAATAAAAAAAATGTCCTTCTATTAGCAGGGGCAGCTCCAGACAGAGTGAATGGTGTAGGGTCCTGGCACACAGGGTGAGAGGCCAGTTAGTGGCAACAGTCTGCTCACCCAAACCTAAAAGCTCCTCTTATCACAAATTTAAGGCAAAACAGGTAGGGGACCTTGTGATCCTCTGTTTGTGGCTTGATCTGTTATTGTCACATACCATGTTGTGGATCAGCCGATTTAGACACAGACTATTGCTAGAAGTACCGCCTTCAGCAAGTCTGGTTTTTGCCAGGGTCCCACAGCTTCTTAAGGCAAGTGCTGAGCCTAGAGTTCAGTACGGACTGCGTGCAGGAGCAGAGCCGAGAAGATCAAATTCCAGGTAAGTGCAAAAACAGAGCTAGCCATTCAGAGTTTAGGCGAGTGCAGGAACAGAGCTGGCATGCAGAAACAAGGCCATAGTATGGAGATGAACAACTACAGGCACCTTCCAAGTGCCTCAGGCCTTCTTTTATAGGCCACTAGGAAGTGTCTGCTGCACATGCTCAGTATCGCGAGTGCATGCAGGACCAGATTTTCCACTGTGACAATTATATTGTCTCTTTACACCCCCCCCCCCCTTCGCCACTGAACATCCTGTTTCAATATGCCCACCAGCTTGAAGCCAATAGGCCTGATGACCACAATACTCATCCAACCTGCACCTCATCCCCATGCACATTTCATGCAGTGCCTGTGGCACAACTCCTATTAGTGGTGATCTGAGGCGGAGGATGACCAAGCAACACAAAACAGTGAAGTATATGCCAGATTCTTTGTTCCCTATGCTGCCTAGGCTTCTAGCAGACAGGCCATACATAACCAAGATGCTCAAAATGTGGTATAAATACAGTCCTTCCAGACTTTCTGTCTGTTTTGAGAAAACGTGCTGGGTAGTTTCTTTCCTATGTATAGAGATGTTACATCTCAGGCTTCTTCCTCTCGTGAAATGCATGGTTATCATTTGAGAAGTTGTAAATATTGTTCTGTCTATTTACATAGAGGTGTGGTCCATGTGAGACACCAGAGCAACCTATGTTAATATAAGTCAAAAGTGGGTGTAAAGAAGAAGTGATTGTGTGTCGTGGAACTAGGAAACTATATACTCTGGAAAACTGTATGTTTTTGAATGCTTATTAAAATACTCATTGTGGTTAGACCAAGGGCGCACCCATAGCTAGGTAAACATTTCAACCTGGGTGACACCAGTTACATCAGGGCAAACAAGAAGCTGACTTTCATTGACTCCTCTCACAAGATTTAGTCACACCCTTGAGTTTTACAACACATACTCATTAACACCTTTTTAGCTGTGCATTCTATTATGCATTTGCACACATTTTGATTTTTATTTGTAATGTGTTTATTTCTTCAAATACTTATTTTACTGGAAGTTGCATTCTATGTTCTGCTTCAGTGCAGCTCTTTGTTTTAATATTCTGGTAAGCTCGGAACCAAATCAGCAGAATTCCCATCACATTGAACATGAAGCAGGACAGAAACACCAATGGTTATAACAAATTGCTTCTGTGAGTGGCAAGAAATCTGGATAGAATTTAATTTTTTGTAAATATCAATATAGCTGAAAAACTAAATATCAAGGGTAAAATAGCTTCTTTATCTAGATAGATTTTTTCTTCCAAAATATATTGCTTTTTATTATTGCTTTACCCTAGACCAGGGATTCCCAACTTTTCATCATGTAGCACTTTCCATTTTCTATCGTTTTAAAGTACCACGTGGATGGTATAATTTGGCAATCACTCAACTAAAAATCAAGGTAAACACACTCAAAACATCCATTTAAAATGAAACACACTAAAATACACAGCCATATGTTTATCACCCTTTGGATCAGTTTTGTACTAAGGTAGATCAGTTAACATGCCAGATTTTGGGGCCAGGCAATGTTTGATAGTAGCTGTGTCAGACTAATGACATACAGGTGCCAATACATATACACAAAGAAAAAAAAGTGATACAGTGATATCTTGAACATAGCCCTATTAAACCTCATAGAGAAGGAGATGCATTAGGACATGTACATAAACAGCATATAGGACAGACCTATACAGCAGGTGAAATACGCATTACACATCGATTTTATAATTAAATACTTTTTTTCTTTTGCAGTAGTTTTTATTAAAAATAATAAAATGATTAGTAGCATACCATACACAAGCATTAAAAGTATTAGCAACAATTTCTTATTTGTTTTTGTTTATTGTTTCATATTTTCCACGTTTATAGTAGTGTTTGGGTCCCTTTTTCAATTGGTTGAGGTCCTTTGTTTTACAATATCGTATCATAAGTAATAAGGTTGGAATGTTTGATTAAGTGACTATAGTACTATCTGACTATTTTACCTTAATAAATAACTTATGTTTTGATTAAATTATAAATGCACTTTCCAAGAGGATATCAAAAGATCACCTGCTCGACCAAAGTGTAAAAGGGTAATTTGCTAAGCGTGAAATGAATAGAAGCCATCAAACAAACCAAAAGAGCTATACAATAAAAGCATAGACAGTTCAATTTGTTCTGACGCTCCCCAGCATATTTAAGAATTTATTTTCCTTCAAATTTTTCGGCGCTGGTCAGCGTTTGTCCTCAGCAGTGATTTTTTGTAATGTAGTGAAAAAGGGGACAAACTTTACAGTGCGTCAAGGTGGCGTTTTAGTTGTTGGTGTTCTAATTACACATTGTTAAGCAAAAGAAGCCATTAAAATCAATTTTAATAACCCCCCCCAAAAAAAATGTTTGCCCATCTAGGTCCTGCATTTTAATTATTGAAGTCACAGTGCAAGTTCTGTACAAAAAATATGTTCATACAAACAATACAATCCAGTTATGCTCATTGTGCTCTGTGGGATCTTGAACTACAGTGCCAGGTTTCATCTGGTACGGCATCATTTCCAGCACCAGTGTTAAATAAGACGCTAGCCAGCAGCCACACCGGCGGTGCCATTTTATTCCTTCTTAAATCCCACGAGTAGTGCAGCTGAGGCCAAAAAAATGGCGCTGTTTGGTGTTAGCGCTTCTTAAATAAGGCTCCCCATTAAAAAAGACATTAAATCACAATGTTTAGAGGGAGTGTCCCATTAAGAGCGGCCCAAGAACGCCTAATCTTCTCTAATCTAGTAGATTAGGAGAATCGGAAAGTATGGCTGCCATTTTCCCAATTACCATAATCTGTCTTAATCTAACTTTACCTCTTTAAAACATTATATTCTGAGATTTCCATGCTTTTGCTATGGGTTTTTTCATGGCAGTATATATATGCTGCATTAGACAAAATTGTATACTAATTAGTTCCTCTGGCTTCCAATTCAAAAGAGCCTTATGCAGTGTTTTCCTAGATGTAATCCCAAATACCTGATTTAGACCATAAGGATCTAGCATGGGACACTCCCACTATATATGCAGGAAAGAGCCTAGGTACAACATTTTCTATCCTACCTGGGACTAGATATCACCTATGCAAAAGGTTAAAGCTTAGTTCCAACTGAAGCTGCGCTAATAGAGGCCTTAGCTGAATTCAACCACATTTGCTGCCAGTCGTAATCATCAGATGGAGGACCCAGATCTGATTCCCATTTCACAACATACAGTAGGCAGGTTTCAACTTTTCCAACCCTAGAGATAGCTCTGAATAAAACAGTGATATCAGGCCTTTACGATTAGAGTCTGACAAGCATTGATGTTCTAAGAAACCAATTGTAGAGTTTTCTTGGCTTAATGGGAAAGTTTTAAAAATATTTTTAAGTTAAAAATAAAAAAAAAAACTTAAGTTAAAAATAGGATTTAAGGCAAAAGGCATGAACAAAGCTCAGAATTCCTGACCTGATCATATGTTGTTGTAACGACCAATGTAACCAGGGGTGGACTGGCCTTAGGGAAGCCCCTGAGAATTCCCGGTAGGCCATACTGCTTTGGGGTTGGTTGGGCTGCTGATTTTAACTTCCTCATATAATCCCTCCCTCCCTACTCTCCCCCAACCACCCTCAATATAGGGGGCCATAGACACAGTCCCACATTATCTGGCCCTACAATACTAAATCGTCAATACGATCGCTTTCAGAGTGGCCATATTACCCCCATGATCTGTCCCTGCAGTGCTATAGCCTCAGCCTTGAAATGCACCCATTGACCAACAGGGAAGATTATTGTGGGGCTTAGCAGGGGCTTGTGTGCTGGACATGAGCGTGCCAGGCTTCAGTAAAATCCCAGCTTTTCATCCCCAGTCCACCACGGTCTATAAATGTTAAAAATAGGGCTGCTAGGATCACTGCATGTTCAGCAATGAAAGATTACTTTCTTGATTGCGTATTTCCAGATATTAAAGAAACAGGCTTGCTATTTTTACTTGCTTGACATTCTCATTAAGGAAGAAATTGTTTAATCAAATCTGCCATGGTAGTGCAACAGGTATTAGAACTGAACCTTAGACAAAGCAAAATAACTATGCACACACATACAGTTATTGTGAAACAGACAACATTTACTATACAGGTGGAAATTACTACAATTCACAAGTTTATGACCGACCGACAATGGATCAATAGCTGTACATGGGGGCGCTGTATTTCCCCCTGCCCCCCCTACTCCCCCCCTACTGACTCTGCATGCGGTTCACTTAAAATACTACATAAATGCTAAAAAAAAAGGAGCATAAAACTCACTCTTTCAATAACCCCATTAGCTGCTGGTGATTGTGCAGCACACCAGAGCTGTAACAGGGATAACTGCATCACACCATTATACTCTTAACTCCAAACTTTAGCTCGGTTATGGCTGTAAGGTTTTGCTACGTTTCACATACAATTGTATTGGTAAGGCCTGTGTTGCATGTAAAGAGGAAGTCTAATCATTTTGCAACACTTTGGGCAATAGCAAAGAACAACTAATGGGGGTGGCGGAGAGCTTGAGTGGTCAGTCCACAAATTTCATGCAGCTGTGTGAGTGTACTGTTCTGTCACTCAAGGCAGTCATACAGAGACCCCCACCCACCGCCCAGGATCACAGGAGGATTTTGGAGTTTTTTTTATTTTAACATCCAAATTTGGCTTGGCACATGGAGGGGGTAGCTGTGGGTTACTAAAAGCTTGGACTTCCACTTTACAATTGTGGGGTTTAGGCCTGGGCACACGGTGAACCTATTTGTGAAAGCAGGCAACACCATGCGAAAACTAAAGACGACTCTCGAAACCATAACTGTAAATTTGCAAGCATATCATTCCATAACTGTATCTCTGTAGCATTGTAGATAACCCTGTCCACCTGGATGCACTGGCAGGCACTGTTCGCTGGTAATCCATTAGCTTTTACTGTCCTCTAGGTGGGCCTAGTCACAGATGCGTCACATTGAGCTCATCCAGTGGAACATTCTGGAAATCTGGTGTCCTCACCAGTTGGCACATCCCATTAAAGCACATAAAAGCTCAAATTAATGATTTTTTTTGTAAAAAAAAATATACAATTCTGTGATTACTCACCTGTAGAATTGATATTATGAGTATACAGTACGTCCTGCTCCAGACAGAGTACTTACACTCGGGTATTACTCCGCCAGATGGCGCTGGACTGCAGAGACATCGAAAATAGGCTCCTCCCGGCCCCTCAAATACCCAGGGACCTCCCACAATCCCCAGCATTGAAAAGCAGTTAACGAGAAGCCGGGAGAATTAAAACAACCCAAACTGGTAACTAACAATTATAACAATCACCATACAGGGGATCCAAGATAATGCAAAACCAAGGGTGGGGTGGAGCAGGACGTACTGTATACTCATAATATCAATTCTACAGGTGAGTAATCACAGAATTGTATTATTCTTAGTATACAGTACGTCCTGCTCCAGATAGATTACTTACACTCGGGACATCCAATAGCAGTGTCCATAAAGTAGGGTGGGATCCCCAAAGGTAACAGCAGACAGTTTAAACCACTGCCGCCTGCAGAACCTTGCGGCCAAAAGCAGCATCAGCTGAGGCCCTAACATCAACCTTGTAAAACTTTGAAAAGGTATGAACAGAAGACCAAGTAGCAGCCTTGCAAACTTGTTCAACAGAAGCCTGGTGCTGAAAAGCCCAAGAGGCACCAATAGCACGAGTTGAATGAGCAGTAAGGCGGAAGGGAGGATTCTTTCCCTTAGCAGTGTAGGCCTGAATCACAGCCTGACGGGTCCATTTGCTGATAGTAGACTTGGCAGGAGCGAAACCATCCCTAGGACCAGAAGGGACCACAAAAAGAGCATCAGTTTTTCTGAAAGGTGTAGTAGCCACCAGATAGTACTTCAGACACCTAACCACATCCAAAGAATGCAAAACCCTCTCCTTAGCATTACTAGGATTAGGGCACAATGAAGGAAGAACAATGTCCTGATTCAAATGAAAGGCAGATACAACCTTAGGCAGAAAGTCTGGCTTGAAGCGGAACACCACCTTGTCCTGGTGTCTCTCATAGTAGGGGGGCTGGATGGAGAGTGCCGCCAACTCAGACACACGTCTAACAGAGGTGATAGTCATCAGAAAAACAACCTTGTGGGTAAGGATGGCCAGGGAAGCATCCTGCACAGGTTCAAAAGGAGCACCCTGCAAGGTTGACAAAACCAAGTTCAAATCCCAAACAGGCAGCATAGGCTAACATGGGGGACGCACATGAGTAATCCCCTGGAAAAAAGTCCTGATCAGAGAATGCTGAGCAAAGGACTTCTGGAAGAAAACAGCCAGGGCAGAAACCTGACCCTTCAGAGTACTGAGTTGGAGCCCCATCTCCAACCCATGCTGCAGGAACTCCAGGATCCTGGGAATAGAGAACACACAACAGGGAAGAGACTTAGACTCACACCAATCAATGTAGGCACACCAAACCCTGTAATAAATGGAAGAAGAAGACTTCTTCCTAGCCTTTATCATGGTATCAACAACCAAGGTAGACAGACCCTTCTCCATCAAGATGGAGATTTCAGCAGCCAGGCCGTCAAAGCCAGAGTTTGTAAATTGGGATGGCGTAAGGGACCCTGAGTGAGCAGGTCTGGCACTCTGGGCAGAACGTACTGATCTACTGCCAGCTGCACCACGTCTGCGAACCACACTCTTCTTGGCCACCTGGGGGGAATGGAGGAAAGACATACAGAAACTGAAAGTCCTGCCATGACATTGCTAGGGCATCCGTGGTCAAGGCCAGAGGATTCTGGGACAGGGAGACAAAGGCCGGAAGCTTGTGACGGGACACAAACAGATCCACATCTGGTTGGCCCCAACGGCGACACAGAGATTGGAACACCCTGTTGCAGAGGGACCATTCTCCATGGCGAGAGGTCCCCCTGCTCAGAGAGTCTGCCAGCAAATTTTCCTCCCCCGGAATGTACACTGCTGATATGCAGGGAACATTGGCCCCCGCCCAGGTCAGGATCAGAGACACTTCCTGGAGGGCCCTCTTGCTCCGGGTCCCTCCCTGATGATTGATGTAGGCAACTGCCGTCTGGTTGTCCGACCGCACCTGAACAGGCAGGTCCCGAAGGTGATGAGTCAACCGAGCCAGAACCAACCTGATCGCCCGCAGCTCCAAGACGTTGATAGGTGTGTGGGCCTCCTGAGGGCCCCACCTCCCCTGGAACTGCAGGGACTTCCAGAAACCCCCCCAACCTGACAGACTGGCATCCGTGGTGACTGTCTTCCAGGAGGGGGTCAGAAAGGATCTGCCCCCCAACAGGTTCCTGGAGTCCAGCCACCAGGAGAGGGACTGCCTGACCAGGGGGGAAAGCGCAAAGACCCTGTCCAGGGACGCAGGGTCCTTGTCCCATACTGACAAGAGGTGGAGTTGCAGAGGAACTGAGCATAAGGGACCGCCTCGAAGCACGCCACCATCAGGCCCACCAGCTGCATTCCCTGCCTGATGGAGGGATGACGACAAGATAGCCGGAACTGGACCTGCGCAATCAGACTGTCCACCTTCTGCTGAGGAAGAAAAATCCTTGCCTGAACTGTATCCAGATTCATTCCCAGGAATGCAGTCACCACGGAGGGAGACAGGGAAGACTTGGGGTGGTTGATCACCCAGCCAAATGACTCCAGGGTGGACACCACCAGCTGAGTATCCAACTCTGCCTGATGTAGAGACTGGGAAGTGATGAGAATGTCGTCCAGGTAGGGCAGCACGCGGATGCCCTGAAACCTGAGCAGAGACATCACTCCTGCCAGCACCTTGATGAGCACCCTGGGAGCTGAAGTGAGACCAAAAGGCAATGCCACAAATTGGTAGTGTTGATCCTCCAGAGCGAACCTGAGGAACCTTTGCTGACCTGAAATACAGGAATATGAAGGTAAGCATCTTTGATGTCCACAGACGTCATGAAATCCCCTGGGCGCAGGGAACTGATGGCAGAGCGCAGAGTTTCCATGCGAAAGAGCCTGCACCTGACAAATTTGTTGAGGATCTTCAAGTCCAGGATGGGCCTGACTGACCCATCTTTTTTGGGCACTGTGAAGAGGTTGGAATAGAAGCCCCTGCCCTTTCCTATTAAAGGGACCTTGCAGATGACCCCCAGCTCCAGAAGGCTTTGCACTGCCTGCACTAGATCCTGAGCTGACACAGGGTCCTGAGGAATCCGGGATCTGATGAACCTTGGGGGGGGGGGGGGCAGACAGCAAACTCTATCATGTAACCGGAGGACACTACCTCCTGAATCCACCGGTCTGAGACATGAAGCCTCCAGACGTGAGCAAAGTGCTGAAGCCGTCCCCCCACCCGGATGGGTGAGGATGCCCCATCATGCCTGAGGGGGCTTGGGAGAGGACTTAAGCTTGGAGCCACAGGCGGAGCCAGGACATCCACGTCCTCTGCCCCTACCCCAGAAGTCTCCTCGGGCCCCAGTAAAGGAAACCCCCCTCTCTTGTCTAGCACCACGGTAAGGGGAGGAAAGGAGCCCTGACCCCGAAAGGCCCGAGACTGCCGCCTGCGCTGGGGTAACCTGCCTCCCTTAGCAAACAGGTCCAGGCGGTCCCCAAACAGGCGTAGTCCTTTGAAAGGAAACCCAGTGAGGGCTTTCTTGGCAACGTTGTCAGCAGCCAACTGGCGCAGCCAAACCGAGCGGTGTATTGCCACCACAAGGGCAGAGGTTCTGCCACACATTCTAATGGTGTCATCCAAGGCAGAGATGACATAGGTCACAAAAAACATCACAACTAGATAGTGCATTAAACTCCTCCCTAGACACATCAGGGGCACCATCAAGGATACTTCTGAGCAGGGCCCTAATAGCCACAGCCGTAATGGTAGAGGCACAGACCAGGCGCAGCGCCGTCCCCACACACGCAAAAGCATGGGACGCCAGCTGATCAATGCGCCGGTCCTCAGCATCCCGCAGAGTAGTAGAGTCAGGGGAGTGCATGACAGAGGTGTTAGATAACCCTAGGACCGGGGCATCCACCTCAGGAGGGGATGACCAACACTTCAACAGGAAAGGGGTACTTCCTATCCCAACTCTTAGGTACACCGGGAAGCCTGCTGGGGCGTTCCCATTCCTTGAGCACAAGGTTATTAAAATGGGCTTGCTCAGGAAATTCCAAGCGTGACTTAGCAGTATGAAAAAGTTCCCCCTGTTGCCTGGGGGCCGCAACAGGGGGAGAAATAGACAGAACCTCAAAAATCAGAGCCAACAGTCTATCAGTATCATCTGGGGCCCAGGGGTCAGAGCCAGAATCGTCATGACCCCTAGGCCTCTCATCAGATGACCCTGAGTCAGAGAATAGCTCCCCTTCTTCCAAAGGGGTATAGCCAGACATTTCCAAAAACTCATCAGCTTCCATAGGGAAAAGAGTGACATCAGACACGCCAAGGTATTAGCAATTAACTTCTCAACACTAGCCAATCTAGAAGACACATCAAGCTGAGAATCCCCACTTGTATGCAACTCAGTGGGAGTGAGATTTAAGCTTGGGGGAGTAGGTGAAGTGAAACGAGGCACAGGCCCAGC
Source organism: Gastrophryne carolinensis (assembly GCA_027917425.1). Lineage (NCBI taxonomy): Eukaryota > Metazoa > Chordata > Amphibia > Anura > Microhylidae > Gastrophryne > Gastrophryne carolinensis. The sequence goes on from CM051234.1 coordinate 221,161,035, forward strand.
CACTGGAAGGCAAGATTGCAGCGCAAGCACCTGCTCGGCACAAGGTACACAGACCCGCGCATTGTCAGCGCTAATAGGGACACCCCACAAGCTACACAGCCGGGCTTGTCCCGAAGGAACCCAGAGCACATTATCCTGAGACGCCTCCATATGGTGATTATAGCGGCACAATAGACCGATAGGGATTGACGCTATAAAGCAACCCTGGATGCCCCAATAACCCGCTAGGGAAGTGGGAGTAATTAACACTAGGCCTCACAAGTTAATCAACTAAACAGAGGGAGTAGAGCCGGGAGAAGCCAAGAGGGTTCGCTCATCTGAAAGACATAATCAAAGGGGAGCCGTAAGTATACAATAAAAAACAGCGGTAATAAAGCCGCCTGCGAGGGCACTCACGGACCCCGGTAGGTAGAAGCCCGTCACGCAGCAGCCGGAACAAAGCAAAAAAATGCCATCGGTATACCTCGAGGGGTGGGCCCGCATGAACAGTGACGCGGAATGCGCCAAAGACAGGCCCCGCCCCCCTGAAGAGCACGAAGCCATACACGTGACAAGCAGCCAATGTCGGCGCCTGAGGTAACACCGCCGCCAAGCGCGGAACACAGGGAAGCGCGCGCGGCGGCAATTTCAAGGCACAATAAGTGAAAACGAGTCAGCGCGGCAGCTGACACCAAGCATAATGTAGTGAAGCATAAAAGCCAATACACATACATATATACACACACACCCCCCTCCCTCCCCCGAAGGCTACAAGGAGAGTGAGGGAGGACAGCGGCCACTTAACAGGACCCACCGATAGACAGGGGCAAGAGGCATCCCATAGAGGCTCACCATATGCCTATACCGCCTACCCTTTGGTGGGGGATTGCGGTGGAGCAGCGCTCCTAAGCACCTAACAGCGGTGCTGCCTACCATCACCCGACCAGCGCAGCCAAGGCTGGGAGGCAATTACTGATGGAACGGGTGGGAAAAGTCCTACAGGGCCGCAGGCTAATAGCCCCGCTCACCTGCGAGACGAGAGAGCCATATTCTTGTCCTTCGCAGTCCAGACTGCAGAGAAGATCTGAGGGGATTGTGGAAGGTCCCTGGGTATTTGAGGGGCCGGGAGGAGCCTATTTTCGATGTCTCTGCAGTCCAGCGCCATCTGGCGGAGTAATACCCGAGTGTAAGTAATCTATCTGGAGCAGGACGTACTGTATACTAAGAATAATAAATATTCCAGTCATGCCTTCATGTAATGCAAAGTTAATGTAGGAAGAGTGCATATATCCTGCTTATAACAACTCAACATGTATGTCAGTAGAAAACATGACAAATATTATAACAGAAAATCATCTCATAAAATATAAATATTAAGAAAAAAAGTGAAAATTGAAATAAAACTAATACCACACTAAATAAGAGAAAAAAAAGATAAAGGAAATTGGAAAGAAGAAAAAGAGAAGGAAAAAAAAGCAGGGTAGGCAGCAGGTCTTCTTTGAAGGTTCCTTGTAATATGTTGCATGTTATGATGGCTGAGGTTCCTCACACATGCCAGGCAGCGAGCAAGGGAATACAATATTTCTGTCCAGGCGGTTAGATGTATTGGTGAAATACATGCAAATGTGAATAAGCTTTCATCGGATGCTTATTTTCTTGTTCTAGGCTGTAAAGAAATCAAGTATGCCTATCTACAAGCTCATCTATTTCAACTTTAGAGGAAGAGGAGAGATTATAAGATACATATTTGCCTACAAAAATACTGCATATGAAGACATTAGGATTGAATATAGTGACTGGGCGGCACACAAGGATTGTGAGTATGATACTTTTGCAAGCACACTACTGTGTTGTGTCATTGTACATTGCAATATTACTTCCTGTTTGCTCACTAAGTAGTATAAGTCCCTGGGAAACAGAGGGTTATCCAAATGATTTCTACAAATTGTAGAGTGGCTAAGTTTTGAGAACCTCCAAGAGATTTAAAGGGATTTTTTAGAATAGTTTATAAAAAGAAAGAGGCAAGCCTACTCTTGCTGCTGCCTTTTCCACAATGCCACAGCTCTTTGCGGACTGGGGAAGGTGGAAATCCTCTTTTAGCCCCCGGCTGATGGAACCTGCAACAAAAAAAAAATCAATATTTCACAAGGCACCCCTACATCGGACTAAGAAAATAGAAGTCCGATCTCCTCCAATCCTTTCACAGGTGCAGGAGATAAGGTCATATAATAAGGGTCATAAAAAAAGAAGCCATTTTCACTTTATTCAGAGTTTAGTTAAAAGGGGTCGATCCAGCACTGGGTAAAGAATGTGTTCTACATTTTTTTGGAGTAGAAACTGTAATTTTGTTTCATTGTATATCTTTGGGACATATCAGCACAAGTCTTTTCACCTGGTGCTGAATCGACCCTCAAGGTCGATCAAAGGTTCCCAAAACTCACCCCTCCAGATTCTCTCAAAATCATTTGGCTAACCCCCATTGATATTGCACTCTAAGGACTATATAGAGTGCCTTGAAAAAGACCTTATACCCCTCAAACCAGACCTTCAGCAGGATTTAATGAAAACCCCAAACCCTTAAAAAACTATTCCCCTGCATCTACAATTAATATATTTTGAGTTTTTAGTCACATTTTATTCTTTCCCCCACCGGGCTGCAACTCTGTTCATGACTCTAGGATACGGGTGCTGCCATCTTGACTCAGAAGCATCACATACTGAGGAGAGGATAGCAGGATAAAGTACTGAGGGGCGGGGTTATAGCTGTGCTTTGCACAGATAGAGCAGAGCTGGGTTAGGGAAAGGACAGCAATCCCAGAATGCAGAGCGACACAGTCAGAAGACACTCCTGTTTGCAGGCTGCCTGATGCTCCATGAGCCGCCATCTTGGATGTTTAAAGGCCCATAACATGCAGTAGATGCAGGTAGGATGATTTTTAAAGTGGGCAATCTATATGTACAGGGTGTGGGGGGAAACATATAAGATATGCTCTTATTCAAGGTGAAGGTCCGCTTTAAACTACATTACTTTACTACATTACTTGTTGTAAGCCACAAACTTGCTGCAAATGATATTGAAATTTTATGTGATAGAGTAACAAAGTACCAATTGTTTTTGAAGTTTAAAAAAATGACATGCTTTAACAAATTATAAAAAATAAATAAAAATGACATGTGCACATGTATTAAGCACCCTGTACTCTAATACCCCTAAGCAAAATCCATTTGATCATTAGCCTTTGAAGCCACCTAAATAGTACATAAGAGTCCTCCTGTATTGTATTTGATTTATACTTAGTATAACTACTCAGTGAAAGCCTCAGATTTGTGAATAAATAGCATAATAAAAACCAAGAAATACAACGGTCAGCTTAGATATAGAGTTGTGGTGAGGTATATTGCAGGATTAGGTTACAAAAAATAGCCCAAGCTCTGAACATCTCATGGAGCACTGTTCATCATCTGTAAATTAGAGTATGGCACAACTGCAAACCTACCATGACATGGCCATCAAGCTTATCTGACATCCCATGCAAGGAGAGTACTAATTAAAGAAGCAGCCAAGAGGCCCAGAGTTAGTCTGGAGGAGCTGCAGAGATCTAAAGCTCGGGTGTGAGAATCTGTTCACGGGACAGCTATTAGCTTTGTACTCCCCCAAATCTGGCCTTTGTGGATAGTGGCAAGCCATTTTGTGAAAGCAAACCATAAGAAGTCCCTTTTGCAATTTGCCTCAGGCCACGTAGGGGACACAGCAGACGTTTGGCAGATATGAAAAAAAATAAACTCTGCTCTAATCTGACCAGAGCACTTTCTTCCAAACACTATGTATGGAGGTAACACTGTGCATCACCCTAAATGCCTCCCTCTCATGAAACATGGTGGTGGCAGCATCATGCTGTGGGGTCACTTTTCTTTATCAGGGACTGAGAAGCTGGTCATAGTTAATGGGAAGATGGATGTAACTAAATACAGGGCAACCCTGGAGGAAAGCCTGAAGTTGGGGTGTAGGTTTTCCTTCCAGCAGGACAATGACCCTAAACATACAGTCAAAGCTACAATGAAACGTTTTAAATTAAAGCATGTGTGTTGGTATGGCCCAGTCAAAGTCCATATCTAAATCCCATTGAAATTCTGTGGCATAATTGAAAATTGCTGTTCACAAACTCTCTACACCCAATCTGACTGAGCTATAGAATATTCACTCAGAACGGGGAATATTTGAGCCTGTAGATGTGCGAATTCATAGACATAGCCCGACAGACTTCCAGCTACAGATGTAGCCACCCTTACTGTTTCCCATGTCTTAACACAATTGGTTATGTGAAACTGGAGAATATATCTTATCTGGCTATTGTGTTGAAATTCAATACCATGGCATTTTAAGATAGGCTGCTATTCAGTGTTGTCGGCACCAGGAGCAGCATGGCCTATCACAGAAATACTCAACTGGCAGATCGGAGTTCAAATGCGGACCCCCTACCCTGACAGCCCTACACTCAGTTGCTTCTGTATTGCCCTGGTCAGAGCTGCCAACTTGATTGGCGATGTTGTGCTTAGTCTCCCTGCCATTGCCATATCTCCCCAGCACCTAGCATTGCCATATGAAGTACTGCATGGGCAGGAAGTGACATTGCAATGTACACACAAACTGCCTTCTCTTTTTGCCCCATCCAATAGTTTTCCCCCACCCCAGCTTAGCCCCATCAATCCCTGCCCCACCATCTTGTATCCCCACTAAGCCCCATCCATTCCTGTCCCCCCAGCTTTATCCCATCCACCTCTGCCCTCCCCCAGATCTGCCCCATCCATTCCTGTCCTCCCAGTTTTGCCCATCCAGTCCCCAACATCCCAGCTTTTCCAATCCATTACTCTTTCTTCCAGCTCTGGCTATCTACCCCCCAGCTCTGCCCATTCATTCCTGTCCTTCTAGTTATGCCCATCCATCCCTTCTTCCAGCTCTCTCTCTCTCTATATCCCTTCCTGCACTTCCTGTTCTGTCTATCCATCCATCCTTCTTTACAGCATGTCTCCTATTCATTCCTCTTCCTTCGAACGCTATCTATCCATCCTTGTTACCAGACCTTATTACCACTAACATTTTGGGCCCTTGTCCACCCCTGCATATGGCCCACAGAATGCATGGGAGGTTTTACTTGGGGAATATATATCCCCACCAGTGTGCTGATTTCTAAAATGACATTTACTCACCTCCATGTGCGCTCGCTCTCGCCCTCCTCTTCACCCGGGGGGCCTCCGATCCCCCCAGGACTCTATCTTCTCTCCACCTCTTCTCCCGACGGGCGCCGCCATCTTTGAGGGTGGGGCTAATGACATCACTCGATGGGCGTCATGACAGCTCCAGGCCTCTCAGCTGTCAGATGCCGGTAATTGGTGGCCTGAGAAGGAGGGGACAGGAGAGCCTCTGATCTCCTGCCTCCCCTCCTCTGGTTCACCGGCATCTGTCATCAGATTAACGAGGGACACAGGAGGTGACGATGTATTTTTTTTTTTAATAAAAAATGTTTTACTATGTGTGTGTGTTTTCTTTCACTGTTAACCCTTTGTGAACTGGTAAGGGGTCCATGAGACCCCAATACCAGTTCACAAGGTTGTGGGCTGACAAATCACCTGCAGCTAGCGGGTGACTTGCCATTAACCCCTGGCCCCCCAAATTACCTGCCTCCCCAAAGGCCAGGGGGGGCAGAAGGCCCGGGCACACAGAGGCTATGTGGGCTTGTAGCCTGCAGGGCCAGGGGCCACCAAAGCCCTGCATAGCTGGTCACGGGTTGGTTAAGCTGGGTAGGAGGAACCTCACGCCATTTTTTTTTTATTTTAAGGGTTTTTAACCCGGGAGGGGGGATCCTAGGTCTTTTTTTAATAAACCCTATGTTACCTGTCACCCAGCAGGTATAAAAAGCTTCCAGCATCAGCGGGTGAGCAGAAGCCAAATTGATCAGCGTGGGACATAGTGCTTTGCGATGGATGGAAGGTGAGTACTAAAAAAAATTATAATAAAATATTATTTCTCTGTGTCTGCTTTTTTTTACATTAACCCTTTGTGGACTGGTAAGGGATCTATGTGACCCCTATACCAGTTCACAAAGCTTTGGGTCTGGCAAGTTACTGCTGCTAGAGGGTGACTTGCCATTAACCCCAAGCCTCCTCATTACCTGTCTCCCCAAAGCCCGGGGGGGCAGAAGAGCCCGTGGCCATAGGCTATGCCAGCTTGTAGCCTGCAGGGCCAGGGGCCACCAAAGCTGGCCCCTGCGCCCTGTTCTACAAGCCCCTATAGCTGGTTAAGATGGGTAGGGGGGACCCCATGCCATTTTTGGGGGGATTTTTAAGTTTTTAACCTTTAAAATTCCAAATAAATGGGGTCCTCCTCCCCAGGAGGAGGGACCCTATGTAATTTTTTTTTTAATTAAATTAACCCTATGTTACCTGTTACCCAGTAGGTATAAAGCATCCAGCAACAGCAGGATGTCTTTTTTTTTTTTTTTTTACATTTAACCCTTTGTGAACTGGTAAGGGATCTATGAGACCCCTATACCAGTTCGCAATGCCCTGGGTCTGGCAAGTCACCTGCGCCTAGCGGGTGACTTGTCATTAACCCTAAGCCCCCCAATTACCTGCCTCCCCAATCCCCGGGGGGGGGGGGGCAGAAGAGCCCGGGGCCATAGGCTATGCCGGACCTCACACCAATGTCTTTTTTTAATTAACCCTTTATAGTGTGGATATTAGTTGTATTTTATTTGTGAATGTTATAAAATGCTCTTTTCAGTTTGAGGAGTCTCCTGGACAGGAAAGGGTGTCTACCAATACATATGTGGTGCCATTGTAATCAAGAGAAATGGGGCTTTCACATGCAATATGGCTTTCTTTAATAAACTAAATGGTTTATTTAAAATAAATGAGAATTTAAAACAATAATTTTTAATTTTTATTTGATGGATTACGTCCAGAAAACTGTAACCATGTCAACAAACCTGGTACGCCTAGAAAGCTTAAGGTGTGTACTTTCAGAGAATATATAGTTTGTTGGGGGTGTTTCAAATGTAAAGGGTTGTTTTTCTTGAAAAACTGCAAGGTGTGCATAGCGCCTAGCACAGGTGTATTTTATCTGAAAATCTCCTAAAGAGCTGTTTAAGTTTGGGGGAGTCTTCTGGGCAGGAAAGGGTGTATACCAATAAACATGTGGTACCGTTGTAATTAGGAGAGATTGGGATTTCACACACAATAAGATTTTATTGACAAACGTACAATTTTTATTACAAAAAAAAACACTACAAATTGTAAAAAATAGTTTGTAATTTTTGGGTGAAATGTGCGCAAAAAAAAACAAAACAAGACATGTTCATGTTAAAGCCCAAGCTCTGCTGAAAAAACAATATATAATTTCCCTAGGAAATCCCTGGAAATCCCTTCAAAAATCACAGTTGAACACGTGGAGCGCAAAATAGTGCAAAATGGTCTGGCAACAAAGTGTGACAAAATCCCCAGATAGGCTGGCAGTTAAAGGGTTAAATGGACCTTTACATAAAGTGGTTGAGTATCCTGGCCTATCATAACTACAACAGACAAAGGCCTCAGTTCAGAAACAGTTGAAAAAAACTGGTACGAAAAAACGCAATATAGCTAAAAAAAAATTATAAGAATTTCACTGTTACTGAATTACCAGTTAGGCAATAACACTTTTTACTACAGTGTAAAAGGTGTAAAATTTTCCTACTTTTTAGGTGTAAAAAGTGCCATTGCATTTCATTGTCTTCCTAGCTGCTAATTCAGCAACAGGAGAACCTCTTCGCCTCAATTTTTCTCTCCATCTCCAGCAGCTAGCCTTCTCCCAGGGGCATCTCAAATGACTGATTGGGAACGCAAGTGGCTTATCCCCACATATGCGGCCTGAGCATGCGCTCCTTCCCCAGCCTTTCAGATGGGACTGGGATGGAAGCATGTGTGCTGCTGGGGATGAGGCTGCTTGTGCTCCCATCTCAATTTGCCATAGGCACAGCAAAAATACCATTTTGTGAGTACTCACCTGAAAAATGGATATTGTCAGTGTGCCACACACCCCGCTTCCCCTTTAATTCTTACGATCGGGTTACTCCACCAGCAGATGGCGACGTTGCAGAGAAGTCTTGAAAACGAGCCCCTTCCAGCCTATATATACCTGGGACCTGGGAATCACACCAGTGATTTAAAAAGCAGAAAGACAAGGTACCAGGAAATCCAACGGTAACCTCAAAATAAAGAAAAGCTTCACCATATAAAGGATCCAGGATACCAAAAAGGGCGGGTGAAGCGGGGTGTGTGGCACACTGACAATATCCATTTTTCAGGTGAGTACTCACAAAATGGTATTATTAGTGTGCCACACACCCCGCTTCCCCTTTAATTCTTACGATCGGGACATCCAAAAGCAGTGTCCACAAGGGATGGGTATCCGAAGGCAAAGTGAAGCATAACTTAAATGACTGCAGTCTGCAGAACTTTGCGGCCAAACACAGCATCCGCTGAGGCCCGCACATCAACCTTGTAAAACTTAGAAAAAGTATGAACAGAAGACCAAGTAGCGGCCTTACAAACTTGTTCAACAGAAGCTTGGTGCTGAAAAGCCCAAGACGCTCCAACGGCGCGAGTAGAATGAGCAGTGATACGAAAAGGGGGAACTTTCCCCTTAGCAGAATAGGCCGCAATAATGGCCTGACGTATCCATTTGCTAATGGAAGATTTGGCCGGAGCCAAACCCTTCCTAGGCCCACAGGGCACAACAAAAAAGGCATCAGTTTTACGAAAAGGAGAAGTAATAATCAAATAGTACTTAACACAGCGTACTACATCCAAACAATGCAAAACCCTCTCCTTGTCATTCTTAGGCTTAGGACACAGGGAGGGAAGAACAATATCCTGATTCAAATGAAAAGCAGAAACAACCTTAGGAGAAAAGTCCGGTTTGAACCGAAAGACCACTTTGTCCTGATGCCTCTCAAAGTAGGGCGCCTGAATAGACAAGGCCGCCAACTCCGAGACACGCCGAACCGAAGTGATAGCTACCAAGAAGACAATCTTCTGAGTCAGGGTAGACAAAGCAATATCTTGCAAAAGGCTCAAAGGGAGGAGCCTGAAGAGCAGAAAGAACCAAATTCAAGTCCCAAACAGGGAGTAATGGTTTCCTGGGAGGCCGCACATGCGTAACCCCCTGGAAAAAAGTTTTAACTAAAGGAAGAAGCGCAAAATGCTTCTGAAAAAAGATAGATAAGGCAGAAACCTGCCCTCTCAAAGTACTCAGCTGAAGACCGGAGTCCAGCCCTGATTGTAAAAACTCCAGAATCTTGGAGACCGAAAAGACCCTACAAGGCAAGGACCTAACCTCACACCAAGCGATATAGGCTTTTCAAGTCCTATAGTAGGTGATAGAAGAAGACCTCTTTCGGGCACCGATCAGAGTCTTAATAACCGAGTCAGAAAGACCCTCCTCCAAGATGGAGGCCTCAGCGGCCAAGCCATCAAAACCAGCGTTGGTAAATTGGGGTAAGACAGCCGACCCTGAGTGAGCAGATCGGGCCGAAGAGGCAGAATGAGCTGATTCACTGTCAGCCAAACGATGTCTGCGCACCATACTCGTCTTGGCCATCTTGGGGCCACGAGAATGGCGGACACCCTTTCCAGAACCAGCTTCCGTACCACCCAGCCTAGCATGGGTATCGGAGGAAACAGGTACAGAAACCCGGGGTCCCCCCAGCTCAGGGATATGGCTTCCGCCGCCAGAGCCAGAGGATCCTGGGAGAGCGACACAAGGATTGGGAGCCTGTAATTGTGACGAAAGGGAAACAGGACCACCTCCGGTGTCCCCCACCGGAGCGGACTGCAGACTGCCGAGAGACAAGGAACATGTGCCTTCGCCCAGATCAGGATCAGGGACACCCCTCTGAGGGCACCCAGACTGCAAGTCCCTCCCTGATGATTGATGTAAGCAACCGCTGTTTAATTGTTCGAGAGAAGCTGAACCAGAAGGCCCAGACCCTGATGAGACAAAAGAGCAAGAACCAGACGGAAGGCTCTCAGCTCCAGAACAGACGGCCGAGGGTTGGAAAGAAGGACCCAAGCCAACTCCTGAATCAGACAAATTTTGGACCAAGTGAGAAACACCCTGTGTTGATCGGAATCCGACCGCATTCCCAGAAAGGACACCACCCTGGCCGGAGCAGGGGAGGACCTGGGAAGGTTGAAAAACTTCAGATGCAGGACGGGGCAAGCCGACCCGTCCTTCTTGGGAGCTGCGAAGAGAATGGAGCAAAAACCGAGGCCCACCTCTAAGCGCGGCACCGGCCGGATGCCTGCCATTTCCAGGAAAAACCGTGAAGGAGGGCGAGACTCGAACTCTGGTTTGTAACCGGGCGACACCCCCTCCCAGATCTATGTGTCCGGAATCTCGCGGCCTTAAACCAGGGAGAAGTGTCGCAATCGTCCCCCCACCCGCACGGGTGAGGGCAGCCCCTCATTGCTGAGCGGGCTTAGCAGTAGGTTTGGGCTTGGCGCCCCAGGACTGACCGGGACGGCCACGACCTCTTCCCTGGGACCAACCTACACCCCCGGTAACGGGAAGGGAAGCCCCTCTGCCCGCTCTGGCTCCTCGAAAGGAGGGACTAAAGGAACTCGCACCCCGAAAGGAGCGACGAGGCTTCTTGAATTGAGGCAACTTACCATCCTTGGTAACAGCATCCAATTTCTCGCCAAAAAGGCGTAAACCTAAGAAAGTTAGTGCTGTAAGCGCCCTTTTAGAGTTAAGGTCCGCCGTCCACTGGCGCAGCCATATAGACCGACGAATAGCCACCAGCAATGCCGCTGTCCTGCTACTCGTCGCAAGAGCATCGTACTGAGCAGTCAGGACAAAAGAAACAAATGACTCACACTGCTTGAGAGAACTAAACATATCACAAGCGGGATCAAGATCTGCAAGCAGATCCCTAATAATGGATCTAACTGCCAGCAGAAGAAGCGCCGAAGCACAAATTGGCCGTAGTGTCGACCCGGCACTGATAAAACCATGGCAAGCCAATTGATCAACCCGACGATCCTCACCATCCTTAATGGTAGTGGTGTCAGAAAAGTGCAACGCAGCCGAGCCAGTCAGCCCTAACACAGGGGTATCGACGTCGGGGGACACTGACCAAAGCTTCACCAAGTCCTCCGGAAAGGGATAACGCTTATCCCAATTAGGAGGAGTTCCAACCAGGCGCACGGGTTGTTCCCATTCCTTAAGGACAACCCTCTCAAAGTGCTGTTGCCTGGGAAACACCAAACGCGGCTGGGGTACGTCAAACAACTCACCCTTTGGCAGAGGGACCACCGCAGGCGGATCCAAGGCCAAAACTTTAAACATTTGAGCCAAAATGGAAGGAGTGTCAATGGACACCCCCACAGCCTGATCACCAGCAGTGTCAAACAATAGCTGGTCTGCAGGCTCATCCGACTCCTCAAGGAGTTCCCCCTCCTCATCAGGGGGACAATCGGACCAATCCAAAAATTCAGGTACCTCACCCTCCGAAGCAGGCACTGCCGGAGAAAGGCGCTTCCGCTTTGCCGTAGCCTTCTGAGCCACTGAAGCGGAAATTATTTTCTCGAGGTTGGCCAACCGCGCATGCACCCCGGAATGCGAATCCCCATTTTTGACAATGTCACACGGGGTCCGGAATAGGTTGGGGGGGATAGGAGATGACGGAAGTTGCGAGGAGCCAGAAGCCGGAGCAACGGACTGGCGCGCAATGTTCTGCCTTGCACATGGAACGCATAATATGACATCATCGCCTGGGAGCGGAGCCCCACAACCCCCACACAGCCTGGATAGCCCCGAAGAGCCATTTCCGGTAACGTTGGAAGCCTCCATATGGTGAATTTGTAGTATTCGCAACAACCCAGGGTTTTACGCATTAAGCAACCCGGGATGCCCCTTTGTAATTAAAGTCCCGGAAGTGGGAGGATTTTTTTTTTTTTTTAAGCCTAGGAAAATCCCAATTTAGAGACTAAGACTAGCCAGGTATAACAGAACGGGAGAGCCACTGCAGCGAGGGGATCCCAGAATCTGTGGGGGAAAAGAGACCACAGTCAGTCCCCCAACCAGTATGCACCACATTCATACATAACCAACAAGGCAAACATATATGAATAGTTTAAACATCATGAATAAAATATACATGACACATGCTATTTCAAGGCAAAGCCAGAGAGTGCATCAATAAAAAAAATAAGAGCATATACCTGCATAAATATTATATATATACACACATATAACCACACATACACACACACATACCCAAATACAGGCATTTGACCCATACATAAGCAGAAGTGCCCCAGGAAAAAATGCTATACATGGCAGGCAATAACAAAGTACACTACAGCTCAAGCCGCACTGGACCTCTTCCCCCACCGGCTTCAGCACACCTGTCTCTAATGAGACAGGGGAAGTGAAGGGCGGGCCCGGACACAGCAAAAAAAGGGGGGAAATTTGAAAGTGCAACACAAAGGCCCCAGCAGCCCAAGCCACGCGTCGCCACCGCAGCGCTGCCCTGCCCTGCCAAAGCACTTCCACACATAACACTAAGTAAAGCACCTCGTGCAACACGCAACCCCCCCCCCCATTTAGCGAAGGGAGAAGGGACCGAGTGGGAGAAGGTGACCTAAAGGGAACATCGGGACAGGGGCATCCCAAATCCAGATCACCATGCCGGATAGCCGCATTGCCCCACAAGTGGGGTCGAGCGGAGGAGATAAGCTCCTAGGCACCTAAAGTGCCATCTACCTTTGCCCAGCCAGCAGCCTAGGCTGGGAGGCTTCCGTTTAACTAGGCATAAACAACACAATAGAACTGGGCAAAAATAGACCAAAAGGGGATGCCGGGTTTGACCCTGGCAACCAGCAAGCAGGAGACTTCTTTCTTCTGTCTTGTCGCTTCATGCAGAGAGAAAAAACTGGTGTTGAGTGGGAGGTCCCAGGTATATATAGGCTGGAAGGGGCTCGTTTTCAAGACTTCTCTGCAACGTCGCCACCTGCTGGTGGAGTAACCCGATCATAAGAATTAAAGGGGAAGCGGGGTGTGTGGCACACTGAGAATATTCTCCGATTGGACAAAAGCCTGAACTTGCGCCGTAGGGTCAAATCGGGATGTCCCCAGGGAAATGAACAAAACCCCGGGATGGTCAAAATCCTGTGTTACCTTCCACTTAAAAATAAAACATGTTTACATTTTTTTGGAAGCAGCTTTTACTACCTCCAATTTGTTGCTATTGGCAACTGAACACCAACATATACTAGAAGAGAGAAGTGATCCCTGTACATACAGAACATGGCCGCTGCTGAGGTGGGGGGAGCTCACTCAGCCTTACACATGCCCAGCAGCAGTGTTCTGTGTGTATAGGAGTCACTCCTCTTTTTGGTGTATGGTTTTCAGTAGCAACAGATTTTAGTAGTGAAAACTGCTTCCATAAAACACACATTTACCTTCATAATAAAAGGAAAAACACTAGATAGGCTCAGTACCTTCAGAACATGTCATGGTCGTCAATGGGAGCAGAAAAGGTGTCACCAGCATGGGGACTCCATATTTATCTAACAAATGTCATGGGTATCAATGGAAGCAGAGGGAGTATCATCCCATATTTAACAGAAATACCATGGGTATCAATGGGAGCCTCATATTTATCTTACAGAAATGCCATAGGTGTAGCCTGCAGAAGAGGGGTGTAACTCTGGCCAGGAGTGGCCAAAAGAGCAGTGTATTTGGTTACCCCCAGAGTCTCACAATGGGGCATCTCAATTTGGGATGCCATATAAAGAGGGAAATCAATGCCACTAGACTTTAGTGGTTGCCACTTTTTAAATGAATGTCAGGTAGCATCAAGCAGGGTTTAGGTATGCTTTAAAAGGAGACTGCTGCAGGAGAGATACAGCAGGGAATTGGGAATTGCAATTTTTCACTGCTCCCTTTAGTGGTTGATGGGAGTGAAATGCAGGATTTTCTGAGATAAGAAAGCCTAAATAATTAAAGCACTCCCCCCCCCCCCCCCCCATGAAGATTATCTTTTGCCAATGTTTAGTGCTCCTGCTTCACTTATCCCAAATAACGGTGCCCGATTTAGCTGTAAAGCTCCGTTCAGTGGGTTTTGGTCTGCTTTAAGTGATGGGACTAATCTCCTGACAAAAGGCTCAATTTAATTTGGAGATAAGGTGAGCCTGACTACATCTGAATAATTGCAGAGGTTTAATCTTAGTTTAATCTTAAAAAGGACCCTGTACAGTAATCTTTGTACATGGGAACCAAAAACCAGAATCAGAAGACACAATGACCTGCTCCCACTCTGATCAGTGGTCTGTCATGATGATCAGGTAAATGTCTTGTTTTTTTTTCTTATGGCCAAATCCAGGTTAGAATTTCCTACAAACCCTTCCACATCCCCCATTTAAGAAAAGTGTTAGTAAAATATACTATGCTATATACTAAGACAGTGGTATATCAGACTGATGAAACCCCACCTGTTTGTGCTCCCCTGTGAATCTTTGTGGTACGCATATCCTAGGTGATAAGCTAAGCAAATTTGCTGCACTGGGTACAATCTAAAGCTGACCATCCAGAGGGCATGACAAATCTTTTGGCATCACAGACACATAATGAGATCAGATAGCGAATATCCTATTTTCCCCCATTAGTAGGTCAGTACAATGCTCCATGGATTTAGCAGAAATAGAAGATCGATGGGGAAATATATGAAATTAGAATTTGTTTATAATTAGCAAAAGCAGAAATACATTTATCCCTGTTAATCTTCAACGGATAGCTCCTGCTTTACTCTATTAGAATACTGCTATTAGACTGTTATATATAACATCAGTAACCCATGAAGTTTCCAGAAAACAAACAACCGTACAAATATTTTGCAAGAATGTATGCCTTACAGTGAATGTTACTATAGAGGAAATCCCCCACTGTCAAACCATTCTTAGATGTTTCTTTATCAGAAACAAATGGGCAACAGAATTACAGTGTTTAGAATATTTTGCAAGAATGTATGCCTTACAGTGAATGTTACTATAGAGGAAATCCCCCACTGTCAAACCATTCTTCTTATCAGAAACAAATGGGCAACAGAATTCCAGTGTTTAGAATAAGACCTTTTTACACGTGGTTTATTATTCTCCCATGTTTAGCAGAAATAGGAAACACCAGCCTGATAAATGTAATAAAGAATGCAAAAGATGGTGTTGCCAAGCTAAAATAAATATGTGGGAGGTGTAATTATGGCTGCCAAAGCATTTATGGGAATATTTTGTATTTTGATGTGGGTCTGGATCAGACATTTTAACCTGAAAAATGCCATAAACGGCATGTACCTACAGTATGAGTTAGAGGTCTTTCAGCATCTTGGCTGCCCCTTATGTAACAATATGGGGGGGGGGGGGGGTTGAATTAGGAGCGGCTAAGAACTTCTGTTTAATTTTTGGGTGGATAAATAGCAGAAATTGCAGGCAGTAACAGTAATTACTGTAGTACAGCGGGTTGGGATTAAATTCCTTGTAGTATAATCAAGATTTATTTAGCATCTTGTAAGACAGAGGTCCCTTCAGAACAATTCGTAAAAAGTCAACTGAGTTACTGCCTGGTGCTGAATCACCCTTTGGTCGACAATAAAACTGCGTGGCAATTTTTATTTCCGGTCCTAAATCAAAGAGCGTGAATAAGCACTAGCTGCAAGAGTAATTGTCATTCTCTTTCATTGAGGGTCATGCTAATAACTGAAGCTGGGTGCACCTTTGGACGAGAATTGCAACCTGTGTCTCAATGAGGTCTTTTTTACACTAACACAAAAAAGCAATACAATGTTTTTGATTTTTATTTAAAAAAAAAAAAAACCTGTTCCTGCAATGTGGCATTTGTACATTTTTTTAAAGTAAAGTTAATTTTTTGGGACGATTGGAAACAGAAGCACCCTATGTGGTATGATAAAGAATTAGCATTTTTTCCCCCTGGAGGAATGATGTGCACGTAAAAACAAATGTTTTTATTGTATTTTTTTAACTCATGAGAAGCAGGTTGAAAGTCACAATCAAATGTGCATCCAGACTGACACTTAATGAGCATGACCCCTCAAATAATTCAGCACCAGGTTCAAATAGACCAGTTTAATTTTTATTCACCTAAATTGAACTTTTTAAAAATAGTGCTGAATCAGCCTCATTACAATTAAAGGTTAACAGATGTAGAATGGTATCATACTAGCAGTGGATGGGCATGCCGGTAAACATGATGGCCTGCAGACAGAACTATTTTGTGTCTGCAATGTCTGGCCCAGCTTTGCCCTACTGTCAAGATTGTTTTACTTTCAGCTAAGTTCTAAACAGGCACTGCTTGATAAAGATATCTTGGTTATCAGTAGTCTGAAAGACTCCAAGCAGCAAGCTTTCTATTATTCTCGTAACTAAGCAAAAACTATATTGCCTGGCAAAGCTATCAAATCAAACTAGTAAAGAAATTGTTCCTATAAGCTGGGACCAGTGTGACAGTGGATGCAAGTCCGCAGAATGTATAGGCATTGTACTGTTGAGTACATCCCGTTTTAGCTTTTTTTCTGCTTGGCTTCCTAATTTATTTTGTTATTACACTTTATTTATGGCTGGCCTTAGGTGTGTGTAAATTATTTTTAATATCAAGCAATTGCACATAGGTTTACTAGCAGCAACTACCTTATTGTAGACAGCCAGTGTTATTTAAGAATAAAGTCTTTCTTAGGATCTAACTCTGTTCTTTTGCACTTAACACAGAATTAGGGCCAATATTTGTACTTTCCATCACCCTATACATTAATTTGTTTAACACAGAGATCTCACTTCATACTATATTGCTCAGCTATCAGAAGGGTGGGGATAATTTGTTAGCTCATCTCCTTTCAGTATTTTCAGTCCATTTGATATGCTGCCACTTGTTTTCAATGTATTATTTGCATATACTTGCTATATTTTGTTATGTGACCTGGTTAGATTTTTCCTTATTCAGGGTAGCCTGGGTTCCCTTTGTTCCTTGCATTGGGTAAATTCTGTTGCCCCCGTCCCCACCCGCGTGTAATCTGACCTGCTGCCTACTCGTTGGGAAGTGCAGCATTTTTTTTGTCAATAAAAGGTTAATATCTATTACACAACCCTAAAACATAGTATAGTATACAAAACATCCAGTATTCCACAAATATACTCCTCCCTCCCTCTAAAATCAGTGTTCACATGGGCACCCAAACACTGCACACTTACACCTCAATTCACTCATAAACCGGCCCAGAGGAAATGCAGTTCAGTTAGTGTCGAATAAAGGGAAAAATACAATTCTGTGAAACTCACCTGTATAATTGTTTTTGAATATATCCAGTCCAGGTCGTCCTAGAAGTGATGACTGGGTATTCCACAGCCAGGTGGCGCTCAACTGCAAGATCAAAAGCGGTCGCTCCTCCCGGCCCCCTATAAAAGCAGTTGTCTCACTATGATTTCCCAGTGGTTAAACAGCAGTAAGAAAAGAGACAGGCCGGGAGGCCAAGAAACCATGTTACTTCACATAGCTACAGCATGTACTCTCTCCAACAAAAACCATAAGGACAACGGTCCAATATAAAAAGTAATCACCATAACAGGCAAACAAGAGATAATAAACAAGGGTGGGGTGGGACGACCTGGACTGGATATATTCAAAAACATTTCTACAGGTGAGTTTCACAGTATTGTATTTTTCACTATATCCAGTCCAGGTCGTCCCAGAAGTGATGACAATTGGGATATCCAAAAGCAGTGTCCATTAGGGTGGGATCCCCAGTGCAGAACAGCATGTAGTTCATTTCACTACCGCCTGAAGCACCTTTCGGCCAAAAACAGCGTCAGCTGAGGCCCTAACATCAACCTTGTAAAATTTTGTAAAGGTATGAACAGAAGACCAAGTGGTGGCCTTACAAACTTGTTCAATGGATGCCTGGTGCTGAAAAGCCCTGGAAGCACCAATAGCTCTAGTAGAATGAGCTGTAACACGAAAAGGGGGTTCCTTCCCCTTGGCAGAATATGCTTGCACCACCGCCTGTCTGATCCACTTACTGAGAGTGGAGTTGGCCGGAGGCAAGCCCTTCCTAGAACCCTCTGTGAGGACAAAGAGCAAATCCGATTTCCTGAAGGATTCAGTCGCAACCAGGTAGTACTTAATGGCTCTGACCACATCCAAGGCATGGAGGGTCCTTTCCTTAGAATTAGTGGGTGCTGGACACAGGGAAGCAAGACAACTTCCTCATTAAGGTGAAAGGGAGAAATGACCTTAGGCAAAAAATCAGGTTTAAAATGAACCACCACCTTATCCTTATGCCGCTCAAATTAAGGGGGCTGCATATAAAGCGCAGCCAGCTCTGACACGCGACGCACCGATGTGATAGCTACCAAAATAGACAATGCAGCATCGCACAAAGGCTCAAAGGGAGGCCCCTGGAGAGCAGAAAGCACCAAATTCAAGTCCCACACTGGTAATACAGGCTTACGCGGTGGACGTACATGGGTGACACCCTGGAAAAAGGTCCTGATCAGTCTATGATTGGCAAAGGATCTTTGGAAAAAGATAGCCAAGGTCGAGATCTGGCCCTTGAGGGTGCTTAGCTGTAGAAACAAGTCTAAGTTGTGTTGCAAAAACTCCAATATCCTGGAGATAGAGAATGTGCGACAAGGGTTGGATTCACACCAAGCAATGTAGGCATGCCAAACTCTGTAAAATATCATGGAAGACGACTTCTTCCGCGCCTGAATCATGGTCTGAACAACCTTGGCTGACAGCCCCTTCTCCGTCAGCATTTGAGGTTTCAATAGCCAGGCCGTCAAAGCCAGCGTCTGTAAATTGGGGTGCCGCAGCGACCCCTGAGTGAGAAGACCTGGGTCGTCGGGCAAGATGTAGCGATCGACTAACATCTGAACTGTGTCCGCGAACCAACTCCGTCTCGGCCAGCGAGGAGCCACCAGGATGGTTGATACCCCCTCCTGGGCTATCTTGCGCAGCACTCGGCCCAGGAGTGGAAACAGAGGGAATGCATAAAGGAGCCTGAACTCCGTCCAAGTAATTGCCAGAGCGTCTGTGGCAAATGCCAGAGGATCTCGACAGGGAGACGAACCTTGGGAGCTTGAGATTGTGTCTGGACATAAACAGGTCCACATCCGGCTGACCCCAGCGGAGACACAGGGCGTTAAAGATCTTGTTGCTGAGAGACCAAACCCCCAGATGAGAGGCACTCCTGCTCAGGGAATCTGCCTCCTGGTTCTCTATCCCAGGGATGTAAACCGCCGAGATGCAGGGAACATTCTCCTCTGCCCAAGTCAGAATCTGGGTCACCTCCTTGAGGGCTCACTTGCTCCAAGTCCCGCCCTGATGATCGATATAGCCGACAACCGTCTGATTGTCCGAGCGAACCTGGATCACACGACCCTTTAAATGGAGAGTCAGGCGAAGAAGCACCAACCGGATCACTCTCAGCTCCAGGAGATTTATGGGCAAATGGGCCTCCTGCGGCCCCCACTGACCCTGGATCTTCTGTGTTTGCCAAAAACCTCCCCAGCCGGTCAGACTGGCGTCTGTGGTAACAATCTCCCACCGGGGAGTCAGAAAGGACTTGCCTACCAGTAGGTTTCTTGAGTCCAGCCACCACAAAAGGGACTGTCTGGCCGGGGAGACAGGAAAAACTCCTTTTCCAGTGATTCCTGCGTCCCGTCCCAACCGGTCAACAGATTCAATTGAAGAGGTCTCATGTGGAACTGGGCAAAGGGCACTGCCTCGAAGCATGACACCATAAGGCCCACCAATTTCATCCCCAGACGGATAGATGGTCACTGACAAGACAGCAAGGCCTGCACCTGCGTCTGGGGGCCGGCCACCTTTTGCTGCGGCAGGAATACCTTGACCTGAGAGGTGTCCAACGTCGTGCCCAGAAGGACCTCACCATAGAGGGAGTGATAGAAGACTTGGGGTAATTGACTACCCATCCGAATTCCTCAAGAGTGGACAACACCGCCCGGGTGTCGCTCTCGGCCTGCTGAAGGGACTGAGCCGCAATCAGTAAATCGTCCAGATAAGGCAGCACACGATTGCCCTGGTTCCCCAGGATAGCCATGATGTCCGCCAGCACCTTGGTGAACACACGGGGGGCTGAGGATATCCCAAATGGCAGCGCCACAAACTGGTAATGCTGATCCTCCAATGCAAACCTCAGGAACTGGAAAATCAGAATGTGCAGATAAGCATCCTCGATGTCCCCGGTGGTCATGAAGTCGCCGGGTCGAAGCGAGCTCACCACGGATCGCAAGGTCTCCATGCGGAAATGTCTGACTCTGACAAACCTGTTGAGACCCTTCAGGTCCAGGATAGGTCTCAGCGTTCCGTCCTTCTTGGGCACCGTGAACAGATTGGAGTAAAAACCTTGACCCTGTTCCTGACGAGGTACAGGACAAATCACGCCTAACCTCAGAAGGTGTTGGACGGCCATTCTAAGGCCCTGTGCCTTCAATGGGTTCTGGGATATTCGAGACTGAAGAAATCTTGAGGGCGGCCTGACTGCCAGCTCTATTTTGTAATCGAAGGACACCACATCCTGAATCCACCGATCCGAGACATGCTGTCTCCAGATATGAGCAAATAGCAGAAGCCGTCCCCCCACCCGGATGGGTGAGGGCGCCTCCTCATGCCTGAGGGGCCTTGGTAGGGGGCTTGGACTTGGATCCCCAGGAGGGATTGGGTCGGCCACGGGACCTGCCTCGTCCCAGGGAATCTCTGCGAGTACCTGCAAATGAAGAGCCTCTTCCTCCTCGAAAGGAGCGATAGGCAGAGGAGCCCCGAAAGGGCCACGCAGGCTTCCGTAACTGAGGAAGTCTTCCGTCCTTGACCAGGAGGTCCAGATGCTCCCCGAACAATCTGTGGCCCACGAAGGGGATACTAGTAAGCGTCTTTTTGGCCGCGGCATCAGCCAAACATTGCCGCAACCAGAGCAAGCAGCGAAGCGCAACAAGCAGGGCCGAGACCCTGGCACCGAGCCGGACACAGGGCGGAATCTAGCACCGGCAAAGGTGAAGGCATGACAGACCAGCTGATCCATGCGCTTGTCAGCTGGATCACGTAGGGAAGCAGTATCGGGTGAAGGCATGACCGTAGTGTTGAACAAACCCAACACAGGGGCATCCACCTCGGGAGGACGGGACCATAGCCGGACCAGCTCCTCGGGAGAAGGGATACCCGTCTGTCCAGGCCCTTGGGCACCGACGGTAACTTGTTAGGCCTTTCCCACTCTTTGAATATCATGTTAGAAAAATGGGCCTGCTCAGGAAAGACTCGTCTCTGTCTCTCAGGTCTAAACAAATCACCCTGCTTCCGCTTAGCCGCTCTAGGAGGGACAATGTGCAGCGTCTCAAAAACCGCAGCCAGCAACTTCTCCGTATCATCAGGGAGCCATGTATCCTCGTCCGAGGAAGAACCAGGCCCGCTGTCATAGCCGGCAGAATAATCCACAGTAGAGATGGAGTCCTCATGCAACTCGCCTTCCTCCACTGAGCCCAAACCTCCAAAAAGATCATCATCATCACCATCATTATCCAAGTAAACGGGCTGAGAGCAGCAGCAGGGGTTCTGGAGAGGCCGCAGGCAATAAAGGGCTAGGGGCAGATACGCCCGCCCGATAATGCTCCAAAAGAACGCTCCTGGCGAAGTGACACAAACCGTGCCGAGTCCGCCCAGAGGGCTAGCACCGCACATGGGGCAGAGCTTCACCCGCCCAGATGGGGCCCCTAGCTCACTATCCCCAGAAGCCTCCATTCTGGTGATTAGAGTAAATGGTATGCAGGTTACAAGGCACTGACGGCTCAAACCTAATAAGCCCTCAGAATTAGTCCCTTTTTTTGTGATCCCTCTTAATGGGGAGAGGGGGGTCGGTGACCGGGAGGAACCGCAACCCTTAATCTATCAAAGGGGCCCACCTAGAAGACACAAGCAGAATAATACAATTCTGTGATTACTCACCTGTAGAATTGGTATTATGAGTATACAGAACGTCCTGCTCCAGAAAGAATACTTACTATCGAGTACTACTCCGCCAGATGGCGCTGGACTACAGAAACATCGAAAATAGGCTCCTTCCGGCCCCTCAAATACCCAGGGACCTCCCACAAATCCCCAGCATTGAAAAGCAGTTAACGAGAAGCCGGGAGAATTAAAACAACCCAAACTAGTAACTATAACAATATTAACAATCAGCATACAGGGGATCCAATGATAATGCAAAACCAAGGGTGGGGTGGAGCAGGACGTACTGTATACTCATAATACCAATTCTACAGGTGAGTAATCACAGAATTGTATTATTCTTAGTATACAGTACGTCCTGCTCCAGAAAGAATACTTACTATCGGGACATCCAATAGCAGTGTCCATACAGTAGGGTGGGATCCCCAAAGGTAACAGCAGACAGTTTAAATCACTGCCGCCTGCAAAACCTTGCGGCCAAAGACAGCATCAGCTGAGGCCCTAACATCAACTTTGTAAAACTTTGAAAAGTTATGAACAGAAGACCAAATAGCAGCCTTGCAAACTTGTTCAACGGAAGCCTGGTGCTGAAAAGACCAAGAGGCACCAATAGCACGCGTAGAATGAGCAGTAAGGCGGAAGGGAGGATTCTTCCCCTTAGCAGAGTAGGCCTGAATCACAGCCTCCTCCTGACGGATCCATTTGCTGATAGTAGACTTGGCAGGAGCCAAACCCTTCCTAGGACCAGAAGGGACCACAAAAAGAGCATCAGTTTTCCTGAAAGGTGCAGTAGCCACCAGATAGTACTTCAGACACCTAACCACATCCAAAGAATGCAAAACTCTCTCCTTAGCATTACTAGGATTAGGGCACAATGAAGGAAGAACAATGTCCTGATTCAAATGAAAGGCAGAAACTACCTTAGGCAGAAAATCTGGCTTGAAACGAAACACCACCTTGTCCTGGTGTCTCTCATAGTAGGGGGGCTGAATGGAAAGTGCCGCCAACTCAGACACACGCCTAACAGAGGTGATAGCCACCAGAAAGACAACCTTGAGCGTAAGAATGGCCAGGGTAGCATCCTGCACAGGTTCAAAGGGAGCACCCTGCAAGGCTGACAAAACCAAGTTCAAATCCCAAACAGGCACCATAGGCTTACGTGGGGGATGCACATGAGTGACCCCCTGGAAAAAAGTCCTGATCAGAGGCTGCTGAGCAAAGGACTTCCGGAAGAAAATGGCCAGGGCAGAGACCTGCCCCTTCAGGGTACTGAGTTGGAGCCCCATGTCCAACCCATGCTGCAGGAACTCCAGAATCCTGGGAATAGAGAACACATGACAGGGAAGAGACTTAGACTCACACCAGTCAATGTAGGCATGCCAAACCATGTAGTAAATGGAAGAAGACGACTTCTTCCTAGCCTTTATCATGGTATCAACCACCGAGTTAGACAGCCCCTTCTCCATCAAGATGGAGGTTTCAGCAGCCAAGCCGTCAAAGCCAGAGTTTGTAAATTGGGATGGCGTAGGGAGCCCTGAGTGAGCAGGTCTGGCACCATGGGTAGAACGTGCTGATCTACTGCCAGCTGCACCACGTCTGCGAACCACACTCTTCTTGGCCACCTGGGGGCCACCAAAATTGCTGGCACCCCTTCCAGAGCAATCTTGCGCAGAACCCTGCCCAGCAGGGGGAATGGAGGAAAGACATACAGGAACTGAAAGTCCTGCCATGACATTGCTAGGGCATCCATGGTCAAGGCCAGAGGATCCTGGGACAGGGAGACAAAGGCCGGGAGCTTGTGATTGTGACGGGAAGCAAACAGATCCACATCTGGTTGGCCCCAACAGTGACAAAGAGATTGGAACACCCTGTTGCATAGGGACCATTCTCCCTGACGAGAGGTCCCCCTGCTCAGAGAGTCTGCCAGGAGATTTTCCACCCCCGGAATGTACACAGCTGATATGCAGGGGACATTGGTCTCCGCCAAGGTCAGGATCAGAGACACTTCCTGGAGGGCCCCCTTGCTCCGGGTCTCTCCTTGATGATTGATGTAGGCAACTGCCGTCTGGTTGTCCGAGCGCACCTGAACAGGCAGCCCCTGAAGGTGAGTAGTCAACTGAGCCAGGACTAACCTGATAGCCCGCAGCTCCAAGACGTTTATAGGTGTGTGGGCCTCCTGAGGGCCCCACCTCCCCTGGAACCGCAGGGACTTTCAGAAACCCCCCCAACCTGACAGACTGGCATCCGTGGTGACTGTCTCTCAGGAAGGGGTCAGAAAGGATCTGCCCCCCAACAGGTTCCTTGAGTCCATCCACCGCAAGAGGGACCTCCTGACCAGGGGGGAAAGCACACAGACCCTGTCCAGGGACGCTGGATCCTTGTCCCACACTGACAAGAGGTGGAGTTGCAGAGGCCTCAAGTGGAACTGAGCATAAGGGATCGCCTCGAAGCACGCCACCATCAGGCCCACCAGCTGCATTCCCTGCCTGATGGAGGGATGATGACAAGATAGCAGGAACTGGACCTGTGCAATCAGACTGTCCACCTTCTGTTGAGGAAGGAAAATCCTTGCCTGAACTGTATCCAGATTCATTCCTAGGAAGGGAGTCACCAATGAGGGGGACAGCGAAGACTTGGGGTGGTTGATCACCCATCCAAAAAGACTCCAGGGTGGACACCACCAGTTGAGTATCCAATTCTGCCTGATGCAGAGATTGGGATGTGATGAGAATGTCGTCCAGATAAGGCAGCACACGGACGCCCTGAAACCTGAGCAGAGACATCACGCCAGCCAGCACCTTGGTGAACACCCTGGGAGCTGAGGTGAGACCAAAGGGCAATGCCACAAACTGGTAGTGCTGATCCTCCAGAGCGAACCTGAGGAACCTTTGATGACCTGGAAATACAGGAACATGAAGGTAAGCATCTTTGATGTCCACAGAAGTCATTAAATCCCCTGGGCGCAGGGAACTGATGGCAGAGCGCAGAGTTTCCATGCGAAAGCGCCTGCTCCTGACAAATTTGTTGAGGATCTTCAAGTCCAGGATGGGCCTGAGTGACCCATCTTTTTTGGGTACTGTGAATAGGTTGGAAGAGAAGCCCTTGCCTTTTTCTCTTAAGGGGACCTTGCAGAAGACCCCCAGCTCCAGGAGGCCTTGCACTGCCTGCACTAGCTCCTGAGCTGACACAGGGTGCTGCGGAATCCGGGATCTGATGAATCTTGGGGGGGCAGGCAGAAAACTCTCTTGTAACCGGAGGACACTACCTCCTGAATCCACCGGTCTGAGACATGAAGCCTCCAGACGTGAGCAAAGTGCTGCAGCCGTCCCCCCACCCGGATAGGTGAGGGTGCCCCATCAAGCCTGAGGGGGCTTGGGAGAGGACTTAATCTTGGAGCCCCAGGAGGAGCCAGGACATCCACGTCCTCTGCCCCTACCCCAGAAGTCTCCCCGGGCCCCAGTAAAGGAAACCCCCCTCCCTTGTCTAGCACCACGGTAGGGGGAGGAAAAGGAGCCCTGACCCCGAAAGGGCCGAGACTGCCGCCTGCGTTGGGGTAACCTGCCTCCCTTAGCAAAAAGGTCCAGGCGGTCCCCAAACAGGCGTAGTCCTTTGAAGGGAAAACCAGTGAGGGCCTTCTTGGCAGCGTTGTCAGCAGCCCACTGGCGTAGCCACACCGAGCGGCGTATAGCCACCACAAGGGCAGATGTTCTGGCACACATTCTAATGGTGTCATCCAAGGCAGAGAGGACAAAATTTACAAACACATCACAACTAGAGAGTGCATTACACACCTCACAAGGCAAATCATCAGGGGCACTATCAAGTATATTTCTGAGCAGGGTCCTAATGGCTACAGCCGTAATGGCCGAGGCACAGACCAGGCGCAGCGCCGTCCCCACAAATGCAAAGGCATGGGATACCAGCTGGTCAATGCGCCGGTCCTCAGCATCCCGCAGTGTAGTAGAGTCAGGGGAGTGCATGACAGAGGTGTTAGATAACCCTAGGACCGGGGCATCCACCTCAGGAGGGGATGGCCAGCACTTCACCACATCACCAGGAAAGGGGTACTTCCTATCCCAACTCTTAGGTACACTGGGAAGCCTGCTGGGGCGTTCCCATTGAGCACAAGGTTATTAAAATGGGCTTGCTCAGGAAATTCCAAGCGTGACTTAGCAGTATGAAAAAGTTCCCCCTGTTGCCTGGGGGCCGCAACAGGGGGAGAAATAGACAGAACCTCAAAAATCTGAGCCAACAGTCTATCAGTATCATCTGGGGCCCAGGGGTCAGAGCCAGAATCGTCATGACCCCTAGGCCTCTCATCAGATGACCCTGAGTCAGAGAATAGCTCCCCTTCCTCCAAAGGGGTATAGCCAGACATTTCCAAAAACTCATCAGCTTCCATAGGGAAAAGAGTGACATCAGACGTTAAGTGCCGCTTTTTTGCAGAGGCCTTACGCGCCAAGGTATTAGCAATTAACTTCTCAACACTAGCCAGTCTAGAAGACACATCGGGCTGAGAATCCCCACTTGTATGCAACTCAGTAGGAGTGAGATTTAAGCTTGGGGGGTAGGTGAAGTGAAACGAGGTGCAGGCCCAGCCACTGGAAGGCCAGATTGCAGCACAAGCACCTGCTCAGCACAGGGTACACAGACAGGATTCACCCGTCTGAAAGACACAATCAAATGAGCCGTAAGCAGACAATAATAAAAAAGTGGTAACAAAGCCGCCCGCGAGGGCACTTACGGACCGCGGTAGGTAGAGGTCCGTCACGCAGAAGCCGACCAAGCAGACAAAATGGCGTTGGTATACCTCGAGGGGCGGCCCCGCACAAGCGGAACGCGCCAGAGACAGGCCCCGCCCGCTCCCCCCGAAGAGCGCGAAGCCAACAAGTGACAAGCAGCCAATGACGGCGCGCCGACTGCAATTTTAAGCACAGTAAAAATAAAACAAGTCAGCGCGGCGGCTGACACAAAGCGAATGTAATAAAGCACAAGGCCAGTACACGTATATACATACATACACACACACGCCCCCCCTCTTACCCCCCGAAGGCTACAAGGAGAGTGAGGGAGGACAGCGGCCACTTTACATAGGGCCCACCGATAGACAGGGGCAAGGGGCAATAGTGCGGGAGGGGCATCCCATAGAGGCTCACCATAAGCCTGAACCGCCTACCCTTTGGTGGGGGATTGCGGTGGAGCAGCGCTACTAAGCACCTAAAAGCGGTGCTGCCTACCATCACCCGACCAGCGCAACCAAGGCTGGGAGGCAATTACTGATGGAACGGGTGGGAATAGTCCTACAGGGCCACAGGCTAATAGCCCCGCTCACCTGCGAGTAGAGAGCCATTTCTTGTCCTTCGCAGTCCAGACTGCAGAGAAAATCTGGGGATTTGTGGGAGGTCCCTGGGTATTTGAGGGGCCAGGAAGAGCCTATTTTCGATGTCTCTGCAGTCCAGCGCCATCTGGCGGAGTATTACCCGATAGTAAGTATTCTTTCTGGAGCAGGGCGTACTGTATACTAAGAATAATAGATAAGGCCGAAACATGCCCCTTGAGGGTGCTTAATTGGAGACCCAACTCTAAACCATTCTGCAGAAATTCTAAAATTCTAGAAACAGAATATCTTCTGCATGAAAACTTCCTGGACTCACACCAGGAGATGAACGCCCGCCAGACCCTGTAGTATATCTTGGAAGATGTCTTCTTCCGGGCCTGAATCATGGTATGAATAACCTTGGCCGATAAACCCCTCTCTGTCAAGATCGAGGTTTCAATAGCCAGGCCGTCAAAGCCAGCATCTGTAAATTTGGGTGCCGAAGAGCCCCCTGTGTGAGAAGCTCTGGATCGTCTGGCAGACGCCAATGGTCTACGGACATCCTTACTATGTCTGAAAACCAGCTTCTCCTTGGCCAGCGAGGAGCCACTAGGATGGTTGGTACCCCTACTGAGCTACCTTCCTTAGTAAACGGCTCAGAAGCAAGAGCGGGGGAAATGCATACAGGAGATTGAACCTTGTCCATGGGGTTGTCAAAGCGTCCATTGCTATGGCCAGAGGATCTCTCGAAAGAGACATAAACCTTGGCCGTTTGTGATTGTGTCTGGATGCAAAGAGATCCACCTCTGGACAACCCCAGCGAAGGCAAAGGGCTTGAAAGATCTTCTGACTGACAGACCATTCTCCCCGATGCAGCGACCCCCTGCTCAAGGAGTCTGCCTCCTGGTTCTCTACCCCCGGAATGTAAACTGCCGAGATGCAGGGAACATTCTCCTCTGCCCAAACCAGAATCCGGCTTACTTCCCTTAGGGCACTCTTGCTCCGAGTACCCCCCTGATGGTTGATATAGGCTACCGCCGTCCCGATTGTCTGACTGGACCTGGACAGCCTGCCCTTTTAAACTGGAGGTCAGATGCTGGAGCACTAGTCAGACTGCTCTTAACTCCAAAGATATTTATGGGAAACTGGTTCTCCTTCGGACCCCACTGCCCCTGGATCTTCTGGGTCTGCCAGATACCCCCCCAGCCTGTAAGACTGGCATCTGTGGAAACGATCTGCCACTGAGGTGTTAAAAAGGACCTGCCTACTGATAGGTGTAGAGGATCTAACCACCACAGGGGAGATTGCCTGGCTGAGGGAGTCAGAACAAACGACTGATCCAGAGATTGCGGGGCTTGATCCCAGCTTGACAACAGATTTAACTGAAGAGGCCTCATGTGAAACTGGGCAAAAGGCACTGCTTCGAAGCAGGCCACCATCAGGCCTACTAGTCTCATCCCTAGCCGAATAGTTGGCTGCTGACAAGCCAGTAAGGTCTCTATCTGGCTCCGGAGCAACCAAGCCTTCTGCTCTGGCACAAAAACTCTGACCTGAACTGTGTCCAGAGTCATTCCCAAAAAGGCCTTTACTGGCGATGGGGTGATATGCGACTTTGGATAATTGATCACCCAGCCAAACTCCTCTAGGGTTGACAATACAGTTTGCATGTCCTTCTTGATCTCCTGAAGGAGCAGAGCAGAAATCAAAAGATCATCCAGGTATGGGATAATGCATATCCCTTGGCTCCTCAGGATGACCTTGAGACCTGCCAAAACCTTGGTGAACACCCTTGGAGCCGAGGATATGCCAAATGGAAGCGGAACAAACTGGAAATGTTGGCCTTCCAGGGCAAACCTTTAATATTTCTGATGCCCTGGAAAGATCGGAATGTGCAGATACGCGTCCCTTATGTCTATTGTGGTCATAAGACCTCCGGGCTGAATTGATTTCCATACGGAAATGTTTCACCTGGATAAACCTGTTGAGACCCTTTAGGTCTAGGATAGGATGGACCGACCCATCCTTCTTGGGAATCGTGAAAACCCCTGACCACCTTCCTGATAGGGTACCTGACAAAATTACCCCCTTCTGAAGAAGATGCTGAACAGAGGCTCTCAGGGCATCTGCCTTTAACTGGTTCCGGGATGCCCCTGACCAAAGGAACCTTGTGGGCGGTCTGGCTGCAAACTCGATCTTGTAGCCTGATGACACCACCTCCTGGATCCAAAGATCTGCCACGTGGCGTCTCCAGACTGGAGCAAACTGCAAGAGCTGTCCCCCCACCCGCCCGAGGGCGCCCCTTCATGGCTGGGTGGACTTGGATGGAGGCTTAGGCCTGCTTCTCCAAGCGCCACCCGCCCTGTTACGGGCCCTGCCTCTGCTCCAAAAATCCCTACGGGAACATGATATGAAGGAGCGTCTGCCGCTCCGAAAGGGCCGATATGATGAAGGCCTCTGAAAGGGACGAGCCGACCTTCTTCTCTAAGGAAGCTTGCCATCTTTGACCATAAGGTCAAGCCGCTCCCCAAAGAGTCTGCTCCCCAAAAAGGGCAAATCTATAAGAGATTTTTTTTAGCAGCAGCATCAGCCGACCATTGTTTTAGCCATAAAGAGCGGCGCAAGGCAATAAGAAGAGCAGAGGTTCTGGCACCTAGCCTGACCACATCATCCATAGCAGTGATAGCAAAGGTGTTAAATTCCAAGCAAGCTCTAAATTCCTTGGACTCTTGAGCATGTCTGCGAGACTTAGCCCTGGCCATAAGCTGCTTTACCTTCTTCCTTGAAGCCAAAGAGACGATAGCCGTGGCACAAACAGGGCGTAATAGTGAACCTACCATGGCAAAAGCATGGCGAGCCAGCTGATCCATTCGTCTCTCTGTAGGATCTCTTAAAGAAGCGTTCGTAGCAGACGGCATGATAGTAGTGTTGGACAGTCCTGACACAGGAGAGTCCACCTCAGGTGGAAATGACCATATCATCAAAAGGATACCTTGAATCTAGGATCCTAGGGACAGCAGGCAACTTGTTAGAACTTACCCTTACACTCGGTTTCGTCTGAGAGTAAGGGATCTTCATCAGAAGAAAATAAGATAGCACTACTGTCCTCCCCACCTTCTGAGAGTGGTTCATCAATAATCTCTTCCTCCTCCTCAGAACCAAACGAGGCGAATAAATCCTCTTCCTCATAAGCAGGCTCCAAATGCCTCCTCTTATTGGGGGCCCTTTTAGGGACGACCAAAGAGAGCTGTCCAGGTTATCCAACCTGTGTGCCATATCCGCCTGTGCTCCACTGCCTTTCCCTTCTCTAGGGGCTACTTGAGGAGGCTGAGCTACAGAAGAACCCATATTTATTGCTGGACTGGATACAGGAGCAACCGCCTTATGGTCTGAACCAATTCTCCTAATGCAAGCGGAACAAACCGCGCTGAAAACACCCAGGGGAACTTGCTTACATAAAAGGGCAGAGCCTGCCCTGCTCAAGTGGGATGCCTGACTCACTATCTCCAGATGCCTCCGTCATGGTGTTTTTAACTTTTGCAAAGAAAAGACCTAAGGTCCTAAGCCTATACCAATCCTCAGGAGAACTGGGAGGAACCACAACCTTTTTAATCCTTCTTCCCAATCTAAAAATAAACAGGAGAAAAACCCTATTAAAAATGTATATATATATATATATATATATTTTTTTTTTTTTTTCATTCCAAAATATCAAAATACCATAATTATTAAATAACATCAAAAAAAAGTACAATCGACACCCACTTACCCCTGCAGCAGCTGAATCACGCAGAACTGCGACTACACATGCACCACACCTCCACTTCTCACACATGCAACCTAGACCCAGAGTGAAAACATGGTGTAGCAGGGGTTAATACCTTAGAAGCCCCCTCGGGTGCACCTGCCAACGCCGTGACGCCTAGAGTGCCTAAAGAACAAGAGCCCCCCCCCATCCAGGGCTAGTGCGAGAAGCAGCAGCCGGATCAAGAAACCGCTTCCAAATCAGGGGCAGAAACAAACCGCAGCGGAGACAACGGAGGAGCCCCGCATATGGCCGCTCCCTGCCGCTGCCATATACCGCACCTCGTGCGAACGGGGGTCCCCTGCCACCTACCTCCTGTCCTCCTCCCAAGCCGGGATATGCAGCGGAGGTCTGGGGGGCGGAGAGCGCGCTCTTTCCTCCTCCTGTCATGCCGGAGAGCGCAACCGGAAAGCCGCATACACGCCTCCGCCCCCAACCTGACAAAAACACACCCCTTAAAGCTGAAGCGCGAAATTTGAAAAAAATATATATTTTTTTTTTCTTTTTTAAATAACCTAAAAATGTGGGAAGAAGGATGGGTTTATAGAATTTAAATAGTTCCTCAGCAGGTACACCAGAGAAAAACCTGCGGCTGGCGTGCTCTTCAAAGAGAGCCTGCAGCCCAGAGCGTATACACTCTGCAAGCGCCCAGCGCCTTACCTTACCTTCACGGACCCCTGAACAGCAGAGCTGTGGGAGGCAAAATGGGTCTGGGGGATCCATGGGAATAAGGCTGTGCAGGAAGCCGACAGGGTGCATTCCCCCGGTTACTGCCAATCCTTAAGAGAGAACTTCAACAACCTTCACAGTCACCTCAACTGCAAGAATGAAACTGGTTTTGATTAGAAGGCAGCTGCTACTTATGGGCCGGGAGGGGCCACACCTTTTTTGTCTTGCAGTCGCACCCTTCGGGCAAGGAAGTAATCCCAAGTATAAGGAGGGTCTGGAATTTATTCAGAAGAAAAAAATATAGGGAGGTTTTGTTCTGCACTGAATTATTAGGCAAACGGGAGGAGTATAGTTTCCATTTGTTTATATGTTTCCCTACTGATAAGTTTTGATAAGTACCCTGAATAAGGTGTTTCTGCAGACTTAAAGACCCAGTCACATTGTAATTGATTATTCACATTTTTAGTATTTTAATAGCTGTCACAATCACACTTTATACTGAATGTTATTACAGTGTTTAGAATCAGCAGAGAAGTATAGTTTCTACTGTTTTGGCCTTTCTAGAAAAAAAAAAAAAAGGCCACCAGCATTTTTAGAGGTCACTTAGCTGTGCCCCGTATTTATCTCCCGTCTGGTACTTTATAACATTTACAGTGTCCTTAACTGGGATCACTAATATTGTGCTTGGCAAAAACTAACAGTTTAACTAACAGTTTAAAGTTCATGTTTACAGTGTGGGCAGTACTCCAAAACACTTTTAAAGTCAGAACAATCTGCATCAAAGGAGCTTAAAATAGCTAAATAGCATTTAGTGATTCTCTTGTGGGACACGTGTGATTCATTTTAGCACATCTGTAAAATTGTAGCTTTACGCAATCAATAATTGTGCTTACACTGCTACATTTTGGAAGGCCAAGACAGTAAGACCATGTCACATGGGAAACTCTTTAGCAACTAGAGGTTACTATCACTGTGTCATTAGGCGGTTGTTAAAAAGTTTACATTTCTGGCTCTATATGTTCCTCACTTTCTGAGCTGGCCACAGATAGCTGAAAAAAACAAGTTCCTGCAGCAGCAGAAAACGTTCCTACATTAAAATGCTGTTGTCACCAGACTTGCTGTCAGAATCACAAGCCTTAACTAATCATAGCCCCAAAGACTAGTGGCGTGACAGAAGAATATTGATCGCTATAGTTTATTCATTACTCTTTGCATAGTCAGATTAACAATGTTAATATGTAACTGCTGCAAGACTAAAGATTGCGTTATCAGTGGGGGTCATGCTATCTATTTTCTGAAGGAGGTTTACTTTTGGGTGTGAACTGAAGCGGACGTCTTTAACACACAAAAGTGAAAAAAAAATGATAGGCTAATTTCTCCTATAAAATCTTTTGTCCCTTTGTGATGGGGCCTTTTTACAGGTGAGGAACTTCATTTTCCCAATTGATAAACTTGATAGTTTAAAAACAGCACCCTATGGGGAATGCTTAATGTTTTTTTTTTTCATAACCCATAGGGTGCTGTGGTTTCCCCCCAAAAAACCCTTATCTTTTTCTAGAGGGAAATGGAAAATGGGGTCATTAAGATTCTTTAATAAATCTCAGTACTATCTGACCACCTCCAAATGTGGTCGCCCCTGTCCCTCAGCACATCCAACATGGTCATGCCTGCTGGGCTCCTCGCACTGTGGCTGTGCGG
Organism: Gastrophryne carolinensis; assembly: GCA_027917425.1. Taxonomy (NCBI): domain Eukaryota; kingdom Metazoa; phylum Chordata; class Amphibia; order Anura; family Microhylidae; genus Gastrophryne; species Gastrophryne carolinensis. The sequence goes on from CM051234.1 coordinate 221,194,563, forward strand.
CTACATTTAGAATGTAGAGTAAAGAAGTGGCAAATGTGGAGTTTTGCTATGGCATCTACAGTATGCTGCAGGAAATGGAGGAGAGGCTTCAGATGAGCTACTTGTGGTTTTATTATTGCCATTGAAATTGTCCCTGTAAGGTTTACCGTGGACTAAAACCCATGGAGATCGGCCCAGTCATCTATAATATTCCCGGAATAATCGATTCCCTCCCCCCCCGGAGCATCCAGAATTGAGATGCCCTGCTGTGTGAAACCCCCAGGTCAACCATAAACTCACCTTCTTTACCGGTCCAACAGCACATGTACAAGCAGTGGCCACATCCCTGCTATCCCTCTAGCGGCCATCAGTGCACACAGATCCGCTCGTATTAGACAAGCACCTGGACGAAGTGCCTCGAGCGGTCGCACATGTGGCGTTGGACCGGGAAGAGGAGAGTTTGTTTGGGCAACTTGGGGGGGGTTTCACTTAGCGGGGCACCCCGATCAGGAAGGACCAAAACCCAGGATAGTCAAAATCCTGGGTTTTGGTCCACTTTAAAATGCCTGTGTAATGAAGGGAGAGCACCTCTATGTGATTCTGATGTAATTATCAAAATAAAGAGTGTACTCCTTTATATGAAATTGTGTGAATCCCAAAATCTGGTCATTATAGACCAATACATTATAGGCAAAAATGTTTAATTATCTGGGGTTTCCACTAGCAAGAAGCTCTACTAAAGTTAATATGCTAATATGTAGAATAAGAAAATACACTTATTAGAATTATAGCAACAGCTTATGTAAAACTCAGGAACAAAAATTAGGTGTGGTCCCACACCCCCATGTGAATGCCCATGATACCGAAGACAGTGTGGTCATGTGGTCTAGTGGAGCATCTTCCTCTTATTCCTGCATGTGTGGTTTAGTTTTGGTTAGAGCAGAGAAAGGCAAGGTTGTTTGTTAGCATTTTTTTCAGGCTGTAGACTTATTGGTTAGGTTTACTGGTCTGTGGCTGGAGACTGAACCTGGCCAAACTTTTACAGGCCTGGAAAATGCTATAAGCGTCTGATCTCCATCACCAATTTGCTTCCCAGATGGTCAATGAGTATATTTTTCAGCTGGTGCTTTATTTGGACTAATGTATATCAAACCTAGTCATGACCTGCAGCTCCAAGGCTTGAAGGGGCAGGTCATAACTAGGTTAAAATGTGCACTGTTTAAAGTGGACCAACACCCAGGATTTTGACTATCCTGGGTTTTGGTCCACTTCGGTGGGGCACCCCGATCGCGGTGCCCCGCAGTCAGGGAGCCGATCGGTCCGGGAATCTTATAGATTCCCGGGCCGATCACGGGAGGGTGTTGGTCCACTTTAAGTCTCAGAGAGCACCGGCAATAGGGGTCAGAGCCCCTACTACCGTAGCATAACCGTGCACACTGTGCTATTCTCGTCCAGTACCACCTGCATGCATACTGGAACTGGGGTAAATCTATGCATTAAAGACCAGATCCGGTTACCCCAGATGCCTCCATCATGGTGATTAATACTCCCAGGGGGTCTAAAACCTAGTATGTGAACCTCTGGGGGGTAACCACCAAAATATTATATACTGTATATTACCTGCTCTTTCCACAAAATATAAATAAAAACAATATTAAACTATAAAAATAGTTATATTATAGTATTTTTAATTCGTATTATTAACATAATCATAAAAATACAATCAATTTAGCCTACCTATTGGTTTAGGTCCGCATGAGGGTGGCTGTGCTGAAGCTCAGAGCAGCCCCCTGCCTGCCAGCAACCCCAGCCTCCGGCTGGGGAAGCGCTGAGTGTCCGCCCGGGCAGCGGAGAACCACCGGCGACCTTGGAGGTTCTCTGCACTTCGCTAAGCTGGATCGAGGAGCAGGTAGGGATTTCGGGGCTTTCTGGGGAGTTTCACAAACCGATCGGGGGTGCCCCGCAGGCCCGATGCGGATTGGCCCGGGAATCTTATAGATTCCCGGGCCGATCAGCATCGGGTGTTGGTCCACTTTAAGCAATAGTACTAAAGCTCTAGTATGGAAGGGGAAGATACTGCAGCAGAGTACCGTGGGAGTAGTGTATTCCTACACAGGGTCCAGGTAAGGTGGGCTGCATGCTAGGGGTTTCTCTATCCCAGTTAGTCCCAAAGCAGGCAAGACATTTAGTTAACAAAAGTCCAATGAGTTTCACTTGTACAAGGAACTCCATGTTTCATACTGGTGATAACCACAGTAACATTTGCACACAGGAATTAAAGTGGCGCTATAATCAACCCAGCCAACTTCCTCATTCATTTTATAGCTGCCAATCACGGGACTGCTGGTAACCTATTAGGTTTGCCAAGCGTGCTTGCCCATCAAACCTGAAAGATTGCTGCAGGTCACATGACTGGCTGCCATTAATGTGAATAAGATAGTGAAGATTTCAAGCGGACCAACAGTCAAAAATGACTAAAACTAGACCAACACAACAGACAAACAAAATGGTAGTTCATATCTGTAGGCCGCCTTTGTTTGGCCACCGCCCGAGCACCGGTAAGAACGCTAGATTCCAGGAAAGTTGTGTTTGTTTTTGTAACCTCTGTCTCTCCTCAGCACCGAAAAAGGAGGCTAGGACATGACACAAGACAGGGCTTATCCTTTACACATTGCACTACACTTCTGCACTTAACACAGATATCTAGGATGCTTCCATTCAGCAAAATCTGCTCATTTACATGTACAAGGAAATATGTAACTTGCATCTAATGGCCTGTTAGGACAGAGCAATTATCGCAATTTAGCGATAATTGCTCCATGGAAACGGCCACTATGAGAAAGAGTGGCCACATTAGTGATCACTCTAGCAACCCATTGACCAACAAATCCTCGAACAGTCAATTTATATTCTTTTATTGTGGTTTTATATATTTAAATAAAAGATTTGCCTATTAACATAAAGTATTTGAGTTTTGCACCACTAAAATTCGCCTTGTCAAATAAAACAGTTGCTTTGCTGGAGGTAGTCTGGTTCTGCAGCTTCAGCCTTATCAGCCACTCCTGAATAAGGACGAGGTTAAAAGACAATTCTGTGAGTACTCACCTGTAGAATTGCTTTTACTATGCATGGCACGGCCTGCTTCCAGAAGTCCTTACGTATGTGTTATTCCGCCACAAGGTGGCGCAGTGTACTGCAGAAGAGTTGTGGCTCCTCCCGGTACCATATAAAAAATGGAATCACCATAGACTTCTCCAGTGTTGACAAGCAGTTATTCAAGAAACCGGGAGATAAAAAAAAAGGTAACAAACCCCAACTAACTTGGATCACCATAAAGAGGCAAGAATAATGATAAGGGTGGGGTGAAGCAGGCCGTGCCATGCATAGTAAAAGCAATTCTACAGGCGAGTACTCACAGAATTGTCTTTTTCCTATTGCATGGCACGGCCTGCTTCCAGAAGTCCTTACGTATGGGACGTCCAACAGCAGTGACCATAAGGTAGGGTGGGATCCCCAAAGAGTAACAGGCAGTTCAAACCACTACCGCCTGAAGTACCTTGCGGCCAAAAGCAGCATCAGCTGAGGTCTTAACGTCAACCTTGTAGAACTTGGAAAAAGTATGAACAGAAGACCAAGTTGCGGCCTTACAAACTTGTTCAACAGAAGCTTGGTGCTGAAAGGCCCAAGACGCACCAATAGCACGAGTGGAATGAGCAGTAACCCTAAAAGGAGGAACCTTCCCCCTGGCAGAATAGGCCTGCTCCACACCCTGATGGATCAACTTGCTGATAGTGGATTTAGCCGGAGGCTTGATGGAAAGCGCCGTCAGCTCAGAAACTCGCCTGACTGAAGTAATAGCCACCAAAAAGGCCACCTTAAGAGTCAGAATGGGCAAAGCAGCCCCACGTATAGGCTCAAAGGGAGGACCCTGCAGAGCAGACAACACCAGATTCAGGTCCCAAACAGGCAGCATAGGCTTACGTGGCGGACGCACATGGGTAACTCCCTGGAAAAAAGTCTTAACCAACCGGTGATTGGCAAAGGATCTTTGGAAAAAAATTGCCAGAGCTGACACCTGTCCCTTGAGGGTACTAAGTTGAAGGCCCGAATCCAAACCATGTTGCAAAAATTCCAGAATCCTGGGGATAGAAAACACCCGACAAGGAAGAGACTTGGACTCAACAGGCAATGTAAGCATGCCATATCCTGTAGTAGATAAAGGACGAGGACTTCTTCCTAGCCCTAATCATGGTAACAACAGAAGCCGGCAAACCCTTATCCATCAAGATGGAGGTTTCAGCAGCCAAGCCGTTAAAGCCAGCGTTTGTAAATTGGGATGGCACAGTTGTCCCTGAGTGAGCAGATCTGGATCCTTGGGCAAGACATACTGATCTACTGCCAACTGCACGACGTCTGCGAACCACTCTCCTTGGCCAACAGGGGGCCACCAGAATGGCTGGTACCCCTTCCTGGGCTATCTTGTGCAGCACCCTGCCCAGCAGAGGAAAAGGAGGGAACACAGAGGAGCCGAAAGTCCGTCCAAGGCATAGCTAGCGCATCCGTGGTGAAGGCCAGAAGATCCTGTGACAGGGAGACAAACCTGGGAAGCTTGTGGTTGTGGCGGGATGCAAACAGGTCCATATCCGGCTGACCCCAGCGGTGACACAGGGAGTGAAATACCTTGTTGCTGAGGGACCATTCCCCCAGCCAAGACGTCCCCCTGCTCAGGGATTCTGCCTCCTGGTTCTCCACCCCAGGGATGTAAACCGCCGAAATGTAAGGGACATTCTCTTCCGCCCAAGACAGGGACACTTCTTTTAGGGCTCGCTTGCTCCGAGTCTCTCCCTGATGATTGATGTAGGCAACCGCCGTCTGGTTGTCCGAGCGGATCTGAACAGCCCGACCTCGAAGGTGTGTGGTCAGCTAAGAAAGAACCAACCTGATTGCCCTCAGTTCCAGGACATTGATGGAAGCATGGGCCTCCTGGGAGCCCCACCGACCCTGGAACTTCAGAGACTTCCAAAAGCCCCCCCAACCGTGGTGACAGTCTCCCAGCACGGGGGCAGAAATGTCCTGCCCAGTAGAAGGTTCCCTGAGTCCAGCCACCACGAGAGGGACTGTCTGGCCATGGGGGACAAAACAAATTCCTGATCCAGGGACACAGGGTCCCGATCCCAAACTGACAAATGTGGTGCAACTGAAGAGGTCTCATGTGAAACTGAGCAAAGGGGACCGCCTCGAAGCAGGACACCATCAGACCCACTAACTGCATCCCTTGCCGGATGGAAGGATGGGGACACAAGAGCAGAGTCCGTGCCTGCTTCTGAAGGCCCTCCACTTTCTGCTGAGGCAGGAATACCTTAACCTGAGAGATATCCAGAGTCATGCCCAGAAAGGACCTCACCAAAGATGGAGACAGTGAAGACTTGGGATAGTTGATCACCCAGCCGAAGGATTCGAGAGTGGAGGTCACCACCAGAGTGGTGGTTCTCGGCCTGATGAAGAGACTGAGCCACAATCAGAATGTCGTCCAGGTAAGGGAGGATGCGAATGCCCTGATTCCGCAACAGAGCCATCACGCCCGCCAGCACCTTGGTGAACACCCGAGGCGCCGAGGTAATACCGAACGGTAAAGCCACAAACTGGTAATGCTGATCCTCTAGAGCGAACCTGAGAAGTCTCTGATGACCTGGAAAGATTGGCACGTGAAGGTAGGCATCCTTGATGTCCACGGAGGTCATGAAGTCGCCCGGGCGCAGGGTACTGACAGCCAAGCGTAGAGTCACCAAGTTTCAGGTTCAAGCAATTTCGCATGTTGAGACCCTGCAAGTCCAGGATGGGCCCCAGGGACCCCTCTTTTTTGGGGACCGTGAACAGATTGGAGTAGAATCCTCGACCCCGTTCCTGGGAAGGCACCAGGCAAATGACTCCTGACTCCAACAGACGTTGAACCGCAAGGCGCAAACCCTGAGCTGACAGAGGGTTGTGAGGCATCCAGGATCTGATGAATCTTGGGGGCGGCAAGGCTGCAAACTATCACCGGAGGACACCACCTCCTGAATCCACTGGTCTGAGACGTGAGCAAAGAATCGAAGCCGTCCCCCCACCCGGATGGGTGAGGGCGCCTCCTCATGCTTGAGGGGGCTTGGGAGAAGGTTTGGGCTTGGAACCCCATGAGAGAACGGGACGACCGCGTGGTCTGCCATGGCCCTAAGGATCCCTGTGGGTACCCGAAAAGAGGGAGCCACAACCTCTTCTGGGATCACGAAAGGAGGGGAGGGCCCCCGGAAAGGCCTACGCTGAGGCAGCCTACCATCCTTGACTAGAACATCCAGACGCTCGCCAAAGAGCCGCAGCCCCGTAAAGGGGAGCCCAGTGAGAGCCTTCTTAGCGGCAGCGTCAGCCGCCCACTGACGCAACCAAACAGAGCGGCGCATAGCCACAAAAAGGGCAGAGGCTCTACCACTCAGCCATACCGCATCACCCATGGCAGTAAGGACAAAGGCAACAAAATCAGAGCAAAGCAAAAGGGACCTATAATCCTCCCCCCTGCTACCAGCCGTAGCGCCACCAAGGAGACGCTTGAGCTGCTTCTTAAGGGCAATAGCTGTAATGGCAGCAGCGCAGACCGGACGCAGCCCAGCCCCCACAAATGTAAAAGCATGGCAGGCCAGCTGATCCATGGGCCGGTCCTCGCTGTCCCGCAGTGTAGTAGTGTCAGGGGAAGGCATGACCGAGGTGTTGGACAGCCCTAGAACGGGAGCGTCCACCTCAGGGGGACACGACCATCGCTTGACCAGGTCGGCAAGGAAAGGGGTACCTCTGATCCAACCCCCCTCCTCCAGGGGGTAAAGGCCACCAAAAGCATCAAGTCCTTCATCCTCCTCAGGAAAGAGGGGTGGCACGGGAGCCAGGTGCTGCTTCTTGCCAGAGGCCTTACGTGGAACAGGCCTGGCAAGCTGCTTTTCAATGCTGGCCACACACAGTGCCAGATCAGACTGTGACCCCCCCCGCTAGGGGCTAAATGCAGGCGTGGAGGGGTAGGCGACGCCGAAGGGGGCGCAGAGCTGGGAAGCGAAGCGGGTAGCCCAGCCTGGCCCGCAACGATACCCTGGGCGCACGGCACGCACACCGCGGCACTGTTACTCAGAGGGGATGCCCCGTACATGGCACACAGCCGGGATTGCCCCGAAGGACCCCCAAGCACACTATCCCCAGAAGCCTCCATATGGTGATTAACAGGCGCAATAGGCCAGCACAGGGTAAGGGCTAATAAAAGCCACCCAGGATACCCCCCAAGGGATGCCCCCAGAAGCCAGTAAGGGAAGATGAGGGAGGGTAAGGGGTAGGCCCGGGAGAAACCACAACCCACAGTTGTCCCGCCTGAAAGACATAAGACACAAGCATCCCGCAGCACATGCCCCAAGGAAACCAAAAAAACCCCCAAGGGGACTCACGAACCAAGCAGGCCAAAGGCACCAGCCGCCAGACCACAGGAGGAAGCGACAACAGCCAAATCACTGCCGCAGCTCCGGGAGCAAGAAGGGCCCCAGATGCGCAGCAGAAGCAAAATGGCGGTGGCAGAGGAACCTTGAGGGGCGGGCCGCGGGAGGACGACGCGATGTGCATCATCCTCCGCCCCCCCCGAAGAGCGTGAAAACGGCGCTCATGTGACCGCGGCGGCGTTATCACACAGGAAAAAATGCCTCACAGTTATAGCGCCGGCCGCCGAGGAGCGTAGTACAAAGCGGCGGCGTCGACGAAAACAGTTTATAAAAAAAAAAAAAAAAAATCATAAAAAACAGTTAAAATCACTTGCCCTCCCTTGCAAGCAGAACCTTAAACTTACCTAACTTATGCCCTCAAGCTATCAGTAAACTCTTCATTAGATATTAACTCCTATTCCCAGAAGAGCTGCATTTGAATGGGACAGAAAACATTTGGTAGCTGCACCTCCTTCATTCAGGAGGTGTGAGGCACTGCACTGTGCAGTGGTATACCGGTCCCCGATCATACTGAGCCCAGTGATAAAAATCCCTATAATCACGGTTCAAAGACTGGATTCTAACTGGTACAACATTGGCAGGAAGGTTTAGATCCACTTTTATGTCAGTGGTGGGCAGCCAGTGTAATACCATGTAAATGATTCATATGCCAAGTCAAATTCAGACCTATAACATGAATTATTGTACCATAGTACTTCTGAGCACCACTTCCTCATTAACTGGTTGTTATTCATGGGACTGCCAGTGACCAATCTGGATTTCCCAGTGGCCTTGCACATCGACCCTGAATGGTTTCTGTTGATCACCTGATTAACTGTCAATTGGTGACATATACCATAAATGAGGAAGTTTTGACTTGTGCATAGTGCAGCTTTAACTGTGAACTTATTTGTTCATACAAGTATAATTGTGTAGCTAATGCATGTGTTTAAACAAATAATTTAATCAGCCATATTCTCCATTTGTTTTGCAGCCTATCCATTTGGAAAGCTCCCAGTTTTAGAAATTGATGGTGTCGTTTATACTCAGAGCCTTGCTATTGCCAGGTACCTGGCCAAACAAGCAGGTAATGATTTGCATTCTAGACATATACGCAGATTAGAGGTGTCCATCCTTCCCTTTTGTTCATGTAGGTATGGTGCAAGATGTGTGTTGCAAGATTACATTTCATAAAATTTTGTGAAAGCCTGCCACAGGATGTTATCTTTTCTATAGTAGGTCTATGGGCGGCAAGCTATGTTAGAGGGACTCTGTAGGCAAAGTGCAGGTGCAAAGAGCAATCAGCAGCTCACCTCATCATGGTTGCACTCTCCCTTCCTGTCATAACGCAGCTGCTCCTGAAAGTAGAAAGGCAAAGAGCAGTGGCACACCACCTGATTTCCTTTGCCATAAATCACCAATAAAAGGGCTAAGCTGGTGGTCTAAAGCTCCGCAACTTAAGACTGTAGACACTGGGAGACCAGGAGAAAAGCCATTGTGATGAGAATGCGTGTCTTACAGACCCGCCCTTAATGCTGATTATTATGTAGTATCACAGAGCCAAGGGTCACACCCAAATATTTCAAAAGATAAAATTATAAGGTGAAACTGTAAACCTTTTTTCTATTTAAAATTAGAAAACAGATTAGGACAGTGCCAAACGTAGCCTGGCAAAATGATCAACAATGGTCTTTGCCTACTATATTCTATCAAGTCTTTTCAGGAGTTACTTTATTGTGATAATGTATTGAACAGATATCTTGAAAAATGAAAGTATTAAACTAAATGTAATCACATCTGTATCTTTAAAGTGGACCAACACCCAGGATTTTCACTATCCTGGGTTTTGGTCCACTTCCGCGGGGCACCCCGCTGCGTGAAACCCCCCAGATCGCCCTAAAAAACTCACCTCACCCCGCTTCTACGCAAGCGCTCGTCCAATCAGAGCGCTCAGAGCCGCTGTGGTATGTAAGGACAAGTGACGGACAACCACAGCGGCTCTGAGCATGCTGGAGGCCGCATCTCGCGCTTCCCTCTAACAGGGAGCGCGCCCGCGCCGGCCATTCACAAACGGCCGTCGCGGGTGCACGCCCTGCTAGAGAGAAGCGCGAGATGCGGCCGCGCCGTTGGAACGGGAATAAGGTAAGGTTTCTGGGCATCCTGCGGGGTTTCACACAGTGGGGCATCCCGATTTCGGATGCCCCGCGGGGATGGATGTGATCGGCCCGGGAATCTTATAGATTCCCGGGCTGATCCTCCCTGGGTGTTGGTCCACTTTAATGTGCTGAAATCTCACCCCGATTCATGTGTTTCGCAAACTGTAGATGTTATGCTGATCTTCCAGACACTCCCCTTACCTGTCCTTTCAAAAGATCCTAGCTGGTTCAACAAGTATATAAAAATACAATTCTGTGAAATACTCACCTGTAGAATTGATATTATAAGTATACAGTACGTCCTGCTCCAGATAGATTACTTACACTTGGGTTATCCTCCGCCAGATGGCGCTGCACTGCAGAGACATGCAAAACAGGCTCCTCCCGGCCCCTCAAATACCCAGGGACCTCCCACAAATCCCCAGCATTGAAAAGCAGTGAACAAGAAGCCGGGAGAAATTAACCACCAACTGGTAACTACAAGAATGATAATCACCATACAGGGGATCCAGAATAATGCAAAAAAACAGGGTGGGGTGGAGCAGGACGTACTGTATACTTAATATCAATTCTACAGGTGAGTATTTCACAGAATTGTATTATTCTTAGTATACAGTACGTCCTGCTCCAGATAGATTACTTACACTTGGGACATCCAATAGCAGTGTCCATAAAGTAGGGTGGGATCCCCAACAAAAAAGGTAACAGCAGACAGTTTAAACCACTGCCGCCTGCAAAACCTTGCGGCCAAAAACAGCATCAGCTGAGGCCCTAACATCAACCTTGTAAAACTTTGAAAAGGTATGAACAGAAGACCAAGTAGCGGCCTAGCAAACTTGTTCAACAGAAGCCTGGTGCTGGAAGGCCCAAGAGGCACCAATAGCACGAGTAGAATGAGCAGTAAGGCAAAAGAGAGGACTCTTCCCCTTAGCAGAATAGGCCTGAATCACAGCCTGACGAATCCCTTTGCTAACAGTCGACTTGGCAGAAGCCAAAAACCTGAATCCCATCCAAGAAATGACCAGGCCCCACACCGCTTAGCCCCCGAGATCAGAGGCATTCAGGATGGAGAGACCGTAGGCCCAAAGGAGAATCAGTTCTCCTAAAGGACACAGTGACTACCAAGGAAAACTTCCAACACCTGTCCAAGGAATGCAGAACCCTTTCCTCAGCGTTGCTAGGAATAGGGCACAAGTAAGGAATAACAATATCTTGAATCAATGAACAGAAGACACCACCTTAAGCAGAGAGTCCGGCTTAAAAGCGGAACACCACCTTATCCTGGTGTCTCTCAAAGAATGGGGGCTAGATAGACAGAGCCGCCAACACAGACACATGTCTGACCGAAGTAATAACCACCAGAAAGACAACCTTGAGGGTAAGTACAGCCATAACAGCATCCTGAATAGGTCCAAGGGAACACCCTGCAAGGCAAGACAAAACCAGGTTCAAATCCAGGGACCATAGTATTACGTGGGGGAAGCACATGAGTAACCCCATGAAAGAAGGTCTTAACCAAGAAACTGAGCAAAAGGCTTCTGAAAGAAGACGGACAGGGCAGAGACCTGACCCTTCAGAGTACTGAGTTGGAGACCCGACTCCAACCCATGCTGTAATAACTCTAGAACCCTGGGGACAGAGAACACCCGACAGGGAAGCGACCTAGACTCACACCAATCAATATAGGTATGCCATACCCTAAATAGATGGAAGAAGAAGTTTGCTTCTAGTCTTCCCACCGAAGCAGATGAGCCTGTCGCCTTCAAGAAGGGTGCTTCAGCAGCCAGGCTGTCAAAGCCAGAGTCTGCAGATTGAGATGAAGTAAGGGGCCCTGAGTGAGCAGATCTGGCACTCCTGGCAGAACATACCGAGCTACTGCCCTCTGCACCACGTCTGCGAATCACACTCTTCTTGGCCACCTGAGGGCCACCAGAATCACTGGCACCCTTTCCAGAGCAATCTTGCGCAGGACCCTGCCTAGCAGGGGGAATGGAGAAAGACATACGGAACATAATGTCCTGCCATGACGTTACTAAGACATCCATGACCACGGCCAGAGGATCCTGAGACAGGGAAACAAGGCCGAGAACTTGTGAGTGTGACGGGACACAAAACAGAACCACAACCGGTTGTTCCCCATAGAGACACAGGGGTTGGAACACCCTGTTGCAGAGGGACCCTCAGCAGAGCGTATACTGCTGTTATGCAGGGAACATTGACCTCCACCCAGATAAGGATCAGAGACACTTCCTGGAGGACCCTCCTGCTCCGGGTCCCTCCCTGATTATTAATGTAGGCCAAAGCCGTCAGATAGACCTAGCGCCCCCGAACGAGCAGGCCCTGAAGGGGAGTAGTCAAGCAAGGTAGACTAACCTGAACGCTCACTGTTTCAAACATTGATAGGTGTATGGGCCTCCTAAAGGCCCCACCTCCCCTGGAACCGCAGGGACTTCCAGAAGAAGACCCCCCACAACCTGATAGATTGGCATCCACAGTGACTGTCTCCCAGGAAGGGGCAAGAAGGGAACTGCCCCCAGACAGGTTCCTGAGTTCATCCACTACAAGAAGGACCTCCTCACCAGGGAGGAAGGCACACATACCCTGCTCCAGGGATGCTGGGTCCTTGTCCCGTAGAACCAATAGGAGAAGTTGCAGAAAGCCCCAAGGGGGACGGAACATAAGGGGCCTCTTCGGAGCACGCCACCAACGGGCCCACCAGCTGCATCCCCCGCCCCCCCGAAGAGCGCGAAGCCTTACACGTGTCGAGCAGCCAATGACGGCACACAAGCGCATGAGGTAACGTCGCCGCCAAGTGCAGAACACAGTGGAAGCGCGCGCGGAACACAGTGGAAATTTTAAAACACAATAGGTGCAAACAAGTCCGCGCTAAGCATAATAAAATAATGTAGTGAAGCACAAGGCCGATACACATATACACACACACCTCCCCCGAGGGCTACAAGGAGAGCGAGGGAGGACAGCGGCCACTTAATATAGGGCCCACCGATAGACAGGGGCAAGGGGCAATAGGGCGGGAGGGGCATGCCATAGAGGCTCACCATATGCCTATACCGCCTACTCTTTGGTGGGGGATTGCGATGGAGCAGCGCTCCTAAGCACCTGACAGCGGTGCTGTCTACCATTACCCGACCAGTGCAGCCAAGGCTGGGAGGCAAATTACAAATGGAACGGGTGGGAATAGTCCTACAGGGCCGCAGGCTAATAGCCCTGCTCGTCTGCGAGAAGAGAGCCATCTTCTTGTCCTTCGCAGTCCAGACTGCAGAGAAGATCTAGGGATTGTGGGAGGTCCCTGGGTATTTGAGGAGCCGGGAGGAGCCCATTTTCCATGTCTCTCCATCTGGCGGAGTAATACCCAAGTGTAAGTAATCTATCTGGGAGCAGGACGTACTGTATACGAAGAATATATAATTCTGTAGAATTGGTATTATATGTATACAGCACGTCCTGTTCCAGAAGATATTCCTTACTCTTGGGTTATACATCCAGTAGATGGCGCTGGACTGCAGAGACAGAAAAGTGGCTCCTCCCAGCCCCATATATACCAGGGACCTCCCACAAATTCTCCAGTATTGAAAAGCAGTTAAAATGGAACCGGGAGAACTATAACCATTACAAAAGGTGAACATTCACCATACAGAGGTAACTAAGAAAATGATAACAAGGGTGGGGTGTAACAGGACGTGCTGTATACATATAATACCAATTCTACAGGTGAGTAATCACAGAATTGTATTATTCTAAGTATACAGCACGTCCTGTTCCAGAAGATATTTCTTACTCTTGGGACATCCAATAGCAGTGTCCGTAAGGTAGGATGGGATCCCCAAAAGTAACAGCAGACAGTTTAAACCACTGCCGCCTGCAGAACTTTGCGGCCAAAAGCAGCGTCAGTTGAGGCCCTAACATCAACCTTGTAAGACTTGGAAAAAGTATGAACAGAAGACCAAGTAGCGGCCTTGCAAACTTGTTCAACAGAAGCTTGGTGCTGAAAAGCCCAAGAGCCACCAATAGCATGAGTAGAATGAGCAGTAAGGCGGTAGGGAGGCTCCTTCCCCTTAGAGTAGGCCTGTATCACAGCCTGACGGATCCACTTGCTGATAGTGGACTTAGGTCCAGACGGAAGCACAAAAAGAGCATCAGTCTTCCTGAAGGATTCAGTAGCCACCAAATAGAACTTCAGAGTACTGACCACATCCAGAGAGTGTAAAACCCTCTCCTTAGGGTTACTAGGATTAGGACACAGAGAAGGCAAAACAATGTCCTGATTGAGATGAAGGGCAGAAACAACCTTAGGCAGAAAATCTGGCTTAAAACAAAACGCCACCTTGTCCTGGTGTCTCTCAAAATAAGGAGGCTTGATGGAAAGCGCCGCCAACTCAGAAACAAGCCTCACAGAAGTGATAGCCACCAAAAAGACCAACCTTAAGCGTGAGAATGGACAAATGGGCCCCTTGCAAGGGCTCAAAAGGAGACCCCTGCAGGGCAGATAAGACCAAGTTCAAGTCCCAGACTGGTAACATAGGCTTACGTGGGGGACGCACGTGAGTAACCCCCTGGAAGAAGGTCTTGACCAGGGGATGCTGAGTAAAAGATCTTTGGAAAAAAATGGCCAAGGCAGAAGCATGACCTTTTAGAGTACTGAGCTGAAGACCCAGATCCAAACCATGTTGCAGAAACTCCAGAATCCTATGAATAGAAAGCACATGACAGGGAAGCGAGTTAGACTCACACCAGTCAATGAAAGTACGCCAAACCCTGTAGTAGATGGAAGAGGAGAACCTTTTCCTAGCCCTGATCATGGCATTTACAACCAAGGCAGGCAGCCCTTTTTCCATCAAGATGGAGGTTTCAACAGCCAGGCCGTCAAAGCCAGCATTTGTAAATTGGGGTGGCGTAGGTGCCTCTGAGTGAGCAGATCTGGAACCTGGGGCAGCTGATCTACTGCCAGCTGCACGATGTCTGCGAACCACACTCTTCTTGGCCAACAGGGGGCCACCAGGATGGCTGGCACCCTTTCCTGAGCTATCTTGCGCAACACCCTGCCCAGCAGAGGAAACGGGGGAAACACATACAGGGGCTGAAACCTTGTCCAAGACATCGCCAGGGCATCCATGGCCAAGGCCAGAGGATCCTGGGGCAGAGAGACAGACTGGAAGCTTGTGATTGTGACGGGACGCAAACAGATCCACCTCCGGCTGACCCCAGCGGTGGCACAGAGAGCGAAACACCCTGCTGCTGAGGGACCATTCTCCCAGACAAGAGGTCCCCCTGCTCAGAGAGTCTGCCTCCAGATTCTCCACCCCCGGGATGTACACAGCTGAGATGCAGGGAACATTCTCCTCCGCCCAGGACAGTATCAGGGACACTTCCTTGAGGGCCCTCTTGCTCCAGGTCCCTCCCTGATGATTGATGTAGGCAACTGCCGTCTGGTTGTCTGAGCGGACCTTAACAGCCCGACCCCGCAGGTGTGGGGTTAAGTGGGCGAGAAACAACCTGATCACCCTCAATTCCAGAATGTTGATAGGGGCATGGGCCTCCTGAGGGCCCCACTGACCCTGGAATTTCAGGGACTTCCAAAAGCCCCCCCAACCTGTCATACTGGCATCCGTGGTGACTCCCAGCAGGGGGCCAGAAAGGAACTGCCCCCCCAGCAGGTTCCTTGAGTCCAGCCACCACGATAGAGACCGCCTGACCAGAGGGGACAGGACAAACACCTGATCCAAGGACACAGGGTCCCGATCCCATACTGACAAGAGGTGAAGCTGAAGAGGCCTCATGTGAAACTGAGCATATGGAACCTCCTCGAAGCAGGACACCATCAGGCCCACCAGCTGCATTCCCTACCTGATGGATGGATGAGGACAAGACAGAAGGAGCTGAGCTTTCTCTTGAAGATTCTCCACCTTCTGCTGAAGAAGAAAGATCTTGACCTGAGATGAATCCAGAATCATGCCCAGAAAGGACTTCACCATGAAAGGAGACAGGGAAGATTTGGGGTGGTTGATCACCCAGCCGAATGACTCCAGTGTGGACACCACCCGCTGAGTGTCCAGCTCTGCCCGATGGAAGGACTGAGAAGCGATAAGCATGTCGTCCAAGTAAGGAAGAATGCGAATGCCCTGAGATCTCAGCAGAGCCATCACTCCTGCCAGCACCTTGGTGAATACTCTGGGAGCCGAGGTGAGACCGGAGGGCAAGGCCACAAATTGGTAGTACTGATCGTCCAGAACGAACCTGAGGAATCTCTGATGACCTGGAAAGATAGGTACATGAAGGTAAGCATCCTTGATGTCTACAGATGTCATGAAGTCCCCTGGGCGTAAAAAAGACACAGCTGAGCACAGAGTCTCCATGCGAAAGTGTCTGAATCTGACACATTTGTTGAGGTGATTCAAATCCTGGATGGGTCTGATGGACCCATCTTTTTTGGGAACAATGAAAAGATTGGAATAATAGCCTTTGCCCCTTTCCCTCAAGGGCACCCGGCAGATGACACCCAGTTCCAGAAGGCCTTGGACAGCCCCTGAGCCGAAAGGGGGTTTTGAGCTAACCGAGATTTGATGAATCTTGGGGGCGGCCAGGCTGCAAACTCTATCTTGTAACCAGAGGACACTACCTCCTGAATCCACCGGTCCGAGACGTGAAACCTCCAGATATGAGCCAAGAGACGAAGCAGTCCCCCCACCCGGATGGATGAGGGTGCCCCTTCATGCCTGAGGGGGCTTGGGGGAGGACTTAGTCTTGGGACCCCAGGGGAGGTCAGGGCGGCCACGTCCTCTGCCCCTAAAATCTCCACGGGCTCCAGCAAAGGAAGCTCACCGTCCAATTCTGGAGCCCCTGAAGGAAGGAGAAAAGGCACCTGAATCTCGAAAGGAACGGGCTGCCTTCTACGCTGAGGTAACTTGCCTCCCTTAGAAAACAAGTCCAGACATTCACCAAAGAGGCGCATCCCCTTGAAGGGAAACCCAGTGAGAGCCTTCTTAGCAGCATTGTCAGCTGCCCACTGGCGCAGCCAGACCGAGCGGCGTATTGCCACCAACAAGGAAAAAGCCCTGCCACACATTCTAATGGTATCAAGGCAGAGAGAACATATGCAACAAATTCTTCACAACGCAGAAGAGCTCTATACTCTTCACTACCTGCATCATCAGGGGCCCCATCTAAGAGACCCCTGAGCAGGCTTTTAATAGCAACAGCCGTAATGGCAGAGGCACAGACCGGACGGAGCGCAGTCCCCACACAGGCAAAGGCATGGCAAGCCAGCTGATCAATGCGCCTGTCCTCCCCATCCCTCAGTGTAGTAGAGTCAGGGGAATGCATGACGGATGTGTTAGACAACCCCAGAACTGGTGCATCCACCTCGGGAGGTCATGACCACCTTTTAACCATTTCAGCAGGAGAGGGATACCGCTTATCCCAACTCTTTGGCACACCGGGGAGCTGGCTAGGCCGTTCCCACTCCTTGAGCACCAGATTATTAAAATGAGCTTGTTCAGGAAACTTCAAGCGTGGTTTAACAGTATGAAACAGCTCCCCCTGCTGCCACGGCAGGAGGAGAGATACAGAGTACATAAAAAATGTGAGCTAAAAGTCTGTCAGTATCATCTTAAGCCCATGGGTCAGGCCCAGAATCGGCACCATACACCTTAGAATGTTCCTCAGATGATTCTGAATCAGAAAATAATTCTCCCTCTTCTAGGGTGTTATAACCGGTAACGTCAAAAAATTCCACTGCCTCCTTAGGAAAGAAGGAAACACCGGGTGATAAATGCCGCTTCTTAGCAGAAGCCTTACGCGGGCCAGAGCCAGCAATATGTTTCTCAATGCTGGCCACCCAAGCAGCCAAATCAGGTTGTGACTCCCCACTGGCATGCACCTCACTGGGAGTCAGATGTAAGCGTGGGGGGGTAGGCGAAGCCGGAGGGGGCACAGGCCCAGCCACCGGTAACCCAGACTGCAGTGCAAGCGTCTGCTGGGCACAGTGTACACACACCCTGACATCATCACTTATAGGGGAGACCCCACACGCAGCCGGGCTTGTCCCGAAGGAACCCCAAGCACATTAACCTGAGAAGCCTCCATATGGTGATTATTGTGGCACAATAGGCCAATTGGGATTGACGCCAATAAGGCTACCCAGGATGCCCCAATAGCCCGCTAGGGAAGTGGGAGATATAAAATACAATAGCCCTCCAATAAGAGATGACACTAAATAGAGGGGATAGGACCGGGAGAAACCACAAAAGTTTGACCCGCCAGCAAAACATAAGCAAAAAGATCGCATAAGCAATATGCAATACAGAAAAATACAAAATAAATCAGCCCACAGGGGCACTTACGGACCGCGATAGGGAGACGCCAGACACGCAGCAGATAACTAAAATAGTGCCCGCATATACCTCGAGGGGCGGGCCGCGGACACAGTGATGTAGAACGCGTCAGGCGCAAGCCCCCCCCCCGAAGAGCGCGAAAACGCGCCCACATGACAAAGGCAGCAAATAATGCCGCAGCAGTGCCTGAGGCGATGTCGCTGCCGACCGCGGAGTACAAGCGTGCGGCGGCAGCGGCAAAAGAAACCAGTGCAAACAATTCAAAAGGGATCATCAAATAAATAATAGACAAGACATACACCCCCCCCCCCCCAGATCTACCAGGGAGAGCGAAGGGGAAGTGACGGCCAGCCTAAAGGGAGCCAACTGCGGGGACAGTGGCATAAGACGCGGGAGGGGCATCCCATGAGGCTCACCATGGGCCTGTACCGCCTACCCTTTGGTGGGGGACTGCGGTTGGAGCAGCGCTCCTTAGCACCTGACAGCGGTGCTGCCTACCTTCACCCAAACCAGTGCAGCCTAAGCTGGGAGGCAGTAAAAGGAAACGAGTGGGAATAGTGCTACAGGGCCGCAGGCTAATAGCCCGGCTCACCTGCGAGTAGAGAGAGACATCTTCTAGTCATCGCAGCCCAGACTGCAGAGAAGTGGCGAATTTGTGGGAGGTCCCTGGTATATATGGGGCCGGGAGGAGCCACTTTTCTGTCTCTGCAGTCCAGTGCCATCTACTGGATGTATAACCCAAGAGTAAGGAATATCTTCTGGAACAGGACGTGCTGTATACTTAGAATATAGGCCCTCTCCATGACTTAAATGTCCCAAACTTGTCAACAATTGTGCTCCAAATGATGAAACAATCTACCAACCAGATGTATCGCAGCTCAATAGGCCCCATTGTAGCTACGAAAACACTCCTCACTCGTGTGTAAATTTCAGATGCTTCCAATATGCATCTCATCACCTTCAAATAAAAATGTGCACATCGCGTAATCCCATTAAAAAAAATTTTTTTTAAACAATGTAAATGCAATGTACTCACAATTTTAGTAGTTTAAGTAGCACAGATTCCTGTGATCTGTGATCACAACTATTTTCGCAGGGGCCAGGTTCCATGATGGTCAATATATATTTTTCATTATAAGGATTAAATGAGCAGGAATATAGTATATGGGCAGTAATTCCATGAAACAAGGGTTTTAATTTTACCATAATAAAACTGATTAATAAATATTAATACAAGGTTGTAATGTTCTATTTATGGATGCTAAAAAAGAGGAACACACAGTAATTTCACTTTCCCGTGTGTTCCTCAGAGGCAGAATCCCAAATTGGGATGCCCCGTTGTGTGCACCCACCAAGATCGCCCTGTTTCACTCACCTTCCTTTAGCCCCCACAGCGTGGGCACGGCTGGAGGCAGAGCGCACAGATGCGACAAGAGCTCCAGGAGAAGGCAAAAAAGGCCAGAAGATGGGGGTTCACACCGAGTGGCATCCCAATTCGGGTTGCCCCAAGGAGTAGAACTCTGATGGACAATTGTATTTAAAGAGGGACATCGGAGGCCCTGGAGTCTAAAAGACTCCAGGGCTCCAATGTTGTTCTTTAAATACAATTGTCCATTTCACATCTCAGGGCTCCATGGCACTGTGGCAAAGCAATGCCAGAACAGGCCATAAATGTCTACACACTGTACTGTGCTTTTCATACATTTGTCCTGCATTGTAGTTTGTAAGTTAGGGGAAAAATGCCAAACCACAATGCAGGTAAAACCGTGTGCTGTGATGAATCATGCTTCTATGTCACCAGATCAATGTGGTAAAATGTTTTAAAGGAGCCCTAAGGCTCCTAAAGTTCTGTAGATGAAGTTAGTTAGTTCTTTGCCTCAGGCATGTGTTTTACAGCACCGCAGACACAACATAATTTAAGTATCATTTACCAGCTCTTCTGGCAATAGGCTGAATATATTTTCATCACAGGACACCTCTATGCCTCTCAGCTGATACATTTGTTGCGGTAGAGTAAACCAACATGACTGGTTACTTTGTGGTACAGGAACTTCAGCCAAACATGACCAGACTCCATCTTTAATATGCAGCAGCTTATGGCCCTGCTTTGCTTCAGTTCTAAACTAAAGAACAGGTCTGTTCAGTCGCACAATACACTCTGCCCTTGAGCAGTGTTCCCAAACCCGCCAACAGGTCATGTTTTATGGATCTCCACCAAGTTGGCTCTATCTGAGCACTAATTACTCACGCTGTGTCTGTGTGGCGATCTGCAAAAATATCATTTTGTGATTACTCACCTGTAAAATGGGTATTATAAGTATGTCACACACCCCGCTTCCACTATTCATGACATATGGGTTATGGTCCAGTAGAGGGCGAACTTCTGCAGAGATGAAAGCAAAAAAGAAGCCCCTCCCGGTTCATAAATACCTGGGACCTCCCACACATTCCTCAGTATATGACAGCAGTAAGGGGACCAGGAAGAGCTAATAAAACATTAATAAAAGGTTCACCATATAAAGGATCCAGAATACAAAAGGGCGGGATGAAGCGGGGTGTGTGACATACTTATAATACCCATTTTACAGGCGAGTAATCACAAAATGGTATTATTCCAAGTATGTCACACACCCCGCTTCCACTATTCATAACATATGGGACATCCAATAGCAGTGTCCGTCATGGGTGGGGATCCAAATACAGCAAAAAATGCGCCAATTTAAACCACTGCAGCTTGCAGAACCTTGCGGCCAAAAACAGCATCCGCTGAGGCCCGCACATCAACCTTATAAAACTTTGAAAAAGTATGAACGGAAGACCAAGTAGCAGCCTTACAAACTTGTTCAACAGAAGCCTGGTGCTGAAAGACCCAGGAAGCCCCGACAGCACGAGTAGAATGAGCAGTGATCTTAAAAGGAGGAACCCTCCCCTTAGCAGAATAGGCCCCAACAATGGCCTGACGTATCCATTTGCTAATGGTAGACTTGGCGGGCGCCAAACCTTTTCTGGGCCCGGAAGGCACCACAAACAAGGCGTCCATCTTACGAAAATGAGAAGTAGCAACCAAATAGTACTTCACAACGAACCACATCCAAAGAGTGCAAAACCCTCTCTGTCATTGCTAGGCTTAGGACACAAGGAAGGGAGAACTACATCCTGATTGAGAAGGAAAGCAGAAACCACCTTAGGAAGGAAAACTGGTTTAAAACGAAAAACCACCTTGTCCTGGTGTTTCTCAAAGTAAGGGGCCTGAACAGACAGAGCCGCCAACTCAGAGACACGCCAAACAGAGGTAATAGCCACCAAAAAGGCAACCTTTTGCGTGAGCACAGAAAGAGCCATATCCTGCATCGGTTCAAAAGGAGGCCCCTGGAGGGCAAAGAGAACCAAATTTAGGTCCCAAACGGGAACCAAAGACTTTCTAGGGGGCCGAACATGAGTGACCCCTTGGAAAAAAGTCTTGACCAGATGATGCAAAGCAAAAGACCTTTGAAAAAAGACAGCCAGGGCAGAAACCTGACCCTTCAGTACTGAGCTGGAACCCCTGATCCAGACCGTGTTGTAGAAACTCCAAAATCTTAGGAATCTAAAACACCCTGCAAGGTAAGGCCCTAGCCTCACACCAGTCAATATAGGACCGCCAAGTCCTATAGTAAATGTTAGAGGAAGACCTCTTCCTAGCTCTAATCAAGGTTTGAATAACCGCCTCAGACAAACCTTCCTCCCTCAGGATGAAGGTTTCAGCAGCCACGCCGTCAAAGCAAGCGTTTGTAAATTGGGGTAAAGTAGTTGACCCTGAGAGATCAGATCCGGAAACAGGGGCAGCCTGTACTGATCTACCGCCAAACCTACGACGTCTGCGAACCAAACCTGTCTTGGCCACCTTGGGGTCACCAGAATTGCTGGTGCCCCCTCTAGAGCCAGCTTGCGCACTACCTTGCCTACCATAGAGAAGGGGGGAAACAGGTACGGAAACCCCAGATCCCTCCAGGCAAGGGACAAGGCATCCACTGCCAGGGCCAGAGGATCCTGAGACAGATACAAAGGTTGGGAGCTTGTGATTGTGCCGAGAGGCAAAGAGATCTACCTCCGAAGTCCCCCACTTGTGACACAGGACCCGAAATACCCTGTGGTTGAGAGACCATTCCCCCTCGGCGAGAGAATCCCCTGCTCAGGGAGTCAGCCTCCGTGTTCTCCACTCCCGGAATGTACACTGCCGAGATGCAAGGAACATTGCTCTCCGCCCATGTCAGAATAAAAGAGACTTCCCTGAGGGCACTCCTGCTGCGAGTCCCTTCTTGATGATTGATGTAAGCTACTGCAGTACGATTGTCTGATCGAACCTGAACCGGCAAATCCTGTAGGTGAAGTGTCAGATGTGACAGAACCAAGCGGATAGCTCTGAGCTCCAAGACATTGATGGGGGTGTGAGCCTCCAGAGGACCCCACAACCCCTGGAACTGATGAACCTTCCAGAAACCTCCCCAGCCCGACAGGCTGGCATCCGTGGTAACCGTCTCCCAACAAGGGGCCAGGAAAGATCTGCCCCTCATCAGATTGCTTGGTTCCATCCACCACTGAAGGGACTGCCGAACCCTGGGAGACATCAGAAAGGACTGATCCAAGGACTGGACATCTGTCCCATTTCAGCAATAGATGGAGTTGTAGCGACCTCATGTGGAACTGAGCAAAGGGGTCTGCCTCGAAGGAAGCCACCATCAAACCTACCAGAGTCATCCCTAGCCGGAAAGAAGGGCAAGGCTTGGTCAGGAGAACACGTATAAGATCCTGAACCCTCTGCACCTTTGGCTGAGGTAGGAACACTCTGGCCTGACTGGTATCCAGATTCATACCCAGAAAGGAAATCTCCCTTGATGGGGAGAGAGAAGACTTGGGGTGGTTGATCACCCATCCGAACCTCTCCAGCGTCGTCACCACCGTCCTGTTGTCCAGCTCCGCTGTAATGAGCAGCTGTAATGAGCAGGTCGTCCAGATACAGCACAATGCGAATGCCCTGGGCTCGGGCAGGGCCATAATGCCCGCCAGAAACTTGGTAAACACCCTCGGTGCAGCCCCGGCCTCTCTCTGAAAGAGGCACCGGGAATATGACCTCCATGTCCAGGAGGTTCTTTACAGCCGACAGGAGCCCCTGCGCCGCCCGAGGATCCGAAGGCACCCGAGACCTTAGGAATCTGGGAGGAGGCCGGTACTCGAACTCCAGTTTGTACCCAGACGAGACCACTTCCAATATCCACTTGTCCGTAACTTCCTGGGCCCAGACCTGGAAGAAGAGCCGCAGCCGTCCCCCCACCCATAAGGGTGAGAGCGCCTCCTCATTGCTTAGCTGGCTTGGCAGCGGGCTTGGAACCCCAGGTAGAGGCTGGACGGGCACGCCCTCTGCCTCTGTTCCAGGAACTCCCTCTGAAGCCAGAGCAGGCAAGACCTCTGCCCCCTCTGGCACTGTGAAAGGAAGGATTGAAGGAGTTGGCCCTCCGAAAGGAGCAACGCTGCTTCTTACGCTGAGGTAGCCTTCCACCTTTCGCCACAGAATCCAATTTGTCTCCAAACAGCCGCGTTCCCAGGAAGGGCAGAACTGTAAACGACTTCTTGGCCGCAATGTCAGCCGCCCACTGGCGCAGCCAGACCGACCGGCGCATGGCCACCAACAGAGCCGAAGTTCTACTACACATGGTAATAGTGTCGTCCATAGCTGACAAAACAAAATTCATGAACAATTCACACCTCTTAAGGGCTGTGAATTCAACACTGTCCGGGTTGAGCTGGGACCCATTTAACATGTCCCTGATCTCCGACCTGGTAGCCACAGCCACGAGTGCCGATGCACAGACAGGCCGCAAGGCTGAACCCACACTGGCAAAGGCATGGCAAGCCATCTGATCAATGCGCTTGTCCTCACCATCCTTAAGGGTAGTGGCGTCAGGAGTATGTACAACGGAGGTGTTGGACAATCCTAAGATGGGCGGGAGGGGAAGACCAGTGCTTCACCGCGTCCACCGGAAAGAGATACTTCCTATCCCATCCCTGAGGAACACCATGAAGGCGACTCGGCTTCTCCCATTCTTTAAGAATCATGCTGTCAAAATGATCCTGATTTGGAAACTCCAAGCGGGGCTTAGAGAACCCAAAGAATTCCCCCTTCTTCGGAGGGGCCTCCGCTGGTGGGGAAATACCCAGAACCTCTGATAGATGGGTCAGGACCCTGGGAGTATCCACAGCATCCCCCAGCGCCTGCCCGGCATCAGAATCAAAGAACTGCAGTTCCTCAAATAATTCCCCCTCCTGGAGCGGGGAATAATCAGCCCAGTCAGGGGAGTCAATCATCAAAATCAATTACCGGTGTAGCCGGTGACAGATGCCTTTTCTTAGCAGGGGCCTTTCTGCCCACTGAGCCAGAAAAAATTTTGGCTGAGGCGAAAATGAGCCAGGGACGCCTGGGATCCCGACTGCCGCGCTATGGCCTGTTGAGCACATGGTATGCAAATTAGTACATTCTCCCCCGTAAGGGGTACCCCACAACCCACACATAGCCGGGATTGTCCCGAAGGGAGCCCAAGCCCGGTATCCCGTGGAGCCTCCATATGGTGATTTTTAAAGGTAGTCGCAATGACCATAGGGAATTATGCTGGTAAGCAACCCGGGATGCCCCTTGAAATCCCGAGTGGGAGGATTTACAAGTGCCCTAAATAACAGCTAGGGACCCTAGGACCGGGAGAACCCCCTTTTAAGTAAGGCACAGGGAGTCCTCCTGAAAGACAAGAGGGCCATAAGCACATGCACACACACAGCAACTGCATAATAAATACATGTCATAAGAACACAACACAGCAGAGAGGCCAGCGCTGCCCCAAGCAGTGACTGAGGCATATTGACCAAGCATAGTAAGAAGAGGGGGGAGCCCAGTAGGGCACTCACACACCGCAGGAAATGGCGTCCTATTCAGCAAGCAGCGCCTGAGAGAGAGCCAGGGAGAAGGGGCGGGCCAGCGCGGATCGCGCCCGGCCCCCTTCCCTCCGAATCCAGTAATGCGGTTCCCGGCAATGGGATGGGCCCTCAATGGCGCCAAAAAACAGAAGGGGGCGGGCCGCTGCAATGCGCGAGCGCCCGGCCCTGCCCCCTCACAGAATCAGCCTGAGGGAAAGAAGCTCCCCAGACTGTAGGCAGAGTGCAAACGTGAATCAAGCGCACAAGCACACACACATATCAAAAGTGACAGATAGAAGAACAATGCCATCCCCCCATTCGCTGGAGGGTAACAGAGGGGACCCAGAATGAGGAGAATCCCTCACCATAAGGTGTAAGGGAATAAAATGGGGACAGGGCATCCCAAACCGGGATCACCAGCCCGGATCCCACCTACCCCTTTGTATGGGGTCTCACGGGGGAGCATGGCTCCCTAAACACCTATTAAGGTGAAGGCTACCATCACCTGGACCTGCAGCCAAGGCTGGGAGGCTAGAAATGGGCTTAAAGAGTAAAGGTCCGGGCAGAAAGAGCACAACATGGCCGGGTGTAAACCCGGCTTACCTGCAAGGAAGAGCAGCATACATCTTCTGACTTGCTTGCCGTCCTGCAGAGAAGGAACTGGGGAATGTGTGGGAGGTCCCAGGTATTTATGGACTGGGAGGGGCTTCTTTTTTGCTTTCATCTCTGCAGACGTTCGCCCTCTACTGGACCATAACCCATATGTCGAATAGTGGAAGCGGGGTGTGTGACATACTTGAAATTGATGACATGTTGGTGGGTCTTGAGGAGGAAGGTTGTGGACCACCGCCTTTGAGAACACATCCTCCACCATTCCCTGGGCATCTTAATTATCCCCTCTGATTACTATAGAAAATGGGAGAAGTTGATTACTTATCACCGATGTACATGACTTACCAGTAACCATCAGCGCATTTCTGTTCTTCAAAGAGCTCATTGTATTGCTCTGAAATGTGGAAACTACATTTTTACAATAGTCTTAAATATTTATTTTATTGTACAGGCCTTACAGGAAAGACAGAGCTAGAAAACCTCCGTATTGATGCCATTGCTGATCATTTAGATGACGTTGTGGCACTTCTTCCTTGGACAGCTGGTGAAGAGGTATGGTAGTTCATAGCCAAATAACTATTGGCAAGTGAGAATGTGTAGACTTTATTCACACAACAAATCTCAAACATACAAGTTTGAATAACACATTTATTTTACTCTAGAAAATCAAGGAGTACATTGAGAAAGATTGTGTACCACTATTTTCTGCCTTAGAGAAGACTTTGTGTGACCAAAACTGGTTTGTTGGCAATCATGTAAGTATCCTCCTTGACTGAAAAAGATGCTACAGAAAACCCATCAGTTTTGAATTTACTTCACATCTCTATGATTTCCATTACTAATAGAGGAATGTCCTATTTTTACATCTGTTTTGCCACAAAGATTTAGGGTTTGCAGAATAATTACCTAATCCATGCGATAGAATAACATTCATGCCCAGTAGGCAACTGTATGCCTTCAATATGGGAGGGGGGATGGGCACCAATTTTAATATCTGTGTACCTGATTGATTAAAGGGTTTAACCATACAGATGACCTTATGTATGTTGAGGGGTGGACACAGTAAGCATATGCTCATGACCATGTGTATAGCAGATGTTATCAGAGGATATCATGCAGGGAAATTTTCAAACCACATAACCAGTTAGAGACAACCATGTCTTGGCTTTTTAACATAAAATGGGATTGAAGAGTTTGCCCAGACCAAGTATATAATTGAAGCATTTTCCCTGCCTACCGTTCAGCTGAATAATTCTGGTATATAACTGTGTAAGCCAACTGAAGGCAATTGCCAGCTCCCCCCCCCCCCCCCCGCCTTTTTATAGCCAATCCCACATTTTTATTATTTTGTGAGTGGTAGACTGCCTCCCCGGCATCAGACTGTGTGGGACACATTCCCTTTGTCTGTAAGGGGGATATGTTTCCTCAACATGCCTACACCGTTCACTACCATAGAGAGGGCAAGCCAAGCTTCCCCTTTAGTGCAATGAATGGAGTGGGTGTGTGGAGGAGTGGACTTCAGGAACAAGGTGCGGTAGAATGGCTGCCACCTCCAAGACTGAATGAAGACCAAGTAATTTGTAAATGCTGCAGAGACCAGCTAAAGAAATTAAACAGTAGTATATTGGTATTAAAACTGTAATCACATACAGCCTACCACATTGCAGACCAATACTTTAAACCTACTTTATTCTATCTAGTATTCTACTGCAAAACTGCTCTAGTAATACTTATATCTTCCAAACTACTTAGCTCAGGGGCGGGCGCAGTACTATTGTACAAATGGGAATAATTCTTAGATGATCACAAGTAGAACCTTTTATCTTCAAAAGGTACAGATGTCAAACTACTTCCTCATGGCCCACCAACAAAGCCAACTATGAGGAGATCCACAAAACATGAACACGGGGGGCTCTATAGTAGGAGGTTGACATTGATGAGGATTTGGAGACCACATTAGCTTTGATTGTGACCCAAAAACACCACACGATCCTTTCAAATTTTCAATGACCAGGGATATTACATTGCCTGCCATTAGTGCTTCAGTCTAGTTGGCCATTTTCTTCTATTCAATGGTATTTTATGAAGAAAAAATCAATTTAAACACAACCATAGCAAATAAATTAGAGGTGACTAACACAGGAAAGGACATTGTAATGCTATTTTTTCCTATCATTGCACTGACAGATCTAGGTAAACCAATACTGGTCACCTGCAGATAATATTTTATTGTAATATTCAAATATAAATACCCATAAGGGAAAATGTGTCAGACAAAGATTGCAGTGGCTTTAACCCTTTTCCACTGACATTTCTGCTGGAGGTAAAGGAAAACTCACCTTTTGCATGTTTTTTGGTGTTCTGCCTTATGGTTTTCCTCTTTTGGAATGTAAAATCATTTGTGTTAGGAACGTGCCCCCAGAACTGTGATTTACTTATCAACACCCTATATCCAGGACTCTCATATTCCTGGAAATGTAACAGGTGAACTCTTTAGCAGCTTTGGCTAAGCAGCCTAATGACCTCTACATCTGAGAACCCAGCCATTAACACCTTTGCTACTAGAAAACAAGACAGATAGTTCCAAACTGGAGAGACGTTGGATATTAGCAGAATGGGTCAAACCAGTCACCCAATGCCTTAGTCAATCAGATGATTACCAAGCTAGAATGAGGAAAAGTCTATGATATGTACACAAAATAACTTTGGTGTACATAGCTAAGGTAAGCACATTGTTGCTATGGAAAATGGTTTTCTTTTATAACACAGCGTTGCATATAGAAAATTAATAACAGATAAGTTTAGCACGTTGAAGACATGATGTTGCCACACAATAATAAACACTTTTAGAAATACCACCGAAAGTGGAATTACCGGTACCCTTTAAACTAGACAAGGCTATGGTAAAACTAAAATGCGCATTTGTATTTTCAATAGGTAACATGGGCTGACTTCTTCTTGGACAACTGCACAGACATGATTGAAAACTATAAGCCAGGTTTTTTGAATGCCTTTCCTAAACTACTAGCTCTAAAGAAGAGAGTACAAGGAATTCCAGAAATTGCAGCATGGATAAAGAAAAGGCCACAGACAACCATCTAAAGATTAAAAAAAAAAAAAACTTGTCATAAATAAAGATTACATTTGGAGTACTAAACTTTTGATGTGTTATTAATTTGCAGCTCCTCAGTGGTATTCACACTTTAATGTAGGGGCTTTGGTCATGGCTTTCATTAATGTAAACAGTAATCCCCCCGATTAGCCATGTAAATTCCCCCCCCCAGCTACTTAAAAGACCAAACAAAAAAAGTCAGAAGAAAAAGTCAGATACATGTCTGTTAATGCTCTTCCTTCCATCTTACTGGCTCACTCCCTTAGAGAAATACAGTAAGAAAGTCACCAGTAAGACCAGTAAGTCACCGAAGGACTGCAGAAACAGATCCTGTGCACCTAGAACATCCAGGCAATCATGCTTGATAAAAGTATCTGTTAAAGACTAACTTGCTGCCTTGCAGATTTGTTCCAGGGAAGCAGATGACCATGAGACACAAACTGCCCCTAGTACAACGAGCCTTAAAGTGGACCAACACCCAGGATTTTGACTATCCTGGGTTTTGGTCCACTTCGGTGAGGCACCCCGATCGGGGGTGCACCGCTGTGTGAAACCCCCCAGAAAGCCCCAAAAACTCACCTGTCCCCGCTCCCACGTGACCGCTGCAGCCAATCCCCGCCGACAGACAAGCGAGGTTCGTAGACGGACAAGCGAGCGCGCCCGCCTCCCGCGCGTCACTCTTACAGGGAACATGGCCGCCATTCACAAACGGCCGGCGCGGGTGTGCGCCCTGCTAGAGGGATGTGCGAGCGGCGGTGCCACTTTAATGCTTGATGGAACATCATTGCCAGAGATATACATTTCAGTCTGCATAATTCACCCATCCTAGCGCCTCTAAATTGTATGAACACATTGTCATCTATTCTTCATCTATTGTCATTGTATTCTATCATTTATTCTCTTTTCAAGTACAAAATGATACAGCACCAGACATCCAGATCAGAGTTTATTCATTTTTGGGGTTCTTACAGTAAGCCTGTTGCTGTATTTAGGATAGCCCTATCCTCCAACATTCTAGCAGACAGCCCGAATTTTACTAACCCTGCTTGCAGAGCATATACCAAACAAAAATACAGCATTTAAGGTTCAGAATCCAGGCTTATTTTGGGCCAGTACTGGCAAATGAAAAACATTTCTGCCCTTGATGGTTAAAACCTGGAAAATCAGGTTTAGGGAAGGAAATTCATAGGGGGATCTCAACTGCACTAAGGCAGACCTGCTTCCAGCCCCATTATATGTCCTAAGTACGGCTGACAACATGATTTATTCCATGAGTCCAGCAATATGTTGGGGCAGTTAATACAGTCTGACTGGTCTAGGGTCCTGATTTAGCTTGGGATTACCCTCATTGTCTTTAACCCTGTCGGTTTCCTTTTCTTTGACCACAGGGTTTGCCTAGGAAAAAAAAAAAAACACAGGGAATACACAGTTAGCCCCAGGAAGGTTTATAATTAATTATAGCACAACAAGTCAATCAATTACTTAATTAGAAAACAGCATAAATACATCTCACCGGCATATCCTGATGGGCCATCCTGGAAGGGACCGTCTGCTGGTTAGCCATTGCCTGGGCCGCCTGCACCTTGTCTGGTCTGTTTATTCAATCCACAGCAGCAGGGACTGCTGCCCGAAAAGTGCTGTCACCAGGAAACCACCGCAGCCAGCACAAAACCACTGCCGCAGCCCTGGGCACTGCTGCTTCACTGAGCAGCCAACCAAAATGGCTCTGGAACGCAGGTGCCCGGAAGTGACGTCATTCAGCGGCCCGAAAGTGCCATCGGAGGTCGCACGTGTGTATCAGGCCAAGCCTAGGCTGCCCCCTGCCTTCCGCCGGATGCCATGCTTCCTGCCCTGCAGCCCCAGAACCTGCTGAGGTACTACAAAGCCCAACAGACGCTCCAATGATGTTGTACGTCAGTGGACCCCTTGAGGCCACAGGTACCCTGCCCTCTGTGAGTAAAGCCCCGGATCAGTGAGCACTCACCCAGGTTCCCCTGGGGTTTGAAAATAATACAATTCTGTGAAATACTCATCTGTAGAATTGGTATTATAAGTATACAGTACGTCCTGCTCCAGATAGATTACTTACACTTGGGTTATCCTCCGCCAGATGGCGCTGCACTGCAGAGACATGTAAAACAGGCTCCTCCCGGCCCCTCAAATACCCGGGGACCTCCCACAAATCCCCAGCATTGAAAAGCAGTGAACGAGAAGCCGGGAGAATTTAACCACCCAAACTGGTAACTATAACAATGATAACAATCACCATACAGGGGAGCCAGAATAATGCAAAACCAAGGGTGGGGTGGAGCAGGACGTACTGTATACTTATAATACCAATTCTACAGGCGAGTATTTCACAGAATTGTATTATTCTTAGTATACAGTACGTCCTGCTCCAGATAGATTACTTACACTTGGGACATCCAATAGCAGTGTCCATAAAGTAGGGTGGGATCCCCAACAAAAAAGGTAACAGCAGACAGTTTAAACCACTGCCGCCTGCAAAACCTTGCGGCCAAAAACCGCATCAGCTGAGGCCCTAACATCAACCTTGTAAAACTTTGAAAAGGTATGAACAGAAGACCAAGTAGCGGCCTTGCGAACTTGTTCAACATAAGCCTGGTGCTGGAAGGCCCAAGAGGCACCAATAGCACGAGTAGAATGAGCAGTAAGGCAGAAGGGAGGATTCTTCCCCTTAGCAGAATAGGCCTGAATCACAGCCTGGCGAATCCATTTGCTAATAGTAGACTTGGCAGGAGCCAAACCCTTCCTGGGCCCAGAATGGACCACAAAAAGAGCATCAGTTTTCCTGAAGGACGCAGTGACTACCAGGTAATACTTCAGACACCTGACCACATCCAAGGAATGCAGAACCCTTTCCTTAGCGTTGCTAGGATTAGGGCACAATGAAGGAAGAACAATATCTTGATTTAAATGAAAAGCAGACACCACCTTAGGCAGAAAGTCTGGCTTAAAGCGGAACACCACCTTGTCCTGGTGTCTCTCATAGTATGGGGGCTGAATAGACAGAGCCGCCAACTCAGACACACGCCTGACCGAAGTAATGGCCACCAGAAAGACAACCTTGAGGGTAAGCACAGCCAGAGCAGCATCCTGTATAGGTTCAAAGGGGGCACCCTGCAAGGCAGACAAAACCAAGTTCAAATCCCAAACAGGGACCATAGGTTTACGTGGGGGACGCACATGAGTAACCCCCTGGAAGAAGGTCTTAACCAAAGAATGCTGAGCAAAAGACTTCTGAAAGAAAACAGACAGGGCAGAAATCTGACCCTTCAGAGTACGGAGTTGGAGTCCCGACTCCAACCCATGCTGTAAGAACTCCAGAAACCTGGGAACTGAAAACATCCGACAGGGAAGAGACCTAGACTCACACCAGTCAATGTAGGTATGCCATACCCTGTAATAGATGGAAGAAGAAGTTTTCTTTCTAGCCTTCACCATGGTATCAACCACCGAGGCGGACAAGCCTTTCTCCATAAAGATGGGAGGTTTCAGCAGCCAGGCCGTCAAAGCCAGAGTTTATAAATTGGGATGGCGTAAGGGGCCCTGAGTGAGCAGATCTGGCACCCCTGGCAGAACGTACTGGTCTACTGCCATCTGCACCACGTCTGCGAACCACACTCTTCTTGGCCACCTGGGGGCCACCAGAATCGCTGGCACCCCTTCCAGAGCAATCTTGCGCAGAACCCTGCCCAGCAGGGGGAATGGAGGAAAGACATACAAGGAGCTGAAATCCCTGACATGGACAGAGCATCCGTGGTCAAGGCCAGAGGATCCTGAGACAGGGAGACAAAGGCCGGGAGCTTGTGATTGTGACGGGACACAAACAGATCCACATCTGGTAGACCCCAACGGTGACACAGGGACCGGAATACCCTGTTGCAGAGGGACCACTCTCCCT
The DNA here is from genome assembly GCA_027917425.1 of Gastrophryne carolinensis. Lineage (NCBI taxonomy): Eukaryota > Metazoa > Chordata > Amphibia > Anura > Microhylidae > Gastrophryne > Gastrophryne carolinensis. Next base: position 221,227,124 of record CM051234.1, read on the forward strand.
GACGAGAGGTCCCCCTGCTCAGAGAGTCGGCCAGTAGATTCTCTGCCCCCAGGATGTACACAGCCGAAATGCATTGAACATTGGCCTCCGTCCATGTCAGAATCCGCGACACCTCCTGGAGGGCCCCCCTGCTCCGGGTCCCTCCCTGATGGTTGATGTATGCAACCGCCGTCCTGTTGTCTGAGCACACCGGCACAGACAGATCCCGCAGGTGGTCGGTCAACTGATCCAGAACCAATCTGATCGCCCGTAGTTCCAAAATGTTGATAGGTAAGTGGGCCTCCTGAGGCCCCCACCTCCCCTGGAACCGCAGGGACGTCCCAAACTGATAGAAGGTGAAGTTGTAGAGGCCTCAAATGGAACTGAGCAAAAGGCACCGCCTCGAAGCACGCCACCATCAGGCCCACCAACTGCATTCCCTGCCTGAGGGAGGGATGGAGACATGACAGCAGGAACCTCACCTGCGCAGTTAGAGCTTCCACCTTCTGTTGAGGAAGGAATATCCTTGACTGAACCGTATCCAGAATCATTCCCAGGAACGGGGTCACCAAGGAAGGGGACAGAGAAGACTTGGGGTGATTGATCACCCAGCCGAAGGGCTCCAGGGTGGACACCACCAGCTGAGTGTCCAACTCTGCCTGCTGTAGAGACCGAGAGGTGATGAGTATGTCGTCCAGGTAGGGCAGCACGCGGATGCCCCTTGACCTCATCAGAGACATCACCCCCGCCAGCACCTTGGTGAACACTCTGGAAGCTGAAGTGAGGCCAAATGGCAAGGCCACAAATTGGTAATGTTGCGGGTTCCGGGACCTTATGAATCTTGGGGGAGGCCGCACAGCAAACTATCTTGTAGCCGGAGGACACTACCTCCTGAATGCACCGGTCTGAGACGTGATGCCTCCAGACATGAGCAAAGTGCTGCAGCCGTCCCCCCACCCTGACGGGCGAGGGCGCCCCATCATGCCCGAGGGGGCTTGGGAGAGGATTTGGGCTTAGCCCCCCAGGAGGAGCCAGGACGTCGTCCTCTGCTTCTGTGCCAGGAATCTGCATGAGCCCTTTTCCTTGTTTAGCACCACAGTAGGGGAGTGAAAGGGAGCCCTGGCCCCGAAAGCCCAGTGAGGGCCTTCTTTGCAGCATTGTCAGCAGCCCACTGGCGCAGCCAAACCACACGGCGTATAACTACCACCAAGGCAGAAGTTCTTGCACACATCCTAATGGAATCATCCAAGGTAGATAGGATAAAGTTTACAAACACATCACAGTTAGACAGTGCATTAAACACATCAGGTAGCAAATCATCAGGAGCACCGTCAAGTACACTTCTGATCAGGGACCTGAGCGCCACAGATGTAATGGCCGAGGCGCAAACCGGGCAAAGCGCCGTCCCCACAAATGCAAAGGCATGGCACGCCAATTGGTCAATGTGCCGGTCGTCGGCATCCCGCAGAGTAGTAGAGTCAGGGGAGTGCATAACAGAGGTGTTAGCCCTAGAATAGGAGCATCCACCTCGGGAGGGGATGACCAGCACTTGACCATATCAGCAGGAAAGGGGTACTTTCTGTCCCAACTCTTAGGTATACCGGGAAGTCTACTGGGACGTTCCCACTCCTTAAGTACAAGATTATTGAAATGGGTTTGCTCAGGAAATTCCAAACGAGCCTTAGCAGTATGAAAAAGCGCTCACCCCTTTGCCTAGGAGCCGCAACAGGGGGAGAGATGGACAGAACCTCAAAAATCTGAACCAGCAGTCTGTCAGTATCATCCGGGGCCCAGGGGTCAGAGGCAGAATCGTCATGACCCCTGGGTCTCTCAACAGATGATCCTGAATCAGAAAACAGCTCCCCTTCGTCCGAACGAAGGGGACGATAGATGCAAAAACTCATCAGACTCCATAGGGAAAAGAGTGGCAGACTCCATAGGGAAAAGAGTGGCATCAGGGGTTAAGTGACGCTTTTTAGCAGTGGCCTTACGCGTTAAAGTATTAGCAATCAATTTTTCAACACTGGCCAGTCTAGCAGACACATCAGACCGAGAATCCCCGCTTGTATGCAATTCAGTGGGGGTGAGACTCAAGCTTGGGGGAGTAGGTGAAGTGAGACGAGGTGCAGGCCCAGCCACAGGAGGGGCGGATTACAACGTTAGCACCTGTTGTGCGCAAGGAACACAGACCCGTGCATTGTCACCGCTAATAGGTGAGACCCCACAAGCTACACACAGCCGGGCTTGTCCCAAAGGAACCCCGGTCACATTATCCTGAGATGCCTCCATATGGTGATTAGGCACAATATGTCAGTAGGGATTGACGCTATAAAGCAACCCTGGATGCCCCAATGACCCGCTAGGGAAGTGGGAGTAATTATACAAGGCCCAACTATCAATTGCAACGGGCCGGGAGAAGCCAATGGATTCACCCGTCTGAAAGACACAATGGGAAGAAGGGGTGTCAGAACCAAACACACTAAAATGAGTATAAAGCCGTCCGCGAGGGCACTTACGGACCGCGGTAAGTAGAACCGTCACACACGCGCGCGCAACCTGACAAAATGGCGCCGAGAGTACCTCGAAGGGAGGGCCAGAGCGAGCTGTGACGCAGAGCGCGCCAAGCCAGGCCCCGCCCCCCCGAAGAGCGCGAAGCCCACAGACAAGCAGCCAATGAGAACGCAGAAGCGTCTGAGGTAACGCCGCCGCCCGGTGCGGAACATCCAAATGAAGGAAAAGACGCGCGCGGCGACGGCATTTGCAATAGTAAAAAAGACAAGTCAGCGCGGTGGCTGACACCACATATACTAGTCAAAAAACATGTGAAAACGCTGTATGCACGAATCATGATACACGCTCACCCACACCCCCCCCTTCTTTCCCCCCCAAAGGCTACAGGGAGAATGAGGGAGGATGGCGGCCCTCTGTACAGGACCCACCACTACATGGGGCAATAATGCGGGAGGGGCATCCCATAAAGGCTCACCATCAGCCTATACTGCCTACCCTTTGGTGGGGGATTCCGGTGGAGCAGCGCTCCTTAAGCACACATGGTGCTGCCTACCTTCACCCGACCAGCGCAGCCCACGGGTGGGAATAGTCCAACAGGGCCGCAGGCTAATAGCCCGCTCACCTGCGAGAGAGTGATAATTTCATGTCTTCGCAGTAAGCACTGCAGAGAAATCTGGGGATTTGTGGGAGGTCCCCGGGTATTTGAGGGGCCGGGAGGAGCCTGTTTTACATATCTCTGCAGTGCAGCGCCATCTGGCGGAGGATAACCCAAGTGTAAGTAATCTATCTGGAGCAGGACGTACTGTATACTAAGAATAAACTAATAAAATATAAACTGAATGGTGCTATCCCAGCGCGGAGAGGAAACAAGAACTGCGGAGGAAGGGTGGGGCTTTTAAACTGTCCCAGTTTATGTTTCCTCTCTAGGGAGAGGAGCCTCTCTCTGTGGCCATCCAGAAGGACGAGGGCAGAAAAGAGCCTTCCAACTCCATATCAAGTATTCTGGGGAAATCAAGGGAGTTTGTAATTCCTTCAAAAAGCCACTTCCGGGTTCCCCCTTTGTGTGAAAGACTTTGCATTCCAGACTTCACTCCCCTGGGTGCAGAGCGTCAGATTACATTCTCTGCTTTCCAGGTGAAGGAAAGAACACATGTTTTTCTGCCCAAGTTTTCATATGACTACTGCTATGAGACCTGAAGTCTGCATAACCTCGCAGATTGATGTAAGCTACTGAGACATGGTCTGATAGCACTATCAGAATACCAGCTTGATTACAGCTCCTAATTTGATGAGAAGATGTTCTCCTCTCTGTCCTGCTGGCCCTAAAAGCAGTGACCCAACCGCCAGACACTGGTATCTTTTATGCAAAGTACACTTTCTATAATCAAAAGGAACTCAAAGTACATTGCTGCCCTTTCCACAGCACAAGTTCTCTTGAGGCAGCCACAATTAGAATGTCATCCAGATATGGCACAATCACTTTTGGCTTAAAATGGGATGCCCTGTTGTGTGAAACCTGTCAGTGGCCTGCATTTCTTACCTTTCTAACAAGCCAAGGAATAGTCAAAATCCTGGATTTTGGTCCACTTTAACCACCACAGCTAGGACCCTGCAGGCACTGCACAAAAAAACAAAAAACTTAGGGAGAGCTCAGCACATACATTGGCCCTCTCCCCACTGTCTTCTCTGTAAAGAGAATATGTGCTACTCTGCCCAAAAGAAACCGGTCCACCCACTCCCTAGATCAAACTTGCACAGGTCCAAAGTGGGCCCGAGAAGGTAGCTGTATGCTAAACAGATCACTCAGGAATAACAGAAATGTAAACTTTGTTACAGTATTTTTGTTTTGGTCAATATTTATACTAATCATGGCTCATTCAGACCTTTGCCTGTCCTGTATATAGTGCGACTTTGGTACATCCCACGAGTATGACTGTTGTGAACCTATGGGGTGAAGGAGAAAATGGAATTTTAGTACTTACTGTATAAAATTTTCTTCAAATCCCAAAAAGGAGATCAACCTGCACCATATCTGCAAAACCCTTCTCTAAGGACTTCAACCGTTGAAGAGCATCTATGGTTTGTGGGTGAAGACCTGAAAACCTTTATCTCAGGGCGATACGGATGGTCATTGAACTTTGCTTTCGAAAACCTCCTCCATGACAACTTTCCGAGAGATTGTCTCTCCTTTATCAAATCATTACAGGTCCTTCCTGTCCAGTTGGAGCAAGGCAAAGAAGCTCTCTCAGTAGGGTCTGCTATGGGATCTGGGTTTTTATTTGTCATGGTGATTAGTGGCTGTACCCTGTAGCAGCAGCTCCTCACCCCTGAAGCTGAATGAGATACTGTAAATGCAAACAATGGTAGCACCTGCAACTTCTAATATATCATTATACATATGGTACACTGCATAGAATTATATATACATTATAAAGTTTGACATATTTTTAGCCAGCCAAGAATTTTTATGAGACCTGTAATTAGTCAACATTCACAAAAATGCATCTGTCTGAAAAGGTTTTATTTAGCTTTTACTGAACCAGATAAATAAAAAAGGTCCACAAAATATAAACACTAAATTAATCAGATTGTGTAAAGTAAAAAAAAAATATACACATACATTAGAGTACAACAGATAGCTTTAAGAAGATGAGGAAAACAGTGTACAAAAATACGAACAAGCTAAAGCACCAGTAAATTTAGTTACAGTTTCCCATATTGTCCCAGATATTGACAATGTGCTGAATTTTCAAAATGTCAGTCAGTCATACTTCTTCAGGCACCTGAAATTGTTGGAAACAGAGCTGCAATTCTTTTAGGAATACTTACAAAAAAGCTCAAGCCAGTATAAAATCACTGCCTGGAAATTGCAGTTCGGATAATAGCAAGTGCAGCACTTTGTTAAAGACCTAGTGAGGTTTTTAATAAAGTTGCCATATCTTGAGGTATAGAGCCTTCTTCTCCTAAAACACAGAAACAAGAATAATTGATCATTGCTTTGCAGGAAACCAGGACAGTCTTCTCAAGAGAAAAAAACATTTTTGCTATTTCAGTGTACCAGAACAGATTGCCTCCATTACCAGGCTGGATCAAAATCTACCACTTTTTTATTTTTACTAATAACACACACAAGTATGTTGTAGGCGCTAACAGGCAGAGTCTTAATTAGCATGTCCAAGGGTCTGGGCATACCTGCTAAATTAGATTCCTGGTTGGAAGAGAAAATTTGGATGCGAACACATGCTAAATCCAAACTAGGAGCACCAAGTGAGCAAGCGCTTTATGGGCCAACATTAGGTCCTTTAACTTATAAAGCCTGGCAAAAGCACAGAAAGGCTGTGACAGAGAGGGTGCGACTGAGGCACGGAGGAGGGCACTGAACTTAATATGGAAATTGTGTGGGTGATCCAGGGTGCACAGCATGCATAGACTTTGCAGAGGGGGGAAGAAAGGGGGAGAAAACTTATCTAAGGAAATAAAGTTTCGGTTGAAGAAATAACGCTAAGTAAATCACAGCTGTCAGCACCTCCTGTCTCCTGCACACACTTCTAATTTAATTATTAGAGGAGAATGTCTTTTTAATCATGGCTTTCCTAATTCCTCCACCGATAACTGTACAATCAGCCCCCCTATTTCCCTTTCTCACAACAGTCTGTGGTTACAGCTCGTCTTCTACACATACTTAACAGCAGCTAGAGGAATTTTATGTCAAGGGGAATCTGTCACATTGTTTCTTCATGTTCTGTGAATCCTGGGCAGACGTTGTAATTTTCTAAAATGTAACTAATTGACCTCAGCTGTTGGCAGAGCAATTATGGCAGCTCCAATGTAGTTCAAGAGCATATAATCTGCCTGCTATTCCACAATATCTGCATGGGGTTAAGTTTACGTTACTGATTGCCAGGGGTTGGCTTCAAGGGAGCAATTTACCAATCTTTCCATTTTTAACTGGAGGTCCGTTTTAATACATCCTCCACAAAAAGGTCTCTTGGACGGGGCTAAGGGCCATATACTTGACTTAAAAGAGAAAGGTCAAGGTTATTGCCTGTCCCCTCAAAGTCAGCCTGGGTATCTGCATCAAACCATGACAGGAGGAGTATGTACGTGAAAACAAGCTACTTGCTTAAAAAAATTAGTCTACTTTCACATCATGGTTACCTTGAAAAGCTCAAACGCTGCCCTAACCTATTGCCCCCTTCACATATAAGCAGAGGGATCATGGGGCGATCATAGTCACCCTGCTAAGTCCTTCATGCCGCGACATCGCTTATGATAGCACTATATTTAAATGTGATCACTCTTTACACAGAGATTTGTAAGCAATAGCGATCACATGATCGCTAGCAATTTTCATAGAAAGACTGATCCAAGTCCACATAGATGCCAGTTCTGTGCCTGGAAAAATACGATTTTGTGAGTACTCACCTTTAAAATGGGTATTATGAGTGTGTCATACACCCCGCTTCCACCATTCATGACATCTGGGTAGTCTCCAGTAGAGGGCGAACTTCTGCAGAGATGAATTCAAAAAAGCAGCTCCTCCCGGTCAATAAATACCTGGGACCTCCCACTAATCCCCAGTGTATGATAGCAGTAAGAGGACCAGGAAGAACCAATATAACAAAAATAAAAAAGGTTCACCGTATAAAGGATCCGGAATACAACAAGGGTGGGGTGAAGCGGGGTGTATGACACACTCATAATACCTATTTTAAAGGTGAGTACTCACAAAATGGTATTATTCTAAGTGTCATACACCCCGCTTCCACCATTCATGACATCTGGGACATCCAATAGCAGTGTCCGTCATGGGTGGGAACCGACAAAAAAAAATAAAATAAAAAAAAACAGGAAAAAAAAATGCACCAACTTAAACCACTGCAGCTTGCAGAACCTTGCAGCCAAAAACAGCATCCGCTGAGGCCCGCACATCAACCATGTAAAACTTGGAAAAAGTATGAACGGAAGACCAAGTAGCAGCCTTACAAACTTGTTCAACAGAAGCCTGGTGCTGAAAAGCCCAGTACGCACCAACAGCACGAGTAGAATGGGCAGTGATCTTAAAAGGGGGAGTCCTCCCCTTAGCAGAATAGGCCCCAACAATGGCCTGGCGTATCCATTTACTAATGGTAGACTTGACGGGCGCCAAACCTTTTCTGGGCCCGGAAGGCACCACGAACAAGGCGTCCGTCTTACGAAAAGGAGAAGGAGCAACCAAATAGTACTTCACACAACAAACCACATCCAAAGAGTGCAAAACCCTCTCCTTGTCATTGCTAGGCTTAGGACACAAGGAAGGGAGAACTACATCCTGATTGAGAAGGAAAGCAGAAACCACCTTAGGAAGGAAATCTGGTTTAAAGCGAAAAACCACCTTATCCTGGTGTCTCTCAATGTAAGGGGCCTTAATAGACAGAGCCGCCAACTCAGAGACACGCCGAACAGAGGTAATAGCCACCAAAAAGGCAACCTTTTGAGTGAGCACAGAAAGAGCCACATCCTGCATCGGTTCAAAAGGAGGCCCCTGGAGGGCTGACAGAACTAAATTTAGGTCCCAAACGGGAACCAAAGACTTTCTAGGGGGCCGAACATGAGTGACCCCTTGGAAAAAAGTCTTGACCAGATGATGCAAAGCAAAAGACCTTTGAAAAAAAAGACAGCCAGGGCAGAAACCTGACCCTTCAAAGTACTGAGCTGGAAACCCTGATCCAGACCGTGTTGTAGAAACTCCAAAATCCTAGGAATCGAAAACACCCTGCAAGGTAAGGCCCTAGCCTCACACCAGTCAATATAGGAATGCCAAGTGCTATAGTAAATACCAGAGGAAGACCTCTTCCTAGCTAAAATCAAAGTCTGAACGACAGCCTCAGACAAACCTTCCTCCTTCAGAATGAAGGTTTCAGCAGCCAAGCCGTTAAAGCCAGCGTTTGTAAATTGGGGTAAAGTAGTTGACCCTGAGATATCAGGTCCGGAACCAGGGCCAGCCTGTTCTGCTCTACCGCCAGTCTTATGATGTCTGCGTACCAAACCTGTCTTGGCCACATTGGGGCCACCAAAATTGCTGGCGCCCCCTCCAGAACCAGCTTACGAACTACCTTGCCCACCATGGAGAAGGGGGGAAACAGATACAGGAACCCCAGATCCCTCCAGGCAAGAGACAAGGCATCCACCGCCAGAGCCTGAGATAGAGACACAAAGGATGGAATCTTGTGATTGTGCCGTGAGGCAAAGAGATCCACCTCCGGAGTCCCCCACTTGTGACACAGGGACCGAAAAATCCCAAGATTGAGAGACCACTCCCCTCGGCGAGAGAAGCCCCTGCTCAGGGCATCCGCCTCAGTGTTCTCCACTCCCGGAATATAAACTGCAGAAATGCAAGGGACATTGCTCTCCGCCCAAGTCAAGATCAGAGAGATTTCCCTGAGGGCACTCCTGCTGTGAGTCCCTCCTTGGTGATTGATGTAGGCCACCGCCGTTCGATTGTCTGATCGAACCTGAACCGGCAAGCCCTGTAAGTGAGGTGTCAGCCTTGACAGAACAAGCCGGATGGCTCTGAGCTCTAGGACATTGATGGTGGTGTGAGCCTCCTGAGGACCCCACAACCCCCTGAACTGATGACTCTTCCAGAAATCTCCCCAGCCCGAAAGGCTGGCATCCGTGGTCACCGTTTCCCAACAAGGGGCCAGAAAAGACCTGCCCCTCAACAGATTGCTTGGCTCCAGCCACCACTGAAGTGACTGCCGAACCCTGGGAGACATCCGGAAGGAATGATCCAAGGACTGCAGACATCTGTCCCAATGCAACAACAGGTGAAGCTGGAGCGACCTCATGTGGAACTGGGCAAAAGGGACTGTCTCGAAGGACCCCACCATCAAACCTACCAGTTTCATCCCCATCCGGATAGGGGGGCAACGAATGGCCAGAAAAAAGCGAATCAGATCCTGAACCCCCTGCACCTTGGGTCGAGGTAGAAACACTCTGGCCTGAGTGGTATCCAGATTCATGCCCAGGAATGAAATCTCCCTGGAAGGAGAAAGAGGATTTGGGGTGGTTGATCACCCATCCGAACCTCTCCAGAGTCGACACCACAGTCTTGGTGTCCAGTTCCGCCTGACGGAAGGAAGAAGCTGAAATCAGCAGGTCGTCCAGATACGGCACAATGCGAATGCCCTGGGCCCTGAACAGGGCCATTATGCCCGCCAGAACCTTGGTGAAAACCCTTGGTGCTGAGGTCAGCCCGAACGGGAGGGCCACAAACTGAAAATGAAGATCCTTCACCGCAAACCTGAGAAATCTCTGGTGCGCTGGGAAGATTGGAACACGCAGGTAAGCGTCCTTGATGTCTATGGACGTCATAAAATCCCCTTGACGAAGGGAACCGATGGAAGAGCGCAGAGTCTCCATGCGAAACTTCTTGGTTCTGATAAACCTGTTGAGAATTTTTAGATCCAGAATGGGTCTTATGGATCCATCCTTTTTGGGGACCATGAAAAGATTGCAGTAGTAGCCCCTGCCTCTCTCAGAGGGAGGCACAGGACATATGACTCCCATGTCCCGAAGATTTTGGACTGCCAACAGGAGCCCCTGTGCAGCCTGAGAGTCCGTGGGCACCCAAGACCTTAAGAATCTTGGAGGGGGCCAGTACTCGAACTCCAGCTTGTACCCGGATGAGACCACTTCCAGAATTCATCTGTCTGTTACGTCCTGGGCCCAGACCTGGAAGAAGAGCCGCAGCCGCCCCCCCACTCGTACGGGTGAGGGCGCCCCCTCATTGCCCGGTTGGTTTGGCAGGGGGCTTAGGTTTGGAGCCCCAGGCAGATGCTGGACGGGCCCGTCCTCTGCCTCTGCCCCAGGAGGAACCTCTGACGCCTGAGTAGGCGAAACCTCTGACGGCTCTGGCACCTCGAAAGGAAGGGTTGAAGGAGCTCGCCCCCCGAAAGGAGCGACGCTGCTTCACACGCTGGGGTAGCTTACCACCCTTAGCCACCGCATCCAACTTATCTCCAAACAGCCGCGTACCCAGGAAGGGAAGAGCGGTGAGCAATTTCTTGGCTGCAAAGTCCGCCGCCCACTGGCGAAGCCAGACCGATCGGCGCACGGCCACCAATAAGGCCGAAGTTCTACTACACAACAATAGTGTCTTCCATAGCAGCCAAGACAAAATCCATAAACAATTCACATCTTTTAAGGGCAGCAAACTCAGCGCTGGCCGGATCAAAATGGGCACTATTTAAAAACTCCCTGACAAGGGATCTATTAGCCACAGCCGCTAGCGCAGATGCACACACAGGCCGTAAGGCTGAACCCACACTGGCAAAGGCATGGCAAGCCAACTGATCAATGCGCTTATCCTCACCATCTTTGAGGGTAGTGGCATCAGGGGTGTGGACCACAGAGGTGTTGGACAACCACAAAACAGGCGCGTCGACCTCGGGAGGGGGGGGGGGGGGGAACCAACGCTTTACCGCATCAACCAGGAAGGGATACTTCCTATCCCATCCCTGAGGAACGCCGGGAAGCCGACTCAGTTTCTCCCATTCCCTAAGGATCAATGCATCAAAATGACTTTGCGTAGGAAACTCCAAGTGGGGCTTAGAGGAACCGAAAAATTCCCCTTTTTTGAGAGGGGCCACCTCCGGTGGGGCAATGTCCAAAACCTCCAGGAGATGGGCCAGAACTTTAGAAGTGTCAATGGCATCCCCCAGCGCCTGCCCAACACCATTATCACACAACTGCACATCGTCAGATTCTGATTCCTCAAACAACTCCCCCTCCTCTAACGGGGAATAATCTGACCACTCATCCTCATCAAAATCCAAAGCCGGCCATACCGGCGATAAATGTCTCTTCTTGGCATGGGCCTTTTTGCCCGCTGCGCCGGAAAGAAATCTCTCAATGCTGGCCAGGCGAGCAAAAACATCAGAGTGCGACTCCCAACTAGTGACGATGTCACTTGGGGTACGGATAAGACAGGGAGGAGTAGGCGATGAAGCGGGCGGTGCCGACCTAGAAGCCTGGGAAGCAGATTGCCGCGATATGGCCTTTTGTGCACATGGAATACAAATTAGCACATTCTCTCCCATAAGGGATACCCCACAACCCACACACGGCCGGGATTGTCCCGAAGGAAGCCCAAGCCCAGTATCCTGCGGAGCCTCCATATGGTGATATTTTGGGGTAGTCGCAATGACCCTAGGGAATTAAGCTGGTAAGCAACCCTGGGGTGCCCCTTTAAAGTCCCAGTGGGAGGATTTGGAAAAGGTGTAGTTTAAAGCTAGGGACCCTAGGACCGGGAGAACCCCCTAACATGGGTGTCCTAACAGGGTGTCCTCCTGAAAGACACAAATGAAAGGGGACCCATCAGCCAACACTCATACATCACCTAATACTATAATATATATATCTATATAGATACATCTATATACACAATATGTACAAAAAGGACAGCGCAGCCCCCTGCGGAGAGGGGTGCTGCCGTAACAGGAAGAGAGGGGGCCCACAGGGCACTCACAGCAGCAGCAACAGGAACAAGATGGCCACCGGAGCCCAGCACAGCCTTGCCTGGAGGGAGTGAAGAGAAGAAGAGGGGCAGGTCAGCGCAGAATGCATGCTCGTTAGGCCACGCTGCACAGCATGGTGCAGACCCACAGCAAAGTGACAGTACACCGCAACATGCGTACACACACACACACTGTAAGCTCCCACACAATAAAGAAATGTGAGGGACAAGCCTCCCCCCCCCCCAGCTGGAGGGTTAAGGGACCCGGAAGGTGGGGGATCCGGAACTAGAGTCTGGTGGATGGATACGGCAGAAGGGACAGGGCATCCCAAACCGGGGTCACCAACCCGGGCACCGCCTACCCCTTGCAATGGGGTCTCACGGAGGAGCAATGCTCCTTAAACACCTGCAAAGGTGTTGCCTACCCTCACCAGGACCTACAGCCAAGGCTGGGAGGCTCATACGGGACAATGGAATAAGGTCCAGGCAGAAATAGGGGCAAGAATGGCCAGGCGTGAGCCCGGCTTACCTGCAAGGAATAGAAGTCTTCATCTTCTGACTTGCTCGTCGCTCTTGCAGAGAAGGAACTGGGGGATTAGTGGGAGGTCCCAGTTATTTATGGACCGGGAGGAGCTTCTTTTTTGCATTCATCTCTGCAGAAGTTCGCCCTCTACTGGAGACTACCCAGATGTCATGAATGGTGGAAGCGGTGTGTATGACACACTTAGAATAAAAGTAGAGACCTATACAGGAAAGTATGTAAAGAATATGAGCCTTCCAAGCAGAGTATGCTGTACTGGTGATCCCTACGTGTAAGCCTCCCCCAAGAGTATCTAGGGTTGGGAAGCCCTACTAAGAAGTTCAAGCCACTCTCTCTAGAGAACCAGAGACTGGGCACCCAAATAGACTTGATCAAAAGAGGGGTGTAGAGATATGCTTGCTGTACAACAAGTCTTTGATTGACCCTTGTGAAGAAGAGGAGTACGGCATTGTACTATTTGGTCTATGACTTTCTCAGGTCCAGGTCCCTCTCTAATAAAAGTGGTGTGGGGGGTAAAGTTATGTGGTGACCCGATAGAGAAAGGGTCTCCAAAAAGGCCCAGCAGCCCAGATAGCTATACTGTGCATCTTCCTTGAAAGCCCTAAGGGATTCTTCAGAAGTGTCATGTATCCTAACATGGAATTGTGGGTGACATAGAAAGAGGTGTGGGGGATAGCTTTATGGATCTTAATGGAGCTGTTCTAACCTAATGTAATTAATGTTAAAGTTATCTCTTGGGATAATTTGCCACTCCTTGAGAGCTCACTTGGGTTAAGAGGGGGACAGAGGCCTCAATCTGGCAGTGTGTCACACAAATACCAATAGGAAGGAAAATAAAATTATGAGGCAATGAAAAAACAGCGCTTCTGCTGCAAAAAAAAATTGTGTGATACTCACCTGTAGAATTGTTTTTTTGGGGGATCCATTCCAGACCCTCCTAATCCTTACACTTGGGATTACTTCCTGCCCGAAGGGTGTGACTGCAAGAGAAAAAGGTGTGGCCCCTCCCGGCACATAAGTAGCAGCTGCCTCTTAACTAAACCAGTACTTAAAAAGCAGTAAATCATATACCCAGAGGTAGGCCGGGAGGCTCCATTATAGGAGACAATGTTACCTCACACCGAACTCCACTTGATCTCTCTCTCTCAAAATATACCTTTTCTCTTTTTTTTTTTTTCTTTTTCAAAGCCAATGAAATAATAAATGGACTAAACACCATCAAAAAGGCATCAAAAGATAGATCATGAGCCAAAAAGGGTGGGCCGGAGGGTCTGGAATGGATCCCCAGGTGAGTATCACAGAATTGTGCTTTTTCTTCTGATCCATTCCAGACCCTCTTAATCCTTACACTTGCGATCTCCAAAAATAACATTTTGTGATTACTCACCTGTAAAATGGGTATTATTGGTGTGTCACACACCCCGACTCACCTTAAATAATAACAGTAGGGTAATACTCACCACAAGGTGGCGTCGTGCAGAGAGAAGTCGAAAACAAGCCCCACCCGGTCAGCTTATACCTGGGACCTCCCACTCAATTTCCCAGTGTAATCGAAAAGCAGTAAGAAAAGGTACCAGAAGTTAAAAGGAACCCTCAACAAAACCAATGGTTCACCATATAGAGGATCCAGGATACCAAAAAGGGCGGGTGTGAGTCGGGGTGTGTGACACACCAATAATACCCATTTTACAGGTGAGTAATCACAAAATGGTATTATTCTTTGTGTGTCACACACCCCGAGTCACCTTAAATAATAACAGTAGGGACATCCAAAAGCAGTGTCCACAAAAGGGCGGGTACCCAAAAAGGCAAAAATGCAATTCAAACCACTGCAGTATGCAGAATCTTGCGGCCAAACGCAGCATCAGCTGAAGCACGCACATCAACCTTGTAAAACTTAGAAAAGGTATGAACCGAAGACCAAGTAGTAGCCTTACAAACTTGCTCAACAAAAGCCTGGTGCTGAAAGGCCCAGGACGCCCCAACAGCACGAGTAGAATGAGCAGTGATACGAAACGGGGGATCCTTCCCCTTGGCAGAATAGGCTCCAACAATAGCCTGACGAATCCATTTACTAATGGAAGACTTAGCCGGAGCCAAACCCTTCCGAGGCCCGGAGAGCACAACGAAAAAAGCATCAGTCCTACGAAAAGAAGAAGTAGTACGCAGATAGCACCTAACACAACGAACAACGTCCAAGCAGTGCAAGGCCCTCTCCTTGTCATTCTTAGGATTAGGGCACAAGGAGGGAAGAACAATGTCCTGATTCAAATGAAAGGCAGAAACAACCTTAGGGAGAAAGTCAGGTTTGACACGAAAAACCACTTTGTCCTGATGGCGCTCCATGTAGGGCGCCTGAATAGACAATGCCGCCAATTCCGAGACACGCCTAACAGAAGTAATAGCCACAAGGAAGGCAACCTTCTGAGTCGAGGAGAGAGCGACATCCGACAGGGGCTCAAAAGGCGGAGCCTGTAGAGCAGAAAGAACCAAATTCAAGTCCCAAACAGGGAGCAAGGGCTTCCAGGGAGGCCGCACATGCGCAACCCCCTGGAAGAAAGTCTTGACCAAAGGATGAAGAGCAAAGGCCTTTTGGAAGAAGATAGACAAGGCAGACACCTGCCCCTTCAAGGTACTCAGCTGGAGACAAGAGTCCAAACCCGACTGAAGAAAATCCAACACTCTGGACACAGAAAAGACTCTACAAGGCAAGGAACGAGCCTCACACCAAGCGATGTAAGCCCTCCACGTCCTGTAATAGATGGTCGAAGAAGACCTCTTCCGGGCACAGATAAGAGTCCGAATCACAGAATCCGAAAGACCCTCCTCCAAGATGGAGGTTTCAGCAGCCAGGCCGTCAAAGCCAGCGATCGTAAATTGGGGTACCGCAGCCGGCCTTGAGTGAGAAGATCAGGCTGCAGAAGAAGGACAAACTGATCCTCCGTCAGCCGAACGATGTCCGCGAACCACATCCTTCTTGGCCACCTTGGGGCCACGAGAATGGCGGACACCCCTTCCAGAGTCAGCTTTCTTAGAACTCTTCCGAGAAAGGGAATCGGAGGAAACAGGTACAGGAACCCCAGTTCCCCCCAGTTCAGAGACATGGCATCCACTGCCAGAGCCAGAGGATCCTGGGACAGCGAGACAAAGGCAGGAAGCTTGTAATTGTGACGAGAGGCAAACAAGTCCACCTCCGGTGTCCCCCACCGGAGGCACAGAGACCGAAACACCTGAGGATGGAGGGACCACTCCCCCAGCCGGGAGGAGCTTCTGCTGAGAAGATCCGCTTCCGTGTTCTCCACCCCCGGAATGTAGATTGCCGACAGGCAAGGCACATGGGCCTCCGCCCAGGTCAGGATCAGGGACACCTCGCTGAGAGCGCCCAGACTGCGAGTCCCTCCCTGATGATTGATGTAGGTAACCGCGGTCCGGTTGTCCGACCTTACCTGAACCGGAAGACCCTGAAGATGCAAAGTCAGCTGAAAGAGAACCAGCCGGATGGCCCTCAGCTCCAGAACATTGATGGGCAAGTGAGCCTCTCGAGGCCCCCACTGCCCCTGGAACTGAAGATCCTTCCAGAAACCCCCCCAACCCGACAGACTGGCGTCCGTGGTGACAGTCTCCCAGAGCGGAGGCAGGAATGATCTGCCCCTCAGAAGATTGGCAGAAACCAACCACCATTGAAGAGACTGCCGGACCCGGGGGGACAGCTGGAAGGGCCGATCCAACAACCGTGGTCGCCGTTCCCAAGATGCCAACAGGTGAAGCTGAAGCGTCCACGTGTGAAACTGAGCAAAGGGAACCGCCTCGAAGGAGGCCACCATCAAACTCACCAGCCTCATCCCCAGACGGATGGGCGGCCGAGGATCGGCAAGAAGCAGCCGAGCCAAATCCTGAATCAGGAGGATCTTGGCTTGAGGCAGAAATACACTGTGCCGACAAGAGTCCAGCGTCATTCCCAAGAATGACACCACCGAGGCCGGGGTCAGAGAGGACTTGGGGTAGTTTATCACCCAACCAAAGCTTTCCAGCGTGGAGACCACCGTTCCGGTGTCCGACACCGACTGATCGAAAGCAGGGGCCATGATAAGAAGGTCGTCCAGATAAGGCAAAATCCGAACGCCTTGCACTCTGAGAATGGCCATGACCCCAGCCAACACCTTGGTGAAGACCCTCGGAGCCGAGGTAAGGCCAAACGGAAGAGCTACGAATTGAAAGTGCCGATCCTCCACCACGAACCGGAGGAATCTCTGATGAGCTGCGCAGATGGGGACATGAAGATAAGCATCCTTGATGTCTATGGACGTCATGAAATCCCCCTGCCGCAGAGAATTGATGGCAGACCGCAGCGTCTCCATGCGAAACTTCCGGGGCCGGATGAACCTGTTGAGAAACTTGAGATCCAGAATGGGACGAACCGAACCGTCCTTCTTGGGAACAGTGAACAGGTTGGAGTAGTATCCCAGGCCCACTTCCTCGGGAGGCACCGGACGGATGACCGCCAGTTCCAGAAGATTTCTTACCGAATCCCGTAGCCCCTGAGCAGCAGAAGGATCGGCGGGCACTCGGGACCTGAAAAACCGAGAAGGAGGACGAGACTCGAACTCCAGCTTGTAACCGGCCGACACTACCTCCCGGATCCAATTGTCCGGGACCAGCCGGTCCCAGACCTGGTAGAAGAGCGTAGCCGTCCCCCCACCCGCACGGGTGAGGGAGCCCCCTCATTGATGAGTGGGCTTGGCAACAGGCTTGGGCTTGGCGCCCCAAGCATGACCTGGCCGGCCGCGCCCCCTTCCTCGATTCCAAACGGAGCCTCTGGAGGCAGGGAAGGAACCACGGCCTGATCTGGCTCCCCGAAAGGAGGGACTGAAGGAAGCCGCACCCCGAAAGGAACGACGCGGTTTCTTGCGCTGAGGCAACATACCGCCCTTGGTGACTAAATCCAACTCGTCCCCGAACAGCCGAAGCCCAACAAAAGGCAGGGAGGTCAGAGACCGCTTAGCACCGACATCAGCCGTCCATTGACGCAGCCAAACAGACCGACGGATAGCCACAAACAAGGCAGAAGCTCTGCCACACATGGCCATAGCATCATCAAGGGCCGTCAAGGCAAAAGAAGGCCTCACACTGCTGAAGAGTAGCAAACTCATCACAAGATGAGTCCAAACCAGAGCTCAAGTCCCTGACCAAGGACCGAAGAGCCATAATGACAAGCGAAGAGGCACAAACCGGCCGCAGGGCCGAACCAATACTGACGAAACCATGGCGGGCCAGCTGATCCACACGGCAATCCTCGCCATCCTTGATGGTAGTGGTATGCGGAGAATGCAAAACCGAAGTATTGGAGAGCCCCAGCACCGGAGAATCCACAACAGGGGGCACACACCAAAGTTTGACAAGGTCCCCCGCAAAGGGATACCGTTTATCCCAGCTGGGAGGAACCCCAACAAGGCGTGTGGGTTGTTCCCATTCCTTAAGCACAACACGTTCAAAATGTTGTTGCTTGGGAAAAACCAAACGCGGCTTAGGTAAGTCGTAAAGCTCACCCTTAGGCGGAGGGGCTGCCGCCGGCGGGTCCAGGGATAAAACCTCATACACCATAGGTAAAACAGGAGGAGTATCAATAGGCACAACAGTGGCCGGATCTCCAGAAGCCTCCGAAGAGACCAAATCGTGCTCTTCTGAATCCTCATAGAGCTCCCCTTCCTCAGAAGGCGGACCATCAGACCACTCCAATGCCTCCGTCAAGGTGTCGGCGGTCAAGATTGGAGGGACAGCAAGGTGTTTGCGCTTAGCCGTAGCTTTCTGGGCTACCGAAGCGGTCAATAATTTCGAGAGCAGCCAGGCGGCCGCACAACTCGGAATGCGAATCCCCACTCGTGACCAGGTCACCCGGGGTCCGGAACAGATGAGGCGGTGTGGGAGAAGACTGAGGTTGCGACGAGCCAGAAGCATTGTTACTGGTCAGACGCGCAAGATTCTGTTGAGCGCAAGGCGCGCACAGAAAAACATCATCACCAGGGAGCGGAGCCCCGCAACCCCCACACAGCCTGGATTGCCCCGAAGAGCTGTCTCCGGTATCACTGGAAGCCTCCATAACGGTGAACTTGTATGGTGTTCGCAATCACCAGGGGATTTACGCAGTAAGCTACCCGGGATGCCCCTTTTAATTAATGTCCCGGGAGTGGGAGGAAAAATTTTAGGCCCCTAAATTATTTCCCCTTAAGAATTAACCAGGTAAAGCAGACCGGGCGGCCCCAGGAGGGACGTCCCGATATCTGTAAGACAAAAGGGAAAACAATAAGTCCCCTTATGTAACTGAAGCAGCACCGCATGCACACCAGCCCTTCACATATACAGAAAATGAACCATGCACAGTAATAATGGAGCTGCAACAGGGCCACACAGCAGCACGTGCACAGGAGGATGCCCGCGCGCAGGAAGCCCCCAGGGGAGAAGGCAAGCCCACAGGGAGGCCGTAGGCAGAACCGCAGAACAATGATCTTGTGAGCACTGACATAAATGTGGACTTGAACCTAGCAATCCAATGTCCGTCATTGCTCAGAGGCCGCTGCTCCAACCACCGTGCTATTGCTATGGTGGTTCCAGCACCAGTGATGCGGATCAACCCCAGCGAGCCTCCCCCCACGAGGCTTCCCCGGCATGAAGAAAAAAAGGGGACTAACCTCACCAAGTCAAGAAGATGGCGGAGCCACAGGAGACCGCAGATCAGCAGCAGCAGACCGAGAAGACGGAGGGCGGGCCGAAGAAACGCAGGAAGCGCGCCGGCCCCGCCCCCCGAACAGTGCGCGCTGGCCACCACGGAGCCAGGCCCCGCCCACTCCTTCTCCATCTCTAAGGGCATAATGGCGGACCCAGGAGGGCCCGCACAGTAACAAAAGAATGGCGCAGCAGCACAGCGCGCAGCACGCCCAGTACAAGATACTCAAAACCGGACACAAGTCAAAACGATGCGCACAGTCAAACACACACACACACACACACAACCCCCCCCCCCCCTTTTTTAACCCAGATCATAGGACAGGGGAAAAATTCAGGGAAGGGAGGGAGGGGGAGACAACGGGACGGGGCATCCCAAGGTCCGGGTCACCGAAACCGGACATCCACTCTACCCCCACAGGGGAACTAGCGGAGGAGACAAACTCCTGGCACCTACAGGTGCCGGCTACCATCACCCAGCCCGCAGCCTAGGGCTGGGAGGCTTCCAATAATGACATCCAAACCAGGACTGGGCAGAAATAGACCAGGGGGGATGCCGGGGGGTGAACCCCGGCTACCTGCAAGCAGGAGACTCCATCTTCTGTCTTGACTCCACTGCAGAGAGCGAACACTGGGAAATTGAGTGGGAGGTCCCAGGTATAAGCTGACCGGGTGGGGCTTGTTTGTCGACTTCTCTCTGCACGACGCCACCTTGTGGTGAGTATTACCCTACTGCTATTATTTAAGGTGAGTCGGGGTGTGTGACACACAAAGAATAGCAGTGCAATCTATGGGCGGGATCCCCAGCGCGGAACAGCGGGTAGTTTATTTCACTAGCGCCTGAAGAACCTTTCGACCAACCACAGCGTCAGCTGAGGCCCTAACATCTACCTTGTAGAATTTGGTAAATGTATGAACCAAAGACCAAGTGGCAGCTTTACAAACCTGTTTCACCGAAGTCTGATGCTGAAAAGCCCAAGAAGCACCAATGGCCCTAGTGGAATGGGCCGTGATTCGAAAAGGGGGTTCCTTCCCCTTGGCCGAGTAGGCTCTTACCACTGCCTGTCTAATCCACTTACTGACAGTGGATTTAGCAGGTGGAAGCCCCTTTCTAGCGCCTTCTGATATAACAAAAAGAAAATCCGACTTCCGAAAGAATTCTGTAGCCGCCATGCAATATCTTATGGCTCTGACTACATCCAAAGAATGAAGAGCCCTTTCCGTACCATTAGCCAGAACTGGGCATAAGGAAGGTAGAACTACCTCCTCATTAAGGTGAAAAGGAGAAACAACCTTAGGTAGAAAATCGGGCTTAAACCAAAAAACTACCTTGTCTCTGTGTAACTCAAAATAAGGAGACTTCATACATAAAGCGGCTAATTCGGAAACTCGCCGCACAGAGGTGATTGCCACCAAGAATATCACCTTGAGCGTCAAAATGCTCAATGAAGCTGCAAAGGTTCAAAGGGAGCCCCCTGGAGAGCAGATAGCACCAGATTTAAGTCCCACACCGGTAAAATAGGCTTGCGCGGTGGTCGGACATGAGTGACTCCATGAAAGTTCTAATGAGTCTATTGTTAGCGAGAGACTTCTGGAAAAAAAAAATAGATAAGGCCGAAACATGCCCCTTAAGGGGGCTTAATTGGAGACCCAACTTCAAACCATTCTGCAGAAATTCTAAAATTCTAGAAACAGAAAATCTTCTGCATGAAAACTTCCTGGACTCACATCAGGAGATGAACGCCCGCCAGACCATGTAGTATATCTTGGAAGATGTCTTCTTCCGGGCCTGAATCATGGTATGAATAACCTTGGCCGATAAACCCCTCTCTGACAAGATCAAGGTTTCAATAGCCAGGCCATCAAAGCCAGCATCTGTAAATTCGGGTGCCGAAGAGACCCCTGTGTGAGAAGCTCTGGATCGTCTGGCAGGCGCCAATGGTCTACTACATCCTTACTATGTCTGAAAACCAGCTTCTCTTTGGCCAGCGAGGAGCCACCAGGATGGTTGGTACCCCCTCTTGAGCTACTTTCCTTAGTACACGACTCAGAAGTGGGAGCGGAGGAAATGCATATAGGAGATTGAACCTTGTCCATGGGGTTGTCAGAGCGTCCGTTGCTATGGCCAGAGGGTCTCTCGAAAGAGACATAAACCTCGGCTGTTTGTGATTGTGTCTGGACGCAAAGAGATCCACCTCTGGACAACCCCAGCGAAGGCAAAGGGCTTGAAAGATCTTCTGACTGAGAGACCATTCTCCCCGATGCAGAGAGCCCCTGCTCGAGGAGTCTGCCTCCTGGTTCTCTACCCCCGGGATGTAAACCGCTGAGATGCAGGGAACATTTTCCTCTGTCCAAACCAGAATCCGGCTTACTTCCCTTAGGGCCCTCTTGCTCAGAGTACCCCCCTGGTGGTTGATATAGGCTACCGCCGTCCGATTGCCTGACTGGACCTGGTCAGCCTGTCCCTTTAAACTGGGGGTCAGATGCTGGAGTACTAGCCAAACTGCTCTTAACTGCTCTCCTTCGGACCCCACTGCCCCTGGATCTTCTGGGTCTGCCAGATGCCCCCCCAGCCTGTAAGACTGGCATCCGTGGAAACGATTTGCCACTGAGGTGTCAGAAAGGACCTGCCTACTAATAGGTGTAGAGGATCTAACCACCACAGGGGAGATTGCCTGGCTGAGGGAGTCAGAACAAACGACTGATCCAGAGATTGCGGGGCCCGATCCCAGCTTGACAACAGATTTAACTGAAGAGGCCTCATGTGAAACTGGGCAAAGGGCACTGCTTCAAAGCAGGCCACCATAAGGCCTACTAGTCTCATCCCTAGCCGAATTGTTGGCTGCTGACAAGCTAGCAAGGTCTCTATCTGGCTCCGGAGTAGCAGAACCTTCTGCTCCGGCAGAAAAACTGACCTGAACAGTGTCCAGAGTCATTCCCAAAAAAGACCTTACTGACGATGGGGTGATATGTGACTTTGGATAATTGATCACCCAGCCAAACCTCTCTAGGGTTGACAACACAGTCTGTGTGTCTTTCTCAATCTCCTGAAGGGACCGGGGAAAGATCAACAGATCGTCCAGGTATGGGATTAGGCAAACCCCCTGGCCCCTCAGGATGGCCATGAGACCTGCCAAAACCTTGGTGAACACCCTTGGAGCCGAGAATATGCCGAAGGGAAGAGCCACAAACTGGAAATGTTGGCCTTCCAGGGCAAACCTTAAAAATTTCTGATGTCCTGGAAAAATCGAGATGTGCAGATATGCGTCCCTTATGTCTACTGTGGTCATAAGATCTCCGGGCTGATCTCAAAGTTTCCATGCGGAAATGTCTCACCCGGATGAACTTGTTGAGACCCTTTAGGTCTAAAATAGGACACACCGATCCATCCTTCTTGGGGATCATGAACAGGTTGGAGTAAAACCCCTGACCTTCTTCCTGAAGGGGTACCTGACAAATTACCCCTTTCTGAAGAAGATGCCGAACAGAGACTCTCAGGGCATCTGCCTTTAACTGGTTCCGGGATGCCCCTGACCAAAGGAACCTTGTGGGCGGTCTGGCTGCAAACTCGATCTTGTAGCCTGACGACACCACTTCCTGAATCTAAAGATCCGCCATGCGGTGTCTCCAGATTGGAGCAAACTGCAAGAGCCGTCCCCCCACCCGCCCGGGTGAGGGCGCCCCTTCATGCCTGGATGGACTTGGCTGGAGGCTATGGCCTGCTTCTCCAAGCGCCACCGGCCCTATTACGGACCCTGCCTCTGCCCCAAAAATCCCTGCGGGAACCTGATATGAAGGAGCCTCTACCGCTCCGAAAGGGCCTCTGGAAAGGACGAGCCGACCTTCTTCTCTAAGGAAGCTTGCCATCCTTGACCATAAGGTCAAGCCGCTCGCCAAAAAGGCAAATCTATAAGATTTTGTAGCGGCAGCATCAGCCGACCATTGTTTTAGCCATAAAGAGCGGCGCAAGGCAATAAGAAGAGCAGAGGTTCTGGCACCTAGCCTGACCCCATCATCCATAGCAGTGATAGCAAAGGTGTTAAAATCCAAGCAAGCTCTAAATTCCTTGAACTCTTGAGCATGTCTGCGAGACTTAGCCCTGGCCATAAGCTGCTTTACCTTCTTCCTTGAAGCCAAAGAAACGATAGCTGTGGCACAAACAGGGCGTAATAGTGAACCTACCATGGCAAAAGCATGGCGAGCCAGCTGATCCATTCGTCTCTCTGTAGAATCTCTTAAAGAAGCGTTAGTAGCAGACGGCATGATAGTAGTGTTGGACAGGCCTGACACAGGAGAGTCCACCTCAGGTGGAAATGACCATAACTTTATCATATCAGAAGGAAAAGGATACCTTGAATCTAGGATTCTAGGGACAGCAGGCAACCTGTTAGGATTTTACCATTCCTTTAACACCATTCTGGAGAAATGCGATTGCTCCAGAAACACCTGCCTCTGTCTCACAGGCCTAAACAGGTCACCCTTCCCCCTCTTCGCCACCTTAGGAGGGGTAATGTTTAAAGTTTCGAAAACAGAAGAAAGTAAACTCTGTTTCATCTGAGTGTAAGAGATCTTCATCAGAAGAAAATAAGATAGAATTACTGTCCTCACCGGAGCGTAACTCACCTTCTGAGAGTGGTTCAATCAATCTCTTCCTCCTCCTCAGAACCAAAAGAGGCAATTAAATCCTCTTCATCATAAGCAGGCTCCAAATGCCTCTTATTGGGGGCCTTTTTAGGGATGACCAAAGAGCTTTTCAGGTTATCCAACCTGTGTGCCAAATCAGCCTGCGCTCCACTGCCTTCCCCTTCTCTAGGGGCTACCTGAGGAGGCTGAGCTTCAGAAGAAACCAAATTTAATGCTGGACTGGATACAGGAGCAACCGTCCTATTATGGTCTGAACCAATTCTCCTAGCGCAAACAGAACAAACCGTGCTGAAACCACCCAGGGGATTTTGCTTACATAAAGGGCAGAGCCTGCCTTGCTCAAGTGGGATGCCCGACTCACTATCCCCCCCGATGCCTCCGTCATGGTGTTTTTAATTTTGCAAAAAAGACCTAAGGTCCTAAGACTATACCAATCCCCAGGAGGACTGGGAGGAACCACAACCCTATTATCCTTCCCAATCTAAAAATAAACAGGAGAAAGACTTATTAAAAAATGTCTTTTTTTTTAAATAGCATAATACCAGCCATAATTATTATAATACAAAATACATAATAATCATAATAGTACAATCGACGTCCACTTACCCCTGCATTAGCCCAATGAACTCCGAACTGGCGACCACACATGCACCACGAACTCCACACAATGGCACCCTAGACCCAGTAAAAAAGGTGGAGCAGGGGTTAAGTTCTTTAGGGGCCCACACCTATACCTCGGGTGCATCTGCCCGGCCGTGACGCCTTGGAGCGGCCTAGTGCTCAAGAGCCCCCCATAGATCCCCTTAGGGCTAGGGCAAGATACAGCAGTGGGGTCTGCGGAGGAGCCCGACCATGGCCGTACCTCGCCCCCACTACTAACTAGGAGAGCATCTGCTGCTAAGCCTAAGGGCAGCAAGAAGCTGCAGCGTGGTCTGCGGAGGAGCCCGGCAAATGGCCGCTGCCCTGCTGCTGCTGCCGTACGCCGGGGGTTCCGATGCCACCTACCTCCCCCCCCATGCAGGGGAGGTCTTAGCGGCGGAGAGCGCGCTCTCTCTCCTCCTTTAATGCCGGAGGGAGCGCGAATGAAAGCCGGAAAGCCGCAATCGCGCTTAAGCACCCGGCTCCGCCCCCCGACATGACGTCACCACAGAAAAACACGCCCCTTACAGCCGAAGGCGCAAAATTTGAATTTAAAAATAAACCTAAAAACATGTGGGAAGAAGGGTGGGTAGTATATAAATTACACACAGTTCCTCAGCAGGTACACCAGACAAAAACCTGTGGCTGACGTGCTTTTCAAGGAAAGCCTGCAGCCCAGAGCGTATACACTCTGCAAGCGCCCAAGACCCAGGCGCTTCACCTTACCTTCACGGACCCCTGAACAGCAAAGCTGTGGGAGGCAAATGGGTCCGGGGGATCCGTGGGAATAAGGCTGTCCCGGAAGCCGACAGGGTGCATTCCCCCGCTTGCTGCCAATCCTTTAGTTAAGAGGCAACTGCTACTTATGGGCTGGGAGGGGCCACACCTTTTTGTCTTGCAGTCACACCCTTCGGGCGGTAAGTAATCCCAAGTGTAAGAATTAGGAGGGTCTGGAATGGATCAGAAGAAAAATGGAGTACCTTTGAGGAGGAAATAACAAAACATCTGCAATAAAAATCTTAATATTTTGGTTGCCACATTCATTTTTACACAGTTTGTATATCAACAAGATATAAGTTCACAACCTTGTGTGTGTTCTTAATTTACATTTTACATTCTAATTCAGCATCAGTTAAGAATTTTACTATCTACTTCTGCTTTCTTTCCCCCTCTTTGCGCTCACAGCGTACTACAGACATACCTGTTTCTACAGTAGTCATATCTTGTTCTAGCCTCAATTTCTGCTGGCTGATTTTTAACATAGACTCCTCAATGGTGTCTTTTCCAATTAACTTAATGACGTTGACTTCCCTTAAACAAAAAAAAATACAATGTGTTAATATTTTGTTAAATGTTTTTCCGGAACTGGAGACAGAACAGAAGTCAAGGATGAGCAACTTTGATTCTACCCCCTTCACACCTGATCGCCCCCGCAATTGCCGTCAGAATGCTGCCCATAGCTACCTATGGGCCCATGCATACTCGCGTTTGGCGAGTATTTTCTGCAATCGCGCTTGCTCAATAGAAAATAGCAATAGGTAAAAACGCCCACAGGCGAGCGCACTGCAATGGCGATAATTGCTGTCGCAGTGCAACGCTTAGATGTGAAGCCAGTCTAAGCGATAATCTGAAGAGAAGATAAAATATTAACTGAATCAGACCTCCAATACTGTAGCAGAACTGTAGCAGAATATTATAGACCAGTGTTCCTTCACCCTGTCTTCAAGTACCTGGCCATGTTTCGCAGATCACCACACAGGTGAAGTAAGTGCTTTAGCAGTGCTATAGAGTTGCAGGACACTTTAGGACAGGGCTTATAGACCAAGGTGCCCCAACAGGTGGTACAGTACTCGAGAGTCTTTCAGGGGGTATTTAGAAAGGTTGCACATTGACATGTTCTCAACCTTATCTGCTATCATCTATACTTTACTCAAGTCTGATTTTCTCATCAAGTACAAAACTGCTCCAAATGGTGATGCAAACTATGTGCATTTCATGCAATTTAAATGTGAAAGTGAATTTAATAGGGTTTCAGATAACCGACATCCGGCACGTACCACCCATAGTTAGAAAATGGAAAGTGGTACATAGGTTGTGAACCCATGCTCGAGACCAACATTCTCAGTGTTTTTATGTCAAGTACTCTCTAGCAACAAAAAAGTTCCAGCAGTTTAGAAAAACTATCTATAAAAGCACCATCTTATGTAGCGCTGTACAAAGTAGTATAATGGCCTCAATTAAGACAGGCTACAGGTAACTTTACAATGTGTTCTACCAATTTATTATGCAGGGAAGAGGCCTAGTGTTTTATGGGAGGGGGTTGTAGTTTTTGTAGTCCCCATTTTGAGGTGCACTCGTCAGTGTTTTTATTTCTATTGCATACAAAAGACAGATGTTGGAGGGAAAAGGGGATGTCTCAGAGTCTTTTCCTCACTTTTTATGCCACTTGCACATTTTTGTTCATTTAAAAATGAATACTAAAGGTTATGTTGATCAGTTTACACCCCCCCCCCCAGATACACTCATACACTGAGTGCATAAACTGTGCTCCTTCCCTATACATCCACCTAACATCTCCAATCACTCAAATGATCACCACACCATACTCCATCGGACCAACATATACAGTCCCTACATTTGTAAGCAAGCAATGCCACTAGCAAGCAAAACACAAGCCAGTTCCTACCATAAGTAGCAATTGTTATGCCAGTATCACTACTTTCCCCTTAAATGAAAAATACCACAGCTCACTAATATGCAGAGTGCCTCTGTGGATCTCTCTCACCCATAAAAAATATACAGGCCAGCAAGCCAAATTGCTCCCCAATAATAGCAGTGTGACTAGTAGGTCCCCCCAATAATTAATATATAATCAGAGCAGTTAGTGGGTCTTCTCCAATTGCCCACACCCAATATGCATAACTGGTCCAGGTCCCTTTCCCAAAACAAAACATGCCGAATGGCTAGTGCACCGCCCAATACTAGGCAGAGTGGCTAGTGCACCCCCCCAATACTAGGCAGAGTGGCTAGTGCACCCCCCCAATACTAGGCAGTGTGTCTAGTGCACCCCCCCCAATACTAGGCAGAGTGTCTAGTGCACCCCCCCCAATACTAGGCAGAGTGGCTAGTGCACCCCCCAATACTAGGCAGAGTGGCTAGTGCACCCCCCCAATACTAGGCAGAGTGTCTAGTGCACCCCCCCAATACTAGGCAGAGTGGCTAGTGCACCCCCCCAATACTAGGCAGAGTGGCTAGTGCACCCCCCCCCAATACTAGGCAGAGTGGCTAGTGTACCCCCCCAATACTAGGCAGAGTGGCTAGTGCACCCCCCAATACTAGGCAGAGTGGCTAGTGCACCCCCCCAATACTAGGCAGAGTGGCTAGTGCACCCCCCCAATACTAGGCAGAGTGGCTAGTGCACCCCCCCAATACTAGGCAGAGTGGCTAGTGCACCCCCAATACTAGGCAGAGTGGCTAGTGCACCCCCAATACTAGGCAGAGTGGCTAGTGCACCCCCAATACTAGGCAGAGTGGCTAGTCTCCCCCCAAATCAGCTAGTGGGGTCCTTTCCATAAAATGATATGTAAAATGGCTAGTAGCGGGGTCCACCCAAAAATATGTATAACGGCTATCAGGTCTCACCCTCAATAATATGGGGAGGTGCTAGAGCAGGCCCCCAATTCAGATATACTAAGATATGAGTATAGAACAGATGGGGTTAATGCAGAGAGCACTCAGCCAGACTCCAGTGGCGATCCACATTTCGGCTTCCTCCACCACCAGAGCCTTATACGCAAAACAGCACTACGTGACAGAACCCGAGAAAAACTGCTGGAGTAGATTTTAAAGGGCCCTGCTACATACGAGAACGAACATTCAGCTGGTTTAAGTGTTTAGAAATAGAATTTCTCCTAACCCTAAATGAATGTGGTATTGCTTGGCAGTATTTGCTACATGGACCCCCCTCACCACATTATACATAACTATAGAGATGAGCAAACTGGGGTTTGCAGTTTTGGGTCACCTGTACTTGTAGGCATGGGGAAGTATTGTATAAATTTGGAAATGCCAGCAGGTTATACAGAGTGACGCAATCGTTTAATTAATTTTAAGTTTAATTAAGAAACATGCAAAACGCCCATGATTCATTTAAAGCGGTCCCACACCGGTTCCCCAGTGATAGTGACAGGCTCAGGAGGGGCATCCAGATTGCTGGAGCCCCCTCATGTAATACCCCCCCCCCCCCCCCAACACCCCAAAATTCTTACCTGAACATTGATTCTTCCCCGGCTGCAGGTCAAGGCTGACATTGGGAAGGGGGGCTCCAGCAATCTAGATGAGTCGCGCTCGCCTGTCACTATGCGGCCCCTTTCGCTGGGGAACGAGTGTGGGATGGCTTTAACACTACCCCAATGATTCAATGCCACGCTACACGGTTGCCGACTTTGACTAAAAGGGCGGGCATCATGGAGGGGGATAGCAACAAACAATCCTCCAATGCACTTAACAGCTTCTCTCCAGGACTCTTTTTGGAATGTATAATGTGCTTATCATATGTAAAGAAACTGCACATCCACTCCCAACTCACAATGGATCTATATTTTGCTGGAGTGTGCAACAACCCCTGACTCGCCCCCCCCCCCCCCCTCCCAAAAAAGGATTACCAAGTTTGTTATGCTTACTTGCAGCAGCAGTCGTCAATTAAATAAATATGCAGGGCAGCAAACAGGTTCCCCTGGTAATCAATAGGCAGGCAGACACACCGGGACCTCTGCCCAATAATTAGTATGCAAAATGGCTACCCCCCAAATAGTTAAGATACAGGGGGTCCCCACCAATACTCCCCACCCGCAAAAAAAATATGCAGAGCGGTAACTGGGTCCTTCACCTCAATAATATGAAGGGAGACTAGTGGGTCCTTTCCCTACAATAATATGTAAAACAGCTATCAGGCAACTCCAATAATATGCAGATTGGCTGGGGGGTCCCACTCCAATAATATTCAGAGTAGCGAGCCGCCCCCCTTCACGCCAACAACATGCAAGCTGATCCCCGTCCCAGATTAGAGCATAGAACGGATGGGGTTAATTCAGAGATCACTCAGCCAGGCTTTAGCAGAGAGTCACACTTTGGCTCCCCCCGGAGCCTTCTATGTGGCAGCATCACATGAATGACTGGAGTAAATTCCAAGTGTCCATGCTAAGTACATAAAGAACATTCAGTTGGTTAAAGTTTTTAGAAATAGAATTTCTGTAAACCCTAATTCCAAATTAAATGTGTTTTTTTCCTGGCAAACGCTCACTGCATGGACCCAGGAGCGTGCTGGGGCTTTTCATTTTAGGTCATCTGAGATTGCAAACTTCGGGAAGTCTTGAACAAATGTGGAAATGCCTGCAGGGTTATATAGAGTGAAGCCATTGTTCGCAGCAATTGTTTCATTAAGAAACATGCAAAACACCCATGATTCATTTAGCACCACTACAATGACCCAGTGCTATGCAATATGTATATATGATGGTGACTAAAGGGTGAGCATCATGGGTATTACCTGTAACAAATACTCCTCCAATGAATTTACGGCTTACCTCCTAAACTCTTTCTGGAAAGTACAATGTACATTTTGCTTATCATATGTAAAGAAACTGCACAACCCACTTCCAACTCACATATCTATATTTTACTTGGGCGTGCAACATTACAAGAGATCATAAAGAATACAAAACACATCTATCAAGTTTGTTATGCTTACTTGCAGCAGTAATTGTAACAGTTAGGATATTGCCCAAATAATAAAGACAGAGGTGGATTGCTTAGGTTTTGTTTACTTGTTTAGCTCAAAAATAAAGCTTACAAAATAGTCAACAGATCCTTTTAGAATGTATAAACTGTTCTAACACATAATGTAAATGTGCAATTGTCCTGCTGACCAAACACAATATTTGTACACATGTAGCACAATTGTTTAGTTTGGAAGCCTGGAAGAACAAACTAAATAGATTACAGCCAATAAGATCACCTTGATGAGAAAAGATATTGGTCCCATTTATACCAGATGCAATCAGAAGAACTGGGGGCAAGTCAGTAAAAACAAGGCACAAAGCAACCCTTTTCACTCCGGGCTTTTAGAGACAATTGGATTAAGAGGCAGTTAATTCAGATGCACCCTATGCACCTGGCCCTAAAACTTAAAGCGGACCAACACCCAGGGGGGATCGGCCTGGGAATCTATAATATTCCCGGGCCGATCAGATCCCTCCCCAGGAAGCCCAAAATCCTACCTGATCCTCGTTCCAGCAGCGCACGTGCGTCCGCTGCCTCCCGTGCGTCCCTCTAGCAGGGCGCGCTCCCGCGTCGGCCGTTTGTGAATGGTCGGCGCGGGTGCGCTCCCTGTAAGAGGGACACGCGGGAGGTGGCGGCGGCTGCGTTCTGCTTGTCCGGCGCTGCCTCTCGCTTGTCCGTCGGCGGGTGCCGATCGGGGTGCCCCACCGAAGTGGACCAAAACCCAGGATAGTCAAAATCCTGGGTGTTGGTCCACTTTAAGGGCCAGGTGAAAGTCCTCCCTAGAAGTATCCAGATGTGAAACCTCAGGATTGCTCGGAATCTTACCTTTCGTCGCTCCCATTGCCCATGCCTCCAGTGGCAGCCCTTCACATTCGATGAACTTACCAGCAAAAGATGGCTGGCAGCAGGTGTATACAGCCAAAGTAACTGTCCAGCGGGCGGTGCCCATCAATCTATTCATACAGCATTGATTTCTGGGCATGGATATGCAGGGCAATTAACGCTTATTGGAGGGGGACCTGCACATACACCATGGAAGCGGAGATATTCGGGCGATCCTGGGTTCTTTACACAGTGGAAGCGACCCTGTGGCTGCAGGTTTGATTCCTGGCCATGGAACATGACTAAAGTGCTCTTGAGCAAGGCACCAACTGCTCCGCCATAATTAGGGCAGGGATAGGTAAAATCTGGAAGAAGATTTCCTAGGTGTGTGCAACCATACATTGGCCGCCTATGCACCCGGAAAGCAAACCATCCTGGATTTTGGTCAGCTTTAAATGACATACATTACAAAGGCGCTTGTGTGGCACAGCTTGTTTTAACTATAAAAGATCACAGAACACACGCAAACAACTCAATTCCAGGCTAGAGAAACTACTGAGCATTCTTTGCTTTTTGGGAAAAAAGTCAGTTTCTCTTTTTCTGCCATTGTTCACATTCTGAACATGTTGTTAGTGACTTACAATGGACTAAAACCTGTTTATTAGCCTGGCAGAGACTTTAGGACCAGGTCAATGTTTGCCCTGAAGCATGCCACTTTAGCCTCTTGGCTCAGGTCGACTATTTTGGTTCCTTTTTAGGAAAGAGTGTACATTCTGAATGCATGTATATATTTAAGACATGTAAGTAATTGAATAAAACTTTACTTGGTTTGGCCCACTCTGTGGCAGCGATCTTCAGCTTGTTTGTCATTATAAGGATTGCAGTCAATGTCATGTAGGACAACAACATTTGCAGAGGTAAGGTTTATTCCAAGCCCACCGGCTCTAGTAGATAGCAAAAATACAAATATATCCATATCATTGTTGAATTGATCTATAAGATGTATCCTACAAAAGAGGAAAATAGATGATTAGGAATAAAATAGGTCATTTACAGTATTTAATTTAAATATATCCTTTTTATTACAACCCATTAATTAGGTATCCGTCATACTCTCCATACCCATGAGGCAAACAATGTATGAAGAATATAAAGTATAGCCCAGCTATGAAGGATGCTGGGTTTAGGGGGGTGTAAAAAAATTTTTTAGCTTCTTGAAACACTGAACAGGCAGTAAAACCCACTGCATTCTCACCAACATTCCTTCTTTCTTCTCAGTCCAATTACCTCAGATAAAAACCTTGCTTCAAGGGGAGGCACACAAATTTGATCCGGGAAACCAGGTAAAAACACAATTCTGTGATACTCACCTGTAGAATTGGTTTCTCTGCCACATCCATTCCAGGCTGTCAGCTTCATTCATGATAGGGTTAATTCCTGCACGGAGGGCAGGGACTGCAAGATTGAAAGGTGTGGCTCCTCCCAGCCCTAAAAGCATCTGGCTGACCAAGACAGTAATTAAAAAGCAGTATAATCACATACCGGGAGGCTAAGGCCTATTATGTATAGGAGACCATGTTATGCCACACCGAACTCTGCTTATTTTCGCTCAATTTTTATTTTTTTTTTAAATGCTAAACACTATTTACATATATACAAAAAAACACCAAGACAAGGCATCAAAAGGATAGGATCGTAATCCAGTAACAGGGCGGGTCTGACGGCTTGGAATGGATGTGGCACAGAAACCAATTCTACAGGTGAGTATCACAGAATTGTGTTGTTTTCTCTTCCAATCCATTCCAGGCTGTCCGCTTCATTCACGATAGGGACCTCCAAAAGCAGTGCTTATATATGGGCAGGTTCCTGAACGCAGAAGCAGCAGGTAGTTCATTTCACTACTGTCAGTAAAACCTTTCCGACCAAAAACAGCGTCTGCTGATGTCCTAACATCTACCTTGTAAAATTTGGTAAATGTATGAACCGAAGACAAAGTCCCTTTCTAGGCCCTTGCGCTATGACAAATTGAAAATCTGACTTCCGAAAGGATTCTGTAGCAGACATATCTTAAAGCTCTGACTACGTCCAGGGAATGAAGGACCATCTCCTTCGCATTAGACGAAACTGGACATAAGGAAGGCAAAAGTACCTCTTCATTAAGGTGAAATGGAGAAACCACCCTGGGTAAGAAATCTGGCTTAAAATGGAAGACCGCCTTATCTCTGTGTAATTCAAAATAAGAGGCCTTGACAGACAAGGCCGCCTAATCAGAAACTCGATGTACAGAGGTAATAGCCACCAGAAAAATAACCTTGAGCGTCAAGATGCTCAAGGGACCGTCAATCAGGGGCTCAAAAGGAGCGCCCTGGAGAGCTGGTCGTACCAAATTTAAGTCCCACACCGGTAAAATAGGCTTGCGTGGTGGACGGACATGGGTGACTCCCTGAAAAGGGAAAATTCTGTGAGTACTCACCTGTAGAATTAATTTCTCTTCCAATATTACTTCAGGACATTAGAAAAAATACAATTCTGTGAAACTTATCTGTAGAATTGTTTATGAGTATATCTAGTCCAGGTCGTCCCAGTGATGACATGTGGGTATTTCGCCCCCAGGGGGCGCTCAACTGCAGGATCAAAAGCCGTCGCTCCTCCCAGCCCCTATAAAGGCAGGTGTTCATCTATCATTCCCCAGTGGTTAAAAAGCAGTAAGAGAGGAGACAGGCCGGGAGGCCAAGAAACCATGTTACTTCTCATAGCTTCAGCTTGTACTCTAACAAGACTTAAGGACACAAGTCCAAGAATAAAAAATGGTAATCACCATAACAGGCAAACAAGAGATAATGAAAAAGGGTGGGGGTGGGACGACCTGGACTGGATATACTCAAACAATTCTGCAGGTGAGTTTCACAGAATTGTATTTTTCCCTATATCCAGTCCAGGTCGTCCCAGTGATGACATGTGGAACATCCAAAAGCAGTGTCAATATAGGGCGGAATCCCCAGTGCGGAAGAGCATGTAGTTCATTTCACTACCGCCTGAAGCACCTTTCGGACAAAGACAGCGTCAGCTGAGGCCCTAACATCAACTTTGTAGAACTTTGTAAAAGTATGAACTGAAGACCAAGTGGCGGCCTTACAAACTTGTTCAACCGATGCCTGGTGCTAAAAAGCCTAGGAGGCACCAATAGCTCTGGTAGAATGAGCAGTGATCTGAAAAGGGGGTTCCTTCCCCTTGGCAGAATATGCTTGCAGCACAGCCTGTCTGATCCACTTACTGAGAGTGGACTTGGCTGGTGGCAAACCATTCCTAGAGCCCTCTGTTAAGACAAAGAGCAAATCTGATTTCCTGAAGGATTCAGTCGCAACCAGGTAATACTTAATGGCTCTGACCACATCCAAGGCATGGAGGGTGCTTTCCTTAGAATTAGTCGGTACTGGACACAAGGAAGGCAAGACAACTTCCTCAATAAAGGTGAAAGGGAGAAACGACAGGTTTAAAGCGAAAAACCACCTTCTCCTTATGCCGCTCAAAAAAGGAAGGCTTCATACAAAGCGCGGCCAGCTCTGATACGCAACGCACCAGTGATCGCTACCAAAAAGACCACCTTGAGAGTCAAAATAGGCAATGCAGCGTCGCACAAAGGTTCGAAGGGAGGACCCTGAAGAGCAGACAGAACTAAGTTCAAGTCCCACACCGGTATTACTGACTTACGTGGTGGGCGGATATGGGTGACTCCCTGGAAAAAGGTCTTGATCAACCTATGATTGGCAATGGATCTCTGGAAGAAGATGGCCAAGGCCGAGACCTAGCCCTTGAGGGTGCTCAGCTGGAGACCCAAGTCTAAGCTGTGTTGTAAAAACTCCAGAATCCTGGAAATAGAGAATGTGTGGCATGGAAGACTCTTGGACTCTCAACAAGCAATGTAAGCGTGCCAAACTCTGTAGTATATCATGCAGGAAGACTTCTTCCGTGCCTGAATCATGGTATGTACAACCGTGGCCGACAGCCCCTTTTCCGTCAGGATAGAGGTTTCAAAAGCCAGGCCGTCAAAGCCAGCGTCTGTAAATTGGGGTGCCGCAGCGACTGCTGGTTCCTCGGACATGTTGTAGCGATCTACTGACATCTGAACTATGTCAGCAAACCAACTCCTCCTCGGCCAGCGAGGAGCCACCAGGATGGTTGGTACCCCTTTCTGGGCCTATCTTGCGCAGCACTCTGCCCAGGAGTGGAAGCGGAGGAAATGCATAAAGGAGCCTGAACTCCGTCCAGGAAATTGCCAGAGCGTCTATGGCAATGGCCAGAGGATCTCTTGAAAGGGAGATGAACCGTGGGAGCTTGTGATTGTGCCTGGACGCAAACAGGTCCACGTCTGGCTGACCCCAGCGGAGACACAGCGTGAAAGGTCTTGTTGCTGAGGAACCATTCCTCCAGGCGTGAGGCGCTCCTGCTCAGGGAATCTGCCTCTTTGTTTTCTACCCCGGGAATGTAAACCGCCGAGATGCAGGGAACATTCTCCTCTGCCCAAGTCAGAATCTGGGTCTCCTCCTTGAGGGCTCGCTTGTTTAGAGTCCCGCTCTGGTGATGTAGGCAACAGCCGTCTGATTGTCCGAGCGAACCTGGATCGCACGACCCCTTAAATGGGGAGTCAAGCAAAGAAGCACAAACCGGATCGCTCTCAGCTCCAAGAGATTTATGGGTAAGCGGTTCTCCTGCGGACCCCACTGACCCTGGATTTTCTGAGTCTGCCAAACGCCTCCCCAGCCGGTCAGACTGGCATCCGTGGTAACTATCTCCAAACGGGGAGTCAGAAAGGGCTTGCCCACCAACAGGTTCCTAGAGTCCAACCACCACAAAAGGGACTGCCTGGCCAGGGGGGACAGTGAAAATTCCTGTTCCAGCGACTCCTGCATCCGGTCCCAGCAGGTCAACAGGTTCAAATGAAGAGGTCTCATGTGAAATTGGGCGAAGGGCACCGCCTCGAAGCATGACACCATTAGGCCCACCAGTCTCATCCCCAAACGGATCGATGGCCGTTGACAAGACAGCAAGGCCTGCACCTGCGTCTGGAGGCCCAAAACCTTCTGCTGTGGCAGAAAGATCTTGACCTGGGAGGTGTCTATCGTCATGCCCAGGAAGGACCTCACTGTTGAGGGAGTGATAGAAGACTTTGGGTAATTGACCTCGAGAGTGGACAGCACCGTCTGGGTATCGCTCTCGGCCTGCTGAAGAGACTGAGCCGCAATCAGTAAGTCGTCCAGATAGGGCAACACACAAATGCCCTGATTTCTCAGGATGGCCATGATGCCCACCAGCACCTTGTTGAAGACGCGGGGTGCTGAGGAAATCCCGATTGGCAGAGCCACAAACTGGTAGTGCTGGCCCTCCAGAGCAAACCTCAGGAACTTCTGATGTCCCAGGAAAATCGGGATGTGTAGATAGACATCCCCGATGTCCACCGTGGTCATGAAGTCACCGGGTCGAAGCAAAGCCACTGCCGACAATAAGGTTTCCATGCGGAAATGTCTGACTCTGACAAACCTGTTGAGACCCTTCAGGTGCAGGATAGGTCTTAACATTACATCCTTCTTGGGTACAGTGAACAGATTGGAGTAAAAACCTTGACCCTGTTCCTGACGAGGTACAGGACAAATCACACCTAACCGCAAGTGGTGTTGCACGGCCATTCTCAAACCCTGTGCCTTCAATGGGTTTTGGGATATTCGAGACCGAAGAAATTTTTGGCTGCGGCATCAGCCGACCATTGCCGCAACCAGAGCAAGCGGCGAAGTGCAACAAGCAGGGCCAAAATCCTGGCACCAAGCCAGACACCATCGTCCATGGCAGAGACAACAAAGGCAATAAAATCCACGCAGGCCTTGAGGCCCTTATACTCCTCTGCCCGCTTGTGAGCCTTAGCGCTATCCACAAGGCGTCTCACCTTCTTTCTGATGGCCAGGGAGACAATAGCCGCAGCACACACAGGGCGAAACAAGGCACCAGCAAAAGCTGAAGGCATGACAGACTAGTTGATCCATGCGCTTGTCAGCTGGATCACGTAAGGAAGCGGTATCAGGTGAAGGCATAATAGTAGTGTTTGACAAACCCGACACAGGGGAATCCACCTCGGGAGGACGAGCCCAAAGCCGGACCAGTTCCTCAGGGAAGGGATACCGTCTATCCAGTCCCTTAGACTGGAGTCCGTGCGGGCGCACGGCGGAACGCGTGGGGCAGCTGGAGGTCCCGGGAACAAATCTGCTGTCGGTAGTATTATCTCTTATTATGTTTGATTATTTCAGAAGCATGGTCTGAGCGCTCTCCTTGCTCCCCCTTGTACCGCTTTATTCAGCTACAGTAATGGCTCTGTGCTAGCCATTCGCTAGTTTCATAGTATTTTTAACAGCGTCTGCTCTTTTCACTGGGGGAGGGAGCTACCCATCTCTCATATGTTCAGCACAGGGAAAAACAGTGCTTTGATATTGTAAATAGGTATTCTCTTCTGTCTTATACATATTATTGATTGTCTTCACTAATTATTTTTCATAGTTTTGATTATTTCACTGGGGTTAGATTATGGTATATTGATTTGCACATGTATGAGCTAAATGAGACTGTGCTTTTTCTCACTTAGGCTCAGCGCCATATCTTATATGGCTCTTAATGATTGACGCACATTGCACTTTTGCTTACTTGTATATAATTACATTTTGTTACATTGATTAGGTTGTTGTTCATAGTTTATTAACTTGGTTTCTGATTTTTATGTGATTCCCTGTTGCTTGTTTATTTATTTGTCACCAGGGGGCGCCAGTACTCCATGCATTGTTTGTATTTAGCTGTAGATATGTATAATATTTGATATTTAACATTGGTTTCACATTATAATTTATTTGTACATATTGTATTGACTTGATAGTGAGCAGATCCCGGGGACCCATCTATTCTCCTTTTAATCTTGTCTTGTCTTTGTATGTTGTATATATGTTTTTTATTTGTGTACATAGTACCTTGAATAAATGTTCTACATTATCTTTTCCATATTACTAGTGCGAGTGCCCATTTTTAAATCCCCAACTTGTTCTTTTTTGCTACTTTGGTTTGTATTTGGGATTTATGGGAGCCCCCACTTTCTTATATATTCTATATTATTTTGGTGGTGCCCTTACAGGTTTGCTTTTTTAGATTATTTACCACTAATAGCATGCTTTACCATGTCAACCAAGCACTCCTCAAACAGACGCCCCCCCCTTCAAGGGGAGTCCCATCAGATTCTTCTTAGAGGCTATGTCAGCTGGCCATTGCTTAAGCTATAAAGCACGCCTTAAGGCTACCACCAGAGCTAGGCCTCTGGCACTTAACCAGATCAAATGCTCCATAGCCAAGACCTGTTGGAGCCAAACTGGTTTTGATCAACTGGGAGCATGACTTCTGTGAACGACCTGAACGAGTCTTAGAGACCAGTTGTTTTAACAACCTCCTGCTCCCCAAAAATGCTATGAATGTAGCACAGGTTGGCCACAAGGTCGACCCCATAATATATAAGCATGGCATGCTACCTGATCCACGCGCTTATCCTCCGGATCCTTTGGAGTAGCACTATCAGAGGATGGCATAACCAAAATCTAAAGACCTGGCACCAGAGCGTCCACCACAGGAGAATGAGACCATAATTCAATCTGATCTGGAGGGATACATAGCATCTAGTACTTTAGGAACGGTTGGAAAACAACCTGACTTCTGCTATTCCCTATTGATGAGATTAGAATAATGCATATACTCTGCAACATCCTCCAGAATGGAGGAAATCAAACCATCCATCCATCTTCTCCTTAACTGAGCACCCCCTTGTGTAGAGGACTCTGAATCCGAGTCCCTACTGGATGAATTCTCCCCAACGCATAACTTCCTGGGAGACTATTGCAGCCACAATGTCGTCTTCAACTCAGAGGAAAAAATATTTTCTTTAAAACCTTTTTAGTAGCCGATACTTCATAATGACTCTCTAAAGGTTTAGGACCACTTGAGGGCTGCCGACAGAGTTTAAAGACTCAGAAGGAATGGCAGCCACAATATCCTCTTCAAATACTCAGGATTTAAAAAAAAAGGTCCACTAGAAGGCTGCCAAGGGGGTTTTAAAGTGGACCAACACCCAGGATTTTGACTATCCTGGGTTTTGGTCCACTTCGGCGGGGCACCCCGATCGGGGGTGTGAAACCCCCCAGAAAGCCCCCAAAACTCACCTCTCCCCGCTCCCACGTGACCGCTGCTGCCAATCCCCACCGACGGACAAGTGGGAGGCAGCGACGGACAAGTGGGAGGCAGCGACGGACAAGAGAGCGCACCCGCCGCCTCCCGCGCGTCACTCTTACAGGGCGCGCGCCCGTGTCGGCCACTCACAAACGGCCGGCGCGGGTGCGCGTCCTGCTAGAGGGACGCGCGGGAGGCGGCAGTGGCGGGCGCCGCTGGATTGAGGAGATAGGGATTTAGGTCCGCATGAGGGTGGCTGTGCTGAAGCTCAGAGCAGCCCCCTGCCTGCCAGCAACCCCAGCCTCCGGCCGGGGAAGCGCTGAGTGTCTGCCCGGGCAGCGGAGAACCACCGGCGACCTTGGCGGTTCTCGGCACTTCGCTAAGCCGAAAATTGTTCCATGGCCTCAGCCCGAGAACAAGCGCTGAGCCGCTAAGAAGAAGCGGAGGTTTTGGCGGTTCTCGGCACTTCGCTAAGCCAAAAATCATTCCATGGCCTCAGCCCAAGAACGAGCGCTGAGCCGCCAAGAAGAAGCAGAGGTTTCGGCGGTTCTTGGAACTTTGATAAGGCGAAAATTGATCCATGACCTCGGACCAAGAACGAGCGCTGAGCCACTAAGAACCAAGGATCGTCGGCAGTGCTAGCTACTTCGCCAAGCCAAAAATCGTTCCCACAGCGACGGACTGAAAAACTGCGCTGTGCCGCTGAACAGAACCGGTGCTAGCTACTTCGCTAAGCCGAAATTCGATCCTCGGCTGTGGCCCAGAAAACGATCTTCCTCACGGCCGCCTTAGCTCCGCCCCCTTAAAGGGGCACAAATTCAGAATTTTGCAGCCAGTAAAACACAACTAACACATGGGAAAGAGCAATGAGAAGGAAAATAATTCCCTTGGTCACCCCCAATCAGGCTCAACAGACAAAAAAGCCTGTGGCGGAATTCTCAGCCAGGAGAAAAAAAAAAAAAAAAAGTGACACCCCACAGCGCCCCAAGACCCTGGTGCTTACCTTACCATCCTGATCCGAAGGAGGCAAAGTGGGTCCATTCAGATCAGAGTATAAGGGCTCAGGAACAGTCAGGTTACAAATACCCCGCTTCAAGGCATAATTCCTTTAAAGCCAAAAAGTAAATGGGAGGGGAGTTTAGATACACCCTTTGCAGTGCAGTTCCACTGCAAGAAAGAAACTGAAGTGGATCAAGTCAGCCAGGTGAATATAGGCCTGGGAGGTGGAGACACGCCTTTGTTCTTGCAGTCCACGCCCTTCTGGAAAGGTTAACCCATTCCTCTCTGAATTCTTCTGATGGCCTGAACTGAAATGGAAGAGAAAAGGTTCTGATGAATCTACTGTCAGCGACTGGCCTGAAACATGACCCTTAAGGGTGCTTAACTGGAGGTCAGAGGCCATTCTGCAGAAATTCTAGAATTCTGGAAACAGAATATTTTCAGCAAGAAACCTTCCCGGACTCACACCAGGTGATAAATGCCCGCCAGACCCTGTAGTAAATCTTATATTATGCTTGCTTTCGGGCCTGAATCATTGTATATATTACCCTGGCCGATAAACCCCGTTAAGATTGAGGTTTTAATAGCCAGGCCGTCAAAGCCAGCATTCGTAAATTCGGGTGCTGAAGAGACCCCTGTGTGAAAAGATCTGGATCATCGGGAAGCCACCAATGATTTCCTGCTGACATCCTTACTATGTCTGAGAACCTTGGCCAGCGAGGAGCCACCAGAATGGTTGGTACTCTCTCGTGAGCTATCTTCCTTAGAACTCGACCCAGGGGTGGGGGGAATGCATATAGGAGATTGAACCCTGACCACGGGGTTGTCAGTGCGTCTGTCACCATGGCCAGATGGTCTCGAGATAGGGACACAAACCTCAGAAGTTTGTGATTGTGTCTGGACGCAAAGAGATCCACATCCGGACGACCCCAGCGCCAGCAAAGAGCTTGAAAGACCCTCTGACTGAGAGACCACTCCCCACGACGCAGAGACGTTCTCTCTGCGTGCTCAGTGAGTCTGCCTCCTGGTTTTCTATACCCGGGCTGTAAACTGCCGAGATGCAGGGAACGTTCTCCTCTGCACATAGCAGAATCCGGCTGACCTCCTTTAGAGTTCTCTTGCTCCTTGTACCCCCCTGATGGTTGATGTAAGCTACTGCTGTCTGATTGTCTGACTAGACTCAGACAGGATGTCCCTTTAAACTGGGAGTCAAATGTTTAAGTATTAACCAAACCCCTCTTAATCCCAAGAGGTTTATGGGAAGCATATTTTCCTTCGGATCCCATTGTCCTTGGATCTTCTGGGTCCTCCAGACTTCTCCCCAGCCTGTCAGACTGGCATCCGTGGTGACGATCTCCCAAAGGGGCGTCAGAAAGTACTTGCCTATCATCAGATGTGGGAGATCCAACCACCACAGGAGGGATTGCCTGGCTGAGGGGGATAGAACAACTGTCTGATCCAGAGACCCAGAGGCCCGATCCCAGATAGACAATAACTCCATCCGAAGAGGCCTCATGTGAAACTGAGCAAAGGGCACTGACTCGAAGCAGGCAAGCATTAAACCTACCAGCCTAATCCCTTGACGAATTGTTGGCAGGCTAGAAGAGTCTATCTGGGCCCTGAGTAGTAGAACCTTCTGTTCTGGAAGAAAAACTCTGGCCTGGGCAGTGTCCAGAGTCATTAACAAAAATGACCTGACTGTCCACAGGGTGATGTGAGATTTTGGATAATTGATCACCCAGCCAAACCTCTCTAGGGTTGATAACACGGTCTGAGTATCGATCTCCTGAAAAGATGGAGCCGAGATCAACAGATCGTCCAGGTAAGGGATTATGTGAATCGCATGATCCCTCCGGATGGCCATGAGCCCAGCCAACACCTTGGTGAATACCCTTGGGGCTGTGAAAAGACCAAAGGGATAAGACACAAATTGAAAATGCTGGCCATCCAGGGCAAATCTCAGAGCAACCTCGCTGCCGACCTTAATGATTCCATGCAAAAATGTCTCAACCGGACAAATGTGTAGAGACACTTTAATCTGTTCACCATCCCCAAAAAGGATGGTTCAGTGTGGAAGATGAGAGTAAAACCCCTGGCCTCTTTCCAGAAGGGGTACCTGACAAATTAGTCCTATCTGAAGTAGATGCAGAACTGCGTTTTTCAGGGCTTCTGCCCTTAACAGGATTCCCGGATGCCCTTGACCAAAGAAACCTTGTGGGCGGTCTGGCTGCAAATTCGATCTTGTAGCCTGAAGACACCACCTCCTCAATCCAGAGATCTGACACGTGGTGCTTCCAGACAGGAGCAAACTGCAAGAGCCGTCCCCCCACCCGCACGGGACTTAGCTGGAGGCTTTGATTTAGCTCCCCAAGAGGTACCTGGCCTGTTCCGGGACTTACCTCTGCTCCAGAATTCCCGGCGGGAACCTGAAAAGGAGGAGCTTCTACCACTCCAAAAGGATCTGGATGTTGAGGGCTTCTGAAAAAATACCATTTTGTGAAATACTCACCTGTAAAATGGGTATTATAAGTACGTCACACACCCCGCTTCAAGATATCCATAACATGTGGGTAATACCGACCTGAAGGGGCGTTCCTGCAGAGATGATAGCAAAAAAGAAAGCCCCTCCCTGATCCATAAATACCTGGGACCTCCCACTCATCACCCAGTATATAGAAGCAGTAAGGTAAGGGACCAGGAAGAGGCAAATATAAATCAAAACAACGCAAAGTTCACAATATAAAGGATCCCGAATACAAGAAGGGCGGGTGAAGCGGGGTGTGTGACATACTTATAATACCCATTTTACAGGTGAGTATTTCACAAAATGGTATTATTCTAAGTATGTCACACACCCCGCTTCAAGATATCCATAACATGTGGGACATCCAATAGCAGTGTCCATAAAAAGGGCGGGATCCAAAACAAGGCAACAATGCACAACTTAAACCACAACAGCTTGCAGAACTTTGCGGCCAAAAACAGCATCCGCTGAGGCCCGAACATCAACCTTGTAAAACTTGGAAAAAGTGTGAACAGAGGACCAAGTAGCGGCCTTACAAACTTGCTCAACAGAGGCCTGGTGCTGGAAAGCCCAGGACGCTCCAACCGCACGAGTAGAATGAGCAGTAACACGAAAAGGGGGACTCCTCCCCTTGGCGGAATAGGCCCCAATGATGGCCTGACGAATCCATTTACTAATGGAAGATTTGGCAGGAGCCAAACCTTTCCTAGGTCCAAAGGGCACCACAAAAAAAGCATCAGTCTTACGAAAGGAAGACGTAACCACCAGATAATATTTCACAACACGAACCACATCCAAGGAATGCAGCGCCCTTTCCTTGTCATTGCTGGGATTAGGACATAGAGAAGGCAGAACAATGTCCTGATTCAGATGAAAGGCAGAGACCACCTTAGGAAGAAAATCCGGCTTGAAACGAAAGACAACCTTGTCCTGGTGCCTTTCAAAGTACGGAGCTTTAATGGATAAAGCTGCCAACTCAGAAACACGCCTAACCGAAGTGATAGCCACCAAAAAGGCCACCTTTTGAGTAAGTGAAGACAAAGCAACCTCATTCAAGGGCTCAAACGGAGGACCCTGAAGAGCAGAAAGAACCAGGTTCAAATCCCAAACTGGAACAAAAGGCTTCCTAGGAGGCCGTACATGCGTAACTCCTTGGAAAAAGGTCTTGACTAAGGGATGAAGTGCAAAGGACCTTTGAAAGAACACCGCCAGGGCAGAAACCTGCCCCTTCAAGGTACTAAGTTGAAGCCCCAGATCCAGACCATGTTGAAGAAACTCCAGAATTCTGGAAATGGAGAACTCCCGACAAGAGAAAGACCTACCTTCACACCAGTCAATATAGGACCTCCAAGTCCTATAGTAAATAGTAGAGGAAG
The DNA here is from genome assembly GCA_027917425.1 of Gastrophryne carolinensis. Classification (NCBI taxonomy): domain Eukaryota; kingdom Metazoa; phylum Chordata; class Amphibia; order Anura; family Microhylidae; genus Gastrophryne; species Gastrophryne carolinensis. Next base: position 221,271,403 of record CM051234.1, read on the forward strand.
AGCGCTTCCTGGCGCTAATAAGAGTCTGAACCACCGCGTCAGAAAGACCCTCCTCCTTCAAGATGGCGGTTTCAGCAGCCACGCCGTCAAAGCCAGCGAAGGTAAATTGGGATAGCGCAGCCGACCCTGAGTGAGCAGGTCCGGCAGTAGAGGTAGAACGAACTGATCCTCTGCCAGTCTTACTAGGTCTGCGAACCAAACCTGCCTTGGCCACCTTGGTGCCACCAGAATCGCTGACGCGCCCTCCAGGGCCAGCTTGCGCACCACTCTGGCTACCATTGGAAACGGAGGGAACAGGTAAAGAAACCCCAGATCCCTCCAGTTCAGAGACATGGCATCCACTGCCAGAGCCAGAGGATCCTGCGAGAGAGACACAAAGACTGGGAGCTTGTGATTGTGACGAGAGGCAAAGAGGTCCACCGCTGGGAACCCCCACCTGAGACAGATCGAACGAAATACCTTGGGACTGAGAGACCACTCCCCCTGACGAGAGGAGGCCCTGCTCAGCGAGTCCGCCTCCGTGTTCTCCACTCCCGGAATGTAGACTGCTGAGATACACGGGACGTGGCTCTCCGCCCAGTCCAGAATCAAAGACACTTCCCTGAGGGCACTCCTGCTGCGAGTCCCCCCCTGGTGATTGATGTAAGCAACCGCCGTCCGGTTGTCCGGCCGGACCTGAACAGGCAGGCCCCGCAACTGATGAGTCAAGCGAAACAGAACCAACCTGATGGCTCTCAATTCCAGAACATTGATGGGCTCGTGAGCCTCCTGCGGGCCCCACAGACCCTGAAACTGGAGGTCCTTCCAAACACCCCCCCAACCTGACAGACTGGCATCCGTGGTGACTGTTTCCCTACACGGAGCCAGAAAAGATCTGCCCTTCAACAGATTGACCGACCCCAGCCACCATTGCAGGGATCGACAAACTCGGGGAGTTATCAGGAAGGACTGATCCAACGATAGAGGGGACTTGTCCCAAACCTTCAACAGATGAAGCTGAAGCGTCCTTGTATGAAACTGCGCAAAGGGAACTGCCTCGAATGAGGCCACCATTAACCCCACCAGCCTCATCCCTAGCCGGATGGCCGGACGAGGGGCCGACAAGAGAAGCCGAACTAATTCCTGAATCAAAAGAATCTTGGCCTGGGGCAGAAACACCCTGGCCTGCGAAGTGTCCAGAGACATTCCCAGAAAGGTCACTACTCTGGACGGAGAAAGAGAAGACTTGGGGTGGTTGACCACCCAACCGAACCTCTCCAGGGTGGACACCACCACTCCGGTGTCCAACTCCGCTTGGTTGAAAGAGGAGGCCATGATCAGAAGATCGTCCAAATAGGGCACAATGCGGATACCCTGAACCCTCAGCAGAGCCATCACCCCCGCTAGCACCTTAGTGAACACCCGAGGAGCCGAGGTGAGACCAAAGGGGAGTGCCACAAACTGAAAATGACGATCCTCCACCACGAACCTGAGAAACCTTTGGTGTGCTGGAAAAATTGGAACGTGTAGATAAGCATCCTTGATGTCTATGGACGTCAGAAAGTCTCCCTGACGAAGAGAGTGAATGGCCGAATGCAGCGTTTCCATGCGGAATTTCCGTGGCCGGATGAACCTGTTGAGAAACTTCAGATCCAAGATGGGTCGGACCGATCCGTCCTTCTTGGGTATCGTGAACAGATTGGAATAAAAACCCCTGCCCTGATCCGAAGGAGGCACTGGGCAAATGACAGCCATGTCCAGAAGGTTCTGCACTGCCAACAGGAGCCCCTGCGCCGCTAGAGGTTCTGAAGGCATCTGAGACCTGAAAAATCTGGAAGGGGGGCGGAGCTCGAACTCCAGCTTGTAACCGGAAGACACCACTTCCCGGATCCATCGGTCCGAAACCTCTTGATCCCAAACCTGGGAGAAGAATCGCAGCCGTCCCCCCACCCACAAGGGTGAGGGCGCCCCCTCATTGCTGAGCCGGCTTGGCAGCCGGCTTGGGCTTAGAGCCCCAACTGAATCCTGGACGGGCACGTCCTCTGCCCCTGCTCCCAGAATCTCCTCTGGAAGAGGGGAATGCAAATCCCCTGCCAGATCTGGCCCCACGAAAGGAGGGGGTAAAGGAAGGCGCCCCCCGAAAGGGGCGGCGTTGTTTCTTGCGTTGAGGTAACCTACCACCCTTGGTAACAGAGTCCAATGTCTCTCCAAAAAGCCGTAATCCAACAAAGGGTAGAGCCGTTAGTGACTTCTTGGACATAAAATCTGCCGCCCACTGGCGCAGCCACACCGAGCGCCGAATAGTGACCAGCAGCGCCGACGTTCTACCACACATCATCAAAGTGTCATCCAAGGCTGTCAACACAAAAGATAAAAACAACTCACACCGTTTAAGGCTAAGGAACTCAGCACTACCAGGACGCAGCCCGGAAGAAGTCAACAGGTCCCTAACCACGGACCTGGCAGCCAACACCATTAGTGCCGATGCGCAAACGGGCCGCATGGCTGACCCAACGCTAGCAAAACCATGATAAGCCATCTGGTCAATCCGTTTATCCTCTCCATCCTTGAGAATGGAACAATCAGGTCTATTTAAAACCGAGGAATTGGACAACCCCAAAACCGGCGCATCCACCTCGGGGGGAGATGCCCAGCACTTAACCGCCTCCGAAGGGAAGGGATATTTCCTATCCCATCCCTGAGGGATGCCAGGGAGCCGAGCCGGCCTGTCCCATTCCTTGGCAATAATTTTGTCAAAATGCCTTTGTGTAGGGAATTCCAAGCGCGGCCTGGATTCCTCAAACAATTCACCCTTCTGCTGTGACACCTCCTCAGGAGGGGAAATATTCAATACCTCTAACATCAGAGCCAGAGCGTGGGGAGTATCAGAGGATCTCCCCAAGTCACCCAGATCGGCTTCAGCGCCAAAGGACTGCTCATCGTCCGAAAAATCAGAATCCTCATAAACTTCCCCTTCCTCTAGCTGGGAATAATCAGACCAATCCAGATTATTAACATCCTCCTGGTCCTCCACCAGCGGAGCCGGCGACAAATGCTTTCTCTTAGTCGGAGCCTTACGGACGACCGAGCCAGAGATAATTTTTTCAAGGTTAGCCAATCTGGCGCACATCTCAGATTGCAGCTCCCTGCCCATGACGACGTCACACGGGGTGCATGTCAAGGCGGGAGGTGGAGATGAAGCGACCGGCGGTGCTGACCCAGACGCCTGTGGTTCGGACTGCCGCGTGATGGTCTGCTGTGCACAAGGTATACACAGAAGTACATCGTCCCCAGAAATGGATACCCCACATAACATACACTTTCGGGGATGCCCCGAAGGGGCCCCGAGCCCAGTATCCGGGGATGCCTCCATAAGGTGAACTTTTTATATGAATAGTCGCTATGACCCAGGGAATTACGCCGCTAGACAACCCGGGATGCCCCTTTAATGTCCCGAGTGGGAGGATTTATGGCAAAAAAATAACCCAGTGATAAAGGATCAGGAGGGACCCCCTAAATGCTACTGGCGAACCTCCTGAACCACCATCTGAAAGACAGAACAGAAGGACTAATAAGGCTAATGAAGACATATAAAATCAACCATACAGTGAGAAAAGAAGAATGGCCAGAGGCCACTTACAAAACCGATAGACAGAAATGGCGACCGTGAGGACCGAGGCAGAATCCACCAGAGCTGCAGCCAGAAAGGGAGAAGGGGGCGTGGCCAGCGCGGGACGCCGGGCAACGCCCCCCTTCTCCTCTCCACAGAGATCCGCAGTGGCGCCAGCGAAGGATGGGGGCGGGGAGCGGTGACGCGCCGTCACACCGGCCCCGCCCCCCCCCAGTCAGCGTGAGGTGAATCACCTCAGAAGACAATGGCGCCCAGAGCCGGCCGGCGCCCAGAGCCGGCCGGCGCCGCAGAGCAAAGAGCGGTCGCCGGCCCGGCCAGTTACCCAAAAACACGCTCACACACACACACACACACACACACACGTGAAAACGGGAGGGACAAGCCCCGGCCCCGCCGACGGTCCGCACCAAGGGCGCACCAACAGCACGAGTAGAATGAGCAGTAACACGAAAAGGGGGAACCTTCCCCTTAGCAGAATAGGCCCCAACAATGGCCTGACGAATCCATTTACTAATGGAAGATTTGGCGGGTGCCAAACCCTTCCTAGGCCCAGAAGGCACAACAAATAAGGCATCTGTCTTACGGAAAACAGAAGTAGTAACCAAATAATACTTAACGAACAACATCCAAAGAATGTAAAACCCTTTCCTTGTTATTACTAGGATTAGGGCACAATGAAGGAAGAACTATATCCTGATTTAAGTGGAAGGCAGACACCTTTAGGAAGAAAATCTGGTTTAAAACGGAAAACCACCTTATCCTGATGCCTCTCATAGTAAGGAGCCTGTTTTGACAGGTCCGCCAATACAGAAACCCGGCGGAGGTAATAGCAACCAAAAAGGCAACTTTCTGAGTGAGAATATGAAGAGGAACCTACTGTAAAGGTTCAAAAGGAGCCGCCTACATAGCAGAGAGCACCAGATTAAGATCCCAAACTGGAAGTAGGGGCATTCTAGGAGGCCGCACATGCGTGGCCCCCTGGAAAAAAGTCTTAACCAAAGGATGAAGAGCAAATGACCTTTGAAAGAAAATATCCAAAGCAGAAACCTGCCCTTTCAAAGTACTAATCTGGAAGCCCAAATCCAGACCCCGTTGCAGAAACTCCAAAATCCTAGGGATAGAAAATACCCTGCAAGGCAGGGACCTAGACTCACACCAGTCAATATAGGACCTCCAAGTCCTGTAATAAACCACAGAGGAAGACTTCTTTCTAGCTCTAACAAGAGTCAGAATGACAGCATCAGAAAGGCCTTCCTCCTTCAAGATGGAGATTTCAGCAGCCACGCCGTCAAAGCCAGCGTTGGTAAATTGGGGTAACAAAGTTGACCCTGAGTTAAGAGATCTGGAAGAAGAGGCAGAGGCAACAGATCCTCTGCCAGCCTTGTGACCTCTGCGAACCACAGGCGTCTTGGCCACTTTGGAGCCACCAGAATTGCTGGTGCCCCTTCCAGAACCAACTTGCGCACCACCTTGCTTATCATGGAGAATGGGGGAAAAATATACAGGAACCCCAGATCCTTCCAGGCAAGGGACATGGCATCCACTGCCACTGCCAGAGGATCCTGGGATAGAGACACAAAGGCTGGAAGCTTGTGGTTGTGGCGAGACGCAAACAGGTCCAACCGTGGTGTCCCCCACTTGTGACAAAGGAACTGAAAGACCTCGGGGTTGAGAGACCATTCTCCCTGGCGAGCGCATGCTCTGCTCAGGGAGTCTGCCTCCACATTCTCTATCCCCGGAATGTAAACTGCCGATATGCAGGGAACATTGATCTCTGTCCACTGAAGGATCAGAGACACTTCCCGGAGGGCACCCCAACTGCGAGTCCCTCCCTGGTGATTGATGTATGCAACTGCTGTTCGGTTGTCTGACCGAATCTGAACTGGCAAACCCCGCAAGAGATGAGTCAGTCGGAGCAGCACAAGACGAATGGCCCGAAGTTCCAATAAATTGATTGGGGAGTGAGCCTCCAGAGGCCCCCACAACCCCTGAAACCGGTGTCTCCTCCAGATGCCCCCCCCCCAGCCCGTAAGGCTGGCATCTGTGGTGACCAACTCCCAACAAGGGGTCAGAAATGATTTGCCGTCCCTGAGATTGCTCCAAATCAGCCACCACTGGAGGGACTGCAGGACGAGGGGAGACAACAGACAAGTCCGATTCAAAGACAACGGGCGCTTGTCCCACTTCGCCAGGAGAAAGAGCTGAAGCGTCCTCATGTGGAACTGAGCAAAAGGAACCACTTCGAGCGTGGCCACCATCAACCCCACTAATTTCATCCCAAGCGGATAGGCTGATGAGGATTGGACAGGAACAGATGAATTAAATCCTGAATCAGAACAATCTTGGACTGAGGAAGAAATACCCTGGCCTAAAGGGTATCCAGAATCAAGCCCAGAAAGTGCATCTCCCTTACGGGACAAAGAGGATTTGGCATGGTTTATCACCCAACCAAACCTCTCTAGTGTAGTCACCACTGTTCTGGTGTCCAGTTTCGTCTGATTAAAAGATGACGCTGTGATGAGCAAGTCGTCCAGCAATGGCACGATGCGAATGCCCTGGACCCTGAGAATAGCCATTACTCCTGCCAGGACCCTGGTAAACACTCTTGGGGATGGAGTGAGACCGAATGGAAGAGCCGCAAACTGAAAATGGTGGTCTTCTACTGTGAATCTGAGAAACCTTTGGTGAGCAGCAAAAATAGGAATGTGCAGATAAGCATCCTTGATGTCTATGGACGTCATAAAGTCCCCCTAGCGGAGAGCGTCGATCGTTGAACGCAACGACTCAATGCAGAACCTTCGGAAATGAATAAACTGATTGAGTCGTCTCAGATCTTGAATAGGCCGAACAGAGCCGTGCTTTTTTGGGAACCGTAAATAGGTTGGAGTAAAACCCCAGACCTCTTTCCGCTGGAGGAACCTGGCGGATAACATCCATGTTTAAAAAGTTCGCCACAGCTGCCCGGAGCCCCTGTGCGATCACCGGATCTGCGGGCATCCAAGACCTGAAAAATCTGGGAGGAGGCCGAACCTCGAATTCCAGCTTGTAACCGGAGGACACAACTTCCAGAATCCATCTGTCTGATACCTCTTGTCTGATACCAAGCCTGGAAAAAAGAATTGCAGCCGTCCCCCCACCCGTACGGGTGAGGGTGCCTCCTCATTGCTGGGCAGGCTTGGAAGTGGACTTGGGCTTAGACCCCCAACTCTGACCTGGACAGCCACGTCCTCTTCCCCTGTTCCATGCAGTCCCCCTTGGGGCTGAAAAGGGCCGATCCTCTGCCCGTTCTGGAACCACGAAAGGAAGGGTTAAAAGGAAGCCGATCCCAGAAAGGAACAACATTGCTTATTACGCTGAGGCAATTTGCCTCCTTTAATGACAGAATCCAACTTCTCACCAAAGAGGCGTAATCCCCCAAAGGGAAGTGCTGTAAGCGACTTCTTTGCCACCGTGTCAGCTGCCCACTGGCGTAGCCAAATAGACCGCCGAATCGCAACAAGCAAGGCAGAAGTTCTGCTACACAAGACCATGGAGTCATCTAAAGCAGAAAGTACAAAAGACACAAATAAATCACATCGCTTGAGAGCGGAAAAATCATCAAAGGCTGGATCAAGCCCTGAGGTGTTCAATAGGTCTCTAATAACAGACCTAATAGCGACTGCCATAAGTGCCGAGGCACCCACAGGCCGCAAGGCCGAGCCAACGCTAGCAAACGCATGGCAAGCCATCTGATCAATACGTTTGTCCTCCCCATCCTTAAGGGAAGTAGATTCCGGAGAATGCAAAACAGAGGAGATGGACAAACTGAGCACAGGTAAATCCACCACAGGGGGGGATGACCAACGCTTACAGTGTCTGCAGGAAAGGGATATTTTTTTTTATTTTTATTTTTTATCCCAGCCCAAAGGAATGCCAGGAAGCCGCGCAGGCTTTTCCCATTCCTTAAGAATGATATCTTCAAAATGTTTCTGATTAGGAAATTCAAAACGAGGCTTGGAGGCTCCAAAGAACTCCCCTTTCTGAAGAGGGACTGCTTCTGGAAAATCGATAGCCAAGACCTCATATAATTGAGCAAGAGCTTTAGGGGTGTCAAAATTCTCCCCTTCACCTTGTTCAGCGTCAATACCCACAAATTGCTGAACATCCGAATCATCAGATTCTTCAAAAAATTCTCCTCCTTCAAACGGAGATCAAAAATCCTCGCTACAATCAAGCTCATTTGCCTCAACGGCCAGAGCTAAATGTTTTCTTTTAGCTGAGGCCCTCTTGGCCACAGAGCTAGACATTTATTTTTCAATGTGAGCCAATCAGGCACATACATCAGAAAGCGACTCTCTACCCATGACAATATCACTGGGGGTATGGACAAGACAAGGCGGTGAGGGGGAAGAGGCAGGAGCCACCGACCCTGAGGCTTGGGCCCCTGACTGCTGCATTATAACCAATTGAACACAAGATACACAAGAAAAAATGCGTTATCCCCAACAAGGGATGCCCCACATCGCAAACACTACCGAGTCTGTCCCACAGGTACTGAAAAGCCAGTATCCTGAGATGCCTCCATATGGTGTTATTAAAATACTAAGTATTTTTATAGTCGCCAAGTATATGGGATTTTTACAGCCGAAGCTACCCGGCATGCCCCTTAATAGTCCCTAGATGGGAGGATTTTAAACAAGGACCAGGAGAAACCCCTATTAAGCGAGTTTCCCCCTGGAAGATAGAGAAAACACAATGAGCCTTATGCATATGCAAGAAAGAAATGACAGTAAATAAAAAAGATTTCCCTTTAGTAAAACTAAAGGGTACTCACAGTGACCACAACGGCCCAGCGACAGCCCTGCGACCAATCGATATAAGAAAAGCCCAGCAGCAGCACCAACGCAGCAGCCAGGACCAGTGGAGGCCAGCACCAGAACAGGAACCAGCAAACCACATATCAAACAGGAAGAGAAAGCAGAAATGCGACGCCGACTCGAAGCCCCGCCCACCATCTAGCACTGCTCAGAGAGCAGAGGGCGGGTCAGCCAAGGACAATAGCATGACATCATAGAACGGGGCGAACGAAAAAGAGAGGGAAATTTAAAAAACCCAAAACAGGTATGTCACTTTATCTTTTCCCTTTTTCTTTTTAAAAAACAAATGCATAGGCCGAAAGAAACTCCCTAAATAAAGATTCCCCCCCCCCCATCACCCCAGCAGGGTCCAGGAAGGCCAAAAGGGGGGGAAAACAATAAGCACCCAATAGGCACAAGGAGATTTAAAGGGACGGGGCATCCCATGCCGGGGGACACCAACCCGGATTCCGCCTACCCCTTATTTGAGGTCTCACAGAGGGAGCAAGCTCCCATATACACCCAAGGGTGTATCTACCTTTGCCCAAGCCAATCAGCCAAGGCTGGGAGGCATAACATAAATATCACAATACAAAAATGTGGCTTCAGGCAGAAATAGAAAAAGGCCGGGCGTAACCCGGCTACCTGCAAGAAGGAGTCATCTTCTGAATGCTTCGCCGACTGCAGAGACGAAGAGACTGAAGAATAGTGGGAGGTCCCGGGTATTTATGGACCAGGAGGGGCTCCTTTTTCTCATGTCATCTCTGCAAGATCGCCCTCTACAGGCTGGTTACCCAAGTGTCATGAATGTTGGAAGCGGGGTGTGTGACATACTAGGAATATACAATTCTGTGATTACTCACCTGTAGAATTAGTATACAGCACGTCCTGCTCCAGAAGATTCCTTACACATGGGTAATACATCCACAAGATGGCGCTGGACTGCAGAAAACAGCTTGTGGCTCCTCCTGGCCCCATATAAGCCAGGGACCTCCCACAAATTCCCCAGTATTGACAAGCAGTTAACAAGAAGCCGGGAAAACCATAACAACCATAATTCAAATGAACATATGAACAATCACCATACAGCGGTAACTAAGAATAATGATAACAAGGGTGGGGTGGAGCAGAACGTGCTAGTAATTCTACAGGTGAGTAATCACAGAATTGTATTATTCCAAGTATACAGCACGTCCTGCTCCAGAAGATTCCTTACACATGGGACATCCAATAGCAGTGCCCGTAAGGTAGGGTGGGATCCCCAAAAAGTAGCAGCGGGCAGTTTAAACCACTGCCGCCTGCAGAACTTTGCGGCCAAAAGCAGCATCAGCTGAGGCCCGCACATCAACTTGGAAAAAGTATGAACAGATGACCAAGTAGCGGCCTTGCAAACTTGTTCAACAAAAGCCTGGTGCTGAAAAGCCCAAGAGGCACCAATAGCACGAAGGGAGGTTCCTTTCCCTTAGCAGAATAGGCTTGTATCACAGCCTGACAAATTCACTTGCTGATGGTGGACTTAGCTGGAGCTAAACCCCTCTTAGGCCCAGAAGGGAGCACAAAAAGAGCATCAGTCTTTCTGAAGGATTCAGTAGCCACCAAATAGAACTTCAAGTTCCTGACTACATCCAGAGAATGTAAGACCCTCTCCTTAGGGTTACTAGGATTAGGGCACAGAGAATGCAACACAATGTCCTGATTGAGATGAAAGGCAGACACAACCTTAGGCAGAAAATCTGGCTTAAAACAAAACACCACCTTGTCCTGGTGTCTCTCAAAATAAGGCGGCTTGATGGAAAGCGCCGCCAACTCAGAAACACGCCTAACAGAAGTGACAGCCAGGCTAAAGCGTCAAAATGGACAAGGGGGCCGCACGCAAGGGCTCAAAAGTAGACAACTGCAGGGCAGATAAGACCAAGTTCAAATCCCAGACTGGTAACATAGGCTTACGTGGAGGGCGCACATGAGTAACCCCCTGAAAAAAGGTCTTAACCAGACGATGGTTGGCAAAAGATCTTTGGAAGAAAATAGCCAAGGCTGAAACATGACCTTTGAGGGTACTAAGTTGAAAACCCAGATCCAAACCATGTTGCAGGAATTCCAGAATCCTGGGGATAGAAAACACCCGACAGGGAAGCGACCTAGACTCACACCAGGCAATGTAAGCAAGCCATACCCTATAGTAGATAGATGATGAGGACTTCTTCCTAGCCTGAATCATAGTACTAACAGAGGTAGGTAGCCCCTTTTCCATCAAGATGGACGTTTCAGCAACCAGGCCGTTAAAGCCAGCGTTTGTAAATTGGGATGGCGTAGCTGCCCCTGAGTGAGCAGGTCTGGAACCTTGGGCAGGACGTATTGATCTACTGCCAACTGCACGACGTCCGCGAACCACACTCTTCTTGGCCAACGGGGGGCCACCAGAATGGTTGGCACCCCTTCCTGGGAGACCTTGCGCAGCACCCTGCCCAGCAGAGGGAATGGAGGAAACACATAAAGGAGCTGAAAGCTCTTCCACGACATTGCTAGCACATCCATGGCCAAGGACAGAGAGTCATGCGACAGAGAAACAAAGACTAGAAGCTTGTGATTGTGACGGGACGCAAACAGATCCACATCCGGCCAACTCCAAAGGTGGCACAGGGAGTGAAACACCCTGCTGCTGAGGGACCGCTCCCCCAGACGAGACATACCCCTGCTGAGGGAATCTGCCTCCAGATTCTCCACCCCTGGGATGTACACAGCTGAGAGACAGGGGACATTCTCCTCCGCCCATGACAGAATCAGGGACACTTCCTTGAGGGCCTTCTTGCTCCGGGTCCCTCCCAGATTGATGTAGGCAACCGCTGTCTGGTTGTCCGAGCGGACCAGAACAGCCCGACCCCCAAGGCGTGGAGTCAATTGAGCAAGAACCAACCTTAATCGCCCTTAGTTCCAGAATGTTGATAGGAGTGTGGGCCTCCTGAGGACCCCACTGACCCTGGAATTGCAGCGACTTCCAGAAGCCCCCCCAACTGGTCAGACTGGCATCTGTGGTGACTGTCTCCGAGCAAGGGGTCAGAAAGGATCTGCCCACCAACAGGTTCCTTGAGTCCAACCACCACGAGAGAGACTGCCTGGCCAGAGGGGACAGAACAAGCACCTGACGCAGGGAAACAGGGTCCCGATCCCATACTGACAAGAGGTGAAGTTGAAGAGGTCTCATATGAAACTGAGCGTATGGAACCGCCTCGAAGCAAGACACCATCAGGCCCACCAGCTGCATCCCCTGTCGTATGGAGGGATGAGGGCAAGACAGAAGTAGCTGGGCCTGAGCTTGAAGACACTCCACCTTCTGCTGAGGGAGAAGGATCTTGACCTGAGACGTATCCCAGAAAGGACCTCACCAAGGATGGGGACAGAGAAGACTTGGGGTGGTTGATCACCCACCCGAAAGACTCCAGAGTGGATACCACCCTTTGGGTATCCAGCTCTGCCTGCTGGAAGGACTGAGAAGTGATGAGAATGTTGTCCAAGTAAAGAAGGATGCGAATGCCCTGAGATCTCAGAAGAGCCATTACTCCCGCCAGTACCTTGGTGAAAACCCTGGGAACCGAGGTGAGACCGAAAGGCAAGGCTACAAACTGATGCAGATCTCCCAGCGCGAACCTGAGAAATTTTTGATGACCTGGAAAAATTGGTACATGAAGGTAAGCATCCTTGATGTCTACAGATGTCATGAAGTCGCCTGGGCGCAGCGAATTGACTGCAGAGCGCAGGGTTTCCATGCGAAAATGCTTGAATCTGACAAACTTGTTGAGATGCTTTAAATCCAGGATGGGTCTGAGGGACCCATCCTTTTTGGAGACAGTGAAAAGATTGGAATAGAAGCCTCTGCCTCTTTCACTGAAAGGCACCGGGCAGATGACCCCCAACTCCAAAAGATTTTGAACAGCAAGGCACAGACCCTGAGCTGACAGGGGGTTTTGAGCCATCCGGGATTTGAGAGACGTGAAGCCTCCAGACGTGAGCAAAGAGCCGAAGCCGTCCCCCCACCCGGATGGGTGAGGGCGCCCCTTCATGCCTGAGGGGGCTTGGGGGAGGACTTAGGCTTGGGACCCCAGGAGGGGCCGGGGAGGCCACGTCCTCTGCCCCTTCCCCAATAATCTCCGTGGGCCCCAGCAAGGGAGGCTCCTCGCCCAATTCTGGAACCACGGAAGGAAGGGAGAAAGGCACCTGTACCCCGAAAGGATCGGACTGCCTCCTACGTTGAGGTAACCTGCCACCCTTAGCAAACAAGTCCAAGCGTTCACCAAAGAGGCGCAGCCCCTTAAAGGGAAAGCCAGTGAGAGCCTTCTTAGCAACATTATCAGCTACCCACTGACGCAGCCAGACAGAGCGGCGTATGGCCACCAGCAGAGCAGATGTCCTCCCACACATTCTAATGGTATCATCCATAGCAGACAGAACATATGCAACAAATTCATAGCAAAGCAGGAGAGAACTATACATTTCTCCTCCCACGTCAGAGGCCCCATCTAAGAGACTCTTGAGCAGACCTTTTATAGCAACAGCTGTAATGGCAGAGGCACAAACCGGGCGCAGCGCGGTCCCCACACAGGCAAAAGCATGGCAAGCCAGCTGGTCCATGCGCCGGTCCTCACCATCCTTCAGAGTAGTAGTGCCAGGGGAATGCATGACAGAAGTATTGGACAGCCCCAGAACAGGTGCATCCACTTCGGGAGGACATGACCAACGCTTAACCACCTCAGAAGGAAAGGGATACCTCTTAACCCAACTCTTAGGCAACCCCAGGAAGCTTGCTAGGCTGTTCCCATTCTTTGAGCACCAGATTATTAAAGTGAGTTTGTTCAGGAAACTCCAAGCGTGGTCTAGCCAAATGAAAAGGCTCACCCTGCTGCTGCGGAGCCTCGGCAGAAGGGGAAACACAGAGCACTTCAAAAATATGAGCCAAAAGCCTGTCAGTGTCATCTGAGGACCATGGGTCAGCCCCAGACCCGGTATCACTATAAACCTTAGGCTGCTCCTCAGATGATTCTGAATCAGAAAATAATTCCCCTTCCTCCAGGGGAGTATAACCGGTAATGTCAAAAATTTCCTCGGCCTCCATTGGAAAGAGAAACAGCGGGTGATAAATTCCGCTTCTTAGCAGAAGCCTTAAGCGGGGCAAACTCCGCAATATGCTTTTCAATGCTGGCCACCCTGTGCAGTCAAATCAGGTTGAGACTCCCCACTGGTATGCACCTCACTAGGAGTCAGATGTAAGCGTGGGGGGATAGGCGAAGCCAGAGGGGGCGCAGGCCCAGCCACAGGTAACCCAGACTGCAGCGCAAGCACCTGCTGGGCACAGGGTACACACACCCTCACATCATCACTGACAGGGGATACAGCACACGCAATACACAGCCGGGCTTGTCCCGAAGGAACCCCAAGCACATTATCCTGAGAAGCCTCCATATGGTGATTAATGTGGCACCGCAGGCCAATATAGGAATTGAGCTAAAAATAGCTACCCGGGATGCCCCAAGAGCCCGCTAGGGAAATGGGAGATATATAAATACAATGGCCCTCCAATATAGGATTAGCGCTAACTCAAGGGGAGAGGACCGGGAGAAACCACAAAAAGTTTGACCAGCCTGAAAGACATAAGCAGACATCCCCATAAGCATAACAATTCAAATAAGGCAAACACAAAAAAGGCCACCCCACAGGGGCACTTGCGGAACGCGGTAGGTAGAGAGCAGCCACGCAGCATAGGAATCAAAATGACGCCCGCATATACCTCGAGGGGCGGGCCGCAGACGAAGTTACGCGGAAAATGTCATCCGCAAGGCCCGCCCCCCCCAAAGAGGGTGAAACGCGCCCACGTGATTGAGCCATCAATGATGGTGCAACAGCGCCTGAGGCGATGACATCGCCACCATCCGCGGAGCGCAGTACAAGCGCGCGGCGGCGGCATTAGTACAGAACAAATGAAACGGATCGAAGAGAAAGCAATTCTACAACCCAGCATAGGCTGCCGCAGCACAAATACCCCCCCCCCGCCCCCGGAGATGTCCCCAGGGAGAGTGAGGAGGGAGAGCAGCAGCCAACCTAAAGGACAGGGCCCAACTAAGGGTACAGGGAGTAAGGGGACCCCAGAAAGTGGGCTCACCACGGGCCTATACCGCCTACCCTTCAAGACAGGGACTGAGGTTGGAGCAGCGCTCCTTAGCACCAGCCCCCGGTGCTGCCTACCTTCACCCGAACCAGTGCAGCCTAAGCTGGGAGGCAGTGGGTTCGGAACGGATGGGAATAGTCCTACAGGGCCATAGGCTAATAGCCCCGCTCACCTGCGCAGCATAAAGAGCCATCTTCTATTCTTCGCAGCCCAGACTGCAGTTAAGAACTGGGGAATTCGTAGGAGGTCCCTGGCTTATATGGGGCCGGGAGGAGCCACAAGCTGTTTTCTGCAGTCCAGCGCCATCTTGTGGATGTATTACCCATGTGTAAGGAATCTTCTGGAGCAGGACGTGCTGTATACTTGGAATATACATCCAACCAAAATATACTCAAGGTATAGCAGGTATGCCAGTAAAGGGTCTCCCCACCGCCTACAACACCAGGAGCCACGCGTTCCGTGGGTTTGTCTCACCCGTCTCAAAGATCACATCCGGGTGAGAGAGCAGGGAGAGACATGTCCATAGCCAGCGGGGGCGTGCGCACCTCAGTCTCTCTCCGGGGCTAAGCAGCTACGTCAGCTTTATCAGCAAGTTCCCACGAGATAGGGCTCCGTGCCTGAGATAGTATCATGGCAACAATGGTTTGGTGTTCACCCTCTCACCTTCTCATACAGGTCACTGGAAGAATTGTTGCTCTACATAAAGATGACCTAGGCTTTTTAGAAGTTTACCCCAACCAAACAAGTTGAATGCACATGCAGTTCAGTGTATCCAGAGGTTGCCTGTCTAAATTAGATGTAAGAGTGCTGCCAGCATTGCTGCAGAGGTTGAAAAGTGTGTGTGTGTGTGTGTGTGTGTGTGTGTGTGTGTGTGTGTGTGTGTGTGTGTGTGTGTGTGTGTAGGGGTGGGGAGTCAGCCCATCAGTGCTCAGACCAAAGAAACTGAGGTTGAAGGGTGCTGGACTGGCCGAGAATGTTATCAGGACCTAAGGTCTCTAACATCCACCAGCACCATGAAGAGTGGAAGATGATACCAGTGGCAACTTATGATGCTCTAGAGAACTCCAGGCCCAAGAGGTGACACTTGGGACTCAATTTGGCCATTATCAATGTCAGGAGTTTAGTCGATGACAGTGTGTTGGAGTTATTTTGAGGGCACGCCAATTGACACTGTTCTACAAGCTGTACATGGACTACTTTACATTGCACTAATTGCAGTGTCATAGCATCAGTGTTGTCCCATGGAACAATATAATAAAACGTTTACCAAAATGTGAAGCGCATACTCACTTTTGTGCGTTAATATATAGCAGACTTTCTTCGGGTAGTTAACATACAGACACAAACTATACTAAAGCCATGGCTAAGATTTCCCCAAATGAAAAGAAAATCAGAATGCTTACCTTTCAGATATTTGCGTTTTCCCATCCAGTCGAATGTAACGATGCCGATGGTGCTGCAGGAAAACTTCTAATATATCTAACATCATAGTAAACTGGCTAAATAGTACAACTCTGTCACCCTACAATTAAAAAAAAATATATGTATTAGAGTACAGACATTTAAAAACATTTTCAGCCAATACCAAAAAATCCCTGTTAATCTTACCAGTAACAGCGTTTCTACAAGTCTGGGCTTGGATCATGGTCTGAATAACCCCGGCAGATAGACTCTGTTAAGCTGGAGGTTTCAATAGCCAGGTCGTCAAAGCCAGGACACAAATTGGGGTGCTGTAAGGGCCCCTGAATGAGAAGATCTGAATCGTGGGGAAGCCGCCAAAGTTCACCTTCTGACATCCTTGCTATGTCTGAGAACCAGCTTCTCCTTGGCCAGCGAGGAAGTCACCAGTTGGATCCCCTTTCACAAGCTACTTTTTAGTACTCGACCTAGGAGTGGGAATGGAGAAACGCATAAAGAAGCCCGAATGCTGACCAAGTAAGGGTCAGTGCATCTGTTGCTATTGTACCCATTACATGGGATATGCTTCTCAGCCCAAAGAAATACCCAGCTCACTTCCTTGAGAGCTCTTTTGCTTCTGATGCCCCTGGTGGTTGATATATGCCACCGCCGTCAGGTTGTCTGTCTAAATCTCCAATGTGCGAGGGCTAAGAGAATCACTCAGTTCTAGGATATTTGTTCTTTCCCCCGGTCCCCACTGGACTGTCTGCAACCCCCAGACACCCCTCCCCATCCCATTAGGCTGGCATCCGTGGGGACTATCTTCCATTGAACCGGAAAAAAGGAATTGCCCACCAGAAAATGCTGAGGGTTCAGCCACCAGGTTAGGGACTGCCTGGCTGATTGCATCATAAAAAAGGGGTGATCCAGAGACTCCATGGTCCGATCCCAGATCGGGAGCAACTCATTTGCAGTGGCCTTGTGTGAAACTGTGCAAAGGGCACTGCATCGAAGAAAGATGCAAACAGGCCCACCAGGCACATTTGCTGAAAGATCGGCTGAGAGCAGGCCAAGAGAGCCTGGATTCTGGCCCGAAGCAAGAGACTCCTCTGTTCCGGAAGAAATTCCTGGGAATGTCATTAGACACAATTCAGGCCAAGGTAAGTCCTCACTGCTGAAGGGATGATATGAGACTATGGTTAGTTGGCTAAACCTCTTTGGCATCAATAAGTCAATATCCTTCTGGGCCTGCTGATCAGCAGGATTATGCATGACCCCTGGCTTCTCAGGAAAGCCATGAGGTCTGCCAAAACCTTTGTAAACACCCCTGGGGCTGAGCACAGGCCAAAGGGCAGAGCCACAAACAGAAATTGTCTGAGAGGGGCATGCCTGCTCACAGTGATGAACAGGGGGAACAAAACCCGGGATAGTAAAAAAAAATAAATAAAATAACTTTCCCCTACTCCAACACCCTTGGTTGAACTTGATGAACACATGTCCTTTTTCAACGATATTAACTAAGTCCTGTAGCTGGTGGCCCATTACGCTACTCTCTAAATATGTGGGTCATCATGTACCATCATATCGAAACAATGAAGACCTACATTAACTCCGAATACCAAAGGAGCCTTTATACAGTAGCAAGCAGTAGCACGAGGATCTAAAGATCCCATCAAACCCAACACACGTGGCTACCAGCCACACAGTGATGATACACCCCAGCCCAGGTCCTCTGTACCGTGGATGCAAATAGGACCATACCAGTGGCAACACTAAGAACTGTGTATGACGCTTCGCTGCCAAAGTTCTGCTACACACTTTTCATAAGCACCCTCACTCATCACACACCAAACACAGTACATACATTTCCTGCTTCTATCAATGAAATTTCTGTGACCATCCCAGCAAGAAGAGAACACAACGACTACAGCAGAATTTGAGAAGTTGCAATAGTTATGTGCAGGAAGGATGCACAGACCGCTACAGGCTTCCATTAAAATGGACAAAAAACAGATGTTCACTATAACAGGTTTTGGTCCTTTCCCCCCAGAGAGTCCTAGAATGTCCCCAAAATGACTAAAAACTGCTGACCCTTGAGTCTTTTGGACTCTAGGGCCTGCCAGTGCAGTAGTTGGCCCACTTTAACGCAAGCTTCAGTGTTTGAAGTACAACTCAAACGTACAAAGCATAAGTTTCCACCTACAATCAGATACTAAGCAGACACTAAATTCTTCATATTCCCTTACTGAATTTTAACAAACAAGACCTTTATAAGAATAAAAAAAAAATGACCCCATACAGCTTACTCTGGCAACACCAGCCCTCTGTCAGATAATGGAAATGACACCCCTTTCAGACTCCCAGCATACTGTTATAAGTGGACCCTATACTTATACACGTGCATTTTTTTATC
The DNA here is from genome assembly GCA_027917425.1 of Gastrophryne carolinensis. NCBI lineage: Eukaryota > Metazoa > Chordata > Amphibia > Anura > Microhylidae > Gastrophryne > Gastrophryne carolinensis. Next base: position 221,289,816 of record CM051234.1, read on the forward strand.
ACTTACATATTACTTACTGTTAAAAGCCCAGGGGCAGAATGAATTATAGACTTTCTAAAAATGTGGAAATGTTCTAACTAATCTGTAACTTACAGAAGTGAGTACACTCCTCACTCTCCGGTGAAAATTGTATTATATCTTTTCATGAGACAACACTGAAGATGTGACACTTTTATACAATGTAAAGCAGGCAGTGTAAATGGGACTGCTACCTTGCTAAAGGCGCTGGACAAGCATATCCTATCTGTGGGGTACCCTCAAATGGAGGGTAGAGGAGCACAAGTTGTCCAATATCCACCAGCTCAGTGGGGTCATGGAAGAATAGAAGAGGATTACAGTAGCAACATGTGAAGCTCTACTGAACTCCATGCTAAAAAGCGTTAAGGCAGTGCTGGAAAATAATGGTGGCCACACAAAATATTGACATTTTGGGCACAATTTGGCCATTTTCACTTAGGTGTGTACTCACATTTGTTGCTAGGGGTTTAGACACTAATGGCTGTGTGTGTTGAGTTATTCTGACTACTTTACATTATAAAAGTGTCATCCCATGAAAAGTTAACATATTCACAAAAGTTTAACATATTGTAGGTCAAAAGAGAATGGACAAGCACGTAGAAAAACTTTTGCTTGTGGGATCTAGTCAAAAGTTGTATGGAGTTAAAGTGGATTTTCACTATTTCAGATTTTGGTCTGCCCCCCCTGGAGTACCCCGGTTTAGGGCGGCGCACACATGGGTGGCGCATCCCACAGCCTCCCTTTGGCTGCGTGTGGGCATGCACAGTCATTCAGCTGCATTGGGTGTAGTCACACTCAGCCAAGAATGGATGCGAGTGATGCTGCCATTGGCCGCACATGAGCTACGTGCTTGTTGCAAAGGTAAGAATTGAGGGAGAACGGGCATTTCACACAGTTCAGGGTGCAGGTTTTGCCCATCTTAAAGAGGAAGTCCAGGCTTTTAACCTTGAGCCACCCCCTATTGTGCTAAGCCCATTTAGGGTGATGGACTCACAGCATGGTAGGCATAGACTTGAGTGCTGGTTGGACGTGAGTGACCGATCAGTACAGCCACACTGGATTGGGTGACTGTCCTGTCACTCAAGGTGCCAGCTTCAGCGAGCACAGTGCCACAGACATAAACCCTTTAGTACACAAACATTTAAACATCCCATTAGGAACATTTATCAATGGAGTTCAGCTGAAAAACAGGCAAAAGCATAACTTTTTATCCCATACCCATTAATACCTTATTTTTAAGGCTGGACAGTAAATTATCCAGAACTTCAAATTTTCCAGAATCTAGCAGCAATTCAGTTCCAAGTTTAAATTTGGATAGGCTTGAAAATTCACCACAAAGTCTATGCAGTTCAAAATCTGTCATTACTTCCATGTCCTCAAAGATGAGATCCGGATTGGCTTCACAGTGAGTAGGCTCCTTTAAAATATAATTGAAAAAAAAATTGCAAAATCATTTTCAGCTTCAGATCAAACCACTTCCGGCATTTAAAATTATTCTAGGAGATTGTACGCAATGAAAATAAATTTAATTTGAAATACATATTATATTGATTGGCTTAAACAGGAACATTGGACATTGGTGGAGAGGTTAAAACCAGATGGCTAAGCTGGAGGAGGAGGGGGGCAGAAAATCAGGCCCTGAAGCAGTCAGATGTCGTCCCAGAAAGCAGCAGCAACATCCAAAAGGTAAGTAGGGGCCGATGGGGGGGGGGGGGGGGTGGGGGGGGGGGGAGGAGAAGCCTCTTTTCATTTTAGGTCCGATGTTCCTCTGTAAGATCAGTTACTACAAAAGTTGGCAACTTGCCCAGCCACTTTGGGAGGGTGGGTGGGTGGGTGGGGGGGGGGGGGTTCTGGACCCAAAGTCCAGTTGCGTTGATGTGCCCCTGCTTCATTCATTTCAATTGAGAGGGACTTGTCCAGCCCTGGTGATTTGTTGCAAGTATAGAAAGACTCCTCTAGGTTCATCAGCAACGCCGAAGAAAACTTAAGTTAGGTACCTGGTAACTTATTCTCTAAACATCCGAAAGGGCAGCATACGCCTAAGACCTCCGGGCTCCTCCTACCAATCTGGAACACCTGACCACCAGACAGAATAAAATCTTGACTCCTCCTCCCATTCCCCAGTTGTTGTAGAGATCTGAAAGAGAGAAAAGAAACAGACCCACAACTCCAACATATAATCAATACAAAATCCAACTCCACATAAGAAAAAAAGGGAGGGAAGCTGGTGTATGCTGACCTTTTGGATGTTTAGAAAATAAGTTACCAGGTACCTAACTTAAGTTTTCTCAAAACATCCTTCGGGCAGCATACGCCTGAGAGATAGGCGAGTACTACCTCGTTGGGTGGGAATAGAAAGGAGGATACTACTGGCACAAGACTGATCCCACTAGGACAGCAGATCTAATCAAGAGAGTTCTGCAAAAAAAAAAACAAAAAAAAAAAAAAAAAAAAACGAGGCTGCAATAGCTCGCCTGTTTAGCCCAAGATGTAGCATCACTTCCTGTCAATAAGATGTGATACCATAAACCCTGATTTAAACTAGAAAAAAAGGTACTTCCCAAATGTGTACAAGAATATAAAAGGAAGCTTCCTCAGCACTGGTAGAAGAATCATTCTTAGCATCTAAGAAAATCAGATGAGAGAAAAAAATAGCAAGGTTCCATGTACGGGTATAAGAAAGAACTAGACCAGAGTTAGGGTCAACCCAGGGGTAGAGATATCTTTAGTGTCTAGAGGCAGCCTAGAACTAGAGCCCAAGACAGCCCCAGGCCCCACAGACAGCCTAAGACCACAGACAGCTAGAAAAAGGCCCCGGACCTAAAGATGGCCCTGGGTTGGAGGCCCCGTAGGCTCAAAGGCCAGCTGGGGGTTAAAGGCCAGCTGGGGGTTAAAGGCCAGCTGGGGGTTAAAGGCCAGCTGGGGGTTAAAGGCCAGCTGGGGGTTAAAGGCCAGCTGGGGGTTAAAGGCCAGCTGGGGGTTAAAGGCCAGCTGGGGGTTAAAGGCCAGCTGGGGGTTAAAGGCCAGCTGGGGGTTAAAGGCCAGCTGGGGGTTAAAGGCCCCCTAAGGTTAGAGGCAACCTAGGGTTATAGGTAACCCCAGGAAAAAAGACCACCCAGACAAGAGGTGGCCTAGGGACCTAAATGGATAATCCCTCCTGTAAAGTGCATAGGCTAGAGTAGAATACCGTGCAAGGGCTGAGGTCCTAATTGCTGAAGCAAAAAAAGTAGATCCCTTAGAAGACCCTAGAATAGACCTACCAAACTGACTCCCTCAAAGAAGTCATACAGAAAAAACCTGCCGCCTGATGTAACATTCCTACAGAACATAGCTGAAGGAGACTCAGGCCCTCATTTAATACATAAAGGATTCCATGCGACCCCCATCCAGCGATGAAACTCGTTGCCCCTCGCTCCTCATTCCGGGTGCCGCAGGAACTACTCCGGACATACACATCATAGTACTTAAAGCAAGTGACATTACCTCACCCAGAAGAGAGCAATGTCAACCATTCTAATACCCTCATGGCTATTGATATTGGAGGTGCCGAACCGGCACAAGGAATCACTATTTCCTGAATGGCCAAAATCCTCTGGGAAAGGAAAAAAGAGTCTGAAGAAGTTGTTGACCTCTTGACCATAAATCATTAACCAAGAGGGAATCCCAAAAGGTTTAAAATCCAACCGAGCTGAACACAGCTCTACACAAGAAACTGGAACTCAAAGGCATTTTTGTCCCTGAAGTGTACAAAAAAAGGTTGCAGATCAGTCGCCACCGACCCCTCTCAGTCTCCGATATGTCCGAAGTCTATGCCCCAAAAATCTTTAGTGGAATTCTCAGCACTGTCTTTAGTGCTAAGACAACCTAGGGGTTGTTAGAATCTGAAACAAGACAGAGCCCAAAGCTCATTGGAAACTGCCAGGCATTTCCCAGATCTGTTAAGATCATGAAAAAAAACCTTGTGGAAGCATGCTTCTCCCTAATAAATGTCTAAAACCCATTCTAAATATCTGATTGAACATAGAGACATATACTCTATAAGCAGAATAAATCTCTCTCCAAAGCCTCCACCACCAGAAAGATTTCTGCTGGTGAAGGGAACTGGGATATTACTCGCCTGGCTTGCAAGGTTAGCAACTTCAGAATAACTTATCTTACCTCCAACCCACTGGTATAGGAGAGACCAAGAATCTGACTGAGGGGTAAAAGTATTTTCTACATGAAACCCTCATTTAATGTCCCTGGAATGGAGAGGGCAACACAAAGTATTCAGGCACCAACCCAAACATGGCATCATAGCTCAGTGGGTTTGGGCAAATAGATTCCAGACCGAGAGGACCCTTTTAAAAATCCTTCTTCCCCACAGATAAGGTAGAGGAGGAAGGTACCCCCCCGGGTTCTTTAGCCGCGTCCCCAAATGAAAGGAGCATCTTAAAAGAAGGACCTCCAATGAGAATTCTCTTCAACAGGCGGCCCAGATCAGGTGGAAAAAATACCTACACTTATCGGCGTATTCACAAATTCACCCAAAAAGTAATATTCCCAAAAGAATAGTGAACTGAATATGTTACAGCCATGTTTTCTTGTTCCCCCCAAAAAAAAATCTCATGGCATTTGTCACTAACCGCCAAAGCTGAAGGAAGGATATAACAAAACCCCTGGACAAGTCCTATTCAACAGACAGTCCTTTTGAAGCAGAAGGTAAACCATCACAAAATGAACGCCCATAGGTCTTAAATATTAAGATTCCACTTGCCAAACCAGTTAAGGTAACCAGTTAAGGCAATCAATATGCTTATTTAGGAGATAGCAAAAAGGCTAATCCTGCCCACTAAAGAATTTGGCACAAGGATCTCCAACTTAGGGCAATTTCCCCTGCCCAGGACCCAAATATTGACCCGATACTGCCATAATCCGAACAGATTAGAGCAGCCGCACCAAGGGTGTCGTGAACATAGGTTAAGAAAAAATACTTCCGGAATAAGAAAGGGAATGAACGAGAAGAGTCAGTAGCCAAATCAGAATAAAGCCCAACCTAATTACACTTTGGGTCTGAATCCTTTATCCCAAGGGTCGAAACAACATAAGAAAGGAAGGGTAAATGTCCCAGAGGGAATAGTACCTTCCTATGTTTAAAGCCATTAAACCGGCCTGACCTTCCCTACACCCCGACCCCCCCCCGGAGACCGGATAATAGGCGGGATCAAAATGGGAGCTTAAAGCGGTCCTTCACTCTGAATAAGAGTCTATCTTATATGTTTCCCACAGCCTGTACATACAGATTGGCCACATTAAAAATCATCCTACCTGCATCTACTGCATGTTATGAGCCTTTAAAGTCAAGTCAAGATGGCGGCGCCTGTATCCTAAATTCCTGAACAGAGTTGCAGCCCAGTGGGGGAAAGAATAATAAGTTAGTGATTAAAAACGTAAAATATACTAATTTTAGATGCTGGGGAACCGTTTTTTAAGAGTTTGGGCTTTTCATTAAATCACGCTGAAGGTCCGGTTTAAAGTCTGGAAAACACAACCTGGTTACTCGAACTCTCTGCAACCTTGTGATCCCAAGGTGAGGGAGGCATTTGGTCTAATCTGACCTACAAAGATAGTAATTACATTATCCAACACCCGTCTGGACAATATTGGCAGAGGGGTTATGTCTAGAAATGTAAAAGGCGCAGTATATCCTTGGGACCACTTCTACTCCTCTTACGGGAAATAGGTCTGGAAGAGGAGGATTTAGGTATACTTCAAATGAGCTTAGTCTGTGGTCAAAGACTAAGATACATAAGCAAAACAAGGGTGATACCCATGTCAAAATTTAATTAAACATGCCCATAAATAGACAATATTAATAAATAAAAGTGACTTACCGGCCAAAACTGGGCCCCCTCCTTCCAGAATCGGCAGCCAACGGAATACAGGATGAATCCTGGTTCACATGAGGTATATTTGTGGAGGAAACTTCAGTAGTATCGATATAAATGTCATCCTTATGGTCTGCCAGGCTTCTGGTTATGAGGCACCAATGGATTTGCTTCCTGAGCCCGTCAAAATAGGGTAGGAGCTAAATCCCATATTACAATATTAACCCTTCATATCAAGAATAGAAGGGGAGGCCATAATATATATAACTCCATAAACACTGTGCTGTCCCTTTAAGAAAAAAAACACGTTAGGGAAAAAGGCGGGTAATTCCCAAGGGCGCTGGGATGTGACGTCAGCAGCCCTGGGAGGAAGAGACCTGGGATCTTTATTTAGAGAACTTAAACCGGATTCAAAGGATAATATAATAAATAAAATATCTTTGCTGTTTATAAACTAAACAGCATTTTCCCACAGTAATGGCTGCCTGTGCATCTGCCAGAGTCCGGCAGATTGAAGCTTAATGAGAGACAAACAAGCAGCATGTGTCTCTAATCACCGGGAGAGCAGGGCTGTAAGTGTGAAACCACTAAAGGATGTCTGGAGGGGTGCCCTTAATTTACCTTTAGCTCAGCACACCTGCCTCGTAATGTTGATAGCAAAATCAAACAGGCACATAGACTCATATCTTCCTTTCTGGGCAGTGTGTGCAGAGGGGGGAGCTGCCATCAAACACTCCTAGTGCAACCAATCCATCGGGATCTTTCGTCTGATCCCAAAAACAAAAAAAATAAAAATTAGATCCCCAAAAAAAAAATTCCAAGTATGGGGTCCGGTCACCCGGCCTCTTCCTAGAACTCCCCAGAGGGCAACATATCACTTACCCCCCTTTGATATAGTCAAAGAATGGGGTTTGGCCAATAAGGGTATCCCGGGCCCCAGGCAGAAGGATTGCCTTCGGGACCGAGAAATGGACCCCCTGCTCAGGCCCATAGTGCCGGAATATACTTACCTGAACCATCGGTCCAGGAGCTAGTGGTCACGTTCCTCTTCCTGGAGGAACACGGAAACAACTGGGGAATGGGAGGAGGAGTCAAGATTTTATTCTGTCTGGTGGTCAGGTGTTCCAGATTGGTAGGAGGAGCCCGGAGGTCTCAGGCATATGCTGCCCGAAGGATGTTTTGAGAAAAATGTGTTTTGCCTACTGCAAACCCCAGGGTACCTATGATGTTTAAGAAAAACATGGGAATGGAGAGATAGTGTAGGACCTTTGGGTTCTCCCAAATCAAGAAGGTATCCAATGCATCCAAAGTCACTTGTTACTTCAGGGCGTGTTTTAAAGTGATTTAGGCTACCCTGGGTTCTGTTCACTGTCCTGGGGAAATCCCAATTTGGGATGCCCCACTGTGTAAACCCCCCCCCCCCAAACTACCAGAAAAAAAAAACAAAATCACCTTTCCCCCGGTCCTACGGCTCATCTTGTCCAATCAGAGCTGTTAGCTGTGCACATTTAAGAGAAAGGGATTCTGTTTAAATATACATATGAACATGGAGCAATGCGCTGCAATTATGTCAAGCTCTATTTTATATAGTGTTTCCCCCGAAAATAAGCCAGGTCTTCTATTTGTCCAAAAATAGCCATCTTATTTTCAAGATGGCTCTGGTAAAGTGTGCACAGGGCCAGCTGTCAGCAGGGGGGGGGAAAGCCACTGATTGAGTGAGAAGAACTTCCTCAGCTGCTTGTTTCGACCAGAGGCAAAAAGATCCACCTCCAGAATTCCTCTTGGGACACATCTGAAACACTTCCGTGTTTCTGCTTCTGACAGCAGAGAGGGACTCAAAATCTGCCACCTGATTTAGGCAACCCAAAAGAATGGCTGACAAGGATAAAAGGTTCAGTTCTGCCCAGATCAGAATTTCCTTTGCTGCTTGTTGTAGGACGGATGACCTTGACCCTCCCTGTCGATTTAGATACGCTATTGTATTCACATTGTCTGTTCTAATTTGTATATGATGATCCTTGGGTGGGGAAAGAAGGCTAGCAATTCCTCCTTCACAGATATCAATTCTTTGAGATTCAATGAAGATAGTCTCAGTCTTCTGGACCATTTCCCTTGAGCGGTCAGAGATCCGCAATGGGCCCCCCAAACCCACAACAGACTGGACTTCTGGTAATTCAGGATCCAATCAAATTGTAGCAAAAAATCCTTTGTCGATTCCAGATCCTGGAGCAACCTCTCCTGATTTGGGGAAAAGAGGAGAACGTTGTCTAGGTATGCCATGATCCCAACACTCTCTGCCTTAAGGCAGCAAGAGGTTCTGCTAGAACTTTGGTAAAAGCTCTTGGAGCCTACGCCAGCCCAAAGGGTAGGCATACAAATTGAAAGCGGAGTATTTGGTCCCCCAACTTTATTGCAAATCTCAAAAAGGCTTGAGCAGACAAGATCATCAGTACCTGCCAATAGGCATCCTTCAGGTCTGTTGAGACGATAAAGGAGCCAGGCAGGAGCAGATTCTTCACAGAGAATTAACTCCATGTGGTGGCGCCTGTAGCTTATTGACTTGTTCAGTTTCTTCAAATTGAGAATAAAGCTTAATCCCCCGGAGGCCATCTTAACCAGAAAAATTCTCGAGTAGAACCCTGCTCCCCCCCAATTATTGGCAGGGAACCAGGACAATCACTTCCATATCCAACATAGAATCTAGACTTTCCTACCTGTCCCCTAAGAGAGTAGGAAAGTAATAAGAAAGTTCCTGGGAGGAATGTGTATACATTCTATTGAGAAACCCTCCCTCATTCAACTGGAAATAAAGGGGAAATCCAGTAGGCTCAGGCACCTGTTAAGGACCCCACGTCATTGCTTCTTAGAGACTGACTGTTGGGTACCAAACAGAGCGGATCCTCTAAACTTGCTTCCCCTTAGAAGTAGAAGGGAGCCCTGAAGACCCTGTAAACAAGTCATTGATAAAGGTCCATCTTTAAGCTGTTGAAGCCAATAATTAAAAATAATTAAGAATCAAGTAGATGCCAGAATCGGTTTAATTTCTTGCCATGCTTTTTGTCAAAAGGGTATCCATCTTTTTGTCTAAAGGATCTTTAAGGATACCAAAGTCCTAAAAAGGCTAATTCCACCCCTTGGAGCCCTTAGAAAAGGGGGCATTTATCCCAAATATGCGAGTCTTTCACAATGAATGGGTAACACCTCGTAAGATCCCCTGTTCTATAAACCTTTTCAACTGGATCTTTCCACTCATTAAGGATAGCCTCCTTAACAGAATTATGGAGGTCATAGGGGAATCAGAAATAAAAAAAAATCGGGATAGAAACCATCATGATTAGACTTAGGGGTGAGACTTCTATTCTTAATGCCCATAGAAAGATGAACCATATGCAGGAGATATAGCAAATCTTCAGAAGGGAAAATAAATTTTACAGGTGAAACTGAATCAGAACCTGAACAAGGGTCCTTGGAGGAGGAAGGGCCTTAATCCCCCTCAGAAAGGGGGTATAGAAGACCCGACTCTCGCCATCTAGAAAATAAAAAGGGGAGAGTCTAGGAGATGCCCAACAAATTCCTTACATCCCGTGAGGCCTTAAGATTCTCAAAGAGAAAATTGATCCTTAGGAACTCTCATCATATTCGTCATGCTGGGCTGACATTCCTTACTCAAAACTGTCAGTACAGGGCTTGCAAAGAGTCTTCCTATAGGAATCTAGTAGCTTGATTTCACATATTGGGCATCCCCTACTTTTATCCTTAGACTTGGAGCCAGTTTAGTCTTGGATACTTCCTTAGAGGGCTTGGTCTAAAATGCAAAAAGCAGTAGTAGGCCGTGAGATCCTATATAACCTCCCACTCACATGAAAACAAAACACAGTAGTGCACCCATAAATAAAAAAAGGAATTACCGGAGCAGAGCTGGACTCCTTCTTTCAAGACTGAGCAGATGACAGATTCTCAGATGGAAATGGATCAATCGGGTTGATCAAAGGTTGATCCGCAGCAGAATCTCCCATAGAAGATGATAGAGGAGCAGGGATCTGCACAGATTCCCTTATCCGCCATTCTGAAGTCTGGTGTGGGGTAAAGGGGAATCTGGTCTGTCCCTGGCAGGCTGCCTCCAAAGCCAGGGAATGGGTCCCCCAATAAGACCCACAGCGACATGGTCATACTTACCTAAACCAATGGTTCAGTAAATTGTGATAAGGCTCCTGCCCCAGGCAGGAACACAAAAGAACTGGGGTCTGGAGGAGAAGCTAAAGCTTTTGTGTATTCTGGTGGTCATGTGCTACTACCTTGGGACGGATCCATAATATCTCAGTGGTATGCTGCCCTAAGGATGTTTTGAGAAAATAGGCTTTGCAAAGTAAAACAAAGTCTCTAATATCAGAGACATTAGATCATATTTAATGAACCAACAAGAGAGAAGTGATCACATGGCATAAAGGTGGCTACCCATACAGACATCTATTTATGACTAAGTTATACATATTACTTATGACGCTCAGTTTTCATAAAAAGAAAAAATGAAACCTAGAAAGTTTCTGTGGTCACAGGAACATATATTGTTTGAAAACCCCAATTACCTTACCGGTAATTAACTCTCTGGTAGTCCTCTACCAGATCTGAAAGGAGGGACAATGTTAACTTTAAATTGATCTCCAAAATTTCTCTGGACGGAGCAAAAAGATCACCCAGGTGTGCCACTATTCCAGTCTGCTGTATCAAAAATGCCATGGCTTCCGCTAATATTTCTGTAAATATTAGAGGTGCCGATGACAGGCCAAAGGGCATTGCTCTGTATTGCCAGTGATAAGTTAATCCTATCATTAATGCAAATCTCAGAAACCTTCTGTGAGCCGGATAATAGAATTCTGTGAAATACTCACCTGTAGAATTGGTATTATTAGTATACAGTACGTCCTGCTCCAGATATAATACTTACACTTGGTTATCCTCCGCCAGATGGCGCTGCACTGCAGAGACATGGAAAAACAGGCTCCTCCCGGCCCTTCAAATACCCAGCATTGAAAAGCAGTGAACAAGAAGCCGGGAGAATTTAAAACCACCCAGAACAACTGGTAATGATAACAAGATAACAATCACCATACAGGGGATCCAGAAGAATGCAAAAACCAGGGTGGGGTGGAGCAGGACGTACTGTATACTAATAATACCAATTCTACAGGTATTTCACAGAATTGTATTCTTAGTATACAGTACGTCCTGCTCCAGATATAATACTTACACTTGGGACATCCAAAAGCAGTGTCCATAAAGTAGGGTGGGATCCCCAACAGAAAACGACAACAGCAGACAGTTTAAAGCACTGTCACCTGCAGAACCATGCGGCCAAGACAGCATGAGCTGAGGCCCTAACATCAGCACTGTAAAACCTTGCAAAGGGTATGAGCCGAAGGCCAATGGTAGTGGCCTAACCAACCAGTTCAACAGCAAAACCGGTGCTGAAAAGCCCAAGAGGCATCAAGCACGCTTAGAAAAGTAATCAAGGCAACAAGGGAGATTCTTCCCCTTGCCTGAGTAGGCTTGAGTAACAGCCTGACAATCGATCGCTAATAAATTTGGCAGACGCCAAAGGCCGAAACAAGGTACCAGGAGTACATCCATTAAGGTAACAACCAGGCCCAAACCGCCCAACTCCCGAGAGCAGACGAGATCGGGCACATTCAGGATGTAATGAACACAAGCCCAAGGAACCTCAGTTCCCCTAAGGACACAGTGACTCCTAAGGAAAAAACTGCCAACACCTGTATAAGGAATGCAGAACCACTTCCTCAGCGTCGCTAGGAAGGGGGATAGCCGTGGATAAGAATATCTCGAATAAATGAACATAAGACACCTTTCAGATGTAGAGAATCCGGCTTCAGGCGGAACTCCACCTTATCCTGGTGTATCTCAAGGAATGAGGGCTAGGTAGACCGAGCCGCCCGCTAACAAACGCCTGACCAAGGTAACAGGCACCAGAAGGGAAACCTTGAGGGTAAGAACATCCAGACAGCGTCCTGAATAGGACCAAGGGATAATCCTTGCAAGCAGACGGAAAGAATTCAACTTCAATCCCAACAGGGATCATAGGAGTACATGGAGGACGAACATGAGCACCCCCTGAAGGAAGTCTTAACCAAGGAAGACCGAACCAGAGGCTGCTAAGGCAAGGTGGACAGGGCAGAGCCTGACCCAGCAGCAAACTAAGCTGGGGAACCAACTCCAATTCAAGCTGAAAGCCACACTGGAAACCTGGGAACCGAGAACGTCCAACAAGAGAATTAGACTCGCCCCAATCAATGTGGGTATGCCATACCCTACAACAACAGAAGAAGACGAGGAAGAGGCTTACTCCTAGCCTTCCCATAGTCACAAACACCGAGACAGCTAAACTTGTCTCCATCAAGATGTATGCTTCAGCAGTCAGATCGACTAGGCAGAGACCATGAATTATAGTGGCGTGAAGGGGGCCCTGAGTGATCAACTGGCACTCCTGGCAAGGTGCAGAACTACTGATCACAGTACCATGTCTGCAACCACACTATACTAGGTCAACTGGGAGCCACCAGAAGCACTGGTCCCCTTACCAGAGTAATCTTCCGCATAACCCTGCCTAGCAGAGGGAATGGAGAAGAACACACAGGACCAAGTCCTGTCAAGACGGTACTAAGGCATCCAGAACACTGACATAGGATCCTGAGACAGGGAAACAAAGGCCGATAGCCTGTGAAGGTAACGGAACCCAACAGATCCACGACTGGTTGGACTCCATAACGACACGGGGATAATCACATCCTGTCGCAGAGGGTTTTGCCGGAGCTAATATCACTAACATGCAGGGAGCATTGTCTCCGCCCGGAAGGGAACATAGACGCTCCCTGGAAGGTCCGCCAGCCCCAGGCCCCTTCCAATGGTTAATGTAGTACGTCTGACGTCAGACGGACCGAGCACCCCAGCCTGGCAAGCCAGAAGGGGAGTGGTCAAGTGAGAAAGAGCCACTGAAAAACGCTCACTGATTAGACTTCAAAAATGCGTAGGGACCCATTAAGGGACCCCCCAACACCAGAATCGCAGGGGGTTTCAGAAGTAACCATACCCTTCAACCTGAAGGTCGGCATCCAAGGTGGCCGTTTCCAGAAAAGGACAAAGGGGGGACTGCCCCCAGACAGGTCCCTCGAGTTCATCCACTTTCAAGAGAAAACCGTCATACAGGTGGGAAGGCCCACAGGCCCTGCTCCAGGGGTGCTGGATCCCTGTCCTATGTTACCAATAGAGGTCGCAGACGAGCTCAAGGGGAGCTGAGCATAAGGGACCTCTTCAGCTACTCGGGCTCCTGCCGAGCAAGTTAACAACGGCCCACCAGTTGCATCCCTGCCTGGTGTTAAGAACCAGGACAGTAGTGAGGGATTGGGCCCATGAGACCAGAATGCCCACCTAATTGCTGAGAGGGGGAGAATCTGGTAGAACCTGATCCAGGATCTTTCCTATTTATGGAGTTGCCACTTTAGGGAACAGCGATGACTCGAGGTGATGAAACACCCATCCAAATGACTCCCAATGGGCCCACCAGCCGGGTATCCAAACTATCCTGACGCAGAGACAGGGGAGTGAGGGAAGGCGTCCGGGTAGACATCGCGCGGACACGCGCCTTGGTCTCATCAGAGACATCACCATCGACAGCACTTGAGTGAACCCTCTGGGAGTTGGAGAGGCCAGATAACAGGGCCACAATTAACAGTGTTGGACTTCCAACACGAACCTGGAGAGCCTCAGAGATCTGAGGGCACAGGAATGCAAGCATAAGCATCGGAGAGTTCCCCAGACAGCAAGACGCCCACAGGGCGCAAGGTGCTGATGGCCCAACTCAAGAGTTTCCATGCAGGAAAACTGACTGTAATTAAGGAATTGCTGTGAATTCAGAAAGGGCAACCCAACCCATCCCTTGGGGGGGCTGTGGAAGGCGGTATAGCGGCCCTTGCCTCTGCCTATTACGGGCAATCTGCAAGAGGCCCTCAGACCTTGCAGGCCTATCATGGTCTGTGCCAGCAACTGAACAGGGGCAGGGACCAGGAGTACCTGGGGCCTGATAAAAAATGGGGAAGGCCGTGCAGCAAACTCTAACCTGTATATGGAGGACACAACCTCCTGAATCCACCAGAATGAGGCGAAATGCCTCCTGATAAGAGCAAGGTGCCGCAGCCATCCCCTCACCCAGCCGGGCGAGGGCGCCCCATCATGCTTGAGGGGGTTTGGCCCGCCAGTTTGGCCCGCCGGAAGGGCCAGAGCGTTGCCTGCTGCTTGCCTGCCCCAAAAATCTGGAAAGACACCCCTGGTTTCTGTTTAACATTAAGGTAGGGGGGAGGCGGGATGCTCCTGCCTCGAGGGGGCCGGGACGGCCGTCTGCGAAGGGGTGATTTGCCCTTTTTGCCGAACAGGTCTAGACGGGCCCCAAATAGGTGTTGTCCTCTGAAAGGGAGCCCAGTAAGTCTTTTTAGTAGCATCATCAGCACCCCACTGTCGTAGCCAGAGCAAGCGACGAATAGCCACGCAAGGGCGGAAGTTCTTGCACACATTCTAATTGCGTCATCTAGCGCTAATAGAATAAACTTCACAAATACATCACAATTGGAGAGTGCATTAAACACTTCCCAGGGGAGATCCTCGAGCAATTTTTTGATGAGGGTTCTAGCGGCCACCGCAGTAATGGCTGCGGCACAGACCGGACGCAGCGCCGTCCCAGCGCAAGAAAAGGCATGGGAGGCCAGCAGCTCAATGCGCCGGTCCTCAGCATCCCGAAGGGCGCTATAGGCAGGGGTTGTAATAAAGGGGGGGTTAGGGACCACTAAGATTGGCGCATCCACCACAGGGGGCGATGACCAGCAATTAACCACCTCAGGAGGAAAAGGAAGTTTACTGGGGCATTCCCATTCTTTGAGCACAAGGGCATGGAAATGAGCCTGCTCTAAAAATTTCAAACGTGCCGTCTTCAGTGTCACACTGGCCCCAGTATTCCGGGCCAGTATCATCGTGACTCCTCGGCCTCTCATCAGAAGAGCCTGAGTCAGAGAACAACTCCCCTTCCTCAGAAGGGGTATAGTCACACGGGGTAGCAAAGCCCTCAGTTCTCATAGAGCATACAGAAACATGGGGCGACAGGTGCCGCTTTCTACCAGGGCCCATTCTCTCTGACAACCTAGCAATAATCTGTTCAGCCGTAGGCAGTCTGGAAGCGGCCGCCGGCTGCAATTCCCCACTAGTAGGCGACTCAGCAGGAGACAGATTTAAGCCTGGGGAGATAGGTGAATTAAAGCTAGGTGTAGCCACTGGCTGACCAGATTGCAGGGCCAGGGCTTGCTCGGCACAGGGTACGCAGACCCCGTGCCCTGCCAGCATCAGCATGGGGTTGTCAACATGCTATACACCGCCGGTCTTGTCCCGGAGGGACCCCGGTCACATAATTCTGAGATGCCTCCATATGGTGATTAATCAAGGCGCAATATGCCAGTAGGGATTTACACAATAAGTAACCCTGGATGCCCCAAAGACCCGCTATGGAAGTGGGAGAATTTTACAAGGCCCGCTATCGCTATAATTTAACACCGGGCCGGGAGAAGCCAATGGTGTTCACCAGTCTGAAAGACATAATGGGAATAAAGGGAGTCAGAACCATGCGCAGTAAAACAAGGATCATGAAAATTGCCCGCGAGGGCACTTACAGGCCAAGGGGGGAGGAAGACCGCCACCACGCGTGCGTGCGACCAGCATCAAAATGGCGCCAAAGCGAACCTCGAAGGGCGGGCCAGAGCGGGCAGTGACGCGGAGCACGCCAACCTAGGTCTCCGCCCCCCCCGAAGAGCGCGAAGCTCTGAGGTAGATACAAACTGCAATGAGGAGCGAAGTGAATGGACACTTAGAAAAGATGATTTGCCATGAAGACGCCTCAGCGTCTGAGGCGACGTCGCCGCCCGGCGTCGCACATCCAGTAAAGGAAGAAGTGCGCGTGGTGGCGACAATTACACAGTAAGAACAAACAGCGCGGTTCTGACCCCAGGAATACTAATCCGGACAAGACTTAGGCCATAATGTGTAAAAACATACACTAAGACCTTACTACACACACACACACACACACCCCCTTTCTTTCCCCCCGAGCTACGGGGGGGAATGAGGGAGAATGGCGACCCTTTGTACAGGGCCCACCGCTAAACGGGGCATGGGCAAGTGCGGGAGGGGCATCCCCTAGAGGCTCACCATCAGCCCTAAACCGCCTACCCTTTGGTGGGGGACTGCGGTGGAGCATGGCTCCGTTAAGCACGCATGGTGCTGCCTACCTTCACCCGACCAGCGCAGCCCAGGCTGGGAGGCACATCACAGGGAGGACGGGTGGGAATAGTCCAACAGGGACGCAGGCTTTGGTAGCCCCGCTCACCTGCGAGAGAGTGATACTTCATGTCTTCGCAGTTGGCACTGCAGAGAAATCTGGGGATCTGTGGGAGGTCCCTGGGTATTTGAAGGGCCGGGAGGAGCCTGTTTTTCCATGTCTCTGCAGTGCAGCGCCATCTGGCGGAGGATAACCCAAGTGTAAGTATTATATCTGGAGCAGGACGTACTGTATACTAAGAATAAATAGGAACATGCAGATAAGCATCCAGCAAATCTACAGAAGCCATCCAGACACCCTGGAACGGAATATCTTTAATCGTAAAAATTGACGGAATCTCTTGTACTTGATTTTTTTTGTTTAACCATTTCAGGATCATGCGAAACTTTCCTCATGGTTTCTGAACCAAAAACATGTGGGAATAAAATCCTGTTCTTTACAGGTGCCACAGAACCTCCTCTATGACTGCCATTTTGCTGTGTGTAATCACTAAGGGCATGGCTTGTGGTCACCAGATCTCTGGAGCAGTGGGTCACTAATTAACTAAAGATGGAGACCACTCGGATAGTCTCTAGAATTAAGGGGTTCTGAAAGACATCCTGCCAGGCCGGAGGACAGAAGTCTTGCCCCCACCAGACATACTTCAGGATTGCTGTTTGTCTTTTGGGAAGGTTTAAATAATAAATCTCTCTTGCCCTTTAGCTTCTGAGAAGCCCAGGAATCGGCACCCTAAAAATCCTGTTGATGCTTTTTGGCTCCATCATGAGGTGGCTGAGGAGGTTTCATTAGATGGAAATTTCTTCCCCACCTCAGCTGAACGAACGCCTTCTCTAGCTCCCCTCAAATGGGACACCGCACAAATGTGACTTAGATGACTGGTCTCCCTGCCAAGTCTTGAGCCAGAGGGCTCTACGGGTACAATTAAATAAGGCCATACTCATAGCATTGGCCCTAATTGATTCTGAGGCGGCATCAGAAACGAAATTTACTGCCTTAGAAACAAATAGTAGAGCATCCAAAAGCTCCTCCTTCTGAGCATCCCCCAGTGTCAGTAATTATAGTGTGAGATGAGACTTATCCCATTCACCGATGTCATAGTTACAAAACCAGAGTCCGCCAGGAAGGCAACCAGTACCGCTAAACTGATCTCTTCCCACGAGGGGCGGGGTCCGCCCTTCCAGATCAGCAGCACACGTATGCTCAGCTGTAGCTCCTCTCACCGGCCACCAAACCCGAAGTTGAATGTTGGCCATGAGATGGGCCAGCGGCTGAATCCTGTCACAGACCAGACTCCAGCAACCCAGGACTACCCAACCGCAAGGACCTGGGCCCTGTCTGGACTAGCTCCAGGACAGGGAATTTCCCCCAGAAGTGGGAGCCCCGGCTGTAGCAGTAGAGGGCCAACCGGACCACATAGAATACTGCTGTTCGAGACATGGAGAGGGAATCCGGACCTGCCAGCCTCCTGAAAGGAAAAAAATAAAAAATAGGAACAAATCCAGCGTGTTTCGTAGGAGAAAACACAAAACATTGAGGTCCAGGAGGAAGGGGAAAGGTATATAATCATGTCCTATTTTAGGTGGGAGGAGCTACTAGCTTGTAGTAAAATGGTAGAAACCTTCCAACAATGCCTTCAAAGGACAGTCTAGGCAATGATAATATGGCAATAAGTAGCATGGGGTAAGCTCACCTAAAGCTTACCCCAGGTGCCTCACTTTCAAGCAGCACAATGTAATTGCTATTCTGATGGCCTGACAACTATTTCAGTTTGCCCTAATGTCCTGTCCTATCTCTCTCTACATACAAATATCACACAAATATACACACACAGTTTGGGAACTCCCAGTGACATTTCCGTGTTACAGCATCTACGGTCATAGGTTGAGTAGCATGGTTACTGTATGAAGGTACACTTCTGCCATCTAGTTATGTCTCAGCGGAACTACAGATGCGGCAATTTTTAGAATAGGTTTGTTTTATCCTTGGTAGTAAAAGTGATAAGAAAAAAATGTGATAGTCACAACCCAGTGAAGAAGGTATACAGAATAAAATTAAACTGGATTTTAGAGAGATTATGGAGTGGGCTACTGGCTAACAGAGTTGCGTGCAATGGCTTCTTTGGGATTTGCCTGTTCTAGTTTGCCAATTTGCGTGCACCTCCTTCATTTTAAACTGGTCTGAGCAGTTGGCGTTACAAGATATTCACACAGCGATGGTGCACAAGAATAAAACCTGTATGTGAAAAAAGTAGAGCAGTACCTACTATGTAGCATGTCTATGAGGAGGGGACCCCTTAGGGGTCTGATCTAAATGTGAAATAGTATTTACCTGCACAAAAGAAACATCAGAAGACCAAGCGGATGACTTGAAAATGTATCTACCAACAATTGGTGAGGAATATGAGGGCAGTCAGAGCCCAGTCCATCAATTCATCCACATTTTCTTAAAAACATGGGGGGTCATCAGCCCTGAAATCTATAAGATTCCAGGGCCGCAGGATCCCCCCTTCCCGGGGCATTCAGAATCAGGATGCCCGCTGTATGAAACCCCCAGGTCGCTCAGAAACACGCCTTTTTTCCTGGTCCAACGGCGCATGTATGAGCTGCGGCCGCATCCCCGCTATCCCTCTAGCAGGGTGCGTTCCCGCGTCAGGCATTTATGAATGGCTGACGCAAGTACGTTTTCCTGTTAGAGGGAAGCTGGGGATGCGACCCCCAGTGCACTCAGTGTGCTGATTGGACGAGTGGCCGAGCATGCATCATAGGACCGGGAAGAGGTGCGTTTGTTTGGGCGACCTGGGGTGTTTTGATTGGGGTGCCCCGGGGGAAAAGGCCAAAACCCAGGATACTCAAAATCATGGGTGTTGGTCCACTTTAAACAGCCTTACAAGAAATCATGTTCATATGTATCCCTTCATAGACAACCCTGCACATAAAAAATACAATTCCGTGAGTACTCACCTGTAGAATTGTTTTTACTATGCACAGCACGGCCTGCTTCATGAAGTCATTACATCTGGGTATTCCGCCACAAGGTGGCGCAGTGCACTGCAGAAGACTTGTGGCTCCTCCCGGCCCCATATAAAAACCGGAAATCAGCCACAGATCTCCAGTGTTGACAAGCAGTTATACAAGAAGCCGGGAGGTAAAAGGCAAAAAAGGTAAAAAAAAAACCTTAACTAACTTGGAACAATCACCATAAAGAGGCAACCAAGAATAACGATAACAGGGGAGGGATGAAGCAGGCAATGCCGTGCATAGAAAAAACAATTCTACAGGTGAGTACTCACAGAATTGTATTTTTCCTAATGCACAGCATGGCCTGCTTTGGTGATTGATGTAAGCTACCGCAGTACGATTGTCGGATAGAACCTGAACCGGTAAACCCTGTAGTTGAAGTGTCAGACGCGACAGAACCAAGTGGATAGCTCTGAGCTCCAAGACATTGATGGGGTTGTGAGCCTCCTGAGGACCCCACAACCCTTGATCCTTCCAGAAACCTCCCCAGCCCGACAGGCTGGCATCCGTGGTAACTGTCTCCCAACGAGGGGCCAGGAACGATCTGCCCCTCATCAGATTGCTTGATTCCAGCCACCACTGAAGGGACTGCCGAACCCTGGGAGACATCAGAAATGGCTGATCCAAGGACTGTGGACATCTGTCCCATTTCAGCAATAGATGAGTTGTAGCGACCTCATGTGGAATTGAGCAAAGGGGACTGCCTCGAAGGAGGCCACCATAAAACCCACCAGAGTCATCCCTAGCCGAATGGAAGGGCGAGGGTTGGTCAGGAGAACACGTATCAGATCCTGAACCCTCTGCACCTTTGGCTGAGGTAGGAACACTCTGGCCTGACTGGTATCCAGATTCATGCCCAGAAAGGAGATCTCCCTTGATGGGGAGAGAGAGGACTTGGGGTGGTTGATCACCCATCCGAACCTTTCCAGCGTCGCCACCACTGTCCTGGTGTCCAACTGCGCCTGGCAGAGGGTAGAAGCTGTAATGAGTAGGTCGTCCAAATACGGCACAATGTGAATGCCCTGGGCTCTGAGCAGGGCCATTATGCCCGCCAGAACCTTGTTAAACACCCTCGGTGCCGAGGTCAGCCAGAACGGGAGGGCCACAAACTGAAAATACTGATCTCCCACCACGAACCTGAGAAATCTCTGGTGTGCTGGGAAAATTGGTACATGAAGGTAAGCATCCTTGATGTCTATGGACGTCATTAAATCCCCCTGACGAAGGGAACCGATGGCTGAGCGCAGAGACTCCATGCGGAACTTCTTGGTTCTGATGAACCTGTTGAGAAGCTTCAAATCCAGGATGGGTCTTATGGAGCCATCCTTTTTGGGAACCGTGAAGAGGTTGGAATAATAGCCCTGGCCTCTCTCTGAAAGAGGCACCGGGCATATGACCGCCATGTCCAGGAGATTCTTTACAGCCAACAGGAGCCCCTGCACCGCCCGAGGATCCGATGGCACCCGAGACCTTAGGAATCTGGGAGGAGGCCGGGACTTGAACTCCAGTTTGTACCCAGACGAGACCACTTCCAATATCCACTTGTCTGTGACACTCTGGGCCCAGACCTGGAAGAAGAGCCGCAGCCGTCCCCCCACCCGCAAGAGTGAGGGCGCCCCCTCATTGTTGAGCTGGCTTGGCAGCGGGCTTGGGCCTGGAACCCCAGGTAGAGGCCGGACGGGCACGTCCTCTACCTCTGTTCCAGGAATCACCTCTAAAGCCAGAGTAGGCAAGACCTCTGCCCCCTCTGGCACTGCGAAAGGAAGGATTAAAGGAGCTTGCCCCCCGAAAGGTGCAACGCAGCTTCTTACGCTGAGGTAGCTTTCCACCCTTCGCCACAGAATCCAATTTGTCTCCAAACAGCCACGTTCTCAAAAAGGGCAAAGCTGTAAGTGACTTCTTGGCCGCAATGTCAGCCGCCCACTGGCGCAGCCAGAACGATCGGGGCAGGGCCACCAACAGGGCCGAAGTTCTACTACACATGGTAATAGTGTCGTCCATAGCCGACAAAACAAAATTCATGAACAATTCGCACCTCTTAAGGGTAGTGAATTCAACGCTGTCCGGGTTGAGCTGGGACCCATTTAACATGTCCCTGATCTCCGACCTGGTGGCCACAGCCACGAGTGCCGATGAACAGACAGGCCGCAAGGCTGAACCCACACTGGCAAAGTCATGACATGCTATCTGATCAATGCGCTTGTCCTCGCCATCCTTAAGGGTAGTGGCGTCAGGAGTATGTACAAAGGAGGTGTTGGACAATCCTAAGATGGGCGCATCAACCTCGGGAGGGGAAGACCAGCGCTTCACCACGTCCACCGGAAAGGGATACTTCCTATCCCATCCCTGAGGAACACCATGAAGGCGACTCGGCTTCTCCCATTCTCTAAGAATCATGCTGTCAAAATGATCCTGATTTGGAAACTCCAAGCGGGGCTTAGAGAACCCAAAGAATTCCCCCTTCTTCGGAGGGGCCACCGCTGGTGGGGAAATACCCAAAACCTCTGATAGATGGGTCAGGACCCAGGGAGTATACACAGCATCCCCCAGCGCCTGCCCGGCATCAGAATCAAAGAACTGCAGTTCCTCAGTCTCAGATTCATCAAATAATTCCCCCTCCTTGAGCGGGGAATAATCAGCCCAGTCAGGGGAGTCATAATCATCAAAAACAATTACCGGCGTAGCCGGTGACAGAAGCCTTATCTTAGCAGGGGCCTTTTTGCCCACTGAGCTAGAAATAATTTTCTCGAGGTTGGCCAGCCTAGCACATACATCCGAGTGCGACTCCCCACTAATGACAGTGTCACTTGGGGTACGGATGATGCAGGGGAGGGGTAGGAGATGAGGCGGGAGGCACGGACCCAGACGCCTGGGATCCCGACTGCCGCGTAATGGCCTGTTACGCACATGGTATGCAAATTAGTAGTAATAGTAGTAGCAGTATTAGCCGGGATTGTCCAGAAGGGAGCCCAAGCCCGGTATCATGTGGAGCCCCAATATGGTGATTTTAAGGTAGTCGCAATGATCAGAGGGAATTATGCTGGTAAGCAACCCGGGATGTCCCTATAAGTCCTGAGTGAGAGGATTTATAAGTGCCCCAAATTACAGCTAGGGACCCTAGGACCGGGAGAACCCCATTATAAGCAAGGCACAGGGAGTCCTCCTGAAAGACACAAGATATGTGGCCATAAGCACATGCATACACACAGCAACAGCAAAATAAATACATGTCATAAGAAAACAATAGCAGAGAGGCCAGCGCTGCCCCAAGCGGCGACTGATGCATATTGGCCAAGTATAGCAAGAAGAGGGGGGAGCCCAGCAGGGCACTCACCCATCGCAGAAAATGGCGTCCTATTCAGCCAGAAGCGCCTGAGAGGGAAAGGGAGAAGGGGCGGGCCAGCGCGGATCACGTGCCACGCCCGGTCCCGCCCCCTTCCCTCCAAGTTCTGTAATGCGGTTCCCATCAATGGGATAGGCCCTCAATGGTGCCAACAGAAGGGGGCGAGCCGCGAAAACGCGTGAGCGCCCGGCCCCGCCCCGCCCCCTCACAGAATCAGCCTGAGGGGAAGAAGCTCCCCAGACTGCAGGCAGAGCGCACACTCACATATATAAAGTGAAAAATAGAAGAACATCCGCCCCCCCTCCCCCGCTGGAAGGTAACAGGGGACCCGGAAGGGGGAGAATCCCTCACCAAAAGGGTGTAAGGGAATTAAATGGGGATGGGGCATCCCAAACCGGGATCACCAACCCAGATGCTGCCTACCCCCTTGTATGGGGTCTCACGGGGGAGCATGGTGAAGGCTACCATCACCCGGACCTGCAGCCAAGGCTGGGAGGCTAGAAATGGGCTTAATGCATAAAGGTCCGGGCAGAAAGAGCACAACATGGCTGGGTGTAAACCCGGCTTACCTGCAAGGAAGAGCAGCATACATCTTCTGACTTGCTCACCATCCTGCAGAGAAGGAACTCGGGAATGTGTGGGAGGTCCCAGGTATTTATGGACCGGGAGGGGCTTCTTTTTTGCTTTCATCTCTGCAGAAGTTCGCCCTCTACTGGACCATAACCCATATGTCATAAATAGTGGAAGAGGGGTGTGTGACATACTTGGAATATAGGCCTGCTCCACCGCCTGACGGATCCACTTGCTGATAGTGGATTTAGCCGGAGGAAAACCCTTCCTAGGTCCAGCAGGAAGAACAAAAAGAGCGTCAGATTTCCTGAAAGACTCAGTAGCAACCAAATAAAACTTTAGAGCCCTGACAACATCCAAAGAGTGAAGGGTCCGCTCCTTGGAATTAGCAGGGTTAGGACACACAGAAGGCAAAAATACCATTTTGTGAGTACTCACCTGTAAAATGGGTATTACGAGTATGTCACACACCCCGCTTCCAACATTCATGACACTTGGGTAACCAGCCTGTAGAGGGCGATCTTGCAGAGATAACATGAGAAAAAGGAGCCCCTCCTGGTCCATAAATACCCGGGACCCTCCACTATTCCTCAGTCTTTTAAAAAAAGCAGTGAAGAACCAGGAAGAGCAAATTATATAGTGAAAAATAAGAAACACCATATAAAGGATCCCAGAACAAAAAAGGGCGGGGGAAGCGGGGTGTGTGACATACTCGTAATACCCATTTTAAAGGTGAGTACTCACAAAATGGTATTATTCCTAGTATGTCACACACCCCGCTTCCAACATTCATGACACTTGGGACATCCAATAGCAGTGTCTGTAATGGGCGGGGATCCTACAAGGAAAATAAGGCATAACTTAAATTACTGCAGCTTGCAGAACCTTGCGACCAAAAGCAGCATCCGCTGAGGCCCGCACATCAACCTTGTAAAACTTAGAAAAAGTGTGAACCGAAGACCAAGTAGCAGCCTTGCAAACTTGTTCAACAGAAGCCTGGTGCTGAAAAGCCCAGGATGCACCAACAGCACGAGTAGAATGAGCAGTAACACGAAAAGGGGGAAACCTTCCCCTTAGCAGAATAGGCCCCAACAATGGCCTGACGAATCCATTTACTAATGGAAGATTTAGCGGGTGCCAAACCCTTCCTAGGCCCAGAAGGCACAACATAAAAGGCATCTGTCTTACAGAAAACAGAAGTAGTAACCAAATAATACTTAACACAACGAACATCCAAAGAATGTAAAACCCTATCCTTGTTATTACTAGGATTAGGGCACAATGAAGGAAGAACTATATCCTGATTTAAGTGGAAGGCAGACACCTTTAGGAAGAAAATCTGGTTTAAAACGGAAAACCACCTTATCCTGATGCCTCTCATAGTAAGGAGCCTGTTTTGAAAAGGGCCGCCAATTCAGAAACTCGAAGGACGGAGGTAATAGCAACCAAAAAGGCAACTTTCTGAGTGAGAATATGAAGAGGAACCTCCTGTAAAGGTTCAAAAGGAACCACCTGCATAGCAGAGAGCACCAGATTAAGATCCCAAACTGGAAGTAGCTTTCTAGGAGGCAGCACATGCGTGACCCCCTGGAAAAAAGTCTTAACCAAAGGGTGAAGAGCAAATGACCTTGAAAGAAAATAGCCAAAGCAGAAACCTGCCCTTTCAAAGTACTAATCTGGAAGCCCAAATCCAGACCCCGTTGCAGAAACTCCAAAATCCTAGGGATCGAAAATACCCTGCAAGGCAGGGACTCACACCAGTCAATATAGGACCTCCAAGTCCTGTAATAAACCACAGAGAAAGACTTCTTTCTAGCTCTAACAAGAGTCAGAATGACTCATCAGAAAGGCCTTCCTCCTTCAAGATGGAGATTTCAGCAGCCACGCCGTCAAAGCCAGCGTTGGTAAATTGGGGTAACAAAGTTGACCCTGAGTTAAGAGATCTGGAAGAAGAGGCAGAGGCAACAGATCCTCTGCCAGCCTTGTGACCTCTGCGAACCACAGGCGTCTTGGCCACTTTGGAGCCACCAGAATTGCTGGTGCCCCTTCCAGAACCAACTTGCGCACCACCTTGCTTATCATGGAGAATGGGGGAAAAATATACAGGAACCCCAGATCCTTCCAGGCAAGAGACATGGCATCCACTGCCAGAGGATCCTGGGATAGAGACACAAAGACTGGAAGCTTGTAGTTGTGGCGAGACGCAAACAGGTCCAACCGCGGAGTCCCCCACTTGTGACAAAGGAAATGAAAGACCTCGGGGTTGAGAGACCATTCTCCCTGGCGAGCGCATGTGGAGTCTGCCTACACATTCTCTATCCCCGGAATGTAAACTGCCGATATGCAGGGAACATCGATCTCTGCCCACTGAAGGATCAGAGACACTTCCGTGAGGGCACCCCAACTGCGAGTCCCTCCCTGGTGATTGATGTATGCAACTGCTGTTCGGTTGTCTGACCGAATCTGAACCGGCAAACCCCGCAAGAGATGAGCCAGTCGGAGCAGCACAAGACGAATGGCCCGAAGTTCCAATAAATTGATTGGGAGTCCCCCACAACCCCTGAAACCGGTGTCTCCTCCAGATGCCCCCCCCCAGCCCGTAAGGCTGGCATCTGTGGTGACCAACTCCCAACAAGGGGTCAGAAATGATTTGCTGTCCCTGACATTGCTCGAAATCAGCCACCACTGGAGGGACTGCAGGACGAGGGGAGACAACAGACAAGTCCGATTCAAAGACAACGGGCGCTTGTCCCACTTCGCCAGGAGAAAGAGCTGAAGCGTCCTCAACTGAGCAAAAGGAACCGCTTCGAGCGTGGCCACCATCAACCCTACTAATCTCATTCCCAAGTGGATAGGCTGATGAAGATTGGACAGGAACAGATGAATTAAATCCTAAATCAGAACAATCTTGGACTGAGGAAGAAATACCCTGGCCTAAAGGGTATCCAGAATCAAGCCCAGAAAGGGAATCTCCCTTACGGGACAAAGAGGATTTGGCATGGTTTATCACCCAACCAAACCTCTCTAGTGTAGTCACCACTGTTCTGGTGTCCAGTTCCGTCTGATTGAAAGATGACGCTGTGACGAGCAAGTCGTCCAGCAATGGCACGATGCGAATGCCCTGGACCCTGAGAATAGCCATTACTCCTGCCAGGACCCTGGTAAACACTCTTGGGGATGGAGTGAGACCGAATGGAAGAGCCGCAAACTGAAAATGGTGGTCTTCTACTGTGAATCTGAGAAACCTTTGGTGAGCTGCAAAAATAGGAATGTGCAGATAAGCATCCTTGATGTCTATGGACGTCATAAAGTCCCCCTGGCGGAGAGCGTCGATCGTTGAACGCAACAACTCCATGGGGAACCTTCGGAAACTAATAAACTGATTGAGTCGTCTCAGATCTAGAATAGGCCGAACAGAGCCGTGCTTTTTTGGGAACCGTAAATAGGTTGGAGTAAAACCCCAGACCTCTTTCCGCTGGAGGAACCTGGCGGATAACATCCATGTTTAAAAAGTGCGCCACAGCTGCCCGGAGCCCCTGTGCGATTACTGGATCTGCGGGCATCAGAGACCTGAAAAATCTGGGAGGAGGCCGAACCTCGAATTCCAGCTTGTAACCGGAGGACACAACTTCCAGAATCCATCTGTCTGATACCTCTTGACCCAAGCCTGGAAAAAAGAATCGCAGCCGTCCCCCCACCCGTACGGGTGAGGGCGCCTCCTCATTGCTGGGCAGGCTTGGAAGTGGACTTGGGCTTAGACCCCCAACTCTGACCTGGACGGCCACATCCTCTTCCTCTGTTCCATGCAGTCCCCCTTGGGGCTGAAAAGGGCCGATCCTCTGCCCGTTCTGGAACCACGAAAGGAAGCCGATCCCCGAAAGCAACAACGTTGCTTATTACGCTGAGGCAATTTGCCTCCTTTAATGACAGAATCCAACTTCACAACAAAGAGGCGTAATCCCCCAAAGGGAAGTGCTGTAAGCGACTTCTTTGCCACCGTGTCAGCCGCCCACTGGCGTAGCCAAATAGACCGCCGAATCGCAACAAGCAAGGCCGAAGTTCTGCTACACAAGACCGTGGAATCATCTAAAGCAGAAAGTACAAAAGACACAAATCACATCGCTAGAGAGCGGAAAACTCATCAGAGGCTGGATCAAGCCCTGAGGTATTCAATAGGTCTCTAATAACAGACCTAATAGCGACTGCCATAAGTGCGGAGGCACCCACAGGCCGCAAGGCCAAGCCAACGCTAGCAAACGCATGGCAAGCCATTTGATCAATACGTTTGTCCTCCCCATCCTTAAGGGAAGTAGATTCCGGAGAATGCAAAACAGAGGAATTGGACAAACTGAACACAGGTGAATCCACCACAGGTGGGATGACCAACGCTTACAGTGATTTTTTTTTTTTTATCCCAGCCCAAAGGAATGCCAGGAAGCCGCGCAGGCTTTTCCCATTCCTTAAAGTGGACCAATACCCAGGATTTTCACTATCCTGGGTGTTGGTCCACTTCAGCGGGGCATCCGAGATCAGGATGCCCTGCTGTGTGAAACTCCCCCCAAAAGCCCCAAAAAACGTACCTCTTCGGCGACGGACAAGCGACAGATAAGCCGCCGCCGCCTCCCTCTTACAGGGAGCGCGCCTGCGCCGGCCATTCGCAAACAGCCGGCGCGGGCACTGCTAGTGGGGCGCGCGGGAGGCGGCGGCGGCTGATCCGTCGCCGATAAGGTAAGGTTTTTTTAGGGCTTTTGGGGGGGGGGGGGTTCACCCCGCGGGACATCCCGATCTCGGATGCCCCGCGGTGAGGGAGGTGATCACCCCTGGGTGTTGGTCCACTTTAAGAATGATATCTTCAAAATAAATAAATTCAAAAACGAGGCTTGGAGGCTCCAAAGAACTCCCCTTTCTGAGGAGGGACTGCTTCTGGGAAATCAACGGCCAGAGCTAAATGTTTTCTTTTAGCTGAGGCCTTCTTGGCCACAGAGCTAGACATTTATTTTTCAATGTGAGCCAATCAGGCACATACATCAGAAAGCGACTCTCTACCCATGACAATATCACTGGGGGTATGGACAAGACAAGGTGGTGTGGGGGAAGAGGCAGGAGCCACCGACCCTGAGGCTTGGGCCCCTGACTGCTGCATTATAACCAATTGAACACAAGATACACAAGAAAAAATGCGTTATCCCCAACAAGGGATGCCCCACATCGCAAACACTGCAGAGTCTGTCCCGCAGGTACTGAAAAAGCCAGTATCCTGAGATGCCTCCATATGGTGTTTATTAAAATACTTAATTCTTTTATAGTCGCCAAGTATATGGGATTTTTAAAGCTGGAGCTACCCGGGATGCCCCTTAATAGTCCCTAGGTGGGAGGATTTTAAACAAGGACCAGGAGAAACCCCTATTAAGAGAGTTTCCCCCTGGAAGATAGAGAAAACACAATAAGCCTTATGCATATGCAAGAAAGAAATGACAGTAAATAAAAAAGATTTCCCTTTAGTATAACTAAAGGGTACTCACAGTGACCACAACGGCCCAGCGACAGCCCTGCGACCAATCGATATAAGAAAAGCCCAGCAGCAGCACCAACGCAGCAGCCAGGACCAGTGGAGGCCAGCACCAGAACAGGAACCAGCAAACCACATATCAAACAGGAAGAGGAAGCAGAACTTCGACGCCGACTCGAAGCCCCGCCCACCACCTAGCACTGCTCAGAGAGCAGAGGGTGGGTCAGCCAAGGACAATAGCATGACATCATAGAACGGGGCCGAACGAAAAAAAGAGAGGGAAATTTAAAAAACCCAAAACAGGTATGTCACTTTCTTATTATTTCCCTTTTTTTAAAAAAAAAAACACAAATGCATAGGCCAAAAGATACTCCCTAAATAAAGATTCCTCCCCCCCCCATCACCCCAGCAGGGTCCAGGAGGGCCAAAAGGGGGGGGAAAACAATCACCCAATAGGCACAAGGAGATTTAAAGGGACGGGGCATCCCATGCCGGGGGACACCAACCCGGATTCCGCCTACCCCTTATTTGAGGTCTCACGGAGGGAGCAAGCTCCCATATACACCCAAGGGTGTATCTACCTTTGCCCAAGCCCATCAGCCAAGGCTGGGAGGCATAACATAAATATCACAATACAAAAATGTGGCTTTAGGCAGAAATAGAAAAAGGCCGGGCGTAACCCGGCTACCTGCAGGAAGGAGAGTCATCTTCTGAATGCTTCGCCGACTGCAAAGAGACGAAAAATACAATTCTGTGAAATTCTCACCTGTAGAATTGATATTATAAGTATACAGTACGTCCTGCTCCAGATATAGTACTTACACTTGGGTTATCCTCCGCCAGATGGCGCTGCACTGCAGAGACATGCAAAACAGGCTCCTCCTGGCCCCTCAAATACCCAGGGACCTCCCACAAATCCCCAGCATTGAAAAGCAACGAACGAGAACCCGGGAGAATTTAACCACCAACTGGTAACTACAAGAATGATAACAATCACCATACAGGGGATCCAGAATAATGCAAAAAAAAAAACAGGGTGGGGTGGAGCAGGACGTACTGTATACTTATAATATCAATTCTACAGGTGAGAATTTCACAGAATTGTATTATTCTTAGTATACAGTACGTCCTGCTCCAGATATAGTACTTACACTTGGGACATCCAATAGCAGTGTCAATAAGTAGGGTGGGATCCCCAACAAAAGGTAACAGCAGACAGTTTAAACCACCACTAACCTCAACCTTGTAAAACTTTGAAAATGTATCAACAGAAGACCAAGTAGCGGCCTAGCAAACTTGTTCAACAGAAGCCTGGTGCTGAAAGGCCCAAGAGGCACCAATAGCACGAGTAGAATGAGCAGTAAGGCGAAAGGTAGGACTCTTCCCCTTAGCAGAATAGGCCTGAATCACAGCCTGACGAATCCAAGCGCTAATAGTAGACTTGGAAGAAGCCAAAAACCTTTTCTAGGACCAGAAGGAACCATCCCATCCAAGTAATGACCAGGCCCAACGCCGCCTAGCCCCCGAGATCGGGCGCATTCAGGATGGAGAGACCGTAGGCCCAAAGGAGCATCAGTGCTCCTAAAGGACACAGTGACTACCAAGGAATACTTCCAACACCTGTCCAAGGAATACAGAACCCTTTCCTCAGCGTTGCTAGGAATAGGGCACAAGAAGGAAGAACGGTATCTCGAATCAAATGAACAGAAGACACCACCTTTAAGCAGAAAGTCCGGCTTAAAGCGGAACACCACCTTATCCTGGTGTCTCTCAAAGAATGGGGGCTAGATAGACAGAGCCGCCAACTCAGACACATGTCTGACCGAAGTAATAGCCACCAGAAAGACAACCTTGAGGGTAAATACAGCCATAACAGCATCCTGAATAGGTCCAAGGGAACACCCTGCAAGGCAGACAAAACCAGGTTCAAATCCCAACAGGGACCATAGTATTACGTGGGGGACGCACATGAGTAACCCCCTGAAAGAAAGTCTTAACCAAGAAAACTGAGCTGAAAGACTTCTGAAAGAAGACGGACAGGACAGAGACCTGACCCTTCAGAGTACTGAGTTGGAGACCCGACTCCAACTCATGCTGTAATAACAGAGAACACCCGACAAAGAAGAGACCTAGACTCACACCAATCAATGTAGGTATGCCATACCCTATAATAGATGGAAGAAGAAGTTTTCTTCCTAGCCTTCACCATGGTCTCAACCACCGAGGCAGACAAGCCCTTTCTCCATCAAGATGGAGGTTTCAGCAGCCAGGCCGTCAAAGCCAGAGTTTGTAAATTGGGATGGCGCAAGGGGCCCTGAGTGAGCAGATCTGGCACCCCTGGCAGAACGTACTGGTCTACTGACATCTGCACCACGTCTGCGAACCACACTCTTCTTGGCCACCCGAGGGCCACCAGAATCACTGGCACCCTTTCCAGAGCAGGGGGAATGGAGAAAAGACATACAGAATAGAATGTCCTGCCATGACGTTACTAAGACATTCTTGACCACAGCCAGAGCATCCTGAGAAAGGGAAACAAGGCCGAGAACTTGTGAACATGACGGGACACAAAACAGAACCACAACCGGTTGTTCCCCATAGAGACACAGGGATTGGCACACCCTGTTGCAGAGGGACCCTCACCGGAGCGTATACCGCTGATATGCAGGGAACATTGTCCTCCGCCCAGATAAGGATCAGAGACACTTCCTGGAGGACCCTCCTGCTCCGGTTCCCTCCCTGATTATTAATGTAGGCCCCACCTCCCCTGGAACCGCAGGGACTTCCAGAAGAAGACCCCCCCCCAAACCTGGTAGATTGGCATCCATGGTGACCGTCTCCCAGGAAGGGACAAGAAGGGAACTGCCCCCAGACAGGTTCCTTGAGTTCATCCACTACAAGAGGGACCTCCTCACCAGGGAGGAAGGCACACATAGCCTGCTTCAGGGATGCTGGGTCCTTATCCCGTAGAACCAATAGGAGAAGTTGCAGAAGGCCCCAAGGGGGAATGAGCATAAAGGGCCGCTTCGGAGCACGCCACCAACGGGCCCACCAGCTGCATCCCCTACCTGGTGGAGGAACGGGGACAGCTATGAGGGACTGAGCCCATGCAACCAGATTGTCCACTTTATTGCTGAGGAAGGAAGATCCTTGCTTGAACTGTATAAGATTCATTCATAAGAATGGAGTTACCAATGAAGGGGACAATGAGGACTTGGGGTGTTTGATCACCCCTCCAAATGGCTCCTACTTTAATGGACACCCCCAGCCGAGTATCCAACGTAGCCTGACGTAGAGACTGGGAAGTGATGAGGACGTCCAGGTAGGTCATCAATCGGACGCCCCTTGGTCTCAGAGACATCACCCCCCGTCAGCACCTTGGTGAGCACTCTGGGAGCCGAAGAGAGGCCAGATGACAAGGCAGCAGTGTTGGCCAACCAACGCGAATCTGAAGAACCTCGGTGTCCAGAAGACACAGGGAAGTGAAAATACCATATTTTTCGCCCTATAAGACACACTTATTTTTCCCCAAAAGTGGGGGAAAATGTCAGTGCGCCTTATCGGGCGAATGTAAAAAAAAAAAAAAAAAAAATTAAAAAAAAACTCACCCGTCCCCGGCGCTCCCGCGTTGTCTGGCACACTGCGAGAGGAGCGGCGGGGGCTCTGTCCCGGCCCCGCCGCTGCGATCGCTGTCTTTTCAGGCAGCGATGACAGCGGCGGGGCCAGAGACAGAGCCCCCGCTCCTCCATCTGCTGCCGGGCTCAGAGCACACGCGAGCACGAAGGTCCCGGCAGTGGGTGGGCGTGGCCTGCACCGGCGCAGGCCACGGCCACCCACTGCCCGGACCTTCGTGCTCGCATGTGGAGAAGCAGATGGAGGAGCGGCAGGGGCTCTGTCTCTGGCCCCGCCGCTGTCATCGCTGCCTGAAAAGACAGCGATCGCAGCGGCGGGGCCGGGACAGAGCCAGCTCGTGAATGGGGTGGGCGTGGCCTGCGTCGACGCTGCGGCGCAGGCCACGCCCACCCCATTCACGGAGCCGGACGCTCAGCGCAGCGGTGTCAGCGGACAGGTGAGTTTAACTTTTTTTTTTTTTTTCATATGGCGGCCTGCCTATACTAATGGGGGGAGGGGGGTGGGAATGGGGGGAGAGGGGCCACACTGCCTATGGGAATGGGGGGATGGGGATGCCACACAGCCTTTGGGAATGGGGGGAGGGGTATGCCACACAGCCTATGGGAATGGGGGGAAAGGGATGCCACACAGCCTTTGGGAATGGGGGGAGGGGTATGCCACACAGCCTATGGGAATGGGGGGAGGGGGATGCCACACAGCCTATGGGAATGGGGGGAGGGGGATGCCACACAGCCTATGGGAATGGGGGGAGGGGGATGCCACACAGCCTATGGGAATGGGGGGAGGGGGATGCCACACAGCCTTTGGGAATGGGGGGAGGGGTATGCCACACAGCCTATGGGAATGGGGGGAAAGGGATGCCACACAGCCTATGGGAATGGGGGGAGGGGGATGTCACACAGCCTATGGGAATGGGGGGAGGGGGATGCCACACAGCCTATGGGAATGGGGGGAGGGGGATGCCACACAGCCTATGGGAATGGGGGGAGGGGGATGCCACACAGCCTATGGGAATGGGGGGATGCCACACAGCCTATGGGAATGGGGGGAGGGGGATGCCACACAGCCTATGGGAATGGGGATG
The DNA here is from genome assembly GCA_027917425.1 of Gastrophryne carolinensis. Classification (NCBI taxonomy): domain Eukaryota; kingdom Metazoa; phylum Chordata; class Amphibia; order Anura; family Microhylidae; genus Gastrophryne; species Gastrophryne carolinensis. Next base: position 221,323,244 of record CM051234.1, read on the forward strand.
CCACACAGCCTATGGGAATGGGGGGATGCCACACAGCCTATGAGAATGGGGGGAGGGGGATGCCACACAGCCTATGGGAATGGGGATGCCACACAGCCTTTGGGAATGGGGGGAGGGGAATGGTGGGAGGGGTATGCCACACAGCCTATGGGAATGGGGGGAGGGGGATGTCACACAGCCTATGGGAATGGGGGGATGCCACACAGCCTATGGGAATGGGGGATGCCACACAGCCTATGGGAATGGGGGATGCCACACAGCCTATGGGAATGGGGGATGCCACACAGCCTATGGGAATGGGGGATGCCACACAGCCTATGGGAATGGGGGATGCCACACAGCCTATGGGAATGGGGGATGCCACACAGCCTATGGGAATGGGGGATGCCACACAGCCTATGGGAATGGGGGATGCCACACAGCCTATGGGAATGGGGGATGCCACACAGCCTATGGGAATGGGGGATGCCACACAGCCTATGGGAATGGGGGATGCCACACAGCCTATGGGAATGGGGGGAGGGGGATGCCACACAGCCTATGGGAATGGGGGGAGGGGGATGCCACACAGCCTATGGGAATGGGGGGAGGGGGATGCCACACAGCCTATGGGAATGGGGAGAGGGGGATGCCACACAGCCTATGGGAATGGGGGGAGGGGGATGCCACACAGCCTATGGGAATGGGGGGAGGGGGATGCCACACAGCCTATGGGAATGGGGGGAGGGGGATGCCACACAGCCTATGGGAATGGGGATGCCACACAGCCTATGGGAATGGGGGGGAGGGGGATGCCACACAGCCTATGGGAATGGGGAGAGGGGGATGCCACACAGCCTATGGGAATGGGGAGAGGGGATGGCCACACAGCCTATAATAATGGGGGGAGGGGGATGCCACACAGCCCATGCTAATGGGGAGAGGGGGATGCCACACTGCCTATGGGAATGGGGAGAGAGGGATGCCACACAGCCTATACTAATGGGGGGAGGGGGAAAGCCACACAGCCAATGGGAATGGAGGGAGAGGTGGATGCCACACAGCCTATACTAATGGGGGGAGAGGGGGATGCCACACAGCCAATGGGTTTATGGGGAATGGGGGATGCCACACTGGATATACGGGGAATGGGATGGGGGCATGCTACACTGTCTATGGAATGGGGGCATCCCACACGGCCTATGGGAATTGGATAGGGGAATGCCACACTGTCTGTAATGGTGCGTTTTTGGTTTAAAATTTTTTTTTCTTATTTTCTTCCCCCAAATCCTAGGTGCGTCTTATGGGCAGGTGCGTCTTATAGGGCGAAAAATACGGTAAGCCTCATTGAGCTCCACAGACGGCAAGAAGCCCCCGACGCACAAGGAGCTGATGGCCGAGCGCAGTGTTTCCATGCAGAAACCGCCTGTAATTGACGAATTGCTGAAAAAACGTGAATCCAGAATGGGCCAGACTGACCCATCCTTTTGGGGAACTGTGGAAAGGTTGGTGTAGCGGCCCCTGCCTCTGCCTGTTAAGGGCAATCTGCAAGAGACCCCCAGACCCGCAGGCCTTGCATGGCCTGCACCAGCACCTGAGCAGAGGCAGGGACCAGGAATACCCGGGACCTGATAATCTTGGGGGAGGCCGCACAGCAAACTATCTAGTAGCCGGAGGACACTACCTCCTGAATCTACCAGTCTTAGGCGTGACGCCTCCTGACATGAGCAAGGTGCCGCAGCCATCCCCTCACCCAGACGGGCGAGGGCGCCCCATCATGCCTGAGGGGACTTGGGGGAAGATTTGAGCTTAGCCCCCTGGAGGAGCCAGGACATTGTCTGCTGCTCCTGGGACAGGAATCTGCGCGAGCCCCCGTGAAGGACACCCCTGGTACCTGTTTAACACCCTGGTAGGGGGTAGAAGGGGTGCCCTGGCCCCGAAGGGGCCGAGACAGCCGCCTGCGTTGGGGTAACCTACCCCTTCTTACCAAACAGGTCTAGACGGGCCCCAAACAGACGTCGCCCTTTAAAAGGCATCCCGGTAAGAGCCTTCTTTGCCGCATCATCAGCACCCCACTGTCGCAGCCAGACCAAGCGACGTATAGCCACCACAAGGGCAGAAGTTCTTGCACACATTCTGATGGTGTCATCCAATGCTAATAGGATACATTTTACAAACACCTCACAAATGGAGAGTGCATTAAACACATCCCAAGGGAGATCATCAGGGGGACGATCAAGCATCTTTCTGATGAGGGTTCTAGCGGCCACGGCAGAGGCACAGACCGGGCGCAGCACCGTCCCCGCACATGCAAAGGCGTGGGAGGACAGCAGGTCAATGCGCCGGTCCTCAGCATCCCGAAGGATAGTATAAGCCGGGATTGTAATAAAAGGGGGGTTAGGTAGCCCTATGATCAGGGCATCCACCTCGGGGGGGATGACCAACATTTAACCACCTCAGGGGGGAAAGGATACTTCTCATCCCAATCCCCTGGGACCCCGGGCAGTTTACTGGGGCACGCCCATTCCTTGAGCACAAGGGTATGGAAATGTGCCTGCTCCAGGAATTCCAAACGTGATGTTTCTGTATGGAAACGCTCCCCTCTTTGCCTGGGAGCCTCACCAGGGGGAGAGATAGACAGAACCTCAAAGATCTGGATCAACAATCTGTCAGTGTCATCCTGGACCCAGGGGTCAGGGCCAGAGACTTCATGACCAGTCGGACTCTCATCAGATGAACCTGAGTCAGAAAAGAGCTCTCCATCAGAAGGGGTATAGCCACACAGTCATAAACTCCTCAGATCCCATAGGGAAAACGGTAACATTAGGCATCAAGTGCCGCTTCTTACCAGGGCCCTTACGCGCTAAAGACCTCGCAATGATCTGTTCAGCCGTAGGCAATCTATGAGACAAATCAGGCAGAGAATCCCCACTTGTGTGCGACTCAGCAGGAGTGAGATTTAAGCCTGTGGAAGTGGGTGAAGTAAGGCGAGGTGCAGCCACTGGCCGGCCAGAATGCAAGTCCAGCGCTTGCTCAGCACAGGGTACGCAGACCCGTGCCCTGTCAGCGTCAGCATGGGGTTGTCCACACGCGATGCACAGCCGGTCTTGTCCCAAGGTGACCCCGGTCACATTATCCTGAGATGCCTCCATATGGTGATTTTTGGGCACAATATGCCAGTAGGGATTGACGCTATAAAGCAACCCTGGATGCCCCAATGACCCGCTAGTGAAGTGGGAGAATTTTACAAGGCCCAACTAACAATTATACCGGGCCGGGAGAAGCCAATGGATTCGCCCTTCTGAAAGACACAATGAGAAGAAAAGGGTGTCAGAGGGCCCGCGAGGGCACTTACGGACCACGGCAGCCAAGAACGTCACACGCGCGCACGAACACACCCCCCCTCTCTTTCCCCCCCGAGCTACGGGGGGGGGGGGGGAAAGAGGGAGGATGGTGGCCCTTTGTACAGGGCCCACTGCTACACGGGGCAATAATGCGGGAGGGGCATCCCATAGAGGCACACCATCAGCCTATACCGCCTACCCTTTGGTGGGGGACTGCGGTGGAGCAGCGCTCCATAAGCACGCAAGGTGCTGCCTACCTTCACCCGACCAGCGCAGCCCAGGCTGGGAGGCACATCACAGGGAGGACGGGTGGGAATAGTCCAACAGGGCCGCAGGCTTTAATAGCCCCGCTCACCTGCGAGAGAGTGATACTTCATGTCTTCGCAGTCAGCACTGCAGAGAAATCTGGGGATTTGTGGGAGGTCCCTGGGTATTTGAGGGGCCGGGAGGAGCCTGTTTTGCATGTCTCTACAGTGCAGCGCCATCTGGCGGAGGATAACCCAAGTGTAAGTACTATATCTGGAACAGGACGTACTGTATACTAAGAATAGACTGAGGAATAGTGGGAGGTCCCGGGTATTTATGGACCAGGAGGGGCTCCTTTTTTCTCATGTCATCTCTGCAAGATCGCCCTCTACAGGCTGGTTACCCAAGTGTCATGAATGTTGGAAGCGGGGTGTGTAACATACTAGGAATACAATGTCCTGATTGAGATGAAAAGCAGACACAACCTTAGGCAAGAAATCCGGCTTAAGCCCAAACACCACCTTATCCTGAGGCCGCTCAAAATAAGGAGGCTTGATGGAAATCGGCGCCAGCTCAGAAACGCGCCTGACCGAAGTAATGGCCACCAAAAAGGCTACCTTAAGAGTCAGAATGGGCAAAGCAGCCCCATGGATAGGCTCAAACGGAGGACCCTGCAGAGCAGACAACACCAGATTCAGGTCCCAAACCGGCAGCATAGGCTTACGTGGCGGACGCACATGAGTAACTCCCTGGAAAAAAGTCTTAACCAACCGGCCCTACCACTGAGACAAAGGCAACAAATTCAGAGCAAAGCAAAAGGGACCTATAATCCTCCCCCCTGCTACCAGCCGTAGCGCCATCAAGGAGAAGCTTGAGCTGTTTAAGGGCAATAGCTCTAATGGCAGCAGCGCAGACCGGACGCAGCCCAGCCCCTACAAATGTAAAAGCATGGCAGGCCAGCTGATCCATGCCCCGGTCCTCACTGTCCCGCAGTGTAGTAGTGTCAGGGGACCGAGGTGTTGGACAGCCCGAGAACGGGAGCGTCCACCTCAGGGGGACACGACCATCGCTTGACCAGATCGGCAGGAAAGGGATACCTCTTATCCAACTCCTTGGGCACCGCGGGCAATCTACTAGGACGTTCCCACTCCTTGAGCACCAAATTAATGAATTGGCTCTGCTCAGGGAACTCCAGACGCTGTTTATCAGGGCGAAAGAGCTCACCCTGCTTCCTCTTAGCCACCTCAGGGAGGACAATGTGCAACATTTCAATAATGTGAGCCAACAGGCTATCAGTGTCCTCAGGGAACCATGAGTGCTGCCCAGACACAGACCCAGGGTCACTGTTGTAACCCTCCTGCTGGTCCCCAGAGGAGTCAGAGGGATGGTACGGGAGCCAGGTGCCGCTTCTTGCCAGAGGCCTTACGTGGAACAGGCCTGGCAAGCTGCCTTTCAATGCTGGCCAAACGCAGTACTGTGATCAGACTGTGACTAGTATCCCCCTCACTGGGGGCTAAATGCAGGCGCGGAGGGGTAGGCAACGCCGAAGGGGGCGCAGAGCTGGGAAGCAAAGTGGGTAGCCCAGAATGGGCCGCAACGATATCCTGGGCGCACGGCACACACACCGCGGCACTGTTACTCAGAGGGGATGCGCCGCACATGGCACACAGCCGGGAATGCCCCGAAGGACCCCCAAGCACGCTATCCCCAGAAGCCTCCATATGGTGATTAACACAGGCGCAATAGGCCAGCACAGGGTAAGGGCTAATAAGCCACCGGGATGCCCGCCAAGGGATGCCCCCAGAAGCCATAAGGGAAGATGAGGGAGGGTAAGGGGTAGGACCGGGAGAAACCACAACCCACAGTTGTCCTGCCTGAAAGACATAAGACACATAAGCATCCCGCAGCACATGCCTCAAGAAAACCAAAGACCCCCGAAGGGGACTCACGGACCAAGCAGGCAAAAAGCACCAGCCGCCAGACCACAGGAGGAAGCGACAACAGGCAGATCACCGCCGCAGCTCCGGGCGAAAGAAGGGCCCCAGACGTGCAGCAGAAGCAAAATGGCGTCGGCAGAGGAACCTTGAGGGGGGGCCGCAGGAGGACAACGCGATACGCGTCATTCTCTAGCCCCGCCCCCGAAGAGCGGGGGCGCTCACGTGATTGCGCCGGCGTCATCACGCAGCAAAAACAATGCCTCACAGTTATAGTGCCGCCCGCCGCGGAGCGTAGTACAAAGCGGTGAAAACAGTTAAAAAGACAGTTAGCAGCACTCGCCGCTAACACCCGCCCCCCCCCCGAACACACGTCAGGGGGCAGGGGGGGGGGACATGAAGCGGCGAAAGCGCAGGCCAGGGATGGGGGGTGGGGATGGGTGGGGACCCCAAAACACCATTACAAGTCACATAGTCCCCAAAACACTCAACCCCCTCAGAAGCTAGGACAGGAACTCTGCATCCCTAGTAGGCTCACCATAAAGCCTATGGCTGGCTACCCTTTGTGGTACAGGGTCTGCGGCTTGGAGCAGTGCTCCTTGAGCACTTGACCCCAGTGTTCCTCTACCCTCACCCGATCCGTCAGCCGAGGCTGGGAGGCACAGAGGGTCCGGAAACGGAAATAGCCATGCAGGGCCGCAGGCTTGGTTGCCCCGCTCACCTGTACAATAGAAAGAGCCCTCTTCTATCTTCACAGAATCACTGCAGAGAGAACACTGGATAGGTCTATGGGTGATCCTGTTTTATATTCGTACCGGGAGGAGCCACAACTCTTCTGCAGTACACTGCGCCACCTTGTGGCGGAATAACCCATACGTAAGGACTTCTGGAAGCAGGCCGTGTCATGCAATAGGAAAAAGGCCACCTTAAAGTGGACCAACACCCAGTATTTTCACTATCCTGGGTGTTGGTCCACTTCCACGGGGCACAGCCCTGCTGTTTGAAACCCCCCAGAAAGCCCCAAAAATACCATGTTGTAATTACTCACCTGTAAAATGGGTATTATAAGTATGTCACACACCCCGCTTTCATTACACTTGGGTTATACCGACCTGTAGAGTGCGATCTTGCAGAGATGTCATGAAAAAAAGTGAGCCCCTCCCGGGCCATAAATACCTGGTACCTCCCACTCATTCCCCAGTATTAAGACAGCAGTAAAGGGACCAGGAAGAGCCAAAATAACCAGTAAAAAAAGGTTCACCATAGAAAGGATCCAGAATACCAAAAGGCGGGGTGAAGCGAGGTGTGTGACATACTTATAATACCCATTTTACAGGTGAGTAATCACAAAATGGTATTATTCTAAGTATGTCACATACCCCGCTTCAGATAGTCATTACACTTGGGACATCCAATAGCAGTGTCCATAAAGGGCGGGGATCCAAAACAAGGCAATAATGCACAAACTTAAACCACTGCAGCTTGCAGAACTTTGCGGCCAAAAATAGCATCCGCTGAGGCCCGCACATCAACCTTGTAAAACTTGGAAAAAGTGTGAACGGAAGACCAAGTAGCAGCCTTACAAACTTGCTCAACAGAGGCCTGATGCTGGAAGGCCCAGGACGCCCCAAGGGCACGAGTAGAATGAGCAGTAACACGAAAAGGGGGAACCTTCCCCTTGGCAGAATAGGCCCCAACAATGGCCTGGCGAATCCATTTACTAATGGAAGACTTGGCGGGAGCCAAACCTTTCCTAGGCCCAGAGGGCACCACAAAAAGGGCGTCAGTCCTACGAAAAGAAGAAGTAGCCAGCAAATAGTACCACATCCAGAGAATGCAAAACCCTCTCCTTGTCATTGCTGGGCTTAGGACACAAGGAGGGCAGAACAATGTCCTGATTAAGATGAAAGGCAGAAACCACCTTAGGAAGGATATCTGGCTTGAAACGGAAAACAACCTTGTCCTGATGCCTCTCAAAGTACGGAGCCTTAATGGACAAAGCCGCCAACTCCGATACACGCTGAACGGAAGTGATGGCAACCAAAAACGCAACCTTCTGAGTAAGCGTAGAAAGAGCAATATCCTGCAAAGGTTCAAAAGGAGGACCCTGAAAAGCAGAAAGAACCAAATTCAAATCCCAAACTGGGAGCAAAGGCTTCCTAGGAGGCCGCACATGCTTAACCCCCTGGAAAAAGGTCCTAACCAGACGATGAAGAGCAAAAGACCTTTGAAAGAAAACCGCCAGGGAAGAAACGTGCCCTTTCAGCGTACTAAGCTGCAAACCCAGGTCCAGAACATGTTGCAGAAATTCCAAAACCCTAGGGATAGAAAACACCCTGCAAGGCAAGGCCAGGACCTCACACCAATCAATATAAGACCTCCAAATCCTATAGTAGATGGCAGAGGAAGACTTCTTTTTAGCCCTAACCAGAGTCTGAATGACAGCATCAGAAAGACCTTCTTCCTTCAAGATGGAGGTTTCAGCAGCCACGCCGTCAAAGCCAGCGTTGGTAAATTGGGGTAGAGCAGTGGACCCTGAGTGAGCAGATCCGGCAGAAGGGGCAGATCTAACTGATCCGCTGCCAACCAAACCTGTCTTGGCCATCTTGGAGCCACCAGGATTGCTGACGCACCCTCTAGGGCCAACTTTGCCCACCATGGGAAATGGAGGGAACAGGTACAGAAACCCCAGATCCCTCCAGTTCAGAGACATGGCATCCACTGCCAGAGCCAGCGGATCCCGCGAGAGAGACACAAATGCCGGAAGCTTGTGAATGTGACGAGAGGCAAAGAGGTCCACCTGCAGAGTCCCCCACCGGTGGCAAAGCGACCAAAACACCTTGGGGCTGAGAGACCATTCCCCCAGGCGAGATGAGCACCTGCTCAGGGAGTCCGCCTCCGTGTTCTTCACTCCCGGAATGTACACCGCCGAGATGCATGGGACATTGCTCTCTGCCCAAGCCAGGATCAAAGACACTTCCCTGAGGGCACGCCTGCTGCGAGTCCCTCCCTGGTGATTGATGTAGGCGACAGCCTTCCGATTGTCCGACCGAACTTGAACCGGTAAGCCCTGTAACTGATGAGTCAAGTGATCCAGAACCAACCTGATGGCTCTCAGCTCCAGAACATTGATGGGATCGTGAGCCTCCTAAGGCCCCCACAGTGCCTGAAACTGAAGATCCTTCCAAACCCCCTCCCCCCCCAACCTGACAGGCTGGCATCCGTGGTGACCGTCTCCCAACGAGGGATCAGAAAGGATCTGCCCCTCATCAGATTGCTTGGTTCCAGCCACCACCGAAGGGAATGCCGAACCCGGGGGGACATCAGAAAAGACTGATCCAATGACAGCGGAGACCTGTCCCAGGCCGCCAAGAGATGGAGCTGGAACGTCCTTGTGTGAAACTGTGCAAAGGGAACCACCATCATCCCACCAGTCACATCCCCAGCCAGATGGACGGACGAGGGATGGATAGAAGCCGAGTCAATTCCTGAATCAAAAGAACCTTGGGCCGGGGGAGGAACACCCTGGACTGAGAAGTATCCAGAGACATTCCCAGGAACGCCACCACCCTGGACGGAGAGAAGGACTTGGGATAGTTGATCACTCAGCCGAATCTCTCCAGAGTGGCTACCACAGTCCTGGTATCCAGCTCCGCCTGGCTGAGAGGATGCCATAATAAGAAGATCGTCCAAGTAAGGAAAGATGCGGATACCTTGGGCTCTGAGGAGGGCCATCACCCCCGCCAGCACCTTGGTGAAAACCCTTGGAGCCGAGGTAAGGCCAAACGGAAGAGCCACAAACTGAAAATGCCGATCTTCCACCACGAACCTGAGAAATCTCTGATGTGCCGGGAAGATTGGAACATGCAGATAAGCATCCTTGATGTCTATGGACGTCATGAAGTCCTCCTGCCGAAGTGAATTTATGGCTGAGCGCAGAGTTTCCATGCGGAACTTCCTGGGACGCATAAACCTGTTGAGAAGCTTCAGATCCAGGATGGGATGAACGGAGCCATCCTTCTTGGGCACCGTGAACAGATTGGAATAGTATCCCAGGCCCCGGTCTGAGGGAGGCACCAGGCAGATGACAGCCATGTCCAGGAGATCTTTTACTGCCGCCCGGAGCCCCTGCGCGGCGGAATCTGGGAGGAGGCCGGATCTCGAACTCCAGCTTACAACCGGAAGACACCACTTCCCGAATCCATCTGTCCAAGAACTCCTGGTCCCAGACCTGGGAGAAGTGTCGCAGCTGTCCCCCCACCCGCGAGGTTGAGGGCGCCCCCTCATTGCTGAGCCGGCTTGGCAGCGGCTTTGGGCTTGGAGCCCCAGCTGTGACCTGGACGGGCACGTCCTCTTCCCCTGTTCTAGGAATCACCTCTGGAGGAGAAGACAGCCAATCCCCGTCCCGCTCTGGCCCCACGAAAGGAAGGGGTAAAGGAAGCCGCCCCCCCGAAAGGGACGATGTTGCTTCTTTCGCTGAGGTAACCTACCTCCTTTTGCGACCGAATTCAATTTTTCCTCCAAAGAGCCGCAAGCCCAGAAAGGGAAGAGCCGTAAGCGACTTTTTGGACACAATCAGCCGCCCACTGGCGCAACCAAACCGACCGCCGAATAGCCACCAGCAAGGCCGAAGTCCTACTACACATCACCATGGTGTCATCCAGGGCGGCTAGCACAAATGACAAACAATTCACATCGCTTAAGGGCGGTGAACTCATCACTAGCCGGGTCAAGCCTGGAGGTAGACAACAGGTCCCTGACAACCGACCTAGAAGCCACTATTAAAAGCGCTGAAGCACAAACAGGCCGCAAAGCTGACCCGACACTGGCAAAACCGTGACAAGCCATCTGGTCAATGCGTTTGTCCTCACCGTCCTTGAGATTAGAACAGTCAGGAGAATGCAAAACAAAGGTGCTAGACAACCCCAAAACAGGGGCGTCCACCTCGGGAGGGGACGACCAGCGCTTCACCGCATCCACCGGAAAGGGATATTTCTTATCCCAACCCGGAGGGACACCCGGAAGCCGAGTAGGCCTCTCCCATTCCTTAAGAATAATGCCGTCGAAATGCCTTTGATTAGGGAATTCTAAGCACGGCTTAGCTCCTCAAAGAACTCCCCCTTCTGCGGAAGAGTCACTTCAGGAGGAGAGATCGCCAGAACCTCAAACATATGAGCCAGGACCTTAGTGGTATCCAAAGAATCCCCCTGACCATGCTCGGCATCAGCGCCAACAAACTGCTGATCGTCAGAACCATCCGACTCCTCAAAAAGCTCCCCTTCCTCTAGCGGGGGGCAATCAGACCAGTCCAGTGAATCCCACCCCTTAAAATCAGAAGCCTGCGTGGCTGGGGATGCTTTCTCTTAGCCGGGGCCTTTCTGGCAACAGCGTTAGAAAATAATTTTTCAAGATTGGACAATCTGAAACACACCTCAGATTGCGACTCCCCACTCGTAACATCACATGGGGTACAGGACAGGTGGGGAGGGGTAGGAGAAGGGACCGGCGGCGCAGAACCAGACGCATGGGATCCGGACTGCAGCGTAATAGTCTGCTGCGCACATGGTATGCAAAGGAAAACATCTCCTGTAAGGGATGCCCCACACCCCAAACACTGCCGGGGTTGCCCCGAGGGGAGCACGAGCCCGGTAGCCTAGGATGCCTCCATATGGTGATTTTATCGGTAGTCACAATACCCAAGGGAATTACGCAATATAAGCGACCCGGGATGCCCCTTCTGTGTCCCGAGTGGGAGGATTTATGGGGAGTTCTTAAATTAAACCAGGGACCCTAGGACCGGGAGGACCCTTTAGGATCTAAAAGGGGTCCGCCTGGAATAGAAAAGGGGGACTGTCACACATGTGTCACACAACGCAGGGCACATACAGAAGGGCCAAGGCACACATACATATAATTAGGAATATATAAATCAATCTCGCGCTGACAAGCAGCAGCACCGGCAATGAAAGACTGGAGCCCACCGGGCGCTTACTGAATGGCGTCCTGCACGAGGCGGAGGGACTCTGCGGCAAGGATGAAGGAGGGCGCTGCGCCCGGCCCCGCTCCTCTCTGCTGACAACAGGTGGCTCCTGGCCAGTGACCGAGCTCCGCAGCGTCACCAGCAGCATGGGGAGAGGGAGGGGGCGGGCCGCAGGATCGCGCCCGGCCCCCCGAAACCGCGCCGGAGGGGAAGAAGCTCCCCCGAAGACTGACAGTAATGGCCGGCGGCACCGCGAACCACCGGCCCGGTCATGGCAGCATAAATCACACGCACACCACAAAAGTTGCACACAAGCATGTACTCAAAAAAGGGACTAAACTGAAAAGGGGGATAAGCGGATCCCCCCCCCCCCCCTAGCAGTAGGGAACGATGGGTGACCGGGGAGGGGGAATTAACACCCTAAAGGTGTAAGGGCAAGGACAGGGCATCCCAACCAGGATCACCAACCCGGAATACCGCCTACCCCTTAGTATGGGGTCTCACGGTGGAGCATAGCTCCTAAGGCACCTTAAGGTGCCGTCTACCTTTGCCAGGACCCGCAGCCTAGGCTGGGAGGCTCTTAACTAAAAAGGGGGATAACAGTAGGTCCAGGCAGAAATAGACCGAAAGAGGGGGGCCGGGAGTTACCCCGGCTACCTGCAAGGAGGAGACATCCATCTTCTGACTTGCTTGCCATCTGCAGAGATGAAAGACTGGGGAATGAGTGGGAGGTACCAGGTATTTATGGACCAGGAGGGGCTCACTTTTTTTCATGATATCTCTGCAAGATCGCCCTCTACAGGTCGGTATAACCCAAGTGTAATGACTATCTGAAGCGGGGTGTGTGACATACTTAGAATAAACACACCTCACCGCCGACGGACAAGCTGAGGCCGCCTCTCACGCGTCCCTCTTACAGGGAGCGCGCCCGCGCCGGCCATTCACAAACGGACGGCATGGGTGAGCGCCCTGCTAGAGGGATGCGCGAGAGGCGGCGGCCCGCGCATGCGCCGTTGGAACGGGGAGAAGGTAAGGTTTGTGGGCGTTCGGGGGGTTCACACAGCGGGGCATCCCGATTTCGGATGCCCGCGGGGAGGGAGCTGATCGGCCCGGGAATCTTATAGATTCCCGGGCCGATCAGCGGTGGGTGTTGGTCCACTTTAAGTGTCAGAATGGGCAACGCAGCCCCACGGATAGGCTCAAAGGGGGGACCCTGCAGAGCAGAAAATACCAGATTTAAATCCCAAACCGGTAGCATAGGTTTACGTGGCGGACGCACATGAGTAACTCCCTGGAAAAAAGTCTTAACCAGCCGGTGATTGGCAAAGGGTCTTTGGAAAAAATACAATTCTGTGTTTACTCACCTTGTAGAATTGGTATTATAAGTATGCAGCACGTCCTGCTCCAGATAATGATTCATAACAGATGGGATTACCTCCGCCAGAGGGCGCTTGACTGCAGAGATGGCAAAAAGAGGCCCCTCCCGGTCCCATATATACCCGGGACTTCCCACAAATTCCCCAGTATAAAAAAAGCAGTAAGGAGAACCAGGAGAAGCCAATGATAAATAACGTTTACAAGGATAACAATCACTATACAGAGGATCCAAGATAATGCAAACAGGGTGGGGTGGAGCAGGACGTGCTGCATACTTATAATACCAATTCTACAAGGCGAGTAAACACAGAATTGTATTATTCTAAGTATGCAGCACGTCCTGCTCCAGATGATTCATAACAGATGAGACATCCAATAGCAGTGTCCGTAAATAGGGTGGGATCCCCAAAAGCAACATCTCACAGTTCAGACCACTGCCGCCTGCAGAACTTTGCGGCCAAAAACAGCATCAGCTGAGGTCCGAACATCAACCTTGTAAAACTTAGAAAAGGTATTAAAAGAAGACCAAGTAGCAGCCTTACAAACTTGTTTAACAGAAGCCTGGTGCTGGAAGGCCCAGGAGGCCCCAACAGCACGTGTAGAATGAGCAGTAACACGGAAGGGAGAGTGAGAATAGACAGAGCAGCCTCATGCACCGGCTCAAATGGAGGGCCCTGAAGGGCAGACAAAATCAAATTCAAATCCCAAACTGGCAACAGAGGTTTGCGAGGGGGACGCACATGAGCAACCCCCTGGAAGAAAGTCTTGACCAAAGGATGTTGAGCGAAAGATCTCTGGAAGAAAACAGCCAAGGCAGAAACGTGACCCTTGAGCATGCTGAGCTGAAGTCCCAGATCCAGACCATGCTGAAGGAACTCCAGAATCCTAGGAATGGAAAACACACGACAGGGAAGGACCCTAGACTCACACCAGTCAATGTAGGTCCGCCGGATCCTATAGTAGATGGCAGAAGAGGATTTCTTCCTAGCCCTGATTAGAGTATCAACCACAGAATCAGAAAGCCCCTCATCCCTTAAGATGGAGGTTTCAGCAGCCAGGCCATCAAAGCCAGCATTTGTAAATTGGGATGGCATAGCCGCCCTTGAGTGAGAAGGTCCGGAACCAGGGGCAGAGTGTACTGACCTACTGCCAGCTGAACGATATCTGCGAACCACACCTGTCTTGGCCAATGAGGAGCCACCAGGATTGCTGGCACCCTTTCCTGAGCCAGCTTGCGCAGAACCCTGCCCAGCAAGGGGAATAAAGGAAAAAGATACAGGAGACGGAACCCCTGCCAGGATAGAGTCAACCGCAAGAGACAAAGACTGGGAGTCCGTGATTGTGGCGGGACGCAAACAGATCCACTTCCGGTACCCCCCAACGGTGATACAGGGATAGGAAGACCTCGATGCTGAGAGACCATTCCCCCAGGCGAGAAGTCCCCTTGCTCAGAAAATCTGCCTCCAGATTCTCCACCCCCGGAATGTACACTGCTGAGATGCAAGGGACATTGTCCTCCGCCCAGGACAGAATCATGGACACCTCCTTGAAGGCACTCTTGCTCCGAGTCCCTCCCTGATGATTGATTTAGGCAACCGCCGCCTGGTTGTCTGAGCAAACTTGGACCGGCCGGCTCCGCAGGTGAAGAGTCAATTGGGCCAGAACCAACTGAACCGCCCTCAATTCCAGGATGTTGATAGGAGCATGGGCCTCCTGAGGGCCCCACAGCCCCTGGAATTGTAGGGATTTCCAGAAGCCCCCCCCAACCTGACAGACTGGCATCCATGGTGACTGTCTCCCAACAGGGGGCCAGGAAGGATCTGCCCCCCAACAGGTTCCTCAAGTCCAGCCACCACAAGAGGGACCGCCGGACCAGAGGAGACAGAACGAAGGCCTGATCCAGCGACAGGGGACTCTTGTCCCAGACAGACAATAGATGGAGCTGAAGAGGTCTCATGTGGAACTGTACATAGGGAACCACCTCGAAGCAAGACACCATCTGTCCCATCAGCTGCATCCCCTGCCGGATGGAAGGGTGAGGGCAGGACAGAAGGGAATGAACTTGAGCTTGCAGAGAGTCCACCTTCTGCTGAGGAAGAAAGATCCTGGCCTGAACAGTATCCCGATTCATGGCCAGGAAGTCACCAGAGACGGAGACAGGGAAGATTTGGGGTGATATATCACCCAGCCGAACAACCCCAGAACAGTCACCACCCGCTGTGTATCCAATACCGCCTGCTGGAAAGACTGAGAAGTGATGAGAAGGTCGTCCAGATAGGGAAGAATGCGAATGCCCTGAGGAGAGCCATGACACCCGCCAGCACCTTGGTGAAGACCCTGGGGGCCGAAGTGAGACCGAAGGGTAGTGCCACAAATTGGTACTGCTGGTCCGCCAGTGCGAACCTGAGGAACATGCCCTGGGAAGACTGTAACATGAAGGTAAGCAAATTTGATGTCTATGTAGGTCATGAAGTCTCCGGGCACAATGAACTGATCGCGGAGCGCAGGGTCTCCATGGGAAAGTGCCTGGTCCTGATGAACTTGTTGAGCAACTTTAAGTCCAGAACTGGTCCGACTGACCCATCCCTTTTGGGAACTGTGAACAGATTGGAATAAAAACCCCCGACCTCTTTCCACAGGAGAGACCTGACAGATGACCCCCAAAGCCCAGTAGATTTTGCACAGCCAGAAACAGCCCATGAGCTGCCAAGAGGTCTAGAGGAATCCGAGAACTGAAAAATCTTGGAGGCGGCCAGGCAGCGAACTCTAGCTTGTAGCCGGAGGACACAACCTCCAGAATCCACCTGTCCGAGACCTGTTGTCTCCAGACACGAGCGAAGAGCCGCAGCCATCCCCCCACCCAGATGGGTGAGGGCGCTCCTTCATGGCTGAGGAGGCTTGGCAACAGATTTGGGCTTGGACCCCCAGGAAGATCCGGAGCGGGCACGACCTCTGCCCCTGAAGTCTCCTCTAGAACCTGCAAAGGAAACCCCTCTCCCGGACCCGGATCCACGGTACAGTTGAGGCAACTTACCCCCCTTGGCAAACATGTCCAAGCAATCACCAAATAGCGCAGCCCCTTAAAGGGGAGCCCCGTGAGGGCCTTCTTAGCAGCGTTATCAGCTGCCCACTGGCGCAGCCAAACAGAGCGGCGTATAGCAACCACCAATGCAGAGGTTCTACTACACATCCTAATGGTGTCATCTAAGGCAGAAAGGACATATGCAATGAACAACTCACACACTGACAAGGCCCTGAATTCAGCACTAGAAGTATCGTCAGGGGCGCCTTCCAACAGACCCTTGGAGGAGAGTCCTAACAGCAACAGCAGTAATAGCAGAAGCACAGACAAAGCGCAAGGCAGACCCCACACAGGCAAAGGCATGGGAAGCCAGCTGGTCAATGCGCCGGTCCTCACTATCCTTGAGGGTAGTGGAATCAGGGGAATGGACCACAGATGTGTTGGACAGACCCAATACTGGTGCATCCACTTTTGGGGGGGTTGACCAACATTTAACCACATCCGTGGGAAAAGGGTACCTTTTATCCCAGCCCTTAGGGATTCCGGGAAGCCGGCCAGAACGCTCCCATTCTTTGAGAACAAGATTATTGAAATGGGCCTGTTCTGGAAATTCCAAAGGCAGTTTAGCAGTACTGAAAAGTTCCCCCTGTTGCTTGGCAGCAAGGAGGGAGATAGAAAGCACATCAAAAATCTGAGTTAACAGTCTATTGGTGTCATCAGCATCCCAATGATCAAAGCCATAGTCAGCACCACTGAAATGCTGATCATCTGAGAATTCCCTCCGAGAAGCACGCAGACAGGCCGGGACGTAACAGCCAATGGGCGCGCATGGATTCTTGATGATGATGCCGCCGCGGACGCCACAAGGCGCGCGTGTCAGTGGCGGCAAATTCAAAATGACCAAAGTGAAGGCAGAGCGCGGAGCCTTGAAAGTTGAAGTGCAATCACACACAGCAATAAACACACATACACCCCCTCCCCGAACGGGGGAGACCCACCGACCAGGGCAGGGAAGGGCAAGAGCGGACGGGGCATCCCAAATCAGGTTCACCATAACCTGCACCGCCTACCCTTTGGTGGGGGATTGCGGTTGGAGCCAGGCTCCGTAAAGAGAGCACCTGTGATAGGTACTGCCTACCATCACCCGACCAGCGCAGCCAAAGCTGGGAGGCATAAGTAATAAGTGGAACGGGTGGGAATAGTCCTACAGGGCTGCGGGCTGTTAAGCCCCGCTCACCTGCGATGAGAAGCCATCTTCTGACCTTCACAGCCGACTGCAGAGAAGAAACTGGGGAATTTGTGGGAGATCCAGGGTATATATGGGACCGGGAGGAGCCTCTTTTTGCCATCTCTGCAGTCAAGTGCCCTCTGGCAGAGGTAATCCCATCTGTTATGAATCATTATCTGAAGCAGGACGTGCTGCATACTTAGAAAAAAATACAACTCTGTGAAGTACTCACCTGTAGAGTTGATAATTATACGCATAAAGCACGTCCTGCTCCCGAATAGTCATAACATGTGGGTAGTCCTCCGCCTCAGGCGCCGTGCACTGCAGACATGTAGAAAACAAGCTCCTCCCGGCCCTACATATACCGAGGGACCCCCCACAAATCCCCAGCATTGAAACGCAGTAAGAAGAGAAGACAGGAGGAACCAACCACCCAGAATAACTGGTAGCAATATCTTAATGATAATAATCACCATACAGGGGATCCAGAATTAGTGTATCAGGGTGGGGTGGAGCAGGACGTGCTGTATGCGTATAATATCAACTCTACAGGTGAGTACTTCACAGAGTTGTATTATTCTAAGCATACAGCACGTCCTGCTCCCGAATAGTCATAACATGTGGGACATCCAATAGCAGTGTCCATAAGCAGGGTGGGATCCCCAGAAAAGGCAAGGCACAGCGGACAGTAAAGGCGCTGTCACCTGCAAAACTTGCAACAGGCATGACTTGAGCAGAGGCTCCAACGTCAGTCTCATCATAACAGAACCAGAAGGTATGAACAGAGACAGGCCATAAGTCAAGTAATTGAACTAACAGAAAAAACCCTGGTGCTGAAGGGCCAGTGATACCCAAGCACCCATGATAACGGAGTAAACAGTAAAGGGGAAGAAACGCTCCCCTGAAAGAACATAGGTCAGTGTAGTGACCCAACCAGCTCACAGGCCAGGAAGCCTTGTGGCAACTCTTGTAACACCCCCAAGGGGAACAAAAACCAGTCACCCGACCAAGGCGGGAATAAAGAGCCCTAATTATCAGGAAGCCAAGGCTTCCTCAAGATCAGGGAACATCCAGAAGAATCAGTCAAAAGGCGCAATGGCGCTGGAATAGACATCAGGCGCATACCTAAGGAGGCGCTGGTAGACTTCCAAGAACAGCAGTCCCCCCTAAAGGCCAAGAAGGCCGGCATGGGGAGAAGTGCAAACCTGTAAAAGGGATGTAGGCTCTCATATTAGTATTAATAGTAATCAGCCCATGGCTAGACTAAGGGACTGAATCAAGGGTCCAACAGACCACCTGAACCGGAAGCCCAGCGTAAAAGGAACACCCCCAAGCATGGGGTGCCTGTAGCCATATACATCTGTACAAGTATATATGTGTATACATCGAGTCAGGGAGTAAGTAACCAGATCCATTGTCTCAGGCACATGTCTGACAGAGTCAGAAGACCCCAGAGGAACGGGCTGGCCTACAGGGCAGCTGAGACCGCATCCAGGCAGGGTCCCCAGGAAGAAAAATTGATCCCCACAGGGACTAATGGAACTACTGGGGGGGTGCAGCTAAGCAATCCCAAAGAGAATACTCCACAAGGGTGACAGAACCAGACTCCTGCAGGATGGCCAAGACAGACCTGCGCCTGCAGAGCCCCCAGATGGGGAGCCAATCCCAACTTTACGCTGTAATGGCTTTAAAGGCCCTGGGAACCGATACCGTCTCACAGGGAAGAGACTAAGGCCCATGCCAGTCAATATGGGATACCACCAAGCCGATATAGGCGGAGTAAGGGGAAGCTGGGGAGCTAGCTCCCAACCCCCTCTCATACTAAGTCACCCAGAAGATGAGGCCCGTCCCAAGAGGCGAATGAATCAGCAGTCAATCCCCAGACAGGAGACCTTTTATTTGGAGACTAGAAGAGACCTGATAAGGGCAGAACCGCACCCTAACAGAGATATCACAGTTCAGCAGCCTTCAGCAGAGGCGTCTGCGAACCATCACTCCCAGGGCCGCCTAGGCCATAGATCCCATGGGACGCTATCAGGCCAACCGTGCGCAGAACCCCAGGTAGGGTGATGAAGAGAAGAGATATGAAAAACAAGGCTATGCCCAAATACTCAGTCCCCCTGACCGGAGCCAGGATATCCTGGGACAGTGGGAACAAGGGCAGAGGCCCTGTGTCTGGAGGGAGACCCCTCAGATCCACGCTAGGCTCCCCGGGCAGCACCGGGATAGCATAACCTGCCGCTAAGGGCATCCATTGAAGCGAATACCGCTGAGGAGCAGGGGGAGAAGAACCCCGCCCAGGCCAGGAACAGGGACCCTCCAGAGGTAGCAACCTGTCACAATCTTTATACCAGCATTAAAAAACAGGCCATTGTCTTTCAACAGACCAGGAGTCCCCCATAAACCGACCGGTCCTGGAGGAGAAGGCCCGCCATATAGAGTCAACGGGCCGTTTCAACAAGCCCAGCAGTTAAGACCCTCTAAGGGGCCCCACCCAGAACCACGGGGGTTGTGGAAGGGATTTACCTTTCCCCCGCCAAACCTGCGAGACTTGGTACCCAAGGTGACCATACTCTAGGAGATGCTGGTAAGGAAGGGGAGAGCCCCCCTGATGGGGCCCTCGCATATGGGAAGCTCCAGAGGAACCACCTTACCAAGACGGCATGAGCACAGACCAAGCACCGGGGTGCTGGGACATATGTAGGTTTAGTAACCTACTGCGCCGAAGAGCCAGAGGGCTCGGTATATAAATTACATCATCTTGATGTGCCACCAACAGGCCCACCAGCTGCCATCCCGCCTGGTGTAGGCAAGGCGCCAGTCATGGGGGGCAGAGCCCTGTAACCAGGGGTCCCCTAATGCCAGAGAAGAAGGTAGCAAACCTGAACCGATTTCCCAGGAACGGGGAATAGTGGATAAGTGACCGTGAGGGGATGAGTGTTAAAGCAACCGGGAACACTGTCGGCCAACCGACTCTCTCCGTCTGATGCAAAGGCTGGGGAGTAAGGGAGACGACCCATTAGGTCCCAACGCATAAGCCCCACCTCAGGCGTGTCCCCAGACACGCCAGGCTAGTACCCTGGGCCGAAGGAAAGGCCCCAATAGTGCCTCAAGCCGCAGGGTTGATCCTGTGACACTGACTAGAATAGTCTTAGACGTCCAGCTGACCCCAGATAAACTAAGAAGAGCTAGATCTTGGTGAGGGGCCCAAGCCCCCCCCCCCCCCCCCCCCCCCCGCAGGGGACCCGTGCCCCAAGACAGAATTGTCATATATGGGCTACTTGTGAATGGTAGAATTGCTAATGCTGTCATAGGCCAACGGGGTCCAGATTACCTCATACTGATGAGAGGGGAGGATGGAGAAATTATATACAGAGGCCATGGCCCCTACCGTCGAGGCGATTAACAAGCGCGCCCAACACTGCAGGCCCAGCCCGGCCTGTGCTAGTTTCAGAAGGGAGAGCAGGGACTAAAAACACCCTGACAAAAAACTGAGGGGGGACCGTCCAGCGAGAGCCCAACCTGAGCCCAGGTGGGTTACATCCCAGAACCACCAGAAGGGGAAGGCATAATTCTGGATGTGAGACAGCTGTGCAGTCACCTCCTCGCCCAGACGGGCGAGGGCGCCCCTTCATGCTTGCAAGGTTTTGGCAGACTTGGACTTGGTCCTGCCAGAAGGCCCAGGGCGCTGTCTGCCCGCGCCATGTTGGAAATCCACGCCGAACAGCTGGAAACACACCTCAGATTCACGTTTGACACTAATGTAGGGAGGTGGAGAGGTGACCCTGCCGCGTGGAGGCCGGAGCGGCCTTCTGCGGAAGGGAGCTATAGCCTTTTTGCCAAAAAGGTCCAGGTGGGCCCCGAATAACCGCCACCCTCTGAATGGGAGGCAAGTGAGAGCCTTTTTTGTAGCTCCATCGGCGCCCCACTGTCGCAGCCAGACCAGGTGGCGAATGGCTACCACAAGTGCTGAGCTCCTAGCACACATCTTAATGGTGTCATCCACTGCCGATAGAATAAACTTCACAAAGGCAAGGGAGGTCCTCAGGGCGGTGATCCAGTATCTGACGAGAGTCCTGGGCGGCCACCGCAGTGATGGCCGCGGCACAAACCGGGTGAAGGGCCGTCCCGGCACAGGAGAAGGCGTGTGAGGCCAGTCTGTCAATGCGCCGGTCCTCAGCATCCCGAAGGGTACGGTAAAAGGGGGCAGTCATAAAAGGGGGGTTTGTGACCCCTATAACCGGCGCGTCCACCATCAGGGGAGCTGACCATAAATTGACCACATCAGGGGGAAAAGGGTACTTCCATTCCCAGACCCCTGGAATCCCTTTAAGCTTGCCAGGCGATTCCCATTCCTGGGATATAATATTCTGGAAATGTTCCTGTTCTAGGAACTCCAAGCGCGGAGGCGCTGTATGGGGATCTCCCCAGGGGGAGAGATTGACAAGACCTCAAAAATCTTGATCAGGATTTCATCCGTGTCACACAGACCCCAGGAGCCAGGCTCGGATTCCTCACGGCCCGCGGGCATCCCATGGGAGGAGCCCGAGTCTGAGAATAGCTCACCTTCCTCAGAAGGGTCAGGGTCCTGCATATCAGCAGAATCATCGGTATCGTCAGGGACCGGAGAGCCTGGAGGCGTCAGGGACCGCTTTTTACCAGGGCCCATACGCTCCGCCAATCCAGAGAGCACCTGCTCCGCCGTGGGCAACGCTCGCGGCACCTCTTGCAGGTCATCCCCGCTGGAGTGGGACTCGTCATGAGCGATGTTTGGGAGCGGGGAGACGGGGGTGAGGAAGGGAGGATCCTCTGTTAGCAATGCCTGTGCTGCACACTGTCCGCAGACCTGTGCCCTGTCAGCCTCAGCCAGGGGCTGGCCACACACTGCACACAGCCGGTCACGTCCCAGAGGGACCCCGGTTCCATAATTCTGAAATGCCTCCATATGGTGATTTTTATGCAGTATAACGCAGGGAATTATGCAAAAAGCAACCCTGGATGCCCCAAAAATCCGCTAGTAATGTGGGAGAATTTGTAAAGAGGACCAGTTATAATATATGTTAGGCCGTAGCCGGTAACGAAGTCTTGGCTTCTGAAAGACATAATGGGACAAGGGGAGTGGAGTCAGTGCCATGTTCTGTTTGAAAAAACGTAGAAACCATACCGCCCCGGAGGGCACTTACATGACCGAGGGAGGAGACGAGCCACACCACGCGCGCGAAGAAAGAGAAAATGGCGCCAGCGAACCTCGAGGGGAGGGCCAGGCCAGGATGTGACGCGAGACGCGTCATGCCGAGTCTCCGCCTCCCCCAAAGAGCGCGAAGCTCTAACTGACAGCAAGTGCAGCAGCGGAGAATAAGTAACATCTAATGCTGACACGCTGGAATGAATCTGCCGAGGCAGACTGATAGTGAGAAAAAACAGCTTGCACTGTACAGAGATGCGCGACACTGACCCCCTGATTAAAAAAGACAAGGTCTAATGGCGGATGGCACTAGGGTTGCCACACACACACACACCCCCTTCTTTTCCCCTGAGCTATGGGAGGGAGCGAGGGGAGAAGCTGACGGTGTCCATGGACTGAGTCTATGAGGGGCAAGGCAATATGCGGGAGGGGCATCCTCTGGAGGCTCACCAACGGCCTGACCGCCTACCCTATGGAGGGGGATTGCGGTGGAGCATGGCTCCATTCAGCACACCAGGTGCTACCTACCTTCACCCGACCAGCGCAGCCTAGGCTGGGAGGCATATTTCTTCTGATGAGGACGGGTGGAAATAGTCCCACAGGACCTTGGGTCGTAAAGCCCGCTCGCCTGCGAGAGCGTGATACTTCATGTCTTCGCAGTTCCAGCACTGCAGAGAAATCTGAGGATTTGTGGGAGGTCCCTCGGTATATGTAGGGCCGGGAGGAGCTTGTTTTCTACATGTCTGCAGTGCACAGCGCCTGAGGCGGAGGACTACCCACATGTTATGACTATTCGGGAGCAGGACGTGCTGTATGCTTAGAATATTGCCAGAGCTGACACCTGTCCCTTGAGGGTACTAAGTTAAAGCCCAAATCCAAACCATGTTGCAAAAATTCCAGAATACTGGGGATAGAAAACACCCGACAAGGAAGAGACTTGGACTCACACCAGGCAATGTAAGCATGCCAGACCCTGCAGTAGATAAAAGACGAAGACTTCTTCCGAGCCCTAATCATAGTATCAACAACAGAGGCCGGCAACCCCTTGTCCATCAAGATGGAGCTTTCAGCAGCCAAGCCGTTAAAGCCAGCCTTTGTAAATTGGGATGGCGCAGCTGTCCCTGAGTGAGAAGATCTGGATCCTTGAGCAAGAAGTACCGGTCTGCTGCCAACTGCACGACGTCTGCGAACCACACCCTCCTTGGCCAACAGGGGGCCACTAGAAGGGCTGGTACCCCCTCCTGGGCTATCTTGCGGAGCACCCTGCCCAGCAGAGGAAAGGGAGGGTACACAGAGGAGCCGAAACTCCGTCCAAGGAATTGCTAGCGCATCCGTGGCGAAGGCCAGAGGATCCTGCAACAGGGAGACAAATCTTGGAAGCTTGTGATTGTGGTGGGACGCAAACAGGTCCACATCCGGCTGACCCCAGCGGTGACACAGGGAGTGAAATACCTTGTTGCTGAGGGACCATTTCCTCAGCCGAGACATCCCCCTGCTCAGGGAGTCTGCCTTCAGGTTCTCCACACCCGGAAGGTAGACCGCCGAGATGCAAGGGACATTCTCTTCCGCCCAAGACAGTGTCAGGGACACTTCCTTGAGGGCTCGCTTGCTCCGAGTCCCTCCCTGATTGATGTAGGCAACCAGCGTCTGGTTGTCCGAGCGAATCTGAACAGCCTGACCCTGAAGGTGTGGGGTCAACTGGGAGAGAACCAACCTGATCGCCCGCAGTTCTAGAATGTTGATGGGTGCATGGGCCTCCTGGGGGCCCCACTGACCCTGAAACGTCAAAGACTTGCAAACTCCCCCCCCCCCCAACTGGTCAGACTGGCATCCGTGGTGACAATCTCCCAGCACGGCGGCAGAAAGGTCCTGCCCACTAGAAGATTCCTCGAGTCCAGCCACCACGAAATGGACTGCCTGGCCAGAGGGGACAGAGCAAACTCCTGATCCAGGAACACAGTGTCCCAATACCAAACTGACAAGAAATGCAACTGAAGAGGCCTCATGTGAAACTGAGCAAAGGGAACCGCCTCGAAGCAGGACACCATCAGGCCCACTAACTGCATCCCCTGCCGATTGGAGGGATGACGACACAAAAGCAGAGCCTGTGCCTGCAACTGAAGGCCCTCTACCTTCTGCTGAGGGAGAAATACCTTGACCTGAGAGGTATCCAGAGTCATGCCCAGAAAGGACCTCGCCAAAGACGGAGACAGTGAAGACTTGGGATAGTTGATCACCCAGCCGAAGGACTCGAGAGTGGAGGTCGCCACCAGAGTATCCTTCTCGGCCTGATGAAGAGACTGAACAGCAATTAGAATGTTGTCCAGATAAGGGAGGATGTGAATAACCCGGTTCCTCAGAAGTGCCATTACGCCCGCCAGCACCTTGGTGAACACCCGAGGCGCCTAGGTGATACCGAATGGTAAGGCCACAAACTGGTAGTGCCGATCCCCCAGAGCGAACCTCAGAAATCTGATGACCTGGGAAGATTGGAACGTTAAGATAGGCATCCTTGATGTCCACAGTGGTCATGAAGTCGCCAGGCCGGAGGGTACTGAAAGCAGAGCGTAGCGTCTCCATGCGAAAGTGCCTGAATCGGACAAACCTGTTGAGACCCTTGAAATCCAGGATGGGCCTCAGAGAACCGTCCTTCTTGGGCACTGTGAAAAGATTGGAGTAGTACCCCTGACCCTGTTCCTGGTAAGGTACCTGACTCCAAAAAGCATTGAACTGCTAGGCGCAGACCCTGAGCTGACAGTTTGGAGACATCCGGGATCTTAAGAATCTTGGGGGCGTCCAGGATCTTAAGAATCTTGGGGACGGCCAGGCTGCAAAGTCTTGTAACCGGAGGACACCACCTCCTGAATCCACCGGTCTGAAACGCGAAGCCTCCAGACGTGAGCAAAGAGCCGAAGCTGTCCCCCCACCCGGACGGGTGAGGGCGCCTCCTCATGCCTGAGGGGTCTTGGGAGGGGGTTTAGGCTTGGAACCCCATGAGAGACCGGGAGGACCACGGGATCTGCCACGGCCCCAAGAATCTCTGTGGCTGCCCGAGAAGAGGGAGCCACGACCTCCTCTGGGAGCATAAAAGGAGGGGAAGGAAGCAGAGGCTGCTTCCTACACTGAGGTAACCTACCATCCTTGGTCAGGACATCCAGACGCTCACCAAAGATGAAGTCCCGCGAAGGAAAACCCGATGAGACTTCTTAGCAGCACTGGCGCAACCAAACAGATCGGCGCATAGCCACCAAGAGGGCCGAAGCCCTACCACCCAGCCGGACGGCATCATCCATGGCAGACAGCACAAATGCAACAAAAACAGAGCAAAGCAGGAGGGCCCTATAATCCTCCCTCCTCCTACCAGCCATGGCGCCATCCGCGAGACGCTTGATCTTCTTCTGAAGGGCAATGGCCGTAATTGGCTGCGGCACAAACAGGACGCAGGCCTGCCCCTACAAAGGTGAAAGCATGACAGGCCAGCTAATCCATACGGCGGTCCGCGCCATTACGCAGTGTAGTAGTGTCAGGGGACAGCATGACTGAAGACAGCCCTAGAACAGGAGCGTCCACCTCAGGGGGACACGACCAGCACTTGACCAGGTCAGCAGAAAAAGGATACTTTCTGTCCAAGTCCTTGGGCACCGTGGGCAATCTGTTAGGACATTCGCACTCCTTGAGCACCCTATTGGAGAAATGGCCCTGCTCCGGGAACTCGCTGCTTGTCAGGGCGAAAGAGCTTACCCTGCTTCCTCTTCGCCACCTTAGAGAGGGCAATGTGCAAAGTCTCAAAAATGTCCAACAACAGTCTATCAGTGTCAAGAGGGAGCCCAGTATCCTCATCAGAGGCGGACCCCGGGTCACTGTCGTACCCTTCCTGATGGTCCCCAGATGAGTCTGAATCAATGAGAAGCTCCCCCTCCTCTAGGGAGTCACGTCCGCCAAACATATGAAGGCCCACATCCTCCTCGGCAAAGAGGGAAGGCGCGGTGTCAAGATGCCGCTTCTTACGCGAGGCCTTGCCCATCACAGGTTGTGCCACCTGCCTCTCAATGCTGGCTACGCGTAGTGTCAGATCAGATTGGGACCCCCTCCAAGTATCCCCCTCACTGGGGGCTAAGTGCAGGCACTCGGGAGTAGGAGATGCCTGGGGGGGGCGCAGAACTGGGAAGAGAAGCGCTCAACCCAGCCTGGTCCGCAATAATTATTTGGGCGCACGGCACACAGACCACGCCACCACCACTCAAAGGGGATGCCCTGCACATGACACAGCCGGGATTTTCCCGAAGGACCCCCGAGCACGCTATCCCCAGAAGCCTCCATATGGTGATTAACACAGGCACAATAGGCCAATATAGGGGAACGGCTAATAAAAGCCACCCGGGATGCCCCCCAAGGGACGCCCCCCCGAAGGAGCCAGGAAAGAAGAGGTGGGTGGGGGGGGGGGTAGAGCAGGACCGGGAGAAACCACAACACACACAGTTACACAGTTATCCCGCCTGAAAGACATAAGCAAAGAACACATAAGCATCCCACAGTACATGCCCCAATAAGAAAAAACCCTTGTGGCGGAATACCCAGATGTAATGTCTTCATGAAGCAGGCCGTGCTGTGCATTATGAAAAAATACAATTCCGTGAAATACTCACCTGTAGAATTGGTATTATAAGTATACAGTACATCCTGCTCCAGATAGATTACTTACACTTGGGTTATCCTCCGCCAGATGGCGCTGCACTGCAGAGACATGTAAAACAGGCTCCTCCCGGCCCCTCAAATACCCGGGACCTCCCACAAATTCAGAGCATTGAAAAGCAGTGAACGAGAAGCCGGGAGAATTTAACCACCCAAACTGGTAACTATAACAATGATAATCACCATACAGGGGATCCAGAATAATGCAAAACCAAGGGTGGGGTGGAGAAGGACGTACTGTATACTTACAATACCAATTCTACAGGTGAGTATTTCAAAGAATTGTATTATTCTTAGTATACAGTACGTCCTGCTCCAGATAGATTACTTACACTTGGGACATCCAATAGCCGTGTCCTTAACCCTTTAAATGCCAGCCACGTAAAATTTACGTGGTTGCCTCTCCGTCACTTAAGTGCCAGCCACGTAAAATTTACGTGCCTGGCATTTACCCCTGCTAGTGGGCAAAAAAAAAAAAAAAATTACTCACCTGACCCCTCGTTGGATCCGGCCGGGTCTCCTCTTTAATTTGGTGCCATCCGATCCGCCGTGGGGGGCGGATGGCTCCAGGAGAGCCCCCGGAATAGGCCGCCCCCCCCCCCCCCCCGCTTCTGCAGCAGCAGCTGCTAACTGTAAAAAAAAAAAATAAATAAAAATGACATTCACTTACCTGTGTGTGCGCTGGCTCCCGCTGTCCCTCCTCTTCACCTGGGGGGCCTCTGATCCCCCCCCCAGGACTTACCGATCTTCAGGAGAGAGGCCGGAAGGCTCTCTCCTCTCCGATGGCGGCCGCCATCTTGCCGCTAAGCCCCGCCCCCTATGACGTCATCCCGGTCCATCGCCGCGTCAAGCCCCGCCCCTTTTGGCTGGCCCGGGTCGGTAATGCTGGGTAGGGGGGGCCCTACGTCATTTTTTTTTTTGGATTTTTAAGGGTTTTTAACCCTTAAAATTCCAAAAAAAAAGGGGTCTCCCCCCCTAGGAGGGGGAACCCTATGTCATTTTTTTTTTAATTAACCCTTTTGTTTTCTGTCATCCAGCAGCTATAAAAGGCTGAAAGAGTGCTCCACTATGGATGGGAGGTAAGTATTAAAAAAAAAAAAATAATAAAATATTTTTTCTCTTTGTGTGTCTGTGTTTTATTTTTACATTTAACCCCTTGTGAACTGGTAAGGGGTCCATGACCCCTATACCAGTTCACAAGGCTGGGGGAGGTGGCAAGTCACCTGCGCTAGCCGGTGACTTGCCATTAACCCCCGGCACCCCCATTACCTGCCTCCCCAAAGCCCAGGGGGGGGGGCAGAAGAGCCCGGGCCCAGTGGCTATGCGGGCTTGTAGCCTGCAGGGCCAGGGGCCACAAAAGCTGGCCCCTGCGCCCCGTTCCTACAAGCCCTACATAGCTGGTCCCGGGCTGGTTACTTTGGGTAAGGGGGGGCCCATGTCATTTTTTTTTATTTTTAAGGATTTTTAACCCTTAAAAATCCCCCCAAAAAATGGGCCCCCCCTCCCGGGAGGGGGGACCCTATGTCATTTTTTTTTCTCGATTTAACCCTTTGTAGTGTGGATGGTAGTTGTATTTTATTTGTAAATGTTAAAAATTACTTGTTTCAGTTAGGGGGGTCTCCTGGGCAGGAACAGGGGGCTACCGATAAATATGTGGTACTGTTCTAATCGGTAGAAATGGGGCTTTCACATGCAATATGGTTTTCTTTAATAAAATACATTTTTTATGTAAAATAAAGGAGGCAATTTTCTAAAAAAAAATTTTATTTATTTATTTTTTTTTACTTAATAATAAATAAAATTAATAAATAAAATTTACAAACAAGACATTTCATGTTAAAGCCTAAACTCTGCTGCAAAAAATATATATATAATTTTCCTGAAAATTCCAGCAAAAATGACGCAAAACATGGCGCAAAACATGGCGCAAAATGGGGAAAAATGACCTGTCAACAGAGGGTGACAAAATGTCAAGTAAGCTGGCAATTAAAAGGGTTAATAGTACCTCTGCATGTTGGGTATTGTTCTGTTCGGGGGACCTTGCGCTTTCAGACTTAGCTTGTTTTTTCTGGTTTGCATATTTATATTTTAGTAAAAGGTGTTTTTTATTCTGCTTTTTTATACATTTTTTAGGGAAACTCTGCGCAACCAAAGAGTTCTTTGAGGGATTAATTCCAGAAAGATGAGCCCACTACAACAAGCTGGGTACGCTTAGAAAGCTTAACATGTGTACTTTCAGGGAATATATGGTTTATGGGGGATATTCCAAATGTAAAGGGTTGTTTTGGTTGAAAAATCGCAAGGTGCGCACTTTGTCTGCAGAGCTGAAATTTTCAAGAAAAATTACCGTTACGCACATGCTTTACTTTGGGGTGTTTGGCAACTCTTCCCTTGACAGAACCTATGCATGTTGGGTATCGTTCTGTTCGGGGGATGTTGCTTTTTCAGATCATACTTGTTTTTTCTTGTTTGTATATAGTTTTTTTAGGAAAATGTGGCTTTGATTCTGCTTTTTTATCCTTTTTTTAGGGAAACTCTTTGCAACCAAAGAATACATTGAGGGATTACTTCTAGAAAACTGTGGCCACATCAACAAGCCTGGTACAAATAGAAAGCCTGAGGTGTGTACTTCCAGAGAATATATAGTTTGTGGGGGGTATTTCAAATGTAAAGGGTTGTTTTTCTGGAAAAACTGCAAGGTGCGCATAGCGCATATCACAGTTGTATTTTTTCAGAAAATCCCCTAAAGCTCTGTTTCAGTTTGGGGGAGTCTCCTGGGCAGGAAAAGGTGTCTACCTATACATATGTGGTACCGCTGTAACTGTGAGAAATTGGGGTTTCACACGCAATAAGATTTTATTGACAAATTTACATTTTTTATTACAAAAAAACACTACAAATTGTAAAAAAATGTTTTTACATTTTTTTGCACATATTTCGCCAAAAAATATTGAGAATACACCTAAAAAATGACAAACAAGACATTTCATGTTAAAGCTCAGACTCTGCTGAAAAAAACAATATATCATTTTCCTGGGAAATCCTTGGAAATCCCTTAAAAAATCACATTTGAACATGGGGAGTGCAAAATAGTGCAAAATGGTCTGGCAACAGAGTGTGACAAAAACTCCAGGTAGGCTGGCACTTAAAGGGTTAAAGTAGGGTGGGATCCCCAACAACAAGGTAACAGCAGACAGTTTAAAACACTGCTGCCTGCAAAACCTTGCGGCCAAAAACAGCATCAGCTGAGGCCCTAACATCAACGTTGAAAAACTTTGAAAAGGTATGAACAGAAGACCAAGTAGCGGTCTTGCAAACTTGTTCAACAGAAGCCGGATGCTGAAAGGCCCAAGAGGCACCAATAGCACGAGTAGAATGAGCAGTAAGGCGAAAGGGAGGACTCTTCCCCTTAGCAGAATAGGCCTGAATTACGGCCTGAAGGATCCATTTGCTAATAGTAGACTTGGCAGGAGCCAAACCCTTCTTGGGCTCAGAAGGGACCACAAAAAGAGCATCAGTTTTCCTGAAGGACGCAGTGACCACCAGGTAATACTTCAGACACCTGACCACATCCAAGGAATGCAAAACCCTCTCCTTAGCGTTGCTAGGATTAGGGCACAAAAAAGGAAGAACAATATCTTGATTCAAATGAAAGGCAGACACTACCTTAGGCAGAAAATCTGGCTTAAAGCGGAACACCACCTTGTCCTGGTGTCTCCCAAAGTATGTGGGCTGAATAGAAAGAGCCACCAACTCAGACACACGCCTGACCGAAGAAAAGGCTACCAGAAAGACAACCTTGAGGGTAAGAACAGCCAGAGCAGCATCCTGCATAGGTTCAAAGGGAGCACCCTGCAAGGCAGACAAAACCAAGTTCAAATCCCAAACAGGGACCACAGGTTTACGTGGGGGACGCACATGAGCGCCCCCCCTGGAAAAAAGGTCTTAATCAGAGAATGCTGAGCAAAAGACTTCTGAAAGAAAACAGACAGGACAGAAACCTGACCCTTCAGAGTACTGAGGCGGAGTCCCGACTCCAACCCATGCTGTAAGAACTCCAGAACCCTGGGGACTGAAAACACCCGACAGGGAAGAGACCTAGACTCACACCAGTCAAGGTAGGTACGCCATACCCTGTAATAGATGGAAGAAGAAGTTTTCTTCCTAGCCTTCACCATGGTATCAACCACCGAGGCGGACAAGCCTTTCTCCATCAAGATGGAGGTTTCAGCAGCCAGGCCGTCAGAGCCAGAGTTTGTAAATTGGGGTGGCGTAAGGGGCCCTGAGTGAGCAGATCTGGCACCCCTGGCAGAACATACTGGTCTACTACCATCTGCACCACGTCTGCAAACCACACTCTTCTTGGCAACCTGGGGGCCACCAGAATTGCTGGCACCCCCTCCAGAACAATCCTGCGCAGAACCCTGCTCAGCAGGGGGAATGGAGGAAAGACATACAGGAACTGAATGTCCTGCCATGACATTGCTAAAGCATCCGTGGTCATGGCCAGAGGATCCTGGGACAGGGAGACAAAGGCCGGGAGCTCGCGATTGTGACGGGACACAAACAGATCCACATCTGGTTGGCCCCAACGGAGACAAAGAGATTGGGAAACCCTGTTGCAGAGGGACCATTCTCCCTGGCGAGAGGTCCCCCTGCCCAGAGGGTCTGCCAGCAGATTTTCCACCCCCGGAATGTACACCGCTGATATGCAGGGGACATTGACCTCCACCCAGGTCAGGATCAGAGACTCTTCCTGGAGGGCCCTCTTGCTCCGCCCCCCCCCCCGATGATTGATGTAGGCAACTGCCGTCTGGTTGTCCGAGTGCCAATGAACAGGCAGGCCCTGAAGATGAGTAGTCAAGCTAGCCAGAACTAACCTGATCGCTCGCAGCTCCAAGACATTGATAGATGTGTGGGCCTCCTGAGGGCCCCACCTACCCTGGAACCGCAGGGACTTCCAGAAACCCCCCCAACCTGACAGACTGGCATCCGTGGTGACCGTCTCCCAGGAAGGGGCAAGAAAGGATCTGCCCCCCAACAGGTTCCTTGAGTCCATCCACCACAAGAGGGACCTCCTGACCAGATGGGAGAGCACACAAGTGAAGTTGCAGAGGCCTCAAGTGGAACTGAGCATAAGGGACCGCTTCGAAGCACGCCACCATCAGGCCCACCAGCTGCATCCCCTGCCTGATGGAGGGATGGGGACAAGCTAGGAGGGACTGAGCCTGTGCAATCAGATTGTCCACCTTCTGCTGAGGAAGGAAGATCCTTGCCTGAACTGTATCCAGATTCATTCCTAGGAATGGAGTTACCAAGGAAGGGGACAGTGAGGACTTGGGGTGGTTGATCACCCATCCAAATGACTCCAGAATGGGCCCCACCATCTGAGTATCCAACTCTGCCTGATGTAGAGATTGGGAAGGGAAGAGGATGTTGTCCAGATAGGGAAGCATGCTGACACCCTGACATCTGAGTAGAGACATCACGCCAGCCAGCACCTTGGTGAACACCCTGGGGGCTGAAGTGAGGCCGAAGGGCAAGGCCGCAAATTGGTAACGTTGATCCATCAGAGCGAACCTGAGGGACTTTTGATGACCTGGGAAAACAGGAATATGAAGGCAAACATCTTTGATGTTCACAGAAATCCCCTTGGCGCAGGCAACTGATGGCAGAGCGCAGAGTCT
The DNA here is from genome assembly GCA_027917425.1 of Gastrophryne carolinensis. Taxonomy (NCBI): domain Eukaryota; kingdom Metazoa; phylum Chordata; class Amphibia; order Anura; family Microhylidae; genus Gastrophryne; species Gastrophryne carolinensis. The sequence continues at coordinate 221,355,918 of CM051234.1, forward strand.
CCATGCGAAAGCGCCTGCCCCTGACAAAACTTGTTGAGAGTCCAGGATGGGCCAGACAGAACCATCCTTTTGGGTACTGTGAATAGGTTGGAATAAAAGCCCTTGCCCTTTTCACTTAAAGGCACCTGGCAGATGACCCCCAGCTCCAGGAGGCCTTGCACTGCTTGCACTAGCTCCTGAGCTGACACAGGGTCTTGAGGAATCCGGGACCTGATGAATCTTGGAGGGGGATCGGCAGCAAACTCCAACTTGTAACCGGAGGACACTACCTCCTGAATCCACCGGTCTGAGACAGAAGCCTGCAGACCTGAGCGAAGTGCTGCCGCCGTCCCCCCACCCGGATGGGTGAGGGCGCCCCATCATGCCTGAGGGGGCTTGGGAGAGGATTTAGCTTTGGGACCCCAGGAGGAGCAAGGACGTCCACGTCCTCTGCCTCTACCCCAGAAATCTCCCCGGGCCCCAGGGAAAGATACCCCCCTTCCCTGTCTTGCATCACGGTAAGGGGAGGAGAAGGAACCCTGACCCCGAAAGTGCCGAGGTTGCCGCCTGCGCTGGGGTAACCTGCCTCCCTTAGCAAAAAGATCCAGGCGGTCTCCAAACAGACGCAGTCCTTTAAAAGGGAAAACCAGTGAGGGCCTTCTTGGCAGCATTGTCAGCGGCCCGCTGGCGCAGCCAAACCGAGCGGCGCATAGCCACCACGAGGACAGAAGTTCTGGCACACATTCTGATGGTGTCATCCAATGCTGATAGCATTTACAAAAACATCACAACTAGAGTGCATTAAACACCTCACAAGTCAAATCATCGGGGGCACTATCAAGCATATTTCTGATAAGGGTTCTAGTGGCCACAGCAGTAATAGCAGAGGCACAGACCAGGCGCAGCGCCGTCCCCGCACATGTAAAGGCGTGGGAAGCCAGCTGGTCAATGTGCAGGTTCTCAGCATCCCGCAGGGTAGTAGAATCAGGGGAATGCATGAGAGGTGTTAGATAGCCCTAGAATCGGGGCATCCACCTCGAGGGGGGGGGATGACCAACATTTAACCACCTCAGCAGGAAAGGGATACCTCCTATCCTAACTCTTTGGAGCCCCGGGCAGTTTACTGGGGCGCTCCCATTCCTTGAGCACAAGGTTATGGAAATGTGCCTGCTCTGGAAATTCCTAGTGATTTCGCTGTATGGAAAAGCTCCCCTTTTTGCCTGGGAGCCTCAACAGGGAGAGAGATAGACAGAACCTCAAGGTCTGTGTCAATAATCTGTCAGTGTCATCCGGGGCCCAGGGGTCAGAGCCAGAATCGTCATGACCCCTTGGTCTCTCATCAGATGAGCCTGAATCAGAAAAAAGCTCTCCATCATCAGACGGGGTATAGCCACACAGATTCATAAACTCCTCAGTTCCCATAGGGAAAACAGTAACATTAGGCGTCAAGTGCCGCTTCTTACCAGGGCCCTTACGCGCTAAAGACCTCACAATAATCTGTTCAACAGTAGCCAGTCTAGAAGACACATCAGGCTGAGAATCCCCACTAATATGCAACTCAACAAGAGTGAGATTTAAGCTTCGGGGAGTAGGTTAAGTGAAACGAGGTGCAGCCACTGGCAGGCCAGATTGCAATGCAAGCACCTGCTCAGCACAGGGTACACAGACCCGTGCCTTATCAGCGTCAGCATGAGGCTGCCCACACGCTACACACAGCCGGTCTTGTCCCAAAGGGACCCCGGTAACCTATCCTGGGATGCCTCCATATGGTGATTATTAGGCACAATATGCCAGTAGGGATTTACGCTATAAGCAACCCTGGATGCCCCAATGACCCGCTAGGGAAGTGGGAGTAATTATACAAGGCCCAACTATCAATTGCAACGGGCCGGGAGAAGCCAATGGCTTCACCCGTCTGAAAGACACAGTGGGAAGAAGGGATGTCAGAACCAAACACACTACAATGAGTATAAAACCACCTGTGAGGGCACTTAAGGACCGCGGTAAGTATAACCGCCACACGTGCGCGCGACCTGACAAAATGGCGCCGAGAGTACCTCGAAGGGCGGGCCAGAGCCCCGCTCACCTGCGAGAGAGTGATAATTTCATGTCTTCGCAGTAAGAACTGATGGCTGGGAGGAGCCTGTTTTACATGTCTCTGCAGCGCCATCTGGCGGAGGATAACCCAAGTGTAAGTAATCTATCTGGAGCAGGACGTACTGTATACTAAGAATATATATTTACCTTTTTGTAAGCCCTGCTATGGTCAATCTCCCACTATGGACCTGCCAGTGGCCGGCAAGGAAGTGTTCCTGGGGCTCCTGCCTCTGGGCATTGTAAATGTCTAAGATGTCTGAGTGCATGAAAGAGCAAACGTAAGTGCCAACAATGATTCAGTATTATGCATGCCTAGCATCTGGATGCAAAGCACCTTTAGGTTCAGCAAATATTGCTCCCTACAAAGCTCTATTGGGTAAAACTTTCACCTTTGGAAACTTGGGGGACATGAGGGGTAGGGGGTGTAAGACATTTTATGGATACCAACAGTAAGGAAGTTACATGTATATACATGTATATACATATACTATTTGAAAAACAATTTAATAAAACACAGCTGTATAACCACAGGGAGTTCAATATAAGCTATAGAACTTTACCTGAAGCATCAACTTGGACATGCTTTTTAGCTTATCAGCTGTATAGTGCTGCCTGTGTAGTAAAGGGTGATTGGCCATTTTTCTTAAGTGCATCATTACGTTGCATAGTTCAGAATTTTTCTCTATACGGGGGGAAAAAAAAAAAAAGTTATAACTATACAGTAAAAAATGTGTAAAGCACAAACCCCTTCAGTTTATCTGCCCATATATTTACCTGTTCCCTCAAATGATTTCTTTAATCTAATCATGAGGCTTTCATACAATTCTTTTTGCCTTGCAGTCATCGGGCAAAACTTTATGTGATCTTGTTTAGGAGGCAGCTGTTTAAGAACCTTTAAAAAGGAAGAAAGTTTAATCACAAGGTAGATCAATAATTCACCGCACAAAACATACTAAAATCCCATGCAAAATGAAATGACATACCTCACTTTTGACTCTTCTGAGAATAAATGGCTTCATGATCGATTTGGCATGAGCTATTCTTTCTTTTTCAAAAGTGCTTTGTTCATCAGTAGATTTCTTACAGGAAAAACACACCAATTCGAATATTATTTTCAAATAAACATCTAAAATGTCATCTTCTAGCTGACAGAATAAACTACAAGAGATTTTCAGTCAATTGTTAGACCAACATGTTATATTTGGCCATTGTTGTCCATTGTTAAATTGAAGAAGAAATGGCCAAGATATCAAGGTTTACAGTTTTACCTTATGAATTCTCCTCTGAAGCATGTGGGTGTGGCCTGGGGGTCTGTGATGCAGCATAATAACCAGCATAATAGACAGGGCCTGTAAGAGCCTAAAATCTGGCTTCAACTCTGACAGCATCATTAAAGCGGAATGGCATGGTTTGGACTAGCTCCTTGAGCTAGTATTGGTGGCCCGCATTGTGGGAGTGGCACTGAAAGGTCAGATGAAATGTATTTTCTCATTCACAGTGCCCAGTGGAGAGGACGCACATAGCAGGCGGATGCTTTGGCAAAGGCTGTTTTTTTTTTTAACCTTTTGCATGGAAAAACTCTTTAAGATTTGTTGCAAATGGAAAGTTTATTCCAGTTGAGAAAATGCCATCAATAGTTTACAAAAACTGCCATGTTTCTTTACCAGCATGCAATATTTGAAAATGTTTCTGCGGGTCTTAGGGAGGCATGTTTACAGAATAAACCAAGATCCCACTAAAATGCTCACAAATCTGGAATACGTTTAATTCATATTTTTAATGTGATCTTATCAGGACATTTGTTCATCAACCTAAATTACCAACTCTGGTTACCATTTAAAGACACTTTGACCATTCCTACTCTACCCAAAATTGCCTTTTACTCCTGCTATTGTTAGGACAGATTCATAAAACCCCTGCAAGATTAGTCATACCACTTGACAATGTTTTTGGCCTTGGACTCCGGCTTCATCTTGGCAGATTTAAAGAGGAACTATGGTCAGAAATGAACATAGTCTCTCTTATGACCATACAACCTCTTTACATATGTAAAACTGCTGTGCAACATATCCTGTGACACTGCTGAAGGCCTTTCACTGAAGGCACCTAATTGATGATGGTAAAGCAGACCTCTGCAAATGATTCAGTCATGCATATGCTATGCTGCTGTGTGGAGGTGAGACATTTAGGATGATTATTAGAAAATATACACAGTAAGTAGGATGTAACCCAGGTAGAATTTAAATGCAATGGTAGGGTTGGAAGCTATGCTGACAAAAGGATAGCAATTGGAAAAGTAGCAAAGCCCTCCAATTGCATACTTGTGGTTATAAAATTACAGAATTCAATTTGGTTGAAGAAGCATCTACAAAATTATACACATGCGATGGATCTAACCCTGACCCGCACATACGCATTGATCACAGTATAGATAATATCTCTACCAGCAAGGGGAGAATCCCTCAAACACGCTGCTGCACAGACCGTTCCACCTGTAGGTTAGATGAAGTATGATCTAGAAGACTAGCTAGGATAAAAGGATTGCAAGTAACAGGATTTTTGTACTAAAAGCGTGCCTGACAGGAGCCAAGACAAGGATGTCAAAAGCACTGCTTCTCCCCATTACCCTGTCTCCTTTTTCCCATGGATATGGAAACTTAAGGGATCTGAGCTTACTTCAAACTAAATCTAGTTTCAAGGGAGGTCCAGGTGCAAGGATCAGAAGAAACATTTTTAGAAAATAACTAAAACCCCAATTAGCTTACCGGTAATGGCATTTCCAGCAGTTCTCCATGACTACTTAGCACGGTAGCTACTCCCAGTTAAATAGGAAACAAAAATTGGACATGGTTAAATACCTTTCCCCTTCCTCTTGGACATCAGTGTTTCAACCAAGGAATCCCAAAAGAAACATGTCTAATCCATAATATCGAAAAATACTTAGCCTGGGCTGAATGTAGGATGCTGTCCTGGAGGACCACTGGAAATGCCATTACTGGTAATCTAACTGGGGTTTTCCACAAACATTCTCCAGGGCGGCTTAACCGATAAGCGAGAAATACCAACTACCGTCCTACCTCAGGGAGGGGAAATAACTTGTAGAATATCCTGCCAAATTCCTGTGTCCTGGCTCCGGTGAAGAGAGAAAGTTGGTGTATGGAATTTTCTCTTGTGGCGCAGAGATCCACCTCAGGGGAGCCTCATAGGTCTACCAGTTGCCTGGAGAAACTCTGGCGTAACTCCTACTCTGCCTGTCTGAGCTGAACATGACTGAGGTGGTCTGCCAAAACACTTAGGTTCCCCTTGATGTGGACTGCTCGCAAGGAGGCTACTGATCTTTCTATCTGGGTACAGATAAAGAGAAACATCAACTCGATCCCAGATTGTTGAAATAAGCCACAACTGTGGCATTGTCCAAGACGAGAACATCTTGATTCCTTATGTGCTCGAAAAGGTTCAGGGTTAACTGAACTGCCTTTAATTCCTGAAAGTTCAAAGGTTTTTGGGTCATGGTGCCGGACCTGGCAGTGAAGGCTGCCCCTCAACACTGCCCACTTGTGTCCGTTCGGATCGGTTCCACCTGATGCCAGGGTCTCCCTTTGGATAGATTTTCCTGATCAGACCACCACTGAAGGGACTAACTAAACTGATTTGGAAGTGTAAACAGAGTCCAAAGTTCTTGGATCTCTGTCCCAGGTAAGCAAAAGAAGGTCTGGAGGTTTCTTGAAGGTAGCTGGGCCCAAATGACCGCTGTGAGGGCTGAATACATAAGCCCCAACAGAATCTGCCTTGAGATTCTGGGATGATCCTGAATGCAAGAGGACAGGGAGACCATCCTTTTGATCTTGGTTTGTGGAAGGAAGGTGCTCTCCAGGGAGTGGTCGATCCGATACCCTAGGTACATGCAAGTAGTCTGAGGGGACAGACTCGACTTCTCCCTGTTTATGATCCACCCCAGAACTAAAAAGGAGGGACAATGTTATCCTCCCCGAATGAAGCAAAGAAGATGATCGTCCAGGTATGCAACAATGCCGATCTGGTTTAATCTCACATATTCCATTGCCTCCGCAATAATCTTGGTAAAGATCCGAGGCCCGGGCGAAAGACCAAAGGGCATCGCTCTGAATTGCCAAGGATTGGTTACGCCACCTATCATTACTGCAAAGGTCAAATCTTCTGTGAGAGACGGAAAAATAGGAACGTGCAGATAGATCTATAGAGGCCATCCAGACATCTTGAAACAGGGTGTCTGACGGTAAAAAAAACTGATTCCATACAGAATTTCTTGTATCTGTTCTCTAATTTTAACTGCTTTAAGATCTAGAACAAACTTTCCTAGCGGTTTCTGGACCAAAAACACATTGTCTATTTTAGGTGCCACAGAACCTCGTATATGGCTATTTCCTTCAGTAGTGCAATCACTAAAGGCAGGGCCTGTTCTTTCACAGGAATTCTGGAACTGTGGGTTACTTCAAAATGATATTGTGGGCTTTAAATGAATTCCAGGAGTCGATCCTGAATTGTCTAAAGAATGAAGGGGTTCTTACAGATCTTCTGCCAGGCAGGAAGAAAAAACAGAAGTCTAGCCCCTACTGGTCCAAACCGCTGCAGCAGCAGTCCTGACGAACAAACCTTCCTTGGCCTTCAGCCTCTGGGTTGACCAAGCTTTCGGAAATCCCGTTGAGGAAGTCTAGGCTTCTTAACGAGGAGGGGGGAGGATATTTTCGCTTAGCTGGACTAACTTCTTCCCCACCTCAGGAAAATTAGTTATTTTCTTACCCAAACAAAAGCTTGTCCTCAAATGGTATGCTACACAGATGTGATTTAGATGACTGGTCCCCCTGCCAGGTCTTGAGCCAGAGAGCTCTACCTGCACAATCAATCAAGGCCATACTCTTAGCGTTGCCCTAATCGCCTCTGAAGCAGCATCAAAAAATTCTGCTTTGGAAATAAAGAGCAGGGAGTCCAATACCTCCTTCCTCGGGCGTCATCTATTTTCCCACGCCTGACCTTGCCTACCCAGAGTTCCAGAACTCTATTTATGCAATCTGTAGCAAGCAGGGGTCTAAACTGAAAGGAATCCGTATCCCATGCCCGCCTGAGCAGAATATCTTACCTTTTATCTAGAGGATCTCTAAGGGAACCCATATCCATGAAGGAGAGATCCGATTTCCGAGATACCTGAACCAAAGGAGCATCAACCCTAGGGCATTTAGCCTAAACCTACATCTCCTTCTCCTCAAAATGGAATCTTCGCTTGAGAGATTTAGGAAGGAAGAACCAGGACTCCGGACTCCTCCAGTTCCAAGCAATTATGTCCTTTAGCAACTGGTGTATCAGAAAACCTGAAATCCCTTTTTCAATAAACACTGGTAGAGGGAATCCTGAATGGAGAGGGGCTTATCTTCCGATTCAAACTTAAGGGAGGATAAAATGCTCCTTCCTCAAGGGAAAAATTAAACCTACAAGGGCGAGGAGGCCTGGAGGCCAATGCCTCTGGTCCTCTCCCTATGCATGATGAATGGACAAACTCATCCGAAAAGGCACATACCTCCGCTTCCTCATACAAAGAAATCAGCCTTCCTTGTCTGCCCTCTAGTCTCAGGTCAGGAGTAAGTAGTGACTGGGGTTTCAGCAGCTGCAAGCATAGTCTGGCATCAACTTGCACCTGTCTCCTGGGCCATACATTTTTTATTTGGGGAGAATAGGGATGTAGATTCAAGCACGTTTCCTGGGATGAAACACAAAACACTGAGGTCCAGGAGGAAGGGGTGGGGTAATTAACATGTTCAGTTTGCGGTTCCTTTTTAGGTGGTAGGGGCTACTAAGCTAAGAAGTCTTGGAGGATGTTTGCAAATCAGTTGGACAAATTGAATGTTTAGAAGAGCAGAACACGGTAACAGTGAACCTAATAAGAACATAACACTGCAGGAGGAACTATTCTATAGCAGGGGTCAGGCATTTGTGAATGGTGGGCGAGGGCACGCTCCCTGTTAGAGGGTAGAGGAGGGGTTCAGTCGCCAGCATGCTCAGATCACGCACACATAAGGTGAGCTCCTGGAAGAAGGGGCCTGAGTGGATCCACGCGCACCGATTGTACGAGCGGCCATGCATGTGTCGTAGGACCGGAGAAGGGGAGTTTGTTCAGACAACCTGGGGGGTTTCGCACAGTGGGGCACCCCCAATCGGGGTTCCCCGGGGGGCAAGGACCACAAGCCAGGATAGTCAAAATCCTGGGTTTTGGTCCACTTTAAGCGCTGAATGAATCGGGAATGCCTAGAAGCCGGTTTCGCTTCCTTATTCCACTGGCCTGACTGAGGGATGTCCCTAGGTGCAGTCCAAGCGAATTATGGAATTCCAGCATTGAGGTAGTTTTGTTCCTCATGGCTAAACTCTCCCTATCTTGGGTGTAATAGGCTAAAATGACAATGACATCAAAACATACACAGCTCAAAAAGTTAAATCAAGATCTGTACGTTACCAGTTTTTCTTGGGACATTTTGCTTGAGGTGTAAAGGCCACTGGAAAGCTTGCCTGCATCTGTATATTTAAGCATGGGACTGATGCTCCCCGCAGGGCCATGAGCGGAAACATGCTGCTGTGTTGAGGGCTACTGGATTGCCACCACCACTGCCGCCTCTTTGCTTGCCCCCGGAACTCCTGCCCCTAAATGCCACTGCTTGCACGGCCACCAGCTCTGTTCCTCTCCCTTCAGCCTGACCAAATGGCTGGCTAGGGAGAAAGCGCTGCCTATACTTTCGGGTAAAAAGCTGCTGCACCTGGAAGTGACAGAGCGCCAGGTCAGGGATCATGAGACTCTGCCCCCCTTTTTTGAAAAAAAAAAAAAATGAAGGGAAAATTGCTGAATAACCCCATTTATATTTACATTATATTTTATTTATATTATATTTATTTTATTTTATTATATTTATATTTAATTTATCATATATATTTATTTAAAATAACACAATTCTGTGATTACTCACCTGTAGAATTGATTTTTACTGTACAGCACGGCCTGTTTCATTTTAATCATTACTTCTGGGTATTCCGCCACAAGGTGGCGCAGTTGACTGCAGAAGACTTGTGGCTCCTCCCGGCCCTATAAAAAGCCAGGAATCACCCATAGACCAGCAGTGTTGAAAAGCAGTTATGCAAGAAGCCGGGAGATAAACCATGATAAAAAATACACAGCCTCACAAAAAATAACTTTAACAAATCACCATAAAGAGGCAACCAAGGCCAACGATAACAAGGGAGGGATGAAACAGGCCGTGCTGTACACAGTAAAATCAATTCTACAGGTGAGTAATCACAGAATTGTATTTTCCAAGTGTACAGCACGGCCTGTTTCATTTCAATCATTACTTCTGGGACATCCAATAGCAGTGTCCTTAAAGTAGGGTGGGATCCCCAATGAGTAGTGTCCTTAAAGTAGGGTGGGATCCCCAATGAATAAAGGCAGGCAGTTCAAGCCACTACTGCCTGAAGCACCTTGCGGCCAAAAACAGCATCAGCTGAAGCCCTAACATCAACCTTGTAAAACTTAGAAAAAGTATGAACAGAAGACCACGTAGCGGCCTTACAAACTTGTTCAACAGAAGCCTGGTGTTGAAAAGCCCAAGAGGCACCAATAGCCCTAGTAGAGTGAGCAGTAACGTGGAAGGGAGGTTCCTTCACTTTGGCAGAATAAGCTCGCACCACCGCCTGTCTAATCCACTTGCTGATAGTGGATTTGGCTGGAGGCAAACCCTTCCTAGATCCAGAAGGAAGAACAAAAAGAGTCAGACTTCCTAAAGGGCTCAGTAGCAACCAGATAATACTTGAGCGCCCTGACCACATCCAGAGAATGAAGGTTCTGTTCCTTGGAATTAGCAGGAGCAGGACAATAGGAAAGTAAGACAATGTCCTCATTGAGATGAAAGGCAGATACAACCTTGGGCAAAAAATCCGGGTTAAGACGGACCTCCACGTTATCCTGATGCCGCTCAAAATAAGGAGGTTTCATGGAAAGCGCCGCCAGCTCAGATACTCGACGCACCGAAGTAATAGCGACCAAAAAGGCTACCTTAAGAGTCAGAATGGACAGAGCGGCCTTACACAGAGGCTCAAAGGGAGGACCCTGTAGAGCAGAAAGCACCAAGTTTAAATCCCAAACCGGTAACAGGAGGCTTACGCGGCGGAAGCACATGAGTAACTCCCTGGGAAAAAAAGTCTTGACAAGCCCATGATTGGCAAAAGATCTTTGAAAAAAGATTGCCAGAGCCGAAACCTGTTCCTTGAGGGTACCAAGTTGTAGACCCGAATCCAGACCAAGCTGCAAAAACTCCAGAATCCTCGGAATGGAAAAGTCACGACAAGGAAGAGACTTGGACTCACACCAAGCAATATAAGAATGCCAGACCCTGTAGTAAATAGTGGACGAAAATTTCTTCCGAGCATGAATCAAACTATCAACAAACGGAGGCCGGCAAACCCTTGCCCATCAAGATGGAGGTTTCAGCCAGCCGTTAAAGCCAGCGTTTGTAAATTGGGATGGCGTAGTTGTCCCTGCGTGAGAAGCTCTGGATCGTCGGGCAGGACGAACCGATCTACTGCCATTTGGACGATGTCCGCGAACCATAACCTCCTCAACCAGCGGGGGGGCCACCAGAATGGCCGGTACCCCCTCCTGGGCTATCTTGCGAAGCACCCGACTCAGCAGTGGAAAGGGAGGAAATACATAGAGGAGCCGAAACTCCATCCAGGGAATTGCTAACGCATCCGTGGCGAAGGCCAGAGGGTCCTGTGACAGGGAGACAAAATACTATTTTGTGATTACTCACATGTAAAATGGGTATTATAAGTATGTCACACACCCCGCTTCCAATATTCATGACATGTGGGTTATGACCAGTAGAGGGCGAACTTCTGCAGAGATGACTAGAAAAGAAGAAGCCCCTCCCGGTCCATAAATACCTGGGACCTCCCACACATTCCCCAGTATAGGAAAGCAGTAAGGGGACCAGGAAGAGCCAATTGCAAAATCTTTAAACAATAAAAGGTTCACCATATAAAGGATCCAAAATATAATAAGGGCGGGATGAAGCGGGGTGTGTGACATACTTATAATACCCATTTTACAGGTGAGTAATCACAAAATGGTATTATTCCAAGTATGTCACGCATCCCGCTTCCAATATTCATGACATGTGGGACATCCAATAGTGTCCATCAAGGGTGGGGATCCCAAAAAAGGCAATAATGCACAAATTTAAACCACTGCAGCTTGCAGAACCTTGCGGTCAAAAACAGCATCCGCTGAGGCCCGCACATCAACCTTATAAAACTTGGAAAAGGTATAAACAGAAGACCAAGTAGCAGCCACACAAACTTGTTCAACAGAAGCCTGGAGCCTAAACGCCCAGGAAGCCCCAACCGCACAAGTAGAATGAGCAGTGATCTGAAAAGGGGGGACCCTCCCCTTGGCAGTATAGGTCCCGAAAATGGCATGACTAATCCATTTACTAATGGTAGACTTGACGGGCGCCAAACCCTTCTTGGGCCCAGAGGGCACCACAAAAAAAGGCGTCCGTCTACCGGAATGGTGAAGTAGCCACCAGGAGGCCCTCTCCTTGTCATTGTTAGGCTTAGGACACAAGGAAGGAAGCACAATGTCCTGATTGAGGTGAAAGGCAGAGACAACCCTTGGCAGGAAGTCTGGTTTAAAGCAGAAAGCCATCTTGTCCTGATGTCTCTCAAAGTAGGGGGCCTGAATAGACAGAGCCGCCAACACAAACACGTCGAACAGATGTGATAGCCACCAAAAAGGCAACTTTGAAGGTGAAAATGGATAGTGCAGCATCCTGCACTGTTACAAAGGGAGGACCCTGAAGGGCAGACAACACCAAATTTAAATCCCAAACAGGCAACATGGGTTTGCGAGGAGAGCACACGAGTGACCCCCTGAAAAAAGGTCTTACCCAAAGGATGAAGAGCGAAAAATCTCTGAAAGAAAAACGCCAGAGCGGACACATGCCCCTTAAGGGTGCTAAATTGAAAAACCCATGTCCAGACCATGCTGAAGAAACTCCAAAATCCGAGGAACGGAAAACACCCGACAAGGAAAGGCCCTAGACTCACACCAGTCAATGTAGGTCCGCCAGGTCCTGTAATAGATATTAGAGGAAGATTTCTTCCTAGCCCTGACAAGAGTCTGGACAACAGCTTCAGACAAAACCTGTTCCTTTAAGATAAAGGTTTCAGCAGCCACGCCATCAAAGCCAGCGTTTGTAAATTGGGGTAACAAAGCTGACCTTGTGTGATCAGATCCGACCCCCCCCCCCCCCCGGCCAGAGGTCCCCCTGCTCAGGGAGTCTGCTTCCAGGTTCTCCACCCCTGAAATGTAGACCACCGAGATGCACGGAACATTGCTCTCGTCCCAAGTAAGAATCAGAGACACCTCCCGGAGGGCACTCCTGCTTCGAGTCCCTCCTTGGAGATTGATGTAAGCAACCACTGTCCGAGTGTCGGAGCGAACCTGAACTGGTAAGCCCTGAAGGTGATGTGTCAGGTGTGACAGCACCAACCGAATCGCCCTCCGCTCCAGAATGTTGATGGGGATATGGGCCTCCCGAGGACCCCACAGCACCTGGAACTGATGTTCCCTCCATAAGCTTCCCCAGCCCGACAGACTGGCATCCGTGGTGGCCGTCTCCCAACAGGGCGCAAGAAAGGACCTGCCCCCCAGGAGATTCCTCTGATCCATCCACCACCGGCAGGACCGCGGGACAAGAGGGGACAGAACACAAGTCTGATCCAGAGACAGAGGACATTTGTCCCAAACTGATAGTAGATGGAGCTGAAGGGGTCTCATGTGAAACTGAGCAAATGGCACTGCCTCGAAGCAAGCCACCATCAGTCCTACCAGCCTCATGCATTGCCAAATGGACGGACGAGGGCTGGACAGAAGAAGACGAACGTCCACCTTCGGCTGGGGTAGGAACACCCTGGTCTGAAAGGTATCCAGAGTCATGCCCAGGAACGAAGCCACCATTGACTGGGATAGAGAGGATTAGGGGTAAATGATTACCCACCCGAACCTCTCCAGCGTCGACACCACCGTCCTGGTGTCCAGCTCCGCCTGGTGGAGAGAGGATGACGTAATGAGAAGGTCGTCCAGGTAAGGCAATATGAGAATGCCCTGGACTCTGAGAAGGGCCATCACACCCGCCAATACCTTGGTGAACACCCTGGGCGCCGAATTCAGCCCGAATGGAAGAGCCACAAACTGGTAGTGCTGGTTGTCTACCACAAACCTGAGGAACCTCTGGAGTCCCGGGAAAACCGGCACATGAAGGTAAGCGTCCTTGATAACTATTGAGGTCATAAAGTCCCCCGGACGCAGTGAGTTGACAGCAGAAAGCAGAGTCTCCATGCGAATTTCCTGGTTCTGATGAACCGGCTGAGAGTTTTCAAGTTCAAAATGGGCCTTATGGAGCCAACTTTTTTGGGCACCGTAAAGAGGTTGGAAAAGTAACAGTAACCCAGACCTCTCTCTGTGGGGGGAACCGGACAAACTACCCCCATATTCCAAAGGTTTTGCACCGCCAGAAAAAAGGCCCTGTGCCGCCCGTGGGTCCGACGGAACCCGGGACCTGAGGAATCCTGGAGGAGGCCGGCATGCACACTCCAGCTTGTACCCGGAGGAAATTACCTCCCGTATCCAGACGTCTGTAACCTCTAGGGTCCAGACCCGAGCAAAGAGCCGCAACCATCCCCCCACCCGCAAGGGTGAGGGCGCCCCTTCATTGCTGAGCGGGCTTGGCAACGGACTTGGGTTTAGTACCCCAGGAAGTCCCAGGTCGGGCACGTCCTCTGCCCCTACCCCAGGAATCTCCTCGGAATGCAGTGAAAAAGGTTCCACTGCCTGACCAAGAGCCACGAAAAGAGGAGTTGAATGAGCCGGAACCCCGAAAGGACCGGCGCTGCTTCTTGCGTTGAGGAAACTTACCCTCTTTGGCAACAGAGTCTAAACGATCACCAAACAGGCGCAGACCCACGAAGGGAAGTCAAGTGAGCGCCTTCTTAGCAGCAACATCGGCCGCCCACTGGCGCAACCAGACCGACCGGCGTATAGCAACCTGCAATGCCGAAGTCCTGCTACACATACGGATATATCATCCAAGGCATATAAGACAAAAGCAATGAACATCTCACAATGAGTCAAGGCTGTAAACTCCTCACTGCAAGGATCCAATTGGGAACCTTCCAAAAAGGCCCCCAATTAGAGCTCTAGTAGCCACGGCCGTGAGCGCAGAAGCACGAACCAGGCGCAAGGCCAAACCCACACAAGCAAAGGCTTGTGAAGCCAACTGAACTAGACGTCGTTCCTTCAAGGTAGTGGAAACCGGGCTATGCACAACTGAAGTATTGGACAATTCCAGGACGGGCGCGTCGACCTCTGAGGGTGTCGACCAACGTTTAATCACTTCAACAGGAAAGGGATACTTCCTATCCCACCCGTGAGGAATACCAGAGAGCCGGCTAGGCTTTTCCTATTCCTTAAGAATCAGATTGTTAAAATGCTTCTGACCCAGAAACTCCAAACAGGGTTTGGCAGTTAAAACAAAAAAAAAAAAAATATTTCCCCCCCCCCCCCCGCTGCTGAGGGGAGATGGCAAGTACCTCAAAAATTTGAGTAAGGAGCCTATGGGCGTCGACAGTATCCCCGCGCTCTGGACCGGCATCAGCGCCAGAGTACTGCCGATCCTCATACGAGTCAGAGTCTGGGAAAAGTTCCCCTTCCTCAAGTGTGGAACAATCAGACCAAGCAAAGGGTTCCAAATCAGCATAATCAAGGGCCGGCACCGCGGGCGCCACGTGCCGTCTTTTAGCTGGGGCCTTCCTGGCCGCACAAGTGCCTGTTGCGCCCATGGTATGCAATTTTGCACATTATCCCCCAAAAGGGATGCCCCACATAACACACACAACCGGGGTTGTCCAGAGGGGACCCTGAGTCCAGTATCCTGGGGAGCCTCCATATGGTGATTTTTTGATAGTCGCAATGATCGATGGGAATTACGCTATGAAGCTACCCGGGATGCCCCTTAGTGTCTGTAAGTGGGAGGATTTATAATCACACAGGGAAAAGACCCAATTTGAAAGAAGGACAAAGGGCCGGGAGAAAACCCCTTTAAACTAGTAAATAGTCCCACCTGAAAGACATAATAATGGTACTCCTATAATATATAGACATGCACACATTCACGCAATAACAATGGCATAGAATAAAGCATGTAAAAAGGTCATAGAACCATATTCACTATTGACCGGGTAATAACGAATATATGGCCTAGCTTATATATATAAATTTGCACATATATATACATGAATGCACTGACACAAAAGGCCATTCTGGCCTTCCATAATTAAAAAAACATGATTGTATGACCTAGCAGACAAAACAGCCCGAGGGCACTCACGCTCTACCAGGTCCCGGGAGGCACAGCAATGGCAGCTCCAGGAGAGATAACGAAGGGCGGGGGCCAGCTCGGATCGTGGGCCGCACCTGGCCCCGCCCCCTTCCAAGCTGCCCCTCGGCGCTCCCAGCCAACGGGAGTAAGAAAAACGAGCGCGCTAATAGGAGGGGGCTGGGAGCACCAGGCGCCACACCCCGCCCCCTCCTCAGACCGAGCTCCCCCGCAAGCTGGGGAGCCACAGCCTAGGAACGGCCCGCGGCGCTAGCCGCCAGACCAGTGAAGTACCCAGGTCAAAAAGCACACAAGCATAATACACACACCCAAATAAAGCATTGGTCATGCGAAAAGGTTTTGGGAGGGGAGATGAGGGAGAGATTATAGGGCCCCCCCCCCCCGCCATCCGGGAAAAGGGGGGTAATGGGGGGAAGCCGATAGCTACAACTTAATAGCGAAGCGAGGGCTATGAGACGGACAGGGCATCCCAAACCAGGGTCACCAACCTGGTAGCCGCCTATCCCGTTATGGGGTCTCACGGAGGAGCAAGGCTCCTATAAGTACACCTGTTAAGGTGTATCCTACCCTCACCCGGACCTGCAGCCTAGGCTGGGAGGCATAGGGGTTTAAAATTAATTAGGTCTGGGCAGAAATAGGAACAAATATGGCCGGGTGTGAACCTGGCGTACCTGCAAGGAAGAGACAGCCATCTTCTGACTTGCTCGCCGACTCCTGCAGCGAATACTGGGGAATGTGTGGGAGGTCCCAGGTATTTATGGACCGGGAGGGGCTTAATTTTTTCTAGTCATCTCTGCAGAAGTTCGCCCTCTACTGGTCATAACCCACATGTCATGAATATTGGAAGCGGGGTGTGTGACATACTTGGAATATCTTGGAAGCTTGTGACGGGACGCAAACAGGTCCACGTCCGGCTGACCCCAGCGGTGACACAGGGCATGAAAAATCTTTTGCCGAGGGACCATTCTCCCAGGCGAGGCGTCCCCTTGCTCAGGGAGTCCGCCTCCTGGTTATCCACCCCCCGGAATGTAAACCGCCGAAATGCAGGGAACAGTCTCCTCCGCCCAAGACAAGATCAGGGACACTTCCTTGCGGGCTCGCTTGCTCCGAGTCCCTCCCTGATGATTGATGTAGGCAACCGCCTTCTGATTGTCCGAGCGGACCTGTATAGCACGATCCCGAAGGTGGGGGGTCAACTGGGAGAGGACCAACCTGATCGCCCGCAGCTCTAGGCTATTGATGGGTGCATGGGCCTCCTGGGGACCCCACTGACCCTGGAATTCCGTGACTGCCAAACTCCCCCCCCAGCCGGTCAGACTGGCATTGGTGGTGACAATCTCCCAGCGCAGAGGCAGAAAGGACCTGCCCACTAGAACATTTCTCAAGTCCAGCCACCAGGAGAGGGACTGTCTGACCGGAGGGTACAGAGCAAACTCCTGATCCAGGGACTCCTGATTCCGACCCCAAACCCCAAAAACAAAAGAGATGTAACTGAAGAGGTCTCATGTGAAACTGAGCAAAGGGAACCGTCTCGAAGTAGGACACTATGAGGCCCACCAACTGCATCCCCTGCCGAATGGAGGGGTGAGGGCACGAAAGCAGGGCCCGTGCCTGCATCTGAATGCCCTCCACCTTCTGCTGAGGGAGAAATACCTTGACCTGAGAAATATCCAGCGTCATGCCCAGGAAGGACCTCGCCAAAGACGGAGATAATTGATCACCCAGCCGAAGCACTCGAGAGTGGACGTCACCACCTGAGTATCCCTCTCGACCTGATGAAGAGACTGAGCAGCAATCAGAATGTCGTCCAGGTAAGGAAGGATGCGAAAGCCCTGGAGAGCCATGACGCCAGCCAGCACCTTGGTGAAAACCCGAGGCGCCTAGTTGATACCAAACGGCAAGGCCACAAACTGGTAGCGTTTATCCCCCAGAGCGAACCCCAGGAACCTCTGGTGACCTGGGAAGATCGGCACATGAAGGTATGCATCCTTGATGTCCACCGTGGTCATGAAGTCCCAGGGAACTTACGGCCGAACGCAATGTCTCCATGTGAAAGTGCTTGAACCTGACGAACTTGTTGAGGTCCTTTAAGTCCAGGATGGGCCTCAGGGAGCCGTCCTTCTTGGGCACAGTGAACAGGTTGGAGTAGTACCCCCGACCCTGTTCCTGGAGGGGTACCTGACAAATGACTCCGGACGCCAGAAGACATTGAACGGCCAGATGCAATTCCTGAGCCGACACAGGGTTTAGAGATATCCGGGATCGGAGGAATTTTGGGGGCGGCCAGGCTGCAAACTTCTATCTTGTATCCAGAGGACACCACCTCCTTAATCCACCGGTCTGAGACGCGAAGCCTCCAGATGTGAGCAAAAAGCCGAAGCCGTCCCCCCACCTGGTCAGGTGAGGGCGCCTCCTCATGCCTGAGGGGCCTTGGGAGGGGGTTTGGGCTTGGTTCCCCAGGAGAGACCAAGGCGATTGCAGGATCTGCCTCTGCCCCAAGAGTCTCTGGGACCACCAGAGGACGAATGGAAGAGGATCCTCGAAAGGGCCAAGCCTGCTTTCTACGCTGGGGGAGCCTACCATCCTTGGTCAGAACATCCAGACGTTCACAAAAAGACGGAGTCCCGTGAAAGGAAGCCCAGTGAGAGACTGGTGGTGTCAGCTGCCCACTGACGCAACCAAACAGACCGATGCATAGCAACCAACAGGGCCGAGGCCCTACCGCCAAGCCGGACGGCATCGTCCATGACAGCCAGCACAAAGGCGATAAAGTCAGAGCAAAGCAAAAGGTCCTTATAATCCTCCCTTTTCTTACCAGAACGGGCGGCCTCAGCAAGGCGCTGCGCTTCCTCTTAATGGCAATGGCCCTACTTAATGGCAATGGCCGTGGCGCAGACCGCGTGCAAGTCCGCCCCCACAAAAGGTGAAAGCATGACAAGCCAGTTGATCCATACGCCGGTCCGTGCTATCACACAGTAGGGTAGTGTCGGGGGATGGCATGACCGAAGTGTTGGATAGCCCCAGGACCGGTGCGTCCCCCCTCAGGAGGGCACGACCAGCGCTTAACCAAATCGGGAGAGAATGGATACCTTCTATCCAGCCCCTTGGGCACCGAGGGTAGCCTAGTAGGGCGTTCCCACTCCTTAAGAACCATATCTGAGAAATGGCCCTGCTCTGGGAACTCCAAACCTTGCTTGCCAGGGCGGAAAAGCTCGCCCTGCTTCTTCTTTGCTGCCTTGGGGGGGCGATGTGAAATGTATCAAAAACAGCCGACAAGAGTATCGGTATCATCCGGGAGCCAGGCATCCTCATCCGAGGAAGACCCTAGGTCACTATCGTAACCACCCCGACTATCCCCAGGGGAGTCTGAGTCATGGTACAGCTCCCCCTCCTCCGGGGAGTCACGGCTGCCATATATGTTAAGGCCCTCGTCCTCATCGGCAAAGAGGGACAACCCGGCGTCTAGGTGCCACTAATTGCAAGAGGCCTTGCCCACCGCCGGTCGGGCCAGCTGTCGCTCAATGCTGGCCACGCGCAGCGCCAGATCTGATTGCGACCCCCTGCTAGCCTCCCCCTCACTGGGGGCTAAATGCAGACACGGGGGAGTAGGGGATGCCGTAGGGAGCTGTAAAGAGAAGCGCTCAGCCCAGTCTTTACTGCAATAATACTTTGGGCGCACAGGCACACAAACCGCGTCACCACCACTCAAAGGGGATGCCCCGCACATGACACACAGCCGAGCCTGCCCCGAGGGGGCCCCAAGCTCGCTATCCCCAGAAGCCTCCATATGGTGATTATCAGAGGCACAATAGGCCAACACAGGGTAATGGCTAGAAGAAGCCGCCCGGGATGCCCCCAAGGGATGCCCACAGAGAAGGGATCCCCTGAAAGACATAAGCATGAGAAGCCATAAGTATCTCGCAGCACATGCCCAACAGCAACCCCCGCACAGAACTCACAGACCAATAGAAAGCGAGCACCATGGTCACAGCAGTGACAGTCAGACCCACAGAAGGCGGCTACAGGAGGAGCCCGGCACGCGTCCAAGATTGCCAGCGGTAGAACAGAATGGCCCCAGCAGCAAAATGGCCCCTTCTTACAATGGTCAGCACAGGCAGCCAAATGGCGCCGCCGTACGGAACCTCGAGGGGAGCGAAAGCGCTCGCATCAGAGAAGGCGGGCGAGCGCCAAGGAAGGGGCGCACCGCCGCAGCACCAATAGCACCTCCCGCCATGGAGCGTAGTATGCCCGCGGCGGCAGTGGCTAAGGTGGCAGAAAAACGCACACTGCCACCTCCCCCCCCCCGCCAACGGCCACGTCGGGGAGAGGGGAAGGAGAGAGAGGACACGGCAGGAGGGAAGAGCAGCAGCGCAACAGAGCGGGGGGGGGGGATGAAAGGAAGGGTGGGAGGATGCAAAGGAGCCCGGGACAATACAACCCCCAAGTAAAACACAACTCACCCCAAACACAGGGACACACACTGTCAGCAGGGTTTCTCCCATCCCTCTATAGGCTCACCATACGCCTATGGCCGGCTACCCTTCAGTGCATAGGGTCAGTGGCCTGGAGCAAAGCACACCGAGCACACGACCAAGGTGCTTCCCTACCATCACCCGATCCGTCAGCCGAGGATGGGAGACATGAGGGTCCGGAAGCGGGTGGAAATAGGCTTGCAGGGCCGCAGGCTTGGTTGTCCCGCTCGCCTGCGAAAACAGAGAGCCATCTTCTGGTCTTCGCAGTCATGACTGCAGAGAAACACTGGGGGTCTATGGGCGATTCCTGGCTTTTTATAGGGCCGGGAGGAGCCACAAGTCTTCTGCAGTCAACTGCGCCACCTTGTGGCGGAATACCCAGAAGTAATGATTGAAATTATAAACACCAAAGTTGTAGGACCAGGTCTAGTCCTACTATGCAACAATCAGACCCAGCATATCTACCACACCTCAATACAGTTTTCAGTTCATACTAATTCATGCTTTATTATAGAAAAAATATATATAGTAAAAACACATCAGTACATCATTATTAAGAATTCCATTGTTGTGTAATTGTTCCATTCATATGATAGTCGTCATCTATTTACATTAAATCCCTCCTGAAAGGAATCAGATTTTTCCATCAAGAACCTCAGATCCGATAGGGGCCAATACTCCACAATTGATGGAAACTGACAAGGAGATGGATATTATCAATCTAACCAACTGTACCTTAACTAAAGACCAGGAACAATTGCTCCGACTTGGACTTAATTTCTGTCCATCAAAGAACTTAGACCTGTTTGATATAACCAAGGACATCCATCTCTTTGCCAGAAAAATATTGTGTCGCTTTCAATTTATGAACAAAGATGGACCACCTGATGTACAAAGAGAGGCTCCTATCCTGTCAGAATCACAACTGGAACAGGATTTGATAGATCTAGGATTGGAAGTGGCTGGCCACTGCACGTGGGTAAAGCCATCTATCCCATTAAGAAAGCCCTCCACATACTATCCTCCTATAGGCCTCAACCATAATGTAGCAACATTCGTTAACTTAATGGTATCTAACCTAGAGGAACTCCCACAAAAAACCAATAAACCATCAAACCTGGGAAAGGAACTAGCAACCGCCATCCAGGAATTGGAGTCAAAAAATGATTTGATCATAAAACCTGCAGACAAAGGCGGGAATATAGTAGTGATGTCCAAAGAACAGTATATTGACATGTGTCTGCGAATCCTGAATAACAAGGACTGGTATGTAAGGGCCCCCACGTCCAGGCTGGCAACTAACGCCCAGGAATACCACGCCATAATACAGCAGGCTCACGACCAGGGTGTTACTGATTCCCGTACGGCCGGGTTCCTGGAGGCGCCCCACCCGACAACACCAACGTTCTATGCCCTTCCTAAGGTGCATAAATCGCTGGTGTCACCTCCAGGAAGACCTATTGTGTCGGGTATGGGGGCGCTCACAGAGAACGCGAGCAAGTACGTGGACCGACACCTTCAGCCCCTGGTCGTGAGCCTGCCATCCTATGTTAAGGACACGGATCACATCCTACGTGTCCTGGATGGAATATGGGTGGATCCCAGGGCGTTCTTGGTCACCCTGGACGTGGAGGCCCTTTACTCGAGCATTCCTCATGGTAAGGGCCTGAGAGCCGTGGAGACCTATTTGAATGAGCTGGATGTGGTGGAACACAACCATAATCTTTTCCTCCTCCGGCTCCTCAACTTCGTCCTCACCCACAATATGTTCCTCTTTGATGGGATACTCTACCACCAGGTGCAGGGAACGGCGATGGGGACCACATGTGCCCCATCGTTCGCTAACCTGTACCTGGGGTGGTGGGAGAGGGCATTGTGGGCGGAGGACGACCTGGCCAAGTACCTGTGCCACGTTTCGGCGTGGCACAGGTACATTGATGACATCTTGGTCATATGGGAGGGGCCGGAGGAGGAATTAAGTGTTTTTGTCCACATGCTCAACGACAATGATTTAAATTTGAAATTCACAAGCCACTGGAATCAAAACTGTTACTTTCTTAGATCTAGAAGTCCATAAGAACAAGCAAGGCCAAATCAGTACAGTACTTTATAGAAAGGACACTTCAGCCAACACGATGTTGAGAGCTACCAGCTCACATCCGGCTCATTTACTACGAAGCATCCCGTATGGCGAGTTCATACGGGCCCGCCGTAAATGTTCTTCTATACAATCCTTTAAAATTGAAGCCACAAAGATTTGGACAAGATTACAAGCGCGGGGATATAGTAGGCCAATTTTGAAAGCTGCCTATAGGAAAGCCCGCCGCCTGGACAGACAGCAATTACTATACAAACCGAAAGTCCCAAAGAAAGATACTGGTCCCGCGTTGATATTGACATACACGGAGGCACATGCCAAGATTCGAAAAATCCTTCAGCAAAATTGGCCCATACTTTTGAATGATCCATATATAAAAACCTTTCTACCCCCCAAACCTAAAACAATCTTTAGACGACCCAATAATTTAAAGGATAAATTGGTATCCAGCCATTTTACGGACCAGCAAAGGGGTGCCTGTTGCAAAGTTTGCGGAACTTATCAATGTGGAAATTGTAGTATGTGTCAACATGTATTACCAGGAACTGAAACCACACTTAATAGGGATAAATACCGTGTTAGGCATTTCATCAACTGCCACACAAGTAATGTTATTTATTTACTTACCTGTGGTTGCGGAGGATTTTACGTGGGAAAGACAAACCGCCCTTTAAAGAAACGACTATACGAACACCTATACAGCATTAGGAAGAATAAATGAAAAAACCCCTGTAGGACGCCACTTTAAAAGATATCATAACAGCAATCCGGCCACGCTGAAATGCCAAGGTCTGGATAGGATACACCCCTCAATTAGAGGTGGTGATCTCGAAAAGGGCACACTAAGAATTGAGACACGGTGGATATTTCGGCTTAAGGCACATAAACATCCTGGCCTAAATGAGACGCTGACTTTTGCCCCGTTCCTATAAATAAAGATGATATCCTGCATTGAACAGGGTGGGAGGTCAGAGAGCAGCAATAAGTAGATAGAGAATGTCGGGTAAATAATGGGAGGAAATGCAGAGCTACCCGGAGTTCCCCCACAGATTTGGGTAATTAGCCAATTTTAATGGCATAAACAAGTATGTGTGGGGGGGGGGGGGGGGAGGGAATTGCGAAAAAACTAGGCAGACCATAAACAGAAAAGGATGCCCACACCACAGTGTTTAAAGATGCTTGGTCTATTAAATACATATGACCACTATTTATACGATCAGGTCAGGGAGCTAGGAATAAACTGGCAATAAATAATAAGTCTAATAGATACCGATACTCACAGTCAATAATAATTAATGATTACAAGTAACCTTCAGTTTTAGTGGGCCAGATAATTTGTAGCCTTCTCTATATCTAACTATATGAAATATTCGTGACATATAAAGAGTTACTGGATATTTAAATAGAAAACTCAGGGCTACAACACAATGGCGCAGGTATGCTAATGAGTATTGAGCACTGTCACGGCAGACGAGGATGGGTAACGGTACTGCATTCCCCTAGGATCAGGTGGCAGTTAGGAACTAATGCAGGATCAGTATCTTAGGGCATTTCCAGCATTTTGACCAGTAGAAGCACATTAAATGACGCGCAAGTTATGTGAAAGCGAAGGCTACAAGAAAATGGCGTATTTTGACACTGGCAAGCATCAGTGACGGCGCGCGAGGTCACTTCCGGTCAGCTGACCGGGAGTCGTTCAGTGCTTTTAAACAAAGGGCACTGACACTCGCGCGCCGTCAACCAGCGCGAGTGGAGGGGACTATCTCCCCTCTCTGGCAGAGACAACCTGGGAATTACATACGCTGCGGGTGATAGAGCAAAAGCAGCGAGAGGATCACGCATATATCTTAATGGATACACCCTGACAGCTTCCCGGCCTGAACCGCGCTGGCTGCACTGCGGTTCTTCTAAGGAAAACTTTTGCCTGAAAACATATTCTATCAAGAGTGATTTCTCTGAAGACAAATAGAGGTAAGATATATAAATAATAAGTCAGCTGGGTTCTAGACTAACCTTAGGACGGGGCATAAAATTACATACAGCTGACAATTGTATTTTCCCTCACAGATTATTAAAGCTCCCTGCAGCAGTGCATTACATGGGAAGTGAACTTACAGTGCTGCTAGCATATGGAAATAAAGGTAACCCCAGTGCAAATAACATGCAATAGCACAAGTAAAATAAGTGAATTAAGGGAACTTTTTCTCTCCCCCTCCCCCACAGAATTAGACCTTTTAGACACTGATCAAAGATACCGAGAGGGACAGGAGGGAGCTCTTCATTTCCACCCAAAAAAACCCGACCCTCTCTGGGAATTTACCTGCAATCAGGTAATGAAGTTTGGTCCCTCTTTATGGGGTCTCTGATTGAATACAATATAAATACCTGTTCTATATGGTGCATAATAGACTTTGCAGTGTGTTATAATGAATTCTGAATTGGAAAAATATATGTTTTTTAGGGATATATAATTTTATTGATTTATTGACTATATATCTTTAGTATACTAAAAGTAAATTCCTTCTCTTCTCTGACACATTAATAGGGCACTGAGGAAGCCTACATGGCGAAACATGTCTGCCCTTTCTGGTCAATCATCGGACCAGTAAGAGTAAATTAGCAAATAATACCATTTTGTGAATACTCACCTGTAAAATGGGTATTATAAGTATGTCACACACCCCACTTCAGACTTTAATAATTACACTAGGGTTAACGCACCTCTAGGTGGCAGCATTGCAGAGAACTTCTCCAAAAAAAAACTTCAACAGGCCCCTCCCGGTCTATACATACCTGGTACCTCCCAAGAACCTCCCAGTATTAGAACAGCAGTAAGACAAGGTACCAGAACCAAACAATGTAACCCTCAACGTAAAGAACCAAACTTCACCAAATAGAGAGCCAGGATACCAAAAAGGGCGGGTGAAGTGGGGTGTGTGACATACTTATAATACCCATTTTACAGGTGAGTATTCACAAAATGGTATTATTCTAAGTATGTCACACACCCCACTTCAAACAATAATTACAATAGGGACATCCAACAGCAGTGTCCAGAAAAGGGTGGGTATCCGAACAGGCAATACGCAGAAAAAAATTCAAACCACTGCAGCCTGCAAAACTTTGCGGCCAAAAACAGCATCCGCTGAGGCCCGCACATCAACCTTATAGAACTTAGAAAAGGTATGAACAGAAGACCAAGTTGCAGCCTTACACACTTGTTCAACCGAAGCCTGGTGCTGAAAAGCCCAGGACGCACCAACCGCACGAGTAGAATGAGCAGTAACTCGGAAAGGGGGATCCTTCCCCTTGGCCGAATAAGCACCAACAATGGCCTGACGAATCCATTTACTAATGGAAGATTTGGCCGGAGCCAAACCCTTCCTAGGCCCACATGGCACAACGAAAAAGGCATCAGTCTTACGAAAAGAAGACGTAGCACGTAGATAGTACCTGACACAACGTACCACATCCAAGCAGTGCAAAGCACTCTCTTTGACATTCTTAGGCTTAGGACACAAAGAAGGAAGAACAATGTCCTGGTTAAGATGAAAAGCAGAGACCACTTTAGGGAGAAAATCTGACTTGTAACGAAAAACCACTTTGTCCTGATGATCCTCAAAATAAGGAGCCTGAATAGACAAAGCTGCAAGCTCTGAAACACGCCGAACCGAAGTAATGGCCACCAGAAAGGCAACCTTCTGAGTAAGAATGGACAAAGCAACATCCCGCAAAGGCTCAAAAGGAGGAGCCTTAAGAGCAGAAAGAACCAAATTCAAATCCCACACTGGGAGCAAAGGCTTCCTAGGAGGCCGCACATGCGAAACCCCCTGGAAAAAAGTCTTGACCAAGGAATGACTAGCAAAAGATTTCTGGAAAAAAATTGACAAAGCAGAAACCTGCCCCTTCAAGGTACTCAACTGAAGACCAGAGTCCAGCCCCGCCTGAAGGAACTCCAAAATCCTAGACACAGAAAAGACCCGGCAGGGCAAAGACCTAGCCTCACACCAATCAATATAAGATCTCCAATACCTGTAATAGATGGAAGAAGAAGATCTCTTCCTAGCACTAATAAGAGTCTGAATGACCGCATCCGAAAGACCCTCCTCCTTTAAGACGGAGGTTTCAGCAGCCAAGCCGTCAAAGCCAGCGTTTGTAAACTGGGGTAACAGAGTTGACCCTGAGTGAGAAGATCTGGCCGAAGAGGCAGATCGAACTGATCTACGGCCAGACGAACGATGTCCGCGAACCACACCCGCCTTGGCCACCTTGGAGCCACGAGAATGGCGGGAACTCCTTCCAGAACCAACTTTCGCAGAACCCTGCCTAGCATGGGAATCGGAGGAAACAGATAAAGAAACCCAAGGTCCCTCCAGCTCAGGGTCATGGCATCCACCGCCAGAGCCAGAGGGTCCCGGGACAGGGACACAAAGGACGGAAGCTTGTGATTGTGACGAGAGGCAAACAGATCCACCTCCGGCGTCCCCCACCGGAGACTAAGTGACCGAAACACCTGGGCATGGAGAGACCACTCCCCCCGACGGGACGCACACCGGCTCAGAAAATCCGCCTCCGTGTTTTCCACTCCCGGAATGTAAACTGCCGAGATGCAAGGGACATGAGTCTCCGCCCAGACCAAAATCAGAGACACTTCCCTGTGGGCACCCAGACTGCGAGTCCCTCCTTGGTGATTGATGTAAGCAACCGCCGTCTGATTGTCTGAGCGAACCTGAACCAGCAGACCTTGTAAATGATGCGTCAAGTGGGACAGAACCAACCTGATGGCTCGCAGTTCCAGAACATTGATGGGCAAGTGGGCCTCCTGAGGATCCCACTGCCCCTGAAACCGAAGATCCTTCCAATAACCTCCCCAGCCTGACAAACTGGCATCCGTGGTGACAGTCTCACAAAGTGGAGTCAGAAACGACCTGCCCTTCCGAAGGTTGTCCGAGACCAACCACCACAGAAGGGACTGCCGAACCCGAGGGGACAACCGGAAGGACCGATCCAACGACCCCAGACACCGGTTCCAAGACGCCAAAAGATGAAGTTGAAGAGTCCTCGTATGAAACTGAGCAAAGGGAACTGCCTCGAACGAGGCCACCATCAACCCCACCAGTCTCATCCCCAGACGAATGGACGGATGAGGATGGGAGAGGAGCAGCTGGACCAATTCCTGAATCATCAGAACCTTGGCCTGAGGAAGAAACACTCTGTGCTGGCAGGAGTTCAACGACATCCCCAGAAAGGTCACCACCCTGGCCGGAACCAGCGAGGACTTGGGGTAATTGATCACCCAGCCGAACCTCTCCAACATAGACACCACCGTGCTGGTGTCCCCCTCTGCTTGACTGAAGGAAGGAGCCATGATGAGAAGATCGTCCAGGTAAGGCACAATGCGAATCCCCTGAGCTCTGAGCAGGGCCATCACCCCCGCCAACACCTTGGTGAACACTCTCGGAGCAGAGGTGAGACCGAATGGAAGAGCCACAAACTGAAAATGCCGATCCCCCACCACGAAACGGAGGAACCGCTGATGAGCAGGAAAGATCGGCACGTGCAGGTACGCATCCTTGATGTCTATGGACGTCATAAAGTCCCCCTGCCGAAGCGAACCGATCGCAGGGTTTCCATGCGAAACTTCCGACGAATAAACCTGTTGAGAAACTTCAAATCCAGAATAGGACGGAAGGACCCGTCCTTTTTGGGGACCATGAAGAGATTGGAATAAAACCCGCGCCTCACCTCTGAAGGAGGAACCGGGCAAATGACAGCTAAATCTAGAAGATTCCTTACTGCCGCCAGGAGCCCCTGCGCGGCCAAAGGATCCAAAGACACCCGAGACCTGAAGAACCTTGGAGGAGGAAGGGGACTCGAATTCCAACTTGTAACCGGCCGAAACCACCTCCCGGATCCATCTGTCCGGGACCTCCTGGTCCCACACCCGGGAGAAAAGTTGCAACCGTCCCCCCACCCGAACGGGTGAGGGCGCCCCCTCATTGCTGGGTGGGCTTGGCAGCCGGCTTGGGCTTGGCACCCCAGACGCGAGTGGGGCGGCCACGGCCTCTGCCCCTATTCCAACTGGCGCCCCTGGGGGCCGAGGAGCCCGCACCTCTACCGGCGCCGACTCCCCGAAAGGACGGATTGAACGAGACCATCCCCCGAAAGGAACGGCGAAATTTCTTGCGCTGAGGTAATTTACCTCCCTTGGCAACAGAGTCCAGCCTCTCACCAAAAAGCCTCAAACCCAAAAAGGGCAGAGCCGTGAGCGATCTTTTAGAATTAAAATCGGCCGTCCACTGTCTCAACCACACACAGCGCCGGATAGCCACCAGCAAGGCAGTAGCCCTGCCACACATCAGCATGGCATCCTCCTGAGCGGCCAGGATAAAGGACAAAAAAGCCTCGCAGCGCTTAAGCCCAAGGGACTCATCACTGGTGGGCTCGAGATCCACCCCCAAGTCCCTGACAATAGACCTGACAGCAAAAGTCAAAAGAGCCGAAGCACAGACAGGCCTTAACACCGAACCCGCACATAAAAAACCATGACGGGCAAGCTGATCAACCCGGCGATCCTCGCCGTCCCTGAGCGAAGTCGTGTCAGGAGAATGCACGACCGCCGTGTTGGACAGTCCCAAGACCAGAGTATCTACCTCAGGGGGGACAGACCAACGCTTCATCAATTCCGCCGGAAAGGGATACTTCCTATCCCAGCTAGACGGCACACCAACAAGACGTGTAGGTTGCTCCCATTGCTTGAAAACAATTTCTTCAAAATGCTGTTGGCTGGGAAACTCCAGACGCTGCTTGGACACCCCAAAAAGCTGACCCTTGGGCCTGGGAGCAACCACCGGAGGCTCCAAATCCAAAACCTCAAACATCTGGCTCAGAATGGTAGAGGAATCGAGAGGGAGGCCATCATCCTGATCCCCCTCAGAACCCAGCAACTGCTGAACATCAGAATCTTCATCCTCAATGAGCTCACCTTCTTCACGGGGACGATCCGACCAATCCAGATCTCCCACCACTTCCTCATCTGAATCCGGCGGGGGCGGAGACAGATGCTTCCGCTTAGCTGAAACCTTGTGAGCGGCTATAGCAGAAAACCGCTTCTCAAGGTTGGTCAAGCGGGTACATACATCAGACTGCGAATCCCCGCCCAGGACAACGTCACACGGGGCCGGAATAAGCGAGGGGGAGAGGGAGATGGCGCGGCCGAAGAAGTGCTAGGCACCGGAGTACTGGACTGCCGTGCAATGTTCTGCTGTGCACAAGGAATACACAAAATGACATCATCTCCCTGGAGCGGAGTCCCACAACCCCTGCACACCTTGGATTGTCCCGAAGAACCATTCCCGGTATCTGTGGCAACCTCCATGTGGTGAATTTATGGTATTTGCAGAACCCAGGGATTTATGCGGTACGCGACCCGGGATGCCCCTTAATAACCTAACACTTGTCTAAGGACAGACAAAATCCTGACCCAGGGGAATAGCATAAGACCCTTATAAAAACACATATAAGTGTATATATATATATATATTGCAAAGAAAAGACACCCCCCCACGAGCCAGGTATATATGACCGGGAGAGCCCTGCCAGACGGGATCCCAGGATCTGAAAAACACAAAAGGGAGAGGGACAGGCGTCAATCAGCACCATGGCCAAAAAAAACACATAATATACAAAACCCCCCTCACACCACCCCCCCCCCCTCACTAACCAGAGCAACAGAAATGGTTAATGCCAACCAGCACCATAAAGATGCGCCGGAGCGAGGAGGGAGTAAAAGGAGGAGGAAAGGATCCGAGGGGTCACTGCAAGACAAGCCAAAAACGCCTACCTGGAGAGGAGAGGAAAACCGCACAGCCAGCAGAAGATGGCGGCCTTCACACACGCATAGAAGGAGGAAGAGAGAAGCTCCGGGAGCCGAGAAGGCCCCGCCCCTCCGGGCGTCCAATCCGTGCGCGGCCCGCGCGCGACCCCGCCCCCAGGCAGCGTCAGCCGGCGGGGCCGCAAGCAGACCTCGATGACGGGACCGGCGGAGCCACCCGCCGGCTCCCAGTGTACAGCGCCGGACAGTAAAAAGCACAGACCCACACACTGATAAAGAGTCCCCCCTGAGCAGCCGGACAAGCAGGCTGCAAGCGCCCGGTACGGCGCTCAGCCACCAGCGGGGCCGCGGCGCAGCACGCCGCGAGGCCCCGCCCCCCCGGCTCCTGAGGGGAGATACACACAGACATGGGGGAAAAAGAAAAACGGCAGTCATACAGTAAAATAGGACAATGTAAAATCACAAAGGGGAATCACAAGGTAGAGCGCAGCAGCACACTCACACAGCATGTCACCGATTAAAAGCATGACACTGTCCCCAGCGCGTCCCACACCCCGGAAGAGACACAATATCCCAGGGCAAGACACAACCTGACCACTAACTCCTATAAAATGGGGCATCCCACATCCGGATCACCACTCCGGGAATCCCGCTATGCCCCGCAATGAAGGGTCGAGCGGAGGAGCTAATCTCCTAGGCACCAATGGTGCCGGCTACCTTATTGCCTGGCCTACAGCCGAAGCTGGGAGGCTGCCATTAAATAGAATATATTCAAACAAAAGCCGGGCAGAAATAGACCACGGGGGGGGGGGGGGGGGGGGGGATACCCCGGCTACCTGCAAGCAGGAGACTTCTTTCTTCTGTCTTGTCGCCACCTTGCAGAGAACAACACTGGGAGGTTCTTGGGAGGTACCAGGTATGTATAGACCGGGAGGGGCCTGTTGAAGTTTTTTTGGGAGAAGTTCTCTGCAATGCTGCCACCTAGAGGTGCGTTAACCCTAGTGTAATTATTAAAGTCTGAAGTGGGGTGTGTGACATACTTAGAATAAGGCATTAAGATTTTATAGTGTATGGTGATCAATTTCTTGTATGTATCTAATAGGAGGGATTTAATGTAAATAGATGACGACTATCATATGAATGGAATAATTACACAACAACGGAATTCTTAATAATGATGTACTGATGTGTTTTTACTATATATATTTTTTCTATAATAAAGCATGAATTAGTATGAACTGAAAACTGTATTGAGGTGTGGTAGATATGCTGGGTCTGATTGTTGCATAGTAGGACTAGACCTGGTCCTACAACTTTGGTGTTTATAGTTCTTAAACGGACCAGCAAATATCAAACCCCCTCATTTCTTAACTGGGAGGGTCACCTACCGTTAGGGGAGATCAACCTATGGATGAATCAACCCTAACATTTTAGTCATGTTTAATGATTGAAATTAAACAGGCCATGCTGTACACTTGGAAAATATATATATATATATATATATATTTATTTGTGTGTATATTATATATTTACGTGTGTGTGTGTGTGTGTGTGTGTGTAATATATATACGTGTAATAAATTATATATATATATATATATATATATATATATATATATATATATATATATATATATAATCATTTTGTGATTACTTACCTGTAAAATGGGTATTATAAGTATGTCTCACACCCTGCTTCGGAAATATTAATTACAAGTGGGTTATGTCCAGTAGAGGGAGAACTTCTGCAGAGATGACTAGAAAAAAGAAGCCCCTCCCAGTCCATAAATACCTGGGACCTCCCACACATTCCCCAGTATAAGAAAGCAGTAAGGGGACCAGGAAGAGCAAATAAAATCTATGAGAAAAAAGTACCACCATATAGAGGATCCAAGATACAACTCAGGGTGGGATGAAGCAGGGTGTGAGACATACTTATAATACCCATTTTACAGGTGAGTAATCACAAAATGGTATTATTCCAAGTATGTCTCACACCCTGCTTCGGAAATATTAATTACACGTGGGACATCCAATAGCAGTGTCCAAAAAGGGTGGGGATCCCAACAGGCAAAAGTGCACAAATTAAACCACTGCAGCTTCCAGAACTTTGCGGCCAAAAACAGCATCCGCTGAGGCCCGCACATCAACCTTATAAAACTTGGAAAAGGTATGAACAGAAGACCAAGTAGCAGCTGTACAAACTTGTTTAAAGTGGACCAACACCCAGGGGTGATCGGCCCGGGAATCTATAAGATTCCCGGGCCGATCACCTCCCTCACCGCGGGACACCCGAGATCGGGATGTCCCGCGGGGAGGGACCCCCCCCCCCAAAAGCCCCAAAAAAACTGCCGCTGCCTCCTCCCGCGCGCCCCTCTAGGCGTGCGCGCGCCCGCCCTTTGTGAATGGCCGGCGCGGGCGCGCGCACTGTCAAAGGGGCGGCGGCGGACGCGCTGTCTTGTCCGCGATTGTCCGTGGCTACGTGGGAGCGTGGTGAGGTGAGTTTTGGGGGGTTTCTGGTGGGGTTTTACATCGGGGTGCCCCCCTGAAGTGGACCAAAACCCAGGATAGTCAAAACCCTGGGTGTTGGTCCACTTTAACAGAAGCCTGGTGCTGAAAAGCCCAGGAAGCCCCAATAGCACGAGTAGAATGAGCAGTGATCTGGAAAGGGGGATCCCTCCCCTTGGCAGTATAGGCCCCAACAATGGCCAGACATATCCATTTACTAATGGTAGACTTGACGGGCGTCAAAGGGCACCACAAACAAGGCGTCCGTCCTACAGAAAGGAGAAGTAGCCACCAAATAGTACTTCACACAACGAACATCCAAAGAGCGCAGGGCCCTCTCCTTGTCATTGCTAGGCTTAGGACACAAGGAAGGGAGAACCACATCCTGATTGAGATGGAAGGCAGAGACCACTTTAGGTAGGAAATCTGGCTTAAAATGGAAGACCACCTTGTCCTGGTGTCTCTCAAAGTAAGGGGCCTTAATAGACAGAGCCGCCAACTCAAACACATCGAACAGAGGTAATAGCCACCAAAAAGGCAACCTTTTGCGTGAGAATGGAAAGTGCAACATCCTGCATCGGCTCAAAAGGAGGCCCCTGGAGAGCCGACAGAACCAAATTCAAGTCCCAAACAGACAACAAAGGCTTTCGAGGTGGCCGCACATGAGTGACCCCCTGGAAAAAAGTCTTAACCAAAGGGTGGAGAGCAAAAGACCTGTCCTTTCGAGGTACTAAGCTGAAAACCCAGGTCCAAACCTTGTTGAAGAAACTCCAAAATCCTGGGAATCGAAAACACCCTACAAGGCAAGGCCCTAGCCTCGCACCAATCAATATAGGACCACCAAGTCCTGTAGTAGATGTTAGAGGAAGACTTCTTCCTAGCCCTAACAAGTGTCTGGATCACAGCATCAGACAAACTTTCATCTTTTAGAATGGAGGTTTCAGCAGCCACACCGTCAAAGCCAGCGTTTGTAAATTGGGGTAACAAAGCTGAAATTGAGTGACCAGATTCGGAAGCAGGGGCAACCTGTAGTGATTGACCGCCAGCCGCACGACGTCTGCGAACCACACCTGTCTTGGCCTCCTTGGAGCCACCAGAATTGCTGGCACATCCTCTTGAACCAGCTTGCGCACCACCCTGCCTACCATGGAGAAGGGAGGAAACAGGTACAGGAGACCCAGATCCCTCCAGGCAAGGGACATGGCATCCACTGCCAGAGCCAGAGGATCCTGAGACAGAGACAAAAAAGCAGGGAGCTTGTGGTTGTGACGGGAGGCAAAGAGATCCACCTCCGGGAACCCCCACTTGTGACAAAATGGATAGAAATACCTTGTTGTTGAGGGACCATTCCCCTCGACGAGAGGACCCCCTGCTGAGGGAGTCCGCTTCCATGTTCTCCACACCTGGAATGTACACCGCCGAGATGCATGGAACATTGCTCTCGACCCATGCAAGAATCAGAGAAACTTCCCTGAGGGCACTCCTGCTGCGAGTCCCTCCTTGGTGATTGATGTAAGCGACCGCCGTCCGATTGTCTGATTGAACCTGACCCGGTAAGCCTTGGAGGTGTTGCGTCAAGTGCAACAGCACCAACCGGACAGCCCTCAGCTCCAAGATGTTGATGGGGGTGTGAGCCTCTTGATGACCCCACAGCCCCTGGAACTGATGTACCTTCCAGAACCCCCCCCCCCCCCCCCCCCCACAGCCCGACAGGCTGGCATCTGTGGCGACCATCTCCCAACACGGGACCAGAAAAGATCTGCCCCTCAGAGAATTCCTCGGTTCCAGCCACCCCTGAAGAGACCGCCGAACCAGGGGAGACATCACAAATGACTGATCCAAAGACATAGGGCAACTGTCCCAAGCCGCTAACAGATGAAGTTGAAGAGGCCTCATGAGAAACTGAGCAAAGGGAACCGCCCCGAAGGAGGCCACCATCAACCCCACCAGCCTCATCCCTTGCCAGACGGACAGGCAAGGGTTGGACAGAAGACGACATATCAGATCTTGAACCATCTGCACCTTCGACTGAGGAAGGAACACTCTGGTCTGAATGGTATCCAGATTCATGCCCAGAAAGGAAACCTCCCTTGACGGGGAGAGAGAAGACTTGGGGTAGTTGATCACCTAACCGAACCTCTCCAGCGATGTCACCACTGTCCTGGTGTCCAGCTCTGTATGGCTGAGAGAGGATGCCGTGATGAGGTGGTCGTCCAGATACGGCACAATGCGAATGCCCTGGGCCCTGAGAAAAGCCATTATACCCACCAACACCTTGGTGAATACCCTCGATGCCGAGGGCAGCCCGAACGGGTGAGTCACAAACTGAGAAACCGCTGATGACCTGGGAAGATTGGCACATGAAGGTAAGCGTCCTTGATGTCTATGGACGTCAAAGTCCCCTGGACGAAGAGAATTGATGGCCGAGCGCAGAGACTCCATGCAAAATTTCTTGGTCCTGATGAACCTGTTGAGAATCTTTAAATCCAGAATGGGTCTTATGGAACCATCCTTTTTGGGCACTGTAAAAAGGTTGGAATAATAGCCCCGGAGTGTCTCTGAGAAGGGCACCGGTCAAATGACTCCCAACTCCAGAAGATTTTGTACTGCCAACAACAGCCCCTGCGCAGCCTGAGGGTCTGAAGGAACCCGAGACCTGAGGAATCGGAGGCCGGAACTCGAACTCCAGCTTGTACCCGGAAGAGACCACCCGGGCCAGACCTGGGCGAAGTGCCGTAGCAGTTCCCCCACCCGCGAGGGCGAGAGCGCCCCCTCATTGCTGAGAGGGCTTGGCAGCAGCCTTGGGTTTGGCACTCCAGGCAGTTCCGGGGCGGGCATGTCCTCTGCCCCTACCCCAGGAGTCACCTCTGAACGCAGAGTAAGCAAATCCCCTGCTTGCTCGAGAGCCAAGAAAGGAAGGATTAAAGGAGCCTGCACCCCGAAAGGAGCGGCGTTGCGTTTTGCGTTGTGGCAGCTTTCCTTCTTTCGTCACCGAGTCCAATTAATCTCCAAACAGGCACATACCCAAGAAGGGTAGCCCTGTGAGCGCCTTCTTAGTCGCCATATCAGCTGCCCATTGGCGCAACCAAACCGATCGGTGTATAGCCACAAGCAAAGTCGAGGTTCTACTACACATGCATATTGTATCGTCCAAAGCTGATAAGACAAAGGTCATGAACAAATCACACCTCATAAGCGCTGCAAACTCATCACTAGCAGGGTTAAGATGGGGACCATTCAACAGGCCCCTAATTACAGATCTGGTAGCCATGGCCGTGAGAGCTGAAGCACAAACGGGGCGCAGGGCCGAACCCACACTGGCAAAGGCATGTGACGCCATTTGATCAAGACGGTCCTCACCATCCTTCAGCGTGGCGGAGTCTGGTGAACGCACAACCGATGTGTTGGACAACCCCAGAATCGGAGCGTCGACTTCTGGGGGTGACGACCAGCGCTTCACCGTGTCCACCGGAAAGGGATACTTTCTATCCCACCCCTGAGGGACCCGGGAAGCCGGCTGGGCCTTTCCCATTCCTTAAGAATTAATTTGTCAAAAAGCTTCTGATCAGAAAACTCAAGGCGAGCTTTAGTGGCCCCCAAAAAAATTGCCCTTCTGCGGAGGGGCCTCCGCAGGAGGGGAAATAGCAAGAACCTCAAAAATATGGGCCAGAAGTCAGGGGCCAGGGGTATCCACAGTATCCCCACGCTCCTGCCCAGCATCAAAGAACTGCTGATCATCAGAGCCTTCAGAGTCTGAAAACAATTCCCCCTTCTTCAAGCGGGGAATAATCAGACCAAGTAAACGAGTCAATCACAATCAAAAGCCGGCGCAGCCGGCGCCAAAAGCTGTCTCTTAGCTGGGGCCTTCCTGGCCGCAGAGCTAGCAATCATCTTCTCAATGTTGGCCAATCTAGCACATACATCAGATTGCGACTCCCCACTGATGACAACGTCACTTGGGGTCAAAGCCAGGCGTGGGGGTGTAGGTGATGAGGCCAGCGGCGCTGATCCAGACGCCAGGGGCCCGGATTGCCGCGCAATGGCCTGCTGTGCACCGACCAGTGGGAATTACGCTAATAAGCTACCCGGGATGCCCCTTAATGTCCGTTAGTGGGAGGATTTCTGAATGACAAGGAATAGACCCCAATTTGAGCGAGGTACCTAAGGACCAGGAAAACTCCTTTTTATCTAAGGTAAGGAATTCCCCCTGAAAGACACAATATAAGGTACCATAAGAATCACACCGAGCGCTATATACATATATACGCATTCATTCCTGATAAATATATAATATATATATATATTGTCAACACATATAGCGCAAAAACACACCTTCCATGAGCTGAGAGCCCCTAACGGGTTAACAGCAGTGTACAAATGAAAATGGCGTCCATCAAGCAGCAGAGAGAAGGAGGGCGGGCCAGTGCGGATCGCGCGCTGCACGTGGCCCCGCCCCCTCCCAACCATGGCCAGAGACAGCGGTACCCAGCCATTGGCTGAGGACCGCAAAGGGTGCCAGAGGAGGGGGGCGGCCGCAACCAGCGCGCCGAGCGCCCGGCCCCGCCCCCTCTCCTGACTGAAAAGTGAAGAGAAGGAATGGCCGCGCTCCCAGCCATGCTGCGGAGCCGGCCCGTTCTTTAGGGAGCCAGCCCCCCGCCGCTGAGAGCAACAGCCGTGCGGACCTGGCAAAATGAAACTAAGTGCGCACAATCATTCTCAAAAACACACTCTCTCACACACACACACGCTGGCCCGCGTAAGAACCACAATAGGTCGCAAAAATACCATTTTGTGAGTACTCACCTGAAAAATGGATATTGTTGGTGTGCCACACACCCCGCTTCACCTTTAATATTCTTCACGATTGGGTTAACTCACCGCCAGGTGACGCTGTGCAGAGAGGAAGTCTTGTAACAAGCCCCCTTCCGGCCTATATATACCTGGTACCTCCCATTCATCACCAGTGTATTAAAAAGCAGAAAGACAAGGTACCAATAAATTAACGGTAACCTCAAAATAAATCAATATAAATAAAAGCTTCACCATATAAAGGATTCGGAATACCGAAAAGGGTGGGAGTGAAGCGGGGTGTGTGGCACACCAACAATAAAAGCGAACCGACCCGTCCTTTTTGGGGACTGCGAAAAGATTGGAATAAAAACCTAGGCCCATCTCTAAGCGCGGTACCGGCCGGATGACCGCCATCTCTAACAGATTCTTTACCGACGCCAGGAGCCCCTGTGCGGCCAAAGGATCGATGGGCACCCGAGACCGAAAGAACCGTGAAGGAGGGCGAGAGTCGAATTCCAGCTTGTAACCGGACGACACTACCTCCCGGATCCATCTGTCCGGGAATCTCCTGGTCCCAAACCTGGGAGAAGTGTCGTAATCGTCCCCCCACCCGCACGGGTGAGGGCAGCCCCTCATTGCTGAGCGGGCTTACCGGCAGGCTTGGGCTTGGTGCCCCAGGACTGAGCGGGACGGCCACGGCCCCTCCGAGTCCAACCTGCACCTCTGGTAGCGGGAAAGGAAGCCCCCCTACCCGCTCTGAATCCCCGAAATGACGGCCTACCAGAACTTGCCCCCCTAAAGGGACAACGAGGCCTCTTGCGTTGCGGCATTTTACCACCTTTTGCGACTGAATCAATTTTTTCACCAAACAGTCGCAAGCCCAAAAAGGGGAGAGCTGTGAGCACCTTTTTAGAAGCTGAGTCCGCCGACCACTGGCGCAGCCACACTGACCGACGAATAGCCACCAGCATTGCCGCTGTCTTGCTACTCATAGCCAGCGCATCGTCCTGAGCGGATAGAACATAGGAAACAAAAGACTCACACTGCTTGAGAGCAGTAAACTCTTTACAAGTGGGATCGAGATCCACACACAGCTCCTGAATTACAGACCTAACCGCCAATAGAAGAAGCGCCGAAGCACACACCGGGCGCATCGTCGACCCAGCATAAATAAAACCATGGCGAGCGTACTGGTCAATCCGACGATCCTCCCCATCCTTAGGGGCAGTGGTCTCAGCAGACTGCACCATAGCCGTGCTGGAGAGCCCTAGAACAGGAGTATCGACGTCAGGAGGGACGGACCAAAGCTTCACCAATTCTGGCGGAAAAGGATAACGCTTTTCCCAACTGGAAGGGATTCCAGTTAACCGCGTGGGATGTTCCCATTCCTTAAGCACCACCCTCTCAAAGTGATGTTGTCTGGGAAAAACCCAACGCGGCTAAGGCTCTTTAAACAACTGACCCTTTGGCAGGGTGACAGCCTCAGGCGGATCTAAATTAAAAATTTCAAACATTTGAGCCAGAATGGAGGGGGTGTCAAGGGAAACCCCCGCCGGCCAATCGCATCAGCCTCAAGCCGATCTGCAGGCTCATCTGACTCCAGCAGGAATTCTCCCTCCTCATCCAGGGAGCAATCGGACCATTCCACAGGCTCACATACCTCATCCTGTGAAGCCGGAGGTATCGGAGTCAGGTGCTTTCGTTTCGCAGTGGCTTTTGACCCTGCTTTAACGGACACTATTTTCTCGAGGCTGGCCAACAGTGCCGCCACCTCGGATTGCGAATCCCCACTCTTGACAGTGTCACGCGGGGTCCGGAACAGGGAGGGAGAGGTAGGAGATGATGGAAGTTGCGACGGGTCAGCAGCCGGAGCAACGGACTGACGCGCAATACTCTGCTTTGCACAAGGAATGCATACAAAAACATCATCAGCTGGGAGCGGAGTCCCACATCCTGCGCACACCCTAGATGGCCCAGAAGAACCATTTCCGGTAATATCGGAAGCCTGCATATGGTGATTTATGGTATTCGCTAAATTTTGGGTTTAAGGCATAAGCCACCCGGGATGCCCCCTTACTGTAAATGTCCCGGAAGGGAGGATTTAATTTATAATGAAGATCCCCTTAATAATCTATATATATATATTTTTTTAATAATAATATATATATATATATTGTCCCAATTTTAAAAAAGAAGGACTAGCCAGGTAATATAGAACCGGGAGGCCACTTTATTCAGGGATTCCCAGGATCTGTAGGGGAAGAAAACCAACAGTCAGACCCCCAGACAATATGTGGCAACATGCAGCAATACTTATGCACAGCACCAAGGTGCTTTTAAATAAGCAAAGGAAAACCTTTGCCCTCTATAATTCCTCCTTTATTTAATCCATATAATAAAAAACATATCCTCTTAAATATTTTCCCCCTTTTATCTTATATTATTATTATAACCTTTTAACAAAAAACTAGACGGCCCCACACAAGGCGAGTCCGCTTACCTGAGCAATGATCATAAAAGCAGCAGCATCGGCATGAAAACGAAAAACGCAGCAGCAGCAATAGGAGCAAAAGTAAACAGACCCATATGCGACAGCGAGCCCCCCCCCCCACGTGTCTTCCTTAAGACAGGAAGGAAGGAAGTGCGGCTGGGGCCGGCCGCATGACGCTGCCGCCGCTACCACGCCCCCGTTCCCACGTCACCGGGGCCCGCCCCCTTCATGCCCGAACAGTGCGGCCCGCCAGACGGCGGCCGCAAAAACGACAGGCAATACACAGTAAAGGAAGGGGGAGAGGGGGAAACTAGCAGCGCAGCCCAGGCTAAACACGCGGGCCGCCAAACGGCGGCCGAACAAAGAGGAGACCAGGGGGGAGGGGAGCTGTAACCCCAACAGGCTCAGGCAGCTATAAGTCAGCCTGCTACAGCGCAGCCCGCCCTGGCCGCCCATTAAAGCTGACCCAAATCCTGGCCATGCCGGCCAGCAGTTGCTTAAAAAGACCTGCCCGAGGATAGCTCTATGAGGAGGATTAGTCAGGCCAAATGCACTCTTGTGGTGCGGTCTGACCAGTGTACATAAGTAAAAAACACACAGTGAAACACACATGCAATACATAACCCTCTAACCCCCCCCCCCATAGTGAAGGGAGAAGGGACCGTAACGGGAGAGTAAGGGGCTAAGGGGACCCTCGGGACAGGGGCATCCCATTTCCGGATCACCATGCCGGATAGCCGCATTGCCCCCAAAAGAGGGGGTCGAGCGGAGGAGATAAGCTCCTAGGCACCTATAGTGCCGTCTACCAATTGCCCAGTTAGCAGCCTAGGCTGGGAGGCTTCCATTCCACCATAAAGGTACAAACAATCAAAAACCGGGCAGAAATAGACCAAAAAGGGGGTGCCGGGGTAAGACCCCGGCTACCTGTAAGCAGGAGACTTCAATCTTCTGTCTTGTCGTCAAGCAGAGAGAAAAACACTGGTGATGAATGGGAGGTACCAGGTATATATAGGCCGGAAGGGGGCTCGTTACAAGACTTCCTCTCTGCACAGCATCACCTGGCGGTGAGTTAACCCAATCGTGAAGAATATTAAAGGTGAAGTGGGGTGTGTGGCACACCAAGAATAATGGAGGTACAGGTTCCACCCCCCCCCCCATAATCCAATCCAAGACGGGGAGTAACGGAGGGGGGGGTCCC
The DNA here is from genome assembly GCA_027917425.1 of Gastrophryne carolinensis. NCBI lineage: Eukaryota > Metazoa > Chordata > Amphibia > Anura > Microhylidae > Gastrophryne > Gastrophryne carolinensis. The sequence continues at coordinate 221,396,857 of CM051234.1, forward strand.
AAACTACCTAATGTAGCGCAGCGAAAATAGAACGGACAGGGCATCCCATACCAGGATCACGAACCTGGGGGCCGCCTACCCTTTGGAGAGGGTCTCACGGAGGAGCAGAGCTCCTATACAGTACACCTCTAAGGTGTAACCTACCCTCACCCGGACTCACAGCCAAGGCTGGGAGGCATAGGGACTAAGAACTAAAGTCCAGGCAGAAATAGGGACAAGTGGCCGGGTGTAAACCCGGCTTACCTGCAAAGGAAGGATAGACAGCCATCTTCTTGACTTGCTTCGCCGTCTGCAGAGACTTATCTGGGGAATGTGTGGGAGGTCCCAGGTATTTATGGACCGGGAGGGGCTTCTTTTTTCTAGTCATCTCTGCAGAAGTTCGCCCTCTACTGGGCATAACCCACGTGTAATTTATATTTCCGAAGCTTCAGGTGCACTGGTGCATTTTGCTGGGACTGAAAGAACAATGCCACGGGAGGGGCAAGTGTACTTATTATAAGGTCCAAACAACCTTTAAAAAAGGAACCAAAACCCACTCAAATATTGAAATAAATGTAGCTAAAGACCCTGCTGGAAATGGATATCGCCTGCCAAAATTGTCCTGGAGAAAAGTTTTTAGCGGTGGGTGTACCTCTACCCTTTAGAAGCCTAGTTGGCCTTAGAAGGGATCTCTGCAGTGACCATGTCAGATGGCAGGCAGTTTGGGGGCAATTCAGGGGATGTGGACTAAAAATATGGGATTTGGTCCATTTTAAACTTATTATTTGCAGACTTACAACGCAGTTCAAAAATATGCACAGTAACAATGCTGTCATATATCTCTCAGGCTGTACCCAAAATCTCTGGTAAGAAATATAAAATTACCGATTTAGAGGAAAACATTCTTTTGATCTCACTGGTGCTGCTGCTGAACATATGAGGCATGACAAAATTCAGTAGAGACATCAATTCCAGTAGGTTATTCTGGACTGGTGTTCCAGTCAGCAAAAGACGATTCTTGGCCTGACAATGTAGAATAAAGAAAAAAACACATTTAAAAAAGGACCATCTCTACTTATTTTAGCAATGCAAGGCATACATTCTGCTTTCCTGCCTAAAGCAATATCACACTCACAGTGAACCCCTCTTCTGGAGTACATCTAAGGATCTTGCTTCTTTATTCTTCACCTGTGTGTATATAGGCTCTGCATACCAGGGTAGGCACAAAGGGGAGCTGTTCACCCTTAGGGGCATATATGAAACCAGATAACAGCAATTAAACCCGACCTTCACCATGATTTATTGAAAAGCCCAAACCCTTAAAAAAACGATTCCCCAACATCTAAAGTTAATATATTTTAAGTTTTTAGTCACTACTTATTCTTTCCCCCACTGGGTTGCAACTCTGTTCAGGACTTTAGGATATGGGTGCCGCCATCTTGACTCAGAAGCATCACATTTACTGGGGAGAGGAGAGTGGGATAAAGTACAGGGGTGGGTTTTAGCTGTGCTTTGCTCAGACAGAGCAAAGCTGGGGTCAGGAAAAGGTCAGCAATCCCAGAATGCAGAGCAGCACAGTCAGAGGGCACTTCCTGTTTGCAGGCTGCCTGATGTTCCATGAGCTGCCATCTTGGATGTTTAAAGGCTCATAACATGCAGGGTGTGGGAAACATATAAGATAGACTCCTATTCAGAGTGAAGGACCGATTTAAGAGTCCATTTGTATCAAATCACATTGCCACAATCCTTAGGAGCAAAAAGGCAACCATGCCAGCAATAATATAAAGCAGAAAGAATAGGGATTGTGCGCACACAAAATCTATTCTTATTGAACTCACCAACTTGAAATGTAGCGTGTTAATTCTTTGCTTCTGAATTGAATTAAGGGCAACCAACTATTTTATATATTAAACTAAGGACTCTTTCCTCAGGGTCGACAAAAAAAAGACCTGGCTAGGGAATAAGAGCATGGTAAAGATTTCTAGCACCACCAAAAAAGTTAATCCAATAGTAATCTTATTAGCTGCCTGAGAGGACAGCAAGGTACATATTGCCATTGCAAACACTTCCTCTAGGCACTAGTTTCAACAACCACGCCAAAGCCAGAAACCGTACATTGGTGTGCAACAGTCCTTACAACAAAAGGTTTGGGAACAGCCTGCCAAGTTGCCACACTGCATAATAAGACAGTCTTGGCCAACCTGGAGTGACCAGTCTGACCCTCTACAGCACAGGGAATAACAGGGAGAGAGAGGGTAATGTGCAAATAAAAGATAACCTCTACCACTGGACCACCAGATTATTTTGAGCCATGAAGGCATCAAACTTCTTGCTGTAGCAGGACAACAAGTACTTGTGCAGAAGATACACCAAAAAGCCTGAAAGACCTATGAATATCAGTTGGTATTCCAGCCTTCAAAGTTGTCTTGCAGGAACTATAATAAATGGAAGAAATCAAATGGTAGAGCTTCCGGACAAACGGATAAAGCTGGCCTTCTGACAATACAACCAATAAGGTAATAAGCTGGTAAACCCCTACTCTTTTGCAAGAAAGATCGAGGGGGGAGCCAACCCATCATGGGGTTTGGTAGCCTCTGGGGCAAATAGGGAGACTTGGGGCACGGGGCCATTTTCTGAGTAAATGTGAAGTCAAATACAGTGGGGATAAAGGCTGGAAACTTTGGCTCTCTCAACATCGTTTAGGCCAGGGGACCCCTTAGGATATGCACCTGGGAATAAACTAATAACGTGTCTCTTAATATCAGATACTGAAGTCAGGAATCCCAGAATAACCCTTATGCCCCATTGGCTGGACCAAAGAAAAGTTTTAGGACAAGGCCGCCGTCAGCCTAGAAAAATTTCTAAATAAACAATAGGGTAAGGTGTAATAAGTATAAGGACAATGTTTATTCTGTACAGTCCAATATTTAAAAGCATCAAGTTATAAAAACGCGTGTATTGCACATCTCCATAGGATGGCACCATATTACCCAGAACACTATGCTAATAAAGCACTAGAGCAACAATTACATGAAAAAGGCAGATATTCACTTGAGAAATGGGTTACCCAATAGAAAAACATAGCTGGCAGTATCCTCCACAACCCCACAGATGACTTAAAGTGGACCAACACCCTCCGCAGCAAGGATCCAGTGCCGCGATTGGTTGCCAGGAACTGATATTCCGGCCGCCGAATGTCCTGTCTATGTAAGCACCGGGAAGCCAGTTGTGGCGCTGGATTCCTGGTGGGGGGGGGATGAGATTAAGGTAAGGTTTATGGTTGTCCTGTTCTAGTAAAAACAAAAACAAGCTCTGCTTTAATTTTCCTGATTCAAACTGTGTATGTGCTCGCCATCTAGTTATTTATGTGGATTTCCTTTTACGCAATCATGCTCTTGATATGTCCTAAGATGGATATTTACATGAATTAATGTTCTAGGTCATTCTCTGTTTGCATTGTTCATTTATTAGCATATTAGCATTAGTGTTCTGGGCAATCTTGCACCATCCAAGTAGAAACAATAACTGTATTTCCTTCAGGATGGCCCATGGAGAGAGAGGCTCCTCCCCCTGAAGAGGAAACTGGGAAAGAGTAAAGCCAAATCCCTTCTCCCACATCCCCAGTTTTTAACCAAGCAACAAACTCATGGAAAACTGGAATACTCATAAGGGAGGATCGCAAGGGGCGCCAAGAATGACACGTAGAAATACCGTTACAGGTCTGTCTAACTGGGATTTCCTCCCATCCTCCTTCAGGATGACCCACGGAGAGGATTAACAAGTAATCTATATTAAAGGGCAAGACACAGATTGAATACATTTTCTAGCAAAAGACTGTTGGCTGTCCAAGTTGCCGCCTTGAGATTTCCTCCAGGGAAGCTCCAAATTCCTCCGCCCATGAAGTGGATAATGCTCTAGTGGAGTGAGCAGATACGTGAGCAGGAGGAGTACCCCATGCACGCGCATGTTAGTGAGCCTGTGGAATTCATCTGGCGATTGTAGCCTTTGAGGCCGCCAGACCTGTTTTCACCATTAAATGAGACAAATAGTGGATTTTCTTCAAGGGTGTGTTCTAAATAGAACACCAGGTTTCTCCTATCATCAACACTATATGTGATGTCGTCCTCATTCTCTCTGTTCGGTAATAGTGAGGGAAGGACAATATCTTAGAACCTGTGGCAGGCCGAAGCAATTATTAGTAGGTACATTGAATCATGTTTGAAGATGGCTTTCTGGGAGGATTGTGCAAAATGGCTCCCTAATAGACAGAGCCTGGAGGTCACTAACCCTACGTGCTGATGAAATGACTAATAAAACAACGCATTTTTAATGTTAAAATTGTATCCGTTGCTTCTGCTAGAGGCCCAAAGGGGGGGCCTGGCTAAACCCTTTAAAACTAAGGATAGGTCCTGAGTTGGACATCTTGATCAGGCTATCGTCCTTTTTCTAGAAATGGCCACAAAAATCTGTTAAGTCATGTTTTTTTACTCTGCAATCTACAAACACTGAAATCACAGAGGTACGTACAGTATATACTGCCAGACCCAACTCAAAGCCTTCCTGCAGGAGCTTCAGAACCGCTGCAACTTTAAACTTTACAGGGTAACCGTACTTTGCTCCTCTGCCATCTTCCTTATAACTTGAAGAAACTGAAAAGGAGGGAATTTGTAGCCCTGAGGAAACCTCCAACCCCCAACACAGGGAAAAGAGAAGAGAGACTGCATACAGGTCGATCTGATGTGGTCCCCACCTCTGAACTAGATGAAGGTAAACTTTGATTCAGCACCCATTCTGACTGGGAGAGCGGTTTTCCACTGCCAGGCCAGAAAGTTTGCTACTGCCAGGCCGTTGAGGAGAAGAGTAATCTTCCTCCGACCTGGGGCTTGGCGTCAGGGCTAAGTCTTTTCAGATTGTTACTGGAGGGTTACAAACCAGGCTTCGCCTTCTACCCCCTTTGTGCTGTCCCCAGTTCTCCTTCGGCTCATTTTGTCTAACCTGGAGGGGAAAAACGCAATTCTGTGAGTATTCACATGTAGAATTGTTTTCTCTGGGAATCCATTCCAGACCCTCCTTACACTTGGGATTACCTCCTTGCCGATTGGATGTGACTGCAAGACAAAAAAGGCGTGGCCCCTCCCGGCCCCATAAGTAGCAGCTGCCTCCTAACCTAGATCAGTACTCAGGAGATCACAGCAGTAAAACATAACATCGGAGGCAGGCCGGGAGGCCCTATATAGGAGTCCATGTTACTTCACACCGAACTCCGCCAGAATACTCTCAAAACATATATATATATATATATATATATATATATATATATATATATATTTTTTTTTTTTTTTTTTTTTTTTTTTTTAATGCAAATGAAAAAAATAAGTGAACTAAACACCATCAAAAAAGCATCAAAAGATAGATCATGACCTAAAACGGGTGGGCCGGAGGGTCTGGAATGGATTCCCAGAAAAAACAATTCTACAGGTGAGTACTCACAGAATTGCGTTTTTTCTTCCAATCCATTCCAGACCCTCCTTGGGATCTCCAAAAGCTGTGCCATCTATGGGCGGGATCCCCAGCGCAGAACAGCAGGTAGTTCATTTCATTACCACCTGAAGAATCTTTCGACCAACAACAGCGTCAGCTGAGGCTCTAACATCCACCTTGTAAAACTTGGTGAATGTATGAACCGAGGACCAGGTGGCAGCTTTGCAAACCTGTTCCACCGAAGCCTGATGCTGAAAAGCCTAGGAAGCACCAATGGCCCTAGTGGAATGGGCCGTGACCCGAAAAGGGGGTTCCTTCCCCTTGGCCGAGTAGGCTCTTACCACTGCCTGCCTAATCCACTTACTGACAGTGGCTTTAGCCCCTTCCTCAGCCCTTCCGATATACCAAAAAGAAAATCCGTCTTGCGGAAGGAATCTGTAGCTGCCATGTAATATCTTATGGCTCTGACTACATCTAAAGAATGAAGCACCCTTTCCTTAGAATTAGCCGGAACTGAGCATAAAGAAGGTAGAATTACCTCCTGATTAAGGTGAATTAAGGGGAGACGACCTTAGGTAAAAAATCAGGCTTAAACAGAAAAACTACCTTGTCTCTGTGTAACTCAAAATAAGGAGACTTCATACATAAGGCGGCTAATTTAGAAACTCGCCGCACAGAGGCGATTGCCACCAAAAATATCTTCAGCGTCAAAATGCTCAATGGAGCATCAATCATAGGTTCAAAGGGAGCACCCCGAAGAGCCGACAATACCAGATTCAAGTCCCACAGCGGTAAAATAGACTTGCGCGGTGGTCGGGCATGAGTGACTCCCTGAAAAAAAGTCTTAATGAGCCTATTGCTAGCGATAGACTTCTGGAAATAATTAGATAAGGCCGACACATGCCCTTTTAGGGTGTTTAATTGTAGGTCCATTTCTAAGCCATCTTGTAGAAATTCTAAAATTCTAGAAATTGAATAATTTCTGCGTGAAAATTTCCTAGTTTCACACCAGGATATGAACGACCGCTAGACCCTGTAGTATATCATGGAAGACGACTTTGTCCGGGCCTGAATCATGGTATGAATAACCTTAGCCAATAAACCTTTCTCTACTAAGATCAAGATCTTAATAGCCAGGCCATCAAAACCAGCATTTGTAAATTCGGGTGCCAAAGCACCCCCTGTGTGAGAAGATCTGGCTTGTCTGGTAGGCGCCAATGGTCTACTGACATCCTTGTTATGTCTGAAAACCAACTTCTCCTTGGCCAGCGAGGAGCCACCAGAATGGTTGGTACCCCCTCCTGAGCTATCTTTCTTAGTACACGGCTCAGGAGCGGGAGCAGGGGAAAAACGTACAGAAGCTTGAACCTTACCCAAGAGACTGACAGGGCGTCCGTTGCAATGGCCAGAGGGTCCCTTGACAGGGACATGAATTTCGGCCGCTTGTGATTGTGCCTGGATGCAAAGAGATCCCCCTCCAGACAACCCCAGCGAAGGCAAAGGGCTTGAAAGATCCCTTTCTCTCAGACGCAGCGCCTTCTTGCTCAAAGCGTCTGCCTCCTGGGATTCTACCCACCGGGATGTAAACTGCCGAGATGCAGGGAACATTCTCCTCTGCCCAAATCAGAATCCGGCTTACCTCTTCTAGAGCACTCTTGCTCCGAGTACCCCCCTGATGATTGATATAGGCTACTGCCGTCCGATTGTCTGACTGGACTTGGACAGCCTGTTCCTTTAAACTGGGGGTCAGATACTGAAGCACTAGCCGGATTGCTCTTAATTCCAAAATATTTATGGGACGCTGATTCTCCGTCGGCCCCCACTGTCCTTGGATCTTCTGGGTTTGCCAGATACCCCCCCCAGCCTGTTAGACTGGCATCTGTGGCAACGATCTGCCACTGCGGTGTCAGAAAAGACCTGCCTACAGACAGATGTAGAGGGTCCATCCACCACCGGAGAGATTGCCTGGCCGAGGGTGTCAGAACAAAGACTTGATCCAACGACTGTGGCTCGATCCCAGCTTGCCAACAAATTTAACTGAAGAGACCTCATGTGAAAATGGGCAAAAGGCACGGCCTCGAAGCAGGCCACCATGAGGCCTACCAGTTTCATCTCTAACCGGATGGTCGGCTGCTGACAAGCCAGTAAGGACTCTATTTGATTCTGAATTAGCAGAGCCTTCTTGACCTGAACTGTGACCAGAGCCATTCCTAAGAAATTCCTTACTGGTGCAGGAGTGATATGGGACTTCGGATAATTGATCACCCAGTCAAACTCTTCCAGAGTTGATAGGACAGTCTGCGTATCCTTCATGATCTGCTGAGGACCCGGCTGAAATTAAGAGATCGTCCAAATATGGAATGATGCATATCCCCTGGCTTCTGAAAATGGCCATGAGACCTGCCAAGACCTTGGTAAATACTCTTGGAGCCGAGGATATCCCGAATGAAAGTTCCACAAACTGGAAGTGCTGGCCTTCCAGGGAAAACCTCAAGAACTTCTGATGCCCTGGAAAAATCGGAACATGAAGATACACGTCCCTTAGGTCTATTGTAGTCATAAGATCCTCGGGCTGAATTGATCTTACCACTGACCTTAGTGTCTCCATGCAGAAATGCTTCACCCGGATATACCTGTTGAGACTCCTTAAGTCTAAAATGGGACAAATCGACCCGTCCTTTTTGGGGATAGTGAACAGGTTGGAGTAAAACCCCCGACCTTCCACCTGAAGGGGTACCTGACAAATTACCCCATTTTGAAGTAGATGCTGAACAGAGGCTCTCAGGACATCTGCCTTTACCTGGTTCCGGGATGCGCCTGACCAAAGGAACCTGGCGGGCGGTCTGGCTGCAAACTCGATCTTGTAGCCTGATGACACCACATCTTGGATCCAAAGATCCGCCACGTGGAGACTCCAGATAGGAGCAAAATGCATGAGCCGTCCCCCCACACGCTCGGGTGAGGGTGCCCTCATGCTGGAGTGAGCTTGGCTGGAGGTTTGGGCCTACTTCTCCAGGCCCCTCTTGTCCTATTACGAGCTCTGCCTCCACCCCAAAAATCTCTACGGGAGCATAAAAGGAAGGCACCTCTGCCACTCCGAAAGGGCCGATATGATAAAGGCCCCTGAAAAGGCCTAGTCGCCCTCTTCCTCTGAGGAAGTTTGTCATCCTTGACCATACGGTCCAGCCGCTCTCCAAAGAGTCTGCCCCTAAAAAAGGAAGATCCGTAAAAGCTTTCTTAGCAGCGGCATCTGCCGACCATTGTCTTAGCCATAAGGAACGGAGCAAGGCAACAAGGAGAGCCGAAGTTCTAGCAGCTAGCCTGACCGCATCATCCATAGAAGTGATAGCAAAAGAATTAAAGTCCAAGCAAGCCTTAAAATCATTGGACTCATGAATAAGCCTGCGAGACTTAGCCCTGGCCAAATTTTTCTTCATCTTCTTCACAGTCACTTGCAACTTCAAGAAAGAAAACTGATCTAGGTTAGGAGGCAGCTGCTACTTATTCGGCAAGGAGGTAATCCCAAGTGTAAGGAGGGTCTGGAATGGATTGGAAGAAAAAGAAAGCTTTTGCCTAAATGGAGTCTAATTCATAGGCCTTTTAGGCTTGGCTGGAAATTACTTTGCTCTTAACAAAAATCTAGAGAGCCTAGCATCCATTTCAAATATTAAACTCTCCTCAAATGGAAAATAACAGCTTAGCCTTGGATGCTAGGTTCCCTGGCCAGGTCTTCAACCAAACAGCCCTTCTGGCTGAATGAATCAGTGCAGTCTACTTGGCCATGGCACTGGCCAATCTTTGAGAAAGGATATGGCTTTGAACACGCAGGGAAGAATCTCTAGTAGTGCCTGTTTGTGGGTATCACTTTTTCTAAACCCCTTGAGATTTTGGAGCCAGACCTCAAGGTTGACTTACAAGTGAAGCCGGATCCCAGGCCCTTTTGAAGATACCTTCATTCATCCTGTCCATGGGGTCCCTGAGAGTACCTGGATATGACCACTCTTTCTGGATCATATTTGAAAGACACATGAACTGGAAAGGCTCTTTCTTTTCTGGTAACCAACTTGTGGTAAACTAAATCCAGGACAGATAATGGTTGTTCCTGCTCAGAGATTTTCATAGTCTTGTAAATATCCAGAATTAGGGCAGAGGTTTCATCAGAAACCCTAATCCTAGTACCCTTCGAGGTCCGCTCCTCCTATGAATCCCCCCCAAACCAAACCCCTTATTGAGGGAATCCCCGCTGGAGGATATCTGACTCACCACCTCCAAAGCCTGTTTGTAGGGAACGGAAGGCGGGGGAGGGATATTAGGAGTGGGGGTTTAAACAGGAGACTGCCTTGCCTTACAGCTTGCTGTCAATACAGGTTTGGGAAAAGGACCTGCTTCAAGAATTCAATAAAATAGCTTGGCAATTGATACATAAGCGGACAACCTGGATTCCTGGGGCTTAGCCTTGGTATCCATCTCTTTTTCCTTATACTTCCTAGGATTGGAAGAGCTAAGCTGAAGGATAGAGGGAAACCATAAGACTAGTAAATACACAGTAAAAATCAAGTCTGACATATGGTAAATAACTGCAGAAAAGATACATCTCACAGTTTATCCTGGTGAGGCATGTCAAAAGTAGGGATGCCACGGAGCTCACTGTTGTAGCTCTCACAGACGTCCTACTGAAGCTGCTGTTGCTGTTTTTCACCTGCTCGCCTCCTCGTCTAGCACCGCCGCAACCCGAGGCTGATAAGGGGCCGGGAGTCTGCAGGACAACGCCTCAGCGACGTAAGTGACCCACTCCATGGTGCTTCATCGCCGCTACCCGTAAGTGACCCCATCCCCCCGGCACGACAGAGGAAACACGGACTGGGGATTTTTTTTTTGGGGGGGGGGGGCTTTTAACCTTTCCCAGTTGTGTTCCCTCTTCAGGGGGAGGAGCCTGTCTCTGTGGGCCACCCTGAGGGACATTAGAAGAAAATATGTATTAGCTATGACTTGTTCCTATACAAAAATTTTGACTGGTAAAATGTATTGGATTGGGCAGCACCTATAAAAGGAAAGAGTAGTCATCCAAAGATCTACCCCTGACCGCACTGCAGGGAAGCGAAAAAAAGGTCCTCCCAAGGTATCAAATTAGATAAACTAGACTGGTCTCATCATTCTGCATGCAGCACGTAGATTAATTTCTGGAAAGCAATGCATCAGACAGAAATCTGCAAGTTTTTCCAAGACATGCATGGCTAGCATCTGGTCTGAGGGACAATCATATCTACCCAAGTGCTCGTATGACAAAATCTAGTTCCCCTGCTCTCCACATAAATAAAAGGGGGAAGTTGAATGACTGGCCAGGGCAGGAGAGAGCACCACAAGTATTAGTCCGGCATGGGACCCCATGTGTTCATATATTGCAATTGCCTCTAAATTTTCCCTTGACCCAGGATAACACCCCCTCAAAAGAGCTCCCTGGCTTCTGTGAAGAGAGAAAGTCAGCTTTTGGAATTTTCTCTTGTGGCAAGATCCAGCTGGGGGGAGCCCCAAAGGTCTACCAGTTGCCTGAAGACACTCTGGTTTAAATCCCACTTTGTCTGCCTGAGATGAACTCGAATAAGTAGGACTGCCAGAAAGTTTAGCTCCCCTTTGATGTGGGCTTCTCTCAAGGAGACCACCATTCTTTCCATCCTGGCACATATTGTCTTGGAGAGAGACATTAAATCGATTGACTTCAAGCACCCCTAATGGTGGAGATAAGCCACAACTGTGGCATTGTCAGAGACCATAAGCACTTTTCCATATGATATTCTTGATATGGCTTAGGGCCAGTTGAACAGCCTTTAACTCCTAGAAGTTCGAAGATCTTTGGGTCATGTTGCCAGACCTGGCAGTGAAGGGTATGGCCCCCAGCCCTGCACACTTGTGTCCGCTGTGCTACGAATTGGGTCCACCTGATGCCAAGGTCTCCATTTCAGATTCCTGTGATTCGACCACCACAGCTTCTGAACGAGGCAGGTGAAGGTTTCTTTTTAGCTGAAAACTTCTTCACCACCTCAGCAGAACGGAATAGAACTTTCTCAAGTTACGAATGCTTATCCTCAAATGGTATGTTACACAGGTGCAATTCAGACTGGTTTCCCTGCCAAGTCTTGAGCCAGAGGGCTCTACGAGCACAATCAAGGCCATGCTTTTAGTGTTGGCCTTAATGGTCTCTGAAGCAGCAATAAAATTCACTGCTTTATAAACAAAGAGAAGGCATCCAAAGCTTCCTCTTTTGGAGCATCACAAGATATCTCACTTATGACCTTGTGAGAGTAGAGTATTGGAACACTGGATCGACAATCTGTAGCAAGCAGGGGTCTAAATTGAAAGGAATCCGTATACCACTGCCTTAAGAATATCTGACCTCTTGTCCAAAGGATCTCTAAGAGAACCCATGTCTTCAAAGAAGAGATCCGACAACAGAGAAGCCTGAGCCAAAGGAGCATCCACCTTGGGACACTGAGCCCAAACCTCTAGCTCAGATTCCTCAAAGGGGAATCTTCGATTGTGAGATTTAGGAAGGAAGAACCAGGTCTCCGGACTCCATTCCCAAGCAATAATGTCCTTTAGCGACCGGTGAATTGGAAAACAGGGATCCATTGTTTCCAATAAGCCCTGGTAGAGGGAATCCTGAATGGAGAGGGGGTTATGCTCTGAATCAATTTTAAGTGAATATAGAATGCCCCCTAATAAGGTCTGGTGTATTCGAGGGAAAAAATACAATTCTGTGATTACTCACCTGTAGAATTGGTATTATGCGTATACAGTACGTCCTGCTCCAAATATAATACTTACAATCGGGTTATACTCCGCCAGATGGCGCTGGACTGCAGAGACATCGAAAATAGGCTCCTCCCGGCCCCTCAAATACCCAGGGACCTCCCACAAATCCCCAGCATTGAAAAATTGAAAAGCAGTTAACGAGAAGCCAGGAGAATTAAAACAACCCAACTATCAACTATATAATATATATATATATATATATATATATATATATATATATATATATATATATATATATATATATATATATATTATAACAATGGTAACAATCACCATACAGGGGATCCACGATAATGCAAAACCAAGGGTGGGTTGGAGCAGGACGTACTGTATACCCATAATACCAATTCTACAGGTGAGTGTCATGCTCTGGTAACTCCAGCCCTCTAGGTAAGCCCTCAACCCCCAATCTCCGCAGCCAGCGTCACCTGTAGGAGCCCCCGCTTGCCGGGACGCAGAATACGCCTGCCCGGGATCGGTTGCCCCCAGGACTTCAATGGCTCAAAGGATGAGAGCTTACAGGTATAGAGGTCTGAAGAACCAATGGCTAAGAGCGAGTGTAGCGGAAGTCCAGAGACAGGCCAGAGGTTGACACGGGGAGTCAGAGTTCGCAGCGGTACAGAGGGGAGAGAGACAGCTCGAGGTCAGGGTACAAGGCAGAGGTCAGCAACGGAGATCAGATCGAGAATGGACGGTTCAGGCAGAGGTCGGCAACGGAGATCAGATCAAGGTATATCACGAGTCAAAGCAAGGTACAAGGCGCTATCACAGGCAATTCACAACTGAGGGGGAATTGCTTTTATAGGGACAGACAGGGGAGGGGAAGTGTAGGTGATTGGTGAACTTTGGATTTACCCCCAGGATTGGTCTGCAGGCTGAGAGGGCGCCTCCCTAAACTCCTAGGGCTCATTGGCCCTTTAATTTAAACATTCCCTGATCCTCCGGCGGGCGCGCACAGTACAGCGCCACCGGAGGGCATAGCAACTACGTGCTCGCCGCCGCACACCGACAGCCGCAGCCGGACGCCTGGAGACGGCGCTGGAACGGGGGTCAGGTAGGTGATTCCTGACACTACCCCCCCCCCCTTCACGAGGGGCCTCCGGACCCTCACCCGGCTTCCCTGGATTGTCCCGATGGAACCTCCTTACAAGAGCCTTGGCATGAACATCCCTCGCTGCCACCCAGCATCTTTCCTCTGGACCATAGCCAACCCAGTCCACCAAATACTGTAAAGAATTACACACCTTACGTGAATCCAAGATCTTATTCACTTCATACTCGGGCTCATTATCAACAAGAATTGGCGAGGGACCAGCAAGAGGAGTATTCTTCGCCGGTTTTAACAGTGAAACATGAAAAGAATTAGGTATTTTCATAGTCGGCGGGAGTTGAATCTTAAAAGACACGTTATTCAATTTCTTGATAATCGGGAAAGGACCAATACATTTCGGACCCAATTTACTAGAGGGTTGACGGCGCGCAATATTTTTAGTGGAGACCCAAACTAGAGCGCCTACTTGAAGAGTAGGTTCCCGTGATCTACGGCGGTCGGCAAATTTTTTATATCTTAAACTAGTGGTCTTAAGAATTTCCTGAACATGTGTCCAGATATTCTTCCGTTCTTGAAGCCACTCCTCCAACACCGGCAAGTTGGAAGGTGACCCTGAAAAGGGAAGAGGCTCTAGGATTTCTCCCTAAATTACAATAAAAAGGTGATATCTTGGTACTCTCACTAGACGCGTTATTGTAAGCAAATTCGACGAAATCAATAAATTCTGCCCATTGTTCTTGGGCATCAGAGACATAACACCTTAAGTACTGTTCCAAAGTTTGATTAGTTCTTTCCGTCTGCCCATTGGACTGGGGATGGTAGGCAGACGAAAGAGAGATCTGTATACCCAGCCGTGAACAGAAATGTTTCCAAAAACGGGAAGTAAATTGGACACCCCGATCAGAGACTATATTGGACGGAATACCATGAATACGAAAAATATGTGAAGTAAATAGTCGAGAAAGCTCTGGTGCGGAAGGAAGCTTGGCCAAAGGAACGAAGTGTGCCATCTTACTGAAACGATCTACGACCACCCAAATAACAGTATTCCCGTGTGATACAGGCAAATCTACAATAAAATCCATAGAAAATACCATTTTGTGAGTACTCACCTGAAAAATGGATATTGTTGGTGTGCCACACACACCACTTCACTTTTAAATATTCTTCACTTATTGGGTTAACTCACCGCCAGGTGAAGCTGTGCAGAGAGGAAGTCTTGTAACGAGCCCCCTTCCGGCCTATATATACCTGGTACCTCCCTTCTATCACCAGTATATTAAAAAGCAGAAAGACAAGGTACCAGTATTTAACCGGTAACCTCAAAAATCAAATTGATATAAATAAAAGCTTCACCATATAAGGGCTTCGGAAATACTGAAAAGGGTGGGAGTGAAGCGGGGTGTGTGGCACACCAACAATATCCATTTTTCAGGTGAGTACTCACAAAATGGTATTATTCTTGGTGTGCCACACACCCCGCTTCACTTTTAAATATTCTTCACTTATTGGGACATCCAAAAGCAGTGTCCACAAAGGATGGGCATTTCAAGGCCAGGTGAAGCATAACTTAAATGACTGCAGTCTGCAGCACTTTGCGGCCAAAAACAGCATCCGCTGAGGCTCGCACATCAACTTTGTAAAACTTAGAAAAAGTGTGAACAGAAGACCAAATGGCGGCCTTACAAACTTGTTCAACAGAAGCTTGGTGCTGAAAAGCCCAAGACGCCCCAATGGCGCGAGTAGAATGAGCAGTGATACGAAAAGGGGGAACTTTCCCCTTAGCAGAATAGGCCGCAGTAACGGCCTGACGTATCCACTTGCTAATGGCAGATTTGGCTGGTGCCAAACCCTTCTTAGGCCCATGGGGCACAACAAAAAAGGAATCCGTCCTACGAAAAGGAGACTTAACACAGCGTACTACATCCAAACAATGCAAAACCCTCTCTTTGTCATTCTTAGGATTAGGACACAAGGAGGGAAGAACAATATCTTGGTTCAAATGAAAAGCAGAAACAACCTTAGGAAGAAAGTCTGGCTTGAACCGAAAGACCACTTTATCCTGATGCCTCTCAAAGTAAGGCGCCTGGATAGACAAGGCCGCCAACTCCGAGACACGCCGGACAGAAGTGATAGCTACCAAGAAGACAATCTTCTGAGTCAGGGTAGACAAAGTAATATCTTGCAAAGGCTCAAAAGGAGGAGCCTGAAGAGCAGAAAGAACCAAATTCAAATCCCAAACCGGGAGCAATGGTTTCCTGGGAGGCCGCACATGCGTAACCCCCTGGAAAAAAAGTTTTAACTAAAGGTTTATGCGCAACACGCTTCTGAAAAAAGATAGATAAGGCAGAAACTTGCCCTTTCAACGAACTAAGCTGAAGACCAGAGTCCAGCCCTGATTGTAAAAACTCCAGAATCCTGGAGACCGAAAAGACCCTACAAGGAAAAGATCTTATCTCACACCAAGCGATATAGGCTTTCCAAGCCCTATAGTAGATGATAGAAGAAGACCTCTTCCGGGCACTGATCAGAGTCTTAATGACTGAATCAGAAAGACCCTCCTCCTTCAGGATGGAGGTTTCAGCAGCCAGGCCGTCAAACCCAGCGCTGGTAAATTGGGGTAACACAATCGCCCCTGAGCGAGCAGAAGAGGCAGAACGAACTGGTCCACTGCCAGCCGAACGATGTCTGCGAACCACACTCGCCTTGGCCACCTTGGGGCCACGAGAACGGCGGACACCTTTCCCAGAGCCAACTTCCAAAGCACCCTGCCCAGCATGGGTATTGGAGGAAACAGGTATAGAAATCCCAGAACTCCCCAGCTCAGGGACATGGCGTCCACTGCCAGAGCCAGAGGATCCTGGGAGAGCGACACGAAGTTCGGGAGCCTGTGATTGTGACGAGAGGCAAACAGGTCCACCTCCGGGGTCCCCCATCGGGGAGACAGTGAGCGAAACACCCGAGGATGGAGAGCCCATTCTCCCAGACGGGGAAAGCCCCTGCTCAACCGGTCCGCTACCTGGTTCTCCACTCCTGGAATGTATACCGCCGAGAGACAAGGAACATGGGCCTCCGCCCAGGTCAGGATCAGGGACACTTCTCAGAGCACTCAGACTGCGAGTCCCTTCCTGAAGAATGATGTAAGCAACCGCTGTTTGATTGTCTGAACGCACCTGGACCGGAAGGCCTAGAACGTGCTGAGTCAGGAGAGCAAGCACCCGACGGATGGTTCTCAGTTCCAGAATATTGATGGGTAAGTGGGCCTCTTGAGGTACCCACTGCCCCTGACACTGCAGCTCCTTCCAGAATCCGCCCCATCCCGACGGACTGGCGTCCGTGGTGACAATTTCCCAAAGGGGGGTCAGGAAGGACCTGCCCTACACAAGATTGGTCGAGACCAACCACCACAGGAGGGACAGCCAGACCCGGGAGGACAACTGGAAGGACTGATCCAGCGACCGAGGCTGCTGGTCCCAAGACGCCGACAGAAAAAGCTGAAGCGTTCTCGTGTGAATTTGAGCAAAAGGAAGAAACACTCTGTGTTGATGAGAGTCCAGGCCGGGACGAACTGACCCATCTTTCTTGGGGACTGCGAAAAGATTGGAGTAGAAACCGAGGCCCATCTCTAAGCGCGGTACCGGCCGGATGACTGCCATCCCTAACAGATTCTTTACCGACGCCAGGAGCCCCTGCGCGGCCAAAGGATCGATGGGCACCCGAAACCGAAAGAACCGTGAAGGAGGACGAGACTCGAATTCCAGCTTGTAACCGGACGACACCACTTCCTGGATCCATCTGTCTGGAACCTCTTGGTTCCAAACCTGGGAGAAGTGTCGCAATAGTCCCCCCACCCGCACGGGTGAGGGCAGCCCCTCATTGCTGAGCGGGCTTATCAGCAGGCTTGGGCTTGGTGCCCCAGGACTGAGTGGGCCGGCCACGGCCCCTCCCCCGAGTCCAACCTGCACCTCTGGTAGCGGGAAAGGAAGCCCCCTTACTCGCTCTGAATCCTCGAAAGGAAGGCCTACCAGAACTTGCCCCCCTAAAGGGACCACGAGGCCTCTTGCGTTGTGGCATCTTACCACCCTTTGCGACTGAATCAATTTTCTCCCCAAACAGACGCAACCCCAAAAAGGGGAGAGCTGTGAGCACCTTTTTAGAAACTGCGTCCGCCGACCACTGACGCAGCCATACTGACCGGCGAATAGCCACCAGCATAGCCGCTGCCTTGCTACTCATAGCCAGCGCATCGTCCTGAGCGGATAGGACACAAAAGATTCACACTGCTTAAGCGCAGTAAACTCTTTACAAGCGGGATTGAGATCCTCATATAGCCCCTGAATTACAGACCTAATCGCCAAAAGAAGAAGGGCTGAAGCACACACCGGGCGCATCGCTGATCCGGCATAAGTAAAACCATGGCGAGCGTACTGGTCAATCCAACGATCTTCCCCATCTTTAGGGACAGTGGTCTCAGCAGACTGTACCATAGCCGTGCTGGAGAGCCCTAGCACAGGGGTATCGACGTCAGGAGAGACAGACCAAAGCTTCACCAACTCTGGCGGAAAAGGATAACGCTTTTCCCAACTGGAAGGGATTCCAGATAACCGCGTGGGATGTTCCCATTCCTTAAGGACCACCCTCTCAAAGTGGTGCTGTCTGGGAAAAACCCAACGCGGCTGAGGCTCTTTAAACAACTGACCCTTTGGCAGGGTGACAGCCTCAGGCGGATCTAAATTCAAAATTTTAAACATTTGAGCCAGAATGGAGGGGGTGTCAAAAGCAACCCCCGCAGACCAATCGCATCAGCCTCAAGCTGATCTGCAGGCTCATCTGACTCCAACAGGAATTCTTCCTCATCCGGGGATCCATCGGACCATTCCACAGGCTCACATAACTCGTCCTGTGGAGCCGAAGGTACCGGAGTCAGGTGCTTCCGTTTTGCAGGGGCCTTTAACCCTGCTTTAACGGGCACTACTTTCCGGGGGCTGGCCGACCGTGCCGCCACCTCGGATTGCGAATCCCCACTTTTGACAGTGTCATGCGGGGTCCGGAACAGGGAGGGAGAGGTAGGAGATGATGAAGGTTGCGACGGGCCAGCAGCCGAAGCAACAGACTGACGCGCAATGCTCTGCTTTGCACAAGGGATGCAAATAAAGACATCAGCTGGGAGCAGAGCCCCACAACTTATACACCCCCCGAATGGCTCAGAAGAACCGTTTCCGGCAATAACGGAAGCCTCCATATGGTGATTTATGGTATTCGCAATTTTTTGGGCTTTAAGGCATAAGCCAACCCAGGATGCCCCCTTATTTGTAAATGTCCCGGAAGGGAGGATTTTTTTTTTTTTTTTTTTAAAGGAAGGTCCCCCTTAATAAATATATATATATATATATATATATATATATATATATATATATATATAAAAAATATCCCTAGCCAAGTAACAGAGCCGGAGGGCCACCATAAACAGGGATCCCGGGATCTGTAAGGAAAAGAAAAACCACAATCAGATCCCCACATGCGTGTAACAAGCCAAAAAACCTATGTATGCATGGCACCAAAGTGCCTTTAAATGAGCAAGAAAAGACCACAACCCTGCCCCTTAATAAATTCAAAACATGATGCCTCCTTAAAAACACTCGCCCCCATATCTACATATTATAGATATTTAACTCCCACTCAACGCTTACCTGAAAGGACCGAGAGCAGCAACCGGAGGGACGAAGCAGCAGCCAGCAGCAGCACAGGTAAATACAACCATGTGCGGCCGCGCCCCCCCCACGTGACTTCCTTTTAAACTTGAAAGGAAGGAAGTGAAGCTGGGGCGGGCCGCATGACGCTACCACCGGCGCCACACCCCCGTCACCGCGTCACCGGGACCCGCCCCCTAAACTCGATCAGTGCGGCCAAATCATCTAGGAATTGAAACCAGATGAGCCGCTACACGCGCACAACAAGGCAGGAGACGGCGGGGGGGGGAGACGAAGGAGGGGGGAGGAGGAGAGGAAAACCGCATAGCGCAGCCATACCGACAGAAGACCTGCCATACAGTGGCCGCAAGGAGACCAGTGAGGAAGGGAAGAGGCGGGAGGAGGCTGTGGAAACTCAGGCGGCAAGCCAACCTGCCCAGCGTGGTCCGCCCAACCGCCCCCAAAGCTGACCTAAACACACAAACCGGCCAGGACTATAAAAAACAGACCTGGCCGAAAGGGAAAAGAGTGCACACATGCTGTGCAGTCTGCTCAATGCATAAAGTAATACACACATGTTATCATAAAGTTATACTGTGAAAAACACACACACAAAATACACAACCCTCCAACCCCCCCCCCCCCCCCATAGTGAAGGGACCGTAATGGGAGAGTAAGGAGCTACGGGGACCCTCGGGACAGGGGCATCCCATTTCCGGATCACCATGCCGGATAGCCGCATTGCCCCCAAAAGAGGGGGTCGAGCGGAGGAGATAAGCTCCTAGGCACCTATAGTGCCATCTACCATTTGCCCAGTGAGCAGCCTAGGCTGGGAGGCTTCCATTCCACCATCAAGGTAAAAACACTCAAACCGGGCAGAAATAGACCAAAAGGGGGGTCCCGGGGTAAGACCCCGGCTACCTGTAAGCAGGAGACTTCAATCTTCTGTCTCATCGTCAAGCAGAGAGAAAAATACTGGTGATTGAAGGGAAGTACCAGGTATATATAGGCCGGAAGGGGGCTCGTTACAAGACTTCCTCTCTGCACAGCGTCACCTGGCGGTGAGTTAACCCAATAAGTAAAGAATATTTAAAAGTGAAGCGGGGTGTGTGGCACACCAAGAATATATGAGTCCATGGTTCAGCAGGGATTTCAAGAGGAACCAAACTGCCACTGGGAGCCTTGTGAACCCCTTTACTTCGAGCACAAACAGCGCAAGCGTCGATAAAGGTAGTAATATCGCGTCTCATGGTTGGCCACCATACATGGCGACGGGCAAGCATAAACGTTTTTCGGTTACCCACATGACCAGCAGTTTTAGCATTGTGAAATTCGCGAATTACATCTGAACGCAAATGTGGCGGTACAAACTGGCATCCCAAGGGAACATCACTAGGAGATTCATCTTGAAACGGCGCCAAGGTGTTAGAGAGATCAGGAAGTAACGCCCCGACCACACAACCCATAGGTAGGATCGGATCACCAGTATCACCCCGATCCTTACATTCACCGAACATGCGAGATAGAGCATCCGCTTTAGTATTTTTTACACCCGGCTTGAAAGTAATAATAAAATTAAAACGCGAGAAGAATAATGCCCAACGTGGTTGACGAGAGTTCAACCTCTTGGCAGACCCAATGTATTCAAGAATCTTGTGATCGGTATACACAGTTATAGGATGTAATAAACCCTCCAGCCAGTGTCGCCATTCATCAAAAGCCAGTTTAATAGCTAATAGTTCCCTATTACCGACATCATAATTTTGTTCCGCGGTACTGAATTTACGTGAAAAATAAGCGCAAGGATGAAGACGCTCAGGGTTACCAGAATATTGCGACAAGACTGCACCCACCCCCAGCTCAGAAGCGTCCACTTCAACAATGAAGGCTTTAAGAATATCTGGATGAATTAACACAGGTGCCGAAGTAAAGGCCCGTTTCAAGGTCAGGAAGGCCTCACAGACAGAGGGAGACCAGTTAGCAGTAAAGGCCCCATTGCGGGTAAGGTTGGTAAGAGGCGCTACAACATGAGAAAAGCCTTTGATGAAACGTCGGTAAAAATTTGCAAAACCTAGAAAACGTTGCAATTCTTTTAGGGTCTTGGGTTGAACCCAATCCTGAACCGCCGAAACTTTCCCCGCGTCCATCTCCAAACCCTGGTTGGTAATAATATACCCTAGGAAGGGAACTGTGGTGACCTCAAACAAGCATTTAGAAAGTTTAGCAAATAAGTTGTTCTCTCTTAGTTTTTGCAGTACCAACTTAACATGGCGTCTGTGCTCCAATAAAGAATTAGAAAAAATGAGATCATCCAAGTAGATGACCACAAATCTACCGAGATAATCTCTGAATATATCATTGACAAAATCTTGAAAGACGGCTGCCGCATTACAAAGACCAAAAGGCATGACCAGGTACTCGTAATGGCTGTCTTTCACATTAAATGCAGTTTTCCACTCATCCCCCTGCCGGATGCGAATCAGATTGTATGCCCCTCTTAAATCCAATTTGGAGAAAATTTGGGACCCTGTGACTTGATTGAACAGATCCCCGATCAAGGGCAAGGGGTATCGGTTCTTTACAGTGATCTTATTCAAGGCTCGATAATCAATGCATGGTCTCAGGCCGCCATCTTTTTTCTCTACGAAAAAGAACCCAGCCCCAGCAGGCGAGGTAGAGGGACGGATAAATCCCTTCCTTAAATTTTCGGTAATGTACTCCCTCATTGCTTGCTCTTCGGGCAGAGTAAGATTATAGATTTTTCCCCTCGGGGGAATCGTGCCAGGAAGCAAGTCAATAGGGCAGTCATAAGACCGATGTGGGGGAAGAGTATCAGCAGAACGTTCAGAGAAGACATCAACCCAGTCTGCATATGGCTGAGGCAATCCCTGAGGTAAAACTTGCACACTTCTGAGGCCTGTAGTAAAGCAGTGATTTTTGCAATGATCACTCCACTTAATCAACTCCCCAACCCGTCAATCTAACACTGGGTTGTGGAGTTGTAACCAGGGGTATCCCAAAACCACAGGAGTTTCTGGACAATCGAAGACAAAAAATTCTAAAAACTCAGAGTGTGAAGAGCCAACAGTTAACCGAAGAGGTGGGGTCTTGGTATTAATAGGTCCCCCCTGGATGGCCTTCCCATTGATAGGCAAAACTTGTAGGGATCTTTCAAGAGGAACTAAAGGGATACCTAAAAGGGAGATCATACTCCTGTCCAAAAAGTTTCCCGCCGCACCGCTGTCGACAAAGGCGGAAACTGTTTGCTTAGAAGAACCCCAAGACAAGTCAATAGGCACTAGCATTTTATTTTGGCGAGAGTTGCAAACTGACTCACCCAGATCAGTGTACTCTACCTGGTCTGGGTGTGGAAGTTTTCCGCCGGTCTCCCCTTGTTGGGACAGGACCCTGCAAAATGACCAGAATTCCCGCAATACAGGCATAACCCCTCGGATCGCCTACGCCGTTTCTATTCTTGGGATAAGCGGGTTCTCCCTAATTGCATAGGTTCTTCCTGGGGAGATGAGGTACTTTCCCCATGGGGAACCGGAGACCTAGGACCTTGGACTGGCCTGAAGGACGTGGGAGCCCTGACTCTCTCCCTGGCCCTTTCTCTAAGACGTCGGTCTATTTTAATGGAGACCTGCATTAATTGATCTAGGTCCGCTGGCGGAGGAAAATTGACTAAAGCATCCTTGATGCTTTCCGACAGCCCCACCCTGAACTGACTACACAGAGCGGGATCGTTCCATCTAGCTTCGATAGCCCAGCGGCGGAATTCAGCACTGTAATCTTCAGCCGAATTCCACCATTGTTTTAAGGCCCGAAGCCTATTCTCTGCTGTAGACTGTGAATCAGGGTCAGCGTATAGGACGCTCATAGCGTTGAAAAATGCAGTTACAGATTGTAAGGCAATATCATGACTCGGCAAACTAAAGGCCCAGGACTGCGGGTCTCCTTGAAGTAGAGAAATGACTAAGCCTACTCATTGGGTCTCAGTGCCAGAGGAGACAGGCCTCAGCTTGAAATATAGTTCACATGAATTCTTGAAGTTAGAAAATTTTACTCGCTCTCCAAAACATTTTTCAGGCAGAGGAATCTTCGGTTCGGAGAAATGAGGTGGTACAGAGGAAGTTGGCACTTGACGAGACTCCTGGGTGGCCACTCTTTGAGCGAGTTGGTTGATCGCTGTGGCCATAGCTTGCACCTGCTGTACCAGGTCATCCATGTTGGGGCCTGTGATAATGTCACGCTCTGGTAACTCCAGCCCTCTAGGTAAGCCCTCAACCCCCAATCTCCGCAGCCAGCTTCACCTGTAGGAGCCCCCGATTGCCGGGACGCAGAATACGCCTGCCCGGGATCGGTTGCCCCCAGGACTTCAATGGCTCAAAGGATGAGAGCTTACAGGTATAGAGGTCTGAAGAACCAATGGCTAAGAGCGAGTGTAGCGGAAGTCCAGAGACAGACCAGAGGTTGACACGGGGAGTCAGAGTTCGCAGCGGTACAGAGGGGAGAGAGACAGCTCGAGGTCAAGGTACAAGGCAGAGGTCGGCAACGGAGATCAGATCGAGAATGGTCGGTTCAGGCAGAGGTCGGCAACGGAGATCAGATCAAGGTATATCACGAGTCAAAGCAAGGTACAAGGCGCTATCACAGGCAATTCACAACTGAGGGGGAATTGCTTTTATAGGGACAGACAGGGGAGGGGAAGTGTAGGTGATTGGTGCACTTTGGGATAACACCCAGGATTGGTCTGCAGGGCTGAGAGGGCGCATCCCTAAGTGGTTGGTGAACTTTGGGTTTACCCCCAGGATTGGTCTGCAGGCTGAGAGGGCGCCTCCCTAAACTCCTAGGGCTCATTGGCCCTTTAATTTAAACATTCCCTGATCCTCCGGCGGGCGCGTACAGTACAGCGCCGCCGGACGGCATAGCAACTCCAGAGGACGAGGAAGCGGGGGGCGTGGCCGAGCTGAGCGCCGCTCGAGCCGACGCCGCACACCGACAGCCGCGGCTGGACGCCTGGAGACGGCGCTGGAACGGGGGTCAGGTAGGTGATTCCTGACAGTGAGTAATCACAGAATTGTATTATTCTTAGTATACAGTATGTCCTGTTCCAAATAGAATACTTACAATCGAGACATCCAATAGCAGTGTCCATAAAGTAGGGTGGGATCCCCAAGGAAAAAAGACAGCAGCAGGCAGTTTAAACCACTGCCGCCTGCAGAACCTTTTGGCCAAAAACAGCAACAGCTGAGGCCCTAACATCAACCTTGTAAAACTTTGAAAAGGTATGAACAGAAGACCAAGTAGCAGCCTTGCAAACTTGTTCAACAGAGGCCTGGTGCTGAAAGGCCCAAGAGGCACCAATAGCACGAGTAGAATGAGCAGTACAGCGGAAGGGAGGATTCTTCCCCTTAGAGTAGGCCTGAATCACAGCCTGACGAATCCACTTGCTGATAGACTTGGCAGGAGCCAAACCCTTCCTAGGACCAGAAGGGACCACAAAAAGAGCATCAGTTTTCCTGAAAGGTGCAGTAGCCACCAGATAGTACTTCAGACACCTAACCACATCCAAAGAGTGCAAAACCCTCTCCTTAGCATTGCTAGGATTAGGCCACAAAGGAGGAAGAATATCCTGATTCAAATGAAAGGCAGACACTACCTTAGGCAGAAAGTCTGGTTTGAAACGAAACACCACCTTGTCCTGGTGTCTCATAGTAGGGGGGCTGAATGGACAGCGCCGCCAACTCAGACACACGCCTGACAGAAGTAATAGCCACCAGAAACACAACCTTGAGCGTAAGAATGGCCAAGGCAGCATCCTGCACAGGTTCAAAGGGAGCACCCTGCAAGGCAGACAACCAAGTTCAGATCTCAAACAGGCACCATAGGTTTACGTGGGGGACACACATGAGTGACCCCCTGGAAAAAAGTCCTGATCAGAGGGTGCTGAGCAAAGGACTTCTGGAAGAAAACAGCCAGGGCAGAAACCTGACCCTTCAGAGTACTGAGCTGGAGTCCCATCTCCAACCCATGCTGCAGGAACTCCAGAATCCTGGGAATAGAGAACACACGACAGGGAAGAGACTTAGACTCACACCAGTCAATGTAGGCACGCCAAACCCTGAAATAAATGGAAGAGGAAGACTTCTTCCTAGCTTTAATCAAAGTATCCACAACCGAGGAAGACAGCCCCTTCTCCATCAAGATGGAGGTTTCAGCAGCCAAGCCGTCGAAGCCAGAGTTTGTAAATTGGGATGGCGTAGTGAGCCCTGAGTGAGCAGATCTGGCACCCAGGGCAGAGCGTACTGATCTACTGCCAGCTGTACCACGTCTGCGAACAACACTCTTCTTGGCCACCTGGGGGCCAACAGAATTGCCGGCACCCCTTCCAGAGCAATCTTGCGCAGAACCCTGCCCAGCAGGGGAATTGGAGGGAAGACATACAGGAACTTAAAGTCCTGCCATGACATTGCTAGCGCATCCGAGGTCAGGGCCATAGGATCCCTGGACAGAGGCACAAAACCTGGGAGCTTGTGATTGTGGCGGGACGCAAAGAGATCCACATCTGGTTGGCCCCCAACGGTGACACAGATATTGAAACACCCTGCTGCATAGGGACCATTCTCCCTGGCGAGAGATCCCCCTGCTCAGAGTCCGCCAGGCGATTTTCCACGACCGGGATGTACACAGCTGAAATGCAGGGGACATTGGCCTAAGCCCCAAGTCAGGATCAGAGATGCTTCCTGGAGGGCCCCCTTGCTCCGGGTCCCTCCCTGATGATTGATGTAGGCAACTGCTGCAAAGATGAGTAGTCAAGAGAGCCAGAACTAACCTGATCGCCCGCAGCTCCAAGACATTGATAGGTGTGTGGGCCTACTGAGGGCCCCACCTCCCCTGGAACCGCAGGGACTTCCAGAAACCCCCCCAACCTGACAGACTGGCATCCGTGGTGGCCGTCACCCAGGAAGGGGCAAGAAAGGATCTGCCCCCCAACAGGTTCCTTGAGTCCATCCACCACAAGAGGGAACTCCTGACCAGGAGGGAGAGCACACAGACCCTGTCCAGGGACACTGGGTCCTTGCCCCATATTGACAATAGGTGAAGTTGCAGAGGTCTCAAGTGGAACTGAGCATAAGGGACTGCTTCGAAGCACGCCACCATCAGGCCCACCAGCTGCATCCCCTGCTTGATGGAGGGATGGGGACAAGCTAGGAGGGACTAAGCCTGTGCAATCAGACTGTCCACCTTCTGCTGAGGAAGATCCTTGCCTGAACTGTATCCAGATTCATTCCTAGGAATAAAGTTACCAAGGAAGGGGACAGTGAGGATTTGGGGTGGTTGATCACCCATCCAAATGACTCCAGAGTGGACACCACCAGCTGAGTATCCAACTCTGCCTGATGTAGAGACTGGGAAGTGATGAGGATGTTGTCCAGATAGGGAAGCACGCGGACGCCCTGACATCTGAGCAGAGACATCACGCCAGCCAGCACCTTGGTGAACACCCTGGGAGCTGAAGTGAGGCTGAAGGGCAAGGCCACAAATTGGTAGTGTTGATCCATTAGAGCGAACCTGAGGAACCTTTGATGACCTGGGAACACAGGAATATGAAGGTAAGCATCTTTGATGTCCACAGAAGTCATGAAATCCCCTTGGCGCAGGGAACTGATGGCAGAGCGCAGAGTCTCCATGCGAAAGTGCCTGCCCCTGACAAACTTATTGAGGATCTTTAAGTCCAGGATGGGCCTGACAGAACCATCCTTTTGGGTACTGTGAATAGGTTGGAATAAAAGCCCTTGCCTTTTTCTCTTAAAGGGACCTGGCAGATGACCCCCAGCTCCAGGAGGCCTGGCACTGCTTGCACTAGCTCCTGAGCTGACACAGGGTCCTGAGGAATCCGGGATCTGATGAATCTTGAAGGGAGATCAGCAGCAAACTCCAACTTGTAACCGGAGGACACTACCTCCTGAATCCACCTGTCTGAGACATGAAGCACCCAGACATGACATGAAGCATCTAGACATGAGCGAAGTGCTGCAGCCGTCCCCCCCCCACCCAGATGGGTGAGGGCGCCCCATCATGCCTGAGGGGGCTTGGAGAGTATTTAGCTTTGGGACCCCAGGAGGAGCCAGGATGTCCACGTCCTCTGACTCTACCCCAGAAATCTCCCCGGGCCCCAGAGAAAGAAACCCCCCTTCCCTGTCTTGCACCACGGTAAGGGGAGAAGGAGGAACCCTGACCCCGAAAGGGCCGAGACTGCCGCCTACGCTGGGGTAACCTGCCTCCCTTAGCAAAAAGGGCCAGGCGGTCCCCAAACAGGCATAGTCCTTTGAAGGGAAAACCAGTGAGGGCCGTCTTGGCAGCGTTGTCAGCAGCCCACTGGCGCAGACAAACCGAGCGGCGTATAGCCACCACAAGGGCAGAAGTTCTGGCACACATTCTGATGGTGTCATCCAATGCCGATAGGACAAAATTTACAAAAACATCACAACTAGAGAGTGCATTAAACACATCACAAGGCAAATCAGGGGCTCTATCAAGCATATTTCTGATAAGGGTTCTAGTGGCCATAGCAGTAATGGCAGAGGCACAGACCGGGCGCAGCGCCGTCCCCGTACATGCAAAGGCGTGGGAAGCCAGCTGGTCAATGTGCCGGTCTTCAGCATCCCGCAGGGTAGTAGAATCAGGGGAATGCATGACAGAGGTGTTAGATAGCCCTAGGATTGTGGCATCCACCTCGGGGGGGATGACCAACATTTAATCACCTCAGCAGGAAAGGGATACTTCCTATCCCAACTCTTTGGAACCCCGGGAAGTTTACTGGGGCGCTCCCATTCCTTGAGCACAAGGTTATGGAAATGTGCCTGCTCGGGAAATTCCAAACGTGATTTTGCTGTATGGAAAAGCTCCCCTCTTTGCCTGGGAGCCTCAACAGGGAGATAGACAGAACCTCAAAAATCTGGGTCAATCTGTCAGTGTCATCCAGGGCCCAGGGGTCAGAGCCAGAATAGTCATGACCCCTTGGTCTCTCATCAGATGAGCCTGAATCAGAAAAGAGCTCCACTTCATCAGACGGGGTATAGCCACACAGATTCCAAAACTCCTCAGTTCCCATAGGGAAAACAGTAACATTAGGCGTCAAGTGCCGCTTCTTAGCAGGGACCTTACGCGATAAGAACTTTGCAATAATCTGTTCAACAGTAGCCAGTCTAGAAGACACATCAGGCCGAGAATCCCCACTAGTATGCAACTCAGTAGGAGTGAGGTTTAAGCTTGGGGGAATAGGCGAAGTGAAATGAGGTGCAGCCACTGGCAGGCCAGATTGCAATGCAAGCACCTGCTCAGCACAGGGTACACAGACCCGCGCCTTGTCAGCGTCAGCATGAGGCTGCCCACACGCTACACAGCCGGTCTTGTCCCGAAGGGACCCCGGTCACATTATCCTGGGATTCCTCCATATGGTGATTATAACGGCACTATACGCCGATAGGGAATAACGCTATGTAGCAACCCTGGATGCCCCAATAACCCGCTAGGAAAGTGGGAGTATAATTTTTACAAGGCCTACAAGTAATATACTAAAACAGGGCCAGGAGAAGCTAAGAAGGGTTCGTCCCGCCTGAAAGACATAAGCAGACAAGACCTTAAGTACATCGTAACAAAAGTGAAGGAGATAAAGCAGACGGCGAGGGCACTTACGGACCACGGTAGGTAGGAATCCGCCGCGTATAGGCCAACTAAGCAGGAAAGATGGCGTCGGTATACCTCGAGGGACCGAAGAGCGTGAAGCCAGAACGGCAAGCAGCCAATGATGGCGCACCAGCGCCTAATGTAATGCCGCCGCCAAGCACGGAACAAAGTCAGCGCGCGGTGGCAAATTTAAAAAAGCAGTAAGACAGGTCAGCGCGGCGGCTGACACAAGAATAAAAGGCATGTGAAAAATACCATTTTGTGAGTACTCACCCGTAAAATGGATATTGTCAGTGTGTCACACACCCCACTTCCCCTTTAATTCTGACGATAGGGTTATCCTCCAGCAGGAGGCGACGTTGCAGAGAGAAGTCTTGAAAAACGAGCCCCTCCCGGTCTACATATACCTGGGACCTCCCACTTAACACCCAGTGAATTCAAACAGCA
This sequence comes from Gastrophryne carolinensis, assembly GCA_027917425.1. NCBI lineage: Eukaryota > Metazoa > Chordata > Amphibia > Anura > Microhylidae > Gastrophryne > Gastrophryne carolinensis. Next base: position 221,426,008 of record CM051234.1, read on the forward strand.
GTAAGACAAGGTACCAGGAAATCCAACGGTAACCTTCAAAAAATAAAATAAAGGAAAGCTTCACCATATAGAGGAACCAGGATACCAAAAAAGGGCGGGTGAAGCGGGGTGTGTGACACACTGACAATATCCATTTTACAGGTGAGTAATCACAAAATGGTATTATTCTCAGTGTGTCACACACCCCGCTTCCCCTTTAATTCTGACGATAGGGACATCCAAAAGCAGTGTCCACAAGGGGTGGGTATCCGACAGCAAAATGAAGCATAACTCAGACTGCAGTCTTCAGAACCTTGCGGCCAAACACAGCCTCCGCTGAAGCCCGCACATCAACCTTGTAAAACAAAAGTATGAACGGAAGACCAAGTAGCAGCCTTACAAACTTGTTCAACAGAAGCCTGATGCTGAAAAGCCCAAGACGCTCCAACAGCACGAGTAGAATGGGCAGTGATACGAAAAGGGGGAACCTTCCCCTTGGCCGAATAGGCCCCAACAACCGACTGACGAATCCATTTGCTAATGGAAGACTTAGCCGGAGCCAAACCCTTCCTAGGCCCACAGGGCACAACAAAAAAGGCATCAGTCCTACGAAAAGGAGAAGTAGTAAGCAAATAGTACTTAACACAGCGTACCACATTCTTAGGCTTAGGACACAAGGAGGGAAGAATATCCTGATTCAAATGAAAAGCAGAAACAACCTTAGGAAGAAAGTCCGGTTTGAAACGAAAAACCACCTTGTCCTGATGCCTCTCAAAGTAGGGCGCCTGAATCGACAAGGCCGCCAACTCCAAGACACGCCGAACCGAAGTGATAGCCACCAAGAAGGCAATCTTCTGAGTCAAGGTAGAAAGAGCAATATCCTGCAAAGACTCAAAGGGAGGAGCCTGAAGAGCAGAAAAAAACAAGTTCAAGTCCCAAACAGGGAGCAATGGCTTCCTGGGAGACCGCACATGCGTAACCCCCTGGAAAAAAGTTTTGACTAAAGGATGAAGCGCAAAAGGCTTCTGAAAAAATATAGACAAGGCAGAAACCTGTCCTTTCAAAGTACTCAGCTGGAGACCAGAGTCCAGTCCTGATTGCAGAAAATCCAAAATCCTGGAAACTGAAAAGACCGTATAAGGCAAAGATCTAACCTCACACCAAGCGATATAAGCTCTCCAAGTCCTATAGTAGATGGTAGAAGAAGACCTCTTCCGGGCACAGATCAGAGTCTTAACAACCGAGTCAGAAAGACCCTCCTCCTTCAAGATGAAGGTTTCAGCAGCCAAGCCGTCAAACCCAGCGTTGGTAAATTGGGGTAACACAGCCGACCTTGAGTGAGCAGATCGGGCCGAAGAGGCAGAACGACCTGATCCACCGCCAGCCGAACGATGTCTGTGAACCACACTCGCCTTGGCCACCTTGGAGCCACGAGAATGGCGGACACCCTTTCCAGAGCCAGCTAGGCAACCACCTTGCCTAGGATGGGTATCGGAGGAAAAAGGTACAGAAACCCCAGTTCCCCCCAGCTCAGAGACATGGCGTCCACCGCCAGAGCCAGAGGATCCTGAGAGAGAGACACGAAGGTCGGAAGCCTGCAATTGTGACGAGAGGCAAACAGGTCCACCTCCGGAGACACAGAGACCGAAAAACTTGAGGATGGAGAGACCATTCCCCCAGACGGGAAGAGCACCTGCTCAACAGATCCGCTTCCCTGCTTTCCACACCCGGAATGTAAACTGCCGAGAGACAAGGAACATGGGTCTCTGCCCAGGTCAGGATCAGGGACACCTCTCTGAGGGCACCCAGACTGCGAGTCCCTCCCTGACGATTGATGTAAGCAACCGCTGTCCGATTGTCTGAGCGAATCTGAAGGCTCAGAACATGCTGAGTCAAACGAAAAAGAACCAGACGGATGGCTCTCAGTTCCAGAACATCGATGGGCAAGTGGGCCTCTCGAGGCCCCCACTGCCCCCGAAACTGAAGATCCTTCCAGAATCCCCCCCATCCCGAAAGACTGGCGTCCGTGGTGACAATTTCCCAAAGAGGAGTCAGAAAAGACCTGCCCCTCAAGAGATTGGTTGAGACCAACCACTACTGAAGGGACTGCCGGACCCGGGAGGACAACTGGAAGGGCCGATCCAACGACCGTGGTCGCCGGTCCCAAGACGCCAACAGATGAAGCGTCCTTGTGTGAAACTGAGCAAAAGGAACTGCCTCGAAAGAGGCAACCATCAACCCCACCAGTCTCATGCCCAGACGGATGGACGGTCGAGGACTGGAAAGAAGGAACCGAGCCAATTCCTGAATCAGAAAAAACTTGGATTGAGGCAGAAACACACTGTGTTGACAAGAATCCAACCGCATTCCCAGGAAGGACACCACCCTGGCCGGGGCGAGGGAGGACTTGGGATAGTTGATCACCCAACCGAAGCTTTCCAGCGTGGAAACCACCGTCCTGGTGTCCGTCTCCGATTGATTGAGAGAAGGAGCCATGATGAGAAGGTCGTCCAGATAAGGTACAATGCGAATGCCTTTAGTTCTGAGAATGGCCATCACCCCTGCCAGCACCTTGGTGAACACTCTTGGAGCCGAGGTAAGGCCAAACGGAAGTGCCACGAATTGAAAATGCCGATCCTCCATCACGAACCGAAGAAAACGATGAGTCTGGCAGATGGGAACATGAAGGTAAGCATCCTTGATGTCTATGGACGTCATGAAGTCCCCCTGCTGAAGAGACCTGATGGCCGATCGCAGAGTTTCCATGCGAAACTTCCGTGTACGGATGAACCTGTTGAGGAACTTCAGATTCAGAACGGGGCGAACCGACCCGTCCTCCTTGGGCACTGTGAAGAGATTGGAGTAACACCCGAGACCTACTTCCAAGTGCGGTACCGGCCGGATGACCTCCATTTCCAGAAGATTCTTCACTGATGCCAGGAGCCCATGCGCGGCCAAAGGACCGGTGGGCACCCGAGACCGGAAAAACCGTGAAGGAGGACGAGACTCGAACTCCAGCTTGTAACCAGACGACACCACCTCCCGGATCCATCTGTCCGGAACCGCCTGGTCCCAAACCTGGGAGAGGTGTCGCAATCGTCCCCCCACCCGCACGGGTGAGGGCACCCCCTCATTGCTGAGCGGGCTTGCCAGCAGACTTGGGCTTGGCGCCCCAGGACTGACCGGGACGGGCACGGCCCCTCCCCCGGGTGTAACCTGCACCCCTGGTCGCGGGAAAGGAGGCCCCTCTGCCCGCTCTGGCTCCCCGAAAGGAGGGACCAAAAGAAGCCGCTCCCCGAAAGGAACGACGCGGCCTCTTGTGTTGAGGCAACTTATCACCCTTGGTAACTGAATCCAATTTGTCGCCAAACAGGCGCAAACCCAAAAAAGGAAGAGCTGTAAGCGACTTCTTAGAACTAAAGTCCGCCGTCCACTGACGGAGCCACACCGACCGACGAATAGCAACCAACAGGGCCGTGGTCCTGCTACACATCGCAAGTGCATCGTCCTGGGCGGTCATGACAAAAGAAATAAACGATTCACACTGCCTGAGAGAAAAGAACTCATCACAAGTGGGATCAAGATCTGCGTACAAATCTCTAACAATGGACCTGACAGCCATCAAAAGAAGTGCCGAAGCACAAACCGGCCGCAGGGCCGATCCAGCACTGATAAAACCATGGCGAGCCAATTGATCAATCCGACGATCCTCACCATCCTTAATGGTAGTAGTGTCAGGGGAGTGCAACACAGCCGTGTTAGACAGCCCCAACACGGGGGCATCGACGTCAGGGGGAACAGACCAAAGCTTCACCAAATCCTCCGGAAAGGGATAACGCTTATCCCAACTAGGAGGAACTCCAACAAGGCGCGTGGGCTGTTCCCATTCCTTAAGGACAACCCTCACAAAGTGTTGTTGTCTGGGAAAGACCAAACGTGGCTTGGGCACATCAAACAACTCACCCTTAGGCGGGGGGGCCGCCTCAGGTGGATCCAAAGCCAAAATCTCAAACATTTGAGCCAAAATGGAAGGAGTGTCAAGGAACACCCCCGCAGCCTGATCGCCAGCGGTACCAAACAATTGCTGGTCTGCAGGCTCGTCCGACTCCTCTAGGAGCTCCCCCTCCTCAGCCGGGGGACAATCGGACCAATCAAACACTTCCAACACCTCATCCTCCGGAACAGGTGACGGCGGAGAAAGGTGCTTCCGCTTAGCCGTAGCCTTCTGAGCCACCGCGGCGGAAACCATTTTCTCGAGGCTGGCCAACCGTGCGCACACCTCGGATTGCGAATCCCCCCCTTTGACAACATCACACGGGGTCCAGAATAGGTGGGGGGTGTAGGAGATGACGGAGGTTGCGAGGCGCCAGAAGCCGGAGTGCCGGACTGGCGCGCAATATTCCGCTGTGCATATGGAATACATATTATGACATCATCGCCTGGGAGCGGAGCCCCGCAACCCCCACACAGCCTGGATAGCCCCGAAGAGCCGTTTCCGGTAATGTCAGAAGCCTCCATATGGTGAAATTATGGCATTCGCAATAACCCAGGGATTTATGCATTAAGCAACCCGGGATACCCCTTTTATAATTAAAGTCCCGGGAGTGGGAGGATTTTAAACAATAAGACTAGCCAGGTATATCAGACCAGGAGACCCACCGCAGCGCGGGAATCCCCGGACCTGTAAGAAAGAGACCACAATCAGCCTCCAGAAAATACAAAAGGTATGCAGCAAGCGTATACAGGCACACACACAGTCACTAAACATTAAGTACACAAGGTATACTGGCAATCACATATATATACAGGGCAGTGTTAGACCATCCATGGCCAAGGCCAGAGGATCCTGGGACAGAGACACAAAGACTGGAAACTTGTGATTGTGACGGGACGCAAACAGGTCCACATCTGGCTGACGCCAACGGTGACACAGGGAGCGAAACACTCTGTTGCTGAGGGACCATTCCCCCAGGCGAGAAAACCCCCTGCTCAGAAGGTCTGCCTCCAGATTCTCCGCCCCCGGAATGTACACGGCTGATATGCAGGGAACATTGTCCTCCGCCCAGGACAGGATCAGACACTTCCCTGAGGGCCCCTTTGCTCCGGGTTCCCCCCTGATGATTGATGTAGGCCACCACTGTCCGGTTGTCCGAGCGCACGAACAGCCCGACCCCGAAGGTGTGGGGTCAAGCGGGCTAGAACCAACCTGATCGCCCTCAGTTCCAGAATGTTGATCGGGGTGTGGGCCTCCTGAGGGCCCCACAGCCCCTGGAATGTCAGAGGGTTCCAGAAGCCCCCCAACCTGTCAGACTGGCATCCGTGGTGACAGTCTCCCAGCAAGGGGCCAGAAAGGATTGAGTCCAGCCACCACGAGAGGGACGGCCTGACCAGGGGGGATAGAGCAAACTCCTGATTCAGGGACACGGGGTCCTTGTCCCACACTGACAGGAGGTGGAGTTGAAGAGGTCTCATGTGAAACTGGGCATAAGGCACCGCCTCGAAGCAAGACACCATCAGGCCCATGGAAGGATGAGGGCAAGACAAAAGGAACGGAGCTTGCGCTTGCAGACTGTCCACATTCTGCTGAGGAAGAAAAATCCTGGCCTGAGCTGTATCCAGATTCATGCCCAGAAATGACGTCACCAAGGAGGGAGACAGGAAATATTTGGCAAGGTTGATCACCCAGCCGAATGACTCCAGAGTGGCCACTACCCGCTGAGTATCCAGCTCTGCCTGTTGGAAGGACTGAGAAGTGATGAGAATGTCGTCCAAATAGGGAAGAATGCGAATGCCCTGAGATTTCAGCAGAGCCATCACTCCCCCTAGCACCTTGGTGAATACCCTGGGAGCCGAAGTGAGGCCAAAAGGCAACGCCACAAATTGATAGTGCCGATCCTCCAGAGCGAACCTGAGGAATCTCTGATGACCTGGAAAGACTGGAATATGAAGGTAAGCATCTTTGATGTCCACAGAAGTCATGAAGTTCCCTGGGCGTAATGAAATCACAGCGGAGCGCAGAGTCTCCATGCGAAAGTGCCTGAACTTTAAATCCAGGATGGGTCTGATGGACCCATCTCTTTTGGGCACAATGAAAAGGTTGGAATAATAGCCTTCGCCCCTTCCCTGAAGGGAACCTGGCAGATGACACCCAGCTCCAGAAGGTTTTGCACAGAGAGAATCAGACCCTGAGCTGAAAGTGTTTGAGCCCTCCAGGATCTGATGAATTTTGGGGGCGGCCAGGCTGCAAACTATCTTGTAACCGGAGGACACTACCTCCTGAATCCACCGGTCTGAGACTTGACGCCTCCAGACCCTCCAGACCCGAACAGGTGAGGGCGCCCCTTCATGCCTGAGAGGGCTTGGGGGAAGACTTGGAACCCCAGGAGGGGCCAGGGCGGCCACGTCCTCTACCCCAGAGATCTCCACGGGCCCCTGCAAATGAGACCCCCCCCTTCCCATTCTGGACCCACGGTAGGAGGGAAGAAAGGAACCCGACCCCCGAAAGGGCCGAGAATGTCTCTTGCGCTAGGGTAACTTGTCCCCAAATAGGCGCAGTCCTGTAAAGGGAAACCCGCGAGAGCCTTCTTAGCAGCATTGTCAGCTGCCCACTGGCGCAGCCAAACCGAGCGGCGTATAGCCACCGCCAAGGCAGAAGCCCTGCTGCACATTCTAATGGTATCATCCAAAGCAGAGAGGACATATGTAACAAATTCCTCACAACGTATAAGAGCTTTATACTCATCACTAGCAGCATCATCAGGAGCCCCATCTAAAATGCTTTTGAGCAGGGTCTTAATAGCCACAGCCATAATGGCAGAGGCACAAACCGGGGCGCAGCGCAGATCCCACACAAGCAAAGGCATGAGAAGCCAGCTGGTCAATGCGCAGGTCATCACCGTCCTTCAGTGTAGTAGAGTCAGGGGAATGCATGACAGAGGTGTTAGACAACCCCAAAATTGGTGCATACACTTCGGGAGGGGATGACCATCATTTAACCACTTCAGCAGGAAAAGGATACCTCCTATCCCAACTCTTAGACACCCCCGGGAGCCTGCTAGGACGCTCCCATTCTTTAAGAACGAGGTTATTAAAGTGAGTTTGCTCAGGAAACTCCAAATGTGGCTTAGCAGTGTGAAGCAACTCCCCCTGCTGACGAGGGGCCGCGGCAGGAGGGGAGATAGCAAGTACTTCAAATATGTGCCAGAAGCCTGTCAGTATCATCTGTAGCCCATGGATCGGAGCCAGAGTCAGCATAACCCTTAGGCTGTCCATCAGATGATTCAGTCAGAAAACACTTCCCCCTCTTCCAGGGGGGTATAACCAGCCAGGTCAAAAATTTCCTCAGACTCCATAGGGAATATGTTAACACTAGGCACCAAATGCCGCCTCTTAGCAGCCTTACGCGCCAAAGAGCCAGCAATCAGCTTCTCGATACTAGCTACTCTAGTAGACAAATCAGGTTGAGACTCCCCACTAGTATTCAGACTACTGGGAGTCAGATGTAAACGTGGGGGGGTAGGTGAGCCCACGGGCGCAGGCCCAGTCACAGGCAACCCCGACATCAGCACAAGCGCCTGCCGGGCGCAGGGTGCACAAACCCTGACATCGTCACTCAGAGGGGCCACCCCACACGCAGTACACAGCCGGGCTTGTTCCAAAGGAACCTCCAAGCACATTATCCTGTGAAGCCTCCATATGGTGATTATTGTGGGCCAACAGACCAATCGGGATTGACGCTGAAGAAGCTACCCGGGAAGCTAGGCCTCAAAGTTTTGAACTAAATAGAAAGGAAAGGAACTGGAAAAACCACCATTAAGCTTGACCCGCCTGCAAGACAAATAGAAAGACCCCGTAAGTGGCATGCATACAAATATCAAGAGATAAATAAGCCTGCAAGGGGAAACTCACGGACCGCGGGACGCAGACACCAGCCACTCCGCAGAAAGGAAGCAAAATGGCGCCGAGTATACCTCGAGGGGCGGGGCCGCGGACGCAGAACGCGGCATCCGAAGAGCGCGAAGCTGCCCACGTGACAACCCTAACCAATGATGGCGCAGCAGTGCCTGAGGTAATGTCGCCGCCGACCGCGGAACGTCGTATAAGCCAGCGCGGCGGCGCCAATTTTAAAGGCAAACAGTGCAACCAAATCACTGCGGTGACAGAAAACCGAGCCAAGTATAACGAGTGAATGTATAAATACACACATTTCCCCCCCCCCCCCCCCCCGAGAACTACAAGGGAGAGCAGCGGCCATCTAACAGAGGCCCACCGATGGACAGGGGCGAGGGGCAATAATGCGGGATGGGCATCCCATAAGGCTCACCGTGTGCCTATACCGCCTACCTTTGGTGGGGGATTGCGGTGGAGCAGCGCTCCTAAGCACCTGCAGTGGTGCTGCCTACCATCACCCGAACCAGCGCAGCCAAGGCTGGGAGGCAAATTAAAAATACCATTTTGTGATTACTCACCTGTAAAATGGGTATTATAAGTATGTCACACACCCCGCTTCCACTATTCATGACATATGGGTTATGGTCCAGTAGAGGGCGAACTTCTGCAGAGATGAAAGCAAAAAGAAGCCCCTCCCGGTCCATAAATACCTGGGACCTCCCACACATTCCCCAGTATATGACAGCAGTAAGGGGACCAGGAAGAGCTAATAAAAACATTCTTAACAATAAAAGGTTCACCATATAAAGGATCCAGAATACTAAAGGGCGGGATGAAGCGGGGTGTGTGACATACTTATAATACCTATTTCAAAGGTGAGTAATCACAAAATGGTATTATTCCAAGTAAGTCACACACCCCACTTCCACTATTCATGACATATGGGCCATCCAATAGCTGTGTCCGTCATGGGTGGGGATCCAAATACAGAAAAAAATGCACCAATTTAAACCACTGCAGCTTGCAGAACCTTGCGGCCAAAAACAGCATCCACTGAGGCCCGCACACAAACCTTATAAAACTTTAAAAAAGTATGAACGGAAGACCAAGTAGCAACCTTACAAACTTGTTCAACAGAAGCCTGGTGCTGAAAAGCCCAGGAAGCCCCAACAGCACGAGTAGAATGAGCAGTGATCTTAAAAGGAGGAACCCTCCCCTTAGCAGAATAGGCCCCAACAATGGCCTGGCGTATCCATTTACTAATGGTAGACTTGGCGGGTGCCAAACCTTTTCTGGGCCCGGAAGGCACCACGAACAAGGCGTCCGTCTTACGAAAAGGAGAAGTAGCAACCAAATCGCACTTCACACAACGAACCACATCCAAAGAGTGCAAAACCCTCTCCTTGTCATTGCTAGGCTTAGGACACAAGGAAGGGAGAACTACATCCTGATTGAGAAGGAAAGCAGAAACCAACTTAGGAAGGAAATCTGGTTTAAAACAAAAAAACACCTTGTCCTGGTGTCTCTCAAAGTAAGGGGCCTGAATAGACATAGCCGCCAACTCAGAGACACGCCGAACAGAGGCAATAGCCACCAAAAATGCAACCTTTTGAGTGAGCACAGAAAGAGCCACATCCTGCATCGGTTCAAAAAGAGGTATTGGTATTTTTAATTTGCCTCCCAGCCTTGGCTGCGCTGGTTCGGGTGATGGTAGGCAGCACCACTGCAGGTGCTTAGGAGCGCTGCTCCACCGCAATCCCCCACCAAAGGTAGGCGGTATAGGCACACGGTGAGCCTTATGGGATGCCCATCCCGCATTATTGCCCCTCGCCCCTGTCCATCGGTGGGCCCCTGTTAGATGGCCGCTGCTCTCCCTTGTAGTTCTCGGGGGGGGGGGGGGGGGGGGGGGGGGGGGGGAATGTGTGTATTTATACATTCACTCGTTATACTTGGCTCGGTTTTCTGTCACCGCAGTGATTGGTTGCACTGTTTGCCTTTAAAATTGGCGCCGCCGCGCTGGCTTATACGACGTTCCGCGGTCGGCGGCGACATTACCTCAGGCACTGCTGCGCCATCATTGGTTAGGGTTGTCACGTGGGCAGCTTCGCGCTCTTCGGATGCCGCGTTCTGCGTCCGCGGCCCCGCCCCTCGAGGTATACTCGGCGCCATTTTGCTTCCTTTCTGCGGAGTGGCTGGTGTCTGCGTCCCGCGTGAGGCCCCTGAACCAAATTTAGGTCCCAAACGGGAACCAAAGACTTTCTAGGGGTCTGAACATGAGTGACACCTTGGAAAAAAGTCTTGACCAGATGATGCAAAGCAAAAGACCTTTGAAAAAAGACAGCCAGGGCAGAAACCTGACCCTTCAGTACTGAGCTGGAACCCCAGATCCAGACCGTATTGTAGAAACTCCAAAATCCTAGGAATTGAAAACACCCTGCAAGGTAAGGCCCTAGCCTCACACCAGTCAATATAGGACCGCCAAGTCCTATAGTAAATGTTAGAGGAAGACCTCTTCCTAGCTCTAATCAAGGTTTGAATAACCGCCTCAGACAAACCTTCCTCCCTCAGGATGAAGGTTTTAGCAGCCACGCCGTCAAAGCAAGCGTTTGTAAATTGGGGTAACATAGTTGACCCTGAGAGATCAGATCCGGAAACAGGGGCAGCCTGTACTGATCTACCGCAAATCTTACGACGTCTGCGAACCAAACCTGCCTCCAGAATTGCTGGCGCCCCCTCTAGAGCCAGCTTGCGCACTACCTTGCCTACCACGGAGAAGGGGGGGGGGCAGGTACAGAAACCCCAGATCCCTCCAGGCAAGGGACAAGGCATCCACTGCCAGGGCCAGAGGATCCTGAGACAGAGATACAAAGGTTGGGAGCTTGTGATTGTGCCGAGTCTCAAAGAGATCCACCTCCGGAGTTCCCCACTTGTGACACAGGACCCGAAACACCCTGTGGTTGAGAGACCATTCCCCTCGGCGAGAGAATCCCCTGCTCAGGGAGTCCGCCTCCGTGTTCTCCACTCCCGGAATGTACACTGCCGAGATGCAAGGAACATTGCTCTCCGCCCATGTCAGAATAAAAGACTTCCCTGAGGGTACTCCTGCTGCAAGTCCCTACTTGGTGATTGATGTAAGCTACTGCAGTTCGATTGTCTGATCGAACCTGAACCGGTAAACCCTGTAGGTGAAGTGTCAGACGCGACAGAACCAAGTGGATAGCTCTGAGCTCCAAGACATTGATGGGGGTGTGAGCCTCCTGAGGACCCCACAACCCCTGGAACTGATGATCCTTCCAGAAACCTCCCCAGCCCGACAGGCTGGCATCTGTGGTAACCGTCTCCCAACAAGGGGCCAGGAACGATCTGCCCCTCATCAGATTGCTTGATTCCAGCCACCACTGAAGGGACTGCCGAACCCTGGGACACATCAGAAAGGACTGATCCAGGGACTGTGGACATCTGTCCCATTTCAGCAATAGATGGAGTTGTAGCGACCTCATGTGGAATTGAGCAAAGGGGACTGCCTCGAAGGAGGCCACCATCAAACCTACCAGAGTCATCCCTAGCCGAATAGAAGGGTGAGGATTGGTCAGAAGAACACGTATCAGATCCTGAACCCTCTGCACCTTTGGCTGAGGTAGGAACACTCTGGCCTGACTGGTATCCAGATTCATGCCCAGAAAGAAAATCTCCCTTGATGGGGAGAGAGTAGACTTGGGGTGGTTGATCACCCATCCGAGCCTCTCCAGCGTCACCACCGTCCTGATGTCCAGCTCCGCCTGGCAGAGGGAAGAAGCTGTAATGAGCAGGTCGTCCAGATATGGCACATGGGGATCCAGTTTTGCCTGTCACATAGTAAGAATTTGTGTATTTATGATTGATTGTGTATTTCATTGTTGATACTTTGCACTTGCAGCTTTGCTGGGCCCGCTTCATGTTAGGGGTCCTGCTATATATTTGGATGTATTATAATCACAGTTATTAGCACTTTATGAGATGAGTTAGGTAGGATTTTTAGTATTCACTTTAGTATATGACACATGTATATATTTTGGCTTGCTGGCTCCCCCATGTGGATGATTGCGGTATGGCACCATGATTTGCTGTGATTTTAGAAGTTTTTAATGTAAGTTTGGCAATAAAGATTTTGTATATCCATTAACCATTGTGTGGAGTGCAAGTGTCAGTCCCCTGGGACCCTTGTGGGAAGTTTTGGAGGACTTCCCAGTACCTTCTGTGCAGATATGGCACAATGCGAATGCCCTGGGCTCTGAGCAGGGCCATAATGCCCGCCAGAACCTTGCTAAACACCCTCGGTGCCGAGGTCAGCCCGAACGGGAGGGCCACAAACTGAAAATGCTGATCTCCGATCACAAACCTGAGAAATCGGTAAATGAAGGCAAGCATCCTTGATGTCTATGGACGTCATGAAATCCCCCTGACGAAGGGAACCGATGGCTGAGCGCAGAGTCTCCATGCGGAACCTCTTGGTTCTGATGAACCGGTTGAGAAGCTTCAAATCCAGAATGGGTCTTATGGAGCCATCCCTTTTGGGAACCGTGAAAATGTTGGAATAATAGCCCCGACCTCTCTCTCTGAAAGAGGCACCGGGCATATGACCGTCATGTCCAGGAGGTTCTTTACAGCCGACAGGAGCCCCTACGCCGCCTGAGGATCCGAAGGCACCCGAGACCTTAGGAATCTGGGAGGAGGCCGGTACTCGAACTCCAGTTTGTACCCAGACGAGACCACTTTCAATATCCACTTGTTCGTAATTTCCTGGGCCCAGACCTGGAAGAAGAGCCGCAGCCGTCCCCCTACCCGTAAGGGCGAGGGCACCTCCTCATTGCTGAGCTGGCTTGGCAGCGGGCTTAGAACCCCAGGTAGAGGCTGGACGGGCACGTCCTCTACCTCTGTTCCAGGAATCACCTCTAAAGCCTGAGTAGGCAAGACCTCTGCCCCCTCTGGCGCCGTGAAAGGAAGGACTGAAGGAGCTTGCCCCCCAGGAAGGGCAGAGCTGTAAATGATTTCTTGGCTGCAATGTCAGCCGCCCACTGGTGCAGCCAGACCGATCGGCGCATGGCCACCAACAGAGCCGAAGTTCTACTACACATGGTAATAGTGTCGTCCATAGCCGACAAAACAAAATTCATGAACAATTCACACCTCTTAAGGGCTGTGAATTCAACACTGTCCGGGTTGAGCTGGGACCCATTTAACATGTCCCTGATCTCCGACCTGGTAGCCACAGCCACGAGTGCCGATGCACAGACAGGCCGCAAGGCTGAACCCACACTGGCAAAGGCATGGCAAGCCATCTGATCAATGCGCTTGTCCTCGCCATCCTTAAGGGTAGTGGCATCAGGAGTATGTACAACGGAGGTGTTGGACAATCCTAAGATGGGCGCATCAACCTCGGAAGGGAAAGACCAGCGCTTCACCGCGTCCACCGGAAAGGGATACTTTCTATCCCATCCCTGAGGAACACCATGAAGGAGACTCGGCTTCTCAAATTCTTGAAGAATCATGCTGTCAAAATGATCCTGATTTGGAAACTCCAAGCGGGGCTTAGAGAACCCAAAGAATTCCCCCTTCTTCAGAGGGGCCTCCGCTGGTGGGGAAATAACCAGAACCTCCGATAGATGGGTCAGGATCCTGGGAGTATCCACAGCATCCCCCAGTGCCTGCCCGGCATCAGAATCAAAGAACTGCAGTTCCTCAGTCTCAGATTCCTCAAATAATTCCACCTCCTCGAGCGGGGAATAATCAGCCCAGTCAGGGGAGTCAATCATCAAAATCAATTACCGGCGTAGCCCGTGACAGATGCCTTTTCTTAGCAGGGGCCTTTTTTCCCACTGAGCTAGAAATAATTTTCTCGAGGTTTGCCAGCCTAGCACATACATCCGAGTGCGACTCCCCACTAATGACAGTGTCACTTGGGGTATGGATGATGCGGGGAGGGGTAGGAGATGAGGCGGGAGGCACAGGCCCAGACGCCTGGAATCCCGACTGCCGCGTAATGGCCTGTTGCGCACATGGTATGCAAATTAGTACATTCTCCCCCGTAAGGGGTACCCCACAACCCACACATAGCCGGGATTGTCCCGAAGGGAGCCCAAGCCCGGTATCCTGTGGAGCCTCCATAAGGTGATTTTAAGGTAGTCGCAATGACCAGAGGGAATTATGCTGGTAAGCAACCCAGGATGCCCCTTTAAGTCCCGAGTGGGAGGATTTATAAGTGTCTCAAATTACAGCTAGGGACCCTAGGACCGGGAGAAGCCCCTTATAAGCAAGGCACAGGGAGTCCTCCTGAAAGACACAAGATATGTGGCCATAAGCACAAGCACACACACAGCAACAGCAAAATAAATACATGTCATAAGAAAACAATAGCAGAGAGGCCAGCGCTGCCCCAAGCGGCGACTGATGCATATTGGCCAAGTATAGCAAGAAGAGGGGGGGAGCCCAGCAGAACACTCACCCATCGCAGAAAATGGCGTCCTATTCAGCCAGCAGCGCCTGAGAGGGAGAGAGGTAGAAGAAGGGGCGGGCCAGCACGGATCGCGCGACGTGCCCCGCCCCCTTCCCTCCGAGTTCTGTAATGCGGTTCCCAGCAATGGGATGGGCCCTCAATGGCGCCAACAGAAGGGGGCGAGCCGCGGCAACGCCCCCTCACAGAATCAGCCTGAGGGGAAGAAGCTCCCGAGACTGCAGGCAGAGCGCACACTCACATATATAAAGTGAAAAAGAACAATGCCATCCACACCCCCCCCCCCCGCTGGAGGGTAACAGAGGGGACCCGGAAGGGGGAGAATCCCTCACCAAAAAGGTGTAAGGGAATTAAATGGGGACAAGGGGTAGTTGGGGATCACCAACCCGGATGCTGCCTACTCCCTTGTATGGGGTCTCACGGGGGAGCATGGCTCCCTAAACACCTATTAAGGTGAAGGCTACCATCAACCGGACCTGCAGCCAAGGCTGGGAGGCAAGAAATGTCCGGGTGTAACATGGCCGGGTGTAAACCCGGCTTACCTGCAAGGAAGAGCAGCATACATTTTCTGACTTGCTCGCCGTCCTGCAGAGAAGGAACTGAAGAACGTGTGGGAGGTCCCAGGTACTTATGGACCGGGAGGGGCTTCTTTTTTGCTTTCATCTCTGCAGAAGTTCGCCCTCTACTGGACCATAACCCATAATGTCATGAATAGTGGAAGCGGGGTGTGTGACATACTTGGAATAATAGAACGGGTGGGAATAGTCCGACAGGGCCGCAAACCAATAAGCCCCGCTCACCTGTGAGTAGAGAAAGCCATCTTCTCGTCATCGCAGCGCAGACTGCAGAGAAGATCTGGGGAATTTGTGGGAGGACCCTGGTATATAAGGGGCCAGGAGGAGCCACTTTTTTGCTGTCTCTGCAATCTAATCTCTGTAAATTAAATCATTTGTTCTAAAATATGATAAACAATTTGCTGAACAGTAAAATTTATAAAATTCAAATGCATGACCTAACATATTGAAACGTGATGCACGTTTTTTCCAAAATGTCTGCAAATTTTGCCTGTAGGGTTAAACTTACATTTAAAGCCATAAGGTGCTGGTATCGAATGGAACTCATGTTCTTCAGCATGTGCCCTTCATCAAAAACTGCATATTTAACCTTTAAGCGCCGAAACAAGCCACGATCCTCTGCACTGCTGATTGCACAATTGTATCTGCAATGTGAATGAAGAAGAGTTTAGACACTAAAATGTTTTAAGTTACAACATTATTGATCTATTTAACATAGGGCATCATTGCTTCTCTTGTTGCGCTTAATGAGTGCAACTGCCAATGTGCACCACTGGATGTCACTAGACCTCCAGTATTTACAGTAAGCAAAACAAGTAATTTAAGTCAAACACCTCAGACTTCAGGCACAACTTTTGACTCACAATATTTTTGTAAATGTTGTGCGTCAAATACTTTTGTTCCGTTACATGGATGTTTTAGTACTCATAATGGACTTTTCTTCTGGAACTGTGGAGGATGTGGCTTTGGTGGTATTCATCACTTCAAGGTTGTAGGGATTCTGCGGATGCCCCTATAACTCAAAAGTGATGAATACACTCAAAGCCACGTTCTCCACACCTTCCCAAAAAAAATGCGTTTTATTTTAAAACAAATCTGAATGCAGGCCAGATACCTTGATGTACCTTAGGAGATCGGCAATGAAAGAGCTAGGATCAAGATTATGCACTTGATCATTGATTACATGGGGATACAATAGCATGGTCAGTGTTCTAAGAAGCAATCTGGGCCCTAACATCTGCCACGCAACTCCCTACATGGAATTTTTTAACATTGAAAAAGGAGAATATATGATTTATATAAATTAATATTTGTATTTACATTAACCTCCAATATCTCTACTAGAGGTCAATATAATAGATGTCGCAAATACTAACAATCATATCAGCCCAGCGGCCACCAATCTGATACAAACAATGGCCGCTAAGGCTCTCCCAACACAACCAGTGACCTGTCCTAAGAAAGAAATATATTAATACCTTAAATACTTTGCAACTACAATCTATTGTGTGGGAAATTAATTAACCTTACTAACCCAATAAGTTACTAAATTTCCCAGATATCCTTAAATATAGGCAGTTGTTACATTAATGAAAGTTACAGTAAGTTACGGTACACTATGTTATAATGGATATAGAGTGATATAGACAGATAGAGCATATAGACAGATAGAGATACACAAAGATACTTAAGTTTCATGGGCATTCAGGTCCATCCTTTCATTCCCCCGCCATCCAACGACTGCCATCATTCATCGACTCTCGCCAGCCATCGACTCCCGGACCCCCAGCACAAAGCTTACTAATGTATGAATAGAGGGAGTGGCCAGCATTCCCCGCCTCGTGGGAGTGTCTGCCAAGCTCGGCCCCCCATCAGGACTTACGAATTAGATGTATATTTCATAAAGGCCATAACTCTCACAATATGCATGCTATCAACTTGTAACCAAGAAATTCATGTTCCCCATAAACGTCTTAGTTAAATGAGCCCAAACACCAAATGTATATCATCCAGGGTCCAATACTGTGTAGATTGTCAAGCCCTGGACAATATATGTATGCCATGTTTGATATCAAATGAAAGGTCTAATAGTTCTGAATGAAAATCTCTCATTAATATAGTTATGAGTGACATATTATAGGAGTTACAAGGCTTCCCAGAAATAACAGCCAATTCCCAGTGTCCAATGTATATTGGCCGTCTGAAGTCCTCATTAGAAGTTCAAGGCAAAAACACCCCAGCAGTTTGAGGCAGCTTCCTGGCAGATAGGTGTGATTAGGTGTCTATTGTTCTTATAGGCATGGCAGGATGTGTGACCACTATTTGAATGTTAATTAGGGACAGCGCCCTGTAACAAACATTAACTGCAATTATTACAAGAGGGAATTTCAAAAAGGAGCCTGAAGCTGGGCATGGCGACTGTGTATGGGAAAAGATCACTATTCACATGCCAAGTCGAACATTTACCTTTGCCTTGCACTGCTCTGTTGGAGGATCTAGAAACTGCATAAGCCAGAGCATGCAGCCATTTCCGGTTCTCAAACTGGGTAGGGCAGCAAGGGGAGAGCATAGCACTAGAGTGTTCTATTTTGTTGAAAAAACTAATTTTATAGTACAACAAAAGCCATTAAACCCATGTACTCACGTTGTCACGATGACATTAAATTCTACAACCTTGTTGAGTATGTCATAGCGTAAGTGCTTTCTATCTTCCTGAGAACCTAAAACAAGAAATGTCTGTTGAAGATTGCAGGATAAAACACTTATAATTATAGAAAAAAAAAAAAACTGTATTCTTACCATAATATAGTAAGATATTCATATCCGGACACCATTGATTAAACTCTCTAATCCAATTATCTGAAGAAAAAAAAACAAAATATTTACTACTAGAACTACGAAAAAATACAATTCTGTGATTACTCACCTTCTAGAATTGGTATTATAAGTATGCAGCACGTCCTGCTCCAGATAGTATTCATAACAGCTGGGATATAGTCCACAAGAGGGCGCTTGACTGCAGAGATGGCAAAAAGAGGCCCATCCCAGTCCATATTTACCTGGGACCTCCCACTAATTCCCCAGTATAACAAAGCAGTAAGGGAAACAGGAGAAGCCGATGACAAATTTAACCATGTTAACAAGGAAAAAATCACCATAAAGAGGATCCAAGAATAAGTAATCAGGGTGGGATGGAGCAGGACGTGCTGCATACTTATAATACCAATTCTACAAGGTGAGTAATCACAGAATTGTATTATTCTAAGTATGCAGCACGTCCTGCTCCAGATAGTATTCATAACAGCTGGGACATCCAATAGCAGTGTCCATAAACGGGTGGGGATCCCAAAAAAGCAACAATGCGCAGTTTAAACCACTGCTGCCTGCAGAACCTTACAGCCAAAAACAGCATCCGCTGAGGCCCGAACATCAACATTGTAAAACTTGGAAAAGGTATGAACAGAAGACCACGTAGCAGCCTTACAAACTTGTTAAACAGAAGCCTGGTGCTGGAAGGCCCAAGAGGCACCAATAGCACGGGTAGAATGAGCAGTAACACGGAAAGGAGGATCCTTCCCCCTAGTAGAATAGGCCCTAACAATGGCCTGACGGATCCGTTTACTAATAGTAGACTTAGCAGGAGCCAACCCCTTCTTGGGACCCGATGGAACCGCAAACAAAGGAGTCCGTCTTTCTGAAAGGAGCAGTAGCCACCAGGTAGTATTTCAAATTTCTGACAACATCCAGAGTGCCCCCCTGGAAGAAAGTCTTGACCAGAGGATGTAGAGCGAAGGACCTCTGGAAGAAAACAGCCAAGGCAGACACATGACCCTTCAAGCTGAGCTGAAAACCCATATCCAAACCATGTTGCAGGAACTCCAGGATCCTAGGAATGGAGAACACACGACAGGGAAAGGCCCTAGACTCACACCAGTCAATGTAGGTCCGCCAGGTCCTATAGTAAATGGTGGAGGAGGACTTCTTCCTAGCACTAACAAGAGTACGAACCACTGAATCAGACAGACCTTCCTCCTTCAGGATGGCGGTTTCAGCAGCCAGGCCGTCAAAGCCAGCGTTTGTACATTGGGATAACAGAGCCGCCCTTGAGTGAGAAGGTCCGGAACCAAGGGTAGAGCGTACTGATCCACTGCCAGCCGCACAACGTTGGCGAACCACACCCGTCTTGGCCACCTGGGGGCCACCAGAATGGCTGGCACCCGCTCCTGAACCAACTTGCGCAGAACCTTGCTCAGAAGAGGAAACGGAGGGAAGAGGTACAGGAGACCGAGACCCTGCCAGGACAGAGAGCATCCACCGCCAGAGCCAGGGGATTCTGGGACAGGGAAACAAAAATGCTGGCAGCTTGTGATTGTGGAGAGAAGCAAACAGATCCACGTGTGGCCTCCCCCACCGGTGACAAAGAGATAGGAAGACCTCGCTGTTGAGGGACCATTCCCCCCAGCGAGCGGTCCCCCTGCTCAGGGAATCCGCCTCCAGATACTCCACTCCCGGAATATAAACTGCTGAGATACACGGGACATTGGTCTCGGCCCAGGACAGAATCAACGACACCTCCTGGAGGGCATTCTTGCTCCGAGTCCATCCCTGATGATTGATATAGGAGACCGCTGTCCGATTGTCGGAACGAAGCTGTACCGGCAGACCCTGAAGGTGAGGAGTCAACTGTGCCAGTACCAACCAAACTTCCCTCAGCTCCAGGACGTTGATCGGAGCATGAGCCTCCTGAGGGCCCCACAGCCCCTGGAATTGGAGGGCTCTCCAGTAGCCCCCCCAACCTGACAGACAGACTGGCATCCGTAGTGACCGTCTCCCAACATTGAGTCAGAAAAGATCTGCCCCCCAGAAGATTCCTCGAGTCCAGCCACCACAGGAGGGACCGCCGGCCAAAGGAGAGAGAGCAAAGGCCTGATCCAAAGACAGGGGGCTCTTGTCCCAGACAACGGAGATGGAGCTGAAGAGTTCTCATGTGAAATTGAGCATAAGGGACTGCTTCGAAGCAGGCCACCATCTGTCCCCCCAATTACATCCCTTGCCTGATGGAAGGACGAGGGCTGGACAGCATGGAATGAACCAGAGCTTGAAGAGAATCCACCTTCTGCTGAGGAAGAAAAATCCTGGCCTGAATGGTATCCAGATTCCTGCCCAGGAAGGGGGTCACCCGGGACGGGGAGAGGGAGGACTTGGGATAATTGAACGTTTCCAGGGCCGTTACCACCATCTGGGTATCCAACTCTGCCTGCTGGAGAGAATGAGATGTAATGAGAATGTCGTCCAGATAAGGGAGAATGCGTATGCCCCCGGCTCCGAGGATGGCCATCACTCCCGCCAGTACCTTGGTGAACACTCTGGGGGCTGAGGTGAGACCAAGGGGAAGTGCCACAAATTGGTAGTGCTGGTCCTCCAGGGCGAACCTAAGGAACCGCTAATGCCCTGGGAAGACTGGCACATGAAGGTAAGCCTCCTTGATGTCATGAAGTCCCTCAGACGCAAGAAGCTGATCGCGGAGCGCAGGATCTCCATGCGAAAGCGTCTGGTTCTGATGAACCTGTTGAGAAGCTTTAAGTCCAGGATGGGCCTGATGAAGCCATCCCTTTTGGGTACTGTAAAAAGATTGGAATAACCACCTTGACCTCTCTCCCCCGGAGGGACCGGACAGATGACCTCCATACCCAATAAGTTCTGTAGAGCTTGAAATAGACCCTGAGCGGCCAGGGAGTCTAGAGGAATCAGAGACCTGAGAAATCTTGGAGGGAGCCGTGCCGCGAACTCTAGCTTGTAGCCGGAGGACACAACCTCCAGAATCCCCGTCTGAGACCTGTTGTCCCCAGACATGAGCGAAGAGCCGCAGTCGTCCCCCCACCAGTAAGGGTGAGGGCGCCCCTTCATGGCTGAGCGGGTTTAATGACAGATTTGGGCTTAGATCCCCAGGAGGATCCGGGAAGGGCACAGCCTCTACCCTTTCCCCAGGAATCCCCCCTGTGCCCCGCAAAGGGTACCCCCCTCCCTGACCTGGATCCACGAAAGGAGGGGGTAAAGGACCCTCAACCCCAAAAGGGGCGCAGTTGTTTATGCAGTTTTGCGTTGGGGCAACCTACCTCCTTTTGCAAAAAGGTCCAACCGGTCACCAAAAAGGCGCAGCCCCTTAAAGGGTAGCCCTGTGAGAGCCTTCTTAGCAGCATTGTCAGCTGGCCACTGGCGCAGCCAGACCGAGTGGTGAATAGCAACAACCAGAGCCGAGGTCCTGCTGCACATCCTAATGGTGTCATCTAAGGCAGAAAGAATATAAGCAACAAACATCTCACACTGTGATAAGGCTCTAAATTTGGCACTGGAAGAATCATCAGGATAGCCTTCTAACAGGCCCTTGAGTCCTAATAGCCACAGCAGTAATAGCAGAAGCACAGACCGGGCGCAGGGCTGATCCCGCACAGGCAAAGGCATGGGAAGCCAGCTGATCAATACGTCGGACTTCACTATCCTTCAGGGTAGTGAATCAGGGGAATGCACCACAGAAGTATTAGACAACCCCAAAACCGGAGCATCCACCTCTGGTGGAGTTGACCAACATTTAACCACATCCGGGGAAAAAGGGTACCTTTTATCCCATCCCTTAGGAATACCAGGGAGCCGGCTAGGCCTTTCCCATTCCTTGTGAACCAGATTATGGAAATGAACCTGTTCTGGAAATTCCAAACATGGCTTTGTAGTACCAAACAATTCCCCCTGCTGCCTGGGTGCCGCAGCAGGGAGAGAAATAGAAAGTACTTCAAAGATTTGAGTCAAAAATCTATGGATGTCATCAGCATTCCAATGCTCTGAGCCAGCATCAGCGCCAGGGAAGTGCTGATCATCGGAGAATTCTGAATCTGAGAATAATTCCCCCCCCCCCCCCCCTCAAGCGGGGTACAGTCAGACAAATCAAGAAATTCTTCCGTCTCCATAGGGAAGGCAGACGCAGCAGGTGCCAAGTGCCGTCTTTTAGCTGGGGCCTTATGGGCCACAGAGCTAGCAATCAACCTCTCAATGTTGGCCAGCCTGGAAGACATATCAGGCTGAGACTCCCCACTAGTGTTTATCTCACTGGGGGTCACAATCAACCGAGGGGGCATGGGAGAAGACATGGTGGGCGCAGGCCCAGACAAATGCAACCCAGAGTGCCGCGCAAGCGCCTGCTGGGCGCAGGGTACACAGACCCGCACATCACTTACAGGGGATGCCCCACACACAGCCGGGCTTGCCCAGATGGAACCCCGAGCACAATATCCCGAGAAGCCTCCATATGGTGATTTTGGTGTCACAATGACCAATGGGAATTACGCTATGCAGCTACCCGGGATGCCCCTTAAATGTCCGCTAGGATAGTGGGAGGATTTAATTGATTATTAGGCCTCTAATATAGTGACTAGACTAATAGAGGGCACAGGACCGGGAGAAACCTCTAATTAGTTTTCCCGCCTGAAAGACATAAGACGACAATACCCGCATTAAACAGGAGTGAAAGGCAATTAAAATGTAAAAGGGGGCCCGCGAGGGCACTCACAGAACGCCGAAGAGCTTGCAATCGATCCAGCAAGAGAGACAAGATGGCGCTGCAGGGCTCTGAAGGGGCTGGCTGCATGAGAAGGCACCGTGGAGCGCGCCCAGCTTTAAGCCACGCCCCCTCCAGGAAGCGCGGGGTTACAAGCTGGAGACAGCCACCCCGCAGCCAATCAGCAGCCATCTGGTCCCTGAGTGACGTCGCCGCTGACCAGCGGCGGGCAATTCAAAAAACTGAAGGGGAGAGGAGCAGAGCCGAGGAGAGTGCCATAGAATCATGAAAAAGGCATTATAACACATAACAGTAATGTTAAAAGGGCAAACACTCTTGCACTAAAAGGCACTCACCCCGCCCCCCCCCCCCCCCCACCGACGAGCAGTATAATGGGAGAAGGGGGAGTAAGGAGCCCATAAAACATTAATAAATGTAAGGCAGGGCAATAGCGGACGGGGCATCCCAAGTCAGGATCACCAGTTACCTGACAACCACCTACCCTTTGGTGGGAGATTTGCGGTGGAGCAAGCTCCAATGAAGCACCTCTAATAGGTGCTGCCTACCATCACCGACCACGCAGCCAAGGCTGGGAGGCAGAATAAAAGTGGAACGGGTGGGAATAGTCCTACAGGGCCCAAGGCTGTGAAGCCCAGCTCACCTGCTAAAGAGAAGCCATCATCTTGTCCTTCGCAGCCCACTGCAGAGAAGAAACTGGGGAATTAGTTGGAGGTCCCGGGTATATATGGACCGGGAGGGGCCTCTTTTTGCCATCTCTGCAGTAAAGCGCCCGCTTGTGGACTATATCCCAGCTGTTATGAATACTATCTGGAGCAGGACGTGCTGCATACTTAGAATAAAGTAAATTTATTGATATGGCATTTTGTCGGTTTATGTACTTTTTTAGCCATGTGGTTTTAAACACATTTATAAGATGCTTGCTCCTGTTTGCAATCCCCCCAACCCCCATTTCACATTAATAAGAGGAAGAGAGGGTCACTGGTGGGGTTTCAAACAGCAAAGCATCACAAATCGAGATACCCCAGGGGGACAAACCAAAATAGGGAATATTTAAAATCCTGGGTTTGGGAAAAAAAAACAAAATCCTACATCCATAACAATCATATTACAAAACAATATTAAACAATGACTAGGAAAGGAATATATAAAGGGGATAAGGGTCCTGCTAACAAGCTTACAACCTAGAAGAAATGCTGTTGATGTTATAAAGTCTAAGTTGGTGATTGCGTCGAAAGTTGACTTGACTGGAATATTTATAAAAGTAACTGAATTGTATGAGTGTGAAATTATATTAGGAGAGAGGGTATCCCACAAAAACTGCAGTAGAGAAAAAAAATCCTGGATTATGTGAAGGGTCAGAGTGTGGCTGTTCCTGTGATGCATTAATTAATCTAGAGGTGCATTTTGATACATGGAAGTAAATACACAGGAAATGTTATATAGTAAGGGGTGCTGGGGTGGGGCTCAAGCTGAATGACAGACTTGCCCTTAATGAAGAAGATATTATGTTATTGTAAAAATAAGTGACATTTTTACTTTCCTATACCAGCTATGAAAATGCAGGGCATGTGGGATGGTGTGGCTGGTGCATGGCAAAACCTTTTGAGGCTGGGGCTTGTATTGTTTGTTTGTCAAAATGTTGGATGTGGATTAGAGTTCTGTTTTGAAGATGAACCCTACAAACTGCCTGGATGGAGAAATGTGCGTTTTTTCCTAGTCTCTCTCTCAGCACGATTACCCCCAGCTATAATGCATAGCGACCCTAACAAAAAAACCTTATGACATGGTGGAAAACGAAAAATACCAATCTCCACCTTGGCAAAGCAAAGGAGTGGATTGTGGATTTTAGCAGGAAGAGAGGGGTTATAAATCCCGAGAGTGATTAAATATCTTGTTGTATGCGTCACCATACTTTTCGCTCTATTATACACGCTTGCCCATAGAATGCACCTAGGATTTGAAGGAGGAAAAGGAAAAAAAATTCTGCCCCCCCCCAGAGCAGAATCCCTACAATCACCCCTATAACAGGTAGTGTGGCAGACCCCCCCCCCCATAGCAAGCAGCATGCAGAATCCCCCTCCCATATATTAGGCAGAATCAACTATACCCCTCTAACAGTAGTGTGGCAGATCCCCCCCCCCCCAATCCCCAAAAACAAGCAGAATGCAGAATAACCTTCTCCATATAACAGGCAGCATGAAGCCCACCATATGACAGACAGTGTGGTAAATTTCCCCTCCCCCCAACCGCCATCGCAGGGAAAAAAAAAGCTTCATACCTGCACCACAATCCAAAAGTCGCCACTCTCCACAGCCAGCGCATGTTGCTCTGTACACTGTCATTGATAAATATGCATGCAACTGCAGTGCACAGAGTGGAGCACCAATGTCATTGGGGGCAATTCAGAGCCAGAGAAAACTGCCTTAACTTTCATTGTCTATCCTGGGGCAGATTCAGAGCCAGGTGCAAAGTTAAAAGTCAATGACCGTTTTCTTTCCTAAAAAAGTAGTGAGAATTCTCACATGGCTCATCTACCCCATTGATGCATGAAAACAGGGCAGGGTGGGACGACCAGGACTGGATATATTCGAAAACAATTCTACAAGTGAGTTTCACAGAAATGTATTTTTCACTATATCCAGTCCAGGTCGTCCCAGAAGTGATGACGATTGGGATATCCAAAATCAGTGTCCATTACGGCGGGATCCCCAGTGCAGAACAGCATGTAGTTCATTTCACTACCAACTGAAGCACCTTTCGGACGAAAACAGCATCAGCCAAGGCCCTAACATCAACCTTGTAAAACTTGGTAAAGGTATGAACTGAAGACCAAGTGGCGGCCTTACAAGCTTGTTCAACAGATGCCTGGAGTTGAAAAGCCCAAGAGACACCAATAGCTCTGGTAGAATGAGCTGTGATCCGAAAAGGGGGTTCCTTCCCCCTGGCAGAATATGCATGCACCACCTCCGTCTGATCCACTTACTAAGAGTGGACTTGGCTGGTGGCAAGCCCTTCCTAGAACCTTCTGTTAGGACAAAGAGCAAATCCGACTTCCTGAAGGATTCAGTCGCAACCAGGTAATACTTGATGGCTCTAACCACATCCAAGGCATGGAGGGTCCTTTCCTTAGAATTAGTCGGTGCCGAACACAAGGAGTGCAAGACCACTTCCTCATTAAGGTGAGAGGGAGAAACAACATTAGGCAAAAAATCAGGTTTAAAGCAATAAACCACCTTATCCTTATGCCGCTCAAAACAAGGAGGCGTCATACAAAGCGCACAGAGGTGATCGCTACCAAAAAGACCACCTTGAGGGTCAAAATAAACAATGCAGCATCGCACAAAGGCTCAAAGGGAGGCCCCTGGAGAAAGCACCAAATTCAAGTCCCACACTGGTAATACAGGCTTACGCGGTGGACGTACATGGGTGACTCCCTGAAAAAAGGTCTTGATCAATCTATGATTGGCAAAGGATCTCTGGAAAAAGATGGCCAAGGCAGAGACCTGGCCCTTGAGGGTGCTTAGCTGGAGACCCAAGTCTAAACCATGTTGTAAAAAACTCCAAGATCCTAGATATAGAGAATGTGCAAAAAAGGAGACTCTTGGATTCACACCAAGCAATGTAGGCATGCCAAAAACTGTAATAGATCATGGAAGAAGACTTCTTCCGTGCCTGAATCATGGTCTGCACAACCGTGGCAGACAGCCTCCTTCCCCATCAGGATTGAGGTTTCAATAGCCAGGCTGTCAAAGCCAGCGTCTGTAAATTGGGGAGCCTGAACTCTGTCCAAGGGATTGTCAGAGCGTCTGTGGCGAAGGCCAGAGGATCTCTTGACAGGGAGACGAACCTTGGGAGCTTGTGATTGTGTCTGGATGCAAACAGGTCCCGTCCGGCTGACCCCAGCGGAGCATGAAAGATCTAGGTGCTGAGAGACCATTCCCCCAGGCGTGAGGCACCCCTGCTCAGGGAGTCCGCCTCCTGATTTTCTACGCCGGGGATGTAAACCGCCGAGAGATGCAGGGAACATTTTCCTCTGCCCAAGTCAGAATCTGGGTTTCGAGGGCTCGCTTGCTCTGAGTCCCGCCCTGTTGATTGATGTAGGCGACAGCTGTCTGATTGTCCGAGCGAACCTGGATCACACAACCCCTTAGATGGGGAGTCAGCGAATAAGCACCAACCGGATCGCTCTCAGTTCCAGGAGATTTATGGGCAAGTGATTCTCCTGCGGACCCCACTGACCCTGGATCTTCTACGTCTGCCAAACGCCTCCCCAGCCGGTCAGACTGGCATCCATGGTAACTATCTCCCATTGGGGAGTCAGAAAGGACTTGCCTAACAACAGGTTCCTGGAGTCCAACCACCACAATAGGGATGGCCTGGCCAGGGGGGACAGTGAAAGTTCCTGTTCCAGAGACTCATCCGGTCCCAGACAGTCAACAGGTTTAATTGAAGAGGTCTCATGAGAAATTGGGCGAAGGGCACTGCCTCGAAGCATGACACCATTAGGCCCACCAGTCTCATCCCCAGACGGAACGGCCACTGACAAGACAGCAAGGCCTGCACCTACGTCTGGAGGCCCAATACCTTCTGCTAGGCAGGAATATCTTGACCTGAGAGGTGTCCAACATCATGCCCAGGAAGGACCTCACCGTTGAGGGAGTGATAGAAGACTTTGGGTAATTGACTATCCAGCCGAAATCCTTGAGAGTGGACAACACCGTCCGGGTGTTGCTCTCGGCCTGCTGAAGGGACTGAGCCGCAATCAGTAAATCGACCAAACAGGGCAACACACGAAATGCCCCGATTCCTTAGGATAGCCATGATGCCCGCCAGCAACTTGGTGAAAAAACGGAGGGCTGAGGATATTCCAAATGGCAGTGCCACAAACTGGTAATGCAGATCCTCCAGAGCAAACCTCAGGAACCTCTGATGCCCCTGGAATATCGGGATGTGCAGATAAGCATCCCTGATGTCCACCGTGGTCATGAAGTTGCCGGGTCGAAGCAAGCTCACTGCGGACCGTAAGGTTTCAATGCGGAAATGTCCGACTCTGACAAACCTGTTGAGACCCTTCAGGTCCAGGATAGGCCTCAACGTTCCATCCTTCTTGGGAACCGTGAACAGATTGGAGTAGAAGCCTTGACCCTGTTCCTGACTAGGTACAGAACAAATCACACCTAAACGCAGGAGGTGTTGCACAGCCATTCTCATGCCCTGTGCCTTCAATGGGTTCTGGGATATCCTAGACCAAGGGAACTCAAGGGCGGCCTGACTGCCAGCTCTATTTTTTAACCGGAGGACACCACCTCCTGAATCCACCGATCTGAGATGCGCCGTCTCCAGATATGAGCAATAGCAGAAGCCGTCCCCCCACCCAGATGGGTGAGGGCGCCTCCTCATGCCTGAGGGGACTTGGCAGGGGGCTTGGACTTGGCTCCCCAAGCAGGAATGGATCGATCGTGGGACCTACCACTTCCCCAGGTATCTCTGCAGCCACCTGAACATGAAGAGCCTCTTCCTCCTCGAAAGGAGCGATAGGCATATGAGCCACGAAGGGCTGCGCAGGCTTCTGTCGCTGAGGGAGTCTACCATTCTTGACCAGGAGGTCCAGACACTCTCAGAACAACCTGTGCCCCACAAAGGGGATACTAGTGAGCAACGTTTTGGCCACGGCATCAGCCGACCATTGCCACAACCAAAGCGAGCGGTGTAGGGCAACAAGCAGGGCTGAAACCC
Source organism: Gastrophryne carolinensis (assembly GCA_027917425.1). NCBI lineage: Eukaryota > Metazoa > Chordata > Amphibia > Anura > Microhylidae > Gastrophryne > Gastrophryne carolinensis. Next base: position 221,454,248 of record CM051234.1, read on the forward strand.
TGGCACCAAGCCGGACAGCAACGTCCATGGCAGAGACAACAAAGAATGAATCCACGCAAGCCTTGAGGTCTTATACTCCTCCGTCCACTTGCGAGTCTTAGCGCAATCCACAAGGCGCCTCACCTTCTTTCTGATGGCCAGGGAGACAAAGAAAGAAATTTTGGAGCCAGGGTTTTGTGGACCTCCCCCCTGTGCCCCCAGGCCATAAGCGGGATTCAACCTATTTAACTCTCGCCAAATATAACAGTAACCAGATATACAAATCTAAAACTATTGTCTTTATTTACATGTCTGTTAAAAACAAGAACACTCGTGAGTATTAGTCTTATAACACGTATGCATATATTTTACATATTGCCCTATATAGAAAAACTTGGCATATGATATCCTGGTTAAATACCCAATGATACAATACAAAAATACAGAGTGATCATCATTCCGTTAGACATACTAGTTTCGCCCTTTAGATTGGCTTCCTCAGTGTCTGTCGGAAAGATTCACTGTATATGCAAGGCAGTTGCTAGTTGATTGTGCAGGCATCCCATCACCCATGGGAAGGGTTAAGTTTCAGAATCAGGCGGTGTGTGTATTAAAAAGATACCCTTTCTTATTTGGCAAAATAGCTGCATACAGCCAGCGCTGGTAACCAGTGTACCGAGTGCACACTGCCGCGGGCAGGTCCACCAGATGGAACAGCCGGATTTCGGTCCGGTATAGGGGTGGCCTGCGAGCGCGGCCGTCCTTCCTGCGTGTCCTCTCGTCTCCCGTCGCCCGCTAGAATGGGAGACAATAGCCGCGGCACACACAGGCCGAAACAAGGCACCAGCAAAGGTGAAGGCATGACAGACCAGCTGATCCATGTGCTTGTCAGCCGGATCACGTAAGGAAGCGGTATCGGGTGAAGGCATAACAGTAGTGTTGGACAACCCCGACACAGGGGAATCCACCTTGGGAGGACCTGACCATAGCCGGACCAGCTCCTCAGGGAAGGGATACCACCTATCCAGACCCTTAGGCACCGATGGTAGTTTGTTAGGCCTTTCCCATTCCTTGAAAATCATATTAGAAAAAAGGGGCCTGCTCTGGAAAGACTGGCCTCTGTCTTTCAGGCCTAAACAAATCACCCTGCTTCCTCTTAGCCGCTCTAGGAGGGACAATGTGTAAAGTCTCAAAAACTGAGGAGCAACTTCTCCGTATCATCAGGGAGCCACGCATCCTCATCCAAGGAGGAACCAGACAAACTGTCCTCGCCAGCAGAATCATCAAGAGTGGACCGCAAACCATCAAAAGGATGGTCGGCGCCTGATGACCAAACCATCAAAAGGGCGCGTCAACGTCTGATCCCATGGAACGCGTCAGCGCCCAGCTCTGCCCCCTCCGGCCGCGAAGTACCTGCGGGGTACGCGACCCCCATATCGGAGACGGCGAGGGAGGTAAGTAGGTCTCATGCTCCAAGCCCCAGCAGGACCAACGAGGAGCCACAGCGAGAAGTGTCACAGTAAAAACACAGAAGAACATTTCAGTACATCCAATAAAGCTTGTGGGCACACATATAGGAGGGCAGATATAAATATAGTCAAAAAAATACCATTTTGTGATTACTCACCTGTAAAATGGGTATTATAAGTATGTCACACACCCCGCTTCAGAATCATTCATTACATCTGGGTAGCAACCTGTAGAGGGCGATCTTGCAGAGATGACATGTAAAAAAGGAGCCCCTCCCGGCCCATAAAATACCTGGGACCTCCCACTCATTTCCCAGTTATAAGACAGCAGTAAAGGGACCAGGAAGAGCGAAATATAAACAGAAACAGTAAAAAAGGTTCACCGTACAAAGGATCCAGAAAACCAAAAAGGGCGGGGTGAAGCGGGGTGTGTGACATACTTATAATACCCATTTTACAGGTGAGTAATCACAAAATGGTATTATTCTAAGTATGTCACACACCCCGCTTCAGAATCATTCATTACATCTGGGACATCCAATAGCAGTGTCCGTAATGGGTGGGGATCCAAACAAGGCAATAAAGCACAACTTGCACCACAGCAGCATGCAGAACTATGCGGCCAAAAACAGCATCCGCTGAGGCTCGCACATCAACCCTATAAAACTTGGAAGGTATGAATGGAAGACCAAGTAACAGCCTTGCAAACTTGTTCAACAGAAGCCTGGCGCTGAAGCCCAAGAAACTCCAACAGCACGAGTAGAATGAACAGTGACCCGGAAAGGAGGAACCTTCCCCTTAGCAGAATAGGCCCCAACAATGGCCCATCGAATCCATATACTAAAAGGAAGACCTAGTGGGCGCCAAATCTTTATCTGGGCCCTGAAGGTACCACGAAAAAAAGGGCATCCGTCTTACGAAAAGGAGACGTAGCCACCAAGTAATACTTCACACAGCGGACCACGTCCAAGGAGTGTAAGACCCTCTCCTTGTCATTGCTAAACTTAGGACACAAGGAAGGGAGAACAACATCCTGATTAAGATGGAAGGCAGAAAACAACCTTAGGAAGGAAATCTGGCTTGAAGCGAAAAACCATCTAGTCCCAGTGTCTCTCAAGGTAAAGAACCTGAAAAGACAGAGCCACCAACTCAGAGACACGACGAACAGAAGTGATGGCCACCAAAAAAGGGCCACCTTCTGAGTAAGCATTGAAAGTGCAATAACCTGCAAAGGCCCAAAGGAGGCCCCTGTAGAGCCGACAGAACCCTTCAAAGTACTAAGCTGGAACCCCAAGTCCAGACCATGTTGCAGAAAAAACTCCAGAATCCTAGGAATCGAAATCACCCTGCAAGAAGAGGCCCAAGCCACACACCAATCAATATAGGACCTCCAAGTCCTGAAGTAAATGTTAGAGGAAGACCTCTTCCTAACCCAAACAAGTGTCTGAACCACAGCACCAGACAGACCTTATTCCTTTAAGATGGAGGTATCAGCGGCCACGCTGTCAAAGCCAGCGATTGCAATTGGGTAACGTAGTTGACCTTGAGCTATCAGATCCGGAAACAGAGGCAGGTGGAACTGGTCTACCGCCAGCCGAACGTCGTCTGTCAACCAAACCTGTCTTGGCCACCTTGGAGCCACAGGATTGCTGGAGCCCCTTCCAGGGCCAGCTTGCGTACCACCTTGCCTATCACGGAGAAGGGGGGAAACATATACAGAAAACCCCAGAACCCTCCAGGCCATAGACGAGTCGTCCACAGCCAAGGCCAGAGGATCCAGAGAAGGGGACACAATGCAGGAAGTCTGTGATTGTGAATGGAGGCAAAGAGATCCACCTCCAGAGTCCCCCACCCTTGGCAATGGGACCAAAATACCTTAGAGACCAATCCCCCCTGCAAGAAGAACTTCTGCCCAGGGAGTCCGCCTCTGTGTTATCCACTCACGGAATGTAAACAGCTGAGATGCATGGAACGTATCCGCCCATTCAAGAATCAGAGACACTTCCCTGAGGGCACTCCTGCTGTGAGTCCCTCCTTGGTGATTGATGTAAGCAACAGCTGTCCGATTGTCCGAACGAACCTGAACCAGCAAGCCCTGCAAATGAGGAGTCAAGCGAGACAGAAGACATTGACGTGCGTGTGAGCCTCCTGAGGCCCCCACAGGCCTTGGAACAAATGTTCCTTCCAGAACCCCCCCCCCCCCCCCCCAGCCCGACAGGCTGGCATCCGTGGTAACCATCTCCCAACAAGGAGTCAGAAAAGATCTGCCCCACGTCAGATTGCTTGGTTCCAGCCACCACTGAAGAGAGTGCCGAACCCAGGGAGACATCAGAAAAGACTAAACCAGTGACAGCGGACCCTGTCCCAGGCCGCCAAAAGATGGAGCTGAAGAGTCATCATATGAAAACTGAGCAAAGGAAACCACCTCGAAGGAGGCTACCATCAATCCCACCAATCTCATCCCTAGGTGGATAGACGGACAAGGGATGGAGAGAAAATGCAGAATCAGATCTTGAACCATTTGGACCTTGGACAGAGGCAAAAAAACACCCTGGTCTGAAGGGCATCCAGGGTCATTCTCAGAAAAAAAACAACCTCCCTGGATGGGGAGAGAGAAGATTTGGGATAGTTCAACACCCAGCCGAAACCTCCCCAGAGTTGACACCACCATTCTGGTACCTAGCTCCACCTGACAGAGAGGATGCCATTATGAGAAGGTCGTCCAGATACTGCACAATGCGAATGCCCTGGGCTCTGAGAAGGGCCATTCACCCCGCCAGCACCTTGGTGAACAGCCTTGGTGCCAAGGTCATCCCGAAAGGGAGAGCCACAACTGAAAATGCTGATCTCCCACAGCAAACCTGAGAATATCGGATGAGCCGCGAAAAATTGGAATATGTAAGTAAGCGTCCTTGTTGTCAATGGACATCATAAAGTCCCCCTGACGAAGAGAACTGATGGCAGGCCGCAGAGTCTCCATGCGGAACTTCTTGGTTCTGATGAACCTGTTGAGAGGCTTCAGATCCAGGATGGGACAGATGAAGCCATCCTTCTTGGGAACCGTAAAGAGGTTGAAATCCCTGCCTCTCTCCGACAGAAGCACCGGGCAAATGACTCCACGTCCAAAAAGTTCTAAACTGCCAATAGGAGCCCCTGCGCAGCTCGGGGATTCGAGGGCACCCGAGACCTGAAGAATCCCTGAGAGGGTCGGAACTCGAACTCCAGCTTGTAACTGGAGGAGACATCATCCAGAACCCAACCGTCTGAGACCACCTGATCCCCAAAACCTGGGAGAAATGCCGCAGCCGCCCCCCCACCCGCAAGGATGAGTGCACCCCCTCACTGCTGAGCCGGCTCGGCAGGGGATTCGGGTTTGGAACCGCAGGAGTGACCTGGACGGGCACATCCTCTGCCCCTGTTCCAGGAATCACCTCTGACATTAGAGAAGGCCAACCTCGGCCCGCTCTGGCACAATGAAAGGAAGAATTAAAGGAACCCGCCCCCCGAAAAGGGCGACGCTGCTTCTTGCGCTAAGGTAACTTGCCTTCTTTCGCCACTGAATCCAATTTTTCTCCAACAGCCGCAACCCCAGGAAGGGAAGCCCAGGAAGAGACTTCTTGGCCGCCTGTCAGCCGCCCACTGGCGCAACCAACTGCTCGCCGGATAGCCACAAGCAAGGCCGAGGTCCTACTAAACAAGCAAATAGTGTCCTCCAAAGCGGCCAAAACAAAAGAAATGAAATCACACCTCCAAAGGGCTGTCAATTATCACTGGACGGGTAAAGCAGGGAAACAGTAAACAGGTCCCTAACCGCAGACCTGGAAGCCACAGTAGCAAGCGCAGAAGCACAGGCGGCCGTAAAGCCGAACCCACACTGGCAAAGGCCCGACAAGCCATCTGACCAAAGCGATTAACCTCGCCATCCTTGAGAGTGGTGACATAAGGAGAAAGTACCACAGAGGTACTGACAACCCCAGCACGGAAACATCAACCTCAGGAGGAGATGACCAGCGTATCACCACGTCCACCGGAAAGGGATACTACCTATCCCATCCCTGTGGAACACCGGAAGCCGACTAGGTTTCTCCCATTCCTTAAGGAGAATGCTAACAAAGTGCTTCGGATTTGGGAATACCAAGCGCGGCTTAGAGGTCCCAAAAATTCCCTTTTTTTGTGGAGGGGATTCCTCCGAGGAGAAATAGCCAGAACCGCAATAAATGAGCAAGACACTGGGGTCATCCACAGTATCCCCCTGCCCAAATTCAGCATCATCAAACTGCTGAACGTCAGACCCGTCAGAATCCTCAAACAATTCCCCCTCTTCACACGGATTAATCAGATCAGTCAAGGGTATCACAGTCATAAAAACCATAACCGGCTTCGCTGGAGACAAGCTGGCCGCAGAGCTAGAGATCATTTTCTCAATGACGGCCAGTCTAGCACAAACATTGGAATGCGACTCCACACTAATGACGACGTCACTTGGGGTACAGATCAGGCGGGGAGAGGTAGGCGATGAGGCCGGCGGCACTGACCCAGCCGCCTGGGACCCCGATTACCGCATTATAGCCTCTGTGCACATGGTATACAGATCAATACAATATCCCCGTAAGGGATGTCCCACAGCCCACAAACTGCCGGGATTGCCCGATCCCGGAAACCAGGGAAGCCTCCAAAAGGTGATTTTAATGGTAGCCGCAATGACCAGAGGGATTTACGCTAAGCAACCCGGGATGCTCCTTTAAGTCCCGCGTGGGAGGATTTGAATAATACCCAATTTTGAGCCCAAGGGACCCTAGGACCGGGAGAACCCCCTAACAAATGAAGGGGATCCTCCTGAAGACACAAACAAGGGGTACAAGACATGCATCCGGAAGCATACATATAGGCACCATATATGAGCAGCAAAATTAATAAAAAATAATTTGTAAGCAAGCGCATAACACAGTTTGGGACAGCTGTCCCTAACACCGCAAATAATGAAATCAGGAAGAAAAGGCCCACAGGGGCACTCACGTGACGGTAATGGCGTCCACCGCAGCCAGCACCACATGCAAGCAGGAGGAAGAAGGGCGGGTCGGCATAGAGCGTGGGACACGCCGGCCCCGCCCCCCATTACCGTAGGGACGCAGTCCTCAGCCAATTACAAACCGCTCACTGGCGCCAGAACTCCGGAGAAGACGCGCCTGAGAGGGAGAAGCTCCCCCGCCGAACACTCTCAATGTTGGCCCTCTGAAATTGCAACCAATTCAGAGGGATTGCTCCTATGCCCACATCAACTAGTGCGCACCAAACATAACATACATACACAGTCACAATGTAAAAACAGCATACTGACAATAAGGGAATGGACAGTGCCGTGCCCCCCCCCCCCCCCCAAGAGGGAAGTCGGGGACCAGATGAGGCAATCCGCACCACAGGGTGGAGGGATAAGGGACAGGGCATCCCAAACCAGGATCACCAACCCGGATACCGCCTACTCCGAAAGTGTAACGACCCAACCAGCCCACAGGCAACAGAAGCCTCGTGGAAAACTTGTAACACCCCCTAAGGGAAATAGAACAGGTCACCCGACCAAGGCGGGAATACTGACCCCTAACTAACACGAAGCCAAGGGCTTTACTCAGGACCAGGAGACATCCAAGAAGGATTAATCCAAGGGGCGCAGTGGCGCTGGAACAGGAGATATCTGGCACATATCTAAGGAGGCGCCCGCAGACTCCAAGAGCATCAGTCCCCCTAAGGGACATGGAAACCCTCATGGGGAAAAATTGCAACACCTGTAGAGGGAATGTAGCCCCTCATATTAGTATTAAGAATAATGTCCATAGTTAGACTAAAAGGACAAACAATGATCATACAGACCACTTGGACCGGAGGCCCGGCGTAAGAAGGAACACCCCCACAGCATGGGGTGCCTATAGACATATCTATCTATCATATATCTATCTATCTATCTATCTATCATATATCTATCTATCTATCATATATCTATCTATCTATCATATATCTATCTATCTATCTATCATATATCTATCTATCTATCTATCATATATCTATCATATATCTATCTATCTATCTATCATATATCTATCATATATCTATCTATCTATCTATCATATATCTATCATATATCTATCTATCTATCTATCATATATCTATCATATATCTATCTATCTATCTATCATATATCTATCTATCTATCTATCATATATCTATCTATCTATCATATATCTATCTATCTATCATATATCTATCTATCTATCATATATCTATCTATCTATCATATATCTATCTATCTATCATATATCTATCTATCATATATCTATCTATCATATATCTATCTATCATATATCTATCTATCTATCTATCATATATCTATCTATCTATCTATCTATCATATATCTATCTATCTATCTATCATATATCTATCTATCTATCTATCATCTATCTATCTATCATCTATCTATCTATCATCTATCTATCTATCTATCATCTATCTATCTATCTATCTATCATCTATCTATCTATCTATCATCTATCTATCTATCTATCATCTATCTATCTATCTATCATATATCTATCTATCTATCATATATCTATCTATCATATATCTATCTATCATATATCTATCTATCATATATCTATCTATCATATATCTATCTATCATATATCTATCTATCATATATCTATCTATCATATATCTATCTATCATATATCTATCTATCATATATCTATCTATCATATATCTATCATATATCTATCTATCATATATCTATCTATCATATATCTATCATATATCTATCTATCATATATCTATCTATCATATATCTATCTATCATATCTATCTATAGCCAAGGTTAAGTAACCAGATCCACCGTCTCAGGCACACGTCTGACGGAGTCAGGAGCCCCCAGAGAAGCGACCTGGACTACAAAGCAGCTCAGACAGCATCCAGCAAAAGTCCCCAAGAAAAATCCGCAGGGTAAACAAATGAAAATTGATCCCTACAGGGACCATGGAACTACTTGGGAGATGCAGCTAAGCAATCCCCAAAAGAATTCCCCACAAGTGAGACAGAACCAGACTCCTGCAGGAAAACAGCCAGGACAGAACCTGCACCTTCAGAGTCCCCAGATGGGGAGCCAACCCCAAACTTATGCTGTAATGACTCTAAAACCCTGGGAACCGAGAACGTCTAACAGGGAAGAGACCAAGACTCATGCCAATCAATATGGGTATACCACAAAACCCCAATAGACGGGGGAAGGGGAAGCTGGCTCCCAGCCCCCCCCATATACTGAGTCACCCAGAAGATAAGGCCCGTCTCCAAGGGGTGAATGAATCAGCTGTCAATCCTCAGACAAGAGACCTTATATTGGGACGACAAAGGAAAGGGCCTGACCAGGGCAGAACAGCACTCCTGAGAGAGCGAACAGGTCAGCAGACTTCAGCAGAGGCATCTGCGAACCACAGCTCACAAGGCCACCCAGGCCATCCATCTCACGGGTCTCTCTATCAGACCGACCGTGCGCAGAACCCCACAAGTAGGGTGATGAAGAGAAGGCATATAAAATAGCAAGTCTATGATTGCTCAGCCCCATGACCAGAGTCAGAATATTCTGGGACAGTAAAAACAAGGGCAGAGCCCCTGTGTTATAAGGGAGACCCAACAGAGCCACACTAGTAGGCTCCCAGAGCGACACCAGGATAGCATAACCTGCCGCTAAAGAGCATCCATTAGATCCTAAAAGAAGAGAAGTCCAGCCAAATAGAGTCAACGGAAGGCACACCGTTTCAACAAAACCAGCAGGTAGGATGGACCCTCTAGGGGACCCTACCTAGGAACCATGGAGGATTGTGGAAGAATTCTCCTCCCCCGCCAACCTGCGAGACTTGGTACCCAAGGTGACCATTCACTGGGAGATGCAAGTAAGGAAGGGGGTGCCCCCTGACGGGGCCCTTGAATATGATCAGCTCAAGAGGAACCGCCTGCCCAAGGGGGAATGACCACAGACCAAGCCCCAGGGGACCTGGAACCCCAAGTAAGTACACAAACCTACTGTGCCGGAGGGCCCAAGTGCTCGGTATACAAGGGACATTATCAGATATGCCACCAACGGGCCCACCAGCTGTCATCCCGCCTGGTGAAAGTAAGGTGTCAGTAAAAAAAAGGGGGGACAGTACCCCCGTAACCGGGAGTCCCCTTGTTGCCAGAGAAGAAGGCTCAAGCCTGAGCCGAATCCCAGGAATAGGGATAGCGGATAAGGGACCATGAGGGATTGAGGTGACTGGGCACCCATCCAGTAATTCCCAGGGAGCACCGCTGGCCGGCCAATCCACCAGGCCTGACGTAGGGACTGGGGAGTAAGGAAGACGACCCGGTAGGTACTAATGTAGACACCCCCCCCCCCAGGTATGTCCGAGACATCACCCCCATTCGCGCCAAGTAGCCTGGGAGCGAAGGAGAGGCCCCAATTAATGCCTCAACCCGCAGGGTTGGTCCTGCAACACCGTCTAGTAATGGCTTGGTGTCCAGCAGACACAAGGGGAACTAAGAAGATCTAGTACTCCACAGGAGGCAGGAAGCCCCCCTTGCACAGGCACCTGTGTCCTAAGACAGAGGTGTCACATAGGGACTCCCTGTGAGAGTAGAATTGCCAGGCCTACCATAGGCCAGCGTGGTCCAGACTGCCCCATACTGAAGAGGGGGGGAGGAAGGTTAATATAGAGGCCATGGCCCCATACTGTTAAGGGCAACCTATAAGTAAGCCCAAACTCTGTAGGCCCAGCACGGCCCGCGCCAATTCCTGAAGGAAAAGCAGGGGCAAGAAGCACCTTGACAACCACTGAGGGGGACCGCCCAGCAGAAGCTATCCTGTGTCCAGGGGAACTACCTCCTGGAACCACCAGAAGGAGGAGGTACCTTCCCAGATGGGAGACAGCTGCTGCAGCAGTACCCTTGCCCAGTAGGGCGAGGGCGTCCCTTCATGCTTGGGAGGTCTTGGCAGACTTGGACTTAGTCCTGCCAGAGGGCCCAGGGCGTTGCCTGCCCACCCCATGGTGGAAATCCACACCGAACAGTTGGAAGCACACCTCAGGTTCGCATTTGACACCAACGTAGGGAGGTGGAGGGGTGGCCCTGCTCCGGGGGGGGCGGAGCGGCCTTCTGTGCAAGGGTGCTTTACCCTTTTTTCCAAAAAGGTCCAAACGGGCCACAAATAACCGCCGTCCTCTGAAGGGAAGGCAAGCGAGAGCCTTTTTTGTAGCATCGTCAGCACCCCACTGTCGCAGCCAGACCAGGCGGCGAATAGTTACCACAAGGGCAGAGGTTCTAGCACACATCTTAATGGTGTCGTCCAGTGCTGACAGAATAAATTTCACAAACGCATCACAGTCTGACACCCCCCAAGGGAGGTCCTCAGGACGGTGACCTAGTATTTTTCTAACAAGAGTCCTGGCGGCCACCGCAGTGATGGCCGTGGCACAGACCGGCCACAGAGCCGTCCCAGCACACGAGAAGGCGTGGGAAGCCAGTCTGTCAATACGCCGGTCCTCAGCATCCCGAAGGGTACGGTAAAAAGGAGTCGTCATGAAAGGGGGGTTTGCGACCCCTATAACCGGTGCGTCCACCACCAGAGGTGCTGACTAAAAATTAACCACATCAGGAGGGAAAGGGTACTTCCAATCCCAGACCCCTGGGACCCCTTTAAGCTTACAAGGCGATTCCCATTCTTGGGATATAAGATCCTGGAAATGCTCCTGTTCTAGGAACTCCAAGCGTGGCGGCGCTGTATGGAAACTCTCCCTCTTAGGCTTGGGGGTCTCCCGGGGGGGGGGGGGAAGTCCTGCATATCAGCAGAGTCATCGGTATCGTTAGGAACCGGGGAGCCAGGAGGCGTCAGGGACTGCTTTTTACCAGGGCCCATACGCTCCGCCAATCCAGAAAACACCTGCTCCGCCGTAGGCAGCACGCACGGCACGGATTGCAGGTCATCCCCGCTTGAGTGGGACTCGTCATGAGTGATATTTAGGTCCGGGGAGACGGGAGTATTGAAGTGAGGTGCCGCCATTGGCAAACCTGCCTGTTCTGCACACTGTCCGCAGTCCCGTGCTCTGTCAGCCTCAGCCTGGGGCTGACCACACACTGCACACAGCCGGTCATGTCCCGGAGGGACCCCGGTTACATAATTCTGAAATGCCTCCATATGGTGATCATCAAGCAGTATGCCTGCAGGGATTTACGCAATAGGCAACCCTGGATGCCCCAAGACCCACTAGGAATGTGGGAGAATTTGTTCTGTGGACCCGCTGTAATATATGTTAGGCCAGGATAAGCCACCGAAGTCCTGGCGTCTGAAAGACAATGGAGCAAGAGGGGTGGAGTCAGTGCCATGCGCAGCCTGATAGACATAGAACCATGCCACCCCGGAGGGCACTTACATGACCAAGGGAGGAGGCGAACCGCACCACGCGCGCGAAGATAGTCAAAATGGCACCAAGCGAACCTCGAGGGGTGGGCCAGGCCGTGACGAGGAGTGCGTCATGCCGAGTCTCCGCCTCCCCCAAAGAGCGCGAAGCTCTAAACAACAGAAATAAGTAGAACAGTTGGATATAAGGCGTATGCATAAGATGCTGACACGCTGGAAATGATGCTGTCGTCTAGGCAGTTGTTAATGAAAGACAAACGGCTCGCACTGTATAGCAAAAGCGCGGCACTGACACCAATTAAAATTAAAAGCCAAAGGTCTTAACATGATACTTAACACTAGGGCTGCCACACATAACCCCCCCCCTTCTCCCCCCCCCCCCCCCCGAGTTACGGGAGGAAGCGAGGGAGAGGCGGACAGCGTCCATGGACTAAGTCTGTGAGGGGCACGGGCAAGATTACGGGAGGGGCATCCACTAGAGGCACACCATCGGCCTGACCGCCTACCCTATGGAGGGGGATTGCGGTGGAGCGTGGCTCCGTTCAGCACATCAGGTGCTGCCTACCTTCACCCGACCCGCGCAGCCCAGGCTGGGAGGCATATTCTTCTGAAGAGGACGGGTGGAAATAGTCCCGCAGGGCCTTGGGCGGTAAAGCACCGCTCGCCTGCGTGAGCGTGATACTTCATGTCTTCGCAGTTCAGCACTGCAGAGAAATCTGGGGATTTGTGGGAGGTCCTTCGGTATATGTAGGGCAGGGAGGAGCTTGTTTTCTACATGTCTGCAGTGCACGGCGCCTGAGGCGGAGGATTACCCACATGTTATTACTATTCTGGAGCAGGACGTGCTGTATGCTTAGAATATTCATGGACTTTTTTTGTTAACGGTCTCTAGTATTTACATTTTCTTACCCAGGCATCCACTTCTAGACGATACCTTAGATGAAAGTGTTATATGAGAATCAATTGACACGCTTAAAAAACAGAATTGGATGCATTATACCATCTCTCTTTGGTACTACAAATTGTATTATCACCCTTAGCTCAGTGGATCCTTTCCCATGGCACTGAAAAGATCTTCTCTGTAGAACCAGAACACTCTTACCACCACTCACTTCCTTCCTTAAAGTGATATTGTTGCAAAGGTAATTGATACAACATTGCGTCGGGCTACGTTTAACACAGTCCTGAATGGTTTTCTATTTTTAAGTTAAAAAGAAATGGCCAAGATCTCAAGGTTTATAGTTTTACCTCATGATGTCTCTTTTAAAACAAGTGGATGTGGCCCTGGAGTTGTGTTGCTGCATAATAATCAGCATAATGGGGGAGGGGGTCTGTAAGAGCTCAAGAACTTGCTTCAGCCACCCTGGCTGTGCTCCTCCCTCTCGCCTTGTTCCTAGACTGGCACCCCCTCAGATACACATGTGAGCACCCCCACAGCCGCACGTCTACAGGGGCATGGGCATGCGCATGCAAGTCTGCTGTGGGTGTACGCATGGGCGACTGTGGTGGAGCACACGTGAAGGAGCTTGAGCATGTGGAAGTTCCCTGGTGAATTGTACGAGGAGGGCGGGAGAGGGGGAGTTGGCACTGATTGGGTTAGGGATATTGTGTGGGAGTGGTCCAGGGAACACAGCTATGGAAGCCATGCATTGACCTTGGTGTGGGGGGGGGGGGGGGGAGCTGTGAGAGAAAAAAAAAAAAAAAGACAGTTCTGTCTTAAGAGCCCTGCCTCAGAGTGGCTGTCAAGTCGATGTTCCAGGACAAATAATCAGGAGCTTCCTACTAGGTAAAAAGTGGCCAATTTAAGACCAACAGACTCCAGCACAGATGGCAGAAAGTCATGATGTAGATGGTTGAGGGGTAGAATTGGAGGGAGGTTTTAAATAACACTGAAGCACCATTTAATGCTCAAATTTTTATTAGGCTAATAAAAAAACATAATTCCCCTTCAAAAACACTGCTTCCAATCCAGAGAATTTTAGCTACTAACCTAAAGTTGAAGCAGGTACGACCACAACGTGTGGACCTGTATTTCCCAACAAATAAAGATGAGCAAGGAATGCTATAGCTTGAACGGTCTTGCCCAATCCCTGTGGGGAAAAAAATAAAAATATTGTGCATTTTACAGGTTTTTTATTTTTTATTTTTTTTTTAGGCAAAACGCATTACCAAGTTTGAGACGTTGTGAATCAAATACATTGTGCTAAGAAACTAGGTAGTCAAGGTAGTAAGACTAAAAGACCGAGTAAAAAGGCATATTTTTTTTTTTATAAACTCACCATCTCATCCGCCAAAATTCCATTGACATTATGCTTGTTCAGCAAGGCCAGCCAATTTAAACCAATCTTCTGGTACGGCTTGAGCTCTAGGCTTTAAAATAAAAACATTGTCAACGCACACATGTTGTGACAGAAAATAGAGGATGTTTGTAAAAAAGATGGTTAATTCTGAACAGAAGGTGTAGGGCTAAAAACATTTATGTTTTGACCAACAGAGGATTTGGTCTAAGAAAGGTTCCTAAATGGCCCCCCCAACCAAATAAAACAAACAGGCACTCTCCTGTGCAGCAGATTTAGCTCTCTTGGGGGGAGGGTTTTCAAAGTGTTGGGACCATCCGGGAAACGCTGCGCAGGAGAGAAGGGGAGTGCCTGTTTTTTGGGGATTTTAATTACTCTTTAACTTGGCAACAGGTTAAAGATCAGGCATTACACTAAGACTGGTCACACGTACGGTTAATAAAGCAGTTCCTGAGCAAAGGGAAAGTTCAATCTCATTTGAGTAATAAGACAATTCCTCTAACACCTCCTCCACTCCTGAACGATCAGTGTTAGCCTCCTCCATGTAATTCACTACTGCTGGCATCTTCCTTAACCGGCCGAAGCCTAGATTTCCTTTTCCGGTATTGCAGCTAAAACTCTTGCAGGGCCATAAGTAGATGGAGCCGCTCTGTGCGGCTTTAACAATAGCAGTTGTGGCTTAGCACACAAGTCGGAGACAGCTATACAGACTATACAGCTGTTAGACACAACTACAGTGGCAGTCCAGTCTAAGCATTAACTCCCTGCCACCCCTCCCATGACGCTAAGGAAGGGGGAGGGTTACAACAAGAAAAATACCTCCTGGTCGCCAAAGAATCCAGCGTTTGGCACAGCCATATTTGATTTGCTGCACAGAATGGCTTCCCCCTCCCATGCGTACACACACAGAGCAGGGCAAGGGTAAGCCGCCGCAGAATTCATGGTGACTGTGCTGGATCCCAGGCAAGGTAAGGTCGTTTTGGAGTAACCCATCCATTCTGCCTCAGGAGAGTGGCAGGGTTGGTAGCTACACTTAGACTGGACATCCACATCTATGCGGCGGCATGAGCCACACCTATCACACCATGGTACTGAAATTCTGGGTGATAGGTCCATTTTCTGCCTGGACAGCCACTTTAAGAGTTTAGTATGTTCTGACCCCCCCCCCCCCAGCCGGGCACCGACAATTGCGGGAAATTCTGTGCTTGAACTTGCCTCTTTGCCAGAATTGACGGTTGCTCCACATTCCACCCGCTTTCTCCATCTTCAGTAATATGTGTCACTTGCTTCATTAATTTTCTGGAAATGTCCTCACATTTGTTCATAAGTTTTAAGACCACCTCTCTTTCCTTGATTAATATTTTACAGTCCCATACTACATCTATTGAAAGAGTATTAACTTTGTTTATTTTATTAAGCTGCAAAGGAAAAAAAAAAAATCACATTAGAGAAAAAAAAAAAAAAAAATCAGAATTTTAGGTTGAAAGGACCTGCCCATATAAGATAACAAACATCCATATCACCCCTTTTGTCCCACAAAGGTTTTCATTGCAGCTCCATTGTTTAAAAAAACGTACCCATCAGCAGTTCAAACCCGGCCCTTCGCTCTCCATTCTCTGCCTCGTCTTCGATGGAATCACGCCCCTCCGTTACTCAACTCCATTCACTTCAATGAATCAATCTAATGGGTGTGTGGAGCGGCGCGATTACATCTTGGAGGAGGGAGCGAGATCTCCAATTGGCGGAGCTGGATGTTAAAACTGTGAGGGGGGACAAAAGGGAAATAGAAATGTTCGTGCCTAGACTGGGACATTTAATTTGTACACTTTTTTAAAATATAGTAAGACAAATTCAATTTTTTAGCCACTGAGAATAACCAGTTTATTTTATTGTAAGGACCCTAAAATACAAAACCTTTTTTTAAGGTATACCTGACACTTTCGAATGCATTTATGAAAGTGTATATTTGAGTGGCAAAATTAGGTCTTAGGGGTGCTTAGCGGATCTATATTTTGTGTGCGTTTTCTAGTGTTGGCAAATGCATGTTTTATGTAAGTAGTTTTTATCTGTTGCTATTGGCAATGTACACCAAGTTCAGACTTGGTTTACGTTGCCAATAGCAACAGATTGCAGATAGTAGCATGGAACACTGCTGCTGGGCATATGTGTTAATGCGCGCTCTCACCTCAGCAGTGGACATAGCTGCAGTGTTGTGTGTGTACATGACTCATTCCTTACTTTCTGGTGTACGTTGCCAATAGCAACAGATTGCAGATCGTGAAAACTGCTTCCATGAAACATTTGCAAAAAAAAAAAAAAAACACTAAAATCAACTCAGCACCTTGGGCACATTGTTGTGGCACAAAAAAAAAAAAAAAAAAACTTTCAAAAATTCCGTCAAAATTGGACTTATTTAAATTAACAGAAAATGATAATGCAGTGTCACAAATTCCTGTTTATTTTAAACACAGTCACACCCACACAGCAGGTTTTTATAACTGGCCCAAATATTCCTTCTAACAAGGTCCTCACTAATGATGCATGCAGAGAGGCCTGTAACAATTATCCTTAGAATATGTAAAATTCACAATGAATTTCTTCTAAAGGAAAGGACAACTTTTTTTAAAGACACTTTGCCAGCAAAAACGCCTTACTAACCTCACCCCCCCCCAGACAATTGCTGCGCGTCTGGCCATCAGATACATACCGGATTGTGTTATCCAGTCCCACGCTGCTAGCCACCACCTATGCTGCATCGTCAAGCAGCTCAGCAGTCCTGTGATGACATGCCCCTTCCCTCTATTGCAGTGAATGGAAGGGGGTGTGCCACAGCTCCTGTAATAAATGGCACGGGGTGGTAAAACAAAATTGCACAGCTTGGTGATGCGGCAAGCAGTGCATGGCAGAGAACTGGATCACACAATCAGGTAAGTGCCCGAGCACGGGACTAGCAGTCTCCTCTGAGAGACCAAGCCTGGAACAGGTAAGTATGACTTCTGTATTTGGGGAGGGGTAATAACTATGCTAATCTGGCACATTAAACAATACTGAAAACCTATAAGCATTTGTATTGGATTACATGGTTCCAAATCCACCATTGTGCTATAGGGAGATTGTAAATTGCTGCTCAGGCTCCGAGGACTTGCCAAGTCTCCCATGTTGATAGCCCAGCTCTGCTAGTCTGCATGTAGCCAACAGTGATGCCAGGAACAGCTAACCCTTGCAAATATTTGCCCCGGCACAGCTCAGAATCTAAAGAGCCGATTTCTATGCCTGGCACCATTTAAATTAAAAACATGCCAGAGGGGAACAGTGGAGCACCCAGTGAGTGTAGTTTGCCCTGGCTCCATTAAAGCAGTCCTTCACTCTGAATAAGAGTCTTATATGTTTCCCACACCCTGCACATACAGATTGCTCACATTAAAAATCATCCTACCTGCATCTACTGCATGTTATGAACCTTTAAACATCCAAGTGCCTTCTGACTGTGCTGCTCTGCATTCTGGGACTGTTGACCTTTTCCTGACCCCAGCTCTGCTCTGTCTGAGCAAAGCACAGCTATAACCTGCCCCCCTGTACTTTCCTCAGTAAGTGTGATGCTTCCGAGTCAAGATGGCTGAGCCCGTATCCTAAAGTTCTGAACAGAGTTGCAGCCCAGTGGGGGAAAGAATAATAAGTGACTAAAAACGTAAAATATATTAATTTTAGATGCTGGGGAATGGTTTTTTAAAGGTTCGGGCTTTTCAATAAATCATAGTGAAGGTCCGGTTTAAACTCACTCCTTGCCAGATGGGTGATGGTGGAGAAGCCAGTGGGTGTACACTTGTATTGAACACCTGATCGCAGCTCCTATTGGGGTCATGGCAGTGCAGTCCCCTGTTTGCATACAGGGTTTGGATGACGTCTGTCCAGGCCAGTGCTTAGGATCCTGAGCATGCAGGTATGATCTCCAAAGACTATGCCTCCCTTCCCGGCCCTTAGCCACAAAGCCACATGATTAAAGTAATTTCAAGTCGCTTGTTTGTTGCACTCAATTCAGTCCGGCAGGCATCACCTTCCCTGGCTGTTTCAAGCTGTGCTTTTCCAACACTATGGTCGCAGTCACACCCACAGCTCAGTGCCAATATCTCTGGACACAGCAGGTCTGAATGGTACAGGGGCCACAACTGCCATACAGCCTCATTTTTTTCATCGCTCCATCACTAATCACTCTTCTTGGGGAGAGAGCCTGTAGCTAACATTCCGCCAAAGATAAGTTTCGTATTAGATTGGGAAGACAAGGCAAAGCCTAACCCTTATCCAGGTAAGGAGGTTTTGGGGTTGGTAGCACTATTTCTCAATTTAAACTTTTTTTTATCCATTTTCTTATCAATTTAATTTGTTTTAGCATTCTTAAAAAGTTAACCAAAAATTCCAAACCCTATTTGAATAAAACAACACATTAAACCACACCTCTAAGCCCAACAAATACGTATACCTCTGCATGTAAAACATTGCATGATAGATGTATAATTAGAGGAGCAATGTGCTGCTTAAATAACATCTGTAGGCAAAATGTAAAATCAAAGCATTCTTACATTAACTCAATGTTAAGCTCTCTTGGTATGCACATGTGTAGTTAAATTGTAGCATCTGTTCTATAGCCATACCACACCCAGCTCCTTCTCTAGATGGTTTCTGAGACGCAGACATCCGGGACCTGCTAAGGAAAGGTGTCTATATTTTGAGTTTAGCGACTCTTTAAAGCGGACCAACACCCTCCACAGTGAGTGTGTTGGCAGCATCGCTGCTATACGACTGAGGGGCAGAATGCTGGAGCCCTCCCCCTTCCCCCACAAACCTTACCTTGACCTTGCTCCCCTGGCAGGAATCCGGGGCTGCGATTGGTTGCCCGGAGCTCACGGGGGCAGTGGCCGCCGAATGTCCTATCCACATGAGCGCCAGACAGGCAATCATGGAGCTGGATCCCTGGCAATGGAGCAAGGTTAAGGTAAGGTTTATGGGCGTGCTGGGTGGTTATGTGCATTCTGGATGCCACCCCCCCCCCCCCCCCCCCCAGACACTCAAATAACAGTGGCGCTGGCAGTTACCAACACCTTTACCGAGGGTGTTCGTCCACTTTAATGGCAGTTACATGGTGTCCTTAATGCTCAATTGCTACACTTAGACTGGACAAAATCTACTATATACACTCATACTAGATATACTCATATATACTAAATATACTCATTCTAGGAAGCCAATGAGCAGGCCCTCCAGCCGAATAACCGCTTATCCGAGCTGAACTGGCCAAGGACTGAGGCATAAAGGAGAGATGTGGCACAGAGCAGCTCCTAGAATGGCTATACTCTGTCCACGAAGAGGGGGGCACGCTGCAGGGCATCTCAACAAATAATCAAATAAAAGGGGGCAAGCTTGGGGAGCTGGTACTATAACAAGGAAAAACAGAGCAGAGCGGGAGGATCAGCTGCCATATGATGTAACATAAGTATGCTTTGATTTTGTTCTTAGTCCACAGATTCATTCATTGCTGTACATCTACATAATGCTACAACATCAAATTCTTGCTACAATAAGAATCCTAGTTTTGAGCTACAAGAATGGTCAAAACTTTACCTAAATTCACTCAGACTATGAACTTTGATGTAAGCAGTGATTCAAACAGTCTGGAAATACATTTTATATATTTTTTAATGACAAATAATGGCACATTCCAGTACAAATAAAAATGTACTTTATTTTAAAAAAAAATTGTATGCCATTTTAATTTCAAAAGCATTTCATAATTGTAATTATAGCACAGGTTAAAGCAGAACAAAACCTGGGATTTTCAGTATCCTGGGTTTTGGGTCCTTTCCCAGGGCATCCCGATGCCACACAATTTGAAACCCGTCGAACTGGCCATAAAAATGTACCTCCCCGGTCACACAATGCATGCGCAGATTCTCATTCATAGTAAAGCTGGGCATACAGCTCTGTTTAAACACAGGTCCTGACAACAGGGAGAAGGAGCAGCCCCATCCCCAGTTTCCCTTTAGATGGGGGGACGCTCCAGTGCAGATGGCACAACTGAACAATACATTTAGGCAGTAGCATGGCGAGTTAACAGAAGACATCTACATGTAACAACTGCCAGGATTTAGGAGTGGGGAAAAAAAGCAATTCTGTGAGTACCTGTAGAATTGTTTTTGTTCTTGCATGGCACGGCCCGCTTCGGTATTCATGACTAATGGGTATTCCGCCACCAGGTGGCGAAGCAGCACTACAGAAAGCTGTGGCAGCTCCCGGCTCCCTATAAAAACGGGACCAACCAACAAGTTCCCAGCATAGACGAGCAGTGAGACAAGTAGCCGGGAGAGAATAAAGGTAAGAATGTAAAACCGGTAAAAAAAAACCAGATTTAACTTGGAACAATCACCAGAAAGAGGAAACCAAAAACAACTATAACAAGGGTGGGGCGAAGCGGGCCGTGCCATGCAAGAACAAAAAATTCTGCAGGTGAGTACTCACAGAATTGCTTTTTTCTTTAATGCATGGCACGGCCCGCTTCAGTATTCATAACTGATGGGACATCCAAAAGTAGTGTCCAAAGTAGGGCAGGATCCCCAATGAGTAACAGCCAGTAGTTCAAGTTACTACCGCCTGAAAACATTGCGGCCCAAAGCAGCATCAGCTGAGGCCTAAATATCAACCATGTAAAAAACTTAGAAAAAGTATGAACAGAAGACCCAAAAAACGGCCTTACAAACTTGTTCCACAGAATCTTGGTGCTGACAAAGCTCCAAGAGAGTCCAATAGCAAGCATGGAAAGAGCAGTCACACAAAAGGGAGGAGTCTACCCCTTAGCAGAATAGGTCTGAACCATCACCTGACGTATCCACTTACCGACAGTGGATCCAACAGGAGGCAAACCATTCCCAGTCTCAAAGTGAAACACAGAAAATTAGACTTCACAAAAGTCTCCATAGCACCAAAAAGAATATCAGAGCCCAGACCACATCCATAGAATGCAGAGTCCGCTCCATGGAAGTAGCTAGATTGGAACACAATGAAGGCAAGACAATGTCCTGAATAAGATGAAAGGCATACCCAACCATAGGCCAAAATCGGGCCTAAGTCTAACAGCGCCTAACTATAAAGACACTCAAAATAAGTATTTTTGATGAAAAAAACACAGCTAATTCAGAACTCACCTTACAGAGGCAATAGTCATACAAAAAGGGGGGCTACTCCAGGAGTCAACAAAGGGGCAAGGCGGCCTCACAGATAGACTCAAAAGGAGGCCCCTGCATAACCAGTAGCCCCAGATTCAGATCCTAGACAGATAGCAAGGCTACCTGGTGGGGGGGTGGGCGTACGTGAAAAAACACCCTGGAAAAAAAACCTATGCACCAGCAGATAATGGCAAGGGCCTGTTGGAAACACTTTTCCAGAGCTACAGACATGGCCATAGAGTGTACTTAAGACGAAGGTCCAAATTCAACCAAGTTGCAAGAATTCCAGAATCCCGGGAATAGAAAAAACAGCCTACAGGAAAGAGACTTGGAGTTCTACCAGTCAATGAAAGCATGCCAGACCCTGTAATAGGCGAGGCACGAGGACTTCCTCCTGGCCCCAATCCTGGTATCAACAGAATCAAGCAACTGCTAGACCATAAGATGGAAGCTCTCAACAGCCAAAAAGGCCTCCAGGGTGGCAGGTACCTGCTCTTGGGTTATGGAGCCCATAACCCTGCTCAGTAGAGGAACAGAGGGAACTCATAGAGAACCCGAACTCCATCCAAGGGAATGCCAAGGTATACAAAGTGAAGACCATAGGATCCTGAACCAGAGACAAATTCTGAAGATATACGATTATGGAGGGACACCACCATTCCATGACCGGATAATCCCAGCGGTGAAACAGGAATAGAAGCTCCCATTAGTTGCGGGACCATATCCCCAGCTGAGGCAGCCCCCTATCTCAGGAAGACCACCTCCCAGTTGTCCGCCCCTGTAATGTAGACCACTGAGATGCAGGGAACATTCTGTTCCGCCAAAGAGAATCAGGGAGAACCCCTTGAAGGCTAACTTGCCCCAAGTAACTCCCTGACGAATGAAATAGGAAACAGCCTACTGGACGTCTGAGCGGACAGAACAGTCTAACCCTGAAGCGGAGCGGACAGGAAGAAGCAGCAACCTGATCGTCCTCTGTTTCAGGAAGTTGATGGGAACCTGGGCCTCCAGTGGGCCCCACTGTCCCTGGAACTTCAGGGATTTTTCAGAAGTCTCCCCCCAAACGGCAGACTGGCATCTGCGGAGACCATCCCCCAACATGGGGGCAGAGAGGATCTAACCCCCAGAGGTACCAGGAGTTCAGTCTCCACCAGAGGGACCATCTGGCCAGAGAAGATAGATCAAAATCCCGCTCCAAGGACGCAGGGTGCCGATTACAAACAGACAAGAGGACTCAAGTGAAAAGAGCAAAGAGGATTACCTGAAGCAGGACACCAACAACAACTGCATCCCTGGACAATGTAGGGGTTAGGACACTATAACAGAGCCTAAGCCTGCAACTGAAAAACCATTCCCCTATTAATGAGGAAGGAACAACCTGACCTGGGAGATACTCAGAAAAGACAGCATCCAGGACGGGAACAGATAAAACTAGGAATGGCAGATTACCCATCCGATGGATTCTAAAAAGAAGATAACCAGCTGAGTGACTTGCACGACCCGAGAAAGGGACTTGGCCACAATCAGACTGACGTGCAGGTCAGGATTGGTGAGGATGCCTTGGATCCTTAACAGAGCCATCACCCTTGCCATTGTCATGGTGAACCATCTGGTGACCCTAAAGGGCCATAAATTAGAATACTAAATTTCAAGTGCTAACCACAGAATTTCTGACCAAAGACACAGCTGGGTCACTCAGGCCCAGACCGCAGGATAGGCGACACACAAGAGGAAGCAGCACCGCAGCCAGGAAGGGAGAAATCCTGACACGCAGCTCTCTAAAAATGGCGGCGGCAGAGGTACCTCGAGGGGCGGGCCGCGGGGAGACGACGTGATACGCACTCACGTGACCCGGCCGGCGCCATGACAAAGCAAAATCACCGGCGCAGCAGCTAAAAACACCAAACACACAAAAAACTTCAAAACACCCACAGATATTACTCCTTGCCGCTACCAAGCCCCCCCCCTCCCCCCCGAACAAGTCAGAGAGGGGAGGGGGAGAAGAGAGGGACAAGGAGGCAGCGGTGAGCAGCCATGGCCAGGGAGGGGGAGGGGGGGGAGGGACCCCTAAAAGGAACATAAGGGGACACAGTCCCCAACAACTCACCCCCTCAGAAGCTAGGGCAGGAACTCCGCATCCCACGAAGGCTCACCATAAAGCCTATGGCCGGCTACCCTTTGTGGCACAGGGTCTGCAGCTTGGAGCTGCACTCCAGGAGCACTTGACCCTAGTGCTCTTCTACCTTCACCCGATCTGTCAGCCAAGGCAAGGAAGCAAGTAGGGTCCAGAAACGGATGGAAATAGACATGCAGGGCCGCAGGCTTGGTTGCCCCGCTAACCTGCGCAAGAAAGATAGCCATCTTCTAACTTCGCAGTGTCACTGCAGAGACAACACTGGGAACTTGTTGGTTGGTCCCGTTTTTATAGGGAGCTGGGAGCTACCACAGCTTTCTGCAGTGCTGCTGCGCCACCTGGTGGCGGAATACCCATCAGTTATGAATAACGAAGCAGGCCGTGCCATGCATTAAAGAAGAAAAGACCAGAGTGTATATTGTGTAAAACAGCGGTACTTAACTGGTGGAAGGGGGTCCGAATGCGGACTGCAAGTGCCAGATTTCCGGACCCCTACCCTGACAGCCCTGCTCTCAGTTGCTAGAGTTTTTCATGCTCAGCGCTGTAGTGCAGTCTCCCTGGCAGTCCCTCTTCCAAAGACATGTCCTTACTCTGTGCCCTGGCCCCCAGCATTGCATACATTGCTGTTCAAAAGGAAAGAAGTCCTAGCATACCGAGTACACTGTACACACAACCTTGTATCTGTCTTTCTGCCCTATCCCCTCAGCCCGGATCCATCTGTATGTCTTCCCAGCTCTGCCATATCCAGCCCTGTCTCCTCAACGCTGCCATATCCAGCCCAGTCTCTCTGCCCCATCTACCCATCCCTGTTTCCTCAGCTCTGCCCTATCCAGCCTGGTCTTTCTGCCCCATCCAGCCCTGTCCCCTCAGCTTTTCCCTTCAAATTCCAGTCCTTTCAGCTTTGTCCATCTATCCCTCTTCCCCCAGTTGTGGGCATCTATTCTTGTGCTCCCACCTTTGCCAATCCATAGCTCTATCAATCCCCCACACCTGCCCATCCATTTCTGTTCTAGGTCTGCCCATCTATCCCAGCTCTCTCTCCATACCTCACTGCCCTTCCTTTTCGGTCTATCCATCCTGCTTCCTTACAGCTCTCTCCCATTTATCCTGCTCCCATGAGCGCCATTAAACAAAAAGCAGTGTGGCGTTTTTCCCTAGGGCCCAATAGGATGCCTAAGGGAGGGAAGCATTTTTAGTTTTGCCTGTGGAATCTATAGCCCCGCCCCCTGGTAAGCTGATCTCTAACACCCCCCCCGACCTTCACCGCTCACTGTATGTCAGTAAATTGACCTTCACAAGAAGTAGTACAGCAGAGCCAGAGCATGGAAAGGAAATAAATTCAGCGCTTACAGATGAGGACATTCAGGAGGAGTAAAGCGTATTTATATGGATGATAACCTAGCTTGTTTTGAGCAAGAAAGGGATGAAAAATATTACAGATCCTAAAATCAGCACTTTGAGACAAAAGAACTTGGAAGTTTAAAGAATTACCCCAGCATTCAGATTGAAAGGAAGATGGCCTTCTTCTGAATCAAAAGTACAAAATTTAAAAAATTGAAACTTTTGGAATAGAAAATGCCAAAGGAAGTCATGCATTTGCGCAAATAAAAAGTTAGCGTGAAACTGAGGACATGACTGCAAGCATCTTTACAAAGCACTTACAAAGGCATTCCAAAATAATAAAGATGGGCCCAACAGACTAAGTAGAACAAGAGAAACCTGGGTGGTCACTACCAGGGCACAGTCTTTAATTTAACATACATCCATATGGTAAGTTTGATTTTCTTCTTTACATGGGAAAGGGCATTTTTGCAACTGCATTTTACCAGACTTCAATATGATAAGTGCGTTTTTTCTTCCCAAACAGACTAAGCCTTAGCCATTGCAAAGGGCATGTTCCAGATACAACAGCCTCAGCTTATGTGTTTTGCATTATTATGTGTGTTATGCAGGTGGGACAACAGTTCATTAACTGAACAGTAGAAGGCACCACTAATGCATAGGTTTGCTAGTCTGTTTTTTCTGTATATTGACAATTTTTTTCCCCCGATTTAATCCTCCAGGTTAGAGATAAAAACCAATTTCCCACATAAACCAGTATACCTCCAGCAATGTAGGTCTACCAAGTGCTGCACACTGCATTCAACTATGCAATAGTCCCTCTTCCACTAACAGTGACCAGGAAGGTTTTCCAACAAGCATTAAAATTGCACTACTAAATGGTCAACAGAAAGCCCCTTTGAACCATAACTTTATACGTTTTCCGAAGTGCATGCTAATGAAATAGAAACAGGTGTATTTTTAGGGCGAGTCTACTGATCCAAAAAAAAGAAAAAAAACACTTCAAAAGTCATCAGGACATTTTCACCTTAAGAGCTATAGTTTGGAAACCGCCAATTCTTGCTAATCCATATTTATACTTCACAAGCAGATGGCATACAATAAGTTTAATCACTTCCACACAAATGGATTTCAATTTAGCCATTTATCACAGCAAGTTGGAAAAGAGGTGTACTTTATACGGAAAGAAGGATTATGAAACAGAGGATAGCAAATGTATCCCCTACAGGTATATACAAGCATCTGTAAAGTATGTACACATCAGTTTTACCTGCATGCTGCTACTCTGTACTACCTATAAATTGAAAAAGCTTGAGGCTGCAAAAAAGAAAAATCAAAGGAAATTACAGCTGGCAATGGAATGAAGATAGCAGGCAGATACTGTCAAACCATCTGTTGAGTAATTTTCTAATAAACTGGATTACTCTAATATACATATATATTAGTAACATTTTTAGCTACTTTGCAGTTTCTGCTGTCCTATGAAAGCACATTAGACTTAAAGCGGACCTTCACCCTGAATAAGAGCCTATCTTATATGTTTCCCACACCCTGTACATACAGATTAAAAATCATCCTACCTCCATCTACTTCATGTTATGAGCCTTTAAACATCCATGATGGCGGCTCATGGATCAACAGGCAGCCTGCAAACAGATAGTATCTTCTTACTGTGTTGCTCTGCATTCTGGGATTGTTGTCCTTTCCCTGACCCCAGCTCTGCTCTGTTTGAGCAAAGCACAGCTATAACCTCACCCCCTGTACTTTTGCTCCCCTCTCCTCACTTCCCCTCAGTATGTGATGCTTCTGAGTCAAGATGGCGGCCCCCGTATCCTAGAAGAATAATAAGCGGCTAAAAACGTAAAATACATTCATTTTAGATGCTGGGGAATAGTTTATTTTAAGGGTTTGGGCTTTTCATTAAATCATGCTGAAGGTCCGGTTTAAAAGTGGACCTCCTGATCAGGAATCCTGGATGTGAAAGCGCTCTGGGGCATAGAGGGCTCAAAAGTGGATGAGCAGAAACGCAGAAGGATGTCCCAAAGTGTAAGTAAGTCTTATACTAGCAATTCAGGCAGGACTATTCTCTTTATGTTTAGACACTGCAATTTCACTGATCTTCCATCTCAACAGAAGAGAATGGCAGTTATTGGAAGAAAAACAAACCAGAACTCACACAAACTATCAGGCGGTGCCATCCACAGTGCAACGGTAATCAATACTGCTTGGGAACTGGGCCAATTTGCCAACATTAGTTTCACATACTTTTGGGCCACTGCTCACCATACATTTTCATGTAGTCTTGTAGGTGCCACCCAGGAAGTAAGACACAATCTCTATTCTGCCAGAGAAACCCAATTCTCAGAAAAAAAACAGTATAAATCAACCTGAAGGAAAAAAAGCAATTCTGTGAGTACTCACCTGTAGAATGGTTTTTGTTCTCGCATGGCACGGCCTGCTTCGGAATTCATAACAGTTGGTTTATTCCGCCACAAGGTGGCGCAGTGGTACTGCAGAAAGCTGTGGCATCCCCCGGCCCCCTATAAAAAGGGGGATCAACCATAGAATTCCCAGCGTAGACAAGCAGTGAGACAAGAAGCCGGGAGAGAATAAAAGTAAAAAAATTTAAAAAAGGTAAAAAACCCCAATTAACTTAGAACAATCACCATAAAGAGGCAACCAAGAATAACGATAACAAGGGTGGGCCGAAGCAGGTAGTGCCATGCAAGAACAAAAACAATTCTACAGGTGAGTACTCACAGAATTGCTTTTTTCTTATTGCATGGCACGGCCTGCTTCGGTATTTATAATGGTTGGGACATCCAAAAGCAGTGTCCAAAAGTAGGGTGGGATCCTCAAGCAACAGCCGGCAGTTCAAGTCACTACCGCCTAAAGTACCTTGCGGCCAAAAGCAGCATCCGCTGAGGCCTTAACATCAACCTTGTAAAACTTGGAAAAAGTATGAACAGAAGACCAAGTAGCGGCCTTGCAAGCTTGTTCAACAGAAGCTTGGTGCTGAAAAGCCCAAGAGGCACCAATAGCACGAGTGGAATGAGCAATAACCCTAAAGGGAGGTTCCTTCCCCTTAGCAGAATAGGCTTGAACCACCGCCTGACGGATCCACTTGCGGATAGTGGATTTAGCCAGAGGCAAACCCTTCCTAGGTCCAGAAGAGAGAACAAAAAGAGCCATCAGTTTTCCTGAAAGGCTCAGAAGCGACCAAATAAAACTTCAGAGCCCTGACCACATCCAGAGAATGCAGTGTCCGCTCCTTGGAATTAGCAGGATTAGGACACAATTAGGACACAATGAAGGCAAGACAATGTCCTGATTGAGATGAAAAGCAGACACCACCTTAGGCAAGAAATCCGGCTGGAGCCGAAACACCACCTTATCCTGATGCCTCTCAAAATAAGGAGGTTTGATGGAAAGCGCCGTCAGCTCAGAAACTCGCCTTACAGTAGTGATAGCTGCCAAAAAGCTGCCCTACGAATAGGCTCAAAGGGAGGACCCTGCAGAGCAGACAACAACAGATTCAAAGTCCCAGACTGGTAGCATAGGCTTACGAGGTGGACGCACGTGAGTAACACCCTGGAAAAAGATTTTAACCAACCGGTGGTTGGCAAAGGATCTTTGGAAAAAAATTGCCAGAGCTGAAACATGGCCCATGAGTGTACTCAGTTGAAGGCCAGAATCCAAACCATGTTGCAAAAATTCCAGAATCCTGGGGATGGAAAAAACCCGACAGGGAAGAGACTTGGACTCACACCAGGCAATGTAAGCATGCCAGACCCTGTAATAGATAAAGGACGAGGACTTCTTCCTAGCCCGAATCATGGTATCCACAACAGAGGCAGGCAACCCCTTCTTTGTCAAGATGTAGTTTTCAGCAGCCAAGCCGTTAAAGCCAGCGTTTGTAAATTGGGATGTGTAGCAGTCCCTGAGTGAAGATCTGGATCCCTGGGCAAGACGTACTGGTCTACTGCCAACTGCGCGACATCTGCGAACCACACCCTTCTTGCCCAACAGGGGGCCACCAGGATGGCTGGCACCCCCTCCTGAGCAATCTTGCGCATGACCCTGCCCAGTAGAGGGAACGGAGGGAGCACATGGGGAAGCCGAAAATCCGTCCAAGGCATTGCCAGTGCATCCGTGGCAAAGGCCAGAGGATCCTGTGACAGAGAGACAAACTTGGAAAGTTTGTGATTGTGACGGGACGCAAACAGGTCCACATCCGGCTGACCCCAGCGGTGACGCAGGGAGAGAAACACCTGGTAGTTGAGGGACCATTCCCCCAGACGAGACGTCCCCTTGTATAGGGAGTCTGCCACCTGGTTCTCCACCCCCGGAATGTATACCACTGAGATGAAGGAGACATTCTGTTCCGCCCAAGACAGCATCAGAGACACTTCCTTGAAGGCTCGTTTGCTCCAAGTCCCTCCCTGAGGGTTGATGTAGGCAACCGCCATCTGGTTGAGCGGATCTGAATAGCCCGACCCTAAATGTCTACAGGAAAGGTTTTTGAAGAACCACCAAAATCAACTTTTGTTTATCTTTCTGTAGGGCGGGCAGAAAATTGAGAAGCTACAGGTATGTCCCAAAGCCAGGATGGGAATAAGGACAGATCACACACTAAACACTTGACAGATCACATCATTGTTTAGTTTAGCAAAGGGTGATTTACAACATTGCCACATGCAGCAGATTTCCATCATGGGAAATAGTTAACTAAACATTGTATCAAAGAACAGGGTGATCTCAAGACCAAAAAACACTCCATATAAGCCAGTAAGAGCGATTGGCTACGACCAGCTAGTGTAATGAGTTTGGAAACGATAAGAGGGTTCTGATTAAGTGATCAGAGTGCTACATACTCCCGAGGAGGGTTGACCACATGCCCATTATGGGGTGTCTTCCCGTATTTTTATTGTTAATTCTCCCCAGAATGTTAAGGCACACAACTATAGTACAGAAATGCTTACTACTATCGAAACTTCCCTGCCTGTGTACCTTCTATCCTTCAGTGTGATACCTGCAAAAAGGCAGAGAGCAGACAGTAATGGACACCTGCTTCAACTGAGGCACTGCCTTAGCGGGTGGAGAGCTCTATCAGAGAAGAGCCAGTATGATATCCTTAACATTAAAACTGATGCCCAGCTTCAATTTGGAGTCTAAAAGGAAGACAATATGCCAATGTGGTAGAGGTACAGGAAATGATCCTGGGGGGACCCGCTACAGTGCTGCAAGAAATGATCCTGTGCAGGAGGAGAGTACACAAACAATCTGATACGTCTGGGATGTCCCAAAGCAGTAAAACAAAGGGTAGAGGCAGTATAAACCATTGACGGGAAACAAAGGGAAATTTGTGTACTCACCGGTAAGTTTCCCTTCTCATTCTCTTCCATTCCCTTCCATTCCAGGGCAACACCAGTAGCAACGCATGGCTTAACTTCAGCCGTAGGCGGGGACTACAAGCTAGGGAACAAAAAAACTCTTTCCGGCCTATATAGGGTAGGCTGTGGCAGGATATCCCCAGTTAATTAAAAAGCAGTTCAGCCACAACCCCTGGGAGGGGAGAAAAACTAACCTGTGCGTAATGCGCGCAATTAGAAACAGTGCAGAAAAAATAAAACCACATAGAAGGCATGAACTGCCACCAACACAGAGTACACAAATTTCCCCTCTTATCTCTTCCATTCTGAGGCACCACCAGTAGCAACGTGTGGGACATTCCCAAAGCAGTAGCCTGAATAAGGGTGGGACTGGACAGTGTAAGAACAGCCAACAACAGACTGTGTCAACATAAGCAAAGAACAGCAGCATCGAAACCTCAAGCTTAGACCCCCAAAGAGGGGTTCACCATTGTCTGCAAAACCTTACACCACAGAGTGGCATCGGCAAATGCCCTGACATCAAGTCTGTAAAATTTGGTGAAGGAGTGGCCCTCGCAGCCACCAGGCCCCTCCTTGGTCCTTCTAGGATCACGAATGAGACATCAGTCTTACATACCTCAAGTAGCGGCCAAGTAATACTTTAAT
The DNA here is from genome assembly GCA_027917425.1 of Gastrophryne carolinensis. Classification (NCBI taxonomy): domain Eukaryota; kingdom Metazoa; phylum Chordata; class Amphibia; order Anura; family Microhylidae; genus Gastrophryne; species Gastrophryne carolinensis. Next base: position 221,485,150 of record CM051234.1, read on the forward strand.
ACCCTGACCACAGAGGGAATGTAGGAGCCCCTCCTTATGGCAAGTGGGGCGTGCGCACAAGAAGGGTGGCACTATCTCCTGATTAAGGTGGAAGGGAGAGACCAACTTGGGCAAAAAATCCTGCTTCACATGAAACACTGCTTTGTCTTCATGCAGCACCAAAAAGGGTGATCTGATCGAAAGTGGTGCCAGCTCTGAAACCTGCCAGATGGAGGTGATTGCCACAAGAAAGCCATCTTCAACGTGAGTGCTGTCAGGGAAGCCTCCGCCATGGGTTCAAAGGGGGGCCCCTGAAGTGCTGATAGGACCAGACAGATCCCAGGGCGAGACTAGCGACCGCCAGGGAGGACAAACATGTACAATGCCCTGCATGAAAGTGCGGATTAACCTATGCTCCATGATCGTCTGTTGGGAAACGAAAAATGGACAAGGTCAAGATGTGGCACTTAAGGGTACAAGGCTGTAACCCAGCGTCCAGGCCTTGCTGGAGAAAGACCCAAATTTTGGGTACCAATAACCTCCTACTAGAGTGGCCCTTAGATTCGCACCAAGACACGAAGGACCACCAAGTCCTGTAACAAACAAGACAACTGTTTTCGCACAAACCACTAAAGCCAGTGCTGTAGAATTGGGGTGTCGCAGAGGACCCTGTTGCAGAAGAGCTGGGTGGTTGGGGAGTAGCCACAGGGGCTCCACTGCCAGGCTGACCAGATCTGTGAACCACACCCTTCTGGGCCAGTGTGGGGCGAGTAGAATGATAGGATTTTGTTCACAGTTGACATTCTTTAACATGCGACCCAGAAGTGGTAGTGGCGGGAATGCATAGAGCAGGCTATACCTTGACCAGGGAACAGCCAGCTGACCAACCGTCACGGCCAGGGGGTCTTGCACCCTGGACATGAATCTCTGGACTTTCTGATTGTGCAGAGATGCAAAGAGGTCCACCTTCGGCACTCCCCACCGGTCGCAGAGGGACCAGTTTCCCTGCTCAAATAATCTCCACCCCCAGAATGTGAACCGCCGAGATGCCACTCACTTCTTGGAATGCCTGAAAGCTCCTGGTTCCCCCGATGGTTTATGAAGAACACAGATAAGCATCCTTTTAAATCCCCCTGTTCCAGCAACATCATGACAGACCTTAGAGATTCCATGTGGAACTTTCTCACCCACATGTCACGTTCAGATGCCAGAAATTCAGGAACGGCCGAACAGACCCGTACTTCTTGGGGATGACTAATAGTACTGAGTAGAAGCCACAGCCCTGCTCTGGGGGGGGACTGCTCCCCAGTCCAGCAAGAGATCTATAGTGCAGTTTCAAGCCACCAGCCTTCCCCTGTGGAGGCCTGGTCCAGAACTCGTTCTATCTTGTATCCAGAAGAAACAACCTCCTGGACTCGGGATATCCGCTCCCTCCAGTGCAGAAGCCATCCCCCCACCCGATCGGGTGAGGGCGCCCTGTCAACCTTGAGAGGTCTTGGCTGGGGGCCTGGGCCGGTCGATATGCTGGTGTTTAGGATTCCCCTGTGGCTTTTGCTTACCTGAAGAATCCTTGCGGCGCCTGGAGTCTGTCGAACCTCTCAACTTCTGTAAGGGACAGAAAGTCGGTGACCTGTGAAACAAGGTCCTTAGTTTCAGTAAATGTGAAAGCCTTGTCGACTTCCCACCCGTGGCCTTCGGGACCAGATCATCCTGAGGCTCACTGAAAAGATGACCCCCCGAAAAGGGGAGGGCAGTAAGCATCTTCATGGAAGCAGTGTTGGCTGACCACTGTTTCAGCCAGACCGGTCATTGTAAGGTGACTAGCAAGGCAAGCCCCCAGGCGCACCAAGTTGTCCATAGTCTGCACAATATATCTGAAGACCTCCATAATGAAGGAGTTCAAGCGAAGTGCAGAGGAATGTGAACCTCCATGTCCCAAACGCCTCTTCTGCTGCTTCATCCAGACCTCATTCAGAGTCCGAGCCTGAAGTCGCAGGGAAACTGGGCGATCCAATGGAGGTGCGGAACCTGCCAGCTGCGTAAAGCGGTGCAGGACAGTAGTGCACCCAGCACACAGAGGTCCCTTGCCCAAGGTCAGGTGCGCTTGGCACATGGGACATGCGGCACGACGTTAAAATACGAAACCCCTCTGAGGCATCCAACATGGTAAAATGTCTGCTCTGACTGCTAACCAATACAGCTGGAGCGCTGGTCCCCACACACTTTTTGTCGACTACTGGTCAGACCTGCTGCACTACACAAAAAACAACCTCCCTACAGCTGAGATCAACACACCCGCCAAGGATGCAGCAGCTTCCGGACCGCCACCCTGCAATAACATGAACAAATGTCAGATTCCTAAAGAAATCAGTAAAAGTCAAAAGGCTTTTTCCTCAAAAGGGAGTGACCTGACCAGAGGAAGACCATGGGGAGGCAGCCACGCTAGAGCTGATCATGAGTCCAGGGGCACAGGGAAGCAATGCAGGAGCTGCCAAGCAACAATCTGGGGATGCAGCAGGGACCTCCGGGCACTGCATAAGATGGCAATGCTTCGTGCTGCTAGCGAGGAGGGTAGTGCCGCAGACCGCGCAAATGCAGCCCCACTCCCTCCCATCCTCCACTGTAAGGCCCGAGCAGGCCGAAGCCACGCCACCTGGCGTTTCACTTTGAGTTGGGAGGGGCAGAGACAACCCTGGGCATAAACCCAGGTTTTGAACAGAAAACTACCTTATCACAATGTTGCACCATGTAGGCTGATAAAGCATAAGGGGTTGCCAACTCAAAAACTCCGGGCAGAAGACTGGTAAAAAACACAATATTTGAGGACCATACATACAACCAGAGAGCCCAGGAGTTCAAACGGCTGTGGCTATAAGAGAACACTAAATCCCAAGGTTCCAAAAGAATGCTTTGGGGAGTCGAAACAGCTGCAAACAAGCTCAAACAACTGAGGTGCCTCAGAAAGTAGATCAGACATTGGAGGGAGTCTTCACGTGCAACTCCTAAAATGACACCATCTGCATACCAGTACATTTTTAGCCAGTCTGGGGCCCTCAACATGGTTGAAATTGCTTTCAAGCTGAACCTGGGCAGCACCCTGTGCATAAGAATAATGAAGGCAGGCCATAGACCAGGATGAACTCTTTCCAAAACTGGAAAGTCCATCTCAATCTACCCTGCTCGTGGCATTCCTGGAGGGGAATAAAGCCCTGGCCAAATAAAACTCAAAGAATGTTACCCATCCACCAGACCCAGGAGGTTTGAATACAACACAGGCAAAGTAAAGATAGGGCTTAAGCCTATCTGAGGTTGCCACAGCATCAGTAGAAGCCTTGGTAAATACAAGCTCTAAAAAAAAAAAAAAAAAAAAAAAAAACACTTGCAAGTAGAATGCTAAAAATTTAATTTGCTATTTGCAACCAATAAACGCTATTTTATCAGCCCCTTGCAAAGCAATCTTCTTACTGTAGTATTGAGATTCTAAGCCACTCAAAAGTTCAGATCTTTCTTAGCCCAGGTATCCCTGAAGAATTAGTGTCACATGGCAGCGATGCAATTCCTAATAGGTGGTAGGCAGTGGCTACTATGGAGACGTAGCAGCGCACATAAAAGGAGCAACATATGCAGTGTGCAAACAGTTATCTGATTGGCTGAGAAAGTATTGCAACAAGGGCATGCTCTTAAGCCATTGTTGCAGAGAATTAAAAGGTGTATTTAAGTAAGCCTTTCAGAATATCGTACAAAAGATGAGGTGGGGCCTAAAACTGCAAACATGGAAAAAAGTGGCTGAACCATACATGATACATACACATTTAAAGATAAAGTATTAGATGGAGAATACATCTAATAGAGAATACTTCTAACTTATTAAAGCAGAAGCCAACACCTATCCACCTACAATAAAAGTAATAGGTTAACCTGTGCTCATTCCCTTTAGAGAGCATCTCAGAAAAGGCAGGCAAAGCCAACAACGGTGTTTGTTACACATCAATGTAACGTATATCTAATACTCAGGAACCGTACGGAAATTCAAATAATATATGTTTTGTACTAGTTTGTAGAAGGGAAAGCATTTAAAGCTTTAATGTCTTTCTATACAGGGTGGGTGGGACATTTAAATGGTCTTATAAAGAGAAAGAAGGGGTTGAAGTAAAGATGATCCATTAAAGAAAGTTCTGAAAACCTAGCACCACAAGTTTAGAACAAATTGAGCCTTACAGATTTGACAGCCAATATTACAGGCATAGTATAAAGCAGCTACAATAATATAACTAAATATATTTGAGCATCTTTGCACAAAACCTACTTTAAAAAAAAAAGGGTTTTAAGTAAAAGCCTTAGTAGACTTTAATCACTCCAATGGCAAAACAACACCTCCAGGATAGAATAATTTTCTGTGCATTAGCATGATCTCTGGGCATGTAGTTACAGAAACCAAAGGACATATGGGCGTTGGTGCAGAGAAAAACATGCTTAATCAAATAAGAGGAGGAAAAAAAAGCTTTTAATTCACGGCAGGTCAGTACAGCATTTACAGCATCGGCTTTTTGTTTGCTGCCAAAGGGGTAACATTCTGAAGACAGACACAGCCCTTTAGCAAATAGTTCTAGAAAGAATTAGGGAAGACGAAGCCCGACACGTTCGGCAGCAAGTTGCCAATTAGACAGATGTCGTCGGGCCAGCCAAAAGCTTCAGGCAAAACGATCTCTCTCTGTGTGCAAAGAACGGTGTGAAGCCGAGTCTGCACAGCAGCTTTAGCAATTACACGTTTCTCCCGAACCCGCTCTCTGTCCCATTTTCTAAAGAATAAGGAAGGTAAAAAAAAAAATGTTCCTACGTTTCAGTTACAAAAAACTAAAAAAGAAAAAAGGGTCAAGTTACCCAAAATATCTAGACACCATACCCATTTCAATACATCACATGCATTCTACTAAGCAAATTCAATTTTCTGAAATGACTACACATTTCATACAAGTGGCTTAAGAGTTACGTCGGATTTTTGCACACCAAGGCCTGCTAAACGCAGGTCTTGATAATAACCATGTGGACAGTACTTAAGGTAAATCCCGGGAAAAAAAAGAAAATCACAAAACATTTGAACTGACACAGAAAGGAAACATAATTTAAATACAGCAACTCCGTACATACAGGACGCTTAATGTACTTACCGAGTGTGTGAAACAATATCCCCTTTATACAAAGTCAGTCACACATTTTTAAATCTTAAGCAAACGCCTGTCAGGAATCTCTCAGAAAATGGCAGTGTCGTGGAAGCAGAAGAGACATGTGAGAAATGTACTTGCAGAGCAGAGGTGACAGGTATGCAGTCAAACAGGCAAAAATGAGCCGTTTTAGGCAAAACCTGAACAATTTATGCTGGCACTTGGAAGAATGGATCAGTTCCTGCAGTATATCCTTGAAACACACACAGATGGAAGAAAAATCCTGCCACATTCTTGCTTTCTGCAAAGATTTTCTGCTAAAATCGCTTAGAACAGACTGGGAAAGTTCTGCAATCCAAATGAAAGCTCTAATGTCTGCTTGTGCAAAGCTCTGAACCAAGCTCCCAGGTAGCTGAATGAGTGACAGCCTTGCCAGCCAATCAGCAAGGGGTTTTCAGGAAAATCACCCCTTAATTTATTCAAAATTAGGTCATATGATACTATAGGAATTGCTATTGGCTTAGCAGAAATATGGTGTTAGCCTATTGAGGAAAAGGCCACCCATCTAAGCTCCCTTAAGGTTGTAGACACCTCTTGCCTACAAGCATAAAAGGAATATTAAAAAAAATATATACTGTACACTGAAAACTTACCAGAGAATCCCAAGAATGGAAGGGCCGGAGCTCAGTGATCCTCTGAGCTTTCTTCAGAGAACACTGAGGGATCAGGGAGAGCTCATCCAGGGAAGCATCTTGAAGGAAGCTAACTATTTTAGTTTTATATACCTCCTCCATTATCTCATCACCACTGCTGTAGTCTTCATCCAGAATGCTTCCAGTCTCCGAAGCACACTCGTCACTTTCAGAGTCCCTTTTATAGTCAATAAGATTTTTTTTGCTTTTGAATTTTTTCTTTGCTCCATTTTTCATCATTTCATTTTTAGATTTCTCAGCTGATTTTGATAGGTTATTGCTTTTTGAATTTTTTTTGTGCCGGTCTGGCGCTTCTTTGCCATTACTCACAACACTTTTGGAAGTGCTCTGAAAACCATCTGTTCAAGCAAAAACACACAATAACGGAATAAAAATGGGTTCAGTTTTTTTCTGGCATTTTATTAACAAATCACTTAAATGTAACGGAGGTCATAACGACAAAATCTAATGCAATGCATACCATATGGGATTAAAACAACCCATCATATGCAATGTCCCCAAAAAACCCACAAGCGTGGTAATGTAGGAATCTCTCGCTTTCTGACACTTGGGCGGGACCTAAGAGGCTTTAGATACTCCAATCAGAGAACGCTTTCTTACGTTCTACTAGGGTATACAACATACAGTTATGCATTGCTGAACTAATAGGCAGACCTTGTACAATAAAATGTCTGTCAGGGGACAAGCACACATGCAGTTACAAAGACAAGGGAGAAACTTAAGCACACTACTTAGTTTAGTATGAAGCCTTCATTACATTAAGTACTACAAGCATTGTTTGTGTTCTACCAAGCCCTCTTATCCATGCTTTGGCCAGCAGGGCAGCATTAGTAAGACCACGTGATAGGAGTAGCATCTGTTGTAAACTCCATGCTGGATTAGCTGACTGAGGGGTAAGGAGAGTATAGGTTGGCTTGGGTTGGGCAGAAAATCCTCAACTGAAAATAATATGCGTTAATACTACACAAAGAAGTATGTATAGCTCTCACATTACATCAATGTAATATATATGTTAAACTAGCCATCATGCATTTCTGATGGTTTTGTGCAGTGGTGTATGGGGTAAAAAAGTAGAGCAGCGTGGAGCCCACAGGGAACCCCCACTGCCGATTGGCACACTCAAAAACTTCCAGAATCCCATGCTGTTCAAATGCAGCATCAATCAGAATGCCTTGTCCTGCAGTAGCATCTTCTGTCCCTCAGCTTGCCCCTGCTGGCAGATATCAAGTCTGCTGGGAACGCAGAGCAGGCAGAACAAAGTGCTCTGCCGGCATTTGAACCAGGACCCTGGAAGCTAATATACTATTTTGCAGGAGTTTCCTCTAGGATGCATATAGCAGATGAGAAATCTATTTATAAATGTAGACTTTAAAAGGGATCAAACTTTCAGCTTTTGCCACTATGACACGGCTCCATCCTAACAGCTATCTCTTCATTCATGTCCTCTTGCTATCCTAAACTGAACATGGACAAAACACTACTACTCTTCCCACCATCCAATTCTGCTCCCATCTCCAACATAAACATATCTGTCAGTGACCTCTCTATCATCGCATCGGGGGTGCCCCGCTGTGTGAAACCCCACAGAACGCCCGGAAACACTCACCTCACCACGCTCCTACGCGGGCGCTCGTCCAATCAGAGCGCTCAGAGCCGCTGTGGTATGCACGCACAAGCGGCGTCAAACCACAGCGGCTCTAAACGCTGGAGGCCTCGTCTCGCGCTTCCCTCTATCAGGGAGTGCGCCCGCGCCGGCCATTCACAAACGGCCGGCGCGGGTGCACGCCCTGCTAGGGGTAAGCGCGAGACGCGGTCCACGCATGCGCCGTTGGAACGGGGGTGAGGTAAGATTTCTGGGCTTCCCGGGGGGTTTTACCCCGCGGGACATCCCGACTTCGGATGCCCCGCGGGGAGGGATCTGATCGGATCAGATCCCCCCTGGGTGTTGGTCCACTTTAAGCATGGAGTCCTGGTGTTATACTGGATGCCTATCTTTCATTTATACCACACTTCAGTCACTAGCCACCTCCTGTCTATAGCTCAAAAATATCTTCCACAATCATTCCTTTCTCTCACCTGATACCACTAAATGTCTAGTGCATGCCCAGATCAACTCACATCTAGATTACTGCAACACCCTCCTCAGTAGTCTACTGGCTAATAGACTGGCACCCCTGCAAATACTCCTCAAACTCTGCCCGCCTCATTTACTTATCCCCTCGCTCTTCCTATGCTGCTCTATTTGGTCAATCACTCAACTGGCTCCCACTTTCTGGAAGAATTCAGTTCAAATTTCTAACCCTTAACCTACAAGGCTCTCTACAACCAAGCTCCCTCATACATTCCATCACTAGTCCAAAATACCAACCCACAGTTTTTGCTCTGCTCATGATCTCCTCCTGTCCTCTATCTTGATCACTACCTCCCTCTCTCCAGTCAAGTACTTCACACATGCTGCTCCAATCCTCTGGAATGCCCTGCCTCATACAATTAGTCCCCTTACCTTAAACCCCACCAATTTAGAAGAGATTATCTGACTTAACGAACCCATATTACAGTCTTACCTCTCAGAACAATGGCCATCTGCTTAGTACATACCTTTTGTGACCCAGCATATTGTCTCAACCCCGCTACTTTTTGTCTTACCCCAGTACTTCTACCCTTTAGAGCTCCACAGAATATGATGGTGCTTAATAAATGGACTGTATAAAAAAATAGGCTTTTGTCCAGGAGGAGTTGGGTAAAACAGTAACAGTTATTGTCATTTTGTGATCTTGTCCACTCAGGGTTGACCTCACTTAGGTTCACTTTGGTTTGAAACTCTGGGGGGAAAAAACATTCTAAGGCGTTTTCTGGGAAGGGAAGTGGGTGAGGAATCCACAAACACAACTTGAAGAGGCCAGATATTGATTCTTTTATTCCATTCATACCAAAGTACAGTATTTCAGGGCCACCCTGGCTGGCACCTACCATCTGGAAAACATTTTGCTTCATACCCTCTTCTCTGAAGGGGCATTATACCCAAAGAATTGTCAAGTTTATGACATTTGGCATAACCAAAGAATAAGGTATGTGTTCTCAAGAACACAGGAAACTGTTGATAGCATCAGGAGAGGTGACTAGTAAAGATTGAAAGCAATAAAAATAGCCATTTAACAATCATCAGCTTAAAACCTTCTAGATGTAGAGAGACCAATAGAGAATTCCACTATTAGTAACACTTGAATCCACAATACTTTCAGGCAATAGGCCAATCACTAGGCTATTTATTCACCCCTCTTCTGCAGTTGCTGGCAGGGCATGCAAGGCACTGCTGTGCACATCCTGGCGATGTAGCATATCAATGTATGCATCAAAAAAGTCACTTCACCCAACACAGCAGCGAGAAGTGGGTGAGTATACTGCCATTCTTTTCCTGGTGGTATTGAGCAGAAGGGATGCCTGGGTGTGGGGGGGCAGCAGGGGGCATCATCAATCAGATGATGCCCCCTGCTGCCACTTAGCAAGAAACAAGGACAAGTTAGGAGACCATGCACGGAGAACACAAGGTGAAGCAACATGGGAGTTGCGGGCGCGGTGATTTATATTTGATGACCCTGTGATGCTGACTCTATGTGCCATTTTTTATTCTTGAATATTCAGGTTTGCTGGTGTCATTTAGCACGCACACGTGCACTTTGAGTATATCTTTATTGTTTCCATTCACTTATAACTGTTTGAACTGGGCGAGTCTGCCAATATATTTTCTGTGGAATTTAGTTTTTTATTCATTTTCACATATGAGGTATTGTTAAGAGTTGATACTTATTAGAGGTTTTACACTTTGAGGGTTTACACATACAATTTTTATGCCGGCATAAAATAACTGTTATAATAAGATCTAATAAGTGCACATAGGGTCTTTTGATGCATTGTTCCCCTTAGGGGGTTTTTTCATTAATATTATTGTGACCATGGGGTCATCCATGTGATTTTAATTGTCCAGTGTGTTTTTGTGTATTTTAATATCTCCTTTTTCATAATAAAGAATTTTGTATCCATATTGATATTGGTGCTCCTTTTTGAAGAAAGGTGTGTAATTGGACACGTCCACTTCAGTCTTGTTTAATTGTACTTTGTGGTTTGTCACCACAGACAAACGTAACTTTTTGAGATCCAGGAAAAAAAAATCTGTTAGTCTTACCCATAATGGTATTGCTACGAGTCATTCAGTATTACCCTTGGAGACTACTCCCCCTAGCAGGAAACTGAACAGAGGTGAAAGTCCTCCCCCTCTAAATCAGTATTTAAGAAAGAAACGATTATAAAACAAACAGGAGGGAGTAAAATGGAGTCCTCATGAGGACTTGTAGAAATACCAGTTACGACTAACAGGGATTTTCTCCCCTCGTCCTACAAGATGACCCTGCTGCTTGGCAGAGAGATGATCTAATCTATAGTGCCAGAGAAAGGTGTGGGGCTGTTGCTGTTCAACAAATTTCCTCAATGGAAGCCCCAGTCTTCTCCGCCTAGGTGGCTGACACTGCCCTTTTCAAAGGCACAGCCTAACACCACTGTTAGTGGTGTTAGACCACGGTTACGTTCCAGGTTGGAAAACCTTCGAAAGGAACCAGTCTCTTGTGTGCGACTGCTTTGAAAAAAAAAAAAAGTCAGTTGATCTTGTCTCAACTGAAGCTGCAGAAAGAGTGCCAAGATCTAGGCCTTAAACGTTCTAACCTCTATCAAACCCCTCTGGTAGAAATCACTCTTCTAATTGTTCACTTCAAAAAAGGAGTAACATAAATGAGTCTGGTTACTAATTTTCGACTGTCCAGCAAAGTTCTGATCACCCTGGCTAAACAACTCTCTTCCTTTAGGAGGGTCCTTTCAAGATCCATGCCGCAAGCCGAAGGCAGTCTGTATTTGGATGGAGAATAGGACCCTGATGGAGTAGATTTGGCAAACTCTAAAGCTTCCGGGTCCTCTTTATCCCATTCTCTTACGCTTGGTGAACCAAGATCAGCCACAAGGGTGCCATTAGTAGAACGTTGGCCCTTTCTCTTGCAATTTTCCTGATCACCTGGGATAGGAGTCTGAGGGGAAAAGTGTAAGCCAGCTGGAAGTTCCATGGTTGGGCTAAGCCACCCACTGCCAGTGCACCCTCCCCCCTCACTAGCTATAAGAAGGCTTTGCATTTGGAATTGCTCATGTAAGCAAAGAGGTCTATCTACGGGGAACCCCATCGAGAAACTGCCTGGAAAAAGGCATCCTGGTTTAAGCACCACGCTGTCTGTTGAACTTCCACCCTGCTCAGGAAATTCACAATTATGTTTAAGGTTTCAAAAGAGCTGCAGAAATTTAAGGAACCCAATCCTGAAGCGCTAACAAAACTAAGTCTGCAAGGATGAGGGAGGGTGAGTTCTCCTTAAAATTTATCTGCACATTCTTGCCAGCTATTGCTGGCAAAAAGTGCACCAGTTCAAGTTTTCCTGCCTACAGTTCTGGGTAATTTGAGAACCTATGGGCAAAATGCGAGAACCACGGCACATGCACTGGTTTCCATTGTAATCATCACTGGATCCTTTTGTCCTCATGGTCTTCCTCTTTTTAAGACCTCTGGATCTGAACACCAGTGCAGACTCTGCAGAGCGTCTTCCTGCAACCAGACAAACTGATCCAGTGACTCCCGATTCTGGTAGCATTGGGACAAAAGAAACTGCTGCAGATTTCTCATGTGCAGTTGTGTCCAAGGATCCGCCGGAACGAGGTTGACAAGAACCCTAGTAATCATTATTTCTCTCAGATTTACTAGAAGGTTCATAAGTAAAGACCTGACTGCCGATAACATTTTGGATAGCTTTTCTTCTGGTAGTAGGATCTTCTGAGAGGCACTGTTCAAATCGTAGCCCAGAAACCTGCAACATTGGCTTGGAACCAGACTCTACTAGATTGATAATCCAACCCAGAAATGCCAGAAGAACCCCCAGAGATATGTTCAGGAGTAAGTCATCGCCAGAAATAACCTTTGTAAAAATGTGTGGGGCCGAGGAAAGACCGAAAGGCAGGACTCTGAACTGAAAATGATTGAATCTCCTGCTCTATTTATATTGCAAAAAAATTGGCACAGAGATAAGCATCCTGGGAGATCCAGATTGACCATAAAGGCCTTCTACAAGGATGCTTCTCACTGAATAGACTCCATTCTGAACTTCTTGTAATATGTACAGGTTTAGTCTTCCTCGGTTCAGGATCACTCGGTATTTGCCCGAGTACTAAACTGTACCAAAAAAAAAAACGTGAATAAAAACCCCAACCTCAGTACTGCTCTGGTATGATTTCTATTACGCTTTTGAACCTGTTCCTGAAATACAACTGGAAAGGCCTTCCTTTTCCATTTCTCAGGGTAACTTGGTTACCAGGAAGGAGGGGGTGAGAGAAACTCTAAACGATATCTTGTTTTCCAAAGTCTGCAGCACAAATTGGCTCTGGTAGATTGCCTTATTCAAACATACAAAGGCACAGCCTCAACCTTATTCTTGTTCCACTGCAATCCAATGCACGGCTTAAACCGGACCTTCACCTTGATTTTTTGAAAAGCCCAAACCCTTAAAAAACGATTCACCAGCATCTAAAGTTAATATATATTTTTTTAAGTCACTTACTTATTCTTTCCCCCACTGGGCAGCAACTCTGCTCAGGATTTTAGGATATGGGCGCTGCCATCTTGACTCAGAAGCATGACACTTACTGAGGAGAAGAGAGTGGGATAAAGTACAGGGGGGCGGGTTATAGCTGTGCTTTGCTCAAACAGAGTATAGCTGGGGTCAGGAAAAGGTCAGCAATTCCAGAATGCAGTGCAACACAGTCAGAAGGCACTTCTGTTTGCAGGCTGCCTGATGTTCCATGAGCCGCTATCTTGGATGTTTAAACGTTCATAACATGCAGTAGATGCAGGTAGGATGATTTTTAATGTAAGCAATCTGTATGTACAGGGTGTGGGAAACATAAGATGGAGTGAAGGACCGCTTTTAAGGTATTCCACACCTTATAGATCAATTCAGGAAAAGAAGTGAATGCATGCTTGACTAAGGGATGATTTGGTCCTGAAACATATACCAGCGCTATCTGTGGCCTATGTTGGAGATAAGATCAGCTGTTAGCTGATGTCTTTTTAAAAAGAATGGAATAAAATAGACATTTCATCTTGGATGCTGGCACACATTTTCTGGGAGTTTGTGCACCATGCGGCTACAAACAGGGGAAGCCTTTCTCCCATTGGTCCGTCCTTGTCAGGACTGAGGCTCGGCCATCTCGGGAGGTTTGCAAATACTTTCCCTGGGAGTAGCAACTAAATACCCCTTAAGGTTTTTGAGTCAAGATTCCATACTTTCTTACATTCAGTCGGAAGCTAGCGTGGGTCTGAAGGTAAAGGACATGGCACCCCAATCTAGTCTCAAAATCCCCTCCATTCTGCGGTCCATGGGGTCATCGGGGTCATGCATGCTCCCCCCCATGTCCTCAAAGCCCTTAAGTCGGCTGACTTAGAGACTTGACCAAGGAGTGCATCACACTTAATCAAAAGGCTCTATGTCTTCTAGAAAATGGAAACTTGCGTTTAGGCGCACCTGGCATAAAAAAAAACTATGGATTCTTCCACTCCGCCTTAACCAACTCCTTAAGAGCTGCATGAACCGGAAATTTCTTGGATCTCTTCTCCAAAAATTTCTTGTACATAGAATCCTGAACGGATAGAGGCTTTTCCTCCGTCTTAATACCCCTTGTGCAATAAATATCATCCAATAATGCAGCCAATTCCTCTGGTAGAGGTCTAGACGAACTCAAGGTACCCTCCTTATCTAAAGGGGGGCACTCATTAAAGGAGTCTTCTGAAGTTCACCCTCACTTTTAGCTACTTCTGAACATGCCACTAGAGGGGTGGGTCCAGGAGAATTCGGATCGACCAAAGAAATGTTACCAGTTAAAATACCAGGCCTCATCTCCTGGGCAGGTTGTGCCTGTTATCTACAGACATAAGTTACATAAAGTCTTTTGCCCCGAATCCGGTAAAACTGGACATTTATCACAGGGCTTAATAGGCCTGGTATCTTTAGGCTTTTTAGGGGGAGGGTTAATTTCCCTATCCTCCTCTTTTTGCTTTAAGGGATACAAGAAGGCAAAGGGTAATTGTTACACCATTGTGTTGCGCTACATTTGGCACTGTCCTAACCACTACATTTTTAAATTGAAGGAAAATATGGACAAGATATCTGGGTTTACAGTTTTACCCGATTTCTCTTCTGAAAAAAGTAAGCATGGGCCTGGGATCTGTAATGCTGCATAATCAGCATTATGGGTGGGGTCTGTTCCCAGATGAAAAAATACCATTTTGTGATTACTCACCTGTAGAATTGGTATTATGAGTATACAGTACGTCCTGCTCCAAAAATAATACTTACAAGTGGGTTATACTTAGCCAGATGGCACAGGACTGCAGAGACATTGAAAATAGGCTCCTCCCGGCCCCCAAATACCCAGGGACCTCCCACAAATCCCCAGCATTGAAAAGCAGTTAACGAGAAGCCGGGAGAATTAAAACAACCCAACTATCAACTATAACAATGATAACAACCACCATACAGGGGATCCAAGATAATGCAAAAACCAAGGGTGGGTTGGAGCAGGACGTACTGTATAATCATAATACCAATTCTACAGGTAATTAATCACAGAATTGAATTATTCTTAGTATACAGTACGTCCTCCTCCAAATACTTACATGTGGGACATCCAATAGCAGTGTCCATAAAGTAGGGTGGGATCCCCAATAAAAGGCAGCAGCAGACAGTTTAAACCACTGCCGCCTGCAGAACCTTTCGGCCAAAAACAGCATCAGCTGAGGCCCTAACATCAACCTTGTAAAACTTTGAAAAGGTATGAACAGAAGACCAAGTAGCAGCCTTGCACACTTGTTCAACAGAAGCCTGGTGCTGAAAAGCCCAAGAGGCACCAATAGCACGAGCGGAATGAGCAGTAAGGCGGAAGGGAGGATTCTTCCCCTTAGGGTAGGCCTGAATCACAGCCTGACTAATCCACTTGCTGATGGTAGACTTGGCAGGAGCCAAACCCTTCCTAGGACCAGAAGGGACCACAAAAAGAGCATCAGTTTTCCTGAGAGGTACAGTAGCCACCAGATAGTACTTCAGACACCTAACCACATCCAAAGAGTGCAAAACCCTCTCCTTAACATTGCTAGGATTAGGGCACAAAGGAGGAAGAACAATATCCTGATTCAAATGAAAGGAAGACACTACCTTAAGCAGAAAGTCAGGTTTGAAACGAAACACCACCTTTTCCTGGTGTCTCTCATAGTAGGGGGGCTGAATGGAAAGCGCCGCCAACTCAGACACACGCCTGACAGAGGTGATAGCCACCAGAAATACAACCTTGAGCGCAAGAATGGCCAGGGCAGCACCCTGCACAGGTTCAAAGGGAGCACTCTGCAAGGCTCACAGAACCAAGTTCAAATCCCAAACAGGCACCATAGGCTTACGTGGAGGGTGCACACGAGTGACCCCCTGGAAAAAAGTCCTGATCAGAGGGTGCTGAGCCAAGGACTTCTGGAAGAAAATAGCCAGGGCAGAAACCTGACCCTTCAGAGTACTGAGCTGGAGTCCCATCTCCAACCCATGCTGCAGGAACTCCAAAATCCTGGGAATAGAGAACACCAAGCAGGGAAGAGACTTAGACTCACACCAGTCAATGTAGGCATGCCAAACCCTGTAATAAATGGAAGAGGTAGACTTCTTCCTAGCCTTTATCAAAGTAACCACAACCGAGGAAGACAGTCCCTTCTCCATCATGATGGAGGTTTCAGCAGCCAGGCCATCAAAGCCAGAGTTTGTAAATTGGGATGGCGTAGTGAGCCCTGAGTGAGCAGATCTGGCACTAAGGGCAGAACGTACTGATCTACTGCCAGCTGCCCCACGTCTGCGAACCACACTCTTCTTGGCCACCTGGGAGCCACCAGAATTGCTGGCACCCCTTCCAGAGCAATCTTGTGCAGAACCCTGCCCAGCAGGGGAATTGGAGGGAAGACATACAGGAACTGAAAGTCCTTCCATGACATTGCTAGAGCATCCGAAGTCAAGGCCAGAGGATCCTGGGACAGAGACAAAAGCTGGGAGCTTGCGATTGTGGGGGGACGCAAACAGATCCACATCTGGTTGGCCCCAACTGTGACAGAGGGATTGAAACAATGTGCTGCAGGTCCAGCTCACCAAGTGTGATAAAACATAACATTTAATGTAACATTTTAAAATATAGCATGAAGGTAGGATTAAGGGGTGAGGTAACCCAGAAACGCGTTACCTTTGAATGGGGAGCCCAGGATATTCACTCCACACAGGTCATGCTATATTTTAAAATGTTACATTAAATGTTATGTTTTATCACACTTGGTGAGCTGGACCTGCAGCACATTACTACAATTGGGACTTACAGAGGTCTGTCCGTGCTCCCAGGTGAAATATCTCAGGGGATTTCTGAGCTGTCTATCTTCTTGGGACTAAGAGGGATTGAAACACCCTGCTGCATAGGGACCATTCTTCCTGGCGAGAGGTCCCCCTGCTCAGAGAGTCCGCCAGGCGATTTTCCAACCCCCGGGATGTACACAGCTTATATGCAGGGGACATTGGCCTCCGCCCAAGTCAGGATCAGAGACGCTTCCTGGAGGGCCCCCTTGCTCCGGGTCCCTCCCTGATGATTGATGTAGGCAACTGCCGTCTGGTTGTCAGAGTGCACCTGAACAGTCAGGCCCCGAAGGTGAGTAGTCAAGTGAGCCAGAACTAGCCTGATTGCCCGTAGTTCCAAGACATCGATAGGTATGTGGGCCTCCTGAGGACCCCACCTCCCCTGGAACCACAGGGACTTCCAGAAACCCCCCCCCCCCAACCTGACAGACTGGCATCCGTAGTGACCGTCTCCCAGGGAGGGGTAAGAAAGGATCTGCCCCGTAACAGGTTCCTTGAGTCCATCCACCACAAGAGGGACCCCCTGACCCGGGGGGAGAGCACACAGACCCCGTCAAGGGACGCTGGGTCCTTGTCCCATACTGACAATAGGTGAAGTTGCAGAGGCCTCAAATGGAACTGAGCATAAGGTACCGCGTCGAAGCATGCCACCATCAGGCCCACCAGCTGCATCCCCTGCCTGATGGAGGGATGAGGACAAGCTAGGAGAGACTGAGCCTGTGCAATCAGACTGTCCACCTTCTGCTGAGGAAGGAAAATCCTTGCCTGAACTGTATCCAGATTCATTCCCAGGAATGGAGTTACCAAGGAAGGGGAAAGTGAGGAATTGGGGTGGTTGATAACCCATCCAAAATGACTCCAGAGTGGACACCACCAGCTGAGTATCCAACTCTGCCTGATGTAGAGACTGGGAAGTGATGAGAATGTCGTCCAGATAGGGAAGCATGCGTACGTCCTGACATCTGAGCAGAGACATCACGCCAGCCAGCACCTTGGTGATCACCCTGGGAGATCTGAAGTGAGGCCAAATGGCAAGGCCACAAACTGGTAGTGTTGATCCATCAGAGCGAACCTGAGGAACCTTTGATGACCTGGGAACACAGGAATATGAAGGTAAGCATTTTTGATGTCCACAGAAGTCATGAAATCCCCTTGGCGCAGGGAACTGATGGCAGAGCGCAGAGTTTCCATGCGAAAGCGCCTGCCCCTGACAAATTTGTTGAGGATCTTCAAGTCAAGGATGGGCCTGACTGACCCATCTTTTTTGGGTACTGTGAATAGATTGGAATAAAAGCCCTTGCCTTTTTCTCTTAAGGGGACCTGGCAGATGACCCCCAGCTCCAGGAGGCCTTGCTGGGTCATGAGAAATCCGGGATCTGATGAATCTTGGAGGGGGACAGGCAGCAAACTCCAACTTGTAACCGGAGGACACTACCTCCTGAATCCATCAGTCTCAGACATGAAGCCTCCAGACGTGAGCGAAGTGCTGCAGCCGCCCCCCCTCATCCGGATGGGTGAGGGCGCCCCATCATGCCTGAGGGGGCTTGGGGGATGATTTTGCTTTGGGACCCCAGGAGGGGCCAGGATGTACACGTCCTCTGCCCCTGCCCCAGAAATCTCCCCGGGTCCCATGAAAGGAAACCCCCTCCCCTGTCTGGCACCACGGTAAGGGGAGGAGAAGGAACCCTGACCCCGAAAGGGCCGAGATTGACGCCTGCACTGGGGTAACCTGCCTCCCTTAGCAAAAAGGTCCAGGTGGTCCCCAAACAGGCGCAGTCCTTTAAAGGAAAAAACAGTGAGGGCCTTCTTGGCAGCGTTGTCAGCAGCCCACTGACGCAGCCAAACCGAGTGGCGTATAGCCACCACAAGGGCAGAAGTTCTGGCACACATTCTGATGGTGTCATCCATGGCTGAGAGGACAAACTTTACAAAAACATCACAACTGGAGAGTGCATTGAACACCTCACAAGCAAATCATCAGGGGCACTATCAATATATTTCTGATAAGGGTTCTAGTGGCCCCTGCAGTAATGGCAGAGGCACAGACCGGGCGCAGCGCCGTCCCCGCACATGCAAAAGCGTGGGATGCCAGCTGGTCAATGCGCCAGTCCTCAGCATCCTGCAGGGTAGTAGAGTCAGGGGAATACATGACAGAGGTATTCGACAGCCCTAGAATCGGGGCATCCAGCTCGGGGGGGAAGGGGGGGGGGGGGTGACCAACACTTTACCACCTCAGCAAGGAAAGGGATACTTCCTATCCCAACTTTTTTTGGAACCCCGGGAAGTTTACTAGGGCGCTCCCATTCCTTGAGCACAAAGTTATGGAAATGTGCCTGCTCGTAAAATTCCAAACGATATTTTGCTGTATGGAAAAACTCCCCTCTCTGTCTGGGAGCCGCAACAGGGAGAGAGATGGACAGAACCTCAAAAATCTGTCAGTGTCATCCGGGGCCCAGGGGTCAGAGCCAGAATCGTCATGACCCCTTGGTCTCTCGTCAGATGAGCCTGAATCAGAAAAGAGCTCCCTTTCATCAGACGGGGTATAGCCACAAAGATTCCAAAACTCCTCAGTTTCCATAGGGAAAATAGTGACATTAGGCGTCAAGTGCCGCTTTTTAGCAGGGGCCTTACGCGCTAAGGACTTAGCAATCAACTGCTCAACAGTCTAGAAGACACATCAGGCTGAGAATCCCCACCCACTTGTATGCAACTCAGCAGGAGTGAGATTTAAGCTTGGGGGAGTAGGTGAAGTAAAACGAGGTGCAGCCACTGGCAAGCCAGATTGCAATGCAAGCACCTGCTCAGCACAGGTTACACAGACCCGCGCCTTGTCAGCGTCAGCATGAGGCTGCCCACACGCTACACACAGCCTTGTCCCGAAGGAACCCCGGTCACATTATCCTGGGATGCCTCCATATGGTGATTATAGCGGCGCTATATGCCAATAGGGAATAACGCTATATAGCAACCCCGGTTGCCCCAATAACCCGCTAGGGAAGTGGGAGTATTAACAAGACCTAACAAGTTATATAACTAATAAGGGGCCGGGAGAAGACAAAAGGGTTCGCCCCGCCTGAAAGACATAAGCAGCCAAGACCGTAAGCACACAGTAATAAAAGGAAGAATATAAAGCCGCCCACAAGGGCACTTACGGACCGCGGTAGGAAGAGGTCCGTCGCACATGAGCCAACCAAGGAGGTTAAAGATGGCGTCGGTATACCTCGAAGGGCAGGCCGGTATCAGCGATGACGCGGAGCGCGCCATAAAGGGGACCCGCCCCCCCCGAAGAGCACGAAGCCAGGACGTGACAAGCAGTCAATGACGGCGCACCAGCACCTGAGGTAATGCAGCCGCCAAGCGCGGAACAAAGTGTTGACAAAAAGAGCGTGCGGCCGAGGCAAATTTAAAATGACAGTAAAAGGAAGCCAGCGCGGCGGCTGACACAAGACAGACAGAATAGATATAAAGTGTAAAACACAGAATGCATAGCATACACATTTACACACCCCCCCCTCTTTTTCCCCGAAGGCTACAAGGAGAATGAGGGAGGACAGCGGCCACTTAAACAGGGCCCACCTATAGACAGGGGCAAGGGGCACTAGTGCGGGAGGGGCATCCCATAGAGGCTCACCATAAGCCTGAACCGCCTACCCTTTGGTGGGGGATTGCGGTGGAGCAGCGCTCCTAACAGCGGTGCTGCCTACCTTCACCCGACCAGCGCAGCCAAGGCTGGAAGGCATATTACTAGTGGAACGGGAGGGAATAGTCCTACAGGGCTGCAGGCTAATAGCCCCGCTCACCTGCGAGTAGAGAGCCATTTCTCATCCTTCGCAGCCAGACTGCAGAGAAATTCTGGGGATTTGTGGGAGGTCCCTGGGTATTTGAGGGGCCGGGAGGAGCCTATTTTTGATGTCTCTGCCGTCCAGCGCCATCTGGAGGAGTATAACCCACTTGTAAGTATTATATTTGGAGCAGGACGTACTGTATACTAAGAATAAGAATGTCATTAGCTAAAGCCCGATATGTCAGCCATTTCTGCTTCAATTTAAAAACGGAAAACAGTTCAGGACCGTGACAAATGTAGCCCGACACAATGGTGTAACAATTACCCTGCCTGCAGTATCAATTTGATCTTGGGAGGCACAGGCTAGGGAACAAATGGAAACATATAGGTAAACTGAAAGATATTAAACCAAGAAGGTTGGCACCGATCACAAACAAGATCTCCACCTCCTGGTTTCTCCTGAGGTATTGTTGCAAAGGGGTGACAATCTGCCTCCTGCTGCCACACACAGATCCCCCTCAACCGATCTGAACATCTCTGGAATCCAAGTGAGCCGCATCGTCCTGCACTGTGATAGGAAGAGTCTCCTCTGGCTCACATTTGGAGACAGCCCTGGCAACTACCAGACCGTGGGTGAGCTCTACCTGGTGAGTTAATGGGACAGGGGCTCAGGAGGCTTCTCCAGGCAGCTTATGGAGCTGAAAATAAAAAAAAAAAACCAAACAGGACGTTGCCTACTGTCCAGCCGTTTCCCTGGGAGGAAAAACGTAACATCTTTTCAGTTTGTGTTTCCTGCTAGGGGGAGTGGTCTCCAAGGGTCATCCTGAAAGACGAGGGGAGAAAACTTTGGGGCAAGTATAAGGGGTTTAAACACCAACAATAACATTATAAAAGGTTAATCACTCTGTTAACATTAAAAACAAAACTAGATTTGAGTACCCACTCAAATGATTTCCTATGGGTCTGTAGGGGGGCTCAAAAAGTATTCTTAAAAGGATTGTTATGTGATACAGGCAAGTAAGCCAGGAAAAAAAGCTGCCTCCACTCCATTTACCCACTGCCTTGGCAGAGAAAAAAAATGTAGCAAGCGGTACCACCCACATAGAACTTATTCCAGAAACCACACATTTCTCCCCGTACTCCAGGGAGGATTCAGAGTTTGTAATAAAATCCTATTTCCCTTGTTCTGTATTCAGATAAAAATAGGATGAGCAGGCAGTGTGCATAGGAGGCAACCCCCTGTTTTTTGTTAATTAAATCAATTCTCAAATCACAAGTGCCACAGGAGGCACGGCATGGCTTGCACTCTTGTGGCCCACAGCATCTAACCTTAGTCATCACACTGCCGGCCTCAATGCACCCAGCTGGGCTTCATATACCACCATGGACTTCGCTAACGTCCAATAGACACCAGGTAACATGGGTGAGGGAACCTTTATTGTTCCAGATCTGTCTGCCTCAAAATTGAGAGAATGCACGGGGGCCTTTGAGTTGTAATCCTGAACCCCCCTCCCCCTAAACCATTAGCCATGGCAACTCCCTATCTAACATGGAAAACTGTTTAAAAAAACTGTGGTCAATCCAAAAAAATCATTTTGTGATTACTCACCTTTAAAATGGGAATTATAAGTATGTCACACACCCCGCTTCCACTATTCATGACATATGGGTTATGGTCCAGTAGAGGAGCGAACTTCTGCAGAGATGAAAGCAAAAAAGAAGCGCCTCCCGGTCCATGAATACCTGGGACCTCCCATACATTCCCCAGTATATGACAGCAGTAAGGGGACCAGGAAGAGCTAATAAAACATTCCTAACTATAAAAAGGTTCACCATATAAAGGATCCAGAATACAAAAAAGGGCGGGATGAAGCGGGCTGTGTGACATACTTTACACCCATTTCACAGGTGAGTAATCACAAAATGGTATTATTCCAAGTATGTCACACCCCCCACTTCCACTATTCATGACATATGGGACATCCAATAGCAGTGTCCGTCATGGGTGGGGATCCAAATACAGCAAAAAAATGCACCAATTTAAACCACTGCAGCTTGCAGAACCTTGTGGCCAAAAACAGCATCCGCTGAGGCCCGCACATCAACCTTATAAAACTTTGAAAAAGTATGAACTGAAGACCAAGTAGCAGCCTTACAAACTTGTTCAACAGAAGCCTGGTGCTGAAAAGCCCAGGAAGCCCCAACAGCACGAGTAGAATGAGCAGTGATCTTAAAAGGAGGAACCCTCCCCTTAGCAGAATAGGCCCCAACAATGGCCTGGCGTATCCATTTACTAATGGTAGACTTGGCGGGCGCCAAACCTTTTCTGGGCCCCGAAGGCACCACGAACAAGGCGTCCGTCTTATGAATAGAAGTAGCAACCAAATAGTACTTCACAGAACGAACCACATCCAAAGAGTGCAAAACCCTCCGCTTGTCATTGCTAGGCCTAGGACACAAGGAAGGGAGAACTACATCCTGATTGAGATGGAAGGCAGAAACCACCTTAGGAAGGAAATCTGGTTTAAAGCGAAAAAACCACCTTATCCTGGTGTCTCTTAAAGTAAGGGGCCTGAATAGACAGAGCCGCCAACTCAGACACGCCGAACGGAGGTAATAGCCACCAAAAAGGCAACCTTTTGAGTGAGCACAGAAAGAGCCACATCCTGCATCGGTTCTAAGGGAGGCCCCTGGAGGCCGAAAGAACCAAATTTAGGTCCCAAACGGGAACCAAAGGCTTTCTAGGGGGCCGAACATGAGTGACCCCTTGGAAAAAGGTCTTGACCAGACGATGCAAAGCAAAAGACCTTTGAAAAAAAGACAGCCAGGGCAGAAACCTGACCCTTCAAAGTACTGAGATGGAACCCCAGATCCAGACAGTGTTGTAGAAACTCCAAAATCCTAGTAATCGAAAACACCCTGCAAGGTAAGGCCCTAGCCTCACACCAGTCAATATAGGACCGCCAAGTCCTATAGTAAAAAACCAAGTTAGTTACCTGGTAACTTTTTTTCTAAACATCCGTAAGGGCAGCATACGCCTGAGACCTCCGGGCTCCTCCCCTCAACTGGAACACATGACCACCGGCATAAAGTCTTGACTCCTCCCTGCCTTCACCAGTTGTTGTAGAGATCTGAAAGAAAAGAGGAGACAAGACCTACGACTCCACAACATAACACACCCCAACAATACCCCTCAAATATATATACTAGGGAGGGATCGGCGTATGCTGCCCTTACGGATGTTTAGAAAAAAAGTTACCAGGTAACTAACTTGGTTTTTCTCAAAACATCCTTCGGGCAGCATACGCCTGAGAGATAGGCGAGGACTACCTCATAGGGTGGGAAGTACAGCGCGAAGAACACTTCGGCCAAAGGAAAGATCCTTCTGGGAAAGAAGATCCAAACGATAATGTCTTGCAAAGGTCTTAGCTGACGTCCAGGTAGCCGCTTTGCAGATCTGATCTATAGAGACCCCAGCTTGCTCTGCCCAAGATGTGGAAATACTTCTTGTCGAGTGGGCTGTAACACCGCAAGGCGAGTTAACATCACTATAGGCCATCTTTATAGTATTCTTCATCCATCTTGCAAGCGTGACCTTGGAAACCTTCAAGCCTTTTCTATAACCCGAGAAGGAAATAAACAAACTGTCATCCTTCCTGAAATCTTTAGTTTCCTGAAGATATCGTAGTAGAAGGGACCTGACATCCAATGGCATCAGTTGTGGCTCATCTTCTGAGATGGATGGAATAATAATTTCCTGAGAGCGATGAAAATCTGAGGCCACCTTCGGTAGATAACAAGGATCTACCCTTAAAATGACACGATCAGGAAAGACTTGGAGAAAAGGATGTCTGCATGATAATGCTTGAATGTCGCTGATCCTTCGAGCTGAGGTAATGGCTACTAAAAATAACACTTTCCAAGTTAGTAGCTTGATGTCAAGGTTCTTGTTCGGATGAAAGGGTGGAGAACTTAACATGGATAAAACCTTCGCCAAATCCCATTGTGGAACAACCTTGCAAGTGATTGGTTTTGCTCGTTTGACAGCTAGAAGAAATCTTTTAATTATAGAAATAGAAGAAAGCTTCTTATCCAAAAAGACTGATAAGGCCGCTAATTGAACTTTAAGCGTATTAACGCTAAGGCCCATGTTGACACCATTTTGGAGAAAATCCAAAATAACTGGCGTTTTGGATGATGTTCTACCATTCTCCAACTTCCAGGACTTAAAAGTTTTCCAAACTTTAAGGTAAATCTTTCTGGTAACCAGCTTCCTACTTGCGAGCAGCGTATTAATCACCGGGTCTGAAAATCCCTTCCTTTGTAGCAAGGTGACCTCAGGGTCCATAGTGTCAATCTCCACCATTGCGGATTCGGGCAGATGACTGGACCTTGTGAAAGAAGAAAAGGAGATATCGGGATTTCCCAGGGATCCTGTATTGACAGCTCCACTAGCGTTGAAAACCAAGGTCTCTTTGGCCACCATGGTGCTATCAACAGAACAGTAGTTGGTTCTTTGACTAGTTTCTTCAACACCAATGGTAACAGACGCACTGGGGGAAAAGCATACGCCAGATTGAAGTGCCAGACCTGAGACAGAGCGTCCACCCCCAATGATCGATCTCTCGGGTTCAGAGAGAAGAAGCTGCTGACCTTGTGATTTCTTGCTGATGCAAATAGGTCTATTTCTGGAACACCTCTCATTTTGCAAATTGTTTGAAATACTTCCGGATTCAGGGACCATTCTGATTCCCTTATCTGTGACCGGCTTAGGAAATCTGCTAGATGATTCAGAGTCCCCTTTAGGTGTATTGCTGAAAGAGACTTTAAATTGACTTCCGCCCAAAACAGAATCTCCATTGCTACTGTCCTTAATCTTGAGGATCTTGTTCCTCCTTGGTGATTTATGTAAGCCACCGCCGTCGAATTGTCTGTTCTGATCTGTACATGTTTTAGATGTACCAGCGATTTCAGGGCCAGTAAGGATTCCCTTATGGCTAACAATTCTCTGAGATTGGATGAGGATTGGCTCACGCCCTTCGACCATTTCCCTTGGACTGTTCTTGCGTTGCAATGAGCTCCCCAGCCCCAGGCTGAGGCATCCGTTGTCACCACTATTTCTTTGGGGTCCTGCCAAAGTAGACCTTCTCTGAAACGATCTGCTTTTAACCACCAGGCCAGTGAACCCCTCACGTCCTCTGTGATCGGCAGTTGATGGTCCAGAGTCAGCTGGGAGCCGTCCCAATTCTTTAAGATCAAATCTTGGAGAATTCTGGAATGTAGCTGCCCCCATCTCACCGCTGGGAAGGAAGAGGTTAACAATCCGAGAGTCCTCCTAGCCTGTCTTATTGATGGAATTTGTTCTGAACATAACGTCCAGACAGCATCTTGCAGGACCGTCACCTTGTGATGAGGAAGAATAATGACCTGTCGGATCGAATTGATCTCGAATCCTAGGTAAGTCATGACTTGCGAGGGCACCAGAGAGGATTTGTTGAGATTGACAATCCAACCTGCATGAGATAAAAGGTGTAAAGTCAACTGAATGTTTTTCAATAACCTGTCTCTTGATTGGGCGAACAAAAGAAGATCGTCCAAATATGCGATTACTGAGATCCCCTGTCGCCTTAAGATCGCCAAAGGTTCTGCGAGAACCTTGGTAAATATCCTCGGAGCCGATGCTAGGCCGAAAGGAAGACAAACAAATTGGAAATGTAAGATCTGGTCTCCGTCCTTTATTGCAAATCTCATAAAGGATTGAGCCAGAGGACTCATTGGGACATGCCAATAAGCATCCTTTAAATCTATCGAGGCCAAGTAAGCGCTCTCGGGGAGCATACCCCTTACTGAAAATATTGTCTCCATTCTGAAATGTTTGTATTGAACAAGCAAATTTAGACTCTTTAGGTTCAGAATGAACCTGAAACCTCCTGAATTTTTCTTGACAAGAAAAAAGGGGGAGTAGAACCCTGTCCTCTGTAGATGTAGAGGCACTGGTACAATAACCCTCCTTGATTCCATGTCTGCTAGACTCAAAAACATTGCCTCTCTTTCCTCCCTTCCACATGGAAGAGGGGAAATCAAAAAACTTGAAGGGGGATTCCGGGAAAAGTCTATATGGAATCCTTCCGTAATACCAGTTAGGATAAAGGGGCTCACCAACATTTCTCGCCAGACCGTGCAATACCTCATAAGCCTGGCGCCAATTCCAACATTGGCGTCATTGCTTTCTGGGTTTAGCCTGATAGGTCCCCAGGAAGGTGGAACCTTTAAATGTTCCCCTTCTGGAACTAGGGACAGAGGAAGAAGCCGCTCTGGATTTCTTAGATGTTCCCCTATTAGGAAAGGGCCTTCTAAAGTAGGTCCTAGGAAAAAACATACGATCAAATGAAGACTTGGGAAAAGTAGGGAAACCCTTATTCCTGTCTGCTGTGAAGTCCAATACTTTGCCAAGATCTGACCCAAACAGATATTCGCCCTTGAAGGGCAATGCGCAAAGCCTCATCTTTGAACCAATATCTCCAGACCAGGTCTTTAACCAAAGAGTCCTGCGTATGGAATTGGTCACGGCTAAACTCTGTGCAGAAAATCTGATCGATTCAGCCATGGCGTCTGTAACAAAGGCTGTAGCAGAAAAAAGAATAGGCAAAGCCTTAAGTATTTTCTCTAAATTAGTTTTCTCCTGTAGGGAATCTTTAAGCTGCTGTAGCCAGAACCCCAAATTTCTGATAACACAATTGGACGCCAAATTTGTTCTCAGAACATTAGATTGCACCTGCCAGTCCTTCTTAAGGAGAGATTCCATTCTCTTATCTAGGGGATCATTAAGAACCCCAAAATCTTCAAAAGCTAAACCAGCTCCCTTAGAAATCTTGGCAAAAGGCGCATCCAATTTGGGACACTTCTCCCAAAGATGAGAATCCTCTTCTGAAAAAGGGTATCTACGTTTAAAACCCCGTGAGGTAAATGCCTTCTTTGATGGATCTTTCCATTGATCCAAAATCATGTCCTTAAGATAGTCATGAAATGGAAATGTATAGGCCGATTCTGGGGCTAAATCCTGATAAAATTTATCTTGGGTAGACTTAGGTCCTGAAACCTTTTCCTCTATACCCATAGACAAATAAATCATGTGTAAGAGGAAGGGTAATTCTCCAGGGGGAAAAAGGAATTTTGTCCTAGTATCCGCAGAACCGGAGGCCTGATCCTCTTCCTCCTGAGAGGAAATCTCCCCCTCTTCTGCATCCTCATCGGGAGTAAATGACTCCTGAGGGCAGAAGAACGGAGTATTAGGCAAAGGACCTGGATAAAAAGGCGTATCAAAGGAAGATAGTTGGGGAGGCATACTCTGGTAATTAGTACACTCTGGAGCCCTTTGAGCCATAGAAGAAAATGAAATTTGGTCTTTAAGCTCCCTCATCATTTTCATCAGGTCCTCATTATGCTCTTTATTTACCACCTTGTTAGTGCAGATTTGACAAAGGGGCTTAGTATAATTATCTTGAAGTTTCACATCACATAACGGGCATCTACGACTCTTTTTACTGGATTTGGATCCTGAAGAAGAGGATTTAGATAGATTCTTGGAAGTTTTGTCCGGGGTCTTAGACTAAAAGACAAAACAAAAAAGAATGGGATTCAGTATGCCCTTGATAAAATAAAAGTATAATTATAAGGGGAAATAAAAGACTTACCAGAGCAGAGCCGGGCCTCCTCCCACCAGAATCGGCAGACGGCGGTATGCTGGAAGATTCTTGCTCTCCATAAGAAATATCAGTGGTAAAATCTCCCATAGCGTCCAAAAAACCGTCCAGGCCTTGTTCTGCCATAGTTCTGGATAGAGGCACTGAAGCAACAGTATGCTAAACCCATATAAATAGGGTAGGAACTGATTGCCCATATTCCCCATTAACCCTTCATAATAAATGCTGAAGGGGAGGCCAAATAATACAAGTCCAGAGAAACAGTGTGTTGTACCTTTAAGAGCAAAACACGTGTCTCTGGAATAAGCAGGAATTAACCTAGGCGCTGGAATATGACATCAGCGCCTAGGGCGGAAGAGACCCAATAATATCCGGGTTAAGATACTTTATATAAAAAAGACATAGAAACCCGCGTGTGTACCTTATATTCCTGGCTACCGCCGCCGGAACCGGGAGCAGCCGCCGCCGCCGGGCCGCCACTGGGAGCAGCCGCCGCCGCCGGGCCGCCACTGGGAGCAGCCGCCGCCGCCGGGCCGCCACTGGGAGCAGCCGCGGACGCCGCCGGAACTGCCGCCCGCCGAACACCGCATCGCTGTGAGGAACCGTCCTCAGCAGCAGCAGTCGCCCACACTCGCCGCCGCCGGAGCTGGGAATCGCACGGCAGAGAGGTATGATGCGGAGGAAGTGCACTGACGTCACTTCCTCGCCAAGATTTAAAGTTACAGTACACCAAAAAAAAGATATATATAAAATTTTTTTTTTTTTTTTTTTTTGAATATATATAGGGTCCGGCAGCCCTGGTCTCAATTCCAAAATCATCCTCATTTAGAGGGAATCTTTTACTTACCCCCCTTTGTAAAAAAAATCAAATATACAAAGAAAGAGACTTTGGCCAAAAATCTCTTAGGGTATCCCGGGCCCCAGACATAAGTAGAAGTCTTCAGGATCGGGAAATGAACCTCCTGCCTAGGCCCATAGTACCGGACAATACTTACCTGAACCCATCGGTCCAGGAGCCAGTGGTCACGTTCCTTCCTCTGGAGGAACACGGAAACAACTGGTGAAGGCAGGGAGGAGTCAAGACTTTATGCCGGTGGTCATGTGTTCCAGTTGAGGGGAGGAGCCCGGAGGTCTCAGGCGTATGCTGCCCGAAGGATGTTTTGAGAAAATGGCTATAATCAAGGTTTGAATAACCGCCTAAGACAAACCTTCCTCCCTCAGGATGAAGGTTTCAGCAGCCACGCCGTCAAAGCAAGCATTTGTAAATTGGGGTAACGTAGTTGACCCTGAGAGATCAGATCCAGAGACAGGGGCAGCCTGTACTCAATCTTACGACGTCTGCGAACCAAACCTGTCTTGGCCACCTTGGGGCCACCAGAATTGCTGGAGCCCCCTCTAGAGCCAGCTTGCGCACTACCTTGCCCAGCATGGAGAAGAGGGGAAACAGGTACAGAAACCTCAGATCCCTCCAGGCAAGGGACAAGGCATCCATTGCCAGGGCCAGAGGATCCTGAGAGAGATACAAAGGTTGGGAGCTTGTGATTGTGCCGAGAGGCAAAGAGATCTACCTCTGGAGTCACCCACTTGTGACACAGGGCCCGAAACACCCTGTGGTTGAGACACCATTCCCCTCGGCGAGAAAACCCCCTGCTCAGGGAGTCCGCCTCCGTGTTCTCCACTCCCGGAATGTATACTGCCGAGATGCAAGGAACATTGCTCTCCGCCCATGTCAGAATCAGAGAGAATTCCCTGAGGGCACTCCTGCTGCAAGTTCCTCCTTGGTGATTGATGTAAGCTACCGCAGTAAGATTGTCTAATCGAACCTGAACTGGTAAACCCTGTAGGTGAAGTGTCAGACGCGACAAAACCAAACAGATAGCTCTGAGCTCCAAGACATTGATGGGGTTGTGAGCCTCCTGAGGACCCCACAACCCCTGGAACTGATGTTCTTTCCAGAAACCTCCCCAGCCCGACAGGCTGGCATCCGTGGTAACCGTCTCCCAACGAGGGTCCAGGAAAGACCTGCCCCTCATCAGATTGCTTGATTCCCAGGAACCCTGGGAGACATCAGAAATGACTGATCCAAGGACTGTGGACATCTGTCCCATTTCAGCAATAGATGGAGTTGTAGCGACCTCATGTGGAATTGAGCAAAGGGGACTGCCTCGAAGGAGGCCACCATCAAACCCACCAGAGTCATCCCTAGCCAAATGGAAGGGCGAGGGTTGGTCAGGAGAACACCTATCAGATCCTGAACCCTCTGCACCTTTGGCTGAGGTAGGAACACTCTGACCTGACTGGTATCCAGATTCATGCCCAGAAAGGAAATCTCCCTTGATGGGGAGAGAGAAGATTTGGGGAGGTTGATCACCCATCCGAACCTCTCCAGCGTCACCACCGTCCTGGTGTCGAGCTCCACCTGGCAGAGAGAGGAAGCTGTAATGAGCAGGTCGTCCAAATATGGCACAATGCGAATGCCCTGGGATCTGAGCAGGGCCATAATGCCCGCCAGAACCTTGGTATACACCCTCGGTGCCGAGGTCAGCCCGAACGGGAGGGCCACAAACTGAAAATGCTGATCTCCGACCACAAACCTGAGAAATCTCTGGTGTGTGGAAAATTGGTACATGAAGGTAAGCATCCTTATTGTCTATGTCATGAAATCCCCCTGACGAAGGGAACCGATTGCTGAGCGCAGTCTTCATGCGGAACCTCTTGGTTCTGATGAACCTGTTGAGAAGCTTCAAATCCAGAATGGGTCTTATAGGGCCATCCCTTTTGGGAACCGTGAAAAGGTTGGAATAATAGCCCCGGCCTCTCTCTGAAAGAGGCACCAGGCATATGACCGCCATGTCCAGGAGGTTCTTTACAGCCGACAGGAGCCCCTGCGCCGCCCGAGGATCCGAAGGCACCCGAGACCTTAGGAATCTGGGAGGAGGCCGGGACTCGAACTCCAGTTTGTACCCAGACGAGACCACTTTCAATATCCACTTGTCTGTGACCTCCTGGGCCCAGACCTGGAAGAAGAGGAGCAGCCGTCCCCCACACCCACAAGGGTGAGGGCGCCTCCTCATTGTTGAACTGGCTTGGCAGAGGGCTTGGGTCTGGAACCCCAGGTAGAGGCTGGACGGGCACGTCCTCTACCTTTGTTCCAGAAATCACCTCTAAATCCAGAGTAGACAAGGCCTCTGCCCCCTCTGGCACCGCGAAAAGGAAGGATTAAAGGAGCTTGCCCCCCGCAAGGAGCGACGCAGCTTCTTACGCTGAGGTAGCTTTCCACCCTTCGCCACAGAATCCAATTTGTCTCCAAACAGCCGCATTCCCAAGAAGGGCAAAGCTGTAAGTGACTTTTTGGCCGCAATGTCAGCTGCCCACTGGTGCAGCCAGACCATCAGAGCCGAAGTTCTACTACACATGGTAATCGTGTCGTCCATAGCCGACAAAACAAAATTCATGCACAATTCACACCTCTTAGGGTTGTGAATTCAACGCTGTCCGGGTTGAGCTGGGACCCATTTAACATGTCCCTAATAGACCTGGTAGCCACAGCCACGAGTGCTGATGCACAGACAGGCCGCAAGGCTGAACCCATACTGGCAAAAGCATGATCAATGCGCTTGTCCTCGCCATCCTTAAGGGCAGTGGCGTCAGGAGTATGTACAACAGAGGTGTTGGACAATCCTAAGATGGGCGCATCAACCTCAGGAGGGGAAGACCAGCGCTTCACCGTGTCAACCGGAAAGGGATACTTCCTATCCCATCCCTGAGGAACACCGTGAAGCTGACTCGGCTTCTCCCATTCTCTAAGAATCATGCTGTCAAAATGATCCTGATTTGGGAACTCTAAAAGCGGGGCTTAGAGAACCCAAAGAATTCCCCCTTCTTCGGAGGGGCCTCCGCTGGTGGGGAAATATCCAGAACCTCCAAGAGATGGGCCAGGACCTTGGGTGTATCCACAGCATCCCCCAGCGCCTGCCCGGCATCAGAATCAAAGAACTGCAATTCCTCAGTCTCAGATTCCTCAAACAATTCCCCCTCCTCAAGCGGGGAATAATCCGCCCAGTCAAGGGAGTCATAACCATCAAAATCAATTACCGGCGTGGCCGGTGACAGATGCCTTTTCTTAGCAGTGGCCTTTCTGCCCACTGAGCTAGAAATCATTTTCTCGAGGTTGGCCAGCCTAGCACATACCTCCGAGTGCGACTCCCCACTAATGACGGTGTCACTTGGGGTACGGATGATGCGGGGTGGGGTAGGTGAGGCAGGCGGCACTGACCCAGACGCCTGGGGTCCCGACTGCCGCGTTATGGCCTGTTGCGCACATGGTATGCAAATAAGTACATTCTCCCCCGTAAGGGGTACCCCACAACCCACACATAGCCGGGATTGCCCAGAAGGGAGCCCGAGCCTGGTATCCTGTGGAGCCTCCATATGGTGATTTTAAGGTAGTCGCAAGGACCCGAGGAAATTACGCTGGTAAGCAACCCGGGATGCCCCTTAAGTCCCAAGTGGGAGGATTTATTAGTGTCCCAAATTTCTGCTAGGGACCCTAGGACCGGGAGAACCCCCTTTTAAGCAAGGCACAGGGAGTCCTCCTGAAAGACACAAAGGAGTGGCCATAAGCACATGCACACACACACATAAAAAATGAAAAGGGACTAGCGCTGTCCCCAGTCAGAATGGGGCACATGGTTAAGTCAGGTACACAAAAAGGGGGAGCCCGGGAGGGCACTCACGTGTCTTGTACAATGGCTGCCACCGCTCGGCAGCTCAGAGAAGGAGAGTGAGAAAGGAAGAAGAAGGGGCGGGCCAGCGCGGATCGCGTGCCGCGCCTGGCCCTGCCACCCTATTCTCACAACCAGCAGCGCGATAGGCTCCAAAACAAAAGGGGGGCGGGCGTGTCAGCCCGGCCCCGCCCCCTAAACACAGCAGCCTGAGGGGAAGAAGCTCCCCTCAGCAGAGCAAAAAAAATGGCGTCCAGCCTGTAATGTGAAGCACCAAGCACACACACACACACACACTCACACCTGAATGACAGGAAGGAAAGAGGAAAAGTCTGCCCCCCCCCCCCCCCCCCCCCCACTGGAGGGTTAATAGAGGGACCCGGGGGATAATCCCGCACCAAGTATGGTGTAAGGGATATAATAAATATATAATTAGGGACAGGGCATCCCAAACCAGGATCACCAACCCGGATTCCGCCTACCCCTTTATATGGGGTCTCATGGGGGAGCATGGCTCCCTGAACACCTATTAAGGGGATTCCTACCCTCACCCGGACCTGCAGCCAAGGCTGGGAGGCTAATATTGGGCTTAATGTATAAAGGTCCGGGCAGAAATAGGGCAAAAAATGCAAGGAAGAGAAGCAGACATCTTCTAACTTGCTCGCCGTCCTGCAGAGAAGGAACTGGGGAATGTGTGGGAGGTCCCAGGTATTTATGGAGCGGGAGGGGCTTCTTTTTTGCTTTCATCTCTGCAGAAGTTCGCCCTCTACTGGACCATAACCCATATGTCATGAATAGTGGAAGCGGGGTGTGTGACATACTTGGGGAGTGCAACATTTGTTTTATTCCAACTTGTGCACTTGTCAGCATGACAAAACTTGCGGATTACTTTACTGCACATCCTCAGATCAGCAGAGGGTAAACAACTTCAAAAGCGAGCTGTGCTAGTTGTGAGCGTTGGGTAAGGCTAGTTCTGCCCCCATTCCGAGAAACTGCCCTTTTATTAAACTGAATATATTTAGGTTAACAGGAATATAGGATAACACATACTTGCTTTCAAATATCATTTAAACACAATGGATATTAAATGCAACTGCTGTGTTTTTATTGAGAAATAAAAAAACTATACCACAAAACTTTATAGAAAGGATTACATCACAGCTCTTTACCTTGTTCATCTTCAGCAAAGAGCTTCAGTGCCTCAAGTGCTTCATTAAAGGACCAGTCATGTTCCTGAAGCACCTCTCTAAGTTCCTATTAAAAAGCAAATATTGCATAAACAGTCTTAATCACATTAGCAACGGATCAAAAATCAGTCTAAAGCAACCAAATAATTGGGCAGTAAATTAATCTACTTACCAGGAAGAGATCAAAGACCTAAAGTACATATAATCTAATGCAAACTGTATAACCAAAAAAGCTAATGAATTCTAAAGAATATTGCCTGTAAATCCCACTATGTTTAGGATGTTCTCCTTACTATACATCTAAATGTGACATCAATAGGCTTTATAAAATGGTTGCCAAAATAACCATGAAAGAGAATGAAGAAAGGGCTGGACCTCTCCAACCAGAGAATTTGGGCTCATCTGGAGATGAGCCCCATTCAACAATAACCACCATTCTGTTGTCTATATGCTGCCATCAGAAAAGTAAGCATAGTGTCTGGGTGTAAGGCAAGCACTTCAACCGTTAGAGGGCCACTTGATAATTCTCACAGCAGGAAATGAGGCATGGATGAACTTCTCTGCAGAGGTGGGTGATCTGGAGAT
This sequence comes from Gastrophryne carolinensis, assembly GCA_027917425.1. Classification (NCBI taxonomy): domain Eukaryota; kingdom Metazoa; phylum Chordata; class Amphibia; order Anura; family Microhylidae; genus Gastrophryne; species Gastrophryne carolinensis. The sequence goes on from CM051234.1 coordinate 221,519,495, forward strand.
GCCCATGTAGACCAAGTGTTTTAATTTAAAAGGTTACAGGGGATATTGTATTGTGTGTTCATAAGCATTGCTGGAAACCACATTGCTACAACTAAACGCAGTAAGCAGAGTGCAGGAAAAGGATGCCAGCACGGTGTCCAAAACCAGGCACCATTGTGTCCACTGTTCAGTAGTTACACAATCACAGTGCTCAAAAACATGCCTACAAGCAATGGCTGGTTGGATGCTTTTTCCCAATTGTTTCTAGAGATTACTTCTCCATAGTCTAATCATTTTGCCTCGATCTAACCAATTGAATGTTTTGATTTGTGCCTTACATACTTATTGGGGGATAAACAGCTGGGTTTACATATTGCACAGATTGCATCATCCGAATATTAAAAAAATAACGCCATGGTTTACCTCTTTGTCCAGATCAGGGAAATGTTTCTGCAGCTTCTTTACACTGGACTCTTGTTTTTCCCACTCCTCATCAGAGCCTGAACTGTCAGTTGCAAACTGCAAAGGAAATTAAATCCCAGTTAGACGTACCATTTTTTTCTATGAACCCTTCAGAATGACCCACTGAGAGAGGGAAGCTCCACCCCCTGGGGGGAAACAAAACTGAACAGAGGTTAAAAGCTGTCATGAGGCCAAGCCAGGTCATGATTTCCCTAAAAGAAACCTGAGGATAACCTATAAACCTTTCGAGACATTGTTCTGGTTCTCTATTTTTTCCTGTGCGAAAACGACTGGGCACTGGATTTGATTTCTCTAGGTTGATTACCCAGCCCAAGGCTTTCAGAAGGAAAAGTGTCCTAACAGTCTGTTAGCAGTGCCGTGCCTCTTCTGACTTGTTCAGAAGTAACAGATCGTCTATGTATGGAATAATCGTAATTCCTTCCTATCTGAGGTGTGCTATAGGTTCTGATAATATCTTTGTAAAAGGGCAGACCAAAACTTTAGTTTCTGTTAGTAAGTTTTTACCAGACACATTTGAATGAGATAAAAGTGTCTAGGTCCTCTCCAAACAAGAGATTTCCACGGAATGGGATGCCACATAATTTAGCCTTGGAAACCAGATCACCTGACCGTGTTTTATGCCAAAGTGCCCTTCTGGCGCAAGCTAGCCCTAATAGCTTCAACTAAAGTGATCATCATGAAGGAAACTGCTAACAAGGGTAGGTAAAGTATCTAAAATACCCTCCACAGGAGTGTCATCCTCCAAAAAACCTTTCAAGATATTGAGCCATATTTCCATGCTCCTGGCAACAACATCAGTTGCCAGCGTCAGTCTAAAGGTAACGGAGGCCGCATCCCAAGCCCTCTTTAGAATGCATTTAATCATATGATTCATAGGATCATGGAGTGCCCCATATCCTGACAGTGTAAATCTGCTGCTCTGGACATATTACCCAATGGAGCATCTAATTTAGGACACTTGCTCAATGGTTCCTTGTCCTGGAGGGGAAATTTTCTTTAGCGAGTTAGGCATTTAAAAGACAATTCTGTGAGTACTCACCTGTAGAATTGTTTTTGTTCTTGCATGGCACGGCCTGCTTCAGTATTCATAACAGTTGTGTTATTCTGCCACAAGGTGGCATAGTGTACTGCAGAAGAGCTGTGGCATCTCCCGGCCCCCTATAAAAACGGGATTAACCATAGAGTTCCCAGCGTAGACAAACAGTGAGACAAGAAGCCGGGAGAGAATAAAGGTAAAAAAAAAAAAAAAAAAAAAAAGGAAAAAAAAAACCAATTAACTTGGAACAATCACCATAAAGAGGCAAGCAAGAATAACGATAACGATGTGTGTGACCGAGTCCTCTGTTTTTAACCAAGTTTAGAGACAGATTATAGACTGGCCTGCAAGCTAACAAGGTTGAGTGCTGTGGCTCCTTTAAGACTTTTGAAGAATAACGATAAGGGTGGGGTGAAGCAGGCCCTGCCATGCAAGAACAAAAACAATTTTACAGGTAAGTACTCACAGAAGTGTCTTTCTTATTGCAAGACAGTATCAGGGACACTTCCTTGAAGGCTCGCTTGCTCCGAGTCCCTCCCTGATGGTTGATGTAGGCAACCGCTGTCTGGTTGTTTGAGTGAATCTGAACAGCCCGACCCCGAAGGTGTGTGGTCAGCTGAGAAAGAACCAACCTGATCGCCCTCAGTTCCAGTACATTGATGGGAGCATGGGCCTCCTGGGGGCCCCACCAACCCTGGAACTTCAGAGACTTCCAAAAGCCCCCCAAGCCTGTCAGACTGGCATCTGTGGTGACCGGCTTCCAGCACGGGGGTCCTGCCCACCAGAAGGTTCCTCGAGTCCAGCCACCACGAAAGGGACTGTCTGGCCAGAGGAGACGGAGCAAATTCCTGATCCAGGGGCACATGCAGATAAGCATCCTTGATGTCCACGGTGGTCATGAAGTCGCCCGGGCAAAGGGTACTGACAGCGGAGCGTAGAGTCTCCATGCGTAAATGCTTAAATCTGACAAACTTGTTGAGGCCCTTCAAGTCCAGGATGGGCCTCAGAGAGCCGTCCTTTTTGGGGACCGTGAAAAGATTGGAATAGTACCCAACCCTGTTCTTGAGGGGGCACCGAACAAATGACCCCTGACCCCAGCAAGCATTGAACCGAAAGCAACCCTTGAGCTGACAGGGGGTTTAAAGACATCCGGGATCTGATGAATCTTGGGGGCGGCCAGGCTGCCAACTATCTTGTAACCGGAGGACACCACCTCCTGAATCCACCGGTCTGAGACATGGAACCTTCAGACGTGAGCAAAGAGCCGAAGCCGTCCCCCCACCCGGATGGGTGAGGGAGCCCCCTCATGCCCGAGGGGCCTTGGGAGGGGGTTTGGGCTTGGAACCCCAGGAGAGACCGGAACGACCACGGGATCTGCCACAGCCCCAAGAATCTCTGCGGCTACCTGAGAAGAGGGAGCCACAACCTCCTCTGGGAGTACGAAGGGAGGGGAGGGAGGGGAAGGAGGCGGAGGGCCCACGAAAGGGCCGGAGCTGCCTCTTACGCTGAGGCAGTCTGCCATCCTTGGCTAAAACATCCAGACGCTCACCGAAGAGCTGCAGCCCCGCTCACCGAAGAGCCGCCTTAGCAGTAGCATCAGCTGCCCACTGACGCAACCAAACAGAGCGGCGCATAGCCACCAAAAGTGCAGAGGCCCTACCACCCAGCCTCACAGCATCATCCATGGCAGTAAGGATAATGCAACAAAATCAGAGCAAAGCAAGAGGGCCCTATAATCCTCCCTCCTCCTACCAGCCATAGCGCCATCACAAAGACGCTTGAGCAGTTTCTTTAGGGCAATAGCTGTAATGGCAGCAGAACAGGCTGGGCGCAGCCCAGCCCCCACCCAAGTAAAAGCATGGCAGGCCAGCTGATCGCCGGTTCTCGCTGTCCCTCAGAGTGGTAGTGTCAGGGGAAGGCATGACCGAGGTATTGGACAGACCTAGCAAGGGAGCGTCCACCTCAGGGGGACATGACCACCGCTTTACTAGATCAGCAGGAAAGGGATACCTCTTATCCAATCCCTTGGGCACAGCGGGCAGCCTGTTAGGACGTTCCCACTCCTTAAGCACCATAGTAGTGAAATGTCCTTGCTCAGGGAACTCAAGGCGCTGTTTATCAGGGCGAAAGAGCTCACCCTGCTTCTTCTTAGCCACCTCAGGGGGAGCAATGTGCAACATTTCAAAAATGTGAGACAGCAGATTATCAGTGTCCTCAGGGTACCATGATTTCTCCCCGACGCAGAACCAGGGTCACTATCGCAACCCTCCTGCTGGTCCCCAGAGGAGTCCTGGAACAGTTCCCCTTCCTCTAGGGAATAACGTCCACCAGTGGCAACAAACTCCTCATACTCCTCTGTGGAGCGTGAGGGAGTGGAAGTCAGGTGCCGCTTCCTGCCAGAGGCCTTCCTAGGAAAAGGCCTGGCAAGCTGCCTCTCAATGTTGGCCACACGAAGTGCCAGATCAGACTGTGACCTCCTGCTATTATCCCCCTCACTGGGGGGAATTGCAGGAGTGGGGGGGCAGGCGACATCGAAGGGGGCGCAGAACTGGGAAGCAATGCAGGCAAACCAGCTTGGAGCACAAGGACACTTTGGGCGCACGGTACACACACCCCGACACTGTCACTCACAGGGGATACCCCACACATAGCACACAGACGGGATTGCCCCGAAGGACCCCCAAGCACGCTATACCCAGAAGCCTCCATATGGTGATTAACACAGGCCCAACCGGGATGCCCCCAGAAGTCAGTAAAGTGGGAGAAAGGAGTAGAGCCGGGAGAAACCACAACTCACTGGTATCCCGCCATAAGTAAAAACGATACATGAGCATCTCGCAGCACATGCATCACAAGACCAATAAAAAAAACCCCAAGGGGGACTCACGGACCAAGGAAATTGCAGGATCACAAAGCCTTAGACCACTGGATGAAGCGGCACACAGGAGGATACGGCACCGCAGCAAGAAAGGGAGAGAACCAGACGTGCAGCTAATCCAAAATGGCGCCGGCAGAAGTACCTCGAGGGGCGGGCCGCGGGGGGACGACGCGATGCGCGTCATCCTCGGCCCCGCCCCCTCCGAAGAGCGCAAAAACGGCGCCCACGTGACCCCGCCGGCGCCATGACTAAGCAAAAATTTCAAAGGTTATAGCGTCACCCGCCGCGGAGCGCAGTACAAAGTGGCGCAGCGGCTAAAAAACACCAAAAAACCACTGTACACAGCAAAATACACCACAACACTCGCCGCTACCACGCGCCCCCCCTAAACATAAGTCAGAGGGGGGGGGGAGAGACGAAAGACAGCGGCGAGTATCCAGGCCAGGGGGGAGGGGGGCGCGGGGCGCGGGGCGGGACCCCCTGAAGGAAAAGAAAAAGACAGTCCCCCAAAACTCACCCCCTCAGAAGCCAGGACAGGAACTCTGCATCCCTAGTAGGCTCACCATAAAGCCTATGGCCGGCTACCTTTTGGGGAACAGAGTCTGCGGCTTCGAGCAGCGCTCCTGGAGCACTTGCCCCTAGTGCTCTTCTACCCTCACCCGATCTGTCAGCCAAGGGAGGCAGAAAGGGTCTAGAAACGGGTAGAAATAGACTTGCAGGGCCGCAGGCTTGGTTGCCCTGCTCACCTGCGCATAGAGAGAGACATCTTGTATCTTCGCAGTTTCACTGCAGAGGAAACACTGGGAACTATATGGTTAATCCGGTTTATATAGGGGGCCGGGAGATGCCACAGCTCTTCTGCAGTACACTGCGCCACCTTGTGGCGGAATAACCCAACTGTTATGAATACTGAAGCAGGCCGTGCCATGCAATAAGAAAAATGTATTTTCTGGGAGTTCCCTCTTGATTATAAGAGATGAGTGAACGGGAAAGTCCTTCCAAACAAAAAAATACAATTCTGTGAGATACTCACCTGTAGAATTGGTATTATACGCATACAGCACGTCCTGCTCCAGATATAGTAACATGTCCTCCACCTGAGGGCGTGTTCACTGCAGACATGCAGAAAACAGGCTCCTCCCGGCCCTACATATACCGAGGGACCTCCCACAAATCCCCAGCATTGAAAAGCAGTGAGAAAGAGAAGCCGGGAGAAACCAACCACCCATAAAATGGCAATAATATCAATGATAATCACCATACAGGGGATCCAGAACAACGTGAAACCAGGGTGGGGTGGAGCAGGACGTGCTGTATGCGTATAATACCAATTCTACAGGTGAGTATCTCACAGAATTGTATTATTCTAAGCATACAGCATGTCCTGCTCCAGATATAGTAATAACATGTGGGACATCCAATAGCAGTGTCCATAAAGTAGGGTGGGATCCCCTTGAAAAAGGCACAGCCAACAGTAAAAGCGCTGTCACCCGCAACCATGCTACCAAGAGCAACGAGAGCAATGCTCTAACCTCAACCTTTGAAACCTTGTAAAGGAAGAACTGAACACAAGCAGCGGACTAGCCAGCTTGCTCAACAGAACCTAGTGCTGAAAGGGCCAAGCCAAGCACACACAGTAATAGAACAAAAAACCAAGAGAGAAGAAGAATCTTCCCCTAAAAGAATAGGCCAGAGTAACAGCCTAACCATGCTACTGCAAAAGAGGGTAGCCATGGCAACCTTAGAACTCTCCCCATCGGGGAATATGAACCCTGGTCTCAGGCGAGACCGGCAGGGATACTGAAAAAACAATACTCAGCAAGAGCCGGAACGTTTACTCTAGGCTCAGAAGGACAAAACCAACCGAGCAAGACCAATCCAAAGGGCACCTACACCGTGGAGGCAATCAGATCCAGTACTTAAGGATGGAGACACCAATAAGCCCCAAAGAGCATAATCCCTACCAGGGACAAGAGACAGTCCAGAAAAATCTCCAACACCTGCAGAGGAATACAGATCCCTTTAGCTCATAGTAATCAAGACAATAGCCCAGAGGCCGGAGGGTCTGGAATAAAGGAGAATAAAAACACCGCCTGGACCCAAACTCTGCATAAGGCGGAGCACCCCCACCTCATGGAGTACAGATATATAAACAAATATATATATATATATATATATATATATAATGACTAGGACCGCTAACAGAGCCATCCTTTATGGCACACTTCTGACTGGAGCAACCGCCCAAGAAGAGCGATATGAGGGAAGGAACAGGTCAGACAAGAACCGGAATAAGACCCAAGGGAACCCGTAGCAGGGCATCAGGAAAGTTATCCCCCCAAAGGGGAGCATAGAATTCCCAGGGGAATGTACCTAAGCAACCCCTGAGGAATGCTCAACACAGAAGATTGAACTAGACTTTTTGCAGTAGGCGAACAGGGCAAGCCCTAAAAACCTTAAGCCAACTTCAACCGTGCTGTAATAACTCTAGGACCCAGGGAACGGAGAACATCCCGCAGGAGAGAGAGAGCCAGTCCAAACAAGGCAAATTAGAACCACATCCAACATAGCCGGCAGAAAAGTAAGAAGAAGAGGAGGGAGCTAGGCCTAGCCCTCCAATAGAGACAAGACACCCAGAGATACCCATCTCCAATAGGGTGAAGGGCAAACCGTCCAATCGCCTAAAAGGCCTATAGATAGGGGCGACATAGTAAGGAGCCTGAATAGGCAGAACAGCCCTCATGAAAGAGCATACAGGACGACTGTCCTCAGCAGAATCTGCGAACCACACCCCACTGGGCCACCCAGGGCCCCAGCGTAACGGTTCTCCCTTTCTACAGCAATCTTGTGTAGAACCCTGGGGTGAAAGAAGGTAAGACATAGAATATAATGTTCTTGACAGAAAGGCAATACTAGGCCCCAATGGCCAAGGCCAGAGAGTTCTGGGACAATAATCCAGGGCAGAGTCCCTGTAATAGCAACGGGGCCCCACAAGGCCACACCGGTAAGGACTCAGTGAGACACTAGAATAGAACCTCCTGCCACAGGACGACAGCCATCGAAGCTAATACCAATGAAGTGCGAGGAATGTAAACCCCCACTTAGATCAGAACCAGAACCTTCTTGAAGGATCAACCTGTTCCGAAACCTTCACAGATAAAAAGGACAGGCCACTGTCCTCAGACTGACCGAGAGTCCCCCCCAAAAAAAAAAACAAGTCCTGAAGAGGAGTAGTCCAGCAAATTAGAGCCCACCAAAGGCTCACTGTGTCAATCCAAAAAAACAGACTGAAAATGGACCCCCTAAGGGGCCTCCCTTAGGAATCACGGGGAGTTTCAGAAGAAATAAATCCCCCCAGTCAACCTGCAAGACTTGGTACCCATGGTGACCATCTACAGGGAGAAGCAAGAAGGAAGGGAACGGTCCCAGAAATACTCCTTGAATTTACAACCTCAAGAGGAACCCCCTTAACAAGGTGGAAGCGTACTGACAGTTCCAGGGGTGCTGGAACCCTGTCTGGGATAAGTAACCTAAGGTGTCGCAGGGCCCAAGGGCTTCTGAGAATAAGGGACAGCATCTGGGCCGCCACCAACAGGCCCACCAGCTGCAAGGTGAAGGTAAGGTGACATCAAAAGAGGGCAAAGCCCTTTCCATAATAAGTCCACATTTTGAAGAAGGAGGGCTCTAGCATGAACCAAATCTAAATGCTGCCCCGTAGGGAGACTCCGAACCAGGGGACACTAAGTAAGTGAGGTGCCTGAGCACCAATCCAAAAGACTCCCAAAGGAGCCACAAGTCAATAGCCAACACGGCCTGACGCAGAAATTGGCGTCAGGAGTGAAGAAAGACAATCAAGTAGAACCTAGCGGGGACGCCACACGGACACGTCCAAGACATCACTCTCACACTCGCCTTGGTGAGTCGTCTGGGAGCAGGAGAGGAACCAAAAACAAGACCCCAATCGGCAGAGATGGTCCTTCAATACTGGCTAGTAATGGCCTCGGTGTCCTGAAGGCACAGGAGACCAAAAAAGGATCGTAGATCCACACGGGCATCGAGAGGCCCACTGGAAAAGAGCGACTGCGGCCCAACAGATAGATACCATGTAGGAAGTGCCTGTGAAGGTATAACTGCAAGGCCCATAAGGCCAGCCCGGGTCAGACTGCCTCATCCCAGAGGGAAAAGGTAACGTGGATGCAATCAAGTCAAGGGGCCAACCTGTAAGAGAGCCCAGACCCTGCAAGCCGAACTCGGCCTGCCTCAACTCCCGAAGAGAAAACAGGGACTAGAAGAACCCTGACAACCTCAGAAAGAGACCGCCCAGCAAACTCCATTCTGCATCCAGGGGGACTACCTCCTGTAACAACCTGAAAGAAGCCTGGCGCCCTGCGATAGGAGCCAAGTGCTGCAGCAGTCCCCTCGCCCAAAAGGGCGAGGGCGTCCCTTCATGCTTGTGCGGTTTTGGCAGATTTGGACTTCGCCCTGCCGGAGGTCCCAGGGCGTTGCCTGCCCCCCCCAAAGAGCTGTAAGCAAACTTCTGGTTCGCGCTTGACCCTAACGTAGGGAGGGGGAGGGGTGTCCCTGCCCCTAGGAGGCCGAGACAGCATTCTGCGCGATGGTGCCTTACCCTTTTTTCCAAAAAGGTCCAAACAGGCCCCAAATAAGCGTCGTCCTCTGAAAGGAAGGCCAGTAAGAGCCTTTTTTGTATCATTGTCAGTCCCCCACTATCGCAGCCAAGCAGGCGGCAAATAGCTACCACAAGAACAGAGGTTCTAGCGCACATCTTAATAGTGTCATCCATCGCTGAGAGGATAAACCTCACAAAAACCTCACAATCGGAAAGTGCATTAAAGACCTCCCAAGGGAGATCCTCGGGCTGGTGATCAAGTATCTTCCTAAGAAGGGTCCTGGTCGCCACCGCCGTGATGGCCGCGCCACAGACCGGGCGCAGAGCCGTCCCTGCACACGAGAAGGCGTGGGAAGCCAGTGTGTCAATGCGCCGGTCCTCAGCATCCCGAAGGGTACGATGAGTAGAAGCTGTCATGAAGGGAGGGTTAGCAACCCCAATAATAGGTGCATTACAGATCAAGGGAGGAGGGGAACCGCCACCACGCGCGCGAAGATCAACAAAATGGCGCCCAGCGAACCTCGAAGGGCGGGCTCGATGCTCGGCCGTGACACGGAGCGCGCCAATTCAAGTCCCCGCCCACTCCGAAGAGCGCGAAGCTCTGAGGTAATGGCAAGGCAAGGATACAATCACACGCTTAAGGATTCGTAGAAAAACCGTTACATCTAGTAAGGAAAAGGCGCCACAGCATCTAGACGACGCAGCAAACTATGTATAAGACATACGGCGGCAGCCGAAAACCGAATAAAGAGCAAGCAGCGCAGCTCTGACATCTCAATGTTAATGAAGGGCAGAAATAAGGCCATAAGCGTGACATACTGGTACACTGGGACCACCACACACATACCCCCCCTTTCTTTTCCCCCTAACTAGTTGGGGAAATGAGGGAGGATGGCGACCCTTTACACAGGGTCCAGCACTACCCGGGGTACGGGGCAATAATGCGGGAGGGGCATCCACTGAAGGCTCAGGATGGGTGGAAATAGTCCCGCAGGGCCTCGGGCTGTAAAGCCCCGCTCGCCTGCAAGAGCGTGATACTTCATGTCTTCGCAGTTCAGCACTGCAGAGAAATCTGGGGATTTGTGGGAGGTCCCTCGGTATATGTAGGGCCGGGAGGAGCCCGTTTTCTACATGTCTCCAGTGAACACGCCCTCAGGCGGAGGATTACCCACATGTTATTACTTATCTGGAGCAGGACGTGCTGTATGCTTAGAATATGTTTATACATTGTATACTGTAAAGCTAAAGGTTTCTCCTCACACTTAATACCCCATGTACCATAGACATCACCCAATAATCCTACCAAAACTTACGGTATTGCTTCAGAGGAGCCAGAGGCCCCCCATGGAGCCCTTATCCGGTATTTCCTCTTTAAGAGAGTCTACTGAAGAAAGTTCACCTTCACTTTCCTTCACTATGTCAGATCCTGTAACTTCTTGAACAGGCGCTGAACTGGGTAGATTAAATGACAGGTATAGATGCGACTAGGGAAAGAGGCTTAATGCATATAATGGAGGGTTCTGACTGGGGTGTGAGTGCGTCAGTAGTGAGTACACCAGGAGCTGATCCGGGAGGACTGCGAGTGTCCAACATTGAAGCAATCTCGTTCCTCATAGCTAGGCTCTCCCTGTACATAGCTGCCTAGTGGGTTTAGGATCCTTGGGCTTCTTCTTAGGGGGGTCTTTGACTTTATACTTGTCATTTGCTTTAGGTGAATTAGGCTAAGGGACAATTAAAATAACGTTTAGCATACATACACCAATAGGACTAAGATGCAAAAAAATTTATCAGGATCTGTATGTTACCGTTTTATCCTGAGGCATTTTGCATGGAGGTGTGAGAATCAGAAGAAGAAATCTTGCCTGCGCCTTAGGATATTTTTGCCCAGTACATCCAGACTCTGTTCTCGCCTCCACCACTGAACCCACTGCTCCTCGGGCTACACGAAGAAGCTTACACGTGGGTCGCCCACGTGTAACGAAGGCTGCGTCCGGAAGTGACGTCCGCACACAGACGGTCTGCAGCCACGTCCAAGATCATGGGAGACCCTGGAATGTCCAGGACTGAATCCTCATAGATCAGGTAAGTAGTGCAGAGAAATACAATTCTGTGAAGTACTCACCTGTAGAATTGGTATTATATGCATACAGCACGTCCTGCTCCAGATGCAGTAATTACATGTGGGTAATCCTCCGCCTCCGGCGCCGTGCACTGCAGGCATTTAGAAAACAAGCTCCTCCCGGCCCTACATATACCGAAGGACCTCCCACAAATCCCCAGCATTGAAAAGCAGTGAGAGTGAGAAGCCAGGAGAAACCAACCAACCAACCAAAACTGGCAATAATAACAATAACAATCACCAAAACAAAGTGAAACCAGGGTGGGGTGGAGCAGGACGTGCTGTATGCATATAATACCAATTCTACAGGTGAGTACTTCACAGAATTGTATTATTCCAAGCATACAGCACGTCCTGCTCCAGATGTAGTAAATACATGTGGGACATCCAATAGCAGTGTCCGTAAAGTAGGGTGGGATCCCCAACAGAAAAGGCAACAGCAAGCAGTTTAAACTACTGCCACCTGCAAAACCTTGCGGCCAAACACAGCATCAGCTGAGGCCCTAACATCAACCTTGTAAAACTTAGTAAAGGTATGAACAGAAGACCAAGTAGCAGCCTTGCAAACTTGTTCCAAAGAGGCCTGGTGCTGAAAAGCCCAAGAAGCCCCAACAGCTCGAGTAGAATGAGCAGTAAGACGAAAGGGGGGAGACTTCCCCTTAGTAGTATAGGCTTGAACCACAGCCTGACGAATCCTTTTACTGATAGTAGACTTGGCGGGAGCCAAACCCTTCCTAGGCCCGTGAGGCACAACGAAGGGAGCATCCGTCTTCCTGAAAGCCTTAGTGATAACCAGGTAATACTTGACACACCTAGCCACATCCAAGGAATGCAAAACCCTTTCCTTAGGGTTACTAGGATTAGGGCACAAGGAAGGAAGTACAATATCTTGATTCAAATGAAATGCAGACACAACCTTAGGCAGAAAGTCTGGCTTGAAGCGAAACACCACCTTATCCTGGTGTATCTCATAGTAGGGAGGCTGAATAGATAGCCGCCAACTCAGATACACGTCTAACCGAAGTGATAGCTACCAGGAATACAACCTTGAGCGTGAGAACAGCGAGAGCAGCCTCCTGAATAGGCTCAAAAGGAGCACCCTGCAGGGCCGACAATACCAGGTTTAAATCCCAAACAGGAACCGTAGGTTTCCGAGTAGGCCGCGCATGAGTGACCCCCTGATAAGAGGGTGCTGGGCAAAGGTCTTCTGAAAGAAGATAGACAGGGCCGAAACCTAGCACTTCAGGGTACTAAGCTTAAGACCTAAGTCTAGACCAAGTTGTAAGAACTCCAGCACCCTGGAGACTAAGAATTCCCAGCAGGGAAGAGACCTGGATTCACACCAGTCAATGTAAGAACGCCAAACTCTATAGTAGATAGCAGAAGAAGTCTTCTTCCTGGCTTGCACCATAGTAGCCACTACAGATGCAGACAAACCCTTTTCCATCAGGATGGAGGTTTCAATAGCCAAGCCGTCAAAGTCAGAGTTAGTAAATTGGGATGGCGTAGAGACCCCTGAGTTAGAAGATCTGGCAACCTTGGCAGATCGTACTGATCTACTGCCATTTGAACCACGTCTGCAAACCACACTCTTCTTGGCCACCTTGGGGCCACCAGAATCACGGGTACCCCTTCCAGAGCAATCTTGCGCAGAACTCTGCCCAGAAGGGGAATTGGTGGAAACACATACAGGAGCCGAAACTCCCTCCAAGACATTGACAGGGCATCCGTGGCCAGAGCCAGAGGATCCTGAGACAGAGATACAAAGCTCGGAAGCTTGTGATTGTGACGGGACGCAAACAGATCCACGTCTGGCACTCCCCAATGGAGACACAGGGCCTGAAAAACCCTGTTGCAGAGGGACCATTCCCCCTGACGGGACGACCCCCTGCTCAGAGCATCTGCCAGCAGGTTCTCCGCGCCCAGAATGTAGACAGCCGAGATGCATTGGACATTGGCTTCCGCCCATGTTAGAATCAGAGACACTTCCTGGAGAGCTCCCTTGCTCCGGGTCCCTCCCTGATGATTGATGTAGGCAACCGCCGTTCTGTTGTCTGAGCGTACCTGAACCGCCAGACCCTTCAGGTGCTGGGTCAATTGTTCCAGCACCAATCTGACCGCCCTGAGTTCCAGGACATTGATGGGTAGATGGGCCTCCTGAGGGCCCCACGTCCCCTGGAAGCGCAGGGACTTCCAGAATCCCCCCCAGCCCGACAGACTGGCATCCATTGTGACTGTCTCCCAGGAGGGAGCCAGGAAGGATCTGCCCCTTGTCAAGTTCCTGTGGTCCAGCCACCAAGCAAGGGATTGCCTGACCGAGGGGGGAAGCACCCAGATCTCGTCCAAGGACGCTGGGTCCTTGTTCCAGACTGACAGAAGGTGAAGCTGCAGAGTTCTCAAATGGAACTGGGCAAAGAGCACCGCCACGAGGCTTGCCACCATCGAGCCCACCAACTGCATTCCCTGCCGGATGGAGGGATGAGGGCTCAAAAGCAGGGACCTCGCCTGCATTGTCAGAGCTTCCACCTTCTGCGGAGGAAGGAATATCCTTGACCGAACTGTATCCAGAATCATCCCCAGGAACGGGGTCACTGAGGAGGGGGAACAGAGAGGACTTTGGGTAATTGATCACCCAGCCGAATGACTCCAGGGTGGACACGACCAACCGAGTGTCCAGCTCTGCTTGCCGCAGAGACCGAGAGGTGATGAGTATATCGTCCAGGTAGGGCAACACTCGTATGCTCCTTAGTCTTAACAGTGACATCACCCCTGCCAGCACCTTGGTGAACACCCTGGGAGCCGACGTAAGGCCAGCTGGCAGGGCCACGAACTGGTAATGCTGATCCAGCAGCGCAAATCTGAGAAACCTTTGATGTCCTGGAAACACCGGAACGTGCAGGTAAGCGTCCTTGATGTCCACAGATGTCATGAAGTCCCCTGGGCGCAACGAGGCAATGGCCGAGCGCAGAGTTTCCATACAAAAATGTTTGTTTCTGACAAATCTGTTTAGGATTTTTAAATCCAGAATGGGTCTGACTGACCTGTCCTTCTTGGGCACTGTGAAAAGGTTGGAATAGAACCCCATGCCCCTGTCTCTTAAGGGGACCTTGCAAATGATCCCTAGATCTAGAAGGTCCTGCACAGCCAGCATCAAGACCCAAGCTGAGGCAGGGTCCTGTGGGATCCGGGACCCGACGAACCTGGTAGGGGGCCGTACAGCAAACTATCTTGTAACCGGAGGACGCTACCTCCTGAATCCACCGGTCTGAGACGTGGCGTCTCCAGACATGCTCGAAGTGCTGCAGATGTCCCCCCACCCTGATGGGCGAGGGCGCCCCTTCATGCCTGGGGAGTCTTGGGAGGGGCTTTGGGCTTGGGCCCCCAGGAGGAACTGGGACGGCGTCCTCTGCTGGGTCTCGCGCAGAGCCCTGGAACAAGAACAAAGGACACTCCTCTACCTTGCTTAGCCCCACGGTAGGGGGTCGAGTGTGAGCTTGGGCCACGAAAGGGCCGAATCGGAAGTTTGCACTGAGGTAACTTGCCACCCTTGGCAAAAATATCTAACCTTTCTCCAAACAGGCGCAGCCCCTTAAATGGAAGCCCCGTAAGGGCCTTAGCGACGTTATCAGCGGCCCACTGGCGCAACCAGACTGCTCGGCGTATGGCTACCACCAGAGCAGAAGATCTAGCGCTCAGCATAATAGCATCGTCCGATGCGGATAGGATATAGTTCACGACAGTCTCACAGGTGGCTAGAGCATTGGCAGCATCAGAGGGCAAGTCATCCGCCCCTTCAAGAGCAGTTTTAACCACCGTCCTGAGCGCCACCACCGTAATGGCTAAGGCTCAAACTGGGCGGAGCGACACTCCCCCAAAGGCATGGCATGCCAGTTGGTCAACTCGCCGATCTTCCAAATCCTGCAGCGTAGTAGTGTCGGGGGAGTGCATAATAGAGGTGTTGGACAGACTTAGAATTGGGGCATCGACCTCGGGTGGCGATGTCCAACACTTGACCAGGTCAGCAGGAAAGGGATATTTCTTATCCACAGCTTTAGGAACCCCATGGAGTTTGCTGGGATGTTCCCATTCTTTCAGCACAAGGCTATTGAAATGAGTTTGTTCGGGAAACTCCAACCGCGCCCTAGCGGTGTGAAACAGATCACCCCTTTGCCGGGGAGCCGCGGCAGGGGGAAAGAGGGATAACACATCAAAGATCTGGGTCAGCAGTCTATCAAAGTCGTCCGAGGACCAATGATCAGAACCAGACTCTTCCTGTCCCCTGGACTCGTCGTCGTATGACCCTGAGTCAGAGAACAGTTCCCCTTCCTCTGAGGGGGAATGTGCATAGGAAAGCAAGATTCAGGATTCAAATGACGCCTCTTGGCAGTGGCCTTGCGCGCCAAGGAGCCAGTAAGTACGTTTTCCACACTAGCCAGTCTAGTGGCCAAATCAGTATGAGAATCCCCACTAGTACTGGGGGTTAGGCTCAGGCTTGGGGGAGTAGGGGAAGCAAGGCGAGGTGCGGGCCCAGCCTCGGAAGAGGTGGGAATACCGGCTAGCGCCTGCTGAGCACGAGGGACGCAGACCCGTGCATTGTCACCGCTGCTAGGCAAGACCCCACAAGCTACACACAGACGGGCTTGTCCCAAAGGAACCCCGTTCACAATATCCTGAGATGCCTCCTATTATAAACAATATGCCAGTAGGGATTGACGCTATAAAGCAACCCTGGATGACCCAATGACCCGCTGGGAAGTGGTAGTGATTCTTTTAAATCTGGACGGGGCGCTACACCGGTCGCCCATGAGAGCAGCGAGGGGAAGCCCCTCTTCACCACGCGCATGTGAGAAAGAAATGGCACCAAGTGAACCTCGAAGGGCGGGCCAGAGCGGGAGATGACGCGGAACGCGCCAAACCAAACCATGCCCCCCCCCTGGAGAGCACGCAGCTCGAAGGCGCGCAGCCAATCAGAAAAAAGCAGTAGCTATGCAACTGACAACCGCTTTAGAAAATCACCTCAGAGAGAAAACTGACAGGGTGAATACGGGAATAAAACGCTGTAGCGCCCACGAACAGAGCCGCCGTCCGCGCCAAGTAAAAAACAATAAGGCGCTGCGGCTAACTTAAACCTAAGTGTGAAGCGCAGCTCTGACACTCGGTAACCGTCAAAGGCTATAAGTCTCTAGTGTAATTAGGGCAAGGTTAGGCCAACGTACACACAACCCCAACCCCTCTTTTTCCCCCCCACTAACGGGGGGATCTAGGGAGGAAGGTGATCCAAAATCGGGGTTCACCGTTGCACGGGGCGTGGGGGCACTGATGCGGGAGGGGCATCCACTGAAGGCTCACCATTTGCCTTAACCGCCTACCCTATGGTGGGGGATTGCGGTGGAGTCTAGCTCCGTAAGCACACACGGTGCTGCCTACCTTCACCCGACCAACGCAGCCCAGGCTGGGAGGCATATTCTTCACAAAGAGGACGGGTGGAAATAGTCCCGCAGGGCCTCGGGCTGTAAAGCCCCGCTCGCCTGCGAGAGCGTGATACTTCATGTATTCGCAGTTCCAGCACTGCAGAGAAATCTGGGGATTTGTGGGAGGTCCTTCGGTATATGTAGGGCCGGGAGGAGCTTGTTTTCTACATGTCTGCAGTGCACGGCGCCGGAGGCGGAGGATTACCCACATGTAATTACTACATCTGGAGCAGGACGTGCTGTATGCTTAGAATATAAAGTGTAAAAACTCTGTATTGAGTGAAATGGCGGAAGCAGTCTTGAAAGGGACAGCACACAACTAGTGCAGTGCCAGAAAAAATACTGGGTGGGATTGCCCTGTCCACCTATGAACTTCGGGTGAATTACACCTGAAAATTAACAATTCCAGGCTGAGTGGGCTTCTCCAGGCGTATCCTGGAGCTGAAAACAACCTAAAAAAAACAGCCTGCAGTCTGTCTCAGGGTTCCCAGGGAGGAAACACAAAGAACTTAGGTGGGGAGGAAGGGTGAGGCATTTAACCTCTGTTCAGTCTCCTCTCTCAGTGGGTCGTGATGAAGGATGATGGGAGAAAAACATTCAAGAATATCAAACTGAGGAAAGTCAAAGCTGACTGAGGCAGATTTGGCAACCACAATATTTATTTATTATAGTAGTAGGTCAGGCTTCCACACTAGTATAGGACATCACTAATCTTCGAGAATGCTTTAATACAGGTAGGGCATTACCATGAAGTGGGTGGACTAATAGCAGGAACCGCTGTGCCAATATAGTGGTAGGAAACTCCCTGATGTGCCATACAGATAGAAAGGGGCCTCAATGAGACCTGCACAGTCCTTACCACATTCACAGCCAGACATCTTACACAGAGCCACATGTAAGCCCAAATTCAGGTAAATTACTTACCCTTTCCATAGCAGCTGCTAGAGGAGCGGTAAACGCACTGAATGTTTCCCATTAGCCATCACATGGGACTTCTAAGTGGTGCAGATGCGGTTGTGTGGCAGCAACAGTACAATCAAGGGATTGGGTAGACTTGATGTGTCATCCCTAGTCTGGTCTCCTAGCAGACCGGCACTAAAAAGTGGTTGGTTATCCATACAGGCAAACTGCCTTAATAATGCTTGGGTATCGCTTGAGCAGATAGGGGACTAGAACAAAAAGATGTGACTTCTCCTGGCAGCAGGTCAGGAGCCTGGCTTCCTGTATTTCTGCCCAGTAAAAAACTGATGGGACAGGGTCTCTGGGCAGAACAATCAAACAACAACAAGGCCAGCTAATCTCAGCAGACAAAAAGACCCAGCCTGTCTGGGAGCCAAAGAAACAGAATAGTCAGCCAGTCTGACCACGTCTGCAAACCAGGTTCGCATTGGCGAATGAGGGGTGACTAGAAAGGTAGTGATGCCGGCTAGGCTTACAATCTTTAACACGCTAAGAAGAGTAGTCCACAGTGGTCATGCAAAGATCAGACTGAATGGGCTAGGATCACTCAACTCTTGGTCATATTGAAAACAACTGTGGACCTCCATACACTGAAGTTACTGGTGTCCAGATGCCCCCATTGTTTTGTCAGTTAATCCCACAGAATGTATGACTCGTGGCAGCTAATGTGCTTACCCACGTCAGGGCATTTCTGGTCAGCATAGGCGTGCATCAGTTGGAGAGAGCACCCGGCCAAAAAGCAGGGACGCCAGGCGCTCCATACATTCAAACTATTCTGACTGGCTGTTGTCACTATTCAATCTATTCTGATTGGAAGAGAGCCAATGCATGTAGGATCACCAGAGAGTTAATATCGCCTGTCCCTGAATGAGCTGCCCCAGCAAAGCAAACCAAAACCCAGGTGAGTGAAAAAACACTTTAAAGACAATTGCTTTTTGGTAAATACCTTTTGCATGACTAGCTATAAAAGGCACTTCTGAGACAACTTTAGTGCTTATGCTGCATTAAAAACTTTACGCTATACAGAAAGTTCTACTCACAGAAAAGCGTAGTATAACTATTAGAAATCTATTGCATATTTTAAACAAAAGGGTGTGCCTAACTAGGGGGGAAAAAACACAGCCGGAAATATCACTGTTATTACATGGAGACAGCCTGTCTCCAAAAGAAAATAGTCTGTTACATGTAGGCCAAGAAACAAGGGAGGGAGGGGAAAAAAAGATAGAAAAAAGGTGTCTAAGGTATAATTAGATAATTATAGCTAAACGGGTGCAATTTTCTGATTTTATGTACTATCAGAAATGTTGAAGCATAATTACCATCACACCAGGTTTTCAGGATGTAAGGAGTGCTATAAATCACACACATTATGTATGAGCTAGTTTTTTCTGATTGTTAACCATTTACGGACCATCACCAACTGTCCTGATGCTTTCATTTCTAATATGGTGAGGAAGGCTACAGACCTACACCCAAGAAGGGAAGTCTGTCCCTTCCCCTATAAAGTTCCCCCAACCCCCTAAGTTCCTCATACGCCCCTCCTCTCTCATCATGCAATGGTGAAAAGAAAGCTCTCAGCACACTGTTGGCTCTTTCAAAGAGTTAGCTGCTACTGCCTACAGCGGTGGCTTTCCATCTCCCTGTTGCATGGGGACACAGAGGCAGAAAATACAATTCTGTGAGTACTCACCTGTAGAATTGTTTTTACTATGCATGGCACGGCCTGCTTCAAGTCCTTACGTATGGGATATTCTGCCACAAGCTGGCGTAGTGTACTGCAGAAGAGTTGTGGCGCCTCCCGGTACCCTATAAAAACAGCATCACCTATACACCTCTTCAGTGTCGACAAGCAGTTATACAAGAAGCCGGGAGATAAAAAAAAAAAAAAAAAAAAGGTAAAAAACCCCAACTAACTTGGAACAATCACCATAAAGAGGCAACCAAGAATAAAGAAAACAAGGGTGGGGTGAAGCAGGCGGTGCCATGCAAGAACAAAAACAATTCTACTACAGGTGAGTACTCACAGAATTGTATTTTTCCTATTGCATGGCACAGCCTGCTTCAAGAAGTCCTTACGTATGGGACATCCAACAGCAGTGTCCGTAAAGTAGGGTGGGATCCCCAAAAAGTAGCAGCAGGCAGTTCAAACCACCACCACCTGAAGTACCTTGTGACCAAAGGCAGCATCAGCTGAGGCCTTAACTTCAACCTTGTAGAACTTGGAAAAAGTATGAACAGAAGACCAAGTAGCGGCCTTACAAACTTGTTCAACAAAAGATTGGTACTGAAAAGCCCAAGAGGCACTAACAGCACGAGTGGAATGAGCAGTAATCCGAAAAGGAGGAACCTTCCCTTTAGCAGAACAGGCTTGTACCACCGCCTGGCGAATCCACTTGCTGATAGTAGATTTAGCGGGAGGCAAACCCTTCCTACATCCAGCAGGAAGAACAAAAAGCATCAGATTTCCCGAAAGACTCAGTAGCAACCAAATAAAACTTCAGAGCCATGACAACATCCAGAGAATGAAGGGTCCGTTCCTTGGAATTAGCAGGGTTAGGACACAAAGAAGGTAAGACAAAGTCCTGATTGAGATGAAAAGCATACACAACCTTGGGCAAGAACTCCGGCTTAAGCCGAAACACCACCTTATCCTGATGCCGCGCAAAATAAGGAGGTTTAATGGAAAGCGCCGCCAGCTCAGAAACCTGCCTGACAGAAGTAATAGCCACCAAAACGGCTACCTTAAGAGTCAGAATGGGCAACGCAGCCCCACGGATAGGTTCAAAAGGGAGGACCCTGCAGAGCAAACAACACCAAATTTAAGTCACATGAGTAACTCCCTGGAAGAAAGTCTTAACCAGCCAGTGATTGGCAAAGGATCTTTGGAAAAAAAAAATGCCAGAGCAGACACCTATCCCTTGCGTGTACTAAGTTGAAGGTCCGAATCCAAACCCTGTTGCAAAAACTCCAGAATCCTAGAGATAGAAAACACCCAACAAGGAAGAGACTTGGACTTACACCAGGCAATGTATGCATGCCAGACCCTGTAGTAAATAAAGGACGAGGACTTCTTTTAAGCCTGAATCATGGTATCAACAACAGATGCCGGCAACCCCTTGTCCATTAAGATGGAGGTTTCAACAGCCAAGCCGTTAAAGCCAGCGTTTGTAAATTGGGATGACGCAGTTGTCCCTGAGAAAGAAGATCTGGATCCTTGGGCAAGACGTACCGATCTACTGCCAACTGCACGCCATCTGCGAACCACACCCTCCTTGGCCAAAAGGGGGCCACCAGAATGGCTGGTACCCCCTCCTGGGCTATCTTGCGCAGCACCCTGCCCCGCAGAGGAAAGGGAGGGAACGCATAAAGAAGCCGAAACTCTGTCCAAGGATTCGCAAGCGCGGTTGTCTCCCTGAGACAGGGAGACAAACCTTGGAAGCTTGTGATTGTGGCAGGATGCAAACAGGTCCACATCCGGCTGACCCCATCGGTGACACAGGGAGGGAAATACCTTGTTGCTGAGGGACCATTCCCCCAGCCGAGACATCCCCCTGCTCAGGGAGTCTGCTTCCTGGTTCTTCACCCCCAGAATGTAGATCGCCAAGATGCATGGTACATTCTCCTCCGCCCAAGACAGTATCAGGGACACTTCCTTGAGGGCTAGCTTGCTCAGAGTCCCCCCCTGATGACTGATGTAGGCAATCGCCGTCTGGTTGTCCGAGCGGATCTGAACAGCCCGACCCCGAAGGTGTGTGTGGTCAGTTGAGAGAGAACCAACCTGATTGCCCGCAGTTCCAGAACACTGATGGGAGCATGGGCCTCCTGGGGGCCCCACTGACCCTGTAACTTCAGAGACTTCCAAAAGCCCCCCCAACTGGTCAGACTGGCATCTGTGGTGACAGTCTCCCAGCACACACCAGAAGGTTCCTTGAGTCCAGCAACCATGAGAGG
Source organism: Gastrophryne carolinensis (assembly GCA_027917425.1). Taxonomy (NCBI): domain Eukaryota; kingdom Metazoa; phylum Chordata; class Amphibia; order Anura; family Microhylidae; genus Gastrophryne; species Gastrophryne carolinensis. The sequence continues at coordinate 221,540,999 of CM051234.1, forward strand.
GACTGTCTGACCAGGGGGGACAGGTCAAATTCCTGATCTAGGGTAGCAGGGTCCCGATCCTAAACTGACAAAAGGTGCAACTGAAGAGGTCTCATGTGAAACTGAGCAAAGGGAACAGCCTCGAAGCAGGACACCATCAGGCCCACTAACTGCATCCCCTGCCGGATGGAGGGATGGGGACACAAGAGCAGGGCCTGTGCCTGCTTCTGAAGACCCTCCACTTTCTGCTGAGGCAGGAAAACCTTGACCTGAGAGGTATCCAGAGTCCTGCCCAGAAAGGACCTCACTAAAGACGGAGACAGTGAAGACTTGGGATAGTTGATAACCCAACCGAAGGACTCGAGAGTGGAGGTCACCACCTGAGTTTCCTTCTCGGCCTGATGAAGAGACTGAGCCGCAATCAGAATGTCATTCAGGTAATGAAGGATGCGAATGCCCTGGTTCCGCAGCAGAGCCATCACACCCGCCAGCACCTTGGTGAACACCCGAGGCGATACCGAACGGCCACAAACTGGTAATGCTGATTCTCCAGAGCGAACCTCAGGAATCTGATGACCTGGAAAGATTGGCACGTGAAGATAGGCATCCTTGGTGTCCACAGTGGTCATAAAAAGTCACCCGGCCGGAGGGTACCGCCAGCCGAACGTAGCGTTTCCATGCGAAAGTGCTTGAACCTGACAAACTTGTTGAGACCCTTCAAGTCCAGGATGGGCCTCAAAGACCCGTCCTTTTTGGGGACCGTAAAAAGATTAGAGTAGTACCCCTGACCCTGTTCTTGGTAAGGCACTAGACAAACGACTCTTGACTCTAAGAGGCATTGAACCGCAAGGCGCAAACCCCGAGCTGACAGAGGGTTTTGAGACATCCAGGATCTGAGGAATCTTGGGGGTGGCCAGGCTGCAAACTATCTTGTAACTGGAGGACACCACCTCCTGAATCCACCGGTCTGAGACACGAAGCCTCCAGGCGTGAGCAAAGAGCCGATGCCGCCCCCCCCACGGATGGGTGATCGCGCCTCCTCATGCCCGAGGGGCCTTGGGAGGGGGTTTGGGCTTGGACCCACAAGAGAGACCGGGACGACCACGGGACCTGCCACGGCCCCAAGAATCTCTGTGGCTACCCTAGAAGAGGGAGCCACAAACTTTCCTAGAGGCACGAAAGGAAGAGGCGGAAGGCCCCCGAAAGGACCGAGACTGCTTCCTATGCTGAGGTAGCCTACCATCCTTGGCTAGGACATCCAGACGCTCACCAAAGAGACGCAACCCCGCAAAAGGGGAGCCCAGTCAGAGCCTTCTTAGCTGCAGTGTCAGCAGCCCACTGACTCAACCAGACTGCCGCATAGCCACCAAGAGGGCCGAGGCCCTACCACCCAGCCGGACAGCATCATCCATGGCAGTAAGCACAAAGGCAACAAAATCAGAGCAAAACAAGAGAGCCCTATAATCCTCCCTCCTCCTACCAGCCATGGTGCCATCAGTGAGACGTTTGAGCTTCTTCTTAAGAGCAATAGCTGTGATGGCAGCAGCACAAACCGGACGCAGCCCCGCCCCCACAAACGTAAAGGCATGGCAGGCCAGCTGATCCATGCGCCGGTCCGCGCTGTCACGCGGTGTAGTAGTGTCAGAGGAGGGCATGACCGAAGTATTGGACAGCCCTAGGACGGGAGCGTCCACCTCATGGGGGCACGACCATCGCTTGACCAGGTCAGCAGAGAAGGGATATCTCCTATCCAAACCCTTGGGCACCGTGGGCAATCTATTAGGACGTTCCCACTCCTTGAGGACCATATTAGAGAAATGGCCCTGCTCAGGAAACTCCAGGCGCCGTTTATCAAGACGAAAGAGCTCACCCGGTTTCCTCTTAGCCACCTTAGGGGTGGTGATGTGCAGGGTATCGAAAATGTCAGACAACAGTCTATCAGTCATCAGGGAGCTATGAATCCTCCTCGGAAGCAGACCCAGGGTCACTGTCGTACCCCTCCTGCTGGTCCCCAGAGGAGTCAGAGTCCTGGAAAAGCTCCCCCTCCTCTAGGGAGTCACGGCCACCAAAAGCATCATGTCCCTCATCCTCCTCAGCAAAAAGGAAGGGAGTGGGATCAAGGTGCAGCTTCTTGCCAGAGGCCTTACCAGTCACAGGCCTGGCAAGCTGCCTTTCAATGCTGGCCATGCGTAGTGTCAGATCAGAGTGTGACCCCCGCTAGTATCCCCCTCACTATGGGCTAAATGCAGGTGCGGGGGAGTAGGAGATGCCGAGGGAGCGCAGAACTGGGCAGAGAAACGCTCAACCCAACCTGGTCCGCAATAACACTTGGCGCACGACACACAAACCGTGCCACCACCACCTAAAGGGGACGCCCCGCACATGACACAAAGCCGGGATGGCCCCGAAGGACCCCCAAGCACGCCATCCCCAGCAGCCTCCATATGATGATTAACACAAGCGCAATCAGCCAGCACAGGGTAAGGGCTAATAAAAGCCACCCGGGATGCCCCCCAAGGGATGCCCCCAGAAGCCAGGAGAGGGGAGATAGGGGGGGGGGATAAGGAGCAGGACCGGGAGAAACCACAACACAGTTATCTCCGCCTGAAAGACAAACAGAAAAACACAAGCATCCCGCAGCACATGCCCAAAAGGAATAAGCAACCCTCGAAGGGGACTCACGGACCAAGGAGACCAGACGTGCAGCACACACCGAAGATCGCCAAGCCGCCAGGCCACGGATGGTAAAGACTAAACCGATCACCACCACAGCCCACGGAGGAAGAGAAGCCCCGGACACGCAGCAGCCACAAAATGGGGCCAGAACGAGAACCTCGAGGGGCGGGCCGCGGGGGGATAATGCTATGCGCGCCCCCCTCCCCCCGAAGACCGCGAAACAGCGCTCACGTGACCCACGCCGTCGCCATTACACTCAGAAAACGAGTTACAGCAGTAGCACCGGCAACGGCGGAAACAGCAGCGGCAAATAACCACCCGCCGCTACTAGAGGAGAGCGGGCAGGCAGCGGCAGGAGCAGGGCCAGGGTAGGGAGGGAGGGAACGGGAGAGGTAAAAACAAGGTGAAATAAACCAGCAACACCAGTCCCCAAAACACCACTCACCCCCTCAATAGCAAAGGCAGGATCTCCACATCCCTCAGTAGGCTCACCATAAAGCCTATGGCCGGCCACCCTTTGTGTTACAGGGTCTGCGGCTTGGAGCAGCGCTCCTCGAGCACCTGACCCTAGTGCTCCTATATCTTCACCCGATCTGTCAGCCGAGGCTGGGAGGCACAGAGGGTCCAGAAACGGGTGGAAATAGACCTGCAGGGCCGCAGGCTTGGTTGCCCCGCTCACCTGCGCAATATAGAGAGCCATCTTCTATCTTCGCCGTATCACTGCAGAGGAAACACTGGGGAGGTCTATTGGTGATCCTGTTTTTATATAGTATCGGGAGTAGCCACAACTCTTCTGCAGTATACTGCGCCACCTTGTGGCGGAATATCCCATACTTAAGGACTTCTTGGAGCAGGCCGTGCCATGCAATAGGAAAAGAAGATTTTATTCAGAGTTTCGAATGGGAGCCTTTATGTATCTGAAGCTGAAACTGAGTTTAGCTGGCAGGCAGAGGTTTAGTCTGCAGTGGTCCCGCAGAGATCAGACTGAATGGGGGCCAAGTATTCACCAGGGCATCCACCATGAAAGCGGAGGATCTTGGCAGTGGTCACAAAATGGGTCACCTTGTTGCCTCTGGTCATACAAAGGTCCACCTTAGAAACCTACATATGTGAAACACCACAGAATGCAGGCCCACTCTCCCAGGTCGACCATTACTCGAGTAAGACAGGCCATGAAGATGTTGTCCACAACTGGAATGAGGACAGCTGAAATGCAAGGAACATGCTGTTCTTCCCATACAATGATTCTGACAGCTCATTGTGCCCACCTGATGGTTCACATATGCCACAACCACCACATTGTCTAACTGGACCAGAACCTTTGTAGACTGCTGGACAAATGAGACAGGCATAGGACGACTGCCCCTGCACAGCTTGTCTAGCTGTGTCTAGCTGGTACCATACTACTAACAGTCCACTAAACCGGTAGGAAGGAGCGATGCTGCCCCAGGGAGAACGACTGGAGCCACCACTCCACGAATGATCGAATCACCACCGAAAGGGCGATTATGCCATCTAGGCCCAGTGGTCAGCAGGTAGAGGAACCACTCATGCTTGTAATAGATGTCCCCCCCCCCCGACCACAAGGCAGGCCATATTTGAATTTGCTTAAAATTGTGCTTCTGCTTGGGGCACCCACGGGGCTTACTTGTTGCTTTTTTTTCTTGAAAGTACGGCGTGTCCTGGACATAGTCGTAGTCTCATAGCTGCAAAATAGAGCTCATTGACACCCTTCAAGCTCCATGATTGGTCATGCAGTGTGCAGGCCACTCGCTGGGGAAGGGAGAAAGGCAAGATTTTTTTATTTTACCAGAAGTTAGTGCACAAGGTGACACCAGCAATCAGTATACATAGGGAACGACACCCATTTTGTGAAAGTATGTCCAGGCATAAAAAAAAATACCATTTTGTGAGTACTCACCTGTAAAATGGGTATTACGAGTATGTCACACACCCCGCTTCCAACATTCATGACACTTGGGAAACCGGCCTGTAGAGGGCGATATTGCAGAGATGACATGGAAAAAAAGAGCCCCTCCTGGTCCATAAGTACCCGGGACCTCCCACTATTCCCCAGTCTTTTTGAAAAAGCAGTGAGAAAACCAGGAAGAGCAAATTATATAGTGAATTGAAAATAATAAAACACACCATATAAAAGACCCCAGAACAAAAAAGAGCGGGGGAAGCGGAGTGTGTGACATACTCGTAATACCCATTTTACAGGTGAGTACTCACAAAATGGTATTATTCCTAGTATGTCACACACCCCGCTTCCAACATTCATGACACTTGGGATATCCAATAGCAGTGTCCATAATGGGCGGGGATCCAACAAGGCAAAAATGCATAACTTAAATTACTGCAGCTTGCAGAACTTTGCGGCCAAAAGCAGCATCCGCTGAGGCCCGCACATCAACCTTGTAAAACTTAGAAAAAGTATGCATCGAAGACCAAGTAGCAGCCTTGCAAACTTGTTCAACAGACGCCTGGTGCTGAAAAGCCCAAGAAGCCCCAACAGACGAGTAGAATGAGCAGTAACACGAAAAGGGGGAACCTCCCCTTAGCAGAATAGGCCCCAACAATGGCCTGACGTAACCATTTACTGATGGAAGGCATCTGTCTTACGGAAAGCTGAAGTAGTAACCAAATAATACTTAACACAACGAACATCCAAAGAATTGTAATTACTAGGATTAGGGCACAATGAAGGAAGAACTATATCCCGATTTAGGTGGAAGGCAGACACCCCCTTAGGAAGAAAATCTGGTTTAAAACGGAAAACCACCTTATTCTGATGCCTTTCGAAGTAAGGGGAAAATAGCCAAAGCAGAAACCTGCCCCTTCAAAGTACTATCTGGAAACCCAAACCCAGACCATGTTGCATAAACTCCAAAATCCTAGGGATAGAAAATACCCTACAAGGCAAGACCCTAGACTCACACCAATCAATATTGGACCTCCAAGTCCTGTAGTAAACAGAGGAAGACACTTTCCTTGCTCTAACAAGAGTCTGAATGACCGCGTCAGAAAGACCTTCCTCTTTTACGATGGAAATTTCAGCTGCCACGCCGTCAAAGCCAGCGTTGGTAAATTGGGATAACAGAGTTGACCTTGGGTGATGAGATCTGGAAGAAGAGGCAGATGCAACTGATCCTCTGCTAGCCTTGTGATGTCTGCGAACCACAGACATCTTGGCCATCTTGGAGCTACCAGAATTGCTGGCGCCCCTTCCAGAAATAGCTTGCGCACCACCTTGCTTATCATGGAGAATGGGGGAAACAGATACAGAAACCCCAGATCCTTCCAGGCCAGAGACATGGCATCCGCTGCCATTGTCAGAGGATCCTGGGATAGAGACACAAAAGCTGGAAGCTTGTGGTTGTGACGAGAAGTAAACAGGTCCAACCATGGAGACCCCCACTTGTGACAAAGAAACTGAAAGACCCTGGGATTGAGAGACCACTCTCCCTGGCGAGCGCATGCTCTGCTCAGGGAGTCTGCCTCCACATTCTCTATCCCCGGAATGTAAACTGCCGATATGCAGGGAACATCGATCTCTGCCCAGTGGAAAATCAGAGACACTTCCCGGAGGGCACCCCAACTGCGAATCCCTCCTTGGTGATTGATGTATGCAACTGCTGTTCGGTTGTCCGACCGAATCTGAACCGGCAGCCCCCGCAAAAGATGAGTCAGTCGGAGCAGAACAAGCCAAATGGCCCGAAGCTCCAATAAATTGATTGGGGAGTGAGCCTCCTGAGGCCCCCACAACCCCTGGAACCGGTGCTTCCTCCAGATGTCCCCCCAACCCATAAGGCTGGCATCCGTAGAGACCAACTCCCAACAGGGAGTCAGAAATGACTTGCCATTTCTGAGATTGCTCGAAGTCAGCCACCACTGAAGGGACCGCAGAACGCGGGGAGACAACAAACAAACCCGATTCAATGACAGAACACTTGTCCCACTTCACCAAGAGAAAGAGCTGAAGCGTCCTCATATGAAACTGAGCAAAAGGGACCACTTCGAATGTGGCCACCATCAGCCCCACTAGCCTCATCCCCAAGCGGATAGGCTGACGAGGATTGGACAAGGACAAATTAAATCTTGAATCAGAACAATTTTGGACTGAGGAAGAAATACCCTGGCCTAAAGGGTATTCAGAAATAAGCCCAGAAAGGGAATCTCCCTTACAGGATAAAGAGGATTTGGCATGGTTTATCACCCAACCGAACCTCTCTAGTGTAGCCACCACGGTCCTGGTGTCCAATTCCGCCTGATTGAAGGACGAGGCTGTGATGAGAAGGTCGTCCAAGAATGGCACAATGCGAATGCCCTGGAGCCTGAGAATAGCCATTACTCCTGCCAAAACCTTGGTAAATACTCTTGGGGATGAGGTGAGACGAATGGAAGGGCCGCAAACTGAAAGTGCTGGTCTTCCACTGTGAATATGAGGAACCTCTGGTGAGCGGAACAAATAGGGATGTGCAGATAAGCATCCTTGATGTCGATGGAAGTCAAAGTCCCCTTGACGGAGAGCGTTGATTGTTGATCTTAACGACTCCATGCGGAACCTTCTGAAGCGAATAAATTGATTTAGTAGTCTCAGATCTAGAATAGGCCGAACAGAGCCGTCTTTTTCGGGAACCGTAAATAGGTTAGAGTAAAACCCCAGACCCCTTTCCGCAAGAGGAACCAGGCGAATAACATCCATGTTTAAGAGATTCGCAACAGCTGCCCGGAGCCCCAGTGCGATCCCCGGATCCGCGGGCATCCAAGACCTGAAAAATCTGGGCGGAGGCCGGAACTCGAATTCCAGCTTGTACCAGGAGGACACAACCTCCAGAATCCATCTGTCTGATACCTCTTTGACCCAAGCCTGGAAAAAGAACCACAGCTGTCCCCCCACCCGCAGGGGTGAGGGCGCCTCCTCATTGCTGGGCAGGCTTGGAAGCGGCCTTAAGCTTGGATCCCCAATTCTGACTTGAACGGCCACGTTCTCTTCCTCTGTTCCATGCAGTCCCCCTTGGGGCTGAAAAGGCCGATCCTCTGCCTGCTCTGGAACTACGAAAAGAAGGGTTAAAAGAGGCCGATCCCCGAAAGGAACGACGTTGCTTCTTACGCTGAGGCAATTTGGCTCCTTTAATGACAGAATCCAACTTCTCACAAAAGAGGCGCAATCCCCCAAAGGTGAGTGCTGTGACTTCTTAGCCACCGTGTCAGCCGCCCACTGGCGTAGCCATATAGACCGCCGACTAGCAACTAGCAAAGCGGAAGTTCTGCTACACATGGCCATGGTATCATCCAAAGCAGAAAGTACAAAAGACACAAATAAATCACATAGCTTAAGAGCAGCATACTCACCAGAGGCTGGATCAAGCAGTGAGGTATTTAATAGGTCTCTAATAACAGACCTAATAGCGACTGCCATGAGTGCCGGGGCACCCACAGGTCGTAAGGCCGAGCCAACGCTAGCAAACGCATGGCAAGCCATTTGATCAATACGTTTGTCCTCCCCATCCTTAAGGGTAGTAGATCCGGGGGGAATGCAAAACAGAGGAATTGGACAAACTGAGCACAGGTGCATCCACCAAAGGGGGGGATGACCAACGGTTAACAGTGTCTGAAGGAAAGGGATATTTCTTATCCCAGCCTAAAGGAAGGCCAGGCTGCGCAGGCTTCTCCAATTCCTTAAGAATGATCTCTTCAAAATGTTTTTGATCTGGAAATTCTAAACGAGGCTTGGAGGCTCCAAAGAACTCCCCCTTCTGAGGAGGGACTGCTTCTGGAAGATCGATTGCCAAAACCTCATACAATGGAGCAAGCGCTTTATGGGTGTCAAAAATCTCCCCTTCACCTTGTTCAGCGTCAATACCCACAAATTGCTAAACATCAGATTCCTCAAATAATTCTCCTTCTCCCAACGTAGAAAAATCTGACCAATCAAGACACTCGCTACAATCAAGCTCATTTGCCTCAACAGCAGGAGCTAAATGTTTTCTTTTAGCTGAGGCCTTCTTGGCCACAGAGCTAGACATTAATTTTTCAATGTGAGCCAATCTGGCACATACATCAGAAAGCGACTCTCCACCCATGACAATATCACTGGGGGTATGGACAAGACAAGGTGGTGTGGGAGAAGAGGCCGGAGCCCCAGACCCTGAGGCTTGGGCCTCTGAATGCTGTATTATCAATTGAGCACAAGCTACACAAAGAAATGTGTTATCCCCAACAAGGGATGCCCCACATCGCAAACACTGCCGAGTCTGTCCCAAAGGAACTGAGAGCCCAGTATCCTGAGATGCCTCCATATGGTGTTTCTTAAAATACTTAATTTTTTTTATAGTCACCAAGTATATGGGATTTAAGCTGAAGCTACCCGGGATGCCCCTTAATAGTCCCTAAATGGGAGGATTTAACAAGGACCAGGAGAAACCCCTATTAAAGAGTTCCCACCTGGAAGACACAAAAATATACAATAAGCCTTATGCATATAAAAGACTTCCCTTTAGCACAGCTAAAGGATACTCACAATGACCGCAACAGCCCTGCGACCAACGACCTGCGAAAGCCCAGCAGAAGCACCAGCGCAGCAGCCAGAACCAGCGGAGAGACCAGCGCCAGAACCGGAACCAACATGCCAGTAACAAACAGCATGTGAAACAGGAGAGAGCTTGAAATCCGGCGCCGCTGAGAAGCCCCGCCCCCACAAGAAATGCTCAGAGAGCGGAGGGCGGGCCAGCCAAGGACAGCCGAATGACGTCAAAGAACGGGGCTGGACGCCGCCCGTCAAGCCCCGCCCACATCCGGAAGCACGCGCTGACAGAAAGAGGGAAATTTAAAAAATCCCTACAAGAAGAAACACAGGTAAAAAACGTACTTACCCTCCTCTTTAAAAATAAATGCATAGGCCAAAGACACTCCCCAATAAGATCCCCCCCCCCTTCATTACACCAGCAGGGTCCAGGAGAGCCAAAAGCGGGAGGAACAAGAGCACCAACAAGCACAGGGACGGGGCATCCCATGCCGGGGGACACCAACCCGGATTCCGCCTACCCCTTATTTGAGGTCTCACGGAAGGAGCAAGCTCCCATATACACCCAAGGGTGTATCTACCTTTGCCCAAGCCCATCAGCCAAGGCTGGGAGGCATAACAAACATCACAATAAAAAATGAGGTTCAGGCAGAAAAAGACCGGAAGTAACCCCGGCTACCTGCAGGAAGGAGAGTCATCTTCTGAATGCATCGCCGACTGCAGAGACGAAAAGACTGGGGAATAGTGGGAGGTCCCGGGTACTTATGGACCAGGAGGGGCTCCATTTTTCCATGTCATCTCTGCAAGATCGCCCTCTACAGGCCGGTTTCCCAAGTGTCATGAATGTTGGAAGCGGGGTGTGTGACATACTAGGAATAATACAATTCTGTGATTACTCACCTGTAGAATTGGTATTATATGTATACAGCACGTCCTGCTCCAGAGATAATTCCTTACGTTTGGGTTATACATCCAGAAGCTGGCGCTGGACTGCAGAGACAGCAAAAAAGTGGCTCCACAAATTCCCCAGTATTGAAAAGCAGTTAGCAAGAAGCCGGGAGAATTAAACACAATCAACAATTTTAACCATGAAACATGATAATCCCCATACAGAGGTACAAAGAATAATGATTAGGGTGGGGTGGAGCAGGACGTGCTGTATACGTATAATACCAATTCTACAGGTGAGTAATCACAGAATTGTATTATTCTAAGTATACAGCATGTCCTGCTCCAAAGAGGATTCCTTACCTTTGGGACATCCAATAGCAGTGTCCGTAAGGTAGGGTGGGATCCACAAAAAGCAACAACAGGCAGTTTAGACCGCTGCCGCCTGCAGAACCCTGCGGCCAAAAGCAGCATCAGCTGAAGCCCGAACATCAACCTTGTAAAACTTAGAAACGGTATGAACAGAAGACCAAGTAGCGGCCTTGCAAACTCGTTCAACGGAAGCCTGGTGCTGAAAAGCCCAAGAGGCACCAATAGCACGAGTAGAATGAGCAGTAAGGCAGAAGGGAGGATTCTTCCCCTTAGCAGAATAGGCCTGAATCACAGCCGGACGGATCCACTTGCTGATAGACTTAGCTGGAGCCAGACCCTTCTTAGGACCAGAAGGGACCACAAAAAGAGCATCAGTCTTCCTGAAGGGTTCAGTAGCCACCAAATAGAACTTCAGGTTACTGACCACACCCAAGGAATGAAGAGCCCTCTCCTTAGGGTTACTAGGATTAGCGCACAGAGAAGGCAGAACAATGTCCTGATTGAGATGAAAGGCAGACAACCTTAGGCAGAAAAACTGGTTTAAAGCGAAACACCACTTTGTCCTGGTGTCTCTTGTAATTGCTTGATGGAAAGCGCCGCCAACTCAGAAACACGCCTAACAGAAGTGATAGCCACCAAAAAGACTACCTTAAGAGTAAGAATGGACAAAGCAGCCTCATGCACAGGCTAAAAAGGAGACCCCTGCAAGGGAGATAGGACCAAGTTCAAGTCCCAGACTGGTAACATAGGCTTAGGCTTGACCAGATGATTCTGAGCAAAAGATCTCTGGAAGAAAACAGCCAAGGCAGAAACATGACCTTTCAGTGAAGCCCCAGATCCAAACCATGTTGAAGAAATTCCAGAATCCTAGGAATAGAAAACACGACAGGGAAGAGATTGAGCCTCACACCAATCAATGTAGGTATGCCAAACCCTATAGTAGATGGAAGAAGAGGACTGTTTCCTAGCCCTAATCATGGTGTTAACAGAGGCAGGCAACCCCTTTTTCATTAAGATGGAGGTTTCAGCAGCCAGGCCGACAAAGCCAGCATTTGTAAATTGGGGTGGCATAGCCGCCCCTGAGTTAGCAGATCTGGATCCTTGGGCAGGGCGTACTGATCTACTGCCAGCTGCACGATGTCTGCGAACCACACTTGTCTTGGCCAACAGGGGGCCACCAGAATTACTGGCACCCCTTCCTGAGCTATTTTGCGCAGAACCCTGCCCAACAGGGGAAACGGGGGAAAGACATACAGAAGCTGAAACCCCTTCCAGGGCAGTGTTAGAGCCTGATCCTGGGACAGAGACACAAAGACTGGAAGCTTGTGATTGTGACGGGACGCAAACAGGTCCACATCTGGCTGACCCCAACGGTAACACAGGGAGCGAAACACTGTTGCTGAGGGACCCGCTCAGAAGACTCCCTGCTCAGAAGGTCTGCCTCCAGATTCTCCGCCCCCGGAATGTACACAGCCGAGATGCAGGGAACATTGTCCTCCGCCCAGGACAGGATCAGAGACACTTCCTTGAGGGCCCCCTTGCTCCGGGTCCCTCCCTGATGACTGATGTAGGCAACCGCCGTCCGGATGTCTGAGTGCACCTGAACAGCCCGACCCCGAAGGTCAAGCGGGCTAGAACCAACCTGATCGCCCTCAGTTCCAGAATGTTGATCGGGGTGTGGGCCTCCTGAGGGCCCCACAGCCCCTGGAATGTCAGAGAGTTCCAGAAGCCCCCCCCAACCTGTCAGACTGGCGTCCGTGGCGACTGTCTCCCAGCAAGGGGCCAGAAAAGATCTGCCCGCCAACAGGTTCCTTGAGTCCAGCCACCACAAGAGGGACCGCCTGACCAGGGGGGATAGAGCAAACTCCTGATCCAGGGACATAGGGTCCTTGTCCCATACTGACAGGAGGTGGAGTTGAAGAGGTCTCATGTGAAACTGGGCATAAGGCACCGCCTCGAAGCAAGACACCATCAGGCCCACTAGCTGCATGCCCTCCCTGATGGAAGGATGAGGGCAAGACGGAAGGAACTGAGCTTGCGCTTGCAGACTGTCCACCTTCTGCTGAGGAAGAAAAATCCTGGCCTGAGCTGTATCCAGATTCATGTCCAGAAATGACGTCACCAAAGAGGGAGACAGGGAAGATTTGGCGTGATTGATCACCCAGCCGAATGACTCCAGTGTGGCCACTACCCGCTGAGTATCCAGCTCTGAATGCTGGAAGGACTGAGAAGTGACAAGAATATCTTCAAAATAGGGAAGAATGCCCTGAGATCTCAGCAGAGCCATCACTCCTGCCAACACCTTGGTGAATACTCTGGGAGCTGAAGTGAGGCCGAAAGGCAATGCCACAAATTGATAGTGCCGATCCTCCAGAGCGAACCTGAGGAATCTCCGATGACCTGGAAAGACTGGAATATGAAGGTAAGCATCCTTGATGTCCACAGAGGTCATGAAGTCCCCGGGCGTAAAGAAGCCACAGCTGAGCGCAGAGTCTCCATGTGAAAGTGCCTGAACTTGACAAAGTTGTTGAGAAGCTTTAAATCCAGGATGGGTCTGACAGACCCATCTCTTTTGGGCACAGTGAAAAGGTTGGAATAATAGCCTTCGCCCCTTTCCCTGAAAGGCACCTGGCAGATGACACCCAACTCCAGAAGGTTTTGCACAAGGAGAAACAGACCCTGAGCTGACAAGGGGTTTTGAGCCCTCCGGGATCTGATGAATCTTGGGGGCGGCCAGGCTGCAAACTATCTTGTAACCGGAGGACACTACCTCGTGAATCCACCTGTCTGAGACATGACACCTCCAGACGTGAGCAAAGAGCTGAAGCCGTCCCCCCACCCGGATGGGTGAGGGCGCCCCTTCATGCCTGAGAGGGCTTGGGGGAATACTTGGTCTTGGAACCCCAGGAGGGGCTGAGCGGCCACGTCCTCTACCCCTGCCCCAGAAATCTCCACGGGCCCCTGCAAATGAGGCTCCCCTTCCCATTCTGGACCAACGGTAAGAGGAAAGAAAGGAACCTGACCCCCGAAAGGGCCGAGACTATCTTTTGCGCTGGGGTAACTTACCTCCTCTAGCAAACATGTCCAGGCGGTCCCCAAATAGGCGCAGTCCTTTAAAGAGAAACCCAGTGAGACCCTTCTTGGCAGCATTGGCAGCTGCCCACTGGCGCAGCCAAACCGAGCGGCGTATAGCCACCACCAAGGCAGAAGCCCTACCACACATTCAAATGGTGCCATCCAAGGCAGAGAGGACATATGTAACAAATTCCTCACAACGTATAAGAGCTCTATACTCATCACTAGCAGCATCATCAGGAGCCCCATCTAAAATGTTTCTGGGTCTTAATAGCCACAGCCGTAATGGCAGAGGCACAAACCGGTCGCAGCGCAGTTTCCACACAGGCTAAGGCATGAGAAGCCAGCTGGTCCATGCACCGTTCCTCACTGTCCTTCAGAGTAGTAGAGTCAGGGGAATGCATGACAGAAGTGTTAGACCACAAAATTGGTGCATCCACTTCGGGAGGGGATGACCATCATTTAATCACTTCAGCAGGAAAAGGATACCTCCTATCCCAACTCTTAGGCACCCCAGGGAGCCTGCTAGGACGCTCCCATTCTTTAAGTACAAAGTTATTAAAGTGAGTTTGCTCAGGAAACTCCAAACGAGGCTTAGCAGTGTGAAACAACTCCCCCTGCTGCCGAGGGACCACGGCAGGAGGGGAGATAGCAAGTACTTCAAATATATGAAGATAGAGAAGAAGCCTGTCAGTATCATCTGGAGCCCATGGGTCAGAGCCGGAATCAGCATAACCCTTAGGCTGCTCATCAGATGATTCTGAGTCAGAAAACAATTCCCCCTCTTCCAGGGGGGTATAACCAGCCAGGTCAAAAAATTCCTCAGCCCCAATAGGAAACATGGTAATACCAGGCGCCAAATGCCACCTCTTAGCAGAGGCCTTACGCGCCGCAGAGCCAGCAATCAGCTTCTCAATGCTAGCCACTCTAGTAGACCAATCAGGTTGAGACTCCCCACTGGTATTCACATCACTGGGAGTCAGATGTAAACGTTGGGGGGTAGGTGAGCCCATGGGCGCAGGCCCAGTCACAGGCAACCCCGATATCAGCGCAAGCGCCTGCCGGGCGCAGGGTGCACAAACCCTGACATCGTCACTCAGAGGGGCCACCCCACACGCAGTACACAGCCGGGCTTGTCCCAAAGGAACCCCAAGCACATTATCCTGTGAAGCCTCCATATAGTGATTATTGTGACCCAACAGGCCAGTCGGGATTGACGCTTAATAAGCTACCCAGGATGACCCAATGACCCGCTAGAGAAGTGGTAAGAAATAGCACAATAGGCCTCAATAAAGTTTTGAACTAAATAGAGGGGATAGGACCGGGAGAAACCACAATTAAGTTTGACCTGCCTGCAAGACAAATAGAAAGACCCCGTAAGCGGCAAGCATACAAAATATCCAAAGATAAAACAGCCTGCAGGGGCTACTGACGGACCGCGGTAGACGCTAGCCACGCAGCAGAATGAAACAAAATGGCGCCGAGAACACCTCGAGGGGCGGGCCGCGGATGCCGAACCCGCCATCCGCAGGGCCGACCCCCCGAAGAGCGCGAAGCCACCCACGTGACATACCCAACCAATGATGGCGCAGCTGTCGACTGCGGAACGCCAAACAAGCGCACACGGCGGCGGCATTTTTAAAAGCAACCAGTGCAACCAATTCATTGCGGTGACAGAAAACCAAGCAACCAAGCATACCCCCCTCCCCCCCCCCCAGAACTACAAGGGAGAGCGAGGGAGGGCAGCGGCCACCTAACAGGGGCCACCAATGGAAGGGGCAAGAGCGCGGGAGGGGCATGTCAAAGGATTGCGGTGGAGCAGCGCTCCTAAGCACCTGCAGCGGTGCTGCCTACCATCACCCGAACCAGCGCAGCCAAGGCTGGGAGGCAAATTAAAAATGGAACGGGTGGGAATAGTCCGACAGGGCCGCAGGCCAATAAGCCCCGCTCACCTGTGAGTAGAGAGCCATCTTCTTGTCATCGCAGCCAGACTGCAGAGAAAATCTTGGGAATTTGTGGGAGGTCCCTGGTATATAAGGGGTCGGGAGGAGCCACTTTTTGCTGTCTCTGCAGTCCAGCTCCATCTTGTGGATGTGTAACCCAAACGTAAGGAATTATCTCTGGAGCAGTACGTGCTGTATACGTAGAATAAAAATCTATACTTTTTCCCCTGCAGCTGACTTATGCAGTGCCACCATCTTACCTACAAAAAATTGAGAAAATTCAATTCTGGCCATCCATCACGTGGGCCTCACAACCTCTAATAGACCTATTTAATTAATTGCAACAGAGGTGGCATGCCAGGGTAGAGTGCGCTGAACCTGAAAGATTAAAGCAGTATGTTTATGTGGGTGAAAAGGGGGCCCCCAGGACAGTCAAGGGAGGGAACTGCTGGATACCTGCCCTTTTACCATGTTGGCCGTGATTCAGCTGCATGTCCGCTGCTTGGTAGAGGGGCTGCCTTAAAGCAGACCTTCACCCTAAATAAGAGCCTATCTTATAGGTTTCCCTCAACCTGTACATACAGATTGCTCACATTAAAAATCATCCTACCTGCATCTATTGCATTTTCTGAGACTTTAAACATTCAAGATGGCGGCTCATGGACGTGCAGGCTGCCAGCAAACAGGAAGTGTCCTCACTGTGTCCCTCTGCATTCTGGGATTGCTGACCTTTTCCTGACCCCATCTCTGCTCTGTTTGTGCAAAGAACAGCTATAACCCCGCTCTGCTGCACTTTTGACCCCTCTCAACTCCTCAGTATGTGAAGCTACTGAGCCAAGATGGCGGCGCTCGTATCCTAGAGTGCTAAACAGAGTTGAAGGTCAGTGAGGGAAAGAATAAAAAAGTGACTAAAAAACAATATATTTATTTTAGATGCTAAGGAATAGTTTAAGGGTTTGGGTTTTTCATTAAATGACGCTGAAGGTCCGCTTTAAGATAAAAAAATAACCTGACCAGACTGGTTAAGGGACAGAGCCACATTTCACTGGTATACCACAAGCATTACAATTTACCGCAACCTTCAATAGAGACAATGAATAGTTATCCTTGATGGCGTTATACAGCTCTAAAAAGCTAACAACCTTTCAGACTAGCCTGGTAACTATACGTGTTACATTTGCCCTGCAAAAGGCAAGTTATCTTGTGCAGTACATGGTTTTCCTCCAAAGCACCAAAACAATTCAAGTGTAAGTAGATTTTGACTTTTGCTTGCTTAAGCTGGTAAGACTTCGAATGAGACATTGCAATCATTAAGATTGGTTACAGATCAAATTGGAGCAGATAAACTTACCGAATGAGATTTTTTCTTTTTTGCAGCTTGTACAGTGCCATCCTCTTGTTTCTTAGATGGTTCTTCTGCAGAGTCATCCATCTTCCGCTTTCGAGAAGATTCTTTTTACAAGAACAAAAAGTAAAAATATACATCTCAGCATAACTTATAAATGAAGGTGGTCTTGCTATTTACAAAAAAAAAAAAAAAATTATATAGAAGCTATAGATTGAGAATAAGCCTAACATGGACCAATCACCGGCTGTGCTTGCACGCTCAGAATCGAGGGGCGCCAAACTAGATGCATCCTGGGGCATTCCGATTCAGGATGCCCCACTGTGTGAACCCTCCACCAGCGGCCTGCAAACTACTTACCTTTCCACCAATCCAACGACCACAATCGGGCGGCCAGTGGCCGCATCCCTGCAGCTGTGCATGCTCCTGTGAACCGACATGCAGGCAGGCCGGGTGCGGGAGAAAACCACTTAGTGGGGAAGCTGCATCCCTAGTTTTCCTTGTGCATTTGTATGCATGGCATAAAGCATTGACTGGACAAGAGCCAGCGCATGTGCAGTGGAAATGGCAGAAAGCTGTGTTGAGTGGGTGGTCTGAAGGGCTTTTACACAGCAGGGCATCCCGATTATGGACAAGAACCGATCACCAGGATAGTGAAAATGCCAGGTTGACGATGATAGGTTTATAGAGAAACAAAACCTGGGGCATCCTGCTGTGCAAAACCCCATGGCTCGCTGGGTCTGCTTACCTCCTTTGTGATAACAGTGCTTTAGCCTGTATTTCAACCATCTCTGTCTCTGGGGGCATCTGATTTGGGATTCCCTGCATGAAGCACCCTACGGTATTCTCTGCTTCTCTGCTACAGCATTGCATGCTGACCTCTGCAGAAATCCAAATCTGCCATGATGCGGCAGGCTTACACAAAGATGCTGGAGCCAAGCGCAGCAACATGTGTGGGAGCGAGATATCAAGGCCATCATGCGGAACGTGGGGGGGGGGGGGGGCTTGTGGGAGAATTTGCTTGCAGCTCAATCCCCTGTGGTACTTTGAGCCAGGTGCAACAATATCCGCTCCAAAGCCCAGTGGGTGTTCTCAACCAGTCCACAAAAAAGCAATTCTGTGAGTACTCGCCTGTAGAATTGTTTTTGTTCTTGCATGGCACGGCCCGCTTCGGTATTCATAACAGTTGGGTTATTCCGCCACAAGGTGGTGCAGTGGTACTGCAGAAAGCTGTGGCATCTCCCGGCTCCCTATAAAAACAGGATTAACCATAGAGTTCCCAGCGTAGACAAGCAGTGAGACAAGAAGCCGGGAGAGAATAAAGTAAAAAATGTGAAAAGGTAAAAAAGGTAAAAAAACCCAATTAACTTGGAACAATCACCATAAAGCGGCAACCAAGAATACCGATAACAAGGGTGGGGCAAAGCGGGCCGTGCCATGCAAGAACAAAAAATTCTACAAGTGAGTACTCACAGAATTGCTTTTTTCTTTATTGCATGGCACGGCCCGTTTCGGTATTCATAACAGTTGGTACATCCAAAAGCAGTGTACAGAGTAGGGTGGGATCCCCAAAGAGTAACGGCCAGTAGTACCTTGCGGCCAAAAGCAGCATCCGCTGAGGCCTAAACATCAACCTTGTAAAACTTGGAAAAAGTTGAACAGAAGACCAAGTAGCGGCCTTGCAAACTTGTTCAACAGAAGCTTGGTGCTGAAAAGCCCAAGAGGCACCAATAGCACGAGTGGAATGAGCAGTAATCCTAAAGGGAGGTTCCTTTCCCTTCGTAGAAGAGGCTTGAACCACCGCCTGACGGATCCACTTGCTCATAGTGGATTTAGCCAGAGGCAAACCCTTTCTAGGTCCAGAAGTGAGAACAAAAAAGCATCAGACTTCCTGAAAGTCTCAGTAGCGACCAAATAAAACTTCAGAGCCCTGACCACATCCAGAGAATGCAGAGTCCGCTCCTTGGAATTAGCAGGTTTAGGAAACAATTAAGGCAAGACAATATCTTGATTGAGATGAAAGGCAGACACAACCTTTGGCAAGAAATCCGGCTTAAGACAGAAGACCCCCTTATCCTGATGCCTCTCAAAAAAATTCTGTGAGTACTCACCTGTAGAATTGTTTTTTCTGGGAATCCATTCCAGACACACCTTACACTTGGGATTTCCTCCTTGCCGATTGGATGTGACTGCAAGACAAAAAAGGCGTGGCCCCTCCCGGCCCCATAAGTAGCAGCTGCCTCCTAACCTAGATCAGTTACTTAAAAAGCAGTAAAACATAAAATAGAGGCAGGCCGGGAGGCCCTATATAGGAGTCCATGTTACTTCACACCGAACTCCGCCAGAATACTCTCAAAAAAATAAATAATAAACAAGTAAATAAAGCTCTCTTTTTTCCCTTTTCTTTTTCATGCCAATGAAATAAATGGACTAACACCATCAAAGAAACATCAAAAGATAGATCATGACCCAAGAACGGGTGGGCCGGAGTGTCTGGAATGGATTCCCAGAAAAAACAATTCTACAGGTGAGTAGAACAGCAGGTAGTTCATTTCACTACCGCCTGAAGAATCTTTCGACCAACAACAGCGTCAGCTGAGGCTCTAACATCCACCTTGTAAAACTTGGTGAATGTATGAACCGAAGACCAGGTGGCAGCTTTGCAAACCTGTTCCACCAAAGCCTGATGCTGAAAAGCCCAGGGAGCACCAACGGCCCTAGTGGAATGGGCAGTGACCCGAAAAGGGGGTTCCTTCCCCTTGGCCGAGTCCACTTCCTGACAGTGGCTTTAGCTGGCGGAAGCCCCTTTCTCGGCCCTTCCGATATAACAAAAAGAAAATCCGTCTTGCGGAAGGAATCTGTAGCTGCCATGTAATAACTTACGGCTCGGACTACATCTAAAGAATGAAGCGCCCTTTCCTTAGCATTAGCCGAAACAGGGCATAAAGAAGGTAGAATTACCTCCTGATTAAGGTGAAAAGGGGAGACGACCTTAGGTAAAAAATCAGGTTTAAACCGAAAAGCTACCTTGTCTCTGTGTAACTCAAAATAAGGAGACTTCATACATAAGGCGGCTAACTCAAACATGCCGCACCGAGGTGATTGCCACCAAAAATATCACCTTAAGCGTCAAAATGCTCAATGGAGCGTTAATCATAGCTTCAAAAGGAGCACCCTGGAGAGCCGATAATACCAGATTTAAGTCCCACACCGGTAAAATAGACTTGCGCGGTGGTCGGACATGAGTGACTCCCTGAAAAAAGTTTAATGAGCCAATTGCTAGCGATAGACTTCTGGAAAAAAATAGATAAGGCCGATACATGCCCCTTTAGGGTGCCTAATTGTAGAAATTCTAGAAATCGAATAACTTTCTACATGAAAAATTCCTAGCCTCACACCAGGATATGAATGCCCACCAGACCCTGTAATAAATCATGAAAGACTACTTCTTCTGGGCCTGAATCATGGTATGAATAACCTTAACCTTTCTCTGCTAAGATCGAGGTCTCAATAGCCAGGCCGTCAAAACCAGCATCTGTAAATTCGGGTGCCAAAGCGCCCCCTGTGTGAGAAGGTCTGGATCGACTGGCAGGCGCCAATGGTCTACCAACATCCTTGCTATGTCTGAAATCCAACTTCTCCTTGGCCAGCAAGGAACCACCAGAATGGTTGCTACCCCCTCCTGAGCTATCTTTCTTAGTACCCGGCTCAGGAGCGGGAAAGGGGGAAAAACTGGCAAGGTTCAAGCTCCTGTACAAGACGTTGACAGGGCGTCCGTTGCTATGGCCAGAGGGTCCCTTGACAGGGACATTAATTTCGGGCCGCTTGTAATTGTGTCTAGATGCAAAAAGATCCACTTCCGGACACCCCCAGCAAAGGCACAGGTCTTGAAAGAACTTCTGACTGCCAGACGCAGTACCTTCTGACTGCCAGACGCAGTACCTTCCTGCTGTCGGCCTCCTGGTTTTCTACTCCCGGGATGTAAACTGCCGAGATGCAGGTAACAGTCTCCTCTGCCCAAGTCAGAATCCGGCTTACTACCTCTAGAGCACTCTTGCTCTGAGTACCCCCTTGATGATTGAAATAGGCTACCGCCATCCGATTGTCTGACTGGACCTGGACAGCCTGTCCCCTTAAACTGGGGGTCAGATACTGAAGCACTAGCCAGATTGCTCTTAATTCCAATATATTTATGGGAAGCCGATTCTCCTTCGGACCCCATTATCTCTGGATCTTTTGGGCTTGCCAGATGCCCCCCCAAGCCTGTAAGACTGGCATCCGTGGCAATGATCTGCCACTGCGGTGTCAGAAAGGACCTGCCTACCGATAGGTGCAGAGGGTCCAACCACCACAGCCGAAATTGCCTGGCCTAGGGATTCAGAACAAAGACTTGATCCAGAGACTGCGGGGCTCGATCCCAGCTCGCCAACAGATTCAACTGAAGAGGCCTCATGTGAAACTGGGCAAAAAGCACAGCCTTGAAGCAGGCCACCATAAGGCAGGCCAGTAAGGACTCTATTTGATTCCGAATTAGCAGAGCCTTCTGCTCTGGTAGAAACACCTTGACCTGAACTGTGTCCAGTGTCATTCCTAAGAAATTCCTGGTGCCGGAATGATATAGAACATCGGATAATTGATCACCCGGCCGAACTCTTCCAGAGATGCTAGGACCGTCTGCGTATCCTTCATGATCTGCTGAGGACCCGGCTGAAATTAAGAGATCGTCCAAATATGGAATGATGCATATCCCCTGGCTTCTGAAAATGGCCATGAGACCTGCCAAGACCTTGGCGAATACTCTTGCAGCCGAGGATATCCCGAATTGAAGTGCCACAAACGAAGTGCTGGCCTTCCAGGGCAAACCTCAAGAACTTCTAATGCCTTAGAAAAATCGGAACATGAAGATACGTGTCCCTTATGTCTAATGTAGTCATAAGATCCCCGGGCTGGATTGATCTTACCGCTGACCTTAGAGTCTCCATACGGAAATGCTTCACCAGGATATACTTGACCCTTTAAGTCTCAAATGGGACGAATCGGCCCGTCCTTTTTGGGAATTGTAAACAGGTTGGAATAAAATCCCTGACCTTCCTGAAAGAGTACCTGACAAATTCCCCCTTTTTGAAGTAGATGCTGAACAGAGGCTCTCAGGGCATCTGCTTTTAGCTGGTTCCGGTATGCCCCTGACCAAAGGAACCTTGCCGGCGGTCTGGCTGCAAACTCGATCTTGTAGCCTGATGACACCACCTCTTGGATCCAAAGATCCACCACGTGGCGTCTCCAGATAGGAGCAAAATGCAAGAGCCGTCCCCTACCCGCTCGGGTGAGTGCGCCCCCTCATGCTGGAGTGAGCTTGGCTGGAGGTTTGGGCCTACTTCTCCAGGCCCCTCCTGCCCTATTACGAGCTCTGCCTCTGCCCCAAAAATCTCTACTGGAGCAAGGACGAAGGCACCTCTGCAACTCCGAAAGGGCCGATATGATGAAGGCCTCTGAAAAGGAGGGTCGCCCTCTTCCTTTGAGGAAGTTTGCCATCCTTGACCATATGGTCCAGCTTTTCTCCAAAGAGTCTGCTCCCTAAAAAAAGGTAGATCTGTAAAAGCTTTCTTAGCGGCGGCATCCACTGACCATTGTCTTAGCCATAAGGAACGGCGTAAGGCAACAAGAAAAGCAGAAGTTCTAGCAGCTAGCCTGACCGCATCATCCATAGCAGTGATAGCAAAAGAATTAAAGTCCAAACAAGCCTTAAAATCCTTGGACGCTTGAATAAGCCTGCGAGACGTAGCCCTGGCCATAATTTTCTTCACCTTCTTCCTTGAAGCCAAAGACACAATAGCCGTGGCACAAACAGGGCGAAGAAAGGAACCTACCATAGCAAAAGAATGGCGGGCCAACTGAACCATTCATATCTGTGGGATCTCTTAAGGATCCCATAGTAGCCGATGGCATGATAGAAGTATTAGACAAGCCTGATACTGGAGAATCCACCTCGGGTGGATAAGACCAAAGCTTAATCATATCCGCCGGAAAGGGATACCTACCGTCTAGGATCCTGGGAACAGTCGGTAGCTTGGTAGGATTTTCCCACTCCTTTAACACAATCTTGGAAAAATGCGGCTGTTCCGGGAACACCTGCTTTTGCCTTACTGGCTTAAACAGGTCGTCCTTTCCTCTTTTTGCCACCTCAGGAGGGGTAATATTCAAGGTTTCAAAAAGTGATGAAAGTAAACACTCTGTTTCGTCTGAGAAATTATGTGAATAGTAGTTGTATTTTATTTCTAAATGTTATAAAGTGCTCTTTTCAATTTAGGGGATCACCTGGACAGGAATGGGGGGCTACCGATACATGTGGTATTATTGTAATCGGGAGAAATGGGGCTTTCACATGCAATATGGTTTTCTTTAATAAAATAAATGTTTTTGTTCACATAAAGGAGACAATTTAAAAATATATATATTTTTTATTTGACTTACTTAAAAATATATAAAAAAAGTAGAAAAAATACAAACAAGACATTTCATGTTAAAGCCACAAAAAGAAGATATGCCATTTTCTTGGAAATTCCTGCAAAAATCACAGTTAAACATCACGCAAAATGGTGAAAAATATCCTGTCAGCAGAGAGTGACAAAATCTCAAGTAGGCTGGCAGTTAAAAGGTTACAGGTACCTATGCATGCTGGGTATTTTTCTGCTCAGGGGACCTTGCGCTTTCAGATTTAGCTTGTTTTTTCTTATTTGCATATTGATATTTTAGGAAAAGGTGTTTTTTATTCTGCATTTTTATACATTTTTTTGTGAAACCCTGTGCAACCTAAGAATTCTTCGAGATATTACTTCAAGAAAGATGAGCCCACTACAACAAGCTGGGTACGCTTAGAAAGCTTAACGTGTACTTTCAGGGAATATATGGTTAATCGGGGATATTCCAAATGTAAAGGGTTGTTTTGGTAGAAAAAGCACAAGGTGCGCACTTTGTCTGCAGAGCTGAAATTTTGAAGTAAAATTACCGTTATGCGCATGCTTTACTTTGGTGTGTTTGGCAATTCTTCCCTCGACATAACCTATGCATGTTGGGTATTGTTCTGTTTGGGGGATGTTGCTTATTCAGATTTTCAGTTTTTTTCTGGTTTGCATATAGGTTTTTTTTTTTTTTTTGTTTAGGAAAATGTGATTTTGATTCTGCTTTTTTATTCATTTTTAGGGAAACCCTGTGCAACCAAAGAATACATTGAGGGATTACTTCCAGAAAACTGCACCCATGTCAACAAGCCTGGTACGCCTAGAAAGCCTGAGGTGTATACTTCTAGGGAATATATAGTTTGTCGGGGGTATTTCAAATGTAAAGGGTTGTTTTTCTTGAAAAACTGCAAGGTGCACATATTGCATAGCATAGTTGTATTTTATCTGAAAATCCCCTAAAGCGTTGTTTCAGTTTGGGGGGGGGGGGGGGGGGGGGGGGGGAGTCTCCTGGGCAGGAAAGGGTGTCTACCTATACATATGTGGTACCGCTGTAACCAGGAGAAATTGGGGTTTCACACGCAATAAGATTTTATTCACAAACTTAAATTTTTTTTGTTACAAAAAAAAAAACTACAAATTGTAAAAAAGTATTTTTTATTTTTTTGCACAATTTTCACCCAAAAATATTGAGAATACATTTAGAAAATGACAAACAAGACATTTCAAGTTAAAGCCCAGGCTCTGCTGAAAAAAACAATATATCACTTTCCTGGGAAATCCCTTCAAAAATCACAGTTGAACATGGGGAGCGCAAAATAGTGCAAAAAGGTCTGGCAACAAAGGGTGACAAAATCTCAAGGTAGAAATATTTGTGTGCATCTCAGCGCAAAAATATACCAAAAGGTGGTTTAGCTGCACCTGTAGTAAGGTGAACCTGTCCTTACGGATAGCTGGAATGGGTTTTTACTTGTCCTGTTCCTATAGTTGCTCTAGGAAAAAGGTAAGTATTAGGTGCGCTGTGGATGGAATTAACGATGAGTAGGAAGAAAGGTTAGCAGGTGAAGAAAAATTTCTTATCAGGTGAAATAGTTAACGTTGCAGGTGGTTCTTCTGAGTCTGCTTGTTAGAAGCTGGGAAAAAATTAGGGTTAAGGTTAGGAATGTTTGAGGTTGGTACTGCTACCAGTTAATCAGACCAGCAACAACCAGTATCATTGCCTCTGGTCGATTAGGCCTCAAAAATTTCCAAAAGTTATTGAAGATTTTTACTATACCTGGGCACCAATTTAATGGTTGCCAGGGTGGTAAGTGCCCAGTGCCGTTAAGTGGCCCTATTGGGTACTTCTTTTTGCCAGCAAGAACTATTATAATAATAATAAAGGGTGGTGCACAGTGTTGGACTCACCTGTCTTCCTTAGTTGATTGAAGTCTTGAGGTTTGGAGTGTAGGTCTGCTTTAAGGTGCTTAAGATGCTGCTGCTGTAGGCTGTAGATTATGAAGGGTTAATGCCCTTAGTAGTAGGGCTTAACGTGGTGCTGGTCCCTTGTATGTTTTAAATGGTTTAATCCTAGGTAGGCATATAAGTATGTGGAGAATGCTGAGGAATATATATTATATTATATATATATATATATATATATATATATATATATATATATATATATATATATATATATATATATAGATATATATATATATATATAGATAGTTAAGGTATATGGCCGCTATCTGCGGCTAGAGAGTGTAGCGTGGCCGGCGGGCCAGCCGCTCCTGCGGCTTTAAATGATATTGGGGGATGTACAGCCGCTTCTGCGGTGTAGTTATGCAGCGTGGCCGGCGGGCCAGCCGTTTGTGCGGCTTTAAATGTGGCTGTCTATGGCCGCTGAGGCGGCAGAAAGATGTAGCGTGGCCGGCGGGGCCAGGGGTTGATGGCCGCTAATGCGGCTTAAATAAAGTTCAAAATAAAGTTCATAAATCAGTGGAGCCGCTCCTGCGGCAAAGAGATGTAGCGAGGCCGAGGGAGACCTCAGAATTCTTCCAGCCGTTTCCGAGACATATGGTGTTCTCAAATCCAGCCAAATGCAGCCTAACTGATTGGTCAGGATTTCATAATACAGATGAACAATGACCCAAAACATAAAGCCAAAGCTACCCAGGAGTTTAAAGCAAAGAAGTGGAATATTCTTCAATGGTCAAGTCACTCATCTGACCTCAACCTAATTGAGTGTGCATTTCACTTGTAAAAGTGGACCAAAACCCAAGATTTTAACTATCCTGGGTTTTGGTCCTTGCCCCCTGGCCGGGGATATCCCGCTGTGTGAAACCCCCCAGGTTGCCCAAAAAACTGACCTCTTCCCGGTCCTACGACCTATGCGCGGCACTAGTCTAATCAGCACACTCGGATCCACTCGAACCCCTTCGTGAAGGAGCTTGTCTAATACTAGCGGATCCGAGCGCAACATATCATATCATATATGATAGAATGGAATAGCGGGGATGCTGCCGCTGCTTGCTCATGTGCCGTTGGACCAGGAAAGAAGGAGAGTTAATGTGCAACCTGGGGGTTTCACAGAGCGGGGCTTCCCGATTCTGGATGCCCCGGGAGGATGTAATCAATCGGCCTGGGAATCTTATAGATTCCTGGACCGACCTTCGTGTGTTTTGATCCACTTTAAAGACTGAAATTCAGACAAAAGCTCATAAAAACAGCTGCAGTAAAAGCCTGGCAGAGCATTAAAAGGACGACACACAGGAGATGTGCAGGCAGTGATTTCCAACAATTCAACTCTGAAGTACTCACCTGTAGAGTTGATATTATATGCATACAGCACGTCCTGCTCCAGGATAGAAATAACATGTGGGTAATCCTCCGCCTCAGGCGCCGTGCACTGCAGACATGTAGAAAACAAGCTCCTCCCGGCCCTACATATACCAAAGGACCTCCCACAAATCCCCAGCATTGAAAAGCAGTGAGAAGAGAAGCCGGGAGGAACAACCATCCAGAAAAACTGGTAATATGTATTGATAACAATCACCATACAGGGGATCCAGAACAAGTGAACCAGGGTGCGGTGGAGCAGGACGTGCTGTATGCATATAATATCAACTCTACAGGTGAGTACTTCACAGTTGTATTATTCTAAGCATACAGCACGTCCTGCTCCAGGATAGTAATAACATGTGGGACATCCAATAGTAGTGTCCATAAGCAGGGTGGGATCCCCAGGAAGAAACAAGGCACAGCGGACAGTAAAGGCGCTGTCACCTGCAAAACTTGCAACAGGCATGACATGAGCAAAGGCTCCAACGTCAGTCTCATAACCAGACCAGAAGGCATGAACAGAGACAAGCCATAAGTCTAGCAACTTAATCAACAGAAAAAACCCTGGTGCTGAAGGGCCAGTGGTACCCAGGCACCAATAGAACGGAATAAACAGAAAAAAAGGGGAGAATCTTTGCCCTAAAGAGAAATATAGGTCAGTGCAATGACCCAACCAGCCCACAGGCCAGGAAGCCTCGTGGCAAACTTGTAACACCCCCTAAGGGAAACATAACAGGTCACCTGACCAAGGCGGGAATACTGACCCCTAATTATCACGAAGCCAAGGCTTCACTCAGGATCAGGGAACATCCAGAAGGATTAATCCAAGGGCGCAACGGTGCTGGAAGGAGATATCAGGCGCATACATAAAGAGGCGCCCGTAGACACCAAGAGCATCAGTCCCCCTAAGGGCCATGAAAACCCTCATGGGGAAAAGTGCAACACCTGTCGAGGGAATGTAGCCCCTCATATAAGTATTATTAAGAATAAAGTCCATAGTTAGACTAAAGGACTAAAACGCTGATCCTACAGACCACTTGGACCGGAGGCCCGTCGTAAGAAGGAAACACCCCCAAGGAATGGGGTGCCTGTAGCCATATACGTACGTATATATACATATACATACATATACACATATACATACATATACACATATACATACATATACACATATACATACATATACACATATACATACATATACACATATACATACATATACACATATACATACATATACACATATACACATATACACATATACACATATACACATATACACATATACACATATACACATATACACATATACACATATACACACATACACACATACACACATACACATATACACATATACACACATACACACATACACACATACACACATACACACATACACACATACACACATACACACATATACACATATACACATACACACATACACACATACACACACACATACACACACACATACACATACACACACACATACACATACATATACACACACACACACACACATACACATATATACACATACATATACACATATACATACACATATACATATATACATATACACACACCGAGCCAAGGTTAAGTAACCAGATCCACCTTCTTTAGGCACACGTCTGACGGAGTCAGGAGGCCCCAGAGAAGCGACCTGAACTACCAGGCAGCTCAGACAGCGTCCAGCAAAAATCCCCAGGAAAATCCGCAGGGTAAAGATGAAAATTGATCCCCACAGGGACCATGGGACTACTTGGGAGATGCAGCTAAGCAATCCCCAAAGGAATTCCCCATGAGGGCGACAGAACCAGACTCCTGCAGGAAAGGCCAGGACAGAACCTGCACCTTCAGAGTCCCCAGATGGGGAGCCAACCCCAACTTACGCTGTAATGACTTTAAAGGCCCTGGGAACCGAGAACGTTTAACAGGGAAGAGACCAAGACTCATGCCAATCAATATGGTTTACCACAAACAACCCCCATAGACGGAGGAAGTGGAAGCTGGGGAGCTTGCTCCCCGCCCCCCCTCATACTAAGTCATCCAGAAGATAAGGCCCGTCCCCAAGGGGTGAATGAATCGGCTGTCAATCCCCAGACAGGAACCTTATACTGGGACAAGGGAAGGGGCCTGACAAGGGTAGAACCGCACTCCTGAGAGAGCGAACAGGTCAGCAGACTTCAGCAGAGGCATCTGCGAGCCACAGCTCATAAGGCCACCCAGGCCATCCATCTCACGGGACTATCAGGCCAACCGTGCGAAGAACCCCCCCAAGTAGGGTGATGAAGAGAAGTCATTTAAATAACAAGTCCATGCCTAAAACACTCAGCCCCCCAGACCAGAATCAGAATATTCTAGGATAGCAAAAACAAGGGCAGAGCCCCTGTGTTAGGAGGGAGACCCAACAGAGCCACGCTAGGCTCCCCGGGCGACACCAGGATAGCATAACCTGCCGCTAAGAGCATCCATTGAAGCGAATACCGCTGAGAAGCAGGGGAAGTAGACCCCCGCCCAAGGCAGGATCAGGGACCCTCCAGAGGGAGCATCCTGCCTCAATCTTTAGACCAGTAGTAAAACAGGGCATTGTCATTCAACAGACCAGGAGTCCCCCAATAAACCGACCGAAGGAGGAGAAGTCCAGCCATATAGAGTCAACGTGGGGCACACTGTTTCAACAAAACCAGCAGTTAAGATGGACCCTCTAGGGGACCCTACCTAGAAACCACGGGGATTGTGGAAGAAATTCCCCTCCCCCGCCAAACCTGCGAGACTTGGTACCCAGGGTGACCATTCACCGGAAGATGCTAGTAAGGAAGGGGGGTGCCCCCTGACGGTGCCCTTAAATATGAGAAGCTCAAGAGGAACCACCTTACCAAGGGGGCATGAGCACAGACCAAGCACCAGGGTGCTGGAACATATGTAAGCTCGATAACCTACTGTGCCGAAGAGCCCAAGGGCTCGGTATATAAGTGACATCATCTTGATGTTCCGCCAACGGGCCCACCAGCTGCCAATCCGCCTGGTGAAGGTAAGGCGCCAGTAAAGGGGGGCAGAGCCCCCGTAACCAGGAGTCCCCTTATTGCCAGAGAAGAAGGCTTCAAGCCTGAACCGGATCCCAGGAATGCGGGATAGCAGATAAGGGACCATGAGGGATTGAGGTGACTGAGCAACCATCCAGTAGCTCCCCGGGGACACCGCTGGCCGACCAATCCACTCGGCCTGACGCAGAGACTGGGGAGTAAGGAAGACGACCCGGTGGGTCCTAGCGCAGACAACCCCCCCCAGGTGTGTCAGAGACATCACCCCCATTCGTGCCATGGCAAGTAGCCTGGGAACGAAAGAGGCCCCAAATAATGCCTCAATCCGCAGGGTTGGTCCTGCAACACTATCTTGGTGTCCAGCAGACACAAGGGAAACAGCAGACACAAGGGAAACTAAGAAGATCTAGTACTTCACCAGAGGCCGGAAGCCCCCCCCTGCATAACCCAAGAAAGAGGTGTCATATAGGAACTACCTGTGAAGGTAGAATTGCCAAGCCTGCCTCATACTGTTGAGGGAGGGAGGAAGGATAATATAGAGGCCATAGCCCCATACCGTTAAGGGCAACGTGTAAGTAAGCCCAAACACTGTAGGCCCCGTCCGGCCTGCGCCAATTCCTGAAGGAAAAGCAGGGGCGAGAAGCACCCTGACAATCACTGAGAGGGACTGCCCAGCAAAAGCCATCCTGTGTCCAGGGGAATTACATCCTGGAACCACCAGAAGGAGAAGGTATATTCCTGGATGGGAGACAGCTGCTGCAGCAGTACCCTCGCTCAGAAGGGCGAGGGCGCCCCTTCATGCTTGGGAGGTCTTGGCAGATTTGGACTTAGTCCTGCCAGAAGGCCCAGGGCGCTGCCTGCCTGCCCGACCCATTGGGGAAATCCACGGCGAACAGTTGGAAGCACACCTCAGGTTCGCGTTTGACACTAACGTAGGGAGGTGGAGGGGTGACCCTGCCTCGTGGAGGCCGGAGCAGCCTTCTGCGCAAGGGTGCTTTACCCTTTTTACCAAACGGGCCCCAAATAACCGCAGTCCTCTGAAGGGAAGGCAAGTGAGAGCCTTTTTTGTAGCCTCGTCAGCACCCCACTGTCGCAGCCAGACCAGGCGGCGAATAGCTACCACAAGGGCTGAGGTTCTAGCACACACCTTAATGGTGTCATCTAGTGCTGATAGAATAAATTTCACAAACGCTTCACAGTCTTCACAGCGCATTAAACACCCCCCAAGGGAGGTCCTCAGGGCGGTGATCTAGTATTTTTCTGACAAGAGTCCTGGTGGCCACCGCAGTGATGGCCGCGGCACAAACCGGGCGCAGAGCCGTCCCAGCACACGAGAAGGCGTGGGAAGCCAGTCTGTCAATGTGCCGGTCCTCGGCATCCCGAAGGGTACGGTAAAAAGGAGCAGTCATGAAAGGGGGGTTTGTGACCCCTATAACCGGTGCGTCCACCACCAGGGGAGCTGACCATAAATTAACCACATCAGGAGGGAAAGGGTACTTCCATTCCCAGACCCCTGGGACCCCTTTAAGCTTACAAGGCGATTCCCATTCTTGGGATATAAGATTCTGGAAATGTTCCTGTTCTAGGAACTCCAAGCGCGGCGGCGCTGTATGGAAACTCTCCTTCTTAGGCTTGGGGATCTCCCCAGGTGGGGAGATTGACAAAACCTCAAAAATCTTAAGAATTTCATCTGTGACACACAGAACCCAAGAACCGGGCTCAGAATCATCGCAGCCCCCGGGCATCCCGTTCGAGGAGCCCAAATCTGAGAATAGCTCACCTTCCTCAGAAGGGTCAGGGTCCTGCATATCAGCAGAGTCATCGGTATCGTCAGGAACCGGGGAGCCAGGAGGCGTCAGGGACCGCTTTTTACCAGGGCCCATACGCTCCGCCAATCCAGAAAGCACCTGCTCCGCCGTGGGCAACACGCGCAGCACTGATTGCAGGTCATCCCCGCTTGAGTGGGACTCTTCATGAGTGATATTTGGGAGTGGGGAGACGGGAGTAAGGAAGGGTGGTGCCTCCGTTGGCAAACCTGCTTGTTCTGCACACTGTCCGCAGACCCGTGCCCTGTCAGCCTCAGCCTGGGGCTGACCACACACTGCACACAGCCGGTCATGTCCCGGAGGGACCCCGGTTACATAATTCTGAAATGCCTCCATATGGTGATTATTATTATTAAGCAGTATGACCGCAGGGATTTATGCAATAGGCAACCCTGGATGCCCCAAAAACCCGATAGTAATGTGGGAGAATTTGTAAAGTGGACCCGCTGTAATATATGTTAGGCTGGGGGAAGCCACCGAAGTCCTGGCGTCTGAAAGACATAATGGGACAAGAGGGGTGGAGTCAGTGCCATGCGCAGCCTGAAAGACATAGAATCATGCCGCCCCGGAGGGCACTTACATGACCAAGGGAGGAGGCGAACCGCACCACGCGCGAAGATAGAGAAAATGGCGCTAGCGAACCTCGAGGGGTGGGCCAGGCCGGACTGTGACGCGAAGCGCGTCATGCCGAGTCTCCGCCTCCCCCAAAGAGCGCGAAGCTCTAACCAACGGCAAAAATGTAGAACAGTTGGTAATAAGGCGTACGTCAAATGCTGACACTCTGGAATGATGCTGCCGACTAGGCAGATTGTTAATGAAAACGACGGCTCGCACTGTATATCAAGGCGCGACACTGACCCCAATAATAAAAAAACAAGGTCTAAAAGTGAAGTTAGCACTAGGGCTGCCACACATACCCCCCCCCCCTTCTTTTCCCCCCCGAGTTACGGGAGGAAGCGAGGGGGAAGCGGACGGTGCCCATGGACTAAGACTGTGAGGGGCAGGGGCAAGATTGCGGGAGGGGCATCCACTAGAGGCTCACTATCGGCCTGACCGCCTACCCTATGGAGGGGGAATGCGGTGGAGCGTGGCTCCGTTCAGTACACCAGATGCTGCCTACCTTCACTCGACCCGTGCAGCCCAGGCTGGGAGGCATATTTCTTCCGAAGAGGACGGGTGGAAATAGTACCACAGGACCTTGGGCCGTAAGGCCCACTCGCCTGCGAGAGCGTGATACTTCATCTCTTCGCAGTTCCAGCACTGCAGAGAAATCTGGGGATTTGTGGGAGGTCCTTCGTTATATGTAGGACCGGGAGGAGCTTGTTTTCTACATGTCTGCAGTGCACGGCGCCTGAGGCGGAGGATTACCCACATGTTATTACTATCCTGGAGCAGGACGTGCTGTATGCTTAGAATAAAGGGTTTTCAACCAAGTATTAGCAATTAACATTTTATTCACAAGGTTTTTTATTTGTCCAATTACTTTTGAACCTCTGAAATGAAGGGACCGTTTAAAAATTATTTAGTTCCTCACATTTTTATGCAATTATTCAACCCATTGAATTAAAGCTGAATGTCTGAACATCAATCGTATCTGAATTGTTTTGTTTAAAATTTATTGTGGTAATGTACAGAACCAAAATTACTAAATTGTCTCTGCCCAAATATTTATAGACCTACCTGTACATCCAGATCTGGAGTCTGAGGGAAAGTCCACAAAAAAGCAGGAGGGTCTGAGGTCTTGGTTTTGTTTTTTGGTGGTTTTGATCTGAGGTCTGTAGGAAAGTCCAAAGGAACTTGCAAAAGAGGTTTCATTGCACAGAAAGCAGCAGTCACTGATAGCCTCAGCACAGCCATAGCTAATTTAGCCCAACCTCAACACATTAGCTACCAGTAAGTCAAGATTACTGGCAAAAGACAGACAGTAGAAACTCTAAACCCTTATAACTGTTCAAGTAATTATATTTTTAATTCTGTACATGGTGCTGAATCGGTACAAAGATCCCTGCACCAAGCCAAATGCATTTGTGCTCCTTTCTGCTACGTGACAAAAACTGCTCTAGGGCACAAATTTACTGCATTGATTAGAAGCCAGAACATACTAAAAACACAACTCAAACAGCATGACAGAAGCAAAAGAATACTAAAAAAGAAAGCCATCTGTAAAACCCAAGTGAAAGATTCAGGCTATTTGACAAAATACTAATTATATGTTGCTCACGTCTGATTTCATATCCTAAGTTACAGGACTTCCCTTATTCAACATCTGCTTCAAATTATCCTAAAAAGTGATCAGCAACTTCAAGAAAAAAAAAAAAAAAAAAAAAAGGATACCTCCACTTTAACGGACCTTAACCCTGAATAACTGTTTCCCACACCCTGTACATACAGATTGCCCACATTAAAAATAATTCTACCTGCATCTACTGCATGTTATGAGCCTTTAAACATCCAAGATGGCAGCTCATGAAGCATCAGGCAGCCTGCAAACAGGAAGTGTCTTCTGACTGGGTTGCTCTGCGTGCTGGGATGACGGTCCTTTCCCTGACCCCAGCTCTGCTCTGTCTGTGCAAAGCACAGCTATAACCCCACCGACTGTACTTTATCCAGCTCTCCTCTCCTCAGTATGTGATGCTTCTGAGTCAAGATGGCGGCACCTGTATCCTAGAGTCCTGAACAGAGTTGCAGTCCAGCGGGGGAAAGAATAAGTGACTAAAAATTTAAAATATATTAATTTTAGATGCTGGGGAATCGTTTAAAGGTTTGGGCTTGCATTAAATCACGCTGAAGGTCTGGTTTAAATGTCTTTAAATGTAACATATTTTCTGGTTTACAGCTAATATGGAGAAGGCTCAGAAAAGGGCCAGTAAGCAAGGCAATCCCAAGCATTGCCTTAACTAAACGAGACCGCTTAGCCATGGATTTAAGTTGCCACTCCTGGTTAGCATGCAACACACACCAATTATATGGGATTCTCTGGGCCCCGTTCAGGAATTTCCATGAAGAATATCAGAGCTCTATCTGCACCTATAGACCGAAAGACTGAAAATAAAGATGGGTACCTGGGTGTAAAGAGGGCCTTTTCCAGGCTCTTTCAAACCATCGCAAATTAGATTTTTTCCTACAGTGAACCATGGGTTTCTGATAGAGGCCCCACCCACTTCCTCCTAGGAAAATCAATGCTCTGGCATCAGGGAATGAGGGAGGCCATGGGTGCAAATCTGTACTACAGTAGGTGCTGGGGTGTAGAGTATTTGAACACTAGAAGATAAACTGAACTTAAATCCTTCAGTCTCCGTCATGACTCCAGCAGCTATTAGGTGGTACACAGGGAAAAGAAGGCCAAATCTTACAAAACAGGGGTACTCAACTACTTTCTGTGAAGGTCCCCTTACCAGAGCCTGGCATAAAGTGAAGGTCTAAGCTGTCTTGTTAAACTTCAACAGCATTATTGGGGGGTGAAGGTTCACACAGTGGGCATCCCCATCTGGGGAAACTATTTAGATTCCAGAGCCGTGCCACAAGAGTTTTGTTCCGCTTTAAAGAGGAGTTTTGAACACTATGCCCCACCACCATAGCCAGTGAAAAAGTCCACATCCCTGTGGCCTGCGTGTGCTCACATCCGCAGCCTATCTGCCTCGCGAGGCCAGGGATGTCACAGAAAGGTGAGTGATTGTGGGTCTACATGGGGCGTTCACACAGTAGGGCATACCGGGACACTTAGTTGGATGGCCCTGGAGTCTTATACTGCAGGGAGGGTGTTTAATTCGTTTTAATCTCCCAGGCTATCACCCGTGACACTCTTATCCCCTCCCCTTTATGACTTATTGGCTTTTTTAAGGTGGACCAAAACACAGGATTTTGACTACCCTGGCTTTTGGTCGATGACCTGCTATGTGAATCCCCTGGTTCCACAGTAAAAGCTACCCGCGGGCCAAGCCAATGATCAATGGATATGTAGCTTTTACTGGGAATCTGACAAAGCAGGGCATCCCAAATCAAGATATTATAGACGTTAGGGACACTTTTGTTCCCCCTAAACAAAACCTGTGAATTTTAATTTCCCAGGCTTTGTTTTATGCCCCAGGGCATTGGGATGCCCCGATGTGTGAAACCCCCAAGAAAGCCCACTAACACTCAGCTTTCCTCATTCCAACGGTGCATGCATGGGCGCTCGTCCAATCAGAGCCCTTTGCGAAAAAGGAAGTAAACACAGGATATGAATTCAATGGGGAACGTGTGCTGCTACATCGCCTCCTCCCTGGCCTTGTGCGTTTTTTGCACATGCGCTGGAGGAGAGGGGAAAGAGAATTTTTTTTTTCTTTTTTTTTTTTTTAACGCGCACCTTGGGGGATTTGTTCTGCTTTAAAGTTATCCCTGGTCCCTTCAAACCCCGTGATTATCAGCCAGCTTTTACCTTAATTCACTGTCTGCTGGCTGGCGATCCAATGATGCACATAAAAAAAAAAAGGAAGTCCGCAAGTGGGCGCCGCTCAGCCCCCTGCAATTACAGCAGACGGCTGCCCCGCTATAGCCTGCTCACACATCTGTGGGGTTCGGAAGACTGGCAGCCGAGGTCCAATGTTCTAATCATCATCAATATGTAACTTTTTCTGATTTGCAACACTCTCTCCTGCAGCATAATCTCAACTGATGGATGGTCTTTATTAGGAACAACAGTAATTTGTGCCCAAATTAATAAGCTCCATCAGAGGTCACATTATCACCTATATACCTTTCACTGCCAGCCTACCTTGAGATTGTCACCCTTGTTGCCAGACCATTTGCACTATTTTGCTCCACATGTTCAACTTTTTGAAGGGATTTCCAAGGATTTCCAAGGGAAATTAAATATTGTTTTCAGCTCTGGGCTTTAACATGAAATGTCTTGTTTGTAATTTTAGGTCTATTCTCAATATTTTTGGGTGAAATATGTGCAAAAAAAATCTATTTTTTACAATTCGTAGTGTTTTTTGTAATAAAAATGTAAGTTTGTCCATAAAATCTTATTGCGTGTAAAAGCCCCATTTCTCCCAGTTACAGCGGTACCACATACGTATTGGTAGACTCCCCCAAACTGAAACGGAGCTTTAGGAGATTTTCAGATTAAAAAAATACCATTTTGTGAATACTCACCTGTAAAATGGGTATTCTAAGTATGTCACACACCCCCCCTTCAAGACATTCATTACATGTGGGGTATACTGACCTGTAGATGGCGATCTTGCAGAGATGTCAAAAAAAAAAAAGGTAAGACCCTCCCGGCTCATAAATACCTGGGACCTCCCACTCATTCCCCAGTATAAAGATAGCAGTAAGATCAAGGGACCAGGAAAGCCAATTAAAACTAACAAAAGGTGTGTGACATACTTATAATACCCATTTTACAGGTGAGTATTCACAAAATGGTATTATTCTAAGTATGTCACACACCCCGCTTCAAGACATTCATTACATGTGGGACATCCAATAGCAGTGTCCATAAAGGGCGGGGATCCAAAAAACAAGGCAACAAGGCACAAACCACTGCAGCTTGCAGAACTTTGCGGCCAAAAACAGCATCCACTGAGGCCCACACATCAACCTTGTAAAACTTGGTAAAAGTGTGAACCGAAGACCAAGTAGCAGCCTTACAGACCTGCTCAACAGAAGCCTGGTGCTGGAACGCCCAGGACGCCCCAACAGCACGAGTAGAATGAGCAGTAAAACGAAAAGGGGGAATCTTCCCCTTAGCAGAATAGGCCTGACGAATCCATTTACTAATGGAAGACTTGGCGGGAGCCAAACCTTTCCTAGGCCCAGAGGGCACCACAAAAAGGGCGTCAGTCCTACGAAAAGGGGAAGTAGCCACCAAATAGTACTTCACGCAGCGAACCACACCCAAAGAATGCAAAACCCTCTCCTTGTCATTACTAGGCTTAGGACACAAGGAGGGTAGAATATCCTGATTAAAATTAAAAGCAGAGACAACCTTAGGAAGGAAATCTGTCTTGAAGCGGAAAACAACCTTGTCCCGATGCCTCTCAAAGTAAGGGACCTTAATGGACAAGGCTGCCAACTCCGAAACACGCCGAACAGAAGTGATTGCCACCAGAAAAAAAACCTTCTGAGTAAGCGCAGAAAGCGCAATATCCTGCAAAGGTTCAAATCCTGATGGCCCTCAATTCCAGAACATTGATGTGATCGTGAGCCTCCTGAGGCCGCCACAGTCCCTGAAACTGAAGATCCTTCCAAAATCCCCCCCAACCGGACAGACTGGCATCCGTGGTGACCGTCTCCCAACGAGGGGTCAGAAAGGATCTGCACCTCGTCAGATTGCTTGGTTTTAGCCACCACCGAAGGGAACGCCGCACCCGGGGGGACATCAGATAGGACTGATCCAATGACAGCGGGGACCCGTCCCAGGCCACCAAGAGATGGAGCTGGAGCGTCCTTGTGTGAAACTGGGCAAAGGGAACCGCCTCGAACGACGCCACCATCAATCCCACCAGTCGCATCCCTAGCCGAATGGACGGGTGGGGGATGGATAGGAGACGCCGAGTCAATTCCCGAATCAGAAGAACCTTGGCTCGGGGGAGAAACACCCTGGCCTGAGAAGTGTCCAGCGACATTCCCAGGAACTCCACCACCCTGGAGGGAGTGAGGCAGGACTTGGGATAGTTGATCACCCAACCGAAACCCTCCAGAGTGGACACCACAGTCCTGGTATCCATCTGCGCCTGACTTAAGGAAGACGCCATGATGAGAAGATCGTCCAGATAGGGCACGATGCGAACACCCCTGGCTCTGAGGATGGCCATCACTCCTGCCAACACCTTGGTAAAAACGCTTGGAGCCGAGGTAAGGCCAAACGGAAGAGCCACAAACTGAAAATGACGATCTTCCACCACGAACCTGAGAAATCTGACGCGCCGGGAAGATTGGAACATGCAGATAAGCATCCTTGATGTCTATGGACGTCATGAAGTCCCCCTGACGAAGTGAATGGATGGCAGAGCGCAGAGTTTCCATACAGAACTTCCGGGGATGGACAAACCTGTTGAGCAACTTCAGATCCAGAATAGGACGAACGGAACCGTCCTTCTTGGGCACCGTCCTTCTTGGGCACCGTGAACAAATTGGAATAGAAGCCCAGGCCCCGGTCTGAGAGATGCACCGGACAGATGACAGCCATGTCCGCGAGGCTTGCTACTGCCGCCCGAAGCCCCTGGGCGGCCAGAGGATCTGACGGCACCTGGGACCTGAAGAATCTGGGAGGGGGCCGGAACTCGAACTCCAGCTTGTAACCGGAAGACACCACTTCCTGAATCCACCTGTCCGAGACCTCTTGGACCCAGACCTGGGAGAAGAGTTGCAGCCGTCCCCTCACCCGCACGGGTGAGGGCGCCCCCTCATTGCTGAGCCGACTTGGCAGCGGCTCTAGGCTTGGAGCCCCAACTGTGTCCTGGACAGGACAGGCCCCTAGACCAGGAATCACCTCTGGACGCAGGGAAGGCCGAACCCCTACCAACTCTAGCCCCACGAAAGGACTGAGAGAAGGAAGCCGCCCCCTGAAAAGGGCGACGCTGCTTCTTACGCTGAGGTAACCTACCTCCCTTTGCCACTGAATCCAATCTTTCTCCAAAGAGCTGCAGTCCCACGAAGGGAAGGGCCGTGAGTGACTTTTTTGACACAAAATCAGCCGCCCACTGACGTAACCAAACCGGCCGGCGGATAGCCACAAGCAGGGCCATAGCTCTGCTACACATCACCAATATGTCATCCAGGGCGGACAGCACAAAGGACAAAAATAACTCACAGCGCTTAAGGTCGGCAAACTCCTCACTAGCCGGGTCAAGCCCGTAAGAGGTCAATAATCCTCTAACAACCGACCTGGCAGCTACCAATACAAGCTCAGAAGCACAAACCGGCTACAAGGCCGATCCAACACTGGCAAAACCATGACAAGCCATCTGGTCAATGCGTTTATCCTCACCATCCTTGAGGGTAGTGCACTCCGGAGAATGGAGGACTGAGGAGCTGGACAACCCCAAAACAGGAGCATCCACCTCGGGGGGAGACGACCAGTGCTTCAGTGCGTCCGCCGGAAAGGGATATTTCTTGTCCCAACCCGGTGGGACACCCGATAGCCGCGTCGGCCTCTCCCATTTCTTGCGAATGATACCATCAAAATGCTTTTGATAAGGAAATTCCAAGCGGGGCTTCGTCTCTTCAAAGAACTCCCCCTTCAGCGGAGGAGCCGCCTCGGGGGGAGAAATAGCCAGGACCTCAAACACCTGAGCCAGGACCCTAGATGTATCCGAGGAATCCCCCTGGCCCTGCTCGGTATCAGCGCCCACAAACTGCTGATCGGAGTCATCAGACCCCTCATACAGCTCACCTTCCTCATGCGGGGAGCAATGTTTCCTCTTTGCCGTGGCCCTTTTTGCGATGGCACTAGAAAACAATTTTTCAAGATTGGCCAATCTGGCACACACCTCAGATTGCGACTCCCCGCTAATGACCACATCACAAGCACGTGTCAGGCGAGGGGGAGACGGGGAGGAGACCGGCGGAGCAGAACCAGACGCCTGAGATCCGGTCTGCCGCGTAATAGACCGCTGCGCACAGTGTACACATAGAAATATATCATCCCCCAAAAGGGATACCCCAGACACAGCCTGGATTGCCCCGAGGGGGGCACAAGCCCAGTATCCGGGGAAGCCTCCATATGGTGACTTTTTAGTAATATATATATATATACAATTAAATGTATACAATGCTCTTTTTATTTGGGAATTACGCAATAATGCAACCCGGGATGCCCCTTTAAGTCCCGAGTGGGAGGATTTTAAGCCAGCTAAAAATTAACCAGGGACCCTGGACCGGGAGAACCCCCCCTTAATATGATCAATGGTCCACCTGGAACACAAGAACAAAAGCACACACTCAGATCATGTCAAAAGTACAAGAGAAAGAATGTCATTGGTGGCCAGCAGGCCCCTCACCCGACCTCCGGTACCGCAGGCAATGGCGCACAGTGTGTAGAAAGGAGGAGAGAGGGCGGGCCGGCTTGGTTCCCGCGACGCGCCCCGTCTCTCCCGGCTTGAAGCTGGGACATGAAACAACCGCGCACAGAACGGGGGCGGGCAGTAGGCGCGCGCGAGCGCCCGACCCAGCCCCCCCCAGCCCGGAGGAGAAGAAGCATGGGCTCGCCGCCATTGCAGCCAGCACCATTCGCGCGCCGGAGGCCGGTGCCGCGGAACCTCCGGCGCCATGAAACCAACCACAAAGTGACAGAAAGTGGAGCACAAACATGTACACAATCACACACACACAAAACAGGAATCCTCTAAGGGTACCTGGGAGAGGGGGAAACGATGCCTGTGAAGGGCAAAGGGACGGGGCATCCCAAACCGGGATCACCAACCCGGATAGCCGCCTACCCCTTGTTATGGGGTCTCACGGCTCCTAAGCACCTGAGGTGCCAGCTACCTTTGCTCGGACAATGAGAACAATGAGAACAATGAGATCCGGGCAGAAATAGGAGAAAAAACGGGGCCGGGAGTCATCCCGCCTACCTGCAAGGAGGAGACATCTTCTGACTTGCTCGCCGCTGCAGAGATGAAAGACTGGGTAATGAGTGGGAGGTCCCAGGTATTTATGGGCCGGGAGGGTCTTACCTTTTTTGATATCTCTGCAAGATCGCCATCTACAGGTCAGTATACCCAAGTGTAATGAATGTCTTGAAGCGGGGTGTGTGACATACTTAGAATAACAACAAAATCTATAAACTAACATGCACACCCCCCACCCCCCGAAAGCACAAGGAGAGAGAGGGGAGATAATGGAAGACCCTTACTAAAGATCAGGGCATGGGAGGGCAAAGGCGGACGGGGCATCCCAACTCAGGTTCACCATAACCTGCACCGCCTACCCTTTGGTGGGGGATTGCAGCCGGAGCCAGGCTCCGCAAAGAGAGCACCTATAATAGGTGCTGCCTACCATCACCCGACCAGCACAGCCAAAGCTGGGAGGCATAAGCAAAAGGTGGAACGGGTGGAAACAGTCCTACAGGGCCAAGGGCTGCTAAGCCCGGCTCACCTGCCAGAAGAGAAGCCATCTTCTGACCTTTGCAGCCGACTGCAGAGAAGAAACTGGGGAATTTGTGGGAGGTCACGGGTATATATGGGACCGGGAGGGGCCTCTTTTTGCCATCTCTGCAGTCAAGCGCCCTCTTGCGGAGGTAATCCCAACTGTTATGAATCATCTGCAAGAGCAGGACGTGCTGCATACTTAGAATACTGTTGAACACAAATATAAAGTTTAAAAAATAACAGATTAGCACTTCGCACATTGAAGACATAATTTTGCCACACAATGGAAACTTTTAAAAATCCCATTGAAAGTGGAATTACCCTTTAATAGCCAATGTTAAACATGTAAAAATACAATTCTGTGAAATACTCACCTGTAGAATTGGTATTATATGCATACAGCACGTCCTGCTCCAGATGTCGTAATTACATGTGGGTAATCCTCCGCCTGAGGCGCTGTTCACTGCAGACATGTAGAAAACAGGCTCCTCCCAGCCCTACATATACCGAGGGACCTCCCACAAGTCCCCAGCATTGAAAAGCAGTGAAAGGAGAAGCCTGGAGAAACCAACCACCCAAAAACTGGCAATAACACCACTGATAATCACCAAACAGGGGATCCAGAACAACGTGAAACCAGGGTGGGTTGGAGCAGGACGTGCTGTATGCATATAATACCAATTCTACAGGTGAGTATTTCACAGAATTGTATTATTCTAAGCATACATCACGTCCTGCTCCAGATGTAGTAATTACATGTGGGACATCCAATAGCAGTGTCCATAAAGTAGGGTGGGATCCCCAACAGAAAAGGCAACAGCAAGCAGTTTAAACTACTGCCACCTGCAAAACCTTGCGGCCAAACACAGCGTCAGCTGAGGCCCTAACATCAACCTTGTAAAACGTAGTAAAGGTATGTACAGAAGACAAAGTAGCGGCCTTGCAAACTTGTTCCACAGAGGCCTGGTGCTGAAAAGCCCAAGAAGCCCCAACAGCTCGAGTAGAATGAGCAGTAAGACGGAAGGGGGGAGACTTCCCCTTAGTAGAATAGGCTTGAACCACAGCCTGACGAATCCATTTACTGATGGTAGACTTGGCGGGAGCCAAACCCTTCCTAGGCCCGTGAGGCACAACGAAGGGAGCATCCGTCTTCCTGAAAGCATTAGTGATAACTAGCTGACGCACCTAACCACATCCAAGGAATGCTAAACCCTCTCCTTAGGGTTACTAGGATTAGGGCACAGAGAAGGAAGTACAATATCTTGATTCAAATGAAAAGCAGACACCACTTTAGACTTAGAAAGTCTGGCTTGAAGCGGACCACCACCTTATCCTGGTGTCTCTCATAGTAGGGAGGCTGAATAGATAAGGCAGCCAACTCAGACACACGCCTAACAGAAGTGATAGCTACTAAGAAGACAACCTTGAGCGTGAGAACAGCGAGAGCAGCCTCCTGAATAGGCTCAAAAGGAGCACCCTGCAGGGCTGATAAAACCAAGTTTAAATCCCAAACAGGTACCATAGGCTTTCGAGGGGGACGCACATGAGTGACCCCCTGAAAAGGTCTTGATAAGAGGATGCTGGGCAAAGGTCTTCTGAAAGAAGATAGACAGGGACGAAACCTGGCCCTTCAGAGTACTAAGCTTAAGACCTAAGTCTAGACCATGTTGTAAAAACTCCAGCACCCTAGAGACTAAAAATTCCCGGCAGGGAAGAGACCTGGACTCACACCAGTCAATGTAAGAACGCCAGACTCTATAACAGATAGCAGAAGTCGTCTTTTTCCTGGCTTGCACCATAGTAGCCACTACAGATGCAGACAAACCCTTTTCCATCAGGATGGAGGTTTCAACAGCCAAGCTGTCAAAGCCAGAGTTAGTAAATTGGGATGGCGTAGAGACCCCTGAGTTAATAGATCTGGCAACCTTGGCAGATCGTACTGATCTACTGCCATTTCAACCACGTCTGCGAACCGTACTGATCTACTGCCATTTCAACCACGTCTGCGAACCACACTCGTCTTGGCCACCTTGGGGCCACCTGAATTGCAGGTACCCCTTCCAGAGCAATCTTGCGCAGAACTCTGCCCAGAAGGGGAATTGGTGGAAACACATACAGGAGCCGAAACTCGCTCCAAGACATGGACAGGGCATCCGTGGCAGGGATACAGGGATAGACAGGGATACAAAGCTCGGGATCTTGTAATTGTGACGGGACGCAAACAGATCCACATCTGGCACACCCCAACGGTGACACAGGGACTGAAATACCCTGTTGCAGAGGGACCATTCCCCCTGACGGGACGACCCCCTGCTCAGAGCATCTGCCAGCAGGTTCTCCGCCCCCAGAATGTAGACAGCCGAGATGCATTGGACATTGGCCTCCGCCCATGCTAGAATCAGAGAAACTTCCTAGAGAGCCCCCTTGCTCCGGGTCCCTCCTTGATGGTTGATGTAGGCAACCGCCGTTCTGTTGTCTGAGCGTACCTGAACCGCCAGACCCCTCAGGTGATGGGTCAATTGTTCTAGCACCAATCTGACCGCCCTGAGTTCCAAGACATTGATAGGTAGATGGGCCTCCTGAGGGCCCCACCTCCCCTGGAAGCGCAGGGACTTCCAGAATCCCCCCCAACCCGACAGACCGGCATCCGTTGTGACCGTCTCCCAGGAGGGAGCCAGGAAGGATCTGCCCCTTGTCAAGTTCCTGTGGTTCAGCCACCACGCAAGGGATTGTCTGACCGAGGGGGGAACCACCCATATCCCGTCCAAGGACGCTGGGTTCTTGTTCCAAACTGACAGAAGGTGAAGCTGCAGGATTCTCAAATGAAACTGGGCAAAGGGCACCGCCTCAAAGCTTGCCACCATCGAGCCCACCTTGACTGAACTGTATCCAGAATCATCCCCAGGAACAGGGTCACTGAGGAGGGGAACAGAGAGGACTTGGGGTAATTGATCACTCAGCCGAATGACTCCAGGGTGGACACTACTGAGTGTCCAGCTCTGCCTGCCGCAGAGACCGAGAGGTGATGAGTATATTGTCCAGGTAGGGCAAC
Organism: Gastrophryne carolinensis; assembly: GCA_027917425.1. NCBI lineage: Eukaryota > Metazoa > Chordata > Amphibia > Anura > Microhylidae > Gastrophryne > Gastrophryne carolinensis. The sequence goes on from CM051234.1 coordinate 221,585,589, forward strand.
ACGCATATGCCCTTTAGTCGTAACAGGGACATCACCCCTGCCAGCACCTTGGTGAACACCCTGGAAGCCGACGTGAGGCAGAATGGCAGGGCCACGAACTGGTAATGCTGATCCAGCAGCGCAAATCTGAGAAACCTTGTGTCCTGGAAACACCGGAACGTGCAGGTAAGCATCCTTGATGTCCACAGATGTCATGAAGTCCCCTGGGCGCAGCGAGGCGATAGCCGAGCGCAAAGTTTCCATACGAAAGTGCTTGTTTCTGACAAATCTGTTGAGGATTTTTAAATCCAGAATGGGTCTGACTGACCCGTCCTTTTTGGGTACCGTGAAAAGGTTGGAATAAAACCCCCTGCCCCCGTCTCTTAAGGGGACCTTGCAAATGACCCATAGATCCAGAAGTTCCTGCACAGCCAGCATCAAGACCCGAGCTAAGGCAGGGTCCTGAGGGATCCGGGACCCAACAAACCTGGTAGGGGGCCGTACAGCAAATTCTATCTTGTAACCGGAGGACACTACCTCCTGAATCCACCGGTCTAAGACGTGGCGACTCCAGACATGCTTGAAGTGCTGTAGACGTCCCCCCACCCTGACGGGCGAGGGCGCCCCTTCATGCTTGAGGGGTCTTGGGAGGGGGCTTGGGCCCCCAGGAGGAACCGGAACGGCGTCCTTTATTCTTGTTCCAGGGATCTGCGCGAGACCCAGCGAAGGACACTCCTCTGCCTTGCTTAGCCCCATGGTAGGGGGTCGATTGGGAGCTTGGGCCACGAAAGGGCCGAATCTGACGCTTGCGCTGGGGTAACTTGCCACCCTTGGCAAAGATATCTAACCTTTCTCCAAACAGGCGCAATCCCTTAAATGGAAGCCCCGTAAGGGCCTTCTTGGCGGCGTTATCAGCGGCCCACTGCCGCAACCAGACCGCTCGGCGTATGGCTACCACCAGAGCAGATCTAGCGCTCAACTTAATAGCATCGTCCGATGCAGATAGGATATAGTTCACAAAAGTTTCACAGGTGGCCAGAGCATTGGCAGCATCAGAGGGCAAGTCAACCGCCCCTTCAAGAGTAGTCTTAACCACAGTCCTTAGCACCACCGCCGTGATGGCTAAGGCGCACACTGGGCGGAGAGACGCTCCCCCAAATGCAAAGGCATGACATGCCAGTTGGTCAACACGCCGATCCACTGAATCCTGCAGCGTAGTAGTGTCTGGGGAGTGCATAATAGAGGTGTTGGACAGACTTAGAATTGGGACACCGACCTCGGGTGGCGATGTCCAACACTTGACCAGGTCAGCAGGAAAGGGATATTTCTTATCCACACTTTTAGGAACCCCATGAAGTTTGCTGGGGTGTTCCCATTCTTTCAGCACAAGGCTATTAAAATGGGTTTGTTCGGGAAATTCCAACTGCGCCCTAGCGGTGTGGAACAGATCACCCCTTTGCCGGGGAGCCGCGGCAGGGGGAGAGAGGGACAATACGTCAAAGATCTGGGTCAACAGTATCAATGTCGTCCGAGGACCAATGATCAGAACCAGACTCTTCCTGTCCCCTGGACTCGTCGTCGTATGACCCTGAGTCAGAGAACAGTTCCCCTTCGTCTGAGGGGGGATGTGCGTAAGAAAGAAGTAAATTATCAGATTCTATAGGAAATATAGTAGATTCAGGATTCAAATGTCGCGTCTTGGCAGTGGCCTTGCGCGCCAAGGAGCCAGCAATTAAGTTTTCCACACTAGCCAGTCTAGTGGGCAAATCAGAATGAGAATCCCCACTGGTATTGGGGGTTAGGCTCAGACTTGGGGGAGTAGGTGAAGCGAGGCGAGGTGCGGGCCCAGCCTCGGAAGAGGCGGGAAGAGCGGCTAGCGCCTGCTGTGCACAAGGGACGCAGACCCGTGCATTGTCACCGCTGCTAGGTAAGACCCCACAAGCTACACACAGACGGGCTTGTCCCGAGGGAACCCCGTTCACAATATCCTGAGATGCCTCCATATGGTGATTATTATGTACAATATGCCGGTAGGGATTGACGCTATAAAGCAACCCTGGATGCCCCAATGACCCGCTGGGAAGTGGGAGTGATTTTTTAAAGGTCTGGACCGGGCGCTACACCGGGCCGGGAGAAGCCACCGAAGTTCACGGTCTGAAAGACACAAGGGGAACAGGGATGTCAGAGCCAAGCGAGGAGAAGCAAAAGCTAAAGAAAGGTCGCCCGTGAGGACACTTACAGAACAGCGAGAGGAGGACAGTCTTCACAACGCACACGTGAGAAGGAAATGGCGCCAGCGAACCTTGAAGGGCGGGCCAGAGCTGAAGATGACGCGGAACGCGCCACACCAGACCACGCCCCCCCCGGAGAGCGCGAAAACAGTAGTTAGAAACTGAACCCAGACCGAGTGAATCACCTCAGGGACTAAACATGACAGGATAGAATACAGAAATAAACCCGTAGCGTCCGATCAGAGCCGCCGTACGCGCCAAGTAAAATACATTAAGGGTGCTGCGGCTAAAGTTACGATCAATGTGAAATGCGGCTCTGACACCCGGTAACCGTCAAGGGCTATAAGCTTACAAGTGTAATAGGGCAAGGTTAGGCCGTCGTACACACAACCCCCCCCCTCTTTTCCCCCCAATAACGGGGGGAACTAGGGAGCAAGGTGACCCAATACTCGGGGTTCACCGCTACACGGGGTGTGGGGCGCTGATGCGGGAGAGGCATCCTCTGAAGGCTCACCATTAGCTTTAACCGCCTACCCTATGGTGGGGGATTGCGGTGGAGCCTAGCTCCGTAAGCACACAAGGTGCTGCCTACCTTCACCCGACCAATGCAGCCCAGGCTGGGAGGCATTACTTCACAATGAGGACGGGTGGAAATAGTCCCGCAGGGCCTCGGGCTGTAAAGCCCCTGCTCGCCTGCGAGAGCGTGATACTTCATGTCTTCGCAGTGAGCACTGCAGAGAAATCTGGGGATTTGTGGGAGGTCCCTCGGTATATGTAGGGCCGGGAGGAGCCTGTTTTCTACATGTCTGCAGTGAACGGCGCCTCAGGCGGAGGATTACCCACATGTAATTACTACATCTGGAGCAGGACGTGCTGTATGCTTAGAATATTATAATGTTTTTACAAATAGTCATTTTGATAACCAGAGGTTGTACTACATTTTTACCAAAATTAAGAAAAATATTGTTTTAGCTGCAAAGTGGTACAGCCTTGGGCTGTAAAATGCTCAGTAGACTAAGTTCACTTGTGTTTTGGTCCGCTTAACTGGACTCCCCTCCCGCTGTGACAGCCATTCAGATGAGCTTGGCACAGGAGAAGGAGCAGGGGAATGCTGGGGATCCCATAGTAGTCCATGCGTGAGGCCTAGGTTTGCTGGGATGGTACAATTTGCAGAGATCCTACAGTATTACACACAGGGTGGAGGGAAACTGCCAGTCCTGGTGTCCTTTAGACTTCAGGGCAGGTCGATATGGGTTTTGGCCCACTTTAGGTTTAAAATTGTTAAATTGTCTTTGCACAATAGGTTAAGTTCTGCCATTTTTGGAAACATTTACAGAAGCCATGTTATACGATTGTGACCTACATTCATTTAAGTGAAACCCCATAAAAAATACAATTCTGTGAGAATCTCACCTGTAGAATTGGTATTATATGCATACAGCATGTCCTGCTCCAGAACATATTCATAACGTATGGGTATACCTCCGCTTTCAGCGCCGTGCACTGCAGATCATGAAGAAAACAAGCTCCTCCCGGCCCTACATATACCGGAGGACCTCCCACAATCCCCAGCATTGAAAAGCAGTGAGAAGAGAAGCCAGGAGAAACAAACCACCCAGAGTGTCTTGCAATAACACCAAGTGAGTACAATCACCATACAGGGGATCCAGAACAAAGTGAAACCAGGGTGGGGTGGAGCAGGACGTGCTGTATGCATATAATACCAATTCTACAGGTGAGATTCTCACAGAATTGTATTATTCTAAGCATACAGCATGTCCTGCTCCAGAACATATTCATAACGTATGGGACATCCAATAGCAGTGTCCCATGAGAAGGCACAGCCAACAGTAAAGCGCTGCCACCCTTAACCATGCTATCAACAACGAGAGCAATGCTCTAACCTCAACCTTTGAACCTTGTAAAGGGAGAACTGAGCTCAAGCAGCGGACTAGCCAGCTTGATCGCCAGAACATAGTGCTACAGGGCAAGCCAAGCACTAATAGTACAAGAACGAATAACAATAGGGAGGAAGAATCTTCCTCTAAAAGGATAGGCCAAAATAACTGCCTAACCATGCCACAACAAGAGGGGGTAGCCATGGTAACTCAAAACTTTTCCCAAAGGGGAATACATGTCCAGGTCGCAGACGGGACCAACAGAAGTGCTCACAACAGTATTCAGCAGAGCCAAAAGAGTCCTACAGGACCGGAAGGACTACCAACCAAATAGGAACAGGCCAGAGGGCCCTTAATCCATGGAAAACAATCAATCCGGTACTTCGAGAAGGGGGCACCGGTAGACCCCAAGATAATATCCCGTCAGGGACAAGACAGTTCCTCAATGTCAAGCTGGTCCCAGACATCCAGACCAGCATCATCCTGACCCCTCGGTCTCTCGTCAGGGGAGCCTAAGTCAGAGAACAGGTCCCCTTCTTCCGACGTGGTACTAGCACGTGTAGACAAGGACTCCTCAGAGCCCATAGCACAGGCCGAAGCCGCGGGAGTAGAAGGCCGGTGTCTAACTGGGCCGATCCGGCCAGACAAACCTTCCACGATCTGGGCCAGCGTGGGCCGCCTAGGAGAGGGATCTATTTGTAACTCCCCACTTGTACAAGACTCGACAGGAGTGAGGTTTAGGGAAGGGGGAAGGGGTGGGAAGGAGTGAGGAACAACCGCAAGCGTCGCTCGCAGTTCCAGCGTCTGTTCAGAACATGACGCGCAGACACGTGCCCCGTCCGCCTCAGCACGGGGGAGACCGCACGATATACACAGCCGGTCCTGTCCCAAGGGGACCCCGGTAACACAATCCTGAGATGCCTCCATATGGTGATTGTTTAAATATAGGATGTCGATAGGGATTTATGCCATAAGCAACCCTGGATGCCCCAACTACCCGCTGATCAATGTGGGAGATTCTGGGAAGGCCCGCTCCTTATACGTATGAGTATAGCAATGTATACATATAAGGTAAATATATGAATAGGTATATAGGTATATAAGGCCGGGAGAGGCCGCCGGGAACTCAGCGTCTGAAAGACACAATGGGAAAGATGTCAGGAACATGCGCAGATGGGCAGACAATAATGAGAGGGATTCGCCCGCAAGGGCACTTACAGCTCAAGTGGAGGAGGAGACCGCCACGACGTGTGTGTGGGAAGCTAACCAAAATGGCGCCCGGCGAAGCTCGAAGAGCAGGCTAAATACTCTGCCGTGACGCGGAGCGCGCCGACTAAGGCCCCGCCCATTCTAAAGAGCGCGAAGCTCTGAAGTAAAAAATAAGGCAATGGTGCAACCAGCAGGCCTAACTTACCATAGAGCGGACACAGACAATAAGCGCGGGCACCGCGGCAACAATATTAAGTGGCAATCAAGTAAAAAACACACACAGGCAACCGAAAAAGGAGCAAGCAGCGCGGCCCTGACATCTCTGAGCTAATAAAGGGCAGAAAAGAAGCCACGAGCGTGACACACCGGTACACTGGGACCGCCACACGCATACCCTCCCCTTTCTTTTCCCCCTAAGTGGACGGGGAAAAGCGGGAGAATGGCGACCCGATAATAGGGTTCAGCACTACACGGGGTACAGGACAAAAATGCGGGAGGGGCATCCCTTGGATGCTCACCATCAGCCTAAACCGCCTACCCTATGGTTGGGGAATTGCGGTGGAGTCTAGCTCCGTAAGCACACCAGGTGCTGCCTACCTTCACCCGACCAGCCCAGGCTGGGAGGCATTAATTCACAATGAGGACGGGTGGAAATAGTCCCGCAGGGCCTCGGGCTGTCAAGCCCCGCTCGCCTGCGAGAGCATGATACTTCATGTCTTCGCAGTTTCAGCACTGCAGAGAAATCTGGGGATTGTGGGAGGTCCTCCGGTATATGTAGGGCCGGGAGGAGCTTGTTTTCTTCATGATCTGCAGTGCACGGCGCTGAAGGCGGAGGTATACCCATACGTTATGAATATGTTCTGGAGCAGGACGTGCTGTATGCTTAGAATATGTGAAATATCCAGAAAATGAGCATGTACCTTTATCTTCAAAACGATCTATACCCAAAGCAACCGCTTCTTCCAACGTGCTTGTACATTCAATCAGCTGTAATATGAGAAACATATATTAGTCACAATGAAAACAATTGTAGTAGAGCAAAATATCACTAAATCACTCTTCGATTCAGGTAAAATTAGAAGTTGATGCTAATATTGGACATTTCGCATATAGCAGAGGGAATGGGGAAGGCGCTACAGGGCAAAGGGCTCTGCCCAATGCTGCATTTAAACAGCGCGGGAACCGGGAAGTAGGAGAGTACGATCAGTACATTTTTCACTGAAGGTTCGTGGTATTAAGCAGCCTTAACACAGCTCAAAATATACTTTTGGCCAAATTACAAAACCAGCAGGAGATAGACAACACTGCGTGTCATGTCCCGCCCAAATATTTATGCCCTCCATTTTTTCACCTATTTTTGTTTTGATCTGAATTGGAGGCCTGTTCAGAAATTATTCATCAGAGTTCTCCTCTTGATAAAAGCATTTTCTTACTGCATGGCACTGCCTGCTTCAGTATTCATAACAGTTGGGTTATTCTGCCACAAGGTGGCGCAGTGTACTGCAGAAGAGCTGTGGCGTCTCCCGGCCCCCTATAAAAACGGGATTAACCATAGAGTTCCCAGTGTTTACTCTGCAGTGAAACTGCGAAGATAGAAGATGGCCCTCTTTCTATGCGCAGCTGAGCGGGGCAACCAAGCCTGCGGCCCTGCAAGTCTATTTCCACCTGTTTCTGGACCCTTTCTGCCTCCCAGCCTTGGCTGACAGATCGGCTGAGGGTAGAAGAGCACTAGGGCCAAATGCTCCAGGAGCGCTTCTCCAAGCCGCAGACCCTGTTCCACAAAGGGTAGCCGGCCATAGGCTTTATGGTGAGCCTACTAGGGATGCGGAGTTCCTGTCCTGGCTTCTGAGGGGGTGTGTTTTGGGGGACTGCGTCTCTCTTTTCCTTCAGGGGGTCCCCCCCCCTCCGCCCCCCTCCCCTCTGGCCTGGATACTCGCCGCTGTCTTTCGTCTCTCTCCCTGCCCCCCTCTGACTTATGTTCGGGGGGGGGGGGGGGGTTGGTGTTAGCAGCGAGTGGTGTTAGTTGTGGTGTATTTTGCTGTGTACAGTGTTTTTCTGGAGTTTTTTAGCCGCCGCGCCGCTTTGTACTATGCTCCGTGGCGGGTGGCGCTATAACCTGTGACGTTTTTGGTTGGTCATGGCTTCGCGCTCTTCGAAGGGGGCGGGGGATGACGCGTACCACCCCGCGGCCCCCGTCACTCGAAGTACTTCTGCCGGCGCCATTTTGGATTAGCTGCGCGTCTGGTTTTCTCCCTTTCTAGCTGCGGTGCTGTATCCTCCTGTGTGTCGCTTCATCCAGCGGTCTGAGGCTTGGTGATCCTGCGATTTCTTTGGTACGCGAGTCCCTCTTGGGGTTATTTTTATTGGTCTTGTGGTGCATGTGCTGCGGGATGCTCATGTGTCGTTTTTACTTATGTCTTTCAGGCGGGATACCAGTGGTTTGTGGTTTCTCCCGGCCCTACTCCTTCCTCCCCCTCATCCCCCCCCCCCTTTACCGACTTCTGGGGGCATCCCGTGGGAGGGCATCCCGGGTGGCTTGTGTATTAGCCTTTGCCCATTGCTGGCCTATTGTGCCCGTGTTAATCCCCTGTGAGTGAAGTGTCAGGGTGTGTGTGCCGTGCGCCTAAAGTGTCTTTGCGCTCCAAGCTGGTTTGCCTGCATCGCTTCCCAGCTCTGCACCCCCTTACGAATCGCCTACCCCCCCCCCCCCACTCCTGCAATTGGCCCCCAGTGAGGGGGATATTAGCAGGAGGTCACAGTCTGATCTGGCACTTCGTGTGGCCAACATTGAGAGGCAGCTTGCCAGGCCTTTTCCTAGGAAGGCCTCTGGCAGGAAGCGGCACCTGACTTCCACTCCCTCACGCTCCACAGAGGAGTATGAGGAGTTTGATGCCACTGGTGGACGTTATTCCCTAGAGGAAGGGGAACTGCTCCAGGACTCCTCTGGGGACCAGCAGGAGGGTTGCGATAGTGACCCTGGGTCTGCGTCCGGGGAGAAATCATGGTACCCTGAGGACACTGATAATCTGCTGTCTCACATTTTTGAAATGTTGCACATTGCTCCCCCTGAGGTGGCTAAGAAGAAGCAGGGTGCGCTCTTTCGCCCTGATAAACAGCGCCTTGAGTTCCCTGAGCAAGGACATTTCACTACTATGGTGCTTAAGTAGTGGGGGTGTCCTAACAGGCTGCCCACTGTGCCCAAGGGATTGGATAAGAGGTATCCCTTTCCTGCTGATCTAGTATAGTGGTGGTCATGTCCCCGAGGTGGACGCTCCCTTGCTAGGTCTGTCCAATACCTCGGTCATGCCTTCCCCTGACACTACCACTCTGAGGGACAGCGAGGAGCAGCTGGCCTGTCATGCTTTTACCTGTGTGGGGGCTGGGCTGCGTAAGGCCTGTGCTGCTGCCATTAGAGCTATTGCCCTTAAACTGCTCAAGCGTCTTTGTGATGGCGCTATGGCTGGTAGGAGGAGGGAGGATTATAGGGCCCTCTTGCTTTGCTCTGATTTTGTAGCATTTATCCTTACTGCCATGGATGATGCTGTGAGGCTGGGCGGTAGGGCCTCTGCACTTTTGGTGGCTATGCTCCGCTCTGTTTGGTTGCGTCAGTGGGCAGCTGACGCTGCTGCTAAGAAGGCTCTCACTGGGCTGCGGCTCTTCGGTGAGCGTCTTGATGTTTTGGCCAAGGATGGTGACTGCCTCAGCTTAGGAGGCAGCCCCGGCCCTTTCGGGGGCCCTCCGCCTCCTTCCCCTCCCTTCGTATTCCCAGAGGAGGTTGTGACTCCCTCTTAAGTAGCCGCAGAGATTCTTGGGGCCGTGGCAGATCCCGTGGTCGTTCCGGTCTCTCCTGGGGTTCCAAGCCCAAACCCCCTCCCAAGGCCCCTCGGGCATGAGGGGGCACCCTCACCCATCCGGGTGGGGGGGGGGGGCGGCTTCGGCTCTTTGCTCACGTCTGGAGGCTCCACGTCTCAGACCGGTGGATTCAGGAGGTGGTGTCCTCCGGCTACAAGATAGAGTTTACAGCCTGGCCGCCCCCAAGATTCATCAGATCCCGGATGTCTTTAAACCCCCTGTCAGCTCAAGGGTTGCTTTCGGCGGTTCAATGCCTGCTGGAGTCAGGGGTCATTTGTTCGGTGCCCCCTCAAGAACAGGGTCAGGGGTACTATTCCAATCTTTTCACGGTCCCCAAAAAGAACCACTCTCTGAGGCCCATCCTGGACTTTAAAGGGCCTCAACAAGTTTGTCAGATTCAAGCATTTTCGCATGGAGACGCACTGCTCGGCAGTCCGTACCCTTCGCCCGGGCGACTTCATGACAACCGTGGACATCAAGGATGCTTATCTTCATTTGCCTATCTTCCCAGGTCATCAGAGATTTCTGAGGTTCGTGCTGGAGGATCAGCATTACCAGTTTGTAGCTTTATCCTTTGGTATCACCACGGGTGTTCACCAAGGTACTGGCGGGCGTGATGGCTCCGCTGCGGAATCAGGGCATTCGCAACCTCCCTTACCTGGACGACATTCTGATTGCGGCTCAGTCCTTTCATCAGGCCGAGAAGGATACTCAGGTGGTGACCTCCAATCTCGAGTCCTTCGGCTGGGTGATCAACTTTACCAAGTCTTCACTGTCCCCGTCCTTGGGGAGGTCCTTTCTGAGCATGACACTGGATACCTCTAGGTCAAGGTGTTCCTTCCTCAGCAGAAGGTGGAGGGCCTTCAGAAGCAGGCACGGGCTCTGCTCTTGTGTCCTCTTCCCTCCATCCATCTGGGGATGCAGTTGTTGGGCCTGATGGTGTCCTGCTGCGAGGCGGTCACCTTTGCTCAGTTTCACATGAGGTCTCTTCAGTTGCAACTCTTGACAGTCTGGGATCAGGACCCTGTGTCCCTGGATCAGGAATTTGCTCTGTCTCCTCTGGCCAGACAGTCCCTTTCGTGGTGGCTGGACTCAAGGAACCTTCTGGTGGGCAGGAAATTCCTGCCCCCGTGCTGGGAGACGGTCACCACAGATTCCAGTCTGACAGCCTGGGGGGCTTTTGGAAGTCTCTGAAGTTCCAGGGTCAGTGGGGCCCTCAGGAGGCCCATGCTCCCATTAATGTACTGGAACTGAGGGCGATCAGGTTGGTTCTCTCTCGGCTGACCACACACACCTTCGGAGTCGGGCTGTTCAGATTCGCTCAGACAACCATCAGGGAGGGACTCGGAGCAAGCGAGCCTTCAAGGAAGTGTCCCTGATACTGTCTTGGGCGGAACAGAATGTTCCCTGCATCTCAGTGGTATACATTCGGGGGGGTGGAGAACCAGGTGGCGGACTCCCTGAGCAAGGGAATGTCTCGGCTGGGGGAATGGTCCCTTAACAACCAGGTGTTTCTCTCCCTGTGTCACCGCTGGGGTCAGCCGAATGTGGACCTGTTTGCATCCCATCACAATCTTCCCAAGTTTGTCTCCCTGTCACAGGATCCTCTGGCCTATGCCACGGATGCACTGGCAATGCCTTGGACGGAGTTTCGGCTTCTCTGTGTTTCCTCTGTTCCCTCTACTGGGCAGGGTCATGCGCAAGATAGCCCAGGAGGGGGTGCCAGCCATCCCGGTGGCCTCCTGTTGGCCAAGAAGGGTGTGGTTCGCAGACGTTGTGCAGTTGGCAGTAGATCGGTACGTCTTGCCCAAGGATCAAGATCTGTTCACTCAGGGGGAGCTACGCCATCCCAATTTACAAACGCTGGCTTTAACGGCTTGGCTGCTGAAACCTCCATCTTGATGGAAAAGGGGTTGCCTGCCTCTGTTGTGGATACCATGATTCGGGCTAGGAAGAAGTCCTCGTCCTTTATTACAGGGTCTGGCATGCTTACATTGCCTGGTGTGAGTCAGTCTCTTCCCTGTCGGGTTTTTTCCATCCCCAGGATTCTGGAATTTTTGCAACATGGTTTGGATTCCGGCCTTCAACTGAGTACCCTCAAGGGTCATGTTTCAGCTCCGGCAATTTTTTTCCAAAGATCCTTTGCCAATCACTGGTTGGTTAAAACCTTTTTCCAGGGTGTTACTCATGTGCGTCCACCTCGTAAGCCTATGCTACCAGTCTGGGACTTGAATCTGTTGTCTGCTCTACAGGGTCCTCCCTTTGAGCCTATTCGTGGGGCTGCCTTGCCCATTCTGACTCTTAAGGTAGCCTTTTTGGTGGCTATCACTTCTGTCAGGCGAGTTTCTGAACTGGCGGTGCTCTCCATCAAACCTTATTTTGAGCGGCATGAGGATAAGGTGGTGTTTCGGGTTAAGCCGGATTTCTTGCCTAAGGTCGTGTCTGGCTTTCATCTCAATCAGGACATTGTTTTGCCTTCATTGTGTCCTAATCCTGCGAATTCCAAGGAGCGGACACTGCATTCTTTGGATGTGGTCAGGGCTCTGAAGTTTTATTCCGTCGCTTCTGAGCCTTTCAGGAAATCTGATGCTCTTTTTGTTCTCACTTCTGGACCAAGGAAAGATTTTGCCTCCGGCTAAATCCACTATCAGCAAGTGGATCCATCAGGCGGTGGTACAAGCCTATTCTGCTAAGGGGAAGGAACCTCCCTTTAGGGTTACTGCTCATTCCACTCGTGCTATTGGTGCATCTTGGGCTTTTCAGCACCAAGCTTCTGTTGAACAAGTTTGCAAGGCCACTACTTGGTCTTCTGTTCATACTTTTTCCAAGTTTTACAAGGTTGATGTTAAGGCCTCAGTGGATGCTGCTTTTGGCCGCAAGGTACTTCAGGCGGTAGTGACTTGAACTGCCGGACGTTACTCATTGGGGATCCACCCTACTTTTGGACACTGCTTTTGGATGTCCCAACTGTTATGAATACTGAAGCAGGCCGTGCCATGCAATAAGAAAAAGACAATTCACTGTAGAATTGTTTTTGTTCTTGCATGGCACGGCCTGCTTCACCCCACCCTTGTTATTATTCTTGGTTGCCCCTTTATGGTGATTGTTCCAAGTTCATTGGGGTTTTTTACATTTTTTACCCTTATTCTCTCCCGGCTTCTTGTCTCACTGCTCGTCTACGCTGGGAACTCTATAGTTAATCCCGTTTTTATAGGGGGCTGGGAGATGCTACAGCTCTTCTGCAGTACACTGCGCCACCTTGTGGCGGAATAAACCAACTGTGATGAATACTGAAGCAGGCCGTGCCATGCAAGAACAAAAACAATTCTACAGGTGAGTACTCACAGAATTGTCTTTTCATCTTCTCTCCTTCTAAATCATTCTCCATCACATCACAAGTTATGATTCCAGGGCCAGCCCCTGGCTTTTCACCAGGGGGAATCCCAAATCAGGGCACCGCAAAACACACCTTCTTCCTGGTTCCCAATTTAAACACCGGCAGCGGGGGGCGGGAACGCGTCCACTGCTGAGCCACTGATGCCACAGAGCCATTTGCAGATTACATATGCATGGCAAATGGCTCCGATTGGACGAGAGCTTGTGGTGCCCTAGGACCAGGAATCTGGGGCTTCCTACACAGGAGGCATCCGGGGCAGGGAGGAGAACCCGGGATAATACCATTTTGTGAATACTCACCTGTAAAAATGGTATTATAAGTATGTCACACACCCCGCTTCAAGACATTCATTACACTTGGGTATACTGACCTGTAGATGGCGATCTTGCAGAGATGATATCAAAAAAAGGTAAGACCCTCCCGGCCCATAAACACCTGGGACCTCCCACTCATTACCCAGTATAAAGATAGCAGTAAGATCAAGGGACCAGGAAAGCCAATTAAAACTAACAAAGGTTCACCATATAAAGGATCCAGAATACAAAAGGGCAAGGTGAAGCGGGGTGTGTGACATACTTATAATACCCATTTTACAGGTGAGTATTCACAAAATGGTATTATTCTAAGTATGTCACACACCCCGCTTCAAGACATTCATTACACTTGGGACATCCAATAGCAGTGTCCATAAAGGGCGGGGATCCAAAAAACAAGGCAACAAGGCACAAGCTTAAACCACTGCAGCTTGCAGAACTTTGCGGCAAAAAACAGCATCCGCTGAGGCCCGAACATCAACCTTGTAAAACCTGGAAAAAGTGTGAACCGATGACCAAGTAGCAGCCTTACAAACCTGCTCAACAGAAGCCTGGTGCTGGAAGACCCAGGACGCCCCAACAGCACGAGTAGAACGAGCAGTAACATGAAAAGGGGGAACCTTCCCCTTGGCAGAATAGGCCCCAACAATGGCCTGGCAAATACATTTACTAATGTAAGACTTGGCAGGAGCCAAACCCTTCCTAGGCCCAGAGGGCACCACAAAAAGAGCGTCCGTCCTACGAAAAGGAGAAGTAGCCACCAAATAGTACTTCACACAGCGAACCACATCCAAAGAATGCAAAACCCTCTTCTTGTCATTGCTAGGCTTAGGACACAAGGAGGGAAGAATATCCTGATTCAGATGAAAAGCAGAGACCACCTTAGGAAGGAAATCTGGCTTGAAGCGAAAAACAACCTTGTTCTGATGCCTCTCAAAGGAGCCGAAATAGACAAGGCTGCCAACTCCGAAACATGCCGAACAGAAGTGATGGCAACCAGAAAAACAACCATCTGAGTAAGCGTAGAAAGCGCAATATCCGGCAAAGGTTCAAACGGAGGACAGACAAAACCAAATTCAAATCCCACACTGGGAGCAAAGGCTTCCTAGGAGGCCACACATGCGTAACCCCCTAGAAAAAGGTCTTAACCAGAGCATGAAGAGCAAAAGACTTTTGAAAGAACACGGCCAGGGCAGAAACCTGCCCTTTCAGCGTACTAAGCTGCAAACCTTGGTCCAGACCATGTTGCAGAAATTCCAAGACCCTAGGGACAGAAAACGCCCTGCAAGGCCAGGCCCTTACCTCACACCAATCAATATAAGACCTCCAAGTCCTATAATAGATGGCAGAGGAAGACTGCTTTCTAGCCCTAACCAGAGTCTGAATGACAGCATCAGAAAGACCTTCCTCCCTCAAGATTGAGGTTTCAGCAACCAAGCCGTCAAAGCCAGCGTTGGTAAATTGGGGTAGAGTAGTGGACCCTGAGTGAGCAGATCTGGCAGAAGGGGCAGGTCTAACTGATCCACTGCCAACCTTACCACGTCTGCGAACCACACCTGTCTTGGCCACCTTGGAGCCACGAGGATTGCTGACGCGCCCTCTAGGGCCAACTTGCGCACCACTCTGCCCACCATGGGAAACGGAGGGAACAGGTACAGAAACCCCAGATCCCTCCAGTTCAGAGACATGGCATCCGCTGCCAGAGCCAGTGGATCCCGCAAGAGAGACAAATGCCGGAAGCCTGTGATTGTGACGAGAGGCAAAGAGGTCCACCTCCGGAGTCCCCCACCGGCAAAGCGACCGAAACACCTTGGGGCTGAGCGACCATTCCCCCCGGCGAGATGACCCCCTGCTCAGGGAGTCCGCCTCCGTGTTCTCCACTCCCGGAATGTGCACCACCGAGATGCATGGGACATTGCTCTCTGCCCAAGCAAGGATCAAGGACACTTCCCTGAGGGCATGCCTGCTGCGAGTCTCTCCCTGGTGATTGATGTAGGCGACCGCTGTCCGATTGTCCGACCGAACTTGAACCGGTAGGCCCCGCAACTGATGAGTCAAGTGAGCCAGAACCAACCTTATGGCTCTCAGCTCCAGAACATTGATGGGATCGTGAGCCTCCTGAGGCCCCCCACAGTCCCTGAAACTGAAGATCCTTCCAAAATCCCCCCCAACCCGACAGGCTGGCATCCGTGGTGACCGTCTCCCAACGAGGGGTCAGAAAGGATCTGCCCCTGGTCAGATTGCTTGGATTTAGCCACCACCGAAGGGAACGCCACACCCGGGGGGACATCAGAAAGGACTGATCCAATGACAGCGGGGACTCGTCCCAGGCCGCCAAGAGATGGAGCTGGAGTATCCTTGTGTGAACTGGGCAAAGGGAACCGCCTCGAACGACGCCACCATCAATCCCACCAGTCGCATCCCTAGCCGGATGGACGGGCGGGGGTTGGATAGGAGACGCTGAGTCAATTCTTGAATCAGAAGAACCTTGGCTCGAGGGAGAAACATCCTGGCCTGAGAAGTGTCCAGCGACATTCCCAGGAACTCCACCACCCTGGAGGGAGTGAGGCAGGACTTGGGATAGTTGATCACCCAATCGAAACTCTCCAGAGTGGACACCACAGTCCTGGTATCCATCTGCGCCTGACTTAGGGAAGACGCCATGATGAGAAGATCGTCCAGATAGGGCACGATGCGGACACCCCTGGCTCTGAGGATGGCCATCACTCCTGCCAAAACCTTGGTAAAAACCCTTGGAGCCGAGGTAAGGCCAAACGGAAGAGCCACAAACTGAAAATGCCGATTGTCCACGACAAACCTGAGGAATCTCTGGTGTACCAGAAATATTGGAATATGCAGGTAAGCATCCTTGATGTCTATGGACATCATGAAATCCCCCTGACGAAGTGAATGGATGGCTGAGCGCAGAGTTTCCATACGGAACTTCCGGGGATGGACAAACCTGTTGAGCAACTTCAGATCCAGAATAGGACGAACGGAACCGTCCTTCTTGGGCACCGTGAACAAATTGGAATAGAAGCCCATGCCCCGGTCTGAGTGGGGCACCGGACAGATGACAGCCATGTCCGAGAGACTTGCTACTGCCACCCGAAGCCCCTGGGCGGCCAGAGGATCTGACGGCACCCGGGACCTGAAGAATCTGGGAGGGGGCCGGAACTCGAACTCCAGCTTGTAACCGGAAGACACCACTTCCTGAATCCACCTGTCCGAGACCTCTTGGACCCAGACCTGGGAGAAGAGTTGCAACCGTCCCCCCACCCGCAAGGGTGAGGGCGCCCCCTCATTGCTGAGCCGACTTGGCAGCGGCTCTAGGCTTGGAGCCCCAACTGTGTCCTGGATGGGCCCGACCCCTGCCCCTAGGTCACGAATCACCTCTGGACGAAGGGAAGGCCAGACCCCTACCAACTCTAGCCCCACGAAAGGACTGAGAGAAGGAAGCCACCCCCCGAAAAGGGCGACGCTGCTTCTTACGCTGAGGTAACCTACCTCCCTTTGCCACCGAATCCAATCCCGCAGTCCCACGAAGGGAAGGGCCGTGAGCGACTTTTTGGACACAAAATCAGCCGCCCACTGACGTAACCAAACTGACCGGCGGATAGTCACAAGCAGGGCCGTAGCTCTGCTACACATCACCAATGTGTCATCCAGGGCGGACAGCACAAAGGACAAAAATAACTCACAGCGCTTAAGGTCGGCAAACTCCTCACTAGCCGGGTCAAGCCCGGAAGAGGTCAATAATCCTCTAACAACCGACCTGGCAGCTACCAATACAAGCGCAGAAGCACAAACCGGCCACAAGGCCGATCCAACACTGGCAAAACCATGACAAGCCATCTGGTCAATGCGTTTATCCTCACCATCCTTGAGAGTAGTGCACTCTGGAGAATGGAGGACTGAGAAGCTGGACAACCCCAAAACAGGAGCATCCACCTCGGCGGGAGACGACCAGTGCTTCACTGCGTCCGCCGGAAAGGGATATTTCTTGTCCCAACCCGGTGGGACACCCGGAAGCCTCTCCCATTCCTTGTGACTGATACCATCAAAATGCTTTTGATAAGGAAATTCCAAGCGGGGCTTCGTCTCTTCAAAGAACTCCCCCTTCAGCGGAGGAGCCGCCTCGGGGGGAGAAATAGCCAGGACCTCAAACACCTGAGCCAGGACCCTAGATGTATCCGAGGAATCCCCCTGGCCCTGCTCGGTATCAGCGCCCACAAACTGCTGATCGTCGGAGTCATCAGACCCCTCATACAGCTCACCTTCCTCACGCGGGGAGCAATCAGACCAATCCAGGGAGTCAAAATCCTCCCTATCAAAGGCCTGCGCAGCCGAATACAAATGTTTCCTCTCTGCCGTGGCCTTTTTAGCGACGGCACTAGAAAATACCATTTTGTGAATACTCACCTGTAAAATGGGTATTATAAGTATGTCACACACCCCGCTTCAAACATTAAGAATTACTCTTGGGTTACTCCACCAGCAGGTGGCGACATTGCAGAGAAGTCTTGAAAAACAAGCCCCTCCTGATCTATAATACCTGGGACCTCCCACTTATCTCCCAGTTTTCAAACAGCAGTAAAGACAAGGTACCAGGAAAAAAACCATTGGCAACCCTCAAACTGTAAACAAAACCTCACCCTATAAAGAATCCAGGATACCAAAAAGGGCGGGTGAAGCAGGGTGTGTGACATACTTATAATACCCATTTTACAGGTGAGTATTCACAAAATGGTATTATTCTAAGTATGTCACACACCCCGCTTCAAACATTAAGAATTACTCTTGGGACATCCAAAAGCAGTGTCCAGAAAGGGCGGGTAACCAACAAGGCCATAATGCAAAACTCAAACCACTGCAGCCTGCAGAACCTTGCGGCCAAACACAGCATCCGCTGAAGCCCGCACATCAACCTTGTAAAACTTGGAAAAAGTGTGAACAGAAGACTAAGTAGCAGCCTTACAAACTTGTTCAACAGAAACCTGGTGCTGAAAAGCCCAAGACACTCCAACAGCACGAGTAGAATGAGCAGTGATGCGAAAAGAAGGAGCCGCCTTCTTGGCAGAATAGGCCCCAACAACAGCCTGACAAATCCATTTGCTAATGGAAGACTTGACCGGAGCCAAAACCTTCCTAGGCCCACAGGGCACCACGAAAAAAGGCATCAGTCTTACGAAAAGGAGATTTAGTAAGCAAATAGTACTTCACACAGCATACCACAACCAAACAATGCAAAACCCTCTCCTTGCCATTCCTAGGCCTAGGACACAAGGAAGGAAGAACAATGTCCTGGTCAAGATGAAAAGCAGGGACCACCTTAGAAAGTCCGGATTTAAGCGGAAAACCACTTGTCCTGATGCCTCCCAAAGTAAGGAGCCTGAATCGACAAGGCTGCCAACTCCGAAACATGCCGAACCGAAGTGACGGCCACCAAAAAGACAACCTTCAGAGTCAAAGTAGAAAGAGCAATATCCTGCAAAGGCTCAAACAGAGAAGCCTGAAGAGCAGAAAGAACCAAATCCCAAACAGGGAGCAAAGACTACCTAGGAGGCCGCACAAGCGAAACCCCCTGGAAAAAAGTCTTGACCAAAGGATGAAGCGCAAAAGCCTTTGAAAAAGGACAGACAAGGCAGAAACCTGCCCCTTCAGGGTACTCAGCTGGAGACCAGAGTCCAGCCCTGATTGAAGAAAATCCAAAATTCTGGAAACAGAAAAGACCCAACAGGGCAAAGATCTAGCCTCACACAAATCAATATAAGATCTCCAAGTCCTATAGTAGATGGTAGAAGACGACCTCTTCCTGGCGCTAATAAAAGAGTCTGAATAACAGAATCCGAAAGACCTTCCTCCCTTAAGATGGAGGTTTCAACAGCCAGGCCGGCAAAGCCAGCGTTGGTAAATTGGGGTAACGCAGTTGACCCCGTGAGAGAAGATCCGGCCGAAGAGGCAGAACGAACTGACCCACCGCCAGACAAACGATGTCTGCGAACCACACCCTCCTTGGCGCCACGAGAATGGCGGGACCCCCGTCCAGGGCCAGCTTTCGCAACACCTTGCCTAGCATGGGGATCGGAGAAACAGATAAAAGAACCCCAGGTCCCCCCAGCCCAAAGACATGGCATCCATCGCCAGAGCCAGAGAATCCGGGGAGAGCGACACGAATGTGGGAAGCTTGTAATTGTGACGAGAGGCAAACAGATCCACCTCCAGCGTCCCCCACCGGAGACAAAACGACCGAAAAACCTGGGGGTGGAGAGAACATTCCCCACAGCGGGAAGAGCACCTGCTCAGGAAGTCCGCTACCGTGTTTTCCACTCTTGGAATGTACACTACCGAGATGCAAGGGACATGAGTCTCCGCCCAGGCCAGAAGCAGACACCTCTCTGAGGGCACTCAGACTGCGAGTGCCTCCCTGGCGATTGACGTAAGCAACCGCCGTCCGATTGTCCGACCGAACCTGAACCGGCAAGCCCCGTAAATACTGTGTCAAGCGAGACAGAACCAACCTGATGGCTCCCAACTCCAGAACATTGATGGGCAAGTGGGCCTCCAGAGGACCCCACCGCCCCTGGAAACGAAGGTCCTTCCAGAAACCTCCCCATCCCGACAAACTGGCGTCCATGGTGACAGTTTCCCAAAAAGGCGTCAGAAAGGACCTGCCCCTCAAGAGATTGACCGAAACCATCCACCACTGTAGAGACTGCCGAACCCGGGAGGACATCCGGGAGGACATCCGGAAGGACCGATCCAACGACCGCGGTCGCCGGTCCCAAGACGCCAACAGATGAAGCTGAAGCGTGCTCCAGTGAAACTGGTCAAAGGGAACTGCCTCGAAGGAAGCTACCATCAACCCCACCAGTCTCATCCCTAGCCGGATGGACGGGAAAGGATTGGAAAAAAGAAACAGCGCCAATTCCTGAATCAAGGAGAACTTTGGCCTGAGGCAGAACAACTCTGTGTTAACAAGAATCCAAGGACATCCCCAGAAAGGGCACCACCCTGGCCGGAACGAGAGAGGACTTGGGGTAGTTGATCACCCAGCCGAACCTCTCCAGAGTGGACACCACCGTCCTGGTGTCCACCTCCGCTTGACTGAAGGAAGAAACCATGATGAGAAGATCGTCCAGATAGGGCACAAAGCAAAACCCCTGAGCTCTGAGAAGGGCCATCACGCCCGCCAACACCTTGGTGAACACTCTTGGAGCCGAGGAAAGGCCGAACGGAAGAGCCACAAATTGAAAATGCCGATCTTCCACCACGAAGCGAAGAAACCTTTGGTGAGCCGGAGAGATAGGAATATGAAGATAGGCATCCTTGATGTCTATGGACGTCATGAAATCCCCCTGCCGCAGAGAATTGATGGCAGAACACAGAGTTTCCATGCAAAACTTCCGGGACGAATAAACACATTGAGGAACTTCAGATCCAGGATGGGACGAAACCGACCCGTCCTACTAGGTCACTGTGAAGAGATTGGAATAATACCCGCGGCCCACCTCCCAAGGGACCGGGCAGATGACTGCCATTTCCAGAAGATTCCTCACCGCCGCCAGGAGCCCCTGCGCGGCCAAAGGATCTGAGGGCACACGAGACCTGAAAAATCTTAGAGGAGGTCGGAACTCGAACTCCAACTTGTAACCGGCCGACACCACCTCCCGGATCCACCTGTCCGAGACCGCCTGGTCCCACACCCGGGAGAAGAGTCGCAACCGCCCCCCCACCCGCAAGGGTGAGGGCGCCCCCTTATCGTTGAGCGGGCTTGGCAGCTGGTTTGGGTTTGGCACCCCAGGAGTGAACGGGACGGCCACAACCCCTGTTCCAGCTTGCACCCCTGGGGGCCGTAAAGCCCGCGCCTCTGCCAGCTCTGGCTCCCCGAAAGGAAGGATAAAAAGAGGCCGCCCCCCGAAAGGAACGGCGAAACTTCTTGCACGGAGGTAACTTACCTCCCTTGGCAACCAAATCCAATTTCTCACCAAACAGGCGCAAACCCAAAAAGGGAAGAGCCGTAAGCGACTTCTTAGAATTAAAGTCGGCAGTCCATTGCCGCAACCACACCGACCGTCGGATAGCCACCAACAAAGCCGTGGTCCTGCCACACATCACCATGGCGTCATCCTGAGCGACAAGGACAAACGAAACAAAGGACAAGTAGGATCAAGGTCCGCACATAAATCCCTGACAATGGACCTAACCACCAACAACAAAAGTGCCGAAGCACAAACAGGCCTCAAAGCCGAAACCGCACAGGTAAAACCATGGCGAGCCAGCTGGACAATCCGGCGATCTTCGCCATCCTTAAGGGTAGTCGTGTCAGGAGAATGCAACACCACCATGTTAGATAGCCCCAAACCCGGAGCATCAACCTCGGGAGGAAAAGCCAACGCTTCACCAAGTCTGCCGGAAAAGGATACTTCTTATCCCAACTAGGCGGAACACCAACGAGACGCGTAGGCTGTTCCCATTCCTTAAGGATGACATTCTCAAAATGTCGTTGACTGGGAAACGCCAAACGCAGCTTGGCCACATCAAACAACTCATCCTTAGGCGGAGGAACCGCCTCAGGAGGGTCTAAATCCAAAACTTAAAAAATTTGAGTCAATATGGAAGGAGTGTCAAATACCGTCCCCGCTGCCTGGTCACCCTCAGCACCAAACAACTGCTGGGCCTCAGGGACGTCCAGTTCCTCTTGAATCTCCCCCTCTCAGGTGGGGGGCAATCTGACCAATCCAATGCCTCAATAACATCCACGTCTGAGTCCGGCGGAGGAGGGGACAAGTGTTTCCGCTTAGCCGGAGCCTTCTGAGCAACCACAGCGGAAAATATTTTCTCGAGGCTAGCCAACCGGGCGCAAACCTCGGATTGCGAAACCCCACCCATGACAACATCACACAGGGTCCGGAACAGGCGGGGAGGTGTAGGGGATGACATGGGCGGCGAAGAGCCAGAGACCGGAGTACCGGCCTGGAGCGCAATGTTCCGCTGTGCACATGGAAAGCATATTATGACATCATCCCCTGGAAGCGGAACCCCACAACCCCCACACAGCCTGGATTGCCCCGAAGGGCCGTTCTGGTATCACTGGAAGCCTCTATATGGTGAAATTGTGGTATTCGCAATTACCCAGGGATTTATGCAATAAGCGACCCGGGATGCCCCTTTAAGTGTCCCGAGTGGGAGGATTTTGTATTAAAAAATTTATGGAAGGTCAGGACCCACTAGCCAGTTATCTAAGACCTGGAGACCCCTACAGCATGGGATCCCAGGAACTGCAATGAAAAAAGGGGCAACAGTCACTCCATAACCAAGGCTATATATATATATATACAGTCATGCAGAAAAACAATTCTGAGCTGGGCTCGAAAAGACACGTGACATAGGGCGATTGTGTTAACTGGTCCTGTGTCACTCAGGACAACCTTGGACCCTAAGCACCATAGCTAAATGCTCTTCCTGCTGTACAGTATAATAAATCAAAAACATACACAGCCCGAAATACAACACACCCATATGCACCCATACATTGAGGGAGAACATCCAGAAGTGCCCAGCAACATATAGAACACAAGCAGCTACTCACAAAATGGCAGCGCCGATCACAGCAGCAACAGCATCATCAGCGGCATTACAGTACGGAGCGAGGAGGAAGGAGAAGAAGGGCGGTCCGTCCAGACGCGAAGCGCTGCGGGCCCGCCCCCTTCCACCACACGGTACAGCGCGGGCCGGGCCAGAAGTGGCCCCGCCCCCTCCGCCTGAGGTAACCGCCGCACACTGGAACACGAGCGCCGGAATCACATGGCGCCCGGTCCCGCAACTGCCCCGGGCAGAGGAGGCTCCAGACCTCCAGCCAACCAGCGCAGCAACGGAAGCAGCGGGACGGCGCCGCGCAGGCCGCCCGTCCAGTATCAAAACAACAAACAGGCATTCCACACACTCCTATCGCCGCCAACATCCAGGCACGGCGCCAATATAAGCCACCGCCTGGAGGAGGAGAAGCTCACTCCCAGTCGAAAACAAACATACACCAGTAAGCCAAACACACTCACAAGAAGCTCACTCACACAAGCCCCCCCCCCCCCCTCTTTCTAGCGCAGGGAGAAAGGGATCCAAGCGGGGGACGGGGACAGCACCAATAAGGTGACAGCGGGATGGGGCATCCCAAATCCGGATCACCAGACCAGACATCCGCGTTGCCCCATGGTATGGGGTCTAGCGGAGGAGCTAAGCTCCTAGGCACCTTAGGGTGCAGTCTACCCTTGCCCGGCAGCCTAGGCTGGGAGGCTTCACAATATGGGGGATATCAAAAAGAGCCGAGCAGAAAATAGACCAGAAGGGGGGCCGGGGTGTTACCCCGGCTACCTGCAAGCAGGAGACTTCATTCTTCTGTCTTGTCGCCATCTTGCAGAGAAGAACACTGGGAGATAAGTGGGAGGTCCCAGGTATTATAGATCAGGAGGGGCTCGTTTTTCAAGACTTCTCTGCAATGTCGCCACCTGCTGGTGGAGTAACCCAAGAGTAATTCTTAATGTTTGAAGCGGGGTGTGTGACATACTTAGAATAACAATTTTTCAAGATTGGCCAATCTGGCACACACCTCAGATTGCGACTCCCCACCAATGACCACATCACAAGCACGTGTCAGGTGAGAGGGAGACGGGGAGGAGACCGGCAGGAGCAGAACCAGACGTCTGAGATCCGGTCTGCCGCGTAATAGACCGCTGCGCATAGGGTACACATAGACATACATCATCACCCAAAAGGGATACCCCACACCCCAAACACAGCCTGGATTGCCCCAAATTGGAATGCCCCGCTATGTAAAACCCCCAGAGGAGCCGGTAAACTCACCTCATCTTTGTTCCTACAGCGCCTGCCCAGGCCCGCAGTCAGAGCCGTTTGCAGTGCATATGTAATTTGCCCAATGGCTCTGATTGTTTACAATGGGGAGTGGAAGAGGCCGTATCTTTGGGCTGTGCACACCGCCATCCTAGCCATTCAGACAGGTGGGGGTGGGAGGGTGCCCCGTGCCCCAGGGGATGCGTCCTCGTGTGTTCCCCATTGAAGTCAATGTGAACCATTTGCCACCTAAATAAAAACGAAAGACTGCTCTGATTAGCTGCGCGTGTGGGCCGTAGGAAGTTTCACACAGTAGGGCATCCAAATTCAGGATGTCACAGGGGCAGAACACTAAACCTGGTATAGCCAAAATCACAGTTTTTTTTCTGCTTTAAAGGGGGATGGGATTCTGCCATACTGTCAGTTATATAAAAATGCCTGTTGCAGGGGAATTCTGTACACTGCCTATTTTAGGGGATTTTGTCACAATTGGGTGATTTTTTTTTGGGGGGGGGGGGGTCTACACATTGCCTGTTATGGGCTGATTTGGGGGGGTGTACATACTGCCTGCTGCTATAGAGTTTTCAAGAGGGGGTATTTTAGCACACCATTTGATCCATTTAGAATATTATATATATATATATATATATATTTTTTTTTTTTTTCCCCCCTTTAAACTAGATGAGCAAAAATATGGTAATATTAAGCTAAATGCTCTATTTGTGCAAATGTTGATCCAGAAAACCCTTAAACATCTCATTGCTTCTTTTTCGTATTCCGTATCAAAAGACTTTTTGGACACGTTTTTTCCTATAACTACCGTATTTTTCGCCCTATAAGACGCACCTGCCCATAAGACGCACCTAGGATTTGGGGGAAGAAAATAAGAAAAAAAAATTTTAAACCAAAAACGCACCATTACAGACAGTGTGGCATTCCCCTATCCAATTCCCATAGGCAGTGTGGGATGCCCCCATTCCATAGACAGTGTAGCATGCCCCCATCCCATTCCCCTTATATCCAGTGTGGCATCCCCCCCTCCCATTCCCCATATACCCATTGGCTGTGTGGCATCCCCCTCTCCCCCCATTAGTATAGGCTGTGTGGCATCCCTCTCCCCACATTCCCATAGGCTGTGTGGCATCCACCTCTCCCCCCATTCCCATAGGCTGTGTGGCATCCCCCTCTCCCCATTCCCATAGGCTGTGTGGCATCCCCCATTCCCATAGGCTGTGTGGCATACCCCTCCCCCCATTCCCAAAGGCTGTGTGGCATCCCCATCCCCCCATTCCCATAGGCTGTGTGGCATCCCCATCCCCCCATTCCCATAGGCTGTGTGGCATCCCCCTCCCCCCATTCCCATAGGCTGTGTGGCATCCCCCTCCCCCCATTCCCAAAGGCTGTGTGGCATCCCCCTCCCCCCATTCCCAAAGGCTGTGTGGCATCCCCCTCCCCCCATTCCCAAAGGCTGTATGGCATCCCCCTCCCCCCATTCCCATAGGCTGTGTGGCATACCCCTCCCCCCATTCCCAAAGGCTGTGTGGCATCCCCCCATTCCCATAGGCTGTGTGGCATCCCCCTCCCCCCATTCCCATAGGCTGTGTGGCATCCCCCATTCCCATAGGCTGTGTGACATCCCCCTCCCCCCATTCCCATAGGCTGTGTGGCATCCCCCTCCCCCCATTCCCATAGGCTGTGTGGCATCCCCCTCCCCCCATTCCCAAAGGCTGTGTGGCATCCCCCTCCCCCCATTCCCAAAGGCTGTGTGGCATCCCCATCCCCCCATTCCCATAGGCTGTGTGGCATCCCCCTCCCCCCATTCCCATAGGCTGTGTGGCATCCCCCTCCCCCCATTCCCATAGGCTGTGTGGCATCCCCATCCCCCCATTCCCAAAGGCTGTGTGGCATCCCCCTCCCCCCATTCCCAAAGGCTGTATGGCATCCCCCTCCCCCCATTCCCATAGGCTGTGTGGCACCCCCCTCCCCCCATTCCCATAGGCTGTGTGGCATCCCCCATTCCCATAGGCTGTGTGACATCCCCCTCCCCCCATTCCCATAGGCTGTGTGGCATACCCCTCCCCCCATTCCCAAAGGCTGTGTGGCATCCCCCCATTCCCATAGGCTGTGTGGCATCCCCCCATTCCCATAGGCTGTGTGGCATCCCCCTCCCCCCATTCCCATAGGCTGTGTGGCATCCCCCTCTCCCCATTCCCATAGGCTGTGTGGCATACCCCTCCCCCCATTCCCAAAGG
Source organism: Gastrophryne carolinensis (assembly GCA_027917425.1). NCBI lineage: Eukaryota > Metazoa > Chordata > Amphibia > Anura > Microhylidae > Gastrophryne > Gastrophryne carolinensis. The sequence continues at coordinate 221,611,569 of CM051234.1, forward strand.
CTGTGTGGCATCCCCCCTCCCCCCATTCCCATAGGCTGTGTGGCATCCCCCTCCCCCCATTCCCATAGGCTGTGTGACATCCCCCTCCCCCCATTCCCATAGGCTGTGTGGCATCCCCCTCCCCCCATTCCCATAGGCTGTGTGGCATCCCCCCATTCCCATAGGCTGTGTGACATCCCCCTCCCCCCATTCCCAAAGGCTGTGTGGCATCCCCCTCCCCCCATTCCCAAAGGCTGTGTGGCATCCCCCTCCCCCCATTCCCATAGGCTGTATGGCATCCCCCTCCCCCCATTCCCATAGGCTGTGTGGCACCCCCCTCCCCCCATTCCCATAGGCTGTGTGGCATCCCCCATTCCCATAGGCTGTGTGACATCCCCCTCCCCCCATTCCCATAGGCTGTGTGGCATACCCCTCCCCCCATTCCCAAAGGCTGTGTGGCATCCCCCCATTCCCATAGGCTGTGTGGCATCCCCCTCCCCCCATTCCCATAGGCTGTGTGGCATCCCCCATTCCCATAGGCTGTGTGACATCCCCCTCCCCCCATTCCCATAGGCTGTGTGGCATACCCCTCCCCCCATTCCCAAAGGCTGTGTGGCATCCCCCCATTCCCATAGGCTGTGTGGCATCCCCCTCCCCCCATTCCCATAGGCTGTGTGGCATACCCCTCCCCCCATTCCCAAAGGCTGTGTGGCATCCCCCCATTCCCATAGGCTGTGTGGCATCCCCATCCCCCCATTCCCATAGGCTGTGTGGCATCCCCATCCCCCCATTCCCAAAGGCTGTGTGGCATCCCCCCCCCCATTCCCATAGGCTGTGTGGCATCCCCATCCCCCCATTCCCATAGGCTGTGTGGCATCCCCCTCTCCCCATTCCCAAAGGCTGTGTGGCATCCCCCTCCCCCCATTCCCATAGGCTGTGTGGCATCCCCATCCCCCCATTCCCATAGGCTGTGTGGCATCCCCATCCCCCCATTCCCATAGGCTGTGTGGCATACCCCTCCCCCCATTCCCAAAGGCTGTGTGGCATCCCCATAGGCTGTGTGGCATACCCCTCCCCCCATTCCCAAAGGCTGTGTGGCATCCCCATCGGCTGTGTGGCATACCCCTCCCCCCATTCCCAAAGGCTGTGTGGCATCCCCCTCCCCCCATTCCCATAGGCTGTGTGGCCCCTCTCCTCCCATTAGAATAGGCTGTGTGGCCCCTCTCCTCCCATTAGAATAGGCTGTGTGGCCCCTCTCCCCCCATTCCCACCCCCCTCCCCCCATTAGTATAGGCAGGCGCCATATTAAAAAAAAAAAAAACTCACCTGTCTGCTGACACCGCTGCGCTGAGCGGCCGGCTCCGTGAATGGGGTGGGCGTGGCCTGCGCCGCGTCGACGCAGGCCACGCCCACCCCATTCACGAGCTGGCTCTGTCCCGGCCCCGCCGCTGCGATCGCTGTCTTTTCAGGCAGGGATGACAGCGGCGGGGCCAGAGACAGAGCCCCCGCCGCTCCTCCATCTGCTTCTCCACATGCGAGCACGAAGGTCCGGGCAGCGGGTGGGCGTGGCCTGCGCCGGTGCAGGCCACGCCCACCCACTGCCGGGACCTTCGTGCTCGCGTGTGCTCTGAGCCCGGCAGCAGATGGAGGAGCGGGGGCTCTGTCTCTGGCCTGAAAAGACAGCGATCGCAGCGGCGGGGCCGGGACAGAGCCCCCGCCGTTCCTCTGGCCTTTCGCAGTGTGCCAGACAACGCGGGAGCGCCGGGGACGGGTGAGTTTTTTTTTTTTTTTTTTTACATTCGCCCGATAAGGCGCACTGACATTTTTCCCCCACTTTTGGGGAAAAATAAGTGCATCTTATAGGGCGAAAAATACGGTATGCAGTTCAGTAAATGACAATTAGTGGCACTAAGCTTCACCGCCATGTTCCAAATGCAGAAGATTATATATACTAAGGAGTCAGTAGTCTGCCTGCACTAGAGCTACAGGAAACCGAAATATACTTATTCGTTAGAGTAACGCATAGTTGTAAACTAGCAGTTATGGTCACCACATTACTTGCAACAGCTCTTCTGTGGTCCTTTGTGGGAAAACTTCTTGAAGTTTGGCAAGTTTTTCATCTTTGGTCTCATTCTCCACCTGAGTTGCATCTTTTGCAGTAGTATTTCCAATATTGCATGTATCATCTCCAACTTCAGAAACCCCATTCCTTAAAACAAAAATATATAGGTAAGTATTTAAAGCGGACCTTCACCCTGAATAAGAGCATATGTTTCCCACCCCCTGTACTTTATCAAGCTCTCCTCTCCTCAGTATGTGATGCTTCTGAGTCAAGAGGGCCGTGCCAGTATCCTAGAGTCCTGAACAGAGTTGCAGCCCAGTGAGGGAAAGAATAAGTGACTAAACTTAATTAATTTTAGATGTTGGGGAATAGTTTAAGGGTTTGGGCTTTTCGTTTAATCATACTGAAGGTCCAGTTTAAAATGTCATTAAATGACAAGAATTCTAAAAAGAGAAAAAAAGGTTGAGCATCAGCTGTGTCAATGTGTTGTGATTTTTCTTAAAAGGGCAAGTCTACTTTTGACTGCAGTTTTTAAAGTGGATTTGTTTTTGTGGCAAAATGAGGTCTTAAATGTGCTGAGCTCATCTAGCATTTTTAAAGGTTTTCTAATGTTAGCAAATGTGTATTTTATGGAAGTAGTTTTTATATCTGTTGCTATTGGCAATGTCAATTGCAGACGCTGTACATTGCCTATAGCAACAGATTGCAGATTGTAAAACCGGCTTCATAAAACACACATTTGCTAACAAACTAGATCAGCTCAGCGCCCTGAGCACATATTTTGGCACAAATAAATATACACTTCCCAAAGTGGACCTGTTACACCCCCAGCTATTCAAGGTTGAAAAGTAAACTTCCCTAGGGAGTAGGAGTTATTCCATGGGGAAAGGGACACCGACCCAATTTTAATTTGGATACCAGGCCCGTGACAGAAGAGCTCACACTTTTGATTTTGTGTTTAAGTTTATTAAATAAAACACATATTTGGAATTCAAAATGAAGTTTTAAGTATTTTTGCCATACTTTATATTGAGAACATACTAGGTCTTCTTATAAAGTATCGTATTCTCATCTACATTATATATCTCTAGGTATGGGGGTGTTGCACAAGCAAAAGGGGCGAAATATGTCCAACCCAGAGAAGCACCAATGTGGCATGGCATATAATGGACTCTTGATAAAAATGAGGCCCATCTGTGTGTACTAAATGTGCTTATGTAGATGGGTTAATCTATTCTAGTCCATCACCTTGACATTGTCAGACGAAACGGCCATTGGTGAACCAATTTTCTATCGATTTCACAAAAGCTTTTCAAAGACTTAAATCAGGCAAGAATTTTGCTACTTTCCAGCCGCCTTTGCAGCTTCAATTTTAAACCCAGCCGCGAACCGGCTCTCCTCCCCCCCGCCCGCCAGCTCCCAAAGGCAGCCAGACTAACGTCCCACACTTCTCCAGCCCAGAGGAAACCTCAGCGCTGCTCCTGCCTGCACCTTCTGCAACAACCGGCTTTTCCGTTTTTTCAACTGCACCCTCTGCACTACAACTAATACCACAGCCCATCCAGGCAGGACTGAGCATCAACTGTACTAATTTTCCTAGCAATTTTGATCAACTTACCGAAACTGTAATTCATACAATTTCCTTGAACTCGTTTACCATTAATGAAAAGGATAAAACCAGCGCCAATCCAGGCTGTGGCGGTGAATAAAAAACGCACCAAGCATATACTGTACTAATTGTTGCATCAATTTTAAACCACTTACCGAAGTCATACAATCTCCTTATATTCGTTTTACCTTTAAATTACAAGTTTTTCACATTTCTCCCACAACGGTTACAAGCCTCACAACACATCTAAAATCAAAACATTTAAGCAGACCTCAACTAATTAATCTGCACTAACCACTAGAACCTTCTTTGACGACAATCATCTCCATCCATCCAAAACAATCATCTACCTCAACTCACACCGCCTACCTGGACCTCAGGAACAGCGCTTATTTCATTTCAACGCCGACCTAAAACCTCTAAACCATCTAGGATCCACCAACCACATTGCTCCAACCCGCTAGAAACTCACCTCATCCTGAACAAGGAATCATCCACCACGAACCAGCTCAAAGAACTCAGAATACAGGGCCAATAGTGTAATTAACACTGACCAATCTGCATAACGCTACCTGAGAGGAGAAATCCCTCAGCAAGACAGCAAGATTAAAAATTCCAACAATTTTTGAGGCCTAATTAGTCAGAGGCAATGATACTTAGTTGTTTCTGATTTAATTAAAAGGTGGAAACACCCCCTCAAACAAAACTTCACTTTGGTAATACTATTGCATTTATTTATTCATACTTTTATGTATATATACTAACCAATTTTTACTCACAGGATCAAGGAGAACATTAACCCTTTATTTGCTCTCCCTTTTAACCTGCCTTTTTTTATCCACAGCGCACCTACACTAACCTTTTCTCCACCTAGGTCTACACCTAAGTTAGAACAGATTAACCCATCTACATTTCTCCCAGGGAATAATACCATTTTGTGAGTACTCACCTGTAAAATGGATATTGTCAGTGTGTCACACACCCCGCTTCCCCTTTAATTCTGACGATAGGGTTATCCTCCAGCAGGAGGCGACGTTGCAGAGAGAAGTCTTGAAAACAAGCCCCTTCCAGCCTACATATACCTGGGACCTCCCACTTAACACCCAGTGAATTCAAACAGCAGTAAGACAAGGTACCAGGAAATCCAACGGTAACCTCAAAATAAAATAAAGGAAAGCTTCACCATAGAGGATCCAGGATACCAAAAAAGGCGGGTGAAGCGGGGTGTGTGACACACTGACAATATCCATTTTACAGGTGAGTACTCACAAAATGGTATTATTCTCAGTGTGTCACACACCCCGCTTCCCCTTTAATTCTGACGATAGGGACATCCAAAAGCAGTGTCCACAAGGGGTGGGTATCCGACAGCAAAATGAAGCATAACTCAAACGACTGCGGTCTGCAGAACCTTGCGGCCAAACCCAGCATCCGCTGAGGCCCGCACATCAACCTTGTAAAACTTAGAAAAAGTATGAACAGAAGACCAGGTTGCAGCCTTACAAACTTGTTCAACAGAAGCTTGGTGCTGAAAAGCCCAAGACGCTCCAACAGCACGAGTAGAATGAGCAGTGATACGAAAAGGGGGAACCTTCCCCTTGGCCGAATAGGCCCCAACAACTGCCTGACGAATCCATTTGCTAATGGAAGACTTGGCCGGAGCCAAACCCTTCCTAGGCCCACAGGGCACAACAAAAAACGAAAGACCACCTTGTCCTGATGCCTCTCAAAGTAGGGCGCCTGAATCGACAGGGCCGCCAACTCCGAGACACGCCAAACCGAAGTGATAGCCACCAAGAAGGCAACCTTCTGAGTCAAGGTAGACAGAGCAATATCCTGCAAGGGCTCAAAGGGAGGAGCCTGAAGAGCAGAAAGAACCAAGTTCAAGTCCCAAACAGGGAGCAATGGCTTCCTGGGAGGCCGCACCGAGCCAATTCCTGAATCAGAAAAATCTTGGATTGAGGCAGAACAACTCTGTGTTGACAAGAATCCAACTGCATTCCCAGAAAGGACACCACCCTGGCCGGAGCGAGGGATGACTTGGGATAGTTGATCACCCAACCGAAACTCTCCAGCGTGGAGACCACCGTTCTGGTGTCCGTCTCCGATTGATTGAGAGAAGGAGCCATGATGAGTAGGTCGTCCAGATAAGGCACTATGCGAATGCCTTGAGATCTGAGAATGGCCATCACCCCTGCCAGCACCTTGCTGAACACTCTTGGAGCCGAGGTAAGGCCAAACAGAAGTGCCACGAATTGAAAATGCCGATCCTCCATCACGAACCGAAAAAAACGTTGATGAGCCTGGCAGATGGGAACATGAAGGTAAGCATCCTTGATGTCTATGGACGTCATGAAGTCCCCCTGCCGAAGGGAACCGATGGCCGATGGTAGAGTTTCCATGCGAAACTTCCGAGTACGGATGAACCTGTTGAGGAACTTCAGATCCAGAACGGGGCGAACCGACCCGTCTTTCTTGGGGACTGTGAAAAGATTGGAGTAATACCCGAGGCCCACTTCCAAGTGTGGCACCGGCCGGATGACCGCCATTTCCAGAAGATTTTTCACCGACGCCAGGAGCCCCTGCGCGGCCAAAGGATCGGTGGGCACCCGAGACCGGAAAAACCGCGAAGGAGGGCGAGACTCGAACTCCAGCTTGTAACCGGACGACACCACCTCCCGGATCCATCTGTCCGGAACCTCCTGGTCCCAAACCTGGGAGAAGTGTCGCAATCGTCCCCCCACCCGCATTGCTGAGCGGGCTTGCCAGCAGGCTTGGGCTTGGCGCCCCAGGACTGACCGGAACGGCCACGGCCCCTCCAACCTGCACCCCTTGTAGCGGGAAAGGAGGCCCCTCTGCCCGCTCTGGCTCCCCGAAAGGAGGGACTAAAGGAAACCACTCCCCGAAAGGAACGACGCGGCCTCTTGAGGCAACTTACCACCCCTGGTAACTGAATCCAATTTGTCACCAAACAAGCGCAAACCTACAAAAGGAAGAGCTGTAAGCGACTTCTTAGAGCTAAAGTCCGCCATCCACTGGCGCAGCCATACCGACCGACGAATAGCAACCAACAGTGCTGCGGTCCTGCTACACATAGCAAGCGCATCGTCCTGGGCGGTCATGACAAAGGAAATAAACGACTCACACTGCTTGAGAGAGCAAAACTCATCACAAGTGGGATCAAGATCTGCGTACAAATCTCTAACAATGGACCTGACAGCCATCAAAAGAAGCGCCGAAGCACACACCGGTCGCAGTGCCGATCCAGCACTGATAAAACCATGGCGAGCCAATTGATCAATCCGACGATCCTCACCATCCTTAATGGTAGTAGTGTCAGGGGAGTGCAACACAGCCGTGTTAGACAGCCCCAACACGGGGGCATCGACGTCAGGGGGAACAGACCAAAGCTTCACCAAATCCTCCGGAAAGGGATAACGCTTATCCCAACTAGGAGGAACCCCAACAAGGCGCGTGGGTTGTTCCCATTCCTTAAGGACAACCCTCACAAAGTGTTGTTGCCTGGGAAACACCAAACGCGGCTGGGGCACATCAAACTCCGCACCCTTTGGCGGGGGGACCGCCTCAGGCGGATCCAAGGCCAAAATCTCAAACATTTGAGCCAAAATGGAAGGAGTGTCCAGGAACACCCCCGCAGCCTTGATCTCAATTGCTGGTCTGCAGGTTCGTCCGACTCCTCTAAGAGCTCCCCCTCCTCAGCCGGAGACCACAATCAGCCCCCAGAAAATATAACAAAAGGCCTGCTGTAAGCAAACATACACATACAGACACTATACATTAAATAGACAAGGTATACTGAAAAATATATATATAATATATATATATATATATATATATATATATATATATATATATATATATATATATATATATATATATAAATAAATAAATAAAAATAAATAAATAAATATATATATATCTGAAAATTTTTAGAAATTAACATGCAGCCCTTTATACCCCAAAGGGCATTATAAAAAGTGCACCATCACAGTGATGAGCCAGTGCAACCAATCCTATGAGTAATTACATCCATATGAGCCACAACATAGGAATATATATACACTGCATGAAAGATGACCAAACTTGCATGACAGACATAAGCAAAGTGTATACTTGCGCAAGCCTCTCAGAGCCCTCCTCAGCAGTCCAGACACAGCAGACAACTCCGGAGGAGGGAAAACGCGGCACCGCCCCCTAGAGACGAGCACCACGGCCTCGCCAAAATGGTGACGCCGTATGAGCGAGGCGGGTGCCCGCAAACAAACAAGGCAACCCGCCCGCACCGAGTAAACATACATACCACTAGACCACCAGGGACACCCGGAAAAGGAGCCCCCGCAGTCCAGGCCACCTGCGGACTAGACCGCAGCGCCGGCCCCACAAGCTATTACAGTGCATAAAGCATACAGACAAGGATGTTCAAACACATGCATGCAAGGCACAATGGATTCACACATCAAACACACTCAAGTCAAAGCAAGGCCAGTAAGAGACACCCCCAAAGGCCACCACCCCCCCCCCCCATGCTAAGGGAGAAGGGACCAGGCGAGGGAAGGCTAGGCTAAAATGGGGGACCGGGACGGGGCATCCCAAATCCGGATCACCAGCCGGACGAGCGGAGGAGATAAGCTCCTAGGCACCATGAGGTGCCATCTACCATTGCCCAGCCAGCAGCCTAGGCTGGGAGGCTTCCAATATCTTTAACCGAGTACACAAAAAAAACAGGCAGCTGGGCAGAAATAGACCATAAGGGGATGCCGGGGTCTGACCCCGGCTACCTGCAAGCAGGAGACTTCTTTCTTCTGTCTTGTCTCATCTTGCAGAGAGAAAACACTGGGTGTTAAGTGGGAGGTCCCAGGTATATGTAGACCGGGAGGGGCTTGTTTTCAAGACTTCTCTCTGCAACGTCGCCTCCTGCTGGAGGATAACCCTATCGTCAGAATTAAAGGGGAAGCCGGGTGTGTGACACACTGAGAATACAGGTTTTTTTCCTCAAGTAGGAGCTGCTCAAATTATCTAATTGCGCTTTCCTCAATCCAACACCTGTAAATGTGGTTACTGGTAATTAATGTCACGATTGTCAGACACTTGTCATAACCAGCCCGGGCACCAGCTATGGGGCTTGTAGAATAGGGTGCAGGGGCCAGCTTTGGTGGCCCTGCCAGCTACAAGCCCCAACGCCTAATAGCCATGGGTTCTTCTGAGCCCCGGGGTAAATGGCAAGTCACCCACTAGCCGCAGATTCTTGTGAACTGGTATAGGGGTCTCAGATCCCTTACTAGTTCACAAAGGGTTAAATGTGAAAAATAGACAAAACTTATTTTATTATTTTTTTTTTTAATACTTACCTCCCATCAATCCCAGAGCACTGTGTCCCACGCTGATCACTTTGGCTTCTGCTCTCCTGCTGCAAGCCTTTTATACCTGCTGGGTGACATGTAACATGGGGTTAATTTAAAAAAAAAATGTTAAGGGTTAAAAACGGTGTGAGGTCCCCCTACCCTGAATAACCAGCCTTGGGCCAGCTATGGGGGCTTGTAAAACAAGCCGGCATAGCCTATGGCCACGGGCTCTTCTCACCCCCCCCCCCCCCCCCGGGGCTTTGGGGAGGCAGGTAATTAAGGGGCTCGGGGTTAATGGCAAGTCACCGGCTAGCTGCACCTCTGTCCCTCACCGATCAGATGACAGATGCCGGTGATTGCCGGCCAGAGGAGAGGGCGATCACCTACCCCTCTCCTCCACGGCCCAGCCGTCACCTGGCATCTGAGAGCAGAACCGCCGGGTGCCAGGACGACGCCCGCAGCAGTAAAGATGGTGGAGCAACGGAGGGAGGAGGGCTGTCAGAGCTGGGGGGGTGATCGTATTCATTTTTTTTTTGTTTTTTGTTTTTTCCGGAAATTCCGGCAGCTGCGGAAAAAGGGGGGGGGGGTCCTATTTCGGGCACTCCCCTGAAGCCAGAGGAGCCCCAAAGGGTGATCGGAGCCCCTCTCCCCCCCGGTTGAAGAGAAGACCCGGCCGGATCGAACAAGGGGTCAGGTGAGTTTTTCACTTTGTCTGCTAGCATGGGGGAAAGTCAGGCATGTAGAATTTACATGGCTGGCATTTAACTGATGGGGAGGAAGCCACAAATTTCACGTGGCTGGCAGTTAAAGAGTCACTATGAAGCAGCCCAGTCTGGGCTGCCCCATTGTGCATCTGCACCTCTAATGGAAACGACCGGGCCAGCCAGATCCTTACCTTTTCCAGGTTGCGAGTCCCACTTGAACACCAATAGCCTGATCGGGGTGGAAGACAGCCGTGCGAGCCGGGGTGGGCTGCTCCACGCAGAAGCGATTATCCCTTCCAGGCTGCCACGTTGCTGCATATTGACCATTTAAAGTAGACCAAATCCCACATTTTTAACTAGCATGCCCTGAATTGCTCCCCCCATGAAGATTTCCTTAAGCCAATTCTCGCTGCCCCTACTTCATTCTAATGCCAGATGGCATTTTAGTTTTAGTTGTAAAGCTCTGCCTCCTCCATTCATTGCCATTGAAAATATCAATTTCTAGTTCTACACCCTAAGAGGGGAGTATTGGCAGGTGCTTTGGCCAGATTTATTTCACAAGTCCAGTGGGTTTAGGTCGCTTTAAGTGCTAGCCTACCTAGAGCTTTTGTCCCCCTCTGTTGGGAGGCCATTTTTCGACATTTTGCACTATATATGTTTACCTGATTGTTTTAAGGAATGTCCAGGGGTTTCCCAGGAAAGTTATATTTTTCAGCAGAGTCTGGACTTTAATATGAAATGCATTGTTTGTAATTTATTCAGTGCTTTCCCAATATTTTTGTCTAAAATGTGGAAAATATTTTTTAAAAATTCTATTTTTTTACATTTAGTAGCTTTATTGAAATAAAAAAATACGTTTTCAAGAAAATCATATTGCGTGTAAAAGCTCCCAGTTACAACCGTACCACATATGTATCGGTAGACCAGCCACCCCTACCCTCTTCCTGTCCATTTTAAAGATTAAAAAAACGGCACGGGATCACTCTTCCCAATAAAACCAGCTCAAGCACCAGCTATGTGGTATTGTAGACCAGGGTGCAGGATGGCCCCTGGCCCTAAAGGTTACAAGCCTCAATGGTCCTCACGGGCTACAGGCTCTTCTGCCCCCTTCTCCCTGGATTTGGTGAGGCACGTAATGGGACCGGGAGTTAATGGCAAATGATCCGATTGCCTGCTCTGTCCCGCACTGCCACTAACAGCCGGTGGTGATCGGTGAAAGCCAGGTGTGAAGGTAGAGGATTGGACACCTTTCCACCGATCCCATGGCACATGCTACAGGCGGCACCCCCATTCACCTCTGTTGGTACCTGCATCAGCCATTCTGAAAATGCTGGCCCAGGTACACACTGAAGAGCAGGGGTGCGGCCAGCAACACACTTAAATAGAGAAAAAAATAATGATATATATACAGGTAGTCCTCGGGTCACGACGGTCTCGAGTTACGTCGTTTCGTGGTTACGACGCTTTATACGGCGGCTCATCCCGACTTACGCGGTTTTGCGTCGTAAGTCGAACTGTACGTGCGCCGGAAGCCATAGAGTACTGCACACTGTACCCGGTTACTGTACATGAGAAAAACGAGTCTCCTGCACACCATAACACCCTTCATTATGGCTCCCAAACGAAAGGTAGGCTCATCTGATACCAGTGCACCAAAGAAAAGGAAGGCCATCACCATGGAGGTGAAAGTGGATATCATAAGGCAATCTGAGAAGGGGGAAACAGCAACAGAAATTGGCAGGTCATTAGGACTTAGTCGTTCGACTGTTGCTACGATTATCAAGGATAAAGATCGTATCCTTGAACATGTGAAAGGATCTGCTCCTATGAAAGCAACAGTAATAACAAAGCAGCGTAGTGGGCTTATTATTGAGACGGAAAGATTATTGGTGCTTTGGTTGGAAGACCAAAATCAACGCCGTATCCCTGTGAGTTTTATGGTTATTCAGGAGAAGGCTAGGCGACTGTTTGAGGCTTTGAAAAGAGAAAAGGGGGAAGGAAGTCAAAGTGAAGAATTTGTGGCGAGTAGGGGTTGGTTTATGAGGTTTAAGGATCGTGCCAATTTCCATAACATTAAAGTGCAAGGTGAAATTGCTAGTGCTGATGAGAAAGCAGCAACTGAGTTTCCTAAAGAATTGGCTAAGATAATTGAGGAGGGTGGTTACTGTGCTCAACAAGTGTTCAACGTGGATGAGACAGGCTTGTTCTGGAAACGTTTGCCTAACCGTACGTACATCGCCAAGGAGGAGAAGACAGCACCAGGTCATAAAGTCGGCAAGGAAAGACTGACTTTGCTTCTTGGGGGCAATGCTGCTGGCGACTACAAACTGAAGCCCATGCTGGTATATCAGGCTGAGAATCCAAGGGCACTCAAGGGTATTCCAAAAGATCATCTACCAGTCATCTGGAAGTCTAATAGGAAGGCATGGGTGACACTTGCAGTGTTTGATGACTGGTTCACCAAACATTTTGTGCCAGACGTGAAGCGGTATTGTACCTCCAAGGATATCCCCTTTAAGGTGTTGCTAATTCTGGACAATGCCCCTGGACACCCTGCTCATCTGGATGACTTTAACCCTAATGTCAAGGTGGTTTACCTTCCACCTAATACCACTGCCCTAATACAGCCTATGGACCAAGGAGTCATTGCTACATTCAAGGCCTACTACCTCCGAAGGGTCATTGGTAATGCTTTAGCAGCAACTGAAAAGGATAAGGACTTGACTCTCAAGGACTTTTGGAAAACATACAACATCCTTGATGCTGTGAATAACATTGCTGATTCCTGGGATGAGGTTAAGCAGACCACTATGAATGGTGTGTGGAAAAAACTGTCACCAGTTTGTGAATGATGTCACAGAGGTCCAAGAGTCAGTGACTAGCGTCATAAAGAATGTTGTTGATATGAGTAAGACAATGAATCTGGAGGTGGAGGAGGATGATGTCACAGAGCTACTGGCATCTCATGGAGAGGAGTTATCTGCTGAGGACCTTATTCAACTGGAGAAGCAGATGATAGAGGAAGAGGAAGACACACCAACCCCAGAACCTAAGAGATTTACAAGGCAGGGCTTGGCAGCAGGTTTTGGACTGATACAGGAAGGGTTGTCAAGGTTTGAGGCTGAGGATCCCAACATGGAAAGGTACACTAGGGTTGCCAGAGGAGTCATGGATTCCCTTAGCTGTTACAAGGAGATCTTGGAGGAGAAGAAGATGGTCTCCTTCCAAACTAACCTGCAGCAGTACTTCAAGAAGTTAGAGGGGCCTGCAACAAATCCTGCAACAGATCCTGTACCCTCTACCTCAGCTGCCCCTCTTGACTCACCTGCCCCAGTATCTCCAGCACCTTCTGCAGCTTCCTCCCAATAAGTAAGCCTGTTCTCTTTGGAATTGTTACAGTACTGTATCTTTGTTTATTACAGTACACTGTTTATTACTGTTACAGCACTTACAGTACAGTATTTCATTATTAAACGTACTATACTGCACAATATTTTACTGTACGTGTGTTTATTGATAATTATGTAGGGTACTGTGTTAGGATAGGTGTTTGGATAGGCTAAGTGTTTGCAGTACTGTACTGTTATTATGGTACAGTACTGTATGAACGTATGATCCGACATACGCCGAAATTCGGTTTACGACGCCGCGTAGGAACGGATCAACGTCGTAAGTCGAGGACTACCTGTATATATATCTCATTATAAAAAGCTGACCCTTTCAAAATACTATAAATTGATACATATTTAGTGAGTTGTCATCAACCAAAAGATATATACACATCCACACAGACCTGAACTAAAAAGCATGAATGAACTATTGCTGTGGTCATAGGGTGAGTGACACACTTCAATGCCCCCATGAATGAAACACCATAAGAGAGGTCATGTGACACTTCCCAGCAGGGGTATCAACTTTTCTAGCTTAGTGCCCATCTCACAGCTGTCTGCTAGTAACAGCTGCCTAGTGACACCACTTATAGGGGTGACCAAGAGGTAGAATAGAGGGACGCTCCAGGCGACACAGCAAAGACCTAACATAAAAAAAAAAAATCAATCATTCGCTATCGCAGGAATCAGCAGGTTCACAACGGATAAAAAAATACTTCTGTTTTTAAAGATTGTTAGTTTTTCTTATACTTAAACGGCAAAAACACATTTTCAGGTGGCAGATTTTATACAGGAATCTGGGGGGCAAATTGGGGGCACAGCTGGGCACCCGACACTTTAATTGATGGCCAGACTAAAAAAAAAAAAAAAACACCTTTATATACGACTACTTATATACATCAAGGCATTCACTATTTATTTAGAGATGCTAATGCACAGGGTAAAGCACTGTTTTAATAGCACCAGTGCAATAAGCATTTAAAGTACATTTACAGGAAAAAAAAAATACAACTCTGTGAAGTATTCACCTGTAGAGTTGGTATTATATTCAGACAGCACGTCCTGCTCCAGACATAGTCCTTACATGTGGGTATACCTCCGCCTTCAGCGACGTGCACTGCAGAACATGAAGAAAACAAGCTCCTCCCGGCCCTACATATACCGGAGGACCTCCCACAAATCCCCAGCATTGAAAAGCAGTGAGAAGAGAGGCCAGGAGAAACAACCACCCAAAACTGGCAAAAAAAATATCAAGTATAACAATCACCAAACAGGGGATCCAGAACAAAGTGAATCAGGGTGGGGTGGAGCGGGACGTGCTGTCTGCATATAATACCAACTCTACAGGTGAGTACTTCACAGAGTTGTATTATTCTAAGCAGACAGCACGTCCTGCTCCAGACATAGTCCTTACATGTGGGACATCCAATAGCAGTGTCCGTAAAGAAGGGTGGGATCCCCAACAGAAGGCAACAGTAAGCCATTTAAACTACTACGGCCTGCAAAACCTTGCGGCCAAACGCAGCGTCAGCCGAGGCCTTAACATCAACCTTGTAAAACTTTGTAAAGGTGTGAACCGAAGACCAAGTAGCGGCCTTGCAAACTTGCTCCACAGAGGCCTGGTGCTGAAAAGCCCAAGAAGCCCCAACAGCTCTAGTAGAATGAGCAGTAAGACGAAAGGGGGGAGTCTTCCCCTTAGTAGTATAGGCTTGAACCACAGCCTGACGAATCCATTTACTGATGGTAGACTTGGCAGGAGCCAAACCTTTCCTAGGCCCGTGAGGCACCACAAAGAGCATCCGTCTTCCTAAAGGCCTGAGTGGTAACCAGGTAAAACTTGACACACCTAACCACATCCAGGGAATGCAAAACCCTCTCCTTAGGGTTACTAGGATTAGGGCACAAGGAAGGAAGTACAATATCTTGATTCAAATGAAATGCAGACACAACCTTAGGCAGAAAGTCTGGCTTGAAGTGAGTAGTAGGGAGGCTGAATAGACAAGGCAGCCAACTCAGACACACGTCTCACCGAGGTAATGGCTACCAGAAAGACCACCTTGAGCATGAGAACAGCAAGAGCTGCTTCATGAATAGGTTCAAAAGGAGGACCCTGCAGGGCCGAAAAGACCAAATTCAGATCCCAGACAGGAACCATAGGCTTCCGAGGGGGAGGCACATGAAAGAAAGTCTTGATAAGAGAGTGCTGTGCAAAGGTCTTCTGAAAGGGCCAAAACCTGGCCCTTCAAAGTACTAAGCTTCAGACCTAAGTCTAGACCATGTTGTAAAAACTCCAGCACCCTGGAGACTAAGAATTCCCGGCATGAAAGAGACCTGGATTCACACCAGTCAATGTAGGCACGCCATACCCTATAATATATAGCAGAAGAGGTCTTCTTCCTGGCTTGGACCATGGTAGCCACAGAAGAGGACAAACCCTTTTCCTTTAAAATGGTGGTCTCAATAGCCAAGCCGTCAAAGCCAGCGTTAGTAAATTGGGATGGCGTAGAGACCCCTGAGTTAGGAGGTCTGAAATCCTTGGTAGATGGTACTGATCTACTGCCATTTGAACCACGTCTGCGAACCACACTCTTCTTGGCCACCTTGGGGCCACCAGAATCGTGGGTACCCCTTCCAGAGCGATCTTGCGTAGCACTCTGCCCATAAGAGGAATTGGTGGAAACGCATACAGGAGCCGAAACTCCCTCCAAGACATTGACAGAGCATCAGAGGCCAGAGCCAGAGGATCCTGAGACAGGGATACAAAGCTCGGGAGCTTGTGATTGTGACAGGAGGCAAACAAATCTACGGCTGGGACACCCCAACGGTGACACAGGGACTGAAATACCGAGTTGGAGAGGGACCACTCCCCCTGACGGGACGACCCCCTGCTCAGGGCGTCTGCTAGCAGATTTTCCGCCCCCGGAATGTAAACAGCCGAGATGCATTGAACATTGGTCTCTGCCCATGTTAGAATCAGAGACACCTCCTGGAGAGCACCCTTGCTCCGGGTTCCTCCCTGATGATTGATGTAGGCCACCGCCGTCCTGTTGTCTGAGCGTACCTGAATAGCCAGACCCTTCAGGTGCTGGGTCAATTGTTCCAGCACCAACCTGACCGCCCTGAGTTCCAGGACATTGATGGGTAGATGGGCCTCCTGAGGGCCCCACCTCCCCTGGAAACGCAGGGACTTCCAGAATCCCCCCCAGCCCGAGAGACTGGCATCCGTTGTGACCGTCTCCCAGGAAGGATCTGCCCCTTGTCAAGTCCCCGTGGTCCCGCCACCACGCCAGGGATTGTCTGACCGAGGGGGGAAGCACCCAGATCTCGTCCAAGGACGCTGGGTCCTTGTTCCAAACTGACAGAAGGTGAAGCTGCAGAGTTCTCAAAAGGAATTGTGCAAAGGGCACCGCCTCGAAGCTTGCCACCATCGAGCCCACCAACTGCATTCCCTGCCTGATAGAGGGATGAGGGCTCGAGAGCAGGGACCTCACTTGCGTTGTCAGAGCTTCTACCTTCTGTGGAGGAAGGAATATCCTTGACTGAACTGAATCCAGAATCATCCCCAGAAACAGGGTTACTGAGGAAGGGGACAGAGAGGACTTTGATCACCCAGCCGAAGGACTCCAGGGTGGTCACCACCGACCGCGTGTCCAGCTCTGCCTGCTGCAGAGACTGAGATGAGATGAGTATATCGTCCAGGTAGGGCAACACTCGTATGCCTTTTAGTCTCAACAGGGACATTACTCCTGCCAGCACCTTGGTGAATACCCTGGGGGCTGACGTAAGTCCGAATGGCAGAGCCACAAACTGGTAATGCTGATCCAGCAGCGCAAATCTGAGAAACCTTTGATGCCCTGGGAACACCGGAACGTGCAGGTAAGCGTCCTTGATGTCCACAGATGTCATGAAGTCCCCTGGGGGCAACGAGGCAATAGCCGAGCGCAGAGTTTCCATACGAAAATGTCTGTTTCTCACAAATCTGTTTAAGATTTTTAAATCCAGAATGGGTCTGACTGACCCATCCTTTTTGGGCACCGTGAACAGATTGGATTAAAACCCCACGCCCCTGACTTTTGAGGGGACCTTGCAAATGACCCCGAGGTCTAGAAGGTCCTGCACCGCTAGCATCAAGACTTGAGCTGAGGCAGGATCCTGTGGGATTCAGGACCCGACGAACCTGGGAGGGGGCAGTACAGCAAACTATCTTGTAACCGGAGGACACTACCTCCTGAATCCACCGGTCTGGGATGTGGCGTCTCCAGACATGCTGAAAGTGCTGTAGACGTCCCCCCACCCGGACGGGCGAAGGCGCCCCTTCATGCCTGGGGGGTCTTGGGAGGGGCTTTGGCCCCCAGCTCCGGCGAAGGACACCCCTCTTCCCTGTTTAGCCCCACGATAGGGGGTCGAAAGGGAGCTTGGGCCACGAAAGGCCCGAATCTGACGCTTGCGCTGGGGCAGCTTGCCCCCTTTAGCAAAGATATCCAACCTTTCTCCAAACAGGCGCAGTCCTTTGAAAGGAAGCTCCGTAAGAGCCTTCTTGGCGACATTGTCAGCGGCCCACTGGCGTAACCAGACCGCACGGCGTATGGCTACCACCAGAGCAGAGGATCTAGCACTCCGCTTAATAGCATCGTCCGATGCAGATAAGATATCATTGATAAAGGTCTCACAGGTAACCAAGGCATTAGCGGCATCAGATGGCAAGTCGTCCGCCCCTTCAAGAGCAGTCTTAACCACAGTCCTGAGCGCCACCGCCGTGATGGCTAAGGCGCAAACCGGGCGGAGCGACGCTCCCCCAAATGCAAATGCATGACAAGCCAGTTGGTCAACCCGCCGATTCTCCAGATCCCACAGCGTAGTAGTGTCAGGGGAGTGCATAATAGAGGTATTGGACAGACCAAGGATCGGGGGAATCGACTTCGGGCGGCGAAGTCCAACACTTGATCAGGTCGGCAGGGAATGGATACTTCTTATCCACAGCTTTAGGGACTCCCTGGAGTTTGCTGGGATGTTCCCACTCCTTTAGGACAAGTTTATTAAAATGAGTTTGTTCCGGAAACTCCAATCGCACCCTAGCGGTATGGAACAGGTCACCTCTTTGCCGAGGAGCCGCAGGCGGGGGAGAGAGGGATAACACATCAAAGATCTGGGCCAGTAATCTGTCAACGTCATCCTGGGACCAAAGATCAGAGCCAGATTCATCCTGACTCCTGGACTCATCGTCATAGGACCCTGAGTCAGAAAACAGTCCCTCTTCCTCTGAGGGGGAATGTGCACAAGACAGATGTAAGTCGTCAGATTCTACAGGAAGAATAGTAGCTTCAGGATTCAAATGGCGCTTCTTGGCAGTAGCCTTGCGCGCCAAGGAGCCAGCGATTAAATTTTCTACGCTAGCCAGTCTAGTGGCAATATCAGCATGAGAGTCCCCACTAGTATTGGGGGTTAGGCTCAGGCTTGGGGGAGTAGGAGAAGCAATGCGAGGTGCGGGCCCAGCCTCGGAAGAGGTGGGAAGGCCAGGTAGTGCCTGCTGGGCACAAGGGACGCAGACCCGTGCATTGTCACCACTGCTAGGTAAGACCCCACAAGCTACGCACAGACAGGCTTGTCCCGAAGGAACCCCATTCACAATATCCTGAGATGCCTCCATATGGTGATTATTATATTTAATATGCCAATAGGGATTGACGCTGTAAAGCAACCCTGGATGCCCCAAACACCCGCTGGGAAGTGGGAGTAATTTGATTAAAATAGACTGGACCGGAAGCTAAGCCGGGACGGGAGAAGCCACCGAATCCGCGGTCTGAAAGACACAAGGGGAACAGGGATGTCAGAGCCAAGCGCAAAGAGGCCAAAGCAAGAAAGGGAATCGCCCATGAGGGCACTTACAGAACAGCGAGGGGAGGACCGTCTTCACCACGTGCATGTGAGAAGGAAATGGCGCCCAGCGAACCTCGAAGGGCAGGCCAGAGCGGGCGATGACGCGGAGAGCGCCAACCAAACCACGCCCCCCTCCTGAGAGCGCGAAGCTCGAAGGCGCGCAGCCAATCAGAAGCGACAGATATTGTCAGGGAAAAAAATCACCTCAGATATTCTGACAGGGTGAATACCGTGATAGAACGCCAAGCGTCAATAGAATAGAGCCGAAATACGCGCCGAGTAAATGCAATG
This sequence comes from Gastrophryne carolinensis, assembly GCA_027917425.1. NCBI lineage: Eukaryota > Metazoa > Chordata > Amphibia > Anura > Microhylidae > Gastrophryne > Gastrophryne carolinensis. The sequence goes on from CM051234.1 coordinate 221,630,843, forward strand.
AAGACGCTGTGGAAAGTGGAAAACTGAAAAAAGGAGCGCGGCTCCGAATCCGGTCCCATAAAGACAATGGGTGACTAGTGTGATTAGGGCAAGGTTTAGCCATCGTACACACGACCCCCCCCCCTTTTTTCCCCCACTAACGGGGGAATCTAGGGAGGAAGGTGATCCGAAATACTGGGTTCACCGCTACACTGGGCGAGGGGCACTAGTGCGGGAGGGGCATCCAATTGAAGGCTCACCATACGCCTTAACCGCCTACCCTATGGAGGGGGATTGCGGTGGAGTCTAGCTCCGTAAGCACACTAGGTGCTGCCTACCTTCACCCGACCAACGCAGCCCAAGCTGGGAGGCATTAATTCACAATGAGGACGGGTGGAAGTAGTCCCGCAGGGCCTCGGGCTGTAAAACCCCCCTCGCCTGCGAGAGCGTGATACTTCATGTCTTCGCAGTCTCAGCACTGCAGAGAAAACTGGGGATTTGCGGGAGGTCCTCCGGTATATGTAGGGCCGGGAGGAGCTTGTTTTCTTCATGTTCTGCAGTGCACGGCGCTGAAGGCGGAGGTATACCCACATGTAAGGACTATGTCTGGAGCAGGACGTGCTGTCTGCTTAGAATAAAGCTAAACCCCTGTCCCATACAGACCATCGCTCCTAATCCAGTGCAGCAGCACTCACCTGAAAGGCTGGATGCAGGACCCTCATGCAGCACAGCTCACGTGTTGGGCTCCTCTTCCTGTGCCTCTCAAACTTGGCGACGCCCCCGCCATCAGTCAAGGTGAGCTACCACCACGCCCCCCTCTATTCACTGCATTGCCGGCCACCGAAGGTAAGGATATCGATTCCCACTCTGTCTGGCAATATAGCTTTGTTTTTAAAAAGGGGAAAACATTTAGAGCTTTGCCATGTGTAACCCTACACAATGGGAATACTTTTGAATGGGACTGGACAATTACTTTAATAGCCACCAATCACACAGAGCTAAATTTGTGCACAATGTGTCAAGAAAATCTCAGAATCATTACGAACCAAATCGATCCATTGAGTGGACCAAAATCCCATGTTTTGGCCCTTGCCCCGGGGTACCCCAATTTAGGAAGCCCCATCGTGTGAAACCCCCCAGGTCGCCCATAAAAACTCGCCTTTCCCGGTCCTATGTCCCATGCGTGGGCCCTTGTCCAATCAGGGTGCTTAGCTCCACTCGTCAATTGCAGCTAAGAATCGGCTTAAAGACAAATTTAGCTGAGTTCAGGTCCCAGGGCAACATGGGACGCGAGGGATGTGGCACAGTTACCGAGGGATGTGGCACAGTTCGCAGAACTACCACCAATCAGCTGCATGAGACAAGGGGCAAATCCCTTTTGGTTTTTGTCTACCTGTTAAAGTCACAGAGAGGCCACTATATTAGAGCGCGCAAAGCGCTCTCCTAAACGCACCGCTACGAGCACAGGTGACGCACCGCCCGCCCGAAGGACGGGCGCTTCCCTCGCCCTCACAACAACGTCTACAACGTAAGTTCTTGCTTTTTTTTACTACTTTTACCACTATACCACCAACAGCCTTTTTATTATCAGCTACTCATACACCCCTTCCTTCCCAAAGGAACGCCTTATCAACAAGATTGGTAACGCACCACTATATAATAAGCTGACAACAATAAGGTACTACTTTTATTATAATTTTATTAAAATTTAAACCTGCATATGCCTTTATTTAAACAACTTTAACACCCTATCATTTATCATTAACCAGATAATAGTAGAACTCCTATCATTCATTAAGCACAAGGTATTTATCCAAACGGTTTTAAGTGCACATATTCAATACCAACCTAGCACAGACCATTATTGCTAAACCCAATCTTTTATATATATCACAGATCTTAAAGGCTACTTACACTGATGAAGCGATGTACCGCGAAACGCGTTTGTAAAAAGCCACTCTGAAAACTGTGCCCTTGCGACAAACTGTGCCCTTGCGACAAACTGTGCCCTTGCGACAAACTGTGCCCTTGCGACAAACTGTGCCCTTGCGACAAACTGTGCCCTTGCGACAAACTGTGCCCTTGCGACAAACTGTGCCCTTGCGACAAACTGTGCCCTTGCGACAAACTGTGCCCTTGCGACAAACTGTGCCTAATCGGGGTGCCCCCCTGAAGTGGACCAAAACCCAGGATAGTCAAAATCCTGGGTGTTGGTCCACTTTAAGGACTTTAACACCATTGAAAAAATTGTACACCTGCTATAGCCTCTATGCACATAATCAAATGTAAAATGTGAATTCATGTTATTTTGTATCTTATTTTATTGCTAATATTGTGTATAATTACTATTGTATATTCTACCTACAAATTATTTGAGCACACTATCACCAAGGACACAGCAGACAAGAGAGGAAATTAAGGGACATCCTCTGCCGGGTCTAAACTCCCTCAACATAAAAAGGTTCCTTCCTTCCCCTCCCTTTACTTTAGGCGTTAGGACTAACCCCCCCCCCCTTCATTGTATGGTACCACAGGGAGAAAGACCCAAGATACTAGATTGAACCTTACAAATACTGAACCAAGCAACAACCTAGGGGTATCACCGCCGCTAAGTTCGGGAAACCCCTACCCCCCTCTTCTACCTGTTAAAGGCCTAAAAGCACATTTGAAGTGCAATCTTTGGAGCAGATTTGTACTTCCGGAGCAAATCAGGTTTGTATAAATCATAAATGGCAGAAGATGCTCCACTTTTGATCAGGTAGAGAAGAATTTAATAACAAACACGTGGCTAGAATTTGTTACTTACTCCCGTGGGTGGGCTTTTCTGTGTGCTGAACTTAGACTGGGTTTACTTTCATGTCCTTCATTATCAGAATCCGAATCCTGAAAACAAACTCCTTTATTTTTCTTAAAATAAGACATTTCATTCAGTCTCTTGTTTTCTGGAGTCTCTGGGATGCTGGTCACTGAAACACAAACATGAGAAGCATTGATTTTCTTAAAATAAGGCCCAAGCCGTCTGATATATACAGAATTTCAGCATATGAAAAGCAGTAGCAAAGCAATAAGCAGTCCACATCAAATCACAAGAATTGCAGTGAGAAAAATTAAGGAATACCAGGAAAATCAATACAGAAAGGTTACCGTTTGAAAGAAGTGACTTTAGGTTTGAAGAATTAAAATGTAATTGATCAGATTAGAGCCCCAATGCATGTTCACCTTACATAACCACCTCCTCCTACCCACCCTTCCCCAATTGGAATGGAGCAAATAAATGTTCGAAGGGCAAGTCCACATTCAAAAAAACTTTTTAAAAGGGTCTATTTTTGTGCCAAAAGGATGCCCTAAAGGTACTAAGCTTAGCTAGTATTTTTTTCACTATGTTAGGAACTGCCAGGTAATTACCGGAACGTTGTAGGTCATAGATCCAGGACCAGGGATGCAACTAGGTTGCGGCAGCACTGGGACTCATAAGGTCAGGGGGCTCTATAAAGGTTTAGCTGCCTTATTTACTATATTTGTGATCTCATCCACATACAGAAAAAAGGAGAATAATCTAAGTATACAGCACGTCCTGTTCCAGAAGATTCCTTACACATGGGTAATACATCCACAAGATGGCGCTGGACTGCAGAAAACAGCTTGTGGCTCCTCCCAGCCCTGTATAAGTCAGGGACCTCCCACAAAATTCCCAGTTCTTTCTGCAGTCTGGACTGCGAAGATAGCTCTCTGTGGCGCAGGTGAGCGGGGGTTATATGCCTGCAGCCCTGCAAGACTATTCCCACCCGTTTCGTCTCATTTACTACCTCCCAGCCTCGGCTGTTAAGGTTCGGGTGAAGGCAAGTTAGCTAGCACCAATGGTGCTGAGGAGCTAGGCTCCTACCGCAGTCCCTGCTCTAACAGGATAGGCGGTTTAGGCTAATGGTGAGCCTTTTAGGGATGCCCCCACTGCCTCATGGGTTTTGCCAGGTTATTCTGTGCAGTTAAACCCTATTCACATATATATTTCCCCCTCCACCCTCACTTCTCATATTAGTCCTCTGGGCGCCATTTTCCCTGGGAATTCTGCTGTTATCCTCCCTCACTCTCCCCTTGGGGGTATCTCCGGGGTGGGGGAGTGTGGGGAGGGTAGTCTAGTGATTCAACACTATTTCACTCTTGATGTGTTTTAGTGCTTGTAACTTTATAATACGCCGCCGCGCTGCCATTCACCTCAGAGCTGCCGGGCCACTATTGGCCGGATCACATGGGCGCGTTTCACGCTCTTGGGGGGGGCGGGCTCTGTGGATGATGCATTTTACCTCACAACTCCACGGCCTGCAGACGCCATTTTGTCTCCTTGCTGCATGCTGCTGGCTCTCTGCGGTCCGTGAGTAACCCCGATGGGGTGATTTTTTTCTAAAAGTTTTTTCTAACTGCCTTATTCTCATGGGAATGTTGATTATGTCTTTCAGGCGGTGAATACTTCAGCACTGTGGTTTCTCCCGGCCATTTTCCCTCACTAACTCCCACTTCCCTAGCGGATCTTGGGGCATCCCAGGTAGCTTTTTAGCGTTAACCCTTACTGGCCTATTGTGCCATTAAAATCACAATATGGAGGCTTCTGGGGATAATGGGCCTGGGGTTCCTTCGGGACAAGCCCGGCTATGTGTTGTGTGTGGGGTATTCCCTATTAGTGATGTCAGGATGTGTGCACCCTGCGCCCAGCAGGTACTTGCACTGCGAGATGCAGAGGACCGGCGTTTGGACCAACTGGCCTGTCATGCCTTTGCATGTGTAGGGACGGCACTGCACCCGGTTTGTGCCTCTGCTATTACGGCTATTGCCAATAAAGAGGTGCTTAAGTGTATTTTGGATGGGGCATCTGAGGATGCGGATAGAGAGGAGTATAGATCTCTCCTGCTTTGTAAGGAATTTATTGCATATATCCTCTCTGCCATGGATGATGCCATTAGAATGTGTGGTAGGACTTCTGCCCTGTTGGTGGCTATATGCTGCTCTGTCTGGCTACGTCAGTGGGTGGCTGACAATGCTGTTAAAAAGACTTTCACTGGTTACCCCTTCAAGGGCCTGCATCTCTTTGGGGAACACTTGGATTTGTTTGCTAAAGGTGGTAGGTTACCTCAACGCAGGAGGCCATCTCGGTCCTTTCTCCCATCATTCCGTGGTTCCAGACCTAACCGTGGAGTCTCTCACTGGGGCCCGTGGAGACCATTGGGGTAGGGGCAGAGGACGTGGCCGTCCTGGCCTCTCCTGGGGTCTAAAGCCAAAAACCTCACCCAAGCCCCCTCAGGCATGAAGAGGCACCCTCACCCATCCGGGCGGGGGGGGGACGGCTTCGGCTTTTTGCTCACATCTGGAGACTTCACGTCTCAGACTGGTGGATTCAGGAGGTAGAGTCCTCCGGTTACAAGATGGCTCAAAACCCCCTTTTAGCCCAGGGTCTGCGCCTTGCTGTCCAAAACCTTCTGGAGTTAGGGGTCATCTGCCAAGTACCTTTAAAGGAAAGGGGCAGAGGCTACTATTCCAATCTTTTCACTGTTCCCAAGAAAGACCATCCTGGATTTAAAGCGCCTCAACAAATGTGTCAGATTCAAACACTTTTGCATGGAGACTCTGCGCTCAGCTGTAAATTCACTACACTCGGAGGACTTCATGACCTCTGTAGACATCAAGGATGCTTACCTTCATATACCAATCTTTCCAGGTCATCAGAGATTCCTCAGGTTCGCTCTGGAGGATCAGCACTACCAATTTGTGGCCTTGCCCTTCGGTCTCACCTCGGCTCCCAGGGTATTCACCAAGGTGCTGGCGGGCATAATGGCTCTGCTGAGATTTCAGGGCATTCACATCCTTCCTTACTTGGACGACATTCTCATCACGTCTCGGTCCTTCCAGCAGGCCGAGCTGGATACCCAGATGGTGGTGTCCACACTGGAGTCCTTCGGCTGGGTGATCAACCATCCCAAGTCTTCCCTGTCACCGTCAATGGTCAAGTCCTTTCTAGGCATGACTCTGGATACATCTCAGGTCAAGATCCTTCTCCCTCAGCAGAAGGTGGACAGTCTGCAAGCTCAAGCCAAGCTTCTTCTGTCTTTCCCTCATCCTTCCATCCGTCAGGGTATGCAGCTGGTGGGCCTGATGGTGTCTTGCTTCAAGGCTGTTCCATACGCTCAGTTTCACATGAGGCCTCTTCAACTTCATCTCTTGTCAGTTTGGGATTGTGACCCTGGATCAGGCGTTTGTTCTGTCCCCTCTGGTCAGGCAGTCTCTCTCATGGTGGTTGGACTCAAGAAACCTGTTGGTGGGCAGATCCTTTCTGGCTCCGTGCTGGGAGTCACCACAGATGCCAGTCTGACAGGTTGGGGGGGCTTCTGGAAATCCCTGAAATTCCAGGGTCAGTGGGGCCCTCAGGAGGCCCACACCCATATTAACATTCTGCAACTGAGGGCGATACGGTTGGTTCTCGTCCAACTGACTCCACACCTTCGGGGTCGGGCTGTTCAGGTCTGCTCGGCCAACCAGATGCGGTTGCCTACATTAATCATCAGGGAGGGACCCGGAGCAAGAGGGCCCTCAAGGAAGAGTGTCCGATACTGTCCTGGGCAGAGGAGAATGTTCCCTGCATCTTGGCAGTGTACATCCCGGGAGTGGAGAATCTGGAGGCAGACTCCCTCAGCAGGGGGACTTCTCGCCTGGGAGAATGGTCCATCAGCAGCAGGGTGTTTCACTCCCTGTGCCACCGTTGGGGTCAGCCGGATGTGGATCTGTTTGCGTCCCGCCACAATCACAAGCTTAAAGCCTTTGTCTCTCTGTCCCAGGACCCTCTGGCCTTGGCCATGGATGCACTAGCAATGTCTTGGAAGGGCTTTCAGCTCCTTTATGCGTTTCCTCTGCTGGGCAGGGTGCTGCGCAAGATATCCCAGGAAGGGGTGCCAACCATCCTGGTGGCCCCCTGTTGGCCAAGAAGAGTGGGGTTCGCAGACATCATGCAGTTGGCAGTAGATCAGTACACCCTGCCCAAGGTTCCAGACCTGCTCACTCAGGGGCAGCTACGCCATCCCAATTTACAAACGCTGGCTTTAACGGCCTGGCTGCTAAAACCTCCATCTTGATGTGAAAGGGGCTGCCTGCCTCTGTTAATATCATGATTAGGGCTAGGAAGAAGTCCTCATCCTCCATCTACTATAGGGTGTGGCATGCTTATATTGACTGGTGTGAGTCTAAGTCGTTTCCTTGTCGGATGTTTTCTGCAACATGGTTTGGATTTGGGTCTTCAACTTAGTACCCTTAAAGGTCATGTTTCTGCCTTGGCTATTTTCTTCCAAAGATCTTTTGCTCACCATCGTTTGGTTAAGACCTTCATCCAGGGGGTTACTCATGTGCGCCCCCCATGTAAGCCTATGTTACCAGTCTGAGATTTAAATTTGGTCTTATCTGCCTTGCAGGGGTCTCCCTTTGAGCCCTTGCGTGAGGCCCCTTTGTCCATTTTGACGCTTAAGGTAGTTTTTTTTGGTGGCCATCACTTCTGTTAGGTGTGTTTCTGAGTTGGCGGCGCTTTCTATCAAACCCCCTTACTTTGAGAGACACCAGGACAAGGTGGGGTTTCGTTTTAAGCCAGATTTTCTGCCTAAGGTTGTGTCTGCTTTTCATCTCAATCAGGACATTGTTTTGCCTTCTCTGTGCCCTAATCCTAGTAACCCTAAGGAGCGGGTTTTACACTCTTTGGATGTGGTTAGAAACCTGAAGTTCTATTTGGTGGCTACTGAATCCTTCAGGAAGACCGATGCTCTTTTTGTGCTCCTGTCTGGACCTAAGAAGGGTCTGGCTCCAGCTAAGTCCACTATCAGCAAGTGGATCCGTCAGGCTGTGATACAAGCCTATTCTGCTAAGGGGAAGGAACCTCCCTTCCGCCTTACTGCTCATTCTACTCGTGCTATTGGGGCCTCTTGCCTTTCAGCACCAAGCTGCTGCTGAACCAGTTTGTAAGGCGGCTACTTGGTCTTCTGTTCATATTTTTTCCAAGTTTTACAAAGTTGATGTTAGGGCCTCAGCTGACGCTGCTTTTGGCCGCAAAGTTCTGCAGGAGGTAGTGGTTTAAACTGCCCGCTGTTACTTTTTAGGGATCCCACCCTACATTACGGACACGGCTATTGGATGTCCCATGTGTAAGGAATCTTCTGGAACAGGACGTGCTGTATACTTAGAATAATACAATTCTGCGATTACTCACCTGTAGAATTGGTATTATATGTATACAGCACGTCCTGTTCCACCCCACCCTTGTTATTATTCTTAGTTACCTTGTATGGTGATTGTTCATTTTGAGTTCTTGTTATTATCGTCCTCCCGGCTTCTTGTTAACTGCTTGTCAATACTGGGGATTTTGTGGGAGGTCCCCGACTTATATAGGGCCAGGAGGAGCCACAAGCTGTTTTCTGCAGTCCAGTGCCATCTTGTGGATGTATTACCCATGTGTAAGGAATCCTCTGGAACAGGACGTGCTGTATACATATAATACCAATTCTACAGGTGAGTAATCACAGAATTGTATTTTTTGGGTCTCCAATTTGGCTACATGACAGGAAAAAGGTTACTGAATGAGCAATGATTGGGGGGGGTCATTCAATGATCACACAGAGGCCCCTTCACCTTATTGGACCAGCAGTCAAACAGTGCTCATATGCATTCCCTCCCAGGACAATTTGATTGCTGCATATACAAATTGATTTACCTTTAATCCAAATCCTGCTGTAGTAAACTTTAAAATAAAAATGGTGGCTCCTGCATCTACAAGCCACCTGCAAACAGGAAGTGCTGGTGGGCTTCCTGTTACTGTACATTGTCAGCTATGTCAGCTGAATCCAGGCAGCAGCATGGCCGAGTTGCCCGCTACCTTTCTTTTCCAACTGTGCCAGACGGTTGGTCCGGTTTAAGCTACCCCATTGCCCAGGACCATCAAGAGCCATGCGACAATGGCCAAGTCTTCTGTTGTGTGCTATCTAGGTATAGCCCAGAAGTCTGCACTCGCTGGATGGAACAAAGTTCCTGAGTGAGAGAGATTGATTCTCTTGCAAGATCGCCTCAGTACTGGCTAATGACCGGAGATCATCTAGGTAAGGCATGATCTAAAATCCTCTTGAACTCAGAAAGCCCATTACCCTGGGCAGAATCTTCTTAAAGATTCATGGGGCAGAGGATATCCCAAAAGGTAGTGGGACCCAGATGGCCTCCCATCGAGGTACCGACCGGGCCAGACCCTGCTTAGCTTTCGAGATTTGGCGCATTCAGGGTGGTGTGCACGTAGGCTGCAAAAGGCACGTGTATGCATGTGCTCTCACAAATATACAGGGTCTATTAGATTATAGTCAATTGTAGGGTTTCCCTGCTTTTAGTGGGGATTGCAATCCCCATTTTTGAAGTAACCACTAAGATAAACTAAACTTTTAGGTACTTAGGCATAGCTGAAACTAGAGAGAGTTTAAATGATAAGGATGAATGACAACATGCTCAGCCCGAGCCCAGCCGCCCTATGAACCTGAATGGTTTACAGTCAAAGAGGATGTGCAAGCTGGGGCTGCCATAGCCCAGGAACATGGGAGTAAAAAAAAAAGAAAATCAAACTCCAGGGCTAGCCAAACTCTCCGGCCAGACTTCATTTATGCATTCATAATAGATTGCTGAGACTAACTAGGCACCTTTTCAGATTGCCTGGAATATTATGGAGAGGGTTAAACAATTTACCAATCCTCTTGTATCAGGAAAATGCAAAATTGCCCCTGGATTGCACCCGACCACCAACTTTTAACGGAGCAAGGCAAAGAACTTACTTAGGAAAAAGTCACTATTCCATTAACCATTTAACTGCCAGCAATTTACTAACAAAGGGTGCACCGCCCAAAACTTCCTGCAAAATGTATACAACTGTGTGCTCACCCATAAAAAAATGCAATCCACAATAATTTGGAGTGGGCGTGCAAAGAACACACCAATCTCCCAAAGGAAGCACCACTACAAACAGTATATATTAATGATTTTATTAATACAAAAAAAAACCAAAGAATTAAAATACATACACCACAAGACAAATTTAAAAACAACCAGTATGGCCAAATGTATCTATATCAATGTGTATGGCCCCTAAGGGCCTCTTAAATAACTGCCCTATGGGTGAATAATATTAATTATCCTAGAATAGTCATAACCCATCCTTTTTGTGCCGGCACAAAAAATCCTAACCACATGTAAATATATGTGCAAATTTCATAAAACCAATACTACAAAAATAATATATATGGCAAAATATGTGCAAAAAAAGTGAATATACAATAAACAAAAATATCAATAAATAAAGTGCAAATGCATGAAAAACACAAACCTAGAACACTACCTAATATTGCACAGGGAAACCCATACCAATAAGACTTTAAAGTGCAGACAATAACAATATATGATATAAATGCAAGTGCCAGCAGAAAGAAAATAAATGGTTAAATCTCACGTCATAAGATAACACCCAGGGCAACAGTCAGGCCAACCTCAATGAAAAATGTCTGCGCACGCAGCCCCCATGCTGCTTCAAGGACAAGGGTAATGTGTGTGGAGGCAGCTCTCCCTTAAATAGAGAACACCCACTAATTTGTCCCGCCCTCCAAATACATCCAAGCACAGTAATTGGCCAAATCATGCCCTCAATCTCTACTCTGAAATAGCCACCCCGCCCCGCACGCCCCATACCTTAATTGATGTCAATACATCACACCTGACACCGTAGGTGTGAGCGCTGTCATCCCCATCGTGCTGGAGAATACACAGCCCACACTGAGGATGGCTGTCATCCCCATCCCAATCCCCACAAGGGGGGGGGGGGGGGGGGAGGGAGGGAAAGAGAGAGGGAAGCAGAACGCAGATCAGCTTCAGCGAGTCACTCCCCACCTAAGTAGGCTTAGTGTTTCAAAACATAAAAAATATATAAAATTGTACTCTTGCTACTAAGCATATTTATATAATCAATCTGTAAATCCATAAAGTATCTACTGCATAAACATGGCCATACAGCGGTTGCACTAACAGAGTGGATCAGGGGAATTAACAACTGACTATCCACTATTACTGTCCCAATTATAATCTACAGTGCCAATACATATTTTACCATACTAAGTGCATGTATAAACATAATTATTAATGATCTCAGTATATACACTTAAGAAAACACAAACATTGTATACTGTCAGCAGCCACCGCTCTTAACATCTATGGTACTCTGTTTGTCTCTACTGTCATAGAGACAAACAAAGAATCACTGAGTATATAGCTGTAAGCAAAGTTGTTGTCATTGCCGAATGACTATTCTAGGATAATTAATATTATTCACCCATAGGGCAGTTATTTAAGAGGCCCTTAGGGGCCATACACATTGATATAGATACATTTGGCCATACTGGTTGTTTTTAAATTTGTCTTGTGGTGTATGTATTTTAATTCTTTGGTTTTTTTGTATTAATAAAATCATTAATATATACTGTTTGTAGTGGTGCTTCCTTTGGGAGATTGGTGTGTTCTTTGCACGCCCACTCCAAATTATTGTGGATTGCATTTAACTACAAGCCACGTAAAATTTATGTGGCTGCCTCTCCTGTCGTTAACTGCCAGCCACGTAAATTCTATGTGCCTGACTTTCCCCCCTGCTAGCAGGCAAAGTAAAAAAAGCCACTCACCTGACCCCCTCGTTCGATCCGCCTGGGTCTCCTCTTCACCCGGGTGGGCTCTGATCCTCCGGCTGCAGGGGAGTGTCTGGAATAGGGTCCCGCCCCATTTCGAATGCCGCCGGAATTTCCTGTAAAGATAAAAATAAAAATAACATTTACTCACCTGTGATGGCTCCCGCTGGCTCTCCTCTTCACCGGGTTGGCCTCCGATCAGGAGAGGGCCCGACAGCCCAACGCTTCTCCGATGGTCGCCTCCATTTTTAATGCTAGCCAAGCCCCTTTGGGGGCGAATGACATCACTGGCGGGCATCATCCCTGCTCAGCTCTCAGATGACGGTGATCAGAGCTGGACGGGGGCAGTCATTTTTACTGTGCGTGGTTTTTTTTTTGTTTTTTTTACCAGTAACCCTTTGTCAATGAGAGCCCTATACCAGTTCACAAGGCTCGGGGGCTGGCAAGTCACCTGTGGCTAGCGGGTGACTTGCCATTAACCTCCAGCACCCCCCATTACCCGCCTCCCCAAAGCCCAGTGGGGGGGGGGGGGGCAGAAGAGCCCGTGGCCATAGGCTATGTCGGCTTGTATCCTGCTGGCCCCTGCGCCCAGTTCTACAAGCTCCCATAGCTAGTCCCGGGCTGGTTATGCTGGGTAAGGGGGACCTTATGCCATTTTTTGGGGATTTTTCAAATTCAATGAAAAAAAATGGGGTCCCCCTCCCTGGGAGGGGTGACCTATGCCATTTTATTCTTTAAATTAACCCCATGTTACCTGTCACCCAGCAGGTAGAAAAGGCTTCCAGCAGCAGCAAGAGAGCAGAAGCCAACGTGATCAGTGTGGGACACAGGGCTCTGGGATGGATTGGAGGTAATAAAAAAATTATACTTTTTTTTATTTACATTTAACGCTTTGTGAACTGGTAAGGGATCTTTGAGACCCCTATACCAGTTCACAAGGCTCGGGGTCTGGCAAGCCACCTGCGGCTAGCGGGTGACTTGCCATTAACCCCCAGCCCCCATTACCTACCTCCCCGAAGCTCCCCCCCCAGGAAGGGGGACCCCACACCATTTTTTTAATTTAACCCGTTAAAGTGTGGATAGCAGTAGAACTGGGGGCTACGAAACATATATGGTACCGTTGTAATCGGGAAAAATGGGGCTTTCACATGCAATATGGTTCTTTAATAAAATAAATGTTTTATTCAAAATAAAAGGAGACAATTTTAAAAAATATAAAAATAATAAAATATATATATATGTAGAAAAAAAATTTAGAAAAAATACAAACAAGACATTTCATGTTAAAGCCTAAACTCTGCCACAAAAAGAAAATATGTCATTTTATTAGAAATTCCTGCAAAAATCAGTTAAAGATCATGCAAAATGGTGAAAAATAACCTGTCAGCAGAGGGTGACAAAATATCAAGTAGGCTAGCAGTTAAAAGATTAAAAGTAGCCACGTATGTTGGGCATTGTTCTGCTCAGGGGACCTTGTGCTTTAATGTGGCTTTAAATCTGCTTTTTCTATTTTTTTGGCTTGTTTGCACCCATGCCAACAAGCCTGGTACACAAACACTTGAGGTGTGTACTTTCAGAGACTATATAGTTTGTGGGGGATATTTCAAAAGTGAAGGGTTGTTTTTTATTTAAAAACTGCAAGGTGTGCATAGCACATTGCACAGTTGTATTTTATCCGAAAATCTCCTAGAGCCGTTTCAGTTTGGGGGCGTCTCCCGGGCAGGTAAGGGTGTCTACCAATACAAGTGGTACCAATGTAACCGGGAGAAATGGGGATTTCACACGCAATAAAATTTTAACAAACGTACATTTTGTTATTAAAAAAAAAAAAAAAAACACAAATTGTAAAAAATACAATTCTGTGATTACTCGCCTGTAGAATTGATATTATGAGTATACAGTACGTCCTGCTCCAGATAAGAATCATTACACTTGGGTATTACTCCGCCAGATGGCGCTGGACTGCAGAGACCGCGAAATTGGCTCCTCCCGGCCCCTCAGATACCCAGGGACCTCCCACAAATCTCCAGCATTGAAAAGCAGTGAACGAGAAGTCGGGAGAAAGATAACAGAACCAACCAGTAACCTTAAACAATGATAACAATCACCATACAGAGGATCCAAAGAATGCAAACCAATTGTGGGGTGGAGCAGGACATACTGTATACTCATATCATCAATTCTACAGTTGAGTAATCACAGAATTGTATTCTTAGTATACAGTACGTCCTGCTCCAGATCCAGAATCATTACACTTGGGACATCCAATAGCAGTGTCCATAAAGTAGGGTGGGATCCCCAAAGGTAACAGCAGACAGGTCAGACCACTGCCGCATGCAGAACCTTGCGGCCAAAAGCAGCGTCAGCTGAGGCCCTAACATCAACCTTGAAAACTTAGAAAACGTATGAACAGAAGACCACATAGCCTTGCAAACTTGTTCAACAGAAGCCTGGTGCTGAAAAACCCAAAAGGCCCCAATAGCACGAGTGGAATGAGCAGTAAGGTGGAAGGGAGGATTCTTCCCCTTAGCAGAGTAGGCTTGACTCACAGCCTGACAGATCCATCTGCTGATAGTAGATTTAGCAGGAGCCAAGCCCTTCCTAGGCCCAGAAGGGACCACAAAAAGAGCATCAGTTTTCCAGAAAGGTGCAGTAGCCACCAGATAGTACTTCAGACACCTAACCACATCCAAGGAGCGTTACTAGGATTAGGGCACAAGGAAGGAAGAACAATGTCCTGATTCAGATGAAAGGCAGACACGACCTTAGGCAGAAAATCTGGCTTGAAGTGAAACACCACCTTGTTCTGGTGTCTCTCAAAGTAGGGGGGCTGGATGGAAAGCGACACCAACTCAGAAACACGCCTAACAGAAGTGATAGCCACCAAAAAGACAACCTTGAGAGTAAGAATGGCCAGGGCTCAAAGGGAGCACCCTGCAAAGCAGACAAGACCAAGTTCAAATCCCAAACAAGCAACATAGGCTTACGTGGGGGACGCACATGAGTAACCCCCTGGAAAAAGGTCCTGATCAGAGAATGCTGGGCAAAGGACCTCTGGAAGAAAACAGCCAGGGCAGAGACATGGCCCTTCAGAGTACTGAGTTGGAGCCCCAGCTCCAATCCATGCTGCGGGAACTCCAGGATCCTGGGAACAGAACACACGACAGGGAAGAGACCTAGCATCACACCAGTCAATGTAGGCATGCCAAACCCTATAGTAAATGGAGGAAGAAGACTTTTTTCTAGCCTTTATCATGGTGTCAACAACAGAGGCAGACAGCCCCTTTTCCATCAAGATGGAGGTTTCAGCAGCCAGGCCGTCAAAGCCAGAGTTTGTAAATTGGGATGGCGTAGATGACCTTGAGTGAGCAGGTCTGGCACCCTGGCCAGAGCGTACTGATCTACTGCCAGCTGCCCCACGTCTGCGAACCACACTCTTCTTGGCCACCTGGGAGCCACTAGGATAGCTGGTACCCCCTCCTGAGCCATCTTGCGCAGAACCCTGCCCAACAGGGGGAATGGGGGAAAGGCATACAGGAGCTTAAAATCGCGCCATGACATTGCTAGAGCATCTGTTGCCTGGCACAGAGAGACAAAGGCCGGAAGCTTGTGGTTGTGATGGGACGCAAACAGATCCACATCTGGTTGGCCCCAACTGTGACAAAGTGTGAAACACCCTCTCGCAGAGAGACCATTCTCCCAGGCGAGAGGTCCCCCTGCTCAGGGAGTCTGCCTGCAGATTCTCCACCCCCGGAATGTACATGGCTGAGATGCAGGGAACATTGTCCTCCGCCCAGGACAGGATCAGAGACACTTCCTTGAGGGCCCCCTTACTCCGGGTCTCCCCCCTGATGACTGATGTAGGCAACCACTGTCTGGTCGTCCGAGCGTACCTGAACAGGCTGACCCCGAAGGTGGTGGGTCAAGTGAGCCAGCACCAACCTGATCGCCCTTAGCACCGTCCTTGGAACTGCAGGGACTTCCAGAAGCCCCCCCAACCTGTCGGACTGGCATCCGTGGTGACCGTCTCCCAGCAGGGGGCCAGAAAGGATCTGTCCGCCAACAGGTTCCTGGAGTCCAGCCACCACGAGAGGGACCGCCTGGCTAGGGGGGATAGAACAAGGACCTGGTCCATACTGACAAGAGGTGGAGTTGCAGAGGCTTCATGTGAAACTGTGCATAAGGAACCGCCTTGAAGCACGACACCATCAGGCCCACCAGCTGCATTCCCTGCCTGATGGGAAGGATGAGGGCAAGAGAGCAGGGACTGAACCTGCACCAGTAGACTGTCCACCTTCTGCTGAAAATCCTTGCCTGAACTGTATCCAGATTCATTCCCAGGAAGGGTGTCACCAAGGAGGGAGACAGGGAAGACTTGGGATGGTTGATCACCCAGCCAAATGACTCCAGTGTGGACACTACTCGCTGAGTATCCAGCTCTGCCTGCTGGAGGGACTGAGAAGTGATTAGAATGTCGTCCAAATATGGCCGCACGCGAATGCCCTGAGCAGAGCCATCACCACTGCCAGCACCTTGGTGAACACTCTGGGAGCTGAGGTGAGACCGAAGGGCAATGCCACGAATTGGTAGTGCTGATCCTCCAGAGCGAACCTGAGGAATCTTTGATGACCTGGAAAAACAGGAATATGAAGGTAAGCATCCTTGATGTCCACAGAGGTCATGAAATCCCCTGGACGCAGGGAACTGATAGAGCGCAAAGTTTCCATGCAAAAGCGCCTGCACCTGACAAATGTGTTGAGGATCTTCAAGTCCAGGATGGGCCTGACTGACCCATCTCTTTTGGGCAAGGTGAACAGATTGGAATAGAAGCCCTTGCCCCTCTCTCGTAAGGGGACCTGACAGATGACCCTCAGCTCCAGAAGGCCTTGCACCGCCAGAACCAGAGCCTGAGCTGACACAGGGTCCCGAGAAATCCAGGATCTGATGAATCTTGGGGGGGCAGGCAGCAAACTATCTTGTAACCGGAGGACGCTACCTCCTGAATCCACCGGTCTGAGACATGAAGCCTCCAGATGTGAGCAAAATGCTGAAGCCGTCCCCCCACCCGGATGGGTGAGGGCGCCCCTTCATGCCTGAGGGGGCTTGGGAGAAGACTTAGGCTTGGAGCCCCAGGATGAGCCAGGGCGTCAATGTCCCCTGCCCCTACCCCAGAAATCTCCTCGGGCCCCGGTAAGGGAGACCCCCCTCCCCTGTCTGGCTCCACGGTAGGGGGAAGGAAAGGAGCCCTGGCCCCGAAAGGGCCGAGACTGCCGCCTGCGCTGAGGTAACCTGCCTCCCTTAGCAAACAGGTCCAGGCGGTCCCCAAACAGGCGTAGTCCTTTGAATGGAAAACCAGTGAGAGCGTTCTTGGCAGCGTTGTCAGCAGCCCACTGGCGCAGCCAAACCGAGTGGCGTATAGCCACCACTAGGGCAGAGGCTCTATCACACATCCTAATGGTATCATCCAAGGCAGAGAGGACATAAGTCACAAAAACCTCACAACGAGAGAGTGCATTAAACTCCTCACTATACATCATCAAGAGCACCCTCTAAGACACCTCTAAGCAGGGTCCTAATAGCCCCAGCTGTAATGGTAGAGGCACAGACCGGGACGCAGCGCTGTCCCCACACAGGCAAAGGCATGGGACGCCAGCTGATCAATATGCCGGTCCTCACTATCCCGCAGCGTAGTAGAGTCAGGGGAATGCATGACAGAGGTGTTAGATAACCCTAGTGCCGGGGCATCCACCTCTGGAGGGGATGACCAACGCTTCACCACATCAGCAGAAAAGGGATACCTCTTATACCAACTCTAAAGGACTCCGGGGAGCTGGCTGGGACGCTCCCATTCCTTGAGCACGAGGTTATTAAAATGGGCTTGCTCAGGAAACTCAAAACGTGGCTTAGCTGTATGAAACAATTCCCCCTGCTGCCCGGGGGGCGCAACCGGGGGAGAGGTAGACAGAAACTCAAAAATCTGAGCCAACAGCCTATCAGTATCATCTGGGGCCCAGGGGTCAGAGCCAGAATCCTCATGACCCCCAGACCTCTCATCAGATGACTCTGAGTCAAAGAATAACCCCCCTTCTTCCAAGGGGGTATAACCAGACAGCTCCAAGAACTCATCAGCCTCCATAGGGAAAAGAGTGACATCAGGCGTAAAGTACTGCTTCTTAGCAGAGGCCTTACGCGCCAAGGTATTAACAATCAACTTCTCAACACTAGCCAGTCTGGAAGACACATCAGGCTGAGAATCCCCACTGGTATGCAACTCAATAGGAGTCAAATTTAAGCTTGGGGGAGTAGGTGAAGCCATACGTGGCGCAGGCCCAGCTACTGGTAAGCCAGGCTGCAGCGCAAGCACCTGCTGGGCACAAGGTATACAGACCCACACATTGTCAGCAGTAGTAGGGGACACCCCACAAGCTACACACAGCCAGCCTTGTCCCGAAAGAACCCCGAGCACATTATCCTGAGACGCCTCCATATGGTGATTATAGCGGCACAATAGGCCGATAGGGATTCACGCTATAAAAGCAAACCGGGATGCCCCACTAACCCGCTAGTGAAGTAGGAGTAATTTACACACTAGGGCCTCGATTCAATAAAGGTAGAAAAAATACAATTCTGTGAAATACTCACCTGTAGAATTGGTATTATAAGTATACAGTACGTCCTGCTCCAAATAGATTACTTACACTTGGGTTATCCTCCGCCAGATGGCGCTGCACTGCAGAGACATGTAAAACAGGCTCCTCCCGGCCCCTCAAATACCCGGGACCTCCCACAAATCCCCAGCATTGAAAAGCAGCGAACGAAAAGCCGGGAGAATTTAACCACCCAAACTGGTAACTATAACAATGATAACAATCACCATACAGGGGATCCAGGATCCAGAATAATGCAAAACAAAGGATGGGGTGGAGCAGGACGTACTGTATACTTATAATACCAATTCTACAGGCGAGTATTTCACGGAATTGTATTATTCTTAGTATACAGTACGTCCTGCTCCAGATAGATTACTTACACTTGGGACATCCAATAGCAGTGTCCATAAAGAAGGGTGGGATCCCCAACAACAGCAGACAGTTTAAAACACTGTCACCTGCAAAAACCTTGCGGCCCTAACATCAACCTTGTAAAACTTTGAAAAGGTATGAACCGAAGACCAAGTATCAGCCTTGCAAACTTGTTCAACAGAAGCCTGGTGCTGGAAGGCCCAAGAGGCACCAACAGCACGAGTAGAATGAGCAGTAAGGCGAAGAGAGGACTCTTCCCCTTAGCAGAATAGGCCTGAATCACGGCCTGACGGATCCATTTGCTAATAGTAGACTTGGCAGGAGCCAAACCCTTCCTGGGCCCAGAAGGGACCACAAAAAGAGCATCAGTTTTCCTGAAGGACGCAGTGACCACCAGGTAATATTTCAACACCTGACCACATCCAAGGAATGCAAAACCCTCTCCTTAGCGTTGCTAGGATTAGGGCACAAAGAAGGAAGAACAATATCTTGATTCAAATGAAAGGCAGACACTTAATCTGGCTTAAAGCGGAACACCACCTTGTCCTGGTGTCTCCCAAAGTATGGGGGCTGAATAGAAAGAGCCACCAACTCAGACACACGCCTGACCGAAGTAATGGCTACCAGAAAGACAACCTTGAGGGTAAGAACAGCCAGAGCAGCATCCTGCATAGGTTCAAAGGGAGCACCCTGCAAGGCAGACTAAACCAAGTTCAAATCCCAAACAAGGACCACAGGTTTACGTGGGGGACGCACATGAGCGACCCCCTGGAAAAAAGGTCTTAATCAGAGAATGCTGAGCAAAAGACTTCTGAAAGAATACGAGACAGGGTAGAAAACCTGACCCTTCAGAGTACTGAGTTGGAGTCCCGACTCCAACCCATGCTGTAAAAACTCCAGAACCCTGGGGACTGAAAACACCAGACAGGGAAGAGACCTAGACTCACACCAGTCAAGGTAGGTACGCCAAACCCTGTAATAGATGGAAGAAGAAGTTTTCATCCTAGCCTTCACCATGGTATCAACCACCGAGGCAGACAAGCCTTTTTCCCTCAAGATGGAGGTTTCAGCAGCCAGGCCGTCAAAGCCAGAGTTTGTAAATTGGGATGGCGTAAGGGGCCCTGAGTGAGCAGATCTGCACCCCTGGCAGAACGTACTGGTCCACTGCCATCTGCGAACCACACTCTTCTTGGCCACCTGGGGGCCACCAGAATTGCTGGCACCCCCTCCAGAACAATCTTGCGCAGAACCCTGCTCAGCAAGGGGAATGGAGGAAAGACATACAGGAACTGAATGTCCTGCCATGACATTGCTAAAGCATCCGTGGTCAAGGCCAGAGGATCCTGGGACAGGGAGACAAAGGCCGGGAGCTCGCGATTGTGACGGGACACAAACAGATCCACATCTGGTTGGCCCCAACGGTGACACAGAGATTGGAACACCTTGTTGCAGAGGGACCATTCCCCCTGGCGAGAGGTCCCCCTGCTCAGAGGGTCTGCCAGCAGATTTTCCACCCCACCACTGATATGCAGGGGACATTGGCCTCCACCCAGGTCAGGATCAGAGACACTTCCTGGAGGGCCCTCTTGCTCCGGGTCCCTCCCTGATTATTGATGTAGGCAACTGCCGTCTGGTTGTCTGAGCGCCAATGAACAGGCAGGCCCTGAAGAGGAGTGGTCAAGCGAGCCAGAACTAACCTGATCGCTCGCAGCTCCAAGACATTGATAGATGTGTGGGCCTCCTGAGGGTCCCACCTCCCCTGGAACCGCAGGGACTTCCAGAAACCCCCCCAACCTGATAGACTGGCATCCATGGTGACCGTCTCCCAGGAAGGGGCAAGAAAGGATCTGCCCCCCAATAGGTTCCTTGAGGCCATCCACCACAATAAGGACCTCCTGACCAGGGGAGAGAGCACACAGACCCTGTCCAGGGACGCTGGGTCTTGTCCCATACAGACAATAGGTGAAGTTGCAGAGGCCTCAAGTGGAACTGAGCCCAAGGAACCGCTGCGAAGCACGCCACCATCAGGCCCACCAGCTGCATCCCCTGCCTACTGGAGATGGGGACAAGCTAGGAGAGCCTGAGCCATCAGATTGTCCACCTTCTGCTGAAGCAGGAAGATCCTTACCTGAACTGTATCCAGATTCCTAGGAATGGAGTTGCCAAGGAAGGGGACATTGAGGACTAGGGGTGGTTGATCACCCATCCAAATGACTCCAGAATGGGCACCACCAGCTGAGTATCCAACTCTGCCTGATGTAGAGACTGGGAAAGTGATGAGGATGTCGTCTCTGAGTAGAGACATCCCGCCAGCCAGCACCTTGGTGAACACCCTGGGAGCTGAAGTGAGGCCAAAGGCCAAGGCCACAACTTAGTAATGTTGAACCATCAGAGCGAACCTGAGGAACTTGTGATGACCTGGGAACACAGGAATATGAAGGTAAGCAAAGTCATGAAATCCCCCTTGCAAGGGAAATGACGGCAAAGCGCAAAGTCTCCATGCGAAAGCGCCTGCCCCTGACAAAACTTGTTGAGAATCTTTAAGCCCAGGATGGACCTGACAGAACCATCTATATTGGGGTACTGTGAATAGGTTGGATGAAAAAATACAATTCTGTGAAATACTCACCTGTAGAATTGGTATTATACATATACAGTATGTCCTGCTCCAGATAGAATACTTACACTTGGGTTATCCTCCGCCAGATGGCGCTGTGCACTGCAGACATGCAAAAACAGGCTCCTGCCGGCCCTTCATAAACCCGGGGACCTCCCATAAATCCTCAGCATTGAAAAGCAGTGAACAAGAAGCCGGGAGAATTTAAAAACCACCCAGAACAACTGGTAATGATAAGATAACAATCACCATACAGGGGATCCAGAAAAAATGCAAAACCAGGGTGGGGTGGAGCAGGACGTACTGTATACGTATAATACCAATTCTACAGGTGAGTATTTCACAGAATTGTATTACTCTAAGTATACAGTACGTCCTGCTCCAGATAGAATACTTACACTTGGGACATCCAATAGCAGTGTCCATAGAATAGGGTGGGATCCCCAACAAAAAAGGCAACAGCAGACAGTTCAAAGCACTGTCACCTGCAAACCTTGCTACCAAGAGCAACAAGAGCTAAGGCTCTAATGTCAACCTCGTAAAAACCTTTGAAAAGGTATGGACGGAGATAAAATAGTAGTCTAGCAAAAACTTGTCCAACAGAAAACCCGGTGCTGAAAACCCAAAGCACCAAGGCATGAGTAGAATAAGAAGTAAGGCGAAAAGAAGATTCTTCCCCTTAAAGGAACAGGCCTGAGAAACAGCCTGACAAGTCCAAACGCTAACAGTAGCCCTGGCAAAAGCCAAAACCTGTCCTAGAACCATAAGTGACCATCCCATCCCAGTAAAGGCCAGGCCAAAAGCCACTCAACCCCTGGAGATCCGACGAGATCAGACACATACAGGAAGGAGATGGCCATAAACCCAAAGAGGCATCAGTTCCACTAATTGGTAAGTGACGATCCAGGAAACACCAGAAGAAAAAATGTAGACCCCTTTCCTCAGCATCGCTAGGAATAAGGCACAGAAGGAGGAAGAAATATCTTGAATCAATGAACATAAGACACCAACTTAGGCAGAAGGTCCAGCGTAAAGCAGACCACCACCTTAGCCTGGTGCATATCAAGGAACGAGGGCTAGCTAAACAGAGCCGCCCCCACTCAGACACACGTCTGACTGAAGTAACAGTCCCAGACAACTTGGAGGTAAAAGAAGCCAGACAGCATCCTGAATCGGTCCGAAAGGAACACCCCGCAAGGCAAACAGAATAAAATTCAAAACCCAGCAGGGACCATAGAATTACGTGGGGGACACAATGAGCAACCTCCAAAGGAATGCTTAGCCAAGGAAAATAAGCAAAAGACTTCTACAAGAAGGCGGACAGGGCAGAACCTGACCCTTCAGAGTACTGAGTTGGAGAACCAACTCCAAGCCATGCTGTAATAACTCTAGAGCCCTGGGAACAGAGAACACCCAACAGGGAAGAGACCTAGACTCACACCAATCCATATGGGTACGCCATACCTCATAAGAGATGGAAGAAGAAGCAGCTTGCTCTTAGACTTCCAATAGCCACAAACAGAGAAGAGAAGCCTATTTCCATAAAGATGGAAGATTCTGTAGTCAGGCCGCCTAGGCCAGAGACTGTAGATTTGGGGTGACGTAAAGGGGGCCCTGAGTGAACAGAGCGGCACCCCTAGCAGAACGTACAGATCTACTACCCTCGGTACCACGTCTGCGAATCCACACTCCACTAGGCCACCCAGGGGCCACCAGTATCAATGGTCCCTCGTCCAGAGCAATTCTGCGCAGAACCCTGCCTAGCAGGGGGAACGGGGATAAGACATACAGACCAGAATGTCCTGCCATAAAATTAAGAAAGCATCCTGACCATGGCCAGAGGATCCTGGGACAGGGAAACGAGGGTCGAGAGCTTGAAATAGTGACGGGGCACCAAACAGATCCACACTGGATGAACCTCATAGTGACAAGGATTAGCACATCCTGTCGCAGAGGGACCTCCACCAGAGCGAATACCACCGGTATGCAGGAAACATTATCCTCCACCCAGATCAGGAACATAACTTCCTGGAGGACCATCCTGCTCCAGGTCCCCCACAGATGATTAAGGTAGGCCACAGTCGTCAGACAGACCGAGTGCCTCCAAACAGGCAGGCCGTGAAGAGGAGAAGTCAAGAGAGAACCTGAAAACACACTGTTACAATATTGATAGGTGCATGGACCTCCTAAAGGCCCCACCTCCCCCGGACCCGCATGGGGTTACAGAAGAAAAAACCCTCCCCATCAACCTGATCGGTCACCATGGATGCCAACCTTCTCTAAGAAGGGCAAGAAGGGAAATGCCCCCAGACAGGTCCCTAGAGTACATCCACTCCAAGAGGGACTCCTAACCAGGGGGAAAAGGCACACATGACCCTGCTCCAGGGATGCTGGGTCCCTGTCCAGTATTAACAATAGAAGTTGCATAAGGGCCCCAGGTAGAAGAGTATAAGGGACCTCTTCTAAGCAAGTCACCAACGGGCCCACCAGTTACATTCCTTCCTGGTGAAGGGACGGGGACAGCAAAGAGGGGCCGAGCCCACGCAACCAGATTGTCCACCTTATTGCTGAGGAAGGAAGATTCTCGCTACCGAATCTAGATTCATCCCTAGGAATGAAGTTACCAATCAAGGGGACAATGAGGACATGAGGTGAATGAACACCCATCCAAAAGACTCCCAATGGACACCACCAGCCGAGTAACCAACTCGACCTGACGTAGAGATTGGGAAGCGAAAAAGGTCTCACGCGGACGCCCCTTGGTCTCATCAGAGACATAGCCCCCATCAGTACCTTGGCGAGCACTCTGGAAGCAGAAGAGAGGCCAGATAACAAGGCCACAAATTAGCAGTGTTGGACTCCCAACACGAACCTGAAGAACCTCGGTGTCTAGAAGACACAGGGATGTGAGCATAAGCATCCTTGATCTCCCCAGGCGGCAAGGGGCCCACTGGGCACAAGGCGCTAATGGCCCATCTCAGATTTTCCATGCAGAAACTGCCTGTAACAGTAGAATTGCCGAAAGCCTGTGAATCTAGAATGGGCAGACTGACTCATCCTTTTGGGGAAATGTGAAGAGGTTGGTGTAGCGGCCCCTGCCTCTGCCTGTCAAGGGCAAACTGCAAGTGACCCCAGACCCCGCAGGCCATGCATGGCCTGCACCAGCACCTGAACAGAGGCAGGGACCAGGAGTACCCTGACAATCTTGGGGGAGGCCGCGCAGCAAACTTTATCCTGTATCCAGAGGAAACTACCTCCTGTATCCACCAGAATGAGGCAAGATGCCTCCTGATAGGAGCAAGGTGCTGCAGCCCTCCCCTCACCCAGGCGGGCGAGGGCACCCCATCATGCTTGAGGGGGTTTGGTGGAAGATTTAGGCTTAGCCCCACCGGAGGGCCCAGGGCGTTGTCTGCTGCTCGTGGGGCAGGAGTCTGCACGAGGACTCCGAAAAGACACCCCTGGATCTTGTTTAACACTATGGTATGGAGGGGGAGGGGTGTCCCTGCACCGAGGGGGCCGAGACGGCCGCCTGCGTTGGGGTGAGTTGCCCTTTTTACCAAACAGGTCCAGACGGGCCCCAAACAGGCGTTGCCCTCTAAAGGGAAGCCCAGTCAGAGTCCTTTTAGCAGCATCGTCAGCACCCCACTGTCGCAGCCAGACCAAGCGACGTATAGTCACCACAAGGGCAGGAGTTCTTGCACACATTCTAATGGTGTCATCCAGCGCTAAAAGGATACATTTTACAAATACATCACAACTGGAGAGTGCATTAGACACCTCCCAGGGAAGATCCTCAGGGTGATGCTCAAGCATCTTTCTGATGAGGGTTCTGGCGGCCACTGCAGTGATGGCCGCGGCACAGACCGGGCGCAGTGCCGTACCTGCACAAGAAAAGGCGTGGGAAGCCAGCTTATCAATGCGCCGGTCCTCTGCGTCCCGAAGGGTACTATAAGCAGGGGCTGCAATAAAGGGGGGGTTAGGAACCCCAATGATAGGTGCGTCCACCACAGGGGGCGATGACCAACAATTTACCACCTCAGGGGGAAAAGGGTATTTCCAATCCCAGTCCCCTGGGACCCCTGGAAGTTTACTGGGGCATTCCCATTCCTCGAGTACAAGAGCATGGAAGTGAGCCTGCTCTAGAAATTCCAAGCGCAGTGTCGCTGTATGGAAACGCTCCCCTCTCGGCTCGGAAGCCGCGCTAGGGAGAGAGATAGACAGGGCCTTAAAGATCCTAATCAACAAACCAATGGTGTCAAACTGGTTCCAGTCTTCATGGCAAGAATTGTCATGACTCCTCGGCCTCTCATCAGATGAGCCCGAGTCAGAGAACAGCCCTCCTTCATCCGAAGGAGTACAGGCACGCGGAGTAGTAAACTCCTCAGATCCCATAGCAAAGGGAGAAACCGGGGGCATCGAGGACCGCTTCTTACCAGGGCCCAAGCGCTTTGTCAACCCCGTAATAATCTGGTCAGCCATAGGCAGTCTGGAAGACGCAGCCGGCTGCAACTCCCCAATTGTATGCGACTCAGCAGGGGTGAGATTTAAGCCTGGGGAAATAGGAGTATTGAAGCCAAGTGCAGCCACTGGCAATCCTGATTGCAGGGCCAGTACTTGCTCGGCACACGGTGCGCAGACCCATGCCCTGTCAGCATCAGCGTGGGGATATCCACACGTTATACACAGCCGGTCTTGTCCCAGAGGGACCCCCGTCACATAATTCTGAGATGCATCCATATGGTGATTATCTAGGCACAATATGCCAGCAGGGATTTACGCAATAGGCAACCCTGGATGCCCCAAGACCCGCTAGGGATGTGGGAGAATTTTTTACAAGCCCGCTATAATTTGTGTCAGGACGAGGGCAGCCACCGGAGTCTTTGACATCTGAAAGACATAAAGATAATAAGAGAGCCATGCGCAGCAGGAAAAAAAAAAAATTTATATTGAAAAACCACATGCGCGAAGATCAGCAAAATGGCGCCAAGCGTACCTTGAAGGGCGGGCCCGATCTGGCCTTGAAGGGCGGGCCCGATCTGGCCGTGACGCGGAGCGCGCCAAGCCATGTCCCCGCCCCCCCCCCGAAGAGCGCGAAGCTCTGAGGCAGCGGTCAAAACTTGACCAGCAAAGGATAAAAAACACTTAATATAAGCCTTTGCTAATGGAGACGCCGAAGCCGCCCAGCGCAGTACACTTTAGTAAAAGAAAAGACACGCGCATGGCGGCAGCTAAAAACTATGAAGAGCAAGCAGCGCGGCTCTGACACCCAGTTACAAGTCAAGGGCAATACTAAAACCATAAGCGTGACAATACAGTACACCGAGACCACCACACGCATACCCCCCCTTTCTTTTCCCCCGAATACGGGGGAAACGAGGGAGGATGGCGACCCTTTACACCAGACCTGGGCAATGTACGGCCCGCGGGCCGTATACGGCCCTTTGCTAGGCTCTTACCGGCCCGGGCTGAGCTGGCCAGTAAGAGACGCAGAGGAAGGGAAAACATGCCAGACTCGACGAGCCGAGTGGCCGATCGGCTGCTGCTTAACTTAGGTGATCGCCTGTGTACAGTGTGAGAGGCTTAGGTTAAGCAGCAGCTGATTGGCCGCTCGGCTCGTCGGGTCTGGCACATTCTCCCTTCCTCTGAGGAAGCCAGACCCGATGAGCAGGTGATAGAGACCTGGGGACTTTGGAAAGACAGAGTAGGGGCTCCAGAGCATCAGTAAGTCTGCTCAGAAATATTATGTAGTTTGCTTGTGTTTTCCCTTCCTGCCTGCTGTCTCTTTTTCACCATGTACCTGCCCACCATGCTCTCACCATGTCCCCTTCCTGCTGTCCACCATGCTCTCACCATGCCCCCTTCTTGCTGTCCACATGCTCTCACCATGTCCCCTTCCTGCTGTCCACCGTGCTCTCACCATGCCCCCTTCCTGCTGTCCACCATGCTCTCACCATGCCCCCTTCCTGCTGTCCACCATGCTCTCACCATGCCCCCTTCCTGCTGTCCACCATGCTCTCACCATGCCCCCTTCCTGCTGTCCACCATGCTCTCACCATGCCCCCTTCCTGCTGTCCACCATGCTCTCACCATGCCCCCTTCCTGCTGTCCACATGCTCTCACCATGCCCCCTTCCTGCTGTCCACATGCTCTCACCATGCCCCCTTCCTGCTGTCCACATGCTCTCACCATGCCCCCTTCCTGCTGTCCACATGCTCTCACCATGCCCCCTTCCTGCTGTCCACCATGCTCTCACCATGTCCCCTTCCTGCTGTCCACCATGCTCTCACCATGCCCCCTTCCTGCTGTCCACCATGCTCTCACCATGTCCCCTTCCTGCTGTCCACATGCTCTCACCATGCCCCCTTCCTGCTGTCCACCATGCTCTCACCATGCCCCCTTCCTGCTGTCCACCATGCTCTCACCATGCCCCCTTCCTGCTGTCCACATGCTCCCACCATGCCCCCTTCCTGCTGTCCACATGCTCTCACCATGCCCCCTTCCTGCTGCCCACCATGCTCTCACCATGCCCCCTTCCTGAAGTCCACCATGCTCTCACCATGTCCCCTTCCTGCTGTCCACCATGCTCTCACCATGCCCCCTTCCTGCTGTCCACCATGCTCTCACCATGTCCCCTTCCTGCTGTCCACCATGCTCTCACCATGCCCCCTTCTTGCTGTCCACATGCTCTCACCATGTCCCCTTCCTGCTGCCCACCGTGCTCTCACCATGCCCCCTTCCTGCTGTCCACCATGCTCTCACCATGCCCCCTTCCTGCTGTCCACCATGCTCTCACCATGCCCCCTTCCTGCTGTCCACCATGCTCTCACCATGCCCCCTTCCTGCTGTCCACCATGCTCTCACCATGCCCCCTTCCTGCTGTCCACCATGCTCTCACCATGCCCCCTTCCTGCTGTCCACATGCTCTCACCATGCCCCCTTCCTGCTGTCCACATGCTCTCACCATGCCCCCTTCCTGCTGTCCACATGCTCTCACCATGCCCCCTTCCTGCTGTCCACCATGCTCTCACCATGTCCCCTTCCTGCTGTCCACCATGCTCTCACCATGCCCCCTTCCTGCTGTCCACATGCTCCCACCATGCCCCCTTCCTGCTGTCCACATGCTCTCACCATGCCCCCTTCCTGCTGCCCACCATGCTCTCACCATGCCCCCTTCCTGAAGTCCACCATGCTCTCACCATGTCCCCTTCCTGCTGTCCACCATGCTCTCACCATGCCCCCTTCCTGCTGTCCACCATGCTCTCACCATGTCCCCTTCCTGCTGTCCACATGCTCTCACCATGCCCCCTTCCTGCTGTCCACCATGCTCTCACCATGTCCCCTTCCTGCTGTCCACCATGCTCTCACCATGCCCCCTTCCTGCTGTCCACATGCTCCCACCATGCCCCCTTCCTGCTGTCCACATGCTCTCACCATGCCCCCTTCCTGCTGTCCACATGCTCTCACCATGCCCCCTTCCTGCTGCCCACCATGCTCTCACCA
Source organism: Gastrophryne carolinensis (assembly GCA_027917425.1). Taxonomy (NCBI): domain Eukaryota; kingdom Metazoa; phylum Chordata; class Amphibia; order Anura; family Microhylidae; genus Gastrophryne; species Gastrophryne carolinensis. The sequence goes on from CM051234.1 coordinate 221,659,681, forward strand.
TGCCCCCTTCCTGAAGTCCACCATGCTCTCACCATGTCCCCTTCCTGCTGTCCACCATGCTCTCACCATGCTCTCACCATGTCCCCTTCCTGCTGTCCACATGCTCTCACCATGCCCCCTTCCTGCTGTCCACATGCTCTCACCATGTCCCCTTCCTGCTGCCCACATGCTCTCCCCATGCCCCCTTCCTGCTGTCCACATGCTCACCATGTCCCCTTCCTGCTGTCCACATGCTCTCACCATGCCCCCTTCCTGCTGTCCACCATGCTCTCACCATGCCCCCTTCCTGCTGTCCACCATGCTCTCACCATGCCCCCTTCCTGCTGTCCACCATGCTCTCACCATGCCCCCTTCCTGCTGTCCACCATGCTCTCACCATGCCCCCTTCCTGCTGTCCACCATGCTCTCACCATGCCCCCTTCCTGCTGTCCACCATGCTCTCACCATGCCCCCTTCCTGCTGTCCACCATGCTCTCACCATGTCCCCTTCCTGCTGTCCACCATGCTCTCACCATGCCCCCTTCCTGCTGTCCACATGCTTCCACAATGCAACCCTTCCTGCTGTCCACATGCTCTCACCATGCCCCCTTCCTGCTGTCCACATGCTCTCACCATGCCCCCTTCCTGCTGCCCACCATGCTCTCACCATGCCCCCTTCCTGAAGTCCACCATGCTCTCACCATGTCCCCTTCCTGCTGTCCACCATGCTCTCACCATGCTCTCACCATGTCCCCTTCCTGCTGTCCACATGCTCTCACCATGCCCCCTTCCTGCTGTCCACATGCTCTCACCATGTCCCCTTCCTGCTGCCCACATGCTCTCCCCATGCCCCCTTCCTGCTGTCCACATGCTCTCACCATGCCCCCTTCCTGCTGTCCACATGCTCTCACCATGTCCCCTTCCTGCTGTCCACCATGCTCTCACCATGTCCCCTTCCTGCTGTCCACCATGCTCTCACCATGCCCCCTTCCTGCTGTCCACCATGCTCTCACCATGCCCCCTTCCTGCTGTCCACCATGCTCTCACCATGCCCCCTTCCTGCTGTCCACCATGCTCTCACCATGCCCCCTTCCTGCTGTCCACCATGCTCTCACCATGCCCCCTTCCTGCTGTCCACCATGCTCTCACCATGTCCCCTTCCTGCTGTCCACCATGCTCTCACCATGTCCCCTTCCTGCTGTCCACCATGCTCTCAGCATGCCCCCTTCCTGCTGTCCACCATGCTCTCAGCATGCCCCCTTCCTGCTGCCCACATGCTCTCACCATGCCCCCTTCCTGCTGTCCACCATGCTCTCAGCATGTCCCCTTCCTGCTGCCCACCATGCTCTCACCATGCCCCCTTCCTGCTGTCCACCATGCTCTCACCATGCCCCCTTCCTGCTGTCCACCATGCTCTCACCATGCCCCCTTCCTGCTGTCCACCATGCTCTCACCATGCCCCCTTCCTGCTGCCCACCATGCTCTCACCATGCCCCCTTCCTGCTGTCCACCATGCTCTCACCATGCCCCCTTCCTGCTGTCCACCATGCTCTCACCATGCCCCCTTCCTGCTGTCCACCATGCCCCCTTCCTGCTGTCCACCATGCTCTCACCATGCCCCCTTCCTGCTGTCCATCATGCTCTCACCATGCCCCCTTCCTGCTGCCCACCATTCTTACACTTTGCCCCAGCTGATATGAGCTCTCCTTCCAGACTGCCAGAAGCCAAGGGCTTCTCTGATTGGCTGGGAAATTATCACATCAGAACGTTTGAAGTGGACCAAAACCCTGCTTTATCAGCCTGGGAATCTTATAGACCCCCTCCCCGCGGGGCATCCAAAATCGGGATGCCCCGCTGTGTGAAACCCCCAGGTCGCCCATAAACTCACCTTCTTTCCCAGTTCAACGGCGCATGCACGAGCTGCAGCCGCATGCCCGCTATCCCTCTAGCAGGGCGCGTGCCTGTGTCAGCCATTTGAGAATGGCCAGCGCGGGCGCGCTCCCTGTTAGAGGGAAGCTCGAGATGCAGCCGCCAGCGCACTCAGAGCCGCTGAGCTTAGACGTCGCTTAGATGCCTATAGCTCAGCGGCCCTCCACAATATTTTTAGTTTCTCATGTGGCCCCATGGAAAAAATAATTGCCCACCCCTGCTTTACACAGTGTCCACCGCTACACGGGGCAATAATGCGGGAGGGACATCCACTAGAGGCTCACCATCAGCCTAAACCGCCTACCCTTTGGTGGGGGACTGCGGTGGAGCATGGCTCCGTTAAGCACGCATGGTGCTGCCTACCTTCACCCGACCAGCGCAGCCCAGGCTGGGAGGCACATCACAGGGAGGACGGGTGGGAATAGTCCAACAGGGCCGCAGGCTGTAATAGCCCCGCTCACCTGCGAGAGAGTGATACTTCATGTCTTCGCAGTCAGCACTGCAGAGAAATCTGGGGATTTGTGGGAGGTCCCCGGGTTTATGAAGGGCCGGGAGGAGCCTGTTTTGCATGTCTGCAGTGCACAGCGCCATCTGGCGGAGGATAACCCAAGTGTAAGTATTCTATCTGGAGCAGGACGTACTGTATACTTAGAATAAAACACTTGCCCTCTCTCTCTAAAAGGCACCTGGCAGATGACCCCCAGCTCCAGGAGGCCTTGCACAGCATGCACTAGCTCCTGAGCCGACACAGGGCCCTGAGGAATCCGGGACCTGATGAATCTTGGAGGGGGATCGGCAGCAAACTCCAACTTGTAACCGGAGGACACTACCTCCTGAATCCACCGGTCTGAGACCTGAAGCCTCCAGACGAGAGCGAAGTGCTGCAGCCGTCCCCCCACCCGGATGGGCGAGGGCGCCCCATCATGCCTGAGGGGGCTTGGGAGAAGATTTGGCTTTGGGACCCCAGGAGGAGCCAGGACATCCACGTCCTCTGCCTCTACCCCAGAAAACTCCCCGGGCCCCAGGGAAAGATGCCCCCCTTCCCTGTCCTGCCCCACGGTAAGGGGAGGAGAAGGAACCCCGACAGGGCCGGGACTGGCGTCTGCGCTGGGGTTAACTTACCTCCCTTAGTAAAAAGGTCCAGGCGGTCCCCAAACAGGCGTAGCCCCTTAAATGGAAGCCCAGTGAGGGCCTTCTTTGCAGCTATGTCAGCAGCCCACTGGCGCAGCCAAACCGAGCGGTGTATAGCCACCACAAGGGCAGAAGTTCTGGCACACATTCTGATGGTGTCATCCAATGCTGCAAGGACAAAATTTACAAAAGCAGCACAACTGGAGAGTGCATTAAACACCACAGAGGAAATCATCAGGGGCACTATGAATCATATTTCTGATAAGGGATCTAGTGGCCACAGCAGTAATAACAGATGCACAGACCGGGCGCAGCGCCGTCCCCGCACATGTAAAGGCGTGGGAGGCCAGCTGGTCAATGCGTCGGTAGAATCAGGGGAATGCATGACAGAGGTGTTAGATAGCCCTAGGATCTGGGCATCCACCTCGGGGGGAGATGACCAACATTTAACCACCTCAGCAGTAAAGGGATACTTCCTATCCCAACTCTTTGGAACCCCGGGAGGTTTACAGGAGCGCTCCCATTCCTTGAGCACAAGGTTATGGAAATGTGCCTGCCCTGGAAATTCCAAATGCGATTTTGCTGTATGGAAAAGCTCCCCTCTTTGCCTGGGAGCCTCAACAGGGAGAGAGATAGACAGAACCTCAAAGATCTGGGTCAATAATCTGTCAGTGTCATCCGGGGCCCAGGGGTCAGAGCCAGAATCGTCATGACCCCTTGGTCAGAAAGGAGCTCCCCTTCATCAGACGAGGTATAGCCACAAAGATCCATAAACTCCTCAGCTCCCATAGGGAAAACAGTAACATTAGGCGTCAAGAGCCGCTTCTTCCCAGGGCCCTTACGCGCTAAGGACCTCGCAATAATCTGTTCAGCAGTAGCCAGTCTAGAAGACACCTCAGGCTGAGAATCCCCACTAATATGCAACTCAACAGGAGTGAGATTTAAGCTTGGGGGAGTAGGTGAAGTGAAACGAGGTGCAGCCACTGGCAGGCCAGATTGCAATGCAAGCACCTGCTCAGCACAGGGTACACACGCCTTGTCAGCGTCAGCATGAGGCTGACCACACGCTACACACTGCCGGTCTTGTCCCAAAGGGACCCCGGTAACATTATCCTGGGATGCCTCCATATGTTGATTATTAGGCACAATATGCCAGTAGGCATTTACGCTATAAGCAACCCTGGATGCCCCAATGACCCGCTAGGGAAGTGGGAGAAATTTTACAAGGCCCCTATCAATTACTCCGGGCCGGGAGAAGCCAATGGATTCACCCGTCTGAAAGACACAATGGGAAGAGAGGGTGTCAGAACCACCAAACACACTAAAAAAGAGTATAGAGCCGCCCGCGAGGGCACTTACGGACCGCGGTAAGTAGAACCGTCACACACTCGCGCGACCTGACAAGATGGCGCCGCGAGTACCTCGAAGGGCGGGCCAGAGCGAGCCGTGACGCATAGCACGCCGAGCCAGGCAACACCCCCCCCCCCGAAGAGCGCGAAGCCCACAAACAAGCAGTCAATGAAAACGCATAAGCATCTGAGGTAACGCCGCCGCCCGGCGCGGAACATCTAAATGAAGGAAAAGACGCGCGCAGCGGTGGCATTTGCCATAGTAAAATAGACAAGTCAGCGCGGCGACTGACACCACATATACTAGTACAAGGAAACATGACAAAACGCCGTATGCACGAATCACGATACACGCTCTCGCACACCCCCCCCCCCCTTCTTTTCCCCCGAAGGCTACAGGGAGAATGAGGTAGGATGGTGGCCCTCTGTACAGGACCCACCGCTACATGGGGCAATAATGCGGGAGGGGCATCCCATAAAGGCTCACCATCAGCCTATACCGCCTACCCTTTGGTGGGGGATTGCGGCAGAGCAGCGCTCCTTAAGCACGCATCGCATGGTGCTGCCTACCTTCACCCGACCAGCGCAGCCCAGGCTGGGAGGCACATCACACGAGGAACGGGTGGGAATAGTCCAACAGGGCCGCAGGCTAATAGCCCCGCTCACCTGCGAGAGAGTGATACTTCATGTCTTCGCAGTAAGCACTGCAGAGAAATCTGGGGATTTGTGGGAGTTCCCGGGTATTTGAGGGGCCGGGAGGAACCTGTTTTACATATGTCTGCAGTGCAGCACCATCTTTCGGAGGATAGCCCAAGTGTAAGTAATCGATCTGGAGCAGGACGTACTGTATATTTAGAATAATTCTCATGGTAGTAAAAAATTCAATTCATGAGAAAAAAAGCTTGAGAATTTCACTGTAGCTGAATCACCAGAAAAAAAAAAAAAAAAAAAATGAAAGTCAATGGTACTTTTTACTACTAAGGAAAAGTAGAGAACTTTTTACACTGTAGTAAAAAGTGCCATTGACTTTCATTGTCTTTTTCTGGTGATTCAGCAACAGTGAAATTCTCAGGCTTTTTTCTCATGAATTGAATCTTTTACTACCATGAGAATTTTTTTCTACCCTTATTGAATCGAGGCCTAGGTCTCACATTTTTAATAACTAAATAGAGGGAGTGAGGGCGGGAGAAACCAATAGAGCTCAACCCGTCTGAAAGACATAAGCGAAGAGAACCCCATAAGTGACATGTATAATGACATAGGGTAAATAAAGCCGCCCGCGAGGGCATTCACAGACCACGGTAGGTAGATGCCAGCCACGCAGCAGCCGAATCCAGAGAAAAATGGCGCCGGGTATACCTCGAGGGGCAGGCCGCGGAACGCGCCAACCGCGGGCCCCTCCACCCCCCCCACCGAAGAGCGCAAAGCAGCACACGTGACGGGCAGCCAATGACCACGCAACAGCGCCTGAGGTAATGCCGCTGCCAACCGCGGAACACAGTGGAAGCGCACGCACTGCAGTTTTTAAAACGCAGCCAGTGCCACCAAGTCAGCGCGGAGACTGACACCAACAAGAAGCACATAATACAGTGAAAACACCAAGGCATATACACCCCCCCACCCCGAGAAATACAAGGGAGAGCGAGGGAGGGCAGCGGCCACTTTACAGTGGGCCCACCGATAGACAGGGGCAAGGGGCAATAGGGCAGGAGGGGCATCCCATAGAGGCTCACCATATGCCTATACCGCCTACCCTTTGGTGGGGGATTGCGGTGGAGCAGCGCTCTTAAGCACCTGACAGCAGTGCTGCTTACCATCACCCGGACCAGCGCAGCCAAGGCTGGGAGGCACATTTAAAAATGGAACGGGTGGGAATAGTCCTCCGCAGGCTAATAGCCCCGCTCACCTGCGAAAAGAAAGCCATCTTCTTGTCCTTCGCTGTCCAGACTGCAGAGAAATTCTGGGGATTTGTGGGAGGTCCCTGGGTATTTGAGGGGCCAGGAGGAGTCAATTCCGCGGTCTCTGCAGTCCAGCGCCATCTGGCGGAGTAATACCCAAGTGTAATGATTCTTATCTGGAGCAGGACGTACTGTATACTAAGAATAAATCGATTTTTTTTATTTTTATATTTCACACAAAAATATTGAGAATACACTTAAAAAAAAAAAAAATGACAAACAAGTCAAAGCCTTGTTAAAGCCCAGACTCTGCTGAAACAAACAATATATAATTTCCCTGGGAAATCCCTTCAAAAATCACAGTTAAACATGTGGAGCGCAAAATAGTGCAAATGGTCTGGCAACAAAGGGTGACAAAATCAGGGCAGAACACCTGTATTCTTGGTTGCCCTTGCTTATCTTAAAGGATCACAAATTTCAGATGTGAACACTGATTGCAATGATACTTGTCATGCAATCAATTCTGGGAAAGCTAAGCAAATGTGGGTTCACAAATAATTAAAAAAAATGGAAAAAAAAAAAAAAAAAAAGTTTACATGGTTACAAAGTGCCTGAATGATGGGAGCAGTCACCTAGGAGGATATCATGACCTGTGCGGGGGAGCAGCAAAGTGGGTGGGCGGAGTTAGAGGGGGCCTGTAGGTATGTAGAGCTGAGATGTGGCCCGCTATGCGCATTGTGCTTTCCAATGTATGTATTACACTCCCCACCATGTGCATTGCACAGCCGTTTTTGCGTATAACTCTGATGGTTATGAGGAGGAGAGAAATGAGAGTGTGAGAAAGGGAGAAGAGAGAGGGAAAAAGAAGAAGGGAGAAGAGAGAAAGAAAAGAGCACAAAGAGGGCAAGAGAAAGAAAGAGGGGGAGAGAAAAAGAAGGAGAGTGAGAAAAAGGGCAAGAGAGAGAAGTAAATGGACCCCTAGGGGAAGAGAGGAAGAGAGAGGAGGGCAGGAGAGGAAAAAAAGAGAAGGAGAAAGAGAAGGAAAAATACAAGATTTTTTTTCTGTTGCTCTCCAGATTATTTTTACAGTTTTTCTTTCATGTTACCTCTGCTGCTGTTTGCAGTATCTTTAGTTTCCCCTTTTCTCTTGTTCTTGCACCATTTTCCCTTCTTCCCCCCCCCCCCCCCCCGTTTTCCATGTATTCTTCTTTTCAGATTTGCGTTTTAAACTGAAAAAAATCCTGAATTTTCCGTATCCCGAGTTTTGTTTCTTGCCCCAAATCAGGAGGCCCCCACTATGTGTAACCCCACCAGTTTGCCTGTAAAAACTTTTCCCGTCCCATTGTGCACTCCACTCAACCCATGCTCTGTGCGCGGGGATGGGTGGCGGGAGAGCGCATGGACCTGGGGTATGCGGCTTCGTGCTTTCTCTGCGGCAGCCGCACAGAGACAGAGGGAGCAGCGCTGACCCAATGAGAGTTTAACTGGTGTTTTTCTTTTTTGACCGAAGTTCCGCTTTAATGTATTTTATATATACCTGCTCAGCCTCTCTCTCTCTCTCCGTGGCTACCCTGAAGGACGATGGGAGAATATTTAAAATTGTGCTGCGCTGTGCCTTCGATGTGGTACAAGTGCGGCACGACAAGCCACCCGTTCAGCCGATTCCTGTCCCCCAGCCACAAGGCGGTGGCCAGCGCGGAGGAGCAGCCGTCAGCGGAGAACAAAGGTGAAGTGGCGACAAGGAGCAAGCAGCTGCTCCGGGGGTGGACAAAGAGGAGGCGACAACGTGGAGACAGGTGGTGGAGGATACGGGGGGGGGGGGGGGGGTACGGAAGAGGACCAGGCAGCATAGGAGGAAGTAGCGGTATCTGGCGAGGACCAGGTAGCAGAGGAGGTGGTGGTGGAGGGGGGAGGACCAGGCAGCAGAGAAGGAGGCAGCGGTAGCTGTCGAGAGCCAGGCGGCAGTGGCAACGGGGGAACAGGCATCAGAGGACGCGGCCGCAAGGAAAGAGGCAGCGACAGTGGACCAGCAGCAAAGGATCGAGAGGTGGTGGAGCAGAGTATGGCCCCTTGGACACGTTAAGGGTATTTATACCTGATGCACATGGCTGGGTGTGAAAGGTGCTGGCAACCTTTCCTGCATTCTGCTAACCATTTAGATGGATAGAAATGCGTGCCATCCACCTAGACAGTGAAGTTTATGAGTGCCTTACCTCCTGCTTGCAGAATTTGTGCTGTCCTTCCTTTAGTGGTCAGCCACATGCACTGAAGGCAAGCTCAGGTTTTTCAACACCCTAACAGCTAGAATTAGAGCAATAGACTACTCAGGCTGTATATCCCCAAATTTAGACTAATTTAAGCAGCATATAAAGTATAGTTAGTGTTTTGCTTTATTAGCAGAAACTGACCCACATTTAAAGGGCAACTATCATTAAACCAAATCAAATGGCAGACGCCATTATACTGGAAACAGCTTCTGGTATGCAGACCGACAAGGAAGGCTTAAGCATGCGTTTGCTCACAAAGCTTTCTAGAATAGGGCCGTGTCTTAAAGTGGACCAACACCCAGGATTTTGACTATCCTGGGTATTGGTCCACTTCCCCGGGGCACCCCGATCGGGGGTGCCCCGCTGGGTGAAACCCCCCAGAAAGCCCCCAAAACTCACCTCTCCCCGCTCCCACGTGGCCGCGCCGTCCAATCGGCGCCGACGGACAAGCTGATTGACAGCGAAGGAGAAGCAGCTTGCCCGTCGGCGCCTCCCGCGCGTCACTCTTGATGTGTGCGCGCCCGCGCCGCCATTCAGAGACGGCCGGCGCGAGCACGTCTAGAGGAGCGCGGGTGAGGCGGCGGCGGCGGAAGAAGCAGCGGCTGGAGAGGTAAGGTTTTTCGGGGGTTTTGGGGGGTGTGTGAGGTGATCGGCCCGATCACCTCAGGGTGTTGGTCCACTTTAAGACACACAAGTCCTGTCCAATTATATGTTTCAGTTCTTGTCATTCCTGTCACACCAACGTAATCATAACAAGTGTTTAGGAAATTACATCAAACTGAAATCTATGAGGAGCCAGGTCTTGTGATTTGTGTCCAATAACAGCACTGTACTTTTACCTTTTTGAACAGGCACATGCTTCTCCACCCCATCCTCCTGCCACTTTCAGCTGACAACCATCACATTTTGTTTAGCACAGAGGCTTTATTCTAGCCACTACGAAGGGGACATTTACATGACACTCTCAGGCTTCGATTTGCGGTCAGGGTCAGGTGGGAGATGCTGGAGAAGAAAAACATTATCCTTCCTTTCCACGACTGAAACAAGGAGGGATGGAGGGAGGCAAAGAGCATGGGACCATGCATCAGGTAAGCTGCCACACAATTGTTTTTTTTAGTCTGCCCGGACAACCCTTATAAAGCGGAAGTCCAATCAAAATCAACCCCAAAGGATGCTGCTTTATGTCTTTGTGCGGCTGCCGCCCCTGCCCCAGAGAGCAGCTCTGGACCATGGCTAAGGTAAGGGTTTTTTTTCTTTGCAAGTATTAGTTCTCTATAGCCCATCATAGTATTTAAATTATGACAAGATAGTTCCTTTAATGAAAAGAAATACACCACCCTACTGGCTAATACTGGCTTAAAGTGGAACAGAACTTTTCCTGTGTATTCAAACTAAAGGTTTTCTGCTTTTGGAGTCAGGAGGGTCAGATTTCATTGGAAGAAAAAAAGATAGAGGGAGATATCCTTAGACACAGGCTAAGATCGCAATGGCAGGGCTCGCTTTCCTGTTGTACCTTGTTTCCATATCATTCACTTCAAAATTTGTAGCATCTTGTGTGTAAGAGAAAGTAAGAGAAAAAGAATTATTGGAGCGTATTTTTATTTTAGCCACATATGTATCCTATCATTTCCAGGGTCACACAACCAGTTAGTGAACTTTTACATTTAAAAAGGCACTGCCCAGTAATTTTTTTAAATTATTTGTCAGGCAGCTTACCTAATGCAATGCCAATCCCACATAGTCTCTTTGCTCCAGTCACATATGGGGGGAATTTCTCCTTCCTCTTTCATTGCCTTCAGAACCCCGCCCCTGATCTGGTCCACCAATTCAATCCTGATGTTTGTGTCAAGTTGGCACTCCTCTGTTACTGATAGGCTAAAATAGCCCTCAATATTGTCATTCCCAGCTCAATCCAATGCAATACACAGGGTGTGCTTTTATGAATCTGCTTTATGCCCTGCCACTCCCATTCCACTTTAAAAAAGGAAAAATAAAATAGAACATTGCCACCTTGCACAATAAGAATAACTGAGTGAACCTGATCACTTTAAATTTAGGTCTCCTAAAAATCACCGACAGCAGCACACCAATATTTAAAACCCAACCAAATGAAGATACCTAGGAAGCATAAAATCAGGCATGGAGTGCTATACGACAGTGGACAAGAAACCGCTGCACATTGCAAAAAAGCCGCACTTATTGTAGCAGGTGCAGCTGCCACACGTGTGTTGCGAAATCCTATCTGCTGTTGCATGAAGCTCACCAATAGAATGAAGTTAGGTTGATTCTGTGACCCTGAGGACCAGACATTCCCCTGGAATTGACATTGCAGCTTCTTAGATAAACATTGTACGGTGAATAACACCCACATTCCAAGCAGCTCACCATTAAGTGATCATATTTACCATAACCACGTTTACACCAGAGAGAAATAGAATACTACAAAACAACATACTAGGTTTTTCATATGTTGGCGTGCTGGGTCTGCTTGAATTCTTCTCAGAATGAGCTGCATCATCTTTCTTGTTCTTATCAAAGCGGAATCGCTCAAGATTAAACAAGCTCATTGCTTTTCACAAGGTTGGCACTTAAAGATTTCAGAAAAACTGTAATATAAACAGAAAGTTAAAGGAGTACTATGGCGAATATTTACATTAACAAGATAAATAGCCACACAATGGTTTCTAACATGTGTATATATAATGTGGCAATAGTAAAGAATTAAAAAAAAAACTTAAACGGACCAACACTCGTCACCTTCATTACGAGCCAGCGCCAGGAAAGGAGTTCCCCGCAGGACCTGCCCACTTGACAGCCCAGCACTGGCTCGTAATGAAGGCAAGTATTACGAACTATCTGTGCAGTTAGGTGCGAGGGGGCTCCATTCTGGATGCCACCCCCCCCCCCCCCCCCCCCCCCGAGGTTCCAATCAGCAGAGAGAGGGACCAACATTCATTAAAGTGGACCAACACCCAGGATTTTGACTATCCTGGGCTTTGGTCCACCCCGATTGGGGGTGCCCCTCTGTGTGAAACCCCCCAGAAAGCCCCGAAAACTCACCTGACCCCGCTCCCACGTGACCGCTCCAGCGAATCACCGTCGACGGACAAGCGGGTGTTGGTCCAGTTTAAGTTAGTTACCCTGTAACTTATTTTCTAAACATCCGAAATGGCAGCATACCACTGAGATATTAACGCTCCGTCCCAAGGTAGGAACACATGAGCACCAGAATACACTAAAGCTTTAGCTCCTCATCCAGACACCAGTAATTTAAGAGATCTGAAAAACAAAGACAGACAAAGCAACAACTGGTAAATCAGTAAGATAACATATAAAATAATGTAGCCTGAGACAGGGAAGCCTGTATGCTGCCTTTTCGGATGTTTAGAAAAGTTACCAGGTAACTAAAGTTCACAAAACATCCTTAGGGCAGCATACCACTGAGTATAACCAAATCCTCTCTCTGCTTGGGGCAGAGTAACAGATCAGCCAAATAGGCAATGATCCCGATCCCTCTTTGCCTTAAATACACCAAAGCTTAAGCTAGAACCTTGGTAAAGTTATTGGGAGCCGATTCTAGGCCAAATGGAAGACAGACAAATTGGAAGTGGATAGTTTAGTCCCCTATCTTCACTGTGAATCTCAGGAAAGTGAGCAAAATGACTCATAGGTACCGGCCAATAAGCATCCTTTAGGGACCCTGGTGGCAGCAAATTCCTGACCGAGAAGATAGATTTGATGCGGAAATGCCTGTAACACACTGAGAGATTCAGTCTCTTCAAATTTAGAATGAACCTGAATCCCCTGGATGCATTCGTCACCAGAAAGACACTTGAATAGAAGCCTCACCCCTGCTGCTGGCAGGGGACGGAAACTATTACCGCCATGTCCAACGTAGAAACTAGACTGTCCCTGATGGCCAGTCTCTCGGGAGTTGAGGGACAAAGAAATTTGAGGGAGGGTTATGAGTAAGTTTTATTTGGAAACCCTCTCATACCTCTGGAAATAAAGGGACAATCTAATAAGGTCTCCCACCAGATGTGGAAGGCTCTTAGAAAGGCCCCTATAAGAGATCTGGTATCATTGCTATTTTGGTCTAGACTGTTGGGTACACCAAACAGGGTGGATCCTCTAAACCTGCCCGTTACCAGAAGGGGAGGCACTACTGGCTCCTCTGGATGCATCCCTGTTAAGAAAGGATCGTCCAAATGAAGACTGATAAGCAAACTTCTTATTTCCAGAGCCCCTAATCCTTGTAGGAGAATTTGGATTGGCTCTAGAAGCTTAAGACATGATTAGTGAAATAGACGGATATGGAGGAGATTTTTTTTATTCTTTTTTTTTGCGGCCTCGTATCTGTCAGGCGCAACGGCTGAGTCAATTAGATTGCTGGCCCAAAACATGGCACTAACCAATTCAGTTCGCAGGACGACTTCTGGCTGAGGACTTGGGCAGGGGACTTTGGTTCTAAGTTATTAGTGCCTCTGTACCATGCATTTCAGCAGCCAATGTTTGGGCTAGAATTGGAAAAGGTATTATATAGATTTGCTGGTAGTAATAAGTAGAAGCAAGAATCGGTTTCAGGGAAAAGGATTCAGTCTTCCAGGCTCTCTTTTAAACGGAATCCATCTTTTTATCCAGAGGATGTTTGAGGATACCAAAATCCTCAAAAGGTCAGATCTACCACCTTTGAAACTATTACAAAAGGTGCGTCTAACTTAGGACATTTATACAAAAAAGAGGGCATCCTCCTCAGAAAACGGGTAACGCCCCTTAAGAGCCCCTGACTTAATACCTTTCTAACCAGGTCTTTCCATTCATTAAGTATAGCCTTCTTAATTGACCCATGAAGGGGAAAGGACAAGGGAACTTCTGGAACAAAGTCCGGGTAAAACCCATCATGCTTAGATTTAGGGCCAATATTCTTTTCCTCAATCCCCATGGAGAGATATCGTGTAAAAGAAAAGGTAAATCCACCCAGGGGAAAAAAAAATACCTGGAGTGTATGCCTCAGCAACAGACCCCGGCTCCTTTTCCTCAGAAGCGGATGGACCATCCTCTTCTTCAGAAATAATGACATCTGAATGTTCAGAGTCTTGTACTATAAACGAAAAGGGCTTGTCACAGGAACGTCCTACCTATTTTCTATGGCCAGCTGAGGATTTTTATAGGAATAGGCCAACTTGACTTCATAAATCAGGCATCTTCTCTTCTTCTCTGACTTTGACCCTGGGTTAGTTTTCGACACTTTCAAGATTGTTGTCTTAGGGGGCTCAGTCTAAAATAAAAATAGAGGGGGGGTAAAACCATGAGCATCCCGGTTACTGTAGCTTTAAAATACGTTGTCATAAAAATAATAAAATAAATGACTTACAGGAGAAGAGCTGGACCTCTTCTTCCCAGATTGTGTACACAACAGATTAACCGATGGATTGGGACATAAGTTGTGTTGATCCGAAAAAAAGCTTCCTAAAGATGTAGATAAAGGGGCAAAGATTAACAACCTCCTCTGCCTGGTTCACCATATCTGGAATGGAGCAGAAGGCCATCCCAGTACCTATATTTAAAGGGCTGGGATTGCACAAAGCTCACAATCATTAACCCTCTATACTACCAAATAGGGAGGCGTGAAAAATAAAAAGCCTGAGTTAGCTTATAGAGAGCACGTGTATGTCATAAGCCAGATAACATGTGCGTTAAGCAGGTAACCTGGCAGCGCATGGAAATGGCGTCATCGCCGCTGGGAGAAGAAGCCAACCAACAAACCGCCCCACCTTTATCCATCCTGATAAGACTCGGAAGTGGCGCGTGTGCCTAGGCAACACTCGTTGGAAGTCATCAGGTAAGAGCAGGAACAGGACTAGGCCAACCAAGGCGAGAAAAGAGCAATCTCTTCTCTCTCCCCCCGTCTGTCACTTTTTCGGCTTCGGTGCGAGAACGTATTCAAAGCCCTTCAGCCTTTCACTTCGTGGTGCAGCGAGCAGCAGCTGCCGTTGTAGAATCCTCCACTCCCTCCCCCACCTGACGACCGATACACATCCCAGGTGGCAGGGGTGGATAGGGACCCCACAATGCCAGCTACTCCAATCTATTCATTCTTAGTAAAAGGGAAATAACCGCTTACCTCCCCCCACCACTTTAGTCAGGGAATGGAGAATCTGTCCAATCCCCTGGGGATATCTTGGGTTCCTGGCAGGCCGCCTCCGGAGCCAGAAAATGGGTTCGCCCTGCATCAAACCCGCAGCGCCGGAAACTTACCTCAACCCTCTGGTTAAGGAGCTAGTGGTCTGGCACCTACCCAGGCAGGAACATGAAAACATCAAAGGACTAGGAGGAAGGGCTAAAGTTTTATCCATTTCTGGTGGTCATGTGTTCCAGCCTAGAGGCTGAGATACGAAGTTACGCTGCCCGGAAGATGTTATGAGAAAGCCAGGCATTACTAGGATTATAAGTAAACTTTAAAGTCAATTGTCTGGCAGCTTACATTTTTCAGTGTCACTGTCTCTTGTCTGGTCACAGAAAGGAAGGTGAATTTCTTCTATCACCTACTCAAGCACCTCCCTCTGATCCAGACCACCAATTCAATCCTCAAGCTTGTGTCAAGTTGATACTCCCTCTTCGTGATCTGGTAGAATAGAGCTCTCCAAAACCCAGCAAACTCTAATACAATGCCCATGGCCCCACAGAGAACACGCCAGAGAGGACATGAGAAGAAATTATTTTTTACTCTAACAATATAGATTAATACATTTTAAAAAGGGAAAGCCCTACACAATGGGCTTACTTTTCAGTCTGCCAGGACTATGACTAATGTTGGGGGGGGGGGGGGGGGGACAGGAAACCTAATATACCCCCTCACACCATCAGCGAGCTGCATCTGTCGAGGGGACATTTAATAGCTTCACACAAGCAGCAGCTCATCCAATAGAAGACATGGTTTAATGTATTGCACAGTTATTTCCTGCCCCCCATAATAAATGGCTTAAACCAGACATTGCAATAAACATTGATCCTTTGCACACCAACCTCATTAAACTGTCATTGTCTGTCGCAGTCGCCTGCAGACCACTTGCAGTGACTAAAGGCAGTGCTCTATTAGTGCCCCGGGAAGCCAGGGAGGTAACATAAGATTGTTTGGTTTAACAAAGTTAATGCACAGGGAATTATCGGCAATGGTTTGTGCCCAACTCTGACTTCCTAAGGAGGATGGGATTTTGACTTTCCCAGGATATGTTTGATGCCCCGATCTGTGAAATCCCACATTTTGCCCAGTAAAGCCCCCCTCTCCTGGGTCCAATATCGTATGCACAGGCTCTTGTTCAGTCAGAGACCTTTGTCTTGTTTATATCCTTCGTCAGTGGGCTCCGATTGATTTCAATGGGGAGCGAGAGCACACCCAGCAGCATGCACGCTCCTGCCACAGCCTATCTGAATGGAAGGGGTGTGCGCACTGCCTAGGGGATCCGGCCGCTCCCGACTAAAAATCAACAAACTGCTCTGATTGGACAAAAAGCGCGCTTTTGTTTCATTGGGGGCGGTGAAAGGTGAGTGATAACCAACACCTTGGGGGGGCTCGCCCAAGTCGGTTGTAAAATAGGGACATGTATAATTTACCAGATCGTTAAACCCATGTCCACTGAATATATTTTCATCAGACAACCCTCAGCCTCTCAGCTGATACATTTGTATCAGCCTCTCAGCTGATACATTTTCTGCTGCAATGTAAATACAACTGACTGGTGATTACTTTGTGATTCACTATAAAGAATTCTTATACAGTATCTATATATATCTATATATCTATCTATATCTATCTATATCTATATCTATCTATATCTATATCTATATCTATATCTATATCTATCTATCTATCTATCTATCTATAGTAAAGTGGACCAAAACCCACGCCCCTTGAATCTGTAAGATTCCAGGGCCGCTAAATTCCCTCTTCCAGGGGCATCCAGAATCGGCATGCCCTGCTGTATGAAACCCCCCCCCCAGGTCGCTCGAAAACTCAACTTCTATCCTAGTCCAACAGCGCATGTGTGAGCAGCAGCCGCATTCCCGCTATCCCTTTAGCTAGTTGTGTGCTCACGCCAGGCATTTGTGACTGGCTGGTGCGGGCAGGTTTCCTATTAGAGGGTTGCAGGGGATCCAGCCAGCACGCTCGGATCCGCTTGTCTTAGACAACAGGGAGCAGATCCTAGCAAGCTGATTCGAGGCAAGACTGTGCAAAGGTATGTCAGATCGAGTGACCTGGGGGGGGGGGGGGGGGGCGATCGGGGTGCCCAATGGGCAAGAATCAAAACCCAGGGTAGTCTACGAGACTCCAAGGTAGGTACTCGCTCCCCACAAAGCAACCAGATTCAGGATACCCCGCTGGCTCACCTTCTTTCCCGATCCAACGGTGCTTACGCCCAGCAGCTGCCATATACCCGCTATCCCTTTAGCAGGACGCAAGCCCACGTCAGCCATTTGTGACAAGCTCCTGGACAAAGGGGTGTGAGCGCACTGACTGGATGAGAGCCTGCGCATGCGCAGTAGGACCGAGGAAGGGTGAGTGAGATCAGGCAAACTGGGGGGTTTTACACAGCAGGGCATCCCCGATTGGGGTGCCCGGGGAGCAAAGACCAAAACCCAGGATAGTCAAAATCCTGGGTTTTGGTCTACTTTAACAAAAGAGCAGTCAAAAGATATTTTTGGACTGTTGGTTCACTTTAAAAGTCCTTTAAAGGCCCCACCTTTTGTCCCCAAAACTCACCTTTTCCTGGTCCCATAGCACATGGATGGGCTCTTGTCCAATCAGCACCGTATGCGCTGCCTATTTAATGCCTGGCATACAGCTTTCATTAGACCAGAGCTCAGCATAATAAAGCGGGAGCACCCCCAGGCTCCCTGCAGTGTACACCACACTCCCGACCTCAGCCTATTTGAATATCTGGGGGCAGGAGCATGCCAGGAATGTGACAGTTGATGTTAACGTGGAAGCCACCATGAAAGGTACAGAAAGGTTACCAGCGACCCTGAGCAATGCTCGCTGTGGGGCATCCCGATTTGGGGTGCCCCAAGAAAAGTCTTTTAGACTCCATAGCTGGCTAGCGGGATTTTGACTATCCTGTGTTTTTTTCCTCGCCCCCAAAGGCATCCCAATTTGGGATGCCCCACTATGTGAAATCACTCCTAATAGCCGATCCAACAACACATGAGCGAGTATGGAACCAATAAGCACACTCAGCTCACTTCGGCTTCTCTTAGCTGACCAAAAGTGTTGTCGGCTCAGGGCTGAATGAAGCCGAGTGCCCCACCAGCCACATCCCTGCTAACCTCTAGATAGGAGTACCCGTGACATCCATTCACAAATACCTGGCGAGGGCACACTTCTGGTTAAAGGTATAGCGTAGCCACGGTCCACGCAGTCACCAGTGGATTGGGGATCAAGTAGGATTTACCGGGGTTTGGGGAGGTCACCAGTGGGACATCCCAAGTCAGGATGCCCAGGGAGTGGGAGACAGGTAGCCCTGAAGTAGTCCACTTTAACTGTTCCCCAACAGACTAAGCCACGTGAGTCTCTCTGCAGGGCTCACTAATGCTGTAAGGGGGTAGCTTAGGTTGATTTGATGTCCTTGTGAAGCAACAATCCCATGTAGGGAGAATTTAGGTCTGCCCAACCAGGGACCTAAACGCTTTTTTGACTGCAGGTGCACTTTCTGGGGCCCCTGTTAAACATATGGAGCTCATCAGTGCTGGCATCTTGGCACAGTCAGACCCGGTGGTGTGTGGGCGCCTGCAGACAGACACTGGCTGGCTGCCATGACAGTATAACGGTGCACACCGGGTCTAGACACAGACACAGACACGCGCACACAAAGACCCAAGGATGCCGGCTTCCTGTCACTGCCATCCTCTGTGTGACAGCTGGGCACAGGGCGCTCCCGCCAACAATGGCAGCCAAGTCACCTCACACACAGACGCCGGCCTCGCATAACGCATCTCACCTCCCTATGCACTTCCCGCTGCCTCTCGGGGGTCCAGCAATGCGCGCCGCCTGATGACGACACTGAGCAGGCCGGGAGCCGTGTGAGTGGCGCCAGGATGACGTAGCACACGCACGCTCACGTTCGCTGACTAAAAGAGGCGCGTTACCGGTGTGCGCGTGACAAGTACTGGCTTCCGTTATTCTATTAGTAGTGTTACTACATCCCTCACCAAAATGTATCTGAACCTACAGCTATATCGTTGGGGCTACGTGTGTGATATTTCTCTGGTCCTGCACATAGCAACATGATTTATTTGTTTTTGTTTAAATACACCTGAACTCGGCCATGATAGCGAACTTAGTAAACCACCAGGTCTAAAGTCCATAAGACTCCATGGCTGGTTACATTTTGCCATAGCCCCCCTCCAATTTGAGAAACCCCAAGCATCTAAAATTAATATATTTTAAGTTTTTAGTCACTATTCTTTCCCCCACTGGGCTGCGAATCTGTTCAGAACTCTAGGATACGGGTGCCGCCATCTTGCCTCAGTAGCATCACACATACTGAGGAGAGGAGAGCAGGATAAAGTACAGGGGAGCGGGTAATAGCTGTGCTTGGCACAGACAGAGCACAGCTGGGGTCAGGGAAAGGACAGCAATCCCATGCAGAGCAGTACAGTCAGAAGACGCTTCCTGTTTGCAGGCAGCCTGATGCTCCATGAGATGCCATCTTGGATGTTTAACCCCTTTGGTGCCAGCTACGTGAGTCTCACGTAGCTGACTTTAAGCCCCCACAGAAAAAAAAAGTCTGAAAGTAAAAAACTCACCTGACCCCACGTTGGATCGGACCTGGTCTTCTCTTCACCCGGGGGGCATCCGACCCCCCCCCGGCTCTTCTCGCTTCAGGAGGGCGCCCGAAATAGGGCCCCCCCCCCTGCTTCGGACGCTGCAGTTACCTGACATTTACTCTCTTGCGGTGTCTTCTCTTCACCGGGGGGGCGTGATCAGAGGCCCTTCCGTATTGAGGAGAGGGCGAGAAATTACCCTCTCCCTCACTTCCTAATTCGCTGCTGCTAGCCCCGCCCCTTTTGTCATTATGACGTCACCTGTCAGTGACACCCGCATCTGACCCGAGAAGCTCAGTAGATGCGTGTGATCAGAGGAGGAAGGTTCAAGGGGGCAGACGGCTCTGATCATCTGCCCTCCTCCACTGATCACCCGCATCTGTCATCGGAGCGTCGTGGGACATGATCGCCGGGGGACAGCAGAGGATCGGAGGTGAGTAAAGAAAAAAAAACTAATGTAATTTTTCTGTGTGTGTGTTTTATTTTATACTGTTAACCCCTTGTGAACAGGTAAGGGATCCATGAGATCCCTATACCAGTTCACAAGGCTGGGGGCTGGCAAGTCACCTGCAACTAGCGGGTGACTTTCCATTAACCCCCGGCTCCCCAATTACCTGCCTCCCCAAAGCCCGGGGGGGGGGGGCAGAAGAGCCCAGGCCCACAGAGGGTATGTGGGCTTGTAGGCTGCAGGGTGAGGGGGGCCACCAAAGCTGACCCCTGCACCCTGATCTACAAGCCCCCATAGCTGGTCCTGGGCTGGTTACACTTGGCAGGGGGGACTCCATGTCATTTTTGGGGGGATTTTTGAGGGTTTTTAACCCTTAAACCCTGGAGGGGGGACTGTATGTAATTTTTAAAAAATTAACCCCTTATGCTCTGTCACCCAGCAGCTATAAAAGGCTTCCAGCAGCAGCAGGAGAGCAGAAGCCATAGTGATCAGCGTGGGACACAGTGCCCAGGGATGGATGGGAGGTAAGTATTAAAAAAATAAATAAAATATTTTTTCTCTTTGTGTGTTTTTTTTACACTTAACCCCTTGTGAACTGGTAAGGGATCCATGAGACCCCTATACCAGTTCACAAGGCTGGGGGGTAGCAAGTCACCTGCGGCTAGAGGGTGACTTGATATTAACCCACAGCACCCCCAATTTCCTGCCTCCCCAAAGCCCAGGGGGGAGCAGAAGAGCTTGGCCCACGGCACGGAGCTTGTAGCCGGCAGGGCGGGGGCCACCAAATTGGCTCCTGCGCCCTGATCCTACAAGCCTATAGCTGGTCCCGGGCTGGTAATGCTGGGTAAGGGGGACTTTTAAGGGTTTTTAACCCTTAAAATTCTCCACCAAATGCCCCCCCCCCCCCCCCCCCAAGGAGGGACCCTATTTCATTTTTTTTTAAATTAACCCCTTATGTTTATAGTGTGGATAGTAGTTGTATTTTATTTGTAAATGTTATAAAGTGCTCTTTTCAGTTTGGGGGGGTCTCCTGGGCAAGAATGGGGGGCTACCGATACATATGTGTTACCATTGTAATTAGGAGAAATGGGGCTTTCACGTGCAATTTGGTTTTGTCTAATAAAGTAAATGTTTTATTTAAAATAAAGGAGAACATTGTCTAAAAAATATTTTTTTACGCAAAAATATAAAAAAAAACCGTAGAAAAATTACAAACAAGACATTTCATGTTAAAGCCTAAACTCTGCTGCAAAATATATATCTATAATTTTCCTGAAAATTCCGGCAAAAATCACAGTTAAGCATGGCGCAGAATGGGGGAAAATGACCTGTCAACAGAAGGTGACAAAAATTCAAGTAGGCTGGCAATTAAAAGGGTTAACCCTTTAAGTGCCAGCCTACCTGGAGTTTTTGTCACACTCTGTTGCCAGACCATTTTGCGCTCCCCATGTTCAAATGTGATTTTTGAAGGGATTTCCCAGGAAAATTATATTTTCAGCAGAGTCTGAGCTTTAACAAGAAATGTCTTGTTTGTAATTTTTAGGTGTATTCTCAATATTTTTTGGCGAAATATGTGCAAAAAAATAAAAAAAAATCAATTTTTTACAATTTGTAGTGTTTTTTTGTAATAAAAAATGTAAGTTTGTCAATAAAATCTTATTGCGTGTGAAATCCCAATTTCTCCCGGTTACAGCGGTACCACATATGTATTGGTAGACACCCTTTCCTGCCCAGGAGACTCCCCCAAACGGAAACAGAGCTTTAGGGGATTTTCAGAAAAAATACAACTATGCTATGCAATATGCGCACCTTGCAGTTTTACCAGAAAAACAACCCTTTACATTTGAAATACCCCCCACAAACTATATATTCTCTGGAAGTACACACCTCAGGCTTTCTATTTGTACCAGGCTTGTTGATGTGGCCACAGTTTTCTAGAAGTAATCCCTCAATGTATTCTTTGGTTGCAAAGAGTTTCCCTAAAAAAAGGGGAGCTTTTCCATACAGCTAAATCACGTTTGGAATTTCCAGAGCAAGCACATTTCAATAACCTTGTGCTCAAGGAATGGGAGTGCCCCAGTAGACTTCCCGGGGTACCTAAAAGTTTGGATAGGATCTCTCCCGAGGTGGATGCCCCGGTCCTAGCGCTATCTAACACCTCTGTCATGCATTCCCCTGACTCTACTACCCTGCGGGATGCTGAGGACCAGCGCATTGACCAGCTGGCGTCCCATGCCTTTGCATGTGCGGGGACGGCGCTGCGCCCGGTCTGTGCTTCTGCCATTACTGCTGTGGCCACTAGAACCCTTATCAGAAATATACTTGATAGTGTCCCTGATGATTTGCCTTGTGAGGTGTTCAATGCACTCTCCAGTTGTGATGTTTTTGTAAATTTTGTCCTCTCTGCCTTGGATGACACCATTAGAATGTGTGCCAGGACATCTGCCCTTGTGGTGGCTATACACCACTCGGTTTGGTTACGCCAGTGGGCTGCTGACAACGCTGCCAAGAAGGCCCTCACTGGGTTTCCCTTCAAAGGACTATGCCTGTTTGGGGACCGCCTGGCCCTTTTTGCTAAGGGAGGCAGGTTACCCCAGCGCAGGCGGCAGTCTCGGCTCTTTCGGGGTCAGGGTTCCTTCTCCTCCCCCTACCATGGTGCTAGACAGGGGAGGGGGGTTTCCTTTACTGGGGCCCGGGGAGATTTCTGGGGTAGGGGCAGAGGATATGGGCGTCCTGGCTCCTCCTGGGGCCCCAAGGCAAAATCCTCTCCCAAGCCCCCTCAGGCATGATGGGGTGCCCTCACCCATCCGGGTGGGGGGACGGCTTCAGCACTTCGCTCACATCTGGAGGCTTCATGTCTCAGACCAGTGGATTCAGGAGGTAGTGTCCTCCGGTTACAAGATAGAGTTTGCTGCCTGGCCGCCCCCAAGATTCATCAGATCCCGGATTCCTCAGGACCCTGTGTTAGCTCAGGAGCTGATGCAGGCAGTGCAAGGCCTTCTGGAGCTGGGGGTCATCTGCAAGGTCCCTTTAAGAAAAATGGGCAAGGGTTTCTATTCCAACCTATTCACAGTCCCCAAAAAAGATGGTTCAGTCAGGCCCATCCTGGACTTAAAGTTCCTCAACAAATTTGTCAGGAGCAGGCGCTTTCGCATGGAAACTCTGCGCTCTGCCATCAGTTCCCTGCGCCAAGGGGATTTTATGACTTCTGTAGACATCAAGGATGCTTACCTTCATATTCCTGTATTTCCAGGTCATCAAAGGTTCCTCAGGTTCGCTCTGAAGGATCAACACTACCAGTTTGTGGCATTGCCCTTTGGTCTCACTTCAGCTCCCAGGGCGTTCACCAAGGTGCTGGCTGACGTGATGTCTCTGCTCAGGTATCAGGGTGTCCGCGTGCTGCCTTATCTGGACGACATTCTTATCACCTCCCAATCTCTGCATCAGGCAGAATTGGATACTCAGCTGGTGGTGTCCACCCTGGAGTCATTTGGTTGGGTGATCAACCACCCCAAGTCCTCACTGTGCCCTTCCTTGGTGACTCCATTCCTAGGAATGAATCTGGATACGGTTCAGGCAAGGATTTTCCTTCCTCAACAGAAGGTGGACAGTCTGATTGCACAGATTCAGTTCCTGTTATCTTGTCATCATCCCTCCATCAGGCAGGGGATGCAGCTGGTGGGCCTGATGGTGGCGTGCTTCGAGGCGGTCCCTTATGCTCAGTTCCACTTGAGGCCTCTGCAACTCCACCTCTTGTCAGTGTGGGACAAGGATCCAGCATCCCTGGACAGGGTCTGTGTGCTCTCCCCCCTGGTCCGGAGTTCCATCTCATGGTGGATGGATTCAAGGAACCTGTTGGGGGGCAGATCCTTTCTTACCCCTTCCTGAGAGACAGTCACCACGGATGCCAGTCTGTCAGGTTGGGGGGGGTTTCTGGAAGTCCCTGCGGTTCCAGGGGAGGTGGGGCCCTCAGGAGGCCCACACACCTATCAATGTCTTGGAACTGCGGGCGATCAGGTTAGTTCTGGCTCAGTTGACTACTCACCTTCGGGGCCTGCCTGTTCAGGTGCGCTCGAACAACCAGACTGCAGTAGCCTACATCAATCATCAGGGAGGGACCCGGAGCAAGGGGGCCCTCCATGAAGTGTCTCTGATCCTGACCTGGGCGGAGTCCAATGTTCCCTGCATATCAGCTGTGTACATCCCAGGGGTGGAAAATCTCCTGGCAGACTCTCTGAGCAGGGGGACTTCTTGCCAGGGAGAATGGTCCCTATGCAGCAGGGTGTTCCAATCTCTGTGTCGCCGTTGGGGCCAACCAGATGTGGATCTGTTTGCGTCCCGTCACAATCACAAACTACCGGCCTTTGTCTCCCTGTCCATGTCATGGCAGGACTTTCAGTTTCTGTATGTCTTCCCTCCATTCCCCCTGCTGGGCAGGGTTTTGCGCAAGATTGCTCTGGAGAGGGTTGCCAGCAATTCTGGTGGCCCCCAGGTGGCCAACAAGAGTGTGGTTCGCAGACGTGGTGCAGCTGGCAGTAGATCAGTACGCTCTGCCCATAGTGCCAGATCTGCTCACTCAGGGCTCACTACGCCATCCCAGTTTACAAACTCTGGCTTTGACGGCCTGGCTGCTGAAACCTCCATCTTGATGGAGTGGGGACTGTTTTCCTCGGTTGTGGATAATTTGATAAAGGCTAGAAAGAAGTAACATAGTAACATAGTATGTAAGGCTGAATAAAGACTTTAGTCCATCCAGTTCAGCCTGTCTAACTCCTTCCAGTGGTCTAGTAGCCATAGCTGGAAATGTTATTACATGCCAGGAAGGCATCAAGGCCACTTTTGAACGTTTTTACTGTATCCATCATTACTACCTCCTCTGGCAGCGAGTTCCATAGTCTCACTGCTCTTACAGAGAAGAATCCCCTCCTATGTCGATGGAGAAAGCACCTTTCCTCTAACCTTAGTGGATGCCCCCGGGTTATGGTTACTCTCCGAGGTATAAATAGATTGTGGGACAGATCCTTGTATTGACCCCGAATATATTTATACATAGTTATTAGATCACCCCTCAATCGTCTTTTTTCTAGACTAAATAAGCCTAACTTGGACAATCTTTCTTGGTACTCTAGCCCCCGCACTCCTTTTATTAACTTTGTTGCCCTTCTTTGAACGCGCTTCAGTTCTGATATGTCCTTTTTAAGCACAGGTCCCCAGAACTGTACACAGTATTCCATATGGGGTCTGACCAGTGACTTGTACAGGGGTAAAATGATGTTCTGGTCATGAGCACCTATGCCCCTCCTGATGCACCCCATGATCCTATTTGCCTTGGCAGCAGCTGCCTGGCATTGATTACTACAGTTGAGCTTATTGTCAACTAAAACCCCTAAGTCCTTTTCCATTGTTGTTTTACCAAGTGTTTCTTTATTTAGTGTGTAATCATGACACAGATTTCTCCTTCCCATGTGCATAACCTTACATTTATCTGTGTTAAACTTCATTTGCCATTTAACTGCCCATGCTTCCAATTTATCTAAATCTGTTTGTAGCTGCCTGTTGTCCTCCTTTGTTTTAATTACTTTACTCAGCTTAGTATCATCTGCAAAGATTGAGACTTTACTGTTTAATCCATACCCAATGTCATTTATATATATATTGAAGAGAATTGGTCCCAGAACTGACCCTTGCGGTACTCCACTAGTAACAGTGACCCAATCTGAGTGTGTACCATTGATAACCACCCTCTGCTTCCGATCATTAAGCCAATTTCCCACCCATCTGCACACGTGTTCCCCCAGTCCAAGCATTCTCATCTTTTGTACCAGCCTTTTATGTGGCACAGTATCAAATGCTTTAGAAAAGTCAAGATATATGATATCCAATGACTCCCCCTGATCCAATCTTGAACTTACCTCCTCATAAAAGCTGATCAGGTTTGTCTGGCAGGAGCGATTCCTCATAAATCCATGCTGATATGGAGTAATAAGGTCATTTTCCCCAAGGTGCTCCAGGATAGTCTCCCGTAAGAAACCTTCAAACAGCTTGCCCACCACAGATGTTAAGCTTACCGGTCTGTAGTTCCCAGGTTCCCCCCTAGATCCCTTTTTGAATATTGGCACCACATTTGCCAAGCGCCAATCCATCGGAACAGACCCTGTAGTTATGGAATCCACAAGTATTAGAAATAACGGCTTGTCTATTACTGTACATAACTCCCTTAAAATACGAGGATGTATGTCATCTGGTCTCGGTGATTTATCGATTTTCATCTGCTTGAGACGGTGCCGGACTTCTTCCTTGGTTAGACCAGTGACATTTAATGGAGGGTTTCGGTTATTCCCCTGCATTTCACTCGGCATGTCAAATTCTTTTGTGAATATAGAAGCAAAGAAGTTGTTAAGCAAATTTGCTTTCTCCTCATTTTCCTCTATAGGGGTCCCCTCCTTGCTTTTCAGGGGGCCCACACCCTCAGGTTTGTACCTTTTACGGTTTATGTAGCTAAAGAATAATTTGGGGTTAGTTTTACTCTCTTTCGCGACCAGTCTTTCTGTCTCCAGCTTAGCTGCCCTTATCTGTTGTTTACATTGTTTATTTTCTTCTTTATAGTTTCTTAACGCTTCTGCTGTCCCTTCCTGCTTTAAACGTTTAAATGCCTTTTTTTTGTTGTTTATTGCCCCCTTAACCTTTTTATTTAGCCACATCGGTTTACATGTGTGTCTAATAGTTTTATTCCTGTAAGGTATATATCTGTCACAATGAAAATTAAGTATTCCTTTGAAAGTATCCCATTTAGCATCCATGCTTTTGTTTTTAAAGACATTTTCCCAGTCAATGCAGTGTAGGGCATCTCTAAGTTGGTCAAACTTTGCCTTTTTGAAGTCCCGCGTTTTTGTGGCTCCTTGATAAGGCACCCTAGTGACTGCTAATTGGAAATTAATGATATTATGATCACTGCTTCCAAGGTGTCCCCCAACCTGTACCTTTATTACTTTGTCTGGTACATTGGTTAGTATTAGGTCCAATATGGCTTTCCCCCTTGTTGGAGCTTGTACTTGTTGGGAAAGGTAGCCATCTTTTGTTTTAGATAAAAAACTATTACTTTTCTGCGAAACACATGTTTCAGCATCCCAGTCTATATCTGGGTAGTTAAAGTCCCCCATAATCACTACCTCATTTAGTTTAGCGGCTATATCTATTTGCCTTAGCATCATATGTTCTATGGATTCGGATATATCTGGAGGTTTATAGCAAACCCCCATCAGTATTTTATTTTTGTTTCTCCCTCCATGTATTTCTACCCATACCGACTCCACATGGTCATTTCCCTCACATATATCCTCCCGCAGAGCAGGCTGTAGAGAGGATTTTACAATTAAGCAGACTCCACCCCCTTTGCGTTTGTTACGGTCCCTCCTAAACACACAATATCCCTGTAAATTTACTGCCCAGTCATAGCTTTCATCCAGCCAGGTCTCTGTTACCCCCACTATGTCATATTACTCTTCTGTTATTATCAGTTCTAGTTCATCCATTTTATTAGTCAAGCTTCTAGCATTTGTAAGCATGCATTTCAAATGCTTATGACAATTTTGATAATTTTGTATATTGCACTTATTCCTGCTAGATGTGCTAACCCCTCCCCCCTCTCCACCCCCAGTTTCATGTCTACACCCACTGTCACTTTCTTTCCTAACTTCCCCTTTGTAACTGCTTTTACCCCCCCCCAATGCTCAGTTTAAACACTCCTCTAACCTTTTAGCCATCCTCTCCCCCAGAACAGATGCACCCTCCCCATTGAGGTGCACCCCTTCCCTGCCAAAGAACCTGTAGCCCACTGTGAAGTCGGCCCAGTTCTCTAAGAACCCAAACCCCTCCTTTTTACTCCAATTTTTGAGCCACCTGTTTACATCTCTAATCTCCCGCTGCCTCTCTGGTGTGGCTCTTGGTACTGGTAGTATTTCTGAGAATACTACAGTTGAGGTCCTTGCCTTAAGCTTACGGCCTAAGTCCCTGAAATCATTTTTTAGGACCTTCCACCTACTTCTTCCTATGTCATTTGTGCCAATATGCACCATGACCGCTGGGTTCACGCCAGCCCCTCCCAACAATCTGTCAGCCCGCTCCGCTACATGTCGTACTCTTGCCCCAGGAAGGCAACACACTGTTCGGCAATCCCGGTCTTTGTGACAGATTGCCCTGTCTGTTCCCCTAATAATAGAGTCACCCACTACCAGCACTTCTCTTGCCTGCCCTGTTCTCCCATTTCCCCTCCCTTCCTTACTGGAGCCGACAGATGTGTCTTGCTGCAGCTCTGCCATCCCTGAGCTAACATCCTCCTCATCTGCCAACCTGGCAAACTTGTTTGGAGGTGCCTGTTCAGGGCTAGCCTCCCTGTAACTTTTACCCCTACCCCGCCTTCTAACTGTTATCCAGCTAGCTGCCTCATTTTCCTGCTTTTCCTCTCCCCCTATACTACCACCCTCCCCTGACCCATGTAGTGCCAGATCAGTGAGATCCAGACTCTTTTGCATGATAACAATTTCTCTCAGTGTTGCCAATCGCTTATTTAGATCGTGAATCACGGCTTCCAAATCAGTGATTCGCAGACATCCGGGGCATATATATCCACCATCGACCGATTGATCAAGAAGTGCATACATAGCACAAGATGTACACTGGACAGCATTGTTAGGCATGGAACCCATTGTATTAATTTATGGGAAAACCAAGTGTAGAATTTACAACACTTAAAATAACAATATGAAATCAAAGGCAGATACTTACAGCTTGTAACTTCTTCTTTTAACTCCTGCTTTAACTCACCACTTCCAAGCAGCCACTTACAGAGTCAGCCTCAAGAGCAAGCTACAAGAGTTGTGTGTTTCCTTATAACACACCTGCTTCAATTAGGCCTCAGCAGGAACCCAGGAGAGAGAAAGTGAAAAAAAAAAAAACTTTTTTTTTTTCTTTTGTTTAAATTTGTGCCAGCATTAACACACTGATTCACAAAAATAAAACAAACACAGTTTACTATATTTTACTTACCAAATGAGCTCAGTTTCCCAAAGCTTACCACAGGAGATCCTGCTTTAACTCACCACTTCCAAGCAGCCACTTACAGAGTCAGCCTCAAGAGCAAGCTACAAGAGTTGTGTGTTTCCTTATAACACACCTGCTTCAATTAGGCCTCAATTAGGCCTCAGCAGGAACCCAGGAGAGAGAAAGTGAAAAAAAAAAAAAACTTTTTTTTTTCTTTTGTTTAAATTTGTGCCAGCATTAACACACTGATTCACAAAAATAAAAACACAGTTTACTATATTTTACTTACCAAATGAGCTCAGTTTCCCAAAGCTTACCACAGGAGATCCTGCTTTAACTCACCACTTCCAAGCAGCCACTTACAGAGTCAGCCTCAAGAGCAAGCTACAAGAGTTGTGTGTTTCCTTATAACACACCTGCTTCAATTAGGCCTCAGCAGGAACCCAGGAGAGAGAAAGTGAAAAAAAAAAAACTTTTTTTTTCTTTTGTTTAAATTTGTGCCAGCATTAACACACTGATTCACAAAAATAAAACAAACACAGTTTCCCAGTTTGATGGAGTGGGGGCTGTTTTCCTCGGTTGTGGATACTTTGATAAAGGCTAGAAAGAAGTCTTCTTCTTCTCTTTATTACAGGGTTTGGCGTGCCTACATTGACTGGTGTGAGTCTAAGTCTCTTCCCTGTCGTGTGTTCTCTATTCCCAGGATTCTGGAGTTCCTACAGCATGGGTTGGAGATGGGGCTCCAACTTAGTACTCTAAAAGGTCAGGTTTCTGCCCTGGCAGTTTTCCTCCAGAAGTCCTTTGCTCAGCATTCTCTGATTAAGACTTTTTTCCAGGGGGTGACTCATGCGCGTCACCCACGTAAGCCTATGGTGCCTGTTTGGGATTTGAACTTGCAGGGTGCTCCTTTTGAACCGGTGCAGGATGCTTCCCTGGCCATTTTTACTCTCAAGGTTGAATTTCTGGTGGCTATCACCTCCGTTAGGCGTGTGTCTGAGTTGGCGGCGCTTTCCATTCAGCCCCCCTACTATGAGAGACACCAGAACAAGGTGGTGTTTCGCTTCAAGCCAGATTTTCTGCCTAAGGTAGTGTCTGCCTTTCATTTGAATCAGGACATTGTTCTCCCTTCATTGTGCCCTAATCCTAGTAATGCTAAGGAGAGCGTTTTGCACTCCTTGGATGTGGTTAGGTGCCTGAAGTGCTATCTTGTGGCTACTGCACCTTTCAGGAAAACTGATGCTCTTTTTGTGGTCCCTTCTGGTCCTAGGAAGGGCTTGGCTCCTGCCAAATCTACTATCAGCAAATGGATCCGTCAGGCTGTGATTCAGGCCTATTCTGCTAAGGGGAAGAATCCTCCCTTCCGCCTTACTGCTCATTCCACTCGTGCTATTGGTGCCTCTTGGGATTTTCAGCACCAGGCTTCTGTTGAACAAGTTTGCAAGGTCGCTCTTCTGTTCATACCTTTACAAAGTTTTACAAGGTTGATTTTAGGGCCTCAGCTGATGCTGCTTTTGGCCGCAAGGTTCTGCAGGCAGCAGTGGTCTGACCCTACTTTATGGACACTGCTATTGGATGTCCCAAGTGTAATGATTCTTATCTGGAGCAGGACGTACTGTATCTTAAAGAAGCCACAGCACTCAACCCTGTTAGCTTGCAGGACAGCCTATAATCTGTCTCTAAACTTGGTTAAAAACAGAGGACTCGGTCACACACATCTGCAGAAGTATGCTCAAGCTGCACCACTACGCCAAAGTGCCTCTGTGGGGTGCAGTCCTAACTCTAATCTCTGAGAGCCCATTTGGGACATACAGTGCAATAGATAAATTGGGAGCAGGCTTACCTGAGGTTGCCCTAAACCTCTCAAGTGCAAGCCATGGGGTGGAAGGGTCAAAGACCTTGCAATACAGCCTAGACCCCACACACCATGTGCTTGCACAAATTCAAAAGAAACAAAGGGGGGTGGCATATACTGTATACTAAGAATAATACAATTCTGTGATTACTCACACCCCACCCTTGGTTTTGCATTTATCTTGGATCCCCTGTATGGTGATTGTTATCATTGTTATAGTTACTAGTTTGGGTTGTTTGAATTCTCCCGGCTTCTCGTTAACTGCTTTTCAATGCTGGGGATTTGTGGGAGGTCCCTGGGTATTTGTGGGGCCAGGAGGAGCCTATTTTCGATGTCTCTGCAGTCCAGCACCATCTGGCGGAGTAACACCCGAGTGTAAGTATTCTATCTGGAGCAGGACGTACTGTATACTCATAATACCAATTCTACAGGTGAGTAATCACAGAATTGTATTTTTTTCACCTATGACGATGTGCGTGTATGTACACCCCTAAGGAACACACTGTCATATGGCTTGATGCAGAGCCTCCCCGTTCAGCTCTCCCGTGCTTTTTCTCGTTGGTTTTGGCCTTTGATCGGGTCAGGAAAGGGTGCTACGTTGATTTTAGTGTGCGTTTATGCGCTCAGGTGTGCGCTCAGCCGTCTTTCCGATTGTCGGCTCGCACGAGGCTGTTTCCCGGGAAAACGGACGCCTCGTTCATTGGCCCGTTTTTTCAGTGATGTAGAGCCTTGATTTCCGATTGAAATCAGCCTAATAAAACGGTGCCGCCGAGCCTTCACTTACAGGCAGTCAGAGCAGCCGTATTTGCACTCGGGTAATAATATGCAGTCCTCTGTTGGAGCACATCAGCGGCGCCAGCTCCGCGGTCTTGTCCTGCTGAGTATGGCAGAAACCAGGCTGCACCTATTTGAGCTCACCCGCCTTACTGGGTATGTGTATGAAACTTGTATTGGTTGCCCACCCTGTCTGTTTTTATTTTTTCCCTTAACACACTATTTAGTAATTTTTTGGTTAGTATATTTTTAGCCTAATTTTTTAACCTTAAATTAAATGGGTTAAGTGATTGAGCCCTATTGCGTCATGTTCTTGCCCTCTTATGTAAGAAGTATTCCCCAGACTTTTTTAATGAGTGTACAGGTTGGATGTGCATGTATGCTCATTACAAATGTCCTTTCCTCCAACCCTACCCCGCTCACCTATTTGTCCCTCTTTTCTATTGTTGCAATGCACACCTTATGTTATGTTTATTTTGACTTTTTTTTTTGTTTGTTTTTGGGCAGGAGACTCTGGCTATCCTTTGCTCCACTGGCTGCTGACCCCCATCCTGCACCGATCTTCACAGGCAGAGGAGCCCTACAATACTGCCCACAGGAGGACTCGCTCTGTGGTGGACCGAGCCTTTGGTCTATTGAAGATGAGGTTCCGTTGTCTTGATCAGACTGGGGGGGGCACTACAATATACGCCTGCAAAGGTCATTAACCCTTTAACCGCCAGCCTACCTTGAGATTTTGTCACCCTTTGTTGCCAGACCATTTTGCACTATTTTGCGCTCCCCTTGTTCAACTGTGATTTTTGAGGGGATTTCCAGGGATTTCCCAGGAAAATGATATATTGTTTTTTTCAGCATAGTCTGGGCTTTAACATGAAATGTCTTGTTTGTCATTTGTTAGGTGTATTCTTAATATTTTTGGGTGAAATATGTGCAAAAAAAAAAAAAAAAAAAAAAATTTTTACATATTGTAGTTTTTTTTGGAATAAAAAATGTAAGTTTGTCAATAAAATCTTATTGCGTGTGAAATCCCAATTTCTCCCGGTTACAGCGGTACCACATATGTATAGGTAGACACCTTTTCCTGCCCAGGAGACTCCCCCAAACTGAAACAGCGCTTTAGGAGATTTTCAGATAAAATACAACTATGCTATGCAATATGCGCACCTTGCGGTTTTTCCAGAAAAACAACCCTTTACATTTAAAATACCCCCAACAAACTATATATTCTCTGGAAGTACACACCTCAGGCTTTCTAGGCGTACCAGGCTTGTGGATGTGGCCATAGTTTTCTGGAAGTAATCCCTCAACGTAATCTTTGGTTGCAAAGAGTTTCCCTAAAAAAAGGATAAAAAAGCAGAATCAAAGCCACATTTTCCTAAAAAAACTATATACAAACAAGAAAAATCAAGTTTAATCTGAAAAAGCAACATCTCCCGAACAGAACGATACCCAACATGCATAGGTTCTGTCAAGGGAAGAGTTGCCAAACACCCCAAAGTAAAGCATGTGCGTAACGGTAATTTTACTTGAAAATTTCAGCTCTGCAGACAAAGTGCGCACCTTGCGATTTTTCAACCAAAACAACCCTTTACATTTGGAATATCCCCCATAAACCATATATTCCCTGAAAGTACACACGTTAAGCTTTCTAAGGGTACCCAGCTTGCTGTAGTGGGCTCATCTTTCTGGAATTAATTCCTCAAAGAATTCTTTGGTTGCGCAGGGTTTCCCTAAAAAATTTATAAAAAAGCTGAATAAAAAACACCTTTTCCTAAAATATAAATATGCAAACCAGAAAAAACAAGCTAAGTCTGAAAGCGCAAGGTCCCCCGAACAGAACAATACCCAACATGCATAGGTACTATTAACCCTTTTAATTGCCAGCTTACTTGAGATTTTGTCACCCTCTGTTGACAGGCCATTTTTCCCCATTTTGCGTCATGTTTTGCGACATGTTTTGCGCCATTTTTGCTGGAACTTTCAGAAAAATTATATATTTTTTTTTTTTGCAGCAGAGTTTAGACTTTAACATGAAATGTCTTGTTTGTAATTTTTTTTTTTTTTTTTACAATATTATTAAGTGAAAAAAAAAATAAATAAATAAAATTTTTTTTTTAGAAAATTGACTCCTTTATTTTAAATAAAAAATGTATTTTATTAAGGAAAATCATATTGCATGTGAAAGCCCCATTTCTACCGATTAGAACGGTACCACATATTTATCGGTAGCCCCCGTTCCTGCCCAGGAGACCCCCCCTAACTGAAACAAGTATTTTATAACATTCACAAAAAAAAACACAAAAACCATCCACACTACAAAGGGTTAAATCGAGAAAAAAAATGACATAGGGTCCCCCCTCCCAGGGGAGGGAGACCCCATTTTTTTTTGATTTTTAAGGGTTAAAAACCCTTAAAAATCAAAAAAAAAAATGACGTGGGGTCCCCCTTACCCACAGTAACCAGCCCGGGACCAGCTATGGGGGCTTGTAGGCACAGAGTGGGGGGGCCAGCTTTTGTGGCCCCCCCCACCCTGCAGCCTACGAGCCCACATAGCCCATGTGGGCCCGGGCTCTTCTGCCCCCCCCTGGCCTTTGGGGAGGCAGGTAATGGGGGTGCCGGGGGTTAATGGCAAGCCACCCGCTAGCGCAGGTGGCTTGCCATCCCCCCAGCCTTGTGAACTGGTATAGGGGTCATGGACCCCTTACCAGTTCACAAGAGGTTAAAAGTAAAAAATGACACAGACACACAAAAGAGAAAAAATATTTTATTAATTTTTTTTTTTTTTTTTTTACACTGTACTCACCTCCCATCCATCCTGGAGCACTCTGTCCCTCGGCGATCACTGGCTTCTGCTCCCTTGCTAGAAGCCTTTTATAGCTGCTGGATGACAGAACACAAAGGGTTAATCAAAAAAAAAAAATGACATAGGGTCCCCCCTCCCAGGGGGGGTGGACCCCATTTTTTTTTTGATTTTTAAGGGTTAAAAACCCTTAAAAATCAAAAAAAAAATTGACGTGGGGTCCCCCTTACCCACAGTAACCAGCCCGGGACCAGCTATGGGGGCTTGTAGGCACAGAGTGGGGGGGCCAGCTTATGTGGCCCCCCCACCCTGCAGCCTACGAGCCCACATAGCCCATGTGGGCCCGGGCTCTTCTGCCCCCCCCCTGGCCTTTGGGGAGGCAGGTAATGGGGGTGCCAGGGGTTAATGGCAAGCCACCCGCTAGCGCAGGTGGCTTGCCATCTCCCCAGCCTTGTGAACTGGTATAAGGGGTCACATGGACCCCTTACCAGTTCACAAAGGGTTAAATGGAAAAAAAAAAAAGACAAGACGTTTTTGAAAATATTTTATTAAAAAAAAAAAAAAAACTTTTACTTTACTCACCTCCGATCTTCATCTTCTGTGTCCCGCGGCGATCTGCTGTCAGTGACGGCTGGGCAGAGAAGGGGGGAGGCAGGCGATCGGAGGATCGCCTACCTCCCTCCTTCCCCGCCCAGCCGTCACCGGCATCTGAGAAACGAACTGCCGGGTGCCCCGATGACACCCGGCGGTGACGTCATCTGGCCCCGCCCCGTGACGTCACCAAGATGGCGGCCGCCATCGGAAGAGGCAAGGGAGGAGGGCTGTTATGCCCCCTCCAGAAGACAGAAGAGCGGGGGGGGGGATCGGAGCCCCCCCCCGTGAAGAGGAGAGCCTGCGGGAGCCGGCGGGGACAAAGGTAGGTGACTGTTTTTTTTTTTTTGTTTTTTTTTTTACAGTAAACCGGGCGGCTGCTGAAACGGGGGGGGGCACCCTGTTCCGGGCCCTCCCCTGCAGCCGGAGGGGCCCCGATGGGCGATCGGAGCCCCTCTGGCTGAAGAGGAGACCCGACCGGATCGAACGAGGGGTCAGGTAAGTGTCTTTTATTTTTACTTTTTTTTTTTTTACTGGGGAAAGTCAGGCACGTAAATTTTACGTGGCTGGCGTTTAACTGTTGGAGAGGCAGCCACGTAAAATTTACGTGGCTGGCGTTTAAAGGGTTAAACTAATCATGGCTTGTGGCCTACTCCACAACCTGGCCATTAGGAGCAGTATTGGCCGATATCTTGACCTGCCGGATGAGCATGTTTTGGTTTCAGACGACCCCACCCCTCCTTTTTCTTGCACCCAAAGTGGCACCGCGCAAAACATCCGTGCACAACTCGTGTTTAATGTTTTTTCATAGAACAGAATATTTATTTTTCATGTGAACTTAATTTTTTTACCAACAAATTTTTTTTGTTTTTGTTTTTTTAACCAAAGAAAAATTACACGTGGGGTCACAAAATATAATCCCAAAAAATTAGTGGTATGTTGGGTCGGATGATGGCGTTGACTGATGTTGTGGCTGCAAATTGGCTGCAATGTGGGCCAGGCTTTGATTAATCTCACCCATATGGCTAGTTAGGGCAGAGATATTTCTGTTTAATACCTCTAATTGGGCGTTGAGGTTTGTGAGTTGGGTGCACACAGTCTCATTGAATTGCTGTGTGGTAGCCAAAAAGGCTATATTTTCCTGCCTACACTCTTCCTCCAAAATCTGCAATTGCCTTCTTTGGCTAATATGGCGCCTGGACTGGGTTCGAGCAGTGGGACGGGTGGTTGGTGCAGGTTCGGAAGGTGGTTGTGGATGTGGTGGTTGTGCCGGGGTTGACTGTGTTGCTGCCACTGGTTCAGTAGTGGTTAGTGACATATGTGGGGTGTCCTCCTCCAAATCTCGTATCTGTTCGATTATGGGTGGGCTTCCTGTGTCCTGTAAATAAATATAGGTTCATTTTAGTTTATTTATGTCAACCCAAGCTCTCAAAGATCAATGTTAAAAGTACACACAAAGGACCATTGACTTACCTCATCCAAAACCATAATTTGGGTTCGTTGTGTTGAATCCTGGTGTGCCCTTGGCCTCGGTGCTAACGCAGGGGTTTGGGGGCCTTGTGTGTCCTGTTGACTTGGGCCTTTGAATGAAGATTGTAAGATTAGCTAAATGGCCAAGTACAGTGTGTTGTGTAGCATAACACTGCCTTTTGGATCTTTTTCTAAAAGGTCATGGCAAATTCAGACTCACCTTGGGACCTTACATTGCGGTCTGTGTCTTGTGCCTCTGCCAGGCCCTGGATGCTGGCCGGGTGTATGTATGTATATACATGTTCCTCGGCGGGTGTAAGGATTATTTTTGTGGGTAAGCCACCCCCTGTCTGCTGGCTGGGGAAGATTAAATCACACCTAATAAGTGTTACATCCTGTTACCAATGCAACTATAAATGCATTTTAATTGGCCTTTACCTCTGCTGCCGGCGCATGTCCATTTTTTTTTGCTGTAATATTTCAGGTCCCCAAATTTCCTTTTTATTTGTTGAATATCTCTCCGGACTGATCCCACACTATTGACCTGCCTGCAAATATTAGTCCAGATCTCCAGCTTAGCCTGCTTAGTGGTTGTTTTGGAGGTGCGGCCAAATAGGGCATCATAATGCTCGCAAACTGCATTTGCCACAGCCATGCTTTGAGCATCGCAAAATCGTGCAGTTAGTGAGCCACGGCGTAGTTGTCGGCCACATGGGTGTGTGGTGTCCCCTGCATCTGTGGAAATTGATGGTTGGCTATCTGGTGAGTCGTGTGTGGTTCTGGGGCTTATGGGGGAGGGTGATGTTGTGTGTGTGCTTCTCTGGCTTAATGTCTGGGTTCCTGTTGAGCTATCAGATGTGGAGCTGCATGTGGAATCTGAGGTACTGGAATTGGGAGAACCAGAGGGTTGAGGTGGAGGGGTGGGTGACCTTGGTGGGGTGGTGGGTTTTGCAATACGCTTACCCTTGCTTATGTGTTTGGATTTGTGGGTATGCT
This sequence comes from Gastrophryne carolinensis, assembly GCA_027917425.1. Lineage (NCBI taxonomy): Eukaryota > Metazoa > Chordata > Amphibia > Anura > Microhylidae > Gastrophryne > Gastrophryne carolinensis. Next base: position 221,697,025 of record CM051234.1, read on the forward strand.
TGGTGTGTTGAGGCTGAGGATGCTGCATGGTCTGACTAGATTTGGCACCCTTGTGTGTTCGTGGTTTTTTGGCAGGTGGTGGTGAATGGGTTAATGTCTCCTTGGTCCTGCGTTTTTTGGAATGTGCCTGTTTCTGTGGAGTATCCACCGTTTTAGTGGGGGCATGTTCGGCATGTGTCTGGTGCCTGCTCTTCTGTCTTTTGGAGAATGAGGCATGTGTGCGGCTGCTATGTGCCTCGGCCCTTGGTTGGCTCTTTTTTCTCCCTTTAGGTCTGCCCATATTGATATGGTATCCAACACAGAGCTGAGTGCCTTGTGCTTTAAATATGTTTCCCGCGTGGGCGTGGTCAACAGCGGGTGCGCGCCTGCGCGCACGCACGTCACCGCGGGGGAACGTCAGAGCTATACCTTGCAAACCCAGAAAAGATATCGCCCTCCATCTTTTTTTTTTTTTTTTTTTTATAGTTTCTTTTTATTTGCAATTCAACAAACAACACACCGAGACAAGTTACATATCACAATTAGATGCCGCAGGCACCAATCTCAGAATTAAAGTTTCAAGTAACCTTACCGACAAGACAGCCATTCACACAACACTCATACATTCAGGACTCGGACATCGAATAGACCGCTCATTAAGAAAGAGGGACCGGAAAGTAGGCCACAGCCCTCGGGTGCTCCCTCTGTTCAGATTTCCCTTCCTCCCATTCAGCCTATCTTTAGTTCCATGGGTCCCCTCAGCCAAGCAAGGGTCAGCAATTTAACTCAGTCAAGCAACGCCCCCCTCCCCTAATTATCTTCAGAAGCGGTGTCCTGACACTGCAGCCAGGGATCCCAAATCTTCCCAAATTTATCGGGCACCCCCCTGGCAGCATAAGTCAGTTTGTACATATGGAGTTTCTGGTTAACTAAAGCCTTCCACACCTGTACCGATGGTTTGGGCGGGTGTCTCCAATTTAGCAAAACACATTTCCTGGCGTAAAAGAGCAGCAACCTGAATAGCGACTTTAACGCCCTCGCCTCCGACAGTGGTTCAACCACCCCCAGAAGACACAAAGAAATCGAACAAGGGATCCGAGTATCCACCACCCCACTAATCGAATCCATTACCTCTCTCCAATAATCCGCCAGAACTGCACAAGACCAGGTTACATGAACCCATGTGCCAGCATCCCTTCCACACCTGGGACATAAGTCACTAGCCAGTAGTCCCATCCTATGCAGGCGTATCGGTGTGATGTATGCTTGGTGGATCCATTTAGTCTGGATAAATCTGTCTCTGGCTTCTATGACCGATGGGTGTAGGTTATCTAAGATTTCCTCCCAGTTATCCCGGTCCAAGGTTTGATCCAAAGCTTGCCATTTGCTTTCAATTTTCCCCCTAGGGGACTCCAGCTCAGCGATTAGGCACCTGTATAATGTAGAGACGGGCTTTTTCAAGCCCGTCCCCCTGACCACACGCTCCACTTGGGACACCAACATAATCGGACCTCCCCTCCGGAATTGGGTCTGTAGGGCGTGCCTGAGTTGCAGATAGCGGAAGAAGTCCCGATGGGAAATCCGAAATGCCTCCCTAATCTGGTCAAATGACATAAGCACTCCGTCCTTGTACACTTGGCCCAACGCCTGAAGGCCCCTTCCATCCCAAAACTGCGGATCCTGTATAGAGACCAACTCAGGGAGCTTGGAGTTATTCCAGAGAGGAGAAAAGGGGGACCAATACTGCGCCTCATCTGGATTCCTAATCAACCGGGCCACCCTTTCCCATATGTTGCACACTGTCTTCATACAAACAGTTGCCTCCCGAATCCCCCGAACCCCCCTATACACCAGGGAGGATAGCTTCCCAGAGGAGCCCACCACCGCCACCTCCAGATTCACCACCGGATTATTCCGTGGCTGACAGAGCCACCAATGCACAAACAGGAGCTGTGTAGCGTAGAAATACATTTGCATGTGTGGCACTGCCAGCCCCCCCTCCACCACCTGCGCCTTCATTATTTGTCTGTTTAACCTTGGTGGGGACTGCCCCCAGATGAAGCAAAACAGAATTGAGTCCAAGGTTTTGAAGTGGGAAATGGGCAGCAGGACTGGCGAGGCCTGATATATGTATAGAAATTTGGGAAGGAATATCATTTCTGCCCATAACTGACAGCGGCAGGTTCGCCCATTGAGTAACTCGTTGTTTAAGCTTCGACACCACCGGGGAAATATTGAGCGATATAAACTCACTCGGTTGCCTACTAATCATAATTCCCAAGTATTTAAATTGCTGGACTATTTTCGGTTGAGACCTTGGGGAAATGTCTGGGGAAACAAGCTCATCCACAAGCATCAGACTGGATTTATCCCAGTTGATTTTCAGACCGGAGAGCCCCCCAAATGTTCCGACAATGTCTAGTGCTGCATCCAGGGACTATCCGCCAGGTATAGCAGTGTATCGTCTGCATAGAGCGATATCTTTTCCTCCACTGCTCCCAACTTCCATCCAGAGATGTCTGGGGAACCTCTGATAATGATCGCCAGGGGTTCGATAGCTAACGCAAAGAGCAGCGGCGATAGTGGGCACCCTTGTCTAGTGCCTCTACTCAGTGCAAAGGAGTTAGAGTAACACCCGTTGACTCGTACCCGGGCTGTTGGTCGTCCATACAATAGTTTGACGTATTTTATAAAACTGGTAGGAAGTCCGAATCTCTCTAATACTGCCCAGAGATATCCCCATTCTATCGAATCGAAGGCTTTCTCATTATCTAATGAGATAATCACCCGTTTGCCAAGATTATCGTGCCTGGTTTGGAGGTTCGACATCAGTCTACGCAGATTCATACATGTGGTGCGCCCTGGCATAAACCCTGATTGATCCTGCCCAATCAAATGTAATATAACTTTGTTCAGCCTAGTGGATAATATTTTCTCTAATATTTTGGCGTCCTGGTTCAACAGGGATATAGGCCGGTAAGACGCGCAAGAGTCGGCTAGTCTCCCTTCTTTATAGATAAGGACCACATGCGCCTCATGAAAGGAGGCTGGTAGGTGCTCACTTTCAAGCGCTTGTTTCAGCACCTCCCATAGCTTCGGTGTCACCCATTCAAGGTCCTGCTTGTACCACTCGGCCGGCATCCCTTCCAGTCCCGGGGCCTTCCTGCTAGAAAGCATTCTTATTGCTCCAGAGACTTCGTCCATGGTAATAGGGGAGTCCAAAGCCTCCTGGTCTTCCTCAGTCAGCCGCGGGAAGTCGATCTGATCCAGGTAACGACTCAGATCAGCTGCCCCATAGCTCGCCCTTGAGGAATACAAGGCCGAGTAGTACTCAAGGAACCGTTGGGCGATATCCCTCCCTTCTGTCACCCTCGTTCCATTATCTAGGATCCCGGCTATATTATTTGATTTGCTTTCAGCTCTCGCTAAGTAGGCAAGGGTCTTACCATTCTTATCCCCTTTGTCAAAGATTGTTGCCTGCCTAAATAGCAGCAGTTTCCTAGCCGAGTCAGTCAGAAGCAGATTATACTCTCTTTTTAATGCCAGTAGTGTGGAATGGTCCCTGCTGTCTGATGTGGAAATTAACTTCTTCTCTGCCGCCGCTAATTTATTTTCCAATTCAGCTATTTCCCTTCCCTTCTTCCTCCTGGCCGCATTGATAGCACTGATGGCCGCCCCCCTGGTAACAGCTTTGAAGGCATCCCATCTTACTTCTATTGATGTTTCTACCGTATTACATTCCCAGAAGGCCTCCGTAGAGGTCAGTAGGCTATTCTTAATTTCAGGGGATTCCAGCCACAAGGGGTTTAGGGTCCAACCCACCCGGCTCTCCCGCCTCTGCGACAGTCCAGTTGTTATCAACAAAGGTAAATGATCCGAGATTCCTCTCGGGAGATAACCACAGGACGCCACTCTGGTCAGAAAATCGGGCGAAGAGAAGGCAAGGTCTATTCTGGATAGGGACTTGTGGGTAGCCAAGTGACAGGAATATGCCCTGTCGGTTGGGTGCTTCCATCTCCAGAGCTCCTGTAGCCCCAGGGTCTCCGCCCATATCGCTAGTTGGGTCTTGGGGCCTGGATTCTTACCCAGCCTGTCCAGCGCTGAATCCAAAACCATATTAAAATCTCCTAGCAGCAGTATCGGGGCTGGGGGGTAGGAAAGCACTTTCTCCATTATTCTATCCAAGATCCGTGCGGAGAATGGTGGGGGGACATACACTCCGACTATTATCATATCAGTATCCATAAATTTGGCATGGAGGACAACATAGCAACCCTCCCGATCAGTTTGCACTGAATACAACACAAACGGGGTGCCCTTGGAGATCAGCACGGATACACCCCTAGAGTAGGCCGAGAAGGGGGCATGAAAGGAGCTCTGGATCCATGGCTTCTTTAGCGCCAACACTCTCTGACCCATCAGATGTGTCTCCTGGAGAATCACCACATTAGGTTTGTGTTTCTTAACAAACTGGAGGATTGTTGCCCTCTTGATCTTGTCATTAAGCCCCCGGACATTCCAGGAGAGAAATTTACACTCACCCATTACTGCTGCTTAAAGTGTTTCTATCAAGGCCCAGGGTTACCTCTCTGTGGCTCACCGCTCCCCCCTCCAAAGCTCTCTCCGTTAATCGAGTCCGACAACCACACATCACACTCATACCAGCACAAAGACAACAACACATAAAACAGATAATACAATACTTTAAACAGTACCATCTAGCATGGTACACCCCTTTAACCTTCCCAACCCCTACCACCCCCACCCCGCTCCACCACCCCCCAACCTTGGCGAGCATAATACCCCCCTCAAACAAAACTATACAACACTGGTGTAACTAGTTGCAACTGGGGTGCGGAGGCCCATCGCTATGGGGCCAACAACATGACATTACCACTATCAAAATAGGTCGGAAAGCTATCCGCCATGGGTTCCCAGGGTCACCGGAAGGTGTTCAGAAGAGGGGGGGGGAAAGGGGAAAGAGGGAAGGGGCGAGGAAGGGGGGAAAAGGGAGGGGGGGGGAGAAGAAAAAAAAAGGGGGGGGGCGGGAAGCTCAGGATGAGCGTCGGGGTAAGGGGGATGTCTGGGTACAAGGGACCTTCACACCATGGGAATCCAGGGCCACAGCCCCCCTTTAACATATCATTCAGGATGCACTTGCAGCTTGGGTAGCAAGGTTCTCAACTTAAACAACGTTTAACAAATCAAGCCCCCACTCTGGGTAGGGTCAAACTGTCCGGCGGCAAGATCGCCGGTTGCGCGGCGGAGGCGGCCCCTCCCGGGAGCCACAGGCCTCAAGCAAAAAGCAGGGATGAGATCAGATCAGTTCTCTCCAACCGGAGCCCAGTCCATCAGGCCCCAGGAAGAGAGTCCAGCCACACATTGGCCTCCTCAGCCGAGGTGAAAAACTTGGCGGTCTCTCCATCTTGAACACGTAATCGCGCCGGGAACAGCATGGAATACTTAATTTTATTTTTCCTAAGCCTTTCTCTTACTGCGTTGAATGAGCGCCGCATCTTTTGAACTTCTGAGGTGAAGTCCGGGAAGAATGACAGCCGGGCGTTATTAAAGCACACTGTTCCTTTCATTCTAGCAGCAGCCAGGATTGCGTCTCTGTCCTTGTAGTGAAGGACTTTAAATATGAATGGTCTTGGTGGGGCCCCTGGCGGGAGGGGTTTCATCGGAATTCTGGGTGCTCTTTCCACTGTAAAGAATTTCGTCAGGTTTTCCGGTGCCAGAGTCTCTCGTATAAGATTCTCAGCAAACTGTTCTGGGGAGGAACCCTCCGATTTTTCGGGTAGCCCAAGGATCCTTACATTATTCCTTCTGTTTCTGTTTTCGGAGTCTTCGGCCCTCCCCAACAGCACCGTTACCTGCCTCCTTAGTGTCGCCAGTTCTCCCGCCTGAGCAGATAGTCGGTCCTCTGCATCGCCAGTTCTCCTCTCTGCCTCACCAGTGCGATCCCTGATTTTATCAAGATCGTGGCGGAAATAATTAAATTGCTCCTGGAGGGTATCAAACTTGGCCGTGAGGGCGTTTGACATGAGGCTATGGCTGCCATGATGGCTGCAGTGTCTGGGTTAGAGGGCCCCTGCCCGGCTCCGCATGGGGTCTCCATTGTTTGTGTGCTACAACTGACCGCTGCGGATTTACGCTTTTTATTGCCTCTCATAAGTGGGAATAGGAAGGCTGTAGGATACTAGCAGCAGCTGTTGCACTGATATCGGTCTTGATGCACCCGCTGCGGTTATTGCGCCAGTGTGGTCTATGCACCGGGGTTATGGGATGACAGACTGCGGCTGTTGCACCGATATGGGTTATGAGATGCCAACTGTGCGGCTGTTGCACTGATATGGGTTATAGGACGTCAACCTGTGGCTGCTGCACTGATATGGGTTATAGGATGACAAACTGTGGTTGCTGCACTGATATGGGTTATCGGACGTCAAACTGCGACTGCTGCACTGATATGGGTTATAGGGCGACAAACTGCAGCTGCTGCACTGATATGGGTTATAGGACGACAAACTGCGGCTGCTGCACTGATATGGGTTCTAGGACGACAAACTGCGACTGCTGCACTGATATGGGTTATAGGACGTCGAACTGCGGCTGCTGCACTGATGTGGGTTATAGGATGACAAACTGCAGCTGCTGCACTGATATGGGTTATAGGACGACAAACTGCGACTGCTGCACTGATATGGGTTATAGGACGTCAAACTGCGGCTGCTGCACTGATTTGGGTTATAGGACGTCAAACTGCAGCTGTTGCGCTGATATGGGTTATAGGGCGACAAACTGCAGCTGCTGCACTGATATGGGTTCTAGGACGACAAACTGCGACTGCTGCACTGATATGGGTTATAGGACGTCGAACTGCGGCTGCTGCACTGATGTGGGTTATAGGACGACAAACTGCAGCTGCTGCACTGCTATGGGTTATAGGACGACAAACTGCGACTGCTGCACTGATATGGGTTATAGGACGACAAGCCGCGGCTGCTGCACTGATGTGGGTCATAGGACGTCCAATATGCAACTGTTGCACTGCAACCTGCATCTGCTGCACTGATATGGGTAATAGGACACCAAATTGCGACAGATGCACTGATATGGGTGATAGAAAGGCAAACTGCGGCTGCTGCACTGATGCAGGCTATAGGATGTCAGATATAGAGGTAATAGTGTCTGATGTGCTGGTTTGTTCCTTATGGGACTGTGTGGGTCTGTACTGGCGTGGACCTGGGGCGCACCTCTGCAGTATTTATGCCACCCCAGCCCCCCCACTTCCATATGACTGATGTTGCCAGGGGGGGGTGGTAATGGAGGGAGTCCCAGGGTGTCTCTCCAGGGGCACAGTCCAGCCCAGGGGAGCCTCAGAGTGCTCTGCTGGCTGTCAGTGGAGGTGTCTCCCCTGCCCTTCTCCACAGGGCACAGCGATGAGTATTCTGCCTGATCTGACGTGAGGTAGGACCCAGGGTCAGCCGCCCCCCTCCTCACCTCCAATCCAAAATGGCGCCGGGTCACTTCACGGCTCGCGCCCAAACCACGGCTCTCCGTCCTCAAACGTGGGGGGGACACCGCCGGTCTCGCAGCCCCCCTCCTCCACAATCACCGCCGCAGGAGACACCGCCGAGCTTGCAGGCGTTCCCAAGCCGCCCGCCATCTTTACCCCGGAGCAGGACGACATCATCATGGATGTGAGTATGCGAGCGTGCGTTTTTGTGCGCGCACACATTCCTTGTAATAAAAAAAAAAAGCGCAAGAATAGTCTGAAACAACTTAGTTTGTCACGTTACATACAAGCCCACCTTAGTTTAACACATGTACACAGCTACAAACTAGGCTACATGCAGATAGCAGAACTAGGGCAATGTGATGCAGCAAGAGGTTAATAAAGTGACTTTAGTTAGGCCAAGAAACTTGTTAATGTATTTTGTGTATTAATGGTGGGTCCTTGTATCTATTTTTAACAGATGATGCTGAGGAATCGCTACGACTTCCTGCCGTCAGATTATGACAAGCTGACGTTTGCCCTGGCGGTGGTGGACGCGATTGAACGAAGATCCCAAACCACCTATACCTTCACCCAGATCGCCCAACACTGGTCTGATTTAAAAAGAAGGCATAAGCCCCAGGTGAGGCGGTACTTCGCCAAACATTTCCCATGTAAGTGTTGAAAATGTAAATGCACCTATAACCCTGGCCTCGCCTGGGCATGGTTTTATGATTGTGTTTGTATTTCAGCCCATGAATGGAATATGCGGTTCCGCCCCACCCGGACCAGGACACGCAGCCCAGTGTTGGGCGAAACAGGTGAAGGTGTAGGTGGCCCACCGCCAGGGTCAACGGCCACCCCCTCCTCTGTAAGTGACTCGGAGGAGCCGCTGGACCTCAGCATGCAGGGGAGGGGGCAATCTGACGGCAGGAATTCGAGCCTAAATGAGCCCCAACCGGACTCCGGTAAGGGAAATATACTTAGATATGTGGGAATCCATGCATTAAATACATATACTCATGTGCACTATTGTTAGTTGTAAATTCAGACGTCGCAGGGACATCCCAAGGGATGAGCGAGGAAGGGGGCGACGAGGAAGAGGTGGCTGGGGAAGGTGAGTAGATTGATACCTAGAAGCCTAACTTAATATGATATTCATGAGACAACAACAGTCTCTAATATCAGTGTGTTTGTCATCCAAACAGATTCACAGCAGCAACCAAGGGAGCAAGAATGGAGACTCCGCCCCCGACGCAATGTGCGCCCAAAACCTTGTAAGTGGCGTTTTTTGGTACAAAAGTAAATGAACAAACAATTCCATTGGACCCCAAAATTTAAAAACATAAAAATTTAACCAAAGACTTTGTTAAAAAAGCCCTTAAAGCGGACCTTCACTCAGAATAATAGTCTATCTTATATGTTTCCAACACCCTGTACATACAGATTGCCCACCTTAAAAATCATCCTACCTGCACCTAGTGCATGTTATGAGGCTTTAAACATCCAAGATGGCGGATTATGGAAGCCGCCATCTTATCAGGCAGCCTGCAAACAGGAAGTGCCTTCTAACTGTGCTGCTCTGCATTCTGGGATTGCTGACCTTTTCCAGAGCACAGCTCTGCTCTGTGTGAGCAAAGCACAGCTATAACCCACCCCCTGTACCTTATCCCACTCTCCTCTCCTCAGTAAGTGTGATGCTTCTGAGTCAAGATGGCGGCGGCCGTATACTAAATTCCTGAACTGAGTTGCAGCCTAGTGGTGGAAAGAATAATAATTGATTGACTAAAAACTTACAATATATTATTTTGAGATGCTGCGGAATCTTTTTTTAAGAGTTTGGGCTTTTCAGTAAATCACGCAGAAGGTCCGGTTTAAAAAGGGCCCCAAAAAAACCACGCACAACCAAACCAAATAAACAATGCTAAACTAATGTTGTTTTTCATTCACAGATACAAGAAAAACACAGCCACAAGACCCCGAGGCCTAAAGCTTTTTAATTTGTGTGAAAATGTAAATAGTTTTTATTTTAAAAAATTTTAAACAAATTATTAGGAAAAAACTGAGAGTTGTCTTTCCTGCAAATGTACAATCACACAACATCATCACACATTTACATGACACAAAAGGTTTAGATATGGGACAATAAATCAAAAACAATCAGAAACAATTAAGGTATGCATTAATGGCAAGGAAGAAGGAACACAAAGGACATTAAGGTATGCATTAATGGCAAGGAAGAAGGAACACAAAGGAGATTAAGGTATGCATTAAAGGCAAGGAAAAAGGAACACAAAGGAGATTAAGGTATGCATTAATGGCAAGGAAGAAGAAACACAAAGGACATTAAGGTATGCATTAATGGCAAGGAAGAAGGAACAACAAAGGAGATTAAGGTATGCATTAATGGCAAGGAAGAAGGAACACAAAGGACATTAAGGTAGGCATTAATGGCATGGAAAAAGGAACACAAAGGAGATTAAGGTATGCATTAATGGCAAGGAAGAAGGAACACAAAGGAGATTAAGGTATGCATTAATGGCAAGGAAGAAGGAACAACAAAAATTTTAATTAAATATATATATATATATATATGTGTCAAATTGGCAGTTGTTGCCATATGTATATTCCAATGGAGGTTGAGGGATGTGCTCTTGCGTGTAGCCAGATTGGCAACTGAAGAGCCATGGAGATGTAAGTATACTTGAAAAAAACACCAAAATGGAAGGTCAAATACGACGGAAACCAAGCAGGTACGTTCAAAAACCAAGGAAAAAGCAGGGAAAAATGAAAATTGAAGGCACCCGAGAGAGCAAAAAAAGCTTTCCGAGTAAAGTGAAATTGACGGATCAGTTAGGGAGCCATTCCGACGGAGGCTCTGCATCACATTTGAGCCACGATTCAAACGGGAGCCCCGGACAATCGGAAGGTTTTAAGGGCAGTTCAGAGGAGGCTCTGCATCAGGCCCATAGTGCTTCATAAATTAGGCCCCAAATGTATTCATATAATAAGCAACAAATGTTGCAGCGAATGTATACCTGTGGAATCTTTTTATCTTACTGTATATACTTTTTCTTTAGTGGTGTAGTAAGCAGTGCAAAGTGCGAACATGATGTAAATGGCCACTAGATGCCAGGCTTCCTTTACTCAGCACAGAAAGTCTTTAAAAGCCTCTCAACATAGAGAAAGTCTAACTGGCTACCTCTCTAGCCTCAGGCAAGAAATCCATCTGACACGCCACTGCTCTTGTCAAAAAAGGGGGAGGGGTGCAAAATAGTACCCGCAAATTGTATTGTATTGCATAGCTGAAAACTAACATCATTCACTTAATTTAATATATTCCTTATTTAAATAAATATAAACAGTTAAAATCATAACTGAAAAAATGTTGCGTTTTGAAATAAATATGTATGACCAGTGCTATCACAAATAAAAAGACTGGTAAAGTTATTTTGTAGAATGCATTTTCATATATAAAAGTTTTATAAAGGCTATGGTATGTCTGTGCAACAAGGTGTAGTCCTGTCTATATAGAGGGATTTTAGCTACAGTATATCTCCATATACAAAATGATCAAACATGCAGAAAATGAAGCCAAGCCTAACAACATTTAGTATCGGTTTAGTGGGGATGTTTGTGCTCAGTAAACATAAATGGGATTGTTCGTCATTTATTCCAGTGATAGCAGTCTATGTAAATCTAACTTTCTTCATTAGAAAAATGTATGTTGAGTGACTTCAAATAGAAGATGCTAACATTTAAAAGGTTTTTCCTCGCCAAGGGTTAAATTAACCTACTTGCTGCTTGCCCCATGCTGGCAGTTAGTGACTGTGTCAGTCATTCATTCCCCCAAACCCTATAGACCTTTTAGATAAACCCTATATTCTGGTGACTCATTTTTCAGGGTCCCCAAAAGGAACAGGCTTCTGAGGCTTGTTTCACACCTAGTGCTTTGGCCTAACATGGGTCCCCGTAGGAGATGCGTCACCAGACAAGCTGTGAGATGGAGAAGAAAAGAAAAGAGCAGCACCCTCTTGTGATGGAAATTATATCCTTTTCTAGGACAAGGGCCTCCACCTTATGGACAGTGGGGATTAGCCAGGTACTGTCTCCCAGAGCAGGTAGTGTGGGACAAGACATTACCCTTAATAGACATTTTTTGTCACATTGCATGATTGGTCAGGGGTCGTCTTTAACATTTGTGGTTAATGTTTGCGCCGAGGCAAGAAACTCAATAATATAGTCACCTTCTGCATGACCAATCTGTGGGGGGCGAGAGCCCAGCACCCCATTCCTTGGAGAGACCACCTGACCCAGAGGCCACAGCAGCTGCCTCCCCCTGCTTCCTCCACCACTTTTTCCTTTGCTTCCTCCTGTGCAGCTTCATCTGCTTCCCCCAACAGTGCTCCATTTGCTTCCTCACATCCAGTCCAGTCTAAAAGGCAATCCTCAAGCAGCAGCGATGAAGCTGAAAGTCCCAGAACTAGTGGAGACATCCCCACCCTCTTCCACACTGCACTGTAGTCAGTTGTCGAGTGTATCCCAGGCAAACACCAGCAGGCAGCTTTCCAAACCAGAGATTTGGTAGGGTAAGAAATTCTACCTTCCCAACCATCCACAAGCCCAGAGCATGAAGGCAAGTATTGCATGAATGTTTGCCCTCATGCATATAGAATACTGAACTATCAATTATTTTGCGCTTTAATGGACAATGCTCTAACTCGTTACAAAATGCCCAGGCCTCACTATTTCTCTAGAAAGGATGCCCCTGTCCTGCACCAATACGTGCTACAGACAGTCCACCAGACTATGCAGGATTACCTTACTGCCAGGGTCCATCTTACCACAGATCCGGCAAGAACAATCAGGGGCATTTCATTTCTTTAACAGCCCACTTTGTATAACTAATAGAGCTTGATACTGGCTCCTGCTTGGCCGCCTCTTTGCTTTTCTGTGCTCCTCCTCATCCATGTAATTTACCAACACTAATGCATCATCAGTGACAGTTGTGGGAACTTCCTAGGACCCAAAGTCTTACAGCATTGCATGGAAGAATCGGTCCCACGCTGTACTCAGACTGATATGTTTAGGAGCACGCAGACACATAGCCTAAGAGCTGACCCAAGCAAGCCAGACAAGGTCATGTGTGACAGTGGGTCTAACCTCATAGCAGCACTTCCCTTTGAAAAGCTTACACATGTACCTTGCCTGGCTCAAGTGCTGAACTTAGTGATTCGGCCTTTCCTCATCAACTTTCCAGGTTTAAAGTCACTGCTAGATAAGGCCAAAATAGTCTGCACCCACTTTCAACGTTCCCACATCTCTAGTGTAGATTCACCAGCAAAATCTCCTGTTTTTTTCTCCTCAGTGCAATTCATCACCATATTTAGCTATTCAAATATTTAACAAAATTGCACAGCTAAATATGGTGCTGAAATGAGAAAATGTGAGTAAAAAAGTACGGTGCTGAATTAACCTCTGTTTCAATAAAAAGGAGCCATAGTGCTGTACCAGTTCGAGCTAGCCACTGTCAAGCTGATCATCACAGCTTTACACATGGGGAAGGAAATTGCAAAAGATGCAGTATGTGTGTGCCACTTTATCCCCCTGTGAGAAAGAGACAAAAATGGTCAGTAGTGACAAGGTGTCAGTGATACCCTGTTTTTTGTGTGCCAGCTACTACTGTAGTTTCAGAGCAGCCAGGAGAGCACTTGGGGCAAGAACAGACAAGAGTCTTGCAATGTGAATGGCAGGTCACCATGCAGGTGTAGGCATCTGGGGAGGAGGAGGACATGGAAGAGGATAGAGGGGCAGAGAATGAAGAATGGTATTCAGAAGAGGTGGCCAAGGCTACAGAGTCTTCTGCAGCCTCATGATCCTGGATTAGCGTATGAAAAGGCTTCACCAGTGATCAGAGCTTGCCAAATATGTGTTGGAAGTACTCATGGGTATTTGGTGCAGCTGGGGGGGATGGGTGTTAACCGACTACTACTGCCTATGCCTGTGCACAGAAAATGTAGATGAACTGTTGTTTACAAAAATAAACAAAGTTTGGCTATCGGGATTTACTGCTGTCACTACTTAACATTCCTGAGGGAGCCCTGCCAGGGCCCTCTGCATTAGAGACTCTAGGCTGGTACTTGCTCCTCTTTAAAGAGGACCAACACCCAGGGGTTATCGGCCCGGAAATCTATAAGATTCCCGGGCCGATCACCTCCCACCCCGCGGGACATCCGAGATCGGGATGTCCCGCGGGGTGAAACCCCCCAGAAACCCCAAAAACATCTTACCTGATCCGCCCTCTGTGAATGGCCGGCGGGGGCGCGCGCGCGCCGAGAGTGACGCGCGGGAGGCGGCGGCGGCGGCGGCGGAAGCGGCTTGGACGTTCCTGATCCCCGCCTGGACGTTGGCGGGGATTGGCTGCGGCGTTCACGTGGGAGCGGGGAGAGGTGAGTTTTTTGGGGTTTCTGGGGGGTTTCACACAGCCGAAGTGGACCAGAACCCAGGATAGTCAAAATCCTGGGTGTTGGTCCACTTTAAGGTCAAGGTGTTGTGGCTGGGAGGTGTCATTTTTTACCTGGTGGTCACATTTATTTAACAGAAAAACCATAAGTGTCTTCAGGACCAAGCACAAAATATGGATTTCTTTTTAGCTTTTCTTCTGACTGAGCTTACGGTTTGGTCCCTGAAGACTGGCTTTAAGGCCCGGTTCACTCTGCCGCATTGCAGGGTGATAACATGGCTATTTTATTCAAACTCTATGAATGGCTTTCTATGGAGCTGTTCAAATAAGTAGATCACAATTTATAGCTCCACCCCCCACACTCCAGCTGCAAAACTTCAGCTAATTAAGCTAGCCTCTCTCAAATAGTACTTATTAGGCAGTGGTTAGCTGGCATCCATGTCTAGAGTTGGCAGCCCCTTTGCAAAAACTTTCTTAAGGGCAAAACTTAAAGTGGACCAAAACCCAGGATTTTGACAATCCTGGATTTTGGTCTTAGCCCCCCCCCCCCCCAGGCACTCCAATCGGGGTCGCCCAATATCACTCTTCCCCGGTCCTACGGCACATGCGGAGCCCTCTCGTCCAATCAGCATGCTTGGATCCGCTAGAGCCCTTTCATCCAGGAACTCATCGGAGTTCCAACCCTTTTACATCGAGTGTGCCTGAGCTGGCGATCCACAAATGCCCTGCTAAAGGGGTAGCGGGGATGCGGCTGCTGCTAGCGTATGTGCCGTTGGAATGAGTTTTAGGGGGGCCTGGGGGGGTTTGCACAGGGAGGCACCCCCAGTCAGGTGGAGCAATTATGCCTGCCCTGGAGTCTCATATACTCCAGGGTGTGTATTGGTCCTCTTTAAGTGCACAGACAAATTATACCCAAATTGGACCCAAAGTGATCCGAAGAGAAAGACTCTGTTCAGCAGAATATTCCAGTAACAATGTTTTCCTTCTACTTCATTATGATCTATCCAGAGCGCTGCACTCAGTACAACACCCTGCTATCGGTAAGTCCATTGCCCTTATTCATCAAGCGATAGCGCCAGGTAGTGTCTGACGAGCGCCAGGTAGCGGCAGCTAACGGCGACTACCGACTCAAGTACGCCCGGCGGCGGTCACAATGACGCATTTATCAAGCAAAATGAGGCTAGCGCCGGCGAGAGCGACGGCTAGCGCGGCATTCATCATGAAGCCGCCTGGACCGAACAGCGCCGCTGCAAATTCCCTCACAGCGCCAGGTATGAGCTGTCGCTCCCTGGCGATGTCCAATGCATTTCAATGGAGCAATCTATAATTATTCATAAATAATTGGTATTAATTTTTTTATTTTTTTTTTAATGTCAAAAAATCGGAGACCACTTCTGCAATGTTAGGATTTATTTTTAAGTAAAAAAAAATTAAAAAAAAAATTTGTGCAGAATTGATCTAACAGGTCTGAGATTAATGTATTCATATTACAAAATGATTCTAAAAACATGTATAATGTTACATTCAAAAAATATGGTTGTTTAGGGGTTAAAAACTAGTTAATACACATCGCCGCCAGCGCTCTGGGGTTTAAACAAGGAATGGACAGCGACAGCACATTCGGAGCGTGATTTGTTAATGAATATGAAGCTAGCCGTTCGCTCTGGCCATTCGTTGTCAGGCGCTCACATACAACGCTGGACCTGTGAAACAGCGACCCCCCAGCCCGTATTCAACATTACCGCACACCGACTGAGTCGCTGTCATCAAGCTAACGCCGGCCAAGCACAGCGAATACTGGCTGGCGCTGAAAAAAACGCGCTACAGTCGCTCATCTGTCGCTACCTGGCGCTATTAATGAATCGGCCTCCCCGTCTCTTTGTCCCTCACTCTTAAACCGGACCTTCAGTGTGATTTAATGAAAAGCCCAAACTCTTAAAAAACGGTTCCCCAGCATCTAAAATTAATATATTTTATGTTTTTAGTCACTAACTTATTATTCTTTCCCCCACTGGGCTGCAACTCTGTTCAGGAATTTAGGAGACGGGCGCCGCCATCTTGACTCAGAAGCATCACACTTACTGAGGAGAGGAGAGTGGATAAGGTACAGGGGGGCGGGTTATAGCTGTGCTTTGCTCAGACAGAGCAGAGCTGGGGTCAGGTAAAGGTCAGCAGTCCCAGAATGCAGAACAGCACAGTCAGGAGGCACTTCCTGTTTGCAGGCTGCCTGATAAGATGGCGGCTTCCATAAGCCACCATCTTGGATGTTTAAAGGCTCAGAACATGCAGTAGATGCAGGTAGGATGATTTTTAATGTGGACAATCTGTATGTACAGGGTGTGGGAAAAATAAGATAGACTCTTATTCAGAGTGAAGGTCCGCTTTAACTTCACCATATCTCAGAAGTTATGAATTTATCATGTTCACTAAATCAATCTGTCCGCTTTCAACAAGCCACAAAAGACATCTTAACGCCTTCAAATGCCACATCCATCTCCTCTCCCTGTCTATGCTTCTTCTCACTGCCAGTGATATATCAACCAACCATGGTCCTTCCCTCACCCCTCCATCTCTCTGCAACCCCATTTCCATGCTGTCTTCTAACACTCGCCACCCCACTATTTCCAATAACACCTAACTAACCAAATAAACATAACGTCCCCTACCACTGCTACCTGTGCACTCTGGAACGCACGTTCAGTGTGTAACAAACTTGCCACCTTTCACGATTTGTTTATTAACAAATTATTCATCATCATGGCCTTAACATAAATATGGCTGACCACCTTTGACACCGTTTCACCTGCCTCCCTGTCATACGGGGGAATTAAATTTATCCACACTCCAAGACCAGGCAACAAACATGCTGGAGGTGTTGGGCATCCTTGTCTCTGACCAATGCACTTTTAACCCAATCCCTGCCTCGCCTTGACTAAACTTATCTTCCTTTGAAGCCAACTGCATCCACCTGCCACTGTCCTTTCTTGATCACTTCTCAACCTGGCTCCTCCAATTTCTCTCCACTGACATCCCTGCAATAATCTTAGGAGTCTTTATCGACACCAAAGATCCAGCTGCCACCAAACTACACTCCCTTACCTCCTCCTCTGGCCTTAAACAATGGTCCTCCGTCCCCACCCACAAAGACTGCCATACTCTAGATCTTATCTTTACTAACCTCTGCTCAGTATCTAACTTCTCCTCCTCTCCGCTGCCCCTCTATGATCATAATCTACTGGCCCTCTCCACCCCCCTCCTACCACACCTTTCTCCTTCCCTACTACCTCTTCACACCTTGTCCACATTTACCAACACTGATTCTACAGCCCTGCACTACCACAACACCCTAACCTCCGGCCTGGACTCAATCGTCCCTCTTACCTACAGCCACCCTCACCATTCAAACTGACAACCCTGGCTTAACACAGACATTGCCAGACTGAAATGGCACTCCAGGGTCACTGAAGTCAGTGGCGGAGGACCAAAACCGGCGGCAACTTCCTAATTTATAAACAAGCTCTTCAGAACCTCAGGAATGCCCTTTCATCAGCCAAACAAGCATATTTTGCTTCCCTCATATCCTCACAGGTCCAGAACCACAAGCAACTCTTTAACATCTTTAGCGTTCTACCTGCCCACCTCCTCATCCCACCTACTTCCAGGACAAAATAACAACATCCAACCAAGCTTAGCACCACTAAACTGACTAGATAACCCCCTACTCCATCCCTGTATACTGCCCTATCCCATTTTCCCCTGCTATCTAATCAAAGACTATCCTCCCTCATCTCCAAGGCCCATCTTACTACTTGTTCCCTCAATCCTGTTCCATCCCACTTACTTCCACAACTGTCCTTAACCATCACCCTGGCCCTTACATTTTTCTTCAACCTTTCCCTCTCAACAGGCATCTTTCCTTCACTCTTCAAACATGCAGTCATAACCCCATTACTCAAAAAATCCTCTGTCCTCACCAACTACCGACCCATCTCACTGCTTCCTTTCACATCCAAACTTCTAGAGCAGCATGTTCACTCAGAACTAACATGCTTTATTTCTTCTAACTCCTTACTAGATCCCCTCCAATCTGGTTTTCACTCTCACCACTCTACTGAAACTGCCCTTACTAAAGTCACTAATGATCTACTAACTGCCAAATCTAAAGGCCATTACTCCATCCTTATCCTTCTCTACTGCTTTGACACTGTCGACCACTCCCTCCTCCTCCATTTACTCTCCTCCCTAGGAATCAAGACCTTGCCCTCTGCTGGCTCTCCTCCCACCTCTCAGACTGCACTTTTAGTGTATCCCACTAAAACCTCACCCTCTATCCATTGGGGTACCACAAGGGCCTGTCCTTGGACCCCTACTTTTCTCAATCTACTCCTATGACTTTGGCCTACTCAGAAACTCTTTAGGTTTCCAACACCACTTCTATGCTGATGACACTCAAATTTACCTCTTAGGCAAAGATGTCTCTTTACTTCTAACTCATGTTCCGGACTGTCTAACAGCTATTTTCATTCATGTCCCCCTGCTCTGGGGGCTAGTCTTTTTTCGGTCATCCAATTCTGCTCCTGTCTCCACAATAACATCTCTGTCAATGACCTGACTATCACAGCGGCTCCTCAAGCTCAATGTCTTGGTGTTATACTGGACTCCTCTCTCTCCTTCCACCCCACATTCAGTCACTTGCCACCTGCTGCCAACTCCAACTCATGAACATCTCCTGTATCCATTCTTTCCTCACACTTGAAACCACAAAAAATTGAGTGCATGCCTTGATCATCTCCCAACTCGACTACTGCAACATCCTCCTGTGTGGTCTACCGTCTAACAGACTGACACCTCTCCAATCGATTCTTAACTCTGCTGCCCCCTCATTCAACTCTCCTCTCGCTTTTCCAGTGCTGCCCCTCTCTGTCAATCCTTACACTGGCTGCCATTATTTGAAAGAATTAAGTCCAAAATCCTAACCCTAACCTACAAGGCCCTCTACAGCCCCATTCTGCATTTCATTGATTGTCCAAAGATACCAACCTGAACGCAGTCTCCAATCGGCCCATGACCTACTCCTGGCCTTGATAACCTCCTCCCTCCCACGCGTCCAGGACTTCAGACGTGCCGCTCCGCTCCTCTAAAATGCCCTTCCCCATACTATTCGACACTCTTCAACCCTTAAAACCTTCAAAAGCACCCTCAAAAACCTGTCTATTTAGACAAGCTTACCTTCTGGCCTAACCAAAATCACTTGTCACCCTTCAGAACACTTGTTACCATGCTTTGTCACCCAACCTCTTGTCTCTACCTTTACCTTTAGACTGTAAGCTCGCAAGTGTAGGGCCCTCTCTCCTCATGTACACCATATACTAATGTGCTCTGTTGCATTTGGCTCATTATACTATATGTATTATACGGCACATGCACAGGCTTCTGTCCAATGAGCACACTTGGTTCCTCTCCCGCCCACTCAACTAAGGATCATCTAAGACTCAAGTTGAGTCCTGATAAGTGGGCCCGAGTGCGCCACATCCCTGCTACCCTCTAACAAGGAGCATGCCCAAGTCGGCTATTCACAAATGCAGGGAGCGTCACCGCATGCTCAGTTGGATCGGGAAGAAGGTGAGTTTACTGAGTGATCTTACCCAGCAGGGCATCTCGAATTTGAATGCCCCAGGGGAAGCAAGTATGCCTGCCCTGGAGTCTCATAGACTCCAGGGTGGGTTTTGGTCCACTTTAAGTATGTTACTTGTCTCACCCTCCTGTAACTTTCTACAGTGCCATGGAATACGATGGTGCTTTATGAATAAATAATAATAAATAGGTGATTGCATTTGCAGGGTGATTGAGAAAAAGTCTGCATGCAGAGTTTTGGGAGCAATTGCGCTAGCAATCGCTCAATAGCAAAGAGCAATTGTTCCTAAAACAGTGGCAAATGGCTAGGACAGGGTGATTGTGTTGCGATAGTGATTACCTCTGTCACAACGCGGTCACGGCAGTGTGAACCAGGCATAATCTCTATTATAGTGTTGCAGCAAAAAAAGAACACTAACATGCTGCTAACCCTGCCCCAAACTGTCTTATATTAAAATAAACATTCTGAATGGAGACTTGAATAATGTTTCACACTGACAGGAAGTAAGCACAAAACAATGATAATTGGGTGTGCTTAGTAAAGCATTCGTCATAAAAGGTGAACTTGTGACATCTAAGGTTAAAGACAATTCAAGCAAATTGTTTGAGGAGCACACTTTCATTCTCAGTACAGAGCTTGGCTTTTTGAAGCCACTGCTATTGTTATACTAGTCATTATGCGCATTATGATATTCATGTAGAATCAATATGATGTTTCCTGCTGCTTATTTTCAATGCTCAGCAATTTTGTTACACTGACGAGGCGGATGAGTTAAGGCTACAATAAGTTGTTCACCATATGGAGGCTTTCGGGTATAGTGAGCTGGGGACCCTATCTAGCGGGTGATGCTCTGGCAGAATTATCATCGTTGCGTCTCCTGCGCCAGGAGCATTTGTTGTTTGTATCATGATAGGGCGGGCGTCCCTGCCTCTAGCCCTCTTGTGCCGGCGGTTCACCTACCCCCCCCCCCCCCCCTGCGACAGTCAGCCCTCAGGGGGGACGCCGGCAGGGGGTACCTGCCCATTTAAAAAAAAAAACGAAAAAAAAACAGCCTGGAGAGACCTTATCTCGCTCGGCTACTGGAGAATCCAAGAGTAAGAAGCGGCACTTCTAGCTGGGTTACTTGGACTTACTGTTGATGATTTTACAGCGAGCCTGATGTTTTCCTCGGGCGAGGATATAGGCTCCCTGATGTTAAGGAGAAGTTGCTGACTTCTGTGTTTGAGTTTACATGTTGTGTCTCCTAAAACGGCTAAGAGGAAGCAGGGTCCGACCTGTGAGTCAGAGGTTGTCTCCCCTGAGCAGGCCCATTCTTCCACTATGGTTCTAGGTCTGGGATTGGCCTTCTAAACTATCTTCGATGTCCGAGGGACTTGACAGGCGGTGTCCCTTCCCCCTGGAGCTGATCCGCCTCTGGTCCCGTCCCCCCGATACGGATCCCCCCTTTCGGGGTTATCCAACTCTACGGTTTTGTCGTCATCCTATACTGCTTCTTTGCGCGACCCAGCTGCCAGGCGTGTTTTTTTCTGCTGGCGTATCATGCCCTCACTCTGTGGGTACTGGGCTTCGCCCTGTCCGTGCCGCGGCCATTGTCTCCTTAGCCATTGGAAGAAGGTGAGTCCCTTGCCGTTATGGCCTAGTATTGTCAGAGGGCGGAGGAGTATAAATACCTCATAGCCTGTGTGGATTTTATTACTTCTGTAGTCTTGGCTATGGACGATTGTGTCTGGCTTGGCGCCGGGGTTCGGCCGTGCTTGGCGCGTTCGCCGCTCGTTCTGGCTGTGGCAGTGGTCGTCTGTCTCTGCGACCGGGCAGTCTCTCACCAGTTTCCCCCCTCCAGGGCTCAGATTGTTCGGGGTGCGGTTGGTCCTTCTAGCCAAGAAAGGAAGGCTTCCTCTGTGACGGTAGCCGGCGTGGTCCTTTCGGCATTCATCTGCCTATCGCTCCTTGGAGGAGGAGGAGGCTCTTCATTTTCTGTTGGCTGCAGATTCTCCTGGGGTCGAGGTTGGTCTCACAGCTGACCCACTCCCTCCTGGGGAGCTAAGTCCAAGCCTCCTGTCTAGCCTTCTCCGACATGAGGGAACGCCCTCACCCACCTGGGTCGGGGGGGACGTTCCTGCCCTTGCTCACATCACAAGACTGCTCATCTCGGATCGGTGGCTTCCAGAGGCGGTTCCTCTGGGTTCTAAATAGAACTGGCAGTTTTGGCTGTCTTCAAGTTTTTTCTTCGATCCCGGGTTCCCTGAACATGTTGACGGCGCAGGGCCTAGGTGAGGTCATTTCACGTCTTCTGCTTTCAGGAGTGATTGTCCCTTGTCTCGCCAGGAATGGAGGCTAGGGATCTACTCCAATCTGTCCCAGTGCCAAGAATAACGGGTGCTGATTACTGTCCTGGACCGGTGGGGTCTCAACAGGTTGTCAGTGTCAGACTTTTTCGCTTGGAGACCTTATGGTCCGTAGTGTGTACGCCTTGCCGGCGGTTTCATGACCAAGGTGGACATCAAGGAGCTTATCTCTACTTCCCTATTTTCCAGGGCCATCAGAATTTCTGAGGTTGCCCGGGTGGATCAGCTTTTCTAGTTGTGGCTCTGCCGTTTTTGGATAGCTTCAGCCTCTCGTGTGTTCACCAGGTGCTGACAGGCTAATTGGCTATCCCGAGGATCTGGGACCTGGGTCCTTCTTGATCTGGACTTTTGATGATGCAGCTCAGTCCCTTCAGTAGGCCTAGAAAGACACCCGTCGGTGTTATTCACTTTCGAGGTTTTCGGATAGTTATCCTTACACAGGTCTTCTTTTATTCTAAGTATGTCACACACCCCACTTCAAACATTAATAATTACAATAGGGTTAATGCACCGCTAGGTGGCAGCATTGCAGAGAATCTCCAAAAACTTCAACAGGCCCCTCCCGGTCTATACATACCTGGTACCTCCCAAGAACCTCCCAGTGTTGTTCTCTGCAAGGTGGCGACAAGACAGAAGAAAGAAGTCTCCTGCTTGCAGGTAGCCGGGGTATCCCCCCGGCCCCCCCCCCCCCCCGTGGTCTATTTCTGCCCGGCTCTTGTTTGGTAGTATATCTGTTTACTGGCAGCCTCCCAGCTTCGGCTGTAGGCCGGGCAAAAGGTAGCCGGCACCCTTGGTGCCTAGGAGATTGGCTCCTCCGCTCGACCCTTCATTGCGGGGCATAGCGGGATTCCCGGAGTGGTGATCCGGATGTGGGATGCCCCCATTTAATAGTAGGTTAGCGGTCAGGATGTGCCTAGCCCTGGGACTTTAGTTATTCAACGCTCCGGGGTGTGTGGCGCGCTTTGGGACCGGTGACATGGTGTGTGAGTGTGGCTGCTGCGCTGCTGTATTGTGAGGGCTTATGCGCTGTTTACTGTGGCGATTTTTTATTGAGGATCTGCCTTGTGTGTCTTTGTTTTTTGTCACTGCTGTTGGCGTAAATGGCGTCTCTCCCCTCAGGAGCCGGGGGGGCGGGGCCTCGCGGCGCGCTGCGTGTGTGTCCTGTTGTGTGCGCACTTGGGACCGGCAGGTTGCTCCGCCGGTCCCGTCTTGAGGCTGAGCGCGGTCTCTGTCTCTGGCGCTGACGCTGCAGGGGGGCGGGACCGCGCGTGCGCGGGCCGCGCGCTGATTGGTTGTTCCGGAGGGGCGGGGCCTTCTCGGCTCCCGCGCTCCCGGGGCTCGTCTTCCCCTCCCTCTCTTCTCGGAGCGGTGTTCGGGCCGCCATCTTCTGTGGTGCCTCTCTGCGCTGGTGATCTCTCTCAGGTAGGCGTTTTCTGATATCTTGCGGGGGATGTTCACATAAGGTTGTGGCCTGGCCCCCCGTATTACGTCCCCTCCTTCTCCCGCCTCCTCGCTCCTGCACGTCTTTTAAAGTGTGGGTTGTGTGTTTTAACCATCTCTTTTTGTCTATGGTTAATGGGGGGGGGGGGAGGGGGGTTGTATGTTATGCTTGTATGCTTGTATAGGTATTATTGGGCCTGGATTGACTCTTGTCCCTCTTCTTTTGTGTCTTTCAGATCCTGGGATCCCGTCTGGCAGGGCTCTCCCGGTCTTATATACCTGCCTTGTGGGGGGTGTTTTCATTAAACTATATATATTTATATATTAAGGGTTTTTATGCTATTCCCCTGGGTCAGGATCTTTTGACAATCTTTAGACAATTGTTAGGTTATTAAGGGGCATCCCGGGTCGCGTACCGCATAAATCCCTGGGTTCTGCGAATACCATAAATTTCACCACATGGAGGCTGCCACAGATACCGGGAATGGTTCTTCGGGACAATCCAAGGTGTGCGGGGGTTGTGGGACTCCGCTCCAGGGAGATGATGTCATTTTGTGTATCCCTTGTGCACAGCAGAACATTGCACGGCAGTCCAGTACTCCGGTGCCTAGCACTTCGTCAGCCGCGCCATCTCCCTCTCCCCCTCGCTTATTCCGGACCCCGTGTGACGTTGTCCTGGGCGGGGATTCGCTAAGCGGAAGCATCTGTCTCCGCCTCCGCCGGATTCAGATGAGAAGTTGTGGGAGGTCTGGATTGGTCGGATCGTCCCCTTGAAGATGGTGAGCTCATTGAGGAAGAAGATTCTGATGTTCAGCAGTTGCTGGGTTCTGAGGGGGATCAGGCTGACGGCCTCCCTCTCGATTCCTCTACCATTCTGAGCCAGATGTTTGAGGTTTTGGATTTGGATCCTCCGGTGGTTGCTCCTAGGCCTAAGGGTCAGCTTTTTGGGGTGTCCAAGCAGCGTTTGGAGTTTCCCAGCCAACAGCATTTTGAAGAAATTGTTTTCAAGCAATGGGAGCAACCTACACATCTTGTTGGTGTGCCGTCTAGCTGGGATAGGAAGTATCCCTTCCCGGCGGACTTGATGAAGCGTTGGTCTGTCCCCCCGGAGGTAGATACTCCGGTCTTGGGACTGTCCAACACGGCGGTCGTGCATTCCCCTGACACGACTTCGCTCAGGGACGGCGAGGATCGCCGGGTTGATCAGCTTGCCCGTCATGGTTTTGTATGTGCGGGTTCGGTGTTAAGGCCTGTCTGTGCTTCGGCTCTTTTGACTTTTGCTGTCAGGTCTATTGTCAGGGACTTGGGTGTGGATCTCGAGCCCACCAGTGATGAGTCCCTTGCGCTTAAGCGCTGCGATTCTTTCTTGTCTTTTATCCTGGCCGCTCCAGAGGATGCCATGTTGATGTGTGGCAGGGCTACTGCCTTGCTGGTGGCTATCCGGCGCTGTGTGTGGTTGAGACAGTGGACGGCTGATTTTAATTCTAAAAGATCGCTCACGGCTCTGCCCTTTTTGGGTTTGAGGCTTTTTGGTGAGAGGCTGGATTCTGTTGCCAAGGGAGGTAAGTTGGTTCTGGAGGGAGTTCCCGCCATTCTCATGGCTCCACGGTGGCCAAGGCGGGTGTGGTTCGCGGACATCGTTCGTCTGGCCGTAGATCGGTTCGATCTGCCGCTTCGGCCAGATCTTCTCACTCAGGGTCAACTATGTTACCCCAGTTTACAAAAGCTGGCTTTGACGGCTTGGCTGCTGAAACCTCCATCTTAAAGGAGGAGGGTCTTTCGGATGCGGTCATTCGGACTCTTATTAGTGCCAGGAAGAGATCTTCTTCTTCCATCTATTACAGGTATTGGAGATCTTATATTGATTGGTGTGAGGCTAGGTCTTTGCCTTGCCGGGTCTTTTCTGTGTCTAGGATTTTGGAGTTTCTTCAGTCGGGGCTGGACTCCGGTCTTCAGCTGAGTACCTTGAAGGGGCAGGTTTCTGCTTTGTCTATTTTTTTTCCAGAAGTCTTTTGCTAGTCATCCCTTGGTCAAGACCTTTTTCCAGGGGGTTTCGCATGTGCGGCCTCCTAGGAAGCCTTTGCTCCCAGTGTGGGATTTGAATTTGGTTCTTTCTGCTCTTAAGGCTCCTCCTTTTGAGCCTTTGCGGGATGTTGCTTTGTCCATTCTTACTCAGAAGGTTGCCTTTCTGGTGGCCATCACTTCGGTTCGGCGTGTTTCAGAGTTGGCAGCTTTGTCTATTCAGGCTCCTTATTTTGAGGATCATCAGGACAAAGTGGTTTTTCGATACAAGTCAGACTTTCTACCTAAAGTGGTCTCTGCTTTTCATCTTAATCAGGATATTGTTCTTCCTTCCTTGTGTCCTAAGCCTAAGAATGTCAAGGAGAGTGCTTTGCACTGCTTGGATGTGGTACGTTGTGTCAGGTACTATCTACGTGCTACGTCTTCTTTTCGTAAGACTGATGCCTTTTTCGTTGTGCCATGTGGACCTAGGAAGGGTTTGGCTCCGGCCAAATCTTCCATTAGTAAATGGATTCGTCAGGCCATTGTTGGTGCTTATTCGGCTAAAGGGAAGGATCCTCCTTTCCGCGTTACTGCTCACTCTACTCGTGCGGTTGGTGCGTCCTGGGCTTTTCAGCACCAGGCTTCGGTTGAACAAGTGTGTAAGGCTGCAACTTGGTCTTCTGTTCATACTTTTTCTAAGTTCTATAAGGTTGATGTGCGGGCCTCAGCGGATGCTGTTTTTGGCCGCAAGGTTTTGCAGGCTGCAGTGGTTTGAGTTTTTTCTGCGTTATTGCCTGATTCGGATACCCACCCTTTTCTGGACACTGCTGTTGGATGTCCGTATTGTAATTGTTAATGTTTGAAGTGGGGTGTGTGACATACTTAGAATAATACCATTTTGTGAATACTCACCTGTAAAATGGGTATTATAAGTATGTCACACACCCCACTTCACCCGCCCTTTTCGGTATCCTGGCTCTTTATTTGGTGAAGTTTAGTTCTTTACGTTGAGGGTTACATTGTTTGGTTCTGGTACCTTGTCTTACTGCTGTTCTAATACTGGGAGGTTCTTGGGAGGTACCAGGTATGTATAGACCGGGAGGGGCCTGTTGAAGTTTTTGGAGATTCTCTGCAATCTAGCGGTGCGTTAACCCTATTGTAATTATTAATGTTTGAAGTGGGGTGTGTGACATACTTATAATACCCATTTTACAGGTGAGTATTCACAAAATGGTATTTTTCCCTCAAGGGTGAGGTCCTTCTGAACATTACGTTGGACACCTCTCCGGTAGGGGTGTTCCTGCCCAGCTGTAGGCAGCGGTCTTCCAGACGCAGATGCAAGTGCTGGTATTACTGTCTTGTCAGCGACCCTTGATCCATCTGGGGATGCTACTGGTAGG
Organism: Gastrophryne carolinensis; assembly: GCA_027917425.1. NCBI lineage: Eukaryota > Metazoa > Chordata > Amphibia > Anura > Microhylidae > Gastrophryne > Gastrophryne carolinensis. The sequence continues at coordinate 221,723,789 of CM051234.1, forward strand.
CCTAATGGTGTCATGCTTAGAGGCAGTGCCCTTCGCTCAGTTCCACGTGTGACCTCTTCTATTAAAGTGGTGGTGGACTCCAGAACTCTGTCCGTGGACAATTGTTTTCTTACTTCCCGTCGGGGTTTGTCACCACAGATGCCAGTTTGGCCAGCGGGGCCGCAGGTGGCCCTCTTACCCATCATTCTCCTGGAGCTGAGAGTGATCTTTTGTGCTTCTTTACTTGATTCCCAATCTCTGGGGTCCTGCGATCCAGTTTCTTTCGGTCTCCTACATCAATTCACCATGGCGGAACTCGGAGCAAGCGAGTCCTCTAGGAGGCACCTCAGACCGTTATTTGGGCAGAGGAGAATGTGTTCTTCATCTCGGCAGTTTACTCCCCGGGATAGAGAACCAGGAGGCAGACTCCCTGAGCAGGAGTTTCCTTGCGCCTGGGGGAATGAGCCTCAGCAGCGAGACCTTCAGGCTCTGTGTCTCCGCTGGGTTCCACAGGACGTGGATCTGTCTGCGTCCAGACACAATCTCAAGCTCCCTAGTTCGTCTCCCTCTCTAGAGATCTTCTGGTCATTTGCCACTGTCGCTCTGGCAATTCCTTGGACGGAGTGCTTTTCTGATGTTTTCTTTCTGTTTCCACTCCTGGGCAGAGTGCTGCACAAGTTAGCCAGGGAGGGGTACCTGCCTTCCTAGTGGCTCCTCGCTGGCTGATTTGGAGTTGTTGTTGCGGACATTAGGCTTGATTCAGATTCGTCTGGACTTCCGTAGCTGTCTGTGAAAGTTTTAGTGAATGTTTGTCATTTTTTTGGGAGGGGTACCTGCCTTCCTAGTGGCTCCTCGCTGGCTGATTTGGAGTTGTTGTTGCGGACATTAGGCTTGATTCAGATTCGTCTGGACTTCCGTAGCTGTCTGTGAAAGTTTTAGTGAATGTTTGTCATTTTTTTGCTTTTTTTCATTCATTTTTCATTCGTACGAACATTCGGGAAAATGCGTATATGCGCTTTCGATGAACGAAAGCAAATCGGATCATTTGCGTTAGCTCAGATCATTTTCCAAATAAAATCTGATATTTTTTGTTCGTTCAGATAACTTACATTGTTGGGATGGGCTTGCATCTGATTCAGAGAGCTGATTTCCGACGGACCACCATCCTATAAATCCGTTTCATTTCCGATCCACTTACGGGACCTTTGAGGGCTCGGATTGCTATTGTTGAACATGTTTTGCGGCTATGTGGAGGAGTCTGCGCGCCTTTAGCACCAAGGCATTGCATGTACCACCATAGCCGAGGCCATAAATTGTATAGCAATGCATACCTGAATCAATACATTTAATGTATGCCTTATAGAAGCATTTTAATGCTGACCTTAATTAGTCCTTAGCATGTAAACATTTATTTTCCCACACATCCATATAATTGCTATATTTTTTTCGACTTATGTCCTTTGTGAATTATATTTGGATTGTTGAACTTGAATCTTAATTTGTTGTAGGAGTTATTGTTTTAGTCGGTTACCTTTGCTTTGTGCAATTATTTTATATTTGGTTGCAGGAACCGCAAGATGTGCCACTCGCACAACATACAAAGCAGTGTTTGGTCCAGCTATGCGATTCCTCAGTGTTCTTGCAGGGCATCCAGGGTCGTCCCATGATGCTTATATATTGCAGAGCTCCGGCTTATTTCGTCAGTTTGAGTCAGGAGAATTATCTGGTGAATGGCTCCTGGGTAAGTTTGCTCACATTCCATCAATCCATTTTCACTGTATGGCAATGAATATAATTGATGACTCATGTCTTAACCTATGGCCGTTTTTAGCCCTTGATGACATGTTAAACAATATTGTAGCTTAGAATGTGTATTTTATGTTAGTATTTTTAAATTCTTTCAAGGGATTCTGGATATCCACTCCTGCCCTTGCTCCTGATGCCCGTTCTTTGCCTGCAGAATGCGGGCCAGGAGTTCTCTAATCGGGCACTATGCAAAACCCGGGCCGTGGTGGCGAGGGCCCCTCTGGCTTTTGAAGTCCAGATTTAGGTGTTTGGACCATACGGGGGGGGGGGGGCACTGCAGTATGACCCCAACAAGGTTATACCAATTTAATTTCCGTTTTTTAACAGGGACCACATGTGCCAGAGTGGTACAACTGAGTGTCAGGGTCCTCCAGTTGGTGGGTGAGATGCAGGAGCTGCGCAACTCGTTGGGGACCACAGATGAAGAATAATGTTTTGTGGCCTGCCATTGCTATGTATTTAGTTTTTTATAATTGTAAAAATTTGAAATTTTCAAAATTTTTTAAAATTTTATATTTTATGATGGAATAAAAAAAATGTTTCAATGTCATTTCATTTACAAAATACATTAACACAAAACTAATGGGCCCAGAAATAGTTAAAGATGATATTCACATGACCGAGAAGTGATTTGGGTAAGTTTTAGGGGGCTAAAAGGGAAGAAGAACCTAACCAAGAAGTGGTTTGGGTGAGCTTTAAGGGTTCAAAAGGGAAGATGGAGGATAGTGCTAAGTGCTTTAGCTAAACATTAGTAGAAGTGAGGGTGGCAAATATGTAGGCGAGCACTTTAATGAGTTAAGTTTGTAGTGCGCAGGCGCAAGATCGTCAGGATTTCCGGACAGAGGATTATTTATTGAAAAAGGGAAGGGGAAACATAAAGGATTCGTGGGAGGATACGATGGGAAAAGGGCAAACACGAAAGCCTACGTTGTAACATGTGAAAATGAAACAAAAAAGTCACGCTGGAAAATGACATCCTCGTATTCATAATCTGCCGTACGAACGGACGGAAACTTTACAGAAGGATTGCAATGCATGCATAGAGTCGCTCGCACACTCATACGAGAGCGGAAACATTTAAAAAAAAAAACAGATCGGCACTAAAACGAAAGTATTTTTTTGTCTCTCTGAATCGAGCCTATTGTTCGGATGTCAGTGGACCGCTATCTCTTGTCCGACGACTCACATAGGGGTCGCAATGGCTCCCCTTCGACAGACTTGGTTTTACAGCCTGGCTTGAAATCGCTGCCTCTTGGTAAGGGGTGGTCTGATAAGGTTGTTCAGGCCATGAGTCAGGCGCGGAAGAAGTCTTCTTCCATGTTTTACCTTAGAGTTTGCATGTCTACTTCTCTTGGCAAATGCAAGAGTTTTTTCCTAATAGTTACTCTGGTTTGTCCACCGCGTAAGCCTTTTAACCGTTGTGTATTGATTTTGGTGCCTTCTGATCTACAGGGTCTCCCTTTGAATCTTGTGTGACGTTGCATTGGCTGTCTGGACCATGAAGATGGTGCTTTTGGTGGCTTCGCCTCGGTGCACCGTGTGTCAGATCTGGCAGGCCTTTGTATGAAGTCTCATTATTGTGAGTGGCATAGGTTAAGGTGGTTTCTCGCTTAAACCCTATGTCAATTTTTTTTAATTAACCCTTTGTGTTCTGTCATCCAGCAGCTATAAAAGGCTTCTAGCAGGTGAGCAGAAGCCAGTGATCGCCGAGGGACACAGTGCTCCAGGATGGATGGGAGGTAAGTATTAAAAAAAAAATAATAAAATAATTTTTTCTCTTTGTGTGTGTGTGTTTTTTTTACTTTTAACCGCTTGTGAACTGGTAAGGGGTCCATGACCCCTATACCAGTTCACAAGGCTGGGAGGGGTGGCAAGTCACCTGCGACTAGCGGGTGACTTGCCATTAACCCCCGGCATCCCCATTACCTGCCTCCCCAAAGGCCAGGGGGGGGCAGAAGAGCCCGGGCCCACGGGCTATGCGGGCTTGTAGCCTGCAGGGCCAGGGGCCGCAAAAACTGGCCCCTGTGCCCTGTTTCTACAAGCCCTGCATAGCTGGTCCCGGGCTGGTTACTTCAGGTAAGGGGGACCCCATGTCAATTTTTTGGGGGATTAAAATGGGGACCCTATGTCATTTTTTTCTCGATTTAACCCTTTGTAGTTTGGATGGTAGTTGTATTTTATTTGTAAATGTTATAAAGTACTTGTTTCAGTTAAGGGGGTCTCCTGGGCAGGAACGGGGGGCTACTGATAAATATGTGGTACCGTTCTAATCGGTAGAAATGGGGCTTTCACATGCAATATGATTTTCCTTAATAAAATACATTTTTTATTTAAAATAAAGGAGTCAATTTTCTAAAAATGTATTTTTTTTTTTTACTTAATAATATTGTAAAAAACAAAATAAAATTTACAAGACATTTCATGTTAAAGCCTAAACTCTGCTGCCAAAATATATATAATTTTCCTGAAAATTCCAGCAAAAATCGCGCATAAAATGGAGCAAAATGGGGAAAAATGACCTGTCAATAGAGGGTGACAAAATCTCAAGTAGGCTGGCAATTAAAAGGGTTAAAAGTACCTATGCATGTTGGGTATTGTTCTGTTCGGGGGACCTTGCGCTTTCAGACTTAGCTGGTTTTTTCTGGTTTGCATATTTATATTTTAGGAAAAGGTGTTTTTTATTCAGCTTTTTTATACATTTTTTAGGGAAACCCTGCGCAACCAAAGAATTCTTTGAGGGATTAATTCCAGAAAGATGAGCCCACTACAACAAGTTGGGTACGCTTAGAAAGCTTAACATGTGTACTTTCAGGGAATATATGGTTTATGGGGGTATTCCAAATGTAAAGGGTTGTTTTGGTTGAAAAATCGCAAGGTGCGCACTTTGTCTGCAGAGCTGAAATTTTCAAGTAAAATTACCATTACGCACATGCTTTACTTTGGGGTGTTTGCCAACTCTTCCCTTGTATGGAGAAATGGAAAATTGAACACCCATAAACGTAATTGCATTCAAAGTGAGAATGTTTTTTAATGCTGGTGATTAATATATATACAGTGGTTACTGATAATATATACAACAATATATACAGGCATAAGACAATACACTATGTGCAAAGTGCAGACCGCAGGACATAGAGGTATCCAGCATATATTTAAGAGTCATTGCTTATGTGCAGCTTAAGTATCCAAGTTGATAGCATAATGAAATAAACAGAAATGGTTTAAGTTGCTGCAGGCAACGAATCCAAACTCATCCAGACCATGAAGCATAGAACAGAATCATAAATAACAAAAGACTTACTAAAGCAAGCACCAAGACTGTGATACCAGGTGGACCAAAGGAACTCGACGTTTCGACTGACAAGCAGTCTTTATCAAGAGAAGCGGTGTCCATACTGTGTGGAAGCGGGTTTATATACTGCTGCTGCCTCCAGATTAATCAGAATGGCGCCGGTCGGTTGCGCTCTCATTGGCGCATGCCGATCGCGTCATCAGTGCGCGTCCATGTCCGTCCCGGCCACACCAGGCCTCAGTGTCAATCCTGACACCGCAGGCCGGAAGTGGCGCGCGGGGCTTGACAGGAAGCTACACAAATATGAATGGGAATACTACCAAGAAAATGGCGGCGTACATAAGTGGCGACAAAACTGTAGCAGCGTGACGGCGCCGATGGGTGGAGCTGTGTGATAGCCAGAAGATCATTGCAGGGAGGGGGCGTGTCATCATAACAGCGCTGTTGCGTTTATCGTTAGCTGGAAAGTTCATCATAATAAAGGGCGTATCCCCATATCAGCGCTGTCAATTCTGTCGCTGGCAAGGAGAAATCTGGAGGCAGAGTGCTGCACCACCGAGGTGGAGAGGCACTGTCAGTGTGCCAGGGACCGGAGGCAGCAGATGCAGTACTACAAAGTGAGAAACACAAACAATGGTTAAAAAAACAAAAAATGTTAAAGTTAAAAGACACCTGGGCATGCTCAAGATTGTGAGCATGCCTGTAAATAAACATTATCGCTCAAGTATCCCAAATGAGAAGACCGTGTATGCAAGGCTAGTAATGAGAAAATGATTTAAAAGAAAACAGAGAAATCCATTTCCTCATTCATACCCATAGGATATAATGTGCTGAGTTGGTGAATCCAGTACAGTTCACGCTGCAGCATTTTTCTTTCAAAATTCCCACCTCTTTTAGGGGGTTGAACAACTTCTATGACAACAAATCTAAGCTGACAAATTGAATGACTTGCTTCCAAGAAATGTCTAGCAACTGGGGATTCCATTTTACCATTTCTTATATTGGAACGGTGTTCGCTCACCCTTTGTCTTATTTCTCTATTGGTCTTACCCACATAGCCTTTGCCACAGGGGCATTTAAGTAAATAGATCACGTTTTTAGATGCGCAGTTAGCAAAACTACGTATCTCATACCGTTTACCCGAACTAGGGTGGGTAAAGAAACGGGTTTTATAAGTGAAGCCACACTGTGCGCAATGACCACCCGTTTCTTTACCCACCCTAGTTCGGGTAAACGGTATGAGATACGTAGTTTTGCTAACTGCGCATCTAAAAACGTGATCTATTTACTTAAATGCCCCTGTGGCAAAGGCTATGTGGGTAAGACCAATAGAGAAATAAGACAAAGGGTGAGCGAACACCGTTCCAATATAAGAAATGGTAAAATGGAATCCCCAGTTGCTAGACATTTCTTGGAAGCAAGTCATTCAATTTGTCAGCTTAGATTTGTTGTCATAGAAGTTGTTCAACCCCCTAAAAGAGGTGGGAATTTTGAAAGAAAAATGCTGCAGCGTGAACTGTACTGGATTCACCAACTCAGCACATTATATCCTATGGGTATGAATGAGGAAATGGATTTCTCTGTTTTCTTTTAAATCATTTTCTCATTACTAGCCTTGCATACACGGTCTTCTCATTTGGGATACTTGAGCGATAATGTTTATTTACAGGCATGCTCACAATCTTGAGCATGCCCAGGTGTCTTTTAACTTTAACATTTTTTGTTTTTTTAACCATTGTTTGTGTTTCTCACTTTGTAGTACTGCATCTGCTGCCTCCGGTCCCTGGCACACTGACAGTGCCTCTCCACCTCGGTGGTGCAGCACTCTGCCTCCAGATTTCTCCTTGCCAGCGACAGAATTGACAGCGCTGATATGGGGATACGCCCTTTATTATGATGAACTTTCCAGCTAACGATAAACGCAACAGCGCTGTTATGATGACACGCCCCCTCCCTGCAATGATCTTCTGGCTATCACACAGCTCCACCCATCGGCGCCGTCACGCTGCTACAGTTTTGTCGCCACTTATGTACGCCGCCATTTTCTTGGTAGTATTCCCATTCATATTTGTGTAGCTTCCTGTCAAGCCCCGCGCGCCACTTCCGGCCTGCGGTGTCAGGATTGACACTGAGGCCTGGTGTGGCCGGGACGGACATGGACGCGCACTGATGACGCGATCGGCATGCGCCAATGAGAGCGCAACCGACCGGCGCCATTCTGATTAATCTGGAGGCAGCAGCAGTATATAAACCCGCTTCCACACAGTATGGACACCGCTTCTCTTGATAAAGACTGCTTGTCAGTCGAAACGTCGAGTTCCTTTGGTCCACCTGGTATCACAGTCTTGGTGCTTGCTTTAGTAAGTCTTTTGTTATTTATGATTCTGTTCTATGCTTCATGGTCTGGATGAGTTTGGATTCGTTGCCTGCAGCAACTTAAACCATTTCTGTTTATTTCATTATGCTATCAACTTGGATACTTAAGCTGCACATAAGCAATGACTCTTAAATATATGCTGGATACCTCTATGTCCTGCGGTCTGCACTTTGCACATAGTGTATTGTCTTATGCCTGTATATATTGTTGTATATATTATCAGTAACCACTGTATATATATTAATCACCAGCATTAAAAAACATTCTCACTTTGAATGCAATTACGTTTATGGGTGTTCAATTTTCCATTTCTCCATACAAGTATTGTCACTGTGCACAGAGTGGATGCACAGGGAATCTTAGAACCCCTTACCCTATTTGACTTTTATTTTCTATAAGTGTGCTATCACCTTTCAATTAACATTGCCAACTCTTCCCTTGACAGTAGCTATGCATGTTGGGTATCGTTCTGTTTGGGACATGTTGCTTTTTCAGATTAAGCTTGTTTTTTCTTGTTTGTATATAGTTTTTTTTAGAAAAATGTGGCTTTGATTCTGCTTTTTTATCCTTTTTTTAGGGAAACTCTTTGCAACCAAAGAATACATTGAGGGATTACTTCCAGAAAACTATGGCCACATCAACAAGCCTAGTACACCTAGAAAGCTTGAGGTATGTACTTCCAGAGAATATATAGTTTGTTGGGGGTATTTCAAATGTAAAGGGTTGTTTTTCTGGAAAAACTGCAAGGTGCACATATTGCATAGCATAGTTGTATTTTATCTGAAAATCCCCTAAAGCGCTATTTCAGTTTGGGGGAGTCTCCTGGGCAGGATAGGGTGTCTACCTATACATATGTGGTACTGCTGTGACCGGGAGAAATTGGGGTTTCACACACAATAAGATTTTATTGACAAATAAAAAAAACTACAAATTGTAAAAAATAGTTTTTTTTTTTTGCACATATTTCACCCAGAAATATTGAGAATATACCTAAAAAATGACAAACAAGACATTTTATGTTAAAGCCCAGACTCTGCTGAAAAAAACAATATATAATTTTCCTGGAAAATCCCTGGAAATCCCTTAAAAAAATCACATTTGAACATGGGAAGCGCAAAATAGTGCAAAATAGTCTGGCAACAAAGGGTGACAAAAACTCCAGGTAGCTTGGCACTTAAAGGGTTAATATGGCTGGAGCCAGGAGGGAGTAAGCCTGGCCAGCCTTGCGATGCTGGATGCCTGTTGCCTTATGGTGGTGTCCTTTCTTTCTAGGGGGAGAAGCCCAAGGAAAAGGAGACTAAATCTGATGGTCATAAAGAGGCAAAAAACGGTCTAGAACCCCTGTATGACCTGTAATACTGTGCACCACACAGATTGGGCTACAATGTGTCAGTTTTGTATTGAGAATCTGGCTGAGGAGGACCTGGGGGGGGGGGTGAAAAATCTGTTAGACTCAATTAGGGAGGAGATGGTTGATACCTTTGCTACTTATAAGACCTTTAGTCAGCAAAGTAAGCCAGTCTCAGTAGCCCAGGTGGGCCCAAGTCCCTCCCCTACGCCCGTCCTCCCCCCCCCCCCCCTGCGCTGGTACCCTCTCAGGAGTCAGGAACTGTGCTCAGAGAGAGTTGCCTCTTTTGCTGAGTAGTTACCGTCCTCAGAGGAATCCTTGCAAGCATAAGACGATAGGAACATGGGGCAACCAGTTAGACTGAGATCCTCTAGTTCAATCTTCGCTACTATGAACATAGAGCGAGAAGATCAGCCCATGTTCATCCAGGATAGAATGTACCAAAGTTTGCAGGAGGATAAAGGTTCAAGTTTTTCCATCCTTCAGTTTTTAAGGATATTATCAAAGGGAAATGTCCACTCCATAAACAAGGTTCTTTTTTCCAAAATCCCTCAGGGAGAAGTTTGCTTTTGAGGAAGATGATCTCACTCCCTGATCAAAGTGCCCTAAGGTGGATGCCCCCCTGGCGCAACTTTCTAACCTGTTCTGCGGGCTAATGCAAAATCAGCCACCTTGCTAAATTGTGCAAGTAGGGCCATCTGGCTTAAGTCTTGGTCGGGGGACAGCATGTCAAAGAATTTTCTTTTTGGGTCCGACATAGAGTCAGTGTTAACCAGATCTTTGGAGAGGAGCAAAATTTTTCCCCTAAAGAGGAAACCTTCGCAACCCATTAAGATATCAGCCCCGAAGAAACCTTGCTTTTCCCAGAAAGATTCAGGAAGGGGGACCCAATGAAGGTCTGGACTCAGCAGAGGGCCAAGGACGGTAATATGGCAGGGGGGATTTTATTCAACCTACCTCAGGGCACTAAGCAACGGTGCCGACAGCAGTCCCCAGGTGGGGGGGAGGCTCCTGCACTACTACCTAGCCTGACAGGAGGTAATTAAGAACCCCTATATTCTGCAGATTATAGAGGCAGGGGACAAGATAGAATTTTCCCACAGGCCAAGAGATTTATTTTTGGTAACAAATCTTTCTCAGGACCTAGTGGAGAGAGAAGCTCTTCCCTCAGTGATTGCAGAACTGAGAGAAAACCTAGTAATATAGGAGGTACCATTTTTTCTAAGAAACACAGGTTACTATCCCCACGTGTTTTTAGCTCTTAAACCGTCAGGGAAATTGACTCATCCTGAATCTAAAGAAGCTGAATCACCTGGTGAGAAATAAAAGATTCAGGATGGAGTCAATCTACTCTGTTTGGAACATCATGCAGAAGGATACCTTCTTGGCATCCACAGACCTGCAGAATGCCTACTTGCATGTTCCCATTCATCCAGACTACCAGAAGTTCTTAAGATTTGCAGTCAAAATAGTCTACAGATGGCAATAGTGCTTTTAAAGTGCCTTGGGTGGCTAGTAAATTTTGAAAAATCCAGCCTAGAACCCTGGTCAACCTGGCAGTACTAAGGTTATTTATTGGACACCCAGCAGGAGAAAAGGTAGTAAAAATGCAGGAAAGAATTTCCCGTACTCTGAGATACCAGAGTTATCTCAGAGAGATCTCCTCTTTGATAGGTTCAATGACTTCTGCCATTCCTGCTCTAACCCAGGCCCAGCATCCCTCCAGGCCACTGCAAAACTTTTTGGGACAGACAGCCGGAGTCTTTGGATACAGTAGTCAAACTGTCAGGTCCGTGAGATCCAGCCTCCCATGGTGGGCCTTGACAGCAAATCTATCCAAGGGGAGATACTGGAGACAAAAGGATCCCCTACTGATAACTACGGATGCCATCAGTCAGGGGTGGGTATCTCACTATTCCATCTTTCAGTGGCAGGGTTCCTGGGATGCGACGATGACCTGAAAATCCTCAAACTTCAAAGAGCTCTTGGTGGTAAAGTTGGCACTTCAAAAGTTAGGGAATCAGGCATGGGACAGACACATTCAAATCCTCTCAGATAACGCTACTATGGTATCATACCTAAACCACCAAGGGGGGTCAATGTTCAAGGAGCTGGGGGGTCTGGCCAATGCCATCTTCTCTCTGGTGGAAGGCAAGATGGGGTTGGTCAGAGTTATCCACATAAGTCTGCAATGTCCTGGTAGACTGTCTTAAATTCACCTCCCGGCAGTGCTGGGAACTTTTCCTTTCCTGATTTTTTAGTTAAAATCACTGGAGCCGAAGGGGAGGGATTTAATGCTTTTCCAGTTTGTGTTTCCTCTTCCAGGTGGAAGGAGACAAACGGCAAGCCGGAAACACCATTACTGGTAAGTCTAACTGCGGTTTTAACTTAGGTGGAGTCTCCTGGGCAGGAAAGGGTGTCTACAATACATATGTGGTACCATTGTAACCAGGAGAAATTGGGCTTTTACAACGCAATATGATTTTAATTAAAAACTTACATTTTTTTATTACAAATACACTACAAATTAAAAATATTTCACCCAGAAATATTGAGAATACTTTAAAACAACTGAACATTTAAGTGCAAAATAATGAGAAATGGTCTGGCAACAGAGGCTGGAAGTTAAAGGTTTTAGGGGGAGATCTTACATTAACTGGACATGGTCAAGATGTCCAAGGACTACCTGACCAGGACTGACCTAGGACTTGTGCTCACAATGGGCTCCGCAAAGTGGACACAGCTTGGTGTTCCACTATTAGTAGGTGGATTAGGATGGCAGTAGTAGGGCCCTACAAGGCAAAAGACAGGACTTCCCCCTTCTTAGTTAGTCATGCATTCTACAAGAACAGTAGGAGCCTTCCATCAAGCTTCTGTAGACCAAGTCTGTGTGTGTGTGTGTGTGTGTGTGTGTGTGTGTTACATGTAAACTATTATAGGTGAGAGTGTGGTATAAATAGATCCAAGAAAAACAGAGGAGTACCTAAATTGTATGGGAGCATATCTTGGCATTGGGTACATCAGCCTGTATTAGTGGTCATGAAGTTGTGTAAGGGCCCTTGATTTCAAATGGTATAGAATGGAACTTCAATATTACTGGTGGGACAGGTAGTTATATAGGGGCTCTTCGATCTATCAATGGCCATAGGGTGGTAGTTGATACTTTTGAATGGTATCATTATATCTGGAGGCGGAGTATAGGGACTATAGAGATCTGTTGCTTGTGTCCCAGAATACCCAAAATCCTTGGTGCACACTACCTCTGAGTATTGCTATTCAAGCTCTTTTAGGTTTAATAGACAGTCTGATAAAATCATGAAGTTACCTTCAGTTATTTCTACCCTCTTTTTACACGAGTCAAATCGAGAAAAAATGTTCCCAAAAAGATATTTAACCCTTTAAATGCCAAGCACGTAGTTTCTACGTGGTTGCTTCTCCTACCGTTAAGTGCCAAGCACGTAGAAACTACGTGCCTGGCATTTCCCCCAAACAGTTAAAAAATAGAAAAAAAAAATCACTTACCTCCGGTATCCCTGTGAAGCCTGGGGTCCCCTCTTCCTTGGGGGGGCATCCGATCGCCCCCCCGTCGTCCTCCGTCTTCAGGGGGGGCCCGAAACCAGCCGCCCCCCCCCCCCCCCGTTTCCAGCGCTGATCGCCGCTGTAAAAAAAAAAAAAAAATAAAACTGTCATTTACTCACCTCCGCGCCCGAGCCTTCTGTCCGGGTCTCCTCTTCACCAGGGGGGGGTCCGATCCCCCCCCTGGGCTGCGCAGGCTTCAGGTGAGGACCCTCTTCCGGGTCCTCACCTCTTGTAATGGCGGCGATGGCCGCCGCCGCTTGGCCCCGCCCATTGTGGGAGGAGCGGGATGACGTCATCCCGCTCCTCCTATACCCCCTCCGAGCTCCGGCATCTGTCAGATGCCGGTGGTGATCGGAGCAGGGCGGGTGTCAGGTGAGGAGGCTCCGATCGGAGCCCCCTCGCCTGTCACCCGCCCTGCGCCGATCACCACCGGCATCTGTCAGTGAGGTGATCGGCGCGGGACAGCGGCGAGGGACGTCGGATCGGAGGTGAGTATGGTGTAAAAAAAGAAAAATAAAGATTTTTTTTTCTCTGTGTGTGTGTCATTTTTTTTACTATTAACCCCTTGTGAACTGGTAAGGGGTCCATGACCCCTATACCAGTTCACAAGGCTGGGGAGATGGCAAGCCACCTGCGCTAGCGGGTGGCTTGCCATTAACCCCTGGCACCCCCATTACCTGCCTCCCCAAAGGCCAGGGGGGGGCAGAAGAGCCCGGGCCCACATGGGCTATGTGGGCTCGTAGGCTGCAGGGTGGGGGGGCCACATAAGCTGGCCCCACCACTCTGTGCCTACAAGCCCCCATAGCTGGTCCCGGGCTGGTTACTGTGGGTAAGGGGGACCCCACGTCAATTTTTTTTTTGATTTTTAAGGGTTTTTAACCCTTAAAAATAAAAAAAAAAATGGGGTCCGCCCCCCCTGGGAGGGGGGACCCTATGTCATTTTTTTTTTTGATTAACCCTTTGTAATCTGTCATCCAGCAGCTATAAAAGGCTTCTAGCAAGTGAGCAGAAGCCAGTGATCGCCGAGGGACAGAGTGCTCCAGGATGGATGGGAGGTGAGTACAGTGTAAAAAAAAAAAAAAAATTAATAAAATATTTTTTTCTTTATGTGTGTCTGTGTCATTATTTACTTTTAACCCCTTGTGAACTGGTAAGGGGTCCATGACCCCTATACCAGTTCACAAGGCTGGGGGGATGGCAAGCCACCTGCGCTAGCGGGTGGCTTGCCATTAACCCCCGGCACCCCCATTACCTGCCTCCCCAAAGGCCAGGGGGGGGCAGAAGAGCCCGGGCCCACATGGGCTATGTGGGCTCGTAGGCTGCAGGGTGGGGGGGCCACAAAAGCTGGCCCCCCCACTCTGTGCCTACAAGCCCCCATAGCTGGTCCCGGGCTGGTTACTTTGGGTAAGGGGGACCCCACGTCAATTTTTTTTTTGATTTTTAAGGGTTTTTAACCCTTAAAAATCAAAAAAAAATGGGGTCTCCCTCCCCTGGGAGGGGGGACCCTATGTCATTTTTTTTCCCGATTTAACCCTTTGTAGTGTGGATGGTTTTTGTATTTTTTTTGTGAATGTTATAAAATACTTGTTTCAGTTAGGGGGGTCTCCTGGGCAGGAACGGGGGGCTACCGATAAATATGTGGTACCGTTCTAATCGGTAGAAATGGGGCTTTCACATGCAATATGATTTTCCTTAATAAAATACATTTTTTATTTAAAATAAAGGAGTCAATTTTCTAAAAAAATTTATTTATTTATTTATTTATTTTTTCACTTAATAATATTGTAAAAAAAAAAAAAAAAATTACAAACAAGACATTTCATGTTAAAGTCTAAACTCTGCTGCAAAAAATATATATATAATTTTTCTGAAAGTTACAGCAAAAATGGCGCAAAACATGTCGCAAAACATGACGCAAAATGGGGAAAATGGCCTGTCAACAGAGGGTGACAAAATCTCAAGTAGGCTGGCAATTAAAAGGGTTTATAGTACCTATGCATGTTGGGTATTGTTCTGTTCGGGGGACCTTGCGCTTTCAGACTTAGCTTGTTTTTTCTGGTTTGCATATTTATATTTTAGGAAAAGGTGTTTTTTATTCAGCTTTTTTATACATTTTTTAGGGAAACCCTGCGCAACCAAAGAATTCTTTGAGGAATTAATTCCAGAAAGATGAGCCCACTACAACAAGCTGGGTACCCTTAAAAAGCTTAACGTGTGTACTTTCAGGGAATATATGGTTTATGGGGGATATTCCAAATGTAAAGGGTTGTTTTGGTTGAAAAATCGCAAGGTGCGCACTTTGTCTGCAGAGCTGAAATTTTCAAGTAAAATTACCGTTATGCGCATGCTTTACTTTGGGGTGTTTGGCAACTCTTCCCTTGACAGAACCTATGCATGTTGGGTGTTGTTCTGTTCGGGGGATGTTGCGTTTTCAGATTAAACTTGTTTTTTCTTGTTTGTATATAGTTTTTTTAGGAAAATGTGGCTTTGATTCTGCTTTTTTATCCTTTTTTTGGGGAAACTCTTTGCAACCAAAGATTACGTTGAGGGATTACTTCCAGAAAACTATGGCCACATCCACAAGCTTGGTACGCCTAGAAAGCCTGCGGTGTGTACTTCCAGAGAATATATAGTTTGTTGGGGGTATTTCAAATGTAAAGGGTTGTTTTTCTGGAAAAACCGCAAGGTGCGCATATTGCATAGCATAGTTGTATTTTATCTGAAAATCTCCTAAAGCGCTGTTTCAGTTTGGGGGAGTCTCCCGGGCAGGAAAGGGTGTCTACCAATACATATGTGGTACCACTGTAACCGGGAGAAATTGGGATTTCACACGCAATAAGATTTTATTGACAAACTTACATTTTTTATTCCAAAAAAAACTACAATATGTAAAAATTTTATTATTTTTTTTTTTTTTGCACATATTTCACCCAAAAATATTAAGAATACACCTAACAAATGACAAACAAGACATTTCATGTTAAAGCCCAGACTCTGCTGAAAAAAAACAATATATCATTTTCCTGGGAAATCCCTGGAAATCCCTTCAAAAATCACATTTGAACATGGGGAGCGCAAAATAGTGCAAAATGGTCTGGCAACAGAGTGTGACAAAAACTCCAGGTAGGCTGGCACTTAAAGGGTTAAAAAATGTTTATATTCAAAGAAGTTGACCCCAGTTTGAATGCTACGTTTGTGGTAACCTTTATTTGTGAGTTAAACAAAAAACAAGTGTGGAATCATCAGTTGGAAATGAAAGGTAGGGGCAATTTTGGAGCTTCCTCTCCCAGCATCTCAGCCATGCTGCTGCCTGGATTCAACTGACATACCTGACAATGCACAGTAACAGGAAGCCCAGCAGCACTTCCTGTTTGCAGATGGCCTGCAAATGCATGAGCTGCCATTTTGTTTCTAAGATTTACTATAGCAGGAGTTAGAAAAAGATAAATGAATGATTATGTGCAGCAATCTAAATTGCCCTGGGGAGAGATGCATATGAGCACTTGTTGTGTTGGTCTGGTTTAAGTCATGTCTGACTGTTGGTCCACTAAGTAATATTATAGTAACATCAGGTCATAAATTAATACTTTGGACCACTCCTTGTATGTTACTTTTGAAGAGAGTGATCCAAAAGTATGGGTTACTCAGAATACCAATTATTTGGACTGTTAATTGCAGTAAATCTACAATCCCTAATGAATTGTATAGCATTATTATTTCATATGTTAACTAGTTTTAGTAAGAATATCTCAGCATGTAGACCTACTTAATCAGTTACTTAAACCAGACCAACAGCCTGGCACAGTGGGAAAAGAAAGGTATGATGCATGCTGTGGCCTGAATTCAACTAACATAACTGACAATGCACAGTAACAGGAAGCCCAGCAGCACTTACTGATTGCCGGAGGCCTGCAGATGCATGATCCGCCATTTTGTTTTTAAAAATTTACCACAACAGGAGTTGGAAAAAGGTAAATTCTTTTTTATGTGCAGCAGTCTAAATTGGCCTGGGGGATGCATATGAGCACTGTTTGTTGCATTGGTCTGGTTTAAACCGGAACAACAGCCTGGCACAGTTGGAAAAGAAAGGTTGCGGGCATTTTGGAGGTTCCTCTCCAAGCATCTCAGCCATGCTGCTGCCTGGATTCAACTGACATAACTGACAATGCACAGTAACAGGAAGCCCAGCAGCACTTCCTGTTTGCAGGTGGCATGCAAATGCATGAGCCACCATTTTGTTTCTAAAATCTACTACAGCAGGATTTAGGAAAAACTAAGGCCCTTATTTAACAAGGGATAGCGCCAGGTAGCGAATGGTGAGCGAACGGTAATGACGGTCACCGCCACGAGAACGCCGGCTCCCCTCCGCAATCACACATTTATCAAGCCGATCCTGCTTAGCGACTGACAGAGCGCCAGATAGCGAATCATTCATCATTATTCCAGCCTCACCCCACAGCGCCAGCGAGCGACCTTGAACAGCGCCAGGTATGACCTCTCGCTACCTGGCGCTCTCCAATGCATTTCAATGGAACAATCTTTAAATATTCATAATTAATTGCTATTAATGTTTTTTTTTTTTTTTTTTTTTTTTTAATTGTCAAAAATTCTGTGACCACTTCTGCAATGTTAGATTTTTTTTTAAGAAAAAAAAAAAAATTGGTGCAGAATTGATATTACAGGTCTGATATTAATGTATTCATATTACAAAATGTTTTGAAAAACATGTTTTTTTTTTTTTAAATATGGTTGTTTGGGGGTTAAAAAACTACTTTTAACCCATCGCCGCCAGCGCTCTGGGGTTTAAACAAGCATTTCACAGCGTGAGAATTTTTCGAGCGTGATTTGTTAATGAATATGGTGGGAGCCGTTCGCTATGGCCATTCGCTGTCATGCGCTCCCATACAGCGCGGAACCTGTCAAACAGCGACTCCTAACCCCGTATTCAACATTACCGCACACCGACTGAGTCGCTGTCAACAGCCGAACAACGGCCAAGCACAGCGAATACTAGCGTGCGCTGTGAAAATACCGCTACTGTCGCTCATCTGTCGCTACCTGGCGCTATTAATGAATCGGCCTCTAAATGAATTTTTATGTGCAGCAATCTAAATTGCCCCGGGGAGGGATGCATATGAGCACTGTTTGTTGTCTTGGTCAGGTTTTAAGCCATTTTTGTCTGTTGGCCTGCTTTAAGTTTTCATTTTGGGAGACATTTTGTGTCATATCTTATGCATAGACATGTCGTTTTCTGTGTTCCATTTGAGCTGAAACTAGTAAAAGTAGATGAACTTAATGTCCTTTAGCTGTGTTAAACAAATAAAGTGGAAGAATTACTCAATCTCAATTTTTTCTTCGTTTTTAGCACATGCAGGAATTTTGCATTGTATTTTTTTCTGAAAAGGAAAGGGTTAAATGACAAGACAGGAGGGTCCCCAAGGCAAAAGTGTCTGGTGTTCAGACTCATTATAATTTGTCAACTTGATGCATTGTTCACTATTTACCCTGGCTAGGAACAATGCTGATCATGAGATGTATTGTTTTTGTCTTGTCAAGATCCTCAGCAGGGATGCTTGGCAGTGGGAGCGCGGCCAATGCTCTCAAGCTCAGGTACAAAGGTTCTGACCAATTAAAAACTGCCTTAGCTCCACAGATATACACAAATAAATAACTGTTGGTAGCGTGGATGATGTATTAATTATGGGATTTCTTTATTCTCAGAGGATGCTCTGCAGTTTGCCATGGGTTAGAACAGAGGAATGAAAAATAACAGACACAGTTTTATAGCTGCTATTCAATTATAGAGGAAACAGAGGGAATACAATTTTGAATTATGACTCTGGGAAAGGAATTGGGGACCATTTACTGAAGGGATCAGGCGTTTTTCTTTATCTCATACTTGTTTAGGCTAATTAAAAAACAGAAACAGGCTAAAAATCAATCTTCCCCCACTATAGTCTGAATAGCAAAACATTTGGCTGCAACCAATTTCTAAACACAAAAATGGCATTTTGTTGCACAAAACAGGAATTATAAATCCAAGATTTCTGTTAAAAGGTAAAATTGTCTGCATGCCATAGCACTTGTCTCCTTCAGCCTTTACGTTGTCGCAAGTTCAGGTGGCCAATTTCACATCACAAAATTGGGTTTTGAGATGCAAAGGTTCTCAGTCTTCTCCTGATCTTATAGAAAAATATATATATATTTATTGTTTGTAGTTTTAATGTCTCCATACAGGTCCAAAGTGAGAAAAAAAGCTATACATCATGGAACCATGGGATGCCTGTGCCACATTTTAATACAGTGCTGGTTCGCTACTAGGTAAGTTTAGGAGCTCAGGCGGGGAAGACACAGCAAGTGTGTTCATACAGCATCCCAAATAGGAATGACTCCCAAGCAATCTTTAAATAAGGGTCAAAAGTCAAAATGAATTTTGGATCGCTTTGACTCATAGGATTCTCTATAGACATCTAAATCCTTTGGACCTCATTGTATTTAATGCCTTGTCATCGGCTGATTTATCAGTATATCTACAACTATGATGAATGGTACCAAATATGGAGAAAAATGGTCTAGTAAATTGAGCCAACTGTGTAATGCTTATATATGGATCTAAATGTTAAAAATTTGTTTTACATTAAATTACTCTTTTTTTGCTCTACAGCAGTAGACTTTGACTATATATAGTATATACTTTTCATAGTTTGTAAACCTGTAATACCTGTTTTTAAGCCTGTTTTGTTTATTTTTGTGTGTATATTTATTTTTTTTATTTAAATACACTACCTGTCACTCATGGGGGTCTCTAACATGGTTTCCAGGAGAACTGGGATGAGCACAAGCAATTTTTGTAATTACACTCTTCATTATGGGTGACAGTGGTGCTCCATTCTAGGCCACCTGAGTCTTGTCTATGAGAGACAATGACAAATGATCATTTGCATTAGAGAGCAAGTGTGGATAGGGCAGGGTCACATGCTTTACATGACACCTGAGGAGAGCATCCGTTGTTGCTCTAGCTGGTGTGGCGACACTACCCGCCAGTCACTAAGGTACCATGTCTGGCAATTCAACAAAACATCATCAATTGAACTCTACTGAATGGTCATGGTTTTGTTCACTGTGTGTCTAACTTTGTTAGACCTGTACTGTGTTCTTTAAAGAAAGTCAGTAAAATATATTATTAATATATGGTCAAATTGGCATTATCGCTTACACTAAATTGTTGCTAAAGCAGTTTGGAAAAGCAATACAGCATGCCAAACAAAAAGAAAATCAACATAACATGGTTAATATGTTACAACAAAAATATTAATAATGGCAAGTGCATGAGTCCATTAAACATTCATTGAGTTATGGCATAGCGGTGACTCCAGGGAAATAATATTTTAAAACCTAAAATATTTTGTACAACATGTTTGGAATTTAAAATAAAACCTGTTTTGTAGTCCATACTGAAGATAGCTGGACACTTTTGAGTGCCATACCCCATATTTACTATAGCTAGTCAGTCATAAAAGATGAAGAATAAAATTGATTTTATCTTTGCACATCATGTATCCGGAGTCAGTCTAACTAGAGAAACACATACACTGAATGGTCTTAGACTGACCTGAGGACATCTTTAAGTTGTCCATATATTGATTTTTTTTTTAACATTTTGAAATAAATCACTGATATTTGTAAGTTTTAAGGAAATGCCCTAGATTTCAGCTTTGGCTTGGTGGGAAAGGTTAAATTTAACGTGCCTCTAATGTCCATTCCAATCTGTGTTTACCAAACAGAAGACACCGCAAAAGCCATGGGTCACAGATCCAGAAATCTCAGTTGTGAGATGATCATCATTTTGAAGACACTCATGGAGTTTCATATAAACTAACTTTCAGTGAAAACTCTAATTGGGATAGTAAATAGCAAAAAGAAAGTTAAAATGATTCTAACACTACCTCACTAACTCCGAAACTGAATACAGCTTTTGACTTTGTTGGATAAACATTACTGTTATATATATATATATATATATATATATATATATCCCAAAATATGATGCCCCTAGGTTGACAACTCATTCTCATGGCCTCATTCACATAAAAGGAGGGACATGTTTCAAAAGAAAAGAGCCAAATGTCATTTAAGCCAATGAGTGCAACACAGGGGGGTTAAATAAATATACACAGTGACTGGTGGTCGTTGCTTCTGTCACTGGTGAGACAAATGTCAACTTCTGACCAGCGTACACTATGAAAAAGACTGCACTAATTAAGCTGTATAAAAGTGTGCAACACTAAGAGTTGGTATAGCCACTAGGCCTGAAGTACAAAAGAAAATGGGGATTCCACACTCCCCAAAGAAGACCAACCCCCAATAATTTCAGTGGCACCACTATATGTATAAAAAATATACAATTTTTATTCTTACTAGTATCAATACATTGTAAAAAAGGACACTTTAAAACCAATCTAAAAAACACAAACACAATATGGACCAAAGGGAGGGGGAGGGGGGAAGGGGAAATGGAAAAATTCTTACAGATGAAGTGTGTAATGCTGCTTGGTCAAAAATGCTGATACACAATGATTACAAATATATCTGTGTCAAAAAATGTCTATGACTGGACTGGCACTGTATAACATTTACAATTTTTTATTTTTTACAGTTTTTACAATTACTTATTCTATCACCATAGTTTGAACAAACTTATTATCAATAAATTATGTGCTTATCAAGTGTAATTATAATCAAATAATACCCCACAATTATCTATCCTATATAATACCGCCTTTGATGCTACTGGCATCTAGTAAATTAAGTGCTGTGTGCAATCTACAGGATTTCTAACTAAACTATCTACATAATAACAAACTATATATCCCAAAACTAAACTAGACCACTCGATCAAAAGGACCAGCCAGATGAGAGACAAACAGACACACAACGCATAACAATTAACTCACAAATCCACAGCTCGCCAGCAGCACGTCCCTTCAGACCCCCTCACCACCCACCTCAACGCCGACGCGTTGAAGATGGGGGAGGGAGATGGATGTCCTCTTATACTCAGCCCCATTGGCTCCCGTGCACCGCCACTGGTAATGGGACTACACCGCACGCACTCCGGCCGGAAGTGCGTCGGCTGCCCCAACGAAACACGTGACCGCGAAAGCGGTCACCTGATCACCCAGTAAGGAAGTGCCTGAAACGCATTGCGGCTGTGTGCACCGTCCTAGTGGAGCCAAACTGACTAGCCATTTCTGATATTTCCATTAGTGTGCTATTCTACACAAGGGAGACCCAAATAAAGGTCTCAAGATATGCTACATATTATATAGAATGATACATTAAGTCCCTTAGAATGGAACCAAACTGACTCATTATTCCCATTTTTATGACTATTGATGCTAAGGGATAAAATAATCTGGATATTGTGACCACATCCAAGTGGAGCCAAACTGACCAATTATTTACAAGATATAATATTATTTTTCCACAGTAAGCAAAAACTCCCAGTAAGCTACATATTATATGAGGTAACACATAGACCCCCTATCAAGTGGAACCAAACTAACTCATAATGTTTACCTCAAAGTTACTCAGCAAAAACAGAGCTATACACAGACATTTACAATATGGCAAAGACTAAATAATTCATGCAAGATACTGAGGATCTTGCAGAAGGACCGGTTGGGTGTCGAGGTAATCCACAAACCACCCATCCTTCCTCACAAGCCATAGCCCATACTTCGGGCATATTCCTACATAGACAGTCAATTCCTAAGTAGACAGTAAGTGTGTATTAGCTGCCAATTAAAAATAGGCATCAAAGCAAGTGATCCCAAATGGAGTCCTCAAGTAGTGTTCACAGATGCCTCTTCTTCATTTTGCGAACACTCTTGGGGGGGGGGGGGGCATGGGTCCACACCGCCCTCTTCTGGTTTGAAGATCTGGAAATTCAAAAAGATGAGTGTCTTCCTCCACCCTAGAATCAAAACTACAGAAACAGAAATTAATGAATAAGTATAATATCCCTATTAAAAGTGCAAAGATGACCACCTACCTTGGTGGATAACCAAGGAGTCCCCACACCCTATAAACCAAAATCTGGTTCCAATAATCCCAAACAACAATGCTTAATAAAAGAGAAAAACACAACCCCCCCCCCCCCCCGTGCAAACCCAAACAAGCCTATTATACTCAAATCCCCAAAAACGGTGTAAATGCCAGATTCATTCAAACCAACGGGGGCTTGAGACTGTAAATTGTAGATCCAGCGTAACTCCAGCTGTTGAAGCCTCCTTTTTAGATCACCCCCCCCCGGGGGCCCATACTCACCTTCTCAATACCCGTGACCCTAAGATCACTAAGATTGCTATTATGTATATTGAAGAAGTGTAGGGCCACCGGGGGGACCACCTTCCCCTGTTGAATATTTCTAGCTGCCAACCGTATAGAGGAAAAATGTGCCTGTATCCTGGCTTTTAGACTATTTTTGGTCTCGCCAACATACATCTTCGGGCAGCTACATTGTAATACATAAATGACCCCCGTGGTTTTACAGTTGATCAATTGCTGAATCTTAAAGGATCGCACAGTCTGTATATTTTTGATTTCTTTAGTTTTATCCATGTGTGGGCAAATTGTACACCCCCCACAAGAATAATTTCCCACACTAGTGGTCTGATTCCGTAGCCAGTTTGATGAAGTATCAAAATGGCTGGAGCATATTTTGTCCCGCATATTGGGCGCCCTCTGTGCCAACATCCGGGGTCCCTCCCGTACCCACCTCGCCAAGTGAGGGTCCGTCCTCAAGATGTTCCAATGTTTCTGGAGAATATGCTTAAACCTATGCCAGTCATTATTATAAGGAGTAATAAATCTTACCTGTGAAGATCTCTGTTTCTAATTTTTAGGGGTCAGAAGTCCCCTTCTTGGAGTGTTTTTGGCTCGTTCCAGTGCCCTGGACACTATCTCCTTAGGGTAACCCCATCTGATGAACCGGGAAGCTAGATCTTCAGCCTGTCGTAGGAACTCTTCCTCCTCCGAGCAATTTCTACGCAATCTCAAAAATTGCCCAATGGGTATCCCTCCCTGGTTGGGTGGAAGCTACTATAATGTAGCAGCGAATTCACGGATGTCTCCTTGCAATATAACCCAGTGCTTATAGAACCATCTTCATTGATGGATATGGTAAGATCCAAAAAGGTAACTTGTTTCACCGGAGTCTGAGCCGTAAGAAAGATATTAAGATCATTACTGTTTAAATAGCTCAAAAATTCATCAAATTCGGCTACTGTGCCCTGCCATATCACCAGCACATCATCAATGTAGCGATGCCAACCCAGCACGTGCCGGCACAATCCCGAGTTGTCCTCATGGAAAACCACTTCCCTCTCCCACCACCCCAGGAACAGGTTGGCCACCGAGGGGGTTGGCCACCGAGAACCAAAATTGTGGAATAATATGAACAATCTCAAGGTTACAAATCCATCTTCAGAGATCTTGATGTCCCCTTGTCCACAGTGCATAACATAATCAAGAAGTTTACAGCCCATGGCACTGTAGCTAGTCTCCCTGGATGTGGACAAAAGATAAAAATGTATAAAAGGTTGCAACACAGGATAGTCCGGATGGTGGATAAGCAGCCTCAATCATGTTCCAAAGAAATTCAAACTGTGCTGCAGGCTCATGGTGCACCCGCGTCAGCATGAAATACTGTATCCGCTGGCATTCGATTGAAATAAAACACTATGGCAAGAGACCCAGGAGGACCCCACTGCTGAGACTGTGAAAAAGCTACACTGAAGTTTGCCAAAATGTAAGCAAAAATCCTTTTGGGAAAACATCTTTTGGACAAATGAGATTTTTGATAAAGCACATCTATTGTTTACCAAAAATGGAATAAGGCCTATAAAGAAAATAACTCAGTACCTACAGTCAAATATGGTGGAGGTTTAAAAATGTTGACTGAATGCATTGACTGTGTGCAAGGCATCATAAAATCTGAAGATTATCAAAGGATTTGGGGTCACAATGTAGGGCCCAGTTTCAGAAAGCTGGATTTGCGTCCTAGGACATGGGTCTTCCAGTAGGACAATAACTCCCAAACATACTCCAAGAAGCACCCAGAAATGGATAGGAAAAAAGTACTGGATAATTTTGAGGTAGCTAACTGGATCTAAATCCTATTGAACCTCTGTGGAGAGATCTTAAAATTGCTGTTAGGAGAATGCACCCTTAAAATAAAATTGACCTGGAACAGTTTGCAAAAGTGTGGACCAAAATTCCAGTTGAGAGTTGTAAGAAGCATATTGTTGATTATAGGAAGTAATTGATTTCAGTTATTTTTTTCCCAAGAGTGTGCAACCAAATATTAGGTTGAGAGTGCCAGTACATTTTCCAGAGTTTTGCATGAAATTATATCATTGTTGTTTTATTTTCTAATTTTTTGGGGGGGAAACAACTTCAAGGATTCCAACACTTACAGACATGTCTGTAGGTACCATGATGGCCTCTACTGAAATCAATAGCTAAAAATGGAGTCACAGCGATTACTGATCCCTGCAATGTGCAGTTAGAAAACTGTCAAAAAATAATAATAATAATAATAATAAAATATATATATATATATATATATATATATATATATATATATATATATAACAGTAATGTTTATCCAACAAAGTCAAAAGCTGTATATATATATTTTACCAGCTTTCTCAGGGGCTACCTGGGGAATCTAGCGCTTGCTCCCTGCCAACCAGCCGCTTCTACCAAGATAATAAATGGGCGATGCAAACAGTATTGTATCTGCATAAAAATTCTACTCATTCAGTATCGGTAGAGGTGGGTGACTGGCAGGAAGGAGTCTGAACCCTTGATGAGGACATTGCTGTACCTGCTGGCACCTGTAGTCCATTTAGGGCTACATACAGAAGCATTGCCGCTCGCCCAGGCCAGGCTGCTTGAGATTGGCCTGGGTGCAGGGCGATTGGTAAGCGATTGGCTCCCAGACCGGCAGGAGGTGGGCTCTCTGACCCACCCAGCACTGCCCCTTTCTCTCCAGCACAAAAGAAGTGCACTGTGCTCAGCCAGTAGTCTTGCACATGCGTGCTTTGTCTCGGATCCATACCAGTCAGCCGGGCAAACAGATGCCTGCAATGGAAAGGACCACATTGGATTGCCTATCGGTTGTGGGCTTTGTGGAGTCCACAGCCCATGGCTCCGGAAGTAAGGATTATAGCCTTCTCATTAGTGGGAAATACATTAGGTTATATAAATAGCCATATATGCAACACAGCAGGGGGCAGGTTATTGTTATGTCTTTTAGACTGTTGGTCCACTTTAAGATCACCTGACCAGATGTTTCTTCATCCAGGGTGAGGAACGTATAGAAATAAAACAAGATACAACATACCTTTTTGCATATTTTCTCAGTAGTTTAGCTGTTCTGTGTCCTTCAGCAAAGCAAACTCAAAGCTCCACAACAATAATTGTCGTGAATTCCCCAAAAAAGCTAACTACTTATGTACCATTTAACAGCCGTTTTTTAATGCTAAAATGACGCCAAACAGCCATTTTTACCACACTATGGTATCGTTACAATTGAATCAATCACAGACAACACTGAAACAATAAATAGGTTACAAAAAATGTTCTTCGGGGTAAAGTTAAAAAATAAAAACAAAAGTAAAGAATATGAGCAAACACGTCTGAAAGAGTATATGGCATGTTATTGATATTTATATATTTATATTGAAATAAATTACACTGACAATTGGATCTTAGCATCTCAGATTTGATGGGAGATCTATTATTTTTGATCAACACTAGCCAGCTAAATATACATAACAGTCATATACAGTTAGCTATTTGCTTATTTTTTGAATGACAGCTTAAAAGTTGGACAGAGGCACTGTCAGTTTCCTAGCTGTATGCTTTTTCTTTCCCAGGTCCTGAGCTGTCATTTGTGTTAGCAAAGGGACAAGCGCCCGACGTACTGCCAAGCTCTGCTCTGTCAGGGGCCCGGGAGCCTGGACTAAATCATTGCACTGCACTTTAATTAAACTGCAGTGGAGTAGTTTCCTTGGTAAACTATGTGTGGGAAGAGAATGTGTGTCAAAAGAGACATGTCTCTTACTGTGTGTGCTTTATTGTTGCACCCCAGTTAATGTATTGTGGGAATTCCCATGGAGCCACTGATAAACTGTATCATCAAGCTCCATAAAGCAGGCAGTCTACCAGTGCAGGTTACTGTAGATGCCAGTTCCTTTAATCCTCCTAATTCATTAGATTATGTTCTCATGTGAGGTCTCTAATATTTATTATTCCCCTTTTATCTCATAAACCCCTTGTTTCTACACTTACGTAGAGGCTCATATTATTTGTTGTGTCTGGTTTGTGAAAGCATCTCAACTGGAAGCAGACAAATAACATTTCTTCCCTACAAATATTAAGCGTAAATTTCTGCCAGAAAAATTAAACTTTTATTGTTTTAGTTTGTTGGGTGGGTAAATATATTTCTTCTTTGCTCAGACTTATTGATTTCTTATTTATATAGTTTTTATCCAGCTTTTTTTTCACACTGTAGTTATGTGTAGGACTTAAACCTTTTAAAGCCATAAATGTTTAAACGGGTATATTGGATTTTTAAAGCTTGCCGTTTTTATTGCTTTCTGCACACTGGAAAATAATTGTGTATTCAAGGCATAGAGTGTTAATGTTTATTCTGAAACTGTAGGAAGCTTTAGATGTCTGTATGTCTGATCTTGTGTATTTATGTCTGCTGATCTTGTTAAGCTTTTATATTTATTTGTTTTATGCATTGCCAAACTTGCCGATATATACCCTCTACCCAGGTGTCTATGTAGAGGGGGATGATTAATTTTCAGAGTATACTGGAAAAACTTAAGAAAGACCAGTTTATGACTACTGTACAACTAAAGTACATCTGTGGCAATAAAAAGGCTATACTCGAACATTACATAATGCTATCAGGTACAAACTGGTTAAACAGAATAAATCCAGAGCGTACCCTGAAATTTTTCAGCTTTTTTTATCAGTTAACTTTTTTGAAAGGAATGGACCCAACCCTATCAATTCCATAGTCGATTCCTGCTCCCTTGGGGTGCCTCCGGGGTGGCCTTAGATGGTAACATGCTTATTAATGACCTGCTCACCTTACCTAGCCGTCAGCTCCCGGCCCTCTAGCTCCTGCGCCCCCAATCTTACTACACCTGGTAGTATGTATCTTACAATCCTCGCAGGTGCGGCTTTTCTCCTCACGCACGAGTGCCGGTTCCTTACAGACAAGAGTCTGCCCTTTCTGCTTCCACTGAGTGGGGGTGAGGTGAACGAGAGCTTTGGGGGTGCAGCTGCATAGGCAACAGGGGACCTCTGGGAACAAAGCTGTGGACTGTGTGATCCACAGCTTCCTATGGGCTCATGTAGTGTGGTGGACCAAAAGTCTATTGAGACATTTGGTCCACTTTGAATTCTGTGTATTAATTCCTAAAGAAAATATATTTTTTTAACAGTTTAGCTTTAAGTAATAGGAGGAAGAGATTGATTGTGATACAACTGTGGCAACAAAGACGTGAACCCTGTGTGCATCATCCAGAAAAGTTTGTGCAGAACTCTGGAGAGCTTGCATTTTACTTGGCCCTATGATATATACTTACTGGCATCTGGCCTGGGTAAGGCCTCTCCAGGGGGAAAAGCTTCTCGCTTTTTGGTGCAGAGGACTATAGGACTTTCTCAAATTCCTCATACACACCTACAGTACAACTACTGGCATATTATTTTAAACCAACTACAAATGCTTTACTCACCAGAGCTGCCTTCTTAGAGCTCAGAATCAGGCTGATGGAGAAAAAATTCACCCCTACGATGCTGAGTGGGAAAGCTAATGAAACCTTGTAGATATTTATATTCACGTGGCAAAAGGACAGCAGATTCTAAATCTAGAGGGCCATTCAGCACAGGCCAAAAAACATTTACCTCAAGCGATCCACAAGATGACCGACATGAACTTTCCATATTTTTTACAGGTGTGATTTTACATTTTATCAACCGCATGCAGAGATTTCCTTTAACACAAATTTTCAAATAATTATGCAAATTAAATATTTTGAAATTGGTCATTGTAAATGGCAGTGAGTATAATGTTCATTAACTGGTACAATACATTTTATTGAAAAAATTCCCAATTATTTTTTTTTACCAATTAAAGTACTCAAAATGCAGTGTTCACGATTAATTTGAAAAACAGAGTTTCAAAACATTTTATAGATTGTAAAGAACTGAAAATAGTAATTTGTCAAAATTTCTGCATTAATAGGTCACATTTACTGAAAAGCTATTTCAATCAAAAGCATTTTGACAGGTCAAGTTACAGTACAAGGTAACATAGGATTTCTTCTGCCTCCCACCATCATATATTTTTTGCTTTATGATACTCCAAAGGTTCTCAATGGAGATAAAGTCAGGGGAGGATGGAAGAAAGTGGTTAGTCTCTATACTTTGCCAAGGAAATGTTTTACACCTTCAGGAACCCTAAAGGGGCCTATCAGCTCTATTCCCATGATTTGGCCCAAAGCACGATCCCACCACCTTCTTGCTGACGTCACAGCCTTGTTAGGACATGGTGGTCATCCACCAACCATCCAGAACTTCATCCGTTTGGAAAATCCAGGATTGCAAAGCACCCACTAAACAAGACCACCTTTTAATGGAATTTCAGCAGCTGCTCTCCTAATCCGATAAATTTGTCTGACAGGAATCTTCCTCATTATACCTTTATCTGCATTAACCATGCAGCAACAGATCTCTTCACAGTATGATGATCACGCCTGCGTTTACTTGAAATATAGACATTGCACTATTTGACACTTTTTGTGAACAGAGAGATCCTTTTTTATTTCCCGTATTGCTTGACACCTGTTGTCTTCTTAATAATGTGGAATGTCAGTCTTCAGTAGTTTTTCTTTAACTGGAAAACAGAACTGCAAAGGTTAAATCAACTCTTTTCTTTATTTTTTTAAAAATAGTGCCCCCCAACTTGATGCATCAGGCTTAGGTGCTGGTAACTCAGGACTCAGGAACTGAACTGCTGGCCCTTCAGGACAGATCATCCAGGGGTGGTAGTCACCATAAGGGAAATATTAAATTGTGCCCTGCTCAAGGCAGACCCTACAGGCACTGTAAAAGTGAATAACTTGGCTAAATGTTGCTGTTTCACCCCAGATGCAGTTGTCTTTAAAATTGCAGCCAGGTGCTCTATGCTGCAGATCCCAGCTTTAGAGCGCCGACGCTGTGTGTGTAGTTATACTTAAATATGGTGTGGAGCTCTGTGCCAGACGCACAGAGCTGGCTTTACCTATCGCTCGCTGCAGCGTTGTCATCTTGTTAGATGTAACGTAGTCTCGGGCGCTTTGATCTTAGGACATCACCTAGCATTCTCCATTGGCTCTGCAGTGAATCAGGGAGAGGGCTTCTACAGAGCCCACCACACATCACATTCAGGATACTACAGCGACCGCTACGTTAGGTTGCAGCGCCCGACACCCGCTTACAGCGTCTACTAGCATTCACTCTAAGCGCCGCTATAAATACACTCACATAGCGATACGGGGTGCTAGTGATAAATCAGCCTCCATGTTAATTTCTTTTGTCAAGCAAGTAGGCTAGTTAGGCCACTTTAGAATAATGCCACAGACACACCTCCAATTAACTCCAAAATTCTTCTAAAGTATAATTTTCCATAAAATGTAATGGCACAGCTAGGTTGATGTATGTGATTTTCTAACCCACTGGAATTTTGATATAGTGAATTTTAAAGAAAGTTATCTGTTATGTTACATCTGTTGGAAAAATTGCTTGTGTCAAAAATCCATAGTTGACATGAAATCTGTGGAGGAGAGTTTTTATTAGCTCAAGCATAAGTAAACTTATGACTTCAACAGTATGTAAAAGGCCACTTCAATTTGCTTTACAATTGAATCACTCGTTAGGACAAGACTCTGGCAAGACTCCCCATTAAAGCAATCTTCTAAGTAGTTTTGGTTATCTAAATTTGAGCAGTAATGCTCTTTTCCGTGGTCCTAACTGTACAAATGACCAGCACTCCGTTATATAATTCCACCAAGTGTATCATAGAAAGACAAATGTGGTATGAAACATCCATC
Source organism: Gastrophryne carolinensis (assembly GCA_027917425.1). Lineage (NCBI taxonomy): Eukaryota > Metazoa > Chordata > Amphibia > Anura > Microhylidae > Gastrophryne > Gastrophryne carolinensis. The sequence continues at coordinate 221,754,349 of CM051234.1, forward strand.
ACAAAGTGTCCAAAGCCCATATTAGGTCAAATGGTAAGCAGTGTCCTGAATTCCAACGTTTCGGGGGAGCAGCCCCCTTCATCAGGGACAGACAAACAGACATGTGCCAAGAGGGGGGTCCTTATAAACATTGTAGTCAGGAATTCCCGCCTGACGTCATAGTGACGTCAGCGGGAGTTAATAAAGCTCATTAGAAAAGAAAAAAATGTTTTTCAAAATGAGCATCATCATGATCAAAATAACAATGCTGAAGAAGTAACAACTTGCCTGCACCCGTAAGGGTCCCTGAACAGCGGGAGCCCCTCCACTGCCAACCACCACTCACTGCATGAGCGAGCGGCAATGTCCCTGCCTGTCAGCGGGCCAGGGAGAGAGAGCAGCCGGAAGGCAAAGTCTGCCCGGCAACCCGTGACGTAACGGCCGCCGTGCTCTCATTGGGCAGTGGCGGCCGCATTCACAGGGTACATTGTGACAGGCGGCGCTGATCACGGCGGTCACAGGCTCGAGTACAGGGCCTGCGGGTACGCCGGACTGTGCCCCAAATGTTGCGGGCGCTCCCCGGAGGCAGTGGGAACAAAAGCTCATGGGCGCATATACATAAGCAATACATTTAAAAAGTAGAAGGCGAACAGTGTATACCAGGAGGGAAACTAGGTGGGGAGATGAGGGGGGTACAAGGCAGAAATAACAGGGGGGACGACATTTAGGACAGGGGGATGCAGGGAAGACATTAGGGGGCAAGGGTGGACCAAAGATCCCGAGGGAAGGAAGAAAGGGAACACAGGAGAGGAGTCCAGGGGAAATGGTGTTCAGATGGCAGGTAAGCACAGGAGAGGAGAGAAGGAGAGTAACCGGAGGGGGGAAAGGGAGAACGGAGAAGAGTGGGAAAGAGGAAAGGAAATGGGGAAGAAAAGGGGGGACAAAGGAAAAGAGGAGGGGGAAGGGGAAAAGGACACGGAGCAGGGATCTAGGTGGTACAGGGAAACGGGGACAGATGGAGGGTATTTAGCGGATGGTAGTGCCGTTCCCTGGACATGGTATGGAAATAATTTAAAAAGAGGGACAGAATTTGACAACAGGTAGGATCATTCAAAAGAGGGACAACTTTTAACGTTCAGGTAGGAAGCACGTAAAGCCAAAGGAGGTGTTCAGACCCCTCGGGTGAACCGTATCCAATTTATGTATCCAAAAAGTCTCTCTTTGGAGCAGTATCCTATGGCGGTTACCACCCCGCCGTGGTCTCTCGATGTGGTCGATGACCATACCCTTTAGTTCATGTATTTGATGGTTATGCTGTACAAAGTGAATGGCCACCGGTTTCTCATAGTCTAAGTTCTCACCGTTTGTGTGTTTATTGATACTGACCCGGATATCACTCCGCTGTTGCTGGAAACGTTTTTTAAACGGTCCAATCGTTTTGCCAACATAGACAAGGCCGCACAGGCATTTAAGTAAGTAAACACAGTACTCAGTAAGGCATGAAAACACGCCTCGGATTTTGAAACGTTGGCCAGTGTGGGGGTGACACACTGCAGTCTCCGTTATATAACGGAGTGCTAGTCATTTGTACAGATTGGATTCACAGCGGAGCCACCGCTGACCTGGCACCCACGCAAAACTAGTAAGTGTGCACCAGCAACTTGGTTTATTCTTTCCCGTGGTCCTGTGGAAACTAGTTCAAGCACATTTTCCTTCCATCTGCTTCAGCTTTATCTAATTCAAAGAAACTCTTGCCACTCACTAGAAATGCAACAGTATATGTCTGTAGATTTCCACCTTGCTCTATTTATTCTCCGTCCAGCTGTCCCCATCTTTTCAATGTTACTTCTATCTCTCCCTGTTTCCGACAGTCCCCCCCTCTTTCCTATTGAGTGACTATGTGAGTGCTTTGGGGGGGCACCTTCCTAAAATCTTGCACAGGATGACATTTGCCCTAGGTGCAGTCAACGTTAGCACAGAATTGTAAAGCTGTGCATCAGTCTACAGTGTTAACAAAAAATTATATTTACTTTTGGTTAGAAAATAGGTTATTATGAACTCAGGGGATTGTGGTATTCGGCAATCTTCTCAAACTTATTACAGCATCTCTTTGCCTAAGGAGCTTCTCCAATTCAAAACAATAAATTGCAAAGAAAAATGTGTCCCTTGTACCTGATTGTGTTCTCAGATTGAAAAGATACCAAACTTTTACTAAGCATCGGCATGCATATATGGTAAATTATGCAGATATATATTCAGATTTGCTAAGCAAGAAAAAGACCTATCAAACAGTGACCAGATTCGACTTACCATTAACAATCGTTCTTCTTTAAACTAAAGAGATGTATCTCTTTTATCTGTGATTTATAATTGTGAGTAACCATTGCAGTTCTTGACAAGGGTGATCTGGCCCGGGGACTCACCCTCTTAGAATTTATCTAAATCAATTTTCACCATTTTATCAGGGTTTTATTTTTGACAATAATATTTTTAATTACAATTTAGTTTTCTTTAGCCATTGAACAGCATTTTGCAATATATATGTTTAACTTTGATTTTTCAAGAAATGTCATGTTTCTTTTAACCCTTTTGTTGCCAAGCACGTAACACCTACGTGCTGGCTTGGCTGGGCCTTAAGTGCCAAGCCCGTAGGTGTTACGTGCTTGACTTTCCTCGCTTCTAGTTTAAAAAATAAAAATCAAAAATACTCACCTGACCCCTTGTTGGATCCGGCCGGGTCTCCTCTTTAATTTGGTGCCATCCGATCCCCCGTGGGGGGTCGGATGGCTCCAGGAGAGCCCCCGGAATAGGCCGCCCCCCCCCCCCGCTTCTGCAGCAGCAGCTGCTAACTGTAAAAAAAAATAAAAAATAAAAATGACATTCACTTACCTGTGTGTGCGCTGGCTCCCGCTGTCCCTCCTCTTCACCTGGGGGGCCTCCGATCCCCCCCCAGGACTTACCGATCTTCAGGAGAGAGCCTGGGAGGCTCTCTCCTCTCTTCTTCACGATGGTGGCCGCCATCTTGCCTCTAAGCCCCGCCCCCTTGGGGGCGGGGCTTATGACGTCATCCCGGTCCCGATCACCGGCTTCAGCTTTCTCAGCTTCTCAGATGCCGGTGATCGGTGCCCTGGAAGGAGGTGACAGGAGATCCTCTGATCTCCTGCCTTCTCCTTCTCTGGATTCCGATCACAGGCATCTGTCAGCTGAGCGGCGAGGGACAAGAGCTTGCAATCGAAGGTAAGTACAGTTAAAAAAATTTTTTTTTTTTTGAATAAAATACTTTTTATTATTGTGTGGTGGTTTTTTTAACAGTTAACCCTTTGTGAGCTGGTAAGGGGTCCATGAGACCCCTTATACCAGTTCACAAGGCTGGGGGGGTGGCAAGTCACCTGCCCTAGCGGGTGGCTTGCCATTAACCCCCGCACCCCCATTACCTGCCTCCCCAAAGGCCAGGGGGGGGCAGAAGAGCCCGGGCCCACATAGGCTATGTGGGCTCGTAGGCTGCAGGGTGGGGGGGCCACCAAAGCTGGCCCCCCCACTCTGTGCCTACAAGCCCCCATAGCTGGTCCCGGGCTGGTTACTTTGGGTAAGGGGGACCCCACGTCATTTTTTTTTTTGGATTTTTAAGGGTTTTTAACCCTTAAAAATCCAAAAAAAAATGGGGTCCCCCTCCCCGGGAAGGGGGACCCTATGTCATTTTTTTTTTTTAATTAACCATTTGTCATCCAGCAGCTATAAAAGGCTTCTGGGCAGGAAAGGGTGTCTACCTATACATATGTGGTATCGCTGTAACCGGGAGAAATTGGGGTTTCTCACGCAATAAGATTTTATTGACAAACTTACATTTTTTATTACAAAAAAACTCTACAAATTGTAAAAAAATATATTTTTTTTAATTTTTTTCACACATTTCACCCAAAAATGTTGAGAATACACCTAAAAAATACAAACAAGACATTTCATGTTAAAGCCCAGACTCTGTTGAAAAAAACAATATATAATTTTCCTGGGAAATCCCTGGAAATCCTTTCAAAAATGACAGTTGAACATGTGTAGCGCGAAACAGTGAAACTCAGTCTGGCAACAGGGAGTGGCAAATGCTGCAGGTAGGCTGGCAGCGAAAGGGTTAAGCAGAGTTTGGGCTTTAACATGCAATGTCTTGTTTGTAATTGTTTCAGTACTTTACATTTTGCCACTTTTTTAAGAATAAGTTATTCAAGAAAATCATATTGCGTGTAAAAGCCCCCATCCTTCGGATTTCAACGGTACCACATATGTGTAGGTAGACACCCATTCATGCACAGAAGACACCCCAAATTGAAAATAGCGCTTTATGAGATTTTCCATTAAAATACAACTGCTAAGCACACTATCTAGTGTTAAACCCTTAAATCTTTTTTTAATGGTGTGGGGTCCCTCCTTTTCAGCAAAATCAGCACCTGCTGTGTAGGTTGGTAGATCAGAGGCAGATCGGCCGGCCTCTGGCCCTAAAGGCTACAAGCCCACATTTGCACTGGACTCTTCTGCACCCTCCTGGGCTTTGGGGATGCATGGAAATGAGCAGGGGCTTGGCAAGTCACCTTTCTTCCAGACAGGTGACTTGTCGGCCCCTCCTGCCCTTTGAACTGGTATAGGGGCCTCAAGGACCCCTTTTTCTTTACTACTTAGCTCCTTCTGTTGCCGAGTGCTGTCCCATGGAATCTGTCTAAGCTGGAAGTGAATGATAAAAGCTGAGAGCAGGACAGAGGATCGGTGTCATCAGCACACTCACTGGTTTAAAAGGCTCCTCCCTGTGTTGGGAAGGGAACTGTCAGAAGCTGCACACAGGGCAGAGAATCAGGGTTCTTTGCCTCACTGAAGACTCCAGAGCAACTTTAAAAGACCCACCGGGAGATGAGGAGACCCCTAGAGGTGAGATTTTTTTCTAACGGTGGGAAAATGCCAGCCACATAGAATTTAGGGGGCTGGCGGTTAACCACTGAAAAGCAGCCTGTAGATTCTATGTGCTTGTCAGTCAAAGGGTTGAAGATTATATGTGGCCTAACCTATATAGTATCTCCCAAAATACCTACCTAATGCCTGTTGGTCCCTTTTTTTTAATCAGTGTCTTCATTTTCTCAGTTGCTGAGCCAAGTCTATGCCAGATTCACGTGGACAGGGTTATTGTTCTAAGATGGAGAAGTGGCATTCTCAGTTGCCCTTGCAGGGGACCCTGTTTTATTGCAATTGCAATGGGTTTTTAGAGTATGTACTGTTGTACATTTTTATATAAGGTGATCAGTATCAAATACTACAAAAAATATTTTGGCTGAAATACAGTTTTAATTATTGTTTTATTATATATTGGTCATTTTTGCTTGACCTGGTCACAAATTCAACTTAATTCAGCTCAATGATTTAGTCATAAATCATTAGCCATAAGATTATAAATTATTAGCCATAAGATCGTGTTGCAAACCCACTTGTGCATGCCCTGAACCTCAGTGTTTGTGCCACTTCTGCCTACCTGTTCTGCAGATATCTGCTTAAATCCCCGCACATTAGGACACAACATAAAAGTGCTCCCAACATCACCAACAAATTGTTTTGCTGAGTACATTTGCCTGCTATGCTAGGTAATGTGTGCCAATGGAGGCTGTTTGTACACACCCTTGAAAGCTGACGATGTGCATATTTTCTAACTTGAACCACTGTGGTATTTTGTCATCCTGGTGGGGGTGGTTTGGGGTACTCTCTACCAACCATCTTAGAATTGCTAATTTTTCAAGTGTTAAACCCTTTGGCTTCTGGTGCTTTGCAATAATATATGTAGGAAGACGTTAGGCACATTTTCCTAAATACACTGATATCTGAACAGGATTCTTGGCTTTATGAGGAATTGTATACTGGCTTAATAATATCTGTCCACTTTAATTGTTAAGCCCATAGAAAAAGCATGAGTGGGTTGAGGGTTTGACAACTGATCTCATTAGGAGATCAAAGTACACTTTGTAGAAAAACATGCACTTTAGATGAAAAATTAAATAAAAGTGTAGTGGTGCTGATTCAATTCCTAGTTAGACAATTGAATTGGGTGCCACTTTTCACACCTGTTGATAAATCAAAGGAGTGATTTAACATGTGCAAACATGTGCATTAGTAAAAAGTACCATCGCCTTTCGTTATCCACCTAGAAGGTGATTAAGTACCAATGCACTTCCATTTTATCATAAGTGCACTTTTGCACCCGATGCTAACTCAACCCAATTGTGTATTATTTCACCAAGTAGTGTAACTTTTCTGTGTAGTAATGCATCTACCTGTTTAACTCATCATTTACCCAAAGCATGTGAAGAGAAGTACGAACAAAGAACAGTAAATTTTGGATGTATTCTTAATGTGTCTCCACCCTGCTGCCAGGGCTGGTACAAGCGTTGTCTGCTCTGAAGAGCTCTTTCCAGGGGGTGGTGACAGCTCTGAGAGCAGAGTAAATAGTGAATACAGCAAGTGACAGGGGGCTCTGTCTGACATGAACCTTGTCAGCATGGAGTATGTTACAACAGTGAGCCATGCCTGGCAGGGGAAGGCGGACAACGGACATTAATTCACAACTCACACAAAATCATTTTTTATACTACTCTATTCACACTTTCAAGTGCAACTCAGTATGTGTTTGATCTAATGGTTTATTTTAAAAGTAATTAGTAATTGCGTCATTCATTATGCTTTCAGACACTTCATTGTATTGTGAGATTTATTACAGGTTTTTGCATATTTACTGGTTCTAAAATAACACCTGCTAAAGGGTTTGAACAGCATTTTAGTTGTAGTTACAAAAAATATTGTCATTTGATGTCACTTTTTAACTTTATAGCTATGTCTAATCTTCTGAAAACAGATCTGATTTTCTTTGTCCATCTAGTGGATGATTTTTTTTCCATTCTGTAGGAAAACGCAGAAATGCAAAAAATCCACCTGTTCAAAAATATGTGCAAATTCTCACATTAGTTAAATTAGTTAAAATGCAATTACATAATACAACATGTCCTGCAATGACTGGAGTACCCACTTATAGTACACACCCAGTCCTGTATAGAGGTCATGTTTTTTTTTTAATTTTTGAGCACTAAAAACTGATTGAAATGATTAGTTATGTTGTAAACTTTGGCAAACAGGCTTTATTTACTAAGGCCAAATCAATGACAAAACAACCATGCCTAGGAAGAACTATATCAAATAGGTACAACAAATAACTATTAACCCACTGAATCAGATGAGCCCGGAAATGGGCTGACTGATCTGTAGTTTGGGAGATGCTTATTATGTATAAATTGAAAAATAAAATAATGAAAAAACATATATGACATCCTGTCACTGTATATTAGGTAGTGGGCTCTAATAGAAACCAAAAGGAGAAAGATGAAAACATTTGGAGGGGAAAAAAGATCTGTTTTTAACCTAGCTCACCTGATTGGGCTTTGGGAGTGATAGAGACAATTCTACAAAAACAGTCTCTCATAGGGTACTCAATAAAGTTTTCAGAGCTTTCCACATTAAATACTTGAAACCTGCATATAAACTACTGTATGTGTGTCAGCTTTCGTGTACCAGCAGGAGACGACTTCTGGTAGGGTTTCAGATCTAGAGTTACAGGTACTGGTAAAGCGCAGAAACAGACCAGTGTAGGTCTCTGTGGAATTTTTGTCTTCTGCTGTAGGTCTGATGATTATCTCAGCAGCTTGCTGTAAAACTTGGAGATAAAGTCCTTGTGTAAAGGCATTCATTTGGGTGTTGGTTAGTGAGGAAGCTATCACTCAGCATGCCATGATGCTGGGATGATTTCCTCTTTGTGATAAGACAAACACAATGACAAGAATGACAGTCTGAAGAAGTGATACAAAATGAGAACACCCAAACTTTTGTTTGTGTGTTTGCTATTTTCTATAGGGACTAGTTTGCAAATTATTTTAGACACACAATAGATGCAGCTACTGTACAGTTTAGAGATAAGACACCTCAGAAAAGTAATTTGGAGCCCTAGCTCTGATTTTAAGATAAGCAGTTCGGTTAAGTAAACATTCCTTGGAAGCATCTATACAATGTTTAAGCATTACTGTGAATGGTTTTACAAGGTTACACTTTTGCTTTTAACATTCAGCACTCTATATTTTACAGAATGGACAGAGTTCAGGTCTAGAAAGTGAAAGGTTGGTGTTTCAACCATTCTCTATCATAATGATTTATGCAATAACATTCAATTGTTTTCGTGAACCAGTGACTTATGGCAGTGTGTGCTGCCGAGACATTTTTTTCTATGTGTGCATGTTAAGCCTATTCACATCTCTTATGTCTAACTGTGATCATAAAGGAGCTTGTTGAAAAGAACTTCGCCAACTTTATACGGAATTTATCTACATGACCTTAAATGCAATCTTGAACTTCAAATCCCCTGGAGTGTATTAGCATATTGCTGGAATTTTTATTTTTACAATCGTCTGCTGAACATTTGAGGGCCTGCCTCTGCTGTGACATTGACTTTTTTTTACTGACATGGTAATATTAAGGCAATATGATAACTATTCTTAGTATACAGTACGTCCCGCTCCAAATCTAATACTTACACTTGGGATATACTCCGCCAGATGGCGCTGGACTGCAGAGACATCGAAAATAGGCTCCTCCCGGCCCCTCAAATACCCAGGGACCTCCCACAAATCCCCAGAATTTCTCTGCAGTCTGGCCGCGAAGGACGAAAAATGGCTCTCTACTCGCAGGTGAGCGGGGCTATTAGCCTGCGGCCCTGTAGGACTATTCCCACCCGTTCCACTAGTAATATACCTCCCAGCCTTGGCTGTGCTGGTCGGGTCAAGGTAGGCAGCACCAGGTCCGTAAGTGCCCTCGGGCGGCTTTATATTTTTCACTTCTGTTACTGTGTGCTTACAGGTCTTGTCTGCTTATGTCTTTCAGGCGGGGTGAACCCTTTTGGCTTCTCCTGGCCCTGTATTAGTATATAACTTGTAGGCTTTGTAAAGATAATACTCCCACTTCCCTAGCGGGTTATTGGGGCATCCGGGGTTGCTATATAGCGTTATTCCCTATCGGCGTATAGCGCCTCTATAATCACCATATGGAGGCATCCCAGGATAATGTGACCGGGGTCCCTTCGGGACAAGACCGGCTGTGTGTAGCGTGTGGGCAACCTCATGCTGACGCTGACAAGGCGCGGGTCTGTGTACCCTGTGCTGCGCAGGTGCTTGCATTGCAATCTGGCCTGCCAGTGGCTGCACCTCTTTTCAGTTCGCCTACTCCCCGAAGCTTAAACCTCACTCCTACTGAGTTGCATACTAGTGGGGATTCTCAGCCTGATGTGTCTTCTAGACTGGCTACTGTTGAGAAGTTGATTGCTAAGTCCTTAGCGCGTAAGGCCCCTACTAAGAAGCGGCACTTGATGCCTAATGTCCCTGTTTTCCTTATGGGAACTGAGGAGTTTTTCTGAATCTTTGTGGCTATACCCCGTCTGATGAAGAGGAGCTATTTGTAACAAAGACAATTCCCGCACAGCCAATGGTAACAGTGATATAAAATTCTGGATGCTGGCTGGGGGTGGGTCAACACCATAACACCATAACACCTTTTGAAGGGGAGATCCCGTGGCATCGATTAGTAACTACAATACAGCTGCTAGTATAGATAGTGTTAACATATGTATTGAAGTGTAAATACTTTTGTTCTATTTACTTGATTCAATTCAATATATGCTTAGAGATAGTCCGATTATATTCCACCACACCCCACGGCTGGGGTTTTTATTATGTGTTTTAAATGTATGTCTTTTTCTCTTTTGGCTCTTGTATACTGAATTTGTATACTGAAGCTATTCCATTCTGTTGAGCGGCCTGTCTGTTTAGATATTTTTGGGGGGGTTCGGTGAGCTGGGCTGGTTGCTCACTATCTGTTTTCTCTTGATGAAGAGGAGCTCTTTTCTGATTCAGGCTCATCTGATGAGAGACCAAGGGGTCATGACGATTCTGGCTCTGACCCCTGGGCCCCAGATGACACTGACAGATTATTGACCCAGATTTTTGAGGTTCTGTCCATCTCTCTCCCTGTTGCGGCTCCCAGGCAAAGAGGGGAGCTTTTCCATATGGCAAATTCACGTTTTTCCATAACCTTGTGCTCAAGGAATGGGAGCGCCCCAGTAAACTTCCCGGGGTTCCAAAAAGTTGGGATAGGAAGTATCCCTTTCCTGCTGAGGCGGTTAAATGTTGGTTATCCCCCCCCAAGGTGGATGCCCCGATCCTAGGGCTATCTAACACCTCTGTCATGCATTCCCCTGACTCCACTACCCTGCTGGATGCTGAGGACCGGCGCAGTGACCAGCTGGCATCCCACTCCTTTGCATGTACGGGGACGGCGCTGCGCCCCGGTCTGTGCCTCTGCCATTACTGCTGTGGCTACTAGAACCCTTATCAGAAATATGCTTGATAGTGCCCCTGATGATTTGCCTTGTGAGGTGTTTAATGCACTCTCCAGTTGTGATGTTTTTGTAAATTTTGTCCTCTCAGCATTGGATGACACCATCAGAATGTGTGCCAGAACTTCTGCCCTCGTGGTGGCTATACGCCGCTCGGTTTGGCTGCGCCAGTGAGCTGCTGACAACGCTGCCAAGAAAGCCTTCACTGGGTTCCCCTTTAAAGGACTGCGCCTGTTTGGAGACCGCCTGGACCTTTTTGCTAAGGGAGGTAGATTACCCCAGCGCAGGCGGCAATCTCGGCCCTTTTGGGGTCAGGGTCCCTTCTCCTCCCCTTACCGTGGTGCCAGACAGGGAAGGGGGGTTTCCTTTCCTGGGGCCCGGGAGATTTCTGGGGTAGGGGCAGAGGACGTGGATGTCCTGGCTCCTCCTGGGGTCCCAAAGCAAAATCCTCTCCCAAGCCCTCAGGCATGATGGGGCGCCCTCACCCATACGAGTGGGGGGATGGCTGCAGCACTTCGCTCACGTCTGGAGGCTTCATGTCTCAGACCGGTGGATTCAGGAGGTAGTGTCCTCCGGTTACAGGTTGGAGTTTGCTGCCTGTCCCCCTCCAAGATTAATCAGATCCCGGATTCCTCAGGACCCTGTGTCAGCTCAGGAGCTAGTGCAAGCAGTGCAAGGCCTCCTGGAGCTGGGGGTCATCTGCCAGGTCCCTTTAAGAGAAAAAGGCAAGGGCTTTTATTCCAACCTATTCACAGTACCCAAAAGAGATGGTTCAGTCAGGCCCATCCTGGACTTGAAGATCCTCAACAAGTTTGTCAGGGGCAGGCGCTTTTGCATGGAAACTCTGCGCTCTGCCATCAGTTCCCTGCGCCAAGGGGATTTCCTGACTTCTGTGGACATCAAAGATGCTTATCTTCATATTCCTGTGTTCCCAGGTCATCAAACGTTCCTCAGGTTCACTCTGATAGATCGACACTACCAGTTTGTGGCCTTGCCCTTTGGCCTCAATTCAGCTCCCAGGGTGTTCACCAAGGTGCTGGCTGGCGTGATGTCTCTGCTCAGATGTCAGGGCGTCCGCGTGCTTCCCTATCTGGATGACATTCTCATCACTTCCCAGTCTCTACATCAGGCAGAGTTGGATACTCAGCTGGTGGTGTCCACTCTGGAGTCATTTGGATGGGTGATTAACAACCCCAAGTCCTCACTGTCGCCTTCCTTGGTGACTCCATTCCTAGGAATGAATCTGGATACAGTTCAGGCAAGGATCTTCCATCCTCAACAGAAGGTGGACAGTCTGATTGCACAGGCTCAGTCCCTCCTAGCTTGTCCCCATCCCTCCATCAGCCAGGGGATGCAGCTGGTGGGCCTGATGGTGGCATGCTTCGAAGCGGTCCCTCATGCTCAGTTCCACTTGAGGCCTCTGCAACTTCACCTATTGTCAGTATGGGACAAGGACCCAGCGTCCCTGGATAGGGTCTGTGTGCTCTCCCCCCTGGTCAGGAGGTCCCTCTCGTGGTGGATGGAATCAAGGAACCTGTTGGGGGGCAGATCCTTTCTTGCCCCTTCCTGGGAGACGGTCAGCACGGATGCCAGTCTGTCAGGTTGGGGGGGATTCTGGAAGTCCCTGCGGTTTCAGGGGAGGTGGGGCCCTCAGGAGGCCCACATACCTATCAATGTCTTGGAACAGCGCGCGATAAGGCTAGTTCTGGCTCACTTGACTACTCACCTTCGGGGCCTGCCTGTTCAGGTGCGCTCGGACAACCAGACGGCAGTTGCCTACATCAATCATCAGGGAGGGACCCGGAGCAAGGGGGCCCTCCAGGAAGCGTCTCTGATCCTGACCTAGGCGGAGGCCAATGTCCCCTGCATATCAGCTGTGTACATCCCGGGGGTGGAAAATCGCCTGGTGGACTCTCTGAGCAGGGGGACTTCTCGCCAGGGAGAATGGTCCCTATGCAGCAGGGTGTTTCAATCTCTGTGTCACCGTTGGGGCCAACCAGATGTGGATCTTTTGCGTCCCGCCACAATCACAAGCTCCCAGCTTTTGTCTCCCTGTACCAGGATCCTCTGGCCTTGACCTCGGATGCGCTAGCAATGTCATGGCAGGACTTTCAGTTCCTGTATATCTTCCCTCCTATCCCCCTGCTGGGCAGTGTTCTGCGCAAGATTGCTCTGGAAAGGGTGGCAGCAATTCTGGTGGCCCCCAGGTGACCAAGAAGAGTGTGGTTCGCAGACGTGGTACAGCTGGCAGTAGATCAGTACGCTCTGCCCTTGGTGCCAGACCTGCTCACTCAGGGCTCACTACGCCATCCCAATTTACAAACTCTGGCTTTGACGGCTTGGCTGCTGAAACCTCCATCTTGATGGAGAAGGGGCTGTCTTCCTCGGTTGTGGATACTTTGATTAAAGCTAGGAAGAAGTCTTCCTCTTCCATTTAATACAGGGTTTGGCGTGCCTACATTGAATGGTGTGAGTCTAAGTCTCTTCCCTGTCGTGTGTTCTCTATTTCCAGGATTCTGGAGTTCCTGCAGCATGGGTTGGAGATGGGATTCCAGCTCAGTACTCTGAAGGGTCAGGTTTCTGCCCTGGCAGTTTTCTTCCAGAAGTCCTTTGCTCAGCACCTTCTGATCAGGGCTTCCAGGGGGTCACTCATGTGCGCCCCCCACGTAAGCCTATGGTGCTTGTTTGAGATCTGAACTTGGTTCTGTCAGCCTTGCAGGGTGCTCCCTTTGAACCTGTGCAGGATGCTGCGTTGGCCATTCTTACGCTCAAGGTTGTATTTCTGGTGGCTATCACTTCTGTCAGGCGTGTGTCTGAGTTGGCGGCGCTTTCCATTCAGCCCCCCTACTATGAGAGACACCAGGACAAGGTGGTGTTTCATTTCAAACCAGACTTTCTGCCTAAGGTAGTGTCTGTCTTTCATTTGAATCAGGATATTGTTCTTCCTTCTTTGTGCCCTAATCCTAGCAATGCTAAGGAGAGGGTTTTGCACTCTTTGGATGTGGTTAGGTGTCTGAAGTACTATCTGGTGGCTACTGCACCTTTCAGGAAGACTGATGCTCTTTTTGTGGTCCCTTCTGGTCCTAGGAAGGGTTTGGCTCCTGCCAAGTCTACTATCAGCAAGTGGATTCATCAGGCTGTCATTCAGGCCTACTCTGCTAAGGGGAAGAATCCTCCCTTCCGCCTTACTGCTCATTCCACTCGTGGATTTGGTGCTTCTTGGGCTTTTCAGCACCAGGCTTCTGTTGAACAAGTTTGCAAGGCCGCTACTTGGTCTTCTGTTCATACCTTTTCAAAGTTTTACAAGGTTGATGTTAGGGCCTCAGCTGATGCTGCTTTTGGCTGAAAGGTTCTGCAGGCGGCAGTAGTTTAAACTGTCTGCTGCTGATTTTTCTTGGGGATCCCACTCTACTTTATGGACACTGGTATTGGATGTCCCAAGTGTAAGTATTAGATTTGGAGCAGGACGTACTGTATACTAAGAATAATACAATTCTGTGATTACTCACCTGTAGAATTGGTATTATGAGTATACAGTACGTCCTGCTCCAACCCACCCTTGGTTTGCATTATCTTGGTTCCCCTGTATGGTGATTGTTATCATTGTTATAGTTGATAGTTTGGATTGTTTAATTCTCCCGGCTTCTCATTAACTGCTTTTCAATGCTGGGGATTTGTAGGAGGTCCCTGGGTATTTGAGGGGCTGGGAGGAGCCTATTTTCGATGTCTCTGCAATCCAGCGCCATCTGGCGGAGTATATCCCAACTGTAAGTATTAGATTTGGAGCAGGACGTACTGTATACTCATAATACCAATTCTACAGGTGAGTAATCACAGAATTATATTTTTGTTTTAAAATACGGCTTTTTGCATACATTTATACCTGGGAAAGACTGTGTAATAGTCGTGGTTTATTCATTATTGCAACCCTCTAAGAGACAACCACTATAACCTCTGGGCCGAATACTAATACTAAATCCACACGTTTGCTGTGCCACTGATATTCAATAGGGTTTGGCAGATGGGCTTCACATGGGACACAAATACTGGGCTACCACCTGTCACCATGAGTATTCCTGCATGATTTTTAGCTTGCTCTTGGGCTTTCAGTTGTGGGGTTTTCAAAGATGAGATGCCCCGGAGAGCATGACTTTAAATCTACTTAGTTAGCCCTATATCCAGCTATCAACCCTGTCAACCTCCCCTTAAACTGGACCAACAGGCTTCCACAATTGATAAACTCCCCAAAACTCACCAGCCCCACCTGCATGCATGATACTGAATTGTTGTCAATACCTACATTTGCTCCTGCACCCACTCAAAGCTGAAACACTGCTTTACCGATTTTCTCCTGATCACAGCCATCTTGGAGTACCTGTGAGGCTTCTTCCTTTACAAGCATCCCAGCCATACTGCTGCCTGGTTTTAACTAACATAACCCACAATGCACCGCAGTAGGAAACCCAAGCACGTACTCTTTGCAAGCCTCTGGCTAATCCATAGGATATCATGGGGCGGGGGGGATTGACCATGACAAGAGTTACAAAAAGATAAATACATTTTGTAAATTGCCCCAGGGAGGGATGCATATGAGCACTGTTTCATGTTAGGGTGTTAGTCCAGTTTAAGAACAGTTTGCCCTGTCTGACCTGACCATTTCTGATGGCAGATGTCCAAATGTATTAGTAGGAAGGATTTAAAAGATCCTTTTTAGTGAACGGGTAGTAAAAAAAAAAGCATTCTACACTAACTTGTGGCTGAATAAGTGAATTGTACTCTTACTTTATTGGAGAAAAAATGCATTATTTTATTCTGGCAGATATTTAACAATCTCAACAGGTTTGCTTAGTCTGAAACAAGTTACAATTAGATCTAAATGCAGTAAATAATATTGCCAGCACTTTCCTGCTTTTTCCTGGCGGTTTTGGCTCTGGAACACACTGCCTAATCTAATTTGCTAATATAGATACAGAAAACAAAGGGCCAGTGGCATAACATCAGAAAAAGTAAGATTGCTCCACAGCAAACGCAAAGCCTGAGGCCATGCTGAGTAGCAACTGCATCAAGGCCCATGAGGCCAGGAGTTCCCCCATGACTTCCTCGCATTTCTCATGCTTACATTACATTATGCTGGTTTACAAATGCTAGTTAAACTGACTCTAGCCATTAACCTGATATCACTATCCCACTCCCCGACCATAATCTCTGTAATAAGAAAACATATCGGTACCCAAACATTGAAAGAATAATTATTTAGCCAATTGATTTTGAGACCCTCTGGAATTTTTGGAGTAGATCACTTTTGAGAGCTGTGATTAACACATATCTGAGTGGAAGGAATTGTTTTCTACAATTTAAATAATAAGATCCCCTTCACCTGTGATGGGGCAGTTTTTCAGGTAAGGTACAGATAATAAAAATAAAGTAGATATTTTATTTTAGATGTTTGAAATTAAAGGTAGCGTAGAAGGATTCATCATCAAGAATGACTTCCAACTGGCTTTTTCTTTGGGCAAGGTAGCATAACAAGGCAAAACTCATTTGGCTAGCAACATGCTAAGTTAATCCTGGTGCAAGAAAGCAAATGTTAAACTTGAAATGGGACACGGGAACAGGCCAGTCATCTATTGTTGAGCTTTTCCTGCTTGTCATAGCATTGGGATGTACTTTGTACTCATATGTTGCAGGTCACTGATAGCCTGTCACAAAGCCCACTCTGTTTCCTTGCTATACCTGAAATTTTCTCTAGCCAGCACCCCTAGCAAACAATAGCCGCTGCTGTCACAGCAAGACAATCAAGTGGATCTTATGCTGGGATATTTTTCCCATATGCATGACAGAAAGTTTAATGAGCCTTGTTGATGTCGTTGCTTTTAGGGCCATATAAAGTAACTCATTATCACTCCTTTTGGTGTTCTCAAGATGAATGCATATGCTAAGATATGTTTTTTTAATTCTACAATTAGGCAGGATTTGAAAATTCAGTTGACCTTAGTGGTCGACATACCATAGAAGCAGCGGACAGCTGCTACTGAGCCCTTGGCAGAAAGGACCCATTGCAAGCTGCCCTCCCCTATCTTGCAGCACCGGTGCAACAATGTCAGACTGGTGCTGCCGCAATATGCAGTCAGAGTGCTGTCTTTAGGGAGCATCAGGGGTCAGAGCCATTGGTTCCACAGAGTCAAACTAGAATGCATATAGTTGACACTTTGATTCTGCCCTGTGGAACCTATGGCTTTGGCCCCACTGATTCCTGCAGACAGTGCACTGACACAGCATGCTGCAGGGGCACAGCATGAAGAAAGAGACCTCAACAAGCCCCATTGTTTCCGACCGGGGGCCCGCAATATGCTGACACTGTGTAGAGCACCAATTAGATCACAGTCTCTGCAACAGTCTCTGCAGTCACTGAAAAAAGTCCAAGAAATCAGCCCACCCCCCCCTGTGCTGACCTGAATTTGGGCAGTAACATATAAAACACCTTACTGGGGGTGGGTACTCTTCATGGAAGCTGACGCTAGAACCTTAAAGAGGAAGTCCCTTCAAAAATGACCGGACTCCCTCCTTAATAAGCAACAGCGGGGCAGCCTGAATGATCCTTCCAAGGCAACCATGGTGCAGCCTATCAGTCGCACACAGCTGGTGGTTGCGCAACAATTGGCTGCTTATGTTTACATGGGACATGCAACCTGGAAGAATTTGGGTAAACAGGCAGCCCTATTCTCTGGTTCAGTGATGCCAGTGTTTTGAGGCTGACCTGCTGCTGCATATTAAAGAGGGAGGCAGTATAGTTACACAACTGGTGGATCAGTGCAGACACACTGCTCCCTGTATTGGGTGACTGACCTGTCACTCAAGGCCAACTGTCATTAGACAACAACTAGTCATCTAGTCTTGAAGAGCCTTACCCTTTGCCAGCATCAGTGGAGGATCGCAGTCAATAGTTTTATTATTTTAATGCTTGAATAGGGTTTAGCACAGTGGTGGTAGAGCAGGCTTATCTAGTATTGTTTTCCTAATTTTCTTATATTAGTAAATGTGTGTTGTTAAAGAAGGAGTTCACTATCTGCAATAAATACAATCTGTTGCTGTTGGCAACTTTAACCAAGCTTGTACACCAAGCTCTACGAAGAGAGAGAAGTGGGCCTTGTACACACAGAACACTGCTGCTATGGCCACTGCTGATGTGAACTCACACATATGAGCAGCATTTGTGTGCAGGGCTCACTTTCTTCTTCTTGTAGAACATGGTGTACAGACTCGGTGTACAGTTGTCAATAGCAAAAAAAAATATTAGATCGGTCCAGCACCTTGAGGACATTCCTGTTGGCTCAAAATGCTATTGAAAGTGGACTTTAAGCACTGTCTCTGGGCCACTACAGCTGCACCTGTATGGAGTATACCTGATATAGATAGTGACAGATGCTGGTTCAAATTATGCAGCTTTTTTTTATTTTTTATTCAGTTTATTAAAAAAAAGGGATCTTCCACCTGGGATACCAGCCAGGTGCAACAGGAAAAGGTGAAAGGCTGCTAATCCAAGTGGCTGTCCCCTATCCTTTGGGAAAGAAAGGCTGAATGGGCTCTTCTGCACCCCTCTGAAAGCTACTTACTGGGTAGCAAGACACTGTAAATCTTCAAGCAAGTATCATGGACAGGGTGGTAAGTGAGTTAAGTTCTTTTGTAATGGCTGGGTCTTGTTTTTTTACTGTCACACACTTGTGAACCAGTGAAGTTGTGTGGAAGAACCTAGTGCCCCTTTGTATAGGTCTGGTTGTCTTCAAGGGGTATGGTAGGACTTAGGGGCAGGTACACTTTCAGGTACACTTTCAGGGAAAGAAGACAGCTTTTTTTCTTTGGGTTACCAGCCCTTTGTCTGGTGTGCAGATTTTTGATTGAATGAAAAAAAAAAATATATAGCAGCCAATTTGTTCAGCCAGTCCCCCCGCCTGTCCCATACACATACCAGGAATTCTGGTTCTGTCCAGATCAGCGCTAGATGCCATTACAGGCTTTCATTATAGCGCTCTTCAGATATGCTGCATGTAAAGCTTCACAGAATATGTGTGTTGGGTGAAACATGCTCACCTGTCACTGGGTTATTGGCTTTTCTTGCTACCATAAGAATCCCGTGTGACCTGTTTTTTCAGGATAAGTGCTGCTGGACCAAAAAGCAGATCCTATCCCTCTCCTCTCCAATGGACTATGGTGCATAATGTTGGTAATGTGATCTGATTTGTTTGCTCTGTAATCTACACTACTGAGAATGTTGCTTAGCAACCCGCCTCTACTCCCCAGCAGCATCATTCTAATTTATTTTGCAGAGCTGTTTATTTTCTAGCTGACCTTGGAACTTATCCTCTTGGGAATTAAGAAACTCCTTTTGTGGGTGTTACTGCATATAACAATGCTGTGCAGGTACTACAAAATGGTTTTAATGTCAGGCTATAAAACACAGTATCAGGACAGGGCATTTCTGTTTCAAAATCCCTCTTCATTTAAACCCCTATTTCTGTATTTCTAAAATATGATTAAGACCTCTTTAGCAACCGAGGAGGGGCTATTTATGATCGTCACCTGATTGTTATAAAATAGTTTTTTAGGTTTATCCCTTAAAATGTAGAAAATAATAGAGATAAGGAAACAAGGAAATAAGGAAACACTTTAAAGAGGAAGCCCAAGCTTTTTGCAACACCCAAGCCACCAATCCCTCCCACTGGGCTAATCTTGATGTGGGGATTAAAATAGGAAAACCTGAGTTACTGATCGCCAGACTGGCACCAATCAGCTGTGCAGGACAAAAGATAAGTACACTTTTGTTTTTTGCCCACTGACTGTAAAGCGGACCAAAATTCATGTAACTTGTGAAATACATTTGGCCAAAGCACCTGCTGATGCTCCCTTCTTAGGGTGTAGAACTAGAAATGGATATTTTGGAGATAGCAAGTGATCAGTCATTACATAGGTGTGGCAATGATGTCATTGCCAGGCACAACAATGGCAATGAATGGAGGAGGCAGAGCTTTACAGCTAAAACAAGGGCCACTATCTGGGGTTAGCGTGAAGCAGAAACACTAAAAATCGGCAAAAGGTACTCTTCATGGGGGGAGCAATTCAGGGGATGCTAGTTAAAAATGTTCTTTTTCCACTTTAAGTAACAGGTGGACTTGAATGACTTGACTTGAATCTCTTACCAGTACAGTCACACTGCTGCACAAGATTGGGTGACTGACCTGTCACTCAAGGTCCCAGCTTCAGCCTCCATTCAGATTGTGCACCCCTCAATGAGTTGATTTTATGGTTTTGCACAAATATGGCTTAGCACAGGGGAAAGGAGGTGTGGGTGGTGTTTTACAATATGCTTGGACCTCCTCCCTAGGTAACATAATATCACTGAAGTGTGTTACATTTTGTATGTGAAATAAGTATAAGTAAATATAACAATATAAATATTCAAATAGGCAGTTATCAGTAGACATATATACAAAAAATCATATTATTAATGAATTAACAAATTAAGATTTTTTTTGTTTTACTGTCTGCACTACATCCGCACTACATCCTCAAAGCCCTACTTGCGGACAGTCACCGAACATACCTGTACCTAATGCAGCTCCTCAGATACAGTTATTAAAATACTTTATATATGATACAAAACATGGTTAGATTTCCATTAAATGCACTTGTGTTACCTCTTTTATTTTTTTTATTTATTTTGCTTTGACGAACTAGGCCATTTCTTTTTTTGTCCTTTTGTTCTTTTCCATTCAGCAACCCCCCGGTCTCCCTATCGCCAGTCCGCCCATGATCCTAGGGTGTAAATATAAATGTTTTAAGTTACATTTGAAGCTGAATATTTGCAGAAAAGCAATTCAGTTATCATATAGGGTTCTCTTTCCTTGGCTCCACCATGAGCTAGCTTAGAAAAATGCTGCAGGCTTGATATCATTGCTTTAAACCAAGGATTCCCAACTGCTTTTTTTTAAGTACCACTTTCCATTTTCTAATTATCTCAAGTACCACCTAAGTGGTAGGTTGTCAGTGACCTATACCAGTGGTGCAAGCTCTCCTGTCATCAATGCAACTTTCATTGGTCTCAAGATGCAACATTTCAGTGGTCCTGTAATAGAATGTGGACAAGTAATTTGGTATACATTGCTGATAGCAACAAATTGCACTGCTGCTGGGCATGTGTAAGGTTGAGTGAGCTCCCTCACATCAGCAGTGGTCATAGCAGAAGTGTGCTGTGTGTACAGGACTCACTTCTCTCTTCTGTATAGAGCAGCCAATAGCAACTGATTGCAGGTAGTGAAAACTGCTTCCATAAAACACACATTTGCTAACATAGATAAAAAATACCAGAGCCCCTTGAGCACATCCCTTTGTCACAAAAAATATACACTTTCAAAAATGGTATTAGATGGTACATGAGATTAAAGTGGACCTTCAGCATCATTTAACGAAACGCCCAAACCCTTAAAAAACTATTCCCCAACATCTAAAATTAATATATTTAAAGTTTTTAACCACTTACTTTTTATTCTTTCCTTCACTGGCCTGCAACTCTGTTCAGCACTCTAGGATATGGGCGCCGCCATCTTGGCTCTGTAGCATCACATACTGAGGAGAGGAGAGAGGTCATAAGTGCAGGGGAGTGGGGTTATAGCTGTGTTTTGCACAGACAGAGCAGAGCTGGGGGTCAGGAAAAGATCAGCAATCCCAGAATGCAGAGCGACACAGTCAGAAGACACTTCCTGTTTGCAGGCTGCCTGCACCTCCATGGGCCGCCATCTTGGATGTTTAAAGTCTCAGAAAATGCAATAGATGCAGGTAGGAAGATTTTTAATGTGAGCAATCTGTATGTACAGAATGGGGGAAACATATAAGATAGACTCTTATTTAGGGTGAAGGTCCGCTTTAAGGTTTTATACAAAACACAACTCCCATTGCAGGAGTTGAGCTCAGGCTCACTCTTCCAACCTATAAAGTATTCCCTGTGAGAAAATAAAGGGCAAGGTAAGTAAAACAGCATATTTGGGAAGGTTATAGACAATGGGACTGATTCAGAGCCTGGTGAGAAAACTCACTTCCTTTTTAAGGAGAGAAAACTGCCATTCACTTTCATTGTCTGTCGGGTTTACATTTTTACCTGGCTCTGAATCAGCCCCAAGGTAAACAATGAAAAGTGAATGGCAGTTTTTTTCTACTAAAAAGGAGTGAGTTTTCTGACCAAGATTTGAATCGATCCCAATGACTAAGGAAGATTTTGGTTTGGTCAGTATTTTAAGTGTATTCCGCTTTCAGGCTAAAACACGCATTCCTCTTGGCATCATGTGCATCGTTTAAGTTTGATGGCATCTTCTTAAACATAATAATGCAATACCAGTGGATGAATAGCTCCTTTAAATGCAGCTGTCAAAAGCAAAAAATGGGATACTGCTTTTATTTAAGGCTTCCTATTCACAACTATACACATGATAGTCCTTATGCATAAAGATAGATGTCTAACAATACTTCCCTGACATTCAAGTCCTCTTCTAGCTTAGCAGCACAGGGTGATTTTTTTTTACTTGGCTGATGGGTCAAATGCAAAGGAGTCACTGTGTGACATTCATTCTATCTCCTGTGCCTGCAAAGTGAGTGCTTCTGTGTTTCAGGTATCACCTAGGGACCAGCGAAATGCTTTTTGTAGTTAACCCAATCTTCTGACCTGTACACCATTGTCTTTCAAATGAAGGGAGTTTAGTTAACTAACATCCCATCCTATCCCTTTAGCAGTTATCAAATTCACCTTGAATGCAGTAGCAAGAAAATGATTTGACCTTTTGAAATCAAATTATGTTGAATGTAATAGAGATCTATCATTAAATAGTTTTAATATTAAAGAGGAACATTGCAGGTATTGGGGAGTTAATAAAGACTCCCCAAATCTGGCTTGCTCGTCCTCCCTGCCTCTCCGGTTTTACAGTCAACAATTATAAATTCATCTTTCTAATCACATCGCGCTCCATCATCCCTCGGTCCCGCGCCGCCTCCTTTGGGCAGCGCTATCTTGCTGTCCTGTCATGCTCTGCGCCACCCCTCAGATTTCACGCATCCGCAGTGTCACTGGATAGGTTGCAATGACACTGCACAAATCCCGCAAGATTTGAAGAGCGATGCAGGACATTTGCAGGGGAGTATGGCTAAGGCATGCAGCCTTCACTCTGGGGCAGCTAAGGGGAGGAGAGGGTGCAAAGGGGCCAGGAATGCTGCCGGATGTCGGTGTTTTAGATAAAGCTGACGTGCAAGAGGCAGTGAGGGAGGGAGGAGGGATGTTTAGAGAGAAACAACAGGTCTGATGTTCCTATTTAAGGTTTACCACAATATTATGTAATATTAAAAATCCATATAAACACATAGGCTAATGAGAGAAGGGATGACTTATACACCTAAACTGAATAAAACTTCCACCAAGCTTGTAATTTTTTTCTCCTGGTAGGAATAAAATCCAGGGATGACAGGTTTAAGTGTATCAGGAGTGACATAGCCTGTCACCTGTGATTTCCTTTTCCTTCCATTAAAAAAAAGAAACAAGCCTGGCTGGATATTTCTTGATGCCGGATGTATAAGTGACCCCTCCTTCCGCCATCCAGCATATTTATATGGATTCTTTCACGTTAGGGCTCCTTTAAGCACGAGGAAAATTTACTTATACACATTCATATACACAGCCTAGGGCTAAACTCCACCTGTTATCAGACACATGGCTGGGACCACGCCCCCTCTTCATTCACTACAATGAAGCAGGCTTGTTAGGCACACCTCCTTCTTTGCACGGCATCAATCCCAATGTTCAGGTGTGGGTTTAGATCCAGCAATCAGATGAGTGGCTGATTGCTGGCCTAGCACCGATCAGCTGCAGGGGTCAAAAGTTAAGTACCCTTTACTTTATTTGGCTGCTTTAACCCTTCTACTGCCAGCTAAGTGAGTCTCACGTAGCAGCCTCTACTCCACTTAAGTGCCAGCTACGTGAGACTCATGTAGCTAACTTTAAACCCCCACAGTAAAAAAAATATAAAAGTAAAAAACTCACCTGGTTCCACGCCTCGTTGGATCTGTCCGGGATCTCCTCTTTAATTTGGTGCCATCTGATCCCCCGTGGGGGTTTGGATGGCTCCAGGAGAGCCCCCGGAATAGCACCCCCCCCCCCCTGCTTCGGCTGACTGCTAACTGTAAAAAAAAAATTAAAAATTACATTTACTTACCTGTGGCCACGCTGTCTCCCGACGGGTCTCCTCTTCACTGGGGGGGCCTCCAATCGCCCCCCCCCCCAGGTTCTTCCGTGGCGAGGAGAGGGCAGAAATCGCCCTCCCCCCCACTTCTTGGATCGCGACTGCTAGCCCCGCCCCTGGGGGGGTCAGCAGCCGGCTTCTTAATACCGGCACCTGAGACTCTGAATCAGTCTTCTCGGGTGCTTGGAGGAGAGAGGTGGGGAGGGGGAGAGGGCTGTGATCGCCCCCCCCCCCCCCAAGGTTCTCTCCTCCAAACACCCGGCAGCTGTCAGCTGTCATCACAGATCGCCAGGGGACAGGAGATCGGAGGTGAGTAAAGTAAAAAAAAATAAAAAAATTTAATTTTTTTTCTTATGTGTCAGTGTGTTTATTTTTACATTTAACCCCTTGTGAATTGGTAAGGGGTCCATGAGAGCCCTATACCAGTTCACAAGGCTGGGGGCTGGCAAGTCACCTGCGGCTAGCTGGGAGGGGGGACCCTATGTCATTTTTTTTTAAATTAACCCCTTCTGTCGCCCAGCAGCTATAAAAGGCTTCCAGCTGCAGCAGGAGAGCAGAAGCCAGATTGATCAGCATGGATGGGAGGTAAGTATTAAAAAAAATACATAAATAAAATATTTTTTCTGCTTGTTTCTGTGTTCCATGAGATCCCTATACCAGTTCACAAAGCTGGGGGCTGGCAAGTCACCTGCGGCTAGCGGGTGACTTGCCATTAACCCCCGGCACCCCAATTACCTGCCTCCCCAAAGCCCGGGGGGAGGGGGCAGAAGAGCCAGGGCCATGGCTATGTGGGCTTGTAGCCTGCAGGGTGGGGGGGGCCCCTTGCACCCTGTTCTACAAGCCCCCATAGCTGGTCCAGGGCTGGTTATGATGGGTAAGGTGGACCCCATGTCATTTTTTGGGGGAGTTTTAAGGGTTTTTAACCCTTAAAATTCCCCAAAAAATGGGTCCCCCCCCTCCCCATTTTTATTCTTTTTTAGGGAAACTTTGTGCAACTAAAGAATACATTAGGGGGTTACTTCCGGAAAACTAAACCCACATAAACAAGCTTGGTACACCTAGAAAGCTTGAGGCGTGTACTTCCAGAGAATATATAGTTTGTGGGGGGTATTTCAAATGTAATGGGTTGTTTTTCTGGAAAAACTGCAAGGTGCGCATAGTGCATAGCGCAGTTGTATTTTATCTGAAAATCTCCTAAAGCGCTATTTCAGTTTGGGGGAGTCTCCTGGGCAGGAAAGGGTGTCTACCAATACATATGTGGTACCGCTGTGACCGGGAGAAATTGGGTTTCACACGCAATAACATTTTATTGACAAACTTACATTTTTTTTTACAAAAAAACACAACAAATTGCAAAAAAAAAATAAAAATAAAAAAAAAATAAAAATATATATATATATATATATATATATATATATATATATTTTGCACACATTTCACCAAAAAGTATTGAGAATACACTAAAAAAAGGCCAAACAAGACATTTCATGTTGAAGCCCAGACTCTGTTGAAAAAAGCAATATATGATTTTCCTGGGAAATCCCTGGAAATCCTTATAAAAATCACAGTTGAACATGTGTAGCTCAAAATAGTGAAACATGGTCTGGCAACAGAGGGTGACAAAATCTGCAGGTAGGCTGGCACTTAAAGGGTTAAATATATTTTATTGCGATTTTGGCCGTGATTCATCAAGAGTTGAAATAAATGCTCATGGTATTAAAACATTGACTTAATGAGAAAAAGCCTGAGAATTTCACTGTTGACTAATCACCAGATAGGAAGACAATGACATTGGTACTTTTTACTACAGTGTAAAAAGGAGTACAAATTTTACTACTTTTCTCAGGAGTAAAAAAGTGCAATTGACTTTCATTGACTTTTTATCTGGTGATTCAACAGTGAAATTCTCAGGCTTTTTCCTCATGAAGTAAATTTTTTACTACCGTGAGAACTATGAATCAGAGCCTTCATGTGATAGAGCAACACAAAGTATCTAGCATGTGTGAAGTGTAAAGAAAATGATACATGCATAATTTTTAAAAAATACAAAAAAAATTTAAAACTGAAAAATTTTGCATGCAGATGGGGCAAGTGAGGTTTTGGAAGTTTTTCTCCAGCTGTGCCAGGCTGTTGGTCTGGTTAAAGAGGAACATTGTGGAGCTTAAAACCTTTCCCAAGCCTCACCGATCTGCTATCTTCCCCTCCGATTTTACCTATGGACATTATCATTACCTCGCCAAGGGATACATCTTCTAGGTCCCTCGGTTTCCCGGCGACCTTCGAACAGGCGTGCTTTTTTTTAAAACCCCTTAAACATCCCCCCAAAAAATTACTGAGGAGAGACTGCACAAGGCACTTATTTACTCATAAACGACGGCAGTGTGCACAAATGGGGGTATCACAAAGTCTAAATGTACACTATGAGGTGGGACCCACAACCCTCCTCAACCCCCATATATGATGGCACCACTGTTAGTATAAAAAATAATTCTTTATTAATGATGAAGTCACATGACATACAAAAACTAGACTATTGTTAAAAAACACTAAACACAAGACAATAATGTACAATAAGGAAGAGAACCACACTTCTGGGGGCAATGGAGATGGCAGTCACAGTTCATATATTTACAATAATATAGTAACACTCCTGGCTGAATCAACGTGAACTAAAGTGCTACAGTGCAAAAGTGCTAAAAAACAATCCATCTAGAGCCAATACAAAAACTAAACACATGTGTGATAATTAATAATACATATTATCCCTATCATTATGAGAGGTGCACCCCTAATAGGGCCTAAAAGCATACTTAAGAGACTTCCAAAAGTGAGAACACACCAGGGGGGAAGGAAAAAAAAGCAATCCCCTGATATAGAGAAAGAGTAACTTACATTATAATACGACCGCCAGCCCACTGCCCCTCTGTCTACGCGTTGCGTGACGTCACTTCACGTCACTTCCTCAGGACATTGGCAGTGGGCTGGCGGTCGTATTATAATGTAAGTTACTCTTTCTCTATATCAGGGGATTGCTTTTTTTTCCTTCCCCCCTGGTGTGTTCTCACTTTCACTATGTATTATTAATTATCACACATGTGTTTAGTTTTTGTATTGGCTCTAGATGGATTGTTTTTTAGCACTTTTGCACTGTAGCACTGTAGCACTTTAGTTCACGTTGATTCAGCCAGGAGTGTTACTATATTATTGTAAATATATGAACTGTGACTGCCATCTCCATTGCCCCCAGAAGTGTGGTTCTCTTCCTTATTGTACATTATTGTCTTGTGTTTAGTGTTTTTTAACAATAGTCTAGTTTTTGTATGTCATGTGACTTCATCATTAATAAAGAATTATTTTTTATACTAACAGTGGTGCCATCATATATGGGGGTTGAGGAGGGTTGTGGGTCCCACCTCATAGTGTACATTCCCCCCAAAAAATGGCGTGGGGTCCCCCCTTCCCAGAATAACCAGCCCGGGCACCAGCTATGCAGGGCTTGTAGGACAGGGCACAGGGGCGAGTCTCGGTGGCCCCAACTCTGCAGGCTACAAGCCCGCACAGCCTAAATAGCCCTGAGCTCTTCTGCCCCCCTGGGCTTTGGGAAAGCAGGTTATGGGGGGCTGGGAGTTAATGGCATGTCACCCACTAGCTGCAGGTGACTTGCCAGGCCCCCTAGCGTTGTGAACTGGTATAGGGGTCTCATAGTTCCCTTACCAGTTCACAAAGAGATAAATGTAAAAAAACAAACCAGGCAAATGTCATGTATAAAAAAAAATACAATTCTTTACTTACCTCTGATCCTCAGCTTCACTGTCCCATGCCGTTGTGTTGCTTGCTGATCTGATGACAGATGCGGTAATCTCTCTCCGAACACCGCATCTGAAGTCTCCGGCCCCGAAAGTGGGATGATGCCCAGAAAAGATGGGGCTAGCGATGGCGGGATCGGTGGAGGGCCTGTTTCGGGCCCTCTCCTCACCGTGGAAGAGCCGAGGGGGATCGCGGGTGCAGGTGAGTGAATGTAATTTTCTTTTTCTTTGCAGATGTCAGCGGTAGCGGTGGAAGCAGGAGCAGGGCGCTCCTGAAGCTGGAAGAGCCCTGGGGGGATCAGATGCTCCCTGGGTGAAGAGAAGGCCTAGCCAGATCGATCAAGGGGTCAGGCACTTAATGGTAGGAGAAGCAAACCTGTAGAATCTACGGGCTTGGTATTTGAAGAGTTAAATCTCTAGTCTGGTGTTCCGATACAAGTTTCGCACTGCCCGGCATGATCCAACATTTCCGTAATATCAACGATGGACCGTCCCACGCTATCTGTCACAGGGACTATAGAAGCGCCCCTTCCATTAACTGCAATGGAGTGTCCCTGTGATGTATGGCATGGGGTGGTTCGTCATCGATACAATGGAAGTAGTGGACGTTACTACCTGTAGAATGACTTTAAGGCCCCTTTCACACCTTAGCATTTGAGTTGCTTTGGAGAATAAATACTCTAAGCTGTCCTAAAGGCCATTTAAACAATTAGGCCCTTTCACAACAGTGTGCTGCTGTTTGCAGCCCAGCCGCAACACTCCCCCATAGAAGTCTATGGCACCATAGGAAAAGCTCATGTATTGCACTTGTACCTTACTCTACTGCAGGTGCCCACGCCGGGGGAATGGAAACAATGGGATGGTGCATGGCAGCATGTACATGCTGCGATTGCACCGTATGGCAGACAATGCAGCAAACAATTGTTGCTGCGTTTGTGTGCTTCCGCCACTAATGCAATGGAAGTACACAATGTGAAAGGAGCCTAACTTTCTTGAGCAACCGCTGGGCAATTTGATATAAAATTACAAGAGAATATCTTGGCAATGTATTTCATTCCCATTTAATACAATGCTGTTATACAACGTAATTTACTGTGTATAGCTTTCTTTTTCTATAAAGGCTTTAAATAGCCCACGGCCTTACCAGTGCCCCAAGTCTAGTAGCATTTAAACCGGATGGAATCCCATGCGACCGTTAGCCTACTCCCACTGCATCCTATAGTGGGATGCCCTGCTGTGTTAAACCCACGGGGTCCCTGGTATACCCACCTTTACCGGCAGCTCCAGCGACGCTCTATTCCCTGACCTCTTCATACTTCTGGTGCGCGTCATCTGGCCTCATGCAGCCCCTCCCCCGGCACCTTGAGATCAGTCACTCGGCGATCTAAATCAGGCCGGGTGAGTGTTGCCCTGGCAGTGGAAACATTTTTCTCAAAAACCGGGCCACCCCCGAGCAGACCCTAAATAGGTTTCCATCCGCTTTAAAAAAACAGCGGGCATCCTTGTTCCTAGGATGTTTCTTTGTTGTATTTATTTCTTTTTACAAAAATGAAATGTTGCCTACAAAAATTTCTTGTAGCCTAGTTTCTCATCCCTGTCCTCAAGGCCCATCAGCAAACCTACTTTATGTCTAAACATAGTGCAGCTGGTATTACATCAGGACAGGGTTTTGGTTAGCACACCCTATTGTAAATACAGTAAGTCTGTGTTAAAGCAGACCTCAGCTCAAAACTCAAATGCCATACCTCTCCACCAAGCCGATTTGGGAATTTAATTCAACAGTATAAGTGGGGCACTATATTTTAGATTCTGCAGCTGCTGAAGTCTGGGGGTCATGAATGATGGTCATTTTATCCATTCACATTTACATTAACAAAAAATAATAATATAAAAACAGTACATTTTTGTCCCAAATTACTAATCCTCCAATTCATCAAATTTAGTTATATTTTTACAAGACATAATAAATCTCATAATTATAATATAAATTACATAGCGTTTGCTGGAATATCCTTATGTTCCTTATTTCTCTTTCTTTCTGTCATAACTTCTATACTTTGTCATTTCTTTTTTTTTTTTTAATTCTTTAGCAGTATTGACCATACATGCAACTTTATCACCATGTATAGAGTCATACCATACCACAAGGGGCCCATTGATAATCGGATCGCCCAAGGGCCCGAATAAACTTGGAGCTAGCCATGCTCAATGTTATTTAACAAAAGGGGGTGCCAGCACTTGAAGTGCCTAGGGCAGCATGAACACCAAATACGGCCTTGATGATAGGACTTATGTCCATTCTCCTATTCTTTGTGATTTAGTACAATTAGAAAAAATAATGAATACTTTCAGTGCATTGAGGACATCATTTTGGCACACATTAATGTAAACTTGCCATTTGCCAAAGTGCCATTGGAAGTGGATTTTTCATTTTACTTTAACCTGGATCTGAACACTAACACTAATGGATATCACAGCATTAACCGGCTGATTTTATGTGACAGGAAAAAAATTAATGAGACAGGAATGAAAACTTTAGTTAATACCAGTTTTAGGAGCTTATTTAGGCTATGTTTTCTTTATCTTGGTAGACAGTTATTTTGCTACCAAAGTGCCCTGTACTGTATGGTTTCCTTTTTGTAACAGATTGACATATATAGACACTGTGTTTTCTACTTGCCATTATGTAAAGTATTACTGGCGTTACTTTTAAGTAAAACTAAAAAACTAAACTAAACAAAATAACTAATGCCCTTATTCATCAAGCGATAGCGCCAGGTAGTGTCTGACGAGCGCCAGGTAGCGGCAGCTAACGGCGACTACCGACTCAAGTACGCCCGCGGCGGTCACAATGACGCATTTATCAAGCAAAATGAGGCTAGCGCCGCCTGGACCGAACAGCGCCGCTGCAAATTCCCTCACAGCGCCAGGTATGAGCTGTCGCTCCCTGGCGATGTCCAATGCATTTCAATGGAGCAATCTATAATTAATCATAATTAATTGGTATTATTTTTTAAAAATTTTTTTTTAATGTCAAAAAATCGGAGAACACTTCTGCAATGTTAGGATTTATTTTTAAGTCAAAAAAAAAAAAAAAAAATATGTGCAGAATTGATCTAACAGGTCTGAGATTAATGTATTCATATAACAAAATGATTCTAAAAACATGTATAATGTTACATTAAAAAAATATGGTTGTTTAGGGGTTAAAAACTAGTTAATACAGATCGCCGCCAGCGCTCTGGGGTTTAAACAAGGAATGGACAGCGACAGCACATTCGGAGCGTGATTTTTTGATGAATATGAAGCTAGCCGTTCGCTCTGGCCATTCGTTGTCAGGCGCTCACATACAACGCTGGACCTGTGAAACAGCGACCCCCCAGCCAGTATTCAACATTACCGCACACCGACTGAGTCGCTGTCATCAAGCTAACGCCGGCCAAGCACAGCGAATACTGGCTGGCGCTGAAAAAATCACGCTACAGTCGCTCATCTGTCGCTACCTGGCGCTATTGATGAATCGGCCTCCCCAGCGACACATTTCTGGTCCAATGTGACCTTAACCCAGATCTAACTCGCAGCACTACATCTGCATACTTGAGCTTTATAAAGTTATCACTGCAAACTACAAGTATCAGTATCTTGCAAGGGGCTATATATAAATAAGTATATAATATATATGTATATATATATATATACATATATCCCAAGTGTATGCCTAATTTGAAGAAGGGTCTTGCCAACATTTTGGCGTAGTCGTCTACTTCCTCTGGGATCTTTGACAAATTGGTGGATGATCATTCCTTATGTCATTTGAACCAAAAAAAAAAGAAAGCTATCAAAAAAGCTTTAACATAAAAACAATTTTATGTGTTTTTTATCTTATTTTTTAAAGTATTTATTGTCTTTTATTGTTTTGATATGAGTTTATGGCTGACAAATTATATTTTAGCAATCTTAGAAATAACTCAAAATAAATGAGTCAGTTATGTCTTGTAATCGTGGCTCAGTATTCTCAGTGGTGCTTTTCCCCAGGGTCGCTATAATTGTATTTGTTTGATTTAAAGGTTCTGTCTTGTTCTTTTAAATATTCCTTTGACGTTTGTATTGTACTGCTTGTAATAGACTGTTATTGCCCTCTATTGAGTTTACTGTGTGAAAGTAAATCTTTTGTGATGTGATTGTGCTTCCCCAAACCTAATATTACCAAGAAGGTTCTTTTATAACTCTCTAGCTTTTGCAGAAACATAAAGAATTTTCATTTTTACACTTTTATATTTCTGTGTGCTTTCTTTAAACAGACTTTTTTCCCAAGCAGTTTATAGTTTAGGTTAAAAGAACTTTTTTATGGTCATGAATGCTACTGGTCATTAATGCATTTTTAAAATGTATGATCATTTTTGGTGTTATAGCCAAGTTAAAATAGATGCTATAAGGACAAATGTTTTTAGGACATAGTTTATTATAGTCTCCTGTCAAGCCTGAATTGATCTTTGCAGATGCTTATACAGAGTAATCCACATTTATGTCACATACTGTGTCACATACACATGCTAGGACAAGTGCAGGCTTAAACTGTGATTTACTTACAGCATGCTGTTTCCATGATTCTCGTATTCCTGGGACTTTGTTTTGCTACAGTGGGAGTGGTTTCCATGGCCTTGAGTAAAAACAATGGACTACAAGTCCCACAATTCTTCCAATATAGCTTTGGCCACGTCTAATCAGCCTAATGACCTATCCAGCAAACAAGAACCCAGCAAGCCGAGAACCCAGCCATTAACCCTTGCTACTAAAAAAACAAGCATGTGATCGTTTCAAACTGAAGAAGTTGAATTTCAGCAGAATGGGTTAAACTAGTCGCCCATGCCTTAGCCAATCAAATGATTAGCAAGCTAAAGTGAGGAAGTCCATGATATGTACTCGAAATAAACACTTTGGTGTACATAGCTAAGGTAAACACATTGTTGCTATGGAAAACCGTTTCCTTATATAACACAGATTGGCAAACAAATAGAACATTTTAGAAAATAACAGATAAGCTTAGTACATTGAAGACATTATATTGCCACACAATAAGGGAAACTTTTAACAATGCCATCAAAAGTGGAATTCCCCTTTAACCATTTTAAAGTTACTTGTCTTTTCAGTTTTGTCCCCTGCCCAAGCCACCCATAATGTGCCACACCTATGGTGTCACAGAAGAAATATAGCAAACAGTGATCCTTATGGTAGCATTGCTTAGTCCCTATGCAGGCAAAAAAAAAAAAAAAACATTAATACTCACCTTTTCAACTTACCAAGCTCTGAGAGTGAGTCTCATGACGGTAGTGTTCACCAGTGTGACAAGCAACCACCCACTGCTCTGTCACAGTGAGTGCCCACTCTATTCACTGTAATGGAGGGGGCATTCCAAGGCCTGGCACTCCCCACCCCCCCCATTTTGCAGTGAACATAACGGTCATGCTGGAATCACATTGACTAATGCTGAAGAAATTAGAAGAAATGCCAGGGGGGAAAAAGGTGAGTATTAATGTTTTGCATTTGTTGTCTGGACTGGCCCTGTACAGATGAACCCGAACTTGAAGTACTTTGACTTTACCCAAATCTCAAGAAGACTAATAGTCTAGGTATCATAGCCATTTCTGTGGATATGAAGCTTTATCCCCAGTGTGGTTATATGTGTTGCCATTTTCAGACAGACGTGTACACAAATATAAATAACCTTTTTATTCTTGTTTAGGGCCTAATAAAATAATTCTAGAATTTTTCCAGGCTAAGTTTAAATTGAAAGCATTCTTTCCTTACCTCCCATGCTGTCGATCCTTCTTGTGTTGCTAAAGAGTTGGTCTTTCCATCCTGTTTTCTATAGCCAAACTCCAAATTTTTTTCTAGCATAGCCACATATAATTAGACCACATGATATACTGATGTCCTGCATCACACAGTGTGAGGCAAACCATTTACTATGTCTGCAGTGGTGGAGACAGTTGATAGTTCCTCTGTCTTCAGATATTATGTCTGCAAAGTAAAAAAAATGAATCACGTTCTAATGCTGGAAATATAGTGAAGAAAACACTAAAAAACACAGGACACAGAAAACACTGAAAAACACAGAACACAGAAAACACTGAAAAACAGGCGGAGACAGACCCCTCTTGTTATGGTTAATACGTTACTAGTCTGTGATTCATAGAGGGTGGAGCTACAACTGCAAACCTTTAGAGGAGAGGACATAATAAATGACCATTGTACCGAGCCTGGTGTCTGTGCGAGCAGGCGGCTGCAGATACAGTGAAGACGGTGGAGACAGCTGGAAGGATGGAAAGGTGAGTTTACTTCTTTTTTTTTACTTTTGCTTATGGGAAATGGGAGGGAGAATTCCACTATGGCTGTAATGGGGGGTGGGGGATTCTGCACCTTGCCTATTATTTGGTTCTTGGGGGGATGGTGTTTTAGCACAAAATTTGGTTCAGAATATTTATTTACCTCCTCCAAATCCTAGGTGCATCTTATGGGCAGGTGCGTCTTATATGGCGAAATAATACAGTAACAATTATCATTATATATATATATATATATATATATATATATATATATATTATATCATAACAAAATACATAGCATTATGAGCATCAGACATCCTCAGTATTTCCATTGCTGCATATTATAGCATTATAGCTTTAGCATTTAGACCCCTACTAAATGGACATCTATGCTAGGTGGGAGAAAGTTATCAGATTAATTGAGAATCAGTGCTCAATCTAGGTGTAGGGGATTGCCTGTCTATAGTGACAGATATGTGGGGGTGGGAGTTTGGAGTATCCTGGCCTGGACAGTACAGTATGTAAGGAGGTTCTTGACACGTGTCAGGTAGGCTTGAAAATATGCATCTCAAGTAAAATGGCCAACATGTCAACTATCACTACCGTGTGATTGCGGCAGCAGGCTCTTTACTACGGACAGGCCCAGACTGAGAGCAATAGAATTGGGAAACTGTGAGTCATGTGAGGGTGCTGCTAAAGATGAGTGCAGAGCGTAACCCTGGAATGCTGATTGAGACTATGAAATAACTGGCATCCAGGAGCCCCATAGCACAAGGTGTTGGGCTGAGCCTCCATTGCTAGATATATTATGAATGGGAACACTCTTTCTCATGTCTATATATATAATGGCTTCTCTACATAGGACCTGGGAGAGAAACATGGCCAGGGGAACCAACCACAAGGTACTTTACCGCTCCTCTCAGGTGGTACTTGGCCAGGCTGTGGAAGGTACCTGAACCTGATCTGCTGCCATCTATATACCTTCAGACTGTAATCTCGCAAGGGCAGGCATCTTTTTCCTATCGTCTCCTGTTCTCACAACATTTGATTTGAACTTTGTAGCATCTAGACTGTAATGGTTCCTGTACAGGTATGTATTCTAAGTATACAGCACGTCCTGTTCCAGAAGATATTGCTTACACTTTGGATATACTCCAGTAGATGAGGCTGGACTGCAGAGACAGAAAAGTGGCTCCTCCCAGACCCTTATATACCCGGGACCTCCCACAAAATCCCCAGTTCTTCTCTGCAGTCCTGGCTGCGATGACTAGAAGATGGCTCTCTCTACTCGCAGGTGTAGCGCTGCTCCAACTGCAGTCCCCCACCAAAGGGTCGGCTGTATAGGCCCATTGTGAGCCTTATGGGATGCCCCTCCCGCATTTATTGCCCCTCGCCCCCTGTCCCCACAGTTGGCTCCCTTTAGGTTGGCCATTGCTTCCCCCTTGCTCTCCCTTGTAGTCCTCGGGGGGGGGGGGGGTTTGCATGTCTTTGCTATATACTGTATATATTGTGTTGTGTTTGATCCCTGTTGAATTGGTTACACTGGTTTCTTTCACCGCTGCTGCACGTTTGTACTGCGCTCCGCGGTCGGCGGGGACATCGCCTCAGGCACTGCTGCGCCCTCATTGGCTGGTCTTGTCAGGTGGGCGCGTTTTCGCGCTCTTCGGGGGGGCGGGCCTTGCGGATGACGCGTTTTGCATCACTGTCTCCGCAGCCCGCCCTTCGAGGTATATGGGGGCGCCATTTTAATTCTCTGCTGCGTGTGCCTGGCGTCTTACTATCGCGGTCCGTAAGTGCCCCTGCGGGCTGATTTTTTTATGTACATATCTGTATTGCTTATAGCTTATGGGATCTTTTGCTTATGTCTTGCAGGCGGGTCAAACTTTGTGGTTTCTCCAGGTTCTATCCCCTCTATTTAGTATTAACTCTTATTGGAGGGCTATTACATACCATTACTCCCACTTCCCTAGCGGGTTATTAGGGCATCCCGGGTTGCTTTTACTAGCGTCAATCCCTATTGGCCTGTTGTGCCGTGATAATCACCATATGGAGGCTTCTCAGGATAATGTGCTCGGGGTTCCTTCTGGACAAGCCCGGCTGTGTGTGGCGTGTGGGGTAACCCCTATAAGTGATGATGTTAGGGTCTGTGTACTTGCCCTGCAGTCTGGTTTCCCTGCGGCTGGGCCAAGTGCTGCGCCCCCTCTGGGTTTGCCTACCCCCCCCCCCACGTTTACACCTGACTCCCAGTGCGGTGCATACCAGTGGGGAGTCTCAACCTGATTTGGCTACCCGGGTAGCCAGGATTGAAAGGCATATTGCTGGTTCTGGTCCGCGTAAGGCTCCTGCTAAGCGGCGGCATCTGGCACTCGGTGTTACTCTCTTTCCTATGGAAGCTGAGGAGTTTTTTGATGTTACTGGTTATACCCCCCCCCCCCCGGAAGAAGGGGAATTATTCTGAGGATCAGCCTAGGGGTTATGCTGAGTCTGGGTCTGACCCATGGGCTTCAGATGATACTGACAGACTTTTGGCTCAAATATTTGAAGTATTCTGTATCTCTTCTCCTGCCGTGGCCCCGCGGCAGCAGGGGGAGCTGTTTCATACTGTTAAGCCATGTTTGGAGTTTCCTGAACAAACTCACTTTAATAATCTGATTCTCAAGGAGTTGGAAAGGCCTAGCCGGCTTCCCGGGGTACCAAAGAGTTGGGATAAGAGGTATCCCTTCCCTGCTGAAATGGTTAAATGTTGGTCATGTCCTCCAGAGGTGGATGCACCAGTTCTGGGGTTGTCTAACACATCTGTCATGCATTCCCCTGACACTACTACATTGAGAGATGGGGAAGACAGGCGCATGGATCAGCTGGCTAGCCATGCATTTGCCTGTGTTGGGACCGCGCTTCGTCCGGTCTGTGCCTCACGGCTTTTGCCATTAAAAGCCTGCTCAGGGGTCTCTTAGATGGGGCCCCTGATGATGCTGGTAGTGAAGAGTATAGAGCTCTTTTGCGTTGTGAGGAATTTGTTGCATATGTTTTCTCTGCCCTGGATGATACCATTAGAATGTGTGGCGGGGCTTCTGCCTTGTTGGTGGCTATACGCCGATCGGTATGGCTGTGCCAGTGGGCAGCTGACAATGCTGACAAAAAGGCCCTCACTGGTTTTCCCTTTAAGGGGCTGCGCCTCTTTGGGGAACGTTTGGACTTATTTGCTAAGGGTGGCAAATTACCTCAGCGTAGAAGGCAGCCCCGGTCCTTTCTGGGTTCAGGTGCCTTTTCTTCTTCCTTCAGGGGCTCCAGAATTGGACAGGGAGCTTCCTTTGCTGGAGCCCGTGGAGATTTTTGGGGCAGGGGCCGAGGACGTGGCCGCACTGGCCCCCCCTGGGGTGCCAAGACTAAGTCCTCCCCCAAGCCCCCTCAGGCATGAAGGGGCACCCTCACCCATCCAGGTGGGGGGACGGCTTCAGCTCTTGGCAGAGGTCTCAGACCGGTGGATTCAGGAGGTAGTTTCCTCTGGCTACAAGATAGAGTTTGCAGCCTGGCCACCCCCAAGATAAATCAAATCTCATGTAGCTCCAAACCCCTTGTCAGCTCAGTGTCTCTCCTTGGCTGTCCAAGGCCTTCTAGACCTACGTGTCATCTGCCGGGTGCCCTTGAGGGAAAGGGGCAAAGTCTATTATTCCAATCTTTTCATTGTGCCCAAAAAGGATGGGTCCATAAGACCTATCCTGGATTTAAAGCTTCTTAACAAGTTTGTCAGATTCAGACACTTTCGCATGGAGACCCTGCGTTCAGCTGTGACTTTCCTACGCCCAGGGGACTTCATGACCTCTGTAGACATCAAGGATGCTTACCTTCACGTCCCTATCTTTCCAGGTCATCAGAGGTTCCTCAGGTTCGCTCTGGAGGACCAGCACTACCAATTTGTGGCCTTGCACTTCGGCCTCGCCTCGGCCCCCAGGGTATTCACCAAGGTGCTGGCAGGAGTGATGGCCCTGCTGAGATCTCAGGGCATTCGCATTCTTCCCTACCTGGACGACATGCTTATTGCTTCTCAGTCCTTCCATCAGGCAAAGCTGGACACAGGGTGGTGTCCACACTGGAATCATTCGGCTGGGTGATCAATCACCCCAAATTTTCCCTGTCTCCTTCCATGGTGAAACCCTTTCTGGGCATGATTCTGGATTCAGCTCAGGTCAAGATCTTTCTTCCTCAGCAGAAGGTGGAGGTTCTTCAAGAGAAAGTTCAGTTCCTGCTGTCTTGTCTCCATCCATCCATCAGGCAGGGGATGCAGCTGGTGGGCCTGATGGTGTCTTGCTTCGAGGCGGTTCCATATGTTCAGTTCTACATGAGGCCTCTTCAGCTTCACCTCTTGTCAGTATGGGATCGGGACCCTGGGTCCCTGGATCAGGTGTTTGTCTTGTACCCTCAGGTCAGGCGGTCTCTAGTGTGGTGGTTGGTCTCAGGGAACCTGCTGGGGGGCAGGTCCTTTCTGGCCCCCTGCTGGGAGACTGTCACCATGGATGCCAGTCTGACAGGTTGGGGGGGATTCTGGAAGTCCCTGACATTCCAGGGTCAGTGGGGCCCTCTGGAGGCCCATGCCCCTATCAACATTCTGGAATTCAGGTTCAGGTTGGTTCTTGCCTGCTTAACCCCTCACCTGAGGGGTCGGGCTGTTCAGGTCCGCTCAGACAACCAGACGGCGGTTGCCTACATCAATCATCAGGGAGGGACCCGGAGCAAGAGGGCCCCCAAGGAAGTGTCCCTGATACTGTCCTGGGCGGAGGAAAATGTTCCCTGCATCTCGGCTGTGTACATCCCGGGGGTGGAGAATCTGGAGGCAGACTCTCTGAGCAGCAGGACCGTTCGTCTGCGAGAGTGGTCCCTCCGGTGCAGGGTGTTTCGCTCCCTGTGCCACCGCTGGGGTCAGCCGGACGTGGATCTATTTGCGTCCCGTCACAACCACAAGCTTCCAGTCTTTGTCTCTCTGTCCCAGGATCCTCTGGCCTTGGCCACGGATGCCCTGGCAATGCCCTGGATGAGGTTCCAGCTCCTGTATGTGTTTCCCCCGTTTCCACTGCTGGGCAGGGTGCGGCGCAAGATAGTTCAGGAAGGGGTGCCAACCATCCTGGCGGCCCCCTGTTGGCCAAGAAGAGTGTGGTTCACAGACATCGTGCAGTTGGCAGTAGATCAGTACGTGCTGCCTCTGGTTCCAGATCTGCTCACTCAGGGACACCTACGCCACCCCAATTTACAAACGCTGGCTTTGATGGCCTGACTGTTGAAACCTCCATCTTGATGGAAAGGGGTCTGCCTGCCTCGGTGGTGAATACTATGATCAGGGCTAGGAAGAGGTCCTCTTCTTCCATCTATTACAGGGTTTGGCGTACTTACATTGACTGGTGCGAGTCCCACTCGCTTCCCTGTCGTGTGTTTTCTATTCCTAGGATTCTGGAGTTTCTCCAACTTGGTTTGGATCTGGGTCTTCAGCTCAGTACTCTGAAAGGCCATGTGTCTGCTTTGGCTGTTTTCTTCCAAAGATCCTTTGCTCAGCATCCCCTGGTCAAGACCTTTTTCCAGGGGGTTACTTTTGTGTGTTTCCCCCATGTAAGTCTATGTTACCAGTCTGGGACTTGAACTTGGTCTTGTCTGCCCTGCAGGAGTCTCCCTTTGAGCCCTTGCAAGGGGCCCCTTTGTCTATTCTTACGCTTAAGGTGGTCTTTTTGTTGGTGGCTATCACTTCTGTTAGGCGTGTTTCTGAGTTGGCGGCGCTTTCCATCAAGTCTCCTTATATTGAGAGACACCAGGACAAGGTAGTGTTTCGTTTTAAGCCAGAATTCCTCCCTAAGGTTGTTTCTGCCTTTCATCTCAATCAGGACATTGTTTTGCCTTCTCTGTGTCCTAATCCTAGTAACCCTAAGGAAAGGGTTTTGCATTCTTTGGACGTAGTCAGAACCCTGAAGTTCTATTTGGTGGCTACTGAATCCTTCAGGAAGACTGATGCTCTTTTTGTGCTTCCGTCTGGAACAAGTTTGCAAGGCCGCTACTTGGTCTTCTATTCATACTTTTTCAAAGTTTTACAAGGTTGATGTTAGCCTCAGCTGATGCTGCTTTTGGCCGCGAGGTTCTGCAGGCGGCAGTGGTTTAAACTGTCTGCTGTTACTTTTCGGGATCCCACCCTACCTCGCGGACACTGCTATTGGATGTCCCAAGTGTAAGGAATATCTTCTGGAACAGGACGTGCTGTATACTTAGAATAATACAATTCTGTGATTACTCACCTGTAGTATTGGTATTATATGTATACAGCACGTCCTGTTCCACCCCACCCTTGTTATCATTATCTTTAGTTACCTCTTTATGGTGATTGTTCTTATGTTCAAATTTTCATATTAGGGTCATAGTTCTCCCGGTCTCTTGCTAACTGCTTTTCAATACTGGGGATTTTGTGGGAGGTCCCGGGTATATAAGGGGCTGGGAGGAGCCACTTTTCTGTCTCTGCAGTGCAGCTCCATCTACTGGAGTATATCCCAAGTGTAAGGAATATCTTCTGGAACAGGACGTGCTGTATACATATAATACCAATTCTACAGGTGAGTAATCACAGAATTGTATTTTTACCTTGTCTGTAATTATACCTTGTACAGCGCTATGGAATCTTTACTTTACCCAAATCTGTGTTCCAATTTTTTTTATTGAGTTTAAATACATAATCCAATATAAGCATATATGAATGACAATGCCTGTCATAATTGCTCTTTAAATATATTAGCAATAAAAAACATTAAAATAGAAAAAAATTCTATCCATGATTTAATATTTTCTTTTCGATCAAAAACTATTATATCATTACAAAATGTAATCCCAAACCAGCAGGTTTTACGTAAACGATTATATTTCCAGTCATCCCCCAAATCTATTCTCTATAGCACATGTCCGTTCTTTAAGGGAAAAAAAAGAAAAAAGAGAAAAAAAATTAGAAAAAAGAAATAGAAAAGGAAAAATGTAAGGTAAACCCCTTCCTTCCTCGTAAGTGGTCAAGCTAAATGGCCATGTGTTTCCCCCCTCATCCTCATTCTCCTCTCCTATTCTCTAAACTTTATCCAAGGGTTACAAACCAGTTGAAATTGATATTGTTGTGTATAATGCTTAAGAGTTTCTCATTTATCATAATCCAATCCACTTTTTGTTTCCAGCTCACTATAGAGATGAATCTCCAATCTTTTTCGGATACGTTTTCTGGCTTTGCATTCAGTATAACTGCTTTTAGTTCTAAAGACAATTCTCTTTGAGCAGTCCTTTTTATTTGTTTTGGTATTCTTTTCCAGAAGGACTTTGCTCTTGGACACGCCCACCATATGTGGATTATGTCCCCTTTTGTGTTGCAGCCCCAAAAACAGTTGACCTGAGTGTCAGAGAACATCCTAGAGATTCTTGTGGGGACTGCATAACATCTCATTGCCAGTTATATGTTGGCTTCTATCAATATGGTGTTTTTAAGGCCCCCTAAAGCTCTCTTAGGTGTACTTCTCCACACACATCTAAAGAGTGGAATGGAGAGGTTTTCATTCTTTTCAACTGCTATCATTTTTGAGGAATGATATTACCCCCATATCCAGGTCTACACTTAACACCGTTGACTTCCTCTCATTTATCCTCAACCTCGATATACTTGAGAATCCTCTTAAGAGCTCACATATTGTTGACATGGATACAAAGGCTTCCGTAATGAAAATAAGGAGATTGTCAGCAAAAAGTGCACACTTCTGCTCTCTTCCACCACAGACCACCCCTGAATTTGCTTGCCAAGGCTTCAATCACTAAGGAAAATGCTTGGAGAGAGGAAGCACCCCTGTCTAGTGCCTTCAAGAAGATCCAAGGGATCCGAGTAGAATCCCATAATAACCACCTCTGCTTTTGGAGTCAAAGGCATTATGCAGGATAATAAAGAGAAGCACCCCAGGCCCCTCCCCCTGCTCATGATCTCCATAATATCCAAAACTCTCCATATTTGTGAAAGCCCCTGTCTACCAGAGACAAAGGTCACCTGGTTCGGATAGACCAGTTCACCCAAAAAGGTGTTCAGTGTGTGGAAGATTTTAGTAAAAAATTTTAGGTTGTTGTTAATTAAAGAAATAGGTTGATACTATATTCATCTGTAGAGCTTCCAATGGGATGGTATCTCCTTTCTCAATAGTGGTAAACCACATTCTAAGATGGGAGGTGAATGTTGGAGAAAATTTTTCATAGTATAAATACGATAGTCCATCTGGGCAAAGCACTCTAGATAATACTGTCTCCCGGATTGCTTTTTGAACCTTCTCATCGGAAATCTCTCGCTTTCCATTAATTTTGTCAGTTCTACCCCCTTCATCCACTGTTCCATTGATCCAACTGGGATGTCTGGAGGCTTGCAATATAGAATATAGAATCTTGTAAACAATTTAAAAAATAATTTAATCACTCTCTCTTAGTTTTGTGTAAACTCCCCTCTCTCTAGTTTGAATGTTAGAGAAGGTTGCTTTTTTTCTTGGATTAATACATTTTAACAGACTAATATCGGGTTCCCTTCCATTTTAGGCTGTTTTTCACCCTTATTGTCAATAAAGTATTTAATTCTGTTCTCAAGTCCTCTTTATGTGTTAATAGTGGTCGCTGGGGAGCGAGTTTTATCTTGGATCACACTGTGTCTCTTTTTTTTTTTTTAGGTGGGCAGCTATTTCAATTAATCGCCCTCTTATGACTGCCTTATGCGCTAGCCAGTTTATGGCAGCAGATATCCTGGGCTAGGTTGGCTTCAAAT
Organism: Gastrophryne carolinensis; assembly: GCA_027917425.1. Lineage (NCBI taxonomy): Eukaryota > Metazoa > Chordata > Amphibia > Anura > Microhylidae > Gastrophryne > Gastrophryne carolinensis. Next base: position 221,796,981 of record CM051234.1, read on the forward strand.
ATTGACGGAGCTCTTGTTGGATCTCTTCTCTAACATTATTATCTCCTAACAAAAAATAATTTATTCTCCATGTATATCTATTAGGTTTGATCAGCAGATCTATCATTTCCATGACATTACCTACATGATCTGCCCATGGTGTTTCCAGGATTTAGCAGCTTTTGATCTTACTGGAGATCAGGGTGGGGACTAGAATATGGTCAATTTTTGAGTATGATTGATGGGCAGCAGAAAGATAAGTGTAATCTCTTTGATTAGAGTTACACTCTCTCCATGCATCTATTAAAACAGCCTCTCTTAATAATTTAGCTAAATGCCTCCCTGCCTTGGATGGCGGCTTTTGTCTCCCCCATAATCAAAAGTATTTATCTACTGGCGAGTCAATCGCAGGTGCGAATCCCTACCCCAAATTACTACCTCCTCCAGTTTAGGGGAAATTGCTTCAAACATACGCTGGAAAAACTGAATTTAGAGATAATAGCCAATCAATGATACTTTAGTCCCCCCCATCAAACCTTTGACTAAAATATATCCTATTTTTGGGAGTATGATTGTCCTGTAATAGGAAAATATCCAAAATCATTGCATTATAAAATATGAAAGTTTTGCATATTTTTAACTTGTGAGTTTAATCTTTGGACATTATGTGAGATAATTTTATAGGTCATTATTTACGTTTATGTAATCTTTCTGTTAGTTCCCTATTCCCTATCGGGCCTTTTGTTGACCCAACTGTCTAACATGGACCAAGTTTTTGAGGATGGGGGAAGCTCCAGAAGCACCTTTGACCACAAAACAAAGACAACCCACATCATCTTACCTTGGGAGCAAGAGTTTAGGGGGAGGGAGAGGGGGAGATTAAAAAGAATATAGGCAAAAGAAAAAGAATTTAGTTTCAATCTTAAAGTGTTTTATCCCTTCCTTTTCCTATATCTTTTTGTGTGTAATCTCCTAGTGAGAAGAAAAAGAGCAAGAAGACAAAACCCTGTTTTACCCCCTTTGTTGCTTATATCTTAATAGTGTGAACATAAAGAAAAAAAGAGGGGGCCCCCATAAACCCTTGCATAACAAAAAACAAATTTTATTACCTCTGGCGATCACTATAAATTGTGGCTCTCCATTAGTGAACTTCCAAACATACAGTGAGGGATTTTTTTATTTATCTCACTGTGACAGTGCCCATAACAGCAAATATGTGTTTCTTAAATTAAAGTGAATGTATGTTGCTATGGCACAGAGCAGTCAAATTCTTAATCGTCTGACACTTTTCTCAGAGATATCCCAAAGTGCATGCACATCAAGTGACATTTCTCGACACACGTGGCCACCACCTAATGGGTATAAGCTTACTAGATGTATCAAATGAATAAGCCTTAAGTAAAGTCAGAATGATGTAGACCAAGTGTAAATTCTCATCACCCGAATTTTTTGACATAATAACTCCAAAGCATATGGTATATATATCCAATATGTAAAACAAGAGAGCACATACAAACAGACCTAGTGCAGCTCTGTCAAATATTTATGAATGTTTAATATGATAAAATGCAATCACAATTTCCAAGTGTTATAAAAAAGCATATAACATGAAACGATATCTGGTAATCCTTTCTTCACCTCCTCCACTGCGGCCGCATAGGGGGATGTCCGGATTACAAATGACTATGGTCGTTTTCCTAACAGGAATCAGAAACCGCTCTCCTCCTGCCTAACGCGTTTCGTTGCTTAATAGCGACTTTATCAAAGGCTGGTTGGCGCGGTTGGGAGGTTTCAATATATAGACACTGGGGGCCCACCCCTATGAATCGATCATCCAATAGGAAACACGGGAAAGCACGTGTTATTGTCTACCCTGCTCATTGTCAAGGGGCAGGTAAATTAATGAAAACGGAAGACGTAACAGAAGCGTCTTTTTTCCCCATGGTGAAAGATACAGAGTGCGTTCGGCCCTGACTCGGGCCGTTCGTCTTTCTCCGGATATCTTCACCTGATCAGCTGATCTTAACGGAGACGCCCGGCCTTTCCCCGGGCCGCTCGTTCTTTTTTGGCTGTCTCCGTTTGGTCAGCTTATCTCTACTTACGTGCAGTGACAGGACCTTTCGGCCATCTCCGTAAAAGGGATCGTTATTATGATCGGCAATACTTGTAAACACACTATCCATATCAACTGCATAGGAAAGCGTACGTCTAAATAAAGTGCAATTTAATATTATATTGTAAGATTCACAAGAGGTTATTTAAAACCTCATAGCAATAACAAAGAAGGTTGACATTTATTGTTTAAAGATAGCCATATAATAAACACGATCTTATCCACATTAAAAATAGGGGATTAACAGTAGTTTCATGTTATATGCTTTTATAACACATGGAAATTGTGAGTGCATTTTATCATATTAAACATTCATAAATATTTGACAGAACTGCACTAGGTCTGTTTGTGCTCTCTTGTTTTACATATTGGATATATATACCATATGCTTTGGAGTTATTACGTCAAGAAATTATCGGGTGATGAGAATTCACACTTGGTCTACATCATTCTGACTTTACTTAAGGCTTATTCATTTGATACATCTGGTAAGCTTATACCCATTAGGTGGTGGGCACGTATGTTGAGAAGAGTCACTGGATGTGCATGCACTTTGGGATATCTCTGAGAAAAGTGTCAGACGATTAAGAATTTGACTGCTCTGTGCCATAGCAACATACATTTGTTTTGGACTTTTGTTTGGATAAAAAGTTTTTCTCGGCACGTTGAAGCGGACTTTAAAGATTGTTTGTATAAGGCTTGTTCTAATTGTATTAGCGCTGTGTTTTTCATATTTTTTAAATTAAAGTGACTCAACATATAATTACCCTCCTAATTCTACTTGATATTTATATTAAAAAAAAGTAATTGCTTTCACCCCCCATGCCACGCCTCTGCCCCGAAAGCCAAGGTTAAAGCTACCAAATGCGCCTTAATACTTTTTGTGAGCTGTTTTTGAAAGTGAAATGAAAATATCCGCAAATATTTATATCTTCTGACTGTTCAATGATAGTCCCTCAAAGTCTCTTTAGGGCAATATAATTACCTCCTTGGTTGGAAAAGAAATATTTAGTTTGTGGTGGGTATTTCAAATGTCAAGTGTTGTTTTTTTTGCAAATGTGCAAGGTGCGCATAGTAGTTGTATTTTATTTAAAAATCTCCTAAATCGCTGTTTCAGTTTAGGATGTCTCCTGGGCAGGAAAAGGTGTCTAGCGATATATAGGAAGGAATAGGGCATCTGCACGCGAAGCGATTTTCTTGAAAAACTTACATTTTTTATTAAAAAAAAAACAAAAGATACAAAATGTAAAAATAGCATTTTTATTTTTTTCCCACTTTTCAGTGTGAACGCACTGAAAAAATTGCAAACAAGACATTTCATGTTAAAGTCCCAAATCTGCTGAAAAATCCCTTGGAAATCCATTAACATTCCCTCAAAAATGACAGTTAAACATTAATAATATTGTACTTAAAAGGTGTACCTATACCCAGATAGAAAGTTTATGTCGTTTCCCCCCGCTATCCCCAGCCTAGTGCCACAAAACGTTTACTAAAGTCTTTGCCCAGTATCCAAAAACACACTAACAGGAAGTAGTATGATGTCGAATGGCATGCCATATGCTAATTCATTCAGTTCCAATGTAAACTGACATATAATGGCAGTTGAGCTTGTAGTGCCTTCAGATTTATTGCAGATGTTATAACTGATAAGGCTGACCCCCAGTGCTGAGTTGTGTTTAACTGAATGTATCATCGATGGGACAATATGACCATTTGAACAGCAGTCTGAATCCAGTTTGTGTTTTATGAATATTGGACAAAAGCTTTAGTAAAAAAGAAAAAGGCTGTTTTGGGACACTGGGTTGGGGATAAAAGGTGATGACATTAACTTCCTTACTGGGCATATGATCACTTTGAATCACTGGAATACAGACATGGAATTGCTTTAATGTAAATGGTTCGGCAATATAAAAATAATAATATAATGATAATATAATAAAATAATAGTCAAATAGAGCAAGTATCTCATCCATTATAGAGATTATTTTATTTCCGCTATTAAGACAGAATTAATTAATATTTTGCAGTTAAAGTAAATTCCTAAATCTGAGTCATATAGAAGCTACAGCATTTAGCGCGAGAACCTGCAGACTGGAATATAGTGGTTTCACTTAAAAACATTTACACTAATCTGTACTGTTAATGGCACACTGGTAATTCAATGGTCACTCGAGAAGGTCAGGAAAGAAAGTTGTCAAATGGATGAAGAAATCTTAATTGAGGAGAGAACACCACTGACCCACCTTGAGGCTAAGTAACAGGGTTAGACATCACATCTTAGATATCAATCAGTTTTACACATTTGCAGTGTTTACTTGTTTGTATTTACTCCTCATTATGTTACATACCCTTTAACATTTAATTTGTAATGGTATTTCTGCACAAAGGGTGTAGGTGTGCTGCACCGTGAAGCTTAAAGACTAAGTCCTTTTTTGATGGAATTTTTGAAAGTTTATACTTTTTTGTGCCAACATGATGTCCTCAGAATGCGGAGCTTGCCTAGTATTTTTGTGGAACCCAGCACAATCGCTTTTTTTTTAAAGTGGAACCCAGCGCTATAAGATTTGCGAGCCGATCGATTCCCTCCCGATTTTGGGTGCCCCGCTGTGTGGTCGCCCCATATAATTACCTTGCATGCGCAAGCTGCGCTCACATCCCCGCTATCCCTCTAGCAGGGCACGTGCTCGCACCAGCCATTTGTGAATGGTCAGCGCAGGCACGCTCCCTGTTAGAGGGAAGCAGGGTATGGGGCCGCCAGCATGCTCGGAGCCGCTGGTCATAGACGACGCTTTAGGCGCGTGACGTCTGCGGCTCCGAGCACGCTCATTGGACGAGTGACCGTGCATGCACCCTAGGACCGGGAAGAGGTGAGTTGCACTCGGTGATCTGGGGGATTTCACACAGCGGGGACCCCCCGATCAGGGTGGGGAAAGGACCAAAACCCAGGATAGTCAAAATCCTGGGTTTTGGTCCACTTTAAGTTAGAAAATGTGTGTTTTATGAAAGCAGTTTTTTAAGACCTCCAGCCTGCTGCCATTAGCAAATGTGCATGAGGAGACAAATAAGCCCTGTACACACAGAATACTACTGCTGGGAATGTGTGTCAGTGAGCTCCCTCACCTAAGCAGCAGCCATAGCACAAGGGGCTTTGTGTGTCCAGGGCTCACGTCTCTCTTCTTGGTGTACAGTTGCTAATAGCACATTTTCTAATATAAAAAATCATTACCTTGAGGACATCCTTTTGGCATAAGAAAATAAACACCATCGAAAGTGGAGTTTACTTTAGTGTACCAGAGATTGCTCACACGACTTTTCCTGATATAATAACCACTTCGCCTGTAGCGGGTTTTGGCTGCATTTGCTGCATTTACCAAACAAAGTGTGCCATGTTCACTCGTTCCATCTAGCCACTTCTGGCGAAATATGTCTGTCTGCATACAACAGGCAATTGATGCAGAGGGTGAAGAAGAAGTCAGAGAGTGAGGTTCCCAAAATGCACTTCAAAAGGCAGTATAAGGCAGGTTCACACTTTGGCGATATGAGCAATAGTAGGGCGATCCTGAGCTGGGACACAAGCAATGTGCATGGCATCGTCTAGGTGTAAACACACCCTGAAATGTTCCCTTCAACAGATATTATTGGATCCATCTAATGACAACATAAGCATTCATAAGCACCAATGTCTGGGGTTTCAGAATATTCAGAACATACAAAAGAGCAGACACATAACAGTGCCTGGCTGTACCTTTTCATCTCAACAGACAATCGTTACCTCTGTGTTCCTAATTATTATGCATATTATATTTTTCTCTTATTTTCCAAAATGCTTGATGCAATTAACAATATCATTTTAAGGTCGTCAACCATAAATGGCATTTCAGTGAACAAACCTCTCAATGATAAAAGTATATTTTTCAAGAATTTAAATAAAATGGACAGTTCCAGATATGTATGCAATACATTTTATAGGTTGGAAAGACGTGAAAGAGGTCATTTGTTGAATGCTCAGCTTCGTCAAGTTACATTTGCTGAATCGGAAATCTTGACAGGCCAAGTTACATGGTAACCTAGGACAATTTCAAAATTCTTGCATCGATTGAACTTGTGAGTTTTTGGAGTTTCTGCTTGCATTTGTATGTTGGATGTCAGAGTATCCTTCCAAACCTACTGTTTTTGTGTTAACCACGTCCCATTCTCATATTTCTCATATATTTTGCTTGGAGATATCCCAAAGGTTCTCAATAGAATTTCGGGTCAGGGGAGGAAGGTGACCACACTATGAGTTTTACTCATTTTATACCTATGACAGCCAGTGCTTCGGGTGTATTCTTTGCAGCATTAGATGGTGCATTGGCTTGCATGAAAATGTTTTTTCTACGGAAGGCACAATTCTTCCCTTTGTACTATGGAAGAAAGTGGTCATAAAACTCTGTATACAACCTTGTTGGCTATCCACCTTGTGGTCCATCCATCTGGACCATTGAAGGTTGAACCACACTCATCAGTAAACCAGAATATTTGTAAATTAGTCTTCATGTACATTTAGGCCCACTGCATGGACTCCAAAGGCACCAGACATGGTAAAAAACTGCTTTGCAGTGACATTTTAGCAGCTGCTCGTTTAATTTGATGAGCTTGTCTGACAGAAACCTTCCCCATTATGCCTTTATCCGTACCCACCCATATGTGCTCTGAATCAGTCGCAAATCTCTTGACAGTATGCAATATGCATACGTTTCTGTGAAATATCTAAAGTTTTCATACCTTTTTTATACCTTGGCCAACGGATTGCACTACTGGGATGCTTTTCAGCAGATGCTTTTTCTCAAATTGCATATTGCTTGAAACCCGTGGCCTACTTAATAATGTGCAATGTCTTTCTTATGTAGTTTTACTTTTAAGTCAGATCACCTGGCAAACAAATTATCACAGGTGTTTGAGATTGACTTCAGTGATTTATAGATATCTTCCCAAGTTTATTTGGAAAACAAAAAATTACATGTGCATGGCACTTAAACAGGACCTTCACTATGATTTATTGAAAATCCCAAACCCTTAAAAAACTATTCCCCAGCATCTAAAATTAATATATTTTAAGTTTTTAGTCACTTATTATTCTTTACCCCAACGGGATGCAACACCATCTTGAAGCATCACACTTACTGAGGAGAGGAGAGTGGAATAAAGTACAGGGAGTGGGGTTATAGCTGTGCTTTGCACAGACAGAGCAGAGCTGGGGTCAGGAAAAGGTCAGCAATCCCAGGATGCAGAGCAGCACAGTCAGAAGGCACTTCCTGTTTGCAGGCTGCCTGGTGTTCCATGAGCCGCCATCTTGGATGTTTAAAGGTTCATAACATGCAGTAGATGCAGATAGGATGGTTTTTAATGTGAGCAATCTGTATGTACAGGGTGTGGGAAACATATACGATAGACTCTTAGCATAATAATTTGGAACATAACTGAAACTGTACAATCCAAAAGTACTTTCTTTAAAAATTCAGCTTGCTCCTCCCAGTCTGTGATGTGGGCACACCAGCCAATAGTTGGTTATTGACACTCCTTACCAGGTGGTTACTAGGTTAAACCTAGGCAGTAGATTAGTTTATATATTGTGGATGGATATTAGCATAATAGCTAATAGTAACTGTTAATGTTATTTTTTGCTAGAAAAGCATCTAATCCTTCTTTGAAGTTGTCAGCTGCTGATGCTGTAACCAAGGCTCTGGAGTTGAAGTGGAAGCTGGTTTTGGCTGGAGTCGGATTCAGAAAAAAGGTACTGGCTCCAGCATAAAAAAATCTCTTATTTATATTGTATAATGAATGTAACTTTCGTAGGTAGTTTTAAAACAATCATAAATATATGTTATTTTCTCTCAATCTAAGCTCCTTATGTATAACTATCAGCAGCAGCAGCATGTTCTAGTGGCGATAGATAATGAGTTCTTCAATCTCCCCTGTCACTTATACTCTGGATCTTCATGCTGCTCCAAGGCAGGGGTGCACCTGTAATCAGGTCATGTGCCTCAGGTGTCACTGCAGAGGCACTTGATCTGATTTTTATTATTATTTTCACTACCATTAGTGGTTCAGTGGAAAGCAGGCGTGCACTGTAGACTGTCATGTTTTTAAAGTGGACCAACATTCAAAAATGTCTTAAACCAGACCAACACAACAAACAGTGCTCATATGCATCCCTACCCAGGGCAATTTTGATTGCTGCACATAAAAATTAATTTACCTTTCTCTCCTGCTGTAGTTAATTTTAGAAACATAATGTCGGCTCATGCATTTGCAGGCCACCTGCAAACAGGAAGTGCTGCTGTGCTTCCGGTTACTGTGCATTGTCAGCTATGTCAGTTGAATACAGGCAGCAGCATAAGATGCTAAGATGCTGGAAGAGGAAGCTCCAAAATGGCCACTACCTTTATTTTCCAACTGTTCCAGGCTGTTGGTCCGGTTTAAGACAATAATTGATGGCTCAGTGGCCAACTCCCACTACCCGGTTTGCTCTATTGAGGAGTAGAGCCTAACGGCTTGGCTCAGGCGCCAGAGAGATTAGTTTCATTAGGTTGCTTGTGCGGGCCCGCCCCTCGAGGTATACCGACGCCATTTTGTCTGCTTGGTCGGCTTCTCCGTGACGGGCTTCTACCTACCGTGGTCCGTAAGTGCCCTCGCGGGCGGCTTTTTTGCCACTTTTTAATTATTGTCTGCTTACGGCTCATTTGATTGTGTCTTTCAGACGGGCGAACCCATTGGCTTCTCCCGGCCCTCTATTAGTTGGTTAACTTGTGAGGCCTAGTGCAATTACTCCCACTTCCCTAGCGGGTTATTGGGGCATCCCGGGTTGCTATATAGCGTTAATCCCTATCGGCCTATAGTGCCGCTGTAATCACCATATGGAGGCATCTCAGGATAATGTGACCGGGGTTCCTTCGGGACAAGCCCGGCTGTGTGTATCTTGTGGGGTGTCCCCTATTAGCACTGACAATGTGCGGGTCTGTGTACCTTGTGCCGAGCAGGTGCTTGCTCTGCAATCTGGCCTTCCAGTGGCTAGGCCTGCACCTCGTTTCACTTCACCTACCCCTCAAGCTTAAATCTCATTCCTACTGAGTTGCATACAAGTGGGGATTCTCAGCCTGATGTGTCTTCTAGACTAGCTAGCGTTGAGAAGTTAATTGCTAATACCTTGGCGCGTAAGGCCCCTGCTAAAAAGCGGCACTTAACGACTAATGTCACTCTTTTCCCTATGGAAACTGATGAGATTTGGCATCTTTGTGGCTATACCCCTTCGGACAAAGGGGAGCTATTCTCCGACTCAGGGTCATCTGATGAGAGGACCAGGGGTCATGACGATTCTGGCTCTGACCCCTGGGCCCCGGATGATACTGATAGATTGCTGGCCCAGATTTTTGAGGTTCTGTCCATTTCTCCCTCTGTTGCGGCTCCCAGGCAAAGGGGGGAACTGTTCCATACCGCTAAGTCACACTTGGAATTTCCTGAGCAAGCACATTTCAATAACCTTGTGCTCAAGGAATGGGAACGTCCCAGTAGACTCCCCAGTGTACCTAAGAGTTGGGATAGGAAGTATCCTTTTCCTGCTGATGTGGTAAAGTGTTGGTCATCCCCTCCCGAAGTGGATGCCCCGGTCCTAGGGTTATCTAACACCTCTGTTAGGCACTCCCCTCACTCTACTACCCTGCGGGATGCTGAGGACAGGCGCATTGACCAGCTGACGTCCCATGCCTTTGCATGTGTGGGGACGGCGCTGCGCCCGGTCTGTGCTTCGGCCATTACGGCTGTGGTCCTGCTCAGAAGTATACTTGATAGTGCCCCTGATGATTTGCCTTGTGAGGTGTTTAATGCACTCTCTAGTTATGATGTTTTTGTAAATTTTGTCCTCTCTGCCTTGGATGACACCATTAGAATGTGTGCCAGAACATCTGCCCTTGTGGTGGCTATACGCCGCTCGGTTTGGCTACGCAAGTGGGCTGCTGACAACGCTGCCAAGAAGACCCTCACTGGTTTTCCCTTCAAAGGACTACGCCTGTTTGGGGACCGCCTGGACCTTTTTTCTAAGGGAGGCAGGTTACCCCAGCGCAGGCGGCAGTCTCGGCCCTTTCGGGGTCAGGGCTCCTTCTCCTCCCCCTACCATGGCGCTAGACAAGGGAGGGGGGTTTTCTTTACTGGGGCCCGGGGAGACTTCTGGGTTAGGGGCAGAGGACGTGGACGTCCTGGCTCCTCCTGGGGCCTCAAGATTAAGTCCTCTCCCGAGCCCCCTCAGGCATGATGAGGCGCCCTCACCCATCCGGGTGGGGGGATGGCTTCAGCACTTTGCTCACGTCTGGAGGCTTCATGTCTCAGACCGGTGGATTCAGGAGGTAGTGTCCTCCGGTTACAAGATGGAGTTTGTTGCCTGGCCGCCCCCAAGATTCATCAGATCCCGGATTCCTCAGGACCCTGTTTCAGCTCAGGAGCTAGTGCAGGCAGTGCAAGGCCTCCTGAAGCTGGGGGTCATCTGCAAGGTCCCTTTTAGAGAAAAAAGAAAGTGCTTCTATTCCAACCTATTCACAGTACCCAAAAAAAGATGGGTCACTCAGGCCCATCCTGGACTTGAAGATCCTCAACAAATTTGTCAGGAGCAAGCGCTTTCGCATGGAAACTCTGCGCTCTGCCATCAGTTCCCTGCGCCCAGGGGATTTCATGACTTCTGTGGACATCAAAGATGCTTACCTTCATATTCCTGTATTTCCAGGTCATCAAAGGTTCCTCAGGTTCGCTCTGGAGGATCAACACTACCAGTTTGTGGCATTGCCCTTTGGTCTCACCTCAGCTCCCAGGGTGTTCACCAAGGTGCTGGCTGACGTGATGTCTCTGCTCAGGTTTCAGGGCGTCCGCGTGCTGCCTTATCTGGATGACATTCTCATCACCTCCCAATCTCTACATCAGGCAGAATTGGATACTCAGCTGGTGGTGTCCACCCTGGAGTCATTTGGATGGGTGATCAACCACCCCAAGTCCTCTCTGTCCCCCTCCTTAGTGACTCCATTATTAGGAATGAATCTGGATACAGTTCAGGCAAGGATTTTCCTTCCTCAACAGAAGGTGGACAGTCTGATTGCACAGGTCCAGTTCCTGCTATCTTGTCATCATCCCTCCATCAGGCAGGCAATGCAGCTGGTGGGCCTGATGGTGGTGTGCTTCGAGGCGGTCCCTTATGCTCAGTTCCACTTGAGGCCTCTGCAACTCCACCTCTTGTCAGTGTGGGACAAGGATCCAGCGTCCCTGGACAGGGTCTATGTGCTTTCTCCCCTGGTCAGGAGGTCCCTCTCATGGTGGATGGACTCAAGGAACCTGTTGGGGGGCAGACCCTTTCTGACCCCTTCCTGGGAGACAGTCACCACGGATGCCAGTCTGTCAGGTTGGGGGGGTTTCTGGAAGTCCCTGCGGTTCCAGGGGAGGTGGGGCCCTCAGGAGGCCCACACACCTATCAACGTCTTGGAGCTGCGGGCGATCAGGTTAGTCCTTGCTCAGTTGACTACTCACCTTCGGGGCCTGCCTGTTCAGGTGCGCTCGGACAACCAGACGGCAGTTGCCTACATCAATCATCAGGGAGGGACCCGGAGCAAGAGGGCCCTCCAGGAAGTGTCTCTGATCCTGACCTGGGCGGAGACCAATGTTCCCTGTATATCAGCTGTGTACATCCCGGGGGTGGAAAATCTCCTGGCAGACTCTCTGAGCAGGGGGACCTCTCGCCAGGGAGAATGGTCCCTATGCAACAGGGTGTTCCAATCTCTGTGTCACCTTTGGGGCCAACCAGATGTGGATCTGTTTGCGTCCCGTCACAATCACAAGCTCCCGGCATTTGTCTCCCTGTCCCAGGATCCTCTGGCCTTGACCACGGATGCTCCAGCAATGTCATTGCAGGACTTTCACTTTCTGTATGTCTTCAATCCATTCCCCCTGCTGGGCAGGGTTCTGCGCAAGATTGCTCTGGAAGGGGTGCCAGCAATTCTGGTGGCCCCCAGGTGGTCAAGAAGAGTGTGGTTCGCAGACGTGGTGCAGCTGGCAGTAGATCAGTACGTTCTTCCCATGGTGCCAGACCTGCTCACTCAGGGCTCCCTACGCCATCCCAATTTACAAACTCTGGCTTTAACGGCTTGGCTGTTGAAACCTCCATCTTGATGGAGAAGGGGCTGTCTACCTCGGTGGTTGATACCATGATAAAGAGAGAGTAACTCTCTACCCCTCAGCCTACCATGATAAAGGCTAGGAAGAAGTCTTCTTCTTCCATTTATTACAGGGTTTGGCATGCCTACATTGACTGGTGTGAGTCTAAGTCTCTTCCCTGTCATGTGTTCTCTATTCCCAGGATTCTGGAGTTCCTGCAGCATGGGTTGGAGATGGGGCTCCAACTCAGTACTCTGAAGGGGCAGGTCTCTGCCCTGGCTGTTTTTTTCCAGAAGTCCTTTGCTCAGCATCCTCTGATCAGGACTTTTTTCCAGGGGGTCACTCATGTGCGTCCTCCACGTAAGCCTATGGTGCCTGTTTGGGATTTGAACTTGGTTTTGTCTGCTTTACAGGGTGCTCCCTTTGAACCTGTGCAGGATGCTACCCTGGCCATTCTTACTCTCAAAGTTGTCTTTCTGGTGGCTGTCACATCTGTTAGGCGTGTGTCTGAGTTGGTGGCACTTTCCATTCAGCCCCCCTAATATGAGAGACACCAGGACAAGGTGGTGTTTCTTTTCAAGCCAGATTTTCTGCCTAAGGTAGTGTCTGCCTTTCATTTGAATCAGGACATTGTTCTTCCTTCATTGTGCCCTAATCCTAGTAACACTAAGGAGAGGGTTTTGCATTCTTTGGATGTGGTTAGGTGTCTGAAGTATTATCTGGTGGCTACTGCACCTTTCAGAAAAAACTGATGCTCTTTTTGTGGTCCCTTCTGGTCCTAGGAAGGGTTTGGCTCCAGCCAAGTCTACTATCAGCAAATGGATCCTTTACTCTGCTAAGGGGAAGGATCCTCCCTTCCGCCTTACTGCTCATTCTACTCGTGCTATTGGTGCCTCTTGGGCTTTTCAGCACCAAGCTTCTGTTGGAACAAGTTTGCAAGGCCGCTACTTGGTCTTCTGTTCATACCTTTTCAAAGTTTTACAAGGTTGATGTTAGGGCCTCAGCTGATGCTGTTTTTGGCTGCAAGGTTTTGCAGGCGGCAGTGATTTAATCTGTCTGCTCTTACCTTTTTGGGGATCCCACCCTACTCTACGGACACTGCTATTGGATGTCCCGATTGTAAGTATTCTATCTGGAGCAGGACGTACTGCATACTAAGAATAATACAATTCTGTGAATACTCACCTGTAGAATTGGTATTGAGTATACAGTACGTCCTGCTCTACCACACCCTTGGTTTTGCATTATCTTGGGTCCCCTGTATGGTGATTGTTATCATTGTTATAGTTACTAGTTGGGTTGTGTTATTTCTCCTGGCTTCTGCTTAACTGCTTTTCAATTCTGGGGATTGTGGGAGGTCCCTGGGTATTTGAGGGGCTGGGAGGAGCCTATTTTCGATGTCTCTGCAGTCCAGTGCCATCTGGCGGAGTAATACCTGATTGTAAGTATTCTATCTGGAGCAGGACGTACTGTATACTCATAATACCAATTCTACAGGTGAGTATTCACAGAATTGTATTTTTATGTTTTTACCTGGACAGTTAACTTAAAGAAACATTTCAGACAAAGGGCTAAATTATCCAATTTTCTGCTCTCTCCATGCTGAATAAGAGGGGCTACGTTTTCCTTCAGCCTACTTTATATTTCTTTAAAAGACCTAGTGAATTATCTCCCTTTTGTTGGGTCATATAAGTACATATGCTCAATGATCTGCCATTAGGAAAATGGGGCGGTAAATAGAAGCTTAGTAAGGATGAAGGTTGCAAGGATAGCGAAAAAGGAGGGGAATATTAGCAAATAAAGGTGGAAGGGGTGGCTTGGAGGTATATGGTGACATTGCAACACCACCCCTGGGTGAAATCTCTGGCACCATAACATAAGAGTTTTTTCTACATGTAATTGTATGTTTAGCATTGGTAGGCTTTTAGATGGGTTAAGTATTGGGTATACAGTTGCGATTTAGAATTGATGGGGGGATGGGCTCTAAATAGGGGACCCGTATATTTGAGGAGGTAAGGCATTTAGCATGTGCATTGGTAGCATGTGGGGATTATTACATATAAATATGTTAATGGGGTGGTGTAGTGGAATAGCCTATAAGTAAAAAAAAAGTGGGTAACTGTTATTTAAAATGAAAAATTTGAAATTCTGAACCTTTTATTTGTGGCCCGTGACCAGTTTGCAAATCGCTAATATGACCCGCACTCTTCAAATAGTTGAGCACCCCTGCTTTAAGTTATTTGTTCAGAATTTGTATTTCAATAAATATGCTTTATGTTCTATATAAGTAGCCCCATTACTTATATAATGGTGAGAAAACACCTGATGTTACGATTTTACTATGGGAAATGTATTACTAATTATTGGTCGGAGTTGAAGTCCGGCTTTGGCCCAGGCTGTAACAACCTTTTTGATGAGGCTATTCCACAGATTTATAATTCTTATGGTACAAAATGATTGTCACCTCCTGAGATAGAATCTTTTCTTTTCCAGACCAAGGGAGTGCGCCCTTGTCTTTAGGTAATCGTTGCCCCCGTAACACATCTCCTCTGAAAATAAACAGATCCTTTTTCATAACTAAGTTCCTTCTTTCCTGTTTGGTGGCTCTTCTCTTCACCCTTTCCAAAATCAGGGCGTTCTTTTTATGAACTGGTGCCCAGAACTGGACGGCATATTCCAGGTGAGGGCTCACCAGTGCCTTGTAAAGAGGCAATATTAAATCTCTTTCCCATCATCCCATACCTCTAATAACATTTTGGTCGCCTTAGAAGCATCTGCTTAGATTTGCATACTGTTATTTAGCCTGTGGTCTACCAGTACCCCCAAATCCTTCTCAACTAGTTACTCTCTCGGCTCTACTCCCCCGATGACATACGTGGCCTGCAGATTATTAGACCCCAAGCGCATCACTTTACACTTTTCCACATTGAACTTCATCTGCCATGTGGATGCGTCAGGCTGACACTTGTGAACATCTTCAATAAACTGCACTGTGCTACATATCTTGGTGTTATTAGAGCCATTGCTCTTAATGCGCCCTTCTATATAATGTAGAAACAAGTTGAATAATAGTGGGCACAGCCCTGAACCCTAGGGTATACCACTTCCATTCAGGGACCATTCAGAGTAGGTATCACTAACCACCTGATCCTTCAGCCAGTTTTCAATCAAGTCACTGTATTTTCTAACTCTAAGACCTCAATATTGCCTCAATAAGTGTCTATGGGGGACAGTGTCAAATGTTTTTGTAACATCCAGAAAAACTATATCTGCAGTCGCCCCATGTCCAGGCTTCTACAGACCTCCTCATAGAAGCCAATCAGTTTAGTCTGGTAGCTTCTGTAATTAGTAAAACTGTGCTGGTTGTCACTTAAAATATTAAGCAAGGTTACATAATCCTGTATGTAATAACCTTAGGAGTCCCTCAATCAATTTTCCCATAATGGATGTTAAGCTTGCAGGTCTGTAATTACCCCGAGAAGACTTAGAGACCATTTTTAAGAATAGGCACTACATTTGCCTTGCGTCAATCCCTTGGTACTGTATCAGTTCTTAGTGAGTCTTTAAAGAACAAGAGCAGAGGTGATGAGGTAACTGAGCTGAGTTCTTTGAGAACTCTTGGGTGAAGTCCATCCAGTCCTGGAGTCTTATTCAAGTCCACTTTTGATTGATTTTTTAAATTTTTGAAGATGTGGCAGTTTTGCATTTTTTTCTGACGTTAGCAAATGTGTATTTTATGGAAGCAATCTGCAATCTGTTGCTTTTGGCAATATACACCAAGTGCAGACTTGGTGTACGTTGCCAATAGCAACAGATTGCAGATAGTTGCGCAGAACACTGTTGATGGACATGTGTAAGGTTGAGTTAGCTCTCTCACCTCAGCAACGGCCATAGCAGTAGTGTACGTTGTGTACAACGATTAGGTGAGAGATCTGGACTAGAAGTAATCTTCTGTGTAGGATTAAAGTTTTTTTTTCATTTTGTGTTGCATTTCCTCGACAATGACTTATTATACTTCATTATATCTTGTCTGAAGCTTGCCCATTGGCTCAGATTTGGCAATGTAACTATGGGTGAGAAAGGACAACTCTGTGCTTGGATAGTGTAAAAGGTTTCAAGGCTGCATAATGAAGTGATTAAGAAATAATAACTGCAGAGTCCCCATTTGGATGTAGAATAATAGATTTGTATGTATGCATTAAGTATGCAAACTGCTTAAACCGACAGCCTGGCACATTTGGAAAAGAAAGGTAGTGGCCATTCTGGAGCTTCCTCTCCCAGCATCTCAGCCATGCTGCTGCCTGGATTCAACTGACATAACTGGCAATGCACAGTAGCAGGAAGCCCAGCAGCACTTCCTGTTTGCAGGCGGTCTGCAAATGCATGAGCCGCCATTTTATTTCTAAAATTTACTACAGCAGGAGTTAGAAAAGGGTAAATAAATTTTTATGTGCAGCAATCTAAACTGCCCTGGGGAGGGAGCATATGAGACCTTTTGTTGTGCCGGTGTGGTTTAACAAATTTTTGACTGTTGGTCCGCTTTAAATGTAGTCAAGTTATATTTATGACGCTCTTTAGAGTTGAACTTTCTGTATAAGTTTCAGCTAAATGTAAAACCTGGGATAACAACTAACTTAGTTTAGTCAATGAAATCAGGATGTTCATTAGAAGCTAACCCTCTCACCATGTTAGGTGCTAAGCCAAGATTTACACAGCTACACTGCACCACCAGAAGTGTGTTGTCCTTCTGGTTCTCCAGTACACATAGAACCATTGGTGCAGGATATATCAAACAGCAAGGCTTGGAGAAGTTGGGCAGGCTGTTTACACAGCCAAATAGAAATTTGTCTCACAAGGAGGTACAAGTCTTCTCAAGGAAGCACCCCAAGACTTTCTGAGAGCCCCCATTGTCGCCAGCCCCCACACTGTTTGCCCCATGACCTTTTGCTGCCCTACAAATCTCCTGATGTTAGCCCACCATTCTGACCTGTAAAAGCCCCTTGCCTTACTGTAGAACACTATACGCTGATGACAAAACAGAACAAAATAATGGTGTTCCTCTGCATGACACCCCTCTGGCATAAGCTACGTCTATGGATTCTTGTTACATTTCTCCCTGTTTGGACAATATTGGACATAAGGCTAAATGGCCTGCAGGGGCCACTCCGGCCCCCTTATTAAAAGATTACATCCCCCTGCCATGCCCCCTCCTATTAGTGATAATGAATATGTAATAAACAAGAAAAAAAAACCTTAACTCCGAATCCAGCCATTGCAGCCAGGGGTGCCACATCTGCGACACCCATCGCCCACCGCCTTCTCCCTGAAGTCCTGGCCGGCCTCTGGGAGCCGGCGCTCTCTACATTGCACGCTCTTCCACCCATGCATTCATGTGAATGGGCGGGTGGTGGAAGCGCGCACAATGGGTGGTAGGTGCCACAGCTGCAGCCCCGCCGACTTCCCTGGATTTTTTTCTGTTTATTACATGTGCATTATTTTATAGCTAATTGGAGGGGACAGGGCAAGGGGTATGTAATTTTTTTAACAAAGGGGCTAGAGTGGCCCATAAATTTCTTCACAAGGAACAATCAGAACACTTTTACTTGTACTCCACTAAGAATTGTACAATGTTCAAAATGGCATATTATAATAAAATTAAAAGAAAGAAAAGTGTATTCTCTTCAGGTGAGCCAGACCCACATAACATTTTGTAGTAATAAGGAATTGACTGATATGTGATAAGAAGCTATATTGATCATTAGTATAAAAATGTTGGTAGAATAATTATGTTATTAGAACATTACAGTTAGAGCGACTACAAAGGTATTTATCTATTTCTCCCCCTTTTGAGTCTGGTAAAGCAGTAAGTAAGGTAAGCCAATGAACAGTTTTTGTCATTGAAATGTGCCCTTTTCATTCTTCTTGCCTCTAGTTAGGTCGGGTTTCCATAGAAATGTTAAGAAAAGCAGCTTAATTAGCTTGAGTACATTATTACACTTTTTGTTCCTGGCCCTGAGTCAGAGAGTGTGAAAGGCCAATCCTCTTAGGTCAGTGAGTGTTACCTACAGGATTAATAGAACTCCCTGGAGTTCAACTCCCAAACTGTAAATGGCAAACAAGACTGAAGAATCCTAATTTGAAAGTCTCCTTCTTCCCGGGTTGGGTGGCTGCAGCAGCTTCTTGTATTCTTTCTGGCTTCTTACTGCCTAATTGTTCTTATCAGTTTTTGCATGGCTCTGAGTTTTTTTTTTTTTTTTTGCTTTTTGTAACTTTCCGGTTTGGTTTGCTCTGTTTTCTCAGGTGAGTGTTCTTTGACTGTGCTTAAGTTAAAGGGCTTTTGTCTAACCTGCCCCCCTCTCTTATCAGAATATGATCTTGGCACCATTTCTTTTTTTTTCCTTATTTCACTCGCTCCATTTTCAGTACACATTTTATTTATGTGAATTAGAGTTGTTATTTCTGTAAATAATTTTTAAAACATAATCTAATAATGTCACATAGAAATATTTTTTCACATAGACATAGAATAACATGAAAATGTATAGAAACTACAGAGGCATTGGTGAACTGTATATCATTATTACATGCAACAATGTTTAATTCAATTAATATGCTTAACCATACACAATAATACAACATTTACCTAAATTTGCAGTTATATTTTGAAATTGTTAAGAGATTTTCAAGGTCTTTATATATTGTCATGTGGTCCTATTGTAATTACAGTCACAATAATTAAACTTTGAATTAAAAATGTCTTTAAATTGTGCAAATGTTTCTTATTATACTGTATATTTCCTTTATTGATGTGATCATGAAAACATTTTCTTATACTTGGCATAAGAAAATTGAATAGCTGTGATTGGCACAAAGGAAGGGGGGCACAGTGCAGATAGATAGATAGATAGATAGATAGATCTGATTCATAGATAGATAATTAGACAGATTGATAGATAGATAATAGATAATAGATAGGATGGTGGATAGATAGTGATAGAACTGATTTATGGGTAAATACCTATACAGACAGACAAACTAATATTTGATAGTTGTTGGTTTTTTAATAGATTATGATTCATAGATAAATAGATACACAGATGAGTAGATCCATTTATAAACAGATGTGAATTACCTTTTTTGAGTTGTTGATTCATTGATTGAAATTTTAATTTTTAGTTATTATACATAGATACATAGACATATAGATATATCAATTTACAGATGATGTTTTAACCATTACATTTTTGATTAACTAAAAATAAATATCAATTGATTGACTAATTGATCATTTTTTATATAGACAGACAAATAGATTCGTTGTTGTAGATGCTATGTATCTCATCTTAGTTTTTAGATACATAGACAAATAATTTGTATTTTATAGACAATTTCAGTTTTTATTGATAAAGCAGGAGACAATAAGAAAAACGGGATGACGTATTGACAGTAGATTGGTAGATATAATAGATACCAAAAATTCAAGTGAGTGATTGGTAGATAGATAGGTGAATGGATATTTAGATAAATAGAAATGGTAGATGCTAACTGATTTCTAGACAGATACATGATTTGTTTACTAGTTAAAGTAGATCTCCATTCAAAAATTAGGATTAGTAAATTCCTTCCCTAGCCCCCCCCCCCCCCCCCATGACCAGTGGAGTATGCTGTTTGAGAAGGCATAACCCCACACAGACATGGAATATATTTTCAGATGCTACACTCCTGCAAATGCATGAGAGCGGCCATCTTGCTACACACCTGAGAGCCCTGCTTACACATATGCACGAGTGGGCATGGGGGGAAGGGGAGAGCTTCTTCTGACAGTCTACCTCTGCTAGCAGACAGGCACACTGCAGCTGAGCTGGGAGCTTCATTGTGATTAGCACATCGAACAGAGAAAGGTTTTATCTGTTTTCACACAGATGTTAGATAAAAAAAAATCCCAGCTAGGTTACCTTTGCCTGTGCTATTCAGTCTTTAGCAGCAGCAAAGGTTGGAGTTTTCCTGCTTCTAGCCGTTACCAAATTGAGCGATCCCAGAGAAAACTGTAGCATCTCTGCAATGCTGCATACACACACTCACACTGAATCAACAGCTGGTTAGGAGTGAGGGGATGTGGCCAGGGCTGCCAAGCAGCATAATGATCTCTGCACACTATCTGGTAACTTAGAATTCCATAACGCAGCCTGTTTGTATACTGACATCTGAGATGCCATGTGCAATGATGAGTCATTACAATTACTGGCAACCCACTTCTGGCTAGCGGTAAGGGATGATTTAAGTGTGTGTGTTTTTCAGAAACAAGCCTCTCAGGTGTGTAGCAAGATGCTAGCTTGTTCAGGAGCCTAATATATGCATGATATTCCACATCTGCATGGGGTTAAGCCCTCTTAAATAGCTTATGTCACTGATTGCTGGAGAGGGTGGAGGGGTTTCGGAGTGCAATTTACTAAGCTTCGATTTTGGACTGGAGGTGCACTTTAATTCATGTATGTTAGATGTATGTTAGATACTTTAGATTAGATACTTTCACTGTCAGTAACAACTTCTGGTCATTGTCAACCAATAGTTTTTATGTTATATGGGGTTCCTGATTTGTGAGGCTAAATATTAACGATGATGTCAATGACATCAAAAGGTACTGGTGCATTTAAACCTTCCCAATTTATCATGAACTAGTGTGTTGGTCGGGGCTTAGCTTGTACACACATGTACATACAGCGGGCTGGAAAAGCTCTGTTTAGTAAAGGTATAAAAGGCCTTATCTGTTCCAAATCAAGTTTATAGGGTGTAGCAATACAAGAGAGAAGTTATTGAGCTATTGTATATGATATGTTAAAAAAGTGTATTTATTAAGGTACGTGGAAGACTTTTTAATCTGTTGGGGTACATATTGCACTGGTAAGTTTAATTTTTCTTGTCAACCAATTTAGCAAACTAGAATAAACCTGTTTCTTTGGACTGATGGTACCCTCATAAAGCCCTTCTGCTCCTGAAACGTATAGCAATGTAAAGCACATGTGCCCAATCTGTGGCATGTGGCCCTCAGAGCCGCCTCATGTGGTCCCTGACCTTCTGTAGGGAAAGTGGAAGTAAATAGAACTGAGATGTAAAGGTAGGTAAATAGGGGTACAATAAGAAGGGGAAATTGTACAGAGTGATATAGGAGGGGCACTTAGAGGGGCAAATAGAGGTAACAGTGGTGAAATATTTGTCACAATAATCACACCTGGGTAAAATATTTGTCACAATAATTGGAAAATAGTTTCTATATTAACTGAATTATTAGGATTGGTTTAGTTTACATGTGTTGAGTATTAGGAACATGGTTAAGATGTGGAATTGAGGGGGAATGGGCTATAATTAAGGGACCCATATATTCATAGATGTAAGCCAATCAGCATGTGTATAGCTATCATGTGTGGATTGTTACTTAGGGAGGGGTATGGTGGAAGGACATACAAGTGTAAACACCAGTTCCTGGAAACAATGGGTATACTGATAGTATTTTGCTATTTAAAATGAAAATGTTCTGAACCTATTCATGTGCCGTGAGCAGTTTCCAAATCATTTAAGTGGCCCACGCTCGTCAAACAGAAGTCCTTTTCTAGGCACATACTAACTTTCTCTATTTTTCCCCCTATCATCTGGTGAGCTGCCTGTTGCCTTATTATTGTCATTGGGTGTACAGTCCTTTTAAAATATATACCTAGGCAAAATAAATGTTGATACTCACCTTTGCTGCACTTCAGCAGCTGCCTTTGGGTCTGGTTCTTCAAAACATACCCAGCTTAAAGGTCCGTCCCAAGAGTGCACTCTGTTCAATGTGACGGAAACTGGGGGGCATTCCATCTACTCCTTGCCTCTCAGAATCGGTAGACCGTTCACAGAAAAATAAGTGTATGTTGCAGGGGAGAGCAGGACAATACGCCAGCTGCTGCTGAAAAGGAGAAAATTGGTCAATATAGGCTTTCTGTTTTTTTGTTCAGACAGGTCCTTCAACTACAAGAAACCTTTTCTGTGGGTTGGTGGGTGTTCTTATTCTGCTTAATTGCACCTACACTGATAGCTCCTGCCTTGCCTAAGAGTTTTTAAAATGTTTTACTACGGTAGTTTTAGATTTTTTTCCCCAAAATTCCTGCCTACTACCCAAAGGCATTTTGTGAAAAGTGCAAGGCCTTGTTTGGCATCTGTGTACTAATGCTTTAGATTTCCAAGGGAAAACACCCATGTAACAATATTCAGGGTGGTAAAGAGTGGCTCATTGGCTCGATCTTTTGTAAAAAACACAGGGTCAGTAATATGTAAAATGTTTTAATGCATGCAGACTTAACTTTAATTTAATCTCTTAGGGGTAAGCCCCAACCAATTGTTCAAAAGAATGAACGCCAACAATGAATACCAAGACTAAGAAGGGAACTTGTAAACTGGGAAAGACTGGTTATGATACAGGTAATCCAGCTTGTTGTTCCCATCTTTCCCTGTTAGAGTCATAATAAAATGAGGGTGCAGCTCTAGGGAGACTTCATTACATTTAGAACCAGTATGCTAAAGCACAGTTTCTGTAATCCAAAGGAGAACCAAGGTCCCCCACAGCAGCTCCCAGTTGGTTCGATGATGGGGTTTCCCAGTGTCCACATAGGCTCTGCCCCTCTGATCAGTCACAGTGACACTAGGCATTGTCGCGGCACGCCTCCTCTAATGCAGCATATGGACTTGGGCAGGATTTCTCTCGAAAGCGGGAGGCCGAAAGGCACTCAGCAGTGCAGCCCAGGACGCTTTGGACGCATGTACCTCACCCTACCCCCCACCCATTGGCTTATCTCAAAACAGACATGACATACCCTCTTATTCCCAGCTTCCCTCTAGTCTGAGACAAACTCCTGTCCCTAGTCTGTCTGAATGGCTGTGCTCTGGAGCCCTCAGCTAAAGGGAGGTCGGAGATGCAGCGGCAGGCCTCGAAAATACATTGGGATCCATGGTAAATGTGAGTTTTTGAGCAATCCAAGGGGTTTTGCACAAATCATGAAGTCTCAGAGGGGGGGGGGGATCTTTAATGCTTTAGGGCCAGCGGAAGAGGGTTGTGATCTAGAGCGCTCAGCTAAAGGGAGGCTGATGATGCAGCCACAGGCCTCAAAAATGCCATTGGAGCCACGGTAAATTTGAGTTTTTGAGCAATCCTAGGGGTTTTACACAAATCTGGAAGTTTTAGACTCCAGGGCCAGTGCAAGAGGGTTTTGAACTGCATTAAAACCTATTCTCATCACAAATAATGATTTAGAAAGGTCCGCTTGGTTTGATGAAACATTTCTTAGCCCATGTAGATTTTTCTAGTTGTAATAATGTACTAAGGCATTTGTAAGACATACTTTAGATTCCAGGTGTTTTATAGTCTACACTATTAACTATTACAATTTTACCAATGTCAAATGAATGAAATAATAACTCAGTGAATCTTTTTTGGCCTATTTATACCGAGAGGTTTTGCTGTCGCTATCATATAACATAATAAGATGCCAATAAAAGAGCAAGTGTGTTGGCAACAATCATACGACAGCCTTGCTTTGATATGCTCAGCCACAATAGGTTTTCTTTTAAGTTGATGAATTGTCTCAAAAAGGAAGCTGAAATAAAAAAGCATGTAGCGGATGCCTATCGGCAGTTCTGGGACCTTCTCTAGACTTGGAAGATCAGTTAACACGTTTCTTCCCTTTCCCTTTCTTTGTTTGTTTGATCCCTGTAGACAGGTGCTGCCGTGTAGTATGGCGTTCACGACTTACGCCCTACTTCTTAGTTACCTGTTCTAAAATCTAATCTCTGACCACCTCACAGTTTATCTGATGCAGCTTTAAATCATTAATCAAAAATCAGATGATTAGCGTTATGTGTGCAATGAATGTGCATCATAGTGCTCAGTGGGCAAATATTTGATATGTAACCACTTACAGCTTGTTTGCACAGTTGCTTTTGCCACCTGCACATGAAAGAATTTCTGCTGTGTAAGTATGTGTGGAGAAGTAGGCAGGCACGTGTTTTTGTAAATAATGTGTGTGTGGCTTTGGGTATTTGTCCGGCTAATGGGTGTAAGTTTACCAGCGTAAACACAAGCTTAGGTGTGATTAGATCTCAAAAAGTAACTCTATTAGGAAGGGAATTGGGTGTTTAGACAGCCCCTGTAGTATCCATTACATGCCCACTTTAACAGAAGCCAATGGTGGCGGACTTTAGGACAGGTTTAAATCTGACTGATGACTTTGAAGACGCACCATTTGAATACGTAAAATAAAAAAGATGATTTGATCTGTATCTTAAGAATGGGGCATTCTGTCTTTTTTTTGAAGATGTGTCACCAGGCATCCAACTGGCTTTAAACATTGACTATAGCCCAAATTCTAATTGTAGTTTTTGGTGAATTTGGGAGTCATTTATTAATGCACATTGGGAAGATCTAGCTTCAATACTTCTAGATTAATTCTTCTTTTATAACACAATATCTAACCACAGCCAGTCAAGTTGCTCTGGCTTATTTGTACACTATTGACCTGAATACCTTAGAACCATCACAGCCATGTGAATATTCCTTTTACTATTTTTTTACCTTTTTTTGTTTAAGCCTCACATATTGGGTACATACACATAGGCAGTTTGTGGGTGTCACATGGACCAGTACACACATATTTTGTGCTCCTCACCTCTATTTACTTCTGATATGGACGGATATATTAATGTTGCCTGAGACATCATTGTTGAGATGTGATTTTGCTTCCTGTCTGTGGTTACCAGACAAGAAGCTAAGGAAAACCTATAGTTGTCAAAAGAGCTGAGTTTCACCAACAGAGTAACAGAGAGATATACTAAGCTGGTCACCACCTTTAAACCAGATGGATTTTCTGTTAAATGAACTCTGCAGATCTGGTGAGCAAATGTTCTAATGCAGGGGTTCCCAACAGGTGGTACTAGTACCACTGGTAGTTTTTGAGATCCTATCAGGTGGTACTTGAGAAGGCTGCACACTTACCTGTACCCCAATCTGATCTGCTGCCATCAATAATTCACTGAAGCCTAATTCCTACCTTAAATAGAAAAAACGTCAATTTTTTGGTGATGTCATGATGTCATTCATTTTTAAAAGGCCGGTTTGTGTGTTTTGATTACGGTTTTAGATGACTGACATTGCTCATGCACCTCCCAGGTGGTACTTAATATAATCAGAAAATGGACAGCTGTACTTGACAGAAAATATTGGGAACCCCTGTTCTAAAGCAATGTTCTAAAAGCAGACTTCACATGTATTTCGATCAGTGCTGTATCTTACCATAAAAAGTCTGTATTATGCATGAAAGATTCTAAGGCTCTATGAGCAACGCGTAGATGCGTTTTTAGGCCCACATGCCCTTATTTATGAGAAGTCGGGATAACTGTGCAAATAGGGCATCCCTACTCAGCTTTACTAAAAACTAAAGCATATATCTACCCTTTGTTTTTAACTAATTTAGAACAAGCATCCCAAACTTTCTTAACCATACTGCTATCAAAGAAGGTTGCAAGCCACATTCTTTGAAGTAAAAATGTGACTGTAATGCCTGTTTACAGTTATCGGGTATAAAACTGAAATTTTAGAGAAAGATCCCCCAAGCCTTCTAAACAGGGTATGTGAAGTGTGAGCAAATCTACATCCATCCACAAATAATAAAGAGAGTCCACTTGGATCACTAGAGCCCTTGAAACATAACAAACAGCTTGTACGGAAGTCCCCCAACTAGCTGTCCCACAGGTGAAGCCCGCTGTCCCTGCATTTTGCTGCATTAAAATTGCATGGAAGCAGATTGAATCATTCTTGAGTAGGAACCTTTTTCTTAGGACCAGTGACCATGGCAGAATCTGTGGTGGTCATCCATTCATGAAGTTCTTTTTTCCTCAGCTAATAATTCCAAACTTTTCCCAAATAAACCCCACTTACCCAGCATGCTGCTGAGCAATAGGGGCAAGTCAAAGCTGAACTATTATTATTACTATTATTATTACTACTATTATTGCTAGTAGGGCCCAATTAAGGGCATGTGCACCCCAAACTGTACCTGTCCCCCAGAGCCTTAGGCTGGGTCATAGTTGTAATCACTGTAATTGGCTAGTGTTATTCACTTTATAATTGTATTATTTTACATTTGTATGTGTTTTGAATGCATTTGTAGCAATTCGGCTTATTTTTTTGGATCTGATCGTTAGGATTTCATTTATACGGTTGCTTATTTTAATAATTGCGCTAATTCATTGTATGTGATCGGCTGTTTGTTATATTGTAGCTTATCGGTTTATGTTTATGTTACTTATTTTCTAATTAGGTGGGAGTAGAAAAGAGTGCATACAGGTACAAGTGTCTTTTCATTTAAGATAACTTTTAACAAGATGATTTTAAAATAATTTTGTGTGTTCATCAGCCTGACATTTTGAAAATGTTAAATATTAAATACTTACAGTCCTTAAAATGTAAAGAATAGGTTTGTGGGCAGTCTTACACATCACTGTTTACCCACCGACCCAGCAAATCTGAATGGTCACTACTAGCCACGTGATTGACAGCCAAATAATGAAATGCAGACATTGTAAAATATCAGCTGACCTCTTAAACCTATAGGTGTTCCTGTGATTAGGGTGATTCAATAAACACATGTGGCTGTAAATATAATTGATAATACTGATTGGTAAAAAAAAATGCTTAAATGTTTTAAATAGAAAATTAATTTTTGTTTATTGCAGCTTTTTATAACCATGCAATTTTTTAAAATACTGTACACATTATTGTGCTCCAGTTTAAAAATATAACCACGTCTTTATTTATTGTTATTGTTTATTGTTATTTAAATTATTGTTATTATATATTTTTATTATTATTATTATTATTATATATATATCTTAATAAATATATATATATATATATATATATATATATATATATATATATATATCTTATGCCATGTATATCATATATTATTATTCATTATTAAATGTATTTTCTTTACTACTCCTTCCCTCGCCTTCCTTGTGTATAGGCAGTAGCCAGAAACAAATGTATAGTCCTTTATATCTGTCTACCTGCATGCCTCTATCAGAAAGTAATCCCGTGTTTATTTTTGGCCCCTGTGAAAAACAGTGTTTTGTCACCAGGGGCTTGCTAAAGAAAAAAAAAACATGAACACAAAAGACAACTCTCTGCCACGCTTCCCAATGTTACATAGGGTTAAATCATTCTCAGGGGTTATAACAAAAGTACCTATTAGTGTAAAATAATACGATACATTCAACTTACCGAGCAATGCTTTTTCTCCCTCTAATCTTTCAGCAGAACCCAGGGGAGGCTAAAGTTTAGATCAGTCTATTCTCCACTAGAACTTTGATTTGCTATTAAGTTCCGCCTAATGAAGATGGCTTTGCCATCTCACGTTCATCGACAGGCTATTTGGGGAACAATACATGACCTGCATTGCATAAAGGGACTTTGTTTCTTTTCTTATTCGCAGGTACATAATTTGAGTCAACTCACATGCAAATTGAAGCAGGCAAGTTCTTGTCATATGCTTGGTAACTTTAAGGGCCTGTTCACACCATTGCTATTGAGGAGCGGTACAGCCTACACCAAAGCTAAACTGAAACCCTATGTACATATCTGGCAGTGTTTAAAATAAATATACTGCATTTTTTGTCACATTGTTTATTGATGCAAGTCCGTTGTAGTGCGCGCAAAGTACCACATTTTATATTTGCTTAGCATGCAAAACGCAATGCTACCGATGCCTCAATGCTATCTTATGATAAGTTATTTATGTTTATGGGGCATCCCTATCTCACTGGAGAACTTCACCATCTTACAAATTTTTGGGTAAATTAACAAGGTGTTAAAGTAAGCTGACCATTTTCAGAGGGACACATTTGGGGCACTTAACATGCTTGTGACAGCTTAACAAATTGCTATGTTAATTTTCAATAGCAACAAAATTGGTTGCATACCATACAATATTGTCATCAAAACCTAACCTAGCGATTTGCAAAGCTGTTCCAATTTAAGTTTCCCAAATTTGCACCTCTGAAAAAATGGTCAGCTTGGGCCAAAGGCAGAACTTTCCAAATGTATACAAACAAGCGAGGGACAGACCAGGCAATGGAAATAATAAGGTACCAAGAAGCTTACCTGAAACCTGTCCCAGGTGTCGCTCCTCCCTTCCCCACAGTTTGTCAGGTTGACCTGGTAGCAGGGCTTAAACTTTGCTCTCCATTCAATTCTATTATCCAGAAGCAGAACTGAGCTCAGGCCAAGTTTGTTCCTTATTGCTTATTCCTACTTCAAGTACAAAGATACTTTCTGCAAGCCAAAACATGGAGGTGCCATGGGGTCACTGGTCTCTCCCATTGGGGCAAACTTGTATATAGAGGAAGTAAAAAGGGAAGCTTTAATCCCCTTCAAGGCAATTGTACCTAGTCATGGCTCTCAATATGTGAATGACGCCTTGGTTTAAGAAAAACAATACCCGTAATTTTCACTCTCTGGTGTAGCTCCTCCCTTGTGGGGCATCCCAGGCAGCCACTCAGTGTGCTCACACCATTCTGCTTCTGCTATCAGAGTGGCCAGTGAGAAAGATGAAGCTGAGTATGCCACTGGCAAACAATGCCTGGCATTGGTACATGGCCAGCTAAAGGTATAGCGGAGATGTGGTCCTTTGCATGAACCTTTGAATTGATGGTTATGTGAGTTTATTTGGCGTTTTCACACAGTGGAACATCCTAAATCAGGGCTCAGGCCTATATTCCTCTTAAGGATCAAAAAACAAGAGGTATTCGCTTTCTCTGAACACATCAACTCAGTGGACCACAGCATGCATCGTTTACACGCGAAGATGTGCCATACAACATATTAGCCCTTTTGGACAGTCTGGTAACCATCAATGAGTGTGGAAGGCTGGGAACAGAAGTCTAGAGAAACCCCACTCCCACAGACCAGTACCTGCTGTTTGACTCTCACCACCCTCTGGAACACAAACTGGGAGTCGTCAGATTACAAGCAGTAATAATGCTACAGATAAGATCATCTCAGTGGAACCCTTTAACTGAAACAGCACCCATTTTTCACAAAATGGGTATTGTTCTGGGCACAGGGAGGTATCCCAGTTAGGGATGCCCCCTTGCACATTAAAGGGACACACTGGAGAAATCTTAACTTTCTCCTCAGTGCCCCAGAGAAATACAGTACTGTGATTGCCTCCCTTTACCGGTTAAAAACGTGGACCTTTGTCCAGCAAAAAGCAGAGCTAAGAGAACTAAAACCACCAGCAAAGTTAGGAAGAGAGACAGAATAAAGAATGTGATTATCCCATATGTAGCCTGGTTATCGATAAAATGTAAATGTATCAAACAAACATCACATTACTGTCACATTTAAACCTGGAAATACTACTCCATCAACAGAGCCAAAGACCCAATGGCAAAATACAGAAAGAGCAACATTGTGTATGAAGAGCAATGCAGTGAGCAGTACCCAGATGAGTGCAGAGGTACATGGTGAATCCAAACAGCAATTACAGCAGCAGATGGTGCAGCACAACTTCTCTGGCCTTGGCTGTGTACTTACATCTGAAGGACATGGTAACCCTTCTGATGACAATCCAGTTTGCATTTTAGATTCTGGACTGGTTCGGGGTGTGAAAAAAGACATTTATGTGAAAACACAAATCTTAAAGGAGCCATGGCACTCAACTCTGTTAGCTTGCAACCGGTCCTGGGATCTGTCTCTAAATCTGAGATCTCAGTTCGTACACAGTAGCAGCAGTATGCTAAAGCTGTATCGCCAGACAGCAAGGTGCTTCTGTTCAGGTGCATTCCTAAATCTAGTCTATGAAAGCCCCTTTGGGACATACATTACAATGCATAAATTGGAAGCAGCTTACCTGAGGTTGCTCTATAACCTTGATTGCAGCACATGGGGAGGAAGGGTTGAGAGCCTCCCCCATACAGACCCAGCACCCACATGCGGTGTATGGGGGAGGCATTCTTCCTTTCCTCAGATTTAGAGATAGATCCTAGGACCGGTTTTGAGCTAACAGGGTTGAGTGCTGTGGCTTTTTTAAGATTTGTGTATTCTAATTGCCCTGCTAACATGCACCACCCAGGTTAGTTATAAACTGGTCTGAGCGGTTGCCACCCCTCCTTTGTATCTTTTGAAAAAGAAGAAGCCAAGCTTAAATAGAGACGGGTTGTGGCACCTGTTGTCTGGACTTGAAATGCTGTGTTACCCTCAAAGACAGCCAACTAACACATCATAGCTACAGTCCTGCTAATGCAATCAATACTTCACTTCCCTACTGTTTATGGTAGATAGAGGATGAGGATTGGAGTTATCACTTATTTGCTGCCAGATGCTTGTACAAGTTACTCTGAATTGAGAAATGTTTTCACAAAAATTAAACAGCATGCTAATTTCCTTAATTTATTCATATAGCTATACCAATACCTGTATAAATGAGAACTTTAACAGACATGAGAGATTAATGTCACCTGACCCCTTGATCAATCCAGCCGGGTCTCCTCTTCAACTGCGGAGCCTCTGATCCCCCTGGACTTTTCCGGCTTCAGGAGAGGGCTCAGAACATGGCCGCCTATTTCAGCCGCCAACGACATTTGCTGTGCACGATCCCTTCAGGCGGGTCTCCTCTACACCGTGGGGGCCTCAACCCCTGGGCTCTTCCGAGGTGAGGAGAGGGCCCAAAGGAGGCCCCACCTCCACCATTCTCACCTCTAGCCCCATCTCTTGTGGGTGGGATGGATAACGATTCCCCGTAATGTCATCCCGCTCCTGGCACTGAGCTGTCAGATGCCGATGGTGATCACTGGAAGAAGGTTGGAGGGGTAGGGAGCTGTGATCCCCTGCCTCCCCCGTCCCCCTCCAGTGATCACCCTGGCAACTGTCACTGGAGCTCTGTTGGATAGGATCGATGGGGGACACAGCATCGGAGGTGAGTGTTAGCAAAAAAAATTATTAAAAGTCATTTTTTTCTGTCTATGTGCCTGTGTGTGTTTTTTACACTTAACCCCCTGTGAACTGGTAAGAGTTTTTTACCCTTAAAATTCCAAAAATATGGGATACCCCCATGTCATATTCTTAAATTAACCCTTTGTTTCCTGTCACCCAGTAGGTATAAAAGGCTTCCAGCAGCAGGAGAGCAGAAGCCAAAATGATCAGCGTGGGACACAGTGCTCTGGGATGCATGGGAGGTAAGTATTAATAAAAAGGATAAAATATTTTTTTCTCTGTGTCAGTGTGATTTTTACATTCAACCCTTTTGTGAACTGATAAGTTCTAATCTATGAAACCAGTTCACAAGGCTTAAGGGCTAGTGGGTGACTTGCCGTTTACCTATCCCCCATTACATACCTCTCCAAAGGGCCTTATAGCATTTTTTAAGGGTATTTAACCCTTAAAATTAAAAAAAATGGGGCCCCCTTCCCATGCCAAATATTTTTTATTTAACCCTTTATAGTGTGGATAGTAGTTGTATTTTATTTGTAAATGTTATAAAGTGCTCTTTTCAGTTTGGGGGGTCTCCTGAGCAGGAACAAGAAAAGTTAATATCACGGGAGCACTCTTACCCGAGCAATCGTATTGGGTGCTTGGCCAGCGATAGTGCCGCATACATTGAAATCAAACGAGAAGCCTTTTTTTAAAAAAAGGGCTAAATACCCTAGCAACCCTTTTTTTGTGTGCAGATCCTCTGTTTGTTTGTTTGTTCAACCCTGATGAAGGGGCACGCGCCACCCCGAAACGTCGGATATAGATTATTTGGACTGTATCATTCCCTGGATCAAAATTGCATGGATTATATGACCTTGATTCAATAGACTTTATTTGCAAATGGAGTGCTGGCTTCTCATTTGATTTCTGAGCAGGAACATGGGCTACAGATACATATGTGGTACCGTTGAAATTGCGAGAAATGGGGCTTTCACATGCAATATGGTTTTCTTTATTAACATAAATATTTATTTAAAATAAATGAGACAATTTAAAAAATATATATTTTTTAGTTTTTTTGCTCAAAAATGTTTAAAAAACAGTGGAAACAAACAAGACATTTCATGTTAAAGTCTAAACCCTGCCGCAAAAAAAATCAAAGTACCTATGCATGTTGGGTATTCTTCTGCTTGGGGGACCTTGTGCTTTCAGATATAGCTTGTTTTTTCTTGTTTGCATATTGATATTTTAGGGAAATGTGTTTTCTTTCTGCTGTTTTTATAGATTATTTTAGGGAAACCCTGTGCAACCAAACTATTCTTTGAGGAATTGCTTCTGGAAAGATGCACCCACTACAACAAGCTGTGTATACCTAGAAAGCTCAATGTGTGTACTTTCAGGCAAGATATGGTTTATGGGGTATATTCCAAATGTAAAGGGTTGTTTTGGTAGAAAAATTGCAAGGTGCGAACTTTGTCTGCAGAGCTGAAAATTTCAAGTAAAATTGCAAGCATGCTTTACATTCAATGAGATTTTATTGAAAAAACTGCAGGGTTAAAGGTGCTCTATCCTGAAATCGTCTACTGGTATAAATATTCTCAATAACAACAGGAGGACTTATACACCCAATGCAAACAAAATTCCAGCCAAGTATGTAGTTTTCCTTTACTGGAAGAAAGAATAATTGTGCGGTGATGGGTTTTTGAATGTCCACCTATAACTGCTTATGTGGCAAAAGCATTTTATGATGGGGTGAACCACTTGCCCTTGCTTTCTCTGCACACTACTCCCCTCGATATTCAATCCCACAGCTGTGGCATAGCTTTGCAGCCCTCTGGCATTTGATGGCACACTCTTGCCATCTAGCATATTTAGAGCTGCTTTAACAATGAAAGGCTATTGTTTTTCAAGTAATAAACTGGGCACCTTAACAGTGAAAACTGTGCCTTATTTTTTCAGGATATTTTAGGGACCACTTGGGGAAGCTATTGATAGAAACTAGTGTCGTCTTTACTGATCACCAGATGCCTCAGGCACCATTCCTTTGAGAATAAAAGTTAGATACAGCTGCTCACCATGGAGTCCAAAGCCAGGAAAGAAACAATAGGGGCTCACGGTTACAAACTCTCAATGTGCATGAACTAAGTCTTAGTAAGAACCAGCAGCACACCAGCATTGCCAGAACAAGAATTCTTTATTAAGGCATCTGGCAACAACAGAGTTAAAAAGCTAAACTGGTGATGTGTTTCAGACCCCCAACAGGCCCTTAACCATAACCTAATTATGTCCATTGTTTTAAGCATGCAGTTAAGTTATTGTTTACTAACAGTTTGTGTGTATTCACTCTTATTATACCCTTCAGCTATGTGATTGTAGTGTGACTTTTTGAGAAATTTGTGTTAAGGCATTTTAGATGTTTCCTTTAGATGCTAAATCTGTTATCATTATTTATGCTTTAGTTTCTGCCTAAAGGCATTGTACAGGCAAACAAACAACAACAAAAAAGCTTTATACTCACCGCACTCCTAGACCAGAGCTGAGAGTCTTACCTGATCGGCAAATCCATGTCCTACACCACCGGCCAGAACGTCCACCAGGACTTGACACACCACCTCCATTGCCTGCTGCCAACGTTACTGTGACTGATTTCAGTGATGCATCAAGGTCTAGGAAGCATCGAATGATAGAGTTGGGTTGGCGTGTGACTTAGATCTGCTGATCAGGTGAGGGGGGGGCAAAAGCTGAGTATAAAGCTTTTTTTTGTATTTGCCCGGACAATGTATTTAATGCTGTTGAAGTGATTCTACAATTTTTGGAAAATGCCCCCCCCCCCTCAAAATCTGGTTTCACTTTCCTGCCGCAGGCAGTTAAATGGTCTTGAGACTTTGAAATCTCTGGCCACAGAAAGAGCCCCAAGCGGCATGACCAGCAGACCAAGTATCAGAAATGCATAATTGCAAATTGAATATATGGCAACATCATTAGGCTGAGAAAAGAAGGCGGCCCATACTTCTGTTGGATTCTTATGGTATATAGCTTGTAGTAAAAGTTCGGCTGAACTTTCATTAAATGTAAATCACTGGTGACTTGGTTGCTGTGATGGGGGGCACAGAGTGTGCAGCAGTAGGTGTGCTACTGTAACTCATCTCAGCCCGTGATCCTCTTCTTCTCAGTGTCAACGCTATATTGGCATTTCAATTTGGCCCCAGCCGGGGCTACAGAAAGGTGGCTCCCATGAGTGAAGACACTTCTAGTGCCATCTGGCAGTGCTGCCATTGGAAGTGTCCTCCGAAGGCCATTTTTTGTAGCCCTGGCTGGGGCCAAATTCGAACACCTATCCTGCTACTCCGCAACTGAGGATCGCAGGCTGAGGTGAGTGCACCCTTTTGCTCAGCAGCCCATCAACCAGCTTTTCCGTGTTCAGGCCAAACTCGTATTTCTGGCTAAAGTCTGTGTACGGGTTTAGGAACCCCAACTCACAAAGTTCGGTGCAAACCCAAACTTTGCAGTTTGGATTTGCCCATCTGTATATGGGAAATTGATTTTGGAGAAGTAGAAAAATCAGCTTATTGTGTGTTGCCAGCCAAAAGCCAGTCTGCTTATCCCCCGGCTCCATATTGGGCTAAGTCATGAGGTGGGGTCATGAGCATGATATATACCAGTATAAGACAGCAGCAGCAGTGGCACCATAGAATGGGGGGGGGGGGACTTTTTTTCCTTCATGCACTAGGAGCTATTTTGCCTATAAACTGCCCAGGTGAAACTGGATCTACATTGTTCACAGCCATCATTAAGGAGTACTTAAATCTAAAACATGCCAGGTATAGATCTCAAAATATCATATCTCCTGATAAGTGTAGCATCAGGCAACAGCAGCTGCTTTGTATAAATAATTCCCAGTGCCATATGTGTCTATGTCAACTATGTACACTAAAATATAGAACAGTCTTTAAAAAATGCAAATTGAGACTTTTGCTTAAAAAAATGAACATTATGTATTTACAGGTTATTGTTGTATTTTGCTTAAAATACTCAGGGTATTATGGGTCAGATGTGACAAAAATGCACAGCCACATATTGGTGATGTAATACAATAGGATTGAGAGGCCTGCCCTTGCTGGGTGTGGAGAAGAAAAGTTAGGCCAAAACTAGTATATAATAAGCAGGGTGGTATAGTTCTTTAAAGCCGTCAGGACTGTAAACTCAATTGCTTAAAGTGGACCAAAACCCACGGCTATTGGCCCTGGAATCTATAAGATTACTGGCCTGATCGATTCCCTCCCCCTGGGGCATCCAAAAATGCCCAGGTCTCCCATACACTTACATTCTTTTCCGGTCCAACGGCGCATGCGCGAGACCCGAGCCACATCCTCGCTATCCCTCTAGCAGGGCACGTGCCAGGCAGTTGTGAATGGCCGAAGGCTTAGACGAATGGACGTCAGCGGATCCAAGCACACTGATTGGATGAGTGTCTGCGCATGCACTGTAGGACCGGGTAGAGGTGAGTTTTTTTCGGCGATCTGGGGGGTTTCACACAGCGGAAGGGATCGGGGTGCCCAGGGGGCAAGGACCAAAACCCTGGATAGTCAAAATCCTGGGCTTCGGTTCACTTTAAAATGGCACTATAATCAAGTCAGCAAACATCCTCATTCATTGTATGACTGCCATCACAGGACTGCCAATAATCAGTTAGGTATGGATGGATGATAGGCTCTACATCTGCAAAAGTGAGATTTCAGGGTAATATTGAAGACTTGAAAGATTGGGGAATGTTTCTTCAAAAAGCTTTGAAATGTTTGACAAACTGATAAGTTAATTTAAAGCAAATGTGAAAGCTACGAGGCCCCAGGCTGTCAGTAATAGAAACACAAGAGGGTCTAGTGGCTGGACACTTAAAGTGGACCAGCAGTTAAAAATGACTTTTATAAAAAAAAAAATGTGTGTTAAAAAAAACAAAAAATGGAAAGTAAAAAAAATCTAGAGCACTTTATATAGCAAATGAAAATAATAGCTTAGTGTACGCGGTCTGAGCAAACCATTACTGAAGAGGGGGGATACAGTTTGTTGCTGCCTGGTCTCCTAGCAATGGCTGAAGCCTTTCCAGCCAGTCTCTCACCTCCCTGCATGCATGCGCTGTATTAGCTAACAGCGCTGTGGAGAGGCGGGAGATTTGTCTGAGGCGAGAAGATTTTCTTTGTGTGAGAAGATTTGTCTGAGGCAAGGAGCGCCTGTTTCAAGTTCATTTAAAAAATAAATAAAATGTGGGTACATAAGAAGAGCAGAGAAAATATCAAGGATACATGATACATTATAGATATGTGATGTGCAGAGGAGCCAGTAAGTTTTATATAAATACATATAAAACTCACAGGCTCCTCTGCACAGCACATATATATAATATTCAAATAGAATCTATATATATATATATATATATATATATATATATATATATATATTTATTTTGCAGGGGAGCATGTGGGATTGGGGTAAAAAAAACTGAATAAAATAGACCGGGATGCCCCATAATGTGAAATCCGCCAGGTTGCACCTCTCTCTGGTTATAAGGCACATGTGCGGACTCTCGTATGACCTGTGCACTCAGGTCTGCTCTCTACAACGGGTGAGCATGGCCAATGCTCAAGCATCGGCCATGGCCACCTCTGTATGGAGCCGGCTGTGCGTGCGTGTGTGTGCTAGCGCCATGGACAAGAAGCAGCAGGTACGGCGCGAGCGGCGGGGGCAGCTGCTTCCTCTCCACGCGGCAGCACACACAGACTTTGAGCGCCAGCCACGCCCACTGCTGTACGGAGCAATGGTGCATCCTGAGCGGGGATGCCCCATTGTGTCAAATAAAATACAACTACTATCCACACTATAAAGGGTTAAATTTAAAAAAATGTTGTGGGGTCCCAGAGGAGGGGACCAATTTTTTTTTTTGGGGGGGGAATTTTAAGGGTCAAAAACCCCTAAACCCCCCAAAAAATGGCGTGAGGTCCCCCCTAACCAGCATAACCAGCCCTGGGACCAGCTATGGGGGCTTGTACAAGGTGCCAGCCTTGCAGGCTACAAGCTGGCATAGCCTACGGCCATAGGCTCTTCTGCCCCCCCTGGGGTTTGGGGAGGCAGGTAATGGTGGACTCGGGGTTAATGGCAAGTCACCCGCTAGCTGCAGGTGACTTTCCAGGCCCAGAGCCTTGTGAACTTGTAGAGGGGGTCTCATGGATCCCTTACCAGTTCACAAAGGGTTAAATGTAAACAAAACACAAACACACACACAGAACAAAAAAAATATTAAATAAACCTTTAAAAATCCTCCAAAAATGGTGTGAGGTCCCCCCTACCCAGCATAACTGGCCCAGGGCCAGCTATGCAGTTCTTGTAGAACAGGGCACAGGGGCCAGCTTTGGTGCTATTGGGGCTATTACTCCAACCTTTTTACAGTGCCCAAAAAGGATGACTCCATCTGGATGACTCCAGATGATCCATTCTGGATCTAAAGATTCTCAGGGTTCATCAGAACCAAGAAATTTTGCATGGAGACTCTGCGTTCGGCCATCCACTCTCTTCGTCCAGGGGATTTTATGACGTCCATAGGCATCAAGGACACTTACCTTCATGTGCCGATCTTCCCAGGACACCAACGGTTTCTCAGATTGGTGGTGGGAGATCAGCACATCTGATCAGCAAACAACTGTTTGTGGCTCTTCCTTTTGGACTGACCTCGGCACCAAGGGTGTTCACCAAGGTGTTGGCGGGTATAATGGCCCTTCTCAGAGCCAGGGCTTTCGCATTGTGCCGTATCTGGACGACCTTCTCATCACGGCATCCTCTCTCGGTCAACGCTGGAGAGGTTCGGTTGGGTGATCAACTACCCCAAGTCTTCCCTCTCCCCGTCAAGGGAGGTTTCCTTTCTGGGCATGACTCTGGATACCATTCAGACCAGGGAGTTCCTACCTCAGTCGAAGGTGCAGATGGTTCAAGATCTGATATGTCTTCTTCTGTCCATCCCTCGCCCGTCCATCCGGCAAGGGATGAGGCTGGTGGGATTGATGGTGGCCTCCTTCGAGGCAGTTCCTTTTGCTCAGTTTCACATGAGGCCTCTTCAACTCATTCTGTTATTGGATTGGGACAGATGCCCTCTGTCCTTGGATCAGTCATTTGCAATGTCTCCCCTCGGCCGGCGGTCTCTTCAGTGGTGGCTGGAACAGAGGAATTTTCTGAGGGGCAGATTTTTTCTGGCCCCTTGTTGGGAGACGGTCACCACGGATACCAGCCTGTCGGGCTGGGGGGGTTTCTGGAAGGAACATCAGTTCCAGGGGCTGTGGGGTCCTCAGGAGGCGCACACCCCCATCAACGTCTTGGAGCTGAGGGCTATTCGGTTGGTGCTGTCGCACTTGACGCATCACCTCCAAGGCTTACCGGTTCAGGTTCGGTCAGACAATTGGACTGCGGTCGCTTACATCAATCACCAGGGAGGGACTCGCAGCAGGAGTGCCCTCAGTGAGGTGTCTCTGATTCTTGCATGGGCCGAGAGCAATGTTCCATGCATCTCGGCGGTGTACATTCCAGGGGTGGAGAATGTGGAAGCGGACTCTCTGAGCAGGGGGTCCTCCCGCCGAGGGGAGTGGTCCCTCAACAACAAGGTATTTCTATCCATTTGTCACAAATGAGGGTTCCCGGAGGTGGATCTCTTTGCCTCCCATCACAACCACAAGCTCCCTGCCTTTGTGTCTCTGTCTCAGGATCCTCTGTCTCTGGCAGTGGATGCCATGTCTCTTGCCTGGCGGGATCTGGGTTTCCTGTATCTTTTTCCCCCCCTTCTCCATGGTAGGCAGGGTGGTGCGCAAGCTGGTTCAAGAGGATGTGCCAGCAATTCTGGTGGCTCCAAGGTGGCCAAGGCAGGTGTGGTTCGCAGACGTCCTGTGGCTGGCGGTCGATCAGTACAGGTTGCCCCTGGTTCCGGATTTGGTCACTCAGGTTCAGCTTTGTTATCCCAATTTCCAAACGCTGGCTTTGACGGCGTGGCTGCTGAAACCTCCATCCTGAAAGAAGAGGTTTTGTCTGATGCTGTGATCCAGATGCTGGTTAGGGCTAGGAAGAAGTCTTCCTCTAACATCTACTGCAGGACTTGGCGGCCCTATATTGATTGGTGTGAGGCTAGGGCCTTGACTTGTAGGGTGTTTTGGATTCCCAGAATTTTGGAGTTTCTTCAACACGGTTTAGATCTGGGCTTTCAGCTTAGTACTCTGAAGGGGCAGGTCTCCGCCTTGGTGGTTTTCTTTCATAGGTCTTTTGCTCTTCATCCTTTGGTTAAGACTTTTTTCCAGGGGGTCACTCACGTGCGGCTCCCTTGCAAGCCCTTGTTGCCTGTTTGGGATTTGAATTTGGTTCTGTCGGCCCTCCAGGGGCCCCCTTTTGAGCCGGTGCAGGATGTTGCACTTTCTATTCTCACACAAAAGGTTGCTTTTTTGGTGGCTATTACCTCCGTTCGACGTGTTTCTGAGTTGGCTCTGTCTATTCAGGCCCCTTACTTTGAGAGACACCAGGACAAGGTGATCTTCCGCTTTAAGCCGAATTTCCTACCTAAAGTGGTCTATGCTTTCCATCTCATTCAGGATGTGGTTCTCCCTTCCTTGTGTCCTAAGCATAGCAATGACAAGGAGAGGGCCCTGCACTCTTTGGATGTGGTTCGTTGTGTGAAGTACTATTTGGTGGCTACTTCTCCTTTCCGTAGGACGGACGCCTTGTTGTGGTGACCCCAAGAAGGGTTTGGCGCCCGTCAAGTCTACCATTAGTAAATGGATACGTCAGGCCATTGTTGGGGCCTATACTGCCAGGGGGAGGGATCCCCCTTTTCAGATCACTGCTCATTCTACTCGTGCTGTACTTGGTCTTCTGTTTATAAGGTTGATGCGCGGGCCTCAGCGGATGCTGTTTTTTGGCCGCAAAGTTTTGCAAGCTGCAGTGGTTTACTTTGTGCACTATTGCCTGTTGGGATCCCCACCCTTTTTTGGACACTGCTATTGGATATCCCACGTGTTATTAATCATTCGGAAGCAGGGTGTGAGACATACTTGGAATAATACCATTTTGTGATTACTCACCTGTAAAATGGGTATTACAAGTATGTCTCACACCCTGCTTCGTCCCACCCTGTATCTTGGATCCTCTTTTTGGTGAAAATTTTTTCTCATAGATTTTATTGGCTCTTCCTGGTCCCCTTACTGCTTTCTTATACTGGGGAATGTGTGGGAGGTTCCAGGTATTTATGGACTGGGAGGGGCTTCTTTTTTTCTAGTCATCTCTGCAGAAGTTTGCCCTCTACTGGACTATAACCCACGTGTTATTAATCATTCCGAAGCCGGGTGTGAGACATACTTATAATACCCATTTTACAGGTGAGTAATCACAAAATGGTATTTTTACTGTAGCAGGAGGGGAAAGTCAGGCACGTAGATTCTACGTGCTTGGCACTTTAGTGGAGTGGAAGCGAGCACGTAGAATCTACGTGCTTGGGACTTCAGGAACAGGAGGTTTGACCCCCACAGAAAAAACGGATATACTGCAGACGAACAGAAGAAGGTTGGCACATTTTTTACTCTGCAGAAAGTCTACAATATTATTCCAAAATATTATTTAAATTCATGCACAGCTGAAGATTTCCTGATAGTGATCCTTTAAGTATCATGCATGCAGATGGGGCAAGGGAGTTTTGGGGAGTTTTCTTTTCCAACTGTGCTAGGCTGTTGGTCCAGTTTGAGTTTAAGTTTAATTTTAGAAATCAGACAAGCCAGTGGTCATTTCCCAGCAGATCCCTACCAAAATTAGTTATAGGAAATAAAGCCAGGGGTAAATATCTGACAAACTATCAGCAGAGCAAATTACAGTTCTAAACGTGAGTAACACTGCATTTTTTATTTAAATGTGCAAAGCTAAATATAATGCTGAATTGCATAGAGGGAAAAATTAATGAGAAAAAACATTTTCTCTCTTTTGTGGACATGTAAATTTGCATTAAAGCCTCTGCCCGGCCAACAAAACAAAAAAGACATACTTACTATTTGTACCCTGCAGCTCTCTCTTCCTGACAGTGCCTTTGATAGAAAGATATTAGATAGAAAGGACACAAACACACAGAACAAGAGGGGTTTCATTTTTTAGTAAAAGTGGAGCTTTTAGTTCTAGTTCTTTCAAGTACATACTAGGTGACCTGGATAATCGTAAGAGCAAACAACATCTTCTTCTGTCATGTGTGTACATACTATATTATGACTAGATGACTAAATGTGTTGCCATGAAGTGGGATACATGTCTAAAGTGCTTACTTTTTCATTGTTTCAATTTCACATCAGCTTAAAAGGTCAAATACTGTCATTTTGCTGTATCATATCAGATCGCCCGCTATCCATTGATTCCTTTTTCTATCTTACATTGAAATGATTACAGTCTCTCTCGCAACTGTAGCAGTGCTACTCACATTTCTGAGAAATTACTTTGTGTAAAAGATCGACTTAGATAAAATTTTGTTGTATGCCTTTCTTTTGTTGAACTATTAGGGTTTAACATGGTGGTGACAAGATCAGGACAGGTTAATGGCCCCTGTTGCTATGGTGTCAGACTGTGTATAGGAGACAAGAGAACAACTCACTTGTACGGCATTAACCTTTCAGTCTAGCAAAGCAGGCTGAACTTCACTGTGTGAAAATTACCCATAAATATATTTTTCAGTTTATATGCTATCAGCCTTTGGATATTCCTTTATTATTCATCAAAAATGAGAATTTCATTTTTTTACATTTTGTAACCGTGTTATGCCCTTATGTCAATCATAAAAATGATAACATTTTGTAACTGTAAAATACTATGGGGTTTATTTAACAAATGCTAGCGCCACGTAGTACCACGTAGCCGCAGGTGTTTTTGGTGGCTCTCCTGCAGAAAGCCATATGTATGACCTCTAATAGCGACAGGTAGCGCTCCATGTATAAATAGCGCCTCGTGTAATCAGAGCGCAGGCACTGTCTGTCCTGCAGCGCCACATCAGACACTCAGTGGTGTTCTCTCATACACTTTCTTTCTTGTATTCTTTTATTGCCACAATCAACTGACAGGTGATCCCTGGCCTGCCCAGGATGTATTTTATCCTCATTAAAGTTTTTTTTTTGTTTTGTAAACTAGCGTTTTTGTGCCTCCCCTATAAGTGGCAGTGTGTCCCCCCAATTTCAGGCTATGTGTTTTTGTTGTGTCCCAGTTCACTGTGGCTTTTTTTTAGCATTTTTTATCCTGCAACAGGCGCTGTGCACCTTAGTAAACAGTTCTACAGCACCCACGCTAGCGCTGTTCTTTACTCATAAATATTGCATTGAGCACCAGGTTTTAGGTTTTCATCAATAGCACTACGAGTCATGTGCTGTGTTCTTTCTGTGTTATATGTGGAGGTCGCTTTATAGCATTCGCTGCTAGCACAACCTAGCGTTTTCGTAAAAAAATTCAAACTGCGGGTCTTCCATTGGTTTGAAAGCTGTGAGTTACACTCCGTTATGAGCTTTCTGCTTTCAGTTTCGCTTTGTGCACTTCCCGTTTGTCACCCGAGCCACCACCATCATGTGGACCGTAGGGCCAACGGCCAAACTATTAAGGTAAGTGTATTTTGTGTGTTTGCTACACATGTTTTTTGTTGTAGGACTTCTGTTCTCTTCTTAACTTATTTCTGACCCTTCTTTATGCAATTTCAGTGTTTTTTCACATGTCATTTTGGTATGTGCATTTGTTTCACATTTTTTTTCATCCATAGCATTTTTTTTGTAAATTCAGAGGTCTTAGCATTGTGCCTAGCATTTTTGCATGCATATTTACTATTTTGATATACGTCTTTTCCCATTCTCATCAATTAGCATGCAGAAATGCATTGTTATTTAAATACTAACATGTTGTTGCTTAGTGGTATGATATATATATTTTTTTTGTTTGTTTGACTTTCTTTTTATTTTCTCATGTAGGACATGTGCCAGCAAGAATACGACCCTCAACCCTCAACCCGGAAGGGGACCATTGTGGAGGAGATTATGGCCACCGTGTCCCGACACATTAATGTGAAGCTCAGACCTTCTGCCAACGGTCGGACTTCAAACGCCAGTACCTGGCATTGGTCTACTGGCTCTATGATAACTATGCCTCTGGTAAGTGAAGAATGCAGAACAGCATTGGTTGTTGTAGGAGCTCCATCAAGGACTTGTCCATAACGCCTCTTCTGTTTTTTTGTCTCCACAGATAAGCAGCCTCCCCTCCACAAGCATGGAAGGGATATTTCCTCCTGCCCCCGAAACCTGGATCCAAACAGATCTGCGGGGGAGGGAACTTCTTGCCATGGCGAGGTGGAGGATCAGGGGGAGGAAGGGGACAAGGACATCCCAGAGGAGTCGGCTGTTGAGATCGGGGACTGCGTGGGTCATCAGCTCCTCCGATGAAGAGATGCCGGAGTCTAATTACTGTTTGGGCCAGTCTTAGGTGGGGAGTCCTGAGGTGGAGGAGGTGGTAGACTCCTCACAACTCCATTAGGTTGCAGGATGAGGAATGGAGGAGTCTGGCCACTCAGAGTTGGGCTATGGCGGTTCAAATTGGTGGAGTGAAGCCCGCACTTCCTTGCCTTGCAGCCCTCCCTGGTGGTAGTCTGGAAGTGACAAGTGTGTGGCTCATGTGTTTTTGTTTTTGCTTTCATATTGTGTCAGGGTATCATAGGCCAGTGAGCTCCTCCACACCCCTTCTGGGTTTTTCCCCCGGAGCCAATGTTAGGTAATTGTGGCATGCACAATCACACACCTAAAAATAGCTAATATGTTTCCTTTGCAAGAAAAAATTGTAAAAAGATAACTTACTAATGTAATTTTTGTTTTCTTTTTGTATTCATTCTCACAGCTCTTCTTATTTCCACTGGCATGTCCCTTGGCCCTCCCAACCCACCAAGTTGGATAACAAAGTAAACCTTTTTTGGTCTAACAACATATTTTTCATTTTTTTAATAATTTGGGGGAAGAATAATGCTTCTCTACGTTATTTCATGTATGTAGGTAGTTGTGCCCAAACGTACCATAAATCAAAACAAAACACATCCACTTCACCATTTACATCCTGCCCTGTGTGGAGTCCCTCGGATAGTGTGTGTGTTTCCTCCAATCCACATTTGGGTGTTCACCTTTTGTTTATTGCAGGGGTGTCATACTCATACTCACAGAGGGCTACCTCAGCATTCTGGTCACCTTCAAAGGACCGGCTAACAAACACGAAACTAAATACAAAACCGACCTTTTAAATGTATCATTACAGATAAAGAAGTATTTTGCTCCTGACAACCCCACAATTATTTTTTCTCACTTACCTGGCAATAGCTAGAAATAACCCCTGCAGCAGCTGTAGCACTCTCTGCTGTGACAGTGAGTTGGGTGGGTTAGGTAGGCCACGCCTTGTGGGGTGAGAGCTGTTTGCACAGAGACACACAACAGTTGCAAAC
This sequence comes from Gastrophryne carolinensis, assembly GCA_027917425.1. Lineage (NCBI taxonomy): Eukaryota > Metazoa > Chordata > Amphibia > Anura > Microhylidae > Gastrophryne > Gastrophryne carolinensis. Next base: position 221,841,744 of record CM051234.1, read on the forward strand.
ACTACTCTATTCTCCCCAAGACCTTATGCTCCTCAGCATACTTGTGCAAAAGGTGTGCTGCAGGTCTCAGCAACCTTGGAGTGACCAGGCTGGCTAGAAGGGGAAAGGGCACTGCAGCCATCTGCCAGAAGGCAGGGGACCACATAAAATAGCTTGGAGTGCCATATATGGCCCCCAGGCCTTGAGTTTGACACGTGTGGTTTATTGGATATAGATTAGCATCAGCATGTGTTGTCCCTGCTGGTATCTTTTTTCCGTTTGTGCTACACAGTGGTCTTCCTTCTGAACTGTTGTTATTGGCATTGTTAGTTGCAGTGTGCATTGTGTTTTGGATTACAACATACACCCCCTTTAACCCTTTCGCTGCCAGCCTACCTGCAGTTTTTGTCACCCTTGGTGCCAGACCATTTTGAACTATTTTGCGCTCCCCATGTTCAAATGTGATTTTTGAAGGGATTTCCAGGGATTTCCCAGGAAAATTATATATTGTTTTTTTCAGAAGAGTCTGGGCTTCAACATGCGATGTCTTGTTTGGCCTTTTTTTGTGTATTCTCAATACTTTTGGGTGAAATATGTGCAAAAAAATAAAAAAAAATATTTTTTGCAATTTGTAGTGTTTTTTTGTAATAAAAAATGTAAGTTTGTCAATAAAATCTTATTGCGTGTGAAACCCCAATTTCTCTCGGTTACAGCGGTTCCACATATTTATAGGTAGACACCCTTTCCTGCCCAGGAGACTCCCCCAAACTGAAACAGCGCTTTAGGGGATTTTCAGAAAAAAATACAACTGTGATATGCACTATGTGCACCTTGCAGTTTTTCCAGAAAAATAACCCTTTACATTTGAAATACCCCCAACAAACTATATATTCTCTGGAAGTACACACCTCAAGCTTTCTAGGTGTACCAGGCTTGTTGATGTGGCCACAGTTTTCTGGAAGTAATCCCTCAATGTATTCTTTGGTTGCAAAGAGTTTCCCTAAAAAAAGGATAAAAAAGCAGAATCAAAGCAACATTTTCCTAAAAAAACTATATACAAACAAGAAAAAACAAGTATAATCTGAAAAAGCAACCTCCCCCGAACAGAACGATACCCAACATGCATAGCTACTGTCAAGGGAAGAGTTGCCAAACACCCCAAAGTAAAGCATGCGCATAACGGTAATTATTCTTGAAAATTTCAGCTCTGCAGACAAGGTGCGCACCTTGCGATTTTTTACCAAAACAACCCTTTTACATTTGGAATATCCCCCATAAACCATATATTCCCTAAAAGTACACATGTTAAGCTTTCTAAGCGTACCCAGTTTGTTGTAGTGGGCTCATCTTTCTGGAATTGATCCCTCACAGGATTCTTTGGTTGCGCAGGGTTTCCCTAAAAAATTTATAAAAAAGCTGAATAAAAAACACCTTTTCCTAAAATATAAATATGCAAACCAGAAAAAACAAGCTAAGTCTGAAAGCGCAAGGTCCCCCGAACAGAACAATACCCAACATGCATAGCTACTTTTAATCCTTTTATTTGCCAGCCTACTTGAGATTTTGTCACCCTCTGTTGACAGGTCATTTTTCCCCATTTTGCGCCATGTTTTGCGCCATTTTTGCTGGAATTTTCAGGAAAATGATATATATATATTTTTTGCAGCAGAGTTTAGGCTTTAACATGTAAATGTAAATTTTATTCTGTTTTTTTACAATATTATTGATATTAAAAAAAAGTAAATAAATAAAAAATTTTTTTAGAAAATTGCCTCCTTTATTTTAAATAAAAAATGTATTTTATTAAAGAAAACCGTATTGCATGTGAAAGCCCCATTTCTACAGATTAGAACGTTACCACATATTTATCGGTAGCCCCCCGTTCCTGCCCAGGAGACCCCCCTAACTGAAACAAGTACTTTATAACATTTACAAATAAAATACAACTACCATCCACACTACAAAGGGTTAAATCGGGGAAAAAAATGACATAGGGTCCCCCCTCCCAGGGGGGGGGACCCCATTTTTTTGGGGGATTTTTAAGGGTTAAAAACCCTTAAAAATCAAAAAGAAAACGACATGGGGGCCCCCTTACCCAAAGTAACCAGCCCGGGACCAGCTATGCAGGGCTTGTAGGAACAGGGCACAGGGGCCAGCTTTTGTGGCCCCTGGCCCTGCAGGCTACAAAGCCCGCATAGCCCGTGGGCCCGGGCTCTTCTGCCCCCCCCTGGCCTTTGGGGAGGCAGGTAATGGGGGTGCCAAGGGTTAATGGCAAGTCACTCGCTAGTGCAGGTGACTTGCCATCCCCCAGCCTTGTGAACTGATATAGGGGTCTTGTGGACCCCTTACCAGTTCACAAGGGGTTAAATGTAAAAAAAAAAACACCACACAGGCGCAGAAAAAAATATTTTATTATTATTATTTTTTTTTTTAATACTTACCTCCCATCCATCTTCCCCTCCCAATCACTGGCTTCTGCTCATCTGCTGGAAGCCTTTTATAGCTGCTGGGTGACAGAACATAAGGGGTTAATTAAAAAAAAAAAGACATAGGGTCCCCCCTCCCAGGGGGGGCGGACCCCATTTTTTTTTTATTTTTAAGGGTTAAAAACCCTTAAAAATAAAAAAAAAATGACGTGGGGTCCCCCTTACCCAGCATTACCAGCCCGGGACCAGCTATGGGGGCTTGTAGGCACAGAGTGGGGGGGCCAGCTTATGTGGCCCCCCCACCCTGCAGCCTACGAGCCCACATACCCTATGTGGGCCCGGGCTCTTCTGCCCCCCCCTGGCCTTTGGGGAGGCAGGTAATGGGGGTGCCAAGGGTTAATGGCAAGCCACCTGCTAGCGCAGGTGGCTTGCCATCCCCCCAGCCTTGTGAACTGGTATAGGGGTCATGAACCCCTTACCAGTTCACAAGGGGTTAACAGTAATAAAAAAAAAAACACCACACAGATTAAAAAATAACTTTATTAAAAAATAAAAACTTTTTTTTACTTTACTCACCTCTGATCCTCAGCTTCTGTGTCCCTCGCAGCTCTGATGACAGTTATTGTCATCGCTGGCCAGTGGAGGAGGGAGGCAGGTGATCAGATCATCACCTACCTTCCTCCTCCTGTGGCCAGCGATGACAAGTGTGAGAATCGCAGCCCGGAGCCAGGGCGACACCCGGAGGTGTGACGTCATAAGCCCCGCCCCAAAGGGGCGGGGCTTATCGGCAAAATGGCGGCGCCCGTCGAGCAGGACAGGGAGAGGGCCTTTCAGGCCCTCTCCTGAAGCTGGAGAGCCAGGGGGGGCGATCGGAGGCCCCCCTGGTGAAGAGGAGACCCGGCGGGAGCAATCGATCACTAAGGTAAGTAAATGTCATTTTTATATATTTTTTATGTATTTCGGCGGCTGCTGAAGGGGGGGGGTGGCTATTCCGGGCTCTCCCCTGCACCCGGGGGGGCCTGGGTGGGGGATTGAAGCCCCCCCCGGATGAAGAGGAGACCCGGCCGGATAGAACAAGGGGTCAGGTGAGTGTTTTTTTTTTTTTACTTTTACTGTAGCAGGGGGGAAAGTCAAGCCCGTAGTTTCTACGTGCTTGGCACTTAAGTGGAGTGGAAGCAAGCACGTAGAAACTACGGGCTTGGCACTGAAAGGGTTAACTAGTTCTGATTTTTCCAAAAAGCAAGTGTTTTCCTCAAATGTGACCTTCCTTTTTACACCCCCCAAATTTCAGTATGTGAGAAGTGGCATTTTAAATAGTAACTCATTTCTTTAGGGAGGTAATGCCATTAGTTTTTACTGTAGCAATCAACAGAACACTAAAAAAGTTACATATATTTTCTTACATGAATGCTAAATTAAGGTAAAATATAGGAACAGCACATGTACAGACTGTTTGATTAGTGGATAAAAGTATGTCTATTCAGTTGTGCCAATATGTTTGGCTTGTCAGATGTTGTTGGTAAACCAGGATGCATGAGGGACCCTGACCCTTTTCATAACACATGCTTGGTGTCTTTAGCCCTTGGAGAACTGGTTGTGTTTGCCCGTGCTTACATAATGTTATCTCAATACACTACCTGTTGGTACAGACAGGTTGACCCTAAATGTTTCAAAATGTAGGTTGGTTCTGTTTTGATCGTTGTGATGTTTACTATTTTTTGCTTTCTTCTCTTCCCAACAGCTTGCATACGGGAGTGTCACAGCAATACGTGCTCAAGAGATATGCTGCTGGACATGCGTGAGAAGATGCTTGGTGGGGGCAAGAGATAGTGTAGCTACTGTGCAGCATTTTTTGGGGCGGATTTGGCCATGTTGGCCTTTTTGTTTAAACATTTAATAAAAAGTTTATTACTTTTCACTAAGTTTGGCCTTATGTGGTCTTCTGTGACTTTGCTTAATGTAATGGTGTTGTTTTTAAAACAAACAAATAACACATTCCATTGACAAAACATTCACATTCCATTGGCCATAAACACATTCAAATGTCTAGCTTGGCTAAACTGTACCCACAAACGTAAAAAAATAAACATTCTAAATTAACATGCCCCAGCACGGACATATATTGAGGGACCATCATGGTTTTGGGTATCCATGGATTGGCAGCCTGGAGGAACAAGTGGTATTGGTTTTGCTATTGTTTACCCATTGTGTGCTGGTGGGTTGTGGGCAGGCCCTGCCCCTGTTCCAAACAGGGCCTGGAAAAATATGTTTTCCAAGTATACAGCATGTCCTGTTCCAATAATTCCTTACACTTGGGATATCCGCCACAAGGTGGCGCTGTGGACTGCAGGAAGACTTGTGGCCACTCCTGGCCCCATAAATAGCCAGGTACCTCCCACTAATTTCCCAGTTTAGTTCTGCAGTCTGGACTGCGAAGATAGAAGATGGCTCTCTACTGCGCAGGGAGCAGGCTTTCCAAGCCTATGGCCCTGCAGGCTTATTTCCACCAGTTCCGGACCCACTGCCTTCCAGCCACGGCTGCCTGGTTCAGGTGAAGGTAGGACAGCACTAGGGTCAGGTGCTGAAGGAGCGCTGCTCCGGGCCGCAAGACCCTGTACCAAAAGATAGTCGGCGACAGGCTTTGTTATGGTGAGCCTCTTTGGGATGCCCGTAAATCTTGGGTCCCCTTTTTTAATATCCCCCTTCCCTCCCTTTCCCTAGAGGTTGTCGGGACACCCTTGCTATGGCCCATGCGGCTGACAGGGGGTGCCCGGGGGGGAGACCTGAGGAGCCGAGGTAAGACCGAACGGTAGGGCCACAAATTGGTAGTGCTGATCCTCCAGAGCAAACCTGAGAAATTACTGATGACCTGGGAAGATTGGTACATGTAGGTAAGCCTGGGTGCAGAGTATTGACTGCTGAGCGTAGGGTCTCCATGCGAAAATGCTTGAAGAAAAGCCTGCTGTTCAGGCTCTGCCGATTGTTCCTGTGCCAGTGCTGTCTGTGTGGCCCAAGGACTTCTTTCTGATTCAATTTGATGCAGTTGCTGTTCACTGACTTCCACTCTTTTGGCCAGTTGGCCATGGCGTTGTTTCCTATTGTATGCATGAAGCCTTTGTGTACCCAGCTCATATAGCTGGGCAATACTGGGTCTCCTTTCTGCCTCCGCAACTACCACCAATGGAGCTTGAAAATGAGACAAGAGAGGTCAGTAACACAAATTGCTGGGTTAGTTTTTGGGTTCTTGTTAACCCATCAGCTTACTGTTTGCTGTGTGTTGTTAGACGTTGGGCATATGCATGTGAGACATGAGAGGACCTAAACTTCTCTATCTGTGTCCAGGCCTATACTTCATTGAAGTGTGTTAGCGATGGCAATTGCCATTTTTTGGATGTTTGCCAACATTAAGGGATTCCACATGAGTGGCCACAAAGGGGCTTTGGTGTTGAATGTTTAAAATAGTAACATACCAAGTTGGATCCAGATTGCTGGGTTATGGGTAAACCTGAATCATCGGATGTCTCCCTTACAGATGGTGTTTGCATCAGCTGGAGGAAACAATGTATCATCCTGGAAATCAACTAACGTCAAATTTGAATTGTGTGGCAGACATAGTCGTCCAGCAACACGCACGCATTTTAATGGATTTGCATTTGTGACAAGCTCGAGATTCAATATGTTCCTCATCCCCTGATGCTTCCGACATCTGTGGTGGTGGGGATAGCTGTTCTTCCTCAGATAATAGTGGGCAATCATAACAAGCTGTAAGAAAGGCACAAAAGGAGAATGTAGAGAAATTCTCCACGGGGGACTCCACACTGCAGTATTTACTCTGTATTTAACAACTATGTATATAAAGAATTATATCATGTACAATATTGTAATTTGGTCCTCTAAGAAGTATATTGTGTTTCACAAATATGACTTGATATTAACTTATATAATACTTATATTAATATTAAATATGTGATGATTTCAATTAACTGAATAAATGACTTAATTATTTTGATTAAATTAATTAAAGGAAAATGTATACTTGAATTAAAAAAAAAAATAAATGAAATTAAATATTGATATTCTACTGTCAGAGTTTGATGTATTGTATTAATTGGAGGGGTCAGTGCAATGAGCCAAATTCCATCACATATTCCCACTATGGCTCTCTAATCAATGGCCAGTATATTTTTCTTACATTGTTTGTTTGTATTTAACTGATTTACTCGTATGAATCATTTGATAAAACTAAAAAACGGTGCATTTTTCCTCCCTCCCTTGTAAGGCACCCAGGGCAGCTAGTAAGAACCTGTGCACGGTTTATCCATTCAGAAGTGCTGATTGACACAGCCAGCACAACTGATAGCCTTTACTGGGAACAGTGAAACATGGTTTCTTTATGTATAAGATTTATATAATTTATAGACATTCACAGATCCCCTGGTGAAGTATAAAGTTATATACGAAATATACAGGGATTTACAATTACAACAAACACTGTGAATATGTGATGTCATGTCAAATAGGAGGAAAAAAATCTATGTATGATTAATACTGTAAAAACATACCAACTATAGAAAACAGAGGATCAAAATAAAACTGGATTTAAAGTAATTTCGTTGTATTGTGATAATATATACACATGTTAATTTTGTGTGGAGGCATTTTTCCAAATTTCTGCTGTAACCACCCAGGTGGTTACATGTGTATACATATATGTTTATATTCAGGCTAAACAGCCAAAAATGTTAGGTCCCACAAATCAAATATAGAAGATATTGATATGCCTCTCAGTAGGCCATTTGGCTCATTTCCTAGCCTTGCCCCATATAAGAGACCTCAGCAACAATGTAGGAAAAACAACTAAGGCCCTTATTTAACAAGGGATAGCGCCAGGTAGCGAATGGTGAGCGAACGGTAATGACCCTCACCGCCACGAGTACGCCGGCTCCCCTCCGCAATCACACATTTATCAAGCCGATCCTGCTTAGCGACTGACAGAGCGCCACATAGCGAATCATTCATCATTATTCCAGCCTCACCCCACAGCGCCAGCGAGCGACCTTGAACAGCGACAGGTATGACCTCTCGCTACCTGGCGCTCTCCAATGCATTTCAATGGAGCAATCTTTAAATATTCATAATTAATTGCTATTAATTTTTTTTTTTTTTTAATGTCAAAAATTCTGTGACCACTTCTGCAATGTTAGATATTTTTTTTAAGTTAAAAAAAAAAAAAAATTTGTGCAGAATTGATATTACAGGTCTGATATTAATGTATTCATATTACAAAATGTTTTGAAAAACATGTTTTTTTTTTCGAAAAATATGGTTGTTTGGGGGTTAAAAAACTCCTTTTAACCCATCGCCGCCAGCGCTCTGGGGTTTAAACAAGCATTTCACAGCGCGAGAATTTTTGGAGCGTGACTTGTTAATGAATATGCTGGGAGCCGTTCGCTATGGCCGTTCGCTGTCATGCGCTCCCATACAGCGCGGAACCTGTCAAACAGTGACTCCTAACCCCGTATTCAACATTACCGCACACCGACTGAGTCGCTGTCAACAGCCGAACAACGGCCAACCACAGCGAATACTAGCGGGTGCTGTGAAAATAACACTACTGTCGCTCATCTGTCGCTACCTGGCGCTATTAATGAATCAGCCTGCCCATGGAAATGCTCCAGACATGTGTGTTGACTTTCATAACGACAATCTCCTCCATACTATGTAACAGAATATGTATTCCCAAGGGTATACCTAACAATTCTTCGAGATAAAAACAACCAAAAAATACATGCCCGAGTAGGGTAACAAGAAAAGCTAGTGCTGGCTCCAACATTGACTTCCAGCTGTTGGCAAGCAGTGATTCTGGATCTTTTTGCCCCTCCGAACCTGAATCTGCACCTGCAGCTGTGCCAGACAACAAGGCAACAGTTTCAGCAGGAACATTAAACAAGGAAGCTGAAACTTGTGAAACAACAATTGAAACCATTACCTTCGACCAAGGTTGTTGTGTCATCCCATATATCCATACCCTGCAGACGATGTAAAGTTATCTTGGGCTTCAACATGACTTATTCACAGTAGCTATTCATGGGTTCTTCCTGTTCTCCATGCTCAATGAGCGATTTTTTGGGTGAGGCCCCTGAGTGTTGAATCATTTTTTGGAGCTGTAGTGGTCCGCTGATGTGCACTGGTGCTATTTAGGGCCTCAGCTATTCCAGCCCAAACCTTGGTCTTCTCATTCTTACTGGGGCCATGGCTCATACAAGAGTGACCATTTAGCAAGAGTGAGCTCGACCAGTTTTATGTTATTTGCAAGATTGAACTCTGGCTCACGCTTGGCGGATAGTTCCTTGCATCTCTCTAACACACCTGTGGCAACATCAGGGGTGTCAGACATATGTGGCTCATGCTCAGCAACTGTGGGGTGGTGGGCATGCTGTCCACCCACACTAGCTAGTCCAGTAGCATTTTGGGAAACATTGGCAACAGCCATTGAACTCAATAAAGCCCTGTTGTTGTGCTGTCTCCTAGTAGGTGCCATCATTGGATGCCAGAGCAACAAGCAGATGTGTCCTCACCAACAGCAGCAAAATCGTGGTGGTTGTCCTTTACATTTGAATGCAGGACCAATCAGATGCAGGGTTTTGTCTGATAGCCCAACCAATGCTAGGTGGTTGTCTGGATGTCAGGTAACAGATGCATGCTGTAATATTTTTTTCAAAAAATGCTAATGATAGCGTTCATCATGTGTACACAACAGAAAACACCCACTAGTGCCGAGCAGCATGTAACATTTTTTCCAAAAATGATTAACGTTTTGATTTGGCTGAATGCATGGAGGAGGCATATGTGTGTTGTTGCAGTGGAAATGCAGCTCAGTGCAGAGCCAGATTTTGGTCTGATGTTTGGTGTGTGGCTGCTGCAGAGGAAGAGAAAGAGAGTGAGGAAGCACCAATGGTGCGACTGCGGGTTCACAGAGTGTTTAACACCCGGTCGGGTGTGGCAGATTTTAATGATGAGCAAAGCCGCAGCTGCTTCAGGCTAAATCATGGTGCTTTTCTGGAAATGTTACCACCAAATTGAGCCCACCACTGGCCGCAGCCATGCAGTACATGGAATAGTGTGCTTATGTGCCTCCTTAAATAACCTTGCAAGGGGCACATTTCAGGCCGCTGCTGCTCTATTAAGCGCCATTAGCCAACCTACCATATGCTGCATTTTCATGAAGTGGTCCTGGCCATCTGTGACCATCACTACCTAAATCAGGTTTCCATCTGATGATAAAGAGGTGCAAAACATCGAGCTGGCTTTCTATTCTATTATATGTCAATCCCTAATGTGCTTGGCTGCACATATTCCCATATTCCTCTCCGTCCCCCTCAAGCACAGGAGCTGCACTACCGCAACCAGAAGAGCTTCCATTACATTAATGTAGAGGTTGTGTGTGATAATGACATGTGGCTGGCTGTGCGCTGCGAGGTCGGGCTTTCCAGGATACTGCCATGACTTTTATGTGTTGCACCAATCTGCTCTGTGCCAGAAATTTGAGAACAATGAAATGGCGCCGAGCTGGCTACTGGGTAAGTAGTAGCCTCATTGTAAGACCTAGAAACAGTGGACCAGCAGAACTAGTGGGGGAGGGGATGGTGAAGGCAAAATGTTGCAAACCAGTTAGGGGTGTGCATTTGTGTTGTAAACAACATTAACACAGGTGTTTTTATTTAGATGATAAGGGATACAGGAAGAAGATGTGGCTCATGATGAACCATCGGCTTGCTGAAAGCACGCTTCCTATGTTTTGCCAGAGAGGGAGATGCTGTACAGACCAGAAAAGGTGTCCAAGATAATCCTCGCTTGCTGTGTGCTACACAATCTATGCATACTCCATTGAATTACTATAAATGCATGACTTAGGGGTTTATTTAAGAAGGGATAGCTCCAGGTAGTGCCTCGTAGCGGCAGGCAGCATCTGGTGAACTCCGGGTGCTTTACGCAAAACCACATTTATGGTGAGCGACTCTAACAGCGCCATGTAGCGTCCAATGTATTATTACAGATGGCTCAATATATGCTCTAGCTTCCAGAGCACCAGGAATTACCTTTCGCTCACTGTAGCCCATTCAATGGGTGTTCATTTGCTTGTGTTTAAATGTGTTTTAATTTTTTTTTATTTGCTCAAATTATTTTGTGACCTCTCCTGGCCTGCAAACAAGCACTTTTAGAAACTTTTTTGACTTTTTATATTTTTATGCAGAATTGTCATTACAGGTTTGGCACTAAAGTGTTAATGTCACAGTGTTAAAATAATGTCATTCCATGTGTTTTTGTTTTGTTACAGGTGTATATGTGTTCAAAAACAGACTTTAATCAGCGTCTGGCGCTCTATGCTATAGCGACCAGATTTAGATTTAGCAGAGCTGTACTGGTGTTAGAGCGCCCAACAGATATCACATCAATGAGGGCCAGGTTACTACAGCGACTGAGGCACTCTGTTACAGCGCCCGATACATGTTTACAGCGTATACTAGCAGTCGCTCTAAGCGCCGCTATACAGACGCTAATCTGTCGATACCTGGCTTTAGTAATGAATAAGCCTCTAGGTTGTTAGCGTCTATTGTTTGAGCAAAAATCACTTTTTACTTCTGAATTTCAAACCAATGCTTTTATCTCACCTCAACATCTAAAAATATTAACAAACACACTACAAAGTTTAACAGATTTTCATCATTTTTTGCTGATTTTACAGCAACCAGCCCCTATAAGTTGCACCACCAATCCATCACAACGTGCTAAATATTAACAAATTTGACATGTAGAGACAAGTAGGCGGAACAGAGTAGCACTCATTGGCACTGGTAAATCCAGAATAAGGGCCAAAAAGTACAGGAACTGGTTGGCTTAAAGGGAGAAACCTAGTGCACCAATGCAAGCTGATTATTTAAATAATCGTGGCATAATCGTGGCGTGGCGTTTTTTTAGTTCAGTTAAATTCGTCACTGAGTGCCGCTGAGGCCAAAAAAGTGTCGCTGTCTCTCCACCTTAGATCAAAATGGATTTTTGTTGTTGTTTTTAAACGTGGTTTAAATTATATCGTTTGGCCAAGACTAAGGGGTTTATTTATCAAGGGCTAGCGCCAGGTAGTGTCTGACGAGCGCCAGGTACCGCCAGCTAACGGCGGCTACCGACTCAAGTACGCCCGGCGGCGGTCACAATGACGCATTTATCATGCTAAATGAGGCTAGCGCCGGCGAGAGCGTCAGCTAGCACGGGATTCATCATGTAGCCGACTGCAACGAACAGCGCCGCTGATAATCCCATCACAGCGACAGGTATGACCTGGCGCTCCCTGGCGTTGTCCAATGCATTTCAATGGAGCAATCTTTAAATAATCCTAATTAATTGCTATTTTTTTTTTTTTTTTTTTAATGTCAAAAATTCTGTGACCACTTCTGCAATGTTAGGATTTTTTTTTAAGTAAAAAAAATAAAAAATAAAAATTGTGCAGAATTGATATTACAGGTCTGATATTAACCCTTTTGTTGCCAAGCCCGTAATACCTACGTGCTGGCTTGGCTGGGCGTTAAGTGCCAAGCACGTAGGTGTTACGGGCTTGACACTTACTTACCTTGTGGCCATCAGGGGCTGCAGGAGACATCCATTCCAGCGCATCATTGGTGAGGAGACGTCAGAGGGTCATGTGGAGGTGACCCTTACCTCACCCCAGTCAGCTGATCGGCGCTGGACCAATAGGAAGGGAGGCGCATGGCTGCTGTCATCAGCCGGCGCCTCCCCTATATTAACAGCATGCGGTCTCATGCTGTTCTCTTCGATCGCCGGATCTGAGGTAAGTGGGGTGTGTGGGGGGTGGTCACTGACTTGTTGGGGGGTGGTGAGTGGGTGGGTGGCCGTAGGTATCCTAGAACATGTAGTGCGCCGCCGCCGTTTGTGCGCCGCCGCCGTTTGTGCGCCACCGCCGCCATCGCCGCCGCCATCGCCGCCGTATGTGCGCCGCCGGGGGGGGGGTGTTGTGGTGGGTGGCCGTAGGGTTACTAGCACTTGTAGTGCGCCGCCATTGCCGCCATCTGTGCGCTGCCGGGGGGGGGGTGTTGTGGTGGGTGGCCGTAGGATTACTAGCACTTGTAGTGCGCCGCCGCCGCCATCAGATCTGTGTGTGTGTGTGTGTGTGTGTGTGTGTGTGTGTGTGTGGGGGTCAGATCTGTGTGTGTGGGGGTCAGATCTGTGTGTGGGGGGGGTCAGATCTGTGTGTGTGGGGGTCAGATCTGTGTGTGTGGGGGTCAGATCTGTGTGTGTGGGGGTCAGATCTGGGGTCAGATCTGTGTGTGTGGGGGTCAGATCTGGGGTCAGATCTGTGTGTGTGGGGGTCAGATCTGGGGTCAGATCTGTGTGTGTGGGGGTCAGATCTGGGGTCAGATCTGTGTGTGTGAGATCTGGGGTCAGATCTGTGTGTGTGGGGGTCAGATCTGGGGTCAGATCTTTGTGTGTGGGGGTCAGATCTGGGGTCAGATCTGTGTGTGTGTGCCGGCGGTCAGATCTGGGGTCAGATCTGTGTGTGTGCCGGCGGTCAGATCTGGGGTCAGATCTGTGTGTGTGCCGGCGGTCAGATCTGGGGTCAGATCTGTGTGTGTGCCGGCGGTCAGATCTGGGGTCAGATCTGTGTGTGTGCCGGCGGTCAGATCTGGGGTCAGATCTGTGTGTGTGCCGGCGGTCAGATCTGGGGTCAGATCTGTGTGTGTGCCGGCGGTCAGATCTGTGTGTGTGCCGGCGGTCAGATCTGGGGTCAGATCTGTGTGTGTGCCGGCGGTCAGATCTGGGGTCAGATCTGTGTGTGTGCCGGCGGTCAGATCTGGGGTCAGATCTGTGTGTGTGCCGGCGGTCAGATCTGGGGTCAGATCTGTGTGTGTGCCGGCGGTCAGATCTGGGGTCAGATCTGTGTGTGTGCCGGCGGTCAGATCTGGGGTCAGATCTGTGTGTGTGCCGGCGGTCAGATCTGCGCGCGTGTGTGTGTGTGCCGGCGGTCAGATCTGCGCGCGCGTGTGTGTGTGCCGGCGGTCAGATCTGCGCGCGCGTGTGTGTGTGTGCCGGCGGTCAGATCTGCACGTGCGTGTGTGTGTGCCGGCGGTCAGATCTGCGCGCGCGTGTGTGTGTGTGCCGGCGGTCAGATCTGCGCGCGCGTGTGTGTGTGTGCCGGCGGTCAGATCTGCGCGCGCGTGTGTGTGTGCCGGCGGTCAGATCTGCGCGCGCGCGTGTGTGTGCCGGCGGTCAGATCTGCGCGCGCACGTGTGTGTGCCGGCGGCCAGATCTGCGCGTGCGTGTGTGTGTGCCGGCGGCCAGATCTGCGCGCGCGCGTGTGTGTGTGCCGGCGGTCAGAGATCTGCGTGCGTGTGTGTGTGCCGGCGGTCAGAGATCTGCGCGCGTGTGTGTGTGCCGACGGTCAGAGATCTGCGCGCGTGTGTGTGTGCCGGCGGTCAGAGATCTGCGCGCGTGTGTGTGTGCCGGCGGTCAGAGATCTGCGCGCGTGTGTGTGTGCCGGCGGTCAGAGATCTGCGCGCGTGTGTGTGTGCCGGCGGTCAGAGATCTGCGCGCGTGTGTGTGTGCCGGCGGTCAGATCTGCGCGCGTGTGTGTGTGCCGGCGGTCAGAGATCTGTGCGCGTGTGTGTGTGCCGGCGGTCAGAGATCTGCGCGCGTGTGTGTGTGCCGGCGGTCAGAGATCTGCGTGCGTGTGTGTGTGCCGGCGGTCAGAGATCTGCGCGCGTGTGTGTGTGCCGGCGGTCAGAGATCTGCGCGCGTGTGTGTGTGCCGGCAGTCAGAGATCTGCGCGCGTGTGTGTGTGCCGGCGGTCAGAGATCTGCGCGCGTGTGTGTGTGCCGGCGGTCAGAGATCTGCGCGCGTGTGTGTGTGACGGCGTTCAGAGATCTGCGCGCGTGTGTGTGTGCTGGCGGTCACAGATCTGCGCGCGTGTGTGTGTGGCGGCGGTCAGAGATCTGCGCGCGTGTGTGTGTGGCGGCGGTCAGAGATCTGCGCGCGTGTGTGTGTGCCGGCGGTCAGAGATCTGCGCGCGTGTGTGTGTGCCGGCGGTCAGAGATCTGCGCGCATGTGTGTGTGTGCCGGCGGTCAGAGATCTGCGCGCGTGTGTGTGTGCCGGCGGTCAGAGATCTGCGCGCGTGTGTGTGTGCCGGCGGTCAGAGATCTGCCGGTGGGTGGGTGCGTGCGTGTGCCGGCGGTCAGAGTGAATCCCCTCGATTGCCAGTAAAACTTACCTTATCACCGCTCTAGGTATAGCATAGTGCGGCTGTTGTCCATGCATGCGTCCTAAACGCTCCCTAATCTTAACTTTTTCTCTTAGGTTGTTCGCTGAGATCGCTACTGCCTTTGCTTGGTTGTTTGGACCTTTCGCTTGCTCTTTTAGGACCCTAGCCTCTTCCTCCTTTTGGGACCCTAGCCCCCCCCCTCCTTTTGGGAGCCTAGCCCCCCCCCTCCTTTTGGGAGCCTAGCCCCCCCCCCCTCCTTTTGGGAGCCTAGCCCCCCCCCTCCTTTTGGGAGCCTAGCCCCCGCCCCTCCTTTTGGGAGCCTAGCCCCCGCCCCTCCTTTTGGGAGCCTAGCCCCCCCTCCTTTTGGGAGCCTAGCCCCCGCCCCTCCTTTTGGGAGCCTAGCCCCCGCCCCTCCTTTTGGGAGCCTAGCCCCCGCCCCTCCTTTTGGGAGCCTAGCCCCCGCCCCTCCTTTTGGGAGCCTAGCCCCCCCTCCTTTTGGGAGCCTAGCCCCCCCCTCCTTTTGGGAGCCTAGCCCCCCCTCCTTTTGGGAGCCTAGCCTAGCCTCCCTTTCCTTTTGGTAGCCTAGCCTCCCCTACTCTTTTAGGCCAACCCCCCTAGCTTTTAGGACCCCATTTCTGCTGCCCCAGGAAGACCTTCTTCATCTACCAGATCTGCTGCTCCAAGGATGGTCTAAGTGCGCTGGGATCCCGTGACCTGCTGCTCCTGACTCCACCACTTCTCATCGGGTTGTAGCTATATACTTTTATTTCTATTTTTGACTGTTTATTTGCTTTGTTTTATTTAACTGTGAAATTGTATTTTCTGTAATTTGCCTTTAGTTTTAGCCTTTAGTTTTAGCCTTTAGTTTGGGAAGACCCTTTAGTTTAATTTTTTTTAGATTTTTTTTTTGCATTGGGGTATGGCTGGTAAGCGGTACACTGCACAGGAAGCTGCGGCTTACCTGATGGCGTCTGACTCGGAAGATTTTAGTGAGTCAGGGTCTGAGTACTTCCCATCAGATAGCGAGTCAGACAGTGAATCCTCTACTGAGGAAACACAGCCGCGCAGTGCTACCAGTAGTAGCCACCGTAGAAGGGATAGTGCCGCACAAAGTGAGGCCACGCTACAGGCGAGTGTAGTGCAGGATGAGGCATCGAGTGCTGCAGCTGGTGAAGGAGCGTCTGCGTGGAGGCCTCCTAATAATATTTCCCCCGAAATTCCCCCTTTTGATTCGGTCCCCGGGGTCAATGTAGACACCACAAATTTTGGTGTCATTGACTTTTTCAAATTGTTCCTCACAGAAGCCATCCTAATGGATATGGTCTTCTTTACCAATCTGTATGCCGAGCAGGTCTTAGCGCAAAACCCCCAGCAGAGGCACGCCCGAGCTCAGGCATGGCATCCCACAAATTTGAGTGAGATAAAGAAATTTTGGGGGCTCACTCTAGCAATGGGTATCCTAAAAAAATTTAGTATTTCCTCCTACTGGGATACCCAAACCATATTGGCAACTCCATTATTTCCGGCCGTAATGTCCAGAAACCGCTACCAAATTTTACTGCGGTTTCTGCATTTTAACGACAATTCCACTGCTATTCCCCGTGGTGAGCCCGGTCACGACAGGCTGCATAAATTACGGCCCCTGCTAAACAGCCTGTCAGATCGCTTCGCAGTAGTGTACACCCCCGGCCAAAAATTATCAATTGACGAGTCACTACTGCTTTTCAAAGGGCGCATTGTTTTTCGGCAATATATCCCTAGCAAGCGTGCCCGCTACGGGATTAAATTTTACCAACTGTGCGATAGTGTGACCGGGTACATCAAATATTTTCGAATCTATGAAGGAAAGGACACCTATCTGGACCCCCCTGGTTGTCCCCTTGATTTGTCAATAAGTGGTAAGATCGTTTGGGACCTCATGACTCCACTGTTGGGTAGAGGTTACCACTTATATGTGGACAACTTCTATACCAGCATCCCCTTATTTCGCGCCCTTTATTCGTTGGATACCCCGGCCTGCGGCACCATCAACCCTAATTGCAAAGGATTGCCCAGGTCACTACTTGAAAAAAAATTAAAAAGGGGGGAGTCTTACGCTCTAAGAAGCGATGAGGTCCTGGCCATGAAATACATGGGCAAAAAAAATGTATTCCTTCTGACAACACTCCACGATGAGTCAGTTGTGAATGTAAGGCAACGTGGTCCCCGAGCCCCTTCCCAAAAGCCACGTTGCATAAAAGATTATAATAAATTCATGGGTGGCGTGGATAAAACGGACCAAATATTAACTTATTACAACGCCACCCGAAAAACTAGAGCCTGGTACACTAAAGTTGCTATACATTTGGTCCAAATGGCAACTTACAACAGCTTTGTTGCCTTCAAGGCAGCAGTGCCAGGCTCCAATTTATCGTACATAAAATACCAGCAGCAGTTACTCCCTGCCTTGTTGTTTGGGGATACTGCGGAAGAACCAGATATGCCTAGCAATGACAACCAGGCCAGATTAGTGGGGAAGCACTTTATAAAGTTGCTTCCCGAAGTTGGTAGAAAGCGGTATCCCCAGAGAGCATGTAGGGTTTGCAGGAAGCATGGCATTAGAAGAGATGTGCGGTACTATTGCCCGACCTGTCCCAGCCAACCCGGGTTATGCCTCGAAAATTGTTTTGAGGTATACCATACTCAATTAGATTATTGAGCAATGCATTTTTTTCTCCTGCATTTTTTGTTTTAGTCTGTAGGTAGGCCCCTTTTAGTTAAATTATGTTTCCTGTGTGCTGGCACAGGTATTTTGTGTTGCCATTATATTTTATTTTCTTTTAGTTTCTTTGGAGCTGTTGCTAATCCGATGGGAAGTGCTGGAGCAGGAGCAGCTGGTTACTTGTGGCAAGTGATGATTAAAAAATGGACCCATTTCAGGTTCTTGTTTCCTGATATTGGTCATTGATCACCGCACTGATCTTATAATCTGATGCCACAGCTACAGTATCCTAATTGCACTTCTTAGTACAGGTAAGAAATTGTTTTGTTATTTTTCCATAGCGCATGTGTTAGTTTTGGGTGATTGGTAACTGTACCCTTGCAGGTAGCTATGCATGTTGGGTATTGTTCTGTTCGGGGAACCTTGTCGTTTTGAATTAGGTGTGTATTTTTATGATTGGCCTATTTTTTTTTAGGAAAATGTGGGTTTTATTTAGCATTTTAACCTTTTTTTTAGCAAAATCCAGTGCAACCAGGTCATTCCTTGAAGGTTTGCGCCCCGAAAGCTGCGCCCACGGCAACAAGCCTGGTACGCCTAGAATGCCTAAGGGGTGTACTTTCAGAGAATATATGATTTGAGGGGGGGTATTTTAATTGAAAAGTGTTGTTTTGGTTGGAAAAGTGTAGGGTGTGCATGTTGTCCGCAGAGTAGGAATTTTCTAGTGAAATGCCCTTCATGCGTATGCTTAACTTTGGGGTGATTGATAACCCTACCCTTACAGGTAGCTATGCATGTTGGGTATTGTTCTGTTCGGGGGACCTTGTCGGTTTCAATTAGGTGTGTATTTTTATTATTGGCCTATTTTTTTTTAGGAAAATGTGGGTTTGATTTAGCATTTTAACTTTTTTTTTAGCAAAATCCAGTGCAACCAGGTCATTCCTTGAAGGTTTGCGCCCCGAAAGCTGCGCCCACGGCAACAAGCCTGGTACGCTTAGAATGCCTAAGGGGTGTACTTTCAGAGAATATATGGTTTGTGGGGAGTATTTTAATTGAAAAGTGTTGTTTTGGTTGGAAAAGTGTAGGGTGTGCATGTTGTCCGCAGAGTAGGAATTTTCTAGTGAAATGCCCTTCATGCGTATGCTTAACTTTGGGGTGATTGATAACCCTACCCTTACAGGTAGCTATGCATGTTGGGTATTGTTCTGTTCGGGGGACCTTGTTGGTTTCAATTAGGTGTGTATTTTTATTATTGGCCTATTTTTTTTAGGAAAATGTGGGTTTGATTTAGCATTTTAACTTTTTTTTTAGCAAAATCCAGTGCAACCAGGTCATTCCTTGAAGTTTTGCGCCCCGAAAGCTGCGCCCACGGCAACAAGCCTGGTACGCCTAGAATGCCTAAGGGGTGTACTTTCAGAGAATATATGGTTTGTGGGGGGTATTTTAATTGAAAAGTGTTGTTTTGGTTGGAAAAGTGTAGGGTGTGCATGTTGTCCGCAGAGTAGGAATTTTCTAGTGAAATGCCCTTCATGCGTATGCTTAACTTTGGGGTGATTGATAACCCTACCCTTACAGGTAGCTATGCATGTTGGGTATTGTTCTGTTCGGGGGACCTTGTCGGTTTCAATTAGGTGTGTATTTTTATTATTGGCCTATTTTTTTTTAGGAAAATGTGGGTTTGATTTAGCATTTTAACTTTTTTTTTAGCAAAATCCAGTGCAACCAGGTCATTCCTTGAAGGTTTGCGCCCCGAAAGCTGCGCCCACGGCAACAAGCCTGGTACGCCTAGAATGCCTAAGGGGTGTACTTTCAGAGAATATATGGTTTGTGGGGAGTATTTTAATTGAAAAGTGTTGTTTTGGTTGGAAAAGTGTAGGGTGTGCATGTTGTCCGCAGAGTAGGAATTTTCTAGTGAAATGCCCTTCATGCGTATGCTTAACTTTGGGGTGATTGGTAACCCTACCCTTACAGGTAGCTATGCATGTTGGGTATTGTTCTGTTCGGGAGACCTTGCTGTTTCCAATTTGGTGTGTTTTTTTAAGATTAAAGTGTTTTAAAAAAAAAATGTGGGTTTGATTCTGTTTTTTTACTATTGTCGTCAAGAAACCCTGTGAAAAGCCTGCATTTGTCAATGGATTCCACCTGGAAATCTGTGGCCACAACATCAAACCTGGTACGCCTAGAAAGCTTAAAGCGGTCCTTCACTCTGAATAAGAGCCTATCTTATATGTTTCCCACACCCTGTACATACAGATTGTCCACATTAAAAATCATCCTACCTGCATCTACTGCATGTTATGAGCCTTTAAACATCCAAGATGGCGGCTTATGGAAGCCGCCATCTTATCAGGCAGCCTGCAAACAGGAAGTGCCTCCTGACTGTGCTGCTCTGCATTCTGGGACTGCTGACCGTTACCTGACCCCAGCTCTGCTCTGTCTGAGCAAAGCACAGCTAAAACCCGCCCCCTGTACCTTATCCCACTCTCCTCTCCTCAGTAAGTGTGATGCTTCTGAGTCAAGATGGCGGCGCCCGTATCCTAAATTCCTGAACAGAGTTGCAGCCCAGTGGGGGAAAGAATAATAAGTTAGTGACTAAAAACATAAAATATATTAATTTTAGATGCTGGGGAACTGTTTTTTAAGAGTTTGGGCTTTCCATTAAATCATGGTGAAGGTCCGGTTTAAGGTGTGTACTTGAAGTATATATATGGTATTGGGGGGGTATTTCAGATCTAAAGGGGTGTTTTTGTGGAAAAACTGCAAGGAGTGCGGAATAGTTGTTTTTTCGTTGAAAATCCCTTCAAGCACTCTTTTCAGTTTGGGGGGTCTCCTGGACAGGAAAGGGTGTCTATCAATACATATGTGGTACCGTTGTAATTGGGAGGAATAGGGCTTTTACACACATTATGATTTTTTGGTAAACATGCATGTTTTACTGAGGAAAAAACACTACAAAATGTAAAAAATTGTTTTTTATTTTTTTTTAACTACTTTTTCACAAAAATAACAAAAAAACACTAACAAACTTAAAAACAAGACATGTCATATTAAAGCGCAGACTGTGCTGAAAAAAACAATATATAATTTTCCTAGGAAATTCTTGGAAATCCATTCAAAAATTACAGTTGAACATATTCAGTGCAAAATGGCAGAAAAGGGTCTGGCAACACAGAGTCACAAATGCCGCAGGTAGGCTGGCAGCGAAAGGGTTAATGTATTCATATTACAAAATGTTTAGAAAAACTTGTATAATTTTTACATTAAAAAAAATGGTTGTTTGGGGGTTAAAAACGACTTTACACACATCGCTGCCAGCGCTCTGGGGTTTAAACAAGGAATTCACAGCGCGAGAAATTTTTGAGCGTGATTTGTTAATGAATCTGCAGCAAGCCGTTCGCTCTGGCCATTCGCTGTCAGGCGCACCCATACAACACAGAACCTGTGAAACATCGACCCCTAACCCCGTATTCAACATTACCGCACACTGACTGAGTCGCTGTCAACAAGCAAACCCCGGCCAAGCACAGCGAATACTAGCTGGCGCTGTGAAAATCACGCTACTGGCGCTCATCTGTCGCTACCTGGCGCTATTAATGAATCGGCCTCTAATACAAAAGTGCAGTTATCGTTATATGAAGGCAATAACAGTAGTGTGTATTGAAGAGCCATATGTCCTCTGCAGCTCTATTGTCTCAATAGACAAACCAGAGAGGATCCCATATCTAAAGGAGAGTTGTAAGTATTGTATGCATGAGCAGGCTTTTTTATTCACATTAATATTATAATATTGCACATTGTACGGTGACATAGAGGATGACGGTGATTTAAAAATAGACAACAATATTATTAATATTGCATACATATACACCTTTAAATCCCTGCATATCAACCTACAGTACCTGATATATCCATGGCCTGAGGCCACCAACACTTCAGGGGACTACTAACAGCCCCAGCAGCCAATAAGTGGGCTTGAGATAAGCGATCATGCACAGGAGCATCTTAAAATACTAATGTGCCATTCTCAACATTTTCCACCAGAACAAAGGGTGAAGATCCACTTGTTGTTATTCTGGCCAGAGAATTTAGTGAGTTTAAAAGTATGCGACTCAGGGGCCCCTAATATTTGGATTGTAGTAAAGGTAAGAATATCGGGAGTTCTGGGTGGGCGATGATGGCAATTGCTCCAGCATTCTGGATCCCTGTGCCTGTTTTACTACAGCCTTTAGCAGACCAACACCCCTTAGCTAGCTAGGGTGTTGGTCCACTTTAGAACTGGTAACATTTTCTGAACATTGCAAAATATGAAAAAAATTACTGAAAATCTGTCTTGTTTCAGATTTAGCAGGCAATTCTATTTTCGCCCTATGTACTTTGTGGAGATGTGGAAATAGAATATATATATATATATATATATATATATATATATATATATATATATATATATATATTATTCCCAGGCTGACTTCCAAAGGGATATTTCAGCCACTGGTTTAAACCAAGTTCAAACTCCCACTGCAGGTAACTAAATTGTATTACTAATAATGCCATGTTACATACTACAAGTTGCCTATAATTTCATCTCAAACCCCATAGAGACTTTAGGACTAGTCCAGGAATTCATAACAGATGTATGAAGATGGGGGTTTGTTGAAAAATAAAATAATAAAATAATGACAGCATACTGAAATTGGATTACTTTGGAGTGTATACAATGGTATATATATATATATATATATATATATATATATACCTTTTTTAACAAAAAAATTATACACTTGCCACAATAAAATGGGCATTGTTGTCAATCTAGTTCTGTACTGATTCTTGACAGGTTTTGTTGCAGTAAATTACTGATCTGAAAATCTTGCACACCAGGCACACATGTCACCAGGCAGTGCAATCTATTTGACTTTCGCTAGCAGAGCTGAAGGGAGCCAAGTGAAATTGAGTGTACTCATTGGCTGATCGAGTTGGTCAGCCAATCGGCGCACTCGGTTTTCTCCTAGCCTGTGCTGTGGGAACATCAGGAAGGTGAGTGTAATGGGGGAACTGTGGGGATACACACAGCAGGGCATTCCAATTCAAGCGAGAGGAACAACACACGGGAGACTCACGTAGCTGACTTTTCTCCTGTAAAAAGAAGTAAAAAAACTCACCTGAGCCCACAATCGATTCAGCTGGGTTTTATCTTCGTCTGGGGAGGCCTCCAATTCCCCCCAGGCTTTTCCGGCTTAAGGGGAGTACCCAAAACAGGCCCCTACCTGAGGCCGCTGATACTGTCGCTGCAGACAAAAAGACATTTTCTCAAATCCGTCCGTGATCCCTCCGGCCGGTCTTCTCTTCACCCGGGGGGCCTCTGATTTCACCCCCCAAGCTCATCAGTCTTCAGGAGGGGCCCCCCTCCCCACTTCTGATGACTCTGGACGATGCCTAGCCCTGCCCTTTGTGGGAGGTCGTAGTTTCCGGCTCTGGCGAGAACAGTTGCCGTTAGTATTGCGACCCCAATCTCATGCCCACCCGGCACCAGATGCTACCGGAAACCAGAAAGAAAACCGAAATGAAACCGAAATGTCATTGGAGATTGACATGGGACACACAGCTCCACTGGACACGCGATGAGGTGAGTAAACAAAAATGTAATAAATGTAATTTTGCTCTGCACTGTGTGTTTTTTTTTCATTTAACCCTTTGTGAACAGGTGAGACCCCTATACCAGTTCACAAGGCTTGGGGGGCTGGCAAGTCATTATCTACCCGCAAAGGCTATGTGGGCTTGTAGCCTTCAGGGTTGTGGGCCACCAAGGCTGTCCTCCTTGCCCTGATCAAGCCCTGCATAGTTGGTGCCCATGCTGGTTATGCTGGGAAGGGGGGACCCCATGCCATTTTTTTATTTGTAAGGGATTTTAACCCTTAAAAATTAAAAAAGCGCCCCCCCCCCCACCGGAGAGGTGGGATCCTATGTCATTTTTTAAAAATTAATCCTTGATGTCCTGTCGCTCAGCCGATATAAAAGGCTTCCAGCAGCAGCGGGAGAGCAGGAGCCAGAGTGATCGGTGTGGGACATAGTGATCAGGGATCGATCAATGCTAAGTATTCAAAAATGATAATATTTTTTATTCTATGTGTTGTGTTTTCTTACAGTTTATACTTTGTGAACTGGTAAGGGATCCATGAGACCCCTATACAAGTTCACAAGGCTTGGGGGGCTGGCAAGTCATCTGCCGGAAGTGGGTGACTTGCCCTGGTCCCCATTACCTGCCTTCCCAAAGCCCAGGGAGGGGCAGAAGAGCCTTCAGGGCAGGGGGCACTGAGGCTGGCGTCCAGCCCTAGTCTACAATGCCACATAGCTAGTGCCCGGGCTGGTTTTACTGGAAAGGAGGGGCCCTGAAGAGGGGGACCTCACGTACATTTTTTTCTTATTTTACCCCGCTGCTGACCCATCAAGACGAGGACTGTCTTCCTACACTTTTATTGAATCTGTGAAAATGAATTTGATTTGTTTTTTAGGGAGGTTAATATAAAATAATATATGGAGTACTATCTGCCCAAAATTAATCTATGTGGAGGGCTATTGATATTATTGGATATCCCATGTGGGTTGGTATTTACTTTGAACGCTATTGCAAACTAAGTTTATAAACATCTAGAAAATGTGTGGAGGGATTGCTTTTGCTGCTTTATTAGTTGTTACAGACTTTTCAGATGTATATTGTTTATTAACACTGCTCCTTTGATTATAACTATTGGTATTTATAACATGATTCAAAATATATTATAATAAATCTGATCCAATGTTGAGAACACCCACTGACCCTCCCTTTGCTGCATCCCCCATTCAGCCTCCTCCCACTTTCATCCCTGGAGCTGAGCTATGGTCTTGGCTTCCGGCTATGTCAAACTTTTTGGATCATGGGAGACAATTTTGTCACCCAATCACTGCAGTGCAGAAATAAGGTGTCAAGACCATCCTCCATCTCAGTGGCCACATAAGGTCAGAATACAGTGCCCCACTTCTAATGGGGAAGCAGGCAAAATGCCAGGACCAGGTGAGTTTGACAATTATTGACCTTTATGGTCAGTAGTTTATAAAATGACCAGGTATAACCATAAGTAATAAAGACATCTGATAACATTATTACATAGAATAAACCAGCAAAACATAGGCAAATACTTGCTTGCAAGAGTTTTCATTATTGAGGAAAGTTATATGACCAGGTTTACCTAACCAACAGTGGCATGCACATCAACACATAAGGCATGCATATCAAAAGAAGAAATTAAATACCAAATATGTCACAGTGTATCCCCATAGGGGATCTAAATCCCCATAAATTGACTTGCACAACCACTAAATATAAAGTACATTTGTATACACAGATATCCCCCGCCCCCCTAAAAAAACTAAACAAACACACAAGGCAATATTATAAACAAGAGTGTCCTACACCTACACTGCATGCACTATGATATCCAGTTATAAAAAGTATCAAGTAGCAATACTATCAAATAGCAGTCAATAATAATGTGCCAAACATACATGCAAAAAAGCAAATGCTGTGAACAATGAATCAACAATAAATTAAAACAGCCTGAATAAAAGGGGGACACTCTGTGGCGTGACCACTTTCATATATAATTGCAGCAGTTTCCTTTATCACATGGTGGAATGACAGATTGATTGCTGAAAGAGGGATGGATTATATGCTTATTATAACAAGTTTTGAGATTTTAGGGTTTAGGAAGTACCACATGGCATTCATGTAAGAAGTAGCAATGAATTAGGAGGCACAACATTTCAGGTGTAAACCAGAAAAGGCAACTAAAGTGGAAGACAGGAGAAGGTAATTTGCAGAAGATGCCCTTGGGGCCATACGTTGAAAATTAGTCAGAACTGAGGAGCAGAATTAACAATCCAAGCTTACAGTACATAACCTATGCCTCAATAATTTCAAGTATACCTCTAACTCTCTAACACTAGGAAGCTAACCCCATGATATTTCTTTCTGGTAGGCATATCCTGCAGTCAATAAAATACACTATTTAAGGCCAGTGAGCCATTAAGTGAAAACCAAACTTCTCCGCCCACTGCCTGTTGAGAATGAAATGGCTGGTGGTAGTGGGACTCAGCAGGCACAGTGCAACAGCCCAGCAGTGTGGCTTTGTGACATGTAGCAGGACACCTTCAAAAGCTATAAATCAAAGGAGTGTTGCTTATTCTTTTGAGATCCAATATCCCTTTCTTGCTGATAATTCATTGTTACTTTGTAGTCCTTGCACAATGACAAGACTGGCATCTCATTACAAACGCCTGTGGTAAAATTGACTGATGTGTTCACTCAACTGGAGAAGGTCTTTAGGACTTGATAGTAGGTAAGCTCTCTTATGATGTGTATGTTTAGATAATCCACCTGAATAGAGTCGGTGACACAAAGGCAGGTACACATTCGTCAAAACAGCTGAGCGTATTTATCAATATTAAATATCTTTTTGTATTTGTAATACAGACACAAGGTTCTATAACAACGTATTTTCTAGGTTTATTTCGTTTCTATATGCATAGGTAATATGTTGTATTTAAGTCCTTATAGTGCATTATAAGTCTTTTTTCCACAAAGCGGTAGTAGTAGTAAATATTAAAAGGAATATATATATATATATATAAAGCCCCCCCTTTCAGCACATTGAACTGTAACTCATTTTTTTGTTTGTTTGCTTTTTTGCAGTGGGACACATAACATGCTGTCTACATCCCAATCCAGTGGCAGTGCTTAATGGTGCACTTCTGTCACATAATAGTGAAGCAGCTCCTGATAAATGTGTGACAAATCGACAGGTCAGCTGACCCACCATATAAAACAAAATCAATCTGCAGTGGATACCCCAAGCAATACTTCCGTTCCTCCAGCCAAGCAACCGATTTTATATAGCTGAGGTGAATGTCTACCACATTCCCTACCCCTTGCCTGGCCATGCATATCTCTGAATTGGCTTGATAGGCCCACATTACTAATTATATCTGTATCTGCTTGTCCAGACTGCCAAAATAATGGAGAAGAGGATGCGTCAGGGGGCAAAAGGGAAAAACTAAGACTAAGACTAAGTTTCTACGTGCTTGCTTCCACTCCACTTAAGTGCCAAGCACGTAGAATCTACGTGCTTGAATTTTCCCCCTGCTACAGTAAAAGTAAAATAACAAAAACACTCACCTGACCCCTTGTTCGATCCGGCCGGGTCTCCTCTTCATCTGGGGGGGGCTTCAATGCCCCACCCAGGCCCCCCCGGGTGTAGGGGAGGGCCCGTAATAGCCACCCCCCCTTCAGCAGCCGCCGAAATACATACATAAAAAATAATAAAAATGACATTTACTTACCTCAATGCTCGATCGCTCCCGCAGGGTCTCCTCTTCACCAGGGGGACCTCCGATTGCCCCCCCCGGCTCTCCAGCTTCAGGAGAGGGCTGAAAGGCCCTCTCTCTGTCCTCCTCAACGGGCGCCGCCATCTTGCGGCTAAGCCCTTTGGGGGCGGGGCTTATGACGTCACGCCTCGGGTGTCGTCCTGACTCCGGGCTGTCATTTCTGACACTTGTCATCGCTGGCCACAGGAGGAGGAAGGCAGGTGATGATCTGATCGCCTGCCTCCCTCCTCCACTGGCCAGCGATGACAACTGTCATCAGAGCTGCAAGGGACACAGGAGCTGAGGATCAGAGGTAAGTAAAGTAAAAAAAAAAGTTTTTATTTTTTAATAAAGTCATTTTTTATTCTGTCTGTGTCTTTTTTTTTACTGTTAACTCCTTGTGAACTGGTAAGGGGTCCATGAGACCCCTTATACCAGTTCACAAGGCTCGGGGGTCTGGCAAGTCACCTGCGGCTAGCGGGTGACTTGCCATTAACCCCCGGCACCCCCATTACCTGCCTCCCCAAAGCCCAGGGAGGGGCAGAAGAGCCCGTGGCCATGGGCTATGCGGGGGGGTTTGGGGGGTCTCCTAGGCAGGTTTTCTTTAATAAAATACATTTTTTATTTAAATTTTATAAAAAATATATATATATATATTTTTTTTTTACTTAATAATAATATTGTAAAAAAACTGAATAAAATTTACAGACAAGACATTTCATGTTAAAGCCTAAACTCTGCTGCAAAAAAAATATATATATAACTTTCCAGAAAATTCCAGCAAAAATGGCGCAAAACATGGCGCAAAATGGGGAAAAATGACCTGTCAACAGAGGGTGACAAAATCTCAAGTAGGCTGTCAATTAAAAGGGTTAAAAGTAGCTATGCATGTTGGGTATTGTTCTGTTCGGGGGACCTTGCGCTTTCAGACTTAGCTTGTTTTTTCTTGTTTGTATATTTATATTTTAGGAAAATATTTTTTTTATTCAGCTTTTTAATACATTTTTTAGGGAAACCCTGCTCAACCAAAAAATTATTTGAGCGATTAATTCCAGAAAGATGAGCCCACTACAACAAGCTTAGAACGCTTAACATGTGTACTTTCAGGGAATATATGGTTTATGGGGGATATTCCAAATGTAAAGGGTTGTTTTGGTTGAAAAAACGCAAGGTGCGCACTTTGTCTGCAGAGCTGAAATGACCGTTACGCACATTCTTTACTTTGGGGTGTTTGGCAACTTTTCCCTTGACAGTAGCTATGCATGTTGGGTATCGTTCTGTTCGGGGGATGTTGCTTTTTCAGATTTTACTTGTTTTTTCTTGTTTGTATATAGTTTTTTTAGGAAAACGTGGCTTTGATTCTGCTTTTTTATCCTTTTTTTAGGGAAACTCTTTGCAACCAAAGATTACATTGAGGGATTACTTCCAGAAAACTATGGCCACATCAACAAGCCTGGCACACCTAGAAAGCTTGAGGTGTGTACTTCCAGAGAATACATAGTTTGTTGGGGGTATTTCAAATGTAACGGGTTGTTTTTCGGGCAAAACTTCAAGGTGCGCATAGCGCATATCACAGTTGTATTCTATCTGAAAATCCCCTAAAGCGCTGTTTCCGTTTGGGGGAGTCTCCTGGGCAGGAAAGGGTGTCTACCTATACATATGTGGTACCGCTGTAACTGGGAGAAATTGGGATTTCACACGCAATGAGATTTTTTTGACAAACTTACATTTTTTATTACAAAAAAACACTACAAACAGTAAAAAATAGATTTTTTTTTTTTTACATATTTCACCCAAAAATATTGAGAATACACCTAAAGAATGACAAACAAGACATTTCATGTTAAAGCCCAGACTATGCTGAAAAAAAACAATATATTATTTTCCTGGGAAATCCCTGGAAATCCCTTCAAAAATCACATTTGAACATGGGGAGCGCAAAATAGTGCAAAATGGTCTGGCAACAAAGGGTGACAAAAACTCCAGGTAGGCTGGCAGCGAAAGGGTTAAATAATTTTACACTGAGTGCTAAAATCTAGTCTTTAATTGTCCCATATAGGACATTCCAAATAAAATGCAATGCATCTTGAACAGGGATAAATTGATTACAGCAAGAGGGCAACCTGAATTCAAAGGTCTGCTTTAACTATAACTATAAACTATCCCCTCGATTCAAAGAGCAAAAGTTAATTGATTTCGGATCGAGATTCGTAAGTTTGGGTGGGTGTTTGTCATTTTTTCCTGTTTTTTTGGCCATTTCCGACTCGCACGAGCCTACGTTCGAATGCGTATATGCTCTTACGATCATCGCAAGTTCGTTCCTAAATTTTAGGATCAAAACGTAAAACTTAGGATCAAATCCTAAAACTTAGGATCAAAACGTAAAACTTAGGATAATCGGATGTGTTTAGGTGTGATTCAGAGAACAGTTTTCAAACCTCTAAATACGTTTTAAAAGAAAGCCACTGCCGACACCTTTTAGCAGTCGGATTGCTGTTCTTGAACAGGTTTTTTGGCTATGTGGAGGAGTCTGCGCGTCTTGAGCTCCAATGAACTGCATGTATCAGCATGGCCGAGGCCATAAATTGTATGGCAATGCATACCTGATTCATGTATGCCTTATAAAAGCATTTTAATGTGGACCTTAATTAGTCCTTTGCATGGAAACCTTTATTTTGCAATATATTTGCATTAATTAAAGAAACTTATGTCCTTTGTTATTTATTTTTAAATTGATGTACTAGAATAATATTTTTAGATTGAATTTATTGGTGTAGTTGTTTACCTTTGCTTTGTTTAATTATTTAAGCTCATCTTTGGTCAGATGCATCACACTTACTGAGGAGAGGAGAGCGGGATAAAGTGCCGGATGTGGGTTACTGCTGTATTTTGCACAGACACAGCAGAGCTGGGGGCACGGAAAGGTCAGAAATCAAAGAATGCAGAGCAACACAGTCACAAGGCCCTTTCTGTTTGCAGGCTGCCCGATAATACCTGACCCGCCATCTTGGCTGTTTCTAGGCTCATAACATGCAGAAGTTGCTGGGTGTTTTTTTATATTTGAGAGCAATCTGTATGGAGAGGGTGTGGGTAACCACACACAAAATTTAAAGTTGTACCATTTGAAGCCAAAATATTAAAATTAAATCCACAAGTAAAAAATGCAAGTTAACTAAAAATTAAACAAAGTAAGATTTACTTATGCAAATGCATTCATTAACGGTTGGTTACTACAAAATGAAAGAAATAAAGAAAAATAAAAGACCAAATATTTAGAATGCACTTTAATGAGGTAAGTTTGTAGTGCGCATCCGCAAGATCAGAAGGATTTACGTCCAGACAAAAAAGGAAAAAGGGCAAAACCAATGTTGCAACCTGAGAAATGAAACGGAAAATTCAGGATGGAAACTGACATAGGTCTGATTCCCGAACTGCCATACGAACGGACGTATATTTTAGGATAGAAACGTATTTGCTTATAGAATCACTCGCAAGTTCATACGAACGCACGAGCGCACGGGAAAAATAGGATGATCGGCACCAAAATCCAAGCTGTTACATGTTTCTTTGAATCGACCCTTATAACTATATAAACTATATAGAAACTATAAATAATAACCATAAATACCAAAGAAAATCTGCAAGCAAGCAGAACCAAAAAGAGAAAAACAGCAAAGAAAATAATTGTCCATGCCCTAGTGCAGACTATGGTTTCAGGTTATGCCAAATTATTACTACTCAATCAGTCAGTAAGTGGCATAAGGATTTTTTTCGCAAGCAATTATTACGATTGAACAGGAAAAGAAGGCATGCATTACTAAGAATAACAGCATAAACCCATGGCCCTGTTACCACCACCACTCCTATTATAACTGCCCAAAAAGGCACTAACTTACTGGGCTACATGGGCCAGCAAATTCCAAGGCCAGATCCCCCCACAGTACCAAAGCTACCTATTTGCAGTATCCTCCTATCTTTTTCAAAGGAACATTATAAATCCTTAAGGGAAGCAGGAGAAAGAATTAACTCTCCCCTATGAGGGACTAGACATGTAAAATACAAAGATCCAAACTGAGATGGGAGTAACTCTAATCAATAACCAACTTGCATCAGAAAGGTGTCACAGCCAGTTGTTCATACTCATGCAAACTGACTGCTTTGTGCCCCTAAGGAGACACAGAGGAGCATAAGCTGACAAGGCCTGTATCCCAGTCCTTATGCTATAGGCAGACATCGACTAATCCAACCTCCCTTACCTTGTTTGCTCTTCATTTCCTCCTCAACCCCAAGGTGCATGGTAACCAGGGTAAACCCCCCTATGCAATTCCTGACACTGACTGAAAACACAGTGCCATGTTTAAAGATTCAGAAGCCCATATTTTTTTCCTGTTGCTGAAGAACCACCTATCCCTTATCCAGGAAATGATGACTGAACCTCCACCATCCAGTATAACAACAAGGCATCATGGTTGGGGGAGATGCAGTTATAGTAAGATCATTAAAATATATTGTCACATTGAAGGCAATAAAGGGTAGTTCAGGCAAATAAAAAAGATCAGCGTACCACACTATCCAGGGCTGACCTCTATTAACGGGTGAGCTGCTGGGGAATGGCCTTCAAGATGGCTGTCTGTCCCTCCAAATAAGTCATTGGGTCCAGAGCTCACCTGTTTCATTCATTGCAATGCACAGAAACCCCTAAAATTGCTTAAAATAAGTTAGATGGCCATAAGTGTAAAAATTTAATATAATCATCACACTAAATTATATTAAACTTGATTTACTTCAAATTTAACACATATAATTCACGTAACACAGGGTGCCTGTATTTCCATATTATCTGTCGATCTTACCTTGTTTGTTTCAGCTAAACAGCACATGTTGCATGAGTTCAGTGGCTCTCTTTTCTATTTGCAAGTTGACTCTACACAGCTTTTGTTGTTGGGACCTCTTCAACATCTGAATAGCTGGCTCTGTTAAAGTTAGACAAGTATCTCTAATTGAGGAGGGGGTTCCTCTCTAGAACAGTAACTGATATGTTTTGTCTTTTTAATCCATGTTTGCTATCTACATTGCTATGGGAATCTCAGACGTAACTTCTCTTGGGAGTTAAAAAAAATATATGCATTGTTTAACACTAAACTAAATTCAGTTTATTTGTTCTCAATAAAGTTTTTTAATATTTTATATTGCAAAAACGGATGTGAGAAGGCAAAAAATTACAGTTCAACAAAGAGTACCCCCAGAAAACTTTGACAGACTAAAACTAACAACCTTATAATAATAAAAAAAAAACCCACACAACTGATGCTGTAACTAGGGATGAGCGAATTGATCTGGACGAACCCGAATTCGTTCCGAATTTCATGAAAAATTCGATTCTGAACGAATCCGAATTTCCCTGCGATTCGATCGATCGAAGTTTTCCTTTAAACTCCATTTATTTCAATTACAGGCATTCTAAAATGGTGGTTGAACATGTCCAGACATATCCCCTGCGGCAAGTTATCATGGGAAGGTCACATGCAGCCTATCAGTAGCCAGGAAGCCCGGTGACGTCACCGTGCTATATAAACGGCGGCCATTTTCCTTTTGCGCCTTTCAGCCTTGCATTCCAGAAACAGCAGTGGTTGCTGCAGACAGGGAGAGACTTAGAGATAGGCCGGGACAGTCGTTGAGACCCACAGAGAGACAGACAGAACCAGGGAAAGATAGGGAAAAATCGGGAATGATCGGGAACGATCCAGGCAGGGACAGTGAGAGGGAAAGCTTTTTTTTATTTTCATTTGCCAGATCATTTTTCAATCGGTGTTCTTTGTGCTGTAAATATTCCTTGCCACTGTGCATCCCATCTTGGCAGTGGCATATTTAACCCTATCTGTTATACACAAGCATTTCTCATAACTGGATTAGTTTTAATTTTTTTTTGGCTGCTGTAAAAACCCCAGGCCACATGGCCATTCCATTTCAGCACATGTGACCCTATCTTTTATACTAAATCAGCTTGTTCAGCCTCAGCTTTATTAAGCTATTGCATTTTGATTTGGTTTTTGGCCTCCTGTAAAAACCCAAGCCCACATAGGCATCCCAAACCAGCACATGTGGCCCTATCTTTTATACTAAATCAGCTTGTTCAGCCTCAGCTTTATTAAGTTATTGCATTTTGATTTGGTTTTTGGCCTCCTGTAAAAACCCAAGCCCACATGGGCATCCCAAAGCAGCACATGTGACCCTATCTTTTATACTAAATCAGCTTGTTCATCGTCAGCTTTATTAAGCTATTGCATTTTTAATTGGTTTTTGTCTGCTTTAAAAACACCAGCCCACATGGGCATCCCAAACCAGCACATGTGACCCTATCTTTTACACTAAATCAGCTTGTTCAGCCTCAGCTTTATTAAGCTATTGCATTTTGATTTGGCTTTTGTCCTGCTGTTAAAACACCAGCCCACATGGGCATCCCAAACCAGCACATGTGACCCTATCTTTTATACTAAACCAGCTTGTTCATCCTCAGCTTTATTAAGCTATTGCATTTTGAATTGTTTTTTTTTCCTGCTGTCAAAACACCAGGCCGCAGGATATCCCAAACCACCACGTTGCACCCTATCTGTTATACTAAATAAGCTTGTTCATCCTCAGCTTTATTAAGCTATTGCATTTTGAATTGGTTTTTGTCCTGCTGTCAAAACACCAGGCCACAGGGTATTCCAAACCACCACGTTGCACCCTATCTTTTATATTAAATAAGCTTGTTCATCCTCAGCTTTATCAAGCTATTGCATTTTGAATTGGTTTTTGTCCTGCTGTCAAAACACCAGCCTTAGGGTATTCCAAACCACCACGTTGCACCCTATCTGTTATACGAAATAAGCTTGTTCAGCCTCAGCTTTATTAAGCTATTGCATTTTGAATTGGTTTTTGTCCTGCTGTCAAAACACCAGGCCGCAGGGTATCCCAAACCACCATGTTGCACCCTATCTGTTATACTAAATCAGCTTGTTCATCCTCAGCTTTATTAAGCTATTGCATTTTGAATTGGTTTTTGTCCTGCTGGCAAAACGCCAGGCCGCAGGGTATCCCAAACCTGCACGTTGCACCCTATCTGTTATACTAAATAAGCTTGTTCAGCCTCAGCTTTATTAAGCTATTGCATTTTGAATTGGTCTTTGTCCTGCTGTCAAAACACCAGGCCGCAGGGTATCCCAAACCTGCACGTTGCACCCTATCTGTTATACTAAATAAGCTTGTTCAGCCTCAGCTTTATTAAGCTATTGCATTTTGAATTGGTTTTTGTCCTGCTGTCAAAACACCAGGCCGCAGGGTATCCCAAACCTGCACATTTGACCCTATCTGTTACACTAAAGCAGCTTGTAAAGGCTATTTCTCATAAATTTATCGCAGTTTGAATTGTTTCTGTGTTTGCTGTAAAAACCCCAGCCCACATAGGCATCCCAAACACTAGCATAAATATCTCAAGACTACCTGTCTAATAACTGCTTGCATTTTATAATTAACGTCAGTTTTCCACAATCAAGGGAGGCCTCCTCTATATGTGAGGAGGGGGCATCCCAAACACTAGCAGTAATATTTCAAGAGTACCTGTCTATTAACTGGTTGCATTTTGAAAGAAAGTCACTTTGTCAAATTGCCAGCAGCCATTGCCTTTAACCGGGGGGCATCCCAAATATGCTAGCATGCGTCTTTTAAGAGTGCTCACATTGGAGTTGGCAGCAGCAGCATTAGGAGCCCATATATTGCCTGAAAGACACACATATGAGCTGGCAGCAGCAGCATAGGGAGCCTATATATTGCCTGAAAGACACACCCAGGAGTTGGCAGGCGCATATG
Organism: Gastrophryne carolinensis; assembly: GCA_027917425.1. NCBI lineage: Eukaryota > Metazoa > Chordata > Amphibia > Anura > Microhylidae > Gastrophryne > Gastrophryne carolinensis. Next base: position 221,876,363 of record CM051234.1, read on the forward strand.
GAGCCCATATATTGTCTGAAAGACACACCCAGGATTTGGCAGCAGCATAGGGAGCCCATATATTGCCTGAACGACACACCCTGGAGTTGGCAGCAGCATAAGGAGCTACCATGCATCAGCTACTACCATGGATCAGCCATTGTTGGCTGGAAATCCTGGTTGAACCATGCCTGATTCATCTTCACAAAGGTGAGTCTCTCCACATTATTCATGGACAGACAAGTTCTTCTTGGCATGACTATGGCCCCCGCCGCACTAAACACCCGCTCAGATGGCACACTACTGGCCGTACAAGACAGCTTTTCCAGGGCAAACTCTGCTAGTTGCGGCCACAAGTCAAGTTTGGCTGCCCAGAAGTCCAGCGGATCCTCAAGGTGTGTTGGTATGGTCATGTCAAGGTATGACATGATCTGCTGGTTCAGGTCCTGCTCCAGGTCTTCATGCTGCTCATGAGTAGACTCACTATGCGGGTGTAGAAAGCTACTCATTAGTGACTGAAGACTGAGGCTTCTGCTGATGCAGCTGCTGCTGCTTCTCCTTCCACCCCCCAGCAGCCATGGCAGTGGAAGGTAATCGCAGAGGTCCGCCCGAGTCAGACCTGCCAGAGTATGGACCATGGCGCAGATAGGCATCGGCCAACTGACTACGTAGAATGTCTTTGTAGTAGGTCAGTTTGTCCTCCCTCTCGGCGGGTTTAAAAAATGCCCCCATTTTGTGCCGGTTCAGTTCCGACACGGCTTGATCGACCATTCCTGTCTGCTGCCTGTACTGATCTCTGCTTTGTCTGACCACGAAGCTGCCTGCCCCTCTGGATACCCCGCGATCTCTGACCTCCTGGCTTGACCCTTTGGCTACTCCTGACTACGCACCTGTCTTATCCCTGTACTCTGACGCACCCTCCGGATTGACTACCTGTGAACGAGCTCGGTTTCGGGATACCCTTGTGGTTCATCGGCCTTCACTGTAAGCAGCCATCCTTTGTGCCTATTAAGACTTGGGGGCAACCGTGTCCGGTGAGGCGTGCCTAGCATCCCGGCAAACGGGGGCTTGACTATAGGCAGAAGCGGCGGTGGAGATTGGGGTTGCCTGCTTACAGAAGGCTGGTGTCCCGCTGGGCATCACAGTATGGACCATGGCGCAGATAGGCATCGCCCCCCTTGGGTGGCTTTTCTCTGTTCCTATAGTCGATCCTGCATATGGAGGGTGGAATTCCAACGGGTGGAAACATCGCAAATCAGACTATAGCCTCGATTCAGAGAGACACAAAAAAATTTCCGTTTTAGTGCCGTCGTCGTATCATTTTCAAAAGTTCCCGCTCTCGTATGAATGTGCGAGCGATTCCAAGCATGCTTCGTAAACCTTCTGTAAAATTTCCATCCGCTCGTATGCCAGAGTACGCGTACGAGGATGTCATTTTCCATCGAGACTTTTCAGATTCATTTTCTCAGCTAACAACGTAGCCTTTCGTTTTTGGCCTTTTCCCATCGTATCCTCACACGAATCCTTTCCGTTTCCTGATACATTCTGTTTCACTTTTTCCAAAAATATTCGTCCAGACGGAATTCTTGCGCCTGCGCACTACAAACTTATCTCATTAAAGTGCTCGCATACATAATTTCACTCCCATCACTTCTAATACAAAAAAGCTCACCCTAACCACTTAGCGCTATCCTGCCTCTCCCCTTTGGAGCCCTTAAAGCTCACCCTAACCACTTAGCGCTATCCTGCCTTTTCCCTTTTGTGCCCTTAAAGCTCACCCTAAACACTTAGCGCTATCCTGCCTTTTCCCTTTTGTGCCCTTAAAGCTCACCCTAACCACTTAGCGCTATCCTGCCTTTTCCCTTGTGTGCCCTTAAAGCTCACCCTAACCACTTAGCGCTATCCTGCCTTTTCCCTTTTGTGCCCTTAAAGCTCACCCTAACCACTTAGCGCTATCCTGCCTTTTCCCTTTTGTGCCCTTAAAGCTCACCCTAACCACTTAGCGCTATCCTGCCTTTTCCCTTTTGTGCCCTTAAAGCTCACCCTAACCACTTAGCGCTATCCTGCCTTTTCCCTTTTGTGCCCTTAAAGCTCACCCTAACCACTTAGCACTTAGGTTCTTCTTCCATTTTAGCACCCTAAAACTTTCCCAAATCACTTAGTGCTTAGGTTCTTCTTCCATTTAAGGTCCCTAAAACTTACCCAAATCACTTAGCGCTTAGGTTCTTCTTCCATTTAAGGTCCCTAAAACTTACCCAAATCACTTTGCGCTTAGGTTCTTCTTCCATTTTAGCCCCCTTAAAACTTACCCAAATCACTTAGCGCTTAGGTTCTTCTTCCATTTAAGGTCCTTAAAACTTACCCAAATCACTTAGCGCTTAGGTTCTTCTTCCATTTAAGGTCCCTAAAACTTACCCAAATCACTTAGCGCTTAGGTTCTTCTTCCATTTTAGCACCCTAAAACTTACCCAAAGCACTTAGCGCTTAGGTTCTTCTTCCATTTTAGCACCCTAAAACTTACCCAAATCACTTAGCACTTAGGTTCTTCTTCCATTTTAGCACCCTAAAACTTACCCAAATCACTTAGCGCTTAGGTTCTTCTTCCATTTTAGCACCCTAAAACTTACCCAAATCACTTAGCGCTTAGGTTCTTCTTCCATTTAAGGTCCCTAAAACGTACCCAAATCACTTCGTGGACATCTGAATCTTGACCTCAAAATATGCATTTGCCCCTTTCTTTTTTGGAAATGTATGTGTTCCCAGAAATGACACTGAAACGTTGGTTTCTTTTAACTTTTTTACTATTAAATATTTTTTTTTTGTTTTTGGTGGGGGAATCTGGTTAAAATTTTAAAACATTTTTTGCTCTTGGCAAATAATTTTTTTTTTTTTTAATAAAAAACATTTACAATTCTAAAATCTGCCTCAGCAGAACAGGGCCAGGACCAAGGACTTTACTCCTCTTCGTCTTCTTCTGTTGTCCCCAACGAGTCAACCATCACCTTCATATCGGCCACCAACGCAAGGACCCTCCTATTCATTTCCAAAATTTGTTGCCGTGTGGTCCCTGTAACAAATGGAGAAAAAAACATTATATTCATACCAATACATGTTTGCCACCTGTGGATTGAATGTTTTGAAGTTACACAAATAAATCAAGGCTACATATGTAATTCTGGCAAGTCATTAAGCTAAGGAAGTGGCCACAGGTCACTCTTATATTGCCATTGGCTAGGGCTTGATGTATCTGTGTGTTGATGTCAAGTACCACATAAATGCTAATAATGCCCTGACTACTTACTTGGTTGGTGGCCGCGAGCTGGCTCGTTGGGGACAACACGCTGAGGTCCTGGGTCCTGGCTCTGCTGTGAAGAAGTGCCTGTAGAAACATGGGAAATAGGTTCAGTTTTATGGTCAAATTCCTCAGTCAGAAAATGTCTTTTGGCAAGTCTGGTTCACATCACTCACCTTCTCCAGCTTCTGCTTGTAGCACATCTGCTGCCTCCTCTTCCACTTCCTCACCCGCTCCAGAAGCATCTAGACAAACAGATGAAAGGAATCAGTTGGGTAAGAGATAGCATGTATATGTGTGTGCGTATACATGAAGAGTGACATACCAGAGGCTCCCGCATGCGTGGCACACACTGTGCCGCCCCTCCTCTGTGGTAAGGTCCAGGGGCTGGTCTGAGGAGGCCACAGAGGAGGGGTCGGCCTGTCGCCCTGAAGATCCACCACCTTCACTCCCAGCTGCAGAATCATGCAGCACTGGTCGGCCTGTGTGCCTCCGCGTGTGGCGAATGCGGTAATCCATTTCCAACACTACCAAAGAAAAGGCATTATAAATCAAAGGCCTAACTTCTGTCGTAGTTACATCTTGCATGCAAGCGCTATGTACTTACTTGGGAAATGGATCCCGAAAAACCTCCGCACCCGGGGCATGTGCAGTCGCTTCAGGTCCCACCAATGCTGCATGATCTGTGTGTGGGTGAAGGTGGTGTTGGTCTGGTGTTGGATCTCCGAGATGATCTCCAGGGCGACGTTTCGTTTCTCAAATGTGTTGGGCAGGTAGTCGTACCTGCGCTCCAGCATGGTCTACAAAACAGAAATCAAACATAGCAAGAAATCAGAAATGCCTATCAAAAAGTGGCAACAATACATTCTTTGGTTCAATCACATGAACACATACACACACACACTTCTAGCCTAAGTTAACTTTCAAATCTGGCTGCACTGTTGTTTGGCACGTGTGTGGCGTGCGCTTGGGTGTGCATGTAGGTGAACCAAATTTAAAAACAATCTATTACTTTGTGCGCATCCTTAACATGTAGAGCAGCATTTACAAATCAAAACAAAGTCCTTAAAAGACACTTACGAGCATGATGATCTCTTCTTGTTGGCGGGTGAAGATAGTGGGCGCCATCTTTCTTCTTCTTCTCGGCAGCAGATAAGCACTGCCCCAGCGGTTTCCGGGTTCCGCACGACCGTGCGAACGGCCGGACGTGCGCGTAAGCGAACGCGTAGGCGTCACACGCCGGATACCTTATTTAAAGGTCCCTGCACACACAGCTCATTCTCTTTGAGAGTCCAACAAAAATGGCACCCAAAAAGCAGACCACGCAGAAGAAGCAAACCAAGCGGGCTGATCAGGCCGAGGGACCGAAAACCCGTTCCCAAGAGCCGAAAGCCAGGCTAAGGGCTACCACAAAGGCAGCGGCCAAAAAGGAGGTTGCAGCAGGACAAAGCAAGAGCAAGCAAACAAAGGCTGCCCAAGCTCATGCCCAACAGATGGGTAAGAGGGGACGAAGCCCCACCCCACCCTGCCCCACATCCCCCCCCACGTGGCACCAAGGCCATAGCCAAAGGCCCCAAACACAGGGCCCGAAGCCGCAGCAGGGGCCGAAGCAGGTCCAGAAGCCGCAGCAGGGGCCCAAGGCGCAGCAGGGGCCGAAGCAGGTCCAGAAGCCGCAGCAGGGGCGCAAGGCGCAGCAGGGGCCGAAGCAGGTCCAGAAGCCGCAGCAGGGGCCCAAGGCGCAGCAGGGGCCCAACCATGTCCAGGAGCCGCAGCAGGGGCCCAAGGCGCAGCAGGGGCCGAACCAGGTCCAGAAGCCCGAAAAGGCTGCAAAGGCCAACGTCCCCCTCCCCCCCCGCACGTGGCTCCAAAGCAAAGGCCAAGAGTGTGCAAACCACCAGATATGCCTCACCCCAGCCAACAACCTCCAAGGCCCCACAGACCCACAGGGCTCAAAGCAGCAGCTCCAGCTCGCCCAGACCCTCTCTTGCTCACCCACATTCTCCTCCGGCACAGGTTGTCATGCATTCCCCCTATGCCACATCGACACCTGCTACTTCAGTGGCCACCCAGCCCCGAACACCCAGTCCCTTTCCCAGTCCAGTACGATCCACAGCCAGCCTCCAGTCCTTGAGGTCTCCTCCATCCCCCCAGCCCAGAATGTCATCCCATTTGCCACCAAGCACTGAGGAGCCACAACCACCCCAAAGAGGGCGCACATTGCGCCGAGGACACTTGAGTGTCCGTTTTGGTGAGTCCCAAACTCTGGCATTGGCTAGTGGGCTCACCTTATATTTTGATGACCTATATGGGAGCAAATCCAAAACCACGAGCAAACAGCGCAAAGCAGAGATTTTGGCAGAACTCACCAGGCAAGTCAATGCAGCGGGTGAAGAACTCAAAGATGTGGAACAGGTTCAGCGGAAGATATCGGACCTGAAATATGCAGTGCGGAAGAAACAGAGGCAAAGGCGGCAGTACAGGTACATAGCTTATTTGTGGGTTTTTATTATTCTGGTCTATCCATCAGTGCGCTTAATTATGCTTACTATGTTTTACAGCGAAAAAACTGGCGGAGGATTTCCCACCAAAATGAGATTTACACAGGCTGAGGAGATGGTTCTGGGCTTGCTCCATCCTGTGGCCTTAGAGGGACACTCGGGCCAGCAGGACACCGACAACCCGCCAGTTCCAGCAGGTTAGTAATGTGTGAATGACCCCAAAAATGTGTTGAAACCTACACATAGGCAGCAAGGGCTAGCTAAACACATGGCTCTAGGGTGTGACAGCAAGGGCTAGCTAAACACATGGCTCTAGGGTGTGGCAGCAAGGGCTAGCTAAACACATGGCTCTAGGGTGTGGCAGCAAGGGCTAGCTAAACACATGTCTCTAGGGTGTGCCAGCAAGGGCTAGCTAAACACATGGCTCTAGGGTGTGGCAGCAAGGGCTAGCTAAACACATGGCTCTAGGGTGTGGCAGCAAGGGCTAGCTAAACACATGGCTCTAGGGTGTGGCAGCAAGGGCTAGCTAAACACATGGCTCTAGGGTGTTGCTTTTATTGGAGTGCTCACTTTGACCAGGGTATGTCATGTGTGTGGACTGGTAATGTGCAACTTGACACCCACATACATGACGTTTAACCCTTTCGCTGTCAGCCTACCTGCAGCATTTGCCACTCCCTATTGCCAGACGATGTTTCACTATTTTGCGCTACACATGTTCAACTGTCATTTTTGAAAGGATTTCCAGGGATTTCCCAGGAAAATGATATATTGTTTTTTTCAGCAGAGTCTGGGCTTTAACATGAAATGTCTTGTTTGTATTTTTTACAATTTGTAGTGTTTTTTTTGTAATAAAAAATGTAAGTTTGTCAATAAAATCTTATTGCGTGTGAAATCCCAATTTCTCCCGGTTACAGCGGTACCACATATGTATAGGTAGACACCCTTTCCTGCCCAGGAGACTCCCCCAAACTGAAATAGCGCTTTAGGGATTTTCAGAAAAAATACAACTGTGATATGCGCTATGCGCACCTTGTAGTTTTACCAGAAAAACAACCCTTTACATTTGAAATACCCCCAACAAACTATATATTCTCTGGAAGTACACACCTTAAGCTTTCTAGGTGTACCAGGAATGTTGATGTGCCCATAGTTTTCTGGAAGTAATTCCTCAATGTATTCTTTGGTTGCAAAGAGTTTCCCAAAAAAAAGGATAAAAAAGCAGAATCAAAGCCACATTTTCCTAAAAAAACTATATACAAACAAGAACAAGTAGAATCTGAAAAAGCAACATTCCCCGAACAGAACGATACCCAACATGCATAGGTTCTGTCAAGGGAAGAGTTGCCAAACACCTCAAAGTAAAGCATGTGCGTAACGGTAATTTTACTTGAAAATGTCAGTTCTGCAGACAAAGTGCGCACCTTGCGCTTTTTCAACCAAAACAACCCTTTACATTTGGAATATCCCCCATAAACCATATATTCACTGAAAGTACACATGTTAAGCTTTCTAAGCGTACCCAGCTTGTTGTAGTGGGCTCATCTTTCTGGAATTAATTCCTCAAAGAATTCTTTGGTTGCGCAGGGTTTCCCTAAAAAATGTATAAAAAAGCTGAATAAAAAACACCTTTTCCTAAAATATAAATATGCAAACCAGAAAAAACAAGCTAAGTCTGAAAGCGCAAGGTCCCCCCGAACAGAACAATACCCAACATAGGTACATATAGGTACATAGGTACTATTAACCCTTTTAATTGCCAGCCTACTTGAGATTTTGTCACCCTCTGTTGACAGGTCATTTTTCCCCATTTTGCACCATGTTTTGCGCCATTTTTGCTGTAATTTTCAGGAAAATTATATTTATATTTTTTTGCAGCAGAGTTTAGGCTTTAACATGAAATGTCTTGTTTGTAAATTTTATTTTGTTTTTTACAATATTATTAAGTAAAAAATAAATAAATAAATAAAAACATTTTTAGAAAATTGACTCCTTTATTTTAAATAAAAAATGTATTTTATTAAGGAAAAGCATATTGCATGTGAAAGCCCCATTTCTACTGATTAGAACGGTACCACATATTTATCAGTAGCCCCCCGTTCCTGCCCAGGAGACCCCCCTAACGGAAACAAGCAATCTATAACATTTACAAATAAAATACAACTACCATCCACACTACAAAGGGTTAAATCGAGAAAAAAATTTGGGGGGGGATTTTTAAGGGTTAAAAACCCTTAAAAATCCCCCCAAAAAATTGACATGGGGTCCCCCTTACCCAAGGTAACCAGCCCGGGACCAGCTATGCAGGGCTTGTGGAAACAGGGCACAGGGGCCAGCTTTTGTGGCCCCTGGCCCTGCAGGCTACAAGCCCACATAGCCCGTGGGCCCGGGCTCTTCTGCCCCCCCTGGGCTTTGGGGAGGCAGGTAATGGGGGTGCCAGGGGTTAATGACAAGTCACCCGCTAGTCACAGGTGACTTGCCACCTCCCCCAGCCTTGTGAACTGGTATAGGGGTCATGGACCCCTTACCAGTTCACAATGGGTTAAATGTAAAAAAAACACACACACACGCAAAAAGAAAAAATTATTTTATTATTTTTTGTTTTTTAATACTTACCTGACCTTCCATCCATCCTGGAGCACTGTGTCCCTCGGCGATCACTGGCTTCTGCTCACCTGCTGGAAGCCTTTTATAGCTGCTGGATGACAGAACACAAAGGGTTAATTAAAAAAAAATGACATAGGGTTCCCCTTCCCGGGGGGGGGGGCATTTTTAAGGGTTAAAAACCCTTAAAAATCAAAAAAAAAATGATGTGGGGTCCCCCTTACCCAAAGTAACCAGCCCGGGACCAGCTATGGGGGCTTGTAGGCACAGAGTGGGGGGGCCAGCTTTTGTGGCCCCCCCACCCTACAGCCTACGAGCCCACATAGCCTATGTGGGCCCGGGCTCTTCTGCCCCCCCCCTGGCCTTTGGGGAGGCAGGTAATGGGGGGCTGGGGGTTAATGGCAAGTCACCCGCTAGCCCGCAGGTGACTTGCCAGACCCAGAGCCTTGTGAGCTGGTACAGGGGTCTCATGGACCCCTTACCAGCTCACAAAGGGTTAACTGTTAAAAAAAACACCACACGTTACTAAAAAGTATTTTATAAAAAAAGAAAAAAAAATGTTTACTGTACTTACCTCCGATTGTAAGCTCTTGTCCCTCCCCGCTGTGCTGACAGATGGCGGTGATCGGCATCCAGAGAAGGGGGAGGCAGGAGATCAGAGGATCTCCTGTCACCTCCTTCCAGTGCACCGATCACCGGCATCTGAGAAGCTGAGAAGGCTGAAGCCGGTGATCGGGGCCGGGAAGGGGGCGGGGCTTAGCGGCAAGATGGCGGCCGTCATCGAGGATGAAAGGGGAGAGAGCCTCTCGGGCTCTCTCCTGAAGAGAGTCCTGGGGGGGGGATCAGAGGCCCCCCAGGTGAAGAGGAGGGACAGCGGGAGCCAGCGCACATGCAGGTAAGTGAATGTCATTTTGTTTTTTTGTTTTTTTTACAGTTAGCAGGTTCTGCTGCCAAAGCGGGGGGGCTATTCCGGGGGCTCTCCTGGAGCCAAAATAAAAGAGGAGACCTGGCCGGATCCAACAAGGGGTCAGGGGTTTTATTTTTTAAACTAGCAGCGGGGAAAGTCAAGCACGTAACACCTACGGGCTTGGCACTTAAGGCCCAGCCAAGCCAGCACGTAGGTGTTACGTGCTTGGCAACAAAAGGGTTAAGTCAATTTGTGAGAAGTATTAAACTTAGGAGTGTAGAAAATGAATGCGTGGTATGTATTAATTGACAAGCACACGCCACACTAACATCTTTGGGTGTTGGTCAGTTGGCTAAGAGCTGGGTTGGGTGCCCAAAGGATTTAGATGGTTGGATATAAATGTTTTCAGAGATACAATGTTCCCCACCAGATTCATATTGTAACTGCTATTTGGCACCTTAGTGTGTTAACTTAATCGCCTATAAGGGATGTGGCAACTCACACAGCAGCCATTAGTTGCATGTTTGTCTTTATACACGTGACCAATGTGTCTAGTCTGGTTTAACAATCCATGCACTAATGTAATGGCATTCCTAGTGAAGGCCAAGTGGCCACGTTGTGGGAATGGCCATTCCTGCTTGGCCACGTTTCTTTGCTTAGCATATGTGTTCTTCAACATCAACAATGCATAGTTGTGTGTTTTCATAGCTCTTTTTCCTCTAATGCAGCCCAGCATCATCCCTCAGCTAGTGGGGACTCCTCTGCCATGTTACCGCTGCCATCTTCTTCCGTGCTGCATCGGACCCAGGATCCGATATCTACGGTAAGTGTTTTTGGATGCTGTTGCGTATGCATGTGGCTTGCCATGTTTTTATTGTCTGATTTACATAGGTATTCCCCACACTGAACCTATTTTTTTTCACATGTCCCCAACAGAGCCACACACTGATGGAGCAAATCCAGGAGCAGAAGGAGGATGGAAGCTTCCTTGGAGATTATGAAGATCTTCCCCTGGGCCAGAATCTGCAACTGTCCCAAAATGTTTCTCCGCCAAATCCTCAGCAGCAGAGGGAAGCTGGCTGCATGCTGCCTGCACATCGTGGGCAGCATGCAGAGACTGACCCTCCAGTCCCCAGTTTCATATCTGCTGCTGAGGATTTGGCGAGCATACCTGTGGCTGTTGGGGGTCCTCGAGCAACATCATCTGCACGCCCCACAACCCGGGGAATTTGGCGGAGTACTCAGCAACGTCACCCAGTTTCCCAGGGGAGGGGCGTGCAGATGATGGAGTCAGCATGGCACCATGAGAGGCGGCTTTTTCGTCGCCAAAATCAACAAAATCAAGAACGTCTTAGGGGCCAATTAGATAACCTCAATAATACCTTCAGTGCCGTGCTGACTGAATTGAGGACCCATAACAGCCACATGGCCAACTTGACCTCAGAAATCAGGTCATGCATGGCCGAAATGCACAGTAACCAAAGAAACATTTTGGAACAGTTGCAGATTCTGAATGCAACACAGGCCCAGGTTAGGCCCCCCCCCCCCCAAGGGCCCCAACCTGGGTTCTATGGCCATCACCAATATTAATGTGTGTTTGGCATGAATCTGTTCCCCATCTTTGAGAGACATCCCCACTGGATTGACTTGTCTGGTGAGGCATAAAAATCTGCCATTTTGCACTGCTATTGCTAGGTTGTTTTGGATTTGCCCCCATATAGCTCATTCAAGGCCTGAGGTAGCCCACTAGCCAATGCCAGAGGTCAAGACTCACTGAAGCGGCCACTTAAGCTTTTGCGCGGCACCCTTGGGCATAATAACATTTATGGTGGCTCCTCATGTTTGGCGGCATGATTGGGTGACATTCTGGGCTGCCAAACTAAGACCTTGGAGCCTGGCTGGGATTGTACTGTATTTGGATAGGGACTGGGTGTTCTGGTTTGGGTGGCCCACTGACTTACAGGTGTAGATGTGGCATAGGTATGTCTGCTTTCAACCTGTGTCTGGGGAAAATGTGGGCAAGCAGGAGAGGGCTTATTTGGGTGCATTTTTCAGTTTTGTCACATGTTTGGAACATAATTGCATGTACATGTCTGCCCCCGATTTATGTGAGGGGCACTCAACTACTATTCTGTTTGTATACAAGGAACCTTTTACGAATTAGTAAAAATTTTTGTTTGACCAAGTTAATGTCTGTGGTGTTTTGATTGGGAAATATGAGTTCAAGTAGACACCAAAACAAACACTAACCAATGTCTCAAAATAAGTCCACAAACGTTGTTGTTTTTGGGAACAACTTCATTATTGGTTTAGTCATAATGAAATTATACATACCAAACCCAAAAAAAACAAACAAACATAAACAAACATGTCCAAAGAAACAAATACAAAGCAATCCATAAATTAGGCAAAATGTGTGGCAATTAAATTTGCCCGCACAGCTTGCCCAGACGCACTTGGCTAGCCCCCATAGCTGTCGTCTGGCTCATCGGAGGGTGGAGAGGGTGGCCAATCAACATATCGGGGGACCCTTTGCATAATAGCAAAATTATGCAGCGCTGCACACGCCATAATTATATCAATGACCTTTTTAGGGTCATACTGCAGGGAGCCCCCAGTGTGGTCCAAGCACCGAAAACGGGTCTTCAGGAGTCCAAAGGCCCTCTCCACCACTGCTCTGGTCTTTCTATGGGCACGATCGTAGGCCTCTTGGGCTGGAGTCTGTGGCCGGAGGACCGGAGTCATCAGCCACGGGAGTAGTGGATACCCCAAATCTCCTACAAAAATGTAAGGGAAACTAATATTAACATTAATTCATACATTGCAGCGCAAAATTCCTAAAAAAAAAATGATTAATGAGGTATGTGACATTGTCACACAAACATGAACATACATATTGCAGATGCAAAAACAACAATTAAACATATGTGAGAGATGGGGGCCCAAAGTAGGTAAATAATACTGTGGATGCTGGGTAATCAGGCAGACTGTCAGCAGCTATTGTGTCCTGTCTGTGCTGCAGAACAATGTAGTATGGGTTAACTTTACCTGACCCATTTTCTGTTTTGGCTTAGTCCAAAACAGGTGTAAGGCGGCCCCTGCACTTTATCCCGCTCACCTCTACTCAGTAAGTGAAATGCATGTAAGCAAAGATGGCGCAGACCCTCTGCTAAAGTCCCTAACCGATTTTGAGGGAAAAGTGTTGGGAAGACTGTTTCAGACTTTTGATCTCATTACACTTTGGAGTTAAAACAGTGCCGGACTAACAATTTGCCAGCCAATGTAGTTTGGATAAAGTAATGGGTCCAGTCGGGTTACACATGTTCCCAAGGTGATGCCCAAGGCATCGTGGAGGAAAGGTGACTCCCACAAAAAGCCAAGCCACACATATAAGTTCTAAATATGTAATTGGACTGAACTTACCACGGAGCCATGCACCCGCAAATTCTCCAGACTCAAACCGCCGGAATAATCCAGAACGGCGCAGGATGTAGGCATCATGGGCTGAGCCAGGGTAGCCTGCCAGGACGCTCAGAAAACGCATGTCCTGGGCCACCACTGCTTGCACATTCAGTGAGTGGCCCATTTTACGATTTCTGTGTAAAAAGGAAACATCAACAAAAATGTTAAAAAATGAGCCAACGAATCCCACGCTCACTTCTAACAGGCTAAGTCAAACGTTAACATCCAGACAACTAACAGTAAACAACTACCTTACATTTAAGTGGCCAACAAAAGAAGATGTATGTCCAAGCCTTTACAAGGTTGAGTTACTTGTGCTATTTCAAGTACACTTTAAAATGTTTGCCTTTCCCAATTCGTTTTAAATAATGGAAAAAGAAGGGCCATTGTTGCACATACACTCTTGCCAAGGAGGAAGCATTATCAAGGAGGGACTGATTGCAATGAGGGAATATGTAAAAGGAGAGACTAGGAACCTAGAGGGCCTAATGAAAAGGAGGGACTATTCCCAATGAGGGAAACTAAAAATGTACAAACTATTCACAAGGATGCTCTGCTTCAAAGGAGGGACTATTCACAATGAGGGATACTAAAAATAAAGGAAAGAATCCAAAGGATGCTCTGCTTCAAAGGAGGGACTATTCACAATGAGGGATACTAAAAATAAAGGAAAGAATCCAAAGGATGCTCTGCTTCAAAGGAGGGACTATTCACAATGAGGGATACTAAAAATAAAGGAAAGAATCCAAAGGATGCTCTGCTTCAAAGGAGGGACTATTCACAATGAGGGATTTTAAACAAGGAGGCAGAAAAACAAATAATGTTATTGGCCAAAGGAGGGACACCCAAACCTTTAGAGACAATGGAAGCCAAAACTTGCCTGTATATATACTCGTCGACTGCCGGAGGGACCAGGGCAACGTGTGTGCAGTCAATTGCACCCATGACGTTGGGCATGTCGGCGATATTATAAAATGCCAGCTTAATGGCTTTTCTGGCTATCATATCCTCAGGGAAACAAATATATTTCCGAGTTAGGGTAGCCATGCCTTCCAAAAATTTGGATAGCGCGCGGCTCAGCGTAGGCAGAGAGATCCCCACGGAGAGGGCACCCAGCCTCTGGAACGAGCAGTTCGCCAAAAATTGCAGGCAGCCAAGCATCTTGGTCATACCTGAAATTGCTTGCCCCTTCCTTGTGGTGCGGGCTAACCATGGCCCCAGCTCACTATACAATTTATGGAGGGAAGCGCGATTAAGCCAGGTCAGCTCGAACAGCTCAACGTCATGCATGCTATTGATGTCCATGCGTTGCCGCCGGTGCAGTCTGGTCTCTGACCTCTGGACGATCTCAATTCCCATGAGTTGCAGATCCTCATGCTCCTCAAAGGCAGTAGACTCGTCCATGGCTCTAGTTCCGTCGTCTAAATGGTGCCGTTAGTGTTTCGGCAATGAAACGGATTTATGGGGTGTTGTCCCATCGGCAATCAGCTCTCTGAATTAATCGCAAGCCCATTGCAATAACGTAAACTTTCTGAACGGACTAAACATTTCAGATTTGGTGGAAAAAACCTCCCGAATGAACGAGAAACTTCCGATTTGCTTCCGTTTATCGAAAGAGCATATACGTATTTTGCCGAATGTTCGTACGAATGAAAAATGAACGAAAAAAAGCAAAAAAAATGACAAACACCCACCAAAACTTTCACAGACAGCTACGGAAGTCTGGACGAATGTGTCTTTGAATCAAGGCTTATGTTTGGGGATACCGTTCTGACGCTGAAGCTCAAGAAGGGTGTGCTTGGTGGTGTAGGAGTGGCTGAAGTGCATGCAAAGTTTCCTTCCCGTTGTTAGGATGTCTTGCAGATGGGGGGAAGACTTCAGAAAATGCTTGACAACTAGATTGAACACGTGTGCCATGGCAGGACGCATGGCTCAGGCTTCCTTGTCGCAGCACAGACAAGATGTTCTTCCCAGTGTCGGTCACCCTGGGTCCCATTTGCAGTTTCCGTGGAGTAAGCCATGATTTAATTTATTGAGTTCCAATTTTTAGCAGTTCCTCCTATGTTTTAAAAAAATACAAAATATGAAAAAAAAAATTTTTTAAAAAAATATCCCCCAAAAAAAAAATGTGATACATTTTATATGTTACTGTTATTATGTTAGATGTTATTGTTGCTATGTTATATGTTATTATATGTTATTATTTCAAATATGTTCAAATAAGATAAATGTTAACTATTAATATGTAATTGACAATTAGCCACTTTTTTCTGTGACACCATTGCTAAGTGCAAGTGCACTGTCACAGGCTCAAAGGCCTAGGAGCGTGGAGGCCACAGCGGAGGGACCTGTCCAAGTTGCTGTTGTGGTTGTGCAGGAACCACAATCACCCAGTGGGCCTTAAAGGATATGTATTGTCCCTGACCGTAGTTACAGCTCCAGACGTAGGCACTGCTGTGCACTTTGGTACAAACTGACAGGCTAAAGGACTGGCCCACCTTCTGTTCAACAAAATTGTACAGGGCTGGTACTGCCTTCTTCGCAAAGAAATGACAGCATGGGACATTCCACCTCGGTTCGGCACAAGCCATCAGTTCTCTGAAAGGTCCACCAACTCAAAAGGGAGGGACTGCAGCACCAGCAACTTATACAGGAGCACATTTAGCTTCTGCGCGTTGGATGAGTGGGCACATACTGTTGTCTCTTGGACATGGCTTGGTCAATGGATTGCTGGCGGAATGACTGACTTGGATTAAGAGGAGGAGGAGCATCTGGGGCGACAGAGGATGGGTATGACACACAGGAGGTGGTGGAGCCTTGGCTGGCTGGAACAGAGAGCGGTGTGCCACTGGGTAATGCAGCAGGCTGGACCACAACTTTGGAGCCAACTCTCCCAGGCCGCTTGATGGTGACACTGCAAATGTTGATGCAGGGCTGTGGGTCCAACATTGGGACCCTGGCCACACTTCACCTTCTGCCTACACATCTTTCATATAGCCATGTTAACCTCCTGCAGATGCTTGTTGAAAAACTGCCACATGGCCTTGTAGCTGATTTTTCCTACCAACAGTCCGCACTAATTCACTACTGCTGCCGCCGCCATCTCCAGGGACCCTCTGGTCTACCCCGAGCACATTTGCCTCCATACTTTCCCCTTCTGCCACCATGCTGGCGGCTAAATCTGTCACTCTCCATCACTCCAAGCCTTTAAAAGTGCCCTCAAAACTCACTGATGTCCTCCTCAGGTTCCTCAACAGTGTCTGCTTAAAAAGCCAAAACGCTTGCAACACCACCTCCCACGCCACTCTCCTCATCACTACTTGCCCGCCTAGTGGAAGAAGCGGCGAGTGTCTCCTCCACTTCTTGGCTGGTCAGTAGCTGCTGATTTTTCTGATTATCAGATCGTCCTCACTGAATAGTGGAGCTGAACCCTAAGCATAAGACATAACCGACAGTTGACTGGGGGTGTCAGATGTCACTTGTGATGCAGTGGATGATCGTGTTAACCAATGGATGATGGCAGATGGGTTGCTGGTCAAGACACGACCGCTAGCTGATACCGGGAGATCAGGCCTCTCACTGAGACTCCTGCTGCCACTCACCCCTAGTCTGCTGCAAC
Source organism: Gastrophryne carolinensis (assembly GCA_027917425.1). Classification (NCBI taxonomy): domain Eukaryota; kingdom Metazoa; phylum Chordata; class Amphibia; order Anura; family Microhylidae; genus Gastrophryne; species Gastrophryne carolinensis. The sequence continues at coordinate 221,892,724 of CM051234.1, forward strand.
CTCTGTTTGATGAATTTAGGCCTCTGCAACTTCTCTGTGCCCATCCTGGCACTTCTCTGCCTGACATACTTAGTGAGTATATGAGGGGAGGACAAAACGCTACACTACACTTAAAGCAGGATTTGTCGATAACAGCAGCAGGTGTGTAACTATCTATGGCCTTTCACTAAGTATTAACTAGGCCCTGAAGACTTTAACAGGAACAAAGTGATGAAACTCTTAGATGTGCATAAGTGATGCTCTGATGAGAGCAATTCAATGTGCTCCAGTACGCTTGAAAAATGTTTTTTTGAGAGACTGGCCTGTGTGGAAATGAAACGGGCATGGATCAGCCAAGATTTCCACCCACCAATGCCTGATGCATTAGAGTAGATTGATCATGGGGCCAGACCAACACTAAAGAAATATGGATAGCGCAAAACAGATTTAAGGTGCTGCTCTCTAGTTACAGACATTCCTCCGCATCAGACCACAAGTAATTATTGAGAAAATGCTTTACTTTACTCTTACTTTTTATTAATATTCTTCTGATAAAATATCTGTGCCGAAAATCTGTATATGTTCTCTTAATGCTGCTGCCAACTCCAGGGTGTGTCTTTCTGGCAATTTTGGGCTCCTGCTGCTGCTGCTTGCAACTCCAGTGTGTCTTTAGGCCAATTTGTGGGCTCCTGCTGCCAACTCCAGTGTGTCTTTCAAGCAATGTTTGGGCTCCTGCTGCCAACTCCAGTGTGTCTTTCAAGTAATGTTTGGGCTCCTGCTGCTGCTGCTGCTGACTCCAGTGTGTCTTTCAAGCAATGTTTGGGCTCCTGCTGCCAACTCCAATGTCTCTTTCAAGCAACGTTTGGGCTCCTGCTGCTTGCAACTCCAGGGTGTCATTCAGCCAATTTTTGGCCTCCTGCTGCTGCTGCTGCCAACTCCAGTGTGTCTTTCAAGCAATGTTTGGGCTCCTGCTGCTCCTGCTGCCAACTCCATTGTGTCTTTCAAGCAATGTTTGGGCTCCTGCTGCTCCTGCTGCCAACTCCAGTGTCTCTTTCAAGCAATGTTTGGGCTCCTGCTGCTCCTGCTGCCAACTCCAGTGTGTCTTTCAAGTAATGTTTGGGCTCCTGCTGCTGCTGCTGCTGACTCCAGTGTGTCTTTCAAGCAATGTTTGGGCTCCTGCTGCCAACTCCAATGTCTCTTTCAAGCAACGTTTGGGCTCCTGCTGCTTGCAACTCCAGGGTGTCATTCAGCCAATTTTTGGCCTCCTGCTGCTGCTGCTGCCAACTCCAGTGTGTCTTTCAAGCAATGTTTGGGCTCCTGCTGCTCCTGCTGCCAACTCCATTGTGTCTTTCAAGCAATGTTTGGGCTCCTGCTGCTCCTGCTGCCAACTCCAGTGTCTCTTTCAAGCAATGTTTGGGCTCCTGCTGCTCCTGCTGCCAACTCCAGTGTCTCTTTCAAGCAATGTTTGGGCTGCTGCTGCTGCTGCCAACTCCAGTGTGTCTTTCAAGCAATGTTTGGGCTCCTGCTGCTCCTGCTGCCAACTCCATTGTGTCTTTCAAGCTATTTTGGCCTCCTGCTGCTGCTGCCAACCCCAGTGTCTCTTTGAGCCAATGTTTGGGCGCCTGCTGCCAACTCCAGTGTCTCTTTCAGCCAATGTTTGGGCTCCTGCTGCTGCTGGCAACTCCAGTGTCTCTTTCGGCCAATTTTTGGGCTCCTGCTGCCAACTCCAGTGTGTGTCTTCAGGCCAATTTTTGGGCTCCTGCTGCCAACTCCAGGATGTCTTTCAGCCAATATTTGGGCTCCTGCTGCTGGCAGTTCCAGGGTGTGTTTTTCAGGCAATATAGGGGCCCCTCATAGTGATGCCACCTCAACCCTCTGTAATTGTGCCGCTCTGCGATTCTAATAGCGATGCCTCTGATCTGCATGTCATAATTATTTACAGTATTATTTCACTGACCCAGCACGCATCCTATGCGTGTTACAGCAAGGCATAATGGTTTACAACCCTATTGAGGCTCTAGGAAGCTCAGAAATAGCCGTTTTTAATAGCAATTCGTCGCAAATAAATTCGGACCGAAACAATTTTGTCGGAAAATTCGGCGAATCAGCCGAATCAAATTTTTCAAAAGTTCGCTCATCTCTAGCTGTAACCAACCTACAGTGGATTTATTCTGTATAATTGATATTCTGTGGTATAGACATGTAGAGCTTTGAAAGAGCGTCGATACATCTGATAAATTATGTTACACATGCATGCCTAGCAGAGTCACCAGAGTGTGTGGGGCAGGGTCTTCTTGGGCCTGAAGAGTCCTGTGGGTGCTAGTGTGGATTGGGAGTGCTGACATTGGTAGTAATAGTAGTAGTAGTCTCTAGTAAACTGACAGGGGCACAAACTCACACAACACCTAAGTAAAGTGACTTACTTTATTGAAGAGCCAATTCTTCCACTTATCACCTGTGGGGTACACTCTTCTAACTTCTTATTTAGGCCTGTTCCTCTTTTTGGCTAGAACATGAATACAGCACACTCTGTTCACTGCTTCTGGATGTCTGGACTTTCACTATTCTAGAGATTGATCCTCTGCAGCATGGCAGCCCAATTTGAATTTTATTTACCTACTCGGTGAGCCCATGAGCTTTACTCTAATGAGCTTCCTAAGCCACTCATACATATGAGCAGCTTAGTAAAGCCGAATAGAGCTAATTGCTGGCAGGTACCTTCTGGTTGATTGTGCCACACCAGCCATTTAGCTACTGCTGTCACAGTCATGATGGGATTGTGATGAGGTAAGCGATGGTGAGGATCCCTGAGAAACCTTACCTGAATCCCTGTCCAATGGCGTATGCGTGGGCCATGGCCGCATCTCGCACTTCTTTCTTGCAGGGCATATGCCCGCCAGCATGCTCGGAGCCGCTGAGCTAAGATGATGCGCATAGCTCAGCGGCTCAGAGCGCCCTGATTGGACGAGCGGCCGTGCATGCGCCGTAGGAGCAGGGTGAGGTGAGTGTTATTGGGAGCTCTGGGGGGTTTCACATAGCGGGGCACCCCCGATTGGGGTGCCCCGGAGAAGTGGACCAAAACCCAGGATAGTCAACAGAATCCTCAATAATGCAATCATTTATTGAAACACCATCACATAAAACACACTAAACATATACACAAGACAGTTAAAGGGCCAGTTCATCCAGACAATGTATTTTTAAAATCCTCCCCAACCTGCTGCCCTACCATAGTGCTGAGGCAGAAAGGTGCGTTAGACAAATACTTACCTAGGCTAAAATCCAGTGGCGATGATAAAGCAAATCGGGGGCCGCCTTTATTCCTCTAACCTCTCATGTCTCTGAGAGAGTGTTGTGTATGTGCCCCTGTCCACCCATTCAAGTGAATAGGCAGGACTGTGCATAGAGCGCAATGCCTCAGCCCTAGAGGGAGCAGAGTGGGGGGCCGTCTGTCTGGACTGGCATTGCAGCGGGCTCCTGAATTATCAAATGGGATAAGCCACATCCAGCAAAAATACAAGTACAAATGCAACAAATAAATTATTCAGTGCAAATAAGGTCTTAATGTGTTTATTACCTACGGTAATCTCTTAAGCCTTAAATGGAAATATGGAGCAGTGCAAGAAAAAGGAGTATTTTGCACCGAAGGATTTATTTATTGTTGAATTTGTTAATATACTGGAATTTTACGCTCCATAAAACACACAAAAGTGTGGGGAAAATGTTAGCGTATCTTATGAGGCAAATGTAGAAAAAAAAAAGAAACTTACATAACTGTCACTTTCAAGCCAGACGATGGAGGAGTTGTGGACGCGCAGGGAGTAGGCAGGGTAACTGATCTTTACCCGCTGTCCCAGCTCTGGGAGCACACTGCCTATAGGGGTGGGAGAAGAAATGCCACACTGCTTATGGGGAATAGGAGGGGGATGCCACACTGTCTGTAATGGGGAATGGAAGGGGGGAGAATGCCACACTGTCTGTAATGGGGAATGGAAGGGGGAAGAATGCCACACTGCCTATAATAGAGAATGGAAGGGAGGATGCCACATTACCTATAATGGGGGAATGGGGGCTTGCATTGGCACACTAGGTTTATCCCTATAAGCTAGCCTGTGTCAGTGCATGTTTGTGTAGGTACACTGCCATGCAAAAGTATTCACCCCCTCCATTGTAATAAAAGGCAACACTACAAGTTTCACGTATACCGAGACTCATACAAGTCGACTTAAGCTAGCAGATCCCACAAAAATCAGTAATGTTATCCTTAAAAACTAAAGTTATTCTACCCCACCCTCTGATGAGAGTGTATGGAAAAGTGTGTCCCATCTATTCAAAATCTTTTTGAAATAGAATATAAATCAGATTAGCACTTTTTTCATTAACCATAATCTACATCATGCGATCCTGGACCTCCTTAAAAATCACATCAGGATATTTCCATGCTCTAGCTATAGATAGTTTAGTGGTAGTACAACATGTTTCATTATATTTAATTGTGCATTTGTTAATACTTAATACCGGCTTTATATTGAGAAGTGCTTCATATGGGGATTTCTGAAAGTTTACCTCAAAAGTGAAATACAGCATTTAATAGTTTAAGATTGGTTTCAGCTGAGGTGCACTAATGGAAGCTTTAGCCAAGTCCCAGCATATTTGCTCCCAATCCCCTTCAGGTGGAGGACCCAATTGATTTTATTACATAAGCAGGCTTCATTTTTTTTTAATTTAATGATAATTCTGAATATAACAGTGAAATTAGATCTCTAGAATCAGAATTAGATAAACATTGTTGTTCAAAAATGGAAATAGTATTCAAGGAATCATTTCCTTTAATCAGGAACTCAGCAAAATCCTTCAACTGCAGGTTTCTGGAATAATTCCCAATTGGGTAAGGATTATTGGAAATCAGAAAAAGGAATAACACCCCCCTCACTACTCAACAGAGGAGTTCGATGGGTTATCCCTGCCTTAGTCCAGAACATAAAAGACTGCGGCCAAGCATAGCCTGGATACAAAGCCATTTAGGGCAGCTAGAAAATGACACCCATAGCAGCCATGGGAATTTCTCATTTAAATACAGGTTGTAATGTAACAAAATTCCCCCACCAGCGATCACCCCATTTGTCTTCAAAATCAGCGAGGGACACAGGAGCTAACGATCAGAGGTGATTAATTAATCATTTTCTCTATGTGTGGTGTTTCTTTTTTTTACTGTTAACCCTGAGGCCCCTATACAAGTTCGCAAGGCTCTGGGTCTGGCAAGTTACCTGTGGCTAGCAGGTGAGTTGCCATTAACCACGAGCCCCCCCATTACCTGCGTCCCCAAAGCCTGGGGGGGACAGAAGAGCCCAGTGCTATTAGGCTGTGGGGGCTTGGTCCCTGTGCCCTGTTCTACAAGGCCGCATAGCTGGTCCCGGGGGAGTTATGCTGGATATGGGGGGACCGCAAAAACATTTTTTGGAGCATTTTTAAGGGTTTTTAAGCTTTAAAATTCACCAAAAAAACGCGGGAGGAGGGACCCTATGTCATTTTTTTTAAATTAACTCTTGTGTTACCTGTCACTCAGCAGGTATAAAAGGCTTCCAGCAGCAGCAGGAGAGCAGAAGCCAAAGTGATCAGTGTAGTACACAGTGCTCCGGGGTGGATGGGAGGTAAGCATTGAAAAAAAAAAATAAAATATTTTTTCTCTGTGTCCGTGTGTTTTTTTTGCATTTAACCCTTTGTGAACAAAGCTTAGGGGTGAACAAGGCTTAGGGGGCTGGCAAGTCACCTGCGGCTAGCAGGTGATGTCACGCCAATTTAACCCTTTATAGTGTGAATAGTAGTTGTATCTTTTTTGTAAATGTTATAAAGTGCTCTTTTCAGTTTTGGGGGTCTCTTGGACAGGAACAGGGGGCTACGATACATATGTGGTACCTTTGAAACTGGAAGAAATGGGGATTTCACGTGCAATATGGTTTTCTTTAATAAAAATAAATGTTTTATTTAAAATAAATGAGGACATTTTTTAAAAAATATTTTTTTATTTTTTTTAATCAAAAATATTCAAAAACATATTTTAAAATCTCTGCTGCAAAAAGAAAATATGTAATTTTACTGGAAATCCTGCAAAAATCACGGAAAGACATAGCGCAAAATGGTGAAAAATGACCTGTCAACAGAGGGTGACAAAATCTCAAGTAGGCTGGCAGTTAAAAGGGTTAAAAGTAGCTAGGCATGTTGGGTATTGTTCTGCTCAAGGGACCTTGTGCTTTCAGATTTAGCTTATTTTTTCTTACTTGCATATTGTAATTTTAGGAAAAATGTGTTTTTATTCTGCTTTCTTATTCATTGTTTTAGGTAAACCCTGTGCAACCATAGAATTCTTCAAGTGATTACTTCTAAAAAGATGAGCCCACTACAATAAGCTGGGTACGCCTAGAAACGTGTGTACATTCAGGGAGTATATGATTGGGGGAGTACATGCTTTACTTTGGAGTGTTTGCCAACTCTTCCTTTGACAGTACCTATACAGGTTGGGTATTGTTCAGTTCGAGGGACCTTGATTTTTCAGATTTAACTTGTTTTTTCTTGTTTGGAAAACGTGGCTTTGATTCTTCTATTTATTTTTTTACGAATACTACGAATACGAATACTTTATTGACCGCCAAGTACAGGATACATACAAGGAATGCTTCTTGGAAGGGAGGTACCCCGTTAGAGCTATACCATTAAATATAAAATAGAACATTTTAACATATTATACATATAATATATTATTATACATTTTATACATTAACATTTTAACATTTTAGGGAAACACTTTGCAACCAAAAAATTAATTGAGGCATTACTGCCAGAAAGCTGTGCCCACATAAACAAGCCTGGTATGCCTAGAAAGCTTGAGGTGTGTACTTCCAGAGAATATATAGTTTGTGGGGGGTATTTCAAAACTAAATGGTTTTTTTTATTTAAAAACTGCAAGGTCCACATAACAGTTGTATTTTATCTGGAAAAAGTGAAGTTTCCGTTTGGGGGAGTCTCCTGGGCAAGGAAGGATGTCTACTTATACAAATGTGGTAGCGTTGTAACCGGGAGACAGATTTTATTTATTTTTTTGCACACATTTCACCCCAAAATATTGAGAATGCACTTTTATGTTAAAGCCCAGACTCTGAACCCAGAGCTGAAAAAAACAATATATAATTACACTGGGAATTCCTGGAAATTTCCTAAAAAATCACAGTTGAACATGTGTAGTGCAAAATAGTGAAAAATGGTCTGGCAACAGAGGGTGACAAAATCTCCAGGTAGGCTGGCAGTTAAAGGGTTCATTTTCATTCCTTCAGGACCATGCAAAATGTAGTCTTACAGCTATTCAGTCTCTTTGTGCTCTCACCATAAGTGAGCATGACAAGTCAAAGTGGTCCCACAGCTGACTGCTTTTCACCTATTGCTGACTAAGCCCCAAGGTATACATTAAAAAGTGAATGGCAATTTTCTCTCCTAAAAAGTAATAGAGTTTTCTCACCTGTCCCTGAATAGTCCCCCTAGTTGTTTTAAGCTTTTATTGTTATTATTGTTACCTTTGGCACACCATTGGGTGCCCACCATTTGCGTTATTCATTGAACTTGAAATACAAAATTGTCAATATTGGGTGTGAAGTTAGATTTACATTTAGATTACAACTATATTTTCTATTTGAAGTTTTATACTACTGAAATTAGCATACTCCTACACAGAGCAGATTAGTGTTGCTAGCAAGTCCCAAGGAAGTAATGATGACACGCTTAATCTTTAAAGAGATCATTTTCATATGTGACCAGAACGTAAAAGACTTTTAGCTAATTTCACAGGACATTGTGGTCACATCAACTGTCAACTTGATCTAATGTTTCATTGAACTTAGCCATATATTTCAATAGATGCAAACTCTATGTGTCAGCATAGGATTATTTTTGTGATGGCTATTCCTATTACTAATCCTAATGATCCATTTCTGGGCATCCTTCAATTGTGTATTTGTTCTACCTATTTACTCTTGGGAAAATTAGAAGTCAAAAGAGTCTAGAGAAGACTGGTTAGATGTTACATGACATTCAAATTGAAATGTATGTATAAAAATAATAATAATAATAATAATAATAATAATAAATGTATTATTTAGTTAAGTTAAGCAGAAACAGCTATTGCAAATTTTAAAATTTCTTACGAAATAGGAAATACACTGATAGTTCGAATAAGTACAAAATTGAAGCACAGAAAAACTTAGCACACTTTATATGCCTACCTAAAATGATAGCAAAGTGACATTGGCTCAGCACATACTAGAACTAGAACGGTACTAATACGATTCTTCCTGGTCTCTTCATCTCTGACCATGCCACCTATTTTCCAGATGAAGCTGCGCGCTGCTCAGGCAGCTTCTGGGACATAAAAGTATTGGTCATTCAGCTCCTCTCCACATACATACATTGTATGCCAATAAACGTGCAGCTGAGGAGCATTGACAATTTCCCATATTTGCTGGAGCAGCGGGTGTGTGTGTGTCCACCGGTCTCCCAGCAGAAATAATAGCTGTGGTCAACCTAACCTTCGCCTCTCCACTATCATGTGCTGTATGCCTGTACCAGCTCTGTGGAGAGGCATGGAAGAGATGACCTGCTGGTATGCAGGAGATCACCGTCAGGTGGGGGAGTGGGCTGGCGTGTGTGAGCGGTCGCCCGCAGTGCAGCGCTCAGCTCACAGCCCAGCACTGGGGGGAGTTCTCCCCCGCAGATGGAATGGTTTCTCCCTGGGTGATGGGAGTCGTCACCTGGGATATTTTGCAGCTATGATTCCCAGAAAACCGTAACATTTAATCCCAGAAGAGATCTCACATCAGATTCCATGCACCCTCTCCTCCATCTTTAACACGCTGCTGGAGAGAACCACAGATAAACCCATCGAGTTTGTCAGAGCTCATAGAGCTCTCCACCCCATAAATGTGGATGAAGCTTCCCCTAGTTTAATTTGCTGCCTGCAGAACTTTTCACAGAGGAAGAGGTTAAATTCTTTTCAACAACAGTGAAGAGCAGCTATATCAGGACCTTTCGAGGATCACACTACAAGACGCCAGAAGACTGAAACCCCTGACTTCACCCCTCAGCGGGAGAGGCATTCCCTACAGGTGGAGATTTCCCTTTGCACTACGAAAAATGGGAGAATCTGGATCCTGCGCATACCTGTTGACCTTTCTAATTTCTGCAGCTTTTTACGCCTGCCTTCCACCGATCTTCCAGATTGGTTCAGGGAATTTTCTATCTCAGAACTGGGAAGAAGAGGTTTGCCATATGGTTCCCTGGGTAACACACCACCAAGAAGCAGACCAGGATTCTCCACACACCATGACACTGATTTAGCCTGAGCGGGGAACCGGAGAGGTGATCGGAACTAGGACGCCCTACAGGATCCCTGAGCTATAGTGCAAAATGTTACATTGATTTGTGGTTCTCTCTTCCTTGTGTTCTCTTTATTCCACAGCAGGGACTGGACAGTTTATTTCTGACCTCCCAGGACTTATATGGCTGAGGCGGTGCCTGGAGTGGCCCTTTGCATGCTATATGCAGCAATTTCTGCTCTGTTAGCATAAGGTTTGAGGCTTCTAGTAAAAGGGTCTAAGTAAGTTGTTGCATTATTGAGAGGTTTTATGTGCTTTTTTAAACATATAAGACTCACAGTTGCTAAGGTTAATAATTATGGCGAGTACAAGCCTTTAAATGCACCCTATGCTATCCAATTTCTCATAGTGCTTCACTACAGATTCCTCCCCTCTTCTTTCCTTCCTTCTGTTTCCCCCCACCTACTTTTCTTTTGCTCCATATTTCTAACAAATTCTCTTTCATCTCAACCATTGCCCTGATAGGCTCTACCCCATCTCTCTTTCTCCCTTCCTTTCCTCCCACCTCCCCGTCTTCACCCCTCCTTCCCCCCTTCCTCTGTGCTATGTTTTGCCTTGACTATCCATCCCTCTCGCCCTCTTGATCTGCCTTCTCCCCGTGGTTTCGGTTTTTGGATGCCGTTGGGCAGGGCTTTTACCCTATCCTGAAGTTTTTCTGACTGTGGTGCCAGGTGGAAAGGGTTTTGGTCCATTTTAAAGAGAAGCAACCAACCAGCCTAGAGTCTATAAGAATTAGGATGCCTCACTGTGTCAAACCCACTGGATTGTCCAATTTACTTCCCACTTCCTGCAGCCCTTGCTGCGCCATGATCGTATCCTCAGCACACCTCTATCTGGGGCACTCACCCATGCCAGGCCTTTCTGAATGGAATGGCAACAGCTAAAGGTAAGCAGGGCTGCGGCCTGCAGTGTTCACTCCATTAAGATCTCCTTGCTGCACTGGCATCAGTATGGCAAAGGAAATCTGAATGGGATGAGTGCTGCTGGGCTGAGTGACCCACATGGGAACAAGGAAGAGGTGCTTTTTTGGGCAATTTGTGGGGATACACACAGCAAGGCATGCCAAATCATGATACCCTGCCAGAGAGGAACAAAACCCAAGAAAGTGAAATACTTAGGCTGTGTTCCTCTTTAAGGTAACTGCCAAAGCCATATATAGTCTAATACAACTAACATTCATCCAGAACAAAACCATCTTCCTCCCTATGAAACAACCTCTACCAAACTAATCCTAAATAAATATTTAAAGGATGCTTGTGTGTGTTAGCGCGTCTGGGGGCGGAGTCTGCTAAAACAGACTCTGCTAAAACAGAAAAACACAGTCTGTGTGCAGCTTTGCCTGCGTGGCTCCGGCTACTGCACAATAAGCCTGACTTGCCCTTCATGCTGCCCTCCCACATCGCTGCTGCCCTGCCATTTAACTTGCGCTGGGGCGCCCCATTGACAACTCAGCACCTGTATCGGCTGTCCCTCTGCACCCCTACGCTACACCCCTGTTTAAACCCCCTACTAGACACCTCAGACTCCAAATCTAGTATAGCGTTTATGGCACTGAAGCAGATTAAAACTAAATTAAAGAGCGTGAACCTGGTGGACACCTGGAGACTCATGAACTCAGATGGAAGGAATTACAAGTCGGTGAAAATTGGTCGAATTTCTTCCACAGATCATTCAACATTCACCCTTAATATTGAATTCCACTTCCTAGTTCAGAAGGACTGGAAATGGAAGATGAATACTAGCATTTTAAAAGTAGCAGAAAAAGTCAGGCAACAGATTGCACTATTTTTCAAAGAAAATGTCAAAGAGAATATGGACCCCCTCATAGTCTGGGAAGCACAAAAGTGTACTATGAGACCAGGCAGCCAAAAATCACCTATAGAAAGAATTAGGGATGTTGAAAGCGTTCTACATCAGTAAAATAGAGGGATAGCTAAACAACTTAGAAACTACTATGCTTCTCTATACAATTTGTCTAAGCAGGAGCTCATGGAAGACCCACATGGAAACATAAATTACAGAGTCAAGACTGCCACAACTGTCCAAGGAGGATCTGGAGGAGTTGGAAGCCCCAATCTCAGTAGCAGAATTACAGAAGGCAATCAAGTCTTCTAAACCTGGCAAAGCCTCAGGCCCAGATGGGTTTCCAAGCCAATACTACAAGACATTTGCTCCCCAACTACTCCCTTTCATGGCCCAAGCCTTTAAAGCTTTTTTGAAACAAGTTTTTCTCAAATGGCAATAGAGGTGCAGATAGTAGTCATTCCCAAGGAGCGTATGGACCTGCTGGCTTGCCAGAACTACAGGTCTATTTCACTACTAAATGTAGATTCGAAGACAACATGGTGAAAGTGTTAAATATTCACTGGTTGGCCATGAAGAATAAGATGAGAACCATGATGAAGATAAGAACAGATGCTGAGAAAACATTTGATAGAGTAGATTGAGATTAGATTAAAGCAGTGGTGGATCATATTGGTCTTGGGGTCTCTGCCACAAAACAGAATTTTAGCCCTGTATGCCCCACAAAGAGAAAATCAAACTATAAGTTCCTACTCAGGGCTTAGCTGACCTCAGACTAGCATAGAATAGGCCCTACTGAGTGCTGTTGGTAGAGAGCAGACACAACATCAGTTCTTCACATATGGTGGGAATTAATAAATTGGCAAGAACAATTAGGCTTTGGATGTAAAACTCTGGGCTCAAATAACATTTAGGATAGTCCAGGTAAAAATAGGCCTAAATAGTAGGAAAAAATATAAAACCAGTATGGATTTTTTTTCCGGGAACTCCGGGAAGAAATGAGTGCTGGTAACAACACAGTGACCCGATAAAAACACGACAATCAAAACAGGTCATAGTTATTACCAGCCAATATCTGGTAAGTCCAAGTCTGGGCTTTGTGCAGAACAGTCAAGGCCCTCCACCCAAAACTCAGTATATGACCCAAACACCCTTGTATTAATAGAGAAGGACCCTCGCCAAACTACTGCCAAAAACGAAGAGCCTGATTTAACACTAGCTCCATATAGGTTGCAACACTGGCAGCTCTGGTTGAAGTTGCACCGGTTTATAGTGGTGCCGTATATCAAGATCCCATAGAGTACAATAAGCAGAACTGTATTGATTTATTTTATGTTTTTTTTTACAGAACTTGCATTGTGACTTGCCTAACTTAAACACACTGTAAAGTTTTCCCCTTTGTCCACAGTAACTGTAATAATGAAACACTAGAGTCCCAACCAGCATCTCCATCTGCTGGTGGTGCTGCTGCTCCACAATCTCTGCAGCAAGGTCTTTATAAAGCAAACTGGCAGTCCGTCGCACAACTATCAAATATCTGTTGGCCCGCCAGTTTGCCTCCATCATTCTGCACCGCCTTACCATAGACAGGCAAAGCCTGTCTGCAGGCCGGGGTTGTCTTCCTCCTGGGTGCTCTGTGGAACTGGTGGGGCTACTACTGTCAGAATGAAGCTGGAGCTGCAGGAGGGAGTGGTGATGGCCAGTGTCCAGGGTGCCAGCAGCTGGTGGCGGTGTCCAGATAATATTGGGGGTCTCATCCAGATGTTCAGAGTGCCCTTCCTACGGCTCATTAATTTCATTCAGAAGTGCCATTTGTGTGGAGAAAGGTCAACATTAGTGTTAATTTTTCCCAATGTTACCACACAGCCTCCAAGGCCCCAAACTTAATCCTGAGTATACACTCCTAATCCACCCTGCCCCTTGCCCTTTGCCTATCAAGCTCACTCACCTACCTCATCACTATCTGGACTCTGCTCCCTGAGTGACTGGCTGGTGGGTGGGCCTGGCTTTGATGTTATCTTGCTGGTATCCAAACCAGAGGGGCTAGCTGTAGTTGCAGGTTCAGCAGGGTGCTGCTAGCTGGGGTGTTGCTGCAAGGTCAGGGTAAATGCAGTGGTTGTTTCAGTATATATGCCCCTACAAGGTATACACACTGGGTCTTACCACTGGTGGGCACATGCCACCTATCAGTATCCACTAAATTGTGGAGTTTTGGGGAGCCCCCACCAGTTTGCAAGCTAGATTCAAACAAAGGGAATGGTGGCTTTAGTGAGTTGTCCAATGTTTCCTGTACAATCAGCCCTCTGGATATTCAGCACTTCTGGTGCTGTGTTTCTGCAGAACCACCACCTTCAGGTCGTACCACTTTTTCTTGGCCTTGGCACTATTCTTGGGTTCGTCCTGGTTACGTTGCAGGCAATCTTCAACAATGACTGCTCCTGCAACACTTTGAGGGTTCAGCGGGACCGAGACCCAGCCAGTCAATCAAAATTTTTGGAAACACCATACAGCAAAACCTCCAGCTGGGCATCATTAAATCAGCCATTCAACTTGCCCCTTGTTAGTTTGCACTCAGGGTGAGTGGCCGAAGCTGGTGTCTGCTGGATGGTGTCTTGGCTGAAGGGGGAGTCACTATGCCCACTCCCATGCCCAGAACGGATGGATTGCAGGCTACTGCCAGGGAAAGAGCAGGCCTGGTTGTGGCAATGCGCCTTAGCCTTTGGCTCCCCCATTGGCTCCGCATGGAGCTCCGCAGTGGGGCCCGCACTGGGGTCTTTCCTGGAGTCTGCATAGTGCTCTAGTGTCCTGACCATGGGTTGGTCTATGGTGGCCATGAGCCCTGGTTTTCATACTCCTGCTGCTGATGCCTTAAACTGCTGCAGGTGACCCGCTCAGTGTGGCTAGTGTGGGTATCAGCAGGAGAGTGCCTACGGGACAAATGGCATGTCCTGGGGCTGTGGTACCTGGACTGGGTGCTGCTGGTTCTTTGGCCATGCCTGTATTCCTGGCTCTGGGGGCTGTGGTGGTGCCTATGGTGTGGCATAGTGACGTCCTAAGTCAGCAATGGCAAGAAAATCTGACCCTCGGCTGTGTTCTTTTATACCTAATTGAATGGGTAATTATATTGGAAACTATTTGGTTTATTTATCAGCCCCTCAAAGACACAAGCAACCTATAGGCTACATGTGCGTATGGATGCAGTAGTAGTGGAGTGGAGAATTAGGCACGCCTTTTGGCCTTAGTGCGTCTACGCTTGCAATACGCTACTATTGTGCGATGGGAGAGCTGGCTTCACCTTGTTGCTGGCCATGATCAGAGAGCCCTATCCAGCAGTAGTAACGTATGGATGCAGTAGTAGCGGATTGGAGAGTTAGGTGCACCTTTTGGCTTAAGTGCTTTTGCGCTTGCAATTCGCTAGTACTGTGGGATGACAGAGCTGGATTAGTTAGCATTGGCATACACTAGCGTATACGAAGCTTGAGCGCTTGCACTGTTCCTGAAAATTGCTTAAAGAGTGGGGGCATGCATGTGGAGCTAAAGACCCAAACAGAGGACATAAGTTATTTAACATAATTTATCATTTTCCTGGAAATTCTGGCAAAAATCACAGTTAAACATAGCGCACAATGGTGGAAAATGAGCTGTCAACAGAGGGTGCTGGGAGTTAAAAGGGGTTAAAAGTACCTATGTATATTAGTACCTATGTATATTGGGTATTTTTCATTTTGGGGGCCCTTGCGCTTTCAGATTCAGCTTGTTTTTTCATGTTTGCAAATTTATATTGTAGAAAAATGTTTTTTTTTTATTCTGCTTATTTATATATTTTTTAGGGAAACCCTGTGCAACTAAAGAATCCTTTGAGGGATTACTTCCAGAAAGATGTGCAAACTACAACAAGCTGGGTACTCCTAGAAAGCTAAGCGTATGTACTTTCAGGAAAGGGGGGTATTTCAAATGTAAAGGGCTGTTTTGATTGAAATAAATGCAAGGTTGTGCACTTTGTCTGCAGAGATGAAATTACCCTTACACACATGCTTTACTTTGGGGTGTTTGGCAACCCTACCCTTGACAGTACCTATGCATGTTGGGTATTGCTCTGTTCAAAGGCCTTGTTGTTTCAGATTTAACTTGTTTTTTCTTGTTTGTATATGTGTGGCTTTAATTCTGCTTTTCCTATTTTTTAGGGAAACCCTACGTGACCAAGGAATTAATCAAGGGATTACTTCCAGAAAACTGCGTCCACATCAACAAGCCTGGTACGCCTAGAAAGCTTAAGGTGTGTACTTCCATAGAGTATATAGTTTGTGGGGAGGGGGGTGGATCAAATTGTGGATCAAATGGTGGAGGGGGTGGATCAAATTGTTTTTCTTAAAAAACTGCAAGGTGTGCATAGCAGCTGTATTTTATCTGAAAATCTCCTAAACCTCTATTTCAGTTTGGGGGAGTCTCCTGGGCAGGAAAGGGTGTCCACAAATGTGGTACCATTTTTATCGGGAGAATTGGGGTTTTTACATGCAGTATGATTTTTATTGAAAAACGTACATCTTTTGTTACAATAAAACACTACACATTTTTTGCAAATATTTCACCCAAAAATATTGAGAATACACTAAACAAATGACAAATGTTAAAGCCCTGACTCTCCTGAAAAAAAAAAAACAATATATAATTTTCCTGGGAAATCCCTTTAAAAACACAGTTAAACATGTATGTCGCATAATAGTCAAAAAATGGTCTGGCAATAGAAAGTGGAATATTCTCTAGGTAGGCTGGCAGTTAAAACGGTTAATAGACAGAATCAATCTATATGGTCCCCATAACTTTCCATTTTTAATTACAGTATCTCAAGTCCCACCTGTGTGGTACATATAGGTTGTCGATCACCTAAAACCATGAAAAAAAACACAGCAGCTGAAACTGCATGAAATGCACAAAAATACACATACAATGTTTTCATCATCTATTGGAGCAGTTTTGTACTTGGAGCACATCAGACTTGGGTAAAGAATAGATGATAGCAGATCAAGTTGGGGTACAAGTTACTAAGCAACTTACTGTTACTGTTGTATAGCACTTGATTGGTTATCGTGTACCACTAAAAATTGGCAACTGTCCTCTATATCAGTGTTTCTCAACTCTGTTCTTACCCCCCAAAAGGTTTTGTGGATCTCCACGGAGATACTAAGATAGGTTAATTAGTGTGTCAGCAGTTGAGATCCACAAAACATGACCTATTGGGGCTACTTGAGGACGGGGTTGCGTAACACTTCTCTATGTAATCCAAAAATTGATAACTGCAAAATCCAATTCTATGGGTATATGGCAAAATATTACCCTAAACTGTAACTGTATGTACTGTAGATCCAGCTATGGTGTTGCATGCTGGTACATATCTGCTTGCTAAAACCTATTAATATTTAAATCCGCTGTGGTTTTGAACTACTTAATACTTGAAGCAAGAATAATTTGTACTACTTCTTTGACAAATATCTGGCTTTAAGCAACTTATTTTGACAGAAGGTTAATATGTTTCTGTGCATTCTTTTCAAGGATAACCCTGAGGCATCTTGCTGTCTGCAGTGGCTTGCATGTGTTGGTTAGATGTTTTATTGATATTAGCTAGCTGTTTTAAACATAAATGATTCTCGAGTCTCAACACCCACTCTCTCTCTCCAGGAATATAGCAATAATTTCTGTTATCCCAAAGCCATACAAATACACATCCTCCTGTTCAATTTATCGTCCCATTTTGTTAATCAACGTTGATTTGAAGATCTATGCAGCTATCGCCAGAATATCCCAAAATCTATAAAATACCCCCAGGTATTAATCCACCATACCAGACAGGTTTCATGCGTAACTTGGAACTTTCCAGAACATCTCTCTAGCACTGCTATCTGCTATCAACGCAATTTCACAAAATCAATCCAGGGCCACAATCTTAGCCTTAGATGCAGAAAAGGGTTTTGACCTTTTTAGAAGCCACCTTCTTAGAAGCCACATTACAACACTTTAATTTGGTCCAGTGATAATAACTAAAATTATGATCCTCTACAATAACCAGCAGTCCATGTTATGCATTAATGGCTCCCTGTTGGATTCCTTTCTTTTAAAGAATGGTACCCACCAAGGAAGCCCCCTTTCCCCTCTATTAATTTATATTCACTTGGAAATGTTAGTAAGTTTATTAAATGCAGACATAGCATTAGAGGGATTACCCTGGGCTCCCAAAAATTCAAGCTCCTGGCATACGCCGATGACATCTTGCTAATCCTAGGTGATCTGTTAAAATCACTTGCTAATTCTATGTCTATACTGGAACAATTTAAAATTACTTCTAATTTTAAACTTAATCATAACAAGACTGTTTTTCCCATGTTCGATCTCACTGCAGAATAATAAGAATAATAGAGAAAAAATATAGTTTCATGCCAGAGTTAACAGAATTTAAATACCAGGGTCTCTTTCATACAATTATTCACCATCACCAGTTACAATATAACTATCAACCTTTAGTACCACTACTTAAAGTCTTATAGTCACACGTGGCCTCGTCTTCCCCTAAATACTCTTGATTGTATTTCTGCTATCAAAATGTTTTTTTCTACCCCATTTTATTTTTCGTATATTAAATCCCCCTATCTCAATACCGGCCACTTCGGTATATTAAATAATATTATCTTAAATTTTATATGGGCAAACAAGAAACGTAGGGTTGCTTCTAAAATTCTGACAAGACCTACCCTAATGGGGGGATGGGGGTCCCTGACTTTAAACTATATGTGCACTTACATCGTACATCGCTGGATAAGGCTAATTATGGCAGAAATTCATTCACTGAAACCGGAAGATGTCGATTCACTACATTTAAAAAGTATCTCTAATAAACTAAAGATAAACAACCATTCCCTGGCAAATGCAGTGTGGAAGTCAATACTTCTACTTACAAAGAATCCACAAAACTCTCGCTTTTCTGATATCATGAGATCATTGATAAATAATCCTGAACTCCCACACAACCTTTGGGACCTTAAGCACATATCCAGCCCAGGACCTTAAGCACATATCCGGCCCAGGACCAAATAAGGGTATATCATATATGGAACAACTCACCGGTAAACCAGATATTGGGTACTCAATCCCTACTAAAATAGCCAAAAGCAAATAGCTATATGAAAACCTTAATAATATTTCTTGTTGATCAATTTACCCCAACATCTCTTCAAGTTTTATCCTTAACGCATGAAATTAAAGTATTTGCCTTATCTTACTACTATGGCCTTTTGGCAAAATTAAAACACCATACTCCCCCTCCATATCTATTTAGATAGGAAATGGACTTGAACAAATCGATAGGACTACTAGTTTTAGAAATTAGAATGGCTAAACTTTCTATATACCATCCTTTACCCTCCATTGAGGCTATTTGCACTTAAATATATAGCAAGATATTATACCTTTGATTACAAGGTTTCAAGGTCCAGTCAAATGACTGTTGGTGGTGCCAAGAACAGATGGCTATGGTTATACATCTTTGGTGGGACTGCCATTTTGCAAAAAATATCTGGGTGCTGACCACAACCTTTCTTTCCAGAATATTAGGTAAAAGATGAAACTTCCCTTCTAATTTGGATCTTAAAGAAAATACTGTTAAGTAGATGGGCCAACTCTATTGCCCTGATGGAAGACTCTGGAAGAACCAGATGGTACATCTGGTTGGGGGCAGGAAGGGGGGCCCACAACACTGGGGCTAGGGCAACAGGTGCACACCGTCCGGGGCCTGAGTTAGCCTTTTAGGTAACCTAGGCACTACGGGGCACTCAATCTGAGTTGGCAGAATAGCACAAATAGGTGCACATGTTCCAACCTAACGCCATTTTAACAGCTTGGCTGTAGATACATGCTCACATCTATTACATGACCACAGAGACACCTCTGCATTGGCTGACTCAACAGCAGCTGGATAGAGATATTCATGCTCTAAAACTGTGCCCTCAGTTGCTGTGAGGAAAATACAGCTCTGTTATTGCCATGTGTTGACATTCACCCTGTTATTTGACATGGAAAAGGAAAGTATACAACACAGAACCTGGCTTTTCTGCCTCCATTTCCATTTTAGGGTCTAGTTACTTTACTTTAACAATCATGGATGCTCGATGTGGATGTGCCAGTGGTAGGAGACTCCCCATGCCACTGTTAGCTCATCCACAGAGCCAGCTATGAGTAGCCGCTGTGGCAGGTGGGCATGGCCTTAGTATGGAAAACTAATATTGACTTTGTACATCGATAACTTCTATGTATGGAGACACGCTTTGAAGTCAATGAAAATGCACCTTACAGAGGTCATGGCTTGAGGTTTGAGTGAAAGTTTTCAAAAGTGACAGGTTTTGGATATACCATTCTTCTTTTTGATTTTAGGGCTGGCCATGTTGGGTTTCATTCCACTTTAAGCACCTGAATGCAGATATATGGAAAAAGAAGTTGGGTTGGAATGAGGTGCAGGCAACCTATATGTAAAAGAGTTACATGCTGTCAATTTAGAAAAGAAAGATATAAAGAAGAAGATTTTAAAAAGCACCTAAAATGATGTTAGAATAATTTGTGTAAAGTGTATTAGTGCCTGTTACTTATTTTAATAGGAACTATTTAAATAGAATCATATTTTTGTTGCCCTGTTTATAGGACAAAAAAATAACAAACCTTCTATTGGACACCTAAACTTTACGACCTCCGATTGACTTGGTCAGTCACATGGCAAACATACTACGAGTAAACATAAACATGTGACCTCATGCATTCTTAATACAGGGAACCATCCAGTAGGAATGGGCTGTGCAGGGGGTGGAACATGGACTGGAATTTGTCTCATGTTCCACCTTTAGCCCGGTGTCGGTTTCTGATTTTGGGATGCGTTCATGCTGCTATTAATATTTCAGGTAGCTGAACACAATGAAAAGTAATTAACCCAACTGTTACAACAGGTGTTGTGTGGGGAAATATAGCCTTTTGTCATGAAGTCACGGTAAAATGTGCTAACTGCGCTCATCTCATTCTCCTCGGGATTATACCGACTGCCTGCCACAGGCAAGAAAGTCTAACGTCATCATTTAAAGGTTATAATGGCACCTTATTAAAAATTCAACTCTAACCAGTCAGAAACAATATCCCTTTGCTATACTTACTTAAGGTCTGATAGTGTCACACAAATTTATATTGTTTTGTTTCTCATGTTCAACAGAAATGTAACTGTATAGAAAAATACAATTTATGACGTAAATATACAAAATATATCTTTATAGAAAAAAAGGATATCACTTGTTTGGATTTTTGTGCATAGATGGCCATTGTATGATTACGCACACATAGGGAGATTTCCTCTGCATTTAATCCATCCGTGCAGTGAGAGAAACACAAGCAGTGGGTTCACATGTGCTCGGAGCGGTGGTTTACCCAAACCATGGCGCCATAGCCCCAATATATTCCATGGTAGGTTGCACGATACCGGTCCTTGGAAAGATCTCTCGCATGTGCTGTGGCTTTACCTTGAGGAGACTTGGTGGATTAGAAGGAAAACCACTGTGAGAGCTCTCCTGCGGCAATGTGAGATGCCAGTCATGTGGTGGTGCAATGTACAGCATTTTTTGGGTTCACCATTGGACATTACATTGCGAGTAAAAGGTAGAGGTATTTCTTAAATGTGGGGTGGGTGAGGATGCCACAGTTCTGGCACAAAGTTGCCATTAAGAGCTTAGGTCTGCTTTAATGAAGGTTGATTGACTGGACACAGATCATGATGGTGCCTTGGTTGGGGGGAATATTAATATTCAGAGTAACATTGGAAATAGTGTAACTTATAGAGGTACCATGCAGTGATAACAGTTCTTACAGAATCATATAAATAGGGTCAGGTGACAGCCCTGAAATAAGTAAGTTCAGAGAAGAAAGTTGTCCCATGAGACAGTTTTCTGTGATCACAGTAAAGCAACACAATGCAAGTATAAGGGTGTAAGTGTAAAGTGCATGACTGCATTTTACTGGCCATACACTGTGTTTTATCTGCATTACACGTGCATTGTCATAGAGTTCTGCTGGACTATGCTACAGCTTTGTTGCAGTGAAAATGCTGCATGCAAAGTCGTTTCAATGCAAATCGCAATGCAGCACATATACTGGAACGTGGACTATTAAAAAATAATTAATACCCCCACCAGCCAGAGCTGACCATTAACACCCCCAGGGAGCTGGGCTATGTGTAGCAACTTTTACAGGAATAAAAGGCACTTGCAGGGCATGTTGGAGTGTGGACCACTGGTGAGTGATTTACTACAAATATTGACTACAGCTTTTGTTTTTTAGTAAAAATAAAATGATAGACTCACCTTGTGCCCCATGCAGACCATAGCTCCTGGTCCAGGGCTGCAGCTCTAATCTGATAGCTGGATCCATGTTCCACGCTGCCCGCCCGATCATGTGTCTCTTCCGTCTCCTCCAAAAGGGGAGACGCCCCCCCGCCATCAGTTATTGCGAGCTGCCATGCTCCCTCCATTCATTGTAATGGAAAGGGGCATGTGAAAACCTAACATGCCCCTTTCCGGCATCAGGGATTGCTGGGTGGGCCATCATGGGTCACTTTTGGCAGCACCGGCACCCATCTAGTGCCACCAGTGGTCACATAGGGGGTTACAGAGTAGTGTTGAAATGCTGATATTCATTTAAGCTTTCTAAAGATTCTTGTGGACCAAAATAAGCACTGGTGTGGGAAAAATTTACTAGAGGTCCACTTGGTCAGGCTAAAGCGATAAAAATATACTTGCCTGTATAAATTCATGTGTTAATGCAAACATAATAATGACAAAAAGCAAAACATGTTTAGCATATTTTATTGTTTAAATAATAAAATAGAATAATAAAAACCTGTTGGTATAAAAACCTGAATAAATACAAATACATCACATTAATATTAAAATAATATATTCAATAAAATAATAATTTATTTATTAAAAAAAAAAAACATTTTCTTAACAATTACAAAGAATATATTATTAATCTAATGTATATTTTATTCAGATTGATATCAGAAATATAAAACGTTAGTATAACAAACCAGAATGCATAAAAATACATCACTTTTATATAAAAATAATATATTTAGCAAATTAATAAAATACATGTATTTATCAATATATAAATTCATTTTTAAAAACAATAAGAAAAAAATAAATTAATTATTTTAATGTATAACATATTTAGATTTAAATCTAGAATATAAAACTTTGTTACTATAACAAACCAAGATACATAAAAAATATTAAAATGATATATTCTACAAAATACTAAAATACATGTATTTATTTTTTTGTAAATGCAACTTTTTAATAACAATAAGTAAAGTATACGTTAAAAAAACTTAATGCATCATTTCGGTCAAGAATATAAACCCATTAGTATAACAAACAAGGATAAATAAAAATACATCATATAAAATAATATATTCCATTAAATAATAAAACGCAAATACATTTGCCTAAAGAGAAAAAGACATCTAAAACAATATATTATATTTGATGGTAACAGAGTTCATTAAAACAAGTCCTAGAATGAACTTTTTAATATTTTAACAAACGCTCTGCCTGGAAGTTTTACTTTGTAAGAGTATTGACCTGGCATCTATTATCTTATGTATTCCCCAGGAAAACAGCTGTTGTGTAGCCTCATCTGCTAACAAATGCAACGGCTTCACTTTAAATCTAGTTGTAAGCTGTTGTGTGTAATCTTTAAAGAGACACAGGCACACAAGGTGGCGTGTTGCGTTTTTTTCATTCACAATGGTTGTGGCACATGAGCTTTCTTCTCTTAAAGTTTCCTGCAGCCCTCTTGACTGTCTCTGTCACCCTGTGCCAGATGGGAAGTGAGAGCCGGCCGCACTCATTGTGGCGAAGAAGCCCCCAGAGCTTCAGCTACTGGTTACTGACACTTCATAAAAAATTCAGAGCTGATTTAACAAGTGTGCTGAAATTAAACGTGTGTCATGTTATCCACCCTCCTTTCAACGTACAGAACCCAATTGTGAAGCAGCTCGCTATTGTCCTATGGCACCCAACTATGCCCAATAATGTGTATGTTAGAAACATGATGCCTTTGTGCGCTTTCAGAAAGCATTCATCTATTCTGTTCCACTGCTGTAGTCTGTGCTAAAATGCAAATGTAACACATTAGGATAAATTATAAAGTGGCTACAAACACATTTGGTTTACCTCTTTAAATAATATCCATCATATCCAGCTTAGAGTTCACAACTGGTTTCCAGGACCTATTTAACTTTGCACCAATAAGTTTATCGTGATACCTCGTGATACCTAATTGACTTCATTCTAGTCTTTCTGATGTACATAGACCTTAATGGGCTGGGCAGGTAAAACAAGACACAAGGGGAAATTTAAATATGTAACATGCTGTCTCTTCAAGAAATTTTATCTCAGAACCTTATTTATGATGTGCCCTTTTTAGCATCCTTTTTGTGACTATAGCGCCAGTTCCGGATCACTAGCATTTTGGTCTAATCTGGTGCTGTGCTGTGGACTACATTGGCACTAGCAGTCACATCACAGAGTGCTAACTAATTAGCCTTGATTGCTACACTTGTTATTGACTGGCCTATGTCAGCGCCTGTTGGAACCAGCTGCTGATTATCCCAGCACATCCTGTTCCAGAAGATATTCCTTACTCTTGGGACATCCTATAGCAGTGTCCGTAAGGTAGGGTGGGATCCCCAAAAGTAACAGCAGATAGTTTAAACCACTGCCGCCTGCAGAACTTTGCGGCCAAAAGCAGCAAAAGCAGCAGAAAAAGTATGAACAGAAGACCAAGTGGTGGCCTTGCAAACTTGTTCAACAGAAGCTTGGTGCTGAAAAGTCCAAGAGGCACCAACAACACGAGTAGAATGAGCAGTAAGATGGAAGGGAGGCTCCTTCCCCTTAGCAGAATAGGCCTGAATCACAGCCTGATGGATCCACTTGCTGATAGTGGACTTAGCCGGAGCCAGACCCTTCTTAGGTCCAGACGGGAGCACAAAGAGAGCGTCAGCCTTCCTGAAGGATTCAGTAGCCACCAGATAGAGTCCTGACCACATCCAGAGAGTGTAAAACCCTCTCCTTAGAATTACTAGGATTAGGACACAGAGAAGGCAAAACAATGTCCTGATTGAGATGAAAGGCAGAAACAACCTTAGCAGAAAATCTGCTAAAAATGAAACACCACCTTGTCCTGGTGTCTCTCAAAATAAGAGGGCTTGATAGAAAGCGCCGCCAACTCAGAAACACGCCTCACAGAAGTGATAGCCACCAAAAAGACCACCTTAAGCGTAAGAATAGACAAAGGGGCTCCTTGCAAGGGCTCAAAGGGAGACTCCTGCAGGGCAGATAAGACCAAGTTCAAGTCCCAGACTGGTAACATAGGCTTACGTGGGGGACACACGCGAGTAACCCCCTGGAAGAAGGTCTTGACCAGGGGATGCTGAGCAAAGGATCTTTGGAAAAAAATAGCCAAAGCAGAAACATGGCCTTTCAGAGTACTGAGCTGAAGACCCAGATCCAAACCATGTTGCAGAAACTCCAGAATCCTGGGAATGGAAAACTCACAACAGGGAAGCGAGTTAGACTTGCACCAGTCAATGTAAGTACGCCAAACCCTGTAGTAGATGGAAGAAGAGGACCTCTTCCTAGCCCTGATCATGGCATTTACAACCGAGGCAGGCAGCCCTTTTTCCATCAAGATGGAGGCCGTCAAAGCCAGTGTTTGTAAATTGGGGTGGCATAGGTGCCCCTGGGTGAGCAGATCCGGAACCCGGGGCAGGGCGTAATGATCTACTGCCAGCTGCACGATGTCTGCGAACCACACTCTTCTTGGCCAACAGGGGGCCACCAGTATGGCTGGCACCCTTTCCTGAGCTATCTTGCGCAGCACCCTGCCCAGCAGGGGAAAAGGGGGAAAGACATACAGGAGCTGAAACCCCTTCCAAGACATTGCCAGGGCATCCATGGCCAAGGCCAGAGGATCCTGGGACAGAGAGACAAAGACTGGAAGCTTGTGATTGTGACGGGGCGCAAACAGATCCACATCCGGCAGACCCCAGCGGGGTTACAGGGAGCGAAATGCCCTGCTGCTAAGGGACCATTCTCCCAGACGAGAGGTCCCCCTGCTCAGAGAGTCTGCCTCCAGATTCTCCACCCCCGGGATGTACACAGCTGAGATGCAGGGAACATTTTCCTCCGCCCAGGACAGTATCAGGGACACTTCCTTGAGGCATACTAACACAAAAGACAGGGTTAAATGCAGGAATATGTGAATATTCACTTTACTATGACTGTAATTAAGCTGCAACACACTGAGTAAGACGGATGCCATTGCCGTGTTTTATATGCTGGAAGCGCACGTGCACTGAGTCACTTTACATTTGGCCAGATACAGCAGTGCAATTTAATGTGGAGGGGTGTCTATATGTGTGTGCGTGTGTGACGTATGAATGTACGGAGGGCCCCCGTTATTTTAATGCACCATTTATTGTTTTTTATTGTTATATGGGATGTGTATCAATTGTGTGTGCTGGGATTGTTGCAATAAATATGTGTTGTTTCTCGGCCATTGTTGTACTTGCATTTAGTGCCGGTCCTGCATTTAACCCTGTCTTTTTGTGTTAGTTTGAGTCGCAGTGCACATGCACCAATGTGGGTCTCTCTCCGTCGTTTTATTATGGTTTCTTACACTTCCTTGAGGGCCCTCTTGCTCCGGGTCCCTCCCTGATGATTGATGTAGGCAACCGCCGTCTGCTTTGTCCGAGCGGACCTGAACAGCCCGACCCCTCAGGTGTGGGGTTAAGTGGGCAAGAACCAACCTGATCGCCCTCAATTCCAGAATGTTGATAGGGGCATGGGCCTCCTGTGGGCCCCACTGACCCTGGAATTTCAGGGACTTCCAAAAGCCCACCCAACCTGTCAGACTGGAATCCAAGGTGACAGTTTCCCAGCAGGGGGCCAGAAAGGATCTGCCCACCAGCAGGTTCCTTGAATCCAGCCACCACGATAGAGACCGCCTGACCAGAGGGGACAGGACAAACACCTGATCCAAGGACACAGGGTCCCGATCCCATACTGACAGGAGGTTAAGCTGAAGAGGCCTCATGTGAAACTGAGCATATGGAACCGCCTTGAAGCAGGACAAATCAGGCCCACCAGCTGCATTCTCTGCCTGATGGATGGATAAGGACAAGAAAGAAGGAGCTGAGCTTTCTCTTGAAGACTCTCCACCTTCTGCTGAGGAAGAAAGATCTTGACCTGAGATGAATCCAGAATCATGCCCAGAAAGGACTTCACCATGGATGGAGACGGGGAAGATTTTCGGTGGTTGATCACCCAGCCGAATGAATCCAATGTGGACACCACCCGCTGAGTGTCCAGCTCTGCCTGATGGAAGGACTGAGAAGCGATAAGCATGTCGTCCAAGTAGAGAAGAATGTGAATGCCCTGAGATCTCAGCAGAGCCATAACTCCTGCCAGCACCTTGGTGAATACCCTGGGAGCCAAGGTGAGATCGAAGGGCAAAGCCACAAATTGGTAGTGCTGATCCTCCAAAGTGAACCTGAGGAATCTCTGATGACCTGGGAAGATAGGTACGTGAAGGTAAGCATCCTTGATATCTACAGAGGTCATGAAGTCCCCTGGGCGTAGGAAAGTCACAGCTGAGCGCAGAGTCTCCATGCGAAAGTGTCTGAATCTGACAAATTTGTTGAGGTGCTTCAAATCCAGAATGGGTCTGATGGACCCATCCTTTTTGGGGATGATGAAAAGATTGGAGTAATAGCCCTTGCCCCTTTCCCTCAAGGGAACCCGGCAGATGACACCCAGTTCCAGAAGGCCTTGGACAGCCAGGGACAGACCCTGAGCTGACAGGGGGTTTTGAGCTACACGAGATTTGATGAATCTTGGGGGCGGCCAGGCTGCAAACTCTATCTTGTAACCGGAGGACACTACCTCCTGAATCCACGGTCTGAGACATGACGCCTCCAGACATGAGCCAAGAGCCGAAGCCGTCCCCCCACCCGGATGGGTGAGGGCGCCCCTTCATGCCTGAGGGGGCTTGGGGGAGGACTTAGTCTTGGGACCCCAGGCGGCCACGTCCTCTGCCCCTGCCCCAAAAATCTCCACGGGCTCCAGCAAAGGAAGCTCCCCGTCCAATTCTGGAGGCCCTGAAGGAAGGAGAAAAGGCACCTGAACCCCGAAAAGGGCGGGGCTGCCTTCTACGCTGAGGTAACTTGCCTCCCTTAGCAAACAAGTCCAGACGTTCCCCAAAGAGGCGCAGCCCCTTGAGGTGAAACCCAGTGAGAGCCTTCTTAGCAGCATTGTCAGCTGCCCACTGGCACAGCCAGACCGAGCGGCGTATCGCCACCAACAAGGCAGATGCCCTGCCGCACATTCTGATGGTATCATCCAAGGCAGAGAGGACATATGCAACAAATTCCTCACAACGCAGAAGAACTCTATACTCTTCACTACCAGCATCATCAGGGGCCCCATCTAAGAGACTCCTGAGCGGGCTTTTCATAGCAACAGCCACAATGGCAGAGGCACAGACCAGATGCAGCGCGGTCCCCCCACCGGCAAAGGCATGGGAAGCCAGCTGATCAATGCGTCTGTCCTCCCCATCCCTCAGTGTAGTAGAGTCAGGGGAATGCATTACGGATGTGTTGGACAAGCCCAGAACTGGTGCATCCTCCTCGGGAGGACATGACCACCGTTTAACGATTTCAGCAGGAAAGTGATACCTCTTATCCCAACTCTTTGGCACACCGGGGAGCCGGCTAGGCCGTTCCCACTCCTTGAGCACTAGATTATTAAAATGAGTTTTTTCAGGAAACTCCAAGCGTGGTTTAACAGTATGAAACAGCTCCCCCTGCTGCCGCGGAGTCATGGCAGGAGGAGAGATACAGAGTACTTCAAAAATGTGAACTAAAAGCCTGTCAGTATCATCTGAAGCCCATGGGTCAGACCCAGAATCGGCACCATACACCCTAGATTATTCCTCAGATGATTCTGAATCAGAAAATAATTCCCTCTCTTCCAGGGGGGTATAACCGCTAACGTCAAAAAATTCCTCAGCCTCCATAGGAAAGAGGGAAACACCAGGTGATAAATGCTGCTTCTTAGCAGAAGCCTTATGCAGGCCAGAGACAGCAATATGTCTCTCAATGCTGGCCACCCGAACAGCCAAACCCAGTTGAGACTCCCCACTGGTATGCACCTCACTAGGAGTCAGATGTAAGCGTGGGGGGTAGGCGAAGCCCAAGGGGGCACAGCACTAGGCCCAGCCACGGTAACCCAGACTGCAGCGCAAGCGTCTGCTGGGCGCAGGGAACACACACCCTGACATCATCACTTATAGGGGATACCCCACACGCCACACACAGCCAGGCTTGTCCCGAAGGAACCCCGAGCACATTATCCTGAGAAGCCTCCATATGGTGAATATTGTGGCACAATAGGCCAATTGGGATTGACGCCAATAAGGCTACCAGGGATGCCCCAATAGCCCGCTAGGGAAGTGGGAGGTAAGGGAATACAATAACCCTCCAACAAGAGTTAACACTAAATAGAGGGGATAGGATCGGGAGAAACCACAAAAGTTTGACCCGCCTGCAAGACATAAGCAAAAAGATCCCATAAGCAATATGCAATACAGAGAAATACTTAATAAATCAGCCCGCAGGGGCACTTACGGACCGCGATAGGGAGACGCCAGACACATGCAGCATAGAGCTAAAATGGTGTCCGCATATACCTTGAGGGGCGGACCGCGGAGACAGCGATGCAGAACGCGTCAGCCGCAAGGCCCGCCCCCCGAATAGCGCGAAAAGGCACCCACATGACAAGACCAGCCAATGATGGCGCAGCAACGCCTGAGGCGATGTCGCCGCCAACCGCGGAGCGGAGTTCAAGTGTGCAGCGGCGGCAAAAGAAACCAGTGCCACCAATTCAAAAGGGATCATCACATAAATCAAATAGACAAGACATGCACCCCCCCCCCCCCCAGCCTAGTGACGGCCAGCCTAAAGGGAGCCAACTGCGGGGACAGGGGGCGAGGGGCATAAGACGCGGGAGGGGCATCCCATAAGGCTCACCATGGGCCTGTACCGCCTACCCTTTGGTGGGGGACTGCGGTTGGAGCAGCGCTCCTTAGCACCTGACAGCGGTGCTGCCTACCTTCTCCCGAACCAGTGCAGCCTAAGCTGGGAGGCAGTAAAAGGAAACGGGTGGGAATAGTCCTACTGGGCCGCAGGCTAATAGCCCGGCTCACCTGCGAGTAGAAAGAGCCATCTTCTAGTCATCGCAGCCAGGACTGCAGAGAAGAACTGGGGATTTTGTGGGAGGTCCCGGGTATATATGGGGCCAGGAGGAGCCACTTTTCTGTCTCTGCAGTCCAGCGCCATCTACTGGATGTATAACCCAAGAGTAAGGAATATCTTCTGGAACAGGATGTGCTGTATACTTAGAATAAATCATTTTGTGATATCTAGGACCTGCGTTAGGTTCTGTAACAAAAGAAACCTTATTTAAGAAGCGTCAGGCTTAGTGGCGCTCAGTGTCCAAATAAAGAAACGGTAGTGTAGATGCGGCTGCCAGCTAGCATCTTATTTAACACTATCGGCGAAAAGGTTGCAGCACCGGGCACTTGAAGCAGCGCCAACTGACTGGCGCTGTAACTCAAGATCCCAATGGGCATCAACCTGGTGCTGCATCACTTTCAGCGTCTGGTGAAGGCTGGGCGCTGTACGCAAAACCACATTTATGAAACATACATACATCACATTCATCATACATACAACATACATCACATTCATCAATGTGGGCCAGGTTACTACAGCGACTGAGGCGCTATGTTAAAGCGCCCGATACCTAGTACTAGCGGTGGCTCTTAGCGCCGCTATACAGACGCTCATCTGCCGATGCCTGGCGTTGGTAATGATTCAGCCCATCTGTCTGCTTTCTGCTCTCTCCATGATGGCTGCTCCCTGTTTTTAATTTCTTGTGAACTTTCTTGCTTCTGCTTATGCACGCATGAGTAATGCTCTGCTGCTGTCTCAATTTAAAGGTTTCCAAAAGGGAAATTTACTGAGGGGACTGAGTATGATGAGTCAGCAAAAGGGAGCAAGTTCAATAGGATTTATCAGGAAATCACGGGGCAATCAAAAAGCAGGCAAATGTAACCATTGTCAGAATGTCCGTTTTTACTTGTATTAAATAGCATTGCTCAGATCAGATATGCTGAAACACCGACCACACACTTTAGTACTGCTTTAAAGTTTTACAACAAACCTTTTTAGTAGGCTGGATACCAATAAACATTCTGCACAAAAATACCACAATTAGTTACTACTTTCATGGACTTTCCCTTTAAACCGCTGATTAGATGTATGCAGAGAGCATGAGACTCCCCGCTTACCAGCCGCCTACTCTCACATCGCACATTTGTATGAAAACTCATTGCAGGAGGTGGGCGTGGCCTCAGTACCAAGCGCTTCTTATTGATTTGGGATGACCCACTGTCTTAAAACCCCTGGGATCAGCCAGTATACTAATCTCAACAGTGATCCCCCAGTACGTGCACGGGTCACATCCCTCCAAACGGCCAGCTGGCTAGTGCTCCTTTCATCTTTAACCCTTTAAGTGCCAAGCCCCTAATTTTACGTGGTTGCCTCTCTGTCCCTTAAGTGCCAGCCACGTAAAATTCACGGGCCTGGCTTTTACCCCTGCTAGCGGCCAAAGTTGAGTAAAGAAAAAAAAAATCTATTTTTTTTTCTTATGTCTCTGTGTATTTATTTTTATTGTTAACCCTTTGTGAACTGGTAAGGGATCCATGAGACCCCTGTACCAGTTCACAAGGTTGGGGGCTGGCAAGTCACCTGCAGCCAGCTGGTGACTTGCCATTAACCCCCGGCACCCTCAATTACCTGCCTCCCCAAAGCCCGGGGGGGGGGGCAGAAGAGCCCGGGCCCACAGAGGGTATGTGGGCTTGTAGGCTGCAGGGTGGGGGGCAACAAAAGCTGGCCCCTGCACCCTGTTCTACAAGCCCCCATAGATGGTCCCGGGCTGGTAATGCTGGGTAAGGGGAACCCGTGTCATTCTTTGGGGGGAATTTAAGAAAAAAGACATTTCATGTTAAAGCCTAAACTCTGCTGCAAAAAATATATATATATAATTTTCCTGAAAATTCTGGCAAAAATCACGGTTAAACATGGGGAAAAATGACCTGTCAACAGAGGGTGACAAAACTTCAAGTAGGCTGGCAATTAAAAAGGTTAATAGTACCTATGCATGTTGGGCATTGTTCTGCTCGGGGGACCTTGTGCTTTCAGATTTAGCTTGTTTTTCCTTGTTTGCAAATTGATATTTTAGGAAAACATGCTTTTTATTCTGCTTTTTTATATTTTTTTTTAGGGAAACCCTGTGCAACCTAAGAATTCTTCAAGGGATTACCCCACTACAACAAGCTGGGTATGTTTAGAAAGCTTAACATGTGTACTTTCAGAGAATATATGGTTTATGGGGGATATTCCAAATGTAAAGGGTTGTTTTGGTTCAAAAATTGCAAGGTGCGCATTTTGTCTGCAGAGCTGAAATTTTCAAGTAAAATGCGTTATGCGCATGCTTTACTTTGGGGTGTTTGGCAACTCTTCCCTTGACAGTAACTATGCATGTTGGGTACCGTTCTGTTCGGGGGATGTTGCTTCTTCAGATTTTACTTGTTTTTTCTTGTTTGCATATAGTTTTTGTTAGTTAAATGTGGCTTTGATTCTTCCTTTTTATTCTTTTTTAGGAAAACTCTGTGCAACCAAAGAATTGATTGAGGGATTACTTCCACACTACTACACCTACATAAACAAGCTTGGTACGTCTAGAAAGCTTGAGGTGTGTACTTCCAGAGAATATATAGTTTGTGGGGTGTATTTCAAATGTAAAGGTGTGAGGACTGTACCGGACACCTTTCTGTCTTAAGCTGATAATCCCCAATCTCCACCGCCTCTTCTGCCTATAGACAAGTCCCCGCTCGCAGGAGACGCGGATTGTGCCTCTCCAGACTCGGTTACCCCCAGGACTTAATGGGCGCAAAGATTACCAGCTTAAGGTGGAGACTGATGAACGGCAGGGAGTCCCAAATGTGGATGCCAGGAGGCGGAAGTCCAATAAACCGAGGTCAAACCAGGAGGTCACGAAGCGAGGTATCCAACGGAGGTAACAAAGAGGAGTCAAAACAAGCCGAGGTCAATCCAGAAGGTCACGGGGCGAGGTATCAGAAGGGTCAGGTGAAAATCGAGGTCAGGCAGGCAAAAGGTCAGGGCAGGCAGCAAGCAAGGATGGTCAGAAGTAACAAGCCGAGTATAACTGGAATAGGTCAATCTATCACGCTCCCAACAACCCAGAGGCTATAACGGGCACTGGGAAAATGGAGCAGCCTGAATATAAAGGGAGAACTGGCCAGTAGGAAAGGGGACAAATGGAAGGAAGGAAAATGATTGGTGCAACTTTACAGAACGGGAGCGGTCCCAGGAACTGGACTGCCCAGGCCAGACAGGCCGTCCAGTCCCTGGGTCCGCTTCCCACGAGGATGCCCAGGATAGGTCACTTTAAATCTGCCTCCGGCGGACGCGCTGGGAGAAGCGCCGCCGAGAGGCATAAACAAGACGTGCTCGCGCGCGAGCCACGCCAGAGGACCGCCGGACAGGAGACGGCCGCGGGCCGCCCGACGACGCACCGCGGGACCGGGGACGGCGAGGGGGTAAGAGCCTTACATTACCCTCCCCCTGAGGAGGGGCCACCGGACCCTCCAAGCTGGGCTTCAGAGGATTCTCCCTATGAAATTTCTTTACTAAACTCTGCGCATGAACCTCCCTGGCCGGAACCCAAGATCTTTCTTCCGGGCCATAACCCTTCCAATCAATCAAATACTGAAGGGAGTTTCGAAAAAAGCGAGAATCTAGAACCCGGGCAACCTCGAACTCCTGTTGCCCACCAACTAACACAGGACTCGGAGGATTATTAGGTTCTTGGTTCCTGGCAGGTTTAAAAAGGGAAACATGAAAGGAGTTACAGATTTTCATGGAGGAAGGGAGATCTAACCGATAAGTAACTTGATTGATTCTCTGTAGTATGGGAAAGGGACCAATAAATTTCTGACCCAACTTAGCAGAGGGTTGGCGTAAGGCCAAATTCTTAGTTGAAAGCCAAACCCAGTCCCCCACACAATAACCAGAATTACAAGAACGTTTACGATCTGAAAAAAATTTTTGTTGAAGGACAGCCTTGGACAAATGTTGCTGGATCTTATTCCATAATCCCGGCCATCAGGACATCCATTCATCCAAGGAAGGAACTCTAGAGGGTTGGTCCGACAAGGCTGAAAATTTCAAATCTTTACCATAAACACAATGAAAGGGAGAAATTCTAGTGGAAGAATGTGAAGCATTATTCAGCGCGAATTCAGCAAACGGAAGGAACAACACCCAATCCGTTTGAGTATCAGCGATGAAACAACGTAAATACTGTTCTAAAGACTGGCTCGTTCTTTCGGCTTGCCCATTGGACTGAGGGTGGAATGCAGAGGAAAGGGAGACGGTGAAGCCCAACTTAGCACAGAAAGCCCTCCAAAACCGGGAGACAAATTGGACCCCCCTATCAGAGACAACATCTTCTGGAATGCCGTGGATTCTAAAAATGTGAGTGATAAAGAGTTGGGCTAAGGTCTGAGCTGTGGGAAGCTTCTTTAAAGGGATGAAGTGAGCCATCTTGCTAAAGCGATCCACCACCACCCAAATGACGGTATATCCCTGGGAAGGTGGAAGATCCGTTATGAAATCCATGGCCAAA
The DNA here is from genome assembly GCA_027917425.1 of Gastrophryne carolinensis. Taxonomy (NCBI): domain Eukaryota; kingdom Metazoa; phylum Chordata; class Amphibia; order Anura; family Microhylidae; genus Gastrophryne; species Gastrophryne carolinensis. The sequence goes on from CM051234.1 coordinate 221,926,838, forward strand.
TGGGTCCAGGGGCAGAAAGGAATGGGCAGTGGTAGTAGAGAGCCCTCGGGGGAGTGTCTTAATGACTTACTCCGAGCACACACCTTACAGGCTTGGACATATTCTCGTGCATCTTTCCTAATGGATGGCCACCAGACTTGGCGAGACAGTAAAGCGATGGTCTTTTTGACCCCCGGATGACCTGCCGTCTTAGAGTCGTGAAAATGAGACAGGAAGGCAGCACGATAAGGAGGGGGCATGAACTGGGCAAAATTAGGCTTTTCGGGTGGAGCTTCGGACTGAAATTGAGTTAAATCAGGGAGTTGTGGTTGGACGGCGGCTACCACCAAAGTGTGGGGCAAAATGGGTACATCTTCCCTTTCTGGTAAATTAGAAAAAGAGAAACTCCGAGACAAGGCATCAGCTTTCACGTTTTTTGACCCTGGTTTATAGGTTATGGAGAAGTTAAACCGAGAGAAGAACAAGGACCAGCGAGCCTGTCTAGGAGTTAATCTTTTAGCGGATTGGATGTACTCTAAATTTTTATGATCAGTAAAGACTGTAACTGGGTACTGAGCCCCCTCCAACCAGTGCCTCCATTCCTGAAAGGCCAACTTAATTGCCAACAACTCCCGGTTACCAATGTCATAATTTCTTTCAGCAGCAGATAATTTTTTAGAGAAAAAGGCACAAGGATGAAGGCATTCAGGGGACCCACTGTATTGGGACAGTACTGCCCCCACACCAATCTCAGAGGCATCAACTTCTACAATAAATGGTAATTGGCATGAACAGACTGATCCGGCCAAACAGTAGGATACCCCCCTTTCTTAGTGAGATTAGTCAAAGGAGCTACTAAAGAAGAAACATTTTTAATGAACCTTCTATAAAAATTGGCGAATCCCAAAAACCTTTGCAGACCTTTCAGATCTTTGGGCTGCTCCCATTCTAATACTGCTTTCACTTTGGATTGATCCATGGAAAGACCAGTATTAGAAACAATGTATCCTAGAAAAGGAACTTCCGAGACTTCAAATTGACACTTTTTTAACTTAGCAAATAAACAGTTTTTGTAAGACCATGCGCACATGTTTGCGATGTTCCGCAAGAGATGCAGAGAAAATCAGAATGTCATCTAAATAAACTACCACAAAACGACCTAAGTAGTCTCTAAATATCTCATTCACAAAACTTTGAAAGACTGCGGGGGCGTTACACAATCCAAACGGCATTACTAAATATTCATAATGTCCTTCGAGAGTATTAAAGGCCGTTTTCCACTCATCACCCTGCCTAATTCTGATGAGATTATAGGCGCCCCGGAGATCAAGTTTGGAAAAAACCTGAGCCCCAGCCACCTGTGTAAATAGCCCCTCAATAAGTGGCAGGGGATACTTGTTTTTAATAGTGATGTTGTTTAACCCCCGATAGTCAATACATGGACGGAGTCCCCCATCTTTCTTTTCAACAAAAAAAAACCCTGCTCCCGCCGGGGAAGAAGATGCTCGGATAAACCCCTTCTTTAAGTTTTCTGCAATATATTCCCACATAGCAAGGTTTTCAGCTCGGGTCAAATTGAAAATTCTCCCCCTAGGAGGTATGGTACCAGGAAGGAGCTCAATGGGGCAATCCCAAGGCCTATGGGGGGGGAGTTTATCTGCCGCCTTTTCAGAAAAGACGTCAGAGAATTCCAGGTATGGAGTAGGAACCTTATCCGGAGATAATTGCGTGACACGAACCGGAAGTTCCAAACAGGTCTGAAAGCATTGGTGGCCCCACTTAACAATTTGCCCAGACACCCAATCAATTTGGGGATTGTGCTTCTGCAGCCAAGGCAATCCCAGAACTAAGGGGGTGTTAGGCATACTTAGGACAAGAAAACTGATGATTTCGGAATGACCGGCTCCCACTTTAAATGATACTGGTAGGGTTCTAAACTGCACGAGTCCTCCTGCAATTGGTGTGCCATCAATGGCAGAGACTCGGATTGGTGCGGGCAGGGACTGGAGCGCAATTCCTAAGCTCTGAGCTAACTCAGAGTCGAGGAAGTTCCCAGCTGCTCCAGAATCTAAGAGAGCCTCCAAATTCAGACATTTTAGACCAACTTTAATCTGAACCGGAATTATAACTGGAGACGATACATGAGGTGATACCTTACAGCCTAGGTGGGCCCCCTCGAAACCCCCTAGGCTCTGAAGTTTCCCGACGGCTTCTTAGGGCAGACTCTGACCATGTGACCAGTTCCGCCACAGTACAGACACAGACCCTCCGACAAGCGCCGACGTCTCTCAACTTCAGTGAGTTTCGTAGCTCCCAGTTGCATAGGTTCTTCGGAAGATTGCACAACTGGGGCCTCGGCTCTCAAAGCTGAATCGGGATGTGCCCCTTTCTCCAAGCGTCTTTCTCGAAGACGACGATCTATGCGGATGGCAAGGTGCATGGTCTCATCTAATGTCTGGGGAACTGGATAATTCACCATGGTGTCTTTAATGGAGTCGGCCAGTCCTAGCCGAAACTGGCCGCACAGGGCTGGATTGTTCCAACGCGAATCCACTGCCCAGCGCCGGAATTCTGAACAATAATCTTCGGCCGGTCGTCGTCCCTGACGTAGGGTACGAAGCTTAGCATCTGCCGTCGCTCCTCTGTCAGGGTCATCATACAATACCTCCATAGCAGAAAATAAATTATCTACTGAAAGACGAGCAGGATCCTGGGATGGTAGACTGAAGGCCCAGGATTGTGAATCACCTTGGAGGAGGGAGATAAGCAAACCCACTCGCTGCTCCTGTGACCCCGACGAAACAGGACGGAGTTGGAAATAAAGCTTACATGAGTCCTGAAAATTGGCAAACTTAGCCCTGTCGCCATAGAATTGTTCTGGGAGTAGAATTTTGGGTTCCGCTGAAGATGCGGCCGGAGCCCCTTGAGGACTGGTGGTAATAGGAGCTGGACGGTTCTCCTGGGCCGCAGCGCGATGAGCCAGGTGCTCCACAGCCGCCGTTAAGGCCTGCACCTGTTCCAAGATCTGGTCCATTTTTCTGGCCCGTTATACTGTGAGGACTGTACCGGACACCTTTCTGTCTTAAGCTGATAATCCCCAATCTCCACCGCCTCTTCTGCCTATAGACAAGTCCCCGCTCGCAGGAGACGCGGATTGTGCCTCTCCAGACTCGGTTACCCCCAGGACTTAATGGGCGCAAAGATTACCAGCTTAAGGTGGAGACTGATGAACGGCAGGGAGTCCCAAATGTGGATGCCAGGAGGCGGAAGTCCAATAAACTAGCCGAGGTCAAACCAGGAGGTCACGAAGCGAGGTATCCAACGGAGGTAACAAAGAGGAGTCAAAACAAGCCGAGGTCAATCCAGAAGGTCACGGGGCGAGGTATCAGAAGGGTCAGGCGAAAATCGAGGTCAGGCAGGCAAAAGGTCAGGGCAGGCAGCAAGCAAGGATGGTCAGAAGTAACAAGCCGAGTATAACTGGAATAGGTCAATCTATCACGCTCCCAACAACCCAGAGGCTATAACGGGCACTGGGAAAATGGAGCAGCCTGAAAATAAAGGGAGAACTGGCCAGTAGGAAAGGGGACAAATGGAGGTAAGGAAAATGATTGGTGCAACTTTACAGAACGGGAGCGGTCCCAGGAACTGGACTGCCCAGGCCAGACAGGCCGTCCAGTCCCTGGGTCCGCTTCCCACGAGGATGCCCAGGATAGGTCACTTTAAACAAGACGTGCTCACGCGCGCGCGCGAGCACGTTGCAGACCGGGTGCGCCCCCGCCAGAGGGAGGAAGCGCCGCATCAGGGGGAAGCCTGACGGGGCCGTCCAGCCGCGCTGAGCGGGCCGCGGCGCGGCCACCAGCACGCCCTAATGCCGCCGAACCCCGGACCCCACAGCAGCGCCGAGAGGCAGCCACGCCAGAGGACCGCTGGACAGGAGATGGCCGCGGGCCGCCCGACAACGCACCACGGGACCGGGGACGGCGAGGGGGAAGGAGCCTTACAAAAGGGTTGTTTTTCTGGAAAAACTGCAAGGTGCGTAACATAGTTGTATTTTATCTGAAAATCTCTTAAAGTGCTGTTTCAGTTTGGGGGAGTCTCCCGGGCAGGAAAGGGTGTCTACCAATACATATGTGGTACCATTGTAACCGGGAGAAATTGGGATTTCACACACAATAAGATTTCATTGACAAACTTACATTTTTTATCACAAAAAAACAATACAAATTGCAAAAAATAGATTTTTTTTTGCACATATTTCAACCAAAAGTATTGAGAATACACTAAAAAAGGCCAAACAAGACATTTCATGTTGAAGCTCAGACACTGCTGAAAAAAACAATATATCATTTTCCTGGAAAATCCCTGGAAATCCCTTCAAAAATCAAGGTTGAACATATGTAGCGCAAAATACTGAAACGTGGTCTGACAACAAAGGGTGACAAACATTTTAGGAAGGCTGGCACTTAAAGTGTTAATATACCACTCAGATGTAAGATGATTGGCTGGTGGTCCACATGTGTAGAGTGGGATCACCAGATTCAGGGTTTTTGTGAAAATCAGGGTTTTCTTTTTCTCTTTATGTTTAAGGCTCAGCTATAAATCACCCAGCAGCAAAAGCTTCTAATACTACCATACAATACAATGGTGGAAGCTACAGTTGAGACAAAATTAATTGGAACTATGGTGACAAATTCAAGAGCGTTAAAGTCCACAACATTTTACTGGAGTGCAGTGGTGCACACAACTTGTGCTATAACCATAACCATGGGCAATATAAACACTGGATTTAAACCATCTTTTTAAACATGCATAAAAGTACAATAACATTTTATAGAAACATTTTACAGCAAGTGGAAATAGTTCAGAACGCTTACAGCTTGTGGTGTTGCACATGAAAAGTTGCCTAATCTTTTAGGCAAAGTCACAGAACAGTTACCTTGATAGTAGAGATTATGTATACAATTCTTGGAATACTACAGCATGTACTAGGGCTCCTTAACAATTTCTCTCATGTAAATATTTTTGCTGCTATAATATTTTATATCAGGAAGCCCGAAAATGTTTAACTTTCTCTTTATGGCTCTTTGGAAAGAACTTTGTCCTTTGGCTTTGTTATTGCCTTTAGAAGATGGATAACAATTTCTTACACATTCCGCATGGTGTTTTTTTTTTAGCAAATATGTCTGGTTCTTATTAACTTGGATGTATAGCAGTATTAATACTTTTCTTATTGTTATTCAATTTTTTTTATCTTCACAAATTTTAGGCCAACTCATTTTCAGTTTTTTGCTCCCTGGGCTTGAGTGGAAGAACTTATCCAGGTGAAAAGAGGAAGATTTACAATAAAGTAGAGACAGTGTCTACAAATAACAACCACATAGTAACATAGTATGTAAGGCTCAATAAAGCCTATTCATCTCCTTCCAGTGGTCTAGTAGCCATAGCTGGAAATGTTGTTATATGCAAGGAGGACATTCAGGCTACTTTTGAATGTTTTTACTGTATCTTAGTCTCACTGCTTTTTCAGGGAAGAATCCCCTCCTATGTCGGTTGAGAAAGCACCTTTCCTCTAACCTTAGTGGATGCCCTCGGGTTATGGTTACACTCCGGGGTATAAATAAATTGTGGGACAGATCTTTGTATTGACCCAAATATATTTATACATAGCTATTAGATCACCCCTCAAGCATCTCTTTTCCAAACTAAATAAACCTAACTTGGACAATCTTTCAGGGTACTCTAGCCCCCGCACTCCTTTTATTAATTTTGTTGCCCTCCTTTGAACGAGCTCCAGTTCTGATATGCCCTTCTTAAGCACAGGTGCCCAGAACTGTACACAGTACTCTATATGGGGTCTGACCAGTGACTTGAACAGGGGTAAAATGATGCTCAGGTCATGGGCACCTATGCCCCTCTTGAACACCCCATCCTGTTTGCTTTGGCAGCAGCTGCCTGGCATTGATTACTACAGTTTAAGTTTATTGTTAACTAAAACCCCTAGGTCCTTTTCCATTGTTGTTTTACCAAGCATTTCCCATGTCCCAGAACTCAACCTTGTGGTACTCCACTAGTAACGGTATCCCAATCTGAGTATGTACCATTGCTAACCACCATCTGCTTTCGATCATTAAGCCAGTTTCCCATAAGGTATATGCTCCAAATGGAACAGCAAGCTTACCACATAAGGCAACAACCTGTCTCATGTGAGGTTGAGAGATTACCTCACTATTGACTATTCCTGAGTATTACTGTATTATGAAGGTCAGGTTATCCATCATCCATACAGATATTGGCTGAGGAGCATGTCCAAATTTTGATGGGTCTATGACTGTATATGAGAACCTGCTTTTATATATTTCCTGAGGTCTGGAAACAACCACATAAGACAACAACTTCTCTCAAAGGCGGTTCTCTCCACATTTCCCTCAAAACACCCCAATATTACTTGTATTTCAAAAATCAGCTAATTGACCATCTATGACGATATGTTGAGCAACATGGCCAATGTTTGATGGACCAATCCTTGTCATATTATTTGGGCAAAGTAACCAAAACTATAGGCGTTCAGCAAAATATGCAATTTTTACATTATTCAGGCAAGATGACTATTGTCTTCTTCCTATCTGGAAAAATACTCACATTTTCAGAAATGTTATGCGAACCAGCCTGCTTTTATGCCACTGTAGAGGGTTGAGTTTGAACATGTCATCTCAGCTTATGCTCCCTTTCTGACTGGTAGATGCTTATGGTACCATACTGAATACCAATAATTATGTCATTGATTCCAAAGAGTGCAAGTCAGATGGCGCTTCTTCTAACCAGCCTGATGTGCTTATCTTCTGATGCATTTGAAGTTTTTTTTTTTCATGCCTTTGCAAATATACTTTTTTCTAAAATTCTTTTAGGTAGAACTTTATTATGGCACCATTGCTCTTCAAATATGTTTTTGAATCACCTAGGATAATTTTATTTTTGCCTTTGCACTACTTCTTTTCATGTTTTACAACAGTTGATTGTATTTTTTATTGGACTTGTATAACCATAACCAACATATTTTATTTCTCTTTGTCTACCTGAAGGGTCTTTAATTAAGATAAAATTGCAGGTTTTTCGATGACTTCCTTTTAGAGTTATAAAACTTATCAGTGGCAAACTCATTATCATCAACCACTAACAGTCTCACCTAACATCAAAAGATGCTTAGCTCTAGGAAAGGGGAAGTAAAAGGCAACTGAAGGAACATTATTTGTTCAGCTGTATGGGATCCAGAAGGGGTTATGAAGAAATGAAGCAAATTAAGGATGAGTTCCCATTTCAGTGTTATTCTCAGAGGGAAATGAAGCTATATCTAATGGATTTATTGCTATAAGTTGTAACTCAAACTAAAATCTGTAGGCAAATATGACTCTAAAATGAAATTATTTGACCATGACAGCACTGCAGATATTTGCAGATGTTTGCTGCCATAGCCTGTACAAAATATTAAAGCTCAGCTGCAGCTGGGTTCTGGTTATTTGTTTAATACCCCCCCCCCCTTTCTTAATTTGCATCGTATCAGGAAATATTTTTACCCAACTGTTCCGCAAGTTTACAGTGTCTGGGCCCAAACTAGCATGGAAATTAATAAGCACCCTCCTGAAAAGAGCCATCACCAACCCAACATGACTTCCAATTATATTGCCAATTACGTTTGCTGCAGGATCCAGTCAACTTAGAAACTTTTTTATGAAGTGTTGTTTAGCATCTTTCTGCTGGCTATAGCGCCAGATTTGCAGCACCGGCATTTTTGTCTTTTCTGGTGCTGCACTGTGGAATACAATGGCTCTAGAAGTCGCAGCACCGGCTAGAATTTTTTGGGTACATATAAACAACCTTTATCATCAGAAGTGTGTGTGCCAGTCTGAGCCACTCTGTGGAAATTCCAAAACGTCCAATAAATATGGATGAACTGTCTAGAAACAAACTGGAGCAACATTAGCACATCCTATGTAGAGGCTGAGTGCAGCTGAGGCAAATAAAATGGCGCTGTGTGGTGTTGATGCTTCATAAATAAGGCTCCAAGTCTCATTGCACAGATGTCCTTAACCCTCTAGTGTTCTTCAACAGTGAAAGTACCCCAAAAACTGTTGTTGGATAAGCACAGCCTAATAGAGTCAATCAAATCAAATAAAATAAGGGGGTGCTAGAAATTCTGGTGCTTGTAAAACTCAATCAATGAAAGAACATGGAAGGGCCACTCTGGTATGTCCCATACATGCACCAAGAATGATCCGCACTCACCCTGAATAAATGGTACAAGGCAATTAACTATAAAAATGTTTAACTAATTTATTGAATGCAACAATGGATCAACGAAAGACCAAAATGGACATTACACAATTAAAAAAAACACATACACAAGACAATATAGAAGGAGGTGGGGGGAGGTTTAGGCAAGGCAGTGGTTAATAGTCAGTAATCACATTTTGCACATACTTAATTATATGCCAAATAGTATAAGGTACAACATTGCATGGTATTAACACCTAGCCAGTAAGTGTGGGTGAGTGCGGATCATTCTTGGTGCATGTATGGGACATACCAGAGTGGCCCTTCCATGTTCCTTCAACAGTGAAAGGACATGACCCCTAAATACTTTGGGGATTATTTAAGAAAGGCTAGTGCCAGGTAATTCTACCTAGCGGCACGTAGCATTGGGTGAACGCTGGGCGCTGTATGTGAAAGCACATTTAAGAAAGCGAATCTGGTGAGCTCCTGTAACAGCATCATGTAGAGTCACATGTATCACTAGAGGCGGCTCAGTGTATAGCACCGGTGCTCTAGGCTCAGGAGCGCCACGTATTACCTTCCACTCAGCGTTACTCTGTTATACATTTCAAGGGGGTTTCATTTGGTTGTGTTTAAATAGCATGTTGGGCAATTAAAATGTACATTTATTTTTTTTTTGCTCAAATCATTGTGTGACCTCTCCTGCCCTGCAAACAAACACTTTTATACATTTTTTTTATATTTTTATAGAGAATTGCATGTACAGGGCTAGTCACAGTGTTAAAACAATGTCATTCCATGTGTTTTCGCTCTGTTACTGGTGGATATGTGTTCAAAAACAGACTTTGACCACACAGCGTCTGGTGCTCTATGCTACAGCGGCGGCGCTGTGTGTGTGTAGAGTTTTCTTAAATATGGTGTGGAGCGCCGAGTGCTGGACGCACTGAGCTGGCACTACCCATCGCTCGCTGCAGCATTGTGCTCGTGTTAGATGTGGTGTAGTCTTGGGCGCTTTGACCTTAGAACACCACATGGCGTTCTCCATTGGCTCTGCAGTGATTCAGGGACAGCGCTTCTACAGCCCCCCCCCCCGCCCCCCACACACATCACATTCATCTATGCAGGCCACTAAGCGCCGCTATACAGACGCTGCCATGGTGATACGTGGCACTAGTAATGAACCATCCTCCAAACTATTCAGTTATCCTGTTAAACTCTATGTTCCCTTGTTGGTATATTTAAGCATGACTTATTGCAGTCTCCTGCATTCTCCCATACTGAATGAAGGACGTGGTGTGGCTATGCTAGGCATTCTGGGCTCATGATTAGCTTTAAATGTCTTATGGTTGTATAAATGGATACGTACACAAAATCAAGCCTGTTTGTAACACCAAATTTTGGAAATTGTAATAAAGGATGAAAAGAAAATGAAACAATAAAAATATATAGCCGCATGTATACCCTTTTACATGTTTCCAGATCAACCTTTTATGTAGCCTAGTAAACACACAACACTTTTGTAGGTAGTATTTTATTTGATTGGTTTAGCACATTCTTTTACAATCCATACTGCATCTGTAAACAGAAGCCACTGTAGGTACAGTAAGGAATGTGAACTTAAAGTCAATATTTGAGGGTATGAATTCCAATGGAAGTCGGACAAGACATATTGTCTGGAGATATCTGTCTCCCCTGAACCCTGTCATGACATGGACCAGCTATAACTTTACTTTATTCTCTTTATCATCTTTTATCATGAGGAACGGATCGCAATCATAATAATAAGAACATAAATTATTCACAAGAACTGACTTTCATTCGGGAAATGCCCTTTAGCAAAACTTTACAACTGTTTGCCTTGCTCAGTGTTTGCACTGTTGATGTCCTTGTGCCTTGGCAACTCATAATAATGTATATAAAATATCAGCCTTTGCGCTCCATCGCTGTTTATGGAGGTAACTGTTTATCAGAAATCCAACTGGACAGATTAAAAAGACTGCGGGGGGCCTGAAGTTGCCAAAGTATACTCCCTTTTTATTTCACAATTTTGGCCAGTGCCCATCACCTAAGACCTGTTTTTTATTGCAGGCACTTTAACATACTTGAACCCTTACAAGTTTGGCTTGCTTTTTTATTTGCTTGGCTCCAGTATAGGTATACTCAAGGTGCCGATCTTCAGGTGAGTCCTGTCCATTTACAAGCTCAACCAATGGAGAAGAGAATAGAATGAGTTACCATATTTATTTACATTATCTCAATTACCAATACCATTGATGCGTTTTATGTGAAGTAGGATCATCATTGTTAAAGGCCTTCCTTAGACAAATCTTAAAAGCACATGGCCACATACCTGGTCTGATTTTCAATACTTGTGCTTTACCAGCATCCCCCTAAGGGTTTAGAAAGCTAAACTTTATGTGATGTAGTTTTGGAAACAATGCACAATTCTCGCACCTTCCTTCACCTACCTATTACCTGTATATATATCTGTATTTCATTATTGCGTGTATGTGTTTTTAAATACTAATTGATTAATCATTATTTGAATTAGGATATTTAGCATCAAATACGTTTTTAGAGTTTATATTATTTGGGGGTTAGTGTTAATGTTTGATCAGGGTTAGGGTTGCTATTTATTTTTTTATTACATTAACAAGGTCTAGCCAGATTAAAGGTTTTTCTATACAGGCTTCTTGTCTGGTTCATTTGTGACTAAAGTCAGCTCTTAGTAATTTACCTAAAGAACAGTTGGTACTACTGTTTGATCAGTATCCACTACTGATAGCAAACCCAGTGAGATAAGAAACAATTTCAGTAATCTAATCTAATCTTCTTTATTATGAATGTAAATTGGAACAGTTCTATTTTTCTGACTTAACAAATATAAACGTATGCACAACTTTGTGGCATCTAAAGATGAAAGGAAGAAAACAACTGAATTAATACTACATACTTTCTTAAACTGTAGAATATGGTTATATGAACTAATACAATGCTCGAAATTCTCTCTCCTCCTTTCCACCCTAAACAATCATTTTAATATAGCTTTAATGCATTTCTAAAGCTCTATATATTCAACAGTATTTTATAATTCTAAAACGTTTTAGGAGTTGCTAAAATAATTTCCAAAGTGTCCCCCCTTCCTTACCAGCCCATTTTTGTTTTATTAATGTTTGCAATGGCCCTATCTAACAGCAAATAACTAACTAAAAAATAATAATTAGTGAGACAAACTTCATGCATTTGATTTAATTTTAACATGACCATAGACCTTTCTTTTGTGTCATTAGATGACAGATATAAATAAATATTAACAACTGTCACAATTTTTAAAAATGTATACAAAAAGAAAAAACATGTCAAAAGCCATTACTGTAGGTTTGTGGGTGGATGTTTTTTGTGCAGTTTGCTATGCTCAAGGAATGTCCTAAAATGTAGAGAGCTCATTATCGATTTGTGAAGGGCCTATTTTTCATTTGCTGGTCCTATGGCACCCTGCTACCAGAACAGATGTTATACAGTGCTGAAACATAAAAAACACTAATTAAGGCCCTTATTTATCAAGGGCTAGCGCCAGGTAGTGTCTGACGAGCGCCAGGTACCGCCAGCTATCGGCGGCTACCGAATCAAGTACGCCCGGCGGCGGTCACAATGACGCATTTATCACGCTAAATGAGGCTAGCGCCGGCGACAGCGTCAGCTAGCGCGGGGTTCATCATGTAGCGGACTGCAACGAACAGCGCCGCTGCTAATCCCATCACAGCGACAGGTATGACCTGGCGCTCGCTGGCGTGGTCCAATGCATTTCAATGGAGCAATCTTTAAATAATCATAATTAATTGCTATTACTGTTTTTTTTTTTTTTTTTTAATGTCAAAAATTCTGTGACCACTTCTGCAATGTTAGGTTTTTTTTTAAAGTAAAAAAAAAAAAAATGTGCAGAATTGATATTACAGGTCTGATATTCATGTATTCATATTACAAAATGTTTAGAAAAACTTGTATAATTTTTACATATAAAAAAAAAGGCTGTTTGGGGGTTAAAAACTACTTTACCCACATTGCCGCCAGCGATCTGGGGTTTAAACAAGGAATTCACAGCGCGAGAAATTTTTGAGCGTGATTTGTTAATGAATCTGCAGCAAGCCGTTCGCTCTGGCCATTCGCTGTCAGGCGCTTCCATACAACGTGGAACCTGTGAAACATCGACCCCTAACCCCGTATTCAACATTACCGCACACCGACTGAGTCGCTGTCAACAAGCAAACCCCGGCCAAGCACAGCGAATACTAGCTGGTGCTGTGAAAATCACGCTACTGGCGCTCATCTGTCGCTACCTGGCGCTATTAATGAATCGGCCTCCCCGTGACAACTTTTTAAAATGTTGACACCCCTCTTAAGTAAATGAAAACATTGGGGCTTTTTTAGGTGGCGAAAAAATGGAAAAAGGTGTGGAAATAAATGTGTGTGTATATGTCCCACAGTCAAGGCATTAAGGGTTTAGAAGACAGTTTCTACTAAAATAGCTTTGAAACAAGTAGATTCTGAAGCTTCTTAACAATTGAGAAAGGGTTTTTCATTCCCTTGAAGCGTATCTCCTTCTGGATACACAAACATCTTCAAAGGATATGGAAAAATTGTTTTACTTATTGGAGAGGCCCTCAGAGATATTGACACCCTAAAACAAGGGTGGACATAGGGAGACCCGGGACAAAGCCCGGTGAGCTGCTCTGCTTTGGGGCCAGTTGGGCTGCTGCTTTTAACACCCACATTCAATCCCTGTCCCTTCCTCTCTCATCCCTCTGTACTCAGCCTTACTGTACCCACAAGCCAAGGAACCCCAGGCCCAATGCTATAGCCCCAGCATCATTGGCATGCCAGGGGCTGGTAAAATCCAGGGCTGCTTTTTGGCCCCAGTCAGCCGCTGTCCTAAAATGGGTCACTAGCACAGGAATGAATTTAAATAAAACAGCAATGGCATTTGCATTATGGTCATTGTTATATCATTGGAGAAAGCCAGCTTCTAGGCAAAAAAATGTCCCTCCCCCTTTTTACCCCCTCTATGGTGCTGTTGCTGTTTGGTATGTGCCATGTTGTACTTATTCCTTAGCAGCAGACAGTACCCTCATGACTGAGCCCAATATGGGAGGATAAGGGGCCTGGCATATGGATGTACTAAAAACAGTGGCCCTGACTCATTTTCAGAAAACAGGATGGCTGGGATATTCCCCCCTCCCCTTTTTCCGGAATACACAACAGCCTTGGCACCCAAGAGCAAACACCTTGCGTGCCCGTCCCTATAAAAATCCCTACATGAGATGAGAATTTAAGATAAATGCTCCCAGTCTAGTAGCAAATATTAAAATAATAACTTGTCTGCCACAATCTGGACTGTAATTTCCTCTTTATATTACACTTTTGGTGTTAGTAGTATATACAGTAGCTAACAGCCATTTGATCACAGTAATAAGTGTTCTTCGATGTCTTGAATGTCAGCAGTTAACCTCACAAAACTGACAATCACAATACAAAGAGTGACTCTTAGTTAGCTGGGAAATGTCGGAAGAGTTGGCAATTTTATGCAATAAAGTTAATATTGCACAAGTCATACTCATGTAGTTAAAGTTTATGAACAGTTCCAGCCTGCTATGATGAAGGCTAATGTTGATACTACGGCATGGGTCAACAAGACACGCCTCAAAGATCTTTCAAACTGTGTGTATACTGTAAACAGAAATGAAAACCCGCGCATGAAATAAAATGTCTATTATCTGCATCTCTGCTGAACTGTATATGCTCAGAAGTAGCAAAGTTCAGACCCATATGGATAGCATACCTAAACACCCATCTCCTGACTTTCCAGACCATATGTTGTAGTGATTGGCAGACATGAAAAAATACCAATATTCTGGCACAGTTTGCAGGTGATTACAAGCACCCATCTTGTTTGGTATTCCCCTCATGCAGACAAAATATGGATAGTTAGTGGATTGGGGTCAAAGTTACAGTACCAACATAGGAGATTGAGGGCTTGGCTGACCCCCTTCAAAGAAAGCCATGAATTGTTTACAGTAAAACACCTTGATATATTCGATTAATCTTAAAATTGCTCCTACTGGGCAATCATTATATAACACATCCTGTACATTAAAAAGAACAATGTCCAAATACACATTGCCTCCTTTTTCTTTCATTGTGCATCCATAGCAGTATTACACATTTCCTTTATAACCCATCTAGGCTTGGCAGGCTAGATCGGTGATATACCATACAAACATCCGTTACTTGATTTGTTTCTTTCAGTTGCTATAAATACAGTGTCAAGGATGCTGAAAAATGCAGTCTGCAGCCTCTATGCTTCCAAGATGTTGGGAGAAAGAAAGGTCCTCACTGCTGCAAAGTTTTTTTATTGGAATAGGTAAAAGGTTTGTGAGGCTGGGGCTCACCACTTCTACAGTAGAGTGGTATGGCTAAAGGAATGGTTAATGTAAAGTAAAATCTTTTTTTTCCATATAATCTTCATGTACTCTTAAAGCAGACCTAAAATGTCCCTGACAACTTTGTGCCAAGGAGGTATCTGGTCTGTAACACCCACAACTAGTAAGCCCACAAATAGGAAATACTCATGGAACTCAATCTGCCAGTTCACCCACAAAAGATGGAACTCTACCATGCAATGCTGCAGTGTACATGGTTTCTGGGTCCCTGTTAGGCAGAGCTCCTCTACCTTTTGAACTTACTGCTGTCATTGTGTAGAGAATTACCCTGCAGGACTTCTGGAAGTGGGATACCCTCCTAGAAAGGCTCAAAAGTCTGTTTTGACTTTGGGACCTGTTCGATTTAGGGCCTTCCTGATAAGCCCAGTTTCCCTGTTGCCTTCATCTGGGAAACTGCAGACAGTATTACATTTTTCTACTAATCTACTAAGCAGTATGCCCCCTTAGAATTGAGGTGAAAGTTCCACAAATTTTTCATACAGCCTTCCAGGATTCTGTTAAGTACTATACCGAATTGATTATGGTGGTGGCTAGGAAAGAAATAGAAATACATGTCCAGACAGTCAGTCCCATTGTCTGTCAGATTAAAATCTGGCTTGTCAAGATGCTAGCTGAGCAGCCATTACCATACTATTACTTTTTCAGTAGTTCTTTTATTGTGCCGTGCACTCACATGACACTGGTTTGTAGGGTTTTCATGTTCTTTAACTTCTGAAAATACGTTAAAACAGCAGAGTTGTCCATGGCTAGGTCATGACCTCTGGGTCAAAATGTTAACCAGCAGTAGCAGTCGGAAGCAGCTATGTTGAGTTACAAGACCAAACATTTGTTTTCTCCTCATCACTACAGTATTTGCTGTCCATGACACCATCATGGCCGACTGCTGCCTTTCCTTTTCTATAATTTGTATGCAAGCCACAGTGCTGTTATATATTGCATGCCATGCCAGAATTTTAGGCAACTTCTATATAAACTGCATACCGTAGGTCACTCAGGTAAATTTCTAAGTGTACTACATTATAAAATATTGATCAGATGTGGAATAATGCCCTTGTGGAGCATCCGAATTAGTACAGTACTATCCCTTAGTTACCGATGGATAACATAATTCTGTGTGAACAAGATAGTAAATAACATTAGGGATCCACTTTTCATTAAACTTGATCATAATCGGACCACTCGTTAAATCATAAAACATGCCAGTGAATTTATTTTGCCAATGTATCTCACTAGCCTAATAAAATCACTATCACATTCAAGAGGGAATTATACACCCCTGCAAGGGCCCAGAAATATCCCATGTTTATTATCTGGCTATCCTGTTACCCTAAAACAATATTACGAGGCAGAGTATAAATGGAAAGTTCCCCTTTAATAATGAATGTGTATTTTTTTGTGTGCCAAATGTATTTATTTAATTATTTGCTTTTTTTTTGTTTCAATATTTTTATTGAAAATTTTCAACAAACAGTATTGCAAAGCATGTAACATTATACTGCCATCCCACGCAGGGGAGGTACAAAGAGAAAGAAAAAAAAAAGGTATCATCATTCGTCTCCGTATTATTGCAAAATGAGCAAGCCGGTGTCCGACAGTCCCCCATGACCGCCACCGCAGCGGGGCACGAGACCCTCGCAGGTATATTGTCCCACGCCCATCGCACCAGGCCCGCCGGGGCACGCCACCGGACAGCCGGACACCGCCACGCGTTTACACAAAGGAAGATCATTGCAGAAGAGAAGACAGTAGAACCGCAGCATGATAGGAGATGAACAGATTAGCCCCATAGGGTGGGCTAAGTGTAAAGAGGTGAGATATAGAAGAGGGGAGGGAGAGGCAGAAGGCGGGGGGGGGGGGGGAAGGAGAGGGGAGGGAGAGGAGGGAGGGGGAGAGGGCGGGTAAAGGGGGGGGTCGCATCCGCGCCCCACCAGGCACCACACACGGTAATTATAGCGCCTGCATGGTTTCGCCAGGCCAGGCGAATCTCATCCAGGGTTCCCATATAGAGAGAAATTTGGCATGGGAGTCCGTCAGAATACTGGACAACCTCTCATTAATGAGAAAGCCGTTCATCCTGGCCGACACCTCTGAGATCGGGGTGAACTGCGCCTTCCAGGCCTTGGCTATGGTCTGCTTGGCGGCCAGGAGGAGATAGATAAAAAGTCTGTGTTGTTTACTGGACAACTCCCGGGGCTTACAGTGCAGAAGGGCAACCCAGGGATCCTTCTTCATGCTGGATCCGAAGATTTCATTAGCCATCCTGAACACTTGACTCCAGAAGCGAGTCAGCATCGGACAGGTCCACCAGGTGTGCAAAAAGTCCCCCTCCGCACTGCAGCCCCTAAAGCACGTCCCAGCCTGTCCCGGGAATATCCTATTCAGGCGGCTCGGCACCAGGTACCAGCGGAGCATAACCTTGTAGGCTGTTTCCACTGCCAGTATGTTGATGGAGCATTTTGGGATGCGAGACCATATCTCTGTCCACCCCCTTTCTCCCACAGGTGGACCAAGGTCCCTTTCCCAGCTCTTCACATATGTGTGGGACTCCTGTTTAGTTTCGTTTAGTGCTGAGTAAATTAGGGAGATGGTTCCCCTCTGGAAGGGATTGTTGACGCAAAGAGCCTCAAAGGGGGTCATCACCTGGAAGGAAGGACGCAATTTTGTCAAAGGTAAAATCCAGTGCCTCAGTTGGATGTAACGAAAATATTCCCTGTGGGGGACACCGTACCTCTCCTGTAGAGCGCCAAAGGAACCAAAGCCCTCCCCAAGGAGCAGGTCCGCTATTTTGTATATTCCCCGATCTTGCCACCATTTAAATGCCAGTTTGTTTTGTTCTCCTGGGGGAAAATTTGGGTTGTCCCACAAGTGGGCCAGGGGAGTGTGGGGGGACATCAAGGAGGCAGAATACCTGACCGAGTCCCACACCGTGAGGGAATGTCTCATTAGGGGGCTGAGCGCTTTGGGTCTATGTCCGGGGTCTGTCCACAGCAAACTATCCATGGGTATCGGCGTGCAATTGGGGAGTTCAAGAAAAACCCATAGTGGGGGTCTGAGATGGGAGTGCATGGGGACCAACTGGGCGATCTGCGAGGCTTTATAGTATTTGATTATGTCGGGTACCCCCAGCCCCCCTTGTGTTCTGTGGGCCAGCATAGTGCGCTTTGACACCCTTGGGCGGCCCGCTGACCATATGAAGGCCAGGATTCTCCTCTGCATTACCCGGAGCATATACAATGGGATTTTAGTCGGCAGAGCTCTGAAGAAGTAAAGTAGCTTTGGGAGGATCGTCATTTTGACCGCATTAATACGGCCTATCCATGAAATCGGGTATGACTTCCAGGCCTCCATTAAGCGGGTTAGGGATTTGAACAGAGGAGGATAATTGGCCTCATACAGGCCAGTAAACTTGGCCGAAATGCGCACCCCCAAGTATGGAAGCGGTTCCGTTGTCCAGTGGAAAGGGAAGTTGGCCTTAATCTGGTCCACCACACCCACCGGCAGAGACACATTTAGTGCCCAAGACTTCTCGTTATTAATTGTTAAGCCCGAAACTTGGCCAAATTGGTCAAGGACCTTGTACAGGTTCGGGAGCGAGGTGACCGGCTGGGTGATGGCGAGCAATGCATCATCTGCAAAGAACATGGCCTTATGATGAACGCCAGCTACCTCCAGGCCCTTGATGTTGGGGGAATTTCGTATTGCTATGCCTAACGGCTCTATAGCCAGGATGAAAAGGAGCGGGGATAAGGGGCAGCCCTGCCGAGTTCCCCTACCAACACTGAATGTCCCCGAGGTAAAGCCTAAGTAGCGTACTCTGGCCGCGGGTGACTTGTAGAGAGCTCCCACCCAGTCCAGGAAACGCTGCCCAAATCCCCATCTCCCAAGCACCCACCGCAGGTAGTCCCAGGACAGGGAATCAAACGCCTTTTGAATGTCTAGGGAGAGCAGGAGGGCCGGGATGTTCCTGGAGTGTGCGTGGTGGACCAGATGGGCCGCCCTTCTGATGTTATCCCCGGCCTGTCGGTTTGGGACAAACCCCACCTGGTCGCCATGTATGAGGTCAGCCACGAATGTGTTCAACCTCGCTGCCAAGACCTTGGCCAGCAGCTTCACATCAACATTTATTAGTGATATTGGCCTGTAGTTTTGGATGAGTAGCCCGTCCTTATCTGGCTTGGGAACCATACAGATGTCCGCCAATAGCGAACTAGGGTTAAGCGAGGTGTCTGCACACAGGGCGTTAAAGAGATTTGAGAGGTGTGGCGCTAGGATCCAGGCAAACTTTTTATAATACAAGCTGCTGAACCCGTCCGGTCCCGGGGTCTTGGCGGTCTTTAGGGATTTAATGGCGAGAAGCACTTCGCTCTGTGAGATGGGGGCCTCCATCCTGTCTATATCCCCCTGTTCCACGCGGGGCAGATCAATCTGGTCGAAAAACTCATCCCGGGTAGCCGTACCCGCGTTCGCTGGGGCTGAGTAGAGAGCTGAGAGGAACTCCCCGAAGGTCGATACGACCTTGTTGGGGTCGGCCGTGACAACCCCCGAGCCAAGCTTCAGTTTTATTGGCAGCCGTCTGTCCAAGTCAGCGACCCTCAGCTTCCGGGCCAACATCGTGTCCGGCTTATTACCTCTTGAATAAAATTTCTGCTTAGACCACCTGAGTCTTTTCTCCGCCTGATCGTCCTGAAGCGTATTGAGCTCCAGTCGCAGTCTGTCTACCACCCTCTTATTTCTGGCGGTCGGGGCCCCCTTCCATTGCATTTCGGCTTGCTCGAATTTCAAGGTCAACTCCCTCACTCTCCTTTGTCTTTCGCGTTTCTCAGCAGAGGCTATAGAGATAATGTTTCCTCTCATGGTGGCCTTATGGGCCTCCCATAGGGAAATCGGGGAGGAGACCGAGTCAGAGTTGATCGAGAAGTATTCCTGAAGAGCCTCCTGGATCTTAAAACAGGTAGGTTGTCTAGACAGAAGAGAATCATTGAGCCGCCAGCTATAAGAGTGCTTGGTTGAAACCAGAAGGTCCAGGACTGCCATTACAGGACTGTGATCAGACCAGGCCGTAGCATAAATTCTAGAGTCTATAATGGCGGGTAGTACTGACTGGGGGACCAATATATGGTCTATCCTACAGAACGAGCCGTGGGGGTTGGAATAGAATGTAAAATCGCGGGCGCTGGGATTCTTTTCCCGCCAGACATCGCACAAGCTGTGGCCGTTGAGGATGTCGCGGAAGACCGCCGACTGGGCATCCGGGGCAGGGGGCACCGTCCCGGCGTGCCCTGTACGCCGTCTGTCCAGTCCGGGGTTAATTACTAAGTTTGAGTCCCCTCCCATTATCAGAACCCCCTTGGTATTATTCTGGATGACCGTAAGCAAGTGCTTGAAGAAACGGGTTTGGAAGGTGTTGGGGGCATAATACGTGGCCAGGGTGATCTCCACGTCGTGTAGGGTGCCCTGCAGTATGAGGTACCTACCAGTGGGGTCTGAGATCTCTTTAGAGCAAATAAATGGGAAATTTTTGCGGAAGGCAATCAGGACTCCCCTTTTCTTTTCTCTAGCGCAGGCGAGATAGGCCAAAGGGAAGTGGCCACTAAGATATCTCGGCCTAGATAGGGTGGAGAATCTGGTCTCCTGTAAGAAGATTACGTCCGCCCTACAGGACTTGTAGTAATGGAAGGCCTTACTGCGCTTAGTGGGGACATTAAAGCCCTGGACGTTGTGGGACACCACTTTAATATTCAACCCGGCCATGACGGACCAAACGGTGGAGGACGTTAGTGGCTGGTCTGGTGGAGCGCGGGCAACCCAGGTGAGGGGGGTGGGGCGGGGGAGGGAACGGGGTATAGGGAGAGCAGGAAAAAAGAGAAGAAAAGATAAGACACATATAAACAAAAAACCTTGGATCCATGAGCGGGGTGCTACCGCCATAGACCCAACCAGAATCTGGAGGGGTAAAAGTAGGACCATTGGTCAGGGCCGAGCATGGCCCTGATTGGACCATTTGACAACTTGTCAGATGGGGGGCTTATCCCGGGGACGCAGGACAAGCTTGGGGAGTAAGCATCTTGAACAGGCTGGGCACCGGGAGGTAAACCCGCAGCAAACTTTCCAACATTTAGTAGTAATATGGGGCACAATATTGAACAACGAGGGCTGGCCTGAAACAACATATCCCCATTTTAACCTTCAGCGAGCATAGAAAATTCCGAACTGGCAAACAGGACATTGCGAAAAGCACGACTGTTGGTGGAATCGTTCAATCCGCAGCCCACATCGCCGCCCGGTGCAAGGCCCAAGGCCACAGCAGGCACTGCGAAGCGGGCCCGGACCCGGGCCCCACCGGCAAGCCACCCCGGAGTACATGACGGGCCGCCACCCCGGGGGACCAATCTAGTCCACCACGGCGGCGCCCCCCCCACCAGGAAGCCAGCACAGCAAGGCCCGTCCACCAAGAGTGGGCAACAACTTTAGAGAAACAATCCGTGAATCATTACTAAAATTCAAACATTTCAAACAATTCAAACATTTCACCTCGGGGAGGTGGGTCATCGGAAGTTAAACGCTTTACCACTCAGGTGAGTCCAAGTCATCAGCCCGGGTCTCGTCCCGGTCTCACGAGGCGCCCGGCGACTCGGTCTTTCCTCCTACGGGGGCGTACCTTTTCCCATATGGGTTGGAGTGTTGATCGCCCAGGGGACTGTTGGGCGGCCAGCTCAGACGTGCGGGCCGGTGAGGCGGCAGGAGCCAGGCCCAGGCCCTTCATCGTGTCCCGCAGGCCTTCTGGTGAGTTGACTGTAAACTGGCGGCCCTCGTATGTGAACGTGAGCTTAAAGGGGAAGCCCCACCGGTATTTTATGTTGCGGCTCCGCAGAATCTCTAGGCCCGGTTTCATGGCTCTCCTCCGTTGCAGAGTTTGGGGTGCGACGTCTGGGAAGATATGGTAGCGTTGGTTCTGGAAGCGCAAGTCCCCTTTTTCTCTGGCCGCCAACAGGATTGCTTCCTTGGTACGGTAAAAGGTTGGTTTAACAACAATGTCCCGTGGGAGACCATCGGACCTTTTAGGGCCTAAGGCTCTGTGGGCCCGGTCCAGCTCCAGGCGTTCAGTAGGCATGGAGGGGATCAGTTCCTGTAGGAGAGCTGTGACCGTGGCTGGTATATCCTCTATCGATTCCGGGAGGCCCCGAATGCGGATGTTGACCCGCCTGGATCGGTTTTCTAGATCCTCTAATTTTTGCTGAAGGAAGTCCATGTCGTCTCTGAGTGCTGCTGATTCAGACCCCCTGCTCTCCATGGCCACCACGATGTCGTCCATCTTCTCCTCTAATGTGTTGGTTCTATCACCCAGGTCTTTAATTTCTTTAGAGTAGCTGGTTGTGAGCTGGGTTACGGCCGTCGCCAACTCCTGCTGCAATAGGACTTTAAATTTGGCCAGTAAGTTGGCGTCTCGCACAATCGGGTCAGAGAGCTCGGGAGCAGCCCCCCCCCGATCAGACAGCGACCCGTCATCCGCTGGATCGTCGATCAATAACTGGGAAAAGTCACTGCCTTTTGGCGAAGGCTGAACTCCATTAGAAAGTGATAGGGGTGAGCTGTCTGACAGACACTGGAAATGAGTTGTGGGTATAGAGGGGGAGCCGGGGCACTCCTCATCATCCGTGGCCACAGTTGGATTGCCACCTTCACGACTAGTGCCCTTCCTGAGAGCGGTGTGCCTCTGTACCCCGTGGGGGGATGGACCCCTACCCGGGGTAGCTCCCTCTTCCAGAGGAGAGAATGGGGGGGGGGACATAGATGCTGATGATGGAGGGTGGGGGGAACCCCCACCACCCCCGCAGTCCAGGGTATGACCTGCCGCCTGTGGCGAGGCACCCCAGGAGCGCCGAGTGTCAGGCGCCGATGAGCCGGGGGCTATTTGTGTGGGGCGCGGGGGGGCCCCCGCAGGACTCTGTGGCCACCCCCCCTTGGTGCTGAGTGGGGCCGCCATGCCACCCACCTGAGTTGTGCCGAGCTGCTGGGGGTCCGCTGAGTGTCCCTGGCCATGCTGTATGGGGGAGGTAGGCCCCTCCTCCCCGCCGAGCGCCGCCATCCTGTGCTGCTGCTGTTCCTCCATGAAGGGAGCCGACCACGGGGGAAACAGAGCAGGCTCCACGGGGCTCCGCAGTCGCCCCTCCACGTTACGGTGGGGGCTCACAGCCTCTCCCAACTCCCGCGCCTCCCCGTCGCTCCGGTCCAGAGTGAGCTGCGTGTGGGGGGCGGACTCCTCCTCCTTCTCCCTCCTCGCCGCCATGACAGGGGGCTGCCGCCCAGCGCGCCTCGAGGACCCGCCACTCCTGTCAGAGCCGTGGCCCTTCAGTCTGGCTCCCGACTTGCCCATATCGGGGCAGCAGGTGTTGGAGATGCTGCGGGTGCCCAACAGGTGAGTCCAAGTTGCCTGTGTCTGGTGCTTTCGCTGTCTCTGCGCCCCCGGGAAGCAGAGCTGTCCTAGCAAGCGTCCATCTTGCCCGGTAGCCGGCCACGCCCCCCAATTATTTGCTTTTGTTAGTAAATGTGGGTATGGAAGCAT
Organism: Gastrophryne carolinensis; assembly: GCA_027917425.1. Classification (NCBI taxonomy): domain Eukaryota; kingdom Metazoa; phylum Chordata; class Amphibia; order Anura; family Microhylidae; genus Gastrophryne; species Gastrophryne carolinensis. Next base: position 221,950,145 of record CM051234.1, read on the forward strand.
TTATATCCCAACTCAGAATAGAGTACAAAAAAATCTTTTTTAGTATAATTTGTCCAAAAATCCCTACTGCTATGTGATAGTTTTCAGGTGTGGGCCAGCGTTTTTCTACCGAGGAAGATATTATATTTTACAATCTTAGAAATAGAAGCAGTTTTGGTCAATTCAAAAACATTAAAAAGAAGTCTTTCCCAAATAGTTTGAATTTCCATTTTACTTCCTTTTTGGAAAAGTAATAGGCTGATGGGGATTTTCTTAAAAAAGTATTCTACTTTATTGTATGTTGGATTGCAAAGGCTTTGAAAGCTCATGCTTTCCAACTAGGCTTTCAAAATTATTTGGATAAGTCATTGTTCCCCAACCCTCTCCGAGAGAGCCACCAACAGATTATGTTTTAAGGATCTCCAAACAGGCAGCTCTGCAGCTCTCTGAACACTTAAACCAGACCTTCTCTAGCATCCAAAATTAATATAGTTTAAGTTTTTAGTCACTCACTTATTATTCTTTCTCCCACTGGGCTGAAACTGTGTTCAGGACTCTAGGATACAGGCACCACCATCTTGCCTCAGAAGCATCACATACTAAAGAGAGGAGAGTGGGGGGGGGGGTGGGTTATAGCTGTGCTTTGCACAGACAGAGAAGAGCTGGGGTCAGGAAACTTCATGGGCCGTCATCTTGGATTTTTAAAGGCTCAAAAATGCAGTAAATGCAGGTAGGATGATTTTTAAAATGGGCAATCTGTATGTCACATCCTGGCGAAGTAGTGGGGTCGCCACTACGCAACGCGTCGATGGGCGTTTAAGGGCTACGGCTCGTATTTATGGTGATATGATTCATTGTTATTAGTTCCCATATTACTTATGCCTTAGACATTGCACTATAAATGATCACTTTATTTGTTATTGGTTTTAGTATTTTTTGGCACATAGCTCCTGAATTGATATATATTTAGCACTGGCTGTTTAAATACAGCACACTTTGTTTACTTTGTCTGCATTGGTCACTTTACTGCATTGGCCACTTTGCCTCAGTTAAGCACTAGCACTTTTTCTACATATTAATGAGTTGAATTCACTATTATTAATTGGCATAGGGAACATTTACATCAATTAATTGAACTTTTTAAGAGCCTTATCATATCCTTTCTCCTTTTTAACCTGTGTTTTTTAAATGTATGTTATGTACGTCTTTTTATGTATGTTTTATGTATGTTTTATGTATGTGCTTATCAGTTTTTGCACAATAAAATAGATATATGTTATATAACAGTGTGTGGTAGACATTTATAGACACAGTAGGCCAGTCTGGGGGGCAGACTTCTAGTAGAGTATAATTATCCTCTAAAAAAAGGGAGTGTGTCTATGCCAGCACCTTTTTGTTACATTTATTTTCAGTGGTGCAGGCCCCTTTCTTTCTTGCAACAATATTAAGACCTGAATGACAACATAATCATTTTCAATGTATGGAGGGGTTTTGTGATAGTGAGGTTGTGGTAGGGAATGTTGTGAACTTTTAATAAACATCATGTTTAAGCTTGAGGCTTGAGAGTTGCATGTAAAACTGAAAGTGGTAAGTAGAGCATCTGATTTTCCTGGAATTAGGATTTAAAATCCTGAGGTCGCAGGACCTCATTAGCCAGGCAGGGAATACATAAAAATTTTAGTCTGAAGGCAAAGTTCTCTACTAAAGAATTTAACAGAACAAGAAACAGAAACTAAATGTAAAGACATTTGTAATAGATATATATATATATATATATATATATATATATATATATATATATATTGATACTTTTTCGGACAGCCCCTTATTGACCTCAAGCGACATTATGTAGACAGTTCTTTCTGTATTTGGACTGAATAAACTTGCGCATTAAACATTTTCCTCTACTTCCAACAAGACCTTTAAACAAAATAAAGACGCAGGGTGCCAAGACACTGAGAGGATGCCAGTCACAACTCGGCATGTGAGTCACCCTTAGATGGTTCTGTACAAAAGACGAGTAACTCAAAGCACTGTATCGTTCTTTGGATGTGCATATTATTAAACTATGTATTCATTCTGTGTAGAATTCTAACTAGTCACAAACAATAGCTTTGGCGTATCTCGGGCAGGTATTATGTGTGTTGTAAAAAAGCATGGCGGAATCCAAAGGCTGCTTCCTCTAAGAGGCAATAATGTTCCACTCAAGCTACCATGACAACAGACACGTGCCTCCATCACAGCAAACATCCCATTTATACAACGCCATGATATTCACTAAGGAAAAACTAAAAAACTGTAAAAAGTTAAGGCGAGTGAGTTTAGATTATTATAACTGAAAGTCTCTAAATTATCTTTACATATATATATATATATATATATATATATATATATATATATATACACACACATATGCAAAATATTTTTGTATTTCCCTCTAAAATTTTAATTTTAAACTAATGAAATGGTTTTCTGCATTGCTGAATTGAACCAGATAAGATATGATCCAATAACAAGTTAAATTAAAATAGATGTGGAGGCTGATTCACTACTAGGGCTGCGAAGTGCCAGATGAGCGTCTGTATAGCAGTGCTTAGAGCGAATGCTAGTAGACGCTGTAAGTGGTTATCGGGCGCTGTAACTTAGCATTGTGGTCGCTGTAGTAACCTGGCGCCATTGATGAATGTGATGTGTGTATTGGGAGTTGTAACAATAGTGCAGCGCTGCAGGGAGCGAGAGGTAGTGCCAGCTCCCTTTGTCCGGCACTCGGCGCTCCACACCATATTTAACAAAAAAGGACACACACACACAGCGTTGGCGCTCTTAAGCTGGGCGCTGTAGCATAGAGCGCCAGATGATGTGTGATTAAAGTCTGTTTCTGAACACATATCCACCTGTAACAAAGCGAAAACACATGGAATGACATTGTTTTAACACTGGGACAATAACACTTAATGCCAGACCTGTAATGACAATTCTGCATAAAAATATAATGTAAATTGGCAAACACGCTATTTATACACAACTAATGAAAGCCCATTGAATTGTATGGGAGAGCGCTACAGAGCAACAGCTACTACATGGCGTTCCTGAGCCTAGATCGCCTGCGCTATACTCTGAGCAGCTTGGATAAATACATGTGATGCTACATGGCGCTGTTAGAGGTGCTCACCAGATTCACTTTCTTAAATGTGGTTTTGTGTACAGCGCCCGGTGTTCACCAGACGCTGCCTGACGCTACCAGGCACTAACTGGCACTAGCCCTTCTTAAAAAACCCCTATAGTTTTAATAAAGGTTAAATAATACAATTAATCTAATTAAATTGCATATTTTAAGCTAATTAACCAATAAATTATTAGATTGCTTACACATCATACAGATGTACATGGCATACGTCACCAAGAGTTTACATTTTTCAACAGCATCTTGGGATGACTGAATTAGTGATAAAAGGTGTTTTGGGGCCAGTATAAGACTTCCACACTCCCAGGGAGGTCTATCAGTGGTGATAGGGGTTGTACCTAAAAGTCGTCATCCATGACAAAACAATTCTGCATAAAAAAAATGTAAAAAACCATAAAAGTGTTAGCAACACACTATTTAACACAACCTAATGAAGCCCCATTGAAATGTATGGGAGAGCGCTACTGAGCGACAGGTACTACTTGTCGCTGCTGAACCTAGAGCGCCAGCGCTATACGCTGAGCCGCATCTAGTAATACATGGCGCTGTTAGAGGCGCTCACCAGATTTGCTTTCTTAAATGTGGTTTTCACATACAGCGACCAGTGTTCACCCGGCGCTACGTGCCACTACGTAAGACTACAAGGTGCTAGAGTTTCTTAAATAACCCCCTAAGTCCAATCACCACACTGACACTACAACTTGTTATTCTGTCACATGCTCAATTATGTGCTACAGAATATCCAGGTCAGTTTTGCCTAAATGATTTGGGGAACATAGGTAGTGACAATGACAAGTATCTGTTTTGGTAAAGACACAACTGAGACACAAATGTAAATCATTTGCAGTTTTTTTTTCAATGGAAATAGAATTTGATTAATATTTTTAGTGTAAGGCAAAGGCATGGCTCTGAAATGGTCGTAGGTAGTAGATGGTAAGGCTTCCATAGTGAGTCCCTGGTTGACCATACACCTAGGACAGCGATACTCAACTGATTTATGAGTAAATGAGGTGGCAGGAGGGTGTTCTAGTGGTGATAGATAATGATTTCTGCAATCTGCCCTGTCCCTTATATTCAGGATCTTCATGTTGCCCCAAGCAGGGGTGCACCTCAGGTGGAATTGCAGAGGGGGGTGGCAATCACTGATATGTTTTTTTCTATTATTTTCACTCTTATTATTGGTTCTGTGGCAATAAGGGATGAGCTGTTTTTAAGTCAATCATTGGTGGCTCAGAGTCCTCGTCCTGACCCCCACTCCCCAGATTGCTCTATCGAGGAGTGGAGGTAAACATCTTGGGGACACCTTTCTATAGTTTGCCTCAGGCAGCAGAGAGACTGGGGTCCCCCCCTGCTCCAAGGCCCTTAGTTCCAATGGCTGAAACATAGAAACATAGAAACATAGAAGGTTGACGGCAGAAGGAGACCATACGGTCCATCTAGTCTGCCCTTATGTGTATACTGTATGTTCTCTTTATCTTAGGATAGATGTGTGCTTATCCCAGGCATGTTTAAATTCAGTGACTGTTGATGTTTCAACTACCTCTGCTGGAAGTTTGTTCCAAGCACCTACTACTCTTTCTGTAAAATAATATTTTCTAACATTGCTCCTGATCTTCCCCCCGACTAGCTTCAGGTTGTGCCCCCTTGTTCTATCGTTAAGTTTCTTCTTAAAAACACTTCCCTCCTGAACCTTATTCAATCCTTTCACATATTTAAAGGTCTCAATCATGTCCCCTCAACATGCAGGAATGTCTAGGCAGAAACAACTCTATCCTCACCTGCAGCTCCTACATGCAGTGCTGGCAACTTTATACTTACCAATGGAGCCAGAGATTCCTTCTTTCTCTCATGAAGCCTACAAGCCTACTCCATTCATTGCAATGGGGAGTCATCCCAAAGCTGGTTCAGCACACCTGGCCTCTGCACGCCCTCTCCATTTCAATAAATGGAGTAGGAGTATTTCTCTTCCTGCTTGGAATGTCCCTTTAAGTATTAAATATGCTCAAGCCATCTTATGTGGTCCCTGACCTGCCATGTGGAGAGTTGGAGGGTTAAATAGAACTGCTGTGTAAAGGCAAATAGAAGCTCAGTAAGGATGATGAGGGGTTGCAATTAGAGAGATATGGAGGGGCACGTTGGCAAATAGAGGTGGCAGCAGTGGCTTGGAGGAACGTGGTGACACCACCCCTGGTTGAGATCTCTGGCACCATAACAAGATAAAAGTTTTTTCTATATTTACTTGTATGTTTAGCATTGGTAGACATTCAGATGGGTTGAGCATTGGGAACACAGTTACCATTTGGGAATGTTGGGGAGTGGGCAATATACATGGGACCCATATGTTAGGAGAGGTAAGGCAATCAGCATGTGCATTGGTAACATGTGGGGATTGTTACATATACATCTGGTAATGGTAAAAAAAAAAATCTATGGCGTTTGTGGAGACAGTGGGTATCCTGTTTGGTGTAGAAAAGCTTTGTTATGTTATTTAAAATGAAAAATGCGAAAATCGGAGCCTATTAACTGTGGCCAGTTTCTAAATCGCTAATAAGGACCGCACTTTTCAAATAGTTGGAAAACCCTGCTTCAAATTATTTATTCCAATAAATGTGCTTTATGTTCTATATAAGTAGCCCTATTGCTTATATAATGGTGAGAAAACATCTGATGTTATGATTTTACCATAGGAAATGTATTACTAATTATTGTCCATTTATGAAGGAGTCAGAGCTAGAGCTGAAGTCGGAGTCAGGCTTTGGCTTAGCAACTCCACAACCCTGATGGCCACAGTGGCTGTGGGCATACAGCTGTGCTGTATGTTCATATTATTCAATATGCAGATATAACCTTGATCTAAATAGATATAGAGATTTAAATGGGTATTTAGACTGATATTGCCTGCCATTATGGTGGGGTTCATATTATAACATTTCAGAGTCTATAGTAGAATTCTGCAACTGAAGGACCCTGACACCTAAATCTGGACTTCAAAAGCCAGAGGGCCCTCGCCACCACGGCCCGGGTTTTGCATAGTGCCCGATTAGAGAACCCCTGGCCCGCATTCTGCAGGCAAAGAACGGGCATCAGGAGCAAGGGCAGGAGTGGATATCCAGAATCCCCTGAAAGAATTTAAAAATACTAACATAAAATACACATTCTAAGCTACAATATTGTTTAACATGTCATCAAGGGCTAAAAACAGCCATAGGTTAAGTCATGAGTCATCAGCTATATTCATTGCCATACAGTGAAAATGGATTGATGGAATGTGAGCAAACTTACCCAGGAGCCATCCACCAGATAATTCTCCTGACTAAAACTGACGAAATAAGCCGGAGCTCTGCAATATATATTTTAAGCTGGGTGCTGTCCTAGTGTCGGAAGAAACATGGCAGAGAATCTGTGTCCTCTGTCCAACTCCTGATTTGGGCTTCCGCCACTCACTGCCACTGCAGGGGAGTACCTTTTATACTGGTGGAGGGAGCTTATGTCAGCTCACTCACCAGTATAAAAAGCCCGAGATGTCAGAAGCTGTCCGTGAGGCACATAGTTCTCTGCCATGATGAAGACCCTGGCCCAACCATCGGAGGCCCACCAGGGGATGTTGGAGACTCCCATTGCTGGAACCTGGGTAGAGATGAAAGCTTTTTTTGTCTCTAAATGGGGGAAAATGCCAGCCATGTAGCATCTATGTGGCTGGAGTGTAAAGGGTTAACGGATCTAAAGAGGAATTATTTCACTGAGTTAAAGGGGGCCTCTAACATTAATTGTGACGTTTTCTATAGTTGAAGGGGTTTTTCTATCCACTTTCAAATACATTAGCTGGCTAATAGATGGTGACACATTATCTACAGACACATTACTGGTGTTAAATCCTTTTTTTTTTTTTTACCAAACAACGGGGCTTGTCAAATTGGACCTGCACTTTGCCAATATTCTATCCATTCATTCATTGTAGACTGCCCAGGCTACCAAAGCTGCTAAAATAAAATAATGTCCATGACTCTGAGCTGCTATCTACATTTCTTAAAGTGAACTATTTGTCTTTGGATACAAAGACATATAAAAGTTTCTGCTGTGTAAAGTCTAAAAAGAGGCTCTAAGTAAAAAAAGTAAGGAAAAATATGGAGAACACCATATAATGCAAAGGCTGTTCCTTTAAATAATTTATTTTGATCTTTCTGAAGTTAAAAAGGCAATACCGCCCCTTTAATAGCTCCTTTGTGCTAACATTTACCTTAACGTTGGCGTTTATCCTTGCATTTTATTTTGGGTTTTATAGGGGCAGGTGAGACAAGTTAGGTGATATGGCCATCACAGCATGCGAGTTTATTACCCTACGTATTTGTTTTACCTGTTTGGTGACAAAACACATTTACAGAGACTAGAGTTGCGATTTTGGATTACACTTTACAAGTCATTTGCTTAACCTAATAGTGTTACACTATAAGAGGAGGGGAATCAGTTGGGTGGCAGAAACGTTCCTACATTTGTTTTATTATTGTCCAAAAATCGGTTAAGATTACGCTCGTAGCCTCCCAGCCTTGAAAACACCTGGCAGGGTTAATAAATCATCATTAGACAACATCAAAATGAAGGCAAATTCAGTTGCAATAAATTTTATTGCGGGTGTGAAGTTAAAAGGACTGATTTCTTTCTTTTTAAGAAAATTAACAGTACGTTTTCACCAAAATGTAGCGTACTGTGTATATAAATATATGTTTGTCCTGTTACAATTTTGTCACTCGCTTTTAAAGTGCAGGTCATGATCCAACCCACACATCCCTGCAGTAAGATTCTTCTGCTGTTAGTCTCATGGACCCCCACAGTGCATCTAAAACTATAAGCATGCAGAGCTTCCGCATGCATACTACACTTACACCAAACCAACACCCTTACAACAAACTCATATGCTCATATGCAGGCCTCCCCGGGGCAATTTAGATTGCTGCATATAAAAAATGATTTAATTTTTTGTTAACTCCCGTGGCCGATTTCCAGATGCTTTGTGTTATGCGTTATGTTGATTAAGTCCAGGCAGCAGCACAGCTAGGATGCTGCAAAGGGAAGAAGTCTTCTGGGTGCTACCAGAGTGTCATGGCCCAGAGAAAATCATTAAGATGGCCAGGAGAAAATCATTGAGATGGCCAGGAGAAAATCATTGAGATGGCCAGGAGAAAATCATTGAGATGGCCAGGAGAAAATCATTGAGATGGCCAGGAGAAAATCATTGAGATGGCCAGGAGAAAATCGTTGAGATGGCCAGGAGAAAATCATTGAGATGGCCAGGAGAAAACATTGAGATGGCCAGGAGAAAACAATTGAGATGGCCAGGAGAAAATCATTGAGATGGCCAGGAGAAAATCGTTGAGATGGCCAGGAGAAAATCATTGAGATGGCCAGGAGAAAACATTGAGATGGCCAGGAGAAAATAATTGAGATGGCCAGGAGAAAATCATTGAGATGGCCAGGAGAAAATCGTTGAGATGGCCAGGAGAAAATCATTGAGATGGCCAGGAGAAAATCGTTGAGATGGCCAGGAGAAAATCATTGAGATGGCCAGGAGAAAACATTGAGATGGCCAGGAGAAAATCATTGAGATGGTGTTTCAGCTTACAGTGGATGCAGGAGCAAATGTAAGTGCTGACAATGATTCAGTATTATGCATGCAGGTGGAGCAAGTAAGATTTGGGGAGTTTTTGTTTTCCAACTATGCAAGGTTGTTGGTAATGTTTAAGTGATGAAAATTCCACTCTTTCTCCAATGAAAGGCAGCAGGTTCCTTTTAGGTTCCATAAGGCTGCCTAAACATGGAAAGTCCTAAACAGGGATGGACTTGCCACAAGGAGAGCCAGGGAACACATATTGGGTCACACTGCTTTGGAACTCACCAGCTCTCTGTTTCCTGACAGTACACTGCTGCTAAAATAGTGATGGGCTCCAGATCCAGGTCAAAGATAGATTTGCTGCGGATCTTAAAAGAACGTTCGAAAATAGAGCTCTGCTTTCCCTTTTCTTGCATTTGGGAATCATCTGACTTGGGGCTGTATCGGATTATGTTGGCCTCCATAGACACCATTGGTAAGAATTTTATGGGTCACACTGGATGAGCAAACACCCTGTCATTGTCACTACCTGCACTCCTGCTTAATAAAGGTAGACTGGACTACTAAACCCAAAACCAAGAAGAAACACTCTTAACCTTTCAACCGGGTTTTGAGGCAATGCATCTTTACTGATGGGAAGCACATTGACCTTATAAAAGTTTGACACATGAGGGGGGGGGGGGCTCGTGGGGGAAGTCATTTGATATCCTCCAAAAGGGGTGACCCTATTATGGCCTGCCTAAAGTTTGCAATCAAAATTGATTATTCTATGGTATGGGTTCCTAACTGGTTCATATGTGGGCTCATACAATGCACATTCAAGATCAGAGGCTAGGTTTTCCCTGGTATGGGTTTTGAGCCGTTACACATGACCGCATCACAATAGTTTCTGTCTATATCATTAAAAATCATTTTTATTATAAACATTAAAAACTTCTTTTTCCATTTTCATACTATTTAAGTCACATGATAATAATTAAACACATGTATATATCCAATAAATAATTTCTCTCACCATTATGGTTCAATCTATATTTTCGTTTTTTGTAGGACAGACATGTTTTGCCCTCCACGGGCTTTTTCAATGCCCCTTCATTTTTGAGATGTTCTAGTTACCAAAGGGAAAATGGTAGTGCGTCTCACAATGATTAAATATATCACACGTTCTGATATTTGAACGATGTAAAGATTTATTGGTGTGCCTTGTCTTGTGATCAGATGTGCCTTGTCTTGTGGTCAGGGTATTCACATTAACACTGAATGCACATGCTTGGAAAGCTGCACATGCGTGAAAAGTGGGAAGTGCATGGATTGCAGTCGCAGCGGCTTGATGGTTATGCCCAGCGGGGAAGAGGGTGGCCTCTATGGAGTTTGTTATTCCTTTCCCTGTGTTATGATTGAGACCTTTAAATATGTGAAAGGATTGAATAAGGTTCAGGAGGGAAGTGTTTTTAAGAAGAAGCTTAATGATAGAACAAGGGGGCACAACCTGAAGCTAGTCGGGGGGGAAGATCAGGAGCAATGTTAGAAAATATTATTTTACAGAAAGAGTAGTAGATGCTTGGAACAAACTTCCAGCAGAGGTAGTTGAAAAATCAACAGTCACTGAATTTAAACATGCCTGGGATAAGCACACATCTATCCTAAGATAAAGAGAACATACAGTATACATATAAGGGCAGACTAGATGGACCGTATGGTCTCCTTCTGCCGTCAACCTTCTATGTTTCTATTCAGGAGGTCCAGATCTCAAATTGCAGGCAGTAAGGGGCTGCGTCCTCCTCTTCCCTCTCCCATGGCGTTCTGTTTATGATAAAAACAATTTTAATGATATAGACAGAAACTATTGTGATGCGGTCATGTGTAACGGCTCAAAACCTATGCCAGGGCAAACCTAGCCTCTAATTTTGAATGTGACACAGAATGAGACACCTTTAGGAGTAACTCAAAACTTTGTTTTCTGGGAGGGGTGCAACACTTTTCAGTTATTGGGAACCTTAGCAATCCTATATAGCTTGCTCTAACACTTTTCCACAATTTGTAGAAAGAGAAACAGAATTTCGGTTGCTCACCTTCCCTATGAAGAGAAGGGCAGAAGGGAGAGTAGTTGGAGTTACCCACTGCCGGGGGTCAGAGGAACAGAAGATTGCTGAGAAAAATTAATTGAAGGTGCCAGAGCTTATCCAGTAGTGAAAAGATAAAACAAACCCTGTATCAAGCCGAGGTCAGATTCCAAAATGTTAGAGGAAAGCCTGTTTTTTGGGGGGCTCTGCAACGCCTGTTCCCACTTGTAACCCTGGATTTTCTAGCCTTAGAAGCCTTAGAATATCCATGAGTGTTTATATTATCAGGTCAGTAGGATCTTTATGGTAAGACCCTGTCTTTTCCTTGGAGACTGAATGGACTGAGTTTTACTTGTCTGATTCCTAGTACTTGTGATTATCTCTTCTGATTACTCAGACTGAACCCAAAATATATATATATATGCTACCAAAAAATCCATGGGTGTCATCAGTGCCAAAGGGCTGGGGCCAATCCTCAGGTCCAAACATGGGTGATGCCTATCATCACAAGCACTAAGGGAATCTAAATCCCTATAATATGTTGAACCATAGTTCTGGAGTTGTGCATACAAGCCACTGTGTTTCGGTGTTCACTTTTTCAGTGCTATTCTGCTCGTCTCTGTTCACAGAAGCTACTATGGCAAAGAACACACTGTTATAGTGCCAATGTCCCATTCAGACTTTGGAATGGAAGACTGATGAGCAGGACCAAAAGGTTTAATGCTCCAACGAATAAAGAATTGAAATCTGAACTTGAATGTTCAGTTCTATTTTTTTGTGTGCCAGGATTTTTTAGTAGCTCATGCCATTAGAACATTAAGAGGAGAACTTAGAAAATGCACATTTCCTGTTTCTCTGGGTGGGTTGATTTAAGCTGTTTTTATGAAAACAGGCCAGTTCAGCCTACTTCTGCAACCAATGATGTAGCTGACAGAGGCAACTGCTGTCTGCACTTTAGCAGCGACAGTGCATCCCTGCTTTCCCAGCTCTCCATATGATGACTAATGACCTATCAAGCTAGAGTGCAGGCATGGGGATATCATAGGGATAACCATCCTTATGATTGGTTCACTGGGCTGGGTCTCAGGAGGCCCTCATGCTATTTCAACTATTTCAACAAAATACAATGCAAAGCAAAGCAATACAAAGGATGTATAAAGCAATCAAAAAACATCCATTCAAACACAATGGCAAAATAGCTAGTTTGCTGCAAATGCATGAGTGTGAAAGAAGCTTAAAGTGGACCAATCCGCAGGATTTTCACTATACAGGTGATTGGGATGCCCTGCTGTGTGAAACTCCCCAGATCGCCCACCCAACTCACCTTTCCACCGCTCCAACCGTGCATTCGTGCGCTCTCATCCAATAAGTGTGTCAGGCCATGCCTACTAATGTGCGGCATAAAGCTGTTGTTTTGGACTGAGCAGTGGCACAGGGAGCAGCAGAAGCTACATTCCCGGTTCCCCTGCGGAGTGCATGTCTGGCTAGGGCAGGAATGCGCATAGCTGCAGGTATTCAGCCTGCGATCATGGAAAGGGACCGGAGGAATGCAAGGCGTCTGCAGGTGATCTGGGAGGGGTTCACAGGCAATCTGGGAAGGGGCATCTATTCGGCTTGTGATTGGTCCACTTTAAAACAGAAATAGTTGCTGAATGTTACAAGCTCATTGTGAGTTGGCAAACCATGGACTATGCAATTGAATCGGAGATGTGATCATCTTAATTTAAAAGCACTCTGTTGAAGCTAGGTTAGGCTTGCTTCTTGAAGACATTTAGTTAGTCATTCCAATAGCTTTCTCAATTTAGAAGGACTCTAGGAACAAGTAAGTAGTAGCTCCAATCCACTAGCGAAACACTTTCAATAAAATAAATAGCTGTTGTTTCCAGCCGACATCACTCCCCTGTTCCTAGCTGGGCGCTGGTGGTGCCATTCCGGAATCTGTGTATCGCCCGGGAGACATGTTCTGTGTGTCCTCCTGTGGTGCCTGGAACCCGTTTGTTGTGCACATGCTGGGCCCTGGGCTTCCTGTGGTTATGGTGGGTGGATGAGAGGAGAGGGGGGATGACCAGAGCTCTATTGGCCATAGAGGGATGTAAGTACCCATTTTAGTACAGCGCACTTTGTGGCACATGCATGATTAAGGGGGTTCATTAAGCCCAAAATGCATAGTGAAATGTAACTAGGGTGGGACATTTTCTGGATGTCTTTAAGGTGCTGAGCTTATCTGTTAATTTACTTTTTTATTTGTTTGCAAACCCTGTGTTTTAAAAGAAATATTTTTTTGCAATATTATTTTCTGTAACAAAATTAGAAACCATACACAAACGGGTGTGTTTGGTGTACAGAGCAGAGAATTGGTAATTTGTCAGAGGCAGAGATGGCGTGCCCCATTCCCAAGCTCACTGGTTTAACTCCTTTTATAATTCAGCCTCTTCAGATGAGGGGATCACTTTCTTGTGTTCCAGTAGCTAAAGATTTACTGGCAGTGTTCTCCTCTGGGGTGTGACTGCTACTTAATTTTTCCAGACTGTTATGCCAGGGGGGAGGTGGGGGGAGGTGAGCTCACCATGCGATACTGTTAGGGCGAGCGCTGCGCGCCCATCTCGCAGCACTTTAATTACCTCCATGGCTGCATCCAGCCGTCATCCATCTCACAGCACTTCCCTCACCTCCATGGCTGCTCCCAGCCGTCTCCCTTCCCCCCATGCTTCCTCCTCGCATGGTCAGGTGTGCGCACGTCTCCGTCCACTAGAGGGAGCGCGCACCGGATTCCTGAGATTTAAAGGGCCTGTACACCACTGATTGGTGTCTGGTCATCCAATCCTGCATCCACTTCCCCTATTTAAAGGGGCATTTCCTTTCCGTCAGTGGTCTTGGTCTTTCCATGCCAGTTGTGAATCAGTTGCTTTGGATTGCTCACCCGTGTACCGACCTCTGCCTGTCCCCGACTCTGAACCTTTGCTGCCTGCCCCGACCTTGGCTACTCACCTTTACCACGAACCTGTGCTGCCAGCCCTGACATCTGCCTGTACTCACTACGTCTTTTGCCGGCCCCTGTGCACCACGCTGAACCTCGGCTAACTGTGGAACTGGGCCGCTGTTGGGGGGTAGCGACCTGGGGGTCACTTGCCGCTACAAGACCAACCTGCCTTGCGGTGGGCTCTGGTGAATACCGGTGGCCTCTTAGACTCCGCTCCCCTGACTCGGCACTCGCCATCAGTTCTACAGTCAAAGCGGATCCACATCCAAGTCTGCTCCACCCGGTCTGTGACAGTAAGATCCAGCCATGGATCCCGCTGAGGTGCCGTTGCCTGATGCCACTGAATTGCCTGCTATTGTGGCTATGCAGTCCTGCCAAATTAATCAGCTCTTGGCTATGATGCAGCAGTTACTATCGATTCAGCAACAGCAAGTACCACCACCGGCCCCAGATTTGCCGCCACAGACTCCTGTAGCATCTACAGCTAGAATCCGTCTCTCCTTGCCGGCTAAATTTGACGGAGATGCCAAGTTATGTCGAGGCTTCCTTGCTCAGTGTTCCTTGCATTTGGAGATGTTGGTGGATCAATTCCCCACTGAACGAGCTAAGGTGGCCTTTGTCATTAGTTTGCTTTCCGGAAAGGCCTTGGCCTGGGCCACTCCCTTGTGGGATCGCAATGACCCAGTCTCTTCCAACATCCACACCTTTGTCTCAGAGTTTCACCAGGTCTTTGAAGAACCAGCCCGGGCTTCATCTTTTGAATCGGCCCTTTTGAATTTGGTCCAGGGCGACTCGTCTGTTGGGGAATATGCCATTCGGTTCCATACTCTAGCATCCGAGCTGTCTTGGAATAATGAGGCCTTGTGTGCCTGCTTTAAGAAGGGACTTTCCAGCAAAATTAAAGACGCTCTAGCTGCACGTGATTTGCCTTCATCTCTTACCGACCTCATCCAGTTGGCTACGCGCATTGATGTGCGTTTTACTGAAAGGCGTGAAGAACTCCTAGGAGGGCATTCCGTCTGGCTCCCGTGTTTCAACACCCTTTGTCCGTGCATGTGCCTTCCAGTGAAGAGGCCATGCAGGTCGACCGATCTCACTTGACCCAGCTAGAGAGAACTCGTAGAAGGAACAAGAACCTTTGCTTGTATTGTGCCAGTTCTGAGCATTTTTTGAAAGACTGTCCTATTCGCCCCCCCCCACGTCAAGGAAACGGGCGCACCTAGTGGATGTGGGAGAGGGGTATGTGCTTCCTCTCCACGTCTCACGGTTCCTGTGCAACTTACCGTCGCACCTATCACTTCTTGACTGCCTTCTTGGATTCAGCTCCGCAGGAAACTTTAGAGGCCTCCTTGATTAATAGCTATAATATCTCTGTGAACCGCCTGGCCAAGCCCTTATTTATCGCCTCGGTCAATGGTGACAGGCTTGACTGTACCGTGTGTTATCGCACCGTTCCCCTCCTTTTAAAGATTGGACTGTTCCATCAAGAGAGTCTTGAGTTTTACGTCCTCCCAAATGGCACCTCTCAGATTCTACTCGGCCTATCCTGGCTTCAACGTCATGATCCCACTCTTGACTGGAACACCGGTGAAATCAAGACTTGACCTGGCCTGCCTGCGATCTACCAGGTCTTTTCTGATGTGTTCTGCAAAAAACAAGCGGAGGTACTTCCGCCTCATCGCCCTTACGATTGCCCTATTGACCTCTTGCCGGGTACCACTCCACCTCGTGGCCGAATTGACCCCCTCTCGGCTCCGGAGACACAGGCCATGTCGGAGTATATCCAAGAAAACCTTCAAAGAGGGTTCATACGGAAGTCTCCCTCTCCAGCAGCTAGTGATGCCCTTTGGACTTTGTAATGCACCCGCTGTTTTCCAAGAATACATGAATGACATTTTCCGGGACTTGTTCTACTCCTGTGTAATCGCATATTTGCCGCCTGTATGCCAAGCTGGAGAAGTGCCTTTTTGACCGTACCACCTTATCTTTTCTAGGGTACATAGTTTCTGCTCGAGGTCTCCAGATGGACCCCAGCAAATTGACAGCAGTTTTGGATTGGCCACGTCCTTCCGCCCTTCGGGCTATTCAGCGTTTCTTGGGATTCGCCAATTACTACCGACAGTTTATTCCTCACTTTTCTACTGTGGTCGCGCCCATTGTGGCTCTCACGAAGAAGAACGCCAATTCTAAGTCTTGGCCCCCTCAGGCGGAAGAGGCCTTTATTTCCCTAAAAAAGGCCTTCTCCTCCGCTCCGGTGTTGTCTAGGCCTGATCCAGCCAGGCCCTTCGCCCTTGAAGTAGATGCCTCCTCCATTGGAGTGGGAGCTGTGCTCACCCAAAAATCTCCTACTGGCAGAATTCTCACCTGCGGATTCTTTTCGAAGACATTTTCTCCGGCAGAGAGGAATTACTCCATTGGTGATCGGGAGCTACTCGCCATCAAGTTGGCCTTAGAGGAGTGGAGACATCTCTTAGAGTGTTCTGCCCATCAGGTGTCCATCTATACGGACCATAAAAATCTGTCCTACTTAGAAACTGCTCAGCGACTGAACCCTCAACAAGCTCGTTGGTCGTTGTTTTTCGCCGGCTTCAACTTCCAAATCTACTTCCGCCCAGCCACCAAGAACATCAGGGCGGACACAACATATTATCCCACCTGAATGCCTTGTCCACTCTGCTCCCGCTACACTAGTACAGGCTCGGCCTGGAAAGACCTTTGTGCCATCTCGCCAACATCGCAAAATATTAAGATGGGGTCATTCTGGTAGCCGGCCATGCTGGTATCAGAAAATCTTGTTCTCTAATTTCCAGGTATTATTGGTGGCCTGCTCTCGAGAAGGACGTGACGGAATTCATTCAGGCCTGTAGACATAGACATAGACATAGAAGGTTGACGGCAGAAGGAGACCATACGGTCCATCTAGTCTGCCCTTATGTGTATACTGTATGTACTCTTTATCTTAGGATAGATGTGTGCTTATCCCAGGCATGTTTAAATTCAGTGACTGTTGATGTTTCAACTACCTCTGCTGGAAGTTTGTTCCAAGCACCTACTACTCTTTCTGTAAAATAATATTTTCTAACATTGCTCCTGATCTTCCCCCCGACTAGCTTCAGGTTGTGCCCCCTTGTTCTATCGTTAAGTTTCTTCTTAAAAACACTTCCCTCCTGAACCTTATTCAATCCTTTCACATATTTAAAGGTCTCAATCATGTCCCCCCTCTCCCTTCTTTCCTCCAGACTGTACAAATTAAGTTCTTTAAGTCTCTCCTGATAACGGCTGCCACAAGACTCCTCGCCAAAGACCTGCTGGCCTACTCCTCGCCAAAGACCTGCTGGCCTACTCCTTCCTCTGCCTATTCCAGATATCCCATGGACACACATTGCTATGGACTTCATCACTGACCTCCTTTCTTCTTATGGCAATACTATTATTTGGGTGGTAGTGGTTAGGTTTTCTAAGATGGCGCATTTTGTACCCTTGCCTGGTCTCCCATCGGCTCCTCAGTTGGTGAAATACTTCCTGATGCATATCTTTCGGCTTCATGGGTTTCCTACACACATTAGGCTCGATTCAGAGACACATTCGTCCGGACTTCCGTAGCTGTCTGTGAAAGTTTTGGTGGGTGTTTGTCATTTTTTGGCTTTTTTTCGTATATTTTTCACTCGCACGAACGTTCGAGAACATGCGTATATGCTCTTTCGATAATGGTGCCAAAATCGGAAGATTTTCGTTACTTCGGGAGCTTTTTCCCACCAAATCGGAAATGTTTCGTCCGTTCAGAATTTTTTCGTTATTGCAATGGGCTTGCGATTAATTCAGAGAGCTGATTGCCGATGGTCCCACACCTCATAAATTCGTTTCAGGGCAAAAACATTCCCGGCACCTTTTTGACTACGGGAGCGCGAGCCAGCCATGGACGAGGCTACTGCCTTTGAGGAGCATGAGGATCTGCAACTCATGGGCATTGAGATCGTCCGGAGGGCAGAGACCAGATTGCACCGGCGGCGACGCATGGACATCAATAGCATGCATGACACTGAGCTGTTCGAGCTGACCAGGCTTAATCGCGCTTCCCTCCATAAACTGTATAGTGAGCTGCGGCCATGGTTAGCCCGCACCACAAGGAAGGGGCAAGCAATTTCAGGTATGACCAAGATGCTTGGCTGCCTGCAATTTTTGGCGAACGGCTCGTTCCAGAGGCTGGGTGCCCTCTCCGTGGGGATTTCACAGCCTACGCTGAGCCGCGCGCTATCCAAATTTTTGGAAGGCATGGCTACCATAACTCGGAAATATATTTGTTTCCCTGAGGATATGGCAGCCAGAAACGCCATTAAGCTGGCATTTTTTAATATCGCCGACATGCCCAATGTCAT
Organism: Gastrophryne carolinensis; assembly: GCA_027917425.1. Classification (NCBI taxonomy): domain Eukaryota; kingdom Metazoa; phylum Chordata; class Amphibia; order Anura; family Microhylidae; genus Gastrophryne; species Gastrophryne carolinensis. The sequence goes on from CM051234.1 coordinate 221,968,332, forward strand.
GGGTGCTATTGACTGCACCCACGTTGCCCTCGTCCCTCCGTCAAGCGACGAGTATATATACAGGCAAGTTTTGGCTTCCATTGTCTCTAAATATTTGTGTGTCCCTCCTTTGCTCAATCACATTATTCGTTTGCTTCATTGGCAATAGTCCCTCCTTTAATGAAAAGCTTCCTTGTGACTAATCTCGCCATTTGTAGTAGCTTTCATTGGCAATAGTCCCTCCTTTAATGAAAAGCTTCCTTGTGACTAATCTCGCCATTTGTAGTAACTTTCATTGGCAATAGTCCCTCCTTTAATGAAAAGCTTCCTTGTGACTAATCTCGCCATTTGTAGTAACTTTCATTGCCAATAGTCCCTCCTTTAATGAAAAGCTTCCTTGTGACTAATCTCGCCATTTGTAGTAACTTTCATTGCCAATAGTCCCTCCTTTAATGAAAAGCTTCCTTGTGACTAATCTCGCCATTTGTAGTAACTTTCATTGGCAATAGTCCCTCCTTTAATGAAAAGCTTCCTTGTGCCTAATCTCGCCATTTGTAGTAACTTTCATTGGCAATAGTCCCTCCTTTAATGAAAAGCTTCCTTGTGACTAATCTCGCCATTTGTAGTAACTTTCATTGCCAATAGTCCCTCCTTTAATGAAAAGCTTCCTTGTGACTAATCTCGCCATTTGTAGTAACTTTCATTGGCAATAGTCCCTCCTTTAATGAAAAGCTTCCTTGTGACTAATCTCGCCATTTGTAGTAACTTTCATTGGCAATAGTCCCTCCTTTAATGAAAAGCTTCCTTGTGACTAATCTCGCCATTTGTAGTAACTTTCATTGCCAATAGTCCCTCCTTTAATGAAAAGCTTCCTTGTGACTAATCTCGCCATTTGTAGTAAATTTCATTGCCAATAGTCCCTCCTTTTGTTTAGTCCCTCTAGGTTAATATACTCTCTGATTTTACATCTTCCCTCATTGCAATCACTCCCTCCTTGCTAATGCTCCCTCCTTGCCAAGAGTGTATGTGCAACAACGGCCCTTATTTATAAATTAGTTCCAAAGTTAGTTATTTCAAAGTAAAACATTTGTAAGTGTACTTTTAATAGAACAAGTAAGACTGTCAAGGCTCAAACATTGATATTCTTTTGTTGACCACTTAAATGGAACGTAGTTGTTTAGTGTTATTTGTCTGGATGTTACATTTTGACATAGGCTGTTTGAAGTGTGCGTTGGATTTGTTTACTAAACGTTATTTTTTTGTTGTTTCTGTTTCCTTTTTACCCAGAAATCGCAAAATGGGCCATTCGCTGAATGTGCAAGCGGTGGTGGCCCAGGACCTGCGCTTTCTGAGCGTCCTGGCAGGCTACCCTGGCTCAGCCCATGATGCGTATATCCTGCGCAGATCTGGATTATTCCGCCGGTTTGAGTCAGGGGAATTTGCGGGTGCATGGCTCCTTGGTAAGTTGGCTCAAATTATCGATACTGAATTTAAACATGCCTGGGATAAGCACACATCTATCCTAAGATAAAGAGAACATACAGTATACACATAAGGGCAGACTAGATGGACCGTATGGTCTCCTTCTGCCGTCAACCTTCTATGTTTCTATGTTTCTATGATTTGGATTGTATATGTATGGCAAAGTTTTAGGTTGGATTTACCTTTCATAAACGCTGCCTTGCCCCTCACCTTGTGAACATGTGTAAGCACACTGGAACCATTACATTAGACAAACTCCATTGGCTGCAAAATTGTTTTGCCTGCATTGTTTTAATTAATAAGTGTAATGTGAGGCCAAGTCTGAAACAGCCTTCTAAACCATTTTCTTTCCAAATCTGTTATTGACTTTACCAGAGAGTCAGCGCCATCTTTGCTTACATGCATTTAACTTACTGAGTAGAGGTGAGCGGGATAAAGTGCAGGGGCCGGCTTACACCGGTTTTTGAGTAAGCCAAGAATTATAAAGGGGCAGGTCAAGTTAGACCATACTACATTGTTCTGCAGCACAGGCAGGAAACAATAGCTGCTAACAGTCTGCCTGATTGCCCACCATCCACAGTATTATTTGACTACTTTTGACCCACATCTATCACATATGTTTAATTCTTGGTTTAGCATCTGCAATCTGTATGCTCATGTTTGTGTGACAATGTCACATACCTCTTTTATTTTTATTGCAGTAGGAATGTTGCGTGGCAATGTATGATTTCCTGTTATTAATTTTTTTTATTTTTGGGCTTATTTAGGAGATTTGGGGTATCCACTACTGCCGTGGCTCATGACTCCGGTCCTCCGGCCACAAACTCCAGCACAAGAGGCCTATAACCGTGCACATAGAAAGACCAGGGCAGTGGTGGAGAGGGCCTTTGGACTCCTCAAGACCCGGTTTCGGTGCTTGGACCACACTGGGGGCTCCCTGCAGTATGACCCGAAAAAGGTCATTGACATTATAATGGCATGTGCCGCGCTCCATAATTTAGCCATTATGCAAAGGGTCCCCCGATATCTGGATTGCCCACCCTCTCCACCCTCCGATGAGGCAGACGACGCCTATGTGGGCCAGCCAAGTGCGTCTGGGCAAGCCGTGCGGGCAAATTTAATAGCCACACATTTTTCCTAATTTAGTTTTTAGTTTAATTTGTGTTTTTTTTTTTTTTGGTTTGTTTGGCTATGTTTAATTTCATTATGAAGTAAACAATAATGAATTTGTGCAACCCAAAAAAAAAACTATGTTTGAGTATTTATTTGTAGACCTTGGTTATTGTTTGTTTTGGTGCCAACTTGAACTCATATTTCTCTATCAAAACACCACACACATGAGCTTGTTCAAACCAAAATGTTTACTACTTAGTAAAAGGTATATGTGAGACAAACAGAATCGGAGGTGAGTGCCCCTCACATACTTTGGGACCACACCTGTACATGCAATTATGTTCCATACATTTGTACACAAAGGAAATAGCACCAAATTAATCCCTCTCCTGCTTGCCCACATTTTCCACCGACACAGGTTGAAAGCAAACCTAGCTATGCCACATCTACACCTGTAAGTCAGTGGGCCACCCAAACAAGAACACCCAGTCCCAATCCAAATCCAGTACAATCACAGCCAGGGTCCAAGGTCTTAGATGTTAAGGCCAGAATGTCACCCAATCATGCCGCCAAACATGAGGAGCCACCACAAATGTTATTGTGGCCATGGCAGCCGCGCAACACCTTAAGTGGCCGATTCAGTGAGTCTTGGACTCTGGCATTGGCTACTGGGCTACCTCAGGCCTTGAATGAGCTATATGGGGGATAATCAAAAACAACCGAGCAAGAACAGCGCAAAATAGGAGATTTTTAGGCCTCACCAGACAAGTCAATCCAGTGGGTAGGTATCGCAAAGATATGGACCAGATTCATGCCTAACACACCTTAATATGTGTGATGCCCATAGAACCCAGGTTGGGGCCCTTGGTGGGGGGGGGGCATAACATGGGCCTGTGTGGCATTCAGAATCTGCAACTGTTCCAAAATGTGTCTTTGGTTAGTGTGCATTTCGGCCATGCCTGACCTTATTTCAGAAGTCAAGTTGGCCATGTGGCTGTTATGGGTCCTCAATTCAGTCAGCACGGCACTGAAGGTAGTATTTAGGGACTCTAATTGGCCCCTAATATGCTCCTGATTTTGTTGGTTTTGGCGGCGAAAAAGGCGCCTCTCATGGTGCCATGCTGACTCCATCATCTGCACGCCCCTCCCCTGGGAAACTGGGCGACGTTGCTGAGTACGCCGCCCAATTCCCCGGGTTGTGGGGCGTGCAGATGATGTTGCTCGAGGACCCCCAACAGCCACAGGTCTGCTCGCCAAATCCTCAGCAGCAGATGTGAAACTGGGGACTGGAGGGTCAGTCTCTGCATGCTGCCCACGATGTGCAGGCAGCATGCAGCCAGCTTCACTCTGCTGCTGTGGATTTGGTGGAGACACATTTTGGGACAGTTGCAGATTCTGTCCCAGGGGAAGATCTTCAGAATCTCCTATGAAGCTTCCATCTTCCTCCTGCTCCTGGATTTGCTCCATCAGTGTGTGGCTCTGTTGGGGACATGTAAAAAAAACAGGTTCAGTGTGTGGAATACCTATAAAAACCACACAAGCAAAACATGGCAAGCTACATGCATACACAACAGCCTCAAAATACACTTACCGTAGACATCGGATCCTGGGTCCTATGCAGCGCGGAAGAAGACGGACGCGGTAACATGGCAGAGGAGTCCCCACTAGCTGAGGGATGATGCTGGCCTGCTTTAGAAGAAAAAGAGCGATTAATACACACAACTATGCATAGTTTATGTTTAAGAACACATATGGTAATCCAAGAAACGTGGCAAAGCAGTAAGGGCCCCTCCCACAACGTGGCCACTTGGCATTCCCTAGGAATCCCATTACATTAGTGCATGGATTGTTAAACCAGACTAGACACATCACGTGTCTCGAACCAAACATGCAAAGAATGGCTGATGTGTGAGTTGCAACATCCCTTTAAGGGGAGGAAGTTAACACACTAAGGTGGTAAAAAACACTTACAATATGATTCTGGTGGGGAACATTAGTATGGCATAAAACCTTCCTAGAAAACCATCTTAATCAGTTGTGCAACTAAACCAGCTCCCACCAAATTGACCAACAGGCAAAGATGTTATTGTGGCGTGTGCTTGTCAATTAATACATAGCACCCATTCCTTTTCTACACTTCGAAGTGACATATTTTTCTCAAATTTCATTAAACATCATGTATGTGGATGTCAATTTGCACATTACCAGGCCACACCCATGACACTCCCTAGTCAAAGTGAGCACTCCTAACAAACCCACCCCCTAGAGCCATGTGCTTAGCTAGCCCTTGCTCCCACCCCCTACAGCCATGTGCTTAGCTAGCCCTTGCTCCCACCCCCTAGAGCCATGTGCTTAGCTAGCCCTTGCTCCCACCCCCTAGAGCCATGTGCTTAGCTAGCCCTTGCTCCCACCCCCTACAGCCATGTGCTTAGCTAGCCCTTGCTCCCACCCCCTACAGCCATGTGCTTAGCTAGCCCTTGCTCCCACCCCCTACAGCCATGTGCTTAGCTAGCCCTTGCTCCCACCCCCTAGAGCCATGTGTTTAGCTAGCCCTTGCTGCCACCCCCTACAGCCATGTGCTTAGCTAGCCCTTGCTCCCACCCCCTACAGCCATGTGCTTAGCTAGCCCTTGCTCCCAGCCCCTACAGCCATGTGCTTAGCTAGCCCTTGCTCCCACCCCCTACAGCCATGTGCTTAGCTAGCCCTTGCTCCCACCCCCTACAGCCATGTGCTTAGCTAGCCCTTGCTCCCACCCCCTAGAGCCATGTGCTTAGCTAGCCCTTGCTCCCACCCCCTACAGCCATGTGCTTAGCTAGCCCGTGCTGCGTATGTGTATGTTTCAATACATTTGTGTGGTCATTCAGACATTACTAACCTGCAGGAATTGGTGGGTTGTCGGTGTCCTGCTGGCCCGAGTGTCCCTCTAAGGCCACGGGATGTAATAAGGACAGCACCATCTCCTCAGCCGGTGTAAATCGCATTTTGGTTGGGAAACCTCCGCCAGTTGTTTCGCTGAAAAACATAGTAAGCATAATTAAGCGCACTGATGGACAGACAAGAATAATAAAAACCCAAACATTAGCTATGTACCTGTGCATCCGCCTTAGATTCTCTTTCTTCCGCACTGCATATTTCAGGTCCGAAATCTTCTGTTGAATCTGGTCCATATCTTTACGTTCCTCACCCGCTGCATTGACTTGCCTGGTGAGTTCTTCAAAAATCTCGGTTTTGCGCTGTTTACTGGTGTGTTTTGATCTTCTACCATATAGCTCATCAAAATGTAAGGTGAGCCCAGTAGCCAATGCCAGAGTTTGGGACTCAGCAAAACGGCCACCCAAGTGTCCTCTGCGCAAGTTGCGCCCTCTTCGGGGTGGTTGTGGCTCCTCACTGCTTGGTTGCAAATGGGGTGACATTCTGGCCTGGGGGGATGGAGGAGACCTCAAGGACTGTAGGCTGGCTGTTGATCTTACTGGACTTGGGAAGGGACTGGGTGTTCTTGGCTGGGTGGACCCTGAAGTTGCAGGTGTAGATGTGGCATAGGGTGAATGCATGCCAACCTGTGCCGGAGGATAATGTGGGCGAGCAAGAGAGGGTGTTGGCGAGCTTGAGCTGCTGCTGTGGGTCTGTGGGGCCTTGGAGGTGGTTGGCTGGGTCTGTGGGCCCTTGGAGGTGGTTGGCTGGGTCTGTGGGGCCTTGGAGGTGGTTTGCTTGGCCTTAGTTTTTGAGCCACGTGCGGGGGGGAGGGGGCCGTTGGCCTTTGGCGGCTTTTCGGGCTTCTGGAGCGTGTTCTGGTTTGGCCACTGCGGCGCCTTGGGCCCCTGCTGCGGCTTCGGGACCGGGAGGTGGTTCGGCCCCTGCGGCGCCTTGGGCCCCTGCTGCGGCTTCTGGACCGGGAGGTGGTTCGGCCCCTGCTGCGCCTTGGGCCCCTGCTGCGGCTTCTGGACCGGGAGGTGGTTCGGCCCCTGCGGCGCCTTGGGCCCCTGCTGCGGCTTCTGGACCGGGAGCTGGTTCGGCCCCTGCTGCGCCTTGGGCCCCTGCTGCGGCTTCTGGACCGGGAGGTGGTTCGGCCCCTGCTGCGGCTTCTGGCCCGGTGTTTTTGGCCTTTGCCTATGGCCTTGGTGCCACGTGGGGGGGGTGATGTGGGGCAGGGTGGGGTGGGGCTTCGTCCCCTCTTACCCATCTGTGGGCCAGGAGTTTTAGCAGGCTTGGTTACCTTGCTCCTTGGTTGTGGTGGTGCTGCAACCTCCTTTTTTGCCGCAGCCTTGGTGGTAGCCCTTAGTTGGGCTTTAGGCTCTTGCGACCTTGTTTGCGGACCCACGCCCTGCTCAGCCTGCTTGCTCTGCTTCTTTGCTGGAAGTTTTCTTTTTGGTGCCATTTTGTGTGGACTCTCAAAGAGAATGAGCTGTGTGTGCAGGGACCTTTAAATAAGGTCTCCGGCGTGTGACGCCTACGCGTTCGCTTACGCGCACGTCCGGCCGTTCGCACGGCCGTGCGAAACCCGGAAACCGCTGGGGCCGTGCTTATCTGCTGCCTAGAAGAAGAAGAAAGATGGCGCCCACTATCTTCACCCGCCAACAAGAAGAGATAATCATGCTTGTAAGTGTCTTTTAACGACTTTGCTTGGATTGTTAATTGTTGCTCTACATGTTAAGGATGCGCAAAAAGTAATATTTTTGTTAAAGCTTTGGTTTGACTACATGCACAACCAAGCGCACGCCACACACGTGCCAAACGACAGTGCTGCCATATTTGAAAGTTAACTTAGCCTAAAAGTGTGTGTGTGTATGTGTTCATGTGATTGAACCAAATAATGTATTGTTGCCTCTTCTACATATGCATTTCTGAGTTCTTGCTATGTTTGTTTTTTGTTTTGCAGACCATGCTGGAGCGCAGGTACGACTACCTGCCCAACTCGTTTGCCAAACGAAACGTCGCCCTGGAGATCATCTCGGAGATACAAAACCAGACCGACACCACCTTCACCCACACACAGATCATGCAGCATTGGTCGGACCTGAAGCGACTGCACATGCCCCGGGTGCGGAGTTTTTTTGGAATCCATTTCCCAAGTAAGTACATAGCGCTTGCATGCAAGATGTAACTAGGACAGAATTTAGGCCTTTTATTTATAATGCCTTCTCTTTTGTAGTGTTGGAAATGGATTACAGAATTCGCCGCACCCGGAGGCGCACAGGCCGACCAGTGCTGCATGATTCTGCAGCTGGGAGTGAAGGTGGTGGATCTCCAGGGCGACGGGCCGACCCCTCCTCTGTGGCCTCCTCAGACCAGCCCCTGGACCTTACCACAGAGGAGGGGCGGCACAGCGTGGGCAGGCAGTCGTACCCTGCCACGCATGCGGGATCCTCTGGTATGTCACTCTTCATGTCTACACCCAAACATATAATTGCTAGCTCCTGATATCACCAAACTGAATCCTTTATTCTGTCTTTGTAGATGTTTCTGTTGCGGGTGAAGTAGTGGGTGAGGAGGCAGCAGATAGGAGCCCACAAGACCCTGGAGAAGGTGAGTGATGTGACCCAGACTTAGCTAAAAACATTTGAGGACTGCGGAATCAGACATCCAAACTAACCATTTGGCCCATGTTTCAACAGGCACTTCTTCACAGCAGAGCCAGGAACCAGGACCTCAGGGTGTTGTCCCCAACGAGCCATCTCTCGGCCACCAACCAAGTAAGTAGTCATGGCATTATAAAGATTTCTGTCTAAATTCCCATGAACACCAAAACACATAATGCCCTAGTCAATGCCAATATAAGAGGGACCTGTGGCCACTGAATTAGCTTAATTAGTTGTCCAACTGTCCTGTGGCCACTGAATTAGCTTAATTAGTTGCCCAACTGTCCTGTGGCCACTGAATTAGCTTAATTAGTTGCCCAACTGTCCTGTGGCCACTGAATTAGCTCAATTAGTTGCCCAACTGTCCTGTGGCCACTGAATTAGCTTAATTAGTTGCCCAACTGTCCTGTGGCCACTGAATTAGCTTAATTAGTTGCCCAACTGTCCTGTGGCCACTGAATTAGCTTAATTAGTTGCCCAACTGTCCTGTGGCCACTGAATTAGCTTAATTAGTTGCCCAACTGTCCTGTGGCCACTGAATTAGCTTAATTAGTTGCCCAACTGTCCTGTGGCCACTGAATTAGCTTAATGACCTGTGGCCACTTCCTAACCTTAATTCCTGTCATTAATGACATCTGTGCATTATAGTTAATTTGTTTATTAAAATACATTAAATCCACAGGTGAGAAACATGTATTGTTCTCCGAATAATTTGTTTTTCGGATTTTTTGGCAGGGACCACAAGACAGCGACTTGCTGATATGAATCGGAGGGTCCTTGAGTTGGTGGCCGATCTGCAGGCGATGCGGGACACGTTGGGGACAACAGAAGAGGAAGACTAGTGTCCTGGTTCCTGGCCCTGTAGATTTGTAAATAGTTTTATTTGTACATAGTTTTATTGGTTAAACACCAAAGTTTTTTGTAGATAGTTTTATTGTTTTAAAAAAAGTTTTTATTGTATATAGTTTTTAAAGTTTTTAAATAAAAATTAGTGTATATATTTTTAATAACCAACAAACAATTTGTATATAGTTTTTAATTTTTTAGGGCCAAAGTTGGCCCAAAAATTTTAACAACAAATGGCAATTGACCAATAAATAAAAAAAAAACAAAAAAACATGTTGTCCCATTTATTTGCACACATACATTTAACAAAAACAAGGGGCCAATGACATATTTGAAAATCAAGATTGTGATGTCCGTGAAGTGATTTGGGTAAGTTTTAGGGTGTGAAAATGGAAGAAGAAACAAGGCGCTAAGTGATTTGGGTAAGTTTTAGGGTGTGAAAATGGAAGAAGAAACAAGGCGCTAAGTGATTTGGGTAAGTTTTAGGGACCTAAAATGGAAGAAGAAACAAGGCGCTAAGTGATTTGGGTAAGTTTTAGGGACCTAAAATGGAAGAAGAAACAAAGCGCTAAGTGATTTGGGTAAGTTTTAGGGTGTGAAAATGGAAGAAGAAACAAGGCGCTAAGTGATTTGGGTAAGTTTTAGGGTGTGAAAATGGAAGAAGAAACAAGGCGCTAAGTGATTTGGGTAAGTTTTAGGGTGTGAAAATGGAAGAAGAAACAAGGCGCTAAGTGATTTGGGTAAGTTTTAGGGACCTAAAATGGAAGAAGAAACAAGGCGCTAAGTGATTTGGGTAAGTTTTAGGGTGCGAAAATGGAAGAAGAAACAAGGCGCTAAGTGATTTGGGTAAGTTTTAGGGTGTGAAAATGGAAGAAGAAACAAGGCGCTAAGTGATTTGGGTAAGTTTTAGGGACCTAAAATGGAAGAAGAAACAAGGCGCTAAGTGATTTGGGTAAGTTTTAGGGTGTGAAAATGGAAGAAGAAACAAGGCGCTAAGTGATTTGGGTAAGTTTTAGGGTGTGAAAATGGAAGAAGAAACAAGGCGCTAAGTGATTTGGGTAAGTTTTAGGGACCTAAAATGGAAGAAGAAACAAGGCGCTAAGTGATTTGGGTAAGTTTTAGGGACCTAAAATGGAAGAAGAAACAAAGCGCTAAGTGATTTGGGTAAGTTTTAGGGTGTGAAAATGGAAGAAGAAACAAGGCGCTAAGTGATTTGGGTAAGTTTTAGGGTGTGAAAATGGAAGAAGAAACAAGGCGCTAAGTGATTTGGGTAAGTTTTAGGGTGTGAAAATGGAAGAAGAAACAAGGCGCTAAGTGATTTGGGTAAGTTTTAGGGACCTAAAATGGAAGAAGAAACAAGGCGCTAAGTGATTTGGGTAAGTTTTAGGGTGCGAAAATGGAAGAAGAAACAAGGCGCTAAGTGATTTGGGTAAGTTTTAGGGTGTGAAAATGGAAGAAGAAACAAGGCGCTAAGTGATTTGGGTAAGTTTTAGGGACCTAAAATGGAAGAAGAAACAAGGCGCTAAGTGATTTGGGTAAGTTTTAGGGTGTGAAAATGGAAGAAGAAACAAGGCGCTAAGTGATTTGGGTAAGTTTTAGGGTGTGAAAATGGAAGAAGAAACAAGGCGCTAAGTGATTTGGGTAAGTTTTAGGATGTGAAAATGGAAGAAGAAACAAGGCGCTAAGTGATTTGGGTAAGTTTTAGGGTGTGAAAATGGAAGAAGAAACAAGGCGCTAAGTGATTTGGGTAAGTTTTAGGGACCTAAAATGGAAGAAGAAACAAGGCGCTAAGTGATTTGGGTAAGTTTTAGGGTGTGAAAATGGAAGAAGAAACAAGGCGCTAAGTGATTTGGGTAAGTTTTAGGGACCTAAAATGGAAGAAGAAACAAGGCGCTAAGTGATTTGGGTAAGTTTTAGGGTGTGAAAATGGAAGAAGAAACAAAGCGCGAAGTGGTTAGGGTGAGCTTTAAGGGACCTCAAGGGAAAAGGCAGGATAGCGCTAAGTGGTTAGGGTGAGCTTTAAGGGACCTCAAGGGAAAAGGCAGGATAGCGCTAAGTGGTTAGGGTGAGCTTTAAGGGACCTCAAGGGAAAAGGCAGGATAGCGCTAAGTGGTTAGGGTGAGCTTTAAGGGACCTCAAGGGAAAAGGCAGGATAGCGCGAAGTGGTTAGGGTGAGCTTTAAGGGACCTCAAGGGAAAAGGCAGGATAGCGCTAAGTGGTTAGGGTGAGTTTAGTGATGGAAGTGAAATTATGTAGGCGAGCACTTTAATGAGAGAAGTTTGTAGTGCGCAGGCGCAATCTCGTAAGAATTTCGTCTGGACAGATACTTTAGGAAAAAATGAAGCAGGATGTAGCGGGAAAATGATAAGATTCGTGTGAGGATACGATGGGAAAAGGGCAAAAACGAAAGGCTACGTTGGTAGTTGTGAAAAATGAATCTGAACATTTTCGATGGAAAATGACAGCCTCGTCTGCGTACTCTGGCATACGAGCGCACGGACGCGCTACGGAAGGTTTACGAAGCATGCATAGAATCGCTCAAACGTTCATGCGAGAGCGGGAAATTTTGAAAATCTTACGACGTCGGCACCAAACCGAAAGTTTTTGGGTGTCTCTCTGAATCGAGCCTATTGTGTCTGACCGAGGTGTGCAGTTTGTTTCCAAGTTCTGGAGAGCCCTTTGTAAACAAATGAAAATTAAACTGGACTTTTCCTCTGCTTATCACCCCCAGTCAAACGGCCAGGTGGAAAGAGTTAACCAGATTCTCGGGCATTATCTTCGCCATTTTGTTTCTGCCCGTCAAGACGATTGGGTCGATCTTCTGCCCTGGGCGGAATTCTTGTATAATTTCAAGGATTCTGAGTCTACGAGGAAGTCCCCGTTCTTGGTGGTATATGGTCGGCATCTTCTTCCTCCTCTGCCCTTGTCCACGTCCTCTGGAAGACCCGCCCTGGATGGCATCACACAGGATTTCTCTACCATCTGGCAAGAGACCCAACGTGCCCTTTGTCAAGCTTCCGCCCGTATGAAAGTTAGTGCTGATAAGAGGATAAGGGCTCCGCCTATCTATTCTCCAGGAGATAAGGTGTGGCTGCCAGCGAAATACATCGGCTTTCGAATTCCTAGCTACAAACTGGGCCCCCGTTACCTGGGTTCTTATAAGGTCAAACAACAGATCAATCCAGTTTGCTATAAGCTTCACCTACCCACATCGCTGTGAATCCTCAACTCCTTCAACGTCTCTCTGTTAAAGCCAGTAATTGTCAATTGGTTCTCTCCTAAAACCTTGGTGCCTGCTCCAATCTCTGGTACCGAGGATGCCTTTACAGTGAAAGAGATTCTGGCCTCTAAGCTCTTCAGAGGTAAAAGATATTTTTTAGTCGACTGGGAAAGCTGTGGACCTGAAGAAAGATCTTGGGAACCCGAAGAGAACATTCTGGACCGCAGTCTCATCTTGGATTTTCTTGGTCCCAAGAAGAGGGGGAGACCCAAGGGGGGGTACTGTTAGGGCGAGCGCTGCGCACCCATCTCTCAGCACTTCAATTACCTCCATGGCTGCATCCAGCCGTCATCCATCTCACAGCACTTCCCTCACCTCCATGGCTGCTCCCAGCCATCTCCCTTCCCCCCATGCTTCCTCCTCGCATTGTCAGGTGGGCGCACGTCTCCGTCCACTAGAGGGAGCGTGCACCGGATTCCTGAGATTTAAAGGGCCTGTACACCACTGATTGGTGTCTGGTCATCCAATCCTGCATCCACTTCCCCTATTTAAAGGGGCATTTCCTTTCCATCAGTGCTGGATCTTGGTCTTTCCATGCCAGTTGTAAATCAGTTGCTTTTGGATTGCTCATCCGTGTACCGAACTCTGCCTGTCCCCGACTCTGAACCTTTGCTGCCTGCCCCGACCTTGGCTACTGACCTTTACCACGAACCTGTGCTGCCAGCCCTGACCTCTGCCTGTACTCACTACGTCTTTTGCCTGCCCCTGTGCACCACGCTGAACCTCGTCTACCTGTCGAACTGGGCCGCTGTTGGGGGGTAGCGACCTGGGGGTCACTCGCCGCTACAAGACCAACCTGCCTTGCGGTGGGCTCTGGTGAATACCGGTGGCCTCTTAGACTCCGCTCCCCTGACACGGCACTCGCCATCAGTTCTACAGTCAAAGCGGATCCACATCCAAGTCCACTCCACCCGGTCTGTGACAGATACTAAAGGGCTTTACTTAAGGCCAGTAAAGCCAATTCCACTTGAGCAACATAGGACCACAGGAATATAGGAATCTTGGAAACGGCATGCTAATAAGTAAATCCAAGTTATAGGGGCACAATCCTCCTTACACAAGTTTATTTTACATTCCAGGGTAAGAAAATAAAAAGGCAGAACATCAAATTGAGTTTTATTTTAGGGTTAACAGTTGTATTGTAATGATCTGTATTAGTTTAAACAAGGCTTGCTGCTTTTAGCTGTCCTGCCAGTGCTGCTATTTCTGAGTGTAGCCACTCATTGTTATGTTTTAAGGGTGATGTTTGCAGATAGGAGTATAGGAACACCCAACCATTTACAATCCTTTTCAGGATTTAGCTGACCTGTAACTGACTTAAGCTTTATGACTGCACGGCAGCTGCATAAATAGATACGCTGCCCCATAAAAGCACAACACTTAGCTTTGTGACCGGCTGCTGATGTGTTACTCCACCACATTCATTGCAGGAGCTTATCGTATTAAAAGGGCATTTTCACTACAGGTACATAACGTATGTAGGAAGAGCTTTTTTTGCACATGATAAATATTGTAAAAGATATATTCCATGTAAAGCAACACAACCACCACATGAAAAAGCTACAAAAATGTTTCGCTTGCACACTGGCATTATGTTCTTTATTTTAAATGTAGATATAAATGTAGCTTAGCATGTAAGCTTGTAAGGGCAGGGATCTCTGCTATTGTATCTTGTAATTGTGAACTCTGTAGAAACTTGCTTGTAATAACCTGTGTATTGAATGTTTTACCCTGTTTGTAATCACTTAGCTTGGTTTTGCTGAGCGGTGACAGATGTGTAGGTAAATAAAAACAGACTGCATCCAACACTTATTTTGTCTAAAAAAAGCTGATAGTGTATAATACACGCATGCTCAACCTATGGCCCGAGGCCGTTGATGTGGACCCTGGCCTGCTGTGGGAAAAGTGGGAGGGGTAAATAGATCTGACCTATAAAGGCAATTAAAAAGGGGCACAGTAAGGATGGGCAATTGCGCAAAGGGTGATATAGGAGGGGCGCATTGCAATTAAAGGTGACAGCAGTGACTTGGAGGGAAGCAATGACTTTGATTGTACAACATCACCTCTGGGTGAAATCTGTGGCAAAATATTTTGTTAGAATAGTTATCTATTTTTGGGAGCATGGTTAAAATGCGGGCCTGATGGGTGAGGGCTTTAAAAATGCTCCCCTGTACAGCAGGAAAGTTTAAATGTGTAAAGCTGGTAACTGGATGTTATTGGTCCCTGGTCAGACTATCACCGGCCCTCAACATGCCACCAATGTGCTTCATTTGCACTCCACAGGCTATATCCTTGCATGCAGGGCCGGATTATAGGCAGGCCAAAGGTGCACGAACCCCTGGGCCTCCACCATTTGCCCTGTAAGAGGACCTCCACCATCTTTGTGACTATGGTTGGGGGTGTGGGACTTTGTAGTGCTGTCACTTGGTTCGGTTGGTCCGATCTATATGTTTTTGCAGGGGTGTATACCTGAGGTTCTCCCCTTTGCAATGACTCCTACAGTGGCTGATCTGGCACTAGGAAAGTATCACCCCTCCTCCCGGTTCCGGAAATTTGTGGTACAGCCACTTGGTCCCATCAGCCCTGATCCACATGCCTTTGCAAGGGTGTATACCTGAGGTTCTCGCCTTTCCAGCAACTACTCCAGTGGCAGATCTGGTACTGAGAAATATACCATACTGGGTGAGGTGCATTGATTCCCAGGGGGGCCAGCAACTCATTGTGGGCATGTGGATCCAATCGTGGTATCACAAAGACTCGGTTCTGTTGCCTGCCAGTGCTGGGGTTTAAGAATCTTGTTTTGCAGCTGACAATTTTGGCTACATTCTCTGTAAATTTAGGCTTCCTTACCCCCATGAACCCAGAGAGCCAGGGCTTTGAATTGGACCTCCCTGGCCGAGGTGCATCAATTCTCACTGTGACCCACTTTAGAGCCCGGTTCTTTGGACATAGGGGGGCTAGCAACCAACTGGAGGTGCCAAGGATAGTGCACAGAGGTAGTGAGGACTGGGGCCAGTGGGGACAAGTGGTAGACAGTGCAGAGGATAACACACAGGATCATCTGTGATGTCAGTCAGTGCATTCTGGACATTGCTTTTTTGTAAACCCCCGTCCTACCTCAGCGCCAGGGGAGGAAAGCCAGGGAGGGAGGTTATGAAGACACTAGACATTTGCTTTAATGGAAAAAAATACTGCATCAGGGGCCTCCACCAGATATTCTGTCCAGGGGCCTCCACCACAATTCATCTGGCCCTGCTTGCATGAACAGATCATGGGTGGTGGGGGTGCACCCTCTCTTAAAGTGATGGTGCAAAAGATTTGGTATTGTATGGGCAAATAATCAGCCTGATTCAAAGCCTTTCTCGTACACATTCCCATCAGCGGGAATGATGCCAAAGGACCGTATTTGGTCTCTTTCCCGTGTCAGGTGATTCAGAGTCTGTTTTTTAGGCCGAGTTTTCCTTTTTGCCCAAAATTACGAGTGTTTGCCATATAAATATTGCTCAACGCATCCATGCGTTCCTAATTTTATGGGTTTAGCGTGTGCTTGCGCATGATTCTGAGCCCAGATTTGTGGGCTAGCTTTCTTCAGGCTTCGCCGTCTTTTTTTTAGTGGGAACACTTGAAGGGCCTCATTTTGCTTGTAAAAATACAGCCTTCAGCCTCCCCACCTACGGTGGAGCCCCTTGACGAGTTCTGTGAAGAGTACAAGCATCTGTAGCAGTTAACCATGTACCTTCCAGAGCTTAGGCATACCCGCCATCGCCTGGATATCGATCAGATAACTGATCAACAGGTGTTCGAATTGACCCGACTGAACCACCTTTTTCTTAAGAAGCTTTACTCAGAGTTGTGGCCATGGTTGACCCCCACCACAAGAAAGGGGTATGCAATTGGAGATATGACGAAATTGCTTGGCTGCCTCCAATTATTAGCAAATTACTCCTTCCAGAGGCTAGGGGCACTGTCAGTTGGCACGTCCCAGCCTTGAGCTCTGACTAAATTTCTCGATGGCATGGCTGTCCTGCAGGAGAACTACATCTCTTTTCCTGACAGCTTAGCAGCCTGGAAGAGGATGGGCTTTTTTCAAATAGCGAATATGCCAAGTGTCATGGGTGCCATCGATTGTGCCCCTGGTTCCCCCAGCTGCTCAGGAGTATATGTTTCAGTATGTTTAGGTCCACATTGCTCCTCCTTGTAGCCCACTCTCCTTTCTTGAGGCTAGCCTAGCTTTCCCTCCCCCCAAACAGCTTCCCTTTTCTCCCAGTCTGTTTAGGTCCACATTGCTCCTCCTTGTAGCCCACTCTCCTCCTTGAGGCTAGCCTAGCTTCCCCCCCCCCCCCAAACAGCTTCCCTGTGTCCCATCTTGCCCTTGTTTTACTTAATTTTGCTGTTCATTTGTTGTTGCCAGCCTAGTGAACCTCTTTTATTTGTGGTTTCTTTTCAGCAGCCACCAGATGGGCCACTCTCTTAACATCCAATGTGTTGTGGGGCCGGATCTTTGCTTTTTCAGTGTTTTGGCCGGCTTCCCTGGTTTGTCCCATGATGCATTTATCTTGAGGAGTGTCCGTTTATACACCCATCTTGAGAGTGGCAAACTGCCTGACAGTTGACTTGTGGATAATTTTGCTTATTGTCAAAGTGGTCCGGTGTGCGGATGTTCCACAGCCAGAACTTCCCAGGTAAGTGGATGTACAACAGAGATGGTGAACTATCAGGGTAAAGAGTAACCAAGGTACAAAGGTAAGTATCTGTAAGGACATGCAGAATACATGGGATACTCTAGATGCCAGCAGGGGGAGAAGGTAAGTATGTGCAAGGACATGCACATGTAAAACAGAAGACCAAAACAGAATGTGGCCAAATTAGGAGGTAAATAACAATGGGTAGAGGCAGATAATGTGGCAACCAAGTTACAAAGGTAAGTATGTGCAAGGACATGCAAACTACATGGGATGCCCTAGATGCCAGCAGGGGGGACAAAGGCAAGTATTTGCAAGGACATGCAGACTACCATGGGTACACTTGCCAGGGACAGCGGGAAGCACATTATAATAGCTGTTAAAAACTAAAAAAGGCCTATGCTGGACAGCCCCCTAAGGAAACAGCACATTGAGGGCAATTGGATCCACAGCAAATTATGTCCCAAAACAGGTAAATACCCGGTTTCTGGTATTTCTTTGGCTGCAAATATTGCAAATGTGTGGCTAAACCGCATGCGTACACACTTTTCTAGGAACGTGGCTGTAAATGATACGATCATTCACGGGCAGGCTCTGAATCAGGCCGATAGTGTGAGGGATGGGTATAGCTCTCCACAGCCAAGATGCTGAGGCCTTTAGTATTGCACCTTTGTTTCCAGTTCAACGGCACCGCATCTCCGCGATCCCTCTAGCAGGGTGCGTGCCCACTCAAGGCATCTGCCAATGGTGGTGCGGGCATGCTCCCTGTTAGAGGGTAGCGGGGGGGTGCGGCCGCCAGATCGCTCCGATCTGCTCTGATTAGACAAGCTCCTGGACGCAGGGGCTCCAGCGAATCCTAGTGTGCTGTTTGGACGAGTGGCCACGCATGTGCCGTAGGACCGGGAAGAGGTAAGGCGACCTGGGGTGTTTCACACAGCCGAGCACCCATGATCGGGGGCAAGGACCAAAACCCAGGATAGTCAAAATCCTAGATTCTGGTCCACTTTAAAAGCATCCCATGGAGCTGCAGGTAATCTGCAAAAAAGAAGTGTTGCTGGGTTTGCTATTGCTGTGCATTGGGAGTTATGTCAATTAAATCCAGGCTGCCTGGGATGCTGGAGAAGCCGCCCAGGTGCTCTAACATGGCAGCGATCAGGAGAAAATCAGTGAGGTTTCATCTTAAAATGGACCAAAACCTGCGGCGATCGGCCCAGGAATCTATATTGATTCCCTCCCCCCAGGGCATCCAAAATCGGGATGTCCCACTGTGTGAAACCCCCCAGGTCGCCAATACAATTACTTTGTTTCCCAATCCAACGCCGATGCACAAGCCGCATCCCTGCTATCCCTCTAGCAGGGCGCGTGCCCGCCCCAGGCATTTGTGAGTGGCTGACGCGGGCACGCTCTCTGTTAGAAGGTAGCGGGGGATGTGGCCTTAGATTGGACGAGCAGCCACGCATGCGCTGTAGGACCGGGAAGAGGTAAGTTGGCTTTGGCAATCTGGGGGGTTACACAAAGCGGGACATCCTCGATCGGGGTGCTCTGGGGAAAAGGACCAAAACCCAGGATAGTCAAAAATCCTGGGTTTTGGTCCACTTTAAAATGGACGCAGGATCAAATGTAAGTGCTAACAAACGATTCAGTATGATGCATGTAGATGGGGCAAGTGAGCTTCGGGGAGTTTTGCAAGGCTGTTGGTCCAGTTTAAATAACGCAATAACTAGTAAAAAAAATTATATTGAAATGTTTCATGTTAATTGTACAAAAGGTTTCTGCCATGTTTACTTTTCTTTGGCTACTGTTTTCAGATAGGATCCTAAATTATTATCCAAGTATAAATGAACCTGCCAAGGCTGTGAAACTTTTACATCGGTGGTCTAAGAAGGAAATTGATGTCGGGACACCTAATCCGGTTCTTAAACATCCAGGCCACAGTTTATCTAAAAAGTGTGCCTATTTATCTTGTGCTTTTATAATTCTGCCTCCCAATGTGCAGGAAATAATAAGGAATCCTGCACTGGTCATATCAAAACATTGACAAAAGATAAGAAGGCACGTACAAGATATTGACCGTAAAGGGAGGAATATCTTCTGTTTGTACATAAGGGTGTGCCAGATAGTGTTAAAGTTTAATAGTTTTAATTATTATAACACTGTCTAGTAAGATTACAGGTGGGTAAGGAAAAGCCTTACCTTGTCCATATGCATATATTTCCTTGGTGGGGAAGACACTGGGGTGAAAATTGTTTAAATGAGGGCCAGCCTTAACCCTTTTACTGCCAGCCTGCCTGGAGATTTTGTCACCCTCTCTCGCCAGGCCTTTTTTCACTATTTTGCACTACACATATTCAACTGTGATTTTTAAAGGGATTTCCCAGGAAAATTATATATTGTTTTTTTTCAACTGAGTCTGGGCTTTAACATGAAATGTCTTGTTTGTCATTTTTTTAGTTTATTCACAATATTTTTGGGTGAAATATGTGCAAAAAAGTAACAAGTTATACAGTTTTTTTGTAATAAAAGATGTAAGTTTTTCAATAAAATCATTTTGCATGTAAAAGCCCCATTTCTCCTGTTTACAACGGTACCACATATGTATTGGTAGACTCCCCCAAACTGAAACAGCACTTTAGGAGATTTGCGGCTATGCGCACCTTGCAGTTTTTCAAGAAAAACAACCCCTTACATTTGGAATACACCCCACAAACTATACATTCCATGAAAGTACACATATTAAGCTTTCTAAGCATATCCAGTTTGTTGTCTTGGATATATTCACTGGAAATACACACCTCAAGCTTTCTAGGCATACCAGGCTTATTGATGTGGGCGCAGTTTTCTGGAAGTAATCCCTTGATGAATTATTTGGTCCTACAAGGTTTCCCTAAGAAAAAAGAATAAAAAAGCAGAATTCAAGCCCCAATCAATATGCAAACAAGAAAAAAACAAGTTAAATCTGAAAAAGCAAGAACAGAAAAATACCCAATATGCAGAGGTACGGTCAAAGGAAGATTTGGCAAGCACCCCAAAGTAAAGCATGTGCGTAAGGGTAATTTAACTTCAACTCTACAGACAAAGTGCGCACCTTGTGCTTTTTCAAGGAAAACGACCCCTAACATTTGGAATACCCCCACAAACTATACATCCCCTGAAAGTACATACGTTAAGGATTCATTTGTCACAAGAAAATATAAAAAACAGGAAAGAGGGGACTTGCATGTACTCAGGGACGGGATTATCAATTATGGGGCCCCATGCAAAGTTGTGTCTGGGGGCCCCAATCAAAGATAAATTTTGTATAGTGAAATACAATATTAATGCACAGGAATGTCAAGGATGTAGCCCCCATTACCCCATTAAATCACCGCACCCACTGACCTAATAGTGCCTGCACAGGTCATGGCCTCATTATACCTTTACCTAAACGCATACCTGGGCCATGCATTTGTGATTGGCCAGCATGGGCTCGCCCTCAGCTAGAGGTGAGCAGGGATGCCCGCTCTGCACCATTCAGCTCACTAGCTGCTGTGATGTCATAGCATCTCGCATAACTGAATGGAGCAGAGCAAGCTGATTCTGCAGCAGCTGACTCACGCATGTGTTAAATGGCACCCCTCACTCACTGCAACCTAACAATAAATCTTTATTGAAATGAACAGGGGAACAAGACACACCGAAATCGACAACTCAGAACATCAATCTTGTCCATAGAGCAATACAGACATAGCAGTATAAACTGCTTTAACGCATCCATTTTGACGTCTGGGACATCTACCCCCCCTTGTCTACCCCGAAGGTTGTGCCTCATTACTTCTGTCCGCCAGCTTATCTAATATAGAACTGGGGGGGGGGAGCTATGAGGATAGGGAACTGAGGGAGGGTATAAACAGGGTTAAGAGGTGTGACCTCCCTGACCCCCCGAGCTCTCCGGTAGCACCCCAGTCTGTCGGGGGAGAGGGGAGGAGCTCAGAATTGCAGAGGAATGGGAGAGAAAGGAAGGAGAAAAAGAACAAGAAAAAGAACAAACGGGAGGGGCACCCCCCGGCCCACCCAGCCCGTTACCCAGTGGGGTCTCCCCGCTCCCCCCAGAGCCCCCACCTCCGACCCCCCAATGGGGGGGCCTGTTCCTTCTCAGCATATGGCTATGGGCCCCTAGTGCAGCCTAGAGCCCCGCGGCAGCTGAAATGCCTGGGCCTAGGGCAGGGGGAAGCTAGGAAGGCGGTGCCAAGAGGCAGAGGGGAACAGATGAGACCCCAGGCCGTGCAGTCCGGATCAACGCATAACGCCGATGCCGTCCTCCAAACATCCCTTCAGATTTCACTAAGCAATGTTTTGCATTCACCAGATTCTGTGAACAAGGTCCACTGTGTCTCTCCTCCAAGCACCTGAGGAGAGCCGTCAGGTCCCCAATTCGCCTCATGTCCTCCACCCTCTGAATCCAGAAACAAAGGTCTTCCACTGGGCCGGTATGCATGCCCTAGCTGCATTTACCAGGTGAATGGTCAGAGATTTCCTATATTTCCCAATTGAGCCACTGGTTGAGTGTAGAAGAAGAGCTTCCGGTGAGAGTGGGATGATCTCTCCCGTTATCTTGCAGATCCAATTTACAATGTCCTCCCAGAAGATCTTTATCTTCTCACATTTCCAGAAGATTTGCAAGAGGGTGCCTTGAGCCTTCTCGCATCTCCAACAGAGAGGGGAGACTGACTGACTAAAAAACAGTGCAGCGCGTGGGGGGTCCTATACCAGCGGCTTAGGATTTTATATCCCGCTTCCTGGTATGAGTTGCTGATTGACGCCGGTTGTGCCAGCTCAATGATTTTCTTTACTTGAGTTGGCGGAAAAGTAACATTGAGTTCAGTTTCCCATGCCGCAATTAAGTATAGCACAAAGGTCTCCCCTGGGTCCACTAGCAGTTGGTATATTGAGGACAATCAGGGCTGGCCCAAGACATTGTGCTGTCTGGGTCCAAGAGTGAAATGCTGCCCCCCCCCCAAATTAAAAAAAAAAGACACCACAACAGCCACATTATTTTGAACCTCAGTATTTTTTATATAACTCTATTTAAATAAATAACAGCTTGTCATGGGCAAACAAAATCAATAACAAAAACACTGCAATCAACTATAAATGAAATGAGATTGGTGCTTTCCGTGCCTTCTTGGCAGGAAATAAACATACTGCTTTCTTCAGGTGTACTGTTTGTAATGCAGACTAATGCAACCTAGGTACCGTAAGTTATATTTCTGGGATTTGGTCTGCTATAAGGTCAGAAGTCAGTCAGACCGGGAGGCATGACCACCTGTTAATAGCCTCTTCTGGCATAAATGTCAAAGGACTTGGAGCTAACTGTAAAAGGAGAGACTAGGTGGTGGAAAGAGAATAGAAAGCCACCAGACTGCAATCTAAACTTTTGCAGGCAACCTAGTTTTAAATGACCTAACTTTAACTGCCTCAATGGAACTACTATAAGGAGTTTACACTAGGCACTACTACAGTGAATGAGACACAAGGGTTTGTTGTTTGCTCAGCCTGACCTTATGTCCATCGGATCAGGAAAGGCTGCTGTCTGGCTGGCAGGGGCTGGCTCTCTATATCTTCTCCACACGAGCTGTCTGCAGAATGAAGAGCCATTCTCTGGTCTCAGTTCCCTGCAATGCCGTGCTGTATCTAGCACTGCCCCTCCCTCTCAGGGGAGAGCTCTGAGGCTGCTAAAGAGACCAGATCAATTCGCCCGAAACACAAAAAAAAGTCCCTGGCTGGCATCTGGCTAGAAATGCTCTTTGCTAATGCCCATCTTCCACAAATAATGCCTCTGTGCAAGTTGACATCCTGCTGACTGATCTTCATCTCACTCCTGGCAGGGATATTCAGAGGAATGCCACAACCCAAGATTAGTCTCAACCCGGCTGCTTCCGCTGCGCTGCGCGGGTGGAGCTATGATGTGACAGGAGGCGGTGCGCGACCGCGCAGGCTGACTAAGTGACTGGTCACAGCACAGGGCGTCCCGGGAAGGTAATGAACTTTCCGTGACCGCGGGATCACTGAGGAAAATCGGGGCAATCCCGGAGGAATCGGGACAGTTGGGAGGCATGATGTTCCTGTCCGCTGCTGCCGCCGCCAAATATGTTCCCGCCGCTGCCAGCAAAGTGCTGCCCCCCTTAAAGTGCCGCCTGGGACCATGGATCCACCGGGACCCATGGTAAAGCTGGCCCTGAGGACAATGCATCCCTAGACGGTTCCATTGTTGAACACATCCGTTCAAAGGGCATCAGTTCTCTGCAATACTCTCCGGGGGGAGTAGATTCACGAGGAAATGTGCGACCTGTGGCGCTCTCCAGTAAGACAGGTAGGGAGGGTCTCCTCATGACAGGAGCTCTTGCAGGGACTTCCATCTTGAGCCGCTAAGGAAATCATGGGCGGTGCCCCTTCCGGGCACCTTCCACTTTCTGAATCCCGCGTCTAGCTGACTCGGCATGAAGTCCAGGGCCCCCACAATCGTACGTATTTACTTTTTTAAACGAAAACTTTCACATGGTATAGATCACTGTTTCCCAATCCCAGGGGGTACTCAGCAATGTTCAAGAGTGCACCAGCATGGAGGGTATTACAGGTTTGGCATGCTATTTTAACAGTAACAAACTAAATACAACCAGTCACAACTAACCGGTATGCAATGCTCTGGCTGAATACCAACTCCACCCCCCCCCCCTCCCCCCCCCGAAAAAGAAGAATGCCAGGAATTTAGATTGCACCGCCAAAAGGTTTCATCTTAAATCTTTATTAGCCAAAGCAGACAATACACAAAGCTAAAAACTTTAAAAAACCATCTATGACAAAAATAGCACAAAAACAGAGGAGCGCTGCCAGTATGCTTCCATAGCCCATTCAAGGTTATTGTTGTAAATCCCTCTTATTCCCTCAATCAACAACTAATCTCCCATAATGCTATAAAGTGCATGTGCCCCGATAATTAACCCAGTATATATATATATATAAGTGCATTAATTACCAACAGAAAATGCAATATCATACTGTGTTTATTTTAACAGTTAAACATTATTCTTTCTTGCTTTAAGAAGTGCTACAAGGTCTATAACCTACTTATTAGTTATTGTCCTCCTCCTATGGGGTACTTGGTTGTAACTGCTTGTCACCAGGGGGTACTTGGCATAAAATGGTTGAGAACGCCTAGTGTAGAAGATTCCAAGGGTGTTACACCTTGCGGATAGATGGTTTCCGCACTAAAGCTGTTGGGTCCTGGTTTATAATAAGACCTTGGAGTCTTTTCTTTTGTAAGACATGGGCAATACCCATACCAGTCATTTTCATTTTGCAATCATAAAGCACTAAGGCTCTGGCCTGGTTGTATGCCCTCATGGAGGATGAAGCACATCTCCTAACTTGTGCTGTAACACTTCTTGTCTTGCTGACGACTGCTACCTGACACCACATCAGAGGAGCGTTCTCCATAGCCTGGCCTCTGTTATACTCAGTGTCCCGTCTTTTCATACACTGGCTGAAAGCTGCAGGTGAAAGAAGCAATTCATTTGTGATGAAGAGAGCTTCACTTATTGCAGCTTTAATATCTCCTGACTCCCTGCGGGTATTGCTCCTGAATAGAGGGGACACATCTCATAGGACTCCTCTGCAGAGCTTACAGTAGACGGGAGGCTCTTTGCCATTTACTCGTCTAGGGACTCTGCTGGGTTTTATATTGCACAGGGCTTATTCTGACCTGACACTGAATTCCGCCTATTGTTTCATCGTCAGTGCTGGCAATTTAACCCTTACTAGCTGGCGACTAACTTACTACATAGTGTGAGTACTAGTTATAACTGGGGGCATTAGATCGCTAGCTCTTTTGAATAAGCATTGTCCTCATTGTTAATATAAAATAGATACAATATGCTGCTATAAAGTACAGGTCAATGACTTAAAGTGGGCCCATGTACAACCGCTGCTTGTGACACTGGAGATAAAGCCCCCTGGCACAATGCCAGCAAACACTGTACCCAAAGTCCCCGATATCTAATAATGTTTTATTAGATGTGCTTATTGTTGGTGTCTATGACATCCAGGGCTTTGCTGCACTGCTTTGGGGCTGACTGGGCTGGGTGTGGAGTATGGAGTGCACCTCACCCAGAGCCTAATTCCTCTTCTGACTCCTCCCACATCTACCTACCCCTTGTGTTTCCCCCTGTACCCAGCTTCACTACCCCCCCAGCCAAGGAACCCCAGCCCATGTTATGCCCCTTTAATGCTATAGCCTTATGTAGGCTCTCAGGTGTGTCTAAACATGTCCTTTTATTGAATCCATTAAAAGATCATACTAGGGCGTGGCTTGACAAGACGACCTGAGGAGCGGTGTTCAGAGAGCTCCGCACCTGCCTTCTTCAGGAGAGAGATACGGCGGACGAGACCGGCAACAAGACTGATGCCCAAGCGGGGGAAACAGAGAGGAACAGCTCGGAGGAGCAAAGACCGCGCCATCACCTCCTTCTTCAAGCAGGGAGAGGGGAAAGACGAGGCATCGGAGAAATCCAAGATGGCGGCGTGCGCAGATCCCGGGCAGGAGGGCAGAAGGCGGCAGGCGGTGAGTCCTCCGGCGTGCGGGCCGGCGGCGGTCATGGGTGCCTGTCATGCAGAAGCGGAGGAGGCGGGACAGACTGCCCGACAGTGTCAGACGGTGAGGTGAGGAGCCATCAGCGCGTTGTTCGGGCGCTTGTGCACTGCGCGCCGGACTGGCCGGGAGGAATACCCAGTGGGACTGTTCCA
The DNA here is from genome assembly GCA_027917425.1 of Gastrophryne carolinensis. Classification (NCBI taxonomy): domain Eukaryota; kingdom Metazoa; phylum Chordata; class Amphibia; order Anura; family Microhylidae; genus Gastrophryne; species Gastrophryne carolinensis. Next base: position 221,994,068 of record CM051234.1, read on the forward strand.
TTACCATTGGAGATGGGCACCAAGGGGGCGCAGGCAGTCACCCCAGCTGAGAACTCACCACACACGCCCAAGACAGTGAGGGGGGAGAAGCCCCAGAGCGGGAGAGGGGCTCGGTCAACGCAGCCACAGAATGGGGTATCGCAGGGCTTGGGAGAGAGCACGGCTAGCCCTATTCCCCCAGAGCAGAAGAAGTGCCCCCCCCCACAGTGCGCCGGACTGGCCAGGAAGAATACCCGGTGGGACTGACCCATTATCATTGGAGAGGGGCACCAAGGGGGCGCATGCAGTTACTCCAGCTGAGCATCCACCACACACGCCCCAGACAATGAGGGAGGAGAAGCCCCAGAGCAGGAGAGGGGCTCGGTTAACGCAGCCACAGAATGAGGTACCGCAGGGCTTGGAAGAGAACACGGCCCTATTCCCCCAGAGCAGAAGTGCTCCCCCCCCTCACCTGACACCACTCCGACCCAGGGAGGGCCCGCCACACTGACGGGAAGAGCCCGGGAGTCCCCCGACTGCAGCACTTTGTCAGGTACCCCGACTCCCCCAAGGAGCCCTAGCCCTCCCTGTAGCCTTCACTGCGGGATGCCATATAGCAGTCCCACACCAGTTCCGACACCTACGGAGCGAGATCCGGAGACACGCAGATCCTGGTCTGATGAGGGATCTCCACAGCGAGGCACAGATCTTGGAGGCCTTGCGGAAGGCTTCCTCCCCTCAGGAGACCAACCTTTGAGCTATCCGACCTGGGCGACCGTATACCAGGCTTCCCCCCACACCATGCTTCGGAAGGAGCATGAGGATTGGGGATCATCCCCAGGGCTCAGTCAGAATCCGTCCATCCCGCTAGATATTATATCTCAGTCTGTTGCAGAAGCGGTCCGAGTCAATATCAGTGAGGCCCTAAGGGATCTCCCCACTCGAGGGGATTTCGACGGCTATGTCTCTAGAATGGAAGGGACTATAAAAAAAGAGCTGGCAACCCTACAGGGAACAGTGGCGGAGGTCACTCAGAGATTGCATGGCATGGAAACCTCACACAGATCCCTATCAGCATGGATGACGGCGCTGGAGCACACAAGAGACACTTTTCAGAGCTTTATCTGGCACATGACGATGCCGAAAACAGAAGCAGAAGAAATAACCTTCGGTTGAGGGGTGTCCCAAAGTCAATAGGATCACAGGGTCTGCAGCAAGCCGTTGTTTCTATCTTCAACACGCTTCTTGAGCAGCCAAGCGGGAATCCCATTGAGCTTGATCGGGTGCATAGGGCCCTGGGGCCCCCCCTCAGGAGGGTGACAGGCCCAGAGACATTATCGGCAGGGTCCATTTTTTCAAAATAAAAGAGGAGATTTTAATAAGGACCTGGGAAAAAGGCCCCATCGAATACCAGGGAGCCCAAGTTATCATCCTACAGGACCTCTCTCGCAGGACATTGCACATGCGCAGGATCCTGAAACCGCTGTTGGGAGACAATTCAACGTCAGGGAGCTGTATACAGATGGGGACACCCCTTTCAACTCATTGGCCTCGATTCAAAGACACATTCGTCCGGACTTCCGTAGCTGTCTGTGAAAGTTTGGGTGGGTGTTAGTCTTTTTTTTGCTTTTTTTCATTCATTTTTCATTCGTACGAGCGTTCGGGAGAATGTGTATATGCGCTTTCGATGAACGGAAGCAACTCGGAACATTTCCGTTGGTTCGGATCATTTTCCAAACAAAATCAGACATTTTTCGTTCGTTCAGATAACTTCCGTTGTTGGGATCGGTTTCCATCTGATTCAGAGAGCTGATTTCCAACGGACCACCACCCTATAAATCCATTTCATTTCCGATCCACTTACGGGACCTTTGAGGGCTCGGATTGCTATTGTTGAACATGTTTTTCGGCTATGTGGAGGAGTCTGCACGCCTTTAGCACCAAGGCATTGCATGTATCAGCATGGCCGAGGCCATAAATTGTATAGCAATGCATACCTGAATCAATACATTTCATGTATGCCTTCTAGATGCATTTTAATGCTGACCTTAATTAGTCCTTAGCATGTAAACATTTATTTTCCCACACATCCATATAATTGCTATATTTTTTTAGACTTATGTCCTTTGTGAATTATATTTGGATTGTTGAACTTGAATCTTAATTTGTTGTAGGAGTTATTGTTTTAGTCGGTTACCTTTGCTTGGTGTAATTATTTTATATTTGGTTGCAGGAACCGCAAGATGTGCCACTCACACAACATACAAGCAGTCTTTGGTCCAGCTATGCAATTCCTCAGTGTTCTTGCAGGGCATCCAGGGTCGTCCCATGATGCTTATATACTGCAGAGCTCCGGCTTATTTCCTCAGTTTGAGTCAGGAGAATTATCTGATAGATGGCTCCTGGGTAAGTTTGCTCACATTCCATCAATCCATTTTCACTGTATGGCAATGAATATAGTTGATGACTCATGACTTAACCTATTGCTGTTTTTAGCCCTTGATGACATGTTAAACAATATTGTAGCTTAGAATGTGCATTTCATGTTAGTATTTTTAAATTCTTTCAGGGGATTCTGGATATCCACTCCTGCCCTTGCTCCTGATGCCCGTTCTTTGCCTGCAGAATGCGGGCCAGGGGTTCTCTAATCGGGCACTATGCAAAACCCGGCCCGTGGTGGCGAGGGCCCTCTGGCTTCTGAAGTCCAGATTTAGGTGTTTGGGCCATACAGGGGGGGCACTGCAGTATGACCCCAACAAGGTTATACCAATATTTTAATTTAAGTTTTTTAACAGGGACCACACGTTCCACAGTGGCACAACTGAGTGTCAGGGTCCTTCAGTTGGTGGGCGAGATGCAGGAGCTGCGCAACTCGTTGGGGACCACAGATGAAGAATAATGTTCTGTGGCCTGCCATTGCTATGTATTTTGTTTTTTTATAGTTGTAAAAATTTGAAATTTTCTACATTTTTAAAAATTTTATATTTTATGATGGAATCCAAAAAAAAATGTTACAGTGTCATTTCATTTACAAAATACATTAACACAAAATTAAGGGGCCCAGAAATATTTAAGGATGAATATTCACATGACCGAGAAGTTATTTGGGTGAGCTTTAAGGGTCCAAAAGGGAAGATGGAGGATAGTGCTAAGTGGTTTAGCTAAACATTGTAGTAGAAGTGAGGGTGGCAAATATGTAGGCGAGCACTTTAATGAGTTAAGTTTGTAGTGCGCAGGCGCAAGATAGTAAGGATTTCCGTCTGGACGAATATCTATTGAAAAAGGGAAACAGAATCAAACTGGAAACGGAAAGGATTCGTTGGAGGATACGATGGGAAAAGGGCAAAATCGAAAGCCTACGTTGTAACATGTGAAAATGAAACGGAAAAGTCACGATGGAAACTGACATCCTCGTATTCGTAATCTGCCGTACGAACGGACGGAAACTTTACAGAAGGTTTTCAATGCATGCATAGAATTGCTTGCACGCTCATACGAGAACGGAAACATTTCACAAAAAAAACAGATCGGCATGTCTCTCTGAATCGAGCCTATTGTTCGAAAGAATGGCAGCCTTTTCACACACAAGGCCCCGAGCCAGTTACCGGATCTTTTCCATTTCCTGGAATCCGAGGTGATCGACATTCCGGACTGGACGGCGCCAGATCTAGCCGTATACGCCAGACAGCTCCCGAGGCGCCCAGAAGGGGGCCCCCGGGACAGTCGAAGAGGAAGAAGAGGACGTAGACTGTAAGGCCTGGGTTCCCCGGTCTTGCCGGGCACGGTTCCAGGTGCAGATTTTGGCTTGCTAACTGGCCGCACGCTTGGGGCCTCCCCCTGCCCCCCTTGTTTGTTTGTTTTCACATTTCAGGGGCCGGGCCAAAACAGCTGCCCCCCATAGGAGGTCAGGGGCGCGTTGGCTCCACGAAATTCTTGTTGGAAGCACGCTGGCTGAGCGGCGCCACCTGCGGGGTCCCTCTCTCACCACTGCCTTGCGACCCGGGCGCTTTGCGCCTGTTGGTGTGGGGGGTGGGGGGGGGACCCTGGCGGAGGGCGGGCCGGAGAGCAATCTAAAGGTTTGTAAGATTAGAGTTTGGCGTCACCGCCTTGTTACCCCTGTTATGATTAAAGTTCAAATTGAGATTGATATTATCTTGTTGCTTTTTGGAATTGTCCCGTGTCTTACCAGTTAGCGATAATCAGGGTGCGGATCCCGCGCACCAACCGAGAGTTCAGTCTTCCTCCCCCCCAAAGAATCTGGCGTGCGCCCCTCTGGGAGGATCCACGGACCCTCTCAGATGGGAGAGCGAGGTTCCTTAACCAGGGGATTTGGGCTATGTGTCCACCCCTCAAAAGCAATAGGCACCGTTGATGGTGCACATTCAAAGGCGTAGCACCAATACTCTATTGAGTTTGTTCTCCCCCATATCCCTACCCTTTGCCTCTGCCCCTTGTCTTATTCCCCCTCTCGTTCTACCCCCTCACCCCCCGCCCTACCTAGGATTTTTCTGGATACGGGTTAGAGATGTGCTCTATAAAGGCTGTGTCGTTGAATGTCAGGGGTCTTAACTCCCCGGAGAAAAGAACTATCCTCCGGCAGGAATTTAGAAGGCAGAAAGTTAAGATAGCATTTGTGCAGGAGACCCACTTCAAAAAGTCCGCAATTCCACATCTGGCTAACAGGGACTTCCCCCAGGTGTTCACCAGCTGCACAGACGAAGGGAAGAAAAAAAAGGGTGTCTCAATTTTGCTGGCTAGAGACCTCCAATTTTCTACTCTAGAGGAATGGAGTGATGAATGGGGTAGAGTGGTAATGATTAAAGGGCTGATGGGCCATAGGAAATACACACTGGCCTCACTCTACGCTCCCAACCAGGGTCAGCTTAAATTCCTAAACCAGGCTCTGGACAAATTGGAAAAGTTTGCAGAAGGGGAGATGATCCTGGGAGGTGATTTTAATCTAGCTATGGAACCCATCTTAGATACATCAAGGGGTTCTCTAATCGGGCACTATGCAAAACCCGGCCCGTGGTGGCGAGGGCCCTCTGGCTTCTGAAGTCCAGATTTAGGTGTTTGGGCCATACAGGGGGGGCACTGCAGTATGACCCCAACAAGGTTATACCAATATTTTAATTTAAGTTTTTTAACAGGGACCACACGTTCCACAGTGGCACAACTGAGTGTCAGGGTCCTTCAGTTGGTGGGCGAGATGCAGGAGCTGCGCAACTCGTTGGGGACCACAGATGAAGAATAATGTTCTGTGGCCTGCCATTGCTATGTATTTTGTTTTTTTATAGTTGTAAAAATTTGAAATTTTCTACATTTTTAAAAATTTTATATTTTATGATGGAATCCAAAAAAAAATGTTACAGTGTCATTTCATTTACAAAATACATTAACACAAAATTAAGGGGCCCAGAAATATTTAAGGATGAATATTCACATGACCGAGAAGTTATTTGGGTGAGCTTTAAGGGTCCAAAAGGGAAGATGGAGGATAGTGCTAAGTGGTTTAGCTAAACATTGTAGTAGAAGTGAGGGTGGCAAATATGTAGGCGAGCACTTTAATGAGTTAAGTTTGTAGTGCGCAGGCGCAAGATAGTAAGGATTTCCGTCTGGACGAATATTTATTGAAAAAGGGAAACAGAATCAAACTGGAAACGGAAAGGATTCGTTGGAGGATACGATGGGAAAAGGGCAAAATCGAAAGCCTACGTTGTAACATGTGAAAATGAAACGGAAAAGTCACGATGGAAACTGACATCCTCGTATTCGTAATCTGCCGTACGAACGGACGGAAACTTTACAGAAGGTTTTCAATGCATGCATAGAATTGCTTGCACGCTCATACGAGAACGGAAACATTTCACAAAAAAAACAGATCGGCATGTCTCTCTGAATCGAGCCTATTGTTCGAAAGAATGGCAGCCTTTTCACACACAAGGCCCCGAGCCAGTTACCGGATCTTTTCCATTTCCTGGAATCCGAGGTGATCGACATTCCGGACTGGACGGCGCCAGATCTAGCCGTATACGCCAGACAGCTCCCGAGGCGCCCAGAAGGGGGCCCCCGGGACAGTCGAAGAGGAAGAAGAGGACGTAGACTGTAAGGCCTGGGTTCCCCGGTCTTGCCGGGCACGGTTCCAGGCGCAGATTTTGGCTTGCTAACTGGCCGCACGCTTGGGGCCTCCCCCTGCCCCCCTTGTTTGTTTGTTTTCACATTTCAGGGGCCGGGCCAAAACAGCTGCCCCCCATAGGAGGTCAGGGGCGCGTTGGCTCCACGAAATTCTTGTTGGAAGCACGCTGGCTGAGCGGCGCCACCTGCGGGGTCCCTCTCTCACCACTGCCTTGCGACCCGGGCGCTTTGCGCCTGTTGGTGTGGGGGGTGGGGGGGGGACCCTGGCGGAGGGCGGGCCGGAGAGCAATCTAAAGGTTTGTAAGATTAGAGTTTGGCGTCACCGCCTTGTTACCCCTGTTATGATTAAAGTTCAAATTGAGATTGATATTATCTTGTTGCTTTTTGGAATTGTCCCGTGTCTTACCAGTTAGCGATAATCAGGGTGCGGATCCCGCGCACCAACCGAGAGTTCAGTCTTCCTCCCCCCCAAAGAATCTGGCGTGCGCCCCTCTGGGAGGATCCACGGACCCTCTCAGATGGGAGAGCGAGGTTCCTTAACCAGGGGATTTGGGCTATGTGTCCACCCCTCAAAAGCAATAGGCACCGTTGATGGTGCACATTCAAAGGCGTAGCACCAATACTCTATTGAGTTTGTTCTCCCCCATATCCCTACCCTTTGCCTCTGCCCCTTGTCTTATTCCCCCTCTCGTTCTACCCCCTCACCCCCCGCCCTACCTAGGATTTTTCTGGATACGGGTTAGAGATGTGCTCTATAAAGGCTGTGTCGTTGAATGTCAGGGGTCTTAACTCCCCGGAGAAAAGAACTATCCTCCGGCAGGAATTTAGAAGGCAGAAAGTTAAGATAGCATTTGTGCAGGAGACCCACTTCAAAAAGTCCGCAATTCCACATCTGGCTAACAGGGACTTCCCCCAGGTGTTCACCAGCTGCACAGACGAAGGGAAGAAAAAAAAGGGTGTCTCAATTTTGCTGGCTAGAGACCTCCAATTTTCTACTCTAGAGGAATGGAGTGATGAATGGGGTAGAGTGGTAATGATTAAAGGGCTGATGGGCCATAGGAAATACACACTGGCCTCACTCTACGCTCCCAACCAGGGTCAGCTTAAATTCCTAAACCAGGCTCTGGACAAATTGGAAAAGTTTGCAGAAGGGGAGATGATCCTGGGAGGTGATTTTAATCTAGCTATGGAACCCATCTTAGATACATCAACTGGCAAATCCGCACTGTCCCAGTCGAGCATTAGGGTACTGCGAAAAAAAATTACACTGTATGCAGCTGGTGGATGCCTGGTGAGTGACCAATCCCAAAGTGAAGGATTACTCCTTCTTCTCCAAAGTACATGGGACTTACTCCAGGATCGATTACCTATGGGTATCACATAGCCTGCTGGGTAGTGTAGTGGGGGGAGGCATTTCTCCGTCTTCTTTCTCGGACCACGCTCCTGTATATTTGGACATGGCCATTAGTGACAGACTCCCTGACGCAGGCAAGGGAAGCCTTAAATACGTTACTCCTGAATAAGGCTAAGTTTGCGATTAAAAAATGTAAGCGCACCAATTACGAATTCGGGAACAAGAGCAGCTCGCTACTAGCCTGAGCATTGCGGAAACACTGCGCTCAAAACTTTACCGTGGAAATCCTAGACGGGTCCCAATGGAAACAACACACCCCTAAAAGGATTGCAGATTCGTTCAGATCATATTATGCTAAATTATACAATCTGTCGTCAGGTGTGACGGCCGACGTCCAAAGAGAGAGACCGGGTGAGGGAGTATATAAGGATGTCGGGAATGCCCACGGTCCCGAGGGTGAGGGCTGAGTTTCTGGAGGCCCCTATTGACATAGAGGAATTAGAATAAGCAATAAAGCAGACCCCAGCCGGCAAGGCCCCCGGACCAGACGGCTACACCGCAAAGTACTATAAAACATTCATGTCGGTGTTAGGTCCCCGTGCTATTAAAGCATGGAACTCTATTGCAGACCCTGAAAAACGAGGCACCTTCTCCAGCAGAGAGCTTGAGGCAAAAAATCGCAGTCTTGCATAAGACCAGGAAGGATCCGTTGGTGTGTCAGAGCTACCGTCCCATCTCATTCCTCAACACGGACCTAAAATTGTATGCAAAAATTCTCGCTAACAGATTAGCTCCTGTAGTGGCACAGGTGGTGCACTGGGAACAGATGGGGTTCGTGTTGGGGAGGGAGGCGTCTACTGATGCTGAGAAGGCCTTCGACAGGGTGAATTGGAGGTTCATGGAGGAAACAATCCGTCACATTGGCCTGTTAGAGCTAATGAGGAGTTTTATTGAAAGCCCTTTACACTACTCCCTCAGCTAGGATCAGAGTGAATGGCCTCTTGTCAGAACCGGTACTTATTCGCAACGGTACTCGACAGGGTTGTCCCGTTGTCACCCCTTCTCTTCGCACTCTCATTAGAACCTTTCTTAGAAACATAGAAACATAGAAGGTTGACGGCAGAAGGAGACCATACGGTCCATCTAGTCTGCCCTTATGTGTATACTGTATGTACTCTTTATCTTAGGATAGATGTGTGCTTATCCCAGGCATGTTTAAATTCAGTGACTGTTGATTTTTCAACTACCTCTGCTGGAAGTTTGTTCCAAGCATCTACTACTCTTTCTGTAAAATAGTATTTTCTAACATTGCTGATGATCTTCCCCCCGACTAGCTTCAGGTTGTGCCCCCTTGTTCTATCATTAAGTTTCTTCTTAAAAACACTTCCCTCCTGAACCTTATTCAATCCTTTCACATATTTAAAGGTCTCAATCATGTCCCCCTCTCCCTTCTTTCCTCCAGACTGTACAAATTAAGTTCTTTAAGTCTCTCCTGATAAGTTTTAAGTTTAAGTCCTTCCACCATTTTCGCTGCCCGCCTTTGGACACGTTCTATTTGAATAATGTCTTTTTGCAGGTAAGGTCTCCAGAACTGCACGCAGTATTCTAGCTGTGGCCTTACCAGGGCTCTATACAGCGGCATCACAACCTCCCTCTTCCTACTGGTGATGCCTCGAGCTATGCAGCCGAGCATCCTGCTTGCTTTTCCCACTGCCTGGCTACACTGTCCACTCATCTTGCAGCTATCAGTAATCAGTACCCCTAAATCTCTCTCCTCCGAGGTCCTGGCTAACACAGTACTGCCCATACGGTACTCAGAGCAGGGATTCCTTCTACCCAAGTGCATGATTTTACATTTAGAGACATTAAACTCTAGTTTCCACAGTTTTGACCATCTATCCAGTAAAGCTAAATCATTTTCCATGTTGCAGACACCTCCAGGAATATCCACCCTATTACTAACCTTTGTATCATCAGCAAACAGACAAACTTTTCCTACCAAGCCTTCTCCTATGTCACTTACAAATATATTAAAAAGAATGGGGCCCAGGACAGAGCCTTGCGGCACACCACTTGCCTTTGTTCAGATTGCACACCATTTACAACAACACTCTGATACCGATCCCTCAGCCAACTGGAAATCCACTGAACTATCCAGGGATTGAGTCCTACCTTCAATAACTTATCTATGAGCTCCTTATGTGGTACAGTGTCAAAGGCTTTGCTAAAATCCAGATAGGCGATATCCACAGCACCACCTTCATCTAACACTTTAGTGACATTGTCAAAGAAATCAATAAGATTGGTCTGACATGATCTGCCCTCAGTAAAGCCGTGCTGTTTTGGGTCCAATAGGTCATTAATTTTTAGATGGGAAATTATCTGTTTTTTTAAGAGTGTTTCCATTAATTTGACCACTATAGATGTTAAACTAACTGGCCTGTAATTACTGGCTTCTTCTCTACTCCCCTTTTTATGGATTAGTATGACATTGGCCATTCTCCAATCATCTGGAACCTCACGAGTTGAAAGGGAATGGTTAAGTAAATCAGTCAGAGGGGCTGCAATCACAAACCAAGTTCCCTTAGAACTCTGGGGTGGATTCCATCTGGACCCATCGCCTTACTTACCTTTAGATGTGCCATCTCGGCTAAGACATCAGCCTCCAGAAACTCCGGAGCTGTGCCCTCCCAGCTGGATGCTGTGCTATGGCAATGCCTGCTACTATCTGAAAATACCGAACAAAAGTAGCTATTCAGATGGTCAGCCACAGCCTTATCTCCGTCAATATATTTATTTTCCCTATTTCTAATTTTTGAGACTGCATTGTTTTTCTTCTTTCTGTCACCAATATATCGGAAAAAGGTTTTATCTCCCCTCTTCATAGATTTGCCCATTTCTTCCTCCTTTTGCCCTTTAGCAGTCCTTATAATTAGTTTTGCTTCCCTCTGTTTAATTTTATATGCCTCTCTGTCAGCTACACTTCCACTTACTTTATACCTCTTATAGGCAGACTTCTTATCTTTTATGATCGTGCTGACTTCCCTAGTAAACCATAATGGTTTCTTTTTCCTTTTATTCTTGCTAGTTTGTTTCACATATTGCTTAGTTGCCTTTAAGATGGCCATTTTTTATAGTGACCACTGGGCACTCACTTCTGCTACTCTGTTCCACTCACCTAATTTTCTTTCTACATACTCAGCCATTTCCTTGAAGTTTGTCTTCCTAAAGTCTAGCACTTTAGTTCTGGTGTGTGATTGCACAATGTCTGTTTTTATTCTGAACCATAAGCATTGATGGTCACTGGAACCCAGATGTTCTTCAACCCTGACCTCGGACACCAGATCCCCATTGGTCAGAACTAAGTCCAGAATGTTATCTCCTCTAGTTGGCAATGTCACAAGTTGTTTTAGAGACACTCCAATAAGTGCCTCTAATATAGTCCTGCACTTGCATGTCGATGCACATGGGATATTCCAGTCTACATCAGGCATGTTGAAGTCACCTGTAATGACAATGTCCCCCTTCTCTGCCATCATCTATTAACAGGTTATCTAGATCCTCAGATTGTCCAGGGGGCCTATATATCACATCAATTCTGACCACAGCTCCCTCCTTAGTCTGCATGGTAACCCAGAGAGTTTCTAGTTCATTATGTGTATGCTGAATTATTGTTGATTGAAGGGTAGTCTTGACATAAATGGCTACTCCACCGCCCTTTCTATCCAATCTGTCTTTTCTGTTCAATGTGTAACCAGGTATGGCTATCTCCCAGTCATTGTGATCCTTGAACCAAGTGTAAGGTAAGGTTCAAGTGTAAGGTAAGGAGCAACGGGATGTCCGTGGGGTGGAAACCTTGGAAGTGTCACACAAAATAGCAACCTACGCAGACGACCTTCTATTTTGCATTGCCAACCCAGTGATATCCCTCCCAGTGTTAATGAAAGAGTTTGAGGCTTATGTGAGGCTTTCGTTTTTTAAAATAAACTTTGATAAGTCGGAAGCCTTAAACGTAACACTTCCAACGGATACATGCAGGACTCTGCAGCGATCTTTTTCTTTTAAGTGGGCCAATACCTCCATAACATACTTGGGAACCCAGCTGCCAAGCCAACTCCCACTCATCTACACCTTAAACTTCTAGCCCCTTGTGCGAAAGATAAAGGCAGATCTAGAGAAATGGGACCTGCCCACCTTCTCGTGGATGGGCAGAGTCAACATCATCAAGATGTCGGTGTTGCCTCAACTGCTGTTCCTTTTTCAGTCCCTTCCAATCAGAGACCTGAACCAGGCATTTAAGAGGTTTGTCTGGCAGAAAAGGCCAGCCAGGATAAGGTACCAGATCTTATGTAGGCCCAAGCATCGGGGGGGGGTGGATGGCGTTACCCGACATTAAGCTATACTGGACTGCCTCCCATCTGCAGAGAGTACGCAAATGGCAGTTGTATAGTAGTACCAAGCGATGGGTTCGCATGGAAAGAGCAATAGCGCCCATTCCCCTTGATGTTGTCCCATGGAATAAAGATATCCTCCTGGCAGACGTTAAGGCGCACCCCACGATATCAGCGACCTTGAACACCTTCAAGAAGCATAGAGTCCAGGAGGAGATATCGCCCTGGCCGACCACCATGGCATCTCTCCTGCACAACCCCACACTCCCATCAAGCTGCTCTGGGGCCACACTCAGGGGGTGGGGGGACCTGGCTTCCCTGAGAAGTGGCGATCTAATAACCACAAATGGGTGGACCACGCTGGGTGACTTGAAGGATAGGTAGCCTGAAGGGGACCTTGACCCTTGGAACCTACTATACTTTCAATCCTACCTATCCCGCATAGGCTTTAAAAGGGAAAAATGCAGAAACCTCACCAAATTTGAAAGGATTTGTTCGGGCGAATTGGAACACTCCCACCTTATCTCCAAGATATACTCATTGCTCTCTGGGAAACAGGAGACTCCTCCAACGTTTTGGAGGGATTGGGAAGCCGATTTGGGCAGACCCCTCTCAGATAAGCAAAGAGAGAAGGTGGCGACGCTGGCACATAAATCCTAAGTTGCCACTAAGGTTCAGGAGATGAATTACGAACTATTAACCAGATGGTACTACACACCGGATAGAATTAGCAGGATGTTCACAGGGTCGGATGACCGCTGCTGGAGGTGTAGCAAGGAAAGCGGACTCTATTCCATATTTTTGTGGGATGCCCTAAAATTCAGACATACTGTCATGAATGACTTGCCTTCAGTCCATGCCCGTGGTGTCCCTAGGCAACTGGCCAGGGTTTCTCCTGCCCAGCAGCCGCTTCTGCCTCAGATGCCAGCTCCAGCCGAGCGCGCCCTCCTCCCTTTGTACCAGTAATCGAGAAGATTACGGATTTTCAGACTAGAAGCGACCCCGCAGTCATACTCTTGCATTTAGTGGATCGCCCCCTTGGGAAGTATAAGAGGTCTTTAATGGTCCACCTCTTAAATGCAGCTAAACAAGTGGTCCCGAGGCTATGGAAACAAAAGGGAGCCCCATTGGTGAGGGACTGGTTGAGGGAAGTATCCTCCATTAGGGAAATGGAGGACATGACCTTATCCCTCCACGACAGGGACGAGCAGTTCAGGAGCACTTGGCTACCCTGGCTGGTCTTTCAGGAGTCAGAAGAAGAAGAGTACAGAATTCTGTGGGATAGTTAGATAGATAGATAAAGTCAATAAGTGGGAGATAGTTTGGAGCTGCCATATACTGATCGGATAGAGGCGTTTGTGGAGACCCCAAAACATATTGCGTACCGAGGCGGGAACGAGTGGCCCCCTTTGAGCAGACACCCTTCTCCATTTTTGAAATATCCTCCCCCATTCCCCCCCCTCCCCCATATATCTTATGTCACATGTTAAAAGTCCATTCTTCTATGAAGTACATAGCAATAGGCATCATAGGGGATAAGTGACGTGAGAGCATTCAGGAACAATATTGGGACGGATTTGAGGGGAGGTAACTCCCATCAAGCCCCACCCCCCCCCCCCCCCCCCAATGCTATAAGACAGCACGACTTTATATGCTCTGGGCTATTGTTTTACAGTGACAATTGTTCTGTATGGAAAATGTACTCAGTGAGCTACGGACAGCTTCACTTCCCTTATACGTTTTCCTATGTTGTATATCATTATACTTTGCAAAAATGAAAATAAAGAATAATACAATTAAAAAAAAAAAAAAAAAGATCATGCTCATTGGTCCTATCATTGAGCCTATCTTGTATGTTTCCCCCACCCTGTATATACTGATTGCCCACATTAAAAATCATCATCATCCTACCTGCTTTTTTTAACAATTTAACATCCAAGATGGTGGCCCGTGGAGGATCAGGCTGACTGCAAACAGGAAGTGACTTCTGACTGGGCCGCTCTGCATTCTGGCATTGCTGTCCCATTCCTGACCCCAGCTCTGCTCTGTGATGTGATGCTTCTGAGGCAAGATGGCGGCGCCTGTATCCTAGACTCCTGAACAGTGTTGCAGCCCACTGGGGGGAAAGAATAAGTAAACTTAAAATGTATTAATTTTAGATGCTGGGGAATAGTTACTTAAAAGTTTGGGCTTTTCATGAAATGATGCTGAAGGTATGATTTAATATCTGCCTGAAGAATTGCATGATTGGTAAAAGCATTTACACACATCCGATGAATTGTAGCTTTTGTTGCAGCAGGCTGGCTAAGAAGATAGGACATTAAAGTAGAGCAGTTTTCCCTATAAATGCAGAATGGACTTTCTCAGCTTATCACCCCTGATTCTTCTTTCATCCAGTTAAAAAATAAAGAAACAAGCGTGGCTGAAATTTTTGGGATACATTGTGTACAAGTAACCCTCTCCTCTTGCTATCTAGCATATTTATGTGGCTTTTTTAATATTGATAGTGCTCCTGCAATGTCAGCTTCTATATTTAAAAGGAGCTAAATTCCTAAACAGTACTCTAGGTCTTCTTTTAACAATGAACCCTAGGGCATCCCACAGAGGGATGCCCCGCACTGCCCGTAATGGAAGATGCTGCAACATGCCTCTGTGGGATGCCCCTCACTTGCTTTAATGAGGGATACCAATTACTGCCTGTAATAGGGGATTCTGCCTGTAATTAGGGATTCTGCCTGTAATGGGGGGATTTAAGTACACCATTTGGTTCAGAATATTTTCTTTCTTATTTTTGTCCTTTAAACCCTGGGTGTATCTTATGGAGCGAAAATAAGGTGTTGTATATATAGTGACACTAAGATACTATACCGGGCCAGAAACAGGGCAGCAGGGCCGGTGTGCCCCAAAAAGTCCCGGGGCCGTTTTCTAGCCCCAGTCCGCCCCTGGGGACACTAAACAAACCCTTGTAACTCTGTATCAGAGAGGGTTCAAATCCATAGGGACACTAAACAAACCCTTGTAACTCTGTACCAGAGAGGGTTCAAATCCATAGGGACACTAAACAAACCCTTGTAACTCTGTACCAGAGAGGGTTCAAATCCATAGGGACACTTAACAAACCCTTGTAACTCTGTACCAGAGAGGGTTCAAATCCATATGGACACTAAACAAACCCTTGTAACTCTGTACCAGAGAGGGTTCAAATCCATAGGGACACTAAACAAACCCTTGTAACTCTGTACCAGAGAGGGTTCAAATCCATAGGGACACTAAACAAACCCTTGTAACTCTGTATCAGAGAGGGTTCAAATCCATAGGGACACTTAACAAACCCTTGTAACTCTGTATCAGAGAGGGTTCAAATCCATAGGGACACTTAACAATCCCTTGTAACTCTGTACCAGAGAGGGTTCAAATCCATAGGGACACTAAACAAACCCTTGTAACTCTGTATCAGAGAGGGTTCAAATCCATAGGGACACTTAACATACCCTTGTAACTCTGTATCAGAGAGGGTTCAAATCCATAGGGACACTTAACAATCCCTTGTAACTCTGTACCAGAGAGGGTTCAAATCCATAGGGACACTAAACAAACCCTTGTAACTCTGTATCAGAGAGGGTTCAAATCCATAGGGACACTAAACAAACCCTTGTAACTCTGTACCAGAGAGGGTTCAAATCCATAGGGACACTAAACAAACCCTTGTAACTCTGTATCAGAGAGGGTTCAAATCCATAGGGACACTAAACAAACCCTTGTAACTCTGTACCAGAGAGGGTTCAAATCCATAGGGACACTAAACAAACCCTTGTAACTCTGTATCAGAGAGGGTTCAAATCCATAGGGACACTAAACAAACCCTTGTAACTCTGTACCAGAAAGGGTTCAAATCCATAGGGACACTTAACAAACCCTTGTAACTCTGTACCAGAGAGGGTTCAAATCCTTAGGGACACTAAACAAACCCTTGTAACTCTGTATCAGAGAGGGTTCAAATCCATATGGACACTAAACAAACCCTTGTAACTCTGTACCAGAGAGGGTTCAAATCCATAGGGACACTTAACAAACCCTTGTAACTCTGTACCAGAGAGGGTTCAAATCCATAGGGACACTAAACAAACCCTTGTAACTCTGTACCAGAGAGGGTTCAAATCCATAGGGACACTAAACAAACCCTTGTAACTCTGTACCAGTGAGGGTTCAAATCCATAGGGGCACTTAACAAACCCTTGTAACTCTGTACCAGAGAGGGTTCAAATCCATAGGGACACTTAACAAACCTTTGTAACTCTGTACCAGAGAGGGTTCAAATCCATAGGGACACTTAACAAACCCTTGTAACTCTGTACCAGAGAGGGTACAAATCCATAGGGACACTAAACAAACCCTTGTAACTCTGTACCAGAGAGGGTTCAAATCCATAGGGACACTAAACAAACCCTTGTAACCCTGTACCAGAGAGGGTTCAAATCCATAGGGACACTTAACAAACCCTTGTAACTCTGTACCAGAGAGGGTTCAAATCCATAGGGACACTAAACAAACCCTTGTAACTCTGTACCAGAGAGGGTTCAAATCCATAGGGACACTAAACAAACCCTTGTAACTCTGTACCAGAGAGGGTTCAAATCCATAGGGACACTTAACAAACCCTTGTAACTCTGTACCAGAGAGGGTTCAAATCCATAGGGACACTAAACAAACCCTTGTAACTCTGTACCAGAGAGGGTTCAAATCCATAGGGACACTTACCAAACCCTTGTAACTCTGTACCAGAGAGGGTTCAAATCCATAGGGACACTAAACAAACCCTTGTAACTCTGTACCAGAGAGGGTTCAAATCCATAGGGACGCTAAACAAACCCTTGTAACTCTGTACCAGAGAGGGTTCAAATCCATAGGGACACTAAACAAACCCTTGTAACTCTGTACCAGAGAGGGTTCAAATCCATAGGGACACTAAACAAACCCTTGTAACTCTGTACCAGAGAGGGTTCAAATCCATAGGGACACTTAACAAACCCTTGTAACTCTGTACCAGAGAGGGTTCAAATCCATAGGGACACTAAACAAACCCTTGTAACTCTGTATCAGAGAGGGTTCAAATCCTTAGGGACACTAAACAAACCCTTGTAACTCTGTATCAGAGAGGGTTCGAATCCATAGGGACACTAAACAAACCCTTGTAACTCTGTACCAGAGAGGGTTCAAATCCATAGGGACACTTAACAAACCCTTGTAACTCTGTACCAGAGAGGGTTCAAATCCATATGGACACTAAACAAACCCTTGTAACTCTGTACCAGAGAGGGTTCAAATCCATATGGACACTAAACAATCCCTTGTAACTCTGTACCAGAGAGGGTTCAAATCCATAGGGACACTAACCAAACCCTTGTAACTCTGTACCAGAGAGGGTTCAAATCCATAGGGACACTAAACTAACCCTTGTAACTCTGTATCAGAGAGGGTTCAAATCCATAGGGACACTTAACAAACCCTTGTAACTCTGTATCAGAGAGGGTTCAAATCCATAGGGACACTTAACAAACCCTTGTAACTCTGTACCAGAGAGGGTTCAAATCCTTAGGGACACTTACCAAACCCTTGTAACTCTGTATCAGAGAGGGTTCAAATCCATAGGGACACTAAACAAACCCTTGTAACTCTGTACCAGAGAGGGTTCAAATCCATAGGGACACTAAACAAACCCTTGTAACTCTGTACCAGAGAGGGTTCAAATCCATATGGACACTAAACAAACCCTTGTAACTCTGTACCAGAGAGGGTTCAAATCCATAGGGACACTAAACAAACCCTTGTAACTCTGTACCAGTGAGGGTTCAAATCCATAGGGACACTTAACAAACCCTTGTAACTCTGTACCAGAGAGGGTACAAATCCATAGGGACACTAAACAAACCCTTGTAACTCTGTACCAGAGAGGGTTCAAATCCATAGGGACACTAAACAAACCCTTGTAACTCTGTACCAGAGAGGGTTCAAATCCATAGGGACACTTAACAAACCCTTGTAACTCTGTACCAGAGAGGGTTCAAATCCATAGGGACACTAAACAAACCCTTGTAACTCTGTATCAGAGAGGGTTCAAATCCATAGGGACACTAAACAAACCCTTGTAACTCTGTACCAGAGAGGGTTCAAATCCATAGGGACACTTAATAAACCCTTGTAACTCTGTACCAGAGAGGGTTCAAATCCATAGGGACACTAAACAAACCCTTGTAACTCTGTACCAGAGAGGGTTCAAATCCATATGGACACTAAACAAACCCTTGTAACTATGTACCAGAGAGGGTTCAAATCCATAGGGACACTTAACAAACCCTTGTAACTCTGTACCAGAGAGGGTTCAAATCCATAGGGACACTAAACAAACCCTTGTAACTCTGTACCAGAGAGGGTTCAAATCCATAGGGACACTAAACAAACCCTTGTAACTCTGTACCAGAGAGGGTTCAAATCCATAGGGACACTAAACAAACCCTTGTAACTCTGTACCAGTGAGGGTTCAAATCCATAGGGGCACTTAACAAACCCTTGTAACTCTGTACCAGAGAGGGTTCAAATCCATAGGGACACTAAGCAAACCCTTGTAACTCTGTACCAGAGAGGGTTCAAATCCATAGGGACACTTAACAAACCCTTGTAACTCTGTACCAGAGAGGGTACAAATCCATAGGGACACTAAACAAACCCTTGTAACTCTGTACCAGAGACGGTTCAAATCCATAGGGACACTAAACAAACCCTTGTAACTCTGTATCAGAGAGGGTTCAAATCCATAGGAACACTAAACAAACCCTTGTAACTCTGTACCAGAGAGGGTTCAAATCCATAGGGACACTAAACAAACCCTTGTAACTCTGTACCAGAGAGGGTTCAAATCCATAGGGACACTTAACAAACCCTTGTAACTCTGTACCAGAGAGGGTTCAAATCCATAGGGACACTAAACAAACCCTTGTAACTCTGTACCAGAGAGGGTTCAAATCCATAGGGGCACTAAACAAACTCTTGTAACTCTGTACCAGAGAGGGTTCAAATCCATAGGGACACTAAACAAACCCTTGTAACTCTGTACCAGAGAGGGTTCAAATCCATAGGGGCACTAAACAAACCCTTGTAACTCTGTACCAGAGAGGGTTCAAATCCATAGGGACAATAAACAAACCCTTGTAACTCTGTACCAGTGAGGGTTCAAATCCATAGGGACACTTAACAAACCCTTGTAACTCTGTACCAGAGAGGGTTCAAATCCATAGGGACACTAAACAAACCCTTGTAACTCTGTACCAGAGAGGGTTCAAATCCATAGGGACACTAAACAAACCCTTGTAACTCTGTACCAGAGAGGGTTCAAATCCATAGGGACACTAAACAAACCCTTGTAACTCTGTACCAGAGAGGGTTCAAATCCATAGGGACACAAAACAGACTCTTGTAACTCTGTACCAGAGAGGGTTCAAATCCATAGGGACACTAAACAAACCCTTGTAACTCCGTACCAGAGAGGGTTCAAATCCATAGGGACACTAAACAAACCCTTGTAACTCTGTATCAGAGAGGGTTAAAATCCATAGGGACACTAAACAAACCCTTGTAACTCTGTACCAGTGAGGGTTCAAATCCATAGGGACACTAAACAAACCCTTGTAACTCTGTACCAGAGAGGGTTCAAATCCATAGGGACACTAAACAAACCCTTGTAACTCTGTACCAGAGAGGGTTCAAATCCATAGGGACACTAAACAAACCCTTGTAACTCTGTACCAGAGAGGGTTCAAATCCATAGGGACACTAAACAAACCCTTGTAACTCTGTACCAGAGAGGGTTCAAATCCATAGGGACACTAAACAAACCCTTGTAACTCTGTACCAGTGAGGGTTCAAATCCATAGGGACACTAAACAAACCCTTGTAACTCTGTATCAGAGAGGGTTCAAATCCATAGGGACACTAACTCTGTATCAGAGACGGTTCAAATCCATAGGGACACTAAACAAACCCTTGTAACTCTGTATCAGAGAGGGTACAAATCCATAGGGACACTAAACAAACCCTTGTAACTCTGTACCAGAGAGGGTTCAAATCCATAGGGACACTTAACAAACCCTTGTAACTCTGTACCAGTGAGGGTACAAATCCATAGGGACACTAAACAAACCCTTGTAACTCTGTACCAGTGAGGGTACAAATCCATAGGGACACTAAACAAACCCTTGTAACTCTGTATCAGAGAGGGTTCAAATCCATAGGGACACTTAACAAACCTTTGTAACTCTGTACCAGAGAGGGTTCAAATCCATAGGGACACTAAACAAACCCTTGTAACTCTGTACCAGAGAGGGTTCAAATCCATAGGGACACTAAACAAACCCTTGTAACTCTGTACCAGTGAGGGAACAAATCCATAGGGACACTAAACAAACCCTTGTAACTCTGTACCAGTGAGGGTACAAATCCATAGGGACACTAAACAAACCCTTGTAACTCTGTATCAGAGAGGGTTCAAATCCATAGGGACACTTAACAAACCATTGTAACTCTGTACCAGAGAGGGTTCAAATCCATAGGGACACTAAACAAACCCTTGTAACTCTGTACCAGAGAGGGTTCAAATCCATAGGGACACTAAACAGACTCTTGTAACTCTGTACCAGAGAGGGTTCAAATCCATAGGGACACTAAACAAACCCTTGTAACTCCGTACTAGAGAGGGTTAAAATCCATAGGGACACTAAACAAACCCTTGTAACTCTGTATCAGAGAGGGTTAAAATCCATAGGGACACTAAACAAACCCTTGTAACTCTGTACCAGAGAGGGTTCAAATCCATAGGGACACTAAACAAACCCTTGTAACTCTGTACCAGAGAGGGTTCAAATCCATAGGGACACTTAACAAACCCTTGTAACTCTGTACCAGAGAGGGTTCAAATCCATAGGGACACTAAACAAACCCTTGTAACTCTGTACCAGAGAGGGTTCAAATCCATAGGGACACTAAACAAACCCTTGTAACTCTGTACCAGTGAGGGTTCAAATCCATAGGGACACTAAACAAACCCTTGTACCTCTGTATCAGAGAGGGTTCAAATCCATAGGGACACTAACTCTGTATCAGAGAGGGTTCAAATCCATAGGGACACTAAACAAACCCTTGTAACTCTGTATCAGAGAGGGTACAAATCCATAGGGACACTAAACAAACCCTTGTAACTCTGTACCAGAGAGGGTTTAAATCCATAGGGACACTAAACAAACCCTTGTAACTCTGTACCAGAGAGGGTTCAATCCATAGGGAAACTTAACAAACCCTTGTAACTCTGTACCAGAGAGGGTTCAAATCTATAGGGACACTAAACAAACCCTTGTAACTCTGTACCAGAGAGGGTACAAATCCATAGGGACACTAAACAAACCCTTGTAACTCTGTACCAGAGAGGGTTCAAATCCATAGGGACACTAAACAAACCCTTGTAACTCTGTATCAGAGAGGGTTCAAATCCATAGGGACACTAAACAAACTCTTGTAACTCTGTACCAGAGAGGGTACAAATCCATAGAGACACTAAACAAACCCTTGTAACTCTGTACCAGTGAGGGTTCAAATCCTTAGGGACACTAAACAAACCCTTGTAACTCTGTACCAGAGAGGGTTCAAATCCATAGGGACACTTAACAAACCCTTGTAACTCTGTACCAGAGAGGGTTCAAAATTATAGGGACACTAAACAAACCCTTGTAACTCTGTACCAGAGAGGGTTCAAATCCATAGGGACACTTAACAAACCCTTGTATCTCTGTATCAGAGAGGGTTCAAATCCATAGGGACACTAAACAAACCCTTGTAACTCTGTACCAGAGAGGGTTCAAATCCATAGGGACACTTAACAAACCCTTGTAACTCTGTACCAGAGAGGGTTCAAATCCATAGGGACACTAAACAAACCCTTGTAACTCTATACCAGAGAAGGTTCAAATCCATAGGGACACTAAACAAACCCTTGTAATTCTATACCAGAGAGGGTTCAAATCCATAGGGACACTAAACAAACCCTTGTAACTCTGTATCAGAGAGGGTACAAATCCATAGGGACACTTAACAAACCCTTGTAACTCTGTATCAGAGAGGGTTCAAATCCATAGGGACACTTAACAAACCCTTGTAACTCTGTACCAGAGAGGGTTCAAATCCATAGGGACACTAAACAAACCCTTGTAACTCTGTATCAGAGAGGGTTCAAATCCATAGGGACACTAAACAAACCCTTGTAACTCTGTATCAGAGAGGGTACAAATCCATAGGGACACTAAACAAACCCTTGTAACTCTGTACCAGAGAGGGTTCAAATCCATAGGGACACTAAACAAACCCTTGTAACTCTGTACCAGAGAGGGTTCAAATCCATAGGGACACTAAACAAACCCTTGTAACTCTGTATCAGAGAGGGTACAAATCCATAGGGACACTTACCAAACCCTTGTAACTCTGTATCAGAGAGCGTTCAAATCCATAGGGACACTAAACAAACCCTTGTAACTCTGTATCAGAGAGGGTTCAAATCCATAGGGACACTTACCAAACCCTTGTAACTCTGTATCAGAGAGGGTTCAAAACCATAGGGACACTAAACAAACCCTTGTAACTCTGTACCAGAGAGGGTTCAAATCCATAGGGACACTAAACAAACCCTTGTAACTCTGTACCAGAGAGGGTTCAAATCCATAGGGACACTAAACAAACCCTTGTAACTCTGTACCAGAGAGGGTTCAAATCCATATGGACACTAAACAAACCCTTGTAACTCTGTACCAGAGAGGGTTCAAATCCATAGGGACACTTAACAAACCCTTGTAACTCTGTACCAGAGAGGGTTCAAAACCATAGGGACACTTAACAAACCCTTGTAACTCTGTATCAGTGAGGGCTCAAATCCATAGGGACACTCAACAAACCCTTGTAACTCTGTACCAGAGAGGGTTCAAATCCATAGGGACACTAAACAAACCCTTGTAACTCTGTATCAGAGAGGGTACAAATCCATAGGGACACTTACCAAACCCTTGTAACTCTGTATCAGAGAGCGTTCAAATCCATAGGGACACTAAACAAACCCTCTTAACTCTGTATCAGAGAGGGTTCAAATCCATAGGGACACTTACCAAACCCTTGTAACTCTGTATCAGAGAGGGTTCAAAACCATAGGGACACTAAACAAACCCTTGTAACTCTGTACCAGAGAGGGTTCAAATCCATAGGGACACTAAACAAACCCTTGTAACTCTGTACCAGAGAGGGTTCAAAACCATAGGGACACTAAACAAACCCTTGTAACTCTGTACCAGAGAGGGTTCAAATCCATATGGACACTAAACAAACCCTTGTAACTCTGTACCAGAGAGGGTTCAAATCCATAGGGACACTTAACAAACCCTTGTAACTCTGTACCAGAGAGGGTTCAAAACCATAGGGACACTTAACAAACCCTTGTAACTCTGTATCAGTGAGGGCTCAAATCCATAGGGACACTAAACAAACCCTTGTAACTCTGTACCAGAGAGGGTTCAAATCCATAGGGACACTAAACAAACCCTTGTAACTCTGTACCAGAGAGGGTACAAATCCATAGGGACACTTACCAAACCCTTGTAACTCTGTATCAGAGAGGGTTCAAATCCATAGGGACACTAAACAAACCCTTGTAACTCTGTACCAGAGAGGGTTCAAAACCATAGGGACACTTAACAAACCCTTGTAACTCTGTATCAGTGAGGGCTCAAATCCATAGGGACACTAAACAAACCCTTGTAACTCTGTACCAGAGAGGGTTCAAATCCATAGGGACACTAAACAAACCCTTGTAACTCTATACCAGAGAGGGTTCAAATCCATAGGGACACTAAACAAACCCTTGTAACTCTGTACCAGAGAGGGTTCAAATCCATAGGGACACTAAACAAACCCTTGTAACTCTGTATCAGAGAGGGTTCAAATCCATAGGGACACTAAACAAACCCTTGTAACTCTATACCAGAGAGGGTTCAAAACCATAGGGACACTTAACAAACCCTTGTAACTCTGTATCAGTGAGGGCTCAAATCCATAGGGACACTAAACAAACCCTTGTAACTCTGTACCAGAGAGGGTTCAAATCCATAGGGACACTAAACAAACCCTTGTAACTCTATACCAGAGAGGGTTCAAATCCATAGGGACACTAAACAAACCCTTGTAACTCTGTATCAGAGAGGGTTCAAATCCATAGGGACACTAAACAAACCCTTGTAACTCTGTATCAGAGAGGGTTCAAATCCATAGGGACACTTAACAAACCCTTGTAACTCTGTATCAGAGAGGGTTCAAATCCATAGGGACACTTTACAAACCCTTGTAACTCTGTAACAGAGAGGGTTCAAATCCATAGGGACACTAAACAAACCCTTGTAACTCTGTACCAGAGAGGGTTCAAATCCATAGAGACACTTAACAAACCCTTGTAACTCTGTATCAGAGAGGGTTCAAATCCATAGGGACACTTAACAAACCCTTGTAACTCTGTATCAGAGAGGGTTCAAATCCATAGGGACACTTAACAAACCCTTGTAACTCTGTATCAGAGAGGGCTCAAATCCATAGGGACACTTAACAAACCCTTGTAACTCTGTATCAGAGAGGGTTCAAATCCATAGGGACACTTAACAAACCCTTGTAACTCTGTATCAGAGAGGGTACAAATCCATAGGGACACTTAACAAACCCTTGTAACTCTGTACCAGAGAGGGTTCAAATCCATAGGGACACTAAACAAACCCTTGTAACTCTGTATCAGAGAGGGTTCAAATCCATAGGGACACTAAACAAACCCTTGTAACTCTGTACCAGAGAGGGTTCAAATCCATAGGGACACTAAACAAACCCTTGTAACTCTGTATCAGAGAGGGTTCAAATCCATAGGGACACTAAACAAACCCTTGTAACTCTGTATCAGAGAGGGTTCAAATCCATAGGGACACTAAACAAACCCTTGTAACTCTGTACCAGAGAGGGTACAAATCCATAGGGACACTAAACAAACCCTTGTAACTCTGTACCAGAGAGGGTTCAAATCCATAGGGACACTAAACAAACCCTTGTAACTCAGTATCAGAGAGGGTTCAAATCCATAGGGACACTAAACAAACCCTTGTAACTCTGTATCAGAGAGGGTTCAAATCCATAGGGACACTAAACAAACCCTTGTAACTCTGTATCAGAGAGGGTTCAAATCCATAGGGACACTAAACAAACCCTTGTAACTCTGTATCAGAGAGGGTTCAAATCCATAGGGACACTAAACAAACCCTTGTAACTCTGTATCAGAGAGGGTTCAAATCCATAGGGACACTAAACAAACCCTTGTAACTCTGTATCAGAGAGGGTTCAAATCCATAGGGACACTAAACAAACCCTTGTAACTCTGTATCAGAGAAGGTTCAAATCCATAGGGACACTAAACAAACCCTTGTAACTCTGTACCAGAGAGCGTTCAAATCCATAGGGACACTAAACAAACCCTCGTAACTCTGTACCAGAGAGGGTTCAAATCCATAGGGACACTTAACAAACCCTTGTAACTCTGTACCAGAGAGGGTTCAAATCCATAGGGACACTAAACAAACCCTTGTAACTCTGTATCAGAGAGGGTTCAAATCCATAGGAACACTAAACAAACCCTTGTAACTCTGTATCAGAGAGGGTTCAAATCCATAGGGACACTAAACAAACCCTTGTAACTCTGTATCAGAGAGGGTTCAAATCCATAGGGACACTTACCAACCCCTTGTAACTCTGTACCAGAGAGGGTTCAAATCCATAGGGACACTTAACAAACCCTTGTAACTCTGTATCAGAGAGGGTTCAAATCCATAGGAACACTAAGCAAACCCTTGTAACTCTGTACCAGAGAGGGTTCAAATCCATAGGGACACTAAACAAACCCTTGTAACTCTGTACCAGAGAGGGTTCAAATCCATAGGGACACTTAACAAACCCTTGTAACTCTGTATCAGAGAGGGTTCAAATCCATAGGGACACTAAACAAACCCTTGTAACTCTGTACCAGAGAGGGTTCAAATCCATAGGGACACTTAACAAACTCTTGTAACTCTGTATCAGAGAGGGTTCAAATCCATAGGGACACTAAACAAACCCTTGTAACTCCGTACCAGAGAGGGTTCAAATCCATAGGGACACTTAACAAACCCTTGTAACTCTGTACCAGAGAGGGTTCAAATCCATAGGGACACTTAACAAACTCTTGTAACTCTGTATCAGAGAGGGTTCAAATCCATAGGGACACTTAACAAACTCTTGTAACTCTGTATCAGAGAGGGTTCAAATCCATAGGGACACTAAACAAACCCTTGTAACTCTGTACCAGTGAGGGTTCAAATCCATAGGGACACTAAACAAACCCTTGTACCTCTGTATCAGAGAGGGTTCAAATCCATAGGGACACTAACTCTGTATCAGAGAGGGTTCAAATCCATAGGGACACTAAACAAACCCTTGTAACTCTGTACCAGTGAGGGAACAAATCCATAGGGACACTAAACAAACCCTTGTAACTCTGTACCAGTGAGGGTACAAATCCATAGGGACACTAAACAAACCCTTGTAACTCTGTATCAGAGAGGGTTCAAATCCATAGGGACACTTAACAAACCATTGTAACTCTGTACCAGAGAGGGTTCAAATCCATAGGGACACTAAACAAACCCTTGTAACTCTGTACCAGAGAGGGTTCAAATCCATAGGGACACTAAACAGACTCTTGTAACTCTGTACCAGAGAGGGTTCAAATCCATAGGGACACTAAACAAACCCTTGTAACTCCGTACTAGAGAGGGTTAAAATCCATAGGGACACTAAACAAACCCTTGTAACTCTGTATCAGAGAGGGTTCAAATCCATAGGGACACTAAACAAACCCTTGTAACTCCGTACCAGAGAGGGTTCAAATCCATAGGGACACTTAACAAACCCTTGTAACTCTGTACCAGAGAGGGTTCAAATCCATAGGGACACTTAACAAACTCTTGTAACTCTGTATCAGAGAGGGTTCAAATCCATAGGGACACTTAACAAACTCTTGTAACTCTGTATCAGAGAGCGTTCAAATCCATAGGGACACTAAACAAACCCTTGTAACTCTGTACCAGAGAGGGTTCAAATCCATAGGGACACTAACTCTGTATCAGAGAGGGTTCAAATCCATAGGGACACTTAACAAACCCTTGTAACTCTGTACCAGAGAGGGTTCAAATCCATAGGGACACTAACTCTGTATCAGAGAGGGTTCAAACCCATAGGGACACTAAACAAATCTAATCTATTCCCTCACAATATCAGTGCATTAGAGAAATAGTAGTTCATACTCCATGAACTGTGGGATTGAGGTGGTGGTTCTCCTGGGTTTCAGAAAGGGAATCACAATTTGGGATGCCCCATGGAGGCAGGGGGTGGCGCACACAGACCAGAGGAGTGACATACCCCATAATAAGTGCTGGCCACCACCTCTTGGCAGTAATGGAAACCATGGATTTCAGCTGCCCATCTCTGGTGACTAAGCAGGATTTCTATTCAGCTTTCCCCTTTGGCAGGGTCACATTATCATTGATGCTATGGAGCAGCTGCTTCTGGCCTGCACAGCTCAGTGGTCCCCCGGCACTATTATCACAGGCATACAACCAGAGCTGGAGGATTATAGGGAGGAAATGGGGGACACATACAGAACCAGGACGTGGGAAGCCCCTACAATGTGGTCACTGTAATATTGGTGGTCGGAAGCCATGGAAACCCTTCCTCCAGCCCTGCCTGTTCTCCATGCTCCTCATTCATATGTGGTATGAGTCAGGCCAGCAGCGGGGGAGGCTGCCATGGTTAATCATTACACATCTGATGGATGGGGGGGGGTTGGCGCAATGGCACCTGAGTTTAGTAGCTCCAGCTTTATGTGGGGCCCTGGGCCATAGATTCTCAGTGGGCCCCATGCGATGTGCTATGACTCCATACATGGTGATAAAGTGGCATGTATGATGATTACTGCCAAAGAATAGAAAGAAAAATATGATAGGAGGAATGACAAGAAATATAGTACAAAACAATGGAAGGAATGACACAAGCAGAAAAAAAGCAGGAAAGAAAGATGGAAAGGGAATGTCAAAAAAGAAAGAATAGATGGGAAGAAATCAAATAAAGAACAAAAGCTTAGAATGAATGACAGAAACACAAAAGAATACAAAAAAAACATGAAAGAGAGAGAAAAAGAATGGGATAAAAGATGGAAGGAAAAGAAAGAATAGAAGGACTGATTAAACAATAGAATGAAAGGAATGACAAAAGCAGGAAATAGACAGAGAAGGAATATGAGAAAAAAATAATAGATGGAAAGAAAGATTTTCTCACTCCTATCTGTTAGCTTCTCTTCCTTTTTTATTTTCTTACTCCTGTCTGCCAGGTTATCTTCCTTTCTTTATTTTCTCATTCCTGTGTGTTGGCTTCTCTTCCTTTCTTATTTTCTCACTCCTGTCTGCCAGCTTCTCTTCCTTTCTTTATTTTCTCACTCCTGACTGCCAGCTTCTCTTCCTTTCTTTATTTTCTCACTCCTGTCTGCCAGCTTCTCTTCCTTTTTATTTTCTCAACCCTGTGTCGACTTCTCTTCCTTTCTTTATTTTCTCACTCCTGACTGACAGCTTCTCTTCCTTTCTTATTTTCTCACTCCTGTCTGCCAGCTTCTCTTCCTTTCTTTATTTTCTCACTCCTGTCTGCTGACTTCTCTTCCTTTATTTTCTCACTCCTGTCTGCCAGCTTCTCTTCCTTTCTTATTTTCTCACTCCTGTCTGCCAGCTTCTCTTCCTTTCTTTATTTTCTCACTCATGTCTGCCAGGTTCTCTTCCTTTCTTTATTTTCTCACTCCTGTCTGCTGACTTCTCTTCCTTTATTTTCTCACTCCTGTCTGCCAGCTTCTCTTCCTTTCTTATTTTCTCACTCCTGTCTGCCAGCTTCTCTTCCTTTCTTTATTTTCTCACTCATGTCTGCCAGGTTCTCTTCCTTTTTATTTTCTCACTCCTGATTGCCAGCTTCTCTTCCTTTCTTTATTTTCTCACTCCTATCTGCCAGCTTCTCTTCCTTTCCTTATTTTCTCACTCCTGTCTGCCAGCTTCTCTTCCTTTCTTTATTTTCTCATTCCTGTCTGCCAGCTTCTCTTCCTTTCCTTATTTTCTCACTCCTGTCTGCCAGCTTCTCTTCCTTTCTTTATTTTCTCACTCCTGTCTGCCAGCTTCTCTTCCTTTCTTTATTTTCTCACTCCTGTCTGCCAGCTTCTCTTCCTTTCTTTATTTTCTCACTCCTGTCTGCCAGCTTCTCTTCCTTTCTTTATTTTCTCACTCCTGTCTGCCAGCTTCTCTTCCTTTCTTTATTTTCTCACTCCTGTCTGCCAGCTTCTCTTCCTTTCTTTATTTTCTCACTCCTATCTGTCAGCTTCTCGTCCTTTCTTTATTTTCTCACTCCTGTCTGCCAGCTTCTCTTCCTTTCTTTATTTTCTCACTCCTGTCTGCCAGCTTCTCTTCCTTTCTTTATTTTCTCTCTCCTGTCTGCCAGCTTCTCTTCCTTTCTTTATTTTCTCACTCCTGTCTGCCAGCTTCTCTTCCTTTCTTATTTTCTCACTCCTGTCTGCCAGCTTCTCTTTCTTTTTTATTTTCTCACTCCTGTCTGCCAGCTTCTCTTCCTTTCTTTATTTTCTCACTCCTGTCTGCCAGCTTCTCTTCCTTTCCTTATTTTCTCACTCCTGTCTGCCAGCTTCTCTTCCTTTCTTTATTTTCTCACTCCTGTCTGCCAGCTTCTCTTCCTTTCCTTATTTTCTCACTCCTGTCTGCCAGCTTCTCTTCCTTTCTTTATTTTCTCACTCCTGTCTGCCAGCTTCTCTTCCTTTCTTTATTTTCTCACTCCTGTCTGCCAGCTTCTCTTCCTTTCTTTATTTTCTCACTCCTGTCTGCCAGCTTCTCTTCCTTTCTTTATTTTCTCACTCCTGTCTGCCAGCTTCTCTTCCTTTCTTTATTTTCTCACTCCTATCTGTCAGCTTCTCGTCCTTTCTTTATTTTCTCACTCCTGTCTGCCAGCTTCTCTTCCTTTCTTTATTTTCTCACTCCTGTCTGCCAGCTTCTCTTCCTTTCTTTATTTTCTCTCTCCTGTCTGCCAGCTTCTCTTCCTTTCTTTATTTTCTCACTCCTGTCTGCCAGCTTCTCTTCCTTTCTTTATTTTCTCACTCCTGTCTGCCAGCTTCTCTTCCTTTCTTATTTTCTCACTCCTGTCTGCCAGCTTCTCTTTCTTTTTTATTTTCTCACTCCTGTCTGCCAGCTTCTCTTCCTTTCTTTATTTTCTCACTCCTGTCTGCCAGCTTCTCCTTTCTTTATTTTCTCACTCCTGTTTGCCAGCTTCTCCTTTCTTTATTTTCTCACTCCTGTCTGCCAGCTTCTCTTCCTTTCTTATTTTCTCACTCCTGTCTGCCAGCTTCTCTTCCTTTTTTATTTTCTCACTCCTGTCTGCCAGATTCTCTTCCTTTCTTTATTTTCTCACTCCTGTTTGCCAGCTTCTCCTTTCTTTATTTTCTCACTCCTGTCTGCCAGCTTCTCTTCCTTTCTTTATTTTCTCACTCCTGACTGCCAGCTTCTCCTTTCTTTATTTTCTCACTCCTGGCTGCCAGCTTCTCTTCCTTTCTTTATTTTCTCACTCCTGTCTGCCAGCTTCTCTTCCTTTCTTATTTTCTCACTCCTGATTGCCAGCTTTTCTTCCTTTTCTTATTTTCTCACTCCTGTCTGCTGACTTCTCTTCCTTTCTTATTTTCTCACTCCTATCTGCCAGCTTCTCTTCCTTTTTTTATTTTCTCACTCCTGTCTGCTGACTTCTCTTCCTTTCTTATTTGGAAGATGGAAGGAACAGAAAGAAGAGAAGGACTGACAGAAAAAAAAAACTATGAAGAAATGACAATAGAAGGAATGACAAAGAAAGGCGAAAGGGATAGAGAAGGAATAGGAGAACAAAATAATAAATGAAAAATAAAGAAAGAAAGAAAGAAAGAAAGAAAGAAAGAAAGAAAGAAAGAAAGAGTAGAATGACTGACAGAAATAATTGAAGAAAAGAAGAAAGAAAGAAAAACAATGGCAGGAAGAACAGATAAAATTACAGAATAGAAGGAATGACAAAGTAAGCAGGAAAGGGATAGAGAAGGAATAGGAGAAAAAAAGAATAAATGAAATAGAAAGAAATAAAGTAGAGTTACTGACAGAAATAATAGAAGAAAAGCAAAGGAAGAACAGATAAAAGAAAGATATAAAAAATAGGTGGAAACAAAGAAATTACGAAAGAGAATGTCAGAACAGATGTAACAAGAACAAAGATATACAAAATAAGTGAAAGAAAGAAAGAAAGCAGAAAAAGAATGAAAGAAACAGAATATGGAGAGACAGAGACAGAGAGAATGGTTCTCCCAGTGGCTAATTTGCCCCCTGGCTGACAGTCCTCAGTGCTGCTCTGCCATGGCTGGAGGATATGAGGTGCAGGGCCCGGCACCTGCCTGGTAAGCTTAGTGCTGACGCATGCGCAGACATGAAGGCTCTCCTCACACGTGATGGCCGCCACTAGTGATTAGTATAGCGCTGGTAGGCGCACATTCCAGCGTCCCAGCCTGCAGCGGGCTGTCCCATCCTGAGGGCTGAGGTGGGGGGGGGGGGAATGGATGGCGCGGGTGTGGGGCTCCGCTCCCTGAGGAGAAGGCTGAATGGAGAGCGCGCTCGCCAGCTGACAGCATGCGCCCAGCACCAGACACCCTGCACCGCCCGGCCCCCGCCATTGTTACCCGCCCTCATTAACTTACATCTACATGACCTCTCCACCTCCTCCCCCGGGACGGACGCCGCCATATACCTGCCGTCCGAGCTCACCTACATACTGCCCATCACCCGGGAATGTTACCCCACACTATGTCCCGACCCCCGACTCACCTGATATATGTTACCCTGTGCCCATCTTTCTTATCCACCCAGCAACACAACACATCCTTCTACACCACTCTGTTTCCCTCCTTCTGTACTTTCTCCACCTCTAACGTTTCTTTCTCACTCCTGTTTGCCGGCTTCTTTTCCCTTATTTCTTTATTTTCTCTCTCCTGTTTGCCGGCTTCTCTTCCCTTATTTCTTTATTTCCACACTCCTGTCTGCCGGCTTCTCTTCCCTTATTTCTTTATTTCCACACTCCTGTCTGCCGGTTTCTCTTCCTTTCTTATTTTCTCACTCCTGTCTGCCAGCTTCTCTTCCCTTATTTATTTCCTCACTCCTGTCTGCCAGCTTCTCTTCCCTTATTTATTTCCTCACTCCTGTCTGCCGGTTTCTCTTCCTTTCTTAATTCATTATTTTCTTACTCCTGTCTGTCGGCTTCTTTTCCTTTCTTTATTTTCTCACTCATGTCTGCCAGGTTCTCTTCCTTCTTATTTCCTCACTCCTTTCTGCCGGCTTCTCTCCCTTTCTTATTTTCTCACTCCTGTCTGCCAGCTTCTTTTCCTTTCTTTATGTTCTCACTCCTGTCTGCCAGCTTCTTTTCCTTTCTTTATTTTCTCACTCATGTCTGCCAGGTTCTCTTCCTTTTTATTTTCTCACTCCTGTCTGCCAGCTTCTGTTCCTTTCTTATTTCCTCACTCCTTTCTGCCGGCCTCTCTTCCTTTCTTTATTTTCTCACTCCCGTTTGCCGGCTTCTTTTACTTTTTATTTTCTCACTCTTGTCTGCTATCTTATCTTCCTTTCTTATTTCCTCACTCCTTTCTGCCGGCCTCTCTTCCTTTCTTTATTTTCTCACTCCCGTTTGCCGGCTTCTCTTCCTTTTTATTTTCTCACTCCTGTCTGCCATCTTATCTTCCTTTCTTATTTTCTCTCTCCTGTCTGCCGGCTTCTCTTCCTTTTTATTTTCTCACTCCTGTCTTCCATCTTATCTTCCTTTTTATTTTCTCACTCCTGTCTGCCGGCTTACATACATGTAGCCATTTTAATAGTTCTTTAATAGTGTATCTGGCTAGTACATACAGCGGATTGTGTTTCACTGTTAATATCTAGTGAAATGTACTTTATAATAACATCATGATCATTACCCGACTTTGGGGCGTGTGACCACTACCGGAGCTGCCTATCAGGGGGCCCAGACAATCAGACAATATCTTTCTCTCCTCATATATGGCATTTGTTTCCTTTACTGATCTCCTTCTGCTTGCCCCTTTCTCTTTTCCTCATTTTCTCCTTATTTTCTTCTTCACATCCCCTCTCTCACCACATTCCCTCAATGTTCCGCCCTTTTCACATTCTCTATGTCTTACTCTCTTTTCAGCTTCCCATTTTCCTTCTTTCTTTTCCACTTTTCTGCCTTCTTTTTCACAGTCTTTTCTTTTTGTTCCCTTAATCTCTCCTTTTTTTTCATTTGCTTATTACATATTTCTCTCTCTATTTTTCCTTATTTCCCCTATAGATTTATTTTTATATTTCTATTTGTCTTATACCTCCTTTCTTACATATGCTCTCTTTTGTGTTTGGGACACCATCCTGAAATCTTGCACAGGATGCCATTGGCCCAGGTGATGATTGCATTTAGGCTATTATATTATATAGTATATATTTTAGAGACTGGTGTATCCAAGCCTAGTGATTATTTATGCACCTGTATAACTGTAGGGAATCAGTGGAATAATCCTTCGCTGGCACATAAATGAGGCGAGTTGGTGTGAGAAGCGGTGGGACACTTGGGGAGGGCAAAGCATTAGGCATGGCTGGCATGCGCACATAGTTGGTCCTATTGCAAAGTCTCTTGGTTACTTGGATGTGACTCTTGAAAGTAGAGGCTAATTGGTAATAATAGAGAGAAAGGAGTCAGCCAGCATGGCAGGAGTGGGCTGGCATATGGGGAATGTGCTCACTGAGATGCTCAATACTCAGCTAGATCCAAGATATTAATGAGATTCTAGCAACCTGCTCCAGCTTGCTGGTGGTGGGGCTGGGGGGCAACTCCCTGCCAAGTGTAGCTCAGCCCAGCCTTGTGGATGCAAAGATAGAGAAAGCTTGCTTTCTTACTATACAGGGGCACGGCGAGTGAACCGTTAACTTCTCAGCTCTTGGTTCCACAAAGAGAGCCTTCCTGTGGATTTGGACATGATTCAAGCCTCCTCCTAGCCCATGGCAGCTCCTTTCTGCGGATCAGACACCAGAGTCCCCCCAGCGTGCTGGCCACATTCTGGGTTTGATAGGCCATTTAATATGCTATCATCATCTAGATTTATTTCATGGCAGGGCTCTCCAGTTCAAGGCTGGCATCGTTTTGGATTACAGATCATCTTCTTTGTTTCATTTATCCCATCACGGGATAAGCATTGGATTTCTTGAACTTGTGTTTGGAGACAGAGGGATAGATGAGACGTGAGGAGGTGGGGTGGTGGGGGCTAGGAAAATATCTATCGCAGCTACAGGGAATGAACACTTTACTAAAGGCTCACTCAATTTAAAGGAGCACTACTGTCAATACATACGTCCAACAATAAAAATCCAAATGTTAGATAGCAGGATAAGGGGTCAACTATACACCCTGCATCCAAAAAACACCCAAGTCTGTTAATTGTTTCTTTAAAGCGGACCAACACCCAGGGGGGATCGGCCCGGGAATCTATAAAATTCCCGGGACGATCAGATCCCTCCCCACCGGGCATCCGAAATCGAGATGTCCCGCGGGGTGAAACCCCCCAGGAAGCCCACAATCCTACCTTTTCCACGTTCCAGCGGCACATGCGCCTCCGCCGCCGCCTCCCGCGCGTCCCTCTAGCAGGGCGCGCTCCCACGCCGGCCGTTTGTGAATGGCCGGCGCGGGTGCGCTCCCTGTAAGAGGGACGCGCGGGAGGCGGCGGCGGAGGCGCTCTGCTTGTCCGCCGCTGCCTCTCGCTTGTCCGCCGGCGGGGATTGGCTGCAGCGGTCACGTGGGAGCGGGGAGAGGTGAGTTTTCGGGGCTTTCTGGGGGGTGGCCCACCGAAGTGGACCAAAACCCAGGATAGTCAAAATCCTGGGTGTTGGTCCACTTTAATGAAAGGAAGATCAGTCCGAGGCAACAGGTTATGAAGGTACCATTCTGCTTTTACAGGGGAGATTTGCCCTTGGTCCTGGGGCCAGTCTGAGCTGTAATAACAGCTTATTGTTATTCTTCTTAGCTGTGTAGATGCTTTTAGCCATAATACAAAGCTTTGGATACATTTTTAGTGTGGCTAATGTTGTTGTTGCAAACGCAGCCAGAATAGAATAGAACAGCCCAATCCTGTAAAACTGGAATGGTATGCTCCAAACACCTAGATGTTATTTCCCCCAGCAGAAGGAAGCCACAAGCTTGGCTGGAGTTTGTTTCCAGTTGGGATGTATAAGTAACCCTTCCTCTCACTATCCAGCATGTTTATATGAATGTTTAATATTGGCCAATTTTGTCATACAAGTCCTTTACCAATCCTATCATAATGCTCATGCAATACAGTAGGGTAGTCACTAAACGTTTCTCCTGGGGGCTTCTATACCACTATATCTATTCAGTTTGGATAAAAAAGTTATTTCACCTTGCTGGTTACTCAGATGGAGTGTAGGGGTGCACCTGTAATGAGGCCAGGTGAGGAAGCTGTCTCAGGAAACACCATCTAGAGGGGGCAGCAATTGCTGGACCTGTTTTTTAACAGTTCATTTCTAGTTCATTGCTGGTTCAGCGTGTATGACCCAATCATTTTTTGTTAACAGGTAGTTTACTATTTGATAAGGCTGGGGGGGGGGGGGTTCTATAGTTTGCCCTAGGTATCAGAGACTAGCTTAACTTCTGGGTATGTATGGCAGGAAAGTTGGTCAAAGGTGTGTAGAGGTGCTTAAAGTGGACCAACACCCAGGATTTTGACTATCCTGGGTTTTGGTCCACTTCGGTGGGGCACCCCGATCGGGGGTGCCACGCTGTCTGAAATCCCCCAGAAAGCCCCAAAAAACTCACCTCTCCCCGGTCCCACGTGACCGCGCCAGCCAATCACAGCGCTCAGAGCCGCTGTGGTATGCGCGTCCAAGGACGCCTGGACACGCATACCAGCTCAGCTGGCTCTGAGCGCTGGAGGCCGCGTCTCGCGCTTCCCTCTAACAGGGAGCGCGCCTGCACCGGCCATTCACAAACGGCCGGCGCGGGTGCGCGCCCTGCTAGAGGGGAGCGCGAGACGCGGCCGCGGCTCGTGCATGCGCCGATGGAACGGGGCTGAGGTAAGGTTTGTGGGCCTCCTGGGGGGTTCCTCCCCGCGGGACATCCCCATTTCGGATGCCCCGCGGGGAGGGATCTGAGCGGTCCGGGAATCTTATAGATTTCCGGGCCGATCCCCCCTGGGTGTTGGTCCACTTTAATGTT
Source organism: Gastrophryne carolinensis (assembly GCA_027917425.1). Classification (NCBI taxonomy): domain Eukaryota; kingdom Metazoa; phylum Chordata; class Amphibia; order Anura; family Microhylidae; genus Gastrophryne; species Gastrophryne carolinensis. The sequence continues at coordinate 222,030,434 of CM051234.1, forward strand.
AAAGTGATACTGCAGACAAAGGTAATTGTTACACCATTGAGTCAGGCTACATTTGACACTGTCCTAAACTGTTTTCCATTTTTAAATTGAAGCAGAAACGGCCGAGATATTGGGGTTCAGACAATGACATACTCTTTTTCATCCCATCCCCCAATCAGCTCAGTAGAGTGGGACAGGATTGCTGGTACCACCCTCCTCCAGTCCCTCTTCCAGTCCCTCCTTTGGTCCCTCCTCCGCCTCCTCCTCCACCCTCTCCTCCGCCTCCTCTTCCAGGTCAGTGCAGAGAGCTGATTGTTATACAGCATCGCAGAACCAATGGCAACACCTACTTTTTTTTCAGAAGAGCAATCATAAGTTGAACCTTGATATCTCTGCTATTTCTTCATTTTCAAATGGAAAACAGTTTAGGACAGAGCCAAATGTATCACAAAGCAATGGTGTAACAGTTACCACAGGAAGCTGCAACACTAGGGCTGGGAAAGTAAGATAGAAAAGGTCCGAAAAAAAATAGCATATAAAGTACAACAGAGAAACAAAGGTAAAAGGGGTAGCAAACGGGATATGTAAGGAAAGTTTAATTGGAATGAAAGGGAAAAAGATCAAGGGATAAAAAAAAGGGGAATGAATTAAAAGGAAGGAAAAGGAAAATACAAAGGAAGATGAATGGAAAGGAGATAAAGCAGACATTGGAAGGAGAACTGGATAAAAGGGAGGGAAATAAGATACAATGGCGGTGATAGAGAATAAAAGGATAGTGAATGGAAAGGAGAATATATAAAGAAGAAATTTAAAGAGGAACTGGATGAAAAGAAGGGAGATGGAAACACAAGGGCAATAAGGAAGAAAAATGAAAAAGAGAACAGATAAAGGAGAATTTGGAAGGGGAATGGGATGAAAGGCAGGGAAGGGAAAATATCAGGGAGGTAAGGGAGAATAAATAAAATATGGATGAATTGAAAGGTGAACCGATAAAGAAGAAATTGGAGGTGGAACTGGATGAAAACAAGGGAGAGGGAAAAACAAGAGCAGTAAGGAGAATAAAAGGAAGATAAGTGGAAACGAGAACAGATAATGAAGAATTTGGAAGGGGAAGGGGATGAAAGGCAGGAAAGAGAAAATACAAGGAAGGTAAGGGCGAATAAATAAAAGATGTATGAATTGAAAGGTGAACAGATAAAGAAGAAATTGGAAGGGGAACTGGATGAAAGGTGGGGAAAGGAAAATACAAGGGAGAATAAAAACGGGATAAATTGAAAAGAGAACAGATAAAGAAGATATTGGAAACAGAAGTAAATGAAAGGAAAATGAAAGAGGGGTATAGAAGGATAAAAAATGGGTATATGGAATGTTAAACGAATAACAGAGGGGATTAAAATAGGAAAGGAATTCAAAGGAAGGGAAATGGAGAAGACAAGTGAAAGGGATGATAAAATGGGTTAATAGAAAAGGGAAAGAAAAGAGAGATTTGAATGGAAAAGGGATTGATATGAAGGGAAACGAAGGGACAAATGGGTAAATGGGGGATAAAAGGAAGGTAAGTGGCAAGTATAACAGATAAAGAAGAGTTTCCAGGGCTAATACAGGGGAAAGAAAGGGCAAGGGGGTAAGGAGGAAAACCAATGGGAAGCAGAATAGAAAATAGGGATGCTAACTTCCTCCACCATCATCCTTTAGACTGAAGCTGGCAAGGGCAGGGCTCTCCCCTGGCATACTACTGTGCCAATGTGTATCAAAATACTGTGTGTATTATATGCTGACATATGCGACCCATTATGCCATGTGTATTACAAGTATGTTACTCGCCCAACCCTCCTCTAATTTATACATGGAACACTATACCACTTTATAAATGAACAAACCAATATATAAGGGAAATGAAAAAACAATGGGAGTAAAACACGATAAAATGAAGGGAATGCAAAGGAAGTGTAGCAGTAAAATGAATAATGGGATTAAAAGCAGAACAGAGGAAAGCAAGATAAAACGACACGGAAAACTGGAATGGCGAATTGTGAAGCCTCTGGATTACTTGGATGTGACTCCTGAAAGTGAAGGCTAATTGGTAATAATGGAGAGAAAGCAGTCAGCCGGGGGTGGGCTGGCATATGGGAAACGTGGAAGGGAAAGAAAAAACGAACGGAAAGGAATTGTGAATTTAAATGAAGGGGGTAGATCAGGAAGACCAAACAGCAGGAAAGGCAGTTTAGAAATGGGGTGGGGAGAACAGCAAAGTGAAATAAAATCATAGGAATGAAAGCAAAAGAAAAACTATAAAGCGAAGTTAGAGAATGATTTAAAGATCACTACAAGGGGAGCAAAGGCAGCATTGGCTCATCACTATGAGCATCAGCTATTCGCCAAGCAAGCGAATGAGTGTACGACTCGTATGTGAGTGGATGACTTGCGTTCAAACACGAAAGATTTATGGCTAATTGTTTGTTAGGAGATCGCTCCTGATATGCGCTCCACACACACTTCTTGCAGTAGATTTCTGTTTCCACATGACGATTGGTAATGCAACAAACAACAAATTTGACGTCAGCAAAAAGATGCGAATTCTCCTTGATCGCTTGATAAAATGGACGAATTGTCGCTTTAGCTATTTTGCGTTTGCAATCATTCAGGGCAAATGGGCCAATACAAGATGTGTGCATATAATAACATTACCAGCTATGGCTACCAGACCACTGGAAGGATATCTCCTTTAATGGCCCAGCCAGGGAACAGTGATATGATGTACAATGAAGGAACTGAGGGATAACTCATTTCTACTTGATCCTAAATTCATCCCAACAACAAGAGTTCTCTAAAAATAAAAAAAAGAATATAAATGATGGCCAGCCTGAACTTTTCACCCACTCAGCGCAGGGAGTCGCTTCCAAGTGTCCCTCTATTGTCGGCCAATAGGTTTTAACTTGATTCATTTAGCAACCAGATCCCTGATATGTATCTGCCATGCAGCAAAGTGGGAGCGAGAGGTTATGAAAGGGACAGGTGCATATCCCCCCTGGAGCAACTTATCATCACCTGATGGGCTGCTACACCATCTAATCACCCTGCGCCAGCTCTGCTCAGGGACTTCTCCTTTACCCTCACACACACTGGGGCTCTATGCACCACAAAGTCCTCTTGATGACAGATCAGCCCCTCAAGTGTCCCGCACGTGCTTTGTGTCCCTGCCTCCTTTTACAGCTTGCCATGGAGGAGCAGACAGGAGATGCTGATACCTGTGCTGGATGGTTGGATGGCGGAGGACTCCCCTGGCTGGAGGCAGCAAAAAGGGGCATTGTACTCTCTAGCCAGCCTAGCAGACACCATCCTCCATAGAGATGCACTGGCTGGCCTCTGACCAATACTGAGACTTTACCTACTAGTCACCAGTGACAGCAGGCTAATAAGAAGAATACATAGTGTTACACACATGCTGATGGCGAAGTATTCATAAAAGTGGATAGTAAATACAATTGAATAACTAGATAGGAGACAAAGGTCCTGACTTATCAAGCACTTCCGCCAGACAATGCCATTTAGAGTGCGAATTATAGTGTAAATATGATTTATATATTTTTCAGCATGTTGCTGCACTGCTAATGATTTAGTAAATGTGCTTCTTGTAGTGCAGCAACTTGTACAAGTATGAAAAAAAAAAATTTGGCACTGTCAGAACACACTGGCAGAAGTGCTTGATAAATTAGGCACAAAGGCCTCGATTCAATAAAGGTAGAAAAAAATTCTCATGGTAGTAAAAAATTCAATTCATGAGAAAAAAGCCTGAGAATTTCACTGTAGCTGAATCACCAGATAAAAAGACAATGAAAGTCAATTGTACTTTTTACTACTAAGGAAAAATAGAGAACTTTTTACATTGTAGTAAAAAGTGCCATTGACTTCCATTGTCTTTTTTTCTGGTGATTCAGCAACAGTGAAATTCTCAGGCTTTTTTCTCATGAATTGAATCTTTTACTACCATGAAAAATTTTTTCTACCCTTATTGAATCGAGGCCAAAGTCTTCAACTGGAGCCTCCCCACGTCATCTAACCATCAAATCATTATATATATATATATATATATATATATATATATATTAACGAAAAAATGGGACTAAGGAAAATGATGTTGATGATTATATATATATAATGAGAAGCAATAGCAACATCAACATCATTTTCTTTAGTCCCATTTCTTCCTTATAATTTTTCATTTGCTTGCTTTATACATAATCAAATCGACCATAATAACATTTCTAACGACATAAAAGCGTAATTCATTGAAATAATATTTAAACGTCTTTTCTTCATACCTTCATATGTGAATACCTTCAGAACCTCTTAAGTTAAAAGAGGAGTTAAAGAGAAGTTAAAATATTAACTTCTGGGGGTTATTCTTTTTTATATTATGGTTTGCAAATTGATCATCAACCACTTATTCACAAATGGAGTTATTATAGTGTAAATAATGTGAATAAATAATAGTTAATAAACTGTTGTGACATTAATTTTTTTAAATAAATAATATATATATATATATATATATATATATATATATATATATATATATATATATATATATTCAAATTAACGGATAAAATCGCCCACCAATATTCTAGTAGTAAAAGTAGTAAAAATAAAAGATAGCAAGTTACTACAAAGTTACTACTGGGCACAACATTATTGTTCACTACAAACATGGAATTTGAGTGTTTTTTGAATCGTTTAGAACATTTGAGTGGTTAAAATAGAAAGAAGATTAGCAAAGCGATATATTTATTTATTTATTTATTCACATTCCCATTTACCTGCTTTGCCACTGAAGGGCATCATCGGGTGAAAAACATCTCCTTTACTTAATCTTCTGCTAATGCCTTATGATTTTTATTTATAATATACAAATAAATTGCTATTTTTTTTATATATGTATCTATAGCTCTATAATAATATTTATAAATGTATTTATACTAACAATAAGAATATTTATGCACACCTTTGGTTCTAGGTTGTTGCACTCCTTTGCACACTTCTATCGCTTAATACACATTGCTGCCTAATTTGTTGGCACTTTGATAAAAATAATAATTAATAATAACTCGAATATTAACAATAGTTAAGATACACTATATTTTAAAACAATTATGGTATCTACTTTAACTCAACTGTTATTAATAGTATTCTTTTTCTAAGACAGTGCTGCATAATGTGGTGCCACTTTATAGGTAATGGGTAATGATCATGATTGATATTATTCACAATAACAGTAATAATAATTAAGATAAACAGAATAAGTAAGCTAATTATGATGTGAAAACGAATTCTATTAAGTAGTGTAAGCATGCTTTACCCTCAACTATTATTAATAGTATTCTTTTGATTAGAAAGTGCTGCCTAATGTGTTGGCACTTTATAGGTAATGGTTAGTAATGATGACTGATATTGATAATAATAATAGTGAAGATAAACAGATTAGGTACGCCAATAATGGCATATAATCGTTAAAATAATAATTTTGCCTTACCCCCGATTATTATTAATAGCATTATTCTTATTAGAGAGTGCTGCCTAATGTGTTGATACTTTATAGGTAAAGATGATGGCCGATAATAATAATAGTTAAGATAAACAGGTTAGGTAACCACTCATGGTATATAATAGATAATATAAAAAGTTTAAATCATATAATCATGGCATTTCGCTTTAACCCAACTATGATTATCATTATTACTAATATTCTTCTTATCGGCTAGTGCTGCCTAATTTGTTGGCATTTTAAGGTAAGTTATACTGATGATGATGATGATGATAATAATAATAACAATAATACTATTAATAATAATAATCATATTAAGTAATGTAATCCTTTTATTTTTATTTACCCCTTTTATTAGTATACTACATATACTATTACTACTATCATTATAAGTAGTAGTAGAAGTAGCAGTAGTAGTAGTAAAGTAGTAATAACAACTTACTGAAAGACATCCTGATGGCATGAATGGTTATCTTTGAACTAAACAAACGAAAACACACAGACACGTTGCTTTTTGTTAAAGTACTTTTTTTTTATTTATTTCAGAAAACTGTAAATAAGCGATGGCAGTGGTCTAAATTAACATAAAACTGTATTTTTTTTCATAGAAAAAAAGTAAAAAAAATTACAAACGAAACATGTAGGCAACACAACAATAAATAAAGAGCTAATATCACAAGCCAAATAAGTCAGTAACAAAAAAAGGGGGAAACTTTGACACAAGCGGGCGATGCCCCTTCATCCATAGAATGACACCAGGGTGAAGGAGTGGCTGGATGCGGAGTTGGCAGGTGGGGCAGTCTTTTCTTATGTGGATGCCACTTGATGTGTGGTGGGGTAATAAAGTGCAGCGTGGCGGGAAGCTCTGGAAAGTCGGCCATATACAGTCTATAAAGTATACATTTCCAGTATTTACAGGCTGGCAGGGACAGCCCAGTCCGGGGTATCTACATGCGGGCTCTCGTTGATGTTGGAAGACATTGCGATGTGGGGCCCCAGCACAAAGGGGGCCCATGGCAAAGTTTTTTTTTTGGGGGGGGGGGGGGTCTCTTGACACTTTGTCACAGTTCGGAGTGTTTAGCTGGCTTCATCCGAGTCGCTGTAGTGGGATCGGGGGGAGAATTCTCCGTCGCTGCGGTGCGATCGCGGAGAGGTCTTGCTGTGCTCCGCGGGGGAGGGCTGGGCAGCCGGGGAGGAGGAAGGGTTGGGGTAGCTGAGGGGCTCCAGCACAGGGTAGTCAGCAGGGCGCAGCGGGTAGGGTGGCTGCTCGGGGGGCGCCTGCAGCAGATCGGACAGGGCGTTGATGTAGATTTGCGCCATTTGGAGTGTCTCGTACTTGGAGAGCTTCTTGTCGTTGTTGAAGGAGGGGATGACATTGCGCAGCTGGTCGAAGGCATGGTTCAGTCCGTGCATGCGCCTCCTCTCCCGGGCATTGGCGGCCAGCCGCCGCTGCTTCTGCACCCCGTTGGGGCCCTTTCCGGAGGGGCCCCTCTGCCGGCACACCTGCTCCTCAGCCTCCTCCTCCTCATCGTCCTCCTCGTCCTGCTCTTCGGCCGGGTGCAGCCCCTTCAGCTTCCACACGTTGCCCCGGCGCCCGGGCGCGGCCAGCAGGTAGTCGGGGGCGCTGAGCCAGGCTCGGGGGTCGCTGGCGTCCAGCAGGTAGGAGGGCTCGGGCGGCAGCTCCTCGCACCAGTCGGCGGTGGCGGCGGGCAGCAGGCGGGACATGCTGACACTTGAGACTCGGCGGAGGGACACACACACAGGTCGCGTGCACAGCGCTCTTCTCCGGTTGCTGCGGGCGAGGCGCCCCTTTAAAGACGGCACGCGCCGCTCTGCCCCCCCCCCCTCCTTCATCACCCAGCCCTCCGCCCGCCAGCGTGCCGCCCCCGCCCCCTCCCCGCCCGACACAGCCCCGGAGCCGGGCCCTGCGCCTGGCGCGTGTCACCTGTGCCCAATGGCGGCCCGGGGAGTCGCGTGCTGCCAGCCAATCCGCGCGCACCATCACTCCCTGCCTGCACAACTTTCTGTGTGTGTGTGTGTGTGTGTGTGTGTGTGTGTGTGTGTGTAATCCCGTCCCAGGACCTGTGTCTGGTCCTCGCACCCAGCTCTCTACCGTGTCACCCACACCCAGCACCCCCAGCCTCAGGAGGAGCCGGGTACAGGAGGGTGCACACAGCTATGGCTCCGCACACACACCCACATGGCACCCAGTTCTCTACCGTGTCACCCACACCCAGCACCCCCAGCCTCAGGAGGAGCCGGGTACAGGAGGGTGCACACAGCTATGGCTCCGCACACACACCCACATGGCACCCAGCTCTCTACCGTGTCACCCACACCCAGCACCCCCAGCCTCAGGAGGAGCTGGATACAGGAGGGTGCACACAGCTATGGCTCCGCACACACACCCACATGGCACCCAGTTCTCTACCATGTCACCCACACCCGCACCCCCAGCCTCAGGAGGAGCTGGATACAGGAGGGTGCACACAGCTATGGCTCCGCACACACACCCACATGGCACCCAGTTCTCTACCATGTCACCCACACCCGCACCCCCAGCCTCAGGAGGAGCCGGTACAGGAGGGTGCACACGGCTATGGCTCCGCACACACACCCACATGGCACCCAGCTCTCTACCGTGTCACCCACACCCAGCACCCCCAGCCTCAGGAGGAGCTGGATACAGGAGGGTGCACACAGCTATGGCTCCGCACACACACCCACATGGCACCCAGTTCTCTACCGTGTCACCCATACCCGCACCCCCAGCCTCAGGAGGAGCCGGGTACAGGAGGGTGCACACAGCTATGGCTCCGCACACACACCCACATGGCACCCAGTTCTCTACCGTGTCACCCACACTCGCACCCCCAGCCTCAGGAGGAGCTGGATACAGGAGGGTGCACACAGCTATGGCTCCGCACACACACCCACATGGCACCCAGTTCTCTACCATGTCACCCACACCCGCACCCCCAGCCTCAGGAGGAGCCGGGTACAGGAGGGTGCACACGGCTATGGCTCCGCACACACACCCACATGGCACCCAGCTCTCTACCGTGTCACCCACACCCAGCACCCCCAGCCTCAGGAGGAGCTGGATACAGGAGGGTGCACACAGCTATGGCTCCGCACACACACCCACATGGCACCCAGCTCTCTACCGTGTCACCCATACCCAGCACCCCCAGCCTCAGGAGGAGCTGGATACAGGAGGGTGCACACAGCTATGGCTCCGCACACACACCCACATGGCACCCAGTTCTCTACCGTGTCACCCATACCCGCACCCCCAGCCTCAGGAGGAGCCGGGTACAGGAGGGTGCACACAGCTATGGCTCCGCACACACACCCACATGGCACCCAGTTCTCTACCGTGTCACCCACACTCGCACCCCCAGCCTCAGGAGGAGCTGGATACAGGAGGGTGCACACAGCTATGGCTCCGTACACACACCCACATAGCACCCAGCTCTCTACCGTGTCACCCACACCCGCACCCCCAGCCTCAGGAGGAGCCGGGTACAGGAGGGTGCACACAGCTATGGCTCCGCACATACACCCACATAGCACCCAGCTCTCTACCGTGTCACCCACACTCGCACCCCCAGCCTCAGGAGGAGCCGGGTACAGGAGGGTGCACACAGCTATGGCTCCGCACACACACCCACATGGCACCCAGCTCTCTACCGTGTCACCCATACCCGCACCCCCAGCCTCAGGAGGAGCCGGGTACAGGAGGGTGCACACAGCTATGGCTCCGCACACACACCCACATGGCACCCAGTTCTCTACCGTGTCACCCACACCCAGCACCCCCAGCCTCAGGAGGAGCCGGGTACAGGAGGGTGCACACAGCTATGGCTCCGCACACACACCCACATGGCACCCAGTTTTCTACTGTGTCACCCGCACCCCCAGCCTCAGGAGGAGCTGGATACAGGAGGGTGCACACAGCTATGGCTCCGCACACACACCCACATGGCACCCAGTTTTCTACTGTGTCACCCGCACCCCCAGCCTCAGGAGGAGCTGGATACAGGAGGGTGCACACAGCTATGGCTCCGCACACACACCCACATGGCACCCAGTTTTCTACTGTGTCACCCACACCCGCACCCCCAGCCTCAGGAGGAGCCGGGTACAGGAGGGTGCACACAGCTATGGCTCCGTACACACACCCACATGGCACCCAGTTTTCTACTGTGTCACCCACACCCGCACCCCCAGCCTCAGGAGGAGCTGCATACAGGAGGGTGCACACAGCTATGGCTCCGCACACACACCCACATGGCACCCAGTTCTCTACCGTGTCACCCACACCCAGCACCCCCAGCCTCAGGAGGAGCCGGGTACAGGAGGGTGCACACAGCTATGGCTCCGCACACACACCCACATGGCACCCAGTTTTCTACTGTGTCACCCGCACCCCCAGCCTCAGGAGGAGCTGGATACAGGAGGGTGCACACAGCTATGGCTCCGCACACACACCCACATGGCACCCAGTTTTCTACTGTGTCACCCGCACCCCCAGCCTCAGGAGGAGCTGGATACAGGAGGGTGCACACAGCTATGGCTCCGCACACACACCCACATGGCACCCAGTTTTCTACTGTGTCACCCACACCCGCACCCCCAGCCTCAGGAGGAGCCGGGTACAGGAGGGTGCACACAGCTATGGCTCCGTACACACACCCACATGGCACCCAGTTTTCTACTGTGTCACCCACACCCGCACCCCCAGCCTCAGGAGGAGCTGCATACAGGAGGGTGCACACAGCTATGGCTCCGCACACACACCCACATGGCACCCAGTTCTCTACCGTGTCACCCATACCCAGCACCCCCAGCCTCAGGAGGAGCTGGATACAGGAGGGTGCACACAGCTATGGCTCCGTACACACACCCACATGGCACCCAGTTTTCTACTGTGTCACCCACACCCGCACCCCCAGCCTCAGGAGGAGCCGGGTACAGGAGGGTGCACACAGCTATGGCTCCGTACACACACCCACATGGCACCCAGTTTTCTACTGTGTCACCCACACCCGCACCCCCAGCCTCAGGAGGAGCCGGGTACAGGAGGGTGCACACAGCTATGGCTCCGCACACACACCCACATGACACCCAGTTCTCTACCATGTCACCCACACCCAGCACCCCCAGCCTCAGGAGGAGCCGGGTACAGGAGGGTGCACACAGCTATGGCTCCGCACACACACCCACATGGCACCCAGCTCTCTACCGTGTCACCCACACCCAGCACCCCCAGCCTCAGGAGGAGCCGGGTACAGGAGGGTGCACACAGCTATGGCTCCGCACACACACCCACATGGCACCCAGCTCTCTACCGTGTCACCCATACCCAGCACCCCCAGCCTCAGGAGGAGCTGGATACAGGAGGGTGCACACAGCTATGGCTCTGCACACACACCCACATGGCACCCAGCTCTCTACCGTGTCACCCACACCCAGCACCCCCAGCCTCAGGAGGAGCCGGGTACAGGAGGGTGCACACAGCTATGGCTCCGCACACACACCCACGTGGCACCCAGTTCTCTTACAGAGAGATAGATTGATAAGGGATACATGTATAGAACAGAAGCCATTGACACATGGCTGAAGCTATATGTAGATATAGGAGAGAAGAGAGAGAGAGTAAATAGACATTTATTTTTATGTATATGGATACTGATATATATATATATATATATATATATATATATATATATATATACTCACGTGGCACGCAGCTGTTCATACTGAGCGATAGATTGATAAGAGATACATGTATAGAAAGATAGCTACAGATGCCATTGACACATGGCTGAAGCTATATGTATATATAGGAGAGAAGATAGAGTAAATAGACATATATGCGTATGTATATGGATAGTGATATATATATATATATATATATATATATATATATATATATATATATATATATATATATATATATATATATGCACACACCCACATGGCACGGAGCTCGTCATACAGAGCGATAGATTGATAAAGGATACAAGTATAGAAAGATAGCTACAGATGCCATTGACACATGGCTGAAGCTATATGTATATATAGGAGAGAAGAGAGAGAGGAGTAAATAAATTTGTATGTATATGGATAGCGATATATACACACACACAATGACAGTAGATATATACTGTAGATAGATTTAGAAAATATAAAGAGAGAGAAAATAGCCGCTTTGATAATGGCAATAGCCAGCTTTGTGCTTTATGAATGAAAGTGTCATTAAGCATTTTTATTTCTTTTTCATTATTCTTGAAAAATTTAGGGAATGAACAAAAGATAGCAAACTTTTTTTAAGATTACAAATAAGACAATAGCTGGCATTTTTTTTTTGAAAGAAATGAACATGTTAGCGAAGTTGCATCTTCTGCCTGCTTTTGGCTGGACGGAAATGGCACGTGAAAACAATGCATTTTCTCACACTTTTCACCCCCCCCCCCCAATAACAAACCATGAGCCAGGATAGTGCATAACCACACAGTTTAAATAGGTACCTGGCTAGATATCTAAAAGATGTGGTAAGACGAGGTAAGAAATAAAGTTGGACTCAGATAGGTGGATGGAAAATAAATTCCTAGGTGGAGAGGATGGATTGACACTTCTAGATAGATCCAGACATATATAGGCAGAAGAAAAGGTAGATGGAGAGGCAGATGGAGAGGTTGATGGAGAGGTAGATGGGAAGGTAGATGGATCTGTAGATGAAGAGGTAGAAGAAGATGTAGATGAATAGGTAGATAAGGAGGTAGATGGGGAGGTAGATGGAGTGATACATGGAGAGATACATGAAGATAGATGGAGAGATACATGAAGAGGTAGATGGAGAGGTAGATGGAGATGTAGATAGAGAGGTGGGTGGAGAGGTAGGTAGAGAGAAAGATAAAGAGGTAAATGGAGAGGAAGATGCAAATGTAGATGGAGAGGAAGATGGGAATGTAAATGGAGAGGTAGATGTATCGGTAGATGGAGGGATAGATGAAAAGGTAGATGGAGAGGAAGATAAAGAGGTAGATGGGTAGCTAGATGGAGGGGTAGATGACGAGGTGGATGGATAGATGGATAGGTAGATGGAGAGGAAGATAGAATGGATGTAAATAGAGAAAACGGAGAGGTAGATACATACGTAGATTAAGAGGAATATTAAGAGGTAGATGCATAGGTAGATGGATAGATGAAGAGGTAGATGGATAGATAGTCAGGCTGCAGTATGGAAGTTGTCACAGCACAAAGAAAAGGAAACATTAGATATATCAAAATACTAACACAGTTGTAGCAGAGATATGATGAACTCTTTATTAGGGTTGAGCAAAATTATAAAGACCGACACAAGGAAGACTGGAGCAGAAATAAAGCAGGTCCCCGAATAAGCCCCTTGGTCTCTGCATTGCCATTTTGGATGCCCTTTGCTCTAGTCCTAACACTATAAGAAGGCCAGAAATCATGAAAAATTACATGGTCCATATGTAGGTGCACATGAATACTGGTGGTCATCCAGGTTTGCTTGTCTCGCATGCCCATCAATATGCCAGGCCAGCGAATCCTATTGTTTGCTAGAAATGACACCCCTTACCAGTTGCCGCTGCTGTACTCCCAGGGGCACACATGGTGAGTTTAATGCACATTTTGGTGGCATTTTTAGGGGGTTACAGATGATGGACCTGTCCCTATGTCAGTCACAGTGATTAAGCCCCCCATTCACATCTGCAGTTGCAGATCAGGCGCAGATGTGGTGACAGCTACTGTTTCTATTCCAGTATGGCGACCTTCACACCTGTCTGTGAAGTTGGGAATGGGGGCTTAAAGTGGAACAAAACCCACCAGTGGCCGGTCTGGAAACTAAAAGATTTCAGGGCTGTCTGATGTGACTATGTCATTCGGCAAACGCCTCTCATTGTTGTGAATAGGGAGTGTGCGCTGCCGCCATACAGACAGGCCGGGGCAAGAGCGTGCACGCTGCCGGAGATGCAGCAGCGCAGGTAAAAGGATGCTAGAAGGCGCTGAAGGATGTAAATAAAGCAAATGGCCCTGATTGGACGAGAGCCCGTGCATGCGCCGTTGGACTGAGAAAAGGGGAATTTTAGCAAATGCCATTGCCGTTTGTTGCAAAACAATGGAGGGGCAGGTAGAAAGAGAAACGTGAATAAAAGGGAGTGGAAGCTGGAAGAGGAGGGAAAAAAGGTGACGACAAGATGGGGACAGTGGGTTCCATTCTCCTACCTGAGTGGGCAACATGGTGAGATAGGAAGGAGTGGAACATTAAAGCAGACCTGAATGATTATTGACTAGTGGGCCAATGATATCTGGAGCCCAAAGCTCAGAGGGTGTGCTCTCCCATTCTTTGGCCTCCATCTCTGGTTGTGCACATCCAACTGGCAAATCCAATGGCTGGCTAATGCAAGAATGGCTGCTTCCAGAACTGGTGAGTAGTTGTGCCCAATTTCGGGGTTGTTTTCACATTTTGCACAGAGGGAAATTTCAAAGTGGGCGGTCGGTCATTATTTTTTTTTTTTACTGCAGGTCCTCCTTAACTTTATAGGAAGAAGAGATGTGATGGATGGGAGCAGAGCAGAAAGGAGGAATAGGAAGAGGTAAAAGAGAACATATTGGGGAGAAAGTAGGAAGAATGGATGCTAGGACATGATAATAACAGAGAGGGCAATAAAGCTGCCCACACACCTTATAACCTGCTGGTATGACCTGATCTGTAAAGCTCTGGCTTATGATGCAGGTCAGCAGCCGGGGACGCCTGAGGTAAATGAGCAGCAGCAGCCATGGCACACCTCCTGCTATGAGAGCAGGATAGGGCTCCCCCTGGTGGCGGGCCGGGCATTGTGTGAGGCGGCATTAGGGACGGCCAGGGTCAGCTGCTATTCAGCGCCTCTGAATGGGAAGCAGCGGCGGCTCATCCTGTGTGCAGTCACTGCGGCCAGCTCCAGCCGGGTGTGTTTTGTGTGAGAGCTCGGGGCAGGCGGGGGGCCGGAGTCACGGGCTTATCCTGAGGCCTTGCCCCATTATTCACAGCCCATAGGCTGCCCGCACACCCCGGTCACCTCACACCGCCCGGCCATTCCTTACCGTGCTGCTCACACCGTGTACTGCCCCTCTGCCATCACCCCCACACCCTGCTCCTCTTTATTGCTTTCTCTCTATAGCCGCCCATTTCTACACACACCCAGCACTTATCTCTCTCTCCTACTCTTTATCCCTATAACCATTTATCCACATTTCTCTATCCATTTATCTATCTATCTATCTATCTATCTATCTATCTATCTATCTATCTATCCCTCTGCCTATCTATCTATCTATCTATCTATCTATCTATCTATCTATCTATCTATCTATCTATCTATCTATCATCTATCTATCTTATATTATCTATCTATCTATCTATCTATCTATCTATCTATCTATCTATCTATCTATCTATCTATCATCTATCTATCTTATATTATCTATCTATCTATCTATTTATCTATCTATCTATCTATCTATCTATCTATCTATCTATCTATCTATCTATCATCTATCTATCTTATATTATCTATCTATCTATCTATCTATCTATCTATCTATCTATCTATCTATCTATCTATCATCTATCTATCTTATATTATCTATCTATCTATCTATTTATCTATCTATCTATCTATCTATCTATCTATCTATCTATCTATCATCTATCTATCTTATATTATCTATCTATCTATCTATCTATCTATCTATCTATCTATCTATCTATCTATCTATCTATCTATCTATTTTTCTCTCCCCTCTCTCTCATTTATCCATATAACTCTATCCATCTCACTTTCTTATCTATCTATCTATCTATCTATCTATCTATCTATCTATCTATCTATCTATCTCTCTCTCTCTCTCTCTCTCTCTCTCTCTCTCTCTCTCTCTCTCTCTCATTTTTTCTCTATATTGCTCTCTCCCTTATTTGCTCTCTTTCTGTCTATCCATATCTCTCTATCCATCTCACTCTATCTATCTATCTATCTATCTATCTATCTATCTATCTATCTATCTATCTATTTTTCCACCCTCTCTCATACCTTCTCTATATTGCTCTCTCGCTCTCTTATCTCTCTCTTCCTGTCTATTCAGTTATCCATATCTCTCTATCCATCTCATTTTCTTATCTATCTATCTATCTATCTATCTATCTATCTATCTATCTATCTATCTATCTCTCTCTCTCTCTCTCTCTCTCTCTCTCTCTCTCTCTCTCATTTTTTCTCTATATTGCTCTCTCCCTCATTTGCTCTCTTTCTGTCTATCCATATCTCTCTATCCATCTCACTTTCTTTATCTATCTATCTATCTATCTATCTATCTATCTATCTATTCATTTCTCCACCCTCTCTCATACCTTCTCTATATTGCTCTCTCGCTCTCTTATCTCTCTCTTCCTGTCTATTCAGTTATCCATATCTCTCTATCCATCTCATTTTCTTATCTATCTATCTATCTATCTATCTATCTATCTATTTATCTATATCTCTCTATCCATCTCATTTTTCTATATATTGCTCTCTCTCTCTTATCTGCTCTCTTTCTGTCTATCTGTCCATTTATCCATATCTATCTATCTATCTATCTATCTATCTATCTATCTATCTATCTATCTATCCATTTATCTATATCTCTCTATCCATCTCATTTTTCTATATATTGCTCTCTCTCTCTTATCTGCTCTCTTTCTGTCTATCTGTCCATTTATCCATATCTATCTATCTATCTATCTATCTATCTATCTATCTATCTATCTATCTATCTCTCTCTCTCTCTCTCTCTCTCTCTCTCTCTCTCTCTCTCTCTCTCTCTATATATATATATATATATATATATATATATATATCTTGCCCTTTCTCTTTATATTTCTAGGTACTATGTTTCTTGCCATCTCTATTTTGCTTTTTATCTATCCAGCTATCAATCCATCAATCTCTATCTCCATTCATTGCTCTCTCTCATACTTTCTCTGTAGTGTTGCTCTCTTTTTGCTATCTATCTATCTATCTATCTATCTATCTATCTATCTATGACATAGGGGTGCGACCTCATGGGGGCTCATTATGTTGGGGGGACCATCAATGTCACTCCTCCACCTTTTTTATCATATTTGTGCTCACTTGGCATCATTTACAGACAGGAAGTACTATTCATCTCTGATGTTTCAGCTTTTAGTTTTCTCATTGGAGCCAATTGGGTTAAAAGACAGAAAAAAGTTTACTGCATGAATCTTGCACCAGGGCCCTGCCATGTTTAGTTATACCAGTATATCTATCAATCTTTGTCTATTCAGATGTTGAAGAGGTCCCAACAAAAACAAATCTGTGTAGAGTCAACTTGCAAATAGAAAAGAGAGCCACTGAACTCATGCAACATGTGCTGTTTAGCTGAAACAAACAAGGTAAGATAAACAGATAGTATGGAAATACAGGCACCCTGTGTTACGTGAATTATATGTGTCATTATAAAGTAAATCAAGTTTAATATAATTTAGTGTGATGATTACATTTAACTTTTACACTTATGACCAATCTCTGTCGCCCTGTATCAATAGTTATCTATCTAGCTTTCTATCCATCCATCTCTCACTCTCTCTCTATTCATCTCTCTTTCTCGCGTGTTCTTTATTTATCTATTCAGTGTTTATGTCTTACTTTCAATCTTTCCTTTTTAAAGCGGAACAAAATTCAGCTGGGCCAGCCTTCCCCCACTGTGTGAAAGCCTCTAGGGATGGCGCAGCACTCACCTCTTCCTGGCGCTCCCTTGCCGATGTAAACAAGGGTGGCCACATCGCCACATCCTCGCTCCTTTGGGCTGAGCACACGCTCCCACGGCCAGTCATTCAGATGGGCTGGGGACGGGAGCACATGCACTGCAGGGTACGCGGCTGCTCTCACTCCCATTGCCGGGCTCTAAACAGAGCATGTGTGCCAAACATTAAATATGCACAACGAACGGCTCTGATTGGACGAGAGCCTGCGCATGCACCATTAAGAGGTGAGTTTTAAAGGCAATCTGGGGAGTTTCAGAGGTGAGTTTTTAAGCAACTCAGGATGCCCCGGGGAGCTGACAAAACCTGGGAAAGTCAACTTGGGATGCCCCGGGGAGCGGGACTAAACCTGGGAAAGTCAACTCAGGATGCCTCAGGGAGCGGGACTAAACCTGGGAAAGTCAACTCAGGATGCCTCAGGGAGTGGGACTAAACCTGGGATAGTCAACTCAGGATGCCTCAGGGAGCGGGACTAAACCTGGGAAAGTCCACTCAGGATGCACCGGGGAGTGGGACTAAACCTGGGAAAGTCCACTCAGGATGCCTCAGGGAGCGGGACTAAACCTGGGAAAGTCCACTCAGGATGCCCCGGGGAGCGGGACTAAACCTGGGAAAGTCAACTCAGGGTGCCTCAGGGAGCGGGACTAAACCTGGGAAAGTCAACTTGGGATGCCCCGGGGAGTGGGACTAAACCTGGGAAAGTTAACTCAGGATGCCCCGGGGAGTGGGACTAAACCTGGGAAAGTCCATTCAGGTAGCCCGGGGAGCGGGACTAAACCTGGGAAAGTCAACTCAGGGTGCCTCAGGGAGCGGGACTAAACCTGGGAAAGTCAACTTGGGATGCCCCGGGGAGTGGGACTAAACCTGGGAAAGTCAACTCAGGATGCCCCGGGGAGTGGGACTAAACCTGGGAAAGTCAACTTGGGATGCCCCGGGGAGTGAGACTAAACCTGGGAAAGTCAACTCAGGATGCCCGGGGAGCGGGACTAAACCTGGGAAAGTTAACTCAGGATGCCCGGGGAGCGGGACTAAACCTGGGAAAGTTAACTCAGGATGCCCGGGGAGCGGGACTAAACCTGGGAAAGTCAACTCAGGATGCCCCGGGGAGTGGGACTAAACCTGGGAAAGTTAACTCAGGATGCCCCGGGGAGTGAGACTAAACCTGGGAAAGTCAACTCAGGATGCCCGGGGAGCGGGACTAAACCTGGGAAAGTCAACTCAGGATGCCCCGGGGAGTGAGACTAAACCTGGGAAAGTCAACTCAGGATGCCCCGGGGAGTGAGACTAAACCTGGGATAGTCAACTCAGGATGCCCGGGGAGCGGGACTAAACCTGGGAAAGTCAACTCAGGATGCCCCGGGGAGCGGGACTAAACCTGGGAAAGTCAACTCAGGATGCCCGGGGAGCTGACAAAACCTGGGAAAGTCAACTCAGGATGCCCGGGGAGCGGGACTAAACCTGGGAAAGTCAACTCAGGATGCCCCGGGGAGTGGGACTAAACCTGGGATAGTCAACTCAGGATGCCCGGGGAGCGGGACTAAACCTGGGAAAGTCAACTCAGGATGCCCGGGGAGCTGACAAAACCTGGGAAAGTCAACTCAGGATGCCCCGGGGAGTGGGACTAAACCTGGGAAAGTTAACTCAGGATGCCCCGGGGAGTGGGACTAAACCTGGGAAAGTTAACTCAGGATGCCCCGGGGAGTGAGACTAAACCTGGGAAAGTCAACTCAGGATGCCCGGGGAGCTGACAAAACCTGGGAAAGTCAACTCAGGATGCCCCGGGGAGTGGGACTAAACCTGGGAAAGTTAACTCAGGATGCCCGGGGAGTGAGACTAAACCTGGGAAAGTTAACTCAGGATGCCCGGGGAGCGGGACTAAACCTGGGAAAGTTAACTCAGGATGCCCGGGGAGTGAGACTAAACCTGGGAAAGTTAACTCAGGATGCCCCGGGGAGCGGGACTAAACCTGGGAAAGTTAACTCAGGATGCCCGGGGAGTGAGACTAAACCTGGGAAAGTCAACTCAGGATGCCTCAGGGAGTGGGACTAAACCTGGGATAGTCAACTCAGGATGCCTCAGGGAGCGGGACTAAACCTGGGAAAGTCCACTCAGGATGCACCGGGGAGTGGGACTAAACCTGGGAAAGTCCACTCAGGATGCCTCAGGGAGCGGGACTAAACCTGGGAAAGTCCACTCAGGATGCCCCGGGGAGCGGGACTAAACCTGGGAAAGTCAACTCAGGGTGCCTCAGGGAGCGGGACTAAACCTGGGAAAGTCAACTTGGGATGCCCCGGGGAGTGGGACTAAACCTGGGAAAGTTAACTCAGGATGCCCCGGGGAGTGGGACTAAACCTGGGAAAGTCCATTCAGGTAGCCCGGGGAGCGGGACTAAACCTGGGAAAGTCAACTCAGGGTGCCTCAGGGAGCGGGACTAAACCTGGGAAAGTCAACTTGGGATGCCCCGGGGAGTGGGACTAAACCTGGGAAAGTCAACTCAGGATGCCCCGGGGAGTGGGACTAAACCTGGGAAAGTCAACTTGGGATGCCCCGGGGAGTGAGACTAAACCTGGGAAAGTCAACTCAGGATGCCCGGGGAGCGGGACTAAACCTGGGAAAGTTAACTCAGGATGCCCGGGGAGCGGGACTAAACCTGGGAAAGTTAACTCAGGATGCCCGGGGAGCGGGACTAAACCTGGGAAAGTCAACTCAGGATGCCCCGGGGAGTGGGACTAAACCTGGGAAAGTTAACTCAGGATGCCCCGGGGAGTGAGACTAAACCTGGGAAAGTCAACTCAGGATGCCCGGGGAGCGGGACTAAACCTGGGAAAGTCAACTCAGGATGCCCCGGGGAGTGAGACTAAACCTGGGAAAGTCAACTCAGGATGCCCCGGGGAGTGAGACTAAACCTGGGATAGTCAACTCAGGATGCCCGGGGAGCGGGACTAAACCTGGGAAAGTCAACTCAGGATGCCCGGGGAGCTGACAAAACCTGGGAAAGTCAACTCAGGATGCCCGGGGAGCGGGACTAAACCTGGGAAAGTCAACTCAGGATGCCCCGGGGAGTGGGACTAAACCTGGGATAGTCAACTCAGGATGCCCGGGGAGCGGGACTAAACCTGGGAAAGTCAACTCAGGATGCCCGGGGAGCTGACAAAACCTGGGAAAGTCAACTCAGGATGCCCCGGGGAGTGGGACTAAACCTGGGAAAGTTAACTCAGGATGCCCCGGGGAGTGGGACTAAACCTGGGAAAGTTAACTCAGGATGCCCCGGGGAGTGAGACTAAACCTGGGAAAGTCAACTCAGGATGCCCGGGGAGCTGACAAAACCTGGGAAAGTCAACTCAGGATGCCCCGGGGAGTGGGACTAAACCTGGGAAAGTTAACTCAGGATGCCCGGGGAGTGAGACTAAACCTGGGAAAGTTAACTCAGGATGCCCGGGGAGCGGGACTAAACCTGGGAAAGTTAACTCAGGATGCCCGGGGAGTGAGACTAAACCTGGGAAAGTTAACTCAGGATGCCCCGGGGAGCGGGACTAAACCTGGGAAAGTTAACTCAGGATGCCCGGGGAGTGAGACTAAACCTGGGAAAGTTAACTCAGGATGCCTGGGGAGCGGGACTAAACCTGGGAAAGTTAACTCAGGATGCCTGGGGAGCGGGACTAAACCTGGGAAAGTTAACTCAGGATGCCCGGGGAGCGGGACTAAACCTGGGAAAGTTAACTCAGGATGCCCGGGGAGCGGGACTAAACCTGGGAAAGTCCATTCAGGTAGCCCGGGGAGCGGGACTAAACGTGGGAAAGTCAACTCAGGATGCCCGGGGAGCGGGACTAAACCTGGGAAAGTCAACTCAGGATGCCCCGGGGAGCGGGACTAAACCTGGGAAAGTTAACTCAGGATGCCCGGGGAGCGGGACTAAACCTGGGAAAGTCAACTCAGGGTGCCTCAGGGAGCGGGACTAAACCTGGGAAAGTCAACTCAGGATGCCCGGGGAGCGGGACTAAACCTGGGAAAGTCAACTCAGGATGCCCGGGGAGCGGGACTAAACCTGGGAAAGTCAACTCAGGATGCCCGGGGAGCGGGACTAAACCTGGGAAAGTCAACTCGGGATGCCCCGGGACTGATCTGGGGAAATCCTTTATCAGCATTTCAACCTGTTCTACCTCCTTTTTTGCACTGTTCATTATGCTATCTGTCTACCTTTTTCTGACACATCCTCCTTGCTTACCTTGTCCTCTTTTTCCTCCCTATCCGAGATTCCCAAAGAAGTCCTCCCCCCAGATTCCCGGGAGAGTGCCATAATGGCGATGTTGTCCAGTGTGTCAGTGGCGCTCCCCAGGCAGGCCGCAGAGTTTGGCCGCGCTGCTTGTGTTCGGATTTCCTGCCCATGAAAGGACGCTCTGTTCCCAGTCTGCCGGCTTTGTGTTACTTCAGGTACCTGTGTGTATAGAGAAGACTTGCTGAATCCCTGCAGCCTGGGCCCCGAGCGGTGCCTCCACAAACACCAAGGATACTCCCACTATCCAGCCACTACTCATTACTACTAATAAATATCACCAAGCCATAATATTAACTCATAGTTCATGTTGGACCGGCCCATTAGAGGTTCCTTCAGTGGGCCCCAGGCTCTAACCCAAGGCCACTATCAGGGGAGATTAACATTGCGTTTTTGGTTTTCCTTCCAACCTTTTTACATCAAGTAACATTTTCCATTTTCTGCTTATTGCACGTATCACCTGAGTGATTCTCAAGGGGCCTAAGTCTAATAAAATGTGTTCAAAATGCACAAAACAACCATTCAATGTGCATGAAATAAATAGTTTGCATCACATTTTGGAGAAGTTTTGTATTCATGGATCACATCAGACTTGAGTAAAGTACAGATGGAAGCAGATCTTTCATCTCCATAACTTTACCTATCTATAGCTTATTTGTGGCGTCCAAAGTGCCCAGAGACAATACAGTTTTGCATAAGGTTTCTGTGCATGGACCCTGAATGTAAGCCGGTAATACTTGCATCTTAATGTGTGGTGGGCCTCCAGAATCAGTTCTATTGGTGGGCCCCAGGTATCCCAGTCCAACACTGTTTATATCCCCAAAAATGATTTCCCTGATGGGCCCAAGGTTCTCCATTCTGATCCCTAGGACAAACCTGTTTATCAAAAATTAAAGCTTATTTTAATATTTAAAGTGGACCAAAACCCACTGCAATTGGCCCAGTAATCTATAAGATTCCCAGGCCGATCGATTCCCTCCCTCCATCCAAAATCGGGGTTGCCCCGCTGTGTGAAACCCCCCAGGTCACCCCATACACTTACCTTGTTTCCCGGTCCAACGGCGCATGCGTGAGCCGCGGCCGCATTCCCGCTATTCCTCTAGCAGGGTGCGTGCCTGGCACGCTCCCTGTTAGAGGGAAGCGAGGGATGCGGCCGCCAGCGCACTTGGAGCCACTCGCCTTACACAGAGGCTTAGATGGAGTGACATCAGCTGCTCTGAGTGCGCTCATTGGACGAGTGGCCGCGCATGCGCCGTAAGACCGGGAAGAGGTGAGTAGGGCTTGGCGATCTGGGAGGTTTCCCACAGCGAGACACCCCTGATCAAGGGGAAAGGACCAAAACCCATGATAGTCAAAATCCTGGGTTTCGTTCCACTTTAACTAGATTAATTTGTTGGAGCTCTTATTAGGGATGAGCAAACCTGTTCGGGTTTGCCGGGTTTGGCCTCACTTAATCCAAAAGTTTGGTTCTTGCCCGAACTTGACTCTGAATCCCAAACCCCATGGAGGTCAAAGGGGACTCAAAATTGGGGGCGTAAAATGGTTTTGTAAAATTTAGGGGCTGGTGGGGAAGGGTGCTTTGTGAACTTTAAATGTGAAAACTATTTTTAAAAATGCAAGAGATCCCCCTTTCAAGGCACTAACCAGCCGGCACACCAAGAATAGGGGCTGGTAAACCCAAAGCCAAAGGGCCCAGCGGCTGGCCACCAGCCCTGGACTGCTTTGTCAGGCCCTACTCCCTTTGGCAGGACCTATGCCCTATAGGCACCAGGTTTTTCTACCACTTGCTGGCCATTGAGGGTGTGAGTAATAGTACCTGAAAGCCACCCTCCTAGTGTGCTTGCAGCTCTCCTACCCCGGAACTATTATAGGAGTTAGTTAGACCCCCTTCTAGTTCTTGAATAGTTATGGTAATAAATAAGAGACCACACCCAAAAAAATCCTTAAAAATCTCAATTTAACCTATACTTACCCGTAACTCCAGCAGCGAGGTCCTTTGCCACCTTCTCCGCTGGCATGAGCAGTCATTCTTACAGCTTCTGCTGACATCTGGACAATGGAATAAAGGAGGACAGTGGTCCTATGTCTGTGTGCTGCGGCTGCCCCACCGCAACTAGGGGTCCCCCCCATTGACAGTTCTTATATAGTCAGAGGTGGGGCTTCTGAGTATGTACATCACTGGAGGGCAGGGCATGGAGGGAATTCACTGGGAAACCTCTCCATCCTGTGCCTTCCAGATACTCAGAAGCCGCGCCTCTGAGCATATAAGAGCTGTCACTCAAGGAAACTCCAGTAGCTGCAAGGGAAGCAGATGTGTTCGGCAGGGGAGTGGGGGAACATGGCCGCCCTGTCAGGTGCGTGTTCCGGCTGTCAGCAGAGCTGCATGGAGTGGGGGAAGCCATCCAAGCTTTTCGGCATCTGAACTCTGAACATGAACACAGACTTCCGGGAGAAGTCCGTGTTTGCGGACCTGGACACCCCATGTTCGGTACTAGCCTCAAACTTTACAGTTCAGGTTTGCTCATCCCTAGATCTTATGTTACTATGCTTTGCTAAGATTGTCTTAAACCAGAAGTTCAGCATGATTTAACGAAAAGCCCAAACCCTTAAAAAAATATTCCCCAGCATCTAAAATTAATATATTTTAAAGTGGACCAACACCCTCCACTGATCTATAAGATTCCTGGACCGATCAGTCCCCTGACAGCGAGGCACCCCGATCGGAAACTCCCCAGAAACCCCCCAGAAACCCCTAAATCCCTACCTGCTCCTCCATACAGCGGCGCCCGCCGCCGCCGCCTCCCGCGCGTCCCTCTAGCAGGACGCGCACTGTAAGAGTGACGCGCGGGAGGCGGCGGCGGGCACACTCTCTTGTCCGGCGCTGCCTCCCGCTTGTCCTTCGGCGGGGATTGGCAGCAGCGGTCACGTGGGAGCGGGGAGAGGTGAGTTTTTGGGGCTTTCTGGGGGGTTTCACACAGCGGGGCACCCCCGATTGGGGTGCCCCACCGAAGTGGGCCAAAACCCAGGATAGTCAAAATCCTGGGTGTTGGTCCACTTTAAGTTTTTAGTCACTTACTTATTCTTATTATTCTTTCCCCCACCGAGCTGCAACTCTCTTCAGGACTCTAGGATACGGGTACTGCCATCTTGTCTCAGAAGCATCACACTTACTGAGGAGAGGAGAGCATAATAAAGTGCAGGGGGGCGGGTTATAGCTGTGCTTTGCACAGACAGAGCAGAGCTGGGGTCAGGGAAAGGTCAGCAATCCCAGAATGCAAAGCGACACAGTCGGAAGACACTTCCTGTTTGCAGGCTGCCTGATGCTCCATGAGCCGCCATCTTGGATGTTTAAAGGCTCATAAAATGCAGTAGATGCAGGTGGAGTAATTTTTTAATGTGAGCAATCTGTATGTACAGGGTGTGGCTCTTATTCAGGGTGAAGGTCCCATTTAAAAGGGAAATAGTTACTCTCTAGTAGGGCATCCTGATTTGGGATGTGTGTAATACCCGGGACCGCCTGTAAATTTTCTTTACTGTTCCCATGGCTCGTGCTCAGCCAATCAGCAGTGTTCATTCCAATCACATTTCCTTAAGGTCAGCGACACATCCCTGCGTCTAGCTGTGGGCGTGCCCATGGATTGGGTGATCGGGGGGGGGGGGGGGTGAGAGTGCACCTTAAAGGGATTGTCCATGCTCAATGTAAAAACAATGAAATCCTCACCTGCCATTCAGAGGATTCATTCTGCTGTGCTCCTTAATGAAGCTGTTTTCCTGTGATTCAGCGTCTGGATTTTATCTATTCTTAATGACCTTTTTCAGCACTGATGAACCCGATGCTTGTGTGCAGGAAGTATAGCTGTGCCTTGTTCTGATTGTCTGCCCATTCCCTGCTTCTTTATATAGTAAAGGTCTGCCTTTCAGTGTAAATAAAAAGGTGGTGATAGATGAATACTGTTCTACAGAAAGGGGTCTGGATTTTAGTAACAACAGCTTAAATTAGCAGCTCATCAGGATTAAACCTCTGCATGGCCGGTAAGCAACCACTTATTTGTTTTTACACTGAGCCTGGACAATCCCTTTAACGCCTGCATTTCTGGAGTGAAAGATATAATCCATTGTCCAGGAAAAGCCAGGGCCTATACTTACCTATTGTCCCCCAAAGCTCCTCTGTTCAGGTCCGGTGGCCCGTGCAGTTCGCCTGCTCAGCATCGGCATCTTCATACTTAGCGAGGGGGTTGAAATCTATAGTCTTATATGGTGATATCTGTGGAGCCCTCTCTATTGCAATGAATGGTGTGTTAGAGCGGCAATTTGACGGGCGCTGCTATGTCTGCCAGGCGCTGAATGATGGAATCATTGAAGACAGCATCACTGCACGGAGAGGCTACAGGGGACAAAAAGTGAGTATAGGCGTTTTTATGTTAATGCCTGGACAGGGACTGGAATGCTGGAATTCATCAATAACAAAGCAATGCAAATAAAAAGCAAGAATTCCATTTTAAATGTAGTGAAATTTGGTATATTATTATCTGCTGTTATATATAATTATAGAAAAAACTGTAAAAATCTTGTTTTAGTTACGGGCACCAGCTGTGGAAGTGCCCTCCCAGTTTGCCGCCAGTCAAGCACCGTTGCACACTCTAAAGGCCGGCCGGGTGCTGACGCCGGCCCTGGACACAGACAACCTGGAAGAGGTGAGGATCTGGGCGCCCCCATTCTTTGGTTTAGTGTCACTGCACTCTGGCAACACAACCCAGGCTGCCCCACTGCTGCATATTATAGAGGGTATCCGCCCATTTCTGACCAGAGTTCCTCACTGAGGAATTGCTTTAAAGTGACGCTGTGTCTGGAGTGGTATCTTAATACCCCCGACACATTACCCCCCCCCCCCCCCTCCTCCATGGCTGAGAACACAGACCTGAGAAGTCACCTCTTCTGCGTTCCACTTCTGCCCCCCCCCACTTCTACGGCTGGGCCATAGCAATTGGTCATATTTTTTAATGCATAGATGGCCATTGTACGTTTGCGCACACATAGGAATTCATCCTCCACACTGAACCCATCCGGGCAGTGAGTGTACACGTGCCTGGAGCGGTGGGCTGCCCTAATTATGGCGCCCGGGGAGCAGTTGGGGGGTTAGGTGCCTTGCTCAAGAGCACTTCAGTCATGTCCCAGGACCGGGGTTCAAACCTGCAACCCTCCAGTCACAAGTCCGCTCCCCTTACCTCTAGGCCACAACCGCCCCTTAACCATATCCACCCTGCAAGGTTTGCGACTGCATTAAAGGGCGATGCTTTTTTTCCTTACTTGGATTTTGATTCTGGGTAAATGGTAACAAATCATATGGAATTCATCATTTCACAGAATATGTGTAATTATTATTAATGTCTAGGCTTCACTGTAAAGCTCTCTCCTGTTTCATCCTTCCTTCAATCCTACTTTTTTTCTTTCCTTTCTTTTTTGCTCTTGACTCTTGCTCGTTCTATCTTTTTTCGTACTCAGTACAACTATTTTTTAATCAGATACTGTATCTTTTTGGTCTCCCTCTTCATTTACATACACCCACCTAGATAATGTAATATGGGGGGAATTTGCTACACTGGCACCTGTTTGGGGTACACCTTACACCTGACCGGGTGTGCCACCTGTGTTGGGATTGTGGAATAACACAGCAATCTAAGCTACTTAGCACCGGCCAATGCAGTGAACAACTAACTTTCTGGTGGCATTTTGCTGTGTATTCGCTGCCGGTCAAAATGTGTGGTATTTACCAGCGAGCCGGGTGCTCTTGACAGCAGGTGAACTGCGGCGGTGCAATTTGCAGTTACAAAACAAGAAATGGTGCTGGAAACCCACTTAACAGCTTAGGGCAGCATAACATTTGTTTTAGAAAGTATGTGTGGTGTCTCTAGCATGTCTGGTGTGCCTCTAAAAAATAGTTATAAAAATAAAATTATGTGAAAGCCATTTTTATTAGTTGTTTCTCCAATACTAGTTGCCTACCTGACCTTTATGCTGATGTAGTAATTGATTATTGATGTATTAGTGACAGATTTAAAATGTATATAGATAGCCATTGTCTTAAAAAATAATACTAGCAAGACTAGCAAAAGCACAAAGCGAATGGCCGGCAAATGCTTAGTAAATCACTATATATATATATATATATATATATATATATATATATATATTGGCGGCTAACAATATCCGGGGCAAAGATTTGAAATGGTGTCCCCCACCTGTGCTCAGGCCCCCCTTTGGCACCCGGGGCACATGTCCCCCCTTCCCCCCCCCCCCCCAGCTACATCCCTGATATATGGAAAGCTAATCCCTCTGAAGTTTAAAAGAAAATCCCTGTGCTATCAGTGACACTACAAATACCAGCAAGTATTCCACCTGCGCTGAAGCCTAGCAAGGCACAATAAATCTTGTAGATTGACAGCAAAATAGTGCTGATGAAAGGTGAAGTCAACCTGACATAAACAACTCATCTGATCATCTGAGAGGAGACATAGGGAGCTATGTGTTTACAAGAGGCGCATTTTATGTGAGCATCATTTGACCCTGTTAACTGCCATTCAC
The DNA here is from genome assembly GCA_027917425.1 of Gastrophryne carolinensis. NCBI lineage: Eukaryota > Metazoa > Chordata > Amphibia > Anura > Microhylidae > Gastrophryne > Gastrophryne carolinensis. Next base: position 222,058,643 of record CM051234.1, read on the forward strand.
ACTTCATTTCCTCGATTGCTGTCTCTGAGGGCCACGATGACTGACAGAGAGGCGGGGGAGTGCGAGGTGATTAAACACACACTAGACCTGATTTGCTCAAATCCAGTTCAGGCTAACAATGAACGGGGTCAGTGTTGATTCTTATTTCAACACCTCGGCACTTACAGATGCAAATTTGCTGAGGGCTATCCTTACTTGTGATTAGCCAGTGATCACAGGCAGAGTATGGGTTGTTCTAGCGTGTCAGTCAGTAAGGCTTTTTTCATACCCTCTGAAACATAGAGTGTCTCACTTAAAATAAAAATAAAGCAAATACATAATGTAACTTAATGGTCACTACATATAATGGTTTCCTGTTTGGACGAAAGAGCCAACTATAAAGGCACAATAAGCAGGACTTTACATTTTTGTAATCCAGTTTATGTTAAAATTTGCTATTGTTACACCACCCCATATAACATTTCAGGGATGGGAAATGTTGAGTTATCAGTAGCAGCCAGTTAGGTTGTTTGTTAAATTATTTCTCTGATTTCCATTTTAGGATAAGAGCGTGACCAACATGAATGGCCTTCTTTTTATTCGCTTTTAGATTACAATAACTTCACATTTCAAATACAAGCAAATGGCAAAGGGAACCTTTCACCCTATATGAGTCCAAGTGTGGTTAAGGGCTTTTGGGTCCTATTGTTAAGGGCTCTCGGGTGCCACTCCAATTAAGCAAGCTGGAGTCCAAATCTGGTTAAAGTTAAGGGCTCTCTGGTTCTATTCCAAATTAGCATGCCGGAGTCCAAGTCTGTTGAAGGGCTCTTGGGTTCTACTTCAGTTTAGTAGGCTGGAGCTTAAGTCTGGTCAAGGATAAGGGCGCTTGGGTCCTACTCCAACTTATCAAGCTGGAGTCCAAGTCTGGTTAAGGCTAAGTGTACTTGGGTCCAACCCTCACTTAGCAGGCAGGAGTCCAAGTCTGGTTAAGGTTAAGGGCTCTTGGGTCCTACTCCAATTTAGCATGCTGGAGTCCAAGTCTGATTAAGGGCTCTTGGGCCCTATGCCAACTTAGCAGGCTAAAGTCCAAGCCTGGTTAAGGTTAAGGGCTCTTGGATCCTACTTCAACTTAGCAGACTGGAGTCCAAGTCTGGTTAAGGTTAAGTGCATTGTGGTTCTAGTCCCACATAGAAGACTGGAGTCCAAGTCTGGTTAAGGTTAAGGGCTCTTGGGCCCTACTCCAATTTAGCATACTGGAGTCCAAGTCTGGTTAAGCTTAAGTGCATTTTGGTTCTAGTCCCACATAGAAGACTGGAGTCCAAGTCTGGTTAAGGTTAAGGGCTCTTGGGCCCTACTCCAATTTAGCATACTGGAGTCCAAGTCTGGTTAAGGTTAAATGCATTTTGGTTCTGGTCCCACTTAGAGGACTGGAGTCCAATTCTGGTTAAGGTTGAGGGCTCTTGGGTCCTACTCCAATTTAGCAAGATGAATTCCAAGTCTGGTTAAGTTTAAGGGTATTTGGGTTCAAGTCCCACTTACCAATCTGTAGCCCAAGTCCTGGTTAAGGTTAAGGAAGTGCTCTTGGGTCCTACTCCCAGTTAGATTTCAGGTTGAATGACTTGTCGCCCTTTCTTTGGCACATTGGAGCTCACTCCAATAAAACACAATAGGGAGATTATGAAGCTTATTATTAGATCTGCATTTTACTGCAGGCCAACTGTCCCGGCCACGGGCCATGTGACTGCAGACAGCCAATCTGCAGAGCGCATTTGGGCCGAAGTTTAGGGTAGAGGTATAGGGTGTTGCATGGGGTATTGTGTGTGTGTGTGTGTGTGTGTGTGTGTGTGTGTGGGGGGCTCCAGCAATCTGGAGAGAGAAATCCTACAATGTGTCCTGCGACAGAATGGTGCGAGACAGATGGGGTACAGTGATAGAGCAGGTGAGAGAAGGTTCATTCAACGGGAACCCCAAATGATTTGGGTTTGGGACAAATTGAACTTTTCCTGAAATTTGGAGCGAACTCCAGTTCAAGGGAACAGGTTCCCTTATCATCCTACTCATCATGCTTGAATTTGGCACGGGACTGGCTTTGTAGCTAGCCGGTGGCTTTTTCTCCCTGTTGTGACACATGTAGTAAATCAGACCCATGTTGTTAATTGGTTCCTGTGAAGATTCTGTGCCAAACCTTCTGAAAAAGCAACATCCCATAGGTATGCAGATTTTTATAACTAATATTTCGTATCTGTATAAGAAAAAAAGCCATTTTGCAGATACAAGTGTCGCAAAGGGATTACATGTGTAGCAGTTGTACCCCTTCAGGCCTAGACTTAAGTAGCATTTTCACTCCCAGGATTATATAAAAACCTACACTTACTCTGCCATTAAAATTCTCTGGCTAGTGAAACAGTGCAATACTTAAGCCTAATTACTCAGTCTTTTGGCCTTTCAAGTGAGCGTAGATGGCGTTCACGCATTTGAGGGAGCTTGTGTCTGTATGTATACGGTGTCAATGTCAAAGGCAGAGAACAGTTTGTGTCAAGAGAGGATTTAGCTTCACCCTCACACAATAAGATAAATGTAAGTGCTAAAGAACTCCTGGGGTTGCCTGGTCTCATTTAGTATTCAACGCCGTCCAGGCTTTTCTCTTCTGCCTCTCTGTCTGTCTTTGTATGGCCAAGCCTACTCGAGTTTCTTTTTTCTTTTGTAGGACTTTGGCCTTTTGATGTGATTCAAGGCACGCCCTGGTGCAAAGAGAACTTCCCGGGAATCGGAAACATAACCGCACAGCTCAGGAACATAGTTACTGTACAATGCCAATGAGAATGCTGTTAAAAAGCCATTCAAATTGATATGTCCCCTTTGCAACCTCCTCGCTAGAAAAAGCATCTGACTCTATCCAAGCCCAAAAGATTTCCAGAGACAAAATGCAAATATGGCCTAGCGGGGGAGAATGCATTAACCATAAGTTAGAGGACAATAGAGACTGGCCTAAAATTGGTAAAGCCAATTAAAAGAAAGCTAAGCTGCCTTCTGACTTGTTCTTATTTACTTTGAACACAAAAGCTTGTATAAAGCTTCTAATGGGGCGTTCCGCCTCCAGTGAGAGGTTGGGAAGTCATCTTATCAATGGAATTGTGCTCCCTGGCATGTGCCCCATTCTTTAGACTGCTTCCTTTTGGAGGCCAGAATACTCTGTTTGACTCTTTTAAGAAAAACACAGATTCCAGCAGCCTCTGAACCACTTAGTGCTCAATCCCTTCCTCTGTAGCGGTGATGGCAAACCTTTTAGAGACCAAGTGCCCAAAACCCACTTATTTATTGTAAAATGGCAACACAGCAATTTAACCTGAATGCAGAGATTTTAGCTTAGAAAAGACATTAACATCTTTTTCTTAAAATAAAAACACAGTAGCAGTGGCATAACTACATATGACGTGGCCCTGGTGCGAACATTAAATGGGGCCCTGCCAAGGCCATCCAGTAAACTCAACTGGATACTGCTAGACAACGAAAGACTAAACAGCAGAGAAAAAATGGTGCTTCCTGCTTCCTTTATCTAAACGATGCCAAGTGACCACAGCTAGAGGTGAGCGGGGATGTGGCCAGATTTTCTTGACTTTCTTTCTTGAGCTTAAGAAATTCTGAATGAAATGCAAGCCTCTGATTGGCCGAGCTGAAATGTGAGATTAAAGTGGACCAAAACCCAGCTCACTTGGCCTGAGAATCTATAAGATTGATCAATTCCCTCCCCCCAATGCTGAGGGATACACATAACAGGGCATCCCACATTGGTTGATTGGGGGGTGATGCCCCCAAGATGACCCATTTTTGGAAAAATGGGCATTGGTCTGGTTTAAAGTGGGCCAACACCCAGGGGTGATCGGCCCGGGAATCTATAAGATTCCCGGGCCGATCACCTCACACACCGCGGGACATCCGAGATCGGGATGTCCCGCGGGGTGTAACCCCCCAAACACCCCGAAAAACCTTACCTCTCCAGCTGCTGCTTCCGCCGCCGCCGCCTCACTCGCGCTCCTCTAGACGTGCGCGCGCCAGCGCCGGCCGTCTCTGAATGGCTGGCGCGGGCGCGCACACGTCAAGAGTGACGCGCGGGAGGCGGCGGCGGGCGCGATCCCTTGTCCGTCGACAGACGTCACTTGTCCGTCGGCGGGCATTGGACAGCGCAGTCACGTGGGAGCGTGGAGAGGTGAGTTTTCGGGGTGTTTGGGGGGGTTTCAGGCAGCGGGGCACCCCAAATTGGGGTGTCCCGGGGAAGTGGACCAATACCCAGGATAGTCAAAATCCTGGGTGTTGGTCCACTTTAAGGGTCTGACTCTTCATCACCAAAATTAGGCATCCCAAGTGCACACACAGAGGCAATACAATCTGGCATAATGTCTTGGGGCATGGGCCCTGAATATAAGTCAGTGATACTTGGATCTAAGTGTGGGGTAGGCCCCCAGAGTGACACTGATCATAGGATTAATAGCTATTGCTGCGTACGACCTATAATTTGGCCAATAATATTTATATATATCCGTAAGGTGGCCTCCAGAGTCAGTTCCACTCGTGGGCCCACAACACCGCAGTCCAACAAATTCAGAATCATAATGCATTTAGTAGCTTGACTGTTACTGTTTATTCCAGCTACATCTTTGCAGCTTATTAAAGGGACTTAAAACCCAGTGGCAACAATTAGCCAGGAAGCAGCTGTTCTAATGCCTGTCTCATCCTCCTCTCCTCGATATCCAGCAGCCTAGGGTAAAATCTGCACCAGTGCTTCACATTTAGCAATTTTTTCAATTTCATTCCCCCAGGACTGCAAGTGGTCACACAGCTACTCTGTCCCACAGCAAGCCACAATGGTCCCACCGCTGTCTCACCACAGCTGAACATGTAATGCAAAAAAAATCAGTTTTACCTAGAATACGTAAGGTATTTACGGCACATACAATAAGACATTTTCTGGTGCTTTGAAATGGCTTATTTAATACTGTCTTTCTAACCAAGATGCAGAACAGTAGACAAGTCCACAATCCAGAACCTTATTAATCAGCAGGATGTTTTTTTTTTTGCGGATATCGCTTTAAGAGCTCAGGTAAAGGCTTGCGGCATTAAAATAGATTTCAAATCATTTGCTCCGAATTTAGCACATGGCATAAAAAAATAAAAGAAATCTAAAGCAACATAGCCATGAACGCGAGTAGATTTAATAAAGGATAAAATTGCACTCACATGTACATTATAATAAAATTGCTTTCAAGTCAACAAAATTAGCAGCTAACAGCTCTCACCGCCGTTCTCATGTAATGACACTTCTCCTCTGTCTGCAGTGTCTACGGTGAAAACCTCCTGCCGATTAATGAGGTTCGGGATTGTGGACTTGTCTACGGACCTTTACCTTTGTTGTAGTCCGGTAAGAGTTTCATTCACTCGGTGGTGGGCACACGAAAACAAGTTGGTGCATGTTTTTTTTATGAAACAATGTTGAAATCCTGGAGAAGCTCTGTGTTTTTTCCGTTTATGGACTTTATTACAAGATGCAGAACAACCCTCCGATGTGGACATTAGCTTCTATATACATTTCCCGGACGCAATATGGATGAATAAATAATGATGAATGCAACGTTTGCCAGACTCTAGCCCATAATGGCAGCAGACAACTGGAAAAACTCTTCATAAAAAAAGATATTCAAAAGACTAGTCTTTTTAAATATTTTAATTATAGAATGTGGCAGTTTCTTTATAACATCAGTTACTATATAGTTACTAGGCAATACTGCATTTGTATGTAACATCCGTTATTTATATACAAGATCCTAGAGAGGCTGTAGTCCACAAGAATGTCAATGAATCTGGAAAACAAACAAGATGAATAGGAAGTGACATGGGATGTGATGGCGCCTGGCATGGTGTCTCTTCATTAGTCCTAGCTGAGCCATCCTCCTGCTTGTTTCTTGTGTCCCATGGATGTCCCTATACAAACAACAGGTTGAATATTGTAGGTGTGTCCCATAAGACAATGGCACTCTGTGTCCCATTCGTCACGCTTGCATTACTCTTTGGCAAGGGCACACACGATGTGACATGATGTTAGCTTTCAGCATTATTCAGTCTGCATAGCGGCAATCCCTGGCCTGTCTCCTGGGAAATACACCAGAAAACCTTTTTCAAGTCAAGTGCTAAGAGACAACATGTATCTAAACATCAGGGGCTGCCCCATCTCAGTTCTGATGTTACTAACGACTACATGGACTCACCGAAAACTAATAAGACCCAACTCCAGCCAAATCTTTCTAGTTTTTATAAAAGGGTGATGGATTAAGGCTACTTTAATGCTACTATCCATAAACCTGCTGTACACATTTATGCCCTTATTCATCAAGTGATAGCGCCAGGTAGTGTCTGACGAGGTCCCGCCAGCTAACGGCGGCTACCGACTCAAGTACGCCCGGCGGCGGTCACAATGACGCATTTATCAAGCTAAATGAGGCTAGCGCCGGCGAGAGCGTCAGCTACCGCGGGATTCATCATGTAGCCGACTGCAACGAACAGCGCCGCTGCTAATCCCATCACAGCGCCAGGTATGACCTGTCGCTCCCTGGCGATGTCCAATGCATTTCAATGGAGCAATCTTTAATTAATCATAATTAATTGCTATTAATGTTTTTTTTTTTTTTTTTTTTTTTTTAATGTCAAAAATTCTGTGACCACTTCTGCAATGTTAGGATTTTTTTTTTTAAGGTAAAAAAAAAAAAAAAATGATTTTGTGCAGAATTAATATTACAGGTCTGATATTAATATATTCATATTACCAAATGTTTATAAAAACTTGTATAATTTTACAATCCAAAAATATGGTTGTTTGGGGGTTAAAAACTATTTTAAATCCATCGCCGCCAGCGCTCTGGGGTTTAAACAAGGAATTCACAGCGCGAAAAAATTTGGAGCGTGATTTGTTAATGAATCTGCAGCAAGCCGTTCGCTCTGGCCATTCGCTGTCAGGCGCACCCATACAACGCTGAACCTGTGAAACAGCGACCCCTAACCCCGTATTCAACATTACCACACACCGACTGAGTCGCTGTCAACAAGCAAACCCCGGCCAAACACAGCGAATACTAGCTGGCGCAGAGAAAATCACGCTACTGGCGCTCATCTGTCGCTACCTAGCGCTATTAATGAATCGGCCTCATAGCCTCTCTTCCCCCAAAAAATATACCTTACAAGCCCAATTATTGAGAGTCCATCACTCTTCCCAAAATGCGGAAAGCAGCACAAAGTTTGGGGCTTCCATGCCAGTGACAAGCTTTGTTCAAAGTTCTGGGACTGGAGTTGGAATAAAATTGCAAAAGCATGTACATATCCACATGATTATCATTATTGTTTATTTATATTGCGCCATCTTTTTGGTGTAGCACTGTACAAGGTCCACATTATAGTCATACAAAAAAAAATATAAATAGAAAAATCACAGGAATGTAAAAAAAGCTTTGCTTCCTGTACTGTCTAATTTACCAATATCGATATGTTTTTGTCTAATATATATATATATATATATATATATATATATATATATATATATAATCTTATCAGGTGGTACCTGGCTCCATGGAAAATGGTGACCTAGCGCATGAGTCCACCACTCCCATGGAAGGACCATTGGCAATACTAGGAGGCCGATTCATTAATAGCGCCAGGTAGCGACAGATGAGCGCCAGTAGCGTGATTTTCACAGCGCCAGCTAGTATTCGCTGTGCTTGGCCGGGGTTTGCTTGTTGACAGCAACTCGGTGTGCGGTAATGTTGAATACGGGGTTGAATACGGGGTTAGGGGTCGATGTTTCACAGGTTCAGCGAACGGCTTGCTGCAGATTCATTAACAAATCACGCTCAAAAATTTCTCGCGCTGTGAATTCCTTGTTTAAACCCCAGAGCGCTGGCGGCGATGTGTGTAAAGTAGTTTTTAACCCTCAAACAACCATTTTTTTTTAATGTAAAAATTATACAAGTTTTTCTAAACATTTTGTAATATGAAAACATTAATATCAGACCTGTAATATCAATTCTGCACAATTAAAAATTTTTTTTTTTTTTTACTTAAAAAAAAATCCTAACATTGCAGAAGTGGTCACAGAATTTTTGACATTAAAAAAAAAAAAAAAAAAAACCTTAATAGCAATTAATTATGATTATTTAAAGATTGCTCCATTGAAATGCATTGGACAACGCCAGGGAGCGCCAGGTCAAACCTGTCGCTGTGGGATTAGCAGCGGCGCTGTTCGTTGCAGTCGGCTACATGATGAATCCCGCGGCAGCTGTCGCTCTCGCCGGCGCTAGCCTCATTTAGCGTGATAAATGCGTCATTGTGACCGCCGCCGGGCGTACTTGAGTCGGTAGCCGCCGTTAGCTGGCGGTACCTGGCGCTCGTCAGACACTACCTGGCGCTAGCCCTTGATAAATAAACCCCTAGGACTGGCCCACCGGAGGATTAGGAGACAGACTGTTGCCATCGGGGTGGGTGATGATGGGGCCCTGGAAGCTATAGACAGCAGGTCCAGGCAGGTGCTATTTTCCCTTATTAGTTGCTGCACAGGGACTTGGTGTCTTTGTCAGATGACAGAGGTCATTTTCATTCCCTGGCTGCCTGCAAGCCAGTAATATGCTAGGGGGTGATCTACATAGTGCTGGGGGATGGGCTGTGATGTGTGTGGGGGGCTATTTATTTAATGCTGTGGGCAGGGCCAGCATTAGCAGGGGCAGGGTAGACAAATACCTAGAGCTCCCAATCACCACAAAGGCCCCAGGACAGTCAACACTATTAATGTACATCTGCACCTCTGTTAAAGTGGACCAACACCCACCCTGGAGTATATGAGACTCTGGGGACCAAACCCCCCCCTGGAGTCTATGAGACTATGAGACCGGAGTGGCCCAGGGGGAATTACCAAAACCCCACTTTAAACACTGCTTCCTGTCATCCATAGTGCAACATTTGGTTTTACTTGGTCTCTGAGTTATAAGGGGAAAGAATGCCGGTGCCCCCTATTTGAGGAAGTGCTAGTTGTCACAGTGATGTTCTGTGGCTTCCTATGCTTGTCTCCTGGAGGCTAGGTATATATAGCCAACACCTCCTGCTGCCACCTATAGCCTCACAGTTGGCTATACTCACCTGGGCTCCATGATTGGTGGTTGTGGGTTGGGTTATTGATGCTCAGAGCTGGCCCCCACTATGACTTTTGCTATGGGGCCCTGTGAAACCTTTGATGCCCCTGGGTACTTGATGAATAAAAGGTTGGCACCCCTAATATAGATAGATCACATGACATGTCATTAGCTCACGCAATGTTCTATAAAGCTTTCTAACCACTAATAGCATTATGTAACTCTAATTGGAAGGAAGAAACGTGCTATGCTGGCCACAAGAACATGACACAATCCTCATAGAATCTCTCCACAACCTTGTGTTATGTCGGATTGTTTAGTACATATTCTTATACAACAAAGGTTTGCTAACATTTTATAACATTGCAAGGTCCTTTTATCATGCTGGTTACACATCTTTATTATCTAATGGTATGATCTCTGAACAGTTTTACAAGAGTTGTAGTAGTGTAGTGGCCCAAACTAAGGCTCATCTGAAAAGATTACACAAAGCACATGTTCTACAATATTTTGGCCAAACTTTACAGACATCTTACAATTGGTTTATTAAGTAGAGATGGGATTCAGACCTGGGCTGAAGCTAGATATGACCCAGAGCTTGATGAAACATCAGGTTTGCCTAATCCCAGATCAGATTATCCAGCATGCCACGTGCTGATGCTGGGAAGTGGCTGCCAACTCTGTGAACAGGTTGGACCACTTACCAGGTCTCAAACAGGTAATAAAGAAAGAAATGCTTTGTTAAAGAAGAAAAAAATAACCCACTGAGTTCTCTCTGAAGGTCTGTTGGGTCAGGAGCTCCCTCTTGCTCTGGCGTGATGCTGGGGAGCCGCTATCTGTAGAAGAGCCCCCTCTTCCTTCCTTGGCGTCCCGCCAAGCTAATTCTGCACCGCCGGGGCAGGTAGGCTTTCCTACCACAGAGGAGGAGCCTCTATGGACCGTGGTTCCCCCTTACTACAGATGCTGGTGGGACGGCTGCAATAGCGGCTTTCCAGCATCACGACAATCACAGGCCACCATGTCAGGAAGGACCTGCAGAGAGGACACTGCTGGGGCCAGATGTGGCAATGGTGTGTTTTATTTGTATCTTCATTTTTTTTTTTCATTGTTTGTGAACTGGTACGGGGATCCAAGGAACCCCTGTACCACTTCCCACGTTGTAGTGTCCAGGGATTGTCCCTTTTCTGGCTCATCAATAATTATAATATTTTTGGCCAATATTAGAACTAGGGGCCTTATTTATTATGTGCATCTTTTAGCGTCATTTATGTGACTATATCGCCATCTTCCCATCTTATCTGGCACCGTGCGGTGTACCACATTGGCGCTAGCAGTCACTGTGCCGGATGCTACTAATTAGCTTTGATTGCGGCACTTAGGTATTGGCCGGCCTAGGTCAGCGCCTGTTGGACCTGCTGGCAGATTATTGCAGAGCCAGTGACAGTTACAATAAATCACTGCTGGGGACAAAGGGGGCAAACTTTGCAGCCTGCATTTTACTTGTTGGTGTCCAGGTGACACGTTATTAAGAAAAAGAAGCCATTAAAATACATTTTAATAACCCCAAAAACATTTTGACCCATCTAGGTCCTACGTTTCAATTACTGACAAGTCCCAATGCAAGTTTTGTACAAAAAATGTGCTTAATATTAATAATAATTAATAAACACTTCAATCCAGTTCTGTGTATTGTGCTCTATGGGAGCTTGACCTACAGCACCAAGATTCACCTGGTGCGGCTTCAACCAGAGTACCCGGCGCCAGTGTTAAATAAGACACTAGGTGGCGGCTGCACCAGCGTTAGCGCTTTTTTTTGGTTGTTAAATAATATGCTGAGGCCAAAAAAGTAGTGCTGTGTGGCGCTAAATTAGGCTCTCTCTCTGAATTTTCAATCTCTTATCTAACTGTGGAAGAAAAAAATGATCTTCCTTCTATTAGCAAATTATACATACAATTGGTTTAAGGCCAGAATTAGTAGGCTCATTATTAATACTGTCATTTCTGTTTCTATAGATTTAAAAAATATATATATTCGTTTTGTATTGCAATGAAGTCTTCTGAAGGGTGTTGCTGTGGGGGCATGTCGCCATCTTCTGGAGAAAAACAAAAATGCTTCTAGAAACAAATGTTATTCTTCAGAAAGAAAGAGGCCGATTAATTAATAGCGGCAGGTAGCGACAGATGAGCGACAGTAGCGTTATTTTCACAGCGCACGCTAGTATTCGCTGTGCTTGGCCGCTGTTCGGCTGTTGACAGCGACTCAATCGGTGTGCGGTAATGTTGAATACGGGGTTAGGAGTCGCTGTTTCACAGGTTCCGCGCTGTATGGGAGCGCATGACAGCGAACGGCCATAGCGAATGGCTCCCAGCATATTCATTAACAAATCACGCTCAAAAAATTCTCGTGCTGTGAAATGCTTGTTTAAACCCCAGAGCGCTGGCGGCGATGTGTTGAAAGTAGTTTTTTAACCCCCAAACAACCATATTTTTGGAAAAAAAAAACATGTTTTTACAAACATTTTGTAATATGAATACATTAATATCAGACCTGTAATATCAATTCTGCACAAATTTTTTTTTTTTTTTAACCTTAAAAAAAATATCTAACATTGCAGAAGTGGTCACAGAATTTTTGCCATTTAAAAAAAAAAAAAACATTAATGGCAATTAATTATGAATATTTAAAGATTGCTCCATTAAAATGCATTGGAGAGCGCCAGGTAGCGAGAGGTCATACCTGTCGCTGTTCAAGGTCGCTCGCTGGCGCTGTGGGCTGAGGCTGGAATAATGATGAATGATTCGCTATCTGGCGCTCTGTCAGTCGCTAAGCAGGATCGGCTTGATAAATGTGTGATTGCGGAGGGGAGCCGGCGTACTCGTGGCGGTGAGCGTCATTACCGTTCGCTCACCATTCGCTACCTGGCGCTATCCCTTGTTAAATAAGGGCCAAAGTCTTTGTGTCTCCAGCAAGAAATAGTGTGCAAAAATGTTTGCATTGCTAATTCATGTTCTGCATTAATATACAGTACCGATTGCCTCGGCTTGATTTTATATTGGGATGATTTCTTTTTATGCCATAGACTCAGAGGGTGTTCTTTATTTAGGAAGTATTATAATAAAGGAGGGCATATTCATTTGGCTCAGGGCTAATTGATTTAATGAATGAAGTGTAACTGGTGCACTTTCCGCTAGTTGTGGTGCTAATGGTGATGAACAGTTTCTATCATTTACCATTCCAGAAACAAACGGGCTTTCCAAATGATTTTGGAACTTTCTAGAGAGGCACTCAGAGCTTTTCTCACTTGGCGCACAATAATTTGAAATAAAAAATTTCAAGTTTCTTATAAATAAACAAAATCTCCTGCTCATGCGATGGGGCAGTTCTGCTGGTAAGGTGCAGATTATATTAAATGGTATATATTTTATTTGCAGCCTATAGGATATTCCAACACAAATCTGTCTGGGTTCCCCTTAGGCTGCCGTTACTTCCAAGCGCTTAAACTAAAATATCTTTCCTATTAAAATGAATCTGCACCTCACCTGTGAAACTTCTCCATTGCGGGTCCCAGGGGTTTGGCTGCTTAAATAAAAGAAAACATTTGTTTTGTGAGTCTTAAAAGTCAGCCTCTTCATAAAATTCTAAAATCATCTGGTTAATCCTCTAAGCTTGGCTGTTTGGCAAGAAATGTAGAACCGCAGAACTGTTGCTTGTGATACATTGCCACCTGCTGTTCAAGTTAGATTATGACAGTTGAAAGTCATTTCGAAGAAAACAAAAACAAGATTATCAACAAAACAATATCTAAATTAAGCACACACATAAATGGCTCTTCCTAGTTTAGAAATATAAATTATATATTTTGCTGATTGCAAAAATACTGGATATTTTGATGATGGTCTCTGTTTACCTATGATTTAGAGGTCAGCAAAGGACCTAATATATGCACCTGTTAGCAATTGTTTTGCGGCTATAGCGCCATCTTCTGGCGCTGTGCTGTGGACTACATTGGCGCTAGCAGTCGCTGAACACTACTAAATTGCTGCGATTGTTGCACTGAGGTATTAGTTGGTCTATGTCAGCGCCTGTTGGACGTGGTGGCTGATTAGCTGAGTGTCAGTGAGCGCCACTTTGTACTGCCATTTTTCTGGCGCTCTACAGCATATTTAGGATTTTTTTCCTCTTTGAAATCTTTGGCTGGTCAGTTACAATGAATCACTGCTGGGGACAAAGATGACAAACTTTAGAGTGCATTTAGGCTGTATTTTAGTTGTTGGTGCCCAAATTACACATTGTTAAGCAAAAGAAGCCAGTAAAGACTAAGACTTTTTTAAATAGAAAAAAATTTTTTTTACCTCGCTGTGTGTTAATTGGGAAGTGCTCTGACCTCCTCTGTAAACCCAGCAGATTATTCAATTTGGATGATGCCCAATATGATTATTTCCCAAATCTAATCATGCATGCCTTTCTGGAACGCAGGAAGGTTTATAGCATTTTTTACATTGGTTAATAATAACTTCCTAAATACAGTAAATTGTTTACTTGATTTGTTTAAATTTATATGAGCGTGATAAGCTAACATAATACTAATATTGGTTTAATGATATTTAATGTATTTCATGCTGGAATCGCTAATATGAATACATATAGGGACTGATTAACTATTATTTTGACAGTGCGCCCTTCTCAACAGTGCAGGGCTTGGCTGCCATCATATGGGTTCTGAGCGCACCCCATTGTAAATACCCCCCCCAGCGTAGTGTTGCTAAGTAGTAGCAAGCTGCCTTTTAACATTGTTGCTGAATAGGCTACTCCAGGGTGCGCCTACATTTGCAACATATATTTAGCATTATTCTGGCAGCTAGCTGGATGTAATGCTGTGCTATGGAAGCTGCTAAGGAAACTGTTGTGGAAAGACTGTATGACCTGCTGTGAAGCCTAAAGTGTACCTGAAGTCCTGCTAATAAAGTAAGTGCCCTTTTCATAAAGTCGGTCTCATTGGAGTTTTTGGAAGTAAGCCCACATCAGGAGGTCCCTCAAGCCCGTTAACAAAGAACCCACTCCCCATACACCCTGAGGAGCTAAACCCCTCAGGGACCCTTATGCTACAATTGGCGCCCAACGGCTGGGCTTGAAGTGGTGACACCTGTGGGAGGGATAGCCAGGATCCCAGCTAGTGATTGTGGAAGTTTTGTCTCCTGGTGAAGAGAAGTTTTGAAATGAAAAACGCATAATGTGTGTGAGACTGTGCTTAAACTGGATTGCAAAGGCCTGTGGATCTTGTTATGCTTTAATGGAAGTCTTGAAGTCTGCTTGTCTGTGGAAACAGAGGATCGCTTTAAGGAACTGAATCTTGCTGCATTTATTTGGACTGTGCTTAGTTGTCAACGGTGCCAAAGATCAGCTTGGTCACAGAAAGTTGCCTTGAACTGTTTTTGCTGCAAAAAGTGTTGTGAGACACCTGAGAGAGTTTTTGGAGATGCTGCCGCGCATTGGGAATCGCTAAAAGTCAGTAATTCAAAGTGCGCAGTTTGTTCCTGTGTGGCCGAGGAAGGGTTAACTGTGCCCTCACTCTCCTCACAGTGGGAACGCCCCCAGCCAGTTTTGCGCCGAAACAGCAAAAGCGCGCGAAGAACAGGGAACGCTGGGGCGGGAAGCAGTGCCTTGTGGCGAGAAGGAGGCGGAGCTAAGCACCATTTTCGTGAGATACAACATGCGCAGAACAGCTGCTCGCGAGTCCGGTGAGAGTGAGAGCAGCAGGGACGCCACCCCTGCCCCTAGCAGTGATGCCGAGGAGGCTCCAGCACCGTGGGAGACTATCATTACGCATTACTGCCACAAGCGTCGTGACGAGCTGGAGCAGCCAGCGCAGCTGCGAGGCAGCAGTAGAAGCCGTGGAAGCGGAAGAAGAGTAATCAGCCCTGCTGGGGAAACTTGCCCATCTGCTTATGGGGCAAAAGACTCAACTGGAGTCGTTCGCTTGGTTGACACCGGACGCAGGTTTGTGGCTGCGGGACCCCTTGCTGAGTGTGTGTGTGGGGGGGAGAACTGAGTGGCTGTGGGACGCCGAACCCCCGACGCATGTGCCGATTGCGGTTGGGAACTGTTCCACGCCAGTAGCGCCATGGGGAAATGAAGAAACCTTTGTTACAACCCCTTAACTGGAGTAACTTGGAAGGAGTGCCCACCCCATCGCTCCACCGTTTCACCCATCAGCTGTAAAGGCGATCGCTGCAGTCATCCCTGAGGCGGTCACCCCTAGTAAAGTTACTATGGACATGCTGACAGAAGCCCTGCGAGCAGTGCAGGAGTAAATGAACTTGAAGCCTAGAGTGCCGTTCATAACTGCGAGCCCTGTGAAAAGTGTTACGCCCACTGTTTCAGCAGTGTTAGACCCAGCTACAGAGACTGTGTCAGAGGAAGCAGGCGCGCCGAGCCCTAGCAATGGAAGCGCGGCCGTGCTCAGACCGCTACCTACAGTGAACCAGGTGCGCATCAGCGAGAATGTTGTGCCGAGCCTCACCACTAGGGGTGCAAACAAGCTGAAACCAGCCCCCGTTGTGAGTTCAGTCCGTATAGGGGCCGAGAAAGACTCTATTTTCTGGTTGACCAAACGGGCCAGCCGTCCCCATGTGAGACCGGGGAGAGGCAACATTAAAGAACTTCCTGAATTTGCCCGCTGGCAGCGCATTGTGCAAAAACGCTGTGCCCGTGAGCTAAAGTAGGAGTACCCGTACCTTTGTAAGACAGAAATGGAATTTGTTGAGACTCAGCGAGGTCAGTGGATTGAAGAAGCCATAAAGGAGTACTTGCTGATCCCAGAAGAGATGGACATTGCGGAGTTGTCCCCAGCCATGTGCCGTCGGTACCAGTCCTGCTACGAGACATGGCGCTGGGGAAGGCACATCTACATGGATCGTGTTGTGATTTGTGGTCCACGTCATTTGGACATTACTAAGCAGATCAAGGCTGTAGGTCCGGACGGTCAAGCCATCAAGCTGCCTGATCCCGACTACTACGGTGCTTGAAAGTTAAAGAGGACTCCCAGGAGTATTAACTCCATACTGCCTGGCGGAGCCAAGAGTTGAACTGAGAATCAGTTTATAGTTTACAGTTGTGTTGATATTGCACTAAAATGTTTTCCTAACCTGCTTTAATTTTCTGTCTGGAAAAATGACAAGAGATTGAACTGGTTGCTTAACCTGATTTTATTTTCTGTCTGGAACAATGACAAGAGATTTATCTGGTTTAAGTTTGTTGAATAAAAAGAGAGTTTGATGTTTAACCAGTTTTTGAATTCCAGGAGGAAGAAGAAAAGGAACCACAGTGTTGAAGGTTAATGTTTATTGTTGAGTGCATGTTCCTTCAAGCAGACCTAAACTAGCCTCATAATGGAATCTCTTAATTGAAGATGTCCATGCTATGAATGGCCTGGTTGTTCTCCATTATACGCTTCCAGCAGGAGACCTCCAACCCAGACATAGAGGAAGGGTACAGTGAGAAAAGTGTTTTTGCATAATCTGTTTCAATTTTTTGTCTGGAACAATGACAAGAGATTGAACTGGTTCACTTAACCTTACTTCATTTTCTGTCTGGAACAATGACAAGAGGTGGATCTGGTTTAAGTGTAGTGTTTAAGTTGGGTTCACAAAGAGAACTGAAATTGGAAGTGGTGAATTGGGTTAGGGTAACTGACCAGCCCTATGCAACTTAACCTTAACCAGGACCAGTAGACACGCATTGAAGCTCAAGCTAAGAGTGGTGGTTACCCAGCTAGCACTTAAATGGCAGTGGGAACAGACCGTCTTCTAGTTTGTGTGAGCACCACAAGTAGAGGCACTGTGTTTTTAACAACCACATCGTGGGTACAACACAGGTGCATAACCAGAGTGTAAAGTGTAATGGTGAATTCATTTTGTGATGATATAACTCTGAAAGAGCCATGGTACACACAATCACAGTGGAGTGTCTTCATTGCCATAGCTATAGAACTAGATGTGCACATGTCCTACAGTGGAAGTTGGTGGTGGGCCCTCGTTTCCATAGAAACTGGGACACGCACGCAACGTTCCAAAGGTACAAGGGAGATATCACGGAATACCCCATAAACTTGACTGGTATGGGAGTTCACAGTGTCTCACCTGAGGAAGAAGCTGAAGTAAAGAAATGTGATATAGGAGTCTGAGTGATGTATACATCAGATCCAAAGGTTCAAGATCAAGGGTGAGATCCCAAAAATGTTGATAACATATGATGCAAATAGTAAATAACATGATTATGTTTAAGAGATGGTGGTCTCAAGGTAAAACCCTTGCTGACTATGGGTACTTAGTCCCATACTCATAAATACTATTCTGTATCCTAAAGCAGTGAATACTGTGGTACTTAGTACATATCGCTGGAACTTGGTACTAGGATGATCCAGAGTCGTCAAGAATTGTAAGGTAAGAGACAGATAGGTACAGGGAATGGGAATAGTTCAACACCTAGACCCAGGAACTGGTAAGTATCTTGAAAAGACTGGTTAGTATAGGAATTATTGAACTAGTGCACCCCACGTCCATAAGACGCTGGAGATAACTAGGTTATAAGAGTTAACCTGATAGCCACCTACAAATAGGCAAATGTAGGCACCACGTTAGTTAAACAAGAGAAGTAGAGGTTGAGAGTAGTGTAGAGAGGTTGTTGGATGTGTAGGAGGATGGAAGGGAATAAGGCAATATTGGAAGCCGAAAGTATCAAAGAGCATTGTAAATCCCGCTACGGTGATGAAGGGTGTTTGACAGAGGTACGCTCCCAGAAGTCTGAATATCGTCTACAACAAGGGTGAGATAGAACCTTGACAAAGGTAAGGAACATAAGGAACATAACCCAAAGGGGGGGAGAGATGTAGCCGGCGGAAGGTATTCAGCCATTATCTTTGTTGGTCTTTTAATGTAATGGTTCATATCTGTTCTGCAGCTGCACTACATCACCACAAGATGGCACTGTTGGATAAGAAATGAATTGTGACATTACAGGTCTACCAAACGTAAAGCCTAACCACATAGGAGTACAGCTGAACTGCTATTGGCTAAGGTGAGTAGAAAGTTAGAGAAGGTTCTAGAGGCCACTAGAGGGAGTCTATATAAGGAGAGTTACCTCAGAATGAGTCAGTGATCTACAAGATGTAGTCCTCTATTGTAGTAACCGGGAGTGAGAGGAAGGTACCAGCAAGGTCAACTGGTAGCAGTCGCAGAGAGAAGGAGAGAGCAGAGGAGCCACATGCATGCCTAAGGCGTATCCGCAGGAGAAGGTGAACCTTTCTACCCAAGATGCTGAGGAGGAAGCTTAAGGCCGCAGTATTCTGCTATGGGATCAGGATGAGTGACCACCACCTGTTGGAGTACATTTGGATGTAATGTTGTGCTATGGAAGCTGCTAAGGAAACTGTTGTGGAAAGACTGTATGACCTGCTGTGAAGCCTAAAGTGTACCTAAAGTCCTGCTAATAAAGTAAGTGCCCTTTTCATAAAGTCAGTCTCATTGGAGTTTTTGGAAGTAAGCCCACATCAGGAGGTCCCTCAAGCCCGTTAACAAAGAACCCACTTCCCATACACCCTGAGCTAAACCCCTCAGGGACCCATATGCTACATTTGTTTATTTATGGCTGCTTGGTGAGGGGTATCCATTCTCACTGACCTGTCGAGGTTGATGCTTTAAAGTACTTAAATGTATTGTTAATTTGGAACTGTTGACAACTGTTTCCTGTTCTATAAAGTGCATAGGGCTTCTATGGTCAAGCATATTGAATGTGGCTCCTGGCATTCTTTCAGTGCTAAATGTAGCTCCCCTGGTAAGAAATATTGTGGACCCCTGACTATAAATGAGCACCTAAATTACCTTTAGCCATCATCAGAACTGCTTACCTTATTGCTGATGTAAACCCTTCTCTGCATTTTGAGTCATTTTGATTTGGGAGAGAAATTCTAAAATTGAGCAGATTTTCAGAGCAAGTACCTTTTGGATACGCTTTATGTTCATGAATAACATCATTCATCTCAAAAGAGATTGAAAATAGAGATTTTTTCGGCCCAAAATTGGTTGCTCAAAAGGTCTGATTCTGGAACGTATTGGTCCCCAAAATGACAGAATATGGGTCTGCTGATGTTAACAGTAAACATTTTAAATGTTTCTGGGATTACACAATACACCAATTTGCAAATGGTATTAGTTTCCAGTATATCTCCTTAGTTAAATTAAATAAACAAACTGATTAACTTCAGCAATGAGACATCTACATCAGTATTGTCTGTAGACAATGGCTGTCGTATAGTATAGGTATAGTTTTGGAATATGTGTACCGTGTATTTCTGTAATAAAACATCCATGTCAGTAGTGTTCTTCAGACAATAGCTGACATATACAGTAGTATATGTAGAGTTTTGATATATGTGTAAATCAGGTTATACAGGGTATAAATGTCAGAACTGTAAGGCATTTCTCTATAAATTAAAAGAACCATTTAAAAGGCTTGGGCAGCCATGCATGGACACAAGTGTGACCTTTATGCCACAATTTCTACACTGACTAAGGAATGAATGTGACTTTAAATCTTTGTCTGTACAGCATGCCGGACCGATCAAAGATAAAGCATTCTGTATTCATTGACATCCACAATACACAGACAGAATGCTCCTTGTAGTGATCTGTTTCAAAGATTGTTTGATCTGGACTGGAAGGTCATCTATGCCAAGTATCACATTGGACAGGTATAAAGCTATCAAAGACTACAGGTCTAACTGAACCTTATTTAGTGCTCAATGAAGTTGTGTATTTTGAGCTCTATTTAAAAAAAAAAAAAAAACATACACGTCTCCATTCAAGCACTTTGTGTGTAGTTTACTTGTGTAATACAACAATACACAATTCAAACATACACATTGTACACATTGTATCTTACATATGTGATATAGGGTTTTGTAGCTCTACTTAAATTTCATTGTTACCACAGTTCTGTTCTGACATGTTGGTGACTGCAAGTTATTGTAATCTAAAAATAAATAAAATACATGAATCTGCATCAGCACAAATTATTCAGGTGGGCTAGCTAATGACCGAGGAGCCAATTTGAAAGGCAGTAACTTGTTGCCTAAAGTGTCAGTGCTAAATATCTCTGAATATCAAAATAAAAAGGAAGTTTCATTTGCCTGCAGAACCCTAGAGGCCCGTGGAGAATCTCAAGTCTATAAAAAAGATATGGCAGTTCCAGCAACACTTACCTTCTTATATTACAATATGGAAAGTAGAGCTTAGGTGACGCATGTGACATTAGGGATTGGGAGACGATGTGGCAGAATTCTGGCAAACCCCGGCTACCCCTTCTACTGGAGACAGTTGTTTTCATAGGCACTTCTTTTGACTGTAGGTATTGGTAGCATTCCAAGTGGCAGCACTCCTTTGACCATAGGTGTTGCTAGCGTGTAAAGTGCCAGAACTTTTTGCTAGGTGGACAAGTCCCTGAGCAGATGGTACATCATATAGGAGGAGAACTTGCATAGAAAAAGGAGCTGGATCTGTCACAAATGCTCTTTGGAAGGGAAATCTGTTCTGCAGGTGGTAATTGACCAAGATCTGGTGAGCAGTCTATCTCATGTGGAAAATCAAGTTAAATCATTTTCTCACTTTGATTTACTAATTTGCGGATAATGTATCTAATTGATACATTTCTGTACCTAACACACACTGTAACAAGATTGTTTCCACTGGATTTCAAAATAAAACATGTATTTTTACTTTTTGGGATGAAGAACTCTCCAAACTTTGGGGAATACTGGTCAACTGAGATGACAAGGTTGTGACATTCAGAGACAAGCTCTCCTACCTGTGGTGGAGAGCTTGCCAAATTTTAGTGCAATACCCAAATAGGTGAATTATGCTCTTTTGGGTTCAAATTGGTTTTAGCCAATTTTCCCCAAATGTATGTATGTGTACACTCCCCTAATTTAAATCTCTTTATATAAGTGGCTGATTCGGGAGAATGATTTGACTGTTTTACACTTTGTTATGTTTGAGCCTTTGGCTGTGGAAGCATACCAGCCCCTATGTTCTTTTAGGGGTGCTGATGGACGCCATTGCTTCTGCGGTGGTCGTTCTTGAGGGGAACAAAAGCTCTCCTTTATGGGGCGTTCACCAAATTTCATAGCATTTCCAGGCAATTAATTATTAACCTGTAATATAGGGCCTGCAATTAATGGGGTGTCTGACTACCCCTGAATACATACAGCAACAATATAGTGTCATCATTTAAACTGGAACAACTGGCCGGAAACTTGGCCAACTGGAAGCCACTTGACAGCAGCGGCCAATTAGAGCTCGGAATTTCTCAGCTGCGCTCCCCAGACAGAGCATCGGGTGGACGGACTGGAGTGATTGCTTTCAGTGTCTGAAGAAGTCAATGGGAAAGAATCTCTTTCTGGCTGGATGTGCTGATCACAATGAAGCTCCCAGCTTAGCTGCAGTGTGTCTGTGTCTGAAAGTAGAACACGGTCATCAGAGGCTCTCCTCTATGTGTGTAGCAAGATGGACGCTCCCATGCATTTCCAGGAGCACAGTATCTACAAATATATTCCACAAGTTTTGACCAGCCATTGCTGAGGACGGTCATGTGGTGTGGGATTGCCATTCAACAAGGGAGTTGCGACTGGTAGCTGGGGTGTGCAGAGTGCACACAACTCCGCTGCCATCAATTGAAGTGACAATAGAAAAATGTCACCTTTAAAACACTGCCATTCTTTCATTTTCTTCCTTTCAGTAAATAAAAATAAAGCAACGAGCAATGAGTAAATATTCTCACTCAGATGTAGTTTGCAATTCACACCACATAGAACACCAAAGGGTTGATTAAGAGCCTCCGGGGAAAATTCCGTTTTTGGGAGAAATTAAACTCGCTAGTGTAAATTCTCACAAACACAGGTGATTCAAAGCCTCTTCCGAGATGAATTTGGGTGTAATAGAATGAGAATTCATGTGTTTTCTTACTCTTATGTAATAATTTTTTTTAAAGTTATCAGTGATAAAATGAATGTGGCTTTAACTGGCATTCATTTTATCTCTGAAACTGACAGCGGGGCTTTGTTTAATTTTTTAATTCGACCTCCAGTCAAAAAAAGAAATGTTGGTAAACTGATTCTTTTCTTATGATCAGTGGCATAAACAGTTTGAAAGGGCTTAACCCCATACAGAAGTTGTGGAATGGCATAAGGATTTACATGGGGGTGACCATCTTGCCACACACCTGATAGTCCTGCTTACACATGAGAATTATGGGAGTGCAGAGACAGCAGCAATTCACACCAAACTGAGAGAGGGATATGCTTCAGAGACAAGGAGAAGCTTGCCTGTCATTTTTCACACACACAAACACTGAATAAACAGCTAATGTAGCAAAGGAAATCTATGTGGGGGAAGCTGTTACAATATATCTTTATGGCCGCAAAGGCCGCAAAAATACTTAGTCAGGGAAAAAAAAATATTTTATTCAAACATGAATCATTACAATTGAAGGCTTACTACTTCTGGCTGGAAATAAGAGATGATTGCACAGAGCTATGATTCAATTTTGATTGAGACTCAGTTTTTCAGAATCAGCTTCTTCATATGTGTGGCAAGATGGTCGCTGCCATGTATGTTTAAGAGTGCAGAAGCTGCCTTCTATTCCAAACACCTGCATAGTGGTAATCCATCTCAATAAGCTTATGCCACTGTTTGCCACAGAGGGGTTTCAGGGGAGCAATTTACTAAGCTTTGATATTTTGACTGGAGGTTTGTTTAAAATGTATTTTTTCATTTTAAAAAATGCGTACCCCCCGCAATGCCCCTCATCTAATTTCAGGTTCCTGTGGCTCTGCAGCAGTAGTATCCCATCTACCTCTGCTCTGCTTCTGGCAGAAAAGTGTCACTTGGACTAGAAGGGTGTCCCTGCTGCAAGAGCTGCATGTGTTTTGTTGGTCACCACCACCTTTCTGTCACAATAACACCTATGATGAGTCCCTGACTGACAAACAGGAAGTAACGCTTGATCTCCCAGTGAGGTCACATGCAAGCTGAAAAAAATGGATAATCATCTGTCAGCAATAAATCATGAAGGCAGATAGATAAGTATCTTTACTGTGATTGTAGGTGGATTATATGTGTTAGTCGTGGCTAGTTCTTCCTACTCCATGTCCCTAGGTAGGCTCATGGAAACAATTTACGTAATAGGGGGTTTATTGTGAGAGGGGGGCATTATAGCTCCAGCTACAAATGTTGTTTTAGTTTTGGATAGAGTAGGGAAGGGTTAGATCCGCTTAGTACAAAATTGGCAAGATTCAGCCTCCTTGCTGTCTGCTGTGATCAACCAGACCTAACAGAAGGCCATAGGTGTCACGGGTATCAGAGAAGTGTTACTGACATATGAGCCCCATACTTCAGTTTGCCATATTTTTGGTTTCCTGATGACACACATAGATTTAGTATTTTCTGTTTTCATTTCCAGATATCTTAACAGGAAAAGAAGCAATTAATCTCCATTGAGATTAGAGACAAGAAATATGGATTGTAATCCTTTTTCACCCAATTCAATACTAAGTGTTTCTGCCACATTATAATGGGAATTTAATCGTGCAGTGCCTTCCTTGGTGATCTGTGGGTATAGATCACCACCATCATCACACAGCGAGGCATTCCAGTTTGGGATGCCCCATCTGACGGGGAACAATACACAGATAGTAAAATTGCCTTGGTCGTTCTTGTTTAAAGTTGCCCAAAACCCAGGTTTTCACCCTCCCGGTTTCGGTCCTTGCCCTGGGGGCATTTTGATTTGAGAAGCCTTGCTGTAGGAAACCCCCCCAGTATGACCAAGAAACGTACCTCTCCCTTGTCTAGGACACCTGCACAGGCTCTTACCCAATCAGTGCCATATGTCTTGCGTAATAATGCCCCTATTTAAACAGAGAGCCTGGCATAAGTTAGTGGAAGAAGGGGCATCCCTGGTTTCTCTGCGATGAGCTGCACGCTCTTGCCTCCAGCCTACCTGAATAGCTGGGCACAGGAGCACATCTCATCTATAGGGGTGCCGAGGATGCAGCTATAGCTGGCAGCGTGGGAACCCCTGAAATGTGAGTGAGTCCATTCAGATTTGGGCTGCCCTGAGGTCACTCAATTGGCTGGCCAGGGAGTCCTTTAGACTCCAGGGCAGGCACAAACAGTGATTGGTCTATTTTAAGTCTAAGTTATTTTAGTGGCTGAAATAAATGTTTTTAAGGGTTTAAATTAAATATGATTAAATTAAACATATATACAACTTTATGCATAAAATGGCCCATACTTTCATTAAATGTTTTAAGGAGAGTTTACTGAATCAAGGCCTATATATCAGTGAGCTGATGTATACTTTTGAAAGTGGTCAGTGTGTTTATGACAAAAATATAAGAAATACAACAAATAGATTGGAAAAAAGCCAATGAAAATAACTGTAACTAATGCCCTTATTCATCAAGCGATAGCGCCAGGTAGTGTCTGACGAGCGCCAGGTCCCGCCAGCTAACAGCGGCTACCGACTCAAATACGCCCGGCGGCGGTCACAATGACGCATTTATCACGCTAAATGAGGCTAGCGCCGGCGAGAGTTACAGCTACCGCGGGATTCATCATGTAGCCGACTGCAATGAACAGCGCCGCTGCTAATCCCATCACAGCGCCAAGTATGACCTGTCGCTCCCTGGCGATGTCCAATGCATTTCAATGGAGCAATCTTTAAATAATCATAATTAATTGCTATTAATGGTTTTTATTTTTTTTTAAATGTCAAAAATTATGTGACCACTTCTGCAATGTTAGGATTTTTTTTTAAGGTAAAAAAAAAAAAAAAAAAAAAATTTGTGCAGAATTGATATTACAGGTCTGATATTAATGTATTCATATTACAAAATGTTTATAAAAACTTGTATAATTTTACAAACCAAAAATATGGTTGTTTGGGGGTTAAAAACTATTTTAAATCCATCGCCGCCAGCGGTCTGGGGTTTAAACAAGGAATTCACAGCGCTAAAAAATTCGGAGCGTGATTTGTTAATGAATCTGCAGCAAGCCGTTCGCTCTGGCCATTCGCTGTCAGGCGCACCCATACAACGCTGAACCTGTGAAACAGCGACCCCCCAGCCCGTATTCAACATTACCGCACACCGACTGAGTCGCTGTCAACAAGCAAACCCCGGCCAAGCACAGCGAATACTAGCTGGTGCTGTGAAAATCACGCTACTGGCGCTCATCTGTCGCTACCTGGTGCTATTAATGAATCGGCCTCCCCGTGTGTTAATAAATACCATGGTCATGACAACCAATAAGGTCTGTTTCTATTGGATGTTCACGCTACTCTGACGTCTCTTATAAGTAAAGAAGATATTTGTTGTAATGGGGATAAATATTTTCATATTTAACATTCTAGGGAAAGTTTTAGAGGCCAGCTATCATTAAACACTGGAGAAACTTGAACTTCCCAGCAGACAGTGGGTGTCATTTAAGACTTTCTTTAAATAATGCTTATGATACTGATTAAATACAGAACGAAACTGCTAGCCAGGGAACTCTAATGCCACCTGCCGGCTGAACTGGGGAAAAACAAATCATTGAGTATCGGCTCAGGTACTATTCTGATATTGGTCTGAGCAGTATAAGGCCCTTTTCACACCA
Organism: Gastrophryne carolinensis; assembly: GCA_027917425.1. Classification (NCBI taxonomy): domain Eukaryota; kingdom Metazoa; phylum Chordata; class Amphibia; order Anura; family Microhylidae; genus Gastrophryne; species Gastrophryne carolinensis. The sequence goes on from CM051234.1 coordinate 222,084,493, forward strand.
GGCTGTTTGCCTCACGTTAGAGTATAAATACTCCAACGTGTCACAAATGGCAAGAAAATGCAGGTGACAGGGAATACACTCCAAAATGGAGAATAGAGATTCCCCTAAAACATAGAAGCTGGAGAGACAAATTCACAATCTGTAAACAGTAAAGAAAGGGGAGAAATATTTAGGAGTCATTTATTTATAGTTGTTTTTCTCCTTGATATTAGGTGTTTTTGTTTTTGTTTTTATGTCTGCCTTAATTTTTGTGACCCAATGTTCACCTTTTTGGTGTTTTTAGCATTAAACAATTTTAGATTTGCCAACTTTGTCAACCTTTTTTTAAAATGTATTAAAAAACAAAAAAACAAAAAAAAGGGGAATAGGTATGAAAAAATAACTTGCAGCGGACACTTTTGTTGCTAAAAAAGCATGTTGGATGCCTCAGGAATGTGTTTTAGGAATGAAATAAACCTGTTAGCCAGTGAAGTGGGCCATTTCCTCCAGCTTTTTACTGAAGGAAAATCACTCTTGAAATTGACAAATGAATTTGCCTCTGTTTCTACCCTCTAAACACCCCATGAACCAGTCAACAGCTTGCACTTGTAGAAAATTACAAGCAGAATTTTTTTGCTTTGGGGCCGACTTGGGCGCCAATTTGTGCCTTTAAAAATGCGCTTCACATTTTTATGCCCATGAACCAAAAAACATGCGCAAATGCACAGACGCACGACCATGAATCGACCCTTATGTGTCTCCACCGCAATACTGCCACTTCAGGAGTCAATGGTCTGTAGGCTAATATGAGCCATCAGAGTAGTAAGGTATAATTCCTGTATTGGGCCTAGCTGCAAAGGGGGCCTAACCAGCATCCCTGCCTGCACTTTTGGCAATGCAGACCTCACACTAATACTGATCTGTGGGCTACCTGTATAATTATTCTAAGTATGTCACACACCCCACTTCAGACTTAATAATTACACTAGGGTTAACGCACCTCTAGGTGGCAGTATTGCAGAGAACTTCTCAAAAAAACTTCAACAGGCCCCTCCCGGTCTATACATACCTGGTACCTCCCAAGAACCTCCCAGTGTTGTTCTCTGCAAGGTGGCGACAAGACAGAAGAAAGAAGTCTCCTACTTGCAGGTAGCCGGGGTATCCCCCCGCCCCCCCCCCCTGTGGTCTATTTCTGCCCGGCTTTTGTTTGATTGTGTTCTATGTAATGGCAGCCTCCCAGCTTCGGCTGTAGGCCGGGCAATAAGGTAGCCGGCACCATTGGTGCCTAGGAGATTAGCTCCTCCGCTCGACCCTTCATTGCGGGGCATAGCGGGATTCCCGGAGTGGTGATCCGGATGTGGGATGCCCCCTTTTTTTATAGGAGTTAGTGGTCAGGTTGTCCTTGCCCTGGGGTGTTGTGTCTCTTCCGGGGTGTGGGACGCGCTGGGGACAGTGTCATGCTTTACTATGCACATGCTGTGTGAGTGTGCTGCTGCGCTTTCCATTTGTGATTTTACTTTGTGATTTTACTTTGCGATTTTACTTGTGCTTTCACTGTCTGTTCCCATGGCTGTGTGTGTGTGTCTCCCCTCAGGAGCCGGGGGGGGCGGGGCCTCGCGGCGTGCTGCGCCGCGGTCCCGCTGGTGGCTGGGCGCCGTATTCGGCGCCTGCAGCTTGCTTGCCCGGCTGCTCAGGGGAGACATTGATCAGTGTGTGGGTCTGTGTTCTCCGGGGCTGTACTCCGGGAGCCGGCGGGTGGCGCCGCCGGCCCCGTGATCGAGGTCTGATGGCGGTCCCCGCAGGCAGACGCTGACGCTGCCTGGGGGCGCGCGGGCCGCGCACGGATTGGACGGCCTGAGGGGCGGGGCCTTCTCGGCTCCCGCGCTCCCGGAGCTTCTCTCTTCCTCCGTCCTCGGTGTGCTGGCCGCCATCTTCTGCTGGCTGCGCGGTTCCTCTTCTCTCCAGGTAGGCTGTTCTTGGGCTATGTCAGTGACCCCTCGGATCCTTCCTTCTCCCTTGCCTCCCTCCTCGCCCTGGCGCAGCTTGATGGTGCTGGTTGGCATTAACCACTTCTGTTGCTCTGGTTAATGAGGGGGGGGGGTGGTGTAAGGGGGGTTTTGTATATTATGTGGTGTTTTTTGGCATGGTGCTGATTGACGCCTGTCTCTCTCTCCCTTTGTGTTTTTCAGATCCTGGGATCCCGTCTGGCAGGGCTCTCCCGGTCATATATACCTGGCTCGTGGGGGGTGTTTTTTGTCCTTGCAATATATATATATATATATATATACACTTATTTGAATTTTTATAAGGGCCTTATGCTATTCCCCTGGGTCAGGATCTTGTGACTGTCCTTAGACAAGTGTTAGGTTATTAAGGGGCATCCCGGGTCGCGTACCGCATAAATCCCTGGGTTCTGCAAATACCATAATTTCACCACATGGAGGTTGCCACAGATACCGGGAATGGTTCTTCGGGACAATCCAAGGTGTGCGGGGGTTGTGGGGCTCCGCTCCAGGGAGATGATGTCATTTTGTGTATCCCTTGTGCACAGCAGAACATTGCACGGCAGTCCAGTACTCCGGTGCCTAGCACTTCGTCAGCCGCGCCATTTCCCTCTCCCCCTCGCTTATTCCGGACCCCGTGTGACGTTGTCCTGGGCGGGGATTCGCAGTCTGAGGTATTTGCCCGCTTGACCAGCCTTGAGAAGCGGTTTTCTGCTATAGCCGCTCAGAAGGCTTCAGCTAAGCGGAAGCATCTGTCTCCGCCTCCGCCGGATTCAGATGAGGAAGTTGTGGGAGATCTGGATTGGTCGGATCGTCCCCGTGAAGAAGGTGAGCTCATTGAGGATGAAGATTCTGATGTTCAGCAGTTGCTGGGTTCTGAGGGAGATCAGGATGATGGCCTCCCTCTCGATTCCTCTACCATTTTGAGCCAGATGTTTGAGGTTTTGGATTTGGAGCCTCCGGTGGTTGCTCCCAGGCCCAAGGGTCAGCTTTTTGGGGTTTCCAAGCAGCGTCTGGAATTTCCCAGCCAACAGCACTTTGAAGAAATTGTCTTCAAGCAATGGGAGCAACCTACACGTCTTGTTGGTGTGCCGTCTAGCTGGGATAGGAAGTATCCCTTTCCGGCGGAATTGATGAAGCGTTGGTCTGTCCCCCCTGAGGTAGATACTCCGGTCTTGGGACTGTCCAACACGGCGGTCGTGCATTCCCCTGACACGACTTCGCTCAGGGACGGTGAGGATCGCCGAGTTGATCAGCTTGCCCGTCATGGTTTTGTATGTGCGGGTTCAGTGTTAAGGCCTGTCTGTGCTTCGGCTCTTTTGACTTTTGCTGTCAGGTCTATTGTCAGGGACTTGGGGGTGGATCTCGAGCCCACCAGTGATGAGTCCCTTGGGCTTAAGCGCTGTGATGCTTTTTTGTCCTTTATCCTGGCTGCTCAGGAGGATGCCATGCTGATGTGTGGCAGGGCTACTGCCTTGCTGGTAGCTATCCGGCGCTGTGTGTGGTTGAGACAGTGGACAGCTGATTTTAATTCTAAAAGATCGCTCACGACTCTGCCCTTTATGGGTTTGAGGCTTTTTGGTGAGAGGCTGGACTCTGTTGCCAAGGGAGGTAAGTTACCTCAGCGCAAGAAATTTCGTCGTTCCTTTCGGGGGATGGTCTCGTTCAATCCGTCCTTTCGGGGAGTTGGCGCCGGTAGAGGTGCGGGCTCCTCGGCCCCCAGGGGCGGCAGTTGGAATAGGGGCAGAGGCCGTGGCCGTCCCACCCGCGTCTGGGGTGCCAAGCCCAAGCCGGCTGCCAAGCCCATCCAGCAATGAGGGGGCGCCCTCACCCGTTCGGGTGGGGGGACGGTTGCAACTTTTCTCCCGGGTGTGGGACCAGGAGGTCCCGGACAGATGGATCCGGGAGGTGGTTTCGGCCGGTTACAAGTTGGAGTTCGAGTCCCTTCCTCCTCCAAGGTTCTTCAGGTCTCGGGTGTCTTTGGATCCTTTGGCCGCGCAGGGGCTCCTGGCGGCAGTAAGGAATCTTCTGGATTTGGCCGTCATTTGCCCGGTTCCTCCTTCAGAGGTGGGACGCGGGTTTTATTCCAATCTCTTCACGGTCCCCAAAAAGGACGGGTCCTTCCGTCCTATTCTGGATTTGAAGTTTCTCAACAGGTTTATTCGTCCTCGGAAGTTTCGCATGGAGACCCTGCGGTCGGCGATCGGTTCGCTTCGGCAGGGGGACTTTATGACGTCCATAGACATCAAGGATGCGTACCTGCACGTGCCGATTTTTCCTGCTCATCAGCGGTTCCTCCGTTTCGTGGTGGGGGATCGGCATTTTCAGTTTGTGGCTCTTCCATTCGGTCTCACCTCTGCTCCGAGAGTGTTCACCAAGGTGTTGGCGGGGGGGATGGCCCTGCTCAGAGCTCAGGGCATTTGCATTGTGCCTTACCTGGACGATCTTCTCATCATGGCTCCTTCCTTCAGTCAAGCAGAAGGGGACACCAGCCCGATGGTGTCCATGTTGGAGAGGTTCGGCTGGGTGATCAATTACCCCAAGTCCTCGCTGGTTCCGGCCAGGGTGGTGACCTTTCTGGGGATGTCGCTGGACTCCTGCCAGCACAGAGTGTTTCTTCCTCAGGCCAAGGTTCTGATGATTCAGGAATTGGCCCGGCTGCTCCTCTCCCATCCTCATCCGTCCATTCGTCTGGGGATGAGACTGGTGGTGTTGATGGTGGCCTCATTCGAGGCAGTTCCCTTTGCTCAGTTTCATACGAGGACTCTTCAACTTCATCTTTTGGCGTCTTGGAACCGGTGTCCGGGGTCGTTGGATCGGTCCTTCCGGTTGTCCCCTCGGGTTCGGCAGTCCCTTCTGTGGTGGTTGGTCTCGGACAATCTTCTGAAGGGCAGGTCGTTTCTGACTCCACTTTGGGAAACTGTCACCACGGATGCCAGTCTGTCAGGCTGGGGAGGTTATTGGAAGGATCTTCAGTTTCAGGGGCAGTGGGACCCTCAGGAGGCTCACTTGCCCATCAATGTTCTGGAATTGCGGGCCATCAGGTTGGTTCTGTCTCACTTGACGCATCATTTACAAGGTCTGCCGGTTCAGGTTCGCTCAGACAATCAGACGGCGGTTGCTTACATCAATCACCAAGGAGGGACTCGCAGTCTGGGTGCCCACAGGGAAGTGTCTCTGATTTTGGTCTGGGCGGAGACTCATGTCCCTTGCATCTCGGCAGTTTACATTCCGGGTGTGGAAAACACGGAGGCGGATTTTCTGAGCCGGTGTGCGTCCCGTCGGGGGGAGTGGTCTCTCCATCCCCAGGTGTTTCGGTCACTTTGTCTCCGGTGGGGGACGCCGGAGGTGGATCTGTTTGCCTCTCGTCACAATCACAAGCTTCCGTCCTTTGTGTCCCTGTCCCGGGACCCTCTGGCTCTGGCGGTGGATGCCATGTCCCTGAGCTGGAGGGACCTGGGGTTTCTTTATTTGTTTCCTCCGATTCCCATGCTAGGCAGGGTTCTGCGAAAGTTGGTTCTGGAAGGAGTTCCCGCCATTCTCGTGGCTCCAAGGTGGCCAAGGCGGGTGTGGTTCGCGGACATCGTCCGTCTGGCCGTAGATCGGTTCGATCTGCCTCTTCGGCCAGATCTTCTCACTCAGGGTCATCTCTGTTACCCCAGTTTACAAACGCTGGCTTTGACGGCTTGGCTGCTGAAACCTCCATCTTAAAGGAGGAGGGTCTTTCGGATGCGGTCATTCAGACTCTTATTAGTGCTAGGAAGAGATCTTCTTCTTCCATATATTACAGGTATTGGAGATCTTATATTGATTGGTGTGAGGCTAGGTCCTTGCCCTGCCGGGTCTTTTCTGTGTCTAGGATTTTGGAGTTCCTTCAGGCGGGTCTGGACTCTGGTCTTCAGTTGAGTACCTTGAAGGGGCAGGTTTCTGCTTTGTCAATTTTTTTCCAGAAATCTTTTGCTAGTCATTCCTTGGTCAAGACTTTTTTCCAGGGGGTCTCGCATGTGCGGCCTCCTAGGAAGCCTTTGCTCCCAGTGTGGGATTTGAATTTGGTTCTTTCTGCTCTTAAGGCTCCTCCTTTTGAGCCTTTGCGGGATGTTGCTTTGTCCATTCTTACTCAGAAGGTTGCCTTTCTGGTGGCCATTACTTCGGTTAGGCGTGTTTCAGAGCTGGCTGCTTTGTCTATTCAGGCTCCTTATTTTGAGGATCATCAGGACAAAATGGTTTTTCGTTACAAGTCAGATTTTCTCCCTAAAGTGGTTTCTGCTTTTCATCTTAACCAGGACATTGTTCTCCCTTCTTTGTGTCCTAAGCCTAAGAATGTCAAGGAGAGTGCTTTGCACTGCTTGGATGTGGTACGTTGTGTCAGGTACTATCTACGTGCGACGTCTTCTTTTCGTAAGACTGATGCCTTTTTCGTTGTGCCATGTGGGCCTAGGAAGGGTTTGGCTCCGGCCAAGTCCTCTATTAGTAAATGGATTCGTCAGGCCATTTTTGGTGCTTATTCGGCCAAGGGGAAGGATCCTCCTTTCCGAGTTACTGCTCATTCTACTCGTGCGGTTGGTGCGTCCTGGGCTTTTCAGCACCAGGCTTCTGTTGAACAAGTGTGTAAGGCTGCAACTTGGTCTTCTGTTCATACCTTTTCTAAGTTCTATAAGGTTGATGTGCGGGCTTCAGCGGATGCTGTTTTTGGCCGCAAGGTTTTGCAGGCTGCAGTGGTTTGAATTTTTTCTGCGTTATTGCCTGTTAGGATGCCCACCCTTTTCTGGACACTGCTGTTGGATGTCCCTAGTGTAATTATTAAGTCTGAAGTGGGGTGTGTGACATACTTAGAATAATACCATTTTGTGAATACTCACCTGTAAAATGGGTATTATAAGTATGTCACACACCCCACTTCCCCCGCCCTTTTTGGTATCCTGGCTCTCTATTTGGTGAAGTTTGGTTCTTTACGTTGAGGGTTAAATTGTTTGGTTCTGGTACCTTGTCTTACTGCTGTTCTAATACTGGGAGGTTCTTGGGAGGTGCCAGGTATGTATAGACCGGGAGGGGCCTGTTGAAGTTTTTTGGAGAAGTTCTCTGCAATACTGCCACCTAGAGGTGCGTTAACCCTAGTGTAATTATTAAGTCTGAAGTGGGGTGTGTGACATACTTATAATACCCATTTTACAGGTGAGTATTCACAAAATGGTATTTTTTTGCTGAGCTGATCACCATCATGCTCAACAGCCCTGCCTCTGAGCAGAGTTTCCCTCATTTGTTGCACTGTGATAGGATTTGACTTCTGTAGTTACATTACCTATTGCCATATCCCATTTACAATTATTAATGGCTCCTCCCTCTCAATCATTTACAGATTGAGCAACATCAATATTTTAAATAAAAAATAAATGCATCATACCACCCCTCACCCAGTGACCCTAATTATCCTCCCCAACCGAACCACCCCCTCTCTGCTCCAACACTGCAGCATTAAACCTTCACACACTTCCAATTACGCTGGCAACTTACCATCCTCCACCATGCCACATGACACGAAAGTAAGCAGAGGGATATCCACTTAGCAGCAGCTGGGCCTGGGGCAGTGTGTTGCAGGTGAAGACCTTGCATGTTTCCTTATCTGGTCCAGAATACAGCCACCACCAGCCCCAGCACTGCCATGCAGTTGTCTAGGGCCAAATCATCTAGTCTTCTGGTGGGCCAGTCTGTAAAAATGGGTCCCACAATTAGCCAGTGGCAGACACGTGATTTGAAGTCCTTTTGGCAGCCAGAAACCCATTACAAGACTCTGGACCACATGGGAACCATCAGCGGGCCAGTTTCACCAAGGGAGGGAGGAGCAGGTAAGAGCAAAATGGGCTTGTCCTTCCCAGCCAGTCATTGAGTAGGTTCATCAACTGAGGCTTTGGCGTTGCAGACAGACGATGAGCAGAAATGGATTAGACCACTGTTAGGAAAATATGACCTGCTCATGTCAGTAAACAAAATACCTCATTTACATGGGCGTCTCAACTGGGTTTGTTAGGTGCCTCAGTCGGGTGGGGTGGTCTCAACTCATAGGAACTCATTAGTAGAGTTTGCACCCCTGGTAGCCTGACCCACCACAAGCTTGGCCAGCAGGAAACCCCCTGCTAGGTAACCTTGCTGACTGAAAAATCCTGCAGACATACTAGCTCCAGTACTATACATTGAATTCTGAAAACGCCATCCATATTACGCATAAATTGATCATATTTCTGGAATAATGCATGTGTACTTGAGTTTTCTGTCATCCTTGGACTCTCAGGCTTGGGTCCGGAAAACTCAGTTTAGGAAACATATAAAACATATAACAGTGGGGCCTGGTGTCGCGGTGTGGGCAGCCCTTAACTGGGTCTATTGGCACCAGGATCGTCTCTTTATTACCTTCCACTGAACGTTATGCCACATATTAGTTTTTAGGCATTTTAACTTGGAGATGCCAGATGGAGGAGTTCAAGGCCCATTTGTGTTGTTTGTATAGGTCTGATAAACCCAGACCCTCTTCTCTTTTCTCTGGGGGTCACATGCGATATGTAGGGGGGGGGGGGCAGGATCCAGCAGGCTCTACATGCCCCTGGCACCTGCATCTCTTTGTTACAGCTGTGTGCAATAAGGTAACTGGCAAAAGTTTTCTCAGCTAGTGCTGATTGTAACTAACCCCTAGGTACATATTTCCCCTTTTGACTTGTATTCACTCATTGTATATATATAGTTTGTCTAGTGTGCTCTTAAAGTGATTAAAGATATAACTTAATCTTGGACTGCTATGTTACTTGGATCCCAAACCCACTTTTCCATTTATCTTGGTTATAATACACATTACTAGGGCGGCTTCTGGCCCAGTATAATCATGTTAACAGATTGGGGGTATATCAAATTAAGCTGGTAACATTCCTATAGGGGTGACAGAAATCTCTTTGGTGGTGGTAGTGAAAGGGCCCACAGCCTGAAGGCTTGTATTGAGGTACTATGCCGTGTGTATCGCAGTGACGTCAGGTGTGAGGGCTGATGGTTACAGTGGTACAAGTGGAGGGGTTGGGGGAGACTAGGAGGCAGGATGGTATGTTATTTTTAATTATTTGGGACGAGCCAGCCATCTGCTGGTAACCATGATGGAGCTCATAGTAAGCAACATTTTTTTAGCCATCCCATAGCAAGACAGCCTTTCGGTGCAAATTTTTGATTTCCCATGCTCTGCTTTATAGTGTTTGCCTTCCTGGGGCAATGCTATTCAATGTCTGTACTAGCTTTGCAAAGGATAATCCTCATGTAGCATTATTGTATCATATGAATATTCTTTATCCGTTCTGCCACACTCAAGCAGATGACTTATTCCCGTTAATGGATCTGTAAATCCTTTGGCAATAATAAGGCAGCAAGCAGCTTACATGATGCCTGTCCAATGTGCCTTTCCCCCTTCTACAGCACCATGCAGAAGCCAGAGCAGGGCTCCAAAGTTTGCCCTCATTTTACTTTAATTTCTCCAGGACCATTTGTTTTATCTTGTACCTTTTGGTGTCTATATTTCTTCTCTGCTCAGGTGAAAAATGGAGGCTTCACTGACGGGCAAGGTTTTTTTCGTGGAAAAAAATCATGCCACAATAGCAGGCATTGTTTTATTCATTGAAAATTACGGTACATTTGTATATTAATTACTTTTTTTCCTTAAATATGTAAAATAGGAAAAACAATTGCGTCCCCCCCTGGTGATATACCAGCCCCTATACCATGAGGTATGGGTCCAGTGCCCCATGGTATGCTTTACGTCAAATGTGCCAGTGCCCTCACCATGTGAACTGCTATACGGTTCTCCTGGGATCCCTTACCAGTTCACACCAAATAAAGAAGAAAAATACACCACTTACAAATACATTTGACTACTTACTGGTCTTGTCTGCTTTTTTCTTTGCCTTGCTGGACTGTTTGCTTCTCTGGTCTGCTGGTGTCTTCAGTGTCCTGCACTGGGGCTCTGCTCCATCTTCTAAGGTCTTCTGGGCTCCTCCAATGTCTTCTTTTTATCTTTTGATGCCACTGGCGCCATCTGGATCATGGGGACACACAGGTCTCCCTCCTTCTATTTTTGGCTTCCATCAGGGAGTAATGAATTGCAGGCTTGGGAGAATGCTTTAGGGGTGGAGTCTCGGTGGTTTTTCCCCATGTGATCAAAGACCTCATTGGAGGAAGTGCATATTCCCCTCTAGTGACATGTTGGTCACATGTTGGAGATCCCAGAGAGGTTCCATGCCTCTAGGATAAAAACATTCCCCCCCACCAGTCAGTTGTTTTGGCTGGAAGCCAAGGAAGGAGTAGATGTGTGTTGCGCTTCATCCCATTTGCCAGGCGCTGTCAAATAGAGGGGGGAGGCATTTGCTTCTCGATTTTTGTTATTTGGGGAAGGGGCTATTTAAAAAAAAATTGCCCCTTGCCCTTTGAACTGGTATGGGGTCCTTAGGACCCCTCAAACAGTTCAATAATAGTGAAAACGTTATTAATTATAATATTTATAGTATATTTTCCCAGCCTCTGCCCAGAACTGCATCAGTTAAAATGAAGCTGCCATGAAATGGTGTAAAGAAGGAAACAGGTCCCTCCTCCTACATTTGCTTCCAGCTAAGGTTAGCGTCAGACTGTTATACTACAGAGGGGGAGCTTCCATGGAATCTTTCCCATGTGACCAACACGTCACTGCGGGGGATGGATATCAACAGGTTTCCTAAGGATTGGTAAAACATTTTTTACTTTACTTGGGGTGAACTGGTAAAAGGTCCAGAGGATCCCCTATACCAGTTTGCAGGGTCAGGGGGCTGGCATGTTACCTGCCATCACTAGTGGGTTACTTTTCACTAACCCACTCGATACCCCACACCCAGTTGCAGACTGGGGCCAAAAATCAGCCCTGGGTTTTACCAGCCCCTGGCCGGCCTGAGAAATCCTTACTGTGGCCTCATGATGCCAGGGCTATAGCATTGTGGGCTGGGGTTCCTTGGACTGTGGGTACGGGGGGGCTGGGTACAGTGTGGTAACAGTCCACCCATACCCGCAGTCCCTTTTTGCACTGGAGTTTTGAAAGATGCCCAGAGTCCTTCGATATGGAAAGAAGTTCATGCATGCCTAGTCAGGGACTAATTATTGTTTAATTTGCTCTGTTTTCAATACCTGCTATGACCAAGAGTGTGTGATAATAATTCTTTTTGTTAACATTTTCTATGTCAGTGATATACCTAGTTGCTTCTTTTTGTGTAAAGCGATAACATCCTATGTTCCATCCTGTTCCTCTAATTAAACACTGTTAACCCAAACGTGTAATCCCCTCGGGCCTCTGATCACTTTTCTGGGCTCTTTGCATCATTGCATCAGTAAACATTAAAGTTTTTCAAGTTATTTACACTTTATCCTAGGGGCAAATTACAGCGCATTACAGTTACACACATTTCTGTTTGTGTGATGTCCTGTGCTATTTGGATGGTAATGATTCCTTAGTAGAAGACTAGTAGTGGGGATACATCACAAAACAAACATTACAATTCTAAAATCTTCCAATATTTTATATCCTTTTCTAGTAGTAGTTATTTTGGTACATTACTGTTCCTTGTGTGAACAAATATATTCTATACACATGGTGACTGGAAAACTCATTCTAGCCTTTGACGGGCAGAAGTTATGTTGGCATTTCTGTTATTCTCCTCTGATATGATGGGTACCAGCTCCACCAGCTCAGAGCTATGTTTCATAGGCCTGTGTAACAAGGACATGCTCATTTATCCATTGAACTTGCACTGTTCTGTTTCTGTTACTAGGCAACAATCAGTAGCCTATGACATGGGATCCACTTCCAATGGCAATTTATTTCTTCACCTCCGGGTCTTCAATGTCCTAGGTGTCTCTGTTACCTAGAACCAGAATACTCAAGTGGACCCTGCATTCATCCTGATATGAAATAGCTCAAAGGACCTGCGGGTACTGTGTTGTATTGATTGGATTGTCAGGCTGCAATGCTATTCCAGTATTCTGACATATCACTGCCCCAACCTTTTCCCACAAGCTACCTCCTGCATTCATTGATGACCTTTGTCATGAATATCAGCCGCATCTTACCCACAACCTAAGCCCCTGATCTCTACCATGTATGTCGACTGCCAGCCCACAATGTTTGCCACAATCCAAAATAAAGAGGCCGATTCATTAATAGCGCCAGGTAGCGACAGATGAGCGACTGTAGCAGTATTTTCACAGCGCCGCTAGTAGTCGCTGTGCTTGGCCGTTGTTCGGTTGTTGACAGCGACTCAGTCGGTGTGCGGTAATGTTGAATATTGGGTGAGGAGTCGCTATTTGACAGGTTCCGCGATGTATGGGAGCGCATGATAGCGAATGGCCATAGCGAACGGCTCCCAGCATATTCATTAACAAATCACGCTCAAAAAATTCTCGCGCTGTATGGGAGCGCATGATAGCGAACGGCTCCCACCATATTCATTAACAAATCACGCTCAAAAAATTCTCGTGCTGTGAAATGCTTGTTTAAACCCCAGAGCGCTGGCGGCGATGGGTTAAAAGTAGTTTTTTAACCCCCAAACAACCATATTTTTGGAAACAAAAAAAAACAAGTTTATAAAAACATTTTGTAATATGAATACATTAATATCAGACCTGTAATATCAATTCTGCACATATTTTTTTTTTTTTTTTTTTTTACCTTAAAAAAAATATCTAACATGGCAGAAGTGGTAACAGAAATTTTCACATTAAAAAAAAAAATATATTAACAATTAATTATGAATATTTAAAGATTGTTCCATTGAAATGCATTGGAGAGCGCCAGGTAGCGAGAGGTCATACCTGTCGCTGTTCAAGGTCGCTCGCTGGCACTGTGGGGTGAGGCTGGAATAATGATGAATGAGTCGCTATATGGCGCTATCTCAGTCGCTAAGCAGGATCGGCTTGATAAATGTGTGATTGTGGTGGGGAGCCGGCGTTCTTGTGGCGATGACCGTCATTACCGTTCGCTCACCAGTCGCTACCTGGCGCTATCCCTTGTTAAATAAGGGCCTCATAATCCTAGTCCTGTCCTGCCCAGATGTCCACATTAACATCCTGGCAAAAAGCATTGCATGATGGGTATCTACACACATCAGGATTGCAAAAGCAATCAAAAGCTCAGGGAACTGCAAGTACCATATTTTTCCCCCCATAAGACGCACTCAGGATTTGGAGGAGAAAAATAATAAAAAATATTCTGAACCAAATGGTGTACTAAAATACCCCCCATCACCCCATTACAGACAGAGTGCAGAATCCCCCATCACCCCATAACAGACACCACATTACAGGCAGTGAGTGGTATCCCAAATTACAGGTAGTGAGCAATATCCCACATTAAAGGCAGTGTGCGTGGCATCCCAACGACAGGCAGTTTGAGGCATCCCAGTTACAGGCAGTGTGCAGGCATCCCAACGACAGGCAGTTTGAGGCATCCCAGTTACAGGCAGTGTGCAGGCATCCCAATGACAGGCAGTTTGAGGCATCCCAATTACAGGCAGTGTGCAGGCATCCCAATGACAGGCAGTTTGAGGCATCCCAATTACAGGCAGTGTGCAGGCATCCCAATGTCAGGCAGTTTGAGGCATCCCAGTTACAGGCAGTGTGCAGGCATCCCAATGACAGGCAGTTTGAGGCATCCCAGTTACAGGCAGTGTGCAGGCATCCCAATGACAGGCAGTTTGAGGCATCCCAGTTACAGGCAGTGTGCAGGCATCCCAATGACAGGCAGTTTGAGGCATCCCAGTTACAGGCAGTGTGCAGGCATCCCAATGACAGGCAGTTTGAGGCATCCCAGTTACAGGCAGTGTGCAGGCATCCCAATGACAGGCAGTTTGAGGCATCCCAGTTACAGGCAGTGTGCAGGCATCCCAATGACAGGCAGTTTGAGGCATCCCAGTTACAGGCAGTGTGCAGGCATCCCAATGACAGGCAGTTTGAGGCATCCCAATTACAGGCAGTGTGCAGGCATCCCAATGTCAGGCAGTTTGAGGCATCCCAGTTACAGGCAGTGTGCAGGCATCCCAATGACAGGCAGTTTGAGGCATCCCAGTTACAGGCAGTGTGCAGGCATCCCAACGACAGGCAGTTTGAGGCATCCCAATTACAGGCAGTGTGCAGGCATCCCAATTAAATGCAGTGTGTGGGCACCCCAAATACAGGCAGTGTGCGGCAGGCCCCAGAAAAAAAACAAACAAAAAGAAAATGTACAGCTCCTATGCCACAGCAGCTATCTCCCACCGACATAAACACAGCGACACACACATTACCGGCATCTGCTACCTACGCTGCTCTCGTCATCGCCACCACCTGCTGCCTCCCCTGGCCACCACCTCCGCTGTCCTGGCTGTCGCTGTAGCCACCATTGCCCACTGCCTCCATAACCACCACTGCCTGCCAGCTCCATAGCCACTGCTGCCCACTGCCCTAAGTTCCCAGGGTGCCAGTTGCGGCTTCTGGCTGGGCATGACCTGTGATTGGATGCCGGTAATGTTTGTATTTATATAGAGCTGGGGAATGTACTTTTTTTTTTTCTATTTACACTGCCATTTTCCCCCACTTTTGGGTAAAAATAAGTTTGTCTTTTTGGGGCCCAAAAAAAACAGTAGTACATTGAAAACCTGTCACCCCGATTCGTATTCCTTTCATCAAAAGAATGAATCAAGCTTGGGATTTTTTTGCATGGTGTATTGCAGTGAATCTTTTTCTTGATATGTAGCATATTGTTGTAAATGTGTATTGTAAACCATTTATTTGCAATCCTGCTCCTTTAAAAAAAAAAAGTTAAAATCCTATCTCTCATGTCTGACCTATGAAGCTAAAGTGACAGTTTTTCATTATTTCCTTTCTCCCTGAAGTTTAGCTTCACTGTTTCACATCATACTAGAAGTAATAAACACGTTGCACTATCTATGCTGGAGATGTGAACTTGTGGCTTATCGAAATGATGAGCTTGAATCCTTATCAATCAGGTAATTCATCTGGTATAAAACTATGTTTATGTCCTATCTGCAGCTTAACAGCTTGTTCAACTCGAGGAGTTTTAAGGCTTTGAGTAAGCCCATGGAGTAAGTGAGTCTTTCACAGAGGGATCTGCATCACTGGAGGTCAAAGGGCAGCCTCCCTGCTGTATATTAAAAAGAGCTGGTCTTTCGCAAGCCATGAAAAGATAATACCAGCTTTTCCCCTGCTGGGACTCATTGAATAATAATGTGTAAGCATAGGAAAGAATACCATGCAGGGCTCAAAAGAAAATGACAGCAGCCCATTGTTGGGAACAATTTATTTCCGCCCTAACCTTGCTGCCTAAAACATGCATTACCCGTTATTGGTTACAGAATAAGATTTTATTTATTGTTTAAGAGGTCATATTTATATAGCTATGCTTTAGACCAGTGGTTCTCAACCTTTCTAATGCAGTGACCCCGCAATACAGTTCCTCATGTTGCGGTGACCCCAAACCAAAAAATAATTTTGGTGGCTACTTCAAAACTGTAATTTTGCTACAGTTATGATTTGTAATGTAAATACCTGATATGCATTATGTGTTCTCATTGCTACAAATCAAACATAATTTAAACATAGTGATTAATCACAAAAACAATATTTAATATATGTTGAGAAATATTTATTACTAATTCCAATAAATAAAATTTCACCATGTCATAGCATGTGTCGGAAACTGTCATTTCTCCTCCACCTCTTATTGAAATTAATAGGAGGTTGCGGCGGATTGTGTGGTAACTCGAGATTCTCGGGAGCTCTCTTCCACAAAATCCGCCGCACTCACAATGAAATCAGTAGGAGGCGGATTCAATGCTGGAAACCTCTGATTTCAGCAGTTTCCTCATTCAGAATATGGGAAACTAGTGGGAGATATGGGAGATAATTATACATTGGGGAACAGTGTGAACTACATCTTATAGTGGTCTCTTATAGTATAAGACCGATGTAGTTCACACTGTGTAAATGTATGGTGCTTTGTGTAAGTGTAAGCTGCTTTGTGTACTGTGTAATGATTACACACAAAGCACCTTACACTTACACAGTATTGTGTGTAGGGTGTGTGTACTGTTTTTACATTATTCACCTTTTTTACACCAGCAGGCTGTCTTGCAGGCTCTCTTGCCTCTCCGCCTCCTAGGCTTCTGTCCTCCGGTGCTTGCTGCGTCAGACCACTGACGATGTCGTCAGCAAGCACCGGACACGCGTAATGCGCTGCTATGGACTGTGGAGCGTTCCCCCCGCCCCTTAGGCCCCGAACGGATGATGCAATCATGTCTGCGCATGAGACCCACAGGTTGAGACCCGCTGCTTTAGACTTTAAAGAGTAAGTCCACATTCAATGGAATTTTTGAAAGTGTATTTTTTTGTGTGCCAAAAGTATGTGCTTAACCCTTTAAGTGCCAGCCTTCCTAGAATTTTTGTCACCCTTTGTTGCCAGATCACGTTTCACTATTTGGCCCTACATATGTTCAACCTTGATTTTTGAAGGGATTTTCAGGAAAATTATATATTGTTTTTTTCAGCAGAGTTTAAGCTTCAACATGCAATGTCTTGTTTGGCCTTTTTTTGTGCATTCTCAATACTTCTGGGTGAAATGTGTGCAAAAAAATAAAAAAAAATCTATTTTTTGCAATTTGTAGTGTTTTTTTTTGTAATAACAAATGAAAGTTTGTCAATAAAATCTTATTGCGTGTGAACCCCAATTTCTCCCGGTCACAGCAGTACCACATATGTATTGATAGACACCCTTTCCTGCCCAGGAGACTCCCCCAAACTGAAACAGCGCTTTAGGAGATTTTCAGATAAAATACAACCATGCTACGCGCACCTTGCAGTTTTTCCAGAAAAACAACCCTTTACATTTGAAATACCCCCCACAAACTATGAATTCTCTGGAAGAACACACCTCAAGCTTTCTAGGGGTCAGGCTTGTTGACATGGGCACAGTTTTCTGGAAGTAATCCCTCAATCAATTCTTTGGTTGCACAGAGTTTCCCTAAAAAAGAATTAAAAAGAAGAATCAGAGCTACATTTTCCTAAAAAAAACTATATGCAAACAAGTAAAATCTGAAAAAGCAACATCCCCCGAACAGAATGGTACCCAACATGCATAGGTACTGTCAAGGGAAGAGTTGCCAAACACCCCAAAGTAAAGCATGCGCATAACGGTAATTTTACTTGAAATTTTCAGCTGTGCTGACAAAGTGCGCACCTTGCGATTTTTCAACCAAAACAACCGTTTACATTTGGAATATACCCCATAAACCATATATTTCCTGAAAGTACACATGTTAGGCTTTCTAAGCGTACTGAGCTTGTTGTAGAGGGCTCATCTTTCTGGAAGTAATCCCTTGAAGAATTCTTAGGTTGCACAGGGTTTCCCTAAAAAAAAGTCTAAAAAAGCAGAATAAAAAACATGTTTTCCTAAAATATCAATATGCAAACAAGAAAAAACAAGCTAAATTTGAAAGCGCAAGGTCCCCCGAACAGAACAATACCCAACATGCATAGGTACTATTAACCCTTTTAATTGCCAGCCTACTTGAAGTTTTGTCACCCTCTGTTGACAGGTCATTTTTCGCCATGACACTGATTTTTGCTGGAATTTCCAGAAAAATTATATACATATTTTTTGCAGCAGAGTTTAGGCTTTAACATGAAATGTCTTGTTGTAATTTTTCTACTGTTTTTTAAATATTTTTGCGTAAAAAAAACAGAGACAATTGTCTCCTTTATTTTAAATAACACATTTTTTTTATTAATGAAAACCATACTGCATGTGTATTGCCCCATTTCTCCCGATTACAATGATACCACATATGTATCGGTAGCCCCCCCATTCTTGCCCAGGAGACCCCCCAAACTGAAAAGAGCACTTTATAACATTTACAAATAAAATACAACTACTATCCACATTATAAATATAAGGGGTTAATTTAAAAAAAAATGACATAGAGTCCCCCCTCCCAGGGGGGGGGGACCCCATTTTTTTGGGAATTTTAAGGGTTAGGGTTAGGCTAACCCTAACCTTAACCCTTAAAAATCCCCCCAAAAATGACGTAGGGTCCCTCCTACCCATCATAACCAGCCCGGGACCAGCTATGGGGGCTTGTAGGAACAGAGTGGAGGGGCCAGCTTTTGTGGCCCCCCACCCTGCAGCCTACAAGCCCACATATCCTGTGTGGGCCCGGGCTCTTTTGCCCCCCCTGGGCTTTGGGGAGGCAGGTAAGTGGATTGCCGGGGGTTAATGGCAAGTCACCCGCTAGCCGCAGGTGACTTGCCAGCCCCCAGCCCTTACCAGTTCACAAGGGGTTAAATGTAAAATAAACACACTGACACATAAGAAAAAAAATGACATTTATTTATTTTTCTCTACTTACCTCCGATGTCCCGATCATGTACCACAATGTCCTGATGACAGCTGCTGGAGATTGGAGGAGGAGAGCTGGTTGGTGATCTCCAACAGCAACTGAGTTTTGGGTCTCGGCTGCCGGGTGACAGGTGCCGAGTCACCGATGACGTCACCCGGCCCCGCCCCCAAGGGGGTAGCAGTCCCGACCTAGGAAGTGGGGGGAGAGGGTGATTTCTCACCCTCTCCTCACCACGGAAGAGCCGGGGGGGCATCGGAGGCCCCCGGCGGAAGAGGAGACCCCGCTGGAGGGATCGGGGCTGCAAGTGAGTAAATGTCATTTTTTTTTTTTTACAGTTTGTGGCAGCACCCGAAGCGGGGGGGGGGGGGGCACTATTTTGGGCGCCCTCCTGAAGACAGAAGAGCCCCGGGGAGGGATCGGATGCCCCCCGGGTGAAGAGAAGACCTGGCCCGATCCAATGAGGGTCAGGGGAGTTTTTTACTTTTATATTTTATTTACTGTGGGGGTTTAAAGTCAGCTACGTGAGTCTCACGTAGCTGGCACTTAACAGTAGGAGAGGCTGCTACGTGAGACTCACATAGCTGGCACTAGAAGGGTTAAAGGAGCACTATCACGAAAAATGGCCCAATGATAAAAATCATATAAATATGCAGAATGGTGGGAGGGGAGGTCACTTATACATCCAGCATCAAGAAATATGCAGTCGGGCTTTTTATTTTTAATTTTAATGGAAGGAAGAGGAGATCAAGGGTGACAGGCTCTGTTACCCCTGATAGACTAAACCTGTCAATACTGGATTTTATTCCTATCATGAGAGAATAAAACACCAACTGCTGTGAATTTTATTTAGGTCAGGTGTATAAGTGACCCCTCCTCTCATTAGCTGACATGTTTATAAGGATTTTTAATATTACACAATTTCGCGATAGTGCTCCTTTAATCAGTACCTATGTTAGCAAAGGTGTGTTTTATGGAAGCGGTTTTCACTACCTGTAATCAGTACTGGCAAAGTACACCAAGTCTGTACACCAAGAAGACAGAAGTGAGTCCTTTAAACTCAGAACACTGCTATGGCCACTGCTTAGTTGAGGGAGCTCCCTCAACCTTACACATGCCCAGCAGCAGTGTTCTGTGCAACTATCTGCAATCTTTTGCTATTGGCCATGTACACCAAGTCTGCACTCGGTGTTTGTTGTCAATAGCAACAGATGACAACTGCTTCCATAAAACACACATTTGCTAATATTAGAAAAAATAAAAATATAAAAAATAAAAATACAAAAATATACACTTTCAAAAATTCAATCAAAGGTGGACTTTCCCTTTGAATGTGCATTGGTGAAGGTAAATATAGCTGTTTTTTTATCTTGCCTACAGATGCACTTAAAGAGTAGATCCACTTGAATTTTTGAAAGTGTATATTTTTGTGTGACAAATTATGTCTTAAAAGTGCTGAACTGATCTAGCATTTTTTTCAAATATTAGAAATTGTTTGTTTTATGGAAGCAGTTTTCACTATCCGCAAATAGGACTTGGACTTGGTGTATGTTGCCAATAGCAACAGATTGCAGATAGTTGCACAGAACACTGCTGCTGGGCATGTGTACGGTTGGGTGAGCTCCCTCTCTTCAGCAGTTGCTATGGCAACAGTGTTCTGTGTGTAGAGGACTCACTTCTCTCTTCTTGGTGTACATTGCCAATAGTATCTGACTGCAGGTAGTGTAAATTGTGTCCATAAAACACACATTTGCTAATATAGGAAAAAAAATAAAAATACCTGATCAGCTCAGTGCCTTGAGAACATCCTTTTGACACACAAAAAAAAAACACTTTCGAAAATTCTTTTGAAAGTGGACTTACCCTTTAATTGCATAAAATTGGTTGTTGGCTGTTACAACTCCTGACATTGCACTGTGATCAATACTCCCTGTATGCAAAGTCAGCTGCTGAGCGGGGTGGTTGGGGTGCTGGGCAAGGTGCAATTAAAAGTGGAGGACCTGAAGACCTAACACAGGGAAATTGGTCAAATAGCCATAACATGAAACAGTTATCCGCTCCCTTTAACCACATAACACCCATGACTGCTTCATGTCTCCATCCAACTCCTGGCCATCACCCTGTCAACCCATCTCACCCCTGGTTGACCTGACTCCCTGCACCTCCATGCCACCCCTGTCCTGTCCCATTTATTATGGTTTTCTCAAGAAAAAACTCTTGAAATTGTTGTACTCCTTAAAATTGACATTGTTTCGTAGAGTGATTCGAGTACAACCTTAATTTGTTAGGTCTGGTCTAGTGTTATTTTTTAACGATTTACTTTGTCTATTAACTTGCAGTTAGCTGGGGAGTTACAGTATCCTCAATCTTTATTTAGACTGTAACTTCTACCATTTCTGTAGCTAAATGGTAAACACACTGCAGGTAGTGAAAACTGCTTTGATAAAACCCACATTTTCCAATATAGGAAAAAATTAAAAAGGTACTAGATCTACTAAGCACCTTGAGGACATAATTTTGCCACCCAAAAATATACACTTTCAAAAATTCAAATGAAAATGGCCTATCCCTTTAATAACTGTAGCGAGGGTGTATGGGGGGTTGGGTTATTAATATATATATATATAAGTATAGTGTAGTGTGTCTTACCTCACACCAACTCTGTACCCCTCTCATAAATGTTGTACCTTTTGTATACCAAAGAATCAAGATAATTCTGACCTCTAAACATTTTGAAGTTCATAGTTAATGGAGTTGAAAGCATTACATGTATCCAAAACCAATTTCTAAAAATAAATCCAGCATTGCAAGTACAGTGTGCGGGTCAAACAAAAAGAGAAAACAGATGGTAATCAATAAGACAAAATAATATGTATCTGCGAGTCTCATTTCAGCACAAACATTTAGCCCCAGCAGCACTCAAAAAGCAACAAGACAAAAAACAGCCAATGTCGATGTGTCTGCCAGTCTGCGTCTAGTTTATCACCAGCACCATATAGTTTGTGGTGACTGGCGCTCTTCTCAAAGCTGCGCCGGTTTATAGTGGTGCTGTAGCATTAGATCCCATAGACCACAATAGGCTGAAATGTACTGAAGTGTTCCTTGCTTATAAATAATTTGAAACAGAATTATTTATACAGAACTTGCTTTGGTGATCTATAAATGTTAACGCAGGATGGGATGTTACTAAATGTCAATTTATTTTTTCTTGCAAAATAAACTGTAAAGTTTGTCCCCTTTGTTCACAGCAATGATATCCTGTAAATGTAATGCTGACCAGTACCTGTCACATACAACGCCAATCTTTTCAGTGTGCCAAAAATGATTAAATGTGATGTGCAGTGCCCAAGAAGTAGTGGTACAGAGTGGCGATCACTGACACTGTTCTAATCGCCATAAGGGTACAACAGGCGCTGACATGGGTCAGGTGTTGTTATTTGCAGTGGCATTCTGTACAAATAACAGCATAATATAAAGATGCCAGTGCTCAAAAACAGGCCAAATGCCAGAAAAATGATGCTAAACCATGCACTTCTGGAGTAAGGCTCTTCAGTTTCTTCAAGAGTCCATAATAGTGAAACAAGCTGGGAATAAAAGAAACAACTGAGAACTACAAAAACAACAGAGTTTTCTCTTAGTTTAAAATGGACCTTATTCTAAACATCCCTAGGGATAAACCAACTAAAAAGAACATTACAATTGTCAGCAGAAATTGGGTTTAAACATATTTATTTGTAATGATTTTAAACTCATTAAATATTAAGTAAAAAGTGTAGTGGCAAAATAATGATGATTTTCTTTTAATAACGGCGCAGGGAAAAAAAGTTTATGAGAGGATCAGTTATTTAGACACCTAGAGGCTGATTCATCATTAGCGGCAGGTAGCGACAGCGTCTATAGCAGGCATTTTCAGAGCGCCCACAAGTAGTCGCAGTGCTGGCCTGTGAGTCGCAAATTTATAGCGACTCAGTCGCTGTTCAGTAATGTTGAATACATTGTGAGGAGTCACTATTTGACCAGTACAGCGCTGTATGGGAGAGCGTCAGGTAGCGAGAGGTCATACCTGGCGCTGTGCAAGGCTGAACGCTGGCGCTGTTCGCTGAGACTGTGAAAATGTTGAATCAGACGCTACATGGCGCTTTCCCAGTCGCTAAACAGATTCTGCTTAATAAATGTGTAATTGGACGCCGACCATATGGGGCACGCCCACCAACCGGCGCGCAACAACCAGGAAGTGGTCGCGCCCTTGAGCCTACGACCATGAGGCTGAGGCAGCATCAGAATCAAATGCTTCAGAGTCCCGGTGCCACGATATAAGCAGGAACTGCGTGGGGGAGGCAGCCCAGTACCACACAGCAGCAAGAGACTGCAGGCCGCGAGCTGGACACACCGCACCTCCGAGGTACTGGATACCACGTGCGCGTGCGCAGAGAAAGCATCTCGTTGGCTCCCGGGGAAGGGAAGCTTATCAGCCTCTCGTATGATCACGGACAGTCCCAGGCAGGCCCACGCTGTATGAACCCCGGCGAGACGCCCTGTTAGTGGCTGCAGCAGAAAGGTAAGAGCCCTCTGTGTGCGTTCTCCTCCCAGCTAAGACAGCAGCGCCCTCTCTGCCTGTAAATGTGGGATGCCCCTCTCTGCCTGTAAATGTGGGATGCCCCTCTTAGCCTGTAAACGTGGGATGCCCCTCTCTGCCTGTAAATGTGGGATGCCCCTTTCTGCCTGTAAATGTGGGATGCCCCTCTTAGCCTGTAAACGTGGGATGCCCCTCTCTGCCTGTAAAGTGAGATGCCCCTCTCTGCCTGTAAAGTGGGATGCCCCTCTCTGCCTGTAAAGTGGGATGCCCCTCTCTGCCTGTAAAGTGGGATGCCCCTCTCTGCCTGTAAAGTGGGATGCCCCTCTCTGCCTGTAAAGTGGGATGCCCCTCTCTGCCTGTAAAGTGGGATGCCCCTCTCTGCCTGTAAAGCGGGATGCCCCTCTCAGCCTGTAAAGCGGGATGCCCCTCTCTGCCTGTAAAGTGGGATGCCCCTCTCTGCCTGTAAAGCGGGATGCCCCTCTCTGTCTGCAAAGCGGGATGCCCCTCTCTGCCTGCAAAGCGGGATGCCCCTCTATGCCTGTAAAGCGGGATGACCCTCTATGCCTGTAATGTGGAATACCCCTTTCTGCCTATAAAGCGGGATGCCCCTCTCTGCCTGTAAAGCGGGATGACCCTCTCTGCCTGTAATGTGGAATACCCCTTTCTGCCTATAAAGCGGGATGCCCCTCTCTGCCTGTAAAGCGGGATGACCCTCTCTGCCTGTAATGTGGGATACTCCTTTCTGCCTATAAAGTGGGATGCCCCACTCTGCCTGTAAAGCGGGATGCCCCTCTCTGCCTGTAAAGCGGGATGACCCTCTCTGCCTGTAATGTGGGATACCCCTTTCTGCCTATAAAGCGGGATGCCCCTCTATGCCTGTAAAGCGGGATGCCCCTCTCTGCCTGTAAAGCGGGATGACCCTCTCTGCCTGTAATGAGGAATACCCCTTTCTGCCTATAAAGCGGGATGCCCCTCTCTGCCTGTAAAGCGGGATGCCCCTCTCTGCCTGTAAAGCGGGATGACCCTCTCTGCCTGTAATGTGGAATACCCCTTTCTGCCTATAAAGCGGGATGCCCCTCTCTGCCTGTAAAGCGGGATGACCCTCTCTGCCTGTAATGTGGAATACCCCTTTCTGCCTATAAAGCGGGATGCCCCTCTCTGCCTGTAAAGCGGGATGCCCCTCTCTGCCTATAAAGCGGGATGCCCCTCTATGCCTGTAAAGCGGGATGCCCCTCTCTGCCTGTAAAGCGGGATGCCCCTCTCTGCCTGTAAAGCGGGATGACCCTATCTGCCTGTAAAGTGGGATGCCCCTCTCTGCCTGTAAAGCGGGATGCCCCTCTCTGCCTGTAAAGCGGGATGACCCTCTCTGCCTGTAAAGTGGGATGCCCCTCTCTGCTTATAAAGCGGGATGCCCCTCTCTGCCTGTAAAGCGGGATGCCCCTCTCTGCCTGTAAAGCGGGATGCCCCTCTCTGCCTGTAAAGCGGGATGCCCCTCTCTGCCTGTAAAGCGGGATGCCCCTCTCTGCTTATAAAGCGGGATGCCCCTCTCTGCCTGTAAAGCGGGATGCCCCTCTCTGCCTGTAAAGCGGGATGCCCCTCTCTGCCTGTAAAGCGGGATGCCCCTATCTGCCTGTAAAGTGGGATGCCCCTCTCTGCTTATAAAGCGGGATGCCCCTCTATGCCTGTAAAGCGGGATGCCCCTCTCTGCCTGTAAAGCGGGATGCCCCTCTCTGCCTGTAAAGCGGGATGCCCCTATCTGCCTGTAAAGCGGGATGCCCCTCTCTGCTTATAAAGCGGGATGCCCCTCTCTGCCTGTAAAGCGGGATGCCCCTCTCTGCCTGTAAAGCGGGATGCCCCTCTCTGCCTGTAATGCGGGATGCCCCTATCTGCCTGTAAAGCGGGATGCCCCTATCTGCCTGTAAAGTGGGATGCCCCTCTCTGCTTATAAAGCGGGATGCCCCTCTCTGCCTGTAAAGCGGGATGCCCCTCTCTGCCTGTAAAGTGGGATGCCCCTATCTGCCTGTAAAGCGGGATGCCCCTCTCTGCCTGTAAAGTGGGATGCGCCTCTTCTCCTGTAAAGCAGGATGCCCCTCTCTGCCTGTAAAGCGGGATGCCCCTCTCTGCCTGTAAAGCGGGATGCCCCTCTCTGCCTGTAATGCGGGATGCCCCTATCTGCCTGTAAAGCGGGATGCCCCTATCTGCCTGTAAAGTGGGATGCCCCTCTCTGCTTATAAAGCGGGATGCCCCTCTCTGCCTGTAAAGCGGGATGCCCCTCTCTGCCTGTAAAGTGGGATGCCCCTATCTGCCTGTAAAGCGGGATGCCCCTCTCTGCCTGTAAAGTGGGATGCGCCTCTTCTCCTGTAAAGCAGGATGCCCCTCTCTGCCTGTAAAGCGGGATGCCCCTATCTGCCTGTAAAGTGGGATGCGCCTCTTCTCCTGTAAAGCAGGATGCCCCTCTCAGCCTGTAAAGTGGGATGCGCCTCTCTGCCTGTAATGCGGGATGTCCCTCTCTGCCTGTAATGCGGGATGCCCCTCTCTGCCTGTAATGCGGGATGCCCCTCTCTGCCTGTAATGCGGGATGCCCCTCACTGCCTGTAATGCGGGATGTCCCTCTCTGCCTGTAATGCGGGATGTCCCTCTCTGCCTGTAATGCGGGATGTCCCTCTCTGC
This sequence comes from Gastrophryne carolinensis, assembly GCA_027917425.1. Lineage (NCBI taxonomy): Eukaryota > Metazoa > Chordata > Amphibia > Anura > Microhylidae > Gastrophryne > Gastrophryne carolinensis. The sequence goes on from CM051234.1 coordinate 222,110,151, forward strand.
CTGTAATGTGGGATGCCCCTCTCTGCCTGTAATGCGGGATGCCCCTCTCTGCCTGTAAAGCGGGATGCCCCTCTCTGCCTGTAATGCGGGATGCCCCTATCTGCCTGTAAAGCGGGATGCCCCTATCTGCCTGTAAAGTGGGATGCCCCTCTCTGCTTATAAAGCGGGATGCCCCTCTCTGCCTGTAAAGCGGGATGCCCCTCTCTGCCTGTAAAGTGGGATGCCCCTATCTGCCTGTAAAGCGGGATGCCCCTCTCTGCCTGTAAAGTGGGATGCGCCTCTTCTCCTGTAAAGCAGGATGCCCCTCTCTGCCTGTAAAGCGGGATGCCCCTATCTGCCTGTAAAGTGGGATGCGCCTCTTCTCCTGTAAAGCAGGATGCCCCTCTCAGCCTGTAAAGCGGGATGCGCCTCTCTGCCTGTAATGCGGGATGTCCCTCTCTGCCTGTAATGCGGGATGTCCCTCTCTGCCTGTAATGCGGGATGCCCCTCTCTGCCTGTAATGCGGGATGCCCCTCTCTGCCTGTAATGCGGGATGCCCCTCACTGCCTGTAATGCGGGATGTCCCTCTCTGCCTGTAATGCGGGATGTCCCTCTCTGCCTGTAATGCGGGATGTCCCTCTCTGCCTGTAATGTGGGATGCCCCTCTCTGCCTGTAATGCGGGATGCCCCTCACTGCCTGTAATGGGAGATGCTGCACTAGTACTACCTCCAATGTGGGATGATGCTCACTGGCTGTAATGGGGGTAATTCGGAGGGAGGATTTTAGCACACCATTTTGTTCATAATATTTTCTTTCTTATTTTTGTCCTCAAACCCTGGTAAACCATGAAACAAAATAAGGTGTATATATATATATGTGACATTAATATACTATACTGGGTCAGGAAAATTGCAGCAGGGCCGGTGTGCCCCAAAAAGTCCCGGGCCGTTTTTTAGTCCCAGTCCGCCCCTGAGTGTAGCTGGTCATGTGGTTATGCCTTGGGTGATTTGTGATGGATCAAGGGTGGTGTCACATAGATCGGGGTATGTAATGATTGAAAAGTTGTGGCCACATCATGATAACAGGGTGCACAATTGAAACCCCAATGTTTTCCAGGTATTTCTTAAACCAGACCAACTCCCCAAACTCACTTGCCCCATCTACATGCATGATACTGAATCATTGTCAGTGCTTACATTTGCTCCAGCATCCACTCAAAGCTGAAACACCTGCACTGTGGCAGGATACCCAGCAGCACTTCCTCTTTGCAGGCTTCCTGCAGCTCCATAGGCTGCTTTTAAGGGAGGGGGCCGACCATGGCAGGAGTTAGAAAATGGTCAATTCATTTTTATGTGCAGCTATCTGAATTGCCCTGGGGAGGGATGTATATGAGCATGGATTCTTGTAAGGGTGTTGGTCTGGCTTAGGTGCATTCATTTGTCTTATATATATGTTGTACATAATGAAAATAAAAAGAGAAGCCATTTTAAATTCAATTTTATTAGCCAAATCATTTAGACAAATTATACACAGAAAGCTCTGCCACTTGTAACGGAGGCCTCAAAAGAATGTTTTCTGTCATTTTATTTTCTCTTAAATAGGCAACACATCAAAATAGGCCTATTTTAAATACTGTACATGGCTAACAGATATTGTATTTCTGCTAAATCTCACTGCAACATCGGGCATGTCTCTACATATGTTTTGTATTATTTTCTGTCTTTTCTTCATCTGACTTATATACGTGAGACAAAGGATGTTGCCAGGGGAAACAAGATGTGCATGCTTTCAGACACTTGTACCCTTAGAAATAAAATGGCCGTTGCATGATTAGAACTGATTAAAACTGATCTGCCTTACACAGTAGACAATATTTGAAGATTTAGTACAAAAGCATTGACAGTACAAGATGCAACCTGGAGAATCAGCATCAAAAATATGTATGAAGAATATATATATTTATACTTTATTTTTTTGTACATTTTGCTAAACGCAAATGATGAAAATGATAAGGATACCAAAATAATGTCTCCTTAATTAGAAGTGAAGAAACATGTTTAACAAAACCAAATTGAACCATGTAAGACACTGTAGAGATTAATATTTATACATGTAAACAAAGTAAACACAATCAACGCTGTCATCAATAATATCATTCATTTTATGTATCACTGGAGCCTATGGGGACTTGGTTAACAATATTTTGCAGTGTGTTGTGGCATTCATTCATGTGCTTTAACTGACAGCAACCAATGAGAATGGCGATTACCTCCACGCAGCTCTCTATGTAATAGATGCTCTATTCTTCATAAGAATTCTGTGTAGCCCACCTTAAACGAATACATTTTACCCCCCAATGCTTTCTTTATACTATACAAGTGGTCCTCATAGTACTTTGTTCAGGGGGTTCACCACCTCAATCCAAAGAGATTCAATTAAAACCTCTGTGGATTGACTTGCTGGACTCCCAGTTTTCTAATTGTGGGTCTACAGCTACCGCACCATGCACTTTACCAGCATATACAATTTATTATTGGATGGAGAGGATTATTGAATGGGGTCTACTCTTGGACTCATAGTACTAATGGGAAAGTTCCCCACTTACCTTATTAGAGGGAACTCTAGGGCAGTGTGAAATATGATCTCCTGCCAGAACAACAAAGTGGAGGATGGCACAATAAGTTTACTTGCTACCTATTAAAGTGGACCAACACCCACCGGTGATCGGCCCGGGAATCTATAAGATTCCCGGGCCGATCACCTCCCTCCCCGCGGGGCATCCGAGATCAGGATGTCCCGCGGGGTGAAACCCCCCAGACACCCCAAACTCCTTACCTTATCTTCGGCGGTGGCCGGCCGCCGCCGCCTCCCTCACGCCCCTCTAGACGAGCGCGTGCCCGCGCCGGCCATTCACGGACGGCCGGCGCGGGCACGCGCGCGTCAAGAGTGACGCGCGGGAGGCGGCGGAGCCGCTTGTCCGCGGCTTGTCCGTCGGCCCGGAGAGAGGTGAGTTCGGGGGATTCGGGGGGGTTTCACACAGCGGGGCACCCCGATCGGGGGTGCCCCACCGAAGTGGACCATGACCCAGGATAGTCAAAATCCTGGGTGTTGGTCCACTTTAACATGGAGGGTTAGGTGCGTAGTAACCACTAGAGAGCTAGAGAGCACACTGATTGACTGGCTGGGAAGCACATTGCACGTGGCACTTAGTGGGAATGTTGTGGGCTGCTCCTGTAAAATCCTGGGCTGATTTTAGGCCATAGTCTGCCAGTGCTTTGATTTTGGATGATTTTCCCACTGTGTATATGTTAGAAACATAAAAACAAAAAAGGTTGATGGCAGAAGGAGACCATACGGTCCATCTAGTCTGCCCTTATGTGTATACTGTATGTTCTCTTTATCTTAGGATAGATGTGTGCTTATCCCAGGCATGTTTAAATTCAGTGACTGTTCCAAGCATCTACTACACTTTCTGTAAAATAATATTTTCTAACATTGCTCCCGATCTTCCCCCCGACTAGCTTCAGGTTGTGCCCCCTTGTTCTATCATTAAGAGGCCGATTCATTAATAGCGCCAGGTAGCGACAGATGAGCGACAGTAGCGTTATTTTCACAGCGCCCGCTAGTATTCGCTGTGCTTGGCTGTTGTTCGGCTGTTGACAGCGACTCAGTCGGTGTGCGGTAATGTTGAATACGGGGTTAGGAGTCGCTGTTTGACAGGTTCCGCGCTGTATGGGAGCGCATGACAGCGAACGGCCATAGCAAACGGCTCCCAGCATATTCATTAACAAATCACGCTCCAAAAATTCTCCCGCAGTGAAATGCTTGTTTAAACCCCAGAGCGCTGGCGGCGATGGGTTAAAAGTAGTTTTTTAACCCCCAAACAACCATATTTTTAGAAAAAAAATAAAAACTTGTTTTTCAAAACATTTTGTAATATGAATACATTAATATCAGACCTGTAATATCAATTCTGCACACATTTTTTTTTACCCTAAAAATTATCTAACATTGCAGAAGTGGTCACAGAATTTTTGACATTAAAAAAAAAATAAAAAAAATAATAGCAATTAATTATGAATATTTAAAGATTGCTCCATTGAAATGCATTGGAGAGCGCTAGGTAGCGAGAGGTCATACCTGTCGCTGTTCAAGGTCGCTCGCTGGCGCTGTGGGGTGAGGCTGGAATAATGATGAATGATTCGCTATCTGGCGCTCTGTCAGTCGCTAAGCAGGATCGGCTTGATAAATATGTGATTGCGGAGGGGAGCCGGCGTTCTCGTGGCGGTGAGCGTCATTACCGTTCGCTCACCATTCGCTACCTGGCGCTATCCCTTGTTAAATAAGGGCCTAAGTTTCTTCTTAAAAACACTTCCCTCCGGAACCTTATTCAATCCTTTCACATATTTAAAGGTCTCAATCACGTCGACATAAAAGCCCAAGACTAGGCTATGTACATACCTTCCTCCGCGTTTCTCCAACAGTGAAAAATTACATTCAGCATTTAGATGGCACGCAGAGGTACATTTTTACAGTTTAGGTAGATTCATTTTCCAGTGATGTAAGGATATATTTTTAAAGTTTGGAAATAACAGCACTCTATGGGTTATGCTAAAGATTTCACCATTTTATTCCACATAGCCCATAGGGTTCTGTTGTTTCCAAAACAGATATCGTTACCTCATTGGAAAAATGATGTACCTAACTTATAAAATGCCCCATCACAGGTACATGTTATTTTGCACTTTTTTTTGGGTCTAAACGCTAAAAACGTCACTGAGATGCACACTGTAAGTCACACTGGCTTCACCAAATATTAAGCATGATCCCCACTAGATGTCCTAATATTAAAAAGCCCTTTGTAGGTCTTACAGTTTACAATCTCATGTAAAACCACAAAACATTCTTACAGGAAGATTATGGCCTCGAAAAATGAAAAAAATTCTCATGGTAGTAAAAAATTCAATTCATGAGAAAAAAGCCTGAGAATGTCACTGAATCACCAGATAAAAAGACAATGAAAGTCAATGGCAGCTTTTACTACAGTGTAGAAAGGGGTAAACACTTCTCTACTTTTCTTAGGAGTAAAAAAATGCCATTGACTTTCATTGTTTTCTTAGCTGGTGATTCAACAACAGTGACATTCTCAGGCTTTTTTCTCATGAATTGAATCTATTACTACCATGAGAATTTTTTTCTACCTTCATTGAATCGAGGCCATTGTCTTTGTATCATCCCTCAATTTGCCCAGCTGTCTGAGGCATTAAACATTGACTGTCAACTGCCTCTTCCTTGGAATTTTAGCAGGATAGTACCTGTACTCCCTATTAAACCAAAATATAAGCAAACATCCCACTTACTTTTCCCATTGCGGCTCTGATTCATTATTTTCTCTTAACTGTTTTTATGTCCATGTCCTTGCACAGTGGCTCACAGTGGCCCCGATTGTATTATTTGACATTGACACTGCTGAGATTTTGAATATACTGAGTTTTGGTACTTGCCCCCGGGGTATCCTGATTTGGAATTCCCCACTGTGTTAATCGTCCCAGATTGCACCATAAAAACTAAATGTGACGGGCCCTGGTGCAAAAATTAAATGGGGCCCTTTTCACATCATACAGCTGCCTTTTAACTAAACTGGATGCAGCTAGACTGAAAAAAAAACACAAATGGTGGTGAGAAAAATGGTGCTTTCCTTTCTCTAAATGATGGCACAAGTGAAGTGAACACAATTTTGAAAAATTAGAGGGAGGAACAACAATGATGGGACCCCTCTGACCTTCTGGTCCCTGTGTGGTTGTACCCCCTATACCTACTCAATTTACGCACCTGCCTAGGACTTACCTTCCCAAATGGCGCATGCAGGGGCCCTCGTCCAATCAGCGCTGTGTGCTGTGCAAATTATGACTGGGTGCCACAGTGATTGCGTGGGCAATCGTGGTGTTCACAATCACAAAGCAGGGCACCCTGAATCAGGATTCCCCTGAAGGACTTGATCGGAGGGACCTGGAGTCTTTCAGTCTCCACGGCCGCTGTCAAAGGTGGTTGGTCCTCTTTAAAGGAATTTGATGAACAATGGAGGTTGGGGGGGTCATGCTAATTATTTGGTGTAGCAAGCCTAACTATGGAACTATGAGGTTTTTTGGGGTTTGAAGTGATTAGGATGTTTGAAAGCATTGTCCTATGGGCTATGCAGAAAGAATTGGCTTTTTTCTGCATAACCAATAAGGGACAGTCGTTCTCAAAATGTAAAAAAGAATATCTTAAACTCAAAAGTTAAACTTGCTTCACCTAATAATGGGCATGGTCACCTTGTCACCAATTACTTTACAGACCCCAGGTACACAGAGTAACAGGGACCACTAACAACAAAAGATTATCCATCAAACTCAGGGGGGAGGGGGAGGATTTTATGGTCCCCAAAAATGTCAGTATTAAACATTTTTTTTCTGAATGTAATCACTTCCTACTATCTGGATATTCCGTATCTGGAAATTCTTTTAAGCTATATCTTTAGCTTTTTTATATCCCTCACTATATTAGACATTTTGCCAGGATATAATAATTACATTTTTTATATTAATGTCAGCAATGATGTAATGATTCATCTTTCATTTTTGGATGCATACGGGTTGATATGTTTCCCATAGTCAGAAACAGGAAAACAGGTTATAAAAATAAAATAAAATGTATGTTTTATCTTAATATTTAAACACACATATATCTATATATATATTTTTTACTGTAAATAAAACCTATATTTTTCATTAAGTAATGGGCATATGCAGGTATCGAGAATCCTGCTTTCCAGAAAAAAAATAATATCCCAGGGAAAAATATGTTTATTGTATTTTTTTACATTTAACTGGGTATATAAGAAAATAAGGAAACAAATATCATGGAAGAGCACTTATTACTTATTTTCTAATATTACAGACAGTGCATAAAAACTATGATATCCTTGATGTTCATGAATGTTAGAGGACATTTTCGTCTAAAAAAATGCACGCAGGCATGTCCATTTTTTTCATTATATAAAAACTATACTACTATATTAAACAATAATAAAGTTTTATATGTTTATCTATAAATATACATTTTTTTCTTTTGAAGATGACTATTTTAACTTTGGGAATGAGAGTATTAGGAATTAATGTTTTTAGAAATGTGACCGCTTTGTACTTGCCTTTTATTACATTGTGCCAACATGAAAATACCAAAAAAACCAATAGGGTTAAATTAAGCACTCCTAGGTAAACCTCTCAGGCTGCTTTTACACCATAACCTTTCAGGACGATCGTGATCCATTTGTGATCGTCTTGCAATCATTGTGAAAGCGCTGCCCATAAACCAATACTCCTAAGGAAAACACTGCCACACTGTGATCGCACCAGTGTGAAAGGAGCTGATCAGATTACTGTGATCAGGGTCAAGGTCTAAAGAAATGGATTTCTATGACGTAAGCCCCACTATAGTGGCAGTAGCATACAGCGCTACAACCTGTCACAATAGAACCCAGAACAGCTAGCAGTGGAGAAGACCTTTACCAACAGCACAACACAATGGAAGTAACTTTTTTTTTCCTATAATGGGGTAACATTACTTGCAGAATAAAGTTGTGATGGGTAAATTGTCAAGGAACGTTGTGACAGGACTGTAAATATTGTGTTTAAACTCTGGCTGTTGTGACAAGACTATGAATATTGCGACAGGACTATAGATATTTTGACAGAACAATGGATGTTCTGATGGAACTCTTTTGCAAGGACAATGGAAGTTGCAATAGGACTATAGCTGCTGTAACAGGACTATGGTTATTGTAACATGAGTATGGGTATTGTGACATGTCTCTGGATATTTTGGCAGAGCTACAATGCTATTAAACCTCACCCCCTCAAGCTACAGGTGAAGCTAAAGTGACTGTGGCCTGGGCAACATTAAAATCTCTTAACTAATATGCGGGCACATCACTGTTCTTTGCTAGGAGTAGGACATTCGAACACATCACATCACTGTTCTGTTGCTAGGAGTAGGACATTCGAACTTGGCATGTTGCCCTCGGCCCAGTTATTAGTTATGATACGGGCCTATGGGGAAAATGTACAATGTGTCCGTATAGCTTATTTTAAAATATACTGTATAAAAAAATTGTGGGATCAAGCCAACACTGTAAAACCAGCCTAGAACAGTGACAGAGACAAAAGTGACTGTAGCCCGGGCAAAGTTAAACTTTCTTAACTAATATGCGGATGCATTACTGTTCAGTTGCCAGGACGTTCGAACTTGGCATGTCACCCTCAGCCCGATCAGTAGTGATGATATAGGCCTATAGGGAAAACAAACAATGCGTCCGCACAGCAGCAAAGCTTTTTTTTTTTAAAAACATACTGAATAAAAAATAGTGGGGTCAAGCCGACATTGTAAAATCAGCATATAAGAAGAATCTGATTCCATTGGAAAGATGCGTCCAAATAGTAGCAACACCAGATTTTTTTAAAACATGACAAGTAGTGGTGTCAAGGCAACAGATTCATCCTCAAAATCCCATGAATGGGGTCAGGGGGAGATCCTGGGATGGGCAAGCAATCACCAATGATGAACATTAATGGTTGTTTAATTTGTCTGTCCTCTAGTGGTCGGCCAATGCACTGCAATGCAGGATAGTAATACTTTCGCTGGCAATGGACTTTGCAATCAGTGGCAAAGGCAAACTGCAAAGCAAAAGAGCCCTTCAAATTTGTCCCATCTGTATAGATGTGAGGAAACTATGAATATTATAAAAGGACCACAAATGTTGTCACAGGTTTATGAATGTTGTGACAGGACTATGGATTTTTGGCAAAACTGTAGGTGTTACACAACTGGCGGCCATAAAAAACCTGAAAAGCATACATGTATCCTGACTAAAGAGGACTGGAGAAAGGGAGATAGAAGGAAACTCTGTGCTGTTATTTGTTAGTGGGGAGAGCTTCTCCGCCTTTCTTGCAGAACCTGGTCAACTCTCCACCGCTAAAACATCTCAACTTCAATGCCCAGTTTAGGTGATGTCAATATGGAGAAGCCTTCTAAACAGAATTAACAAAATAGCTGTCACATAACAGTCTACCCTGGACAACTGCACCTTTTAAATCCTTGAGTTACAGGCACTTTTTGCTAGTGCTCCGAATATAATTGCACATTACTTTTACAAATGTTATGACTTCATAATATAAGGACTATATGATAGCAGCAGGAAATGAAGGCTACAACAATAGTATATGTATGTAGTATAAGGACATAAAAGTGAAAAAAGATCCTGTATTCACCCTCACTGTGCCACAGCAACTGCCCCATTGTTTGACATACCCATCCCGAAGATCTGGTTTGAGACCAGTATGTTTTCAAAACCTGGACACCTCACTCTTACCAGAGGACTAAAGGTGAGTTTGGGCTTTTTTCTGACTTTAGAGGCACTTCAAATAATGTATCTAGCAGTTCCACATTATGAAATAACATGGAGATAAAGTATGCTACCTGTATATTACCTGTTGGAGAAACAGGTTCAAGCCAATCCTCAAGCCCAGCCAATTCAATCCTGATGACAGGCCTAGAATTCCCTAGATTGCATTATTGTGCTAGCTGTGATGTGACTGAAATTAGTATGTAATCCAGGGTTGGAAGGATTTCTGATAGAATAGCTGATGCTGTGTCTACCAAAGGTAAAGTTAAAAACAAAAAATATAAGTCCAGTTCATTGATATTCCTTAGTTTACTTTAAAGCAACACTGTAGCCAATAGTAAGCTGTCTACAGACATTGTACAGACATTGTATAGCACGGATAGCACAAGGTATATATTGCTATACTACCAATCTCTGGTGCTTGTTAGGTCTCCATTAACACCTTCATTAAGATGGATTGTCCTAAAGCCAAGTTTCTGATGATGACAAGCGTGGTCATTGAGACTTAACAGCTAGAAAAAAATAGATTAGGTTTACAGTAGCTGCTAGTTTGGCACCTGAATACTTGCTACAGTGTTGCTTTGAGTTCTTAAAATGATTTGAATCTGTTATAGGTGTTTTCAAGTTTTTAAAACCCTTCTCACGTACAAAATACTCTTTGTCCACTTTTGAATTCTTTCTGAAAATGCTTCTGATAACAACCAGCAAAAAAAATGCTCTCTAATAAAAACTGCCTGGAGATCCTCTGAGCCTCACAACACAAGGGCATTCTCATTTGGAATAGCGGCCTGTACTCGCCTCTGGTCCTTGTTATGCATATTTAGCCATATTTAGCCACAATATTTTTTATATAAATAGAGATTTAATAAATCTCTTGTAGAGACCTTTATTTAAAGTGGACCCTCGCCTAAGGGACCACTGTACTCCTCAAGGCCACTGCATTCCCTCCAAAAAAAGGTAATGAAAAAACAAATCTGTCTAACTAGGATCTATGTGTATTTCATAATAACCTAAATATATATGATTAGCAAGCTACTTTTTTCCTGGTTTATTATCCTCTGTCTGACAGACATACGTATTCTTGAGAGATCAATTTATTGTCTATAAACTGTTTAATTGGCTCATAATAAATGGTACTACATGATTTACTGCTACCTAACTTTTCTAAGTGCAACAGACAAACAAGTACTGTAACGCATATGGCCTCCACTAAACATCCTCTCAGAATTCCAACATACTAAAGTTTTTTTTTCAAATGAATTATTATTTATCATTTTATGAAAATGACAAATGATATAAAAGTTGCCTATTTTATAAGAACTTTATAAGTAGTCTTGCTAATATATTTCTTTGTGTTTTATTCTATTTATTAAAGCATTACTCTTATTTGTTTAAACTATTTGATTGCGTAGATATCTTCTGCATACATACATGCCACGTGTACGCAGTCCTTGGTTACATGTTATGCATAATGTGGGGCATCTGAATAAGCTTAACATTATTAGGTGCTGTACTTATGCACCACAGGGCATTGGCAGAAAACTGCAATGGATAATTGTATAATATTTAGGCTTTATAGTTTAATTGAATGAATTTGAGGGCCCCTGGTTTACCTTCACATCTTTAAGTAAGATAAAGGATTTTTACTTCTTCCTTGTGTATGTTCTCAAGCAACCACCAGGCCCAAAATGCCAAAACCCTTTACACTACTTTTCTCCCCCTCAGCAGCTCCCTCTAGGTGCAGGGCTACAAAACATATTAGTGGGTGTGGATGATGTCAAATATTGGGAGACCATCCACGAGTTTAAATGCAAGTTGGTGGACAAACCTCTTCTTTTACCTCCAGGCATTATCTAGATGCATCTGCTCTGTACAAGGAAGTTTAAATCCTAGAAAAGCTGCTGGGAGTAGCGAAGGTGAGTTTTACTTCCTATTAACATTATTTTATCAAAATGCATAGAGAAGTTGGCTTGTTAAGAAACCAAATTACGACAATACTGGGTATGAGAGTGGGTGTGTGGAGGTCAGTTAGCAAGGTGAGAAATTCTTCACTACAGTCTCGGAGACACAATCAGGAAAACGCTAGTGTTGTCTAAAGCCTTGTTACTTTACTTTACTTTATTAAACGCAACCCTACCTCCCCAAGGTTATACAGCCTGGCCACCTTGCTTACACGTATCATCATCATTAGTCAAGAGTCTAAGGGAGTCATTTACTAATTTGTTCCAATCTGACTGAATAAGCTCTGTATCTTAGGGATAGGGAAGTTATCCAGCAGAGAGATATATGGTTTTCAATCCGGTAAAGACATTTTCTGAAAACTTGTAAATTATTTCCCCTATGTGGTAATCACATGTCTGAAAAATGCTCCCCAACATTAGGAAAAACAAGTAAGCAACAGATTTTTCAGTGTAGTGCAAAACAAAAATATTGTTTCAAATATTACATTTCTGGCTTGACAGACATTTTGCAAACCTCCCTAAGGCTCTGGTCACACCTTTTTTTTTTTGCGTTGTTGCGCTGCATATATGGGATAATTCACACACCTTTGCTAAATTACGCAACATGTCGAAAAAGCGTTTTTCAGTGCAACGTTGTAACAGCACGTGTCAATAAAAGTCTATGGCAATGCAAGCGCAATGCACATATAACCCAATGTACCTGCAATGCGTTTGTGCTGCCATAGACTTTAGCATTTACTTATTATGCGAAAATGTTTTTATTTTCAAAAATGCAAATGCAGTGGAACAGAGCCTTATATTAAATTGTTATGCTGCCATAGCTGTCATACACTGGATATTGGTATAGGGTTATTTTTTATCAACAGTTTAATTAAAGTGTAAGTGGATCATACTTTACCTTTTGTTGCTTTACATAAAGTTATAAAAATTCACATGTACAAATGAATTATGAAAGCTTAAAATTTGTCTAGGCAAAAATAGTAAGAGCTTATATTCACTTCAGAAAGTTTCCATCCTTAAAATCCAGCAACGCAATGTGCACGCTGCGTAGTCTTTGGCGGTTTTCCACCATTTGTCAGAGCAACATGGGGGTGCAATGCCCCACACCACAATGGCACCACAGTAAATGAAGCATGTATCTCCATCTACCATAAAATGGGGGTGGGGTAGGCCAGGCAATGCTTTGGTAGGCTCCCTTTGTATGAAAAGGTGAAGGCGCATGTGAACATGGTGGAGCTGGATCTGGATGAGTAAGTATTAAAAATCTGGACACAAAGGCAGCCTCTTTTTTGTATTTTTAACTGGACTTGTCTGGCAAAACAAATCCCTCTCTGAATATGTCCAATCACTTGCTTCTTATGTTAATTCATTCAAAATAAATGCTACAAAATCATTTTATTTGCTGTTATACAAGTAGAATGTCAATTATCCAGATTTTGACACAATCCACAACATATAAACTTGTGTATGCATACACTGTGTGGCATACATACAGGTATTCTAATATGATAGAGGCATGTTCTAAAAATAAAATCTGTACATTAAAAAACTAATAATAAAAAAGAAACTGAACACTGAATACTTATCAAATGCACTGCTACAGTGCAAGATATGTTTTAATGCGTTATTTACCGGCAAATTAATGGCTTGTTGTAGAATTACAAAATTGCATTTTATATCTTATGGCCTGAACGGGTCTTTTTCTATACTGCAGGGGGGGTTTTTGGTCCAGAGTTACAGGACACAGCAGCAGATTAGGTAAGAGAATCAGCGAAATCCACTATGGTGGACTTTTCCCATGTCACATAAGATCTGAACTGCTATCACCAGCTATGGCCACCATGCTCATCTCCTCATATTGTTTCTGTGTGGTCTCCCTTATTTCCATGGATTATTATGCTCATACTACCAGCTTTCAGCCTACCCAAAAAGTGTGTTGGAGCATGAAACTAGGCCAAGGCATTGGTTATTGTTTATGGGTCATCTTGTCTTAGTCTCAAACTCCTTCACAAACATTTGATTGCCATTTAAACACCTTGTGGTGAGTGCAGAAGCTATAGCTGGTGATGGCTGTTCTTATCTGGGGGTATGAAGGAAAATGCCACCAAAGTGGACGTTTCTTTTGAATTATTGCAGATGTATCTGTCAAACTAAATGAAGAAATATTATATGTTAACATTTTCCCAAAAAATCAGAAAAACTAACAAAAAATAACTATATGTGAGCCAATGAAGTGACTTTAGAAGTTCTAAAACACATTTACAGACAAAAGATTGAGGAAGAATAAATTGAGGATTCAAAAAGTTGTTAATAATCTGGATATAAAAAATACATCCATGTTAGTCCACTCATTTTACAGATGCTCCTTTTAAGGAGAGTCTTAAATAAAACAATAAGAAGAGGCTCTCTCTCTAAGGCTCATATAGAAGTGCCCCGGTCAGGATCAGTACCAAGATTGAGCCCTAGAGATGGGGTTGGCTGGTATGGAATTGATGACATAGTTTTAATTGGACTTCGAAAAAATCCACCATTTGGTGCCCTATGCCTGAAAGGGCCAGTTCGGTGCTCTGGCACGTTACCAAAAGCGAACCCAGAAGCAGCTTTAGTAGATAAGGTGCGACTAAGTGTCTGTATCTGCTCTGGTATAAATGTTGTGGTGGTTATATGAGTGTTCCTGAAATCACTTATTTGCTCCAGAGCTTGCCGGGCTGGCAGTGTGTCCATGTCTAGTGGAGTTAAATCAACTGACGAGGAGGAAAACTGTTTATGAGGGCTTTCATCATCCGTGCACAGACTGTTTACACGTCGGTGGAGATGTTCCAGGTCAATTTCTTTGTCATCCTGGGGGAAAGAAAAGAGAGGGAATTGCACAGTATTCAGTAGGAAACCTTAAAATATATGATGCTGGGCCTAGCCAGACATCGACATTCAGGTGCTTGATCATTAAGGTTGCATTTGCATTTAAATACTAGTTTCTTGTCATATAGGATATGTGCTGACTAGACATGGCGTAAAAAAAAAAAACTTATAGCCAGGGTACATTGAATATTAATACACAGCACTCGCATATACCAACTGGGGCACTCCTCCTAGATTTTAATTTACCACATTAATGCACTTTAAACAAGCATTACTAAGCACCTATTAAGTCTCGAAGATGTCCAATGTGGAAGAACAAGTTTACCAGAGGCAAACCTAAAATTTCTACCAAAGTGGAAAAATAATTTTGTATACGTAAAAAAAATGATGTATAGGTATGTATATCATGCAAACGATTGCAGTATTATCTCAGTACTATTTTGTTAAAATGTAGCAATCTATTTATGCACACATTAATATAACTAAAGAGTTTCACATAATTATAACACTGGAACTATAAGTATCTTGGGGGTTGGTCGGAATGCCTCACTGTGTGAAAACCCCTGGCCCTCGCTGCATCGCTGCACTATGGCCACATCCTTGGGATACCTCTAGCTAGACACACATATGACAGGTCTATGTGAAAGATCAACATGGTTAATGCCTATAGCTAGAGTTGGGGGTACGCAGGAGGCCGACGGCACGCTTCATTCAGATTTTCTTTCTGTACTGACGACAGTATGACAAAGGACACAAAAAGGAGGCTTCCACACAGCCCCCAACCCCAAGACACAATCTGCACCACTCGGTTTCAAATATAGCAATAATAAGTTTTATTAATTCATGTAAACAACTACAAGGATTAAAATGACATTAAAAACTCAATGTATGAACAATCCACTAGAGGGCGCTGGTAGTGTGGCACAATTATAAAGGTAAGGTCCAGCGTATATATTCCTATGAAAACTGAGTCTTATTTCTCCAGACAAAAAGTGCTATGTGCTATAAATACAATAAAGACTAAGAGGCCGTTTCATTAATAGAGCCAGGTAGCGACAGATGAGCGCCAGTAGCGTGATTTTCACAGCGCCCGCTAGTATTCGCTGTGCTTGGCCGTTGTTCGCTTGTTGACAGCGACTCAGTCGGTGTGCGGTAATGTTGAATACGGGGTTAGGAGTCGCTGTTTCACAGGTTCCGCGCTGTATGGGTGCGCCTGACAGCGAATGGCCAGAGCGAACGGCTCCCAGCATATTCATTAACAAATCACGCTCCAAAAATTCTCGCTCTGTGAAAAGCTTGTTTAAACCCCAGAGCGCTGGCGGCGATGGCTTAAAAGTAGTTTTTAACCCCCAAACAACCATATTTTTTGATTAAAAAATGAAACAAGTTTTTCTAAACATTTTGTAATATGAATACATTAATATCAGACCTGTAATATCAATTCTGCACACATTTTTTTTTTTTTTACCTAAAAAAAAATATCTAACATTGCCGTAGTGGTCACAGAATTTTTGACAGTTAAAAAAAAAAAAACAAAAAACATAAAATCAATTAATTATGAATATTTAAAGATTGCTCCATTGAAATGCATTGGAGAGCGCCAGGGAGCGACAGGTCATACCTAGCGCTGTGATGGGATTAGTAGCGGCGCTGTTCGTTGCAGTCGGCTACATGATGAATCCCGCGCCAGCTGACGCTCTCGCCGGCGCTAGCCTCATTTAGCGTGATAAATGCGTCATTGTGTCCGCCGCCTGGCGTTCTGGAGTCGGTAGCCGCCGATAGCTGGCGCTACCTGGTGCTAGTCAGACACTACCTGGCACTATCCCTTGATAAATAAGGCCCTAACTGTAATAATTGCCTACATGCGCAAAAGTCAAAAGTGACTACGTGCAAAGTGAATTTGATGTGAAAACCTCCATATCAATAATATAATCACAAAATTAATAACCATAACAAGGGACACAGCGAGATAACAAGCGGGACAAACAACCATATAGTAATCTTACATGTACCAAATGCCACCGTGCCCCTCCCCCGGCCGGAGGTTTTCACATCAAATTCACTTTGCACGTAGTCACTAGTATTTTGCACATGTAGGCTATTATTAGAGTTTTTCTTTATTGTATGTATAGCACATAGCACTTTTTGTCTGGAGAAATAGGACAGTTTTCATAGGGATATATACTCTGGACCTTACCTATATAATTGTGCCACACTACCAGCGCCCTCTAGTGGATTGTTCATACATTGAGTTTTTGATGTAATTTTAATCCTTGTAGTTGTTTACATGAATTAATGAAACTTTGTATTGCTATATTTGAAACAGAGTGGTGCAGATTGTGTCTTGGGGGTGGGGGCTGTGTGGAAGCCTCCTTTTTGTGTATTTGTTGTATTAAGGCACCTAAGATTGTGTCTTGGGGTTGGGGGCTGTGTGGAAGCCTCCTTTTTGTGTATTTGTTGTATTAAGGCACCTAAGATTGTGTCTTGGGGTTGGGGCTGTGTGGAAGCCTCCTTTTTGTGTATTTGTTGTATTAAGGCACCTAAGTTTGCACACTTCTCTGTTATCCTTGTTGGTGCGGCCATTGTTTTAGGCTTAAGTATGACAAAGGAAATCTGAATGGAATGAGTGCCGCTGACCGAGCGAGCAACTGCCGTGGGAACAAGAAAGAAAGCTTAAAGGTGTTCCCAGGGATACACACAATGTGGCATCCCAAAATGGGAGTCCCTGTCTAAGACAATCAAAACCCATGAAGTACAAGTGACAGTTAGCATCCATTTGCTATACTTTAGAAATGCTGTATTTAAAGGAACTGGCCAGATTTAATGAGAAATTAAACCCTTTACTCACATTTCGTCCCACACAGCTCTTCTGTCTAGCTCCATTGTTTTAAAACGTTACCAATCACACAGATTGAGCATCCTGAGATGCAGCACTGGTCTCCATTCTCTGCCTCCCCCAAGACAGAAGTTAATCACTCCATCACCCACTTTATTCATCACTGCTCTATAAAATAGTACAGTCCCTATCATGTATTGTAAAATCTTTGTAAATAAAATTCCACATTTTTTTAAAGTTACCGATCGATCCCCTCCCCCCAAGGGCATCTAAAATCATGCCCACAGTTCAAAACAAAGATGTGCAACTTGATTAAGACATATTTTTGACTTTAGCAGTTGGAACCAACACACAACATAGCTCTTTGCAATGTTATTAATAGTTAAGATTGAAAATGTTAACCTAGTTGGTCTCTACCATCTATGTTATTAAGGGGGTGAACTTTTTGTATCTCAGATTCAAATATATTAGTTTCCCTTTAGAAAAACAAAAAAGAAACAGTAGAAGAAGCAAAAACCAGCTGCGCCGATGCGCCCACCAGCTAGTGTCTTATTTAACAGTAGCGCCTGAAAGGTCGCAGTGCCAGGCCCTCTGGTTGAAGCAGCACCAGTTGAAACATGGCGCTGTGCGTCAAATTCCCATGGAGCACAATGGGCAGAACTGGATTGAAGTGGATAATGCTTATAATTAATGGAAACACAGGACCTAGATTTATCCAAATGGCATTTTTTTTATAGAAATTGTTTATCGTGGCTTCTTTTGGTTACAAATGTGTAATTTGGACAGCAACAACTAAAACACAGCCTGAAGTCATTTCCTGTAAAGATGAAATACTGACCAGCGGCAGAAAAATACAGCACCAATCTTTTCAAGGAGGAAAAATTGCATAAATGGGCTGTGCAGCACGGAAAATATGGTGGTACAAAGGGGTGCTCGCTGGCACTGGGATAAACGACAGTCAGGTCCAACAGCCACTGACACAGGCCAGCCAATACCTAGCGCAATGATAAAGCTAATTAGCAGCGACTAGTGCAATGCCAAAGCTAATTAGTTAGCAGCGACTTATAACGCCATTGTAGTCCACAGCACAGCGCCAGAAGAGACAAATATGCAGGTGCTCCAAAACTGGCGCTATAGGCACCAGAAAGACGCACATCATAAATAAGTCCCCTAGAAAAGGATGGAAGTAATATTCTTATATGTTTTGTATTTTCACAATAAGAATTATGTTACAAATGCTTCTAGAAACTTGTAGAGGTTAACAAAAACCCTCAGTTTTAGTGAGAAATATGTCTCACTGAAAGCAAAAGTCTCCATGTCTTGGTTTCCTGAAAGTTGCATTCCAGTCAACCATTTGAGCTATTAGACACAGTTAGCCACAAAAAAATCTTACCTCTGTTCTAAGACTCTGCACGTTAGAAATATAATTTCACAATTCTGCACGCTTTGGTTTTATGAAATTAAAAGTGATGAAAAATGAGGTGGAAAGAGTATGAGTTTGATCAAAAACAATAAAATAACATATTGCATAGAAATTGAATGGCTTTAATGTGCTGGCATACTTGCTGATGTGTAAAAACATATGCCGTTCAGTGCATATTTTTTAACCAGATGACAAGCATTTTAATAACGATGAATGTTTGAATTTCTAAGTCGGCGAGCTATGTAAACTGCAGCTGTACTTAAGATTTCAGTTTAAAACAAAAATATGTAAAAAAAAAAGACTATTAACTGTTGCTAAACACTGTCATCAGAGCTGAGGATGAGTGCTTATTATCGGTGATGAGCAAGATAGGGGTCTGTCCAGTTTGTAAGATAACGGCCCAGATTAGCCCCAGTATCCACATTCAGCACTCCCTGAATACTGGATACTATTTTGTACCTGGTAAATATAGGTAATAGAAAGCCCTAGGCATAGAAGCTGGCAATCTAGGGCTATGCCCTTCCTTACAGGCCTGGTGTTCACCCAGGTTTCCTGAGACCCTACTTGCTAAGTCAGATCCATTGCAGATGTTCAAACATGTCTAAATACTGTATCTCTGGTGACCTGTTTGAAGATCTCTGACAGGTTCTGACTTTCTTAAAAGCAATGTGGATCAGGAGGGAGATGGCAAACAGTGGTGGTTTACGTTTTTACACCAGGTCTCCATACCGGTTCAAAGGATAGGGAGGCCTGTAGGTAGGGTTGCCATCTGGCCATTAATTTTTTCAACTTTACTGGCTATGGGCCTGGTGGTGTATTTGATTTTACTTGTTATTGAGGACGGGAAAGTATACCCGCAATTACAATCACCAGTAAAAACAAATACTGACACAGCCCGGCCTGTGGCCAGTGATGTAAAAAGTAAATACCGGCCAGGTGGCAACCTACCTGTAGGTCATCTTCCGCCATGTGACGAGGGAATTGCCAATACCTCCTGGCTGGAGGCCCACACTGCTGCTGGCGGTATGAAAAAGCTCAGTGCCCATCAACATGTGGACCCTTCTTTGTACACACCAGGAAGAGCACTGGACCTGTGCTAAAGTGATGGAACTTTTACAGAGGGGCTGGTGCTTGGTCTACAAGTCTTGGGTTTCCAGCAGCTATGCCAGGTTTGTCAGGCTAAAAACCCCAGGGTTAGAAAAAGGGGACACTTTTTATTAAAAATAAATGAAATGTTAAAGGTTAGGGCTAATTTGACTTGGATCTTGTCACTACTCTGACCTGGTTGGACCAG
Source organism: Gastrophryne carolinensis (assembly GCA_027917425.1). Lineage (NCBI taxonomy): Eukaryota > Metazoa > Chordata > Amphibia > Anura > Microhylidae > Gastrophryne > Gastrophryne carolinensis. The sequence goes on from CM051234.1 coordinate 222,129,946, forward strand.
AACATATTGCTAAGAGCTGGCTTAAATTTAGGGCTTTATTTATCAAGCCCTACCAGCTAGGCTATGCCACATCAGTGCAAATTAAAGTAGTGCAAAATATAATTTTTATTTTTTTTCACATGTTGTTTTAGTGAATATATCTAACAGCAACATGCACCCATGTAAAAAAAATACATAAAAATAAAAAATATATAAATTAAATTGTGCATGACTATTATATGTTGTGTAGTTTGGCAGATAGTGCTTGATAAATCAGGCAGTAAATGTTGACTTGACTTTTATAGTAGTAGGTAAAGTGCCAATCCACTGGATGCAACTGGGAAAGTGCAGTTTGTATTTCTGTTTTGTGTAATTCCTGCACTAAAGATATTATAGGTAGAGTATCTATCTATAAAAATATACCTCTGTACCAGAGCTATGAAATTTTATATAAACATTTTTGTGTATATCACTAATAACCAATAAAATATTTAGGACCTTTTGAAGAATTTGTATGAAGGTCTCCCTACATAGGATAGTTGTATATTGTCTAAGCCATCAGGTACGGCCTATTACCTGCAAGTTAGCCTAAGAAACTAAAGCCTGGATTGTGTAATGCTTTCTGAGACCTACGTTAAGCATAATATGTCAGTGATGTACTGTACATGGGGCACAATGGCTGGACTAATGACTTTGGAGAATTTGTTTGTGAACAACATGCTAGTCGCTAACGTTATCATTAAAAGCTGTTGCAAATTGGCCAGAAAAAAATGCCCATTCATAGGTTATCTGTAGGCAATGGCAGACCTGGGCCAAAAAGTAGCCCAGGATTTTACTACCTAGCCTTTGGCCAGACAACCTTATTGGCCCCTCAGTGTTCTTCTTGGCTTATAGTATTGCAGGAATAGAGTATGGAGAGTGGTTAATGTGCACACTCTCCAATCAAATTGAGTCTTTTGAAATTGAGGGGCATGTTTCAAGGTAGGAAGGTCTCCAAAGCCATAATGTCAAGGCCGTAGCATTGCAAGGCTGTGTTTTCTTGGCTTGAGGGTTAATGTAGGGCCAGGTATAGGGGAGCTGATGGGAGACTAGGGTGGCAGGAGCTGAATGTGCAGTTGAAGAAGCAATAGCCCAGCTGGCACAAAAGCAGTGTGCTCCATCTCTTGGGGCTTCCTATGGCCAGATCATCCCTGTCATGGGGCAAACTGCAATAAAACCCCAATTGTGGCCTAGAAAAATTAATCTGGCTAAAGTCAACTTAAATTTGACTTAAAATGTTTAGCCTTTGTATAGTATTCATGTAAAACCCATCAAAATAACTACCGCCTTTGTATAGTTGACTTTTACATTTCACTTTCAATGAAACCTTTCCTTATTTTACATGATACTTACAGTGAAGGCTGTTGGCAAATGCCTAGTAAGTTTTGGTTTGTAATTATGAAGTAAAAAATTGCAGGTGATGGTTGTTTTTAAGAGTCTGGCTATCAGCTTTGGCCTCCAGCTGTGGTGTTGACTGTTCCGTTAGGCCTTGAGCTTAGCAGAAGAGATTCCTGGCCACAGATGTCTGCCTGTAAATAATAAATCCTATTATGTAGTAGCGGGGATGCCAGTCTAGATTCCATAGATATTTTACAGTGATATTTTAAGAGGTACCTCAAAGATGATCATACTGCAGTACCAATTAATTTTTCAAATCATTGAAGCCAATATATATATGTTTTATTCTAATGGGTGTATTCTTTTTTTATTCTTTTTTTATCCTGCTCAAATGTACTTGCTACTACTACTATACTTGTGTACAATAATATATATGTGTTTAATCATGCACTTCATAAATAATAAAAATATTAGAATGGCCTAGGAGCATTTTAGGGGCAAAAATGGAATTTACTTTAAGTGCAGCCGCTCAGACTATTTTATAACTAACCTGGGAGGTGCACATGAGCAGGGAAATTAGGATACAAAAGTCTTAAAGGAGCCACAGCACTCAATCCTGTTAGCTTGCAGACAAACCTATAATCTGTCTCTAAATCTGGTTAAAAACACATATGCAGAAGTGTGCTAAAGCTGCACCACTAAAAGGTGCCTATGAGGTGCAGCCCTTACTGTAATCTCATACAATGCAATAGATAAATTGGGAGCAGGCTTACCTGAGGTTGCCCTATAACCTTGAGTGCAAGCCATGGGGTGGAAGGGTGGAAGAGATTAGAGTTAGGACTGCACCTCACAGAGGCACCTTAGCGGTTGGTGGTGCAGCTTAAAGCGGACCTTCACTCTGAATAAGAGTCTATCTTATATGTTTCCCACACCCTGTACATACAGATTACTCACATTAAAAATCATCCTACCTGCATCTACTGCATGTTCAGAGCCTTTAAACATCCAAGATGGCGGCTCATGGATCATCAGGCAGCCTGCAAACAGGAAGTGCCTTCTGACTGTGTCGCTCTGCATTCTGGGAATGCTGACCTTTCGCTGACCCCGGCTCTGCTCTGTCTGTGCCAAGCACAGCTATAACCCCCACCCCTGCACTCCCCCCCTCTGCTCTCTTCAGTATGTGATGCTTCTATGGCAAGATGGCGGCGCCCGTATGCTTGAGTCCTGAATAGAGTTGAGCCCAGTGGGGGAAAGAATAAGTAAGTGGCTAAAACTGTAAAATATATTTGTTTTAGATGCTGGGGAATAATTTTTTAAGGGTTTGGGCTTTTCATTAAATCATGCTGAAGGTCCGCTTTAAGCATACTTCTGCAGATGTGTGTGGACTGAGTCCTCTGTTGTTAACCAGATTTAGAGACTGATTTTAGGTTGTCTGAAAGCTAACAGGGTTGAGTGCTGTGGCTCCTTGAAGACTTTTGTATCCTAATTGCCCTGCTCACATGCACCTCCCAGGTTAGTTATAAAATGGTCTGAGTGGCTGCCATCCTTCCTTTGTTCTGAATTTGTGCAAGCACATGGGGTTTGGGGTCTAGGCTGTATTGCAAGGACAGAGCCGTAGCAGCCATGAGGCGAATGAGGCACTGGCCTCGGGCGCAGCTACAGCTGCATGCAAGGGGGCGCAGCCGGGCTACATTTTTTTTTTCCTTCCCAGTTCAGCTTGAGGGGCCTGTGCCCGCAGGATCGCCAGCACCCCCACGGCCAGCAGATCCCCATGCCTCCCAACTGTCCCGATTCCTCTGGGATTGCACTGATTTTCCCCAGTGATCCCGCGGTCACGGAAAGTTCATTACCTTCCCTGTGGCCAGTCACTTAGTCAGCCTGCGCGGCGCACCGCCTCCTGTCACATCATAGCTCAACCCGTGCAGCACAGCAGAAGCAGCCGGGTTGAGACTGATCTTGGGTTGTGATATTGCTCTGAATATCCCTGCCAGGAGTGAGATAAAGATCAGTCAGCAACTTGCACATTATTTGTGGAAGTCTGGCATTAGCAAACAGCATTTCTAGCCAGATGCCAGCCAGGGACTTTTTCTTGTGTTTCGGGCGCATTGATCTGTTCTTTTTAGCAGCCTCAGAGCTCTCCCCTGCCTGTCTAATACGATCATGAAGGGGAGGGGCGGGACCAGCTACAGTGCGGCATTGCAGGGAGACAGAGCAGAGAATGGCTCTTCATTCTGCAGAGCAGACAGCTTGTGTGGAGAAGATATAGAGAGACAGCCCCTGCCAGCCAGACAGACAGCATTTCCTGACTCCAGAGATGAAAGGTCAGGCTGAGCAAACAAAAAAAAACGTTTGTGTCTGTAGTAGTGCCTAGTGTAAACTCGTTATAGTAGTTCCATTGAGTTGAAGTTTAGATTGCAGTTTGGTAGCACCACCTAGTCTCTCCTTTTGCAGTTAGCTCCAAGTCCTGACATTTATGCCACAAGAGGCTATTAACAGGTGGTCAAGCCTCCCGGTCTGACTGACTTCTGATTGGTTGCATTAGTCTGCATTACAGAGGTATCCCAATTTTGGATTCCCCCTGTCTGGGAAACCCCCGGATAAGCTGTTTACCTACCTTGATCCCCACTACCACAGCACACACAGCACATGCACAGACTCTCATCCATTCAGAAGAGAGTGCAGTGCATATTGGCTGGCAGTCTATTCTGATTGAACAGATGGCTGAGTGCCACTGGCTGCTCTCCTCGTTCACACATCAGCAATGCATACCTGGGGATTATAAAGAGATCAAGGGGAATATAGGGGTGGTCCAAGGAGTTTCTCACAATGGGGGCATCCCAATCCAAAATGCATTTAGGGTGGACCACTGTTATGATACATAAAGGTGCCCTGCCACTGGCTGCACTGGTTGCAGATACCACATCTTTAACAATAAGTTTGGCACTGCTGTGCGGTGTCCTGGGGGAAAGAACCAAAACCCAGGATAGTCAAAATCCTGGGTTTTGGTCCACTTTAAAATAAGATCAATGGCGTTTGAGCTGCTGATTGGGAGAGCCCACACATATGCTGTGGGATTTCCAGGTTAAGTAATAATTGTCATTCCGAGGGGGTTTCACACAGCGGGGCATCCCGAATCAGGATACCATACTGGAGAGGAACCATCAACAGGATAGTAAAATAACTGGGGGTTGCTCCTTTTGTGTACAGTCTGTCAACTAAAGTTAAATATATGTTTAGAAATGTCTAGTAAATACTTTATTTTTTTATTTATTTTTATAATTTTTTTCTAAGGAAAGGAGCTCCTCAGGTTCAGATGTGCATTTGTGTCAATGGTTCGGAAATATGGCATGGTTGGGGGCGTGGTAGGGTGTGTGACCGGGGGCGTGGCTTGTCCCGCTTTCATATCTTCAGAAGTCGGGAGGTATGGATCCCTCTCCCCTTGAATAATAGCCCCGCCCATCCCCTCCCCGCTGTCTGGCCGGCCTGCGTCCAGCCATTGGTTTTGGGTCCCGCCTTCCCCCCCGAACCTGCCCCGACCGTACCAGCCCCGCCCTGCCGTCTGGGCGGCCAGCCTCCAGCCATTGGTTTGCAGTAGGGCCGGCGCAGGCCCACCTGCTCACCGTCTACCATGTGACTAGGGGCGACTGGGTTCATCACTCCCTCAGACAAGTGAAAGGTACTGTAGGAGTGGGCAGGGATTCGTGGACCTGTCACGATTGCTTTGTGTTTGTAGTATTTTTTTTTTTTTTAAATATATATTTTTGGAAAAAATAGATCTCCATTTGGCATGCCCTGGGGGGGGAGGTCACCCATAGACACTCACCTCTTTTCCCGGTCCAACGGCGCATGTGCAGGCTATGGTCCAATGAGTGCTGCATGGCGTCACTACGTAATTTACCTAGTTACAGCTGGCGGCTCTCATTGCACCATAGCCTGCACATGCGCCATTGGACCGGGAAAAGAGGTGAGTGTCTATGGGTGACCTGGGGGATCCACCCCCAGGAGATCTATTTTTTCCAAAAATATATATTTAAAAAAATATAAAAATACTACAATTTGGAATGCCCTGGGGGGAGGGGGGGATCCCCCAGGTCACCCATAGACACTCACCTCTTTTCCCGGTCCAACGGCGCATGTGCAGGCTATGGTGCAATGAGAGCCGCCAGCTGTAACTAGGTGAATTACGTAGTGACGCCATGCAGCACTCATTGGACCAGAGCCTGCACATGCACCGTTGGAGCCAGGGAAGGTAAGTGGTTACAGGACTTTCTGGGGGGTTACACAGCGGGGTATTCCGCGAAGTCGAAAAGACTCTAGGGTCATTCGACTTTCACTCCTTGGGGCATCCCAAACTAGGATGCCCCGCTGTGTAAAACCCCCAGAAGCCCCGTTTCACAGAAAAATGAGGGAGATTTATCAAAATGTGTGCAAAGGAAAAGTTGCATATTATATTACCTTAATTACATATTAACATGTTAGGTTACATACCTTCTTGAATCTCATGTAGCTGAAAAATTAAACAGTTCTATTCTACATTCTTTATGCCTATTTTCCTTAATGCCTCTCAAAATAATCCAGTAAACAAGAAACAAAACAAAAAGAAAAGATATATATATATATATATATATATATATATATATTTTTTTTTGCGGGGGGGGGGGCGCGATTCTCTGGGCTTGCCTCGGGCGCAAAAGAAGCTAGCTACAGCTCTGTGCAAGGTCTTCGACCCTTCCATCCCATGGCTTGCACTCGAGGTTATAGGGCAACCTCAGGTAAGCCTGCTCCCAATTTATCTATTGCACTGTATGTCCCAAATGGGCTCTCAGAGATTAGAGTTAGGACTGCACCTCACAGAGGCACCTTGGCGCTTGGTGGTGCAGCTTCAGCATACTTCTGCAGATGTGTGTGGACCAAGACCTCTGTTTTTAACCAGATTTAGAGACAGATTTTAGGTTGTCTGCAAGCTGACAGGGTTGAGTGCTGTGGCTCCTTTAAGACATTTGCTTTAAGTGCACCATTAAAATGCATCAGTATCTCTGTCTCCTAAATTATAGTAAGACAAAATTAGCTTAAAAGCATGATTACATAACATATTAGACTAAATTATAGTGTACAACAATGGCATCCCAACATCACATATTAAATGTAAATTATTATTCGTCCCCCACAAAATAACAAAGCGCACTGGCGCTTTTAGAATGTTCTTTATTGGGCTATATACAGTACAATTAATGTGACAGACTCACTAGTCAGTTGTTGTTATCCATGGCTAAAGTTTATATACACTGTATAAAAATTGAAAATGAATACACCAATCAATTTCAACCCTTGCAAACCCCCCTATAATTTGGTCCATGGGAAGACAATGAAAAAACCTTTAAACAATAGTAACTAGTTGTGATTTTTAGAGTAAACCTAATTAATTCTCAATATTCAAAACTGTCAGATTATATTCTTGGCCCAATGTTAAAAATTGTAGTTTTGGTTTTGTTCGAATATCATAATATTATAAACCTTACTGGGTGATATTTTATTAAAAAGGCCCTTCCTTTCCTTGCAACACGTTCTTCTCTGCGCCAATTGTAATGCCCTCTTGCTGCTTGGATATATCTAAGTGGCATCTACTGGAAATATAACCCACAATATGAATTTGCTTTATATAGCAATGTTTCCTTCAGGTAACCCCACCCCACAAAAAAACATAAAAGATATAAAACATAAAAAGATAAACTGTTCTATTCTGATAAATCTGTTCAGTGAAAAACTACACTAGATCTTTTGAGTTACACCCAAAGTCATTCCCATCTGTGGAATGATCTACATTATTGAAACACCTGTTCTTTTAGTGTCATGCTGATAGCAACACAAGTAAGACATTATCCAAAATACACAAATCGTAACAACAATCAAAAAGATCTTTTCTTTGTTGCATTTACATTAGACAAAGAATAAAAAAGGTGCATGGCTAGACCTGTTGTTGCATGACTCACATTACAGCTGTCACAGGTGATACCTGTTCGGATGTTATGTATAATGCAACCTAGTCATCCATGAAAATGGTTTTATAACTGCATGACATGCATTATGGAAATATTAGGCATGATCCTAAAAGACAGCTTGGAATGTGTTGAGCAAGATATAGCTAATACAGTATATGTAGGTAAAGAATTACTATGCACATGCACTGTGCAAATTTTGGAAACGAACATAGCAAACCTCTTACCAATTTTATAACAGTAGGGTTGCTGCACCCCCTAAATACAGGATTTCTGTCTGCTATTAAAGGGACTGCAAACTCACACAGAAAAAGGCATTTGCCTACTCCCGGTCCCGGTTGGGCCACCACTCAGGGACCTCCCTGGTTCTGAGAACGGAACTCCTGGTGTCCCCACATGTTGTCCTTTGTATGCTCCCGCCTTTACTTGCAATGTGACTGGCATAGAGGAGCCCCCATGAGTGTAGACACTAGCAGGAGCCAGCTACCAGTGTCCTAACTAATGTGGGCCATCTTATTGTAGCCCCGGCCATCATTGTGCAAGATGAGAAAATGCAGGCCCCGATTGTTTGCTCAGGTAAGTGTACAGTTGCTTCCTATGTGCTGCATACTTTCTATTTCGGTAAAAGGCACCCCTCACTCACCGCCACAAATTTTTTTTGATAACAGTCCCTGTCTGAATCTGCCTCTAGTCCCAAAATTCGGATCCCCATTGATTTCGGTGGGGTTTAGGTTCGGGTCATGTTTGGGTACCCGAACCAATCTTCAAAGTTTGATCGAACTTGCCGAACACAAACAGTGAGTTTGCTCAACACTAGTCCTAAAAAATGCCCTGGTAACCACAATATGTTGAATATTTTTGCATTATTAATAGTTCGGTAAGCACACCTTTTGCTTCCTGCAAATGATGCTAAACAATATTAGTGTAATGATAGCTCTGTATAGTTCTGTATCTATTCACTGTAAAGCACTTGTGTCATCAAATTGAATACCAGCTGAGCTTGAAGTATTTTGTCTCATGCAATGCAGTTGGCCTGTCATCTACTCGAAGGTCACCTGTTATTAAATACAATATATATATATTCACAGACCAAGCCTAATAATAGTCATTCCGTCGTTTTTCAAATCCCAGCATGGGTGCCTTTTACAACCTTTCATGTAACAATAAGTTAACTCTTTATAAAAACAAAGGTGTACAGAATCTTAACAACATGACCTAGAGATCCATTTAGGGCTGGAAGTGTTGCCCATCAGACAACAAAGAGGATGCAAACGCAAAAGTACAGACGAAAGCAGGGGACATTTCTACAGCTACATACTGATATCTTAAAAACAGGAACAGAAAGAGGAGAAAGCAAATTTACTAAACAACTTCTTTGCTTCTATATTCACAAAAGAATTTGACATGCCGAGTGAAATGCAGGGGAATAACCGAAACCCTCCATTAAATGTCACTGGTCTAACCAAGGAAGAAGTCCAGCACCATCTCAAGCAGATAAAAATCGATAAATCGCCGGGACCAGATGACATACATCCTTGTGTTTTAAGGGAGTTATGTACAGTAATAGACAAGCCGTTATTTCTAATATTTGTGGACTCAATAACTACAGGGACTGTTCAGAGGGATTGGCGCCTGGCAAATGTGGTGCCAATATTCAAAAGGGATCTAGGGGGGAACCTGGGAACTACAGACCAGTAGCTTACTGTGGTGGGCAAGCTGTTTGAAGGTTTCTTAAGGGATACTATCCTGGAGCACCTTGGGGAAAATGACCTTATTACTCCATATCAGCATGGATTTATGAGGAATCGCTCCTGCCAGACAAACCTAATCAGCTTTTATAAAAGGCTGGTACAAAAGATGAGAATGCTTGGACTGGGGGAAAATGTGTGCAGATGGGTGAGAAATTGGTTTAATGATCGGAAGCAGAGGGTGGTTATCAATGGTACACACTCAGATTGGGTCACTGTTGGGTCAGTTCTAGGACCAATTCTCTTCAATATATATATAAATGACATTGGGTACGGATTAAACAGTAAAGTCTCAATCTTTGCAGATGATACTAAACTGTGTAAAGTAATTAAAACAAAAGAGGACAGCAGGCAGCTACAAACAGATTTAGATAAATTGGAAGCATGGGCAGTTAAATGGCAAATGAAGTTTAACACAGATAAATGTAAGGTTATGCACATGGGAAGGAGAAATCTGTGTCATGATTACATACTAAATAAAGAAACACTTCGTAAAACAACAATGGAAAAGGACCTAGGGGTTTTAGTTAACAATAAGCTCAACTGAAGTAATCAATGCAAGGCAGCTGCTGCCAAAGCAAATAGGATCATGGGGTGCATCAGGAGGGGCATAGGTGCTCATGACCAGAGCATCATTTTACCCCTGTACAAGTCAGACCCCATATGGAATACTGTGTACAGTTCTGGGCACCTGTGCTTAAAAAGGACATATCAGAACTGGAGCGCGTTCAAAGAAGGACAACAAAGTTAGTAAAAGGAGTGCGGGGGCTAGAGTACCCGGAAAGATTGTCCAAGTTAGGCTTATTTAGTTTAGAAAAAAGACACTTGAGGGGTGATCTAATAACTATGTATAAATATATTCGGGGTCAATACAAAGATCTGTCCCACAATCTATTTATACCCCGGAGTGTAACCATAACCCGAGGGCATCCACTAAGGTTAGAGGAAAGGTGCTTTTTCCATTGACATAGGGGGGGATTCTTCTCTGTAAGAGCAGTGAGAATATGGAACTCGCTGCCAGAGAAGTTAGTGATGATGGATGCAGTAAAAACGTTCAAAAGGGGCCTTGATGTCTTCCTGGCATGTAATAACATTTCCAGCTATGGCTACTAGACCACTGGAAGGAGATAAACAGGCTGAACTGGATGGACTAAAGTCTTTATTCAGCCTTACATACTGTGTTACTATGTAACATATTTTGTATTAAGGTAATAGCGATCAAAGAAAAAGGTCAAATATACATGTAGACTTAATGCAGACCTCCAGTGAAAAATGATTGAAGGAAGGTCTGATTAACCGCCCACACCAAGGTATCTTGATTTGAATGCCCTCCATGCAAAAATTAGGAGGAAGTGCCAAATCAGGCTTGCTGATGTTAAAATCCTTACTTACTAGTCTACATCCTAAAAGCTGTTTTATCATTGAGACCAGCACAATTCATAAACATTCAGAAACATAAGACTTGTTCTGACAACTCTATTATGGATGTAGGCAAACTACATCTCATCCAAGGTTATATGCCATTTGCATGCCAGCTGGGCAATAAAGAGCACAATGTGTTTGGACATTCTTATTTCTGATGATGGTTCATTCCTATACCACTAAATCACAATATATATTTAAATCTTACAGAACTAATTGCTAACCATATTTCAGTAGATGTAACTTCGTCAAAAGGCCTTTAGACATTTATTGGTATTTGGTTCAGTAATTTATTGTGCTCTTGCAAAGGTCCTTACTAGAGATAAAAGCAAGAAACGCATACTGTACATACAAGACTTTACATTACTTTTTCTGTATAAAGTTAGACCACTCTATTGATTAAAATAGGGGCCTACCTGCTGCTGCATGCACTGACGCTTTCAACTGCCATTCTGAGCTTTCCTTCTAATAAATTGAGCTTAGTGCTATTGTATTCCTAGAAGACAAGTCTTCATACTATGTTTCTACTTAATTTGCCTGTATTTTGCTGTATTCATTAAACCCTCAACTGTTTTTTAGAAAAGCATCCCTGTTTGACTTACACTAAACGTAGCATGAGGCAGAAGGCCAGAAAGGTTACGTTTGGTTCCTCAGATCACATACTCTTCTTCTGGTTGGCTTAAGTCACTCACATGACTCTGCGCAAAATGTAGGCAGTGACTTTTCTTTTGCTGCTATTCAATATTGCTCTAAAAGGTACTCACGAAATAGTTGCTGAATTTATAGTATTTCTAGTCTTAGCCAGTGAGGTTTGTATCTTTAGAGTTATCACAAGTCTTTTCATTACCTTCATTACCGTCCATCAAAAGTTACTAATTTTTGATGGACAGCCTGTACATGCCATACTCTTTTTGTGTTTTAATGATAGATTGACCTTACTCCAAAGGATTTTCAGGGACCTTAAAATGTTCTCCCTGCTTTTCAGCATGCTTTTTACTAAGTTGCTTGACATCTTTTTGTTTTCATGGTGTATATTATGCCATTATACTATTACCAGTAGTAGTAAAGATTATTAGTACATTAAATAAAACTCATAATTGTGTGATTTTGCAAAATAGTGGCTTCAGTGAGGATCTTCATGTGTCCTGTTAAAGGGGATAGATATTATGACATTATGACCAGTGACTTTTCAATGTTGCCAATGCCAAATATAAATTGTAAGTTTAAACCTTCATGTTCTATTGGTATGTATCAAATGAATTCATAATAGCAGTTATTGTTTTGGCATGTTTTCTTTTTGTACCATAAAATTATCCTGGGCTATACCTGTGCAGATGTTTAGAGATCCACAAACTATGACCCATTGCTGGTACAGGGGTTGGGAAACATTGATCCAAGAAAATAACATTTAAAACTTGAAATAGTACTTCTAAGCATTTTAACACAAAGTGATTGTAATCCTTAATTTTACAGAAAATAAATCATATTTATCAATTTAAGAAAAAATGACTGTATTCATTATTTTTATGTGTGCCTTTATATGTGTATATGTTTCCTAATCCTAATGCAGTAATATGGCAACAATTTCAATTTTTATTTGCTGTTTTCGTTTTATGTATTTAAATGTTAACAAGATTATGTTCCTATTTTTGTAATCACCCTATCACATAAGAGTGAGAAATGGAGCATATGCAAATGCTGAAAGCATACACTGTGTCTATATGACCATCATCATTTCAAGCATCTGTTTACTTCTTCCTTTCTGGCTCCAGATAAGAATTTGGCAGCATTGCTAGCAAATACTGTGGATTATTGTAGAAACCAAATGTACTTGATTCTCCTGGCTGCATGTGAAATGCGCTTTGGGTAATTCATCACATTTTTAAATATTTGATTCATCTGACCTACTTTGCAGTTGGATACTAGTTTATGCCGAGTTTAAAGCTGTTGTTTTAAAAATTTACATTGCAGGCTATTTGAGGATGCTGTAAACATTCATGGCAGATGGTGCCCATGTCAACAACAATAACATTATCTGAAGTCCTGGTTAGGGCCTGTTTTCACCAACTGAGGCAATAACACATGCATTAAAGCAGGTTATTTCAAGGTATGTTGCCAAAAGTTGTAATGCAATAATTGAATAATAGAAGGTCAGAAACACATCCTTTTATCCAACTGACTTTAACACAGAGCAAGTTATCTAATAGAAACAGCACACAGTTCAAAATAAAAAAATAAATGTTAACTGCTAACTTTCATTACAAACTGTCATTACAAAGTGGTAATCTAAAGCATAGTGTCAAACAAAGAAAATAGTTATTTATTCTCAGAAGCAGTTTGTAAATAGTTACCTCTTTGGAAGGTACTCTAGATCCTTTCTTCTTGTTCCACCATGTCTCCACCATCGCTATAACACAGGACAAGACAACCCCTGCAGCCAGGATACAAAATACTCCTGCAAAGCTTTTAATGTCCAGGGCACTTCCTTTTTGTTTAGGTTCCACTGATGAATACAGGTCACAATGTCCATTACGTGGCCACCACTTATGCTTCAGTAGGTCCATATCACCATTCTGTTGAAGTTCTAAGATCCTGAAAAGACAACAGGTAACACATATATTACAAGGTTACAAAAGAGAACCTTTGGCCAAAACCTCGGCATATCCCTGCCTGAAGAATTTTGATTTAGGATTGCCACCAAAAATCCCCACATGATGCCTGAACATAGGAATAAGCACCATGTGACCACAGATAGTCAGTGGGGTTCATTGGAAGGCAATCCACAAAGCTACACATGGCACATACAGTACACACCCATACAGTACACACGTAGATGCAGCTGCCCAACCCTTGCTCATTTTTGGGTTTCCTAAAGGGGTACAAGAGGATAGGCATCTCAAATTGGGTTAGGGAGATAAAAATTAAGATTCTTACTAGGGATGAGCGAACCGGTTCGGACGAACTGGAACATGCTCTGAATTTCAGGGAAAATTCGATTCGGCATGCCGATCGAATTTTCCCTGAAATAAAAAAAAAATGCCGGCATGGTGGGAGCGGGCAGGCCAGCTACGCTGTCAGCGGGCGGCGGAAGCCGGCACGCTGACAGCGCAGCAGGCCTGCCCGCTCCCACCATGCCGGCATTTTTTTAAAAAGCAAACACTTACCTGTATGGTCGGAGCATGGAGGCCGGCTCCACTCTCAGGCGCCCTCTGATGACGCGTCCTCTGATGACAGCTGAGAGCAGTGCCGGCCTCCACGCTCCGACCATGCAGGTAAGTGTTTGCTTTTTAAAAAAATGCCGGCATGGTGGGAGCGGGCAGGCCGGCTGCGCTGTCAGCGGGCCGGCTTCCGCAGCCCGCTGACAGCGTAGCCGGCCTGCCCGCTCCCACCATGCCGGCTTTTTTTTTTTCAGATGAGCGATTCGTGAAAGTTCGATTCGGGCGAACCCGAATTTCTCGGGGAAATTCGGCGAATCGCCCGAATCGGACTTTCAAGAAGTTCGCTCATCTGTAATTCTTACCATTATTCCCCAATATACACCTGCACTAATAAGCATATCCTCATCCTCATAATCTCACAGAATATAGTGTAAGACAGAAACGGCTACGAATGTGTCACAATACACCCTTTCCCTACTTATATATGTATGTTATATTAAAGTATTAAAGGAAACGTCCATTTTGGTGGACTTTCTCAACAAAGCCAAGATAAGAACCATGTTGCTAAATCCCTTGTTTACTTGCAGCCACTCCCATAGTGTCTATCACACTCTCGAGGCCCCAGTGTCTTCATGTTTCCTACAGTTCTGGCTCCAAGTGGCGTATGGGGAGTACAATCGCAGACTGAGGCACCCATCATTTTCTATGGGTGTCTCAGTCTGGTCCCATACTTTGCTGTACACCGGAGTGTGAATCAGGAGTGTGAATCAGGAGTGTGATCAGGAGTGTGGCAGATGCAGCAGCAGCTGCAGGTAAGCATAGGAGGCTTATACTTTAAGAATAGATCTGATATGGGGTCCATTAAAGCTTTCCTTATGAGCTATTATATATCAGAACACCTTAACTTGCGTAGAGGTAGAATTTACCATGTAATCAAAAGGTTTACAATTTGTAATGATACACAAAGTACAGTACACAAAAATGGGAAAAACGGAAAGTGGTCATACTGACTCATTTAAGCACTATCATTTTTTGGTACTGAAGAAAGAAGTAGTAAACTGGGGTCTCAAATATCAGCACCTTTGTAATAGATAAATATGTTTATATATTTAAGGTGAACCTAGCAGAATTGTAAATGTATCCGCTAACTCAATAGATTGAAACGGGGAGCTATGTGGCTGTACTTACTCTATAAGCAAGAGGATGATATCTATATGAAAACTGTAGATTTTGAACCTAAACCCTCGCTTTAAACATAATAGAAAAAAGGTTTATCCAGTGATTTAGTCTTTTTACATTTTCTTGAGAATTCTGCTGCAGGGATACGTGTACTAAAATGGGAAAACTAACTTGCTACAGATAACTTAAAGGGCTTGTCATGTATTCTGCATTATAGAGGATAGAAGATGAAACAGTAATAGAATTTTGCAGCTGGAGTCCTTACAGAATGAAAGCTTAGCTTACAGGCTACAGCAGCATCTCAGTTCCCGTGAAATTCATTTACCAACTACCTTCTGTCAATTTTCTTTGAAAAGTAGAAAAGCATGTAACTGGTTATACAGTATTTAGTGATTTAGCAAGCAACTGCTTGTGTTACAACAGTATTCTGATCTTTTAATATGTTGCTTCATTTTAACAACATAAAAACTCTGAAAGTTCATGTTTGTTTCCATTGTCATTGCTTATCCACATGGTGGCAGCCTCAGCACGTTGAAAGTGCTACCCAGCTGCTGTTAGTCATGATATAAATACGTCTGTGAACATTATTGATCTAACCAACTAAAAAAAAATAATTTTCCTCTGTACCACTTAATGTTTTATTTGAAATTCAAACAATTATCCGTGTAGCAATACCCTTGATAATGCCAATGTAAAAATCTATTGTTCAGTACACTTTAGAGCATGGTAAGTTAGGCTTGTACTGGAAGATTGTTCACAAATGAGCGCTTACATTCCCATTGGGTTTTCATAACTCATGTGATGTGAAATTCAAGGCACAATGCCCATTTCTCAGCTCACAGCACTCTGTAACCCGGTTAACTCTCTATGAAGAGATGTTGCATATTAATTTGTCACCACTTGGCACTTTAACAATAATTTAGTATTTAAAGAAATGTATTTAGCAAGGTGTAAAAGTAAAGTTGAGATAAGCAGGCAGCTGTTTCCTTATTACCTGTGAAGTTATTAAAGCAGAAGTCCAGTGTCCAGGACCCCAGGGTGGGTGGGGGGTTACAAAAAAAAATATTCCGTAGCTTGCTCATGGTCTAGTGTTCTCCTGGGCACTGCCACCTTAGACAGGAAGCACAAGGTGGCTTCCCCCACTTTGTGCGTGCTCGCCAGGAGCAAGCACCTACCGGGGTATATTGTTCTCTGCAGTGTCTGTGTGGCAGCCACTTGGACCTGGGAGAATGTCATGGGATTCGGTGAGGTAAGGGTTTGTTTTTTTGTAATAGACCCAGTCTGCCTCAGTGCTAGGGAAGGGTGGCAGGACCAGGGGTTACCGAACACTGGACTTCCACTTTTACTGTTTAACTAAGCTGTTGGTCGTTCAACCAGTTGGCGTTATACTACGCTACCCACATTCGAATATAATAAATTACTAAATTACTAAATTACTACAAACGAGCTTTAGATTTAATCAGGTAAGTGGCCTCATACCTATTTGTTTTAGTTGAAAAATCTGGTACCTACGCCACAGCTAGCCAGGCTAGAACTTATTTAAAAAGCTATACACAACAAGTTCCACTAGCATAGTATCCAGTTAGCTAGTTATTACTTTTTCTAGGTCCCATACAGATGTGCCTTATCTGTAGTCCTCATCTCACAGAGGAGATTATTTTTACTGGTCTTATGGTGCTTCCAAGTTCTTGTCCTTGTATCTTTTACCATCAGTTGTAGGAGGGCTTAATTTTCCCAGCTCTTCCGTGGGCATAGGATGGTCTACTGATACCTTCATACTTTCAGTTGTGAGAATGTATGTATGTGCAGATATGAACTCTGCACGCAAAGATACTGCACTTCCATGTAATGTTAATGTTTTGACTTTCCTGAAGCAAAGATATCACATTGCACCAACCACCAGCGCCCCTACATTATATTCTGACTATATGTTTGTTCTATGTGTAAAGGTAAGGCAACTATACTGAAGAAAATCATAAAATGGCATTATAGGAGTTTTAGTGGCAGGTTTCTGTTCAACCAATAACATTATTTAAGAGTAGTTATGTTCAATCTAAAACATATGCATCAAGAGAATTGCAGCATCTCATTGTGATGTTGTCCATCAGAAAACAAAGCAGAGAGAGAGAAAAAAAGTGTTCAGCTGTTCTCATACAAAAACACTCAGTGTCCATGTCTGGAAGTCATAAATGGAAAGAGATCAAAGAAACTGATACACAGATTAATATTGAACCTTGGCCTTGTTCTCGCTCTCTCTCTAAGAGAGAGATTTTCAAGGGGAAGCCAGATGGAGGGAAGCCAGAGGGCACCAGGCTCCCCTGCAGCCCTGGAAACTGGGCCAGCATGTGGACGTAAACTGTGTACAGAGGCTCCCATTAAAGAGGAACATCAGCCTCCCTGAAGTCTAAAAGACCAAATTTGGGTGTTAAACCCCAAAACCCTTGGGATCATCAAGTAAACCCTTCATCCCAAGGGTTTTGCACAGCGGGCATACCAAATCAGGTATTTTAGACCTCAGGGAGGCCTAGCTGGCAGGCTGTGTCCCCACTATACCTGTATCAGAGGAGGGCTCGGCATTCCTCAGTGTCCATCCCACATACACAAAGAAGTAGAGGTTGTGACAAAAGATGACTTTTAGATCGAAGGGAGGTCACAGTACAAAATATGGGGTTCCTGGACCAGTGATATCCTTGGTTGTAACTCTAGGGCTGGGCATAACAGGTTTGGATCCTTTTTAAAAGGTAATGTGGAGTCAGAATAAATAAACTTGTAGTTAGTATAACTGTTACATTGGCTTAGAATAACTATTCAAGCAGCCAATCCAGGGTAAGGAATTTAAATAAGTGTTGGTTTGTCAGACAGAAGCTAAAAAGGCCCCACTTCCTCCCACCTTATTCCACCAGCCCCCCAAACAAATCAACCCATATCTGTTGTATTCATGCACTGGATTAAACCACCAGCAGACTTAAGGACACCTGTAGGCAAAATAAGAAACTCACTTGTGAATTTTGATTAACCCAGTGGGGACCTTGAGAAAACGGTAATCCGGAAGCCTGAAGGAACAGAAAGCCTGGGAGAGCCTAGTAGAACCTTCCTAAATCACAGCTGCAGTAAGAACTGTATCATGTTTCCTTGAAATATCATTTAAAGCAGACCAAAGCCCACATTTTAAACTAGTATCCCCTGAATTGCTCCCCCCATGAACACTATCTTTTGCCCATTTTAATGCTCCTGCTTCAGTCTAATCCCAGATAATCGTGTCTGTTTTAGCTGTAAACCTTTGCTGATTCAAAAAGCGAAAATATCCATTTCCAATTCTACACGTTAAAAAGGAAGTATCGTCAGAAGCTTTAGCCAAATGTATTTCACTAGTTCAGTGTATTTTGGTCTGCTTTAAGCTCAGTAAATAAGTCAAATCTATGTGAGTGAGGCTGCTTGGTTTTATAGGTGGGTAGTGCATCCTGCCTGGCTCGTAAGTGTTGTAGTTTGCATACGTAGGTCCTTACAGGCCCTCTGCTTCCCGCCATCCTGGCCTCCATGTCTGCCAGGCTCTCTGCCTCTTGCAACTGCACAATAAAAAATGTGAATAATCAAAAAATGTTACTGCAATTTCCTGTCTAATCTGGAGAAAATGTCTAACACTCACATACAACCCATTTGGAGCTGCTCCTCAGATTTCTTTTTGCCATGACTTTATGATTAGAGACAACTGCAGACTCCTATGGCACTCTATTGAAAAGTGTTTTGGGCACCATTAATTCACTGTGGCTATTTATGGATATTAATTACCCACTTTAAGTTAGGCCTTGATGACAGCAAAATAGTTTGTCCTCCCCTTCAAGCACAGGCTATGATTTCGGTGGACATTTCTACTCCCTGTTTTATCTTAAAGAAACAACTTCTACTGGCTGGGGAAATCCAAATTGACCAATAGATCAACTAAGGTTCATTAACAAACAATATTCATTGAGGTTTAAATACCTATTCAAAGCAATATTGTCAAGCTAGCAATTATTTTAAGCTAAAATGCATTTTTATTCATTCATTCATTTACTTGTGTACCCAACTATTTACTTGTGTACATGTCTTGCATAGATAAAGACTAATTATTTATACCATCTTTGTTCACTAAATATACTTTGCCTGCCTTTACAAAAACCTGGCCACAAAATGATTCATCTTCTTTAAAAAATGATTGGAATCAAATTAGCATCATGATGAATCTTAAGAGATGCCGTGACTGGTGCAGTTTAATTATTGTCTATCTTGTATGTTTATGTTAGCAGTAAAAGTCAAGCACTCATTATAGAAACGGCAGCCATTATCTTTTGTAAAATGTAATCTAGGCAGCAAGCGAATAGATAATCAGGTTAATAAAAGCTAGCTAGGGAGAAACCGGGTAAGATAAGGGTCCCCTCTGAGAAATGAGGGTGTAATTGCAAGTGGAAGGTAGGGGCGCTTGGCGATCCTTTCAAATGTCACTCTCATTCCTTAGTACACTGCTATATTCTTATAAGCTGAGAAAACTGTTTATGTATGACAAAGAATGACGAGAAGCATTTTTTAACATACTGCATTGCAGTATACATATGCACACACACACATTAGATTTTTTCTGAGGAGGCCAATCTATACCCTCATTTTTTTGTTAACAGGGAAATCACCAATCATCAATCAGAAGCCTTATATGCACTTATGCACTGTTTATGTAAATTGTAACGTAAATGCATATTAGAAATAAATGAAAAACGTAACATCCTATATACCTAATAGCCAAACTGAAATGCCATACCATTTTTTCAATTGCTGCCTTAAAGTGACCAACACCCAGGGGGGATTGGCCCCGGAATCTATAAGATTCCCGGACCGATCAGATCCCTCCCCGCGGGGCATCCGAAATTGGGATGTCCCGCGGGGAGGAACCCCCCAGGAGGCCCACAAACCTTACCTCAGCCCCGTTCCATCGGCGCATGCGCGACCCGCGGCCGCGTCTCGCGCTTCCCTCTAGCAGGGCGCGCACCCGCGCCGGCCCTTTGTGAATGGCCGGCGCAGGCGCGCTCCCTGTCAGAGGGAAGCGCGAGACGCGGCCTCTAGCGCTCAGTGCCGGCTCTGAGCGCTGTGATTGGCTGGAGCGGTCACGTGGGAGCGTGGTGAGGTGAGTGTTTCTGGGCTTTCGGGGGGGGGGGTTTCAGACAGCGGGGTGCCCCACCGAAGTGGACCAAAACCCAGGATAGTCAAAATCCTGGGTGTTGGTCCACTTTAAACAGACGGGTATAGGGTTTATGCTAATGCAGCATGTCCAGTAATTTAAGTATTGTTTCCTGCTTGATAGTTGGAAATACAGGCATAATCACTCATAGTAAAAATGAACCCTCCCACGCAGTGGAGACATATGACAATCTGTGCTCATGAACAAACTTACAACTCCAGGTTGATTTTAGTTGTACAACAATAAAATGTAAGAAGGATGGTACATAGTAGATACATCAAAGTCATGTCTTCTTTTCCCATCGCGCGCAGATTGTAACGAATATTAGCCTGTCCGCCCACCTCTACTGCACATTGGTTAATAAACACTGGTAGATTTTAATAAGCCATAGACTGCAGCTGCAGCCCGGTGCAGAGGCCATGGCAATAGAGGTTAGAGAGGAAGACATACCAAGATAGAGTGAATAGAACAAGGAACTGGAAAGGGAAGAAAGGGGGAGGGGGGGGATTGCCCGTGCTCTGCCACCACGTTAATTTCAGTTAGTTCAGTGCCCCCAAGAGGGCATTCGGACAGGCATACTGTCTCCAGGGCTCCCATATGGACAAGAATCTACTGTGGGAGTCAGTCAAAACACTGGTCAATCTTTCATTGAGGAGGAACCCATTCATCCTTGCCGACACTTCTGCCAAGGGGGTGAACTGTTTCCTCCACGCTCTAGCGATGGTTTCCTTGGCCGCCAGGAGTAGATAGACAAACAGCCTATTTTGCTTCCTTGTAAGCTCAGGGGTCCTAAGGTGGAGGAGGGCCACCCACGGATCCTTCCTGATTTTCACTTGGAATATTGCATTGACCATCTTATAAACCTGATTCCAGAAGCGGGCCAACATGGGGCAAGTCCACCAGATGTGCATGAAGTCCCCTTCAGCGTTGCAGCCCCTAAAGCATGTACTGGCCTGCCCTTGATGCATCTTACTCAGTCGGCTCGGTACAAGGTACCAACGGAACAGCATCTTGTATGCTGTTTCGGTAGTCAGTACATTAATAGAGCATTTTGAGGCCGTTGCCCATATTTCCGCCCATCCCTTTTCTGATTGGCAGGGACCCAGGTCTTTCTCCCAGTTTTTCACATAACCATGGGTACTCAAACCACCGTCATTCAGCGCAGAGTACAGCACGGAGATCGCTCCCCTGCGGAATGGATCTCTGCTGCATATTTCCTCGAAAGGAGTACATTTGCGGAATGAGGAGCTCAGTTTAGGTAGAGGTAGCACCCAGTGCCTTAATTGAAGGTATCGAAAAAATTCCCTCTGGGGGATATCAAGCCTCATTTTTAAATCATCAAAGGACCTAAATCCTCTGTTCGAGAGAAGATGCAGTATCCTAGTCACTCCGCGGTCTTGCCACCAGTTGAAGGCTTTTATTCTGTATGCCCGGAGGAAAGTTTGGGTTGTCCCATATGTTTAACAAAGGAGTATGGGGGGACATCAGGGAGGCCGAGTATTTGACCGAGTCCCATACAGAGAGCGAATATCGCATTAGGGGGCTGAGCATTTTAGGCCTAAGTGCTGGGGTGGTCCAGAGTAGACTGTCAATAGGGGTTGGTGAGCAATTGGGAAGTTCAAGAATTGTCCACAACGGGGGCTTAAGGTGGGAGTGCATAGGGATTAGTTGGGCGATTTGGGCTGCCTTATAATATTTTTGAATATTGGGCACTCCGAGCCCCCCCTGCAATTTATGGGAGAACATGGTATGTTTGGATACCCGAGGCCGACCGGGTGACCACACGAAAGCCAATATCTTCCTTTGCAATCCACGAAGCATGTGGATTGGGATCTTAACTGGTAGGACTCTGAAGAGATACATTAACTTGGGGAGCAGTGTCATTTTAACAGCCTTGATTCGGCCCAACCAGGAAATTGGGTAGGTCTTCCATGTCTCAAGCAGCCACGTCAGGGACCCAAACAGGGGCGGGTAGTTGGCTCCATATAAGCCGCCGGGCCATCATAGAATCAGGTTTGTTTCCCCTGGCGTAAAATTTTTGCTTCGCCCAGCGGAGCCTCTTTTCTGCCTGGTCATCTAAAAGCATATTAAGCTCTAGTCTCACATTGTCAACCTCTCTTTTGTTTTTGGAGCTCGGGACTCTCTTCCATTGCCTCTCCCTCTGTTCATATTTTAGAGTGAGGTCTTTAATATTTTTTTGCCTCCCCCATTTCTTAAGTGAGGCTATGCCTATGATGTTACCTCTCATGGTTACCTTCTGGGCCTCCCACAGCGAAATCGGAGAGGAAACCGAGCCGGCATTCAGGGCAAAATATTCCTTGAGGGCCTCCTGAATTTTATCACAGGTGTCCTGAGAGGAGAGAAGTCGAGGAGGAGTCGTTGAGTCTCCAATTGCAAGAACTATTCTAGAGTCCAAAGTAGCAAGGAGCGTAGTTTGGGGGACTAAGATATGGTCGATCCTGCTAAAGGTTCCATGTGGGTTGGAGTAGAATGTGAAATCCCAGGCGGGGGGGTTCCTTTCCCTCCAGACATCACAGAGATTATGAGCGTTGAGAAGCTTGTTAAAGGCAGCGGACTGTGAATCCGAGGCCAGCGGTGTGGCCGCGGATTGACCAGTCCTCCGCCTATCCAGTTTGGGGTTTATTGTCATGTTTGAGACCCCTCCAATAATTAAGACCCCCTTAGTATTATTCTGGATCACGGTCAGTAGGTGCTTAAAAAAGCGAGTTTGAAAGGTATTAGGTGCATAATACGTGACCAAAGTGATCTCAATATCATTGAGGGAACCCTGCAGTATGAGGTATCTTCCTGTCGGGTCTGAGATTTCTTTGGAGCAGATAAAAGGGAGGTTTTTACGGAAGGCAATTACCACCCCTCTTTTTTTTTTCATATGACACTGGAAAGTGATTGCTCAAGTAATTTGGCTTGAGTGGGTAGAGAACCTAGTTTCCTGAAGGAAGACTATGTCGGCCTTACAGGACTTATAGTAGTGAAAGGCCTTGCTTCTCTTGGCAGGGGCGTTAAAACCCTGGACATTATGGGATATTAATTTAATACTCACCCCGAGCATACAGAGTCAAATGGTGTGCACCTGGTGTGGGTTGGCGAGCAGAGCACTAGGGAATCCAGGGAGGGGTAAGGGACAGGGATGGGGGACCACAGGGGAACAAAGGGAGCAAGGAAAAAGCTTAGCAAGATAAACAAACCAAACAAAATTAACGGTAAACCGATATATGATCTTAGACCAATAGCGGTCAAAAAAAGTTCTGCGGATGCAGAAAGCGACCCGTACATCGGGGAAGTATTCACCCCGGTGCAGGTCATTCGGCGGTAGTCCCCGGGAACACAGGACAATACTATTTAAGCAGTGATATCTATTTAAAGCCACAATAAGTTCAGCCCAACAACAATAAAAGTTAAATCCAACATATTTTAGCCCAGCAACGTCCAGAGGGAGCACACCCGCCACCCCCCAGGACAGGCCCAAGCCCACGGCCCGCCCCCAGGGACCCCCCCAGGACCAGCACCCCCCTCCAGCGTCCCCCACAAGGGGGAGCCCGGCGGGCAAGGCCCCCGAGGGTGATGGCCCCCGGGCACGAGCCACAGGACCCAGACCCATCCATCAACCAACGGACAGTGACATCAAACAGTGATATATAACCAGAAAGACAACCGATAAACTATTACAAGCAGTCGTCTCCAGGAAGCAGCTGGGCGAGAGCCCAACCCCCCAGCCGAAGCACACCCCAAAGCGGGGCCCATCAACGCACCCAGCCTGGGAGAGGGGCCCAGAACCCGCCGAAGCCCGGACAACAATGCGTACAGCCCGACTCTATAAACAGTTGGAACAAATGCTAAGAAAAAGAAGAGGGTTAATTAAGGCATAATGTATAACCAATAAGCATCATAAGTTCTAAGGTCATAGCAGGCAATCGCCCAAAGGTTTGCACGTTACCCAGCAGTCGGATAAAGTCCTCATCCCGGATGTAAGGTGGAGCTTGCCGGGTACTCAGCCAGGCGGTCCATCCTCCTGCGGGGGCAAACCCTCTCCCACAGGGGCTGTAGGGCTTGGCGCTTCGGTGACCGCTGCGCGGCCAAGTGGGAGGGGGGGACAGCGAAGTCCGCCGGTATCAGTTTCAAGTCCTTCAAAATCTTCAGCAGTTCGTCCGCGGAGGAGGCCGCGTGATGGCGGCCGGCATGCAAAAATGCTAATTTAAAGGGGAAGCCCCAGCGGTATTTTATTTTATGGCGTTTTAGGGCATCTAGACCTGGTTTCATAGCCCGTCTTCGCTGGAGTGTTTGGGGAGCGACATCGGGGGAAGATCTGATAGGGGTGGTTCTGGAATGACGATTCCCCTTTCTCTCTAGCCGCCAGTAGGATCGCTTCTTTTGTGCGGTAGAAAGTGGGTTTAATCACGATATCCCTTGGAAGACCATTAGGTCTTTTGGGCCCCAGGGCCTTGTGGGCTCTATCCAGCTCCAGACGCTCGATTGGCATAGATGGGATTAGTTCCTGTAGCAGTAGTAACAGTAACAGTAGTAGGTACTATTTTCCAGATCTTCCAATTTTTGCTGCAGCAAAGACACCTCAGCCAGGTAGCCCTAGATTTAGACTCCCCGGCCTCCAGGGCCCCGACCAAGCCATCCATCTTATCCTCCATGGCGCTGGTCCTATCACCCAGAGCTTTTAGGTTGTTAGAGTAGCAGGCAGAAAGTTGGGCCATAGCAGCAGCCAGCTCCTGCTGCAACAGTTCCTTGAACTTCGCCAGCAAATTTGCGTCTCTCACAATCGGGTCCAGAGTCCCCGAGTTGGGACTAACTTGTGGGCCCCGCAGGTCCCCGTCATCTGTATCCTCAAACAGAAGTTGGGACATATTGCTGCTCCCTGGGGAGAGTGACCTCCCGGCCTCCGAGTGGCCCCCCAGGCCCATAGAAAGTGACAGGGGTGAGCAGCTGTGCACTTGGGGGGAACACTCTGAATGGCATGTTGGGGGGCCTGAGCATCGGGCACCCCCAGGGGCCCCATCCAGGTCAGCCTATATGGACTGGGGTTTACCCTCCTCATATATCCAGCCATGGGGGAGAGTGGGCGAGATGGGGGGGCCGTGTGGGGGGAGAAGGAGATCCACAGCAAGGGTGAGCTGTGGTAGCTGTGGGGGACTGGGGATGCCGCAGGGCCCCCACCGCTGAGGAGCGCTCCAGCCCGGGGGAGGGTGGGGGAGAAGGTGAGGCTGACGGGGATGGCAGTGAAGTCTCCCTCCACCCGTCACAGGACCGGGCAGCCCCGCTCACCTGCTGTTGGCCCCGGAAGGTAATGGAGCCAGGCTGCAGAGGTCCCGAAAGCGGCACCGCTTGGTCGGCAGGGCCGGCGTTCGCGGGCCGAGCCTGTCACGGCCGCGTCGCAGGGCCCGCCATGCTGTCCTCTATGCGACTGGGGCGCGGGGAGGACTTGCTCTCCCTCCCCGCCTTCTGCCCCCTCGTTTTGGCGCTGCTTTTGCCCATCAGTGGGCGGAGATCTCCCGGGCGTCTGTCGGGCGGCTCAGGTGGGTAACACTGCTGTGCTGGGCTGATGTGGCTGCCGTCTCTGTGTTCCCAGGTGCAGAGCCACACTAAGAAGCAGCCATCTTCTCCAGTGGCTAGCCACGCCCCCGGACATTTACTTCTACCTGATCATTACCCATGAATTAGATCTGTGGGAATGCACATTCCTGATTCTGTACAGGCAAAAGAGAGCCAATAAGATTTGATATCTGACGTGGTACCTTTAATGTGGGAATGAAACCACTCCGTATTTTGCTAAGGAAATATCTTGATTCTGGGCCAGTAAGCAATGACTTCAGTGGCTCTGGAGGAATTGGCAAATCTGGTTGCCTTGCCTCCAGAGCAGCGCATACCTGGTGGCTTCTTGGTAAACTTTAAGGCACCACAGGAAGCACATAAAACTTCCATTTTGCCAATCACAATCAATCTATGTTTGCCGTAGGCTATGGTTGGCTTATAAGCAAAAGCAGCATCATGCATGAAAGCCCACTTATTAGCACGCTGAGCAACATGATGTGCTCTATCAGTTGGTTTTCTGGTCTGAGTTTGCTGAGGAGATTCAGCAGCTCGACCAGCGGTATGATGTATTTTATTTATTTTCTGACGAGCCTGAGTTTACTAAGGTGTTTCAGTAGCTTGAGTAGCAGCAAGCTGTATTTTATTTTATTTTCAGATGGGCCTGAATTTCCTGAAGATTTTCAGCCACTTGAGCAGCAGTATGTTGTATTTGATCAGCTTGCAGTCTGGCCTGAGTTTCCTCAGTTTGTTTCAGTTTGCGCAGTACCATGTTGTATTTGATTGATTTTCCGACATGCCTGAGTTTCCTGAGAAGTTTCAGCATTCCTAGCAGCAGCATGATACGTCTGATCAGCTTGCTGCCTGGCCTGAGTTTCCTGATGCATTCCAGAAGCTCAAGCAGCAGCTTAGCGTATTTGATTAGCTTGCAGTCATGCCTGAGTTTGCTGAGGAGTCTCTACACCTCGTGATGCAGATTTACTCATGGCCATGCCATATTTCCTGGCAAATAAGCGAGTTTTCTTTGAAGGCATTTTGCTAAATTGAATTTAACATTAGACCCGGAAGATATAGTGGTGTCGTAAAAGCCGAGTACAATGCACTTTACAAATGTGAAATCAAAATCTCACAAACAGAGTGCCTGTAAGTCACTACTGATTTTGGTTTAACTTAGTGGGTCCAAAATATGACACTGAGGTCAGTAAGATGCAGGTTGCCACCCCAACCTGGTAAAACTTTAGTATGTGCCCCAAGAGCAGAATATAGAATATAAAATTAGGCCCTCCCTAGCAACCAATCATATTCCAACTCCCCTTGAAAATGAAAGTAGTATTTAGATTGGTTGCTAAGGCTTCAGTATACCTTCCCAACTACCATTATCTACATTATATACCACCTGTCACTGCATATGAGTAAGGTTGCTAGCTGGCCAGATTTCTTTTACTTTACTAGCCATTGGCCTGACGGTGTTTTTTTACTGGTAATTGAGGATGGGAAAAGTGTGGACTGAGGAGACGCCTGTGGTCAGACACTGACATCATTTTTGTGAGGTAAAATGTGATCTTCAGAACATTCTACCATTTATTTCTATGGGTCAGTTTTTCCCAACACTCACCTCATGGGCTACCAACAGACCTGGCTGCCATATTTCATGTTCTCTCATATCTATATATTTGAATATTGCCAATGCATTCCTTGTATGTATGTAATGTATATACTTGGGGATCAATAAACTGATTCTGATGTAGATTCTTTGGATCTCTGGCTGAGTGCCAATTACCCCCCCTGTGCATTGCTGGGTAGGTTACCCATGTTACTCATTCATTTCTATGGGCCGATCTCCGCCATCCGCCTCCTTTCCTGTACATCTGGCAAGGGCGGGACCTTTGCTTTTACCTTCCTGGGCACCCAATGTACCTGCGTGCCAAATTTGGGTTCAAACCATTCATGGGTTTGGAAGTCTATAGAGGACAGACAGACTGACAGACCGATAGACAAACATTTATTATATATATATATATATATATATATATATATATATATATATACTGAATTCTTATCATTTTCATCATCCATTTTCTTTCCATTTTTTCTACGGCCACCCATAACCCTCAGCCCTTCCAATATGAATGAGCCCAGACATTGTGACCACTGTGGCTTGATGTGCTCACTAAGGCTGGGAGCACTGCGGGAACAGAATGGCCATACAACCACATTTAGAGGTGGTCATGAAGGTATGAGCTAGACAGAAAGGGCAACATTTGATGGACTATTACAGAATCTACAGCACATTGTAGCAGCAAATGCAGGAGAAGCACATTTAAAGTTAGCTTCTTGCAACTCTATCTACTCTAGCCATTGCTCCTTTAATACTGTATACTTTTCACTTTCTGAATGGAGATAGCTAATTGGGTGACTTACAAAACATCAGCACAATTTATTGCAATGGCTGATCCACCCCTTACTTCCCCTCCAGACATCCCAAAACATTTTTTATCTTAGATATGTCTGAACTTACTATATCTTCTATACTGGGGGTCCACTTAAAGTAGACCAAAATTTAAAAAAAAGCCCAAAGGACTTACTCACTTTCCTGACACAGGTCCGGATGCTCCCACAGCACAAAGCCACTTGCTGACGGCCGTGCGGCTGCTTCTGCTAAGCCACTTCTAGGGTCATGGAACTTTCCAACAGGAAAAAAACTGCAGCCCCTTTCCCGGGAACTCGTGCCCACCACCTGCTCCATCACCTCCTGCTTACCATTCCGCCGCTCGCCGAAGGGTGAGAAGCTGACCACTCTCTGTGAGGGGCCACTCGAGAAGATTGTGGGATACATACTCATGGCAGCAGGGGTGCGAGATGTCTGAGAGCCGGCAGAGTGGTAAGGTGATTAGGTCATTAATATAAGCATGCAGCTGTTTGCATGCTTATTAATGACCTTTTTTATATTTAAAAGTAAAAAAATAAAATAAAAATAGACTGTTAGTGCGCTTGAATGCCTGGTAGCCAATGTTTTTTTACAGCTTGTCCCCCGTGGATCGGAATGCATGGGGTAAGTTGTTCTTTAATCCCATACGCATTTATTCCACAGACATGTGAGTGGTCCTTAGACTATCATGGTGAAATCTTTGGGCCAGTAATGTATATTCCATTAATTTCAGTTACTGTTAGCCTTGCAGTGTGCCTAATTTCATATTCACACATACTCTGAATAAATAGTCTCAGCAAAAGCCTTTCATTATTATACCATTAGCAAGCTGGTATTTTGGCATTATTGATGCAACATGCAAACTGACAAGACCAAAATGATTACATTTTAAATTATGACATATCAGTTTGCATCAAATGACTGCACGGAAAGCTTTGGAACCGCATGAGTGATTTTCCGCTGCGGCTCTAATGGAGCTTTCCTGTTAAATTTTACCTTTTAGAAAGATTTTTTTTAGAGATTTTACTGGTTTATATCCGTATTTTTTTTTCAATAATACTTAGGGCATGTTATACATTAATATTATATACACAATAATATTATTATTATTACCATCATGAACCTTGTAGCGAACAATAATGTTGTGCCCAGAAGAGACTTTATATTTAGTTTATATTCAAAGCAGGCCAAAACCCATTGAACTTGTGAAATTTATTCTGCCAAAGCCCCTGCCGATACTCCCTTCTTAGGGTGTAGGACTAGAAATGAATATTGTTGCTCTTCGAATCAACCTGGAACAATTTTTTATTGCTGTCCCTTTACGTAAGTTACCAGGCGATCAGCCATATAATAAGTGTGGCAATGACATCATTTACGCACACAACAAGGGCAATGAATGGAGGAGGCGGAGGTGCCATTATCTGGAATTAAAGTGAAGCAGAAGTGGTGAAAATTGGCAAAAAGTACTCTTCATAGAGGGATCAATTCAGGGCATGCGAGTTAATTTTTGCATGTTTTTATCTATCTATCTATCTATCGCTATTTATCATTCACATTTCACTAGTTTTCATTTTGGGAGTCTAGGAAAGTAGGAACAAGAGGAGTGAAGTAAAAAATGCATGTGGCAAAAGAGTGTGTTATATCACTAAAGGTTGCCTAGTGCAGTATGAATCCTAAGTACATCACTGTCCATGCGTCCTGTTCTGGGAAGACCCATAGTAGCAGGTATGGGGGGAGTGTGTGAGAAGCTGGCACAGTGGGTGGACTACCAACTACAACCCCTGGTAAAAGGCTTCTAAGCTTTCTACAAGATACTAAACATGTGTTGCAACTTTTTAAAACAATTCAGTGGCTTTTTGGGGCATATTGGCGGACGCTAAATGTAACGTTATTGTATTCTTGTATCCTCCAGCCATTAGCCTTAATAGCCTTAGAATTTCATTTAATGAAATACTATTCGTTTGATGCGGATCACATCCAGTTTGTCCTCCAGGCGTCCATGTTCTTGTTGAAACATAATTGTTGTGAAGAGGCACTTCCATGGATTCCCCCTTCTCACCATCCCTGGCCAATTTGTACTTGGGATGGTGGGAGGAGTCCCGCATCCTTGGAGGTCAGAACCCTTCCAGAGAAAGCATATTTCTATACTATCGATATATTGACGATTTGATATTTATTTGGCAGGACACCCCGGAGAGGTGGATGGATTTTGTACAATGAATTAATTCGAATGAAGAAAACCTTAAAGAGTTAGCCCACTTTTTATTAATTTTTTGAAAGTGTATATATATGTGTGTGGCAAAAATGATGTGTTAAAGGTGATGACCTGATCAAGCATTTTTACATTTTTTTCAGTGTTAGCAAATATTATTTTTGGAAGCACTTTTCATCTGTTGCTATTGGTAACATACCACCAATTGCAGATTTGGTGTACAATGCCAATAGCAACAGATTGCAAATAGTTGCACAGAACACTGCTGCTGGGCATGTGTGAGGTTGAATGAGCTCCCTCACTGCAGCAGTGGCCATAGAAGCAGTGTTCTATGTGTACAGGACTCACTTCTCTCTTCTTGGTTTACATTGCCATGGCATTAGGAGGGGACTGAATTTTAATACCCATTTTGTGATCTAAAATCATGCCAGATCTGCAATAGGTGGGTTGAACAGGAAGCCCAGTACAAAAGAGAATTTACGAACATCTGGGATGCATCAGAAAGCAAAACAACATGGGTCAACTTTCCCAGTTGTATAAACATTGAATAAAAGTACATGATGGCTCACCTTTGGGTTTTAAAGTACAATACATAGCATACATAGAACAGACTAAATCGGGACCCAGAGGTGGAGATCGTCACAGTCTTACTTGCCTGGGAATGCAAATAGATATTCCACCTAGGTACTAGAACTCCTCCCCCATCCTTCCACCTTCCTCCTGATTGGCGCAAAGACGTGGCAGGAACAGTCTCAATACACGTGAGTTCCACCATTTACTTAACCCATCTATTCTCTCACAAATGCTAAGCATACAATATTATAAAACTTTTACCAAAATATTCTGCCAAAGATCTCACCCAGGGGTGATGTTGTACAATCAATTGCACCGTGTTCCTCCAAACCAACGCTTCCCACGTCTAATTGCCAATGTGCCCCTCCTATTTGACTCTCTGTACAATCACCCTGCCTTACTGCACCACTTTTTAATATTTTTACATGTCAGTTCAGTTCTATTTACCCCTCCGACTTTCCCCACAGCAGGACAGGGTCAACACCTGATGGTTCTGCAGGCCACATGTGGCCCTGGGATGCCGCTTGAGCTCATGTGATCTAAATCTTCCCTTTGCACTTATGTGCCAGGAAGTGTCACCTAACCTTCCCCCTCACTTCATTAAGGAGCCCTGCATTAGATAATTTTCCTAATGGAGCTCCATCAGTCAGGGGACTGTTTCCTAGTCCCCCATCATACAGAGCTCCATGCGGAAAGTGTATCTCTTAAATATAGGGTTCATGGGCATTGGGAGAAAGTGGATCAAGGTTCCTGCAGACCTGGGCCCCACCTAAATTGCCAGACAGACTTCATTATTTGCACATTGTCCAATATTTCATACAAAAGTAATTATGAATCATAGAATGAAAAGGTGTGTTTGCATGTTATCATTTGACAGAGATACTAAAGAAGACCAATACTTCCACAAACCACATGGTCAGGTCCTGTGCTGTGTGAACGGAGGTCTTTCTGCTTACCAGGCTTTTGGTCACTTGCAACTCCTCAGTGTCTTCTGCTTTAAAAGAGAACCTATCCCCACTCCAACCCCACAGGCAGGTCCAGTGTCACCTCCCCTGAAGGCTATTTCACATCAACAGGCACTTTCACGTTTTTGTGCGGCATTGCACTGGAATCCAGAAAACTCTGCTTATGGGCTGCAGGGCAACAGCACAATGCTAGTCAATTGCACTGCAGATAAAGGGCGTATTTAGGGCAATTTACCTTGCTCAAGGGACAGGGCAACAGGGCCCAAAAATCAGAGCCATTTTAGGTGACTGCCTGAGAAATACTGTAGAGATAAATAGTAGCGCAGGTGAAAACAGAGTAGTGCAGGTGCGTATAAGTCATACTTACCTGTAGATCTCTGCCCCCTCCTGATCTGCTATTTCTCTCTTCATTAATCATCAAGCAGTCCTTCAGACAGCCCTGCTGTCTAGGCCCATCCTGGTATTGGTTGCTATGGTAACCATTTGCTACAGTGCCACACCAGTAGACAGGTAGCAGGTTCATCTGTAGTTGGCCGCTAGTTTAGTTGCCCAAATTTACAGCACTGTGCTGCTAAGGGCTCCAATAGTGTATTAAGAACATATTCATCCACTGCTAAAGAATCTTCTTCATGTTGGCCATGCTGGCAACGTAGGGAGCATTGTCAGCAACTAGCCCTTTGACCCCAGGTTATGTCACAGGCCAATGCATCACCATTGGACAAGAGCTTTGGAGCTGGGAGACATTCTGTTAGCTGCTGACAATCACACCAATAGCAAAAGAGGATTTCCATGAAACAAAAGAGAATTCCATAAAAGTGCTTTGCTTGGCAGGGGAGCTGATGTCCTTAATCTAATCTTAAAGGAGTCAACACTGTAGCTTTACTGTAGGTTCTCTTTAAAAGCATGTCTCATTATATACCGTCTATATGTACTATTTTATTCCTAGTTTAGCAGTAGCTAAAAGCAATGCTACTCAGCATGTGCTAACATCTGAATGTCTGCATGTTTTCAAGTGGTACATCTAGTACATTTTAACTTGAGGATACATATGCACAAATTAGTATGCAAATGTGTTTTAGAGAATTACTTTATAACTTTTTAATTTCTGAATTCAGATTCTGCAAGTTTTAGGCCTTCTTTGCCATGGCTGTCTAAACAAAGCTAGGATCCTGTTAATTTAATACTTAACACTATCCAAAGCAACTCATTGCATTAACTACACTTTTTTGAAAAAAAGTCAGGTGTATGTTAGCTTATGCTGATGAGCTGCCGCTATAGCCACCAGAAAGATGCTAAATGGCGCACTTCATGAATAAGGGTCATAGTGCAATTTGGAAATGTATCAACTTATAATGCAAGGTGGCAATACTCACATCACCTCTATTCCTATTGACTGTCTGGTGGTGGTGTTTTGCTGACAGCATTCCATCCTGGGTCACCCAGTGCATGTAAGTGTAGGTTGTATTGCATCCCCAGTTGCTTTCATGATCCTACACAGCATATGCTTTCTGGCCAGGCTAAACTACAGGGCAGCTTCCGAGGAGCAAATTCTTTTTCTGGATAAGCTGAATATGGTGTATCCATGGATGTAAATTATTGCAATTCTGGTACAAGGCTCAATCCAAGAATAATTAACAGTGGGTGGACAGGGAAGACATTAAATGTGTTTGTTAGAAATGCATTAATTTACACAAATCACCATAGTCAACAATTAAAAAAACAATGTTCAAAGTAAATGGACAAGTCTGAGGTTCCATTTTCAAAAGAAATGTTACAAAATAATTACTGAATAGCATTCTTTTATGTTGTACTCTATTTACCTGATGGATTTGAGAAAAATAGAACAGGAGGGAAATAGGAGGGAAAGCAACGTCAAAGCAAATCCCAGCTTATTTGGCTTGCTAATCCCTAGTTTCTGCCTTTTGGCACCATCATAATCATTAGCACTTCCTTAATAAACAAGAAAAAAAATCACATTGCTACAAATATAGTTTAGAAAGTGCATATGTTTTTCAATATTCTGCATATTCTGAATATTCCCCTCTAAAGATGCAGTGTGAACAGTGTTTCATTTGAGCAGTTGCTCATTACACCCTGCTCCAACTGTGTACCTAGAAGCTAATATCCCCCCTTACCTGATGCCAAGATACTGGGGGCTTTGGACAGTGATTTGAACGTACTGAGGTGGAATAACACATAACCCATATGTTTTCTACACGTTTCCTGCCAGGGAACCATATAAAAAGACCAGAATGGTCAAAGCGACCCTGGCTAAACCAGTGGACAAGTGGATGTGATTTGCAAGACAACAGGGACAATGTCACCCCCAACTCCTCTGCTAGTGCGGCAGAGGACTGATGAGAACAAGTGTCTATGATCCCTCTCCTGCATCTTCTCCATACTCCCTGGGTGGGGATGCGGGAACACCGCCTTTGCCAAGGAGCAATAATACCTGCCCCTCTTTAAGCAAAGGTCACCCCACCATCAGAAAAACCAGATGACAAGGAAGAACCCTCTATTTTGTCTTTCTTATGCCTCTCTTACAATGGCCAAGGATCTCTATATTCCCAGACTTTTCAGCTTTTCAGACCCAGCAACAAAGGGCATCCTTCCCAGATGTGAAGAAAGTGCCAAGGGACATTAAAATTGGTTTTGTGATGGTATATCAGGCAAAACTTAGGATCGTGGATGGGAACAAGAGAGGTCTCCAAATGCAACAAAAAAGCACACAGACAATCAAGAGTCGAATGGCATTTCTTTCACCAATCATCTTACAGGCCTACAACTAGAGATGGGCAAATCTTTTAAAAATTCTATTTGGATGATTCTCTGAATTTCACCAAGAAATCTGGACTTGTCCAAATCAAATTTTTGATAAACCCTTGTTAAAAAATTAAAAAAGCTCACCTCTGTCCTTGTTTCGGCACCGGACAATGCTCTCTGTTGGTTCATCCGTCCCTCGGGTCCAGTGGTGGGTGATTGGCAGCGGGCACTGACAGCACGACCGGCTTCCCCCAGCCTCCCTGGTGCTGTATGTATTGCACAGCAGGAGGCGAGAAGGGGAAGCTGGCCATGCTGTCAGCTGTGCGAGCCGGCTTCTGGTGCTGCTTAGACAGCGTCTGCCTTTAGAGCCCATTGTGGGCTGGAGTTTCAGAGATTTTATCGTCACAAATCCCAAGAAATTTAGTAAAACCTCCATCCACATATTTTTTTATAAATAGTCCTCCCAAATACAGGAGTATCAATGCTTACAAAGTATGTTAAATGATGTTTAATATAAAGAATGATATAATGTTTCAGGGTTGTACTGAATGGGTTAAGTATTAATCATAGCATATCCAGTTTCATTATTTCATCGGTTTTCAAATCAGTAGGTTAATACTTCTTAACATTAGCATATTTTAAAGCAGGAAACCTCCAGATGACTAGGGCTCCTCTAGGGGCCAACCTTGATGGTGACTCTCCACTATCAGTAAAAGGGGGTGAAGCAATTTTCCCATAATCTGCTCAAAGAGGCCTCCCCCTTGATACAGTACTAATGCTTATAAGTTTGATATACTGTATATGCTGTCTAATCTGTTGAATCCTCTTTATGTGGTAATTAGACTATATAACTACCCAGGTTCAACTGAATGTGTTACAGAGACAGCTTTCTTTAACAGTCAACTTATTGACATCTTATTGGTGCATCGTGCTATCTTGAAATCTTCAGTGGGTCCTGTGTTGAGAAAATCCAATTAGTTGAGCTGCGCTCCTGTGTTTAACTATTGCTTCCTCTGTAAGTAATCATTTTAACGTAGAGTAATTTTATAATTTTTTTTTGTTTCTTGACAAATGTCCTCAATTCATTGGTTCCCAAGTCAGTATATATAAAAAAGCTGATCTGGCCCGTAGGTTGAACTGATCCAATTGGTGGCACCTGAGAGCATTACTGTAGTTTACATATAAATAGAACTGAAGAAGTACTCTCCACGATAGTTAATAAATACTGGTAATCCTAAATTATAGATATAAGCTTGGATTAGTTTAGCAATGATTAGCTGAGTGCTAATACCTTTTCAGGGTTTAAGTTTAGGGTATAAACACAGTTTATACTCCTTTTCTCCCTTTCCTCCCAATGCCTTATCGGTCTAATAAGGGGGGTAGGAACTGTAGTAGGGATAGTTGTTACTTTTTGATTGAGTTTGTTTTCCTTTTTCCCTTTATTTTCTTCTTCTCAACTTTCATCTCTCTCTTCCCCTTACATTCTACATCATCCAATTGTACACATTGTACACTCTTTTTCTGTAACTTTTTAACAACTCAATAAAAAGATCCTTAAAAATGTGGATAGCTCTCTGTCACATGTGCAATTTACTAGTTTCTGGTATTTAGTAATGTTTAGGGAGCTTCAACTGTTATATCTGCTATCAGCAATAGATGCTCATGTGCATGCTGACAATAACCAGGGAGACATAATCAGGTAAACAGTTTCCTACAGGTAAAGTCAAGAAATTCTGTATATAGCAAAACGAGGTCTTGCAAACACTCAGTATTCAAAATGTGTTTTCTTTAAAAATAATTTAAGCCCTTCTCTGGATGCAAAGTAAAAACAAAAAAAAAACATGCTTTAGTAAAGTAAAGCACCCCAGAGCACGTGTTCTATACCAATCAGGATATTGTGTCCTTGCATGCTACCTGTTGAGTTCATCCAAAGCAGATTTGTCCATCCATTCTTACCCTTTTAGAAATTGCCATGTCATAGGCTTTGATCAGCTTTACTTTGCAGTAAAATTAAAGAGACAATGTACAGCTTTGCAGGTAATTGGAGGGGAGATCAAAGCCTATGCCAGGGCAATTTCTAAAAGGGTAAGAATGGATGGACAAATCTGCTTCGGATGAACTCTTGAGCTGCCGCCACATGTATGACCCGGCTCTCTCATATCATTTGCCTCTTCCTCTCACCCGGTAACCACTGCTGTTCATCCAGGCCCTTGTCTCCCCGGAGAATGACATGGGACCACTCAAGAAGCAAATCTATCCTCTCTTGTGGGGAGCTCTCGGGAAGACCGGGGTGGTCCTTAGATTCCGGCTCTGTGTGGTTCGAGCTTGGGCTCTGGGCGTTTGTCCAGCCTCAGCAGTGGTAGCCTCCCTATCCATAGTGCTAGCCACCTGGTCTCTCACAGGAACTCCTCACCCAACCTGTGGTGCTGCTGCTGTCCCATACCGTTATGTGCCATGCCCATAACTGGGTCCAATATGTATTGCTGGCACCGCTAACACTGGCCCTAACCCATCTGTGGAAAACAAAATAGATGGGATAAAGATGCCCCCTCCTACACAAAGGTCTTTGCACCCAAAGTGATTGCTCTGATTGCTCAGCCAGCCCTAGAAACAGCCCTTTCCCATGTCATAGTGTGATGGAGTATAGAAATCTATGAACAATCATTTTCCAATGAAATGTAGTTGCGGTTTGCTATAAGGGTCCATAAACCAAACATGTATTGGTGCTGTATGTATTGCACAGCAGGAGGCGAGAAGGGGAAGCTGGCCATGCTGTCAGCTGTGCGAGCCGGCTTCTGGTGCTGCTTAGACAGCGTCTGCCTTTAGAGCCCATTGTGGGCTGGAGTTTCAGAGAAGATTTTATCGTCACAAATCCCAAGAAATTTAGTAAAACCTCCATCCACATATTTTTTTATAAATAGTCCTCCCAAATACAGGAGTATCAATGCTTACAAAGTATGTTAAATGATGTTTAATATAAAGAATGATATAATGTTTCAGGGTTGTACTGAATGGGTTAAGTATTAATCATAGCATATCCAGTTTCATTATTTCATCGGTTTTCAAATCAGTAGGTTAATACTTCTTAACATTAGCATATTTTAAAGCAGGAAACCTCCAGATGACTAGGGCTCCTCTAGGGGCCAACCTTGATGGTGACTCTCCACTATCAGTAAAAGGGGGGTGAAGCAATTTTCCCATAATCTGCTCAAAGAGGCCTCCCCCTTGATACAGTACTAATGCTTATAAGTTTGATATACTGTATATGCTGTCTAATCTGTTGAATCCTCTTTATGTGGTAATTAGACTATATAACTACCCAGGTTCAACTGAATGTGTTACAGAGACAGCTTTCTTTAACAGTCAACTTATTGACATCTTATTGGTGCATCGTGCTATCTTGAAATCTTCAGTGGGTCCTGTGTTGAGAAAATCCAATTAGTTGAGCTGCGCTCCTGTGTTTAACTATTGCTTCCTCTGTAAATAATCATTTTAGCGTAGAGTAATTTTATAATTTTTTTTTGTTTCTTGACAAATGTCCTCAATTCATTGGTTCCCAAGTCAGTATATATAAAAAAGCTGATCTGGCCCGTAGGTTGAACTGATCCAATTGGTGGCACCTGAGAGCATTACTGTAGTTTACATATAAATAGAACTGAAGAAGTACTCTCCACGATAGTTAATAAATACTGGTAATCCTAAATTATAGATATAAGCTTGGATTAGTTTAGCAATGATTAGCTGAGTGCTAATACCTTTTCAGGGTTTAAGTTTAGGGTATAAACACAGTTTATACTCCTTTTCTCCCTTTCCTCCCAATACCTTATCAGTCTAATAAGGGGGGTAGGAACTGTAGTAGGGATAGTTGTTACTTTTTGATTGAGTTTGTTTTCCTTTTTCCCTTTATTTTCTTCTTCTCAACTTTCATCTCTCTCTTCCCCTTACATTCTACATCATCCAATTGTACACATTGTACACTCTTTTTCTGTAACTTTTTAACAACTCAATAAAAAGATCCTTAAAAATGTGGATAGCTCTCTGTCACATGTGCAATTTACTAGTTTCTGGTATTTAGTAATGTTTAGGGAGCTTCAACTGTTATATCTGCTATCAGCAATAGATGCTCATGTGCATGCTGACAATAACCAGGGAGACATAATCAGGTAAACAGTTTCCTACAGGTAAAGTCAAGAAATTCTGTATATAGCAAAACTAGGTCTTGCAAACACTCAGTATTCAAAATGTGTTTTCTTTAAATAATTTTACGCCCTTCTCTGGATGCAAAGTAAAAACAAAAAAAAAACATGCTTTAGTAAAGTAAAGCACCCCAGAGCACGTGTTCTATACCAATCAGGATATTGTGTCCTTGCATGCTACCTGTTGAGTTCATCCAAAGCAGATTTGTCCATCCATTCTTACCCTTTTAGAAATTGCCATGTCATAGGCTTTGATCAGCTTTACTTTGCAGTAAAATTAAAGAGACAATGTACAGCTTTGCAGGTAATTGGAGGGGAGATCAAAGCCTATGCCAGGGCAATTTCTAAAAGGGTAAGAATGGATGGACAAATCTGCTTCGGATGAACTCTTGAGCTGCCTCCACATGTATGACCCGGCTCTCTCATATCATTTGCCTCTTCCTCTCACCCGGTAACCACTGCTGTTCATCCAGGCCCTTGTCTCCCCGGAGAATGACATGGGACCACTCAAGAAGCAAATCTATCCTCTCTTGTGGGGAGCTCTCGGGAAGACCGGGGTGGTCCTTAGATTCCGGCTCTGTGTGGTTCGAGCTTGGGCTCTGGGCGTTTGTCCAGCCTCAGCAGTGGTAGCCTCCCTATCCATAGTGCTAGCCACCTGGTCTCTCACAGGAACTCCTCACCCAACCTGTGGTGCTGCTGCTGTCCCATACCGTTATGTGCCATGCCCATAACTGGGTCCAATATGTATTGCTGGCACCGCTAACACTGGCCCTAACCCATCTGTGGAAAACAAAATAGATGGGATAAAGATGCCCCCTCCTACACAAAGGTCTTTGCACCCAAAGTGATTGCTCTGATTGCTCAGCCAGCCCTAGAAACAGCCCTTGTCATAGTGTGATGGAGTATAGAAATCTATGAACAATCATTTTCCAATGAAATGTAGTTGCGGTTTGCTATAAGGGTCCATAAACCAAACAAAATTCAAATTAAAGACCTTGTAATAGTGGTAAATCCGGGGGGGGGGGGGGGGGGGATAAATCTTCATTAAAATATGAGTTTGCACATACTGCTTTACCATTTAAGTAAATAGACTGTAAGTGAAGCAGTTATAGGGACATTCTTATATCTCCAAGTCACAGGACACAGGATCAGAATATTTGATCTCTAGTACAGAATTCAATTCATGTTCTATTACAAAACCACAAAACATAAAATATCCCAAACTGTGTAAGGAGAGTTTACTCGAAACTGTAGTAAACTGTTTTTCAGCTTCCTTCTGTTTCATGCTTAATATCAGTTTTGAGCCGGCCTTTGATTAGTTAGATTACTAATTTAAAAAGACAGAATCCGGCTTTTAAATTCCAGAGCAGTCCTCTTTGCCCAGAAAATGTCTGGAAAATACCTAATCAATTTGTTCATTAGATGCTCCCCTAGGCCCAGCAAAAGTGTTTAACTTTGCTGCCCAGTACTAAATGATTTTATACATTTAATTACAAACATTTTTTTACAAATAATGTATTTAGAAATATATAAAAACAGTCTAATAAATAAAGTGGTATACGTTATACATTATTGACCATCCTGATTATTTTCCAGTGCATACAGTAATCCATCTGTATTCATGTCACACTGAAAAGTGTTAACTTTTTATTTTATTAAGGGTCCCTAATATGCCTCCTGACTGAGACCATCTGTCTCTTCAATGGAAGGCTACAGGTGGAAGAGCTTCTTACCGTTTATAAAAGCCTGGGATAGTTTCTGGATAAAGTGGCTTTATGATATCGGTCAACATTTAAGACATAACATAAAATCTGGTTATTTCATTAAACGTAAATATAATGTTCTAAAATGTCTACACAAATGGAACTTGCCATACCTTCTATAGTTAAATCCGACCTAAATCCTTCCTTGCTACTCCCCGTCAACAGGGAGACTTAACTAAATCTACCACCTCATACCATCACTGAGCCCTGCACTAGAGTAATGCTCACCATTCTTAGCAGAGCTCCATTTGACAAGGAACAGGAAGCAAATGCCTACAAACTTGGCTGTTTCCTGTCTCTTTCACACAGAGCTCTATGAGGAAAAGTGTGAGTACCTTCTAAATTCGGCTCATGGCCAGTGAGTGTAGGTTCTGGAGGCCTGTAATTTATTGTAATGGAAGGAAGAGGAAATCAGGCTCTGTCATCCCCGATACACTAAACCTTTCACCCCTGGATTCTATTCCTTCCATGAGAGAATAAACCACAAGTTTGGTGGGAGTTTTATTCAACGTGGGTGTATAAGTGACCCCTCCTCTCATTAGCCAATGTGTTTATATGAGGGGCTGCACGACAGTCACTATCAGCATGGGGACTTTTCATGTTTTTATGTTTTTAACAGATAAGTAATAGTTACATTTTAGGGTTACTTCAGCTGGACAACAATGCATGTATAAACATGTTTATATGGGTTTTTAATAAAACACAATTTCATGATAGTGCTCCTTTAAGCCTGATTAATGGAAGCTCTTCTAAATTACTACACGGTACATAGATATATTTTAAGTTCTCTGCTTTAGTAGTACAAGATGATCGGATCCCGTTGTACGTCTTATAATGAAACATACATTTTTATGAGCCTCCAGTTTTTGAGGAAGGGCACATTTTCCAGCTTTCCCTTGTGTAAATTTACAGGTCTGAATATGCATGTTGCAACCCATTTCCCTACAGAGAGTGCAGGAAGCCTGTCTGGGAAAGGGTTTCCATTTCTGCGTTGCTGGATCTGCTGGTACAATGCTAACAAGTACTTTTCCCAGCCCGCAGCCCTGCAAAGCTCTAAGGCTTTCTGGACAGCTAAAACCACTGTGAAGGTGCTTCTACCTTGGATCGAGCAGTGCTGATGATGAGAAAGCAGGGGAAGTAGCCACCCCATCACTTACGACAAGCGCTAGAATAAAATCTGTGCCAGTATCTTTCTATCAACAGTGAGAAGGCTGATGGGGCAAAGGATATCTTTTGACAGAAGGATCAGAACTGAGCCCCTTTATGAAGAGAGAAAGGGAACCCTCTGCCAGACAGCAGTTAAAGACCTCCACCAAATGTGGTGCCAGGATGGTCTTAAAACACTTATAAAATTTGAAGCCTCTCCTGTGCATAAGCCAAGTCATGGTGTTAAAGTAATTTCCGAAGACTACCGGTTAGGTTGGGAAAAGGAACGGTTGATCTTTGCAAAGAGCTGCACACCCTAGTGGCTACAATGCACGGTGCTGCACACCCACCACAGAGCACTGCGGGCATGTTGAAGGCTGTCACATAGGGTGCAAAAGTGGAATGGCAGCATGGTAATCATGGCCAATTTCAGACATTAAAATTAGCATGGCTCAGGAGGTGAGTGTATTGGAAGACCTCAAGTCACTTTTGACTGGAGGTTTGCCTTAATATCAGCATATGCATAATACAATGAGGTGCCCATGGCCATTTCTTTATTTTTTTGTGTTAAAGTGATTTTTGATAAATGGACTTGGATGTCCACGCACAACTCACCCTGCATTTTTGAGAGTGGGATGGATAATGGACTGTTTAATTATGCCATTTTAGGCTTCTGAGTTATCTATCTTTGTTATCTAGAGGGAGATCCTTTATCAGTATACTCAAGGAGGTGAAGGAGTTGGCAGATGTATTTTTTGACTGGAGGTTTTCCTGGGCCATGGATGAATTTTGTAGTGTAAAAAATTGTTGATATGCCTAAAAATGATGGTCAAATGTCCTTCCCATTAGACACTTTTTTTCATAATTCATTTCCCAGGAGTCCCTTCTTCCACCAAAAACCTTTCCATAACATATTCAAGCCATTTATAAATGTGAAGGTTTTAGTAATGCCCATCTTTTTATTACTATCCATTAATATTTGGAGAGGCTACGATTTTACACGCAACAGTGCTTGTTGTTTATTG
This sequence comes from Gastrophryne carolinensis, assembly GCA_027917425.1. Lineage (NCBI taxonomy): Eukaryota > Metazoa > Chordata > Amphibia > Anura > Microhylidae > Gastrophryne > Gastrophryne carolinensis. The sequence continues at coordinate 222,172,641 of CM051234.1, forward strand.
ATTTTGAGAGGCTCTCAATACTCATGCACATCTGTAGTCTCTCTCCAAATCTTAATTAAATCTCCCATATTGTCAGCTGTAAACAATATTGTTAAGCAAACCATTATAGGTGAGAAAAACAATTTTAAAATATATGAGTAACGATGATGTGTTGTCTCTAAAGTGATCACTGGATACGGATGCTGTTGCCATGGTAATAGAAGTCAAAGCATTGGTTGTTCTATTTTTTCACATCAACCATTGGAATGCTATATGAGTCACTAAACATAAAATCAAAGTTATATATTTAACTTTCAAGACGTATGCCGCTGAGCATGATATTAAAAACAATTCAAAGGAAAAAAAGGAGATGTGTGGAAAAAACGTTAAGATGTGGACCACAAATTGGAAAATATTTTTGGTTTACTCATTCTACTCTAAATTGAGCTAACATATTGAGAAAATAAATGAAGATCCACTGCAAGACATAACTGACGTGAGATGAATAAGGGAATGTGAGCTGTAATATTTTATATAAAGCAGTAAAATACTGCAGCAATGGGATTTTGGTAGCCTAAACGGCAAGCCTTAGGGTTTCAGTAAGGCCTCTTTAGAAAAATACAGACTTTGGAATTACTGAAATTAAACGGAGGATACTTCTTTAACTCACTGGGGAACACTTCAAATTTCCTTTTTTTGTTTCGCAATAGGCTACTTTTTTCAAACTAAATATCTCTTTCATTAGAACTAATCTGCCTCTTACTTGTAGAACTTCCCATCATAGGTGCAAGGAATTTTCTAAAAAACTTTGTTGTAGATTCAGTGAGAAAGGATCTCAAAGGCTGCCAACCTCAGCATCTCCAGATTCTCTTAGAAGAGTTTGGTTAACCCCCATAGGTTTGAAGAAGGTCTGCAGAACCAAACATATTACAGCAACACCAATTGAGTCCCACCTATACCTTGGGAAATGTGGCTACTGTACAATGTTATGGTATAACATTGTCAAGCTGATAACATGTTATGTGCTCCTTCTATATTTCACCTCAGTAAACAAGCCTTCCATGATGCTCCGAGAACTGATAATGTTTACATATAGGCTAAATAAGATAAAATATATCATGTTTTGTTTTAAATAACAATATCCCTACCATGCTCTGCAATCAAGATATTGCCTGTATACTACCATGTCAGTAATTGCCATGTGTTAAAAACATTGTTCTACATGGATTAAGAATAGCTGACCTCGGTTGCACCTGCTAAGCTGGCCGGTAAAGACCCATGGTTACTAAAGCTCAAGCCGAGGCACAGCAAATTTACTCTAGTCCACTAACTGAACAAGTACAAAACAAAGAAAAAAAAGGGGCTTAAATGTGTGGAGTGACATTTAGGGACACATGTACAATAAGCCAGATTGCAAATAGTAGGTGTTGTGCTACCGATGAAACATCTATGGTTTTTGTTCTCAAGACAGTGAAATCAGTTTGCTAGAATAATATATTGTTCTGAGCTACAAGTAAATAAAATAAATCATAAAAAAGTAAGTTAAAAAATGTTTAATTAATAAAAATTATTTTTAATTATTTTATTATACACTGCTACCCTGGTATAACACGATCTGAGGCAGATTCTGGTATAACGAGGTCCAGTTTAAATATACAATACACTTATACTCTGTATATGATGCCTTTGTTTTATATAGCTAAAACACAGTCCCCTTTATTGGCGCCAAACAACAACAAACAGTGTTATATCGAGGTAGCAGTGTAACTTAAAAAATACCCAGAAAAGTGCAGATTTAATTTATTGCCTTGCATCCTTCATATTGTGTTCTATAGGAGTGAGCCTTTCTATGGCAACAAAAGGGAGGTTAGATTGCTGACCTGTGCACAAAGTGCAAATATAGGTTTCCTTCAGTGTGCAAGTGTGCTGAGGGTAAAATAGTTTAGGAAATACAATTGCCCATTCTTTCTTATACATGTCTCAGTGTGTTCCACCTGCCAGTACATGCCACCCTGTAGGAAACATTTGCTTGGAAAAGGAATATGCATTTGAACAATTATATAGTGGCAAATTAAGAACATTTGACAACAGACTATTTTCTATAATGATGATACAATGCAAGTTGAGAATATGTTGCTATCACACTAGGGCTAAGGGGCAAAAGATCTCAATAGATGTGTCGCTAAGTCATTGTCGCTCCAATGTCATTCTGTAATAGCGATGTCATTATTGATCGATAGTCCATCCAAGACCTTTCACCTTCTTGTAAACTAACAGCCATATATTTTCTAATCTAATTTTATTAGCAAAGTGATCACCCATCTTTTGAGAGTGACAGTTGTTTCAGTTGAAAGATTTCCGCAGAGGCAGCATATAGCAAAGTATTTTGTTTTCTTTTATCTGCCAAAATAACTCAATGTGCTATAACTGAAATGACCTGCAAAGTATAAACTGAAATGTCTTGTCAGCATCATGTAAAAAGCCTTCAGGGAAGCAAGAGATAAGCAGCAATATTAAAGAGAGCAAGCCTACGACGGGAAAATCTCCCTGTTGCCATTTTGTGAATGCTTGAAAGGTTATGGCCCATTCTTGCAAATCAACCTGTTAAGAAGACGGGCAACAGTCAATCTGCCATCTTAAGCAATGTAATACACAATGACACAGTGGGAGTGCAAATGGCAAAATCTGTACAGGGAAAAGGAATAAAGGAAATGGAGTTGATGAAAAAATCTATGGTTGCAAATCCCGGCATTTCAATTAGCAGTATCTGGTATGATCATGTCACTTATTTCCTTAAAAGAAATGCCACTGGAAATTGGCTAAAAATAAGTATCTGCATAAGCACAATAAATAGCAAAAAAGGATTACTTAGATACAGTGGGAGGTAGTGGTCAAGTGGCCCCTCCACCCACCTGGTACCACCGCTGCTGCCTTTTGCGGCACAGTGTGGCTGCTGTTTGAATTAGGGAATGCTTAGAAGCAAAGCAGCGGAAGGGAAGGAAGAGGAGGCAAGGGAGGCACAGGAGCCCTAAGTTCATGGAGCATAGAACACATCTTAGAATGAGTAGGAGTAGGCTTTCATTGGTCATGAAATGCAGAGAGTCAGTGCCTGGCCACAAAGAGTTCAGCAGCAGCAGGAGCACTGAAAAAGTAAAGCAAAATCATCATCATCCTGCAACAGTCACATCCTGTTTTTCACTTCGACAGCTGGGTCCTGCAAAAGCTATGCCCCACATGTGTCACCCCCCCCCGCCAGATAAAGTAACTAGGTACTCCACTGCTTACATACCCTATGATGGTTACAATCTCCACACTAACCATGAAAAAAGGGTCACAGGGTTTTGAATATAAAGTTTTACAGTTACAATTATAATTTCCTGCCTCCAGAGCCAGCATGAATACAGCAGAAATAACTGCTCAGATTTCTGCCCAAAACACTGCATGACGGGTAAAAACCATCTTCACACTGCAGTAGTGATAAACAGCTAATCCAGTAGAAGCAAATTCAGTAGAATGGTATATTGAAAGATCCATCATGTTTGTTTTTTTTTCCTTCTAGCAGGAGTTTTATAAAGTATATACAATAAAGCAGCTGATAACACTATACAAGTAAGCAATCAAAGCAACATAACAGGGCCTTAATCTTAGGCTAATGAAAATAAGAAACTTCACTATCCTAGGTTAGGGATGCCCCACTGTGTGAAACCTGCCAGAACACCGGGAAAACTCACCTCTCCTTGAGCCCACTGTGCAGGCATGTCTGCTCCTCTAAACAGATTCTCCTGCCGTGCATATTAATGTGTGGTTAGAGAAGCTAAATGAAGAGCCTAGCTTTATATATACCAGCAGCGCTCAGCATCTCTCTCTCCCTTCGCCTGTGCGTGACCCCGCACAGCCATTCAGTGGTGGTGGGCACAACACGAAGGGATGTGAGTTATGGCGGTGCCGGTCGACATGTGCAATGGGCTGGGGGGAAAGGTAAGAATTTCGAGAGCCATGGGCACATACACAGATCAAAATGCCCCCAGGGGAACGAGTACGCCTTCCCTGGAGTCTATGAGAGTCTATGTTGCCTATGGTCCACTTTAGGGTGATTGCATGTTACCTAGAAGCAAGACCAGATCCAAGCAACCTCTAGGGAACGTGTTGGTCCTGCTAGACCAAAGACAACTTAGCAAGTCTGCTCATGAATTCCAGCAGTCAGTTTTCTGGAGAAATATGGAAGCTTGCTGTGCTGTCGACATGGAGGAGACCAACAAAATCCGTCTACCCCTACCTGAGGGTTGAAGCCATAGCAAGGCTCCAAAGTTTGCCCTCATTTCAATTTCATTCCTCCAGGACCAAGCAAAAAGTTGGTCTAACGACCACCCTGTCCCTTGGTTCTCTTGGTGTGAGCGATCATTGCAAGCCACAGCGGTCACATAGCTGTCTTCGGCCACAGCAGAGCATCTTCATGGCATATAAAGCTGTGCCATGGCACATAGTGTTGAAGCATGATACATAAGGTTCTTATATATAGTTAAGAGTTTTGAAATGGCTCATTTTACACTGTTACCACCTGGTATAAGGTGGGTCCAATTTAGCACGTTAATTTCACCTCCAAATCTCTTTCTCTCAATATATGTAAATACCTTATATATTCTAATTGAAACTGCTTTCTTGTTATTTTTAGGCCTTAGCTGATCTATGAAGGGCATGGGATAGCACAGCTTTATCACTCTGCTGTAGTCATCTATGGGACCACTGCTTGCTCCCTTATTATTTACGTTGGGATTACAAGTGTTTTAAGCTCATGACAGGGATACTTTAATTAAAATATACTTCATAAATAAGATTTCACATGCATTTTCTACTACAGTATCTATGCACTCAAATCATTTAAGAATCAATTTGGCATACCTGAATCATTTCAGATGAATCCAACAGGACAATTAGTGTGATTACCGTTTCCTGGGTGCCTTGGCCCTGTTGCTAGATATGCTTTATACATATTTTCACTGATCATTTAACACAAAAAGTGATGTTTATTTCAGAACTCCAAAGGCAATCTATATAATTTATTCTCTTCTCGACATGACATCCAAGCAATTACATGCAACCCAATTTGTCGTGCTATACATTAACAGGCAGTCTAATACATTTCTGCAACACAGTTAGTCAGTGCGACATATCTAGCAGGTAAAGCTCATATACATGCTAAGCAGGCTTTAGGCCTTTTCCTTTCTCATCTGTCTTTTTGTTTTTCTAATGTTACTGAGGGAAGAATAGAAAAGTACCTCATTTACTTTAACACAAGGTCTGAAAGCTTAGTCTGTAAAACGTGTCCCAAAATCTAATCTAATCTTACTTCGAAGTAACATGATTAGTATTCAAGGAGAAAGAACTTGGACAGACACCCAAGTAATAGCAATTACATAAACTTCTGTAGAAAGGTACGTAAGAAGAAGAACAACTGCGCTTTTACCGAGACATGCATTAAAGAGGAGCAACCATGGTCTAGGGTCTAAAGACTAGTCAAAAGAGTCCAGGGCTGGTGGTCCCACAGGACGTCCTGAATTGGGATGCACTGATTTCATCTGTCTTCTGGCATAAAGAAATCTAACCCATCACCATGAGTTTGCCTGTTGCCAAATCAGTATCAATTCAAAATCATAATCTTGTGGAGTTCCTCTAATCTGTTTTATATATAAAATGTTTTTACTGCCAGGTTGTAATGCTGTAAAGAGGTTCTTTATTTCAAGGGGTCTTTTCATTTCAGACTTAGAGGCTGATTCATTACTAACGCCAGGTATCGGCAGATGAGCGCCTGTAAAGCGACGCTTAGAGCGACCTCTGACCGCTGTAAACATGTATCGGCGCTGTAACAGAGCGCTTCAGTTGCTGAAGTAACCTGCCCGGCATTGATGAATGTGATGTGTGTTGGGCGCTCTAACACCAGTACAGCACTGTAGTGAGCGAAACGTAGCGCCAGCTTAGTGCGACCGACTCCAAACCATACTTATCAAAAGGAACACACACACAGCGTCAGCGCTCTAAAGCTGGACGCTGTAGCATAGAGCGCCAGACGCTGTGTGATTAAAGTGTGTTTTTGTACACATATACACCTGTAACAAAGCGAAAACACATGGAATGACATTGTTTTAACACTGTGACATTAACACTTTAGTGCCAGACCTGTAATGACAATTCTGCATAAAAATATAAAAAGTCAAATAAGTTACTAAAAGTGTTTGTTTGCAGCCAGGAATGATTTGAGCAAAAGAAAAAAAAATGTCAAACACGCTGTTTAACCCTTTAAGTGCCAAGCACATAACACTTACGAGCTGGCTTGTCCGGGCCTTAAGTGCCAAGCCCGTAGGTGTTACGTGCTTGAATTTTCCCGCTGTTATTTAAAAAAATAATGTAAAAAAAATACTCACCCAACCCCTCTATGCATCCGGCCGGGTCTCCTCTTTAATTTGGTGCCATCCGATCCCCCGTGGGGGGGTCGGATGGCTCCAGTAGAGCCCCCGGAATAGGGCCCCCCCTGCTTCTGCAGCAGCAGCTGCTAACTGTAAAGAAAAAAATACACTGGGGGGGCCTCCGATCCCCCCCCCAGCCTCTTCTGTGGCGAGGAGAGGGCAGCAATCGCCCTCTCCCCCCACTTCCTGAAACGTGACTGCTAGCCCCTGGGGGCGGGGTCGGGTGACATCATTGTGGTTTCACCAGCAGCCGGCTTCTTAAGTCCAGCACCCGAGACAGAGAATCAGTCTGCTTGGGTGGTTGGAGGAGAGAGGCGGGGAGGAGGAGAGGGCTGAGATCGCCCCCCCTCCCCAGGCTCTCTCCTCCAAACACCCGAGCAGACTGTCCCGGGCTGGTAATGCTGGGTAAGGGGGACCCCATTTAATTTTTTGGGGATTTTAACCCTTAAAATTCCCCAAAAAAATGGGGATGGGGGACCCTATGTCATTTTTTTTTTAAAATTAAGCCCTTATGTTCTGTCGCCCAGCAGCTGCAGCAGGAGAGCAGAAGCCAGACTGATCAACGTGGGACACAGGGATGGATGGGAGGTAAGCATTAAAAAGTATTAAAAAAATAAATAAATAAAATATTTTTTATGCTTGTTTCTGTGTTTATTTTTACACTTAACACCTTGTGAACTGGTAAGGGATCCATGAGATCCCTATACCAGTTCACAAGGCTGGGAAGCTGGCAAGTCACCTGCGGCTAGCGGGTCACTTGCCGTTAACCCCCGGCACCCCAATTACCTGCCTCCCCAAAGCCCAGGGGGGGGGGCAGAAGAGTCTGGGCCATGGCTATGTGGGCTTGTAGCCTGCAGGGTGGGGGGGCCACCAAAGCTATCCCCCTTGCACAATGTTCTACAAGCCCCCATAGCTGGTCCAGGGCTGGTTATGATGGGTAAGGGGGACCCCATATCATTTTTTGGGGGAGTTTTAAGGGTTTTTAACCCTTAAGTCCAGCACCCGAGACAGAGAATCAGTCTGCTCGGGTGGTTGGAGGAAAGAGGCGGGGAGGAAGAGAGGGCTGAGATCGCCCCCCCTCCCCAGGCTCTCTCCTCCAAACACCCGAGCAGACTGTCATCGAAGATCGCCGGGGGACAGAGGATCGGACGTGAATAAAGTAAAAAAAAAAAAAAAAAAAAAAAAAGACATTTTTTTTCTTATGTCTCTGTGTTTATTTTTACATTTAACCCCTTGTGAACTGGTAAGGGGTCCATGAGACCCCTTATACCAGTTCACAAGGCTGGGGGCTGGCAAGTCACCTGCAGTAGCTGCAGGTGACTTGCCATTAACCCCCGGCACCTCTATTACCTGCCTCCCCAAAGCCCAGGGGGGGAGGCAGAAGAGCCCAGGCCCACATAGGCTATGTGGGCTTGTAGGCTGCAGGGTGGGGGGGCCACAAAAGCTGGCCCCTCACTCTGTTCCTACAAGCCCCCATAGCTGGTCCCGGGCTGGTAATGCTGGGTAAGGGGGACCCCATTAGATTTTTGGGGGATTTTAACCCTTAATGCCCGGGGGGGAGAGAGAAGAGCCTGGGCCATGGCTATGTGGGCTTGTAGCCTGCAGGGTGGGGGGGGGGCCACCAAAGCTGTCCCCCTTGCACCCTGTTCTACAAGCCCCCATAGCTGGTCCAGGGCTGGTTATGATGGGTAAGGGGGACCCCATATCATTTTTCGGGGGAGTTTTAAGGGTTTTTAACCCTTAACATTCCCCAAAAAATGGGTCCCTCCCAGGAGGGGGGACTCTATGTCATTTTTTTTTAAATTAACCCCTTATGTTTATAGTGTGGATAGTAGTAGTATTTTATTTGTAAATGTTATAAAGGGCTATTTTCAGTTTAGGGGGTCTCCTGGGCAAGAATGGGGGGGCTACCAATACATATGTGGTACCGTTGTAATCGGAAGAAATGGGGCTTTCACATGCAATATGGTTTTCTCTTATAAAGTAAATGTTTTATTTAAAATAAAGGAAACAATTTTCTAAAAAATAATTTTTAATTTTTTTTGTTTTTTTCTACGCAAAAATATTTAAAAAAACAGTCGAAAAATTACAAACAAGACATTTCATGTTAAAGCCTAAACTCTGCTGCAAATAAATATATAATTTTCCTGGAAATTCCTCCAAAAATCATGGTTAAACATGGTGCAAAATGGTGAAAAATTACCTGTCAACAGAGGGTGAAAAAATTTCAAGTAGATGGGCAATTAAAAGGGTTAATAGTACCTATGCATGTGCGGTATTGTTCTGCTCGGGGGATCTTGCACTTTCAGATTTAGCTTCTTTTTTCTTGTTTGCATATAGATTTTTTAAGAAAAAGTGTTTTTGATTCTGTTTTTTTATAATTTTTTTGAGGGTAACCTCTTGCAACCTAAGAATTCTGCAAGGGATTACTTCTAAAATGATGAGCCCACTACAACAAGCTGGGTACGCTTAGAAAGCTTAACATATGTTCTTTCAGGGAATATATGGTTTCTGGGGGGTATTCCAAATGTAAAGGGTTGTTTTGGTAGAAAAAGTACAAGGTGCGCAATTTGTCTGCAGAGCTGAAATTTTCAAGTAAAATTACCCTTATGCACATGCTTTACTTTGAGGTGTTTGACAACTCTTTCCTTGACAGTAGCTATGCATGTTGAGCATTATTCTGTTCAAGGGATGTTGCTTTTTCAGATTGGGCTTGTTTTTTCTTGTTTGCATATTTTTAGGAAATTTTTTAGGAAAATATGAGTTTGATTCTGCTTTTTTATTAATTTTTAGTGAAACTCTGTGCTACCAAAGAATTCATTGAGGAATTTCTTCCAGAAAACTGCACCCATGTAAACAAGCCTGGTACACCTAGAAAGCCTGAGGTGTATGCTTTCAGGGAATATATAGTTTGTGGGGGGTATTTCAAATGTAAAGGGTTGTTTTTCTTGAAAAACTGCAAGGTGCGCCTAGCGCTTAGCATATTTGTATTTTATCTGAAAATCTCCTAAAGCGCTGTTTCAGTTTGGGGGAGTCTCTTGGGCAGGAAAGGGTGTCCACCAATACATATGTGGTATCGCTGTAACTGGGAGAAATTAGGATTTCACATGCAATAAGATTTTATTGACTAAATTACTTTTTTTATTACAAAACACACTACAAATTGTAAAAGAATAGATTTTTTTTTTTTTTTTTGCACATATTTCACTCCAAAATATTGAGAATACACCTAAAAAATTACAAAAAAGACATTTCATGTTAAAGCCCAGATTCTGCTGAAAAAAGAATATATAATTCCCTGGGAAATCCCTGGAAATCCCTTCAAAAATCACAGCTGAACATGTGGAGCGCAAAATAGTGCAAAAGGGTCTGGCAACAGAGAAAGATGAATGCTCCAGGTAGGCTGGCACTTAAAGGGTTAAACACAAGCAAATGAACGGCCAATGAAATGTATGGGAGAGAGACTGTGAGCGAAAGGTAATACCTAGCGCTCTGGAAGCTAGAGCGCCGGCGCTATACGCTGAGCCGCCTGTAATAATACATCGGACGCTACATGGCGCTGTTAAGAAGCGCTCACCAGATTTGCTTTCATAAATGGGGTTTTGCGTACAGCGCCCGGCGTTCACCAGGCACTGCCTGCCGCTACGAGGCACTACCTGGCGCTATCCTTTCTTAAATAATCCCCATAATCCGCAACCGAAAAATCTATTTTGCCTGGATGTGAGGATGATGACCGAGTAGAAGATACCAGTGATAGAAATCCACCAATGGCTTGTTTGTTTCTTTTGTCAAGTGGCGCTGTCAGTTGTTCTAGCAGAAAGCAGCTCTCTGTAACACTTTCATCTACTAAAGCAAGGTGTGTTGCAGCAACACAGACTATTATAGTGGCTCAAAACCCACGCCACAATGGCCCTGAAATCTATAAGATTCCAGGGCCGCTGAATTCCCAGAAACTCACCTTCTTTCCCGGCGAGCCACGAGCATCCGCACTATCCCTTTAGCAGGGTGCGTACCCATGCCAGGCATTTGTGAGTGGGGGATGCGGCCACCAGCTCGCTGATTGGATGAGAGGGCTGCACATGCGCTGTAGGACTGGGGAATAGTGAGTGAGATCGGGCAACCTGGGGGGTTTTACACAGTGGGGCATGGACCAAAACCCAGGATAGGGTCCAGCTTAAAGAAGTTATATGGCTTCTGCAACAACAGTTGGAACCAACAACATTTTTTGGATTTTTTGCACTGAAAAAAACCATGCTGCAAGCTGAATTTTATTTCTCTGAAAAATACATTCTCTATATTTTGCTTACATTTTCTGTTTAAAAATATATTTAAACTCCCTGAGCCAACCAGCCCAGGCACCAGGCATAGCAGGCGACCTAGGGCTCAGAGACCGACTGGCCTCCCTTGGACTTGCCGATTAACCAGCCCCTATGCCTTTTGGTATGGGTCTAAAGCTCTCCCCCCCAGTATAAAAGCTCTGCTCCTCCAGCTACTGCCATTACCCTTGGCTGGATGCCATGTTCCCCTTGATTCCAGATGCCGGAGAGGGACAGAGATCTGCATGAGATGTAGTTAAAAGTAGAAAAATAAAAATGTTTGTGTGGTCTTTAATTTTTATTTTGGGTTTACATTTGAAATGTTAATGAGTCCCTATACCAGCTCAATGGAAAGGGCAAGCCAGAAAATCCCCCTGCATGCCCCTCCCCTTCATAGATGTATTTAGGGGTGGGAATACTCAGAGGCCCTGCCTCACACCCATAAAAGGCTCTCTCCCCGTCTTCCAGCAATTGCTCCCCCATCTTAAAGAGGCAGGTGGCAGCGTCTGCATCAGATGCTGCAACTGGCTTTGAAGGCGCCAGTGATATTCAGGGGACCCCTATACCAGTTCACAAGATGGGGGTAGCATATCACCTGCTGGGACCAGCTGGTACTGTCGTCTAACTACTTGCACACCATCTTAGGATTTTGGGGGTGTGGAAGAGCCTTTCCCTATAGCTATAGGCCTTCCAAGGGTACCAATGGGTGCACCAGACCCATACTAGAGAGCATAGGGGGCTGGTTAATCAGCATTACTCTGCTACAGCATTAGCATGGTATTTATAACAATGTTACTTTAATTTGCACATTGTATTGTAAATATTAGAGATAACTATTCAATTGAATTTTTGAAAGTGTCAAATGTCAAGGTGCTGAGCTGATTTAGTATGATGTTAGAAAATGTGGTTTCACTATCTGCAATTTGTTGCCATTGGTGACCTGTACACTAAGAATACAGATGCAAGTCCTGCACACACAGAACACTGCTTCTGGGCATGCGTAAGGTTGAGCAAGCGCCCTCACCTCATCAGCAGCCATAGCAGCCGTATTCTGTGTGTACAGGGTTCATGTCTTTCTTCTTGATCTACAGACTTGGTGTACATTGCCAATGGCAATAGATTGCAGGTAGTGAAAACTGCTTCCATAAAACACACACTTTCTAACATAAAATACTAGATAAGCTCAGCACCTTGAGGATACCATCAAGGCAAAAAATATAAATTTTAAACATTCAATTGAATGTGGACTTACCCTTTATTGCTGGCCCCAATAGGGCGATTCAGCATGTAAACAATGGGCCTTTATGGAAAATCAATATTGTTAATAATGTTGCATATATAAATATAGGAATATATAGCAATAGAATTCATGCCATGACATCAGTGGGAAGGCCTGGGGCAGGTATTCAAAGTATATAGTATCAGCATTCTGAGACCAACAGGCCCAGGGCAGGAACTGTATTCAAAGTAGATAGTATCAGCATTCTGAGACAATAAAGCAAAAAAAAAAAAGAAGACCAGTCATCAAAGAGAAGGGAGACCAGAGATCAAAGGTTTTTCTGTGTATAACTGGGGGGAGCCTTAGGTGGCAGGGGGAGAGCAAGGGGAAGGAAGGCTGCCAGCGTGACAGTCCGCTGGTGGGTTACTTGGTCAGGATGGTAATGGTATGAGTTGCTGGTCAGGTAACTGCCTTAATCATTGGATATATGTATGGCGGTCTCAGAACTGTATTGTATTTTATTGTAAGATTTGATTGTATTTTGTGTTATTTTATCAGCAATATATATATATATCTCTTTATTTACAATTTGTCTCAGTGTCCTTCGCATATACTACAGTCTTACAGCCTTATGCGTGTATCCAATGTGTTATCATTGGCCAGATATTGATAATATTTGTATATGTGTTTGCCTATTTTAGTCGAGCCGGGTAGGATAAATATAAATATATATATATATATATATATATATATATATATATATTATTATTAATATTTTAGTTATCACATAAATTGGACGAGCCATTCAGGAGATTAATTATTTACAAGCATTGTTTACTCACTGTTTGGGTGACCAAACAGGTAGTTAACATAACAGAAAAGCCACGGGTGTCACAAATACCTGTGACACACATAGATTAACAGTGAAATGGGTCATCTGTCTCCAGTGATCAAATACAATGTTTGAATAAATCTCCGCAATGGTGTAACATACAAAAACCATCCTTTCCCATTTTATTCAGAGCTAAAATACACATTTTGGTTGTAGTTTAAATTAATTTAATCCTATCAATGTTAGACTATATCTAGCTATGTTTAACACATCTGCTAAAAGTTGACTTTCTTTACCTTGTAGCCATTGAGAAATTGTGAACAGAAGCCGAGTGATTACCTTACTGTCTTTCTAGAATGCTGGACTTAACTTTGTGCGGCCTTTTGACATTTTGGACTATGAATGTTATACTCGAAAGCAACAAAGGTACATGAAGTAGTGTGTGGCTTTATATATGAGCTCCTAGGTGTTAGATAGTTTAACCTAGTATAACCAGCAGTTTATAAGGCACATGGCTCTATAATTTCACAATAAATGCTGAAAAACCTGATATAAACTCAGCTGAGAGCTGACCCATAAATGATACCATGTTTCATTTTGCAGTATTTTTGATAGAAGCATTTATAAAGCATATTGTACATGGAAGATAATGAATTAAGTCATAACCATGAAAAAGTCCTCCTCTATAATTTGGAACATGATTATATTTACTATTTTAAATTCCAAAAGTGTTTGTTGTAAGGCTCCCCAGAAATGTTACTATGGGAACTAAACTATTAGGATTTTAGCGGAATCTAATTGGAAAACATGTTTTTTTTAAACTAAATGAATGCAAATGAATAAATATAAAGAATTCAATGTTTTGATCCATTTTTTAAAATATTCATTAACTGTAATGTGCAATTACAAAATCTATGAATGCATGAAGGTCACCTAAATTATGTATTGTGGATTCTAGAGCCACATTTAGATTACATTATTCTATCATTTGATTTATACATCTTCCAGCTGTTTTCTGCTTCTGAGAATAACTTGGCTTGTATTCAGTGCTAAACATAAGCATTAAAGATGGTGGCACACAAGATGTTTTCAAACTTTAATGTGGCAGACTTTCAAGAATTTTAATCCAAGTATGTCACACACCCCACTTCCACTATTCATGACATATGGGTTATGGTCCAGTAGAGGGCAAACTTCTGCACAGATGAAAGCAAAAAAGAAGCCCCTCCCGGTCCATAAATACCTGGGACCTCCCACACATTCCGCAGTTCCTTCTCTGCAGGACGGCGAGCAAGTCAGAAGATGTCTGCTTCTCTTCCTTGCAGGTAAGCCGGGCTTACGCCCGGCCATTTTTTGCCGTATTTCTGCCCGGACCTTTATACATTAAGCCCAATATTAGCCTCCCAGCCTTGGCTGCAGGTCCGGGCGAGGGTAGGAATCACCTTATTAGGTGTTTAGGGAGCCATGCTCCCCTGTGAGACCCCATATAAAGGGGTAGGCGGAATCCGGGAGGGTGATCCTGGTTTGGGATGCCCTGTCCCTAATTGCATATATATATATATATATATATATATATATATCCCTTACACCGTATTTGGTACGGGATTATCCCCCTTCCGGGTCCCTTTGTTAACCCTCCAGTGGGGGGGGGGGCGGTCTTTTCCTCTTTATTTCTAGTGTGAGTGTGTGCGTGTATGTGTGTTTGGTGCTGCACTTTACTGGCTGGTCGCCATTTTTTTACTTCTGCTGAGGGGAGCTTCTTCCCCTCAGGCTGCGGTGTTAAGGGGGCGGGGCCGGGTGCTCCGCGTTGCCACGGCCCGCCCCCTTCTGGTTGGAGCCAATTACGGAGCCCAGCCCACGGGAACCGCGCTGCTGGTTGTGTTGGTAGGGGGGCGGGGCCAGGCGCGCGATCCACGCTGGCCCGCCCCTTCTTCCTCTTCCTCTGAACTGGTGAGTGGTGGCAGCCATCATACAAAGCACGTGAGTGCCCTCCCGGGCTCTCCCCTTTTATTTACCGGACTTAGCCTTGTGCCCCATTCTGCAGGGGACAGCGCTAGTCCTTGTCACATTTTTTGCCTCGATTAGGATGATATAGTTTATATGTATATATATATATATATATATATATATATATATATATATATATATATATATATGGTGTGTGTGCATGTGCTTGTGGCCTCTCCTTTGTGTCTTTCAGGAGGACTCCCTGTGCCTTGCTTAAAAGGGGGTTCTCCCGGTGCTAGGTCCCTAGCAGAAATTTGGGGCACTTAAAAATCCTCTCACTTGGGACTTAAGGGGCATCCCGGGTTGCTTACCAGCGTAATTCCCTCGGGTCATTGCGACTACCTTAAAATCACCATATGGAGGCTCCACAGGATACCGGGCTTGGGCTCCCCTTGGGACAATCCCGGCTATGTGTGGGTTGTGGGGTATCCCTTACGGGGAGAATTTGCTTATTTGTATACCATGTGCGCAACAGGCCATAAGGCGGCAGTCGGGACCCCAGGCGTCTGGGTCAGTGCCGCCCGCCTCTCCTACCCCACCCCGCATCATCCGTACCCCAAGTGACACTGTCATTAGTGGGGAATCACACTCGGATGTATGTGCCAGGCTGGCCAACCTCGAGAAAATTATTTCTAGCTCAGTGGGCAGAAAGGCCACTGCTAAGAAAAGGCATCTGTCACCGGCAACGCCGGTAATTGATTTTGATGATTATGACTCACCTATTGGGCTGATTATTCCCTGCTTGAGGAAGGGGAATTGTTTGAGGAATTGCAGTTCTTTGATTCTGATGCCAGGGCAGGCGCTGGGGGATGCTGTTGATACCCCCAGGGTCCTGACCCATCTGTTAGAGGTTCTGGATATTTCCCCACCAGTGGAGGCTCCTCCGAAGAAGGTGGAATTCTTTGGGTTCTCTAAGCCCTGCTTGGAGTTTCCAAACCAGGATCATTTTGACAGCATGATTTTTAGAGAATGGGAGAAGCCGTGTCGTCTTCACGGTGTTCCTCAGGGATGGGATAGGAAGTATCCCTTTCCGATGGATGCAGTGAAGCGCTGGTCTTCCCCTCCCGAGGTTGATGCGCCCATTCTAGGATTGTCCAACACCTCCGTTGTACATACTCCTGACGCCTCTACCCTTAAGGATGGCGAGGACAAGTGCATTGATCAGATGGCATGTCATGCCTTTGCCATTGTGGGTTCTGCCTTGCGGCCTGTGCATTGGCACTCGTGGCTGTGGCCACCAGGTCGGAGATCAGGGACATGTTAAATGGGTCCAAGCTCAGCCCGGACAGCGTTGAATTCACAACCCTTAAGAGGTGTGAATTGTTTATGAATTTTGTTCTGTCAGCTATGGACGACACTATTACCATGTGTAGTAGAACTTCAGCCCTGTTGGCGGCTGACATTGCGGCCAAGAAGTCACTTACAGCCTTGCCCTTTTTGGGATCGCGGCTGTTTGGAGACAAATTGGATTCTGTGGCGAAGGGTGGGAAGCTACCTCAGGGTAAGAAGCTGCGTCGCTCCTTTCAGGGGGAAAGCTCCTTTAATCCTGCCTTTCGCGGTGCCAGAGGGGGCAGAGGCCTTGCCTACTCTGGTTTTAGAGGTGATTCCTGGAACAGAGGTAGAGGACGTGCCCGTACAGCCTCTACCTGGGGTTCCAGGCCCAAGCCCGCTGCCAAGCCAGCTCAACAATGAGGAGGCGCCCTCACCCTTGCGGGTGGGGGGACGGCTGCGGCTCTTCTTCCAGGACTGGGCCCAGGAGGTCACAGACAAGTGGATATTGGAAGTGGTCTTTTCTGGGTACAAACTGGAGTTTGAGTCCCGGCCTCCTCCCAGATTCCTAAGGTCGCGGGTGCCATCGGATCCTCTGGCGGCGCAGGGGTCCTGTTGGCTGTAAAGAATCTCCTGGACATGGCGGTCATATGCCCGGTGCCTCTTTCAGAGAGAGGACGGGGCTATTATTCCAACCTCTTCAGGGTTCCCAAAAAGGATGGCTCCATAAGACCCATCCTGGATTTGAAGCTTCTCAACAGGTTCTTCAGAACCAAGAAGTTCCGCATGGAGACTCTGCGTTCAGCCATTGGTTCCCTTCGTCAGGGGGATTTCATGACGTCCATAGACATTAAGGATGCTTACCTTCATGTGCCAATTTTCCCAGCACACCAGAGATTTCTCAGGTTCGTGGTGGGAGATCAGCATTTTAAGTTTGTGGCCCTCCCGTTCGGGCTGACCTCGGCACCGAGGTGTGAGGCTAGGGCCTTACCTTGCAGGGTGTTTTCGATTCCTAGGATTTGAAGTTTCTACAACACGGTCTGGATCTGGGGTTCCAGCTCAGTACTTTGAAGGGTCAGGTTTCTGCCCTGGCTGTCTTTTTTTCAAAGGTCTTTTGCTTTGCATCATCTGGTCAAGACTTTTTTCCAAGGGGTCACACATGTTCGGCCCCCTAGAGAGCCTTTGGTTCCCGTTTGGGACCTAAATTTGGTTCTTTCGGCCCTCCAGGGGCCTCCCTTTGAACCGATACAGGATGTGGCTCTTTCTGTGCTTACTCAAAAGGTCGCCTTTTTGGTGGATATTACCTCTGTTCGGCGTGTCTCTGAGTTGGCGGCTCTGTCTATACAGGCCCCTTACTTTGAGAGACACCAGGATAAGGTGGTTTTTCGCTTTAAGCCAGATTACCATCCTAAGGTGGTTTCTGCTTTCCATCTCAATCAGGATATAGTTCTCCCTTCCTTGTGTCCTAAGCCTAGCAATGACAAGGAGAGGGTTTTGCACTCTTTGGATGTGGTTCCTTTGTGTGAAGTACTATTTGGTTGCTACTTCTCCTTTTCGTAAGACGGACGCCTTGTTCGTGGTGCCTTCTGGGCCCAGAAAAGGTTTGACGCCCGCCAAGTCTACCATTAGTAAATGGATACGCCAGGCCATTGTTGGGGCCTATTCTGTTAAGGGGAGGGTTCCTCCTTTTAAGATCACTGCTCATTCTACTCATGCTGTTGGGGCTTCCTGGGCTTTTCAGCACCGGGCTTCTGTTGAACAAGTTTGTAAGGCTGCTGCTTGGTCTTCCGTTCATACTTTTTCAAAGTTTTATAAGGTTGATATGCGGGCCTCAGCGGATGCTGTTTTTGGCCACAAGGTTCTGCAAGCTGCAGTGGTTTAAATTGGTGCATTTTTTGCTGTATTTGGATCCCACCCATGACGGACACTGCTATTGGATATCCCATATGTCATGAATAGTGGAAGCGGGGTGTGTGACATATTTGGAATAATACCATTTTGTGATTACTCACCTTTAAAATGGGTATTATAAGTATGTCACACACCCCGCTTCATCCCGCCCTTTAGTATTCTGGATCCTTTATATGGTGAACCTTTTATTGTTAAGAATGTTTTATTAGTTCTTCCTGGTCCCCTTACTTCTGTCATATACTGGGGAATGTGTGGGAGGTCCCAGGTATTTCTTTTTTGCTTTCATCTCTGCAGAAGTTCGCCCTCTACTGGACCATAACCCATATGTCATGAATAGTGGAAGTGGGGTGTGTGACTTATAATACCCATTTTAAAGGTGAGTAATCACAAAATGGTATTTTTTTAATGGATCACTTGTAGATAGGAACTAGGGATTATAACTTTTAGAGAGGTAAACTAGTCTCTTTTCACTAACAAAGAATATCTCTGATAAAAACTTCTCATTACGTATTCGAGGACAAAATTTAGCCCCATCCACTTGTTAGTCTCTGGTTTCAAATCAAAAGGTGGGAATAGGAAGCCTAATTTTGCAGAGTGAGATGGTGTGGGCTAAAATGTGGCATTAAATTACATAAACATTTATGTAAAAGGTGCAATTATGAAGGGTTTTTAATGGGACATTTTAGTCAATGGATGTCTTACTCTGCATGCCAACAACAGAAGCCTGAACTTCAGCCCTGATACCCAACTACTACTCCCTTACTCTATTATTTCAGCCGCTGGATAGTGACTGCGTGAGGTTAACCAGATGGGCAGATGTATAGCACTTGCAGTTTTTCAAGAATAAGAAAAACAACCCTTTACATTTGAAATACCCCTGACAAACTATATATTCTCTGGAAGTACACACCTCAAGCTTTCTAGGCATACCAGGCTTGTTGACATGGGTGCAGTTTTCTGGAAGTAATCCCTCAAGGTATTCTTTGGTTGCACAGGGTTTCCCTAAAAAAAAAATAAAAAAGCAGAATCAAAACCACATTTTCCTAAAAAAAACTATATGCAAACAAGAAAAAAACTGAAAATCTGAAAAAGCAACATCTCCCAAACAGAACAATACCCAGCATGCATAGCTACTGTCAAGGGAAGAGTTGCCAAACACACCAAAGTAAAGCATGTGCGAAACAGTAATTTTACTTCAAAATTTCAGCTCTGCAGACAAAGTGCGCGCCTTGTGCTTTTTCTACCAAAACAACCCTTTACATTTGGAAAATCCCCCATAAACCATATATTCCCTGAAAGTACACGTTAAGCTTTCTAAGCAACCCAGCTTGTTGTAGTGGGCTCATCTTTCTGGAAGTAATCCCTTGAAGAATTCTTAGGTTGCACAGGGTTTCACTAAAAAATGTATAAAAAAGCAGAATAAAAAACACCTTTTCCGAGCATAACAATACCCAACATGCATAGGTACTATAAACCATTTTAATTGCCAGCCTACTTGAAGTTTTGTCACCCTCTGTTGACAGGTCCTTTTTCCCCATTTTGCGCCATTTAACCGTGATTTTTTCTGGAATTTCCAGGAATATATATATATATATATTTTGCAGCAGAGTTTAGGCTTTAACATGAAATGTCTCGTTTGTAATTTTTCTATTGTTTTTTAAATATTTTTGCGTAAAAAAACAAAAAAATAAATACAATTATATTTTTTAATTGTCTCCTGCATGTGAAAGCCCCATTTCTCCCGATTACAACGGTACCACATATGTATCGATAGCCCCCCCCATTCTTGCCCAGGAGACCCCCAAACTGAAACGAGCACTTTATAACATTTACAAATAAAATACTACTATCCACACTATAAACAAATAGGCGGTTAATTTAAAAAGAAAATGACATAGGGTCCCCCCTCTCCGGGGGGGGACCCCATTAATTTTTAATTTTAAGGGTTAAAAACAAAAAAAAATGACGTAGGGTCCCCCCTACCCGAAATAGCCAGCCCTGGACCAGCTATGGGGGGGCTTGTAGGAACAGG
Organism: Gastrophryne carolinensis; assembly: GCA_027917425.1. NCBI lineage: Eukaryota > Metazoa > Chordata > Amphibia > Anura > Microhylidae > Gastrophryne > Gastrophryne carolinensis. Next base: position 222,192,667 of record CM051234.1, read on the forward strand.
GTGCAGGGGCCAGCTTTTGTGGGCCCGGGCTCTTCTGCCCCCCCTTGGCTTTGGGGAGGCAGGTACTTGGGGGGCCGGGGGTTAATGGCAAGTCACCCGCTAGTTGCAGGTGACTTGCCAGCCCCCAGCCTTGTGAACTGGTATAGGGATCTCATGGATCCCTTACCAGTTTACAAAGGGCTAATGTGGGCACTGTGTACCCCCGATGATCAATCTGGCTTCTGCTCTCCTGCTGCTGGAAGCCTTTTATAGCTGCTGGGCGACAGAGCATAAGGGGGTAATTTAAAAAAAAACGAGATAGAGTTCCCCCCAAAAAATGATGTAGGGTCCCCCCTACCTGAAATAACCAGCCTGGGACCAGCTATGGCAGCTTGTAGATCAGGGTGCAGGGGCCAGCTTTTGTGGCCTCCCACCCTGCAGCCTACAAGCCCACATACCCTCTGTGGGCCCGGGCTCTTCTGCCCCCCCCCCGGGCTTTGGGGAGGCAGGTAATTGGGGGGCCAGGGGTTAATGGCAAGTCACCCGCTAGCTGCAGGTGACTTGCCAGCCCCCAGCCTTGTGAAGGCTCATGGACCCCTTACCAGTTCACAAAGGGTTAACAGTAAAACACAAACACATAGAAAAAAATGATTTTATTAAAATAAAATATATATATTTTTTTTTTACTCACCTCCGATCTTCAGCTTCTCTGTCCTTCGCTGATCTGATGACAGATGCCGGTGATCGGCAGCCAGAGGAGTGGGGGAGGCAGGAGATCAGAGGATCTCCTACCCCATCCTTCTCTCGCCACCGATCACCGGCATCTGACAGCTGAGAGGGCTGGAGCTGTCATGACACCCGTCGAGTGACGTCATTAGCCCCGTCCCTTGGGAAGATGGTGGCCCCCGTCGGGAAAAGAGGGGGAGAGAGCCTGGCAGACTCTCCTGAAGATAGAAGAGCCCTGGGAGGGGATCGGAGGAGTGAGCAAACACGGAGGTGAGTAAATGTCATTTTTATTTTTTTTTATTTTTACAGGAAAAGCCGGCGGCGGCTGAAATAGGGGGGGGGGGCTCCCTATTCCGGGCACTCTACTGCACCTGGGGGAGCTCCGACGGGGGATCGGAGCCCCCTAGGCTAAAGAGGAGACCCGGACGGATCGAATGAGTGGTCAGGTAAGTGCTTTTGTTTTATTTTTTATGCGCTAGCAGGGGGCAAAGTCAGGCACGTCAAATTTTACGTGGCTGGAATTTAACAGTTGGAGAGGCAGCCATGTAAATTTTACGTGGCTGGCAATAGAAGGGTTAATCCCTTATTTCTGCTGCAGCAAGATGCCCCTTGCTGTCTAGTTCAGAGGTCCTCCAATCTTATTTGACTGGGTGGAGTCTTATGTTTGCTCTATTTTTAACAGGATTCTATGTACTCGCTATCTTGTAATTAGTATTAGTATGAGCAAACAGGTTAAGTGGTCCTTCCAAATTTCACTATACATACCAGTAAAATAGGTGTGAAACCCACTCTCACTATCATTATAATCTATCGGGGGTCCATCAAAGGTTTTACATGATTCCCAACAGCACCAAGACTTTTTATTTAAAAAATGATCTCCATTATTTAATCCAGAATGAGTAGAAATCTTATTGTTTTTGTCTAGTTTCTTTTTTTAACAAATAATTAAATAAGGTCAAGATGCTTGTCATATTCAATAATAAATGTAGACCTACCCCCTCCATTACAAACCTAACCTAACCTGCCCACTCGTGCCATCAATGTGATCTGCATTAGAAAGATACCCACCTTTTCCTAGTGGAGCTTCAACAGAAAATATCCCCCAGTGGGCGGAGAGCATTACTGCAAAGGACACTTGTTTCCTAATCCCCTAGTAATAAAGAGCTTCACAGGGAAATTGAGGTTTTCAGGCAGTGGGGGTTGGATGGTTGGGGTCCTTGTGGACCTGAAATCTACCTGGCACAGAGTTGCTAGACAAGGTGCCAGGCAATTTTAACTCCTCCATGTGTTTTTTCTTAATCTGAAGAGCTGTGACCTATGTATGATTTTATTAGAGGAAATTGTCAGAAAACAATGGAATGCAAGTAGTTAATATAACCTCCAGTTTTCTAGTCACATATCGGAATGTAAATGCATTCCTCTCATTGTTAGTGTTTTATTTGTGTAACTAATGAGTTATCTCCCACAAGGGCCCTATTCGATCTAAATGGTTTGCCTGGGAGTAATCATTTGTCTTCTAGACTTGGCTATATCCCTTCTATGAACACTGTAAATTGTCTCGATAATAAAGCCCGGGCAACAGTGACTCAGCAGGAGATCCTTTCATATCATTAGCAACAACAATATCCGTTGTACGTAGCAGGAGAAACAGCAGGCCTCGCCTATTTTAAAGGATTTCACAAGTGTTGCCTGATTTTGGTTGTATGTATAGGATTTCCGCTGTGACTATTCCAACAGGAACCCGAGGAGAGGCACAAAGAGCTCCTTTTTCCTATTATCTAAAATTGCCTTCATAAATGTTGATATATTTATAGTAGAAAGTTCCAGACCTCCACAGGAATTCAATTGCATGTTCATTTTAATATGCACAACACTTGCGTTTTTTTCAAAACATTTGCATTAGCCATGGTAAAAGCAGGTGCATGGTTACAACCTGCCGAGCGCTTGGCCAGCGCCGCTCATGCAACGTGTCGGTATGGGAATCAATTATCATAGCATTACAAATACAGATAATTAACACACACACTCAATAGGCCCATAAAATAGCTGCCTGTTCTCTGTCTCTTGAAGGATAATTGTATTTGAAAGAGGAATGTTACAGGTATTGGGGAGTTAATAAAAACTCCCCAAACCTGGCTTGCTCTCCCCCTCTGCCCCTTTGGATATATATTTTGCAATTTTAAACTTCCCTGTTCAGTCACATCATGCTGTGACATCCGACAGTGTCGCTTCATCTTCTGTAGGGCAGCTCCATCTTGCCGTTGTGTCATGTGTTGCACAGCCCCTCAGATCTTGTGCATAGGCTGCAATGACACTCAGCGGAAATCCAGCAAGATTTAATGAGTGGCGTGGGACATTTGAGGAGCGGACAGCCAACGTGAGTACGGCTAATGCCACAGCCTTAACTCAGCAAGGGCTAAAGGGGGGGGGGGGGAAGGGGCCAGGAATGCGTTTTAGATAACGCCAACATCCAAAAGGCATGGGGGGAGGGATGTTTAGAGAGGAACAACAGAAAAGGTCTTTAAAGCACTTGATTTGTGTCCACCTGCACTGTAGCATTGCTCAGCAAAACATATAACGAGCTATGACTTGTCGCCGGCATGCTCGGCTCCATTCAGCTGGATTTGGCCCTTAGCCGAATGCGCTTATTGGATGAGAGCCCACCTATGTGCCATAGGACCACGGAAAGGTGTATTTTATCGGGTGACCTGTCACACAGTGGGATATCCTGAGCTCGGAGTGCCTTGGGGGATAGTCAAAATCACGCATGGATTTAACGCAGCCACTGGCCTACACTGCTGCTAAGCTCCATCTCAGTAGCACAACTTTAAAGTGGAACAAAACCCTGTGGTTTGACTTTCGCAGGTTTTGTTCCGAATTTCCTGCTGTGTGAAACACCCCAGTTCACCCATAAAAACTAACCTTTCAACACTCCAATGGCGCATGTGCAGGCTCTCGATCAATGACAGCCGTCTGCTGTGGTGACATCATTTGGCTGACGGGTCTCATTGGCTTGAATGGCTGGGGCACATACATGTTGCCTCGGATACAGGGGATGCAGCAGTGCAATCCCCATTGACAACAATGAGAGGCACCTGCTGAATGACATAGTCACAGCAGGCTGCTCTCATTGGACGAGAGCCCGCGCATGTGCCATTGGAGCGTGGAAAGGTGAGTTTTTATGGGCGAACTGAGGGATTTCACACAGTGGGGCATCCCAATTTGGCATCCAATTCAGCATTCCAATTTGCGATCTTTTCAGATTTCAGGCCGGCCGCTGGTGTTTTTTTTGTTCCTCTTTAATGGTGCCTCTTACCTTGGTCACACAGGTGAGGTCAGCCTGCTGCTGTTCTCTGCTCCATCCCTGGACCTATCATGGGCACTGGCGGCCCAGCCCCATGGCGATCATCTGCTCTTCCAGCCAATGCCTCATCCACTTCACTGGTGTGGAGCAGGGAGCAGTGCAGCTGGGAGGAGGGTTTCAAATAACTCCTGTTCCAGCATGCTGCAGCCTTTCTGATCCCAGGGCTGGATCCAATGGTAATTGCCACTGTCCCCTCCCCCTGCAATTGCAGCCAGATTGAAGTAGTGACGAGGACCATTCTGTAAGCCTTGGAGACCCGAGATGCCTGGGACAAATGCTGCCTCCTGGATTCTTAAAGACTCTAAAGCTGACAGAAAGCCCTCCACAGGAGCATCCTAATTTGAGATGCGCCATAGGAAGGTGGGTTTTACTAGGCCACCTGGGGGGTGTCACACAGCGAGACATCCCAAATCGGACTTCCCTGAGGGCAAGGACTAAACGCGGGCTCTGCCTGGTTCTGGATTGTTAAAGGAGCACTATCGCGAAAAAATGTCCCAAAAATGTATATAAATATGCTGGATGGCGAGTGAAGGGGTCACTTATACACTCGGCATCAGGAAATATCCAGCCAGGCTTGTTTTTTTTATTTTGATGGGAGGAAGAGGACATCTGGGGTTACAGGTTCTGTCACCCCTTATAGACTAAACTTGTCATACCTGGATTTTATTCCTACCAGGAGAAGAAAACCACAAGCTTGGTGGGAGTTTTATTCAGTTCGGGTGTTTAAGTGACCCCTCCTCTCATTAGCATTTATATGGATTTTTATATTACACAATTTCACGATAGTGCGCCTTTAAAGACTCTAGGGCCAAGAAAAAGCCAACCTAATTTGAGATGTCTCGCTGTTTGTTTTGTTCCTAGCTTTGCTAGCTAGCTTTGAAGGGTAAAAGCATTTACAAACATCAGAAGAATAACATCATACACCAATAAATCTGGCTCAGGAGACAGGCTTTCAATTTGAACTGTCCTCCCTTGTAACTGCATTCACAAACCTGTTACCTCTTTAAAAACAAGCTTGGAATATTTTTGATGCAGGGTAAATAAGAAATTCTGTCCCTGCTGTCAATCATATTCATGCCTGATTTTTTTTTTTATTGAACCATTTTTTGTGATAGATATACCTTTCATGTTTTCAAATAAAAAAAAACCTATAACCTCCACGGAAGGAGCTCCTGTTAAACCCTATCTAGGTCCCTCCCTAACTACCTTTAGCCATTATACACCTTGAGGTCAATATAAAACAAACACGGAGCCGAGACAGCGTCACATTCTTGCCTTGAATACTGGAAATTTCAGCAACTGTTATATCCTTCTCCTTTCATGCAGACGCTATTGTAATTCTTGCTGCCACTAACATGAAGCAGACAAGTTTAGTTTGATAATCATTCCCTTTAAGCCTCAGCCTTCTTAAGAGCGCTTCTTCTGGGTTGAATTCTATTTCCTTATCTATGACCCTACTGATTAACCTGTACAGCCAGTGCCCGAATATACTTACCTTGGGACAGGACCGACATATATGCTACATGTCGCCTTTAGTTTTACACCCTCTAAAACAGTTGAATCTATCCCTGGCCTCCACTATGGACGAATGTAATTTATCCATTATCTCCTCCCAATCATCCTGGTCCAATGTTGGGTCTAGAGCCTGCCATTTAGCTTCAGCCTTCTCCCTTGGGAACCCCAGGCCACCCGTCAGGCACTTATAAAAGGTGGAGGTGGGTTTTGTTAGCTTCGCGGTTCTGATTGCCCCGCGATCTGCGGATCTCCCTTACGGAACTAGGCATGCAGGGCGTGTCTGAGCTGTAGGTAGCAGAAAAAGTCTCTGTGGGAAAGCTGATACACCTCTCTAATCTGCTCAAAGGACATTAGGGCACCTTCCTGATAAACCTGACCCAGGGCATGGATTCCTCTTCTTACCCAAAACTGTGTCTTGCATGATACTAAGTTCCGGGAGTCTAGGATTGTCCCAAAGGGTGGTGAGGGGGACCAGGATTGGCCCACATCTGCCTTCCTTAGCTCATCTCTAGTACTCAACTAGCTTGACATAATCAAAAGTCATGCATTAGGTATGCAATTACATATGGAAACTCGGTGTGAGGAAGCAACATAGTAGAAAGAAACCGCTATGCATATATTTCATGCTTCTAGATTTAACTGTTTTGTATATATGGATCCATTCCATAAAAATTTAAGCTGATGCTGGGTGTTGGATAGCCTAAAATAAAAAACGTGCTGAACACAGATGATTTCAGGTCCAGGTAGACCATACAATAAATTCTCTGGCTACAGCACACAGGAAGATAAAGTGTCTTCCCCACTGTAATAAATGTTTCACCTGTTCCAAGTCAATATCATTGTAATGTCACTACTAAAATCTATTGCTTGTGTACATCAAAAATGGCTTCCTTTTAGTTTTATAGGCAATTCTGTGTCTACTATGGAAGTAATGTCTTTCTTAGAAACAGTTTCAAAGCTATTTATTTATGTCGCTTTTCCAGTTTTAATCATCTAGGATTATTTATGTCTTTCATATTATCCTTTTACAACAGTGTGAAAAGTTAATGTCTATAGGCATAAGAACTGCATTCACTTAAAGGAGCTCTATTACATAATTAGTCTAATAATAAAAATCCATAAAACATACTGGCTAGCAAGAGAAGGGGATACTTTTACAGTATGTGTGAAAAAAAATCTCTGTGATTGTTCTTTCCTTTATTAGAAGTAAGATGAACCATGGGTGACAGGTGTTTAAATATACCATTGCCTGCTCAGCAGTTTTATGAGTGCTTGGGTAGAAATGAGGCATGAAGAGATAATATGCATGACCCTACCTACTGGCTAAGCATGATGGGTAATTGTGTTATTTTTGTTCTGTATCTGCCATCTACTGTGTTAGGATGGGTGCCTGGGGCCTACCAGGAGAACTGATGCTGGGGGGAGCACCCTAAAAATTACACGCAATCATACAAACAGATACACCAACTGTAATTAATTTGTATCCATGCACCTCTCATGTCCTATAAACAGTGTTTTTTACGGGCTTTTCTGTGACTTTAAACCGGACCTTCACCATAATTTATTGAAAAGCCCAGACCCCTATAAAACGATTCCCCAGCATCTAAAATTAATATATTTTAAGTTTTTAGTCACTTACTTATTATTCTTTCCCCCACTGGGCTGCAACTCTGTTCAGGACTTTAGGATACGGGCGCCGCCATCTTGACTCAGAAGCATCACACTTACTGAGGAGAGGAGAGTAGGATAAAGTACAGGGGCCGGTGTTATAGCTGTGCTTTACTCAGACAGAGCAGAGCTGGGGTTAGGAAAAGGTCAGCAATCCCAGAATGCAGAGCGACACAGTCATAAGGCACTTCCTGTTTGCAGGCTGCCATGAGCTGCCATCTTGGATGTTTAAAGGATCATAACTTGCAGTAGATGCAGGTAGGATGATTTTTAAAGTGAGCAATCTGTATGTACAGGGTGTGGGAAACATATAAGATAGACTCTTATTCAGGGTGAAGGTCCGCTTTAATACAAATGGCCTATGCTTAGGATAGGCTATTAAGATTTGATTGGTTGGGTTCTGCTACTTGCTCTAGATTGACAGTAAATGTAGCCACAATGAGAGGTATAAGACGTTGCCTTTGTCAATAATGAGGGTGACTACCTAACTGTGGTATGAGATGAGAGGTGAGGTCTCAGGTAGACCTACCTATGCTATTCCATGTTCTTTTGACAGTTTACCTCCCACAATAACTACCAGCAGCAAATCTGGTACACTGAGCATATGGGAGAACATTAATGTAGGTCATGTGGGGTGGACATGTATCTAGTTGAGTAGGTCTGCCTGAGACTGGGCTTGCAGATAGTCTATCTGAAATAGCAATGCCCCTCCCCTGAGGAGGGGGTAGGGCTAAGGCTCCTGTCATTGTATGCATCAGATAGGAGAACTCAAATGCAATGAAAGAGGGAAGAGATTTATGACCATTAAACTCACTCATCTCTGTCTTCTGCTGCATTTTTGGAAACACTGCATGCAATGTTTTGTTCATAATCTGAACTCAGTCAATAAATGTTTATGGGCAGCGCAGGTAAAACTCATACATTGGGCTTTACCTGTGTGTCAGTGTGTAGCAGTTTGGGTCCCTTGTTCATGCCCACCTGATGAAGCCTATTCATTACCTTTGGTCATTTATTTCCCAGGTGTGGTGTGGTCATGCAGAGGGGGTAATTTGAGGCATTTCAATTTATAAGATAGCAGATAGGCAATGGGAATGGTTGGGAATGTAGGAGGGTCAAAAGTAAAAATGAAAATTGGCCCACGTAATGTAACCTAGCTCTTAGAGCTATGCGACTACCTCTCTGGGATCCAGCACTAAAGCTCTGGATCCTGGAAAGTTGAATGCACTTCAGGGATGCCCCTTAAGAGTTAGATTTGGAGGACCAAAAGTCAAAAATGCTTTAAAATACAAACTTCATCAAAGGACAGAGTAGAAGTACATTGAAATGAGCAGGAATGCAATAAGAATAAGGGCCGTCTGCCACAACATTGGTGAAGAAGTAAACGTGTCCTAAGAATGAACAGATTACCTCTTCATTTTCAGTTTTATGTCTAGTCCTGTCCCCTTCTTTGCATTGCTCCTCCTCTAATGTCTCTTTCCCCTGAGACACTGGCCTCTTCTCTGCCTTGCACCTCCTCTAATGTCTCTTTCCCCTGAGACACTGGCCTCTTCTCTGCCTTGCACTTCCTGTTATGTCTCTTTCCCCTGAGACACTGGCCTCTTCTCTGCCTTGCACCTCCTTTAATTTCTCTTTCCCCTGAGACACTGACCTCTTCTCTGCCTTGCACCTCCTCTAATGTCTCTTTCCCCTGAGACACTGGCCTCTTCTCTGCCTTGCACCTCCTCTTATGTCTCTTTCCCCTGAGACACTGGCCTCTTCTCTGCCTTGCACCTCCTTTAATTTCTCTTTCCCCTGAGACACTGGCCTCTCCTCTGCCTTGCTCCTCCTCTAATGTCTTTTTCCCCTGAGACACTGGCCTCTTCTCTGCCTTGCACCTCCTCTTATGTCTCTTTCCCCTGAGACACTGGCCTCTTCTCTGCCTTGCACCTCCTTTAATTTCTCTTTCCCCTGAGACACTGGCCTCTTCTCGGCCTTGCTCCTCCTCTAATGTCTTTTTCCCCTGAGACACTGGCCTCTTCTCTGCCTTGCACCTCCTCTAATGTCTTTTTCCCCTGAGACACTGGCCTCTCCTCTGCCTTGCACCTCCTCTAATGTCTTTTTCCCCTGAGACACTGGCCTCTTCTCGGCCTTGCTCCTCCTCTAATGTCTTTTTCCCCTGAGACACTGGCCTCTTCTCGGCCTTGCACCTCCTCTTATGTCTCTTTCCCCTGAGACACTGGCTTCTTCTCGGCCTTGCACCTTCTCTTATGTCTCTTTCCCCTGAGACACTGGCTTCTTCTCGGCCTTGCACCTTCTCTTATGTCTCTTTCCCCTGAGACACTGGCTTCTTCTCTGCCTTGCTCATCCTCTTATGTCTCTTTCCCCTGAGACACTGGCTTCTTCTCTGCCTTGCTCATCCTCTTATGTCTCTTTCCCCTGAGACACTGGCTTCTTCTCTGCCTTGCTCATCCTCTTATGTCTCTTTCCCCTGAGACACTGGCCTCTTCTCTGCCTTGCACCTCCTTTAATGTCTTTTTGCCCTGAGACACTGGCCTCTTCTCTGCCTTGCTCCTCCTCTTATGTCTCTTTCCCCTGAGACACTGGCTTCTTCTCTGCCTTGCACCTCCTTTAATGTCTTTTTGCCCTGAGACACTGGCCTCTTCTCGGCCTTGCACCTCCTCTTATGTCTCTTTCCCCTGAGACACTGGCCTCTTCTCTGCCTTGCTCATCCTCTTATGTCTCTTTCCCCTGAGACACTGGCCTCTTCTCTGCCTTGCTCATCCTCTTATGTCTCTTTCCCCTGAGACACTGGCCTCTTCTCTGCCTTGCTCCTCCTCTTATGTCTCTTTCCCCTGAGACACTGGTTTCTTCTCTGCCTTGCACCTCCTTTAATGTCTTTTTGCCCTGAGACACTGGCCTCTTCTCGGCCTTGCACCTCCTCTTATGTCTCTTTCCCCTGAGACACTGGCCTCTCCTCTGCCTTGCACCTCCTTTAATGTTTTTTTGCCCTGAGACACTGGCCTCTTCTCTGCCTTGCTCCTCCTCTTATGTCTCTTTCCCCTGAGACACTGGCCTCTTCTCGGCCTTGCTCCTCCTCTTATGTCTCTTTCCCCTGAGACACTGGCCTCTTCTCGGCCTTGCACCTCCTCTTATGTCTCTTTCCCCTGAGACACTGGCCTTTTCTCTGCCTTGCTCCTCCTCTAATGTCTCTTTCCCCTGAGACACTGGCTTCTTCTCTGCCTTGCACCTCCTCGTATCTCTCTTTCCCCTGAGACACTGGCCTCTTCTCTGCCTTGCACCTCCTCGTATCTCTCTTTCCCCTGAGACACTGGCCTCTTCTCGGCCTTGCACATCCTCTTATGTCTCTTTCCCCTGAGACACTGGCCTCTCCTCTGCCTTGCACCTCCTTTAATGTTTTTTTGCCCTGAGACACTGGCCTCTTCTCTGCCTTGCTCCTCCTCGTATGTCTCTTTCCTCTGAGACACTGGCCTCTTCTCTGCCTTGCACCTCCTTTAATGTTTTTTTCCCCTGAGACACTGGCCTCTTCTCTGCCTTGCTCCTCCTCGTATGTCTCTTTCCCCTGAGACACTGGCCTCTTCTCTGCCTTGCACCTCCTCTTATGTCTCTTTCCCCTGAGACACTGGCCTCTTCTCTGCCTTGCTCCTCCTCGTATGTCTCTTTCCCCTGAGACACTGGCCTCTTCTCGGCCTTGCACCTCCTCTTATGTCTCTTTCCCCTGAGACACTGGCCTCTTCTCGGCCTTGCACCTCCTCTTATGTCTCTTTCCCCTGAGACACTGGCCTCTTCTCTGCCTTGCTCCTCCTCTAATGTCTCTTTCCCCTGAGACACTGGCCTCTTCTCTGCCTTGCTCCTCCTCTTATGTCTCTTTCCCCTGAGACACTGGCCTCTTCTCCGCCTTGCACCTCCTCGTATGTCTCTTTCCCCTGAGACACTGGCCTCTTCTCTGTCTTGCTCCTCCTCTAATGTCTCTTTCCCCTGAGACACTGGCCTCTTCTCTGCCTTGCTCCTCCTCTAATGTCTCTTTCCCCTGAGACACTGGCTTCTTCTCTGCCTTGCTCCTCCTCGTATGTCTCTTCCCCTGAGACACTGGCCTCTTCTCTGCCTTGCACCTCCTTTAATGTTTTTTTCCCCTGAGACACTGGCCTCTTCTCTGCCTTGCTCCTCCTCGTATGTCTCTTTCCCCTGAGACACTGGCCTCTTCTCTGCCTTGCACCTCCTCTTATGTCTCTTTCCCCTGAGACACTGGCCTCTTCTCGGCCTTGCACCTCCTCTTATATCTCTTTCCCCTGAGACACTGGCCTCTCCTCTGCCTTGCTCCTCCTCTAATGTCTCTTTCCCCTGAGACACTGGCCTCTTCTCTGCCTTGCACCTCCTCGTATGTCTCTTTCCCCTGAGACACTGGCCTCTTCTCTGTCTTGCTCCTCCTCTAATGTCTCTTTCCCCTGAGACACTGGCCTCTTCTCTGCCTTGCTCCTCTTCTAATGTCTCTTTCCCCTGAGACACTGGCTTCTTCTCTGCCTTGCTCCTCCTCGTATGTCTCTTTCCCCTGAGACACTGGCCTCTTCTCTGCCTTGCACCTCCTCATATGTCTCTTTCCCCTGAGACACTGGCCTCTTCTCTGTCTTGCTCCTCCTCTAATGTCTCTTTCCCCTGAGACACTGGCCTCTTCTCTGCCTTGCTCCTCCTCTAATGTCTCTTTCCCCTGAGACACTGGCTTCTTCTCTGCCTTGCTCCTCCTCGTATGTCTCTTTCCCCTGAGACACTGGCCTCTTCTCTGCCTTGCACCTCCTCGTATGTCTCTTTCCCCTGAGACACTGGCAGGAACTCTGCTCTGTTACCACCCCCCTATCCCCCACTGCACAAAAAAAATCAATCCAGATATTTATTGTACCTGTAATGTAGGTGTCAGGACCACAGAAGCGCTGACAGAAGAGGAGGAGGCAAAACAAAGATTAAAGGTGCAGACAGCGAAGGTTAGCAATCACTATATCACTATCTGCCTCTGAGCTTACAAGTACTGCAGAGTGACCAGGAGAGCACTTAGCTTCTCTCTCACAGAATGCATGAGAGAAGTGAAGTCATATATCACACCACATTTTGAAATTGAACACCGACCTATCAATATCGTACATCATAAAAATATAAAGAAAAGTCTCAGGGAATCCCCCAGTATGCAGGCAGTGCCATCCAAGCCTGGCCATATGAATACCTCCTTTTTGTGTCGGAAGATACAGTACTGTACTTGAAAGCTTTTTTTATTGCCTATCATTTAATAATGTAGCATTTATTTTCCAAATTAAATAATAGTTGTCTTCTGAAAAAACTATTTACCTTTCAGTCTTTTTATAGCCTCCTATAATAAATGCATTGTCCAGGCTAAGGGTAAAAACAAATCATTATTTGCTTACCTGCCATGCATCGGATTCATCCTGGTGAGCTGCTGATTAGAGCTGTTGTTCTTGAGATTTAGCACCTTTCCTGTAGCCAAGCCCCTGGATTTGCTGTGTTGATGACATTTTTTTTAAATATTGAGAGGGGGGCCTATTTTCACTTCTTTTGCGTCGGACTTTGTTGGATACACTGATACCTGAGTGTGCAGGGGAGGATAGATTCTTCCTGCTTTACTTGCCTGTCTTTTTCCAACTTCTATTTCTAGGTCCACCATTCAGTGTTAAACAAAGGTGGTCATGATTAAATAAAACCCAGTGACTGGGATACAGAAAAGGAACTGGATCTTAGCAACACCAGCTTTATTCAGCAGCACAGAAGGACTAATATACTGCATGGCAGGTACAGAAGCAATGATTTGTTTTTACACTCAGTTTGGTCAGTATCTATGTTACAAAAATTCAGCTGCATAGTTTAGCAGTGCTTGACTAGCGAGGTCACAAAAGCAAACCATGTTTCTAAAGGCGTTCTTAACGGAGGAAGCCAGTCCGTTAACTTCAATTGTCTTAAAGTCACTGTTCAGAGACCCACTTTATTTTCCTTGAAAACAGTGTAAAATTAGCCATTTCAAAGCATCTCAAGATCTCTGATTGCATGGAAATCCTTTATGTATCCTAAGTGAGGTCCTAAGTGAGGTCATTATCTTCACTTAAATTCCTGGGTCGTGGCTGAGCTGGGAAGGACGTGTCATGATTGTCATGATTTATTGTCATGAGCATTCTCTGGTGGGGTCAGAGACAGCTATGGAACCACTGTGGTTTGCCTGTCTCACTCATACTGAGAGCTTCAAGGGACAGAGTGGCTGGTAGACCACTTTTTTGCGTACTGTAGGAATTAAGTTGAAAGAACTTTGGAGCCCCGATACAGCTTCAACCCTGCACTGCAAAAAAAGTAGGAGAGGCACATGAGGTATCAGGCTGCTTACTGCCTTATTATAGTCATGGAGTTTACAGTCCTTTTAATATATTTCTACCAATTAAATCAAACTGTATTAAAAGATCAGTTGTATTTGTAATTGCATGCAAGATTTTGTAGGGTAAGCATTATCTGTGACCACATTTAGTGGTGAAGGAAATACCGTAAAACAAGTAAAATTCCAGTGCCAGTATGAAAAGAACTTTTTATGGCAAAATAAAAAGTAAGCATTATAGTAACTTAGAATAATAAGCCCTTTTGTTTACCATTGTTAAGCAAAAATAAAAGTGTTTCTCTGTATTTGCATACTGTCCACCCTTCTGAAGTTAGCCCCCCGCCTGTTTTGGAGACATTTTGCTAAAGAACAATCTTGAATAAGCAATGCACTATTTTGCATTGATTCAAATGTCAAAAACTTTTACACAATTTCCATGAACAGTATGAAACTTTTAATTGGACTCGAGCCTGACAAGGTACTACATTACAACTGTTATTACAGTGACAGAATACTGGGAAGATACTGCAGAAAAAAAAAGTTAAAAAATACCATTACTTGATGTCTAACCCCCAAAATAATAAAACAAATCCAATGCCACTGCATGCTGATATGTTCAAGAAAAGCTTACCTCTGCGAAAAAATGTCCCTGTAAGGACTGCCATGTTGTAGTGCTATGCCGTAACCCCTGTCTGCAATTGTATTTGCTACTGTGTAGAAGGAACAGTCCGGATCATTTATTGCCACATACTCCAGCACTGCAGCATCCCATACAAAGGCATAATTTCCATGGTTAACCTTAGAAAGACAAAGGCAAGTTATTACAAAGCAGAATATCACTTACAAAATGGTTGAAGTGCGTGACAAGGACATTTGTATCCCTTTTGATCACTGTTTAGGGAGTTCTATTGACTGAAGTTCCTTGGCTAGGCTGACCATTTTTGGGGCCTTAAAGTGGGACACATAGGGTGATGGGTGTGGTTTAGAGGCATGGCTTATTCACTGGCTTTTGCTAATCAATAATTTTCTATCACGTAATGGACATTTGCCATATTGCCAACAAGCTATATATGGAGCGTTTACATAGTAGGAGGATTAGCAGCAGCAGAGGAGAGCAAGGACAGACATTTCATGGGTAGCTATATATGGTGTGTGTCACGACGCACTTACCTTCTGCCCGTCCTGCGACGTCCTCGGGTCGCGCAGGCTCAGGCGATTGGCCAGGATCCCCGCCGCCAGTAAGCCACTTAACAGCGGGCGCCGGCTTGGGATGTGTCTGCTGGAGCGGCACTGAGCACTTCCATCTCCTCTCTTTCTGCCACATCCCCCGCTCCTCTGCGCATGCGCACGAGCACAGTTGATTCATACCCACTGGCGGTGCCGCACACAGCGTGTCCACCGAAGGTTAGTTTAAAGGGCCAACGAGCCCTATGGTTACGGTGGGCGAAACACCCTATTAGTTATCCAGGCAATCAGCCACACATTATTTACGGGCCAATGAGCCAAAGTTCCCCCTGGGCAATCTGGTCCCCCCTAGCCCTATTAAAGCATTTCCATATAATTCAGTCACTGCCCGTTATACCGTTGCCAACCTAGCCTGCCTGACCATTCTGTGACTGCTGCCTGAACCGACCTCTGCCTGGAATCCGACTATGCTCCTGCCTCATCCCTTGACCCTTGGCTTGACCTTTGACCCTTCTCATGCTTCCCCCTTGGCACTGAGTATCGCAAAGACTGATTATCCGTGCATGACACCAGCTGGCCTGTTAATGCCTAGTCTTACCCCGGTTCATCCGCCTTCAACCCTGTAAGCTCCCAATCTTTAAGCTACCATGTCCTGGGGGCAACCGTGTCCTTGGAGACGTTTAAAGCATCCCAGGGAACAAGGGCTTGTCTCTAGACTCACCATGAAGGCGGGTGTCCCACGGGGTATTGACAGTGCGTTTACATAGTAGGAGGATTAGCAGCACGAGAGGAGAGTAAGGACAGACATGGGTAGACTTAAAGTGCACCTATACTCAGAGGGAAGTATACGTAGTAACCTTCTATCCCCAGCACTGTGCCCCAAAACAGCCCCTGTTTCTTTTTTTACCTCAGCCTTTGCTCAATATCCATAACACAAACTTAATACAGTCAACCATTTTGCTCCCTGGCTGATCAGCCCCACTCTCAGTGATGATGCAGTCAGAATACACACAGCTCGGCATTGGGGAGCACTTCAACCTAACTGCCATTATGTGACAGTTTGGTTGTAACTAAATTAATTAGCATATGGCAGGCAATTCCCCATATTACTACTTGCTGTTGTTTTTTCCTGGGGCTGTTATAGATGTTGGGGAAAGGCTGAGGTAAAAAAACACAGACTGCTTGGGGCACAGTGCTGGGGATGGCAGGTGACCACGTAAACTTCCTTTCTGGGTATAGGTGCACTTTACTGAAATGATATGGCTTTTATAGCCTTTTACCATATTAATGTTGTCCAAAGCATGTAGAGGGACAGGGGACCCACAATATGTCCCTGTAGGACATAGCCATAATGGCCTCAATATAGAAAATTTGTCTTAAAATATCCTATAAAAATAAGGATTGTTTTATGCTTTATTTCAAAATAAGATAAGAGTTAAAGTGGACCAACACCCAGGATTTTGACTATCCTGGGTTTTGGTCCACTTCAGGGGGGCACCCCGATTAGGGGTGCCCCGCTGTGTAAAACCCCCCAGAAACACCCCAATACTCACCTCACAACGCTCCCACGTGGCCGGGTGACAGCGACGGACAAGCGCTGACAGCGACGGACAAGCCAGCGCGTCCGCCGCCGCCTCCCGCGCGTCCCTCTCACAGCGCGCGCGCCGGCCATTCACAAACGGCCAGCGCGGGGGCGCGCACGTCTAGAGGGGCGCGCGGGAGGCGGCGGCGGCGAGTGAGTTTTTGGGGGGTTTTCGGGGGGGTCCCTCACCGCGGGACATCCCGATCTCGGATGTCCCGCGGTGAGGGAGGTGATCGGTCCGGGAATCTTATAGATTCCCGGGCCGATCACCCCAGGGTGACGGTCCACTTTAAAATAAGGTAGAGTTAGTAAAATGGTCTGCCACTTTATGATCCTGATTCGGGCTGCCCTGCTGTGTGACACTCCATGGATCACATGGTAAGCTCATAAAGCCTGTAATCCCCTGGCACATGCATGGGCCACATCCCTGTATTGCTGTAGGTATGGGGAGGGGGGAGCAGCCAGCGGCTCACTCTTTTTCTTGCCGCTCTGAGCTGTATGGAATGCAAGCCACTAATTGGCTAGTGGGCTGCACATGCTCATGCAGGTATGGCCAGTTTATGGGTGATCTGGTGGATTTCACAGAGCAGGGCACGAGGGACAAAACCCCAGAGAGTAAAAATACTGGGATTTGTTCCGCTTTACAACCGGGAAATTGGTACACATTTAATTATTTAAGGAGCACTATCACAAAATTGAGTAATATTATAATATATAAAAACATGTTGGCTAATGAGAGGAGGGGTCAGTTATACACCCAAACTGAATAAAACTCCAACTAAGCTCGTGGTTTATTCTCTCCTGGTAGGAATAAAATCCAGTTTTTTAAAAGTTCAGTGTATCAGCGGAGACAGAGCCTGTCAGTGTGTCACTCCTGATTTCCTCTTCCTTCCATTAAAATACATAAAACACAAGCCTGGATATTTCTTGATGCTGGGTGTATAAGTGACCTATACTCCCGCCATCCAGCATATTTCTATGGATTTTTATCATTGGGACATTTTCTTCACAATAGTGCTCCTTTAAGAAGGTGGGATGTGGGATTTTGGATTTAAAGACAAGGATGAAGATTCCTTTTTCAGCAGAGTTATATATTTGAATTAATGTTTTGATACTTTATTTTATATAACTTAAAGTGGACCAAAACCCAGGATTTTGACTATCCTGGGTTTTGGTTTCTGCTCCACGGGCACCCTGATGCCCCGCTGTGTGAAACCCCCAGGTCACCTGATCTCACTCACCCTTCTGCATTCCTATGGTGCATGCGCAGCCTCTCACCTAGTCAGTGTGCTTGGATCCGCTCCCACCCCTTCGTCATAGAGCTTGTCTAAGGCAAGGGGGGGGGTGCCATTCACAAATGCCTAGAGCAGGCACGCGCCCTGCTAAAGGGATAGCGGGGAGGCGTCAGATGCTTGCACATGTGCCACTGGACCGGGAACAAAGGTGAGTTTTCGGGCAACCTGGGGGGTTGGACACAGCAGGGCATGCTGAAAATCTGGATGCCCTGGGGGGAGCGAGTATGCCTGCCCTGGAGTCTCACTAGTGGTCCACTTTAAGAGAAACTCTTTGACTACTCCATAGTAGACTTTAATTGTACATTATATTAAAATACCTCCCACAACAATTTGTTTATCGTTTGTAGAACTGCCCCCTCCCCCCCTCAGGACTTTACGTGTTGGGTTGCAAAGTCTCTCCAAAATGACCCTTTTTGTATTTCATGTATTGAAAACAGTTTTACGAGAACACAGACAAAGAAAATAGCTTTTTATTGCTCTACATAGTAACTGTGCGTAGCCTATTACTTTAATTCTTTGTATGATTGTACTTTAACATTTTCAATATAAAACCTAAACCATTAAAAGTAGGACGTTTCATACAGCCATATGAGATTAATAATGTACAAGAACTCTCGAACTTGCGACATGAAGTTCACACCCCTGACAGAATGTCACACGGAAATCCTCTGCTTATGTCAAAAACTTTAGAAACTGAATACGCAAATGTATGCTAAGTTTTATAATTGTGTATGCTTCCATCTGTTCAAACTGAATCTGTCACAGAAGAGAATTCAACAGTATTTAAAATGGAACAAGTTTGCGTTTGAGGAAAGAAAGCAGTAATGGTAGAAAGGCAAGTCAGCTCTTAGTTCATGCAGAAAATGTGTGTGAGATATTGCAGCATCTGAGAAACCCTGAGCTTCACATTCTAACTCTGCCAGCCCAAATCAGTCAATTTCTTTTAGCTGACTTTTCCATAATAAACTGAAAAACTAAGAACAGAAGTCAAATTCGTCTACTGGCACTGTCAAAAACAATTCAATTTACAGCATGGCGCACTCATAAAAAAATTTTTTCTGGCAACAATTTTCTACACAAACTTTGAATTAACCTTGCCATTCTGTCTCACGGCATTACAAGTCTTATTAGAAACGTGCCAGCTGAGTTGCACACCAGCGTGTTCTTGTTTCTTATTGCCCTTCTTTTTTTTTTTACATTAGACTTAGAAAACAGGTTAATGTGACTATTGTGAATTCCAGTTCTCTTATACAATTATACAAATTGTATTTGTCATTCTTACAAGTTAAAAGTCTATGTGTTTGGCTCCTATAATGAACTATCCAGTTGAGGTATTAACAAAACACCTTTTGGATATAGCCCAACGATAAAAAAAAATGGTTTATTTTAAATGGACATTATTTTTGGAAATTCAGTTCATTTTTTCCCTTACCTGGCCAGGAGGAAAACAGGGTAGAAAATGTGGGCTTATATGTCCCCCTCCCAGAAACCAATAACAGGCAATGTACAGAATGCCTCCAAGAACCCCATAACATGCTGCATGTCGAATCCTCCCCCCAAGAAACCCATAACAGGCAGTGTATGGCATCCATCCAAAAAACCCATATCAAGCAGTGTGCAGAATTCCCCCACAAGAACTTCATAAAAGGCAGTGTGCAGAACCCAATAGCAGGCAATGTACAGAATGCCCCCAAGAACCCAATAACATGCTGCATATTGAACCCTTCCCCTAAGAACCCCATAACAGGTAATGTGTGGCATCCATCCCAAAAAAACTCATGCCATGAAGTGTGCAGAATCCCCCCCGCCCACAAGAACTTCATAAAAGGCAGTGTGCAGAACCCAATAGCGACAATTTACAGAATGCCCCCAAGAACCCCATAACATGCTGCATGTTGAATCCTCCCCCCAGGAACCCAATAACAGGCAGTGTGCGTCATCCATCCCCAAAAAAACATACCAGGCAGTGTGCAGAACCCCCAGCAAGAACTTCATAAAAGGCGCAGAATGCCCAGAGTCCCCAAGAACCCCATAACAGACAGCAGCCCTCCCCAACAACCTCATGTCACTGCCTTAACATATGCCATTTAGAAAAGGAGTTCTAACTTGTGGAAGCTCCCCTCTAAAGGACCAGCTGAATTCAGCCTGATTTTGCTTAGTAAAGCATTCAAGTTTAGCTTTGTCAGGCCAAGGCATGCAAGATCGCTGGGCAGAAAGATGAGTTTGAGATTTTCCTGGCCTAGGGAGAGCAAAACAGAGACTAAATCAGGGCTTGGCACATAAAGGAAGTCTTAGATCATAGCAGACAGTCAGCGAACCAGAGCAGATTGGAAGCCAAGCCAAGGTCTGCAACAGTTATCAGTCGAGACACAGACAGGGAACGGGTAGCTGAAAGACATTTGGAACAGGTAAGTCAGTGGCACAAATTGGGAACAGGTGAGAGAGAGGCACAGGCTTGTAGCAGCGGGGAGGCCGATTCATTAATAGCGCCAGGTAGCGTGATTTTCACAGCGCCAGCTAGTATTCGCTGTGCTTGGCCAGGGTTTGCTTGTTGACAGCGACTCAGTCGGTGTGCGGTAATGTTGAATACGGGGTTAGGGGTCGATGTTTCACAGGTTCTGCGTTGTATGGGTGCGCCTGACAGCGAATGGCCAGAGCGAACGGCTTGCTGCAGATTCATTAACAAATCACGCTCAAAAATTTCTCGCGCTGTGAATTCCTTGTTTAAACCCCAGAGCGCTGGCGGCGATGTGTGTAAAGTAGTTTTTAACCCCCAAACAACCTTTTTTTTTTAATGTAAAAATTATACAAGTTTTTCTAAACATTTTGTAATATGAATACATTAATATCAGACCTGTAATATCAATTCTGCACATATTTTTTTTTTTTTTTGCCTTAAAAAAATATCTAACATTGCCGTAGTGGTCACAGAATTTTTGACAGTTAAAAAAAAAAAAAAAAAAAAAATCAATTTATTATGAATATTTAAAGATTGCTCCATTGAAATGCATTGGAGAGCGCCAGGGAGCGAAAGGTCATACCTGGCGCTGTGATGGGATTAGTAGCGGCGCTGTTCATTGCAGTCGGCTACATGATGAATCCCGCGCTAGCTGACGCTCTCGCCGGTGCTAGCCTCATTTAGCGTGATAAATGCGTCATTGTGACCGCCGCCGGGCGTACTTGAGTCGGTAGCCGCCGTTAGCTGGCGGTACCTGGCGCTCGTCAGACACTACCTGGCGCTAGCCCTTGATAAATAAGGCCCTAAAACAGGAGTGGGCTGTAAGCACATGTGAGTGGAAGGAGGACACCACACACACCAGTTGCTTTACCATATTACCATATTACCATCATCTAATCACAACTAAGCCTGGAGTTTCACTTTTGTTTGTTTTGCATCACAAATTAATTGACTGTACACAGCAGACAGAACTTTGTTACCAAAATACAAATGCTGCATATGCTCCTTGTCATTTAGGGTTAGAACGTACTGAAATTTTCTAAATTCTTTGGTAATAAACATCATGCTGAGATGTTGGAAACAACACAATCACAACTAGCAAAGCATTATATTTCAACTCCTCTCTATAGTTGTTAGCCTCGCATTTCAAGGACGTTCTGCTATATATTTGCCATGACAACCTTTTTTAAGTTAACAATTGCTTATGACTTTTTACCGTTCCTTTATTTTCCATTCTGCTGATAATACGTTCCACAAATAGACAGCGTGGCAATGACTTTGTAATCATCATTTTACTTTCATGCAATTTCATTTATTGTTATCTTCAATATACAACGGTTTAAAAAATTAGATGTCTTGCATGCTGTGAGTATGTGAAGGACTGCAAATTGCATTTTAGCAGGCTATCTATGCTAGGGGGAATATATAGGCCTATATAAGTATTCCAACATTGGGATATTGTGCAGTTAAGCTTGAATTCTGGCATTTAAACAGATATATAGCTGAACCGTTTTAAAAGTTCTGTCCATTCGTCCAAGTATTCCAAGTCGAAATATAACTTTTATATTTTACACATGTCTGGGGATGGTGAAATAGATATAACTGAACAAGAGCTTATCTGATTCTGTCATTGCCAGATCTACAGTAGTTCCAGGTGTTAGAGATATTTGGGACAGCTATGGAACTCAGAATATGTAAAAGATAGGTCAGGTAAGTTCCTAAATTTCTCCCAGGGAGGAGAGAAAACATTTCCCCCATCCCTCAGCCTAAAAGGTACAGATGTCAATTAGGTGATAAAGAAGGAGGAAAGGAAATGGATAAAGAGGGAAGGAAGGAGTGGAAGAAAAATAAAAGGAGGAAAGAAGGAAAGAAAGGAGGAGAGACAGAGCAGAAGGGGAAGAAAAAAGTACAGATGATGAAAAAAATCTGAGCCAAATGGTGTGCACAAAAGCCCCCCCAATCACCCCTAAAACAGGTAGTTTGTCAGATCCCCCATCTCCAAAACAAGCAGCATGCAGAATCCTGCTCCTTATAGTCCACTATAGAACAGGCATCCCCCATCCGCCACGAGTCAGTTTAAACCTTCACATCCCCCAGCTTTTGGGGGAAAAGTGCGTCTTATATGGTGAAAATACAGTAAGTGGAAAGAATAGAACAAAAAAGAAGATTGAAAGAAGGAGGGGCCAAGGGAGCAGATTGTTTGGCCAGAGCAAAGTCACAGGAAGAGAAAAGAAACAATGCTAACTAACAAGATAAGGAAAACAAAGGAAACCCTTAGGTGCTGGTGCCCTCTCCCAAAGGTCCAGGACAGGGGCCAGCAGCCTCCAGAAGCCGATAGGAGGCCTGCTGCATAGAGGACAAGGATCACAAATGGCCAAGAAGCCTAAGGGAAGCCAGGGAGAGGCCTGCTTGCCACTAGATTCCCATGGAGGTACAGGTTCAGACTCAGGTTCAGAGCACCAAAATACACAGCCACAAACATATGGATAAACAAAATCCTCCTGCCCTATGTGAAGGGCAGAACCACTTAAATAGGCCTCACACCAGGTGCAGCAGTAGAGGGGAAGAGAGAGCAGCCGGAACTTTGTGTGAAAAGGAAATTAAGAAAGGAAGGAAAGAATATAGAGTAAGTGGGAAGGAAAAAATGAAGCAAGGATAGTAGGAAGGAAAAAGGAAAAAATGAGTTCTAGTACTCAATGTTAAGGTTCTTTCTTCTGTACATGTGGAGAATGTGGCAGCAGGAACTTCTCTATATTCTGTTCAGTGGGTTTTTATGTCACGTTCACAGGAGAACTGGATGTTACTAATAAAGATTTGTTTTGCATAAAGCCACCCCTAGCAATAATAGCCAGCTTGTAAAAAGGCTCAGTCAAGCCTCGGAGGAATATCACTCGCTCGTCGAGGATGCGGTTGCACATCGAGTGATCGATGGACCGACTGGCGATTACTTGGGGGCCCCATGTCCAAAGATTGCCACCTTTTATGCCTTACCAAAGGTACTTAAATCGATGTCTGCCCCGCCGGGCAGACCTATCGTATCGGGCATGGGGTCCCTCACGGATCGCGCCAGTCGGTTCATCGACCACCATTTACAACCTTTGGTACACCAGTTACCTTCTTTTTTGAAGGACACTGGCCACCTGCTCCGCATCCTCGACGGGCTGACTGCGCCTCCGGGCACTTTTCTGGTGGGCCTGGACGTGGAGGCCCTCTATTCCAGTATCCCCCATACGCAGGGTTTATCGGCGATCAGGTTCTTTCTCAATGAACTTGATCTAAGCCGACATAATTTGAACATCTTTATTCTGCGCTTGTTGAAATTCGTCCTCACCCACAATTTCTTTCTCTTCAACGGCTCACTTTACCATCAGGTACAGGGGACTGCGATGGGGACCACATGTGCCCCATCGTATGCGAACCTGTACCTGGGCCGTTGGGAGAGGGGGTTGTGGGGTGAGGACGAATTAGAGATGTACCTGTGCCACATTTTGTTGTGGCACAGGTACATCGACGATATCTTTATTCTATGGTCCGGATCTGGGCAGCTATTGGAGGATTTTATACGTATCCTTAATTGTAATAGTTTGAATTTGAAATTCACTCACGAGGTCAGTACATGTAAAATTAACTTTCTGGATCTCACGATCTCTATAGACCCTCAGGGCCAGATAAACTCGAGCTTTTACCGTAAAGCATCGGCTGCTAATACGATCTTACGGGCATCGAGTGCCCATCCGCAGCATTTGCTTCGTAGTATCCCCTACGGGGAATATCTACGGGCACGTAGGAATTGCACACAAGACAGTGAATTTAAGGCAGCAGCCGACGGAATAAGAGATAGGCTCTTATTGAGAGGCTACACAAAGAAAGTCTTATCTAAGGCATACACAAAGGCCATGCAGAGGTCACGATCAGAGATCCTTTATAAACCAAATGTGAAAGGGAAGGAGAGACCGTTAGCAATTTCACTAACGTACTCAGTACATCATAACCAAATTAGAAACATCTTTAGGCGATATTGGCACATTTTGGCCAATGATGATTCCCTTAAAAATATCATTCCGACACAACCAGCACTTATTTTTAGACGTGCTAAAAGTCTTCGGGATAAACTTGTTTCAAGTCATTATGCCTCAAAAAAGAGTGAGAAATGTTGTAAAATTCCTGGGACATACCAGTGCCAAAAGAGATGCAGCTGTTGTAAATTTATACAAACTGGGAAGACTATCAACATTCCGGGCCATGACTCCCTATTGGCCCGTCATTTTGTAAATTGTGATACTCCCCATGTCATATATATATTGACCTGTCCCTGTGGATCGTTTTATATAGGAAAGACTAACAGACCATTAAAGAAAAGGGTGTACGAACATCAGTATGCCATACGTACAGCAAATATTAAAACTCCAGTAGGCCGCCACTTCATCAGATACCATAACCAGGAGACAACTGGTCTACGAGTACAAGGCTTAGACCGTATTCATCCCCACCCGAGAGGCGGGGATATTGAGAAGGTTACATTACAACGAGAGACACGGTGGATTAGCCAAACCAGAGCATATGTGAGCCCTGGGCTTAATGAAAATATAAGTTTTGCTCCCTTTTTGGGGTAAAAATACCTGTCTCTTTTCCCCCTTTCCCCTCCCTTTTTCCTTTTTTTTTTTTTGTTTATTTGTTTGTTTGTTTGTTTGTTGGTTTGTTTGTTAGCTGTGCCCACTATGATGTGTTCTGATGTTAGGGCTTGGTTACTCCTCAAGGGAACTATTGGTTGCCATTTTTTGGCAGCATGCTACCCACTTAGGGACTTCGGGTCCCACTGAGGGCGTACCTCTGATCATCTTAGAGGTAGAAGTTGGAATTTTCATACTCATATTGTGATGTGTTAGGTTATGGCATTATACACGGGGAGTGCTTCTTTAATGGTGGCAGGACCACACATAGAGGTAGAGGACGTTATGAGGATAGGAGCCTAGCGCCGGGTTACTTGCCCATGTGGTCAGGACCGGCGATTTGAGGCAGGAGATGGATTGATTACGCCGGGGACGCCGCGTTAGGGGAGGGGTGGGGGGGGGGTGGGGAGGAGACCTCCGTTGGTATAGCGGATAGCTGCGCCTTTTCATCAGCCACTAGTTGGCAGGGCGCAGGTTCGGACGCGGCCGGGAGGGGGGCGTGGCGGTTATGCGCCCGTCTCTCTCAACTGCGCACGTGTCTTCCCTCCCCACTGCCCTCCCTTCCTGGCCTCCAGCCCCGTCAGAGCTATGCGGCGGGTGCGGAGGCTGGATGCGCGCCTTCCGGCTGCAGCACGTGTCTATTCACGTGCGGCGTAGTGACGCCATAAGAGGTGGACCAGGGGGCTGAACACACACCTCCCGGCACCCAGCACGTGTTTACACACGAGCGGCGCAAGGACGCTATTAGAGGCGGTTGAGGAGTGGACTGGCGACGGAGGGCAATATCGGTCCCGCTTTCAACGTCACTGTGTCTTCTGAGGATAGAGACGGAGTGGCGACCAATAGCGGGTAGCAATGCGGCAGCGGCCTTTCAGGGGCGGTTAGGAGATGAGTAGCCTGTCCTCCCAAGCTCAGCCACCACACATATAAGTAAGTACACTGCTTGGCTTTGAAGTACGTAGCATGATCAGACCATAGCGTGGTGTAGGGGTTCTATAGTGATATTTAATGCATTCTGTCATAGGACAAGGAATTAGTCCAGAGCTGGGGACTGGAGGTTTTCTCTGGCGGAGGTGCTGGAAATCGTGGGCGAAGGTGTATGGGACATTGGTTTCCCTCCTATCATCCAGGTACCTATCTATATTAGTACCTATGCTGTAGTTAGCTGTTTGTGGGCCAATACACCAGACACATCATAGTCCTCACATGTCTCTATGTTTTCTTTATGTGTGCACTAGCTGTTGATTTGAGTCCTGTGCATGGTATCTCAGACAAGAGGAATCAGCATGATGGATTACAGAAATATGAGAAGTGGATGGGTGCAGATGAAGCCCCTTTTGATGGGGAGAAACTAGTTCACCGCTACCACACAGTTACTATATTGTCAGCATACAGTTACCAGATATGAGTATTTACTTGAACTAAATAATCTGTATATGTTTGAATTATTACTGGTCTGGGACAATACCAGCGAGAACGTTTGTTTTCAATATTTTGTATACTAATGCTGCTAGCCTTTGTATTAAGTAAGTGTTTTATGCACAAGCTCGTTAATTATCACAATTGGAGGTATTCTTTGTTGGATTATAGAGAAGAAGGGCCTATGTGTGGCCATGAGCATAATATCTTGCAAAATATAACATGTCAATTTTAAATTGTAAAAATTAATAAAGTAATTTGTAATTTTATATTTATATAGGCACTGATTGTGTTTTTGGGGCGGGGTCACCCTGGAAGTTCTCCACTAATTACCGGGTCGGTTCATACCCGGTTATCCTCTCTTGTTTGTAAAAAAATAGTCATGAGGTAAAACCATAAAGAAGTAACAATAACCTCAAAAAATCCAACAAGTAACAGAACAGCAGCTCAGAAAGCAGCGTCCTCCATGTGTACAAAAGAACTTTTATGGTGAGAACTAAAACTTAATTTTCTGGTAGTTGTGGAGAATGTGGTGGCATGACATTCTCTTTATTCCAAACAGTGGAAAGTATCAAAGCATTGAGAAGTTTGGGAGACTAAGGGGGACACTTATCCCCCGAAACATGTTGCTGGTTTTGCCCCATGGACCTCCAGTTATCTCTCCACTTTTAAATGCATCATTAAAAGTGAAGTGAGTCTGTAGCTTTGTATGCCAAATTGGACCTATGAAAGAAGGTCTGGCTGTAGAGAAAGACGGTAAGGAGAATCCAACGCTGGGTTGATCTTGGAGTACCACGCTCCCCTCGGCCAATCTGGTGCAACAAGAATAATTTGAACCAATTCCAGATGGAGTCTGCCTGAGTGGGAGAGCAATGTTGGACTTTACAAGTCATCTTCTTTGGCTTTCCCCATTGTGTGCTAGCAATAGAATCTCAACATGATTTGGAAACATTAGGTTTGGAGACAATGTAGGCTCTGCTACAGGAACAGTCTAAACATGTTTTTGCTTTTGAAACTTCAGAATATCCATTACCAAAGCAACTGCTATCTTCACATCATCCAGAGATATTGCACTGGAACTTGCATCCTCTTGATCCGATACAGTCTCAGAATTTTTCATCAGACTCATCAGAGGAAGAAGAGTCCAATGAAGTTGAGGCAAAAACTGATTCTGAGAAAGCATGTCTCCAAGGGCATAAATACATTGCATCCAATTTAAAACCATGCCAGGGAAAAAAGCTCTGTTTTTTTGTCTTAATAGACTGATAGGGGATAGGATCAGTGCTACAGCAATTGGAGCAGATATCTATTATAGGAGGGATGCATAAAAATTCCCCAGTATTTTCTTCTTATTATATTCACACTTTTTAAAAAATGTAATATAGGAATATAGGAATAAAAATGACCAGAAAAGGAAAACCCCACACACATCCTCCTCACACACTGGCCCCTTCACTATGTGGTAAAAGGACACAACAGCAGTAGCTCACTCGCTGAAAAAGACTCTTGCCCTTATTCATCAAGCGATAGCGCCAGGTAGTGTCTGACGAGCGCCAGGTAGCGGCAGCTAACGGCGACTACCGACTCAAGTACGCCCGGCGGCGGTCACAATGACGCATTTATTAAAGCAAAATGGCTAGCGCGGCATTCATCATGAAGCCGCCTGGACCGAACAGCGCCGCTGCAAATTCCCTCACAGCGCCAGGTATGAGCTGTCGCTCCCTGGCGATGTCCAATGCATTTCAATGGAGCAATCTATAATTAATCATAATTAATTGGTATTAATTTTTTTTTTTTATTTTTTAATGTCAAAAATTCGGAGACCACTTCTGCAATGTTAGGATTTATTTTTAAGTAAAAAAAAAATTTAAAACAAATTTGTGCAGAATTGATCTAACAGGTCTGAGATTAATGTATTCATATTACAAAATGATTCTAAACACATGTATAATGTTACATTAAAAAAATATGGTTGTTTAGGGGTTAAAAACTAGTTAATACACATCGCCGCCAGCGCTCTGGGGTTTAAACAAGGAATGGACAGCGACAGCACATTCGGAGCGTGATTTGTTAATGAATATGAAGCTAGCCGTTCGCTCTGGCCATTCGTTGTCAGGCGCTCACATACAACGCTGGACCTGTGAAACAGCGACCCCCCAGCCCGTATTCAACATTACCGCACACCGACTGAGTCGCTGTCATCAAGCTAACGCCGGCCAAGCACAGCGAATACTGGCTGGCGCTGAAAAAATCATGCTACAGTCGCTCATCTGTCGCTACCTGGCGCTATTAATGAATCGGCCTCTAAGTAACAAAGAAAAAAGGGGCAAATTAAAACCAGCCCACAGACAAATAGTAAATGACTTCAGCACCTTGGACAGCAATTGTAGTTGTAAAAGGCACACAGTCTATTGCAACCAATAATAAAAGACACAAACCAAGCTATGAAAAGGTTAGGTGGCCAGGGTAAGTCTGCATATTTTTAATACATAGGTTTTTTCCAATTTATTACCGATCCCCCCCATGAGACCACAGAACTACTGAAAATGTAACACAGCCCATGTAAATGTGATAAAACCACCTTTCTTAGTAAACCCAGACAGAATCTTCCTCTACTAGGAACTAGGCACAGTAACAAGAATAATCCTGTAAAAAAATATACAAATAAATGGGGATAAAATGTAAGGCACAGAAAAGGAAAGAAGAGAATTTCTGCGGATGTATGTGTTGTTCCCAGTATGTGATGATTGTACCTGCTGGGCTGCAATCTTGGTGTAGCTTCTGCTGCTTTATCCTAGGGACTGTCAGAGCTGAGCTCAGTTGACAGTCCATGCTCACCAATGTGGACACAATTGTTACTGGGTCCCGGGCAGTTGCCTGGCTTGCCTGGTGCTAGAAACGGCACTGAGATGGGTGCCCCAAGCACTAACTCTGTGCTCTCCAAGCTGCACTGTGTTCTCTGCAGGTATCAAGCAGTAACTAATTGCAAAGTCTTTTAAAAGGTCTGGGAAATAACTTTTGTGGACTTTCCCACAGACCACATTCAATGGCTTGCTTTACCACCATGCATACCATGGAAATGCCTGGGGTCCCCACCTGCAGCGGACCCCCAGAGGCAGGGTCAGATTATAGCAGAAATTGGACGGCCATGTGAGCAAATCCCAAAAAATTCCCTATGCCATGGATGGACGATGCCAGGATGCCCCTTTGTTTGACACCTCCTGGGTTCGCTTGTGCTGCATTGCATGAGCAGGATGTGGCTACATCCCCGACAAGTTGCATTACACTATACTAAATTTGTTTTTGATTAGAGCTCCCAGACACAAGTTTGCATGGAGTCCCAGAAATGATAAACCCACCCTTGACCTCATATCAAGGGGTTGCCAGCAAGCATAATGCTTCCATGCTTACCTGCCACCACGCTTGTAGTGCTGATCGATCTCGCACAGCCCAGCTATGAGTAGTCAGGTGCTTATGTGCACAGAGAGGCAACCATTTTTCTCAATGTCCACACTCCTTGCCTTGCAGCTCCTCATAACAGGACAGCAATCAGCACTGTGGGGGCAAGTGGCAGGTAAGCAGGGAGCCTTGTGCCCTGTGGCAACCATGGGAAAGACCACAAAAGGGATTATTGGATTTTGGTTAAAATATATTGAATCAAATTGCACACATGGACTAACCTAGTATGAAATACAGTTAGTACAAGATAAACCTACCGTCTCTATGTACCAATATTATAATTTTATAATGGGTTAATTATTTAAGTTTTTGGTTGTGGCAAGTAAAATTAGTGCTTCACATACAGTACTGCAAGAAAGCATTTTCTTATACAGTTTTGACCCTTTTGTCTGCACAGGTGAAAGGATGGATATTGACAGAGTTTTAAATGGTGTCCATTGCTTCCCCTTGAGCCACCTGCTATTGTGCTTGTGTGTCTGCTGTTTTTCTGGGGTTTTCCACTCAGTCCTCATCACTACTCTCCCTCGTATGTGTTTGATTATCTTCTCTGTCTTCCTTATAAATATACATGTGTATCCCAGCATCTGCTTGCCTGAGTGGATCTGGGCCAACCAGCCCTCTATGACACTAACCCTTCATGTCCCAACTTTGGGGACTCAGAATTAAGAGTAGGGACCACACTAAACACAGAGTGCCTTGCCGGGGCAGTGTGGCTTCCACATGTATCTGCAGATATGTGCAACCAAATCTCTGTCTTTCCACATAGCTAGACATGTTTGGTGCTTAATACTTGGATGATGAGAGGGTTAAACTGGGCGGTAAATTGGTTCCCAGGCCCTGAATAATAATGATGATGATTTTGTATAAATAATAGTGATGGAGCTACTCCCACCCCCTTTGCTCACTCACCCTTCATAGTCTGTATTGGGGCTCACAGTTTGTGTTGGGGTCCTCATCCCTTCATAGTCTGTACTAG
Organism: Gastrophryne carolinensis; assembly: GCA_027917425.1. NCBI lineage: Eukaryota > Metazoa > Chordata > Amphibia > Anura > Microhylidae > Gastrophryne > Gastrophryne carolinensis. The sequence continues at coordinate 222,223,321 of CM051234.1, forward strand.
GGTCCTGGCCCTCCATTGTCATCTCTACAGGAGCTCCGGCCCTCCATGGTCTGCACTATGTTGTCTATACTGAGGCCTACACCCTTCATATGACATAAGAGGAAATAGACAGCTTACCCACATGCTGCATTCATATGCGCACAGTGAGGGATCCGGTAGCCTAAAATCCAGTGATGCAAAAAAAGATCCAGCACTCAGTTGGCTTGGGAACTCACTCACTCTTATTAAATTGTCATCATTTAAGTTAAGATTTAAGATTTGATGTGATTCTTGGAGCGTTGGATTTCTTCTTTGCCTACACGCTCCATAGTTTGTACTGGGCCCCAGACCTTCCGTTGTCTGTATTGGGGCTCAGGCTCCCCATTGGCTGTACTGGGGCCTTTCATTGCCTGTTGGTTTTTGATGTATACTATTTTTCCCCTTTGATTCCCAGGTCTGCAACCCCCACAGGAATGTCTGAGGCCTAGAGTACCCTCTTCCATTTGGTGCTTTACTGAGGATATGGAGAGGTTACATACTCTCTGTCAAGAACCGATCGAGAACCAAACCTCCTACTCCCCAGGTGCCAGCAGCTTCCTTATCTGGTGGCGTAGAGTGTATATGTTCCCAGCCCCCTACTCTGCTCACTGGCTCTCTGCCAGCTACTCTACTCTCCTTTTCCAAACTTTTGTCTCTGCTACTTTGCTAACCTTTTCCCAGCCTGCTTCTTCATTTACCTGCCACCAGCTAGTGTCTCTACTTACCTGTTTCTAGCCTGCCACTTTGCTTACCTGTTCTCAATCTGTGATTCTGCTTAGAATTCCCCAGTCAGTGACCATTGATGTGCCCAGTGATATAATTCACCTTGGCATGACAACAGATCTTGCAAGAACACAATTTAATTATCAACATTCATTTTATTTGATCTGAATGCATAATGTTTATGTAAAATGAAAACAGAATATTATCGTAATTTAGTAACAGGTTAGTAGATAATACTAAACCTAAGGTTAGAAAACTATTTAGTTTGAATATGTTTTTCTTGTACAATAATGGTAAATAGTATAGTATAAATGTTAGAGGAATCCTGTAGATCAGATAAGACACAGACTATGGAAACTTTAAAAAAGGCTTAAACATTGCAAATCCACAAAACACAAGGCTCAAAGAAAGGCCAAATTTCCTTGCTGAACAATCTTATTGTTTGGTATGGTATGTTATGGTATTCTCACAAGTTATATAAACAATTTTACTATTACTTGAGATGATTATGACTATAATTTAATAGAAGAAGGGACCTAAAGAAAACCTAATCAAATTTGCTAAATTATTTTTGAATTTGTATGTTTTGTACAAAAATAATTGCATTAGATGTCAGTTAAAATAGTAGCCATATACAGAGAGCCTGAAACACTTACTTTCAACTCTCAATGACTGCCCTTTATGTAACCCAACAGATTGCAAACTCCTTTTTACTGCTCTAATTGTGTTACAGAAAATGATTGCCAACAGCAAAAATGTTACAGTATTAGAGCCAATTGGCTTTCTTCTGGGGATTGATCTCTGGCAATATCATAACCCTGAATAATCTAATGAAAATGTTCTAATTTTTGCATTCACTAACTTCATTTTAAAATACGAAATTAATCATTATGCAGTATTGTCTATTAATTGGACATATTTTAAAATGCAGGCGGTTCTGTAAAATGGAAGCAATGGTATAGAGTTCAATATTTGCCTCAACGTGCCTTGCACAGCTTATCATATTTTCTGCCCCATAGGATGCACCCAGAGTTTAGAGGAAAATAAGAAAAGTGATATTCTGAACCAAATGGTGTGGTAAAATTCCCTTCCCAATCACCCCATTATAGCCAGTGGCCAGCATGCCCCAGTACAGCCATTGGCTGGCATACCCCATTACAGCCAGTAGCCAACATGCCTCATTACAGCCAGTGGCCAACATGCCCCATTACAGCCAGGGCTAACATGCCTCATTACAGCCAGGGCTAGCATGCCCCATTACAGCCAGTGGCCAGCATGCCCCAGTACAGCCATTGGCTAGCATACCCCATTACAGCCAGTAGCCAACATGCCTCATTACAGCCAGTGGCCAACATGCCCCATTACAGCCAGGGCTAACATGCCTCATTACAGCCAGGGCTAGCATGCCCCATTACAGCCAGTGGCCAACATGCCCCAATTACAGCCAGGGCTAACATGCCTCATTACAGCCAGGGCTAGCATGCCCCATTACAGCCAGTGGCCAACATGCCCCATTACAGCCAGTGGCCAACATGCCCCATTACAGCCAGGGCTAACATGCCTCATTACAGCCAGGGCTAGCATGCCCCATTACAGCCAGTGGCCAACATGCCCCATTACAGCCAGTGGCCAACATGCCCCATTACAGCCAGGGCAAGCATGCCCCATTACAGCCAGGGATAGCATGCCCCATTACAGCCAGTGGCCAACATGCCCCATTACAGCCAGTGGCCAACATGCCCCATTACAGCCAGGGCAAGCATGCCCCATTACAGCCAGGGATAGCATGCCCCATTACAGCCAGTGGCCAGCATGCCCCAGTACAGCCATTGGCTAGCATACCCCATTACAGCCAGTGGCCAACATGCCCCATTACAGCCAGGGCTAGCATACCCCATTACAGCCAGTGGCCAACATGCCCCATTACAGCCAGTGGCCAACATGCCCCATTACAGCCAGGGCTAGCATGCCCCATTACAGCCAGGGCTAGCATGCCCCATTACAGCCAGTAGCCAACATGCCCATTACAGCCAGGGACAGCATACCCCATTACAGCCAGTGGCCAACATGCCCCATTACAGCCAGGGCTAGCATGCCCCATTACAGCCAGTGGCCAACATGCCCCATTACAGCCAGGGCTAGCATGCCCCATTACAGCCAGTAGCCAACATGCCCATTACAGCCAGGGACAGCATACCCCATTACAGCCAGTGGCCAACATGCCCCATTACAGCCAGGGCTAGCATGCACCATTACAGCCAGGGGCAAAAAATATGGTATGTATGCATATAAATATCCCTCCAGGATGTATAAATCAAAACTTCTCTAATAGGAGGTGAGTTGTAAAAAATATATTTCGCCTAGGCAATATCTGTTAAAAAAATAAATACTTTAACAAGGCTCTCATGGTTGCTTAGGAAATGAAGCCTAATGAACAGTAAAAATCTTATCATATTTGACATTTTTGCTTATTGGTTGGTAGCGTTCCATAGTTAAACTGTAACACATATGCCAATGCCTCTTTCAGCATTATATGCTCTGGTAAAAAAAATATCCATTCACTGGTAGGCCTTCTCCACAGATCTCCAACCATGGCTACTGTTGCAGAACAATGCTACTCTGCTTACCAGCAGCCGATGGCTCACCTATTATGCTCTATAGGCACCTGACTTGGTCCTGAGCGCTGCTCACCCAGCACAAATAATACTGGAAATGAGGGACCTAGTATGCATATCATTAAAAATGGCAACTGCAGGTAAACATTGTGACCCAATGCTCTGGGGTTTGGCAGAAAATCAACTGTGCCTAAAAAGTGATGTCTGCTATTAACTTTAAAGAGTTTAGGACATTTCATGTAAAAGCCCAGTCTCTGCTAAAATAAATAAATAATTTTCTTGGGAATCCCTGGAAATCCCTTTAAAAATTACAGTTAAACATGTATAGAACAAAATAGTGAAAAATGCTCTGGCAACAGAGGGTGGAAAAATCTCTAGGCAGGACTAAAATGTATTTTCTTGAGTATTGACATCGTTGATGATTTATTTGGTATACATCCAATACTTTGTAGTCAAACCCTTGTCCAGAACTGTGTGAATTATGATGGGCTATTATGAATTATGATGGGATATGTTCGGGCTATTTTCAGGAAGATTTGTCAATGATGGCATCATTGTGGCATTTGTGGAATGCCGTTGAGCTTTACTTGATGCACTGCTCTTTACTGTACTAATTGCATATTTATGGGCTCTTTAGAACATAATTCAACATTTAGGTATATTTATATAGAAAACGGAATGGTGTTTTGTTATAGTATAGTTTGTTATAGTCAGACTCTATTCCTATTATACTGTATGACATAATTCATCAGTCACCAGGGTCTAAATTATAGTCATTTGTTCTAGGCTGAGGATTGTAATAATATAGACCTTGAACCTCTAATTATGCCTCTACAAAGCTGCACTTGCCTCTTGTGTTTTCAAATAAAAGCTGGAATCAGCATTTCCTGTGATGTATTCTCATATTTGAAAAGCTTTGTAAACTAATGTTTTTATAATAAAGATTTAGGCATCCTTTTCCTTATAGAAGCATGCGAAAAGCTCAGGCAAGTTATATAGTGTAGGCATTGCATAGCAACCTTTGTCATTTTCCTCAGGCGCAGAGGACAGGGAGCAGACTGCAGGGGCCTAGAAATGAGTATGACGGCACACTTCCAATAGCACCCAGTTTATTCATTTGTGGTCTGTCCATCTGGGCAGTGACAGCTGTGGTTGGGCAGTTACTTTTTAATAGGTGGGTGATAAGAAGGTTTGTGATAATTACAATGTTGTTTTTCAGTAAATGACGTGGTCGTGCTGGGTGTTGCAGTTCTACAACAGAAGAATACAGGTGATCCAGCCTTGGTGTATTGTGTATTGATCATGAGTGCTGTCAGTTTTTAAGTGAGTCAAGGGGTTGTTTGTTAAGGTCGTGCACTATGTTTTAAATAAAATTCTAGGTCAAGGTTAGTTTGTAGTCATAAAAAAAACCCCAACTCATGTGATATACCTTTTTGTAAGGTGTTAGGCCTTATTTGCCCCCCCAGGACAAAATCCTGGGTGCACCACTGGTAACATCTTTTGGCTGCTTGACTTCATTTTACTATTAACATCATGGAATTCTTCATGGGGAGGCCGATTCATTAATAGCGCCAGGTAGCGACAGATGAGCGACAGTAGCGTTATTTTCACAGCGCACGCTAGTATTCGCTGTGCTTGGCCGTTGTTCGGCTGTTGACAGCGACTCAGTCGGTGTGCGGTAATGTTGAATATGGGGTTAGGAGTCGCTGTTTGGCAGGTTCCGCGCTGTATGGGAGCGCATGACAGCGAATGGCCATAGCGAACGGCTCCCAGCATATTCATTAACAAATCACGCTCAAAAAATTCTCGCGCTGTGAAATGCATGTTTAAACCCCAGAGCGCTGGCGGCGATGGGTTAAAAGTAGTTTTTTAACCCCCAGACAACCATATTTAAAAAAAAAAAAAAAAACATGTTTTTCAAAACATTTTGTAATATGAATACAGTAATTTCAGACCTGTAATATCAATTCTGCACAAATTTTTTTTTTTTTTTTTTTAGCCTTAAAAAAATATCTAACATTGCAGAAGTGGTCACAGAATTTTTGACATTTAAAAAAAAAAAAAAAAAAAAACCATTAATAGCAATTAATTATGAATATTTAAAGATTGCTCCATTGAAATGCATTGGAGAGCGCCAGGTAGCGAGAGGTCATACGTGTCGCTGTTCAAGGTCGCTCGCTGGCGCTGTGGGGTGAGGCTGGAATAATGATGAATGATTCGCTATCTGGCGCTCTGTCAGTCGCTAAGCAGGATCGGCTTGATAAATGTGTGATTGCGGAGGGGAGCCGGCGTACTCGTGGCGGTGACCGTCATTACCGTTCGCTCACCATTCGCTACCTGGCGCTATCCCTTGTTAAATAAGGGCCTAAGTGTATCAAGCAAAGGCTTAAACCGGACCAACAGCATTTCACAATTGGAAAAAAAACCTGGAACTCCTGGGTTACCCCATCTGCATGTATAATACTGAATCATTGTCAGCACTTACATTTGCTTCTGTATCTGCTCAAAGCTGAAACAGCACCTCACCAATTTTCTCCTTGTTGCGGGCAACTTACAGGAGCTGGGAGGCTTCCTTTCCAAGTATCCTAGCTGTGCTCCTGCCTGGATTTAACTGCCTTAGCCTTCACAATGCGAACTGAGCTTGGCCATTTCCACATAAAAATAGCAGAATGTCATGAGCAGTTTGCAAGTTTGCACATGGAAACTGGCGATCGCACTTCACGCATGGCGTTTAATGCTATGCACACGTGCGTGAACCTTGCATGCCGTACCATGAATTGCACTGCATGTGTATTCACTTGCGCATGGTTTGGCTGTTTTTGACTCATGGCATAAATTGACCCTAAATGGTGTATATGCACCTCCCCATCTTTATGTGTTTATATGGAATTTTTATATTAACTATTACCATTTACTTTTATTACTATTAGTACTATTTTTAAGATAGATCTCCTTTCATAAACTAAATAAAGGTCTTTTTCACACCACTGTAGCAAACCAAACAATGTTGGTAATATATTTTACATTGCTTCGTCAATCTATACTTTACCTATTTTTTTTAATAATGCTATAGAAATATTACAATAATGCCAAAATTATATTCTTGTACTTTATTACAAATAGCTAGAATAGTGCATTTGTAAAATGTTTTTTCGACTGCAGGATTACGCCATTATTTTAAGGAGCGATTAATATAAATCCAATACCCTTGGCTGAGACAGCCCTGAATCATTTCTGACATAGGTGAAATTGTGTTCTGTTACACATCCTCCATGTTACTATTTTTCCTACCATATATATAATCTCAGGAGGATCACCCCCAGCCCTCAGAATGTGAAATGTATTATCTCCACCTCACAGGCTTTATCTACTTCATTTCGTTGCCTATAAGCGAAGATCCTTCATGGCTTCATTATGCTGCCAGGTGCTTCCCAACGCTTCATTACTACTGCATTACAGCTCTGCCAAAAACACAGAGATGGGACTTATATCAAACTGGAAGCTAAACTGAAGTCAAACTGAATTATGGGAAATGAACAACATTTAAATGCCAAGTGCCATCTTAATGGCAACTCCTGAAATATATTTGCCAACATGTAAATGAAGAGCAATAATACTATAAAAACTGAAGAGCTTTAATACATGCCCGATGCCCTCCTGTGCATAAACCATTGTCAGGCTGAGATTTTCTCACCTGCCCAGAGCACCCCCCCCCAAGTGACATCTGGCCCAGCGATCGGCTGCCATTAGCCACATGGTGTGGGTTTCTCTACTAGTATTCTGGCTAATAAAGGCACTGAAGGACATCTGGACCATGTGACTGTCAGCAACCAATTGCATTGCTGTATTTTGCCAGGGATGCAACGTGCAGGTTAGAAAATCCCGGGTTGCCAAGGCAAAGCAATCGAATTGCTCCCTGCTCATGGACCAACACCCATTTGGTGTAAAATGGGTGTTGATCCACTTTAAAGGCTCTATCCTAGCAAATAAATCCATACTCACACTTTGTTCCCTGCAGCTGTTTGATCCTATTTTAGTAGTGAAAAGCTTACCAAATCCCAAAAGTCCTGTGGCGTTCCCACTCACTGGCAACATACTGGACATAGGGTTTGTTAGTCACTGTGACTAGAGCAGATTCCTTCTATTCACTGCAATTGAGGAGGCATGCTTAGGCATGATAAATCACCTCCATTGTAGTGAATAGAGTGGGTCTGCTCCAATTACTGGTCGACTCAATTTAAGGACTTGCTAAGATTTACAACTGGTGGGGGGGATGGATCAGATGTGAGGGACAAAGGTCGAATATGTTTTAGGCCTGGCGATACCTGTTAAGATGCTTGAATAGATGAAAGTGAGTACAGTGGAAAAGGGTATTTATAATACATCTTGTGATCAGGAGGTCAAAAAGAAGAATGAGCATATGCCCTTCTTTTTCAAATTAAGGAAAAGCTTTATTGCATTACATTGTGTGTTAAGTTGTTTCTTTTCAATCTCAGCTCAGCTCAACTTGCAGAAACTCTTAAAATCTATTTTAATTGCCCTCTACTTTCTTATATCTATCATCTCTTTTTATTAATTGTTGGTATTTTATTTGTATATGCCTTGTTGTTTGTCTGAAGCTTTACCCTTTGAAGAGAACCACACACATTGGTGGCATATTCTAGTGTTGTATAGAATATTGTTATCACTTGTTGGGGTATTGGGTATTATTATTCGGAATTCTGGCTGGTATTGACCATTTTTAGCTTAGTTGCTGGGAGATAAGAACTCGCTATTTCTTCTTCTGTGGTATCACTGATGACAAGAAAATTGATTTTCTACCTACACCCAGTACTCCATAGATAAAACATGCTCTATAGACTCAAGAGGCATCTTGTTTATCAAACCTAAATCTTCTCTGATCAATCTTGCTTATTTAAGAAATAAAACCATGTTACAGCTGATTGTCTGCCTATAAGTATGAGAAAGTGTAGCTGACAGAGAGACCTATAAAATTAAACAAAGGGAAGTAAAACTGATTATACTTGCTGCTAAATGCTAAAGGAGGATGAAATGGCCCGAATATGTTTCTAATATATTCTCCAATATATTGGTGACAGAAAGAAGGAACACAGTGCAGACTCAAAAATTATTCATAGGGAGAAAAATTATATTGCCAAAGTATAGCATTCGGCAGGGAGGGTTAAGCTCCTTTTTAGGAGATTTTGGAGGCTGATGTCTTAGCCGAGCTGGCACATCTAAATGTAAGTAAGGCAATGGGTCCAGATGCAATCCACCCCAGAGTTCTAAAGGATCTCAGATTTGTGATTGTGACCCCTTCTGACTGATTTGCTAAACCATTCCCTTTCAACAGGTGAGGTTCCAGATGATTGAAGAATGGCCAATGTCATACCAATCCATAAGAAGAACATCTATAGTGGAAAAACGAATAAAAACTCTCTTTAAAAAAACTAGTTATTTCCTACCTAAAAATTAACAACCTGTTGGACCCGAAACAGCATGGCCTCACTGAAGGCAGATCATGTCCAATCTTATTGATTTCTTTGACAATGTCACTAAAGTGTTCGATGAAGGTGGTTCTGTGCATATCTCCTATTTGGATTTTAGCAAAGCCTTTGACACTGTACCACATGAAGCACTCATAGATAAGTTATTGACTCAATCCCTGGATAGTTCAGTGGATTTTCAGCTGGCTGAAGGATATGTATCAGAGTGTTAAACAGGAATAACAGTCTAAAATGAAAAGTTGGGTGCATCTGGATAGTGCATCCATGCTATCCAGATTGCTATCAATAAAAAAAATCTCACCTCCTTTATTTTCTTTAAATAAACTCTTTTAAGGGTCTGTGGTGGAAGCCCGCTGTGTCGGAAATCCGGGAGCACTGCTAAGCTCCCGGGCAAGCAGTGCCCAGCTGGAGGATGAACCTTGTGATGGCCCATTGAGAGCACACACCAGCCAGGCCCCCCATCTGGGCATGCGCAGTCAGCTGTTTTCAGGCCACAGACCCTACAGAAGCCGCCACCATGGTCTTAAAATAAAGGAGGTGAGTTTTTTTTATTCATATCAATCTGGATAGTGTGGGTGCACTATCCAGATGCACCTAACTTAGTTCTAGGCTGTTATTCCAGTTTGATGGTTTGCAATCTGAAGAAGGGTGAGTTACAAGTCATGTCCTGGGCCCCATTCTGTTATGTTTGTAAGTGACATAGGAAAAGGCATGGCAGGAATAGTTTGCCTGTTTGCTGATAATACAAAGGTTAGTAATAGGGTGAATACTCCTGGAGATGTCTGCAACATGTAAAATGATTTAGCTTTACTGGATAAATGGTCAAAACATTGGAAACTGGATTTTAATGTCTCTAAATGTAAAATCATGTACATGTACATGAATCCACTCCAGCGACTGCCAGCCCGACACAATGTCATTCATGTGCTCAAGTTCCCCCTGAAGTCTAACATGCCCCCTCTCCATCCTCACAAAGCTCAGTAAGACAGGGGAGAGGGCAGGAGAAGGAGTGAGTCAACCCAGGTCCGGCGGCACTGCCGGACCACCCGCCCCCACTAGCAACCAGGAAGACGAAACTAGTAGCTCCTCCATGGGAATCAGTGGGCCCCAGGCAGCCCTAAGGGCTAAAGCAGACCAAAGGAGACCCAAACCAACCCGTTGATATGGTTAGCTAGACAACAGCATGGCGAACTAGGGGAAATGCCACTGCTCCAACTGTGGCGGGACAATACACAGAATTAAGGTTGACACAATTAGCATATAATTAGCATATAATATACACATCAAATGACAGGAGTGTTTTAGAATTCTACACAAAAATAAATAAGTAATAAATATATAGCAAAACAATAATTAGTAGCAGGACACGTGGGCTGACCACGGGCTAAGGACAGTCCATTCATTTTATACATACTATAGCCCACTGGTGATATAAACCTTTGGGATGCATGTTCCATAAGCCGTATCGCAGGTACGGGGGATTTCGGGAACATTTAGAAAATTTAGAAATGTATTGAACATTTTTGTGTTTTAAATCCCTTTTAAAAACCTTTTATCCCTTTCCAACCTTGCCAACCAACGCTCTGCCACTTACCAGAATGCCCGACGCAGGTTCTGCGCTGTTCTCTTTCCACCACTCTCTTATAAGCAACTGCCGATGGACCCCCCCCCGCACCATTCCTCACAGAAATGTAATGGAGGGGGTGTGCCTACATGTTCCTGTGATGAATGTCACGGAACGGTCCATCAGCAGTTGTTTGTACGACATCAGCAAGACTTGGATCAGGTGATCTGGTAACTGTCAGAGCGCTGGACTAGCAGCGATGGTGTGTGGGGGATAAAAGTTGAATATAGCCTTTACATTTTTTTGCCTGTTGAATGACTTTAGAGTAAAAAAGCTCAGTTCACAAAAAACACACCCAAAGTTAAACATGCTTCACCAAATAATTAGCATGACCCCAGTTGATGTCACTGTTCTATCAACGGTGATATTTCATACATTATGATCATATGCCCAGAAAGAAAGAGATGTCCCCAGCCCAGTGTCCCAAAAGCCTGTGTTTCTTTTTTATTTTTTTAATAAAGCCTTTGCTCAATATTTATAAAAAGCTAACAGAGGACAGCAGGATGGTGAATGGCATCTAAAGTTCAGTAACATGAGTAACAAGTTCATTAAATGTCATGATTAAGGACCTGTTGTCCGAAACGCGTTGGCGTTAGGCCTTATCTTGCTCATACTTTGATGATTGTTCCTGTTGGACTGCTGATTTTAACGATGGAAGTTTAATAAAATTGAAGATTTTTCAACATCTTGGGCTGGCTGAGAAACTTCTTATTAACATGAGTAACAAGTTCAGTCACGCTATGGCAATTAGGTTGGAGTGCTCCCCAATGCTGAGCTGTGTGTACTGTAACTGAATCTAACACTGGAAAGCATCAGGGGGCGGGGCTGTTTGGCCAGGGAGCAATATGGCTGACGGCATCAAGTTTGTGTTGTTATCAATACTGAGCAAAGCCTTAAAAAAATAAAAAATAAACACTGGCTGTTTTGGGGCATTGGACTGGGGATAGAAGGTGACAACATAAACTTCCTTTCTGTGTATAGGATCGCTTTAATATGTTTATACTAAGAATGTTTAGTTCCAATTAGTCTCAGAAAAGACACATAAATAACATAAGGCCTAATTGGTTGTTGCAAGTTACCGTCTTTTACATCATCATTAAACATTTATGAGACATAAACTGAAAAGTGAAAGGGATGGCCCCCATGCACCATTATTATAACATCTGTCATCTCTGGAAGGCCATGCATCACTTGCTGTGGTTGGGAGCAAAAATACTCATGTCTCCCTAAATCATCCTAGCAGCTATGCATGTCCACATAAAGACACACATAGAGGTGAGGAGAAGAAATGTATTACCTTTTGTATTCCTTCTTGAGACTCGTGAACATTGTTCTCAGTTCCATTACTCCTGTTAATCATGCGCCACATTTGGGAATACATGCTGTCTCTCTCAAATGGATTCATCCCTTTGACACGCACATGCTCATAAACTGCAGAGTCTAATACCGTTCCGTAAGGAATCTCTGTCTGCCTTGACAGGTCCTGCAGAGACCTAGGTTAATGAAAAAGGACAAACAATGAATATTTACTTCCAAGAATTATCATCTGTGCATGAACTCATTGTCAATACATCAAAAAGTCACACCAGCCCATTGCAGATTATAAAAAGCCTTGGCTTTGCAGATTATTAAGGTAAATATGCCATTTACAAGTTAACATTTTATAGGCTGTTGTCCTGTAATGTGCCTCTGGCTTCTTGGGGAAGGGTTGACATTTATCTAATGATAACATGTAATGAAGACCTCAGGGTTCTATCCACCATTTATACAGCAACGGCCTGACATCTGTCAGGCTTTCCCATTGAGCATCAGGATTCATTAAACTAATTGCCACTGGTAAATACAGCAAAATGGTGTGTACTGGTGAGCAGCTATGGCACAGTGTGTGCTAGTAATCAATCTAATACTTACCTAGTTTTCCTAATTAAGATCATATATTGTATTTGTGCATGTGGCTAAAAGACAATCTCATATTGCCCATAGCAACTAAGAGCATTTTCTATTTTCCTTTTTATATGCAAAATTGAATAGTTGCTATGGCAACGAAGACTGCCCGTGTTTTAGTGTTGTTAAAGAGACAGTCCACTTTCAATGGCATTGTTCAAAGTATATATTTTATGTGCCCAAATGTGTGTTTTAAGGAAGCAGTTTTCACTACCAGTAATCTATTGCTATTGGCAACTCTACACCAAGCCTGTACACTAAGCTTTACAAGAAGAGAGATGTGAGGCCTGTATACATAGAACACTGCTGCTATGACCACTACTAATGTGAAGGAGCTCCCTCATCCTTACAGATGCCCAGCAGCAGTGTTCTGTGTGTACAGTGGTCTCATCTACCTTCTTGTAGATCTTGGTGTACATACATCGTGTACAGTTCCCAGTAGCAACAGATTGCAGTTAGTGAAAACTTCTTCCTTAAACCAGACATTTGCTAACATAGGAAAAAAAAAAATAATCTCAGCACCTTAAAGACATCATTTTGGCACAAAGATATATATGCAATTGAAAAATTCAATTGGAAGCAGACTTTCCTTTTTAGGGATTTCATGTAGGAGACTGAGACCTGGCAAATATGTGTCTGAGACATAGGGGGTTATTTAAGAAAGGATAGCGTCAGGTAGCGCCTGGTTAATGAGAGGTAGCGACAGATAGCGACTGGTCAACGCCAGACATGGCATGCAATTACACATTTATCAAGCAGAATCTGTTTAGCGACTGGGATAGAGCCATGTAGCATCTGATTCATCATTTTCAAAGCCTCTGCACACAGCGCCAGCGTTCAGCCTTGCACAGCGCCAGGTATGACCTCTCGCTACCTGTTGCTCCCCCATACATTTCAATGGACGAACCTTTTCTTCACTGTAAACGTTTTTTTTTTTTTTTTTTTTTTCCCCAAAAATCACAAATAATTCTGTGACCTCTTCTGGCACTGAAAAAGCCATTTTTTACATTTTTTAAATATTTCTTCAGAAATGACATTACAGGTCTGGCATTAAAGTGTTCATGTTACAATGTTGTTACAATATAATTCCATATGTTTTCGCTTTGTTACTAGTTGATAGATGCTGGAAAACAGACTTTAAACACACCGCCTCCTGCGCTCTGGGCTTCAAACAAGTATTTTTCAGCGCCAGAGATTTGTGAGGCTGTTTTTTTGCTGAATATAGTGTGAGTCGGTCGCTATGAGCACTCGCTAACATGCGCTCCCATACAGCGCTGTACTGGTCAAATAGCGACTCCTCACAATGTATTCAACATTACTGAACAGCGACTGAGTCGCTATAAAGTAGCAACTCATGGCTGAGCACTGTGACTACTAGCGGGCGCTCTGAAAATGCCTGCTACAGACGCTCATCTGTCGCTACCTGCCGCTAATGATGAATCAGCCTCCCCGTTGCATAGTTGTTGCAGGTCATAGATGCACCTGGAGTGACTAGACCTGGTGTACAGCTCTGTCTTAATTGTGTTCAGGTCCCTGCGTCCTCAGCCCCTATCAGCTTAACTGAACGGTAGCACTGTTATTTTACATGCATGTATAAAAGTTTGCACAACAATTGGCAATGTCTTCGTACAGGCAAGCATTTAAAGTATATTAAGGGTAGGGACTAGTAAAGGATAGTACCATGGACCCGATTTACCAAGTTCGCTATGCCAAGCCGTTTAAAGGGCCAAGGCTTGCACCACAGTAAAAACTAAAAACAGTAAAAACGAAATACTGTGCATTATAGGGGACCAGGAGTAAGCTGGTGTTGTACACAAGCTACACATATCTTTTGCTGAGCTACATCAGAGTGCTCTGGTATGGTGAAGCTGTATTTACTACTATTCCTACAGGTTGTTTTGCCCAGCTTAGGAGAAGGAGATCATTACAGGCATTTATCTCGCTAGAAGTTAATTTTAACTTTTTAGATTATAGCATCTCTTTCTGCAAACCAGCAAGGTTGAACATCAGTCAAACTAGAAAAGCATGCTTCTTTTTCTTATGTTGTAACCCCATGCTCTTTTTCCTTCCCTGCACCATTTTATTTTTGCTTTCCACTCTCGTATTTTTAAAATAAACTCCGTAGGCTACATGTTAAACCAATGCATACAGTGCTGATTCTGTTAAAAAAAAACATCCAACATCCAACATCATTAACCTGTTATTGGTAGAAGTGATATCTCTATATAGCAAATAATGTACTTGTAAGTGGAAACGAGTAAATGACTCATTAATTGAAATGGACTTGAGAATAATAGCAGAGAAGAGTTAAATTGAAACGGTCATTCATTTCGTGTAACAACAGTTATTAATGTTGGCTCTGTTTGGGTAGGAGGTTGGAAAATGTAATATAGTGCAATTTATTTTGAAATTCTGTTGAAATTAAGACATTGTTCTAATGAAGAACCAACTTTGAATAAAAAGTTGATTGGAGAGGGAAAGCATATAAAGAAGTGCAGCAAATTATTGGCTGCTCAGCTAAAATCATTCTAACGTGGCAACCAAATCCTCAACTACTGTTCGAATGGATCTAAGAATTTGCAGGTTAGCAGCTCCAGGTTAGAAAATAATGCCCAATCTCCGCAGCTGGCTTCACCTACAGACAAGCCCCCATTTGCTGGAATGCAAGGGGCCCACAAGACTTAACAGTGCAAATGTTATTGGCTGAGGGCTGGACCTGCATGTGAGTGAGCATATACTGGAGTGCATGGGAGGAGATGAAGCAAGGTCATTCATGGGAGATCAGTCCAATAGGCAGAAGGATAACCAAAGGCAAGTATCAGAAGGCAGGCCAAAAACTGAAGAAGGATCGAGGTACTGAAGGGAGCAGGCTAGGACAAGCCTGAGGTCAACAATGAGGGTTCAGAGAAGATGGGGTCAAAGGTCAAATCCAGGTCAGATACGAGTAACATGAGTAACAGAGCACAGCACTAACCCCCAAGACCGGGCTTTCACAGGCACTAATGCCAGGGACTGAGGCACATTGGCTGGTCAGGGGATTGGCTGACTGGCCCCTAGTAACCCTTGGGCTGATCAGCTCAGCAACCATAGGGGCTAAGTAGCACAATAAACAACCTTAGGGCTTATTGGCCCATTTAAACTAGCCCCTGGTGGTTGTGCTGCCTGCAGCGCCACCAGTGTGCATAAAGTTCTCATGTACGTGCATGTGCACACACGAATTGAGATGCAAGGAATGCGGGAGGAGGAGGAAGTGTGCAGTGCAGCTCGAACCGGCGTCTAAAACTGACCCTCAGGATCAAATCCCATTCAATCGATTAAATACTACAATGAATTATGCACCAATCTGGAGTCTGAGAATCTTATTGACTTCATATTCAGGTTCGTTCTCCACAAAGATGGGGGGGGGGTAAGGCACCTGAACATTGTAAGCAGGTTTTAACAATGGTAAATGGAACACATTTGGAATCTTAATAGTCGAGGATAGGTCAGGATAGTTTCTTTAATATCGAAAAAGGACATATGTACTTATGTCCTATTTTGGATGAGGGTTGACACAGGGCAATATTCTGAGTGGATACCCAGACCAAGTCAACTACTTGAAATGGTGCAATAGATCTATGGGGATCAGCAAAGGTGTTGTAGCTCTTAATAGCTTCTTTTAAATTTCCCTGGACCTTAGTCCAGATATTGCCTCTTTCTTTAAGCCATTCCTCCAGGGCCAGTAAATTGGAAGAAGGGCCAGAAAGTGAAGAAGCCTTGGGATTCTTACCATAATTACAAAAAACGGTGAAAATCATTAATTAGCTGGGTGCATTGTTAAAAGCAAATTCGGCCAACTTAGTATACTCGGACCATTTGTCTTGGCAGTCAGATACATAACAGCATGAGTACTTCTCTAGAGACGGATTCCTCCTTCCAGTCTGGCCATTAGAATTGGGGTAATAGGCTGAGGACAAAGACTTTTCCCAATATTTTGGGGTATATCGTGTATGCGGGAAATGTGCTTAATAAATAATTGGGCCAGTTCAGAGGCAGATGGTAGTTTGAGCAGGGCGACAATATATGCCATTTTACTGAAGCGATCAACTATGGCCCAATTAACAGTGTTACTTTGAGACATGGGTAAATCAGCAATGAAATCAATAGAGATATAGGTCCAAGGTTCTCTACGGACTTCCAAAGGAACAAGTAACCCAGCAGAAAGATTATGGGTTCCCTTGTTCTGAGCACACATTGAACATGCTTTGATAAAGTAAGAAATTGTGGAAAGGAAAGAAATTCTTGCAACACTGATAAACACATATGGGGTGGAACATATCGACAAGGAGGAGGCTTACCCAGAGGTGAATCCGCCTGGAATGGTTCCAACGAGCTACACAAATCAATCAATAATGCACCAGCCACACAATCTTGGGGCAAAATTGGATCCTTCTTGTCGAACCTACCCTCATTATTCTCCTCATTATTCTCCAAAGTTGTGAGATAATGCATCTGCCTTGATGTTCTTTGCTCCTGGCCGGAGCACACAGATTCCTCTTTAAAGGTAATGACAAAATTGAATTTGGAGAAAAAAAGCGAGCCTGGCGTGAATTTAATCTCTTAGCGGATTCAATGTACTTAAGGTTTTCATAGTAAGTGTACACAATAATGAGGTTTAAGGAACCTTCCAACCAGTGCCTCCACTCCTCAAATGCCAATTTCCCCACTTCATAATTCTGTTTGGCTGAACAGAAGTTGTGCGAGAAGTATGCCAAAGGTGCAGTCTTTCCGGAGTGTCAGAAAACTGAGAGAGGACAAAGAGGAAGAGTGCAAAATCTTTGTGGACTGATGACAGTAAAATTGTTCTTTTTGAGTCTAATGGCTGCAGACCATGTTTTATGTCACATGACCTCCAGACACTTAATTCAAGCCACAGTACATTGTGATGACAGTAAAGCATGGTAGTACTAAAATCATGATATTGAATGATGTTGTTGGACCTTCTTAATGCATATGTAATATATTTCTTAATTTATTCTATGTACGGGAAGATTATGTCACCATATGCTAAAGAAGAAATGGCCTTAAATGTTTTAAGTTTTAAAATGGGCCCAAAATATGTAGGCCCCAGTAAAAGACTACAGACAAACAAGATTGAGGTAATGGAGCGGTCAGCCCAATCCCCTGACCTCAATCCCATAGAGAACTTGGGAGATGACAAGAAAAAATGCAGAACCCCAAAATATTGGGTTGTGGAAGACTGTTTACCACAGAGTGAAAATGGATGTCAAGTCGTAACACAACACACAACCATCCCACCATACCTCCTTACCTTGGCGCTGAGGCAGGGCTAAGGATACAACAAAAAAATGCCTTACCTCGTCCGAGATCCAGCGGTGACAATATTTGATCCATGAAAATGCCCCCTGCACTCAAGTGAGAATTAGTTCATCAGTTGAGCATCATATGGTTTTGGCTGACATTAAATTTCTCATTAATTCGGTTTCACCTTTGACACGTGGAAACAGAAATGGACCACAAATAGGACGTGGAGCATGCAGTATGAGTAATCGCATGACCGATCGCTCTAATGTCCAATTAGCTGGGAAATCCTGGAACCATACATGTTCTATCAGTGTACGCCATGCACGCGATCAGTAGGGATTGGCAGGTGGAAAGCCAATGCCCAAAGTGCCACACATACTTTATAAGCCCTATTGACCAATGGTTATGTGGTAATACTTAAGCAGCACAAGAGTGTATGAATGCATTGAAAGCCATCTTGCCCTTTCCAATGGGCTTCCAGCCAGTGGCCATCTTAATTTGAGATGCCTGAGGGGGCTGTTGTGGTCTAGAGGGTCACTGGGAGAGTTCATAGATCTTTATTTTATGTTTTAAAATAAGCCGAAATAATATTTATGAATCACAACCAGTGGGGAAGATATGAATCTTGATCTTTGGAGGTTATGTACACCGTATTTTACTGGTCCCTACTGTATGTTATACCCCTTATTTAAGAAAAAATACTTGGTAATCTTTTGAGGTTTTTGTCTCAATCAACAATCCATGTTTTTATAAAGTGATTTTACAACATTTGGTATCCATGTCCTGGGTACCAAAGTTTAATTGCTTTTGCCATCATCAGGCCTTGGAAATAGAAACCTAGCTTTTAAGGAGCTTAGCATGCAGTGTCATAGCCCACTAGTTCAGCTATTTGAAAGATATTTCCAGAAACCAATGTTTGTACCTGAACAGTTTAACTGACCATTTTACACAGTAATGGGTGTGTGGTCTAGGGGTGTATCTAATAAATATCTGCAGCACTATTAGCTACTCTGTATGTAAGTAGGTGTAGCCCCTCCTCCGGATACACACCTTGAAAATCTTTCTCTATCACCTAATGCTCCACCAATCCATACATTCCACTACCACCATTCAGCCAATGAGCCAGAACAGGGCCTCAGTAAATGAACCAGACATGGATTTAGAGGGACAGCCTTTACTCTAATGTTAGTAAAGTGGGGAATTTTGGTTGAACAGGGACAAATTGTTTTAAAGTAGGACTGTCACATAAAGAATAGATGTGTGATTGGATTATCTTTAACTCTATTATTTAGTTTAACATTTAGGCAAGTACCTTATTTTTTTCTTGTCATCCCAACCTCACTTGCTTAGTTATTGCTTTCAGGGCCAGCCTTTGGAGTTGTACGAGGTGTGCTGCCACCCCACTTGAGTTTAATTTTTTACGTTTTTTTCTTCCAGGGCCTTTAGTTGCCCACAATAAATTTCTCCTTCCCAGCCTGGTGCTGGCGGGATGTCTTGTGTGGCTGTGCCAAATAGTTTTCCTGTTGTTGATTAAATGGGAGGTAGTTAATCAAACTATCTCCATTTCACTAACATGCAAGCTTGGCTAATGCCTGTTATTTTTGTTTTTTTAGCTCATTTGGCTATTGGGGGGTCAATGAAGGCTAGGTTGCTGCTGGAGGAAGGGAGGGGGCACCATCCTGCAGTCTTGCACAGGACACTTTTCAAGCTAAAACAGGCCCTGATTGCTATTCTTTATTTTGATCATTTATTCATTCATTCTATTTTCAGTTAGTTATTTCCCCTGCTTTCCCTTCTTGTCTTGATCTTAGAAAACAAAGGAATAAGGGGCAGTTATATTCTGTTTTTTTTTCAGGACATTTATATTCATATGTTCAGAATTCTTCTCTTCAAAAGATCAAGTAAAGTGAAATTCATGAAAGGCTATAATGAGTAATTTTGCATTTTTACCCCAAATCTTGTAGATTTGTATATTCAATGCCTAGTCCCATATTATTGTATGCTATTTTTCTTATTCAGATGAATCCCCAGTGTTTTGCATATTCTGCAGAATAGCACGAGAAAGTCTCTAAAAGTTTAATACATGTAAATATCTAGGCAAAGTTTGTAAGCAAAGAATAAGTTATGCATGCACAGCATATGTTTTATTTATTACTAGTACAACATACCTACAATCATACATTCCCTTGTTTAAAGAAGTGCAATAAATTATTCAATTTATGCCAAAAATTAGCCCCTAAATTGCCATGTGACTTACCTAAATGTTCTGAACACAATGAAAAGTCATCAAATGAAAATAAATATACCGAATTCCCATTAATCATTGGGTAATAAGGGCTGCTATTTTAGTAAAAGGAAAGTTTGACACTGCCATTGCTAATCTAAGAGCTAATCTTTCTTTTGTATAATCATTGATTTGACTTTGAACACAGAAAAGAAAGTGCACCTAATTTGGTGTTGTGAGGGGAGTTCTGCTGGCCAATTAGAAGCTAACAGGCTGATTCATTACTAACGGCAGGTAGCGACAGATGAGCGTCTGTAGAGTGGATTTCACAGTGCCCCCTAGTAGTCGCTGTGCTCGGCCATGGATCATTGTTTCAGAGCGCCTCAGTCGCTGTCCAGCATTGATGAATATGATATGTAAATCGCTGTACTACGCTATAAGCGAGCGAACCGTAACCACAGCTCAGTGCGACTGACTCACACCACATTCATCAAAAAAACAGCCTCAAACAGCGCCGGCGCTCAAAATAATGTAATTGTAGCCCATAGCACCAGAGGCTGTGTGATTAAAGGCTGTTTTTGTACATGTATCCACTAGTAACAAAGCTAAAACATATAGAATTACATTGTTATTACATTGTAACATGAACACTTTAATACCAGACCTGTAAGGACAATTCTGCATAAATATATATTATTATTACAAACAGTTTTCAAAAATGTCATTTTCTTGCCCAGAATACATGTCAGAAGGTTTGTGTTTTTTTGGGGGAAAAAAAAAATTGGGATCAGGAAAGGGATTTAAGGATCGTCCATAGAAATGTATGGGAGAGCGCCGGGTAACGACAGGTTAGACGTTGCGCTCTGCAAGGATGAACGCCGATGCTGTACGCTGAGGCTGGGATAATGATGAATCGGACGCTACATGGCGTTGTTCCAGTCGCTCACCAGATTCGGCTTCATTAATGTGTAATTGTGTGCTGTCTCCGGCGTTCACCTGCCGCTACCTGCCGCTGTACAGGCACTACCTGGCACTATCCCTTCATGAATAAGGCCCTAAGATAATACGTCACTAAAATGTGGCAAACACTTCATCTCAAATGGGAGACAATATCGCTTTCTCACTGCTATCTCACTTCAATAAACTTGGGGGTTTATTTATCAAGGGCTAGCGCCAGGTAGTGTCTGACGAGCGCCAGGTACCGCCAGCCAACGGCGGCTACCGACTCAAGTACGCCCGGCGGCGGTCACAATGACGCATTTATCACGCTAAATGAGGCTAGCGCCGGCGAGAGCGTCAGCTAGCGCAGGATTCATCATGTAGCCGACTGCAACGAACAGCGCCGCTGCTAATCCCATCACAGCGACAGGTATGACCTGTCGCTCCCTGGCGTTGTCCAATGCATTTCAATGGAGCAATCTTTAAATAATCATAATTAATTGCTTTTTTTTTTTTTTTTTAATGTCAAAAATTCTGTGACCACTTCTGCAATGTTAGGATTTTTTTTTAAGTAAAAAAAAAAAAATAATAAAAATTGAACAGAATTGATATTACAGGTCTGATATTCATGTATTCATATTACAAAATGTTTAGAAAAACTTGTATAATTTTTACATTAAAAAAAAATGTTTGTTTGGGGGTTAAAAACTACTTTACACACATCGCCGCCAGCGCTCTGGGGTTTAAACAAGGAATTCACAGCGCGAGAAATTTTTGAGCGTGATTTGTTAATGAATCTGCAGCAAGCCGTTCGCTCTGGCCATTCGCTGTCAGGCGCACCCATACAACGCTGAACCTGTGAAACAGCGACTCCTAAGCCCGTATTCAACATTACCGCACACCGACTGAGTCGCTGTCAACAAGCAAACCCCGGCCAAGCACAGCGAATACTAGCTGGCGCTGTGAAAATCACGCTACTGGCGCTCATCTGTCGCTACCTGGCGCTATTAATGAATCGGCCTCTTGGTTAGCCCTTCGCCAAAGGGAGAATTTGGCAAGCTCTTCACAGCAAATATGAGACTTTATCGCTGTATTTGGTCATCTTATTTTATTTACTGTGTATTTCTGGGATCAGGATTTTCTGTGATTGTGGCAGTGGGAAAGAAAAAACTTGCTCATCCATTTAAATTGTCACAGCTGTTAGAAGCTATTTGTGTGAGAGCTTAAATGGCTGCAATAGAAGTGAGAATTCTAAATTGTCTAGCTAAGTGAGAATTAGAAGCTAAGTTATAGAAGTTTAAAGTTAAACTAAGAAGAGAGGAAAGGAAGGTCGTTCATTTTTCCTCATTTTGATGTTACAGTTAACTGTAATTTACGGTTTCTTATTAGACTGTATGATCCCCCAAACTGCAAATGCTGTCAGCTGCACATCATGAGCAGTGTACCGTGCCATAAATGTGGACCGTTAAATTCCACGGTTTTCTTGCTTTGTTTTATTTCTGTATTCTGGATTGTATACCATGAAGGAACACATATGGAATTAAGTCGTAAACAAAAAGGGTTACACAAACCTGAAAATGTTTACCATTTTTGTTTTTTTTTAATGCAGCACCCTTTTGCTTTGATGACAGTGTAGCGTTCTACCATGAGATAGTGTCCTGGAATGGTTTTCCCTTATAGCATATCTTAGACCATCAATTGGTGTTGTGCAGAGTTAGGGTAGGCTGAAACGAATTTTTAATATGAATCGAGTTTATTTAATAGTTCCCACTCTTTACTACTAGTGAGCGTTAGTATTAGCACTTTTCTCTATTATCTCATTTCAACATTCAATATTATAACAATATTAGGGCCCTTATTTAACAAGTGATAGCGACAGGTAGCGCCTGGTGAGCAACTGGTAATGATGGACACCGCCACGAGAACGCCGGCTCCCCAACACAATCACACATTTATCAAGCCGATCCTGCTTAGCGACTGAGATAGCGCCAGATAGCGACTCATTCATCATTATTCCAGCCTCAGCCCACAGCGCCAGCGTCCGACCTTGAACAGCAACAGGTAGGACCTCTCGCTACCTGGCGCTCTCCAATGCATTTCAATGGATCAATCTTTAAATATTCATAATTATTTCATATTAATGTTTTTTTTTTTTTTTAAATGTAAAAATTCTGTGACCACTTCTGCTATGTTAGATATTTTTTTTAAGGTTAAAAAAAAAAAATAACTTTGTACAGAATTGATATTACAGGTCTGATATTAATGTATTCATATTACAAAATGTAATTAAAAACTTGTTTTTTTGGTTTCCAAAAATATGGTTGTTTGGGGGTTAAAAAACTACTTTTAACCCATCGCCGCCAGCGCTCTGGGGTTTAAACAAGCATTTCACAGCGTGAGAATTTTTTGAGCGTGATTTGTTAATGAATATGGTGGGAGCCGGTCGCTATCATGCGCTCCCATACAGCGCGGAACCTGTCAAATAGCGACTCCTCACCCAATATTCAACATTACGGCAAACCGACTGAGTCGCTATCAACAACCGAACAGCGGCCAAGCACAGCGACTACTAGCGGGCGCTCTGAAAATACTGCTACAGTCACTCAACTGTCGCTACCTGCCGCTATTAATGAATCGGCCTCTAAGTTATGGAACAATAAATAGTACATCTTTACATAGTTAATACGGTTGAAAAAAGACTTATGTCCATCAAGTTCAACCGAGGGCTGGGGTTAAGGAAGTTATTTTTATTATTTACTGTTTATTGAAAACAGCTAATAGTAACTGTTAGTGTTATTTTGTTTTAACAAAGCATCTAATCCTTTTTGAAGCTATTCCACAGATTTATACTTCTTTAGCTAAAAAAGGTTTGTTGTCTCTGGAGATTTTTTTTCCAGAAGGGAAATTTAAAGAGGATTTTACATGAAATATTTTCCCTTTTTTTGTTGGTATTGGCCATTTATATATTTATACAAGTGAATCATATCCCCCCTTATATGTCATTTCTCAATACTAAATAGATTAAATTCCTGTAATTTTTCTTCAGAACTAAAATTCTTCATCCTTTTTAGCGGTTTGGTTGCTCTAAACTGCACCCTTTCCATATTTAGGGCATCCGTTCTATGAACTGGTGCCCAGAACTGTAGCACATATTTCAGATGAGGGTGCCCCAGTTCCTTGTAAGGAGGCAATATTACATCCCTATCCAGTGATCCCATGCCTTTTTAAATGCATGGATTCCATGGCACTTTTAATATCTTGGTATCCTATCAGTATCTGCAGATCCAAGTGGCAAGTGACTCTCCCAGCTTTTCTCCCCCAAGGACATATGTTTCCAGCAGATTATTACATCCCAACAGGGGTGGACTGGCCATAGGGAGCCCCAGGCAAATGCTCGGCGGGCTGCACTGCTTTGGGGCATTCTGGGCTGCTACCTTCGCTAACACTCCCATACAATTTGCTGCACATAAAAATACATTTACTTTTATTTTTTTCTAACTCCTGCTGTAGTAAGTTTTAGAAACAAAATGACAGCTCATGCATTTGTAGGCCACCTGCAAACAGGAAGTGCTGCTGGGTTTCCTGTTACTGTGCAATGTCAGTTGATTCCAGGCAACAGCATGGCTGAGATGCTGGGAGAGGAAGCTCCAAAATGGCCGCTACCTTTCTTTTCGAACTGTGCCAGGCTGTTGGGCCTGTTTAATGATGGATAGGGAGGTCCCATATTCCTATGCCTGTCTATCAAGCATGTCCTGACTAGATAGGCAACCGTTAAGTGAAAAGTGTTTTACTGACATTTTCCATATACTAAAATCATATATCTTCTAAACTCCTCCCCCGCAAAAGGTGCATACGTCTGGACTTCAATATCACCATAAGAAGCTCTGGCTCAAGTTTTCAAAAAAGTGTGATTCGTACAGGAATTTTTTACTACCATGAGAACATTTTTTTCAACTCTTGATGAATCAAGTCCTATGGCCTCGATTCACAAAGAGTTGAAAAAAACTCTCATGGTAGTAAAAAATTCATTTCATGAGAAAAACGTCACTGTTGATGAATCAAGGCCATTGTGTTAGAATAGAGGAAGACAATGGCAAGTATTCTAGGAGAAAACATGCTTAGGAGGTTGAAGGAGTTTTTAAACTGGACCTGTTTGTTTGGGCCCACTTAATTATGCTCTGCTTTTTATCAATCCCCACCATTCCATATGTATTTTTTGCCTCTTCTTAGTTTGACCTTTGTAAAAGTCTTTTGCTCCCACCATACTGTGTCCCCAGGTAAGCATTCAACACTCTATCCTATGGATAATTACCTTCAACTCTTCTCATTTTATTAACCTTGGTATTCTGATTTATATGTTAGGCTGTTAAGTGTCTTAGATGCTATTAATCAAATCCCCACTGTCTAGGATGTTAAATTACTGCTTTTTGTTTCTGTAACATTTCTTTATTAAACCAATAAAAACTAAACTAGATTTGGGACTGTCAAGTGTATGCCAAAAGGAGACTTAAAGTGGACCAACACCCAGGGGTGATCGGCCAGGAAATCTATAAGATTCCCGGGCCGATCACCTCCCACCCCGCGGGACATCCGAGATCGGGATGTCCCGCGGGGTGAAACCCCCCAGAAACCCCAAAAACATCTTACCTGATCCGCCGCCGCTTCCGCCACCGCCGCCTCCTGCGCGCCCCTCCAGACGTGCGCGCGCCCGCGCCGGCCCTCTGTGATTGGCCGGTGGGGGCGCGCGCACGCCGAGAGTGACGCGCGGGAGGTGGCGGCGGCGGAAGCGGCTTGGACGTTCCTGATCCCCGCCTGGACGTTGGCGGGGATTGGCTGCGGCGTTCACGTGGGAGCGTTGAGAGGTGAGTTTTTTGGGCTTTCTGGGGGGTTTCACACAGCGGGGCACCCCGATCGGGGTGCCCCGCCGAAGTGGACCAAAACCCAGGATAGTCAAAATCCTGGGTGTTGGTCCACTTTAAAGAAGGGTTGTTTTGTTGTGGGCGTGCAAATAGGGTGGACATAGCAGAAACAACGAATCCAACTTTCAGAAGAGCTAAACATGATAGAATGCTGACTACATGCATTCCACAAGAATGGCTAGAAAATGTGGATGGCTGCAGTGTTTTTAGAAGACATGGAATAGTCTGTCAGTTTGTTAACTCTTGTTAAATGCAAGCTCTAAAGGAAGATATACATATCCAGGTATCCAGAGATGGGACCTGCTTAGCCGGCCCAGGATTCTAAAAGGCTCCAGAGACGGCCAACTGAATTCCCCTGGGGCAGCTGTGCACGCTCCCATTTAAGATAGGCTGGGCACATGGGGGCAAATATGCCGCTGGGAATGCTAACATTCAATCCAAAACAATGGCTTCATGCTTTGCATTAGAATGCACGGCATGAGACAGGACGATAGTCCATATATATGTGCCCTGGTAACTGCGAAAAGCTGAGTTAAGTGGGTGATCAGGGGTTTCACACAGCGGGGCATCCCAAAATGGGATGCCCCCACGGACAAGAACCATTCATCAGGATAGTTAAATTCCTTATGATTAGTCCACTAAAGGGCAATTCCACTTTCGAAGGACTTTTTAAAGAGGAACAAAACCCAAGCCCCATCAGCCCTTGAAATCTAAAACATTACAGGGCCGCTGGATTCCCCCCCGGGGCATCCAGAATCGGGATGCCCCACTGTGTGAAACCCCCCCAAGTCGCCCGGGAACTCATTGTCTCTCCCGGTCCGATGGCGCATGCACAGGCAGTGGCCTTGTCCCCACTATCCCTTTAGCAGGGTGCGTGCCTGCGCCAGGCATCTGTGAATGGCTGCCACTGGTGTGCTCCCTGTTAAAGTGTAGCAGGGGATGCACCCTCCAGCGCACTCAGATCTGCTCATGTTGGTTGTATTAGACGAGTTTCTGGACCAAGGGTCTCAAGTGGATCTGAGTGCGCTGATTGGATGAGCGGCCTTGCATGCGTCGTAGGACCGGGAAGAGGTGAGCTTTTTCAGGTGATATGGGGGATTCACACAGCGGGGCATGGACCAAAACCCACGATTTTGACTATCCTGGGTTTTGGTCCATGCCCCGCTGTGTGAAACCACTTTAATAGGCCTCAATATGCTGAGCTTATCTGTTATTTTTTATTTGTTTGCAAATGTGTTATAAAAGAATAAACTTTTTCTGCAGCAACAATGTGGTTATGTTAGCAACTAAAGTGGTGTTTTGGAGTACATATCAAAGACCTGACTCTCTTTCTAATCATCTGATTGTATAAGGCAGACATGACAGATTTAACCCTATCTGGTCTAATTCAAACTCTGCAGATAAAAGGATCACAATCTTGTATTCCAGTAGCTACGGGGTTACTGGCAGTGTTCTCACTGGGGAGGTCATTACTGCTACTTGATTTTGCAAAAAGCTGCTGATAAGTTCACCTGTTACAGTGGAAGGATTCTGGGACTTGTAGTCAGTAGTTTTTACTCAAGACCAGAAAAATGCTCCCACTTTAGCAGGGGCGCAGCTAGAAGGGGGCAGGGGGGGCACGTGCCCCGGGTGTAGCAGGTCAGGGGGGAGCAAAAGGAGGGTCAGAGCACAGGTGGGGGGGCGCCATTTCAAATCTTTGCCCCGGGTGCCAGAAAGCCTAACTACACCTCTGACTTTAGGATCACAAACATACAGGAATATAAGAAACCTGAAAACAGCATGCTGATAAGTAAATAAACCTAACACGAATGTTTATTTTACATTACAAAAGAAGAAACAATAATACATAATACCAAAAACCTGACAAAAAGTGAGTTTTCCCTTAAATCCAAAAAATATCATTTTAGCTGATCTGCCTTTGATGGAACACAGCTTATTATGAAGATATCGTTCCTATCATCTCCAAATGTATTTAACTTTTTAGGCTACTTATTACTTCATTCAGTTGATGATTCTTTAACTGCTCTCCAAGTGACAAGCAAGACATTGTAACATTGTACTAAAATGCGGTTATGCTAAAATAGCCTCAGCCAAGCACCAAGTCATGACTATGTGGTTCTGTGTAGTAATTAGATGTTATTAGCATTTTCACTTGCTCCAGTAATTAGACACCAGCAACAAACAGTCTGCAATGTAACAAATCAGGTAGAACCAGTAGCTGGACAATGTCTAAAGCAAACATATAATTGCAAACAGAAAGTAGGAAGTGGAAATGTAAAACCAGTTAATAGAGTTTAATTAATTGATACTTCTAACTAAAAAAAGGAGAAAAAATGTTGCTTATGGTGCAAGAAAAAACATTGATATACAGGACCTGATTAAGGCCCTTATTTAACAAGGGATAGCGACAGGTAGCGACTGGTGAGCGGCCGGTAATGACGGGCACCGCCACGAGAACGCCGGCTCCCCACCACAATCACACATTTATCAAGCCAATCCTGCTTAGCGACTTGGGCCCTTATTTAACAAGGGATAGCGACAGGTAGCACCTGGTGAGCGAACGGTAATGACGCTCACCGCCACGAGAACGCCGGCTCCCCACCACAATCACACATTTATCAGGGCAATCCTGCTTAGCGACTGAGATAGCGCCATATAGCGACTCATTCATCATTATTCCAGCCTCAGCCCACAGCGCCAGCGTCCGACCTTGAACAGTGACAGGTATGACCTCTCGCTACCTGGCGCTCTCCAATGCATTTCAATGGAACAATCTTTAAATATTCATAATTAATTGTTATTATTTTTTTTATTTTTTTTTTTAAATGTGAAAAATTCTGTGACCACTTCTGCCATTTTAGATTTAAAAAAAAAATGTACAGAATTGATATTACAGGTCTGATATTAATGTATTCATGTTACAAAATTATTTTAAAAAACTTGTTTTTTTTGGTTTCCAAAAATATGGTTGTTTGTGGGTTAAAAAACTACTTTTAACCCATCGCCGCCAGCGCTCTGGGGTTTAAACAAGCATTTTACAGCGCAAGAATTTTTTGAGCGTGATTTGTTAATGAATATGGTGGGAGCCGGTCGCACTGACCAGTCGCTATCATGCGCTCCCATACAGCGCGGAACCTGTCAAATAGCGACTCCTCATCCAATATTCAACATTACGGCAAACCGACTGAGTCGCTATCAACTACCGAACAACGGCCAAGCACAGCGACTACTAGCGAGCGCTCTGAAAATGCCGCTACAGTCGCTCAACTGTCGCTACCTGCCGCTGTTAATGAATCGGCCTCCCCGTGTGGTGGAGGCCCCAGATACAGTATTTTTTCCCTTTAAAATAATAGTCCAGCCAAGTAACTGATTGGTGGTTGTCTGGCCCCTGCCTACTTACAGCCTTGTGCGGGTGTGTGCTTCTCGGGGACTCCTGTTTTGCCATTCTAGGCAGGGGGATGTGTAGTCACCCAGCTGGTCCAGCAGAAAACAGTTCCCTGCATTGAGCTGCCAGCGGCTGTGCTTTGTGGCTTATGTGCAGTAAGCAGCCACCGATTGACAGCTCTGCACGCACCTATCACTGCAGCATTGCTGACAGCGGCTTTGCTGGCTCTAGATTCTCTGATCTGCCCTGTGGTGGTTGTGCAAACATAAAAAAAAAAGGCTTGCCCAGGCACAGGGGGGCCTCACTGACCCTGATAGCTTTGGTGCCAGCCCCGCGGAAAAGCCTCCTGGACCAGACCATAACCTAAAGGTTGGTGGAGGCCCTCTTTGCAGGTAAAGTGGTGGAGGCCCATGTGCCTGCCTCATAAACCGTACAAGAATAATTATTTTGCCTGTCACTAAAGCTTACAAGCGATTCGCTGCTAAATAATTGGAGAAAGTAGTTTTATTGTTTATTTTTTTTGTGCATGTGATTCCAGTAAAGCTTGACATTATTCACACATTTTTCAGAGATAACAGTTCAATCTCTAGTGTTAACTCAGTGGTTAATATGCTCTTTCTGTGACGGCCCTTTTTCCTGTGATTAGTATTAGTGTATAATTTTATAGATAAAGATTATTAACAAAAAACGTGTTAAAGTGGACCAAACCCCAGGAGGCACCGCGATTGGGGTGCCCCCGAGGAAAGGACCAGGTTTTGGTCCACTTTAAGAATTTTAAAGAGGTCTGACCCACCACATGGGCACCTGTATTTGGGATGCCCCCAAATTCCTCATGGAAATAGCTAAAATCCAGCAAATCTCTGGTTTTTGTTCCTGTCCAGGCAATAGAAAACACTTAACTGGAAACCCACAGGCTTGATACCTCAGTGACATACAGGCTGCTGTAGCTCAGTTTCAGTGCCCACAGTTCATTGGTGCATGTCCTTGCTGCTAGTCATGAAGGAGCAGACTTTTACATTCATAAATCAATTAAAGTGCACTGAAATTCCCAACGGTTGAACCACGTGTCCAATGTCCAATCAACAGCTGTGGATAATCTGGGGACTAACGTCACCCAGTCGTAACTGCTAGTTTTGTGCTGCCTCTCCTGCATGTATTTATGAATAAACCAATGAGGCCAGCGGGCAGGCGCATGACTTTGAAGTTGCACCCTGGGGGATTATGGGATACATACACCTCCTGGGTGCAGCAAGATGGCGGCGCCGGAGTGTGATGTTTGTGTGCAGGCCAGGTATAGAGAGTAGCAGGACTGTAATGTAACACATCTATACTTTTTTATCCATCTATCCACCTGTTTATGAATTTGAGAAAAACAATGATATAAACATTTTACAGATGGATTATTGGTGGCATTTAGGGCAGGCAAACCAGGCAGCTGCCCGGGACTCTGGAGAGCCCTTGACTGGTTCTAGGGTTGATACCAGCATTTCTTCTAAACTGCAGGCTGAGCGGTCACGCAGCATCTGAACTAACCTCGCTTTAGCCCGGCTAAAACACACGCAGCACCAACTGCTGAGGAAAGTTGCCTCTTGATTTTTTTGCCTGCCCCTCCTCTGACATCCTGTGCACAGCTTCCCCCAGAACTTGGAAAGTGCAGGTCGGGATGGTCTGGTTGAGACTCGAAACTGAATGTTTAAATTCCCAAGAAAACTGCAGGAGTCTGTTTTTCCTGTAAGTCAGTGGTTTCCAGACAGTGGTATGCAGCTAGCACCAGCTTGAAGGACACAACATGTCTCAGTGGTGCTGCTGATGCCACTCCTCAGATCAGCCCTCTCCTCTGCAGAATTTCTCCTATCCTACTTTTCCTCTGTTTGCTTTTATGAGGCGAGGGTTAAATCTATCTAAAATATAGTGTGCAACAAGGCAGTGGTTGGCTGTGTTCTCTGCCTGGCAGTGTGAGCAAGTGAGTGGTATGACATCGATGTCTCCATTCTGAACTGGTAGTGAATTATCCTGTAAAATGGTCTGCATCAGTGTTTCCAAACCATTCCATGCACAACTGGTAAGCTGCTACCATGAGGGTGCTCAGCGAGGCTGCAGAATGATCCACAACCTGACCTGCTGCCACCTATACTTTACCAAAGCCCAGTTTTTCATAAACATATAACTGCTCCAGAATGTGTTTCGTGCACTTAAAATGGCTGTTTGTGTATTATTAACAAAGTTGTGTGTAACTGAATACCCATAGGTGGTATTTAAAATAATTAGAAAATAGAAAACTACTTAATAAAATTTAAGGCTGAGGAACCCTAGCCAATGTTTTCTTCTTAGTTTATTTGCATACTTGAACCTGAACATCCCTGATATGGGTATGTGTTTACCACACCTATGAAGTTTATCCTTTTGTCAGTTTTAGATCAGTAACTGGCACTGTGAGTCCTATCTTTATCAGAAAATGATGTACAACAAGATCATGTTAATGAATAATAGATAAAAGATAGAAAAATAAATACTAAATAATTATAAATAAATAATAGATAAAATAATAAACAAAAAGAATTGCATTAATTAACCTCACTATAATCGCTAATGTTAGAATTAAAATATTCAACCCAGCTCAAATGATTTTGACCATCCTGGGTTTTGGTCCTTGCCCCCCAGGCACCCCGATCTGGGGTTCCCCGTTTTGTGAAACTCCCCAGGTCACCTGATATGACTTACCCTTGCCCGGTCCTACGGCGCCTGAGCGGCCTCTCGTCTAATCAGCGCTCTCGTGTCCTGCGTCTAAGCTATCATCTAAGGGAGTGGACCTGAGTGTGCCGGCATCTGCAACCCCTGTTTCCCTCTAACAGGGAGCATGCCCGTGCCAGCCATTCGCAAACGCATGGCGTGGGCATGTGCCATGCTAAAGGGATATTGGGGATGCGGATGCTGCTCAGGCACGCACCTTTGAACAAGGTAAAAATGTTACCTGGGGGGTTTCACACAGCGGGGGCATCCCGATTTTGGATGCCCAGGGGAGAGGGAATCAAGCGGCCCTGGAATCTTATAGACTCCAGGGCCTTCGGACGATGGTGTTTTGATCCACTTTAAGTATTGCCAACTGAAGTTCTCAGAGGATACAGTTTAATCAGTGAAATATAAATACAATCACTCTTTCAGTTAATTAATGCCTTTAATTTATAATTATTCAGAATTACAACCCTCATATAATTATTTTCAAGAATTTTGTGCTCAAAGCAGTTTGTCAACTAAAACCTTCTGGTTCTAACTTTGTTCTCCTGTGAATACCATCCCCCTAATTACAATCATTTTCTACTATAAACTATAATGAAAAATGTGTTTGCTCTTTCATTTTAGGAGGATTTCAGCTCATGTTTCCTCGCATGGATAAAACATCCTGAGACAAAAAGCGCTGCATCGTTAATTATGGTAATGTGTTGCATACAATATCCTCTCTCTTTTTAGTTGAGTAACACCAGGCTAGGAGTTAGTTTTTATTTTTTTTAAGCCTTTTTCTTTTTTTTTCTCCCTTCAATATTTATCTTTTTTATAACTCTTTAAGGTACAGTCAACTGATAAGGCATCTACTGGCTAAAAAAACCACCGCTATCTTCCCCACTGAGACCCTTCTCTTTGTAGCATCATTTACCAGACCTTTTGCTTATTCCTTGTCATAAGCTGGCGTGAGCGGACGACACATGTGATATGTTTTGGTTGTCGGTGTTGAGCACAGTTTTTGTCATTGACTAGAGATAAACGGAAATTAATTAAACATTTTTCAAATTCAGTTCAAATTTTCTAAGATTTTGGATCAAAATTTTTCGTAATATCCTAATTATTTTAAGTACTGCATACCTTTGGTACATATAGGTTTCGGTCACCTAAAGCTATGTTATACTTGCATAAAATAACTATTTAAGTTACACATAATTAATAGCCGTTCTCTTTTGTGAGTAGTTTTGTAATTAAAGTTATTCAGTGAGCAAATAAAAAAAAAAACTTACCATTTGTCTGGCACAGCTGATCGGTGGCAGAACGGGGATCAGTAACTCACATGATCACTTGAACTGAGCTGCTGCGGTCCTTATTCACCTGGGGCTGCAAACTCCAATCACTGGCACCAGACTACGCTCCCTTGCCATCAGTCAAAGGGGCTCCAGTAACTACAATGGAAGGGGGGCATATCAGGCCTTGGGCCATTACCTCTATGACAATAAATGGAGAGGGCGAGGCAGCACGCCTGTGATTGGTGGTGAGTAGCAATCCTGATCCATCATCAAACCCATCTACATGTTTGCTTTGGTTTGTTTGGATACAATGATCAAGTGAGTTTTTGATCGCTGGACTGGCACCTGGACAAAAGGTGAGTACCCGTTTTTTTAACCTGCCTGATAAATTACTTTAAGGAGAACACCTGAGCAAAATGTCTGTTTACTGTAACTATAATGCTTTTACTATAACTACTTTCATTGCAGTAGAGGCACTGAGTTAAATCATTTCTTCTAATCATTTCTTCTTGTTTGCATGCAGTATATGTGCACATTGGTTAAACGTATAATACATATATTTCATGCATAAGTAAAATTGTTATCCTAATATTTTCTAATTTAAATTACTATTTTTATGTGCTCCTAAGCAAACTGACATGTTCTGAAGTCTATTTAAAATAACACAGACTTGTATGCCTTTTACAAAACTAGATCTAGTCACTTTAGAGGCAGCAATCATTTTAATTTATGAGATAGAAAAGGACTTGAAAAAAATCCCTCATTTGAAATACCACACACATCAACAAAGCTGTTAAATGTATAATAATGTGCAATTATCAAATTAATAATAGTCTGACAAACTATAATACTTACTGTATCGAGCTTTCAATACGAGAAACAGTTAGGAAGGCTGCTAGGTTTGCTGTGTAAGAGGATATGACAATTAAGGCAAACAGCCACCAGGCTCCCATCATCATTCGGGTTGCTAAAGTTGTGTATGGAACCTCTCCACCTGTAATATAAACATATTACAAAGAAAGCAATGTTAAAATAATTTAACACAATTATCTACAATAGATACATGCAGGGCCATTTCTATGGGTGGGAGAGGGTGATCATACTGGGTGCCAAAGCCACTATGCATTCAGGAGAAAGGGGGGTTATCCCAGCTATCCTGTTCTTCACAGAAGGGTCAGGGTCACTCATCCATTGAGCCATCTACCAAGCCCCTCACCCCCACATTGGGTTCAAAAGGAGTGGGCAATGCCTGCTTCTAAGGAAGAAGCACAGCATGTCAGATACTAGTATGGAGCATCCTGATAGGATTGGTGATGAGGGGGCAACATTTTTTTCTTTACTGCTCTTCGTTGCCTAGAAACTACCCTGTATATGTTTCTAGACCTAGCTTTAAGTATATCTAGCAAGGGTAACATTTATACTTGACATTTCAAACTATGACCCTGCTGCAGAGACCATCATTTTTTATATAAATGAAATGTGTTTGACTAGCCATAGCCTCATAATTGTGGGGCCTGGGGGGTTGGCTTCCTATTCTACCAGTGGGAATCTGATTGTGCACTGCCTATGAATTGTGGGCTCTAAGGGTGCACCTGCTGACAATCTGCAACTACTTTTTAAGGTCCTAAAACTACGACTAGGGTAGTGTTTTCCGGTGACATCAGCTAGACCAGGAAAAGTTGTGTTTAAAGCATAAGTGTACTTCAGATGTCAGTCTCTCCCTGAGGCTAGTCTGTTTTGCAGTCTCTCTTTCTAAGGTTTAATGTACAATCTGTACAGACAGGATAAAGCCCAGTTACCAAATACGACCTAGGCAGAGCAAAGCCCCGAATGGGAGACAGAGCGGCCCATGCGGAGATTGACATAAAGCAGCTTCCACTCACACAGCTCCTGTATACAAGTAAGACCGTTCTTATAAAGGGGGGAGATTGGCAGCTCAGAGCTTAAACTCTCAGTGGCCAACTGAACAATAACAATTATCATGGAAGTTTAAAGTAGAAATGCTATTATCCAGAGATGATTTGTGTGAGGTTATTACTACAGAGAGGCCACAGGACAATACTTAGGACTGGGAAAGGAAAAACAGACAGGCACGGGCCACCATAAGCTTACCAGTAGATGATGATCAGCCTATTCACATATGCAGTGAGAATACGGTGAAAAGTATGTTGGAGGTACTGAAAAGACTGCATGAGATATCCAGTTTATCCGGTCAAAGCCAGGGAACTGGAATGCCACATTTAAAGTGACAGGCAACTATACATTTCAAGGCTGGTGCATTGAGCAACCAGTCACATAACAAGTGATAGAAGCTTTTTCACAGAACTTTGAAAGTCAGCACTTTGAGACTGAGGATCTTCAAGAGCAGGGACTACTTAAGGTACTTATTGCCCTACTAAGGAAATGACAGCAGATATCTTTACCAAGCCTCCGACCGTTGAAAGAAACTTGAGGCATACAAATGAGATTTGTTAAACCAACTTTTGTCTGGAAAGTCCATTTAACATAATATAGTGGGCTGCTGGGCTATCTTCAGCTCTCTATGGCAATGCATGCTGCTGTGGGTGGGGTGAAGTGCAGGGCCCCTTTTACGCTGCTGTGGGATGGGGGCGCTATGGGGGCTTTTTCCCAGAAGTGGGACCCGCAGTTAAAACACAATGTGCCCCCTAGCCCTTGCAATGAGTATTTACAGTTATTTAACACCATCAAAGTTTGGGCCCCAATTGACTGCTATGGGGTCCGGGGTTAAGTTCAGTTCAAAGCTCTGACCTTGAACCAAACATTTTTTGAATTTTCGGCCGAACTAGGAAGATGTGGTGCCATAGTAGAAATGTATTTATTGTCATTTAATTATAGAATAAGGGTCACAGCCTGGAGCTATTGAAGATCTGGAGCAAAGTCAGAAAATAATTTACTGAAAGAGCATTAGATACTTGCAACAAACTTCCACAAGGTAGTCATTAAAATATCAACAGTAAGTAAATGTAAGCATGCCCAATATAAGCATCATCAGTCCTAAGATAAAGATAACATATACACACGAGGGCAGGCTAGATGGACCATATGATCTCCCTCTGACATCAGCCTTTTATGTTTCTATTATGGTGGATGTATAGCAAGGTTGCCAGAAGTGGTATGGAAGACTAACTTCCTCCTGCCTGTGTTTTCCACACAGAGGTCTAGTCAATACTAGTTATTGATCACTTGTAAAAGGAAAACTCATTTTACTTGTGGCAGTTGTCAGTTCTGCCTTCTTCTATATATCACTGCACTCCTGTGGATGCGTATGGGTGCCCCACATATTATGGAAGAGTTTTAAGTATAGTAGCTACTAACTGCCTATTAGCCAGAGCAAACACTGATAGAAAATTGCATGCAGAGCCCCCCCAACCTACTTGCCACCCTGTGCTTCTGATATCCTGGATATAAACACTCACAAACACTCAGTACATTGTTTTCCTGTTGCTGAGTATGAAACTTAAGTTCGTTTCTATAAATCAACACAAGCAATAATATATATTAACCACACACGCCACTAGTAGGTAGAATTTGACTGGCTATAAACTACACCAACCAGAAAGAAAGATAGGAAACTTTCGCCACCATACAAGCACATCTTGGGACGTATCCAAAAAATATAAAATAACAAACCAGTTATCGTTAAGCATCTCCCAGATAGGTTTGTGTTATTTTATTAATGTATTTGTGACATCCAGGACCAGTAAAATTGTCACAGTGCCTCTGGATAATACTTTTTCCCCCATCCTCATCATGAAGTTAAAAGCTAAAAGAATTTATTGCCAGAGGATGCTTATGTAAGTTCAGGGAAACATAATTCTTAGCATCCTTTATAGCATCCTTTAATAGATAGTTTCTGCTGAAATTTGGTGCCTGGGGACATTGGCAAGCCACCTTGATGTTTCCTCTGCTCGAACCTCCACATTCAGTTTTATTCTTGTGAAAAATACTGACTAAGAAGCACTATGGGTAGTGGAACACAAAAGCTGGTCAGGCAGTATGCTAACAGTGCCTCCTTTACCATCATCAGGAATTATAAAGTGACGCATAGATTAAAATATTCTTATTCCTTTATCATTTTAAGGGGGATTTCAGCCTTTTTACATTAGATTCATGGTTATCTCTGTGGCGTTAGAACATAGCAGTTGCCTGTTGCCTGTCACCGATCTCAATGCCACTGCCAGACTCCTTCAGGGTTGTGTGTACCAAACTTGGTGGTGAGTTGAAAACGATTCCTCTTTCAGTTTCAGTTCATTAGCGCAAAGTTTCCAACTCATCAACAGATAATGTGGAAGCCAGAATGAGCCTGTTCATGGCTCTTCAGGAAGCATCCATAAATATGGACAGCAGCTTTATAGCAGAATAACTGGGTTTTAGCACCCGGAACATTGTTAGGTCAATGGTGTGGGATGTTGCGTCATATTTTTTCCCTGTAAAAGTAGAAAAAAACATTCCAAAATCCCATTACTGGTTTTGCTTCCTATCAGTATAAGAAAAGTACATGCTTGGAGCACTTTTTCCTTTCATGGAGGGTGTGTAACCAAGCCCTCTTGCCATCTAGAAAATTTGTAATGTTAGATCGTTTTCATAACACATTTACGTTAATAAACTTATTTCTGAGAATGGTATATTGTTGGGTGGCCCTGTGTAATAAAAAAAAAACTTGGCAAGACATTTGAGTCCCATGTGTGCCTTTCCATGCTGAATTTCATGCTAAATTTCCAGTTTAATGAATAATGCATAATGAAATTACTGTGATTTAAAGCTATGGTTCCAGCTAAGAAATGCCCTGGCAGCAAAGCACTCAAAAGCGCTGAGCTCTTGAACATCTGTATGAGAAATGAAATTTGTGTGAAGAATAGACCACGAGCAATCCTCCTCGTTTTTGGAGTTATGAATCAGCTCTGTAATGGGTTTCCATTATTGTGCCAAATCAATAGCTCTCCCAGTTAACAGCACATCGTGGTATTTCTTTTCTTTAGCTGTTGTCATATTTTATTCTTACAGTGCTCAGAATCCCTTCTGCCAATCTCACAGTTTAATTTCACTCTTGCTGTAAGTATTTGATTAATGATGCTAATCCATGCAATTGAATTTCATAATTTAAAGTTGTCCCCGCTTTAAAAAAATACATGTGAAAAGCATAACTGACATAATCCTTAGTGTATCTTATCTCTGCAGGCAGAAAAGCATATCTAAGGTCTTATTCTCATTCTCTTTGCCTCTCAATTTTTTAATATAGCTAAACAATTTTAAACTCTCGTTAGAGCTAGATTTTCAAATCTAGCTTAGATGTTGACCTCCTTCCCAAAGTTACAGCTGAACTGTTACTGAATCCGTAATACACACCTTTGGCATAAATTACCCCTAATAGAGAGGAGAACTCTTCCCACCAAATAAATGCCCAGTCTGTCTGTGAGACAGATAGTGCCAAGGTGACATACACTAATTGATGTAAATTACTTATTTATTAAGTTGGTGCATTTTGGCAATATCTACCACACATGTACCAACATACACTGCAAAGGGTGCCCACTAAAGGCCCACATGGACTTGGAGCTAACCATTTGTGGTACATTCCACAACTGGTCTGCCTAGAACATGGCTACCAAGGAACCACAATCACCAGAGCATCAAACTTAGCATGTGGTTATTTAACCAGACTGTTAAGGGGCTATCCATGTAAAGGTGTAATATTAAATGAATACCTCCCAACCCCTACAAAACCTCAAACTCTATTTTAATGTTTTGACTTGTGTTCTTCTTAGTGGTTGCTTTATATATATATTTGAAAGCTCTCATTAAAGTCCTAGTTGACAACATTGATCTGCTCAGATCTAGCTTATATTATGTCAAGTATTTGAATTTGCTATAATATTTAATTTCTCACATAATTTTTACTGTCTAACCCTCTCCTGAATTGACCCACCAAGATGCAACTTGCATATTATAGCAGAGAGCTCTTATGCTGTGGCTTGATTTCAGCCACTGGGAAAAAAGAGGTAAAATTATTGGGAAAAGCACAGAGGTGAAATAATTTATTACTAGCACAAAATATATAGTTTGATGGGTCCAATTTGAACTAAGAATTCTTTATTTGATATTGATTTATAAATCAAAAAAAGAAAGTTCAGTACCACATGTAAAGGTTTTCTCCTATGTCACGTGGAGGATATGGCATCAGAAACTCTCTATTCTGAAACAGTGGGTTTGAATGTGGGGTTCACAGGAGAAATTTGGCCACACTCAATAAAGTTTTGTTTTGATCCGGATGGAGTCACAGGAACAACTATTATAACTTAAAAGAACAGCAGCCAAAACATATCAGGGAGAGAGCCACGTCCTCCACGTGACCAGAAGAAAGAACATTTACGATGAGTACTAAAACTAAAAAGTGGGATGTAACAAAGCAGTAAAAAGTTGTGAGGGAGACAAAAAATCTATACCAGAATAAGGCTGCAAACTTAAAATATAAGGGGCAAAAAGTTGATAAGTGAAAAAAATTGTAAATCGCAGTGTAAAAAACATTACCTCCCAAAATGTTGTACAGTCTAGCGAAATCTATGCACAGATGACCAAGTAGCAGCCCTACAAACTTGTTCCACTGAGGCTTGGTGAAAAAAATAGCCATGAGGACCCCACAGATCTAGTGAAGTGACCAGTCATTTTTAAAAAGACGCTGTTTCACATTTGAAGAATAGTCATTAGAAATCGCCAGTCTAATCCATTTACTGGTAGTCTAAGGCGGAACAGCTTGACCCTTTTTAGCACTGTCAAAGAAAACGAAAAGACAGCCAGTCTTACTAAAGTCCTTAATTCTATGAAGATACAACTTAGGGGCCCGAACCACATCTAGTACTGTAGACGTAGGAACCTAGGATAAGAAGAATTTGGGCAAAATGAAGGAATGATAATTTCTTAATTAATATGAAAAGAGGAAACAACCTTAGGTACAAAAAAGACTTTATCCTTATGAAAATTGTCGAAAGAGTGGTGAATAGATAAAGCAACCAATTTCAAAACTCTACACAAGGAAGTAATGGCAATGATAAAGACTACGGGAAACATAAGCTACCACTTGCAAAGGTTTACAGAGTAATTTGTCAGCAATATGTCTCTGAAAGAGAACAGTTAAAGCCAGAACTTGACACCTTACTAGCCCACAAACCTTTTTTCACCCTGGAGTGAAGAAAATCTAGTATTCATGAAAATAAATCACAAGTTTGAATGTTGCCATTTGATCTAATGAAAATAAACTCGCAAATATCTATGATTCTATTGGAGAAATATTTTCTTACTTTCATCAAGATAGAAATTACAGCAGAAGAGAAGCATTGGCTTCTAAAACCTTCCTTTCAGCATCCAGGCAGTCTTTAGATTATGATGGTAAATCAGTCCCTGGGACAACAGGTCTGGTTGGATAGGAGGTTGGAAAGGATTGTCCACAGAAGGATTGACTAAATCTGCCCCTCAACCTGTCCAGGGCTATCAGAATCATTGTCTGTGAAGTAACTAAAGGCAAAAACCATGTGGAAACCTGTCCAAAGATGAACTAGCACATCTACTCACGCTGCCAGAGCATCCCTTGAGCAGTCCAGAAATCAGGGAACTTCTCTGGTGAAGCGTGTTGCAAATAAATCTTTTCTGAGTTGTATGATCTTCTGGTATAGTTCCAACTTCCCTGGTTTCAGCTGTTACCAGATTAAAAGATAGGCAGAAGTGTTATGAAGCCCTGGTATGTGAATGGCCAAGAGAGTTTGAATATGGGCTTTCGCCCAAAGAAAAACCAGTGTGGTCACTGCAATTGCTGTCTTGCTGTGATTTCCACCCTAGTGACTTATGTAAGAGACTGTCATGATATTGTCTGACTGTACTTGAACAGGAATGCGCATCAAAATCTTTGACGAATGGCAAAGCAAGAGAACAACTTCACTGGTGTCCATCAGCATGCCTAAAAAGGTTATTGAAGTGGTAGGGACCAAGCAAGACTTTTTTTGGATAAAAAATATTTTTTAATATTAAGTTTCCGGATATATTTTTGAAGGTCTATGTATGTAGCGAACTTATTCATTGTACATGGCGGTGCATATTTTAGACCCTTATCTAAAAGCAAGAGCTCTTGCTTTTAGATAAGGGTCTAAAATATGCACCACCATGTACAATGAATAAGACTTTTTTTGGGTTGATTACCCAGTGAAATGTTTTTAGAGTCATTAAGACTGTTGGCACTCTGTTTCTGAAAAGGACGAGCCCTATATTCACATATATATACAAATATACCATATATTTCACTCCATAAAATGCACCCTTCATGTGTGTGTATCTTATGGAGCCAATGCCTCACAGGCCGGGTTTGCACCTCTAATGAGGCAGTTCTAAAAAGTCCACAGGGAGCCGGCTCACCTCCGATCCTCCGCTGTCCCCCGGCGATCTGGTCCCACGAGGACAGCTGCCGGGTGATTGGTGGAGGGGGGGCGAGGGGCTGTGAAATCTTGTTCCCCCTCCACCGATCACCCATCAGCCATCACCGATCCTCTCACCTCCGTTCAACGCTACTGTGCCTCTTGGGGCGGGTGCGAGATGACGTCATAGAATACCTCATCCGCCCCCCCCACAAAAGGCAGGGCTAGCGGCCATGCGATTGCGGAAGCGCTGGAGAGGTATTTTGCCCTCTCCTTACCAAAGAAGAGTCCGGGGGGCGATCGGAGGCCCCGACGGATGTCCTCTTTACCGACGGGGCCTCCGATGGCCCCCTCGGGTTCCTACTTGGTGAGAAGAGGGTGAAATACAAGGCATCGTGGCTGCAAGTAAGTAAAAGGTTTTTTTTTTCCTACAGATTTGTGTCAGCTGCCAGTGCCCCCCCCAGGGGTGGGGGCCCTCGGCAGCTGACCGAGCTTGCCGGGTGCTAATGCTGGCCCTGACTAAGAACTACCCCAAGTCAGCTTACTATTATTAAGTAGGGGGCAGAGCCTATCAGCCAGCCGCTGACCAGTTACATGCCAGGGCACTGCGACTGACTTATGTAGGTTTCCTGCCCACAGCCTAACCTGCTGCCTGTGCTGACTTCACATTGCAAACAATACCGATCCACACACCTTCTGCTTTGTTTTGAAGGAGTTGGATTCTTGCAGACCAAGTCCTTCTATTTTTTTAGGAATTAGCACATTTTTAGATGTCTTCGAGAGCAACACCAGGACTGTAAAAAAAGTGACAGGCAAAACATAAGGTTTGGTAAATTAAACCTCAGAAATATATCGCACCACCTCTATGATGAAGCTCCGGTGGGCAGAGTGAAACGTACGTTGGATGATGGTGGCCCTGCCCTGCCTCGCATCCCCCCCCTCTCACCACACACTGTGACCGGCTCTGAGTGTCTTGTTGGAACGTCAGCCTGTGTACTGGGTCACGTAAGCATATGGAGCCAGAATAAGTCATGTTCCCCGGATAGACTCTACGCTGCGTATGCGGCGGAAGGGGCGGCAATAGCCCTGTGTCATTTGCTGGACATTCATGTTTAATGTGTAGCCCTGAGACTGGCACATAAGAAGTGGCTAGCCGAGCCTAATGCTGGCCTAAAATATCTGCATGGAGGAATTTGAATGACACTTATTAAAGCGCCCAACGCTGACAAGCATATGTTTACCAACTTTGGCCATCCGAGTCTACAGTGCAATAGTGTGTGTGATTGTGTGGATGGATATTTGGTGAGGCATATGTGCAAGTGGGTGGCCCCCCTCTCTTTTTTAATTACACAACGTTGTGTGTTTTTTAATAATTTTTGAATATCATTTTTCCTTGTCTACATTATGGGTTGTGTGCAATGTGTAAAATAAAGTTGTTTTCACTATGGCAGATTGTTGTCAGTGAAAGTCCTTAGCGCCGGTCCC
Source organism: Gastrophryne carolinensis (assembly GCA_027917425.1). Taxonomy (NCBI): domain Eukaryota; kingdom Metazoa; phylum Chordata; class Amphibia; order Anura; family Microhylidae; genus Gastrophryne; species Gastrophryne carolinensis. The sequence continues at coordinate 222,266,438 of CM051234.1, forward strand.
AGATATAACCAGTAGTGCTTTGTGTATTCTTGGAATGTGTAGTAGGTTAGTGGTTTTACAGCATTGCGCAGGCAGCTATAGTCGAGCGTACTCTCTGCTTTTTATCCTTTTTTGAATATCATAGGTTACCACCACGGAGCATTGCAGCTGGAATGCCTTCCACAACAGACTGAAAAATGAATTTTTGACCCTAGAAACTAGGCACAAAATAAATACCAAAATATATGTGAAAAAGAAATAAAGAAGGGCAGAGAACCCTGGCTACATCCATTCTCCTCAGGACACTAGTCAGAACTTGTTAAGTTGGCTGCAGGGTCTCTGATGAGTTCTTAGTCAAAGCAAAACTTTACTGATAGTGTTTGAATTTCTCCTGTGAACACCACATCAAAACCCACTCAGTTTCAGAAAAGTCCTAATGCTGCATCCTCCATTTGTATCAGAAGACATCAAATCATCACATTTTCCAGCACCAAAAAACACACCACAGCACATCACTTAAAGTGGAACAAAGCCCAGAAATGTGACTTTCCTGGTCTTTGTTCTGTGCCCCCAGGCATCTCAATTTGTGGGAACCCCCCCCCCCCCCCAGTTTGCCCACTAAACTTACCTTTCCCTGATCCAAAGACTCATGCTCAGGCTCTCGTCCAATCAGAATGATTAAAATGAATGTGGAGCACTGCGGCATCCCACATATCCCTGGCTTGCGTACGCTTACGCCTAGCATTTCTGAATGAAACCGTCTGCCCGAATGACATAATCATGGCAGGAAGCCATCATTGGACTAAAGCCTGCACATGTGCTGTTGGGGTTTTTATGGGCACCCTGGGGGTTTTAACACAGTGAGGCATCCCGATTTTCCCTGAGGAAAAGCCAATGGCTGGCCATGTTATCTTTTATATGTTATGTTATTGTATTTAAAGCCTACACACACTTGCACACCTCCAGCACATGTGCCCAGGTCAGTGTCTCCAGTACTTATCCCCTTCAGAGATCTAGGCCCCCCACAAGCCCCCTTGCTTACCCCATCTGCACACTGTGATTTCTGCAACTTTCTAGGAAATCCAAGGCAGCTAGATTCTAGGCACCATGACAATTTCTGACCTGCATTTTCACATGCAATTTTCAGAACCAGAAGTAGGAAACAAGTTCTATTTTCTCCTTGGTCACCAATCAAATACTACTACATGCTTTAAGCGCAGCAAGGTGATTTGAAACAGTTAAGCATCCTAGCACATTTGACTCTAGTTAGAATGTATTCCTAATTTCCTAATATCCAGTTTTGATGGAATGTACCTTGTAAATGATAGGTACAAACCAGCTACTTTGACTTTAATGAATATTCACCACTAATAGAACATGTAGCATTAATTTATTTTACTTAGGTTATTAACTGTCTATTAATTTATTATTAGCTATTTCTCATTCGACTTAATTTGTCCCAAACGTAGAAGTGGAAAAAATAGAAAGTCAGAGCATCAGTCATAGTGACTTATATTTCATCCAAATAACATTAAATGGGTTCCTGTTCTCCTTTTCTCAGCATATATGACGCAAGTTTTTGTTCATTCTGTCCCCAGTTTCCTTTCCATATTGTTATGGGAAGCAGCAACTATGGCCAAGGGGAGCCTGGAGACCCCACTGACAACCCAGAGCTCTCGGTTTTTTGTTTTTTTTGGAGCCTTATTTAAGAAGCGTCAGCAACACTTTTTTGGCCTCAGCGGCACTCAGTTTTAGAAATAGAAAAATGGCAGCGCTGATGCAGCCTCCAGCTAGCGTCTTATTTAATACTAGCACCCAACTGAACCTTCCTACAGACCTTATATCAGCAGTGCCACATGGGCATGTTGCTACCTTGCTTACAGGGGCTTCTAGTGTGCTCCTACAGCTCCGGTATCTAAAGCTAGGCACCACACTTTTGGCTCTCAGATAGTAAGGTGTGCATGGTGGAGTATGAAGCTGGCTTCAGTGGCTTCTAAATAGGAAAATGCCAGTTAGTTATTAAGAAACTCTTGTAAATCCTTTTATGGTTCCTAACCATGAAAGTGAATAGTGGTTGTGGTATTCTCAATCAGAATCCAGATGGCAGCAGTGAGAACAGGTCACAGAGAATCATTGGGCCATGGACTTGAATGCAGACTGTTCTAGAAGGTAAGGTAGAAAGAGTTAACAACCAGGAGGATAAAAGTAGTTCTAAAAGTGTTGTGTATGCTATTTTGTGTACCTGTGGCCTCACCTATGTGGGAAGGACAACTCGGGAGCTTAGGGTCAGGATCTGTGAGCATATTTAACATTAAAAGAGGGTATGAGGGGCATAGCCTCTCTGCCCATTTTAAATCAGTCCACGGATCTGACCCCAAGTTCTTCTCTTTCCAGGGCATAGACAAAATTGAACGCCACAGGAGGGGATCTAATTTAGTCAGAGAATTGTCTCAATGTGAGAGTAAGTGGATATATGATTTAGATACGCTTACTCCTAGGGGTTTGAACATAGAGTTCGACCTTAATTGTTTTATTGACAACTCCTGAACTTTATGTTTGAGGTAGGGCTTTTATATATCTATATATATATATATATATATATATATATATATATATATATAGATATATAAATAATCTTTATTCTGTTTTTTAAGATATCGTGTGTTTTTTCCTGTGTTCTGTGATGTAATTCTCACATGCCGCATACCCTTTTGCCGTATTATTTTTTGCCGTCCCTAATGGGTAATGCTTTTTATAATCACTTGGCATTTCCCTAATTTGGACCAGCTTTTGTAGTTTGGGAACGTTACCCCTTTCTGTAATTGTAGGAGTCATGAAGTGACTCCTTTCTCCTTTCGCCTGTCATCAGCTTGGGGATTGGATGGTGTATTGTATGGGGGCTTAGACTGTAGTGTGTTTAGCTCCTTTTACAATGTACAGCGCTCTTAGGATGGCCCGTTTTTCTTGTAATGCTGTGCAGTGCGTCTGTACGGCCGTTTATGCCTGCTGAGTGGATTGAGAGGGGGTGTGCGTAGGCACTTTCCTCCCCTCCCACTCTGCTGTGGAGGTGTGGTAAGGCTCCCTCTGTCGTAAGGATGGGAAGGGGGCTTGTGCGTTCTTCCTCCCTTCCACGCGGTTTGTTTACTATATGCGTCACGAGGGGGCGCGCCTGCGTATGGCATGTGTGCATGATTGTTGACGAGCATGTCTAATGATGTATGCGGCTTGAGCGCTCGCCGCTTCCTGTTTTTATGCTGCGGGTCATGTGGTAGTCTCACGTGACTTGCGCGTCATACTGTCTCCGGGTTAAATACCGGCTTTTTCCCCTTTCCGAGCATTCTGGCATAAGTCGCTGCGGCAATGAAACGCGTTTAAGCTCGGTATACATTGGATTATCATCTTGGATCATTTTGGATGCTTTTTAACCTGGAAGAACCCTGGGCATGCTGGCGGTGAAAATTGCTGGACATTTTGGCTTGTGATGTGCGGTTTTAATCATTTTTGCTTGTGAGTGCATTTCTATTAAACTTGCTTTTATGAATTCTTAAAGAAGTACTGCATTATGTTTTATTTATTTGGTGCTTTGCATGTGGTACCTTGGCATCACTGTTTATCATAAAGTACCTGAGCATTATTAGCTCGGCCGCCACGATTAACCCTTTACTGGAAGACCATTGAAGGGGACTGAGAACTATAAGTGTATGATCAAGGCGCTGCTCTGTTTTGCAATAGCAAGTCTCAGGCAATAGTCTGGGCACTATTAGTGGTGATCGGCTTAAACGGTGGTGAAGCATGCGCGACGGGATAACACACCCAATGTTTTGAAGTTGCTACTGTCAAGCTCTGTGTTTTTTGTGTATGTGGAGGATAGCCATTGGAGGGTTTTGGAGGGAACTGACGTGCACATGGTTGGCATGCTGATGAACACGTGAAGAAAGTTTCTAGAAGGAAGCTATAGGTTATATAAGGAAGAGAGACCCTGTAACTAGTGTTATATAGCACTTGAATTGTTGAGGAGCAGATGTGAGACCAGTCCCTGTCAAAGTGTGTGAAGTAGTGCTCCAGCCTGACAGCAGTGGCCACCACTCAGTGGAGGAAGTCTGGGGAAGCCTTATGTGGGAGTAAGACTAGTTGGATGATTTTTTTACTGTGGATGTGACAGAAGGGAATATAACTGGAAGGATGTATAAGCCTGTGCTTTATGTCAACTGCTGAAGTTAATAAAGAGGAACTCTGCTTTCATCTACTGGATTGTCTATCATCTTTGTGAGCTGCATAGTGAGTACCAACATCCCCTGAGGTAAAGCCTCAGCACCCCACCGACACAAACACACTTGGAGCACCCTGGGTCCAGAAGAACCTGCTCTCTGCTGTCCTCATCAAGTACCAGGTGTGTGAGGGCAACACATTCATTGCAATCTATGTTAACTAAGAATCTATGCTTTTAACAAGTAGCTTTATAATAATATAAGTGTGCAGAGAGTTCATTTGTGAAATGGATTTAGTGAACGGGCTTCCTGTCACCTTTCAAGACCCACTACCTTTGACCCTTCCACTTTTGTATCCACCACTCATCCTTCAGTAAGTTCAGAAGGACAGGGTTCTCTCTTTCCTATTGTATCCTGCTTGCTTTCCTATTTGCTAGGAACTGTTTGTATTAGTCTATTTACAGTATGTTTTACCCTGTTTGTAATTACACATTGTACAGTGCTATGGAAGAAGCTGGTGCTATGTACCGTATTTTTCGCCCTATAAGACGCACTTAGTTTTCCCCAAAATCGGGCAAATGTAGAAAAAAAAAAACGATCAAAAAAGTTAACTCACACATTACCGCCACTCCTGAGTTGCTGCCCGGGCTGCCAGCCACACTGCAGGAGGCCAGGAGAAAATGGAGAAGCGGCTGCCTCTGTCCCCGGCCCCTGCCACTGCTATCGCTGTCTTTTCCGGCAGACAGCGGCCACCACTCCTCCATCTTCTTCTGCCCTCCAGCTCCGAGTCGGTGCAGGCCACACGCCCTCACTGCCCTGACCCGGGTGTTTGCCGTGCCCTGGCAGGAAGAGGCAGCAGCTGGAGGGAAGAAGATGGAGGAGCGGTGGGCGCTGTCTCTGTGCCTGCCGCTGCTGCCACTGCCAAAAAAGGCAGCAATAGCAGCGGCGGGGACGGGGACAGCCACACTGCCTATATGGGAATGGGAAGGGGGATGCCACACTGCCTATATGGGGAATAGGAGGGGAGAATGCCACACTGCCTATATGGGGAATGGGAGGGGGGATGCCACACTGCCTATATGGGGAATGGGAGGGGGGAGAATGCCACACTGTCTATATGGGGAATGGGAGGGGAGAATGCCACACTGCCTTTATGGGGAATGGGAGGGGGGATGCCATACTGCCTATATGGGGAATGGGAGGGGGGATGCCACACTGCCTATATGGGGAATGGGAGGGGAGAATGCCACACTGCCTTTATGGGGAATGGGAGGGGGATGCCATACTGCCTATATGGGGAATGGGAGGGGGGATGCCACACTGCCTATATGGGGAATGGGAGGGGAGAATGCCACACTGCCTTTATGGGGAATGGGAGGGGGGGATGCCACACTGCCTTTATGGGGAATGGGAGGGGAGAATGCCACAGTGCCTTTATGGGGAATGGGAGGGAGAATGCCACACTGTCTATATGGGGAATGGGAGGGGAGAATGCCACACTGTCTATATGGGGAATGGGAGGGGGAATGTTACACTGCCTATATGAGGAATGGGAGGGGAGAATGCCACACTGTCTATATGGGGAATGGGAGGGGAGAATGCCACACTTCCTTTATGGGGAATGGGAGGGAGAATGCCACACTGTCTATATGGGGAATGGGAGGGGAGAATGCCACACTGTCTATATGGGGAATGGGAGGGGGAATGTTACACTGCCTATATGAGGAATGGGAGGGGAGAATGCCACACTGCCTTTATGGGGAATGGGGGGGGGGGTGGATGCCACACTGCCTATATGAGGAATGGGAGGGGGAATGCCACACTGCCTATATGGGGAATGGGTGGGGGGAATGCCACACTGTGTATATGGGGAATGGGAGGGAGAATGCCACAATGCCTATATGAGGAATGGGAGGGGGAATGCCACACTGCCTATATGGGGAATGGGAGGGGGGAGAATGCCACACTGCCTATATGGGGAATGGGAGGGGGGATGCCATACTGCCTATATGGGGAATGGGAGGGGGGGAATGCCATACTGCCTATATGGGGAATGGGTGGGGGGAATGCCACACTGTCTATATGGGGAATGGGAGGGGGGATGCCACACTGCCTATATGAGGAATGGGTGGGGGGAATGCCACACTGTCTATATGGGGAATGGGAGGGGAGAATGCCACACTGCCTTTATGGGGAATGGGAGGGGGGAATGCCACACTGCCTTTATGGGGAATAGGTGGGGGGAATGCCACACTGTCTATATGGGGAATGGGAGGGGAGAATGCCACGCTGTCTATATGGGGAATGGGAGGGGGAATGCCACACTGCCTATATGGGGAATGGGAGGGGGGATACCACACTGCCTATATGGGGAATGGGAGGGGGAATTCCACACTGCCTATATGGGGAATGGGAAGGGGGAATGCCACACTGTCTATATGGGGAATGGGTGGGAGGAATGCCACGCTGCCTATATGGGGAATGGGAGGGGGGATGCCACACTGCCTATATGGGGAATGGGTGGGGGGAATGCCACACTGTCTATATGGGGAATGGGAGGCGTAATGCCACACTGCCTATATGGGGAATGGGTGGGAGGAATGCCACGCTGCCTATATGGGGAATGGGAGGGGAATGCCACACTGCCTATATGGGGAATGGGTGGGGGGAATGCCACACTGTCTATATGGGGAATGGGAGGCGTAATGCCACACTGCCTATATGGGGAATGGGTGGGAGGAATGCCACACTGCGTATATGGTGAATGGGAGGGGGAATGCCACACTGCCTATATGGGGAATGGGAGGGAGGAATGCCACACTGTCTATATGGGGAATGGGTGGAGGGAATGCCACACTGTCTATATGGGGAATGGGAGGGGGAATGCCACACTGCCTATATGGGGAATGGGAGGGGAGAATGCCACACTGCCTATATGGGGAATGGGAGGGGGGATGCCACACTGCCTATATGAGGAATGGGAGGGGGGATGCCACACTGTCTATATGGGGAATAATCAGTAACCCTGATTATGTGATTGGGGAGCTAGTTTGGCTTTCCACCAAAAATTTGGCCTTACGTCAACCTTCTGTCAAGCTAGGTCCGAGGTTTATTGGTCCTTTTCCTATACTGCAGAAAATTAATCGGGTTACTTACCGTCTAGATCTTCCGCCGTCTATGAAAATGTGTAACTCGTTCCATGTGTCCCTGTGGAAGTCTGCTAAAGATATTGAGCCTGATGTTTTCCCGGCACCCATTTAAGTTGATGGGCAACAAGAATTTGAAGTTGCTCGGATGCTAGATTCACGTCTCTTCCGAAACTCTCTCCAGTATTTAGTTGATTGGAAGAGTTATGGCCCGGAAGAGAGATCTTGGGTCCCTGCCAGAGAGGTCCATGCGGGGAGGTTGGTTTGGAGGTTCCACAGGGAGAACCCTCAGAAACCCAGGTTGGAGGGTCCAGGGGGGGGGGGTAATGTAAGGTCCTTACCTGCTCCCGTGGTCCTGTCCCGCGGCGCCCGGCTCCGGTCTTCCGGCGGCCGCCTCCTGCGCTGGGGCCTCAGCCTCCGCCGCCTCCTCTGCCTCGGTGGCGGCGGCTGGGGTCGGCGGCATCACGGGGGTCCCCTCCTCTGCTGCTGGCGGCTCCTCCGTCTCTTCAGCCAGCGCGGCGTCCCCTCTCCTCCCGGGGAGTGTGCCTGGCCAGTCACGTGCTCGCCCATCACGTGCTCTATATGCCCCCCCGGCGGCGCTGCTCCCAGCACATTCGCCGGGGGCAAGTTTAAATGGACCAGTTAGGTCCTAAGCCTGGGTGGGGATGAACCCAGGGACTGGACAGCCTGACTGGCCAGGGCAGTCCAGTCCCTGGGGCTGCTCCTATAGGGAACCAGGTTGTAGTTTCCACCAATCAACCTCACAGTTACATCAATCACCACATTCCCCTTCCCATTGGCCAGTTCCCCTTTAAATACATTTCTGCCCGATCCACCAGTGCCCGTTATAGCCATTATTAGCTTGGGTGTGCTGTTGGAAATGCGTTTAGTGTGTTTTGATCCGGCTCCGTCTTTGACCACTCCTGTCCGCTGCTCGCACCGACCATCTGCCTGTCTGACCTCTTCTCTGCTTTACCCCTTTGATACCGCGCTTTGGTGACCACCTGGCTTTGACCCCTGCCTGTCTCGACCATTCTCCGTCAAACCCCTTGGATACCGTGCCCTGTGACCACCCGGCTTTGACCCCTGCCCGTCTCGACCATTCTTGCCTAAACCTGCTGGACTCGACGTTTCGGTCTCAGCCCGCTTGAACCTCCGATTTGGGATACCCTGCTGTTCACCTGATTTCACCATAAGCCAGCAATCTTTGCGCCAGTAAGTCCTGGGGGCAACCGAGTCTGGAGAGGCATAACCCGTGTCTCCAGCAAGCGGGGGCTTGTCTATAGGCACAAGAGGCGGTGGAGATTGGGGATTGTTGGCTTATGAAAGAGGGGTGTCCGGCGATCCCTGACAGTATAAACTCATGGACCAAATTTTGGAGCAGGTGCAGGCCTTAACTGCAGCTGTGGAGCACCTGGCCCATCGTGTGGCGGCCCAGGAGAACCGTCCAACTCCTATCAACCCCGGCCCTCAGGGGGCACTGGCCGCTCACCCAGTGGAACCCAAGATTCCACTCCCTGACACATTTTCTGGGGATAGAAGTAAGTTCTCCAATTCCCGGGATGTTTGTAAACTCTATTTCCAGCTCTGTCCGTACTCCTCGGGGTCCCAAGACCATCATGTGGGCCTGGTCATCTCCCTCCTGCAAGGAGACCCTCAATCCTGGGCATTCAGCTTGTCACCTCAGGATCCAGCACGGCAGTCTGTGGAAGTTTTCTTCTCCACGATGGAAATCTTATATGATGATCCGGACAGAGGTGCCACTGTAGATGCTAAACTCCGTACCTTGCGTCAAGGTCATCGGCAGGCTGAAGAGTATTGCTCCGAGTTCCATCGGTGGGCCATGGACTCTCGATGGAACGACCCAGCCTTATGTGGTCAATTTCGTCTGGGCTTGTCCGATGCCATTAAGGACATTTTTGTGAACCATCCTGTACCCCAGTGTCTGGATGAAACTATGTAACATGCTATCTGGATCGACCGACGCTTGCGGGAGAGACGCCTTGAAAGAGGGGCGCATCCCGACACCAGCTGGAAAGCGGGAGCTCCAGCCACGTGTCCTACCGAGGAACCTATGCAGCTGGGAGCTACCAAGCTTTCCGAAGCTGAGAGGCGTCGGCGATTATCGGAAGGGCTGTGTCTCTACTGTGGGGGAACTGGCCACCTGGTCAGAGTCTGTCCCAAGAAGCAGCCGGAAAACTTCAGAGCCTAGGTGGGGTCGAGGGAACCCACCTAGGCTGCAAGGTATTTCCTCAAGTTTTTTCACAATTTTTGGTTCCAGTCCAGGTTAAAGTGGACCTTGAGTTTTGGAGTTTTGAATTTGGAGGCCCTTCTAGATTGTGGAGCGGCGGGGAATTTTCTTGACTTTAAGTTAGCCCGAAGTCTGGGAATTCCTCTCCAACCTCTGCCTAAATTCATTCGGGTGTCCGCTATCGATGACACGCCTATTGCTGGGGGTCTTATTCATTTTAAGACTCCACCTGTGTTACTCAGAGTGGGAGCAGGGCACTCTGAGCTCATCAGTTTCCTAGTTCTAAAGATGCCCTCAACCCCTTTAGTACTCGGTTTGCCCTGGTTACAAAAACATAACCCTCAAGTTGATTGGGTAGCAAGACAGATTGTTAAATAGGGCCCACAGTGTTTTCACTCTTGCTTGGAACTCCCAGTGCGTGTCAGACAGCTCTCCTCTGAAGGGATTCCAGGCCCCTACCTCGACTTTCTCGATGTATTTTCTGAGAAAGTGGCGGATGTCCTTCCTCCTCACAAATCCTTTGACTGCCCCATTGAGCTTCTTCCGGGGACCATGCCACCCAGAGGGAAAATCTTTAACTTGACCCGGGCAGAGAATAAAGCCATGCAGGAGTACATTGCTGAAAATTAAAAAAAAGGGTTCATAAGGGCATCCACTTCTCCGGCTGGGGCGGGGTTTTTCTTTGTTGAAAAGAAAGATGGGGGCCTCCGTCCGTGCATGGATTACCGGGGTTTGAACAAAATTACCATAAAAAACAAATAATCCCTTCCTCTGATTGATGGGTTGTTTCATTGGGGCCCAAGTCTTTACTAAGTTAGACGTTTGTGGGGCCTATAACCTGATAATTATCCGGCAGGGGGATGAATGGAAGACCGCCTTCAACACCCAGGATGGGCATTACGAGTATCTTGTGATGCCCTTTGGCCTATGTAACGCCCCGGCAGTCTTCCAGGACTTTGTCAACAAGATTTTTAGGGACTTTCTGGGTCGCTTTGTAGTAGTGTACTTAGACGATATTTTGATTTTCTCCTCTTCATTAGTAGAACATCATAGACATGTTCGTCTTGTCTTGCAAAAACTCAGAGAAAATCACTTATTTGCTAAACTCAAAAAATGCATGTTTGAAGTCGCAGAGGTCCCTTTTTAGGGTATATTGTCTCCAACACGGGTCTGTCAATGGACCAGTCCAAGGTAGCAGCAGTATTAAAATGGGAGCAACCCAGGGATTTGAAGGGGTTACAGAGATTCCTGGGGTTCGCTAACTTTTGCAGGAGATTTATCAAGAATTTCTCTACATTAGTAGCACCTCTCACTGACCTCACCAAGAAGGGGGGTTTTCCATCTATCTGGCCAGAACGGTCTGTCCAGGCCTTCAAAAGGTTGAAGGAAGTCTTTAGCTCCGCTCCCGTACTAGTACATCCAGAATGTCAAGTAGCCTTTATTGTGGAGGTCGATGCCTCCGAGCTTGGCGTCGGGGCAGCCCTCTCACAATATAGCGGTTCCCCAGAAAAACTTCACCCCTGTGCTTTTTTCTCTAAAAAATTCACTTGCGCTGAACGTAACTACGATATCGGTAATCGTGAGCTCTTGGCGTTTAAATTGGCCTTTCAGGAGTGGAGGCACTGGTTAGAAGGGGCTCAGTTTCCAGTTACGGTCTTCACCAACCATAAAAATTTGGAGTATATTCAGTTTGCCAAAAGGTTAACCCCTAGACAAGCTTGTTGGTCTCTGTTCTTTTCCCGATTTAATTTCACCATTACCTACAAACCTGGGCCAAAGAATGTGAAAGCTGATGCTTTGTCTCGACTAGCTTACCCGAAGGGAGAAACTTATCCATTCTGCCTCAACACTTAGTGGTAGCTGCTATCCAGCCGGAGCTTTCCGACCTGAATCAGTTTCAGTCTGAGGCTCCGCCTGATAAACTAGCTCATGCCCAGTTTATGCCCATGTCTCACCGTGCTGCCATCCTACAGCAATTTCATGCTTCCAGGACTGTAGGTCATCCAGGAGTTAGGAAGACCATTTCCATGTTGTCCCGTCATGTTTGGTGGCCGTCTTTTAAGAAAGACGCTCGAGAGTATGTGCGGGCCTGTAAAGTCTGTTCCCGGAGTAAGACCCTGAGACACTCTCCTGAAGGTTCCCTGTTGCCTTTGCCTATTCCTTCCCATCCCTGGACTCATCTTGCCATGGATTTCATCACCGATCTTCCACCATCCCAAGGGTTTACCGTCATCGGGGTGGTGGTCGACCAGTTCAGCAAGATGGCTCATTTTGTCCCGTTAAAAAGGTTACCCACCGCTCAAGGTCTTGCTCAACTTTTTTTAACTCATATATTTAAGTTCCATGGGATCCCGGAGGATGTGGTGTCCGACAGGGGGGCTCAGTTTGTCTCTCGGTTTTGGAGGGCTTTTTGTGCCAAGTTGGGATTCACTGTCTCTTTGTCCTCAGCATTTCACCCCCAGTCTAATGGGCAGACAGAGAGGACTAACCAATCATTGGAGCAATACCTTCGTTGTTTTGTTTCGGATGTCCAGACTGATTGGTTGTTGTTCCTCCCATTTGCAGAATTAGCTCTGAACAATGGCACTCACACTTCCACCGGGGTATCGCCATTCCGGTGTGTTTTTGATAGAGATCTGAAATTTTCTGCTTTGTCAGATTCGCCCTCTAGCGTGCCCTCACTTGAAGAATGGGTGTCCCAGTGGCCGGGTCTTTGGGCAAAAATTCAGCAAAATTTGACCAGGGCCGTCGGCCAACAGAAAACTTTTGCCGATTGTAGTCGGTCCAGTAACCCTGATTATGTGGTTGGGGAGCTAGTTTGGCTTTCCACCAAATATTTGGCCTTACGTCAACCTTCTGCCAAGCTAGGTCCGAGGTTTATTGGTCCTTTTCCTATACTGCAGAAAATTAATCGGGTTACTTACCGTCTAGATCTTCCGTCGTCTATGAAAATTTGTTTTCCCGGCACCCATTTTAGTTGATGGGCAACAAGAATTTGAAGTTGCTCGGATTCTAGATTCACATCTCTTCCGAAACTCTCTCCAGTATTTAGTTGATTGAGTTGATTGGAAGGGTTATGGCCCGGAAGAGAGATCTTGGGTCCCTGCCAGAGAGGTCCATGCGGGGAAGTTGGTTAGGAGGTTCCACAGGGAGAACCCTCAGAAACCCAGGTTGGAGGGTCCAGTGGCCCCTCCTCGGGGGGGGGGGGGGGGTAATGTAAGGTTCTTACCTGCTCCCGTGGTCCTGTCCCGCGGCGCCTCTCCACGGTGGCGCCCGGCTCCGGTCTTCCAGTGGCCGCCTCCTGCGCTGGGGCCTCAGCCTCTGCCGCCTCCTCTGCCTCGGCGGCGGCGGCTGGGGTCGGCGGCATCACGGGGGTCCCCTCCTCTGCTGCTGGCGGCTCCTCCGTCTCTTCAGCCGGCGCAGTGTCCCCTCTCCTCTCGGGGAGCGCGCCCGGCATGTTCTCTATATGCCCTCTGGTGGCGCTGCTCCCAGCGCATTCGCCGGGGGCAAGTTTAAATGGACCAGTTAGGTCCTAAGCCTGGGTGGGGATGAACCCAGGGACTGGACAGTCTGACTGGCCAGGGCAGTCCAGTCCCTGGGGCTGCTCCTATTGGAAACCAGGTTGTAGTTTGCACCAATCAAACTCACAGTTACATCAATCACCACATTCCCCTTCCCATTGGCCAGTTCCCCTTTAAATACGTTTCTGCCCGATCCACCAGTGCCCGTTATAGCCATTATTAGCTTGGGTGTGCTGTTGGAATTGCGTTTAGTGTGTTTTGATCCGGCTCCGTCTTTGACCACTCCTGTCCGCTGCCCGCACCGATCATCTGCCTGTCTGACCTCGTCTCTGCTTTACCCCTTTGATACCGCACTTTGGTGACCACCCGGCTTTGACCCCTGCCCGTCTCGACCATTCTCCATCAAACCCCTTGGATACCGTGCCCTGTGACCACCCGGCTTTGACCCCTGCCCGTCTCGACCATTCTTGCCTAAACCTGCTGGACTCGACGTTTCGGTCTCGCTTGAACTTCTGATTTGGGATACCCTGCTGTTCACCTGTCTTCACCATAAGCCAGCAATATTTGCGCCAGTAAGTCCTGGGGGCAACCGAGTCTGGAGAGGCATAACCCGTGTCTCCAGCAAGTGGGGGCTTGTCTATAGGCACAAGAGGCGGTGGAGATTGGGGATTGTTGGCTTATGAAAGAGGGGTGTCCGGCGATCCCTGACAGCCACACTGTCTATATGGGGAATGGGGGGGGGGATGCCACACTGCCTATATGGGGAATGGGTGGGAGGAATGACACACTGCCTATATGGGGAATGGGAGGGGGAATGCCACACTGCCTATATGGGGAATGGGGGGGGGGAATGTCACACTGTCTATATGGGGAATGGGAGGGAGAATGCCACACTGCCTATATGGGGAATGGGAGGGGGGGGATGACACAGTGCCTATATGGGGAATGGGTGGGGGGAATGCCACACTGTCTAACTGGGGAATGGGAGGGGGGAATACCACACTGCCTATATGGGGAATGGGAGGGGGGAATGCCACACTGCCTATATGGGAAATGGGAGGGGGGAATGTCACACTGTCTATATGGGGAATGGGAGGAGGGGGATGCCACACTGCCTATATGGGGAATGGGGGAATTCCACACTGCCTACTGTATATGGGTAATGGGAGGGGGGATGTCACACTGCCTATATGTGAAATGGGAGGGGGGATGCCACACTGCCTATATGGGAAATGGGAGGGGTGAATGCCACACTGTCTATATGAGGAATGGGAGGAGGGGAATGCCACACTGCCTATATGGGGAATGGGAGGGGGGATGCCACACTGCCTATATGGGAAATACCACACTGCCTATATGCGTAATGGGAGGGAGGAATGCCACATTGCCTATATGGGAAATGGGAGAGGGGAATGCCACACTGTCTATATGAGGAATGGGAGGAGGGGAATGCCACACTGCCTATATGGGGAATGGGAGGGGGGGTGCCACACTGCCTATATGGGGAATGGGAAGGGGGAATGCCACACTGCCTACTGTATATGGGGAATGGGAGGGGGGATGCCACACTGCCTATATGGGGAATAGGATGTGGGAATGCCACACTGCCTATATGGGGAATGGGAAGGGGGAATGCCACACTGCCTACTGTATATGGGGAATGGGAGGGGGGATGCCACACTGCCTATATGTGGAATGGGAGGGGGATGCCACACTGCCTATATGAGGAATGGGAGGGGTAATGCCACACAGAATATTAGTTTTCTTATTTTCCTCCTCCAAATCCTAGGTGCGTCTTATGGGCAGGTGCGTCTTATAGGGTGAAAATATGGTAGATACATAATGATAATAATAAAAGTAACCGTCATATCAAGTGCAGAAAATAATAAGTGACCAAATTGGCTAATAAAAGTAAGCCAGTTTTCTAAAAAATCACTATAAGTGATTTGACATCAAGGTCAGTAACAGAGAAACTGAGGACATTCTTAATACTTACAAAATAGTTAATGCAATCTAAAAAAGCAGCTTATCGTTGACTCAATGACATTTTTGTCCAGCCGCTATGCAGAAAAGGCCGTGGCATTTCTTCTAGAAAACACTAAACTGACTAAAGTCCTTAGTGGGCATCCTACTGGGTATTGAGCTGTCGAGTTATTTTTCCTCTAATAATTAGCAGCCTGGGAAGTGGTTAGAAAATAAACATTCCATATTCACCATGCTACCTGCCAGCATTTATGCAAGTATCATAAATGCAGCTTTTACTAAAACGTGAAAACCCCTCATAAAGATGGCATACGCTTTCAATTTGGAAGGCAATGCCACACTGTGAAAATTCAGTAGGGAATCTCGTTACTACAAATAGAGATTTCAATCAGCTGGACGAGGTCAGCTAGTCCCAAACACTTACCATTTAAATAGGGGAATTTGTTCTTATCAATTATGTATGTTATTAAAAAAAACAATTGGTGGGACTTCAATTATTTTCTGAGCAACTGTCAGACAAATTTTATTTTAAAATGAAAAATCTTAAATAAATACATATTTTCTTTCCGTCAATTACCTCTGAAAATGAGAAGCCGCTATTCATCTTTTTCTAGTAAAGGGAAACAATTATGATACAAAATACAAATTTAATTTAAAACTAAATTTAAAGAATTAAAATACTGCATTTAAAAAGGCTCCTTACTGCTCAATAATAAAATGTATTTTTTTTTTACTTATTTCTTATTCAATTTTATCTTACTGATCACTTGTGCTCACCCAAGTGGCCATTTTTATATTACAATGAATGTTCTCATGTCCTATTGTAAATACAGTTCTTTATAATAAATAATAAACTAAACATTGTAAACTGGCTCAATCATGTTCTGCTGTGTGGAGGGAGGTATGCTCAAAACACTTTTACCCTCCACGGGCTATAATTGCTATTTCAGAAGTAAAGGCATGAGTCCCCTTTAGACATACAGACTCCCCAAAGAACCACGCACTGGCCAGTTATGCCATGCCATTAAATTTCATCAGCACGTCCTTGGTCCAAGGTGCAAATTTATTTGGGGAGTCTGTGTGCCTGAAGAGTAAGGGGGTCTGTCCCAATGTGCGCGGCATTCCCTGTAAGCAGCATCTGAAAGCGCAGCTATACCCCGTGGAGGGTAAGAGTGTTCTGATACCACAGTGGGTTCATTTTCATATGAGGAGCACTTTGCCTTGATCTAGTATCTGGATGTTTGCATCTTTTTCAAACGACTGAAGCGACTTTTAATACTATGCTGTAAATAAATCGGAAAATTGTAAAGGGTAAAAACTTACTAAAGGCCCAGCACAACTGATCCCTTGTGTTCCATTGAAAATAATTATGTTCTACAGCTTGCTTACCTAGAACTCCCCCCCACTCACGGCTTTAAAGTGGAGCAAGCAGTTCTCTGCTAAAGGATGTTGGTCCAGGTCCGGCCACATTCAGTCAGACTGGGGGGGCATTCAGAATGCTGGAGCCCCTTGTGCATTGCCCCCCAGAATGCCCACAATTCTTACCTCTTCCTCAATCCTAGGCCAGGAATGCAGCTCTTCAATGGGCTGCCGGCGTTCACATGGGTCGGAGTCGTGTGCTTGGTCTCTGCCCCAAAAGGGCCTGTGCATGCAGGACTGCATTCCTGGCTGAGGATCGAGGAAGAGGTAAGATTTGCGGGCATTCTGAGGGGCAATGCGCGTGGGCTCCAGCATTCTGGAAGCCCCCCTGAGCCTGTCTGAATGCGTCCAGACCTGTCCCGACACCCATTAGCGAGGAAAGGAGTGTTGGTCCACTTTAAACCTCCCCTAACCATGTGAACACAAATAATTTAGCATAATCTGTATGTAAATGTAATAAAGTTAAACAGCAACCGCTGACATTTTTATGTTGAACCACGCATTTATTTATGTTTAGACATGTCTTACTATTTTCATCTGAACATGTTAATGAATTTATTTTACCATTGTATTTGAAATAAATAATTCATTTTAACCAAAGTATTTTTACAGCTTCATAATGCTTTAAATATGGTAAAGCTAAAACACTACGTTTCATGTACTGTATGTTTTTGTGCCAGTAAAAAGATATTTAAAAACTGTGACTTAAAAGTAGGAAATCAGTGGATATCATCCTGGGGACGGTTATCAAATGATCTTTGAGAGCATTGAAGTGTTAGGAGAGGATGCATGAGAAGACTTTCCCTACTCAACACACAATAAAGTGAAAATAAATTAAATAGAAAAGAAAATTAAATAAAAGAAAAATAAAAAAAGTAAAAAATACACCCTAGCCTGCTATCTGAAGAATAGAGGGCCCTATGTTTGCAATGTAAATACACCCTAGCCTGCTATTTGAATAACCAAGGGCCCTATGACTGCAATGAAAATACACCCTAGCCTGCTATTTGAATAATCGAGGACCCTATGACTGCAATGAAAATACACCCTAGCCTGCTATCTGAATAACAGAGGGCCCTATGACTGCAATGAAAATACACCCTAGCCTGCTATCTGAATAACAGAGGGCCCTATGTTTGCAATGAAAATACACCCTAGCCTGCTATTTGAATAACCGAGGGCCCTATGACTGCAATGAAAATACACCCTAGCCTGCTATCTGAATAACAGAGGGCCCTATGACTGCAATGAAAATACACCCTAACCTGCTATCTGAATAACAGAGGGCCCTATGACTGCAATGAAAATATATCCTAGCCTGCTATCTGAATAACAGAGGGCCCTATGACTGCAATCAAAATATACCCTAGCCTGCTATCTGAATAACCGAGGGCCCTATGACTGCAATGAAAATACACCCTAGCCTGCTATCTGAATAACAGAGGGCCCTATGACTGCAATGAAAATACACCCTAGCCTGCTATCTGAATAACAGAGGGCCCTATGTTTGCAATGAAAATACACCCTAGCCTGCTATTTGAATAACCGAGGGCCCTATGACTGCAATGAAAATACACCCTAGCCTGCTATCTGAATAACAGAGGGCCCTATGACTGCAATGAAAATACACCCTAGCCTGCTATCTGAATAACAGAGGGCCCTATGACTGCAATGAAAATACACCCTAGCCTGCTATCTGAATAACAGAGGGCCATATGACTGCAATGAAAATACACCCTAGCCTGCTATCTGAATAACAGAGGGCCATATGACTGCAATGAAAATATACCTTAGCCTGCTATCTGAATAACAGAGGGCCCTATGTTTGCAATGAAAGTACACCCTAGCCTGCTATTTGAATAACAGAGGGCCCTATGACTGCAATGAAAATACACCCTAGCCTGCTATCTGAATAACAGAGGGCCCTATGACTGCAATGAAAATACACCCTAACCTGCTATCTGAATAACAGAGGGCCCTATGACTGCAATGAAAATATACCCTAGCCTGCTATCTGAATAACAGAGGGCCCTATGACTGCAATGAAAATATACCCTAGCCTGCTATCTGAATAACCGAGGGCCCTATGACTGCAATGAAGTTATACCCTAGCCTGCTATCTGAATAACCGAGGGCCCTATGACTGCAATGAAAATACACCCTAGCCTGCTATCTGAATAACAGAGGGCCCTATGACTGCAATGAAAATACACCCTAGCCTGCTATCTGAATAACAGAGGGCCCTATGACTGCAATGAAAATACACCCTAGCCTGCTATCTGAATAACAGAGGGCCCTATGACTGCAATGAAAATACACCCTAGCCTGCTATCTGAATAACAGAGGGCCCTGTGACTGCAATGAAAATACACCCTAACCTGCTATCTGAATAACAGAGGGCCCTATGACTGCAATGAAAATATACCCTAGCCTGCTATCTGAATAACCGAGGGCCCTATGACTGCAATGAAAATATACCCTAGCCTGCTATCTGAATAACAGAGGGCCCTATGACTGCAATGAAAATACACCCTAGCCTGCTATCTGAATAACAGAGGGCCCTATGACTGCAATGAAGTTATACCCTAGCCTGCTATCTGAATAACCGAGGGCCCTATGACTGCAATGAAAATACACCCTAGCCTGCTATCTGAATAACAGAGGGCCCTATGACTGCAATGAAAATACACCCTAGCCTGCTATCTGAATAACAGAGGGCCCTATGACTGCAATGAAAATACACCCTAGCCTGCTATCTGAATAACAGAGGGCCCTATGACTGCAATGAAAATACACCCTAGCCTGCTATCTGAATAACAGAGGGCCCTGTGACTGCAATGAAAATACACCCTAACCTGCTATCTGAATAACAGAGGGCCCTATGACTGCAATGAAAATATACCCTAGCCTGCTATCTGAATAACCGAGGGCCCTATGACTGCAATGAAAATATACCCTAGCCTGCTATCTGAATAACAGAGGGCCCTATGACTGCAATGAAAATACACCCTAGCCTGCTATCTGAATAACAGAGGGCCCTATGACTGCAATGAAGTTATACCCTAGCCTGCTATCTGAATAACAGAGGGCCCTATGTTTGCAATGAGATAGCAGGCTGTGCGTCAACTTATTGATTCAATGGATTGATAGATACTATTCTGAGAAATCTACAACTATACTGTAGGATGATTGGTGTGGCACCTCTAATACTAAAGCAATTTCCAATAAATCAGGCTGTTATGTATGATTTTTACCTGACTTCAGGGCAACCAACACACGTCATATGTGTCTAACAATTAAGTGACAAAAATATTAATACTTAATTTTAGAAGCTCACATTCGATTTTCTGCTCCACTTCCTCTATGCACATGATATCCTACCAGTATTTTAACTTGAAATTAATTTTCATTAAACAGATGTCTTTTAAGTCAAAAGGCTTTTAATAAGCTGATGAAATAGATGTAGGCTACCAGACGTGTTCAGCATGTATTAGGAATTTGGAACATTTCAGGTTGCTCAAAACTCATTGTTTCTGCATTTCACAGTGAGTGAGCATAAGGACAGATTCCAGCTAAATTATGGCTGCTGTTTATTTCAGTGCCAGATCATTTCAGAGCCACACTGCCCAGCCAGCTAGGTGACACCATTAACTACATGAGCATGTAGGTAGCCTTTTAGGGTCACTTACCTATTAGGAGGAAATGTATGAAAATATGGAGGTGCTCTGTGCCTTATGTGGGAGTACTCGCAACACTATATTAAACACATCATAGGGGGTTCTGTTTTAATATCCAATAAAAGATGTCTCATTGAAAAAATGCAGAACCTCCATTGAGGAGTGCATTCACCTACAAAGCCAATAAGATGCAAGGGATTTAAAATATCATCTTTCCAAAATTTTAGATGCAGGTCCCCTTCATCAGCAAAAACATACTTTTGCATGGTTTCCCTTAGGTAGGGACCCTAGGGACAATTAATAATCTTATTTAAGAAATGCCACATAGCACCACCAGTAAGTCATATTTATGGTAAGAAAAAATGTTTAGCTCCACACATAGCGCCATGTAGCATTCCACATATCAATCTGGTTAGCGTATTTTAATTTTTTTGCTCAGTCAAGTGACACTGGATCCTTGGCCTGTTAAGAATATTTTTCTGGTTAATGATCTACCTAGGGTACCCGCGGCTAACTTATGTTTTCATGCCTGCCAGTCATGTGTATTAGTATGTCCCCAATGTCGTGCCATGTCTTTTCGCTTGGGCACTGTACAGCCATCCCCAGTTAAAGCCTTTTTTTTGGACCTGGAGGGTCGCGGTTTTAGAGCGCCAGTGATGTTAAATACAGCATGAACCAACGGAGAGCCGCCGGAGCTACCTGTCGCTATCTCCATTGAAAAATGATCAAGCAAAGCACTGAACACTAGCAGCGCCATCGGCCTGTGGCCAGCATTCCAGCTGAGGCAATAATAGTGTCTCTCAGCAGATGCTCAAGTGGCGCTACGAGGCGTTAGCAATAAATTGGGCGCTAAGACCCATTTTGAAGAAAACCTACAATTACATTTTTAAATTTAGTAAAAAAGAACTCAAATAAAATAAAGTAATTGTGCTGTCAGATGAAAGCCATGTATATACCATGTAAGCATACTCTACAATAATTAAATAGTATTTGATTCTGGTTCTAGGTTATTATGCTGGTAAAATTGTTAAAGTGCAATGTAAAAAGCTAGTGGTAGGAAGTAAGATATCTGATGGCAAGTGGGAGTAATTTCCAGTCATTTGGTATAGTAATTACAGTGAAAAATAAATCAGAAACATTTCCTTTGTTCTTTTCTATTTCTGACTCTTGATGCATGCATAATGGCTCAAGCATGACTGAAACTGTTAGAAAGAAAGTCAGTAAATCACATTACAGGAATAAAGGTAGAGAAATGAATAAGATCATATTTTAGACTTCTATTTTAAGTTCCTCCTCTAAATCTGATCATTAAAAAAAAACCCTGGCGCATAGTCATTGTTTTTTCCTTACCCCAATATAAGTGCATACCTGTCCTAATGCATGATCACCATTTCTTTTTTCCCAAGGACCTACCCCTTAGTATATTAGTACAAAATGCCTTTTTCTAGAAAAAGCAATTCATTTCAATAGATGCCTACCTGCAAGGACTCCTGTAACTGTATGACTAAGGGCTAGTAACAGCCTGAAACGCGTTACCTGGTCCCAATGGTGGAGGGGAGCACTTTCTGACTTGCAAGATGTTTGACGGCTGTGTTTGAAATTATCCTCATTTTAAGCTATGAAGTAAAAGCTAAGTTTTAACCCTTCTTAAGCTGGACATTGCAATTGTAAACTCCTGTAACTGTCACCTAACTGGTGTCAGATTTACTTTAATGGAAGTACAACCTGTTTTAATAAACAGCAGAAATATTGTAAAGCTTGGATACTGGCTTTCTATTCTTTATCAAATGACTGGTTTATAAATAAATTAAACAATTCCCATTCAGTTATAGGATTACTCCATGGGCACCACAGATTCCATATATTGGGCTTAGCCATTCAAAAGACTCACCCCCTATATTCTGGTTCACTGACCTCTGTTGAGCAGTGCAGCTGCCTTGACAGAAGAAGCTCAAAGAGACTGCATTCTGCATTGTGACAATTGTTTTCCTGGGCCACAGTTCTTCTGCACTTAACATACGAAAAGGCAGGGGATGAATTAATCTTCTAAATGCTTAAATTGGACCAACAGCCTTACACAGTTGCAAAAAATGCATCCAAAATGTATTTGCCCCATCTGAATGCACGATACTGAATCATTGTCAGCACTTACATTTGCTCCTGCATCCACTCAAATATTATACACTGCCTGACCAATATTCTTCTGATCTTGGCCTTCTTGGAACACCCAGGAGGCTTCCCTTCCCAGCATCCCAGTAGTGCTGCTGCCTGGATTTAACTGATGTAACCCCCAATGCACGGCGGCAGGAGGCCTAGCGGCACTTCCTCTTTACAGGTCACTGGTAGGTCCATAGGACATCATAGAGGAGGCGGGGAGGCCGATTTATTAATAGCGCCAGGTAGCGACAGATGAGCGACAGTAGCGTGATTTTCACAGTATTCGCTGTGCTTGGCCGTTGTTCGGTTGTTGACAGCGACTCAGTCGGTGTGCGGTAATGTTGAATACGGGGTTAGGAGTCGCTGTTTGACAGGTTCCGCGCTGTACGGGAGCGCATGACAGCGAATGGCCATAGCGAACGGCTCCCAGCATATTCATTAACAAATCACGCTCAAAAAATTCTCGCGCTGTAAAATGCATGTTTAAACCCCTGAGCGATGGTGGCGATGTGTTAAAAGTAGTTTTTTAACCCCCAAACAACAAGTTTTTATAAACATTTTGTAATATGAATACATTAATATCAGACCTGTAATTTCAATTCTGCACAATTTTTTTTTTTTTTTTAACTTAAAAAAAAGATATAACATTGCAGAAGTGGTCACCGAATTTCTGACATTTAAAAAAAAAAAAAAAAAAAAAAACATTAATATCAATTAATTATGAATATTTAAAGATTGCTCCATTGAAATGCATTGGAGAGCGCCAGGTAGCAAGAGGTCATACCTGGCGCTGTGATGGGATTAGCAGCGGCGCTGTTCGCTAAAGTCTGCAACATGATGAATCCCGCACTAGCTGACGCTCTCGCCGGCGCTAGCCTCATTTAGCGTGATAAATGCGTGATTGTGTCCGCCGCCTGGCGTTCTGGAGTCGGTAGCCGCCGATAGCTGCCGCTACCTGGCGCTAGTGAGACACTACCTGGCGCTATCCCTTGATAAATAAGGGCCAAAGTCGACCACAGAAGTAGATACATGTGCGCACTATTTCTTGTAAGGGTGTTGGTCCTGAAAAACAGCATACATCCCTTCCATTGTATACGAGGAAATGTACTTCATTCTTTTGTTTATGAATCCTTAGATAAAAATGTATGGCTTGATATTACTTTACTATCTACTAGAATAATAGATTCCCAACTACAATAAAACATTCCCACCCTTTCAATGTTAGGGTTGCAGGAAAGAATTCACCATCAACCACTGTAAGGAATCTCTAAGGTTAGTATTCCACTGAATCCTGATGCAATTTTTCTGACTCTAAAAGTAACTCTATGTTGGTTCCTCAGAACATTGTTAACAGCATTCTTCTGATAATAACGGGGAGGCTGATTCATTAATAGCGCCAGGTAGCGACAGTAGCAGTATTTTCACAGCGCCCGCTAGTAGTCCCTGTGCTTGGCCGCTGTTCGGTTGTTGACAGCGACTCAGTCGGTTTGCAGTAATGTTGAATATTGGGTGAGGAGTCGCTATTTGACAGGTTCCGCTCTGTATAGGAGCGCATGATAGCGACTGGCCATAGCGACCGGCTCCCACCATATTCATTAACAAATCACGCGCAAAAAATTCTCGCGCTGTGAAATGCTTGTTTAAACCCCAGAGCGCTGGCGGCGATGGGTTAAAAGTAGTTTTTTAACCCCCAAACAACCATATTTTTGTAAACCAAAAAAAAACAAGTTTTTAATTACATTTTGTAATATGAATACATTAATATAAGACCTGTAATATCAATTCTGCACAAAGATTTTTTTTTTTTTTTTTTTACCTTAAAAAAAAAATCTAACATTGCAGAAGTGGTCACAAAATTTTTCACATTTAAAAAAAAAAAAAAAAAAATTAATATGAATTAATTATGAATATTTAAAGATTGTTCCATTGAAATGCATTGGAGAGCGCCAGGTAGCAAGAGGTCCTACCTGTCGCTGTTCAAGGTCGGACGCTGGCGCTGTGGGCTGAGGCTGTAATAATGATGAATGAGTCGCTATCTGGCGCTATCTCAGTCGCTAAGCAGGATCGGCTTGATAAATGTGTGATTGTGGTGGGGAGCCGGCGTTCTCGTGGCGGTGCCCATCATTAGCAGTCGCTCACCAGGCGCTACCTGTCGCTATCCCTTGTTAAATAAGGGCTAATTGCTAATGACCATCAGACACAAACTCTTGAAAACATGCTACAAGAAATGGAGGAGTCTCTAACCCTTATTACAAAGAAGGCGGCACTAGCTTTAAAAATAATAATGGTAAAAAAAAAAAAAAATAATAATGCTAAAGCAAATAATAGGAAACAATTCTAACCAAAATGGCATCTCAAGGAGCTGCACGCCAACTGTAAAAAGGAAGTGCTGTTGAGTTTCTGCTGCTGCTGTGCATTGTGGGTTATGCCAGTTGAATCCAGGCAGCAGCACAACTGTACTGCTGGGAAAGGAAATCTAAAATGGCCTCTACAAGGAGAAAAAAAGTGAGGCGGCGTTTAGTAGTGCCTTGTAGCAGCAGACAGCATCTGGTGAACGCCGGGCGCTGTATGCAATACCACATTTGTGAAAGCGAATCTGGTGAGTGACTGTAACAGCGCCATGTAGCGTCACACATGTATTATTTCAGGCGGCTCAGCATATAGCGCCAGCGCTGTAGCTTCCAGAGCGCCAGGTATTACCTTTCGCTCAGTGTCGCTCTCCCATCTATTTCAATGGGCGTTTATTTGCTTGTGTTTAAACAGCGTGTTTGACACTTTTTTTTTTTTTTTTTTTTTTTGCTTAAACCATTGTGTGACCTCTCCTGGCTGCAAACAAACACTTTTAGAAACTTTTTAGATTTTTTATATTTTTGTGCAGAATTACCATTACAGGTCTGGCACTAAAGTGTTATTGTTCTGGTTTTAAAACAATGTCATTCCATGTGTTTTCGCTTTGTTACAGGTGTATATGTGTTCAAAAACAGACTTTAATCACACAGCATCTGGCGCTCTATGCTACAGCGCCCAACTTTAGAGCACCGACGCTGTGTGTGTGTCCCTTTTTGATAAGTATGGTGTTGAACGCAGAGAGTTAGTCGCACTGAGCTGGCGCTATCTTGTGCTCCCTGCAGCTCTGTAGAGCACCCAACATACATCACATTCATAAATGCGGGCCAGGTTACTACAGCAACTGAGGCGCTCTGTTACAGCGCCCGATACCCACTTACAGCGTCTACTAGCGGTCGCTCTAAGTGCCGCTATACAGACGCTCATCTGGCAATACCTGGCGTTAGTAATGAATCAGCCTCTTTGTATCAAGTGTCAGCAGCCCATACACAATGAGGAAGAACAATTCGGGGGGACCCTGTGCTGCCTAATTATAAAAAGTCTTGTCATTTTTTACAGGACCTCTTTAATAAACACACTTACTGTAAATTATTTTCCATGCTTATTTAAAGCCTTGATGGCATCTGTGACTAACAGTACACATCTATTTTTTATTGACTACATGGTTCTGAACTGTCTCAGTTGGAAAAGTTATTAACAATAACCCAATGATAGTACTTTCCATAAGCCTTAGAAGTCTGACAAGAGAAAAATATGATTTAAGTCATAAGAAAAAAAAATGCAATTACACTGCATGTCTGCCACTTCCAATTATTGTGCTATTCCCACGTGTGCTTGGGTCAGTAAACAGAAGAGATTTAGCAAATAAAGTTTGTGTTATATTTAAAGTGAATGTGAAATATTAGATGACAATACTAATGAAAGTATTTCAATACCACATTGATATTTGGTACCCTAATGGGACTCTATGATTAGATCTCAGTTCTGTACAGTACAGTCCTCCAAGTGGTTGTCCTATTTCATTTCAGTTATTTTTTCCTGCAGACTAAACTGTCATCTCTCTGATTATGGTATAAGCACTATCTGTTCTTATATGAGCCAAACAGAGATAAAACAGTGGAAAAGAAAAGAGAATTAAATTAATATTGGGCTTACAAGTAGTTTCCTTGGCTCAAACAGAACTTGCAACAATTAGAAAAAATCTATTTAAAATGCATTATATTGTGATTGTATAGAAAAGTATTCTCTGACTCCTCTCCTCTCCTCTTTTATGTTTATGAAATTGAGATTCTGCCAATGTTAGGCTAAAACTTCACATGCCTGGTGTCTTTATATTGAACCTTGGTTTCCCTATAGGATTGCATCTTCCATATATGCCTATAGAAATGCTGTAACCATTATGGTGTTACGAGGGGGGCTCAATAAGTTATCTAGCTGAATATGAAATTCATATTTTCTGATAAGATTAACCTTATAAGTGCCAGCCTACCTTGAGATTTTGTCTATTGCCAGACCACCATTTTTGAAGGGATTTCCAGGAATTTCCCAGGAAAATTATAGTTTTTTTTTTTTCAGCAGAGTCTGGGCTTTAACATGAAATGTCTCATTTGTCATTTTTTTTTAGTGTATGCTATTTTTTGGTGATATATGTGCAAAAAACAAAAAAAAAATCTATAGTCTACCCAAGCTTGTTGTAGTGTGCTCATCTTTCTGGAAATAATCCTTCGAAGAATTCTTTGGTTGCACAGGGTTTCCTTAAAAATGTATAAAGCAGAACAATACCCAAAGTGCCAGCCTACTTGAGATGTTGTCACCCTTTGTTGAAAGGTAATTTTTCACCATTTTGTGCTATGTTTAAAAATATATATTTTTTTAAAATTTCTCGTTTATTTTAAATGAAAAAAATGTATTCAAGAAAACCCTGTTGCATGTGAAAGCCCCATTTCTCCCAATTACAATGGTACCTAATATGTATCAGTAGCTCCCTGGTTCTGCCCAGGAGACCCCCTCAAATTGAAGAGAGCACTTTATAACATATGGAAAAAAATGCAACTACTATTCACACTTTAAAGAGTTAAAAAAATGGCGTGGAGTCCCCCATTCCCAACATAACCAGCCCGGGCACCAGATATGGGAGCTTGTAGGCCAGGGCACGGAGGCCAGGCCCTGGAGGCTACAAGCCCACACAGCCTTCATGGCCCTAGGCCTTTCTGTCCCCCCGGGCTTTGGGGAGGCAGGTAATGGGGGGTGGGGGTAATGGCAAGTCACCCCAAGCCTTTTGAACTGTCATTGGGTCTCATGGATCCCTTACCAGTTCACAAATACTCACTAGTTACCAGTTCATATTTAATTCTTTCCTCCAATTGATCCATCCCTGTCCCATGCCGCTCACTCTGGCTTCTGCTCTGCTGCTGCTGCTCCTGGAACTCTTGCTGAGTGTTGGGACGCAAACAGTTAATTAAAAAAAATGACATAGGGTCCCCCTCCTGGGGGGGGGGCATTTTTGGGGAATTTTAAGGGTTGAAATCCCTTAAAAATTGCAAAAAAATGACATGGGGTCCCCCTCACCCATCATAACCAGCCCAACAATGCAGGGATTGTAGAACAGAAAGCAGGGGTCAGCCTCGGAGCCCCTCCGAAAAGCTACAAGCCTGCATAGTCTAAATGGCCCCTGGGCACTTCTGCCTCCCCTGGGCATTGAGGAGGCAGGTAATGAGGGGGCTGGGGGTTAATGGCAAGTCACCTGCTAGCTGCAGGTGTCTTGCCAGACCCTCTAGCCTTGTGAACTGGTATAGGGGATCTCATAGATCCCTTACCAGTTCACAAAGGTTTAAATGTAAAAGAGAGAAAAATGCCATTTATTTTAAAAATGTCTTTACTTACCTCTGATCTTCAGCTCCACTGTCCCATGCTGCTGTGTCCCTTGCTTTACCCGATGACAGATGTGGTGATCAGTGGAGGGGGTGGGGAGGCAGGGGATCAGAGTCCCCCTGCCCCTCCACCACCAAACAATGCATCTGAAGGAAGTCTCCGGCACCACAGCAGGATGACAGTATCCGCCCGTCCATAAATTGTAAGGTAGCGGCAGCGACAGCTTACTACAGAACAGCCCAGGGTGGGGGATCGGAGCACCCCTGGGTGAGGAGGAAATCCAGCAGGAGGGACTCCGGGCACAGGTGAGTGAATGACATTTTTTAAAACATGTCAGTGGCAGCGGAGGGTCCACTTTCGGGTCCTCCCCTGAAGAAACTCCCCGTAGAAACTACAGTCTTAGCATTTAAATGGTTAAACTTGGCATGAAAAATACCAAATGCAAAATACATGAGCACCAATTTAGTAATACTGACAGCTGTCTGAAAGTGGACTATTAATCAAGCATTTTACTCCCTCCCCTGTTTTAGGGTATGCTTCTCCGTTTAAACGTAATTAAAACTGAAAATTATTTTTAATGCTTACATTTCTAGATTAAATTACTTTGGTCAGCCCTGATTACATGGGTCAATAAGGCTTTAACCAGAAGAGTAATCTAGCCTCATTTCAGGCTTTCTACCTTTTTTTAGTAGTGCTGACCTTAAATCAAGCTGTTTACCTCTCCCCAGGTTTATCCCAATTAGGGAAACCTCTCCATTTAAACATAAGTAAGATGTCTGAAAATGGGTTTTAACAGTTACATTTCTAGGGATTTGTAACCCAGTTTGAGACCCCACCCACCTGTTCTAATTTAGTATTTCTACTTATTTTTAAATTGCCAAATATGATTCCTCAGTGTGTGTGTGTAGGGGGGGTATTTTCTGTATACATACCTAACTACTTACCACGATTAAGCAGTGCTACTGCCTCATACCCAAAGCTAATAAATAGCGGCGTCCAATACTATAGTTCGGGTTTGCTAGCCTAGTCCTTCAATACGTACAGGGACTCTGCAGCTAATAAAAATTGGAATATGGCAAAAGGCAGGATCCTGAGTAAGAGAAGCCACAGTGTGGTAAAGGAAAGTAAGTTCTAATGTCTACATGCGTTGTTTAAAATTACATACTCTATATTGTTAAATCAGGATACTTTCCTTAAGCCCCACATTTCAGATACCACTGTCTCAGCATG
This sequence comes from Gastrophryne carolinensis, assembly GCA_027917425.1. NCBI lineage: Eukaryota > Metazoa > Chordata > Amphibia > Anura > Microhylidae > Gastrophryne > Gastrophryne carolinensis. The sequence continues at coordinate 222,295,727 of CM051234.1, forward strand.
CAGCAGGAAGCCTCATCTTCAGCCTATAGCCCCCTTTCTTTAAATGGTCCTCCACCATATACTAAGAACAAAGCAGAGGACAGAACCAGTCCCCTTGCTTTGTCCCGATTTATGAATTGCTTTTTGAATTAATTAGACCTGGCATCCATTGCTTATATCCAGTACCCCCCTCACAATCATGCACATAGAGGGTGCTGGAATGGAGCAGGAGATTACAATTTTTGTTGACAAGAAGGAAATGGCACTGCTGATCCTAGGGCAATAATTATTAGTTTTTTTATGTTTGTCTACAGATAGGCTTAAAAGCACCACATTTTCAAAAAAAAGACAATTGTAATACAATCTACCTTGCTGGACGAAGGATCCATACACAAACCACATAGAGTTGTATAGTGTTGTTGAAGTCATAGATCCCATCTGTAAGCGTGGAGGATTAAGCCAGTTCAACAGGTAGACAAGAAGTCCAACTAACAAGACAGTTCCAGCAATGCAAGCCCACAGAGAGAGATCAAATGGCGCCAGACAGGCAAACATGTCCACAGTTCTCTCTGCTTTTTTTAGCAGCACTCCAACTGAGTAATCCATATAGCGTGTTGTGAAGTCTACTACATTCTCTCGGTCGGGTGTGATAGTCAAGGCAGAAATACCCATGTCAGCTCTCTGGTTAAAATAAAAAAAATGTATTTGGTAAATTAAGTGGTACAAATAACAAATACAGCTGCAAAAGCAATATAACATGACATTTGAATCTATTACATTTGTGCTTATATATTTTAGCATAGCAATAGCAACAATATAAAAGCAGGAATCATACATATAGCTTTTTATCCAAATAAAAATAATGTAAATGATACTGGGCACCAGGCACTGCACTCCAACTAGGTTATATGTTTCCCTTTCTAGACTGCAGAGGACCCACATGCACCCACATAGACAACAAGAAATATTGTCCCTGGTTTCATGACTTCTGGGACTGAAGCTGGCGAACTGTGCGAAGACTGCAAATAAAATTATTAGGAATAATGTACTTTATGATCACTTGTAATATTTAAAGGTAACCAAATCAAGCCCAACTCCTAACAATTTGTTAGTTTGGCAAAGTGCAGAGAAAAGACAGACTAGACAATTTCAAAATAACTGAAAAGTTACAAATGTTACAGTGACTGATGGAGAAACCTAGAAATGTTTTTTCAGAGTAATATCTGATACATAACCTCATAGCTAGACAACCTCAGTGGGGTAACATGCAGCAACATTTCCATGGTAACAGGAAAAACATAACATAAGCTAGTCATGGGTTGTCACTTGCGGGCCCAGTACCTGCACAGTACTCTAGGGTGTCCACTGTCAACAGCCATGACTCACACCTGGCCATAAGATAAAGATGGAGAACTCTCCAATATTTAGCCTGGTGAAACTTTGATTCCCTGTTCTGCAATTTATATTTAAACAAATGATTTGAAGTGGTGGCATTTCCAAATTGATTATATTTTAAAATGAATGCCATCTCTTACTTGTGTCCCTAATTTATAGTGTACTGAATTTTCTTAAATGATGTAAGGCATGTATTCTGTGATCCACAACATCTATTCCTTTTGATGGTTGTAATATAAACTGGAATCCTAGTTTTAAAGTCAGTAACAATCAGGTGGCTTTGGGTGGCATTTATAAAGGACTTTAGCAATTCTTCCATTGACTAACAACACATCAAGCACTTCAAAACACAATTTAGTTTGATGATCTTATCTGATCAGCTGTTTTCTTTTGAACAATGTGGGGTAATGTTAATCAGACCAAATGTGAGAGAAATCCTTTCAGGCAATGTCAAGAAAAGCAAGAAAAGCATTAAGAACTTGACAGAGTATATGACTCCAAAGTTGTATGTTCCACACTGTAAACAAAAGAGATATTTTTGTACATAGAGGATTTATCAAGCACTTCTGCCAGACTAGGCCACATTGCACAGTGCTATAAATTAGAGTAGTGAGAAATATAATGTTGCAGCACTGCTAATGTGTATTTGGCAGTGCAGCACTGTTTGCTAGTGTAAATAAAAAGTGTTAAATTATATTTTGCACCACTCTATTTTGCAACAATGTGGCATAGTCTAGAAGAAGTACTTGATAAATCTTTCCCATAATTGAGAAAGAGGAAAAAAACTTTTGTTCCCAGCTTAATGAAATCCCTACTAATCAGGCCAACATCCCTCAGCCTTCCCTCGGCCATCATTGAGCTTTGAGGGAGACAATTATAAATTCTTTATAAAAACTAGCTTAATTTGCCAATGTTATGTTCCTGTATATGCTATTTACTTTGGGCAGCAGAGGGGCATTGCCATAGCCTTTGCCACTACAACACCATTCTTCTTAGGGGGCAATCACAATTTGAAGTTGTGGTAGACACAGATTAATTTTTTTCCCACTGCTCCTCCCTGCAGTGGGGAGCAAGGTGGCAGGAAACATGGATCCTATGCCCCACTGTCTTCAGTGGAGATCCGTGCAGGACAGTGGTGGACAAAGGGGGACAGATGAGGACACCGCCCGAAAATGAATAGCAAGGAAGGGGGTAAGTATTGGTGTGACTTTCCTCTGTGAACTGGTAAAGAGTCCTTGGGACCCCTATACCAGTTCAAACAGCAAGGGGGTGGCTTGCCAAAACCCCTGTCTCATTACCTTCATCTCCACTGGCCAAGGGATGCAGAAAAGCCCAGTGCCCATGTGGATTATGTGAGCTGGTAGCCTTTAGGCCTTGGGGCTGGCTGCTCGGCCTCTGAGCCCTCGGCTACAAGCCCACATAGCTGGTGCCTGGGCTGGTTTTGTTTGACAAGGGGGAGATCACACATTTTTTTTTTCAAAAAATGTAAAGGTTTAAGCAGGTGAGCTGCCAGCCCTTCCTGCCCTGATGAACTGATATAGGGCTCTCAATAAAAACACATCAGAGAAAAAAACCTTTTTTTACACAATTCTTCCATCCCCAGGTGCTGTTTTATGCTGTCTGCCACTTTTCCATGCTGCTCTCTGCAGATCCTCCATCCAACGTCTGGCTTCCACCTCTCAATACTTCCGCAGGGAGGGGCTATTTATTGGCAAGGAGGGAGCCAGCTTGCTTTGGGTACCTCAAGGGCTAACAGGGTTCAAATAAATAATATTAAAAAATGTCACACTGCCTTTTGGGAACTTCAGTCACAAAGAACTGTTTGTGAAGAAAATATATTCAGCCCATGCCCGAATAGATGGTGAATTATACTTCACTTTTATTTGTTTTATATTGGCCAGTAAGACAGACAAAAATAATTTATTATAATTGCTTAAAGAGGAACGTTAGCCTACAAGTAACCCCCCCAGCCCTGCCATGCTACCCTGACGCTGAGGCAGACGGGGGGGGGGTTACAAAGAAAAACCCTTACCTTATCCATGGGCCAGCGCTGCTCCCCCGATCTCTGTGAGGCCACTACTGCGATTGAAAAAAGCTGCATCCCTGAATGGGGGGGTAGAAGCCCGCACGGAGCCGAGGGATGCAGGTCTGTGTTGTCATATAAGGTGGTTATAAGCAGCCTTTGGTATCCTGTAGGCCCTCTACAATTAGAGGCGTGGTCACACTTGGAGGTCCTATAAATTTGGGGTTGACCTATACCCAGTTGTTTTTCCTTTGTCCTCTACAATTATGTTTATATTTTTTTTAAATGTCTGTACTACTGTGTTTGAACTTTGGTAACGTACAACAATATTTATAAAGTGTAGCATATGTAGTAGAACTGTGGTATTGCCCAAACTGCTTCTATATTTTTATTTCAGGACATGGTGTTCTAGCCATAATCATAGCAGATCATGGGCTGAGTTTGTTACAGTGGAGGGCTGCAGGCTAGGTAAGCAAGCTATACATGTAATCTAAGCATATTTTTCAGTGGACCCAGATGCCCATAGGTGCATTTAAAAGTGTCCCTCTAGTCAAATACAACAACATACCACAACAGGCATCAATTCTGACTGCGGGGCGTCTATAAACTGTGGAAAATGTAACACTTGTTTTCGGCCTTGTCCACTAGCATCCAATGATGATATGTATATATATCTAAAAGCTGGGAGTATTGGGTTCGTTCTTTGCTTAACTTATTTTTCTGAAAGCTGTACAGTAGGCTTACTGTTAATTTGTGCCCCAAAAGTTAAATATAAAGCAGTTGTTGCTATGCACAAACTTTTATACCTGGCCGGACAGCCATAATACTCATTCTCTTTCTCCATAAGGATATTGCCTCAAAAACATGACATGGGCAAGCAGCGTAACTGCGAAATAAAAGATTGCTGGTTTCTACCAAACCTTCACTTAATCGAAATTATGTCAGCTGAAATGTGTCTGAATGTGCAAGTAGTTATTTGTCATGAGAAAGTCAAAAAGTAAGGTTGCAATTATAATGACTGCTCACTAATGACAATTGTAATTTAAGCATGAATCAAGCTACCTTAGAAAATTGGATAACTGTTTAAAATGCTCTGCTCAGACGCTGGAATTACCTGGATAACAGCATGAGTGTGTTTGAGAAGTGCATGGAGATAAAACCCAGTAGATTTCTCCCTGTCAACCTATCAACTATTGTAACATTTTAACGCATCATCAGTTGACTGCCTAAAGTTATTAAGAACTTGGTGAATGCTTGAAATAATAAATACCTTTTATAAGATCACCCAGACTGAAACAATCATTCAGCATGATCAAAGTATCCAGCCATCGAAGTTACCTGCGTTACATGTTTTTGTCATTCCGATTTGAATTTCATTATGGTGACAGCAATTATAGATGCAGAACTGAATACCTAATTAGGCACCGAGAAAATATTTTAACAGTAGGAGTCAAAGCAATGTTTGGGTTTTCTAGGGGAGATATGAGATTGATCTTTTTTGGGGGGACTTTGTTACCAATGTCTTGGTCGTGGGCTGATATTTTACAGCCCGGCCCATACATTCAATTCCATGTAAATCTCAACAGCTCCCTCTGGTTACTTCTGAAGCTGCATGGTTGGCCGAACCCACATCACCCACTAGCCTGACGATGTGTAGGTAATTTAAGTAAATATTGGTTGAGGGAGAAGTTAGTACTACTGAAGTTTTTAACTGGACCTTCAGCATCTTTTAATGAAAAGCCCAAACCCTTAAAATATAGTTCCGCAGTACTACTTAGCAGTGGATCAGCACAACCCGTGGTGCCCCACTGCATATCCCTGCCATTAAAATAAGAAACCGGTGCTGGGATATTCACCACTTCCGGACCTCCTCTCGGCCAACGCTGATAGACTCACCCACTGACCACGCTGATAGGCTGCTTGTGATCATATGGGAGCATGACTGCATGCAGCCTTTAAGCGCAGCCAGCAGACGAGCCTATCAGTGCTGGCCACGATTCTGATAGGTTGCGTCGTGGCCGCCGCAGAAGCGGGGGGGACCGGGTTGTGCTGACCCTCTACTAAGTAGTACTGCGGAACTACAGTCATTTTTGACTGTAGTTCTGCTTCAAAAGCTATTCCCCAGCATCTAAAATTAATATATTTTACGTTTTTAGTCACTTACTTATTATTATTTCCTCTGCTGAGTTTCAACTCTGTTCAGGACTTTAGAATAGGATAGCGAACAATTACATATTGAAGATAGGGGGTAAAAAGCACAGGAGGGTGGGTTATAGTTTGTTTGTTGGTTGTTTAACATTAGTTGCATTTATTATGGCTAAAAAATAAATAAAGGAACAATAAAGGATTTTCTTATTTTCATTGTTGCTTAAAGTCTGAGGGTGTCAGCACAGCAGTTGGGATAGTGGATAAAAGTTGGGGCACAATGACACACTTTGAATTCGGGACCATGTCTATCGTCATTGTGAAAATAGCTTTGTCTGTCGTTAATATTAGCATATATAGTTCTAAAGAAAACAGTTAATGCCTTTTCTGCCTGGGCAAGGGTGATTTGTATTTCATAGTCAAGCTGGCACCAGCTGTGCTGTCATTGTCTAGCCAGTATTTAGCAAGACCTCAGAGTAATGTTTGTTATCCATTGGTAGGTATGACCCTTCAGGAGAAATTTTGTTCCCTGAACAAGAAATGTTTTGTCCAAAAAAGGACCTATTATGATCCAATACTGTACTAGTTCTCAGCATCTGGGGTTAAGGGCTACATGTATGGTGGTCATAGGGATGCAATACATAAATTATTCCAAGTACCATTGTCATCTAAATGCAATTTAAATTGTAGGAAAACTTATTAAAGTAGGAGGCTCCAATATTCAACCATACCTAAGGCCCCACTGGGTGATAACCTTTGCCTTTGAACAGTGAAAGGGTTGTTGCTTGTCCAATCATGTTATCTGGGAAAAGATAACATTTTTAGATGTATCTGACTCACTTGCTAATTTATTGATCTAGAGCAGTGGTCCCCAACCTGTAGCTCGGAAGCCACATGTGTCTTCTAGAGCAAAACACCCTTTTGAAGCTGGAGGGTGAATGGCATGGAGGGCCTAGGTATTGACAATGCCATGCATGAGATAATGCAGAGGTCGGCAGGTGGTGAAGGGCACCAGATCTTGGCAGCTTTCAGTGCTCTTCCCCATGATCATGTTACATTCCTGGTCTAGGCAAAGGGCAAAAGCTAAAGTGTGGTGCAAAAAGCTGCAGAGCCAGGTAATCAAGCACAGTCTCCACTTGTTGTTCATTATGTCATTTAATCTCTTTGTTTTGGGGTAAGTATTTTATTGGGTGGGCATCATGGTCACCCTCCTTAACCTTTTTTTCTGAGCTGGGAAGATTAACGCATACCAAATTTTAGGGACTGTAGGTGAATCTGTGGGCACATTGCTTATGAATTTGAGGATGAGAGGGGATATGCACATTTTTTATTTGGGGAGCTGGAGGGATACTTTTGAGTACCTTATTACATTGTAATCATTTCCAGGTGTTTCTTGCTCTAAAAGGGTTTTATGGCTTCTGTGATCTATTTAAAGTGGACCAAAACCCAGGATAGTCAATTGTTTAGACTAGCCTGGGTTTTGTTCCACTCCCCGGGGGCACCCTGATCGGGGGTGCCCCGCTGTGTGAAACCCCCAAGGACACCGCAGCCAACTCACATCAACCCGGTCCCATGGCGCGTGTAAGAGCAGAGGCTCTGACGGTGGCATCCTCCACCTCCCTCTAACAGGGAGCATGCCCGCGCCAGCCATTCACAAATGCCTGACGCGGCATGTGCACAGCAAGAGGGAAGCAGAGGATGCGGCCGTCAGAGCCGCTGCTCTTAGACGCGGCATGGGACTGGGTTGAGGCGAGTTGGCTGCAGCGATCTGAGGGGTTTCACAAAGCGGGGCACCCCTGATTGGGGTTCCCCCGGGGAAAGGACCAAAACCCAGTATAGTCAAAATCCTTGGTTTTGGTCCACTTTAGTTGTATGTATCTCCGGTCTATCTTTCTTTGGTAAATGTGACTCTTGTGATAGGAAAGGTTGGTAGCCCACGATCTAGAGGATTGATTTGAGAGACTCAAGGGATTCAATATCAATACGACTGATGGTACACAAGGTCCTATAAGGTGGTGCGCATTGAGACTGCAGACTGAGCTGTACCCTAACTGCTGCATCTATGCTTTCGCCAATCCTGATTTGTTCCATAAATATAAAACTGGTGATAAGATGAAATGAGAACATCTGTATGTGTTTCGCACCTTAATTGGTTGTTTTAGGTGATTGACCATCCATATGTACCAACAAGGTGATAATTAATGGTACTTGATGAAAAAGTACAAGGGTTGGGAACCACCATTCTAGATTTATAAAAATAGTACAACTATTTATGGAGTAAAGTTTGGTTCTGGTCTGGTAAACAAGTTTTCTGCCTGTGACTATTGGAATAGTAACTGGGATGGTAGCTTTGACTTCTTTTGCTGCACAGGTATTTTTACATTTGCATCTCCATATAAATACATACTGAAATGCAAAATGTTTTTGTACCATATTCCGATATGATCTTAATTCCTTTGTGTGTTTGTGTACTGTGTATATAGACAGCACAATATTCAAACCATACCCTCTAGGGGCTTTACAAATTTTCAGGCTGGTTGCTGCAGGGAGCTACAGAACAATATGCCTTGTGCTATATTATTAAACTCTTAATTATTGTTAAAAATCTGGAATGTTTCTTCATAGTGTCCTAATAAAACTTGTATTAAAGTCATAACAATGTTTTTGTTTAATTTCCTGCTTTTTATATATGAAAATGACATAAAAGTGTCTTAGTGCTCTTACAACACAGATAACGTTTGGATTGTTGCCAGAATAGTTTGCAGCTTGGTCATAATAAAACGTCTAAATTCTTAATTAGAGTCAAGTTTTTAGAGATACTTTTAAAATCACTTTTCGCTGCAGCGTGTTCATTTTCTGTAAAGATCCATAACAATTTTACCACCCTCCATCCCACTACTCATTTTTACGGACTTAAAGATTCATCATTTTGACTAAAGTGCTAGCACAGCAACTCTTAAGTAGACGCGATAAGTCTATATAAATGCACTTTAGACATTTTAAATAGTATAGTATTGTTCAGGTTATAAAGCTCAAGTAGTTCACTTATTCACTCTTTCCACCTAAACGCTGTCATATTTAAATCATTATATTACACAAGAGGGCAACCGAAATTACAGTAGGATGTATGCATAGTCTCAGGGACATCTCGTTCTCTTTTGTCTCTCTTGTCTTGCAATAAAATATTGAGATAAAGAAATAAAAAGGCATAGTGTACTGTATTATCAAATGATTTCCCCAAAAGTGGGGGGGGGAATGTCAGTTACGAATGTAAAAAAAAACAACTAAATTCTCAGCTCCCACTCCACAGCAGCCATCTCCCACCGACATAAAAAACACACACATATATATTACCAGCTTCTGCTGCCCTTGCCGCTGCCTCCACCATCGACTCAGTTGGCCACCACTGCCACCTCAGCTGTTTTCCCCATAGCGGCCACTGCCTTCCACCCGCTGCCCCAAGGTTCCCAGAGTCCCAGTTTGGGCAACCAGGTGGAGCATGGCCTGTGACTCCTGCCAGCGTTCAATGACGCTGGCAGGAGTCACTGGCCACGCCCACCCAGAAGTCAGAAACAGCAGCGATTGCAAAGGCAGCAGATGTCGGTAATGCCAGTTACTGGCTCACTTGAAAATATGGAGATAGAAGATGCTTGGGATCACCTGCATAGCTTTTTCAATTGTGTGGTTAATTTAGCAACACCCTTGGACTATGTGTGATCAGCGTGCTCACAATTACATTTAAAATTAATTAAATAATGTGATGTGGGTTTGATGAAAGTCTTTTTCTTGTTTTGAACTTTTTAACCAAAATTAAAAGCTACCCCCTCTCGAGGATTCTCGCCAGGTTCACCAAGTGTAGAGGCAGTACAAAATAGGCCAGCGCTGGAGGTATACCAGCTCCTATCCCCCATACTGCACCCCTTTGCATAGTTTTCAGGGATATATTAGTAAACTGGGATATTGGCAAATCCACATAGTGGACAGGTGACTTGCCATTGCCTACTCTTTTAACTGGTATAGCTCCTAAGGCTTCTTAACAGTTCAAATGCAGGGAAACAGTAAGGGAAATCACAACCCCCTTCTCATTTAAAGAAAAACTATAAAAAGTGTAAAATAATTTTAATTCACTCCCATGTATTCAGATTTTTTCTGTGTGGCCTGAAAATTAAGCTGCTGGTCTCAGTCCTTTGGGGCACAATCGCCAGCCTCTAGCCAGTGGTATGATGACATTTCCACTGCCGTCCCTGATGCGGCTTCCTGTGATTCCCATAGTGGTGACTTACATGCACTGTGATGTTAGAGGAATCCCAGGAAGCCATGCCTCTGAATGATAAATTTCTCTATAAATGGGAGCCAGTGTGTTTAAACAGGATGGACCAGGCTTCCAAGAGGAAATATCGCTGCAAGCAATGCTGAAGAAGGTAGACTGCTAGAGACCTTCAAACATTCTGCCAATGAGAAAAAAAAAACTACTTGTGACCTTTTAATAGGATCCAAAAGATCCCTATAGAAGTTCAGAGAAGAGGAGTGGCCCCTTCGTGCTGCCGTTCTGTGTGTACTGCGCTCAACAGCATATTTATAATTTTTTTCCACTTTTTTTCCTGGCGCTAATTAGCATTTCACCATTACAATTACAACAAATCACTGCTGGGGAAAAAGGAGACAAACTTTACAGTGCATTTAGGCTGCGTTTTAGTTGTTGGTGTCCAAATTACACATTGTTAAGGAAAAAAATGGCATAGAAATCAATTTTAATAACCTCCCACAATTATTTTGTGACATCTGGACCTGTGTGTCCCGCAGCATCCAGTCAAGCAGCATCAGCCCGGGCGGCGTGCTGAGTTTGCTGTTGCTCCGGGCAGCTTTGGGCTCCCACTCAAGAAGCGCCGACTCGAGTGGCGCTGCGACCCTCCTTCTCCTCTGCATCCTCGGCTCCTCACTATAGAGCACATGTAGTTTGTGCCCTACGGTGGTGCTGAAGACAGTGTGTCCACCGGACGCTAAGTTGAATGGGCCAATGAGCCTCAGCATTCTCGGTGAGACTGATCGCCCACTTGGTACTCAGGCTAATCAGCTCTCATGTTACTCCTGGACCAATGATCCTGTAGCTGCCCCATGCAATCCCCTGCACCCATGCCCTATAAAAGTATATACATGTCACTCAGTCGTTACCCGTGACAGCCTGCCGCTGGGTGTTATAGTTCCTCTGCATAGTTATCTGTTGCCTGACCATTCATTCATGATCACTGCCTGGACCGATGCCTGTCTGCTTGCTTGACCTTAAACCCGTATGATCCTCTGTACTGAAAAGTCTCCGACCATCTGGCTGCATACCTTTGGATGTCAGCTTGTTGAAAATCGCAGACATTCTGTATTTTCCACCCCCAAGTGCACTGAACCCAGAGGCCCACTTATGCGCTGTGGGATCGAGGATCAAGGAGAGTATATAGAATAAAATCACCAGGTCTTGGTACACTTATCGCACAGTTTCATTATATTTTGATGCACAGTGAGCTTTTATTTAGACCTGGCGCACTCAACCTTCTTTCATCAAGTAACATTTTCTAATTATCTCAAGTACCAGCTGAGTGGTACTGTACCTCCAGGTTATCTGTTATCTGAAACATCTGATAAAAACACTCACAAAAGCTATTTAAAATGCACAAGAAGGAAAATAAATGATTACCTTTGCTTAGGAATCACTGAGCAAATCAAGGTTGGATAAAATATAAATGACAGAGAATCAGGTTGGGGTACGTAAAGCAAACTTGTTGAGTACCACCTTTTAGGCTCACAGGTAAATCGTATACCTGGTTGGAAACCCATGATTTAGACTTAAACCGGACCTTCACCATAATTTAATAAAAAGCCCAAACCCTTAAAAAACTATTCCCCAGCATCTAAAATTAATATATTTTAAGTTTTTAGTCACTAACTTATTATTCGTTCCCCCTCTGGGCTGCAACCCTGTTCAGGACTTTAGGATACGGCGCCGCCATCTTGACGCATCACATACTGAGGAGAGGGGTATAAAGTACAGGTGGGGTGGGTTATAGCTGTGCTTCTCGCAGGCAGAGCAGAGCTGGGGTCAGGGAAAGGACAGCAATCCCAGAATGCAAAGCGACCCAGTCAGAAGGCACTTCCTGTTTGCAGGCTCCCTGATGCTCCATGAGCCGCCATCTTGGATGTTTAAAGGCTCATAACATGCAGTAGATGCAGGTAGGATGATTTTTAATCAATTTTTAAATGATGTGCGCCATTTAGCATTTTTCTGGTGCCTAAAGTGCTAGTTTTGCAGCACCAGAATTTTTGTCTTATCTGGAGCTGTGCTTTGAATTATATTGGTGCTAGCAATTCCCACTTTGTACCATTTTTCCACAGCATATTTATGAATTTTTTCCTCCATTAAATTTTGCGGCTGTATTTTCCTGGCACTGGTCGGCAAGTCATCATTACAGTCGCAAGAAATAACTGCTGCGGACAAATATTACGGGGGATTTTAGGCTGCATTTTAGTTGTTGTTGTCCAAATTACCCATTGTTAACCAAAGGAATCCATTAAAATCAACACTAATAGCCCCCCCCCCCGAAAATACATTTGGTGACATCTAGGTCCTGCATTTCAATTTTTGACAAGCCACAATGAAAGTTTCGTACATATAAATGTGTGTAATATTAATTATATGCATAAAACACTTCAGTCCAGTTCTGCCCATTGTTGTCTATGGGATCTTTATCTACAGCGCCAGGTTAAAGCTGATGCTGCTTCAACCAGAGCGCCCGGCACTGCATCCTTTTCGCCACTAGCTGGTGGTCGCATGCCAAGTGACGCTGAGGCCAAAAACTGCCACTGTGGGGCACTAATGCTTTTTAAATAAGGCTCCCTGTTTCTTACAAAGAGGTGCTAATATTTATTTTTCTAACGTTTTTATATTTTTGAAATATTTTTGAAATATTTGCAATAATTTTTTTTTTTTAGTATTCCTTCATTTATTTTGCATTCCACTTCTCTATTTGCTTACTCTCATGAAATGCTGTTCCTATAGAAACACACAACAAGAGTTCAAGCACTGATCCTGTATATGAAATACCACAATAAAATAGGACACCTTAAAGTTTTTTTCTATAGTTGTGTTGAGCAGAAGGCAAACAGGAGTGCACATAAAACCAAAGCCATGCATAACAGCTTAAATGATGACATCAGGGATGGAATATTTAGGTTTCATCAAAGGAAAATATAAAAAATGGGAAAGAAAAGCATAAGCCTTGATCACAAAAGAATAAAGAGTAGCATCAGAAAACTACCAATGCAATATTAAATTATAAAAGTGTATATAAAAAGGTTTATGAAATGTTCCTCTGACCAATGACTGATAGAAATATAAATGAAGAATATAGACCTACAATTATATTACAAATTATCTACAGCAAACCTGTTTTGGGGTTTTGAGATGACATGGCAAGTTTATTTTAACTTTAAGCTAAAATAAATTAACTGATTGCTTAATTACTCTGGCTGAAAAATAGTTTCAACCATATTTTCTAACCACCCATGTACTGCCCATATCATAAGAATGTCTCTGATGGATCAGATGGGCAGATTTCTTTCAGTAGGGTCACAATAACTAGCTACTAAAATACATTATTGCCTGAATTACAAAGTCATTACCCTGTTCCAGGCACAGACTGGGGCTGCGCCCAAAAGCAATATCCATTGGTGCCCACAGCGACATAAAGGCACTGGGGCAAGAAGGTACACTCATTTTTTAGAAGTCTTGTTAATGCATGAATTATGCTATTTCATGTATGTGTAATATTATTGGTTATAACATTGCAAATCTTGTAATGTGTTCCACAACTTTCTCATTGTGTTATTTGAAGCTGCATCTTGCTGCGACAAATATAAGGAGTTGTGTTGATGTGCCTCAGCCCCCTGGCGTACAGCACACAATAATAAATATGAGTTTCCTAGAGTGGATTTGTCTAGAGGGAAATATTTTGTAAATATTATTTTTACCATTGATGTGTCATAACATGTCCCAGTACAGTACAGTACAGGGTTAATAAATCATATATTACATCAGGGTCATGATCTACAGCAGCAGTAGATGATGTAGATTTACACACCCAAAGCCTACAAATGCACAATAATTTCAGTATGTCCGCTGAAGATGGGGGATAATCTGGCTGCATGGTATGCCTGGGTTATGGTCCTCAGGTTTACCCTAAAGATGCCAAGAGCTGGTGCAGGAACTACTGGCAGAGCTGGAAATTCTCTGATGATGACAGAGTAGACTTTGTGTTCTGTCCTCCAATGTTGACGCCACCTGCTGGTCATTTTTTTTAAATTGTTGGTTTAGCGTGTATTCTAAAAATATGGGGGAAACTATAATTCAGACTCACTGCATATTAGGAAGTTCCTTTTCCTGACAAAGCAGAGACTTATGGGAAGGGCATCTTCTCCATGAAGCTGCAGAATCTATCTCATCTTGTAGAGAGCATCAAGGATAAGAGTAGTCTACAGGCATTCGTTTGTTTCAAGCAGCCGTGAAGACATGTTTTTTCCAGGTGTACAGCACGGCTTGCTTCATTTCAATTCTTTACATGTGGGTAATCCGCCACAGGTGGCGCAATCGACTGCAGGAAGACTTGTGGCCCCTCCCGGCCCATAAAAGGGCCAGAATTACCCAGAAGACCTCAGTCTTCTCCTGCAGTCTGACTGCGAAGAGGGTCTCTTTCTCTCTCTCCGTGGGACTTCGCAGATAAGCGGAGCATTACTAGCCCGTCAGCCGCTGCAAGCCCTATTCCCACCTGCTTCCGGGACCCTTCTTGCCTCCCAGCCATGGCTGCGGATCAGGTGCAGGTAGAGGAATGCCGAGGGTCAGGCGTTCGGCAGAGCTATGCTCTGGGCCGCAGACTCTTTTCTCAGAGTAAGCCGGCCACAGGCTATGGTGAGCCTATAGGCGGGGGGAGGGGAGGAACCACCCTTTTTCCCTTTTCATTATGTGTCCCACATGCTTTATTCTTGTGCATTTTATGCTGTGTGTGTTTTTCTCACGTTTTTTACCTCACAATATACTTACCTTCCCCGCTCCTGCTCCTCTTGCCTCCTCTACGTTATGGCGTCGGGGGGCGATTGCTGGCCTTGTTGCCCGCGCGGATGCTCTCCGTGGGTCCCTCCCCTTCCTTGTTCTGGGTGCCATTTTGTCTCCTTGGCGCCCGAAGTCTCGGCGCGCTCGGGGGGGGGGGGCAGGGTGGGTGGCGGGGCCGAGCAATGACGCGATCCACGTCATCGCGGTCCGCTCCTTGAGGTGCTGCTTGGGCAGGCCGGTGCCACTCTCCTCACAGAGTTTCCTGAGGTAAAGTTCCTGTTTTTACCTCACGCCATCGCTCCTTGGTCTGCTTACAGGCTGCACAGGCTCTTGCCAGGCTCTTCAACTGGCTCCCTTATGGTCCGTGAGTCCGGTCTTTTCTTGTTGGTACCTTTATTATTGTGTTTTATATTGGCTGTGAATGCGCTGTGGGATGCTTATCTGCTCCCTTTTGTGTCTTTCAAATCCCATATTGATATTCTTGTGGTTCCTCCCGGTCCATACCCCACCCCCTCGCCCCACCCCCCTCCACCCTTTACTGCCCTGTGGATTAGGGTGCTGACAGTCAAATTGGGTTTTTTTTCTGTACGGTTCTGGGCCATCTTAGTGCCTTGAGACCCGTCTTTCTTATCATAATCACCATAATGAAGGCTTCGGGGAGTAGCGTGCTTGGGAACCCCCCGGGACTTGCTAAGCTTTGTCTTGTGTGTGGTACATGCCCGCTGAGTGGTCACAACGCGGTTTGTGTGCCCTGCTATTGCGGATCAGGATGGGGCGAGTGTTGCCGGCCCCAGTCCCATTGCTCCTCCAGCCTCGCTGACTCCCCTGCGCCTGCGTCTGGTCCTTAGTGAGGGGGAGGCCAGCAGGGACTTGCATAGTAATTTTGAGCTCAGACTGGCTAGCATTGAGCATCAGTTGGCGTTTTCAGCAGCTGGCAAGGCAAAGATTAAGGAGCGGCATTTGGAGCCGGCTAGCGCCACTTTTGCAGATGACGATGAGGATTATGAGGCCTTCGGTGGCCGAGATTCCGCTGAGGAGGGTGAGTTGATCCCCTGCAGTTCGTCTACTGCGGGGGTAGTCGGGGGGACCTTGATAGTCGCCACGGGTCTTGATCTGACGAGGACGAGTGGCCCTAGGATGATACTGAGCAGCTGTTGTTGGCGGTACTCTGCACATTGTTTCTCCTAAGGCGGCCAAGAAGAAACAAGGGGACCTTTTTCTGCCGGAGAGACAGCGCCCTGTCTTTCCTGAACAAGGCCACTTCTCTAAGATAGTTTTTAAGGAATGGGAGAAGCCTAATAGGTTGCCGTCGGTGCCTAGGGGTCTGGACAGACGGTATCCCTCTTCGGAGGATTTGGTTCGCCTATGGTCCCATTCTCAGGGAAGTGGATGCTCCTGTTCTAGGGCTCTCCAATACCTCCGTTATGCTGTCTCCTGAAACTTCCTCCTTGTGTGATCATGTTGACAGGCTGGATCAGCTAGCCTGTCATGCCTTCACTTCTGTGGGAACCGGTCTGCGCCCTGTCTGTGCTGCGGCCATTGTTTCCATGGCCATTAAGAAGAAGGTAAGGCATCTCGCAGATATTGCCAAATCTCACAAGTGAGCGGAGGAGTATGGACTTCCTTGCCTTTGTTATATCGGCCATGGATAACGTCCGTTTTGGTGGTAGGGCTTCAGCTGCGATGGTCACGCTGCGTCACTCTATCTGGTTACGACAGTGGGCAGCGGATGCTGCCGCCAAAAAAGCTCTCACAGGTATTCCCTTCCCGGGACTTCGGCTGTTCGGGGAACGGTTGGGCCTCCTGGCTAAGGACGGGAGACTTTCTCAATGTCGGAAGCAGGTACGGCCTTTTCGGGGCTCTTCTTCCTTTCGTCCCTCTCGGTTAGGATGAGGCTCTTCCTTCTCTGGTGGCCGCAGAGACTCATGGGGGCGAGGTAGAGCCCGAGGTCGTCCCGGCCTTGCCTGGGGATCCAAGCCTAAGCCCCCTTCCAAGGTCCCTCAGGTATGAGGGGACTCCCTCACCCAGCCGGGTGGGGGGATGGCTTCGGCTCTTTGCTCACGTCTGGAGGCAACACGTCTCGGACCGGTGGATTCAGGAGGTGGTGTCCTCCAGATACAAGATAGAGCTGGCAGCTTGGCCGCCCCCAAGATTCATTTGGTCCCGGATCTCCCAAAATCCTGTGACGGCACAGGACCTGAGGCTGGCTGTTCAACATCTTCTGTCATCAGGAGTGGTTTTCCATGTGCATCTTCAAGAACGGAGGTGGGGGTTCTACTCCAACCTGTTCATGGTGCCCAAGAAGGACGGTTCCCTGAGACCCATCCTGGATCTAAAGGGTCTCAACAGATTTGTCAGGTTCAAACACTTCCGCATGGTGAGCTTTCTTCGGCCAGGCGATTTCATGACCACTGTGGACATCAAGGATGCCTATCTGCATGTTCCTGTCTTCCTGGGACACCAAAGGTTCCTGAGGTTTGCTCTGGGGGATCAACACTACCAGTTTGTGGCCTTGCTGTTCGGCATCACCTCGGCCCCCCGGGTGTTTACCAAGGGGCTAGTGGGTGTCATGGCCCTTCTGAGGAGCCAGGGCATTCACGTTCTTCCCTACTTGGACGAGCTTTTGATTGCAGCTCCATCTTTGCTTCAGGCAGAGAGGGATACTTGGATGGTAGTGTCCACCCTCGAGTCCTTCGGTTGGGTGATCAATTATCCCAAGTCTTCTCTCTCTCCTTCATCGGTAAGATCCTTCCTGGGAATGACGCTGGATACTTCTCAGGTCAAGGTGTTTCTTCCTCAGCAGAAGGTGGAGGGCCTTCAGATGCAGGCATAGGCCTTATTGGCTTGCCCTCATCCCTCCATCCGTCTGGGAATGCAGTTGGTGGATCTCATGGTGTCTTGCTTCAAGGCTGTGCCTTTCGCTCAGTTCCACATGAGACCCCTTCAGTTGAATCTCTTGACCGTCTGGGATCGGAGTCAGGAGTCCTTGGAGCAGGAATTCGCTCTATCCCCTCTGGCCAGACAGTCCCTCTCATGGTGGCTGGACTTGAGGAATCTTCTAGTGGGCAGGTCCTTTTTGCCTCTGTGCTGGGAGATCGTCACCACAGACGCCAGTCTGACCGGTTGGGGAGGGGTTTGTCAATCGCTGAAGTTCCAGGGCCAGTGGGGCCCTCAAGAGGCCCACGCTCCTATCAATCTCTTGGAGTTGAGAGAGATCAAGTTGGTTCTCTTCCAGTTTATTCCCCACCTTCGGGGTCGTGCGGTCCCGGTCCCCTCGGACAATCAGACGGCGGTCGCCTACATCAAACATCAGGGAGGGACTCGGAGCAAACGAGCTCTCAAGGAAGTGTCCCTGATATTATCTTGGATGGAGGAGACGGTTCCCTCCATCTCAGCGGTTTACATCCCTGGGGTAGAGAACCAGGAGGCAGATGCCCTGAGCAGAGGGACGTCTCGCCTAGGGGAATGGTCTCTCAACAACAAGATCTTTCATGCCCTGTGTCGCCGCTGGGGTCAGCCGGACGTGGACCTGTTTGCGGCCCTTCACAATCACAAGCTTCCGAGATCCATATCCCTCTCAAGAGATCCTCTGCCTTTCGCCATGGACGCGCTGGCATTTCCTTGGAAGGAGTTTCCACTCCTTTATTTCTTTCCTCCATTGCCTCTGTTGGGTCATGTGCTGCGCAAGATAGCTCAGGAAGGGGTACCGACCATCCTAGGGGCCCCCCGCTGGCTGAGGAGGGTATGGTTTGCAGACGTCGTCCAGATGGCGGTGGATCAGTACGTCCTGCCCGATGTTCCAGAGCTCCTCACTCAGAGACAGCTGCGCCACCCCAATTTACAAACGCTGGCTTTGACGGCTTGGCTGCTGAAACCTCCATCCTGATGAATAAGGGTCTGCTGGCTTCGGTCGTCAGTACTATGATTCAGGCTCGGAAAAAATCCTCTTCTATGATTTATTACAGGGTCTGGCACGCTTAAATTGCCTGGTGTGAGTCTAAGGCCTTCCCTTGCTGCACCTTCTCCCTTTCCAGGATTCTGGAGTGTCTTCAACATGGTCTAAAGTCGGGTCTACAACTGAGTTCCCTCAAGGGACAAGTTTCTGCCTTGGCAAATTTTTTCAAAAAAATCATAGGCTCGTCAAAACCTTTTTCCAGGGAGTCACTCATGTACGTTCACCGCGTAAGCCTCTGCTACCGGTGTGGGATTTGAACTTGGTGCTTTCTGCTCTTCAGGGTCCCCCCTTCGAGCCCCTGTGCGATGCTGCTCTTTCTATTCTGACTATTAAGGTGGCCTTTTTGGTTGCTATCACTTCGGTGCGTCGCATCTCAGAGCTGGCGGCACTTTCCATGAAACCTCCTTATTTTGAGCGGCATCAGGATAAGGTAGTGTTCCGTCTTAGGCCGGAATTCTTGCCCAAAGTTGTTTCTGCCTTTCATCTCAATGAGGACATTGTCTTACCTTCCTATTGTCCTGCCCCTGCTAATTCCAAGGAATGGAACCTTCATTCTCTGGATGTGGTCAGGGCACTCAAGTATAATTTGGTCGCTACTGAGTCATTTGGGAAGTCTGATTCTCTTTTTGTCCTTCCTTCCGGACCTAGGAAGGGCTTGCCTCCAGCCAAATCCACTATCAGTAAGTGGATTAGACAGGCGGTGGTGCAAGCATACTCTGCTAAGGGGAAGGAACCCCCTTTCCGTGTTACAGCTCACTCCACTAGGGCTATTGGTGCCTCTTGGGACTTCCAGAACCAGGCTTCAGTTGAACAGGTTTGTAAGGCTGCTACTTGGTCTTCGGTTGATACTTTTTCCAAGTTTTACAAAGTTGATGTTAAGGCCTCAGCTGATGCTGTTTTTGGCCGCAAGGTGCTTCAGGCGGTAGTGGCTTGAACTGCCTGCCATTGCTCTCTGGGGATCCCACCCTTCTTTTTTGGACACTGCTGTTGGATGTCCCACATGTAAAGAATTGAAATGAAGCAAGTCGTGCTGTACACCTGGAAAAATACAATTCTGTGATTACTCACCTGTAGAATTGTTTTTACGGTGTACAGCACAGCTTGCTTCATCCCACCCTTTTTATCGTTGTTTTCTTTTGCCTTGTTATGGTGATTTTTGTTGAGAGAGTTTCCTTTTAGTGGGCTGTGTTTTACTAACATGGTCCTTGCCTCCCGGCTTCTTGCATTACTGCTTTCAAACACTGGGGTCTTCTGGGTAATTCTGGTCCTTTTATGGGCCGGGAGGGGCCACAAGTCTTCCTGCAGTCGATTGCGCCACCTGTGGCGGATTACCCACATGTAAAGAATTGAAATGAAGCAAGCCGTGCTGTACACCGTAAAAACAATTCTACAGGTGAGTAATCACAGAATTATATTTTTGTTAATATAGTTGCTTAGAGATCTTTAGATAGCCAAATATATTGTAAATGGACACTTAATCTGACTATTTTTATGTTAGTAATTTACCACTGCAATTCATTATACAGTATTTATGCTGTACCAAGGGATGGTGTAAACCCTTCCCTTCTTTTCTTTCCAATTGTAGCCCCTCCCTTCAATTTATTAAAGCTACAGACTACAAACTGGTCTTATTCTGTAGTAGGGCGTTGGACTGACTGTAAAGCTGCACATAGATTCTGGGAATACGTACATTGGGAACAGGACAATCTGCTTGGATACATAATACAGCAAAGAAACAGTTTTATAAACAGACAGTCAGAGTCAGTGAAGGCAATTCAGGATCAAAGTCAAGTAAACATGCTGGATCAAACACACAGAAGCAATCAAAAACAAAATCAGATGAGACAAGGGTGAAGAAAAATAGCCAGAAAATAGGATAGTGGTCAGATAAAGCATACAATGTTAAATGTGACGGTGGGGCGGTACTCATTACATGGCAGGGACATACTCCCAGGCAATAGTAATGGAAAATCTTTGGTGAAAATTCTGTTTTAATATTGTGAGTTAGTAAATAAACACAACAGGGTTCACTGGCAACATTCCACGTCTGATATGCTCTTGTCAGTCAAGAGCAATTCTATTTAGCGCCCTGTTTTCTATACTGTATCTAAAAGGATTTGCAATTTGTCTTGCAATTGGGGTACTACCAAATAACTTTTACCATCATCCATAATACAGAAGGACAGAAAATGTTGCTCCAAAAGCACTACTGCTGCCCCTTGCTTGTTGTGAGAAATATACTAATCTTTTTGGGCAGAAAGAAACCATTTAAATGAAATAATTTGTCACTGGCTACCTGCTATCCATGACTTATATGGGACGAGGATTTATTCTTGGGTACTGATGATTATCAAAGATCCAACTCAACAGGGCAATGTATTATTCTGGCTCAGACTGCCATCATGTAGGATGAGTGGAGTCCAGAAGAGCTTGTACCTATTGGCTTTTGAACTGCTGAACTATTTCTGGCCATTGTTCCCTTTCACCCTATCAATTCCTAGTTGTTCTTCTCATACTACCTATGTTCCCAAATGTCCCAGAGATCTCCAGATCTCCAGAATAAATTCCTTGTGTGTCTGTAATAAATGTACTTGTGAGTAAAATACAACATGGTTCTGATATTGATATATATATATATATATATATATATTCTACTGTTCCTAATGTATGCTCCTAATGTATGTAGCATATTAGGAAGATACTATTGTATATTATTCCAAGTCAATTTTAAACTACCTTACAGTCAACAGAAACGTATCTCAAGGGGCATTCCAAGTCCAAACTAATTTTAACTTTTCATTATTTATAGTGAATTATACATTAATATAGTGAATAGTAAATTAATATTTTATATACTATATACTTTTATATACTATTACCATTGTCATCTAAAACATCTGAGCTTCAGAAAATCCCATGTTTCATTTGTATGCTTGAATAGTTAAAAATATTCGGTCAGCTATGAGTGGCATCTCAGATAGCACGTTTTTAAAAAAGCAGTTTTCTTTTATTTATTACCTTGATGTTTCTTTCATTTTTAACTAGATGTATTTTGTAGAAAAAGTGCATACATTTATGTGATTGGTTCAGTTATGAATCAAATCCTAGGACACAGCTATGCACAAACCATAATTATGATATAACAATGATATTCAAACTTTTTGGGATTATATCTGTCTTTTAATTCTATTGAGCTGAGGCAGGTAATTTTTTATCTGACATAAAATAAGATCAATTCGGAACTCATATGTTCCAGCTTGGTTATTATTGATTTATGCAGTTTCAAGGACAGTTTTAATTCAGAAAATGCGTTATTTTTATGACCTTCCTATTTTCTGATCCCATTTGTCAACACAGTCCACTTCACAGTGTCTTTGAATCTTGCATTTTTTAATCACATCTACCTTTTGCTTATAAATGAATCTCTGACCTTGGGTCTTCTACTCTATTTCTTGTAGCCTTGGTTAATAAATATTGGATGCTACTTGAAGAAAAGATTTATTTTACCAGTTTCCTCATACATTTAATTTTCTGACTGAGAGCATGTTTCAAGTGTAACTTATTTTAACAAACATTGATAAGTAATAACTGAGTGGAACTATTCATTTTACTTTTCCTGATACCGGAAGGATGCTAAAAACTTCAAAGCCTGTGATGTATTTGGTGGTAGAATACTAAGGCCATTATGGGTTTTATTATAAAATTGTAAAGGCTGAAGCCCACCTCTGACTCACAGTAATTCACATTGTTCCAGTGTATCCATGACTATGCAAAACACAATGAAAAAGATTGGCAGAAACTTTCATGTAAACAACAAAAAGTAATAATTAAAATGAAAAAAAAAAGAATCTTATTCAGCTAAGCTAGAATTCAATGCAGTCTGTACAGGAATGCACGTTAATTATTGAACACTGCATTTATTTTAATTCCTAATAAATCACTCTTTAACATAATTACCTTGAAGAGTAGTTCACCTATTAACCCATTCCATGAGCCATCTCCTTGAGGACTTCCATACTTATGATCAGGAGCAACATATATTTCATACTTAAATCCCAAATAATTTGATAAGGCATCAAGAACGTCAATAGAAAATCCTTGGTATTTTTTGGGCTTTCCCAGGACATTTTCTAAGACCATGACAAATGGTTCTTCCTATGAAGAATGAGAACAAAGATTAATACTATTATTTTTATTATTATAACAAATACTACTAGTTTTGGCAGGAGCTGCATAAAACTTTCATTACCATTGGTGTTGTCAAAGCATTTTTCAAATAACCATTGTTTAGAACATTTTACAGACAAGTAAGTTATGGAAGTGCTACTGCAATTTGAGTGTACAAACATTTTGTTTGGTTTAATAAATGTAAGTAGGGAGAGCTATATGAAACACAGCCAAGTCTTTAAAATACCTCTGTCACCAAATACGACCCTCAGAAAAAAAACAGCACATAGATACATAAGCCTTCAAGTGCAATGTTAATATCTCATTTTATTTTATTTAAACGAGATACCACACCCAGAACCTTAAACCATTTCCCTTTAGGGTAACACAGTAAGGCCTATATGGAAAGGCATTTGCATTGAAGTGGTTTTCTTTTGCATTGAATCACTCTGCAGAATTTTGTCCAAACTGTCCCACTTATCTCCTGTTTGTAAGTTGGTCAACTGGAAGACTCAGAATAACTCAGTACAGGCAAACACAAGTGGTCCCCAAAAATTGCAACAAATGTAAATTTATTAGGACGAGGCCCTAAAAGCAAAAATAGCAGCAGTGTATTCGTAGATTTTTATACATGCTGCTTTATTCAGAGGGTAAAATGTTTAGGATCACACAGTTTATAAAATGTATTAATGCATAAAAGAGGAACAACACACCCAATTTTGACTTTTTGGGGTGCTGTTCCTACATGCGACAGCATCCCTAATCAGGATTTCCTGGTGTGTGTATTTCTCCCCTTACAATCGCCCCCATGGTGCAGGCTCAAGCTGACAGCGTGCTTGCTTTCACTCCTCTCCCTTCGGCTCCGCTGATGGCTAAGCGGCCGAGGCAGCCGAGATGAGGGTGCCAAGGGGAGATGAATGCAGCTCCAGCCACATTCCTCACGCATCTTTTAGCTGTGATGTGCTCAAACTGCCCATTCAGAAAGGCCGGGCCAGGTGCATGCATGGCTAGAGGTGAGCCGGGATGCAGCCGTGGCGCAGAGATGCAGTGAGGCTCCAGGACAAGGTGAGTGTAATGGGGCTTTTGGCGGGTTTTACACAGCAGGGCATCCCAATTCAGGATGTCCCAAGGATTGGAACTCAGACGGCCCTGGAGTCTAAAAGAAGTTCCTCTTTAAAAGCCAGTATGCTGAAAAGGATATGTTCCCATGAACGACTTTTAGCATTGTAGAGAAATGTTCTTTCCACTCATTTATTATTGATCTAGTAGTAAAGTTCTGGGCCTGCGTGGGCTCTCCTCTGAACACTTTTTAACCGACAAATATCTTGTAGCCCCCTCATTTTATTCAAAGAAATTGAAGGGCTCAAGCATGCAAAGCACGAACTTGCAACTTTCACCCTCATAGTAGCTCAACAAATAATT
This sequence comes from Gastrophryne carolinensis, assembly GCA_027917425.1. Classification (NCBI taxonomy): domain Eukaryota; kingdom Metazoa; phylum Chordata; class Amphibia; order Anura; family Microhylidae; genus Gastrophryne; species Gastrophryne carolinensis. Next base: position 222,319,904 of record CM051234.1, read on the forward strand.
CCAATGAACTTTGGGTTCAGAAAAGCTTACCGCTACTGTATCCTACGCTACAAACATTCTCAAAATTTGGTACCTTTGGTTGAAACATGCATTTCTAAAGTTGACCCTAGAAGTGTGATGGTGTTGTGAGCCTTAGATGGTGGGAGCCCCCATTCTCCTCTTGCCCCATTTCTCTTTTCCATCTTGGTTTTCTGATCTTCTGTCCTTTCTCAACATTTTATTTATGTTATTTTATTTATTAGCCATTACCCAGTCACAATATTATGACATTTCTACCAAATAAACTACCTGCCTTAAACCATTCTACACCATCATAACATCAACACTGAATGTACGTTTACCTATCTAACTCCCATGATCAGCTTCTACATCATATTTGTATGTTTTTACTCGATGTACATTGAGATCTGATGTAATGCCCTTGATGCTTTTTTTTTTACCTTGGATTGTATGCTAACAGATATACTCAACAAAGCTATATGTTACTATGATCTTCTTAAAGTTCAATAAAAAGGCATTGAAACCTGAAGAAGGTATCACAAGTGTGTAGAATCTAAAATGCATCCTTGATGGGAATCAACAATAAATTCTACCTGGTTTTCACATTCAATGCCACTGCCAACAAAACATAAAGCCTACTATCTTACTACACATCTGAAAAGCAATAACAAATGCAGCAATATACGGACAAGATAGATGATTCTAATTTTACTAAATCCATGTTTACCTATGAGCCAAATGTACTATTTTAGCTGTGTCTGCCTAAAATAACTCTGTTTTGTATGTGCAAAAGACATCAGGACACAATGAACTGGCATTTTGCTGAATTGATATTTGACTATTAGATAATTGTTTTTCGTTTTCCTCATTTTATATTCATCCACTTAACAATATTGCAAATAATTGCTCACTTGATTTACAGCTTTGTTTTTACAGCTGTCCGTGTTAATTTAAATCTTTAATTAAACAAGAGAAAAATTCTTTCTGGTCATTTAGTACGCAAAAATGTGGAAATGAATTATATATTATTGTTTGGATGTTCAGGCACTTATTTTCTCTGTGTGTGACCGAATTAACACTGATATATAGTAATTGAATAATTTTACTCTGTTTTTAGTGTCTTTTCTATAAATGTTGCTGTTTTGGTAGCATCATTCTGGAAAGCAGCTAAAAAACATTTACCGTGTAGCTTTCAATATAGTACATTGTGGCACTTGTTTTTGTAATTTCATTTAGTCTGATGCTCGCTTTTCTTTAATTGTTTGTTATTCACATTTGAATGAACTTTCCATTTAAAACATAACTAAAGGTTTAGCATTTAGGCTAATTTTAGAGAACATGTGCAGAAAGATCAGCTATATTTTTAAAGCAAAATAATCATTACCATGTTTTCAATTTACTATTGTTTTTTTGGGGGATAAGGAGGGTAGTTTTTAGGGGGAGGGGGGTGGTCTGGGAAAAGAGGAGGGGTTGTTTTGGGAAAGGCACTTCTGATACAATGATCAAATTTTTTTTAGGGTAGGTTGGGGTTGGTCCCTCTCAAGGTGATGTCCTTAGGGTCTTATATTCTCGCCCTATGTGACATCCTTTGGAGGTATACCATATGCGCCTGGTTGTTTCCCTTGGGGTGTTAATTTCTTAAGTGCAAATCAAAGTTTATTTACAACATTAATATAGACGATTCTTTTCACCAAAAGTGTCCCTGTTTTGGGGCAAATAGGTGGGTGGAAGGGTGGGCCCTTGGGCACCACTTTCTTCCGTATAGTCTTGTTTTCAGGTGCCCCCGTTTGTAGCAAGGATTTCGGTTTCGGGTCTTATCACCTAATCCCTTGTTTGTAGCAAGTACGGTGGGCTTGTCATCCCTCGTTTGTAGCAAGTAAAATCGGTTTGCAGTTTGTAGCAAGTATGATGGGCTTGTAGTCCCTCGTTTGTAGCAAGTGAGGTAGGTTTGCATACACGTTTCGCTCTGGTGGCTTCTTCAGTGCGTTTAAGGTCTGCATGAGGGTTTTCGGGGGATAGGTGAGTAATGCTGATAAAGTAGGTTATAATAATATAAAAGGGTAACTGGTTACTCACTGTAAGGGTAGGGTAGACTGCCTCCTGCTGTGCTCTTTTGTGCGCTGCTGTGGGGAAATTTGGTAGTCTGTGGGGGAAATTTCAGATCAGCAATTTATGTTTCATGCAGTATTATATTTATGGAGGCTTTAGGTACCTTTTATTGTTGGTCCGCTATTGCCAGGCTTGTCCGGTTCCCTCTGTGTGGAGCGAGAGGTGGATCCTCTGTGGATCGTGTCTGGTCTGTAAGATCAGGTCCCAAGCGCTTTCAGCGTGTCCTGGGGTCCTGTGTGACGTCTGGCTGTGCGTGGTTTTGGGCCTGAAATGCGCGCCCTTTCATAAGAGGTGCGCGCCTGCTTGTGGGGCTGGTTGTACTGTGGGCGGGAGGAAGTTACTCCTTCTGCCCTGAAACGGCGCATCTCCGTTTGAACCAGCCCCTGCCTGGTCTGCGGGGCGCATGGTGCCATTTTGTGGTGGTCTGTCTAGTTTATTATTTGTTGTAGTAATTGTCTCTGTCACAGTCAGCGTCATTTTGTTGGTTAGGGAAGCAGCGCTTTGGGGAAAGCTAGAGGCAGTCACTTCCCTAAGGCATTTACAAACAGCAGTTTTTTGATATGTATCTGTATTACTTATTTAGGATATTTACATTATCCTGTCCATGTTTTCAATTTAGTAGATAAAGTCTATAAACTTGAACAATTTACTACAGTATGAATATGGTGAGTATGACCCTAGATACAGAGCGCAGGTAAAGCACAGTACATACATGTTTCATAGTTAGGTTGCATAACATAAATGCGTATGAGCTGCATGCTGTATGCAACATTTTGCACCCTTCCTCTGCATGTAGGCCCAACAAACCCTTCTTATCTGTACAGCCTGAAAGTTGAACCTCCTCATCAGTAGACTTACCCTCTCTTTTTTCAACTGGACCCATAGCCATTTCATGCATTTGCATGTTACACACATTTGCAGTTTTGCAAATGCTTGATTTCAGCTGTTTATAGGCATATCCATATCATAAAACACTTCAGGCCAGTTCTGCCCATTGTGCTCTATGGGATCTTGAGCTACAGCGCCAGTTGAAAGCTGATTCAACCAGATCGCCTGGTGCTGCGACCTTTTTCGCACTAGTGTTAAATAAGACGCTAGCTGGCAGCCGCATCGACGCCACTGAGAGTACCACTGAGGAAAAAAAGTGGAGCTGTGCGGTGCTGATGCTTCTTAAATAAGGCTCCTCATGTCTGTCATTCTTTCCTCTGGTTTTCACTGTGATTTGTCCAGAATTTTATAGACAGTCCATAAAAATGGATTTTTTCTCCAAAGTCTGTTAACAGAACCTTTGTATCTATGAAATGACAATAGGGAGACAAATACTTATCTGCACATATGCAGCTGACCAGGTCACAGCGGAGATAGAGCTGACTGCATCACATGCCATTTATCATCATTTTCTACTTGTTTTAGTCTTCACCCATCCTTGCATTCTGTGCTAGCACTCCTAATCTTTTACTCCTCTATCTTAGTTTACTTGCCTCTTAGTTGTTAGTCTAAACTCAGGATTTGAAATCCATTTCAAGTGGTTTCTATGATTCACATCTAAAACAGGATTGTTCATCTCTGTCTTTTCAACACATAGTAGGTGTTGTGGTAATAAACCATACCTGTAATTTTATAACACTGAACTCTGCACAGTGTAGCTTTGCAAATGGAAGAGACATACGATTTTACTGGTGGCTTTTATTGTACATAATTATTGTTCTTCACATGTGGGAGATTTACTTAATTATCTATATTCCATACAACATATCAAAACAAGGAAAACTGGGCTGCAATTATCAAAAAAATAGCTTTGTTTAGCCAATTAAACCATTGGAAACAATGGTTTCGCTAGATAATGCCAAGAATGTAGCAGCTGGCCGACTGAGATTTTTCTTGAGAAATAAAACCCACGAATTTTAAAACAAAAGCAAAGAAACCCGTTTTCCATACATGCTAAACTTGAATACAAAGTGCATTTATTTCAATTTTATATACAGAAAATTCCTAATACGGAGCATGAATTATTTAAAAATCACATTCTCTGAAATACTATATAGTATCTAGTATCACAAATGTCCAAATCAATCAAATTAAAACAGGTTACTTAGAGCAGAGATTCTCATTCATAAATATGCCCAATGTGTGTAGATCATTCTAAATACAGCATGCCTCAACACTTCCACACGACTTCTCTTACCATACACATCCAAATTTTCATAGGATTCTCTGAACAATTCTCTGACTCCCACTCTACAATGTTAACCCCTTGGTGTGGCGCTATATACGTTAATGACTTGAGCCTCCTTCTGGTTTGTGGCCTCTGCTGCTAGAGTGCTTAAACACAGTCACGCGCTAAGCATATCATTTCTGCTTCTGTGTGTAAACATATTACGCTAATAAAAAAGGTAACATTTTAATTAAACTATGAAATATCAGTATGCCTTTCGCCTCTCTGTTTTCTCAGAATGCCTGGTTCTGTACACTTCTCAATTTCAATCAATCTCTGGGATTTCTGAGAGGTGTGGTTCTACTGTCTAGAGTAATGAAGGATTTTATCAGACTGTGGTGCACCACTGAATGCTACCTCGAACACAGTAACCCCTTAAGGTATTCCCTAATGCTGTCCTCAAAGCTAACAATCTGTAGAATATTTATACACCTTTACCAAAACCTATAAAGGCCATCCTGAACAATGTGTTTACTAGTAATTATAATAGCACTTTAATGTTGCAGATAATATGGCTTATTATTGCTTGATTGCTTTTCATTGATATGGTTTTATTTATATGTTTATGTTTAGTCTTGGCCTAGTGATAAGCAAGTGGTCTTGTGACTGTAAAGTTGCAAGCTCGATTCCCTGCCTGGACATGACTGTAGGGCACTTAAGCAAAACACTTAACCCCCCAACTGCTCAACACACACACTGCTACTGTACACAACTCTCCAAACATGTGTACATTTACTGCTTGTGTTTGTCTATGAATGGGTTAAATGCAGAGGAAAAATCTCTATGTGTACTCAAGCATACAATAGCCATATATGCACAAAAATCCCCCCCCCCCCCAAAAGTCAATAGTATCTTTTACAGGTCCTCTTTTTATAGTATTTGTCAAGAAAAGAGTAGGTATACATCTCTGCAAATGCAGAGAATAAACTATACCTTACTGCTGTTAGGAAGTACACGAGGAACAGAGGCAGCATCTCTCATTGTAATAAAACTCAGGTTGGGAGTTTTAAACCTTGAGTTTCTACCTTTCTACTCACACAGTACAATGTGACAAGCAGGAGAGAGTCCTGTTGTATCAATAAAAAAACTGACTAGCTCTACGCTGTCTTACATTGTAACATTCAGGTGCTACTGTGGATAATGTAACAAGGGTGACTCTCTACTGTGCCTGCTATTACATTGCAATCAGCTAACAGCTAATGCACAGCTTTCACCAATGTGTGAGCGATCTCTTCATCATGCTGTTGCAATAGAGAGATCCCTCTGATCAGTCTGAAGATTGTCTGTAAATAATTGAATTTACTTTGTTTCTGTTACATACCAATGACCCTATACCCACTATTACTTCATGTATCCATCTATTACCTCCTCTCCTCCCAGAGCCCTGAATCCAGCATATGGTATTATATATTCACAGTCAATCCATGTTAATCTGACAAATTTCAATACTGTATATTGTTAAATATTGGTCATTTACAATGCAGTGATCCTTTTATGAACCCGCATTAAAATAACTGAGTATGGGTGAAGTTCTGAGCTTCTGAAAAGTATATATATATATTTATATATATATATATATATATATATATAAATATATATATATGTATATATATATATATATATATATATTTATATACACACACACACACTCACACACACACACACAAATCATGTGGTTCTGATAAAGCATTCAGAATGAACTAGAATCTAAATCTGGATTTATAAACAGAGCATTCTAGGCCTTTCTTTGATGAATTTCATTTGTCTTCTCTAATATAGTATCTTCCGCTGTGAGAATGTCCCTGTACTGCTGGTGGCAGCTCATTTGCAGATCTTGGTGAACTGCCATTTTGAATTACATCATGCTTGTGGCCTAATTAAGAAGTATAAAACAATGGAAGATTGGATGTCAGCTTAAAAAATGGTGATTGTAACCCCTTCATTTTACACCTTTTTCTGGGTTATATGTGTTTGTGTTCAAAAACATCAGTAGAAATATATTATAATACTTTAATATATGGACCACGATTGATTTATTTGATTTTGCAATTCAGAATATTAAATAAAAGAGAAAGGGACCCATTTATTTATCAGCTACTAGATAAGTAAAAAATAGATGCGGCAGATTTTTACAAAGTTCATTCCAGGTTTTACTAATTAATAATTGGATAAACAAAGAAAAACAAGCAAAAATATATAAAAATGATTACAAATGCTGTGAATTAAATTGTCTAAACAGGTATTTATAGCCAATGTTGCTGTGGGCTTATCTGAAAACTTACTTTTTTTTTACCATTTTACATCCATTTATGGATCCAATACCTAAAGGAGCACTGTCACGAAAAATGGCCCCATGATAAAAATCAATATAAATATGTTGGATGGCTGTAGGAGGGGTCACTTACACAATCGGCATCAAAAAATATCCAGTCAGGCTTGTTTCTTTTATTTTGATGTAAGGAAGAGGACATCTGGAGGTTCTGTCACCCAGATAGAATAAACCTGTCACCCCTGGATTTTATTCCTACCATGAGTGAATAAACCACAAGCTTGGCAGGAGTTTTATTTAGTTCAGGTGCATAGGTGATCCCTCCTCTTATTATCCACCATGTTTATTTGGATTTTTAATATTACACAATTTCGCGATAGTGCTTCTTTAACTGTAAGGAAATGCCTAGAGCATTTAGCTCCTTGTATAAAAATGTTCATTTTTACAGTTTGTCCGACCCATTTTTACTTTTAACCCTGCAACCTGTATACTTAAGCTAAAATTGTGGGCTGTACAAAGGACCGTAATTAACAATTTGTTTTCGAACCTTAGGAAAAAGAAAAAAGTCTGTGATGTGATTAGCATGCAACCCTTGGTTTAAGCACCATATTTAAAGGGAATATCTAGTAGAGGGATGCATTAAAAATTTTCTCCTGACTGCAGGTAGCCCCTCTCTGTGTCGGGGAGCAAGGTAGTGGAAGCCCAGTGTCAGACAGAGGATCTATGTTCTCCGTCTGGTTGCAGAGCGGCACGGGACACCCATGCAGAGGATTTCAAGGGAGGAAGTGACATACCTGCACGCTGGCTCCCCTGTCGCTCCAGTCCATCGGCTTAGTTGTCCCTGATGCCATCTTGTGCTGTCACCTGCATAGCAGGAGAGGAGCAGGGGAAGCCAGCCACACTGTCAGCTGCCTGCCAGCCACCTACTGCAGGACTGGAGCGATGGGGGAACCGGCATGCAGGTAAGTGACAGTACGTTTTTCAGGAAACATTTTAATCCCAAATAAATTAGTATTTCGTAAATATCGGTTCTCACATCTAGATATACTAGATATATATTTCTAATAAAAACCACAAAAAATAAATTTGGTCCAATGGTCCCTAATAGAGCACTGGAAAGAAATAATAAGAATAAAAAAAAGGTTAAAGACCAACACGTGATTTTAAATTTTAATTTATGTAGATAAGGGCCAAATGTAGATCATATTCACATACTTGCTCATTACCTGCATTCACTTTGAGATGACATTGATACATTAAATGAACATTTTTATACAAGGAGCTAAATTATTTTGCATACCGTATTTTTCGCCCTATAAGACGCAACTAGGATTAGGAGGAGGAAAATAAGAAAAAAATGTTTTAACCCCAAAACAGACCATTACAGACAGTGTGGCATTCTCCCTATTCCATTCCTCATGGGCAGTGTGGCATGCCCCATCCCATAGGCTAAGTGGGATGCCTCCATCCCATTCCAATAGGCTGTGTGGGATCCCCCCATTCCATTCCATAGGCAGTGTGGCATCCCCCCATCCCATTCCCCATATAGACAGTGTGGCATCCCCCCTCCCATTCCCCATATAGGCAGTGTGGCATTCCCCCCTCCATTCCCCATATAGGCAGTGTGGCATCCCCCATCCTGTTCCCCATATAGGCAGTGTGGCATCCCCCCATCCCATTCCCCATATAGGCAGTGTGGCATCCCCCCTCCCATTCCCCATATAAGCACTGTGGCATTCCCCCCACCCATTCCCCATATAGGCAGTGTGCCCCCCTCTCATTCCCCATATAGACAGTGTGGCACCCCCCCATTCCCCATATAGACAGTGTGGCTTTCCCCCTCCCATTCCCTATATATGTGCTTGCGTGTGCCCCAGCCAGAAGAGGCAGCAGATGGAGGAGCGGCGGGTGCTGTCTCTGTCCCTGCCACTGCTGTCGCTTCCGGAAAAGACAGCGATAGCAGTGGCGAGGTGGGGACAAATCCCCCCGCTCCTCTGTCTTCTTATGGCCTCCCGTAGAGTGGCAGGCAATGCGGGAGCGCCAGTAACGGGTGAGTTTATTTTTTTTTTTACATTCGCCCGATAAGGCGCACTGACATTTTCCCCCAACTTTTGGGGAAAAGTAAGTGAGTCTTATAGGGTGCAAAATACGGCAGTTACCTTTTTTATTTTTTGTGCCAGAGAAAAACACCATATAGCATTTGGCACCATTTTTCTTACAACTTAAAACAAGAACTGTGAAAGTATTTTGTAAGCTTTGGTCATCCTGTTCGGTCTCTGTTAAGAGCCTAAGTGGGGGAATATTAAAAGCTCTTTGACTGCTGTGTAAAAATGGCACAAAGCAGGAAGCACGGGCTGCAATTATATAAAAATGGGGAGCTAATTGTAAACAACCTGTAAGACAAGATGGTAATTGCTCTTGAAAAATCATTTAATGCCGGTGTTGTCAGATCTGAAATAAGTGTTTATATCAGTGCCTAGGCTTTCAAAATTCATTAACAAATCTGTAAATACTTATTTTCAATTCAGGATAAAAGTCAGAGCACCCCAATCAAGATTTTAGTTTGTGATGTATTTCAGGTAATGTAAATTATTAGATGTGTCGACGTAAATCTACAGTAGCTTTCATACAGAACAGTGGTATTTTGACCTATCTATACACATTAAATCATTAAAGGGAAAGCCCACTTTGGTGGATGCTTCCACTAGAACTCAGACCTGCTGCCACTCCCAGGCATCTGTAGCACTCCTAAAGACTGTGTCCATGATTTGCACACCAGGTCTGACAAGTCCAGCTTCCACCCTCACAAGATGGACATCTTGTGAAGTACAAACCCAGGCTGAAGAGCTCATTATTTTCTATAGATGCATCTCCTGGTTCTGCTTCCTACCTTATGGGACGAGGCCCCTGATTAGTCCAAACCTGGAAGCATGGGAACTTGCATGCACCCCTCAGAAGCATTTTGATTCCAAAATGGTAACATTGGTTTGGTAGAGCTGTATATAACTTTGTGAATATGTTTAGGGTGTTAAGTATACAAAGTATATGATGTTAAGATTATATCAATTAAGAGATATATTTTTGAAGAAAAATGCTAATTCTCTTTATAGGCTCTAATAAAAAAAGAGCTAAGCACTGTAAAATAACTGTAAAAAATAGGGGTCATGCTGCCATTTTGATGAAGCAAGGCAAACTTTGGGCTTAAATTAAAACCTGCTTTTGAGACAGATTTTTTCTTTACTCAAGATAAAAGGCAAAATAGGGCATTGCAGACACAGGTGATGGGAATATCAATGAAATTGAATGTAATAGAAAATAACAATCACCATAGCCCATAGTTACTTTCAAATTGTTTCAAAAATATCCTAACCTGATAGAAATAAATCTGATTAGACGATGTGTTTCGAAAATCCAGCTCAGAAGCCAGTTTGACTGGCTTGTGAAGTATATTGCACCCTTTAATATAGTATATTGTTATATTGTATATTGTTATATTGTAAAGTATATTGTAGTCTTAAGCTGCTCCCATGAAGTCCCCCTCTGGCAATCAGGGACATAAGTTATTTGAGAGGTCTTTACCCAAAGCAGATGTGGACTCACATGCAGATGTTGTGATCCTGAACTGCATGGGAGCAGCCATCTTGTTACACACCTGACAGTCCTACTTCTAAAAATCTCAAATTTCTGTGCAACCATCCCTTATCTCTAGCCAGAACCATTAGTAAGCCATCAGCTTTAATGGCTCATCATTGCACTGTTCATGGCAGAGAGCTTGATTAAGATACACAAAGATACATAGTACTTCAGTGTGTGTATGTGTGCAGTATGCCAGACATGCTGGCCCATGCTTCTGATGCTTATATCTCTCAGTTTGTTGTGGGCTGCTGCTGGCACAGCTCCCCCTCATTATCCTGTGTAGGCAGGACTGTGAGGTGTGTAGCAGTAGTTCAGGCACAAGTTATCTGCAAGCTATTCCCCATACACCTTGATCATGGTGGGTGGATAGGGTAGATTGCTAATCTTTCTTTTTCTGACTGGAGGGTCACTTTGTTTGTCTCTCAACTTATTTTTTAATATGAAGTACTCCCCCAATCTGTTCATTACATTAAATGTGTAGAACAAAATAAAGGCAGCATGTAGCCCGTCTTTTCATTGTTTTATATAAATGACACTTTCGAAGTGCCAAAATCTGTAATATCCATATCAATGTGTGTAGAATAAACTCATTTACTTTTTGTACTCTCTGAAATAGAGCTGTATTGATAAAACCTTTATTTCATGGAAAATGCCACATTGATCTAATATCAGCAAGAGAAGGTTTGACTCCACTGCATTGACTGGGCTCAGCAGTCTTCATTAAGCAGTGACTTTTTAAAATCCTTTTCATCCTCACGTAGTCAATAACCTATTAATGTGTGTGGGAAGTGAGCAGAGAAGTAATTGTGGAAGGAAATAAGAAAAATAAACAAGCAGAAGAAGTTCAGGTGTGAGCAATATAAACCATATTTTGGAATGGTTGGCTATCATGTCATCTTAACATTTCTTCCATGAGTAGCTTTTAGAAGCTGAGCTGTAAATAACGTGCTTCCATATTATGTAAAGAAATCCCCAAATAGCCAAAAACACACACACATACACACACTGTATTGTTCGCCATATAAGATGCACTTATTTTCCCGAAAAGCCTGGCTGCCACAGGAGGGGGGAATGCCACACTGTCCTTGGGAATGGGAGGGGGGGGGAATGCTACACAATCTATGGGGAATGGGAGGGGGAAATGCCACACTGCCTATGGGAATAGGAGAGGGGAATGCCACACTGTCTATAGGAATAGGAGAGGGGAATGCCACACTGTCTATAGGAATAGGAGAGGGGAATGCCACACTGTCTATCACGCTCCCGGAACCACAATTTACCACTTGGACAACTCCAGCTCTCTTGGTAAGGAACTCAACCCCCAATCTCCGCAGCCAGCTTCACCTATAGGAGCCCCCGCTTGCCGAGACGCAGAACACGCCTGTTCAGGATCGGTTGCCCCCAGGACTTTATGGCTCAAAGGTTGAGGTCTTACGGTATAGAGTACTGGAGAGCCCGCGGCTGGAAGTGGAATCGGGTAGCCGGTATGTGAGCGTAAGGTGGAAGTCCAAGGACAGGCAAAGGTCGGCAACAGGAGTGAAGATCGAGGATGGTCAAACAAGCGAGGGTCGGCAACAGGAATGGAGATCAAGGATGGTCAAACAAGCGAGGGTCGGCAACAGGAGTCAGGATCAATATCAGGGATAAACAAAGGCTAGGGTCTAGGCGCTATCACAGGCACTGAGCAACTGGTGGGGTAAACCTTTATAGGGAACGGATATGATTAGGGCTGGGTGTGTGATTGGTGCTACAAAAAACCAGCACCTGATTGGACATAGGGCGTATAGCCCAGCAACTCCTATTGGGCTCATTGGCCCAATACACAACAGAGGGCGTGCTGCCCAGCTGGGCTCATCGGCCCTTTAACTGAAAGGGGGCGTGCCCCTCTGATAATTTATTCACCTCCTCCGGCGGCCACGCTGAGTGCAGCGCCGCCGGAGGGCATAGTTGATGCCGGATACGCCGGCAGAAGGAGAAGGAGGGGGCGCGCCCGCAGCCACGCGAGCTGCCGCCCGGCGCGGCCGGCGCCTGGATGGCGGGGCGACGGGGACACCGCTGGAACGCGGCACAGGTAAGCTGATCGTGACACTGTCTATAGGAATAGGAGAGGGGAATGCCACACTGTCTATAGGAATAGGAGAGGGGAATGCCACACTGTCCTTGGGAATGGGAGGGGGGGATGCTACACAATCTATGGGGAATGGGAGGGGGAAATGCCACACTGCCTATGGGAATGTGAGAGGGGAATGCCACACTGCCTATAGGAATAGGAGAGGGGAATGCCACACTGCCTATAGGAATAGGAGAGGGGAATGCCACACTGTCTATAGGAATAGGAGAGGGGAATGCCACACTGTCTATAGGAATAGGAGAGGGGAATGCCACACTGTCTATAGGAATAGGAGAGGGGAATGCCACACTGTCTATAGGAATAGGAGAGGGGAATGCCACACTGTCTATAGGAATAGGTGGGTGTCGCCGATGCTTCCCGTCTGCCTGCTGCTCCTCCATCGTCTGACCTGCCTTGGCTGTGGCAGTCTGGCCAGCAGCGAGGGTACAATGGAAAGGTAAGTTTATTTTTTTCCTTTTGCCTATGGGGAATGGGGGGGGGGGGGATTCCACACTGCCTATGGAAATAGGAGGGGGGAATGCCACACTGCCTATGGGAATAGGAGGGGGGAATGCCACACTGCCTATGGGAAGAGGAGGGGGGAATGCCACACTGCCTATGGGAATGGGAGGGGAATGCCACATTGCCTATGGGAATAGGAGGGGGGAATGCGACACTGCCTATGGGAATAGGAGGGGAGATTGCCGCATTGCCTATGGGAATGGGAGGGGAATGCCACATTGCCTATGGGAATAGGAGGGGGGAATGCCACACTGCCTATGGGAATAGGATGGGAGATTGCCGCATTGCCTATGGGAATGGGAGGGAAATGCCACATTGCCTATGGGAATAGGAGGGGGGATTGCCACACTGCCTATGGGAATGGGAGAGGAATGCCACATTGCCTATGGGAATAGGAGGGCGGATTGCCACACTGCCTATGGGAATGGGAGGGGGAATGCCACATTGCCTATGGGAATGGGAGAGGAATGCCACATTGCCTATGGGAATAGGAGGGGGGATTGCCACACTGCCGATGGGAATGCCACATTGCCTATGGGAATAGGGGGGGGGGGGATTGCCACACTGCCTATGGGAATGGGAGGGGGAATGCCACATTGCCTATGGGAATAGGAGGGGGGATTGCCACACTGCCTATGGGAATAGGAGGGGTAATGCCACACTGCCCATGGGGAATGGGGGAAGAATGCCACACTGCCTGTAATGGGGGATTCTGCATCTTGACTATTATTCTGTTCTTGGGGGGATGGTGTTTTAGCACATTTGTTTCAGAATATTTATTATCTTATTTTCCTCCTACAAAGCCTTGGTGCGTCCTATGGGCAGATGTGTCTTAGAGGGTGGAAATATCGGTATATATCACCAGGATAAACCAAAAGGCTCCAGGAAGCTCAGGATACCAGCTGGAGGCTTCAGTGCATGTGACCACAGGGAGGACCCTATATGGAATCAATAAGCTGGTCTGACCTATATAAAATGGGCAGCCTCATCTGAAAAAGTAGAAATATTAGCTATACATTAGAAAGTTTATTTACTCTGTTTCTCTTAAAATCAGACCTACCCCGAAAATAGCCCTAGCACGATTCAAACCCACACATCAAATAGTCTCACTGGAATCACTTCACTCCTGAGCATATATGAGAGAATTGTGGTTGCTTCTGGTTACCAGGGGGTGTGAACCTCTACACTTGCAATTCAATGGAACTTGGAAGAGAGCAGTTGGATTGACAAGAAATTTTATTTGGGAGAAACAATTAAAGTAAGACCTGTCTTAATTTCGGGGGAAACAGGGTACCTGCTGTTTTTCAGAGATTTAGATTTGGTGACTAAGATACTTGAATACCAAGATTGTAAAAGACACATTAAAGCAGACCTACACCCATGCTGGTCCTCTGCTGGGAATTCATTACCGTGATTGGCCGCACTGCATTCACATTGGTAGGGAATGTGTGGAATGACAACACTGTATTCCCGGCAGAAGATAATGGCTCATGTGAGGATTATGGGTGTTCTGGGGGGTTATTTGCCAGAGACTCCAGCATTCTGGATGCTCCCCAGACTGTCTTATAGCTGCAGGACCAGGGTAATTCTTGCCCTTCTAATCCTAAATTGTCATGATGTGTATTCTGCCATCTATTATAATGTACATGTTATAGCTTTAAAGTGGATCAACTAATGAATATATATATGTTTGTAAAATAGGAAACTGTCTTATGATAGGGTTGTTTCATGATGCATTTAAACCAAAATTATGTCCTAAGTAGATATAATTTGAATATTAGTGCTTATCGAATGCAAAAGCTACATTATTAAAGCGGTCCTTCACCCTGAATAAGAGTCTATCTTATATGTTTCCCACACCCTGTACATACAGATTGCTCGCATTAAAAATCATCCTACCTGCACCTACTGCATGTTATGAGCCTTTAAATATCCTAGATGGCGGCTCATGGAACATCAGGCAGTCTGCAAACAGGAAGTGTCATCTGACTGTGCAGCTCTGCATTCTGGGATTGCTGCCCTTTCCCTGACCCCAGTTCTTCTTTGTCTATGCATAGCACAGCTATAACCCCGCCCCCTGCACTTTATCATGCTCTCCTTTCCTCAGTATGTGATGCTTCTGAGTCAAGATGGCGGCGCCCGTATCCAAGAGTCCTGAACAGAGTTGCAGCCCACTGCGGGAAAGAATAATAAGTAAGTGACTAAAAACTTAAATTCTATTAATGTTAGATGCTGGGGAATCGTTTTGTAAGGTTTTGGGCTTTTCATTAAATCACGCTGAAGGTACTGTATAACTTTGCCATTTATTGTAGATTCAAAGTTTTCGAATTGTTAGGCAATAATAGCAACATTAATAATAAATGTTCAACAGCTATGCAGGATATAGGTTCATAAAGAAACTTCTTACCAATACAGTAGCGACACGGAGCACAACCCCTCGCATGTTGTTCTCCAGCTTCCTGTCCGTCAGAGATCCATTCAGACCAGTTACAGGGTTCCATGAACCAAGCTAAAAGATAATAAAACACAAATCTTTAATTAGCCTAATTGATTTGGCAATAGAAAGATAGTAAACAAATGCACTGTTATATGCTGAACTATTATTAGCATAGTTGAAAAAAAAAACTCCACAAAATGTACTTGCTCCATCTGCATGCATGAAACTGAATCATTGTCAGCTCTTACACCCACTCAAAGCTGAAACATGGCTACACTGGTTTTCTCCTAGTCTCGGCCATCTTACAGCACTTGGGGGGTTTCTTTTCCAGCATCCCAGCCATGCTGCTGCCTGGATTTTACCATCATTACCCACGATGCAAAGCAACATGAAACCCAGCAGAACGTCCTCATTTTAGGCTGCTAGCAGGTTGGAAGGAAAATCAGTAACGGCAGGAGTTACAAAAAGGTAAATTAATTCTTATGTGCAGCAGTCTGAATTGCCCTGCGGAGGGATTCATATGAACATTGTTTTTTTAAGGCTGTTTGGTTTAAGACATATATATATATATATATATATATATATATATAATCATTATGAAAGTAACAAGCTAACAAATTATAAAAAATAATGTATTGAAAGACTTTTAGTATGAAGTAATTCGCTTGAGCACACAAAACAGTGTCTATCAGCAAATATTACAGCAAATACCTGGGTGCCTGATGACACACCCCTGAGTCCAGTGACACTTTTTCACAATGGGCCATAGACAGCTGCCCAACCTACCCAAAGCTAAAATATATATTTTTTTCATGGCTCTGTGCTTAAAAGGAAATATATAATTAACCGAATACATTTTGGCCAAGCCTACCAATGAAGACTTTTTTATTCCACAAATGAGGACATCTCTGCCCCTTGGGACTCGAGTTTGTGCCCAAAGCATCCTATTTGCTGTGACAGCCAGCAACCACAGCTGTGCTTCATCATAGGGTGCATTGGCTGAGTGGTCTGATTGTAAGGTCAGCACATCGCCCCCACTCACAATCAATCTCTCTCCCTGTGCAACGGCATTTATTGCTTGATCCTTTAAACAACCATTACCTGATCCTTTATAAGTCACTATTCTTACCACCATGAATGTGAATCTACCGTGTTTCCCCGAAAGTAAGACAGTGTCTTACTTTGTTTTTATCCCCAAAAGCCCCACTATGTCTTACTTTCGGGGTATGTCTTATATTGGAAATGGCTTTGAGACGAGGGTGCTATTGGCAGCCATAAAACCGGAGAACTGCAACCTACCAGACTCCAAGGGATCGAGTTTTCAGGCTGGCAATGGCAGGTAAGTGTCTTTTCTTTTTTTCCTGCCTGGATTGGTATTTAAACACACTCTTTTGTGGAATCCTTCGACGATGTCTTCTCTCACACGCTGCTCCTTCCCTCACACAAAGATGGCGGGCTCGCTCACTCCCTTAAATATGCCGGATGACGTTGGTGAGCGAGCCCGTCATTTTCATGTGAGGGACAGAGCAGTGTGAGAGAAGGCCTTGCTGGCCAATAGGGGGAGACCTAGTAATTACATCAGGTGGAGGGGCGGGGTTTACAAAGCCGCAACAACTCACAGCGACAGCAGCTGTGAGCGGCGGTGCCGGCCGCCGCGGACTTCACTTGACTCAGCATTTTTTTTTCTTTGCCGACAAAAATGCGCAGACGGCGCACGGGGCTGCGCGGAGCAGCTGCCGCGGGTGCGCGGCCGCGCGCGCGCAGCTTAGAGGGAACGCTGGTGGGCAGGAGGCGGCGCTCATTAAGATCAGAGGGAAATGGCAGACGCGGCGACGTATGGAGAGGGGGACGGTGCGGACGTGGGCAGGAGGCGGCGCGCAGCTAGATGAGAGGGAGGCGGCAATACCCCCGTGTTTCCCCGAAAGTAAGACATATGTCTTACTTTCGGGGTACGGCTTATATTAGCCGACCCCTCTGAAACTCCCGATACGTCTTACAATCGGGGGTGTCATACTTTCGGGGAAACACAGTATATTGGGACAACATGTAGTGAATACCCTACTTGTTGTTTATTTTATAGTGTTGATGTTATGGCAAAATGCATATGCCATATCCATATGGGTGGATGAATTAAGGCTTAGAGGAAAATATGAAATGTCAACGGCAATGATCCATTTCATAGAATTCTAACATACAATATAATTGGCAGGCCCCAGCATGCTAACAGAATTATGTACAACCAATGTATTGTATTTATAGCTCTAATAAGCAAAGATTTGCGATATTAAGATAAATTCATGTTGTCAACATTGAGAATTTGGATAGTAAAAATAGTAATTATTTGATTTTTTGTTAAGACTCCTGTTCATGATATCCAAAGAGGCTGATAGTGTGAGTGTTGATTTATTAGATCCTACACACTGGCCAGCACGATTTACCAGAAGGGTAAATAACTCATGTTATTACAATTAGTGTACCAATATACAGCCCTGATGCTACTAATGGAGATTATTTTTAAGCAAGAAATAGCATTTCATTGTAAGTACACAGCTCATTTATAGATAATGCAATAGTGTTAACATGCAGTTATGCTTGAATAAAGACCATCAGATGTAGTTTTAACTTTAACTTAAAACATCATTATAAAAATAATACAGGACAATGTCTTTTTAACAGCTCCTGTGTAATTTAACCAAATCATTTCTAAGAATTAAGTTTAAGCTCGATATATATATAGACCTAGGCCCTTATTTAAGAAGGGATAGCGTCAGGTAGTGGCTGGTTAATGAGAGGTAGCGACAGGTAGCGACTGGTGAACGCCGGACACGGCACGCAATTCCACATTTATCAAGCAGAATCTGTTTAGTGACTGGGATAGCGCCATGTAGCGTCTGATTCATCATTTTCACAGCCTCAATGAACAGCGCCGGCGTTCAGCCTTGCACAGCGCCAGGTATGACCTCTCGCTACCTGTCACTCTTCCATACATTTCAACGGACGATCCTTTTCTTCCTCTTTAAACGGGGTATTTGTTTTTTTTTTCAAAAAAATCACAAATAATTCTGTGACCTCTTCTGGCATTGAAAAAGCAGTTTTTTCACAATTTTTTCATTTTTTATATATTTCTTCAGAAATGACATTACAGGTCTGCCATTAAAGTGTTCATGTTACAATGTTGCTACTATGTAATTCTATATGTTTTCGCTTTGTTACTAGTTGATAGATGCTGAAAAACAGACTTTAACCCTTCTATTGCCAGCCACATAAAATTTACGTGGCTGCCTCTCCAACCATTAAACGCCAGCCACGTAAAATTTACATGCCTGGTTTGCCCCCTGCTAGCGCCTGCAAAATTAAAAAAAAAAACACTTACCTGACCCCTCATTCGAACCGGCCGGGTCTCTTCTTCACCCTGGGGGGCTCCGATCCCCCTCTGGGGCTCCTCCGGAGGAAGGGGAGAGCCCGGAGTAGGCCCCCCCCGTTTTTGCAGCCACTGGCTTTTCCTGTAAAAATAAAAAAAAAATTAAAATGACATTTACTCACCTCCATGTGCCCTCGATCTCGCCGGCCCTCCTCTTCACCCGGGGGGCCTCCGATCCCCCCCCCAGGGCTCTCTATCTTCAGGAAAGAGCCTGTCAGGCTCTCTCCCCTCTTCCTCCGACGGGCGCCGCCATCTTGATGCGAAGCCCCACCCCCTTTGGGGGCGGGGCTTATGACGTCACTCTGCCGGCATCATGACAGCTCCAGGCCTCTCAGTTGTCAGATGCCGGTGATCGGTGGTGATCTCCTGCCTTCCCTCCTCCTCTGGCTGCCGATCACCGGCATCTGTCATCAGATCAGCGAGGGACAGAGGAGCTGACGATCGGAAGTGAGTAAAGAAAAAAAAAATATATTTTTTTAAATAAAATAATTTTACTCTTAATTTTACTCTTAAACCCGTTAACCCTTTGTGAACTGGTAAGGGGTCCATGAGACCCCTGTACCAGTTCACAAGGCTGGGGGCTGGCAAGTCACCTGCAACTAGCGGGTGACTTGCCATTAACCCCCGCACCCCAATTACCTGCCTCCCCAAAGCCCGGGGGGGGGTATGTGGGCTTGTAGGCTGCAGGGTGGGGGGGGGGCCACCAGAGCTGGCCCCTCCACTCTGTTCCTACAAGCCCCCAAAGCTGGTCCCTGGCTGGTTATGGTGGGTAGGGGGGACCCTACGTCATTTTTTTTTAATTTTAAGGTTTAGGGTTAGCCTAACCCTAACCCTTAAAATTCCCCAAAAAAACGGGGTCCCCTCCCCCCGGGAGGGGGGATCCTACGTAATTTTTTTTTTTTAATTTTAAGGGTTAGGGTTAGCCTAACCCTAACCCTTAAAATTAAAAAAAAAAATAGGGTGTCCCCCCCCGGGAGGGGGTACCCTAGGTCAGTTTTGTTTTAAATTTTAAAGTGGACCAACACCCAGGATTTTCACTATCCTGAGTGTCGGTCCACTTCCGTGGGGCACCCCGATCGGGGGTGCCCCGCTGTGTGAAACCCCCCAGAAAGCCCCTAAAATCTTACCTTATCGACAACAGACAAGCGCCGGATAAGCCGCTGCCGCCGCCTCTCGCGCGGGTGCGCGCCCTGCTAGAGGGACGCGCGGGAGGCGGTGGCTTATCCGGCTCTTGTCCGTCGCCGATAAGGTAAGATTTTAGGGGCTTTCTGGGGGGTTTCACACAGCGGGGCATCCCGATTTTGGATGCCCAGTGGGGAGGGAGCTGATCGGCCCAGGGGTGAGTGTTGCTCCACTTTAAGGGTTAGGGTTAGCCTAACCCTAACCCTTAAAATTCCCCCAAAAAATAGCCCCCCCCCCCCCCCCCGGGAGGGGGGACCCAGCGTCATTTTTTTTTTAATTTTAAGGGTTAGCCTAACCCTAATCCTAAATTCCCCCAAAAAATGGGGTCCCCCCCCCGGGAGGAGGGACCCTATGTCATTTTCTTTTTAAATTAACCCCTTATGTTTATAGTGTGTATAGTAGTATTTTATTTGTAAATGTTATAAAGTGCTCTTTTCAGTTTGGGGGTCTCCTGGGCACGAATGGGGGGGCTATCGATACATATGTGGTACCGTTGTAATTGGGAGAAATGGGGCTTTCACATGCAATATGGTTTTCATTAATAAAACAAATGTTTTATTTAAAATAAAGGAGACAATTGTCTAAAAAATATTATTCTATTTTTTTTTTTTACGCAAAAATATTTTAAAAAACTGTAGAAAAATTACAAACAAGACATTTCATGTTAAAGCCTAAACTCTGCTGCAATATATATATATATATATATATATATATATATATATATATATATATATATATTTTCCTGGAAATTCCAGCAAAAATCACGGTTAAACATGGCGCAAAATGGGGAAAATGACCTGTCAACAGAGGGTGACAAAACTTCAAGTAGGCTGGCAATTAAAAGGGTTAATAGTACCTATGCATGTTGGGTATTGTTCTGCTCGGGGGACCTTGCGCTTTCAGCTTGTTTTTTTCTTATTTGCATGTTGATATTTTAGGAAAAGGTGTTTTTTTATTCTGCTTTTTTATACATTTTTTTGTGAAACCCTGTGCCACCTAAGAATTCTTCCAGGGATTATGCCCAGAAAGATGAGCCCACTACAACAAGCTGGGTATGCATAGAAAGCTTAAAATGTGTACTTTCAGGGAATATATATATATATTTATGGGGGATATTCCAAATGTAAAGGGCTGTTTTGGTAGAAAAAGCACAAGGTGTGCACTTTGTCTGCAGAGCTGAAATTTTGAAGTAAAATTAACGTTACGCACACGCTTAACTATGGTGTGTTTGGCAACTCTTCCCTTGACAGTAGTTATGCATCCTGGGTATTGTTCTGTTCGGGGCATGATGCTTTTTCAGATTTTCAGTTTTTTTCTTGTTTGTATATAGTTTTTTTTAGGAAAATGTGGTTTTGATTCTGCTTTTTTATTCTTTTTTTTAGGGAAACCCTGTGCAACCAAAGAATACATTGAGGGATTACTTCCAGAAAACTGCACCCATGTCAACAAGCCTGGCATGCCTAGAAAGGTGTGTACTTCCAGAGAATATATAGTTTGTTGGGGGTATTTCAAATGTAAAGGGTTGTTTTTCTTGAAAAACTGCAAGGTGCGCATATTGCGTAGCATAGTTGTATTTTATCTGAAAATCCCCTAAAGCGCTGTTTCAGTTTGGGGGAGTCTCCTGGGCAGGAAAGGGTGTCTACCAATACATATGTGGTACCGCTGTAACCGGGAGAAATTCGGGTTTCACACGAAATAAGATTTTATTGACAAACTTACATTTTTTATTACAAAAAAACACTACAAATTGTAAAAAATAGTTTTTTTTTTTGCACATATTTCATCCAAAAATATTGAGAATACACATGACAAACAAGACATTTCATGTTAAAGCTCAGACTCTGCTGAAAAAAACAATATATCACTTTCCTGGGAAATCCCTTCAAAAATCACAGCTGAACATGGGGAGTGCAAAATGGTCTGGCAACAAAGGGTGACAAAATCTCCAGGTAGGCTGGCAGTTAATGGGTTAAACACACCGCCTCCTGCGCTCTGGGCTTCAAACAAGCATTTTTCAGCGCCAGAGATTTGTGAGGCTGTTTTTTTGCTGAGTATGGTGTGAGTCGGTCGCTATCAGCAGTCGCTAACATGCGCTCCCATACAGCGCTGTACTGGTCAAATAGCGACTCCTCACAATGTATTTAACATTACTGCACAGCGACTGAGTCGCTATGAACTAGCGACCCACAGCTGAGCACAGTGACTACTAGCGGGCGCTCTGAAAATACCTGCTACAGACGCTCATCTGTCGCTACCTGGCGTTAGTGATGAATCAGCCTACCCGTTTCAAGTGATGATTGATACATAATTAAGGCCTTTTTTGGAATTCAGCTGCTATATTATAATATTTTGGTAAACGGTTATCTTGAGAGACTGCAGTCTTTAATCAAATTCAAATAATGTATTCTGTAATGCTGAACTGGCAAAACTATCCCTCTGCCTTCTGACTGAATAGACAGTAGAAGGTAGTCTTATAGTGGTCTTATTAAAGAGATTGCTATTACACTATGGACACACGGGTAGGAAATGCTTCTCTTTGAGGGAACAGACAACTATGCACCATGTGTGAGAAATCTATAGATCTGCTGGTGTATCAAATACAGACAAAATACATTTGGTACTAGCTCTGTGTTAACATCAACCCACATAGTGACAGACTCAGACTTTTTTCAGCTAGTGAGCTGTTACATCCTCATATTACCTTTAGGACACAAAATCACAAAAATTCAATTTTGGAAATAGCAGCCCCAGTGACTGCAACAATTTATCTAGTTATGTGACTTTGCTCTGATCATTTTCCAAATACTCTGGAAATACTTAAATCCAAAGACAGTTTAGGAATTGCGTAGTTTCTAATAGGTCACATTTTCTAAAATTAGCTTGTAGCTGGTACATTCTGTGACAAAGCACATATACTGAATTGCTGCCAATTGTATTCAGCAATTGCAGGAAAACTACTTAAAAAAGTACAAAATATAGGCAAACGTGTCTGGACTCTTATTGTAGTGACTTCTATATATTGCTTGTTAATTACTATCAAGTAAAACCTACCCCTGTGACATCCTGATTTGGGAAACCCCTGGGATTGCAAAACTCCCCTTTCTCAGGGCTCCCATAGATTTTCTGCTTCCATTTAGCTGAGGTGCGTTTCAGCACCCAGCAATTTAGATAGGCTAGGGTTGGGAGCATGCTCTAGACTAGAAGAAAACCATGGATGTGTCCGGTGGCTTTTCATGCCACCACTCTGCAGATCTGAGATAAGTGGGCATAGTTATGGAGGAGAAAAAAATGACTTTTTTAAAAAATAAATGGAACCACTACTGAGCAAGCAGCATTGCCACAGGTACTGTGGATAAGGGGAGGGGGGCATCAGGAGGTTTTTAGAGGGTTTTGGTCCACTACAAAGCCTCTACAGAAAAGTGGATATTAGTACAGCTGTAAAGAAGGGGAGGGGGTGAAACTGTATACCAAGGGCCAGCTGGCAACAGGGAAGATTGGAAGAATTTCCATTGGGCCATACTGCTTTTGGGCTTGGCTGAGTGTGAGATGTAGCCCCCCTGCATTCAATCCACCTCACCCAGAATATGTGCTGAAACTGAAACTTTCATCATCATTACCTTAGGAGCGGTCACATGCTAAATGGAGATGCAATGGGCTTGCTTTGGGCTAGTAAAAACCCAGGCTTATTTTTAACCAAATTCATCCCCTGCTCCACATGAATGCCATGATGTTGAAAGCACTTTAGTGTTGTATTTATGTGCCCATTTGCAATCTAGGTTCAAGTTCTTTTTATTAGGCCCTTATTTAACGCGGGATAGCGCCAGGTAGCGAATGGTGAGCGAACGGTAATGACGGTCACCGCCACGAGAACGCCGGCTCCCCTACGCAATCACACATTTATGAAGCCGATCCTGCTTAGCGACTGACAGAGCGCCAGATAGCGAATCATTCATCATTATTCCAGCCTCACCCCACAGCGCCAGCGAGCGACCTTGAACAGCGACAGGTATGACCTCTCGCTACCTGGCGCTCTCCAATGCATTTCAATGGAGCAATCTTTAAATATTCATAATTAATTGCTATTATTTTTTTTTTTTTTTTTTTTTAATGTCAAAAAAAAAAAAATT
The DNA here is from genome assembly GCA_027917425.1 of Gastrophryne carolinensis. Classification (NCBI taxonomy): domain Eukaryota; kingdom Metazoa; phylum Chordata; class Amphibia; order Anura; family Microhylidae; genus Gastrophryne; species Gastrophryne carolinensis. The sequence continues at coordinate 222,343,932 of CM051234.1, forward strand.
TGTGCAGAATTGATATTACAGGTCTGATATTAATGTATTCATATTAAAAAATGTTTTGAAAAACATGTTTTTTTTCTCTAAAAATATGGTTGTTTGGGGGTTAAAAAACTACTTTTAACCCATCGCCGCCAGCGCTCTGGGGTTTAAACAAGCATTTCACAGCGCGAGAATTTTTTGAGTGGGATTTGTTAATGAATATGCTGGGAGCCGTTCGCTATGGCCGTTCGCTGTCATGCGCTCCCATACAACCTGTCAAACAGCGACTCATAACCCCGTATTCAACATTACCGCACACCGACTGAGTCGCTGTCAACAGCCGAACAACGGCCAAGCACAGCGAATACTAGCGGGCGCTGTGAAAATAATGCTACTGTTGCTCATCTGTCGCTACCTGGCGCTATTAATGAATCAGCCTGTTAGTCACATGCACATACAGTAGCATGACCTGCAGGAGAATGCTTTTTACAGCCAGCAGACAAAAAACATAAAAGTTAAATGTACATAGGGAATAGCTATACAATATTGTAGGATATATACATAGAAGATAAATGTACATGAACATACAGAATCCTAGTGAGGACAAGTGGAAGAAACTACTCATATTGAGCAAAGTACAGTCCAGGCAGTGTGTATTGATAAAACATGTATATAACTATGCTATGGCTTAATTTAGAATTCTAATGTCTTGCCGGAAGATGCTTCGCCTCAGTGTCTCAGTGTTGGCTCTCATAAAATGGAGCCTTTTCTCAGGTGGCAGGGGAGTGAAGATGGCGTTATTGGGTTGATTGGGGTCTCACATAACCTTTCTGGCTTTGGTTCGACATCAACTAGTGAAGGCTTTCTGCAGGTCAGGGAGATCCTCACAAATGATGCATTCTGATGTGTGCATCACCACCAGAGCTTGTCTGTTGTGTCTGGTGTTGTTTCCATACCATGCTGTGATGTTCTCCATTAGAATACTTTCAATAACATATCTGTAAACATTTTCAAGGATTCTAGTAGATAGCTTAAAGTCTTTCAAATGCCGTAGATGGAAAAGCCTTTGCTGTTCCTTCCATAGTATTAATGTGCTTAGACCATGTCAAGTCAGAAACTGTCGCCTCTTTCAATTGTGAGTTCCATTGATATTAAAGAGGGTGTAGTTCCTGTAGTTTTACTGTAGTTGACCATCTGCTCATTGGTTTCGCTAATGTTGATGACTAGGATGTGTCCTGGTACCAATTCTCCAGGTTCTTAAGTACACGGTAAGTACACAGCCTTGGGGGTCTCTAATGCAGAAGGAGTGTCTGAGATTGGTTCTCCTATCCTTCAGCCAGTCAGAATGTTCAGGATCTCTTTGCCTGGAGAAGGGTGAATTCCAAGGTTCTCCAGCTTGGTGATAAGTTTCAAGGGTATTATAGTTTTGAAGGTAGAGCTGTAGTTGACAAACAGTATTTTTACATAATTACCCATATCTTTGTCCAGGTGCAGAAAAGTATTATTATTATTACGTAGTATGTAGATAATGGTGTCATCAGTTGACCTGTTAGGATGATTGTAAGGGTAATTTCAAACTGGGACCATAGCGAGGTTACTGCATATCACTTGCAGTTACCCAACAACCACCAGTGAAACTCTTCTCATAGAGATCTATGGGTGCCTTTACATACCGGCGGGGAGATTGTGGGGTGATTAACCCTGCAAAAGCCCTGCAAGTGTTTTTTTTGCAACAATGCCACTTGGGATCACTGTATAGCAAATAATGATCACAAACATTATTGCTTCTAAAACGTCTCTCAATCACTGGTATACAGGGCTTTTCAAAGCACTTAATGGCTACTGAGGTCAGGGCTACAGGGCAATAGTCACTTAGGCAGGCTGGTTGGATTTTTTTTGGGACAGGCACTATGATGGACCTTTATACACTTGTGGCAGTTTTGTAGTGGACCAGGGAGAGGTTGAAAATGTGTGTAAAAACTGGTGCTAGCTTGACTTGTCCTCTGTGCTGAGGCCCTGGTTTTAAGAGACCTTAGGGCATCTGTAATGGATCGGCCTACCGATGGCTTCTTATTCGGATATTGTGTACTGTTTCATTGTCTTGCTTGTTGATAAAACCTGATGTGACTGTTGTGCTATTAGTATTAGTGAAATGCTCTTTTTTACAACATCTCCTCCCTAAACACTCAAACTTGATGAAGTAAATATTTACTTCAACATAGTATAACAAGTTATGGAAGACCATTTTGAATAAACTCAGTTTGAGTACCAGAATTAACAAAAAAAAGCATCAATAAAGTAATTTAATAAAAATATTTTATCAATAAATGTACTTGCTTAAAATGCTGATATTTGGAAAGAAAAACATTTGGTTTTCATAACAATATTTTCATATTTGTTTGTGGTATTCAGCTCCAAGGCAATTTTTCAAGCAAGTAAAAAAGCAATTCTGTGAGTACTCACCTGTAGAATTGTTTTTGTTTTTGCATGGCATGGCCCACTTCGGTGTTTATAACAGATGGGTTATTCCGCCACAAGGTGGCGCAGTAGCACTGCAGAAAGCTGTGGCGCCTCCCGGCTCCCTATAAAAACGGGATGAACCAACAAGTTCCCAGCGTAGACGAGCAGTGAGACAAGAAGCCGGGAGAGAATAAAGGTAAGAATGTAGAAAAGGTAAAAACCCCAATGTAACTTGGAACAATCACCATAAAGAGGCAACCAAGAACAACGATAACAAGGGTGGGGCGAAGCGGGCCGTGCCATGCAAGAACAAAAACAATTCTACAGGTGAGTACTCACAGAATTGCTTTTTTCTTTAATGCATGGCACGGCCCGCTTCGGTATTCATAACAGATGGGATATCCAAAAGCAGTGTCCAAAAGTAGGGTGGGATCCACAAAGAGTAATGGCCAGTAGTTCAAGTCACTACCGCCTAAAGCATCTTGCGGCCAAAAGCAGCATCCGCTGAGACCTTAACGTCAACTTTATAGAACTTAGAAAAAGTATGAACAGAAGAACAAATAGCGGCCTTGCAAACTTGTTCAACAGAAGCTTGGTGCTGAAGAGCCAGAGAAGCACCAATAGCACGAATGGAATGAGCCGTTACCCTAAAGGAAGGAATCTTCCCCTTAGCAGAACAGGTTTGAAACACCTCCTGACGGATCCACGTACTGATAGTGAATGCAGCAGGAGGCAAACCCTTCCTGGCTCAAAAGTGAGAACAAACAGAACATCAGACTTCCTAAAAGTCTTAGTAGTAATCAAATAGAACCCAGAGTCCAGACCCCATCCAGAGAATGCAGAGTCCGCTCCTTGGAATTAGCAGGATTGGGACACGATGACGGCAAGACAATGTCCTGATTGAGGTGAAAAGCAGACACAACCTTAGGCCGGAAATCTGGCTTAAGCCTAAACACCGCCCTATCCTAAAGCCACTCAAAATAAGGAGGCTTGATGGAAAACGCCACTAGCCAAGTACTCGCCTTACAGAAGTGATAGCCACCAAAAAAGGCTACCCTAAGAGTCAAAAAAGGGCAAGGTGGCCTCACGGATAAGCCCAAAGGAAGGCCCCTTTATAGCAGACAACACCAGATTCAGATCTTAGACTGGTAGCAAGGCTTACGGGGTGGACGCATCTGAGAAACACCCTGGAAAAAACATGAACCAGCCGGTGATTGGCAAAAGCTCATTGGAAAAAAATTTCCAGAACTGAAACATGGCCTTTGAGTGTACTAAATTGAAGGTCCAAATCCAACCAAGTTGCAAGAATTCCAGAATCCTGGGAATAGAAAAAACACCCTACAGGGAAGAGACTTGGAGTCCCACCAGGCAATGTAAGCATGCCAGACCGTACGAGGACTTCTTCCTAGCCCTAATCATTGAATCAACAACAGAAGCAGGCAACCTCTTTACCATCAAGATGGAGGTTCCAACAGCCAAGAAGGAGCCACCAGGATGGCTGGTACTCGCTCCTGGGCTATGTTGCGCATAACCCTGCCCAGGAGAGGAAACAGAGGGAACTCATAGAGAAGCCGAACTCCATCCAATGGAATGCCAAGGCACCCGTAGCGAAGACAAGAGGAACCTGAAACAGACACAAAATCTGGAAGTTTGTAATTGTAGCGGGACAGAAACAGGTCCACGTCCCGATGACCCCAGTGGTGAAACAGGGAGAGAAGCGCCCAGTTGTTGAGGGACCATTCCCCCTACTCAGGGAGTCCGCATCTTGGTTCTCCACCCTTGGAATGTAGACCTCTAAGATGCAGGGAACATGCTGTTCCGCCCAAGACAGAATCAGGTACACTCCCTTGAAGGCTCACTTGGCCTGAGTGCCTTACTGATGGTTGATGTAGACATCCACCGTATGTTTGTCTGAGCCGATCTCAACAATCCAATCCTGAAGGTGAGTGGTCAGGTAAGAAGAACCAACCTGATCGCCCTCAGTTCCAGGACGTTGATGGAAGCATGGGCCTCATGTGGGCCCCACCTCCCCTGGAACCTCAGGTAGCTCCAGAAGTCTCCCCAACCAGTCAGACTGGCATCTGCGGCAACTGTCTCCCAGCACGGGGCAGGAAGGACCTGTCCCCCAGAAGGTTCCTGGAGTCTCGCCTCCACAGGAAGTATCGTCCGGCCAGAGGAGACAGAACAAAATCCTGATCCAAGGACGCAGGGTCCCAATCCCAAACTGAGAAGAGATCCAACTGAAGAGGTCTCATGTGAAAACAGGCAAAGGGGACTACCCGAATCAGGACACCATTAGTCCCACCAACTGCATCCCCTGACATTTGTAGGGATGAGGACACGGTAGCAGAGCCCAAACCTGCATCCGAAGACCCTTCACCTTCTACTGAGGAAGGAACACCTTGACCTGAGAGATATCCAGAGTCATACCCAGAAAGATCTCACCAAGGACGGGAACAGAGAAGACTTGGCATGGTAGATTACCCAGCCGAGGGATTCTAGAGTGAAGGCCACCGTCTGAGTGACCTGCTCGACCTGAGGAAAGGACTTGGCCACAACCAGGATGACGTCCAGGTCAGGAATGATGCGGATGCCCTGGTTCCTTAGCAGAGCCATCAACCCTACCACTACCTTGGTGAACAGCCAAGGTGACACCGAAGGGTAGAGCCACTAACTGGTAAAGCTGATTCTCCAGCGCAAACCTTAGAAATCTCTGATGACCCAGAAAGATAGGCACAGAAAAAGAAGCATCCTTGATGTCCACAGTGGTCATGAAGTCATCCAGGCGAAGGGTACTGACAGCAGCGTAACGTCTTCAAGCAAAAGTGTTTGAATCTGACAATCTTGTTGAGGCCCTGCAGGGCCAGAATGGGCCTCAAAAGCCTTCCTGTTTGGGGACTTATGAAAAGACTACTGACTCTAACAGTCAAGGAACTGCCAGAAGCACCCCATGAGCAGACAGGGGGTGTAAAAAACATCCAGGATCTGATGAATCCTGGGGGCAGCCAGGCTACAAACTCTATCATGCAACCGGAGGATAGGAGCTGCTGAATCCACCGGTCTGAGACGTGAAGCCTCCCTAGATGAGTAAAAAGCCAAGGCCACCCCCCCACCCAGATGGGTGAGGGCGCCCCTTCATGCCTGAGGGGGCTTGGGAGAGGGTTTGGGCTTAGCATTCCAGGAAAGACCGGGACGACCACAGGATCTGCCACGGCCCCATGAATCCTTGCAGCCACTAGAGAAGAGGGAGCCACGACCTCCTCTGGGAGTACGAAAGGAAGGGGGGGGACAGAGGACCCCCGAAAGGGCCGAGACTGCCTCCTATGCTGAGGCAGCATGCCATCCTTGGCTAAAACATCAAGACGCTCCCCAAAAAGCCGCAGCCCCGCGAAGGGGAGACCAGTGAGAGCTTTCTTAGCCGCAGCGTCAGCTGCCCATTGGCGCAATCAGACAGAGCAGCGCATAGCCACCAAGAGGGCAGAGGCCCTACCGCTCAGCCGCACAACATCATCCATAGCAGTAAGGATAAAGGCCACAAAATCAGAGCAAAGTAAGAGAGTCCTATTTTCCTCTCCCCCCCCGCTACCAGCAGTAGCGCCATCATGAAGACGCTTGAGCAGCTTCTTAAGGGCAATAGCCATGATGGCGGCAGCACGGGCTGGGCGCAATCCAGCCCCCACACAAGTAAAAGCATGGCAGGCCAACTGATCCATGCGCCTGTCCTCACTGTCCCTCAGAGTGGTAGTGTCAGGGGAAGGCACGACTGAAATATTGGACAAGGCTAGCACGGGAGTATCCACTTCAGGGGGAAATGACCACCTCTTAACAAGATCAGCAGGAAAGGGATACCTTTTATCCAGACCCTTAGGCACAGCAGGCAGCCTGTTAGGATGTTCCCATTCTTTAAGCACCAAGGTGGTGAAATGTTCCTGCTCGGGAACTCTAGACGCTGTTTACCAGGGCGAAAAGCTCCCCCTGCTTCCTCTTAGCTACCTCAGAGGCAGCAATGTGCAAAATTTCAAAAATATGTGACAGTAGATTATCAGTATCCTCAGGGTACCATGATTCTTCTCCGGACGCAGACCCAGGGTCACTATCGCAACCCTCCTGCTGGTTCCCAGAGGAGTCAGAATCCTGGGAAAGCTCTTCCATCACAAGGGGGTGACATTCACCAAGATCATCAATCCCCACATACACCTCAGGAAGAGGGGAGGATCTGGGATCCAGGTGCCGCTTCTTACCAGAGGCCTTCCTAGGAACAGACCTGGCAAGCTGCTTCTCAATGTTGGCCACCCTCAGAGCCAGATCAGAGCGTGACTCCCTGCTAACGTCCACCTCATTGGGGCCCAATTGCAGGAGCGGGGGAGTAGGTGAAGCCGAGGGATGCGCAGAGCTGGGAAGCGAAGCAGGCAAACCAGCTTGGTGCGCAAGGACACTTTCAGCGCACGGCACGCACACCGTGACACTGTTACTTGCAGGGGATATACCACACATGGAACACAGCCGGGCTTGCCCCGAAGGGCCCCCAAGCACGCTATCCCCAGAAGCCTCCATATGGTGATTTACACAGGCACAATAGGCCAGCGGTGGGTAAAGACTAAGACAGAAGCCACCCGGGATGCCCTCCCACGGGATGCCCCCAGAAATATTGAAGGGGGGAAAGAAGGGGGAGGAAGGAGCGGAGCAGGGAGAAACCACAACCCAAGGGTATCCTACCTGAAAGACATGAGTGAAAAGACACATGAGCAACCCGCAGCAAATACCCCTATTCAATAAACCCCCCCCCCCCCAAGGGGGACTCACGGACCAAAGACACCGCAGGGTCACTCGGGCACAGACCACTGGATAAGGCGACACACCGGAGGAAGCAATGCTGCAGTCAGGAAGGGAGAAAGCCAGACACGCAGCTCGTCCGAAATGGTGCCGGTAGAGGTACCTTGAGGGGCGGGCCGCAGGGGGACGACGCGATATGTGTCATCACCCTGCCCCACCCCCCAAAAAGTGCAAAAAACGGCGCACACGTGACCCGGCCGGCGCCATGACAAAGTAAAATCACCTCAGGCTATAGCGCCCACAGCCGCAGAATGCAGTACAAAGTGGTGCGGCCGCTAGAAACACCACAAAAATACACAAAAACATAAAAAAAACACAGATATCACCACTCGTCGCCACCGCCCCCCCCCCCCCCGAACGAAGACAGAGAGGGGGAAGGGAGAGAGACGAGAAGACAGCGGCGAGCAGCCATGGCCGGGGGGAACCCCAAAAATGAAAATAAGGGGGCACAGTCCCCGAGCAACTCACCCCATCAGAAGCCTGGACAGAAACTCTGCATCCCTATTGGGCTCACCATAAAGCCTATGGCCGGCTACCCTTTGTGGTACAGGGTCTACGGCTTGGAGCAGTGCTCCTGGAGCACCTAGTGCTCTTCTACCTTCATCCGATCTGTCAGCCGAGGCTGGGAGGCAGTGAGGGTCCGGAAACGGATGGAAATAGACATGCAGGGCAGCAGGCTTGGTTGCCCCGCTCACCTGTGCAAGAGAGATAGCCATCTTCTAACTTGGGAACTTGTTGGTTAATCCCGTTTTTATAGGGAGCCGGGAGGCGCCACAGCTTTCTGCAGTGCTACTGCGCCACTTTGTGGCGGAATAACCCATCTGTTATGAACATCGAAGCCGAACAAAAAAAGTTTTATTTAGGCAGGGAAGAACACTATTAATATACTAAACTGTACTGTGTGCAAATATCAAAGATATCAAAAATTGAAGATCTATATACCTTCTATTTTTATTAGTTGTTAAATATAGGCTCCACACTGCCAGACAAAATTTTGTTGTAGCTTTTGGTCTGAAAGGTGTTCATCCGGACCAGGCAAAACTGTAGGCTCCAGTGAGTATTCTTTGGCTCTTGTAACATGTGCTTTCTTTAAGATTACAGGGAAAGTCCAGTTTTCACTATCTGCAATATGTTACTATTGGCAACTGTACACCAAGATCTACAAGAAGAGAGAAGTGAATCCTGAACACACAGAACGCTGCTACTATGACTACTGCTACTGTGAGGGAACTTACTCAACCTTATACATGCCCGGCAGCATTTCATCGAAAGTGGACATTCCCTTTAAAGGTATGTGTTCAACTGCTGCACTCAGAGGGTTTAATTAAATGTAATGTTCTGCTCTAGCCTTTCCATCTTGGAAGAACTATTGGCTGGACTTTGAAACATGGCTGAAGTATTTTTGGGACCTAGGTATGAATCTTGAAAGCAAATGTTATCCTTGAGGGTTATCTGATCAGGAACACTGTTCAAAGAGAAGAAAATGATATGCTATGAATTAAAGAATGCCCCCCACACACATAACCCCCTGGAGCGTCCATAAATCTTACCTTAACCTTAGTCCACCGACGAGAGTCCAACACAGCGAACTAAGGCAGCGCTCGCCAAACGTTGTGCTGAATTCCCATCTGTGGACTAAGGTTAAGTTAGGGGTATTCTGGGGGTTACGTGCGGGGGGCTTCAATATTCTGGATGACCCCCCATACTGTCATTAAGCGGTAGAGAACAACACCTGTGCCGCATGGGTGTTGGCCAACTTTAAATTAATAGTATAGTGTACAGTAGTGGTCGCACTCTAAATTCTAATGCAATAAGGGAAAGAGTTATAGAACAGTCGCCAAGCCTTGTAGTTCAATGCTGCCACTTCTAAACAAAGGTTTCCTAGAACAGCAGAGCTGGGTTGATTCAGCCTTAAGTAGTGTCCTATAGCACACACTATACACATATCATATTATGGGTTACATATAGAAAAACAAAGGTAGTTGAATGGGTTGATTCAGCACAGGTCATCCACATTGTACATAGGTGATCCTTGGGACATTTTGCACATGTGTGGGTGATTCGAACCACTCATCAATGATCATGCCAGTAGCTGATGGGGAGCCCTGGACACACCTAGATGAGCATTGGACTTTTTTCACACGTTTTTTAACTTGCAATACATTACAAGTGCTGAACAAGCATTTTTTTTTGCATTAAAGAATCACATGAAAAATTAAACAAGTACATTGTATGCTTCTCAGACAGTAGTTAATTACATAACAGATTGTGCTTAATCTACCCTTTTGTGTCTGAAGTTGAGCTATGCCAGTTTTTTCTGGTTCAAGTCCAATCTGCCCTTTATCAGACATTGCTTGGTGAACTCACAACACCATGTATTGCCACAAGAGATTTTTATAAAATACATGGAGCCTTAAAAAAGTCTCTCTTTACAGAAGACAAAGATATATAACACAAATTAGAAATAAATCATGATCATTCACAATCATAATGTTGTATTATTTGTGGTTAGTTCTTCCAAGTAGAATGTTCTGAGCTACGTTATAAGGCCATGCCAGCTGAGAATCCAAAGGATTTAAGATTTTTTGCACGTATGCTTTAGGCTGTTTTTTAAACATTATATAATAGATTATATAAGAACAGGACAGTTTAAAATGGCTCAACTCTAATTATGAAACAAAAACACATACCTTCAAATTCTAGAATAGCTGTTGTGTTTTAATTTTTTAATTTACAGTGCTTATAAATTTACGCACCAAACATTTAGACTTTATGCCAGTGTTGCAAAAAGTACTTTAATTTTATAGTACATCAGAGCAAATCAAATTGCTTCTGTTTTATCCCCAAAGTAATAATATTTTAGTTTTTAAGTAACTTTCATCATTTATTTCTCAAATACCTCTTGAGTTAATTAGCAGATGTGAGTAATATAAGTAAATTCATAGAAGAATGTTCATTAAGACACCTATTCAAATAGAGTTCAGTCTTACAGTACCACCTGGACCCCTTCCATAGGTCCAGGTAAAGAAAAAAAACAAAGGGGTCCAAGTGGCCTCAAAATGTCCCTCTCTTTTATAGAATACCGAAGTTGAAGTGTGGCAATGGACAAATTGCACAGCACATCACAGCACAGCATGCAAATGTACAACAAACACATGACTGGTGTTTTGCTTTAGCTCTAATATTTTTGACAGTAAATTTTAATCCCATTCATAGTCCACAAATGGAATTCATTTTTCTTTGTCATGCCACTGTATTAGTGTACTGGAGAATTTTCTGACACTTAATGTTAAGGAAATGTCTTTCTGGTCCGTTTATTAATGAAGTCCCTTATTCTGCAAAGTACTGTTTAGGATCCAGGAATTGTACTACTTGGCTGCCCTGCCTTTATTGCTGGCATCTGTGTTTTTATGGGCTTATTAATCCAGGTAGTAAGTGATTCAAGGTAATTCCAGGTACCAGTAAGTATAAAATCCAAATTTTTCTCACCCACTGGCTACATTTTTGGGCTGTGATTAGCTGTAAAAAAAAGCAGGAAACTTTGAGAAGTCTGCCTCATACACCTGGGTAAGAAATAATTTGAAGCAACACATGTAAAGTAATGCCCCCAATATATATATATATATATATATATATATATATACATTTTCATCCCATCGCTTCTTATATATGTATACACATATATATATATATATATATATATATATATATATATATATATATATACTCAATACAATACAACATTATTTACTATTATTTAAATAAAATGGGAAACCTGATATCAGATATTTTTAGCCTTCAAATACACTATGAACTACAACTATACAACTACAACATAAAATGTCTTGTTTGCAATTTTTCAGTGCTTCATATGTGAAAAAGATTTGAAGAAAATCATATTGCATGTAAAATCACGATCCTTCCAGTTACAACTGTGCTACATATCTATTGGTAGACACCCATTCCCGCCCAGGAGACCCCCCAAACTGAAAATAAAGGAGGCCCCTCCTTCCCTTCGAACCGGTAAAGGGGTCTCAAGGAAAAACAAACACACATTAAAAAGCCCTTTAATATCCCACACTGCCCATCCCTGCTTCTGGAAGCTTGAAGTGAGTAGCAGAAGCTGGGCATGGGGCAGAGGATTCCTCTGCTCATTTTGGGCTTTGTCGCTTCCTCCAATTAAACCGGAGTGAGCTGACGTCAGCACATTCAGCAGTTTATAAGGCCTCTCCCTGTGGCAGGAAGTGGGATGTCAGAAGCCAGTCCGGAGGGCAGAGGAGACCCCTGGTACTGGATCCTGAATGAAGGTGAGCTTTGTTTTGCCCTAGCAGGGAGAAAATGTCAGGCATGTAGAATCTATGGGCTTAGCACTTAATGGAAGGCAAAGCAGGCCCAAATATTCTACATGCTTTACATTTAAAGGGTAAAAGAACCAGTTGCAGAGGCCTTATATTCTCAGAGTCTGAAGTATTTTTTGCTTTTTGGAATGCAAACTGAGTATTATGATAGCCCATCAAATACAGAATTATTTTTTATCCCTGTATCAATGCCACCTGCTGCTGTGCCTCATACCAAACTGATTGACCACTTTAAATATGGCTATTTCCATGCCCAAGGAACAGAGGTTTTCTGGTGGATCATGAAAGGCCTACTAATCTCATGACAAGGTAGTTTATGGAAAACATTTTACCAACCCTTCACACAGAAAAAAACACTCAGATGAGTGGTCATAGCAGACCTAACACCAAGTGGAGTGATAGCCCCCAAAGGTCAGGATTTTTTACTTCCGTGGCTGTGCTTTGTGGAATGAGCATTGTGTAATGTCACCCAGTATGCAGCTGCTGCTCTCACACAATCACTTCAATTCATGAATAAATCGATGCAGCCGGCGTGACCCCGAGGCCACACCCCGGAAAATTGTGGGATACATATACCTCCTGGGGGCAGCAAGATGGCCGTGTGGGAGAAAGATTTGCATTCTTATCAGTTACCTTTATTATTTTCTATTTTAGAAACAAAAAAACAAAAGAAACAAAAACTGACTTTCAGTCTGCTTTAAAGTCAGTCAAATCATTTCAAAGAAAGTACTAGGTTCTAAGCTGCAGAGCTTTTCAAGCATCTAATGTTGCAGAAAATGACATTTTGTTGTGGAGGCCAATTTGTCGCTAGCACCTTGTAGCGCCAGTTTAGCGTCTGCAGAGAGAGGCTATTAGGGCCTCAGCCGCAATGCCGGCCACAAGCAGATGGCACTGTTAGTGTTCGGCGTTGTAGGCTATCCCTGGTGCTGAGTCTTGTTTTTTTTTTTTCTTCAATGGAGCTAGCAACAGGTAGCACCAGCGGGGAGGGCCAGAACTAATTTGCATTTAACATGTAAATGAACAGCGCCAGCATGGGCGCTGAGATACCATGATATTCAGGCATACAGCGCCATGTGCAACACAAAAAAAGGCTTTAACTGGGGATGGCAGCACAGTGACCAAGAAACAACACATGAAATGACATTGGGAACATACAAATGATATGACACATGATTGGCATACAGGAACATGCAAGTTAGCAGCACGTAACCTAAGTACAATAATGAATGAAAACAACATTCTGAACAGGCCAGGGATCTTGTGTCGATTGACTGAGTTAAAATATCAAGTCACCAGAAAAATGGGACTGGAAAGGCTAATTGATGTCAATGAGAGAACTACACGTGGAGGCTGATTCATTAGTAACGCCAGGTATCGGCAGAAGAGCGTCTGTATAGCAGCATTTAGAGCGACCGCTAGTAGACGCTGTAACAGAGCGCCTCAGTCGCTGTAGTAACCTGGCCCCCATTGATGAATGAGATGTATGTTGGGCGCTCTAACACCAGTACAGCGCTGCAGGGAGCAAAAGGTAGCGCCAGCTCAGTGTGAGCGACTCGCATCACTTCACACCATACTTATCAAACACACACAGACACACAGCGTCGGTGCTCTAAATATGGTCGCTATTTCATAGAGCGCCAGACGCTGTGTGATTACAGTCTGTTTTTGACCACATATACACCTGTAACAAATGGAATGACATTGTTTTAGCACTGTGACATTAACAGACCCATAATGACAATTCTGCATAAAAATATAAAAAGTCAAAAAAGTTTCTAAAAGTGTTTGTTTGCAGCCAGAAGAGGTCACACAATGATTTGAGCAAAAAAAAAAGTCAAACACGCTGTTTAAACAGAAGCAAATGAACGGCCTTTGAAATGTATGGGAGAGCATCAGTGAGCGAAAGGTAATACATGGCACTCTGGAAGCTAGAGCACCGGTGCTATACACTGAGCTGCCTGTAATAATACATGGAACGCTACATGGCGCTGTTAGAGTCACTCACCAGATTCGCTTTCATAAATGTGGTTTTGCGTACAGCGCCCGGCGTTCACCAGACGCTGCCTGCCACTACTAGGCACTACCTGGCGCTATCCCTTCTTGAATAACCCCCTAAGTGTCTGATGTGGTGTGGCACTGTAGGGAACAGAGCGCTGGCACTAACAAAGCACTCAGATTTCTTGATACATGGAACGCTATATGGTGCGCTAAACCATAAATAAATAAATCATAAATATGACTTGCTGATGAAGCTCACTAAAAACACCAGTCCCTATGGTTAAATAAACCCCCGATATGCTTCATGATTAGGTTTTTCAAATTGAGAACATTTCCATGTGAGGACTAGCTGTTTAGTAAAATAAATCCTTTCGAAAGGGTAAAGTAAAGCTATCTATGCTTGGGAAACCATTGTCAAAACATTTCAATTATAACTGGTGGCAAAAAAAATGAATGTTTCTATCTTTCCATTGATGTGAATTATTCTTGCTCATATATATTACAAAATAATTGTGTATTTCAGGCTATAAGCCTTAGATTTATTGCGGACTTTGGAATATATTGCATGCCCCTCCAGCCATAAAATAAATTATGGACAGTGGACAAAAGGCAAATTTTATTTCCTCGAATAATGGAATTTTGAACATATATTCAGCCGCTTCACATTACATTCATTCTGTATTGCTTATTGGGCAACACAAGAAAATCACTTTAGAGGCGAGATCTAATTAGCACTTGAAACTTTTCACAACCTAATAACATAAAAAATATTATTATTGAAAAATCTGGAAAGTGTTACATTACAGACATTAAATGCAGCACAAATGAATTTTTATCATCTATGCGCTCAATAGGCTGCTGTTCTTTTCATGAATAAATTTCCTGCTATTCCTTGTATAGTCAAACGTAGCACACAGAATAAATGAAAAGATAATTAGTGATTCAGTCAATTGAATATGATCTTGTTTGTCACTTTTAGACAGTATGGACTGCAAGATTCTCTCTTAAACCCCTATAAACCTATTGTTTGATCATTTTAATGTAAACCTGGCAGCTAGAGACTTCTGTGCATGCAGTAACTGCCAGGCTCCTATTGGAATTAGTAAACTGCTTTGAGTGTAAGATCTGGTGACCAGGTTACTTAAAGTGTAATTGGAAGGATTGCCAGCCAGGAACTTGGATAAAACCCATCCAAATAGCTTTATTTTGTAATAATTATTACAATCCGTAGAAATGCAAGCACCTCATGAAAAAAAATCACATTTCCTGAAACGTCTACGAGTTTAGGACCTCTGAGTCCTCACTCATGACATAAATCATACAAAAGTTTATCTTTGATAAGTAACCTCATACCAAAAAATAAAACGTGCGCACGAGATCATTAACCAATCCCAAATGGGATACAAACACTAATAACAATTAAATGGTTGACTGAATATGGACACTTACGCTCTCCCTTCTGTTCCTGAAAGCTTTCCTACAATACCACCCTGGGATGTGCTATACAAATAACTGGTAGTGCGCACACTCTGAGACAAGGGAAAGAGAAGCCATGTATGATGTACGCTGCCGTATCCCGCCCTAGTGGCTATGTATACTTGGCTGGCCCTCCTCAGAACGGCCAAAGCGGAAGCATATGTGTGAGCTCAGGCCCGCCAGCCCCACAGACCAGGGCCACATTAGCGGCCCAGCCCAGCGAAGCGTGCAGCATACATGGCTTCTCTTTCCCCTGTCTCGGAGTGTGATGCAGGGTGGTATTGTGGCGAAGCTTTCAGGACCAGAAGGACCAGAATAACAATCAAACATTTAATTGTTATTTGTGTGTGTATCTCATTTGAGATTGGCTAATGACCTAGTGCACAGGATTTTGGATTTTTGGTATGAGGTTACTTAAAGCGGACCTTCACTCTGAATAAGAGTCTATCTTATATGTTTCCCCCACCCTGTACATACAGATTGCTCACATTAAAAATCATCCTACCTGCATCTACTGCATGTTATGAGCCTTTAAACATCCAAGATGGCGGCTTATGGAAGCCGCCATTTTATCAGGCAGCCTGCAAACAGGAAGTGCCTGCAAACAGGAAGTGACTGTGCTACTCTGCATTCTGGGACTGCTGACCTTTCCCTGACCCCAGCTCTGCTCTGTCTGAGCAAAGCACTGCTATAACCCGCCCCCTGTACCTTATCCCACTCTCCTCTCCTCAGTAAGCGTGATGCTTCTGAGTCAAGATGGCGGCGCCCGTATCCTAAATTCCTGAATAGAGTTGCAGCCCAGTGGGGGAAAGAATAATAAGTTAGTGACTAAAAATGTAAAATATATTAATTTTAGATGCTGGGGAATCGTTTTTTAAGAGTTTGGGCTTTTCATTAAATCATGGTGAAGGTCCGGTTTAACAAAGTGAAGCTTTTGTATGATTTATGTCATGACTAAGGCCTCAGAGGTCTAAAATGCATAGACGTTTCAGGAGATGTGGATTTTTTCCTTGAAGTGCTTGCATATCTGTGGATTTGAATAATTTTTAATAAATACAGCTATTTGGATGGGTTTTATCTACGTTCCTGGCTGGCAATCTTACACGCTATAACTGATGGAGCAGCCAACCAGTCAGCAAGGCTCGCAGCCTGTGCCGGTGTACAGTTTACACATTAAGGCCCCTAGGGGCCTTAATGAGGATGTGGCCTTTACACCTTTCTTAGGGGGCACTTAATTTAGTTTAGTTTTCACTATTGGGCTGCTATTTGATGTCCTAAGTTTATTAGTTTAATTGCTTTTTAGTTTGTTTGTGGGCATTGTTTTTGCCCCAGGATATGTATTTCCTCACAATTATATCACGTGGTCATTAGCTTTTTCTTTTTGCACTTGTTTTTTATTAATTTCTAGACACTGTATTCGGTTGATTAAATAATAATTTCAAATGTTTTATATTACACTATTAATCACAATTATTTTTAGTCCTTATATAGGGGGTCAATCAAGCCACACTACCATCTTGAATCTTTGGAGGCTGAAGATCAGATCCATGGATGGAAGAAATGTAGTTTGGGTTTCCATTAGTGTGAAGAATGGATATGGAAACCATCTACTATATAGAAAACTCTTCCTGTATCTGTATGTGCCTTCCTTCCCTTTCCCCCCCCCCTTCCCCCCCTCCTTCCCTCCCTATCTTTCCCCCCCTTCTCCCCCCCCCTCCCCCCTCTCCCCTCTCTCCTTTACCCTTCCCGTATCCCTTGATTGGGATACTAATAAGCATAAAGTAAACTCAGGGTACCATCTACTGGGCCAGAACCACATTACGTCCTGTCTGTTCCCCCGTTTAGAGACTTAGAAATCCTCTTTGTATCAGGGTTAGAGTCACTTATATTGCCCCCTATTGAGCTTTTTTGAGGATGGTGAATAACTAAAGATTATGCATATATGTTTGCATATGTATATATATGGATGCATATCTGTGCATATATACACAAGTGAATACCATTTTGTACTAATTACATCCCCTTTGATAGTATCCTCTAGAATTTACAATAAGACATTGTGTAATAATAGACCAGAGTTTCAAGTATTTGTACATATATAGATATTTTGTGATGCCTGTTGTAGATATTATGAGAATGAATGGAGATCATTTTGTACATGTAATTGTTATTGTTATTGTATCTATAACATATCTTCTTCTCCCTGTTATGTGTCCTTTCTGTCCCCTGCGCCTGTCAGTGTGTGCGGCGCGTCGGCGTGTGCGCGCTCTCGCATCACCCCGTCGGGGTGCGTGGGTGCGGGCGGCGGCGCGCTGTACCCGCGCAGGCGCACTTTATAATTGCCTCCTCTGTTGCATATTGTTCCGTCTTTCCCCCCCCCCCGCTGCTGCTGGAGATCTTAAATTGCGTCCAAGAGATGGACCTTTAACCTGATGGACAGTTATAATCTTTATTGAGTCCCAAATTCACGCATGCGCATTGCGCTCGGTGTAGTGTGTGGGAATGAGAGAGAGAGAGGGGGGAGGACCGGGCGACCCTTCCATCGCTGGCTGCGCCTTTCTCTGGTACTGCTGTGTGACGCACTTCCGGCCGGGTGCGTCGCATGACA
Source organism: Gastrophryne carolinensis (assembly GCA_027917425.1). Lineage (NCBI taxonomy): Eukaryota > Metazoa > Chordata > Amphibia > Anura > Microhylidae > Gastrophryne > Gastrophryne carolinensis. The sequence continues at coordinate 222,361,641 of CM051234.1, forward strand.
GTGCTGGAACGCAGGCCTGTCGGCGGCGCACTTCCGGCCGGGTGCGTCGCATAGCAGGAACGCTTGGCTCGGTTATTCCGGGCCAGGTGTGGCGGTGATTGGGGGGATTGCGCGGTGCCGCCCCACACTACACCGAGCGTGTGGGGGGAGAGAGGGGGGAGGTGGGTACAATGAGATCTAGGTGCAGCAGATATTCACCTTGATTGGAGGAACCATTGTTTTGATTGGACAGACCGGACATATATAGGGAAGGATTAGAACCCCTGTTACTTAGTCGCCCTGAGGAAGCAGTGCTGCGTCACTGCGACACGCGTTGGCGGGGTATTACAGGGGTAGGCCCAGTGGTACGTCTTTTATTTCCCATGTTACTATGATTGTTCCATGTCTCTTTTTACTCTCTGGGCTGGCTATTGCTGACTAAATTTGTATTTGTATTGTTCATTTCGGATAGCACAAGTTTCTTTGCACAGGCACTTTAATATTGTGGGATGATATTGGCACAATTATGTAAATATATATATTAATTATTTTTGCACATATGGTAGATACACTATTTGGATACACATTTTACATATATATAGACTTTTTGATATTTTTTATAGTGTAGCTATCCAGCCCTGTTTACATATATTTATTGGAACTATGAAATTATGATATTGTGATATGGTACCCTGTTGACCCCCTGTGTTTGTTTTTTGTAGTATTGTGATATGTGTTTTTTAATATGTATTGTGTGGTGTCTCTTAGAATCATGTACAAAAATTTAATAAATTGATTATTTTTTACATATCATAAAGGTAGTGCCCTATTACTTTACTTTCCATCTGTCTTGGTGCTAATATATTTTGGGTGTGTGGGGACCCTAGATAAAATACAGTTTACACATTAAGGTAGCTGACTTTCCTTTTTATTACCTTAATGTTTAAACTGTAGTTGGCAGGTCATGCCTGAATAGATACATTCTTTTGTTAAAATGTCATCTGCTGGAATCCAGGCTAGTCAAACATAAAAATAATCTGATGGCAAGGTAATCTATACCTGCTTCAAAGTGATTTCCTGGATGCATGCTTCATTCAGAGTACCATAGATCACTGGACGATCAACAATCTGCACATGCAATCCCAAACATTGCTATCCACGGCATAATATGAATGCAGTTGTCGGAAAGAGGAGCTCAGGGGTTCAATCAGATGCTAGATTTTGCTGCACATTGTGTTGTCTGCTTTTGGCTCCTTGACCTTTTTTGACTTTGCTTTGTTGAAAAATAACACTGGGGGAGATTGCATGAAGCTATGCCCCTGAGTTTAAGGGGTTGAGGGGTTGGCATTGGGGTTCGAAAAATCCTGGTGCTCATCAGCATGGGCTGCAATGTTACTCAAGGAGAGCCCCAGAAACCTCTGGAAGAGTACCAGACCTGATCTGAAGGGCATATGGGCTCTGGTATGCCACCTTATTTAGAGGCCGGACGTTTGGCCTTCAAGCCCTGGGAATACTAGCCTTTATCATTTTTTTAGTAACTAGTAAGAAAGAAACTAAAAAAGTACTAAATGCAGAAGATTAGAGACTATCTGGCTGATGTGGATGAAAAGTTGTTTGGCTCAACACTGTTGATGGGAAATATGGGCTTATCCCCCTGTAAATTTAGTATCAGTAGTCTGATGACCTAACCTGTGCAGATTGCTATCCAAAACTAAATAAACCTTTTGCCCACATCTTCAGTTTCATTATACTATGGTTACAACACTGAAATATATGCAGAAGTGAAACAGTGCTCATCTACCACAGGAAAAGGAAATCAATATTACATTTACTGTTAGAAAGCTCCTGTAATGTCTTCAGATACTCACCCCCAGACACATCTCATCACTGTTTCTACATTGATGTGTTTGATATTGAACCAATTACCAGCCTATTAAACTCTGAGCAAAAAAAAAATAAACCTTGAAATGCTTGTTCATTTCCAAGTTAGTTCCTAAAAGATTTGGGCTTTGATTTACTAAAGTTTTTCTGGGTTGTGCCAGTATTTGCTATATGAGCTGCACAACAGACAACACTCATATAACCAAAGCTATTTTCCCCTAAGCATGCTCAAACTCTACATTAGTACTGTGCTTTGCATTCTAGGAACACATTGGTTAAGGTACTCTACTTTACCTAATTTACTTGTGAAAATATATCCTTGTACATAAAATTATACCAACTTAAAGCGGACCTTCACTCCCACTTCCCACACCCTGTACATACAGATTGTCCACATTAAAAATCATCCTACCTGCATCTACTGCATGTTATAAGCCTTTAAACATCCAAGATGGCGGCTTATGGAAGCCACCATCTTATCAGGCAGCCTGCAAACAGGAAGTGCCTCCTGACTGTGCTGCTCTGCATTCTGGGACTGCTGACCTTTACCTGACCCCAGCTCTGCTCTGTCTGAGCAAAGCACAGCTATAACCCACCCCCCTGTACCTTATCCCACTCTCCTCATTAAATGTGACGCTTCTGAGTCAAAATGGCGGCGCCCGTATCCTAAATTCCTGAACAGAGTTGCAGCCCAGTGGGGGAAAGAATAATAAGTTAGTGACTAAAAACTTAAAATATATTAATTTTAGATGCTGGGGAACCGATTTTTAAAAGTTTGGGATTTTCATTAAATCACGCTGAAGGTCCGGTTTAATGTTCTACCATACTAAGATCCTAAATGGTAATCAAAGAAGTCAAACAAACCTGGGCTGTGCTGCACCTAAAATTGAATAAAAGTAAATATGGGTCCATCTCTATAGGCACCACGATGCACCTTTACTAAACATATTAATTTACACCCTGGTAACACCCACACACAATAATGAAATGCCAGTATACAGCAATATCCAACATTGGAGTGTATTCGACTTTAGTTATCCTTAAACAAATAAGATTTGTATGAGCCTTAGGTGAGCCTCATGTGATAAGTATGTAACAGTTGCCCCTCCTTTCTGTTTTTCCATGACCATGCTTCAAAGGGGGGTTGCACAGTCAACTCTGTTCTTTAGTGCTCTCAGTAGGAGCAAGCCCAATGTCTGTGACCAATGTGACTTTCTGGCAGCACTAAGAGGCTTCCTACTGCACCTACAGTGCATTGCAGACGATGGAGGAGTCATATCAGACAGACTTCAGGTGAGGTCCTTGCTGCCTTATTTTTGCTATTTCTTGGACCTTCTCTTCAATAAACTAGGTCCCTAATGAATACCTAGAGTTTACGTTTAGGCTGCTAAACCCCTATTGTGGAACAGCATGCAAATGCTGCACCCCCCCCCCCCCGTACTGCATGGGAGAAACCATTTTGCGACACACCTGCTTCTGAAAAATCCAGTCCCACAGTCAAAATACTTTGCAGTCATCCCTTATTACTAGCCAGACAGCCATCAGCTGTAATTATTCTTCATTGCTCTGCTAAGAGCAGAGAGCTACTACAAACATTGTTTCAACTGTTTGAACGCTCTGTGTCTGCCAAGCACATAACTAGGATACAAGGTTATGATACATAGTACATACATACATAGTTTCACACACACACAAACACACACCATTCCTTTTCAACAGCCGTTAATCCAGTGGGTCTGTGTGCAGCATAAATACGATGCTGCCAGTTATTCGGAGGCAAATATATTACTCAGTTTGGTGTGGACTGCTGCTAGCACAGCTCCCCCTCAAGCTCTTTCAAATAGCATACACCACTGATCATCCAAAGGGGGGGTGTAGGGTCATTTACTAAAATTTATTTTTGACTGGTGGTCTGCTTTCAATGGAATTTTTGAAAGTGTATATTTTTTGTGCCAAAACAATGTGCTCTTGGTGCACTTGGTGTACATTGCCAATAGCAACAGATGAAAACTGTCTCCATAAAATGCACATTTGCTAACATTAGAAAAGATAAAAAATGCTAAATCAGCTCAGCATCTTTAAGGCATCGTTTTGCCATATAAAAATATACACTTTAAACAATTCTATTGAAAGTGGACTTACCCCTTAAATTCTGTAAACTGTCTAAAATGAAATAACTTTCTAGATTTTTACTCGCCGGGTCATAATTGATGCTGGACAGAGCACCATGGCATGGAGTCTTGTCCACCTGCCTTTCTGGTAAGATACTACAGCAGTCTCATGCTCACACTTCACTATATGCTTAAGAACAGTGGGGAGTAGCCCTGGAGTATGGGGAGGTCAAGGTGTCAGAGAGTCACTGCGCAGTGCAAAAGTCAACATCCCTTATTAGAGAAGGTGCTGGCTGTCAAGTGTTTGTGCAATAGATGATGATCCAGATGGGAAAAGTTATTGCTCACTAAAGGGTGGCATAAGGGGGGTAAAGTGTTTGTCACAATGTGGGTGCAGGTCAGCTTAAAACTTTATCTATATGGGAAGCTTTGTCTTGTGACACAGGCTTCCCCTGCTGCTTACTTAAATGCCTCATTGCACTTTGTGCACTGGTGCTAAGAAAATGTGCCATTGGGAGGGTAAAATGATCCGGTTGCTGCTGGAGAGCCAGATCTGTTGGAAGGAGAACATGCATAGTAGTCAGTGGCAGCATAGTACAGCACAGTACTGTATACAGAGACATCATTGCTAAAAGCACTGAATACAGACCTGAAAGATTTCTACCTTATGCTGCATCACTCCCACCTGCTGTGCAATGTATCAAGCAGAAATAGTAGAGATGGGGGAACCCGAACTACAACCCATCAACCAGCTTCACCTAAGGGTATGCTCAACTCAGTGGAGCAGCAGTGCCATTTAAATTTAGCACTTGAAAGTGTCTTCACTCTTAGGAGCTGGTGGCCACTGTTCTGTAGCCCTGGCTTGGGCCAAATTCAAACACTGCTGCCACTTCACCGCTGAGAGGAAGAGGATCACAGGCTGAGGTAAGTTATAGCATCATGCTTACTGCTGCACACTCTGTGCCCCCTCCATGCCACAGCCACCCCCACCAAAGTTCGGGTCCTTTTCAACTTGCCGAACCTGAACTTTGGGGGTTCGCCAATCCCTAATCAATAGTGTTGAATGAATCCTCTAAAGTTCGGGTATAGCAAGTTCAGTTCGGGTGGCCAAACTTGCCGAACCGTAGACCACATTAAAATCATTGCGGACCCTAAGAAATGTGATGGCAGGTATGGGTGTGGGGGCAGAGTTAGCAGCTGGAAGTGGTCTGTAACTTACTTGAGCCCCGCAATCCAGGTCCCTGCTTCCATTGCACTGGCTTGCAAATTCTCTATGACTGGGGTGGGGGCCACATCATGGGGTTCAGGTAAGTTACAGTATAGTTCCAGCTACTAACTCTGCATAGGTAAGCTGGTTGATGGTGCTTAGCAGCCCACCAACCAGCTTTTTCGTGTTCGGGCTGAGCGACAAACCTGAACACGAACTTCTGGCTGTATTCATGTATGCTTACGGATTTGGAAAACTTAATTTGCAAAGTTTGGTACAAACCCAAACTTTGGGTTTTGATTTGCCAAATAATAGTCACCATCTTATTGTAAAAGCCAGCTAGCGCCCTGCTAGTGACAAATTGTAACAGCCAGGCTCCCTGCTGTGTTGCAGGTGTAACAAGAGCTAAGCCTGCTGTGATACATTGTATAACAGCCATGAGCCATTAATTATTTATGGATAAGTCATCATCCATAGGTCTTCTGCCTACACCATGCCAGGGCTTATCTCTATTGAGTGATACATGAGACAAATGCAGAAGTCTTCATGAAAAAAAAGTTGTGAAACCCTGGGTTGGAGCTTATCATCAGGGGTTGTGCATTCATTATGTACAGTATACATGAAGGATGTTCCTGCACCATATACAAATACCCATCCTGACATTACTCCCTTCCCATTAGATTTTGTGTAGAGGAATTTTACCAGCAGTGAATGTTACACAATAAATATCTGTATGTCTGTATCTGTTTATCTTATACTTTCCTATTGCATTTATATGCAATAAGAAGGCTTTAAAATGATGTTTTTTACACCTGCAGTGGTATATTACTTTTTTTAGCAGTATAACCTTGTAAACCTGTTTAGGAGCATAAGCTTTGGCCTAGCAGACATAGATCATTACTGGTCTTGCAGAATTATAGCACCGTTAAAGCAAGCACACATTCTGAACAAGTTACTGCAGGTCAGAAGTTTCTTGAGTTTCTCTATTTTCAATTATTGTAACGTTCACTAATAATAAAAAGGTTGCTACTCATATATAAGAGGTTACTGACAGTCATTTATATTGAACTGAATATAACTCTGAAATGTTTTTGCTCTGCAAAACAAACTATTGTTTGTAATTTACAGCTTAGCCAGCAAATATATTTTAGTTATAATTTGTTTCTGTGCTGAGCATGTGAAATTCTGTAGAGATAAACTGAACCTGTTCTTGGCTGCTAAATTATTGCACTGTAATAGGTTGGGACTATATATAACACATGCGTGTTTGATGTTAGGCAACAGACTATCAATTAAAAAAGTTGCTGTATTTTTGTAGTATTGTTATACATTACATAGCAGAAAAAAGGTTCTGCTCAATAGCTCAAAATGCATTGCCATGTCTGCTTGTAGGGTGCTCAGGGTCAGGGGCGGACTGGGACTAAAAAACGGCCCGGGACTTTTTGGGGCACACCGGCCCTGCTGCAATTTTCCTGGCCCAGTATAGTATATATAATGTGATATATATATATATATATATATATATATATATATATATACATATACACACACACACACCTTATTTTGTTCCATGGTTTACAAGGGTTTAGAGGACAAAAATAAGAAAGAAAATATTATGAACAAAATGGTGTGCTAAAATCCCCCCTCCGAATCACCCCATTACAGCCAGTGAGCATCATCACACATTGGAGGTAGTACTAGTGCAGCATCTCCATTACAGACAGTGAGGGGCATCCCGCATTGCAGTTAGTGAGGGGCATCCCGCATTACAGGCAGAGAGGAGCGTCCCGCATTACAGGCAGTGAGGGGCATCCCGCTTTAAAGGCAGTGAGGGGCATCCCGCTTTAAAGGCAGTGAGGGGCATCCCGCTTTAAAGGCAGTGAGGGGCATCACGCTTTACAGGCAGTGAGGGGCATCCCACATTTACAGGCAGAGAGGGGCATTCAGCTTTACAGGCAGAGAGGGGCATCCAGCTTTACAGGCAGAGAGGGGCATCCCGTGTTTACAGACAGGGGCATCCCATGTTTACAGACAGAGAGGGGCATCCTGTGTTTACAGGCAGGGAGGGGCATACAGTGTTTACAGGCAGAGAGGGGCATCCCGTGTTTACAGGCAGAGAGGGGTATCCCGTGTTTACAGGCAGAGAGGGGCATCCCATGTTTACAGGCAGAGAGGGGCATCCCGTGTTTACAGGTAGAGAGGGGCATCCCGTGTTTACAGGCAGAGAGGGCGCTACTGTCTCTGCTGGGAGGAGAACGCACACAGCCGGCTCTTACCTTTCTGCTGCAGCCGCTAACAGGGCGTCTCACTGGGGTTCAAACAGCATGGGCCTGCCCGGGACTGTCCGCGGTCATACGAGAGACTTCCCTTCCCCGGGAGTCAACGAGATGCTCTCTCTGCGCACGCGCACATGGTATCCGGTACCTCAGAGGTGCAGTGTGTCCGGCTCGCGCCCTGCAGTCCCCTCTTGCTGCTGTGTGGTACCGGGCTGCCTCCCCCACGCAGCTCCTGCTTCTATTGTGGCACCGGGACTGAAGCATTTGATCCTGAGGCTGCCTCAACCTCATGGTCGCAGGCTCACGGGCGCGGGCACTTCCTGGTTGTTGCGTGCCGGTTGGTGGGCGTGCCCCATATGGTCGGCGTCCAATAAAAACAATGGATGCCGCCCATTGACGGCCACCAACCTGCGCGCAACAGCCAGGAGCTGCCTGTAATGTGTATGTGTGTGAGAGCAAGGCCACAACCTTCTCTGCTCATCGGCCACCACCCCTTCTACCGCGATCGTTGCCTTCGCTCTCTGTATCTGCCGCAGATAGAGAGAGCGAAGGCCACGATCGCGGATAAAGGGGTGGCGGCCGATGAGCAGAGAAGGTTGTGGCCTTGCCATGTGCCGGCCTACCGGGATTCTGCCCAGTATGCCCTATGGCCAGCCCGTCCCTGCTCAGGGTGGCATAATCTCTTTGGCTCTATACAAAATTGACGGGTATTTTTGGCCAAATAAATATACACCCTACCAACATGATTTTTGATCATGTGCTACTGAAATGTGGGGTCTCCTGCACTGATACTCAGGAACCATGGTTGCCCTCCCTTTCCAAGCAACCTTGCTATTTCTGCCTTCCCTATTGATTGAACAGGTAAAGTACATGTTGTTCCCAACATCAACCTCTGGTCTGGAACTAGACTAGATCACAAATCTAATAATGAATCTTAGACAGTCCATTATGTCTCTAGAAATTAGTGCATCCAAACCATTAGCTGACCTTTTATTACTATATGTTTCCAGGGCAGTTCAATAAAATTCAACTATTTCCAACCAAAAGGCACCCGGTGCAAGACTGCAGGATGGCGCCCGCTCGGACAAATTAGCCCTCCTCTGCAATACGCTGATTAATCTCTGAAAAATGATCACGGGACGGGATGAACAAGTGCAAAGCAAGCAGATGTTCCTCCAAATGACTGCAGATGGTGCCCCGTTGGATACTTTCAAAAGAATCTTTAATATTCTGTATGATCTATATATACCTTATGGAAATATGTGGCTTGAAACAGGAGAACCTACCTGTGGCATGTGGCTAAACAAAAAATGTAAAGGGTTCAGTACACAAACAAAGGGCTTTAACCAAATAAAGCAAGAAAAATACATTTTTACATACATGAAGAGGGGGGGGGGGATGGATTAGCCACCATCCTTCTAAGAGTTAATTTTGAGAGTAGCCCAGGAGTTGGGGCTACTAAGCTGGGCTAAGGGCAGGAACTTTAGGGGTTAATACACTTTCAGCCTCTAGGGGGTGGAGCTTGAGGATTGGAGTAGTCAGGTCCCACCCCTAAATTTGAATTGGAAGCTGGTAGGAAGCAAGTAGATTAGTTACTTGGGGGGATAGTTACTAGTTAATTACTAGGGGGATACCGCGCATGTGTATTTATGTTTCAAATTTTAGGGTGGTCATTTTCTATGCTTTTACAGGGACTGTGTGGGCGAAGAAGAATGTATTGTTTATTGCTCTAACTATTGTTTATTTAAAATGCCTCCTCATTTGCATGTCATTGCAGAGAGCAGAGATTGTCTATGTTTTTACTATTTTTCTCTTAAATTTTACTGTTGTTTTGGTTGTCCTATAGTCTCCAGGAGTTTCCCCTACATAAACAACAGGCCAGAAAATAATTGTTACAATATGTGCAATGAGGCATCTCAAATCAGGATTCCCCTGAGCTTTGAGGGTTCTCAGACCACTGTGAATTTTCAACTTGATGTCCACTATAACTAAAACCAGTATAGCTGCACTCTGCTTAGCTGTGCACCCCTTGGCATCCTGTTCCATACGGCATGCGTGCTTCCGTCATCAGCTATTTAAGTCTGTCTAGTGAACACGCATAGCAGGGATGTGGCTTGACGTCCAAGTATGCACTGTGGAATCACCGGATTGAGGTGGATTAGGGGGAGTATAGGGTGAACCAGGAGTTACACAGTGTTACACAGAGTGGCACATCACAGATCAAGATCAGGCATATGGGGGTGTTATTTTTGGATTTAGAATCACTTTAAGACAGTTTACTACTGTCTTACTACTATAAGTGCTGTTATTATGTTTCTTATTAAAACTTTCCAAAGGTCTGTTTAAAATCATAAGCAAAAAGACAGCACAGAAATCTGGAGATTAAATTGTAGTTTACCTGCACTAATTGGTAACGTAAAGTCGAACAGCCTAATATGGATCCAGTAAATCCTCTTGAGTCTGCCCGCCATCTGAGAAAATGATCATCTTTTAAATGATGCTAATTTTAATTTTAATTTTTATGACTGGTGACATAACAGAACTTATTTGAATGACTAAAACACTTGTAAACTATAAGTAAATTAATGGAAACAATACAAAATGTGTATGGTAGCTGTTGTTATACTCAGTTGGGTATAGTAGCTCCTCCCAAATTATTATGGGTTTGTGAAAGTTTTTTTTATCATAAGTTTATAGGGGCAGAGGTAGAGGTAGGTAGTCAGTAGCATTGTGCACTTTAAAAATCTAAGAGGAGGAACTCTAAATTCAAATCTTTACTCCAAACCTATATCACACCATGGTGTTAGTTCTTAAAAGCTAAGGTAAAAACCAAATGATGCCATACAAAATAACTTTGCCATCCTACATAAAGGCATCACAAGCTCAAGCTTGCAATAGTTGAATTTGTGAAGATAAGTCAAAACTATCAAAATGACTGTCACTTATAATTTTTCAATCATCCATCAGGCACCAGTGAACAAAACTATTAAAGAGGAAAATGGACAAATATGCACCTGCTATGAATTTTCATCTTTATTCTTGCATGATTTATGATTAAACTATGGGATTAAATCTTTTGTACCCGTACTTTACCATTTAAATCTCATCCGTTTATGTAAATGTGTAAGAGGGATTGAGTGCTATTATGTACATGATATGATTTATGAACCATACACTATATGGCAAAAATAAAACAATGGCATTTTCTCAGTCTGTCCTACAGTAATCTAAAATATCTTTTTTTTGGAAAATGCATTGTAATTCCAAGCTTTTAAAATATAATATTGAATACATTATAAACAATATGTTCCTCATTGCTGGTGCACAGATTATTTTTAAGAAAAGCTTAAAAATGGGGCGTCTGATTTATCAAGCGTCGGCGCCTGTTAATACCTCTTAGCGGCAATATTTAGCCACTGCGCCGCTCAGTGCTCGATTTTACAAACATAAAAGCTGCAGCATCAATGTTTCTGACAACCTGCATCTAATTTTTTGTAAGTTAAAGTGGAACAATCCGGATGCCCTGCTCTTTTAAACTCCCCAGTTCGCCTATAAAAACTCAACTTTCCACGGTTCAACTACGCATGTGTGGGCTTTACATCATTCAGGCAGGTGGCTCTCATTGACTCTGAATCTTGCTTTGATTGTTGCACTAGGTATTGGCCGGTCTGAGTCAGTGCCTATTGGACCCCACGAAGAGGCAAACTGAGCTATAATTCTAGAAAACAGAGCTATAATTTTTTTAGATTTTAAGGGTTTTTGCTGCACTTCACCAGGCTGGAAGAGTGGTAATTACTGAAAAAATGCTGCAAGATGGCCAACTGCTGAAGATTTAGTTTTAAAGATTAAAGAAATCTTGCTGAAAACACACCTTTCAGCTTACGTCAGCATGGTATATATGTGTGGTTTCTCAAGAGCATGTTGGTTATTTGGAAAGTCTTATATAATGAGTTTAACAAACAATGTGAAAGGTGAAAACAGCTTCATTCGATGTTTTTAAAATACTAGTTATCTATCAGATGTTTGGGCTCTAAATATCCTATATTGATGCAAAATTCAACTAAAGAGACAATCTTGGAAGAGCTATTATTCATGCTAATGGTGTTTGCTGGAAAAATCAGTCGTACTGCTCAAGGGTTTGCTGATTTTCGCCCCAGCTATTCTGAACCAGTGGTTAATAACATGTGCATTGTCAGGTGAACATGGCACACCTTGGTAAATGCAGCAAACATGGTGATTACTCATGACGAATATAAGTAAATCGCATAGTAAATTAGGCTCATAATGTGATGTGTAAAAATGTTATGCCATGTGGATTGGGTCAACTCAGGCCCATATCTCCACGTCATAATTCTTTGAATTTAAAGTTCAACTGTGGTTGACTCACTTTCTCCTGGATTTTGGAATGGCTCTTGGAATGATACAGTGATCGTCTACTGAAAAAGCAATCACTAAAGTCTCTAGATATCCATCTTAGCACACCTTAGCATCTATTTAAAAACATTGAAGATTTCAGTGGAACATGTTTTACTTAAAGCTTTCTCATGCATTCAGAGACATTGCTATGTGTATTTCATTTGGCAGACGGCTCTGCCCTTTGCAAGCCCCAGCAGCAGTGCGTGCTCCTGCCCTCAGACAGGAATGGCTCTGAATAGCTGGGGACGGGAGCACATGCACAGCCCAAAGATACGGGTATGCTGCCGCCCAATGTTTTCATCAGCGAGGGAGCCAGGAAGCAGGTGAGACTTGCTGCTCCCCGGGGGGTTTCTTAGAGCGTGACATCACAATTTGGGATGCCCCGGGAGAAGTGGTCACCCCTGGAAACATTTACATTTCAGGGCTGGCTGCACTGGGTTTTGTTCTACTTTAACTCAGTCACTTTTGCCTGTATAATCTTCTCATTTATTTAATCTGTATAATCTGCAAAAAACACGCATTCAGGAAACTGTTTTGCCTATGTATATGAGTATCTAAGTGTTTTCTAAACTTTAGTTTATATGAAAACAATTACATTTTCCTGCCAAAAATATAAAGAGTTTGTGAGAAAGTGTATCCAAAGTATGTTTGTCTTTCCAAACAGTAATTATGGTTGTGACTGTTTGTAAATCTAAAGAACTGTCATAATATAATATTAGCTCCCTGATGCTAAATGGGAGACATTAAAATAGCTTTGGCAATAAGTGCCATTGTTGACTTTCGTCAAAAGAACGTCACATTGGAAAGCTCTGGGAGAGAGAACCTGAGGACTCATACAAAGCAAATCTATTGTGCTTACTGTGGCTTATTTGGATAGGTAATTGTGTTTTTTTCAGAAGTAAACATATAAATCTGTTTCTGTGCTTTTAGAACAGCTGAATATATAAAAAGAAAGATAATGTGCACTGGACAGTTATTTCTTTCTATGACCTATTTTACTCAAACCCAAAAAGTAAAAAAGGTGCATTATGAACAAAAAACGGAGTACTTAGTATACTAGAGAGTATTTCACAGCGAACAGCTATTCTTCCAGGTATAGCTTTCATCTTTATAGCACACCACTTCAATTGTATGCAATATTCCTGTATTTATGTCACTAGATATGGATGTTTAATTCCTTGACTTAAAGGGTAAGCCTTCTATCGATGGCTTTTTCAAACGTGTGCATTACTGTGTGCCAAAATGTTGTTCTCCAGGTGATTTGTTATTCTTTTCTTCTTTATTTGTTTGTTTTGAAAGAAACTGTTTTCTCTAGCAACAATGTGTTTACCTGTATATGAACCTATGTTTTGTACAAAGCAGAACTAATTTTGGCTTGATAATCATCTGATTCGGCTCAGTCAGAGATGACACATCTCCTGTTTTAATTCAGCCTCTTCAGATGAGGGGATCACAATCTTATGTTCCCGTAGCTTTGCATTGTGTGTCTGTGTGTGCCACACTAAGCATGGACAACAAGAAGAGAATTTTCCATCTTCAGAGATCTAGATTTGCCTTTGTCCACAGTGCAGAACATTATCAGGAAGATTGCAACCCATGGCACTGTAGCTAATTTTCCTTGGGGTTGAACAGAAAAATTGATGAAAGGTGTCAATGCAGGATAGTCCGGATGGTGGATAAGCAGCCCCAAACAAGTCAAATATATTCAAGCTGTCCTGCAGCTCAGGGAGCATCAATGTCAGCGCAAACTATCCATCAACATTTAAATAAAATGAAATGCTATGGCAGGAGACCCAGTAAGACCCCACTGCTGACACAGAGACATAAAAAAAGCAAGACTACATTTTGCCAAAATGCACTTGAGCAAGCCAAAATCCTTCTGGGAAAATGTCTTGTGGACAGATGAGACCAAAATAGAGCTTTTTGGTAAAGCACAACATTCTACTGTTTTCTGAAAACAGAAGGAGGCCTACAAAGAAAAGCACACAGTACCTACAGTGAAATATGGTAGAGGTTCAATGATGTTTTGGGGTTGTTTTGCTGCCTCTGGCACTGGGTCACACTGTACAGACCAGTGTCAGAAAGCTGGGCTTGCATCTGAGATCTTGGGTCTTCCAGCAGGACAATGACCCTAAACTTAAGTCAAAAAGCTCCCAGAAATGCATGGCAACCAAGCACTGGAGAATTCTGAAGTGGCCATCAATGAGTCCAGAACTAAATCCCATTGAACACCTGTGGAGAGATCTTAAAATTGCTGTTGGGAAATGGCGCCCTTCCAATAAGACCTGGAGCAGTTTGCAAAAATGGAGTGGTCCAACATTCCAGCTGAGAGGTGTAAGAAACTTATTGATAGTTATAGGAAGCCACTGATTTCAGTTATTTTGTCCAGCCCATTTTTGGAGTTTGGTGTGACATTATGTCCAATTTGCTTTTTTCCTCCCTTTTTTGATTTAGTTCCAGTACACACAAAGGGAATAAACATGTGTATAGCAAAACATGTGTTACTTCATTCTCTTGAAAAATTTCAGGGGTTTACGGCCAACATTTATGGATATGACTGTAGTTTTTATGTGCAGCAATCTGAGTTTCCCTGGGGAGGGATTCACATGAGCACTGTTGAGTTGTTGATGTGATTTAAGTTAAAAGCCTTACATGAATCATTAGATACTTAGCATTAGCCTCCTTTTACATTTAGCCAATATATGTGGTATTTGTACTGTAGCAGTTTAACAGAGATGCTAATTCTTTCTTTTTCTTGTATATCTATGGGTGCTATTTAATATCACAAATTAATTACATTGGTAAATGGCATTTTTAGCAGCAAACGAACAAATACTCTCTTTAATATTGCTTTGTTAAGACTTACAATGGACAAATACAGCGTGTGTGCATTTTCCTGAAATTAAATTAATGTTTTATTATGGAAATAATGAAACATTTATTAAATTAAATAAAAACACATTTAGAGCGTCAATGTGATGTTATGGTGCTGTAAACCTTTATAACACAATATGTTATGCTGTAACTCACAAATCAAAATGTATCATCAAACAGGAAGGTATTTATAGCTCTTGGATTCATCTTTCTATCCTGATATGACAACGTGATTACACTGTAATGGTTTGTGGAAATTTTACCGGTAGCTCTTGATGGAATTATTACAACATTGCATTCTATTACTTCATATCTTTAATTTACACAGAATAATGCAATACCCTAGCTGTCTGGGAAACATGCTGCAGGTAAATAAATAATGCGCTGCTTGTGTCATATATATCAATCAACATTTAAGACAGAGGATGAAAGATGATGGCAAAGTGTTTTTCTTCTTTCTACTTTGAAACAATATCTGCTGGCATCTGTCATTTGTCTTGACTGATTACCTTCTAGGAAATAAGATATGAAGAAGTGGGGTGTAAAGCACCCTGGTCATTTTAATCATTAGGTAAAAGGAGCAGCACAGCAAGGCAGTTACCTTTACAAACTGACCAGAACCCTTATAGCCTCTTTTGTTAGTGTCTCGCTCAGTTTAAACTTTATTTTGCAGGCCCAAAAAGACATTGAAGCTATACCAAACATGCACCTATTTCAGCATAATTATATTCAATACTACAAATTAAAGAGAGCTTAAAAGCTTAAAACATAAAGACACATACAAGGTTAACAGGATGGAGAAATTTTTAGTGAGTAGGCAGAGCCATGCAAATTGTCTATTTTTATCTCAAGCACTAAGAAAGAAGCCTGCTAAATGTGCATTTTTTACTAATTATACAGCCATTGCCTCTATTTGTGAACATGTGTTTCAGGCCCCTGGCAATCATTAGTACAAAGCTGGAAGTTGATTGCTGTATTGGGCGGGTGCTTGAGAGCACTTTAACAGAGGACACCTTACAAAGATATCCAGTAGGCTAATATTGTGGGATAAAATTAATACCTGCAAAATGCATGTAAAGAAAGAACACAAAAACATATTAAACAGGTATTATAGTGTTATATGTACTATAAAATTCATGCATTTGAAAGCACATAATGGGCTCAACACAACCTTTAGAATTAATATTTATTAAAATCAAAATTGAAGGGATTCTCCAGGCAAATTAAATAAACTCCTCACAGCGCTGCTCTAAACTACACAGGGGACGCGCTCCCCCCAGGAATAAATACGCGAACCGGTTGCATATACCCCACACACTGAAACCAAGTGCAATACAGCCGGCAGCGCTACCCTCCACCATCCACAGGACACGGAGGGTTCTGATCTCCAAGACTCAACATACATTTTTAGATGAGAAAACCAGACTCTACAACATAAAACTACTCAGCATGCCAGGACTCCAGGCATCGGGGTACTCTCATATGGAAACAATAAATTACGGACTCTCACACTGAGGAAGCCATAGGCGAAACGCGCCTGTGAAGGAGCCCCAACAATTTTGCTACAAACCTGAAGAAAAACAGTTTGCTACAAACTGAGGAGACATCACCCACCTATTGCTACAAACGGGGCACATCAACTGGAGAAGACAGTATATGGACGGGCAAGTAACCACGCCCCTCCTACTCATTTCAGTTGCACACAGAGACTGACCATTGGACATTGAACCAATTAGGCGGAAACATTACTCTGTTGTAAATATCTAAAATAAATTATGCACGATTATTTGAACAAACATTATCACGTTATGTACCGACAACAGTAAATGATTGTAATTTAAATACAATAAGTCAGAGAAAAAGTATAGAGGTGTCACTTTTTGTCCCTGGTTTCCACAGATCCCCAGAGGGATCCCCACTTGGACATATCTTACCACCCGGGGCACTATTGGGATATCTTGTGGAATCCTCAAAAGGATAAAACCCACCCCCTTCCTATTAGCAATTTGTGCCCTATACAGGCCAAATACACCTCAACACTCTGGCTCAAACTATTCATACCACCAGCAATTTTCCCTCCTACCCCTCCTCCCTACCCTACAAATTAAAAAAACAAACACTTATCTGCCAGCCGCAGACTTGATTCCTTTATACTTCCTTGGGCTTAGTCAATCCATGCTGATAGCACATATAAGCACTGAAACTGGACTGTTGCAAGCCAACGGGACTTTAAGTTCTGATCAAAAAGTTCTGAACAAAATTCAGGTTTAACCCCAATTCAAATGGTAACATTACTCTCAACCTATTTTCAACTTCAGGTCCATAAAAATATTTTATGTTTTATTGCCAGAGAACATGAAGCACCGTGATGCAGATTTAAAAGTATAGGAAAAGTTAAAATAAGATTTTAGCAGATAGAATCTGATGTTTCTGGGCAGATAAATTAAAACCCATAGCATGTATGGCCATAGCATAGCATCCAGCTGGGAGGGTTCAGCTCCTGGGTTTTTGGAGGCTGATGTCTTAGCTGAGCTGGCACATCCAAAGGTAGAACAGTTATTGTTAGGACTCAATCCCCGGATAGTTCAGTGGATTTCCAGCTGGCTTAAGGAAAGGTATCAGTGTGTTGTTGTTAATTGTGTGCAATCTGAAGAAAGGCGAGTTGCAAGTGGTGTGCCACAAGGCTCTGCTCTGGGCCCTATTCTTTTTTATATGTTTTACGATGACATAGGAGAAGGCTTAGTGGGAAAACTTTACCTGTTTGCTGATGATACAAAGGTGAGTAATAGGGTGGATACCCTATTTAATGTCTCTAAATGTAAAATATGGCACTTAGGTAGAAGAGATCCCTCTGAGTACCGTATGGACAGTACTGTGTTCTGGGCTGGGTGGTTAGGGTCCAAATGAATTTTTTTAGCATGAATTTTAAGTCTCTTCTTGCATTGTTCCTGGATCATTGGGAGGGGGGCTCAATTATCCTTTCCACTGCTTTGTAAGTTCTTTGCAGTCCTTGCTTTTCCTTTGGCCCCTCCACACCAGACAGAGAATTGGAAGCACAACACCAATCCGATTATTGCGGAAAAGAATGACTGCAGCAGTTTTTCATTCAGCTGAGCCTTTTTTTGCTGCCTCCTGAAAAAAAGTCTTTGTTGACCTTTCTTCAGAACTGAGCAGATATTGTTCCTCCATCCTAAGTTGTCACTGATGGTAACTCTTAGGAATTTTGTTATATTTCCCATTTTATTTCCTCTCCATAGATGAGTATTTGAGGGGTTCCTGAGGGAATCTGTGTAAAGTCATCCACCATCTCAACAGTGTTTAGTACCATGCCTTTCACTGTGAACCACCTTTCAAGTTCCCCCACCTTCACCCTGTATGTTACGTCATCATTCTAGATCAGCCCAATCACTGTAGTGTCGTCAGTGAACTTTAAAGTTTTAACAGTTTGTTGTTGATGAGCACCTAGTTTTGCTGGGTACCCATTCACTCATTCACCCATTCAATCAGTTGCGTCCTCAGAATCATTTGTAATCTTGGATCCTGGATAGCAACCATGTTTAGGATGGATCAACTAGCCTCCTGTAGTTAAGCAGGTGATAATTGGTCTTACTTGCTGCTGACACTTCCTGCATTCCCAGTTCTTTGTAAGTTTCACATTTTGTTTAGCTACCAACATTCATATTATACTTTATCATTTCTGCAAACAGACACATGGTAGACCATCTTCAGTTCTATCCATGGTAATGACAAATGACATTACTGCACAAACATTAAGATACTTTCCAAATTTTATTTCAAGCACATTCTGACCTAATGCCACTGGTGCAGCTGGGGATTTTGGATGTGTTTGCTGCATGCTGAAATATAGATGACAGCATTAATATATTTATACTGGAAATGTATACCGGCTGTCTGTTTGGATGACAAGTAATATTAAACTTGGTTTCTTTTTTGCTAGAAGTAGCTTATTCTCTTAGAATGCATAATCGTGTATCTTAACATAATCAAAAGCTTTCCCTGCTAGGTTCATTTAATGTAGTGATTTTAAAATGCAGTTAAACAATGATAAATTATGTTGTAAAATTCTGATGCAGAGGGTGCATCAGAGAAGCCAAAACAAAGTTTCACCAATGCCCTTTCAAAACCGTACATTAGTATTTATCAAAACCCACCATTAACAAATTAGAAGGAAACTGCAATCCTGGTTGTTATTTAATCTTTTATTTATGTACAGCTCCTTTTGTGGGTGTATTTCAAGATATCGAAAGCTAAGCTGCCGGAGTGCACATTAAAATTACAAGCCTTGTGATTTGTTCCTCTGGTATCTAGAGTGATGACAAAAGGTTAGATAATCTGCCCTGTTGAACTCAGGTTCAACATTGATTGAATCAGTCGAGTTGCATGATCTATAGTGGTTTTTTTTCAAATTATCCACTTTAATGAGTAATATACTATACTATAATTCAATTGACTTAGATATCTTCCTATATCCCTTTTCTTGGAGGTATTCAGCCATGGAGTGTTTTTTTCTAGGTTTTGCCACAATACTAATTAAAGATGGGCCTTCTAGACCCATGGATACTACACTTTTTAAAAGCATTTACTACATCTATCCAATCTCAATGTATCATCAATTTACGAAGATGTCGTAATTCCATTACCCGCTCCCCTATTTCCCTTTTCTTCCCACAGAAATACTTACAGTACCTGAATACTTTTACATCTCCTAATGACCAGGGAACACCCACATTTTGGATCAACTGAAGAAGTTGTGGCAAGAATAAAAGAGGTCAGTGCAAAGGGCATCCCCAAGTAGATGGTGTCTGTTGAAGCTGAGGCTGTGTAGGACTAATGGGCTGGTGGTGTGCTTTTCAGGTCATTCAGGAGATGAGAGGCTGCAGTGGGTGTGGAGGGAAAGTTTTGGAGGACATCTGAGATGTCTGCAGATTCACAACACACAAATCAAATCAAAGTATCTGCTAATAGATCACGTTTCTTCACGAAGACCTACACCAATGTGTGTTTCTTCTGCTAAAGTCCATGTGATGACCTAAATAATTATTAGACACACTTGTCATCTGGGTAGATTGGGCCTACTTGTTGTGTGTATGTATTTACCTGGCAACTCTTCTAATTCTATGTTACTTTGTAAAATACGCGCAGTTCAAGTGATTGCAGGGATAAGTAAAGACTTCACTTTAAAAATACAGTAAACTTTTTCTATTGATGAGTGTGGAAAATAAAATCCACTGTGATTCAATATTGTATAAATAGTGAAAACTTCTATAATGTTAGATAAGTATACACTGTAATAAAGTCAAAAACAACTAAAAACCATATACACCTTTTCTCTCCCTCAATACAATGCACCTCGTCTGCATCTTCAGTACTTACCAGTTAATGAGATCTGGTCTTGATGTCTATGCATGCCCCCTACAGCTTCTCTTGTCCATCCACATGCTGCAACTGCAAAGATGTGAATGGAATCACCTTGCCTATTGAGTGTGTAACTGCATTCAATGTGTACATTGAGGACCAGGTGCCTGGCACTGCTTGAGATCACAGGGGGGGGATGTCAGTATTAGACCCATAGATCCAGTTAGTAAGTATTAATGATACAGACTAATGTAATGCAGAGAAGGAAAAATGAATATAACTTTTTTTGTTTTTGACTATACAGCAGGTATGCACAACCTGTCATTTGTGCCCCCTGGCCTTCTGGCACTCCTCACCTATCAACACTTCTATCAACTTTTTCCATCTCACCTCATCTCCTCACCTTTTCCCACCTCATCTATTCCTGCCGCACCTTAGCTAACCTCACCTCTGACCACCTTGCCTCTACCAGTGCTACCTCTGCCTTCCTTTACCACATCTGCTCACTTCTTGGTGTCTCATCTCAGCCAACCTCACCTCTGCTCACCTAACTTCTACCCTCTTTTCACACCTCAATGCTGGTCCCATTATTTACCCATATCATCTCTACCCACCTCTACTCACCACTTCTCCTCTCACTTCTGTCCAACCCCTGCCTCACCTCTGCTCAATTAGCCTTTTCCTGCCTTATCCCGGTCCACTTCTTACTGCTTCACCTATACTCAGATCTGCATATACATAAAAGCATATTTTAAGGCTGCAGTTCAGTAAATGGCTGATTTTATTGTGCCCCCCCCCTCCCGAAGTGGAACAATGAAGTAAAGGGGCCTTTGGACCAAAAAAAGATTGTGCACCCTGCTATACATAAACTTAAATTGCCGTTGTTGTTTAAATAGAGCATGTAGCAGTGCCCAGTGGCAATGGGGAGGCCGATTCATTAATAGCGCCAGGTAGCGACAGATGAGCGACAGTAGCGGCATTTTCAGAGCGCCCGCTAGTAGTCGCTGTGCTTGGCCGTTGTTCTGTAGTTGATAGCGACTCAGTCGGTTTGCCGTAATGTTGAATAATTGGGTGAGGAGTCGCTATTTGACAGGTTCCGCGCTGTATGGGAGCGCATGACAGCGAATGGCCATAGCGAAAGGCTCCCAGCATATTCATTAACAAATCACGCTCCAAAAATTGCTTGTTTAAACCCCAGAGCGCTGGCGGCGATGGGTTAAAAGTAGTTTTTTAACCCCCAAACAACCATATTTTTGGATTAAAAACAGTTTTTCAAAACATTTTGTAATATGAATACATTAATATCAGACCTGTAATATCAATTCTGCCCAATTTTTTTTTTTTTTTTTTACCTTAAAAAAAATATCTAACATTGCAGAAGTGGTCACAGAATTTTTGACATTTAAAAAAAAAAAAAAAAAAAAAAAAAACATTAATAGCAATTAATTAAGAATATTTAAAGATTGCTCCATTGAAATGCATTGGAGAGCGCCAGGTAGCGAGAGGTCATACCTGTCGCTGTTCAAGGTCGCTCGCTGGCGCTGTGGGGTGAGGCTGGAATAATGATGAATGATTCTCTATCTGGCGCTCTGTCAGTCGCTAAGCAGGATCGCTTGATAAATGTGTGATTGCGGAGGGGAGCCGGCGTTCTCGTGGCGGTGACCGTCATTACCGTTCGCTCACCATTCACTACCTGGCGCTATCCCTTGTTAAATAAGGGCCTAAGTGTCACACAGCTAAAATGCAGAATATTGTCGTCACAAAACCCTGATGACAAAGTTCTTTCCAATTTTTCCACTTTTGCAGTAAATTGAGTTGTTTTATAATTATTTTCTCCAGAAACCTACAATATGCCACTGTGCAGATGTAATGAGTTTAGATCTGCCATGATTTTTGTAGGTTGATGTATTGTTCATGCATTCACTCTTTTTCCTGAACACCTTATTCCCAGGGTGCATTCGTTTCTTGCTTCCCGTTTTAGTTCTAAAGGTTAACTGACCATTGAAACTTGTGTCAATTAAAGTTACTCTTAAGATGTTGTTAAAATGGACTGACTAAATGTTGCTACATCCACAGTTGTCAGAAAGCAATTACAGGTGCAGGCACATGAATGTGTCCTTGAATGGTTGTGTTATTTCCCAAATGACAATATAAAGTAGTATGTGAAATAGCCACACATTGTCAATTACTAAAGCAAGAACTCAATAAAGGACCTTTCTCTGAACACAGTGTCTCATCTTAAAGTATCTCTCCTTACCAGCACTGTAATATAGTTCATTATGTAAGTGGTCTGTCATTTTGGCCAAGGAGCTGGATGTATTTGTAAGTATTCCAGTGAACGCCTCCACTGAGATGCAGTGAATCTCTAAATTCATTCAATAAGAAAAATCAGAGGCTGCCTCTTGCAAAAAAGCTAATCAAACCACTTATTCAAGAGGCTTAAATTCAATGAAAACAGCCTTCTTAGATCATGGCTGGCAGCAGGAAAAGAGAGACTTTTCTTTATAATTATGGATGTCAATTGTATTTTGTTTGTTAAATAGGCTGTGATATTCAGGCAGCAAATTCCAATGACTGCCATTTTCCTTTACAGCCTTTGCACAGCAGACGCTTGGGCAAGAGAACAAGAGGATCTACTTTTGCTAGCTTTTAACGCATAGCTCTGTCATTTAGCTTGGGCAAAATATACATTATTAACCAATACGCACAAGACAAGTAAGTAAAGTGCAATTACAAAATATCTACTGTACTGTAAAATTGTAGCTTGTAGGCCATATGTTGTGCAAAATTAACCTTATGGTAAGATGCACAAAGTATGCCGGAGAGACAGGAGACGTTGGTATATTTATTCTAGCTACTATTGTTGGTGTACAACCTGTGCACAATGTGTACAACAATGTGTTGAAATCTTAATTCTGTCAGACATGACAAAAACTATATACAAAATGCTTCTGATACTATAATAAAAATAAAAATATTAGGTGATGCCCAGTGTGGTCGGCAATAAAATTAAAATTTTGCCCTCCATAATATAATAATAATAATAATATTCATTGTGGGAAATGGGCCTTGCAGTAAGCGCCTGCACAACAATTCCCTATGAGATTATCCACAGTTTGCAAGCAATCTCGTGGATAACACTGAAAACTCCAGGAGAATGTGTGAGAGATGAGCTAAATTTTTATAATTCGATTCGGGTGATTTGCTGATTTTCTCCAATAAATTTGGACTTGTTCTAATCGAATTTTAAAGAATCACTGTTAAAAAATATAAAAAATAAGCTCACTTCCACTCACATTCCAGTGTCAGGTGATGTCCTCATCCTCCGGCAGGCTGCCAGTGACTTCAGTGGGAGAGTGGATGCACTGGGAATTTCCTCTAATGTCACTGTGAGTGCCAGGGGGCATGAAGGGCTTTTCTTGCCGGCTCACACTTTGACTATAAATGAACAATCCCTGCTGCAGTGGATCTGTGTCCTTATGAGACAACAGCAGCAGGTGGCATGACACCACCCAGTTAAGGATGGGGGTAAGTATAGTAAAAAATGTAATAAAGGACTTTTTTGTGTGTGTTTTTTCACTTAACCATTTGTGAATTTTTGTGAAGAGCTCCTTGGGACCCCTAAAACTGGAAAGTCACCTGTGGGCAAATGGGTGACTTGCTGTAATCCCGCGCCCGATTACCTGCACCATCACCACCAGCCAGGAGGGTGCAGAAGAGCAATATCCCTGTGTGGGCTATGTGGCAATGGTAACCATTAGGGGACCAGCTGCTCAGCCTCCAAGCCCTGGGCTACAAGCCCACATAGCTTGTGCCCAAGCCGGTGCTGCTAATAAGGGGGGACCCCACACTGTTTTCTTTTTCACCTTTTAAGGGGAGCACTGGTGGACCAGCTGGCTGCAAAGCAGGAAACCAGGATCAACAAGGCTTTTTCTTTTAAGGGTTTCAGAGATAAATTTTGTCAACACGAATCACAAAAACAATTTTTCCCTAAAATTCTGAGAAAATCCTGATCTGGACGAATCAGCTCGCTTAACTCAAGTACTTTATGGGACCAATTCTCCAAGATTAGCCCAAGGGCTTGGTAAGCCAGACCCTGAGGAGACTTCTTAAGGAAAAAGGAAAAGAAAAGGGAACTTTAAAGAGACAGACAGTGGCAATAATAAGGCATCAAGTAGCTCCCCTGATGTATCTGATGTACCTCTTATGTATCCTATGTTTTGTAGTGCAGGGTAAAAGCAGTTGCAGGGTTCCAAACTTTGCCCCTTCTTTCAATTTCATTCTTCTAGGGCCATGCAAAAAAGTGGTCTTACAGCCACTCTGTCCCTTGGTGCAAAATTGAAGCAAATGAATTGTTGCTTAGAATACATAAGGTATTTACATATAACCTAAGATTCTGAGATGCTTTGAAGAATACGTTGCAATACTTATGCACTAATATTGCCCACATTGCATATTATTTTGATCCTGAGCTATTTAAAATATTTTTTTATTTAAAATAAAATGAACTGAGGTTTACAAAGATCCAATAGTTTGTAAAATGTTCAGAACTAGGAATTTGTGAATTCTTATCAGTGCAAATCTTTAATAATATACCCCACAGGAGATTTTAATTAGTTGCCATTCAGACAGAGGAATAATAGACCCATGGGTTGGGGAGATTTGCCCATTAGGCACAAGTATTTAGCTGTGACAATAAAACGTGGGCCACCTTATCTCTCACCGGCTTTAGCAGGTTATTTATTTAATTGAATAAGAAACAGATTTATTTGGGTTAAAAGGGTATTTATTTAGCCTAGGAAAAAATTACATCTGTGGTCCTAATTGTTGTCAAGCTCCGTGGGATACCCACCTTCTAGGTAAGTCCACAACCCCCAACTCTGCTCCTAGCAATAGCCAAGCCCCCATTTACCGGGATGCTTTATATACCTCGCCGGCCATGGTTGCCCCCAGGACTTTGTAGCAAAGGTTGTGAACTTACAGGGGTGAAGGCAGATAAACAAGAGACAAGACTGGGCATCGTCTGGTAGGCCGAGGTCATACACAGGTAATCAGTCCTTACGATACGCAGTACCAAGGGAGAGAAAAGAGACGAGTCGAAGGTCAAGCCAAGGGTCAAGCCGGGAGGTCACAGGTACGCAGCACAAGGGGTGAGACAGGTTCATGGCAGGGTTCAGGTAGGCGTCGGTCCAGGCAGCAGTCACAGAGTGGTCAGGGAAGACAAGCTTGGCAACGGAAACGATCAGAGAATCACATGTACTATAACACCCAGCAGCACGCTATCATGGGCAGTGAGAGAGTGAGCTGGGAACACCTATAAAGAGGGGAAGGGGACAGGATTGGCTGGGGGAACAATAAGGCTCATTGGCCCAGCTACAAACTATGGGCTGATTGCCCGAAACATAATTAGGGTGTTTCGCCTATCAGTATTATTTGGGCTCATTGGCCCTTTAAACTAACCTCTGGTGGGCACGCTGCCTGAAGCATCGCCAGATGGCATAAGAAAGCCAGATAGGCGAGTCGGGGATACGGGCATAAGCGGAATACATGTGCTGCGCCCCTCGAATCGGTGCTGCCTGAGCCTGCTAATGCAGCTGCCGGGCGACCGGGACTCAGATCGTGACAATAGCATTTTACTTCACCTACAAGTGCACTATGATAAGCAACGACAATGTGGCTTAAAATATATTAGCCTTAAAGTATTAAAGGGTCTGGAAACCAAGAAAAAAGAAAAGGGTACTCACCTTTTCTCACCCATAGTTTCTTCTATGTGTATGCCCCCTCCATTTACTGCAAAGGAAGCATGTGACAAGCTGTTAATCAGTGTTTCTCAACCCTCTCCTCGAGAGCCACCAACAGGTCAGGTTTTGTGGAACTCCACATAGCAGCTCTATAGCCCTGTTGCTGCACTAATTACTCCACCTGTGCAACTGGGTAAAGATCCACAAAACCTAACTTGTTGATGGCTCAAAAGGAGAGGGTTGGGAAATACTGCCGTAAATGAAGCAGAGTCTCCGCAGTCTCCGCAGGCTTTGCGACTAGTTTAGGGAGGCAGGGCCATGATAATCAATGAGAAATGTTGATAAACAAAGTTGTCTTGAATTGTCACCTGACCACTGATGACCAGTTGGGTTTCCTGGGTGCCCATACATACATGGGGGGTCCCTCCCACCTGGTGAATCCAGTTTGCCATTGTATGGAGAAGAAAATCTTCACAGTGTTTTCTACATTGCAACAACGCGATGCACAAGTCAATTAAAGCTGTGAGCTATTTACATTTCAATAGCAGGCTCATGACTGCAATGTAGCACAGCTGATTACAATTGAAACAATTATGATACATCAGCTGCAGCCTAGCTATGCCATTGTAAAGTAACGTAACTCTCACCAGGGAGTTTCATGAGGACTTGTACTTGTTTATTTTTGTCACAGCAGGAGGGAGATATAATGTAACCTTTTTTAATCCCCCAATGCAATATATAGCACTGTGAGATCTCTGGAACAGGGGCCGGGAGGGGAGAAAATTGTCTTAATGAGTCATTTTTAATGTAGGTGCACTTTATGACAAGATTTTATATATGTTAACAGTCATCCTGGTACAAAAACCTTTACATTTACATAAGCCATTTCAATCTCAAATCTTCTACACTGGCACTTTCTTTATAATGAAACCTGACATACTGCATTGCTCTGGCTTACTGCATTGCTATGTGATATGTGTAACAATGTACACTCCTTTTTCGATTTCATAGGAAAACAGTTCCCTCGGCTCACTGACTGATTGACTGCGTGCATGGCAGACGGCCCTATGGAAAACACATATCTAAATGATGACTGTTGATTTGCTGTATTAAGTGCTTGCATGATATTGGAACAGAGCCGGCATCTATCACCACTGCCATTCAATATTCATTCTTTAAATGTTGCATGTCAGAACTATCGAGCTAAAGGCATTTCTGAAAATGATATAACAATATTGCATCAAATAAATAAACTAAGTAATAATTTCCAAAAAATCCATGTGACATGTTCAAGCTTCATACAGAAACCTCTAGCAGGTTTCATGCAGTGCTTTTCTCCCACACTGCTCAGAATCTAACCTCATCATTATGAGCATGACTGTATTCTATATTGGCACATATTTCACGTTTTATGGGCAACACAAGGTAAAATAATGGAGGTGGCAGTTGTACGGTGTTCTCAGGAATTTAATTGCATCCTGAGAGAGTACGGATTAATAAAGTTTATTCTCAAAGGATTCTCTAACAAATGGCCAAGATATAAAATCACCTTTGAAACCAATACGGCAAGCACAAATTTTGTTCACAAGATTAAACTTTTATTGTTTAGTGTCTTTGTTACCGTAGAAGATAAAAGATAGATAAATAGGTTGGAAGATCATCAAACAAATCGTTTTAACAGAAAGCGAAAACAAATAAGGTTATAAGTACTTTAAATGAAACAGAAAAAGGAAACCCCTTGCTTTATATAGCTAAACATGACCCATATTTATATATATATATATATATATATATATATATATATATATATAATTGCTGCAAACGTTAAAATATTTTACTGTGTTCTCCCTTACCCATTACCGCTTAATGAGTCCTATCTAAATTGCTCCAAGGAACCACTAAAAAAACCAATATGAAATGTTTACACTCATTTATCCTGAATACTACGTAACAGTATTATATTTCTTAAAGCTTACTTACTTTATATAAGTAATTACAATTTACTGTTTTATATTAAAAATGCAAGATACCCAGTTAGCAAAATAAAAAAAAATCTATCATTACCCCCTCTAGAGCATATCAAGCCCAAGCTTGTGACTCCGTTCACTGCCAGTGGTGATAGAGGGTGTCGATTAGGGTCTGGGACTCTTTATTTGTGAGTTTTGAAGATCTGGATGTGTTATTAAGTGTTGCAGGCCAGAATAAGTTATTATAGTTTTTCCTTTTTTGCTTAAAGAAGGTGTGAATCTGTGTTTCTAATTGTATGTAGCATGTAAACATGATTAAAAGGCTGAATGGTGAATGGTAGCTTAAAAGTGAAGTGGAAATGTTTCTGGTTGGTGGTTTAATCAGTGGATCCACTTAGCTTCTTTAGAGACCCAGAGGTGATGAGGAGGGGATGGGAGGTGAAAGAAACAGGAGCCACATAGAGTGGGCTCACCACTGTTTACCACCCAGCCATTGTCACTGCCTGGTGTGACATCACTGTGCCTGTTACCAGGACAAAGTGCTCTTACATTGTAAAATTCTAGCCAGCAGCCTGCTGTGTTACATTGTAAACAGCCAGGCTTGTAGCTGCTAAGCACTGTAACACCCTATTTTGATACATTGTATAGCAGCAGTGATATGTGAGTCATGTGGGTGTGATACAGAGGCCACTCTAAAGAATGCAGTACCTATACATAAGATCTGTGGCAGATTGTCTGTCACACTGGTAGAAATTAATGCACTGTAATCGTACTCTTCTGTAGACCAGGATACTGGAATTGGCACCAGAAGTGAGTGCCATTTTGAATGCTACCTTTCAGTTATAAGTCCAGTTATATAACAGTGCCTCCGACCTGGCCCCCTCCTGCAGTACTGTGGCAGAAAGGCTGGATTCAAAAAATACACCTTACCTTTTCTCAATATCCAGCACTGTCCATCAACACTTCTGGCGGCAGCTAGAAATGCGGGTGGAATTTACTGTATTTCAGGGACAAGGTAAGGTGTGTTTTTGGA
Organism: Gastrophryne carolinensis; assembly: GCA_027917425.1. Taxonomy (NCBI): domain Eukaryota; kingdom Metazoa; phylum Chordata; class Amphibia; order Anura; family Microhylidae; genus Gastrophryne; species Gastrophryne carolinensis. The sequence continues at coordinate 222,390,502 of CM051234.1, forward strand.
AACCCCCAATCTTCCTCAGCGGTAGGAGAGGGAGGCACTGTTATATGACTGGACTTTCACTTTAAGGAGTTATGAGCAAAGCACTACATAGGATCAGCAAGAGCAATTGAATGGGTCACGCTGGCCATTCTGTCCAGTAATTAAAGAGGATGCAAAGTAAAGTAAGTAAAGCATGACATTGGGGAAGGGCATTTTTATCAGGGGCTGATGAAGTGCAGAAGACACTGACTGTGGAGAAAGCTATGGTCTGTGTTAAGAGGGTAAATAATATCATCTCTAGCCCAATACTATTTAGCTGTTGCTAGAATCTGAAATGCACCCTAGAGCTACGAGGATGCCCTGCCAGGAAGTTTGAAATATACCACCAGAAGTCCAGAACACAAACTGCTGATCTTGTAAATCAAGAAGTTGAAGGTGTCGAAGAATATACTCTAATGTGTGCTCCGGTTTACAGTTGCTATATTTTCCACAGGTTTGTTTTGATTCTCAAGACTTGCCTTACTGATCAGCCGTCAAGTTAAAAAATAGGCGGACAAAGACATGGTTTAGTTTACATTACATTAACCTGTGGTTAGTGCAGTCTTCTGGGCAACTCCCGGCTATATACATCATACAGATTGAATTCTACTTAAAGCCTAAAGGCTTTTGCAGACAAGCATCTGGCTACATTTCTAGCAAATTGCCTTTGCCGTGTTCCCTTGTATTTAGAAATGGTCTTTTTTATAATAAATATTGTATAATAAAAGTGTCCACAGAAATACAGATGCACAAACATATGCAAGAACAGGAATAGTAATGTGCACTTAATATGTTTACCACGACATAAGGTAATACATTGGGAAAACACTGTATACTGATTGAAAACAACAATGACATACTATATATGTCTTGAAGATCTAGGCCCTGGCACCACGGAAACTCTGGACTGCAACTAACAGTAAGGATAGAAGATCCAGATTGGTAGAGGAGAAAGATAACAGTGTGTTTTTTCCTAGACGAATTACAGGACCTTTAGGGGGGTCATTTGCTACTGTACATTTGCGCCTTTCCTTGAGTTGCACCTTTCCTCAGTGTGGGGGTGTGCTGTGAGTGGGGTCGATTATATACCAGACAAGCTTATTATTTATTTTACAGTATAGAAGAAGATTCAGGGGTGAACGTATCCTTCTGATGTTATGGGGGAGGGGCTGCTTCTCTCTGTCTGTCTATTGAGCCAGTCTATGGTGAAATAATTGTGTTACAATTCTTCTGATGTGTGGAGATACCCATCATGCAACTCTTTGGGAAGATATTAGTCAAGGGACAGGCGGTTAAAGCTGGGCAGGTCTACCTTGCAAATGTAGAATAACACATTTAAAAAACTGTCAAGCCAGGTAGGAATAGTGTTCACATAAGATGTATAAGCAACCCCTCCCTTGCTATTTAGCATGCTTATACAGATTTGTAATATTTACACTACTCTCTTTTAAAATATTTTGCATATTATTGTGGGCTAAGTGCACAGTTATTTATTGTTTCTTAATTATTATTATTATTATTAATAATAATAATAATAATGTTTGCATAGGCTTTTAAATATGAATTGCCATATTTTTGCCCTATAAGACGCACTTATTTTCCCCCAGAAGTGTAGGAAAAATGTCAGTGCCTCTTATTGTTTGAATGTAAAAAAAAAAGGCTTATATTCCCTGGTTCCCACGCCGCAGCAGCCATCTACCGCCGACATAAGAACATATACACACACACATATACATTACCGGTATCTACTGTCCTTGCCCTTGCTGTCACTTCCTGCCTCTGCAATCCTATGATGCTGGCATGTGTCACAGACCACACCCACCCAGAAGCTGAAACTGGTGGGCAGCGGTGGCCACGGAGGTGGTGGCCAGCAGCGGTGATGGTGAAGCTAGTGGAAGCCGGTAATGAGTGTGTGTGTTTATGACGGTGTGAGATGGATGAGTGGGAGCTGGGAAATGTAAGTTTTTGGGGAGGCAATGGCCTGTATTTGCCTGTATTTGAGATCTAAGGTTTCGTTAGGAGTTAGGCCTTTCCCAGCTAGAATTTCTTTTAGGGCCTGTGAGCTTGAGCTCGTTTGCTATAGTAATTTTAGGAATGCAACTATAGTCATATCTTGTGAATAATAAAATATTTTAGACATTTATTTGGTTCATCAATAGATTAAAAACAAACAGGTAGCAAAATACTTTTTAAAGGAACACCAAGTGAATACATTCAATTTTGACCGTAAGTGTGTCCCACATTAATTAATGTCGATCATATATGTGTGAATATACATCAGGCAGCTTATCCATTTATACACTGTAGACAAAGTTGGGCGGACTAGTTTCGCCTGTATGGCTTCCTTAGCGCCGATAGAAATTATGTCCAGAATCTGATGTCTGAAGGAAGCTTTTTTATGGCAAGGTGACAGCCCGGCACACAGTAGGGAATGCCTTATCTGGTTCCTATAGTAAACGTGGCCCAGTGAGTCCGGTCTTGGTTCAGTGGGGGGTCTAAAAGTTGTGTCAGCGGTATTAGGAGGGCATTAAATTGCTTTACCAGAAATTGAATAGCCGTCCTATATAGTCCTTTGTGCATTATAATGTTGAGGATTGTAAGGAGCTGCTGAAAATGCCCACCCTGGTGCTGCCATTTAGTGCATTTCTGGGTATTGTATTTGGGATGCCTGCACACTGCCTGTAATTTGGATGCCACGCACACTGCCTACATTAAAGATGGAGATTGGAAAAGGACAAAGTGGGACAGATAATGAAGGGGTGAGTATTGGTTTAAAATGAGACTTTATTAATAGATGTTTTCTATAATGTTGTGTTTTTTTTTTACATTTAACCCTTTTTGAACTGTAAAGGGATCTTGCTGGCAAGTAGGTGACCCACCGGCCAAGGAGTGTGCAGAAGAGCCCAATGCCCATCTGGGCTATGTGTACTAGTAGCCTTTAGGGCCAGGGGCAGCTGCAGGCCACATAACTGGTACTCATCCTGATCAAACTTCCAGGACAGGGCGGAGAGAGTCCATATCCTTTGTCCCACTGAAGATATGAAAGGCCCATCGGACTATAAGGACATCGCCCGGCACTTGAACAAGGATGGAGGTGAGTTTTTTTAAAGCGATTTATCAATATCATCTATAATCATCATCACATCAAGGAAGGTAGTACAAAACACGAGATGCCATATATGTTTTTTCACTAAAGGGGTTTGCAGGCTATCATAAACCTTGGTCATCTTCGAGTCTGTACAGATATTAAGCAGTAAATGCTACCGTATTTCTTTATCTCATTACACTGTTCACTGACCCAAGAACCCAACTATCCCTAAATTTATTGCTTGGAGATAATATGTTTAATGGTTCGTATTAGCAAGCATTATGTTTTCAGGTTAGTTTCCAATATTTATAGCTTAAAACAATTGCTGTTTTGTGCTGCATGACACAAATAGGTTACCAGTGTATTGAATTTGAGATATTCTGTATAGCAAGAATAATGAGAATTGTATAATTAAAGACGGCGTTTGTGCGCTTGGTAAGTTCTGCACTTCTATACAGAACATTGTGTGCTGAATTCAAAGACAACATAGACCACCCTACTGTAACAAGATTTCTTTTCAATGCTATCAAATTATATCTGCTATACAGCCACCTGTCCAAGAATAACTATACTATCCCGTATTTTTGTTTCATATCCAAAAATGTAAAATGTTACTTTGTAAGTAAAAACATCTCATGAGAAAAATATATCTCATAAGAAATTTTAAGGACCTTTTATGACCTAAGCTCCATGTTTTCAACAATGGCTGAAAATACATAAAGCAGATTAAGACAAGATAACAGTAAAGCTGGCCTGTGCATGTATTTTTTATTTATCAATTTCAGTAAAATACAAAATACAAGATTATCCGGCACAGAACATTACAAAAAGATATTAGTGAAATGGAGGGAAGGGGGAGAAAAGGGTGGCAGAAGAATGGGGGTCGCCACCATGCACTTCTTTGGATAGTAGGTAGCTCACTGAAAACAAGATGGCCAGGTCTAACCTGGCCCTTGTAAATTCTGAACCCACATCAGCCACAGGAAAAAGGTTTGTTTAAACATTTTTTTCCTGTATGTCAGCATATCACACTGTTCAACAAATGTCTCTTAAGGTAAAAGAAAATAAATGCTGGATAAGACTAAATCCTAAAAATGTGACTATACAGGTAGGATGGTCAGCGATTCTTCATAGAATCTTTGTGGGATCTGAGATGGCAAATAAAATTGCTAATCAAAACACTGACCAAGTTGTCTCACATAAAGCAAAGACTGTGGGTGGCTTTTAGGTGGTATTTTGATCAGCTACAGTCCCATAGATGATCCTCAACATGAAAATACAAACTGTGCTCAAGTTCTGTGGAGCTGCCAAATGAAATTAATCCAACATAGCTGAGGGATGTAGACATAAATTCAACTTAATTGAATAACTGAAGCACCCTTATTTATTGAACAGTGTGAAAATAATTCTAATTAAATGATTAAAGAAACTCATCGATGTGATAAAACACGATAAAATAACACGATAAAAAAGTTCAAGGTCCATTGATGGCATAGTCAGTGCCCCAAAATATTTTTTAAGGAAGGATACTACTTTTCTCATCTTACCTCTGCATGAATTCTCATTTGCAGTTCTGCAGAATTTCTCAGTTTTTCTGCTGCCATCTCTAATACACGACCAACTTCTTTGTTTGCCTCTGCTTGCACTCATACGGAAGCACGATCCATGATTGGAAGCATGGTTTCACCACATGGTGGTCCACGTCTAAAAAGCAGACTCCAGAGTCCACCAGGAGCTTGCTGATAGCATCAGAACTGACAGCAGAAAAATTGAATATTCAGCCTATGTGCCTGCAAGGAATCAGTCCTAAGAGATGTCAGGTAAGTCATTACTGTTTCCTATTTAGACCAGACAATCCTTCTAGGCTAGATACAGTTACAGGAGGTCATCTATCGTAATGCATGGAGTGCGGGGGCTAGAGTACCCTGAAAGATTGTCAGGTTAAGTTTATTTACTTTCGAAAAGAGATGCCTAAAGGGGTGATCTAATAACTATGTATAAATATATTCGGGGTCAATGCAAAGATTTATACCCCGGAGCGTAAGCATAACCCAAGGGCATCCACTAAGGTTAGCGGAAAGGTGCTTTCTCCACCGACATAGGAGGGGATTCTTCTCTGTAAGAGCAGTGAGACTATGGAGTGGCCTGAATGTCCTCCTTGCATATTATAACATTTCCAGCTATGGCTATGACCATTGAAAGGTGATAAAAAGGATGAACTGGATGGTCTAGAGTCTTTATTTAGCCTTTCATACTATGTTACTATGTTAATAATGTGTTGGTATGTACATGTTAGAACTAATTAAAGGGCAAACCTGAACCGCAAAGTCCCTGAATCTTCAGCCTGAAGTCCATGCCGGGGTTTGGCATTCTGCTCGAGCATGTAAAACCTAATTGATGTGCTGCTTTTGTAGTTTATGGTAATTTTTTGCCATTTTACTGAAAAAATACAATTAAAAAAGAAAAAAAAGTCAGTTTATTCTTCAATAGATAAAAATGTATCTAACAAAGAATAGCCTGAATTTTCATTTTTTAATTGTATTTTTTCAGCTTTAAGATTTACATTTAATTTAACATTAAAATTAAGTGCGGGTTTATTTTATTTTAATTCATTAAATTATTATTTAATTATTTAATTTTATATTATTTTTTATATTATTTATTTACTTTGACATTTTTCATTAGATATAATTTTAATCTAATGAAGAAAATCCTCACTTTTTATTTTTTAATTGTATTTTTTCAGTTTTAAGTGCTTTACTAAATGTCACTGATGAAAGGTATTCAATTTAACATTGAAACTGCCTGTGGGTTTATTTTTCAAATATTTTTTGTAATTCATTTGACATTTTTCATTAGCTACAATTTTTCTAATCTCTCTCTAATGAAGAATAACCTGACTTTTTATTTTTAATTGTATTTTTCCTGTTTTAGGTGATTTACTAAATTCTGCTTCTGAGAGTTGTTCAATCTAACATTGGAACAGCCTGCAGATTTATTTTTGATATTTTTTGTAATTTTTGGGGAACTTTTCGTTAGATACAATTTTTATCTAACAAAGAATAGTCTGACTTTTTTTTTATTGTATTTCCTCAGTTTTCAGTGTTGAATTTGATTTAACGCTGAAATTGTCTGTGGGTTTGTTTCTGTTATATTTTTTGAAAGAAGGTAAGTAAGGAGGGGAAAAAAAAATTATAGTGACTGGGTTACTTGCCAAACCCCCATTGACCCATTACCCTCATTCCTCTTCAAGAAACAGCTGTACCACCAGATACAAGGGACGGTGATGGGGACTACTTGTGCCCCATCATACGCGAACATTTATCTGGGGGACTGGGGGGTTGTGGGGTGAGGACCAGTTAGCTGTGTATCTGTGCCAAGTTACAACGTGGCACAGATACATAGATGACATCTTTATTATATGGACTGGATTTGAGCAGCTTCTTAATGAATTCACGGTAGCATTGAATAACAATAATAGGAATCTATTGTGAACTATAGTTTACAACAAATTGCATTACTGGATCTGTGCGTCATGAAATCACTGAGGGCAATATTTCCACCAGCCTATTCAGAAAGACCACACCAGGGAACACTATTTTGAGGGCATCTAGCTCACATCCTTGCCTATTGTTTAAAAGCATTACATATGGTGAATACTTAAGGGCGAAACTTAACTGTTCATCTGACAAAGATTTTGAAGAGGTGGCAATTAGGACTAGACTGAAAGAGAGAGGTTACAGTAACAACATATTGAAACAAGCATAGTCTAAATCTAAATTGAGGGAACACTCCCAAATGCTTTAGCTCTCAAAAAACATTCTAAACGAGAAGATAAAGGTCCCCCGCTAGTGTTAACCTAACCTAATGCCAGCAGCAACATCAAAATTGTAAATAAACCCTGGCATATTCTCTTGGGTGACAGAAATTTAAGAAATGTTCTTCCTACATATCCCTTTATAGTTTACAGAAAGGCCAGGAGCATACGGGATAGATTAACTAGGAGTCATTACAGTATAAAGAGCTCTTCCCACTGTTGCCAAACAACAGATACATATACTTGTGGGGGGTGCTCTACATGCAAATGCATGGATCAAAGGAAACATACTAAAGTGCCGGGACAATTACCAATCCCTGTAAAACACTTTATCAACTGTAATATTCCACACATCGAAAGTTAAAACAAAGGATCTATGAGCATCAATACGCAATTGAGACAGCCAATGAAAAAGACCCCATAGGGAGACACTTTGCAGTAAAACACAATAAAGATCCGAGGGGACTTAAGGTCCAAGGAGATAGAGTACATCCAACTACCAGAGGGGCGATATGGAGAGTATACTGCTGAGGGTTGAGGCACGATGGATATACAACCTTAAAGTGGAACACAACCCAGCAGCATCAGCCTGGGAATCTTATAGATCCATTCCCTCCCCACAGGGCATACAAAATCAGGATGCCCCGCTGTGTGAAACCCCCCAAGATCCCGGTCCAACGCTGCATGCGCGGGCCGCGGCCGCATCTCGCACATCTCTCTAGCAGGGCGCGTGCCCGCGCCGGGCATTTGTGAATGGCCGGCACGGGCATGCTCCCTGTTAAAGGGAGGCGCGAGATGCGGGCGCCAGCGTGCTCGGAGCCGCTGAGCAAAGATGTCGCTTTGACATGCAAACCTCAGCGGCTCTGAGCCCGCTGATTGGTCGAGCGGCCACGCATGCGCCATAGGAGCAGGGTGAGGTGAGTTGATCTGGGCATTCTGGGGGGTTTCACATAGCAGAGCACCCCCGATCAGGGTGCCCCGGGGAAGTGGACCAAAACACAGGATAGTCAAAATCCTGGGTTTTAGTCCACTTTAAAGTGACCACGTATCCCGGCCTCAACAACTCAGTAAGCTATGTTCCATTCTTGGACTAAATATGATATATAAAAGGTATAAATCAATGATTTATTGTCCTGAAAGAACTCTAAAATGTTGTTTAAATATTCATTTTTATATATTTTTTTTCTTACTTTGCTGTTCTCCCTACCTAATCTAACTGACTAAACTGTCCTTAACATGGGTTGCCTATTCTGATGTTGAATCATCAGATTTACAAATCTTTAATTGGCCAATCATTTTGTGTCTCCAAGTGGGGCGTTAGGGGGGAATGCCATACTCAGAATTTTCGGGTGAGGCGGGGGGACTAACCACCTGAGGAGTATTCCAGGGCAGTTGCTCCATGCTCCACCCGAAATCATCATGGGCAATTTGGCTTATAGACCAATGCAGCAGTCTCTGGGATGCTTGGTTCGCCGGCGCAACTGTATTGACTCCATTTCCCAAGCTCCTTGGCGGTTGCTGCTGACCAACAGTGTCATTGCGCCTGATGTCAAGCGAATGGGGTTTTATAATGTGTGTAAATGCATGTATTGTTATTTCTGCAATGACATTTGTCATTTTTGTAATGGTATTATAGGCTTTATTAGCCTTGAAAAATAAAAATAAAACTACCTTTTTTACCCGCATCCCCAAATGCCAGTCGTTTGCATAAGGGCATGGTGCCCTTGTGGGCTGGTACTTGACGAATGCTCAGATCATTGTTTTGCTGTCAGGCTGTATTGAAGAGCATTGCGCTATTGGAAAATGCTTCCCTATGATTTCACTAACTATATTAACTAGAATCAATTTGCCTAAAATAATTCTGTTAAATTGTTTTAGATGTAAAACTTTACAGATTTCATACATAATTGAACTTTATTTTGCACTTACATTTTTTTTTAAATAAACATTTTATCTCATAATACCATTAAGCAATTTGAAAATGCAATAACTATTGAAGGGACATGACAGTTAAAAATCAGTATTTCCACATGAATTATATGCATAAATCTCACGTATTTACAAAGCCCAAAGACCCAGCAAATTAAAATGCAAATTGGCAAGAAGGAACATTGCATTCTAAGACATATGTGCCTATTATGAGCGTTTTTATAATTCTCATTATACTGCACTATTTACCCTGCTTTAAACTTGGCTTGTAAGTTTGACTATATTCATTGTAGACATATTGTAGAAAATATTTTAAGATCCTTATACATGGAAGCAGATAATTATTAGTATTGAGTGAATAGTAGAAAAATATGTTGGGCCCTTTTGTGCAAAATAACTACTATCCACCATAAAAGTACAAATATTTAGCAACTTCATGAGTGCTGTTTTAATTAATTTGACTGGGGAACACTGCATCTGTGCTTCCAGAGATGCAATGGAGTACAGAGCAGCTAGTTGGAGCAGATGCATTGCCTCATGCCAACTGGATGTTGGTCCAGCTTGAACATACTTAAGGCTTTTGGGATAGATTGTCAGTAGTGATGGGCAACATGAACCACAAAGTTCGGGTTTCCAAACGTGAACATGAACTTCAGCCAGAAATCCATTTGTTTGAGTTCGGCGTCTGGCCCAAACACCCACTTCACCTAAGGGTACAGCAGCTGTAACTTACCTCGGCCCTGCAATTCTCTTGTTGTCAGTGGCAGATTCTTTTTAAGTCGGCCCCAGTCCCTCCCACGAGTGAGGACACTTCTAGTGCATGCACTGAATGTACAAAAGCTTCATAACGCGTTTCAGGTCAAAGGTGGGCCCTTACCCTGTAAAGAGCCTCATACCCTGTAAAGAGTATCATTGTCCAAAGCAGATTGTTAGACCGGACCATCAGCTTGGCACAGTTAGAAAAGAAAACTTCGCAAAACTCACTACCTGCATGATACTGAATTAATTTCAGCACTTAAATTTGCTTTTGCATCCACCCAAAGCTAAAACACCACCTCACCAGATTTTCTAGTGGTAGTGGTCATTTTGGAGCTACTTTTACCAGCATCCCAGCCATGTTACTGTCCGGATTTAACCGACATATTTAACAATGTACAGCAACCCAGCAGTGCTTCCTGTTTGCACGTGGCCTGCAGCTCCGGGAGACAATATTTATTTAAATGACCACAGCAGCAATTAGAAACATTTATGCAGCAATCTGAATTGCCCTGGGGAGGGATGCATATAAGCACTGTTTGTTGTAAGGGTGTTGGTCCGGTGGTTGGTCTAGTTTAGGATTGTCCATTTTCCTAGTGAACAAAGCATACACGGATTAACAGAACCATGTCCAAATCACATGTTGTCGCCAATGAAACAAAAGCTTGATAACAAAATTCTCCTTGGAGATAGAGCAACAGCAACCACTGTTATGGCCACCTTCAGATATTAGCCCAGAGCATAGCATTCCTCATCTGTCTATGCAATGTGGGGGTGCCTTATCCCAGTGAAATTAGTCTACTCATAAACTGCACCCTTAAAAAATTCAAATGATACAACATCTGGCTAATCATAATTCCCCAAACTTGTCTCAACACATTCTGCTTAATAAAATGGCATCCATCACACTGCCTGTACAGAAGAAAAATCATTGTTCAAACACTGGAATGAGTAAAGTTAATTTAACAAGAAGTGCAATTGAGTAAAAAAATATCAGTGCATTAGTTATTTTTTAATGTTAGTGTTGCCATTCACAAGTCAATTATATATTATTTTGACTAAATGACCCTGAAAACAATTAGTGAAACTCAGCATTAGAGGTCAACCATTAAACATGTAGACAAAAATCATCTAGAGGATTATTTATTTTCCACACAAACAGGAGAGTACTGCAGATCACAGTTAATTCAACTGCAGGAAAGCTGTAACCTATTAAAATTTCTTTTAAGTATATGCAGATCTGAGCATAGGTGAGGCGGTAAGAAGTAGGCAGGGTTGAGGCTGGAAAAGGAGAGATCGGAAGAGATGGGCAGAGATGAGATGAGAAGCGGTGAGCAGAAGTGGGTAGAGGTGGTATGGGTAAATGTATGGTGAGCATCATTGAGGTGTGACGATGTGTGTAGAAGTAAGGTCAGAAGAGCTGATGTTGGCTGAGGTGAGACACCAAGCAGTGAGGAGAGCAGAGGTGAGGTGGTAAAAGTTGAGCAGATGTGGGTAGAGGAAGGCAGAGGTAAGATGGGTAGAGGTGAGGGGATCAGAGGTGAGGTTGGCTGAGGTGAGGCAGGAATAAAGTTAGGTGAAAAAAAATGGGCAGGGGTGAGGAGGGAAAAAGTGATGAGATGAGGTTAGGTTGGAAGAGATGAGTTGAGTAGAGGTGTCATTAAAGACCTACATTCTAAGTGGTAGCTTAAAGTGGACCAACACCCAGGATTTTGACTATCGATCGGGGTGCCCTGCTATGTGAATCCCCCAAATCGCTGGCTATAACTCACCTCACCTCGCTTCTACGGCGCATGCGCGGCCGCTCATCCAATCAGCGCCATTAGAGTCACTGTGGTATGCACGTCAAAGCGACGTCTTAACTCAACGGCTCCGAGCATGCTGGCGGCTGCATCTCGCGCTTCCCTCTAACACACGCCCTGTTAGAGAGAAGCGCGAGATGCGTCCGCGGCCGGCGCATGCTCCGTCAGACCGGGATTAAGGTAAGTGCTGCGGGTGTCCTTGGGGGGGGATTTTGGATGCCCCGCGGGGAGGGATTGGATCGGCCCAGGAATCTAATAGATTCCCGGGCCGATCCCCCTGGGTGTTGGTCCACTTTAAAAACAATTTGAATGAAAAACGTTAATATTAGAGCTAAAGCAATAGTTAGGTCTGAACATTTACCTAATGCATATTATAACTTACTGTACAGCTTGTATGAAAATCTGGCTACACGTTAGACAAGCTTATTTACAAATATCTCTCTCTCTTTGGCATTGTATCTAAGAAAAGGTAATATCACTGATCACTATCGCTGCCCCAAAACATCGGCTGTCTTTAGTGATCGCTGCTGTCTCTATCTGAGGGTACTTACTGATGTGCTACTGTTATTGATGTTGATATGTACTTGTGCCTTGTTATATACCAGATCCTTGTTACTGCTCAATTCCTGCTGGTTAAATGTGAGTAGAGGCAGGATATACTGTTTTGATCATTATTTGTTTTCCTTTTTGTTTCACTTTTTCCATATACATGTTCCTTAACACATCTGATGTAACCAACATCACTGAGCAACACTATCTCTGTGCATTCAACATTTGTAAGCCATTCACAGGAGGATACAAGTGCCACCCGTTATAGTATCTATGGTAAATCCTTTTTACCTATATTTAGTGGTTATACTCATGGTTAGATGTTACTGATTATATGTCATCTATCTATTTGGTCTTAAAGGTGCACGGTTCTCCTGAGGGTTCCCATTGGATTGTGGTTGAGATACTCTATGTATCCTTTTCCCAGATGTGTAAACATAATACTTATGATGTATGATTTTTTTTTTTTTTTGTTCATACTTATTTTATTAATTTTCATACAAGAAAAACTGAAACATACATATATGCTCATGTCAAGCGAGCCAAGAGGTATATCACAATACAGTATTAACTTTGCTAACAAAGCAAATAAAATGACATTCAAAAGCAAAAGGCATATAGCAGTCTACAACCTAATGGCCCACATAGGGAGAGGGAAGCTTCGGGGACCCCCATAACACCCACCAACCCCCCCCTAAGCGTACCAAAACAATCCCACACAGACCTGCCGGGAAGGCCGCACCGCTGTAGGAACACACTTGTAGCAGCCAGTAAGTATCCTGAGGCCATAGGTATTTAATCAACCCACCAGTCGCTCTGTCAGCCTTCCCTTAGGACTCGCACACTGGGGGGACTGGCCGGCAATGATGCCCCAATCTCTATGTTTGACCCCTCACCTCCCCCATCTCGTCCAGGTTGAGAAGACACATATAAGACACAGACACAGACACGTATCTAATATTAAGACAAACACACCAGACATTCCAGGACACAATAGGAAAGGAATAGCAGAGGAAGCAGAGAAGATCAGAAAGGGGAGAAAAGGGTTAAAGCCGACACAGTGCCTAGAACGAAGACCCTGTGATATGAGCGCGTAGGAGGGCCAACCACTTATCAAGCAATGCAAGTAATTAGGGCATAATAGCGGCGGTTAGAAAGATACCCACAGCAACATTGACCACCTCATTAAAGAAAGAAAGAAGGAGAAAGGATCGCCACAGGAATAGCGAAAGTAGTAAGAGGAGCGGTAGCTACAGGTTTAGGAGTAACAGCAAAAGCAATGGGGGTGGGAGGGTGAGATGGGGAACGCCACCATCCCCAAGGGGGTGGGCAAGGAATCCGCCTCCCCCCCCCCATTCACGCGCATCCACACAGACCTAAGCCATAGCAAAAGAGACTTGCCCAGCCGCAAACCTAACAGGAACAGGTCATACAACCCATATCTGTTTGTAAGAGACCGAGTCTTTGAACATGACCCAGGGCGTCCAAATCTTGAGGAAGGCTTCCATTCTGTCCTGCTTAGCATAACAGATTTCTTCCATCACCTCCACGTGATTCCTTTGCGTGAACCATTCCCTGATCGTGGGTGCCCTCTGAGATCTCCAAAGCCTCGGAACAAGAACCCTAGCCGCATTTAGTAGGTGACGTCCCAGAGGGGCCCCTCCCGCCACCCCTCTGCCATCCGAGGACCACCCCAAGAGAGCAGTCCCAGCATTCCAGTCCAAGGGTTCTCCCAAAATAATAGCACACAGGTCCTTCACTTTATCCCAGAAACCCATCACCCCCGGGCAAGTCCACCATATGTGTAAGAGAGGGGCACCACTCTGTCCGCATCTCCAACAAACGTCAGGGACTGACGGAAAATAGGCGTGCAAAACCTCGGGAGTCCGATACCAGCGTGTGATAAGCTTATAGCTGGTCTCTTGCATTGAACTGCTAATCACCCCCTTGTGAGCATTCCTATATATATCGCTCCACTCAGCTTCAGATAAAGATCTACCAAAATCTGCTTCCCATTTCTTCTCCCACGGTTTGACCTCCTCTTTCCCTCCGTGCTGCAATAGGTTATATGCCCAGGACAGAAGATGCGTAGCAGGGCTCCTACTCAGGCAGGCCTTTTCAAACTCCGTCAATTCATTTCTCAGACACTCCTTCATACCCCTAGAGCAGAAAAAGTGCCTAATTTGGAGGTATGTGAAGACAGAGATCTCCCTTTCCAGCAATTGTTGCAGGTTATGTCTATCTCGCAGCACACCCCCAACCTGCAAATGATACACCCTCAAAGGTTTGGGTCCCCCGCAATCCCTCAGCATGGAGAAATCCCTTCCTGGAGGGAACGACGGATTCCCCATAATCGGCGTTAAGTATCCAGGAAGTGAGGCCAAGGCGCGTTTACCTCGACACAGAGCTCCCGGGATAGACAGGGAGGTTCCGATCAACGGGTGGGACTTAGCAATCGCCGGAATATCTTCCCTCTTCAAGGTGGACAAGTTGTCCATACCTCCTCCCGTCGCCGCCTCCCCCTCTATACGCACCCAGTCCTTCTGCGCACCGTTCACATGCCAATCCACCACTCTCCCCACATGGACCGCCCGATAATATGTTTTCATGCAAGGGATCCCTGTCCCCCCTCTATCCTTTGGTAGCAGCAGCAGGCTTCTCCTGATTCTAGGTGGCTTACCAGCCCAGATGAACCTCCTGAAGGATTTCATCAAATCCCTAAAGAAGGTCTCAGGTAACTTAATGGAGATGCACTGTAGCAGGTATAAGATCCGTGGTAACACATTCATTTTCAGAACAGACATACGGCCGAACCACGAAAGCCACAGCCGGTTCCACCCTTCCAGATCTCTCTTAACTTTAGCCCCAATAGGGGCGAAGTTAAGCTGAAACAATCCATTGAGCGAGACAGGCAATTGTACCCCCAGATATCTGAGACTCTTATTCTCCCACCCAAAGGGAAAAATACCCTTTAAAGCCTCCACCTCCACAACCAGCAGGGAAACATTCATGGCGCTAGATTTACTGTAGTTAATCTTCAGGTTCGACAGACGCCCGAAAGTTTCTAATTCTTTCAATAAGTTGGGCACCGACACCCGCGGAGAGCGTAGAAAGAAAAGCATATCATCCGCGTATGCCGCTACCTTCCTTTCTCTCCCTCCAATCGAAATGCCACTGATACCCCCACATAGATTGACCCGATGTATGATTTTTTAATACAATTGGATTTGCAATTTAAACCTTTCTTGTGTGGTGTGCATCCTTCACAATTATTTTTTACTTGGTATAGTGGGACCATGAGTGGTGGAAGCCCTTGAATGGATAGCACCCGTAGTCTCTTAAAGCCTTCGTATTAGGTGTGCTGCTACCTACTAGTTTCTTAAAACAAATCACTCTCTCTCCCCTGCTCTCTCTTTTACACACATATACTATATCCTAGGGTGTCATGTGTCAGTAACAGCCTTGGCTTTTCTGTTACTTGAACCTACTGATCTCACCTTCATGTACCTCTGTAGAGCCAGCTAACCTCCCTCAGCAAAACATTGGCCATAAAAATCAGCTGCATGTTCACAAGACGAGTGTGAAAAAGAAAAGGAAGGAGGGAATGATACTTGATAAGGGTACATCTTTTATTCACTGAGTTCCGGCATTTAATTTTATATTTATTTCCATTGCCACAGTTTTTTACAAACAAGTATCTGGCCACACAGTCTGCCTTTACAAAACATGGTGCTATAATAGGATGCTTTTGTTATGATCAGCAAGTTTTAAGGTTTCTTCCCTACTCAATATTCAACTCCTTAACTACTAGTGGTATTATTGAGAAGTGGAAGCAGTTAGAAAGCATTTAGGAACCACTGCAAGTGGGAGTCGCTTAATATGACACACATTAAAGTCACCAAAACACTGCTGATGCAATAACTACAGCATTTCAGTCTTCCGCTGGCATTATCTTCATGTCATGGTTTTCCATGACTGAGCAGCTGCATGCATGTAAACCTTACATTGCCAAACACAATGCTTGGAGGACTGTCTTTATACTGGAGCAGTGAAAATATATTCTGTGGGGAGACAAATCACAATTGATTTATGAGTCTGGATTTTCCAGGGGAATGGGACCTGCCTAACGGCATTGTGCTAACTGACAATTTTGGTAAGGTTATTTTCTCAGGAATTGGTTTAGGCCATGTACTTCCAGTAAGGGGAACCCCTAATGCTTCAGCATAGCAAGACATGTTTCACCGTTGTATGCTTCTAATATGGTAGAAAGGTAATTTTCTGTTCTGTTTGAGGTATTTTACTTTGATTCTGTTGACATCAAGCATGGAACCTTATCTGCCTCATTTCCTTACCAAAATACTTACATTAACAAAGTAGATTTATTTCATTTTACTTCTGAAGCTGTTAATTTGCCATGCGTGACTTTATATGATACACAGCACTGCATCGAAACAATGTATTGCCCCAACTATTTTATTGTAAGCAAAATGTTCCAGCATGTAATGACAACTTTGTTGTGCTGAAAGCTGAAACCATACATGTGCGTGACCTTGACTTTTCCTGCTATGAGGATAAGAATACATTTTAAACTAAATACATCTGTGATTTGAATTCTTTTGTTTTACTGTGATAGGTTTAATACACTTTCTGCTTGTTTGCATGTTATTAAGGATTGTCTCTGGAGGCTTTAAAGACATTACAAGTGAACTGTGCTGTCCCTAAAAGTACTAATGGATTCATCATTGTTTGAAGTATTTATCAGTAATCCACAAATGCATTAGCACAAGTAGCCTGTAGAATCTGAAACTAAAGTTACACAGAAAAAGCATATGGTTTTATTCTTTACAGGTCTACTTCCTTTTTTAAAGAACTTGAAATATATGGTAGTCAGGTGATGGCTTGAATATTAATGTATTCATTACCTATTACTGAACAGCCTGTATGCAGAATTTAAGCAATAAAGGCTTGGAAAAATGTTATAGTTCTAATCTTAAGAGGAGATGCATTATATCAGTTTTATACCCCTTTTATTCTTCTTGATTCATAAAGACGTGCAATCTGCATATTTCTACACGACTATTCAAATTCTGGTCATGCACACATTGCTATAGCAGGCATCAAAGGACAATTGGCTTAATGTCAGAAAAAAGGTAGTCTAGGAGCATAAAAAGGAGACTAGGAGTATAGTAGATGCGTGTCTTAAATTAATAAAAAAGAGGAAAAAAATACTGATCCTGGGTCTCCAGGGCAACACTAGTTCTGTGTATCCCAATTAGCTGGGATAGACTGGAATAGGAAAAGATTGTTTCCTTTGCCTTATTTCCTTTGCCTTAATTCCAGGTAATGACAATGATAAGGCAGCAAGAAGCTCTCCTACAGCCTATCCTATATGCCACACCTCTATTTCCTGTAGTGCACTGTAGGTGCTATAGGAGGTCTTCAAAATCGGACCCTCGTTTCAATAGTATTCCTCCACAACCACACACTAATGTAGTCAAATGGCCTCCCCTGTTCCATTGTGCATACTTGCCTATCTCGCTCACACTGGGAGAGCTGAGAAACACAGGTAGACAGTGGCAGCCCTGCAACCACATTCAGAGTGTGGACATAGAAAAATGGAATTAAATGGAAGGGCAAACATCAGTAGAGTCCTGCAGGAAATAGAGAGGCACATTTGATCTCTCTTATTTCTAGATTTCAGGGACCTCCTACAGTAAACTATCCTTCTCCATCACTATCCTTTCTGAATAATCCAAATTGTTTCCTTGGTGTTCATAAACATTAGTCAATCGAGGTAAGTCCTCTTTAACAACGCTAAGACTTTTCATATGGGAAAAATTGAGATATTTGCAAATAATGCATTTTGTTGCAGCCTACTTTGCTATATTTCCTGTATCTAAAAGAAACGTACATTCATTGCGGTCATTTTAGGGCTACACAACACTATTTTTTGCTGTATATATATATATATATATATATATATATATATATATATATATATATAAGTTTAACTGTGATTTTTGCTAGAATTTCTTTGGGAATTCAAGGAAAATTATATATTGTTTTTTTCAGCAGCGTTTGGGCATTAACAATAATTTGTTTTGTAGTTTTTTCAGTGCTTTCTTAATTATTTTTTGGCAAAATATGTGAAAATAAAAAAAACAATATTTGTATTTATTTATTTTTTTTAATAATAAATGCAGGTTTTTCAAGACAATAATATTGCATTTAAAGCCCCATTCCTCCCAATTACAACGGTACCACATATGTATCAGTAGACACTCGTTCCTGCCCAGAGCAATTTTCAAATATAATACACTGCTATGCACACTATCAAGGGTTAAACCCTTAAAAATTAAATAGAGAAGTTGGCGTGACCTTTTGGCTGCTTCAGGGCCCGACTCTTCTCTGCCGCTGGCTTAGCCATCTCTAAATGACAACACGGCTTTAGCCATACTCTAAGTCCCGTGATGCTCAACAAGGTCTTGGGGCTTTTCGGTGTCACCCTTTGCATTCATTTGCACTGCACAGGCGCAAGATCAGGGGATGTGCGCAGTGCCTGATGGGATGCAAGATGGCGCTGCCCGTCGGGAGTTCGCCTGGAATCCGAGGGACAGAGAAGATGGATGACCTGGTGAGGTCAATATTGCCCAAATGTAAAACCAGAGGGGGGGGCAGCAGTCAGGTGAGGTTTGGGGGACATGTTAACAGCAAGAATGCCAAAACATCAGCTATTTTGTATTGGCTTTACTCGTGTATTTATACAAGTCTTCATAACACAATGCCCAGGATTCATTGCACATTCCTTTGCTACAACACATCAGAATTACAATAGCACATTCATTTATAGATGCATTTAACACAAGCATATTTCTCAAAAGTACATTAATACTAAAAATCGATTTTCTTTACCCTTCTATGTGTTTTGCCTTATAATCTTCACCATAAATATTTTCTATTTTGTTGAAAAGTATTTCTTACAGATAAGTTACTCAGTATGATTTACTTCACTTTTCCCAGTAAATTTGCTTATTTCTGGAATTTGAATTTAAATGTAAAATTGCTGTTAGTGAATGAGTGGCTGCTTCCATTTTTAATCTCCAACCTATTCACACAGTATTAACTGTTACTTGCAAACTTCATCTTACTGAACATGTTGGCATGTAAGAAAGGGCATTCAAATTATTTTGTTCCATTTTTTACCAGTGTATCACCTGTAGCTTTTGATGGGGCATTTTTTACAGGTTAAAATATTTATTTTAAAGTTAAAGAAATTACCGCACCCTATGAGCTATGATAAATACTTTTTATAACTACTATAACTATAGTTATGCCCTGTGGCCTGATTTTTCTTCAAGCAAGCAGATGGTCCTAGTCGTTTTTCTTAAAAACCCCAATATACAGTACCTTGAAACACAAAAACATGGAGACATCTTGTTTATTTGTAAAATTACATAATTCATCATGTATTTAATGCATAGAAGAATAATGTAAACCAACCAAAAAATAGCAGACTGCATTGCAACCAACTGTATCTTCAGCGGTACAGCAAGCAGACAGAAGCAGAGAAAGATTTTATGGTTGTAACCAACAATTCTGCAGGAAACGTTTAGGATTATATAACATCCAATTATTTGTACACATCTTGTTTTTGACAGTCAGGAATCAACATAATACATAGCCTCTGGCTCTAAAATTATTTTACATTGCACCTGAAATAAATTACTGTTTTCTATGCCTCGTTGTTGAGTAAAGTTTTACACGAGGGAGTTTATTTAAGAAACGCTAAGGCCGCGTAGTGTCAGATGAGTGTCAGGTGAATGTCAGGTCCCAGTGAAAAAGGTATATTTATCAAGTCAAAAATCCAGAGCACCTCTGATTGTGCCAGGTAGTGTCCCATCTATCAACAGTGCTGGTGCTGAGTTTCCTACAGTACCACATAAGACCAGGCACTTGTGTTGTGTCTTTCAAGTGTCCCCAATGCAATCCCTATTTAAAAATAAATAAATAATTAAATAATTCCATGACCCTAAAAATTAAGAAATTGGGATTCCAACAGGCTCTGCGTGCCTGAAATCCCATTTCTTTGAGCACCTCTGGGAGTGCTCAAATACTTTCACTCCTTACTGGGGCTAGGTGTCACTGCCTGACCGGGAGCGGTACAGCTGATAGCACCGGCAGTCTGAAGCCAGCATTGTGGTGCCCGCATCTTTTATAATATATTAGCCTCAGCATGTAACAAGTGATATATAATAGCTAAAAAAGATTCATTAATTTTTTACATTAGCACAGAGGTTGACTTCATGTTAAAGATAGCTGGTAAAACCATTCTCTTTAAGCTCACACATATAATTGAAAAGCAATACATGTCATACTGACTTACCTTTCGGGCACTCCTGCCAAGTTCCTCCCCATAATTTGTTCCCAGAATTTCAAAAAAGATGTTAGGATTGTCACCAACTTCATCAAACTCCAACATACCAGTCAGACCACTTACAGATCCCTGTTGAAAAAGTGATCATAATCGGTTAATAAATGAAATGATTTCTAATGGCTTAAATTAGCCCTCCTGCTGGCTACTCACACGACACAACCTAACAGGGGAGATTAAAAGCCTGCTATAGCTGTGTGCACAGACTAGTAACAAATATTCTCATGGGTCCTCTGAGCTAGATTATTTATCAGAATATGCTACTGTGATTCTGATGTTAAAGTGCAGTATTTAAGTGGACTGTGGAGAGTTCAAACCAGCAACAGGGACATACAATGGCCGGTCACAAGGCCAAAGATGACAGCAATGTGACTCCTGATGATATTGGTTGATCAGTTGATTTATTTATGGATTTTGCCTTAAGCCGGACCAACATCCTTTTTTACTGGTGTCTGGCCTGCAGACAAGGAATAGGAACCAGCTCAGCTTGGCATCAAGAATTCTTGGGCAGCCCTCAAACATAACCGCCCCAGGATGCCCGATCTCCTTACTTTCAACTTCAGGAAGGGAGTCCTAAGACTAGCCGCTGGGCATTTAAGGTAAGGAGATGCATTCTGATGATGTGAATTCTGAGATGTGCATTCTGGGGTAGTTATTTTCTGGGGGCACCGGCATTCTGGGTGCCCCCCAAGCTTGTTCTTATTTGCTGTCTGCGGGACACCCGTTAAAGAAATAACAGATGTTGGTCCAGTTTAAGTCAGGAGGCTACCAAACCTAGTGCGCCATATAAAGTATATCAGGGGCTATGGAAGTGGCAGGAGCTTTCTTTCATGTATAGAGTTTTGGTTTGCTTTAGGAACTTGTTAGGTCTGTTAGGTTAACGTGACAACAGTAGCACATTAAGAGATTAGGGAAATGGCATTGGGTTAGTATTGATTTATTTTTCATATGAGCCAAGCTCTATCACTTATTACTTATGTTTCTTGAATTTGGACACAGTTTAGCCATACATTTTTCAATTTCATACTTCAGTCTGACCACAGGGAGAGTAGGCTCCCCCTCCTAGGAGGAAACACAAATTGGACAGAGATTAAAAGCCCACCACTTCCTTTCTACCTCAGTTCTTTGTGTTTCCTCTCTGGGGGAACCACTGGACGGAGTGGTTTGGTGACAGTTAGTCAACGGCCAATTTTGTTATTTTAATTTGATATTTTAACAACCCGGCATTGCCGGAATTGTCCCCTTTACCCTTTCTTTGTCACATACAGGGTGGAGTAGCACCTGCTGACCAGGGTCAGTCAGGGAAAAAAAAACACATAGCTTTATTAGACCTATCCACTAGTTGTGTGATGTCTCTTTAACAAATCCTGCAAGCTTGGTGAGTTACCTGCTTCTTGTGTGCAGGCTTCTGGTTTTGGCAGATCAGCTGTTACTTTCTTTGAAAGCTGATTTATCTCCAAGAATTTCAAATTTGGGGGCGGGACCAAGGCCGGGAGGTGGCACGCTGACAATATTCCTGGCTGGCACAGACACGTGCACACACCGGAACGCTGTAAGCAGCACTCCTCCACGGCCAGTGTTCAGTTAGGAGGGAGGTGAGTGGCAGTAGCGTCAGTGATGTCAGAGGATGGGAAAGCAGTACAGCATTCGGCTGCGGGAGCGTCTCCCGACAGCGTGGAGCTTAAGGCTACAGTACTTAAAGTAGAAATCTTCAAGAAACCGGTAGGATGGTTCTTGTTTGTGTGTGTTGATGACCCTAAGTTTACAGGATTGCATAGGTAATCTTTTATTTTGAATTGCTGTTATATTTTTAATGCTGAAATGCTTAAAGACACTGAACTCCCTAAACCTAAGAAAGCACTTAAGAAATCCAAACGATGTGAAGATTGTCAGTGTGTGCTTCCGGATACATGGCAGAGGCCTTTATGTCTGGATTGTAGGGAAGCTAAAAGGGAAGTGCATATGGCTACCATTTTGAAAGAGATTCTTGTAATGAAGCAGAAAATTGCTTCAATAGAGGAATCTCATGTTGTTAAAGGGCTTCCCAAACCATCCATTGCTTCCCCACCATCCATTACTGTAGTTGTTGAAGGTTTAGGGGAAAGTGTTGGGGCATCCTGTTTGGTCGACACTTCTGATGTTTTTTTTGGACCCGCTGCTGCTTAATGCATATCCTGAGTCTGGGGAGGGCTTGTCCTCTCAGGACTCGGGTAATGGAGAAAACCTGAATTATGAGGTTTCAGAGGGTCTGTATAAGCTGTCAGTGGAACTGGAGAAATTATTAGGAGATCTTTATGCAACTTGGGGGATTCAAGAGGACGAGCAGCCTCTTTTGGTCCAGGATGAATTGTATAAGAAGTTGCTGGAAAAGAAGTCCAAAGTTTTTCCTGTGCATCCGGCTTTAAAGACTTTAATCAGCAAGGAATGAGAAAAGCTGAAAAAGAAGCTCTTTATGCCAAGGTCTTTAAAAAAGTATCCATTCAATAATCAGGACATAGAGGTTTGGAGTAAATGTCCTAAATTTGATGCAGCCTTGGGTCAGATGTCAAGGTCAGCTAACATGATGGATTATAGAATTGAGGCACTAGCCAAGAGGGTTTGGGATACAGCTTCTTTTTCATATAGGCCTTCATTGGCGTCTGATGGTATCTTAAGAAGCATAGTGGTCTGGCTTAATAACAATACTCCAGGGGAGAGCCTTATTAAGGTTCTTCCAACCTTTTATAGAGCTTTTAGTTTTCTGATGAATGCTTCTGCAAAGAACATCAGGGCCACTGCTAAGATTTTGGCCTTAGTCTCCTGTATTAGGAGGGCACTGTGGTTAAAGACCTGGTCAGGAGACAAGAGGTCGAAGGTTTTTCTCTTCCGTGATTTTTCTCTCTTTGGAGAAGATCTAAGTAACATTCTAGCTAGGTCAAATAAAACAGGTAAAAAGTTTCCAGTTAAAAGGCAGGGGTTTAATCCTCACCTAAGGAATAGAGGCAGGGGCAAGGTATGTATTACTCAGCCCAGGCAGCCTTAG
This sequence comes from Gastrophryne carolinensis, assembly GCA_027917425.1. Lineage (NCBI taxonomy): Eukaryota > Metazoa > Chordata > Amphibia > Anura > Microhylidae > Gastrophryne > Gastrophryne carolinensis. The sequence goes on from CM051234.1 coordinate 222,413,914, forward strand.
CAAAAGAGGTCAAGTTCTCAGGCAAGGCCCCAAAGGAGGTTTAATGTGCAGTTTAAGCCTGCAGCCTAAGCCTCAATCCTGACAACGAGTTACCAGTGGGGGCAGACTCTCCAGGTTTGTAGCCGCCTGGAGAACAGTCACCCAAAATCAGTTTATGCTACAGTCACTGCAGGAGGGGTATCGCTTAGAATTTTCATTCTCCCCCCATTCCTCATTTCTAGTGACTAGCTTCCAAGGGACCCCAAAAAGAGGTTAGCCTTCCCGTCAGTTATTCTACAACTTCTACAGAAGAATGTGATAGAGGAGAGTTCCACTATCCCTTCGGGGATAGGATTTTACTCTCATGTTTTTCTGGTTCAAAAGTCATCAGGAAAGCAATGATTTTGAATCAGAAAAGATTAAACAAATTAATTTGATACAAGTTCAAAATGAAGTCCATTTACTTGGTCATAAACATTGGATGGTGAGCCTGGATTTGCAGGACGCTTACCTTCATATTCCCATTCTGGTGGCTCACAGCAAGCACCTGAGAATTGCAGTTCAGTTAGGCCAGGAGATTCTGCACTACCAGTACAGGGCTCTTCAGCCTCTCGTCATCTTCACAAAGACCCTGGCCAAACCGATGGCTCATCTAAGGCAACAGAGAATCACAGTGATTCCTTATCTAGACGACCTGTTATTACTAAACAGGTCAGAACAGTTACTTCTGGTAGGTCTCAGAAAGACTCTGGCCCTTCTGGAGAATCTTGGGTGGGTAGTAAAACTAGAGAAATCCACTCTAACACCCAGTCAGCAGTGCACATTTCTGGGATTCATCATAGACAGCATTCAGAGAAAAATCTTTCTTCAGTTGGAGAAGGTAGACAGGATCCGGGCAGAAGTTCAAGAACTAATGACAAGTCTCCAAGTGTCCATAAGACAAATCATGCAGGCATTGGGTCTAATGAAATCAACAATGCTGGCAGTTCCATGGGCTCAGCTTCACACAAAATTGTTGAAAAGGTTCCTTCTGGATCTATGGGACAGTCTTCGGGGTCACTAGATCAATGGGTTCAACTAAGTACCCGAGTGATAGAGGACCTAGAATGATGGACCAGGCCATTGGTACTAGAGAAAGGAAGGGATTTTAGGCCGGACCAATCTAGTGATAATCACAACAGATGCAAGCAGTTGGGTTTGGGGAGCCCACGTGCTTCAGGTTCAAGGAAATGGACAAGGGGCTTGGCAGCCAGGTCCTCAAACTTCAGGGAGCTCCTGGCGGTCAAGCTGGCACTGAAGCATTTTCAGCTGGTCATAACAAGCAGGGAGCTACTGATAAGGTCAGACAATGCCTCAACAGTAGCCTATCTAAACCATCAGCGAGGGACAAGGTCCCTTGCACTGATGAACAAAATTCTTCTGCCCATCCAAACAGAGGTTCGGTCTATCGTAGCAGTTAATCTGAAGGGAACCATCAACACCTTAGCAGATTGTCTGAGCAGGGTAAGGGTTCAGCAAACAGTGGTGTCTGAACCCAGAAATTTTTCTTCAGGTGGTAAGGTTTGGGGGTTTTCCACAGGTAGATCTGTTAGCCAGGGACAGCAACTCAAAGTGCAAAACATTTTTTTCACTGGCAAGGAGGAAGGGTGCGTTATCAGGGGATGCCTAGCTCAGCCGTGGAAGTTTCACCTGGCTTATGCTTTTCCTCCCTTCAGAATTCTGCCACAAGTTATCCGCATGATAGAATAGAGCATCCCATCCCTAAAGTATAATTACTTGTCTAATCCTCTCCGTGTGGTCAGATTGAAGTATGAAATGGAAAAACCCCTGTTAGACTTACCGGTAACGGCTTTTTCATGAATACTTCAGGCTGACCACATATTACCCACCCATAGTCCAAATGGTTATATGAGTTTTTTTTACAAAGCCTGAGGTAGACAGGAAGGCGTGGGCTTTTAATATCTGTCCAGTTTGTGTTTCCTCCTAGGGGGTGGAGTCTACTCTCCGTGTGATCAGCCTGAAGTATTCATGAAAAAGCCGCTACCGGTAGGTCCAACGGGGTTTTATGTAGTTTTGAGTATAGCAATCACATAAACACCATTCAATCAGAAAGTTTGGGTGTGTTGTTTTGATTGGTGAAGTCTCTTTAAAGCAACAAAAGTAGCCAACAGAGGCTCTATTTAAACCGGACCTTCACCATGATTTAATGAAAAGCCCAAACCCTTAAAAAACGATTCCCCAGCATCTAAAGTTTATATATTTTAAGTTTTTAGTCACTTACTTATTATTCTTTCCCCCACTGGGCTGCAACTCTGTTCAGGACTTTAGGATACGGGCGCTGCCATCTTGACTCAGAAGCATCACAGTTACTGAGCAGAGGAGAGCAGGATAAAGTACAGGGGGGCTGGTTATAGCTGTGCTTTGCTCAGACAGAGCAGAGCTGGGGCCAGGAAAAGGTCAGCAATCTCAGAATGCAAAGCAGCACAGTCAGAAGGCACTTCCTGTTTGCAGGCTGCCTGATGTTACATGAGCTGCCATCTTGGATGTTTAAAGGCTTAGAACATGCAGTAGATGCAGGTAGGATTATTTTTAATGTGGGCAATCTGTATGTACAGGGTATGGGAAACATATAAGATAGACTCATATTCAGGGTGAGGGTCCGCTTTAACTTTATTCAAACATTTCCATATGATGGTAGGGCTCCCCTTTAGCATAATAATGTTTAAGGAGTAAGTCCAATTTTAATAGACATTTTGAAAGTGTTTACTGTATTTTTGTGTGCCAAAATCATGTCAAAGTGCTGTCCATGATCTAGAAGAAGAGACAAGTAATCCAATTTGGCTAACAGTTGCCAATTGTAAAAACGTGCAGAAAGTGAAAACTGATTCCATAAAACACACATTTGCTTTTTTTTTTTTTTTTTTTTTTTTGTTTTGGGGGGGGGGGGGGGGGGGGGTTATCTTTCTGTAAGCATGCATCAAATAGCACTGCAATTCAAAACACCTGCTTACATTGGAGCATAATGTAAGGTTTATTATCCAGCCCATGTCATTGCCTGTTTGTATTGGCCCTTATGATGGATTAAACTGTGACCAGGGGCAGGCTGGCCATAGGGCATACCGGGTACCCGGTAGGCCGGCAGCAGGAAAGGCTGCTGTTCCCCTCTCCGCTCTCTCACACACGAGTACACACACACACAGGAGCACGCACACACACACACTTACCAGCACTTCCTGGTTGTTGTGCGGTGGGCATCTATGGGCGGCGTCCATTGTTTTCATTGGATGCCGGCCATATGGGTCCCGCCCACCGATGCCGGTAAGAGTGTATGTGTGAGAGTGTGTGAGTGACCGTGGCGGGAACAGCAGTGAGGGCCAACTGGCCGCCCGGGAACCAGTGTAAGTGTGTGGGCGGTTAGGGAGGGGGTGTAACGGCTGCACTGAGGGATGCCTCCACCCACTGGCTGCACTGAGGGATGCCCCCATCCACTGGCTGCACTAAGGGATTCCCCCATCCACTGGCTGCACTGAGGGGTGCCCCCACCCACTGAGGGATTCCCCCACCCACTGGCTGCACTAAGGGATGCCCCACCCACTGGCTGCACTGAGGGGTGCCCCCACCCACTGAGGGATGCCCCCACCCACTGGCTGCACTGAGGGATACCCCCACCCACTGGCTGCACTGAGGGGTGCCCCCACCCACTGGCTGCACTGAGGGGTGCCCCCACCCACTGGCAGCACTGAGGGGTGCCCCCACCCATTGTCTGCACTGAGGGATGCCCCCACCCACTGGCTGCACTGAGGGATGCCCCCACCCACTGGCTGTACTGAGGGGTGCCCCCACCCACTGAGGGATGCCCCCACCCACTGGCTGCACTGAGGGATGCCCCCACCCACTGGCTGCACTGAGGGATACCCCCACCCACTGGCTGCACTGAGGGATGCCACCACCCACTGGCAGTACTGAGGGATGCCCCCACCCACTGGGTGCACTGAGGGATGCCCCTGCCTACTGGCTGCACTGAGGGATGCCCCCACCTACTGGCTGCACTGAGGGATGCCCCCACCCACTGGCTGCGCTGAGGGATGCCCCCACCCACTGGCTGCACTGAGTGATGCCCCCACCCACTGGCTGCACTGAGGGATGCCCCCACCCACTGACTGTACTGAGGGATGCCCCTAGTGGCTGCACTGAGGGATGCCCCCACCCACTGGCTGCACTGAGGGATGCCCCCACCCACTGGCTGCACTGAGGGATGCCCCCACCCACTGGCTGCACTGAGGGATGCCCCCACCCACTGACTGTACTGAGGGATGCCCCCAGTGGCTGCATTGAGGGATGCCCCCACCCACTGGCTGTACTGAGGGATGCCCCACCCACTGGCTGCACTGAGGGATGCCCCCACTGGCTGTACTGAGGGATGCCCCCACTGGCTGTAATGAGGGATGCCCCCCAGTGGCTGTAATGGGAGATGCCCACTTTTTGTGGGCTTCCCCTCACTCACTGTAATGGGAGATGCCACTCACGGCCTGTAATGGAGTGATCTTGCACGCTGTCTGTAACAAGGGGATTTTATCACATCATTTGGTTCAGAATATTTTCTTTATAATTTTTCTGTCCTCTAAACCCTGGGTGCGTGTTGTGGAACGAAAAATAAGGTGTATATGTAATGTGACCTTAAGATACTATGCTGGGCCAGAAGCAGTACAGCAGGGCCGGTGTGCTCCAAAATGTCCCGGGCCGTCTTTTAGCCCCAGTCTGCCCCTGACTGTGACAGTGCAATAATAATGTGCAAATGTTGTAGTGCATTTAATTTCATTGTTAGTTATAAAAGTTAGACACGCACTAGTGTGAAAATCAGAAGGAAACGGTGATTTTTGACAACTTGTAAAAGAATAGCAGGTGGCGACGTCTAAGTCATGCATTTGCATTCTAGACATGATACACAAACCATTTCCCTAAACACTTCAATATTTTATCTTCTATTGTGCTGTACGATATATGAGTCTTGAGCTTCATTTATAATACAACAGCGCTCTACTGTCTGTATATGGACATTCTACTTGGCGCTGTCACATACCTAGAAACATAGAAACATAGAAGGTTGACAGCAGAAGGAGACCATACGGTCCATCTAGTCTTCATGTGTCTTATGTGTATACTGTATGTACTCTTTATCTTAGGATAGATGTGTGCTTATCCCAGGCATGTTTAAATTCAGTGACTGTTGATTTTTCAACTACCTCTGCTGGAAGTTTGTTCCAAGCACCTACTACTCTTTCTGTAAAATAATATTTTCTAACATTGCTCCTGATCTTCCCCCTGACTAGCTTCAGGTTGTGCCCCCTTGTTCTATCGTTAAGTTTCTTCTTAAAAACACTTCCCTCCTGAACCTTATTCAATCCTTTCACATATTTAAAGGTCTCAATCATGTCCCCCCTCTCCCTTCTTTCCTCCAGACTGTACAAATTAAGTTCTTTAAGTCTCTCCTGATAAGTTTTAAGTTTAAGTCCTTCCACCATTTTCGTTGCCCGCCTTTGGACACGTTCTATTTGAATAATGTCTTTTTGCAGGTAAGGTCTCCAGAACTGCACACAGTATTCTAGCTGTGGCCTTACCAGGGCTCTATACAGCGGCATCACAACCTCCCTCTTCCTACTGGTGATGCCTCGAGCTATGCAGCCGAGCATCCTGCTTGCTTTTCCCACTGCCCGGCTGCACTGTCCACTCATCTTGCAGCTATCAGTAATCAGTACCCCTAAATCTCTCTCCTCCGAGGTCCTGGCTAACACAGTGCTGCCCATACGGTACTCAGAGCAGGGATTCCTTCTACCCAAGTGCATGATTTTACATTTAGAGACATTAAACTCTAGTTTCCACAGTTTTGACCATCTATCCAGTAAAGCTAAATCATTTTCCATGTTGCAGACACCTCCAGGAATATCCACCCTATTACTAACCTTTGTATCATCAGCAAACAGACAAACTTTTCCTACCAAGCCTTCTCCTATGTCACTTACAGATATATTAAAAAGAATGGGGCCCAGGACAGAGCCTTGCGGCACACCACTTGTAACTCGCCTTTGTTCAGATTGCACACCATTTACAACAACACTCTGATACCGATCCCTCAGCCAACTGGAAATCCACTGAACTATCCAGGGATTGAGTCCTACCTTCAATAACTTATCTATGAGCTCCTTATGTGGTACAGTGTCAAAGGCTTTGCTAAAATCCAGATAGGCGATATCCACAGCACCACCTTCATCTAACACTTTAGTGACATTGTCAAAGAAATCAATAAGATTGGTCTGACATGATCTGCCCTCAGTAAAGCCGTGCTGTTTTGGGTCCAATAGGTCATTCATTTTTAGATGGGAAATTATCTGTTTTTTTAAGAGTGTTTCCATTAATTTGACCACTATAGATGTTAAACTAACTGGCCTGTAATTACTGGCTTCTTCTCTACTCCCCTTTTTATGGATTGGTAGGACATTGGCCATATGTCTTATTTTGACTATCCCGAGATTTTTTCTGTGCTCCAGGGGACTGTCCTTCTGCAATGAGGAGCGGAAGCGAGCACATCTTTAGCAGAGCGTGCACTTCTGTCCCAGCCTATCACTATCTTAGGCCCTTATTTAAGAAGGGATAGCTTCAGATAGTGCCTTGTTAATGAGAGATAGCGACTGGTGAGTGCCGGACACGGCACGCAATTACACATTTATCAAGCAGAATCTGTTTAGCGACCGGGATAGCGCCATGTAGCGTCTGATTCATCATTTTCACAGCCTCAGCGAACAGCGCCGGCGTTCAGCCTTGCACAGCGCCAGGTATGACCTCTCGCTACCTGTCGCTCTCCCATACATTTCAATGGACGAACCTTTTCTTTTCTTTAAACGGGGGTTTTTTTTTTTTTATTTTCAAAAAATCACAAAAATTCTGTGACCTCTTCTGGCATTGAAATAGCAGTTTTTTCATAATTTTTTCATTTTTTATATATTTCCTCGGAAATGACATTACAGGTCTGCCATTAAAGTGTTCATGTTACAATGTTGTTACAATGTAATTCCATATGTTTTCGCTTTGTTACTAGTTGATAGATGCTGGAAAACAGACTTTAAACACACCGCCTCCTGCGCTCTGGGCTTCAAACAAATATTTTTCAGCGCCAGAGATTTGTGAGGCTGTTTTTCTGCTGAATATGGTGTGAGTCGGTCGCTATGAGCAGTCGCTAACATGCGCTCCCATACAGCGCTGTACTGGTCAAATAGCGACTCCTCACAATGTATTCAACATTACTGAACAGCGACTGAGTTGCTATAAAGTAGCGACCCACGGGCGAGCACTACGACTACTAGCGGGCGCTCTGAAAATGCCTGCTACAGACGCTCATCTGTCGCTACCTGCCGCTAATGATGAATCAGCCTCTTAGTGTGCTCCCCACACAATGGCTCTGATTGGACGATAGCCCACACATGTGCCAGTGGACTGGGGAAAGCTAAGGAGGGTGAACTGGTGGGTTTCACATAGGGAAAAAAATACATAATTGTATAATTATTTGGATTGTAATGTAGTACACGTGTTAAAGTCCACTTTTGATTTTTGAAAAAAAAATGTATATTTTTGTGTGGCAAATTGATGTCTTAAAAGCGCTGAGCTTATATGGCATTTTTTATTTTTTTCTAATGTCAGCATTTTTCATCTGTTGCTATTGGCAACGTGCAGACTTGGGGTACATTGCCAATAGCAACAGATTGCAGATAGTTGCAGAGAACACCGCTGCTGAGCCTGTGTAAGGTTGAGTGAGCTCCCTCACCACAGCAGTTGCCATGGCAGCAGTGTTCTGTGTGTACAGGACTCACTTCTCTCTTCTTGGTGCACGATGCCAATAGCAACCGATTGCAGGTAGTGAAAACCGCTTCCATAAAACACACATTTGCTAACACAGGAAAAAAGAAAAACAAATCCTAGATCAGCTCAGCACCTTGAGCACATCCTTTTGGCACCAAAGAATAACACAAAAATTCAATCACAAGTGGACTTACCCTTTAAATACTGCATAGACACTGTAGCTAATCCATATGCAGTATGCTTTGAAATCTTCCCTTGCAGCAAACTTGTATTATATGTTTAAAGAGTAAGTCCATTTTGACTGAATTTTTGAAAGTGTATATTTTTGTGTGCCAAAATGATGTCTAAAAGGTGCTTAGCTGATCTAGCATTTTTTTAATCATTTTCTATGTTTTCTAGCAGTTTTCATCTTTTGCTATTGGCAATGTGCACCAAAAGTGCAGCAGTGTTCTATGTGTACAGGACTCATTCTTCTCGTCTTGGTGTATGTTGCCAATGGCAACAGATTGCAAATAGTGAAAACTGCTACCTTAAAATACACATTTGCTAACCTAAAAAAAATACTAGATCAGCTCAGCAGCTTAAGCACAATTTGGCACAAAAAATACACTTTAAAAAATGTCAACGACAGTGGAATTACCCTTTATGTCCTAAGGATAAGAGCTTCACTACAGCATTCATTTGGCCAATAATGTAAATATATTCCATGTAATTGTTTGTGACACTGTTCTTGCCAGTTGATCCTGTTTGCATTTCTAGATTTGATCTAGGTAATAAATATTTGGACTGTGATGCTCAATCAATGAATACATTATGTATATTTGTGTAATTGCAGTATAGTAACTGATATGCGCATTAGTACAAGCAGAAACTGGGTGCCAAGATGAAAATGTTTTCCATTTAATTTGGGACAGACTTGACATGATGATTTAAAGACTTAACATGCTATAAGAAGCTATAACAAATACAGTTGTAAATGAATATGCAAATTTAAAATCATTTAGTCCAACTATGATGCATTGTTTCAATTATAGTAATTATTAATTTATGATTGTAGTAAGCAATCTTATGCAAGTAGCCAGTATATGGTATTATTTCTAGTTACAGTTTTATCTCCTAGCTCATGTGGCAACTCCATGTAAATAGTTCAATAGTTCAAGCAAAATCCACAGACTAAACATGGGTCGGTAGCCCACTGGACCATACCTATACTATATTTCTAAGCAAAAAAGAGTCAAATTGGTATTCCTACAATAGCATTCCAAACATCAGGTCCTGAGGTTTCTGAAGGCCCCATGCACCCATGCTGCACCCCTATCTAGTGAAAATCAGTCCCAGCTCAGGGTGGTACATTGTGATTTAACTTGCCCATGCAACCCAGTAGTAGGTACTCTTTTTTTTTTTTTTTAAATTGTAGTTTTTATTGAAGAAGCATGGAATATTACAGAACACGATCCGCATAGCCAGACATCAGTTTACAATGAAAATGGATAAAGGTATACCATGCAGATAATGAAAACAACCTCCTCATCCCACAGGACTAAAGCTAGAGGGGTGCCCATTCTTAACCTTAATTCTTAATGAACATCAAATTGTAATAAAACATGTAATCTGTACACCACGCCTCTAAAATTTTTCATTTGGTAATCATGAATTGAATGCACACAGATCAACTACAGGAAACACAACCGAAACAAGCGGGGGGGGGGGGAGGAGACAGGACAACATAGAAACAGACACAGGGTGAGGCAGGGGATGAGGAAAGCGAGGGATGGGAGAGAGGGGAAGAGGGGAGGTTAAACACCTCCAAAGATGGCCGCTCCCCAGCATGGGCACACACTTCTACTCCTGCAAAAAGTTCAGGTATTCTGCTGAAAAGGGGGCATCCCTGACGGGTCCCGTTCGCCAGCTCGAACGATTCTGAAGCCATCCCGTTTACCACGACGGACGCCAAGGGGCACGAATAGGAAGCCATAACCCAACGGTTCATGTTTTCCCCCAAGCCAACCTGATGAAGGGTAGCGGAGATAAAGGCCCAGCTCACCCTATCAAAAGCCTTCTCGGCATCCGTCGAGAGAAGCATCGCAGCTGGACCCCCCGAACAAGCCTGATGAATCAAGTTGATAACCCTAGTGGTGTTGTCTCTTCCCTCTCTCGAGGGAACAAAGCCAACCTGATCCCAGTGTATGAGGGATGGGATAAGTGGTGCTAGCCTGTCTGCTATTATCTTATTAAACAACTTGATATCTCTATTCAACAGTGAGATAGGTCTATAACTCCCACACTGCGCCGGGTCTTTCCCAGGCTTAGGGATTATGGTGATGTTAGCTCTCAAGGTATCTCTCAAGGAACCAAACGATGTGATAAAGTGAGGCAAACTCCCTGTAGTAATCTAAGCTGAATCCGTCGGGGCCCGGAGCTCTTCCCGACCTGGTATTCCTGATGGCTCCCACAAATTCCCCCAGCTCTATGTCCCCCTCAAGATCCTCTGCCACCTCGCGCTTGAGTCGAGGGAGTCCAGATTCACGAATGTATCTTTCTATGTTGCTCGCTGAGGGAGCCGGGTGATCTATTGGTAAATTATATAGCTTTTCATAGAAATCCCTAAACGACCTCGCTATATCCTTTGTCAAATGGAGTCTTCTACCTCCCCGATCTTGGACGTGGGAAACAAAATTTCTGGCTCGCTGCATTTCAGGGCTCTAGCCAAGGCCTTACCACATTTTTTGCTGTATTCATAGAAAAATAGCCGACACCTGGCCACCATACTTTTGGCTTCGGTAAGGCAAAGGATCTCTGAGGGACTCCCGAAGGCGTGTCAATTTGGCGCCTAGCACCGCATCTAGGGAACTCTTGTGCATGGTCTCCGTCTCAAAAATCTCTCGGGTAAAAAGATCAATTTGTTTGTTCATTTCTCTCTTGAGACAGGCCCCGTGCTTGATCAACACACCCCTAACCACGCATTTGTGGGCCTCCCAAAGAGACATCCGCGAAACCTCTCCTGTGTCGTTAGTTGCAAAATATTCTACGATAGCCTTATGGATGTCAGCTATTCAACCTCCATTGGCCTCTTAGGGGGGCCGTGTCAGGGATGGAGATGGTCAGGGAGACCGGGGCATGGTCTGAGATAGCAATCTGCCCAATATCCATGTCGGTAACAAGGTGCAGGAACCTGTGGGGGACCAAGAACCAGTTGATGCGTGAGTAGGAATTATGGGGAGCTGAGAAAAATGTATAATCCCTCCCCCTGGGATTGAGAATCCGCCACGCATCCATCAGCTGGTGCTTGAAAAGCAGTGATCTGAGTTTTTTCAGGGAGGAGAAGAGGGTATGGGAGGATCCGTGGGAGGTATCCCAAGTCGGATCGAGAACCGTATTGAACTCGCCCCCGAGCAGGAGAGCCCCCTCCATAAACCCATTAAGTTTGCTCAGTGCGGAGCGTATACATTTGAATTGGTTGGTGTTGGGGCTGTAGCAGGTTGCCAGCGTCACCTTCAGGGAGAAGAGGGTGCCCTGTACAAACTGGAATCTGCCCTCCGGATCCTGGAGTGTCGCCAAATGTGTCCACGGCAAGGACCCTGTTAGAAGGATAGCTACACCCCTAGATTTAGAGTCCGGAGAAAGGGAGTGGTATTGGGTCTTATAGTAGTGGTTGGAGACATTGTGTGATCTCCCCACCTTGAGGTGGGTCTCCTGCAGGAAGGCGACCTGAGTATGTAAGTGCCTCAGTTCCCTGAGGACTACAGCTCTCTTCAAAGTGGAGTTGAGTCCCTTCACATTGAGGGAAGTACACTTCACCTTAGACATACCGGAACCTCCGAACCCTCACCTCCTGTAGCACTAGGGGAACTTAGATCAATACGCTGGCCAACAGAGGTCCGAGCGGGGAATGCAAGGTTGGGGGAGGGGTAAGTTAGAAGGGGGGAGGTGAAGAGGTACAATTGGACAACGGGGGGAGAGATGAGACGGGGAGAGGGGGAGGAAAACACTTAAAAAAAGAAGAACAAAAACTCAACGACTAAACCGGGTCAGGAGCAACCAGAAATCACTACCACCCGGTTGGGGAACAAGTTGTCCCAAAAACAACTCCCACCCGCACCGCAAAGGCATGCAGGGGGAGTTGGGGAGTTACGGCCTAATGTGAGGACGAGACAGGCCTGAAAGGCATGGGGAGTCCCTCCAGCCAACCCGGGCAGTGCGTAGTGGGCTCCCTGAAGACCCCACCATGAGTTCCAGGGATATTTTCTTGTGGCATTGCCCACCCAGAAAACCCAGGATATGAAGATGGGACCTCTGATGCGCCCATCGCTGCCCAGTCGCCCAGCCGCCGCCCACAGGCGGTGGGAACGGGACCGCCAGGCCACGCAAGAGAGCGCCAAAGGAGCACATTGCAAATCGAAAAGCTCAGGAAAGAATAACGGTTAATCATATGGTAAATGGCAATATGGTAAATGGCAATAAAACAATAACATGTAAGCTGTCAGGCATAGAAGGAAGAGGCAAAGGATATCAGGGGATCAAACAGTCCCGCAGCGTAACTTGAGGCAATATCCCTCCTTAGGGCTCATTCGTCAGCGAAGCCGGCCCCTCAGGAGGTCTTCTGAGCCGTCTTGTGCGAGAGGCAGATGGAGCTCTCCTCACTCATGGCCTCTGCGGGTGACTGCTCCCCAGGAAGGCCTGGGGGTGCAAAGGAGAAGGGTCCAACCAGTCTCGTACCTCCATTGGGGGGGGTCCAAAAAAGCGAACAGTTCCGGAAGATCAGCGCGGGATCTTAGGGCAAAGACCCTCTGGTTCTTTCGGACAAGCAGGTGGAAGGGGTACCCCCACAGGTAGGTGGCTCCGTACTCCTGAATTCTGAGAAGAAGAGGCTTCAAGCAGCAGCGCATCAGGAGCGTTCTTCTTGAGATGTCTGGAAACACCTGGATTGTGGCCCCATCGAAGATGATTCTCTCTCTGTCCCAAGCTCGTCTGAGGATCTACTCCTTGACCGAGTAATAATGTAGGTGGCAGATCACGTCTCGCGGACAATTGGGGTCTGTTGCTCTCGGCCCTAAGGCCCTGTGGAGGCGGTCAAGTACAATTTCTGTGCTTGGCGGGCGGCCGAGAATCCCATTGAAGATGCCCACGACCGTGGGTAGAAGTTAGTCTTGGCCGGTCGCCTCTGGCAGGCCGCTCACCCTGATATTGTTGCGTCTGCTCCTGTTTTCAAGGTCGTCCAGATGAAGGACCGTTGCTTGAGATATTGCTTGCTGGAGTGACAGGTTCTTTTCCAGGGCTTCAATCCTTTGTATGGTCGTAAGGTGGGATTGTTCCAGACCGGCGACTTTAGACCCCAAGCTCTCCACAGAGTTTTGCAGGTCGGATATATCTTTCTTGAATGAACTCTCTACTCTTAAAATAAAGGATTCAAGGTCAGCTTTGGTCGGGAGAGCTTTGCGTTCAGCCCTGATATCTGCCAGGATTGGGTCGTGGGAGAATGAGGCTTGCGGGTGTGGCGAAGACCCACCGATCAACTGGTCACCATCCGCTGCAGGTGTCTTGCAAGAATTGGTGACCAGGCCCCGGCCAGGCGAAGGGCCCCCCCCCGCTGCAGAGGATCTAACCGGACCACTGGACTACTGGACTAAGGGGGCGAAGCAGGGTGTGCCGTGCTCTTTTCTAGACCTTCCTTGCCCCTGCACCATGTGGCCCCCACGGAGCTGATGCGTGAAAGCCACATTGGGGAGCGGTGCGTCTCGTTTCGGGCTCCGGGGGTAAACCAGTCCCTGGGGGGGCTTAGTGGTTGCCCAGCCATTGCCATAGACTCTGGGCTTGGAGGGGAGATTCTGGGTCCGGGGGGCTCTGCGCTGCTCCCAGATGGTTTGGGGGATGAGTCTCCCCAGTGCCTGGCAGGGCTTCTCCCACGATGAGGGGGTATGGCTGTCCCCTGTGGCCACAAGTCAGCCTCCCAAAGTCCCGAGGGTCCTCCTGGTGAAATGAGTCCCCTCTCCGGGGGTTGTAGTGACGGGACTCTGGGGGATACCACAGATGCGCCCCCCATCTTTATTATAACCTCTGTGTGGCCCCTTAAGGCTGGGCTCTTCCGCCCCTGGTCCCCCGGGTCTGGAAGTGGCACAGGGGTTGATATCATACTTGCCCCCCCTCGCCGGCGCCGCTGTCATACTCCCCGGGCATTCCCTTCTCTCCGGCCGGCGGGGGAGCACAGATCACAGGGGAGCTCGCAGAAGCCGAGCAACTGCTTCTGTCTGAGGAGCGCCGTTCAGGGCAACGCTCCTCTCCGTCTTCCTCCACAGCTGCTGTCAGGCCGCCGCTGCAGTTTCCACCGCTGCTCTTCACAGGTGGCGAGGGCCAGCGTTGGTCCACGGCGTCCTCCTCCCCGCCCCTGTCAGTTTCCGGGGGGACCCGACCTCCCCGACGGAGGCCGGGCGCCCCCCCCCTCCATCCAGGGCACTCACTGGTGCAGGAACCGTCCTTCTTCTCTCCTGATCAGGGGGATCCCCACTCGCGCTGCGGGTCGCGGCCACGCCGTCCTCCCCCGCCGCCATCTTGGATGCCTCCTCTCCCCTGCCCCTCGTGCGATCCGGGGCCAGGTAGGTGCTTCTTTTTCTATGTAGAGGGGGCGATTTATTCTTCGTCCCCTTCCTTCCCTTTGCCATAGCACCTGGCACCGGGTGTGGGTGGGAGAAAGCCTGATAAAAGCTAGTGAAATGGGTCAGCCAGAGGGAGCTCAGGAGGTGCACGTCTTCACGCTCTCATCACCGGCCACGCCCCAGTAGTAGGTGCTCTTATACCATAGCCTTTTTTAGATTTAGAATGAAAGATCCAGAGCCATGGATCTAAATGATTCCAGGGCTAGCTGCTGGTCTTACCCTGAGGCTTCCCAAATCAGGATGCCCCGCTGTGTGAAACCCCGCCCCTGGTCACAGCAAAACTAATTCCTTCTGGCGGCTCTAAACATCTGCAGCCACATCCATGCCGTCTCTGGGCTGTGGTGCACCCCCCCCCCCCCCAGGCAGTTACCAAGCACAGAACTCGTTGCCTAGCATTAATGTTTTTTTCCACTTTAACAATGTAGTACAATAGTACAAGTTGAGTCTGATGGTTTAGGTTTGACTGTGAATCTGAGGAATGAAAGTCAAAGCTTCATTGAAATCCAAAGTCTAAATATAGCTTGGGACTATAAACCTAATGAATGACTCGCAGAGTATTAAAGTGGATCAGCACCCTCCATGACAATGGTGTTCGTGGCAGCCGCCACCACGCTAGATGACAGTTTGGGGGGGCATCCAGAACGATGGAGCCCTCATCACATAACCCCCCAGAATGCCGTAAGTCTCACCTTAACCACGCTCCCCCACCCGGAATCTTGTGTGGGCAGGACAGCCGTCGGTCAGAACGCCACTGCCCATGCAACAGGAAAGCAAGGTTAATGTGAGATTTACGGGCATCCTGGGGGTTATATACAGCATTCTGTATGCCACCCAGCCTGTTATATAGCAGCAGTGCCGGGGGCCATCAACACCCTTGCCACAGAGCGTGTGTTTTAAGTGTTAAACCATAACAACACCCATTTTTCAAAAGGGAGGCATCCTGATTGTGGATTCCCCCCTGTACATTCACCAGCATCCATGTGATCACGCTGGCCAATCAGAGCACTGAATTTATCTAGGGGAACAAGGAGAAAGGTAAGATTTCTCCCAGGTAATGCAATTAGGATAACTTCCTTCATCCGTATTTTTAGAAAAATGGGTTTGGTTCCATTTCAAGTTTAAAAAGGAGTAAAGGTAAGCCTGATTATCTGAGATGTGCCTAAGTGTCTGAAAACTGAGAGCTATTGAATTAGATTTTAAAAGCTCTCTTTCTCAACTATAACAAAAATCTGTGGTGTATTCAAATACTTTTATCATTAAATACTCTCGGAGCTTCTGATTTGCGATGCCATGTTGTGTGAACCCTTACCCCAATTGCCCGCAAAACTCCACTTTCCAGCAATTCCATTGCACCCTCAGTCACATGCCTAGCTCATGGCTGGGGTATGCTTCTACTCACAGCCATTCAGGTAGGATGGGGACAGGAACATGCCACAGACTGCAGGGAGATTGGGTGTGACCTCTCCCCTTTCTCTATACCAGAGCACTTTCTAAACAGATTTATATGCTGTGCATTAATATGCATGGCATATAGCACTAATTCAAATCCTTGAATGCTATGTGACGGTTGGGGCATCCCAAATTGTGATTTTTCCAAGGAGATGTCCCAATCACCAGGATACTGAAAGTCCTGGTGACTTGTTCACTTGCAGAAATTAGGAGCCTTTTTTGTGCATTAAGTTGAAAAGTCTCTTCGACCTCCAAAGTGCACAGGCAT
The DNA here is from genome assembly GCA_027917425.1 of Gastrophryne carolinensis. Taxonomy (NCBI): domain Eukaryota; kingdom Metazoa; phylum Chordata; class Amphibia; order Anura; family Microhylidae; genus Gastrophryne; species Gastrophryne carolinensis. The sequence continues at coordinate 222,430,111 of CM051234.1, forward strand.
TCAGTAAAAGGAAGTGGAGGTTCCAAAAATCCAACCATCACTGAGTTTGGTGGATCTTCCTGCTGGTCATGGCTTTATTCTCTGTAATACAGAACAGAAAATCTGGTCCAATGGCTAAATTGATATTTGAGTTTAGGCCTTAATGCCTGTAATTCTTACTTTCAGCCTCAGTCCTCACTGGGAATACAGCACCACAGTTGGCCCTGGGCCAATCGAGGCACTGTATTCCGGGTGATGGATCAGAGTTAAGGTAAGAATCATGAGCATTCTAGGGAGCTATGTGCAGGGGCAGAGCTGGATTATAAGGGGGCGCAAGGGGTATGCCCCCCGGGGATTCCACTACTTGCCCTGCAAAGGGGGCCTTCACCAACCTTTTGGTTATGGTCTGGTCCAAGAGGCTTTTCAGTCTTTGGTCTGACAGGCCAGCAACAAAGATGTAGGCGGCAGTGGGGACCCCCCCAGCTGGGCGAGCCTTTTTTTGCAGCCCGCTGCCAAAGCCACTTCAAGGCAGGACAGAGACTCTAGAACAGCACAGCTGCTGTCAGCAATGCTACAGTGATGGGTGGGTGCAGAGCTGTCAATCGGCGGCCACTCACGACAGGTAAGCCACCAGGCACAACCGCTGGCAGCTCAATGCTGGGGAACTGTTTTCTTCTGGACCAGCTAATCGACTACATGCCCCTGGCCAGAATGGCAAAGAGTTCCCAAGTAGCATGCACCCGTACAAAGATGGCACAAGGGACTTGATCTGACATTCCAGTAAGTAGGCGGTGGCAGGCAACCACCAATCAGTTACTTGGCTGGACTATTATTATTAGGGAAAAGAATACTATATATGGGGCCTCCACCAGATTTTGTGCCCAGGGGCCTCTACCACATTTAATCCGGCCCTGTGGGGGGTACTCCAGCATTCTGCATGCCCCCCCCCCAGACTGTCTTATAGCGGCGGTACCAACACCCGTGCTTTAAGTAAAAAAAGCTTACTCGGATTAAAAAACAAAACATTTAAAGTAAACTAGTTTTATTTATCTAGCATTATCCCAAGTGCTAATGAAAGTGTATTTTAGTTTAATCGAGAAATGCTCCTTACTATTTTCAGTGCTTTATTTTTATTATGAAATAGAAGGCAATATATCAGTGTTTTACTTCAGTTCATGTGTTGCATTACTGTACATGCAGTGTCAGTAAATCTCAATGTCTTTATATCATTTTAATGAAAAGTTGACTAGCTGAGGCTTTGACACCAGGTAACCTGTACTGCATTTCTTATAATGATGCAGATTACTTTACTTGTTTGTGATTTCCTGCTTCACATAACAAATCATTTTGTATAATTACTACATTTAATTTACATGAAGAAATTAAGGAATTATAATTATGACAAGCCAGATTTTTTTTAAGTACAAAGTGACACTTAGTTGATATGTAGGTTATAATTAACTAGATTTAACTCCTTGGTCACATATTTATATTTTTCCTAAAGTAGGTGCAATAATGTCACTGTATACATAGGAAACAATTGTCAATATGGGCTGAGTTTTGAGAACCTCTCCAACTCAACAAACAAAAAAACATAGACCCTTATTTAAGAAGGGATAGCGTCAGGTAGTGGCTGGTTAATGAGAGGTAGCGACAGGTAGCGACTGGTGAACGCCGGACACGGCACGCAATTACACATTTATCAAGCAGAATCTGTTTAGTGACTGGGATAGCGCCATGTAGCGTCTGATTCATCATTTTCACAACCTCAGGGAACAGCGCCGGCGTTCAGCCTTGCACAGCGCCAGATACGACCTCTCGCTACCTGTCGCTCTCCCATACATTTCAATGGACGATCCTTTTCTTCTCTTTAAATGGGGTATTTGTTTCTTTTTTTTTCATTTTTTATATATTTCCTCAGAAATAACATTACAGGTCTGACATTAAAGTGTTCATGTTACAATGTTGCTACAATGTAATTCCATATGTTTTCGCTTTGTTACTAGTTGATAGATGCTGAAAAACAGACTTTAAACACACCGCCTCCTGCGCTCTGGGCTTCAGATAAGCATTTTTCTGCGCCAGAGTTGTGTGAGGCTTTTTTTTCCTGAATATGGTGTGAGTCGGTCGCTATGAGCAGTCGCTAACATACGCTCCCATACAGCGCTGTACTGGTCAAATAGCGACTCCTCACAATGTATTCAACATTACTGCACAGCGACTGAGTCGCTATAAACTATCTATCGCTACCTGGCGTTAGTGATGAATCAGCCTGCCTGTATGTAACATTTTAACCTGTTAGTAAATTTTTGTACTGTGTTAGCCATTGATGTAAGCAAGAAATCCAATTTATTGGCTTACCAGCTATTGCTATTAGATCACTAATAAACAGGCTGAACTGGATGGACTAAAGTCTTTTTTCAGCCTTACCTACTATGTTACTAATAGATTGAAAATGTGAGCTTTCAAAGCATTTTAAGCTTTTTCTTCTTCAGGCATAATGCAATTCTGTAACTTAGACACAAGACTACATTCTACTGAAACACACGAATAATGGAAAAGTCTTAAAATTGTAAGCTGTGAGATAACAATCAGGGTGCTTATGACAATTAATGGTGGGATGATAAGAATGGGATGGGCAGAGTAAGTGTGAGTAATTGTTATTGCTCAATCAAAAGGAATGGCTCAATAGCCATAATTCCACCAGTACTCAAATGTTATTTAGTGAAGCAAAAGTATTAAACCACATATACACTAAAGACACTTAAAACTGAGCATGCAGATACCATCTACTGCCAATCTACTACCATCTACTGAGTATATAATGCTTATATCTTAGCACTGCACCTTTGTTATGGTAGATATTTTTTTTTAAGATTGAGGCCCTTATTTAACAAGGGATAGCGACAGGTAGTGACTGGTGAGCGACCGGTAATGACGGGCACCGCCACGAGAACGCCGGCTCCCCACCACAATCACACATTTATCAAGCCGATCCTGCTTAGCGACTGAGATACCGCCAGATAGCGACTCATTCATCATAATTCCAGCCTCACCCCACAGCGCCAGCGAGCGACCTTGAACAGCGACGGGTATGACCTCTCGCTACCTGGCGCTCTCCAATGCATTGCAATGGAACAATCTTTAAATATTAATAATTAATTGTTAATAATTGTTTTTAATGTGAAAATTTCTGTTACCACTTCTGCCATGTTAGATATTTTTTTTAAGGTAAGAAAAAAATAAATAAAAAATTTGTGCAGAATTGATATTACAGGTCTGATATTAATGTATTCATATTCCAAAATGTTTTTATAAACTTGTTTTTTTTGGTTTCCCAAAATATGGTGGTTTGGGGGTTAGAAAACTACTTTTAACCCATCGCCGCCAGCGCTCTGGGGTTTAAACAAGCATTTCACAGCGCAAGAATTTTTGGAGCGTGATTTGTTAATGAATATGCTGGGAGCTGTTCGCTCTGGCCATTCGCTGTCATGCGCTCCCATACAGCGCGGAACCTGTCAAACAGCGACTCATCACCTTGTATTCAACATTACTGCACACCGACTGAGTCGCTATCAACAACCGAACAACGGCCAAGCACAGCGACTACTAGCGGGCGCTGTGAAAATACCGCTACAGTCGCTCAACTGTCGCTACCTGGCGCTATTAATAAATCAGCCTCCCCGTCTTATAAAATGATCCAATATTGGATTTTTCACAGGGTATGGGAAATTTGTCCTGTTATGCACTTTTTTTGTCCCTATTTCACTTTTTAGAATTCCGGTAGTAGAGCTTTATAAATAGTAGATGGTATCTGCACGCCCTGTTTTTAATGTTCTTTAGTGTTTATGTGTTTATTACTTTTGCTTCATTGAATAACATTGAATACTGGTTGTATTATGGCTGTGTGCGGCTGAATCTTTTTGGGCCGCTTTTGCTGCACTTTCCCACTCCAGCCTCTCCTTTTGTGAACTAAAGCCTTTGAGCTCTGTGAGTTTGAGGTCACTTAGGCTTTGGTCTACTCTACAAAAATGGGCTGCAACATGTTTTTTTTTATTTGTGATTTAATTGGTTTACAATTAAAAATAAAAACACTGATGTGCCTGTTGCAGCACATTTCTGTAGAGCAGACCGTTGTCGGGTGTTCTCTAACTCACAGTACTCAAGGGGGGCTTCTGTTCACAAAAGGAGTGGTAATGTAAGTGCATCCAAATATTCAAATTGATGGACTGTGGGCTACACAGGGATAATCATTAACTGTGTCATTATGACATGAATTGGATGGATTGAATTCAATGCAAGGTATGATATTAAACAGACTGCCTTGCTGAAAGTGCACTTAAACTGGACCTTCAGCGTGATTTAATGAAAAGCCCAAGCCCTTAAAAAATATTTCCCAGCATCTAAAATTAATTGATTTTAAATTTTTAGTCACTTATTATTCTTTCCCCCGCTGCGCTGCAACTCTAGGGTACGGACACCGCCATCTTGACTCAGAAGCATCACATACAGAGGAGAGAGGGGGGTAGTGCAGGGGGGCTGGTTATAGCTGTGCTTTGCACAGACAGAGCAGAGCTGGGGTCAGGGAAAGGACAGAAATCCCAGAATGCAGAGCGACACAGTCAGAAGGCACTTCCGGTTTGCAGGCTGCCTGATGCTTCATGAACCGCCATCTCATAACATGCAGTAGATGCAGGTAGGATGATTTTTGATGTGAGCAATCTGTATGTACAGGGTGGGGGAAACATATAAGATAGGCTCTTATTTAGGGTGAAGGTCTGCTTTAATAGATGGAGGAGTGTGGAAAATAGTAAGAGAAGGGGGGAAGCAGGGGAAGATTTAGGAAAGTTGATGAGAAAGATGAGACTAGAGGTGAGACATTAGAGAGGGAGCCACATTTAACAACACGCTCAGGAAAGTTTTGACCTCAGCTTACTATCTGCTGGATGACTTTACTCATTCTTTTTATTAATCTTAAAGGAGCCACAGCACTCAAACCCAGTTAGTCAAAAAATTCCAATAATATGTCTTTGAAATCTAGTTAAAGTTCATGTCCAGACACACACTAACTTTCTTCCATCATATTCTCCGTGGGAACTAAATAAAATTAGTAATTACAAAGCACCTGAAAAATTCAAGGTAATTTCATTGCATACGTTTCTGGGTCATGAGTTGGAAAGGGTGTGTCATGGAGCAGATTTATGAATCTTGAGCATGAACAGCTGTGGTCAGGAACAGCTGCAAGACTATTGTGGCTTGCAATGCTTGCTCAATCTGAAAGCTCCAAATAACAGTGTAGATGTAAGACTGATTTTTTATGTGGTCCAGCAAAAATAACATTTAACAAATTGCAAATCTGGGGGACATACAGAAATGGATAAACTGTGAGTTTGCTTACTTGATGTTGCCTTGTACTGTACCTCAAGTGCTGCAACATTATTTTTATACCCTTCAGTCTAACATGGCGGGTGCTTTGCTTTTAGAATTCTACCATATTATAGTATTTTACATTGGTTAAACAGATTATATATTAAGGCATTTTATTCTTTTTAGAAAGTAATTAAATCATATCATATGAATCATATTCAAGCAGGACAAGCAAGAACATTATAAATGAAATCATTGCTAGAGCAGAAGAAACTTTTTACTAAACAGTAAAACTTTACCGAAGATCTGTAAGCTGGCAAATTTGTCATTTAAACTCATCTTATGGACCTTCTGACAGGCTGTGCTATTAGTAAGACTAATGCGCATTTAAAATTAGACACCTCAGCCAGCATCATTTCTTCTTCTCATTGGAACATAATGAAGATGAAAGATGGAATGAAGGGTACCTTCTTGACAGTTTCCAGCATAGATCGACCTCCTTGCCAAGGCTTTGAGTTCTTCTTGATACAGGTTAGGCTGGCCATGCTATGCCACTTTCGATCTTCCAGCTTCTTATGAAAGGCATTTGCTAGTAAGAGCACAGTATCATAGATATACAGGTTGGTGATCTGTAAAAAATTAGATATCGATCATTAGCCTTTACTTTTGAAGCAAGCTGACAGGTCTAAGTAAAAATCATAACATTTGCCACAGCTGCTTATGAACTCATTGTGCTGCAAGTCTAGTTCTCGCTTGATTGAGTGGACCATCTTTTTTCTTTCTAAATTAGGACTATCGAGTTTTGTCATCTGTGATGGAGGGTTCCTTCATGTGTTCTACTAAAAGCTTCATTTTCTGCTGCCCTTTTGAGCCTTGCTATATAAAAAAGTATATTACAAACTGATATTCCTTATAAAATGTGCTATTATTTGTTAAGCAGGCTTTTAGTTTCATTATAATAGACGGTAAAGGTATTTTTCTTTTTTTACTTTTTTAAGATCAACACATATTTTAAATTCAATACAAAAATAATCCAGTTTATATAGTTTACAAATAACATTTGCTTAGATAGGAAATACTTTTTGTGCAATATACTGTAAAGGAGGATTTAAAAATAGCAATGGACTTTGGATCCAGGCCGAAGCTAGATTCAACTCAGTTCTTGACGATTCGGTCCTGTTTGCCCCATTCTGGATACCGACAAGATTTGTGTCAAATGATCTGGAATGTCGGCCATCATTACCTTGTGAACTGGTATAGGGGTGTGTTGGAAGACATGACATGGAGAGGGATTTTCAAGGGGATCTACCTCCATGTCCCTTCCATCCAGTAACGTAATTAGTCACATGGAAGAAATTCCAGATTCTCCTCCTCTGTGGTTTAAAAGCCTCCCTTCCCCCATGGGCTAGAATTAGATTGGCAGGACACCAAGGAGAGAGGGGTGGACCCATGTCTTTCCTCACTACAAATGGCAGTAGGGCAGCATTTTTTTTCTCTCTTAACAGTTTGTGAACTAGTAATTTATTCAGAGGTACTGAAGATATTGTATACTATCGGCAATAGCGCTTCCATAAAGGATTGTCCATGTTCCGGCTCATCACTATTTATAATTTGTTTATTCATGCAGCAGTCTGTGCAACTCTTCTTGACCTGTTTTAGCCTGATATATGAATGGGAACCTCATATATCAGAGTTTTGTTTTTGTGGTGCAGAGCTCTACCCTGGGTTTTTGCCTTGAGAAAGGGGTGCATGCCCCTTACCAACCTATCTTCTGTTTGTTAAATATGCTACTTTTGCTCCTGTGACTCTATTTAGGTTGCCTTGAATCTGTTCTTTGTTGATATACTATATGCTTATCAATATATGTATTGTGATGGCTGATATATGTGTTCTCTTTAGCTCCCAAAAAATTGACTAGTGTTCCCCATGTAATAGTGCTTTTTGGGTTGGCATATCTTGGACTTTCATAGTTTGTACAATTTTGCACATAGGAGAAGTCTAAGGAGTATATTGCACTGTATGTACAAAAAACTTTTCCTGTAAAAATGTTTATAATGAACTATTAATCTTTATGGTTTGCATAAAAGCATGAATGTATTCCTTGAGTAAAAGTAGCTTGAACTTTGAAATGTATGGTGTTCATTTCGATTCATCATTCATTTACCAGACCAGTACTAGTTTAGAATAAATAGATTATCCCATTGTTTTGATACTACGCCTATGTGCACTTACGTGAAAAATGTGTCAAAAGTAAGCAAATGTCCCGGGTACAGATTACCACATCCTATCAATCCATGTTTGCCTCAATTCAAGTACCCACCCCCCTTATTTAGACATGGATGCATGAAATCGGTATGAGATATCCTGGATAGGCCACATAAACGCGTCAAGCTGACATTGCTCCCCAAACGCTTCCACTCAAAGCCCGACACATTACCTACACAGCCTCCAATCTAGCATACTTACCTTTATCTGGTCAAGCCCCAAACCCTGGGTGGCCAGGAAGAACCTCTTATGCTCTAGGAAGGAAGCTGGTCTGAGAGTTCCAAATGTAATCAGATACTATCAGGCCTAAATAGCTCAGATGACAGCCTTACATTGTCAGGCAGAGATCTTGCAGCAATGCATAGCAGTATGGGACGCCTTAAAATACAACCTTATGTCTCTGCATCTACCTTTACGAAGCATCATCTGTAATACGCTTCCCCCCCCAGGCAATCTCTATCCAAGGGCATTTGGCTGGTGGGCGTCGCGTGGACCCTTTATGATACACTCTTTGTTGATGTGTGTCCAGGGTATGGTGCCATGGAAGTATCTCAGGTACAATAAACAGCTCCACAAACATTCTAGATATCTTCAATTTAAGCACTGGATTGCTGCTTTTCTTAAGCACAATCTAGGTGATGAAGCACCATGGCATATTTCAGTAATCTATAATTCGTTAAATGAGCTTCAAAGACCACAAAGCCATAAAAATATTGCACATTGGGAGGAAGAATTAGATACAGTCAAAACAGAAAAGAAGTGGTCTGGCATCTGGGCAAAAAATAAACAAGTGCTCTATAAATGTGGCCTCCTTGGAACTGGCGTATAAGGTACTACTCAGTCGGTAACTGGTCCCACTCGGGTGATGCCAGAATATTCTACCGACTACTTTAGAGGCTGATGAGGGGAGGGTATGATTGTACACACCTGGTGGATATGCCCAAATATCAGAGGATTCTGGTCTTGTGTGTTAGGCCTTATTCATACTCTTACAGGACAGATTGTATGAAGGGACCCATGGTTAGCTCTTATGCATCTTATGCAGGAGAGACTATTAAATCCCATCACAGGCCCATGATTTTTGTCCTTCTAGCAGCAAATCAGGCAATAGCTCTTCACTAGCCTGTAGGTATTAGACAGCAGCACGTAAAGGCTTTTACTAACAGCCATCTGTATTTGTTCTAGAGGGTTCTTGTTTGCATCGAATTATGCTGCCTAAGCTATCCTTCTTATTTGCAGACCCATCCTGTTTTCAGATTCTTATCCCTGGCCCTTATTTCTGATATTGTGTATGTGTAAGACTGTCCTTAAATTTTGCATTGATTAATAGACATGATTTGGCCTGCTGCAGTACTCCAAGTCTCAGATTTCAGGCCAGGAATTGGTTCTAAAAATGTTAGATTTTGGCTCTGACCCAATGCCACTCCAGAGCAGATGAGAGATTATTACTATTATAAGTAATTTAAAACATGGTAGCAATCTAAAACAATATTCTGTATCATAGTAGTTGCCTTTTTTAAGTTTACAGTTATAAGAAAGCAAAACAGGTAGGCTTGGGGTAGGACCACTAATGGTTAGTTCTCTGGTTCCTATATAATAGTTCACTCCAGAAGACAACAATTACAGATGAAGTATTTATATTCTGTGACCACTGTGCGTGGCCATCATCTGTGAGGCAAATATAGCAGTTAATTTAGGTCCAAGAAAAGGCTTTAGGTTTGTATAAAACATCAAAAATAAAATTGCAGCCAGTATGCTATCACTGGCTTGAAGACAAATTTGAACAATTTTCATTTGACTTTTTTCTTTATATACCGTATGTAAATTATATTGCCTTGTCACCTTTACTATTTCAATGACATTTATAGGAATATGACTCTTTGCAAAATATCTGTCTCTCTGATTTATGACTTTTACTGCTCTCAACAGGAATGACTGAGTCTATTTATTGTTCTATAGGAAGAAGCAGGTTCATTAAACCTTCCATTGTTTAAGAGATAATCTATTAATTATGAACTGTTCTGCTCTACATCTTTCTTTATTTGCAGCGCTTAAGGGAGTAATTGACCCTTATTATTTTGTTATGCAAGCTTTTTCTATGAAAGCACTGACAAATGGAGGAAAAATACTGCTGACTGTTACTCTAGAGGTGAATGAGCTTGTGCTTTAACTAACCAATTCACTTATTTAATGTTTTCATTGAAAAGCAAATGTCTGGGGGTAAACATAGGAAATAAATACAATTGCTAAAGCACAGTCAGGAGCAAGCAGAAAATTAATCAATCAAGTTCTCAAATAGCTAATAACCAGCACAAAATAGGTGTGGAAGTGGCATCCATGAATTTTAACCCAAACTGTAGAATACAAATACAATATCTCTCTTCTCTGTCCAAAACTAGTAATCAATCCATATAGATATGCTAATTAACAGTAGGGTGGGACACTTCTACACCCAGCATCAAGAAATATCCAGCCAAGCTTGTTCCTTTTTTTTTAATTGAAGGAAGAGAGGCGCTTTCCTAAAACAGAAAGTATTTGCACAGTACCCAATACAAGGACAGATAGCATTACCCATCAATCCTTGCATTGGGGGGGGGGCTATGCAAATCAGCTCTTTATGTCTCTGTGCCATCCAAGGCCCTTAGAAATGCTAAGGATGCAATGCCAACGATTAGCTTTAAATTTTCACAGCCATACTCATCCAACTAGAGCTTTAGACTGTCATCAGCACTAGGGCAGATGTTTCTGACTGTATGGGGTGTGAGACTTGGTGAGTACCAAAGTTGCAAGCCAGTTTGTGGAGAGACCCATGTTAGGCTTAATATTGGGGGACTAAAAAGACAGAAAAACCCTCTACTTAGGTAAGAAAGAGTAATCATAGGTTGTGTTCTTTAACCCCTCGATTTATTTCCCACCATCACAAGAAAACCTTAAGTTTGGTGGGAATTTTAATAAATTTGGGTGTATAAGTGACATCTCCTATTGTTAGCCAGCATGTTCATATGGATTTCTAATATTACATAATTTTGAGATTTACAACTCCTTCAAGATTGACTATAATAAGTCTCCTTCTGTTTGGAAAAACTCGTCGATTATTTGATTTTAAAGTGTCAATAATGAGGTCACAGACAATCAAAAACATGACCCTTTCCTATGGTACACATAGATTCTAGGTCCAGAATGGACCTTTCCTGTACATGCTACTCTAGCAGGCTCCGGTGACACTCAGTGTGTACTCCTTCCTCCATTAGTGTAGGAAAAAATAAAATGCACATAAGACTGACAATAAAAAATCCCTCCGGTTCAGTGGTGTAGGTGTGAAGGAGGTGGTGGCTGCATAGAAGGGTTTGCTGAAGAAGCCAGATGAAGGAGAAGCTTCTGAGCTAATTTCATATATATATATATATATATATATATATATATATATATATATAATGTTTACCAGTCTGCATATAAACTTTAATATTAGAATTCTTTTACTAAACCAATATATTCTTCCTAGCAATTGTAACCTTGAGCAACAACTAGTGAAGGGATTAACCTGAGGTTATTGGTAAGGACAGGTTTCCTTAATCGTATTCACTAAAGAAACAAAAAAGGATGAGAGAAACAACGACTGTGTAAGACTGTGCTTAAACTGCAAGGATTATGGGGTAGTTTCATAATTGTAGTTAAAGCTTAATGCTAGGCTTCTCTCTCATGGCCCCATTAAAATACAGGATTATTTTAACATCCCAGCTTTCTCATCAGCCAAGAGTATATTAAATGAATCTCATAATGTTTACTGAATACAGCAGAGCAAAAGCAAGAGGACCATATGCATTTAGATGTACTAATTATACTATTTGACTTTTGAAGTTATTAAAGATTACACAGATTGTCGGGTCTGCCACTGTATAATTGTAACAGCAGAATGTATTATATACAAAGTGTCTCTCATCTAGACAGATCTGCTATAAAACATATTGAGGTACATTTTTTTAATCTATTTGAATGCAAATGACTTGCTCGTTAAAGTACATATGATACACAAATGCACGTAATAACACTAAAACAAATAATACTGATTATTAAATCAGCATATACTTGGACAGTGGGGGCAGTTCTGCTTGGTTGTCTCCTAGTAAATGTATACATGATTCTGAGCACTGCATTTAAATGTAAGATATGTTCTTCACATTTTTTGGAACCTAATATTAAATGACTTTCTGTGAGTTCTGAGATTTTTACAAAATCAAAACAATTTAAAAAAGTCACAACAAGGGTACTGGACATCTAAGTCAGGAGGGCAATAAATGAGTGGTGACCTGCTGGGATAGGTGGTAGTGCAGATGGGGGCTCTGCCACCTGGAGGCGAGAGAGAAACCTGCAGGTTGGATGCAGTCACTGTGGCATAGCAAAGGAGAATTCTTGGGACTGTCTAAGTCAGTTTAGGCCCCAGTGTTGACCCCCTTCTAACACCTGTGGAGAGCATGTACAAAGCCACCGTTAGAAAGGCAAGCCAGCATCTCTACCAACTTAGCGGACCAAACCCCACATGTTTATCTGGTATCCCTTGAATTGCTCCCACCGTGTAGATTACCTTTTGGCAATTTTCACTGCCTCTGCTTTACTCTAAATCTAGCTAATCCCACTTCTTTTAGCTGTAAAGCCCCACCTCCTCCATTCATTGCCACTGTTGTGTGTGGCAATTATGTCATTGCCAGACCTATGCAATAACTGATCCACTGCCACACAGAGAGGGACAGCAAAAAAGACAGTGTTTCTGGATGATTCAAAAAGCAAAAATATCCATTTCTAGTTCTACACCCTAAGAAGGGACTTTGGCCTGCGGGTTTTGGACCGTTTTAGGCTCTTGAAGGACTTCAAACTACCAATAACACTACGTAAAAGCTTTTACACCAGCATCAACCAAAGCATCTTGATGGGGTGCGTAACATTCTGGTATGGCAGCAATACAAGGATAGGCCGAGTGGTGCGTTAAGCTGAATACACTATTTATACCCACCTCCTTTCTTTGGAAAGAACTGTATTTACAATGAGTGACAGCAAACAAAGACATGAAATAAGTTTCACCCCAACAATGTGCTCCTCTCCCTAATTACATCAGACAAGCATTTCCTGGCACTCTGAGAGGATGAGAGACTTCTTTCTTCTCCGACAGTCAAGTCCCTTAACTGGGTCAACATCATGGCCCTCCCTAGCACTGCACTAACTTCAAAATACTGTTAACCTGTAATATGTATCATACAAAGGCAATAATTCTCTTCTTATGACTCTACTGATACAATAAGCTACTTTTAGTGGGATAGGCGGATATACATTGTTTTGCACACCAGGTTGTGACTTCATTTCATTCCTTCGCTACTGTATTCTGTCAGGAGGCTGCATATTTTTTTTTTTTTCTGCTTCTCTGCAGGTCACAGTTTTTCCCTGCCCCCTAAACCCAGGATTTCGGATCTCTGACGCACGGGTCCGCCCCCATGAGCCTCTGCGGCTCACAGAGACGGAACCCGGAAGCGGAGACGGACGCCGCAGCCGCGGCTCTCACCTGCGATCGCGGCGGAGACATCGCTGGATCGCAGGGAGAAGGTAAGGAGGCTGCGCCACCCGCTCTTGCTCCCAAATCGATCCCGAGCGTGACTCGGGGTCACCGCCACTTACAGCGCAAATTAACCCCGAGTCACGCTCGGGATCGCCGCCAAGGGGGTTAATATACATGGCACACAGTGCTTATTAGCACTGTATTGTTAGCATATTAATCCACACACCACCTTATTCGGTGAGAGTTCTGTTATAGGGAGCAGGAACATCCCTGGCATTCGTGTGGTCTGCTGCGCAATCTTGCGGCCAGCCTATCTGAATTGCTAGGTGAGGGGGCGTGCCCTAGCTGTGGAGATGCTGGGAATGCAGACTTGGCCTTTGAACACATTGTGGGAATGCCTGAAAGGTAAGTTAATTCAGGGTCTGGTCTTCCAGAATCAGGATGACCCAGGGGGACTTGAAAGCCTGACTCTGGAGTCTTTTAGACTAATATGCATGGCATATAGTGATGATTAGATGAGAAACTGCACATGCATTGTGGAAAAATTGCGATCCAGGGTTTTTACACAGTGGGACACCCCAAATCATGATGCCCCAGGGACAAGGACCACAGACTAGTGAAAATCATTATAAGTCTCTAGCACAATTGAATCCAATGGGAAACAGAAAACAGCTATATATATATGCAGCAGATGTGACTCCTACAATAGGAGGCATGGTTTTCACTGCAGTGTAAAGCTTTGTTGTGTGCCCTAAATTGAATTACAGACGTACTCATCTCCATTTGATGGAAATAAGTCTGCTTTAATATAGGTAAATTCATATTTTTTTATTGCATGCAACGGTTACAAATTATACTCCTTGTTAAAAGGGAACTAAAGTCAGGGCAGCCAATGATTGAACTGAAGATAGGTCTGCTTTAATGTAGCTAGAATTAAAAGAGTCTGTTTTAAAATGGACCTATCACCCGGAATGTTCACTATACTGGTGATAGGTCCATTTTCCCAGGGCAATTTTTCATGCTCTGCACTGTGAAACCCCCCTAGATCAGTCACAAAACTCACCTCTCCATGGTGCCGTTTCCATGGTGCATGCCTAGGCTTTCATGTTGTCAGCACTTTATGCTATGTATACTAATGCACAGAATAAAGCGCTGTTTTGTGGAGGCCCCAGGGGTATTTAGTTGTCCAGCCATAGAGCCTTTAGACTCCAGGGCTGGCCAGGGTGATGATAGGTCCAAGTTAATTTTTGAAAGTGTATATTTTGTGCCAAAAAAGATGGCCTCAAGGTACTGAGATTAACTAGCATTTTTTATTTCGTAAATGTGTGTTATATGTAAGCAGTTTTCACCACCTGTAATCTGTTGCTTTTGGAAACCGTACACCGAATCTGTACATCATGATCTACAAGAAGAGAGATGGGGGTTCTGTACACACAGAATACTGCTTCTGGGTATGTGAAAGGTTAAGTTAGCTCTCTCACCCAGGAGAGTAGCTAGGAGGGAGAAGGGGGGCACCTGCCCCGGGTGCAGCATGTAAGGGGGGTGCCAAAGTGGGGCCTGAGAACTGGTGGGGGCTGTTTGTAACTAAATGAATCATTGCTGGGGAGCACCAGGAGGAACTGCAGAATGGCCAGGGGACCATGCAGCCACCATTCAAACAGCAGAGTGCATCTGGTTAGTGTTTTTATATATATGGAGCAAAGGCTTTAGTAAAACAGAATAAATCAGGGAACTGAGCTGGGGGTAGAAGATAAACTTCCTTTCTGGGTATAGGATCACTTTAAGTCCATTTGCGAAATGGCGAACCTTCAACCTAGTTTTCAGAATTTAGGATCAGCAAACATGATGGTGGGTTTCAGTCTTTCAACCTGGGAATTCCTTTTGTACCTTGTGTTCTCCGTTTATTTCGTTCTTCTCCTAGCAGTTATATTTTGGATCATGTTAGCCATAGAGAACAGTAGCAAAGTACTGGTAAATGCATAAATATGGTGATTCTAGCTAACTGACTATATATGTAGCTATATTTGAATATTTCCAGGCTTTCTAGAATACTTCAATGTTCGTTGGACATGATGCCACCTCCCCCCCAACAGCTCGCTGCCCAAGCCACATACTTTTGCTTACCTAAAAAAAGGCATTCTAGGGAGTGAAAACGTTTATTCCATTACTAATTCTAGGTAGCTTGTGCTTTGTTGGCCACAAAGAACAGTAGCCAAGTGAAAAATAAGTTGCTTTTGGGGGAAAAAATCATATTTGAAGGTTAGTTAGTTAGTTAGTTTTAAGAAGTTTTTTTTCTTTATCAATTTTTTCATTGTGTATATTCTGAACATTATTCTAGAAGCATAATTCTATTCATACACAGAATTTAAAGATTACAGACAACTTAAGTCACAATCAGAAGCTTATTCGCTGCATACAAGAAAATCGATTCAAGAGTTACAAAAAAAGTTCAATTCAAATAAATTAAAAGATAAATAACAACCCCTATGAGGGGGGGAAGGAGGTAAGGGGAAGTAAAGGAAGGGGTCGAGGAAGGATCATATACCCATTAGGTTTACATCAAAATCTGTAGGCAGAAAATTCCAAACCCAAGGATTCCACACCTCCCTAAACAGCTCCAAAGTCCCATTGTGAATGGCGGACATTTTTTCCATGGCCATAATGCAGTTAACCTTGTTTTTAAAGGTGTTGAAGCTCAAGGTGGGGGAGCTCCAAGCCCCAGCTATCACAAGCTTTGCCCCTGATAGGATATAATACATCAACCGCTTTTTCAGTCTAGAACTGTGGGGGATTGGGGCGTTGAGAGGATTTACTCAAGGATCTCTGACCACAGATCTACCACATACCTTGCTGAGAACTCTAAAGATTCTTGACCAAAATCCCCTAACTACTGGGCAATCCCACCACACATGCCGATACGACCCCGGAGAGAGGCACCCCCAGAAGCAGTTCCCCTGAAACTCAGTGGAAATGTGTTTCATTCTCTCTGAGACCATATACCATCTTGCCATTAGTTTTACATTAGCCTCGATTAAAGTCACAGACGCCGAGCAACCAAAGGAAGCATTCCACATCCTCAGCCATTTTTCTTGATCCATCTCCCTACCCAGTTCATGGTGCCAATTTTTGGTATAGGATGGGCATGTATCTGTACCCCTTGAGGCCAAGTTATGATATATCTCTGAGATTGCTCCTCTGCCTCTAGGATCCCTACAGCAGCGCGTCTTTCAAAGAAGTTTTTTTAATATAATTACAGTATTTGTTGCATATATTTAACATGTCATTGGGAATCAGGCAAACTATGTTCCAGCAAAAGCTGAAATGATGAAAACTAACTCTAAAATATGTAAAACCGAATAGATTAAAGTCGAATTTCAGAGAGTTTAACAATCACCTAAGCAGCAGTCACAAATTTTTGATTGGTTAAAAGTTCTTTTCCAAAATCCCTTTTCCTTTACAATTACATTTACATTTCAGTAAGACTGGTTCTTATGCATTTTAATTTTTCTTTTTTAATCTGGGCTCTTCATATTTTATGGACATTGTCTGTTCCGAAACAATCTGGTAAAATACACTTTTTAGTCATATGCGCTATAAAGCCACTAAAAAGTTTTTATTTATATTTTTTTAGATACTGTCATTGTTAGAACTGGGGCCTTAGGAACATCTGTTGCAGGCATTCTAGTGCTGAAAGATATTTTGTTTAAGTTTGTACACCCAAAGCCTTAAAGTAAAATATTATTGACTTGGTTAGCTTTGTATTTATTCTAATTTACATCTATATCCAAACCATCTGGAGCATGGCAAGTGCCGCGTGAATCCGTGTTGCCACATCCTGCATTTGGAGACACAGAGGGACCACAGATCAGTGACACAAAACACTGTAGTGACTTTCATCTGCAAACTAAAATTACAGCTTGAATGATATTTGAATTGCATACACCTGCAATTCTTAAACACATTATTGTAGGGTGAAAGAAAGATCTGAAGAGTTACACATTTTTATTGGTTGTTCATTTAATAAATTATCTGATAATGTGTCTAAGGTAACTGCCCAGGAAAATAAAATTTGAAAGCATATAATTCTTGTATCTCCATACGATACAACTTATCTATCTCACATGAGTGTTAATTCCTACAAGATTCTACCCGTTGCCACTTCACAGAAATGTTACATTCACTGTTACATAGACACTGCCTGGACACACTCCCTCTGTATGATGCTGCAGGGATATACAAACGAGCTGCAGAACTTGTTCCCCTTCACCTGTTAAATTTAGAGTTCATGTACAATAACTAGAGGGGGTCATTAGTGTCCAATGATTAATGATATAGCTAATGCACTCCCCTTATTATTAAAAGGACATTAGACAATATCATGTTCAATGGTTTCATAGAAGCACAGGATCCCAGTCAACATTTATCTACTAATATAATTAAAGAGGACCACCTAAACTAGTATCCCCTCCAGCTTCAAGACTATCCTATGGGTATCATAGTTTGGGATTCCCAGCTGTAAGGAAACCCCCTTGTTTGCCAGAAACTGTTGTTCCTTGAGCATGTGATTCTGTTGGATGCATGGCTAGGCTTAGTCCTTTAGACTTTAGGGATTGGTATGTTTGTCTTTGGTCCATTTTAAAAACTCTCAGGGGGATGTATCATCTCTTTTAATAAATAATATAATAACTGAAAAAAATATTTTTAATAAATGTAACAGTTTTACATGTAAGGTGAACTGTGCAGCTTCGCAAATCCAGAAATAATGGAGAAAGTGCCCTACATTGACCTGTGGACCTAAAAAATAAAATGCATTTTAGTGCATTATAGTGCACAGTGTTCAACCATAAAATCCAGGTGGGAATGCACAGAACCCAGCCTTTTGATTTTAAACACATTGCACCGTCTCAAACATAAAAGCAAAAAGTTTACTGCTGCTTTTACCTCTCCATCCCTCAAATTATATGTAGACTTTAAGGTCCTACCCTTCTCCCACAAATAATAGGCATGCAAAATATACAGCGCCAATTTCCTCACCCCACAGATAATAAGCAGAAGGGTGCAGAATGTTATATATGTGTGTTAAAAAGTATTACGTAAATCAGTGGTTTAGTGACCACTTTAAATATCGCACATGGACAAAAAAGACAACTTGATGTATTAGACAACAATGTGTTGTGTTATCCTCAGGGCACCTTATTTCTTCTTCCTTACTATGAATGTTTTTTTTACTGTTTATATATGTTAGTGCATATTCAACACTACAGTATTGTGTTGACAGAGAATTTCATGCACTCGATCACAGTTTGATTTGAGCTTCCACTGATTTCGAGTCTCTAGCCTATGCAGGTTTAATTAAAATTCACTCAGCAAACCACTAAAACAGCTGCAGTTACCACTTATTTTCTTCTTTTTCCTTGAACACTTGAAATTTTATAATACAGTGTTAAGCAGCTTCATAATGATCACATTTGTGTGTATTAATTTTACAGATTAGATGGTAACAGTTGTTTTCTTGCTCTGATAAATCAATATTTTAGAGCAATATTAAGACACAGAATTTACCATATCCCCTTTATTGGGTTGAACCGTATTTAATGTATCATAGTATAACTAATTACATAGTTAATTTCTTAAATAAGGTTGGATGAAAAAACGTATTTAAAGGCTGCTTAAAATCTTAAAGACTTATGTTACATACCTGATGGAGTCCTCAATGTGGAGGCAGCACACATTGTGGAGTCCTCAATGTGGAGGGTGACCCAACCGTGAGTTACAGGAAGGCTGCGGTCGGATGCTGGGATGGCCGGTGAGATTGATGATCCAGAACTCTTGCGGCTCTCCTGTGGGAAGGCAGGAGTTGAGGCTGTAAGGTGGTCCTCTGACAGGTAAGCTGGAAAGGAACTGGTTAGCAGTCGCCTGGTTTAAGTCCAGGACTGGCAAGGGACAGGGGATGCAGAGTAAAATGAAGCCAAAGTCCAATCCGGGTCATAGGCAGGGAAGCAAATTAAAGCAGAGTACCCGAGGAAGAAGAGAGGAGAGTAGTCATGAGTATCTGGGCTGGCAGGAACCGAAGCCATAAATCAGGAATCGCAGTATGAGGCTAAGACTGGAGACCAGGTAGCAATGTCCTCCCACACTTCCTGGGTCAGCAACGGGAAACAGATCAAAGCAGAGCCAAAGTCCAATCCGGGTCAGCAACAGGGAAGCAAATCAAAGCAGAGTACCCGAGGAAGAAGAGAGGAGAGTAGTCATGAGTATCTGGGCTGGCAGGAACCGAAGCCATAAATCAGGAATCGCAGTATGAGGCTAAGACTGGAGACCAGGTAGCAATGTCCTCCCACACTTCCTGGTTAAAATATCTGGGTCTTGGGTGGGAGCAAGTGCATGTGCACGCCGCTGCACACGGCTGCCATTGTGGAGATTTCCCGTGCTCGTTGTTGTGCTCGCACTTGCGCAATCTGAGCAGCCAGACAGGCACATATGCACACGTTCGGCTGTGTTGGACCATAACACCTGATTCCATGTCTGCCTTTTGCGGCATCCCTAAGAGTTGCAATTTGCAGGAGTTGAGTTAGTACAGCGGCATGTACGCCAGCAGCAATGAAGTCACATGTGAACATTTGGCCCTAAGTGAGGGATTGCTGTAGACTGAGATTCTTCAATGTCTTTCCCATCAAAAAAAGGGTAGAGTGTGCATTAACTAAGTAAGTAATGACGTAAGTTATGACTTGTTTTTACAAAAATGTTGCATTCACAAAAGTTTAACCCTTTAAGGGCCAGCCTACCTAGATTTTTTGTCACACTCTGTTGCCAGACTACTTTTCACGTTTTTGCGCTACACATGTTCAACCTTGATTTTTGAAGGGATTTCCAGGGATTTTCCAGGAAAATGATATATTGTTTTTTTCAGCAAAGTCTGGGCTTCAACATGAAATGTCTTGTTTAGCCTTTTTAGTGTATTCTTAATACTTTTGGGTGAAATATGTGCAAAGAAATAAAAAAAATAAATTTTTTACAATTTGTAGTGTTTTTTTGTGATAAAAAATGTAAGTTTGTTAATAAAAAATTATTGCGTGTGAAAGCCCTATTTCTCCCGGTTACAATGGTACCACATATGTATTGGTATACACCCTTTCCTGCCCAGGAAACTCCCCCAAACTGAAACAGCAGTTTAGGAGATTTCAGATAGGATACAACTATGCAATATGATTGCATAGTTGTAAGGGGTTAACTTAAAAAAAAAAATGACATAGGGGGGGGGGGGACCTCATTTGTTTTGGAATTTTAAGGGTTAAAAACCCTTAAAATCCCCCCAAAAAATGACGTAGGGTCCCCCTTACCCAGCTTTACCGACCAGCTATGGGGGCTTGTAGAACAGGGCGCAGGGGCCAGCGTTGGTGGCCCCTGGCCCTGCAGGCTACTAGCCCACATAGCCACTAAGTGGCCTGGGCCCTTCTGCCTCCCCTGGCCATTGGGGAGGCAGGTAATGGGGGGGGCTGGGGGTTATGGCAAGTCACCTGCTAGCCGCAGGTGATTTCTAGCCCCAGAGCCTTGTGAACTGGTATAAGGGGTCTCATGGACCCCTTACCAGTTTACAAATAGTTAAAAGTAAAAAAAGACACAGACATAAAATATTTTATTATTCTTTTTTTTACTTATACTTATCTCCCATACAGTGTCCTGCTCCGCTGCAGATGACAGTTGTCGGTAGTGATCAGAGCAGGGAGGGTGGGAGGCAGGGTGATCAGAGCCTCTGTGCCTGCGACCCTCCCGGCTCCGATTGCTATAGACAAGTGACAGTCGGAGCACGGGTGCCGGTATAGAGGAGTTGGATGACGTCATCCAGCCCCTCCCACAAGTGGGCGGGGCTAGGGTGTGACCAGCGCCGGAGGAAGAGGACGGTGAGGGCCCGTTGCTGGGTCCTCACCCAAAAAGTTGTAAGTCCAGGGGGGCGGGGGATCAGAGCCCCCCTGGTGAAAAGAAGACCCGGAGAGAGCGATCGGGCTGCTAGGTGAGTTTGTGTCATTATTATTTTTTTTTTCTTTCACATAGCGGGGGGGGGCTATTCTGGGCCCCCTCCTGAAGATCAGAGGCCTGGAGGCGAAAATCAAGTTGATGCTTATTGTAGGGAATCGCTGGCACTTTCAAACGAGGGGTCAGGTAAGTCTGTATCTTTTTTACTTTTTTTTTATGGGGCTCTAAATTCAGCTATGTGAGTTCTCACGTAGCTGGCACTTAACGGTTGGAGAGGTAGCTACGTGAGACTCACGTAGCTGGCACTAGAAGGGTTAAAGGTTGCTATCAGTATTCCAAAATACTTTATCCCCAAGCTATACTGGGCATTAGGTTAGACACGAGATTTTCCAGGCAAAAAGAACAGCTATACTCACTAGTTTAAGCCAAGGAGGGGTTATGTGGGGTCATGTGGGGTCATGTACCTCAACACATCCTATCCATTGCAAATAAATGGAGTGGGTGAACTATGGGTGCATAAACTAGTCACAACCACGGCCACCATCTTGGCCTAAAGAGGTCTGATGGGGTGTGTAAGGCTCACCAGTTAGCAGGTCCAGGTTAGCTGATAACATCCAATCTCCGCTGCTATCTTCACCTCTAGACAAGCCCCCATTTGCCGGGATACAAGCATGCCTCCCTAGACACCGTGATCCCCAGGTCTTACTATGCAAAAATCATATAAACTGAGCACTGGACCTGCAGGTGGGTGAGCGTAACTGGGGTTCACAGGAGGTCAGGAGGGCAGGCTGATGGACAAAACCATAGCAGGGGAGAGGTACCGAAGGGATCTGTCAGAGGCAGGGTCAAGGATTCTGAGGTCAGCAACAGGGGGTACAGAGGAGGCAAGGTCAAGGTCAATCCAGGTCAACATGAGTAGCAAGAATTCAGGGCAGCACACAACACCCAGGAAATGGCTATCATGGCCACTCGGGGACTCTGGCCCTTTTTTTAGAGGAAGCGTGTGGGAATTGGCTGGAGCCTAAATTGTGGATTGCCCCCCAATAAACCAAGGTCTGAAAGTCCAGTGCTAATTAAGGGCTACATAGCCCTGGTAGTATCCTTGGGGCTCATTAGCCGTTTGAATCAGCCTCTGTCAGCAGCGCTGCTTGTAGCCCCAGGGGGCAGGAGTGCGGGGGATGCGGGAGGAGGAGAGGCGTGGCATTACTGGCCAGGTGATGGCTGGCCCAGTGCACCACCCGAGGTCACCACTGGAGCAAGGAGCAGGTGAGTGGCTTATCAGGACTGAGCACTTGTTCTCCGCTCACAGGAAGTTTAATAACAGCAGTGGAGCTGCACTGGACAGAACAGAGTGTGGGGAGAACTCCCAGATGCTGCGTGGTGTGAGGTTCAGCATACTGGAGGGAGAGGGGGGTAGAGGAAAGGGAGTTGCAGAGTAAGTAGGCAGAGTTAGAGTCCGTCCGTGCGATGTTGCCCTGTTTCTCCACAATTGTATTTCTCTGTTTTCACCCTGTTTGTTGCTCTCCACATTTATTATTTTGACAGTTCTTTTCAACTGTTTGTTTTAAGCAGGATTTTCACTATCTCCAGTTTTGTTTTTTGCCCTGGGGGCTTCGGCTTCAGCTCCCCATTGTTGAGCCTTTTGCCAAGCAAAGCTGATTGGACAAGAGCTTGTGCATGCACCATGGATATGTTTTGCACTGGATAGCTTTTGCACTGGATAGCTTAGCTAGTAGAGTGTTGGATTCTGAAGCAGAGAGTGTAGGGCTCAAACCCTTTCTTTTACCTTTTCTTTTACTTTTTTCCACAATTGGATTGTTTTTGTTGCTCTCCGGATTTATTATTTTGCCAGTTTGTCTTTCTTTTTACCTCTGCTTATGTCTGCAGTTTTCACCTTTATGTGTTTCGACCGGAACAAAACCCATGATTTTCACTATCCCCAGTTTATTCTCTTCATTGAGGATGCAGCTTTACATCACCATGGGAGCCAGGAAAAAAGTGGATATTGTTGTGACCTGGGTGCCATTTCACACAGTGTGGCACCTCGTATTTGCATGCGCCAAGGGAAGACCAGGCTCTCTAGAATCAGAAACTTTTAGAACAGATGAGGGGTATGTTTGAACCTAGAGGTAAAACAAACCTTTATTTCTGAGTAGCTTAACAATGCAGTGTAGAGGCTTTGAATTTAAGAAGTAGGGTTTAAACCTAGTGGTTAACACATATTTATTTTCTCTTAGGGTTTAAGAATATATCAATATAGAGTGATGGGTTGCTAGTCTACAATGAAGATTATTAGCCGCATGTCACAGCAACCCTCTTAATTTATTTTGGTTTTCTTCCCCATGACTAAAAAAGATCTTTTGCAGCTTCTCCCAGCTTGGGTTTCCAAAACACCCAACTATAGTATACATGCAGGCTTGTGGTTTTATGACAGCCAGGGGCATAGAGATTGGAAATAAAATATATGCGTGACAATAGACAAATACAGACATAAATAGAGAACTGAATGGGGTATTAATGACTCTGTATTAGCAGTGAAGGTCATTCATATCTAACTACATTATACATTCATGCTAGCTGTCTTTTATGTCCTTATTCCTGTTGGAAAGGTGGCTGCTAAACCTGCCACTTCTGGCATCAGAAGACCAACTTTCCCAACCGGAAAAGAACCCCTGACCTGGCAGATCTGAGAAGAGAATTCCGTCCGGCAGAGGAGAAGACGCAGACTAGGGAGTACGTTAAATTAAAATTAAAAGGTACATTTGTCCCTTCCTCTCACCTGACACCACTAAAATGCTAGTGCACACCCTGGTCATCTCCCAACTGGACTACTGTAACACCCTCCTCTGTGGTTTGCCAACAAACAGACTGCACCCCTCCAATCTGTTCTAAACTCCGCTGCTCGCCTCATCCACCTCTCCTCTCGCTTCTCCAGCGCTGCCCCCCTCTGTCAATCCCTCCACTGGGTACCTGTCTCCCATAGAGTTCAAAGCTCAAATTTCTAACACTTACCTACAAAGCTCTCTCTAACCAGGCCACTTCCTACATTTCATCTCTGATCGAGCGTTACCAACCCAAGCGCAACTTCCACTCTCTCTCTCTCACCTCTGACATTCTCCTGTACCTCCTTGCACTCTTGCCTTCAAGACTTTTCCTGTGCCTCCCCACTTCTCTGGAATGCACTTCCCCGCTCAATCCGTCACTCTCCATCACTCCAAGCTTTTAAAAGTGCCCTCAAAACTCACTTCTTCAGACAAGCATATGGCCTGGCTAAATCAATACCTATTACCTTCAAATGGCACATGCAGCCCAATTCTAGCTCTACCACTTGTGATCCCGCCCCTTTTGTCTCCACCCCCATCCTTTAGACTGTAAGCTTGCAAGGGCAGGGCTCTCTTTCCTATTGTCTCCTGTGCTCCCAACACTTGGTTTAAACCTTGTGGCATCTAATTTTGTATTGTTCCCTGTACTATATGTTTTACCTTTTCAGTAATCATAGCTTGTAAAGCGCTACAGAAGATGATGGCACTATATGAATAAACAATAATAATAATAATAACAATAATAATTATCTAGCGTCTCATGCCGGCCACTAGGAGAGGAAACCTTTATTTTACTGAGATGAGGCATCTATAGAATCTCTCCCTTGTGACTCTTGGGGTGAGGGGCATACAGGGGGATATGCTGGGAAATAGGGTTGTCATGGTAGAGTTAGGTATCTGTGTCACCCTGATCAGCAATCTCAGACAAGATGGCCGCTAGAGCAACCACTATTGGCATCAGAAGACCAACTCTACTGAGAGAGAAGCCCTGACCCGGTGGATCTGAGAAGACAATGCCATCTGGAAGAGACAGGAGAGAGAAAATGCATACTGGGAAATACATTAAATGTATGGTAGAAACGTCTTTTCTTTGCTCGGTCTTATTTAATTTACCTATTTTTTAACTAGTTAGGGTTCCCTATATTAGTTCACACAATAGGGGCTGGCATGCTATCTATCAGCACTGGTATTCTGATACCCCCTGCCTCTTTGGGAGGGACATACTTTTTTATGTCATTTTTGCCAGGATTTCTCTACCTATATTTTAATTCTATTCAGCATTTGGGAGCAACAAATGTCAAATACTAGGGACCTTTTTGCTTCAGATCTGGGTAGTCGCTGCTCGGGCTAATCACAAGCAATTTTAAAGGTCTATTTTTAGCATGTTTAAAAAAAAACAAGTGTAAATATAAAATTATATTTTTCAAGATTGAAGAAATACATTCATCTTCGGAGAACAGATTATTATACATTTACATTAATGCGACCAGTGTAATATACATAAATGGTGTACCTCCATGCTCTGGGAATATGGGTCCTTTGGGTCACAGAGTGAAGTAGATATTCGATGGTTGCCAGGGTAACAACGCTGACTCACATTGTGGGGCACTGGAAAGGTCTGCCGAATAATTGTTAACCTCCCAATCGACCTCCTGACCAGATCTTGTACATCCAAGTCATTTATCTCCTGTCAAAATGAAAAGAATCAGTATTTTACATTCCTAATATATCCATTAAAATGGCAAAGCTAATGATCCCTGACATTTTTTCTGCTGAAATCACACAGTATTTATATAAGATGCAAGCTAATCTTGTTTACTCTCTTTAAAAGATTTCTATCGACATACCGACTTAAAGCCACTCTTGGGCTCAACCCCCATCAGGCAGCAGTCTCCCTGTGCCATGTCTGATTGTAAATAAAAATAGGTCAATGGCACCAGGGTGATATTAAAGCAGTTGATGCCATTAAAAGAGCTGCTCGAAAATGCAGGTCAAGAATACAAAATCTGTTTACTTAAGTTAAAAGTATATTACCAAAGTAAAATGCATGTTACAGAAAGGATTGAATAAGGTTCAGAAGGGAAGCGTTTTTCAGAAGAAACTTAATGATAGAACAAGAGGACCCAACCTGAAGCTAGTAGGAAGGAAGATTAGGTAGCATCATTAGAAAATATTCTTTTACAGATGAATTTAAACATGCCTGGGATAAGCACATATCTATCCTACGATAAAGAGTACATACAGTATACACATAAGGACTTGCTAGATGGACCGTATGGTCTCCTTTTGCCATCGACCTTCTATGTTTCTATGTTATATGAAACATGTTAAAAACAGCCAAGGACTTACAAGGTAACACAAATACCCAGAACAGCAGGTTAACTGTTGATAGGGAAGTGGACAAATTAATCATAGAAAAATCCTTAATGGACATGTCTGAATTAATTTTAACTTGCAAGCTGTTAAAACCATTTGTATTAAGCAAGCTTTTATCAGAGGAATAATTGTGGAGGAAAATAATTATTGTATATATTTTATTGTGTCTTTGTTAAGTTAATATTTCAAATGAAAAAAGTATAGCCAATAGAACACACTATGAATTTTGAAGAACTGACAGTAATAACATTTTTAAGAAATCTGGTGACCTTTAAAATAAAACTATGTATGGGTCATTTGTTCTATGTAATGCCTTCAGATGCTCTTGCCAATGGTCAACATCCCAGCGTTGTGGCTGCACACTGGCATTGATGATCATTTGGTATTTTAAAGACAATGCATTATACATATTCACATAGCACTGGCTTAGACACATCACTCATCTAGCCCCCCTCGCTCAAACGCTGCAGCATGTTTCCTGCCCCCCTGCCCAATCCACTGCAGTTCTCCCCCACTTCAGTTTTCATCAGCCACCGTGGTGGATGAGTGATGAGAGGCTGAACCAAGAAACTGGCCAATGCAGCTGTCCATGGCTGAAGTTGCACACCCACTGCTGCCACCTGGCCCATGGGGGGGGCGATGTCACTTACCTGCTGGAACTGTCACCTGCGCAGCCAGAACTGCTGCCTGCTCACCCAACACAGCTGTCTGTCCAGTCCAGCCACTGTTTCCTCACCAGAGCAAACATTTGCCCAGCTGAACCCCCCCCCCCCACCAGTGACATCTGCTGAGGGGCCTCTTTCCTTTCCACCTGAAGAGAAGCCAGCTCAGCCCTCTACCTACCTGCTTTTTTTCCCACCCACATACCAACCCAGTCAACCGCCAACCTACCTACCTGACTCAGCCACCCACCCAACTACCTACTTACCAATCTATCCACCCAACTACACAGCCCCCACCCATCTACCTTGCTGACCAGTGTTCTCTGCATAATAATTGTGGGGGGAAGGGGAATTTTGGCACACTCTGCATGAAAATGGGGGCTATGTATGCTATGTATTTTAATTTATGAGGTCTAAGGAAGGGTTCATCCAGATGGGGGCTATGGGGTGGGGTTCACACACAGCACGGAATTCATGGGGACAGCAGGGATGCTTGGAAAAGCAGTTTCACAACAGAGGAGCATGGCTTATCTGCTCCACTTAAGCTTTCAAGTTGGTGTTACTGACAAATGCAGGGACTGCTAAACGGAGCACAGTGTGGTGATCATTGGTGCAACTGGAGCAAGTGACAGTGTTAGGTAGTTCTGTAGGACAGGAAGATTGCCCAATTATCCACTCAATAAGGCTGATTCCCAGCTTCGTCTTAATAGCTTGGATTTGCTCCTTTTGTTCTCAGCCACGGCCGAGATTTTTTCAGCCAAGCATATGTAAGCATAAGTGTTTCACGTAAGCTTTCTCTGGGCCGAGAAAATACGTATTTGCCTAGTGAACTGGCATCTTAAGACGGGTTTGTACCTGTTTCCAGCCATATGTTGCTGCAGAGTTCTTTGTTCTTGCTGCTCTGTGGCCATCTCACTTGCATGCCACCATACGCAAATGGGTGTAGCTGTCTTTTTCGGTTGTTGAACATGACTTTTGGGGCAAAGGTGTCCCCGCAGTGTGACCTTCTTCCTCCTTGTTCTTCTGGTTTGATTGGGGGAATTCCATGTAGTGTCTGTCCTTGCAGTGTGTGACTTGCCTTTTTCCTACTTGTCCTTCTGGTTCCTTTGGGGGCATCCCATGTAGTTTGTGTCCACAGTGTTAATTCCCTTCTTCCTCCTTATTGTTATCTGCTTCCCCCGAGTGTTTGCTGTACCACACCACACAGCTTTCTTTTGTTAAAATTGTGTTTTATTAAATATCACAATTTTTTGTTTTATTGGAACACTTTTGTCTGCTCCTTTTTCTAATGTTTGATATAGGGCAACAAGATAAAACATTAATTAAACTTTAAAAAATAGTTATTATTTGATTTAGGCACCACTGTGCGAACTTGTAAAAATGGCATAAACATTACAATCAGAGGTTCCAAAGGTCACCTAATTTTTTGTGCCTGTTTTAAAGCTGGGTGACATGCATATGTCCATGATGGTGTAGCCTATAGCAAATGTCTATTCTGTTAAGTGGCCTTCATTAAAGCAAGAAAAAATTACATTTTAAAAATTGGTCCAACATTTTTCAAAAGACAACAAATATATCTAAAGGAAAAAAGTTACGCCTAAGTGAAAAAATTAACTCCAATTGTTAAAAATCATGCCATCATAAGTCGCATGATTTTTAACAATTTTGACTGTGCTAAGACAGCCACATTCGCCTGCTTTTTGCTGAAGGAAAAGGTGAACAGACATAAAAAATGGCCCATTTTTCTGTGAAAAATAGGCTTGGAATCACTCGATTTTGTACGTTTTGTGGATTTTTTCAGTGGGAAAACTTGCTAAAACCAATTTGGGGCATACACAAAATGAAATTTCCTGAAAAAAATGCTCACAAAAAGGTCCATAAGCGCACAAGGTACATACACACGCAAAACTGATCCACTCTCGAATGAAGCAATGCGTCTGCAAGAGGCTCTGAATCAGGCTTAATGTATGTAATGGGGGTGTTACCTTATTAACATAACAAGCCATACTACATCATTTTGAGTAGAAATAACATTATGCCAATGCTATAAAATGGAAAAAACTCATAGAGCATACCATTGTTTCCAAAAATGTTTGTCTTTTTTAGGCAATAATGATGAAGCATACAGCTGGCACAGTTGCATCTCAAATAAGAACTAGAAAAACGACTGCCTCTCCCATAAAAAATAAGGTCTCAATAAGCTTCACTGCATGAAGTATCAAAAAGTTTTGACCACTGGAACGCAAATATTTATTGATCCTTAAAGAAAACTCCCTTTATGTCAGGAGCCTGATTTATGAAGAGTCAGAGCATCACTTTTTAGCCTCAGCGGCACTCAGGCTGCGATTTAAAAAAATGTCAGTGCCGATGCTGCTGCCAGCTAGTGTTATTTAACACTAGAGCCCAAAAGGTTGCAGCGTCGGGCGCTCTGGTTAAAGCAACACCAGTTTGCCATTTCTGCATAAAAAGAGCTGTATTTCATGCACAATGCGCAAGTTTGCGGATGAATCTGAAGCTTGCAAACGCACTTCAAATATGTGATGTGCACGAGCACGAACCATTTGTCTGGTGCCATGAATCTCTTGCCAAATTCTAAGTTTTCGCATGCAGGTGCAGTTGGACATAGTATAACTACACAGGCACAGGCACAGGTATGAATCGACCCTATACTGTACATACATAAACACACTAAAATAAGTAGGTATTTTATCCTACTGTATTTTTAGATGGTGGGGGTACTACAGGCTTGCACATTGGAAAAAAACTCACCAAAATTCACTTGCTTCATCTGCATGCATGATACTGAATAAGGCTTCAGTATAATGATGATAATATACTGTATCATAATGATATATAATAATGATTACATTTGCTCCTGCACCCACTGAGAGATGAAACACCTCCTCACTCATTTTCTACTAGTAGCGGATATTTTGGAGCTTCTTTCCCAGCATCCCAGTCATGCTGCTCTCTCACTTTAAGTAACATAACCCCACAATGCACAGCAGCAGGCCTGCAGACGTCCTGCAGCTCCATAAGATGCAGTTTTGTTTTTAAAATTGACTACAGAAGGAACAACAAAAAGGTAAATAAATGTTTATGTGCAGCAATCTGAATTGCCCTGGGGAGGGATGTATATGAGTGTGTCTTGTAAGGGTGTTGGTCCGGTTTAAAGTGGGATGTCCACGATGTGTAACAGGGCATATAGCGGACCACATGCTCATGTCCAGTACATATTTCTTCATTGTCAATCATTGCCCAAATACAGACTTTTGCAGACAAAACCTATGCCCGAAAGGAAAAGCTTGTCACAGAAGGAATGAATTATTTTAGGGCCATCCACATAGGATGCTCCCCAGTACAAAGAAGTATCTCATATTTCATTTCTTTGTTTCTTGTTTTTCTTTGGTTCGGTCTTGCTATCTTACTTTGCTATCTTACTAAATTTGGTATTGGTATATAAGTTGGGTGCCTTGTAGATTTATTCCTAATGCATCAATAAGTACACTGTTTTCCAAGTATGAAGGGAATGCTTGTACCTTAACCTGCAAGCTGTTGATTTATTTCAAGCATTTACTGGCTTTTAAGTGTACATGCTATTAATATACAGAATGCGTGGTATAATTGTGAAAGGTTTTCTATAGCTATAGAAAGTTGATGGCAGCAATTTTGCAGAAAAATGTATACATAGACACAGCTCTTAATTAAGTGGGCAAATTGTGACCTAAATATATAAATAATTGGATAATTAAAGTGCCCTAAAAAGCTCTCATAAACTTTTACTCACAAGTGATATAGGGGAGCTTTCCTACAGTAAATCAACTGTGATATTTCCCATGGAGTGGCTTTTGTTTTGAGGAGTTGTCCTTACCAACTAAAGCTCAAGAGGTGCTGACTTTTTAAACACACTATGAGCACTGGGTGAAAGACAATGGTGGTAAGCAAGTTAAACCTATATTGTTTTTGTTTTTTTGTTAGTGGAGGGTTTTTTTAATGTAGCACTCTTAACAACTGGTAAGATTCCTACATACCTCTATAGCTGTTCAAAGTTGAGGGTGGCAAGTCACCTGCTGGCATGTGGGGGGTTACCAGGTTACCAGGACCACGAAGGTAAGATGTTTGTGGCATATATTTGATTGCTTATTGTTTTTTGGCAATTGTTCATGTAGTGTTTTGACATTTGATATTTATTAGGATAATGATTACTGGTTTAAGATTGTTTTTTGGACTGTTGATACTTAGACCCTTATTTAAGAAGGGATAGGTCAGGTAGCGCCTGGTTAATGACAGGTAGCAACAGGTAGCGACTGGTGAACGCCGGACACGGCACGCAATTACACATTTATCAAGCAGAATCTGTTTAGCGACTGGAATAGCGCCAGGTAGCGTCTGATTCACCATTTTCACAGCCTCAGCGAACAGCGCCAGCGTTCAGCCTTGCACAGCGCCAGGTATGACCTCTCGCTACCTGGCGTTCTCCCATACATTTCAATGGACTATCCTTTCCTTCTCTTTTAACGGGTTTTTTTTTTTTCCAAAAAAATCACAAATAGTTCTGTGACCTCTTCTGGCATTGAAATAGCAGTTTTTTCATAATTTTTTCATTTTTTATATATTTCCTCAGACAGGTCTGGCATTAAAGTGTTCATGTTACAATGTGGTTACAATGTAATTCCATATGTTTTCGCTTTGTTACTAGTTGATAGATGCTTGAAAACAGACTTTAAACACACCGCCTCCTGCGCTCTGGGCTTCAAACAAATATTTTTCAGCGCCAGAGATTTGTGAGGCTGTTTTTTTGCTGAATATGGTGTGAGTCGGTAGCTATGAGCAGTCGCTAACATGCGCTCCCATACAGCGCTGTACTGGTCAAATAGCGACTCCTCACAATTCAACATTACTGAACAGCAACTATAAACTAGCGACTCACAGCCGAGCACTGTGACTACTAGCGGGCGCTCTGAAAATGCCTGCTACAGACGCTCATCTGTCGCTACCTGCCGCTAATGATGAATCAGTCTGCCCGTAATATTACTTCACCTGATGTTTTGTTGATATGGTTATAAATGTTTTAATCTGTGGAGCTTTTGAATAAACCGTTTGCACTTTTCTATTTGGCCTTAATGATTGGATTTGTGTATGGTCTTATAGGTTGGGTTTATTCATTTCTTGGTTCATGTGTTAAACTTATTCCATTAGATATGTTAGAATTTAACGGATGCCACTCACAATAGTTTGGTTTTGTTTTGTTTGGTTCTTGGGTTTTTGCTGCACGGCCATGAATCGACCCAACTGTTTTTAATATATTTTAAGAGGTGGGATACTTCTTCCCAAGATTACAATGTTATGGTTTTAGGCTTACATCCCTCTGGTTTGTCACCCAACCAAGCTGATACTAGCCCTTTTGCATTGGCAGTGGCTTGAAAGGTGTCCCAATCTGGTTTTGCTGGTGGGGCTTGGTCCGCTTTAAACAAATAGTGTAATTATTTGCAAACCTCCAACTTTCCAATAATAAAGCCTTAAAAATATACACCACACTAATTTCCCTTTTACCTCTGGCATGGTTTTTTTTATTGTCAGTCAGTTGCATGTAAAACATATCAAAACAGTAAATATTTACTGAGGGATGTAATCTATTTCACAGAATACAAATCGATTCTTTCATTTTCTGTTATGTGTAAATCACTGAAAAATAACTTTCATATATGTCAAGGCATTCCGACCCACTATTTATGGAGTGTTTCTTGCTCATACAGACCCGTTGCTGAGCTCTGATGTAAAGGGATATATAGTACACGTATTGCCTGTTTTTCTTTTGTATTTGGAATAAACTACAGTATATCAGCTTTGCTGGAGCCCTAAGGCACATCAGTGGATTAATTCATTTCTCATTCATGCTCTGTATTAAATATAGATTTTCTCAAGCAAAATAACACCTGGCATCTACTAGGATCCAGTGTAATCTCCAGCATTTCTGGTCGATTAATCCATAATGTACCATGAAAAATGTTCTTTCCATGTATAAAATGTAGGCTGTTCATTTATTTCTTTTTTTATTTGGTAAGGCATGTATTGTATGAATTCATGAGCAGGTTACTATCAGTAAATTAAACCTAATGGACTTAATGGGTTGAATCTTTTAAACTCCCTATAATTTTTGCCATCAACACCCTATCCTTGACTAATTAGACTAACTGGGCATTCCTAAACTGGAACAATACCCAGAGAGGCATCCTGATTGCTCATGCCCCCTGCGCATTAACGCGTCCTTATTTTTTCTCTCCATCCGCCAGAGAAATTGAGCACTCTGATTGGCTGCCCGGGTTACATGGTTGGCGGCACTCGACCAGCCAAGTACTGGCAACCACGTGGGTCTATGTTTACCCCTATTGGCAATGGAGGCCTAGTCAGACTGCTCAAGTTTTGCAGTTGGCTAGTATTTTCTCCAAGAAGTCTCAACCCTGGTGGGTCACTTTAGAAAAATCTACCTATCCATCACTACCCTTGAACCTAATGATGTAGGTCCCAAGCAAGATTAGGTCTCGTATATTATGTTCTGCCTTTATTTTACTCTCTGAGGATATGGGATAAAGCCAATGGTTACATAGTTAATACGGTTGAAAAGGGACATTTGTCCATAAAGTTCAACCCAGGGTGTTGGGATAGGGGAAGTTATAAGAGCAGAGATTTATAGTCCCTGTGATTCCTATTTATCATAATGCAGAATTTCCTTCTGTTTAACAGTTGAATGGTTTAATGACAAAGCAAAAGATTTGCAATGAATTGCAGACTTTCTCATCCTTGAAGTAAAACTTGATTACTTTAGGCCATCCTTACAGAGGCCGCCCTTCTGGCTTTTTAGAGGGTTGCACATTTTGAATTTTGTAAACTTTAAAATTTGGGGTTGTCGCAATACTTTGTATTAAAAAAGCCCCAGATCCCCAGGTGGAATAACTATTATCTACTTCTGCTTAACTAAATAATTGGATAAATTACCCTATATGTTATGGTGGGAACAAGATTTGGGTACTTTGAAGGGAAAAAATATTATATTTAAATGGTACTTTGAATGTAGGTAAGTGTTGGAGTAAGAATTGTAAGAAATGTAGAAAAAAATGATGTGTGTGTTGAGCAGCTGGAGACTAATAGCTCATGTTTATGTCTTCTGAGTGTCGGGACCCGACACTCTGGCCTGTTCCACGCTGAGGAGAGGGGGAAACAATGTATCAAAGTCTCAGCTGTTCAGTGCTGGCAGCCGTCCAGCATCAGATAACAACATTGCAACATTGCCTGGCCAGAACTCATATATCTAAAACAGAGAGAAAAGCTCTAGAAGTCATTTAGCTGATTTTGACAGTTTTCCCTTCATGTTGGCTCTGCTGCAGAATCTTTCAGTTTACCATTTTCTCTTTCATATTCTTATTTTTCATTTTTCCATATGATCTTTCTTTCAGCTTTGTGTGTTTTGAGCAAAGCCCAACCCAGGATTTTCACTATCTGAAGTTTTGTTTTGTGCCCCTAGGGGCATTCCGCCCTGATATGTGAAATCCCCAAGTTCCCCTGTGAAAACGTACCTTTCCCTGTCCCACAGCGCATGCGCGGGCTCTCATCCAATCAGCGCTGTTTGCACGCAGATGGGGAGCCTGAGCAGTAACCTTCCTGGCCGCCCGGCCTGTCTAAATGACTATCTGCGTGAGCGCGCCAGAAAAATGGGGGAATCTGTGGTTATCCAGGGGTCGTTTCACACAGTGGGCATCCTGATTTAGAATGCCCAAGGGGCAAGGTCAATGGCCAGGTCTTATAGACTTCAGGGTCGGCAACTCAGGGTTTTGTTCCACTTTAATGCCTTTAGATTTTCCTGCACAGTTTTTCAAAGAAGAATTTCAGTTGTTTTCAGTCAGTTTAGTTTATTTTGTATAGATTTTACACATTTGAGTCACCTGGTCTCATAACAAAAGCAGCACCTCGCACACACACAGCCGTTACCACTGATTACAGTGTCAGCCTCTGAGGTAAAGTGTTGCTAGGAGACCAGTGGGCTAAATGAAGCAGCTCACTAAATACAACCCAGCAGATCCCCCTATTCAGCAAATGGACTGAGCCATTGTAATTATACAATTTAAAAGAGAGGCATATATTTTTTTCTTTTTCTATCGCCAGATTATTTATACACATGTTATAAGCTATTGTGTGGCTATTTAATTATTTATCTTTTTTAATGCAAATTTCGCGATACTGCTCCTTTAAGGGAAAAGCTATTTGAGTTGAGCAGATGTCCCTGGTAAAGAGTAGAACGTTCAAAACCTGTCACCCCTGATTTCTCTTTCTTTAAGAAAAAGAACATTTTTGATGCAGCATATGTTATATGTTAGGTTTCATTGAATGTGCACCATGGCTTACCACCTATTAAAGGAAAGATGAAAAATAATACATAATAATAAGTATATGTTGGACAACAGATACACAGCCTGTACAGGTAAAGGCTGTGCATGAAGGAAAGCACAATTGCCCTGCGCCATATTAGGGCCTGTAACACAAAGTGAATTCACACTTCTACTAGGAAAGTAGAGGAGGAAAACAATTAAATTCTTACATTTTTCTAATTCGCAGGAGGGAGTTATCTCCATTAAATCATTAAATTCATCAAATTATTTCCCCATTAAGGTCGAGGTCAAATGACCTGACGTAACATGAGGTCATTAACCAATCTGCTTGGTCCACTGGAAGAAAAGGCACAACTTTCCAGCATTTCCTGGCAAGCAAAGTTAATGATATAACTTATTGGGCTAACATATCTGCCCCCATCCCCCCAATGGCTGCAGGCAAAATGGAAATAAGAAAGCTCGGTCAGTAGGTCCAAAACGCTGTAATGTTATGGCAAGCAAGTGAAATCATGGAAATGCTTTTTCATTTTGACTGCTGTGGGGCTGACATTTAATAAATATGCCTCATAAAAGATAATGTGCAAAATGTCCTGGCCTTTGGATTGCAAAGCTAAAGGTTGAAGTAGCCATATGCTCATTGTAGAATGACTGCAAAAGGGGAATACAGTATGTAAGAAAGTTATGCAAAGAAATGCTTAGCTGCCATCAGCAACAAATCTGGATCCACCAGAGGTTTTTTGAGGTCAATCCCATAAAAGGTGATTTGATTTTCTGTTATGGAGATGACATATTGCATACTACTTTTCTCGTCGCATAAAAACTGACCAAGAATAAAACATTTATTTTCATTTCGTCAGAACGGTCACAGGCTAAGTAGAAAATCTATTATCTTAATCTTCATTTACGAATTTTCTGAAAGTCTCCCATAGTTGAGATAGAAAGTGCTCATACGTTTTAACCTGCAATAAATAAATGTGAACATTGCTGTACCTGTGAATATCACTAACCACAAAAACGACAATATGTCTCCCTAGTCAAGGGTAAGCAAAGTGTAGCAATGTGTAATGGAGTACTGACTATGGTGTTTATAAGGGATAGCGCCAGGTAGTGCCTCGTAGCGGCAGGAAGCGTCTGGTGAACGCTGGGCGCTGTACGCAATACCACATTTATGAAGGAGATTCTGGTGAGCGACTCTAACAGCACCATTTGGCATCCGATTCATCATTACAAGTGTCTCAGTGTATAGCATCGGCACTCTGGCTTCCAGAGCACCAGGTATTACCTGTGGCTGCCTGTCGCCCTCCAATACATTTCAATGGACGTTCCTTTCCTTCTGTATAAACAGGGTTTTTTGATTTTATTTTTTTTTTCTCTCAAATAATTGTGTGACCATTTTTATGCAGAATTGTCATTACAGGTCTGGCATTAAAGTATTAATGTCACAATGTTACAACAATGTAATTCCATGTGTTTTAGCTTTGTTATTCGTGTATATGTGTTCAAAAACAGAGTTTAATCACACAGCGCCTGCCGCTCTATGCTATAGTGACCAGATCCAGAGCGCCTACACTGTGTGTGTCTGTTTTTTTGTTGAATATGGTGTGAGCCGCTGAGAGTCGGTCGCAATTAGCTGGCGCTACCTCTCGCTCACTGTAGCGCTGTACTGGTGTTAGAACGCCCAACATACATCTCATACATCAATGCTGGCCAGGTTACTAGAGTGACTGAGATGCTCTGTTACAGAGCCAGATAGCCGATCGCAGCGTCTGCTAGTGGTCGCTCTTAGCGCCTCTGTACAGACGATACCTGGCACTAGTAATGAATCAGCCTGCCTGTTTGTATAGAAGTCACTAGTAGTTTGGGGGAATAATATCTACTCTCTCCCGCCCTTCTTCCCTCCTTGTGCTGCATTCTGACAGTCTGTATGGTTCTGCTTAATAAAAAACAAGCACCCTGACCGCACCATCCACCACCTCTACAAGGAACTACCCATGCCTTTTATACAAATATAGTCACAATTCTGTTTAGCAGTGTGGGGCCCCGATTTCAGCTCAGCTGGGCAAGTTAGTGCTAGGGTTCTAAAGTAAAGTTATTTGTGTGGATCTCCTATGTAAGTTGCTGTTTGACATTGCCAGTGGGGTCCAGTGGTGGCTTTAAAGTGTATGAAGCTTGCTTTTAGTGACCAGTGGCATAACGATTGTGGGGGGGCCTGGTTGCCCACTCCCTGCAACCGTGGGTGTGAAGCTGAGGTGCGGGTGATGCAGGAGCGGTGGTGCAGATGACACAAAAAGCTGGAGCCACAGTGTGCATGGCAGGGTACAGCCCTGGGCAGCGGGGAGACTAGTGCTGCAGCGATACAGCCACCTGTGGAGGAGGAGGGGGCAGTCTGGGTGGGAGAGGGGTTCTGCCACACTGCCTGTTATGGGCTTTTTGGGGGGGTTCTGCCATGTTGTCTGTTATAGGGTCCTTGGAGAGGGGGGTTCTGCCATGCTGCCTGGTATGGGGTCCTTGGGGAATGAGGTTAAGCCACACTGCCTCTTGAGGGTTTTGTTTGGGAGTGGGGAGGAGGTTCTGCCATACTGCCTGTTATGGGGTCTGTGGAGAGGGGGGTTCTGCCACGCTGCCCGGTATGGGATCCTTGGGGAGTGAGGTTCAGCCACACTGCCTCTTGAGGGTTTTGTTTGGGAGTGGGGAGGAGGTTCTGCCATACTGCCTGTTATGGGGTTCGTGGAGAGGGGGGTTCTGCCACGCTGCCCGGTATGGGGTCATTGGGGACTACAATCACCAGAGCAAACATTGGACTAGCATTTATTGTCGGCATCAGAAGCAGAGAAGGCATTCTTGGGGGGGAATCCAAAGTTTGCTCTAGAGGCCATATGATTGCAGTTATGCCACTGTGACAGTGGCATTGTGAATCACTGTGACTTGGGGCTTGATACAGTAAGTGTTAAAAAATTCTCATGGTAGTAAACAATTCACTTTAGGTGAAAAAAACATGAGAATTTCATTGTTGCTTAACAGCTAGGAAGACTGTGAAGGTCAATGGCACTTTTCATGTCTAAGAAAAGTAGTGAGTAGCTACAAGATCTTTTGGAGAATATTTTCGTTGAGTGTGAACTCACAGAAGAATTTAGCTAAACAAGAACTCACATGGAAATTCATTCCAAAAGGGTAAACTTGGTGGATTCAGTGTTTTTTTTCAGGGACTGAAAGCCAGTCCCTGGTAAGCCAGTTCTTATGGCCGGTATGGATTTGGGTGGCGCCGTGTTCAACGGGTATGGTGCTGGCACTGGCATGTCACCTGCTGGCATTGGCATGTGACATGCTGGCAACCAGCACAATTACAGAGGCCCCCATTTGGGATGCCGAAGGTGTGGAACAGTCCGGTACCATATGTATGGGCATGGGTTTCTTCCAGGGGTACTCCTGGAAGAGCTCCAAACCCCTACCAATGGGCATAAAGGCTGGTAAACTGGCAGGGCCTAGGGCCACCTAGGCAATCTTCTGAGCCCTTAAGCCTGCTGCCTGGGATAGATGGCTTTTGAGGGACTGGCTGTCATTTTCATTGATAAAAGTCATGACAGCTATAGCGGAATTGTTTTTATTAATAAAAGTTTTTACAACTCTCTGACAGTGATTCACTAAACAATCATGCGAGTTGTAAATTCTCGTGTGAAAGTGAGATTCCTGTCCAAGTTTTCTCGTATGCTTATCGCACAGTCGGGATGGTCTCTCTTGTGCCCCTAAATCATTAGAGAAAATGTTTTCTACTCTTAATGAATCAAGGTCTTCATCTTCAAATGGAAGTACAAGGTATTTAAAAAGTGACTCTGATATTTGTAAGTACATATGTAGCAATTTTTAAACACAAGAGCAAAGCTAAACACATGTGATTATCTAAGCTCAGGAGCCTTTGAAAAGCATCAAAGATTTCAAGATAGTATGATGATGTGAACACTCTCATGGTACATGTCATGGCTACAGGGAGGAGTACAATGATGATAAAGGGCCAACGGAGAATGCCGCACAAATCAGTGTTCCAATACAATTTGGTAGGTAAAAATATCAATATCAATTTCTTAATTCTAAGGGGGTATCGGTAGAAGCTTTGACTACATTTATTTCACAAGCTCAGTTGGTTATCGACTACTTTAAAGAGCAGGATTTCAATTAAGGGGGTTATAAGTGCAAATATGTATATAATTATGTACATACAGACATACACAATTTGTATGAGGTTATGTTTGCTTTTAAAACCCTCAAATTGGCCTGACCTATTTATTCCGATTTTCGTTAGGCAATAAGTTGATG
The DNA here is from genome assembly GCA_027917425.1 of Gastrophryne carolinensis. Lineage (NCBI taxonomy): Eukaryota > Metazoa > Chordata > Amphibia > Anura > Microhylidae > Gastrophryne > Gastrophryne carolinensis. Next base: position 222,469,796 of record CM051234.1, read on the forward strand.
TGGCATTAGAAGTCAGCTATGAAGGTCTTGCATTATGGTACTAAGAGAATGTACCAGTATAATTGCAATAATACGCTCATTTGTTTGAGCTTGGATCGTCTTCTAAGACACGGTCACCTTCACTGTCACTTCCTGTCATCTTAGCAGCATTTGGCTCTCTTTCCCATAATCACTTGAGATTATGCTTTATTCATTTTCAGTCAAATGAGCTAAAGTCAAGGCTCTAACGCCACGCTTCCTTTTCAATTAATATGTTCTTATAGAACCTTAAGAGGATTTTAATGTTACTTTATTGTTCAGCCAAAGCCTACAAAATGCATATGGATATATGTTTGAACATATATATATATATATATATATATATATATATATATAGTGGGTGAAATAAGTACTGAAATCATCACCAACTATTTTAACTAAAGATATTTCTAAAGGTGCTATTGACATGAAAATAGTTGCACAAGAGCCAATGACATCCTTTGGCGAGCTACAGAAAGATCTGCAATCAGCAGGTACAATTGTGTTAAAGAAAACAATAGTAACCAAGTACAAACATGTAATGCACTCAACCTCCATGGCGGGTATGCATGCTCACCACGTCCAGGCTCCAATGCTCAAGAAAAAGCATGTTGAACATTTAAGGTTTGCTCAACAACATTCAGAAAAGTGTGTGAAATACTGGGAGAATATACTTACCCAAATGTAAGTTCTTTGGATGCCATAATACACACCATGTTTAGAGGTCAAAAGGCATTGCATATCACCCCAAAATACCACACTAACAGTGAATTTCGCAGGTTGGGCTTTTTTCATTTTTGATAAGACACTGCCTTCTACCAGAATGATGAAGATTACATGAGGGTGGACATTTCAACAATGCAATGATGCCAAACACACAGCCAAGAAAATTCTCAAATTGTTTCAGAAAAAAAAGCTGCTAAAATGGCCCAGCCAATCGCCTGACCTGAATCCAATTGAACCTTTAGAATTTGAGAAGTGTTTGTGTGGAAGAATGGGCCTAAATTACACCAATGGATGCAACTACTTTCTCTCCACTGTAGGCATTTTGAAGCTGTCATCCCCAACAAAGGCTTTTATATGTAGCATTAAAGACTTTTCAATTAGGGCGTTTAATAACTTTTTCCTGTGTCATGTCTCACTTTTCTATTCTCACATTTCTCACATCTATGGTTTCATTCCTTTGCATGTGTGAATTGGATGGGTTGCTACCGGCATCTGGTATATTAATAGCATCATTAGAAAAATATTTACTATATTTTACTTTTATTTTACTAGAATATTGGTGACAGATTTAACCTTTTAAGATGTTGGTTAGGCACTGCATATGGACTTGGAGTTTGGGCAGCTGTGGAGTTTGGTTGTTCCTTCTGGTCAATCAATCCAATCGAATCCAGGTTAAGAGACCTACAAAAAGAGACTGACTAGCTTCAGAAGGAACTCAGTGTCTGCAAGTGAGCAAGGATAGGGTGGGCACTTAGGGCAAGGAGACCAGTAATCCAAAACCCATACAGCACAGTTATAACTTCATGTCTCAATAGCAACCTCATAAGTATGGTAATGGTGTTACATAAATAAAAGCAATTTTGTTTGCAACCTGGGAATACTTCATAGGTGATAAATAGCTATGTTTGTTTTTGGGTGGGCAAGGAGGCTGCAGCCAAACATATATGAGCATCGACCCAGGATAATGCTCTAAACCAAAGTGCCCACAGGTATTGCTGAAAACAAAGCCAGCTCTTCTGCCTTAAGAACAAGAAATATTGGTGACAGTGTGCCCCAACCCAAATGGAAGCCCCATGCTGGGGATGTGCTGTTAGTAGGCCTGAAAGGCCAGAAAGTCGGGTATTTTAACATGCTGCTGGGACATTTCGGTGCTGGACTGTGCATTTATTATTTCATTGCTGAAGTGAAATAGTTTAACCCTTTTGTTGCCAAGCACGTAACACCTACGTGCTGGCTTGGCTGGGCCTTAAGTGCCAAGCCCGTAGGTGTTACGTGCTTGATTTTCCTCGCTTCTAGTTTAAAAAATAAAAATCAAAAATACTCACCTGACCCCTTGTTGGATCCGGCCGGGTCTCCTCTTTAATTTGGTGCCATCCGATCCCCCGTGGGGGGTCGGATGGCTCCAGGAGAGCCCCCGGAATAGGCAGCCCCCCCCCCGCTTCTGCAGCAGCAGCTGCTAACTGTAAAAAAAAATAAAAAATAAAAATGACATTCACTTACCTGTGTGTGCGCTGGCTCCCGCTGTCCCTCCTCTTCACCTGGGGGGCCTCCGATCCCCCCCCAGGACTTACCGATCTTCAGGAGAGAGCCTGGGAGGCTCTCTCCTCTCTTCTTCACGATGGTGGCAGCCATCTTGCCTCTAAGCCCCGCCCCCTTGGGGGCGGGGCTTATGACGTCATCCCGGTCCCGATCACCGGCTTCAGCTTTCTCAGCTTCTCAGATGCCGGTGATCGGTGCCCTGGAAGGAGGTGACAGGAGATCCTCTGATCTCCTGCCTTCTCCTTCTCTGGATGCCGATCACAGGCATCTGTCAGCTGAGCGGCGAGGGACAAGAGCTTGCAATCGAAGGTAAGTACAGTTAAAAATTTTTTTTTTTTTTTGAATAAAATACTTTTTATTATTGTGTGGTGTTTTTATTTCACATTAACCCTTTGTGAGCTGGTAAGGGGTCCATGAGACCCCTTATACCAGTTCACAAGGCTGGGGGGGTGGCAAGTCACCTGCCCTAGCGGGTGGCTTGCCATTAACCCCCGCACCCCCATTACCTGCCTCCCCAAAGGCCAGGGGGGGGCAGAAGAGCCCGGGCCCACATAGGCTATGTGGGCTCGTAGGCTGCAGGGTGGGGGGGCCACCAAAGCTGGCCCCCCCACTCTGTGCCTACAAGCCCCCATAGCTGGTCCCGGGCTGGTTACTTTGGGTAAGGGGGACCCCACGTCATTTTTTTTTTTGGATTTTTAAGGGTTTTTAACCCTTAAAAATCCAAAAAAAAATGGGGTCCCCCTCCCCGGGAAGGGGGACCCTATGTCATTTTTTTTTTTTAATTAACCATTTGTCATCCAGCAGCTATAAAAGGCTTCTGGGCAGGAAAGGGTGTCTACCTATACATATGTGGTATCGCTGTAACCGGGAGAAATTGGGGTTTCTCACGCAATAAGATTTTATTGACAAACTTACATTTTTTATTACAAAAAAACTCTACAAATTGTAAAAAAATATATTTTTTTTAATTTTTTTCACACATTTCACCCAAAAATGTTGAGAATACACCTAAAAAATACAAACAAGACATTTCATGTTAAAGCCCAGACTCTGTTGAAAAAAACAATATATAATTTTCCTGGGAAATCCCTGGAAATCCTTTCAAAAATGACAGTTGAACATGTGTAGCGCGAAACAGTGAAACTCAGTCTGGCAACAGGGAGTGGGAAATGCTGCAGGTAGGCTGGCACTTAAAGGGTTAAGGAGCAGTATCGCGAAATTTGCATTAAAAAAGATAAATAATTAAATAGCCACACAATAGCTTCTAACATGTGTATAAATAATCTGGCGATAGAAAAAGGAAAAAATATATGCCTTTCTTTTAAATTGTATAATTACAATGGCTTAGTCCATTTGCTGAATAGGGGGATCTGCTGAGTTGTATTTAGTGAGCTGCTTCATTTAGCCCACTGGTCTCCTAGCAACACTTTACCTTTACCAGAGGCTGACACTGTAATCAGTGGTAACGGCTGTGTGTGTGTGAGGTGCTGCTTTTGTTATGAGACCAGGTGACTCAAATGTGTAAAATCTATACAAAATAAACTAAACTGACTGAAAATGACTGAAATTCTTCTTTGAATAACTGTGCAGGAAAATCTAAAGGTATTAAAGTGGAACAAAACCCTGAGTGGCCGACCCTGAAGTCTATAAGACCCGGCCATTGACTTTGCCCCTTGGGCATTCTAAATCAGGATGCCCACTGTGTGAAACAACCCCTGGATAACCACAGATCCCCCCATTTTTCTGGCGCGCTCGCGCAGATAGTCATTTAGACAGGCCGGGCGGCCAGGAAGGTTACTGCTCAGGCTCCCCATCTGCGTGCAAACAGCTCTGATTGGATGAGAGCCCGCGCATTCACTGTGGGACAGGGAAAGGTACGTTTTCACAGGCGAACTTGGGGACTTCACATATCAGGGCATCCCAAGTCGGGATGCCCCTAGGGGCACAAATCAAAACTCCAGATAGTGAAAATCCTGGGTTGGGCTTTGCTGAAAGCACACAAAGCTGAAAGAAAGATCATATGGAAAAATGTGTTGAGAAAAGAGAGAGAAAATGGTAAACTGAAAGACTCTGCAGCAGAGCCAACATGGGAAGGGAAAACTGTCAAAATCAGCTAAATGACTTCTAGAGCTTTTCTCTCTGTTTTAGATATATAAGTTTTGGCCAGGCGATGTTGCAATGTTGTTATCTTATGCTGGACGGCTGCCAGCACTGAACAGCTGATACTTTGATACATTGTTTCCCCCTCTCCTCAGCATGGAACAGGCCAGAGTGTCGGGCTCCGACACTCAGAAGACATAAACATGAGCTATTAGTCTGCAGCTGTTCAAGGCAGACATCATTTTTTTCTAAATTTGTAATTCTTACTCCAACACTTACCTACATTCAAAGTACCATTTAAATATAAGTCACCAAGAAAAATTTGCGATACTGCTCCTTTAAGTGAAGATAATACTAGCCAGGCTGAGTGGGGAGGGGGTGCCAAAGCCTTGGAAAGGTAAGTGACTGCATGCACTGTTGAATATCCCATTCTTTTGTGTATAATTAAACCTTGTGGCTTCACATTATGGACCATAAGGTGAAATTATTTTGCTTTAATAAGTACATATGAACTAATTTAAACACAGTAGATTACACCTTTCTCGGTATTCTATATCACCTGTAAAAATTGAACCGTTATGGATCCCTTATTTGTGTAGTTATCGAAAGCTGTGAAAATTACATTGAACTGTAATTTTATAAAATGTTCTCACATTACTCTTATCTATGCTTTTACCAATGAATTTGAAGACATCCAAAGCTGTTTAGAGTCTGCGTTTCCAAAATTGATTAATTTTAGCCTAAGAAATCTGTTGGAAAAGATGGCGTAGGCAAAAACATATCCCATGATGTTAGTTTACAAAATCTAGTTTACCTCAGTTTAGGAATGGTACAATACAGTGTATGTTCTCCTAAAGTGTTATGTATAAGCCTGCATGTAATGATGTATATTAATTAAGCTAAATAATAAGATGTGAGACAAAGACCATCTTGTTTATTTTTATTGTTATCTGTTACATTTGGAACCTAAAAAAAACGTTATTTGTTAAAAATATGAGTGAGTCAAGCTTAACATTTATAATGCCAATAAATTCTGGTTTTGAAAGGTAAGAAAATCCCTAATAATCAGTTGTTATTACATGACTTGTGGACCCTTGCTGTGTGGCTCATAGACTGCCTGTGGGTCAGTGAGTGGTGTGCTAAAAGCTGCAGGTAACACAACACATTTCTCTGTATGTTTGACTCTGCCATTTAACAGCTTTGGATACAAAGGATCCATTTCTGTAAGGGGCACCCAGATAACATGCATAGTATGCAGAAACTATTTGAATTATGTTACTGTTCTTCGCAAAGGAAAATCATAGGTTGGTTGCACTTAGAGATTTCTACACAAGGTGGTGCCTTGCATAGACAGTTAATGTACAGTTGGCTTGTAGATTATAAAGCAGATCATGTGTTTACAAAGTTGTGTAAGGCTTAAAATATTCATAAAAGCAAAGTTCTGTTTTCTACCCGTTTTCTACATGAAAAGTTTTGTTACCCGTCTTCTTAGTCTGGGCTAATGAAATATTCTGCCCCATATCTTACATAGGTAGGGCAATAGATTCATTAAAATTGGCCCCCAATCTTTTAACATAAATTGTTTGATTCTTCCAAGCAAAAAGAAATGTTTAATACAATTATTGATGGTTACTCCATATAGGGCCTGATTTTTTAAGCACTTCTGTCAGACAGTGCAATTTCAGTACAAATTAGAGTAGTGCAAAATATATTTTTTTCAGCATGTTCCTGCACCGCTAATGTTTTAATAAATGTGCTTCTTGTAATGCAGCAACATGTGCAAGTGTGAAAGATAACAATTTATGGTCTAAAAAATAATATTACTTATCTAACACAATTTATTAAAAAAAGAGAAATTGAAAAAAAAGAATTTAAAAATCTCATTAAGCTTTAATGTTCAATTATTTGGCTTTTCTCGAGTTTCCAAAGCCTTGGACAAAATTTTATAAAAAAAAAAAAAAAAAAAAAAAAAACAAGCCATGCACCATAAGAAACAGGAGCCCTGACAAATGAGCAAAATTCCTGAAAATTGGATTTGAACGATTCAAAGAATTTCTCCAAGAAACTCGTGTTCATCCAAATCGCTGAGAAAAAACTCACCTTCTCTCCGCTATTCTCCCTTGATGTGGGCGTTCCACACCGCTCTGCAACAGGGCAGTGGATACAGATTATCAACCCTGCACTGGGCTCCTGTACTGTCCTCGGCCCAGCTGCAGAGTAGTGTGGGACACATTCAATTCAATGCTAACTCAAGTGTGTAAGTTTGTGCCCCGTCCCCAGTCAAATCCTCCATGGATCTTCAGTCTATAAAAACTGTTGGTGATTGAGCTAATGTTCAGCCAGTCATACATTCCACTATCACTATTCAGCCAAAGAGGCAGAACAGTTGTAAACCAACCAAACAGGCTGCATCCAGCATTCGGTAGGACAGTCCTTCTCATTATTTTAGCAAAGTGGTATATTTAGGTGTCCCAAGAGGTTTTAGAGGAACAGTGGGACAAAATGCCTCAAAGTGGGACTGTCCAACCAAAAGGGGTCAGTTTATTCTGTGGAACACCAGTTAAAGAAAACAGGCCAACAGCCATACCTCCTAACTCTTCCCCTCATGGTATACTCTCCTCACACTCGTCACAAGTTATACTTTCACAACTTTTTCCTAAGCTGTACCAAGGCTACACTGAAAGGTTGGCTGCTGTCCCATATTAAAGTGAATGTCCAGGCAAATAAAAAAACAAAAGGACAAAAGCTACCTTTTGTCCCTACAGCTGATTTTTCCTAATCCAGCAACTCAGAGGATCCATGTGACCGTTTGTTGCCCGGGCCTGATTTGAAGTCACCAACACCTCTGTGATGCTCTCCACCAGTCACAATAATGCTGGCATACCCACTCTATTCACTGTAATAGAGGGCACATGCTGAGGCCTAACATGCCCTATTCATAGCAGTGAATAGAAGTAGCATGCCACTGTTAATGTGACGGATGGCGGAGCTGGCCTTTCATCATGGAGGCACTGGTTACCGGAAGTTGGGGCCTGAATCACAGTGATCTAGTGATTTACTAAGCGCTGGTGTAGGACCGATCAGCTTCAGATGACAAAAGGTGAGTATCCATTTGTTATTTTTTTTTCCCCTGGAATTGATAACAAGATTATAGCAGCTTGATTCCAGCTTCCCCTTGCATATGTCTGAAGGTACCAACCAGATGGCCTATTAATGAAATTAAATTAAAAAAGTTAAATTAAAAACAAAACTAATTAAATGATTTAGCATTCAAAATAAGAACTGTTGGCTTTCTTTTTTGTTAGTCAATAGCAATTAATACGTTTTAACAGATATAACCTTAGGTAATTATTTTAGCAAATATTTAATAAAACTTCCTCCAGCAGTAAAAACACCGAATCGAATTCCAACCGTACCCGCCAATGCTCAATGTGTTTTCAGGCTAGTACAGTTTATGCAAACCCTGCTTATATGCTGCGCTTGGTTTATTATGACACCATACAGATGTACCAAAAAGAAAATGAACGAAAAAATCAGATTTATTTACTTTAAACACACAATAAAGAGTGAACTTTTGAAAAAATAGTAAAATATTGACTATTGGGCATATAGAAGACAAATAAACTTGTCGAGGAGTGCTCAAAATTTGTTTTGCTCCAGAAGTTGTGACATTTCTTAAATGATAATACTTTAAAACAGTTGATGAACGCCAGTATCGATTGTTCAGTATGACTAAAGTTCGTTTCTGGCATTGTGAATTCACTGTAAACATAAACCATCCAGGGAATTCATCTCAACGGTGATAAAGATGTTATTTCTTCAAATCAAATAAGAAGCCTTTATGAAATATTGAAAATTCACATAGGAAACAATAAATATTGGCACATGGACTCAACGCATAGCTGAAGAAAAATCTTAAGCAGGGATGCACAACATAAGTTTACAATAGTCTAATGCAAAAATCTACGTTGGTAGGAACTTTAATGGAGTTTATGCAAGGCTGTATTTAGGGTTCAAACCACCCTAGGCACTCCTTATTCATGACACCACTAATTCATATCCACAACTTACCAAATCACTTAATATTAACTGCCCAAAATTGGACCAAAGACAGTGACTGGTTCAAAAAACTATAAAGTATTACCAATGGATCAGCCAGTTGCCACATTGGGCTTACGTTCTTAACTTTGACCATGGATTTAATTGCATATGCTCAGTAGGGTAAGAAAAGTAAGATCCAAAAAAAGAAAAAAGAAACCATAGTTAAAATTTCCCATAGAGTGTTATTACTCCCCCCCTCCTGCACTGTGCTGCCCTAGGCACAGTCTCCCAAGTGTTTAATGGAAATTATAGCCTAGAAGTTATGAGAAAGGGAACAGTTAGCAGACCAACTTTATTCATCCAATACAGTAACAAAAAGTGAAAGATTAATGAGACCAAATCTTCATAAAAAGTTAAAAACGAAAACCAATTACAGGGGCTCCTGGGGTTTACGTAGTTCAAAGGTATGAGTAGATAATCTGAATTCCAGAAGCCTACATAAGTTCATGTTTTTAGACCCAGATCAATGCACTCGGGACTGAGCATAGCAAAGGCTGACATTAGGCTTTTGGTCGTACTATTAGGGCCTGATTTATCAAGCACTATCTGCCAGAATTGGCCACATTGGTTTTTGTTTTTTGTTGTTTTTTTCTGCATGTTGCTGCAATGCTGTAGTTTTGGCAAATGTGTTTATTGCAATGCTGTAACATGAGCCAGAGTAAAATGAAAATTTAAAATTATAGTTTTTACCACTCTCATTTTCACCGATATAGCATAGTCTTGCAGATAGTGCTTGATAAATCAGTCCCTTAATATTAGTTGTTTTCCAAAACTGCATAAGCATTTCAGTTTTTTCCAAGCATGTCTCGTATGCTTATTAAATATTTTACCCCCACGTACAGTTTAATTAAATTTTACTATAGTTAATAGGGAGTTGAGCTTTTCCTCCAGGGCACGATTTTCTGTTGATTACATTGAAATATCACACTTTAATTTATTGATCAACAGCTCCTTTGTCAAATGTAAAGCCGGCAGCAAAATATGTCTTGCAAAGTCATACTCAATTTAAGCATGCCCTGTCTTTATGCAAATAGGATTAACACTTTACAATAGCATTAGAATGCCAATTACCTCATTTATTATGATCCAGTGACAGTCAAAGGCAACCAAATTAGTTTCAACGACCTGCAAAATGAATACAATGAATGAGTCAGTGCAAATCATCAGAAAGACACATTCAATCATGGTAAAAAAAAGTGAAAAATATAACTCAGACTTTTTCTTAAATAAGATACAGCAATGATATTGAGATACACATATATATATATATATATATATATATATATATATATATATAGCAGCAGAGTAACTAGCTGTCTATTCTCCAACCCCTGACATCAACCCCACATTGATTCCTTATGATGTACCTTCCTTTGGCATCCTCATCCCCTCAAATGGCACTTTTTTACCCTTAAGTCATGTGACATTTCAGGCTGAGAAGGATGATGGGCAAGTAAATGTTAACTATAGACAGAAAGAGCAGGAGTTGTGTTGTTTCCTTGGTTTGTGGCTTTAAAGTACAGGCTTTCCTGCTGTACTGTTCCCAGCCTGTACCTTGTTTTGATTGAACAGAGGTCATTTACTCCCCTCAATCACCCTTACCCTTGAAGCAGCATGGGGGCTGCGTGCGCGGGTAGTTCGTATTGAGGTTGGCCTGACCGTTGCCCTGGGTGACACTATATCACGTGAGAGTTAATTGGACATATTGTCTACCGGCACTTGCATTTTATTATATACTGTTTTTGTTTACATTTGAAGCCTGATTGGGATGGTTTTCTTGTGCAATATTAGGTACTTTGAGGGATTTTTTTGTGATATTGGTATGCACTTGCATTTCAATATATTTTGTTTTTCTTGGTTGATGTATGTTTATAGTATAGATAGGGAATACTGATGAATATATATCACTAGTAATTTGTGTTATTGCACTGCAGCACTTTTGTATATATATTTTTATTTATTTATATATAATAACTTTTGTGAAGTTTTTGTGGATTTAAGGATACTTACAGGCTGATTCATTAATAGCGCCAGGTAGCGACAGATGAACGACAGTAGCGTTATTTTCACAGCGCCCGCTAGTTATTTTCAAGGTCACTCGCTGGCGCTGTGGGGTGAGGCTGGAATAATGATGAATAATTCGCTATCTGGCGCTCTGTCAGTCGCTAAGCAGGATTGGCTTGATAAATGTGTGATTGCGGAGGGGAGCCGGCATTCTCGTGGCGGTGAGCGTCATTACCGTTCGCTCACCGTTCGCTACCTGGCGCTATCCCTTGTTAAATAAGGGCCTTATACACACACATATATATGTTTAGTTTTTTTGTGCCGGCACAAAAAGATAGGTTGTAAAACTTTTTGTAGGTATTAATATATACATTCTTTCACCCATAGGGCATGAATTTGATAGCCCTTTAGGGGCATCATGTATTGATTAAGGTCTTTGGCCACACCGATTGGTTTTAATTTGTCTTGTGGTGTATGCATGTTTTTTATATATTTTTTGTACTAATAAAGCATTAAATTTTGATTGAGAGTTGTAGTGGTGCTTCCTTTAGGAGGAAGGTGTGCATATTGCACGTCCACTCCAGGTCCTGTGGGGCCCCTCAATCAAGTGCCTTAGCATTTGGTGTGCTCCATATTTACCTATTAAATGTCCAATCCTGTGCATTATTCTCTCTGATCAGGGAATCTTGAATATCATCCTGCTGTCCAGTTTTGTATGCTCTGCTGATACCCCTGAGTCATGTGTATCTATACACCATTGTATGTTTGTGGTTCATTTTTATACACTTACAAAGTTCATTAAAACCCTATTGCACATTATTCAAGCTGTGTAACATTTGGGGTAAAAAGTCTGCTCTAACTGTAACTGTAACAGGTAATCACAATACAGGAGATGTTCCAGCAGAGGTTTTTATTTCCAGTGTTTTTTTACTTCCAAAGTTCTTGCATACTCATATAGCACCTAGCACTTAGCACAAGCAACTATGACTAATGATTAAAGCAATCCTCACCCACTCCGGACTGCCATTGGGAGAGAACAGAAGAAGCCCAGTATGGGACCTGAGTGATTTGAGGCAAAAGGGGGGCAACCCCCCTCTCTCTAGCATTGTACTGGAGCTTCATTTTGGTGGCTTAGGGGTTAACACCCCTTCTTCCTCCCTTCCTTCCTCTCTCTCCGTTCTTCAGCTGAGATTGAATTACGTCGGGGGCGGCAGTTCATTGTGTTTCCCAGGAAGTTGTATATTCACTAAAAAGGTAATCTGCCAAGGGATGGAGGAAGGGAAGAGGGCTGTTAAGGGCTGTTAATCCCTGCCACCAATGCCTCTGCGGGGCCCATCAGCTGGTTCAGCAGGAGAAAGAAAGCAGAGAGAAGCAACATCAATGATTTTACTCTACCAAGTGCTGTTCCATCCCAATTTGCTGTGTATATCCCTGTATATATCCCAAGGGATAAAACTTGCCTTTCCAACGATCTCATGGTGCAAACAGCCAAACAGCATGCTGAATGGTACCAAGCCTGCTTCTGGCTGCATCCCTGCTCACCTCCAGTTAGGCAGCATATTGCACCAGCCATTCACAAAGGTTTAGCAGTGCTGCGGCCACTTTTGTGGATGGTGGGAATCTGCCACACTAACTGTTATGCTACAATGCCGCCATTATTATGCTCATTGTATAATGGTTTGCTACAGTGTAATCCTATGTAAATGCTGCTATTGTTAGGCTGTTTATGAGAATGTGCTTCTGGTGACTACAAAAGACCTTGCATAGCTGGAATCTCCAGATATTGTGTTGTGGAAAGCATATTTTGATATGCTGCTATATGCTTTTTATATGTTTTATATATATGGGTGATTTATTTTTTTTTATTGTGATCACGTAGTGTCCATATGCTCTTTTTATTGCGATTTTTTTTTTTTGCACTATAGCATTGTATGTGCATCTCCTGGCATTACACAAGCTTCCATTTATATGGGAAGGGGAATTCTGCATGCTGCTTGTTTTGGGGGATAGCGGGACCTGCCACACTACCTGTTATAGGGGATGGGGGAGTTCCTGCACACAAATGTTTTGGGGTGATTGGGGGGATTCTGCCATGTCCTGTTTGGGGTTCTGGGGTGAGGTGGTATTTTAGCTCACTATTTGCTGCGTCTTATGGACAGGTGCATCTTATAAACAAAAATATGGTATATGTAAATGCATTATATATTCTTAGTGAAGCTACTAATTCCATTTCTATTTCTGGAGTGTGGCTGAGCTGGGAGGGTCATTGGACAGCTTCATGAGCATACTCTGTATGGTGGTCAGAGAAAGCAGGGGGACCATTGTGGCTTGAGGCAAAGGGAACGAGTGGCCGTTTTGTTTTTGTGGTCCTTGAGGGATGCGATTGAAAGGGGGGCAATCTTTCGAGCCTTGCTATGGCTTCTACCTGCACAGCAGGAAATAGAGAAGCACATGGGACAGGTATCAAGTGAGCTGTTTGCTGCCTTCTTATTGCTGTTGGGTTTACAGTCCCTTTAAATTAGACAAGACATAAAAAAATAAAAAAAACTTGGATTGTTTGAGGTTAAACCACACCTTTTATTTTGTCACATAGGACACACTTGAAACAGAGATAATCTTTTCAGAACTGTATTTCATTCAGAGTAAAATAGATTTAAATAGAATTAGGCTTAATAACCTAGCAGCATGTCAGCTCATTATACATTCCAAGAGCTGAATGACAAAAGGCTGGCAAACATCTGTAGGCATCACACGTGTTACTTTAGCTCATTGCAGAATCTCCTCAGCGTGTCTTTCCTCAATAGGAGCTGACAGCTAATCACATCTGGTGTATTCTGTTTAAGATATCCTGATGATCAGTATTGATTAGAAGTAATTATGACAAATGAATTGTTTTGCTATCCATCTATATAGCTAATGCAAACAAATATACAGCCTTCCGCAATGGAGTGTTACAGATGCTTCCTACAGGCTTTTACCTAGGATAAGACCCATAACTCAACAGCATCCAATCCTTCTTCATAAAATATTTGTCACATATTGGCATTGTACAATGAAATATCAAGGGCAAACAATTGCATTGTCTTTAGCTATTTTGTGTGGTTTAATTTAAAAGCCTGGACTATATGATAATATAGTAAATGTAAATGTAACACCTCAGGCTATTATCATGCTGCCTTTTTTATTATTAAAAAGAAACTACTACCCAAATGTACATGAAACAGAAAAATCAATTTTTAAAAGTTTTATAATTAGTGATAAGCTAAATATGCCTTTGGAATTTCTTCAAAAATTCAAGATTCAGATAACTCTGCCAATTCACTGTAAAGTCTATGAGGGGAAAAATTCAGCAACATAATTTATGAACCTAAAAAAAATAATAAACAACCCTTCCCACTGAGATCCTGTGCACCGGACATAGGGTTGTTATCCCAAATGGCTCTTTTAATAATTGCATAAAATGACTTGTTGCTTAAAGATTTCTGGCATCGTGTGTGTGTGTGTGGGGGGGGGGGGGTTATGTTAATTTCTTTACAGAATCTTGCTTGAAAAACAGGGCTGCTGTGTTCAGTCTTCATAGGAACACCGCTTCCCTGTCACTTTCTTAATGGCTTCCTCCCAGCTAACTGTTAGAAGTGTTTCCGGAGGGAAAAACATACCTTCAGAAGCGATGCCCTCCTTTAAAGACTGAACACCAGAGATCTGTGGTCACTAAAGCAAGAAGATGCCACTGAGGTTTTTTATTAGAACTAGTTCAAAGGGCAGGGTGGTGAATTTGATTTGTAGTGATAACCTGGTCCAACTGTACTGAACTGGAAAAATTCAGGTTAAATTTAACTTTAAAGCAGCCCAACAGTCAAAAATGACTTCAACCAGACCAACCAGACCAACACAACAAACAGTGCTCATATACATCCCTCCCCAGGGATTTTCCACACAAAAATTAATTAACCCTTTTCTAACTCTTGCTGTGGTCAATTTTAAAGATAAGATGGTGGCTCATGCATTTGCAGGCCACCTGCAAACACGGAGTGCTGTCAGTTGGAAGATGATGCTCCAAAATGGCTGTTACCTTTCTTTTCCAAGTGTACCAGGCTGTTGGTCTGGTTTAACCCTGACGTTGAAGCTCAACATTACTTATAACTAATAATGTTATAGGAATTGAGAAAAGCCCTGTGCAAGTCAATATTTATTGGTAAAACTTCTAAGATAAATGTAGGGTGTGATTTGGCTAATTTGGTCATAAGATTCAATACTCTAGCTCCACTACAAAGTGATGTGTGACACTGCGAGTAACTGGTTACAATGCAAAGACAGCTTTAAGTATGTCAAAGTGACACTAACCTATGGCCGTGGGTAAACAGATGATATCCAGTGGTAACAAATGGTCTATGTCTGACAGACATGACATTGTCAGTTTTTTCTACTTCTGAAAATTAAAAAAGGTGAAAAAAAACATGTTCTTTCTGGTGAATGATTCAATACCTGTGCTTTCTTCTTCATTACAGCATCCATCTATTTTCACTCAAATACAGCAATTTGGCGTGGCAAAATATGAGTGTTGTACTTGTCACTTAGAACATCTAAACATGGCAGTCTTATTTGTTCTACTTGTCACTTACACAGGTAGATCATTGAGAATCAGGTAAGTATTTTTTATGTTTATAGTCAAATCAGAGTTAGCAAGGATGCAGTAAACCCTGTAAGTCAACTGTACCTCAGCTGGACTAAGATTCAGCTGTACTCCAAAGAATAAGTAGGGCATCTGGTCAAAGCTGACCCTGTGGTGGTCCCTCACTCTTGCAGCTTTTTGGGATTCCCCACTGATTCTGCATTCCCTCACCAGTTTGCTGTCCAATGTGACTGATTAGGTTCACCTAGGAACAATTAATTTAATTATTTAAAAAGCCCCAATGATTATTTAGTTGTTCAGCTATTTTGCTCAATCGTCCGAAACCATCTCTAGATATGCTTCCTATTTGGTCATTATGGATAGGAACTAAAGTAAAAGACAATAAAGACCACTGCCTCCAACCCCTAGTAATTTACAACTTCACATCTGAGATTTAATCTCATGAAATGGTATTTACATGTCAGCAGTATTGGATATGTCCAGAGGCATATGTTGCTTGTGTATAACTAAAGTGTATGACTCACTTTGCAATATAAACACATTTATCAAATTCATAGTATTGATAACATGTATCTGTGTATTGCCAGTGGTCAAATTAGGATTATGAAGACATGGTTTAGGCATGATTATAAATGAACTACTTTCTCTAGGGGAAATTATTCATATATAGGACCTGATTTACCAAGCACTATTATTATTTATTATTATTAATGTTTATTTATATAGCACAATCATCTTCCGTAGCCCTAAATAAGGCATGGTTACAGACAATGTAAAACATATAGTACAGGGAACAATACAAATTAGATGCTATGAGGTTAAAATGAAGTGTTGTGAGCACAGGAGACAATAGGGAAAGGGAGCGCTGCCCTTGCGAGCTTACAGTCCAAAGGATGGGGGTGGAGACAGAGGGGCACCAACACAAGTGGTAGAGCTTGAGTTAGGCTGGCATGAGATCGGCCAAGGAATCTATAAGATTTCTGGGACGATTGATTCCCTTCCCTGGAGCATCCAGAATCGGGATGCCCAATTGTGGCATGTGAAACCCCCCCAGGTCGCCCATAAACTTACCTTCTTTCCTGGTCCAACGGCAAATGCATGAGCAGCGCCCGCATCCCGGCTATCTCTCTAGCAGGGTGCGTGCCCAGGCCAGGCATTGGTGAATGACTGTGGGTGTGGGCACGCACCCTGTTAGAGGAAAGCGGGGGAAGCAGCCGCCAGTGCGCTTGAATCCACTTGCCTTAGACGAGCAGATCTGATCGCGCTGATTGAACGAGTGGCCATGTATGCGTTGTAGGACCGGGAAGAGGTGAGTTTGTTTGGGTGACCTGAGGGGTTTCACACAGATCGGGGTGCCACAAGGGCAAGGGCCAAAATCCAGGATACTCAATTTAATCCAGGTTATATGGATGTCTGAAGAAGTGAGTTTTGAGGGCACTTTTAAAGGCTTGGAGCAATGGAGTGAGATGGATTGAGTGAGGTGTGCATTACAGAGAAGTGAGGAGGCATGGGAGAATTCTTGAAGCCAGGAGTGCAAGGAGGTAACCAAAGAGGAGGACAGACAGGTTGCCCTTGGGTTGGTAATGCTGGATCAGAGATGAAATGTAGGGAGGGGCCTGGCTGGAGAGAACTTTGTAGGTTAGTGTTAGAAGTTTGACCTGGACACTCTGAGAGACAGGTAAGCAGTGGAGAGATTGACAGAGGGGGCAGAGCTGGAGAAGTGAGAGGAAAGGTGGATGAGGCGAGCAGCAGAGTTTAGAATAGATTGGAGGGGTGCCAGTCTGTTTGTTGGCAAACCACAGAAAGAGGGTGTTGCAGTTGGGATATGACCAGGGCGTGGACTAATATTTTAGTGGCATCATGTGAGAGGAAAGGATGGATGTAGGAGATATTTTTAAGATGGAGATGACAGAAAATGGCTAGGGAGTGAATATGAGGGGTGAATGAGAGAGAGGAGTCCAGAATGACACCCAGGTACCGAGCTTGAGGAGTTATTGTAAGATTATTTACGGAGAGTCTGGTATTAGAGAGGGGAAGGGAGTGAGATGGTGGGCAAATGACCAGTTCTGTTTTGTCCACGTTCAGTTTAAGGGAGCTACATGTCATGAAGAAAGAGATGGTTGTTAGACAGCCAGTAAGGTGACTGTCTAACAGGCAGCACTATCTTGACACATTGGTGCAAATTAGAGTAGTGCAAAATATAATTTATATTTGTTTCTACATGTTTCTGCAACGTTAATGTTTTAGTAAATGTGTTTCTTGCAATGCCACAACATGTGCCAGTGTAAAAAAAAAGATTCTAAATGATATTTTTCACAACTCTGATTTTCACTCATATGGCATATTCTGGCAGAAATGCAGTGTATATTTCTCAGGGGAGTACTGGGTTATTTGATAGTAGGCAGAGAGGGGTTCAGAAAGCTGAAAATATAGACAGAGACAGTGGAAACAAATACAGGACAAGCAGTCTAGTTTGAACCTCTTCCTCCAGACCGATCATTTAATTTAACTGCTACAACATTTTTAAGCAGATACTAAAAAAGGCATTCACTAGCCCCAACAAGCTGCTACATAACTTGTGTGTGGCAGCTGCACAGACTGACTGTGCCCCCAAAACAACCAAAATGATCACCATCAAGCTGCACAATGATGTAAGTATTGGGTTTTGGGGACTACTAACCTTATAACTGGGGTAGTGTGCATATTTTGCTTTTGCAAGCCTTTATTAGATTTAAACATGAAAAATAAAAACCCATAAACACAAAAATAACTCTATACCACAGAGCAAAATGTTCTCTTTCAAATATTCAAAATGAGACCTGCAAGCCAGTATGTGGAGAGACCAATGTTAGGCTTAATATAGGGGGGGCTAAAGAGACCAAAAAAAAAGCTCTACTTAGGTAAAGGAAAAGAGGTGCTTTTCTAAAACCGAAAGTATTTGCACAGTTTCCAATACATGGACAGATAGCATTACTCATCAATCCTTGCAGCAGACAGAGCTATGCAAATCATCTCTTTATGTCTCTGTGGCATACAAGGCCTTTAGAAACGCTAAGGGTTCAATGCCAAGGATGCCTCTTTTCCTTTACCTAAGTAGAGGGTTTTTGGTCTCTTTAGCCCCCCTATATTAAGCCTCACATGGGTCTCTCCACATACTTGCTTGCGACTCTGTTTTGGTACTCACCAAGTCTTCTCACTCCCCATACAGCTAGAAACATCTGCTCTAGTGCTGATGAGAGCCTAAAGAGATCTAAAAGGGCCTTCTCTAGTCTCACCTGACGGGATCACAGAGGGCCATTTTCAGGCATCAGAGAATGCAGTCTAAAACAATAGTCACCACTAGCAATCATAATACTGTCCATATGAGAACCACACAAATGTGGTGCAGAGCATTGTGGGAGGCAGGCTAAAGCATCAACTAGTCTAGAGTCAACTTTCTTAAGTAGAAGGTGAAAGATACTAAGATTGTTGTCCAGTTTAAGATGGACTTGGGTGAATATGGGGTTGCACAATAATCCTGGTAGTAAGATCCTATTACATTTCATTCCCAGGAAACTTAAGCAGGGTTATATATACTAAAAAGAGAATGGTTGCTCGGATCAATAAAAGCTAATAAAATGTTTTTATTTTTCATTTACAGCATTTTCTGGATGACTGACCTCAATTATGTTTTTAACAATAAAACTAGAGACTTCATCCTGTTACTTTTTATTTATTTTCCAGTTTACAGCATACTTTTGTTGATCATTGTATTGAATAATGTTCTGTTTGCCGACTCTAACCTTATTTACACACAGCTGTGAAGCAAAGTAATATAGTTACATTGTTCTTTCTGAATTATAATGTTTAGGATAACGATTTCTAGGAGAGTTAAAGTGCTGAAAGTTCAAGAACACTTTCATCACCACTCTTTTCATTTTAAAACATTGCAGTTTAGTTTTAAACAACTAAAAATAACTAAATTGTGTAGTTATATGTTCACTAATTGGAATGCCATTTACTAGGATTTCGTCATTATGATATGATAATGATATGATAATGATATGATCTTTATTAGATGTATTATTCTTTTGCTAGGCAATACTATACTTGAGGTTTTAGGGCAACCTCAGGTAAGCCTGCTCCCAATTTATCTATTGCATTGTATGTCCCAAATGGGGCTCTTAGAGACTAGAATTAGTACTAGAGTTAGGACTGCACCTCACAGGGGCACCTTGGCGCTTGGTGGTGCAGCTTAAGCTACTTCTGCAGATGTGTGTGACCAAGACCTCTGTTTTTAACCTAGTTTAGAGACAGATTGTAGGTTGGTCAGCAAGCTAACAGGGCTGAGGGCTGTGGCTCCTTTAAGACTTTTGTATCCTAATTGCCCTGCTCACGTGCACCTCCCAGGTTAGTTATAAACTGATAGCTGCACTGATTACTGATAGCTGCAAGATGAGTGGACAGTGTAGCCAGGCAGTGGGAAAAGCCAGCAGGATGCTCGGCTGCATAGCTCGAGGCATCACCAGTAGGAAGAGGGAGGTTGTGATGCCGCTGTATAGAGCCCTGGTAAGGCCACAGGTAGAATACTGTGTGCAGTTCTGGAGACCTTACCTGCAAAAAGACATTATTCAAATAGAACGGGTCCAAAGGCGGGCAACGAAAATGGTGGAAGGACTTAAACTTAAAACTTATCAGGAGAGACTTAAAGAACTTAATTTGTACAGTCTGGAGGAAAGAAGGGAGAGGGGGGACATGACTGAGACCTTTAAATATGTGAAAGGATTGAATAAGGTTCAGGAGGGAAGTGTTTTTAAGAAATAGCTTAATGATAGAACAAGGGGGCACAACCTGAAGCTAGTCGGGGGGAAGATCAGGAGCAATGTTAGAAAATATTATTTTACAGAAAGAGTAGTAGATGCTTGGAACAAACTTCCAGCAGAGGTAGTTGAAAAATCAACAGTCACTGAATGTAAACATGCCTGGGATAAGCACACATCTATCCTAAGATAAAGAGTACATACAATATACACATAAGGGCAGACTAGATGGACCGTATGGTCTCCTTCTGCCATCAACCTTCTATGTTTCTATAAAATGGTCTGAGCGGCTGCCACCCCTCCTTTGTTTCTTTTGCTAGGCAATAGGCAGACTTTCCATATGGAGAAGATAGGTGCGAATCCTCTTGCCAAAATGGGGTACTTTGGGGGGAGTTTAAAGCAGAACAAAGCCCTGGGCTGCTAGCCCCCTTCCCGGGGCTTCCTAAATCATTCAATCTTCTTTTCCCTGTCTTCCATGGTGATGTAAACAGCATCTCTGAGGCATGTTCTTGTGCCCAGCCATTCATTTAGGCTGGGGACAGAAGTGCTCCAATGTCTATAGGTAAACAGGGATCACGGTTGCTCCTGCTCCGTATTGCCGAGCTATGTGTCTAAACAAAGCCAAATGCCTGGGTATTAATACGCACAGTATACAGCGCTGATTGCATTAGAGCCCATGCTTGCACCATGTCACCAGGAAAGAGTATGTTTTATGGGTGATTTACGGAAGTAACATATCTGGAACTTGTAAATCAGGATACCCCCGGAGGAAGAATCAAAATCCTGTAAGTGAAAACCCTGAGTTTGTTCTGTTTTAAGGAGCAGTCTAAGCTTGCCCACCAGCAAAGTCACCTGCAAGATAGTTTGACTTCCTGCAGCTGAATTCCCCCAAGATATTTAGGGTAGTCTGTGGTATTCTGACTAGGAGGAAGCTGGAGCTTCCCCCTGTGAGACCAAACCTCAGAATATATACTAGAAAGTGAGGCTGCTTAATAGACACACTTCCTGGGGAAGCAGGAATCCTCAGGCTAGAAATGCCTGCAGGAATATATTGGAAATACATTGGAAAAGACAGTTGCAGAAAAAAGATTGACACGGTAAATGTCATAATTCATAAACTCACAGAACTGGTATGATTCAGGAAATCATGGCACAGACTGGATGCGGAAACAATGGATGCAAAAACATAAAGGAAGACAACTGGATGAATAAACCTACAAGATGAAATATGTCCACAGTTCACAGATAAGAAGATTGAAGAAACACATGGACAGACGGAATGCAGGAACAGATCCTGACACCGGAATATGGCTGGTGACCAATGGGGTTAACTAGACAGTCATGCTTATGGCACATGCATGACCACCCGCTAAAGTTGATTTTCAACTGACATAAAACAGCAGAGAACCAGGCACAGGTAGTTTTGGCTGATGGTGCTCTCCCTTTTTTTGTCTATGTGGCATGTCTGGGATGTCGCAGGAGTGAGTGGACCACCAGTCATTTTTGGCTGAAGGTCAGCTTCACAGATGTTTGTCTTTTAAAATGTGTTCTACTTGCTGCATTTGTTTAAAAGCCTCATATTATTTTTAGAATGTTTAAATATCCTTTTTGCTGTTATTTTCCAATAAGGTGCATGGAAGTGCTGTGTGTGTCTTTATTTCTAAAGTCACATTAACTTTTTTATTAAAATGTTTTTAATGCATAGTTCTGGATAAGGAGGAATGATAGCATGTGCTCAATTTTCTGCTTTGAAGTATAAGCATTTGGCATAATACAGTATAATGCGGCTTCTGTAACCACTTAGCCGTGCGATTATTGGAGAATCACTTTGCCCCTTTAATAGTTCTCAGGGAATGATGATCTAGAGGCAGATATGATAGAAGCTGATTAGGCTGTTAAGCACTAAATTGTACGGCTTATGTGTTTTGCTAGGTTTACTGGTTTGCTTCATTGTTTAGCAGGGAAACAGAACAATTGGGGTAATGTAGAGGAACGGCTCCCAGAGCTGGCTCTCTCATCTGTAGTAGGAGTATCAACCTTTGACATTCATTAAAGAATAGCAAAGTCACTTATGGCATGCTAACCATTTTCAAAGCAGTAATTTGGATGCAAACATTGTATTTTTGCTGATCGGTTTATTTTTCAGTAAATTGCCAAGAAAATGTTGCAACCAATAAGCTGCCTAAATATTTGTCTTCTCTTACTATGCCACCAGTTTCTCTAAAACTAAAAACTAAGAGAAAGAATTGTAACATAGAATTTAGCTTTTTAGTGAACTAAGGCATGGCTAAGGCAAACACAATACACGTTTTCAAGTGGCTAAATACAAAGGAAAATTAGGCCTACTTTTGTAGAAATAAAAAAATAAATACAGGATACAGTGTTGGGAGAGAAAACATCTGCTTGTGTTATGGTGAATGAAGTGCACAGCTACTGCTTTGGCAATCTCCCTCACAGACCACCTTCATAGGCAAAAAAGTGTATATTTGTTATGTCATCAGATAGCATACATTATGGCATTTAGTGAATAAATGTGCTGGTAGTATGTAAGAAACATATATTTCACAAATAGAATAACCGGAGCATCAGTTTACAAGTCAAGTCAATAAATGTTGCACAGAGATCCGGTTTGCATACTCGTGAAAAAAATAGATTTTTTCATTTTTTTTAACAGCAAAAAAATACATATAGCTACTCACTGTAAAGGTTCTTTCTTCTGGTCAAGTGGAGGAAACGGCATGTAGACTTCTCTTGACTCTGAATAGTGAGTTTTGATGTGGTGTTCAGAGGAGAACTTCAAAAGGGGGATACAATAGCCAGAGCGGACAATTTGGAAACTCTGCGAAAGGAGGTAATGGCAATAAAAAAGACCCCCTTCAGAATCAAAAATAGAAATGAAGAAGAATCCAAGGAGAAAGTTGGAGAGCTGAAAGAATGAGATTCAGATTCCAAGGTTCAAACGGCTTCTTAAACTAAGGAGTAATGTAAGCTGCTCCATTTAAAAAACTCTGAATAGAGTAATTCTCACCAGGAGTTTCTGAAAAAGGATATTCAAGGCTGAAACTTGATCCTTTAAAGTATAGATTGACAATTCCTTTTCCAACCTAGATTGAAGAAAATCTAGTATGCGTGAGATGGAATAGACACGCACCTGAAGGTTACACCAGCAAAAATAGACTCTGGAGTATCTATGATATACCTTGATAGGGGAGTCCTACCTGGCTTTCATTAAGGTTGAAATCAAAGCTGTTGAAAAACCCTGGCCTTCTAGAATTGACCTTTCAATAGCCAAGCTGTCAAAGAAAGAGTCTGTAGATTCTGATGATTAATTGGTCCCTGGGACAACAAATGTAATTGGATGGAAAGCCGGAAGGGCTTGACGAATTATGTGTTGACTAGTTTTGCATACCATGCTCTTTTCAGCCAAGCTGGAGCTATCAGGATCATTGTCACCAATGAATAAATGGCACTAGGTAAAAATCGTTAACAAAAGCTTAAACCCCTCCACAGATGTACTAGCCCATCCATTCCTATCGCCAGAGCAATGACCCAGGAAACTGGGAACCTTCCTGTTGTAACATGTGGCAAATGCATCCACATATGGAGTCCTCTATCTGTGAAAAAGGGTGTTGAAAATCTGCTGGTCCAACTCTCCTGGATTCAGTGGCTTCCAGCTCAGAAAACCAAATTTGGATTTGGAATCCCTGGAATATGAATAACTGAGAGAGCTGGAACATGAGCTTCCACATACAGAAAACTTGAGAACATAACAGTCATTGCTGTCTTGCTGTGTGTACTACCCTGATGGTTGATATATGCAACAAGAGCTGTGATATTGTCCGAAAAGGAGAGTATCCCTTATCAGCAACCAACAAGAAGAACCACATAGGGGCATCCTGCAATAGTTTTGTGCTGAATAAGGATAATGTTCATCTTTTTTCCTTTTTCTTTGTACAGAAGTTAAACATGAAAGAAATGAAAGGCACCACTACCCCTCCCTAACAATGATGCTCAAAGAGGACTTTTGACTTCCAATAAAAAAAAAAAAATTACCCAGTATAAAAACAAGCAAAAAGCATCCATTCTGTAGAGAAGCTTAGCCTAACACCAGTTTAACTTTGCTAAATCTTAAAACATAGATTTTTATTATTTGATTTAAAAATGGATAAAGTAATCCAAAGATAGGGTTAATTGTATCAAGAACAATGCATTCATATAAAATCCCAATATATAGACAAACACGAAATCCTAAAAACAGACATGCCTGTCAAAAAATGAGCACCATCGGTGGCTCCTCCCATCACATGCTACAGCACACACACCATCAAGCATACAGCTGGCAAATGAACTAATCCTGATGAAGTGAGGAGTTCCAAAACTGGAATTAAGGCTTATCAACTATAGTTACGTTAACCGTATCAGGAGGAATTCAAATGGGGAACTTCAGGAAATGCTGCTGCAGATTCTGCTCTATTAGTTATTCAAACATAATATAATGCAATTAAAGGCACCAGGCTCTGGAGTACAGCACAGGTGAAGCCGACTAGGTTGTAAATGAAGACCAGCTTTCAGCACCTCTGTGGACTAAAAGGCAATTCACCTTAATTATTACTGCCACAACCTGGGTGGGCATTATAGTTCATCAGCTGCACTTCAAATTGTGCTATTTACTCAACCACCACGGCGGCCTGGTGGGCTCTTAAATCCAATGGTGGCAAAGCCGACAATCTGTCCAGTTAATCACATTCAATCCTTGATTGCCTGTCATGTTCTTTGCTGTGAGCTTCTGAGAGTGCTTTGGGTAGTGACACTGGGGTTAGTACCCCCTTTACTTGTGGGGTTTTTGGTTTGAATTGAAAAAATACTTTGTTCTGTGTGTCTTGGGACTCGCTCATCTGATATTTCAGACCCACCTGAGAGGTCTCTAGATATTTCCTTGAGAATTTGTTTTCCCAGACGATCTCTTCCAGATTGTTGACGGTCAAAATTAGTGAAAACATCACCCTGCTCAAGGTCATTCATATCTCTTTTAAGTTTATGTTTAATTTCTTTCAAGAATTTTTGTATCTTCTCCATGTCCTTTTTAATTCTGTCAATAAACTTGTGGAAATCAGTAATATCTTTACTGTGTTTTAGATTTAAACTGCTTTGTTCTATTTGCATTTCTAATTCTTGGAATTGGAGATGTTCCTCTTTAACTATATGTGATTAACTTGACAGATTTTTGGCTTACTAAACACCATCTTTCTCTGCTACGTAGAGGTCTTTCATTCTCCCCACTTGCATAAGGACACTGCACTGTTTCTAAGTGCTGTTAAGATCTCTATACAAGAATCGGCAACCAAAGTCTAATTCTACTATAGCAGCAATTAAAAGGCAACTTTCGGATGCTAATGCTTATGCCTAAAAGAACACCTAAATCACCTCCTTGACACAGCAAAAGGAAATGGGTTAATTGGAGCTCTAACATACAATTATTTGAAGGTGGAAAACAATGTGGTGTTAACTCTTTACATTATACCTAAAATTCATAAGGATTTAAAGTATTCCGCTGGTTAACCTATAGTGTCAGGGAACGGGGGGCAAACTGAACATGTAGCCCAGTTTATTTAAAACCATTATTGAATATGCTACCTTCCTTTTTAAGGGATAGCTTGGGTGTGTTGAGAAAGTTACAAGATCTGGATTAGGACTTTGATTATATTTTAAGGAGTATAGATGTAGGAGGGCTATATACATCCATCCTCCCATGATGTAGTGTATCGACAGCATGTTTTTTTCATGTCCGAAGCTGAGATCTATGTTGTACAATATGAACATTTAATTGAGGATTTGCTTTTTATTGCATTGGTACATTTTGCAGCTGGATCCCAAATTGGCACAGATAGTGGGGGAACGGCCCCTAGTAATGACTAGAAGAGCCAGAAATTCAAAAGATCATCTGGTGAACAGAATGACTAGAACCCCAGTTGCTGAAACTTGGCTATAAAAGAACTGCCCGACTGGAATGTTTAGACGTGGTGATTGCAAAATCTGTCAATGCATGATACAAACAAATAGTTTTACAGGAGCAAAATAAAAAAGGACACATAGAATTCGAGTTCCATCAATTGCAATATACAGGGGGTTATTTATCAACTTGTTTGGCCCTGTGATTTGAAGTATGTGGGCAAGACCCACAGAGCACTTAAGGTACAAATATCAGAACACATTCAGGGTATACACTCAAGTAATGTGACCAGTCCGATGCCCTGCACTCTAAGGATCATTATGAGAGCTCACCAAGTGTGACATTATACATGTCAAACTAAGACCACGTGGAGGGGACTGGGATCTGGATCTACTACAATGTGAAAGCAGGTGGATTTTTCAGGTTGGGACTTTGGCCCCAAGGGGCCTCAATACAGATGATGGCCTCTTCAATATATTAATATATAGCTGAGCCACTTTTACCACACATGTAAATAGCAATTTAACTATAAGATATGGGGTAGATAGCTGTGATTTGATATAATGTATAATGCTATATAAAATAGGTATAATGAGTTGCCATATTTTTATCACAATTTTATTAAGCACCAGTGCTTGGTTCTCCTCACGTGGGTCTACTGGTAGAAAACACTACCAGTGTACAAGTGAATGAGGAGTAAATGGGCAATGCAGACTGAAATATAGATTGGGCTGTATTCCAACTCCGGAAGGTGGGTCAATGCTCTAATTAGGCCACCTAAGATCCTCATGCTACCTTGAGAAAGCTCCAGTAGGTGGAGCGAAATGCATCGGTCAGGGGACTACACCCCCCCCCCCCCCACAGCGCAATGCCATTGGATCACCTTGCAGCAGCTGTTGGGAGCGGGAGGGCTTTTTATAGGATTGTGGATTGCCATTTTGGATAGCGCTGGCTAGTGCAGCCTGACTCGCAGGACCAGCTATAGTGCTTAAAAAATTCCTTACTGGTGCACTAAAAAGCCCAGCCAGACTGCTGCGGTGACACAGGGATGACGAGTTTGAATTTTTCAAAGTGCAAGGGGCTTTGCTGTTATTGAATTAAAGAGCCCACCTGGGTCACCACGGTGATTGAGTGAATAGTGTGTGTTGATGTGCTGTTGATGGTCTACAATGCCCAACCAGGCTGCCGTGGTGATGTTTCAGGTGAATTGCCAGGTTTAAACTCCCTTGAGTCCACAGAGGTGCTGTCTGGTGCAGCAGCAGCCCTGGAAGCTGGCCTTCATTTGCAACCTAGCCAGCTTCCCCTGTGCTATACTTGGGAACCGGATGCCTTCATTTGCATTAAATTATACTTGAACAACAACAGCTTCTGCAGCAACATTTCCTGATGTTCCTCAGTTGTACTCTTCCTGGTCCGGTTAACACCTTGCAGGTTCGCAACTATAGATGATAAACCTTGATTCCAATTTTAAAACTTCTCACTTCAGGATTAGTTTAATTGCCATCTGTGTTCTCGATGGTGTGTGTGCTGTGGGGTAGCATTTGAGGGGAAATCGGAATGAAGGGGACGGGAGAGAGTTGCTCAGCTGGTCTTGCCAAGCTGGGTCCAATCAGAAGATGGATATATAACCCCTATATAACCACACACAGTGACAGCATAGGCCAATCTAAGCAGCTGCGTTCACGCTGCCTGAAAAAAGAAGCCCCCTTTATGCACTGGCCACCTTAACCCACCATGTGTGCAGGGATAGAGGCTGCGTAATCGCAGCTTTTTTCAGGCAGCGTGAACGCAGCTGCTTAGATTGGCCTATGCTGTCACTGTGTGTGGTTATATAGGCTGGGGCAAATAAAAGCAATCCTCGTGACAGCCTTTTGCTGTTATCAAGCTCTGAGTGATGCGACTGGCTGCGTGCTGGGATCCATCTTCTGATTGGACCCAGCTTGGCAAGACCAGCTGAGCAACTCTCTCCCGTCCCCTTCATTCCGATTGGTGGCTGCAGACAGAGGGGCGTGCACATTATGCATGGGAATGCTGTTCCTTATTGCTCTCTATGTGATTACATTGCGTGCGCGTCATGTGACATGCATATCACATGACTGATGAATCACCTGCCTTCCTGTTTAAATACCAGCTTTTGGATCCAATCTTGTTTCCCAGCTGAAGCCCCTACGGCGGTGAAACGTACGTAGGATAAGGACAAAGGCTGCGCCTTTCAAGGAACCCTGGCGGTGAGAACTGTGGACTTCTGTTGTATTTGAGATACGCTGTTTTTAACATTATATTTGTGAGTGCATTTCTTATTAAATATTTGTCTTTATTTGAATGAGCGCTCTGCACTAGATGGTTTTATTTATCTCCCACATGGTTAATCATTTGACCGGATGATCTTTGGTGCATACCTGAGGAAATTAAAGCGTTGCAAAACTGCATCTGGGCATTGGAAGCTATACCCCCTCAGTGTGGAGCCGTGGAAGTTTGAGTTTAATTGCTGATCCTTATATGCTCATTGTCATCATTTATTTGGTAAGAGGCCAGCTTTATTGGTGACTTCACGGTGGAGGTGCATGCGCTGTGGGACTGCTGAATCTTGATTTGAGTTATTACCTACTACCAGCTCTGTGTTTTACTACAGTTTTGGACTACTTTTGAGACGAAGGACTCGCTACACGTTGAGCTTTTTTACTTGTAGTGCTGAGCGCGGTATCTTGTCTTTTTTGTAATAAAAATCTATGCTTTAAGATTTATCAAAGTTGAGCTGGTGTTTGGCTAGGCTTCCCTACGGAGTGGGTGCTTTTTGCTTGTGTTACAGTGTATATAGCCAATAGCTCATCCCCGAAAGGAAGGGATTGAAAGTATCGAAATGAAATATAAATGTTTGTCATTCTTCTTTTTGTGATAGGCCATAATAAACAGCCTTATAATAAAATGAGTGTGCACAGCCATATTCTGTCCCAACCATACTCCAACTGTGTCCAACCATACTAAAATTCAAAGTGATGAAGTGATCATAGGAAAATGAGAACCTGACTGTGAGAGGTCTGCTTTTTATCTCAAAGTCATCATGTTTCCTAAAATGATGCCAGTTAAAATGGACCACAGCAATTTCACCTAGGAACACTGGCGGTTGAAATGTGTTCCCTAACAAACCAAAGAACACGGGATATGTCCTGTATAGAATAATGATGCTAGGAACTAGGTACAATATATAGATCATATCTGTATAAGAAAGGGAAGGAATAAAGAAGAAGAAGTAAGAAAAGGAAAAAAAAATTTGGCAAGGAAAACTTGCCCATGTCTGTTCTTCTCAGGACTGACTAATGGGGCTTTGATGTGCTCAAAGTTGACTTTATTGATAGTGTAAGTGTTAGTAAGGAGGAGAAAAGGAAAGTAGATAAATAAAAAAGGGAATGAGAGATTGAGATTGAGAAGGCTCTTAGGACCAGTTATGCTAGCTTTGCTCCGCTAGCCAATATGGATGAGTGGAAGGTGGGCGACTGCAGTAATATTGATTATGCCTCTGGAGATCCAGTGGTTTATGACAATTCATGAATTCAGCTTTGCCAAGTTTAGATACATTTGGCAAAATGGTATTGAAGTGATGAAGAGAGAGCCTCCATACATGGATCTTGTTTATTGTCACAAACCTGGACAGCAGGCGTCTAAGATGGTTTCCACATGGTGGAGAGGCAGGTCCAGGGGGCAGCAACATTACAGTACAACAACTCTATGGGATTCCCCTCAATTACTCTGTGATCAAGGTCACTTTGAACCAGAAATATTGTAAATATGGCCAAAAAGAAGAAGAGAGTACCCTCCACACCTTCGGCAACGTAAAATAACAGTGACTTTTTTTACTTATAACAAATACAGAATCCCTTGACCCATACCGAAGTTAGTAGTAAAAAGCATCTGACCCAAACCAAGCATAGTAGAGTAAAAGCTCTTGACTAAACCAAACTATACGTAGAGTAAAGCTCCTTTTGTGGTAGTTATGAGTTGAGTTTGAAAGCAGAAGACCATCTAAACTCTGCAAGCTACTTTCATTTGCTCCTTTTTTTGGTAATTTAGGTAGTCAGCCCCCCATAATCGGCCCCCCAGCTTCCTCTGCCCCCCTTTTTTTCTTAAAGGAGTAGTCAGTCCACATAGATTTCAGTAGACCCAACCAGTCAGTTGTCTTGTAAATAAAAAAAACAATCTGATGCATTGACTAATGTGAATTAAACAACTCTATTAAACTGCCTGCTGACTCCAAAAGCAAAAAATAAGGCTGAGTAAACTATTATGTCTGCTCTCCATTAGTGGCTCCCCTTTAGTGTCATGCCTCATCCAGAGAAATGCATTAAGACACAGCATATAATTAGGATTCATGTTACGTTTTCTACTTTCACTACATTTAAAGCTGTGTTACTGCACCATGTGTTACTCAGCCTAAATCTTGCTGCCAATTGATTAAAAAAAACACCAGCACCACAGCAATATATAATATATTTAATATATAATATATATATAATGATTGGTTTTGGAGAATGAAACAATCAAACATAAGCGTTAACCTGCATAAAACTCCTGTTGCATAATGCAACTCTGGATGTGAGAATATTTTAAGCCAAACCTACAGAATCCTGTGTGAATGGTTGTTGTGATTGTTGTCTATTTGTTTTGACATGGATCGGATCTATATATAGAGCTGTTACTATGAAGCGTGTTATGCCAAGCAGGATTATTTTCAGGAAATGTTCACATCTTTTTTCTTTATATGCAATTACAGCCTGGCTGTTTTGGTGTACCAAGTTCAGTGCTGGGCAAGTAATTGCTGTTTCTTTTTTTATTTGTTTGATTTGCTTAGCCAGACTTCTTCAGTCCAATTAATTTAAAACAAACTTTTGAAAGGAGCTCTTGTTTAATAAGCGTCAAGAACAATGGACGTCTTTTTTAGGTTCCAAGGCAATCTAAAATGCTTAACTTGCATTTAATAAAATACCTACTACAGCATTTACCAAAGCATATTGGGTTCATGTTTTGGGGTACCACTCATATCTGTTGTATCAGTAAAGCAATCCTGGAGAAATGGCTTGGCCATGCATTTATCGGCAACTTGGTGCACCCAGTCATGAATCTTCATTGTGTTACTAAACCCTTTATTGGGTAATGTCTTTCCTTCTGTTGCATTCTATTCTATGAATTAAGTGAAGTATTATATTAAGGAAAACCAGGAAGCCTCCTTGGTGGCTACAGCAGATGCACAACTTTGTGAAGTCACCGCCATAGTGGCATGCATGTAGGTGAAACAAAAAGCATTTTCACCCAACTGACCAAGCTGCTTAAGTCAGCAACATGACCCTGTCCCTGGTTATTCCAATATGGCTTGTACAGCCAGGTTTTGTAGGGAAGACTCTTGAAGCCTAGAATAAAGCCATCTGGCTCTGTTCGGTTGCACTATAAATACCAGCTGATCACCCAGGACCCAAAGATGGAGATCTACACATTATCTAAGCTTACGGAAGTGCTAAAAAATGTATGCACAACAAGGACATGTCATTTGGTGAATTGGGAGGAAAGTTTACCTAAAATGGCCTGACACTCTACCAACCCCTGTAATGTGGGAATCTATGTGATTACATAAGTTCTATCACAAAATGTTCTAATGTTAAAAATATATAAGATAGTGTTAGGAGGTTTTACTTAAAACCCCATTGTTTTGAGCATAACATTATACTTCTATAGTGAAGAACTGCTCACCGCTACCTGCTAGTCTGCAGACCAATCTGTGGGGAACAGTAGCTTTAACATCTGCCTAAAGCATTGCATGATGGATAAAAGCATCTAGACAAATCAGAAATATTTCAATAGCAACACACTGTTATTCCAGCATAGAGAGGCCCAGGAGACTTGTTGTTGAGCAGTTCCTCTCAAATACCTTATGTCACTGATTGCAAGAGAGGGGCATTAGGGGAGCAATTTACTAAGCTTTGATATTTAGGGTCACTTTAAGTATATTTTACAATATTGTTAGGTAGTTATTCTTAAAGACAGATGCCTAGGACCCCATCGGTTATAAAAGACCATGGACACCTACAATATTGTTTCATTAGGTAGATATTCTTAAAGACAGTTGCCTAGGACCCCATCGGTTATAAGAGACCATGGACACCTAGAGGCTGATTCATCATTAGCGGCAGGTAGCGACAGATGAGCGTCTGTAGCGGCATTTTCAGAGCGCCCGCTTGTAGTCGCAGTGCTCGCCCGTGAGTCGCTATTTTATAGCTACTCAGTCGCTGTTCAGTAATGTTGAATACATTGTGAGGAGTCGCTAAGTGTGTTTTCAAGCATCTATCAACTAGTAACAAAGCGAAAACATATGGAATTACATTGTAACAACATTGTAACATGAACACTTTAATGCCAGACCTGTAATGTCATTTCTTAGGAAATATATAAAAAATGAAAAAATGATGAAAAAACTGCTTTTTTAAATGCCAGAAGAGGTCAAATAATTATTTGTGATTTTTTTGAAAAACAAAAAAAACAGTTTAAAGAGAAGAAAAGGATCGTCCATTGAAATGTATGGGAGAGCGACAGGTTGGCGAGAGGTCATACCTGCCGCTGTGCAAGGCTGAACGCTGGCGCTGTTCGCTGAGCCTGTGAAAATGATGAATCAGACGCTACATGGCGCTATCCCAGTCGCTAAACAGATTCTGCTTGATAAATGTGTAATTGCATGCCGTGTCCGGCGTTCACCAGTCGCTACCTGTCATTAACCAGCCACTACCTGACGCTATCCCTTCTTAAATAAGGGCCCTAGTTAAAATTGGAACTCCCGGTAAGGATAAAGCTGGGGGCCCTAAATCTGATGCTGTCTATAGCCCCATTTGCTCATGTTGTGCCTATAGGTAAAATACCATATTTATAAATATAACAGGATGTGAGCTACCAGTCCAGCCCACCAAGGCCCCCCAATTATCTATACAGATAGGCCGCTCTACAGAATGTGTTCATAATACAAAATTAATATTTTATTGGAAGCCAAAATAGAAAAGACATACATTTAAAAACACAATTAAAACCCCATCAGTGGGGTAAGGTGGAATATATATTGGACTATAGCAATAAATATAATATTTAGGTTAGGTACATAAGGAAAAATTATTTAAACATCAATAAGTATGCTAAGAAGTATAGTCAATATGCTGCTTAATGCCACGGGGTCTCCCCTTCTGAGAGTGCTATAGTGCTGTGCAAAAATGGTGCAAAAATGTGCAATGGTGCAAAAAGAATCAAGTGAGAAGTGAACAGTTGATAAGAAAGGAAATAAACAAAAAGGAGAAAAGAGGGACTCAAGTATCCCAATAATAAATATAAATGCACCAGTAGGTGCTAAAGTGCAAAAGTGCTAATAAATGTGCAAGGAATAGAGAGAAGGTGGTAGATTCCCGGGCATGAATCTCAGTGCTACTATGACAAAGGTCCAAGGTATTCACAATCTATTAAGCCAAATGCATACAAAGAAGTACAAACAATTTAGAACAATGTACATTACCGTGTTATAAGGTCCAAATCCACCCACCCTCACGATGCCAGCACTGACGCGTTGCGTGGCATATACCATATTTGTCAGGCTGACGATTTGATTGTAAGAATACTTTTATTATTTTGTCACACTCATCAAACCATTTGTAAACAAGCCACAAAACTGAACTCTTGAGTTTTATATAATATAATAGTCAAGTTATGCATAATGCAGGCAGTTGGTGTCAGTGCTAAATATGTGCATGTCTGCACATATTGAGGATTGAGGCCTAGCCAAAGAAAGCCAAAGAGCTGCCAGCAAGTAGTCGGTGACTTGAAGCCGGAGCTTTGACTAAGAATTCTGAGATTCGGGTCAGAACCAGGCTCGGACTGGCCCCGGTCCCATTTGAGGGCCTTCATCAACAAACCTGAACTATGTAGAGCTTATTTGTGCCATGCCAAGGGCACACACATACATAACAGCCTGGCATAATGTTTCTGTGCATGGGCCCTGAATAAAAGCTGGTAATACTGGCATCTCAATGTGGGGCGGGCCCCAGACATCCCAGTCCAACACTGGTCCGAACTGTAAGTATGGTGGGAGGTGGGTATGATGACATTTTTGATATTTGGATCAAAATTAGCAAAATAAAGTTTTAGTATAATCCATGTGCTATGTCTGTGTCCTATCCTATCCTCCTAACATTTGTACATGCCTACTTAGGGAAAACCGTGGCTTAGTGTAAAAATGTGATCATGTGATCTTGTGCAGGTTCACTAAGGACTAAGGTGCTCTTGAAAATGCCCTTTAAAAAATGCAACAGATACATATTTTATTGGGACACAGTTGGTAATAATAGAGGCAAAAGGTGTCAGACAAAGTTGGGTCCACTGACCATTGCTTCCTTGGCACACATGTAGCTACACCCGACAGTTACACCTTTTCATATAAGTTTTATTTTAGTAATAGAACCAACCTAAAAAATGATTACATTGCATTCACGTATTGTATGCACTCTAAATAAAACACAGCTAGTCAGTGTGTAGCCCTATACACATTTGCAACGCATTACAACTACAAGAGATAAAAGGTCTTGTGAAGAACATGAGTAGATTGCAAATACATTTTTCTATCATCGACAGACACTTCTAGACTTTTGACTTATTGTAATAACCTCTATATCTGTCATCTCTTTTCCTGACCCAGCAGAGCAGAATAGAGGCATTGCCACTGAAAAAAAGAAAGTTCGGCTTATAAAAAAGATTTTACTGGAGAAAATAGAGTAATTATACTACAGCCATAATAACATTTTTATTTGTTTTATGTTAAAGCTAAGCTGACCAGTGCATCTCCAAATTCTTGTTAATCACAAAAATGTCAGAAAACTGCTATACTCAAACTGTGTTTAGAAGAAATAGGGCAGTGTGGCATTTCAACATCCAGGTAACTCTGTGGTATCCTAGTAAGCTTAAAAGTTTGTATCTGTCATGAGTATGGCTTGCCGGCACAAGAGTAACAAGCACATACTTCATACCATAAAAAAAATCCTCATAAAGGTCATCAGACTCGTGAAGTAAGTGTTCCCTACCTGGCCACCTGGCAAAACAATGCATTCATCTTTATGACTCCAGTAGTGAAAATCCATTGAAGACACCCCAGCTCACCTTAAAAGCAAAAAACATCCATATCACAGTTTCTGAAACATCCATGTGTTTCGGGCAACGCTCAGACCTTAATCCATCAGACCCTGCTCTGGCGCTGGGGTAGGCTGGGTTAATAGCTACCTCAACTGGTCCCAGGTTCAGTAGATTCAATTGTCAACAGGGTGCAGCTGTTTGAAGTCAATGACCATATTGCTGTCGCACTGGATGTGGAGAACAGGTGAGTTTTTTTTTACCTAACCCGATGGAGGAGGGGGTTAGAGGGATCTAAAAGAGACTATAGCATCTCTTTTGGTGGTACAGTCTACTTTTCCAACAGCAGCCTGCATTCCCCATCCTTGGGCCTCCTGATGCCTATTTGAAACAATCTTTAAAAACAGTACAAACATGGCCATTTCTACTCACATGATCTGGGCCTTTGTGTCTTTTTTTTCTCCAGGTGACTGCCAGCAGCCAATGGAATTCATTGGGTGCAATACACACTCGCGTTCTATCATCAACCAGAGAATATGAGCGCAATTTTTAGGCTTCCTGGGGGACTTTAAATGGGATGTCTGTGTAGTGTGGAAAAAAATGGACCAATGGTCCTTGTTATCTACAGGTCCACTTTAACTGACTAATGATATCTGCATAATGCACATACCCAAGACATTTGCACATTGTTTTTCACCTTTCTGAGAAAATTCAAAAATTCGATTCGGGAGAAATTCGGGTTCGTCCGAATTGAACTTTAGCAAATCGCTCATCTCTGGTGGGAGTGGGGAGGCTGGCTGCGCTGTCAGCGGGTGGCAGAACCTGGCTTCCGCCGCCCGCTGACAGCGCAGCCGGCCTCCCTGCTCCCACCAAGCCCTGAAGTGGAAAAAAAAAATGCCGGCATGGTGGGACCTGGGAGGCCGGCTGCGCTGTCAGTGGGCGGCGTAAGCCGGCTTCCGCCGCCCGCTGACAGCGCAGCCGGCCTCCCCGCTCCCACCATGCCGGCATTTTTTTTTTCAGCAAACACTTACCGGCATGGTGGGAGAGTGGAGGCCGGCTGCACTGTCAGCGGGCGGCGGAAGCCGGCTTCCTCTGATGACACGTCCTCTGATGACAGCTGAAAGCGCAGCCGGCCTCCACTCTCCCACCATGCCGGTAAGTGTTTGCTGAAAAAAAAAATGCCGGCATGGTGGGAGCGGGGAGGCCGGCTGCGCTGTCAGCGGGCGGCGGAAGCCGGCTTACGCCGCCCACTGACAGCGCAGCCGGTCTCCCCGCTCCCACCATGCCAGCATTTTTTTTTTTTTTTATTTCAGGGAAAATTCTGTCAGCACGAACCACTAAAAATTCAGGTTCGTGCTGAATCGAATTTTCCCTGAAATTTGGAGCGATTTCAGGTTCCATATGCTTCCGATTCGATTCGCTCATCCCTAATACCATTTATCAATGTATTTAGATGCATTAGCTACATGCATAGTACTAAAGCAAGCATTGCAATCTATGGAAGATAAAATAAATGAAGCTCCACAAAATCATTCTGCTTTATCTTTGTGTAGCATAACAGATTGCAGCAATATTTTCAACTGCTGGTGCAAGCTGTGTCTGCCATGTACAAATCTGTCTATTTAAGCCTCTCTACAGTCCTGTTAGGCATCGCCCAGCAAAATATCAATGTTGTTATCCAAGTATTCGCTAGCCACCCTGATGCATTGGCATCTCCTGCCTCATTTCTCCAGCTGGAAACCCTAGTAAGAGATAGCATCCAAGAACCTGTCTGCCAGCTTTCAGCTTAGCATGCCGGAGTTTGTATGGCCACAAGCAAAACTTCACTGTAATTGCTTCTCTGACATTTCCTTTTTTAGAGTATCTATGGGGAAAGAAATTCTATCATTTTACATACAAAGTGATAAATGTTACACAATAGGAGTAAATCAGCTATACGGCACATAGGAGTAAATCAGCTCTGTGTAGTTGTCAGTGCAGCAGGGGCAGAATTATTGTAGAATGCTATATCAGAAGATGAAACATAGTACCCTGTTTCTACAATCAATGTCAGTCCTGAGATTTTTCAGTAAATCACTGTTGTAACAGGCCTTCATATTAAACTGGAACAACACCCATTTTTCACAAAATAGGTGTTGTTCCCAGCGCAAGGGCTGAGTGCCAGCAACCACATGACCATGGCGGCCAATCGGAATGCTTGATTTTCATTGGGGCTCGAGGAGAAAGGTAAGAATTCTCCAGTTTAATGCTGTTAATGCACAGGGGGCATCAACAAATGGGATGCCCCCCTGTTCTCAGAACAACATCCATGTTGTGAAAAATGGGTGTTTTTCCGGTTTAATTGATAGCAACTAATTAAGACATGGGATTTGATTCAGTGTTTCATTAAACAGGCATCTTTTTTGTTAAAGATGGGTTAAAAAGTTCACCTTTAAGCCATTTTTCTGGGTCATGTGATCTAGTATAAAAAATTACTTTTTAACCATATTTAGCATTTAAAAACAAATTGAAAAAAATCACAAATGTATAATGTGCTTGCAATTCTACCGTTTAAATTACTTTACTTGCAGGCACTTTTTACACCTGTTCTAAGCAGGGTTTCTTTTCACTTTACTGTCTTTGTTGAGTTGTAGAGTCTCCTAAAACTCAGCCTCTCCAACTTGAATGACCCTTAGAGTTTAAATATGTCCTTTAAAATATAAAGTCACCTGCCGATATTGTTAAGAGTTAAAAGTTAAGAGTTAAAATTGATCTTTCTCAAAGTGACCAAAGGCCTAAAATGTCTTTCAGACATAACTTTTAAGAAAAAACAGCAGCTAGTTAGCTACCCTGTTGATAGAGCTCAAGATCCTCAAGCCATTTAGACCCCATCTCCCCGGTGGTGGCATTGGTACATTTGGGGAAATGACACGAAACAACAGTATACACTGGAGGTTGGAGGAGACTGGATACTAAATGGGCAGAACCTTGGTAATGTCAGACCCACTTCACTAGGTAATAGAGATTAATGCTACTTTAGAATGAACTGAGTAATTCAAGATTAAAATTAACTACGGAAAATAGTACTGAGTGATTTAACTATAGAAATTATCCACCTTAATCAGTAATTATCTATCACTACAATGTATATGTTGTTTTATTAATATGTAAATAACTTGGTGAGTCATCTCTACTAGAGATGAGCAAATCATTTGAGATTCGTTTTAAGGAGATTCATTGGATGTATATTATATATATTACTGAAAATATTTTTTTCTTTTTAAGAAATGCAGTAAGCCCAGTGATTTAACAACTACACATAGTGCCAGTCTGGTAACTTGTTAACTGTTAAAGTGAGTCAGACTCTTTACATTGCCTAGTTAAAGGGGAAAGGAAGTTGTTCAATCAATACTTTTTATACCATTTTGGGGGGGGGGTGTTAGATGTGCATAGAGAAACAGACATTTTGAACCTCTCATTAGTATAAAATATTCACCGAAAAGGCCTGTCAATCCTTTTAAAAAAGCAGGGGCCTTTGCCTACATGCAATTGCCTCCCCCTGTGTTGTGTTCCAAAGGGTTGTAGATGGCTTCCCTTATGAGTAGCTCTCAAGTATCATATTGTATTGCTCGCCCAAACTTTAGGGACTAATTTGGAGTTGGAATCCCTTTAGGCGGTGTGGGGTTTATACATGCAGTAATTGTATGTAAATAACAATAACTGGTTTGATAAGCCTCTGTGCTGAATATTGTATTTTACTTAATGTGTTAAACTGGACTTTTCCTTTGCGCCCAGCTCAGGTCCCAATTATTTATATGAATAGTATTGATGGAGTAACTCCCTCTCCTCTTTACTATATAAATTGCCCCCAACTGTTGTAACAGATTCATTCAAAATGTCTCCCTAAAGTTTTGAGTTCTTTCCATCCCAAATCATTAAAAATATAGACCAAATTCAGGATTTTCTTAATAATTTCACTCATCTCTAACCTGTACCCACCACCTTGCGTTATAATGCTTCCTATTGATATATATAGCCTACCTACAATATTATTTATTTAGTACAGTCTGAGAAACAAATATGCTTGCAACAGCTTGGTTCTTACAGGCATTGGGGACTGGGAGCTGCATGAAAGCCAGGAATCTTTCAAAAAGATTTCTATGATAGCCGCTCCTTTATTTGAAAAACAAAGCTTCCTAAAGCTTCCAAAATCAATTTTACTTTAATGAATACAATTTCTGTATGTGTTTTTAGATTGCCATCATGTATAGGGAACCATAGAAACCAGAGATCTTATTTAGAAGCACAGTCTCGCCAGTACAGAATGGTTTGTTTCGGGGTTAACATATGATCTTTATTTGCCTAATTAAATATATACTAAGCATTAAAGCAAACAATTTAAATCAATTCTGTCACAAAATCGTTTTGACATGACATAACCATAGGGCTGATTCGGCACCATGACAATGTTTTTTCTCACTTTTTTTGTAAAAAGAAATGTATCTCATGTTTAGTTGTGCAAATGTTTAAAATTTGCACAGCTAAAAATGATTCTGAGTTCTACCAAGAAGAAAAATCAAGATACATTTTTTCCCCCAAAGAAACGTGAGAGAAAAATTCTCATAGTGCCGAATCAGCCCTCATAAGCCTCACCTAGCTCAGAAAAGAAAAATATGGAAAAATATTCTGAACCAAATGGTGTGTAAAATATTTACCAAATATATATTTGAATAATATTTCAACAGTGAAAAGTAAACAGCAGTCAACAGCAGTATTAAAAACTATTGTGATGTTAGCAGTCTATCATGTTCACCTAGCAAGTGCACACTGATGTAAAACCCGTTGGGCAAACTGAATAGGCTGCCATTGGTTCACCTGAACATCAGCCATTAAAACAAATTCATGAAAAGGTAAGTATTAGGCTGCTGGGTCTCGGGGTGCTGAGAAGGAATGCACAGTGGGGCATCCCTATTGGGACTCTACTTTAAAGTAATCATTCAGTCTTGTTTGACTGGAGGGATACTTTTAAGTGGACTAAACCCTGCCTGGCAACTCTGCAGGGACCCCAAACCAACTACTCTGAGTACTGGTGAACACTGAATTGAGGGGAAACTCACACACTGCAGAGCCACTCAGCTCCTATTTGAGGAGTTGTACAGTTGTTTCATATATATATATATATATATATATATATATATATATATATATATATATGGTTCACTGACTGCATGAGGGGATAGGTCAGGTTAGTTTTGTGTCTCTATGTACCTATATCCTGTGGGAAGGGAGAGATGAGGCTATTTCTCTGGGGGGGGGGGGGAGTGTTTGTAATTTTTGTGGGTGGGGGTGGTTATCCCTTTCGCTGCCAGCCTATCTGGAGATTTTGTCACCCTTGTTGCCAGACCATTTTGCACTATTTTGCACTCCGCATGTTCAACTGTGATTTTTGAAGGGATTTCCAGGGATTTCCCACGGAAATTATATATAGGAGGGGGGAGGCAGGCAATCAGATAATCGCCTGCCTCCCCCCTCCTGTGCCCAGCAATGACAAGTGACAGAAATGACAGCCCGGAGCCAGGACGACACCCGGGAGTGACATCATAAGCCCCGCCCCCAAAGGGGGAGCCCGTCGGGGGAGGAGAGGGAGAGGGCCTTTCCTGAAGCTGAAGAGCCAGAGGGGGTGATCAGAGGCCCCCTGGTGAAATGGAGACCCGGCGGGAGCGATCGGACACTGAGGTGATTAAATGTCATTTTTATTATAATTTAATTTTTACATGTATTTCCGGCGGCTGCTGAAGAGGGGGTGGCTATTCTGGGCACTCCCCTGCCCCCTGGGGAGCCTGGGTGGGGGATCGAAGCCTTCCCGGATGAAGAGGAGACCCGGCTGGGTCGAACGAGGGGTCAGGTGAGTGTTTTTGTTACTTTACTTTTACTGTAGCAGGGGGAAAATCAAGCACGTAGATTCTACGTGCTTGGCACTTAAGTGGAGTGGAAGCGAGCACGTAGAATCTATGTGCTTGGCACTGAAAGGGTTATAGGTACCCCACCACAGAAATCACATTTTACTCCCCCAAGTAGCCCTAGACCCTTCTATGTGGGTGTTTCCCAAAATGTGCCTGCAGGGGGCACAAAGGTGCATTTAAATGACAATTATCAAGAGGAGTAACTACTGGCCTAGAGTCTATAAGATTTGGAATGCCACAATGTACCAAACCCCCGGGACTGCCCAAAAAACTCACCTTTCTTTCAATCCCATGGCTCAGGGGCGGGCCACATCTCGGTTCACCTCTATTTGTGCGTAACCACACCAGACATTCAGGAAAGTCTGTCATGCTCTGAGGAGTGGGGATGTGGTCAGCAGCTGGCTGTGCGAGCAAAGGAAAGGTGAGTTTATGGGCATCTAGAGTGACACAAACAGTAGGGCACCTCCACAGGCAGGAGGAACAAAACCCAGGATAGGGTAAATCCTGGGTTTTGTTCCTAAAGTGGCAATGCTGATGTATTGGAAAAGAAACAGCGAGGCCATGACTACCCTCTTGGCTTAGAGTGGTACCTTTGCAATGATTTGCTGAAGGCCCATAAAAGGAGGAGTAAAGATGGTGAAGCAGAGGAAGCACAGGGACTAGAGGGTGGAGTTCATCACATATATATATCATCAATTAGTATAACGATAATTTTTCAGTGGGTGAAAATTCTAGCACTTATTTTGTTACTCATAAATCAAGGAGGAATTCTTGTTTTAAATGGTTGGCTAAAGCTTCTCAGACACCATTGTTCCTTCAGTGACACATGCGTCCATTTTCTCTGGCCGCCATAGGGTACAGAAAGGCTGTCTACGCTGAGGGTTCCACCCATCAACAGCTCATGCGACCACTAAGTTAAATCTCTATTACAAATAGCAGACATTTCTTTTAGGAAAAACTGTACTGATCCTGGCATGGGAAAAAGACACCTGATTGTAATGTTTTCTATCAGCTATACTGATGGACCTGTCATAAGTAATGTAACATTGCTACGGTATAAAGGGACACTATATCCTGTAAATTGCTGGCACATTCCTATTTAAATCATTTTACAACAAATCTGGCCTGTTATTAAAAGGAAAACTTCCGCTCTGATTTGCCCCAAGTAATGCATTGTAGGGGATGAATCTAGCTCCACCCTCGGCTTTCTATTCATGTAGACTATAATCCTGTAGTACTGTAAGTACATGTAAATGAGGAAAGTAATGTACATGTAGCAGACACACAGGTAAGACTCTCAGTGACACTGCTGATGTAATAATATCTTTAGCCACCCAGAGGGGCAATTGATGCTGCTTTTACTGCATCATAGATGGTGGTTACAGCAAATCTTTTCTGCAAATATATTTCTGTATTTTTAGGGAAATTAAATTCAGAAAAGGGTTAAGAAAGGAATTTCTTTTATAATAACAATACTCTTTGCAGTCTTGATCTATATAGACCTAGACATGTGCTAAGACGGCAGAGAGATTGTTTCCAGTCAGGTGCACATGCTGAAAAGTGTACTGTACTGTATGTCTGTCACACCGCATAACCACCTTCACTTCCCTGCTGCTTTTATAACAGTGCTATGTTCTAAGTAACAAAGTCTCAAGCTGCAGAAATCATTGTTGCCTTATAAATGATGCTAGAAGTGCCTGCGTTCACCATTTTCATAAAATTCATATAACTTAAGAGACAGTGATTCTATAGAAAATCCAGCAATCAATTTTATTTTCTTAAATACTGGTTTTAGGATTATACTGAGAACCAGCCAACGTGATGTGATTTTAACATTGCAGTGAAAACGAATTAACTTATATAAAATACATTTTTTATTAGCAGTACCAAAGGGGTAAGATGTTTCACACTTATGGAATTAGATGTGTTCGGAAGGCTACAATAAATACAGTCTGTCATATGCTTCATATGTCTCAATCAGGGAGCACATACTGTACATTAGGATCTCACCCCACTGTGAGATGGATCTCACCCCACTGTCACCAACCTGGTGGCCAATGCACACTGACACAGCCTAGAACTGCTACCAAACCAAGGCTGTGATCCCTGCTCATCACTTCAGGGACTTAAACCAGACCAACAGCCTGGCACATTTGGAAAAAGAAACTCCCAAAACTCACTTGCCGCATCTGCATGCATGATACTGAATCACTGGCAGTACTTACAATTGCTCCTGCACCCACTGAAAGCTGAAATGCCACCACAGATTTTCTCCTGGTAGCAGACATTTTTGAACTTCATTTTCAGCATCCCAG
The DNA here is from genome assembly GCA_027917425.1 of Gastrophryne carolinensis. Lineage (NCBI taxonomy): Eukaryota > Metazoa > Chordata > Amphibia > Anura > Microhylidae > Gastrophryne > Gastrophryne carolinensis. The sequence continues at coordinate 222,513,064 of CM051234.1, forward strand.
CTGTGCTACTGCCTGAATTTAACTGACATAAGTCCACAATTTACAGCAGCAGGAAACCTCCTCTTTGCAGCTCCATGAGATGCCTTTTTTTTTAAATTGACTACAGCAATTCTACAGCATGTCTTATAAACCCACCTTGGCTATGGGGGCCCCCTTATTGGGTAATAGGCTAATGTAGCTGCAAATTTTCTGCACTGATAAGACTATCCTGTGTTCCAAAAATCATCAGTTCCCCAGTTCAGTGGGTCAGTCCAATGCACCAGAACTGGATAGAAATACAAGCTATAGCATAATACCATTTTACTGAAACACTAGACTAGTGAAAGTCATTCCTTGACCAAAAGCGTTGATGGTGGTGTGTAATTTTAGGAAGCAACTTATTTTAGGGGTCAGTAGTTTAATAATTAAAATTAAATTCAGAAATGTAAACCTAAGGGACATCAGATAGTAGATCTTGCCCCAGATCCCATAGTTTAGGTAGTTTTGGATGTGGACTCTGTGTGTGCGTGTGTGTCTAGGTGTGTGTGTATGTGTGTCTCTGTGTGTGTGTCTGTGCGTGTGCAGGTACACGGACCGGGTGGAGCGGACTCGGGTGTGGATCCGCTTTAACTGTGGGACCAATGGCGGGTACCGTGTCAGGGGAGCGGAGTCTAAGAGGCCACCGGTATTCACCAGAGCCCACCGCAAGGCAGGTTGGTCTTGTGCGGCGAGTGACCCCCAGGTCGCTAACCCCCAACAGCGGCCCAGTCCCACAGTCAGCCGAGGTTCAGCGAGGTACACAAGTGGCAGGCAGAGATCGGGGCTGGCAGCACAGGTTCGCGGTAAAGGTGAGTAGCCGAGGTCGGGGCAGGCAGCAAAGGTTTAGAGTCGGGGACAGGCAGAGGTCGGTACACGGGTGAGCAATCCAAGAATGTCTGACTTTCAACAAGCATGGAGAGACCAAGATCCGGCACTGGGGGAAGGAAGTGCCTCTTTAAATAAGAGAAGTGGATGCAGGATTGGATGACCAGGCACCAATCAGTGCTGTACACGCCCTTTAAATCTCAGGAATCTAGTGCGCTCGCTCTCTAGTGGACGGAGACGTGCGCGCACCTGATCATGTGAGAAGGAAGCATGGGGGGAAGGGAAATGGCTGGGAGCAGCCATGAGGGAGTGCTTCAAAATGGATGACGGCTGGATGCAGCCATGGAGGTAAGTGAAGTGCTGCTAGATGGGCGTGCAGCGCTCGCCCTAACAGTAGGTGTGTGTCTGTGTGTGTGTGTGTGTGTGTGTGTCTGTGTCTGTGTGTCTGTGTGTCTGTGTGTGTGTGTGTGTGTGTGTGTCTGTGTGTCTGTGTGCCTGTGTGTCTGTGTGTCTGTCTGTGTGTGTGTGTGTGTGTGTGTGTGTGTGTGTCTGTGTGTCTGTGTGTGTGTGTGTGTGTGTAGGTGTGTGTGTCTGTGTGTCTGTGTGTGTGTAGGTGTGTGTGTCTGTGTGTGTGTGTGTCTGTGTGTGTGTAGGTGTAGGTTTGTGTGTCTGTGTGTCTGTGTGTGTGTAGGTGTGTGTCTGTGTGTATGTCTGTGTGTCTGTGTGTGTGTGTAGGTGTGTGTGTGTCTGTGTGTGTGTCTGTGTGTGTGTAGGTGTGTGTGTCTGTGTGTGTGGGGGTGGTGGTTTGAGCTGGGTTGATTAATGTAATGGTTTTCTTCACTTGTTTAGTGCATTCTATACACAGTAGAAAGAAGAATGTTTGTATTAGCTAAGCTACAAAAAAATGTCACTAAGCAGAAAAATGTTTTGAGTTTAAAGAAATGCTTTCATTTTCCATGTAGTGATTCCATGGTCTTATTGGCTGGAAAATCTTGTCAAGTGTGTCTTTACTAGGTAATTCTCTGCCGGCTGAAAAATATAGCCTGAACTTTTGCCCATCTGCAGCCATAATGCTAAATTAAACTGTACATTACCCTTTGAAGAGTTCATTCGACATGCATTGTTAAGAAGATTTGAACTAAAGAGGAAAAAGAATAACATTTTGCCAAAATGTGTATACAGTTAACGATTAACGAAGAAATACATGACTACAGAAATGTAGGCCCCATTTTAATCCCTGTTACTTTGATAAATTCAGTGTTACTCTTTAGAAGCTTAATGAGTTGTTGTCTCACATTGTACTGGGCCTCTTATGTATTTTCCTCTCATACCATATGCATTAAAGAGAAAGTGAACCAAATCCAGGATTTTGACTATCCTGGGTTTTGGTTCCTGCCCCGGGGGCACCCCGATCGAGAATGCCCTGCTGTGTGAAACCCCCCAGATTGCCCAATCTCACTCACCCTTCTCACACTTTCCTGTACTGTACAGCCGTCTTGTCCAATCAGCACACTCAGATCAGCTCCCACCCTTCATCTTATAGCTTGTCTAAGACAAGCAGATCTGAGTGCACTGGCAGCCACATCCCCCACTACGCTCTAACAGGGATTGTGCCCGCGCTGGCCATTCACATATGCCATGGTGCCAGCACGGATCCTGCCAAAGGTATAGCGGGGACGCAGCAAAAGTTCACGCATGTGCCGTTGGACCGTGAATGAAGGTGAGTTTCTGGGCAACCTGGGGGGTTACACACAGTGAGGCATCCTGATTTTGGATGCCCTGGGGGGGGGGGGGAGAGAATCCAGTGGCCCTGGAATCTTTTTTTGGGCTGTTGGGGCAAAGGTTTTGGTCCTCTTTAAGTTTTCTGCACCGTACATTCCAAATAGGGTTGTCACAACATCCATGCACAGTAAGGCTAGGGACTGAGCAGGTGATCCTTTCCCCTTCCATGTTTAGATTACCAATCTGGCCCAACCATCACAGGTGCCCAATACTGATCCTATACTGATTCAGCATCCCAATCAGGCCCAACCATCACAAGTGCCCAATACTGATCCTATACTGATTCAGCATCCCAATCAGGCCCAACCATCACAAGTGCCCAATACTGATCCTCTACTGATTCAGCATCCCAATCAGGCCCAACCATCACAAGTGCCCAATACTGATCCTATACTGATTCAGTATCCTAATCAGGCCCAACCATCACAAGTGCACAATACTAATCCTCTACTGATTCAGCATCCCAATCAGGCCCAACCATCACAAGTGCACAATACTGATCCTATACTGATTCAGCAACCCAATCAGGCCCAACCATCACAAGTGCACAATACTGATCCTATACTGATTCAGCATCCCAATCAGGCCCAACCATCACAAGTGCACAATACTAATCCTCTACTGATTCAGCATCCCAATCAGGCCCAACCATCACAAGTGCACAATACTAATCCTCTACTGATTCAGCATCCCAATCAGGCCCAACCATCACAAGTGCACAATACTGATCCTATACTGATTCAGCAACCCAATCAGGCCCAACCATCACAAGTGCACAATACTAATCCTCTACTGATTCAGCATCCCAATCAGGCCCAACCATCACAAGTGCACAATACTAATCCTCTACTGGTTCAGCATCCCAATCAGGCCCAACCATCACAAGTGCACAATACTGATCCTATACTGATTCAGCATCCCAATCAGGCCCAACCATCACAAGTGCACAATACTGATCCTATACTGATTCAGCATCCCAATCAGGCCCAACCATCACAAGTGCACAATACTAATCCTATACTGATTCAGCATCCCAATCAGGCCCAACCATCACAAGTGCACAATACTGATCCTATACTGATTCAGCATCCCAATCAGGCCCAACCATCACAAGTGCACAATACTAATCCTCTACTGATTCAGCATCCCAATCAGCCCCAACTATCACACGTGCACAATACTGATCCTATACTGATTCAGCATCCCAATAAGGCCCAACCATCACAAGTGCACAATACTAATCCTATACTGATTCAGCATCCCAATCAGGCACAACCATCAGAAGTGCCCAATACTTATCCTATACTGATTCAGCATCCCAATCAGGCCCAACCATCACAAGTGCACAATACTAATCCTCTACTGATTCAGCATCCCAATCAGGCCCAGCCATCACAAGTGCACAATACTAATCCTATACTGATTCAGCATCCCAATCAGGCCCAACCATCACAAGTGCACAATGCTGATCCTCTACTGATTCAGCATCCCAATCAGGCCCAACCATCACAAGTGCACAATACTGATCCTAAGATGAACGGCTGAGGTAAGAGGTAAGTATGCTGCAAACTTAGGAGAAAGTCCAGTCATTTATGACTAGACTTCCTCTTTAAAGGGAAAGTCCTCTTTTGATGACATTTTTTACAGTGTAAGTTTTTGTGGCAAAATGATGTCATCAATGTGCTTAGCTTATCTAGTAGTTTTTTTGCTTATGTTATCATATGCTGTTTTAATCAAGCAATTTTCACGACCTGTAATCTGTTGCTATTGGCAACTGTACACCAAAGATGTCTCTCTCACTCAATCTTATATACTGTATGCTCAGCAACAGCGATGTGTACAGGGCTCACATCTCTCTTCTTGTAGATCTATGTACAGCTAGTAAAAACTACTCCCATAAACATACATTTGCTAACATAACAAACATAAATTAAAAGTACTAGATAAGCTTTGGCACACAAAAATATACACTTTCTAGTTTGACATGCAAAGTTCTCTTTAAGCACTTACAAACCAGTGGCAGAAAGACTACTGTAGGTACAGGAATAGAACAGGCAAAATAATGCAGGATTTGGGGGATATTTGGAAAAGAAACAGCTGGGATGACAGCGATCCAAAACAGGAAAAGAATCCAAGTATCAGGGCTGTGTAATATGTATAATATTAAATTGGTGGAAGAGCTGAACTCCTTCTACTGCAGCTATGACACTGTAGAGAAGGAAGAGCGCCACCTGTCACCAGTTTGTTAAAGTTATTCCCCATCCCAGAATAGCTGAACCACTTACCAAACAATTGGAGCAAACAATCACGGTAAGGTTGTAACAAAATAATAATGTTTAAAATCATGATTTAAAACTGCTGAATCAGAACAAAGCAACTGCCCCCTTTCCACAAAGCAACGTGAGTTTTCTATTTTCCCTGGTGAGGTTAGATTTGAGTTTTGAGTGTTACACAAAGTTATTCAGGAACATCAATATTGTCAGCCATTTGTTCTAGGTGTGCTCGACATGCAGCAATGTTCACCTTTTGGTCTTTATGAATTGTAGAAGACATTTTCAAGGATATTGTTAGTCTGTATAATGTACACAGTAAATGGACTGAAAGGTAGGAGAAAGCTAGGAGAGTATTCTGTGCAGTAGAAATGGCTTACATTCATTGGCCTCGATTCAATAAAGGTAGAAAAAAATTCTCATGGTAGTAAAAAATTCAATTCATGAGAAAAAAGCCTGAGAATTTCACTGTAGCTGAATCACCAGAAAAAAAAACAATGAAAGTCAATGGTACTTTTAACTACTAAGGACAAGTACAGAACTTTTTACACTGTAGTAAAAAGTGCCATTGACTTTCATTGTCTTTTTTTCTGGTGATTCAGCAACAGTGAAATTGTCAGGCTTTTTTCTCATGAATTGAATCTTTTACTACCATGAGAATTTTTTTCTACCCTTATTGAATCGAGGCCATTGTATTTAATTTAGGAAACGAATGTGAAGCAATGTTTTGTGTAACCGTACCAGCAAAGGACCACTTCTATATCGCCCAGGTATTATCTAGTGTGCAGTGGTAGGTGGACCAATATAATGTGAAAAGAACTGTGGAGGTAGCCCAAACCTCCACACAACTACACCAAAAGACCACCGAACCACTATAGATATTCTAAAGCAATATACATTTTATTATTCAATGAGGCAAGGACAAAAGACACAATTAAAAACCATTAAAATACATATGATGCAGATTTGACACCCAGAAATAGTTTAGGGCACTACAATTCAATGGGATCAATTCATTAGGTACAAAATATAGTAAGAAAGAATAGAACGGTCCCTCTTGATAGAGTCCCTCTTCTTAATCCCTCACAATTACCCAATACAGTTTAAACAAACCTAAACCCTGTGCAAAAACAACAATGTGCCATCAAATTACAATGTTTCTCTCCTTCAAATCCCTCTTAATAATGTCCCTCTTATGAATTCCTAATAAAGTGCGTAATATACCAATAATAAACCATGTGCAAAATGACAATGTGCATTCCTGCTAAACCTTATATATTTTAAACATGATTCCCTCAAAAATAAAGTGCTTGTGCTAGCTATCCCCACAATAACCCCACAGTAAAAGAGGACCCAGAGGGAATCCACCTGCCATAAACAACAGTATATTGATTAATATACTGATTGATTAATACACGCGTTCCATGACGGACGGCTCCCGTCACTTCCTCAGGGCGAGGTGTCCTACAGCTCACCCACCCGTCCCTCGGGCTCCCCTAAACACCCAAAACACAGGTTTTATTACATTCTGGAAACCTCCCAGAAAGCCCCAAATGACTCACTTCTTCCAAGTTCCAACAATATATGCACGGGCCATTTGCTCTGTTTAACTCTAAACAAACAATGATTATTGACTTCAATGCTCCAGCCCCAGCCTATCTAAATGGCTTGGGTGGGTGCATACACATGACGCCAGGAATGAAGGAGATGCAGCAGCACTCACTCCCCATTGAAAACAACGAGAGCCACCTGCTGAATGACACAGTCATAGAAGACAGCAATCATTGGAAGAGAGCCTGCATGTGCCGTTGCATCCTGAAAAGGTAAGTGAATATCGGCGTCCGGGGGATTTCACACAGCAGGGAATATGTGAATTAAAACTTCAATTAATGCCTAATCAACTTGTTTAAAGATATAAATGGTGTTTTACCCATAGTCTTGTCAGTTTATAGCATATTTAGCTTATTTTTGAAAGAAACAGCCTTGGGTCAGAAATGAATAGCATGGTGAACTGGATGCGGCAGCGCACGCTCCCTATTGAAAGCAATGAAAGCTTCCTATTGAAAGACATAGTCATAGCAGGCAGCTCTCATTGGACAAGAGCCAGTGCATTCGCCATTGGATACTGGAAAGGTAAGCAATTACCAGCAACCAGGGGGGGGGGGGGGGGTTCACACAGCAGGGCATCCTGTTTCGGGATGCCCTGGGGGAAAGTCAGCGGCTGATCTGAGATCTTTTAGATTCCAGGCTGGCCGCTGCTGGGTTTTGTTCTGCTTTACAGGTGGTAACCAATAAAACATATGTCATCCCCTGCTTTGCCAATGACTACAATGTTAGTGCTATTACTCTAAAACAACAAAGTAAGCTGAAATTGAATACTGAAACTGAATAACTAATAAAATTCCAACCAATTAATAGCCATTTCCAATAGGAAAGATTAAATTCTATCGTTTAAAAAGAGATAAACCTGTTCCTAAAGAATAATGTTTAAAACTGTTCACCTAAAGTTAGTTCTTATGGACTCCACAGGCACTGCTAAATTTATCCCGATTAACAGGAATGTCTACAATTTAACACAGGTGGGGAGCAATTAACTTGCTGGTATTGGCTACACCTCGGCTCATTCTAAGTTGTCGTTAGGAAGGAGCCATTTGTTTAATTCATGTTAAGATATGGTGGGAACATCTTTCAGTTTAGACGTTATCGATATTCTCAAAACAGGGAGGTAAACAGAAATTACAAAAAAAATAATTAATGCTATCTACTATAAAGTGTTAAACCCAACAGTAAAAATAAATAAATAAATAATAAAGTTTGCTCTTCTTTCAATTCCATTCCTCCAAGACCATGCAAAAAGTTGTTGCAAAAGCTACTTTGTCCCTTGAAGCTCTCGTGGGAGCCGGCAGCCATCTTTCTGTAGCCCTGCCTGTGGCTGAATTCAAAGAAAGCTGTCACTGACAATAAGAGGATTGTGGGGCTTAGGTAAGTTACAGCAGCTTTTACTGCTGCACACTCTGTGCTCCTACTTCACAGCCAATTCCAAAAGCTTATGTCCTCATTGATTTCAGTGGGGACTGGGTTCAGGTCCATGAACCCAAACATTTATTCAAAGTTCGGCTGAACTTGACAGACCAAAACTTTGGGGGGTTCGCTCATCCCTAGTCACTAGAAAAATGACATAGTGTATACAAACTCAACACACACATATTTTCTATGGATGACATGGTCCCTATTGGTTTAGATGCAAAGGCTACTAATTTATATATATATATATATATATATATATATATATATATATATATATTGTGTTCCCCATTGAAGAAATGATTTTCTGAAGTATTCCTAAACCTAAGCTAAAATTTAGCTTTTTCCGTTAAATATAAAAACCTGTGCAATAAACAATGACATCTTTTAAACATTTAAAAATAAGTCGTTTATGGCAATTTATGAACAAGTGTTGATAAATTTCCGTAGGCTGCTGTTATTACCAAACTTCTAACAAAAAAAATTAACATTATCCCTTTGCCTATAGAACTGCCTCATCAAACGTTCAGGTAAAGTAAATAAAATATTTTTTTTTTATTTCATTTTTTGAAGTGCAGAATTAGTAGAAATGTTTACAATCTCTTACTGCCTCTTAAATACCCCCTTCTTTTTAATGCTCTTGCACACACATAAACCTGTAAATCAATTTTCCTGCTACTCATTATATACACTCTCCGCTCATAGAAATCAAGGTCTTGCACTCTCTTGGCTCACCTCTTATCTCTTTGCCTGATCTGTAAGTGTATGCCACTCTAACACTGCCTTTTCTTGCCATCCTGTCAGTGGCCCCCAAGATTCGATCCTAGGCCCCCTGCATTTCTCAGTCTATACGTATGGTTTTGGTGAACGTATAACTCTAGGCTTTCAACATCACAAGTGTTTGGATGACATTCAAATATGCATCCCTGGTGTTAATCTCACTTTTCTACTATATTGTCTTTCTAACTGTCTTACAGCTATTTCTTCGGGCCATATCGCTCCCTCAAGCAAAACGTGGACAAGATTTTTTTCTAACCATCCAATTACCCCTTCCTCTCTAACACGACAATTTCTGTAAGAAATTTTACAATAATTGCAATTTTCAAACCTTGATGTCTAGGAGGCTTTCTGGACCCTGCTCTTTCATTTAAATGTTACATTCACTCCCTGGCCATGTCTTCTGCAGTTTAAAAAAAACCCCTGCATTGGTTTCTTCCTCTCACCTGATACCACTAAAATGTTAGTGCATGCCCCGGTCATATACCAACTGGTTTCCTGCAACATCCATCTTTGTGGTTTACCAACCAACAGACTTGCACACAACCACTCAATTATCTACTCTGCTGCTTGCCTCATCTACTTCTTCTCCCGCCCTTCCAGGGCTTTTCCTTTCTGTCAGTCCCCCCACTGAAAACACTCCAATCTACAAAAGCTCTTTCCAGCCAGGCTCCTGCCTACATTTCAGTTCCAATCCAGTGATATCAACCTAGACACAGCCTCCACTCCTGTCCTCTACCCTGGTCACCTCCTCTCACTCTGCCACTCCAACTTCTCACATACCTATTCTGTCCTGGATTGCCCTCCTCCATTCAGTTAACCAATCTCCAATGCTCCAAGCTTTTAAAAGTGCCCTCAAAATCCTCTTAATCAAAAAAGCATACAATTTAGCTCAAGTTATTTTCTTAAAGGTGCATGCCACAAAACTCAATACTATCTGTTGTGGTATTTCCCTTTACTCCTTGACCAAAACACTGTAAGCTTGTAAGGAAAGGACACTATGTGGCACATTTTTGTAATAGTCTATGTACTGTATGTTCTACCCTGTTTGTAATCACTACTTTGTATAGTGCTATGAGAGATAATAGCACTTAATAAATAAATAACTAAAATTAATAATAATCTTAACTGCTAGCATTTAAAAGGTTAGCTAGTGATTCTGTGCTCCTCCACCGAAGAAGAAAATAAAAAAGAAAGGGAAAAAATACCTAAATTAGAAAGATGAAAGATCCCCAACATTTACTATGACCACTGAATATGAAGTATCAATCCTACATTGTTACGAACATAAAATGTAACCGATAATGACATATTTTGTTCCCTAATTTGCCTTTTATTTCCCTATATTGACAGTAAAAGCAAAAGAAATGTTCTTTCTCCTGGCAAAGTCATCATGACCCAGTTAGCATCTTCTATAATTTCTTTTTAGGTACTTGCACTGGAAATCCATTCTCAAATTTATATAATTTTGGAGTCGAAGTCACAGTCACACTGCCCCAGGTTTCTGGATTCTAAGACAAAATTATTCCTTTAATCCAAAATTCTGCTCTCCATAACGCCTAAACCTGCAATATATGTGGCTGATATTGCTAGTAGCTATCTCTAAGACATGTTTTTTATACGCATTTAATAATGCTGGATTGAAATATGTTTTAGTCTGGCATCTGCTTCTTCCTAGTATACAGTAGTATTAACTGTATTTCCTGTAGATGGCTTAAAAAGAGATTTCAATGTTGTTTTTCTGTTGGTACTAATGAGCTAGCCATGTTTCATGAATTGATTTCTCGAAAGTCAAGCAATTACATACTCTGAAACAACAAATAATTATGATGTTTATTATGTATAGGTGGAGACTTTAAACAACCATGTGCAGATAAACTCCGTACACAGAAAGTCTCGATTTTTTCATGTTATCCATTTTCCACAGTATTCTTATACTATAACTAAATTCCTGAAAGGCTTTACTTACATTCAGCCAGCAGCTGACCTTTCATAGACTTAACACCGTATAGACTAGAAAATATCTTGTTAATATTTATTACAAAAACATATTGTAAAAAGCCAGTTATCTGAAGAAACACAACTCACATATCTAGCCATGAGAAACATCTGTAAATACTATATATTAAAATCAACACTATAAATAAAGGTTCAGAAATTACAATTAAATGTGTTGAGTCTGACCATAGAATAACAAGGATGCCAGAGCAAATGTTATGCTATTTTGAGCATTGTCTTAATTTAAATGGGATGTCCCAAAGTGCATGTCTGATAAAGGAGCTGTATATCTCTGTGCCAAGGGGGTATGTGTCTATCATCTTAAAATGTATATGTATTTAGACCACATTTAAAATAACATTTTCCAGTGAATGATAATGTATTGAGCCAGTTTCCCTTCGTGGTGGAGGTTCAGTAGGCTTCCTTATTATGCAGGGACATGCTTGCATTCTGATACCACATTCCAAGCAATTTTATCCTAATCCAATTGAAAGCGTCAGTGCATTGCATTTCTGTATATCAGTATTGCTCTCATCTTTTTTTAATATCCTAGAATGCTGTTGGAGGCAAACTTTCATTTACCACAGCCTAGCTAATCACCCATGATGAAAATGTCCTAATATATTTTTAATCCATTTCTTATAGGACTTCTACCAACACTTTACATGTATTCATTATAAGTGAAATTTGAAAATTGCTTTATTTATTTAGAAAGCGATATCAACTATAGAAAACCTGGATGGAATAACAACATTTAAAATTGCTTGATCTGGACAATAGGTGAAAGAATGTATTTTCATAGTTAAACCATAAGAATACACAATGCACCTAAACTATTTCTAGGTCTTGAAAGATTACAAGCAGCACTAGTAGTGAAACAAAGCTTGCACTAAGAGCACCCTACAATGTAACAGGAGTCACTCTGAAAAAAAAACAGATAGCTTCCTGTTGTGTTACATTGTATACAGCCAGATGTATAGCGGCTCTTACTATGTAACAATGAATGCAGTACTGCAGGTGCCCTACTTCGCAGCTGACTCACAGTTATATGTAAGTGATCTCCCCATCATGTTTCTGCAATGGAGAGATTCATCTTAAAAATGTTGTATCTGTATATAGAAATATATAATTACAGTTGAAGATGGGCTGAACCACTATTAAGGGCCTGATTTACAATGCTTGTTAGTTTCAGTTTACCGCGTGTGCTGCAACTTAGGCACTTGGCAGCAAACTGAGCACAAACAGCTATAATTGTAGTAGCCGACATTGGGACAACTGACTTTTTGCTAGCATTTCACTCTTACTGCACTTTGTCAGGCTAGATGAGTTGTATTTTCTTTGGTTTGGCACAAGCTTACAAACTGCTGCAGCTAATTTGGTGAGGAAATCTTGCTAAAAACACAATTTTAAAACTTATGTCAGCATGGGATGAATTAAAGAACAAATGTGTGGTGTCTTAGGAGGGTCCTTGTTGTTTGGAAATCTTTATATACATTTTTAAAACATGTAAAAAGTTATGCACAAACTGTTTTATTAGCTGTTTTTCAAATACCAGTTTTCAAATACTATCTGACCTTCAAGATCAAAATATCAGGTGCCAATGCGATAATGACTCCTTGACAACCTTTGCAACAGAAAAGCATTTATTCCAGTGGGGTTCACGACTAAAAGCTGGAGAGCTGAACAAGTATTCGCTGTCATTCGCCCGAGTATACTATCCTAAAAGTAAATGCAGCAAACACAGAAGTAGTTGGGCAAACATTTTGTTTGGTAAATGTGGCAAACATGGTGAAAGTCCATGTAACCAGTCAAATAGCAGCATAGAATTTAATAAATCACCCCTAAATATACATTGCTTTCTATAGTATTATACGCAGAAGATTTAATATAGTTACTACGATTAAATGTTTTTCTAATTAAAAAATGGTGGAAGAATTTCACCAAAATTCAGCCAAAATTTTAAACCAAAACATGAAACTAGCAAATTTTGAGTTAACCAAAACCCAAATCAAGTAACACTAGTCATGACAACAAATTTCGTTTGACAGTTTAGACAAAAATTAATTTGAACAGAACTTTTTAGAATCACAGACAGCTTGAAATATATTACCTTGTGGTTGCATGTCATACACCTGCCAAGGAATTTAATCTGGGGGGCGTCCGCGCGCAGCCGAGCAAGATGGATGCCTGCTAGCTCAGCTCCGCAGGTCAGAGAGGCTGGAAACACACAGCAGCAGGGCAGATCGTGAGAGGCCCCTAAACAGCATAGGAGACCTTTGGAAGCCCCAGTCCATTTACCAGAGGCGATGAACACAGCTCACAGAAAAAAAGAAAGCTGCTAGGGAGACACGCAGATCAGCAGCTCCAGCAGGCAAGATGGTGCCAGTCCCTGACAGTGCTGAGGAGGAGACAGCTCACAGCACTCCAAGTAAGGAGATCGGTGGGGGGATAAGCGCTGGGGAGGATCTTTCCCTGGACTCCACAGATAGCTGGCCCCAGCACCCTCCATCCACACAGACTGCAGCTCAGAGCCCCACAGCAAACCAGGCCCTCCTCAGCCAGCTGAGAACCATAGTGAGGGAGGAAGTTACTGCAGTGTCTGCTAGGCATACTGACACCCTCCTGAAAGAGATCAGAGAGCTGATGCATTAGAATCCTGCATGGACAATGCCACTACAGTTTTAGATAACCAGGGGACTTTATTACAGCAGCTCCAAGAAGAAATCACCCTCTTAAAGGGCCAGAATGAGGAGCTGGAAAATCGCAACCGCAGATCTAACCTGAGATTCAGGGGGTTGCTGGAAACTATGGAAGACACAGTGGCCACTATCACAGCCCTTTTACAGGAGCTAGTACCTGAAATTCCATTAGAGAGACTGGAATTAGACAGAGCTCATAGGGCCCAAACTAGAAGACCTGCAGAGGGCCCACCACATGACATCATTGTCAAATTCCACTTCTACCAAACAAAAGAAATTGTATTGAAAGCTTCCAGAGATAAAGCACCCCTTACATTTCAGAAGCACAGCTATCAAATCTTTGCTGATCTATCCCAAACCACCATCTTAAAAAGAAGATCTTTTCGGGCCATACCTCCTGGCCCTGCAGGCGCAGACGCTATAGATGGGGCTTCCCCTTTAAGCTCTCATTCTCATACCAAGGGAAACAAGTCCAAGCTTCCTCTCTCCTAGAGCATCTGGATAAATTTAAATCTCTGGACATCAGTATACCAGAACCTGATAAGACAACCTCTTCTCTCCCCTCTACACCAAGAACGCCAAGGCCTGGTTACAGCAGCAACATTCAAGCCACCCCATTGCCACCACTCACCAAACAAGTTCAGAAAACCCCAGCGATGAAACGTCTTTTGTCCCAAATGTTCCACCCTTCACAGGAGGACTGAGTGCAACACTCCCTGGCACCTCTACTGAGTTATAACCAGATACAGGGACCCATGCTCTCTCGGCCAACTCCGTGCGTATTTGGGATGCCCCGGTAATCCTGTTGAGGTCTCACCAACGACCATGTGTGCCGCCGGAGCGGGGGACTCTCGGGGATAACCCCCTCAGTACACAGCCTGTGTCTGGGTACCTGTCTGACCTGCAACAGTGGTCATACCAGGTGCCTGGGCTGCCTTCTAGGGTGCCAAACAACCCACAGTTTTGTATCAGCAAGTGTTAGGGCTCTGGAAGCCCAAAAGTTTTTGCTACTATAACAAAGCCTCTCTTTTCACTCTCTCTGATTATAATAATGTTTATAATAATGTTTTTCATAAAGGTTGGCTATGCGGCCGAGATAGTTTTGGACTGGTGGGAGAAGGCGCACCACCCTCAGGGGGGACCCCATAGGGAGGGCGACGGGGTGCCGCCCCCGGGTGGCTGGGCCGGATCCCACCAGCCGGAGACCTTGTTTAATCCTGTTTTATATCAAAATGTTATAGCATTTAATGCCCTTTTAATATACTCAGGATAGCCTTCTGACCCACACCGGACGCCCCCTACCTTCCAAAGATTGGAAAACACTTCCCAAGCCTTTGGACAGGCTCTTTCGCACACAGAAATGCAAGCAACATCTACTTAATGTATTTAATTCTTCTAACTCTACCACCCCTTTCCCCCCTATTCATCCACCCACCTCAAAACCACCACCCTCCCCTCCCCCACCCAACGTGGGAGCCCAGGTAATCACAATCCGCTCCTCAAGGGAGATAGTCCCTTCCTAAATGAAAATGTCACTTAATATAGTATCAGTGAATGTTCAGGGGCTAAACTCCCCGATTAAGAGGTTCAGAGCATTTAAATATTTTAATTCAATCCACGTAGACATAATTTGTCTCCAGGAAACTCACTATTCATCTAGTTGCAAACCAAAATTTATTAACCATAAATTCCCCTTGTTTTTTCAGGCGGTCAGCCAAGGTAAGCAGAAATGTGTTCTAATAGCATTTCGTAACAGACTTTCCTTTACCTGCCATAAACAGATAGCAGAACCTGGTGGTAGATATCTTTTGCTTCAAGGAACCTTACAGGATGATGAGGTAACATTTCTCACTTACTATACACCAAACACTAAGCATATTCCTTTCCTGGCCCGTATGTGCTCATTATTGCAGAAGCATGGAAAGGGAGCTATGTTTATGTGCAGGGACTCAAACTTAATGCTGCAATCATCCCTGGATAGATCACTCCCTCCAAACGCCCTTACAATTCAAGATAGCAAGTGCTTCACAGAGTTGATAGATAATTTGCATCTAGTGGACGCATGGAGAGATATGCACCCTCATAAAAGGGACTACATGCATTACTCTGCCCCCCATAAGCTACATACCGGGATAGACCACATTTTTGTCCTCTCCACCTTTATGTCACAGGTGGGTCAGACAAAAATCTGCCCTGTCCCGTGGTCAGACCATGACTTGGTGGCAATGACGTGTAACTCTATGGTCATTAAACCCAAATCGTCCTCATGGATATTGAACAACTTTTTGCTGTCCTCAAAACCCGTGGTGGAGGATGCTAACAAAGTCGCTTTAGAATTCTTCACTATAAATGAGAACACAGAAACCTCACCAACTATGGTCTGGGGCGCCTTTAAATCTGTTATGAGAGGACACTTTATTGCCACAGCTTCTAGAAAGAAAAAGGAATGGTCAATACTCTCAGAACAACTCCAGTCCCAATATTCTAAGGATGTAGGGACCTTTAAAACCACCCCCAGTTCCAAACATCTCCACCAAATGGAGCTCTCCAGAACGAAACTTAACCTCTTGCAATCTCAAGAGGCGGAGGAGGGACGTTATAGATGCTCTAGACAAAAAATACTATGTTTCTGGAAATAAACCAAGCACCCTTCTGGCCTCCCAATTAAAGTGTCACGAGCATACCATGAAATCAGTGAGACTCAAGACTAGGACAGGAGGGGAGACTAGCAACCCCCAAGTAGTGGTTGAAGAATTCTCAGCAGGCCTATCTAAGTTATACGAAGCCCCACCCCCATTAGGGGACCATCAGACGCAGGCCTTCTTAGACAAGATCAACCTACCATGAACCCCAGAGGGTCAGAGTACAAAAATAGATGAAAGTATAACAGTAGAAGATGTCTTGAAAGCAATCAAGACATTGAAATCCAATAAAAGGCCTGGGCCTGATGGGTTCACCGCTGCATTTTATAAAAAAATGGCCCCCATAATAGCACCTCGACTGGCGAGGGTTTACAACTATATCAAAGGAGGCAACCCCATAGACCCAGACATGCTTAGAGCCGTGATAACAATGATCCCGAAGCCTGGAAAGGACCATCAAAACTGGACACATTATTGGCCTATATCACTCCTTAATATAGACTTGAAAATCCTCATGAAGATCTTAGTCAACAAATTTCTGGGGGATGTAATTCACAGGGATCAGGTGGGTTTTGTCCCTAGAAGACAGGCTGGAGATGGGGTGCGCAGGATAATGCAATTGATACAGGGGGCAAAGGACCAAAAATTAGAGGCAATGTTCCTTTCTCTTGATGTGGAGAAATCTTTCAATTCCCTCTCTTGGCAATACCTCCAGTCCTCCTTAAATAAATGGGGCTTTGGCCCAGGATTCCTCTCTTGGATCGCAGCTTTGTACTCCAACCCGTCTGCTTGTGTTAAGTACGCTGGCTTCCATTCCCCAAGTTTCAAGATCCAGAGAGGTACCAGACAAGGATGTCCTTTGTCCCCTGTATTATTCATCCTGGCCCTAGAACCACTTGCAATAAAACTAAGGCAAAATACCTCAATCAAAGGAATCCCCTTAGGAGGCAGGGAACATAAAGTTTCACTTTTCGCAGACGACATGCTGTTGATGTTGAGCTCCCCACATACCTCAGCCCCAAATGCCATTGACCTGCTGACCACTTTTGGCCGCATCTCAGGCCTTTAACTAAACGCCTCAAAGTCCACTGCACTAGACGTCTCACTCTCTGCTAGTACAAAGCAACTTTATCTCAAAACTTTACGTGGACTTGTACACAGAGACTGCAGTATCTGGGGATCAAATTAACAGCCAACTATACAGATTTGTATAATGTCAACTACCCAGAAACATTTAGAAAACTGGACACTCTATTTCAGTCCTGGCAATTTATAAAATTGTCTTGGCTAGGGAGTATAGCAGCTCTTAAGATGACCTTTTTTACCAAAAGTTTTATATCTCTTCAGGGTGCTCCCAGTTCAGATCCCTAAACGTGCTCTCAACATCCTTCAACAGAAAATCATGTCTTTTACATGGTGCAAATCTAACCAAGGATAAATAAACCAACTCTCTTCTGTAAAAAAGACCAAGGCGGCCTGGCCTTCCCATCCCTGCATAAATATTATACAGCAGCTCAAATAGTGCCCCTAGTACTCCTACACGCCCCACAGCATAAACCATTATGGGTCCTAAATGACATTGCCGCTTGTGACCCAGTCCTCCCTGCATCTCTGCTCTGGATCCCTAGAACATTTAGACCGAAATGTATCCCTCCAATCCTAAAGTTCTCCTTGACAATATGGGACAAAGTCAAACATGAATTCACCTCACCTCATTTGCCAGCTTCCCCCCTGCTAGGTAACCCAATGTTTCCATCAGGGGTCACGTACCCTAAAAATTACAAATGGTGGTCACAGAAAGGCCTAACCTCTGTAGACAAACTCTGCACCCCAAAATGGATGAAAACCAAACAAGACCTTGCACCCCATGATAGCTTCCCACCTTCTGAGGTATTTAGACACCTACAAGTCCAACATTTTGTTAAAAGCCTCCTAAAAAGTCCCCTCCTCCATATAGGAATACGGACTTTGAAATCAGATGCATCAGGGACCATTTTGAAAGGGGCTTAATATCCAGTTTATACACAGCTCTAGTTACACCCCCAGCCCTTATTCACCACAACTATATGATAAGATGGGAACAAGAGCTGGGAACAACTTAAGATCCTGAGACATAGCAGAAAATCTGGAGTAATACAAGAAAATTATCCTGTAATGCGCTGGTTTTAGAAAATGCCTATAAAATCCTTTTCAGATGGTATTACACTCCAGACAGAATCCACAAATTTTCCCCCTCAGATTCACCATTATGCTTTAGAGGGTGCCAAGAAAGAGGCACAATGTCCCACATCTGGTGGGAGTTCCCTGTGGTTTATTCTACATGGGATAAAGCCTACAAATTAATATCTGACATCCTACACATATCCAGTACTGGCGATCCATGGGAGGCGCTCCTATCACTCAAATCTGGTGCATGCACAAAGCCAGAGTGGCGATTGATACTCCATGTATTATCAGCAGTTAGGGGGACGATAACTAGAAACTGGAAATCGCCCCAAATACCTTGGCAGGAGATCTGTAACAGGATGTCAGATATCATGTGCAATGAGAAAATTACAGCGATAATAAACAATTCATACAACAAATTCCACAGTACCTGGAACCCATGGATAGAGTATATTGGGCTGAGCCCTCATCAAACAGACCCGTCCCTCCCTATCTAATCACTAGACTCCGGACTGGTCTGGTTCTAGTTCTCGCTCTCTTATTAAAACATGATCCAGCAGACCTGGGCCCCCACGGTCCCCCCCTTCCCTTTCTGCCCCCCCTCTTCCCCCCCAACCCTCCTGAGATATACCCCGGACATCTACACCAGTCCAATGTTCGTTTATCATAGTTAGAAGTTTGCCCAAGGTCAGCCAGGGCGCTGAACACCCAAAAAGTGAATATACAACTAGCTCTCAAAATAATTTTAATAAGAATTCGTAATCTCAATTTATACTACTTAAGTTCCACAAGACGCATATCCCTTGGTTAGACACTGTCTGATTTTGCGAGCTACTTTTGCTGACACCAAAAGATACTGTGAGCATTTTGTTGACTTATCTTTACTGTTTATCTGCATTCCATGATGCATTCAACTATGTACGCTTTTTGCATTACTACTTGTTCAGTACGCCTGCCTTTTGTAAATTTTGTAAAAGGAATTTAATAAACTTTCATAACCCGAGTTAAAAAGCTCAAGAGTGCGGTGATCAATATTTAATAAAGACAGTGTCATTGTTGAATTGTAATATTTTTTAGCAAATATGGCAAGTTTAAGCAGTTGATAAATGTTAAATGACAGGATAATCAGTTACAGATATAAACTAGCTTGCTTTGCTGCAGCATTACGTAACATAATTGTCGTAACAGAAGCACACACAAATTCGTCACTATTTTGTTATGTGATTATTTCCAAAGGCCTAATTTATGAAGTTTGCCTTTTCGGGCCTTTTCGGGCCTTTTAGCGTAATTTTGATGGCATACAAGTCCACCTTGGTGCGACTATATTGTTTTATATTTTGGCGCAGCTATTTTTTCAGAATGGCATTGCAAGTCACAATGCTTGATGTTAAATAATCAGCTTGGATTGGTGCACTACATTTTAGCCAGCCTGTGTCAGTGCCGGACTCCTATGCAGATTCTAAAAGCACCACTGAGCACTGCTCTGTCCCACCAAGTTATAGGCATCTCAAGTCTATTTATATATTTTTTTACACACAGAAATGATTGCCACTGTATTTAATAGGTGCTGGTCACCATTTCTTCATTACAGTCACAGGATATCACAGCTGTGATTCTTTTTTGAATACCCCCAGATTTTTATACAGATTAAGGCGTATTTACTATTTGCCATAAACTTTTTAAAACTCTAAATATATGTGACTTGTTTAAGTCCCTGTCCATGCACGCACAGAGTTCTTTCCACCCTTTTGAGAACAAGGAAAACTAAACCATTTCAAAGCATCTCAAAATCTCCAATTTTCTGAGTCATGGCATAGCTGCTGTGTCAGGACACAGCATTATCATTCATGTGCATGTTGTGGTCAGAGACAGCTGTGGGAGCACTGTGGCTTGCCATACTCACACACACTGAGAGCATCAAGGGACCAGCTTTTTTGCATGCTACTGCTAAAATTAAATTTAAGGAGGGAAGACTTTGGAGCCCTGCTACAGATTCTACCCAACGCTGCAGGAAATTGGGGACAGGCATCAGGTGAGCTTCGTTCTGTCTTACCATTGCCGTGGCGTGGACTTTCCCTTTAAATTCTATAATTTAATCCTAAAAAGGAGAGAGTATTTTACCTTCTTTTGTACAAAAATAATAGGAAGGTCGACAGTAAGAGCAAGCACAAATTTGTTTCGTGCATTTGCCTAGTTGAAGTGACAGAAGCACACTACAAACATATCTCTAGATGCCATCTTACTGCCAATCAACTTTCGAAAATCATATTTGCTGGTGGTGCAGCTTCCTTTGAATGAGATATATGATTTTGAAGTGGACCTACACCTACAGCCTCAGAGGCAATTTTAAGCAGAAAATTTCCTGGCTCACAGACACTACACTAACCTTATCTACCCCTTCATGCAATCAGTGAGCCCTGATTTAGAGAGATGCTCATCTTTTCCTATCTGAGCCCCATGCCATTGCAACAGTAAATCGTAGACACATGCAGAAGCATGCGACCTACATTTTTTCCTCTATAACTATGTGTGTTTTGTGTGCTAGGCTATGCCATCTGCAAAATTAGTAATAAATTAATATATTTCAGCAATATTGGTCAACCCTGGTACAGCCTTTGTAGAGGCTGTTTTATACTTCTATGTATTTGAAGCATCACCTCCATAATTTGTGTATTCCATAACCTTGTGATGCTGGAAAGACATTAAAGGTGACAGCCTAATGTGCTTTTTTGGCTTCGCTGCAATGTAAGAGTCAGAGCAATAGCAATCCATCACTGAAGTTGAATTACTTTGATTCAATATGCATTTACCACTCTGGCTTGCATCATCCTCTTAGTTATTTCCACAGGAGAGTTTAGGGTCGTGAGATGCATGGCTTCTGAAATCACTTCTACTGATTTTAATATGTATGCTTGTAAAAGTTTCCAGGGGTTGAATATAGTTAAAACTAGTGTTGTTTAAGGTTATAGTTACATTTCAAGGCAAACACTAAACACTAATGTCTGCACCACATACATTACAGGTGTGTAAATAGCTCAAATGGGATAGCTGCACCACTAACTAAGTAAAATTTCTAGTACTGTGCACTAGAATGTGCTATCAGCAGATTACAACTACGTGATTGGCAGCAGCCAATCACAACTTTCAGTTTCTGGGGGGAGGTTGAAAGCTAAGAAAACCTTTGTTTGCAGAGGATTAATGTGTGGTGGCCACAGCAATCTGAATTCCCCCCCCCCCCGCCCACAGGTATGGGCCAGACCAACGCTTATTGGTTCGGTTTAACAGATACAAACTGCTACTGCTTTACCAGTGACTAACACTGATGCTTACATATTAGCACTGGGTACCACATTCTGACTGCCGATGTTAAGACTATTTGGATATTCAGTCATTATTCTCTGTTCACATTTGCAACTGCATATGTACATACTACTTGTGACTAGAGACGAGCTAGGGAAAATTAAGGGAAGATTCAATTCATTATGAATCCAAATTTTTTGTGGTTTGTGCCAACCAAATTTTCCCTGAAATTTTCCCTGAATACATTGTCAGTAAGGTTAACCAGTTGCACTGTCAGCTGTGCAAACCAGCACCCAACGCCAGCGACCGGAGGAGGAGCGCAGGTAAGTTACTAATACCTCCTGCCCCACGATCCTCAGAACTGGAGTGTCCCATGCTGGCACCCTCTTCGCTTCTATCCTGCTGAGGGTGCCAGCATGGCCTTCTTCCCCTGCTCCCCTCTGGCTGTGCTTGGAAAAATTCAGTGATTCAAACTTTTGGGAAGTTTGCTCATCTCTACTTATGACCAGTGGCGGACTGGGACCAGAAATCAGCCCTGGATTTTTTGAGGCCCCCCAACCATGATACTGGAGCTATAGCATTGGGGGCTGGGGTTCCCTGGCTTGTGGGTGCAGTGGGGCTCGGTACAAGGGGCTGAAAGGGAGACTAAGGGGGCAGGGATTGAATGCGGGTGTTAAAAGCAGCAGCCCAACTGGCCCCAAAGCAGTGCGGCCCACCGGGCATTGTCCCGGGTCTCCCTATGGCCAGTCCGCCCCTGCTTATGACCCAACCTCTCATATCCACCCTTATACTTTAGAATGGAAGCTTGCAAAGACAGGGCCCTCTCTCCTAATGGACTTCTATCTCAATCTTCATTTGTTACATTTCTGACTCATGTCTATATTACATGCATACTACTTGTTTGGTCTGTCTGTAATGTATGCCCCATATAGTCCCTCCCTGTCCTTCCCTGACATTTCAGTGAATGCTGGGTGGGGGAAACAACCATCCCTAACAATAAATCTACAATATTTTTTAAAATCTGCTAACAGAGACCTACATAGGCTACAGCTGTGGCAGTAGTAAAATATGTGCTACTGCCACGCTGCACAATGTAAGAAGCAAAACAGAAGCCCTGCTCTCTTACATTGTATAGCAGCCAGGTGCCTGCTATTGTCAACTGACTCACTGTTGACTGCAATGGGTGAGCGATCTATCCATTGTGGTGCTGTGATGAAGAGATCACGCTTAAAGGAGCAGTATTGCGAAATTTGCATTAAAAAAGATAAATAATTAAATAGCCACACAATAGCTTATAACATGTGTATAAATAATCTGGCGATATTAAAGGGAAAAAATATATGCCTCTCTTTTAAATTGTATAATGACTCAGTCCATTTGCTGAATAGGGGGATCTGCTGGGTTGTATTTAGTGAGCTGCTTCATTTAGCCCACTGGTCTCCTAGCGACACTTTACCTCAGAGGCTGACACTGTAATCAGTGGTAACGGCTGTGTGTGTGTGAGGTGCTGCTTTTGTTATGAGACCAGGTGAATCAAATGTGTAAAATCTATACAAAATAAACTAAACTGACTGAAAACGACTGAAATTCTTCTTTGAATAACTGTGCAGGAAAATCTAAAGGTATTAAAGTGGAACAAAAGTGGAACAAAACCCTGAGTTGCCGACCCTGAAGTCTATAAGACCCGGCCATTGACCTTGCCCCTTGGGCATTCTAAATCAGGATGCCCACTGTGTGAAACAACCCCTGGATAACCACAGATCCCCCCATTTTTCTGGCGCGCTCACGCAGACAGGCCGGGCGGCCAGGAAGGTTACTGCTCAGGCTCCCCATCTGCGTGCAAACAGAGCTGATTGGATGAGAGCCCGCGCATGCGCTGTGGGACAGGGAAAGGTACGTTTTCACAGGCAAACTTGGGGATTTCACATATCAGGGCATCCCAAGTTGGGATGCCCCTAGGGGCACAAAACAAAACTCCAGATAGTGAAAATCCTGGGTTGGGCTTTGCTCAAAACACACAAAGCTGAAAGAAAGATCATATGGAAAAATGAAAAATAAGAATATGAAAGAGAAAATGGTAAACTGAAAGATTCTGCAGCAGAGCCAACATGAAGGGAAAACTGTCAAAATCAGCTAAATGACTTCTAGAGCTTTTCTCTCTGTTTTAGATATATAAGTTCTGGCCAGGCAATGTTGCAATATTGTTATCTTATGCTGGACGGCTGCCAGCACTGAACAGCTGAGACTTTGATACATTGTTCTCCCCCTCTCCTCGGCGTGGAACAGGCCAGAGTGTCCCGACACTCAGAAGACATAAACATGAGCTATTAGTCTCCAGCTGCTCAACACACACATCATTTTTTTCTACATTTGTAATTCTTACTCCAACACTTACCTACATTCAAAGTATCATTTAAATATAAGTCACCAAGAAAAATTTGCGATACTGCTCCTTTAAAAAGGCTGTGTCTATCTAACAGGGTTCTTCAAACAGAGGTGTAGGAAAATATCTGTGAAATGTCATGACATTTTACTTTTACATGATCCAGATCTGAACCTTTAATTTAAAATGAGCATAGTCAAAATAGACTACCAGTCCTCTAACAGCTGCACCCCAAATTGGAATCCCCTTCTACTTAGCGTACCCTGTGAAGGCAGACTCAGGTATCAGGCTTCTGTGCTATAATCAAGCCCCACATGATAGCCATCAGTAATAGATTTCGGGCATGTGCATGTCTGTCAGGTAAACCCAACTTGTGACCATCAGAGAATCAATTTAGCCCAATTCATGCTTTATAAGGAGCATTAGCTAGCAGGGTTCTCTCTGAGAGGCTGTAGGTGTTACCTAAAGTCTATTTTGGCATGTTATTTTAGGTCTGCTTTAGGTAAACATTTTTGTCCAGCTATTTATTTCTGCCATACCCATGTGATAGTGAAGTCAAATATAAATTTGCTTTTGTGGAACAAGACTTTTTTATTTTCAGCATGAACATAAAGTACAAAGACTCAGATTGGCTGTATAAAATCATTTTGCTGCATTCAGCACACATTCTATGACCTCCACTATTTCAAACCTTTCAGTTTTTGACTTTGATCACAGGTTTAAGGAGAAAGTAATGGCAGTCATTAAAGAGGTTCTAGTCAAAAGAGCCCTGTGATGAGAAATAGCTTAACTAGGAAAAATCCCATTAAAGTCCATTGACATAATCACAATTAATTTATATTTTTCAGCGAGCAAGTCACTTCATCTTTGAAGATCGGTGCAAACACATACTATATTGGGTGTCACATTAAAAGTAATTATGACCATTTACGACACATTGAAGAAAAACCTGCATAATTTAATGCAGAGTGATAATTTGTCATTAACAGGCAAAAAGACCACAGTGCAGCTAAATGGCTGACTCGTTTACATACTGTAGATAGTTATATATAAAAGTAATACAGTGACCTTCACAATCTTAAAGCCTCTTTGAAACTCTAGAAAGAGAAAATTCTGGAATACAAGTTCTTTCAAAATGCAGACAGCCAGACCAGAGTCCTCCTTTAAAGGGGATCAAATCCCTCTTTAGTGACCTGCCCTCAGGTCAACTCTACCCTAGGGAGTGTCCTAATTCGGGTTTCCTTGCAGCGTGAAACCCACGGTGTCATCATTCATGCTCTGCCTGCTCGGCAAACCTGATGTTCTGCTGTCCAGTGTGTGCTGAGTTGCACTCTTGTGACACCTCCTTGAGGGTGAAGATGAAGGGGTTATTTCTATTTGTACTAAAATACCTTTTAATAAATGTACAAAATAAATTATATTTGTAAGACATGCCAATTTCAGGGGTATTTGGAATGGGAAACACACATCCATGTCCACATTGAAAGTGCCCAAAAGGACTCAGATTATTATAATGGCTTTTACATGCAGAGTAAAATACATTTCTATGTGCTGTTACTTCTAACACTCCCCTCCCAGCTTCCTGAGTCTCCTAGCCCAGTCCAGCCCCTGGCATCCCTGCTGAGCTGGTTCTAAACATTGTTAATGGAATTGGTACTGAAGCTATATTATTGTAGGGGAAGATATTGAGGTAATGGTGGGTATGGACCAATAAAACCATGAGGGTTTCTTGGTTAGGGAGCCAGGAATTTGGGGCGTTAGAAGCAGCAGCCAGCCCCAAAGTAGTTCATCTTTCCTATGGCTTTAGCATCTTGCCTCCTCTGCCACATTACCTGCCTCTGCAACACAGCGTTTCAGTATCATCACCTTGAATAATAGTTATATCCACTCCTGCCCACAATTCTATGCCTTAAATGTGAAGGAAACATGTTATTAGACTGGGAAGCCCATTGGCAGCATGACTGACCACGTTTGGGTTGGAAATGGGCCATAAAGATTCCAGGCTGATTTCTGGCCCAGTCCAGGGATTTTTGGCCAGGGTGGGACCTGCTTTTATAGAAGTAATTGAAATGCATTGAAGATAATAACATGCTGTGACTGTTTATTGCATTAGATATGTACGTAAAATTAAACATTGCCCCGCTGTACTTTGGTTATTTCAGGCATTGGGCACTTGAAGAAGTGATATTTTGCAGTTTCTAGCTATACATTATACAGCTTCTGTATATATAGCTGTACATCTATACTGTACCACCCCTGCCTTAGATACTCTTTTGTGCAGTCAGGGCTATACAGTGAGGAATGAGTCCATAGTCAGTTTTTGGTTGGCAGGAAGTTGGTCGCACACTAAATTTGGAGCTAGGAAGAGGGGATGGCCTGGTGGGTGTGGCTTTTGTATCTAAAAGTTCCCAGACAACATTGCCCTTTGTGTTCCTCAGGCTTATGTAGCTGGTAGGGTAAGCAAGCCCGACCCTGTTCAGCTCTGTATTGCCAAGTCTAGGAACTTTGCTCACACAATGTTGAACCTCACCTGTGAACAGGTGTATATATACAGGTACAAGGGGGGTCTTTTTTAGTGTTAAGGCAGCAGCATATAACTATACAGTAGATTCTCTTTTGTGCAGTCAGGTCTATGCTGTAATGAATGGGTTTATAGTCAGTTTGTGGATAACAGGATGTTGGGGCACGCACTGTATCTGATGTTAGGAGGATAGGATGGACTGGTGGGTGTGGCTGGTTTTCTGTATCTGACATTTCCTAGAGGTCATTACGTAGCTGACAAACTTGGCCCTGTTCAGCTCTGGGAACCTTCTCCACACAATGCTGAGCCTCACCTGTGCACATTAATGTATATACAGGTATGGGGTAACTGGTCACAGTTGTTGTATGTAAATGCCTCTGGTCATCTTGAATTATCTCAACTCAAAAACATTCTTGTTTAGATGGAGTGGGAAAAAGCCTAAAATTAATTTACACCATTTGCACCATTTGTTCACCATATAAGAAATCTGTAGATGTCATCAATGCCTAAAGTGCTCAAAAGAGATGGCCATTTGTTGTTGGGCTTTGGTGCCAGTGATATCCCTCTGGTCCCCATGGCACCAGTGGCTTTTTTGGTAAATGAAGACAAGTTTTCATTTTACTTTTCAAATGCTTAAAATCGAATTGTTATTAATGAACAGATGTCATCACACATTCTGACCTGCTGTTGTACACCATTACTAGTACTATATTGTGCTTCAGATGTCATTAGTTGATATACAGCTCCAGTTACATCTAGCTATATATAGAGAAAAGGAAAAACACTGATGACTGCTCACCTGCTGTTTTGCTGAAGACATATGTCAGGGGAGGCACATCAATACATGCTTCTTTGACCAGAATACATAGATTAGTCTCTAAGCAATAAATGGGATTTGACAACCTCTATTTGTTTTCCTCAGTCACCCTGACCTTTAGGTGCTGTGTATTTGCCCTTCTGTGCCATATAATGAAGATATAAATGAGGTTATTAGCTCCATCACCATTTTACCAGCAGACAAGAAAACAAATCAGCATTCTGCAGTGGCCCCCTAATGTTAGACATGTGGAGCTTTTACTATTAAACCAAAGAGATGAACTACAGGGGAGAAGCTAATCTCCAGCTCTTGCACATTCTAAATGGCTTCTTGGTAACCCCTCCTGTTTCAAAGTTAACATTGACAGTAAAATTGCTATCAAGTCGATAGCCAAAATTAATGATGGCATTTGTAAAAGTTGTAGTAAACTGCATGTTTGGTTTCCATAAAGGAAGAACAAGTGCTATAAAAATAGGCAGTGGGCAAGATTTAAAATGCAGCTTCGAAAAGCTCACCTGCATCTAAGACAGCACGAGAAACAACTGTGTAAAAAGTACATGCAAATAAAATGAAGCCATTGTCAGATACACAATAATTGTGTCCAGCAGCATTATTTTCTGGCCCCAGCAAATCTGTTTAAAAACAGACAGATGTACTAGGTAGCAAGACAAATATTACATTGCTTAATGCACTCTCTATAAAAAAAATTCAAGACTTTTTTTGCTTTTTACGCATTATAAAAAACTTACATAGTTAGAGATGAGCGAACTTCTTGAAAGTTCGATTTGGGCGATTCGCCGAATTTCCCCAAGAAATTCGGGTTCGCCCGAATCGAACTTTCACGAATCGCTCATCTGAAAAAAAAAAATGCCGGCATGGTGGGAGCGGGCAGGCCGGCTACGCCTGTCAGCGGGCCGCCGCTGGCATTTTTTTTTTTTTATTTCAGGGAAAATTCGATTGGCACGAACCAAAAAAAATTCGGGTTCGTGCCGAATCGAATTTTCCCTGAAATTCGGAGTGAATTCCGGTTCGTCCGAACCGGTTCGCTCATCCCTATACATAGTCAAGATAATTCTGCTCTTGATTAACTTTATGTGTGATTATAACACTTTAAATTGAAACATATCTACAGTTCAGGTATTGGAACAAGTGCAATTCCTCACCGAAGTGAGGGAAAAGACTATTGTGGCGCGCTGGGTAGAGTTCTGCTTTAAGGAAGTTGTGAATTGTAGGTTTAAAGATGTCCCCTTTCCCTGGATGTCAACCAGGTTTTGGGTATGAATTTTCTGTGCTGTGTATTGCTAAGGAACTGCCATATAAGTGTCAGTCCTTATTTTTGCAGCATAAATAAATTCAAATGATATATTATAGTCGGTATTGATAATT
Organism: Gastrophryne carolinensis; assembly: GCA_027917425.1. Taxonomy (NCBI): domain Eukaryota; kingdom Metazoa; phylum Chordata; class Amphibia; order Anura; family Microhylidae; genus Gastrophryne; species Gastrophryne carolinensis. The sequence goes on from CM051234.1 coordinate 222,541,672, forward strand.
TATGAAAAGAAAAGAAAAACTTACCGCCACGGCCCGGGGGTGCTTAACCTACCCAGGGCCTCTGACGTAAGGAGGTTCTCAACGACGTAATGATGAAGTTTGCTGCAGTGGAGTCCGTATTCCATCCAATGAATTGGTTGTCTTCAATTGAATAAAGATACCGCAAGAGTGTTTATTCTAAACACACTTTTATTCAGGAACGGGCAAAGTGGGGGGAGGGGGGCGGTGATAAGGTGAGAGTCACTGTGGGGAGATGGGGTAGAGTTCAGCAGCGGCGATCCGTGCTGTGTGGTTGTTAAAAGTTCTTTTAGTCTTTGGAAATAAACTTCATATCCATTCCGGGTGCTTCAAATTTCCATAGTTGTAGAAAAAGTTCTGTTCCGTAGAAGGTTGATTGGAGCGGCGTTCTTGCCCGGCTCTGGAGCCGGGCAAGAACGCCGCTCCAATCAACCTTCTACGGAACAGAACTTTTTCTACAACTATGGAAATTTGAAGCACCCGGAATGGATATGAAGTTTATTTCCAAAGACTAAAAGAACTTTTAACAACCACACAGCACGGATCGCCGCTGCTGAACTCTACCCCATCTCCCCACAGTGACTCTCACCTTATCACCGCCCCCCTCCCCCCACTTTGCCCGTTCCTGAATAAAAGTGTGTTTAGAATAAACACTCTTGCGGTATCTTTATTCAATTGAAGACAACCAATTCATTGGATGGAATACGGACTCCACTGCAGCAAACTTCATCATTACGTCGTTGAGAACCTCCTTACGTCAGAGGCCCTGGGTAGGTTAAGCACCCCCGGGCCGTGGCGGTAAGTTTTTCTTTTCTTTTCATAAATTATCAATACCGACTATAATATATCATTTGAATTTATTTATGCTGCAAAAATAAGGACTGACACTTATATGGCAGTTCCTTAGCAATACACAGCACAGAAAATTCATACCCAAAACCTGGTTGACATCCAGGGAAAGGGGACATCTTTAAACCTACAATTCACAACTTCCTTAAAGCAGAACTCTACCCAGCGCGCCACAATAGTCTTTTCCCTCACTTCGGTGAGGAATTGCACTTGTTCCAATACCTGTATCTCCGATAGGGGGAGTGACCCCCTATAAGTGGCAGCAGCTTCCTACCATCTCCAGCGCTTATCACTAACAAAAGTATCCACCAATATCTACAGTTCACCTCTGTATTGAAATATATTCATACTGCAAATGTTTTTTCACATTTAGTAATGAGGAAGTAGGGTTTATCATGTTCACTTTTTGTTCTGTGTACTCTATGCAGTACTTTTAAATATTACAGAATATCTAGTCATCCACATGTTGGCTAATCACTAAGCTTCCAAAAATGAATACCAATTTGCTGAAATCAAATAATAATACTTTTTTTGGTGTAGGCAAGAACTGATGGATGTGATTGCCAAAAAAAAAAGCCATAGGTGTCACCAGGAGCAGAACGATGTCACATTAGTAAACAATTTTAGCTGGGCATTTTATTATTTCAACTATGGCACAATAGAGACAATAGTTAGCAATTTAGTGGTTGCAATTGTAGGCAAAATACCAAGCAAAAATTAGAAATACAAATCACAGTGGACATCTGTCATGGTTATTGTATTTCATGGTAGCTTTAGCACTCTATTTACATAGTATGGACTTACAATAAATACAAGAAAATGCAAAGATACAAGCAGATTCATACCAAACTAAAAAGATGTCACCCAAATTTGAGCTAAATGAATTATATCAGAAGTAACATTAAGAACAAAGTAATAAAAAAAGTATTAAAAGTATTAAAAGTACAGTGAACTAGAGAAAGATGTAACATTTTTAGTACTTTTAATAAGAAAAATTATATAGACAGAAGTGCTGCTTTGATATGCCCCTGTCCAAGCACACACTAAATTTCTTCCCCTTACTCTCTTTGGAAACATTGTAGAATGAGCCATTTCAAAGTATCTTAAAATCTCAGATTACATGTAAATAGATTATGTATTCTAAATAAAGTCACTTTATTTGCTTCAGTTATTTTCATCAGTTTCTGGGTTGTGTCTGAACTAAACATGACTACGCTTTATGAGCATGCTTCGCTGTGGTCAGAGACAGCTGCACAGAGCTTCAAGGGACAGAGTGGCTGTTGGACCACATTGTTGTGTGGTCCCAGAAGAACTAAATTTAGAGGAGGGCAAACTTTGGAGCCCTGATTTGGCTTCAACCCTTTGCAGAAAATTGAGGAGAGGCACATGGGCCAGGCTCCAGATGAGATGCTTGCTGTCTTATTATTGCCATTGAGCAAAATACATTTATAAAATATGATGTAAAATCAAACTGAATCTGAAAGTTTCAAGTCAAATTTAGCTTTGACCTGATACCAAACATCAACACCAACCATGGGCATAGCGTAAACCAGCTATGAAAAGAGAAAAATGAATGAGTTGCTTTACAACATTGAGCCGCTGCATTTATTTGTCATCGAAAGATGAGGTTCTGCTATTAAATTTGTTTTCATTAAAAAAAATGTTGCCAACGTATCGCCTATTTAGGTCAGACCACATTGACTCTGGGTGAATTTAACTTTAAACTCTATCTGAACAAATTCACTATTAGGCAACAAAGGCTTATAGTTGGCCATGGTTAAAATAATAATAGGCCTTTTTGTCATGAGGCACAATACAGCATATTATGGCAATTTCTAAAAATTAAGTGCTGACAAGAACAATTTTATTTCTGTTCAGTGCAGCTGTTATAAGTTTGTACACTTACAGTCTCAAAATAGGTTCATGAATCACAGACAGTATAAGGCTGAACTAGGAATATTCCAAGAGCTCCAGACTTTCTGTGTTAATCAAGGCCAATAGAAATGTGTCACCCAGCCTGACAAACATTCATTAAAAGATTAAGCCCAGCATGACCTTAAATGGAATGTCTTTTACTATCTGATTTTTAAGTGGGGTAAGTAAAGTACATTTTGTTACCATGCAAATTAATGTTCAAAAATGATAATAAAAAGAAATGTTCTTTTAAAGTAATTAATGGTTGTCGTTCCTGGCAAAAAAATTTATTTTTAAATACTATTCACCATGTCAGAGGTTGGGAGACGTAGGCCCTTATTTAAGAAGGGATAGCGTCAGGTAGTGGCTGGTTAACGAGAGGTAGCGACAGGTAGCGACTGGTCGACACGGCACGCAATTACACATTTATCAAGCAGAATCTGTTTAGCGACTGGGATAGCGCCATGTAGCGTCTGATTCATCATTTTCACAGCCTCAGCGAACAGCGCCGGCGTTCAGCCTTGCAAAGCGCCAGGTATGACCTCTCGCTACCTGTTGCTCTCCCATACATTTCAATGGACGAACCTTTTCTTCTCTTTAAACGGGGTATTTGTTTTTTTTTATTTCAAAAAATCACAATCAAAATTCTGTGACCTCTTCTGGCATTGAAAAAGCAGTTTTTTCACAATTTTATCATTTTTTATATATTTCTTCAGAAATGACATTACAGGTCTGGCATTAAAGTGTTCATGTTACAATGTTGCTACAATGTAATTCCATATGTTTTCGCTTTGTTACTAGTTGATAGATGATGAAAAACAGACTTTAAACACACCGCCTCCTGCGCTCTGGGCTTCAGATAAGCATTTTTCTGCGCCAGAGTTGTGTGAGGCATTTTTTTTCTTGCATATGGTGTGAGTTGGTCGCTATGAGCAGTCGCTACCATGCGCTCCCATACAGCGCTGTACTGGTCAAATAGGGACTCGTCACAATGTATTCAACATTACTGCACAGCGACTGAGTCGCTATAAACTATCTATCGCTACCTGGCGTTAGTGATGAATCAGCCTGCCCTTGTCTTCAATCAAATCAAATGTCCAATGCATAAGAATGGCACATATTTATAAAAAAAAATATAAGCACTCAAGCTTCAGCTAAAAAAATGTTAAAAGCAATGTATTCAATGACCTAGAAAGTTTGACAAAAATCTAACATTATTTTATTCCTTTTTTTAATTATGTATAGTTGCTTAATACTGGTAAAAAACAATATATATATATATACATATATATATATATATATATATATATATATATATTTTTTTTTTTTTTTTTTTTTTAAGCTCCTCTTATAAAATCTGGTGAAGAAATAAGTTCTGGGCTGATTTTCAAGATTTGGGCTAAGCCCCTTTTTGTAGAAAAATCTCAATAGCTGCTGTTAATATGCCAAAGTGATAAGGCTACTTTTAGATCTATTTGTTGAGCTAAGAGCATTGGGGCCTTCGCTCAACCTGCACAAAACGCCACTCAGCATTCAATTTATCACTTGCGACTGTTGAGCTTCAGTGTCTTTCTTCCATAAACTTAGATCTTTTGTCCTTTTTTCTTATTTGTGCTCATTTTGCTGACACAGGATTGCTTGCATGTTCACAGTTTTTTATTTCATTTATTGAACTTTTTTTTATCTGCGTCAAACTTGCGTTTTCAGTTTTGCCACTGCTGTGTCAAGTCAATTATGTGGTCCTAAGGTCATCCTAGATATTGTTGCATTGTCACTGTGCTCTTTGCATTTTTACAGGTTTTTTTGTTGTGTGCCTGGTGCTCAGTGCCTTAGTGGTAAGTAGCGCCTTTTTTTGGCGTTCCAAAACGGCACAGCATATCATTGTCTTGGACGCTGTGCTTGTGTAAAATGCGGCACCATGATAATAGTGGTCGTCATTTTGTCAGCGCTGTTGTCAAGATTTTGTACAGCCGACACAGGGCACATGCTGCATGGGATCTAAGATTTTTTGCATTTATGTCACATTGGCCACTGCTTGTATAGCTTTTTTTTCCTGCAGCAAAACAGATAATCAAAGTATGTTTGGTTGATCTGTCTTTCTGTATCCTTTCTAGTGTGTTTTTGTGCTTTTGTTTTTTGTGCTGTGTACACCTGTGCTTTTTCTCCCCATGTGTGTTTCCTGTGGGTGGGTCCCCCCAATTTCCTCCTTTTTTGTTTATACAAGGTTCCAGGTCGCATTTTTACTGCTTAGATCTTTACAGTGTTTGCCTGTGCATTGTTTGCCTATGTTTGATCTATTAGTTAGCGGGTTTTTTGGCGCCATTTGTGTTTTTGAAATCGTGTCTTTTAGTATCATGTTTTCTTGCATTCTTTGTTTATTTTCATTTGCAAACTTACATTTGCATTTTGTACTAGTTCCGTTACTAAGTTTTTCACATGTGCAATGTTTTTTTTTGGGGGGTGTTTTTTGATTTATAACTTAATAATTTGTATCTTTGGGACAATTTGATGACTGTAGAAGTTTTGCATTTTTGTGTTTGTTTCCACCTTTTTTCATTTTTTATTTTTCTTCATATAGACTATGCTCAAGCAGCAGTATGATGTCCAGCCCCAGTTCTGGAAGCGGCTAAGTTCTGGAAGTCGATCAGGCAGTGTTGGTCGTACCTGAAGTCCTGGTCTCCTGAGGCTGACTACTGGCTTTATGAAGCCTACAACTCCAGTAAGTTAATTAGCCTTGTACAGCCAGTGAAATTCATCCACCCAAAATCATGTTTTGTTAATGTCTTTTGCATCCACGGCCACTCCACTGCCATCCTTCCCTCACAGCCCTCCCTGAATGGAGGCAAGCACTTTGTCTTCACTGTTGTCTGGCCAGGATCTATATGCAAAATGTGTTGCTCACGTGAGTTTTTTTTGTCTTTCATATTGTTTCAGGACATCACATGCTGGAGACAACCTCTCTACTTCTGTATTTTTTGCCAGAGCCCACACAAGCTGAATGTTGCCCTGCAAACATACATCCCCAACTAGCTACTGTCTTGACTCTGAGTTGTCTGTTTTCTTGTTAGCCACATCTAAGGAACATTCTTTTGGTTATTTTTTTCTTTGCCTTGCCACAGATCAAGATACTCCTGTAGGGCTGCTGCTGCCTTTCCTCCACCAGCATCCTAATTGGGTCCAGCAGCATGAACCACCTCCCTAGCTGTGATGGGGAGTTGACATCTATAGCTATATTTACTATGCTGTACTTAATAGGTCACCCTGAGATGACAGCCTACTCTGTATTGCCACCCACCCTGTTTATTTTGCTGGTTTGTGGGGGAATCATCATTGTGGAGGCACCCCCACTGTGTGTGTTGGGTGATTCTTTCTTCTTTACGGCAATGCCCTTGGCCATAGAAATTCTTCTCTGTCCACTGTTTGCCAGGGTGGTTCAACACACAGTGTGTGTGTTTGTCTCTTTTGGATAACATTGTTAGATGGCAATATAGAAATTATTTGGCCACCCACACAAGAAGAGTTGTGCTAAATCATGAATAAGCAAAGTGGAGCCTAATTGTGATTTGTGTTGCTAATTACCCCGTGTTTGTTCTTTCCCATTATTGCTGACCTTTGACTTGGGACCATCACAGAATTTGGCAATACGTGTTGGCGTCTCAGGCAATGCTGTTGGACATTCGGGGGGAAAATAGGCCCACAAAGGATTTTATGGTTGGGCATGTTGGCGTTTGTGCCATTTTGTTATTACATTTTTCAATTTTTGGACAAATGTGTGTGTGTCTGCTTTGATAGGCCCATGTGTTAGGTTTAGTTTACTGTATTTTTACAAAGACCCATGCCAGCCTTTAGACTTTTGTTAGCAGGCAACACAATAGGAGGTATGTAGTTAGTCAAAAACACATTTATTGGGAAGAATGCTCAAAAGTAAACAACAAAGGTATACAAACACAAATCTAGAAGCTGCATTATGGTGGTGTGGGTAATATGGAGCCAGATCTGATTGTGGGGGGTGCTAGTTGGCTATTGGGAGCAGGAGGGCTGTTGGAAGCCACAGGGCCAGCTCCAAACAGGGTCCGGAAAAAATATTCTGCTGCTGCTGTTCTTGCTTGCTGGTTAAGTATCTGCAGCAACTTACTCATTTATTTCCTGTTATCCTGGATGGCTGTAAGAATGGCCAGATATTGCTCTTGGGCCCATCCTGTTCCTGCTCCACCCGTGTGGTTAGTTGGCCTTGAAGGTCCCTAAATTACCATGCTCCAAAATCTACAAATCTTCTCTGAAGAGTGGAGGGTGTATGAATTAAAAATAAAAGACCAAACCACATCTATACCTATAGGTCTGGTTTAACATGCAGATTTGAGTTTGCTGTGTTTTGTCCAAAACAAATCTTGTGTGGTACACCAAGGAGACATGGCACTTAAAGTCATTGTCCAGACAGACTCAGAAGCATCCCCATTGTATAGGGCTACACATTCGATTTTTTTTCCTTTTTGAAAACAAAGCTACAGTATATTGCCATAGTAAGTTTAGGTTAAGCTTTCACCTAATAATGGGAGTGGCAGGGCTGATGGATGCAAGCTTACTGTGTGAATTGCATTGGAGTGGGCTGAGTTTAAGTGACAGTGTGGAAGACTCCATGTTACCCTATTGCTAAGCAAGGGGGTGGCAACCTGACACAAGTGTCAGGCTTTAACTTGTGGTCAGGTGCAGGGAGGAGGTAGCAAAATAAGAGAAATTCCTAATCCTTTCAGTGACCATAACGAAGAGACAGAATGGGACTGACACTGCATCAGGTAAGCTGTCAGACAATTGGATTTAAAGTCTGACTTTTTGATCCCTTTAAGCAAACAAATGTTTGTGACTGAAACTTGACAATAATAAAAGATTTAGCAAGTATTACATTTGTCATTGAAAAACCACAGAATATTTGACACCTTTAAGAGCCAGCATAACAGAGCTCAGAGGGATTACTTATTATAGTGTGTAGTGCTTCTGTCCCTCCCTGGAGAATTTCAGTGCACTTCAACATAGCATCAAGTACAAGTGCAAATACATGCTTTGACCAAATTGATCTTTGAATTTAACAATTTCCTTGCTGAGGTGCAGAACTTTTCCACACTTCAGCAAGTAACTTAACAGATGTCATATTTTCATAAGTGTGAAGAGCTTTATTACATAAGGTGAAGAGTTCCTCACGCTTCAGTAAATAATCCCCAAGTGTTAAAATTACCAGCTAAATTTTATTTACATTTACAATAAGTAATAGCATTCAGATAATATATTTAAAATTCATGTTTTATGCAGCTTTGCTTTGTAGCCTTTTGCATTTTAGCAAAAAAACACCCATAAGATTTAAAGAAAAAACTTTTCACTAAGCAACGTCTCTGGTTTTGTTCTGTTCCCCTGTGTGAAACCTCCTATAACACTGCTATTCACTCACCTCTTCCTCATTCTAATGGCAAATGTGAGGACTCTTGTCCAATAAGAGCCATCTGCCGTGGCTATGTAATTTGGCAAGCAGCTCTTATTGACTTCAATGGGGAGCCTGCTCTGCCCCATCCACCGCACACCCGGCTCCTGCTCCAAGCTATATGAATGGCTGGGACGGAAGTGTGCGCATGCTGCCGGGGATGCTGAGGACACAAGGGATGCGACAGCACGCGCACCCCATTGACAGCAATCAGTGCCACTTGCCAAATGTCATAGTCAAGGCAGTTGGCTCTTATTGATGTGTCGTTGGAACCAGGAGGTGAGAGAATTATGGCATTCTGTGAGGTCTCACACAGTGGGGCATCTTGATTCCAGGGTGGCCACTGCTGGGTTTTCTTCCACTTTAAATCAGGGATTGACAGCCTAATTGTAGATCACTTTCTTTTAAGTTAAGCCAAAATATATATATATATATATATATATATATATATATATATATATATATATATATAAACATATATGAACCTAAGTACATAGACAAAAATGAAGACAATACAACTGCTCTGAACTTCTCTGAATTCTGAAAGACGAATGCTATCTAAAGTGTGTTATAAATTGAGTATGTATGCACAGCGTATTATGTGACTATTTACTCAATTCATTCCTTGTTTATTCCTTTCCGCGAGAACATGCTCACTAATCATAAAAATGTGCAGTGAACTTCAAGGGCTCAATTTAGAAAGAATTTATGTGGAGAATAACCTTGAGTAATTCATGTGCAGGGACAGCTAAATAATAGTGGCTTGCAGAAGCGCGACTTCAGGAGTCTCTAGCAAGAACAATATCCTTGTAGGCAATGGCTGAATACATTCTCTCTCCAGATACCCTATAACATGGATGGGAAATTTAAATTGTTTGCAAAAAAGGTGAATATGCTTTGAAATTGGTAAATCAGATCCTGTTAATGGTAGTTTTTAGTAAGTTTAGTAGATATTTGATGTTAAGTGTCACCACAAAAAAACAAAAAAAAAACATGCTACAGCAGATATTTGTTTCTTTTTTCAAACTTGAGGAGGTGGTTATTGCTTAATAGTTTACCAAATATTCTGGGGCCTTACAACCTTGATATTCCCCCAGTTTCAGCATCATCTGAGCATTTGAAATACAGTAGACCTGGTGTGCTGGCCTGACATTCTTTTGGTACTTCATTTACTGGAAATTGGGCAATCCTTATACTTCTATCTATTTTTCTCTTTACAAATACCTGCCATTTAGGTAGGACTGCCAAGGACCAGAAAAAGTAGAACCACTATTATGTTGCAACCTGATAGAGCCAAATAGGAACCACTAGACACCAAGATGATGAGCTATGGCCAATTGCTAAAGTGGTAGCTAGGGCCAAATAGCTAAAGTAGTAGTTATAAGTAAAGTTACACACCGCTGCTACTAATTGCTGCTATTATAAGTATAGAGAGTTTTGTTTGTGCTTTCTCCTCTTATATATGTATTTTAATGTATCTTAATGCTAAAAGATATCATTTTTACCATAATACAATGTAAAATGTATGACTTATATGAACAGTGAGACATTTTAATGCATATGGGTTTTTTTTATTTGTGATATGTAATGCAATACTATTGGACTATATAAACTGGCTGTATGCTTCGGTACTGCCACCTCTGATGACATCAATAGATGAAACACATGTGTGCTAGGTGCCTTTTACCTCTGCACAATAAAATGATATATTTTTTAAATATTGGTGCATGAAGGATTGGTTACTCCACACACATTATTTTTGGAAATCTCCGTAGGAGCTGAGAAAGCCTGTAGACAGGAACTGGATGTTGTGGATTGCTGAGGGCTGAAACGAAGGCAGTCACTGGTGACACTTTCTATAAGGCAGGTCCAGTTAATCTCAGTGCCCCTAATGTCATTAGTGGGTACGGCATGCCAATGAGTAGAGCTAATGTATATACATATAAGTTTGAGTTGATGAGGTTGTAAAGACTCAATAGCATGCATCTATATCTGATTGAACTGCTATATTGCAACTGGCTAGTGCTTGCCATTTTCTTTTTATATAAGTCTGAGCAGCAGCCAAAAACAAGGATTTTGGCTTCCACTCCTGAATGCCCTACAAGCAATCCCTGTAGATAAACATTTGGGTATAACGTGGAGAGATCAAGAGTTTTTAAATAGAGGTCTGAGACATTTTGATAAAATGGTATTACCACAAGAAATATGAGATAGATTAGGTCCTACAGCTGAGACTGAAACTTACAATGAAGATTGGAACCAAGGTGCCAAACTTCAAAGAGGTATATTCAACCTACAATGCAATCACAGAAGCAGGGACTGAAACCAACTGGGTAAACAGCAGCAGGAGCAGCAGTAAGTATAACATCATCAAAATCTTGATGGCAGGCACGTTTGCTCACTAAGAATGGCATGCTGATATAGATGTTAGGACACACTGTGGAGCTTAGAGCCTGAGCATAATTATAGTCATAGATTTAGAACAGGACTGTTCTTGACCTAGATCTGTTTTCCCTCTGAGATACCACAAAACATGGAAGGGGCTAACCTAAGTAGCTAGGCTTGTGGGGACTCATCTGGATCTAGTCTCAGGCCTTTAGAATCATTCCAAATTGCTGCAATATACAGGAAATGTCAAGTCCATATATCAAATCCTAGTCAAGAATGGGGAAATCCAACTGACTGAAACAGGCAAGAGCAAAAACAGAACAGGAAAACAATGGAGCTGGCACACAAGGTCCACGAGGAGTAGCAGAGACTGGAACCTAAGATAAAGAACATCCCTTCTACTTTGAGGTTTTATCTGATATCTGCAGAGGATCAACATTAAATGGGTTGTCTTAAACCGGACCTTCAGCATAATTTAATGAAAAGCCCAAACCCTTAAAAAACTATTCCCCAGCATCTAAAATTAATATAGTTTACGTTTTTAGTCACTTACTTATTATTCTTTCCCCCCCATTATTCTGTTCAGGACTCTAGGATATGGGGGTCGCCATCTTGCCTCAGTAGCATCACATACTGAGGAGAGGGGGTGGTAAGTGCAGGGGGTGGGGTTATAGCTGTGCTTTGCACAGACAGAGCAGAGAAGGGATCGGGAAAAGGACAGCAATCCCAGAATGCTGAACTGCACAGTCAGAAGACACTTCCTGTTTGGAGGCAGCCTGATTCTCCATGAGCAGCCATCTTGGATGTTTAAAAGCTCAGAAAATGCGGTAGATGCCAGTAGGATGATTTTTAATGTGGGAAGTGTGTATGTACAGGGTGGGGGAAACATGTAAGATAGGCTCTTATTCAGTGTGAAGGTCCGCTTTAACAAATGAGCAAAGTTTACAAAGTTGTGTATATTACATGTATTGCTTTAACTCCCCATTTACTGTATCATGTGTAAACTGTTTTGTTTCCTTTTTTGTGTGATTATTGAAAGTTCTCACATGTTCCAAAAGCAACAAGTATATAGCAGCACATTGCATAAACTTTGCAACTTTCACATACTTGCTGTTGTATCATGTAACTATCATGAATGTGTGTGCTAGTTATTTTGAGATTAAAATGTTGTACTACAGAGGATTAGGCTCATGGGACCTGGCCCAGAAACCCAAGTAGCAGGAGCACCAATTCGATCAATTATACTATACAATCAATTCAATCCACCCAGCGAATCGGCACGGGCGGCCGCGATCGAAGGTGTCCCTGCTGCCTATTCCCCACGCCTTACTCTACGTGATATACCCATTGTCTGGCTAAGTATTTTTGCCATTCTACCTGCTCTGTTTATGTTGGTCTGTATTGTAATGTCTTTTTTGTCATTGTTTTTTTGTGTTCATGACCAGTATTAATTTGAACACCTATAAAACACCTTAATATTGTTATTCTGTATATATTTTTAACGCTTTGTGTAGATGGCTTTGCACTTATTAGGATTTATTATTATATGAAGTTTATATGAATTTTATAATCATTGTTGCCACGTTGATTATGCACTGTCACTTTAATATATAGCTGAGCAGGCAGTGCCCCCCCCCCCTTTTTTTTTTTTTTTGGGGGGGGGTTTGTGCCGGCACAAAAAGAGTGGATATTTAGGGGATTTCCTTATACGTACTTACATTTTAGGAGTTACCCAGGTATTTTTTGCTGCGGATGCAGCACTGGATGGATTTTGGGGATATGCAGTAATTTTAATGTGTTTTGTATTGTGTGTTGTGTTTTTGTTTTTCTTGATCTAATGTGACTTTGAATAAAAGATATTATAGTATAATTGATTGAATTGGTGCTCCTGCTACTTGGGTTTCTGGGCCAGGTCCCATGAGCCTAATCCTCTGTAGTACTTTTATGTTTGCAGTATAGCACAGCAGTATTGATTGTGGGCGGTGCACCACTTCGCTGTATATTGTTTAAATGTTGTCTTATGGCTTAATTTTGCCTTTAATGGTGTGTGATAAAATAATTGAACAAAAACACTATGGCATTTTATCTGTTAGTTCTTAGAACCACTAAGTTCACTTTAATGCAGAAGCAACAGGCTGATATTAATGCATGCTCACATACTACTGGAAGAAATAACACATACATCATCATATATACATCACAACGAGTATAATTTAGTCTTGGAAAGCACTTAAACATTGAGCTTGAATGTTCTTGATGTGACCCATCGAGCTGTTGTTGAACCAGAACATCACCTTAATATTCACTCTTAATAATGGCTTGAGTGAAAACCTGTGGCGCATTTTTATAAAGCTATAAAGCCTACAGGATATAAGCACTACAGGAAAGTGCAAATGACTTGTAGAAATGCAATTTTAAAGTGTGCCATACTTTATTGCCTATTACTTGCAATATATAGTGCTACCATTACTTACCATGCCTAAAGGAAGTATGGCTAACTTCCTGTGATGATAAATAGGGTGCATTTTAATCTCATCCTACTTATCTTACAGGGAAGTTAGCATACTGACATAAATGTACTTGTCATGATTATACATAAAGTAAAGTATCTTTTGTTTAAGCTGAGAGTGCAATCATAATTCTGCTTATTTTTGTATACGCGTTGGAACTAAACTGGCTCGTTTGCTGCAGCGCTATGAGCGCAAATTGAAACACTAAAGAAAGAAACCAAGCAAGCCATAAAAACAGTTTAGGGTTATTTCTTACCTCGGTAATGAAGGATTTGGCAGTCGTTGGGCTCATAACTAGAATGGCTCTTCGCAGTGTGTCCCTGTAGCGATTTAGCTCTTCTATTCGTAGACTAGCAAAGAGTCCCGTGATCATCTTATTAATGTTGTTTTCTACCTTCTGCAAAGCTACATCCATTCCCTGCTGAGATACTCTATCCAAAAACTCTTGTATTCCACGGATATCTAGGAACATCAAAAGTCCATCAAAATGCTAATCAGTTAACAGAAACACATCTATTAAATGCCAGGCCTGGTTTGGAATGTCACTTTGCTCAGTCCCATAAAATAGAAAGGCAAGCTGCACATGTTAATTTGCCTTGTGCAACCAAATCAAAGTGGCCACAAACTGAAACTATTTGGTTGCCTTTTATTCAACACACTCAACAGCAAAATGATAGCTTTTAATATTCTCAAAGGGTGAGTTAGTTCAAGTGAAAACATTTGTGGAACATATGTAGTTAAACATTTGCTCCTTCATTTTCTGACATTACAGGTGTAAGGATTGAAAATAACAAAAAGAAACATAAATGTAACGAATGTAATGGACATTATAAAACCAACTGTAGGAATTACAGTATTACAGTAAAAAGGAAATAACTTAAAGGAATAAGAGTGGACAATTGCTATTGCCAATCTATATTTAGCTTAATTGTAAAGGTCCAGCATAGTGACTGCTTGACTTTTCTCCACTCCCTATAGAATGGTAGTCATGTTAATTATTTAGTGAAGCAAGTCTAACATTTGGTTTGCTTCTGGGTGTGAACTGAAACTTCCATCCAAGTAAGCTTTCTTTTCCATCAACTAAGAAAAATGTGCCACTCTGTTCTTTCTGTCCCTGAAAATCACCTGTAGCTGTAAAGAGGCATTTTTACAGGTGAGGTACAATCTTTTTCCGATGAGTTAATGGATATTTTTTGAAAACTTGAAAACAACAGACCTCTATGGGGAATGCAGAAAAATGCAACCTATTAGAATACCCAATAGGGTGCAGTTGATTTTAAACCTTCCAAAAATAAATGCCCCACCACAGCTGCAAGTGATTTTGAGTGAAAAAATACAACACATTTTTATTTTGCACTTTTTTGTGAGTTAAACTTACTTCACCAAAAAAATGACATGCCCCCCTATTATCAGAGGGTTGGGAAGCAGGCTGTTATACTGTGTTGTATGAGTTGTTTATCACGTGTCGTTGACCATGAATGCAAGAAGGAAATCAGAAGTTAAAATAGTAACATTTTTGGATAACTAAGTAGATATAAGCGTAATATTTCCAAACCCTTGAAATTTCTTCCTCAGACATAATACAATTCCAAATTCCTATTGAATTTGCACAAGGTTAATGAGGTTGCTGCACATTTTACTACATTATTATGGAAAATGGAATACCCTCCAATGGAATGGTCAACTTATATTTCTTAAATTATACAATTTCCCAAATCCAAGCATTGGTTTTGAACAGTTAGGCTGCAGTTCAGCAGTTTGGCATTCCACATTATGACATTTTGTGTGCGTTGGGTGTTGTGTTGTTTTTTCAGGAAAGCAAAAAGTGCAGCCAACTCTACACAAATTGCATTGGAAACCAGCAAATGCATGTGGAACATTGTGATTATTAAAAATAGTAACATGTGTTAAGTGTTGGGGAATCACTAGAAGCAAAGAGGAGGTCACTGGCAAAGAAAAGACATGTAAGGCATCCCGAGCAGGAGAGGGTGAGTTTTGTAAACCACATTAGTCATGCTGATTTTATAGCTCAAAAAAACCTTATTCCAACATTGGCACATTAATGAAAAAAGGTTACTTGTTATTTGAGTAGTTGTTTTGGAAGCACACCAATCAGATATAGACTTCGAAGGAAACTTCTGTTATGGTTACAAAAAAAAGGAACTGTATGGCACTGTATTTGCAGATAACTCAGGTCTAAAGAGCACAAGTAAAAGGCCAAAGAGCGGCCTTCTGACAAGAAATAAGACATTTTAGGACCTACAGTATGAGCAAAAGGTCTTTCTAACAAAAATTTAGTCAGAACTCAAAATAGAGGGCAGGATTCTCTTGGAGGAGTCTTCTCTACAAACAAGAGGCAGTACAGACAGAAGGTCCTTAAAAGGGTCTTTCTATTAAACCTAGGCAAAAAGATGGCAAAAAATGCTTAGAGGGTTCTTCCTCACAAATCATATTTACTTAGCTCTTTGGTCTAATTATTTAGTCGTGGTTATTGTCTTCGTGTGATAGGAGGAGAAGAAGTAAGGTCAAAATAAGGGCTGGGATTGCCCTTTGGATGCTGTGAAATAAATTTGGTTTGTAAAACACTAAAGATAAGTGTGTAACAAATACAAAATTTGCTAATACCACAGTGGCTGTAAAAGACTCCAGGGCCAGCTGACTAATTGCCCCTGGGGCATCCCGTATTCCCGCATACTGTGGGAACCACCTGAAGGGGCCCGAAATCCTTTCCAGCGGTCCTGCATCTTGAGCGTGGGATGTAGCCACATCCCCAGCATCCCTGCAGCTATGATGTGCTACCACATCCAGCCATTAGGATAGGCTGGACATACCCCTCTCTAAGAGGGATGACCATTGCTTGTCCATGGCTGCTGGATGGATACATGTGGATTGACATCAATGGGGCTTTGAACCAGCAATGTGTGGTCTCTCTTTTTTCCCCATTGTGGGTCATGTTAATTATATAGTGAAGCCAGAGTGACTTGCAGTGTGCATTGCAGTGTTGATTGCAACTTACATCTCGGTAAGCCTTTAACACTTAGAGGCCGATTTATTAATAGCGCCAGGTAGCGACAGATGAGCGACAGTAGCGTGATTTTCACAGCGCCCGCTAGTATTCGCTGTGCTTGGCCGTTGTTCGGCTGTTGACAGCGACTCAGTCGGTGTGCGGTAATGTTGAATACGGGGTTAGGAGTCGCTGTTTGACTGGGTCCGCGCTGTATGGGAGCGCATGACAGCGAATGGCCATAGCGAACGGCTCCCAGCATATTCATTAACAAATCACGCTCAAAAAATTATCGCGCTGTGAAATGCATGTTTAAACCCCAGAGCGCTGGCCGCGATGGGTTAAAAGTAGTTTTTTAACCCCCAAACAACCATATTTTTGTTAAAAAAAAAATAAACATGTTTTTATAAACATTTTGTTATATGAATACATTAATATCAGACCTGTAATATCAATTCTGCACAAATATTTTTTTTTTTATTTTATTACCTTAAAAAAAAAACTAACATTACAGAAGTGGTCACAGAATTTTTGACATTTAAAAAAAAAAAAAAAAAAAAAAAATTAATATCAATTAATTATGAATATTTAACCCTTTTGTTGCCAAGCACGTAACACCTACGTGCTGGCTTGGCTGGGCCTTAAGTGCCAAGCCCGTAGGTGTTACGTGCTTGAATTCCTCGCTTCTAGTTTAAAAAATAAAAATAAAAAATACTCACCTGACCCCTTGTTGGATCCGGCCGGGTCTCCTCTTTAATTTGGTGCCATCCGATCCCCCGTGGGGGGTCGGATGGCTCCAGGAGAGCCCCCGGAATAGGCCGCCCCCCCGCTTCTGCAGCAGCAGCTGCTAACTGTAAAAAAAATAAAAAAATAAAAATGACATTCACTTACCTGTGTGTGCGCTGGCTCCCGCTGTCCCTCCTCTTCACCTGGGGGGCCTCCAATCCCCCCCCCAGGACTTACCGATCTTCAGGAGAGAGCCCGGGAGGCTCTCTCCTCTCTCCTTCTCGATGGCGGCCGCCATCTTGCCTCTAAGCCCCGCCCCCTTGGGGGGGGCTTATGACGTCATCCCGGCCCCGAACGGGCTTCAGCCTTCTCAGCTTCTCAGATGCCGGTGATCGGCGCTGGTGAAGGAGGTGGCAGGAGATCCTCTGATCTCCTGCTTCCTCCTTCTCTGGATGCCGATCACCGGCATCTGTCAGCTGAGCGGCGAGGGACAAGAGCTTGCAATCGAAGATAAGTACAGTAAAATAATTTTTTTTTTTTTTTTAATAAAATACTTTTTATTATTGTGTGGTGGTTTTTTTTAACAGTTAACCCTTTGTGAGCTGGTAAGGGGTCCATGAGACCCCTTATACCAGTTCACAAGGCTGGGGGGGTGGCAAGTCACCTGCCCTAGCGGGTGACTTGCCATTAACCCCCGCACCCCCATTACCTGCCTCCCCAAAGGCCAGGGGGGGGGCAGAAGAGCCCGGGCCCACATAGGCTATGTGGGCTCGTAGGCTGCAGGGTGGGGGGGGCCACCAAAGCTGGCCCCCCCACTCTGTGCCTACAAGCCCCCATAGCTGGTCCCGGGCTGGTTACTTTGGGTAAGGGGGACCCCACGTCATTTTTTTTTTTGGATTTTTAAGGGTTTTTAACCCTTAAAAATCCAAAAAAAAATGGGGTCCCCCTCCCCGGGAAGGGGGACCCTATGTCATTTTTTTTTTTAATTAACCCTTTGTGTTCTGTCATCCAGCAGCTATAAAAGGCTTCTGGGCAGGAAAGGGTGTCTACCTATACATATGTGGTATCGCTGTAACCGGGAGAAATTGGGGTTTCTCACGCAATAAGATTT
The DNA here is from genome assembly GCA_027917425.1 of Gastrophryne carolinensis. NCBI lineage: Eukaryota > Metazoa > Chordata > Amphibia > Anura > Microhylidae > Gastrophryne > Gastrophryne carolinensis. Next base: position 222,559,662 of record CM051234.1, read on the forward strand.
TATTGACAAACTTACATTTTTTATTACAAAAAAACTCTACAAATTGTAAAAAAATATTTATTTTTTATTTTTTTTCACACATTTCACCCAAAAATATTGAGAATACACCTAAAAAATACAAACAAGACATTTCATGTTAAAGCCCAGACTCTGTTGAAAAAAACAATATATCATTTTCCTGGGAAATCCCTGGAAATCCTTTCAAAAATGACAGTTGAACATGTGTAGCGCAAAATAGTGAAACACCGTCTGGCAACAGGGAGTGGCAAATGCTGCAGGTAGGCTGGCAGCGAAAGGGTTAAAGATTTCTCCATTGAAATGCATTGGAGAGCGCCAGGTAGCGAGAGGTCATACCTGGCGCTGTGATGGGATTAGCAGCGGCGCTGTTCGCTGAAGTCTGCAACATGATGAATCCCGCGCTAGCTGACGCTCTCGCCGGCCCTAGCCTCATTTAGCGTGATAAATGCGTGATTGTGTTTGCAGCCTGGTGTTCTGGAGTCGGTAGCCGCTGATAGCTGGCGCTACCTGGCGCTAGTGAGACACTACCTGGCGCTATCCCTTGATAAATAAGTGCACAAAAAAGTGCCAAAGAATGTTTTTACTACCCCTCTTCTCCAAAAATGCCCTGTACTTATGATGGATCATTTTTACAGGTGAGGTACGTCATTTTTCAAGTTTGGAAACAACAGCTCCCATGCTCCCGTGCCAGTTATTTAGCGCACCGTTTGTCAAATGACATAGTCATGGCAGACGACTCTCATTGGGGGGGGGGGTCATGCAGCGGGGCATCCCCAAAGTAGAAGGGAACAAAACAAATTCCCGGATTTTGTTCCGCTTCAAACTACAAGCATTTATCACTGTGGAGTGAAATGAACTATTAGCGTGTTTTCTCATTCTGGGTAGAACAACAATGGATAAGGCAATTTCACAGAAATAATCTATCGATTTGTTAAGGTTTTAAATGGAATATTGTATTGTGGAGGTTTTTTGCAATCTGTTTGCAAGAAGAGGATGAGGACTTTAAATAGATTGAGTCTTATTGTCTTCTCATATTACAGACAAAAAGCATTGTCACTTGATGGCTTACTCATGAATGTGGTAAAGCAAATAAAATAGTTTGAGTAATCAAGCTAAATTAATAATATGCTTATTGTGGCACAATGAAGCAAAGGAAATTTGAATGCTGGCATCAGTCCAAATGAGTTATTAAGAGCGTTATGACTGTCAGGAGACTTACTTGGGGATATTGCAGTCAGCAGGCAGTTGAAATCCACCTCAGGGTAATAATGAACATTTCAAATCGATTAAGAAAAATGTGATTATTTACACTGTACGCCTTCATAGGAATGAAATTATTCTTGTTACCCTGCCCAATTAGAGCTAGAAAGGCTGAAGAAGAAATGAATGCACTATAAAGTACAAAGTCAAGAGGCAAAAAGTCTGGCTTGTCCATGTCACTTAATTAAATTATAAAAATGCCAGGTCAACCCTATAATTGGGAATGACATTTCTTAGAATAATCTAGAGAGTCTGACATTCTGACATTAGGATTTCTTGGAATGAAAAATAACAAATGTTATACTTCTACTGGGAAATGCACCTAAGTTGAATCTTTATCATACAGTATTTACAGAATGACTGGAAAATGTGACTTTATAATAGAGGCAATAAATAATCATGTATATAGCACTATACACACAATTTTAATTAGTGGCTTGGTTTCTGTGGTTTAATAGGTTTACAGCTTTGTGTGACTGTCAGTGCTCTAAACAATCAAAGCAAGAATCTTGCTATTAGAGCCGGCTTGTTATCATTAGAGATACTAGAATATTTTGCTTAACCAAATGTGTGGAAGCTAATAATTAAGGAAAATGTCTACTTTCTAACAAATTAGGCACATTTGTATCACTATTTGTGTTGTCTCACACTTTTTTTTATTATTTACAAAAGTACTTTTTATCCTCGCCAGAATTATTCCATTGGCAAAAAGCAGGGCACTATTCTGAATAGATACCTAGATCCCGATGGGTTTCACATTTTTATAATAAGCAAACTGGCAGCACTTTTTAAAATAATTAGCAATACCCCTTTTCCGTTATGTGCTAAGTGTTTTTTTTATATTGAAGCCTTTGCAATAATCAAATTGCAATATTCATAAGACACTAACGGGGCGCAGTGTGATGGTCTAATGGTGGCCATATGGCTTCTGGGCCGTGCAGTAGCACCCACTGGTGCTCTCTGGTGATGAATAATTCCCCCAGCGCACCAAAATAAAATAAGAAAGGTGGAGCAGCCAGAGCTGCTCACAGCATGTCTGGCCTGCAGCAGAGAGCAAAGTTCAACTCACACAGCAGCACTGACAGGCTAAAGAGACAAGAAAGCCACCAGTCTTACACTACAAGCTAAACTGCTACATACAGAATCAGCAAGTCAACGCTTTCTCGTATATAAGCTCCATATGCTTGTCTAAAGAATGCTGCTCTCCACGTTAGCTGAAACATGTTGTGAGCAGCTCTGACCATGCCCCCCTTGTGCCAAGCATAACTAAGAGTCTTTGTAGCTTAAATATGCAAATTAACATTGTTAAAATGATTCTTCTATTTTATTAAACATTGCTGGTGAGCTACAAGAAGTTTAAATGAAACCAGAAAAAACATGTAAATGAAAAAAAATAAGACAACAATGAGTCATTTTTCTCACAGAGAACTCTGGCTGTCTAATTATTGCTTTAGACCTTTTGTTGTTGACCCATCTCATTCCAACTTATCACTGTCATTTTCTTTAGGAAAATGTGGCAGCTTCGACGCTAATGATTAATATTTGTGCAAAGTGAAATGATGCAAAAGAAAGTAATTTTCCTGTTTTGAAATCATATCATGTTTATTGTAAGTCAAGATGACTTTAGCTGAGTGCACCAAGACTTTATAGTTAAAAAGATAAGCTACATGTAACCGATCTTAACGGTGTTTCCAGACAGCCAAACAAATTAAAAATACTCATAAGATCTGATGAAGGTAAGAAATACCTTATACATTCAAATAGAGAAAATAATCATACTGCTTAATAAAGCAGATGCTAAATTCATTTTTTGTCCCCAAATAACTCAAGCCCCATAGCCACTCACATAACACATTAAACAAAGTGGGGAACTGAACAAATATATTGCAATAAAATGTATTATTGATGTAGATGCAACCAAGGGCAGAATTAGAAAAATATAACATGATAGGAGTTGTTAGTGTTGATACATGTGAACCAAGTTGTGTCTATATATACATTAGAAAATATGAATAATGACAACTGATCATGGAGAATAAATATTAAATAAATGGTAGTGATGTTTGGATCTTCCTTAAATTTGGATGTGTCATTTTGTCACAGCTGTCCCCAGTTGTGAGAATAACATGTGTATAGCCATCAGCTGGATTTATAGCAATATCCCTCCACATGCATTGCACATGGTTCCCCCCAACTGCTGACTGGATCAGGCCCCAAGCCTCCCCTTGAAAGCCACAAACAGGTCATGCTTTGTGGATCTTTTCATAGCTAGATCTATATTACCTCACCTGTGTTTCTGTGTGGAGATCTGCAAAACCTGACCTGTTGGTGACTCTCAAGGAGAGGCTTGAAGAACACTGATCTAATGGATGGCCAGTATAACTGACCATTTTATAGAATCCCTTCCCCATCATTGATATTGATTATTCACCCTAAACCTTTAAAGTTTGCCAAATCTTCTTCAGTTTCTAACCTTTTCTCATGCTACTCCTCCACTACATGAAGTAGGAGCCCCTCCCCACCATCAAGTGATACCATGGAATGGAATCGCTGCCTGTCCCTCAATCTTCTACCATTGCTTTTGTTCCCCCACTAGTTACCCTATCTCCATTACTTTTTTCCTGAGTAGATGCTCCTAGTACAACGGAGAACCAAAGTTTATTCAGTTTAACTTCTGGTTTCTCAACAACATTATCTAGTCTTCAACTGGTACCTGCACTGCTATATTAATTATTCTGATTATTCTGGAAGATAGTGTTATTGTTGTATATCCCCCATACCAGTTGTACTAGCCTCCCTGCCACAGCAAATACCTAGTTTGTATGTAATATACCTGTCAAAATAAATCTTACTTCTTATATTTTCTTTTTTAGTGTTCCTCACCTCATAAACTTATCACACTACCCAATGGTAGAATTGTGTACTGGGAGGCCCATTTTCTAGTGTATCCACATCCAAGTGTATTTTATGTTCTTGGGTTCTCTGACAAAAAATATGTTCATTGTTGAGTATCATCAGAGAAACCTGACTACATTGGGGCATAGTAGCTTCCTGCATATACCATGCATGTAAACAATGCTGAAGTTGGAATGCCACGAAAAATCATGGCTTATATCCCAGTGATATTCCCTTTTTAAGTAGCTTTTTAAATAGCTAGTCCTTTGAAGCATTTGGGGAAGGAGGGCTAACATCTGCTGAGTTCAGAAGTGGAACTTGAAAGGACTGGCTATTTATCTTGGTGAAATTCCCTTCTGGATTGATTGGAGAATTGGGGTGGCCTATACCAACCCCTTCTCCTATTCATTTCTTTTGTTCAAAATACATCTTAATCTGAATGTAAAAAAATACTGTAGGAATTAATCCAATTACCAAACTGACTTTTGTGAGATAACATTCACGATAACTGTCAAGAGCCTATATTTTGGAAAGGTAACTTAAATGAGTGGTTTGCTATGGTGTAAGCAAAAAAGCAGCTTAAGGGTGCCATTTCGCCCTCAACATGCTTGTAACCTTTTGTCGGGAGATCACTTTTTTTACAATCTATTGTTTCTTATCTTTATTTCCTACAAGCTGGGTTTAGAGATGAGATACAGAGATAGAGACTTTTTACACAAATTCAGAAAAAATTGTCCCCTAAGTGGCATGCTCACCACGTTTTAGTAAATTGCACCTACAGTATCTAATGTTTCCCACATGTCATGTAACTATGAAATTAAACATATCAGCAGGCAGGAGAGATCAGAATTTGAGTAAATAGGGGTATTCCTATAGTGTGAGAGTTCTTTACTGAGTATTATTCCTTCCTTATTTGTGGTATTTTTCACCTGCAAGTCTACAAGAGAATAAAACTAAATTTTACCAGCTAAAGTAGTAATGTAAAATGCACGTTTTAAATGTTTTTCTGTACCCAAGAATCTGTGATTCTATATCTATGGGAGCAATTAATTTCTGAGAATTTGCCTTGGTGTAACCATCCCATATGTGATAGATATCAGCTAGGAAACCACCCACATGTTTAACTTATAAGGGCTGTAAAAAAGTGTAGCACATTCTACTATTTTTCTACTATTTTCCTTGAAAACATCATGATCATAAACTGGGCATCTGAAAAAAAAGCAGTTGCCACTCTTGTGTCTTCCTAAATCTTGGGTGGTGAATCTCCTAAAAGGCAGAGACACCCTCCAAATGAAATGAACCCCCTATATATTTTGTAATAGTTGGTATTATTTTCAGTTAACCCTGATATTCTAATATGAAGATAAACAAAAAACTTTGATTATTCATACTTTATTCATATCTTTCCCAGTTGGAATAATCATTTCTGAACACTGATTAAAACAACACTATAGTCAAGTCAGCCAACCTTCCAATTTATTGTATGGCTGCCAGTCATGTGACAATTGGGTTTTCCGAGTGGGCTTGCACATCAAACCTGATTTGTTGCTGGTGATATCACATGACTGGCTGCCATTTTCTGCCACACATGTGAATGAGGGAGTGATGACTTGACAATAGTGTCCCTTTTAACTTGTTAGGACTGAATTACATGGTAACAATTAGCAAGCAACCCTAGCAATTTATTTAGTAGTGATTTTGCCTAGTAAGTACTAGATACAATAATATTTATACATTTACATTGGACAGTGTAGCCAGGCAGTGGTAAAAGCAAGCAGGATGTTCGGCTGCATAGCTCGAGGCATCACCACTAGGAAGAGGGAGGTTGTGATGCCGCTGTATAGAGCCCTGGTGAGGCCACAGCTAGAATACTGTGTGCAGTTCTGAAGACCTTACCTGCAAAAAGGCATTATTCAAATAGAACGTGTCCAAAGGCGGGCAGCGAAAATGGTGGAAGGACTTAAACTTAAAACTTATCAGGAGAGACTTAAAGAACTTAATTTGTACTGGAGGAAAGAAGGGAGAGGGGGGACATGATTGAGACCTTTAAATATGTGAAATGATTCAATAAGGTTCAGGAGGGAAGTGTTTTTAAGAAGAAGCTTAATGATAGAACAAGGGGGCACAACCTGAAGCTAGTCAGGGGGAAGATCAGGAGCAATGTTAGAAAATATTATTTTACAGAAAGAGTAGTAGATGCTTGAAACAAACTTCCAGCAGAGGTAGTTGAATAATAAACAGTCAGTGAATTTAAACATGCCTGGGATAAGCACACATCTATCCTAAGATAAAGAGTACATACAGTATACACATAAGGGCAGACTAGATGGACCGTATGGTCTCCTTCTGCCGTCAACCTTCTATGTTTCTATGTTTACAATTCAAACAAGAATGAAAGTAATAAAAAACATATAATATCGTATTTTTGCCATATAAGACACTCCCCCCCCCCCCCCCAAAGCAGGGGGAAACTGTCAGTGTGTCTTATCGGGGTGAATGTAAAAAAAGGAGAAAAAAGTATATTTACATATTGTAATCCCATGTTGCTGGCAGCCCGGGAGGTCAGGCGATGGATGAGGAGTGTACCCACCACTGCTGCTTCTCTTCTCAGGTATGACGCTCACCATACAATAACACCTGGTCCATGCAGTGGGTGGGCATGGCCTGCATCTACTGTCCTCATTGGACTCTAGCTGCAGGCTAGGCCCACACACTGCATGCTCCTGAGAAGAGAAGCTGTAGTGGCGGTGGGGACAGCGTGCCGCCGATCATCCATCACCTGGCCTCACCATATGTAAGTTTACTTTTTTTTTTGTTCTGCCAGCATCGGGAAAGGGGGGGTCAATGCCACATTGCCTATGGGGAATGGGAGAGACGAATGCCTTATTGCCTATGGAGAATGGGATGGGGAATATCACATTGCCTATGGGTAATGCGAGGGGGGAATTCCACACTGCCTGTGTGGAATGGGATAGGGGAATGCCACATTGCCTATGGAGAAGGGGATAGGGGAATGCCACATTGCCTATGGTGAATTTAAGAGGGGGATGCCACACTGCCCATGGGGAATGGGATGGGGGAATGCCACATTGCCTATGTGGAATGGTAGGGGGGGAATGCCACACTGCGTAGGGGGGATTGGAGGGGGGAATGCCACACTGCGTATGGGGAATGGGATGGGGGATGCCACATTGCCTATTGGAAATGAGATGGGGGAATGCGTCCTGGAAAGAGTGGTTTTAGGTCCACAAAAGTGGAGATTTTATAAAAAAAAAAAAGGAAAGCGTATTGGAAATTTAGGATGCATACTAAAATGCCATGGAGTCTAAAGTCATATATATGTTGCATGATCCTTGGGTTTGCGCATATGTTTTAAAGTGCACCTATACTCAGAGGGAAGTTTATGTTGTCACCTTCCATCCCCAGCCCAGGGCCCCAAAACAACCTGTGTTTCTTTTTTTTTACTAAAGACTTTGCCCAATATTGATAAAAAGACTATCAGGAAGTAGTATTATGGTGAATGGCTGGCCATATTCTAATTAAGTATATATAAGATGATATGGAGGGGACTAGGTATAAAGAAGACACCCACCGGCCAGTTCATAGACCAGTTCTAATTGAGAAATGAGAAACTACTGGAAATAAAGGAATATATGGATAAAATCAAATTGAAATTAGAACAGTACAAAGAAACACAGCCCTTGGAGATAATGATGGAACAGGTAATAAATAAAGTGAAGAAGTTGCAGAAATACATTTTAAAAGTGAAACAAAGGAAATTTGCTCCTGAAAAGAAAGGCTATGATACAGATAGAATATACTCCTGGCCATGGTTTAGATCAGATAGGAGACTATATAGGGAGAATCCTAAATCTATCCTTAAAGTGCTCTACATCTGGTTCCTCGGAGAGTGATGATACCCTGAATCTGCATGGAATAGAATCTCAAAAAATGGATTGAGTACCAGAGGAAAATGGAAGAAGCACTGCGGACAGACCCAAGGCACAGTGGGCGCTATAGAAGGGTAAGATGCAAACATAAGTCAAAGATACTTATTGAGGGAGATCTCAATAGTGAATCTCTCGTACACCAATCCTGACAGAAGAGCAAGAAAAAGTTTTGTCTAAAGGATTGAGTTTTGCCACATCCTCAAGTGTCAATGTATTCAACACCATAGTGTAAGAATTTGTTAGATCCATAATTTTTAAGGAAACACTTTAACATGATAGAAGAGGAAAGATAGGATGTAGTGCAACATGATATGATTTCTCCTGAGGTAGAAAAGGCAGCCATCTTTCTATGGCCCTTCTTATAGATTATTTGCAAGTCGGGACATCGGAAGCAGGGACCAGATCATAGGGCTCAAGTTACATCCCGCTTCCAGATGCTAACTCCTCGCATCTGCCATTTTTTTGTTGAAACCAAACTTTAGGGGGTTTGCTCATCTCTACTCATGATACATTCTCCATGTGTTGAGAGTGGTGGGGCAAAAGCATCAATATGCTTCATTTCTTTTTTTTGCAGCAATTGATCCTTTAACTACTCTTAGTAAAAGGATTTGGGGTTGGGAAATGTTAACTAGATGATTTGTTTTACATAAATTATATATATTTTTGAATGTTTTGACATTGGAGGTTGTGCTAATTATTTATGAACACACAAAACAGTGCAGTGTTGTTTTTTGTTCTAATTTTTCCCAACAAATTACTTGCGCTTACAGGGGAGGTGCATCATTTTTAGATTGACCTAAGGATTTTTGTATGTTTGGAAACAACAGCACCCTAGGGGTGTGTGCTTTCTTTCCCTGCATAGTCTATAGGACGCTATGGATTGAACTTAAAAATAAAATAACTTTACCTCATTGGAAACATAATGTATCTCACTTATAAAATGCCCATTGCACATGAAGGTAAATTGAAAAAAATTAGAAAAATATTTTTTTATTGCCCTACTTTGCGTGTTACAATTAAAGCAGCTCGGACCCTTGGCATGCTGGCCATGGAATCTAAAAGACTCCAGGGCCCACCACTAGCCAGCCTCTGGAACATCCTAAATCAGGATGCCCTGTTGTGTAAAACCCTAGGGTCACTGGTAAACTCACCTTTACCCAGGGTTCCCGCAATGTTATTTTTCCAGCTGCTGCATCCCTGTAGCGATGCTCGCTCCCTTGCCCAGCCATTCATATAGGCTGGGTGTGGAAGTGCGAGCACTCAGCATAAAAAGGTCAGTCTGCAATCTCAAAAGTACCAGAGGGCATGGCTTTGGGATTAAACAGCCCACCACTAAGGCAACAGGTACTTGGGTGGGGAGGGTGAATGGGGGGGCTGGGGGAAGAATTTTGTTCTGCTTTAAAAAGCTCACTGAGATGTAGGTTGCAATTCACAGTCAAATGTGCACCCAAAGTTAAACCTCCTTCATTAAGTAATTAGTATGACCCTCACAAATAAACAAATACATATTTTTTCTCTATATATACAATGGTATACAGAAGAAAGTGACAAAATGAGGTGTTTCTTGTATAGCATCATGTCTGACAAAAAGCATTCTGGTGCTCTTACCTTTCAAATGTACAAAAAGGTATTGCCGTATTTTGCCAATTTCTACTGCTTACTATGGCTAACACAGTACAAAACATTACTACTACCGATATACTGTATGGTTAAAAGTAATGTTAAGGAGGATTACCATAGTTGTTGTCATAGAAGATGATAAATCTCTGCCAGGCATATTCGGTGACGACTCTTAAGATAACATCATTCAGATAGACTGGAGGACGGACAGCCAATGTATAGTCATCAATCCTGTTCCTTCTGTTAAGTCCACAACTACTTCTTGGCGTCCTTGCTGTAGATCGTTGCATGAAGAGGTGAGGAATATGCATGGCATCTGCCAATGCCTGCAAGGACCCCGCTGATGCACATCCGATGGAGCTGACGAGGGCCAGTATGCCTTGGTTCATAAGGTCACAAGCTGAAAGAAACAAAATCATATTTAGTATGACACTGACATATGCCCGCAAGGCTAATTTTACTTAAAATGTCTGATACATATATGCCAAATGGAATAATGGAAGACATCTGCAATTATTGATAACATTTTGCAAGAAGATTCTCCAAGGTGTAAGCGGGCCTATGTATTTTTCATGTCAAATTATCTAACAAATCATACTATACGGAATTTGATAACACCATACACATACAGTACACATTTTCTATGCCTGTTTACAAGCGTGTATAAAAAATTATATATACAGCATAGATGCAACCCTATCCTACAGGTAGAACGATTGAATTCTGCATCTGACTCCACCATAGGTTCTTCTGGTAATACTTTGCCCTGGTCTTTGGCACCACTTTACTGCTGTTACCAGGTCCAGGTCATCTGGCAGTGATAGCAGCTTCAAGCAACTCAGAAGTTGACACGGCCAATGGGTTAGGCAAATGTCTGACCAGAGCTCTACTAGTTGGAGCAACACTGAGCTTGGATTAGAGAAATTGACTGTGAACCCAGGAATTTTATTTGGGGAGAGATCTGGTAGAGGGCATGTCAAAGATTGCATAGCTTCTGCATTCCTCCAGTTGCCCAAGTGGTGAACATGAGGATGTGACTCCAACAGCAACATCAGTGGGTATTTTCCATGAGTTTCTGGCTGTTCCTGTGCTGCTGATGAACCCTTTGTGGCTAGGTACCCACATCCACATATCCAGAACTGTGACAGCTTGCTTCTCCTTATCTTGAGATGTGCAGCTTGGATGCCCCCTCTTCTGCCTCCCCCTCCCCTTTGCTTCTTAACTTTCAGTGCTTCTCTTACTTGTTACATAGTCACTGCCTGGTTGATCATTGTCACTAAGCACCCCCTAATGCAAACAGTAATGATGCTGCACTCAAGAGTGCTGCATATCAGCACTGTGCTCCACCAGGTCTGGGAGAGGGGGCTGGACCTTTTGATCACCACCACAATAGATAGAGGTGAGCATTATTAGCTGATAGTGGGGGAAAACCAGATATTTATGAAGTAATAGTTAGTTTGGGTGAGATCTGAATGTCCTTTGCAAAAATCTATTAAAATAAGTCTACTCAAATTCTGGATGCTCCATAATGTACTCTTATTTCCAATTTATGCTGTAGAGCAATTTCTTTACATATATTTGAGTAAAATGGTCACTGAAAAGGGTCACTCAGTGCACAGATAAAAGTAGGTTGCACTAAATCACTAAATTAAAAGATTGTATGATATCCATCAAATACAGTATATATATATATATATATATATATATATATATATATATATATATCCCTAATAAAATTCTGTCCTAATGTTTTAGTAGATATCTTTTATCTGTGGTGAGGAAATTGTCTCTAGGCATCAATTTGCTCATTATGTTTTTCTGCAATATTTGTTCAATTCATAGCAGGGCACTGTTTTCTCCATAAAAAAATAAATGCATAACTATATTCTAGATCTAAATCTCAGCGGAAGGAGAGTCTTGATTTCTGAAAGCAATTTCCCCTCTATGTCTGTGTGCTAAAATAATTTGACATGTATGAAAAGGTCTAAATAGTGGCAGCAATTTATGCTATGTAAACTAATAGGTGTCTTTATGTGTTTAATGAGATCTCCAGGAAATAGCTGAAGTTCTGATGAAAAGAAATGCGTTTCTTGCATGATTTTATTCAGATTATATCTTCTACAGCAAATATTAATTTAACAATCATTGATATTGGCTAGGCTTGGCCGTTGGTAGCCACATCATTTTGATAAATCCAAATCTTTGCTTATATATACGAAGGTAGACAGAAGATAAACAAAATGCAAACATTTAACAACTGAGTTTTAAAAAGTTCAGCGTCCAATCATATTGATTTTTAATTTTCTGTCTACAGTTCATGCTTTTATGCAGTTAGGCTATTTATGTTAGCACATCTGCTATTTTATATAGGGCACTGTCTCTCGAACTGCAGTACACGTACCCCAGGGAGTACTCAGCAATGTTCAAGGGGGCAACAATGGATGGGGGGGTCTGACAGGTCTAGTATATTATTTTAACAGTAAAAGGTTATTATTTCTTGCTTAAGAAAATGCTGCAAGACCCATGATCTACTTAATTTAGTAACTTTGATATTTGATCTCATACTTGGGGGTACTTGGTGGTACCTGCCTGTCGTTAGGGGGGGATACTTGGTGTAAAAAGAGCCACTGGCGTAGGGCACTGAATGAGGTAATGATTTTGCTTTATTTTGCTTTAGCATTTAAGGATGCTGGTCAGTGTAGTGAGACAATCCATGATAAATTGAACATTTAGCCTACTTTCTGCTCACTTAATGCTGAATGTCAGAGGCCATGGCTTTTAACCAACAGCATTTTGCCTTCTTTAGCATCAGCATCCCAGTATCAAGTGAGCAGGCTTATTTAGCCTTTTGCCTGGACTGTTCCTTTAAAGTATTTTTTTATGAAAACTTGCATATGCTATGTAGACAAATACATCTCTTTATACACTAGGATGATAAAATGTTCCAAAGTTAATGCAGCTCAAATAGGCCTAATCTCAAAAGGTTTGGAGACCTGAGTGCACAAAACCACGGGGATGCTGCTAAACCCAGACAAACAAGTACAATAATTCATCCATAGAGCTTTCAGCAAACTCCAAAATGTAAACATAACTTTTACTGTGTAAAACCATCTTACATAGGGACCAAAGTCGCGGGCAGCGACACGTTTCAGGGGAAGCACCCCTTTCATCAAGTAGCGGTTCTGAAAGCTCTATGGATGAATTCTTTTTACACTAGCCTTTACTGCCCTCTTGATACTGACCTGGACTTTCAAACCATAAACAGTATATCATATTGTACAATCATGGCTATGGCAAAGGCAGACCTACAATGGCTATTTGCCAGAAAGCAGCCATAAAAATGAAATGTATACAGTTTTTCTTTTATATTTAGCTTCACCAAGGAAAGACATTCCCACACACACATTGGGTATAGAATATTTGATAAAAATTGTATTGCATTATGCTGGTCAGTTTTGCATGAACAGAGCTCTTCGAGTAAGAGCACTCTTGTTAGTGATTCAAGGTCTATGGTTTTGCATTAGATATTAGCTGCAGTTGCTTTGGATAATGACTATGTAAGGGATCCATGATAATTTAGCTCTGTGTGCATTTACATTTCTATGTGTATATTTACATCACTGATAAGAGTATTTACTTTTTTTCTGGCATATAGTCTAGTTCCAGGTTTTACCTTGATAGTTAAGGTATACAGCTATGTCCTCACAGATTTGCTGTATGATGTGTGCCCTGAGCTTCACAACAATTTCCTATATTGTCTTAAACTTTAAACTCAGTTATTAGATGTTATCTAGCTTATTCCATTATAGTCATGCGGGAGGCTTGCAAAGGAATGCTATGTTAATGAAGCCTTTCTAAGATTAGGATCTGGATATAGCCCTGAATAGAATCTTTAACCTAACTCTATTGCTAAAATAAAAGTGGACATGTTTGTCCATTGATGTCATTTGTAGGTAGCGTGCTATGTTAATGTACTTTTGTCTACTGAAGATAATTTAAAAATCAGCACATTAATATAATCTTGAAGAGATTAGCTGGCAAATATTTAGTATTTATTTTATGTTCTTCTGACTTGATGGTAGAGGATTATAAATGATGCGCATCATTTTATTTCCATGCTGTTGATAAGACCCATTTGTAGCTCAGAACAATTGCGGTGAAATGTCAATGAGCAGGAACACACTCTTCTTAGCAGGTTAACGTGAAAAGCTTCTGGAACCTGCATTTTGGTAATTATCTGAAATAATTCAACTGAAAGTCAGCTCAGTAAATATATATATATATATATATATATATATATATATATATATATACACATAAACACACTAATTCTACAAGATAATTTACTATAACCTTTAATAAAGTGTTTTTAGAAAGCATAGCTTCACGGAAAAACCATTGTAGTAAGTGTATCAGTACTGATATGTGGTAAACTCCCACATATGTTACCCTTTGACTGACATTCACACCGTGATAGTATAGCTTGCAGGACACTGTAGGGATACAATTACTCTGGTTTTAATAATTTATTGGTAATAAATACAGGAATAAAAATGCTTGGCATTCTAAGAATGACTAATAAGTATAAACCACCAACAGGCAGAAAGGATCTTGTGTTTCACTTACTGTTCTGTTAAAGATGAAAGTGGAATTGTATTGGTAGTTTCCATTAAGTTTATAATCACTTACAGCACTAAATGTTTAAATATGTTTATTTGTGGCAGCCAGTTATTTCAGATATTAGTCAAAGGTCAGATTAAAATAATTCTATAGTGTAAAATTACAAGTGAAGCCCTATTCAGCAGCTAAAACAAATTGGAAACTCACCTGTTCCAGGCTTTTTTGCTTGATGCCCCTGGAAGCAGGGCAGGGGCAGACTGGCCAAAGGGAGACCAGGGAGAATTCCTCATGCACTGCACTGCTTTTGGGTCAGCTGGGCTGCTGCTTAGTACACCTAGGCTAGAAACTACTTCAATACTATTGGCTCATAATCATGTCCACAATATACACAATACTAGAGCTTCAGTATCATTGAATTGGCTATGTCCACCCCTGTTCATGACCAGTCTCTGCAATGGTATAGCCTCAAACTTGGAAGCACCCGGGCTGAGCAAGGGGTTTTATGGGCTACTCATGGGTTGGTCAGGCAGATAAAATCACTGATTTTTGGCCCCAGTATCTTTGGGTCTCCAGCTGCCACTGCCAGGGGTTATGTCTCCTGGTTCACAGGGAAACTAACCTAACCTACCTGCAGACATCATCAGTGAGCCCTGCATTAGAGAGATACTGACTATTACCTAGCAAAGCTCTGTCCATTGAGGGACAGTAAATAGTGGTACACATGTGCAGAATCCACAGCTCATTTAATAAAAGACATGCTTGACTGAAGTGCACAGATACTTCCTGCCTTCCATCATAAAGGATTTAATGCTTGGTTTTGCTTAGTTTTGGCTTCTTAAAGCAGACCAAATATTAATTTAACAACAATGATCGATATTGGCTAGGCTTAGTCATTAGTAGAGCAAGTTTTAAAAAAACTAGTTCAGTAAATTGCACCACTAAAGCCCCACTTGGGCAATCAGTGACATAAACTATTTGATACGGCTAAACTCAATGCTGTTGATGTTATGTTATAGCAAGCAGATTCTATGCTGCATAACTGCATGGAAGCGGTCATCTTGCCACATACATGAGTTCAGCTTATGAAAACCCAATCCCACAGTCAAAATAGCCTCATATATCAGTGCAGTCCTCTTTTATTTCTAGTACAATTGGAACATTTTGGAAAATACATATATTTACACTGATATGTGGTAGATTCCGCAATGAACAGTATTGTAGCAGCTTTCCCCTCACACACACACACACAATCCCTCTAGCTGTTGGTTATTTCGTGTGTTTATATAACATATTACAGCTGCCCGTGTTTCAGAGGCATTTATCTCTCAGTTTGGTGTGGGCTGCTGCAGGCACAGCTCTCCCCTCATGTTTAGGCGTGTGACAAGATAGCTGCTCCCATGCAGTTCCGCGGGAAAGAATCGGCCTGTTATTCCAGAACATCTGCATGGAGTTAAGCCCTCTAAAATAATTTTTGCAAGAGGAGGGCTTTGGAAAGCTTTACTTATTTACTAAACTTTCCTTTTTGACTTTTGGTCCACTTTAAAGGTCTTTATCTGTAGAGGCATGCCCCAGGTGCCCCAGCGGAGTGTTAAAAGGGTCATAAAGTCATTTTTTACTGTTAGTCTACTTTAAGGATTTACCGTTTTATCAGTCAATTACTGCAGCAGTCCCCGGAAGCTGAGACTAGTCCCTGTCAAAAATGGAGGCTGGGACCATGTGAGTATTTTTTGTCCACTAAAATGGGCTTAGTGGGGTGGTTAGTGATATGAGAGGGTTTCTAAATGCTTTAAGTGCGCTTTAAGCATAAAGCATAGCGCTATTTGCTAAATACCAAAAAGCTTTCATCATTCAAATAGCAAATGTTTGCTAATAAATCAGCATATCCCCATATTTTTTTTATTTCAGTGTGACACAGATTGCATTATTTTATTACAACCAATAGACCTAATATGTCATTTATGCAGTGAGCCTCAATGTGTGTCCTAGGACTACAGCCTCATGTATATTCTATGTGTGCATGTCTCTTTTGCATTCGATATATACGTTGGAACAATAAAATATTAATGTGACAATATCCCATCTGTTGTACCTGCCCTGTTAGGCCAGCACATTAGGATCGTAAAGCTGGTGCTAAAGCATTTTTCTTGATCCTGGACGTTCACAACAAAGCAATGCTCCGCAATAAGTGCTTCCCATTAAAAGGCATTGGTTTCATTTTCAGAGGCTGGCAAGCTTATTTTGTTTTAGTTACTAACACCAATGTCACCTTTTTATAAGTAATCTCTGTTGCAGAGTGTGAGCGCTGGAGTAAAATCCTGATAGATTAGTGATATAACAGGAACTGGCTTAACTGGAACATGAATGCAGTAAGAGAATGTCACCTTACATGGTGGCTAAACACAGACAGGAAAAAGAAGGAAGTACCAGAGAGCAACTGAAAGAAGGAAATACAACACAGCAGTAAAATGCATAGAAACTACAGCTGAGCATTGGTCACAGCACCATCTAGTGCCATAAATTGTCATAGCTGTAAACTGCATTAAATCTAGCAAAAGTCACTTCAGCATAGACTAAGCAGGAAGTCTTTTGTAACGTTTCTCCAGCAATCTCTAATGTATATTAATAAAAGACAATGTCAATTATTAATTGGTAAAAATGTTTTTAATCCTTTGCTCATTCATTGGTTGAAGGGGTAGCTAGAACAGTATTATTTTATTAAATATAACTCTATAAGGTGTATTGAAATTATTTATAATTTGTATTTATAAATTAATAACAATAACATTAAAGAGGCACATTACAGATCATGGGGAGTTAGTAAAAACTTCCCAGACCTGGATTACCCGGCCCCCCTGCCCCAGGTTACAAAATAGTTAATGTAAACGTACCTCTCCCATTGCATTGCGCTCGGCATCCCTCCACTCCCCTGTCGTCCTCCGTCGGCCAGTGCCATCTTGGAATCCCAACATGCACTGTGCCACCCCTCAGATCCCGCACATGCATAGGCTGCAATGACACTCAGCGCAGAAGAGCGAGATCTGAGGAACGGCACGGGACGTTTGAAGATAGGACAGCTACAGGTAAGGCCGGTTAGGCCTGCAGCCTTAAATCTGAGACGGCTAAGGGGGGCCAGGAATACTGCTGAGTGTCTGCGTTTTAGATTATGCCGACATCCAAAAGGCAATGAGGGAGGGTGGAGGATGTTTAGAGAGGAACATCAGAAAAGGTCTGATGTTCCTCTTTAAGACATTGTCCAGGTAAATAAAAAAAAAGCGGTATAATCAACTTTTGTCCCCCCCCATGCCCAGGGCTGGCTGTCTTATGTGATTGGCCGATCCACTTTCCGCATTGTCAGGCCCAATAGTCCGGCTCTTCCTCAATCTCAACGCAGATCTGCCCCTGCCATCATTCAAAGAAATGCCGGTATGCCCTCCATTGCAGTCAATTGGGGGGTGTACTAGTGTTACTGTGACTGCTGGCAGGGGCGGTGCCACGCTGAGAATTAGGAAGAGTTGGACGATCAGGTCTGGTGGCACGGGATGTGAATCTACCAATCAGGTAAGACAGCCAGTGTTAAACTATACGTGATCATCTGAGGCGAACAAACGGTGAGTATATCGCTTTTTTATGATTGCATGGACAGTGACTTTGTTTGATGTTATTGAAAATAATTTCTGTCCTTTTGCAACTTCATTTGCAGTGTTTTATTATTTCCAAGTAGTATCTCTATAAATAGTTAGCCTGCTTTCATTATTTACCTCACATTCACAGCCTTTGCTTTTATACACCCCTTTATGTTCACATTTCACTTTTATGTTATTCCTCCTCCCGCCTTATCCCTGATTTACCTCACAAAAACAAACTTTTTAATCTTCCAGTTACCAATAAGGGCAAGAAAGTCAAAATACTTAAAATAATAATTAAAAAAATTTAAAAAATCATTGAACTTCTACTCAAATGACCACAGTGGCCATTCACTCCTCGGGTATCCCAGCATGGGATGCCTGTCCACTATCTGCTCACTAGAATTGGCCAGATTCAAGCATTTTTACTTGCCTGGTTAATATTCCTTTATGCTGTATACATCCCCAGGTGCCTGTCTGCGAGCAATGGGGATCTTTGATTGGGCTGGAACAGTGTAACCCCAGGGATGAGAAAAGTTTTGCTGGCAGGTTCTCCTGGTTTTGGTCTAGGGTAAAAATTCCTATCTGGGCCTATTGGGCTTTTGGTACTCTTTAGCCTATTGTATGTTCTTCCAGTTAAGGTACCAACCACCAATCGATGGGATTCCAGGGCTACCCCACCTCTATGTCCTATTTGTATGAGGCTGCACACTGATGTATAAAAAATCAATTCATTTATTGTTCCAAGAGTTCATATAATTCATGTAGTACACATATGTAATATAAACATAGAAACCCACATATAACAATTACTTGACAACACATAACATTACATCATAAAATCAACAATCTAAAAACCTACAAAGTGGGGAGGACCTTAACAGGGCTATAATCAATCGAGATACACTTTAATAGTCCTGGCACCAGGATCTAATGTGTATTATATTTATGGCATATAGCCTATATAGAGAACATACAGGATACAGGCGCTCAGCAAAGTAAAGTGCAAGTGCTTTCTAAATGTATATCTCCTCTAAATCTAAGCTAATGAATCAATACAAGATCCATAAAACAAAAAATCAAAAAAGTGCCTAACTACATGCAGTGCTACAAGATCTCAAATCAAACTACTCTCACATGTGTGAAAATAAACATGCAAAATAATACGTGCTCAAAGTGCTAAGTGCAGAAAGTGACAAAATAACTATATCTCCTATATGCCTTTGTTAAGCGCCATGTATGTGCATGTAATCCATCATCATCATCATAATGATTCAAAGTGTTAATACAAATAGTAATTCGCCCTTCCCGTCCTCCCCACTTACCTCACCTACGCGCTGCGTGGTATACAACCACTTCTCCTGGGTGCCTGAGTGCTGACTGCTCACATCTACCTTTTATAGACATTGAGTCTGCGGGCCGGATGAAAGTGCCTTCACCTGTGTGTTCCTAATGAACCACATAGCGTTCGTGAGGGCGGACGTGACGCGGAAACCTCCCGCCCCACTTCCGCCCCCTGGAACGCATCATACATCGACTTCCTCTGTAGACTACAGCGCATGCGCAGCTTTCCATCGTGCTGACGCCTGCGCACTGGCCCCCATCCATACCGGACACCGCAGCCCCCGTGACACTTCTCAGCGCTGCGCAGTCCCATCATTCATAATGATGTTCTCTCCCTCCCATCGGGCCTCGCCACCGCCGGCATTATCCACACATATCTTTAAGATATCACACAATATTAGGGCTAAGTTAGAACATGACCTCAACCTATGCATAGCAGTCAGCTTACCTCAGCTGATGTTTAATTAAACCAACAGAATAGCAGCATAATTCCCTTACAAATAATAATAATCCCCACATTCCTTCTATGTTATATATCACTACATGTCCTACTCTCTATATTGTTTGTATTAATCAATCAATATATACTTATGTAACGGGGAGAGCCTAATGTCTATTCTATCGTTATATCTATAGCCGGATATCCAGCTCTATGTATTATCCACCGTGTTATCCACAGGGACTCCATAT
Organism: Gastrophryne carolinensis; assembly: GCA_027917425.1. NCBI lineage: Eukaryota > Metazoa > Chordata > Amphibia > Anura > Microhylidae > Gastrophryne > Gastrophryne carolinensis. Next base: position 222,579,682 of record CM051234.1, read on the forward strand.
ATACCCTAATATATTCATAGCAAAGAAGGAAATATACTTCTATCATCAATATTACTCCTATGGCTCCAATCTTCTTTCTTTAATCAGTCTTCTCATAGTCCATGAGGATAAAAGATGATGAAGCTGGAGAAAGATAGAAGTGGGAAGGAGGAGACTTAGGAAAAGAAAGATGATGAAGTTGAAGAATGATGAAAATGGAGATGGGCAGCTATACATCAGAGATAGAAAAGATGAAGGAGGAATAGAATGAGGCAGAAGACTGATTAAAGAAAGAAGATTGGAGCCATAGGAGTAATATTGATGATAGAAGTATATTTCCTTCTTTGCTATGAATATATTAGGGTATATATGGAGTCCCTGTGGATAACACGGTGGATAATACATAGAGCTGGATATCCGGCTATAGATATAACGATAGAATAGACATTAGGCTCTCCCCGTTACATAAGTATATATTGATTGATTAATACAAACAATATAGAGAGTAGGACATGTAGTGATATATAACATAGAAGGAATGTGGGGATTATTATTATTTGTAAGGGAATTATGCTGCTATTCTGTTGGTTTAATTAAACATCAGCTGAGGTAAGCTGACTGCTATGCATAGGTTGAGGTCATGTTCTAACTTAGCCCTAATATTGTGTGATATCTTAAAGATATGTGTGGATAATGCCGGCGGTGGCGAGGCCCGATGGGAGGGAGAGAACATCATTATGAATGATGGGACTGCGCAGCGCTGAGAAGTGTCACGGGGGCTGCGGTGTCCGGTATGGATGGGGGCCAGTGCGCAGGCGTCAGCACGATGGAAAGCTGCGCATGCGCTGTAGTCTACAGAGGAAGTCGATGTATGATGCGTTCCAGGGGGCGGAAGTGGGGCGGGAGGTTTCCGCGTCACGTCCGCCCTCACGAACGCTATGTGGTTCATTAGGAACACACAGGTGAAGGCACTTTCATCCGGCCCGCAGACTCAATGTCTATAAAAGGTAGATGTGAGCAGTCAGCACTCAGGCACCCAGGAGAAGTGGTTGTATACCACGCAGCGCGTAGGTGAGGTAAGTGGGGAGGACGGGAAGGGCGAGTTACTATTTGTATTAACACTTTGAATCATTATGATGATGATGATGGATTACATGCACATACATGGCGCTTAACAAAGGCATATAGGAGATATAGTTATTTTGTCACTTTCTGCACTTAGCACTTTGAGCACGTATTATTTTGCATGTTTATTTTCACACATGTGAGAGTAGTTTGATTTGAGATCTTGTAGCACTGCATGTAGTTAGGCACTTTTTTGATTTTTTGTTTTATGGATCTTGTATTGATTCATTAGCTTAGATTTAGAGGAGATATACATTTAGAAAGCACTTGCACTTTACTTTGCTGAGCGCCTGTATCCTGTATGTTCTCTATATAGGCTATATGCCATAAATATAATACACATTAGATCCTGGTGCCAGGACTATTAAAGTGTATCTCGATTGATTATAGCCCTGTTAAGGTCCTCCCCACTTTGTAGGTTTTTAGATTGTTGATTTTATGATGTAATGTTATGTGTTGTCAAGTAATTGTTATATGTGGGTTTCTATGTTTATATTACATATGTGTACTACATGAATTATATGAACTCTTGGAACAATAAATGAATTGATTTTTTATACATCAGTGTGCAGCCTCATACAAATAGGACATAGAGGTGGGGTAGCCCTGGAATCCCATCGATTGGTGGTTGGTATCTGTAGTGAGGGTCCTAGGGGCTAGCACCTGTTAGAGGTTACCGGTATTGCAGTGCAGTCCGTTCTTTTTGGATTAAGGTAGTTCTTCCAGTTAAGGGAAAGCCTACTTTTGAAGGAATTTTTGGAGGAGTGTTTTTGTGTGCCCAACTAAAGTCTTCAGGGTGCTGAGCTTATCTTTTTTTTATGTTAGCAAATGTGTGTTTTATGGAAGTTTTTTTATCTGCAATTGTTGCTATTGGCAACTGTACACCAAGATCTACAAAAAAAGAGAAACTAGTCCTGTACATACAAAACACTGCTGCTAAAGCAGGCTCATATTTCTGTGTATGGTATACAGAGTTAGTGTACAGTTTTTGGAAGCTGTTTTCACTACCTCCATTTATTGGAAGCTGTCTTCACTACTTCCAGCCTGTTGCTATTGGCAACTGCCAGTAGCAACAGGCTGGAGGTAGTAAAAAAAGCATCTAACAAACCCTAACATTACGTTAACATTAAACATTTGCTAACATAAGACAAAATAAAATATACACTGTAAAAAATGACAAGTATATGTTCGCTGTTCCTATCTGTATTCCTGTAGCCTTTCTGCCACAATAAATTCATAGTATGTAATGTAAGGTGTAACAAAGCTATTCAAAGATAAAGAGTTGCTTTAAAGTTTTTTACCCTTGTTTCTACAAAAATTATTCAAATACCTCCTGGAAATAAAGATCATATTTATGCTTTATATCAGAATAAGTTTTAGGATTAAACCGGACCAACAGTCTGACACAGTTAGAAAAGAAAGGTAGTGGACATTTTGGAGCTTCCTCTCCCAGCATCTCAGCCATGCTGCTGCCTGGATTTAACTGCCATACCTGACAATGCACAGTAACAGGAAGCCTAGTAGCACTTCCTGTTTGCTGGTGGCCTGCAAATGCATGAGCCGACATCTTGTTTCTAAAATTCCCTACAGCAGGAGATAGAAAAAGGTAAACTAATATTTATGTGCAGCAATCTAAATTGCCCTGGGGGGGGGGGGGGGGGGGATGCATATGAGCACTGTTTGTTGTGCTGGTCTAGTTTAAGTCATTTTGACTGTTGGACTGCATTAAATGGGCATCATTCAAAGGGGAAATGTTTTCTCTTTTTTGAATCATGTCTTATTTTTATTTTTTATTCATGCCTTAATGCCTTATTGTGAAATAAAGCATACATTTGGTCCTTAGTGTTTTGGGATATAATTTAAAGTGGACATACAGACAAAAATTAAATCCCCCCCCCCAATGATCAGTGGCAAATTCTGTTCCAGATGGCTTAACTCCATGAAGATGTTGTGGAATAGCATGCCCAACCTGCACCACACCTTACGCATGAGCATGGGGGGCCACACCAAACTAAAAAAGATATGTGGCTCAGAAAAATGGAGCAGCATTCCTGTCATCCTGCACACACACACACACACACACACACACACACACACACACACACACACATTGAATAAACAGTGAGTTCCCTGTGGGGGATGCTAAGTAACTATCCATGTCTATGGGGCGGCAGCAGCAGATTATTTGCAATGTTTGTAGGAGTTCTCTGCTTAAAACTGATTTTTTACTTCTTGCTAGAGATAAGGGATGATTGCACAGAGATGTAACGCAAATATGGTGGGGGGGGGGGCTGGGTTTTTTAGAATCAGGGCTTTCCAGTGTGTAGCAAGATGTTCACTCCCATGCAGTTCAAAATGTCATAGCTTATTGTTATGAGGGATCTTTGGGGGAGCAATTTAATAAGCTTTGATTTTTTGACTGGAGTTCCACTTTAATGCCCCATATTTTGAGATGACCTTGGTCACCTGGGTGGCTTGATTTTTGGCAGGCATAGCATAATGCATATTAAGTACAGACAGACATGGAGCAGAGCTTGAGAGAAGTTTCTTTTCCCTCTGATAGTGCCAAAAGGGACTTTTTGTTTATGTCTGGTAAGAGAAAGGCATACACACTAGTGTATATAGATAATTATAAAAGTAATCATGTAAATTGTAGTACAGTCCAGTTTCTTCAGTTATAGGTTTAATGCCAGTGGCACTTAATGTATCAGGGTTACCAAGCATAAAATAAAGAGAAAATAAGATTGGGGTGGAAGGGCAGAGATAACTATTAGATGAGCTGGCTGGATTGTTGTATTACTGCAGTGGAAGGTCATTTATCATAGCCAGAGAAAGGAGAAGAATTGTAATCAGCTATATAAGTAATGACCTCCCTTTAACTTTTAGAAAGTGTAATATAATAAGGATGCCATCAAGCAGCTATAGCATTGCATTGAAAAAGGACTGTTTTGGTAGAAAATGATTTTGTCGTTTATTTGTTCTATATTCATTTCAGCTTTTTATTTTAGAAAAAGTGGCTAGGTGCTTAAATATAAAATAATATATATATATATATATATATATATATATATTTTATATTTTTTCAGGATGTTTCTGCACGTGGATCCTACAAAAGGTATCACCTACAAATCACATACAAATCACTAAAGAAGTTACTGTGTTTTGTCGCACTATAAGACTATAACACTTATTTTCCCCATAGTGGGGGGGGGGGTCAGTGTGTCTTAACGAATGGATGTAAAAAAAATAGTAAATTCACATATATTGCTCCCACGCTGCTGGCCGAGCCACCACAGCCACAGGAGGCCAGAAGATGCAGAAGTAGCAGGCGGGTGGGCAGGATAATTGATCCCGTGGCAATCACACAAAGCAAAAATCTGGCTCTGTGGTGGGCATGACCGACACTTGCCTACCCACTGCATGGAGCCAGGTATGTTTGCTTGCGCAACAAGAGAAGAAGCAGTGGCAGGGACAGTGTGAATGGAGGATGGCGGGGACATCAGTTACCCTGTTTGTTCACCTGCTGCTCCTCCATCTTCTGTCCATGGCCCAGCCAGCAGCGCAGGAGCGATATATTTGTGAGTTTCCTTTTTTGTCTTTTTTCTTTTGTGGGGGGAAATGTCACACTGCCTATGGGGAATGGGAGGGGGGATGCCACACTGCCTATGGGGAATGGGAGGGGGATGCCACACTGCCTATGGGAATGGGAGGGGATGCCACACTGCCTATGGGAAATGGGAGGGGAGTGCCACACTGCCTATGGGAAATGGGAGGGGAGTGCCACACTGCCTATGAGAAATGGGAAGAGGGAATGCCACACTGCCTATGGGGAATGGGAGGGGGGAGGCCACACTGCCTATGGGGAATGGGAGGGGGGAGGCCACACTGCCTATGGGAAATGCAAAGAGGGAATGCCACACTGCCTATGTGAATGGGAGGGGATGCCACACTGCCTATGGGGAATGGGAAGAGAGAATGCCACACTGCCTATGTAAATGGGTGAGGGGATGCCACACTGCCCATGGGGAATGGGAGGGGGGATGCCACACTGCCTATGAGAAATGGGAAGAGGGAATGCCACACTGCCTATGTAAATGGGTGAGGGGATGCCACACTGCCTATGTGAATGGGTGAGGGGATGCTACACTGCCTATGGGGAATGGGAGGGGGGATGCCACACTACCTATGGGAAATAGAAAGAGGGAATGCCACACTGCCTATGTGAATGGGAGGGGATGCCACACTGCCTATGGGAAATGGGAGGGGAGTGCCACACTGCCTATGGGAAATGGGAGGGGAGTGCCACACTGCCTATGAGAAATGGGAAGAGGGAATGCCACACTGCCTATGTAAATGGGTGAGGGGATGCCACACTGCCTATGGAAATGGGTGAGGGGATGCCACACTGCCTATGTGAATGGGAGGGGGGATGCCACACTACCTATGTGAAATGGAAAAAGGGAATGCCACACTGCCCATGTGAATGGGATGGGGGTGCCATACTGCCTATGGGGGAATACCACAATGCCTATGGGAAAAGGGAGAGGGGGTGCCTCACTGCCTATGGGAAATGGGAGAAGGGAATGCCACACTACCAATGGGAAATGGGAAGAGGGTAAATATATATATATATATATATATATATATATATATATATATGTTACCTAGACAAAAAAGACCTTCTGGAGGTAATATTGTGACTGTTTCAGTATAATGGCACATTAATACGTATTTTACAGTTACAGCTCTTTACTCTGACATGTTGATATCTGTTTTATAAACTAAAATTACCACAATTTATACAATGAGTATCTGTCTTTTTACATCGCCTCTAGATATATTAGGGTAGTCAGCTTACTGTGATGGCAATATATATATATATTTATTTATTTAAAGTGGAACAAAACCTGGGAATTTGTTTCTTCCCCTGCTGTGTGAAACCCCACAAGAACCCCATCCTCCAACGCCGCATGCACAGTCTCTTGTCCAATGAGAGCAGTCTGCTATGACAACGTAATTCGACAGATGGCTCTCATTCTATTCAATAGGGAGCACACACTGCCACATCCCCTGCATCCCCATCCATGTGCACGCTCCTGTCCCAGCCTAAAGTCTAAATTGCTGGGGAGGGAGCGTGCTCACGATGGGGTATGCAGCAGCGCATTCCCTGTTGTAAACACCGCCTGACGAATACTGTTGTCATAGCAGGCAGCTCTCATTGAACGAGAGCCCGTGCATGTGATGTTGGAGTTTGGCGAGTTTTTGGGGCTTCCTGGGGGATCTCACACAGTAGCCACCCTTGGAATCTTTGGCAGCACCGATGTGAACAACAGCTAGCTTTTTATTTGAGATTAGTGCCGAAAAGTTTGCAGCACCGGGCGCTCTGGATGAAGAAGCGCCAGATGAAACCTGGTCAAGATCCCATAAAGCACAATGGGCAGAACTGGATTGAAGTATTTAATGCTTTTAATTAATATTACACACTTATTTGTACAGAAATTGCATTGTGACTTGACAATAATTGAAATGCAGGTCCGTGATGTCACAAAATACATTTTTGGGGAGGGGGGGTTAAATTGATTTTAATGACTTCTTTTGCTTAACAATATGTAAATTGGACAACAAGAACTAAGATAGAACTAATATACAGCCTAAATGCACTGTAAAGTTTGCCCTCTTTGTCCCCAGCAGTGATTTCTTGTAACTGTAATGATGAAACGCTGACCAGCACCAGGAAAATACAGCGCAGAAGAATTCAAAGTAGGTGGAAAGAACCATAAATATGCTGTTGAGTGCCGATAAAATGGCAGTCCAACGTGGCGCTCACTGGCACTGGGATAATCAGCAGCCAGGCCCAACAGGCACTGACATAGCCTGGCCAATACCTAATGCAACAATCCAAGCTAATTAATTAGTGTTCTGCGGAGCGAGTGCTACTGCCAATGTAGTCCACAGCACAGTGCCAGATCAGACAGAAATCCCCACGCTCCGGAACTGGTACTATAGTCACAAAAAAAGATGCTAAATGGTTCATATATATTAGTGAGGAAAAACTGTGAAACCAGGAAGCTAGTGATATTAGAATACATTATCTCTAAAAGATTGCAGTTTGTTCTGACCCCTGCTATGCTATAGCCTTATCATTGTAGCAGTAGGTGGCCACTGCCACATGTACCTCTGCAGTGCTATTGCCTGAGCTGATGAAAACCCTCATTGCGGTTAGAGAGCACATTGGGTGGGGTTTAGCAGCTCATGGGTTGGTCAGGGCAATTAAAATTTCAGGCTGATTTTTGGATTCAGTACGCCTCTTACAAGGGCTATTAGGTGACACTCTACTAAGCTGTACAAAGCTGGTATACTTAGCTGATGTACCAAAAGCAATATTGCCCATCAGGAATTTTTCAGGAAGTGTTCACTGCACAGGTTCTCCATTAAAAACATCAGCTTAAAGAGCAGTAGTTCCACCTTTCCCATTCTTTGGCCTAATCTAAAAGCATCTTGTATACTCCATCTGCATTGATCAAGGTATTACTAAAAAATTGTAATGTAAAATATTAACCTCTAGCTGTCCCTGTTCCCTATAACACAACTAGACATTTAAAACAAAAAATTGAAGAAAATGTATTAAGACAAAAACGTTTTCATGATAACCTTATATAAATAGTTGGTAACGTAACATTTGGTACATAGACGCTTGAAACTGTCAAAATGATTTTGCATCAAAAATACCTTATCTATTCCTTCAATGTATGCCATCTGTTGATGGGAAGTAAAGTGCAACATATAATATGGTTGCAGGATAATTGGCCCCTTAGTTCCTTGTCACCATCACGTTTTTGAAAAACAAAGACAAATACAAGAAAAGAAACCTGCCAGTTACGGGGAATACTGTATGGCTTATGAATTTTGCAACAGAAGCAACTGAAATCTCCCAGTATGAGCAGAGGTCAAGCAAATGACTGGCTCTTATGGATTTTGCACTGGGCATTCTATCAGTCCCATATTATCTGTCATGCAGTATTTTAGATTCCTGCTTCGCAGCGTGTTTACACCAGAAGAGTAGTAGATGTAGTATTCTTGCCTAAGAATGTTTACAATTTCTTAATATACCACAAAATAATTTGAAAACGACCCTATCCATTCATCTTTTGCCGAAACAAGGATATTTGTTTATTTAAATGGAGAGTTAAAGTATATAATATATATATAGCTTAAGTTCAGTTCATGACAAGGTATGACATAGGTCAAAATGCGGTGTAGAGCTACGCTTGCTGCAGGCAGGGTTGCTGTGTAACATTCAAGTCGTGGAAGGTTATCAGATGCTAGGGAAGAAGAGTTGATTCTAAGATAAAGCTAGAGTATTATAAAGTTGCATATATACATGTATATATGCAGCTTTATAATACTCTAGCTTTACATGTACTCTAGCTTTACATGTATATATGCAGCTTTATAATACTCTAGCTTTACATGTACTCTAGCTTTACATGTATATATGCAGCTTTATAATACTCTAGCTTTACATGTACTCTAGCTTTACATGTATATATGCAGCTTTATAATACTCTAGCTTTACATGTACTCTAGCTTTACATGTATATATGCAGTTTTATAATACTCTAGCTTTATCTTAGAATTAACTCTTTTCCCTAGCATCTGATAACCTTCCACGACTTGAATGTTACACAGCAACCCTGCCTGCAGGAAGCTTAGCTCTACACCACATTTTGACCTTAGTTTAGGCTCAGCATCTTAGTTTATAATACTGTACATGTACCCTAAGGGATTCTTCACAGAGTTCCTAATGGTAATAATCTGTGGTAGGTTACATAGAACCAATTACTATTCCCGGACTAGGTCCAGTCCAGGTACTGATACAAAGGACCCAGCTCACCCACCACACCTTTACTTATAAAAAATATATCACTTTTATTTATTACAAATATTTAAAAAGAATTTTCCATACACATTGATACAAAGTGGAATGTTAATTCATGCATATCATTCCTAACTGAATGCCATCATTGTTTAAACATTCTGGCTAACTCCCATATAATTTGCTTAGTCTTACTGGTCTGGACAAGGGCAAACATGTTTCGCCATCTCGGCTTCTTCAGTGCCCTGTAGTTTTAAATTTTGTGCCAACATGTCAGACCCCAGAGGAAATGAGGAGACAACCATTCAGTACCCACCGTCTGGCATCCCAATTGTATTGTATTATCAATTGTATTGTGTATAGATGAGATGTTGCTCAACATCTCATCTATACACACAGACTGCCCTGCATTGAGTGAGACATACTGTCCCTAACAATCGCCATTAGAAATTGAAGGATGCCTTAATGGCAGTTGAATCTAGTTGGATCTGAAGAATATCTGGCTATACAATCACGGTATCTGTCCAGGCCAATACAATTGGGAGCCAGACGGTGGGTACTGAATGGTTGTCTCCTCATTTCCTCTGGGGTCTGACATGTTGGCACAAAATTTAAAACTACAGGGCACTGAAGAAGCCGAGATGGCGAAACATGTTTGCCCTTGTCCAGACCAGTAAGACTAAGCAAATTATATGGGAGTTAGCCAGAATGTTTAAACAATGATGGCATTCAGTTAGGAATGATATGCATGAATTAACATTCCACTTTGTATCAATGTGTATGGAAAATTCTTTTTAAATATTTGTAATAAATAAAAGTGATATATTTTTTATAAGTAAAGGTGTGGTGGGTGAGCTGGGTCCTTTGTATCAGTACCTGGACTGGACCTAGTCCGGGAATAGTAATTGGTAAATGTTGAATGGACCAGCCTTCTCCAGACCCCCTGGTTGTTCATAGGAGGAGGGTCGCCATGTGGACAGACTAGTGTACCCCTGATGGGGACTCTACTCTGACCAATATAGAATATACAAGTAGGTTACATAGAAGTTATATGTACATTGCATCATGTAGAAGGAACTTAACAATGGTTATATTTGTGGGTCACCTCCTTCCAATGGCACCAGAGAATCTTCTGTAAAATACATTTCTTGCCATTGGTGACTAAACAGCAGCTAAGGTTAAATCTCTCCTATGACATCACAGACAACATTAAAGTGCCCTTAATGCTGCTCTAACGCAACAAAAATAATATAAGATATGTTGTGCGGAGTTGAGCTTTAAGTTGTCTGTTACTAAAGTTTTCCAATTTCCAAATGTATAATAAAAAAATGACTTAAACCGGGACCAACACCCGCTTTTCATAAAATGGGTGTTCTTCCACTCCAAAGGGATCCCAATTGCCAATTCCCCCATCGATTAATCCCCCGCAAAGCTTGTAAATATTAACTTAATCAGCACTCAACGGCAAAATGCAGCTTTTTGATAGGCCAGCAATTCTCCAATTGAATACTTCTGGGGGTACAGATACAAGCTGATTTAATAAAGCTACTGTATACTGGGCAGTGCTGGTTTGCTTGCTTGTCACAGCCTGGCATACACTGCACAGCAAAGGTATATTCGCCTAATGTCCTTTTGGCAAGCTTTCACACTGAAGGATACTCATATTTACTACTCTGTGCTTTCCACAGGGCAGCATGCTGGCTTCTTTTTTACTGGCAACGGAAGGGCCACTCCTATAGAACACAATAGGGGGTATACTTATTATATTGCAAAGTGAATTCCATATTGGGTACACTTTTGGGTGTGACTTGCAACCTCCCTTTGGTGAGCTTTTAACTTTACATCACAAAAATAATTCTAATATCTTTTTGTTCTAATGTTTTTTCCAAAAATGGACCTGCATCTGTGATGGGCCATTTGACAGGTGAGGTGCAGGTAAGGAGATTTTCTTCCAAGTTTGGGGGCCCAGAGTGTGCATCAGGAAGCAGGCTGCTGTAAAACTCACTTGAGCCCCATGCAATCCCCTTTCTGTCAACAGCGGCAGTGGCTGAGCTTGAAATAGTCCACGGCCAGGAGTGTCCTCACTCATGGGGAGTGGTGGCCATTTTTCTATGGGAATCGTGTGGGGCTCAGCTGTTTCGGCTGCTGCATCCTTTAGGTGAAGCAGGTTGATGCTCAGCAGCCCATCAAGCAGCTATTTTGTGTTCGGGCCAGACACCAAACTCAAACACGGGCTTCTGGCTCAAGTCCATTATTAGGACAAAGTTTTTGCAATTTTTTGTGGGAGTTCAGGTTCCCAGCCCTGAACTCCCACAAAAAATTGCAAAAACTTTGTCCTAATTTTCCCAGACAAAGCACCTTGACCTAAAATAGTGCATTTCCAAGGGTTAGGTACAGCATTTTTCCTATGAAGTAAAATATTTTTTAAGAATTTGAAATAACAACACACTAGGCCACACTAGAACAACCTCTCCAAAGTTTTCTTAATAGCACACAGGGAAGTGTTATTTTCAGATTCCCCCAAATATTATCCTTACCATGTTGGAAACTTTAATGCCTGAAAGCAGGCCCAAAGTGAACCTTGCTCCACCAAATACTCAGCAATACACTCCCTAGGTATCCATGGCTTTATTTGTACTGTAGATAGAGTAGATCGATAGCCGTCTCTTTTTCAGTCAATTTAAGGCATAGCTATACATGTCAATGAAACCTAATTGTCAGTGCATGCCCCAAGGGCATCCCAAATGGCTGATGACACCATTGTTAAAAGTTTTATTTCCATCATTTGTTTACAGAAATTGCTAGCAACTGCTAGGAGAAGAGAGGAGAAGAGGGGGGATTGACATTTCAGCCATGACTCTTCTTGAGAAGTATCTAAGAGATTAATGAGCTTTGCCAGGATCTGTCCAAAATGCAGATGTCTTCACAGAACCAACTGTTCCTCATTACCCACCACCTGCTCTTTTTACTACATTTATAGCCATATTAAAGTATATATATATATATATATATATAGCACACTGGCATGTTAAATTATTCAGATGTAGTTTTTGATTGAGGCTCTTTTTGTGATTGCAGCTGGATTGTTCCTTTTATTAACCAAATTATGCATACAAAGAACTAATGGAACTTGTGTAATCATGCAGGAGAAGCTCGCTGTTTAAATGCCTCATCCCTCTTGCTGTGTGCTTTCTTGTTTTTACGAGTAATAACAAGTAATGACAGTAAGCTACAACAGAAAGTAAATGGTAAACTAATATTAGAATATCTGTGCATCAAAATGGTACCTTTTATTTCAATAACAAGCACAGACGTAGCTATTGCACAGGCTTTACTGGTGATCTGCTTGTGTCCCCACCAGGTCATCTTTGCAGAGCTTTGGTGTGTGGTAAACCATCCAGGTGCAGTCTTACTTAAAGCGGACCAAAAGCCACATTTTTAACTAGCATCCCCTGAATTGCTCCACCCATGAAGAGCACCTTTTGCCAATTTTTAGTGCTCCTGCTTTACTCTAATCCCAGATAATGGCTCTTGTTTTAGGTGTAAAACCCTGCCTCCTCTATTCATTGCTAATGTTGTGTGTGGACATGATTTTATTGCCGCACCTATGCAATAACTGATCATCTGCCATCTTACAGAGGGGCAGCAAAAACAAAAAACAATGTTCCAGAACTATTCGAAAAGTGAAAATCTGCATTTCTAGTTCTACACTGTAAGAAGGGAGTGTCGACAGGGGCTTTGACCAAATATATTTCACATATTCGGTGGGTATTTGTCCATTTTAGGTGCTTTAGCATCATCAGAGCATGCTTTAATGTTTTTGTAATAGGACGTGCCAAGTGCCAAGCAGCTGGTACATCCAATTGGAGAAGGGCTGACACTCTGTGCAGTGGCCCATGGAAGATATTAGGGTCAATTCATGGTCAGTGCGCAAAAACGCTCAGACGGAGCACAAATGTTTCTGCATGTGTCTAGAAGCGTGATTCATGGCTGCACACACCTTGCGCATGTGCGAAACACACCAAATGGCAAGAGCACGGGAGAAGCACAAATAGCGTCTTCTAGCTTCAATCTGCGCCTTCTGCAAGGGAAATCTGCATTTTTGAACCACAAATGGCGCCGCCCCATGTGCCTGTGGTCGTCTAAGCGCTTAACTGCTCCCGATGGTCCCCCATGTTTCTCCCCTTTCCTTTTCTGTTTCTCCATAGCGATGATGATGATCTCCAACTTCTGTTCACCATTTCGGATTGCATACTTTGTAGAACCTGTGCTCTCCATTTTTAGGGTGTTTTTGTTGATGGGATAGTCTAATTCCAATTAACCCTTAACATTTTTTTTGCCCAATGTTTTGTGTCATATATATTTTCCTTAACCCACCCCCCGTTTGATTTGCATATTAATGCTTAAAAATGTAACTATCATGTTATTTGTTTTTGCTAAACTTTAGTGCCCAATATCCACATTTTTGTTTGACTTTAATTTTTGTGATTTTGGACAACTTTTTATCATTTTTTTCTAAAAGAAAACAAAAAAAGTGTTCAATCCCTAAACTGACACTGTTTGTTTGGAATGAAATTAGTCTGTTACTCATTGGAATTAGCAGTTTCCTCCACCTATTTGTTGGAGGGAATTCACACATTGCCACATTTGCGCATACGTTTCTGAACATATCATAAATCATGCACATGGCAGTTTGGTTGGCCAAAATGGCACGAGCGGAAAATTTTAGGTGCAAATTGGTGCATTGGTGAACGCTAGTTCTCAAATTGGTGAAAAAACAAATGTGCATCATATTTTAATGATCATGAATCAGACAGAAGCCCCAGCGTGACTTGGCGCTCCAAAAAACGTGTGCACATTAGTTCACACATGACCATGAATCAGCCCTATTGTGCACACTGTGTGCTTTACAAATCTTGTGCATTAGACTTCAGGTCCAGTGTTCTAAAAATCTCTTCACCCAGTGATGTTGGTAGTGTTCTGAAGCCATGCTCCTGTGGCTGGTGACAGCACACGCTATGATGATATTTCACAAGGGATTCAGGCCCTTATTTAAGAAGGGATAGCGTCAGGTAGTGGCTGGTTAATGAGAGGTAGCGACAGGTAGCGACTGGTGAACGCCGGACACGGCACGCAATTACACATTTATCAAGCAGAATCTGTTTAGCGACTGGGATAGCGCCATGTAGCGTCTGATTCATCATTTTCACAGCCTCAGCGAACAGCACCGGCGTTCAGCCTTGCACAGCGCCAGGTATGACCTCTCACTACCTGTCGCTCTCCCATACATTTCAATGGACGTTCTTTTATTTCTCTTTAAAGAGGGTTTTTGTTATTTTTTTTTCAAAAAATCTCAAATAATGCTGTGACCACTTCTGTCATTGAAAAAGTAGTTTTTTGACAAATTTTTCATTTTTCAGATATTTCTGCAGAAATTTCATAACAGGTCTGGCATTAAAGTGTTCATGTTACAATGTTGTTACAATGTAATTCCATATGTTTTCACTTTGTTACTAGTGGATAGATGCTGAAAAACACACTTTAAACACACCGCCTCCTGCGCTCTGGGCTTCAAACAAGTATTTTTCAGCGCCAGAGATTTGTGAGGCTGTTTTTTTGCTGAATATGGTGTGAGTCGGTCGCTATGAGCAGTCGCTAACATGCGCTCCCATACAGTGCTGTACTGGTCAAATAGCGACTCCTCACAATGTATTTAACATTACTGAACAGCGACTGAGTCGCTATAAACTAGCGACCCACGGCTGAGCACAGTGACTACTAGCGGGCGCTCTGAAAATGCCTGCTACAGACGCTCATCTGTCGCTACCTGGCGTTAGTGATGAATCAGCCTGCCCATCCCCTTATACCAAAGTCATATAGCTGAAAGAGCCAGTGAGGGCTTGGATTCTGAATGGCTGGCATTGCAGAATGAAGAGGCTTCTGGGACAACACACCAATAACGCTTTGGAAGATATGGTAAATGTGATTAGTTTCTAATGTTTGTATCGATGTTTCTTAACTTGCGGTATTGCAATATGCTTTTAACTAATAATGACTTTTTAAGATGAAATTTCCCTTTTGTCCCAATCCAACCAACATACAAAAAATTGATTGTGCAGACTGCAGCGATCCCAGTTTTAGCCTTGGCCTGGGCATGTTCTTGCTGCTAGTTCATTGATTGCCAACAGAGGGCCCTTCATATGACCCATCATGAGCATCCACCACTGACATATGCTGGAACTGGACACAATTTAGGCAGACTATTATCCTCACCACAAGAAGCAAAAGTACTTCATTATCTGAATATCAGTAAAAGTTTTCATTGAAGATTTATTTGTTTTTTTTTATTTTTCCAGAAATGTAACTTTGCAACCCTTTTATGGAATCAATCAGTATACAAATAAATGTTTCAGGATGCCTGAATGTAGATTCATTCCAAAACTGCTCTACCAAGTAATAAAGTTGTGATTCAGTGTGGAGACAGCTCTGCAATCAGCGTCTGGACTGAGTGACTAATCACAGTATATGGAAAGCACAGGTACCAAATCGTGTCTCAGAAGTATTCTACCCTGGCCCAGGTAGATGTCTGCAACTAAGAATGTTTAAACCTAAAACTTGTGTTTAGTGCTCGATAACAGCTAGATCCATTGTCATGTTCTTTTTGGAGATTTCAACCCAGTTTCCCTGACCATCTCTGTGGCTATCCATTATTCATTACAAAGGTACGCCAAAGAGGTTACTGGTGCAGAATGGGTAGAAGAAATCAACATGCTACAGAAAGAAACATACTTTTAGTATATATCTTTCTAAAATGCTGTCTATGACTTCGTCTCATAAGTGGTCATAAGGACATTACATGAAAGGAAAATCTTCTTGATCACATTTTTTGGTACAGAAGTTGCATTGTGACTTGTCAGTAATGGAAATTAAAGCGGACCTTCACTCTGAATAAGAGTCTATCTTATATGTTTCCCACACCCTGTACATACAGATTGGTCACATTAAAAATCATCCTACCTGCATCTACTGCATGTTATGAGCCTTTAAACATCCAAGATGGTGGCTTATGGAAGCCGCCATCTTCTCAGGCAGCCTGCAAACAGGAAGTGCCTCCTGACTGTGCTGCTCTGCATTCTGGGACTGCTGATCTTTACCTGACCCCAGCTCTGCTCTGTCTGAGCAAAGCACAGCTATAACCTGCCCCCTCTGTACCTTATCCCACTCTCCTCTCCTCAGTAAGTGTGATGCTTCTGAGTCAAGATGGCGGCGCCCGTATCCTAAATTCCTGAACAGAGTTGCAGCTCAGTGGGGGAAAGAATAAGAAGTTAGTGACTAAAAACGTAAAATATATTAATTTTAGATGCTGGGGAACCGTTTTTTAAGAGTTTGGGCTTTTCATTAAATCATGGTGAAGGTCCGGTTTAAGGACTTAGATGCCAAGTGACATTTTTTTTCATAGACAAATCTATTTTGGTGGCTTCTTTTTGTTACAAATGTGTAATTTGGACAACAACTAAAATGCAGCCTGGATGCACTGTGAGAACTGCCCCCTTTGTCCCCAGGAGTGATTTCTTGTAACTGAAATGATGAAACGTTGACCAGCACTGGAAAAATGTAGCTACAATCATTTCAAGGAGAAAAAAATCCATAAATACTCTAGTGCAGCGTTGAAAAGATGGCAGTACAAAGTGTCACTCACTGGTGCTGGGATAATTTTTAGTTAGTTTGCAATTGGCGCTGCAACTTTTAGCACCATTGCAGTCCGCAGTGCAGCGCTAGAAAAGACAAAAATGACGGTGCTCCAAAACTGTTGCTATAGCCACCAGAAAGATGCTAAATGGTGCACGTCATAAATAAGGCCACAAGTTACCCCGCTAAGTACTTTGATATAACAAGTACTTTTCTGGCTAGGGAAAAATGATGGCGGCATTTAGGTGAAGAGAAATTTTATCTTGCCAGGATTCTATAGTGCTATATAAAACATACATAAACACACATAAAGAAAACAATGTTTAGATTTCAGCTTATGCGGAAAGCAATACATAGTAAATTATAAGTGTTAAAAATAGAAATACAGACTATTGTAAAGGAAGGTGTATTGTCAGTAATATATTTGAATTATACATTTCTCCTTAAAAATACATTTTAAAGTGAAATGATTTGCTAGGGCAGTATTTACAGCTACGTTGCTGCGTGTTGCTGCCAGAGTAAGGCCAGCAAAGCAAGAGTCTAATGATTCAAGCAAGTTTTGTTATATAGCCACAGTATGGGTCACTCCGCGGGACATACAACTTCAAAGTTCAACACCAAAAGTGTTATATTTCCATTGAGGTGTGTTTATCCCACCACCTTATAAGTATAAAACACGTACCAGATTTCTTTAGAAAAAACACCTTGTAATCAAATAGCAAATAATTTAGTTCCTCCTTAAGGATTGGGATCTGCTACTTTCAAATTCATCCACTTTTTCACTTCTTAATGGCAATAAAAACGGGTCTTGTGATATTTTTACATCAAGCATTCGCTCCAAATTTAATGTTGATTTGCAATAAAAAACAAAAACGCCAACATAGTGTAAAATTGCACAGATTCCTGGTTCAATTGCCCCCACTATGCAATGCTCACCAAATATATCAATAAAATCCAGCATATAGTATTTTTGAGAAGGCAAAGCTGCGTGTTACCACCAGCGGTCTCGCCGCCGCAATCAGCTCAGGCTTCTACCTCTCTGCATATATGTTTACTCGATGCCTCGGCCGCAGGCTCTGTAATCTCTGTCTTCCTTCGAAAGTCACGTGGTCACTAGGCTCCGCCCAATGCGTTTTGTCCTATCGACATCCTCCTTGGGCTGCCCGGAACCTGCCACGCTATGCTTAAATATCCTGAACAAGTCAATTAACTCCTTCTTTTCCTATCAAAATTCAATTTCAACTCTGGAGCACACAGTACCGCAGGAAAAAAAAAAAGCTAAAAAAAAAAAAACATTTTCTAAAAACATATGCGCAAATAAAGTTGATTTTATCCTTCTCCTATGAAACAATTTATGTCAAATTCTATATTTAAACCTAATGGTTGCATAGTCTTCAATTTTTTAAATCCACTTAGACTTTAATCTGGATAGCTCTCTAATTAAATTGTCACCCTTAAAATTTCTTATTACCTGATGAACTATAAAATATTTTACATTTACAGGGTTACTTTCATGTACTGTTTTAAAATGGGAGGACACACTGTGCATCTCTTAACCTATTTTTATGTTATATATGTGTTCTCTCAATCTTACCCTAAACTGTCTGCTTGTGCGTCCCAGGTATTGCTTCCCGCACGGGCATTCTAAAACGTATACAACATTTATACTGTTACATGTAAAAAAGTTCCTGATATTAAAACATTCTTTGGTGGTATTAGAAATAAAGGAGGTTATGCCTCTTTTTTCATTCTTCCCACATAATTTACAACCCGCACATTTTTTACATTTAAAAAACCTTTTACATTCATTAAAGTGCCCTGTGCTTTTTTGATTGGTTCCACATAACTTTGGACCAAATGAGTGGTTATAGTAGGTGGCTTTTTGTATATCACTCGTGGCTGTTCTGGCAAATGGGGTCCCAAGATATCATCATTTTTAATTATATGCCAGTGTTTTTCAAGTATTTTCTTTATTCTTTCATAGTCTTTTCCATAAGTCGTTATCATGGCATATTCAGATATTTTCTTCCTACTATCTTTATTCTTATTTTTGTTTCCCAATAGTTGTTTCCTATCTGTTTTTGATACTATTTTAATTTCTCCCTGTATAAATTCAGGGTTGTATCCCCTTCTTAATAAATCTTTCTCCAATTACTTCAGCCTGCCTATTAAAATCCTCCTCATCCGTGCAATTTGTTTTTATCCTATATATTTGCCCCCTAGGGATATTATCCAACCACTTTGGGTGGTGGCAGCTTTGTCTTGGCACATAGGAATTTCTATCTGTTATTTTAAAATACGTTTGCGTTATTAGAACGTTATCCTTTTTCTCGATTTCTAAATCCAGGAAATGAATTACAATGTTACTGACCTCCATGGTAAAAGTAATCCCCCAATCATTTTCATTTATTGAGGAAAAAAACGCATGAAATGAGTCCCTATCCTTCTTCCACACCACCAGGCAGTCATCTATATAGCGACCCCAGTATTTTAACCCCTCATGTTTTTTTTGGTATCTAGCAGCTTCTTCCCACATTCCCATGAAAAGGTCAGCCAGGCTAAAATGGCCACTGCTAAAATGACAGGCTGAGGCATCCAGAATGCTTGAGCCCCCCCCCCCCTGTACAAAACCCACACAAACGCCTGTAAATCTTACCTTAACCTCACTCCGGCTGCCTGGAATCCAGCACCGTGATTGGCCACCCACCTGACTGCCGAGTGGTCAATCGCAGAGCTGGATTACCAGTGGGGAACAAGGTTAAGGTAAGGTTTACCGGAGTCTGAGGGGTTATGTGCCTCCCGCACATAACCCCTCAGACTCCGGTAAACGTTACCTTAACCTTGCTTCCCCACTGGTAATCCAGCTCCGCGATTGACCCCATAACTGCTAAAGTGACAGCCCCCCCCGGCTCCAGCATTCTGGATGCTCCCCCAGGCTGTCACTTTAGCAGTAGACCTGACGGCAACTGACACCTTCACGACAAAGGGTGTTGGTCCGCTTTAAGTCTTGTTTCCTTGTTGCCCCAAAAGGCTACAAAAAGCTAATTTCTTTTTTAAAAGATTTAAAACACTGCTAAACAGCGGTATAACTAAATTTGAAGAGGCCCTGGTGGGAACATTAAACAGTCCTGTATTTAACACAATTTGATGCAGCTAGACAACTAAAGGCGTAAACAATAGGGATACATGGTGCTTCCTTTTTCTAAATGATGCTAAGTGAGTAAAAATATGATAAATAGGGTGGACGAGCAACAATGATGGGGCCCCCCTGACTTTCTGGGCACTCCCTGCCCTCAAGTTATGTCCCTGCTGCTGAACCTATAGCCAGCTATGCCACAATCATACAGCATATTGGCTAGTTGATATCTGAGTGATCAAGAGATGTGGGGCATCCTCTTCCAGAACTGCTTCTTAGGACCTGATTTATCAAGCACTTCTGCCAGACAGTGCCCCATCGGTGCAAATTACAGTAGTAAAAAATAGAATTTTTTATATTTTTTCACACTTAAGCATGTTGCTGCACTATAAGAGGCACATTTACTAAAACATTAGCAGTGGAGCAACATGCTGAACAATGTATAAGTCATACATTTCTTTACTCTAATTTGCAATAAAATGTCATTTACTGGCAGAAGTGCTTGATAAATCAGGCCCTTAATCCTGAGTCGCATCCTTTCAAATGCAGAAAATGTCTCTGCTCCTTTTCCTCCCCTGCACATGAACTAAAAGAAGAAATGCAACCTTTAATGTCACTTTACTTGAGCTTTCAGCTCCATTGGGCAGGTGCAGATTGGGAGTTTGCTGAGATGGTGCTCTATTCATCTGTATTGATGAAGGGAACAGCTGTTTACTCACTCTGGGGGGTCAGCACAGGTTGGAAACACAGCAGACCGGGACCGACTTGGATATATTTTAGCTCTACCGGGATTCAAAAAAGCTGGTCTGCAACTTGTATAAAAGGCTGCTCCATTCATCAATGGACCAGATACATGGAAAAGTACTGTACTATATACCGGATAACAGAAGACCAAGCTGTTGTTGACCTAGTTTCTCTTAGCACTTGTAAAAGGACAATTAATTTTGAGTTATTCTTTATTGCCAGATTATAAACAAAGCCTAAAGGACCCTACATTGGATTTTAACAAATACAACTATTTTAGTGATTTGTTGGTTTCTTCTTTTTGAACTCAAAAAAATAACTTTTGAACTGAAAAAAGAGTGAATTCAAATAAACAGAATTATTTGAATTCACTCTTTTTTCACCCAGAAGTAAAAAGGAATGACAATCAAGGTTCTTTCTTTTGAAACCATACAACTGTAGATCTAAAAGTTCAATCCAAGGCAAATATAATTTCCTGCCTTTTGGCTCAACTGCTACTAAACAGACATTCAGTTAGGAAAAGAGCCTATAAGAAATAGACAAACAGAGGTGCATAATCATTTTATATGATGAAAACAAATCTTGCACCATATAGTCAACTCCCTCACTGCCTGTTACTTACTTGCGTGCCACACAACATGCGCTATGCATAGCAGTTGTGCCTAGTGTGCTCCCAAGTTGCACAGTGGTAGGGTGGCATAGACGATTACTAGAATTATTATGGTGGAATGTGATAAAACTACACCACCTGGGCTTTATAATTTGCAAATGCAGCTTACCCTCATGTGGCCAGGCTGCTTTAGCAGTCATTTACTTTACAGAAATGATCAGGTGCAATATAATAATTTATGTTGACTTTTGGGAGAAATTAGATTTTACTGATTTAAGGAATTAGAAAATGCAAGACATTTAAAATACAGCAGTAAATTGTCTATGAATGTCAGACAATGGGACCACTGCCATCAAAAGTCCAGGGTATATATATGGCAAAAGAAAAGATTTATAGACTTGCTCTCTTTGATAGTTTATAGAAGTGCACAGAAGGTTTAAGAGTTTATACTCAATTTAGTAGATAGAGAGAAATGTTATTCATGGTAGAAGATGTAAATGACTATATTTTCTCTGGTGTAGAGATAGAAGAGCTTGGCGTGCTGGTTGGACTGGTAGCTTCTTTAACAATACCCCTTGGCCCCAGCCTATCCAATGGCCACATGTAGATATATATATAGCCATTTTTATGCATTTTCTCTGATCTGCGCCTTGCAGCCTGTGGACTCATCCACCATTAACGTGAAAGGCCCATGCCAGCATAAAGTGTGGGAAAGTGAAATGAGTTAATGGAGGGAATATTATGGTCAACTACTGTTAAACTTTACATATGTTGCTTATTGCTAATGCTTGCTGGGTAAAAACAATGATTAAAATTGATTCATCCTGGGAAGAATGTTCTCTTTATTAGATTTCCTGCAGAAAACAGATGTAGCTGAAGTGGCATAGGCCAAGAGGAATATTTTAAAAGGACAGCTACAGTAAGCACTTTCATAGATATCATTAAACGATCCAGCACAAGTCAAAGGGCACAGCAAGGCAACAGCTCTTTTTATTTAACCTCTGCTTTACCACAAATTATTGAGTGCCAAGCTTCCTGTCATGCCTAACCTTCATTGACCTAGGTTTGAATTAGACTTCTTTGTTCTCTCATGGGTTTGTCAAATAAGAACTCCCAGCAGTCCACAGGCATACCTCTGTCAGCCTTCCTACGTGTAATTCAGGTGAATGACTAATTGCGCTGTGGGCAAATAAATCTATTTTATTGTTTTATTCCACGATGACTAATCTTAGAAACCCACATATTTCTTTTATGGTTTCTTTACAGTGCTCTTGGAACATATAAAAAAAGCCAATTTTCTTTCAGTATATTTATTGTATTCAGTGTATTTAAAATGAAATTATTCCTGCTTTGAGATGTACATGTACAGACAAGCTTCCAGAATGGAACAAAAAATATTACAGAGAGTGTATATGGTAACAAATAATTAAAAGTTCAATAGTTTACTTTTATTTTGTATACTTTCAAAATAGCTTTAGCACATTTAATACATTTCAGGAAATAAAATGGCTTTACTTAAATAATTGTAGTAATTTCCTATCCTTAGTATCTTTCCATAAAACCCAGCCTTCAGTCAACTTCTTCAACAGAAAAGATGGAGAACACTTTTGTAGTGCGAATTTTCACTATATCCAGTCCAGGTCGTCCCAGAAGTAATGACAGTTGGGTAGTCCGCCACCAGGTGGCGCAGTAACTGCAAGTTCCAGAGCTGTAACTCCTCCTGGCCCCCTATAAAATGAGCTGTCTCAATAGAATTCCTAGATTTCGTCTTGCAGTACTGCTGCGAGGATCGCCTGGATCTCTCTCTGAATACGGCAGCTGAGCGGGGCATTTTAAGCCTGTCGGCCACTGCACCCCTATTACCACTGTGCCCGTGGACCCACTTATGCCTCCCAGCCTCGGCTGATGGGACAGGTGAAGGTAGGGAGAACGCTGGGGTCAGGCGTTCACAGAGCTAGTGTCAGGTCCCGGAGACACCCACCTTCCAATAAACCAGCAACCCCCAATCTCCGCTGCTTTCTTCACCTATAGTAAGCCCCCGTTTGCCGGGACGCTAGACACGCCTCACCGGACACGGTTGCCCCCAGGTCTTATTAGCACAAAGGATGCTGATTTATGCAGGGGAAGGTAGATGAATCCAAGGACAAGACTGAGTAGCGAAAACGGACAGGGGTCATACACGGGTGGTCAATCCGAGGAGGCACGGTACAGAAGGGTTAGACGGAAGAATGGTCAGGGGCAAGCCAAGGGTCACAACGGGAGGTCAGAAGTTCGCGGTACAAAAGGAGCAGGCAGAATCGTAGTCAAGGGGCAAGCAAGGTCGGTCCAGGCGGCAATCAGGGATGGTCGAGAACAAGGCAAAATCACAAGGAGAAGAGCAATCCAAATCACACCCAGTAGCACGCTATAACGGGCAATGATCAACTGCAGGGTATACACCTATATACGGAGGGAGCTGACTGGATAGGCTGAGGGGAGGAGTGCAAGGATTGGGGGAAACTGGGATCTCCGGGCTGATTGCCCAGTTTGAATAGGGACACTGTGATAGGGCACAAGTAATGAATAGTACGGGCTCATTGGCCCAACTAGATGAAAGGAGGCAACTGTTTGTGCGCATGCCCTTTATTGGCCAGGGCTCAAAACAATCAATACAATCACCTCCGGCGGGTGCGCTGTGCGCAGCGCCGCCGGAGGGCATAGACAGTGGAGAGACGAGCACGCGCGCGCGTGTGGAGACGCGCGCCGGGAGCGCGCCGCACAGAGAGCGGCGCGGCCGCTCCCGACGCTGCAGGGCCGGAAGCCGCCTGAGCGGCTGCTCGTGACAGCCGAGCGGCGGGCGGGCAGGAGCGACGCCGACCGAACGGACGTGCAGCCCGCCGAGAGGAGTCGGCGGGGGAACGAAGGTCAGGTAAGGAGGTGGCCGTGACACTACCCCCCCCCTTCACGAGGGGCCTCTGGACCCTTACCAGGCTTATCCGGATTTTCCCGGTGAAACCTATTAATAAGGGTTTTGGCATGGACATCCTTGGCCGGTATCCAACACCTTTCCTCTGGACCAAACCCCTTCCAATCTATTAAATACTGTAAAGAGTTATGAAGCACCCGAGCGTCGAGTATTCTATTAATCTCATATTCAGGCCCATCTTCCACTATGATCGGAGGAGGAGACGACACCTGAATATTTTTGGCAGATTTTAACAAAGAAACATGAAAGGATGACGGAATTCTCATGGATGAAGGTAACTTGACCTTAAAGGTAACGTCGCTTAGTTTATCAATAATAGGAAACGGACCGATAAATTTAGGCCCTAGCTTGGACGAGGGTTGCCGAAGGGCAATATTTCTAGTAGAGACCCAGACCAAATCACCCACCTGAAATGGTGGTTCTAGCGACCTATGTCGGTCCGCAAAGATTTTATGAGTTCTAGAGGCTTTCTTTAAGTTAGTCTGTATCTCAGCCCACACCCTTGTTCTTTCTCGTAGCCATTCCTCCAAGGCCGGCAAGTTGGAGGAAGGACCAGAAAAAGATGATGCCTTAGGATTTCTGCCGTAATTACAAAAAAAAGGCGAAAACCTAGTAGATTCACTCGGCGCATTGTTAAAGGCGAATTCTGCAAATTCGATGAATTCCGCCCATTGTTCTTGGCGATCGGAGACGAAACAGCGTAGATATTGTTCTAAACATTGATTTACCCGTTCGGTCTGTCCATTAGACTGCGGGTGATAGGCGGTAGAGAGCGACACTTTAATACCTAAACGATTGCAGAAAGCTTTCCAAAAACGAGATACAAACTGAACTCCTCGATCCGAGACAATATTCTGTGGTAAACCATGGAGGCGAAAAACATGCTTAATGAATAGCTGTACTAAATCTGGTGCCGACGGAAGTTTTATCAAAGGAATAAAGTGTGCCATTTTACTGAAGCGATCCACCACCACCCAAATTACAGAATTCCCCTGTGATGGAGGAAGATCAACAATAAAATCCATGGATATGTGCGACCATGGTTCAGTGGGGATTTCTAAGGGAACTAATAGTCCCGCAGGGGATCCATGAGTGGTTTTACTACGAGCACATACCGGACATGCTTCGACAAAGGCGGAAGTATCGCGTCGGATGGTGGGCCACCAGACATGACGTTTGGCGATAGCTAAAGTCTTACGAACACCTAAGTGACCAGCCGACTTGGCATCATGTAGTTCCTGTAAAACGGCCAGACGCAAATGAGGCGGAACAAATAAACAATCAGAGGGTTTACCCGGAGGAGAATCACCCTGAAATGGTACCAACGAGCTAGACAGGTCAGGGAGAAGAGCAGCCACAACACAACCCAAAGGCAAAATCGATTCTGGAGGACCACTCTGGTCCTTACAATCCCCGAAATTACGGGATAAGGCATCTGCTTTGGCATTCTTCTTTCCCGGCTTATAAGTGATAATAAAATTAAATCGAGAAAAGAAGAGTGCCCATCGCGCCTGACGGGAGTTGAGTCTCTTGGCAGACTCTAAATACTCCAGATTCTTGTGATCAGTATACACCGTGATGGGGTGTAGGGAACCTTCTAGCCAGTGGCGCCATTCTTCAAAGGCCAGTTTAATACCCAATAGTTCCCTATTCCCAACATCGTAATTGCGTTCAGCAGGTAAAAACTTCCGAGAAAAGAATGCACAGGGATGTAGTTTCTCAGGATTGCCCGCATACTGAGAAAGAACAGCTCCTACTCCCAGTTCCGAGGCGTCAACCTCTAATAGAAATGGAAGCCGGGTGTCGGGATGTATCAAAATGGGAGTGGAGGTGAAAGTCTCCTTTAACACTTGAAAGGCGTTTTTAGCTGAGGGAGGCCACTCCTCAACAAAAGCGCCCTTACGAGTGAGATCTGTTAAAGGACTCACAATGGACGAGAAACCCTTTATAAACTGCCTGTAAAAATTCGCAAATCCTAAAAATCTCTGAAGCGCCTTTAGGGTTCTGGGTTGTTCCCACTCCAAAATAGCAGAAACCTTGGAAGGATCCATCACCAATCCCCGCTTGGAGATTATAAATCCTAGGAACGGGATTTCAGACATTTCAAAAACACATTTGGAGATCTTAGCATACAGACGATTTTCCCGCAATCTCTGCAACACCGCTTTGACATGTTGACGGTGCTCCACCAGAGAGCGGGAAAAAATCAGTATGTCGTCCAAATAGACCACGAGAAACTGACCCAAAAAATCACGGAATATGTCATTGACAAAATCTTGAAACACTGCAGGAGCATTGCATAAGCCGAACGGCATCACTAAGTATTCATAATGCCCATCCTTTACATTGAAGGCCGTTTTCCATTCATCCCCCTGCCGTATGCGAATAAGGTTATATGCTCCTCGAAGGTCCAACTTAGTGAAGACCTGGGCCCCAGAGACCTGATTAAAAAGGTCATTGATTAACGGTAGAGGATATCTATTTTTTACCGTAATCTTATTTAACCCACGATAATCTATACAGGGGCGTAAGCCGCCGTCCTTCTTCTCGACGAAGAAGAACCCAGCACCGGCAGGAGAGGTGGAAGGACGGATAAACCCTTTCTGGAGATTTTCGGTGATATAATCTTTCATGGCCTGCTCTTCCGATCTAGTGAGATTATATAGTTTCCCCCTAGGGGGCATAGTACCTGGGAGTAAGTCAATAGGACAGTCGTAGGCCCTATGGGGTGGAAGAATGTCGGCGGATTTCTCTGAAAATACGTCTGCCCAATCTGCATAGACTGGAGGTAACCCATCAAGGACAATAGGTGTGGTCCTAAGGGATATAGAAAAACAACGACATGAAGGACTCCACTTCACCAGATCCCCCGATCTCCAATCTATCACGGGGTTATGGACTTTTAACCAGGGAAATCCTAACACGATAGGGGAGACGGGACTTTCAATAATCAAAAATTCTATTTCTTCCGAGTGGGCAGATCCTACGACTAAATTCACCCAAGGGGTCTTGTGGGAGACCACCCCCCCCTCAATGGGCTTATTGTTGACCGCCAGAACCCGGAGGGAATTTTCTAATGGGATTAACGGGATCCCTAGAGTGATGGCTAAGGATCTATCCAGGAAATTGCCAGCCGCTCCACTATCGATGAAGGCGGAGGCAATAGTCCGGGACGGACCCCAAGAGAGTGTAACAGGTAAGAGTACACGATTGTCTGGAGGGAACGATACCTGATCGCCTAGAAGAGGTCCCTCTGCAAGATCTAGGCGTTGAAGTTTCCCGCCACCGGAGCCTTGTTTGGGCAGGTCTTGGCAAAATGACCCGGATTACCACAGTAGAGGCAGAGGCCTTGGGATCTGCGTCGAACCTTCTCCGCCTGAGAGAGGTGGGTAACGCCAAGCTGCATCGGTTCCTCATGCGACACGGAAGGAGAGGAAACGGCTGCCCCCTTAAAGCTTGACTCTTGACGCGAGGACCCCCAAGGTTGGTCCTTGCCTCTTTCCTGGCGCCTTTCTCGAAGGCGTCGATCCACCCTGATGGCCAGCTGCATATATTCATCTAAGCTTTTAGGCAAAGGATAGTTCACCAGGATGTCCTTGACGTTATCGGAGAGCCCAATTCTAAATTGGCTACATAAAGCCGGATCGTTCCACTGGGAATCTACAGCCCACCGCCGAAATTCTGCGCTATATTCTTCAGCAGAACGTTTGGCCTGTCTCAGGTTCCGCAATTTAGAATCCGCCGTCGCGGCCCGATCTGGGTCAGCATACAGTAGTTCCATGGCCGAAAAAAAAGAAGAGACCGACTGCAAGGCTTCATCAGACGGAGCTAGACCAAACGCCCAGGTCTGTGGGTCGCCCTGGAGGAGTGAAATGACTAGCCCAACGCGTTGTGCTTCGGATCCAGATGCGTGGGGTCGAAGGCGGAAATAGAGTTCGCAAGAATTCTTAAAGTTAGAAAACTTCGCCCGATCCCCCAAAAATTTCTCGGGGAGAGGGATCTTGGGCTCGACGGTCGGAGAAGGATCCGTTGGCGCAGGTATCTGACGATTCTCTTGCGCGGCCACTCGTTGAGCCAGCTGATTAATGGCAGTGGCCATAGCTTGAACCTGTTGGATCAATTCTTCCATCTAGAAGATATTCTTCTTTTTATGGCCCGTTATAATGTCAGGTCCCGGAGACACCCACCTTCCAATAAACCAGCAACCCCCAATCTCCGCTGCTTTCTTCACCTATAGTAAGCCCCCGTTTGCCGGGACGCTAGACACGCCTCACCGGACACGGTTGCCCCCAGGTCTTATTAGCACAAAGGATGCTGATTTATGCAGGGGAAGGTAGATGAATCCAAGGACAAGACTGAGTAGCGAAAACGGACAGGGGTCATACACGGGTGGTCAATCCGAGGAGGCACGGTACAGAAGGGTTAGACGGAAGAATGGTCAGGGGCAAGCCAAGGGTCACAACGGGAGGTCAGAAGTTCGCGGTACAAAAGGAGCAGGCAGAATCGTAGTCAAGGGGCAAGCAAGGTCGGTCCAGGCGGCAATCAGGGATGGTCGAGAACAAGGCAAAATCACAAGGAGAAGAGCAATCCAAATCACACCCAGTAGCACGCTATAACGGGCAATGATCAACTGCAGGGTATACACCTATATACGGAGGGAGCTGACTGGATAGGCTGAGGGGAGGAGTGCAAGGATTGGGGGAAACTGGGATCTCCGGGCTGATTGCCCAGTTTGAATAGGGACACTGTGATAGGGCACAAGTAATGAATAGTACGGGCTCATTGGCCCAACTAGATGAAAGGAGGCAACTGTTTGTGCGCATGCCCTTTATTGGCCAGGGCTCAAAACAATCAATACAATCACCTCCGGCGGGTGCGCTGTGCGCAGCGCCGCCGGAGGGCATAGACAGTGGAGAGACGAGCACGCGCGCGCGTGTGGAGACGCGCGCCGGGAGCGCGCCGCACAGAGAGCGGCGCGGCCGCTCCCGACGCTGCAGGGCCGGAAGCCGCCTGAGCGGCTGCTCGTGACAGCCGAGCGGCGGGCGGGCAGGAGCGACGCCGACCCGCCGCCGGCTGCAACGGACGTGCAGCCCGCCGAGAGGAGTCGGCGGGGGAACGAAGGTCAGGTAAGGAGGTGGCCGTGACAGCTAGGCTCTGGGCCGCAGACCTTCCATAAAGGGTAGTCGGCCATAGGCGATGGTGAGCCTATGGGGGGGAGGAATCACCTAAATTGCCCAGGGTTATGCCCTAGTCTGTGCCCACAAGCTTTATTGTCATATGTTGTGCTCTTTACTTCACTTTTACTTCAACCTCAGACTTTGTTGTTGCTGGCAGCTGTGTGGATACTCACCTTCCCTCGTTCCCTCACCTCTTCTCCTTGCCCTCCATCTTGAGGCTGTGAGGATCAGTTTTCACCACTCACTGCCTGCATTTTCTGGTGCCTGCCTTACGGACCCCCCGCTACCCACCGGTCAGGTTCAGTGAGTCCCTCTTTTTTCTATGTTGGTTTTTTTATGTGCATGTGCTGTGGCATGTTCATGAAGCCTTCCGTTTGTGTCTTCTAGGTGGGCCCCCCATTACCAGCTGAGGGTTGTGGTTCCTCCTGGTCTCCTACTCCCCCTCCACTCTCTGCACCCTCTCCCCTTAAAGAGAATTACTAAAAAGAGGGACTAAATTGGGTATCGGTCAGGTTTGGGCCGTTAGTGCCTTGTAACCTGTATTTTTTTTCTCTATAATCCCCATAATGGAGGCTTCTGGGGATAGTGAGCTAGGGGCCCCATCTGGGCGAGTGAAGTTCTGCTCCATTTGCGGTACCAGCCCCCTGGGTGGACTCAGCACGGTTTGTGTCATTTGCGCTAGGAGCGTACTTTAGGAACATGTTAGGGCGGGCGTCCCTGCCCCTAGCCCTATTTTATTTTGCGGCCTCGCCAACGCCCCCACTGCTGCATTCAGCCCTCAGCGAGGGTGAAGCCAGCGGGGGGTCCCAACCTGATTTGGCACACCGGGTGGCCAGCCTGGAGATACAGTTATCAGGCATGGCTACTGGGAAGGCCACGAGTAAGAAGTGGCACATCGAGCCGGGTTACTCGGATTTTGCTGATGATGATGACGATTTTTTTGGAGGTCGGGACTCCATGGAAGAGGGTGAGTTGTTTAAGGACTCCATTGCCTCAAGGGATCGGTAGGTTGGCTATGACAGCGAGCCTGGTTCCTCCTCGGATGAGGATATGTGGCTCCCTGACAACACGGAGAAGTTGCTGTCTTCTTTGTTTGAGACCTTACATATTGTCCCTCCTATAGCGGCAAAGAGGAAGCAGGGTGATTTATTCTGGCCTGAGAGACAGAGGCTTGTCTTCCCTGAGCAGGCCCACTTTTCCAATATGGTGTTTAAGGAATGGGAAAGACCTAATAAATTGCCATCGGTGCCTAAGGGCCTGGACAGGCGGTACCCCTTCCCTGAGGAGCTGGTCTGCCTCTGGTCTCGTCCCCCCGATGTGGATGCCCCTGTGTCGGGGTTATCAAACACTACGGTTATGCCGTCACCCGATACTGCTTCCTTGCGCGACTCTGCTGATGATTTACTGATTGCGGCTCAGTCCTTCAGCAGGCCGAGAGCGACACCTGGACGGTGTTATCCACTCTCGAGGACTTCGGTTGAGTAATCAATTACTCCAAGTCTTCTATCACTCCCTCAATGGTGAGGTCCTTTCTGGGCATGACGTTGGACACCTCTCAGGTCAAGGCATTCCTGCCACAGCAGAAGATGGCAGGCCTCCAGACGCAGGTGCAGGCCTTACTGTCTTGTCAGCGGCCAACGATCCGTTTGGGGTTGAAACTGGTGGGCCTAATGGTGTTATGCTTCTAGGCAGTGCCATTTGCTCAGTTCCACATGAGACCTCTTCAAATGAATCTGTTGAACGGTTGGGACTGGACGCAGGAGTCCCTGGAACAGGAATTTTTGCTGTCCCCCCTGGTCAGACAGTCCCTTTTGTGGTGGTTGGACTCCAGAAATCTGTTGGTGGGCAAGTCCTTTCTGACTCCCCATTGGGAGATTGTCACCACGGACACCAGTCTGACCATCTGGGGAGGTTCTTGGCAAAAGCTGAAGTTCCAGGGTCAGTGGGGGCCACAGGAGGCCCACTTGCCCATCAATCTCCTGGAGCTGAGAGCAATCCGGTTGGTGCTTCTTCACTTGACTCCCCATGTAAGGGGTTGTGCAATCCAGGTCCGCTCGGACAATCAGACGGCTGTTGCCTACATCAATCACCAGAGCGGGACTTGGAGCAAGCGAGCCCTCCAGGAGGTGACCCAGATCCTGACCTGGGCGGAGGAGAATGTTCCCTGAATCTCGGCGGTTTACATCCCCGGGGTGGAGAACCAGGAGGCAGACTCCCCGAGCAGGGGGGCCCATCGTCTGGGGGAATGGTCTCTCAGCAACAAGATCTTTCACGTTCTGTGTCTCCGCTAGGGTCAGCCGGATGTGGACCTGTTTGCGTCCAGTCACAATCACAAGCTCCCAAGGTTTGTCTCCCTGTTCAGAGATCCTCTGGCCTTCGCCACAGACGCTCTGGCAATTCCATGGAAGCAGTTCAGGCTCTTTTATGCATTTCCTTAATTTCCGCTCCTGGGCCGAGTGCTGCGCAAGATAGCCCAGGAGAGGGTACCAACCATCCTGGTGGCTCCTCGCTGGCCGTGGCGGAGTTGGTTCACGGATGTAGTTCAGATGTCAGTCGATCGCTGCATCATGCCCGACGACCCAGGGCTTCTCACTCAGGGGTCGCTGCGGCACCCCAATTTACAGACGCTGGAATCCTGACGGAGAAGGTGTTGTCTGCTAAGGTTGTTTAGACCATAATTCAGGCGTGGAAGAAGTCTTCTTCCATGATTTACTACAGAGTTTGGCATGCCTACATTTCTTGGTGTGAATCCAAGAGTTTCCCTTATCGCATATTTTCTATTTCTAGGATTTTGGAATTTTTACAACACGGCTTAGACCTGGGTCTACAGCTGGGCACCTTCAAGGGCCAGGTCTCAGCTTTGGACATTTTTTTTCCAAAGATCCTTTGCCAATCATAGACTGATCAGGACTTTTTTCCAAGGGGTTACCCATGTTCGTCCACCGCGTAAGCCTTTATTACCGGTGTGGGATTTTAATTTGGTGCTTTCTTCTCTCCAGGGTCTTCCCTTTGAGCCTCTATGCAACGCTGCATTGTCTATCTTGATCCTAAAGGTGGTAATTTTGGTAGCTATCACCTCGGTGCGTCATGTGTCAGAACTGGCCGCACTTTGTATGAAGCCTCCTTACTTTGAGCGGCATAAGGATAAGGTGGTTTTTCACTTTAAACCTGATTTTTTGCCTAAGGTTGTTTCTCCCTTTCATCTTAATGAGGAAGTTGTTTTGCCTTCCCTGTGTCCAGAACCGTCTAATTCTAAGGAAAGGACCCTACATGACTTGGATGTGGTCAGAGCCATTAAGTACTACCTGGTTGCGATCGGATTCTCTCTTTGTTCTCACTGAAGGTTTCAGAAAGGGTTTGCCTTAAGCCAAGTCCACTCTCAGTAAGTGGATCAGACAGGCAGTGGTGCAAGCATATTCTGCCAAGGGAAAGGAACCCCCTTTTCGTATTACAGCTCATTCTACTAGGGCTATTGGTGCTTCCTGGGCTTTTCAGCACCAGGCCTCCGTTAAACAAGTTTGTAAGGCCGCTACTTGGTCTTCTGTTCATACCTTTACAAAATTTTACAAGGTTGACATTAGGGCCTCAGCTGATGCTGTCTTTGGCCGAAAGGTGCTTCAGGCGGTAGTGAAATGAACTACATGCTGTTCCGCTCTGGGGATACTGCCCTAATGGACACTGCTTTTGGATGTCCCAACTGTCATTACTTCTGGGACGACCTGGACTGGATATAGTAAAAAATACAATTCTGTGAAACTCACCTGTAGAATTGTTTTTGAATATATCCAGTCCAGGTCGTACCACCCCGCCCTTATTTCATTCTTGTTTGCCGGTTATGGTGATTACCTTTTATATTGGACCGTTGTCCTTAGTTTTTGTTGGAGAGAGTACATGCTGAAGCTATGTGA
Source organism: Gastrophryne carolinensis (assembly GCA_027917425.1). Lineage (NCBI taxonomy): Eukaryota > Metazoa > Chordata > Amphibia > Anura > Microhylidae > Gastrophryne > Gastrophryne carolinensis. The sequence continues at coordinate 222,612,891 of CM051234.1, forward strand.
GTTAACATGGTTTCTTGGCCTCCTGGCCTGTCTCCTTTTACTGCTTTTTGACACTCTGGGAATTCTATTGAGACAGCTCATTTTATAGGGGGCCGGGAGGAGTTACAGCTCTGGATCTTGCAGTAACTGCGCCACCTGGTGGCGGACTACCCAACTGTCATTACTTCTGGGACGACCTGGACTGGAAATATTCAAAAACAATTCTACAGGTGAGTTTCACAGAATAGTATTTTTCCGATTGTTAAAATCCTGCTCATTTCAATGGAACCAAATTAAAACCTTGTGAGCTGTATATTGATTGATATTTTATATTTAAATTGTTTTTGCAGAATGTTAAGAAAACGTGTGATGTTAAGAAAACGTGTGATGAGAAAAAGTGCACTGAAAATGAGATAACCCCCACTCCTAGACAAAAACTAGACATCACCCTTTACAAATGAGGTCCAGTGAGAAGAGCACCATTCCAGCCCCACTGCTATCTTGGTGAGAAGGGGCCCATGCGAAATGTCTGGACTGGTGATACCCCAGTATGCAGCATTGGTGTGCTGTCTGCTGGGAGCACCAGAGGCCAGAGCTGTAGGTTCTGCAGGGAAGAACTAGGATGTAAGCTCATTGTTTAGCTTGGTGCTCTGTGTATGGAGCAGTTGGAAAACAAGGTGCTGACATAATTCCTCTCTCTGGAATCTACAGCTCTGGCCCCTGGTGCTCCCATCAGACAGTGCACCAATGCTACATACTGTGGTAGTGCCTTGGGTAGAACCACAGAACCGTGACAAGAGAGGAGTAGAGAGCAGGTGAAACTTTATTCTCGAGACAGAAATAAAAGTTTAAAGCTTATTTCAGTAGACAGTAATGTTGTCCCCCATTTATTATCACTTATTAGTTTTTAATTACAAGGCCAAAAGACAATTAAAATCTTTACTCACACGTCAGTTTTGATTTATTCCATAGATGTTGGTAAGTTTAGGTAATAATCAGTTGAACTGGGCTAAAATCTTTGAATCCCAAATAAATATGAACTATGCATTTGAAGGTGTATGTATGTGCTGATTTGATCAAAGATGATCCTCGAATTATTTCAACTTTCGTGTCTTTCTCTTCTGTATATTGTAAGCACTCCCTTCCTGTACCCTCCAGTTTACCCCAATAAAATATTTGTATACCCTTTGTATCCTCCTTTATATCCTGATAAACTTATGAGTTCTTATAATATCTGTGTGCTAGTAAGTACACCAACTGACTGCCTGTTATACTTTCTCTAATACTCTATAGATTTGAAGTCTCTCTACCTTATTTGTTTCTTAATAGATTTTAGACTCTTTTATATTGCAATTAATGCACTTGCTATACTGGTGGTATTAGAGGAGGGAGATACAGTAATTGTGTGCAAGCATCAAGCATGAAAGGGATCCAATTAAATTTTGGTATGGTGCTCTATAATTTGTTGTTACTCCTAGTCCAGAATTACAGTACAGTGGCTGGTTACATGTTCTGTTTAAACTGGTCAAACTTTATTTGTCTGTGATTGGGAAATTAGATTGTAACATCCACTGGGCCAAGAAATGATTTGTCAGAATTAGATTTTGTCTAATTGTAAAGCACTGTCTGTTATGTTAGTGGTATAAGCACAATGGAGCATCTCTAGACAATGAATAGAAAAAATGAGATTTGAGATCTTGCTGCACGGTGATTCTTTAATGTCATCTACTTTAGGGGCAGCATGTCTCTGATCCTTCACTTAAAAAAAAGATTCACTTTGTCAGTTATCTCTGTAACTCGTTTTAATGCAGAAATACTGTAGAGCCAGCCTTTTAGTTTTACTAGACTACTGGCTGCAAAATCAGACTACTTATTTTTAAAAGATAAAATATAATTATATAGAGGTATCTCTTCTGTTAAAAGCTCTTCCCAGATATGTTTTGCTCCTCTGGCTCCTACATGCTCCAGACCAACAATATTAAAACAAGATGGTCTGCATTGATGGTCTAGGTTCACTCACATGTTTCCTCATGACTAAAATTAAGAGAGACCATGGCTGTGGGGAATGGCAGATAGCAGATGAGGGAAACTCTTCTCAGATTTTTTAGATGAGTCAGTATGAAAAAAATAAGTGCCCCTGTGGCATTGAATGAGGGACCAGGTTGCAGGGTAGCCATTGCAGAAAATATAGAAGGGTGCTGTGGGTTATGTCCATGTAACAGTGAAGGAATGAAGGAGTAGCAACATCAGTGTATTAGTATACAAATTGTGACACGTGAACTATATTTACTGACTGTGACCTGTATTGGAGATGTAGCTCTACCATGGGGTCAATGCAGCACCATGTAAAATAAAGCACTTCTATTTTATCAACCTAGGTTAAATTTATACAAATGGTGCTAAATGGATGGCTTTCCTGTATCCCTCTCATTTGCCTCTGTGATAGCCAGGCTTTTCTGCTAGTTGAACATTCAGTTATGTAACAGTAGACACAAAGTGATTTCTATGATACTGCCTCTGCCACCCAACATAAGAGCAAGCATGGCTGATAGAGGCAGCTATACTGAGAAGTAGGATACTAAAGCATCAGTCTTGTAGGGGCAGATGATATGGTAGCGGTGGCTATAGCCCTCACAGCCATGATGCTATTGCTATAGAATTGCAGGGGAAAAACTTGGACTGGGTGTCTTGGCTATGCAGTGGGCAATACCCCCAATTCAGCACCATTAAAATGGCTAAAATGGTTCTGAATTGCATTTGGGGAAAAATCACAAAAAAAATTACAAAAAAATGTAATTCTTGCAGAAAAATGAAAAATATTCTCACGGCGCTGAATCAGCCCAATAGTAGTAGTCACGCTAATTTATTTTTTCTGTATTTAATAAAGCAGCCCCTCCAGTTTTTTTTAAAAAAAGGTTCACGTAATTTTATTAAATGCTGTTAATAAGCAAACACAATTATTTAATTGCACTGCTTTTCCCCAAGGTTGTAATGTCCAGGCAAGTGGTGAGCACATAAAATACAAAATCGCTATCACAGCTTTACACTAGGCGACATAGAAAATGGTGAATTTCATGGAAATCAATAAAGGATGTGGAACAATATTAAAATATACTAAGAACTACGCCGCAGTTGAGATGAGATTTTACAAGAGTTACAGTAATTGCCCATATACCACTTGGGCTTTAACTAATTAAAAAAGAGAAAATTAATGATGTGAGCTCAAAAGATGTTTGAGAAGTATGCCCTTCAAGTCTACATAAGAGAGCATGCTAATGGTAAAGTGGAGACTTTGGGTTGTTTTAAACTTTATGTTCCATCTCAGTGTGTTGATGTTTTAATACAGACAATTTACTTTTAATTAAACCACTGCACAGCAAGAATTCACAATATATTGTTGATAAATCCTGACAAAACTTTTGGAGGCCAATGCCAAGATTCACAATTGCTTTTTTAGTTTTTGTCCACAGTTACAAAAAAGGATGTATGCTGTTTATTCTTCCAGTTTCATATGGATATCTTTCTCTCTCTCTCGATATATATATATATATATATATATATATATATATATATATATATTGCAATCAGAACAGCACAACAGACTACATTATATATCTTAATCCAGTGTGTACTATCCTGGGCAGATGGTGGCAAATTAGCATAATACCTGCAGCTATTTATTCAATGTAACACATTGCATAAAAAGAAAATCTATCCATCAATCATAATACAGCACGAATGCTTACATAGCTATGCCAATGACAAATGTGTCATCAAAGCAAAAATAAACATTTGGTATATAAATCTGGCAACAAAGTCAGTGCTGTGATGTACTTTTTCGTTGTATTAGATGAAGTTAAAAATAAATTATTAGGGGGTAATTATTTTAGAAAAGATAAAATATTCCCTAAACCATGACTTCACTAGACTGTGCCTTGAAATTGGGTGTCTGGGAGGTAAGCTCCTGGTTTAGGTTTAATTGAGTTTCCCCTATCCTTATCCATGGGAAGAAATGATCGGTCAGTGTTGCAGGATGTTGTGGATGTTGTGGTTAAGGCTCTTTGAAGGTAAAACATTACTTCACCTGCAGTTGCTGCTATGACCAAAAATAGTACAAAGCAGAACAAAGCCCACCCGCAACTGCCACTGGTGGTGCTTCCGGGGCATTTCTGAGTTGACATGCCCCACTGTGTGACACCCCCAGAGCGATGGTAATCGCTTACCTTTTTCCCAGTCCAAATTAGCAATCGCAGACTCTCATCCAATGAGACCTGTCTGCCGTGACTAACAAACTTCTCTCATTGTTTTCAATCCTTGGGCTGGGCACATGCTCCTGTTCCAGCCATTCAGGTGGAAATGAGGAGACGGGCTTCTTTGAGATGTGAGGAACAGTACAGTATATTATGGCTCCTTTGTTGATGGAGCCTTGCACTAAGAGGAGGGGGATTACACTGGATTCTTCTGTGTATCAGTGATTTACTTATCTGCACACTGTTTCCAAATTTCTCATATTCCTATGGCTCTGTTTTGCTAAAGTAAAACTACTGACTACATGTCCCAGAATTCTTCCAATGTAACAGGTGAGTTCATTTGCAGCAGTAGTCATTACCTCTCTAGGTGAGAACGCTGCCAGTAATCCTTTAGCTACTGGAACACAAGATTGTATTCCCTCCTATGTGAAGAAGTTGAATTTCAGCAGAATGGGTGAAACCTGTCATCTCTGCTTTAGACAATCAGATGATTTACAAGCTAGAGTAAGAAAGTCTCTGATCCTTGGAACCTTGTCAAATTAAAAAAGTTGACCATTCATTTAAGATTTGATTTTTCATTCTCTGAATGATCAGAGCCACAACAAATCCTTCTTTCTTCTAGTAGTGCAGTTACCTTCTAATGGACCCTCTATGCCTCAAAAATAAATTCGGCAGAGATGAGCAGGAGGTGTACCTTCCATTCAGGGACAAAACACAATGTCTGCCTAATCAGGTGGTTTAGACCTTGCCCACCTGATAAAAATCTTGGCAAATTAGAAAAAAATCTGCCATCCCATCAACACCCCTAGAATGACAGCACTCTGTGTGGCTGCTTCAACTGAATACCCCAAAGACCATCCATGACTGTTACCCTCTGTGGTCAAAGGATGTGACTGAGCAAAATTAAGATATATTAGGCAGCTATAGTAAAATGCTCCAGGCATGGAAAGCCTTATACAACTAATCAGGTGGGGTCCCCTTCCCCTTGCGCCCACCTGGAAAAAACAAAGTCATTTTTTTGTAATTAAAAAGCTTGTCAAATAAGAAAAAGTCTGCCATCCCATCAACCCCCTAGCATGACATCTCCCTGTGTGATTCCTTCTGTGACTGTTACCCTTTGTGGTCAAAGAAAGGGATTGAGCTAAATTTAGATATCAAGCAGCTACGGTAAAATGCTCCAGGCATGGACAGTTTTATACACTTCTTTGAAAAGTAAATGTTGAGTTTTAAGTGAATAATTGATACCTTGTGTACAAATTCCTTCAATTATATTTCGGTAGAATCAAGGAAACATGATATATCTAGCAGTGCCTTAAATGTTCTTAGTCTTTCAGGTCATGGCATATCTGTTGTTATAAGTCACAGAAACTGACTTGCTATGGTTTTCTTGACAATGTTTCCCTAGAAGAAGGTCTGCTACCCAACAATGAGAGTTACTGACAAACAGTTAGAGGCACTTTTTTTCACAGCAACTACTACCTGGCCAGATATCACAGGCTCATTTGGAATTCTTTGTAGATGAGTAAGCAAGCCACACCAAATAGACTAGAATGCAATAAAGAGACTGCTACAATATCTTAAAGTAACTCAGATGCTGGTCCTTAAGATATCTGCAGCAGGCCATCTGACTCTCAGAGATTATGTAGATGCAGATCTAGGGCTGGAGATTCAAGTGATCAGAAACCAGAAGTGGTTACTTGTTCAAGTTATGAGAAAATGTCTTGCTTCGGCAGAAAGCAGGTGTCGCGTTATCTTCAACAGAAGCAGAATACATGTCTGCTGCTCATGCAAGTCAAAAACTAATTTAGTTAAAACAACTTATGGAAGATTCGGTAAACCACTAACTCAGCCAACCGTTATCTATGCAAGCAGTGAAAAGATCAGTGCAAGGGCTAAGCACATTGAGGTGAAACATCACCACCTGTGTGATTTAGTGGCACATGGGATACTTGACTTTGTTTATTGTGAGTCTGACAAGATGATAGCCGATGGCATGACAAAGCCCCTATCAAAAGCCAAGATTGAGGAATTTAGAACAGAATAAGTAGTTGTTGAGTGAGGGTATTGGAATAGCTTTAATGCAACAGCTACATCCTGTATATGACTGTCTGATTGTTATGCTATTGATAAAATTAGAAGGTCTCAAGCAGACCGTTTGACTATAAGGATAGTATGTTTAACCTGATAACAGAAAGGAGCTATTTCCTTGGCTCCATATCGAGATATCTTGCTGATCTACCTGGTTCACGTTTAAGGTCCTGATTGCTGGAAGAGTGTCGTGTGCAATCCGCTGCCAACATCTCTGCCTTCTACTTTGTTATTTCTTTTTATAGTTTGTTTCATATAATTATGATTTTGCATATATGTTGTGATCTAAGAGCTCCTGTGGCTGTCTACTAGAGGAACTGGTCTGGATTAATAACATATTTGTGGATTCTTGACAAATGTCAGTTGTAGGTCAGTTCAGGTATACTATACATTTTTAGTAAAGTAACAAATGCTAGAACATGATCCGTTTAGGTGTGCAGAATATCACTATGAGACACATAGTAAGCAGACTAGAGCTGACTAGATGTGCTTGTCTCACACATAGACCTTGTGATATTTTTTCATCACATGGCAGAAATGAATACCTTTACACATACTGTAAACGCAGCTCACATTTTTACTTGCAGGCATATACCCTCACCATTATCCATCATCGATTCCTTGTTAGACTGACTCCAATACATGCTGAGCACTCTTGTTTTCATGCTGGGAAACATTTTACACCCATTAGTAAATAGGCTTTATAAAATAACTTGCAATGCTCAGTAATGATACTTTATGATCTCATAATGGCTAAATGAAATGTCACTCTAATACTTTTAACCTTTTATTCTTGTTCTTTTTTCTTATTCCGCACAGACATAAATGTGTGCTCTGTTCCCAGCCTCAATCATGTACTACCAAAGTGAATTTGTAAAATAATCATTGCATTAATCAAGCTACTAAAGCATGATGATAATGTAATTATTTCATAATAATTAATTAGATATAACAGAAAAACTGGAAATTAGCTTCTATAAATGACACATAATGTTGGAACTGGCAGAAAGTTGCTAATGTTCGGAGAACGAGACATGCAGATTTCAGAGGCTCCTCGTGATTGATAGCTCTTTTCCACACTCTCCTTTTAACATTCATTATCATACAATCATTCCATACTCCTCCTTAATTGTTAATGCAAAAATGATTCACAGGGTAATCAGTGGCTGCCTAAGTGTAGTTTCAGGTTGGTATGGAAACAGTCAACAAGCTTTTCTGCTTCTTTTTATCTCGTATAATATCTATAAATAGTATAGGCCTTTATTAGTGTATAAGAAACATTCGCTTTTTATTTTCTACAACAGGTTGATTTTTTTTGGTAATTATTTTACTGTAATTCCAATTAGGCAATAAAGGAAAATTTAGTATGAATCGTTATCAACAACCTTCTGAATAGGTAAATGCCTATGGTGACAAAGAAAAGGTTTACCCCCTATTGCACTACATCACCATCCCTGCTTTCCTATGTGAATCACTACATTACTTCAGAAGGAAAGCTTAGAAATACCAAACCGTATAAGTCATTTATCCAAAGCGCTACACACGTTTGGAATACTTCCCTAATAATGTGAATCTCTCCAGGGATGTTAAGCCAATCCTCTGATGCTTACATATTACATAGTTTAATATAATAGTAAACTCACCATTTATTGAGGGAATTCTGAAAATGTGGCATCAATATGCTAACTGATGCATTACTATGCAATAATGACCAGGTTGGGTCTTTTGTACAGTTGAGCGAACCAAATTTACCAAGAACCAGAGTTCGGTCCATATTTAAGGAAAGATTAAATTGGGCATGATTCCGAATTTCTTGTGGTTCATGCAGACTGATTTTTCCCTGAAATTGTTGAATAAAAATGAAAACTCACCTACTTTCTCACTGTGCCCTGGTCGCTGTCCCCCGGTCTGTCCCGCGCCGCTCTGCAGAATCCCAGCATCTCGCTCACCGTCACAGGGAGAGGCTATTTATAGGTGCACTGAGCTGATATCAATTCACTTTGCCTCTATAAATAGCCCCTCCCTGCGGAGGGAAGGTGAGCTGCCAAAAGCCGGAGAGATCAATGGAAGCTGAGTTAAAAAATAAAAATAATGGCATGGGGTCCCCCCTCTCCAGTAAAACCAGCCCAGGCACCATCATGGGGACTGAAAGACCAAGGCTACTGGCCCACATATACCCCACGGGTCACTTCTTCACACCCCTGGGCTTTTGGGATGCAGGTTATTTTTATTTTTTCACCCTATACTTACTTCTAATCCAACAGGGAAAGCTTAGACTGCCATATGATAAAACTATAGCAGATTAATCAGGACCAAAAGGCATATCTGAATTATTTATATAATTATATTAAGAATTCAAGGTGGCATCCTTATTTGACCTGTCACAAATCTGGAATTTCTGTGTTCCCCTTGCCCAAGATCACTTACCTAGCCATGATCCACTGTGTATTCCAAATTTCCCTAGGAATTGCATGCAGAATTAACCCCTTACCACTTTTCTGGTGCACTCTCTCCATACTCCACTGGGTAATGGCAGGCACAGAGGATGCCTGCGCCACATTTGAATAAATGCTGAATCATAGCTATAGCTCTGTTTCCCTGAAAATAAGACAGATCTTATATTAATTGCCGCTCCATGTTCTTCCATGTTCCACTGCATTGCAAGTGTAGTGGTTTGCTTCCTCTGGGTGAGCGTCTATTCTATGAGCGAGTAGGCACATATAGTCCCAGAGTCCTATACAGGGCCGCACCCATAATGAGGTGGGGTGAGGTGGGGCTTGTGGGTGGCATCAAGGCTGAAGAGCAATGGGGCGGCATCTTCTTGGAACTGTCACTGGCCATGGCACCGCCCACTGCTCTGGAGATTGAAATGAGCAAATACCAAGCGCACCCGACCCCCACCAGGAACAATGAATGGACCCGCCCACTATGCCGGCAGCTGAAGAGCACTTAGGAGTAGCATTGGCCTGGCCGGGAATGAGTGCCTCACACTCACACTCCAGCCTCAGAGGCACATCAGCACAGCCAGTAGGGGCCAGGGAGGCTGCTCTGAAGAAGGTTCTGCAGGAGTGTGTGCCTATCCATTTACTGTAATTTGGGGCAGGTGATATATATACAGGGGAGCAGTGTGGAGGGGAAAGATATTTAAGTCGACCAAAACCACATATCTGGGAAGAGGGCATATATGGGGGAGCAGGGGTGTTAAATTGGACCAAAACTGCATATCTGGGGGAGCAGGGATGTGAAATAAACCACTGCATTTCTTGGGGAGGGTTGTGTTAAAGCAGAACCAAAACCCAGAGCCAGCCCGGCCGCTGGCCTTTCCCCGTGGCATCCCGAATTAGAAAAAACTGCACTGGCATACTGCTTGGGATGTGCAGGGGCATGCACTGGGGTTAAACAGCAATTCTGTCTGTGGTCATCAAAATTGGGATGCCCCCCTAGGAATCATAAATACCAGACCAAAAGTTAGTATGACTTTGTTTCTGCTTTCATTTTTAGAGTGTTAAAGGAAACACTACTAATACTGTGGATATCACCATGATATGCAAACTGTTAATGTCACTGTTGTATGGAAATGCTGGGTGTCATGGTTATATAGATACAGTAGTTGTCACTGTTTTGGGGGTGTAGTCTATGTCACTGCTTTGGGAGCACTGGCTATCACTGTGCCCCCCACAGAATAGGGTTGTATAACAGAAATCCAAAACTGTCTGATGGACTTGCATACATGTACATACATATACATACCTACAAAAAGCTCTGAAAACAGTGGCTGCTCTTTCAAAACAGAAAGGAGCAATTTTGAAGTTCTTCTCGTCAGAAATGCAAAAACCCTTTGCTGGCCAAACAGAGGGTGAAAAAATATAGCCTGATGTCATGGAAAGTACTGCTTCTAGTAGTCATGCAGGACCTGCATGAATTGCCTAGGCCTCATCATTCTCACAGGTATCATATGCACCTGAAGAATACAGTACAGGAGTAGCTGGTGGTGAAGTTCCTGAATCTATTCTAGCAATGGATGCAAGAGGTACAGAAAAAACTGTGACTTAGGGAATATCAGAAATGGATGTGGAAGCTGAAGAATATAGAAGCAATGATGATGATACAGAGGAACAAATACCCTCTGAAGAAAACCCAGAACTCAACAATTGACTTCTACAAGATCCTGGTCTATGGGAAATCTAAACAAGAGGATAAATAGAACAGAAGAATTGATGGGAGACATTATTCCAGAGAGATGTCTAACCAAGAAATATCCGTAAGGCAATGGCTAATGCTGCAAACTGTTTCCTCTTAGTGGTAATGTATCTGTACTTTTCTCTTCTGGGACAAATGACTGGAAAAATATTGCAAGAAATTTGGCAAGGGTAAAATTCCACTATCACAAGAAAGCTTTCCGTGAATGGATAGGAATGGAAAATAGACTAAGATTACCTTAACCAGTCGAGGATATTAACAACAAACGTATTGTATCTGAAATTCCGCAATGGCAAAATGTGTTAAAAAGATTGATTGTTCTGATCAGAACAATGGCAGTACAAAACATTGCCTTTCGTGGGAAAACTCAAAAGCTGTAGAAACCAAACAATGGCAACTTCCTTAACTTTGTTGAGGCAATAGTGGGAGTTTGATTCTGTTCTTGAAAAACACATACATCGAAATATATATATATATATTTATAGTCATTATCTCGGAAGTGGCACTTAGAATGAAATCATTCAGTATTAGCCGCCCAAATTAAGCAGATTATTGCAGATTTAGCAGCAGCTAAGTACTATTCTGTTATTTTAGACTGCATCCCTGATATAAATCATAAGGAGCAAATGACCTGATGGTACGTTTTGTGACTGCCAAGGAAAAACATGGAAATGAGAGGAAAAAATAGAAGAATACTTTTTAGGGTTCATTGAAACAGATGACTCTACAGGAGCTGGTATGACCAAAGTACTGTTACAGCTATACCACAAATAGACCTGCACCATCCCCCTTATACACGTAATCAGTAAGTCCCGGGTGCCACTCCCAAAGAAATCTATTGGTAACCAAAACAAAAAGGGAGGCAAGTCCATATCTTAATACAAAATATTTATTTAATTAGAGTATCCATCACACCACATATCAGACATAATAAAAACCATTAAAAAACGCAGAACGACAACAAATAAAACAGACCAACATAAATGGATGTGTAGGCGGTGGGGAAAAAACTATACAGCAAAATGACTTACACAGTGCCTGTGCTGTGCTGGACACTCCTCGCATAGTTGCGCGCTAATAAATACATAAAAAAAAAGCCTTCAGATCAATGCTCCAGTAAATGTTTCACTTAGGAAACTCGCATCCATGCACTTATCATTTAAAAAGCGCTCCGGAGATAAGCATGCAAAAAGATAAAGAAGGCAGATCTAGTGCAAAACCTTCTTACATAAAACTAGGTTTAATCATAACATTTGCACTGACAAACATCAGTAAAAAGTAGCTCTCCTGTCAGTCCAATCAGCCTGTAGTGAAGTCCAACATCGATAAATCCACTAAGGGTAATGTAGCTGTTCTCCTCCGACGCGTTTCGTCCCGCAATGGGACTTTGGCCAGGATGAACAAAATTTGAAATTTGAATTGTTAGGATGCGTCTTTAAGTTACAGCCCTCCATCTAGCACTGTGCGCGCAGACTGCAGTTTTGCGCACCATGCACAGCAGAGGGCGCTTTTGCTCCCTCTCTCAGTTCTATATTTACTGCGTTCCCTTTTTCCCTGCGAGTGTCCGGAAACGGACATTCATAAGCACATACGTCACAGCACGAGGCTGTGTATTCAAGCCTCGCTATCACTTTCCACAGGCCGGAAACAGCGCGCATGTGTTTTTTGTTTATCACCGCGGACCAGAAGCAGTTTGCAGTCATTCGTGCATCCTGCTTAGGTCAACTATAAAAAGCCAAATTTTCCATTCAGCTGTTCATCCTGGCCAAAGTCCCATTGTGGGACGAAACTCGTCGGTGGAGAACAGCTACATTACCCTTAGTGGATTTATCGATGTTGGACTTCACTGCAGGCTGATTGGACTGACAGGAGAGCTGGTGGTGAGAGCTGCTACTTTTGAATCCTTGTACAAGTTGGTTTTGGGCACAAACATAGGCGGGAAGCCTGAGGGAGGAATACAGCACTGTCCCCCAGCCTGCCAGGTTGTGGATTGAGAGCATGGGTTGGAATCTATATAGTCTCTGGAGAGACACTGTCCCAGCACTTCCATTGAATTTATATATTGCTGAGGTGGAGAAGCTCTCTTTCGTTTTGGCCGTTTTCAAGCATTGGATAGATGAGGAATTAACCTCCCATAAGCCCATTTTTTGAGACAATTTGGTAAGAAGATCGGTGTGGTGGTGGATGAATAAAACCGGCACCGCATCCTGGAAGTGCATGCACTAAGGGTGTCCTTTTGGCACGGCAAGATCTTTAAGGCATTTCATTTGGGATAAAACTGAAACAGGGGAGCTCTGTGTCTTGTTTTTATCAATTTGCTGGACTCTATGGACAAACGAGTTTGTATACGTTGAGCACCCATTTTTAAAGTTGTATTAAGATAAGTTTGTTTTTAGAGCACGGTATTTAAAGTGTTTATGAATCCTTGTACAAGGCCTACTTTTTACTGATGTTTGTCAGTGCAAATGTTATGATTAAACCTAGTTTTATGTAAGAAGGTTTTGCACTAGATCTGCCTTCTTTATCTTTTTCATGCTTATCTCCGGAGCGTTTTTTAAATGCATGGACGCAAGTCTCCTAAGTGAAACATTTACTGGAGCATTGATCTGAAGCATCTTTTGGAGCCTGATTGTGATTAATATTTGGAGATTATTAACCAGTTATCTGGTAAGAGCGGTGTGCAAATGGTGGTGGATCACGCAGTGTGTTAAACTGGGGATTGATCTTCAAACCAAGGACTTTTGTTATTGTCATAGCTCCGTGCTTTGTTTGCTTGTATTTGAATGTAGAGGAAGGGTAAGGGATCCCTTTTTTTGCACAGTGAGCTATTTTACCACTTCCTGTTTTAGCAGCACGGTATTATTTTGTATTTCTTGAAAAAAAAAGCCTGATGAAGTGGGATTAGTGCCCATGGAACGCGTGGCTCCTTGGATGTGGCAGGCGGTGGGGAGACCTTATTGTAGTAATAGCTTTATTGTTGGTTATGTTTTGGGGGAGATTCTCCTTCCCATGTGCATAACCTTACATTTATCTGTGTTCAGACTCAAACTTCATTTGCCATTTAACTGCCCATGCTTCCAATTTATCTAAATCTGTTTGTAGCTGCCTGTTGTCCTCTTTTGTGTTAATTACTTTACACAGCTTAGTATCATCTGCAAAGAGTGAGACTTTACAGTTTAACCTGTGCCCAATGTCTTTCATATATATATATTGAAGAGAATTGGTCCCAGAACTGACCCTTGTGGTAGCTAGTAACAGTGACAAAATCTGAGTATGTACCATTGCTAACCACCCTCTGCTTCTGATCATTAAGCCAATTTCTCACCCATGTGCACACCTTTTCCTCCAGTCCAAGCTATGATATCAAATGCCTCCCCTGGATCCAATCTTGAACTTAACTCCTCATAAAAGATGATTAGGTTTGTCTGGCAGAAGCAATTCCTCATAAATCCATGCTGATTTGGAGTAATAAGGTAATTTTCCCCAAGATACTCCAGAATAATATACCTTAAGAAATCTTTAAACAGCTTGTCCACCACAGATGTTAAACTTACCGGTCTGTAGTTCCCAGGTTCCCCCCTAGACCCCTTTTTTAATATTGGCACCACATTTGCTAAGCACCAGTCCCTCGGAACAGCCCCTGAAATATTAGATATAACTGCTTGTTTTTTGCTGTACATAACTCCTTTAAAACATGGGGATGTATGGCATCTGGTCCCGGGGATTTGTCTATTTTTATCTGCTTAAGACGGTGCTGCCCTTGTTCCTTTGTTAGACCAGTGACATTTAATGGAGGGGTTGGGTTATTGCCCTGCATTTCACTTGGCATGTCACATTCTTTTGTGAATATAGAAGCAAGGAAGATGTTTAGTAAATTTGCTTTCTCCTCACTCCCCTCTATAGGTGTCCCCTCCTTGCTTTTCAGGGAGCCAACACCCTCAGGTTTGTACCTTTTACGGTTTATGTAGCAAAAGAATAATTTGGGTTAGTTTTACTCTATTTGGCGATCAGTCTCTCTGTCTCCAGCTTGGCTGCCTTTATCTGTTGTTTTCATTGTTTATTTTCTTCTTTATAGTTTTTTAATGCTTCCCTGTCCCTTCCTGTTTTAAACGTTGAAATGCCTTTTTTTGTTGTTTATTGCCCCCCCTAACCTTTTTGTTTAGCCACATCAGTTAACGGTCTAAATGTATTTTTCTTTGCCTAAAGATGGGCCATTCTAAAAGATATTATTCGAGCTCCACAGCAGCCCCTTTCATTGAAACCATTAAGTGCTACCAGATGGGAGAGTCATATAGATGCAGTGAAGATTTCAAAAATATAAGATGCTCTTACAGACGTCATGAAGCACAGTACTCTAAAGGGAGCCTTTCTTTCAAAAACTATATATATAAAGGTAAGGGGCATCCAGAAAAATATCTGCAACTTCAAATTTTTCTTTGGATTAGTTATGTGGTATGACATTCTTTTAGACGTTAACATCACAAGTAATGAGATTGATGAATGAGTAATGAGGGTAACTTAATGAGATTGATTTTGATATTTCTGGTGCAATGCAACAATTAGGAAAAAACAAATTATTCCTCCAAAGCTACCTTTCAGTTGAACAATTTGAAAATGTGATCAGAAGTGCATAGGAAATGGCAACATAACTGGATATTGAAGGAAACTTTCCACCTGTGTAGGAAAGAAGAATGCATCGTAGAAAGAGGCACTTGATTATGACTCACAGGGCGAACAAATAAGAGATCCTAAAAAACTATTCAGGGTGGAGTTCTTAAATCAGGTCCTTGATTGTGCCATACAGTCTGTTGAAGATTGCTTCTTGAAGCTAAGGGAACATAGCAATGTGTTTGGATTATTGTCTGAACAAAATTAAGGATCTGACCCCAGAACGCCTTCAAGAGAACTGTGTTATAACTTAAATATTTCTCCAGATACCTACCGACCAACACTCCAAAGTATGTTCTGTAGTACATCTTCAAAAGCAAATTGTGCGCGATGTTTTCACTTACTTGAATTGCTCTCAGAATTCTTCTTTCACTACCAGTGACAATTGCTAGTGGTGAGCAGAGTTTCTCCAAATTGAAAATCAGCAAAACATACTAATGCTCAACCATGAAGCATAAACGACTTGTTGGCTTAGCAACAATAGCTTTTTGCTCATAGATTGGACTTACTTGCTCATAGATTGGACTTGGATGAAGCAACTGACACACTTGCATCCCAGAAGACATGCAAAGCACCTTTCATTTAAAAAAGTAACAAAGTTAAAAGGTTTCAGGTATTTTCAAATGGGTTGTTCTTCAGAAGAAGGATTGCCTTCCAGTTTAAAGAAATTGACATGAAGTTATATCGCAAAATGTTCTACCACATGAGTGAGTATGCATCTATGTTTTTAAAGATACATTTGTGCCAATACTTAATAATCTGCGTCCTTTCTTAATTCCTAGCAAGTTACAAATTGTTAGCCATTTTGCCTCGAGGAATCAATTCAATATGTAGCTAAGGACTGGTACCATGTTGAGTTAAGTAGGGGCTTAAAGTAGCCCAACAGTCAAAAATGACTTAAACCAGACCAACATAACAAACAGTGCATATATGTTGCTGGGCTTCCTGTTACTGTGCATTGTCAGTTATCTCAACTGAATCCAGGCAGCAGCATGGCTGACATGCTGGGAGAGGAAGCTCCAAAAATGGCCACTACCTTTCTTTTCCAACTGTCAGGCTTTTGGTCCAATTTAACTATACATGTGCAAAGTGACTGTCTTGCACTTTGTTAGATGCTGGAAGTTTACAATTTGATAATATGTGCATATGGTGGGGGGTGTTGCGATTCCATAGTTCGTTCGTAGACGGCAGAGAGGCTAGGTTCACCCCTGTATGGTATATATATATATATATATATTACTGCTGTGGACCTTTAGAGCACATGGTAGGTAGCTTTGAGCAAGAGCTTTTGTAGGGATATCTAATACTGTATATTGTATAATATAGTATGGATCACTATACTACATATACTACTATACGACTACAATATATAGCTTATTATAATTTTATATTACAGCTTATTGGGTTTGGTTTTTCTGATCCTTTCTTTAGTGAAAAAAATATTGCACTGGCCTATGATTTCATAAACTATGAAGGTAACTGGTAACTCCATGTGGATAGTTTGATAATGGACTGATACTTATTGAGACTACAATAATATAACATGTACCTCTTTGTACCGAAATGAAAATGGGTGCAAAAAACTGGCCAATATCATTAATAATGAAGAAAAGAGGTCAAGCCAATTTAATTTTCTCTAGGAAATGGTAAACCACTTTTAGAACTGCAACTGGCTTTCCATTGTGAATTTAATTGACTAACTGAGATTAATGTATATTTTGTTACATACTTTGATTACACTGCTTCTGCTCAAGAGTAAATAACATTTTAGTAGTTCTTAGAGTAGCCATAGGACTGATTGATTGATTTATTGATTGTGTTTTAAGAATGGCAGGTTCTTTGGGCCTATTTTCTTTAACAAATGTAATTGATTTTGATTTACTTGTTAGTGTCTAAACACACACATAACATACTTTACATACAAAACAAAGAACAAAGGAGAATAATAAATGAAACATGAAAAACAGGATTTTAGTGCACCAGCAGTGTTTTTTTCTTGACCAATCAGATATCACTAGGTGTTTTTTTTTGCCTTCAGGAGGAATGAACACTGGGAAAAACTGTCCAGTCCTCCTAGTGGGTGAAGCATGACAGATGGTATCTGGTTGGTCTGTTGTGTTTCCTATAAAACAAAAAAGCAAAAAAAGCAAAGAACCTTGATTTAAAGACTAGCCTGATTAGCCTGAAGTACATGTAATTATCTGACCCACTTGCAACCTAATTTACAACTGAATCCTCCTCACTACGACACAAGATAGCTGATTTCAAACAAACCTTGCTCCCCTAGTTGATGTTCCAGGAAAACGCTAAATATAAAAGCCAAGCCCACAGACTAAACAAGATTAACCTGGTCATCTGGGGGTTTCTTTTTTCATCTCTACGGCATTGTATGCTATAATATCGTGTCTTTTCTTCTGCTCCTATGTATTTTTAACAACAAAGGTGCTTTCTGTTATAGTTATTTTCTTATTTTGTGGTTCCAGAAGTAAAGTTGTACACCTTTCAAAAATAAAGAATACATAAAAAGACATGACAATTTACCCCACTTCTGTTTTTTCACATGGACCCCAAAAGGGTTGGCAACCCTCCTTCTCTCTGCCATATCTCCCACTCCTCCCTATTCTCATCCCTTTTTACCTCCCTCTGTCTATCTGCCGTCTTCCTCCCTCATTTCCATTCCCTCATTTCCACTTCTTTCTATAGACCCTCTCTATTATGGAGGTACAGAATATATACTGAGAAATAGTTGCAATATGGTAAATGTCCATAGTAGTACAAGCACGAGCCACCACTTGGTATCTGGTATATATCCCCGCAATTGTTTTGTATGTTTTACATTTTCTATTCTGTATTTCCAAATAAAAATAAAGATTTTTGAAATTAATTATTCTTAATATTACATTTAATATTTAATAATATTAACACACACATTTCTGTTTTTAAATGTGATGTACCACAAATACCAACTTATATGATGCTGCCAAAAGTCACATTTTACAGTTCTTTGCTTCCCCAACCCCTTACCTCAATCGACCTTTCTGTCTGAGCCTTACCTTGCAGATATCTCATTCACAAAGCTGCATTAGGCTAGCCATTTACCAAGTAGGTACTCAGACTAAGGCCATTATTAATAAATGCTAACACCGCATAGCGGCAGGTGTTTTTCCTGAGCGCCACCAGCAAGTCATATTTATGATGCAAAAAAATGTTTACCACCTCTCCTAGCACCATGGGGCATTCCATGTATCAAGAGCGCCGGGGGCGTTGTTAGCGCTTTCGCTGTGTTCCCTACAGGATCACATCACATCAATTAGCCATTCCAGTCCCATTCCTTTGGTGACTTCTGGTTAGCATATTTAAATTTTTTGTGCTCAGTCAAGTGGCACAGATTCCCTGGCCTGTTGCTATCTCCATTGGAAAAAAAACAAACAAGACACAGGGCAACGGGTAGCCTGCAACACTGAACACTAACAGTGATGTCTGCCTGTGGCTAGCACTGCGGCCGAGGTGCTAATAGCGTCTCTCCGCAGACGCTCAAGTAGCTCTACAAGGTGCTAGTGATAAATTGGCCTCCACAAGTTCATGTTTTGACATGGTTACCAGATCTGCTTAGGACAAACCCTATATTTATATGCAATACATAAGATGATTTTAATACATTAATCAATACTAACTTCTGGAGAAAATGGAATGCAGTACTGTTCATGTTCAATAGCCTGATCACACAACTCAGTAACCAAATGGACCAATAGTATTAACCACAATGCCATACATTTTAATCCCCCAAAAGGTTTACTTACTATTAACAGTGTCAACTGTCCCCATAAACAGGCCTCTACTACAGTAACAGGGGTTCTCAACCTTTCTTATTATTAAAGCCATCTTTAGCACAGAGAGATGGAGACAAATTCAACACAAATAGTTAATGCAAACAATATAATCAGTAAAAGAACAGAAAACTACTGGAGACATTTCCATATAAAAGTGCAATGAACTTGACAGTTCAATGTGTATGTGGATTCCCCATCCCATCCCAGCATGTTTCTCCATCTACCCAATTCTGTATTTACCCCATTTGCTACTATGTCCTGGCTTCCATATAGCCCCCTCCCAGTCCAAGAATGTGCTAGACCTCCACAAGTGTTCGGGTCTAGCAGCCAGCCCATGAGAGCTTGTGTGCCATATAGCAAGGGTACATAAGCCACAGGTTGGGGACTCCTGCTCTAAAAGCAGGGTCATGCTAAAGCAAATTCACCTCTGGCTGCACATTTGGGTGTGCATTGCCATCTGCATGTCCATAAGCTTTTTTAAACAAAAATGTGCTCGCTTTAAAAAAAATCACCTGCACATGTGAGAAGGCATTTTTATAGGTAAGGTGCACCATTTTTCCAGTGAGTTAAGAATATTTTTTGGAAAGTTTGGAAACAACTGCATTTTTTCTGTATACATCATAGAGTGCTGTTGTTTTCTAACTTTAAAACAATTATTCAGATTATAGAGAATTACAGTGGAAAAATATGACTAACTACAAAGTTATCTATCGTAAACCTTTTTGCTTGATCCAAGATGCTGGTGGAGAAAATGCTGCCAGCTAACAAATTAGATACATTTATTAAAAACTAGCATTTCAAAATCATACAGTTTTTAGACACATTGGAATTCTTTTGTTTAAGCTTACATACATTTTTTTGCTTATCTCAAATAACAACCTATTAAAGATATTGTTTAACCTTGAACCTGGAACAAATACCACCAAATAAACATAACTTTACTGAAGATTTGGCATGAATGAGCATCTACCTCTTGAAAATCTATACTTGTGTTCTGATTTCTGGGCATGAGTCCATGTCCCCATGTCCCCATGTCCCTACATTTTAATATTTCAGATTTGAATAAAAATAGATTCATCTTTGATGTTGGCAAGCGTTCTCCCACAATATCATAAGGGGGGCAGCTGTTAAATTGCCATCAAAATAACTTTTATCATAGTTAATAATATGGATTGTAATACATGGATGCTATAACGTTTCATCAAGTATTGACAATAAGAAATATATGAGAAGATTCATAACAGCATGTTAGGAATCTCAATATTTTAAGTGTACTCTTAGAATGTGAACTTTTGTCCTTATGAACAGCTTTGCATTTTCTTCCACCATTATGGACAATTTAATCTTAAAAGACACTAAAACAACTATCACTGTTTGGCTTTTTCTTTCAATATTAATTATAAAAAGTAAAGTGACTAGTGTTTATTGTGAATGTAATTTTAGGAGAAATGGAGGCTTTTATTCCATTGCTAACTAAAATGCTAGTTGCCAGGTTGCAAGTGCAAATGTTTAATAATTGAGCTTTTTGTCTCTTTAAAGTGAAACAAAACCCTGGATTTTAACTATCCTTGGTTTTGCTCTGTGCCCCAGGGGCATCTCAAATTGGAATGCCTTCTGTTTAAAACCTCCCAGAATACCCAGAAAAACTCACCTCTTCCAGACCAAAAAAAATGTGGTGGCTCTTGTCCAATTAGAGCTGTTTGACATGCATATGTAATGCTCTGCAAATGGCTGTTTACATACAGAGCTTCTGTAGCACAGCGGCTGCATCCCCAGCATCTGAATGGCTGGGGGCGGGAGCGGACTCACAGCCCGAAGATGTGGGGATGCAGCCACCAGATGCTACTGGGGAAGTCCAGCGGCCAGCCCTGGAACCTTTTAGATTCCAAGACCAGCCACAGTGGGTTTTCTTTTGCTTTAACTTTGCCTGGTTATCATACAATGCAGCAGCTAGATTTGTATAGATCTCATAATTTCTTTCCAAAACCTGGCCTTTCTGACATATTCAGTTTGTCCTTAAACAGTATCTTACTGTAGGACCTAAGATCCTCAAAATAAGCCTCTGCCTATAGGTTTTGATCTTGTATACCTCTCATGAATTATTTGTGTACGTCCTCCTATTCAGAAATTCAGGATTGAATTCACAATACAACCCTGCTTGCTCAAAAAGCATTCCAATAATGTTTAACATTCACTACTGATTTGCTTAATTTAATTGCTATCAGGTTGCTAAGATTCATTGCTTCAATATAGTCTATTGTGCTTATTAGGATACCGGGACCCTCTCACCAGCCACATGTGGGCCTCTCTTGGCCAAACAGACTAGGGGAATAGAACGCTTGCATGATAAGTGGTTCACGGGTATCACAACTATAATTAGACCACAATGGGGTTGATTCACAGCCACAGTTGAGAATTCTCACTCCTTTTTTTTTTTATCCACGTTCATTGTCTACCAGGTGTACATTTTCATCTGGCTCTGAATCATCCCCAGCTAGAAAATTAAAGTGAATGGCAGTTTTTTTCACTTTTTTCGCTCTGAATCAACCCCAATGCCACTTTCATTTGATAACATTTCATACAGCATATTAGTGCATGGTTTAGGAATCTAAAGCACCCTCTTTATTCACTAAATTGACTTTTTGCCAGACTAAACAGAGACTGGCACTGGTGAATGGAAGTATTGCTTTGCTATAAATACGATTGTTTTAAAGCGAGTTTAGGAACTTTTTAAGTCCTGGTTGTATTTTTAAGTGAGGTTGTATTATAAGTGAGAGGACTTTTCATTAAGGGACTTATATTGGGGGACTTTAAGTGTTTAAATGTTTATAGCCTAAGTGTTATAGAGCTAAAATAAGAAGTTAAAATTCAAAGTGCTGGAACTGTAAGCATTAAAACTGTGTTTTACTGATGTTTTTGTAACTGGGATAATGGCTAGCAATATTGGAGGTCTACTTCAGTGCACAGTTTGTATACACTTCAGGAACAGAAGTTCCAAGGTGAATACCACTGTGATAAATGTGGTATAATGCAACACTGAGGGGGGATTGACAATATGGAAAAGGGTATTCTGCTCACCATTAAGTGGGGTACAACAGAGAGGTGAGTAATGGATCAGGAGGAGCAGATAAGTAGCTGGGTAAATGTAGATAGAGGGAGTAGAAAGGGTGCACAGAAAAGGAAGGCCATGCCTGTGTCTGTGACTTTTCATTGGGGTACGAACTGTATTCTACCTGAATGGAAAGGGGGCTACTGTGTTGGGTAAGAGGATACTGGAAGGAGTGGAGGGGTATTTAAACTAGAGATGAGGGGGGAGGGCAAGAGAGAAAACAAAGGGGAAGACAGGTTACTTAGGGGACAGCATATGATGGTGGGTGGAGAATTAAAAGTCTGGCAAGTTAAGTGGGGGAGCTTGAGGCTCAGGTACTGGAAGAAATATTTGTGTTATTGGTGTGGCTGAGACATGGCTGGATTCCACAAATGACTGGACTATCAATCAACTTTTTTTGAACAACCTGTACCTTGGCCGTTGGGAGAGGGAGTTGTGGGGTGAGGACACTCTTACGATGTACCTGTGCCACGTACTGACGTGGCACAGGTACATCGACGATATCTTTGTGCTATGGACCGGTCCAAAACAGGTATTGGATGAGTTCATTCAAATCCTGAACTGTAATCAACTAAACCTAAGATTTACGTACGAAATTAGTGAGTCCAGAATTAATTTCCTGGACCTGACAATCTCCATAGATGCACAGGGACAAGTGCACTCAGGTTTTTATAGGAAGTCCTCAGCGGCCAATACAATTCTAAGAGCGACAAGTTCCCATCCCCAACATTTATTACGCAGTATTCCATATGGAGAATATCTCCGGGCGCGTAGAAACTGCACAGATGACGGAGAATTTAAAAATGCAGCGGATGGGATAAGGAATAGATTGCAGGAACGGGGCTATAGTAAGAAAGTACTGTCATTGGCCTATAAAAAAGCTGCCGCCAGGCCCAGGACGGAGATCTTGTATAAACCCAAACCCCCTAGAACTAGACGGCCTCTGGCCGTGACACTGACTTTTTCTGCTCAACATCATTCATTGAAAAATATATTTCAACTTAATTGGCATCTACTGATGAATGATCAGAGTCTCAGAGAGATTCTGCCGTCACAACCACAGTTTGTGTTTAGAAGGGCAAGGAACCTTAGAGACAAACTAGTCAAAAGCCACTATACTGAGAGAGATCCCAATAAGTGCTGTAAAACCTGTGGGACTTACCAATGCCAAAAAAGGTGCAGTTGTTGCCAGTTCATCAAATCGGGCAAAACTATAAATATACCTGGACAGACATCGGTACAATCCAAACATTTTGTTAATTGTGAAACCCCCCACGTGATATATATACTTACCTGTCCGTGTGGGAGTTTCTATATTGGAAAAACAAATAGACCTCTGAAAAAGAGGGTATACGAACATCAATATGATATTCGTACCGCTAACATGAAGACCCCCAAAGGACGGCATTTTGCCCGCTATCATAATAGTGAACCGAAGGGACTATTGGTCCAGGGTTTGGACCGGATCCATCCACATGCGAGAGGGGGGAATATAGAGAGGATTACCCTCCAGAGGGAAACCCGCTGGATTAGCAAACTAAAAGCATATTGTCATCCAGGTATGAATGAAACAATCAGTTTCGCGCCCTTTTTGGGCAAAAAATTCCTGTTATTACACCTGAATGCCCGACTCTCGTGTATTCCAATCTTGAAATTTTTTTTTTTTTTTTTTTTTTTTTTGATTTATTTTAATTTATTTTATTTTAATACGACTGGCTTGGGAATATCGAATGGTAATATACTATTATATGCTCCTTGGGTAGTAAGTAGAGGGCCGGATGTGGTGCCAGGGGCGGTGCCAGTGGGTTCACCCGTCTTAGGGTGGTTTGTTCCCCCTAGAGGGTCCCCACGATATCGGAGGCATCCATTTCTGGGGGGGGAGGGCTGAGGTGCAACAGGGAGGTGGGGTTGCCACGATCCCCCACCCGCCTTACCTCCACCTGATGGGGAGCGGGGGCGGGGCTGTGCTGCCGGAGACGAGCGGCCGCCAGGCTGGCTCGGGCTTCCGGCAGCCTCCCAGGCTCGACTGATTTCCCCGAACCCGGGGGTGGCGGGTGGCGGTGTAACGTAGCATTCCAATGCGGGCTTATGCCCGCCCCTTCCACTGGTGTTCCCCCCCCTCGTCCCCGCCTCCGCTAACACGCCTCTGGCAGCTGGGTAGTGTTATTCCCGGGCCGGGCGGTGACGTCATCAGGGTTTCCGGCTGCCCCGGAAGTGATACAGGATCCCAGCACGCAGCCGACGCAGGTCTTCTACAAAGCCTGCCGGCTACACAGACACATCCGGGTTGCCCACGAGGGAGAGAGGTTGGTGCGAGACGGAGCACGGGACAGCTACCTCCCTCCAGCTGTACTACCTGCCTTATAGGGAAGCTGTGACGCTGTTCCCTCAGGTTCGACGTGGCTATAACGTTATAAGTAAGTGTATTCTTTTAACCTCATCCCTTACTACTCTGAAAAATAAGAATCCAATCCAATAGTGTTCTTAAATAATTCCCTGATATAGGCCGCGGATTAGGTGATGGAATATGTGGCACTGGGACTGCCGTTGATATATGTTGAGGATAGTGGGATGACAAGAGGTCCCTGATCTGAGCAGACCACAGCTAATGTCTAGTTCCTACCGGGGACAAATCAGGTACCCTTATTTGATTCCTGACACCCCTTTTGGTCAATTGGACCACAAATTGTAATAAGATTCAATTTGTAATGATTGTACATATTTTTTGTTCTTCTGTTTCTCCTCACTTTTGTCTCTTGTCTGCTTTCTGGCTACCTTTTTTTCTTGTTTTAGAAGAATGATGCTCCATATAAGGCACTAAAGTGGAGGTGCATGCAACTGTACAGATAAACTAAGGTGCAGAGGAAGCCCTGCTAATGGGCGAAACTAGTCCACCTTGCTATTCATGAAATTGAACCCAGAATGAGTTCTATAGTAATTACATTGTGACGTATATTATGCAATCAGAATGTTGATGTTATAATAGGTTTCTGTATTCGCTTGCTGTTTGTTATGGATTGTGTCTATTGCCCGTGAGGGCTGTACTAATCATGTCATCACATTTTGTATGAAACTTTATAGTACGGGCTTTGGAAACCCATGATAATGTTTTGAATCTATTGTAATCGGGGCAGTAGGGGTTAACTTGGTTTTGCCCCTCCTGCTACCTTTTAAATACCTATTTTAACAGCTGCCAATAGAGCAGAAAATAAAGTCCTTTTTCAAGAAATATCTTGTATGTCTGAATTAATTTGTACTAATGGCGCGGTCGCACATGGAGGTTACAATTGTGTGGGCTTGACCTATACCCACCTTTTTTCTTTCTTGTATATATACAGATGGACCCCAGTGCGTACCAGCCAATACTACAAGTTTAAAATCTCAGGGGTTGGGTCACTGATTCTGATCAAACACTGAGCCAGACCGGTTGATCCAACTACTGCGTCTGGTCCTTTTTTCCATCTGCAGTGTTTATCTTATATAGTGGTGTTTGGGCTAGAGCCCATATAGGTTTATGGGGAAATAACTATTATCCCCAATTGAAGTGTACCCCCCGATCTAGTAGCGCAAGTGAAGGCTGGAAGTAAGGTCAGTGTACAAGAAAGGAGGAGTAAACAGGGTTTTTTTTCCTCTTTTTTTTTTTTTTTTTTTGTCACGTCTCAAGAAAAGAATCATGACGGATCTTTGCCAGGACAAATGGGACCTGATGATTTCGGATCTCACGAAATGCCGAGTCCAAAATAAAATACAAATAGAACACCAAGAAAATATCAATGTTACATTTAATGCTCTATATTCTTCCCTCTTAAAGAAATCCAAAGTCTGGTGGGACATCCAGTACCTGAGAGAGTATAAGGACAAAAAGATAGTACCTAGGGGTCTAAGATTGAAATTATACCCACAGATTGGTCTGATCACTGATGACTTTAAACAGAAGTGGGAGAATGCCCTCCAAGAGTGTTCGATTACACTTATGGGTTTGCTAGTTGACCAACATAGTAAACAATTGGCAGCATTAGATGAACAAATTAGTAAATTAGCGAAAGAGTTGGAGACTTTTGACAAGGATGAGCATTTTGTGAAAAGGGATACTAGCATAAGGATGGGGATAGAGAAAATCAACAAGGACATTATCGAGACCAAGGAGCATAAGTTCCAACGGGACATAATAGCCTATAAACAATTGAAAGCGTACATCTGGCCAGGTACGGAGATTAGATCTACCCGCAGGGAATTTTTTCCGAGACAATTTTCATCTTCAGATTCCTCATCTTCGAGGGAGAGATCCAATAGGAAGTCTAGGGATCCACAGAGAAGACTTTTACCCCAACGCTGGGAGGGGGGAAATAGGCCAGACAGAAGCCCCCCGGGACGAGAGTATCCGCCCCGTAGGGGGGAAGTTGTTACTAGATCAATGTTCAAAAGAACACAGGGAGGTAACCAAGATCAGAGAGATCTTGAAGATTTGAGACGAGACAATCGACAGGATTTTTTAGACGAGGCCGCAACTGGAATAGGAACCGCCGAAGGCGGAAGAAGAAACAGATAAAGCCAGGTCTCCCCATGGGGAATCCGACTACACAAGAGATTAAACAAACTCAAATTATGACTACCAGATGTAAAGAAAAAGAATGCCCGCTTAACATTATCAACCTATCTAATCTAATCTTGACACAAGCCCAGCAAGAAGTGCTATCTTTAGGGCTGAATTTTTGCCCGACCCAACAACTGGATTCTTTTGAGGCCATTAAAGACCTCCATCTATTCGCCCGGAAAATCCTATGTAAACAACTTTACGCACAGAAAGATGAGCTTGTAGAGACAGCTCCACAAGCCAAACAGTCAGATTTGGAGCAAGAAATGATAGAACTGGGTATTGAAGCGACCGGTATTTCACCGATGATAAATCCTAAGCAATCGAGGTTTAAAAAACCCTCGACGTTCTATCCATCGCTGAGCTCCAATGCCCACTTAGAAACCTTTGTCAGTCTGGTCACGACTGAGATAGAAAAACTCCCTTTTAAGAAGAAGTCCAATCTTTCTGTTGAACATCAGAAAGCACTGAGGGACTTAGAGAAGATTGATAATGTGACAATTAAACCAGCGGATAAAGGGGGTAACATTGTCGTGATGAGCAATGAACAATATGTACAGATGTGCAGGCGAATATTGGACAACAGGGACTGGTATGTGCGGACCTCCATGTCCAGGCTGGGGGAGGCCTCGGGGGCTTACCACTCGCTCATCGAGGATGCGGTGTCACACCGAGTGATCGATGGACAGACTGGAGCGTATTTGGAGGCCCCATGCCCGACCATTGCCACCTTCTATGCCTTACCGAAGGTTCATAAATCGGTGTCTGAACCACCAGGCAGACCCATAGTGTCGGGCATGGGGTCTCTGACTGACCGGGCCAGTCGTTTCATCGATCACATCCTTCAACCGTTGGTGCATCAGCTTCCATCGTACTTGAAGGATACTGGCCATCTGCTACGCATCCTCGATGGGATGACTGTGCCCCCGGGGACTCTCCTGGTGGGACTGGACGTGGAGGCCCTGTACTCCAGTATTCTGCACGACCAGGGCCTTCGGGCTATACAATTTTTCCTGAATGAATTGGATATCAGCCAGTGTAACCTCAACTTGTTTATCCTCCGTCTGTTGAGATTTGTCCTCACCCACAACTTCTTTCTCTTCGACGGCCAATTGTACCATCAGGTACAGGGAACGGCGATGGGGACCACGTGTGCCCCATCCTATGCCAACCTGTACCTTGGCCGTTGGGAGAGGGAGTTGTGGGGTGAGGACACTCTTACGATGTACCTGTGCCACGTACTGACGTGGCACAGGTACATCGACGATATCTTTGTGCTATGGACCGGCCCAAAACAGGTATTGGATGAGTTCATTCAAATCCTGAACTGTAATCAACTAAACCTAAGATTTACGTACGAAATTAGTGAGTCCAGAATTAATTTCCTGGACCTGACAATCTCCATAGATGCACAGGGACAAGTGCACTCAGGTTTTTATAGGAAGTCCTCAGCGGCCAATACAATTCTAAGAGCGACAAGTTCCCATCCCCAACATTTATTACGCAGTATTCCATATGGAGAATATCTCCGGGCGCGTAGAAACTGCACAGATGACGGAGAATTTAAAAATGCAGCGGATGGGATAAGGAATAGATTGCAGGAACGGGGCTATAGTAAGAAAGTACTGTCATTGGCCTATAAAAAAGCTGCCGCCAGGCCCAGGACGGAGATCTTGTATAAACCCAAACCCCCTAGAACTAGACGGCCTCTGGCCGTGACACTGACTTTTTCTGCTCAACATCATTCATTGAAAAATATATTTCAACGTAATTGGCATCTACTGATGAATGATCAGAGTCTCAGAGAGATTCTGCCGTCACAACCACAGTTTGTGTTTAGAAGGGCAAGGAACCTTAGAGACAAACTAGTCAAAAGCCACTATACTGAGAGAGATCCCAATAAGTGCTGTAAAACCTGTGGGACTTACCAATGCCAAAAAAGGTGCAGTTGTTGCCAGTTCATCAAATCGGGCAAAACTATAAATATACCTGGACAGACATCGGTACAATCCAAACATTTTGTTAATTGTGAAACCCCCCACGTGATATATATACTTACCTGTCCGTGTGGGAGTTTCTATATTGGAAAAACAAATAGACCTCTGAAAAAGAGGGTATACGAACATCAATATGATATTCGTACCGCTAACATGAAGACCCCCATAGGACGGCATTTTGCCCGCTATCATAATAGTGAACCGAAGGGACTATTGGTCCAGGGTTTGGACCGGATCCATCCACATGCGAGAGGGGGGAATATAGAGAGGATTACCCTCCAGAGGGAAACCCGCTGGATTAGCAAACTAAAAGCATATTGTCATCCAGGTATGAATGAAACAATCAGTTTCGCGCCCTTTTTGGGCTAAAAATTCCTGTTATTACACCTGAATGCCCGACTCTCGTGTATTCCAATCTTGAAATTTTTTTTTTTTTTTTTTTTTTTTTTTTTTGATTTATTTTAATTTATTTTATTTTAATACGACTGGCTTGGGAATATCGAATGGTAATATACTATTATATGCTCCTTGGGTAGTAAGTAGAGGGCCGGATGTGGTGCCAGGGGCGGTGCCAGTGGGTTCACCCGTCTTAGGGTGGTTTGTTTCCCCCTAGAGGGTCCCCACGATATCGGAGGCATCCATTTTTGGGGGGGGAGGGCTGAGGTGCAACAGGGAGGTGGGGTTGCCACGATCCCCCACCCGCCTTACCTCCACCTGATGGGGAGCGGGGGCGGGGCGGGGCTGTGCTGCCGGAGACGAGCGGCCGCCAGGCTGGCTCGGGCTTCCGGCAGCCTCCCAGGCTCGACTGATTTCCCCGAACCCGGGGGTGGCGGGTGGCGGTGTAACGTAGCATTCCAATGCGGGCTTATGCCCGCCCCTTCCACTGGTGTTCCCTCCCCTCGTCCCCGCCTCCGCTAACACGCCTCTGGCAGCTGGGTAGTGTTATTCCCGGGCCGGGCGGTGACGTCATCGGGGTTTCCGGCTGCCCCGGAAGTGATACAGGATCCCAGCACGCAGCCGACGCAGGTCTTCTACAAAGCCTGCCGGCTGCACAGACACATCCGGGTTGCCCACGAGGGAGAGAGGTTGGTGCGAGACGGAGCACGGGACAGCTACCTCCCTCCAGCTGTACTACCTGCCTTATAGGGAAGCTGTGACGCTGTTCCCTCAGGTTCGACGTGGCTATAACGTTATAAGTAAGTGTATTCTTTTAACCTCATCCCTTACTACTCTGAAAAATAAGAATCCAATCCAATAGTGTTCTTAAATAATTCCCTGATATAGGCCGCGGATTAGGTGATGGAATATGTGGCACTGGGACTGCCGTTGATATATGTTGAGGATAGTGGGATGACAAGAGGTCCCTGATCTGAGCAGACCACAGCTAACGTCTAGTTCCTACCGGGGACAAATCAGGTACCCTTATTTGATTCCTGACACCCCTTTTGGTCAATTGGACCACAAATTGTAATAAGATTCAATTTGTAATGATTGTACATATTTTTTGTTCTTCTGTTTCTCCTCACTTTTGTCTCTTGTCTGCTTTCTGGCTACCTTTTTTTCTTGTTTTAGAAGAATGATGCTCCATATAAGGCACTAAAGTGGAGGTGCATGCAACTGTACAGATAAACTAAGGTGCAGAGGAAGCCCTGCTAATGGGCGAAACTAGTCCACCTTGCTATTCATGAACTTGAACCCAGAATGAGTTCTATAGTAATTACATTGTGACGTATATTATGCAATCAGAATGTTGATGTTATAATAGGTTTCTGTATTCGCTTGCTGTTTGTTATGGATTGTGTCTATTGCCCGTGAGGGCTGTACTAATCATGTCATCACATTTTGTATGAAACTTTATAGTACGGGCTTTGGAAACCCATGATAATGTTTTGAATCTATTGTAATCGGGGCAGTAGGGGTTAACTTGGTTTTGCCCCTCCTGCTACCTTTTAAATACCTATTTTAACAGCTGCCAATAGAGCAGAAAATAAAGTCCTTTTTCAAGAAATATCTTGTATGTCTGAATTAATTTGTACTAATGGCGCGGTCGCACATGGAGGTTACAATTGTGTGGGCTTGACCTATACCCACCTTTTTTCTTTCTTGAACTTTTTTTGAAAGACAGAGCAAAAGAGGAAAGGGGACAGAGTGTGTCTTTATGTAAAACAAGAATTCAAAGCATATATTAATGAAGGGATACTAGCAGAAGATTGTGAGGATGTAGAATCCTTGTGGGTAGAAGTGCAGGGCGATGTAAACAATGTTAAAATATAGACCCCCTCAAACATAGCTGAGGAAATAGAGAGTCAGCTAGCATCACAGGCTGGTAGTGGTGGTGATGGGGGATTTCAACTACCCAGGAATTGACAGGAGACACGGTTCTGCTTCTGCTACAAGGGGGAGAACATTACTCAGCTTGCTACAAGATAATTATATGAAGTAGTTCATTGAAGCATCTACTAGGGGTGGTGCTCTTTTGGATCTGGTAATATCAAATAATGATGTCTTGATAGTGACGGTAACAGTCCCTAGGCTCAGAGCTGCACTCCAGGGAGCATGTGTTGAGGAATAAGGAAACAGGTGCCAAATGGGAGTGCTTTAAATCAATTATGAGTAACAAATATAAGCAACTAAAACTAAACCCCTCATAACTGACACCTGTGGTTAAAAGGG
The DNA here is from genome assembly GCA_027917425.1 of Gastrophryne carolinensis. Lineage (NCBI taxonomy): Eukaryota > Metazoa > Chordata > Amphibia > Anura > Microhylidae > Gastrophryne > Gastrophryne carolinensis. The sequence goes on from CM051234.1 coordinate 222,644,279, forward strand.
CAATTAAGTACAAGAAAAGGGCATTTAAACATTTTAATGCTGAGCTCTCAGCTTTAACCCTTAAAAAGTATAGATTGTTAAATAAAGCATGTAAGGAAGAAATACGGTTGGCTAAAACACAAAATTAAAGAGATGTGGCCAAAGCAAAACAACCCCTAAACAATTTTTAAATATATAAATTCATAAAAAAGCTAAATCAGAACAGGTAAGTGCCATAATTAATGATAATGGGGAAATGGTCACTGGGGGTGAAGAAAAGGTGGAGCTGTTAAATTGATTATTTAGCTCTGCGTACACAACAGAGGAGCCAACACAGGAGATGCCACTCAGTAGCCCACGTATAATACTCAACAAGTTAAACATGGATATCAACCAAGAAAGACTAAAATATTTAAATGTGAATAAGACCGCAGGAGCAGATGGACTTCACTCAAGAATTCTTAAAAAACTAAGCTCGGTTATCTAATCACCCCTGTTCTTGATGTTTGAAGACTCACTTACAACTGGTATAGTGCCAAAAGATTGGCACAAGGCAAATGTGGTGCCTTATAAAGGTCTCTAGGTCTTCTCAGGGCAGTTACAGACCTGTAAGTTTAATATCCATTGTGGGAATATTGCTTGAGGGGCTATTAAGGGACTACATACATGAATATGTACCCCAGGATTCAGTGTTGGGCCAACTATTATCCAACTTGTTTATAAATTATATAGAAGATGGAATTAAATGCACTGTCTCTATTTTTGCAAATGGAGACACAACAATATGTAGCACAGAGCAGTCTGTTGAAGATGTTCACAAGCTTCAAGCTAACTTAGACACTTTGAGTGTCTGGGCATCCACTTGGCAAATGAAGTTCAATGTGCAGAAATGTTAAGTCATGCACTTGGGGTCTAATAACCTGAAGGTCACATATGTCCTCACGGGGGGGGGGGGGGGGGAGACGGAGAAATACTTGTTGAGAAGGATCTGGGGGTACTTGTGGATCACAGGCTAAATAACAGCATGCAATGTCAAGCAACTGCTTACAAATCAACCAAGATATTCTCATGCATTAACCCTTTAAATGCCAGCCACGTAAAATTTACGTGGTTGCTTCTCCTCCACTTATGTGCCAGCCACGTAAAATTCACGTGCCTGGCATTCACCCCTGCTAGCGGGCCAAAAAAAATACTCATCTGACCCATCGTTGGATCCGGCCGGGTCTCCTCTTTAATTTGGTGCCATCCGATCCCTCGTGGAGGCTCGGATGGCACCAGGAGAGCCCCCGGAATAGGCCAACCCCCCGCTTCGGCAACAGCAGCTGCTAACTGTAAAAAAAAAAAATGACATTCACTTACCTCCATGTGCGCTGGCTCTTGCTGTCCCTCCTCTTCACCTGGGGGGCGTCCGATCCCCCCCCAGGACTTACCGATCTTCAGGAGAGAGCACGGTCGGTAATGTTGGGTAGGGGGGACCCTACTTCATTTTTTGGGGGATTTTAAGGGTTTTTAACCCTATGTCAATTTTTTTTTAAGTTAACCGCTTATGTCCTGTTACACAGCAGGTATAAAATGCTTCCAGCATTTTGTGGTGTGGTGTGTTTGTGTTTTTTTTACATTTAAAGTGGACCAACACCCAGGATTTTGACTATCCTGGGTATTGGTCCTTTCCCCCGGGCCATCCCGATCAGGTATGCCCCGCTCTGTGAAACCCCCCGATCGCCCACAATAACTCATCTCACCCCGATCCTATGATGCATGCGCGGCCGCTTGTCCAATCAGCGCGCTCAGAGCGGCTGAGTTATGGACGTCTAAGAGACGTCTAAGCTCAGCCACTCTGAGTGTGCTGGAGACCGCATCCCCCACTTCCCTCTAACAGGGAGCGTGCCCGCGCCGACCATTCATAAATAGCCAGCGCGGGCATGCGCCCTGCTAGAGGGGTAGCGGGGATGCGGCCCGCGCATGCGTCGTAGGACCGGGATTCAGGTAAGTGGTAGCTGGTGTTCCGGGGCTGATTTAGGTGGTGCGGGCTTGTACTTGGCAGGGCGGGGGGCCACCAAAGCTGGCCCCTGCGCCCTGTTCTACAAGCTCTGCATAGCTGATCCCCGGGCTGGTTATGCTGGGTAGGGGGGACCCATGTCATTTTTATGGGAATTTTTAAGGGTTTTTAACCCTTAAAATTAAAAAAAAAATGGGGATTACCCCCCCCCCCCTTGGGAACCCCATGCCAATTTTTTTCTTGATTTAACCCTTTATAGTGTGGATTGTAGTTGTATTTTATTTTTACAAGTTATAAAGTGTTCTTTTCAGTTTGGGGGGGTCTTCTGAATAGTAACGGGGGCTACCGATACATGTGGTACCGTTGTAATCGGGAGAAATGGGGCTTTCACATGCAATATGGTTTTCTTTAAAAAAAGAAAAGGTTTTATTTGAAATAAAGGAGACAATTTTCAAAAAAAATATTTTTATTATTTATTTTTTTTATTTTGTTTTGTTTAATTTACTCAAAAATATTTAAAAAAAAAACAGTAAAAAAATTGCAAACAAGACATTTCATGTTAAAGCCTAAACTCTGCTGCAAAAATAAAATATATCATTTTCCTGGAAATACCTGCAAAAATCACAGTTAAGCATAGCGCAAAATGGTTAAAAATGACCTGTCAGGAGAGGGTAACAAAATCTCAAGTAGGCTGGCAGTTAAAAGGGTTAGTAGTACCTATGCATGTTGGGTATCGTTCTGCTCGGGGGACCTTGCGCTTTTAGATTTAGCTTGTTTTTTCTTGTTTGCATATTGATATTTTAGGAAAACTCATTTTTTATTCTGCTTTATTATACATTTTTTAAGGGAACCCTGTGCGACCAAAGAATTCTTTGAGGGATTACTTTCAGAAAGATGGGCCCACTACAACATGCTGGGTACGCTTAGAAAGCTTATCATGTGTACTTTCAAGGAATGTATGGTTTGTGGGGGGTATTCCAAATGTAAATGGTTGTTTTGGTAGAAAAAGCGCAAGGTGCGCACTTTGTCTGCAGAGCTGAAATTTTCAAGCAAAATTACCATTGTGCACATGCTTTACTTTTTGATGTTTGGCAACTCTTCTTTTGACAGTAGCAATGCATGTTGGGTATCGTTCGGTTCGGGGGATGTTGCTTTTTCAGATTAACTTGTTTTTTCTTGTTTGCATATAGTTTTTTTTAGGAAAATATGGCTTTGATCCTGCTTTTTTTATCCTTTTTTAGGGAAGCTTTGCGTAACCAAAGAATACATTGAGGGAGAACTTCCAGAAAACTGTGGCAACATCAACAAGCCTGGTATGCCTAGAAAGCTTGAAGTGTGTATTTCCAGAGAATATATAGTTTGTGGGGGGTATTTCAAATGTAAAGGGTTGTTTTTATAAAAAAAACTGCAAGGTGCACATAGCGCTTAGCATAGCTGTATTTGATCTAAAAATCTCTTTGCTGCTGTTTCAGTTTGGGGGAGTCTCCTGGGCAGGAAAGGGTGTCTACCAATACATATGTGGTACCGTTGTAACCGGGAGAAATTGGGATTTCACACGCAATAAGATTTTATTGACAAACTTACATTTTTTATTACAAAAAACACTACAAATTGTAAAAAATAGATTTTTTTTCACATATTTCACCCCAAAATATTAAGAATACACTTGACAAATGACAAACAAGACATTTTATGTTAAAGCTCAGACTCTGCTGAAAAAAACAATATATAATTTTCCTGGGAAATCCCTGGAAATCCCTTCAAAAATCACAGTTGAATATGCATAGTGCAAAATAGTGAAAAATGGTCTGGCAACAAAGCGTAACAAAAACTCCAGGTAGGCTGGCAGTTAAAGGGTTAAAAGAGGCACGGATACAAAGTAAACATGAGATGGTATATGGTCCCAGCTAGGATAGCGAAAGCTTCCCCAAATGCTTCCTCCAATTGTTTTAGATCATACAACATTCCTGGGGATATGCTACACACATGGTGGACTTGCCCGTTGGCTTCCCAGTTCTGGAATGAGATAGAAAATCTTATACGAGATGTCACAAAGCTCTCAATTCCTCTCTCACTAGGAATTCACTTGCTCAATGAAGGGATTGTGGAAATTCCGAGGCCCATGTATCAGCTCATAACCAAGATCCTTTTTTCCGCCAAAATAACAATAACAGTCTCATGAAAACTTCCTTAAATCCCGTTTTCTACAATCCTCCAAAAAATGAAATGGATCATGGTCAAATTTCCAGTATTGTTAATGACAATTATGTGCAATTTGAGCAGATCTGGATACCAAGTCCAGTCAAGTCACTTCCACCTACCCTTATAAAGCATTTGACTGGGGCCCGCCTTCCCCTCACTCTATCCCCCCATTAACCCTTTATACCTAACCCCCCTTGCCTTACTTCCTCCCTGGACCCCTCTCCCTCTTTTCTCTTTTCCTCCCCTCCATCTTCTCTCTACCTCTCCTCAAAACCAGGATCCCTCCACCGTTGTTTTTATCAAGCTTGCATATATATCACAGGATTTTTCGAGTTCCATTATAAGCCTTAGGATGGTGAACTCACTGCTGGCGGTCGTGGAAACTACAAAGCCGACCCTCTCGCAGTGTTCGCCTATATCCACTTATAAGAATAGTCAGCATGTACTGAAGAGAACATCTAGCTAGTTTATCGCCTTGAGTATTATCTTTGACAACAGACATCTAATAATTTAAGCACGCATTTTGCACTTAAATAATATCAGAAGCTTTTATTTTGTAACAAGCAATTTTATTCTCCTGGAATGCAGGGGAGTAACTGTAGTTTCTACTCCCTAAAATAAAATATATTGAAACTAAAAGAGGCATGGAATCACAGGATAGGGATGTCATTTTGCCTCTTTACAAGGCACCTGGAATATGCCATCCACTACTGGGCACCCATTCAAATCTGTTTAGTCTTGGGAGGAGACGACTGAGGGGGCACATGATCAACTTGTATAAATATATAAATGGCCAATAAAAAAATATGGGGTAACACAATTTCAGGTAAAATCCTCTCTAAAGACAATCTCTTCAAAAAAAAAAAATTCAGTCTCCGGAGGCGACAATAATATTTTTCCAGGAATAGCCTCCCACAGTAGCTTGCTACAACATTAACCACTGACAGCTTCAAAAAGGAGTAGATGCTTATTTACAAAGTTAAACTTGATGGACATATAATTATGTTTCACATTTTTCTTTTTACAAGCTCCTCTCCGTTTTTTTTGTTCTGCATAAAAACTTAAAAAAAGGAACTGTTTTTTTCTTTGAACAGGAAGAAAGTTATACATGGTCTAAATAACATCATTAGAATGCACTGAAAATAATAAAGTGGCTGTGAGCAAGAAAAATTCTTGCATTTTATTCCACCCTTCCATGACTGATGATCCGGTAAGTGAAGGAAGTGAACTAATTTAGACCCTCTTCACATACAAGCTTTACAAAATGTCCTTTCCATTTGTTATGTTATGTTAATATTGCTCATAAAACATGTTCCAGTTGGCCTTATTATTATTCCGGTTTATGTGAAAAATTGAAATTTTGCTGCATCAAAAAAGAGAGAGGCAATCTTTTAAAAAGAAAAACAAAAGACTGTAAAATGGCAACGTAATTTATTTGTCGCTTTTATGAAAGTCATCATTTTGCTGCACTGCATGAAGCTGAACATGTACTACAATGTTATTTTATCATAAACTGACAAAGAAATCAGCGTAGTGTGAATTTAAGCCAAGCTGCTTTCCCATTTCATAGAACACCATAGAAGCATGTCACTCAGCACTTTATCCGACCAAGTAGGTTGCCATCCGCTTTTTTGTTGGGAACAAAAGCTTGTGCTTCTTTCTGAGTGACAGAATGAGATGCCGTTTCTCATGCCAGCTTTATAATCTAATATGCCGTGGCTTTCCATTAGAAGGAAAAATGTTATAGTTCCAAAAGCAGAACATAAATGCTTCTAAAAAGACTGATTAAACATAATAATGTAAGTGATTAAAACCAAGGTCTTAGTTCACTGACTCTACTGCTACCCATTCCCACAGCTCTGATCTATTAAATGCCAACCATGCCAGAGGTACAAAAAAAATGTGCCTGAAAGAAGCATGGAACAAACATGGACACAGCCTCCTCTTTTTCTATGAATGCGATAATAACACAAGAAAAAGCATATTAATTATTAATGTGTTGGTATGTTGTCCCATCCCAGAACCCAATCTATTCAGGACATTGCTTCAGAGAATTACTGATGGAGACACTCACACAGAGACACACTGATGGAGACACAGCTCCAATGCTTGACCGAATTTAGAGCAGGTTTAGGTTGGTGCCTGGAAGGGGCGCTGGGATCCCCAAACACATATTTTGCAAATCTTGAGAAAATCCCGCACGGCCAGACCCCGCAGAGAAAAAACATTAAAACTTAGCTTTTACTATTGTTAGATAAAATCAGTATATAAAGCGCTTACATGGGGGCACAAGGTCCCATTTCCCATACCCCACAATCGCGATACATTTCCATGGGTTTCCCCTTTGTCAAGCAGTGCCATTAGCATTTTGTTTCTATTTTCTAATGTCTTGTTCAAATATTTAAAGCAAATTAGTCACATGCTTTCCTTGCATGCTACAACAGGTAGGCCCCTATTAAAACCAACAGGTTGATTACAAATTTTCCAGAAAAAGTTGGGACATTGATGCAAATAAGCTAGTTGGGCCCCATGACTTACCCTGCTAAATCACCCACCCAAGGCAAACCTTTACTTCCCCCCAGACTTTTTCTGCCATCAGTCTCCTGGAAATATCTAAAATTGGGATTTAGGACATGACTGGGACATACATTGCCTCTCAAACGGCAGCCCAACACACCACATTGGTTGCCTTTGGTCACATGGGGCATGGGAGGGATGTGGGGAATCAGAGAGGGTGAAAACTGTCTAAATTGGAATGATAGCAAGGACCACTGGAGGATTTTTCTCTGCGTTTGGAGGTTTATATATTTGTTATTTATTCAGAGGGTCACATTTGATGACAGAAGTACTTTAAAAGGATTTACCATGCAACATTTGAAACCAAAAGCTTACTCCCCCCTTTTCTCCCGCAAAAAGGTTAGTGAGCTTTTGTTTTTTTTTTATGTCACATGGATAGTGCCCTTACTGAAAGGAAACCTTCCTAAAAATATGTTAAAATTTGCTCCGTATTACATTCTTAATGTGTACCAACACCCATTTTCAACTAAAATGGCAAGCTCCATTCTGCTTACCTGCACCATGGTTCTCCAGCTAAATTTTAAACCACCATTGGCCACTGGCAGTCATGTGGTTCAGACCCTTCCAAAGACCAAAAGCAGCATGGACAGTGCGAATATCCCTGGACAATTCATGGTTCAGATATATCTAGGGGAAAGAAGAGCAGGTAAGGGCACCAGGCTTTGTGAGAGGTTCAGGGGCCATAGCTTTGCAAGTGAACCTGGTAACCAGAAGCAACTACAATGCTCTCCTTTTTGCTCAGGATTGAAGTGAATCCAGTGGGACTCAATAGTGTCTATGACCATATAACTAAGGGCTCTGTACACAGCCCGAAATGCGTAATGTTGTAAAAAGGAGCAAGCAAGCCTCTTTTGTACAGATGTTGTACATGTTTTAATCTGGAAAATTAAAAGTTTGGGATTTTAACTACACCTGAGTGCTGAACAATGGAATCATAAGTCTCCAGTGGGACTACTTGATGTGTGGGAATTGTGAATCGTGTGTGTGTGTGTGTGTGTGTGTGTGTGTGTGTGTGTGTGTGTAAAAATACTTTTTTTGTGCAGGTTTAAGTCTCTGTATAAACAAAATATAAACAATTAAAACACTTAAACAATAAAAATATTTAATGCATATAAATGCATATCTTGATCTAATTTGTAATCTAAGCAGGGTTTGCATTCTTTGAAAGTATCTTGCTACTTCCAGATGCTCATCAGTTAAATAACAGGCAGTTAAACATAAAATCCCTCATGCTCAGGGGTTATATAGCTGACCCTTCAAATATGTTGCTTTAGGCTCACGGGATATGTAAGATAGGCTAGAAAAAAAATTAATAGGCTGCACTGAATAATTTGTTAATCCAGCAGGATTTAATGTTATGTTTCTATGTTTTTATCCTTCCCAAGAGTAGTGTGAATATGGTCAAATGGTTATTCTATGGTTACACAAGTTTTCTTATTATTGAGACAGAAGTTTGAAATGCATTTTTGCATACAACTACAGAAATTCTGTTTCACAACATAGAGAGACTCTGTTTGGAGAGACTTTAACATGCAACACAAAGCTCAACAAAAAATCTTGCAAATTGTTGGGTGTTGCAATGTGAGAGTTTTTCTGGTGAATGGCACCACACAATGGTGTATCAACGAAAATATTGCAAGGCTCTCCAGGCCTCTCCTTGCATTACATCATTACATTTTAAACACAGGTGTAGCTTGATTTTATGTTCTAATATTGTCAGGTATACCTACTTTCTCTTGGTCACTCAAAGTCTGGGTCGATGTTTTTGTTTACAGAAAAGACATTCAACTCATCATAAAATGAGTGCTCAAAAGTCTAACCCTTTAACTGAAATCCTTACTCTTTACTGAACCATAAGCAATAAAGCAGACCTAAGCTTGTAATGCCTGTGGGGACACTTGCCTTCTAGTCAAATTACAACCCCCAATCTCCACTGCTACTTCTGCCTTTAGACAAGCCCCGCTTGCCAGGACACTGAAAACACCTCACCAGCCATGGTTGCTCCCACCACTTGATAAGCACAAAGGATGTAATCTGACAGACTGAAGGTAGGTGAACCCTCCAAGGCACTCGGTTGCAGAGCTGTGGGTGACTGAGCCTGCAAGATACCGGAGACTGAAGCTGGTGGCTGAACTGAGTGATTGATCCAGCAGGGAGCTGGTTACAGGAGTACAGATGAACTTCAAAGACAAGCAAGAGTCGAGATTTAGGAGGTCGGAAATCTAAACGCTGTGCCAAGGGATTAGACAGAAGAGCTGAGCTGAGAGCTTATATTTAAACCAGTACAAAGTACCCTAGCTTTCTCTATAATGGGCAATGCAAGCTTGGAGACGCCTGGCTTTAAGTTGCTACCAGCCAATCAGGGCAGGGCAGATTCAGCCCAGTAGCATTAACACATGGCTGTCTCATTGCAGTGCTGGGCTACAGTGGTCAACAGAGCACAGCCAAAGTGAATTTTCTAGGAGGATGTATGACTAAGCGTATGCAGGAGATGCACAGGTTATGCAGCACAGCCAGAGAGCATAGGACAGGTGAAAATCAAAATAAATCAGGTAACATGAAATTCTTACAATGTTTTTTCTGAATAGTCTGTCCTAGGAGGGTGTGGGTGCACTTTAGGCACCACCCCAGCCACCAGTCATACTCATGTCTACCAGGCTGGGTATCTGTGTGCTGAATCAGTAGGAGGCACTGTGTACAGCTGTATGTGTGGTGAGCCTAAATGCCCCCACTCGTGCAGCAGACAGAATTACTTATCGGTTCCAGCTTCTATCATGGACAGTGGCACCCCATTCGGGATCTGTGTGTGTTTTTATGAGGTTTGAGACGAGTGCAGGAACACAGAACCTGCTGAACCATGTCCAATTTTAGCATGGAGCCATTCACAATTTGGGATATCCTGAGGGTGGCAGGGTGAGTGGTCCTCCTGCCATTTTTGGCTGAAGGTCTGCTTTAATCTCATGAGTTTCCACTAGCTTTTAAAATAATTTCCAACGTTACGCCTCTGACACAAATAAATATACCAAGTTTTTCTACAGTGTATAAATTTCACTACCATGGAAGAGGGAACGAAACCTCATACATGCTGACATACTTTAATACTCCTGAACTGCAAACACAGCTACCAAAATCCTTCACTAAAATACTCTTTCTAATGTTTGACAAATGTAGATGTTTGCACTAAGAATGTGATAAACAACACAGTGGTAGAACAGTTAGCTGAAAACAGAAGACATAGCAAAATTATACTGATCGAACACTAACATCTTGTGAAAAGCTGTCAACCTCTCCAAGTCAAAACTGTGTCGCTGAAAATATGTGGCAGCGCAAGCAAATCAGAAAATCATTTTCATACGTTTTCTTTATTCCCTGGAGCAGTGACAGAACTACTGTATATTTGCGGAATTTGAAAAATGTCTCCTATCTATGGCCCTTATTTGCCTTATTTGAATGTATTCTAATTGTGTATTTGTTCTAGTCAAGACATAAAATGTGATTCTCTGATTTTCAGGTCACAATCTATTTTTATATATATATATATATATATATATATATATATATATATATATATAAATAAATATATATATATATTGAAGATTTTTTCATTACTTTAGTCGTGCAATCAGATATGTTCAATAACAGAACACAGTGGGGTTTGTAACCATGGTAACTTGATTACAATGCAGCTTTTATCAGAACTGATTACTTGATTCTGCGTGTTGCTTATAATTCTTGCTATGTATGGCATAAGTATAATCAATAACTTAGATAACATGCAATCGTGTTTGATTAGTTTTTTTAATAGCAGTGATTATTACAAAAAAATGATATAAAACTATGCAATGAATGCAATCTTTTTTTTAGGGGCTGTAGATGTATTTAAAATCTGTATGATCTATCTTTCAGTGCCCAGCCTACTTCTAGCCATAGGGAAGTAACAGAGACATCACTGTGATTAGTGGATTCCTGGATATGTATGACACCCTGTCTGTAAATAAACCCAATAAACCCTACCTATGACAATGCCTGGCTGAGAGCCAGAATGTACAGAAAGTGCACCTCATTTACTCTCGAAATGCTGGAAGATGCCAGACTTGTACAGTAAAGTCAGAAGGTGTGCCTGAAGAACTCAGAGAAACAATATTTTAAGCTCAAGCAGCAAACGGGGAAGAATGCTTACATTTTACATGTACATAAAATGTAACTGGTACATGGTGCTTTCAACCCCTAATTCAAAATTCAGAGGGAAAGGGGAAACAACCCACCTGCACCCCCCCAATTAAGACACACCCTGTACTAGGCATGCAGACCAACATGGCGCCCTTTGCATCACTCCAATGCTCTTCTATGGGTACCCAATTCTGAGGGCTCCCCAGGTAGAACAGTGGACCATTGCTGAAGGGCATAGGGACTGGTATCAGTATGACCGGAAGGCATGCTGTTTCAGCTTCCAGGTTAAAGGTAAACTTAGAAAAGTTTGAGAACAGCAGAAAAAAGCCATCAAGTCTGGTCCATCAAGTCTGCCCTTAGAAAGAGATAAGATATAGGAATGTTCCACTGCACATCCACCCTTTTTAGGCTGGCAGTCTATACTTTTACATCCTACATGACCAGGATCAGCCCTGGGTCACGTGTTACTGCAGCCTTCGATATTGCAATAGGTTGTGTGCTAAGCAGTGTATATAGTTCAAGATGAAAAAGGGGGTATGAGCATTTACCCTATAAAACTAGCCAAACAACAAGCAAACATATATATATATATATATATATATGTTTGTAGGAGCTATTGTTTTAGTTGGTTACCTTTGCTTTGTGCAATTATTTTATATTTGGTTGCAGGAACCGCAAGATGTGCCACTCGCACAGCATACAAGCAGTGTTTGGTCCAGCTATGCGATTCCTCAGTGTTCTTGCAGGGCATCCAGGGTCATCCCATGATGCTTATATATTGCAGAGCTCCGGCTAATTTCGTCAGTTTGAGTCTGGAGAATTATCTGGTGGATGGCTCCTGAGTAAGTTTGCTCACATTCCATCAATCCATTTTCACTGTATGGCAATGAATATAAGCCTCGATTCAGAGAGACACAAAAAACTTCCGTTTTAGTTCCGATCTGTGAAATGTTTCCGTTCTCGTATGAGCGTACGAGCGATTCTACGCATGCATTGAAAACCTTCTGTAAAGTTTCCGTCCGTTCGCACGGCAGATTACGAATTGCGTGGATGTCATTTTCCATCCAGACTTTTCCGTTTCAATTCCACATGTTACAACGTAGGCTTTCGTTTTTGCCCTTTACCCATCGTATCCTCCTACGAATCCTTTACGTTTCCCGATAGATTCTGTTTCCATTTTACAAAGAATAATCGTCCAGACGGAATCCTTACGATCTTGCGCCTGCGCACTACAAACTTAACTCATTAAAGTGCTCGCCTACATATTTGCCACCCTCACTTCTGCTACAATGTTTAGCTAAATCACTTAGCACTGTCCTCCATCTTCCCTTTTGGACCCTTAAAGCTCACCCAAACCACTTAGCACTATCCTCCATCTTCCCTTTTGGCCCCTTAAAGCGCACCCAAACCACTTAGCACTATCCTCCATCTTCCCTTTTGGCCCCTTAAAGCTCACCCAAACCACTTATATAATATTAAATATAAAAGAATTACACAAAGCAAAGGTAACCAACTAAAACAAGAACTCCTACCACAAATTAAGATTCAAGTTCAACAATCACAACAGTTCACAAAGGACATAAGTCTATGTGTGGGAAAATAAATGTTTACATGCTAAGGACTAATTAAGGTCAGCATTAAAATGCTTCGATAAGGCATACATGAAATGAAATGTATTGATTTAGGTATGCATTGCTATACAATTTATGGCCTCGGCCATACTGATACATGCAATGCCTTGGTGCTGAAGGCGCGCAGACTCCTCCACATAGCCGCAAAACATGTTCAACAATAGCAATCCGAGCCCTCAAAGGTCTCGTAAGTGGATCGGAAATGAAACGGATTTATAGGGTGGTGATCCGTCGGAAATCAGCTTTCTGAATCAGACGGAAGCTCTCTGAATCAACGGAAGTTTTCTGAAGGAACGGAATTTTGTTTGGAAAATGATCCGAACTAACAGAAATGTTCCGATTTACTTCCGATCATCGGAAGCGCATTCCCGAATGTTCGTGCGAGTAGAAAATGGACGAAAAAAAGCAAAAAAAATGACAAACACCCACCAAAACTTTCACAGACAGCTACGGAAGTCCGGGCGAATGTGTCTCTGAATCGAGGCTATAGTTGATGACTCATGTCTTAACCTATGGCTGTTTTTAGCCCTTGATGACATGTTAAACAATATTGTAACTTAGAATGTGTATTTTATGTTAGTATTTTTAAATACTTTCAGGGGATTCTGGATATCCACTCCTGCCCTTTCTCCTGATGCCCGTTCTTTGCCTGCAGAATGCGGGCCAGGGGTTCTCTAATCGGGCATTATGCAAAACCCGGGCCGTGGTGGCGAGGGCCCTCTGGCTTTTGAAGTCCAGATTTAGTTGTTTGGACCATACGGGGGGGGGGCACTGCAGTATGACCCCAACAAGGTTATACCAATATTTTAATTTACGTTTTTTTAACAGGGACCACACGTGCCAGAGTCCTTCAGTTGGTGGGCGAGATGCAGGAGCTGCGCAACTCGTTGGGGACCACAGATGAAGAGTAATGTTCTGTGGCCTGCCATTGCTATGTATTTTGTTTTTTATAGTTGTAAAAATTTTCAACATTTTTTAACATTTTATATTTTATGATGGAATAAAAAAAATGTTACAGTGTCATTTCATTTACAAAATACATTAACACAAAACTAATGGGCCCAGAAATATTTAAAGATGAATATTCAAATGACCGAGAAGTGATTTGGGTAAGTTTTAGGGGGCTAAAATGGAAGAGGAACCTAACCGCAAAGTGGTTTTGGGTAAGTTGTAAGGGTCCAAAAGGGAAGATGGAGGATAGGGCTAAGTGGTTGTGGTGTGCTTTAAGGGTCCAAAAGGGAAGATGGAGGATAGGGCTAAGGGGTTTAGCTAAACATTGTAGTAGAAGTCAGGGTGTCAAATATGTAGGCGAGCACTTTAATGAGTTAAGTTTGTAGTGGGCAGGCGCTGATCATAAGGACTTTTGTCCGGACGATTATTTAGTGAAAAAGGAAAACAGAATCTATCGGGAAACGTAAAGGATTCGTGCAAGGAGACGATGGAAAAAGGACATAATCGAAATCTGATGTTGTAACCTGAGAAAATGAAACAGAAAAGTCACGATGGAAAATGACATCCTCGTACTCGTACTCTGGCATACGAACGGACGGAGACTTTACAGAAGGTTTGCAATGCATGCATAGAATCACTCGCACACTCATATGAGAGCGGGAAAATTTGAAAATAATATGAAATCGGCACAAAAACTTAAGTATTTTTTGTCTCTCTGAATCGAGCCTTATGTGCCAAATCTCAGCAGAGGCTAAAGCCCTGTGATCATGAGTGAGGGTCTCATTAACCAGTCAATGCAACATCAGCAGTTTCCTTGTGTATTGGCATAGAGTAGCCATTTGTCATAACTACATAACAATGCCCCGAAGCATAGGTATAGATAAGTAAACCTACATAATCTAATATCACTCACTTGTTTTTGAAAAAAATAATTTGGCTGGAGCTTTGGTTTGAACAGAACTGTCCAAACTCTTGTTTCCCTATTTGAATATCAATGAACTGAATCTTCTGCAGATAGCTTTATAGGACACACCAGGCATGTGGTGACATAATACATTAAGGCTGGTGAGTTAATCTGTAGACCGATTTATTCCTTAAGGAAACAGATAACTGGAAATGGCTGCCAGCTGCGTGACTAAGCAGTAGGAAGCACTTCATGATGCTTGAAGATTTTTGATTAAAATGATCATCTAATGGCATAAATTCATATAACACTATACACTTCATTACGCTGATCTACGCATAGTATAACTTTCTTACCTAATCATATAGGTCATCTTTTAGTATTAGGTATCCTAAGCTCTAGCAAAAATTCCAAGACACTCTAAAATGGACTTTCATCTATACAGTTCATTATCATTTCAATAACTAGACACTTCTATTGTTCATTATACCCCTACCTAGATCATTTCTTCTAAATGAGAAAAGGACACACTTTATGCATCTTCATAGGGCCTTGAGTCTTACTTGGAAGTAAGTAGATACAATAGAAAATGTTAACTTGATACTGTATGTCAAAAAATAAGCATCTCTATGATTAACTAGTATTTGCTAAAGCTTGAAGAATTATTTCTAACATACGGAACCTCCCTTTTTCACATGGAGAACACAGAGAGAAGTTGCCTAAATATATTAAACGTATGTTAAGTTTAAAGAGGACCTTCACCCTAAATAAGAGCCTATCTTATATGTTTCCCCCACGCTGTACATACAGATTGCTCACATTAAAAATCACCCTACCTGCATCTATTGCATTTTGTTTAAACATCCAAGATGGCAGCCCATCAAGGTGCAGGCTGCCTGTAAACAGGAAGTGTCTTCTGACTCTTTTGCTTTGCATTCTGGGATTGCTGACCTTTTCCTAAACCTAACTCTGCTCTGTCTGTGCAAAGCACAGTTATATCCCCGCTCCCTTATACTTTTGACCCCTCTTCTCTCCTCAGTAGGTGATACTATTGAGCCAAGATGGCAGTGCCCATATCCTAGATGGCTGAACAGAGTTACAGGCAAGTGAGGGAAAGAATAAAAAGTAAATGAGTAAAAACATTAAATATATTAGTTTTAGATGCTGGGGGATAGTTCTTTTAAGGGTTTGGGCTTTTCATTAAATGATGTTGAAGGTCCGCTTTAAAATTATACTTAAAATGGGTTGATTTACATATGGGAATGGAACATTCATTTAGTATATTTATACAACTTTTCTTAGACCCAGATACTACATGCACTGTGCAATTAATTTAATGTGCCTGCTATGAATGGTATAATTTATTTAAAGAATCAATCTATCATATATACTAGTATATTTAGACACATGTAGCGTGAGAGGAGGATAATGGAAGTGGAGTATTTCCCTTTTTCTGTCCAGTTTAGGGCTGAGGAGTGGATTACCCCAACACTCTATAGGTTGAATTGAAAAACTCCAGAACTAATATAATTTTACTTTATGTTTATTTAGATTTACATGGATTAACAAGATCCATAAGGCCATCCCTTTTCAGGCTAATGCATTCCTCATGGACAAATCCGGCAATATCACTATTGGGCAACTAGTTCAAATAAGCTGGATGGATCCTTGAAAAAGCTCAGGGAACAAAGAGTGAAATGTATCTGAAAGAACAATACAATGCATCAGTGATTGATTTATTGTGTTTATATTATGGCAAATAAGGGACAATATGCTATAGACCAATATACATTAAAAAGACTAAACAAGTGCCATATATGAATAGATTAAACTGGACATATATATAGTTGTCTACTAATAATGTTGTTGAATGAGGAGACTGGAAGTAGGGGTATAAATCCCATTTTGGGGAGTGACACCCCATTCGTGTTTGAAATCTGAGCATTAGGTTACCCCTTTCTTTCCTTCAATTGTTTTAGAGGGATGAAAACAGTCAATTTGGACACAATAAGGCCCTTATTTAACAAGGGATAGCGCCAGGTAGCGAATGGTGAGCGAACGGTAATGACGCTCACCGCCACGAGAACGCCGGCTCCCCTCCGCAATCACACATTTATCAAGCAGATCCTGCTTAGCGACTGACAGAGTGCCAGATAGCGAATCATTCATCATTATTCCAGCCTCACCCCACAGCGCCAGCGAGCGACCTTGAACAGCGACAGGTATGACCTCTCGCTACCTGGCGCTCTCCAATGCATTTCAATGGAGCAATCTTTAAATATTCATAATTAATTGCTATTAATTTTTTTTTTTTTAAATGTAAAAAATTATGTGACCACTTCTGCAATGTTAGATTTTTTTTAAGGTAAAAAAAAAAAAAAATTTGTGCATTTTCATATTACAAAATGTTTTGAAAAACATGTTTTTTTTTTTTCTAAAAATGTGGTTGTTTGGGGGTTAAAAAACTACTTTTAACCCATCGCCGCCAGCGCTCTGGGGTTTAAACAAGGATTTCACAGCGCAAGAATTTTTGGAGTGTGATTTGTTAATGAATATGCTGGGAGCCGTTCGCTATGGCCGTTCGCTGTCATGCGCTCCCATACAGCGCGGAACCTGTCAAACAGCGACTCCTCACCCCGTATTCAACATTACCGCACACCGACTGAGTCGCTGTCAACAGCCGAACAACGGCCAAGCACAGCGAATACTAGCGGGCGCTGTGAAAATAACGCTACTGTCGCTCATCTGTCGCTACCTGGCGCTATTACTGAATCGGCCTCTAAGTATTTGTAGCATTTAAGATCTGATCTGAATCTAATTGTATTTTACTAACACGGCATCATATACTTACTCATATTAATTTAAAAGGTATCATATTGGAGGAGTGTATTATTCATCACTTGATAATAAATTAAATAGGCATTTTAAAATGCAGAAAGCTTGTAATCATCTTCTGAATTCCATAGTTTGTTAGCTAAAGAAATGTACACCCCCTTATTTAAAATACATAATTTTAAACGTGTAAACACATCACATTAGTTGCCAACTTTCCCTTCTCAAGTATGCCATAATTACACCACTAAACACCTGAATTAGCATAATAGAGGGAGTCAGACACTGGATTATTTTTTATGGCTATGTAAATTAGACTTTCAGGATTAGCACATACCTAATCATATTGTTGGAAAAATAGTATTCACGTGGCTAATCCATGAACAGATAGGCAGTAATATTATATTTAATTTTTAAAATATAAAATATAGCAGCATTGCTTCTCATTAATGGTTCTTGCACCAGAAGAATGCATAATTCATAAGCTATATGGATGTCATTTGCAAGATGCAAATTAAATCATTCTATTTCAATCCTCAACAATTAGCCGGTTATCACGTCTTGCAGTTGCCTGACACTGCTGCAGGAAAGGGATCTGTAGAGAATAAAGGCTGATATTAAAATTGTACTAAAATATCTTTTTTTCATGGTGAAATCACCTCTATTATCCTAGTTTTTGATCCTTAGCTGCCAGAGGGCTAAGACCAGACAGCCTTGTACATTTGGTAAAAAAACTCCCCAAACCTCACTTTCTCCATCTGCATGCATGATATTGAATAATTGTTAGCACTTACATTTGCTCCTGCACCCACTCAAAGATCAAACGCTACCAAACGCTACGTTTTTCCTGGTCGCGGCCCAGTGTCCCAGCTGTGCTGCTTCCCGGTATTAACTGACATAACCCCACAATGCACAGCTGCAGGAGACCCATCAGTGCTTCTCTTTGCTGTCGGCCTGCAACTCCATGGGGTGCCATTTTGTTTGTAAAATTGACCACAGCAGGAGTTACATAAAAATAAATGAATTTTTATGTGCAGCAATCTGGCTTACTCCTGGGAAGTGCGCATATGAACATGGTTTCTTGTAAGGGTGTTGGCCTGGTTTAAGTATGTTGTCATGGTTATATCTCCATCTATAGCCATTCTGTTCATTAGTGCTCTTGTGAGAGAGCACTGAATGCACAGGGTACATACCAATAGTTGTAGATTTTGATATGCTTTGAAATGGCTTACTTCACACTGTACCCCTATTCAGGGGGATAAGGTGGGAGGAAGTTAGTGGGTGAATGCACAGGGACTTTACGTTTGCTGAAAGTGAAACCAACAGGAGCCTGAGCCGGAAGGATCAGTTAGAAGCAGTGGGAACCCAAAAATGAAAACTAGGCTAAGTAACAACCACCAGGATCATGTAGAGGGAGCTGAAGAGCCACATACATATCTATAGGAGCTGTGCTTCGCTGAGCCAGCTGGAGTTTCTTAAGGGGAATCAAGGTCTAGGAATGGATGATAGAGAGTGTACTGTGATGTGCTACTGCTAAAGGAGTTGTACAGCTGAAACAGCAGGATGTGTAGCTTAGAAAAGGAAGTGGACCCCACTATTTTTGAAAAACTTTGCCTAGATTCCACGGACATAAAAGGGTCCATTTCCATTATGTATAATCACTCAATTGAGACAGAAGGGAAATTGGATTATATGATCAAATTTGAAGCAGATTTACAGCAGGACATAGATCAGGAGGAATGGTAAAAATTGGGGAAGTTAAGTACTAAAGGGTGCTTGAATACTTCTTTAATAGAAGCTAAGGTGACTCTTGGGTAGTACATGGTCCTAAGCAATCTAGCTTATATATCCTAATGTACCATTGATATGTTTTAGAAAATTTTGACAGGTGGGGGACACTTTCCATATTTGGTGGACATGTCCGAAGGCTGCACAACTTTGGAATCAAGGATTCTGTATCATGAGCAAGGTTACAGGAATTTGGGTCCCAACATTACCCCTAACAGCCCTCTTAAATTAACCAGCTATAGATGTGCTCAAGGTGGTCATGAAATGTATCTTTTTGTCTGTATTTCAGTCAAATTGACCATAGCCAAGGAATGGAAATCACATTTTCTCTTTCTTTTCTTTCTTTCGTTCATTTAATCTTCCTTCTATTCAACCATGTTTCTTTTTTGGATGACTAAAAGTGCAATGGTTGATAATGAATAACCATTATTAATGATTGTATACATTTGAATGTAAAGAAGGAAGTGGAGCCTTGCTTAAGTCTGTCTGGGAATCCAGAAAGTGTGTGTGTGTGGAATTAACAGATACTGGGGAGAAGGGCAGTGTTTAGAAAAAGAGGACAGGTGAATTATTGGTTTACTAATGTCTAAAACTCACAACTAACAACTACCTACCTAGGACCTACAAAAGGATGGCTAATTGTCTCTGACATATTTTTACATTGCAATTGCAAGGCAAATGTTTAATGGAAGGCTCAATATGCAGGTACGTGTTAATGACTTGCTTGAGGATATGTGGGATCAGAATGATCTTCCAAAGCTAATACAGCCCCCTGAAAATGCAATGTACTGATGAGATGAGATGCAAATCAGGACCATTCTATGCTCAGAGGGTGTGGGTTGCAGCACAGAAAATGAAACAAGACACCTAGTCTGGTGGAGTCTCTAGCATGATTTGAACCAGACCAACACCCGTTTTTAGTTTAACGGGTGTTGGTCCTGCTGTTTGGTGATCGCAAGAAGCTTGGGGGGGGGGGGCATCCAGAATATTGGAGCCCCCTCACACCTAACCGCACAGAAACCTTGTAATACTCACCTTCATTATGAGCCAGTGCCGAGAACGGGGTCCGGTGATTGCCCGCCGGGGGCGGTCACACGGGCAGGTCCGGCCGGTGGCCGGCACAGAGGATGCATCTGCGGCCCAAGTGATAGCCCCGCGGCCAAACACAGGACTCCGTTCTCGCTGCTGGGTCGTAATAAAGGTGAGTATTACAAGCATTCCGTGCGTTTAACTGTGATGAGGGCTCCAGCATTCTGGATGCCCCCCAAGGTTCTTGCGATCACCAGACAGCGGGAACAACACCCATTAAAGTCAAAACTGGTGTTGGTCCGGTTTCATAAAAGAGTGTCAGGCAGCAGAGCCTCCTGTATTGCCCAGTTACAAAAAATTTACGCAATTTAAAATAATTTGTAGAACAGTTAAAATCTAAACTATCGCTCTGACTTTGATTTACGGAATACATACTTAGGCAGATTTCTCCAGCTGTGCTGTGTTTTAGTATGCAACAGGCAGCAATCTGTCTGATGGCAGCTGTTATCTTCCACATACTGTTATTTTACAGCGGTGTGAAATAGCACCCTGTCATATGAATAAAACATGTTCTCACTATGGCCCACTGTTAAAATTAATGGGGCTCATTCAGCGTTGCCAGTTTTAAAGACTTTTCTCGTAATACATTATTGTGCCTGGTAATATTTATCATAATGCATTCCTGGTGTTAAGCAGCTTACTCCCTGTAGGGCATCATTGCTCTTTCTTTCTTACTTACTAAGACACTATTTGTGTTTTAAGATAATTCTATTAACATTACTAGCTTTGCCAGTTAATAGTAACTAGTGGATTCACTTTTTCATATTTAAAACAACTCTAGGCTAGTGAATTAAAAATGTATACTTACTTTAACCCCAGGGCATTTTACTTCAATAAAATACTTTATATAGAGGGTAAAAATTTAGAGTACATAGGAATTATTATGAAAGGCAAGCCATTTTCTGTCTTTTGATTGATTTCTTGGCTTGCTTTTGTCTTCATCTGAATTTCATTAGCCCTGACCCCTTTTTGTTCTGCACAATCATTATTAGGAATGTCTCAGAGGCGGAGCAGACTAAAATTTTTTTATAAAATTTCTACTCTTACATCCACCATTAAAATTTTGGCCAAAATAATAACTTTTAATATGACTACATTTTTCCCTCACTTCATCATTTGACTTTTTGCTTTTCTTTTCTCACTCTTGATCTTGTCTTTCCTTTGCTTAAATAAAGGAAATAATTTAGATGCTATCCCAGTGTGGTTAGAGGGAGAGTTTGGTTAAATATGTTAAGCTTTGTTAAGAATGGGTGCTTAGATGGTTCACAGGCTTATTGGCATGGTTGTAGAATTAAGACTCCTCCCCCCCCCCCCCCCCCGTTTTGTGGACCCTAGGCTTGAACTTTTTTCACTCTTATTTTGAAGGTGCTATTGTGCAACAATACTCCAAATAAATATGTATGACATACGTTTTCGCACTGACATTGACATTTAAACAAATACATGTTTGGAGAACATTACGCTCAATATACATGTGATCAAGCTCACGCAATATACTATGCTGTAAAACTTCACATTTTAAGATCCATGCTTGCAGGTGATGCAGATGATGCAAGTGATGCCCCATATTGATAAAACATTGAGCCACTTGAGCCATTGGCCTCAGCGACATTTAGTGTCTGATTTAACAACTAAAATGCAGCCAAAACGCACTGTAAAATGTGTCCCCTTTATCCCCAGCAATGATTTCTTGTAACTGTAATGAAGACCAGCGCCAGAAAAAATACAGCGCCAAAGATTTCAAGGAGGAAAATATGCTGGAGAGCACTAGAAAAGTGGCAGTACAAAGTGGCGCTTCCTGACGCTGGGATAAGTGGCCGGCAAGTCCAACAGGCGCTGGCGTAAGCCAGTCAATACCTCAGAGCAACCTTCAAAGCTAATTTATAGCGTTCGGCACAGTGACTGCTAGTGCCAATGTAGTACACAGCACAGCGCCATATTAGATGGGAATGCTGGCGCTATAGCCACAAAAAAAGATGCTAAAAGGCGCACATCATAAATTAGGCTCTGAATCACATACAACAAGAAAATAAGAGGAAAAATCACACTGCATGTAACCCTTACTTTGTGCTGGGTTATCATTATATTATTGTTCATTCAGCTGATGTACTGTAAAGCTATCAGTTGGTGTGGGAGTGATAAAAGACTAGAAGCATAAAGCATAACATCCACAGCCTTGGTTGGCTACAATGTCTCTGAGGTTCTGAGATAACTATGTGAAATTTCACGCTCACTAAGGTTATTTTTCTCCAGATAATTTTATCAATTTATGTGGTTGTCATGTGCCAGAACTGTGCACTCTAAATGCGGAAGACAGAGAGAGACAACCAATAAAACAGATAATTGATGCCAAGATAAAAAGCACAAAAACTGTTACATAATACCACTGTTACATTAAGCAACTAAGGTTGGACACAATGAAAATAATATATAGGAACATGACCTGGTATTGTCAAAAATTAAGTCAATTGGTGATATCGTCTGAGAAAGCTTCTTCCAGGGAGTTATCATTGTTTTGTAATTGGGGATCTCTATTCACTTTGATCTCCCCATTCACCCCTATGGCTTAAAAATTAGTTTGGAGTACAGCAGGATGCAAGGCAGAAAACAAAGGAATTTTTTTTTTTTTTTGGCTCACTTTAGATCTTCAGCCTTTTTCAGGGTCGATCATCTACTAAAGGAAGTTCACTTTAACATCATTGCCGGGGTTGATCTGCTTACGTGCGGTTGTCGGTATAGTGTGTTTTACCCATTTTACTATGTGCGAAGCCTTCTTTTGATTATTCCCCTGAGTGCCCCCGCCCCCCTCCATCCCGTGAAGTGCCCCTACCCCCCAGACCCTCCCCAAGCGCCCCCCCCCTCCCCAACCTATTGCCACGGGTAAGAATAAATAATTGTAAAAAAAAATAAAAAAATAAAAAAATATATATACCTGTACATGCGTGGTTTGAAACATGTACAGGCACATGTACGCACTCGTTCTGCCTAGCTTACTTATTTGTCATCCTTCCTATCTCTTATTCTAGATCCTCTCTCCAAATTCTTGAAGTAGAGACCTGATGACTCCCGACTCTGTCAGTGCTGATTCAATTTCTATGGTTTTTAACATCTCCTCTTTCCATTTTTTGGGGGAGGGGGGGTTTGTGCTGTGCCTATGTTTGATTATATAGTGTTTTGTGCCCATTATAATCAGGTTGATTAAGAATCTTATATCTATAGGGTAATCTGCTATTGGGAAGTTTAAGAGAATTTGTGACTTACACAAAGGGATATTTATTCCCACCTCTTTCTCTATCAAGGTTAATATATGTTGCCAAAGATTCTAAATATGCACACAATCCCACCATATGTGTATTACTGTAGATGGGGCAAGACCGCACCACCAGCAAGGATACGGGGACATGTTCTTATTGTAATCCGTGGTTAGGTAGTACCGGGAGATATATTTAAAGCTAAAGATTCTAATATGTGTGGACTGTATGAGGGCGTTTTCTTTGTAGATATTCCCCCAGTCTATGTCAAGAAGTGGAGTCTCAATGTCTCCTTCCCATTTTTTCTTATATGGATCGGGCTTGTAGTAACCACCGAGAGCTCTGTAGTATTGCCTTAGTTGCTTTGGGGAGGTGTCTATTGAGAAAAATAATGCTTGTACACTGGATAGTGGAGGAATAGGGACTGGTTGTTTGTTATTGGCTTTGGTGAATTTTAGTAGGGTGTTCATATCTTTTTCTAGCTTTGCTTTGGGAAAGATTTGGGACAGCTCTATCTCTTTTAACCAAAAATCCTGGACCCTGATATGTTCCCTTGGAAATAGAGCGTCAGGACTGATGTTGCCGGAAGCATGTTCAGTTTCCTTCTTTTTTGCCACAGATATTAATCTTTGTGGGAGAGGGGAGACTGATGGGTTGGCGATCAGCTTTTTTAAGAAGGAGAGAGTTGGTTTAACCAGGGGGTGGGATGTGCATCTCAATGCTTCAGTGAGGATTGTGGGGTTTAATGAAAATATTTCGTCTATTTTAATGGGGTATAATTCCAGGTGTGGCCAGACCTCCTTCTTTGTCTGATATTTCCAGGTGAAAATCCTTTGTAGCTGGGCTGCGTGATAATATTGTCTAAAATTGGGGGCGCCTAAATCACCCAAGTCCGTGGGTCTGCTTAGATACTTGTATTTGGTTTTGTGTTTTCTCCCTCTCCATATGAAGTCTGAGATAATACAGTTTAATTCTGAAAAATAGTTTCCTGGGATATTAATTGGTAAAGCCTGGAAGAGGTAACTTGGGGAGGAAAAACATTTTTACTAAGGAAATTCGTCCCATCATGTTCAGAGGTAGTTTATTCCATTTTTTTTTTTGAGTCCCGTAGTTGCGGAAAAAGGGGGGTGTAATTTGCCCTATATAGGTGTTTAGAGTTTCATGTGATGTTGATTCCGAGGTATTTAATATGATCTTCCTCAAAATGAAAGATGGCCATGTTGCGCAGTTCCATGAGCTCCTTTGAGGGGATATTTAGAGGCATAGTTATTGATTTCCCTATGTTCAATTTGAAATTGGAGTAATGACCGAAAGTTTCCAGTGCATGTAGACAGCACGGAAGAGATTCCCTAGGGTCTTCTAGTGTTAACAATATGTCATCCGCGTAGGCGAGGATTTTTATTTCATTATTACCGACTCCAATGCCTTTAATTAAGGGGTCATCATTGATTAAACGGAGTACAGGTTCTAAATGGATATTGAAAGAAAAAAAAAAGAAAACAAAGGAATTTCTTTAACAAAGAGTTATTGGCATGATCAACCCACTTAAGTCATTACCATTAGTGTCATGCCCAAGTTATAAGGGTTATTTCTAGTTCATACAACTGAGCAATTTACCCCATTTCGAAATGACCTAGTACTTTATTTCCCTCAAAATGAGGGAGTTATTAACCAGGAGCTGTGGTTATGAAGTGCTTCACCCACTGCTAATTTCTATAATAAATTACTGGTGTACAGTTGCACTGAGCCCTACCTTGAGCTACACTATAGTTTTAATACAGTATTATTTCTTTCTAAGATATCTTCCTGTTGCCCCAGCCAACTGGGCATTATTGCTCCCAATCCATACCTTAGAGGAAGTCTCAATATTCTAATTCCCCTTCTCCAAATATCTCCAGCTACACCACATAGAGAATAGATTTCCACAGTTTAGGAAACTTTCCCTAGACCCTACCTCCTTCATGGAGCATATACCTTGGGCTAGTCTCTTAATTATGAAGCTAACAGGGAGCCTAGACCTCCTGTTAACCCACTTTAGCACTCAATAAGGATCCCTTACTAAGCCTTACACACTACCTGTATGTTTGCTTACCTATTTGTACTTTTGTTTACAAGGATACATTTTCAAAGTGAAAATACATTTAAGGCACCTTAGCTTTTACAATACTTGTACACAGTGTTCAGAGTAAAGTGCATTCAGAGTGAATGTTAATCTTCAGCAAAGGCTAATCAAGATGCATAGTCAGGATCTCTGCAGTGTTAGACTGTCAAGGAGGCGTTTTGATTACCAACACTTCTTTACTAACTGTGAAGTGACCATCACAAAACTTCTTTCTTTAAAAACACTTTTGATCAGACAAGTAGAGGAACAAAATATAGATGATTGCCATGTATTTGGTGCAAAAGCCAAAACAGTAGCAGTGGAGTGGTTTGGGAAAGTGCAGTGTGAGGATATACATAGGGGTCATCTGATTGCTTTAAGTCCCCAAGAAACTGCTTAGTTGGTAATGCTTTGAAGCAGCTCTCAATCTAGTATATTCTACTGCCTCATTGCTTTATAGATTTTAGTTTACTTTCTTTTTTTCATCTGTACCAAAGTATTATCCACTTTTGCAGGGGTCATGCACAATACTTTTTCAGAAACAGATAAAATAATAACTGCGCATTAGGTGTAGGTTTATATATGTCATTGGGTTAAAAGATTAGATTTGTTTACAGTTGTACTTTGGTACCACATGGTAGTCCCATTATTCTTATTAACTAGTACAAGAAAAGATACAGTTGCTTTTCTTTAGCTCCAAATGTTTGCCAAAAGCTGTAGTAGTTTTGTACTAGTTTTTTAAAAGCATTCATAATTATTCTTAAAATGATGTTACTTCACCCTCTAACTGTCAGCCTTCCTAGAGTTTTTGTCACCCTCTGTTGCCAGACCATTTTTCACTATCACTATTTTGTGCTACAACGTGTTCAACTGTGAGTTTTGAAAGGATTTTCCCGGATGATTACATATTGTTATTTTAGCAGAGCCTGGGCTTTAACGTGAAATGTCTTGTCATTTTTTAAGCGTATTCTCAATATTTTGGGGTGAAATATGTGCAAAATTTCTTACTTTTTTTTGGGAATAAAAAATGTAAGTTTTTCAATAAAATCTTATTGCATGTAAAAGCACAATTTTTCCCGGTGACTTGCCAACCCCCTAAGCCTTGTGAACTGATATACGGTTCTCATGGATCCCTTACCAGTTCACAAAGGGCAAGTGTAAAACACACACACAGAAAAAAAAAATAACACTTCCAGACCTCAGATCTGGTGGCCTCTGGCGATCCTGTCCCATGGTGAGGTGAAGGTTCAGGTGAGTGTCTTTTTTCTTTTTTGGGCGTAGCAGGGGGGAAAGCCAAGTATGTAAAATTTACCTAGCTGGCAGTTAATGGTAAGAGAGGCAGTTATGTAAATTTTACGTAGCTGGCGTTAGAAGGGTTAAAGCACACACTTATTTTTAATGGGACAATTTTAGCTGTCAGAGCATTTAGAAATGTACAGAATTTGCCCAGGCTTTTTCTAGCATAGGTCATTTGAACTTAGGTTTGTGGATTGCCACATAGTGGTGTTATAGCTTTGGCTGAGCACTAACTACTACACCTGTGCATCTGTGTGGGGTGCCAGTGCAGCGAGGGACCTGAATGAAGCCACCAAGTGTCTGGTGAGATACTGACATTCCATAAAATGTTATTCATGTTAGACTTTAGCCTATTGTTCTATTTCACTGAATGCAAAATACACCCCTAACCCGTCTGCCTCCATTAATCTAAGTTAGTCTTGTTCAATATCCAGAAAGATTTCCAGGAGCCTCTAGAACAACAGCAAACAATACCCATGTACACAAAGCCATACACCTGGCACCTGTAGTTTGGGAGTGAATGGCTTCCTAACTAGAAAATGGCTATTAATGGTAAGTATTAAACATTTTAAAGTTAGTAGGTTGCACACAGATAATACAGGTTGAATAGTCCAAATATTTACGCAGAGATTTTCATGCAACTAAATACTTTAGGAACTATAAATCTAAAATTTTCCTTAATTACATCACCGCACCATGTCTCATTTAGAGAATATCATTTCAATTTAGTTAAATTCATAGACTTGCCAACCCCCTAAGCCTTGTGAACTGATATACGGTTCTCATGGATCCCTTACCAGTTCACAAAGGGCAAGTGTAAAACACACACACAGAAAAAAAAAATAACACTTCCAGACCTCAGATCTGGTGGCCTCTGGCGATCCTGTCCCATGGTGAGGTGAAGGTTCAGGTGAGTGTCTTTTTTCTTTTTTGGGCGTAGCAGGGGGGAAAGCCAAGTATGTAAAATTTACCTAGCTGGCAGTTAATGGTAAGAGAGGCAGTTATGTAAATTTTACGTAGCTGGCGTTAGAAGGGTTAAAGCACACACTTATTTTTAATGGGACAATTTTAGCTGTCAGAGCATTTAGAAATGTACAGAATTTGCCCAGGCTTTTTCTAGCATAGGTCATTTGAACTTAGGTTTGTGGATCGCCACATAGTGGTGTTATAGCTTTGGCTGAGCACTAACTACTACACCTGTGCATCTGTGTGGGGTGCCAGTGCAGCGAGGGACCTGAATGAAGCCACCAAGTGTTTGGTGAGATACTGACATTCCATAAAATGTTATTCATGTTAGACTTTAGCCTATTGTTCTATTTCACTGAATGCAAAATACACCCCTAACCCGTCTGCCTCCATTAATCTAAGTTAGTCTTGTTCAATATCCAGAAAGATTTCCAGGAGCCTCTAGAACAACAGCAAACAATAGCCATGTACACAAAGCCATACACATGGCACCTGTAGTTTGGGAGTGAATGGCTTCCTAGCTAGAAAATGGCTATTAATGGTAAGTATTAAACATTTTAAAGTTAGTAGGTTGCACACAGATAATACAGGTTGAATAGTCCAAATATTTACACAGAGATTTTCATGCAACTAAATACTTTAGGAACTATAAATCTAAAATTTTCCTTAATTACATCACCGCACCATGTCTCATTTAGAGAATATCATTTCAATTTAGTTAAATTCATAGACTTAGGGAAAGACAGCCCTCTGCAGATTATTTATAGAACTCAAAATGGTTTTATTTTATTTGCACTTGATTGTGTGTTGAAATGGAGATTTTCTTTTTTTCTTTGCAGTAGCTCTATTATACTGTAGAACATTTTATTTAAAAAAAATTTGATTGAAATATTTGTATTTTTTAATTGGTTCTATGCACTATTGAAAAACCTCCCCTGTCATTCCTACATCCATCTCAACCCAAAAAATGTGCCTATATATTGTCCTATATACAAACTATCATTACTATTATAATATATATATTATACCATTATTAACCTATATACAGTGTCATCCTCGGTATTAGTCTCTGCCTTTGTTTGTTTAGCAGCCAGTGCTTTTACGTAACTGCTCTTGAGTTCATGCAAATGAAGAATTGGACCTCGATTCAATAAAGGTAGAAAAAAATTCTCATGGTAATAAAAAATTCAATTCATGAGAAAAAAGCCTGAGAAAAGGCCTGTTACTGGATCACTAGATAAAAAGACAATTAAAGTCTATGGCAGCTTTTACTACAGTGTAGAAAGGAGTGAACAGTTCTCTACTTTTCTTAGGAGTAAAAAGGTGCCATTGACTGAAATTCTCAGGCTTTTTTTCTCATGAATTGAATCTTTTACTACCATGAGAATTTTTTTCAACCTTTATTGAATCGAGGCCTTGGACTGGGTGAAGAAGGTGTATTTCTTGATCTTAGTAGTGGAAAGGCTATGGCCAATAAAGATTCAGCAATACATCTGTTGAGAGACTACCAGAGACTAAGCAGTTTGCTTCAATAATGCCATCTTGCCTATTCTACTAATAACAGCAATTAATAGCATTATTCTCATTAAGCCTATGTCCTATTAGTAATTCCCTGGTAACAAGATAGTAACATTGTTAGTATTAGGACTAGTAAGTAATTAATAAGTAAAACAAATGAAAGGAACAAAAAGCAACTCTCTTCATGAAAAAAATCCATTATAAAAACATGGCAGCATTAGGTAGTTTACCACTGTAACCAGCACAGGTATCAAATCTTAATATACGCAATATGGTACTGAATTACACCAATGACAAAACCATGAAGAAAAGCATTTTCTTCTAAAAAAAGAGAAACTAATTCTCATCATAGTATATCATTTTCCCTGATGTGTTGTCATTTCCCAGGCTGGATTGAATGGATTACAGATGATCCAATATGTTCAATATCCTTCAAAACTTTATTGAATACAGGTGTTGCTGAGAAAAGCATCAATTGTGTATGAAGGGCATCCCCAAATGCAACTACGCGTGAATGGAGTCAACCAAGAGCTACCTTACACTCAGCTGCACAAAATACTGCAATGGAATAGCTTGACTTCTCCCAGAACTCAGTCAATCAGCTACAACCAATATCTCTTTGGTGGATCCACTAAATGAGCATTGAATGAAAAATAATTGTCTGTTGCATGTCAACAGAAATTAATAATTATGTTACTCAAAATAATAAAGGTTTAATTAGATTGACTTATTGGTCACCATGGGCAAAGAAAATAAGCTGATGAGAATGCAATTTTTTTCTATTTTTTAATGGTACTTCATGCAGTTAGACATTCCAATTTGGGGGGCCTAGGGGTGGGGAGTCCTATTTCCATTTTGACTTTATGTTCAACTTAGGGCTGCACAGTGGACTTCATTGACTGTGGCTCTATTTGGGTCTACCTGTCTGCCATAAAAAATAGAGCATATTGTTTTTTAATATAAGTGTTTGTACTTGGTCTATGATAAAACATTGGTTATGATAAAACATTTTCAGAAAATATACATTATGACCAGGCAGTTACTACGCTTCTGGTGACAGTAGACATTGTAAAGGCATAATGCTCCTGATTAATGATTAGTATATGTCATTAGTGTGTGTTGTTGCATAATAATGATATATAATCATTATTTGTCAAAGCATACTATATATCTCTTGCTCTCTCATCGCCCTTCTGGTTTTATAAATACATATTTAATCTTGATATGTATCTTACTTGATGATAGAGATGTATATTTTATGTGCAGCCATGTGGGTTATTAAGAATGGAGCAAGCATGAGAAAATTAATTGATAATAGTATTGTTACTTCAAACATCACTGGCTCCTGAAATGGGCAATTCGATCTTAAATAACCATGAATACAGTAGGTGATGCATTAATAGTGACTTGGAATTTGTCAGTGGGAGGTATGATTACTTTTGCTTGAGTGCCTTTTCTTCGGGAAAGCATCATTTAGGCTATAGTGGGCATATAGTGTGCATAATTATCATGGAATGCTCAAAATATTGCTCTTGGTAAATGCCTACTGGTTCTAGATTTTAGACAGCTATAAAAATAAGAAGATGTACGCTCTTCATTTTCAATCTATGAACCTGTGCCATATGGTAGAGTACGTTTCTACCTTCATGGAACTGTTAAAAGGGACCTAGCAACAGAAAATCCATTTGAATGTTTATGGGCACATAATATAAGAGCAGTTAAGTACAGATTTTCTATAGGAATGGTCTCTCAGCTAATCTGAACCACATCTCACATTTATCTTCTGCCATTTGTCCTTGCATGTACATAGAGGGAGACAGAATGTGCCAGTGATACCTCTGCCTTACAACTCTGCTAAAAGTAGGAGGTGGTATATCAGTAAGGTACACCCTATTCACCCTACTATTTCTAATCCAGACCAATTTGCAACCACCAGCCCAAGTACTGTACAGTATTTTACTTGGGCATAAGGCCAATGCTCTCAGCAGTGAAGGCAATAGGATCCCTTTTCTGGTACCATAACGAGGGGTTTAGAGGGATGGTAGGGCTGTTTTGAAGTTGGACATAGTGATTTCTAGCACCCTACAACTGGTTCGATAGATACCCATAAAGTAATTGTTTTACTTGGTCTTGTCCCATCATCACAAAGATTTTTCTGCACGCCCGTCAATTTCTATTGAAAAATATATCTCAGAGAAGACTGCAATCTGTAGTGTTGAGTGAAAGCAACATATTGGCATAGTTTATAAGATTGCAAAAATCTTTTAGTCCATTCAGTTTCCTTGAAATGTTTACTTTGATTCCCCACATGAAAAATACCATTTTGTGAATACTCACCTGTAAAATGGGTATTATAAGTATGTCACACACCCCGCTTCAAGACAATCATAACATGTGGGTAATACTGACCTGTAGATGGTGATATGCAGAGATGTAAGGAAAAAAGAGAGCCCCTCCCAGTCCATAAATACCTGGGACCTCCCACTCATCACCCAGTATAAAGATAGCAGTAAGGTAAGGGACCAGGAAGAGCCAAAAATAAGTCATAACAACGCAAAGTTCACCATATAAAGGATCCAGAATACAAAAAGGGCAGGGTGAAGCGGGGTGTGTGACATACTTATAATACCCATTTTACAGGTGAGTATTCACAAAATGGTATTATTCTAAGTATGTCACACACCCCGCTTCAAGACAAACATAACATGTGGGACATCCAACAGCAGTGTCCATAAAGGGCGGGGATCCCAAAAACAAGGCAATAAAGCACAACTTAAACCATTGCAGCTTGCAGAACTTTGCGGCCAAAAACAGCATCCGCTGAGGTCCGAACATCAATCTTGTAAAACTTGGAAAAAGTGTGAACAGAAGACCAAGTAGCAGCCTTACAAACTTGCTCAACAGAGGCCTGGTGCTGGAAAGCCCAGGACGCCCCAACAGCACGAGTAGAATGAGTAGTAACACAAAAAGGGGGAACCTTCCCCTTGGCAGAATAGGCCCCAACAATGGCCTGGCGAATCCATTTGCTAATGGAAGACTTGGCAGGAGCCAAACCCTTCCCACCACAAAAAAGGCATCCGTCTTACGAAAGGAAGACGTTACCACCAAGTAGTACTTCACAACGCGAACCACATCCAAAGAATGCAAAGCCCTCTCCTTGTCATTGCTGGGATTAGGACACAAGGAGGGCAGAACAATGTCCTGATTTAGATGAAAGGCAGAAACCACCTTAGGAAGGAAGTCCGGCTTGAAACGGAAAACCACCTTGTCCTGATGCCTCTCAAAGTACGGAGCCTGAATGGACAAAGCCGCCAACTCAGAGACATGCCGAACAGAAATGATAGCTACCAAAAAAGCCACCTTCTGCGTAAGCGAAGACAAGGCAATATCATGCAAAGGCTCAAAAGGAGGACCCTGAAGGGCAGAAAGAACCAAATTCAAATCCCAAACTGGGAGCAAAGGCTTCCTAGGAGGCCGCACATGCGTAACCCCCTGGAAAAAGGTCTTAACCAAAGGATGAAGAGTAAAAGACCCTTGAAAGAAAACCGCAAGGGCAGAAACCTGCCCCTTCAGAGTACTAAGCTGGAGCCCCAGGTCCAGACCATGTTGAAGAAACTCCCTACAATGCAACGCCCTGACCTCACACCAATCAATATAAGACCTCCAAGTCCTATAGTAGACGGTAGAGGAAGACCACTTCCTAGCGCTAACAAGAGTACGAATCACAGCATCGGAAAGACCTTCCTCCTTCAAGATGGAGGTCTCAGCAGCCACGCCGTCAAAGCTAGCGTTGGTAAATTGGGGTAAAGTAGTTGACCCTGGGTGAGCAGATCTGGCAGCAGGGGCAGAACGAACTGATCCTCTGCCAACCTTACCACATCTGTGAACCAAACCTGTCTTGGCCACCTTGGAGCCACCAGAATTGCTGACGCGCCCTCCAGGGACAGCTTGCGCACCACTCTGGCCACCATGGGAAATGGAGGGAACAGATACAGAAACCCCAGATCCCTCCAGTTCAGAGACATGGCATGCACTGCCAGAGCCAGTGGATCCCGCGAGAGAGACACAAATGCCAGAAGTTTGTGATTGTGACGAGAGGCAAAGAGGTCCACCACCGGAGACCCCCACCTGAGACAAATCAAGCGAAACACCTTGGGGCTGAGAGACCATTCCCCCCCGGCGAGATGAGAACCTGCTCAGAGAGTCCGCCTCCGTGTTCTCCACTCCCGGAATGTAAACGGGACATGGCTCTCCGCCCAGGCCAGAATCAGAGACACTTCCCTGAGGGCAC
Organism: Gastrophryne carolinensis; assembly: GCA_027917425.1. Classification (NCBI taxonomy): domain Eukaryota; kingdom Metazoa; phylum Chordata; class Amphibia; order Anura; family Microhylidae; genus Gastrophryne; species Gastrophryne carolinensis. Next base: position 222,677,824 of record CM051234.1, read on the forward strand.
TCCTGCTGCGAGTCCCTCCCTGGTGATTGATGTAGGTGACCGCCGTCCGATTGTCCGACCGAACCTGAACCGGCAAGCCCTGCAACTGATGAGTCAAGCAAAACAGAACCAACCTGATGGCTCTCAATTCCAGAACATTGATGGGCTCGTGAGCCTCCTGAGGCCCCCACAGACCCTGAAACTGACGATCCTTCCAGAAACCCCCCCATCCTGACAGGCTGGCATCCGTGGTGACCGTCTCCCAACAAGGAGTCAGAAAAGATCTGCCCCTCAACAGATTAATTGGATCCAGCCACCACTGAAGGGAACGCCGAACCCGGGGGGTCATCAGGGACGACTGATCCAACGACAGTGGAGACCTGTCCCAAGTCACCAACAGATGGAGCTCGAGCGTCCTTGTGTGAAACTGAGCAAAAGGAACCGCCTCGAAGGAAGCCACCATCAATCCCACCAGCCTCATCCCCAGCCTGATGGCCGGACGAGGGGTGGACAGGAGAAGCCGAGCCAACTCCTGAATCAAGAGAACCTTGGACTGAGGAAGAAACACCCTGGCCTGGGAAGTATCCAGAGACATTCCCAGAAAAGACACTACCCTGGACGGAGAAAGGGAGGACTTGGCGTAGTTGATCACCCAACCGAATCTCTCCAGGTGGATACCACAGTCCTGGTGTACAACCCTGCTTGGCTGAGGGAAGACGCCATAATGAGAAGATCATCCACATATGGCACAACGCGGATACCCTGGGCTCTGAGGAGAGCCATCGCCCCAGCCAGCACCTTGGTGAAAACCCTTGGAGCCGAGGTAAGACCGAAAGGAAGAGCCACAAACTGAAAATATTGATCCTCCACCACGAACCTGAGAAACCTCTGGTGCGCCGGAAAAATTGGAACATGCAGGTAAGCGTCCTTGATGTCTATGGACGTCATAAAGTCCCCCTGACGAAGAGAGTAGATGGCTGAACGCAGCGTTTCCATGCGGAATTTCCGCGGACGGACGAACCTGTTGAGGATCTTTAGATCCAGAATGGGTCGAACCGAGCCGTCCTTCTTGGGCACCGTGAACAGATTGGAATAAAAGCCCCGGCCCCAGTCCAAAGGGAGTCACTGGGCAAATGACAGCCATATCCAGAAGATTTTTTACCGCCGCCCGGAGCCCCTGCGTGGCCAGAGGATCCGAAGGCACCCGAGACCTGAAGAATCTGGGAGGGGGCCGGAACTCGAACTCCAGCTTGTAGCCGGAAGACACCACTTCCCGGATCCATCTGTCCGAGACCTCCTGGTCCCAGACCTGGGAGAAGTGTTGCAGCCGTCCCCCCACCCACAAGGGTTAGGGCGCCCCCTCATTGCTGAGCTGGCTTGGCCGCGGGTTTGGGCTTAGATCCCCAACTATAGCCTGGATGGGCACGTCCCCTGCCCCTATTCCAAGAATCTCCTCTGGATGAGGAGAAAGCCAATCCTCTGCCAGCTCTGGCCCCATGAAAGGAGGGAGCAAAGGAAGGCGCCCCCCGAAAGGGACGCCGTTGCTTCCCGCGTTGAGGTAACTTACCGCCTTTGGTGACTGAATCCAATTTCTCTCCAAAGAGCCGCAATCCCACAAAGGGAAGAGCCGTAAGCGACTTCTTGGACACAAAATCAGCCGCCCACTGGCACAACCAAACCGAACGCCGAATAGCCACAAGCAGGGCCGACGTTCTGCCACACATCATCAAAGTGTCATACAAGGCGGCTAGTACAAATGACAAAAACAATTCACACCGTTTAAGACCAAGGAACTCATCACTAGCCGGATCTAGCCCGGAAGAAGTCAAAAGGTCCCTGACCACCGACCTGGTAGCCACCACCAACAGCGCCGAAGCACAAACAGGCCGCAGGACCGACCCAACACTGGCAAAACCATGACAAGCCATCTGGTCAATGCGTTTATCCTCACCATCCTTAAGAGTGGAACAATCGGGAGAATTCAAAATAGCGGTGTTGGACAACCCCAAAATCGGGGCATCCACCTCAGGAGGAGACGACCAATGCTTTACCGCATCCAAAGGAAAGGGATATTTTTTTATCCCAACCCTGAGGAACACCTGGGAGCCGAGTAGGCCTCTCCCATTCCTTAGTAATAATGCCATCAAAATGCTTTTGATTAGGAAATTCCAAGCGCGGTCTAGACTCCTCGAAAAACTCCCCCTGTTGCTGAGGAGCCGCCTCAGGAAGAGAAATAGCCAGAACCTCAAACATTTGAGCCAGAAACTTAGGGGTATCCAAGAAATTCCCCAAGCCCCGCTCAGTATCAGCACCAACAAACTGTTGATCGTCCGAATAATCCGAATCCTCAAATAACTCCCCTTCCTCAAGCGGGGAGTAATCGGACCAATCCAGAGCATCAAAATCATCAAAGTCAACCGCCGACGTGGCCGGCGACAAGTGCTTCCTCTTAGCCGGGGCCTTTCTGGCAACCGCGCTAGAAAACAATTTTTCAAGATTGGCCAATCTGGCACACACCTCAGATTGTGACTCCCCACTCATGACAATGTCACACGGGGCACGGATCAATCGGGGAGGGGAAGGAGAAGGGACCGGCGGTGCAGGACCAGACGCCTGGAGTCCGGATTGCCGCGTAATAGTCTGCTGCGCACATGGTATGCAAAGGAACAAATCATCCCCCGTAAGGGATACCCCACACCCCATACACTTCCGGGATTGCCCCGAGGGGAGCCCAGTATCCGGGGATGCCTCCATGCGGTGAACTTATAGGTAGTCGCAATGACCAAGGTAATTACGCATATAAGCAACCCGGGATGCCCCTTTAATGTCCCCAGTGGGAGGATTTACAGTAATCCCAATTTAAACCCAGGGACCCTAGGACCAGGAGAAACCCCCTAACACCAATGTAGGTCCGCCTGGAAGACATAATAAGAAAACCAATCAACATGGCATGCGCAAGAATAAATGAAATAAAAAAAAAAAAAAAATATATATATATATATATATATAAAAATGCATAGGACAAAGAAGGTAAAGGGAGGCCCACAGGGCCACTCACTGTGATGAAATGGCGTCCACACACCACGATGCAGAGAAGGAGCAAGCAGAGAGGAGAAGGGGGACGTGGCCAGCGTGGAGCGCGCGTCGTGCCTTGCTCCGCCCCCCCTCCACCGTCAAGATTCCCCAGCAGAGCCAGGGACCAAGCTCCAAGCAGCGCCTGTCGAAAGCCTGGCCCCGCCCCCTACTCCCGGCACATGAGGGGAGAAAGCTCCCCTCCGCCATGCCGCCTCAGAGGCCGGCGCCGCGGCGGCAGTGGCGGCCGCGGCGCCGGTCAAGTGAAAGAACAGGGGGGCAGGCCGCGCCGAACGCCCGGCCCCGCCCCCTACTCCCAGCACATGAGGGGAGAAGCTCCCCTCCGCCATGCCGCCTCAGAGGCCGGCACCGCGGCGGGAGAAGCCGGCGCCGCGGCGCCGGTAAAGTGAAAAGTAAAATTTTAAGTGACATACACACACAATAATAAAAAAATAAAGGCCTAACACGGGAGAAGGGACCCCCCCCCCCTCTAAGGAGAAGGGCATCTGGAGAGGGGAAACCACCCAGGGTGTAATGGCCGAGGGACAGGGCATCCCAAACCGGGGTCACCAACCCGGTTAACCGCCTACCCTCTAGTATAGGGTCTCACGGTGGAGCATTAGCTCCTAAGCACCTAGGGTGCCATTCTACCCTCGCCCGAACCAGCAGCCTAGGCTGGGAGGCAGGGAATCAACAAGGGATCCGGGCGGAAATAGAGAAATAACGGGCCGGGGGTCATCCCGGCTACCTGAAATCCCCCTGTGCAAGGAGGAGACATCATCTTCTGACTTGCTCGCTGTCTGCAGAGATAAAAGACTGGGTGATGCGTGGGAGGTCCCAGGTATTTATAGACCGGGAGGGGCTCTCTTTTTTCCTAACATCTCTGCAATATCGCCATCTACAGGTCAGTATTACCCACATGTTATGATTGTCTTGAAGTGGGGTGTGTGAATAGAACCTTTTGGAAAATTCTGCTGCTATTGCTCCCACTAATGCTGCCTGTTTTAGCTAGAAGTCCCAATCCTTGTGTCATTGCCACTGTTGTGAGTGGCACCTATGCAATGACCGATTGTCTGCTATCTCACAGATAGAAACAGTAACAAAAAAAATCCATGTTCCAGGATGATTGAGGAGCTGAAAATATCCATTTCTAGTTCTACACCCCAAGAAGGGAGTATCGATATGGGGATTGTCTAAATTTATTTACACGTTCAGTGGGTTTTGTTCCCCTTTAAGGAACTGTGTTTCATTGTATTGCTGCCCTTTCCTGTAACACCATGATTTTAAGAATATTTCTTACAGTTGGGGTAAATATAGAAACATTTTGTGTAGTTTTCACTTAAATGCATGCCTGTCTGAATGCATGCACTAATAATTAAAGCAAAAAAATGTATAAATTGCTCCCCTAAGTCCCTGCAATGACACTGACATTCATTGATGTTTGAGTAGGCATAATCCCATGCAGATGGTGTAAAATATATTTGCAGATGCTGCACTTCTGGACTGCATGGGAGCAGCCATCTTTTTTCACACTCTCTCCACACAAGGCAAACTATTGGCAGTGACATATGAAGTTGCTATAAGCAACCCACACAAAACTGAGAGCAAGATATGCCTCAGCAACATGGGGCACTACACACACACAAACACACACACACACACTGAATTAACAGCTGCTGGAGGAAAGGAATGCTATATGTGTCAGGGAAGCTATGTAACCATGTCCCTTTAAACAGTTGAAACAATGTTTCAAGGAGCTCTCTGCTCTGAGCAAAGCAATGATTACAGGTGACGGTTGTCTACTTCTGGCTAGAGATAAGGGATGATTGCATAGCTTTCATTTTTTACCTGCAGGTCCGCTTTAAATTGCAGAATGGTGGCATACAGTGACAGTGATAGTGGTCAGCAGTTTAACCAGTGGCATCAGGAAAGGTATTTTTGGGGCAAAAAGCAGGAACAATGAATATGTCATACCTTGGTGTGGAAGCAATTGCACAACCTTCTGAGAACCCCCAGTTGCTGCCTGCCTGGTTTTAGACTTTCAGGAGCCACAAAGACAATTTAAAACTTGCCTGCAACTCCTCAAAAAGTTTGAACCCAGACACAGCCTCTGCTGTGTTCTTGATGTTTTCCTGTTTACGTTTAGGACCCGTGTAAGCCTAGGGCGAATCCCCACCTGACCCACTTTTATCTTATGTTTATTTTGTATTGCTTAATTGATTTAACATTGCTGTATAGGGGGATAGGAAAGAGAGTGTGGTAATCATGATGAATGATGATGGTTGGAGTGGCTAGAGAATTTGACTGGGAATCACTGCTACTCGCCGCCATCTTTATTTTCTCCCAGATGCCTCTGCACCTGAGAGAATCATTTATGTATGTATAACTGTTTATGGCTTTGAGGAAAACGTTAATTTATAGCAGTGAAAGGGATCCCGTAGCGCGGGAAATTATACCGGTAATAAAGAGAACATATTGAGCGATTCCAATGTTAGTGACACTGGCCGGGCTCATGTAGTATGGCTTTAGTCAACCCCCCTAACTTTGAAAACATATTTCATTACGTATGTTCAGTAGGTTAAGTGAAGTAACACATTTAAAAAAAGAAAAACATGAAACAGAGTCAAGATTTGACCCACAGAGTTGCTTCTGGGCTGCGTAGGGCTGCCCTTGGCACAAGTCCAGGAGTGGCTTAGCTGAACTACAGCACCACAAGGGAAACCAAATCGATGTTTCCTAAAACAGAACACATTGCAAGAAAGTTAGATTTTACTACTGAAAGTTGGTCAATTATCATAGATTTCTTAATTAGGAATCCCTTGAAATGGTTAAACCTGCCCTTCCAATAAAGCAGTTGATTTATATTATTTTTGCCACTTATGTTGATATTCACTTGAATTACTCTTTGGCTGTGTGACAGATTTCTGCCTTGAAATGCTGTAGAGGTAATTTACATTTCACTCTCAAGCAATTTTGCATAGGTTATGTTAGATTCTCCTGAAATGATCATATCGGTATCTTTATCCAAAGTACAAAATAATTTACCTTTCAGCCTTGAATGATTATATTTTGACAACTTTTTACACTTGCAGTCATAAATAAACTCATGGCGCACTTAGTCTAAGCAGAACTTTGTCTAGACAAAGCTATGAGAATCATTCTCCTTGCGTTTATGATCTTTGCACGTCTTCATTTAAAATTCTAATAGAACTACATTTATGTTCTGTCACTGTTATCATCTCATATTCCAGAAATGAGACACATTCTTACAATCTGATTCTACTTATTGAGGGCATAATGGTGTCTTTGACTTAGCAGACTCTGAAACACAACTCCCTCCAAATGCCACAGCTGCATTGAAATGGACCAATCACCATTTTGACTATCCTGGTGCTTGGTCCTTGCCCTGGGGCATCCCAGATAAATATGCCCTGCTGTGTGAGACCTCCCAGGTAATAGTCACTAATTTGACTATCCTGGTGATTGGCCCTTGCCCTGGGGCATCCCAAATAAGTATGTTCTGCTGTGTAAGACCTCCCAGGTAATAGTCACGATTTTGACTATCCTGAATTGGTATGCCCTGCTGTGTGAAACCTGTGTGATTGCCCACTCCACTCACCTTTCCTCCACTCCCATGGGCTATGTGCAGGGGCTTGTCCAATCAGTACTTTATGCCATGCATACTAATACACGTTGTTTTTGTATAGGGCGTCGGCATAGGGAATGCTGGTGGCTGCATTCCCAGTTCCCCTGTGGAGTGTGTGCTTCTGCACGCCCAACCTATCTGAATGGTGGGAGGGTGCACATTGGCAGGGATGGTGGGGAGGCACAGTGGCCCGCAATCGTGGCACGAGACTTGGGTAAGTTAAGGAGCTGTTGGAAAAGCTAGGGGGTTTACACGGGGGGCATGCTGAATCACCTGGGGCACCTAGTCAGCCAGCCCTGGAGTTTTTTAGACTCCAGGGCCCCTGGAATCAGCAGTGATTGGTAAACTTTAAGGGAGCAACTAAGCTGGTCATATACTCCATAATCTGCACAATATTTACTAAAGATATTTCTCTTTAAAAAGCAATCCAGAGTCACTTATTTCAGTCCAGTTATTTCTGAATCTGAGCACTTGATTAGATGGTTATAGTCATAGAATGCTATATGATTTTATTTTCCAGTTCCTGGCGCCTAAACGGTGTTAATGTGAAGATGATGATTGGGTTATTTATCTGAATGTTCAGAATTTCTGCACATAAATTGGTGGGCTTCTTTACCTCCAGTTTCCTCTGGGTGTTCAGGTGGCGAAAACCCACAATCAAGTGAGAAATTAGGAAGAGAAGCTCTCCAGACAAACTACCCCAAGATTTAAGAAAACAATTATTAGTATATTAGGTTATAATTTAAGCAGACACATATCTTGTAACTATAGGGAGGGTCCTGGCCCAAAAGGAAAAAACTAACCTAACCTACCCCTTCACAGTTGAGAGATTCTCCTCTTTTCAACCAATGGGGGAGGGCAATAAACAGCTACTCACATGTGCAGCAGCCTCACTTCCTCCAGTAATTATAGCCGCACATCATACAGAGCTCATACCCAAATATGACTTCTTTGGCATCTTTAACTATAGGGGCATACCAAACTGGGTCCCCAGGGGCAATTTTTGATATTTTTTTTCTCTAGCTCTGCTGTAACAAGGAATGCTTTAAACAGACCTAGGTATAAATAACCATGTGGCACAGGTTTAATGTTCTGGTTAAAAAAACAATCCCACCAAACCATAAATATTCCTTTTTTTAGGATCCAGAGATCAGCTGTGCCATAGCTGCCCCTTATGTACTTTCAAATGGATGCATCTGTTTCTTGTTAATGCAGCATGGAGTGTCATAATAGCAGGATCTATGGCAAGTACAATCATGTCCAAATGCTTACAGGAGAGCGAAAGCAGAGTAGGGTTTAAATAACCCGAGTTGGGCTGCATTTCACATTAGGCACTCAAGAGCCTATAAAACAAATAGTCCAAACCAAAGTTTGGGTGGGCAAACACAAAGCAAAACATTGAATCTCTTACAGCTATAGTAGTATCATTAATAGCATAGATTCTTGTGCTAAATATTACTTAAAGTCCATATATCACACCAAAGTTCTATTTCTCTTCACATCCTTATAAAAACAACTTTCATAAATCAATAACTTGGAGAAAATGAATCGTATAGTGGAGGCTTACCAGTACTTATTGGTTGAAGGTGCATATACATCAATCCCATCTAAGGTCTTAGACTCCTTCACCAAAGGGATAACTGACACAGGCCCGGGATACCAGCAGTCTCATACCAAATCCCTGATAGGACACCCTCCAGTCTTGCAGCCGCAGGCTATGTGAGCATCTTTTTAGGATAAGAGAATGTCTGTTTAGAGCTGACTGTAATACAACATGCTTAATTAATCTTCTGTTTTTTAAGTGCAATACTTTTTATTAAAAAGTTGAAGAAAAGGCTTGATACTGGACATTATCCCTTGGCTAAAGGCATACCTTAGATGGGATTGATGTATATGCGCTTTCAACCTATGAGTTCTGGTAAGCCTCCACTATTTGGTTAATTTACTCCAAGTTATTGATTTATGGAAGACTTTTTAAGGATTTGTGAAGAGATATAGGACTTTGGTGTGATATATGGACTATAAGTAGCATTTAGTGCATGAATCTATTCTATTAATGATTCTACTATAGCTTAAATAAAAAACATCTAGGTCACTGAAAACAGTAATTAGACAACATAAATACAGTACTTGCTTTTTTCTTTGTTTGACCTGCATTTTCGAACATCTATTGTCTATTGAAGTAAAAGGAAGGAACGGCTTATGCTGCTTGCATTCATTGTTACCATTGGAGTCAAGGTAAGCCAGTAAAGCCATATTCATCTGAGGGTCAACAGCATTTTATTTCCAAAAGGATGTAAAGCTGGGCTTCTAAATGACCACATTCACTATCAAGCATGCAAATGTTGTTTGTTCCTTTCCAGATATTTATTAAAATGTATTTATGCTTATCAGTGTAGGGTATAGACACTGAAGGACACAGACATGCCATGAGCCACAATGAACTGTTTCCAAAAGCAGAGATATATTGTTTTAGCTTGGTATTAAAAGAAAAATGAGTGTATATGATAAACATATCACAAAGGAAATCTAAATGTTACTCTAATTGTAAAGCTTTAACATCAGGAACGTAATTATCTTGCTCAAGCTAAGGCCGTAGCAGCCCACGCAGCTCTCAATAGGTTGTGGGAGCATGAAAGGGCCCTTAGGACCAGCTCAGTTTGCAGGCAGTGGTAGTCTATTATACTTCTATGTTGAAGCAAGGCTAAATTACCCCTCCAATTGAAACTTAGTGGGGCAAATAGTAACCCTACTGTTATTAAATAGAGATGAACTTCAGTTTTGGGTAATAGATCAATTACACACAAATGATTACTATAAAGTTTGACTAGGCCAGACCATGTTGTTTCTTTTTTTTTACTTTAAAAATAAAGCCATGACTACTAGACCAACTAACTAAGCATAGGGTTTGTATTCTCTGGGATCTGCCTAAAGCTTTGGTGTCAAATACAAGCCCAGTGCTCTTCTAGAGGTGCTCAGATCAGAACACTAGGCAATAGCCAATGAGAAGTGGGCTCTTCTTTCTCCAAGTGCCTAGAAGGTGGCGTAGAAGATCACTACTTGCCTGGAAAGTGGTGGGTGGCTTGCCGATAATGCTCAGCACCCTACTTTTTGAACTGGTATAGGGTTCCTTTGGCTGACCTCCTGCCTTGCAGGGTACTGGTCTGCTGCACCCCCGGGCACCAGCAGCATCTCCCAGTGGTGTTTATTGTCATGGAGGCACAGGTTTACCCTCCTTCATCTTTATCCTACTAGAGAAACAGAATTTACAACCCAAGAATTCTTTTTTACCCCAAATGCATGGTTAACTGGGATTATCCTATACTAGCTTGGATAGCCTGTCTGTTATCGGGTGAATGGCTTGCTAATACTCCCACCTGATTACCCACACTTATGGCAATTGGGTCACAGGAGGTTTGCATTGGCATGGACCAATGTTCTGTGTACTTTCTAGGGTACCTGGGGCATCAGACCCGTGCTATGTATATGAACTGAAATGCCTCCATGACTTGAGGCTTCCAATTACTTGGGATGCCACTCCTTACATTTGCTGCAGCAACTGTTATCCCTGGGATCAATAAAAAAAAGGGTAAAAAGGTAGAAGCCACGTGCTAGAATGCCAGATGTCTCCTTCCCATAGATTTAAATGGGATTCAGCTTGCTTGTAATGTGCTGTGCCGAATCAATGCAATCCATTAAACCAAATTCAGGATCTAAGCAAATTGCTCAATGCTGGTCAACTTCAGTTTAATTTTTCTACACTTAACAGTTATCTGATTGGGAGGCAGGATGGTGATTCGCCATATGGATGCAACAACCCATGAGGTACCCTGGGGCATGTCTAAAGGTACCCCCAGTGTTAAACATATACAGTATGCATGCCTGAAGCAAAGTGAGCAGTACATAGAATTAAGAGCTCTTTACACAGTGATATAAAAAAGCAATAAAAAAACATTCTAACCCCTAAGTGATTAACCCATCTCCAGCACGTCCACGCCCACTGAGACGTCCCACACTGCTGCCGCCGCATCTGGGCCGTTCCAGCGCTCCACTGCTCCGCCCCTGAGATGTCTTGCCACCTCCGCCTGAGATGTCGGTGAGATGCCGCTGCTCTAACCACACCTCCCACTCAGGCCCTACCTACCTACCTGCCACCCACCTTCCTGCCTGCTGCCCACCTACCTACATACCCACTTGCCTGTCCAGCCTCCTACCTAGCTGTCTGCTGCCCACCTACCTACCTGCCCCCACCTAACTACCTGCTTGCCTTCCCAACAATCTACCTGCCTGCTGCCCACCTACCTACCTCCCACTTACCCACCCACCCACCTACTTTCCTGCCCCCACCCACCTACCACCAACCTACCTACTTGTCCACCTACCCACTTAACCATCCGCATGCTGTCCATTCAACCACCCACCTGCCCCCCACCAAATCACATGCCAAACCACCCACCTACCTACTTGCCTTACCACCCTCCCACCTACCTGCAGGCCACCTACCAGCAGCCTACCTACCTGCAGAACGCCAACCAATTTGCCAGCCGATCCACCTACCTACTTGCCGACTGCCCACCTACCTACCTAGCTGTTGCCCACCTACCTACTTTCCTGCTGCCAACCTACCTATTTGCCTGCCCACCCACCTCCCTGTCTGACTGCCCAGCCATCTACTTGCTCACCTACCTGCTTGCAAGGCTGTCACCCACACACCTACCTGTCTGTATGCCCACCTACCTGTCTGACTGCCCAGCCACATACCTTATCGTCCACCCACCTACCTGCCAGACCACCCAGCCATCTACCTGACCATTTACCTACCTATCTGCTGCCCACCTACCTGCCTGACTGTTCATAAACCTGTCCATACACCTGTCCACCTACCTGCCTTCCAACCTACCTGCCTGCCTCACCGCTAGAACGCAAAGAGGAACAAAAAATGTACAGGCTAAAATTAGGTGGGTCATTAAGGGGTTAAAGAACATATAAAAACTGTAGATATGTGCCACATGAGACATAGATTCCAGATCCATAATAAAAAAGAGACATTTTCTAGACCGTCTTCATTTTGTCAGTTAAGGGGTTTAAAATTCTACTGCAGACAAAAGTAATTGTTACACCATTGTGTTGGGCTATATTTGGTACTGTCCTAAACTGTTTGACATTTTTTAATAGAAGAAGAAATGGCCAAAATATCAAAGTTTATAGTTTCACCCCATGATTTCTCAACTGAAAAAGTGGGCTTGGCCTTTGGATCTGTGTTGCTGCATGAAATCCAGCAATGGAGGCGGAGGAGGCAGAGGAGGGGGAAGGAGGGGGGGATAATTGGCTGACCCTGTAAACCCCTTTACCTCAGCCATTTCTGCTTCAATTTAAAACAGAAAACACTGGCAAATGGAGCCTGATGCAACGGTGTAACAATTACCATAATGGTAATTTATGGTAAATTAATGGTAACCTATAGCAATCGCCTAAGAGCAGTTTTATTTTTATATTATATTTTCCAAATAGACCTGTTACTCATTTCTTACAGCCCTAGCAGACGTTGTTAAAAATGAAATGTAAATGCAACATTTGCCGCTTCCAGAATTGAGAAGCGTGGTTACCACCTACTTACATTTGCAGTATTTACCATATTTCACACATTTGTTTTGGAATACACAACCACAATTAGATAACTGTGAAATCATGTAGTAACATTTAATTAAATCAAAACATCGTTCATTATGATTTAGTTGCCTTCCCTTGTACAGGGCTTTCATTTTTGTAACAGTAACATAAAAAACTTGGCTGAGGCTAAGAACATGGACGCATAAATATTCATGCAACCATGTGCCTGTGAAGCATGCTACAAAGGGGAATTTTATTTATTTTAAAGACCCATGGCAACATTTTAGGGCTTTTTATTCCAATCGAGAAATCAAGTCTTCAGAGGCTGTATCATGGTTTTAGGTACAATATCCTCTATATTAGCTGTATATTGAGTTTCACATGAAATTTACCGCAAGCAGCTTCTAGGCGTTGATGTCGGCAATCTTCTATGATTCTCATTAGAAATGTGCATTTTATAAGTGTTCCATGGCAACACGATATGACCTCTGAAAATACAAAATCACTATCGGCCATCTCTTGCTTATCTGTTCATTACAGAGGTGAAAAGATATAGCCTTCCATCTCTCATCAACGTCATTCTTCTAAAAGCGGGTTAGAATAAAGGTTAATTATTGCAACTTCCCAAAGAGGAGGGAAGGGTTATTTCTAATAAATAGCCATATATAAGGAAAGGCATTAGGAATTATATTTCAGTTCTCTTGGCTATTTTCATGACTAACAATCATTTACAGATTGCAAATAGCCAATGGCAATTGTATCCTATACACATGAAAAAAACTGAGATCAAATATTGTGTTGTGGCTTTACCATATAGACCTTTTTTGTTTCTTTTTTTTATGAAATGGTACATTCAAAAATTCACCCTAGTCTTTTCTTTTCTAGTAAATTAAAACAAGCTTTGGGGGTATTTTTTTTTACCAAGGGTTATTTAAGTAAAACACCCTAGTACTAGTTTGTATATTTATACAAAGGTTTAGTATTAGCCTAGTTTTCCACTAGAGCTCCTTTAGTGAACCCCCTGGCAGTAGAATATATTGATCAGCTGATGCACTACGTCTTGTGGAGGGATGCCATTGATCTGCATGATTAAAGTGATCCTATGCATAGAATGAAAGTTTATTTCATCACCTTCTATCCCCAGTCTATTGTCACAAAACAGCCTGTGTTTCTTTTTTGACTAAAGACTTTGCTCAATATTCATAAAAACACAACAACAGGAAGCAGTCTGATGTTGGAATGGCGTTTGGCTCTCTGGCCATACAGCAGCACCCCCTGGTGCTCTCCAGTAATTATTGAGTTACACACAGTCCAGCATTGAACTGAACTGCCAGTTAAAATACCTGTAATAAATCTGAAAACACTACAAGCTAAAGTGCCACATACACCCCATGTGGCAGTTTAGCTCATAACTGAAGGTATAAACACTGGAGTGCACCAGGGGGTGCTTCTGCCCAATGGGGTGCCAAACAGCCCCCATTAAAATATCATACTGCATTATGTTAGTGTTTTTATGAATATTTGGCAAAGGCTGTTTTGTTTTGTGGCACTGGGCTAAGGATAGAGGTGACAACATAAACTTCCTTTCTAGGTATTGGATCACTTTAACTGCATGACAACTAGCAAATGACAAGTCTTGTGCCCCGCTGGAGCTTACAATATTTATCACATGTTTTCTCAGAAGATGAGCTGGGATGGGATGCTTGTGCTTTAGGCTCAGTCTTCAGTTTTGAAGATTTGTCGTATGTGTAGCCTCCTTGAAGGCCATGAAACCAGAATCCCTATTGGGTCCTATGGTTTTCCCCATAAAGTCAAGAATTAAACTGGGTGAATGCAAAATTTAGGGACAGATTGGCCTAGATTCTATTGCAGTAGGGAAGATAAAATAGTGGCCCAGTTAAATGACCTATTACTATGAATATAACGTCTTTTTTAGTGAGCACCAAAAGATCACATGTATTGGATCTAAGATAAGCATTACTACTTTTGAACAGTTTACTTGCCAGATTATAGCTCTAAGATCTCAATCTCAAAATCTCACAGGCACTACGCATAATACCTGATGGATGACTCTCATCTTTATTCACCCAAGCTGCTCCCAGTAGCTCTTAGCATCTTCCCATGCCTTAAAAGCTTGTACAATATGGGGCACTATAATTCTGAAGTATTGTGTGGTCACGTTAATCCAACCATCAAATGTGCGGCTTGTGAATAAAGATATTCTATGGGCAGTGCTTAGAGGAAATTGTAGCCAATTATGTCCACTGAAACTGCCGCCCATACAAAATACTCATTTACATCATAGCTCCGAGACTTGATGAGCCTTTTCCAGCATGCATCTGGCAGGCTTGTGAGAAAACATGTTTGTGGTTGTGGACACGGGGATGTTGCATTAGATTCAGTTGGGACAAATGCAAAATCTGCAGGTTATGAAGGTAGAAGCACACAGGCCTGGCTTCCTGAATCTAAACAAGGAAAATGTAATGTGCAACAATGGGGGGGAGGGGTGATTATTGCAGCAAGATATACTTGTTGACCCAGTCACCAGAGAGATGCAGGATGATAGTTCTGACTTCTGTGCCAGTGGATAGACTAATTAAATTAAAAATGAATCAATTAAAAACTGCTCAAATAAATAGACATGGCAAGGAAGAATAAAACAGAAATGCATACGAGAATCAGACTTAGTGAAAGAGGTACCAAATTAAAATTTGGACATTACCAAACCTCAAATTCAACTAATGCTTGCTTGGAGAAAATCTCTCAAAGGATTTCAAAGCCCAGGCACATTTTATATTTTTATAACCTATAATGAAGGTGTTAATGTGTATATAATAATCCCAAAAACAGATAATGGATTCTTTTTAATTGAGCATCAAATTAGAAAAACAATGTGACAGACTGGCCAACTGATTGCTTGAGTTTTACAGAGACCGATAATGAGAATGCTGCAGTGGCAGCGAGACGGGCGCTTTGAAAAGTGCTTTGGGGGATAATCTCATTTCTGTCGGTTTCCAAAGGAATTTAACCTCCACAATCTCTTCAATTCATGTGCTGGCAAAGCCTATTAATCTAGTCCTGCACTAATTCCTCTATTTATCCATATTTTAAATACTACAGGATAAAGCGGTAGCATCTTATGAAAGGAATACAAGCCTGCAGAGAAGTTATGTCAGCGGAATGTATTGGGCAACATGCTTTTGCTCACAAAACATCTGTCTCTATGTATATAAGGGAAAGAGATCTTCACCGGATTTAACTTACATCAGCTTTAGCTAACTTGTTCTTATATCTTGAAAAATGAGCAGCGGGCGCCTTCTGCAAATAAAAATTCAACACCAAATGGAAGATTCAATTTAAATACGTGAGAAGTATTGGATTATACAAGAAATATGTTTGTTGAACTGAGAGCTGTTTGAAAAATCTGCAGCTTCAATCTACTTCACAAATGAAATGCCTGATTCACTGAATGGGAGAAAAATGAAGTGGCTTAAAGTGACAGTAAAGTCAAAATGGATCTTAGGTAATTTTTGTCCATCCCCCCAAAGCATCCTAATTGTGTATGCCTAGGAAGTTCAATAAATTGTCATAATACTCCCCCTTCTGCACTTTGCCATGCCAGGCTCATCAAGGTTTGCCATTCCAAGCCAGCATCCAAATGCCATTCCTGGTGTGGCATCTGCCCCCACCCTGCAAAAAGATTGGTCACTGGTGGCTATGTAGGCCATGAGTGAGCTGTTTCTGGATATATCACATACCCCTGGACGAACGAGCAATACCTGGTGAGACGGGAGGGCCCCAGCGAGATGCGAAGGGTGCGACCCTCAAGGAGCAGCGACGGCATGATATCCCCCCTTTTGAGGCCCTACAAACGGGACAAAGCAACAAATCCTTCCTCCTAAGGCGTGATACAGCTGCCAATACCACAGAGGTTAACAGTACACAAAGCTTTTTAAAGGGCTATATTATACCAGAGTCTGCATGAAGGTATCCCTACCACGTTCCCCAAGGGAGTTACATAGGATTACATATATGAAATGGAATTTGATGATAACAAATAGTATTGTAACAGGGCATTGAGAAAGCCAGAATAGGTATGGCGAAACATGTCTGCCCAACTAATACAGTCCGTGTGGACCTACAATGAGATATATCAATCCCCTTTGGGAAAATAGAAGTAGAATGAGGACATATCATGCAGAGAATTTTATGGAATATGGAATTTGTAATGTATGAAGCATTAAGAGTGTAAAGACAATATACATTTTTGTATATACTTTTGTATAAATAATTAATGCAATAAATGTGAAATCAAGGAACATAACGGTGTGGTCATAATCAAATGCTCACAGGAAACACCGGGAATAGCTTTAACCTGGACAAACGAATTTGGTTTAGGAGCATGATTATGAACCCACTCCCTATTTTAGGGACATTGATTATAGGACACATCTGAAAAGGGTCACGCGTAACCTTTCCAATTCCCTTTTTCAGTTTAGAGAATGCTGTTTCTGGATAATGTGCATAGAGTACACCTGAAAGTCTGCTACGATGCAGGAGCCTGCAACCTTGGCTTATGTAGCATTAGCTTTGACCCTCTATAGTCCCTGTGTAGCCCTTTGTTTTATGAGCAGCCATCGCTCTATAGACAAGAAGCTTGCTGCTCTCATGTGTCATCTCTTCAAAAGGCCAGATAAGGAAAGCTGAGCCTATATAAATAAGTGCTGGCTGATTCAGGACTTGCCAGTCTGTATAGGGTAACACCACTGACAAATAAAAGGAGGAGGTGCATATTAGAGCAGGTTCTTATGTCACAATTATTTAGACAGAGAACTTAAGCCCCAAGGTACATTACTTACTTACTCAGACTAGAGCTTGAGTAATTTACTCTAAATCAAAAACACAGCAGAAATGTATTTATTTTAATATTCGGTGATATGATAGGGAAGGGATTTGATTACTTTTAGTTTGCCCTTGAAACCATCAGGGAAATCTAAATTTTACTATTCCCTTCTATCTTGATTATTACAATGCTTTTAACATTGTAGAAATGCCAAACCACTGTCATGTGAGTTCTTATCAGGTGGTACTTGGGAAGGCTGCAGACCAAAAACTATTTTTACTAATATGCACTGCCTTCTGTGCCCACAGGCATTGATTTTTTGGTGGTTTTGCCATTCTGTCTTCTCTAAGTCCTTGCCCGGGGGTTTCAGAGACAGGAACAATGATTGCTGGATTGCATCATTAATCAGCGTCTGGAATTTGAAAATGCTGTTGTCTTGCACCAAATCTGGCCCAGGAATAGAATGGCACAAACAGGGTTTACAATATGTCGGAGTAAATGAAAATAGCTATTGTTATTTTGGTTTTACATCCATGGGGGGAGTTTGTGTGCAAAACAAAATAAGATCCAGTACAAACCTGGAGACGCCATGGCACTGATCATACTAAAGGAGACAGTTGGTGGGCAACTGAAGATTAGAGCACAATCTCCCCAACTGAGTTTTTACCTGGACCAATCAGCTGCGATAAACATAAAACAAATATACTTTTTTTATTTTGTTTGCCTGCAAATGCCCTCTTAAAGTGGACCATCACCCTCCCGTGATCGGCCCGGGAATCTATATGATTCCCGGGCCGATCACCTCCCTCCCCGCGGGACATCCGAGGGAGGCGGCCGGCTGCCGCCTTGTCTTCGGCGGCAGCCGGCCGCCTCCCTCGTGCCCCTCTAGACATGCGCGCGGAGGAGCCGCTTGTCCGTGGCTGTCAAAACGCTTGTCCGTCGGCTCTGGGAGCGGGGAGAGGTGAGTTTTTTGGGTGATCGGGGGGTTTCACACAGCGGGACACCCCGATCGGGGTCAGGATAGTCAAAATCCTGGGTGTTGGTCCACTTTAAATCAATATGGCCAACTCTTTATCCTCTGAACATAGCGGGCTCTAGCACTAATGGGGTATTACTGGACAATTATGTATAAATAGAGGAAATATAAAGCCTATAAAACAAAAGAGCAATCTAGCTGTTACATTATTAATGTTATGGATCTACAATATGTTATCAATTTAAAATGTTAAAATATTAAACTACTTCACACATTGCTTATATTAAGCTCGATTTGGAGAGAAACCCCAGTTGACATTTAAATATTTCACCTGATTTATGCTAGATAATTTTTCTCCGCTTCTAAGAGTTTCTCCATTTCTATTAAGAATTTGTGGATTAAGTACATTAATTCCAGGAAGCAGAATTAATTAAAATACTGTATAATAATAAGAATAATACAAGTGGTTTAGGCTTTAATGCATTAGAATTACAGTCATTCGGGTATTATTGTTTCTTTTTTGGCGTGTTTTGTAAAATTATTTTTTATGTTAACAACCCCAAACTGAAAACAGATTAAAATAAGATTAGCAAGTGATTTAAAGAGAATACATTTTAGGATGATGTACTAAAAGCTGAAAAAAGGCAACAGAAAGAAGATATGTTTTAGAATGAATTTGATTTCTGCTATATCTGCCTATCACTGACCACCCATTCTCCCAACTAGCTATTAGTTTTAATAAAGTCAGGGGCCAACAATTTAAGAAGAAGAATATCCAGACAAGTTGAAGATATTTTTATGTAGTGAGCTTCCCCCTCAAATTTGGGGGTGAAAAAATAAATTTGACACAGGATTGTGAATGCTCTAGCAGATGATACACTAGAGATGAAGGACAGTTGAAAAAGGGGTCCTCTGCCATGTGTTTACAAAGATTAGAGACAAATAAATGATGTATAACATCAAGAGGTTATAGATGAGCATTGTTAAATAAGATTTAGAGTTTAGGGGCATCCTTGAAATGACTCCAGGCTCTTGATTTATTGTTGTCAAGGGATTTATACACCTTCATCTTCATTGTGCAGCAGATATATAAAACCTAATAAGCAAATAATTTTTTCTAAATGCCCCAATATCCCATTTTGGAGGTCACCTTACAGAACATCCTGGCACATGTGTCCAGGACTTTAACCTTTCAGTTGCATACATTCTTAAACCATGTTACTTTTACCCTTTGTCTTCAAGGAGGGTTATTTAATTGATTAATTTAATTGCGATGGATGGGGCGTGTCTAGGTGGGTTGACATGCCCTTCCTTGGCATGCCTCATTGCAATGAATGGACTAGGAGTGTTAGGGGGCATGAATCCAGCCTAATGTTCTGCCTGGTGCTTGACGCTGGGATTGTTGGTTCTCTGGCATCGGTAAGTAAGAAGACTGTGCTGAAGAGTTGTGCTGTACGGAGGAGCTTACACAGGAAAAATCGACCTTTCTATTTTAATTCCCAGGAACAAACTTTAACTGAAACCTGTGCACTTCCAAATACTTTACACCTGATTGGGTACAGAGTAGTCATTTTTTTAATTAACAATTAACATAAATTATAGAATTTATAAACAAATGTGGAGAGGAAAATTTAAATAGTTGTATAAGCTATAGGCAGCTGATATTTATCTAATTGGATAACCACTATAGTCGGGTTCATCCACCTTTTTGCATATCATTTGGAATATGTGCAGCTATTTCAGTGTGGAAGGGCATTCCAAAAAGTAGAAGAAGCCTGTGAAAGCTCCTACAGGTAAGAAGGAGTGGAGGTGGCCAGGGTAGAGGACAGGAGAATTTTTAACCCCTTCCTGACATATGACATGTTACTTTGACATCATGTTTAACACAATGTGTTAATGCATGTGAAGCACCTAAAGGCTAAATAAACTCCCTGAAAGTGGTTTTACATATGTTGAGGGGTTGCATTTGTAAAATAGGATTGTTTAGGGGTTTTCTGACATAGTTTCCCCTTAACTAACCAAACTCGCTTAACCCTTTAAGTGCCAAGCACGTAACACCTACGTGCTCGCATGTCCGTGCCTTAAGTGCCAAGCGTGTAGGTGTTACGTGGGAGGGGGGACCCTATGTCATTTTTTTTTAAATTTACCCCTTATGTTCTGTTGCCCAGCAGCTATAAAAGGCTTCCAGCTGCAGCAGGAGAGCAGAAGCCAGATTGATCAGCATGGGACACAAGGATGGATGGGAGGTAAGTATTAAAAAGTGTTACAAAAATAAAATAAAATATTTTTTCTGCTTGTTTCTGTGTTTTTTTTTACACTTAACGCCTTGTGAACTGGCAAAGGATCCATGAGATCCCTATACCAGTTCACAAGGCTGGGGGTTGGCAAGTCACCTGCGGCTAGAGGGTGACTTGCCATTAATCCCCGGCACCCTAATTACCTGCTTCCCCAAAGCCCAGGGGGGGGGCAGAAGTACCCGGGCCATGGCTATGTGGGCTTGTAGCCTGCAGGGGGGGCACCAAAGCTGGCCCCCTTGCACCCTGTTCTACAAGCCCCCATAGCTGGTCCAGGGCTGGTTATGATGGGTAAGGGGGACCCCCATATCATTTTTGGGGGAGTTTTAAGGGTTTTTAACCCTTAAATTTCCCCCCAAAATCCCCCCCCCCCAGGAGGGGGGACCCTATGTCATTTGTTTTTAATTAACCCCTTATGTTTATAGTGAAACTTTGTGCAACCAAATAATGCATTGAGGGATTACTTCCAGAAAACTAAGCCCACAGAAACAAGCTTTGTACACCTAGAAAGCTTGAGGTGTGTACTTCCAGAGAATATATAGTTTGTGGGGGGTATTTCAAATGTAAATGGTTGTTTTTCTGTAAAAACTGCAAGGTGCGCATAGCACGTAGCGCAGTTGTATTTTATCTGAAAATCTCCTAAAGCTCTGTTTCAGTTTGGGGGAGTCTCCTGGGCAGGAAAGGGTGTCTACCTATACATATGTTGTACCACTGTGACCGGGAGAAATTGGGGTTACGCGTGCAATAAAATTTTATTGACAAACTTACATTTTTTATTACAAAAAAACACTACAAATTGCAAAAAATAGATTTTTTTATTTGCTTGACCAGGAGAGAAGTATTCTAATTGTGTGTTTTACAGGATGTACAATAGGCATCATCCTACTACAGCAATTTGGAGCTGGTTTTGCTTGATTTGTTGTTTTTAATTCTTAAGATTAACATATTTTTTTCTTTTCAGGAATATCCTACATTCTATATAACTAAATATTGGATCGATTATCTTTTGTTTTTTTTTCTTCTTTATTCTGTTAATGCTGGAAAATATCATTGATGCCAGCCAGCTTTATAAAATAGCACTTTTTACTATTAATTAATATATTCTATATTTTTTTCTATTTCTATATATTGTTTCTCATGCTAGTTTATACACACACATATAGAAATACTCAGCTGCATAATCAATTTTGTTACCTTTTTTTGTTTTAACTTTTCATACACGTTACATACCTAGGCCCAATTAGGTTCCTCTTTGTTACTGGACTTACTGCCTTAGGCTTGTCTTTGAGGAGAAGCCTTAATGGGGACTGTGGTCTGGGGTGTGGGATCCCTCATGCAGCAACTCCTGAGTCAGGCTGGCTGTGTGGGGATGCTACTTCAACCCCCATGGGGGGCCTTGCCAATCTGACTATCAATTTTTAGCCAGACAGTGAGCAGCCCCGAGTAGGGGTGGATGGGTTTTTTTTCCCTTGCCTATACATGATTGGTTGCAGGGAGGGAGGTGATGGGGTTTGGTGGCGGGATTCTCCTCTTCCTCTCCTGGACTTCTTAGGGATCACCAGGACAGGTGAGTTTGCCACATGGCTAAGGTGCAACCATACCCAAAGAGTGTTGGTCAGGGCACCAGAGAAATATCATGTCCAGGCTTGTAAAAATACTTTGTAATAATTAGTCCGATCCACTTCACGGAAGCCTTGGGTGTAGGATTCCAAATCACCACATTTTCCCAGTGATGGGAAAACAAGTAAAGTTTTCAATAGGGAACAAACTGTTATCTGGACCATAAAAATTACACATTCTGAGAAGTCTATTAACCCTTTCGCTGCCAGCCTACCTGCAGCATTTGCCACTCCCTGTTGCCAGACGATGTTTCACCATTTTGCGCTACACATATTCAACTGTCATTTTTGAAGGGATTTCCAGGGATTTCCCAGGAAAATTATATATTGTTTTTTTCAACAGAGTCTGGGCTTTAACATGAAATGTCTTGTTTGTATTTTTTAGGTGTATTCTCAATTTTTTGGGGTGAAATGTGTGAAAAAAAACATTTTTTTACAATTTGTAGAGTTTTTTTGTAATAAAAAATGTAAGTTTGTCAATAAAATCTTATTGCGTGAGAAACCCCAATTTCTCCCGGTTACAGCGATACCACATATGTATAGGTAGACACCCTTTCCTGCCCAGAAGCCTTTTATAGCTGCTGGATGACAAATGGTTAATTAAAAAAAAAAATGACATAGGGTCCCCCTTCCCGGGGAGGGGGACCCCATTTTTTTTTGGATTTTGAAGGGTTAAAAACCCTTCAAAATCCAAAAAAAAAAATGACGTGGGGTCCCCCTTACCCAAAGTAACCAGCCCGGGACCAGCTATGGGGGCTTGTAGGCACAGAGTGGGGGGGCCAGCTTTGGTGGCCCCCCCACCCTGCAGCCTACGAGCCCACATAGCCTATGTGGGCCCGGGCTCTTCTGCCCCCCCCTGGCCTTTGGGGAGGCAGGTAATGGGGGTGCGGGGGTTAATGGCAAGCCACCCGCTAGGGCAGGTGACTTGCCACCCCCCCAGCCTTGTGAACTGGTATAAGGGGTCTCATGGACCCCTTACCAGCTCACAAAGGGTTAATGTGAAAAAAAAACACCACACAATAATAAAAAGTATTTTATTAGAAAAAAAAAAAATTTTTTTTTACTGTACTTACCTTCGATTGCAAGCTCTTGTCCCTCGCCGCTCAGCTGACAGATGCCGGTGATCGGCATCCAGAGAAGGAGAAGGCAGGAGATCAGAGGATCTCCTGCCACCTCCTTCCAGGGCACCGATCACCGGCATCTGAGAAGCTGAGAAGGCTGAAGCCTGAGATCGGGGCCGGGATGACTTCATAAGCCCCGCCCCCAAGGGGGCGGGGCTTAGAGGCATGATGGCGGCCGCCATCGTGCAGAAGAGAGGAGAGAGCCTCCCAGGCTCTCTCCTGAAGATCGGTAAGTCCTGGGGGGGGATCGGAGGCCCCCCAGGTGAAGAGGAGGGACAGCGGGAGCCAGCGCACACACAGGTAAGTGAATGTCATTTTTATTTTTTTTTTTTTTTACAGTTAGAAGCTGCTGCTGCAGAAGCGGGGGGGGGGGGGGCGGCCTATTCCGGGGGCTCTCCTGGAGCCATCCGACCCCCCACGGGGGATCGGATGGCACCAAATTAAAGAGGAGACCCGGCCGGATCCAACAAGGGGTCAGGTGAGTATTTGTTGTTTTTACTTTTTAAACTACAAGCGAGGAAAGTCAAGCACGTAACACCTACGTGCTTGGCACTTAAGGCCCAGCCAAGCCAGCACGTAGGTGTTACGTGCTTGGCAACAAAAGGGTTAAACATGTAGGTAAACAAAAGTAGAAATGCAATAAATGCTTGCTAACTTCTATACCCAATCAGGTGTGAGGAACTAGGACAAACACACTTATTTATTTAGTTTGAAGTTTGAAACAATCCCAAATTGGAAGGAAATTTGGACAGACTCTGGTTCACTCATTATTACTGAGTGGTCATCTGTTTGGTCAATGAACATTTGTATCATCTAATCTTAATGATACAAGTAGGAAATGTGTGGGCAATTGCATTGTATTTGCTTACTTTCGTATAGAATGGTTCATGTGATACTGCATTCAGCAAGCATTCAGAAAGAATAAAATAACAACTTTTTTCGAAAATAGGAAATTTGCCTAAAAGAAAATGAATTGCTTGCCCCAAATCTTGTTTAATTTGTCTATGTTTAATCTTTGAGACATTTTACCGGTATTTGAACTGAACATACTGTGCAGTAATTGAACACTCACCTGCAGAAGTTAATCATAGGTAATGGCATGAATTATTGTTGTTCTCAAGAGCGAGATCTGGCTAACAATTTTAAAGGTATTAATATTTAGCTCAGGGGAGTGCTCATCCTTAACTATCTTCATTACCCGTAGCAATACTTCATCACCAAGCAACTAGGCTTTGCAAACAGTGAAACATAATAAATAATACGAATTTGGATGACAGGATCTGGAAAACTCAGATAACGAGGAGAAAGTTATCACGGCTTAATATTTCCATAAAACTTTACAAAAGCGTTTGCAGATCTGCTGGAGCAAAACATGACATTTCATAGTGTTGATAAGCATTGATATTTTGAAGTTATTTGCAGTATTTATTTTACTTCCAACCCATTTTAAAGACACTATCAACACTGACATCGGCATTATGCATTATTAAATGCCCTTTCTGTTTATTGAAGAGCAATCAAGCTTTATTCAGTTTGTGACAACTGTGGATAAAGCACTAAAGTTTTGAAAAATCAATATCTGGACAAATATTTAATCATACAACTTTAGTATATGCTTCATTAATATGCACCAGGCTACCAAATTAACTGTCATTAGCTACATCTTTAGCACTGGAAAGCAATAAGCAGTCTCAATCTCCCCAGTGAGGTCACAGATGGCAAATTGAATATTAAACATTAATAAAGATATTAACAAACCATGGCCCAATAATTGGCCTTGATAACAGGTTTGGGAAGTACTGCCCAAAGCCATTTACACTCAGATAGGGTTATATTTACTGTACCTCTGGGGTAAAATAAGCTATTCTAATGAGAACCTGAGAAGCAGAAATCTCCCATTATCGCATGAACTTTTAGGAACCTTTGACGAACCCTATGATTTAGTTTCCCCCACAGAAAGCCACAAGGTGTCTGTTGAGCTGATATCTAGTGGAGGCAGGAGAACTGATCCGTTAGCATGTATGTGCAAGGGAATTCTTCTTGTGCTTGTCCACTGTTCGTAAGCAGATTAGTGAATGAGACTTTGCCCCCACCTTGTCACTGTGTCTTGAATGTGCTTTTTCACTCATAGTGGCAAAAAGAGTTTGCCAGGCACTGCATTAGTATGATCTCTCTGTATGAGGAAGTGTAAGTTAGAAACCACTAAATCTATGTGTATTTTCTTTTTTTATTTGGAGTATGCTTTTTCTTTCATGATTTTAATAGAGCTTTACCATTGATATAGTGAAGATGTAAAATTGGATAAGAACTTGTAAATTGAAGCCTTCGTTATTACTGTAATATGAGGGGCGATCAATACGTTATCTACCCCAGGATGTGCTATCATTGTTAGAGAGCTGGGCTCCAGGTTGAGACATGTCTGGACACACAGCCCACACAGCAGCAGTTCAGTTTTTTGGAAGCACTAGAAGGGACAAGATTGAATGTGCAGTACTTTGTTGGTCTTGAGCTTTGTTCCTTTATGAAATTTATTACAAAGGAAGAAAAAATGCCTAAAGAAATCTATAAAAGGATGATTGCTTTATATGGTTATGAATGATTCAACTTCCTGTTACCTAGTAAAGTTTTAGGCCAAGCACTTTAATTGGGGTCGGGAATCAATTGAAGACCCCTGTTCATGGCGATCTGTTAAAGCTTCTTCAGGGAAAATGTGCTGTAAGGTGGAGGCCATGATTTTGAAAGATCATCAGGTCAAAGTCAGCGTCTTAGCTCATGAATTAGGGATTTCAGTTGGCATGGTGAGGTGTCACCATGATGTCAACGGTAGGTTCCCAAATGCTGATGCCCGAACAAAAACATGTTGCCAGCAAGGAAGCCAACATAATTTAGACATGGTTAACAAAAATACAAAGGACCTCTATTCTCAGATTTTTATAGGTGATAAAACACCAACAAGGCAAATGTTTTCTAAGATACAGAAGGTGTTTTAATGCTATAATTTATGCCATACAAAACAACAATTATTGGAGACACTTATGCATCAAAAATGCAACAAAAAGGCATTACCTGAGACAATAAAAGAGAAAGGCCATGGGAAGTTGTCGGCAGGTGTGTTGCTGCATCACAACAATGCAGCAGCTCACAAATTACAAGTTACTATCAAGAAATGCTGCTTCATGGAGTTTAACTATTCACCCTACAGTCCAGATCTGGCTCCTAATGATTTTGATTACTTTCTATTTTATAACCTGAAGACATTTCTGCATAGACAATGATTTCCTTATAACAATGTAAAGAGGCCAAAACAGGGTTCCTGTAGTAGAAGAAAATCTCATTCTATTCTCAGTGCACCTTCTCACTTCAGGTGAAGTGGAATAAATGTGTTAGCCCCTCCCCAGATGGAGATAGAGATGTAGATGGAGCAGGGCAGGGCACCTATAACCATGGCTGTGGGATTCCCAAAAAAGGCTACAACACCCATGTATGAGGGGATGTTGCAGCCATGAATTCTGAATGCTGCATCCCCCCAGGCAATAGTGAAAAAAGAACAGGATTAAGTGTTTTAAAGATGTTCTTATAAGTTTCTTAGTATACAACAGCTATCTAGCAAAATATTGTTCTTTCTCATTCAACATATTTTGCCCAATTAATTAAAAAGCTAGAAATAAATCTAGTTAAACAGTTTATTTCATTTTTTCTTGGTGCATTTATCCTGTAAGACCCCAGCTTTAGCATACATTAAAACAGTAAATGTAAAAACGGAATTCATAGTAGAGTGTTATAGTAAGAATAGAAGTAAATTAGATGATGTGTTCATTCCCACTGGGCCTCCTAACTGCATAGGCCCTAGAGGAGATGCAATCATTGTACTCTCTGTGTCTGCATAACTGCCAAAGGACATGCAAACCGCTATGAGATCTTACTTAAACCACTTACATAATGTACAGATTGAAGGCATGCCATGTGTACATTCTCCACATATTCATTATATAGGATTGCATTTTATATTCCTTCAGACCAAACACCTGTTAACATCTATTGATAGCAAGTAAAATCACACAGAAAAACAATACCAGCTGCAATTCTGTCATTCTAGAAAATGGATCACATTTATTTTATGTAAGATTATAGTAACAACATTTATTTTTAAAGACGGATAAAACAAGGTAAATGTGTACTATTAAGATAATGAAATATTCTCTTTTTAAATGCTAGAAAATATTAAATAGCTATTAAATGGGTTGAGTAGACAAAATCAAAAAACAATACTACTCACCTGTTTTCCATTACAGCTCCACCACTGGGACCTACAAGTTATCAAGATTGGAGATCGAGCTCCTTGATGTTCCGCTTACATCCAAGATCATGGCCATGCACATATTGGGTATATACCCTGCAGCACGCCGTTACTGAATTCACTGCAGGAGATTGCGATTGTCCACATTTCCCCACCCTGGCACAGCCCCCCTCCATTGCAATGAATGAAGTGGACGTGCTGAGGGCATATACCCGATGCATTCGCAGCTGCCAACTTGGACCGAAGCTGACAAACGAGACGCTCAATCTCCAATCTGGATACGTTTTATTCCAGTGAGTCCTGGCAGTGTAACTTCTCTGGATATAAGTTAACTATCACTGTTTTTTTTTTTTTTTAGCTGGCCAATCTCTTTAAATACTTATATACATATTATAGCCTCTACTAACAAATCTACTATCCCATTTTACTAATTACTTATTAATAACTTATTACTAATTAATAATTATTATGTTTCCAACCTCCCCACATGTAATGAAAATGCAACAAATGTATTGACAGGACCCCACATTCAACCACACTGTAATATTAG
The DNA here is from genome assembly GCA_027917425.1 of Gastrophryne carolinensis. Classification (NCBI taxonomy): domain Eukaryota; kingdom Metazoa; phylum Chordata; class Amphibia; order Anura; family Microhylidae; genus Gastrophryne; species Gastrophryne carolinensis. The sequence continues at coordinate 222,705,831 of CM051234.1, forward strand.
TTTAAGTTGTTTTTATTATAATTTAAAGGAGCACTTTTGCAAAAAAAATGGGTCAGTAATAAAAATCCATATACTTATGGTGGAAGGTGGAGGAGAGGAGAGGTCACTTATACACCCAACACCCAACATCAAGAAATATCCAGCCAGGTTTGTTTTTTTATTTTTATTAATGGAAGGAAGAGTAAATCGGGTGACAGGTTCTGACTAAACCTGTCACCCCTGGATTTTATTCCTACCAGGAGAAGAAAACCACAAGCTTGGCACAAGTTTTATAAAGTTTGGGTGTATAAGTAACCCCCTCTCTCACATTAGCCAATATGTTTATATGGGTTTTTAATATTACACAATTTTGCAATAGTGCTCCTTTAACCACATCCATAAAGAGCTGTATTTCCCTCTTCACACGGTGTTAAACACCCCATCTTTTTATTTATTAGGGAATAAATGCTTCAACTTTATTGGAAGATGTCTGCACCTCCCCTAGGGAACTTTTCTACCCTGAACACCAACCATTTGCCATGGATTTCTTATGTATGATGAGAGACATAACTTTAAAATCAACTGAGGTGGTGAGCTCTCCAGTTCAATGGTGAGGCTCCCTACACCCTAAATTTGTTATGGTGGCAGAGACTCCATTGCGCAGTCCAATACCCCTCTCTGGCCAGCCATTTGCCTATATTGGACCTGAATGTATTAAAGCTTTCTGAGTGGAAGGCTGTCAGACTGTCTCTCCTGCAACCTCCCCCCCCCCGGGCCCGCAGCAGCTCCTCATTTAGAGGACCAGAGCCTGCCCACTAGACTAGGAGCGTCACATGCCATCCTTTTGATCATATCCTTTACTGCTGTATGCCAAGAACACAGAGTTACTGATACATTGTTTAATTAGTGTCAATACATCAGTATTAGAACAGAGCCTTTGATTAGAAACTCTAAATATATATATATATATATATATATATATATACCGTATATACTCGAGTATAGGTCGATCCGAATATAAGCCGAGGCACCTAATTTTACCACAAAAAACTGGAAAAAGTTATTGACTCGAGTATAAGCCGAGGCGGCTTTATTCAATTGGAATTGGAGTTGATTTGAGGAATCAACGGGCTGATACAGATTTTGGTCTGCTGCGGGCGGCAGCGGAGGAACAGCTGAAAGTGACAGAGGGTGAGTGCGGGAGCCGGCACGGGGGCGGGAAATGAATGGGGATGGCCCCTTGTCTGGTTTGATAGGGCTGGGGCTGAATCTACCCTGTACTCCGCCTGCCCCCCCGCTCCTCTCCCCCCAGTCAGTGTTCTGTGCGACATAAAGGAGAACCGGCTGTTCCAGATATGACATGTAGAAACAGACAGAATGGCTGTCCCTTTGCAGGTCTGCATTAAATTTTGCAGGTCTGCATTAAATTTTAAGGTAACATCTCAGGAATTTAAGAAGTTTGCTCAGAGAAAGCCATCAATCACTTTTCCTTTTAGGCTTTGCAGCCTACACAGAGAAAGTAACTCTGCAGCTCCTGGGATGCCCCAGACATTGTCAGAGATATTTATATGTATAATGTGATACAGTGTGTGTTTCCTTAGCTTTTAATTTCATCTCAGCAGTGGGCGCCAAACAAATGACCCAGAGACAGCTTATATTGAATACCCCCCCTCCCCCTCCCCCTCCCCCCTCCAATTACCGTACTTGTTTTGATGACATGCCGCTGCTCAGATCAGCGCCTTCTGCTTCTTCTGAGCCGCACTCACGGCTCCATACTGCGTCTGGGCCAGCCGGCTGACAGTTGTCAGATATCCCCCCGCCTGCGGCCCGGGCCTCAGTGACGCGGCGGTGCGGAGCGCGCCGGCCGCCATCTTGGTACACCCACACCTCACGCTGGGTGTACTGATCTCCCCGCCGAGTTCTGAAGCCTCCGAGGCAGCTCTTCCGCCGCGTCCTCCGCCGATCACCACACCGCGCTTCCTCCGCCCCCTCGCTCAGTCTCCGACACATCAGCTGACGCACCGGTAAGTCAAGGTTCCTCCGCCGCGCTCTCCTCTTCACTCTCCGGCATAGGCACCATCTTGCTGGATGCACAAATTTTCACTGACTCGAGTATAAGCCGAGGTGGCTTTTTTCAGCCCAAAAAGTGGGCTGAAAAACTCGGCTTATACTCGAGTATATACGGTATATATATATATTATACCCACACTAAGATGTATCCTGCTTTTTTCCCATAAAAGTCCTAATTAGTCCTCTGAAAGCCATTATGAAATGTATGTTTTCACATGGGTGACAATAATAAGGCCACCATTGCACTGACAGGAACAATAGAGTTGGAATCCATTAGCTTGGCACTTGTTCCCTGCATGAGCATCAGTGCACTCATGAGTCGGTGGTCATTTTCTGAAATTAGAAACATGGAGTCTGATAGTGGGGAACTCTGTGGCCGAGACAGAGGTGAAGCTGAGTCTAGTGTTGTGTTTCTCACAGACACTTGTCTTGGAGAGAAAGGGGAATTTGTATTGCAGATATAATCAGAGATTGACATGCTGGAACTTGTAGTGCAGCACAAGCCACACATGGGCTTATGTAATGTTACACAAGTCAGAAAATGTCATAATATTTTGAGGTTTGCTGACACATGTACCCCCTATGGACAGAAAGGGAAGCATGGACTTACTGCAAAGAGGCATGAGGAAGGCATGTTTTTGGCCTTGTATTGCAGCGGCTGGACTAGTAAGTGAGGGGAGGAGGGGTTGCTTCTTTGTAGCACCAATTACTGTAATAGTGAAGAGAGTTTGTAAGCGAGTTTGTGTAAGGTCTTAATCATGTATTTTAGTTTATTTATAAATCCCCAACTGCATCATATATAAATGATTTGTGCCGAATTGTTTTGGGGGAAAAATTATTTGTTTCTTAAATGCCTAATAATAAGCCCTGCCCCTAAACCAAAATGACCAACATGCCCATATCCTTGTAAATTGGTCCCACTTGTGTCCCACTTTGATGCAACCCAAAAAATGGATCTGGTTGTCTGAAACTTAAAGTCATTGTACAGTTAACGTAACCAGGTTGCGCTAATGCTCACCTATTTTTTAAACAAGGCTTCTAAGCCTCAGAAAGCATACCTGTGTCTGGCTGTGAAATCAAATTTGTCAGGTGTCAGAGATTATCACACTATACATAAGGGCAGTCTTTAACACCACTCCTATATAAAATACAGGTCTACTGCTTATAGCCCCAACCCATGTGCTTGTATCAAAACTGAGGCGGGCACCAAGGCGGCAAGGGGAAGCGGTCCCAGCATAAGCAAAGAATTGATTGGTGGTCAGGTTTGGAGGAGGAGACACAATAGACAAATAAAAGACTGAATCAAATGCAACTAAAGGTAAACTGCATCAGCATACATTACCGTAGGTAGGGAAGCCTAGATAATCCCTTTAGAAATCAGGCTTCAATTGGAATTTGTCTTTAACCCTTTTGTTGCCAAGCACGTAACACCTACGTGCTGGCTTGGCTGGGCCTTAAGTGCCAAGCCCGTAGGTGTTACGTGCTTGACTTTGATCGCTTCTAGTTTAAAAAATAAAAATAAAAAATACTCACCTGACCCCTTGTTGGATCCGGCCGGGTCTCCCCTTTAATTTGGTGCCATCCGATCCCCCGTGGGGGGTCGGATGGCTCCAGGAGAGCCCCCGGAATAGGCCGCCCCCCCCCCGCTTCTGCAGCAGCAGCTGCTAACTGTAAAAAAAAAAAAAAAATAAAAATGACATTCACTTACCTCCATGTGCGCTGGCTCCCGCTGTCCCTCCTCTTCACCTGGGGGGCCTCCGATCCCCCCCCAGGACTTACCGATCTTCAGGAGAGAGCCTGAGAGGCTCTCTCCCCTTTGATCCTCGATGGCGGCCGCCATCTTGCCGCTAAGCCCCGCCCCCTTGGGGGCGGGGCTTATGACGTCATCCCGGCCCCCGATATCTGGCTTCACACTTCTCAACTTCTCAGATGCCGGTGATCGGCACAGGGTAAGGAGGTGGCAGGAGATCCTCTGATCTCCTGCCTCCTCCTTCTCCTGTACCGATCACCGGCATCTGTCAGCTGAGCGGCGAGGGACAAGAGCTTGCAATCGAAGGTAAGTACAGTAAAAAAAAATTATTTTTTTTTAATAAAATACTTTTTTTTATTGTGTGGTGTTTTTTTTTTTACAGTTAACCCTTTGTGAGCTGGTAAGGGGTCCATGAGACCCCTTATACCAGTTCACATGGCTGGGGGGGTGGCATTGCCATTAACCCCCGCACCCCCATTACCTGCCTCCCCAAAGGCCAGGGGGGGGCAGAAGAGCCCGGGCCCACATAGGCTATGTGGGCTCGTAGGCTGCAGGGTGGGGGGGCCACCAAAGCTGGCCCCCCCACTCTGTGCCTACAAGCCCCCATAGCTGGTCCCGGGCTGGTTACTTTGGGTAAGGGGGACCCCACGTCATTTTTTTTTTTGGATTTTTAAGGGTTTTTAACCCTTAAAAATCCAAAAAAAAATGGGGTCCCCCTCCCCGGGAAGGGGGACCCTATGTCATTTTTTTTTTTAATTAACCATTTGTCATCCAGCAGCTATAAAAGGCTTCTGGGCAGGAAAGGGTGTCTACCTATACATATGTGGTATCGCTGTAAGCGGGAGAAATTGGGGTTTCTCACGCAATAAGATTTTATTGACAAACTTACATTTTTTATTACAAAAAAACTCTACAAATTGTAAAAAAATATATTTTTTTTATTTTTTTTCACACATTTCACCCAAAAATGTTGAGAATACACCTAAAAAACACAAACAAGACATTTCATGTTAAAGCCCAGACTCTGTTGAAAAAAACAATATATAATTTTCCTGGGAAATCCCTGGAAATCCCTTCGAAAATGACAGTTGAACATGTGTAGCGCAAAACAGTCAAACTCAGTCTGGCAACAGGGAGTGGCAAATGCTGCAGGTAGGCTGGCAGCGAAAGGGTTAAAGTTATCAAAATATGAAGTTAAAGCTGGTTCTACTATACATATGATTGTTCATTTCCTGAAATGTCAGACAGGTATTTATTTGCACTCTTTCTGCCATTTACACTTCAATAGGCATTTAAGGCCTGATTCACGATATTCACGGGTTTCATGCTCGAAATATCAGTAAATGATGCAAAGATGACCTAAAGAGACAATCTTGCCAAAAATAACATTGATTCCTCTAAAGTTCACTGCTAAAAGCTGGAGAACTGAAAAGGTGTTTGCCAGCATTCGCAAAGCTACAATGAATGAGAAGCAAATACTGAAAACATGGGCATCACCTGGCAATCTCATATTTTGCTCAGTAAATACGATAAAAAAATGCTTCAAGCCATGAAAACCTAGCAAATGATGTGTAAAGTGATTTGTAAATTTACCCATAATTGTTCAGCATCTCAGTCCTCATGGCCTCATTAGAATAAGCACCACAAAGAACAGGTCTGTCCCTTTAGACATGAACAGAAGCATACACCTGTCACTTAATGTGATTCTAAAGGCAAAACCAAAATATAAATGAACAGCAGCTTATCTTGCCAAATGTTCCTCCAGCACTGTAATTATTTTCTGGTTGGTGCCCCGAATGAGGAAATCTCCTTAAACACTTAGGGCTCCAACCACACCCCGCCAATGCGGTCCACCAATCAACTTGAATGTTCCATAATGGAACCACGACCCCCGTTGAAGCACTCTCTGCCATCAAACCCAGCTAATCCCTGTGCTCATGTGCATATATGTGCTTGGGAGTGCAGCCTTATGTGTCTGGGATGGCTGGTCTGGGCACCAATATTGCCTTGTCTGAAGCAAGTTTGGGGAATCTTACGGACTCCGCCCATTATGCTGATTATTATGCTGATTATGCAGCATCGCCACTCCAAGGGTCACGCCCATTCGCTTTCAAAAATCATAAAGTGAAACTGTAAATCTTGGCCATTTCTTCTTCAATTCTAAAACGGGAAACAGTTTAGGACGGTGTTAAATGTGTGCCTTTGCCTTTAATATCACTTTAAACCTTATTTTGTTTAGACTATACGTATACAATATGTTTAATGGATATAAAATAGTACATGAACTATTAGCAAATTAAAAGTTATGAGCCCACATGCATGGTCAAATCATATATATCCAAATGCATACGTGGATGGAAGCCGACTATCTACAAAGCACAAGGTTAGTCTTGTCAGAGCCGTGGGAGTCGATTCAGTAAGAGTTGGAAAAAATTCTCTTTGTAGTAAAAAATTCACTTTAGGTGATAAATGCATAATTTTATTGTTGTTGATTCACCAGCTAGGAAGACAACAAAATTCCACATTTTACTCTTAAGATAAGCGGTGAACTTTTTACACCTTTTTACACTTTCATTACCATCTTAGCTGGTGATTTTGCAACACTTAAATTCTCACCTAAAGTTAATTTTTTACTACGAAGAGAATTTTTTTCAACTCTTGCTGCATTGACCCCACAATGTGATCATTAAGCAGTCTTCAGAGATTACTTAGTTCTATATAGGTGAGTCAAGTCGTAAACCCCCCATGCTGTGCATAAGCTTTGTAAGGCAGGAAGTTATTTCTAAATTCGAGTGTACTTTACCTGTATGCTACTATTTACATTTATGATGACCTGTCGTGATTACTATGTTTGATGTAAATTGGTGGTTTTTGGTGGAAACTGGGACTTGATGATTGCCAATAATACTGACACAGTTATATAATTACATATGCTATAAGGAACTCTGATTCTGCTGCCCTGACATCTTTACCAGCGACTTGGTTAACCTTGTATATGACATTAACTAGGACCTCTGTTTATGCACCATTTTGATAAGCCTTATAAGGTTAAGTAATATTTTACCATTTGGTCCTAATTGTGATGCTAATGCTAAGGTTACTGATGTCTTACATGTTATTCTTAGCCATATGGTGCTTACAGCAATATTTGGAAAAGACCACTTTGCTATTATCTGTATCCTTTTTATGATAATAAAACTGTGACCATGTGTATAACTCAAACCATCCCACAAACCAATGTAATAATGATGTAGATTGTATGCCCCCATGCTGTGCATAAGCTTTGTAAAGCAGGAAGCTATTTTTGAAATGGAATATAGGTAAAGAACAATACATTTCAAATATAGCTTTGCCGACAGTCAGCATTTTGTGGTAGTTACTGTGCTTTACAGCCTACCTCCTTTATATGATACATATCCATTATTTTAACAAGAACAAAACAGTCTCCATGACATTCTCTAGCTCTGTCCCAATATAAATCTTCAGCACATCTACTGGAAGATGTCTGCAAGGCTAGATATTGCACAGAGTGCATTATTAGCTGACCGGCTGGTGTGCACTTTAAGGAAAAGGCATAAGGTTTATCACATGCTATTTTATTAAAGCTGAGCTGTATTACTTTTAAAGTAATTAGCTTGCTCTCCTTGTGTTCTTATCTCAGCTTATGTGAATTATCAGCCATGCAAAATGATCATTCTGTCACCGAGATCATTACAAAATGGCTCCTGTGACACTGTACATTCCCAGCATACTTTTTATGTCTTCTTTCTTAAAGGGGTTTTAATGGGGTCACGAAATAACAAGGTATATAAGGTTTTTATAGTATAACACAGTAGCAAGTGCCACTCACCTTTAGATACAAGTATGGCATAACATATGTTCCTGATATGTGCATTATTTCTCAAAGTCTCACTAGGCTTCAATAATAAAATAATATGCCTCAACGGAAACTTCATTAACATTATTGTAAATATAAAATATCTTTTTATTGGGTTTCTTTACAAGGAAAGTAGAGAGAAATTTCAACTACATTCACAGACAAAAATTCTAAACACTGCAAATATTGTGTCCTTTTTTTCTCTGAAACGTTTCCTGAGGAAAGGGCCCTGTGAAACTTTGACTTTACATGAACAGCTGCCATGTTTTTCTATTTGCTATGGGTTACAGAAAAATCAGATTAGAGTCATGCCTTTTTCTTCACCGATTTATATAGGTGAATACAGAACTAAAAAAATGGCTATAAAGCCACCATGAAAAAAATAGAAATAAAAAAACATATGCCTTGGGATAATAAAAACGTAATATTGTTTGAACTAAAAACTGTTACAGCGGTGAATTGATATTGTAGCCTCCTATAGGTCTCAGACAATTAGCTATTAATGGTTAAGCCTGGCAGTCTATTTCACTTGCTTTCAGCACAGTTGTTATAAGATGTATAGCGTGGACAACTTATAGAGAACTGTGCAAGAACAGTCACTTTAATTGCATTAGCTGGACAAATCTAAAGATAAATTCCAGGGAAAACTTCATGATCGTGTGTTCTCTCTGTGACCCCATTATAAGGATTTGGGGGTGTCACAATCACACTCTATCAGCCCAGCCAATACGCTAGAGAGAGTGTGATGGTACAAGGGTTAAACGCCACCAGACCCCTGGGTATGCACTACTAGTCCCAGCAAGTCATCACGTAACCCTAATAAACGTGTTTCACCAGAGCTTCCTTCAGGAAGATGAGCTCATATATTTAGAGATCAAAGGCTAGAGCTGATTAATTAAACATTTAATCTGATAAAAAGGTATCACAGTGCTGGATGTAATTTACAACAATAAAATGACATACAAAAATACAGAAAGAGTATACAGCAAATAACAGTTCAAAAATAGTCCTTACGCAGTCCTTTTTGTTGAAGTTTCCCATGGTTGCTCGTTGCTTGGGACCGATGTTATGTCCCAGGTTCCTTCTTAGGTTATGTTCCAAAAGCATGTGTCCCCTTAGCATTTATTTAGCTAATTTTTGGAGGGAAACGGTTTACATGACATCCTCCATCTCCCTGGAATTCCTAAGGGAGGGGCATTCCTCTCCCAGGTCTCCTTATCTGATTCTGGTTTATTGTTGGGCAGAGACAACATACTGCTCCTTCAAAGACATTTGCCTTCCCCCATAAAACTGTGTGTGCATGAAGGGGGGAGTTTTATGATGGTGCAGAGACAACACATTTTGCTGGTCGCAAACAGACCTCTTAATTAAATTGGAATGCACAGACACTCAGTCTGTATACATATATACACACACATATATATTATACCAAGATATAATCAGTCCTTGGGCATGACAGGGGGTAATTCATTAAGATGTGAAGAGCTCTCCCTCTTGGGGAAAACCTTGCTACCACATGCAGCAAGCTGACTACCTCAGTTGGTCAGTATTTCTTTTACAATGAACCTTTTCCAAGCAGATATGACATAACACGTGCAGTGATGACATCTTAAAAGGTACTGTATAAGTAATAAACCAGGTACATATAGCTGGCCAGTATTTCATAAAGTTTGTAGACTTACTTACTTTAACACACAATAACATGGGAGCATATACAGATGTAGCATTATTACCAGTGATATCACAGCAGCACAATGGAGAGATAACTCACACATCGCTCTCAGCTGTTAGTCATTGCTATACAGGACTGATTTATCAAGCACTTCTACCAGACAATATAACTTTGGTGCCAATTAGAAAGATGTAAAATATAATTTACAATTACAACAGTTACTAAAGCATTAGCAGTGCAGACACATACTGGGAAAAATATAAATGATATTTTTCACTATTCTGATTTGCACCAATTTGGCATAGTCTTGCAGAAGTGCTTAATAAATCAGGCACATAATGTAACACAACATGATGCAGACAGAGTTATATTGTTAGAACAGCCACACACCTGGCTGTTTACAATGTCTTTTCATAAGCATGACACCTGTTCTGTTTGTCACATTGTACAGAATGACAGCAGGGTGAGTTTTAAAACTCCCAGTTTAGTGTAAAGGTGGAAACATATTTTAGATAAGTTGAGACACATTTTCTAAGAAATAAAAGAAACAATAACCTCCTATAGAGAATGCATTAGGCAAAAAGCTGTATAAATTATGATAAATATACCTACTACCCTTATTTCCAGTCTGCGGTCACCAACCTGGATGCTGATAGACAGCCGTGCCACTGGCACAGTGGGACCACTGGTCACCAAAATTTGGTCCAGCAATTTTTTGGTTAAAGTGAGGCTAGATCTATTCAAAGGCATCACAAGAGGATTAATAAAGTAAATTCATTTTACCCTTTTAACCAAAAACCAGAAAAAATGTCTTTGGGGTGTCTAAGTAAGTAAATAGGAACGGCACTCCAATAAATGAATAGAAATGCTTGTATTCTGTCAAAGCAGTTACAGTTCCATTACCAAACATGGAACAGAAGATACAATACATATCATGGCAAAAGAGACAGTCTTTTACATTCATCCGATGTTTCGGGGGTCAGGAGCCCCCTTTATCAAGGCAGACTGTGAACCTGTGTGCATGGTGTCCCACATCTATATGTACCATGCCAGCCACATTCAAAATTCCCGCCTGACGTCATAATGACGTCTATATTGACATAATGACGTCATAATGACTGCTATTGTATGACATTGAAATAATATAGTAATATAATAATAAAAGAAAATAAAGAAGATGGGGCTGTTACTACTTACCCGCACCCGTCGGGGCCCCAGATTCCGGGAGCTCCGCCATCGCCGAACGCCGCTCACTGTACTGGCGGGCGGCGAGTTTCCCCATCTGTCAGGGGTTCGCAGAGCGCTGGCAGCCGGGCAGCAAAACCTGCCCGGTAACCGGTGACGCGGCGGCAGCCGCGATCCTATAGGATCGCAGCCCCCGTCTCTGCCACCGGCCCGTGAGACAGGCAGCGTCTATCCAGACACCGCAGCTCCTATGAAGAAGCTGCGACGTGCTGGAGATCACTCCACGGGCCTGTCAGCGCCCTTGGGTGGCGGTGTGAGTCCATAGAGGGCTCACGGGGGCGTTAAGAATAAAGAAACACAATTAAATCACATAATACACAAAATAGAGGGGGGACAATGGATAGAAGCGCGGACCAAAGAAGAAGCAGAGGGACAATGAAAAGAAGAGGGACGGTAAAGAGCAAAAGAAACAGAGGGACAATAGAGAGGCAAGATAGGAAGAGGGACATAAAGTCTATGAAAGAGGAGAGAAAAACTGGGGTGTCTAAGTGACATGGAGATAAGCAAAAATGTCGTTGGGGTGTCCAAGTGACATGGAGATAAGCAAGTTCCATATTTGTGGTTTTAATTACAGCATCTTGGGGCTATTGCCTACAAACGTCCTTTAAAGGATGCTTTTGGGTCGTTAGTGCAATATTTCCATTAAAGTGAAATGTATAACAAGGGGTGTATAAACACTATAAACCCATCAATCTGTATTTTTTACAAGAAAAGTAAATTAGATCCACAGATATATTCATACAACCGCCTGTGGTATATTGCATTGTTTTTAAAGAAGGAAATCTGTAATGCTAAGCTTCTGGATGTACATGGCATAAAATGCATCATAAAGCTGGGAAGTGAAGGGCCTATCAACAAAAATAGCAGAATAAGGCTGAAAAGCAATGGGATTATCAACAAAAGGGTTGGGTGCTACTGGTATAGAATAATGCATACTATTCAATATATGGATTCGCTTTGTATTGACACATGGGCCAAGAAAATGTGGTTCATCTAAGCTGCAGCAGGAAAGGCTGTAAATAAATGAACAAATATATGTATCTACAGTAGGTATACTTAGCTACTATGGCAACTAAATGTAAAGCTTAGAAATTCTGCGAACTGTGCACAAAATATTGTGGCCCTATCTATGTTTACACAGTAAAATATTTCAATATGGTATCAGTGAGGTCTGGGCTCATAAAAAATCTCTTATCTGCTAGCCTGCAAGCTTGATCCAATGTCCTGTGGGCAGAGGTGGTCTGGATGCCGCACTCAAATAAACTGGCCCCTAGTGTGCATCCACTGTTCATATCCAAGGTGGGCAGTTATGTGATATACTAATCAACAAGGAAGCCTCCTCTCTAGTGACTGGCAGCAGGGATGTATCCTAGGCCAGCCAGGGAGGGAGCTTTCAGCACTGGAGCTAATAGTGCTGCAACTGGACCAGGTCAGTCTACAAGACGTGAAGGCTGATTTACTACTAGCACCACATATCATCATGTGAGTGTCTGTATAGCGGCACTTAGAGCGTAAGAGGGTATCAGGCACTGTAACCTAGCCTTGCGGACGCTTTAGTACCCTGGTCAGCATTGATGAATGTGATGTGGGTTGGGTGCTCTAACAACAGTATAACCCTGCAGCAAGAGATAGGTAGCGCCAGCTCAGTGCGTGCGGCACTCAGCGCTTAACACAATACATAAGGAAAAACTACACACACACACAGCGTTGGCGCTCTAAAAGTGGGCGCTGTAGCATAGCGCGCCAGGCTCTGTGTGATCAAAGTCTGTTTTTGAACACATATCCGCCAGTAACAAAGCGGAAACACGTGGAATGACATTGTTTTAACACTGTGACAATGACACTTTAGTGCCAGATCTGTAAATGCAATTCTGCATAAATATATAAAAAATGTATAAAAGTGTTTGTTTGCAACCAGTAGGTCACACAATGATTTTAGCAAAAAAAATGAAATGTTTATTGCCCAAAATGCTATTTAAACACCAACAATTGAATCCCTATTGAAATGTATGGCAGAGCGACACTGAGCGAAAGGTAATACGTGACGCAACTGAGCCTAAAGCGCCGGCGCTATACACTGAGCCGCCTGTAGTGATACATGTGACGCTACATGACGCTGTTAGAGGCACACACCAGATTAGCTTTCTTAAATGTGGTTTTGCGTACAGCACCCAGCGTTCACCAGACGATACTTGCCGCTAGGTAGCAGACAGCTCAGTAGATAGTCAGTACTATCTATTCTAATACTAAAAAATATCTTGCAAACGCAATGAAGTAGGAGAATGAAGTGTAATTTCTGGGCTAATTATACACCGATAGTGACCAACTATGTGCTGTTTACCCTGGTAACGAGGCAAACATTTTGTAAGCAAATTTGGAAAATTGTTGTTGATTGTAGACTGTAATGAAAATGAAGTCATTAAAATATTAATAGTAGAGACTCCATGATACTTCCTACCAATGCTCCTCTGTGCCGCTATTTACTAGTTTTCTGCTTTCAATTTTCAGCATTCTCCACCATATAGTTTTACAGAAATGTTCTGTAACATATTATTAGTAGAGGGTTTAGGCAGTTCTCCAGCTTAAATGTTGACAAGTGACATGTTGACATGTAGTATGTGTGATGCACATACTGTATCTGAGTCATCCATACCTGTCTCTGTTGTATCAAGTCAAATAGAACTTGTTTTGATAAAAGAAAAAGAAGGAGTGAAAAAAAAATTAGAACAGTATATAGTAAATTCCGTAGTGGCATTGTAGCTGGTTTTAAAGTGTAACACTGAGAGCTGTACTGAAGTGTGGGTCCTTTTTATATAGCTACCCACTGATCATGCGGGCTCTCAACTGGTAATAGCAACATGAAACCTCCATCAGATAAAACAGACCCAGGTTCCCCCTTTCCGTTCCCTCCCTTGACCATGAGGGTACAGTAATAGGCAAAAAATATGCAAAATGGAGGTAGCAGTTTAAAAATGGGAAAATATATAGTTATAGACATTTATTGGATGAACAGACAAAGATTATTTTCTTGTAAGTGCAATGTATAAATAAGGTGATGGAACTCATTAGATATAGACTAACTCATGTGGTAAAACCAAATCTTTTTTGATAGGGAATCAGCTTTCAACAAGCAATTCTGTAGACATACTCTAAACCATTTTGTAGGGCTCACTATTGGCTAAAGAAGGCTCATATGATCTAGCAGTGGGGTAGCAGGACCAGGGGGCAATAAGCTCAAGGGCCATAGCAAGCTATAGCAATGTATCTATCAGCATAGAAGTGCATAGATTTTAGTACATTTTGAGCCGAAGAGAAGCAACGTATCTTTTCAAAATGCTACACACTGAGCCAAGAAAATTAACCCTTTGACTGCCAGTGACAAAAGATACACTTTATGTTTTCAGAATGTCCCCAAGGCTGAGCATCAATCTTGACAGCATTTTTAACTGACCTGTCAGTTGACTAGGTTTTGTATTTGAGGTGTGTCATCTACAGGCTAAAAACAATTTGTTTTAATTAACCTAAAGGCATTGGTGGGTCCATGGAAACCAATGTATTAAATGCCTACCGGTCACCTTGTAATCCCCCCGTCATGGTACATTATAAGCACTTACATGCAGATGTGGCTCAGTCCAACAGCTGCAGGGGCACAAAAGCAAGTCAAATGCTCTCCCTCTACTCCGCAATGGAACTGTTCGTTCTAACAATGAGGACTTCTGAGCGTGATGGCCCTACACAACACCTCTGATGAACGCAATGTTGAACTCCAGCTGGCCACCATTAGAGGGTACTCCAAGTGCCCCTTGAAAACATACAGAGGAGAGAACAGGCTTCGGATGCCCTCTAATGACTGCTGGCTGGAGCTCAAGAGCATCTACATAATAAGCAACCACAGTTTTGCTGTAATGCTAAATATGCTCAGGGTATTGCAGGTTATAGAGCTTAGAAATGTGACTTTTTACATATTGTTTTCTTTTTGCTGGATTAATCCCAGTGATAACAATAATGTTCTTATAATAAAAGAACCCTGTAATCCAATAGAATAACGCAGAGCCACAGTAGAAAACAAATTAGCAGTCATTGTCACGTAAGCTGATCTTACCAAAGCATGGACAGAATAACAATAAGCACATAGGGAATCAGCTGTGTTTTTTTACTTTCCCCAGCTTCCTGATATGTGCCTTTAATAATAGCATGGGACTCTGTTCATTTAGTCAATGTGATTACTCCACCAAAAGTCTCATCGTCATTTCACTTCACTGTAACCCGACTTCTCTGTTTTCTGCATGTAAGTAGCTTTAGCAGCTTGCAAATTGCAGGTAGGCGTTTGATTGCAAATATATTTATTTATGAATGATGTGAGATTCTGCCAAGATTACTGCATAATTTACAAAATGTGTTTATGAAAACATATATTTTTAAGTGAATGCATAACATTTTCTCAGCAATCACAGGAGAGACCTTTTTTACAGGGCTCATGGTACGAAATAAAAGCCAATATGCCATATTGTTTTGTGGAGGTGTAGATAAAATATCCTTCTGAAATGCAGTTGTGGAAAGCACATAACACACGTAACAACACTATAAATACATGCCATATGCATACAGATTGAGAGTAGGTGATTGAGGTTAAGAGTATTACGGACTACTACAGAACAAGATGATTGTTACAAATGCCCTTCCACATTCCTCTATGGTAATGTAACAATGTAGAATGAGGTTAAATGCAGTTTTAGGGGAAAAAAGAGGCGATGTACAAGTTAAAAAAGGTCTGTATCCCAAACTAACGGGTGTCATGCCCAAGTGAATTTTATCACTGGGCACTCAGGGCAGTTTGGGAGTTTGTTGGTTTTGGAATTGGAACACGGGACAGGGAGGTGGCTCTCAGCCAGACAGCCAATTCCTCCCTTGAGGCCATAGCAGTGGTCTCTGACTGGGGACAGGGGAGTAGAGTCACAGGCTGGAAACCAGTCAGGAGAGACACAGGTTGAAAACAGGTGAGCAGAGTAGTAGGCTGGGAACAAGTAAGCAAATCAGTAGACTGGGAATTAGTAAGTAGAGACACAGGTTGGGAACAGAGGAGTGGGGTAGCAGGCTAGGAACATATAAGTAAAGACACAGATTGGGGACAAGAGAGCAGAGTAGCAGGCTGGGAAAAGGTAAGCAAACTGGTGGGCTGGGAATATATAAACAAAAGACAGAACAACCCATATATGCCACCAGAGATGCAAGCTGATGACCACGCAGGGTGTAGGAGGTCCAGTACTTGACGGAGAGCATGTAACCTACAGACATCTTCAACTGACAAAGCTAGACACATACATTTAGTTCAGTTGCTTATGTAGTTACTATACCTAGTTTGTATCTCTCCCCACAGATCCCCTCTTGCTTTTAGACTTGCCTGTGTGTTGATCACTTCCTAACCTACATAACAACCTCATTGTCTCACAAGCAATTCTTGAAATTAGGATAATTAGAAGTGCTGTGGGTGATAGCTGGTTGTTTTTGCCCAATAATATTCTTGTACAGAAATATTTAATCTATGTGATACCCACTTTGGGAATGTCTAATTAACCATATTTGGTCTTGTAAGAAAATTTCCTTACAGCACTAAACTACCACCCAATATTTCAGACAGGTTTGCAGATGTAATAAAGGAAAAAGGCTTTGTTGGAGTTTTAACGTTTTTCACAGTTCTTAGTATGATGGTGACCCTCGGCATGTTTCTGCCTGTGCCCAATGATACTGACTTGTCCCTTATATTAGCTACAGTTTGCAGTCAATGTAGGTAGAGCGTAGTAACCGGCTTTGTACTTAAGGGTCTGTCATAAGCATCCTGCATTGCGTCTTTTCATTGAAAAATTCAGGCAGGACATGCTTATACCTATAACCTAGCCTTCCAGGTGTAAAAAGTAAATAAAAGTTAGGCACAAGGCATGAAGCGACTAAGGGTAAACGCAAACATAGATCTGATAATTATAGTCTATAAAAAATCAAGCATTATACTTTTAATTGCAATGGTGCCCCTCCATCATCTGTGTTAATACATTTTAAGCAACACAAACTTTTTAGAAGTTACGCATGTGAAGGTTATATATTTCTTATATATTTGTTGTTATTGTATTTTGCAACGAACAGTTCTTGCTTTAGGCCTGCACTAATGTAAAAATGTGATTTAATAAAGAATGCATAGCATCTTCGCAGGCATGGCTAGAATCAGCTGTGGGGACCAGGGACACGAAGACAACTTTAAATTCTGTAGGGGTTTTCTACTGATTTGTAGTAATGCCACAATTCAGGAAGCAGCCAGCTCAGTCATGCTGTGCTTCCTTCCTCCAGGCTACAGTGAATGAGTGTAGCCAGGGAGCTATCATATTCCAATGCTAAGAACATTGCATGATCTTATCTATCTCTCAGAGCTGCAGGGTTATTTATCAATCTCAGTAAAGTTTCCCCAAGTCTAACAGGCATATATTTGTCTCCTTTTTTACACCCTAAAACTTTTTCTTTAATCTATCATCCTAACAAGTAAAATTTGTTTCCACCCATAAAATATTTGTCTTAAGAATATCATGTGATATTCCTTATGTTTTATGAAATGCTACACTTGTGGGACTCATCTTTGCTCTAGATGGAACACTTAAGGACTAGGTGGCAAGTACTCCTTTGCATGTATTTGGGTCTTAAGTAGACATTGCAGTTAGGCAATTAATAAAATGGAAAGACAGAAGATGAACACTGCCTAGGCTAGAATAAGGGGAAATGACTAAGCAATGAAAGTCCCATAAAGTCTGGTCCTCGGCCTACCCCACTTCTTTACCACAAGAATAAATAGGGGCACTGAAGTATCACCCCAAAGAACTCCATTTCCCCAGCTGCTTAAAAAATATGTTGAGCAAAGTTGTTAGATTAACTGACCATGGTCAACATGGATAATTTTAACATGTATCTTGTCATGCCACTATCTGTTATGTGTCAAATGTCATCGGCATAAATGTTGACTTGGTAAGCTTTTGGTAAGCTTTAACGCTGTAAACATCCCCCCAAAATTGAAAACACAGTTTATTCTTTATACTATGTATGTTTTTTTCCGTAAACCTTGCACAGCCACACATATTTCATTTGGTTTACTGCAGACAGATTGCTTCCAGTAATAATATTTTTAAACACTGTGAAATTATACAATTTATAGGGCAGTTTAAAGTCTACTTTTGTATCCTACTTCTAACCGTAAAACAGTTCCATCTTCATGCTTTTAAAAAGCGGAAACAAGTGATTCCTGCTACACTTAAGTCCCCATCTGTGACTGAGGCAGCATGCCAGTTGGATACTAAATACTTTATGATGTGCAAATATTAAACCTATAGAGAATGTTTGCACATTTGAACAAAGCGCCTAAAGGAATCAGAGGTTGGCTTAATTGTTAAACATGGCAGAGGTCAACTAGTTTCTCAAATATTATAAATAGAGAACAAGGATTTCAGATAAATCTTTCAGAGAAAATTTCTAACATTTGAAGACATTGAAGAGATCCTTTAGAAATAGGTAAGCTGCTATGGCTAGCTTTGTTCTGTAAATGTTCATTGCTGGCTGCTATAGCAAAGGTTTGCATTTGCTGCTTACTGAGTTGTTGACTTTAAACCATTATGACAGTAAGGTCACGACTTCTGACCAGCATATTTGTTCCAGGTCAGTGACAGCTGGGATCGAGATGAAAATCAGTTAAAGGTAAGCATTTCATTACAAGTTCCAGTGAGCTAAAATACAACTGTACTGAACAAGTCAAATCAATGGGAGAAGGAATGTGTAAATAAAAGAATAAAAGCGTTGGGGTCAGTTTAATAAAAAAAAAAAAATGAGGGCAAAAAAGTGAGTTTTTTCACCAGGCTCTGAATTGAACCCATATGATTAAAAAATGGCATGGGATTCACACAGCTCTGGTAACCTGGCTAGAGAGGCAACCGATGGTTAGAGAAGGGGCTGCAACCACAACTTTTTAAGAGCATATCCTAAGAATGATCAGCTGTGTAAGGAATGTATGCTTTCATTTGGCACTCAACATCTTACTTTTTAAATAACTTGCCCTACTTATTATATTTTATATTTCAGATACTAGTAGACCAATTTAGACAGCTAGTTTGTTAGTCGAAAGCAAATAAGGATTCGAGATATAACAAAACACAAAAAGCAAATACGCAAATAAACCTAAAATCTCATCTCAATGCACATCCTCTCTTTACTAATAATTGATTGATTATCCTACCTGTAAAGAAGGTTCTCTGTAGAGTTTTGGGGCTATCACTTATTGAACAATCAACCTCCATCTCTGTTATTTTACAGAATACAAAAATACCCAATTTTCCCAATTTCACTAGCAGTACTGCCTAGAAGGCTCTCATGAAAAACAATGAACAGAAATAAATCCCCATTTTAGGTTTTATATTACACTCAAAGTAACTATCTTATGTGTAACCTTCGATTCTTTGTACCAGCTTTTTTAGTTGTGCCCCAGCACCTGTGGCGTGGCATCCCTGGAAGGTCCCATACCGGTGGGCACGATACTGTTCTATAACTCCTTTGCCTTTGATGGGGTTGCAGGTAATCGGGTGGGGGTATCAGCAAACCCCCTGCCCGCTTGGCAGACAGATGAATTGCTACCCTCTCAAATGCTTTAATGGTCCTCATTTAAAAATAAAGTCCATTATTTAACTCACTCACATTGGAGTATCCCCTGGCATCATAGCCTTCTGACATCCCTGTTGACAGAAAGAATTGCCAGCCATGACATATTACTATATTCCTACTTACATAACTATTTGTATGTGTAGTATAAAAATGCTACGTTAGAGTAATAAAAGGGGCCTACATTGCAAAATCCAGGGTTAATTGTAAATAAGCTATAAAATACCACCCCCTTTGCTCAATCTATAAAATAATTATAAAAAATAAAAGTAAACTAAATAAATGCAATTCCAAATATTTTATGCATTTGTGCTTCTTTTATAGCAGTTTGCTTTTCCTGTTTTATAACATTTCCCATACAGCTTAATAAGCATATGTTAAGATGACTATTTTGCATTACATCCGATGAATGCTTTTGATTACTCCAACTTACTTGACTAAATAAAAGCGTGATTGCAATTTGCATAATTTTTAAGGGTTTATTTAAAAAAAACTGAAGCTGAGATAAGGGTAATGGAATAAAAAGATATTAACATATACGAGACTATGTTTTTCTTCTTTGTGTTGTAGAAAAACATACTATTTTCCAAAATTTACAAAGGTACCTTATTTGCTTTTACGTCTCCCATGGAAGTGTACATTTTTGGTACCAATGAATGAAATTAAGACATTGTCATGCTGAAAACATTATGGAAATTAAGATGGCCATTAACAAAGGATGTTGCTAGACTTTACCTAAAATAGAAAACCCATAGAAATGGCAGGCAACAATGCAAATTCCCAAGGTCTGTTATGCTTTTCATCTCATCTGATATGTCTGGAGTGAATAACAAAAACATGATGCTCTCTATTGCCTTCTGTAGATAGCCAAAGAGGACATTCGGAGGGTGTCCCAACAACCCACCTGTGTCCCACCAGGCAAGAATACATTGATCCAGTTTAAACTTCAGCATGACTCACAAAAAGCTCAAAACACGTTTATACCTTCTGAAGATAATTATTTTTTATTTATCTTGCCATTTCTTTCAACAATTTAATGTCCAAAGCAGCCACTAATCTTTGTTTAGATGTTAAACCCTGAATGTACGTTGTACCTATAGTAGGGCCCTTGCTCAGCTTCGGGAGGTACTATATGCCAGCACCATCAGTCAGTGCACAAGAGATAACTACCGAGGCAGCAAAAATGGTCATGGGGAAATGAAGTTGCGATGAAGACCAATCTTTTGAGCCCTGTCACAGCATCTACAGGGCACGGCAGGAAATGCAGGGGAGGAATGAAAAACAGATTTCAGGTGAGAACCCTGCTGCCTTTTTATTGTCCCTGCTTGGGGTGATTGTTTAAAGTGGACCAACACCCAGGGGGGATCGGCCCGGGAATCTTCAGATCCCTCCCCGCGGGGCATCCAAAATTGAAACCCCCCAGGAGGCCCACAATCCTACCTTTTCCACGTTCCAGCGGCGCATGCGCGTCCGCCGCCGCCGCCATCCGCGCGTTCCTCTATCAGGACGCTTTGTTTGTCTGGCGCTGCCTCTCGCTTGTCCGGCGGCGGGGATTGGCTGCAGCGGTCACGTGGGAGCGGGTGAGGTGAGTTTTTGGGGCTTTCTGGGGGGTTTCACAAAGCGGGGCACCCCCAATCGGGGTGCCCCACCGAAGTGGACCAAAACCCAGGATAGTCAAAATCCTGGGTGTTGGTCCACTTTAAGGTAAGAGCATAGCGCTTGCATGCAACCCTGTTAATGGAGGCGCTGCTGGCAACTCAATCAAAGCATTAGATTTGCCATGCACACAGAGAAGAGTGAACTGGGGATGCTACACTTGGAAGATTCCATCTTTACAGACACTGCTGGATCACATATGAGGGGTAATGCAGGGTAATGCCCTGTAAATAAAAGCACTTCTGGGAACGCAGTCAAAGAATGAATTTTTCCGAGCATGCGCAGAGTTGGGGGAGCTGGGGATGCCAAGCTTTGAGGCTTCTGTATTTACAGCCATTAATGGATCACGTATAAACGATAAGAGCATGGCCCTTGCATGCGCCCCTGCTAATAGAATCTTTACAAAAGTCCTTCATGACTTTTGGGTCCCTGTAATTTTTAAGATTATGTTTGTATTACAGAATCAAATATTTTTAAAATGTATATCTAAATTAAAGGTAAACATCTATATAAAGATGCTAGAAGGCCAGATGGCCATCATAAATGTCCTGCTTCGAAAAACTTTTGACTAAGCTTGTTTCTTTCACTGAAAGAGAATCAGGGTAACAGGTTTTTAATATACCATTCTGCTTTTACAGGACTGCTTAATTCTAATGGACTGCCCTCTGAGCAGCCTGCACTGGAATTACAGCTTATTGCTGTTGCTGTTCTTCTGGTATGTTGTGTGAATTCATTTTACATTAGAGTTACTTTAAATTACCCCTTGCAATGCACTAGGTAACTGGAATGTATTGTTTATGATTAATAAGGGTCTCTCCGGGCAAATAAAAAAACACATACTTATCTGACAGACCACGGGCTGGATCTCTTATAGTTCTGAGGGTTGAATTATGGTCTCTGAGCTATCATTTCAGAAGCTGACAGCCGGCTACAAACTGGTCCCTTGCGTGCTGCTGAGCATCCTTCACTAATAGCATATAAGCGGTGGACAATCTTGTTTTGTGCCTGATGCCAATCAACAAGAAAGCCTGCTTCCTCATGCCTGGAAACCAGGGCAGGCCACTGCAGGCCACAGGACAATAAGGGATAAAGCCTAGTGGCTGCCAGGTAAGTATATCTTTTGTGTTCATCTTACCTTGGATCATCTCTGACAGAGTGTCAAAACATCAAATTGTGAAAAGCTGTTAAACCCGACTTTGCACATCTCAGGATATTTCCAGCCATGAGGGAAAATAATGTGAAACACATCTATCTTGCTACATGGATCAGGGAGGGGTTACAGTTATCCCTGGAAGAGAATACCACACAGACAAAGCTTTCTAGTCATATGGCTGGTGATCATTATAAACATTGCAAGCTGTCCTGTCATAATATATATATATATATATATATATATATATATATATATATATATATATATATATATATAATAATCAATGTCTTGTCTTGTATTCTTTTAAATTTTTTTAGTAGCAGAAAGAGAAAGCAAAGAATTCTTAAATATTATTTTGTAAATAGAAAGTAGTCAGGCAAGTGAAGACACGGGTTTGAAGTCAGAAAGTGTTGGTTGTAGACAGCAGGACCTCTTTCTCCTTGTAAATGGCATGCTGTGAGCTGGTAATTAATTTACAATGCAGACTTTTAGCAATTAGATCACAGGCACATTTATCTTTGTGCTATGTATTATAATGTGCCATTAAAAACTCAAGAATGACATTAGCTGACAACATCTAGGCAGCAAAAATCTGAAATGCCTGGATGTGTGCCTCCTCAATTTTATGTTGTCTCATTAAATTTGAAATCATAGAAACATATGGTAGATGCTGAATTGTGATGTCTAGAATGAAGAAAAAAAGCCTTGTTTACAGATGTTAGCCTTCTTCAGGCTAATGCAGGAGAACAACTTGTGGATTAGGCCAGCTGTGTTTACACAAATCAGTTTAAATTATAGATTGTGAAATTATGATAATCTTAAAACTGCAAAAAAAGTTCTGTTTCTGAAAGTGGCTTTTAACAGATCACTATTACACGAGAGACCTAATACGGTACACCAACTTGAAATAACACAACATAAAACACTACAGGAGTCACCACTAAATTCAGTTAAAAAACTAATGTTGTGCAATTGACAAAAAGGAAGGAACACCTTGTTTTTGAATATATTGTAAGATTCCCAGCAATTTATTTGGCTCAAACTAATGTCTAACCTACACTACACTTGTCCAGTTAGAGGCTGATTCATGACTAGCGCCAGGTATTTGTATAGCGACGCTTAGAGCGACCTCTAGTAGACGCTCGTGTGCGTGTATTGGGCGCTGTAACAGAACACCTCAGTCGCTCTGGTAACCTTGAAGGCATTGATGAATGAGATGTATGTTGGGCGCTCTAACACTAGTACAGCGTTGCAGGGAATCAAAGGTAGCGCCAGCTCATTGCGACCGACTCTCAGCGACTCACAGCATATTCAACAAAACAACAGACTCACAGAGAGTAGGTGCTCTGGATCTGGTAGCTATAGCATAGAGCGCCAGACGCTGTGTGATTAAAGTCTGTTTCTGACCACATATTCACCAGTAACAAAGCGAAAACACATTGAATTACATTGTTGTAACATTGTGACATTAACACTTTAATGCCAGACCTGTAATGACAATTCTGCATAAAAATATATAAAGTCAGAAAAGTTTGAAAACATGATTTATTCTAGGCCAGGAGAGGTCACACAATTATTTGGGGGAAAAAAAATTAAAAAACCCTGTTTAAACAGAAGAAATGGAATGTCCATTGAAATGTATGGGAGAGCGACATATAGTGACAGGTAATACCTGGCGCTCTGGAAGCTAGAGCGCCAGCGCTATATGCTGAGCCGCCTGTAATAATACATGCGGCGCTACATGGTGCTGTTAAAGTTGCTCGCCAGATTCACTTTCATAAATGTGGTATTGCGAACAGCGCCCAGCGTCCCTCCTGACCAGGAGGGAGCCCCCCACCGGTGGACCTACAGAGAATTTGCTGCTCAGCGGGGGACAGATGAACGTAGATGTAAGTTCTTCTTATCTGTTTTTTTTTTACTTTTTAACTGTTTGTGAACTGGTAATTGGTCAATGGTAAAGCATGCCGGAGACTAGGGGTTATCCAGATGGAGGGCTTCTGAAATTTTTCAGCTCCGGCTCATCACCATTCAGTAGTAGTCATACTTGTTAATCTGGTGTTATCAAAAGACAGTTACTTATACCATTTGTGGATTTTTGTCATAATGCTACAGACATGAAAAAAAAAACAATGAACCTAATCTAATTTGAATACACATTTATTAGTATTTCCTGATGCAAAGATATATTTTGCCTTTTTTGTCCCTCTGTTATCTTATATACTGTATACACTCATGAATATTACAACATTTGCCATTAAACACTTTTACTTTCATCTTGACAAACATCTGCTACAGCATGTAAAAATGATTGAACTTTCATATTTTTCATATTTATATTTAATATTGCAGATCTTCTTGTATAAAACAAAAGCAAATTGTTCAAGTACTTATTCTAACCCAATAAGGGTTTTCACAATCACATCTTGTGTGACTAATTTACATGGCATTACATTTGTTGAATTGCAGTATATGCATGCTTGTGTCAGTTGAGATGAAATCAAGATGTTTAGATTTTATGTAGGAAGGTCCTTTATGCACAGTTATACCGAAGAGAAAATACAAGGACCCTGGGTTCTTATTATATCATAGAAATTACGTGGACATCATAAAATCGTAACACATTATAGGCTTTACACTGTACAGCAAATATTTCTAGTGCATTAGCACCAGAGTGGCAAGTCAGCTTAGTGGGCTAAATAAACAAAAAAAAGTAAGGCTACAAATGTATTATTATAGTTTATTTATATTGCACTATCATATTCCACGGCACTGTATGAAGGGATAAATGGCTTTTGCTTTGTGTGAACAGCATCCATTTTGTTTTCATTTTGTATATTCTAGACACCATTTGATGAAGCATCATGGGCACGTAATACACCTAGCTGCCAAGAGTTACGTTTCTATTTCTCAGAAAGACCACCGAGTTTAGCTTTCATCACTAGTGCTTTGTGCTGTGTTGTATAAATGCGGGGTGTAACAATAAACAAGCAGATCACTCTGGGAAACTATACCTTGTGTGCATGTCATGGTTTCCAGCGCACTGCAGGGTTTGAAGGCAACTCTATGCAGATGGACTAGAGGAGCCAGTGAAACCTATTAGCTCTTTCACTGTACAAAGTATAAATTACAGGAAGGTGGAACAAGTAACATACTTATAATACACAGGGCATTATGAGTCATATGTAACAGAGATATGACATTAAAAGCATGCAATACATACAGAATTATCAGTCAAATGCAACACAACACATTGATACACAAGCACATAAGGAAAGAAGGCCTTGCCCTTGCAAGTTTACAATATAAAGGGTTTAAGGGTATTAGCCTTAAATGTTGTATTTGTTATTAGTAAAATTGTAATACTTAGTACAGAAGCATATTAATTTATAAAGGCTTAAATGGTTAAAAAAGTTTGTTTTTTGGGCATGCTTTATTTTGGAAAAAATAGACTCGTTAGAAAACATCTAGAAGTTGACAGCAAACAATACTAGCATTTACAGGATATTCACTTTTACCTAATCTACCCTTATGTAAAAAAAATAAACTGCAATGCCTGGTTGGAAACTTGGCTACAGAAGGATCACAATCCCTGATCTCCGCTGCTGCTTCTGCCTGAACCCTGCACATGGGGAACGGTTGCCATAGGACTTAAAGCGGACCAAAACCCCTAAAACAACTCAATCTATTTTGCATCCCCAACACAGGTTCATTACTGTTTGGAAGTTTTCTGCCCAAAATTCTGCTTGGTATTTCTGTTATAGAGAATTTTATTTTAGTTTTTCCCAGCTGTGCCATTGTAGGCTGTTGATTTCTGACAGGAAACCATTGTTCTAAGCTGTTTAACCCCCCCCCCCCTCACCACTCTCCACTCTTATGCTGAGAGCAAATAGAACATTTTGAAAATAGTGATAGGAAGATAAAGGAAGGAAGATCACAGCTAAAAAAAGATGTAAAGTCATACTTTAGTAATTTAGTGAAAAACCTGAAGGCTACTGGTGCTGTGTAAAGATACTTACCGGATCACCCACTTCCAGTCCCACACAGGACACCAATCCCTCCTCTGCCGCCACCTTGACGCTCGACCCCGCTGTGTGGAAGGGGACTGTGGCACGCCCTTGCCCCCTCATCACAGGAACTATGGCACACGCCTCTGAAAGGAGAGGGGCGTGACAGCTGTCAGTGTCTTTACACAGCACCAGCAGTGATAGCCTGCACTAGCTGAAAGGTGAGTACAGTGGGAGGGTTTTTTTTACTAAAGTATGACTATATGTTCCCCTTAATTTTCCCCCAAATTTTTTCTTTGAAGCTAAAATCGTTTGTGGGTATTGTTATCCAATTCATTACCAGGACAATATGGGGAGGTGATACAATCTTTAACCTTCCAAAGAACATGGTTGCTCCACTTTTAATAAGTACAGGGGATGTAATCTGACAGAGTGAAGGCAGGTGAAGGTACATGGGCGATGAGCTGTTGGTGTATTGGGGAATAAGCCAGCATTGAGATAGTGACTAAAGCTGGTGGCAATAATGAAGGCTGATCTAGCAAGGAGCTGGAGACAGAATCTGCTACAAGGAAGTTCAAGATAAACTTGGTTGGGAGTCAGGGGGTCAGAGAGCTGGGAGGTATCAAAGGAGTAGATGAAAGAATAGACATGGGCATGCGGAAAATCAAGCGAGAGATAAGAAACCAAATGAGGTGCCAAAGGACTAAGATGGAAGTTGTGGTCAATGGGTCAAGCTGAGATCATCAATGACATTTGCGCGCTACTTTGTGCACTGTCAATGATGAATCAGAACGCGGCCAGCTACACTGAGAGTGGCGGCTCCTGGATCATGGTGCAAGTATGAACTTAATTCAGCGGAATTGGGGTGGGGGGATCCGCCACACTATCCTGTTTTGGGGGTTTCTGCATGCTGTCTATTATATGGGAAGGGAGGACTGCTGATTGTTTTGGGGGTTGGGGGGTCTGCAACACTACCTTGTTATGGGAGTATTCTGCAAACTGCCTTTTTCATGAGGAGGGGGAAGTATGCCTGCTGCTTGTTTTTGTGGATGTGGGTATCTTCCACACTACCCTGTTATGGGGGTATTTTGCAAACTGCCTGTTATATGGGGAGGGGGGATTCTGCATGCTGCTTGTTTTTTTAGCAATGGAGGGGATCTGCTACACCACCTGTAAGAAGAGTGATTTGGGTATTTGGGGATCTGCCATTGGTTTCCAACAGTGTTATGTGTACCACTGCCCACAGGCAAGATCCTATTAGCTAGTATATGGTAAGGCTGCAGATGGATCTGTACCACAACCCAGTCTTCTGCCGTCTACATTTATAGAAGTCTGATTTGTTTCAAAATAGCTATACTGCTCAAAAAGATGATTTCATTGCCTTTTGATAAACTTGTTAGCTTAGTATTCATATATGATATGCCCATATTAATATCTGTATGTCTTCACATGTACAGTATGTGTTTGTTATCCATCAATACTGCAATCCCCGTAGCGGGTTGCTAAAAATAAATCTAAACTCCTTTCCATATGGGTTGCATTTTTCCTATAGAAAATATTTATTGCCTGCTTTAGATGCAAACTACAAAGGTGACCTGGTGGCTCACATTATTAACAGATGCAGGTTATTGATGAATTTATAGATTGCAAATTGCCCATGATTAGCATGATAACTCGCTTGCTCATGCGTTGTTCATTTGTTTTCAGCCGACAATTAATAGTATGTATAATAATTCACCCCAAATTAACATTAAATTATGCTGTGTTGTTCATATTCTGGCCCTAGCAGAAATGGCATCCTACAGTGACCTTTTCAATATGAATAATGGGATACCTAGTGCAGCACAAACCAGGCAAACGGTAGGTGTAGGACTAAAAATGATTTTGTTTTGCATGCATAACTAGAACACCTTGAATATGAAAAATGCAATCAAACACAGCATCTAGGAACACAATGGTGTTTTCTGAACCTGTGACAAAGAGATTCCTTTAATTAATTTCACTTGTAATTATAAAACGATGGCAGGTGTTTATTTAACTGGATAAAATCTATAACTGGCAAAGTGACTAATTAAAACTTTCTTAAGGTTGTTACAGTTTGCTAATGGACCAATTTGTTCTAACGTGCCTTTACTTCTGGAATAATTTGTAAAGTATAAACAACAGTGGTAAGTCACTTGGAGATATACATTATTTAAGCAAATAAACATATATCCACTGAATGAGCTATGGTAAATGCTTTGATCAATTGTGAAGAGATATGCAAATGAACCAGGCTGTTCACAAGTATAGGACAGCAGTAAAAAGTTCAGTTTTGATTACAACTGAACAGTACAATCCACTGATTAAACCATTAATAAAGTTCAATCCTTTCCTAGGCCAATCAAAGGCCTGGATGCTGTCGGAAATAGCTACAATATGATCATGTGACAACCACATTCGAGATTCTAGGTTTCCAGTTAGCAAATTGCAGTCTGCCTCATGCTCATTTATCTTAAGTATATGCCTTTCATGTTACTTTCTTACTCTGTGTTTTTCCCTATTATTCCTCTTATTGCAACAAGCACGATGTATGATGTAAAAGTTAAATGTATGTAGATATCCTGATTTGCAAGCGGTATTCTCCTAGCCTATGTGAAATATCAAATATTATTTTTAGGGAAAAATGTCTTATGAGTACGATTTATGTAACCAAACCTAATCTTGCATATTGATTCAAGTGGAAGAAGAGCCAAAATCTAAATTGAATTATGATCTATATAGAAGGGTTGTGTTTGATAATCATTACATTTTTGTTTAGAAATATAAAATAGACATGGTATATAGTTTATTCTGCTCCATTGTTTTCCAACCAGTGGTAAGCCTACCACTGCTGTCATGCAGGACCAACTACAATTTAACCAAGTCTGATTTAGTCCATAAACACAATACTGTTCCAAAACTTAATGGAAACTGTTTATCTTCATTTTTGTGAGTTTTAACACAGTGTTTGACTAACAACCCATGTATAACACCAAGACAGCAGTCAAAATAATTAGAACATTTTAAGTGGTTTCAGATTTTGTAAAATGGACCAGGTTGGTCCAGGTTAAATGCCTCTCTTGGGGGCATGATTGTCTGGAATTCCCTTCTGTGGGAACCCCCCAGACTTGTTAAATACTCATCTCATTCTGGGATCTTACAGTAAAGATCTGCTCTGCAGAAGCATCTCTGAGTTCTGCTCTACATAAAGGACACACATCTTACTGGACAAATTATAACAAGCAAATTGCAACAGAATGTCCAGGAAGGTTCTGATTTATCCAGATGATAATATATCTATAGGAATACATCAATATGTTTCTTAAAAATGACTACAGAGTGCAGTTTCAAACCAAATCAACTATACATAATATGACATGCAGTGAAATGTGTTTTACAACTGTCCAATTATAATACATTCAGGTTTACATAGTAGAACAAAATATTGCGGGTCATACAGTAAAAAAAAATGTTTCTAAATATCTTTATAATAAGTATGGCTAGTCCAGTTGTCTTGCCATAGATACACGCAGCAGATAACTGTTAGAAGTGCAACAGATGTTTGAAGAGATTGCTTCTGATGCATAGGGCTTAGTACTGTAGTCAATTTAATGTGACTGGTACAGAAACTACACTGATGTTTATACATGTGACCCAAACAGCAAAATGTCAACCATTATGGGTAATCATAGCAGTTATTAAAAAGATTTTAACAAATTGAGGTTAGCAAAGTCGTATAGAATAAGTTCTCTACATCAAAAATAAAAATCCACTGATACTGCAATAGGGCAGTTCTACAGGTGGATGGACAAATTATTTTTTTACTGAGGTAAATATTTTGTTTTAGAAGTTTTAAAAGAAAGGCAGCCAATGGAGCCTATTTACACAATGAAAATGAATTTGTTTTCTACTGTTGATTATTTTACTTCTTTTAAACCACTCTCCTTTTTCATATCTGGCTTTTCAGTTTCTTTAGTGCTCTATATGAATCTAACATGAGTCACACCCATGTGGCCAAGGTGGAATCTCTGTTATGCCGTTCCCAAAAATGGGCAAAAATGTCTCTCCCATGCAACCGTGGATCTGCAGTACTGATGAGGACCAAAACACGAAACGTGTCCACAAGTAGGAGACAATGGCTGTGTATATATTTAAAAAATTTAACCAAGCATTTCACACTCTTCATTGTTAAGGGGGGCTTGAGATGTCAAGTAGGCTTCACCTACCAGTAAGGGGTGGTGGGTAGTCCTGCTATTCTTTGTTACTATGTATCACATAAATGTTTCGGTCTTTCGAAAGCACTCTTTCCTTTTAATGCATAAAATGCAGTCATCACACCTTGGCTCTAGCACATTCTGAAAACATAAAATGCTTTGCCATATGGTTAAATAATAATGCTTAAAAGTACTTGATAGCAAGAGTACACTTACATGTACACTCGGCATAAAAATCCCTGTCAAGCTTATATTTTATTTACTGGAAGAAAGAAGAATCAGCATGACAGATCTGCTCACATGGATGGACTGTTTAGCTTCAACTACCTGCCCCTAAGCTAACATGTGCCGGAATGGTGGTTTAGGTTTTTCTGTGTATAGAGATACTTTTACCCATCATTTGATGCTTTAGGCTAAACTGGTTAATGCTGCTGTTTCCCACAGACTAGCTAGGTAAAACGGTACATGCAAAAACCTTCACCCCTGTTTTTTCTTCTAGTAAAAGAAAACAACAAGTTTGGTGGATTTAGTCTTCACATACAGAATGTAAGTGACACTTCCTCTTGTTTTTTGGATTTTAAAACTGGACTTTTTTTCATGATGATGCTGCGTTAATGACTGCAGTTTCATTTCTCTCTCATCCACAGCTAAAAGACTCCAAGTGACCCAACAGCAGGTTGCTCGTGGTTCCTGCTTTTACATGCCTTGTTTGTCATTTTGCCAACTTTTTTTGCTACAGGTTCTCTTTTATATCTGTTCTGATGAGAAAAAAATAACTAATATAATATATATGCCTCTAAGAACAGATTTGAATGCCGATTTTATAGCTGTCTAAAACCTTTATAAAGTGATTGTCTGTGATATTATTAAACCAGTTTAACAAAAGTATTTTTCTAAGATTTTGCCTTTTTCTTTTAACATGTAGACTGTGATTCCAAATGCTGGATTAATGGAATGAAAAGCAAATGAGGCATTTTACATCAACAGGACAGACAAGCACAATTACTGGATGTCAGTCAAGCATAGATTAGAGACTGGCACATTTGGAAGTGAGAGATGTCCAGAGAACACAAATGGCTACCTGGGGCACAGGTCATTACTATATGCTTCTTCCCCACATTTCTGCATACAGAAGTAGCACCGTTATTTTCTATTATTATTATCACTTTTACGCTATCGCTACTCATACAGAATTGTACCATCTTGAGTTTAGGAACCGTTATAAATATTCACTTTATTGCTGCAAATGTCATCCCACAGTGTTCATAACACACTATTTTTAAGCTCTAAACTTTCAAAAGTATTTCAATTGATTATAATTATTGTAATAATCGAAGCTTTTCATATTCTAGAATGCCGCTGTGCATTGCTATTTATAGTGCCTCTCACCTCTTTACCTCAATCACTTTAGTACAATATGTCCAGGAAAACCAAAATATTATGAAAATGCATTTATTACTGATGGAATTTAATTTACTAGGCATTTTATCACCATTTCGGTATATATATATATATATATATATATATATATATATATATATATATAGCACTATCATCGCATGTAGCACTGTAAAGGGCAAACATTAAAGAAATGGTAAAATAAATAATACATTCAAAATATGCAGGTTATTATGAGTCATTCGTGACACAAATGCAACCATTATTCATTGCTATGCATCATCTGGCTCTGGGGATACGCTTGTTTCTGGTGTGGGTTTGCGTGGGGGGATTACTGTTTGAAGTTCTTTGGTAAAGCTTACGTTTTATTCAAGCTTTTTTTATTGGGTTGGATTGAGTGCTCATTCCTGTCTTCACTACAGGATTCAGCAAAAGTTGAGAAAACTCTATTATTAGGAATGGAGACTGCCTTTAACTTTCATTGTCAACCTTGCAGCTGACTCAGCACCAACTGAACATTTACATTAGGTTACTGAATCACTTCCACAGTAGATAATGAAAGTAAATGGCAATTCTCTCCGAAAAATTTTCTCACGTTTTGCTGAAATGGTGATAGTCCTAACTCTCCTATGTCGATGAGCTGTTGGAATTTTTTTCTGTGCAATATAGATTAATACTAGGATACAGTAAGAGTTAGAACCATCTAAGCAATGTGATTAATTATAAATAAGGCACATCGCTTATTTGTCACTAAAATACAATGGTTGGTGTTACATGGTGACATATTTGTAAAAAACCTTTCCAAAAAGCAGGTTTTACCCAACAACCCAGTCACACACATCTCTCTTCTGAGTACTGGGAGATGTGGCTGGAGGTCTGCTTAGCTATGGGGATGTGATGCTTGATGTTCTGGGATGTGCCATTGGAGATAAACACTTAGATCTCAGAATATGGTAGTAAATTAGGCATTTCTTTAGTGTGTGAGCAAGTTGAGAGCCAAATATTGTAATTTAGCGATTACAACTTTCTGCGTTGTGCATGCTGAGACAGCTATACTGCTCCAGCATGAGTGTACATAAAGCCACATTGCTTTAGTAAACCAACCTCTTATTGTAGGATAAAAACAAAAAAGGGCAAACAGGTAAAATTGATGGGCATAGACTTACATGTTACAAAAAAGTACAAACATAATAACCATGTGTAAATGATTACCAGCTACTCCTTGGCTTGAATATGTTGGAATAAATGCTATAGTTTGTGCTTTGGCTTGTTGAATAGCAGGAGAAGTTTAAGATCAAGTTTGGGTTTCAACTTTGGCAGCATACCCAAAATGTAAGCAGTTAAAAACATTTTTGGGGGGATTTGTCCCTCAGGCCTGTTCCCAGTACTGGAGGCACACTGGGTCACGCTAGGAGACAAATGTGGGGTTCTGGTGTTGGAGCCTTGCCTCACTTTTCTAGTGCATAGTTATTTGTAAAATATATACATATTTGAAATATTCAATAAAAGTATTTTCTATAGTTTCCTTATGTGCACTTCTTTATTCTTCCGAATTGTAGTGATTCAGCTTGTAACAAGTATTATTCAGTTGTAGCAAACCATAAATTCTCAGTTGTAGCAAGTGTATACAATTGTAGAAGGCAAAGTTTTCAGTTGTAGCAAGTGTAGTTGTAACCAATAAACCTCTAAGCTGTAGCAAGTATGTTCAGTTGTAGCAAGCAGAATTTTTTTCAGTTGTAGCAAGTGTAGACGTGTTTTGCAACTTAGTCCTTCATCAGTACATTTAGTGTTGCTCTGTAAATAAGACAACCATAAGTATATTTTGGCTAATTGTAATATTATTAGGCGTAACGCGAGTGCACTTACTTCAAGGATGGAATCCGTTGGCCTGACCAGAAGGTCAAGTTCATTTTGGGGGGCCCAGGGGGGCCCTCTTTGTTCCCTTGAATTATTGTATTTTGTAATGAATGGCTATGTATCAATTTGTGTTGTTACTTTTGACTTGGTGTTTATAATTATAAAGGTAATTACCCGATCTATCGGTATTCTGTTCAAATAGCTGGAAAGCAGTTAAAAACATGGCAGACCATAAATATATCATAGGCAGGTTAGGTTGGGTGCTGAGTTCCCATTCTACCCCTTTATTACTGATCAAAAATTCTAACATGTTATTAGACTGAGGAGACAAATTAGGATGTATGTATTAAATAGTTAACTGTTGTCATGATATACAGCTATGTTCATCCTTAGTGTTTCTCATGGCTAGTTAATTTATAAGATTAAAAGGCGACCAGCTCTCCTTTTTGTGACAAAAAATAGTTATCTAGTCTATATTGTTCTAAGTCTATAGGATGTCATATGGATATTGTATGTAAATATAGCTTTTCAGGGTATTAGTTGATGTCGAATTATGTTGCATTTTATGAGAAACTGAGCTAACCGAATTTGAGACAAGGTAAGTTTGTATGTATCTGTATCCAAAACATTGTTTGACACCTCCTTTTAAGGCCCCGCTTACACTGCTGCAATCGTGTTGCAATAGCAGTAATTGCTAACGCAACACGATTATCCTGTTCCGGGAATTTGCCTGCGTTTCAGAAGCGATTGTGCTTGCGATAGAGCATTGCTCTAAAACGCAGCATGCAAGACTTTTTTTCTATCACCCAGCAAATGCTATCACTTGTGTGAAGGAGTCCATAGAAAATAGCGTTCACAAGGCGATAGCGGAGCATTCGCAATTGCTCTGCTATCACATCACAATGTGGCAGTGGGAACGGTGCCTAAAGCTTCTTTGAAACTTATTTACATCTTTGTACAAATACAGAATAAACTACAAACACAGAAGCAGCATATACATTTGTAGCATACATGAATGTACAGTAGGTGATGGACTGAAAATTCAGATCCACCAAAATGCTAATGTAGCCCATGTCTTTGATTCTCTAAAAAGATCTGATCTAACAAAATAGATTTACAGGAGTCCGGTATTTTATCTACAGAAGAATAACATATAGAGTAGGTGGTATCATTACTGGAAAGTAAGAAAACACTAGAGCAAACAACATATGAACATTATAAAGTATTTTCCACTGTGCACAGTATGGAACTAAATTTAGTTCCACAGTCTCAGGTACTAAACAATAAGATTTCGGGGCCATGACATGCCTTACTATTTTATATAAAATGTATTTCTCTGCAGGTACCACCACTTTGAATGATTTATATCTGTTTTGACAATAATTCATACTATTCCAGTGATAGTGACCTTGGCAATCTCAATTCTTATTAGGAGAGAGGAACATTTTGTGTGCAAAACCTTAACCTTTCCATGAATGTTTTGACTTTTTACGATTTTGAAAGACATACAAAGTAAAAAATGAACTATTTTTATGAATGTATGTGCTTGATACTTCCTAGAATTTAGGCAGATAATTCGGTACAGCTTTATCAAGTATTCAACATTATAATGGATTTCCTGGTTATCTTTTTTCATATAAACCTCATCAATATGCTAAATATATTACAGCAGGTTCCAGAACATTGTACTGAACATATCATGATATATGGTTAACACAATGCTATGAAGTCCAGCACAAAATGAAATTTCACCTCTGTGTCTTGTTATAAATTTGCATATGTTTTCCCAGGATAATTATTATGTGAAAAATAATGTTTCAAGAGGACCAAGGTCTGGCAGAAAACCTTCCCTAAAACAGGATGCCTTTGAGTGTGAAACTCACCTTGTTCTGGAATCCCACTGAGATTATTTTACTCTGCATTTCCATAGTATACCCAGCATGTGCGCTTCCCTGTCTAACAGACCTGAATTACTTTCAGCAATTGGCATGCCATCATTATGCACTCCAGTAGGTTACTTAAAGGCGAAAATACAATATCTACGTATGCCTTTGCAGTATCGCTCTTCACCATAATGTGCTGTAATGCAAAGCAGTTCTTTGTGTAGGAAAATCTTATAAGGAAGGTAGGGAAAATAAAATGATCTGATCTAACTGCTTTTCCAAAACAGATAAGGGGGTGTTCTACTGAAAATGTACCATTACTATTTTTAATGAAAGTTTTATGAGCACCTTCTCTTTAAGTCTCCCATGAGCTTAAAGCATACCTATGACATATTGGTTTCGCCAGTGAGGGAGGCTGCTGGTCTGCAGGGAACCTAACCCACTGCCCCTCACAGCAACTAAGCTCTCAAAGGGTTTTTAAACCCTTTACCTAACTTACCTCCAACAAGCTTCATTCCTTCGAGTCCTACAAGCTGAAATGGTTAACCATGATGCTAACAGTAAGTTCCTGAAGACTCCTAGAATGCTTTTGTTCAACCAATGCTCTATACTGGAAGCAGGTTAAGCCTGCAAGAGGTCAGGTAAGTATATCTTACTTTATTCTACTTTGAAGGCCCTTTAACTTAAAGGACCTATATGGGCTAAGTTAAAAGAACAAAGTGAGTCTTAGCTGCTAAGTTCTAGGCCCTGTTCTATAGATCAGATGCTCTCAAGCCTCTTTCCATTCAGGCAACCTTCTGCTAAGAGCAGAGGCCTATATATGACCCCTTGTCTGCATCCCTGTGTGAGCAGCCCCATTATCTGTGTACAGATTGGCATTGCTCCTTCTGCCTGTCTATTATATTTTTTAAAGCAAGTTTTTGGATTGCTGCACGTGGACTACATTAAACACAGGCAGGAGAAGCAGCTTTCCCCTGCACACTATCGATGAAGCTGTCTATACTGTGAGGTAGGAAGAGGGTGGGGCCTAGGCCAAACAGAGATTGGTGATGAGTTAAAATGTCTTTTAGGTTTTTAGTGTTCTTCTAAACAATGGATCAAACAGAAATACATTACAAATTCATTTTTGAGGCTATGTGCAATGGTTTATATGATTATTTAAAACTGAAGCTCTGTTTTAAGTGCCTACATCTTTTGTAAATTACATTATATAGTAAAAGGTCATCTTTGCTCAACATTAAATCTATGAACATTTAGTTTAGTAATAATATAATATTTGGATGATCTGCTGTTTTCATGCAAGTTAAATGATTCTTGCTATTTTATTTGTATTAAAAAAAGCTAATTTGCATTGCGCAGCGGCTCCAAATTCCATATTCAAATGTCTTATGAAACCCAATAAGTCACAGGTAATTTAAAATTTTAGATTAAAAATTCAATAACGAATAATTAAATATGCATAGAAGCAACTGGAAACTAAATGAAGCAAACACCTTATATTCCCTAATTTCTTCAGGCTTTTGACCACTGTACTATAGATAACACTCTGCTAATTACTGATAACACGGTTATTTGCTATGCTCAGTACAATTCAAGAAACCAAACTAAAATTGACCTAGTGTCTAGTATACCAAAAGAAAAATTCTTAAATAGGGTTTCTCAAGGTGAAATGTATTTCTTATAAACTGCCATTTATGTTTAGCTGAAGGTGTTTATAATAGTGTACATCCTTGTTTTCTTTATGATACCGAAACAATGTAAAGAAGCGTGTATGATTCATATTCCAATCACTCACATTATATATGAATAAAGCTGTCATTGCCAGTGAGAAGTACAATGATGAGTTTAAGAAAGAGCAAGTAGGGGCTGTAAAAAGCTGTGTAGCAGCTGTGTAAAACTGTCAATGGAGGGACTGACAAATAGGGGCTTTATCTGACAAGCCAGTGGAGACTGTAAGGTGTTGGGCAGCCACATTTCATAGAGAAAGGAGAAGCAACAGTTTGTAAAGTGGCTACATAGGAGGCTCTGTTATAGCGGCCCAACACCCATTTTTTTAGTGCTGTATCTTAAAGTGAGAGTTGTAGAGGGTCATTTACATTGCTAGAGCCCCCACCCTGGACATAAAATGAACCCCGGTTTCACTCACCTCCACCATCGGCCTTCTTTCGGGGTTCGGAAAAGTAGAAGAGACTCTGAACCACATTACCACCAGCGGTTAATTGCAGGGCCAGATTTTTCAGTAAGTGTGCACATGAGAAGGGATCCAGAAATCTGGATGTTCCCCTTACCCACGACTCTCACGTTGCGGTCCAGAGCCCATTTACTAATAAAATGGAAGGGAACCTCTTTAATATTTAGCTAGAGATATAAATAAGGTATTCAATGGTAATGGAAATTACATTGTAACTTATAATATGAGTAATTGAAACATCAACACAAAAATGTCCACTTTGTTTTTGATATATGAGCACAAGTTTCAATACAGATGCACTGTTTTAAAATGCAAACAAACATGAGACAACCAATGACAAACTTCCAACAAGAATTGTAAATGTATGAACACAGAGCAGAAAGAATGCCTCTATTGGATCTAATTATGGGGTGTTAGCTCCTTAGTTGGCTCCTATTCTTAAAGACACTACTCCTTTGGCGCTTCAAGTGTCAAAATTCAAATTAGGAATACAGAGCTCGTTCTTAGAACACTGCACCTTTGGCACCTCAGATATTAAAGTTCAGATTGTAAATGTAGAGCTACAGAGAGATACTGCTAACAGTTTTCTTAACAGGTGACACTAGCTCTTTAAATAGTCCTTGTTTATATGGTGGTAGAGTTATAATTCTTCCTCTTCCATTCAGAGTGGTATCTGGCTGTAGTTCTTTCTTATACAATATTTTCAGTGCCCATAAACTTATAAAGCCACCACTGTGCCCGTCACCGTTGCTAGGTACTCTTACCGGCTGGTGGATGAATATAAAGCTGTATATATTAACTCCTCTTAGGTCTCTCTCCTCTGTGTGGATATCCAATTAGGAGCTATAGGTGCTGGTTGCACTAGGTTTCAGCTCACCAGGATAGTACAGGTGTAGGATAAAACAAAAGAGAGAAAATCTAGTGTATTCCCGCTTTTTAATGTTAAAAATTATAAAATGCAACCTACAAGTGCGCACTCACATTTAAAAAGTGACAAATCGCTTGTATTAGAGATAGGCGAGGCTCTCACCCGACTCCAGTCACCACGGCCATTGGTGTTACTGTTTAGAGGGGCGGGATAGCTATCGCAAGTGGATCCTCTTTTATTTCATATGCCTGTCGCCGTATTCATCCACCAGCCGGTAAGAGTACCTAGCAACGGTGACGGGCACAGTGGTGGCTTTATAAGTTTATGGGCACTGAAAATATTGTATAAGAAAGAACTACAGCCAGATACCACTCTGAATGGAAGAGGGAGAATTATAACTCTACCACCATATAAACAAGGACTATTTAAAGAGCTAGTGTCACCTGTTAAGAAAACTGTTAGCAGTATCTCTCTGTAGCTCTACATTTACAATCTGAACTTTAATATCTGAGGTGCTAAAGGTGCAGTGTTCTAAGAACGAGCTCTGTATTCCTAATTTGAATTTTGACGCTTGAAGCGCCAAAGGAGTAGTGTCTTTAAGAATGGGAGCCAACTAAGGAGCTAACACCCCATAATTAGATCCAATAGAGGCATTCTTTCTGCTCTGTGTTCATACATTTACAATTGTTATACACTCTCTATTTGGGATAAGAGGTTTTAACACGTCGAGCAGTTCTTAATTCAAGTAACCATAGTGTTTTTTAGATTTAAGCATTAAGATAGCAGCGCGGGTTCTTCACACTATTGTCTTCCAACAAGAATTGTCAAGCCAGACATTTCTGTAGGTTTAAATACATGTCAAAGGGTAGGCTTAACTGGCGGCAAGCATTACTGGATTTTTGTGTATAAGAGGGTCGTTTCCTGGTTGTGCGCAAACAAATTTGCGCAAGTTTTTTAGAGCGCTTCCTTCTGATTAATGATCATCAACATGTGATGCACTTTTGTCTTGGCACCAATTTGCACACTAGCATTTGCCAATGCACCATTTGGTGCACCAGACTGTCTCCGGTGCCTGATTTTTGGTATGTTTAGAGGGCAGAAAGGTGTGCACAAATGTGACAATTTGAAGAGTGAATTACCTCCTGCAAATAGATGAAGGAAACTGCCGATTCCAAGGAGTACCAGTCTCAATTGATTCCAAAATTCCAATTCCATGCCAGCATGTTTTTGAACAATGAAAATGTCATCCGCAAGTTATTTTTAGGAACTGAATCTTATTTTTTTGTCTTTTTTTGGAAAAAATGATACAATTTTGAATAAAATCACAAATATTTAAGGTCAAAACAACAAAAATGTGGCTATTGTGTCCCAAAACTTAGCAAAAACAAAAAATATAGTTAAATTATTAAGCATTAATATGCAAACCAAACAGGGGATGGAGGGTCAAGAGAACATCTGGGACAAAACATTGGGCGAAAAAACATTGCATCATCAGAATACCCCGCCCCCCCAAAAAATTGAAGAACACAGGCTCTCCAAAGAATACATTATGAAATGGCGAATAGAGCTTTGCAAAAAATGCAGATGCTGCAAATCAAATCACTATGGAGAAACAGTAGAGGAAAGGGGAGAAACATGGGGGACCTCCAGGAATAGTTCTTAGCCAGCCAAATACAAATGGGGCAGGGCCATTTGCACTTCTAAAGAGCAGGTTTTCCTGCAATTTGCCATCTGGTGCGATTTGCACGTGCGCCTGGAGTGCGCACACAGCCATGAATCATGCACCCTGGCGCATGAAGAATCATTTGCTCTCTGCCTAAGCGTTTTTGTGCAACAACCATGAATCAACCTTAATTTTCTGCTTGTAAGCACAGTTTGATCTTGCAAATTCAATTCATTTATGCTTTAGAGCTTCAAGGGAAGGATAACTGAATATAATGCCTGCTTCCAATTTTATTGCTCCTAAGAGGCAAAGATGCAACTGCTGCTGCCTTAGGAATTAAAAGATTGCTGAAAAAGAAATGCACCAAGGAAACACATCTTTTCCTTGTATTGGTTTGGATTTTAAATGTAGCCTGTTACTATTAGTCAGTAGTAGCCAGTATAGTTTGCAAACTTCGATCCTCCCAACTGTTCATGAAAAGAAGTATGCTTTGACATTTAGGACCTGATTTGCTTTCTGATAAGCCATATTCTACCAGTGTGCACCATTTCAGTGCATGCTGATGGCATTATTGTTAGCATAATTTCTGAAACGTTTTTTCAATGAACACTTCCAGTGGCAATGTCAAACATGCATGTGTGTGTTTTGTAAATGCTTTGCTATGATTCAGTGCACCCTCTAATAGCTATATGCCAGGACTTTTATACTAAAAAAAGAGCAGTGTGCTAACTTAGTAAATCAGGCCTTTGATTTTTAAAAGGTTAAAGCCTATCAAATTATTTAGAGGACAATTATCATCTGAAACCTCTAAAAATGTTATGACCTTGGAAAAAGAAACATTTTACCAATATATCAAATTTCTGCCCTATAAGATGCACCTGCCCATCGGCCACACCCACCCGCTGTACGGAACCAGGTGTTCGCTCTGTGCAGGCACACTGAAAGTGCGTCTTATAGGGTGAAAAATACAGGGCTTAAAAAATCTTCTGTACATTTTACCCACCTGAAAGTCACAAAACTTGCTAAAGCAGAAATCACCATAATGGTATGCACAGGACTGGCATTTATGATGGGTCAAGGGTTGTGATGTGTGTGTCTGAAGATACAGCACTGTGCTTGAAATCATTGTGAGCAGACACTGCCCACCCTGCTTCTGTCAGGCATGACAAATCTGACAATTTTGTAAATAAAAAAGCATTTCTGCTGACTTAGCAAGTGGGAAAAAGTACAGAAGGAAAGTTTTTTTTTAATAAAGTATATTGGTGAAATGTTTCTTTTTCCATTTCAGAGGGTTCAAATGATAGTTATCCTTTTATTTCGGGTTACTATAACCTGATGATTCATTAAGAATACCTCTTAAAATTTAAGAGTTTTTAGGCTAAAAGTCACGTAGTAGACTCACAGAATTTTATTCTACAAAAAAATCCTTTCCAATATAAATGTCCAATGTGCAGATGAAGCAGAGCTAAAAGTCTCTTAGTTAAGCAAATTGAAATGCTTTCCAATAACATTCCAAGTCCCTATGCCAATCATCAGCTGCTTTTAAAGAATTTTGTAATTTGTGTGTAGTTAAAACACAGTTTTACAGTTCAGTCTTGGGTGCTGACCAGCATAGGTCTAATATCTATGGGTGCCATGCTTCTGGACCTGATCCAGCTCATCAATGATCATGTTTATTGCTATTTTTATTTATTTTTCTTAGCCCCAGGGGATAATTTTACCTTGATCTTGCCACAATCCGAGTCTGGCTGGACTGGGTCAGATTTATTTTTTTATTTATCTGACCCAGATAAGAAGCTCATCAACGTATACAATCAATGGATAAGTGGCACTTTATCAATTGATCAAAGCGGACCAGCACCCACCGCTAAATGACAGTCGGGGGGGAATCCAGAATGTCCGAGCACTGGTAAAGCTTACCTTAACCTAATTTTTCTGCTGGGAATGCAGATCTGTGATTGGCCTCTGGTGCTCATGTGGGCAGGACATTCTGGCAGCCAGAACTATTGTGGCATTCACTACCCACAAGTGAGCCAGGTGGCCAATTGTGGAGCTGGTTTTCCCATGGAGGTAAGCTTTATGAGTGTTCTGCGGGGTTACGTGCAAGCAACCAGCATTCTGGATGCCCCCCCAGACTGTTATTTAGCAGCGATACTAACACCCGCAATTGCATGGGTGTTGATCAGCTTTAAAAGTGCTAAATATATTATTTTAACCATAATAAAAAACATGTAATTAGCTTCCTTTTCACCTTCCTCTGGATACATTTGAGCTGTTCCCATACTTTGGAAAATTGTTATGGATAAACAGATGTGCAGCAATTTGTTAAATAAACAACGACACATAACGTGATCTTAAAATCTTCAATTCTTTTCAATGGCTTCAGGTCTGAGTTAACCTCCCTGGCGTTGTGAAAAAGACAAATGCAATGGTAACAAAAGCGTTACCATTGCATTTGTCTCTGACACACGGCTCCGCCCCCATGAGCCTCTGCGGCTCACAGAGACAGAACCCGGAAGCGGAGACGGACGCCGCAGCCGCGGCTCTCACCTGCGATCGCGGCAGAGACATCGCTGGATCGCAGGGAGAAGGTAAGGAGGCTGCGCCGCCCACTCTTGCTCCCAAATCGATCCCGAGCGTGACTCGGGGTTACCGCCACTTACAGCGCAAGTTAACGCTCGGGATCGCCGCCAAGGGGGTTAAAGTCATTGCCCAGGCAAGAGTAGTAGAAATCCTCTTCAGGGGGCGATAGGTAAGTATATAGAGTGTGTTTTTTAAATGCCTGGACAATCACTTTAACTAGAGTAACTAAGTTATGCTCGTTAAGTTTGACAATTAAGTTAACAATTTTGATTTTTCATGTATCAATGTCTCTAGGTAACATGTTTCCTTAACTTTAGCAAACT
Organism: Gastrophryne carolinensis; assembly: GCA_027917425.1. Classification (NCBI taxonomy): domain Eukaryota; kingdom Metazoa; phylum Chordata; class Amphibia; order Anura; family Microhylidae; genus Gastrophryne; species Gastrophryne carolinensis. The sequence goes on from CM051234.1 coordinate 222,748,920, forward strand.
GCATTAAAATTCTTTGCAGAAGCTCCTGCTTATTCTGTCTGTACATCTGGCTTCTGGTTGGGGTCTTATATAAACATAAACATTGAATGTTATGTGTTCATTATTTTATAACCCCCATAAAAGAAATAGAAGAACACATTACATAAAATTAATCTTACATTTTATAAAGTTACTGGTGATATTACTGTTACTGTAGTTCTGTGATTTTATAATGTAGATCATTTAAAAATAGCATAACAAATAGTAATAATTGGTTTAGGTGTATAGTAAAGTGAATCTGTGTTTAGTGAATCCTTCTTCATAAATAACAAGTTGAACATTTCAAAACTTTTTTTAGGTTGTATTCTGACAAGCAGCAGCCCTTTAAAATAAAAAAAAACATGTGCCAAGAATTTCAATGATCAATCTACCAATGAGACAGGAAAGGCTACAGAAATAGAATGAGGTAAGCCGGGGTCCCCTGTGGACAATTGCTGTAATGTGCTGAGGCAGGTGTTAATGGTGCGAGCATAGATCCATAAAAGTGATTTGAACTTAATACTCATAAAGGTAGTTCTTACAACAGCCAAGGTTCAAACCATTTCACAGCTGAACTGGCATAAGAACTGATGGCGGTACATTGCTTGTTTAGCGGGATAAACTTTGGAGCTTTATTTTCATTATCAACCTGAAGAATGATGTACAATGCATGTTGAGCTTTTCACATATAGCCACACGGGAATAAAGTAAACTCAGAAGATATTTAACAAAAAGCCCTGTTTTATTTTTGTTTTTTTCTTATTTAGATCTAAAAACAGTAATAAGTCGTTTATAAAGAAAAGGCTTTGTTATGGTCTAAACACTTTTAGCAAGATGGTAAATACACTGCACACATCTGGGAGTGCATTAAGTATTTACTCTTTTTACTATTACTATTACTATTTTATAAAATGCATAAAGGTTAGAACTTAGAACCAATGAAACGCTCCACTTTCTGTCTGTAAACCACCAAGAAGTTAAAACCAAAGTGTTTTTTTTTTTGTTTCCATTTTTTTCAATTCACCTGCATCTTACTTATCTTCCTCACTTTCATTAGATGTCGTTTAACCTACATGAATAAGGAAACATCTCAAGTAAATGTAAAAGTTGAGAGTTTGTAAATATCTCTGAGAAGACTTTAAGTCTGGCATACATGCTGCTTAGGGGGCCCAAGATACTTACAAGCTTGGCTGTAAAATGTGGCGGAGGGCAGGGAACAGAAAAAGCACATCTCTGCTTCTTCCGCTTTGACCACAACTTCTGGCAAACAATACACATTAAGAAATCAAAATCATTTAAATCATAACTTTACCTAAATATCAGCTTCGGATTTCTTAAACACAGCACAACATGACAACACATTTTTATAAACAGATATTATGTTCAAGAAATTGGGCCTGGACCTCCACAGATACAATATATGGAGGTTTTCACCCAAACGGGTAAAACGTATTATCCATTGGAGAGTTTCTTTCATAAGTTATTCTCGATGAATGCTACATCACATCACGTCGTGTCACCCAGAAGTCCCACAGGAAAACATGAGACTTCCGGTTAACGCGATGCAATGGGAAGCAGTAAGTAGTCCTCGAAGCTATGTAGATACTTCAGTGGCAACCTGTAGCCTATATAAAGCAAGCATATATGTAGGGTACACATATGTATTTACTTTCTATTACCTTTGACACTGAGTTTGAAAAAAAAACAAGCAGCACATATAATCCATGTTTTTCACATATTTGGCCTCGATTTTACACTGTTAATATGATTTAATCTTTTAATTTAAAAAATATATCCACTATGTTCAAAACTTTTTTAGATGGTGATAGTGTATAAAAAAGCAGACTAAGGACCATGTTTTATTGGCTGGTTTAAATCTCATTACCTAAATTGCAAGATTGATCTCAATTAGCCATCAGAATTTATACTGCACAAATGGTTAAATTGCTCTTTCTACAGCTGTCATTTGAGCAAAATAGACTTTAGGTCCAACAACAATGCACACAAAAGGGGCTTCCAGCCCCCCCCCCCCCCATGGGAGCACAGACCAGGTTAGGTTAGATTAGAAGCATTAGATAGTTAAGCTTCCCAAATTGAGGCGTCCTGGGGTACTATTATCAACACACCAATCAACCAATCAATCGCTCAACATGCAATGAATCACAGTAAACCAAGTGAATAGTAGTTTCCCCTGCAGAAGAGCCAATGACTATATGCAAACCAAAGTTCTCCTTTAAGATCTGTCAAGGGAAACCAATTCTGAATTAGAGAGTTCACATTTAACCATGACTGGAGCACCTAAAAACATTAAGAGGATAAAGATAAGAAAATGAATAGCAGTAATATCTATAAGAAGTCTAAAACTATAACAAATTAATTAAAATATATACCTATTAACCGTCATTTTGATCCTGATTTACTAAACTTATGGCTAATCATTTAGTTTAGCGCTGACCGGATGCGTAGTGTGATGCAAGTGTTTAATACCACAGCGATCTGAGCTATATTGCACTGGTGAACATGGGGAACAACTTACTTTTGGCTACCATTTTGCTTTGTCTTTGCTGCAGTTCACTGGTCAAATTGTTTGGTATTATTGAGTGAAAAGGGTGTGCATGACAACGGGCAAACTGCTGGGTGCATTTTGCTTTGACAAAACCAGACATCATGCTTAAATCCTGCTTACAGCTTATGGCAGCATGGAATGGATCTCAGAATGTATATGTGGCTTCTCTGCAGTGTCTGGGGTGTTTGGGAAGCCTCAAAATAGTTATATAAAAAATAGTTATATAAAAAATAATGTGAAAAACGTTTAATTAGTTGTTTCCCCAAAACTATTTATCGCTCTGACCCTCAAGCTTGATGTATTAGTAAAAGATGCAAAAATTAAATAAATATATATTCTCACTGAAAATAACATTGATTTCTATGGGGTTAGCAACTGTTACATTAGCATATGTGGCATTCACAAATGTGGTATTCACTCTTAGGACCCCATGCATCAGCAAGGCTGCTAGCTTTTTTTTGCCCATTTAAATAGGCTTAACCCTAACTGCTGTGCATATATGCATTATTAGACCAACGTGTGTCTCGTTAAAAGAGACTCCCTGGTTTCAAATCATTGAGAGCCTCATAAGGTTGTGTCACAAAAAACATTGTCCATAAGTGGCTGTAGTTTTTTTTAGACTATAGGTCACACATCTGCTACTTTGGGGCAGAAGGCAGGATGCTACACTGCATTTGTTACAGGAAGACATCTGTATTGCTTCATATTTAGTAGTTCTAAAGATAATAAAAATATATCCGACCTAACCACCACAAAAAGGCTCTACTCAATCACAAAATTGTAGAGCTTTTTTAAATGATTTTTATTTATACTTTGTTGTGCACGTGAGTTGGAGAGGCCCTCAATTCACTGGTATTAATTAAATGTTTAAGAAGCTCTTAAAACTGTTTAATGAATTAGCTCAGTCTTAATGGCATTATTGCTACTTAATGAATTGTGTGTAAAAAGACATGTATCTAAAACATTGCACCATGTCATTCTTCAAATGAAAGAGTTGATTTCTTTTGTTCTCTGACATTAAAGTGCCGTCCTATTGCAGCATGATGAAAATATCAGGGGCATGAGGTACAGAATGAGCAAATTAAAGCTGACACGAATTGGTGTTTCCACCATGGGAGATCACCTGTCAAAGATGGCCAAACAATTCATAACACAGATCTATATTCCTCTCCGCTGTGTTTATCCAGGGATCAGCTGAAATAAAAGATAAGGATAAAGGACTACTTCTGAAAATGAAGTGCCTAAAGGCTAAGTTTATTTCTCACTCAGTTGGTCAGCGTGACCTTTCAAATAGCCCTGGGAGAATAAAACCAACAAACACAAACTACATTAGTCACCCTAAGCCAAATCTGATATCTGAGTGACAGTAATGACAGCTTCACTAGGACCCTGAATTACAGACTTATTAATTGCGGATGCTGTGTGACATTCAGAAACAAAAGATATTTCAGTAACTTAATGCAATAACAATGCCAGAAACATATTTACTTGTGTCATTAACCATATTTATAGAAATACAAACTTTAAAACGTCTACATGAAAACAAATTTAAAATTAAAGTAATCCACTGAGAAGTCCTGTTGGTGTTCAAGGGGACAAGTGATGGGTAACTAAGGGCACATGGATCAAAGATCTGTCAAGGATCAGAATTAATAACTTTAAAATGATCTTTCTACCCAAACGTTTGTACCTTTATCAGGCCTCCCCGGTGGTGGTACCTGGATCACACTTCAAGGCGGTGGACACACTTATTTTCAGCTTCCTTTGGGGCCAGTTTGCAACCGATAATAAACAGAGGGTTAATAATATCTCAGGTATCAGAGGGGGCCTAGCGGTTCTGAATATGCTTATGTATTTTTATGCTACACAACTCCTGTATGCACATTGGTGGATATGCCTTCCTAGGCATAATCCGGTAATTTTGCTTGAGAAGGCCTTGCTAGGTTCTGGTGAGGGGCTGTCAGCCTTAGTTTATAGAGGGGTGGAGAAGGCACTGGGGGTAACAGTATGTATGTATGTGTAATATCTGGAGCAGAGTGGCCAGGTTGGGAGAAGGGACCAAAGCAGGACTGGCTTGGTCTCCGTTCACCCCACTCTGGGGTAATCTCAAACTACCGGAGCTTAACACCATGATGGACACGCAGTTCTGGGGGTGAAGATGGGTGTGGGTGCTGGGCCAGTTATACATCTCAGGTAACCTCATGTCATTTGAACAGGTTAGAGAGAAGTTACAGCTGTCACCGAGGGAATTTTTCAGGTAATTCTTCAACCACGCCCTGCAGACCCAGTTCCCCAGGGAAGGACCGAGGTTTTAGGAGTCAACCGTAGAAAGCACAATCAGGACAACTAGCTTGACAAAACCCACCTCATCACTATATAAAACACTTATGGGATACCTGAATTCCCCCTGGGAGAGGGTTGAGGCTAAGTGGCAGTAGTTAGATCCGAGCTTGGACCGGGATGATTGGGATGAAGTAATGAATAATGTTCACACATCCGTATGTGGCAGGGACAGCAACTCATGGATACATATGTTTTGTATTTTTTATAGTTTTGGAGCGCTTTTGGGGAAAGGTGATGAGAATAGTGAGTAAAGTTGTGAGGTTTCAGGTCCAGGGATCACTGATTAATCAAAAATTGCCCTTTTATAAATTGACTTATACTGCCAGGGGGGCTCCCTATAAATTTGGTAAAATTTGGGACCCATGGTTGCAATGTGCGGCATCGGGCGATGAGCAGGAATAGACAGTAGAGGGGAGTAGGGTTTGGGACTGCACCCCACCTCATCAGGGATCCTGGGAGTAGGCTAGCTTTGGATGGCTCGGGTCTGACTAGGCCTAACGATAGACATTGGAGGACTTTAGGCTATGGGAGTGTCTAGTATCTCCCTTTTTTCTCTTTTTAGTGTGGGCTCTCCTTCCCTCTTTTGCAGGACAGACGTGCAAGATCTCAGCTGGATAGGCTATTGCCTGAGCCTTTGCATGAATGCGAGTGAATGGGTGTTTAAATGTGTTAGGTTGCGTTGGTGTAGGCTGGTGCCGGCCGCACCGCGTTTGTGTAATGTTGTTGTACTTTTTAAAAAAAAAGTCCTTGCCCAGATCACACCATTGATCATAAATGCACTACTATTAGTTTAATGAGGGCTAGCTAAAAGTTTTGTTTCTCTCTTAAAGGGGCACTCTCGCAGAAAAATGGGTCAATTATAAAAATTCATATAAATATGCTAGAGGATGGGAGAAGAGGTCACTTGTATACCCAACCAGGCTTGTTTTTTTATTTTAATGAAAGAGAGGGGAAATCAGGGGTGATTTTTGTTATTTCTATCAGGAGAATAAAACCACAAGCTTGGCTGGAGTTTTATTCAGTTTGGGTGTATAAGTGACCTCTCCTCTCATTAGCCAATGTGCTTATATGCATTTTTAATATTACACAATTTCATGATAGTGCTCCTTTAGTGCTGTCATTGGATCCTTATTATATCAGCTTATTATATCAGCTGCTGGTTCCTGGGTGCATCCTTAAATAAAATGGAGAGGGGATCCTTAAAGAATGAGGGGAGAGCTGTGCCAGCAGCAGCCCACACCAAACTGATAAATGCCTCAGACACACGGGCAGCTTGTGTATTATGTTATATAAACACACACACTGAAAAACCTGCTGCTAGAGGCATTGTGTGTGTGTGTGTGTGTGAGTGTGGGGGGAAGCTGTAACAATGTTTCTTTATCACTGTTCACTACAGAATCTGGATTTGCCACACACCATTCAGTCAGTGTGAACACATGTATCTTCAAAAATGATACAGTTCTTTCAGCTGTGCAGCAGATCAATGAGTTATCACAGCTGATGGCTTTATCATATATGAGATGTGAGGTAATTTTGACTGTGGGATTGGGTTTTTCAGCAGCTGGATTCATGTATGCGGCAAGATGGTCGCTCCCATTCAGTTATGCAGCACAGAATCTGCCTGCTATTCCATAACATCTGCATGGATTCAAGCACTCTCAAATAGTTCATGTCCCTGATTGGGGCTTTAGGGGTGCAATGTTTACATAGGCTACTTGCAGATGAGTTTTTTTACTGTGTAATTGAAGCAGGCAAAAATCCCCACCCTTTACTCCACTCATCCCCCACCCTAAGTATCTGGAGGCATCCATAGTCCTTCAGTGTTGCTCAGTTTCTAAATAACTGGTCTTGTCTGCCCATACTAGCCCCACCCACACAACAAATTTGAAATGAGTGATTGGCTAATCTTCTTCTGTCTGAGTCACGCTCCCACCCCTAGCCTAACTGAATAGCTGGGCGCTCGAACATGCCTCATCCCATAGATGCCGGTGATGCAGCCCAAGCCCGGGGAAGCGCTGTGGTACAGCAATTCCATGGAGTTTCACATGGAGGGGGAATAACATATAAGGATGCCTTGGGGATAGGAAATTGACCAGCCAAAGAGGGGTTTGGTCCTCTTTAATATCAGCATCAGGGGTTATTTAGGATCTCTCTGCCCAGAAAGAATAACTGGACTTACATCTAGATTTCCTTAGTGATGGGATATGGTAACTGCGAAAATGGGAAAGGGAATAGTTGAAATAATGAAAATAATGGATAAACTTCTTGGCTCTCTGGATGCCATCCTGCAATAGTAGAGGATTTTAACTGGAACCAGCCGAGACCCAATGATTCCCTCTGCTGTTTTGGTTACTCTGTTCATCTCCAACTATTACTCATCCACACTCCTAGTTACAGCCTGCACAATACTAACAGCCAGTAAATAACAGCACCCTATGGGCTATGCAGGAAACTCTCTTAAACTTTGCTACATAGCCCATAGGGTGCTGTTATTTCCATTTTTTGTTTAAAAAACCTCTTCGGCAAAATTAAATACCTCACCTGTTCAGATGTAGGTGAGTTTTTTGGGGGAAAAAACAAAACTATTTTTTTATTTGCAATTTGTAAGTAAACAAAGGTACAGGTTTCATGTTACATTCAAAACACACCAAAGTTAAACTTGGTTCTCGAAATAGCATTTTGCAGCCTTGGTACATGCATTCTGCTGCCAGCCAAGAGGGAGAAGGCTCCCTTGTTGAATGGCAGCATGGGACACATCGGGTCTTATGTGTGTCGGGGGCTAGATGGAAGCAGCAATAAACAGGACTGCTGAATTCCAAGTTTTACTAGGGACAAGGATGGGGATGAGCAAATAAGTTATGTTTTTTCTGGACTGGCCTGCTGCAGCCAATGCATAAAAACACTATACACCATGGGTCCTCCACCTTCGTTTTCCAAGATATTGGAAGATATTGGAAAAACATAGTGCATGCTGATACCCTACCCCATGCAATACTGTTATCCTAGCCTCCAAGGGGTGAAATGGTATAATCAGGCAGGCTTACCAGTCTCTGCATCCTAGCTTCCATCCTCCTTGCTCCCTATGATACAGGCAGGGATAGTGGGAACTGAGCTGGCACATTTGTCTCTCTTCCCACCTCCGTTTTAAATGCCATGCATCATTGAAAATGCCCCATCTTGGGCACCAGATACGGGCTACAGGTGTTCTAGTCTGACAGACAGCAGTGGTCCATGAGCCACATGTGTGAATGCCTGCTATGCACCAATATGAGACTGGGTCCCCTGAACTGAGAAGAGCTGAAGAAGCAGAAAGGGTGCAATATTCTGCAGCAGATTCAAGGTGACTATTGTTGATTTGACTAAAGATACCCGTAAATATGTTTTCAATACAATTTCAAAACAATACAAATAGAATTGTATTTATTTTGCATGGTGTTCCTTTTTAATGTTTTATGAGTTTACTTTCCGATTTTTTCAGCATCCTGTGCACTTGTCACAAATGAATCATGTTTACTTCCAACTAAAAATAATTTTAGGCAAGTCGTCTTGAGGTCTCTCACATTAATGATAAAATTGTTTTTATCAGCTTCCTAAACATGAAAATGATATCATCCCGCTTTATCAAACATGCCTACAATATTAAATAAATATTCAGATGTGTTTATATTTATTTTAATCAACGTCATTAATATTAATTGGCTGCTATGATTAATGATGTCAGCTAATCTCTCTGTAGGATGTCAGAGGAACGTTTTTATATCAGAAGATTCTATTGCAGGCTATGTGTAAAGAGCAAAATAGAAGATTTGTACATTAATATGACTATGGGGGATTGTGTATGCTAGTTACAACCCAGTGCCGCTGCCAATTTTAAATGTGCAATGAGCAGTGCTATTTTTATCTACTGGATTATCAGACATCCATCACTGTGCCATGTCTCTCCATTGTTTCTGCATGTTCTGATTTGTTATCTTTCATTTGATAAGATACAGTATATAAGAAAGATTGGAACAGAAATATGTTCTTATACCTTCATTGAATATTTTAGATTCTGCAGCTGTCACAGGGAACCTTTATTTGACTATTTTGTTCTCAAATAATTAATTAATGAAAGTATCATGTTTAATTCTAACAGTATTGCTACACAGTTTTGGTTTTATAGTTAGAGCCAAGTGATACCCTATACAGTAGCAGTTACACCTATTTGCTATAGTATAAGCAGTTAGTGCAGGCCATCATCCATAAGGTTCAGGGCAACAGGGGCTTCATTGCACACACAGAAGTAGGGCTGTATTGAAATTAATAAACTGTTTCCTAGTTCTGCTTTAAAGAGAGCTTATTACATAATGAGAACCCTGGTTCATTGGCATGGTGTCCTCTGCTGCTTGTAAATCCCCCCACCCACCGGTGCACAGTTCTTTAGAAAATGGCCAACCTGTTACACCTCCAGGCCTAGGGAGCAAGCTCTCCCACTATCATTGCCAGCATCCCAAGATTCTGCATGCTGGTCCTCTTCCAGTAGCACACCATTGAAGCTCAAGCTGCAGGCATGATGGCATCATTGCTGGCAGAAGAGCTCTCACTGTTGGACCATGGGGTGAATGCACAATATAGGTCCTTTTTATAACTGACCTACATTCTAGCAAGTCTGGAGTCGTGCATAAGATACGTATGTGAAACTAACAAAAAGTGTTGGGGAACCCTGCACTATGATGTTTAGAGATGTGCTGTTTCTGAGGGTCAGATTTGGAGACACAGTCAGGAGAGACAGATGGACAGGTCTAAAACATGTATGGTAAGTGGTACAATGGCAGAACAGGTAAAGGTCTGCAACTTTTTTTTGTTTCAGTTAATTACTGGATGCATTTTAATGTCCATATGGTCAATATGATCCTATTTAAAATGTGTTGTTTCTCTAGCTGAACAAATGGTTTCCTTATTATATACAGATCTCTGGCTGACATCAGCCAGTGAGTGATGGGGTGCCAGCTCCCCACTAAGCTCTGCAGCTGATTGACACAGCAAGTAGCTAGTGATCATTCCAGTGGACTTTAAGAGTCTTATGGAAATGCCTTTCCCAAAAGCTTTCCTGCGTGAATCAATATATCTTCTTAGAACTTTCCTAATCTCAAAAAAGCTTGTATACAAGTTGTTTTTCTATTGATCAATTTAAATTCAGTTTCAATCCTTAGACCGGAGGGATAAAAGAGGATAGATCAATTTATGATCTTTGGCCATTTGCAATAGATCTTTTCTTTATCGGAGATGATCGAATCTCTATTGATCTTATTCATCAAAAGGTAATTGGTGTGTGTCTGGCAGTGCTGAAAATCCACTGGCCTCCATCTATCTTTAAAGGCCCTTTTTAGTATAGCATTATAGCTGCTTTGCAAATACAGCTTCCTGAGCTCCCTGAGTACAGATCTTTGTTCTAGGCAATATAATAAATACTTTACATTGAACTGTGTATAAAAGTATAATCAATATGTACCCACACCTCAGCTGTAATTTGGTTAAATACTTTTCTTATGTTCTATAACATCCATTAAACATAGTATCAAGGTACAGTAACTAAATCTGCAAAAAGCTTCATTTACATATAATCACCAACTGGACCATGGAAATGAATCATATTAGACAGGGTACAGTAAGTAAATCTGCAAAAAGCTCCATTTACATATAATTACCAACTGGGCCATGGAAATGGATCATATTAGAGATCATCTTGTATGGTCTTTGGCAAACACACTGAAAAGCTCGTCATCTTGCTACATACATCTCACATCTAGTCATGGAAAGGACATATCTGACCTACATAGGAATTTATTGCGATAAGGAGTAATTGCTGGTGATATTTTAAAGCATAATTTCCTTTACTAAAATGACTATATTGTGGCAATAGTGCAAACACCTTAAGCCAGGGTTTCCATTACCATATTAAATGCAGCAAACTTAAGAGAATTTACTCAAACATCAACGTAAGCTGTGAGTCAGCTATAAGCTGTTTTCATTGTAATAGTAGGCTTGTGGCTGCACCACAATGTAACAACAGCAGGGTACAGTTGCTGTTACATTGTAAGTTAGCTACAAATCTGGCTATTTACAATGTAACACAAGAAGAAGCTGTCTAGCTTTTGGCAAAGTAACAGCGGGGACGCTCTCCTGCTTGTAACAGTGTACAGCGTGAGAGAGAGGGGCAGCAGCAGTTAAAAAAAACCTGAGTTAAAATAATATAATAGTACCTTATAGCATCTAATCTGTACCGACCTGTTGTTTTTGTTTCTGTTATACTGTACATTTTATTTTCAAAGAAAGAAGAAAAGAAAAGTGGCTAGATGCTGGGGCTGATTTATAAATACTGTATCAGTGCTGTACCAGTACACCCTGGCACACAATGATTACATGACAGTGCACCATATATCTATCTATTCTACACTTGGCACGTCTGGCGCTGGACCGTCGGTGAGGGGAGGTTTTTTTTTCCTATGTAACCATTATCCTGCATTAGCGCCAGGGGAGGGTGGTAGGACAAGGGGGTTACCTCGAGACTGGCATCTGCTTTAAAGTGGACAAAAACCCAGGATTTGGACTATCCTGGGTTTTGGTCCTTTCCCCGGGGCACCCTGCCCTGCTGTGTGAAACCCCCCAAATCGCCGCAGCCAACTCACCTCTTCCCAGTCCTACGGAGCGTCTAAGAGCAGCGGCTCTGATAGCCAAATCCTCTGCTTCCCTTTACAGTACGCATGACCGTGCCAGGCATTAGGGAATGGCCACTGCTCTTAGACGAGCTGTGGGACCGGGAAGAAGTGAGTTGGCTGCAGCGTCCTGGGGGGTTTCATACATCAGGGCACCCCCGACCCAGGATAGTCAGTAGTTAAATATGACTCTCCTATATTGGTACATTCAGGCATAGGCTATGTACAGCCAAATTTAATAAGAAGACCACCTAATGAAGATTATTATGCTCATTAAAAATGACAGTGGCCCATATTATGCAAATCAAGCATATTCAGAGCAAAATTAGATGTCTCCTTTATCACCAATAATGGTAATAGGTAATAGATGGTAATAGTAAGTAATGGCATATGTCCCCTTTAGACAAATACAGGAAAAGGTGATGTAAACCTCAGTAATAACAGTATAATATAACATTAAATTATGTAAGTGAATTATTATAAAACTATAGGCAATTCACTGTTACAATAAAGAGAACCGTAAGCCAAAATCTGGAAAATAATTATTGATGCTAGGTGAGGATTCTTCTTTCACCCTGAAAACACATTGTATTGACAAAAAGAAACTCGTCATTATATATTATTATATACTGATGCATTACACACATAATACATGTTTTACCATTTTTAAATAGCAATGTTTATCTTCTTTCACTCTAAAAATACATTACAGGTAAAGGGGCCTTACAAAAACATAGAACTGACTGGTCTTAGAACCATAGACCGGATCAAACCAAACCAAATCCCTGATGTTTGCATCGATTAGAACTTTAACCCAAGTTTACGCAACATACATACCCTTAAAGCGCCTAACATTTTAACAATTCCAGCACATTTCCAGATGCATATAAGACAGTTCACCCTGAATAAGAGCCTATCTTGTATGTTTGCCCCACCCCGTAAATACATATTGCCCACATTAACAGTCATCCAACCTGCACCTATTGCGTTTTCTGAGCCTTTAAATATCCAAGATGGTACTTGCCGCTCTGCATTCTGGGATTGCTGTCCTCTTCCTGACCTCAGCTCTGCTCTGTCTGTGCAAAGCACAGCTATAACCCCCCCCCATGCTTTTTACCCCTCTTCTCCATATGTGTTGATTCTGAGGCAATATTGACGCCCATATCCTTGACTCCTGAACAGAGTTAAAGCCCAGTGAGGAGAAGAATGATAAGTGACCAAAAACTTTAAATATATTCATTTTAGATGCTCAGGAATGTTTTTTTAAGGGTTTAGGCTTTTCATTAATTGATGCCGAAGGTCCGATTTTAACAAATATGGCTGCTTCCTCAGACTTTGCTGATCATTCTCTTACTAGGTCAGGTTTGGTTTCTCTGTTAGAGACAGACTAACCCAGAATCATTACTTGGCCTTCAGAATACATTTTGAATAGACATGACTTATTTTTTTTAAAGAATTAAATGTGTCATTCAGCTAGCTGCACTTATGGCAGCTGAACAGTACATCTGCATAAAGCCTGCAAGAGCTTGGGACATAATGTATTCATATTGAACTTCCCTGTCTTCTACACTTTTGTATAATGAGATGCAAAAGAACCTCTATATTGTATTTGTCTGCCTCATAATGTGCCCCCACCCCCATAAGGTCACAGTGAATGGAATTATTTTAATTAAAGGTCCAATGGCAATTGATACATATAAATAAATGTTGTATACATTTTAATAATGGCATGCCTTACATTTGTCCCTAGTCTTTTTATACAATGCATGAAATGTGCTCCGTGCGAGCCAAAAGACGCGTGGGAAATCATAGCAGTGGAGGCAGAAAATAGTTACCTACATCAATCTCCATTGAGAAATAGGATTTCACATTTCTTACAATTCCAGTAGCAAATGAAGAAACATGTAACAATCATCAAAATGCTGGCAAAGTGTAGGGCTGAACGTAAGTGAAATCGTTTTACTAATGTAAGTCTTCATAGGTGAAAAAGTAAATGTTTTCTGATGATGATTATTTTTATATGTAAGCATCTATCATATTATCATCATCATCATCATCAATAATGGGTTAATAAAATACATTTTTTGAAGATGGGAAAGATTAAACTGCATAAAATGTCAGTAAAATTATTATTCTTTGTTTAATAGGAGGATCTGTAGCACTAAGCTTTCCAAACACTAGTGCCGTAGGGCACTAGATGATCTGCTTACCTGATGTCAGGAACCGCTTACCTGATCCCCGTTCTAGCGACGTCTCCAGGCGGCCAGCTGCAGCTGTCACTGTGCGGCGGCCGCGCCGAGCGGCGTCGGCTCGAGCAGCGTCGGCTCGAGCGGCGCCCAGCTCAGCCACGCCCCCCGCTTCCTCCTCCAGGAGACGTGCTCGCGCGCGGCCGCGAGCACGTATCTGTTATGCCCTCCGGCGGCGCTGTGCGGCGCGCACCCGACGGAGGATCAATTAAAGGGTTAATGAATCCTAGGGGATTGAGAGCTTCGCCCTCTTCTGCTCTGCAGCCAATTACCCTTGGAATCCTATGTGCTCCAATCAGTACACTGCTTCCCTCAGACCTGTTCCTATAAAGGCAATTCCCTCTCAGTTGTGAATTGCCTGTGATAGCGCTCAGAACCCTGTGTTACCTACTCCTGTGAAGTCTAGCCTGTTGCCGATTTGATTGTACGACCATTCTCGATCCTGAATCCTTGTTGCCGACCTCTGCCTGAATTGACGCCTCTCGATCCTGAATCCTTGTTGCCGACCTTTGCCTGAACTGACGCTTCTAGATCCTGATCCCCAGTTGCTGACCTCTGCCTGAACCCCGACTACGTCTTGCCTGACCCCTGGTGCCGCTACGATCTCTGCCTTCCCGTTATCGACCTATTGCCTGTCTCTGGACTTCCGTCACTCACGCTCTTGCTATTGGTTCTCCAGTCCTCCCACATATAAGCTTACATCCTTTGAGCCATTAAGTCCTGGGGGCAACCGATCCCGGGTAGGCGTATCTTGCGTCCCGGCAAGCGGGGGCTCCTACAGGTGAAGCTGGCTGTGGAGATTGGGGGTTGTGAGCTTATTAAGAGGGCTGGAGTTACCCCGAGCGTGACATTATCACAGGCCCAAAAATGGATGACCTGGTACAGCAGGTGCAAGCTATGGCCACAGCGATCAACCAACTCGCTCAAAGAGTGGCCACTCAGGAATCTCGTCAAGTGCCAACTTCCGCTGTACCACCTCATTTCTCCGAACCTAAGATTCCACTGCCTGAGAAATTTTTTGGAGAACGAGCAAAATTTTCCAATTTCAAGAATGCCTGCGAACTATATTTTAAGTTAAGACCTATCTCCTCTGGCACAGAGGTCCAACGAGTAGGCCTAGTTATTTCCTTGCTTCAAGGAGACCCACAGTCCTGGGCCTTTAGTTTACCGTCCCATGACATTGCTCTACAATCAGTGACTGCCTTCTTCAATGCTATGGGCGTTTTATACGCCGATCCAGATATACAGTCTACCACAGAGAATAGGCTTCGGGCCTTAAAACAAGGACGGAATTCGGCTGAAGACTACTGTGCTGAATTCCGCCGCTGGGCTATCGAAGCTAGGTGGAACGATCCAGCTTTGTGTAGTCAGTTCAGGGTGGGACTGTCGGATAGCATCAAGGATGCCTTAGTCAATTTTCCCCCGCCAGCGGACCTAGATCAATTAATGCAGGTCTCCATTAAAATAGACCGACGTCTTAGAGAAAGGGCCAGGGAGAGAGTCGGGGCTCCCACGTCCTTTAGACCAGTCCAGAGTCATAGATCCCCGGTTCCCCGTGGAGAAAATACCTCATCATCCTCCCAGGAAGAACCTATGCAATTAGGGAGAACCCGCTTATCCCAAGAGGAGAAACAGCGTAGGCGATCCGAGGGGTTATGCCTGTATTGCGGGAATTCTGGTAATTTTGCAGGGTCCTGTCCAAACAAGGGGAAACCGGCGGAAAACTTCCGCACCCAGACCAGGTAGAGAGTACTGATCTGGGTGAGTCAGTTTGTAACTCTCGCCAGAATAAGATGCTTGTACCTATTGATTTGTTTTGGGGGTCCTCTAAGCAGACAGTTTCCGCCTTCATAGACAGTGGTGCGGCTGGAAACTTTTTGGACAGGAGCATGATCTCCACCTTAGGGATCCCTGTAGTTCCTCTTGAAAGATCCCTACAAGTTTTAGCTATCAATGGAAAGGCAATCCAGGGAGGTCCTATAAATACCAAGACCCCACCTCTCAGACTAATTGTCGGCTCTTCTCACTCTGAATTCTTAGAATTCTTTATTTTTGATTGTCCGGAAACTCCGGTGGTTTTGGGATACCCCTGGTTGCAACTCCATAACCCGGTGTTAGATTGGCGGGCTGGGGAGTTGGTCAAGTGGAGTGACCACTGTAAAGGTCACTGTTTTAATACAGGCCTCAGAAGCGTTCAAGTCTTACCACAGGAATTACCTCAGCCATACGCTGATTGGATCGATGTATTCTCTGAACGCTCTGCTGATACTCTTCCTCCACATCGGTCCTATGACTGCCCCATTGACTTGCTGCCTGGCACAATTCCCCCGAGGGGAAAGATTTATAACCTTACCCTGCCCGAGGAGCAAGCAATGAGGGAGTATATTACCGAAAATCTTAGGAAAGGATTTATCCGTCCCTCTACCTCGCCTGCTGGGGCCGGGTTCTTTTTTGTAGAGAAAAAAGATGGTGGCTTGAGACCGTGCATAGATTATCGAGCCTTGAATAAGATCACTGTAAAAAACCGATACCCCTTACCCTTGATTGGGGATCTGTTCAATCAAGTCACAGGAGCTCGAATTTTCTCCAAATTGGATTTGAGAGGGGCTTACAATCTGATTCGCATCCGACAGGGGGACGAGTGGAAAACTGCATTTAATGTGAAGGATGGGCACTATGAGTACCTGGTCATGCCCTTCGGTCTTTGTAATGCGCCAGCCGTTTTCCAAGATTTTGTTAATGATATATTCAGGGAATATCTCGGTAGATTTGTAGTCATCTACTTGGATGATATTCTCATTTTTTCTAATTCTTTACCGGAGCACAGACACCATGTTAAGTTGGTGCTACAAAAATTAAGAGAGAACAACTTATTTGCTAAACTGTCTAAGTGTGTGTTTGAAGTCACTACAGTTCCCTTCCTAGGGTATGTTATTACCAACCAGGGTTTGGAGATGGACGCGGGGAAGGTTTCAGCAGTTCAGGATTGGGTCCAACCCAAAACTTTAAAGGAATTGCAACGTTTTCTAGGTTTTGCAAATTTTTATCGGCGTTTCATAAAAGGCTTTTCCCATGTTGTTGCACCCCTTACCAACCTTACCCGCAAGGGGGCTTTTACTGCTAACTGGTCCCCCTCTGCCTGTGAGGCCTTTCTAACCTTGAAACGGGCCTTTACTTCGGCACCTGTCTTAGTGCATCCAGATATTCATAAAGCTTTTATTATTGAAGTGGATGCTTCTGAGCTGGGAGTGGGTGCAGTTTTGTCACAATATTCTGGTAACCCTGAGCGTCTCCATCCATGCGCTTATTTTTCGCGTAAATTCAGTACCGCGGAACAAAATTATGATGTTGGCAATAGGGAACTATTAGCTATTAAACTGGCATTTGATGAATGGCGACACTGGTTGGAGGGTTCATTACATCCTATAACTGTGTATACTGATCATAAAAATCTCGAATACATAGGTTCTGCCAAGAGGCTGAACTCTCGTCAGGCACGTTGGGCATTATTCTTCTCGCGTTTCAATTTTATTATTACTTTCAAGCCGGGTGTAAAAAATACTAAAGCTGATGCTCTATCTCGCATGTTCGGTGAATGTAAGGATCGGGGTGATTCTGGTGAACCAATTTTACCCACAGGTTGTGTGGTGGGGGCGTTACTTCCTGATCTCTCCAATACCTTGGCGCCGTTTCAAGATGAATCTCCTAGTGATGTACCCTTGGGGTGCCAGTTTGTTCCGCCGCACCTGCGTTCGGATGTAATTCGCGAATTTCACGATGCCAAAACTGCTGGTCATTTGGGTAACCGTAAGACGTTTATGCTTGCCCGTCGTCATGTATGGTGGCCTACCATGAGACGCGATATCACTACCTTTATCGACGCTTGTGCTATTTGTGCTCGAAGTAAAGGAGTTCACAAGGCTCCTAGTGGCAGTTTGGTTCCTCTTGAAATTCCTGCTGAGCCATGGACCCATATTTCTATGGATTTTATTGTAGATTTGCCTCTCTCACATGGTAATACTGTCATTTGGGTGGTCGTAGATCGTTTCAGTAAGATGGCACATTTCGTTCCTTTGGCCAAACTTCCTTCTGCACCTGAGCTTTCGCGGCTGTTTACTTCACATATTTTTCGTATTCATGGTATTCCGTCCAATATAGTCTCTGATCGGGGTGTTCAATTTACTTCCCGTTTTTGGAAACACTTCTGTTCGCGGTTGGGAATACAGATCTCTCTTTCTTCTGCCTACCATCCCCAGACTAATGGGCAGACAGAAAGAACTAATCAAACTTTGGAACAATACTTAAGGTGTTATGTTTCTGATGCCCAAGAACAATGGGCGGAATTTATTGATTTCGCCGAGTTTGCTTACAATAACGCGCCTAGTGAGAGTACCAAGGTATCTCCTTTTTATTGTAACTTAGGGAAAAATCCTAGAGCTTCTTCCCTTTCAGGGTCACCTTCCAATCTGCCGGCGTTGGAGGAGTGGCTTCAAGAACGGAAGAATATCTGGACACACGTTCAGGAGATTCTTAAGACCACTGGTTTGAGGTATAAGAAATTTGCCGACCGCCGCAGATCACAGGAACCTACTCTTCGAGTAGGCGATCTAGTTTGGGTCTCCACTAAAAATATTGCGCTCCGTCAGCCATCTAGCAAATTAGGTCCAAAATTTATTGGTCCTTTTCCAATCGTCAAGAAGTTGAATAATGTGTCTTTTAAAGTTCAACTCCCGCCAACTATGAAAATACCTAATTCCTTTCACGTTTCACTGTTAAAACCGGCGAAGAATGCTCCTCTTGCTGGTCCTGCACCAATTCTTCTTAATAATGAGCCCGAGTATGAAGTGAATAAGATCTTGGATTCACGTAAAGTGCGTAATTCTTTACAGTATTTGGTGGATTGGGTTGGCTATGGTCCGGAGGAAAGATGCTGGGTGGCAGCGAGGAATGTTCATGCCAAGGCTCTTGTAAGAAGGTTCCATCGTGACAATCCAGGGAAACCGGGTGAGGGTCCGGAGGCCCCTCGTGAAGGGGGGGGTAGTGTCAGGAACCGCTTACCTGATCCCCGTTCTAGCGACGTCTCCAGGCGGCCAGCTGCAGCTGTCACTGTGCGGCGGCCGCGCCGAGCGGCGTCGGCTCGAGCAGCGTCGGCTCGAGCGGCGCCCAGCTCAGCCACGCCCCCCGCTTCCTCCTCCAGGAGACGTGCTCGCGCGCGGCCGCGAGCACGTATCTGTTATGCCCTCCGGCGGCGCTGTGCGGCGCGCACCCGACGGAGGATCAATTAAAGGGTTAATGAATCCTAGGGGATTGAGAGCTTCGCCCTCTTCTGCTCTGCAGCCAATTACCCTTGGAATCCTATGTGCTCCAATCAGTACACTGCTTCCCTCAGACCTGTTCCTATAAAGGCAATTCCCTCTCAGTTGTGAATTGCCTGTGATAGCGCTCAGAACCCTGTGTTACCTACTCCTGTGAAGTCTAGCCTGTTGCCGATTTGATTGTACGACCATTCTCGATCCTGAATCCTTGTTGCCGACCTCTGCCTGAATTGACGCCTCTCGATCCTGAATCCTTGTTGCCGACCTTTGCCTGAACTGACGCTTCTAGATCCTGATCCCCAGTTGCTGACCTCTGCCTGAACCCCGACTACGTCTTGCCTGACCCCTGGTGCCGCTACGATCTCTGCCTTCCCGTTATCGACCTATTGCCTGTCTCTGGACTTCCGTCACTCACGCTCTTGCTATTGGTTCTCCAGTCCTCCCACATATAAGCTTACATCCTTTGAGCCATTAAGTCCTGGGGGCAACCGATCCCGGGTAGGCGTATCTTGCGTCCCGGCAAGCGGGGGCTCCTACAGGTGAAGCTGGCTGTGGAGATTGGGGGTTGTGAGCTTATTAAGAGGGCTGGAGTTACCCCGAGCGTGACACCTGACACTTCCATGCCCCAGGAACTTCCATGTATGGAGGCACCTATTATTTTCAATGGAAGCCATACACAGGGCACGCACCACCCCCCAGCCAGAACTAGGAAGCTTGGCTTCCCAAACGGGGGCTGAGGTAGACAGATCAGATCAGCATGGTAGCAGGGACAGGTAAGCAGATTGTCACTGTAAATCTTACCTACTATGGAGATCTGTTTTTGGACCTCAGGTGCACACCAACTGGTTTCTGGACAGTGGCATCTCTACCTCAGAAAGGCAGAGAACCCTGAGATAGTGCCTAGCATACCCCCCTGCACACAGTGATTGAAGCTGTTTACCCCTACACTGTGTCAGTAAGCCAGCAAACAAGTTTGTGAAGTTTGTGTCTTGATGCAGCTGTAGACCTAATTAATCGCTTTCGTTTTTTTTGCTCAGATGCTGTCTGCGAGAACATTTTAGGATTTATAGCACAATGTTGAGGCTAAATAATGTAGACTGTCCAGATCACCCTAAAACATAACTTTCACTAAGTAGATTTAAAACATACGTGCCCAGTGAAAAGATGTGTGAAGGCTGCTTGTCCCTATGTAGGTGACGCGTTTCGGTGTTATAAACCCCTTAGTCTTACTAGCATACTCTTAGGATCTGCAGACATCCTTCCTTGCTCCCAGGGGTCCTATGATGGGAATTTCAGAGCTGTTATAATTTTTCAAGTTTAGGGTTAATGTAGAGTTGGGCCGGTGGAGAAACATATTGGCTTACCTCTGTTGGCAGCTTCCACCACTGCACTTGGTTTCACAGCCTCTCTGAACAGTATGAGTTTTATTCCTACATCTTTGGAGGGGGGGTGGCCATTTGTGTGGGGCAAGTATATTAATTGGGGCAGGGGAATATGCACGCACACTGAACTCCAGCCCTGTATCCAGCCCCACCGACTTCAGGGGCTGGATACTGGTTTAAGGTGTGGGCCTTTTTCTCCCATTTATTACGTGAGTTTAATACCTATTTGGTGGGGGCAGAGCAGGGTTTTTTTTGCAGGAAGGGTCTGGAGTGGCTTTCAAATATTTTATGATTTTATGATTTTATGAAGTGATAAGGCTGCTACACCTTTCACCTTGAACGTGGAAAGGTTGGGGACCCCTGTTTTAGTTAATAAACTGGGACTAGTATGTTAGACATTGACAAAAAGGTAACTACATGTTATACTTCGCCTCATTCTTTGCCATTCTAAAACAGAATGTTTTATCTCTTTATGAATATATGAAATGCAGATTTGTGAGGCGATTGTATTGTAAAATAAGGTTTAATGTTTAATTCATTTGTTACTGTAAATAGCTCTCCTAATAAAACACATTCTGTAGGTACGTCATGCTCAAACTGAAGATACTTTTTTGCAACTTTTATTCACTTTTTGAAAAGATCACAGGATATAGTTTTAGAATATGATCAAACCACGGCTGTACTGCTGCCCTCTGCTATGACCCTATCTTCTGTGGAAAATTGGCTAAATCCTTTCAGGATAGGATAGGACTGAGTGAAATCACATTTCTGCTCTCGTTTGATTTAATGTACACTTTAATCCCTGCCACTGCCATTCCCCTAGGCAAACATACATATGCTATAAGGCAATGTTCGTGGGATAGAACTCCTCCATATGAGATATGCTTTAACATCACATTAATGGAACATCTTTCATGCAACTATGACCCTCCATTCCTGTTTTAGTTAAGAGGTCTCTGTAAAGAAATCAGCCGCATTTCAGAAAAACAAGGCATATTACCAGTAGGTTTTAAATGTCAGTCTATGCTAAGGCTCAAGATGTTGACCTTTGAAGTGTGAGATAGCAGAGCTTTAATAATTTCTGCTCATAGATTTACCAATAATTATGGCAGCAGCATAAGAAAATAATGTTTTTTGTGTACGTCTAGAAAAATGATGGTTATAGATATGTTACTGTATAATTGGTCTATAGGTCTATTTTTTTGTTTTATAATGAACTACTAAGATCTGATAACGCACAAACGATTGCAACTATCCACAGCCAATCAGTTGTGACATTTCTTCAAAATAATAGGGCTGGATTCATACCATGGGCTTCTGCAGGTTGTATTTCCCCCTTTTACCTTATTAAATAAGACTCTAGACTCATAAGTGTTACTAAAACAGGACAATTCTTTTGCCTTTCAAAAGGCATTTGAAAATGTCAACACATAACATTTACAGATCTGCCTTTGTTAAAAATGTTTTTTTTTTTTACTATCCCGTCAAACAGAGTCAGCCTTAAAAATACATTTCAAATAAATAGATATACATCACTTTTAATGAGACAAGCTGAATTTATCTTTTCAAAGCTTGTTATAGTAAAATAATTAGCTATTCAAAAAGACATGGAAAACATACGGCAGCTTTGCATCGTTAGCCACTAAACTTTAATTGGAATGCTATGACGAAGTGGTAAACTTCAGTTATTTGATAGTTACTTAATGTGTATGAGAAATACACCAAATGATAAGTAGTAATTAATAAGCTGTAATAGGCGATGCAACCATTTTAATAACAGTGTTAATGATTTGGCTTCATGCCAAGTTAAGATTACCCATTAAAAAAATAAGGGTCAGTGTTGATGGTATAGGACTAGGTAATAAAACACATTTAATAATGAGGGATTAGTGTCATATAAGCGATTACTAGTGACAAAACATTAAAATGTCAGGATTTTTAGCTTATGTCCGCTTCTGCGCTTTACCTGTAAGAGCCGCTGCCATTTCAAAATCATTGTGCAAAAAACAAAATGAAGGACCTTTGCCATAATAGAATGGGAAATATTTTCAGCATGTGTAATATCAGGTAGTTCAATCAACTCCCAATATATTCTAATCAAGCCTCTTGTTTAGTGTACATCTCAAAAATATAGGCTAGAAAAAGTCAAATATGTCTTTCCATAAACAATCCTGATATTATACTACTACCCATATGGATTCACTTTACTTCTTTAACTGCTCTATTTGATAACATACTGCTGTCAGTCACTGCGTACTTTTTTTAAGTCAGATATGTTCATCATCTTATTCACTAAAGTTTAAAAACGGCTCCACAGAATAAACAGCAGCAATAATATTAAGTATTATTTGCACATTATTGTGATGACTAGTAGGGATGAGCGAACCGATTCGGATGAACCGGAATTCGCTTCGAATTTCAGGGAAAATTCGATTCGGCACGAACCCGAATTTTTTTTGGTTCGTGCCGATCGAATTTTCCCTGAAATAAAAAAAAAAAATGCCGGCATGGTGGGAGCGGGCAGGCCGGCTACGCTGTCAGCGGGTCAGAGGGTGCCCGCTCCCACCATGCCGGCATTTTTTTAAAAAGCAAACACTTACCTGCATGGTCGGAGCGTGGAGGCCGGCGCCGCTCTCAGGCGCCCTCTGATGACCCGTCCTCTGATGCCGCGTCCTCTGATGACAGCTGAGAGTGGCGCCGGCCTCCACGCTCCGACCATGCAAGTGTTTGCTTTAAAAAAAAATGCCGGCATGGTGGGAGCGGGCAGGCCGGCTGCGCTGTCAGCGGGCCGGCTTCCGCCACCCGCTGACAGCGTAGCCGGCCTGCCCGCTCCCACCATGCCGGCATTTTTTTTTCAGATGAGCGATTCGTGAAAGTTCGATTCGGGCGAACCCGAATTTCTTGTGGAAATTCGGCGAATCGCCCGAATCGAACTTTCAAGAAGTTCGCTCATCTCTAATGACTAGCATATGCATACAATATGGATATCTCAGGACTGGAAATGTGAATTGTGATGGCGACCTCACAGTTGTATTCATCTTCAGTCCTCATGAGACAATCTGGCCTAGTTTAAAATTTGAATAACCAAAATACAAATAGCTTGTATTGAGCTTTAGCTTGTTTTTTTTTTAGTTAAAACAGACCAACATTTAGTTAGCTGTATTTACATGTTATGATTTTTTTAAGCACCCCCCTCTCATGACTACTAGTTTGGCACACCAGACATAAGAGCTGTAATCCTCAAGGCTTGGAATCTTTTGGCTGTGACTGCATGCCAGCCTTTATGACCTTTGGCTCATGCCTGTGATCACTGGGCTCTGCCTCTGGTGCCTGGGGGGGGGCAGGTCCCATATCACATGCTGGACAAGGGGCTTACCATTTATTTTAAAGTGGAATAGGGGTCCCTGAGGCTCCTTACCAGTTCACAGGTAGTGTGATATACTAAATAAAACAAATCTCCTTATTAAAAATAAATACAACTCATAGTAGAACCTATTGGGAGAGGGGGAATGAAGCTTTTAAATTATGAAAAAAAAGGTCTAATGATTGTATCACCTCACATACTTTGAAAGAACATAAAGAGACTATTTAGCCAAACAGCCTGAACAAAGCTGCCACTACAGTTTACTGCATAAATCCAGAGGTGAAGGTAGTGACCAAGGTTTCCTTAAAGCACATAAAAATACAAGCCTTATTTAGGTCACTCCTTATTTAGGTCACTCCTTATTTAGGTCACTCCTTATTTAGGTCACTCCTTATTTAGGTCACTCCTTATTTTGGTCACTCCTTATTTTGGTCACTCCTTATTTTGGTCACTCCTTATTTTGGTCACTCCTTATTTAGGTCACTCCTTATTTAGGTCACTCCTTATTTAGGTCACTCCTTATTTAGGTAACTCCTTATTTTGGTCACTCCTTATTTTGGTCACTCCTTATTTAGGTCACTCCTTATTTAGGTCACTCCTTATTTTGGTCACTCCTTATTTAGGTCACTCCTTATTTAGGTCACTCCTTATTTAGGTCACTCCTTATTTTGGTCACTCCTTATTTAGGTAACTCCTTATTTAGGTCACTCCTTATTTAGGTCACTCCTTATTTAGGTCACTCCTTATTTTGGTCACTCCTTATTTTGGTCACTCCTTATTTAGGTCACTCCTTATTTAGGTCACTCCTTATTTAGGTCACTCCTTATTTAGGTCACTCCTTATTTAGGTCACTCCTTATTTAGGTCACTCCTTATTTAGGTCACTCCTTATTTAGGTCACTCCTTATTTTGGTCACTCCTTATTTAGGTCACTCCTTATTTAGGTAACTCCTTCTATAAAAAGGTAAAAATGTACTTTTGTGAATCTGTAGTATTAAATCAAGGCAACTGAACGCGCTTTATTATATCATTAAAGAGGAAGTTTGGAGACTCTGGAGTCTAAAAGACTTCAGGGTCTTCTGAGTTCCACTCGCTGGAAGGAGCAGGCATGCTGCTGCTCGGCTCTGCTTGGCTGCTTAGCCATTCAGGCGGCTTAGTCGCCAGCAGAACTGAAGGGACCATGTGTGCAGGCCGCTCAGCCAGTCAGCCCCATGAGAGCACCAGGACGGCGAACAGGGGGAATACACGCAAATTTGGATGCCCTGCCTGAGAGGAACAACAAACAAGAAAGTGAAATTCCTGTGTGTTTTACTCTTCAAATAAAAATAAAATAATAATTATAATGGATGAATGAAAACCTTCATAGGCATTTTGCTTTGGTTTAGTTTTGGGACATAGGTGACATGCTGGAGAAGATCTGCCTTAAACCGGACCTTCAGCATGATTTAATGAAAAGCCCAAACCCTTAAGAAACTAATCCATGGGATCTAAAATTAATATATTTTACGTTTTTAGTCACTTACTTATTATTCTTTCACCATCGTGCTGCAACTCTGTTCAGGACTTTAGGATATGGGTACAGCCATCTTGACTCAAAAGCATCACACTTACTGAGGAGAGGAGAGTGGGATAAAATACAGGGGGGCGGGTTATAGCTGTGCTTTGCACAGGCAGAACAGAGCTGGGGTCAGGGAAAGGACAGCAATCCCAGAATGCAGAGCGACAGTCAGAAGACACTTTTTGTTTGCAGGCTGCCTCATGCTCCATGAGCCGCCATCTTGGATGTTTAAAGGCTCATAACATGCAGTAGATGCAGGTAGGATGATTTTTAATGTGGGCAATCTGTATGTACAGGGTGTGGAAAACATATAAGATAGACTCTTATTCAGGGTGAAGGTCCGCTTGAAGCTAAACATCACAGGGCTCAGGGTGTCTCTTTCTGGCTTCAGCTAGGCTCCTATTAGAAATAATAAGATGGTCTCTCGAGTGCTATAGAATGGGGGTCTCCGTTGAAAGAAGGAAAGGTAGGAATTATATCTAGGTTTTAGCACTAATAGGTTTATGAATGTGTATTCCTTTCAGAGGGTAAAACTTGTTGTTTCTTGAATGACAGGTACATCATTTATGGTGCTCTCACGTCTGATAATTTGGAGGTGGAGCAGTCATAGCGGGCCCACCTAACATCATGGGTCCCTGAGAGGCTGCTCCCCCTGCACCTTCTGTAGATAAATCTTTCATAAGTCACATGTGAATCAGCAGGGGAGGAATATCCAGCATTCACAAGCTCCCATTCTCTGAACAGCTTTTGGTAATGCAATAACAATAAAGAACACAAATATAGTTATACACAAAAACAACTCTGAATAATACAGTTTTAAATGTGGTCTTACATGTGTTAAAAAACAGGCACTGCAACATTTCTCTGTAAAAAGAAGAGTTGCACACTTGGATCCTAAATGTTGGACATTTTTCAACCATTGAAGCAAATGATTTGGAAAGAAGTCTGAGGGAAAAATGGTTATACATATCTTAAATCGATTAAAAAGAACAATGAAAACATTTGCTGCTTTGTGAATGACATAAAAGCAGCAACAACATTAGCATTTACACTGCATTAAGTCTCTACAACAGCATTCGAGACAGAATGCATGAGGTAAAAATGGCTGAAGTAAATCACAGATTAATGCGAAAAACACGGACGCTTCACTGAGAGAGAACCATGCAGAAATGAGAAGAGAACAGGTGCTGAACTAATGAGTCCAATCAGATGAAGGGGAAATGAAAATGTTTGGATCCTCTAATAAACATATTTAAATATTCCATGTGGGACCTCTTACGGATGGGGCAGTTCGTAACTTTTCCCATGTCTACATATATTGCAAGGTGACTAGCTTTTTACAACTAAGGGCCTTATTTATCAAGGGCTAGCGCCAGGTAGTGTCTGACGAGCGCCAGGTTCCGCCAGCTAACGGCGGCTACCGACTCAAGTACGCCCGGCGGCGGTCACAATGACGCATTTATCACGCTAAATGAGGCTAGCGCCGGCGAGAGCGACAGCTAGCGCGGGATTCATCATGTAGCTGACTGCAACGAACAGCGCCGCTGCTAATCCCATCACAGCGCCAGGTATGACCTGTCGCTCCCTGGCGATGTCCAATGCATTTCAATGGAGCAATCTTTAATTAATCCTAATTAATTGCTATTAATGTTTTTTTTTTTTTTTTTTTTAATGTCAAAAATTCTGTGACCACTTCTGCAATGTTAGGATTTTTTTTTAAGGTAAAAAAAATAAAATAAAAAAAAATGTGCAGAATTGATATTACAGGTCTGATATTAATGTATTCATATTACAAAATGTTTATAAAAACTTGTATAATTTTACTATCAAAAAATATGGTTGTTTGGGGGTTAAAAACTATTTTAAATCCATCGCCGCCAGCGCTCTGGGGTTTAAACAAGGAATTCTCAGCGCGAAAAAATTCGGAGCGTGATTTGTTAATGAATCTGCAGCAAGCCGTTCGCTCTGGCCATTCGTTGTCAGGCGCACCCATACAACGCTGAACCTGTGAAACAGCGACCCCTAACCCCGTATTCAACATTACCGCACACCGACTGAGTCGCTGTCAACCAGCAAACCCCGGCCAAACACAGCGAATACTAGCTGGCGCTGTGAAAATCACGCTACTGGCGCTCATCTGTCGCTACCTGGCGCTATTAATGAATCGGCCTCTATGTTTTTATGTGATACTCTTTAATGAAATGTTATCTGGTCTATTCTATTGCCTATTGAGGGGTTTATTTAAGAAACGCTAATGTAGTACCACGTAGCATCAGGTGAACGCCATATATGAAAACCATATATATACAAGTCAATCTGGTGAGCGCCTCTAATACCATCATGTAGCGTCACATGTATCACTAGCGGTGGCTCAGTGTAAAGCGCTGGCGCTGTATGTTGCACCTGTCGCTCAGTGTGGATAAATAGCGTTTTAATTAATTATTCTTCTCAATCTTAGGATCAAATGATTGTGTGACCTCTCAAGCCCAGCAACTAAACACTTTTATTTTTACATTTTGTTTTTTTTTTTTATGCAGAATTGTATGTGCAGGTCTGCCATTGCAGTGTCAGTGTCACAGTGTTAAAACAATGTCATTCCATATGTTTTTTCGCTCTGGTGCTGCTGTATATGTGTTGAGAAACAGACTTTTTTCATGTAGCATCCGGTGCTCAATGGTAGAGCGCCCAGCTTTAGAGCGCCAACGCTGGTTTTGTGCTTGATTCTCTTAAATATGAGCTTCAGCGCCGAGTGCTGGACACACTTAACTGGTGCTACTTATCGTTGGCTGCAGCGTTGTCCTGTTTTTATATGTGGTCTTGCTCTTGGCGGCTCCTCTGGGCGCTACATAAACATTGATTCAGGAAGAGAGCTTCTACAACGCCCTCCAGACATCACATTTATCTGCTGGACAGGATACTACAGCATCACTTGTCCAGCCGCTATGCTAGGTTACAGCACCAGACAACCGCTTGCAGCGTCTACTAGCGGGCGCTCTAAGACACGCTACATAGACACTCAAATGGCAATATTTGGCGCTAGTCTTAAATCAGCCTCCATGTCTGTGTGAGACCAGGCTGGTGATTGCATGTAAAACTTTATAGGGATTTGGTTACAGTATCATTACATTGCTCACCACACTTTATTAAATTTATTTTCCGCACTAAAAAACTGCTGCCATTTTCTTCTCCTCAACTGAAAAATCTCTCTGCCTCAAAACCCAGGTATAAAGGATATAAAAACATTTATTGTGTTAGGACTTGATGATAATGAAGATCAGCAGAGTTTAATAATGCTTGGCCAGACACCAAACCCTCACCTGAAATATTGGATCTGGAAATCAATATATGTATTATTGTCTTGTGTTTTTGCATGACATGTCATTCAGGGTGAACCATTAGTAGACCAAGGGCCTTATTTATGATGTGCAGCATTTAGCATTTTTCTTGTGGCTATAGCGCCAGTTGGCTGGCATTTTTGTATAATTTGGTGCTGCGCTGTGGACTACATCGGCGCTAGCAGCCGCTGCAAACAACAATAATTCGCTTTGTTTATTTAACTAGGTATTGGCTGGTCAATGTCAGCGCCTGTTGGACACATCTGCCGATTATCCCAGCGCCAGTGAGCGCCATTATTCCAACTGGCACTGCTTCGACTAGAGCACCTGACGCTGCAACTTTTTCGGCACTAGTGTTAAATAAGACGCTAGTGGTGGCCACATCGGCACTGACTTTTTTTTTTATTTCTTAAAGGGCACGTTGAGTGCAATTGAGGCGAAAAAGTTGACACTTCTTAAATAAGGCTCTCCAGACAACCTTATTTGTAGTCATAGAGAGTAAACTTTATTTTGTCATGTATTATTTGTGTTATGTTGCTATGTTTCAAAGCCCATGATTATTCTTGATGTGATGCAGTTCCAGGCTTTGTACCCAAGCAGAAAGTATCTGAAGGCTTAACTCCCTCTAGTTGGCGAAGCGAAAATATATTTGACCTGTTTTTTCACAAGCTTCAGTGACAAGTTAGCACTCATTATAGGTAAAAAATACATTGGATCTGTCCGCTAACTTCCTAGCAGAGGCCTAAGCAAGGGGCACAACCAGGCCCCACTGCCGTCAACCACAGCCCAGCTGCAAGATACCAGACATGCCAGAGCCACGGTCCACAAGGCCTTGCTGACACCAACCAAGGCAAAGCTGCTACCAACTAAGCTCCAGGGCCAAGGCAATAGCAACCAGGCTATATTCTGTAGATGACTATGAACAAGCTGCCATTAAATCCAGAGATCAAAAGGCATAACCATGACGATCCAAGCCCAGTGGCTGTTGACCTGGAACAGACCACAAGCAACTAGGCCCCAGCAACACCAAGCAGGGCTTTGCAGCCATCAACCTAGGACACATAGCTGCCACCATGACCCTTCCTTTGCAGGTAATATGCTGGGGGGTATATAGTCAACAGGGTTTTTTTTTACCGTGGGTCATCTTTTGAATGCTGGTAGGAGAGTGATTTAAAAATTGATCAATATTTACCTGTCCTCCCCCTGCCTTGATATTTCAGAGTGCCACATCTGGGCTTTTTTGCCACTCCTATTATGCACACTCCCAGCCCATGAAAAAGCGAAAATGGCACAGCTGCAGCACCCTGGACTATGAATAGTCAAGGTGGGGGGCAAGTAAGTATCATCCTAAAAAACAGCTGCGTTCCTTGGCATATCCCTGTAGCGCCCTTACACCTTTTCAGAGTTTTTGAAATCTCCTTGCAATACATTGTTTTTACCATACTGAAGACCGAAGAGATACGGATAAAGGGGCGTATACTACTCAATATAGTAAGTGTACAATGTTTTCCTTTTTGTGGGAACACAATTTGTTTATCATTGGTATCAGGCTGTTACATTAGTACTTATAGGGCCACTAACCTGTAACGAGTATGTAGGATTGCCTTAACTGAATAAAAGAGACTGTTATTATGGGAACTTGCATAAAGTAGAGTGAAGAGAGTGAGAGAGTGTCACGGACCAGGTGGAGCGGACTCAGGTGTGGATCCGCTTTAACCGTGGCAGGTACCGTGTCAGGGGAACGGAGTCTAAGGGGCCACCGGTATTCACCAGAGCCCACCGCAAGGCAGGTTGGTCTTGTGCGGCGAGTGACCCCCAGGTCGCTACCCCCCAACAGCGGCCCAGTCCCACAGTCAGCCGAGGTTCAGCGGCAGGCAAAAGGCATAGTAAGTACAGGCAGAGGTCAGGGCTGGCAGCACAGGTTCGCAGTAAAGGTGAGTAGCCGAGGTCGGGGCAGGCAGCAAAGGTTCAGAATCGGGACAGGCAGAGGTCGGTACACGGGTGAGCAATCCAAGAATGTCTGACTTTCAACTAGCATGGAGAGACCAAGATCCGGCACTGAAGGAAGGAAGTGTCTCTTTAAATAGGGGAAGAGGATGCAGGATTGGATGACCAAACACCAATCAGTGCTATACAGGCCCTTTAAATCTCAGGAAGCCAGTGAGCTCGCCCTCTAGTGGACGGAGACGTGCGCGCACCTGAGCATGTGAGGAGGAAGCATGGGGGGAAGGAGCGGCAGCTGGATGCAGCCATGAGGGAAGTGCTGCAAGATGGATGACGGCTGCATGCAGCCATGGAGGTAAGTGACTTGCTGTGAGACGGGCATGCAGCGCTCGCCCTAACAGAGAGAAGTGAGTGCATAAAGTATTAGCAGGCTGTGACTTAATATCACTAGTGGAGTTTTATTATTCAGCCAACATGTGTTCTTTGAATTAACTGCTTCTCTCTTATAGGTGTCAGGTATATATGTTTTGGTCTCTGGGGTTCCAACATTTGAAACAGCATTTAATGACCTTTTCTATTGTATTTCACATAGTTTGAATATGTGCTGGGTAAGTTAGTCATGTTTAAATCCCTCTTTCAAAGAAAAAGCAATAGCAACTCTTTACCTGCAAAGAATGGGGAAGATTGATTTCCAGTGAGCAGTCTGTGATTTAAATTCCCCCAACACAGAAAGGCTTTTGTGCTTAACATATTTCTCAATCAATGCCTTTTTTCCTACTATTATATTCCTTTGAGAGTGGTGCACACTAAGAGGGCACCAAATTCAGTCTAAAGAGGAAATTGATGTTGCTCCCTGACCTTGCTACTTGGGTGGTTAGAGACTTGAGCAATGTCTTAGGTTCTTCACTTTCCTTACATCATTAAACATCATTTCAAAGAAGCATTGAATTTCATGGTGCATTGATTCGCTGGCGTTAAAAGTGAACTCCATTAAATCAAGATACACAGTTGAAATGAATAAATGTGAACTGTTTTACCTGGAAAAGCATTTTCCATTCTTTGCTCAGCAATTCTGGGCAAAGAAAACCTTAATCTATACCCACCTACGCTAGGTATTTAAAACCCTCCCCTACGTGTTTTATTGTTCTATTGAAAATAGACCTTTTGACATTTTGCCTGTTAACCACAGATGACTTTAAGATGATAGCTTAAAGAGGGCCTACACTCACTTTAACCCACTTTGGCCCTTCCCCTACCTCCAGTAATCCTCATTTGACTAAAGGGATGATTCAGCAATGTATCTTGATTTTTTGATTTTTTTCCTTGGTGCAGTTTAGCACCATTTCTCACAAAAAACAAACAGAAAATAAAATTCTCACGGTGCTGAATCAGGCCTTATAACTTTTCCTAGAGCCCATAACTGGGTTCCATCCACCTACCCCATCCACCTATCCCCTGGCCGCTTTGCTGGGAGGTCACATATCTAACTGAGCTAATTTATAGAGGGATGAATAATTTGCATACATTTTGGACAAATCTAAACCTGGATACACCTGGATCACATTGTAGTGATGGCTGGCATAGCACCTTCCAATACTGGTCAGTGATATGCTGGACTCTCCTTGTGGAAACCAACATTACATTACACATGAAAACTCATAGTACCTCTGTTCTGATACTCTGAAAATGGGGATATTCTTATATCCGTAGATGTTGTTGTATCTGCTTCTCTCATTGTTGCCAGTGACAAAACATATTTAATAGGTGAGTGCCACTAACTGTGAGACTGGTGGGAGGTTGAAAGGCAGTGGACGTCGTTTCACTTTAAATGTGTGATGCTTCCCATCTTGGGAGCTATTAAGTAATTCAAAAGGAATGTCCACTTTTGTAGACTTTCCCATCAGACACCAAACCAGTGGTGTCATTGCGACATGAGGCTGCTCAAATTATTTATAGTTCTTGAGGTAGTCAAAGAGAATAATCACCCACTGCTATTTTCCCATTTTGTAAATGTTGTTTCCAATAACAGACAAAAACAGAAGCATGTCAGATGACATAGAGGGAGGGATACTATGGGATATTCCAATAGTGGCAGAGCTATTCCTTTTACTGCCTATAGGGAAAAATAGTTAAGCAGTCACGGGTTGTACTAAGCAGAACTGGGGGATCCCACCTGTAGGTTACTGAAGCATGATAGATGCTGCTGGAACAGCTGTAAGTATGCAAGGAGCATTGTGCCGCAACCACTTCAGGTTTAGGCTCTTAAAGGAAAGTCAACAAAAGTGTAGTAGCTTTGCAACCTATATTAGACACCAGTAAGATGTGGATCTCTACATTGTAACTTCAAAGCGAACAGGAATAACCAGTAATTTATGCAGTAGGTTTATTACTAAACGTTTTGCGTTCTTTGAGTTTCTGTTTTAAGGAAAGCATCTCAGAATCTCATAAAAGAGAGATTTTGACAAATGAAGACAAAAGCCTCTTCCTTCTCTTTTGTTTCGTAGTTTAGCTAAATGTGATTATGCAACTTGTGTTTGCTCGGCACAACAGTACATGATGAATCATTCATATTACTGTTTGATGCCCAACAAAATAAAACATGTTTTCCGAGGAGCAAATGCTAGCACTTTTGATCATTTTATTTTTCTGCCTAAGGTACGATTGTCTTTTTCCAGAGAAAAATGTTTAATAAATAACTTATGTATATAATAGATATGGGTGTAATGACTTCCGAGTATTGAATGATTAATTCTGATGCTGTAGAGAGTAGCTGATGAATAGCAGACAAAGAGATGTTTGTATTATGTATGAAGAACATTCTGCAATAAAACATTTGACTTTTCACCTGCACTGTGAATCTGAAGTTGGGTTATATAGACTTATCTTTGGCATTGTCTCCCCTGAACAGCAACTCTCTTGTTTACATCCATTGTGAGTAAAGCACCCACATCAAGATGACATTTGAAAATAAATAGACATAATTTAAACTTTTATTGTATGCACAAAAGCGAAGCTGTTGAAGAGTCACCACTGTAACAATAAATACAATTCTGTACTATAAAGCTTAAAAATTTAGAATGAGATGCTAAACTTAGTTCTCTTCATCAGACTTAGGCCTCAATTCAGTAAAAACTGCCTTAAAATATCTTATGAAAATAAAAACAGTTTCTTGCTTTATTTTACAGCAGCAGCCGGCCCTCTGGCTTTTCCCTGGGGAATTCCATAGTTACATAGTTAATACGGTTGAAAAAAGACATATGTCCATCAAGTTCAACCAAGGGTGTTGGGGTAGGGGAAGTTATTTTTTATTTTATAGGTGGAAGTTATTTATTTTATTTTTTGTTTTTTAACTGATAACCACTAATAGCAACTGTTAATGTTATTTTCTTCTAAATAAGCATCTAATCCTTTTTTGAAGCTGTCAGCGATTGATGCTGTAACAAGCTTCTGTGGAAGGCTATTTCATACATATATAGTTCTTATGGTAAAAAATGATTGTTGCATCCGGAGACGGGGCCCTTATTTATGAAGGAATAGCGACAGGTAGCGACTGGTGAGCGACTGGTAATGACGGGCACCGCCACGAGAACGCCAGCTCCCCACCACAATCACACATTTATCAAGCCGATCCTGCTTAGCGACTGAGATAGCGCCAGATAGCCACTCATTCATCATTATTCCAGCCTCAGCCCACAGCGCCAGCGTCCGACCTTGAACAGCGACAGGTATGACCTCTCGCTACCTGGCGCTCTCCAATGCATTTCAATGGAACAATCTTTTAATATTCATAATTAATTGTTATTAATGTTTTTTTTTTTTTTTTTTTAAATGTGAAAAATTCTGTGACCACTTCTGCCATGTTAGATAATTTTTTTAAGGTAAAAAAAAAAAATTGTGCAGAATTGATATTACAGGTCTCATATTATTGTATTCATATTACTAAATTATTTTCATTTTTCTCAATTGTATTCATTTTTTTTTTTGGTTTCCAAAAATATGGAGGTTTGGGGGTTAAAAAACTACTTTTAACACATCGCCTCCAGCGCTCTGGGGTTTAAACATGCATTTCACAGCGCGAGAATTTTTTGCGCGTGATTTTTTGATGAATATGGTGGGAGCCGGTCGCTCTGACCAGTCGCTATCATGCGCACCCATACATCGCGGAACCTGTCAAATAGCGACTCGTCACCCCGTATTCAACATTACTGCACACCGACTGAGTCGCTATCAACAACCGAACATTGGCCAAGCACAGCGACTACTAGCGGGCGCTGTGAAAATACTGCTACAGTCGCTCAACTGTCGCTACCTGCCGCTATTAATGAATCGGCCTCTAAATTTCTTTTTTCCAGTCGAAGGGAGTGCCCCCTTGTCTTTGGAGAGGATTTTACCTGAAATAGTGTTCCCCATATGTTTTGTATGAGCCATTTATATATTTATATTCCGATTAAGGATGCCCCGCTGTGTGAAACCCCTCAGTTCGTCCATAAAAACTCACCTGTCCAGACTGCCTCATTTCCCCATCCCTGGGGTTTTCCTGGATTTGGGAAGGCCTGCTGTGTGTATCAGCTGGAGATCACAAAGGAAACTCACTTTGCCACAATCCCAGAGTACATGCAGTGGCCGCATCCCTGGCTTCTGTCAGCTAAGGCTTGTACCCCTGCAGGTACTTGGGGGAGTTTCCAGTGAGTACTACTCAATTCATCTCTACAATGCCACTCTGATGTCAAAGTCAAAGCAGAGATAAAAAGTGTGCAAGTGGCTGATTGGCTAGCCTGACTGAGAATGGTGTAGGACAGCTTCACAATAACAATTGGCCAACAGATATGGTTGTCCTTTTCCTCAAACACAGCAAAACTGGGAAGTAGGAAGATACTTAAACACACAGCAGGCTGAAGGATGATTGTCGCAGCATCTGCAGTCAAGAAAATAACACAGCATGGGGACTGATTGAACTACTGCTTATACACCAATCCATAGACCACTCAAATTTTCTACTCTTAGCTTCCCCCTGACAATGGAGGAGACACATTATACTTGTTAGTTTGCACAACTCAGATGCTGGAAATATTCTCTGATGTACCCCGATTCATTCATTTGGCTTTGATAGCTGACAACTAAAGGCTACAGAAGTAATAGTATTCAATGTAATTAAATAAGTGAGTACACTTTTTTTTTACACCATCCAAGGAACCTGAGTTGAGGCCAAGCCCTGCTCTGCCTGGCAATATTGACCAAACATTTTACTCTACATTGCATTGAGAGAATTACAGTTTGGATAGGGAGTATGGGACTGAGATCAACACCTCTGAAATGCACATATTTAGAATATAGACTTTGTCTACCGTTGTGGCTGCATATAGTGCCTTCCTAAGACTGTATACATTGTCAGTCCAATAAAGACCTTGGTGGTATTGTGTTTTATGTTTTACTTCTTCACACTCTGGAGGAACGGAAATGCACCAATCAGGTAGAAGCTTTGTATAAAGCCAATCTGAGTCCCCCTTAAACTGCACCTATATCCAAAATTCATTTTCACTTAGCCTAATTCCTGTTTAGTTACCACAGACAGGAAGTTCTAATCACTTTGAAAAGCCCAATATTTGGGTCCACTGTGAATGTGATACTTCTCTGGCCTCTGTTTCAACCCATAGCTTTTCTGTTAGGCAGACTTCCAGCATGATTACTGGAGACAAAAAATAACTGTGCAATACAATTACGACTAGAAGAATTAAAGGTGACTTTTTCTAAATTCTATCTAAAACTAACTGTCTGGAGTTGGGTTTTAAAGCTGACCAACATCCACAATGTTTCCACGGAGGGTACAGGTCCATGGCACACTAACCTACCCACCTCCTACTGTTTGTAAGCTGGGAAATTCAGATCTTCTTAGGTGGGGTGGCATTCAGTGTTAGGTTCTGCAAACCTATGGTATTATAGCTAAGGCTATTGGCCTCTCCAGTGTCAGTAGTGTCAGTAGTGTATATTGTGATGTTCAATAATAAATAACAAAATATATGAATGTTTTTGTTTAATTTCGAACATGAGTTTAAAAATAACAAAACATTATAGATCTTTAAGGCTCTGTACAGATTCCACACATTTGATGAAGCAAGTTAAAATATGCTTTGTTGAGATCTTTGGGTGGGTTTTTATACACTAACACAAGGGTTTCCAATCTTTTTTTTTTAAATCTTGTACCACTTGGGTTGGCTGTCAACTAAAATCAAGTTAAAGATGCATAAAACAACTATTTAAAGCAGAACAAAACCAAGTTTGGCCAGTCCTGGTATCCAGGGATTGATGGTAGCCAAATCAGAATGCCTTGCTGTGTGAAAACCCCCAGGGGGGCTGAAACACTGACCTGCTTCCTGGCTTCCTCTTCGACATAAATATCAGGCAACTGCACACCCCGTCTTTGGGTTGTAAGATCTCCCAAACCCAGCCATTCAGATATGCTGGGGGGTGGGAACATGCCCACTGTTGGGGATGTGGCCACTCAAGATGGCTCTGATTGGATGAGAAACTGCGCATGTGCTGTAGGACCAGGAAGAGGTGAGTTTTATTTGGCCATCTGGGGAGTTTCATACAGCCAGGCATCCTAAAAGCCACATAAATAATTCCACACCCTTTTCTAGCAGTATTTTTTTTATTTATAGAGAATAGTGATTGTTTTTTTTTCACCCAACTATATACATTTTAAAGAAAACCCCATTAATGTATTTATATTTCTGCATGGCAATGCTAGGTAGGAAAACTGATATCTAATAAACACTAGTGCCATCTAAGCTCTTTTTGAATCTGATTAAAGACCCCTTGGCTTAAGAAGAATGGCATTCACAATATTCTTGTAAAATAACGGAAGTCTTCAAAAATAAAATAGTTATGTTTTAACACATCTGTGCATTTTCTGTATTTTCTTTCTTACAGCTATAGTTTCAATATTATCCGACGTTTTCCTTTTGCTTATGTTAATTGTATGGGCCTAATGCCTAAGTGTCAAGTACATTTAAATAATCTTGTGTGCAGATTTGCTCTATTAACAATTTTTCTTGCCTGTGGGAAGCATTAAACCATACCACATAAAAAAATTAAGCTGCAAATTCATCAACTAAATGACCCAAAGCTGTGATAACATGCAATGTGTTTTTCTAGTTTTAAGCTGCTGTTCATATTCAAGTTAAAGTTAAATTAAAGGCCCATTCCAGCAAGCGTGGCTGTTTTCAGATCCCCTCCCGACTCTGCCACACTTCCCTAGCATTGAAGCATGATGGGGGATTAGATTATAAAATACCTCTTACATGGCCCACAATCCAGTGATGATCAAAACGAAATTGCAGGCCAGGTAAGAGTTTTTTTTAATGTAATTCCCTGCCCTGCCTTCAGCACTAGGGAAGGGCGGCATGGTGGGGGGGCTTCGAATACGGCCATGCTGGCTGGAATGGCCCTTAAACATCAACTTCATCAGATAAAAATTCTATCCAATGAAAAATGCCAAAAAAAGACCATATTAATATAAAAAGATAAATCCGTACGCAGTTTCAATGTTAAATGGAATGCCTTTAAACCCCATATTTAAAAACACACAATGGAAAAATTACAATTAAAAAATAAAAAGTCAGGCTCTTCTTCATTAGATAAAAGTTTTAACGAAAAATGCCCCCAAAAATACTAAAAAATATAAAAAAGTAAAACCGCAGGTATTTTCAATGTTAAATGAGCTTCCTTTAAAAGCTGCATTTGGCCAAAAGACTTAAAACAGAAGAAATACAATGAAGCAAATGGCAGGCTATTTTTTGTTAAATAAAAATTGTATCTAATAAAAACGTCAGGCTATTGTTCATTAGGGAAAAATTGTATCCAACAAAAAATGCTCAAAAAATTACCAAAAATTATAAAATAAATTAACTGGCAGGTAGTTACGGTGTCACAAAATGGTGGAAATGTTGCATAGGCAGTGCAATCACTCAGGTGTCCCACCCAATTTGAAGCCATCTAGCCCTTGTTACCCCCATTTTACAGCCATTTTTGGTCCCCCCTAAGTTTGGGTCCCTTTTGACTTCAATGAGGTTCGGCTTTGGGAGCCCGAACTGAACTTTTGCGACAAGTTCGGCCAAACTTGTCGAACCTGAACTTCAGCTGGTTCACTCATCCCTACTTGTTATTTTATACTTCAGAAATTTTAATAGATATTAAAGAAAAGCATGGAGTGGATTCTAAATTAGGAAATTGGGCAGTATAACCATAAACATAAATAGATACAAAGCAAAAAAATAATGGAGGCCCAATTACAGGAATATATATATATATATATATACACACACACACACACACACACTCACACACTGGAAGATGTGCTTAAAGGTCCCGCAGGCAAATCACTTGAATGTCTTCTGCCAAACATTAAACATTGGCAGAATATAATGTACATCAAGGGCCATTACATTTCCTTTGAATTGCTATTAAATACTTGTTACCTTTCTCCAGATTTGTGGCTTTTATTTGGCAACATCATTATTTCTTCCTTGTGTATAAATCTTCACAGGTCAGTCTCCAGGGAAACAGTTTTCATTCTGAAGCTAAAAATTGTCTCTTAGGACACTGACCTTTACGCGTCCCAACAAAATCAATAAACCGATGTTTGATGGTGCTTACAGCTACTAAATGTAATGTAATTCACTGGTTTAGTGATGGTTTAGTAATACAAATTGTGTTTAGAAGCTTTCTGCCAGAGAGATGATATGTTGTAGTGTTTTTTTACTAAAAGAGTGACATGTGCCACAATTGTGATGTCCATATGTGTAATATAGGAGATTCCATACCAATAATAACAATTATTATTATAACTGAATTTAAATGTTTTCCTTACTGTTTATACACATGGGGGGCTATCTAACTGATTTTAAGAGCATTTGCAACATTTGGAGAGACAGGGTTTTCAGAAATGTTGCAACTCAAGAAACAATATTTTCTAATCTCTTGATGTTTTATAATGTGTGTAAATAACCGATTGGAAGCTCTTATCTTAAATTTGTTAAAAGAAAATATGCACCTCATTAGACTCAATCTATACTTTATTTGTGGAGGTGCTGCTCTATCCTGACACCCAATCAATTTTCCTTCTATAGTAGAAACCTGCCTTTCCAAAAATTGCAGAGGCTCTCAAAATAACTTACATTTGTTTAAACATCCTCATCCTTATTTATTACATGGCAGTGTAGTGCAAACACTTTCTCTATAACATTAAAGGGACTGCTCAGTCTAATTAACTCTAGTGTTTCGTTGGAGCAGCCATGATGGGATTACCGTGGTATTCAGCTCCATTGACTTCTAGGGAGGGCAGAGTGCTTTGTCTTATATATCTCAATATACCGCAGTAATTTCATAGAAACATAGAAGGTTGACGGCAGAACGAGAACATACGGTCCATCTAGTCTGCCCTTATGTGTATACTGTATGTTATCTTAGGATAGACGTGTGCTTATCCCAGGCATGTTTAAATTAAGTGACTGTCGATTTTACAACTACCTCTCCTGGAAGTTTGTTCCAAGCATCTACTCCTTTTTTAGTAAAATAATATTTTCTAACATTGCTCCTGATCTTCCCCCCGACTAGCTTCAGGTTGTGCCCCCTTGTTCTATCATTAAGTTTCTTCTTAAAAACACTTCCCTCCTTAGCCTTATTCAATCCCTTCACATATTTAACCCCTTTGCTGCCAGCCTACCTGCAGCTTTTGTCACCCTCTGTTGCCAGACCATGTTTCACTATTTTGCGCTACACATGTTCAATTGTGATTTTTGAAAGGATTTCCAGGGGTTGTTTTTTTTCAACAGAGTCTGGGCTTCAATGTCTTGTTTGGTCTTTTTAGTGTATTCTCAATACTTTTTGGTGAAATATGTGCAAAAAAAATTTAAAAAATCTATTTTTTTGCAATTTGTAGTGTTTTTTTTGTAATAAAAAATGTAAGTTTGTCAATAAAATCTTATTGCATGTAAAATCTCCATTTCTCC
The DNA here is from genome assembly GCA_027917425.1 of Gastrophryne carolinensis. NCBI lineage: Eukaryota > Metazoa > Chordata > Amphibia > Anura > Microhylidae > Gastrophryne > Gastrophryne carolinensis. The sequence continues at coordinate 222,789,695 of CM051234.1, forward strand.
CAGTTACAGCGATACCACATATGTATTGGTAGACACCCCTTCCTGCCCAGGAGACTCCCCCAAACTGAAACAGCGCTTTAGGAGATTTTCAGATAAAATACAACTGCGCTATGTGCTATGCGCACCTTGCAGTTTTTCCAGAAAAACAACCCTTTACATTTGATATACGTAACAGTAATTTTACTTGAAAATTTCAGCTCTGCAGACAAAGTGCGCACCTTGTAATTTTTCAACCAAAACAACCCTTTAAATTTAGAATATCCCCAATAAACCATATATTCCCTGAAAGTACAAATGTTAAGCTTTCTAAGAGTACCCAGTTTGTTGTAGTAGGCTCACCTTTATGGAAGTAATCCCTCGAAGAATTCTTAGGTTGCACAGGGTTTCCCTAAAAAAAATGAATAAAAAAAAAACTGAATAACATGTTTTCCTGAAATATAAATATGCAAACAAGAAAAAACAAGCTAAATCTGAAAGAGCAAGGTCCCCCAAACAGAACAATACCCAACATGCATAGGTACTATTAACCCTTTTAATTGCCAGCCTACTTGAAGTTTTGTCACCCTCTGTTGACAGGAAATTTTTCCCCATTCTGCGCCATGTTTACCCGTGATTTTTGCCAGAATTTCCAGGAAAATTATAGCTATATATTTTGCAGCAGAGTTTAGGCTTTAACATGAAATGTCTTGTTTGTAATTTTTCTACAGTTTTTTTTTATAAATAAATAAATAAATATTATTTAGACAATTGCCTCCTTTATTTTAAATAAAACATTAACTTTATTAGAGAAAACCATATTGCATGTGAAAGCCCAATTTCTCCCGATTACAACAGTACCACATATGTATTGGTAGCCCCCCCATTCTTGCCCAGGAGACCCCCTAAACTGAAAAAAGCACTTCATAACATTTACAAATAAAATACTACTACTATCCACACTATAAACATAAGGGGTCAATTTAAAAAAAAATTACATGGGGTCCCCTCTCCTGGTGATAAAAACCCTTAAAACTCCCCCAAAAATGATATGGAGTCCCCCTTACCCATCATAACCAGCCCTGGACCAGCTATAAGGGCTTGTAGAACAGGGTGCAAGCTTTGCTGGCCCCGCACCCGGCAGGCTACAAGCCCACATAGCCATGGTCCGGGCTCTTCTGCCCCCCCCCCGGGCTTTGGGGAGGCAGGTAATTGGGTTGCCGGGGGTTAACGGCAAGTCACCCGCTAGCTGCAGGTGACTTGCCAGCCCCCAGCCTTGTGAACTGGTATAGGGATCTCATGGATCCCTTACCAGTTCACAAGGGGTTAAGTGTTAAACAAAAACACAGAAACAAGCAGAAAAATATTTTATTTATTTTTTTAATACGTTTTAATACTTACCTCCCATCCATCCCTGTGTCCCGCGCTGATCAATCTGGCTTCTGCTCTCCTGCAGCAGCTGGAAGCCTTTTATAGCTGCTGGGCGACAGAGCATAAGGGGTTAATTTTTTTTTAAAATGACATAGGGTCCCCCTCCCAGGAATTTTAAGAGTTAAAAACACTTAAAAATCCCAAAAAAGTGAAATGGGGCCCCCTTACCCAGCATTACCAGCCCGGGACCAGCTATGGGGGCTGGAGCCAGCTTTTGGGGCCTCCCACCCTGCAGCCTACAAGCCCACATAGCCTATGTGGGCCCGGGCTCTTCTGCCCCAGGGGGGGGCTAGCAGTCCAGGAAGTGGGGGGAAGGCGATTTCTGGCCTAAGAGCCTGGGGGGGCGATCGGAGCCCCCCCCCCCCCAGTGAAGAGGAGACCCGTCGGGAGGAAGCGCGGCCACAGGTAAGTAAATGTCATTTTTATTTATTTATTTATTTTTACAGTTAGCAGCTGCTGCTACTGAAGGGGGGTGCTATTCCGGGGGCTCTCCGGATGGCACCAAATTAAGGAGGAGACCCGGCCGGATCCAACGAGGTGAGTATTTATTTATTTTTTAACTTGCAGGGGGGGGGAAGTCAAGCACGTAACACCTACATGCGAGCACGTAAAAGGGTTAAAGGTATCAATCATGCCCCCTCTCCCTTCTTTCCTCTAGGCTGTAAAAAAAGTTCTTTAAATCTCTCCTGATAAGTTTTAAGTTTAAGTCCTACAACCATTTTTGTTTAACACCTTTGGTTCTATTTGAATACTGGGGTTTATTCATCAAGAGATAGCACCAAGTAGTGCCTCGTAGCGTCAGACAGCGTCTGGTGAACGCTGGGTGCTGTACGCAATACCACATTTATGAAGGCGATTCTGGTGAGCAACTCTAACAGCGCCATGTAGCGTACAATTCATCATTAAAAACAGCTCATCGTATAGCGCCTGCGCTCTAGCTTCCAGAGTGCAAGGTATTACCTGTCGCTACCTGTCGCTCTCCCATACATTTCAATGGACGTTCCTTTTCTTCTGTTTAAACAGGGTTTTTTGTTTTTATTTTTTTTTTACTCTCAAATTATTGTGTCACCTCTCCTGGCCTAGAAAGAGTCATTTTTGAAAACTTTTTTGATTTTTTTTATATTTTTATGCAGAATTGTCATTACAGGTCTGGCACTGAAGTATTAATGTCACAATGTTACAACAATGCCATTACATGTGTTTTCGCTTTGTTACTGGTGGATATGTGTTCAAAAACAGACTTTAACCACACAGCGTCTGGCGCTCTATGCTATAGCGACCAGATCCAGAGCGCCTACGCTGTGTGTGTGTGTTTTTTCTTGACTATGGAGTCGCTGAGAGTCGGTCGCACTGTGCTGGCGCTACCTGGTGTTAGAACGCTGTACTGGTGTTAGAACGCCCAACATACATCTCATTCATCAATGCCGGCCAGGTTAATACAGCGACTGAGGCGCTCTGTTACAGTGCCCGATAGCCAATCACAGTGTATACTAGCGGTCACTCTTAGCGCCTCTGTACAGACGCTCATCTGCCGATACCTGGCGCTAGTAATGAATCAGCCTGACTGCCTTACCTTTTTACAGGTAAGATCTCGAGAACTGCACACAATATTCTAGATGTGGCCTCACCAGGGCTCTATACAGTGGCCTCACCAGGGCTCTATACAGTGGCCTCATCAGGGCTCTATACAGTGGCCTCACCAGGGCTCTATACAGTGGCCTTACCAGGGCTCTATACAGTGGCCTCACCAGGGCTCTATACAGTGGCCTCATCAGGGCTCTATACAGTGGCCTCATCAGGGCTCTATACAGTGGCCTCACCAGGGCTCTATACAGTGGCCTCACCAGGGCTCGATACCGTGGCCTCACCAGGGCTCTATACAGTGGCCTCATCAGGGCTCTATACAGTGGCCTCACCAGGGCTCTATACAGTGGCCTCATCAGGGCTCTATACAGTGGCCTCACCAGGGCTCTATACAGTGGCCTCGCCAGGGCTCTATACAGTGGCCTCACCAGGGCTCTATACAGTGGCCTCACCAGGGCTCGATACCGTGGCCTCACCAGGGCTCTATACAGTGGCCTCACCAGGGGTCGATACCGTGGCCTCACCAGGGCTCTATACAGTGGCCTCACCAGGGCTCTATACAGTGGCCTCATCAGGGCTATATACAGTGGCCTCACCAGGGCTCTATACAGTGGCCTCACCAGGGCTCTATACAGTGGCCTCACCAGGGCTCTATACAGTGGCCTCATCAGGGCTCTATACAGTGGCCTCATCAGGGCTCTATACAGTGGCCTCACCAGGGCTCTATACAGTGGCCTCACCAGGGCTCTATACAGTGGCCTCACCAGGGCTCTATACAGTGGCCTCGCCAGGGCTCTATACAGTGGCCTCACCAGGGCTCTATACAGTGGCCTCACCAGGGCTCTATACAGTGGCCTCATCAGGGCTCTATACAGTGGCCTCATCAGGGCTCTATACAGTGGCCTCATCAGGGCTCGATACCGTGGCCTCCCAGGGCTCTATACAGTGGCCTCATCAGGGCTCTATACAGGGGCTTCATCAGGGCTCTATACAGTGGCCTCATTAGGGCTCTATACAGGGGCCTCACCAGGGCTCTATACAGTGGTCTCGCCAGGGCTCGATACAGTGGCCTCCCAGGGCTCTATACAGTGGCCTCACCAGGGCTCGATACCGTGGCCTCACCAGGGCTCTATACAGTGGCCTCACTAGGGCTCGATACCGTGGCCTCACCAGGGCTCTATACAGTGGCCTCACCAGGGCTCTATACAGTGGCCTCACCAGGGCTCTATACAGTGGCCTCACCAGGGCTCTATACAGTGGCCTCACCAGGGCTCTATACAGTGGCCTCACCAGGGCTCTATACAGTGGCCTCACCAGGGCTCTATGCAGTGGTCTTATCAGGGTTCTATACAGTGGCCTCACCAGGGCTCTATACAGTGGCCTCACCAGGGCTCTATGCAGTGGCCTCATCAGGGCTCTATACAGTGGCCTGTATGGTGATCCCATGAATCAAAAGAGTTATTGAATCTGGACTGAAAATGAATCTGTGCAAAATGTTACAGACAGGTATGTTTGCTTTTCATATGGCTCGTTATATTATGAGATATGTGAACAGCAATAGGAAGGGGAGATTAGAGGGGGTGACATCCAGTGAATGAATGTGAAGGTTTTGAACCAGTTAGGCACAGATCCCAGCAAAGTTGCTGCAGGATTAAACTTGTAAATAAAAGATAAGTCTGGACCCATGTTTACTGTTTGAGTAGGAAGGGAAAATTATTGGTATGTTTTTAGGTAACATCCAGTATTACTTAATTCCGTGTTTTGTAACATTCAAAATTATCTACAAGTATATGCAATAAAGTCTTGTTAAAATACATGTGTGTATTTTTGTCTCTTGGCAAAGGTGTGGAGGCATCAAGTTTTCTTGAAACCCTTCTCTTCAGGTTTGCACTATTGGTGGGCTTCTTAGGAGAAAGGTCTTTAAAATGAATTTTGTGGTATCAAACTAGTAGTTGTTGGATAGGTGCCTTCACTTTGTGTAGCCTGTTGGGGGCACCTGATAGTAGCTCTGCTTGAACCACAGTGTGGTTATGGTGTTCCAGTGATCTTTTGCATTGTTTCTTGTACTGGTCTGAACTGTTTGGTAGATGCAGGCAGCATTTATTTCCAAATGTAATGTGTGAACAGATCTCCTCTATCTGGTAGCAGATATTAGTAGGCAGTGTGGAAGCAGACACCAAAAACTAATATGCTGGATGTCAGCTGCTCCCACTCACTAGACCCAAAATAGTGAATATGCAGAATGCTAGCAGATCCCACCTCTAAGATCTGGAAAAAAATCTGCACAGCATGAACCTATCCCCGAGACCCAAAAATATGCAGAACATGGGCAGATTGCACCCGATAGTCCCAATAATCTATATGCTGAGTAGCAGTTCATCCCCCCTAGTTCCCAAAGAATACGTAGATTGTGAGCAGACCCCAAAAATAATATATAATAATATAAATATAATAATAATATAATAATATATAATAATAATAATAATAATAATAATAATAATAATAACCAGACTGACTCCAACCCACACCCGAAATTAATTTGCACAACCTGATTTACCTCTTTTTAATACGCAAAGGCAGGCAGACTTCCCTCAAAAAACAAAAATAAATATGCAGAATGTGAGTAGATATTCAGCCAGACCAAAACATCCCTATCCTCTCAGACCCAGAATGAATATGTCTGACTAAACTGTTCATACAGTGTACAGTTTGAACTTTAAAATGTAAGCCCCTTTGAGAGAAAGAGAGCAATACTTTTATTTTTCAGCGTCCTGCATAAAACGAAAAGTCTGACCTTCAAGTTTTGTATTTGTGATTTTGTATAGAGAAATATACACATATTACCTAACTATTGTTTATTTTAACCCCCCAAAATAATCTCTTGTCCTATACAGATCACAAAAAAAGAGTACATTACTCAGACCAGGCCATTTTATGTGCACGTGGGCAGTCATATCACTTAATGATTATGAGTTCTGCAAGTGATGTAGTTTGCAAGCATCACTCACTGTGTATAGAGGTAAAAAGCCAGCTGCAGTTTATTACACATGTAATGTAAGGCTTTAAAATAGCTCCATGCCTGAGTACAGTTTAAACAGAATTGTAGAACTCCTGCTGTTTTGTTCTTAAATTCAAGGTACCAAAGTCTTGAAGGTCACATTTCCTAACCCGTCTTCATTAGAGCTTTGTTGTACTCCAAACACAAATTAAAAACACACAATATAGAGTATTCTTTCAATAAATCTTTGTTTTTTGCTTCTCATGGTTCCATTCCTGTTAAAAAATCCCTTGTGCCTGACATAAGTTGTTCGCAGACAGAAATGTCTTTGGAATTTCACTGCTTTATAGTGAATATAAAGGCGCCTCTCTAAAACTGACTTCAATGATACTGGTTCATTAACATGCTGTTGAGAAAACCGTTGTGTTGCACGCTTCCACTCTTCTATAGCCGATCTATACATCAGTATAAACAAATAAGCGCCATGTCTGGTAATAATGATATTGGCAAATAGTTATTGTGTTTATAACTGATAATTGTTTGGGTACTACTCACTACTCAAATCTACCCAACATGTGTGATCTGAAAACACTGGGATACCCCATATTGGGTAGCTATTTCCTAATCCTTGGAAATGTTTCTGTGACATAAAATAATATATACATATTTTAAATAAATAATATTTAATATCGTGTGTAATATCTAAATCTTGGGTTAGAGAGATCACCAAGGCAGCCAAATGAGAGATCAAATTCAGTGCACAAGGTGTCGCATTGTCCCACATGAGGTGGAGAGCTTATCACATTTTAGTGAAATCCTCACAGGTTCTACTGCAGTTGTAGGACATATTAGACTATGGGGCAGAAGATATGTAAAGTAAGCTACTGTTTCAGTCAGAGGCAGCATAGAAAAATGGATTCATTAGCCAACAATAGAAGCAGAGACTGAGGTAGTTTATTCGCTTTAGCTTTCCTATTCATGTATGCATTGGTACAAGGTTGAAATGGGAATGGGAATTAATAATACTGGACAATAGGATAAATAGGGACTAAAAATCATGTGTCATAAATTTAAAGTGATTGGCCAGTCATAAGGAAAAAAAAATAGTAGCTTGCCTTTCATAGCATGCCTCCAGCAATGTCCTTCCTCTCCAGTTTCTCTCCTTCCTGTTGAAAATCTCTTCCTACTTCTATTTTTTGCCCCCACCCCGCCAATCTGGTCCTCCAATCAACCTTCTGGGGACAGAGAATGGCCACCTATTGCCCAGATGACCTGATTGACTGCCTCTCCCTCTCAGCTAGGAAACCCTGCGCTCATCTGCCCTCATCTGCCAGGCAAGGATAGGGGCTGCAGCCACCAGAGCCCACCCCCCAAGCTGAGGGGAGGAAGGATCCACAGCCGCCTGAGCCGGGGGAAGGGGGAAGCCAGTGCCTCCACCAATTTAAAGGAATGAAGAAATGGCTTTACCAGGGTTGGTTATGCTAGTTATTTATAGCAACAAAATAGCACAAAGTGCCAGCTACTAAAGCTCTTAAAGCTTACCTGCATGACTGGGTTAGCAGCTATACACTCATTATAAGTCCATAAAGAAGATGCCAGCAGGCAAAACCCATAAAAAACATGTTTATTAAAGTGAACCAACAGTCAAAAATTACTTAAGCCAGACCAACACAACATACAGTGCTCATGTGCATCCCTCCCCAGGGTAATTTAGATTGCTGCACATAAAAATGAATGTACCCTTTTCTAACTCATGCTGTAGTAAATCTTAGAAACAAAATGGCGGCTCATGCATCTGCAGGCCACCTGCAAACAGGAAGTGCTGCAGGGCTTCCTGTTACTGTGCATTGTCAATTATGTCAGTTAAGTCCAGACAGCAGCATGGCTGAGAAACTGGGAGGGGAAGCTCCAAAATGGCCACTACCTTTCTTTTCCAATTTTGCCTGGCTGTTGGTCCAGTTTAATGCTTCATTAAAAAGTGGGAAGGAAAAGGAGCAGGAGCCATTTCGACTGGATTGGCTGGGCTTCCTTGCCCAGTTGCAGATATATTTTGGACCTGTACAGCCAGGGCTTCAGCTTGTCTGTCTGTGGATCCCTGCCAGATAGGTTGTGGTCACCTCTTCCTTCCAGCTTTGTATGGTGAAACACCTATTTTAATGACTAGAATACGATTCCTTGGTCCTTAATTGTACTCATACTTCTTTCATTCTGCAGATTGTGTGCTCACCATATATGGTAGAATAAAACAAATAGGGAAACATCTGAAAATGATGAGCTTTACTTTAAAGTGAAAGTCTACCCATAGCTATCTGACACCTATTGGGAGTTATCCTCACTGAGAAGTCTGTGGAGCAAAATACTTTGCTCAGGGAGCTCAGTGACTAAGGCCCTTATTTATGAAGGAATAGCGACAGGTAGCGACAGGTGAGCGACCGGTAATGACGGGCACCGCCACGAGAACGCCGGCTCCCCACCACAATCACACATTTATCAAGCCGATCCTGCTTAGCGACTGAGATAGCGCCATATAGCGACTCATTCATCATTATTCCAGCCTCAGCCCACAGCGCCAGCGTCCGACCTTGAACAGCGACAGGTATGACCTCTCGCTACCTGGCGCTCTCCAATGCATTTCAATGGAACAATCTTTAAATATTCATAATTAATTGTTATTAATTTTTTTTTTTTTTAAATGTGAAAAATTCTGTGACCACTTCTGCCATGTTAGATAATTTTTTTAAGGTAAAAAAAAAAAAAAAAAAAAATTTGTGCAGAATTGATATTACAGGTCTGATATTATTGTATTCATATTACTAAATTCTTAAAAAAATTTTTTTTTTTTTGGTTTCCAAAAATATGGTGGTTTGGGGGTTAAAAAACTACTTTTAACACATCGCCGCCAGCGCTCTGGGGTTTAAACATGCATTTCACAGCGCGAGAATTTTTTGAGCAGGATTTTTTGATGAATATGGTGGGAGCCGGTCGCTCTGACCAGTCGCTATCATGCGCACCCATACATCGCGGAACCTGTCATGCGCACCCATACATCGCGGAACCTGTCACCCCGTATTCAACACTACTGCACACCGACTCAGTCGCTATCAACAACCGAACAACGGCCAAGTACAGCGACTACTAGCGGGTCGCTGTGAAAATACCACTACAGCTACATACCTGCCGCTATTAATGAATCGGCCTCCCCGTCATGGGGAAATGAACAAAACACATTCAACTAGAACTTTAAGCTTGAATGAAGGCAAACATAAAGCCATGGTTTTGATCCACCAATGCCCCCTACTAAGCAGACATACAGAAGGTGGAGCTTAATGAGGAACAACACTACATAAAATGACTTTCTTGGGGAGGACTTGCCCTCTGGTGGGGCATCCTGATTTGGGTATCCTTATGGATCACCCAAAAACTCATCTCTTCCTGGTTCCCATGTGGGCTGCTCAGCCAATCAGCAGTGTGTCAAAGGAAATCTGAATGGAGCCGACCATTCAGAAGAACCTGCCATTTGTGTGCCTACATATATAGGTATGCTGGGGATGCATGGACACTTTGGAGCAGTTAGTCGTTCGTTCAATCTGAGGTGGTTTCACCATAAAGAGGTAGAGCAACCCTCCAAGAGTCTTACAGACTGAAGAGGGGTTTTGCTCCTCTTTAAAGCTTAAATAACACAATATAAATGCTACATAGAAATACAAACAATGCCTTTTTTGCACTGATTAACATTACAAAACAATAGAATTGTCTACCCTGCCTTGACAATAAGGGAGACCGATCGAGCACATCCAATATAATTCTCAGATGAATCATTTGTTTTCCTTTATGAGTTTGCTTAATAAATGTAACTAATAATCAGTCCATGGTCTTATTTTTTCGTTCTAGTCTTGTTTAATTTTAATTATTTGAAATTATTCTCACATGCAGGAAGAAAATGATACTGGCTGACAATAATTTCTTTATCTATAAACTGCTTTCATGCGGTAAGATGATTTTTATTGTACTACAATGCCTGCAATGAATAACTCAAGCACACTTCCTGTGAACCTCATAACAGTAAAAGCTTGATAAAAATGTCATCCATTATGAGCAGTAAGTTTGTATTCCATATGAAAGATGAGGAAATAAAAATGGTGTGTCATATGGGAAGGAGAAGAAAAGGGCATCCACACTCCTGTTACCATAAACCAGCCATCAAAACAACGCTAACCCAAGTCTGCCACACTAGAGATGTTTAAGAAATAACATTTTTCCCTTCTTTGAAAATATGTTTAACTGCTTTTTTGTGCTTGAACTGAAAAAAGCACACGGGAGCTTTACAAAATTGTCTGTATTTAGGGATGGTAGACCAAAGCACTTTAAAAGATAAACTGCAAAGCAAGCTGTAAGGAAGATTACCCTTAAAATATGCATAAAGGGAATTTAACTTTTTCCAAAGTCAAATTTAAAGAGAAGAAAAAGATGCCAGTAATGGTTTATTCTCATTGTTTACTCGTTGGGATACCTACTGTTACATGTTCCCTTTGTTGTTCCTAACCCGACTGGCTGCATGTGTCACTGAGCTCCTCCAATACAATCTATCATTTGTTTAATGTAAAGTTTCCCTTTAAATGGTCTGTTCATCATTAAATTTTATTTTACGGATTGTTAAAGGGTTCTAGTGTGCTTCCCTTGACTATGAACCCCTAATTTACCAGTAACAGTTAATGTACAGTCAGGACCAGATTAAGTGTGGTGGAGGCCCCTGGGCACAAAATCTGGTGGAGGCCCCAGATACAGTTTATTTCCCTTTAAAATAATAGCCCAGCCAAGTAACTGATTGGTGGTTGTCTGTCACCCACCCAATTACTAGAATGTTGGATCCAGTCTCTTGTGTCACCCTTGTGTGGGTGCGTGCTGCAGGGAACTCCTACTTTGCCATTCTGGGTGGGGGAGGTAGTGTAGTCACCCAGCTGGTCCTGCAGAAAACAGTTCCCTGCACTGAGCTGCCAGCGACTGTGCTTGGCGGCTTATGTGGCGCCAACGATTGACAGCTCTGTACCCACCCATCACTGTAGGGTTGCTGACGACAACTTTGCTGCTCTTGGCTCTTCATCCCGCCCTGTGGTGACTTTGGCTGCAGGTTTGCAAAAAAACAAAAAAAGGCTTGCCCAGGCTCAGTGGTAGGGGGGGGGGCACTGCTGCTGATGGCTTTATTGCTGGCCACACAGACCATCAAACCAAAGACTGAAAAGCCTCCTGGACCAGACCATAACTCAAAGGTTGGTGGAGGCCCCCTTTGCAGGGCAAATAGTGGAGGCCCTCCTCTTAATCCAGCCCTGTGATATCTTGGCTCAGAATAGAGGATTCAGTGTTTTGTGTTCATTTAACACAGCAGTGATGGGAAGCAGTGAGTGCTCACTGAATAGAAACTTTCTTCTTCTTTCTCTACTCACAGAAGTAACAAAGTTGAAGTGGAAGTCCAGTGAACTGGACCCTGATGCTCCCCCACCCCCCGCACAGTACTAATAGTAATTTGTTCAGTAAATAATTTAGTTATCATGTCTTCCTTGAATCTTTAACAATGTTGTCATATGACACTTTGTTAAATAAATAGGTGCTTGATGACATCTGGGAACCTTCACTTACATTGTATAGTGTGGACATCTGCACATTTTTATCATTACCTCTAGCTAAGTAAGCAGCTCTTTTTCAGTTGCTTTGTAGGCTTTGCTTTGGGGCAGATCATTTCATGAGTTGCGTGGTCTCCAGTAAACATATTTTAAGTTAACATTTCAACATGGCCTAAAGTAGAGGTCAGAGAAAAAAAATGTTTTGTGTTGGGCTCTCCTTAGACTCAAATGGGCCAAGAGGAAACATAACTACACTGGAGATTCTAATGGGGCTGAAAATATTCTGTCCCTTAAACTTATACTATAGGCAAGTCCAGTTGTTGTCCCAATGTCTCAGGCTAGACATTGCACTGTCCCAAACTTCAACCCATTTTCAAAAAGACGCTGTAGTTGCGTTGGAGATGCAGAGAAAAAATGAGGAGAAACAATGGGTATGGCAACACTGATGTGATGAAAGCACACTGTGTGCTTTACATATATCATAGTAAAAAGAAATAAGTGCATTGCTGTGCTTCTAATTATTACTGCCAGCTCATACTATGACCAGAGAGGAGGGCAGAGAGAGGCAGCCAATCAGGATGTCTGGGAAGGGAGTGGGGGTGTTTCCGTTCACAGTGCAGTGATGGTTGATTAAAGGACCAGGTTAGCGGGGTGGAGACTGAAAGCTGAATGATGTAATTTTCCTCTCTAAGACACAGACATAGCAGGAAAGAAAGCGCTGGAGGGACTCAAAGTAAGGTAAGCTACTGATATTTATTTTTTAACTTTTGACATGCTAATTACTTTAAATGCCTATGCCAGTACTGTATGATCAACTTCCTGTGTGATGCAACCACAGGGTAAGGAAACTGAGGGCATTTCCAATGACGGTCATAGACCAGAAGATATTTTAGATTATCTATGTCTATCTATTAAAAGCTTCTTCTACATTAAAAAGAAATTCACCTTTATTAGAATTTTTTAATGTGTATATTTTTTGTGTGCCAAAATAATGTCCTAATGGTACTGAGGTAGTATTCTTTCTTATGTGTTTTCTGGAAGCAACCTCCAATCTTGCTAATGGCTGCTGTATACCAAGTCTGTACACCAAGACCTAGAGAGAAGTGAGACTGGCATACATGGAAAGCTTCTGCTGGACATGTGAAAGGTCGAATGAGCTCCCTCACCTCAGCAATGGCTCACTGCCGTAGTGTTCCGTGTGTGCGGGCTCACTTCTCTGTTCTTGTAGATATTGGTGTACAGACTTGCAGGGCCCCGATTCACTGAAAAAGATTCTCATAGTAGTAAACAATTCAATTCATGAGTAAAAATCTAATGCCCTGCTATTGGAAACTGAACACAATGGCCTTGATTCACTAAGAGTTGAAAAAAAATTAATGGTAGTAAAAAATTCAATTTATGAGAAAAAGCCTGAGAGTCACATTTTGTGAATCACCAGATATAAAAACAATCAGTTTTAATATCCATGGCACTTTTTTTTACTTTTCAGGAAACTATTGAACATTTTACCTCTTTTTACCTGTAGTAAAAACGGCAATTGACTTTCATTGTCTTCCTATCTGGTGATTCACTAAAAGTGACATTTTTTTCACATGAATTGAATTTTTTACTACCATGAGAATCTTTTTAAACTCTAAGAGGCTGATTTATTAATAGCGACATGTAGCAACAGTTGAGCCACTGTAGCGGTATTTTCACAGCGCCCGCTAGTAGTCACTGTGCTTGGCCGTTGTTCGGTTGTTGACATCGACTCGGTTTGCCGTAATGTTGAATACAAGGTTACGAGTCGCTATTTGACAGGTTCCGCGATGTATGGGTGCGCATGATAGCGACTGGTCAGAGAGCCCGGCTTCCACCATATTCATCAAAAAATCACGCTCAAAAAATTCAAGCGCTGTGAAATGCATGTTTAAACCCCAGAGCGCTGGAGGCGATGGGTTAAAAGTAGTTTTTTAACCCCCAAACCACCATATTTTTGGAAACCAAAAAAAAAAAAATATTTTAAATAATTTAGTAATATGGATACATTAATATCAGACCTGTAATATCAATTCTGTACAATTTTTATTTTTTTTGCCTTAAAAAAAGTATCTGAAATGGCAGAAGTGGTCACAGAAATTTTCACATTAAAAAAAAAAAAAAAAGTTTATAACAATTAATTATTAATATTTAAAGATTGTTCCATTGAAATGCATTGGAGCGTACCAGGTAGCGAGATGTCATACCTGTCGCTGTTCAAGGTCGGACGCTGGCGCTGTGGGCTGAGGCTGGAATAATGATGAATGAGTCGCTATATGGCGCTATCTCAGTCGCTAAGCAGGATTGGCTTGATAAATGTGTGATTGTGGTGGGGAGCCGGCGTTCTCGTGGCGGGGCCCATCATTACCGGCCGCTCACCAGTCGCTATCTGTCGCTATTCCTTCATAAATATGGGCCTTGGTGAATCGGGGCCTTGCAAGTCGGTACACCAATGAATTTTTTACTACCATTAATTTTTTTTTTCAACTCTTGGTGAATCAAGGCCTTGGTGTTCAGTTTCCAATAGCAGCATATTAGTGAAAACTACTGACATAAAAAACACATTCTTTAACATAAGAAAAAAATACTATATAAGCTTAGCACCATGAGGACGCCCTTTAAAGATTGCTACTGAAAGTGGATTTTCCCTTTCATTAGAAAATGTCAGGAATGCTTCTCACATAAACGTTTAGCCATATTAATATTCCCTATCATTCGTCAGCTACCTATGTGTCTGAATATAAAGTAAAAAAATAAAATAAATGATAAAAATAAATAAACGCCACAATAACTTCAACATTTCTTCTGTGAGAGATCAAGACGAAATACTGGTTCATTTTAAATACGTCAGCTTCCTATTTCAAAGCACTAAAGTATTTTCCTTTATGAAGTGAAAATGCATTGCAGCCAGTGGTGCAAATCTTGGATCTGGTGGGATTTGCTGTCAGCGGCAATCAATCTGTGAACATTCAGGTAGTTATCAGATGGTGTGTGTTACCATACTGGCTGGAGAGATAGCTACACCAGCTACATGGTGATTCATTCTCTGCTGCAGACATCCTAGTAATAGGAAACCTCACAATTTACCCAGCCAAACACCTGTCACTTCCTGCTAGTTCCACAACATCTGGAGTAAGACAGCAGAAAGTTAGGAGACATAAACATTTCAGACAGCTGTGCTACATTCATTTGATTTTGACCTTTACAGTAGCATCCCATCAATCTGAAGATCACCACTGCTAAAAACAGCAGCATGCCACATCTGACAATTCAGAATGATGAGAGCATCCATAAGCTGTAATAATTTGATTGAGGCCACACTAATGGAACTGGAACAAGTGTTTGTACAAAATACTCAGAATAGTCCAAACCCACTTAAAGGCGATCTTTTAATTAGAACAACAAATGCATTTCCTACATAGTATGTGTGCATTTTCCGTTAATAGTAGAAAGGGAACAGCTTTCAAATGAATTTGATATCAATATTTAAAGCAGTATAATAGTGCCAATACAACATGCTTGCATCATGTAGCTCTATGTATTTTGTTAGCACTCTATACATATTATAGTGCTTGCCTAAACTTGCTGGCTCTGTTAACCATACTATCATTTTTTATATGGTATCTCATAATCTGGTGCAGTGTAGTCTGATCCCTGATTTATTAAGCACCTCTGCCAGTCTATGCCACATCGGTGCAAATTAGAGTGGTGCAAAATATGATGCACTAGCACATGTTGCTGCACTGCAAACAAATACATTTTCTAAAACATTAGGGGTGCAGGAACATGATGAGAACATTAAAAATGATATTTGGCACTACTCTAATTTCTACTGATGTGGAGTAGTCTGTCAAAAGTGCTTAAAGTGGACCAAAACCCAGGATTTTGACTATCCTGGGGTGCCCCGATGCGTGTGAAAACGTCCCAGGACGCCGAGACCAACTCACCCCTCCCGGTCCCACAGCGCTTCTGAGAGCAGCGACTATGAGCGCCCTGATGGCCGCATTCTAACAGGGAGCGTGCCAGCGCCAGCCATTTAGAAATGTCTGGTGCGGGCACGCGCCCTGCTAAAGGGATAGCGGGATGTGGCTGCGGCTCGGCACATGTGCCGTTGGACCGGAAACGAGGTAAGTGAGTGGGGCGACCTGGGGGGTTTCACACAGCGGGGCATTCCGATTTTGGAGAGAGTTTTCACAGATTTTCGGCAGATTGGCGTGGGTTTTGGTCCTCTTTATTAAGTCAGGCCCTAAATACAATTTAAAGAACCAGGAAAACACAAGCAACTCAATTTAGCACTCAATTCAGTCATATGGTTTTCATGAGCAAAATCTGTTCACTCGCATTTTTCCTCTTACTCCCGATCCAGTAGACCATAATTTTTGGTGATTCGTTTTTTTGGGGGACTAAATTTATGCATTGCGCCAGATCTCACATGCACATTTACTTCAAAAGTGTAACTGCTTGTGGTTCAGGGGTTTTGCATGGGAAAAATTGTAAGCAAACGGGTGTTGATGAGGAGTCCATTTACTCCTAGTAATAGCAGGAGTAAGTTGACCACTTCACTAACTGGCATGCTTTTTTTATTGATAAAACCTATGATGGTAATAGCTGGCATTTCAATGAAAATTACAGCCGGTATTTGTTGTTTAATTTTTTTTACTATAGTCTTAAAATAAAAAAAAAGCATTTACCTCCAATAGTCAACTAGCCCGGGCTCCAGGCATAGGAGCTGGTATCCCAGGGCACAGAGGCCGCATTGGCTGGCCCCTGTCCATGCAGGTTTACCAGCTCATATGCTGTAGGCACCACTGGACAGAAAAAATCTTTATTCTAAATGTAACTACTTACCAATCCCTCTTTTTCTTTCCTCTAACAGGCACTTCCACTTGTTCGCCAGGTCATTCTGTGTTTGGCACAGGGTCTCCTCCAATCTTCAGGTGCTCTTTAGGGTTCCTCCGTCGTCTTCTTGAGGCGGGGCAAATGTCAGCTGCTGACACCAGATCGGCCAGTAGTTGAATGGGGGTTCCTCTTACTTCATCCCAGCTGCCCAAGCCGGGGACTGCATGTGGAGTGGGGGATCTCCCCCACATACATAGCTCACAGGTGGGGAGGGGCATAGAGGGGGGTTTTCCCAAGGAACCCCCTCCATGCTCCTCCCCTCCTGTGATGTGTAAGTCACAAAAAGGTGATGCTCTGCCTCTCTATCTATTCTGACCCTTGTCAAAATGCATCCTGGGCCGGACCCAAACCATTGGTTAGGAAATGCATGTGGGTCCACAATAAAATAAATGTGTTTAGCAAAGCTAGCTGTGTTCAGTTGGGCAGCACTGCGCCTACCGAGCTGGCCAGTAAATCCCTGTGCAGTCATGCCCTGCAAAGCATATTCACTCCACTAACTAGAATCATAGAAAAAAATGAATGTTAAAATGGGTGTTTTATGTATATAAGTGTGTGAATATATTTTTAAAAATATATTAAAATTGTATAGATTTAATAAACTTTATTTTTTTTTATATTATTTCTCCTCATAAGCTCAACCAAAAAGGTATGTGCACTGTAAAATAATGTGCTAAAACAAGAATGTAAGTTAACAATTTACCAGTAAACTGCAGATCTAATACGCGTCATAACATTGTGCATTAGAGAAGTGAGACTCACTGTGGCAGCTGAAAGATTAACTGTCAGACCTGTGCGTAGAGCTCCGCACTGAATAGTAAATATGGGATTCCTTCAGTGTGTGAGAATACCACAGATTGCATGGTGAATACTACCTTGTCTGCTGTGCAAGCTTTGCCAACATATGCCGGACTGGCACAGACTGGCATAGCTTTAGTAAGTCAGGATGATAACATTGTCTGCCTTTATAAATCAACTTTAGCAAGTCTCAGAATAAAGATAGAAACATAATCTATAAGCCATGGGGATTTTTAGGGCTGTACAGAGCAATGTTCATATGCCAATAAGAATCTTGGGAAAGACATTACATTCGCTTTATTTGTTATGTTGCTCATACTAGGTAACATTATGTCCCTTCAATCTCAGTTGTTTAATTTATGTGCAATGATTGCATTGTATGCCTCTTCACAAGCTTTTGGCTGCAGATCAGGCACAATCTTTAAGAAGATAACAGCTTCTTAAGAGATCAAAACAGTTTGTAATCCAGTGACCAGTGTCCTGTAAATCCAATTAAAATGTAATCCACTAACACACAAGAGCTATTCTTTGAATTTATCATTGAGGAATTACCATATCAAAATGAAAACATCATATATATATATATATATATATATATATATATATATATATATATATTCAGCCAGACATTAATTCACTGTGAATTATGTAATGCATGAAAAGGTCAGCTTGCTTTTAGTGAGCTACCAGTGTAGGTGAATCAGGCTGTTAAGCACCTTCCTTCAAGTATAATTGACTTATGCATTACAGAAAGTCTATTAGTAAAATACTTTCAAGGTACTTTGCAAGCAATGAAAGACAGTCCATTTTCAAACTTTCATTAAACATAATAATGGGAATTGTGAAGGAAAAATCTGGACCGAATTGTGTAAAAATACCTGAATCCCCTGATACCAGTCCTGAGTTCCCCCCTTATTTCCAGCCTCTAACATTTGACTTGCCCGCCATAAAACGGGGAGGCCGATTCATTAACAGCGGCAGGTAGCGACAGTTGAGCGACTGTAGCGGCATTTTCAGAGCGCCCGCTAGTAGTTGCTGTGCTTGGCCGTTGTTCGGTAGTTGATAGCGACTCAGTCGGTTTGCCGTAATGTTGAATATTGGGTGAGAGCGACCGGCTTCCACCATATTCATTAACAAATCACGCTCAAAAAATTCTTGCGCTGTAAAATGCATGTTTAAACCCCAGAGCGCTGGCGGCGATGTGTTAAAAGTAGTTTTTTAACCCCCAAACAACCATATTTTTGGAAACCAAAAAAAAAAACTGTTTTTTAAATAATTTTGTAATATGAATACATTAATATCAGACCTGTAATATCAATTCTTTTTTTTTTTTTTTTCCGCTCAGATTTAGGTCTCCCTTTGCTTTATTCAGATTCGTGATCATTCATCAGCAGGTGGGGTCCTCTTTTCATCAAGTGCGGGTATTTGCCAAAAAATTATTTTTTTTTCCCTCCTTTCTCCCCTTCCCCCCACCCCCTAACTGAAACCACGGGCTGTTTGATTTGACTTACTGCAGTCCACCATGTATATATACAACACATACCTGATTTTCCCTAGATATATGTTTGATGAAATACTTCCTTATCTTTATACTTCCTTTTTTTTTTTTTTTTTTTCTTTTTTTTCCTGATTCTCTCCTTCCCTTATCCCTCTCATTTTATTTTCTTCTTTGTCTTCTTCCTTTATCTTTTTCTTTCTTGCCTATCCAGGTTTTATGGCTCTGATTGAGTTTTTCTGTAATATCAATTCTGTACTCTTTTAAAAAAATTTTTACCTTAAAAAAATTATTTAAAATGGCAGAAGTGGTCACAGAATTTTTCACATTTAAAAAAAAAAAAAGAATAGCAATTAATTAAGAATATTTAAAGATTGTTCCACTGAAATGCATTGGAGAGCGCCAGGTAGCGAGAGGTCATACCTGTCGCTGTTCAAGGTCGGATGCTGGCGCTGTGGGCTGAGGCTGGAATAATGATGAATGAGTCGCTATATGGCGCTATCTCAGTCGCTAAGCAGGATCGGCTTGATAAATGTGTGATTGTGGTGGGGAGCCGGCGTTCTCGTGGCGGGGCCCATCATTACCGGCCGCTCACCAGTCGCTACCTGTCGCTATTCCTTGTTAAATAAGGGCCATAATCTCATAATGAAGGCCAGCTGGTGGGTAAATTAAGTGCAGCAAGTATTCACAGCCTGAAAGGGTCGGTTCACACCTCTGGTGAACAGTCTGAAGGTCTGAGCCATAAATAACCACTTGCAGAGATCTGCCCGATCTCGCAAACTTAAAATGAATTATTGGCACCGACAGAAAACTGGCAATAACTGGGCCGCTATCTGTCCCAGCACCAAGCCAGGCACAGGACCGGAACTGGCCAGAAAGCCGCATCAGGTCATACTCCACCTATCACCATACCTAGTAGGGAACCCACATTCTGACCCATCTTGGGACTTTATCTCTGGTCCTCCCAGATGAGCAGCATCTGGCCCAGTTGTTTGGTTCCAAAACCAGAGCCATACGGCCCTTGTACCAGAAGTTATAACTTTTTTTTAGGTATAAAAGCCGGCTCATAAAGGGAATGACGGAACAGCCTGCCCGTCAGAAAAGAGGGGGTGAGGGAGTCCCGAGGCATAAAGGGGATGACTCTGGGTCAGTCCTTTTTCACCATCTGGGAGAGGTCACGTTAGTGTGATAGAGGTATGATTACAACATAGGCAGGCTGTGCCACCCTTCCCTGGGGCCTGCTCCACTACACATCAACCCATCAGAATGCAATCTAAGGTACTGTCATCTGTTTTGTATCTCTGCTTGTAATTTGCTTACCTGTACATGGTATCACGCTTTTTCAGACTGGTGTTATAAATTCTATCGCTCGTATTATCTTAGTTTGTGCCTAACACATTAAAATCTATATTTAACTCAAGCTGGCTGTTTTGCTTTGATCAGGAACTCATGGGTCTGACCTTTTGGTGTAATACTAGACTGGGATAAGGGGAAACATATTGCGTGGGTGGCTGTGGCATCAGCTGGGCTCACGAAACATGAGTTTTCCTGACATAAATGTAAGACTTTTAGAGCATTTAGTAAAAAAAACACCAAAAAACATACAAATGCCTTTAGGAAAAAAGTAAGTAATACCCATGTTTAAAGGTTACGTAATTATTGCACTGGCAGTTTAGTGGCTGTAAATGTAGCTTACTGTACCATGTTATCATCATTTTTAGAAGCCTGGAAAAGGATTTTCAAGAATGTGCCTTTTATTGCAAATTTAAAACTTAGCAACTATGAGGTTGATTTGGAGCCAGGTGAGAAAATTCACTCCTTTTTTAGGAGAGAAAACTGTCATTCACTTTTATTGTCTACCTTGGGGCTAATTCAGCACTAGGTGAAAATTTCTAGCAGTTTGTTAAATCAGCCCCAAGGTGAACAATCAATGTGAATTGCAGTTTTCTCTGCTAAATTTTCTGAAATTTTCTCACCTGGCTCTGAATCGACCCGGTGATCTGAATCACGGGTGAGAAAACTTTTTTTTTTAGGTTATTATTTTTAGGAGAGAAAATGTACTTCCGGTTGCTGTGTCAAGGTAGACAATAAAAGCAAATGGCAGTTTTCTCTAAATACTAGTAGAAGTTTTCCACCTGGTGCTGAATCGACCCTTATATACACCAATATTTGTGCACTGATCATAGTCTTGGCAAAATTAATGCTCCCTGCATGTACTTCTTTTCATCCCACTGTAGTACCGGCCAGCACATGCCATTAATGTCCCTGCAGGGCCAGGGATTACTGCAGAAGGCATAAGAAGATCCTGCCCTGCATTCCTCTGATGTTACCTCATAGATAGGAAATCTCATTGGATTAGCTGTAGCCCAGTGATGCCCTAGGTGTTGGCATCGACTGCCAATGGTAGATGAGGACCCTGTCGAGGAGATGTTCAGAGGGTAGAACATGTATCAAAACTGCCCAGAGGGAAGGACTGTCACAGATTTCCCAAAGGAGAAGTCCTTCATTAAAGAGTGACCAGTAATTCGAGAAATGCGAGACAGAGAGACTATGAATATGCAGCAAACTGTGTTTAATTGTGATAACCAGTGAACAACACAAATATCAAAAGGGCTGCTGTACATATATTACATGTGGAGTCAGAGTGCATACATACAAGATATAGGTTCAGATTCAAGTTCAGATTCAGGTACAGAAGTCCAAAGACAGAGTCCGGGTAGACAGTTCAGAAGACAGATTTAATGCTGATCCACTAGCTGAATGGGTGGATCAGCTTATATAGAGCAGGAAGTCGCACAGGTGCTGGCTGATTAACACCTCTGCAGGACAGAGCCATCTGCGAGTGAAGTGGCATATAGAAGGGAAACTCAAGCTGTGGAAGAACTCCAGACCCAGACTCCAGAAGTACTACACCTAGTTATTTGTAACAGGTAAGTATAGGTCTTTACAATGTTCATGGAACTAATTGTAAGTATTACAAACATTATAATCTCTCCTCTCACTCTCTTTCTTTTGTCAGTCCCTTTGATGGCTGCCAATATATGAGAGACAAGCTTAACCTGCAATGAACTTTCCAAAAAATCCTTTTATATCCCCTAGTTTTCGACACTGATCCAAAAATAAATTTTACATGACAGCCTCATGGGGCAGCAGCCCCGACACAAAGCTTTGAGATGCTATGAGAGAAACAATAAAACAGTTTCTGCCCCTTGCTGTTCTGAACAGGGACAATATTTGATCTAAGATGCAAACATAGTATGGCTGCCACTGTATTTGTGTTATTGAATAACAATTGTTATTCATATAGATTATTAAAAGTCATTTTGCAGGCAACAAAAAAACTCTATACTTACCTTTTATTTCCTGCAGGTTATCACTGCTAGTCCAGTGCTCAGACACTTACCAGATTGCCTAATCCTAGTCCCGTGCCACCCACACCCAGTTGTCGTCAAAGCCGCCCTGTGCAGTGAATGGAGAAGGTTGTTTTGTAGTTCCTCTGACGAATGACATGGGGGCGATATATCTTCAATCTTGTGGAGGAGAGCGTCTTGAAGACAGCATTGATAAGAAACCGGCAGACGGCCAGCAAGGGACTGGAATCAGGTGATTTAGCGAGTGGTGCAGCGGAAGACTAGCAGAAATAACCTGCGGGTGATAAAACGTGAGTATAGCATTTTCTTTGCTTGCAGAATGACTTTAAGCTTGACTTTATTTTTGTTTTTCTTTTCTGCCTTGCCTCTTGTCATGTAAAATTCCTAGTATATACATTGTATATACATGGCAAAAAAACGGATTCTGATTCTGATTTTGCTATCAACCAAGACACAGGCTTCAGACCTTCTGCTGTCTTCTACTCTCTACATTTGACTAGTTTTCCCTTGCTGCTCCCCTCTTTTGGGACACCCACCCCTGTGCCATATTCAACTCCCCAAACCTTCAAAAGTGTCCCCAAACCCTATTCAGAAAGCATATTACCTGGCTTAAGCAATTTACTTGACAGTCTTCATCTTGGGTTCTTAACAGCCAACAAAGCACATGGCTCCACGATTGTTACATTCTACTTGCGACCCAACCCCTTATCTCCACCCTTTATCTTCTACAATCACTACTACTCTATCCAATTATCTCTGTGTATTTGTTGCATTTTTTAACCACTCAATGGGATCAACCTGCTTATTTCAAATTTTAGTTGATTTATCTTTGATTTTTTTTCCTTCTACAGCACCATAGAAGATGGTGACACTTTACAAATGAACAATAATAATAATAGCAATCATCATTGTCAGAGTTATTATCTTTATTACACAAAATCTTTTCTTAGTGTGCAGAATCAAACTCTCCACTGCAAGGTACTCCTTCCATGATTTGTGAAATGTTAATGTTTAACTATGCCAAAAATATGTCAACAGCATAATATGTAAATATATACTGCATCTCAATACTTGTTATCTGGAAACAAATAACACGTATGATCCAAGGAAAAATAACAATCATCATTGATCTGGTAAACAGGCGAAATGGTAATTAACAACGCAGCAGAGGGAGGCAGGGAGCCAGCTTTTGATATGTTTGAAATTATGTAAATCTGCTGTTGTTTTTGTGGAACTAAAGGATGGCCTAAATTTATCAATGGTGCCCACACTTCCCATCCCACACTGTTTCCGGTAAGAATAGCTGTTCAGATGATCTCTAATATTATACAAATGCTGATAATAAATCTCGAATGAACTTCAAGGCAAGGGCATGTTTATCACCGGCTGATGAACTGTTACCTTTAAACAGGCACACATAATGCCGCAAGCACATTATCCAATTATCTGGCTGTTTATCTAACACAACAGTTACATATGTATTCAGCGAGCTCATTATGTTTTAAAGAATTTAGATACAACAGCAACCCATGCTAAAACCCGCCTGAATCTTCTATATAGCCCATAAGGCTCTGTTATTTCCAAATTCTAAATTGCCACATTACAGGTGCAGATGATTTTTTGGGGAAAGCATAGCATAATTATTTGTACTTTTCTGTGAGTTAAATAAAAAAAGCTCACTTTGAAGGCCAATTTAAAAGCACACCCAAATACTGACCCATTGTCAGCATTGTAAACATGACCATGAGCATCTCAACAGCAGTAGTGGTGGTCTCCTCTTCAGAACTTGGGCCCTTACTTATGAAGGAATAGCGACAGGTAGCGACTGGTGAGCGGCCGTTAATGACGGGCACCGCCAGGAGAACGCCGGCTCCCCACCACAATCACACATTTATGAAGCCAATCCTGCTTAGCGACTGAGATAGCGCCATATAGCGACTCATTCATCATTATTCCAGCCTCAGCCCACAGCGCCAGCGTCCGACCTTGAACAGCGACAGGTATGACCTCTCGCTACCTGGCGCTCTCCAATGCATTTCAATGGAACAATCTTTAAATATTCATAATTAATTGTTATTCTTTTTTTTTTTTTTTAAATGTGAAAAATTCTGTGACCACTTCTGCCATTTTAAATAATTTTTTTAAGGTAAAAAAAAAAAAAAAAAAATGTACAGAATTGATATTACAGGTCTGATATTAATGTATTCATATTACAAAATTATTTAAAAAACTTGTTTTTTTTGGTTTCCAAAAATATGGTTGTTTGGGCGTTAAAAAACTACTTTTAACCCATCGCCGCCAGCGCTCTGGGGTTTAAACATGCATTTTACAGCGCGATAATTTTTTGAGCGGGATTTGTTAATGAATATGGTGGGAGCCGGTCGCTATGGCCAGTCGTTATCATGCGCTCCCATACAGCGCAGAACCTGTCAAATAGCGACTCCTCACCCAATATTCAACATTACGACAAACCGACTGAGTCGCTATCAACTACCGAACAACGGCCAAGCACAGCTCTGAAAATGCCGCTACAGTCGCTCAACTGCCGCTGTTAATGAATCGGCCTCTTGGCTTCTGGTTTAAAAAGGAACCACACCCTTGACCCTGACTCACTATAATGGCCAGTACAGAACTAAGCATGAGCAATAAATGTTACAACAACCTAAAGGTCTCACATTTATGATTATTATTATTATTATTATTCATTTAAACTGGACCAACTCCCTTACATAAAAACAGTGCTCATATGCATCCCTTCCCAGGGCTCTTCAGATTGCTGCACATAAAAATTCATTTAGCTTTTGTAACTCTTGCCATAGTTGATTTTCCTCCATCTATGGCATCTTATGGACCTGTCAGTAGCCTGTAAAGAGAAAATGCTTGAGCTTTGAGTGAATGTAGGAGCAGATGTAAGTGCTGATGGTTCAATATACTAATATATGAGTAATTATTATTATTATTATTATTATTATTATTAATAATAATAATAATAATAACAGTAACAAGATGTGAAAAAAAAATATAAAACACTTGGGAGGCTCCTAAAACCCAATATCTTGCACTGCCACTCATTGGGGCGCCCTGCTAACCCGAAAGCTAACTAGAAAAATACATATGACATGGTTAAATGCAGGGCTGGCAAGAACATTAAACAGGCTATATGTGTGCCTAAACACATTCATTTATTTATTAAAAATACATAGGCACAATACATGAGACACATAGCAGGCAATAACAAAAACACCAGTAGGATAAAAAATGCAATTGCTGCATTAAAAACAACACACAACACAAAGGGCCCTTATCAGGAAACCCTGATCAACATGCATCCCGCCACACTCAAACCATTCCCACCAGCTGGCCAGCTTTAAAGTAATAGAAGGGGCAGCATGGCCCACAAAAGACCCTCTGAAAATGGTCTAAAAAGCGTCTCCCAGTTATTCCTCCCCCGATTAAGCTAAACGATGCTGCACAATTGAACTCTTGCCAAATGCTGAATATATTGCGCTCTGACCCACAGCATGGATTTAGGCCTTCATTATGTACAATGTTCGTACTTAGCACATATCCACAAGGCGGGAGGTGAATGTGTTAACACACAAGCTCAGGTTGAACAAACGCGTCCGCAACGCAGCCAGCCAGCATGGAGGCTCACAAACTCAGCAACATAAATCTCACCGCCCTGTCACAGTCCGTGCGAGTGTCCTCCTTGCGGCGTCAGCCGGGGCTTAAAGACGCGCTTCCAGCACGTGGAGACTAAACCTGGCAGGCGGCCATGATGCGAACGTAGAGGTGGGCGGGGGGTGTGGTCATGGGCCCAGCACCGACGATCGTTTCGCTCCTCCAATGGAGCTTCGTCAGGGTGTGAATGGTTTGAGTGTGGCGGGATGCGTGTTGATCAGGGTTTCCTGATAAGGGCCCTTTGTGTTGTGTGTTGTTTTTAATGCAGCAATTGCGTTTTTTATCCTACTGGTGTTTTTGTTATTGCCTGCTATGTGTCTCATGTATTGTGCCTATGTATTTTTGATAAATACATGAATGTGTTTAGGCACACATATAGCCTGTTTAATGTTCTAATAACAAGATGTGCTATAGAGTTATGTAATGTACATGAAATCTTTGCTATCGATAGGCTAAATTAAAAAAAAAAACTATACTCACCCTAGTCATAAAGATGCAGACTCACTGATTGGGCAGAGGGATCGGTGCTCTTAGTAGTATGGAGGAGGCATTTTACATTTCTACAGATTCAATGCCCATTTTGTAGAATGATACACATCTAGCTCGGGGGCGGTCACCCTAATTGATTATGCCCCCTCTTGTATATACTACCGCCATCCGGAAAAAATCTTACCTACTGCTTTTTGTTCCACCGGCAAAATGCAGCTCCAAGATTTGCTGTTAGTAGTCAGGTGGCTACAGTAAAATCTGGGGCTGATTTTTGACCCCCAGGCAGCACTGACTATGATCTGAATGAATCAGTAGCTTCACAGACAAAATAATAAACAATACTACAAAAGTACATTGTAAAAGCGCATATTAATTACAGTATAGATGAAAAATCTGTTGATACTAAGATAGAAAATAGAAGCAACAGAATATATATATATATATATTGTGGTAAGGTGCAAGGGGCCGTTATTGACGGCAGGTATGTAGCACCAATGTACCTGGCATTGGTGCAGTAAAGCCGTATAGCTTGTTTTCCAGCATCAGCTGCTGGTGGCAGTTTGCTGCTGTTGCTTTAGAATAGCCGAAAGGCTAACCTGGGACGGCTTTACTGGGATGGAGTAGAGCAGGGTGGGACTCCATCCCACTACCCAGGTCCGGGTTTTGCGGGCTGTTTAAATAGCCTGGGGAATCAGCTGTGGCCTGTCCATTGTCTAGAGCTCACATGGGAGTGAGACTCTGTGAGCCTGGCTGAAATCTCCTGTGGAGGCTGTTCATGCGGACCTGAGGCCTATTTTGACTGTAAACAGGACCTTTGATCAAGGACTAAAAGCTGTTTGCCTGACTGTATCATTTATGCTGCGGTTTCCTGAAAAAGGTGATGTAACCTGTATGGACATATGCTTTTGTGGATTTTTGTGTGAAATAAACACAGACTTTACTTTGAACTGTTTGCCTCCGCCTCTATACTGCTGACACCCGGTCGCCTACCAGAGCTAATCTCCACAATATATATATATATATATATATATATATATATATATATATAGGATTGTGACTTCTCTCCTATTTGTGTTGTATAGGAAACTTGTTTTCTAAGGATTGTGACTTCTCTCCTATTTGTGTTGTATAGGAAACTTGTTTTCTAAGGATTGTGACTTCTCTCCTTCTGGAATCACCCTCTGTGACAGTATTGGCACACCGACCTCTCGCACTCTTAACAAAAGTTCACACCTGTTTACTAATGCATGCCAGCAATAAATGAGCAATCTGGGCATCAGCACAGGAAAGGAAGCCATGGGGTTCTGGCTCACAGAGGTCTTTTTCAGGCTGACTTAACATCGTGATATCTGTGCTTTAATGGAGAAAACCAGAATCATTCATACTCACGAAATATAAATGTGGGAAATATAAAAGAATGATCACGGTTGGTGAAAGGTTCTATTTGGCAATTTCTCTCTATACAATAGAAAAAAGATTTCCAATAGGTTCACTGTGAAAATAATTGAAGCCTTAAATTTAATGTACACATTTTATCGGCTATGAGAATGAGTAACTGTGTGCTTATAACCACACAAGCTCCAAGCCAGTGACTGTCACATTGTGACAGATAGATTTCTTCCTTGAATAGGTTTAAATGAATATATTCCATGGTTATGAACAGCATTAAGAGCAGCCCATCGTATATAGAAAAACATGTGGAATATTACTCCCTGGTATGCCCCCTCCTATTAAGATATGTAATTAGCTGTATAAATTGTCTCTAAACTATAGTCAATGTGTTTCCCTAATGCATTTCCTAAATCATATGGCAGTACCCCCCCCCCCCACTCACAAACTCTCAGGGTGTAACCAAAGTATTTGTTTTGCTATCTACCCACTATCAGTTTATATATTTAGATACAGAGTAGCAAGCCCCTTAATGGAGACACCCATGTTATGCTCAATATAGTGAACTAAAATGCCCCAATCAAGAGTACATAAAGTATTTACATAGAACAGACAAACAAAAAACAAATGGCAACACATGTTATTCTTGGTGAGTAGGTGGAGCCATACAAACCTTTATGTCTCAATGATATCTTCCACCCATTTTGAGTAATTCCTCAAAAATTTGCAAATCATCACTTCCTATTTATAGGCAAGTAACTGAAGCTAGAAGTGATGGCTGTAGGTAATGCTTGAGAATGCTGGAACAGTCTCTTGGATGTTAGACTTAATATAGTGGACTGAATGCCCACTATTCAAGGGTACAAGGTAAAGTGTGCTTTCAAAGGGGCTCGTAACTTTACAGTATATTTATCTAAACTATGCTTACAAATCTCACAGACATCAGGAGGCATTAGAAGATTCAGAGAAATGAATGGGCAAGAAAGTATGTCATCTGATTGTGGTTTAGGATGTACTCCTCCCCTCCCTGCTAGCCTGAAACTGGGACTCTCTTATTTAACACTTTCAGTGTGCCCCCCTGCTTTACAAAATCAGTTGATCCCTGGTAGTCATGTGGGGGAATCAGAATGGCAGCCATCTACAAGGGAGTAAAAGCTAAATAGTCTCAGGCTTGAAGGTAACTTATGGAAAATGGGGCATCCCTAATCAGGATGTTTGTATACATGCAAATTTTGCAGGGGGTATTTGCGTATTGCATTTTTTAAAAATCGGTTCTAGCGCTCTCAAGGAGGACCAAAATTTTAAATAGACATGACATCAAAGGATGGTTTATGGATTCTATGCAGTGTGGAGATTTAGTAAAGCTGAAAATTGGGCAATACTCGGACCTTTCTTCTGGGTTTTCATGGAAGTTCTGTGCAGCATACATCAGATGGAACTGCAGCGCAGCCTCATTCCTGCTCTCTACTCTCGGCACTGTTACTGCTGGGAATATAGAGCTGAGCACAATGGTCACGGGAACCACGGGTAAGAATACCATTCACTCTCAGGCTTGACAAGATCAGCACACCATGGGACATTCCAGATTGGGACGCCCTTTTGGAACAGGGTACCAAAAGTATATTTAAACATTTTGTCGCCTAAGAAAAAGGAAGTAGGAATTTGTTAGTTGTAAAAACAGCACAAATAGAAATGTTTGAATGCAGAGTCTATTCAACAGTGGCTTCACCTCCTGTATATTTGCATTAAGTGTAGACTGTTGATTCCATCTGGCGACACAAGCACAAAAGCTTGTAAGTGCCATCCTGGTGACAGGTTGGTCCTAAATCTTTTAGAGGAGCAGAAGTAGGCTCACTAACAATTACAATATGATAGGTCTAGTTTGTATCAAAGGTTGAAATAAGCCCTCTGTATTGTGTGCTGTGGAAAAGAATATAGCATTTTGTCCTGGAACAAGTCATGAAAGCGTAGACTGGAGATAATACTCAGAACAAATATTTTCATTTCGTTTTTTTTTGCTCCAGTTAGTTTGCCTTTTACCAATAGTATTCATAGTTATAATGTTTGTATAGAGCTAAATGTTGTGTATATGGAGGAACTGTGGAAATACAGTTTCAAAGAAAAGTACAAACCTGAAACTACACTGGCAGGAAAAGTGGCATATCACTCCCACATCTCTAATAAAAATGACTACAAAAAACTCACAAAGTCAAATGACATCTTTTTACTTTGGGTCTCTTGATTATTCGATGTAAAGTGTTATTTAATAAGTTGAGGGTTTCCAAGATGTAGACATTGCTGTTAAATTTGTAGAGAGGCTAGACAATAAAATTTCAATTGTCTGGTATTTGGATTCCCCCGGGTAAAAATTATTAAAGAGCAAAAATTGTATGTGCAGCTAAAGAAGACAGGAAATAACAAAACAATCCAGTTGATTAAATCTGCAAAACTTAGGTAAGTATTTAGATTTTATTGAATAAAGGGGGGTGGGAGCAGCTCAATCACTATTATTTATGCAAAATTATTATTATTATTCAGGGCCTGGGAACTAATTTACCGCCCAGTTTAACCCTCTCATCAAAGTTGGGACATGCAATGCAGACAAATATATGAGAGCTACTCACGTGGGAAGCTTCCAGCCTCCCTTTAGAACACTTCAACTTTGGGGACTCAGAATTAAGAGTAGGGACCACACTAAACACAGAGTGCCTTGCCGGGGCAGTGTGGCATCCACATGTATCTGCAGATATATGTAACCAAATCTCTGTCTTTCCACACAGCTAGACATGTTTGTTGCTTGATATTTAGTTGATGAGAGGGTTAAACTGGGCGGTAAATTAGTTCCCAGGCCCTGAATAATAATAATAATTTTGTATAAATAATAGTGATTGAGCTGCTCCCACCCCCCCTTTATTCATTTATATTTTATTAATTGTCCATTAATTAGGGTCACCCCCACCAATGTTAAGTATGATTTGGACACCATTATGAAAAATTACCCAAGCTATGCCTCCCCCCTAGGTGACAGCGCAAGCAGGGCCTTACTACACAGCTATCATGTAGCTCACAGGTTGAGTGATACATCAGTCACTCCATACCTGGACAGTGGCTGGGCGACTCACCTGTCACTCAACACCTGCAGCACTACAGAGAAGCTGAAAGCTCCACTTTCTGCCCTTATTGGCTGTGGAACATAGAGTAAATAATGGTTTTCATTCCTCTGATAGCTCCAGAATCAGAAATGATCCTCCTAAAACTGTGTACCTTAATTCAGTTGCTGACCGGACAGATGTTGTTTATTGTTCATACCTTAGAGATATTTTCTATGAACACAAACAAGATGAATTCCACATATTTCAAGGTTATGGCTAAACAGCATTGTTACTGTTTTCTTAGATTTAATGCGGCATGAGCATAGTGTTATCTCAATACACAAATAATGCCACCAGTTGATAAATCACTTTGATTTAACGTCTCCCTTAAGGCAAATTGCAGTGTAAGATTATTCATAAGCACATCTTTAGCTTCTGATTAGAAAGTATAATTTATGCTTTCTGGAAACCCAGCTAAACTTTACAGAAAATCTGTTCAGTCAAAGCAGGTTGAGGTCTGAAAAAAGGGACTGCCTAGGCAAATAAATATAAATAAACTGCACTTACCTCACAATCCATAGGCTCATTTCCTTGTAGCCCTGTGGGGTGCAGAAGCCATGCTTCACAGCTATCATTTCTGAAGAGCGTGTTCCCATCCGGCCTTTGAATGAGCGCTATGTGCAATAGTCACTAGTGGTCACTAGAGATGAGCTGAACTGAACTGATTCATAAGCTGGAATCAGAAGTCTTTGGGGTTTTTCCCTGAAAACGTAATGATGTCCCTGTGAGTTGCAAGAGACATGAAGAACTTCCCAACCAGCTCACTCTTGGCACTATAAAAACCTCATCTCTGTGGCAGAAGCGAGCTAGCAGAAGCCTAGTGTAGGGCAAAGAATCTGTGGCTTTGCCCAGCAGCAGACCAGGGAACAACATGGAACACGTGTGTTTGAGCATAGCAAGGGAGGAGGTGAGGGTTTTTTTTTTTATTTGAGCAATTTTATGAGTTATTGGTTAAAATTTTACCAAATCAAAAATCCAATCAATCAAATTCGCTCAACTGGTCACGCTATGTGCCTCCTGCTACCAAGCAGCATGGGAGCCTGTTATCTTATGACTGGTGGCAGAGACATGTACCAAGGTCTGATGGGGAAGAAGGTTATAAGCACCAAAGCACTCTAACTGGACCACTCCACTCTATGGAATTAAGCCTGCAGATAGTGAGGTAAATGTATCTTTTTTCATTTGCTTGGACAGTGACTTTAAATACACACAATGCACATGACCAACCCAAGAGTCTCCATTTTGCAACAATAGAATATACAAATATTACATAATATTTGTGTAATTGATACTCAATTGTCATTCATTAAAATGTGTAGAACATTCTGCAATATTTTCCACCCAAGAGTGAACAAAGTCTCTACAATGTATAAATAGCTGAAAATATAATTCAGTTCTCCATCTTTCCAAAGTAGGCTTTGCACCTGATTTAGAGATTATGGCCTTGATTCACTAAAGGTAGAAAAAAAAATGAACGCTTGGAAAATAGATTCGCATGCGAGAATTTTTCAAACCTAGGAGTGATTCACAAAGGCAGTTGAATTAAATTCGTGTGTGCGAATTTGCGGGCGAATTTTTTTCGTGTGCAGTTGAAAATCACTTTACAACTGGAAAACTCAGTGAAAAAGTGCACACATTTTCCATACCCCAATGCTGTGTGTGAGAATTTTTTCTACTGCTTCCTAATTTGTAGTAGAGCAGTATGATCCCTTGCTGCTCTTTGTTCTGTTTTGTTTTGTTTTTTGCTTTGTGATTCTGGACTTTCTAATTGATGTGGAATAGTACATGTCATTGTTAATGTTTAATTATGTTTAATTTTGCACTTTGCATTGGTTCGGTGCATCATTTTTTGGTGATGGTGGTTTAGGTGCCCTTTTGGCAGTGTTGCTTTGCATTGCTTTCCATCTTTTGTTATTGTACCCATTTATTTGGGTGGTTTGTAGATTAACAGTTCTTAGTTTTGACTTTGCTCTGTGGATCCATTAATATATGAATGTGAGTGCTGCCATGAGTGTCATCATTAGCACAGATATTGGTTTGGTCGCCCCATATAGTCCTGATGTACTTACATTTCCAAACCACATTAAAGGTTTCTGTTGCATCCAGGGCCAGCTCCAGAGTCCCAGCGCGCCATTTGTGTCACGTCACTTGTGCGGCTCTGTGAATCCCCCTGGGATGTCCGGTATACTCACCACACATATTAAAAAAAAAAAACCAGGATTTGGACTATCTTGGGTTCTGGTCCTTGCCCCCAGGTCGCTGAAACCAACTCACTTATTCCCGGTCCTACAGCGCATGCGCAGCCACTCATCCAATCAGTGAGCTCGGATCCGCTGATGTCACATCGTCTAAGGCAAGCGGCTCCGAGCGTACTGACACGCGCATCTCCTGCTACCCTCTAACAGGGATCGTGCCCGCGTCGGCCATTCACAGATGCCTGGTGCGGGCACCCCCCCTCTGCTAGAGGAATAGCTGAAATGCAGCTCACACATGCGTCGTTGGACCGAGAAAGAAGGTAAGTGTATGGGCGACCTGGAGGGTTTTACACAGTGGGGCATCCCGATTTTGGATGGCCAGTGGGGAGGGAATCAATCGACTTTAAAGTGCCCCAAAACCCAGGATTTTAAGTATCCTGGGTTTTGGTATTCAAATTGGGATGACCCACTATGTGAACCCCCCCGGTTTGCCTGTAAAACATACTTGACTGCCAACCCAATGGCACATGCGCAAGTGTGCAGGCAGTCAGTACACTTCTGCTTTGCTCAGTTGTCGAGAGGTCTCATCGGCTAAGGCCCCGATGAAGGCGAGTGCACCGATAACTGCATCCCTGTTAGCTTCCAGCTGGGGGCATGCCTGTGCCAGCTATTCTCAAATCATTCATTGGAGGCCCCAAGGAGGAGTCTTATAGACTTCATGGCCGGTTCTGGTCCCCTTTAATGCAGGGCATAGAATTCTGTCCACAGAGCAAGGCATAGAGAGCAGGGAATGAACAGCATCCCCGGTTTCCCTCCGACTGATGTGTGTGCTCCAGCACCCAGGTTGTCTGTCTGAGCTCCCGCCCGAACATAAACCGGGGATGAGGTGTGGGATCACAGGCAAGATGAGTATAAAGGTGATCCCTAAGGGTTTTACACAGCGGGATGGCCCATGGATAGGGATTTGGCCACATTAGGAGTTTGTTAGACTGCAGAGCCAGCTGGGTTTGGGTCCACTTTAACAACAATCTAAAATATTCCACTGTACGCTGGCTTTCTACCATGGCATCCTGAGTTAGGCTATCATGCTGTGTGACCCCCCCCCCCCCCCCCAGAATATCACTATTCACTCACCTCTGCCTCGTTCCTATGGCGCATGCGCAGACTCTCCTCCAATGCGAGGCATCTGCCGTGGCTCTCATTGACTTCAATGGAGAGCGCATGCTGGCGTATCCCCCCTGTAGCATGTGCTTGCTCCTCTCCTAGCCAATCATATAGGCTGAGACAGGAGCGGGTGCCGCTGGGGATGCATCAGCGCGCACTTCCCATTAAAGTCAATGAGAGCCATTTGTTGAATGACATAGTCATGGCAGACAGCTGTCATTGGACGAAAGCCCGGGCATGCGCCGCTGGAACGAGGAAGAGGTGAGTGAATAGCGACATTCTGAGGGGGTTTCACCCACGGGGCATTGCGGGTTTTGTTCCACTTTAAAGTGGACCAATCACCAGGATTTTCACTATCCTTGCCCTACGGGCATCCTGATGTCCTGCTGCTACAAACCCCCTGATCTCCCACTCCAGTCATCTTTCTGCTGTTTCCACAGTGCATGAGCTTATCCAATCAGTGATTTATGCTGCGCATACTAATGTAGGGCATAAGGCCGTTGTTTTGGATTCAGCGTCGGCATAGGGAGCGGGTTTCCCTGTGGAGTGCACGTTACCCTGCATTTGGACTGTCTGAATGGATGGGTGTGGAAGCGCACATCAGCAGGAATTCCGGGGAGCCTTTTAGACTCCAGGGCCTTCCATGGTGGCGACTGGTCCAGTTTAAAGAGGAAGATTCGCCTGGGCAGCCATGGGATCTAAAAGCTCACTTAAAATACACGCGGGCAACTTACAACCCCTGGGGCATCCCTGTTAGGGATGTTCTACTGTGTGAAACACCCTAGGAACCCCCACAAATACCTTTCCTTGGATCCACAGCGGGGCACACCCGATCGGGGTGCCCCAGGGGAAAGGACCGAAACCCAGTATAGTAAAAATCCTGGGTTTTGGGCCACTTTAACCCCTAAATGTTTTTTTAATATTTTGGGATGGTCATTTTTCTGTCTGCTATATTTATGTTGTCATGGAGTTAGGTATTGTTTACATCACTTACATTTATCAAGTTGTGCAGCGGCATGCAATGTGGTAAATGTTTTTGCTAATATGTGTATATTAAATATTTATTAATTAAATATAATAAATATAATAATATTGTTATATTAAATATAATAATACATTTTACACAATTTCATGTTTATAGGCCTCCTTATGGTGTACTATGGGCAGGTATAGTGGATAGAAGGAATCCATGGTGGAAGTCAGAAAACTCCACCTGCTCCTGAAAGCTGCTGTAAAAAATTTGCGTGAAACACTTGAATTTAACTCATGTGTGGAGCCAATCCATGGCACCTGAATCACTAGAATTGTTTTTCGCTTGTAAATTATTTTCGCAAATCGAATTATTTTCGAGTACTTTTTCTCTCACTCGAATTGAATTAACAAAAACGAAAGTAAAACTTTGTTGAATCGCGCGTAGAATTTGCGCACGCAAAATCGCACCATTTTCTCAAAAAAAATGCGAAAATTTGAATTCGACCTTTAATGAATCAAGCCCTATGTGTCTACAATTGTGATTTTCTAGTTTTCTATCATGAGGAAATAAACTCTATAAATATAGAGGCAGCAGCACTGACAGTAATACAACTGGTGCTGGGAATTTTATAGCTTGAGATGGCATACTATACAATGTGACAAGCAGGTCAGGAGCCCTGCTGTCACTTTGCAAAAAAACAGCCAATTCCCTACTTTGTTGCATTGTAAACAGACATGGGAGTGGCTGTTGTTACAATCTAATAATGGTTGCATAATTCTGTGTTATGATAACCTCACAGCTGACTATGTTGTTGGAATTATTTCTTCAATGCCTTGCTGTAATGAGAGAACACTACTAAAAATGCTGCATCTGTAAATGGAAAAGGTTGCCCCACTTTCCCCCACAATCCCTGGTCTAAATAGCTCCCTGTACGGAGATAAAAGTGCGGTACGGTGAAAAAAGAAAGAAGGAAAGAAAGGCATAAAGAGTGAATAAGTAAAGGAAGAAAAGGGGAAGAGAGAAAAAAGAAAGAGAAAGTGAAGGAATGATGGTAGGAAGGAAGAAAAAAGGGAGAAAGAAAGAGAGATTAAAGGAAATATATATACAAAAGAAACCCCTGTTAAGCACCACTCAATCTAATCAAGTTATAGGGGGAGATGTGTGCAAAAAAAACCTCTAAACCTTTAATTGGTACAACCAAACACAAAGAGAACCCTGTGGTACCAGTAATCCACAGGTAAATTAAGTTAAGCAGGCCGCACCACCCTCACCCCAAAGATCAATCAAAGATCAATCAGAATATGCATTATTTAAATTTATTCATGATAATCACTTAAAACAACACACACATTAAATCATCACAACATACATTTAAAAACATATAAATGACTCAAACTCAGCAGGAGTTCCCTACATACCCAATTATTATAAACCTCCTATCCCCCAAAAACGAGCACATTATAGACTCAATTTCAAGTGCTAAATAAAGTGACCAATGCAATATCAAACATCAATTTAAAGTTCTATATAAAGTGACCAGTGCAACATATGATCCCATACACAGTTAAAAATCAAATACCTCAGTGCAAATGTGATCGCCTCCTGCTGAGAACATGTACATCCACCAGATTAAAGGAAATAAAAATGGTAAGAAGAAAGGGAACAGAAGGAGGCAGGGGGTAAAAATAATAAGAAGGAGTGGAGAAAGGCATGGAAAAATGAAATATAGATCGAAGGAATAAATCAGGTAAGAAAGATATAAAGAAAGAAAGATAAAAGTGATGGTAGGACAGAAGAAAAGGTAGAAAGTAGACAGGAAAATAAGAAAAAGAAGGAAGGCAAAAGAAAAAAAGAAGAAAGAGGGAAGGAAGAAAAGAAGGAAAGAAAAATTATGGTGTAGTCCCTGCTGCTTTATGTTGCTTAGGCATTCTCTGGTGGCAGTGATATCTATGTTATTGCTTAGTTCACCTGGGGCTAGAACTTCTGCTGCTAAGTAAGGTCAGATACCCTGCAAGTGAATGGAAGAAATCTTATAGTGTCTCAGGATCAAATGTAATATAAACAAGTACTTAGTGTAGGTCTACTGTGTTTAAAAGGAAAGTCTAAAAATGTATGTTACACATCTAATAGGAAATATAGATATATGCATGAGACGAGATACAGAAAGGTCTTACATGCTGGACCACAATATAATAATTGTGGACCATCAAAATTAATTACACACTAAAATACTTTTATAATAATTATAATGCAATAGTGGCCATTGTGTGCCAACGAACACATGGAATTCTTTCTCCACATTTTACCCATCCGTGCACTGTGAACAGCACAACTCCTTGAACACACCAGTGAATAAATGCCATGCGAGTGACTATACACAAGTGAATTACAAACTATGGGGCAGTGAAGTGCACATGTGCCCGGAGCAGTGGGATGCCCTAAACTCAGCACAATTGGGGGTTAGGTGCCCTGCTCAAGGATACTTCAGTCATGTCCCATGTTTGGGAATCGAATCTGACACCTTCCAGTCACAAGGCCGTTCCCCTACCTCTAGGCTATAACTGTCTCACTTTAAAGGACATCTGTAGAATGATAAGATAAAAAAAATATACATCAGGTCAGCACCTAGTTCAATGCTACCAGTACTGCCATATAGAGCTGTGGCCTACTTTACATTCTGGTTTAAAGCAGCCAAGCACAACCAAAAACCAGGGGGCACCTCTTCTGAATGGGTAGACAACACTAGACCTAAAATAATGTGCTACTAAACAGATAAGGTGACTGTCCTTTTTTATTTTATAAGGGTATAGATGCCCTTTGAAGTTATAATTGTATGTGCTTCATAAAGCAGCACTATACTCAGGTCACCACTTCCTCATTCATGGTGTATGGCACCAAATGGCAGGTAATCAGGTGACCAACAGAAACCATTCACGCTTGATGTGTAAGCCCATTGGAAAATCCCGATTGGTCACTAACAGTCACTTGTCAATGAGGAAGAAGTAAATATACGAGTATAGGATTGCTTTAACACTGCACTTTGTTGTAATTTGTCCAAGTTTTCTAAATATTAAAAAAGATCTTCAGCAATTAGACATTGTGGATGGGACCACAAGAATGTTTTTCTTAGACATGGCTATGTAACATATACTGCACAGGAGGGCTTTAAAGCTGGCTGAATTCAGTGCAAACCATTTAAGTATGTTTATCCTTACTGAGTCACTAAATACCCCCATTTTCGCCCACGCCAACAGGTGTGGAAACCATAAACAAGTTTCTTTATGAATTATGTTCTATTTATATGAGATTTTTAAAGTGAAATGTGCATGGTGATGAGAAGAGGGAGATTGAATTGTATTTTATTCCCTTTTAGGAACCAACATCTAGCCTATGAATATCTAACATATCAGACACTATGTTATATTAAAACTGATGAAATCACTGTTTCATATGGTAATAGAAGGTTAGCCGGTTTAGAGTCTAATGGGTCAAAGAGGCTCTCCTCTTCTTTGCAAAAAGTACTGCTTAAATATTAGCTATCTAGCCACACACATATATACTATGCAAGTCATTCATTACAATTTGTATAGTCTCTCAGAATCTGTTTGAAATAAAAAGAATACCTGTGTACTAATGGAAATATATATTTCGTTTAAGTTCCTCACCTTGTATGTCTGTTCTTCATTTGTATAACTACTCTATTACAGCATCCAATCAGGTTCAGAAATGAATGAAAGTTTAGAAAGATACTTAAACTGGACCAACAGCCTGGTACAGTTGGAAAAGAAAGGTGGCGGCCATTTTGGAGCTTCCTCTCCCAACTGACATAACTGAAATGCACAGTAACAGTGACTTCCTGTTTGCAGGTGGCCTGAAAACCCATGGGGTAAATTATTTTTTATGTGCAGCAATCTAAATAGCCCAGGAGAGGGATACATATGAGCACTGTTTATTGTGTTGGTCTGAGTTAATTCATTTTTGACTGTTGGTCTGCTTTAAGGCAGACCAAAATCCACCCCTGGTTGTGTTTGTGACACCCCCCTAATTTGCCCAGTATTTCACCTCCTCCAATCAGCATTCATTGACTGGCAATAAATGCTAAATTAATCTTTAATGAATAGATTGTTTGAATTCCCCCTGGGCCGCTCAGCCCATCTGTGCACACAGAATTTTGTTCCATAGTGTAATCCTCTTAATTGTTTTGGTAACACAGATAAAAAAGTGCCAACAAGGCATATCCCTTTGGTCATTTTAGCTCCTCCTCCAGGCTGAAGATGACTTTATATGATGCTGACAAATGGTCTGCAGTTGTCTTGCCGTCTTTGTCTCTTAGGCTCCTCCCCCAGGTAATAAGTAAGTATTTTGCCCAATTTCAGGCTTAACAGGGCTCCGTGGGAGGACAGAAATCTCAAAACCAGGTGAGGGTTAAATTGGGTCTCATGTATTTTTTAATTGAAGGTCCCCTTTAAAGTGGACCAAAACCAACTATACTGGGTTTTGGTCCACTTCACCGGGGCATCCCGAGTAAAACTATGTGAAACCCCCAGAACGCCCAGATCAACTCCCCTCACCCCGCTCCTACGGCTCATGCGCGGCCACTCGTCCAATCAGCGCGCTTGGAGCCGCTGAGCTATGCGCGTCAAAGCGACGTCTTAGCTCAGCAGCTCCGGGCACGCGCCCTGCTAGAGAGAAGCGCTAGATGTGGCCGCAGCCCATGCATGCACCATTGGACCAGGAATCAGGTAACGTCTGCGGGCATCCTGGGGGGTTTCACACAGCAGGGCATCCCGATTTTGGATGCCCCGCGGGGAGGGAATGGATCGGCTCAGGAATCCTATAAACTCCCGGGCTGATCCTGCTGGGTTTTGGTCCCCTTTAAGCTCCACCCTGATGTGCTGCTGATTGCTAACATGGCAACAAAGAGTCTTCTCATTTTCAAACCGTCTCAAATATTTAAAGTGGACCAACAGTCAAAAATGACTTAAACCGGACCAACACAACAAACAGTGCTCCTATGCCCCCTGCCCAGGGCAACTGCACATGAAAATGAATTTACCTTTTTCTAACTCCTGCTGTGGTAAATTTTAGAAACAAAATGGCGGCTCATGCATTTGCAGGCCACCTGCAAACAGGACGTGCTGCTGGGTTTCCTGTTACTGTGCATTGTTAGTTATGTCAGTTAAACATAGGCAGCAGCATGGCTGAGATGCTGGGACAGGAAGCTCCAAAATGGCCGCTACCACTAGTAAATCGCGAGGAGGCGTTTTAGCTTTGAGTGGGTGCAGAAGCAGATGTGACTGCTGACAATGCTTCAGTATCATGCATGCAGATAGGGCAAGGGAGTTTGGGGAGTTTTCTTTTCAACTGTTGGTCTGGTTTAACTTTCCCTGATGCTGCTGCAGATTTGCTAACATGTTGGCAGAGAGGCTTTCAGTTGTCATTCCCTCTTGGCCCTAAATTGCTGAAGGATGTTGCATTTAAATAAGTAATCAGGGGCTGACAAGGACAGCAGAGACCAAAATTCAGTTCATCACTACCAAAGCAAGTAGGGATCTATCCCATACACGGTTGGTGTACAGACAGCTGACCGGTCATCTACGACTATAATGGAAGGTAGGATGGGGTTTCAATATTAGATTCTGGTCACTCAATTTCTTTATGATTTCTACCTTGGAATATATCAGCTTGTTAATATACCGAAATAAAGCTAAATAGAAACACACTGTCTGCCTATTACTCTGTCATGAAGCTTGATCTAAAATGAAATCCCAGAGGAAATATTTGTCTCCTGGGGATCTCTAGGATATCTACAGACAACGGTTTACCCAACTAGTAATGTAAAAGAAAATTGTGCCTAATTAGTTTTACAGATTTAGTAATAAAATGCTAACACCTAACAATACAGTCTGCGGGCAGGCTGCCCATCTCTGGTGCCTGTGAATGACATCTGAATGAGATCCAGGAATTTCTCACAGAATTACAGGCAAATATATGGGTCAGACTATTTCAGCAATTTTGGTTATCACACAATGAGAATAGTGTAATGAGAATATAGTAGATGTAGTCACCTAATGGAAGTTATTTCTTCCAAGAGCACACAGCATGACATCCCCAAGAGACCTTTATATAAGGAACATGAGACTTAACATTGTTACACAACACATGAAAGGGATGGCTCCAAACCAAACCTTAACAAATGAAATCATCCAAGCCAAGACTTCAAGCTGATTAGATATATTTCATGTGGATGCCAATAAGCATCCGGTTATCATCACTAAGGAAATATCTTTAAAAGTTTCCCTGCTGACTTGCATTTAATTCTACGGGCAGGCCGATTCATTAATAGCGCCAGGTAGCGACAGATGAGCGACAGTAGCGTTATTTTCACAGTGCACGCTAGTATTCGCTGTGATTGTCGGTGTGCGGTAATGTTGAATACGGGGTGAGGAGTCGCTATTTGACAGGTTCCGCGCTGTATGGGAGCGCATGACAGCGAACGGCCATAGCGAACGGCTCCCAGCATATTCATTAACAAATCACGCTCCAAAAATTCTCGCGCTGTGAAATGCTTGTTTAAACCCCAGAGCGCTGGCGGCGATGGGTTAAAAGTAGTTTTTTAACCCCCAAACAACCATATTTTTAGAAAAAAAAAAACATGTTTTTCCAAACATTTTGTAATATGAATACATTAATATCAGACTTGTAATATCAATTCTGCACAAATGTATTTATTTTTTTTTTTTACCTTAAAAAAAAAAACTAACATTGCAGAAGTGATCACAGAATTTTTGACATTTAAAAAAAAAAATAAATAAATTAATAGCAATTAATTATGAATATTTAAAGATTGCTCCATTGAAATGCATTGGAGAGCGCCAGGTAGCGAGAGGTCATACCTGTCGCTGTTCAAGGTCGCTCGCTGGCGCTGTGGGGTGAGGCTGGAATAATGATGAATAATTCGCTATCTGGCGCTCTGTCAGTCGCTAAGCAGGATCGGCTTGATAAATGTGTGATTGCGGAGGGGAGCCGGCGTTCTCGTGGCGGTGAGCGTCATTACCGTTCACTCACCATTCGCTACCTGGCGCTATCCCTTGTTAAATAAGGGCCTTAACATTGTTACACAACACATGAAAGGACAATACATGTTGGGAGGGCTCCAAACCAAACTTTTACAAATGAAATCATCCAAGCCAAGACTTCAAGCTGATTCGAAATATTTCATGTGGATGCCAATAAGCATCCGGTTATCATCACTAAGGAAAT
Organism: Gastrophryne carolinensis; assembly: GCA_027917425.1. NCBI lineage: Eukaryota > Metazoa > Chordata > Amphibia > Anura > Microhylidae > Gastrophryne > Gastrophryne carolinensis. The sequence continues at coordinate 222,832,186 of CM051234.1, forward strand.
ATCTTTAAAAGTTTCCCTGCTGACTTGCATTTAATTCTACTATGTTCCTGCCTGCAGCTACCAAGGAACTAGCAGGAGAGGGGTAACTTCTGGAACCTATTCCTGTAATAAAAAAATGTCTGTACAGGTCAGAATCTGGCAAAGAAACACACTTTACTAGAGGCTTCTCTTTCTTATCCAGTGACCAATCACATTGCATTCGCTATGTGCCAATATTTAAGCCAGTGTTTTTTCTTCTTCTACTCATAGTCAGATCCCATTTCCTACAACCGTACATTGACATATTGGCAGTGTCCACAGCTGTGAGTAAAATAATTCAACAGTCAAATATTATACTGTTGAGTCTTTATACACACCATTACCAAGATCGCCCGCTAGGATCTGTCCCACATGACCATCACAGCCATACAGGTTTGCTTGATGGGCTAGCGCATAGGAATCAATGTTACGCTATGCTATGAAGTAAAATGTGAAAATGACTGTTGGTCCACAAGAGAAGCATCCTTTTAGAGAGGAGCGAGGATTTTAAGGAGGAAGGACGGAATGATTAAGGAGTAAGTCATTCAAGTGAGCAGGCAAAGAAAAAAACAGGATACTTACCTTTTAACACTAGCAGCTCATTAGTGGTAGACCGGCAAACAGCAACTCACCTGTTCCCCGGATTTGTGCCTGCGCCACAGCCCTGGTCTCCCACACTTGGACCCAAACTTCATTCACTGGCAGTTCTGTGCCAGCTCCCATCATAGATCACAAGGGCGCGACCACGCCCTATCCATTCTATCCATACAATGGAGAGTGTCAGGCATCAGCACACCCTCTTCTTTGCAATAAATACAGAGGATGTGAGAGTGCTCCTGTGACTGATGGTAGGTTGCAAGCCCAAACCGCCATCATTTCCAACCCCATGATCAGGCATGGGAAGTGCGGGGCAGTCTCAGATACAGTGATCAGATGAGGGACAAAAGGTAAGCAATGTTTGTTTTTTATTTTCTTTGGCTGCTGAGTCACTTTAATTTAGTAATACATATTATAGTTTTAAATAATTATATTGGAAGCAAAGAAGAATACGACTGTAGTGTTTGAATTGAAAACACAGAAAAGCTTGGCTATAATAGAAGAGCAATAGTATCAGCAGTATTTAACATGCAGATGCTGATACAGATAGCTATTTATTCTTTTTATCCCCTATTATATGATCAAAGATTATAAATGATGGTTAAGTACAACGAGCCAAGCAGAATTCAAAAAACATTTTCCTCACTATCTACCACAAAGAATATTGTAATAAACTGTCTCCATAACCATAAGGCAAGAGTGCTGACCAAAATGCACCTGTTTGCTGAAGGGTATCCGAGGCCAAAAGTGCCAAAAAAGTACAAAAAAGTCCAGTTGCCTTGAGAACCTTCACATAAAATACATATATGTTCCCACACAGTGAAAATACTTTGCTTGCAAAAAGCCAAATGAACAGTATTCTTTTCATCATGGGTACATTTAAATTGAATATTTTATAACAAATAATACACTGTATTAACAACAAATTACCATAACGAAGCTAGTATTTTTGTGCACATTTACAATGTGCAATCAAAAGGAAAAATAACCTCTGCCCTAGTAACAATATATCAGAACACATAACATATAAGAATATAGCTAATAGTAGGTGCTATATTGTAGTTAGGACAGAGCACAGCTTATGACCTGCTGCTAATTATGGACCCCATTTACTTTCATAGTCCATGGAGCTCATTAGGATGACCTTGCCATGTACCAGATAAAGGAACAGTCTGTTATGAGCTTTGAGTGGGAACAGCTGTCATGTAAGTTAAGAAAAACATCTGAAAATACTATCGCTTTATAACTGCTAAATGCATTCTAGATGATTTCATAAGGATTGCAATTTAGTGTCGATTTTATCTGCTATTTATCTTCCTATCCATCTTTTAACCACTTGCAAGACCTGTCTCCAAATCTGACCCTCTGAATGGCTGGTACAATTCTTTCGAATTCTAAACTTAGAAAAAGTTTTCGTCTTAAAAAAACAGCAAGTCCAGTTGCTTTGTCTATAGATATACATGACCTGGGTGATTAAAAACCTTTATTCGATTCTTAGTTGCCGGTGTCCTCTTTGGGCAGCTACTCAGACATTTGACATCAATATTTTTCTTTAGGAAAATGCTTGGCATTGTCGTGCTTTGCTGGGTTTGGGCAATCAACCCACCCATCTTATTTGGGGTGCCAAAGACTTTCAAAGTGACCAGCTACCAACCATAGTTAATTGTATTTGTTAGGTCCATCTCTGGACCATTTCTAGCAGTGCAGTCACCCTGGACACCAGAAAGGCAGGGGAACCAAACTGACTGCTTAGTCTTGCCTCCTGGCTTTGAGGTCAGTACCTCCTGCATTGTACTGGAGTGCCCCCGGGTACATTAAATTCCCTCTGCCATGTCCTGTTGGGGGTTGTATGTAGAAAAGAGGTGTGTTACTGACAGAAGTGTCGCTGAGAAGCATGCTGTCACACTCCTGCATTATGTCCTCCATGGTCCCGTCTAGTGGCATAAGCTGTCATGTGAAGCCTATGTCATCTACTTGAGATGCAGATTATGTGGAGCAGAATACATTAGCCAGGGTAAGTATAGAATTCTGCTTCCCTGTCAGGTCAATGCTGTACCTCCCCCAAGTGCATTGGTTTATATTTTAGAGGGATCCATCTGTACCCTGCATATAAATTATTAGGTTTTGGAGGGTCTGTTGGCACTCTTCTTAGTAATGGATCTTTTAAAAAGGAGCAACCACTTGCCTAGTGTCTAGGGCCAGTGGTCACCTTCTTTAACCCTTTATATGCCAGCTACGTATATTTCACAAAGCGTCCTCTTCTTCAGTTAAGTGCCCGCTACGTGAAATTCAAGTAGCTGAACTTTTTCCCTAGAAAAAGAAAAGAAGAAAAAAAACAAGCTTACCTTTGTGTGGGATTCATCGGCACAGGTTTACTTTTCACCTGGGGGGTCCTCCCCACCCCACCTTTTATAGACCACTTCTGGCACCAGAAATGATGTCAGATTTGTGATTGTTGGAGGGGGATTGTTGCCTTCGCACCTAGCCAGCAGTCAGTTACAGCGGTGATCGGTACGGGACAGAGCGTCGTAGGTATGTAAAGAAAAAAATGGTTCTAGGTATACCTAGAAAGCTTGAGGTGTGTACTTCCAGAGAATATATAGTTTGTGGGGAGTATTTCAACTCTAAAGGTTTGTGTTTATTGAAAATCTGCAGGTGCACATAGCTGAAAATCTCCTAAGGTGCAATTTCAGTTGGGGGGGTCTCCTGGGCAGGAAAGGGTGTCTGCTGATACATATGTGGTATCAATGTAACCGGAATAAATGGGGCTTTTACGTGTGAAATTTGGAGCTATTACACACAATATAATTTTTTTGAAAAATGTACATTTATTTTAAAAAAGCTATGAAATGTAAAAAATAGCATTTGTTTATTTCTCCCCACATATTTCACACAAAAATATTGAAAAAGCACAGAAAAAAATACAAATACATTTAATGTTAAAGCCCAAACTCTGCTGAAAAAAATGTATAAATTTCCTTGAAAATACCTAGACATTCATTCAAAAAAATATAGTGTATCCCAGCACAAAAAGTATAGTGAAAAATGGCTGGGCAACAGAGGGTGACAACATCTCTAGGTAGACTGGCAATGGCATCCCAAATTGGGATCCCCACTATATATAGTCTAGGCGTGTCCCAATGCCAGGTATCTCTTAAAGGAGCACTATCGCACTATAAATGGTCCAATGCTAAAAATACATCCTGGATGGCAAGAGAAAGAATCTCTTATACACCCTTATGCACCTGATATTTAAGAAAAATCTAGCCAGGCATGTTTTTCTATTTTAATTGAAAGAAGAGGAAATCAGGGGTGACAGGCTAGGTCACCACTGACAGACTAAACCTGTCACCCCTGGATTTTATTCCAATCATGAGAGAATAAGCCACAAGCTTGGTTGGAGTTTTATTTTGTTTGGGCGTATAAGTGACCCCTCCTCTCATTTCCCGACGTGTTTAAATGGATTTTAAACCCCAGGATATTATTCTGAGTTTTATTTCTTTTTAATGCATGACAATATCTTGGTCACCTTGAAAGCAGCTGCCTGACATTTCATACTTGTTATTTAGCTTGTGGTCTTCCAGTACGCCCAGATCCTTCTCAACAAATTACTTTACCAGCTTTACTCCCGGGGGGGGGGGGGGGGGAGCTTCAGAGTACTACACCCCAAGTACATTACTTTACATGTATCCACATTGCACTTAATTTGCCAAGCTCAGACACTCAAAGTGGCCAGGTCAGCCTGAAGTTGTGAACATCTTCAAAAGACTGCACTGTGCTACAAATCTTTGTACATTGCCATTAATTTCATCATCTATATAATTTATAAACAAGTTGAATAATAGTGGGCCCAGCACTTACCACTTACAACACTGGCCCATTCAGAGTATCACTGAGATGTCAAATATGTCTTAATTGTAAAAAAATGATGTTATTTAGAACTTCTGCAAATATAAGTTTAAATATTGCCTTCGATTCACACTAAGTTGTCTGCTGTACCAGGAAGAATGCTGATGGTGAGTGATTTCATCTGCCGCAGGGAAGCCTGCTCTACAGGAGCTAGGCGCTGCTATGACCCTGATATATCATATCTTGTAGCGACATAGCAATTAAACCTAATTGTCTCTGAACTTCTGATCTATTTTTACTGCTGCTATCGCATATGTGACTCAACACTGCTTTTACACCATGCTCAAGTACAATGGAAGCAACATAAACCATAAACTACTATTACAAAGGTTTATCAATAAAACAGAAGATGTGCATCTGAAACTAATTAGAATATTTGTCCGTCTAATTAACTACCAGTGTGATTTAACACCTAAGGTATTATCGATTCATCTTATAAACTAGTATAGATTATTTCCATCTGTCTTAATAACTTTACTTACAGTATAAACATGTCAGTGTAAGTACTGTAGTATGCCCTATCAGCCTTGTCTTTATCACTTAACACAAGCATATATATATATATTTGCTTTTGTCTGCATTAGCATGTGTAAAGGGTCACAAGAATATAAAGGCAACAACGAAGCAATAATATGGTTAGCAGACAGTGACATTGATTCAATAAGGGTAGAAAAAAAATTCTCATGGTAGTAAAAGATTCAATTCATGAGAAAAAAGCCTGAGAATTTCACTGTTGCTGAATCACTAGGTAGGAAAACAATGAAAGTCAATGGCACTTTTTTACTCCTAAGAAAAGTAGAGAAGTGTTTTTTTCTCATGAATTGAATTTTTTACTACCATGAGAATATTTTTCTACCTTTATTGAATTGAGGCCATTGTGCCATATATCCAGCTGTTTAATAAAACAGACACAGTTTTACTTACGGGCAAATCTGTACAAAGCTATCTGTACTATGTAAAATGTAAATTTGTAACAAATTACATGGTATTTAGTACAGGGCGTTAAATACAGACATTATGAGTTAACATTACCAGATTGTTTTCCATATAAGGGATTGAACATAGAAAAGAACTTGAAAAGGTGTATTTTGTGTCCTCTCAACATTTCTGGTTAGTGATGATCAAAAAGCTGCTGACCCAGGTGCACATGTTGGTTGGGATGTCCATCTGGGACACTTTCTCTTCAAGCTGTTTTGGCCTGATGTTATTGAAGGCAGAGTAGAAGTGTAGGGCTGGTTGTGTCCTCTGAGGATCTGTTGGGCCTGTATGCAAACTGGGGTGGGTCAAGTTTGCTGCCAGTGATCTCCTTCAGTTGACACCTTACCAGCCCCTCTTCATGAGCATGGCAGTGAGAGCCACAGGTCTGTAATCATTAAGCACCAGTACAGATGCCTTCTTAGGCAAGGGTGTGATAATGCTTCTTTTGACAGTGGGGGACCAGTTCCCTCTCCAAGGATGTCTGGAAGATCTTGATCAGGACATCTGCATGTTGGGGAAATGCAGGAAGTAAGACAACGTGTAGATATACTGTCCGGCCTGAGGCCTTCTTTGGGTTCATTCTTTTTAGGAGTCAAGTAGTATCTGCTGGGCTTAGGGTGAGTTGGTTGTGAGGGTCCCATGCATATGATGCCTGTTCGTTGGGTTGTGAGGGACTGGTGGGCTGTGGGGAAAGGGGGTCTAGTTGTTCTTATATGTGTTCGAACCTACAGTAGAAAGAATTAGGTTCTTCTGCTAGGTGTTACTGTGGCTTGGGGTCTTGCAGTTGGTGAATGAGCAAAGTCCTTCCCAAACAGTCCTGGAATTGCTTGAGGAGAATTACTTCTTGAGTTTCTGCACATATGCCCTCTTTGCTGCTTTAAATCCCTTCCTGAGTATTTCTTTGTTCCTTGGACAGATGGATGTTCCTTGTTCTGTGCCCCTCCTCCTTCCTGTGCCAGATCTGTCTGATTCTGCAATCCTCACATATCCTCACAGAATGAGATATATGAGATCACCTAGCTGGTCCATTCCTCCAGGTCTGGAGATCTGAACCATTCGGTGCAGTGAAATCAACCCTGTAGCTGGTCTGAGGCTTCCATTGATCAGCTCTTGACCCACTTAATGCTTGGTTGGAATGATTTCAGGTTCTGCTTTTACAGACGAAGGAGTCCCAGGGGGATACCAGCTAGAGTGTGTGGCCAGAGGGAGACTAAGGGCTGAGAATGGGCTCGTAGGTGAACTATCCCTGGCTGCTCAAAGATTATGTCTAGGCATGCTCCATCTGTTTCTGAACCCTTTCTCCAATACCACCTGTCCCCAAGGAATCTACTGCTGCAGGGAAAGTCCTTTTAAGAATGTTTAAGTGTATTTTTTGGTTCCAATATTCTCGTTTTGTTGGACATGCTCTAAATAGTAAGCAAATATTAGAATCTTACATGTTTGTGGTCCTGCAGGAAATTGCCATGCTATAAATGGCTGTTACTCCAGTGAATTATCTTGTGTACTGTAAGTAACTTATTCTTTATCCAGTGGACAGGGAGTCTGCACTTCTGTTACATTGTCAGTTCAGGTATCATGGTTAACAATGTGTCAGCTTGCAGCACATTTTAATGAAATAAATCTATTGATGTGGAAACTTGGCGGTAATTACTTTGTAGAATGGTGGATATTTTAGCCTAATGAACCAGAACATATGTGAAGGGATCGCTGGAAAGTTGAAATGTTGATGACCTCATCACATATATATTTATTAATTAGTAAAACCACAGTCAGATGTATGTGCATGAAGCCATGCTTGGAGAAGCTTGCGTCTAGCTAATGGCTATGCCCATCCTTGTGTTTATTCTAGTCTTGCATATATTTGTGCACACTAGGGACCTGTCCCTGGGCATCTTTTGTGTTGGTATTTATGTACCCATAAGCATGACATTGAATAGACCTGAATTTGTGCATACATACAGAGTTTCGAGATCATTGGAGCTGTGGCATACTGTCCAGTCGATTAAGCAGGTAACAATGTGACATGCATTTCAGATTGATTGCTTTTTCCTACTAATGTGTATGAATTTGACATGCATTATTATATATACTGTACTTTTTTAACTTTCCAATTAAGGCCATTTCTAGAAATTCAAATAGTGCTTAATCAACTCTATCCCAGTATGGAACCACTAAGCACAGCAGCAATCATCCATGCTAACACACATTTGCCTAGATGCGCAGTAATTTTGCTCACAAAGGATGAACCCTAATTATCTTTACTGCCAACAAAATCTTAAAATAAACCTGTCAAAAATGTGACAGCCTTGACTCGGGGAAGCAAAAATGAATATCCTGCATGTAAACTGCCTCCCTCCAACTCTCCAGTATAGCTCATTACAAAAAAAGTTTTACCTATTCATTTTGCTGCTTTTTTACAAAGCAGTTAGTGGCCTTCTGTGATTTAGGGCCGAGTATCACATTAAAGTCCTATTGTGGGCAATAATATAATGATAAATAATACATAGACTCCCATAAAAAATAAAAGAGTGCTTCGATGATGTGAACTATTATATGCACTTGTGTCTGTGCATAGCCCCCCTCTCCGAACCCCCAAACCAGGATCCCAAAAACCTAACTCTTCTGGGACTGGATTAATGTTTGACCAGTCCTGGATCCACGTTATTACCGTGCTACTAACAGGCAGGCATTAGTAAAGCCATATTGATATGCTATTTCATCTTTTTTTGTGAACAAAATTACATTAGGTTTATTTCATAGTATCTTGTATCTTTTTGAAATTCAATTGACTATTTTACTTCAGGCATAACCAAAAGCATAATACAATGTGCAATAAAAATCATTGGAGAATCTGATTAATTATAAATGTACCATAAATCATTTTCCTTGTATGCTGCTTTATTCCCTAGGATTCATGGCATATTATCGGTTACAGCTTGTGGAAATAATCCAATTACTTATTATAGTTCAACTCATGGCACCAGTGCTAAAGCTGTTCATTTCATGTAAAGTGCACAATCTGTAGATGAAAATATGGTCAACAGTACATGATAGTTTGACCATCTGCTGCGTGACGCTAACATTCTATAAAAAGATGAATGCCATATTACATTTCAGGATTGAGGGTTCATTTACTATTTTGACTTCTAGCAAGTCAAGAGGGCTCTGGTTTTTGTATTTAAAGGTAGTATACTTTAAAATGCTTAAGGCACTCCAAACATGGCTGAAAGTGGATCTCACTCCACAGGACTACTCTTTCTACCCCAGGCATTCAGCAATTTAATTATGCATGGCGGCCAGAGTTTCTGTTCCCAGTATGATTCCCAGCAGCCAATGCAATATGCTGGCAGAACAGGCTTGGCATGTGATATACTAGTTCCTTGTATGTTTGGCCAGAGAAACAATCACAGAGCATCTGGGGTTATATGACTAGCTTATTTATTCAATCATGATCCCCCAAAATTCCCCTAAATATGCAAATTGGGAGAGGATTTACATGCATCTGGCCTTGAAGTGGTCTGGTGAGTAGTCTGAGTGCCCGGTGACATATAGAAGACTTTTTACAGCTTCAACAAGCATTTTAAGATTTTAAATAAAACTTTTATCTGGACTTATATTGAGTTCGAGGACACATATTATTGAGATTTTACTTAGAGGCCGATTCATTAATAGCGCCAGGTAGCGACAGATGAGCGACAGTAGCGTTATTTTCACAGCGCCCGCTAGTATTCGCTGTGCTTGGCCGTTGTTCGGCTGTTGACAGCGACTCAGTCGGTGTGCGGTAATGTTGAATACGGGGTTAGGAGTCGCTGACAGGTTCCGCGCTGTATGGGAGCGCATGACAGCGAACGGCCATAGCGAACGGCTCCCAGCATATTCATTAACAAATCACGCTCCAAATATTCTCGCGCTGTGAAATGCTTGTTTAAACCCCAGAGCGCTGGCGGCGATGGGTTAAAAGTAGTTTTTTAACCCCCAAACAACCATATTTTTAGAAAAAAAAAACAAGTTTTTCAAAACATTTTGTAATATGAATACATTAATATCAGACCTGTAATATCAATTCTGCACAATTTTTTTTTTTTTTTTAGGTTAAAAAAAAAACTAACATTGCAGAAGTGGTCACAGAATTTTTGACATTAAGAAAAAAAAAAAAAATTCTAGCAATTAAATATGAATATTTAAAGATTGCTCCATTGAAATGCATTGGAGAGCGCCAGGTAGCGAGAGGTCATACCTGTCGCTGTTCAAGGTCGCTCGCTGGCGCTGTGGGGTGAGGCTGGAATAATGATGAATGATTCGCTATATGGCGCTCTGTCAGTCGCTAAGCAGGATCGGCTTGATAAATGTGTGATTGCGGAGGGGAGCCGGCGTTCTCGTGGCGGTGAGCGTCATTACCGTTCGCTCACCATTCGCTACCTGGCGCTATCCCTTGTTAAATAAGGGCCATAGTTTAGGGTTGTTCCATACTAATTTTACTATATGTATTTAACTGTGTGTATTTTTGCAGGAATTTCCAGGGATTTCTTGGAAAATTAATATGTTGTATTTTTCAGCTTTAACAGGAAATTTCTTGTTTGTAATTTTTTGGGTGATTTCTCAAGATGTTTGATGAAATATGTGGAAAAAATGTTTTTCAAAATATGTATCAACATATGTAACCGTAGACACCCGTTCCTGCCCAGGAGACACCCAAAACTGAAAAGATTGCTTTATCAAATACAACTACTATGCGTATTATCAAGGGTTAAATCCTTAAAAATTTAAATGAAAATGGCGTGGAATCCCCCCTCTTAAACTTCTTACCCATAGCCTGTGGGGGTTATGTGGGCTGGTAGAACAGCCCTAAAGGCTATCAGCCCACATAGTCCACAAGAGCTCCATTCTCTTCTACACCACCCTGGTCTTTGGAGGGGATGCAGATAATGGGGGGCTGTGTAAAACACACACACACACACACACACACACACAAATACACACACACAGACTCAGACACACTTGAAAAGTTATTTAATATTATTATTTAAATGTTTAGCCAGAAGTGACTGGAAGAAGCCGGGACAGGGCAGAGGGTCGTTTCCTCTGCTCTGCTTCTGGCTTCCACTGTTTAGCCTGGGCTTTGTCATTCACTCCCTAGTATAAAAGGGCCCTCCCTGCAGCGGCTAAGGTGGTGTCCCTGCACATGCTTCCCCGCTGCTACGAGAAAGTAAAAATGGCAATCCCAGTGTTTCACAGAGCAGGGCAAATCGGTGTCCCCTAGACTTTAGACTGGCGGTTGATGCTCTTTAAAGGGGACCAAAACCCACTTACACTCACCTGGGTTTTGGTCTGCATTACAGGAGCTTTACCAGTGCATTCGGATTTGGGATGTCCCTCCGTATGAAACATCCGCAATTGCCAGTTTGCTTACCTCAATTCGCACTCCCACAGCACAAGTGGGGGTTCTGTGCATGTTCGCATCAGACAGAGGAGTGATGATGATGCATGTGGCATGGGATCAATTCCAAAGGTAAGCATATGGGTTTTCATACAGCGGATCCCAACTGGAATGTGCTAGCTGTAACTAGGCCCAACAAGTTTTTAAACCCTAGATCCTTGGTTACTGAAGGTCCACTTTTTGGTATGTTTTTAAGTAACAGAAAATAGGTTACTGTATGAGACATGATGCTGCCCCATTAAATATTTACATCAGCATCCGATCACATTTATTATTTAGGCCACTGGCTACAAAGTTTGCATCCCATGTTTCAAACTTTTTTGCTGCCTACAAACTGAAAAGAAAACCTTTTTTTTATTTTATCAAAATAATAGCATTTGTTAGCATTTGTTAACTCTTTATTCAAACTAAAGGTGTCCTGGAAAGTAGGATAAATATTTTCATGTTAGGAATAGATGGGTAAATAAATTGCAAGACTTGCAAGTATGATATTTTGTTTTAAGTATTGTCAGTGTAAAAGTAATACATTCAGGTAGCTGTTTCTATTGTTCAACAACTGAAAGAATTGAATGGGATGCCTACCACTCAGGTTTATAACACATTCCAGATTGAACAATTCTATATTTAATTCTTTTCAATAGAGTATAAAAAAACAAGAACACAATGGAAAAATTCCAGCAGGAATATAAAAGCCTACATTATTCGGATTGCTGATTCCTAAAATAGGAACATTTGTTATGCTTTGAATGAACTAACCAAAATTTCAATTCATTATTTGCCATACAAAAGTTTTTTTCTTTATTCGTAACTATAGTTTTGAACAAGCACATTTACAATGTAAGAAATTGTTATTTTTTTCTGCATACCATATAGGGAGATGTTGTTTCCAAACGTTGAAACAATTATTCCTATCTTATTGGAAAAATAACGTACCTTACCTGAAAAAATGCCTTGCAGGTGATTTTTTTAAGGAAAAGATAGAATATTTTTATTGCAATTTTTTGTGTTAAAATAAAAAAGCTCACCAAGATGCAGGTGGCAATTTATACCCAAATGTCAACACAGCGTTGAACTTGCTTACTAAATGTTTACCATGACCCTTACCATTTATACACAATGGGGGATATGCTAACTGAAAAATGAACATGTGCACTGACTTTTTTCTCCCAAGAGCTTCTGGAAGTTTATTTTCCTGTCTACTTTGGGTGTTATTTGCCGTTTAATAATGCTGTTCACATGTCGGCCTATGTCCGAAAACATCCAAGAGGCCTTGTGCAAAATATAAAGCAGATTGCGGTCCAGAGAAATCTACATCATTCACATTTCTGTTTGGATTCAGGTTCACTTTAGCATACATACTTCCACCCATAAAAGAAAAGGTTCACATGGTTTAGACTGTGGTCCACAACCAAAATACACAGCTTGCATATTGGTTTACATCTCTGTTCAGATTCAGGTTCACTTTAGCACACCTACATGATCCTAAAAAATATAAGGTTGACATAGTTTATTCGGCCGCCCACAAGAAACTACACTGCATGCATTTTATTCTTAAAACTACTATGCATGTCCCATTGGCCACACAAAGAGAGGGGGATATTTCCCTTAAGCATCTTTCTTCTGGCTAGAATTTAGCTAGTAAGGGTTTATTGTGTGTTTGAAAATATTATACCATACAATACTGTACTTTGACACAGTTTAATCCATATAATTATTATTGTGTATTTATATAGAGCCATCTTCTCCTTTATCACTGTACAAAGTATAATTACAGACAAGATAAAACATATTGGACAGGGACCATTGCAAACTAGATGCTACAGAGTCCAAACCAAATGTGAGAAGAAGAGACAATAAGGAAGAGAGCTCTGCTCTTGCGAGACAGCATCTTCCCCAATTTGAGGGACTAAAATAAGAGTAGGGACCCCACCAATATGGAGGAGTGTCTGCAGTATGACGCGTATAGCGTCATCAGAGGAGTGCCTCTATTGATTTGCATTTTGATTAGCAGGACCGCTCGTTAGCGGGAAACAGGTGCGACATTAGAGGGGCGTTGTACGCGACGCGTAATAGCGTCAGAAGAGGCGTATTAGCCTCATTTTCGCTATACGCCGGTTAAATAGCGGCCTGTTGCCGGCGCCGTTTATCCTAGTAAAAGTCGCCGGAGAGCGACGAAACGCGTTGGATTGCATCATTCTTCGTCCCCGAAACCTGCTCGAGATCTGTGAGGTGCAGAGGGACGCTAGCGGGAGCGGTGAGAGCTGATTTTATATGCGCTGTTTTTAAAGTTTTATTGTGAGTTTTCTGGCATTTATTAAAACACTGTTTTTATAAACTAGCAGTGTTGCACTAGATTTCCTTTCTCTTTACATGCATGTTCATTTATAAAACCCATTTGGAGTGGATCGATTGGAGAGAATTTGAGACCCATCTGTTTGGAGGCAATGTGGTTTATACTACAGAAGGTTGAATATTGAAATCCAAGAGAGATTCCATACTTCAGCTTGAAAAGTTCTAGCTCTGTGTCTTTATATTATTAATATGGACATCTTGATGTAGTGTGGGGTTTAAAATGTACAATTATCTGCAAACTGAGTTGCAGGATTCATATGCCTGTTTGCTGAATTGTATATAGTAGTGAGAGATTAAAACTGGGCAGTTACTTGGTTCCCAGGCCTAAGGAAATTGTATAAATAGCAATGATGGAGCAACTCCCTCCCCCTTCCTCTTGCAAGCTTACAGTCCAAAGGATGGGGGGGGGGCAAAAGGGGGGGATCACAAGTGGAGCGGCAGAGCTTATTTTGGTGGCATGTGCTCTGTAAAGGTTATAGGAGTTACTTAAGCAAGGTTATATGCTTGTCTGAAGAGGTGGGTTTTAAGGGGTTTTAAGGGGGTGAAGCATTGAAATTACAATGGATTGAGCAGGGGAGTGCATTTCAGAGAAGTGGAGAGCCATGGTGAAAGACTATAAGAAGAGTTCATTATAGAGAGAAAAAGAGAAGAAAAGAGAAAGTGGGAAACTGAACAAGGGTCAGGATGATTAATAGATGAAGAGAGAAAAAAGGAGGTCAGAGTAGGCAAGGCCACTAGGGTAATAGTCTAAAACATGAGTTTATCTCTAAGGCGCAATATACAAGAATAGGGGAATCCTTGAAGTCAAGCCATCAAGCACAACTTTTGATAAGTTTACATTTACATCATATATCAGCACCTCCAAATTTGACAATCATTTTTGATTGATTCAGTACAGTTTGATCAGCAAAGACCCTTGGCAATATCTGAACAGAATTCAGAAAGAACCCTTTTATGCCAGACATTCTGTAGAAAATGAAAGCTAAATGAAATGTCTCAGGGCAATTCTTAGACAATATACAGTAGTTCTGGGCAGAAAAAATACCCTTCTTACCCATTCTATGGTGCTACTGATCCCACATCCTAATCTGTGCCTTAGTGTGACTTGCTGTGCCTCAAGGTGCCTCTTCATATGCAGCAGACGGTGCCAATTTCCCATGCCTGAGCCTGGTGTCGCTAACATTGGCCCTGACCCACCTGTGGAAAACAGGATGTCTGAGATAAAGTTGGCCTTCCTCACATACTCAATACGTTGGAACCCAAGGATTTGCCCTGCTCGTCAGCCCATAAAAATTGCCCTGATTACAGTATGTCCAGGATATTACAACCACACTGTACAAGAGATTTCTGTAGAACAAACAATGATCCACCTAGATATAAACAATATTTTATGCACATTAATACTTTAAAATGTTTGATTTCTCAGCTAAACTAATACAGTATTTGCATTCCAACATCATTTGTAATTGGCTTGTCATTTATTAAAGCAGCTTAAGTATACTATGATAACCATTAATGCTGCTTTATGGGTTCATGTTGAAGTTACCTTTAACTAGAGTTTTGGATTTAGTTTGGTTTTGTTTTTCGGTGTTTCAAAGCATTCTCCTGACCTCAGAAGATATTCGAACAACAATAGTCATCATAAGCCAGCCATATGAAAAGATGTATTTATTAACTATATTAAGCCAGTAGGAAATATTTGGAAAGTTTTCACCAACCCAGTTGCGGCTGCTTGCTGGAATTCTATTTACATAAATTATTTTCCTGGATGTGGATTGTGTTTTTGTATGCAGCATGGTGTCATTTATATGCTCCAGGAGAATGAAATATAGAAGTGCACCTCTACCCACATAGTTGCACTATTAACATAAAAATGTATGACATCTATAGAAGTTAATACGCGTAACACTGAAAGCTGCTGGGCTAAAAAAACAGCATACAAATGAAAGCTGCGGGTATTCCAAGTTCTAAAAGCAGCTAAATCCTCTCATTGTCTGCTAGAGTAGCTCATTTTTACTAAATGCAATAATGGAGGGAAATATTTATGGGTTTGTATCTCATTACTTTACAAGCACACTACAAATGACAGCCCATTAGTGCTAAAGGGAAACTTTTGATTTGCAGCCAAGCTTTTTTTTCCTTTTCCCAAATATGTTTTAAAAAGTGTACAGAGAAGCCAGTTAACAAGGTTTTATTATTGTTTTTGATATCCCAGAAAGCATTATGTATATTTGTAATATATAAAAACAAGCTGAAAGCTTGACATCAAATTTACAATGAGGAGAGTAATGCGAAGCTTGCCATGTGCAGTAATGCCATGTAAGAGTCAAGCAATGCAGACAGAATGTTAACGACTTGGAATGTGAACCTCAAAGACAAAGGAAATTCCATAAAATATGCCGAGGGCATGCAGAATATGGAGGACATACAATTATATAGGAGAATATATATTATCTAATTAGATTAACCCAATGTATAATTTCTTTAAAAAAGTACAAAGGGGAATTTTATGAATAAATCATCAGTATAATTGAGAGTGTTCTACCCCCCTAATATAGTAAAGAAATTGGTGAAGATCTAGAAAACTGACCAGTTTGCTTTCCAGTTTTGGGTCTATGTGAGGTCTTGGGCCCTTGGCCAGTTTGTCATGATACACATGGCAGTACAGCTGGTTATGAAGTAATGCAGAAAACTCTGCAACACACTTTTCTAGGCCAAATACAGTCCAAACATTTGGAGGCCTCAGTTTTACACCTTGAGAGCAATTTATGAAACCATTTGCAGGGCATTGGCCAGGCATGGGCTAGTTTTCGCATTTACCAAGTGAAATGTGGCATGTTTGGCCAGCAATGTCCATGTTCTGGATTTATATCAACTTCAGTTTGGCTTGGCGAATGCTGGTGGACACCTATTCTGTTCACCAGCTTTTAGAGACAAGCTCCATAAGAATCAATGTTATTTTTTGGCAAGATTGTCTTTTTAGGTTCTCTTTTCGCATCTTTAAGTTATTTTAGTTGACTAGTACTGAAAAAAACCAGAACTGTTGTCACTTTACTTTGTCTTGTCAGTATATAAACCTTGGCAAACTAGGGCACTCCTGAGACACAACACATATTTTGGGACCTATACCATGTAGAAATAATTTTGGAAAGTGTATTTTCAGCAGGCTTGCTGTAATTTTAATCTCCATTTCGCCCACAGCAGTTGGCCACCATTTGCCAGACTGTTTTTTATGTAAATTCCACTTGTTCTGTAAGGCGAAATGCAGTGAAACCCCGGCAGACAACCATTTGATTATCTGTTCATGTGTAATTTATAGTGCAGGCTAACCCATGCGTAGGACACGTAGCGAACCAGGGAAGGTGAAAGTCGTGCAGACCCCCTAAATCTAAAATCTTAAAAGTGGCTCAATCAGTGCAATCCAATACCCCCACAATACCTCACTGGTTTTCTGGCCCTGAGCTGGCAATAACCAAAGTCCAGCTCCAAAGAATCCTTAAAATATAGGCTTTATTTCTTCTATTTAAAAAGCTCAAAGACCAGCATCCAAACACATGGTAGTACCCTTTTTATAAACCCACCTCATGTTCTTAGGTGAACAATGGCAAGGATTTTTTAGCCTGTAATATTTGGCCTTCTTTAATTACTACTTATGCCAGACTGGACCCCAAGACCCCTATTTTTACATCTTATATCCCAACTGCCCACCAATAGTCATCATTCTCCTTCTGTCAGAAGACACTATACAATATTGGCTAAGCTAAAGTAGAACAAACCCTCCCTAGGGAATCCTAACCCTTGATTTCCAAACCAAAATCTGAATTAAAAGTTACCCCTTTAAGTGAGGGATCCAAAAACAGCTTCACTTTTCAGTGCTGCATGCATCCTATTGAAGGAGGAAAAGGAAAGTGTAAGCAGCTGCTTTATAAGGGGGTGTTTCGAGGGGGCAGAAGGGTGTCACTTAGGTATGTTTTGGCCTCTAAAGACCTGAATGGAGCTACAATGGAGGGGCTAGGTCCACATTAACCAATGCAAAAATAACAAAATGTTGAGGATGCCTACTAGCTAGATTCTTTGTGCAAAATGGCCAACTCCTCTGTAAGGATGCAGTCGCTCCTTGACTTCCGATATGGGGGGGGGCATACCTGAAGTGCTTGAAACCAACACATTCTGCATTGAGCATAATGCCTGAATTAGAAAAGCATTTCTAGAGCACTGCAAAGTATGTGGCAAATACAGAACACAAACAAGTTTTTCATTGGTGGTACAGCAGAAATGAAGTAAAATCTTACATAGAAAAACTACTTTAATTCCCTAAAAGTCATCTTTGAGATGTTCCAGTCTAAATCCGATACTTAAAATATCTCTGTAAACTGATTGAAGTACATCTATTTAAAAAAAAGGCTATCACATCTTTATGGCTTATGACTGAAACATGGTAATTACTCCTGTAAGAAACTTGTCTAATTATATATGCTGAATTTAGCAGTAAATTCAGGAAACTTGAATAGACAGCTAAACTGTAAGATACCAAATTCTTCCTGTAGAACAATAGCAAAATATTATTTTGGTCTGTAATCATCTTAAATGAACAGGTTGATAATGATAATTCCAATATCAAGACCTCGATTCAGTAAACTTTCCTTAACATATCTCATAGAAATAAGAGCCATTTCATGTTTTGTTTCAAAAAAGCCACGACTCAAAGAAGAGAGAACATTGCATGAGATTATAAGTGCATGAAAGTGCACAAATTTTCATTCTAATCGGCTTAAATCTTTCACTCTGGATTAGTAATGTAGAGCCACTGACAGTGAAATGTAAGATTTACAAAAGTTTTACTTTAAAAGCAAATTCATTAAATTGTCACATTGTCACATTGCTCTAGTGAAAGTTTTAGATGTAAAGCCCTCATAGCTTCTTTACTTAAACACAACTTAATTCAACTCATGATTTATTCTAAAATAAAGCAAGAAACAGTTATTATTTTCATAATTGTTAGCACTGTTGCTTTACTTAAGCCACTTAGTGATCTATAAATTTGCAGACATACAGATCTGTTAAAGGCAATCTACAGGCAACAAATAAAAAATAAAAATTATGTTCAAAGTGGCCCAAAAGCCTAAACATACTTCTGGTCTACTGCCTAAGGCCTGACCTTGGTGTCTCTGTAGGTGATCTCACTGCAGAGCATTCCATAGCAAGATTCCCCCAAAAGACAGCAGGCAGTGTAAATACCCCCCCACACCAATTTGGAGGTTGAAAGAAAAAACAAAAGGACAGGCCTTCCCAAAGCAGAAGTGGGGGGACATTGAACCCTGGCTTCACAAAGGCCACCACTAGAGCCCCTGCCATGCTGAAAGTGCTTAGGCAATAATCAGCATGTTCAAGGGGGCAGCAACCCTCCAAAATACATTGATGTATCCATCCTGGATTCTCGTTGGATAGAATTTCTTTTAATTTAATTAAATAAAAGTTATATTTTAATTGTGATTTTCTTTCCCCAGGGAACTTTGTTGCTAGACTTCTCTTGTATTCACTCATTCAATAACTGTACTGCATGGGTTGACTAACCAGTGACTCTATACTGCAGCATGAGTGGGAGGCACCATTCAACTTGTAGTTTTTTTTTATATAGCCTGGACAGTTGCCTTAAATGCTATTTAGGAAATAGCATACCTTCCAACTTTTTAGGGTGGAAAAAAGGGACAATTTCTTTTCAATTAAGCTACACCCCCTCATTAAGGGATGGATAGGAAATAGATTGTAACAGTTGCAACAATATAAACACTTTGAATTGGCAAATGAATCATTTATCGATGCATGTTGAACTTCAAAGAGAGACAAATGAGGACAACAAGGGACAGGGGGATGTGGCTTTAAAAGAGAGACAGTCCCTCCAAATGAGGCATAATTGAGAGGTATGGAATAGTAAAAAGAAAGGGAACCAGGGGGTAAGTAGGTATCTGGGTGCAGGAC
This sequence comes from Gastrophryne carolinensis, assembly GCA_027917425.1. Taxonomy (NCBI): domain Eukaryota; kingdom Metazoa; phylum Chordata; class Amphibia; order Anura; family Microhylidae; genus Gastrophryne; species Gastrophryne carolinensis. The sequence goes on from CM051234.1 coordinate 222,851,456, forward strand.
TGGTTTTACAATTGCCCACCAATAGGTACCGTACAGCTTCATCCAGGTGGGCCTACTACCTACTGCCATAAGAATGCCTGTCCCACAAGGTGATAAAAGCTAAATGTGGTACTTGGGGTGGTGGTGGCGGTGCCAGGAGGGTGTCCTGAGGTGTCCCAATGTTTCAAGTGGACTTACACACTCCCCGAAACACAATTCCCAAGAAAGTGTGCAGGTTTGTTTTCAATTCTATATAAATAAATGCATGAAGATACCTTGTTTTACTTTATCAAGCATCATCTTATCTTATCCTAAGGCTTATCTTGCGATAGCCTAAGCCTCATTAAGACATGATGGTTCCACTGGATGGTTCCAAATCCCCCTGCTCAACTATAGCCTGGGTCAAGGGCCCCCAACTTTTTATAACCAGTTTCCATTTCTTAATATCTTAAAGTGGATCAAACCCTGGGATAAAAAATTCAGGGATGCAGCCATCCAATGTTTACATTGGTGAGGCAGCCAGAAAGAAAGTTCTGTGGTACCCCTGGGGGGTTTCACACAGTGGGACATCCCGATTTGGGATGCTTAGGGGGGGCCAGAAATCTTTTAGATTCCAGGGCTGGCCATGCTGGGTTCTGTTCTACTTTACGTATCGCCTGTGCGTTCTCAGGTACTTAATACTGTGTTAACATAAAACAGCTATTTATAGTGCACAAAATACTGCAAAATGCACAGTAATAATTGTGTCACCTTTTGGAGCAGTTTTGTATTTATCGATAAAATCAGGCTTGTGTGAAGTATAGATGGAAGCAGACCAAGTTGGAGTATAATTTATAGCTTGCATATATGACCAATGTATGCTAGAGCACACAAAGGAATTTGTGGAATAGGGGTCAGTGTATTCTCAATGCATACCATCTGATCTCACTTACCACTAGTGGTATATATACCACGAGTTGGGAAACATTGGCCTAGGGCTTTCAGTAGGCTTAGACAAGTCATGTGCCTCTTGCTCTGTAATGTCATTTTTCAAATATTAGGCAGTAAAATATGAGGAATATAGTCCCTCCATAAGCTCAGCTCCCCCTCTTTGTACATATGCTCCCTATAGAGTCTTTATATATCTTTTTTATACCAGGTTTAAAATACCCTGGATTACCTGCTTAATGTGATAACAGCTTATTGCAGTTTATCAAATCACTTCCTTTATTCTAAAGCAGACATAGCCACTACCAGCAATGCTATTAGAGAGGAACAAAACTCAGGATTTTCAGAATCCAAGGCTTTGTTCTTCCTCAGTGGGAGATACCGATTTGGGATGCCGCTATGTAAAACCCCGCTCATGAACTCATCTTTCTGGCAATCCTAAAACATAACTGTGGGCCACTGATTGACAGCCAATCAGAGGCTCACATTCTATTCAGTTTTTTCTATGAACTCTGAGTTCAGAGCAGCAAGTAAACTCTGAAAAGAGAGTGTGCCATTAGCCACTCCCCTGTATACCAGCACTAGCCATTCAGAAGTCCCTGGAGTGCGTACATGTCTCAACTGGAGGTGAGCAAGGATGCGACAGTAGCCCACATTGGTTTAAATCACTGTCCCTGCCTACATCACACCATTCCCACACCTGTTGTGAACTCAATGCAGATCTATATTCACATAATGCAAAGAATTAGCCCCTGTACAGTGTCCCCCAGCCTGCAGTCGGATAAACTTAGCAGGTTGTTTGTTAGCTGGTTTCTTGATCCCTAGTCAGACAGGAACCCAGCCAGAACCAGGTAAATATAGATAATTGTGGGGCAGTCCACATAAGACCTACACCCTCTCTGATAGAGACTTCCCAGTGAGCATGTTGTCTGTCATTTTAGTTTCAATTTTAACATGAAAATAAGTAAAAATAAAAAAAAAGTAAAGCTTTACATTTCTATGTCATACAGATCTAGAGTGTTATTTAAAAAAGCAGCTCTCCTTTTTCGTTGTTTTTTTTAAGGGTTTGTCCAGGCAAAAAAAAAAGATTTACTCATTTTTGTTCCCTGCAGCTGTTGCGAAATCGAGAGTTGGGTTGCTGAGACACATGCAGGCTTTGCCTTAATTCATTGGTAATTTCCAGTTAAACAGCTCACCCGCCAATGAACATACACACACGTATGTATGTCTACATATATATATATATATATATATATATATATATATATATATATATAACAAAAAAAAAGTGGATCATTTAATTTTTCCTCTCATGTGCCACAGGGTATGTCTCATCCAGTTGTAACTGAGTTACCTAGCAGAGGTAGGTGGGAGTGACCTTTGTATAGCCACCTCCCTACTCTAGTCAGTTTAGTTTACCTATTAGGCACCTATTGTTCTCAGTAGGAGCCAGCCACTCTGTGGCCCCACATACATGCCAGCTGTAACCCAGATATGCAGCTCCTGGCTTCATTAACCAAGGCCTGCAGGAGCAAAGCAATGGTGAGGTGAGCAGATCTCTTAGTTACTCCTTGTACTGGCTGGTGTTGGAATATTAGAAAAAGTCCACAGAAGTGCATATTGTTTATATGCTGCTATTTATAGGATTTCTCTCCTTATATTTTATTATATTGATTCCCCCTCCAGTAATATAATATATGTTGCCCCATGCAGTTAATTGGTCACACATTCTTTTTTTATTTTTTCTTTTACTGCTATTTCTGCTATTTGCACATGCGTCAAATAAGGAACAGGAATGGTCCACTCACTGCCCGCACGGCAGTGTCTGTTTTTTCTTTCACTTCTGCTATTTCCATCTGGGCAGTAGAGGTGAGATCATTTCCACCCTCAACTCGCTCTAACATCTATTGGTGTTATTGTGTCAGCTGAATTTTGTCTTTTCTTCCTATACCTTTTGGGCATGGTGAGTATGAGCACTACCGCCCTTCCTCTTCAGTTGCGCTCAGTGACATTTTACTTTTGCTTTTTCTTTTCAATAATGCGGCAAGCGGAGCGTACGTAGGAATGGGTTACAGGTATGCAAATTAATTTAATTGATTTTTTAGGAGTTTCCATGTGTGGCCAATTAACTTTGTTTCGGGTAAAACTCAAGGGGGTTGGATCTATTGTATTTAAATGATGTTTGAAGGGTAAATCTTTATGTCATGAGCAAGAACCAGGGGTTTGAAATGCCTCGACACCAGGTTTTACCCTCATATTGCCTTATTAAATACCTATTTATTGGATGGCTTTTAACTGAATGGAATAAAGTTTGGACATTTTTTATTGCTTAAACTCTGGCTGGCTTTTCATATTTGACTGTTCAAAATACGAGGTGAGCGTTCGCAGCTGTTGCCAACCACTCTCCAGTCCCAAACTCTGGCTTGGATAATTACAGGTAGAGTTGACTTTTTTTTATTGTGTAAGAAGTGCATATTGGCGTTGTGCTGTGTTAATATTGCATTCATTTTACAAATATAAGAGAGGTAAGTTTACAGGTATTCTATATAGGGTAGGGCTGGTGCTACGTAGGTAGAATTCTAAGGGCTTCTACACCTGGTTCACATTCTGTCTCGAAAGCCTGTCTACATAACCCTTTGTTAATCAAGGCCTCCAACTGTAGATGTTAGGATTCAAAGATAAAGTAAATTTAGTGTGTGCTGAAATGAACTGTGTGGGTGTAAAATATTGTGAAATAAGAAGAGGAACAGCTGACTGTATTACAAATTAACATTGAGCTTGATTTATGACTGGTCATTTTATACCATCCATCATGGCATGCCAGTCCAATATTTTGCAGAGCTAAAAAAAAAAAAAAAAAATGGGGCGAGTTTTAAGTTGAAAAGAGCTCAGCCAGAGGCTGATATACGGAGACTGAATGGAAAGAGTACTGCTGAATAACATCAATAGTATCAGTAAAGTATCAGTAAGTATCAGGTAATTACCAAGTTTGACATCCACCATCTCGCGATGAGTGCATGAAATACAATGGTACTTTAAATCTTAAAATAAACTTCTCCTAGATAGTTTCATTTCACTTTAGCTGCTAATGCTTGAGGCACTCTGATCTCATGGCTTAAAGAAGACATAAACTGGTGCCTGTATAGAAGCACTTCCAATGCTGTAACAATTGTCCGGGGGGGGGGGGGTATCTTAAAGATACGCTATAATCAAGTCACCTCTTTCTCATTCACTTGTATGGCACCCAATCATGTGACCACAGACAACCATTCAGGTTTGATTTTCAAGCCTGTTTGGCAGTCCTGACTACCCTATATTTTACCCCTATCCTCTATAATAGGCAGTGTGGCAGAGCCCCCCTATTCCCGTACAACAGGCAGTGTTGCATTATCCCTATCACCTACAATTGGCAGTGTGGCAGAATCCCCCCAATCCCCTATAACAGACAGTGTGGCAAAATCCCCCCATTCCAGTGTAATAAGCAGTGTGTCAGAATCCCCCCAAATGCCCTAAAATAGGCAATGTGACAGACCCCCCCACCCAATCGTCTATAACAAGTAGTGTGGCAGAATCCCCCCAATCTCCTATAATAGGCGGTGTGGCAAAATTCCACCGAATCCCCTATAAAAGGCAGACTCCCCCCACTCCCCGGTACCAGGCAGTGTGGCAGAACCCCACCTAAGCCCCCATACCAGGCAGCATGGCATATCCCCCCATCCCTCTCCCCCCTGTAACAGACAACATTTGTAACATTGCTTGAATCAGGTCTTATATGTCCTTGGGTGCTATATATATATATACATATATATATATATATATATATCCTACTCTGCACTTGCAGGTGGGCACCCCAAAAGTTACCCACCTTCTTTGTGACCACTGATACGGTGATAGGAGAGTGCCCACCTGCAGTGCTGAAATGCCATTTATATATGGGCCTCTTTTACCTTTTACATTTTTTAAATAATTTGCATATGATGCCAGTCATAGTAATAAATGTCTTTTGCAACAGCCTAGCTTTGTCCATTTGCTGGATTGACTGCAGTTTACATTCATGACACTAGTTGCTACTGTTACCAATGGTTATCTGAAGTCTATCTCTGCTTTTCAGAAAGTGTTGCATTACCTGTAAATTGAGCTGTGCTTTATGACTTCATTTTACCTGTCTATGTTATCCTCCATGTAATGTGAACTTCTCTTACTGCACTCATGTTCCAGTAAAGCCAGTTTCTTTTACTCCACAAATGTCTATCCAGATATGACTCACAACCTGCTACAAGTACTACTGCAGGCAACAAAAATAATTAATTTGCTGTAGATCATTCTGCCCATTCTAATGTGAGGATAGTAATAATACCTTGAAGATGGATATCCCACTTATGTTAAGTGAATGATCACCCATGTGAAAGAATTGCCATGCCATTCCTTTTTCTAAATTGTAGCCTCTGACAGTGCTTAATATCAGTGCTGGTCATGCACTCCTTCTCCCACAATAATAATCTTGTAGACAATGATATTACTATTATTCCTGGGTCAGTGACAGTCTATAGCACCTTTTCGCCTCTTTCCCTATAACATGAACCTGGCCCATTTTTATTGGGATCATATCCTATGCACAGATAAATAAACTTCCAAAATTCTACCAGGGTATTGCAGTAAAGAAAATTACATTTTTAGTTGCAGGTGGCAGTTCTCAACAAATCTTTCCAGGCGAGCTTGGGTATTGTTGTTTGTATAGCACATCTGCAGTCAGAGATAAAACAAATGCCTTGTTCTGTCATGATCTGTTGTTTGATTATCTCATCCAGAACTTGCGCCGCTGAAATATAAACAAAGGGAACGTTGCAGCAAGAGCTTGTGATGGGGGAGGCTAGATCGGAATCACTGGGATATGCAAAAATGCAGTGAATATATATATATATATATATATATATATATATATATATATATATTAAAACTATGTCAGGAAAAAGTGGATCATTTTAATTTTTCCTCTCATTTGCTACAGGGTATGTGTCATCCAGTTGTAAGTGAGTTACCTTAGACTACTAAGGATATTGTAAGGCCTCACTTCCAGTCTTGATTTGTACAGACTGATAGGCCTCACTACATATCTTTCCCTTCCTAGTTTGTCCTTCAACTCACAGGTATTGTAGCTCCAACTCATTTCTGGCTTATAAAATGTGCAGTGTCTGCACACAAAATGGGAGAAGCCACGTGGGGAAAGGCTTACTGAGGCCTGCTATCTTCCAAAGGACTTTTGTATTGGATTTTGTGAGGTAACAGACATTTTATGTTTGTACAATAAGTGGCTAAACATTATGGGGAATGTTCATGAAGGTATAGCTCCAGGTAGCGTTTCATAGTGGCAGGCAGTGTCTGGTGAACGCTGGGCGCTGTTCGCAAAACCATCGAATCTGGTGAGCTACTATAACAGCGCCATGTAGCGTCCAATTCATCATTACAGGTGGTTCAGCGTATAGCTCTAGCTTCCAGAGCACCTGGTATTACCTGTCGCTACCTGTCGCTCTCCCATACATTTCAATGGACAGCTTACATGCTGACCGCAGGAACTGGCTACCTCCTGCGGTCAGCCTGTAAGCTTATCTTTGTACTTTGCTATTCCCTCTGTTATGCTATTGGACCTCATATTAAAGGGATAGTACTGCTATTTACACCCCTCCCATTAAGGACTTTGCTTGTTTTCAGTACAACTTTTGTACCTCTGTTATTTTTGTATGTCCCTGTTGATATGCCACATATTTCGATGCCTGAAGCTAAGTTATCGACTTTATAGAACCTGCATTTATGCACAGTAAATATTTTGCACTTTTTGGTTGTATACTTTCACCCATTGGCATTAAATTATGACTTTAATAGCATAACTTTGTATGGTGCTCATTCTCCCACAATCTATTGCATGTATAACTGTGTGGTACTCATGTAGGCGGGAGTACCAGGGATTATTGAACCCAATTCTGCTTCTTTATCTCCTGTTTTGCTACCACTCTTTATTAAGAATTTATTACAGAGTGCTACAACCTATCCCTAATCACGTGACTTTTTTACAATGTAACAGCAGGACTCCTGTCATGCTTGTTACAATGTGCAGCAGCGGCACAAGTTTTATTATTCACAGAGGTGCAGCGTCTGTGGCAAATGTAGTTATTACGTTAATGTAAGTCACATTACATCTTCACTTCCACTGAATATTACCATAAGGCACTCAAGGACCTGCATCTAGTCCACCCTTAAGAAATAATGGGAGGTGGAAGCCAAAATTGTGTGGACAAAACTGAGCATGGTTTGCCATGAAGAGGCAGCATCGTTAAGCAGCTCCCAAGGTGCTATAGCTCTGCCAAACATTGTACTTTATTCTAAAATCAATAAATCTGAATAAAACAGAGCACTGATATACTGAATGTATATATATATATATATATATATATATATATATATATATAGTTATATATATCAGCATCAGCTGGAGGGTAGCGCTCATAGGGAGGTGCTCCATTAATTCAGAATAAATTGTGAGGCTATACATGTGATATGGAAGTGTAGAGTGTAAGAGTATCAGCAATTGACTAGAAATCACACAAAAGGGCAACCAAAATCAGGACCAAAACTCAGGTGAGTGAAAAACCTGGGTTGTGGATCACTTAAAGTGCACTTATTCTCAGAGGGAAGTATATGTGGTCATCTTCTTTCCCCAGCCCAGAGCCCCAAGACAACCTGTGTTTCTTTTTTTTATCCCAGCTTTTGCCTAATAATCATAACAACACAAACTGGATACAGTCGGCCATATTGCTCGCTGGCTGCCTGGGGATAGAAGGTGACCACATAAACTTCCTTACTGAGTATAGGTGCACTTTAAAGGTGAGTCTAAATTATGTTTTGTCAGCCCACAAATGGATTTTACGTGACGGCAAATTATCATCCACAGCAAAAAGTGTACGTTTTAAATATTACAAACAATAGGAATATTTGTGCTTCCAGTATGCACAGATATTTTTACTTCTGTTACTAGTATTGTTCTTTCTTTATAAGGGCATGTGATCATGCTGATATAAACCTTGACTTAATAATTTTCCAACCTGCTCCTCTAGAGGTTTTATGTTAAAGGCAAGCTAAGTAGGTTCAGGGAATATGTCATGAAAACATCCTCTAAATCACATTGTCAGGTGCCATTTAGATGTGATAGGCCTTTTAGCAGCTTTGTATGTGGACCAGAGAGGCTTTTAAAAGGCAGTGTTACAATGGCACAGTTTAGCACTTAGAACAGAAAAAGTAAACAATATATATCTGTTGAAAGCTAGATGGAAAAGTAATTCACTAAAAGGGAAAGTCACACATTCAATTATTTAACGGCACATTATCTTCATTAATAGTGATAGACAAACCTTAACTGCAAAGTTTGGGTTTGTACCGAACTTTGCAAGTTCGGCTTCCCAGACTTGAACTTGGATTTCAGTCTGAAGTCCGTGTTTGAGTTCGGCGTGCGGCACGAATATGGAAAAGCTGGTTGATGGGCTGGTCACCTAAGGGTGCAGTAGCAGGAAGTGCTGCTGTAACTTACCTCCCCCGCTATCCTCTTCCTGGTCAGCAGTAGCTGTGTTTGAAAAGAGCCCCAGCCGGGGCTACAGAAAGATGGCCGCCGACTCCTATGAGTGAGGACACGTCATGAATAGCTTATCTCTACTAATGAACATGCATACACAATAATGAAAATACTTCTGGTCTGGCATGCAAGGTCCCTAGGTAGGACTGTATTAAAGTAAAATCCTTTCAGCATGTTTGTAAAATTCTCACACCAACATCCACTTCATACTTCTATGCACGTCACCTCCTTATGTTATTATATAGTTAGAGTGGTACTAGCATACCAGTTCAACTTTCATAATATTAGATTCACTTAAGTGTCAATATAATGCCATCAGATTGTAAAAAAGAACATGTCCTACATTTAGTACAGCATGTTTCCCAAAGAATGCAGTAGCTTGAAATTAAAGCATCTCCTGGTGAAACACTTCTTCAGTTTTGCAAAGCTTTGATGTCACTGTGACATATATGCGTAAAAAACAACATTGTTGATCTACTTAAACTCATTAGAATCAGAAATAACGCATCATAACCAAGACATTCTTCAATCAATGTGCTTAGAAAGCTTTTGGAATTAATTAAAAGAAGACATTTCTTGTGTTAGAGAACCCACACAAGATGAAGAAGAGATGATTCATGAAATATTGTTCATGTTAAATTATGTTTTTCAGTAATGTCCCATATTTCCAGTGCACTTGTAATAGGTCTTTGGATGACTGGGAACTTTCCATTGCACCTTTACAGGGGAGAATTATTAGAGGGATATTCTAAGCGAAGGGTTAAATTAGCCTGCTGACTACCAGGGGCTGCATCTTTCATTCACCTTTCATTCAGCCTACTTTATATTTCTCAATAACTTCTATTGTACTCTATTGTACCCTTTGGCTGGGCCTCCTCGGAAGATGATGACTCATTCATGCATGCTTCAATGTCAGAAGGCAATTCCTTTCAGGGATCCTGAAAAACGAGTCATCAGAAGGAAGCAGCTTCTATAGGGTTTATCATGGAATACAAAGTGCTGGGGGATGACAGATGCAGCCCCTGACAGCCAGCACATGGACAGCAAAAAGCAAGATAATTTATCCCTTTGCCTGGAGTACTAATTGCCTTTCCTTAGCCACCCTGTGCAGTTACAGTGAGATAAACAGCATAATTGCTGCCCATCTATATGATGGGTAAAAGCATCTACACACAATAATATAAAAAAAAATAAACATAACATATGCATATTCAAACTATGGTATAACTATTAATCTTACAAGTAACATCACAAGCGGTACAACAGGACATTTTTGCTGGCAAATCCAGAATTGAGCTTTCAATGGATTGACTCTAACACCTAGTAAAGGATTATCTGTTTAATAGAAGCTACGGTATATTTTTTTCCATGACTTCCTAAAAAATGATGTCCTAAAGGTATAAAGCATTACACATGTATTTAAGCAGACACCTAATACGACCCAAATATACCGACAGTGTGCAGTAGAGATATCACTAACAAATAGCAATTCACAACTGTGAGTCAGTTGAGGAAGCGATTTACATAGTAACAACAAGGGGTATGACTGCTACACAGTGTAACACAATGGGGTGCAGCTGTTGTTACATTGTAGCAGCAGCTCCAAACCTGGATTTTTACAATGTAACACAGCAGGGAGCTTGCTCTAATTTTACAATGTATCAGCAGAACTTTTCTCCAGCATGATACTCTAGTGCTGCAGCCACTGTACCTCAATATGCACAGCAAATCCACAGAGCCAAATAATTCCCTACAATGGTGATATCATGGGTGCAAGGAGGATAGACGGATACCTATCTTGGATTTCAAAAAGACTTTATTTCTGCCCCCATCAACCTGAAATGACCAACTTAGATAAGACATTATAGTTTATGAGGGATTTTGGGACCCCATCAACCTGAAATTACCAACTCAGATAAGAAGTCATGGTTTATGAGGGATTTTGGGACACAGAGGCAAAGAAAGGAATGGTAATATAAATGAATGCAAATATTTTATACCTTACAACATGGCTTTATCATACAAATGTAATTCCTCAGTATGTCTGAATTTAGCTGGCCATTCTGTTAAGTCGCAAATTTGTTTCTTATCCCTGAAACTGAAAACAGAATCCTATGTGGCCTTTTCATGTCTCACAAATTTGCAGTTGCAGTGCTGTGCCCTGGCTAATTGTAAAAAGGTCACTATTATCGTCTTTCACCATTCTTTTTAAAGGTTTTTTTAACATCTTTTGATATGTACTTGTTTTATGTAGAATTTGATCCAGCATCGTATTTTTTCCCATGTTTTTTGTAAATAAAATGTTTTTCTCTTGGTGCAATTCAGCATCATATTTATCTGTGCAGATGTTTAAACAATGCACAGCTAAATATGGTACTGAATTGCACTGAGGAAAAAAATAATGAGAAAAAGTATTTACCGCCAACTAAGTAAATAAAAAAAAAACTCACAAGGTTCAAATGCACAGCCATTCTAATAACAAACCATGCCAGCTAATGGCACACTTCAAATCTACCAATGTTGGAATGCTGGATCTCAACCTACGCACCCCATTCAAAAAGCTGCACAAGTAACATAAGTAAATGAAAAGGGCTTTATTAATCACAATAGACAACATACATGACAAGGAACACCTAAAACACAAACAAAAGGAAGGTGGGGCCAATCAGTCACTATTATTCATTGATCAGTCAGTGCTTAATGGTAACAGGAGCGTGGTAATAAAATAGACTATAGGGGTTATTTAAGAACGGATAGCGCCAGATAATGCTACCTAGTGGGACGTAGTATCTGGTGAACGCTGGGCACTGTACACAAAACCACATTTAAGAAAGAGAATCTGGTGAGCGCCTGCAACAGCGCCATGTAGCATCACATGTATTACATGTACTGAGACGGCTCAGTGTATAGTTCCAGTACTCTAGCCTCAGGAGCGCCATGTATTACCTTTTTTTATTTTATATATATATTGCAGAATTGTATGTACAGGTCTGGCACTAAAGTGTCATTGTCACGTTGTTAAAACTATTTCATTCCATATGTTTTCGCTTTGTTACTGATGTATATGCATTCAAAAACAGACTTTGATCACACAGCGTCTGGCGCTCTATGCTATAGTGACCAGCTTTAGAGCGCCGACGCTGTGTGTAGTTTTTTGTTAAATTACAGTGTGGAGCGCCGAGTGCCGGACGCACTGAGCTGGTGCTACCTTTCGGTCACTGTAGAGTTGTCCTCTTGTTAGATGTGGTGTAGTCTTGGGCGCTTTGACCTTAGGACATCACCTAGCCTTCCCCATTGGCTCTACAGTGAATCAGGGACAGCGCTTCTACAGCGCCCACCACATGTCACATTCATCAATGCCAGGATACTACAGCGACTGCTACATTAGGTTACAGCGCCCACTTACAGCATCTACTAGCAGTCGCTCTAAGCGCCGCTATACAGACGCTCACCTGGCAATACGTGGCTCTAGTAGTGAATCAGCCTCCACATTTGTCCACATCAATATAAAGTGTCATCAGTGATCAAATCATATCAAATCATAAGTCAAAACTCAAACTACAAATAACTAAATTACGTTTCTAAACCAATCCTAACATTCTGTGCTAAACTGTCCTACAAAGCTCCCTATTAAAGTGCCAATATAGAGTGCAAATATATACTAAATACATCATATCAAAAAAACTTCTATAAAGCATATCCAAACCACACAGAACACCTCAGAAAAAAATACTCACCGTGCCGAATGTCATATATCATATGTTATATGTTATATCATTTTTCCCTACAAAACTTGGAGTGGACGTGCCAAAGGCACACCTTCCTCCCAAAAGGAAGCACCACAACTACTATCGATCCTACAAGTTGATATTTTATTGGTACAAAAAGTTAAAAAACATATATACACCGCAACAATTATAAAAAACAACCAGGTATGGCCAAAAAAACCTTAATCAATAAATGATGCCCCTAAGGCTATCCAATACATGCCAGCGTGGAGTTGGCACATCCACTCCAAGTTTTGTAGTGTCCAATTAATTTAGGTGAGCACACAGTTATACAATTTACTCCTATTTGAGCGGTGCACCCCTTTGAGTGAGGTTATATCATTTTTCCTGTAGCTTCATGCCTTAGGAAAAGAACTAGCATACCTTCAAACAGCCCCAGCCTGCTAAAGGAATTGTCACTTTCTACAGTTCCCCATGGCTAACAATGTATAACACATTATTACTAGGTATTATTAAGGCGTTGATAGCCTGGTGACAAATTGCACATTTATGTGACATCAATAGTGTACATCTTGGGATAGATACTGTAAAGTACTGAAACCAAGTTATCAATTTGAGGCTTTGCCGATAGTTTTGCATATATTTACTGAACATTATGTATGCTTCCTGCTGTGTATGCATGCTGCATTTTCATATATGCACTAAGGCTGGGCAGGATGCATCAATCTAGTTAACAGTTTAGCTGTCCTATAATCTAGGACACCTTTTCCTGTCATTGAGTTTCTAATATTGTCTTGGGAACAATCAGGTGTTATTGTTTAGGTATGCAAAATGTGCATGTCATCCCTCAAAGTGAGATCATTAGAAATGCAAATTACTATTTCATTTCAACTCATAAATAAAACATTTTGAAACTATACTGCAGACTGGACTAATACACTTCAAACTTTAAAAATTATATATATATATATATATATATATATATATATATATGTATATATATATATATATATATGTTAAATACAGTGTAATAAGTAGAAAAGCTCTATTTATAATTTTAAAACATTTAGTGTCATAATTAATGCAATAATTCATATTTAAATATTGGCAGAGCTCATCTTTAGCAAATTAAAGAAATATTGATTTAAAAGTGCAGAAGTTGCCCACTTTAAAGGAAACTTTAACTTTAAAGGTACTGAAAAAATACCATGCTCCCGCTTTGTCACCAGCATCTGTTCCATACATTAAAATGAATGCAGTGAACGTGAACAGTAGTGTATTACTGTTTTTTTTATTCAACATTTTTGCTTTAACAATTAAAATTGAGTTGATTTAGCAACAGGTGAAAAACATGCATTACTTTTTAAGAAAGTATACCTTGGGAGTGAATCAGCACCGGGGAAAAAGTTATCTTTATATGTGGTGCTGAATCACCCCACCCCCAAGGTATACAATGAAATTGGCGGCTTTGCCGCTAACACGCGTTTTCACCTAGTTCTGAATCAACCACAATGAATCAAAATAATACTTTTATCTATAACAATACAGTTGGCTCCATGTGACCTCTGCCTATAGGGGAGGGGAGATTAGAGGAGAATTCTACTTTCACTTGAAAAACTGCATTTTTTATCTTATTATATAGAAATACTTTGCTAAAGAGGATCATATTGTGACAGTATAGCTGCCTTAGTTGCATTCTATAAACTAGAGAAACTCAAACCAAAACCCTGATCCCCTTGGGCTATTGTAGCAACACTAGAAAAACTTGTTTCTAATTAAGTAACCTTTTGGTCTTGGGGGGTTACTTATTTTGCACTTTCTCTCTATCTTAGCAACTGGTATGGTGCAAAGGAAATGTTTTTTTCTTTAAGATCCCATGTATTTTATACCTTGTAATAGAGGTTCTCAAGGAGCGGTTGAAAATAAATTGATCCCGAAAGCTAATGATTATAGGATAAATTAAGTAGGCAGATAAATGTATTATTCCACATATAAGAGAGAATCTTTCATCACTAGAATAGAAAGTGTCTTATTCATGGAAGTGTACCTAATGGAATGCGCTACTCTGCTTTGGGTTAGCTTGCACACTATTTGGGGTTACCATTAGAAGATATCATTAGGTTTTGCACCAGAGAGCTAATGATCTAAACATTTGCCAGAATAAGTTCTTGCCTTCAATTATTTGCTAAGCAAACTAATGTTTTCACTTGGTTCCGAAATTATGGATACTATTTGATTTTAACATACAGTATATAACTTGAAAACTGCTGCTGCTGCTGATTTTTTTCCCTCTAAAAATGCAAAAGCAATGGTTAAATGTATTAAAAACACTGATTTGGAGTTTGACATTGAGGAACTTTTAGAGAGAGAACTACAATATTGTGCCAAACATTTATAATATCTATATGGATTTTGAGGCCTGATTATAACTTTATCATATTGCAGAAACAAAAAAATACATATTATTTTAGTTATCTTTTCTAGTTATATTACACGTCCCTGTGACACCAGTCATTTTTTAAGTCAGATATAAGAAATTAGCCTTTTCCTAGTCTCTCAGTTCCCCATTGGTTCCATAACCACATTCCTGGTCAATTTACTTTGTTGATATGATTTTGTCAAGTTTTACTTGATCTTTTTAATAGAGTATATCTTAAATGTGGTAATCTCAATATTGTGCCCAATCCCCTTCTATCTTGGAGCAATTTAGGTACTTTCATGTGGTTGTTGGTCCATCAGTTCTAGTGGGTCAGGATATATATTTTGGGATCCAGTTGAAGTTGTGGTTAGAATGGATCAGATTCAGTACACATTGGGGTTCGACGTTAGCTTACCACAAATACAGATAACCCTTTGATTTAAACAATATAACTAGCCATGAGAAAAGCTAAGGATGGACACATCTGTATGTGAAGGTGACAGCAGTGTTTAAATCTCCAGTAGTATGTTTGAGGCCTTTTGTATGCAACAAGAATAAAAAGAGTGGGTATGCCGTTATAGTTGTTGCAGGCTTTGGGGATAACAGAGGCCAAAAGACTGTTGTGGGTTGGGTTTCAGGATATGAGTTGTGAGAAACTAGTTGGGTATAGGTCTGCAGAAAAAGGCCTGTACAGCTTTCTCATCATGCGGATAACAAACTATTTAGACTTGTATTTAGACTTTACTGTTACTTAAATATTTATTTCCAATTATATTTCAATTGACAAATGGGATAATGCATCAGTATAAAATGACTTGTAAATGATGTGGGGGACTAATAAAGAAGAATAAGGTAAATTAACATTATTTCATAATTAGCAAGTTAAACTCTTGTCTAAGATGAGCAAAAAGTGATGATAACATTCATTAGAATATAGAATGATTATTGCTGCTTTTATCAGCCTCATTGTCCCCACAAGAAAACAGAAGATAATCTAATTTGAATTTAGCAATAATTACCATGAAATACGCCAGCATCGGAGAATGAATGATACTGACTTTTAGGTAACTGCTATATTATCATTGGCACTATTTGAAAAGATAGTGCTAGAAAAACTTTACTCTAAGGCCTAATTTAGATGGATGTCTAAGCAGCGCCTACCCACTAGTTTCAGAAATGTAATCAGTACTTTGTAGCTTTTCCCTCTTTTGGGCTGACTGGGATGTTTATTATAGTATTATCAAGTGTTTGACAGACAGTTACAATTAATCTGCAACCATACCCTTTTGCCACCAGCCAGGGCTGGCTCACTTGACTGCCGAAGGACAATTGCGGGACCACAATTCAGCTCAGGTTTGAGGTTATGGTGGTCATTGTGCGTGGGGGGGTCAGCAATCTGGATTATAAGAAATGAGTGTGGGACCACTTTAAAGGAAGAGTCCAATGGTATTTTCTAAGGTGTGTATTTTTGGGTGCAAAATGATATCCTCAATGTGAGGAGCTTATTTAGTATATCTATTTTATGTTGCAAAATGAGTGTTGGAAGCAATATTCACATCCTGCATCTGTTACTACACCAAGATCTAGAAGAAAAATGAAGTGAGTCCTCTAGAAACAGAATACTGCTGCTGAACATATGTAAGTGGGAGTCAGCTCCCTCGCCTAAGCAATGGCCATAGTAACAGCATTCTGTGTGTGCAGAGATCACCTTTTTAGGTTTTAATACAATTTGAATAGCCTGCATCTAATTTATCACTGGCGCCATATAGTTTGCAGTGACTGAACTCTTCTCAAAGCTGCGCCAGTTTATAGTAGTGCTTTAGGTTTAGGTCCCATAGACCACAATAGGCAGAATTAAAAGTGCTTCTTGCTTATAAGTAATGTTATACACAATTATTTGTACAGAACTCGATTTGGTGACTTGTAAATAATGTAAACACGGGGCATAGATGTCGCTAAATGTCATTTTATCATTTCCTAAGGCCTATTGTTCAAACCAATGTGTACTTTGGACCACAACAACTAAAACGCTGCCTAAACACCCTATAAAGTTTTTCCCATTTGTTCACAGTAATCATATTCTCTCACTCCCTTGTAGAAACGCTGATTAGTGCCTATACCGCACCAATCTTCAGCATGGCAAAAATTATTAAATACGGCAGCGTCTAAACAGTAGGGTGTGACACTATAATCGGCATAAGGGTTCAACAGGTGCTGAAACAGGCTGGCCAATACTCAGTACGCAATCAAAGCTAATTATTTAACTTTGGGCGTGATGTTGTGACGTGCAGTGCCATTCTGTAAAATGAACATCACCAAAATATAAATAGATGCTAACGTTCAAAAGTGGACTCATATGCCTGCAAAATACACTAAACAGCACACTTCATAATTAAGGCTCTGAATTAGCTGAAGGGTAGAATAAACTGAGGACCATAAGTAGAGTTTAAGTAAACTGTGAAGGATATTTATTAAAAAGAGAGAGGCTATACAACACATAAAAAGTGGTGCTACGCGGCTTGGGTTTTAATAATAAATATAAGCATTGTCCAAGAAGAAAAAAAATATAACAACCCTAAACATCCCATTTTTCCTGGTAGATGGTATTACATCCATGTCTGTGAGGAAAACCCTTAGAACATTTACAGTTCATTTATATTTTAGCTAGCAAAAAGTGTGTATGGTAGGAAAGGGAACTATAAATTGAAAAAAACACACGATAATAACGTTTGAAGGTTAACTATAGTTAAAGGATGTCACCATGTGAAGGATCATATAAGCGGTTGTCATGGTGCAAAGATGTAAAAAAATTGTTTGCAATGATAGGATCATATAGTGAGGATAAAAGCAAAGGTCATATTGGAAGTCACCAAGTGGATGATAGATGTAAAATAATACGCTTAGGGAAAAAGCTTCATCCAAGAATCATACAGCCGAGCAGTTAAAAAATAAAATATGATATATATAATAAAAGAACTACCAGCAAAAGGAAATACTGTATGTTCTAATAGGTCCAATTATAGGGACCTCACTTACAAAAAGATATTAATAATCCAAAGACAGAATGCAAGCATAAGGCAATGTATTAGAGGTAAACATACAAAATTAAGAGAAAGAAGAGAAACCTAGTTTATTACGCTTTTCAAGATGTAAAAGAGTTGTGGGTACTCAAAACAGATTTTTGCTGGACGTATTGGGTCAATAAACAGTAAGTTAACCTAAACGTGCTTATCATAACTAATGGTCTATACTCAGTTAAAGTGGACCAACACCCAGGATTTTGACTATCCTGGGTGTTGGTCCACTTAGGTGGGGCACCCCGATTGGGGGTGCCCCGCTGTGTGAAACCCCCCCGATCGCCGCAAAAACTCACCTCTCCCCGCTCCCACGTGACCTCGTCCGGCCAATGACAGCGCTCAGAGCCGCTCTGGTATGCGCGTCCAAAGCCGCTTGGACGCGCATACCAGAGCGCTGTCATTGGCTGCGTCTCTCGCTTCTCTCTAACAGGGAGCGCACCTGCGCCGGCCATTCACAAAACGGCCGGCGCAGGAGCACGCCCTGCTAGAGGGAAGCGAGAGACGCGGCCGCGTCTCGCGCATGCGCCGTTGGATCGCCGGTAAGGTAAGGATTGTGGGCCTCCTGGGGGGTTCCTCCCCGCGGGACATCCCGATTTTGGATGCCCCGCGGGGAGGGATCTGATCGGTCCGGGAATCTTATAGATTCCCGGGCCGATCTCCCCTGGGTGTTGGTCCACTTTAAAGCTGTTGAAAAAAGAACGATAAAGTTAATGTTCTGCCTTTTGTCTTCTGTTAGATTAAATGATAAATAAATATACATTTAGGATTTTTTTTTACAAAATGATTGGCCAGCCATTCCCCGGCCATTTGTAGGCCATTTGTTTTTTTCTGCATTCACATCACAACTCACCACCGCTTGTTGTCCAGCGATTTTGTGGGATTTATGCCAAAGTCATTTGCGCAGTGCATGCTGGCAAACACATTTTTCTATTTGCCTGCTTTTAGTGGCATATAAGAATCATAAGAATCGAAATTTTATTTTTGGAGAGATGGTGTATTTAGTTCTTTTTAGCATCTTTTTTTTGCACATGGACATTACCCAAAATGTGAAAAAAAACTAATGATAATGTTTTTACATGACTTTTAGATTTTCAACTAAACTTTTTTTCTTAAATTTTTCAAACTACCCAAACACTCCAAATATACCCCATATATATTCCGAAACCCCTCCAATGCTGGCATATGCTATAAAAGTGTGTTTTCAGCAAGATTTCATGTTTTTTCTAAAAGAAACATGCCACAGCATATTGCCAGCATATCTCTGGCATTCTCCAAATCATTTTTCAATGTAAATAAAAGTGATTTTCACCAGCAAATTGCTGCGCAAACACATTCAAATACATGGAGTAAGTCTGTGTTCACTAGTGTTTACTACTGTACGTTTAGCTCAATTCATTGCAGTTTTCCCCTCTGGCCCCACTCATGGAGAATGCAGGAAAGGCTAAATATCAACCTGCAAATTGCTAAACTTTTCCTTTTTCTTGATCGTTTTTCTTGATTGCGTAGCATGCATTCCAAATCACCACTTGATCTTAACCCTTCACCTGTTCACCCCACACACTGAATAGGTTCCCATGAAACCTGTATCTGACACATTCACAGTGAATAACTGTCACGGACACTGTACTGAAAGGGGAATGCATAGGGGGCATGCTGTTAGTGTTAATAATCCATTTTTAAAACCTGAATTATGTACCAACTGTATGAGACAGAGATTCAGGATCTGCAATAAAAAAGTTTTTGGGAGAGTTAATTATATTTTACTGTGATGCACATGGAGTTAATAGATAAAAAAAATTAAAGAAAATATTTTATTACTTTTAGAACGCATATACAACACATTTAACAACAGACAGTTTGACAACCTTGAAAAGTCTAACTCATGTTTATAATTCAGACATTTTGATATCTACAAGAAGCATTCACTAGCATTACTTAACAAAGGATTGTCAGTTCAGTAACATGCAAGAGATATTGCTAGAGGGAAAAGTGGAGTGTGCTGAGGGTTTTTTTGGCTGAATTATTATTTTTTGTATCACATCTCTTGTTGGAGATGCTATTAATCATTACAGATAAATGAATCAATTCACAGAATGTGCAATCTGTCCTGCAATCTAAAATGTGGAAGGCAGCAGGAATAAAACAATATATTTGCATATTATCAACAGTATAAGAATGGCCCATATATCACACATTTTGTTTTTTTTTTTCTTTATGTGATCAGTATTTTTAAATACAAGCTTTTTAGTAGTTAAAACAAAGAGAGAAAAGGAGCACATAAGAGAAATCTCCTATGAAAAATTGGTAATTTACCAAAAGCATGCATTTAGATGGGATGGCAGACTATTTAGGAATATGTGAATTCACAACTTATCATGTAATAACTTCACACCGCTTTCATAAGATTGACTGAAATGAAAAAATAAAGTTCACATGAGAAATTTGGAGGAGAGAAACTGAATGCCCAAGACCTGGAGTTTGACCTTGAAGAAAATGACTCAGTTTTACGAGTATATGCCATTTCCCAGTGTCAAGGAGGCCGTTAGTTATTTAATACAAGGCATCGCAACGTTCTTGCACATTCATGAATACATAACGCAGCCCTGAACATTAAAAAAAAAAGATCAAGGAAAATGAGTTTTGCAATTTGCAGGTTGATATTTAGCAATACCTTAACTGTGATTTTATGATTTTAAAATGACACGGCGGCATCATTAATGTGTCTTGCTTAGAGATGAGCGATGTGACACAAGTAAAAAAAAAGTTGCACGCAAGTCTGCTGGGCGTGAAAATCAGTGCTTTGTATCTCCACTGTGTCTTGGCTGCTGTTGCTCCATAACAGACCTCCAATCGGGAGTTTGCAGAAAATGGTTCAGAATTTAGATTTTTTAGATTTTGACTATGATTAATAAATCTAGGTATGTACCACTTACTAAAACAGCCACTGATATTACCCCCTTATACCCCCAAACACCAGTCCCAAACACATTCAAAGCACAGATACCTACCAACTTTCATCACAACCCCTGCAAACACACACACACATAATGCACATGCAGTAATTCCTCCACACCCACACACACGATCTTGATGTACACTATTATCACAAACTTCATTACCCCTCTAATATTCCTAGTAAAAAAATCAGTAGTAATCAAAAGTCACTAGTTTGGCTCCATTAGCAGACAGAGGTAAACATCTGGATGTCTTCAAAAAAAGAGACTGGGTCGGGCACAAAGGTTGGGCATCTTCTCAGCAGCAGAAGGCAGTAAGGGTCAGCTCGCTGCTAGGTCACAAGGGGAGCTCTTTTTTCTCACTGCCTGAGCAGGAATCATGCAAAACAGTAAGGAGGATAAAGAAATTGTTGTTGTTGTCTGATGTACTTCCACAATAGCACCTATTGCCACATTTACCCTGTTTCCTCGAAATCAAGACCTACCCCGAAAATATGCCCTAATAAGATTTTTCAGAATTATTTGCCAATGCGTGAAATATAGGCCCTACCCCCAAAATTATTCCTAGTTGCAATTCATAATACTGCTGTTGGTCTTCAGCAGAGGGAGCAGCTATAAAGGAGGGTGAGGGCTCATCATGACTGTAAGGGAGGGTGAGGACACATCAAGCAGGTAAGCTTGTCTGTCAGGAGTGACATTTCTGCTCTTGCTCTTGGGAGTGAAATGTCTGCTTTACCCCAGCCTGCCACAATGCCGGGCACATGGCCAAATCCCCCCACACTCCCCTCGCTAGCAACTATTTTTGGAAAAAAAAAACATTTACTCACCTGCGGTCATGATCCCTTCCGCTGGGTCTCCTCTTCACCGGGGTGCCTCCGATCGACCCCCAGGCTCTTCCACGGCGAGGAGAGGCCCAAAATGGGATCTCTCCTACCGCTTCCGCAGTCACCCCTGCTATCCACACCTTTTGTGGGGGTGGGGCAGATGACATCACCCGTGATGTCATCCCGCTTCTGGCACAGAGCTGTCAGATGCCAGGGGTGATTGCAGGAGGGAGGTTGGGGGGTTGGAAGCTGTGATCCCCTGCCTCCCCAGCCCCCCACCAGCGATCACCCCTGGCAGCTGTCATCAGAGAACAGCATGGGACAGGATCGCAGGAAGACCCAGGATCAGAGATAAGTAGATGTGTGTATTTTTTTACACTTAACATTTTGTGAAATGTTAAGGGGTCCATGAGACCCGTATACCAGTTCACAAGGCAATTACCTGCCTCCCCAAAGCCTAGGGGGGTAGAAGAGCTGGGAACACAGAGGCTATTCAGCTATGCATGTAGCCTGCAGGGCGGGAGGCACAGAGGCTGGCTTTTGCGCCCTGTTCTACAAGCCCCCATAGCTGGGGTTTTTAGGCATTTATTTTTAATTTAACCCTTTATAGTGTGGATAGTAGTTTTATTTTGATTGTAAATGTTATAAAGTGCTCTTTTTAGTTGGGGGGTCACTTGGGCAGGAACAGGGAGATACCAAAACATATGTGGTACTATTGTAATTAGGAGAAATGGGACTTTCACCTGCAATATGGTTTTCTTTATGAAAACATTTTTAATTTGAAAAAAACAAGACATTTAAAAAACACCGGAACAACTACAAACAAGACATTTCATGTTAAGCCTAAAGTCTGCCGCAAAAATATATATATATAAGTTTCCTGGAAATTCCAGCAAAAATCACAGTTAAACAAAATGGTGAAAAATGACCTGTCAACAGAGAGTGACAAAATCTGCAGTAGGAGTTTGACAACTCTTCCATTGACAGTACTTTTGCATGTTGGGTATTGTTCTGTTCTGATTAAACTTGTTCTTTCTTGTTTGCATATTTTTTTAGGAAACAGTGGCTTTGATTCTGCTTTTTTTTCTTTTTTTAAGAAAACTCTGTGCAACCAAAGAATTAACCAAAAGATTACTTCCAAAAAACTGGTCCCACATCAACAAGCCTGGTACACATAGAAAGCTAGAGGTAAGTACTCTCAGAAAATATATAGTTTGTGGGTTTTTTTTTTAAAGTAAAGGGTTGTTTTTTTGAAAAATTGCAAGGTGAGCATATCAGTTGTATCTTATCTGAAATTCTCATAAAGCGCTGTTTCAGTTTGGGGGAGTCTCCTGGGCAGGAAAGGGTGTTTACCAATACATATGTGGTAGCGTTGTAACCGGAAAAGAAATGACTTTTACAGCATTATGATTTTATTGGAAAACATACTTCTTTATTACAAAATAAATTGTACAAATTGAGGCCTGTGATCCAGTTGGTGGTCGTTGTTCCTTCAAGTCAAAATGTCCACGGCAGGGGCTTCAAATAGATGACCACCCCCATGAGTGAGGACACTGGCAGCAGCTAACAGCACTTCTAGTGCCAGATGCCAGTGTCCTCACTCAAGGGGACATTTTGTTTTCTGTTGCTGCACAGTTTGCATGGAGCCATTTTAGGTCCCAAAGTATAGGTCTCCATTAATTTCGATGGGGACCGGTTTCGGGTCAAGTTTAGTACCCAAACAAAAGTTTTGTTCAAAGTTCAGCCGAACTTGCCGAACCCAAACTTATAGGGGTTTTTCTAACACTAGGATCAGTTTACCTTTAGTAAACAAGCTATTAAACATGTTTCTTAATCATAACATATTATACAGCAAATTACTTCATAATGTTGATTAAGTAAAATTCAATAGTTATATGCTGTGTAGCACAACCTACTCATCAATAAAAATCATATAAATAAAAATATTCAGGAAAAAATAATACTGGTTAATAGGGCACATAAATACTCACACATTTAAAAAACAAATAGACAGATGCAATTTCCATGGCATTAAACATTCAGGCATGATTTATGAAATGGGTACTAAGAATGAATATTTGCTGGTGCTGAACCTATTATGGAAAATCTTTACTAAGAGGAAATGTCATATTTTTATTCTTTAGAGGAGCCTTTAAGATAAAATACTTTTTGACCAGTTGGGAAAGATGTCAAATCACTGTCTTGCAATGCCTGGCACTTGACAGTGATGAACGCTGCTGCAGGCCATTATATGACCTGAAAAGTGCACCAATAACACATGATTCACACAAAGCAATAGTTTTACGACCTCTTATCAGTTTAGAAGCAGGACAGGTAGGGAGCTAAACTTTATAGACACACAGTTAATGGTAACTATTCTTTGAAGAATAAGTATAAATAATTTTCAACTGTCACCAGGCAAGTTAACCTTTTATTCAACACTAAGGGGTATATTCAGCACATGGCACAAAAAGTACACTTTGAATTAAAAAGTACAATTCAGGAAAAAAGAAAAATAGAAGTGCGGTGGTGCTGAATCACCCCCGAGGTATTTTTTAAAAAAGTAAATGGCACATTTTACTTCATAAAATTTATTACCGGTAATACATTTTACATAATGCAATTTGTTAAACCTGCTGAATCCACAACCAGGTGGCATTTATTTTAATTGCAGATGATTCAGCAACATGTGGAAATAGAACACTTGTTGCAAACATTTCACAACTGGTGTTAAATCAACCCCTAAGATTGTGGATTATTTTGTTTAAAGGGTCTGTCCAGGCAAATATATTACACATTCTTGCCTTGTGGCCCCTGCCACTGTCCTGTCAGTTTAAAACATCTTGGGTGCCGAGATTGAGTCCCACAGTCCATCACCAGTGACAAAAAGCAGGAGCGGATGCAATCACAGTGTCTGGAGCATGCCCCCTCAATTTATTGCAAGTGGCGTGCCAAGAACTGCATGCCATATTACTCAGTTAATCTCACTACCAGGTAAATTTGATACCCCCTGAACAGGATGGAACTGCTGCAGGGGACAAATGCTGAGTATTTTCTTGTTAATCTCAACAGATCCTTTAAGCTAAATAGGCTTTGGGTTCTCTTTAAGAATACTGTTAACTAACAGGCTGATTCATCACTAACGCCAGGTAGCGACAGATGAGAGTCTGTAGCAGGCATTTTCAGAGCGCCCGCTAGTAGTCACTGTGCTCGGCCATGGGTCGCTACTTCATAGCGACTCACTCGCTGTTCAGTAATGTTGAATACATTGTGAGGAGTCGCTATTTGACCAGTACAGCACTGTATGGGAGCGCATATTAGCGACTGCTCATAGCAACCGACTCCCACCATATTCAGCAAAAAAACAGCCTCACAAATCTCTGGCGCTGAAAAATGCTTGTTTGAAGCCCAGAGTGCAGGAGGCGGTGTGTTTAAAGTCTGTTTTTCAGCATCTTTCCACTACGGTAGTAACAAAGCAAAAACATATGGAATTACATTGTAGCAACATTGTAACATGAACACTTTAATGGCAGACCTGTAAATGTCATTTCTGAAGAAATATATAAAAAATGAAAAAAATGTGAAAAAAATGCTTTTTCAATGCCAGAATAGGTCACAAAATTATTTGTGATTTTTGGGGAAAAAAAAAACAAAAACCCTGTTTAAAGAGAAAAAATAGATCGTCCATTGAAATGTATGGGAGAGCGACAGGTAGCGAGAGGTCATACCTGGCGCTGTGCAAGGCTGAACGCCGGCACTGTTCGCTGACGCTGGGAAAATGATGAATCAGACGCTACATGGCGCTATCCCAGTCGCTAAACAGATTCTGCTTGATAAATGTGTAATTGCGTGCCGTGTCCGGCGTTCACCAGTCGCTACCTGTCGCTACCTGTCATTAACCAGCCACTACCTGACGCTATCCCTTGTTAAATAAGGGCCTTAGAAATACTTTTAGATGCTGCTCAGAAGCCTTAAGCTGAGAAATGAGCTTTATTGACATATTTGCATTGGACATTGCCTGTTTTATCACATCCAACCCCAGAATTATCATCTTGCAAGTTTTCCAAGCATAGACAGCAATGTGTGAACTAAGAGTGTGAAGATGAAAATTCTGAAAAGCTTTTACGGAACTTGTTGGAAAAGGTAATGCCATTAAACTAACCACTGTGCACACCGATTTAATGTAAACGAAAATTAAGTTCAATGTATAGCCTTGCAGCCATTGTCGTCTGTTGGTCAAAGAGATCCTATGTGTACATGAAATGGGGTATCTGGAGATTCTGGTCAGTGCACACATAGACATAACTGGTGTCAATTTTCTTAAAGTGGACCGAAATCAGCACTGGAATCTGAGACTGTGGGGCTGGCTGATGCTCTCTGGCCGCGGCAGCCCTCGCATCCTCTTTCGGCTACGTGCAGCAACGCCCATCACAAATGAATGGCTGTGCATGGCAGCGCACATCCAACATATTCAAACAATTCCGCACAGCGCTGATGTGTGTGCAGTTGGGGATTCCATTCAGCTTCTCCAGCCCTACATAAATATGCACACCCGGAGAAGCTGATTGGACAAGCGGCCATCCATTCACCATTGGACCGAAGAGAGGTGAGTATAGTCAGTGAATGGCGTGCTGTCACACAGCTGGGAAACCTAGACCGGAGTGTGCCAGGGA
Organism: Gastrophryne carolinensis; assembly: GCA_027917425.1. Classification (NCBI taxonomy): domain Eukaryota; kingdom Metazoa; phylum Chordata; class Amphibia; order Anura; family Microhylidae; genus Gastrophryne; species Gastrophryne carolinensis. The sequence continues at coordinate 222,877,658 of CM051234.1, forward strand.
GATGGACCAAAATCCAGGATAATGAAAATCCCAGGTTTTCATCAACTTTAATCAGCTGTTAATTTGACAACTTGTATCTACTTATTTAGTGAAAAGCTCGTATTTTATTAGTGATTTTGAATGGAACAGACTAATAAATATTACCTAAATTACCTTGTGGTTGGTTAACCAGTTTGCCTATTGAATTGCCAGCCTAAAAATAAGCAAACACTGGTCTATAGTCTATACAACACCAGCATCCTTCTTTGTGGGACATTTGGAGCAGCAAAATGGCATATTAAGTGCTGAATGGAGTGTGATTGGCTGGCGACCCATGCATGCACAGTAGGATCACCGGTAAGGTACTTTATGGACAGTCCGATGATTTCCCACAAGAGGGCATGTTAGGTGAGGATAGTGAAGATACAGGGTTTTTAAAATGTAGCTATAGTCAAAATTATAAGCCTGACCTTGACGAACACATCAGAAAGCACACCTTGGAATTTACTGGCCAGTTACTTCATCTACAGCCTGTCACTCCTGTTGGAGGATCTCTGGCCTGCGTCATGATGACACTGCCAAAGCTGCTGATAGTGCTAAGCATCTCTCCAGCCACCACTGAAAAGTTCTATTCTGGGTGGAGCAGGGATTTTCATTGTTAGAGGAGAAGCCTGTGTTTAGGGCTGGCATCTCATTTTAGGTCTACTTTGAAGCTTTGCGTACACCACATTGCTTATAAAAGCTTTTTAAGTCCAACTGTCATGAAGCTTCGGAACTAGACTAAAAATATTTAAGTAAGCACTGGCTGCGGCTTTAAATAGACTTTTGGCAGCATTTGGCTAGCTTTAAGTGGGCTTCGGCCAGCTTTAATAGAGGTCAAAACATGGCAAACTCTTCTTTGAATCTACAGACAGAACTTATATCATGATCGGGTGTCAACACTTCTGACAAGTGCTTCCAAAGCTTCATTAAAGCCACTAAAAGCTTGTTGAATGCTTAGTTATATCTCACACATAAAGCCTTCCCAAGTCCCACGTGGCCTTTTTCCATCTAGAAAGAATAAAATATTGTACTGCCCTTACAGATCTTAAATTCCTTTCTTTCTTTTAAACAATAGGAATATAAATATATGCAATTGTGCCATTTTCAGTCAAATATTTCAAATAAAACCCTATAAGCTTCAAAATCAATGCTTTAAATATTTTAATTAGCAAAGGGAATCTTTAATAGATAATTAAACAAAAGACAAAAGTGAATATAGCTTTCATTATTCTAAATGTGAAAAGGCAATCTAACTTATTGATGATAAGTAGGATACTGTATGCTGAAGGCCTCTCTATACTATATGGAGGTTGATGCCTAATTTGAGGAAACATCTTTACCTCTTTGAGAACCCCTACACCTCCCCTGAGAAGGTAATCACTTACTTTTACTATTTTTCTTTTGCTTTCACATTAAAGGCATGCAAATAGTCGCAAGTGCCACCCAATACAAATGTTTCCTGGTGTATTTAAACAAGCAGCAGGGAAGCCTTTGCTGCAGGTCAAGGCTTCTCATATAGTATAGGTACTATCTAGCAAACTCTCTTGGATAAATAGACCTCTTAACCCCCCCCCTCCCCCAGTAAGCAATACCTTCTTATATTTGGACCTTCATCTGGTGCAAATACTATGGTGGCTAGCATCTTCTCCAGCAAGGTGCACTTTCTTCTGCAGCTCCTGGTCCTCTCACATACAGTGGCCCCCGGTAAGGACCATGTGAGTATTTATCCCTATCCCATACCCAATAAGTACACATTTATAATCCTCCTCCCCCACAATTAAGTGAATAATAACCCCCTGTTTCTGCATCCAATTAAAAATCACCTCTCCCTCCTTCTGGCATCCAATTAATGACCTCTACTCTCATAACAAACTGTTCATTTAACAACCCCCTCCATTCCCCCCACTGACGTTCTGTTTATAACCTCTTCCCTTCTCCTCATCATCGCAATTAATAAAAAAACAAGCTATTCAAATAATAATCCTTCCAGCTCCCCCACCCAGGTTGCTCACAGTGCTTGTGTATGGAAAGAACATTTCTCCGTTGTCAAATGGTCCTGTCTTCACTCTCTTTTGCCCTTCAAGCATCATTAGATATGCTGCATCCCATATGTGATGAGAGGACCTTGTGTGACAGGCACTCCCTGGTGCTCAGGTACCTGCGGCACGCAGTGGCAGCGATCACCGTCCATACAAGCAGCTGTCTTTATACAACTGGCGAGGATAAACAAGCGGGCACAGCTTAAGGGATGGCAGTCAGGGGGAATATCAGGTGTAGCAGTCAAGCCAAATTTCTCCCTTTTGCGGCTGCAGAGCATGTATGCGTGCCAGAACACTGCTCCTTTCTGCTTGAACCAGCTGCACACATACCACCGGAGATCAGTACACATCCCACCGGTGGTTTGTGAACCACTGCTTGGAGACCCCTGGCTTAATACCGTTATTCCCTCTTCATTTTCCCAAATGCCCCCATTTTGGGTAACCACTCTAAACAATATAATAACTTACCAACCCTAATCATTTTAACTGTGCCGAAATGACTGATAGTCATAAATAATGTCACTTTTATTAACCTGTATAGAGCTGCAAAGAGAAGCCGTGAGAGAATACGTAAACCGCATAAAGCATTTACCGTGGAACCTGGTTACTGGTTACAGCCATAGATATATAAGTAAAAACAAATCAGCGGGAGGTGGTTTCCCTACCTTCTTGGACGGTCACAAACGAATTACTACTATCCACAAACTTCTCTGTAAATGTTATTTTTTCTGTTTGTAAAATATCTTCATTTAGATTAAGGTCGTCCACTGCCATGCGAAATACTTCATAATCTTTCCTGGCAGACTCGTCAAAAATTGCCCCTAGAAAGTAAACAGAAAAACTAAATTAGAAGCTGATGACACAGACATGGGGTGAAAGTGTACATTGAAGCAGCTGTTGTGGCAGCTGGAGCCACTGTCAAAACAAGACATTGTTACTGCAAAGAAAAGCAAGACTTGACACTCATGGTAATAAACTGTTGTCCACACATAAATAAGTCATGGAGATTATTCTCATATGTATGCTACATAGCCATAGCTTTCTGATTCTATGACAGGTGATGCTATATATTGTGTCAGGTATAATGGGCCTTTTTGTACTTTGTACTTGGTTAGAAAAGCTTTTTAGTCAATGTACCATGATTAATGCCTCTGACTATGCAAAAGCCAGATAAGATGAAGCAGATCCAGTATGACATGGTAGCTAAGTAGAGGAGGCCACGAGGACTGTTTTACAAACACAGTAATGACAATTTGCCTAATTTTACCAAATGCGCAGTAACATTATCAAATAAAAAATAGCATTCTAATTTTTGTTCAGTGGTTCTGTGACTGGTCATTGTTCCATCATAAGTCTGGTCAGAGAGAAACCCATGTTAGGCCATATAGGGAGATTTAAGAGACCAAAATGTCCTCTATTTCAAGTTAAAAGTCAGAGAGTGCTTTCATAAAATGGAAAGTAAAGTATTTGTGGAAAAAATTGTATTTGTGTGGGGAATACAAGCAAAGCATAACAGGATTTCTCCTAGAATCCCTTGCAGTAGGCAGACCAATACAAAAGATCTTTTACACCTCCTAAAGCTATTAACAAACTCTTTGTGGATATTGGTCCTCATCAGCACAAAGTCTTGTGGCATTTGGTCCACTTGGGGTGCCAGATTAATTTCATATGCCTGGTCCTCCTTTTAAAATTGTTAATAATTTATATAAAACAAAATGTAGGGTGATTTTTTAGTATAACTGAAAGTTTGGGAATATCTAGTTCTAATAAATGGCCATTGGACTAATTTGTATTTGTAAAGCATTCTTCTAAAGTTTAACTGTAGGGACACCTATAGAACTGAACCATTGTACTACCTCCATTTTTGTATCAGCACTGATGTTGACATTAATCTCCTGATCCTGCGATGGTGCAATCCCTGATTGTCATATCAACAGTGGTCTCTCTTTCAGCATGTCCCTGTTGCCAAGGCAATAAGCCTGGTACTTAAAGCACAGTAACAGGTGTGCAGCAGCTGGTGGAACTATGATGGCTCTATCCTGTGGGGAGTCAGGTGATTTTTTAAAAAAATGATTTTACCTACAAAAAAGGATTTTAGAGCAGAAGTCCCATCATTCTAAATGCACCCCATCCCCCACTCTACTGCTTAGGAAGCATAATGGGTTAAAAAAAAATGAAACACCTTTCCTGGTCCCGAAATCCAGCTCAGTCCATTCACTATTCTGGTGGCTGTCACAGAGAGGCTACAGCGAGTGGATCCCCCACTGAAAGCATACAGAGCAGGGGGCACAGTGACTAAGATGGTCGTACCCATGGATAGAAACATCTGGGGAATGCGCTGGATTATGGGGACCGAGTAAAGTATTTTACCTCAGTGCAAGGAGAGGAATCACACCACACCTTTCAAGTGGAACAAAACCCAGGATTTTTACTTTCCTAGATTTTGGTTCTTGTCCCCGATGCACCTCGATCAGATGCCCCGCTGTGTGAAAACTCCCAGGTTGTCCGATCTAACTCACCCCTCCCCCCCCTGGTCTTACGGCACATGCACAGCCTCTCATCCATCCATTCTCCTGCCCCTTGGTCTAGGAGCTCACCTAAGGTGGGCGGATCCAAGCGCGTTGGCGGCTGCATCCCCCGCTACACACTAAAAGAGAGTGTGCTTGCTCCGGCCATTCAGAAATGCCTGGAATGTGCACATGCCCTGCTAAAGGGATAGATGGGATGCGGCCGCTGGCTGGGCATGCGCCGCTGGACTGGGAAAGAAGGCGAGTCTCTGAGCGACCTGTTGGGTTTCACACAGCAGGGAATCTCAATTCTGAATGCTCCGGGGAGGGCATCTAGCATTGGAGCATGGGTTTTGTTCCACTTTGATAACTGGAAAAAAATGATCATCTGATACCTGACTAGTCCTATGCAAAAAACAGTACCATTTTGGAAAAGTATCACTGTAATGCAGTAAAAAGTAAAACCTATTTTAAGCAAACTATCCTCTTGTACTGGAATCACATAGTAGAGCTGACCCCTGTGAATTGACACAGCTTTACTATTTGGCGGGTACGTGCACAGTGGAGGGAGCGGGGATACAGTAGAAATTTGCATCCAGATCCCTGGACACTGCAAGGCTTCCTAAATGAGGATGTGATGGGTTTATTTTGGACCTAAAGTCTCTTAGATTCCACGTTGGGTGTTGGCGCACTGTTCCCTTGATGCCCTATTTAGGGGGTAATGTAAGAAGGGATAGCAGCAGGTAGTGCCTTGTAGCCGCAGGCAGCGTCGGGTGAATGCTGGGCGCTGTATGCGAAACCACATTTAATAAAGCGAATCTTGTGATTCTAACAGTGTCAGGTAGCGTCCAATGTATTATTACAGGCGTCTCAGCATATAGCGCCGACGCTCTAGCTTCCAGAGCGCCAGGTATAACCTTACACTCACTGTCGCTCTCCCACATTTCAAGGAGCGATCATTTGCTTGTGTTTAAACAGAGTGTTTTTTTTTGCTCAAATCATTGTGTGACCTCTCCTGGCTGCAAACAAACATTTTTAGAAACTTTTTTGACTTTATATTTTTATGCAGAATTGTCATTACAGGTCTGGCACTAAAATGTTAATGTCACAGTGTTAAAACAATGTCATTTCATGTGCTTTCGCTTTGTTATTGGTGGATATGTGTTCAAAAACAGACTTTAATCACACAGTGTCTAGCACTCTATGCTATAGCATATACCAGATTTAGAGCGCCCACGCTGCGTGTGTGTCCTTTTTTGAAGTATAGTGTGGAGCACAGAGAGTTAGTCGCACTAAGCTGGTGCTACCTTTCGCTCGCTGCAGCTCTGTACTGGTGTTAGAGCGCCCAGCATACATCACATTTATCAATGCTGGCCAGGTTACTAGAGTGACTGAGGGGCTCTGTTACATCGCCCGATACCCGCTTACAGCGTCTACTAGCGGTCGCTCTAAGCGCCACTTTACAGACGCTCATCTGACGATACCCGGCGTTAGTAATGAATCAGCCTCCACGTGTCTAAGAAGCATAATTATTATTAATATAAAAACAAAAGGGGTTATGTTCTAAATATTTGGAATGTTTGAATGCATTGAAATGTTTCATTTTGTCACAATTCATTCACTACCACCCTAAAGGTCTAAAAATGTAAAGGAACAATAGCTGCCAGTTTCATGTTTTTACCTATTTTTAGTATTCTGATATGTATATAAACAGTCATAAACAACGTTTCCGTGCAACAAACATTCCAGGCCAAATGCAAATTTGCCACTGTGGCTCTATGCCAGGCCAAATCAATCTCAAACACCTGTGATAATTAGTTTTTCAGGTGATCCCATTTAAAGATAAAATACTTTCCACATGTTTAAGTCATTAACAAGTTTAAAGCAATATGGGAAAGAATAGGGTCTCTACTGCCAAAAAGTGTCAGATAGCACAATGACTAGGACAACGTATGAAAACATTGGAAATTTCACAAAACATAAGCATAATCATTATGTTGTAAAGAGGTTTGTGGCCAATTCAGAGGATAGACAAGTTTGTGCGGAAAACGGCATAATGAGGAAAGTTTCTTCCTACTCTCAAGAGAGTAGCTGCTTGCTGTGTGCCAACAAAATACAGCAAACAGCTGGATGAAGCTGTCTCTGACTCTGGATTCTCATGAATATTAAAGTTCATTAGATTTGTGGAAAAACTATTCGGCCATCCCCTAACTGGTGCTCAAAAGCAGAAAGGGTTGCAATGGGCCTAGACATACACGATGACTTGTTTTTAATCATTCTTGTTTACTGATGAGTGCTTGTAACATTGGATGGTACAGGTGGATGACTAGGGGATTACAACTCTGTCCCAACAAGGCTGCAATGTCAGCAAGGATGTGTCAGAGTCATGTTTTGGGAAAAGAGCTGGTAGGACCTTTTAGGGTCCCTGAGGGTGTGAAAATGATCTCAGAAAAGCATGTAGAGTTTCTGACTGATTACTTTCTTCCACGGTTCAAAAAGACAAACCCTGCCTTTTGTAGCAAAATCACCTTCATGTATGACAATGCACTATATCAGTCAGACCCTTATTTATGAAGGAATAGCGACAGGTAGTGACTGGTGAGCGGCCGGTAATGACGGGCACCGCCACGAGAACGCCGGCTCCCCACCACAATCACCCAATCCTGCTTAGCGACTGAGATAGCGCCATATAGCCACTCATTCATCAATATTCCAGCCTCAGCCCACAGCGCCAGCGTCCGACCTTGAACAGCGACAGGTATGACCTCTCGCTACCTGGTGCGCTCCAATGCATTTCAATGGAACAATCTTTAAATATTCATAATTAATTGTTACGAATTTTTTATTTTTTTTTTTAAATGTGAAAAATTCTGTGACCACTTCTGCCATTTTAGATAATTTTTTTAAGGGAAAAAAAAATAAAAAAAAATTGTACAGAATTGATATTACAGGTCTGATATTAATGTATTCATATTACAAAATTATTTAAAAAACTAGTTTTTTTTGGTTTCCAAAAATATGGTTGTTTGGGGGTTAAAAAACGACTTTTAACCCATCGCCGCCAGCACTCGGGGGTTTAAACATGCATTTTACAGCGCGAGAATTTTTTGAGTGTGATTTTTTAATGAATATGGTGGGAGCCGGTCGCTAGGGCCAGTCGCTATCATGCGCTCCCATACAGCGCGGAACCTGTCAAATAGCGACTCCTCACCCAATATTCAACATTACGGCAAACCGACGGAGTCACTATCAACTACCGAACAACGGCCAAGCACAGCGACTACTAGCGGGCGCTCTGAAAATTACGCTACAGTCGCTCAACTGTCGCTACCTGCCGCTATTAATGAATCGGCCTCTAAGTTATTGGCTGCTATAGGCATAAAGCAAGTGTGTTGCCACCATCCTCCCCTGACCTTAAGTCTATTGCAAGCCTTTGGAGTATTCTCAAGAATAAGATATATGAGAGTGAAAGGCACTGCTCATCAAAACAGCAGCTCTGGGAGCAACAACTCTCCAAAAACTTACAATCTCAATAGATTGCAAGAATTGTGAAGGTAATATCAAAGCGGGAGCCTGTTGTAACCATTTAACTTGGCTTGGTTTTAATTGAAATAGCTTTTGATTTCAGTAATCGTGACCTGTAAATTGAAAAAATAACCACTTTCAGTTTTTTACAATCTATAAAATGTACTGAAACTCAGTGTTGCAGAATTATTTATAACACTGCTTTTTTGTGTTTTAATTTGTGAAAAAATATTGTTATTATTGACACCTTTGTTTCATAAAACTTGAATATGGTTGTTGACTTGAAAATGATATTGCCATGGGCATTGACAATTTAGAAAAATCTGAGAAAAACATAATTTGCATATTGTGTATATTTCTCTGCATTCAAGAAGGCATTCTATGGCACCTCTTAATGGGCATTTGTAGGTAAAAATACAAAAAACAGTAAAGCATAGTTTCCTGCTGCTTGATGCTTGGTCGGGGGGATTAAAATCTATTACCTATTCTTTGCATGGTCTGTTGCATGGGCAGTCTTCGCTTTAGCCCAAAAGCTATGGGTTTGATCTGCTTTGTAAAGACTTTACATATACTTTATATTAAGAGGGAGATTAACTAAGGGCCTTATTTATCAAGGGATAGCGCCAGGTAGTGTCTCAGTAGCGCCAGGTATCGCCAGCTATCGACGGCTACCGACTCCAGAACGCCAGGCGGCGGACACAATCATGCATTTATCACGCTAAATGAGGCTAGCACCGGCGAGAGCGTCAGCTAGCGCGGGATTCATCATGTAGCGGACTGCAACGAACAGCGCCGCTGCTAATCCCATCACAGCGCCAGGTATGACCTCTCGCTACCTGGCGCTCTCCAATGCATTTCAATGGAGCAATCTTTAAATCTTCATATTTAATTGATATTAATGTTTTTTTTTTGTTTTTTTAAATGTCAAAAATTCTGTGACCACTTCGGCAATGTTAGATTTTTTTTAAGGGTAAAAAAATAGTGCAGAATTGTTATTACAGGTCTGATATTAATGTATTCATATTACAAAATGTTTAGAAAATGTTTATAAAAACTTGTTTAATTTTTTAATCAAAAAATATGGATGTTTGGGGGTTAAAAACTACTTTTAAGCCATCACCGCCAGCGCTCTGGGGTTTATACAAGCTTTTCACAGCGCGAGAATTTTTTGAGCGTGATTTGTTAATGAATATGCTGGGAGCCGTTCGCTATGACCATTCGCTGTCAGACGCTCCCATACACCGCGGAACCTGTCAAACAGCGACTCCTAGTCGCTGTCAACAACCGAACAACGGCCAAGCACAGCGAATACTAGCGGGCGCTGTGAAAATCACGCTACTGGCGCTCATCTGTCGCTACCTGGCGCTATTAATAAATCGGCCTCTAAGCGTTTGCCAGCCATTCACCGTGCTTTCACTAGTTTGCCACATTTACTATGGTAAAAGAGGTCTATTCACCAAGTGTGTGTTCACTCTCAAGAAAGGCTTTTCAGTGAGCCAGCTCTTAGTGTCAAACCCTATAGGTTTCAATGTTAGTTTCTGCGAGAATGTCTATATATGTAATTTTCGTGACTAATTCATCGAGCGTGAAGCAAAACTTCTTACTAAATTTTACTCTTTATAAACAAATTCATCTTTTTGTAAAATAACCCTTACATTGAACTCATTTCTCATGTTTCTTCTTAAATAATCTCAGATACTGAAACACTCACACACCAGTACAAGAAATCGAGCAGACGCTGAAAATTCAGTGACTACCAATAGCAGCAGAGAAGTACATAAATGTTTTTAAATAGGTTAGAAATATGCAAGACTGTATATCTCATTAAAATGTATATTCTGAGCTTCTGTACCATATAATTTGTAAAGTGGTAGTCAAACATTTCTGTGCTGTTGAAATAGGTTGCAAAATCTAGCAGTGATTTTCATCCTTAAAAAAAGCATTTGTTGAACAGACTAATAGGCAAATGTCAAATGCAATGTTGCACAAACAGTATTCATCATACTACCTCCACAGTAAACATAGCCTTCAAAGTGTTCCCAGGGCTAAAACAGATTATAGACATTCTGTATCAAGACGTTTAAAGAATATGAAAGATTAATAGGATAGAAAAATGACAAGTGAGTAGACTGCCAAGGTTTTGGGCTACACTTAGTGGAAGAAAGAAGGTAATTGTAACCCACAGGGAACATTTGTCAGGGCGATGAATAGTATGGACACATGAAAATGTACCACGGACATTTATCATTATCATTATTAAATATAATTTATCATACTGATCATTTATTTAGCTATCATACATAATATCACATTATTAAATCCCAAATTCATGAAATGTGTGTTTTTTGATGTATGGTATCCTCAATCATTCCTAGGGTAGGGATTATGGTGGTTTTTCATTAAAATGTGTAGAGCACTCTGTCTCAGTTGGTCTGGCACCTCACAATGTAGTGCCAAAAATCCCTTTTCAAACACAATAATTTTGTTTTCAAGGTTTATCTTAGTTTCCTCATCAGAAAATATTACAGCCAAAGTAAAAGAAAAACATTATTCTAAAATAGCTGTAACCTTATCATAATCAAAAAGCTTTCAGTTGAACAATAAAGACGCTGAAAACAAAAGACACCATTCATTCTCAAAGACAAAAAGGTGTGACCCAAAGAAAGCCACCAGGTAATTTGTTTGGGAATGAAGAGGAAAGATAGCAGAGAGGGAAGAAAAAGTAAGAAAAGGGAAGAAAAAAAGTTGAAGAAGAAGGTGTTTATCCCTAGAAGAGTCTCATGATTACCACATCAATTCTTTGTACCTATTTGCAAGCCAAGGATTCCTAGTTTGCACATATATATGAATCATTCCTTATTTACAAGCACCAACTCCTCTGTTTCAATTACAAGACAGCAGAACTTGTTAAAAGAACTTGTTAAAAGAGTAATATAACCCTACGGTTTGTCTCTTGAACATACAGTAGCTATTAATAGAGCACGTGAGCTTTTTTCCCACTCTATCCAGTATTGAGACATTGAGGTCTCTTTCACATTTCACCCTTCCAGACCACAGTGTCTCAACTTCTTTTGCTCTAGGCACTGGGACCTGGAAAGAAGATGATGCACAGGGTGCTCATGCCTCCTGAATATTTTACATTCTCCACTCCACTTTGCGATGGAGAGTCGTGGGTCAGGGGTCTATAAATTCCATGGCATAGTACAGGGTGCAAGGGCCAGCCTCTGTGCCCTCCCGCTCTGCAGGCTACAAACCCATACTTGCCAGCCCCTATGCCTTGTGAACTGGTATAGGGGTCTCCTGGACGCCTTACACACACAGAAAAAATTATGTTATTTGTTTTTTTAATACCTACCTCCCATCAATCTTGCACTCTGTGCTTCTGCACTCCTGCTGCTGCTGGAAGCCTTTTATACCTTCTGGCTGACAGAACATAAGGGGTTCATTTAAAAAAATGACATAGGGCACCCCATTTTTTGCAAGATTTTAAGGATTAAAAACCCTTAAAAATCCAGGAAAAATTACACGGGGTCCCCCCTACCTAGCATAACCAGCCCGGGACCAGCCTTGCAGGGTTTGTAGGAACAGGGCGCAGGGGCCTGCCTTGGTGGCTCCCCACCCTGCTGGCTACAAACCCACATAGCCTCTGTGGGCCTGGGCTCCACTGCCTCCCAGGCTTTGGGGAGGCAAGTAATGGGAGGCCAGGGGTTAATAGCAAGTCACCCAATAGCCTCAGGTGATTTGCCTGCCCCCAGCCTTGTGAGCTGTTATAGGGGTCTCATGGATTCCTTACCAGTTCACAAAGGGTTAATAGTAAAAAAAAGCACACTGACACAGAGAAGAAATTATATTTATTAGTTTTTTATCTTTACTCACCCCCGATCCTCCATTGTCCCCCGGCGATGCTGGCCCACGAAGCTTCGATGACAGCTGCTGGGTGATGGGTGGGCTGTGATCCCTTGTTCCCCCTCCACCGATCACCCAGCAGCCGTAATTGATCCTTGCACCTGTCATCACCGGCCCTACTGTGCCTCTTGGGGCGGGTGTGAGATGATGTCATAGATTATGTCATCTGCCTGCCCACAAAAGACGGGCCTAGTGGGCAGGTGATTGCAGAAGCACTGAAGAGGGCGTATTTCACCCTCTCCTCACCACAGAAGAGCCCGGTGAGACGATCGGAGGCCCCCCGGGCTCTTCCATGGTGAGGAAAGGGTGAAATATGAGGGATTGCGGCTGCAGGTGAGTAAAAGTTTTTTTTCTACAGTTTTGTGACAGCTGCCAGTGGGACCCCCTAGGGGTTGGGGCACTCAGAAGCTGACCGGGCTTGTCGGGTGCTGACACCGGCCCTGGCGCTGAGAATCAAAGAGCAGAACAGCATATTTAATTAAACATGCTTTTTGGTGTCCCAAAGTCATTGAGTAAAGAATTACAGAATTATCCAATTCTTTATATTGCCAGAATAGTTTACATACTTAATTATAAGACTACACTGTAGGGTGCACTTCAGCTGAACTTCAATTGAATAAAAGAAGAAAACAGATTTAATAAAACATGACCTTCGTGTCCCAAAAGTGATTGAAAACAGAATTATCAAATTATTTTAATTGTCAGAATATTTTTCAAATATGCTTTAAGCATAAACAGATATTCTTCAGGGTCATACATACTCACATAACTGGGGTATTCACTCCTGATTGCTTATCTACAACCCTTTCTAAACAACTTGTTGCTTCCCCTGACCTATTCAGATATAGCCTCCATAGGAATTCAGTAGTTGGGTCAATGCTATAGGAGCAGGGTCAGGTTCTGTAAATACAGTGGGATCAGAGGACCAAAGTATGACTTATCTGAGGTCTTCATGCATATATCAATCTAGAAATAATCACACAAATGCCCATTTGTTGAAGTAGTAAAGAGGATACAAGAATTCTGACTGGCTACTATACATGCAGCTATGAAAAAGAATGGTGTTTAGTACATTCAAATATTTAAAACTGTGTCCTTTTACAGTAAGTAAAGTAAGCCAACACCCATTTCCCACCTAATGGTTGAAGGACTGCATTGTGGCTGCCAGGGGGCATCCAGATTGCTGGAGTGCTCACACACATACACCCCTGCCAACCCCCCATTCCTCTCACCTGCACTATGACTCCCTCAGCAAAATGCAGCCCCGTGATTGACAGCTGGTGATTACACATTTTCACTGGTGGAAAGATGGACTGCTTTACTGCCTGTTTTCTTGTTAAAATTTGGAGTTTCAAGCTCGCACCTGGTTAGAAATGATGGTTAGGAATGCTGACAGTTAGTTAGTGCACACCCTGAGTTAGTGCACACCCTGACATTTAAAAAAGCTTTTACATAGGCTATGCCATGGTGCACTAATATTACCATCCTATGTTTATCCTTTTTCCTGCAATTGGCATAGCAAGGCGGGCCAGAATAGTTTAGTAAATGCGTGTTGTACAGTGTGCTGACATGCGCTGATGTGAGAAAAAGTTGATAAATGTTTTCACCGATTACAATGGGCATCGATGGCAGAACACACCATCATTGGGCTTGATAAATCAGGCCCATAATGTCATTGTCCTAATAAAGAGTAAGTGATGTTTTATTTCTAGGCAAGTGCATCGTGATAAACTGTTATGGAATTGCTAATCTAATCATAATAAAAAGTTGCTTGATCCAGATGATTTAACAGGCTCAAGAGTCCTATTTTTAGCACTCTGTAACTTGTGGTCGGGAAAGGTTTGACTCCCTAAGTGATTTAGAAAAGGATACAAAAAACGATTTACAACCATTACAAGCAAGTGAAGTGAGTGAATATGGATTTTGGAAGGGAAGCAGCGGTATTGGGTTGTGAAACCTAAAGTAGTTATATGTACTCAAACCTTACTGAGGCCACGCTAAATATTTTCTTTTAAATAATTTGCAAATAATGTATGAGTGGCTGATATGATGTGTGACTGCTGTTACAATGTAACACAGCTGGACGCTTGCTGGCTTACTACCATGTAACAATGGGACATCAGCAAAGAGCAAAGAGACAGTGCAAGTTTTATAACGCTTAGTATTGCTGCCTCTGTACACTCTCAACTCTTAGCTTTTCTATGCTTGAATGGAATTTTACCAAATAATAATTTCATTAGTATCTTGAATAACTTTAATTTGTATTTGGCTATTTCTAGAGATTTAAAGGTTTATTTTACTGTTTTACTAGTTAATGCTTACATTGTTTAGTATCACAAATAATATTGTTATAAGTACAAATATGTTAAAACTTTGTTTTCATATTTCAGAAGTATTTCTTTCCCAGGTATCCCTGAATGTGGTGATCTTTCAACATCGTTATCAAATGTCATGAACCAAAGAGTCACATAAAATAGAATTGCAGACCTTCATCTTCCATTAGATGAAATTTTAATGATTTATTGCAAAGGTAAAATTCTACCCTGTACTCAGGAATACTTGACCTTGTTTCACCTTATATTTGCCACAGCCATTTGATGAACAAAAAGAATACAACTTCTTTAGATAAGGAATACTATAAATGTGCTAATGGATAAGAATAATGACATACATTACACAAGAGATTGTCCAAATTTACATAACTGGCTTTTCAAGATTATTCAAAGAGGAAAACAATATTATAATCTAAACCTTATATATAGACATAGTAGAATAGGCTAAAAGCCAAATTCTCGGTAACTGGGGCGTCTTGATTTGGGATGTCACCTCCAGAACAGCACATGCATGTGCCATGGCCGCATTATACTTTACCTTTAGCCAGACACGTGCCTGCACCATGCATTTGTGAATGGCTAGAGGCTAGCTGTGATGCGGCCAGTGGTGCACTCAGCTCCACTTGGCTCTATTCGACCCTTAGATGACAAGATCTTGGCTAAGAGGAAGTGAATTAAAGAAATGGTTTAGATATATTTATTTACTTGATTCACTATTAATATTGGCTGTAATATCTTATTTCATGTAATATACTAGATCACTCAGGACCCATTCATGTCTAAGTGTTTTAGCTGTGGTACAACATTGGGCTTAAAAAAGTTAAATGTGTACAGTGTCCTAATGCTCTACATGTAGTTCAGCCTAAAGTAACAGGTGAAATGTGTAACATATTATGACTGAAGTTGCAATCCAAAACAGGAGCCTGCTGTTAGGTATGAACATGACCTGCATGATGATGCTTTTTCTGACTTAAAGTTATACTAAAAGCAAGCAGATTGGCATTCCATTGTCTCGGGCTACACGTTCACTGTCCCAAACTTCAATCAGTTTTCAAAAGTTATTTGTAAAAGTATTAGCGCATTGGAAATTCAGGGAAAAAATGTGGGTGTGGCAAAATCAATGTCATTTAAGCACACTGTGTGCTTTACATACATCATAGTAAAAAAAAATAAGTGCATAGTTATAGTTATTACTGCCAGCAATTAGTGTGATCAGAAAAAGGGGGTGAGAGATGAAGCAGGCTAAGAGAGTATCCAGCCTACCAGAACACAATGTGACCCGAGAGGAGGGAGGAGGGTGGGGTTTCAAAGCTGCAGAAAGAGGCAGCTGATTAGGATGTCTGGGGAGGGAGTGGGGAGATTTCTTTTCTCTATCCACTGAAAAACTGATTGAAGAACCAGGTCAGTGGGGTGATTGACTGAAAGCTGAATGAGGAAGTGATTTCCTCTTTACGTAGACAGACATAGCAGGAAGGAGAGCGCTGGAGGTAAGCTACTGATATTTGTCTTTTAACTTTTGACTTGCCGATCACTTTAAGGTTAAGAGGTGGAAGCCAATGGAATGTCTATTTACAGTTGTTTTACAATGGTATAATGACTTACACATATATTAGGTTGTCTTTAACAGACAATACTTATAATCAGCATTTTCCCCCACAGCAGATCCCTTACCTGTTCTGGAGATTTAGCCATGGGATTTATGTACATTCCCCTGCCATCTCATTCAGATAGAGCATGCCTAGGCAGGGCCTGGCATGCCTGCCTTGGAACATAATGAACGCACACTGGGGAGGAGGGAACATTGATCAGGCTTTTCAGAATTACTCGTCTTGTTATAGAATCAGCAGAAGGGCGAAATAGCCTAGCCCAAGGTATAAACATCCCATTCCAATATATGGCTCTCTGACCTTTGCCCCCCTTGTACATGGAATTTAATGTGACAAGATAATAAGAGCTGGTTTGAAGGTAACATGAGTGATGAGCAGATATTTACAATTGTACAACAATAAACATATAAACAATATTTACAGTAGGCACTGGAGTTATTGTCACAGATATTTGGCGCTGTCCTGACTTCAAGTTCATTGATAGAAAGTTTGAATAAAGATGACTCTAGTTTGTGATTTTTTGAAAAAATAAATGGCCCCAGAAGAAACTGCTTCCCTTAATGAAAGTATTTTCCCTAGGCAGTCAACCAAGGCACCATCTTGGATTCAATCCACATTTCTAATACAATTCTATTTAAAATGTAACCATAGTTCTAAATATTGGGTAGGGGCACACTGATTTATTCTGTCCCTTTTTTGTCCAGGACAAACATAAACTTCCATATGTATCTCAGGTCTCACTAACTGAAAAGCCCTTCATACCTGATAGGCAGCAAGGATGACCCAAGCTTCTTGATGAAATATGACGCACCTACCAAACCAGACTGCCTACTTAGCATCAGGTCAAGTGCATTAATAGGCATTTCAAATAAAACATAGATTTTCTTCTTACTTGCAGCTGATCTGATTTGAATATAACCGGGGATCTTGCATGCACCACTCCTATTAAATAGTGTTGCAATTATTTGAGTAAAGATGGAATAATCAAACCAATATAAATTATTGTAGAATCAACTTAATGTGAAGATGGGTTTTTCCTAAGCAAATATTGTAACATATATTGTTTATAAAGGATGCGGAATAAGGTTATATCACTCCTTGGAAATTTAAGATACCACTTTCCAATGACAGTCATGAACTCTCGCATATTCCCAGCGCTCCAAACCACTCACTTCCCATATCAACTGGAAATTTCATTCTGATCTAGCATTACTCAGGGAAATTATTTTCATTAAAATTAATTAGCTTTGTGATTGTGGTGTTTCACCAGTTTAAACATTCAGGTTAGCCTGACATGATGGATGGCTTGGCAGTGTTACAGATGAGACTAGCAGTATGTTCACAATAAATAATAGGTCTGAACAAGAAAAACACAAATGAAGCAAAATTCTTGGAATCAAATTTTCTCGGTGTAAAATCATTACCAGTCGAAGCCTAGCAACTTAATTAAATGGAGGTAATTAAAATGTTAAGGAGTTCTTGGCTGCACAATGGGCCAGAAGTAAGGTGTCAAAAAGCAATGGCAGTTTAGTTTTGTTATTAGCTTGCAAAGTCTTATATAACCCAAAGCTGATGGGAATAAAGTGAAATGCTTTTAACCAAAATGTTCCCAAGGGATTTTCAATAGTTTTCTTCTAGTTATAGGTGCATTTAATTGGTAAAGCAATGGGATAATGAAAAAGTGATGAAATGCATAATTAATTATTGTTTAATTAGGTTACGCATATTTTGCAGCTGGGAGTAGTCCATGTGTCAAGTTTCCATGACAAAAATATTTCCCTTGAGGAATTTCTTCTCCCAAATGGATGATGAGCTTGATCAAAACTGAAAACACATGATATCTCTGGTACTATCATAAACTCTAGATTGTAGGACATTTTTGGGCCATATTTCAGAATAAAAAAGTCAGAGTATTTAGAATAAAACTCTACAACTGCTAAGCTGTTGACGACAGGTGAGGGGAGTTATTCAGCCGGAGCAACTAAAATGCCTTCTTTGTTCACATTGAATAAAATATTCGTTTAACAATCATTTCTTCTAAATATTTCAAAACATTTTTAGGTTCCTCTAGTAACATAGGTACACAATAAAGGATATTGTACACTTTAATGAACTAGAAAAACATAATTTTATTAGAAAGACAAATTCTTACATTTGAACCTGCTAACATGCAGTTCCTTGGTGTACTGAGCAAAAAAAGGCACCATGGATTACTTCTGTCCAGTCACATCATCAGTAAGCAATAATCAATGAGAGGCTTATTTATTAATTGCTTCATCACATTTGCAACATTTACCAATCAAAATGTGCCATGATTGCTTGACTACTTTAATGTTTGCCATATTTATTTCTAGTTCAGTGGATTTCAGTAAATGTTGGTGACATACATTTCAAAATATTTTAATCCTCTAAATGATCTAATACTTAAATTTCCTGTATCTTGTCCAGCACTGAAATTCTACAAATTATACCGCTGGGGTGTTTGATGCCCTGTTGGCATCTTGTGGGAAGGGGGGCACAAGTCCCCCTCCTTCCCTCCTAGCTTCCAGCCAGAAGTCTGCAATTTTTTGCCAGTGGGAAGGCTTTTACCTAAGAGGAGTAGCCAGAGGATTCCCCCATGTGACTTACACATCATAGGGGGAGGAGATTCAAGGAATTACCTTGAGTAACCCCCTCCATTCCTCACCAGTGACATATGTAGTCGCATGAGGGAGATCCAAGAGAGGTACCAAAGAGCCATGACCCGGCTTGGGAGGGCGACCAACCCACTGGACCAGATCAGGATGACACACGCGAGGGGACAGAAGAAGACGGGGAACGGGTAAGTAGTGAAATTTAAAAAATAAAATCCTTTATTATGTGGTTTGTTTTATTTTTTGACACTTGGGGTGAACTGGTAAGGGGTCCAGGTGTCCCCTATAATAGTTCACAGGGTAGGGGATTGCCATGTCACTTGTTGGCATTGGTGCATCACATGGCTGTACCCTTCCCATTTTGGGACATTGGGGTGCAGATCCAGTGCCCATTGGTATCGGTACAGCATTCTTCCAGAGGCACCCATGGCACCCTTGGAAGAGCCCCAAAACCATATCAAAGGGTATAAGGGCTGGCCTCTTGCCAAGCTTGGTGCCTAGGCTAGTTGTCTTGGTGAGGCTACACACTTTTTTACATTTTAAGAATAGAGCAAAAGAATTGCAACAAAAAAGCAAAATAAAAGAGCAACTGCAGCATTTTTTTTTATCAATTAAATTCGTTTACAACTCTTTGATAGTGATTCAGTAAACTGTCAAGCAATTTGTAAAATCTCCTGTGAAAATGAAAGTTTTCTAAGAGCTATCTTGCATGCTTCATGCTCATGTGGGATTGTCTCACATGTGTCCCTGAAAAAAGCGAGAATTCCTGCATGCAAGTTGGATTCAGCTGGGAATGAGAAATTCTCAATTGGTGCTGAATCAACCCTTTGACCTGACATTTCAAGCTTGAACATCAGATAGGTAAATAGTATTTAAAATACAACTAGTAAAACCTTTTAGATGTTTTCAGATTAATTTTCATTTTTTTTACCTCATTAGATAAAGCTTTTGAAACAACCGAGACACTACTGAAACATCACATGTATATTCTGAGACATACCATACCATGCTGACACACGATTTAAATGTGTGTTTTCAGAAATACATCTATCATTTTCCTAGCCAAATCGTCCGCAGCAGTTCTCCAGCTTGGGCCAAACCATTTCTTTGAAGAAAATACCACACATCCAAACAGACAAAGCCAGGCAAAGGGCAATGTATTGCAGTAAAATACCAGCAAAAAGTCAGTTTCCCACACATTAGCCGCTACAACTATAGCACTGTTTGCTAGAATTAGACCTTAGTTTGCCACCATGTCCCCCAACTGCAGCTCACTCAGTTTAGGCCAAACTAGCAAAAACTCATAAACCTTGTAAATAAACGAAAGACCCTACATTTAAGTAGGATGTTAACTGATGGAAATTGTGGGACGAGCAGATCTGCTATATACGCTCACCTGACA
This sequence comes from Gastrophryne carolinensis, assembly GCA_027917425.1. Taxonomy (NCBI): domain Eukaryota; kingdom Metazoa; phylum Chordata; class Amphibia; order Anura; family Microhylidae; genus Gastrophryne; species Gastrophryne carolinensis. Next base: position 222,897,631 of record CM051234.1, read on the forward strand.
TGTTGCCTACCCTATAAACTGCTTAAACAAGGGTCTCTACAAACCTTCTCCAAGCTTCCTAAGTTATTAGTTTTATGCATTCTTACTGGCAGCAGCATCTAATGGGGATGACATTCAAGATACTAAATAAGGGCACATAATAACTTCCCATATTTCCTGGCAAAGAAACCCTTTACACTATTACATTTTGACAAAGCGGGTGTTTCCTGCCCTTTAAAACCTAAGCCTAAACCAAGGTTTTTCAAACAAGGATAGTTGAATTATGGCTGCAGTTGGTTGTATAGTGGAAATGCTCAACAGGGCGGTGCTTTATATGAAAAGAATATTAATAGTATCGAGCATTAAATTGTTGTATGATCAACTACGTTTACTATTGCCTCTTGTGTTTTAATGACCAAATACCTGTCACTTTTAACAACACCCACATATTATTTTGCTAAATATGTTCTTGTCTTTGGTGACTATAAATTGAGATAGAATCTGCTATAATTTTATAATTGTCTAGTGTGCATAAGAAGCTTTCTTTTGCTAGAAGTCAGCTATTTTAGATGTGCCAACTGAAGTTTGGGAGATCAGTTTGTGACAAAAATCAATATGTGTTTTCTCTATTAATATGCAATAATAAGCATTCCACAAAATCCCCAAACTCTTTCATATAAAATATCCCATTCTGATTCTAATCTACACCTACACCATGTTTATATGTAAGTCTGCTGGGATCTGGACAATGCCCTATGGAGCGACTGTTATTATTTACCAACTCGAGACATCAGATGCGAGCTTGTTTTTGACAGACATAATACAAAACATCATCTGTTAATTAGAAGTAAACACATTTTGTACACTAATTAGCAATTACTTTAAAAAGGGACTGTAAGCCATTATCATGAACATAAAACACAAAAATCTAATCTTATCACAGCTGTTTCAAGTTATTTTCTTCATTTTTTCATTTATATAATCTATTCTATAATTAACTTATGACATATCTTTTTGGATTTGATACCCAGGGGCGCTGCTTTAAAGAGTTTCTAAACTCACATATAAGGATTCTTATTTTAATTAGTTGCATACATACATTTTTAGAAGTGTTGGTGAAAAGTAAGCAACTTTGACAAAATAAACTCTGACAACTTTCTCTTTTTTCCTATTTCTAGGGCTGCTACAAAAGCCCAGCATGTTTAAACTCAACCAATTGCTGCAATAGTCAGCTGATCCTGGAGTCTTGTGGTGGTTATAGGTCCACTTTAAACAACAACAATGAAACTGTATTTCTGTATGGCACATAATTGTTTAACAAAGGAGTAAAGAAATCACAGTGGGCTCTCCAACCTCACAAGGCCCAAAAAGCTGTGTACATAGCTTTTTGCATAGTCAAAGCTTTGGGTCAACAGTATTGATCCTTACTCCACCCCCTCTAACTACAGCCCTAAGTTGTGAAAATTTAACCTATCTTAACCTAAACCAAATTCACTAAGTTCAGGAGTAGGAGGAGGCCCATTTTTTGGAATTTAAGGGTTAAAAACCCTTAAAAATGCCAAAAAAATGAAATGGGGTCCCCCTTACCCAGCATTACCAGCCCGGGACCAGCTATGGGGGCTTGTAGGAACAGAGTGGAGAGGCCAGCTTTTGTGGCCCACCCTGCAGCCTATAAGCCCACATACCCTCTGTTTTTTTTTTTTTTTTTGCCCGCTAGCAGGGCAATTTTACGTGGCTGGCACTTAAGTGACGGAGAGGCAACCACGTAAAATTCACGTGCTTGGCACTTAAAGGGTTAAATTGCAACTAGGGCATAGCAGGTTAAAATGAAAGCAACACAATGAAGAGTGATATTTTCTATCACACAATTTTATCCTTTCCATTAATCTCAAAGTAGGCTACTGCTAATGGCCCCTAAGGCCTACTTATGCCTAACATACAAAAATAAGCAACAGGGCAGTGTTGCAGAAATGTAATTTCGTGGGCACATAACAGCTTGGCTACTTATTTATACATTTCTGCAAATGTTGTTAGCATTATTATTAATTTCATCTGACTATTTTAAACGCACTAGTCAGTCAATAAGTGAAGCTGTGGAGAGAAGACAAGTGACATTTAGATGCACATCTCAGCAGAAATGGCACCAGTGAGATATTTTACATAGCAAACGGCAATCGATATTGTAATGAGAAAAGCTCTGAAAACTAACAAAAACACAACTATTGAGCAGACTGAAATGAGAGCTATTCAGATGAATGCACCTGAAAGATAAAAACCCAAATCTTTCCAGCTCTCTGAGCTTTAATTAACAGGCTGCTTTTGAGAATTCAGCACTTTCCAATTCTGAATATTATAAATGATACACCTTTTGAGTAGATGAAACATATCTTCATTGTTGCAGAACCCAAACAACATTTCATTGTATTATTTATCAATGTCGTGAAAGCCAGAAGACTGCAAACTTAGTCAATTCATCGCTCATGGGTTCATATGTCACCCTATATTAATTTGTGTTGCTGCTTCATCCTTCACCCAGTAAGATCTGTAAGCTATTGAACAAGCTGACATTGTGGGCTTTGATTGACTACAAAGTAATATGCAGATATAAATCACTCACTAGTTACAGGAATATTTCAGCAAACAAAAGTGCAGACAACTCAGCTTTTGGTAACATAATGTCCAAAGTAAAATACAGCACCAAAAAAGTCATGGGAACCTCCAAAGAACAGCTTATCCTCCAAAGATTCAGCATATCCTGAATACAATCCATTGTATTCTGGCCCAGCTAGTTACATCCAGGCTGGGAGTTGTGCCGGCCTTGCTGCTTATAGATATAGTAGTGTGTTACACCATGTTTTGTTAATCTTTGTTAAAAGGATAGAACTTTTCCTGGAGCTACAAGTTGTTCATGTCATGTAAATAGAGTACAAAGAGCCTAATACATGCACTTGTATAAATCCTAGTTACTTAGGCCTTTATTCATGAAGAGATAGCGCCAGGTAGTGCCTTGTAAGAGACAGGTAGCGGCAAGTGAACGCCAGGCACGGCACGCAATTCTACATTTATGAAGTCGATTATGGTGAGCGTCTGGAACAACGCCATGTAGCGTATGATTCATCATTACCCAAGACTCAGCATAGAGCGCCGGCGTTTAGGCTTGCAGAGCGCCATGTACTACCTGTCGCTACCTGCCGCTCTCCCATACATTTCAATGGACAATACTTTTCTTCACCTTAAACAGGGTTTTTTTTTGTTTTATTTTTAAATTATCAAATAATTGTGTGACCTCTCCGGGCCTATTTAAAGTCATTTTGGAAAACTTTTTTGATTTATAATATTTTATGCAGAATCCTTTCATGTCAATTGTTCATGCTACAATGTAATAACAATGTTACTAGTGGATACATGTTCAAAAACAGACTTTAATCACACAGCGTCTGGCGCTCTGGGCTCTTGACTACAACTACCCGGTTTTGAGCACTGGCGCTGTGTGGGGCTATTTTTTTATGAATATGGTGTGAGTCGTTCGCACTGAGCTAGTGCTACCATTCGCTCCCATACAGCGCTGTACTGGTGTTAGAACGACTCAATATATTCATCAATGCCGGCCAGCGACTGAGATGCTCTGAAATAGCGAACCATGGCCGAGCACAGCAACTACTAGCGGTCGCTCTCAAAGCCACGCTACATTGCTCATCTGTTGGTACCTGGTGCTATTAATGAATCAGCCTGTTAGATAACACTGTAATAAACTTTTGAAAAAGTGAAATATGTTTGCTAAATTATGATACATTTGTAGGTTTCTGTTTCTCTAGTACGAAAGCAGACATTTTGGATTCGTAATCTAAAATTAAAAGAATCTCCCCACATCCCCTTTACTATTGCAAGTGCATTGGGTGATTGTATTGGGTAACATACTTGGATAATTCAATTAGATTTTGTAACCACACAAGTAAAGAAAAAAAATTCTCTAACTTGTTTTAAAAATCTTCTGCAACTTATTGGGTTTTATAATAGGGGCGTTCTATGGCTGAGATGAAGTTAAAAATATCTTCCTTACATCTGGCCTGGTCTTCAGAATATAAGAAAACTAGATAAAGTTGCATTGTTATACTGTAAATACTCTTAGAAGAGATTAACCTTTCTGTAAGCATTACCTGTATCCATTCACTGAACTTATTTTTGTAAACTATTGAATGCAAACATTCAAGAGATTTAAAAAGAAAAAATAAGAGTTGTATTTCATACCAACACTACTGAAAAAGATCACACACTAAAAAAACTTCTCAAGAGCTTTGCTATCTTCTGATGCTGATCAAGCTTGCATTAATCCATCTACCAAACAATTAAAGAGACTTAGGCCCTTATTTAACAAGGGATAGCGCCAGGTAGCGAATGGTGAGCGAACGGTAATGACGCTCACCGCCACGAGAACGCCGGCTCCCCACCACAATCACACATTTATCAAGCCGATCCTGCTTAGCGACTGACAGAGCGCCAGATAGCGAATCATTCATCATTATTCCAGCCTCACCCCACAGCGCCAGCGAGCGACCTTGAACAGCGACAGGTATGACCTCTCGCTACCTGGCGCTCTCCAATGCATTTCAATGGAGCAATCTTTAAATATTCATAATTAATTGCTGTTAATTTTTTTTTTTTTTTTTAAATGTCAAAAATTCTGTGACCACTTCTGCAATGTTAGATATTTTTTTTAAGGTAAAAAAAAAATATATATATATATTTGTGCAGAATTGATATTACAGGTCTGATATTAATGTATTCATATTACTAAATGTTTAGAAAAACATGTTTTTTTTTCTTCTAAAAATATGGTTGTTTGGGGGTTAAAAAACTACTTTTAACCCATCGCTGCCAGCGCTCTGGGGTTTAAACAAGCATTTCACAGCGCAAGAATTTTTGGAGCGTGATTTGTTAATGAATATGCTGGGAACCGTTCGTTCTGGCCATTCGCTGTCATGCGCTCCCATACAGTGCGGAACCTGTCAAACAGCGACTCCTAACCCCGTATTAAACATTACCGCACACCGACTGAGTCGCTGTCAACAGCCGAACAACGGCCAAGCACAGCGACTACTAGCGGGCGCTGTGAAAATAACGCTACTGACGCTCATCTGTCGCTACCTGGCGCTATTAATGAATCGGCCTCCCATTTACAACAAAAATATGAAAACAAAAATAACGTTGTTTTAATACATAAAATAGATCCAGTGCTTCTGATGTTCCCTCCACGTCCTCTCTGCTTCCTCTAAATATCTTCTATTTATCTTTGACACATTACAGTCACCTGTAATGCATGGCATCAGCCAGTGTGGTCTCATTACTGGACTGCAATACCCACCTACTAATGTCTGAATACATGGAAGGCTGAGGGTCAGGTACTGTAGAACAGTTACATTTGCTACAACACATTGAAAATATGCAGTTTGCATTTCAGGTCAAGTCATGTTTATTGATCGCACACTGTACAGAGCACCATATAATGTAAAATGTTCCTAAAATGTGTTTAGATCTACTCTATATTGATTTATACAGGAAGTCATACTTCTTAGAAAAATAGAACTACATTTTACTGTTGCACATGGCGTATTTGAATGTGCAAAACCTACATGGAATGTGGAGAGGGCTATGACCACTTTTGTGGACAACTCCTATGTGACCAAGCTCGGGAAAAGTCACTGCACATAAGAGCATGCTTGGTAAGTTATACAGCATGATATCTAGAAAGTTCTTGTTAGACAAAGCTGCTCCAGTTTCTAGTAGTGCTGTAGGTTTAGATCCCATAGACCACAATGGGCAGACTGGTACAGAACCATACTGAAGTGTTTTTAGCTTATAATTAATATTAAACACAATAATTTGTACAAAACGTGCATTAATGACTTGTCAATAATGCAAATGCAGGCTAGAATGTCACCAAATTTCATTTTATTATTATCTTGTAAAATCTTTTATTGCAGCTTATTTTTCTTACCAATGTGTAAGCACAACAACTAAAATTCAGCCTAAACGCACTGTGATATTTTTCCCATTTGTTCAAAGCAATGACATCCTGTTACTGTAATGAAGAAACACGGACCAACACCTGTTACATACAATGCCAATCTTCTCAGCGTGCCAAAAATTTAAAAAATATGGTGTGCAGGGCCTAAAAGTTGGCAGTACAGAGAGGCGCTCATTGGCGCTGTCAGTAACAGGTGCTGACACAGGCCGACCAATACCTAGTGCAGCAATCCAAGCTGATAATTTAACTTTGGATGTTGTGACTCAATTCAGTAAAAATAACAGAAAATATAAATAGATGCTGGCACTTTAAAGCAGACCCGTATGTCTGCAAAATTATGCTAAATGGCACACTTCATAAAAAAGACACCAAATTTACACAACATAGAGTTTACAGAGCTATCAACACTATAAATGATCTTTTTTTATGTGTTATGAAATGACAGCTTTAATGCTTATTGCAGTATATTTTGTCTAATGTAAACTATATATGGGATGCCATTAGGAAAGTTTATTATTTATATATATATATTTATTATAAGCACTGAGATAGATAGATAGATAGATAGATAGATAGATAGATAAAACTCAAATGGTTTCTCCCTTTATATTCTACTTGTATTATTTATATTTTGTGCTGAAGTAAATTAGCTAATGGGCTTTTACAATAACTTGGATATCCAGTGAGAATATCAGCTTGGTGCCCGATACATGGCATTTGCTTTGAGTTATTCAAACTACCCACATGAAGAAGTTTGGCACTCCCCGTGTGTACTGCTAATTGAAATATCATTTCACAGAATGCATCATTTTAAAAACAAGTCTGTGTTGTGGGTTTGCATCTTTGCGTCTGTTTTTACAACTAGATAAAAGTGGAAATAAATGGATGTCGACAAAAAGTATAGCAATGAATAAGTAAAAAGTCAAAGGGAATTCCTTTAGAAACTATTGTATTTCTGAATTGCTGTATGTGTATTGAAATGTCATCTTGATTGAGTGGATAAGCCATGTGATTTAAAGTAAAAGTCCACATTTGATGTCATCAAGGTGCTGAGCTTTTCTAATATTTGTTTTACTTTTTTCTTTTGTCAGCAATTGTGTTTTTTATAGAAGCTTCTACTGGCACCTGTAAACCAAGATCTACAAGAAGAGAAAAGCAAGCCCATTATCCACAGAATGCTGCAGCTTAACGTGTCATTTGTAGAGATGAGCGAACTTTTGAAAAATTTGTTTCGGAAGATTTGCCGAATTTTCCAGGAAAAATCGGTTCGGTCCAAATTTATTCACAAGAATCGCTATTAAAAATGGCTATTTCTGGGAATTCGAGAGCCTCCATAGGAGTGCAGAACGTTTTGCTTGGCTGTAACATGCATAGGATGCATGCTGGGTTAGTGAAATAATATTGTAAATAAGTATGACATGCAGATAAGAGGCGTCACTATTAGATTCGCTGTCGCAGAGTGGCACAATTACAGAGCCTTTAGGTGGCATCAGCATGATGAGCCCATATATTGCCTGAAAAACACACCCTGAATTTGGCAGCAGCATAGGCAGCCCATATATTGCCTGAAAGACACACAGTGGAATTGGCATCAGCATAGGGAGCCCATATATTGCCTGAAATACACACTCTGAAATTGGCAGCAGCATAGGGAGTCCATATATTGCCTTAAAAACACATTAGAGTTGGCAGCAGCATAGAGAGCTCATATATTGCCTGAAAGACACACCCAGGAGTTGGCAGCAGCATAGGGAGCTCATATATTGCCTGAAAGACACATTGGAGTTGGCAGCAGCATAGGGAGCCCATATATTGCCTGAAAAACACATTGGAGTTGGCAGCAGCATAGGGAGCTCATATACTGCCTGAATGACACACCCAGGAGTTGGCAGCAGCAGCAGCAGCATTAGGAGCCCATATATTGCCTGAAAGACACACTCTGGACTTGGCAGCAGCATTAGGAGCCCATATATTGGCAAAAAAAACACATTGGAGTAGGCAGCAGCATAGCAAGCTCATATTTTGCCTGAAAGACACACCCAGGAGTTGGCAGCAGAAGCAGCAGCATTGGGAGCCCATATATTGCCTGAAAAAACACATTGGAGTTGGCAGCAGCATTGGGAGCCCATATATTGCCTGAAAAACACACCCTGAATTTAGCAGCAGCATAGGGAGCCCATATATTGCCTGAAAAACAAATTGGAGTTGGCAGCAGCATTGGGGGCCCATATATTGCCTGAAAGACACACCCAGGAGTTGGCCGAAGCATTTGGAGCCCATATATTGCCTGAAAGACACACTCTGGACTTCGCAGCAGCATAGGGAGCCCATATATTGCCTGAAAAACACATTGGAGTTGGCAGCAGCATTGGGAGCCCATATATTGCCTGAAAAACACACCCTGAATTTAGCAACAGCATAGGGAGCCCATATATTGCCTGAAAAACACATTGGAGTTGGCAGCAGCATAGGGAGCTCATATATTGCCTGAAAGACATACCCAGGAGTTGGCAGCAGCATAGGGAGCCCAAATATAGCTTGAAAAATACATTGGAGTTGGCAGCAGCCTAGGGAGCTCATATATTGCCTGAAAAACACTGGACTTGGCAGCAGCATAGGGAGCCCATATATTGCCTGAAAAACACATTGGAGTTGGCAGCAGCATAGGGAGCTCATACATTGCCTCAAAGACACACCCAGGAGTTGGCAGCAGCAGCATTAGGAGCTCATATATTGCCTAAAGACACACCCAGGAGTTGGCATCAGCAGCAGCAGCAGCATTAGGAGCCCATATATTGCCTGAAAGACACACTCTGGACTTGGCAGCAGCATAGGGAGCCCATATATTGCCTGAAAAACACATTGGAGTTGACAGCAGCATAGGGAGCTCATATATTGCCTAAAAAACACACCCTGAATTTGGCAGCAGCATAGAGAGCCCATATATTGCCTGAAAGACACACCCAGGAGTTGGCAGCAGCAGAAGGAGCTACCATGCATCAGCTACTCGCATGCATCAGCTATTGGTGGGTGGAAATCCTGGTTGATCCATGCCTGATTCATCTTTACAAAGGTGAGTCTTTCCACATTTTTCGTGGACAGACAAATTCTCCTCGGTGTTACTATGGCTCCCGCAGCACTAAAGACCCGCTCAGATGGCACACTACTGGCCGGGCAGGACAGCTTTCCCAGGGCAAACTCTGCCAGTTGCGGCCACAAATCAAGTTTGGCTGCCCAGAAGTCCAGCGGAATCTCAAGGTGCATTGGCATAGTCATTTCAAGGTATGACACGACCGGCTGGTTCAGGCTCTGCTCCAGGTCCTCCTGCTGCTCAACTGACTATGTAGAATGTCTTTGTAGTAGCTCAGTTTGTCCTCCCTCTCAGCAGGGGAAAAAATGCCCCCATTTTGTGCCTGTAGCGACGGTCCAATAAGGTGGAGAGCCAGTAGTCATCCCGCAGAAAAATGGAGACAATTCCGCGGTCACTACGCAAGCACGTAAGCATGCATCGTGCCATTTGTGCAAGTGACTCAGAGGGACTACCTGTCTCCATCTCCACTGCATACTGCCACGGTGTGTCTGGGTCCTCTGTCTCACCTCGCCTCACAACCCTCTAGCTCCACTGGCTGCTCCTGCTCCTCCTCTCCTGTCAGATGACTAGATAAGCCGCCCATTTCGCCAAAACTAAGCTGCGCTTCACTGTGCTGCTCCTCCTCCTCAGCTCCCACAGGGTTTATGTGGCCGGGAAATGAATGCGCCATGTCTCCAGTGCCCTGACCAGCCATGGTTTCCAACATGTGTTGTATTACATGAAGCAGCGGAATCACGTCGTTCATGCCGTAATCCTGGCGACTGACAAATAAAGTGGCTTCCTCAAAGGGCCTGAGAAAACGCCAGGTGTCACGTATGAGCCACTGGTTCACATTAAAGTTACACAGGGTAGTCCCCCTATCTGCTTGGATCATCAAGAAATCAGTGATGGCTTTTCTCTGTTCGTATAGGCGATCTAACATATGTAGGGTGGAATTCCAACGGGTGGGAACATCGCAAACCAGACTATGTGGGGGGATACCGTTCTGACGCTGTAGCTCAAGAAGGGTGTGCTTGGCGGTGTAGTAGTGGCTAAAGTGCATACAAAGTTTCCTTCCCTTTGTTAGGATGTCTTGCAGATGGGGGGAAGACTTCAGAAAACGCTTGACAACTAGGTTGAACACGTGTGCCATACAGGGCGCATGGCTCAGGCTTCCTTGTCGCAGTCCAGACAAGATGTTACTCCCATTGTCAGTCACCATGGTACCCATTTCCAATTTGCGCGGAGTAAGCCATGTTTTGATTTCTTGATGAATGAATTTCAGGAGCTCCTCCCCTGTGTGACTCCTTTCGCCAAGGCAAACCATGTGAAGCACAGCGTGAAACCGTCGTGCACTGCACACATGGTAGGCTGAAGGGGTATTGGGAATTGACGGTAAAGTGGAGGCTGAGGAGATGGCAGAGGATGAGGAGGCAGAGTCAGGCAAAATGGCCTGGGAGCGTGGAGGCCAAAGCGGTGTGACCTGTCCAAGTTGCTGTGCAGGAACCACATTCACCCAGTGGGCTGTAAAGAACGTGTATTGTCCCTGACCGTAGCTACAGCTCCAGATGTCGGCGCTGCCGTGCACTTTGGTGCACCCCAACAGGCTCAAGGACTGGCCCACCTTCTGCTCAACAAATTTGTGCAGGGCTGGTACTGCCTTCTTTACAAAGAAATGACGGCTTGGGACTCTCCACCTCGGCTCGGCATAAGGCATCAGCTCTCTGAAAGGTGCAGAGTCCACCACCGTAAATGGGAGGCACTGCAGCACCAGCAACTTGGACAGGAGCACATTTAGCTTCTGCGCCGTAGGATGAGTGGGCGCATATTGTTGTGTCTTGGACATGGCTTTGCTGATGGATTGCTGGTGGGATGAGTGACTTTTAGTAAGAGGAGCAGGAGCATCTAGAGCGGCAGAGGATGGGTATGACACACAGCTACCTTCGGCTGAGGTGCTGAAGCCTTGGCTGGGTGAAATTGGAAGCGGCGTGGCACTGGCTGACGCAGCAGGCTGGACCCCCACTTCGGAGCCTCGGTTCTCCCAGGCCGCTTTATGGTGAGGCTGCATGTGTTGTCGCAGGGCTGTGGTACCAACATTGGGGCCCTCCTGCGGATGCTTGATGAAAAAGTGCCACACTGCCGAGTACCTAATTTTCCCTCCAACAGTCCGCACTAATTCACTGCTACTGCTGCCAACTCCAGGAACCCCTTCTCCACTACCTCCTGGAAAGGCAGCCTGCTGTTCAGCAGGTGGTTTACCCCGCCCCTGGCCACGTGTGGCTCCAGACATCCCAATTCTGCCACCATGCTGACTGCCAACCCTACTGCCACCTTGCTGCCTCAGCTGCTGACCCTGGGGCAACCTGGGACCCTCTTCGGCTGATGATGATGAAGCCGCTTCTGCACCGGGCTCCCAAGTGCGATCGGCTCTATCATTATCATCAAGTTGTGTCTGCATGTCACTGATATCCTCCTCGGTTTCCACAAGAGCGTGAGCTGCAGGAGATGGAACGCTCGCCACACCACCTCCCACGCCACTCTCCTCCTCAGTGTTTGTCTGCCTAGCAGAAGAAGCGGCGGATGTCTCCTCCATTTCTTGGCTGGGCAGAAGCTGCTGACTCTCCTCTAACACATTGTCCTCACTGTATAGTGGAGCTGAACCCAAAGCATAAGATACGGCGGCTGGAGGGGGGGCGTTGGACAGAGGCAATGGAAGGACAGGGGCTGCTCCCGGGCCATGCCAACTCAGGGTTGTGTCCAATGGACTGTTGACTGGGGGTGTCAGATGTCCCTTTTGATGAGGTCGATGACCGCGTTAACCAATCGATGACGGCAGATGCGTTGCTGGTCGAGACACGACTGCTAGCAGATACCGGGAGATCAGGACTCTCACCGCGACTCCTGCTGCCACTCGCCCCTAGTCTGCTGCGACCTCTGCCTGATGAATCTAGGCCTCTCCTCAGTGCACATCCTGGCACATCTCTGCCTGACATTTTTACTGCGTTTCGGAGGGGAAAACAATATACTATACTACACCTACAACAGTATTTTTGTAACAGCAGGTGTGTAGAAAAGTTAGATAAAAATAGGCAGACACTGTAGCTAAAAGCTAATGCAAAAAGACACTGTCAGATGGTCTTACACAGGATGCCCCTGGTCAGAGTTAAATGCACCACAGGTAGTTTAAAAACGTGGTTTTTGTTCAAAATGTAAAAAAGGTAAAGATGCAGGTACTATTAAAAGCTAAGTGCTAGTATTCGGGATGCCCCCCGGTGAAAGGCAATGGGTGTTTTAAACTTGTAAACCAGACTTTTTTGATACAAAAGGCAAAAGGTTAGTAGGCAGGTACTCTTAAAAGATAAGTGGTAGCACAGACAATGGCCCCCGATGAAAGGCAATGGGTGCTTTAAACTTGTAAACCAGACTTTTTTATACAAAAGGCAAAAGGTTAGTAGGCAGGTACTCTTAAAAGATAAGTGGTAGCACAGACAAGGGCCCCCAGTAAAAGGCAATGGGTGATTTAAACTTGTAAACCAGACTTTTTTTATACAAAAGGCAAAAGGTTCGTAGGCAGGTACTCTTAAAAAATAAGTGGTAGCACTGACAATGGCCCCCAGTGAAAGGCAATGGGTGCTTTAAACTTGTAAACCAGACTTCTTTATACAAAAGGCAAAAGGTTAGTAGGCAGGTACTCTTAAAAGATAAGTGGTAGCACAGACAATGGCCCCCAGTAAAAGGCAATGTGTGATTTAAAATTGTAAACCAGACTTTTTTATACAAAAGGCAAAAGGTTAGTAGGCAGGTACTCTTAAAAGATAAGTGGTAGCACTGACAATGGCCCCCAGTGAAAGGCAATGGGTGATTTAAACTTGTAAACCAGACTTTTATATGCAAAAGGCAAAAGGTTAGTAGGCAGGTGCTCTTAAAAGATAAGTGCTAGCACTGACAATGGCCCCCAGTCAATGCAATGGGTGATTTAAACCTGTAAACCAGACTTTTTTATTCAAAAGGCAGAAGGTTAGTAGGCAGGTACTTTTAAAAGATAAGTGCTAGCACTGACAATGGCCCCCAGTGAAAGGCAATGGGTGCTTTAAACTTGTAAACCAGACTTGTTTTATACAAAAGGCAAAAGGTTAGGAGGCAGGTACTCTTAAAAGACACGTGCTAGTGTTTGGGATGCCCCCTGCTCACATACAGAGGTGGCCACCCTTGAATGTGGAAAAGTGATGTTAATTATAAAATGCAAGCAGTTATTAGACAGGTAGTCTTGAAATATTTATGCTAGTGTTTGGGATGCCCCCTGCTCACATACAGAGGTGGCCTCCCTTGATTGTGGAAAAGTGACGTTATCTATAAAATGCAAGCAGTTATTAGACAGGTAGTCTTGAAATATTAACCCTTTCAGTGCCAAGCACGTAGATTCTACGTGCTCGCTTCTACTCCACTTAAGTGGCAAGCATGTAGAATCTACGTGCCTGATTTTCTCCCCTGCCAGTTAAAAAAATAAAAATCAAAAATACTTACCTGACCCCTCGTTGGATCCTCTTTAATTTGGTGCCATCCGATCCCCCATGGGGGCTGGGATGGCTCCAGGAGAGCCCCCGGAATAGCCCATGGGACATGTCCTGACATGTGGATCCACCATTTTAGATGGGCAGTATAGCAGTAAATGGAGTTTTAATCGATTCGAGCGATCGAATAGTGACGATATTCGCAATCGTAACAAATCGGATATTTAATGAAATTCGTAACGAATTCGGGTTCGTCAGAATCGATTCGCTCATCTCTAGTCATTTTGAGGTAACACCATCACATCAGGCATAGTGGCAGCAGTGTTCTGTGTGTACTGACTTGAAACAAAAACCTTCCTAAGCCCAACACCTTGAGGTCCTTGAGGACCTCCTTTTGGCACAAAAAATATACACCATTAAAAGTGGAACTACCCTTTAAACTAAAATAAAAGGGACATTATCTCCACTGCAAATGTCCGTTTTTCCACTGTTCCACTGTAACTAGCACATTACTTTGCAAAAGGATGTGAACACAACATCCCCAGACCCATACAGTATGCTATTGTGGAACATTTTTTTCAACAAACCATAGCAAATGATATTGAGTTAATCCCCCCTTATGGTTGACAGTTTGCATCTGCAGTATGTAGACACAATTCATGGATGCGGTACTTATAAAACCCACAGCTTTCTTTTATACAGTATTTATTTTTCCTCAGTGGGACTTAGGAAAATGGGTCTGACAGAATCAAATTGTTTTCCGAGATGTGGTTCATTTCTGCATATGATGTAAGAATATGTCCAAATCTCCAACTTTTGGGATGAGTTTATCTGTCCGATACTTTTTTATTCGAAAAAAGCTTCCAGCACTGAAAATATCAGAAATGTATTTGCCTGAAGTGATGGAACCTGTGATAGGTGGAGAAGCACAGAGGCCTTGTTAAAGTCTTATGCCAGGAATGATATACTGCTAGCCTTGAAACCCCCACATCTCCTTCATTATCAAATTGGAATAATTTGACAAATTTTTGTAAAAAAACAAAACGTTTTTAGTAAATGATTTACTGTATAAACTGACTCATCTAGAGGGGCCGCTTAGAAGTTTACCAACATCTAAGAGCCACTGCTACAGCTGCCAAGCTCAGACATTGCCATAGCAACCTTCTTGATTAATACTTGTCTAGAGTTTTGCAAACCTTCAGGATGTGCCAGTGGGAGTGAGTGTGTTACCATGAAGTATTTTTAAAGAAGAAGCGGTGATTACTGCTCAAATGGTTATTTTATGGAGATTATTTACAGTGTTAGACAATCAGTTTAGTAACATTCCAGGAGATTGTGAGTAAATACATTTGTTTGCTATTCTTTTTGGAGGGGGGCATTAAAATACAAGGAATTATTTGTGAACTGAAGTGTTTTTATAGATTTGTTTGACCTATGTGTCCAATGTTTTTTCCAGATTCAGTCAGTGAGTGCCTGTGAGATAGCCAGCTGGCAAATGGCATCAGGAGCAAGACTCCCATAGCAAACATAAACCTAAATAGAAGGAATATCATTTGTGATTACTTTCAGAGAATCAACATGCCATGATAAGTGAAAGGGTGATTTCAACAGTTGATTTCTTACCTATTACTTCAAATCACAAGTGAAAAGAAAATGAAGACAATAATTAAAATGCTATATTGCAGTATTTATAAACCATAAACCATAAAAAAAGCCATGTGAGGATAAGAAAGGTTATTGAGGTGGTCCACGTTTTTTATTTTACAAATAACCCCAGGACTTGAAGCAAGAAACAAGGTAGTAGCTTTGACCTGAAGTGTTATACTCACTGGGAGATCACAGAGAGGCTCCGCTCCCATCAGCACATATATCATTCCCTGGCCGAGAGGCGACACTCCCAGCAGAACATCAAACATTCCCTGGCCAAAAGACAAAAAAGAGGGGGCAAAGAACAAGCTCCATCAGAACGAAGGGTGATGGTGCCCGGTAAGTGCTGAGATTTTATATTATTACAATTATTTTGTGTTTTTTTTATTTTTGGGGTGAACTGGTAAGGGGTCCGGGATACCCTATACCAGTTTACAAGGTAGGGCCGTTTGCGGGTGACATGGTGGTAGCCTGTCTGATTACCCACAACGCTATTTGGGATGATGGGAACCGGGCTCTTCTGCTCCGCCATCGGTATGGGGACAGGGTTCTTCCAGGGGTGCTCATGGCACACCTGGAGGAACCCCAAACATATAACAAGTGGCATAAGGGCTGAGATATCAGCAGTACCAGGGGCTGTACAAGTGGCCTATGGGAGTCCAGGGTTATCATTTTTGCTTGGTGTCCAGGCTAGTTGGCTCCTGCGGGGGTTACATGCTTCTTAAAAAAATTGTAACATTGTTATGCATACATAGATTCAATAACCTGTCATGCAAGTTGTAAAATCAAGCATGAAGAGCAAATGTACTTTGGTGCATGATTCACGCACATGTGTTATTGTGGCGCTATGTTGCCCTGAATTATGTATCCTTTGAGTGCGTTTCGATTTAGTGCATGGTGCTGAATTCACTCTTATGTCATCGACTTCCCATCAGTACTAACTGCCCCCTGTTGAAATTCTAATATTGTGTGCAGATGCTTTAACCTATCATGCAATGTTGGACAGATATTGGAATGGTTAAGGCTGCTGCTCCCCACAGACTTGTTCAGGGTACAGGCATTAGAATGCAGTAGATCACCCCTGTAGAAATGGAATAGAATGCTCAAAAAACAGGAAATTAGATTACCTCCTTTACCAGCTAGTTTACCTATTTAGTTCTTTGAATAACAAATCTCACTAGAGACAAAATAAAAGTTTTTATTTTATTTTTGTTATTTTTTTTTATTAGCGATGGGCGAACCCGAACCGCAAAGTTCTGGCTCATACTGACCTTGGCATATTCGGTTTCCCAAACCAAAACAGACTTCAGCCAAAAATTTGAGTTTGGCTTCCGGCCCAAACACGTAAAAGCTGTTTGATGAGCTGCTGAGCTATTTATTATTTTATATTTGCAACAGTAACAATCTACAAAGGAGCAAAGGTAACATACTACCTGCCTGTATTGTGGGTGAGCCCCTATTTTCTTGAAAAATAATAGCTATTTAAAGCCAGATATGTGTGCAGGTATTTCTCTGGCTAGGTAACTAAGAACAGACAGGCTCTGGTCCTGTTTATTTTTTTTAGGTGGGCCATCACTGTCCTCTGGTGGATGTGTAAATCTTTTTATCTAATAAAGCATCTGACTTGTTGCCTTTCTCATAGAAAAGCTGTACCATATTCTGTTTGACCACAAAAGGCAGTAGGTTCATGAAATGTTTTTAAGAAGAAGTTTGAAGAAATTTGAAGAAATACTAGATGCTTGGAACAAACTTCTAGCAGTGGTGGTTGGAAAATCAACAGTAAGTGAAATAAAAATGTCTTGAATAATCATACATTTATCCTAAGATAAAGAGACACATAAAAAGCAGACTAGACAGACCATGTGGTCCCCTTCTGCTGTCAAATTTCTCTGTTTCTATCAGAAACAAATTGTGGTGACAAAAAAAAAAAAAACAAAAGCAAACACCAAAATAAACAATTTAAAGTAGGATTTCAGAAAATGAAGATGCCATGGTATATATTACTTTTCCAAAGGTTGAATGTGCAAGATGCTTTTTTTTAGTGAAACCATGACATGGCATTTGAGAAACTGAGCAATGATGTGTTTTACTCCAGAGAGCTCTTTATAGCATTTCAATTTAATTTTGCCGTGCTATCATATTGCTTTGTTTTTACATGACTATAGTTTATGTAGCAGAAAACAATTATCTACTAAAGGAGTTTGTGCCATCAAATAGCCAAGCAGGGAGAATCGTATTCAAGAATCTCATAATTTTCTTATATATAGTGTAGAAATGTGCTCATTGTCATTTTGGTGACACATTCTATCAATATCAATAATGTTTGGACATAGCAGAACAAATATTCTAACCCATTATGCCATTTATGTTTTCCCATGCTATGCATACCATTACATACATATAATCTATTTCATCTTACTTTAAATTAAGAATCAACAACTTATTATTCTTTTTTCAGTTATGCCTAATGAAGGGCGTCCATATTAATCTTAATATATTAACCTTACACACACTACACATGCATCTAGCTCTGTAGCTATGGCTTGCAGCAGAATGCTTTATTGCTCCTACAGCTTCATTGAAGTACATGCTGCAGGCCTTTTATTAAAAGAAACTGACATCCTTTGCTTCTTTCCAGCCCCCACCCAGCTAATGGAGAAAAGCAGGGGATGCTAGTTTTTGTGAATGAAAAGGGCTGCAGGCTCATGCACTATTAAAATACCAGGAAAACATAAGAAAACCAGTTTGGCTTAAATGGACATTCCAAAAATGTAAATTAGCCATCTGGGTGCTAGGGAGGATGGTTAAGCTCTATGAAACCGCATTACCTGATAGTAACTTATGATTTGCTAAACTTGATATGATATGGCACATTGACACGAACCAACAACACACCAATAACCACACACCGTTGATAACTTCCCACTGAGTTTCTATAAATACATATATATTCTTAAAGTAGACCAACAGTCAAAAATGACTTATACCAGACCAACACAACATCTATTGCTCATATGCATCCCTGCCCAGGGCAATTTAGATTGCAGCACATAAAATTAATTTACCTTTTTCTAACTCCTGCTGGGGTCCATTTTAAAAAACAAGATGTCTTCTCGTGCATTGCAGGCCACCTGCAAACAGGAAGTGCTGCCGGGCTTCCTGTTACTGGGCATTGTCAGTTATATCAGTTGGGAGAGGAAGCTCCAAAATGGCTGCTCCCTTTCTTTTCCAACTGTGCCAGGCTGTTGGTCCGGTTTAAAGAAAAACATTTCCTGTTATTCTACCAAATTCAGTAATGTTAATTATATAAAGTAGAACTATAAGATGATAGTCAGCATTAAAGCTACATTTTAGTCTTGGCACAGAAAATGTATAATGGGGTTGATCCATTCAAGTAGTTGTTGGTTTCCCCAATAAATATAAAGCAACTTTGAGCTTAAAATCGTGTGCAGATAAATTACTAAACAAGACATTTGCACATGATTGGACCCATTTAGTGGCATCTACATGAAATACTCCCAGTGGGCCTCCAATCTCCCCCCGGGGCTCTTCTGGCAACAGCAGTGGGCACAAAATGCCCCCCCACCTCTGTCAGCACTGCCGGACATCGCAGTGGGATGTCATCCCACTCCTCCCGGTATAGAAGCTGCTTTTTCCACCAGCAGCACTGTCAGATGCTGGTAGTGATCGTTGGAGGGTGGGTGGAGGGGCAGCGATCCTCTGCCTCCCCACTAGGCTGTCAGTGTCAGTGGATCGGCACAGGACAAAGTATTGAAGTTAAGTAAAAGAAAAAATGTTTTAATAAATTACAATTTTTCTTTGCTGTGTGTGTGTTTTTTACATTTAATCCTTTTTGAACTGGTAAGGGGTTCATGAGACACAAGGCATGAGGGTCTGGTAAGTCACCTGCGGCAAGCGGGTGACTTGCCATTAACCCCGAACCCCATTACCTGCATCTATTAAGCCTGGGAGGAGGGCTATTTGGGCTTGTAGCCCCTGTGCCCTGGTCTACAAACCCCCATAGCTGGTGCCTGGGCTACCTATACTGGGAAGGCGGGAACCCACGTAATTAAAAAAAACATTTTAGCAATTAAAAATTAAATAAAAAGCCTGCCCCCACCCTGAGAGGGGGGACCCTATATCATTTTTTAATTAACCCTTGATGTCCAAGGCTACCAACATCTGGAGCATGAGCAGAGTGTTAGGGCGAGCGCTGCACGCCCGTCTCACAGCAAGTCACTTACCTCCATGGCTGCATGCAGCCGTCATCCATCTTGCAGCACTTCCTCATGGCTGCATTCAGCTGCCGCCCTTCCCCCCCCATGCTTCCTGCTCACATGCTCAGGTGCACGCACGTCTCTGTCCACTAGAGGGCGAGCGCACTGGATTCCTGAGATTTAAAGAGCCTTTACAGCACTGATTGGTGTTTATGTCATCCAATCCTGCATCATCTTCCCCTATTTAAACAGGCACTTCCTTCCTTCAGTGCCGGATCTTGGTCTCTCCATGCTTGTTGAAAGTCAGACGTTCTTGGATTGCTCACCCGTGTACCGACCTCTGCCTGTTCCCGACTCTGAACCTTTGCTGCCTGCCCCGACCTCGGCTACTCACCTTTACTGCGAACCTGTGCTGCCAGCCCCGATCTCTGCCTGTACTTACTACGCCTTTTGCCTGCCACTTGTGTACCTCACTGAACCTCGGCTGACTGTGGGACTGGGCCGCTGTTAGGGGGTAGCGACCTGGGGGTCACTCGCCGCACAAGACCAACCTGCCTTGCGGTGGGCTCTGGTGAATACCGGTGGCCTCTTAAACTCCGCTCCCCTGACACGGTACCCGCCATCGGTTCCACAGTTAAAGCGGATCCACACCCGAGTCCGCTCCACCCGGTCCGTGACAGTAAGATCTGGCCATGGATCCCGCTGAGGTGCCACTGCCTAACGCCTCAGAATTGCTCACTGTAGTGGCTATGCAGACTCGCCA
Organism: Gastrophryne carolinensis; assembly: GCA_027917425.1. Classification (NCBI taxonomy): domain Eukaryota; kingdom Metazoa; phylum Chordata; class Amphibia; order Anura; family Microhylidae; genus Gastrophryne; species Gastrophryne carolinensis. Next base: position 222,917,843 of record CM051234.1, read on the forward strand.
AATCAACCAGCTCGCCGCCATGGTTCAGCAATTACTAACAATCCTGCAGCAGCAATTGCCACCTTCCGCTCCGGTGTCGCCGCCACCTGTACCATCTCCAGCTAGAGTTTGTCTCTCCTTGCCGGCTAAATTTGATGGGGATGCCAAGTCATGCCGAGGTTTCCTTGCCCAGTGTTCTCTGCATCTGGAGATGTTGGCGGACCAGTTTCCCACTGAACGAGCCAAAGTGGCCTTTATTATTAGTCTGCTTACAGGAAAGGCCCTGGCCTGGGCCACTCCATTATGGGATCGCAACGAACCAGTGACTTCCAACTTACATGCCTTCGTTTCTGAGTTTCGCCATGTCTTTGAGGAACCAGCCCGGGCCTCATCGGCAGAAGCAGCCCTGCTGAACTTGGTCCAGGGCGACCGGTCTGTTGGCGAATATGCCGTACAGTTCCTCACCCTGGCGTCAGAATTATCCTGGAATAATGAGGCCTTGTGTGCCTCCTTTAAGAAAGGACTTTCTAGCCATATTAAAGATGCCCTAGCGGCACGTGATTTGCCTTCGTCTTTGACTGATCTTATTCGCTTGGCCACACGCATCGATGTGCGTTTTTCTGAAAGGCGAGAGGAACTCCGCCTGGGAAAGAAATCTGAGTGCCCTAGGAGGGCTTCACGTCTGGCCCCTGTTTTCCAACATCCACCTTTGCCCGCACATGCGCCTTCCACTGAGGAGGCTATGCAGGTGGACCGATCTCGCCTAACTCCGTTGGAGAGAGCTCGTCGAAGAAACAAGAACCTTTGTTTGTACTGTGCCAGCTCCGAGCACTTCTTGAAAGACTGTCCTGTTCGCCCGCCACGGGCGCACCTAGTAAGGGTGGGAGAGGCATCCCTGGTTGGGTGTGCTACCTCTTCACGCCTTACGGTTCCAGTGCAACTCTCCATTTCTGCTAGCGTCTCTGTGAATTTGTCAGCTTTTCTGGATTCGGGCTGGATTCGGAAAACTTCATCAGGGCCTCTTTGATTGACAAGTATAATATCTCTGTGAGTCGCCTCGCAAGGCCTCTAGTTATTGCTTCAGTCAATGAAGATAAACTTGATTGCATCGTGCGATATCGCACAGTACCGCTCCTTTTGAAGGTTGGACACGACCATCAGGAGAGTATTGAGTTCTTCGTCCTCCCCAGTAGCACTTCTCCAATTCTTCTCGGCCTACCTTGGCTTCAATGTCATGACCCCACGCTTGACTGGAATACTGGCGATATTAAGTCATGGGGCCCAGCCTGCCCCAAGAGGTGTTTTGGACCCATTCCCGCCAAGTCTGCTCCTGTCACTGCTCCCTCCGCCCTGGTACAGGCACCAGCCGGAGAGGCCTTTGTATCTCCTCGCCAATATAGCAAAATCCTGAAATTAGAACCTGAAGAGAACATTCCGGTTCATAGTCTCATCCCTGACTTTCTGGGTCCCAAGAAGAGGGGGAGACCCAAGGGGGGGGTACTGTTAGGGCGAGCGCTGCACGCCCGTCTCACAGCAAGTCACTTACCTCCATGGCTGCATGCAGCCGTCATCCATCTTGCAGCACTTCCTCATGGCTGCATTCAGCTGCCGCCCTTCCCCCCCCATGCTTCCTGCTCACATGCTCAGGTGCACGCACGTCTCTGTCCACTAGAGGGCGAGCGCACTGGATTCCTGAGATTTAAAGAGCCTTTACAGCACTGATTGGTGTTTATGTCATCCAATCCTGCATCATCTTCCCCTATTTAAACAGGCACTTCCTTCCTTCAGTGCCGGATCTTGGTCTCTCCATGCTTGTTGAAAGTCAGACGTTCTTGGATTGCTCACCCGTGTACCGACCTCTGCCTGTTCCCGACTCTGAACCTTTGCTGCCTGCCCCGACCTCGGCTACTCACCTTTACTGCGAACCTGTGCTGCCAGCCCCGATCTCTGCCTGTACTTACTACGCCTTTTGCCTGCCACTTGTGTACCTCACTGAACCTCGGCTGACTGTGGGACTGGGCCGCTGTTAGGGGGTAGCGACCTGGGGGTCACTCGCCGCACAAGACCAACCTGCCTTGCGGTGGGCTCTGGTGAATACCGGTGGCCTCTTAGACTCCGCTCCCCTGACACGGTACCCGCCATCGGTTCCACAGTTAAAGCGGATCCACACCCGAGTCCGCTGCACCCGGTCCGTGACACAGAGGCCAGTGTGATTGGGAATAAATCAGAAGTAAGTATAAAATAAATAAATAAAATACTTTATTTTCTGTCTCTGTATGCTTTTTTTACATTCAAGCTTTGTGAACTGGTAAGGGGTTCATGAGACCCATATATCGGTTCAAAGGGCAGGAGGGGGCTGGCAAATTACCTGTGACAAGATGGGGACTTTCCATTAGACCCCAGCCCCATTACCTGTCTTCCCAAAGCTCAGGGGAGCAGAAGAGCCTGTGGTCTGTGAGGGCGATGTTGGCCTGTAGCCTTCAGGGCAGGGGTCCACCCAGGCTGGCCCCTGGGCATGGTCTACAAGCCACCATAGCTGTGCGAAGGTTGATTTTACTGGGAAGGGGGGACCCTACACAATAAAATAAAAAGTAAGGTGTTTAACCCATAAAAATTAAATACAAATTCTGGGGTCTCCTCTAAAATCTCCAGAAGAACATTGGAGAAGACTATTCATTTTGATCCACTTATCCCCTCTATTCGTCCTACTAATAACAACATATAGGTCATGGGCTGAGACAACAGGGGCATAGGTGTTATTATCACTAAGCAGTCCTGTTGAACACTTTAGTAAACTCATGAAGTTTATTGGATCTTCTAGTAATTTACACCCCCTACACGATTTGGTTTTATGTAAAGTTTTTCAGGCAAGGTGCATATGTTTCTTGATGAAAATATAGGCTTTACACAAAAAAATCTCTCAGCGGTATTTATAAAACTCTGTAGAGTCTTTCAGCCATAATAAATATCTCATGGTAGGTTTGTTTTTTGTCTGCATCCCAGTGAAATGACTTGGAGAGCATTATGAACTCCTATTTCACAGAGACTTAAAAAGAAAAAGAAATCCTTCCCTGTTCAGCTGGACCTTCTTGAAAATGTTCTATAAGGCCCAGAAAATTCAGGTGGTAGTAGCCTCGACTAACAAAGCAAAAACACACACCATCTTAAAAAAACTGTTCTTTCAAACATATCTTCCAAAAACAATATTTACATTATTTATTTAGGCTAGAACTGCACATGCTGACTTTATTTCAAACTATAAAACTAAACTAAACTTGCTTTTAAATGAACATGTGGGACTAGGAACAGATACAGCAGAGCAATTGGACGCCTTTTCCTTAGGGCTTGCCTTTTATATCTAAATTAAATCTAAACATGATTTGTTTCTCTGGGTCCTGTAATTTTAATGCCAGAACTTGTATGGTAATGGACTTGCTGTGCGGTGCCTTTGTAGGAGTAAGAGCAGCAGAAATTTTGCAAACCACAGGTGCAGATTTTAAACATCCCCAAGGGCAGTGCTGACCTCATTTACACAGCGGTCTAGCGAGTATAAGATGATTTATTTAAGAAGGAAAAAAACACACCCTGAAGTATTAGTGGTTTAGAAGAAATTTCATCCTGTGCCGCCAGATATCCGAGTTTGGTTTCTGTGTCCAGTGTCCCCCTGGGTAATGATGGAGAATTTAGTAGTTAAACAGCCAGTAGAACTTCATGCCTTATAGTTCCAATTAGAACCACGCAAAGAAAATGTATCACATAGGTCAAGATAAGCCTGTCATTTAAATTGTGGGTGTCACATTCGTTTTAGGACACCTTAGTCTTTTCATTAACCCTTTTACTGCCAGCCTGACTAGAGATTTTGCCACCATATGTTGCCAGACCATTTTTTCAATATTTTGCGCTGTACATGTTCAACTGATTTCCAAAGGGATTTCCAGGGATTTCCCATGAAAATTATATATTGATTTTTTGTTTTTGTCCCACTCGGGCACCGAAAAGGACAAAGGACAGGACTTTTGATACACAAACATATATCTATCTCCATGTCACTTTTAATGGTCTTTGTTTCGCCTTCCTGCCCCTATCTAAAAAGCTGGAATATAACTAATAAGGATATCTACTGAAGGACAGAGGTGTCTGGCTTATACTGATGCTGTAGGAAGAGGAATACGTTCGAGAAAATGATTTGGAATGTTAGGAGTGAGTTAAGAAGGAAGAAAAAGGACAGAGAAAAAAAAATAAAGAGAAGAAAAAAATTATGAAAAGAAAAAAGGGAAAGAAAGAACGGGGTTGGCAGCAGTATTCCTGTAAGATAAGGCATCAGAAAGCCATTCCATCAACCTGTTCCATTATAGGATCAAGCTTCATGTCTAACTACACTGATGAAAGTAGCCCCGGAAATTCAGGTGAGTTCTTGCATGTCATCCAGACTGTCCAGGTTGTAATGATTTTCTGCCTCCCATGCTCCTCATCCTCCAGGATTAATTCCTCTATTCTCCTATATTTTCTACCTCCTGCACTCATTTCAGGAAGCCAGGAATGTTCTGAGAACGCCAGTGGCAAGGGATCACCAATCTAGCTGCCATAAGTAGATGTCTGGGAAGCCCTTTCTTCACGGCGGGGCCGACCCCGGTATCATAGACAAGAGTGTAACCCGAGGGTTGTTAGGATATTTTCCATAGTTAAGAGTTTGTATACGGAAAGCACTTGGTCCCAAAACCTATTCACCAGGGGGCAGTCCTACCAAATGGGAATCATAGTACCTTCCGCTTTCCTACAATGCCAACACATACCAGAATCGCCCCTTCAAACTTGACAAGGTCTACCAGGCACTTATACCAGTGGGCCAGAGTTTTATCATTTCTTTCCTGTGCTCTGCATGCCAAAGAAAGCTTGTGAGTTAACATAAAAGGTTTTTCCGAGTCGTCGACCCCCAGTTCTCAACACAACGCCTAACAAATCTTGGTTTCTCTGGGGTATCCCCTGCTGTCTACAAAACATTATATAAGAGTGAAAGGGTGTGAGTAGGTGCTGAATATGATTTTAGTATGCTTTCAAGGGGAGTTAGGGCTGAGGGAGAGAGGACATTGGAGAATAGGAGCTGAGCAAGGCAATAAGGTGTCGGTGGAGGAGCCAAGAAATCTCTCTCCCTGGCCTCGGGTCTGAAGCTCCTGCAAGCTTGGAGGGTAATTTCCTTTTGCTAAGTCTGGTCCCCTGCGAGTTTTCCCAAATCAGGAATTTACGTACCCCAATTTCTGGGGGGAAAGTGGGATTATCAAATGGGGCCCCGGCCACCTCCCAGGTGGTCAACAAAGAGTGATTCAGTATTGGCAATGTGTGCGTCTTAGGTATAAGTAGAGGATCTATCCGCGGGAGTGCCGTAAAACTCAAAGGAGAAAACTGTTTTCAATAGCAACTCAAAGTTTTTTTGTCCTGAGATGAAACCAATTGGATAGTCTGACTAAGATTGCTGCAGTTTGGTACAATTTAAGATCTGGTAGGCCTAAGTTCCCCCTTCCCTTAGGCCTAGTTAGGACTGAGTATTCTGGGTTTCCTATTGTTCCACACAAATTTGGAGAGGGCCGTCTTTAGAGTCTTGAAAAAGCGAGGCAGTATATCAATTTTAATTATGTTTATACGTCCCAACCAAGAATACTGGATTTGACTATATTATTTGAGGCCATCCAAGGATTTGGAGAAAAGCAGGGCGTAATTCAATTTGTACAGACTATCCAGGTTAGTGAGGAACTGTATTCCCAACTGAGGTGACTGAATATTTTGAATTCTTTAATTATAGAAGGCAGTGACAGGTGTGATGAATAACAGAAGATCATCTGCAAACAGGGAGAGTTTGTATTCTCTCCTGCCACAGGGGATCCCCTAAATTGAGGGATTAGCCCTTAAAGCCTGTGCAAGATTTTCTATAACAATCACATATAACAGTGAAATAGGACACCCCTGTCGTGTGCCAATGCTAAAGGGAGAGGAGAAGAGATCGTTAACCCTGACTCTAGCTGTAGGTTCATCCATAGAGAGCCATGATTTTCCCCATCATGTCAGGGTCTATCCCCACCTGTCTTTAAACCCCACCTGATCTTTGTTAATGATCTCCATTATGGATGTTTGCAATCTGTCAGCTATTATCTTTGCAAATAGTTCGATGTTCATGTTTATTAGAGATATCGTTCTGTAATTGCCTGTGACTTTCTTGTCCTTATTCAGATTTGGTATATCCAATATATGATATATGGGCCTCTATGGCCTGCCCGGGCAAAGAGCAAAAGTCAGAAACACTGTTAAACACTTTTTTTTAAAAAGAACCTAGGGGTAAGCCCACCTGGTCTTGGGTTCTTCCCCAAGGGTGTCCTCTTGATGCCACCCCCACTTCTGAAAAAGGCTGTTCCATTGAATCCCCGGCCTCCTGCTGTTTCTGCTACATAGGTTGCTATCTGGGCATCTAGATTCTCATGAGGTTCGGAATCCCAGCATCCCTCAATAGTATAATAGTTCCGGAACTCATCAGCTATCTGGTTTGGTTTATGTATGTCCCATCCCTCTTTGCTTTTGATCACTGGAACATAGGTCAAATCTTGACTAGGATGTAGAGGTCTGCCCACACTTATCGGAAAACTCATAAAACCTGGCTTTACATCTATCCTTGTATTTTAGATAGCTCTGGCTGTATAGCTTTTTCAAGTCTTCTCTAGCCTCAATTAGTTTCAGCAAGCCCTCTTGGGAGGGTACGTTTTTGTGGGACTGTTCAAGTGTATAAATCAGTCCAGGGTGGCCTTGATTTGGTGTGTTCTTTCCCTTTTTAATCTTGCCCCGTGATTTATGAATACTCCTCGGATCACACACTTCAGAGCCTTCCATTGTATAGGTAAAGGGGTGTCATCGCGTGTGTGCTCAGAGAAGAAATGTTATATAGATTCCTCAACCTCTGCTATGCACAGGGCATCCTTGAGAAGGTTATCATTAAGTTTCCAATTAAACTGTCTCCTAGTCTCTTCAGATATAGGAAGAGTAAGAAATAGTGGGACATGGTCTGACCAAATGACTGGGCCTATTGATACCCCCATGTCATTCGTTAGTGCATGGTGGCTAACAAAAATGTAGTCAAGTTTGCTATAGGTAGCGTGTTCTGAGAGAAGAACGTATATTCCCTCGAGCGTTGGTTCAGGACTCTCCATACATCTATTACTTGAAGAGCACTCAAGGCTTGTTGAAATGCCTCTAATTTAGATTGAGGTATTGTGGACTTGCCTTGAAAGGAGTCAAGCCTTAGGTCCAGAGCCATATTAAAATCTCCTCCCAGAATTATCACTACTTCTGCAAAGTTCTCTAAAAGTTCTCTAAACTGATCGGCCCAGGCAGCTGTCAGTGGATCGCCAGGGGACAGGACTGGAGGAGTGTTAAAAAAAATAAATATATAAAAGTATTTTTTTCCAGTGTGTGTGCTTTTTTTTACTCTTAACCCTTTGTGAACTGGTAAGGGGTCGCTATACCAGTTCACAAGGCTTAGGGGGCTGGCAAGTCACTTGCAGCTAACGGGTGGCTTTCCATTAATCCCTGGCCCCCCATTACCTGCCTCCCTAATTCCTGGGGGCAGAAGAGCCCAGGGATATTAGGCTTTGGGGCTTGTAGCCGGCAGGGCTGGGGACTGCCAAAGCTGGCCCCTGCGCCCTGTGTTGCAAGCCCCCATAACTGGTCCCCAGGCTGGTTTGCTGGATAGGGGGGAACCTCATGCCATTTTTTTTTATTTTTAAGGGTTTTTAACCCCACCCCAGGAGGCGTGACCCTATGACATTTTTTATAATTAACCATTTGTTACCTGTCACCCAGCAGCTATAAAAGGCTTCCAGCAGCATTTAACCCTTTGTAAACTGATAAGGGATCCATGAGACCCCTATACCAGTTCACAAGGCTTAGGGGCTGTAAAGTCCTCCGCTAGCTGCAGGCTTGGGCCATTTGACTGTTCAGGCTTGTAGCCATCAGGGTGGAGGGCCACCAAAGCTGGCCCCTGTGCCCTGTTCCTACAAGCCCTGCATAATTGGTCCCGGGCTGGTTATGCTGGGCAGGGGGGAACCTACACCATTTTTATTTTGATTTATCCCTTTATAGTGTGTATAGTAGTTGTATTCTATTTCCAAATGTTATAAAGTGCTCTTTTCAGTTTGGGGGGTTCTCCTGGTCAAGAATGAGGGACTACCAATACATATGGGGTACCGTTGTAATCAGCAGAAATGGGGCTTTAACATGCAATATGGTTATGGTACAATTATTTAACCCTTTAAGTGCCAGACAGATTGTTTGTTACAATCTGTTGCCAGACTACTTTTCACTTTTTTGCGCTACACATGTTCAACCTTGATTTATGAAGGGATTTCCAGGGATTTTCCAGGAAAATTATATATTGCTTTTTTCAGCAGAGTCTGGGCTTTAACATGAAATGTCTTGTTTGGCCTTTTTTTAGTGTATTCTCAATACTTTTGGGTGAAATATGTGCAAAAAAATATAAAAACGGTACCACATATGTATTAGTAGACACCCTTTCCTGCCCAGGAGACTCCCCCAAACTGAAACAGCAGTTTAGGAGATTTCAATATGATTGCATAGTTGTAAGGGGTCAATGTAAAAAAAAAATGACATAGGGTCCCCCTTAACCAGCATTACCGACCCGGACTAGCTATGGGGGCTTGTTGAGCAGGGCGCAGGGGCCAGCGTCGGTGGCCCCTGGCCCTGCAGGCTACTAGCCCACATAGCCACTAAGTGGCCCGGGCCCTTCTGCTTCCCCCTGGCCGTTGGGAGGCAGAAAATGGGAGGGCTGGGGGTTATGGCAAGTCATCCGCTAGCCGCAGGTGATTTCCAGCCCCAGAGCCTTGTGAACTGGTTTAAGGGGTCTCATGGACCCCTTACCAGTTCACAAATAGTTAAAAGTAAAAAAGACACCAGACAAAAAATATTTTATTATTCTTTTTTTCACCTATACTTACCTCCCATCCAGTGTCCCGCGCCGCTGCAGATGACACTTGTCGGTAGTAATCGGAGCAGGATGGGTGGGAGGCAGGGGATCAGAGCCTCCCTGCCTCCCACCCTCCCTGTTCCGATCACTACCGACAAGTGACAGATCGGAGCCGGGTGCCGGTATACAAGGAGCGGGATGACGTCATCCCGTTCCTCCCACAAGTGGGTGGGGCTAGGGGTGGGGCCAGCGCCGGCCAAAGAGGATGGTGAGGGCTGGTTGCTGGGTCCTCACCCGAAGCGTGGTAAGTCCTGGGGGGGAATGGAGCCCCGCCTGGTGAAGAGAAGACATCGGAGGAGCGATCGGGCTGTCAGGTGAGTTTGTGTCATTTTTAATTTTTTCTTTTTTCTTTCAGATGGCGCGGCGGAAGCTGAGGAGGGCTATTCCGGGCCCCCTCCTGAAGATCAGAGGCCCGGGGGCAGAAATCAAACAGGTGATACTTTCAAACGAGGGGTCAGGTAAGTCTGTATCTTTGGTACTTTTTTTTTAATGGGGCTCTAAAGTCAGCTACGTGAGACTCACGTAGCTGGCACTAGAAGGGTTAATAAAGGAGACAATTTTCGAAAAATATATTTATTTATTTATTTTTTTATTCAAAAATATATATAAAAAAAAAAAAGTAGAAAAATTACAAACAAGACATTTCATGTTAAAGCCTACATTATATTTTCCTGGAAATTCCTACAGTTAAGCATAGCGCAAAATTTCAAGCAATTAAAAGGGTTAAAAGTACCTATGCATGTTGGGTATTGTTCTGCTCAGGGGACCTTGCACTTTCAGATTTAGCTTGTTTCTCTTGTTTGCATACTGATTTTTTAGGTAAACATGTTTTTTATTCTGCTTTTTTTATAATTTTTTTAGGGAAACCCTGTGCCATCTAATAATTCTTCGAGGGATTACTTCTAAAATGGTGTGACCACTACAACAAGCTGGGTACACTTAGGAAGCTTAGCATGTGTACTTTTGGGAATATATGGTTTGTGGGGTATTCTAAATGTAAAGGGTTGTTTTGGTTGAAAAAGCGCAAGATGCGCACTTTGTCTGCAGAGCTGAAATTTTCAAGTAAAATTACCGTTACGCAAAATGTGAGTTTGATTCTGCTTTTTATTGCTTTTTTAGGGAAACTCTGTGCCACTCCAACCAAAGAATTCATTGAGGAATTACTTTCAGAAAACTGCGCCTACATCAACAAGCCTGGTACGCCTAGAAAGCTTAAGGTGATTACTTCCAGAGAAAATATATTTTGTTGGGAATATTTTAAATGTAATGCATTGTTTTTCTTGAAAAATTGCAAGGTGCGCATAGTGCATAGCATAGTTGTATTTTATCTGAAAATCTCCTAAAGCGCTGTTTCAGTTTAGGGGAGTCTCCTGGGCAGGAAAATGTGTCTACCAATACATGTGGTAGCTCTGTAACCGAAAGAAATTGGATTTCCCACGCAATAAGATTTTATTGACAAACTTACTTTTTTATTACAAAAAACACTACAAATTGTAAAAAATTGATTTTTTGCACATATTTAACCACAAAATATTGAGAATATATTTAAAAAAATGAAAAAAAAGACATTTCATGTTAAAGCCTAGACTTTAAAAAATATATAATTTCCCTGGGTAATCCCTGGAAATACCTTCAAAAATCACAGTTGAACGTGTATTGCACAAAATAGTGACAAATGGTCTGGCAACAGAGTGTGACTAAAACTCCAGGTAGCTGGCACTTAAAGGGTTAAATACTATAAGAAAAGCCCTCCTTCAAAGGGAAGAGCAAATTTTAAGGATACACAAGTCTTAAAGGAGCCACAGCACTCAACCCTGTTAGCTTGCAGACACACCTGTAATCTGTCTCTAAATCTGGTTAAAAACAGAGGTCTCGGTCCACACACATCTGCAGAAGTATGCTGAAGCTGCACCACCAAGCGCCAAGGTCCCTCTGTGGGGTGCAGTCCTAACTCTAATCTCTGAGCCCCCCCTTGGGACATACAATGCAATAGATAAATTGGGAGCAGGCTTACCTAAGGTTGCCCTATAACCTCGAGTGCAGCCTATGAGGTGGAAGGGTTGAAGAACTCCCAGTACAGGCTAGACCCCACACCCCATGTGCCTGCACAAAATCAAAAGTAATAAAGGAGGGTTGGCAGGCGCTCAGACAATTTTATAACTAACCTGGGAGGTGCACGTGAGCAGGGCAATTAGAATACACAAGTCTTAAAGGAGCCACAGCACTCAACCCTGTTAGCTTGCAGACAAACCTATAATCTGTCTCTAAATCTGGTTAAAAACAGAGGTCTTGGTCCACACACATCTGCAGAAGTATGCTTTGTATGTCCCAAAGGGGTCTCTCAGAGATTAGAGTTAGGACTGCACCTCACAGAGAGCTTGGTGGTGCAGCTTCAGCATACTCTTTTTTTATTTTAGGGGTTAAAAACACTTAAAAATCCCCCCCAAAATGGCGTGCGTATCCCCCCTACCCAGCATAACCAGCCTGGGGACCAGCTACTCAGTGCTGGTAGAACAGGGTGCAAGGGCCAGCCTTGGAACCCCCCCCCCCCCCCGCTCTGCCGGCTATAAGCCTGCAAAGCCTAAATTGAATTGATCGCCTTAATGGGAGCAGGTGAGGATTAAATAAAGGAGCCTTGTATACCAGATCAGAAGTCTGTGGGAAAGATATTCGAAAGTGAATTTTCCCAGTGTTTACTGGGCAAGAACTCGTCGTTAGTGGGTGAAGCATTAAAATGGCACAAAACCCATTTGAACACCTTTGCGGCCAATGTACCACAAGTGATGCAGCTAGCTCTGTGGTGGCCCAGTTTTGATAAAAACTTGTTTTTCACTGTAAAGACCATGCTCGTCTGGCAATTTTGACGTGACCTGCCCGCTAGTCCGAATACCCATTTTCCTTGTATTTTGGGGAGTTCTCTAGCCCCCAGCCTTTCTGAATTTCTGGGTGTGGGAGCATGCCAAAGCTACATGGATGCTGGGGATGGTGCCACAGGTGAAGACCGGCAGTAGAGGGATGTTTTCTGGCAACCCCGCGTTTTTCACACAGCGGTGGATCCCGATTGTGAATTCACTGCAACTTGGGGTGCTAGGGACTAGGGAAAAAGGGGAAATGCAGCACTCTGCTAAAAAACTAAATACATTTCATGTGTATTGTCAATTTAAATGTTGATGAAATGCAATAAGGTGAACATTCAGGAGATAAAGGTCACAGCAAAACCCACAAAGCTTTAATTAACACCATTAAGAAAACCCACCTACCTGGGTGGATGTAGCCCTTTGCTAAAATAAGAACCACAGTGGAACGTCGAAGGTTGGCCACAACTGTTTCTTGGAAACATTGCGTCTCCCAAAAGACTAGACAAAATATAACTGGATTGGGATGGGCATAAACTCCCAGTCTAGGAAACTGGCCTTTAATCAAGTTATGAAAGTGACAAAAATTGCTATATATATATATATATATATATATATATATATATAATTTATATTTTAAAATCCTAATGAAATATAAGAAATAAAATGCTTAAATGTATAAGTGTTATTGGGGGAGGGGGGGAAATTTCTTTTGGGGGGATTAGGACACCTTCGTCCTTGCAATTGATTCCTATCCTCTGGTGGTGGGCTGGTATAAAGTGACCTTGTAGGGCACTTTTGGACAGGGAATACGGGGTAAGAGTTCCACTATTTCCTCCCAGGTTACTTTCTTTAGGAGAACAAAGTCAATAAGAGACTCCCTAATAAGAAGCCATTATAATGGACAAACCCCGAAAGAGTGCTGCAAAACTTATACAGATGTGAGGGTTGCAGCACATGTAGATACATACAACAAGGGAAGGAAACCATCCTCCCAGATGGAAGAAAACAGATAGCAAGACATTTCTCCAACTGCAATACCCCCAACATAATCTATCTAGCCACCTGCCCATGCCAAAACTTCTACGTGGGTAAAACAAACAGAAAACTCAGAAACCGAATCTATGAACATATACGTAGCATAAAAAACAAAAATATCACAACACCCATAGGCAGACATTTCTTTCAGAAACACGCATCTGATCCAAATGGCATTAAATTCCAGGTTCTAGACAGGATACACGGCAACCAAAGGGGAGGAGACATACAGAAACGCACACTTCAGATAGAAACGAGATGGGTAACAAAACTGAAAGCAACCACACCACCAGGACTTAACGAAACATGTAGCTTTACCCCCTTCCTTTAATTACCAACACATCTATTTTATCCAGCCCTTCCATCCCCAGCAAAAACTCACCCTAGGGACATACAAACGCCTCTAATTACCTCTCCCCATAAACCACTTTAGCCTCTAGAAATATTCAAGAAATGAATTTATCATAGAGACAGACAAAAACTACTTTCCCCTGATGAACTCACTCCCCACCACTAAAACAAACTCTTTCCCCAAGGAATCCACACCCCCAATCACCCATAACACCCAGCCACAAATACTTAACATACACACCCCTGCAAAAGAAGAACAGGAACACAGGGAGGCAGAACAATTGCTACAATGCCCTGACAAACAGATAGATACAAGGTCCCTATCCCTTCACCAGATAGCAGAAGTATTTATAAATTAAATGAATGAATTCCAAAGGTCATAGAAAGTACGTGTTTACTTATGAATAATAAAACATATTGTGTACAAAATGAATTACAAAGGCTGGGCAGCTGACGGAGAAGGGATATCCATCTCCCGATAGTGCGCACAGCGCACAGTCATTTAACTTTCCCGCACAATAAAACTATCGATAATTCCCCTTATGAACAGAGAGGGAGCCCAACCAACAAAATGGCGCTGCACTAGGAAGCGACGTCTATTCAGCAAGCGAAACTGACATCGTCCGGGCGGGGCCAGCAGACCGGAAGTGCGTCATACGCACCTCCGAGCCTCCACCAAACGCCAGCTAGGAGGCACAAAAAGGGAGGGATCTGGAGCCCTTAATATGGCTCCCTCCATATACCTCCCACACCGGCCTTGCTGTGCTCCGATGGTCATAGAACAGAAGTCTGCAGCCGTAACGGCGCCGTCCGACCTAGCCACACGACCACACAAACGAAGCACCATCCCCCCGATCAGGAGAAGGGGAGGGGGGGTGCCAGATGATACTTTGACCCCGCAGCCTGATACAAACGTGTAAGTCTACCCTTCCTTTCTATATTCTCATTATCTGCACATCCCTATTCCATAATTGCCAAACACAGGCAAACCACTAGGTAATTGGAAAAACTACATTTCCTAATCCAAAACAATCATTTTTATGCAGATCACTTAACCAAAAGGAAATCACTAAAGGGAGATGGTATCACCCACCAGCAGCCAAAAGCCACAATTTGAGTTAACAAGCGAAGCCACGTGAGTACCCATAACCGAAAACATGTTCTACCTATAAATCAATGTGTAATCCAATTAGCTATAACACACTACCATATGTATGCACAATCAGGTTAAGGTCCACACACTGACGAAGCCAGTTGGCGAAACGCGTTTGTGAGGTGACTGCACAAAACTTGCTACAAACCGAAAGAGGGCTGAAACTCACCAGAATACCAACCCAAAAGACTGGCCACAAACCCCAAGGGGCTACACCCAACCTGGCTACCCCCGTAGAGGGAGAACCCCAGGTCACAGAGACTGTTTTCCAAATGGGTAACTCACAAGAGTGAATCATACAACACAGTTTAATGTTGTACAATATGTGAAAAAAATATATGTATGAATATTGCACTGTAATTGTAATATACAAATGAAATACTGTTAATTGATGTATATAATGTATTTTTGAGAATAAATTTGTATAAATATCATACAACGGTGTGTGGAGCAAGGTAACAAAGAGTCCACTCTCACCCCCAGGAAAGTAACCTGGGAGGAAATAGTGGAACTCTTACCCCATAAATGTATAAGTGATAATGTTTCTTGTAAAGAGGCATGTTTCATTCACCTTTTCTAGCAGTCAATGGATGTAGGTAGTAAATAGCAGTATATATGCAGGGTATTGCTTTTTTCCATAAATACTGAGAAGCTGTATAAAAGGATACCCATAGATCATGGTTTATAGCAAAGTCATTCATTTAATTTATGGTCTACTCTGAGCTGAAGAATCAGGGAAGAATGCTGTTCTAGGCCACATCTGAAGAAACAAACTTCAGTACAGGTCCAATTAGTTTGCTTATGTCATTGTTCATGATTTATTTATGAGTATGATCTTCTAGTTGTATTTACTTCCACAAAGGCAAGGGTGGATTGTTGTTATAAGGGAAGTGAGTGATGTGAATCTTTGAAGTGAGGTCATTTGAAACAGTGTCCAGGTGACCAGACACCTGATTTAAAGTTAAATATTTTCTTCTCATACAGCTCATGATTTCTATATGTATTTTGAATTAAAACATTACAAACAGTTTTACCATATACTGTACATGTAACATAGAAACGAGTTACTCATACAGTTTGACTCAGGGTCAGGGAGTCGTGTGTGAAAATGGATCCTTCTGGTCCCCTGAGGTGCCCTGTGTGCCCTGCCCTGTACTCTCACACGCTTTTTCAGAAGTGCAAAGAAACCCTAAAGGCTCCCACTCCCTTACACTATTTAACTACAATGTCCCAAGTAGTTTCAATATCACGCTGTACACCATTCAACAATACCAGGCCTTGGTTGCCCTTTAACAGCACCAACTGGCACAGTACAGCCCGATTCACACAAATTGGTACTTTAGGTACCTTGACTGGTTTCCTGTGGCTGCCTTTTGAACTAGTTCTTGCTCCTCCTGGCTGCCCCCTCCCCTGCACAGGTGTCAGCTTAGTTCCACCACCAGAGCAATTAATGACTGGTTGGGCTGGATATATGCTTATAATAACTCTGATTCCACCCAGCCAGGGCCGGATTAACGTAGGGGCGGATGGAGCTGCCGCTCCAGGCCCCTACGTTAAGACAGGCCCAGCAGCCTGCAAACGCGGCCCGCATAGGCCGTGCCCGCGGCCGCCTGGTCTGCCAGTCACTGTTCCCTTCCCTTCCCTGGCCGACACAGCCCGACACACACACACTTTGCGGGTGTTGCGCGCTGCTCAGTGGGCGGCGTCCATTGCTTTCAATGGATGCTGGCCATCTGGGGCACGCCCACTGGCCAGCGGCCCAGCGCGCAACAGCCGGCTTTAATTGAATTTTGAAGATGAAACCTGAAATGAGAGGAAGTCACGCGGAATTAGGAGGGGGGCGACGGTGGTACCTGTCAGGCCGCAGGCAGGGGTGAGTGACTGTATGCGTGTCATCGGGGGCAGTACTGTTGGATGACGCCTCCCCAGCTGTAGAATGGGAACACCCCCCCTGCGGATAATGGCAGTGTCCGGGGGTGTTCCCTTCTCTACATCGCTGAAGACGACAAGTGAAGATGGCGGACGTATGGCCCTGAGGAGGTGAGCGGCGGGAGATCGGCGGCATCGGGCTCCAGAGGGACCGGACTGGGAGGAGAGTATGCAGGAGTGAGAGACAGCCGGCGATTGGGAGGGTGCACCCTATATTGAGAGTGAGACCAGTGTGCTGGCCTGACGTTGAGTGCGGGGGGGGGGGGGGGGGTTGGCTGTTGCTCTCATTCTATGTGTGTGTCTTTTTCTGTGTGTGTCTCTTTCCCAATTTCTGAGGGATGCCCCTGCTTTGTCTGTACTGAGGGATGCCCCTGCTTTGTCTGTACTGAGGGATGCCCCCGCTTTGCCTGTACTGAGGGATGCCCCCGCTTTGCCTGTACTGAGGGATGCCTCCGCTTTGTCTGTACTGAGGGATGCCCCCGCTTTGCCTGTACTGAGGGATGCCCCCGCTTTGTCTGTACTGAGGGATGCCCCCGCTTTGTCTGTACTGAGGGATGCCCCCGCTTTGCCTGTGCTGAGGGATGCCCCCGCTTTGTCTGTACTGAGGGATGCCCCCGCTTTGTCTGTACTGAGGGATGCCCCCGCTGTGTCTGTACTGAGGGATGCCCCCGCTGTGTCTGTACTGAGGGATGCCCCCGCTGTGTCTGTACTGAGGGATGCCCCTGCTGTGTCTGTACTGAGGGTTGCCCCCGCTGTGTCTGTACTGAGGGATGCCCCCGCTGTGTCTGTACTGAGGGATGCCCCCGCTGTGTCTGTACTGAGGGATGCCCCCGCTGTGTCTGTACTGAGGGATGCCCCCGCTGTGTCTGTACTGAGGGATGCCCCTGCTGTGTCTGTACTGAGGGATGCCCCCGCTGTGTCTGTACTGAGGGGTGCCCCCGCTGTGTCTGTACTGAGGGATGCCCCCGCTGTGTCTGTACTGAGGGATGCCCCCGCTGTGTCTGTACTGAGGGATGCCCCCGTTGTGTCTGTACTGAGGGATGCCCCCGCTGTGTCTGTACTGAGGGATGCCCCTGCTGTGTCTGTACTGAGGGTTGCCCCCGCTGTGTCTGTACTGAGGGATGCCCCTGCTGTGTCTGTACTGAGGGTTGCCCCCGCTGTGTCTGTACTGAGGGATGCCCCTGCTGTGTCTGTACTGAGGGTTGCCCCCGCTGTGTCTGTACTGAGGGATGCCCCCGCTGTGTCTGTACTGAGGGATGCCCCTGCTGTGTCTGTACTGAGGGTTGCCCCCGCTGTGTCTGTACTGAGGGATGCCCCCGCTGTGTCTGTACTGAGGGATGCCCCCGCTGTGTCTGTACTGAGGGATGCCCCCGCTGTGTCTGTACTGAGGGATGCCCCCGCTGTGTCTGTACTGAGGGATAGCGAACCCTCTACAACACCTCTTTGACACTCTGGACCCCCCCCAAAAGCGAGTTGGTTCCCTTTTTGTTTTTAGATAAAGAACAAACTCTATGAAGATATGCACATTTTTCATACACTAATATGTATTCAGCTATCCTGGTAATTTAATGTACATTAGACATGTGACAAATGCACTTTGTCTTAAACAAAATTGCTTTGTGTTGTGTTTTCATTTTATATACTTCGATAAATAGGCCCGTCAAAATCTACAGCACCAGGCCCGGGATGCTCTTAATCTGGCCCTGCACCCAGCTACAACATTGTAATAACCAACAAAACTGGCACATGGCCATGCTTTTTGTAGAGCCCTCCAAAACTCTGATTTGTATGGTCTAACTATGATGTAGAATGATAACTCCCATACGCTATCATAAGCTACCCTAATGGCACTGCTAAATTAAGGGTTCCCTTCACTAGTCATACCCATCACACTAGTTCCTGGGAATCAGTAAGTGAATCAAATACATTTATTTATTTATGCTGCCATATGCTGCAGTGATTTCAGCTATCAACTAATCTTCTATGCTTAAAGTGGAAGTACAGTCATGTATTACGGTGATAAAAAAAACCTCTTACATTGTTGAGAATCCAACAACGTTCCTGGCTCGTCCATCTTGACAAGGCTGCACAGAGCAGGATCCCTCCTGATCTCTGTGTGCACCCCATCTATGAGGGATTCCGATCTGTGCATGGAGGACAGTACTGGTTTCTTGGCAAGGTAAGAGGTTTTTTTGTACACCCTCTCACATCCTGCCTTGCACATAAGTTCTGAATTTGCAGTGTTCTGCATTTTTACATGTATTTGGCTAATGTTGGCTTACTAGTGGTTTCTAATGCAACCAATGTAAAGGTACAAAAGGCAAAAAATGAAGAAGTTTTCTAACACATACTGTTATTGATATGGGTTAAAGGTTTCACTGGTATCAGATTAGTTTATCTAAGTAATTTTAACTTGTGTCATCATTTTTTAAATTTCCCAAATCATCTCAAGGATATTTATGAGCATACCAATGAAAATTACGTTATTGAAATAAGTTATTTCATAAATGTGTGATGTGTCCCAAAAAAAGTTTGGCAGCTATTGTACACAAGATACTATTCCGTCATTGTGAATTTCCTCCAGTCCTGCACATACCTTACCAATGATAGTTTTCCTGAACTCTATTAAGACTATTAATCTCATTTGCAATTTCCCTCACCAAGCCAGAAATGTATTAGTCATTTGTACACCATTATATCCTTAACTTCTTACAGGCTCCTTCCATATGTTAATAGACTATTAATACTACTTATCTTGCTGTGACCACCAAGTGCTGCATCATCATCACCACCACCATAATTATAGTGTGTTTACCATATTTACATGTTCTATCTCCCTATATTTACAGCTTGACCATCAGAGTCAATCCAAGAACATTGGGGAAGAAGATGGTCCTCAACTCCAACAAAAACTTATGACTAGAAAGAATAGGGAAGAGATGAGATATGTTGGGTGAGGGTGAGGCAGTTGAGAAGCTCCAGTATACATCTTAAAGTGGACCATCAACCTCCCGTGATCGGCCCGGGAATCTATAAGATTCCCAGGCTGATTACCTCCCTCCCCGCGGGACATCCGAGATCGGGATGTCCCGCAGGGTGAAACCCCCCCAAACACCCCAAATCCCCTTACCTTGTCTCCCTCGCACCCCTCTAGACGTGCGCGCGCCTGCGCCGGCGGAGGTGCCGCTTGTCCGTTGCTGTCAAATCGCTTGTCCGTCCGCGCTGATTGGACGGCGCGGCCACGTGGGAGCGGGGAGAGGTGAGTTTTCCGGGTGATCGGGGGGGTTTCACACAGCGGGGCACCCCGATCGGGGGTGCCCCACCGAAGTGGACCAAGACCCAGGATAGTCAAAATCCTGGATGTTGGTCCACTTTAAAGTCCCACCACAGCAGTAACACATTCTCTGGTGAGTTAAGAGGGTGAATTGAAACCTAAGGGGAAAGGGTCTATCAATATATTGGCACACCCCTGCCACCCCTTGCAGAGGTGACTGCAGCAGACACTATGTTAGAGATAATGAGTGAAATTTCATTCACCAGTTTGCTTGTGGGCAGTGGCTAGGCCCAGGCATGTGCGAGCCACAGGTCTCATTCTCCAAATCAGGTATGTTAAATCTCACCAGAAAATGTGAAGGCAAAGAATGACGGTTGAATATAGACTCAGCTCTTACCACTCTCAAAATTACAGTTGGAGGCTTCGAACATGTGTCAGAAGGTTGACCCCTCTTGAAATCAAGCGACTGGACTAACAGAAAAAAGCAAAAATAGTGACTATGAATTAGCAAATGTATATTTGCATTTTTTTTCTCAGAGGTTCAGATGTGGTGGCTTTAATGTAACAAGAACTATGCAAGTGGGATTGTTTGTAACACATTTCTATTTTCTTCCGCAGTTTAAGTTTGTCACAAGCCTCTGAAATTCTGCCAGAAGATGACAAGATGTCATAATGACACATCTTCTCTTTTCTGGCAAGGAAGCCAGGCCATATTTCGCTTTGAACAATGCAATCTATTGTCATTTTACATTTGCTTTAATAGTATTCAGGTGATTTAATGACTCAATCCATACTGATTGTCCATCTGCATTTTTATTCATGATTAGTTTCAAGGCTAGTGAATTCCTAACAGAAAAAACAATTATGCAAATCAAATCTACCAATAAACAGCATGCATTCGCAGTACTGTCTCTTTCTTCTTGCCTAGAAAATGTTTCAATCATACTAACTGCCACTTCAGCATCATTTTCAACTTTGTAATCAACTGCCCTCTTGCCCATTGATGTTGCATCGCATCTGTTAACCTTTTAAGAAGAAGGTTTGCAAATCCGAGTTGTGATTGTTCCATCTACAATGCAGCATACAGTATTTTTACTGTCTCTGGTCGTGAAGCTCTTAGATATTCTGTGTGCTGCACTCATGGCCATTTCATAACATTTTATGAGGATTTGTGTATCATATGTATTAGTCATCAATGCACTTACATTGAATTACATAGCAAATATTTAAATTGTTAATTGTCAAGGCTGCTCTTTTTTGTAAAATGCTGTGAATTTAAAAGAGAACCAAAAAGAAATTGTGAAAGCGGAAATGCTACCTACTGAGTCACAAAAACAAGAGGATGTACAACCTATATAATCAAATGGGTCATGCTGACCAGTGTGGGGGTGTACCCTAAATATTAGAAAGAAAAATCAGTGGGGAAGCAATCCAACCGCCACCCAACCTTTTACACCCCAGAGCAAATGGTCTCACCAAGACAAAAAACGAGACAGTTCAAAACACTTTGTACAAAACTGGCAAACCACCCCTCCTTCTGTCATGAGAGTCATGTTATCTTTAAAAAGTGCTAAAAAAAAAATAGATACCAAAAAATCAAAATGTGTGTGGTTACTTAAGAAATGGGTACCTTAAAAAGGGTAAGTTAATCCTTCCCCTTGACTTCTAAGTTGTATAATACTTACACATCCCTGCTTCGTCATTGTGCTGCACTTGGGTTTTGAAAGTCATCATTACTCTATCTTGAAAAGCTGAGCTTTTCTGCCAGCAGACAGATGTTTCCCTCCTTCCTGGCAGAAGTTTACCTGCCCTGGTGCCTGGAGCTAGCTCATCTCAGGGCTACAAAGACTTCTAGGAAAGGCAGTCTGGGGGGAAACCATGTAATGAGACCAGTAGCAAGGTTAGTGTCTGCAAAGGAGAGACGCTTTGCTGCATGCCCAAATTTTGGACCTTCTTGTTTTAGTGATGGAAACCAAGTTCTGTTAATGTTTTACCCTGGAGGGGAATGACCTTATAGGGTTGTTTATTGTCTGTGTGCAAAAAAAACCCAAAACCAAGTGCAAAAGATTCTGCATGCAGCTAGGCGCATGATTCATGTCAGCATGCACACGCATGGCGCACCGAGTAAGCGCAAAATTCCTGATGCATTCCGCCTCAAATTTGGTTGTTTTAAAGTGCAAATTGCCCTGGCCCATGCGCATTTGTCTGACCTTAATTGGTCCTCATGACCCCCATTTGTCTCGCCTTTCTTTAGATCTTTCGAGAATGTGTTTTAGGGGAATCTCTATTCACCAAATCAGAGGTGACAGGATACACTCCGAAATGGAGAATACAGATTCCCCTAAAACACAGAAGCTGGAGAGACAAATTCACATCAATTCATTTTTCTCCTTCATTTTAGGTGTTGTGTGTTTTTTTTTTTTTTTTAATTTTTGGGACCCAGCATCCACTTTTTTGGTGTTTTTAGCATTAAACATTTTTAGAATTGTCACACTTTTTCAAAAAATTTTTATTGCCCAAAAATGCAAAAAAAAGGGAAGAATTCAGAAAAAAACATGCAGCTTACACTTTCATTGCTAAAAAAATATGTTGGATGGCTCCGGCATGTGTTTTTTCGGAATGAAGTAAGCTTGTTAATCAGTGAAGTCAGTAGTTTACTCTTGAAATTGACACATTTGCGCCCACTTTTCTGCCCTCTAAACACGCCATGTATCAGTTGACAATTTACCCGGAAAATTACAAGTGCAATTTTGTGCTTTGGTGCCAGAATTTCTGCCTTAAAAAATGAACTTCACATTTTGGTGTCCCTGAATCAGGCGAAGCATTCCTTGGTATTCCAAAAAATGTGCACAAATGCACAGGCGCACGTCGCACGACAATGAATTGACCCTAATGTTGTATTAACCCTTCAGCTTGCTTGCTTGACGAATTGCAGTGAATGTTTGTGAACGTATTGCACAATAAACTGCAAATCCTCAAATGGTGGAACTGATCCAGCAGCTGGTCCTGTTGCAGACGCAGCAACAGACAAGGAAAGCCATGGAACATCAACAGGTTCAGTACAAGCAAACAGTAGCTGCACAACAGAAGACCTACCGCCTGCTGGCTGTGCAGATTGCAACACTGCGGCCTGTTGGGACCCAACAGACTGGAGAGTCCCAGCAATCTCCCACTATGGTTGAAAGCCTAAAGAGAGCCATACAACAGACTTTGCAAAAGCTGACTGCTACTGATGATGTTGATGCCTACTGCACTGCATTTGAGTGAATTGCAGAAGTGAGTGATAAAATTGAGAAAAGTTCTCAGAGCCTAAGTAGTCAGTCGTCCTTGCGCCCATTTTCAGCTGGGCCCCAAAAAGGGCACTATGATCTAAGTGAAAATGATGTTAAGGATTACAAAAAGTTAAATGCAGAGATTTTGACCCACACCTGCTGTCCATGTTCGACGGGTACATACCTGGCCCTATGATGTGGATAAGCCTGCCAGATTCCAAATGTTTGATTTGTTTCACCTGACTAGATATAGATAATATAGATGGCTGGAACCCAACTCCTCTACACAAGCACAGATTGTGGAAAAGGTGGTCATGGATCACTATACTGCAGCCCTACCTATTAAACTGCAGTGCTAGTTTGCTCAGGGTGGCCCTACAGATGCAGATAAA
Source organism: Gastrophryne carolinensis (assembly GCA_027917425.1). Classification (NCBI taxonomy): domain Eukaryota; kingdom Metazoa; phylum Chordata; class Amphibia; order Anura; family Microhylidae; genus Gastrophryne; species Gastrophryne carolinensis. Next base: position 222,941,108 of record CM051234.1, read on the forward strand.
CATATCAGCATGGTTGAAAGATATCTTGTGACCGACAACTATCTCTGTGATGCTCCTGACACGCAATCACCTCCCTGGACTGCCAGACCATTGTCTTCCTCTAGTAAGAAAGTTCTTGATACTGGGAGTGTACCAAGGGGGAAAGATAGCCCTGGGGGGGACTTTATGTCTAGGCAATGAGGGCCACTACAGTGCAGGAGATGTGGGGAGTTGGGACATATTTCTGTACACTGTCCCCAGAACTCTGAGCCCATGGAGTCAGTGTGTATCAGAAGGTAAAAAACTATTGTGAATCATGCCCCAACTGCCAAATAAATGCCCCAAGTCCCATTTCTATAGCCCTTTGGTTTAATTTTTAATTATCAAGGTGCCATTTAAGAGAATCGCTATGGATTGAGTGGGACCAATGGTAAAGTCAGCCAGGAGGCACCAATATATTTTAGTTGTAATGTACTATGCCCACTACACTAATAGGTGCCCTTGAGGAGCACCATGTCTAAAAATATTGCAAGAAAATAGTTTTACATGTTTTCCTGTACAGGAATCCTATCTGAAATTTTCACACACCAGGGGACCCCCTTTGTCCATGGTTATAAAGGAGCTGTGTAAGCTGCTTAAAGTCTCCCAGATATGAACTACACTGCCTTCTGAAAACAGATGGCTTGGTTGAGCGCTTCAATAAAAGCCTTAAGCATATGTTAAAGAGGATGGTAGATAACGATGGGCAGGATTGGGATCGTCTGCTACCCTATCTAATGTTTGCAATCTGGGAAGTGCCCCAAGCTTCCACTGGGTTCTCTCTCTTTGAGTTGGTCTATGGTTTTCATCCCTGGCGGTTACTGGATATAGCTAAAGAGACCTGGGAAATAGAAACCACCCCTTATAAAAGTGTCGTAGAGCATGTGGTTCAAATGCAGGTCCATATTGCTATGGTAATGCCGATTGTAAAGGAACACCTAATGGTACTTGGAGGTTCTGTAATTACTCCAGAAAGTTAAATGAGATGTCAACATTTCCCGCCAACCTAGGCCCAGAGTGGATGAACTGATCGAGAGGTTGGGATGGGTGAAGTTCATCGCAACTCTGGATCTCACTAAGGGTTACTGGCAGATCCCCTTGACAGAGAAGGCAAAGCAGAAATCTGCCTTTTTAGTCCCAGATGGGCTGTTTCATTATCTAGTATTACCATTTGGACGGCATGGTGCCCCTGCCACCTTTCAGAGGCTGAGGGATCAGATCTTGCGGGACTACACAGTTGCCTACTTGGATGAAGTGGTCATTTTCAGTTCAAATTGGAATATTCACCTCAGAAAAGGTACAGGTGATACTGAATGCCATCAAGGGTGCCGGTTTTACAATCACTCCAAAGAAGTATGCCTTGGGCCTTGATGGCACCATATACATCATTGGTAGAGGGTTGGTTAAGCCCCAGGTAAAATACTTTGCAGCAATACAAAACTGGACTAGGCCTTTGACTAAGAGACATGTCAGAGCATTCCTAGGCATCTCTGGGTATATCACAGGAATGTACTGAACTTAATCGCAGCACAACTGACAGATTTAACTAAATATAGGTAGTCCATGAAGGCAAAGTGGACCCCAGAAGCAGAGAAAGATCTGGAGTCTGCATAGTGGCAACAGGCAGTGCTAGTCACTCCTGATTTTAAGTTTTTTGTATAAACGAATGCTCCATATGCAGGTTTGGGAGCAGTAAACGCAGATGGTCTATTCACACACTGCATATTGGCTAGAGTACCCCTGCTCTGGGACAGGAGAAGGGGGTGGCCTGGGTGAGATTCGGATGCGGGCCTGGGTAAAATAAGAAATTCAGGAGGCTCTTTTGTTTCAGTGTTTTAGAGCACTGAAGCCTGTTGTTAAGGCTTTGTCTGGGCCTGGATTTCTATGGAATGGCAGGTTGGTAGTGGGACCTGCCATCTCCCTCCCAGCTGGAGTTTACCTGCCTGCACAGGTGCCTGGGACTAACTCATCTCAGGGCTATAAAGACTGCTAGGAAAGGCAATCTGGGGGGAAGCTGTTTAATGAGACAAAATCAGTCGCACGGTTGGTGCCTGCAAAGGAGAGAAGTCTTGCTGCATGCCTAAACTCTGAACCTTATTGTTAAGTGAGGAATTTATGTTGTAATTACCCTGCAACTTGCTTGCTTGACGAAATGCAGTGAACATTTGTTGGACGAATAAACTGCATTTGTTTTCACCATAACAAACTGTTTTGTCATTGCCATTATCAACCTGATCCTGACTATATATATATATATATATATATATATATATATATATATATATATATATCTCAATCAGGATTTAAGACTGAGAAATGTCAGCTGGTAAACGGCATACAAAATATGATTCAAAAGGTTAACACTTTCACAACGTATTTCATGACGTATTGCAACATGTGCAAAGTTTGCAGGACAGCATTCTTGTAGCACGCAAGTATACATGTATCATGAGGAAAAAAGCGTTTATCCAGTTAGATCATTTTGAAGCATCTGACCGCTATTTCATGTATATGGCCTGAGGCTATAGCAGCCACTTCATTCCCCAAGTACTATCCAGGAGATGTTTATGTCATTTTCCTGTTAACCTAGATAGCTAGATTGATTTTTATTTATGAAGACGCGGACCCTGTTATCAGGAAAGCCAACGCAAACTTGAAACATTATGTTCATTACAAAATGGCATTCTACAAGAACACTTGTAGCTAAACAGCTGAAGATTTGCTTCCACCTAAAAATAGCCTATCCCAGCTCTGAAATACCCTGCTATTCAGATTATGTAGAAATAGAAACGCTCCTGCCAATACTGCTGCTTCGAGAGAAATATAAAAATGCCTCCAAAAATGTAATTTATGTAAAATTAACTCGATTTGGAGTTGCCTGCATTGGCTTTCTTTCGGAAGGTCTGCAAGTGCCTAGGCAATTCTGCCCAATACAATTACCTTACTCTCTGACTAAGCTATTTTAATATATGGAAAAACTGCACAAACTATCAATCTCTTCTGGCAGAAAAATATCACTCTGATAAGGTCTTCAACTAAATGACATTGGAGGCCTCAGCAGAATTGTAGTACAGTATAAATTAAATAAAAAGAGCAATGCTACTAATACAGAACTGAAAATGGATCATGATTATAAATGTTACAATCATATAGTCAAGAGTTCTCTGGTAAAACCACTTTTTTATTTTAATGAAGATATTCAACAGGTTGTAACAGGTTACAATACATTTGTAAATAAGGGCGGCAAAAGACATCCCTCAACCAAGTTAAGACAGCAATTTTTTTGCTTAAAGAAGTAGTAAATTAAATACCAATACTCCCTGGGGCTAGGTTGTGATGTCACCTTGGGAATGCTGTCAGCTTTCATTGATTGAAATGACAGCTTTATTAGATCCCTGTCTTCCCTAAACATCAAATAGGCATACCAAATCTAAATCCAGAAGATAGGGTTGCCATCCTTTTATTGCTCATCTTAAACCGATGAATAAATAGGGACAGTTCTTTGGGGCCAGGAAAGGTGACAGCTTGTCTTTGGACAGATATGGCAAGACATCACAGCTAATGCATATAAAGCACATGATAGAGGTGACATATCCACTGAATTGAACATAGAATAATGCATGCATGCATCTAGTGTAGTGAAAGGATTGTAGCCAAGCCATCTAGAAACCATTACAGATGTAAGTGAATTATAGGGTTTGAAGTTGACCTCTCTCTTCTACTTGATGTCAGATGGAGATGAGCTGAATATTGCAAAGTTATGGAAAGCATGTAACAGTTCTGATGAGCTTTACTACCATTGACAGCATCCAAAAGTTACAAAGTTTTTCCACTTTCTGGAAGGAGTTCAGCATGGATTTTTGAGGCAGCGCTCCTGCCAGACAAACCTAATCAGCTTTTATGAGGAGGTAAGTTCAAGATTGGATCAGGGGAAGTCGATAGGTATCATATATCTTTACTTTTCCAAAGCATTTGATACTGTGCCACGTAAAAGACTGGTACAAAAATAATAATTCTTGGACTGGGGGAAAACATGTGCACATGGGTGAGAAATTGGCTTAATGATAGGAAGCAGAGGGTGGTTATCAATGGTACATACTTAGATTGGGTCACTGTTACTAGCAGAGTACCGCAAGGGTCAGTTCTGGGACCAATTCTCTGCAATATATATATATTAATGACATTGGGTATGGATTAAACAATAAAGTCTCAATCTTTGCAGATGATACTAAGCTGTGTAAAGTAATTAAAAAAAAAGAGGACACCATGCAGCTACAAATATATTTAGATAAATTGGAAGCATGGGCAGTTAAATGGCAAATTAAGTTTAACACAGATAAAAGGTAATAAAATCAACAGCAAGGTTTCACAGAGTGGAACATCCCAGTCCGGGATGCCATAGGAAGAGAGAATCAGCCGGCCCTCATAAACTCCAGGGGTGGTTGTGGTTTATTTTACAGATGAAGTCTATTTTTGTGGATTTGCACAAAAAATATTTGGCCAATCCACTCCGGGGTAAACAGCAAAGAAATTAGTTCAACAGTTTGATGGCCACTGACATATATCCATTTTAAACCTTGGTCTTCGCATGGAGGGGACCCGAATCTTCAAACAGAAGATGATTTGGCCCAGGTGAGATAGATACTTTCTGAGCCTAGCTGCACAAAATTTGATCTTGTTGTTGTGCAATGATTTTTTCTGCCATTCTGATGGACCTCTGTCACTATTGTTTGTCTCTCTTAATGGACTCCTCACACCAACATGTAATGGAGAAGCTTGAGGAAATCATAGAATTGTAAAATTACAGAGCTCTGGGGTAGGTCAAATTTTCAGTTGGCGCAGGAAGTAAACCCTTTGGTGTACCTTATTACAGATTGTGAGGAGATTTTGTTTCATCTCAATAAATTGTTATGTCAAAAAAGTGTTGTTTCCTCCACCTTTTCCACTTCTTCATAATATCTAAAGATCGAAACAGCTTTCAAAGTACGCAACACACTCAACTATGAACTATGAATCTCCACTTTCCATGGCATTTTTAAAAGTTTCCAAGCTAGTGGGCCAATAAGATGCACTTAAGGTGCTGAGTTTATCTATTCATTTTTTACTTTTCTATGCTTTTGAAACTCCATGAAACTTTATAAAATAAAACAGTTCTCCATAGCAACAATGTGTTTACCTTAGAGACATACATCGAAGTGGTATTCAGATGTACATTTCCAAAGCTATTCACTCTAGCATCCTAATCATCTGATTGGCCGAGGCATATATGACAAATTTAACCCCATCTGCATTATTTCAATCTGTTCAGATAGGGGGGAATCCGTCTTGTGTTCCAAAAGCTAAAGGGTTACTAGCAATGTTCTCAGATGAAAAGGGCGATTGCTGCTGCTTTGTTTAGCCAAAGCTGCTAATAAATCCACCTGTTATATAGAAGGTTTCTGGGATTTGTAGTGAAATAAGGATACTAAGAGCTTTACTGAAGGGCAAGAAAGCCACTCCTACTTTACCAAGACAGATCAACTGGAATATAAGAAACTTGAAACAGCATGCTGATAAGTAAACCACAGGTCTGGGGGCACAATCCTAACACAACTGATCATTTTACATCCCAGAAAAGGAAAACAATCAGGCAGAACAACAAATCCTTACAACAAATTAGTTTTTCTTTAGACACTGGTGTTAATTTTGTATTTTTTTTTTCAAATTCTTTTATATTTGATTGTAAGAAAAAAAATACATATATCTAAATTAACCACTGACTCACACATACCATGTATGTGTAGATCAGAAGTTCTGTATCGAGAAGTGATTGAGCTGTGATGTTAGATAGTCAGCGTGACAAAAAGGTAACTACCGACAGTAAGTGCAAAGAAAGGTCAAGCAGGTGGCTTGTAGAGATAATAATGTCAATACTAAAACAAACACCCTGCCTCCTATGCTAATGTTTGCTTTTTCAGCTCAGAATATATGTGGCACAAAGCATTACCTATGAAAATCTGGTGGTTTCCTGAATTAAGTGATGTAATCTGTCTATCACATTGTGACACTGGCTGCTCATGCTTATATGTTGATGCTAATTCGTATGCAAACTTGTGTTTTTGTTTGCAATGTTCTATGCTCACACTTCAGCCATTTGCACATAATTAGAGACAAATTATGGTTCATCAATATGATTAGGCTCCAGGCTTCTCTAGTTTGGTCGCTTGCACAGTTATGCTAATGTGCTAACAAAGCGAGGAAGCTCATTCAGAGTAGGAGTTTTCACACCAAACATATATAGTAAAAAAAATAACATGGTAATGCATATTTATGCACATAAAAATGTCAGTACAGATAATAAGAATGATAGATGGAATATGCATGGTTTATTTCCATCACTGAGGACTCTTGGTTTTATGATATTGTTTACAAGCCTCGAAATTGTAAAAGCTGAAGGATAATATATGAGTCCCCCAGGTGTTGATTCTGCTCAGTAATAACAATCTGTCTATTAGGTGGCAACAAGGGATCCCTGTCAAGAGCAAAATTGAATTTAACCACCAAAACCACAGGGATCATCGAAGCATGTCTTATCCTTACTTTTATCATATTTAACATTAGGCCCCAATCATAGCTACCTTCAAAATGTCAGTAGAGAAATAAATTAGAACCAGGCCAGTGTATTTACATGGAACCTGAGGCCTTACACATTATTAAATCTGCAAACATATATAAATGTTTTTATTGAGAAGCAAAAATAAAATTATATACAACACGTTAGATGTAAAGATAACCTTCTTTTCAGCAACTGATATTATATATATATTAGACATGTAGCCGGAAAAGTCGTGGGGGATTTGTGCATCTCACCAAGGATGTTAGGTTGTGTGGCTTTGGTGTTTTTTCATTGACCTGGACTTTCATATAATGCAGTCAAGGTTGGCAATGGGGGCTTGGCGTTCCACATCTTCCAGTACGGGTTTTCCATGTTCAGCTTACACAGCTGGCTGAGATGACCTCATTACTGGGTTAGAAAAGGTCTGCATTGCCAAGCAGTCTGGGGGAAGCCGTATCAACCTCAAAATACAAGTCTGGGAGAGAGAGAGAGACTTTTGCTGTATGCCTCCTAAGAGTGGTCTTAGGCAATATTGTGATTTTGCCATATTGTGGACTTTACTGCTTTACTGGTAAGAAAAACCATTTTGTCTTTGTGTTTTACTCAGTTGATGCTGCACCCTTTTCTATGCAGCATACAGTCTAATGTAACCACCAATGTAACAAATAGAAACATGTAAAGCTGTTGATCCTAAGGATTGGAGCAAGAAAAATCAGTTTCTACTGAACAAAACACCATCATCCCAAAAGCAGGCCATGTTCTGAAACCCCCTCCCTATCCACTTAGAGGTCTTTTCAAGAAACTATAAACAAGAACCTTTTTTGCTGAAGTTGTGAAATGAAGCAGAACAACAAAAAAGCTATTTAAATTACACAGTAGAGGGACATAGCAATACTTCAAATGCTTCCAAATCAAACATCTCCCTCAAATCCCTTTCTACTTGTCCCACTAGAGTCAATTCAAGATCACAACTAACTGACTAAAAGCCTTGAAACATTATATATTAGTCACACTTGGGTGTTCTCTAAATATACAAAATGACATACAAGTAGCGAACAGTGACTAACACTGTAGTCTATTATTTTCTTTAAATAACTGCAAAGCAAGAAAAATAGGCACAACTGAACAGGGCATGGCATGTACACAGCTTATAAGAGGTTATGGTTGCTCTAGACTGCAGCTCACAAACTGGCCAGGACAGTCTGCATTCACAGGATTCTGTGGCAGCAATACACAAAGCAGTCGCCTTAGAAGAATGAAGATATTGGCAGGCTTAACCAGTGATCAGCTGCATTGTAATTCCACGCTATTCCTTTAGCAGGGCACATGCCCATGCCAGGGATTTGTAAATGGCCGGCACAGGCACACTCCCTGTTAAAGGGTAGCGGGGGATGCAACCGCCAGCGCACTCAGAACCACTTGTATTAGACGAGCTCATGGACGAAGGGGCTCGAGCAGATCCAAGTGGATGTGCATGCTTTGTAGGACTGGGAAGAGGTGAGTTTGTTCGGCGACCTGGGTTTTGGTCTACTTTAATAGGCACTTTTGCTTTACAGTCAGAAAATGTATATTTCTGCCAACTTTTCTAATTGTGCTAATGAGCTGAGGAGAGGAGTGAGCACACAGATTTAACACTGCCACCATCTTTCTTCTTAGAGAGCATGCAGGCTTTGTGGAAACTCTGCTTGTTAGGATCACAGGTTAGTCCAAAAGATGTTTCGGTCCCCTGGAAACAGCTTCTAGATTGCTGTGTAATTCTGACAGACACAGTTCCAGAGCAGCGTGTGTGCTTGCTAGCAAGGTGGCCTACCAGCCGCTTAGGAAACTGAGGCTGCTGTTTTATTGTGGGCCAAATCTGGTGGCTCTGCGGTTTTGCATCTGCGGTTTAGAGGGATAGGTAAGTAATCCAACCAGGTGCTTGAGAAAGAAATTCATGACCTAAGTATCCAGAAAGGGATTAGAGTTTGCTCCAAGCCACATTTTTGCCATAGATAGGCTGTAAAAAGTTATAGTGAGGAACATTGACCCTGTGACTGTGATTTTATCTTTGACCCAGTAACAAGCGATTGTACAAGGGACGCTCAGCATCCCCAACCCACTATGACGCCCACAGAACCCCTCAGAGTCCATGAATATCTCACTCATGACACACCTGGTGTTAACTCCCTGAACATACTGTATGTGTCCACCTGGTCCTCGCTAGTAGGTTAACTGATGATGTTACTATAAGGGTTCTACATTGCAAATAGCAAATGTTGCCTCAGATAGGAAAAGAGGGAATCCACATTCGAAGACAATGCTGTCCCCCAAAAAAGGTCTTTACTAGTTCCAAGGTCTTGTGCTCTGTGGAGGCAGGTGGGATGCCAACAATATCTTTTAAATACCCGTACCCATTTCTGAGGGATGGGAATGTGAAATAGCCCATTGCACTACACCCCTACAGGCTGTTATCCATCAAGGGGCACATAAATAAGTTTGAGCTGGAGTATTCCAATAAAGAAATGATTTGCTTGTGTGGCACTTTACACCATTTTGAAGTCTTCTGGTAACAACTGGATTTCTCAATTCTACTTTTACTACTATAGAAGTAGTTAGAGATGAGCGAACCGGTTCGGACGAACCGGAATTCGCTCCGAATTTCAGGAAATATTCGATTCGGCACGAACCCGAATATTTTGTGGTTCGTGGCGATCGAATTTTTCCTGAAATTAAAAAAAAAAAAATGCCGGCATGGTGGGAGCGGGCCAGCCGGTTCCGCTGTCAGCGGGCCGGCGAAGCCGGCCCGCTGACAGCGGAGCCAGCTGGCCCGCTCCCACCATGCCGGCATTTTTTTTTTTTTAATTTCAGGAAAAATTCGATCCCACCATGCCGGCATTTAAAAAACAAAAAAAAAAAAAAAAAAGCATTTTTGCCGGCATGGTGGGAGCGGGCCGGCCCTCTGATGACGCGCCCTCAGATGACAGCTGAGAGCGGCGCCGGCCTCCACGCTCCGGACCTGCAGGTAAGTGTTTGCTTTTTTTTTGAAATGCCGGCATGGTGGGAGCGGGCCGGCCGGTTCCACTGACAGCGGAGCGGGCCGGCCGGTTCCGCTGACAGCGGAGCGGGCCGGCCCGCTCCCACCATGCCGGCAAAAATGCTTTTTTTTTTTTTTTTTTTTTAAATGCCGGCATGGTGGGAGCGGGCCGGCCGGCTTTACCGGCCCGCCGGCCGGCTCTGCTGTCAGCGGGCCGGCTTTGCCGGCCCGCTGACAGCGGAACCGGCCGGCCCGCTCCCACCATGCCGGCATTTATGATGGGGAACTTCGTAAAAGTTCGATTCGGCCGAACCCGAATTTCTTTGTGAAATTCGGCGAATCGGCCGAATCGAACTTTTCAAAAGTTCGCTCATCTCTAGAAGTAGTAAACGTAGTAAACGCTAGTTTATTTAAAAAAAAACAGAAGAAGAAAAAAAACAGCAATTTGAATCAGTTTGCTTTCCCATGGACTTTATTCATGATCAACCCCGGAAAAATCTGCATGCAAAGGAGCAGGGCAACTTCAGCCAAACAGGTTTCAAACAATATAGAGACCTGTTCTGCTAATTTCTAGGAATAGCCTGGGCACTAGACAGTGCTAAGAATTAGTGCACAATAGACAATGTTTACCATCCATTTGAATTCAACAGTTACCTTTTTTGATGTTGGATGGTAGCTTAAAACTTCTGTTCTGTGAAGTATAAACTCTTAAGAAAAAGTTTCAAAATCTGATAAATCAATCAACCCAAATCCTTCCAAAATCTGTCTTTTGTACAGGGCTAGTCTTTTACCACTCTATTAATAATTGTATTGTGAAGCAGTATATAGATACTTGTATATGTCTAAAATAATGGTTTGGAATGCATTGTAAAATCTCATTATGTAGTACTCCGAGACCATCAATAGCAAAATAAGCAGCACTAAACCTTTCTAGGATAAAACCTCAAGATAATATAAATGATATAATTTAAACTTCTAAAAGTCTTGTTTGTGTGGACAGGACAATATCAATCATCTGGCTGTGAAGGACATGTCTTTTTTGCCAGTGATTCTCTTTATCTGTTGCTGTCAAAACAATGTGCTCCATTGCATTTTGATACTGACACCCTGGAAAATGTGATTCTCAAAGTACTAAATTTTTTTCCTTGTCATATGAGCGGGATTTTAGATAAAGATGCCCTGCAGAAAAGCTAAAGGAAGCCTTCCTTTGATGGTTCTAGCGGTAACCTAAACTTTTTTCACAATTCTATGATCTCAGTTAAAAAGACAATTATAATTTTACATTGCTAAAGGTTATATATAAAAAGAAACAACTACTGTAATATCTGCTGTTTTTTTACCTACCTTCTCTCTTGTGTTGGAAGTATGTTTAAAAAAGACCTGTTCTGCAGAAGAACAAAAATATAACTGAATAATTCTACTATATATATATATATATATATATATATATATATATATATATGTTGAGATAGTGGCGGCAAATGTGGCTGGGGATTGCTGTATTTCCCCAAGTTTCTGCTCATTATTGTGCTGGGTGAAAGTGTATGCCTCCTCTAGGGTAAACTGGATAAGGTGTAAGACCCTCTTTAACTCAAAGGTGTTGCAGCTCAGCCCACTTACAGGGCTATTAGGTGTGCAAGGTGTTCATTAAAGGAAGAGCTGCCATGACAGATGCCATGTGATGAGCGCTTGTCTGTGGATGGTCTGAGGCCTGCTGGTCTGCAGGTGGACCTAAAGCGGACGTTGTGTGGTAACTGTTAAGTTGCATTAGTACTGGGTGACTAGTTTTTATACTTATTTTCTCCATCGCAAGGCAATCTTCACAACTGCATTTAAACTAATTTGCATTTCAAATTATTCAGCTCACAGTTATTCTTGTTGGAGGTATATAGGTCTTGTGTACATTAAATGAAAGCCAAAAGCCAGGAAGAAGAAAGAAAACAAAGCGCAAAACAGGGTCAAGGAGTAAAGACTTAGGGGGTAAAAACATTCTTTTTTTGGATTTAAATTTTGTTGACACAAATCATGTTTGTGGAGCTCCAGACTAAACAGAGCAGCACGGAATATATATGTGAGAAGCAGTGCAGGGGTGGGTTGGGTCCATTTGCCACAGTGGTGCTCCACTATTTGTGTAATGATTAGTATGATTGCTGGTAAAACTGTCACAGTTCGATGATGGTGCCCTTATCCTTAGGAGATTATTTATTAGTCTCCTCTTGTCTTACGTGGCAGAGCTCAACATCTAACAGAGCTCTCCAATGTTTATCTGAATTGAACTAAAAGGAACTGCACAACAAGGCTAGATCTTGTGTGACAAGAATCATCAGGGATAATCTCCCATTTGGTTGAAGATATAAGGCCTCTTTAGTCAAACCCCAAGACTCAGAAATAGCATAATGAAACCCTGGTTAGGAGTTTTAAAGCTTGTGCTGTTGCAATAACCCCTAAAGCTGTAAACTGTAACAAGAGAGCATGCTCTAAAAAGTCTTCCAACTCTACATTTACATTGTAAACAGCATAGATTGTGACTGGTATACATCTTTACAAAACCAACATCCTCTTGTGTTACAATATGTAAAAGCCATGGGCCTGCTATTTCAATATACACAGTTTATAATATAAGTGTGATCATTTAAGAAAAAACCTGTATCTGTACTTTGTTGACCTCTGGCTAAAATCTTTTCTTTTCAGTTGGGTAGCTGACCTATTGCCTCTTGTCACAGTAAAACCTTGTATGAAAGTACTTGGACACGTTAATGTCTAAGACATTTAGGCATAGTGCTCTTTAAAATTTGATGCATAGCCTATGTCAAAGCTTTGGGAGGTACCCATCATTAAAGCAAGCTTCAGTTTTAAAGTTCTGAAGGCTCAGATGGTTATATAAGGTGGATTTATTTGTTTTATATTTCCATTACTGGTTCCTCAACTGAAAAACGCTATGCCCACATGAATGTCACATAATCATGCATTTTCCTCAGGACTCCCTAGACTTCTAAGGAACTTAGGAAGTCATTAAAAATGGGCATGATGATGTTAAACCCAAAGTTGAAATTACCAGACCCAAAGGCATGTGTCCTCATTGCAGAGACATGTGGATGCACTCATTTGGGAGACAATACAAGAACCCTTTACTTTACAACTTCTCTTTCCACAACATCGGCAAAAAACTTTAAAGTGGTCCAACGCCTGTTTTTAGAAAATGGAAGCTAGACGGCAAAGTGACTGTCATGGCAGTCATCCAGATTCCTGAAACCTCAAATGAATAACCTGCAGACTTCAGTTTCATTCACCTTCTCTGCAATCTCTCAGCAAAATGTGGCCCTGAGTTTGCGGGTGGAGGGGGGGTTATGAACTGGGGGGGTTATGAACTGGGGGGGCAGAATGTGTGTCACTTTGCGTTCCATCATCCATTTTTTAAAAAATGGTCATTGGATAATGCTCTATTAAATGCGGAATATAGATTTGTTTGTCTATAAGAATATTTGCTGTAACCACTATTTCACTCTGCTATACCTAAAAGCAATGTGTTATTAAAAAAGCAACCTTTATAAATCTCCTTAGTGTAGCAGATTTTTTCCAGCTCCAAAATGCATATTAATTCAATGAATGTAAAGCCAAGCCTGCTCAGCTTTACTGTAAATGCAGCCATTGCCATTCAACTAGTCCGTGGCTCATAGTTAGAATTGCGTATTTTTATTGAATAATTTAGATACAGTGATTTTTACAGTATCCTGTTACCCCTTAATGCCCATAGCTTTTTTACTGCCACATCAGTTTAACATTTAATACTTTTTATTTAAATAATAAATTAATAAAATATTATTAATGTTGCCCTTGAGACAGATGGGTTTCTAATATATATATATATATATATATATATATATATATATATATATATATATATATATACCGTATTTTTCGGCCTATAAGACGCACCTGCCCATAAGACGCACCCAAGATTGGGAGGAGGAAAATAAGAAAAAAATATTCTGAACCAAATGGTGTACTGCCTGAGTGGCTGGGTGCAGCAGCATGCCTCAGCTGAACAGACGGAGAGTGCGGACCCTGTGAAAGGTGATTGTTTATGGGTGATCTAGGTAAGTTTTAGACTAAGCCAAATGGGATGCCCCATGGGTAGTAAATTGGCTGGCCATGCAGGCTTTTAGACTCCAGGGCCAGCCATTCAGGTGGTTGGTACTTAATAAAGTGGACGAACACCCAGCATTTTCACTATCCCGGGTTCCTGGTTAGTCTCCCTGGGGCACTGTGGTTTGGATATCCTGTTGTGTAACCTTTGATTGCCAGTAAAGCTCACCTTTTCCCAGTCCTACAGCACATGCGCGATCAACACAACATCACTTACATCATTCGGCTGTATGTGGCCATGGCAGCAATTCAGAAAGGGATGCAAGTGATGCAGACACTGGCCACGCATGCACTGTTGGCTTGTTTGACAGCTAAGAACACAGGCAAGGGATTTCACACATCAGGACATCCCAGTTTGGGATGCCCCAAGGGAAAGGGCATCAGCCAACTCAGACTTCAGGTCAGTTTTGGTCCACTTGTACAGTTATTAAAGTGGACCAACACCCAGATTCCCGGGCCGATCCAATCCTTCCCCGTGGGGCATCCAAATTTGGGATGCCCTAAAGGAAAGGGCATCAGCCAACTCATAGACTCCAGGTCAGTTTTGGTCCACTTGTACAGTTATTAAAGTGGACCAACACCCAGATTCCCAGGCCGATCCAATCCCTCCCTGCGGGGCATCCAAAATTGGGATGCCCTGCTGTGTGAAACCCCCCCAGGACACCCGCTAACCTTACATTACTCCCGGTCCAATGGCACATGCGTGGGACGCATCTTGCGCTTCTCTCCAGCAGGGCGCGTGCCCATGCCGGCCATTTGTGAATGGCCAGCACGGGTGCGCTCCCTGTTAGAGGGAAGCACGAGATGCGGCTGCCATTGTGCTCAGAGCCGCTGAGCTTTGACGCGCATACCTCAGCGGCTCCGAGCGCGCAGATTGGATGAGCGCCCGCGCATGCACCATAGGAGCGGGGTGAGGTGAGTTGAATCAGGCGATCTGGGGGGTTTCACATAGCAGGGCACCCTGATCCAGGGAAGTGGGCCCAAAACCCAGAATAGTAAAATTCCTGGGTGTTGGTCCACTTTAACGTCCAGGTGATTTTCTTACTAACATTAAAAGCTAAGATGACAACTACCTGCTTTTCCTTTAAAACTGAGGAAGAAGACTGCAGCCTGCTATGGAAGATTCTAAGATTCACACTGCTGACAGGACTCTCAGCACGTTGTCAGTGTCTCTCCTCTCTTCTCATCTCCCTCCTCTCCTCCCCCTCGCTCCTCTCCCCCCTCCCCTCTGTTCCTCTCCTCTCTGGTATGAGTCAGCCAATGAGAAGTGTCTCGGCCGGCTAGGAGTGACGTCAGCTCTTCACAGACACAGCTCGCTCGTTCTGGACAGCACAGCCGTGATTCCAGCATGTCTCCCTCACTGAGAGACATAGCTATGCGCCCACCCTCCCTCCCTCCTCTATCCCGAGGCCACTGACATGGGAACCCACACAGCGGCCAGACACCAGGTAGGATCAGCTCCTGTTGGTGACTTTGCTGGCGCCCCCCCCCCCCCAAACCTGCCTGTGTAACAGATCGTATGTTTCTAATGGCGTCCAGCCACCTATACCCGGCGGCCCCGCATGCTCCAGCGCTCATTTACTCGTGCACCCCTGCCCCACAGTTGGTAAAAAAAAGTGCATTTGCCCTATAAGGCGCATGGCCATTTTCCCCCTCTTTTTGGGGGAAAATTAGTGCGTCTTATAGGGCGAAAAATACGGTATATATAATATATATATATATATATATATATATATATATATATGTCAAAATAAAAAATAAAATACATTTTTTTAGTATATGGATCTGAAAGGCAAAAAATCCTGAAATAATATTTTTGAAATGTATTTATCATTTTTACTCGGTATACAATTTTAAAATTGTTATGCAATTTTTTTTGGTTTTCCTAAATTACACTGTAATTTTCAAGTTATCAACTGTTAAAGTATAAATAACATTTTATTGAACAAACGTTCAATTACTTACAATGCACAGTTCTAGATTAACAGTATCAATACATTTTAAATGTGGTAAAGAACTGAAAATTGTCATTTGTTGAATTTGCAGTATTTACAGGTCACATTTACTGACATCACTGTAATCAAGATGATCCAGGGTTGCATGGCAAGACTGAAAATTTGTCATCATGTATGTCTGGGCACGTTTCAACCATTTTTACTTGCGAGCACTGGTTAGAGGTGGCCGATTAGTAGATTTATGCACAACTGCAAACCTCTAAAGACTACTACACCTTGAGGTTCACAATACTTCAGAGTCACCAGCAGCTTCAATAATTTGTCTGGCTCATAATGCCTTTATCTGCACAAACCCATCTGTGTTTTTAATCTGCCACTGAACTCTTAACAATAAAATAATCATAATTTAGTGTCTTAAATATCTAATGTTTTCATACCTTGTCCAAGGCATTGTTCTGTTCAGCAGCAGAGATCCCTTTTCTTTCCCATATTCCTTAAACCCAGAGGCCTGCTTAATAATTATATTTATTAATTAGGCTCACCTGGCAAACTAATTTTCATAGGTGTTTGAGATTGATTTTAGTGATTCAAAGAGCCCAGAGACACAAAATACGATCTAGGAGTTTAACTGAAAAACTAAAAATTACATCCTTCTGACATTTAAATCTAATTTGCATAATAATTTGGAACTTGTTGTATAGTTATGCTTTTGCTGTGCTATTATGCCCTTTCTCAAAATTTCCAAACATGTTTCTATACATGGCATTATAGATAATCTGTTGGTTAAAACTCATCCTTACTTTTCATACTTCCTCCACAGAACATTATGGTTAGTCTGGTTCTTCAATACCTTATCCAAAGACCTGGTCCCTTCCTCCATGTGTACCCTCCAGCATTTGTAATTTAGCCACTGCTACTCGCAACCAACATCACAGGGCGGGGCATGTGGGAATGGTGGGACCCAGATATCCTGAATCAGATTGGCCATTATGTGTTGGGGAGCTAAAAAGGACAAAAACCCATGAAAGCCCCCCCCCCCGCCAGTGCATCCAGATTTAGGATGTGCGAACCCCTCTGATATCATAGTATAAACATCTAAGTCTAGGAATCCTTGCTCTGCATGATTGTGGCTCCTGGCAGACTAGAATGGCTGGTGACGAGAAAGCGGACTGTTCATTCGACTGCATTCCACAAAATTCCTTGTTCCACAGCCCAGTGCACTAGCGACAGCAGGCATTCAAGTCTGCTGGGTGGGAAGAACACATAGACACATAGGGTTGCAATTGCCAAGCCAGGCATGCCAAGTTTAGTATGCGTATTAGTGCCCACAGATGCCCTTTGAAAGTGATCACAGTGACCTTCAATAAATCAATAGACTTATTGAGATGCAAGGGCCATAAGCCATCCCGAAAGCAGGCAGAATGAAGTTCTACAGTTTATGTAGCCCTTAAGGTTTTAACATAGAGATCTGGCTGATAAATATTTGAAAAGCAGCCTCCCCCCTTATCCTCATCGCTCTAAATTCTGTAGGGGAAGTTTTATACTTTAAGATGTCCATTGAGCATTTATGTGATACAGTCAGCCATATAACCTATACATTCTGTTATTCACGCTTTGCTTTGCTACATATCTATTAAAAATTAATACTCCAGTAAGTCAGGCTCTAAAGACAGTCTATAGATATAGATACAGACCTTTAGTTTACCAACAATAATGTACATGAAGAGACTATTTTAACATAGCTTACTATATTTATTACCAATGTTTATGCTTTATAACATATATATATATATATATATATATATATATATATATATATCTCACTGCATTGCCATTTGGCAGTCCTGAAAGCAACACATTATAAATTATGAATAAAAGGTTAATTAATTGCCCCAATATGCCTCTTCATCTAGGACATTTACCATTTTCTGTAAATCATTTACAAATCTATGTGCAATGGATTTAAGCTATAAGCAGTGCAGTAATAGTAAATGCAGAATCTGACATTGGCCCTTGGGGAAATGCTATACCAAAGTTAATTGACATGTTTGATCAAAACACTAATCATCTGAAAGATATATAGATTGTATTGCTCTAGGCAGAATTTTCAGTGAATGTAGTAATTATCACTCATGGGGTTGCTTTAAAATTTGGCTCAGAAGTATTTCCTCTGTGGTTCAGATTTTAGATTTTGTGATCTTGTGTCCTTAAGTTGTGTTTTATGACCAAGATGCAAATTTGCCAATAGTAGTTAATAAATATTTTACAAATGTATCATAGGGTTTACGAATGAGATCATTTTGTTTTTTTTCGACTTTATGTTTGGGATTTTATTCAGTATCCAATGTCCGGGTCCATTAAGCTTCATGTATTCCCTGGTATAGACTGTCCTACTCAACTCATTGTGTAGATACACGAATGCCCGGCAAACAATGGGTTCACACTTGTGTTGATGCATTGCAACCATTAGCACTGTGACAAAACTATCAATATATTTGGATTACATTTCAGCTTTGGTTCAATGCTAATAATTTAACTTTAATTTACAAAATTCCACTGTAAACCCGTCGAAGGAATGGACGTGCAGCCTAATCAAGTTTGCTCTTAACAAACAAAAAATTACTGGACACCAGGTCCACAATATACAGATACAAATATATAATTTTGGAGCATTTTGATGAGCTCTGAAAAATAAAAATAGGAAACACTATGTACTGTCAGATCCAAGACTAAAATATCTTAGAGCAGTTTTATTTGCCTGAACTGTTCTTGGGTTTGGAAGTTAGTTTGATGTCAGTAGGCACTACGCATGTACCTGCTAACTGAGAATCCAGACAAAATATAAGCAAAACACAGACGGACCATAAAAACTATGTAGCCAACATTTAAACTCATGACTGTAGAATGCCATTATCCCTTTCTGTCTGTTTGTACAGTGTTGATTTTTGTTAAAAGAGGTGGAAAGACTATTTGGTTATCCAGCCTATTAAAACATGTGGAAGCTGATTCACCACTAACGCCAGGTATTGCAAGATAAGCGCCTGTATAGCGGTGCTTAGAGCGATCGCTAGTAGATGCTGTAATTGGGTATCGGGTGCTGTAACAGAGCCTCAGTCGCTCTAGTAACCTGGCCGGCACTGATGAATGTGATGTGTGTTGGGGGCTCTAACACCAGTACAGTGCTGTAACAAACGAGAGGTAGCGCCAGCTCAGTGCGTCCAGCACTCGGCGCTCCACATCATACTTAACAAAACACTAGACACACACAGCATCGGCGCTGTAACGCTGGGCGCTGTAGCACAGAGCGCCAGTTGCTGTGTGATCAAAGTCTGTTTTTGAACACATATCCACCAAAGCGAAAACACATTGTTTTAACACTGTGACAATAACACATTAGTGCCAGACCAGTAAATGCAATTCTGCATAAAAATATTAAAAGTCAAAAAAAGTTTCTAAAAGTGTTTGTTTGCAGCCAGGAGAGGTCACACAATGATTTGAGCAAAAAAAATGTAAATGGCAAACACGCTATTAATACACAACCAATGAAAGCCCATTGAAATGTATGGGAGAGAGAGGTGAGCGACAGGTAATACATGGCAATCTGGAACCGAGAGCGCCGGTGCTATACGCTGAGCCGCCTGTAATAATACATCGGGCGCTACATGGCGCTGTTAGAGGCGCTCACCAGATTCGCTTTCATAAATGTGGTTTTGTGTAGAGCTCCCAGCGTTCACCAGACGCTGCGTGCCACTACGAGGCACTACCTGGCGCTATCCCTTCATGAATAACCGCCTTAATCGACTTTTCCTATGGACCAAGATCAGTTTTAAATGGACTGTTAATCACATTTATCAGTCACAGATCCATTTATAAATGTTTAATGTTTACATGCTTTCAGCCTTAAATTTGCAGCCCTGGTTGATTTGACAGCTGGGACCCTGCCAAGAGATTTCAGTGAATGGTGGCAGTAAGTGATATGTATAAATAGCAAATGTGACCCTTTAAAGCAAAATGGAATGATTGTTATTTGTGAATCGGTGTGTAATCAATAAGCCTTGCACTGAAAGTCTAAGCCGAAAAGGGATGTTTCATTTTTGATTGATCCCTCTGCTGTGTATAGCCAAATCCCAGGCTTTTGTACACTCAGCAGACTTTGAAAAAATAAAATGTGGTCTTTGTCTGGACTTGCACTAATTATTTAAAAGTGTTTGAATATGTAATATCATTTTTATAATTATTATAATTTCATGGGTGGGGGGGGGGGCTTAGAGTGTTTTGGTTCACTTGTATTCACTTAAAGGAGCAGTATCGCGAAATTTGCAATAAAAAAGATAAATAATTAAATAGCCACACAATAGCTTCTAACATGTGTATAAATAATCTGGCAATAGAAAAAGGAAAAAAATATATGCCTTTCTTTTAAATTGTATAATTACAATGGCTCAGTCCATTTGCTGAATAGGGGGATCTGCTGGGTTGTATTTAGTGAGCTGCTTCATTTAGCCCACTGGTCTCCTAGCAACACTTTACCTCAGAGGCTGACACTGTAATCAGTGGTAACGGCTGTGTGTGTGTGAGGTGCTGCTTTTGTTATGAGACCAGGTGACTCAAATGTGTAAAATCTATACAAAATAAACTAAACTGACTGAAAACGACTGAAATTCTTCTTTGAATAACTGTGCAGGAAAATCTAAAGGTATTAAAGTGGAACAAAACCCTGAGTTGCCGACCCTGAAGTCTATAAGACCCGGCCATTGACCTTGCCCCTTGGGCATTCTAAATCAGGATGCCCCACTGTGTGAAACGACCCTTGGATAACCACAGATCCCCCCATTTTTCTGGCGCGCTCACGCAGATAGTCATTTAGACAGGCCGGGTGGCCAGGAAGGTTACTGCTCAGGCTCCCCATCTGCGTGCAAACAGCACTGATTGGATGAGAGCCCACGCATGCGCTGTGGGACAGGGAAAGTTTTCACAGGCGAACTTGGGCATTTCACATATCAGGGCATCCCAAGTCGGGATGCCCCTAGGGGCACAAAACAAAACTCCAGATAGTGAAAATCCTGGGTTGGGCTTTGCTCAAAACACACAAAGCTGAAAGAAAGATCATATGGAAAAATGTGTTGAGAAAAAAGAGAGAAAATGGTAAACTGAAAAATTCTGCAGCAGAGCCAACATGAAGGGAAAACTGTCAAAATCAGCTAAATGACTTCTAGAGCTTTTCTCTCTGTTTTAGATATATACGTTCTGGCCAGGCAATGTTGCAATGTTGTTATCTTATGCTGGACGGCTGCCAGCACTGAACAGCTGATTACTTTGTTACATTGTTTCCCCCTCTCCTCAGCATGGAACAGGCCAGAGTGTCGGGCTCCGACACTCAGAAGACATAAACATGAGCTATTAGTCTCCAGCTGCTCAACACAGACATCATTTTTTTCTAAATTTGTAATTCTTACTCCAACACTTACCTACATTCAAAGTACCATTTAAATATAAGTCACCAAGAAAAATTTGCGATACTGCTCCTTTAAGCATTTTATTCTTACTGTGGCCACTGTATAATAATAATAATAATGATAATAATAATAATAATAATAATATAAAAACATTATTATTATTATTATTATTATCACCATGCTTGGAATTTGTGCGTTCCATTCGTAAGAACACACAAAGATTGGTTCCCAAACTGCTAGGCCATGACTGCCCCATGATATGATATATATAATGATAGTTATATAGATAGCAGAAAACCATATTCATAACAGTATGTGGCAGAATATAGAAGGTGCATAATTCAAACCTGTTGTGTAAGCATGAATATAATTTTAAGCATACATGGAGGATATAGAAATACAGGCACTGTGGCAGCATATAATCAGACAACAGCAGTATTGGTATCAAATTTACCCTTTTTTTGCACTCACTCGTGTATTGAGTAAACAGCTCACACATGCCCAAAGTGAGTCTTGCTTCTCCAAATAATTAGCTTAACTGCAAACTAAGCCAAGCTCTTTATCTAGCTGTCATTTTCAGCCCACAAAAAAAACTATTTTTACACCTTGTCATTGTTTCTTTTTTCTTATTATTGTATGACTCCATAAGATCAGTCATTCTTAAAGGTTTTTCAGAAATACGTCCTTTGAACTTTCCAGACCTGTCGGAATCAGTTAGTCTAAAAAAGCAGCTTATAACTTATATTGATTCTTTTCCACCAGCCTTGGATTCACATTAAATGAGCTATCACTAGTGGCATTACAAGTAACATGTCAGCAGATTGTTCCTTAACTTTAACAGACTGCATGCTTGAAATATTTGGAGGCAGCAAACGGTGGAAAAGTAAAGGGAAACTCTTGGCATACTGGTAAATTGCCTTGTGACTTTAAACTCTGACAATGAGCATTGAAAAATAATTATTATTTATAAAAGTATTAAATAGTGGCTATTAATGACCCCCTGATCTTTCTTGAATAGCAGTCAGCTGGGGCAAAAAGGCCTTCCAAATGTCAAAGAATACCGCCATATTTTTTTTTCAACTCATCAGTCTGCAAAAATTACCCAGAACACAGTATAATCCACTGTATATAATGATGTTCAGCTAATGCAGTAAAATATATTGGGGATATGATATGATACAGATAATTAAATTTGAAATGACTTCTATTGCCTGAAATTATTGTTTACATGTAAATGTTTGTGAGTTGTATGTACAGCCATAAGCATCTTTAGATCAAGACCCTTTCAATCGATATTCCCGCTAGTACGTTTTGCATTATAACACGTCTATAGCATCATAGTACAATTTATATTGTTAGATCTCATTTACTGGCTGGAGGCAAACATTGATTGAAATAACACTGCATTGCCTGCATTGACTTAATTATGTGCAGCTCTTTATAAAAATGAAACAATCTTTACAGAACAAAACCAAATGACTATCCTGCAAAATGCCTTTTAGCACTGTTTGTTTAGTTTAATTTTTGGGGGAATCATATCTCTTTGACGCCCCATTTACGCTGAAGCTCTGTGTCTGCGGGGTAAATTATTGTTGATTCTCTTTTAAATAGAAATCGACAATCACCATTTACCCTAATGCCTAATATTTTACAGTGTCGTGGAGTATTAAGGCAGAGGCAGCAGCTTTGGGATGTTGCAAGCCATTTTTTGTGATAGTTTTATATGAGGTTTTGCATGATTTGAATGATTAGAGGCATCTATGCACGTGGCAGAAGCTGAGCCCCTACACAATTTCATAGACTGGTCTTTTTTTCAGAAAAGGTTAGGCCATTGTGGGCCACGTCTTGCCTTCCCACTTGTGTTGTGATGGAGCAGGAATAGAGTACTCCATGACAACAATACTGTGCCAGTTGGAAACTATGGGCTTCTTCTCATCTGTGTTGTGGTGAATTTTGGAAAATGCTGCATGCATCATGTTTTGCATTTTACGGGTGCTGTATGGTTTCTGGTCTATAGCCGGTTCCCTCTGGTTATCTGTCCTCTTCTCAGGCAGCCACTGCAGCTGCCTCTTCTGCCGTTGGGTCCTGCTGTGCAATCCTTCTCCTGGAAGGTCCTCCTGCTGCTTCCTCTGTCTACCTGGTCCTCCTGCTGCTGTTACTGACAATGCCCCTAGCCTTCTGCTCGCTCGGGCTGCTGTGGGACAGAAAACAATGGATGGTAGGGGGGGCACCACCAAAGTGCTTCCATTAACTGAGAGGCACAGTGCAGTACACAACAGTTTGCTTAAAGCAGACCCTGAATACGAGCCTATCTTCTATGTTTCCCCAACCCCTACATACAGATTGCACACATTAAAAATCATCCTACCTGCTTTTATGGCAGTTTTTACCTTTTAACATCCAAGATGGCGGCTCATGGAGTCTCAGGCTGCATGCAGACAGGAAGTGTCTTCTGACTATGCCACTCTGCAATCTGGGATTGCGGTCCTCTTCCTGACCCCAGAGCATGGCATTGCACAGCTATAACCCTTCCCCCTGCACTTTTCATTCCTCTCCTCAATATGTGATGCTTCTAAGCCAAGATGGCGGTGCCCATATCCTATATTCCTGAACAGAGTTGAAGCCCAGTAGGGGAAAGAATAATAAGTGTTTAAGTGAAAAGTGATTTCAATTCAGATTAAGATTCAAGATTAAGAGTCCAAGACAAATCCAAAACCTTAAATGAAAGGTTCTAAAACATGGAAACCACATAAGCCAGTAGCATTTGCTCATTTCTAGTTAACATTTGCTTAAAGCTGCATTGCTACAGGTTTGTGTTGTGAAGATAGCCTGTCATATTAACTTTTAAAGGGTCAATTCAGCAACAGGTAAGAAATCTCTACTACATTTCAGGAGAGAAAACTGCTATTCACTTTCATTGTCTACTCTGGGGCTAATTCAGCCCCAGGTGAAAATTTATATCCAGTTGCACTCCCAAGGTAGACAATGAAAGTGAATAGCAGTTTTGATTCCTGAAAGGTAGTAGAGATTTATCACCTTGTGCTGAATTGGCCTTTATGCCTTCTCCTTTTAACACTCTACAAATGCATAATAAAGCAGGTCAAAACTGATGTACCCTCTGTGTTTAAACCTGTACTATATATCTGCTCATTCAAATAAAAAAATCCAATAAAAAAGCAACACAAAAGCAACAAGCACTACGCAAACCTGCTTAGCATTTTATCGGGTCTCAAAACTGCCCCTGATTATTTTAGTCACATTTAGTAAAAGGATAAAGAAAACAATATATGCAAAATTATAAAATTAAATGGAAAATGTAAAGAATCTGCTAGATGCCAGATTGTATCTGCTTTACCAATGCAGTCAATATGTTTTTAATTCATTTTAATAAATACTTGATTTTATTTATTTAAAAATATCATTTTGACTTAGATAATTTTACATGAATAATTCATTTTTTCATGCATTGTTAATACATAGTCTGCTATATTTTGCTAGATATGAATCTTTTCATTATAAAAGCTTACAGTTTGAAGCCAGATAACCTTGACCCACTACAAACTATCTACCTGATTTCTTATTAACATTACATTAAAATACTATGTGGGGAGGGTTTCCAAATTATTTTGAGAGCCTCTGCATTTTTTGAAGCGGCTGTATTTTGAGATTCTTTCCATTTCAATACGCAAAGTATAAACCAGCTTTCTTTTATATAGAAAAAAATCACATGTAACTGCATTGGGGTAGATGGGGGGAATCTTTTATCATCAATTGCTCTTAGGGTTTCAGTGAAATATTTTGCTCTGGCTCCCTTCCAATGCCACAATAGATGGGGTGCACAGTTCTATGCCCCTTGTTCAAAGAATGCCAGGCACTGCCAGATGTCTTCCCTCCACCTATGGTGGTAGGTAGCTAAGAGGGCGATTCATTAATAGCGCCAGGTAGTGACAGATGAGCGACAGTAGCGTTATTTTCACAGCGCCCGCTAGTATTCGCTGTGCTTGGCCGTTGTTCGGCTGTTGACAGCGACTCAGTCGGTGTGCGGTAATGTTGAATACGGGGTTAGGAGTTCCGCGCTGTATGGGAGCGCATGACAGCGAACGGCCATAGCGAACGGCTCCCAGCATATTCATTAACGAATCACGCTCCAAAAATTCTCGTGCTGTGAAATGCTTGTTTAAACCCCAGAGCGCTGGCGGCGATGGGTTCAAAGTAGTTTTTTAACCCCCAAACAACCATATTTTTAGAAAAAAAAAAAACATGTTTTTCAAAACATTTTGTAATATGAATACATTAATATCAGAATGAGGCTGGAATAATGATGAATGGTTCGCTATCTGGCGCTCTGTCAGTCGATAAGCAGGATCGGCTTGATAAATGTGTGGTTGCGGAGGGGAGCCGGCGTTCTCGTGGCGGTGAGCGTCATTACCGTTCGCTCACCATTCGCTACCTGGCGCTATCCCTTGTTAAATAAGGGCCTAAATCTTCTCAAAAAGTTTTTTAAGATGTGGATCCAGTGACATGTGCAACAGGTGAGGGGATGGGCAGTATGAAAAAGGTTTTATTTTTGCTTAGCTCACAGAGAGCCTTTAAGATCAACTATAAAATGCTTGCATGTACAGTAGATTTCATAGTTATATCAAAGATGAATACTTACTAGAGACAAGAAAACGAGTTCCTTAGAACTGGAGTTCACTCCGACTTTCAGGGAAAAATCTATTCAGCACACATCCAAATTTCTTGTGATTTATGCCACCCGAATATTTCCCTGAAATCCATTAATAAATTAGGAAAATCTCACATGCTCTCTCTGTCCTCTGGTCCTTATCCTGCGTTGTACTGCTGGAGCTGCTCTCCCCAGAATCCACACCCCCGGCTGGGCTCCCTGCTGCAGGGAAGGACTATTTATACCAGGGAGTGCGTTGATGTCAGCTCACTCTGCCAGAATAAAAAGATCAGCTCTGTCCCATGCCCAGCTTTTGCCCATCTCTCTAGCTGTCAGAAGAGGAGGTAGATGGCGTAGGACACCAGTGATTGGTGATGGATCAGTGGTAGGTGAGGGCAAAAAAAGGAGGAAGTCTTTTCTTGAGGAAGTAATATCTTTACCCTTGGTGAATTGGCTCCATGTTCATTTCAACACCTCACTGGGGTCAATTCAGAGCCAGGTAAGAAAACTCACTTCTTTTGTAAGAGAGAAAATTGCCATTCACTTTCATTGTCTTCCTTGGGGCTGATTTTGAGCCAGGGGAACATTTAGACCCAATGGACAATAAAAGTGAATGGCAGTTTTATCTCCCAAAAAAGAAGTGAGTTTTCTCACTAGGCTCTGAATTGGCCCCATTATGTGCGTATCTTTGCCTGAGTAGATTTATCTCTACCTGATAATAGTTTTAAAAAATACGTTTTCTTCACCAGTATACTATATATAAAAATGTTTATTATTCACCTGTATTTCTCTGTAACAAGTATGGAAAACAATCAAAGACCTCCTCTTCCTGTAGTCAGTTTCATTCCGAACTCTCTCCCAGGCATAAATATGCACAGCAAAAGCACACACATGCTGTGGTAGCGTGGATCGAGGTGAGTAAACAACTGATCCTGGGGGTTTCACACATAGGGACATCCCAAATAATAATGTAATGTGATGTATGTATGTAAGGAAAGTTACAAAACCTAGCTTTTGCTTGGCATTAACAAAAAAAAATCTAAGTAAATGTAATAATAAATTGTAATAATAGTTAGTGTAAAATAAATAGAGTAATGTGTGTAATTACTAAAACTCCATAGAGAAAAGTCACACAAATGTTGTTACATTTAAAATAAACATGCTGATTGACAAATGAAGAGGTTATTTTAACACGCCAGGCTGTTCTTTAAGGTAGCAGTCCACTTGTCATCATTGTTTGCATAACTTTACTTGATTTGCTCCTAAAGGGCCAGGCCAGTCTAACTAACTCCTATTGTTCATGGGAGCAGCCATGATGGAATTACTGCATAATGCCGCACCATTGTCTTCTATTGAGAGTAGAAGAAAGGGGTCGTGATTTGTCTCGACAAAAGACAATGGTGCGGAATTATGCATTAATTCCATCATGGCTGCTCCCATGAACAATAGGAGTTAGTTAGATTGGACTAGCCCTTTAAATGACCCTGCCTTGGTACTTTAGAAAACATCAGTTTTAAAGCTTATTTTGTCTGCACCTGTGAAGACTCACATAAATAACATTTACTGGAAGAGTTATTTAAAATCTATACAATAAGCAAAGAATCAATTGTTCAATCAAATGTAAAAATGATTACAGCAAATTACAATTCAGCCTTTTGCAGCATTATTTCTCTGAAGCAATGTGCCGTCAGAATGGGACAACTACTGACTGAAAACTAAATCGGGTACAGTGATTATTAAGGAATCATTATACCAATTAAGCAGTAGGAAACAAATTGAGTGCAGTTTAAATTAATGTTAAACTGCCCAGGTCACATTGTGTGATTGGAGCCAGCAGGGATGTTCTTCGTCATAAACGTGTTGTGCTCTTACAATGAATAAATCACACAATATTCAATACGTTTGAAAAGGCAAAATTATGACACAAAAGAGGTAAAAAATGTGGCACTAGCTAAAATAACTTGGCCTGTGATGAGTCTTTATATTGAAGCCTAATCATGGCATGGTCACACCTCCCCAACTGTTGTGTTTTCATGCACATCCTCATACGCTCACATGGGTTTGAAGGAGGACATTCATCAAACGCAGTAGGACTTAAGCATGTAAATGATGTGAGCAGAAGAATAATATAGGTGAAAAATGACTTTGTGCTTATACCTGCACTATAGTCATTTTTATTGAGTCAGGCACATGATTTATCATGCATAATCTTAGGGCTAAATACATACAGGGTGTCCAAGTGGAAATGTATGATGTTTTTATTTTACTTTTCTAGAGCAGCCACACGAAAAAAATGCTAGTAAAACAAATGAAATATATATATATATATATATATATATATATATATATGATATAGAAAATATCCGTAAAATTTAGTTTGTAGGAGAGATTTTTTTTAGTTCAAAATACGTTTATAGCAGTATTGTACAGGGTTGTTATCATTAAAAGGGATAGGCCACCCTTAAAAATGATAAGCATGCACCCAGCACTTACCATGTGAAAAGTGTCGTGGCACCACCCATTCTCCTCTTTTCTGGCACTGGAATGTGAAAACTGTACCTGATTACCCTCCTTCATTTGCATAATCATCCCTGCTCTCTACCAAGCCTTCACCATGTGTGCTCTGTGTCTCTGTTCCCCCCTTAGCATCCTTCTTGCTATGTAAGCTCAGCATCTCTGCCCCCCATGCCTCCACCTTTCCATGTGGGCTCGGCATCTCTAAGAGGTGTAAGCTTGGCGCCTCTACTTCCCCCTCCTTCTTGCTATGTGAGCTTGGCATCCCTCACCTCTTCCTTGCAATCTGAGCTCAGCGCCTCTGCTCCTCCTCCTTGCTGTGTGAGTTCAGAGTCTCTGCTCTCCCTGCCTCCTCCCCCGGTTAGCAACACCAAAGTGGTGTTTTGGTGTACATCAGAATCTTCCTGACTCTGGCTTCCTAAACTGATACTGACGGCATTCTTACATGGGCAGGTCAATACTAAGATTTACTAAATGTCAGAAAGCTGCTCCCACTTTAACAACAGAGCCACGGGAATAAAAGGAAATTGGAAACCGAACGCTGATAAGTAAATCACCTGATTATTGGACAGATTTTTGTACACAAACCCAGCCAATCTACAGGGTAATAAAGAACAAGTTTACAAGTTGCATCCAATCAAAGAAGAAACCTGCTCCCTTCATGATCAGAGGCAACACATCATATCATTAGCAGAGGAAAGCATAGAAGTGATCAGCTTTTCTGCTTCAGCCACTGGAGCTAATAGAAAGTGCTAGGCTATAGAGCCTGGGATCGTGGCAGCACAAGAGCACACAAGTATCTAGCAAAACATTTGCAATAATGTTGTTTTAAGGGTGTTTATTAACAAGTAAAAACCTATTGGCCGAATTCCAGGTATGGTCCTGGATTCCAGAAGCGAATGGGTACTTGGAACACATAGATTCCAGAAGTGATCTACAGGCGTTAAATGCTGTAGAAGTGAGTACCCTTTCTTCTATTTTTTTTTTTTTTTTTTGCTTGCTCGCAGTGAACAATTACATTAATTGTGGAGTACTTTTAAAAGCGCTCAGAATTTAATTTATTTCAACAGTTAAGTAGATACTAAAGAGGGAGAGTCTAGAAAAGGAAATAAAGTGAATCTACAGTCACAGGCTGGAGTCCCTCCAAATGTGGGAGCATGGGGACATCCCTATTCGGATATACCACTGTACACCACTCCCCGGGAACCCTTCTACTCATCGCTTCTGTGATCTGTGTCATGGGCTACCGTCCACATGACTATCAGTAGCCAGTTGTGTTTACCAGCATTCAAAAAACTGTTGGTGGTCACATGGGGGCAGCAAACTACACTGGAAGGTAGAAAAGGTAAGTAGCGGTTTCCTGGAGTTCTGCTTCCTAGGGGGCAGAGGCCTGCCAGTCTTTGGAATTGGCATTCCCCCATGCTGCCACTAGTAGAGGAAGTCTAGTCTATTTTGATTGGAGGTCTCTATTGTGAAATTGTGTAATATTAAAAATCCATAAAGACGTGTCAGCTAATGAGAAGAGGGGTTACTTATACACCCGAACAGAATACAACTCTCACCAAGCTTGAGGTTTATTCTCTCCTGGTAGGAATAGTATCCAGGGGTCACAGGGGTGACTGATTTCTTATTTCTTGCCTAGCCTGGCTGGATATTTCTTGATAAAATCCATATAAATATGCTGGATGGCATCATAAGGCCATCTTTCACAATAGTGCTCCTTGAAATACAAGCATTACTAAATCTCACACTCCACGGAACAATTTAGCATTCGTGGTAGTAATGGTGGGGCTCCTTAAATTAAGATAGTTTTCATTTAGATAATTAAGTGTGGAGAACTACTCCATCAACTTGAATAACTTCTTCCCCTCGTCACCTTGTCAGGGGCAAAGTATTTTAAAATCCTAAAAAATTAAAAAGACAACAAGTGAGCGGAGAAACCTCGAAACTTTAGTACAGACTTACATTTTACAAATATAAAATCAAGCAAGTAAGTTGAGCTTATGTTAGCTTGACAGACAAAATATTTATTTCTAACATGCGGTACAGGCGAAGTGCGTTTTAGAACTACAGAAGTTGGCTGCTCTGTTTAATCAGGGGTGCCAAACTTCCAAATACGTCAGTAACAGTATGTAATTAACTGTGTATGTATTTTTTTATAGAACACTCACCGCAGATGCTTTTTAGTATAACTGAAAACAAAAGAAAAACATTCCTACCGCCAGGGAGAGCCCCTGGCTGGGAACCTGACCAGTTGGAAGTCTTTTTTAAAAGTCAAAAAAGTAGATAAAGGAATAGTTAATAGTTGTAAATGGCAGACTGCTTCTAATTTTATTTCATTTTTTTCTTGGAAATATATTCAAGTATATACAAGTATTCAATCTTTAATTAGATGTAAATAATAGGTGGTATTTTTCAGCTATACACTATTGAGGAATTTATTTTCAGGCTGTAGGCCTTCCATTCTCTGTATTGAGTCCCAAGCCTTATGTTTGCTGTGTTGGGCTTAGACCCTTTGAGCTTTAAGTTTACTTTGCACGTGTCTGTATTTGCATGTTTTCTTTTAATCTATCTACTATTGCTGTGCCTGTTCTTTCACCTGTCTGTCCTCCTTTTTCCTTCTTCCTAAGTCAGTGGCCACCAAGGGACTGTTCAGGTCTCTGCGCCCATTGGTCTCCAGAGTCCCAGATATTCAGCCACTGGTGCTATTAAATAGAGATATTTGCCTCTCTGGTGATGCAAACTGGTTGTCCTTTGTGTTTATGGGCCAGGGTAAGAGGGGTCACCAAAGATTTTTCCAATCTTGACCTGATTCTGCTTTTTATTAGTTACTCAGAGCTTGCCGGGGGACTCATATGATCTTTTCTGCCATCCTTATGATTCTCTGCAGATGAATCTGGTTTTCCTAACATATCAAAATGGAAGCACACATAACAGACTCTATAACTGCAGTGCAGAATTTTATTAACACTCTGCATGGTAAGCTTGTAGAAGGTTAGGGTCTTCCTGGCTGTGAGGTCAGTCTGTCTTTCCTGATTTGGATGAAGTCTTAGGTAAAAGATGTACCAAAGAAGTTTCATCTACCCTCTCCTAGTAGAGATGTGAAATAATTTACATCTCTACTGTATGCCAGTCCAATACCTTCCTCCATCTCCTATTTGGGGCATAGCCTTAAGAACTTCCAGTAAATATATAATTTCCTTTAAGTCTGTATGTGAAAATAGCATTTTTAAGTTTTTTTTAAATAAAAAAAATATTGTGGTTGTTGTACCATCATGATAATGATGTACCATCATTACATTCTGAAGTGCCATACCAACAGCATTTCAGATTCTTCTGCTGAAAAATACCCACAAAGATTCTAATTAATTTTCCCAGATTTCTACTTTAAATGCATTTTCTTTACTGTGTATTTTTAAAGCATCATGTGTGCCTGAAGTTATATACATTATTCAAATATATGCATTTTATTAGATATTTGATGTCTGGAATGAGATTGTTTAGGTCCTAACCGGTACAGAAGAAAAACGCAGCCTTTATCTTCAACTGATAATGACTCACAGTGCATTGTACAGATTGCTAAAACAGACATGGCTCTTCTCTCAGCATGGGCTCTCCCATTTGCGTGCGTGGAGTGCAGGAGGACTACTTGATAAATTTACCTGCCTTTTTCAAGGCCATCTCCTAGGGTTCATATTGATTAGTGTGTCAGACTTGTAGGCAATCAAAAAGGAAAATCTTTGTTCATTCAGTAATCACTTAACTCACTATTGTGTTAACCAAGTCTATAGATTTCCCAAAGACAAGGAAGTATTTTACATACAGTACATGGAATGTTATTTATTTTTGGTAAAAACAGTTTGCACTACATGCGAAAAAACTCACACACCAACCCTTTTCTCAGCTGACTTGTCCTAGTCCAGCAACTTAGTTGCTCCCAAGATTGAGGCCCACTGCATCTATGCTTAAACATTATCCAATCTGCTTCCTGCCACATCAATCACAGTTATTTCAGCATACCTACTCCATTTATTCTAATAGAGGGGGGCGTAACAGGACTTGGAAGTGAGTGTGGCCAAGTCACTGTGAACAACACGGGGGGGGGGGGGGGGGGAGGGGAAGCAGCTGACACTGGAGTTTCGTGTGAGCAGGGAATCGAATTAAGGTGCCAGTAAGTTTTATGATATAAGCTCTGTGGGGTGACAAAATGCCACATTAATTGCTGGGTTCCAGTTCTTTGTATGTAAGTTGATCAAGTTAATTATTTTGTCTCTGTAACCAGAATGTTACATTTACAAATATTCATTAAAAGCTCCCAAACCATAGTTGAGGGCATAATACATTAAAAGATGTTATCAGACACTGCTTGTATGAATCCTTTTAATGGGAGAAGTTAAAGCAATGACAAGTTTTAACTATTTATTTTTGGTTGGTTATGTGCTGCCCTTGCATACTAGTGGCTCTAACAATAAAGGCAAGTCACAGATGCTGCTGTTCTATTTTACATTATCAGAGAACTATATGTGCTGTGTATGTGGCCTAATATGGGTATAAAGTATAAATACATACTTTTATATACATTATACACAGTATAGGTTATTTCTGTTTTTATTTGTTTTTTGTATTACTATCTCAAGATTACTATCTCAAGATGAAAGGCATGCCCGTCAACAAAAGCAGATGTTTCCTTATCTCAGAGCCCAATGCATCCTTATCACAGAGATCTATGGTTGGGGGTGGGGGGTTCCAGGGGTACCACCAGATTATCCTCTGAACTGGAGGCAGTAATTCATATTTAATTCATTTATATTTAGACCCCCCCCCATTTTAAATTATTTGATTAGAAGTATGCATAATAAAAAATATATATTATCTGACTATTGTAAATAATGATGAATGTAGATACAATCTTTACATACATAACTCCTTCTTCTATTACTTTACTCTTACAAACATAATATACTTTCAGAAGGAGAACGATGAGTTCCAGACTCTCCTACAGATCTTAAATGGGTGAAAACCTTTGAAGCTGGCCCCGGAATCTGAAGCAGCCAACATGTCCCCAGGGCATCCTATAGTGGCATGCCCTGCTGTGTTAAACCCCCAGGGTCGCTGGTATACTCACCTTTGTGCACCAGAGAAGACAGCTGGGGTTAGCAGTATCACCCAAGGTACCCCGACAGGGAGGGCAGGTGCTTCAGAAGAGTTGTGCTCCGCTTTAAAGTCGATAAAAACCTTTGAGGGATGGCCCTGGAATCGAAAAAGAATTGAGGGTCGGCCAATGGCCTATAGTCGGATGCTCAGCTGGGTGAAACCTCTGGGTATATTTTGTTTTACAATGTTGCATGTTGCTGCACTGCGAGAAACACATTTACTAAAACATTAGCAATGCAGAAAAATTCTAAATGATATTTTGCACCTTTCCTTTTTGCACTATTGTGGTGTAGTCTGGCAGATAGTGAGTGATACTGTAAATCAGGCACTTAGTGCCTAGTAGCAAAAAACACCACAACTAGTAATAAATACTGAAAACTGACATTGATAATGAGCAACACCCAGTACTAAGAACTAAGGAGATGTAAACTTTCTTTTCTTAATGTTTTCTTTATTATTATGGATGTCTAACAGGACATCTTAAAAAAATCATTAATCCAGTGTGATATGTTTTAGACCCTCCAAACACCGTACTGCACATGCCCACACATGTTGCTCACAATCCACTTTTTGACAGGCTGTTGCAATGAACCTAAGCATATAAAGATGATCCTTAAGTTTATTTCAGAAATAATGTTCAAAGTAAATGAAAGTACAGATATCTTTTCCTAATTGTAATGTCCATCACCAGACACTGTAGAGATAGATTTCATACCCAAGTCCAGAGCATAATTAATTCCAATGGGAATGATAGTCCTGCTTAAAAGTCCAATCATTTTTATTCATAATACTTTTGCTGAGACCCCGATTTTTATCTCTTAATTTATACAATATAACTTGTTCCGGAAAACACCAAACACAATTTAATAAGGTGTTATTAAAATGTCCATAGCCATGTAATAATAACAGTTTTGAGTTTAGTCATCATTTGCAATATTAACCTTAAACTGCACTTATAATAAGCATATATAAAAACAGGTCCTGCTTGTTATTTAAAAGATAAAGCCACATGATTATTAAGCTAATTGTTACAAAATGATTTATTAGGTTGCTCCCATGAACTTCAAACAATCAACGTGACTAAATCATATATGAGGCGGCATCCATTGCATAGTTCCAACTTTCTAATTCACCTCTGAAAATCCTTTAATCCTCAGAATTTTCACACAAAGGACCAGCTACGACCTCTTGGCTGGGTATTTTGTCTCTTCTCGCTGGGGCATGTACAGAATTTTATTATCACAATTGGAGTAACAATGCAGTATAGGCATACATTGTATGCTGCAAATGGCATCTGTGAATCCAAAATGTTCTCTCTCTGAGAGTTTGACAGTTAAAATGTTCCTTGTGTCTTTGTATCCTTGTATCCAAGGTCAATGCCCCAATGCAAACCAAAAAAGATGGAAGCTATACTCAAATATGATATAAATAGATTGTAAATGAATCTATGTCTATATATCAGCAGTTGCCAGCTTACCAGATACAGAAGACCTTAGGGACCTCTGAACATTATGTTTACTGACAACTTCAATACATTTATACATTATTTATACAGTGCCCTCTCTACCTAGCCAGTACCAGACACAAGTGCCTGCATGAAGGTGGTATAGATATAAGCTCCAAAGTGACACCTAATCCCAAGACCCTTTCATCTTCCAGTAATTTAAAGCCCAATTCTAGCCACAGGTAACAAATAGGGTAACCAATTTGGTGCAATAAGGACCAAACGTTATTGGCAATTAGCATTGATCTAAGTGACACCAATGGTTTTTCTTTTGCATGGACTTACTGGTTGGTCAACCGATAAAAAAGATATTGAACAA
The DNA here is from genome assembly GCA_027917425.1 of Gastrophryne carolinensis. Classification (NCBI taxonomy): domain Eukaryota; kingdom Metazoa; phylum Chordata; class Amphibia; order Anura; family Microhylidae; genus Gastrophryne; species Gastrophryne carolinensis. The sequence continues at coordinate 222,976,448 of CM051234.1, forward strand.
AAAAATTGTGCATCATTCTTTCTGAAACAAAATGGTGTCACTGCCTTAATTGAAGGGTCATCATTCCTATTACTGACTTTCCCGTGGGGGGGGGGGAATCCCAATTTAGGATGCTGTGTGAAACCTCCAGTAATATGCACCTCTTCTCGTTCCAACGGCACATGCGTGTTCGTTCAGCCAAATGAGAGCTCTTTGCTATGTTTACGTCTTTTGGCAAATGACCCCCCGGCATCCCTGGTCATGCCATTCAGGTAGGCTGAGGAGGGAGTGTGTGCACGATGCCATGGATGCAGCAGCATATGCTCCCCATTGACAACAATGAGAGCTGTCTGTTGACGGGCAGCTCTCATTGGACGAAGCATGCACAGTTGGACGGGGAAAGGTGAGTGTATGGGAGCCCTGGGGGGTTTCACACAGCGGGACATCCTGATTCGGGATGTCAGGAGGCAAAGTCATCTTTTATATTCCAGGACGGCTGCTAGTGGGTTTTGTTCGGCTTTAAATTATATATTAGTTTTGCAGTGGTGCTCCTTTCTCTTATAATTTTAATGACACCCCTTTCTTTCACTATACCATGGATGGCATATCTTAAAAGAGAAAGTTCATATGCATAAAATAATTGATGGGAGAATTAAATGGAAGCATGGGAGGGCTCTGAGCCAACCATCGCATTCCTCAGAGATTGAAAACAATCTTTATTGCATATTGTCCCATTGCAGCAAAACTCCTGTGAATACAAAATGAGCAAGGACCACATGATGGATCCGAGTTTCTACTCTAATTTATAGTCAGGAGGTCTAAAGGGAGATTCTAAAAGACAACATATGCAATTACAACCCAGCACATTGGTGAATAATTTGCATATGTCAGTCTTGACAACCCTAAAATTGGAGCCATTTTGGTTTGTCTAATGTATGCTACTCAAATGTACATTTAATAAGAGGATCAACTGAATGTATTACTTCATATTCAATATAGGAAACCACAGCAGTGGATATTTAAACAATTCAATTCAGGTGAATGTTATTCAGGTGTAGAAAGCCAAGTTATAATGCAGAAAAAGTGCTGCGATTTCCCACAAATGAGACAACGCTTAAACTTCAGACTGCTCCATTTACCCTTAGGAAATTCAACCATCCGTTTCCTTTATTTCTTCAATGAGCTGGGAGTTAAAAGGTGACTAAACAATTTAGTTGCAACTGGCAGTTATAGCAAGACATTGCCTAGTTTGTATTTGAATTGAATAAAATGGCTGATTTAAAGAAAGAAAAATAAATATATAAGTCTGTCCTAAAGCAACCTATCTGATTGTAACAGTAGTTTTATCTAGAAAATGCAAGGCAGATTGTTGGTTTCTATAGACAAAATGGGCACCTTCATTTGTTAACAATAAATCAAATGCTTACAAAAGCTTTCTGAGGGTTTTCAGATAAGAGCTATTTTGTTCATACTGTTTTGGATGAAAATAGCCAAGTGCCATTACAATATATCAAGTGATTTGTAAAATAATGACCAAAAGCTTCTTCAGGGTAGGTAAGTCCAAAATATCTGAAGATACTGCTAGTTTTAGCTCTTGCAAAAGCTGCAGATTGCTGATTGCTATCCCATCACATGCTGATTGATGAGCATGCTTTACTGTCTGTGTCAGGACCTCCAGATCATACATGGCAGGTTGGTGAGCTCCTGTGGCTGAAGCAAGATTGACAGATGTAACTGATGAAGGGTTAAACACAGGAATATGATGGTGCAGACTGTAAAAATAGTGAAGCTGAATGGTTGCTTGGAACTGAAATAGGTTTAACCTATAGGTTAAAAACCCTTAAAAATTAAAAAAAATGACATGGGGTCCCCCTTACCCGAAAAAACCAGCCCGGGACCAGCTATGCAGGGCTTGCAGGAACAGGGCGCAGGGGCCAGCTTTTGTGGCCCCTGACCCTGCAGGCTACAGGCCCGCATAGCCCATGGCCACGGGCTCTTCTGCCCCCCCCTGGGGCTTTGGGGAGGCAGGTAATTGGGGGGTGCCGGGGGTTAATGGCAAGTCACCCACTAGCGGCAGGTGACTTGCCAGCCCCCAGCCTTGTGAATTGGTATAGGGGTCTCATGGACCCCTTACCAGTTCATAAGGGGTTAAATGTAAAAAATAAACACACTGACACAAAGAGAAAAAATGAATTTTTTTTTTTTACTCTACTCACCTCCGATCCTGTGTCCCTCGCCGCTGTCCCGTGCCACTGTCATCTGTCAGTGACAGATGCCGATAGTGATCGGAGCAGGGCGGGTGAGAGGTGAGGAGGCCCTGATCGGAGCCTTCTCGCCTCTTACCCGTCCTGCTCCGATCACCACCGGCATCTGACAGAGCCGGGTGCAAGTGAGGGTATATGAGGAGCGGGATGACGTCATCCCGCTCATCCCACAAAACACGGAGCTAGGGGTGGCGGCCAGCGCCGTCATTAGAGGAGGTGAGGACCCGGAAGACTCACCTGAAGCCTGCGGAGCCCAGGGAGGGATTTGGAACCCCCCTGGTGAAGAGAAGACGCGGCGGAGGGATCAGGCGAGAAGATGAGTGAATGTTTTTTTTTTTCTTTTACAGCCGCAACTGTCAGCGGCGGAAACGGGGGGTGGGCGGTTTTCAGGCCCCCTCTTGAAGCCGGAAGACGCCGGGGGAGGGATCGGATTCCCCCCAGAGGAAGAGGGGACCCCCAGCTTTACATCAATACCAGAGGTAAGTGTTTATTTTCTTTCTATTTTTTAACTAGCAGGGGGAAAAGTCAAGCACATAGTTTCTACGTGCTTGCCACTTAACGGTAGGAGAAGCAACCACAAAGAAACTACGTGCTTGGCATTTAAAGGGTTCTTAGGCACAAACCTTAAACAGGTGCAGACATCTTGCAGCATTTAGCAGAGATACAATCTGGGAACAGGAGTGAAGATGGAGTTCAGCAACAAGGTAAAAAAATCCAAATCCAAACGTAGGTAAATATACAAACTGAAATGGCAGCAGTGCAATCCAAATCACAATCCAAACAAACGGGAATATTCAATAGAAATAGCTGAAGTGGAATCTAATGACAAAAAGTTCTTCAGGATAACTTAGAATCACAACAATACAGATACATCAATTGGCAGACTGGTGGCTGGGAAACACACTAGGAACTGCTGTTCATTAGGGACACCACAAAATGCTACATCAACCTCACATGGCCAGACAAAGATGTTCATAGTCAGGAGGTTGCTGGGAATTGACCAGGGCAGACAGACAGGAGGCCTAGACTATGTAGATATATTTACCAGGACATATAACTGAGCTGCTGCATACAGGACAGGGTTGCAGACTTCTGTTGCAGCAGTCCCAGGTTGAAACCTGACTGGGCTCTTACAGTCTGTTAGGTTGCAAAGCAGTTCAAGCTGTGTCTTTATCTGGTCACTCTCATCCTCTGAGGTTACATAAATGGCCTTTGGGCCATTGCTGCACCCTTTCTGAGCCAGAGATTATCCTCTGTGTGTGCACTTGTATGCAGTTTTTCCAAATGCCAACTTTGCTATCCATGACCTTCATTTGTACTGCAACCTGTAACTATCCCTAACTCTGCCTCGGGTGGCTCCAAACCTTTAAAAACTCTTAAATTACTTAATTCTACCTTGGTTTTGCTAATTGGTGACCAAATTAGGTCTGATCAATTGCTCACGTGGAACTGGAGTTTCAATGGTTCTTAGCCTCAAGAGTTATAATTAGCACACATTAATCTTTAGTGCACCTGGGTAAGAGCCCCATGCATCTAATAACTAAGACTTAGTTAGTGCCAGATTAAATGCTAAAGATCTGACAGAAATGTGCAGGCACATCGATTTAAAAAACACCAACTGCCAATAAACTATAAATGTTAGAGTTGTATAGATTAAGCTACCTTTTCTCTGTTTTGGGGGCAAGATACACCCTTAGTGGATAAATCCCAAGTGGACAGTATAGGCATCCTACAAAATACTGTTGTCTCATTTTTTATATGCACAATCTGATAAAAGGAAAAAGACTCTGGCGACATTCCAACCCAATGCTAGTCTTGACTACTGAATCCAAAGCAGAGCTCTGTGCTCACTAAAATAAGCCACCAGAAACATACAGGTACATAGATTTGAAAAAAAACTAGCCCTAAACTACAAATGTTAGAGTTGTAGAGGCTAAGCTACCTTTTCTCTATGTTTTTAGGGCAAGATACACCCTTAGTGGATAAACCCCAAGTAGACAGCATAGGCACCCTACAAAATAAACTAGCAAAAAAAAAAAATGTTTTCATCTTGTTAATAATGCATGTCTCAGTTATGATATGCACTATTCATCTGAGAAAAGGCTCCAGTGGCATTCCAACCCAATGCTAGTCATGACTACCGAATCCAAATCTGTGCTCATTAAAATAAAACTTAGCTGACACTAGGACAACAGAAAGCATAGAATACCCATAGAATAAACATCAAACTGGGTGAAAGAGATTGATGAAAGCCTCAGTTTCTTCTTCAGTTATACACAGTGGACGTGGCCATACAAAGCAAGGGGAATTTAATACCATGCTTGTGTAAAAGCTGAGAGGGAGCTGGCGGGGGTAGCCCTTGGCCACAGGAGAGAAAGGGTTTTTATTTGTTTACCATTAGAGTCCAGGGGGAGGGGGATAAATTAGACAAAGTAAATCAAGCTGCACAGAATGACCAAAGACAGCTAAACAGCAGACCTTGATGATAGTTGAGTTGACATCATCATGAATTGTGAGTGCCCTGAGATGTTCTCTCTACTGGCAAACCTTAAATGTATGTTAGGAAACAAGAGATTCTTTTTTTTCTGGAAACTGGAAATGTTGAAATGTATTGTGGTAGCATTTGCTTTTTCCTTTTTGCACAAGGTCCTAAAAAAGTGGCCAAAATGAACTTTACTTTGGGAGACCACTGTCCCAATGTACCCAGTCCAGTTTGATAGTAATTAGATACTTTTTCTACACCTTCTGAATCAATTTAGTTGTTTTGACAGCCAGGAAAACCTTAGAATCAGAATTTTAGGGGACTTACAGTAGTGATGAGTTCCATTAGTGTTACATTTGACCTGGATCTGAGCAGCTGGCCATTGTCCCTCCATCCCGGAGGATGAACCAGATGGCGAGACCCGTCCAGCTGAATGGTTTCTGGACATCACTAACTTACGGCATTTCGGCACAGAACACTGCAACTTGTTGTATTCTTAGCTTGGTACTTCACAAATCCGAAAGAGATTTTTTTTATTTTCAGATGCATTCTGGGATCTGAGATTACAACATATGGTCTATGAGATTCCGGGGCCAGCAGATTTCCTCTGTACGGGGCATCCCAAAATGGGATGCCTTGCTGTGTGAAACCCTGCCATTTACATGCAATTCTTACTTTCCTGACGAGCCGATTGCACATCTGCGGTCCGTGGTGGCATTACTTGTATCCCCCCCGGGTGTTGGTCCACTTTAACTTGACATATTTCTGCAGTGTGATTTTTCTCCAGTAATGCACTTAGCACTGACCATTTTCCTGATTACACATAAACTTAGATAATTAGAACTTTTATTCAACTTAGATAAATGACTCAGCCCAGCCGTGTTCAGGAAAATAGCCAGTGCTAATTGGTGTCAGGTTGACATCTAAACCAAAGGCCGGCACCACACATCATTCACAGTGACTCAATCAAACCCACGCCATTCACTCTGCTGTGCCTAGGCTCGTCAATGCAATTGCAATAAATGGAGTGGCTTAGACAGTCATTGTGACTTTCAGGGAAATCAACCTGACTTGATTTTTCGCCAGTCCTACACTGCTCAGGAACATGGTCAATGCTAAGCGCAGGACTGGAGAAAAATCACCTAGAAGGAACAGGTAGGCGTCTTTGGGGAATAAGATGGAAGAGCTGTGCTTTCTGCTTAGACAGTCCCATGTCAGTTTGGATACCTTAATACAATGTGATATAAACCCTTTCAACATATTGACAAGCTTTACTGACTAGTTAATGGGTTTATTTAAACTTGAAAGAGTGCAAGCTCTCATACTGGGGTAGTCCTCAGTTAAAACATACATTTTAATATAAAATATAAAGAAAGTGCATGGTGCACAAACAAATGCAATTTTCACGACGCATTGGTAGGATGGGACTATGCTGATATGTTGGGTTACAGAAGGGGGACAAAGCATTAGACACAGGATGTTGGTTCATTATTAGAAAGTCCCCAGAAGTTAACTTTGCAGTAGACTTAATGTCTTTGTTAATGTAAAATTCAGTATAGTTTTATCTTCCTATCTAAAAATAATAACCTGGGTATCAGAGAATGCATTGAAAATGGATAAAATCATATGGCGCAAAAGATCTCAGCAGTCCCATTCAGTTCCCAGCCAGCAAAGCATAATTAACACTAGAAGAAGAGAGAGATTGTGATGGGACTGACAAAAAGTCTTCTTGACTAGCCAGCTGGAACTGATTACTGTTACACAGGTTGGTGAGCCTTTAATCTGCATCTTTACACTGAACTCAGAGGTGGCGTCCTGCAGTTTAGTCAGGTACTTGCTGGGGACCCACAAAGATGACAGGATTATAGGTTAGGAGCTTGTTTTTTTATCTCTCAGATGACATGATTCCTTCTTGCCTGTGTCTGTGGGAGGAAAACCGCTGACATTATTAATGATGGAGAAACAGACGTTGGGGGTTGTGTTAACTCTAGTACATTGATTACTGGCAGTGGATTATTTGTTACATTTAGGCACATTTTCTAACGCACATACACATGTCATCGCTGGAAAGAATGCTAGAGGTAAACAAATCTGTACTGTAGCATGTGAAACAAGGACATTTTATTACATTCAATTACAGCTAAACAATGTTAAAATAGGATATATAGATACTAGAACATTTAATGAGGTCCCTGTGAGATCTGTTCAGTGTTGTAGAATGTCTGTTGTGTTGATTTGATTGATTATTTAAGCCAAATGATTTTTTAACAGAAAACCAATGGGTGCAATTGGAACCAAACAGTGTTGACCCTTTCCAAATATTTGGTTTACTGCGGAATTACACCTTTCAAGGCATTTCCTTGTCCAACTGAGTCATGGACACTAAACTAACCTAATCCATCCTCTCATGCCATCAGTAATCCTGGAATTAAAGAGATACTCAACTTTGCTTAGCAGATCTGCTTCTGTCAGGAAATTGGAAGCCGCTGTACACAAATGCTTAGCTCTAGTCTAATTGTGGGCTTCCTTTAGACCTTTGGCTGAAGGAGCATAGCAAAGATGTCTCACAGGTGATTGTTTCAACAGGACCTAAAGGTCATATCCACTTTAGGTTTCAATTTATATGTACACTGACTCCAATCTGATACCATCACCAAACCCATAGGTTTTCAGGTAGCATAGCTAAATATCCTAAATAAGGTAACACATCTAAAAAGAAACATTTATTTTTTAGTTCCTATGATAGCTGTTAGTAAAGCCAGATGTTATCTTTAACAGTATTCAAGTGTATTTAAATATACCTCATTACTACACTATGTGTATAGATAGGACATTTTACATTGATTGCTAGTACTTTAGGGTTTTCATTGGTTTACATTGGGTTTTCAATCTTACATCTACACTTATATAAAAACAAATTACCATAAAATTATATTTCTTGCTTCAATTCTGTTCTGACATAAACGTGAACAATATACCTTTATAAATATAATGACTGCATTAGAGGGTTCTCGGGAGAATCTAGCGTGTCTCTCGTCTTTATGTTAGTGAAAATTTCACATGGATTTTACAAATCTTTTAATGATGTACACCATGAACGTTATTGAATGAACCCTCAGGGGAGTCATTATAATTAGACAATGTGTTTGCTTTTATAGAATCATATTGTTTGAAAATTACTTTCTCTGACAGGGAAACACTACACATCACTCTGATTGTAAAATTATGAAAAGTTCCAACATATGTTAAAGACAATAAATGCCTATGCATATAATCATGTATACAAAAGCATATACTTAACTTCACCATGAGTGCTTACAAAACACATTCAGGAACACTTAAAAATGGTTTACTATTATTCCATCTTTTGTGGGGAGGGCTCCCACTTGTGAACTTGAATGGGACTGACCCATTCACAGCAACAGCAGCTGCTGTCCACTGTGATTGGGTAATTTCACTGTGCTCACAATCTCCAGCGGACCAAGAAGAGGAGAATATGGGACTACAGCGGCAAGTTCCTGGTATAGAAGCAGGCAAAAGCTGGGGCTAGGTCAATGAGCATGCTCCAACGATGAGGCTATAGGATTGGAGGAAATACAGGGGTCGTATACTGAGTCGGGATGGAGGTGCCTGTCCACAGATATAAAGCTATAAGGCATTTCAAGGGCAGAACATGGGCTCAGATGTCTTGGCAGAGGGGCCATGTATGAGGGGAAGGGTTGGGGGTTAAACTTGGGAGGCAAGCAATGGAGCTGGTATTAAAAACAGCAATGCACCACCACCCAGATGAGGCAGTGCGGCCCACTGAGAATTCTCCCAGCTCTCCCTATGACTTTGGCTCTATAACAGTGTATGTACTACTGGTGAAAATACATCTACATGCTTTTTGTTGGTCATGCAGGATGAAGGTTCACTGGCAATGAAGAAAGCACATTAAAGGACATTAATATAGGCTTAGAGTAGTCTTCAATTCTGTGTCCTCCAGCAGCAGACAGGGCAAACACGAAGAAACCTCCTTCCTCACAGAAGACATGCTAATTTTTGGGAATACTGCAGTAAAGAAAGAAAAGAGGGCTTCTGGCCTCTGCGATGCTATGTACCACAGAAAATGTGCTACTAAGAGGTCAGGTACGATCATTAAGTTGATCTTAAAACAATAGGCACGGTAGATTGACAAGCTACTTTCCCAGTCACAAAGTTTATGAATAATTATTTTAATTTAAACAGTATTCAAAATTTCATATAATTTAAATTAGTATTTAAAGGTTTATGTGGGCAATGATAAAAAAAGCCTTTACCTATCTGATCACTAGCTGTCTTGATCCCTCACAGCTACTGAACTTCAATAGCCAAAGCAGTATGGTTCCTCCTTGATTGGGGAAAATCCCTGTGGTCATCCACCACTGATATTATTGTCAACGATGGACCTAAAGTGCACCAGGGGTGACCGGGGGTAGGCTGTCAGCAGACCGCAGAAGGAAGCTAGAGATGTGTTGCTTCAGGGGATTGAAGCAGTCAGGGTATTTTCTGCCCAAAAAAATCCTCCCCACCCTCCTTACCCATCATCTGGTGGTGCAGTCCCATACTGGTATGTTCAGTGCAGTGTCTCTTCCCCATGACTGAGCTCAATATAGAGGGGGATGTGTGGCCAGCTGTATGGCACCACTAGCAGTGTCCCTGGCCTATCAGAAGAAAACAAGAGACCTTGGATAAAAGCACCCCTCAATAGTCTTGGTCTGCAGAGCAATCACCCTGCTTGCCCACTGTGAAGAAACAGTGCAAGAATAAGGTCTCATCTCTAATTTCCATATGAAAAGCCAGACAGTGGCTGTATACGTCCCTTCAAATATCTCCACTAACTTTGAGACAAAAATATCATGAAAATAAGAAACACATGAATATGATTGAAATATATATTAGCCTTGATTCATCAAGAGTTGAAAAAATTCTCATGGTAGTAAAAAATTCATTTCATAAGAAAAAAGTCAGAGAATTTCAATGTTGTTGAATCACCAGATAGAAAGACAATGAAAGTCATTGGCACTTTTTACTACAGGTAAAAGGGGGTAAAATGATCAATATTTTTAACAATGGCTTTCATAGTCGCCCTAACTGGTGATTCAAAAACAGTGACATTCTCATTTTTCTCATGATTTGAATTTTTTACTACCATGATTTTTTTTTCAACTCTCAGTAAATTAAGGCCCTTGAATGTTTTCTTGTAAGTTAAAAAAAACTGCATGATTTAGAAAGCGAGCAAATGACCATTTTTTATTTCCAAACATGTACTAGAAATCTAAAACCTTTACTAGAATAATGTTAGCTGGGAGTTGTGAGCTCATCACTATCATCCTTGCAGCTGAGGCCTGTGCCCACGTCCAGCACATTCCGTAGGGAAGCACAGGATGCGGCTGCCCCTACTGCCTATGCGAATGCTCATTTCTAAACAACGCTTTATGCCGTGCATTAGTAGCCCACTGATTGAATTCCCACATATGCTGTGGGAATGGCGGATGCCTCAGGGGCATAAGGCACTATTACTAAGATAGTGAAAATCCTGGTGATAGTGATAGGTCGACTTTACCTCTTTAAAGGGGACTTTTGAGTCTGTTTCATCACATTTACATTTAAAGGCTAACTCAAGTCAGAAATAGTATCTTCAATTTGCCAAATTGATATAATGAGTGTATGCTTTTCCATCTGTAAGGATCCAATATTACTTTTTGATCATCAAAGACAGTTGCTCAAGAGAGAAGCAATATATGTTGGAGTTTCTGAGAATCTCGTGTTAAATCAATTGCAAACAGAAAGAAGATAGGCCACATCCTCACAATAGAGCAACAAACAGTACAATATCTTATACCTCTGCTTCATCTTATACATAAAATACATTTTGGCTAGAGTTGGGTTTGAAAGGAACTGTACACCTAATGGCAACAATAAGGCAGCAAACAGCTCACCTGGCTGTACCATGTGCCTCTTCTCCATTTCCTACTCTGCAGAGTAGAAGCTGAAGCAGGGCCCCAATATCTGCCAGCCTTTCAATTTTCATTTCTCATTTCTCCAAAACCACACAAAAAAATGGTCTAACAGCCATTCTACCCCCTGGTGCTCTCAGCGTGTGTGAGCACAGCAAACCACAGTGACCCCACAGCTAACCAGTGGAGATTTTAAGATACTTTTAGATAGCTCCCAAGGTGAAAGTTATTAAGTGCCTGGGCAGGGACATTAAATTAAGTTACAGTGAAACATCTGACAAAAATAAAAATGTTAGCTCTTTGGAATACCTTCAGCCTTCCACCCACAGAGATGAACTTTCCATCTGCGATGCGATTATAGCATATGTTGCAAGACTCAAGCTTCAGTTTTCTTAGTGACAAACCTAATCAGCCTTTATGAGGAGGTAAGTTCAAGATTGGATCAGGGGGAGTCATTGGATATCATATATCTTGACTTTTTTAAAGCATTTGATACTGTGCCACATAAAAGGCTGGTACAAAAGATGAGAATGCTTGGACTGGGGGAAAACGTGTGAAGGTGGGTGGGAAATTGGCTTAATGATCGGAAGCAGAGGGTGGTTATCAATGGTACACACTCAGATTGGGTCACTGTCACTAGTGGAGTACCACAAGGGTCAGTTCTGGGACCAATTCTCTTCAATATATATATATAAATGACATTGGGTATGGATTAAACAGTAAAGTCTCAATCTTTGCAGATGATACTAAGCTGAATAAAGTAATTAAAACAAAAGAAGACAGCAGGCAGCTACAAACAGATTTAGATAAATTGGAAGCATGGGCAGTTAAATGGCAAATGAAGTTTAACACAGATAAATGTAAGGTTATGCACATGGGAAGGAGAAATCTGTGTCATGATTACACACTAAATAAAGAAACACTTGGTAAAACAACAATGGAAAAGGACCTAGGGGTTTTAGTTTACAATAAGCTCAACTGTAGTAATCAATGCCAGTCAGCTGCTGCCAAAGCAAATAGGATCATGGGGTGCATCAGGAGGGGCATAGGTGCTCATGACCAGAGCATCATTCTACCCCTGTACAAGTCACTGGTCAGACCCCATATGGAATACTATGTACAGTTCTGGGCACCTGTGCTTAAGAAGGACATATCAGAACTGGAGCGCGTTCAAAGAAGGGCAACAAAGTAAATAAAAGGAGTGCGGGGGCTAGAGTACCCTGAAAGATTGTCCAAGTTAGGTTTATTTAGTCTAGAAAAAAGACGATTGAGGGGGGATTTAATAACTATGTATAAATATATTTGGGGTCAATACAAAGATCTGTCCCACAATCTATTTATACCCCGGAGTGTAACCATAACCCAAGGGCATCCACTAAGGTTAGAGGAAAGGTGCTTTCTCCACCGACATAGAAGGGGATTCTTCTCTGTAAGAGCAGTGAGACTATGGAACTCACTGCCAGAGGAGGTAGTAATGATGGATACAGTAAAAACGTTCAAAAGTGGCCTTGATGTCTTCCTGGCATGTAATAACGTTTCCAGCTATGGCTACTAGACCACTGGAAAGAGATAAACAGGCTGAACTGGATGGACTAAAGTCTTTATTCAGCCTTACATACTATGTTACTATGTTATTGTCCAGTTGATTAGTCTGTGGAAACAGTCCGCTCATTCAAACAAAACATTTTTACGTTGTGTAACTCTATTGCTATTACATTTTATCTGAGGTAAGAGCGTATGCTTTGATAAATATGTTCATTAACTATAATTATATATATGTAGAATGTAACGTTATGACATAGCATGTTAAACAAAAGTAAGGGATCACATGGTTTATGGAAGAAAAGTATAATGCTGGTATAGCTTAAACATTTGAAAAGCGTGGGAAACTAGCCATAAATAGCATTTGAATAGCATAATGAAGATTTTCTGCAACCATCAGGATACCCACTGTCTCCACTAACTTGATTTTTTACGCTTTTTGTCCTTCCACCACACCACCCCATTACCACATTAGTATGTAACCATTCCCACGTTACCAAAATACAGAGTTACCACTCTGAGTATTGTATTAGTAGCCCAACACCATCAGACCTAAATCTTAATCCTGTTAAATCCTGTTACCAATATTCAGCCAATTTAAACTCCACCAGTGCTAAGCATAAAATGGATACAGAAAAATTACCATACTATTGTACCAGAGGTTTTACCTAGAGATGTTGGTGTACAATCACTGCCACAAAAATATGACAGGTCTTATATTGCTCCAAAAATAGGTGCTAGGGCTTATTATCAGGCTGTCTGCCAGCTGGCAAGATGGTAGTGGCAGTACAGCAGCTCAACTATAGTATGTGCACAAAGCCGGCTGGCAGCGGGTGGATTTCTGGAATTCGGCCATGTGTCTGGAATGGTGGCAGGCTCGGATAGAGCCAGCAAGATCAGACATTTCACTCCTGACAGACAAGCTTACCTGTGTGACTTGATGTGTCCTCACAGGCCCGGCAGCTGGATTATGAATTGTAAAAAAATGCTGAAAGATCCTACTAGGGCTTATTTTTTGGATTAGGTTCCTCTTAAATATCACTCTGAGCAACCTTCCATCCTTACTATGCCCCTATTTAGCTACCTTTACACAACAGTTCTATTTACCCCCCTTTCCCTAAAGCAGGTTAAGAGCCAAATCAGATGGCTCAGAGGGCAACATTTGGCCCCTGTGCTTGGTATAGTTAAGGTAACACTAGATTCATAAATAGGTACCTATTACAAAATCTATTTCCTGTGGAGTTATCTGGGTTAATGGGGTTAGTAAACTGCATCACTGCAGCATTTAGGGAAATGCATGTAAGCAATAGTTAATACAGGTTATTGCCATGTTATGAAGCACCTTTGTAATGATATAATGCTGCAGACCATACAGTTGATTGTGCTGTGTTTTGCAACATTATGTTTGTCTCTATTGTTGTAGAAGGCAAAAATAATAAAAACAAGCTACACCCTCTTGTAGAGGAGAAGCGTGTTACTGACAGCTATAGTAGCAACACTGTAATACACTATTTGGCCTTCAGTATAGTTTCATTTGCTGTGCACCCAGTTCTGGCACATGTTTCACTATTACATACACCTGTCTCAACAGAATACCTTGTGAAATGCTTTAGATATTTTTAGGGCAGTTGATTGGAAGGCATTTATTGGACAGTCAAACACTAAAAATTCTGTAAAGAATATTTGCTATATTTGGTAAAAATGGGTCTGCCATACCCATAGATATATATATGTTCAGCTTTTCACACCTTGACAGGCTATTAGACTTAAAAACAGCATATACACGTTTCAAGCTTGTAGAGGGGAGCTGATTTCTTGACATTTTTCCACTTCTAAATACACTGAGATACACCGAAACTTGTGGAAACAGCTGTATTATCCTTTTATTTATTTTTTTTATGTCATTTTTATTTATTATTTCCGATTTCAAATAAAGTAGTTGGGCATCAGGGATTGGTATTTTTTAAATGCTGACAGTTAATGAGAAGAAAGGTAAAGGTTAGTGAACTACAGACCTTCAAAATCCTGGGCCACGCTCATTTCAGGGCCCACTCAGACTCCCTAGAGGCCGTAGACTAAGCACTAGAGGGTGATTGGCAGCAATGGAGAAGGTGACAAGGACCAGAGGCTAATTAGTAGCATGTGCAATGACACATCAAAAGGGGGCCCACTGAAACATCAAAGGAAATCTTCCCTCTCCAACTTATAGTGCTTTCCTATTAGTTCCTATTCTCTATTGCTGACTTCTGGCTCGGTTGTTCTGAGTTTCAGTTGTGAAACCCCGCAGTTCGGACAGTAAATGATTCCATTCCATGATGGCATCATGATTTCATGTTGAATTCATATCATGAGGTATCATGAGTGTGGAAGCTTTAAAGTGGACCAAAATTCAAACAAAGCAAGTTTAGTAAATTGCTCTCCTAAAGTCCCCCTCTGGCAAAAACAATTTGAGAGGGCTTAACTCAATGCAGATGTTCTGGAATAACAGGATGATTTTTTGCTGCAGACCTGTCACAGACATAAGCTTGAGGGGAGAACTGTGCCAACAAAAGCTCACACCAAACAGAGAGATAAATGTCTCAGAAACTTGGACAACTTGTGTAATATGTTACATAAACCCACACACTGAATAACCAGCTGCTAAAGGGATTGTGCGTGTGTGTGTGTGTAAGCTGCAACAATGTTTCTTTATCACTGTTTTCTGCAGAATCTGGATTTACTACACAACATTCAGTCAGTGTAAACATTATGTATCTTATAAAATGATACAATTCTTTTAATTGTGCAGCAGAGCAATGAGTCATCACAGCTGATAGCTTTCTACTCAAAATAATGGAGGATTGCACTGATATGTGAGGCAATTTTGACTCGGGGGTTGGGTTTTTCATAAGCTGGACTCATGTATGTGGCAAGATGGCTGCTCCCATGCAGTTATGCAGCATAGAATCTGCCTACTGTTCCATAACATCTGCATGGAGTTAAGCCCTCTCGAATAGTTCACTGAACTTGCTTTTTTTTACTTTTGGTCCGCTTTAAGCAGATTCAAAGTAAGGTATAAGTGCATTTGTACTACATCCAGAGGTAGCTACAACTATAACAGCAACAACTTGTCACACTGGAATAAAAGGGCTCCCTAGAGACTATGAAGGGGACGCTGCTAGAGATAGCATGTAAATAGTGTTAGGAGAAGGAGAAGCAGCTGCAACAGAGAGTTCCTGTGTCATATCCACTGGAAAGAAATCATGCATAAGAATATCAGAAAACCATCTCTGTGATTTGCACTATTTTTTTAACAATAGTTGCTCTTTAATGTCTTATCCAGCAAAGCAACAGTGTGAGATTAATGTAAACTCAAAGGTCTGATTGACAAAGCTGAGTGAAAGGGAAGAGGCCATGTTGCCAGCAGCGACCATTCTTAGCCTGTCTGTCATTAATCTTGCCAAGGTGAGAAAATACAACTGCCTTCCTGCTATGACTCTTTTAATTCTTGTGAGCAGTTAACATGAATAATGAATAACATGGTACGATAGTAAAGATTTACCAGTGATAAAGCTTAGTGAGATTTGGAATGACCTGCCTGTGGATGTTTGCCATGTCTGTAAAGCAAGATCTGTGCTGTATTGAATGTATAAGTACATACAAAGGATAACTTTAAATGCCATAAAATCCTCCTTTAATGATCGCTTAAGACAAACAGCGATTGCATAGCAGCACTCATTAAAATGTAAAAAGGAATGCGGGTATTTTAGCTAATCTAAGATTTGCTGCTTCTGAGCTCTCATAAATTAAAGCATTCCTTTAAAAGGCCTCTTACAGTACTGGATCATTTCCATTCTCCTCACGGTTTTCCTGCTCTCCATACAGCATACAGATCATTAGGAAACTACGAAGCAATCAAGTAATGTGCATCTGATGAAATTATTCTCTCAGCTATAGGCTCTGCTGGTAGCATCCCCCACCACCCCCCACCTCTAACACAAAAACATAATACAGTTCTAAAGTCACCATAACCTTTACATTGCTTCTACATGTTGTTTTTGCGTGTATTCCTCAAATAGCATCATGCTTTACAAACTACAAGAAATCAGTCCCTGAAGTACCTTACAACAAATGTTCCTAGTCCACTCAAACAAGCACATACCTACACACCTCAGAGCTAATTTGGCTAGATGCCATCTAACCTATCAGTATGCTTTCCTGGATCTGGCCAGATCTCCCAGTGGAAACTTATGCAAGCACACAAAGAAGGTGTTACATTTACATCACGTATTATAGGTACAGAAAATGTAGTTCAAACAATACAAAATTGTGGCCCCAACAAAGGAGTATCCCATAGGCACAATGGAATACTCCTTTGTGGTTGCTGGGGGCCACAATTTTTCATTGTTTGTATATGTATATTTTAGGGAACCCCTTATTGGCACACTTCACCTAATTGTGTATCATCATTAGGGTGGTGCAGGAGTTATATATTGTGTAGGTTTATACAGAAAATGTAGTGCCTTAGATGGCAGCAATAAATACTGTGAAAAGTATGTGATGAATCCATGAGTACACCTTTTCTCTTATTCTATCCCACAAATAAAAATAGAAAAATACCCCTACATCAGGTAACAGGACATAACACAGTTAAACATATGCTCACTCTCTGATCACCCAATGTTTACCATGTAAGCACCTTGACAATTATATCTCTGTACGTGTGTTGTCACTAATCACAACATTTTGATAACAAACCGAATTCTTAGAAAGTTTAATGAACAGAGAAAAACATATTATAATAAGAAGAAAGAAATATCCAGCCAGGAAAAGAATATCCAGGGTGACAGGCTCTATAGATATCCCTGGATAAAACCCCTGATAGACTAAACCTATCACCCCTGGATTTTATTCCTACAAGGAGAGGAAAACCACAAGCTTGGCGCGAGTGTATAAGGGATCCCTTCTCTCATTAGCTGACGTGATTATATGTATTTTTAATATTACACAATTTTGCTATATTGCTCCTTTAAGGTAGTTTAGTGGCCACGCCCACGAGAATTACTGGGCAAGCAAGAAAAGTGCAGGATAATGGTTCTTTATTGTGGTGCCAGGCCATGCATGGCCTTTACATGTGTAAAGGCACAGGTTAAAACCCCCTATTGCTGGCCATAGTTATAGGATCTGCACACTTTATTATTCATCTAGTTATTGCAGATAGTTGACCATGTTTGTGGGCTATATACTGTAAAATGATGTTGGGACTGTCATGAGGTCAAATGCTATAGAACCTAATAGTATTGCATACTGTAACAATGACACAACCAACAGTTCCAAACATGTGCACATCAAGACTAATTTAAAACGTTTTCTCTATCCAGCACATAAGCAATTATGGACCTGATTTATCAAGCACTTGTGCCAGACATTGCCACATTGCTGCAAATTAGAGAATTTTTTCACAGTTGTGCATGTTGCTGCACTGCAAGAAACATATTTACTAAAGCAGTAGTGCTGCAGCTACATGCTGAGTAATTTAGAAATCATATTTTGCATTACTCTAATTTGCACTGAAATGGCATTGTCTGGCAGAAGTGCTTGATAAATCAGGCCCTATGATTCTGGAAGTATGTGTCACAAATCACAATTTTAATACTAAGAACAATTTGTGGGCACTAAGAGTCTTAAATGTATAATGTTTGCAGGTTTACACTAGTTACCTCTTTTTAGTGCCCTGTGTGTGTTGCATTCGGGCACATAGCAGTGAACTTAGCTATAACTCTAGCAAACAGAGCTAAAATTGTAGCATTGAACATGAGGAGAACTCACTATTTGCTGGCATTATACTGTGTTTCGCTGTATTGCAACTGGCTCAAACGGTATTTAAAAAACTGTTTGCCGCAAAATAGCGAACTGTTGCTACCTATTTTGTTAAAAAATTAAAGGAACCTTATTGAAAACATAATTTTATAGCTTATGTCAACATAGTATGGGTCTCAGAATAGATATATTATGTAGTGTCTTGGGAGTTCTTGGTTGTTTGGAAAGCCATTTATAATGATTAAAACAATGGTTCTCTAAATTACTAGTTAGCTATCTGACATTCAAGCTCAAACTATTTGGTATCAATCCACAAATGAAAGAGACATTTCAGGCATTTTAGATAAGTTAGCCTGTTTTCTGCTTGCCTCGTGCTGGCTCTCAAGGGCTACACCGCCCATTCACCAACATTTAGCATTCCCTGAAAAGCCCTATAGAACTTGCTCCCTTCTGATTATTCATTTTTCAGGGTCTCCAAAATAAATTGACTTCTGGCTCTCACATTAAAACACGCATGAATGAGTCATCATTTGTTGTTGAGGCCCTGCAGAAAAATCTTGGCAGAACAACCTTTGATCCCAATGGTGTTCGCTTCACCCAACTACGCTGAACCAGTGGCAAATATAGCAAACATGGGCGTAGTTGGCTGAACAAGGCAGATTTTTTGTTTGATAAATGAAGTGTGTTTATTGAATATCAGCAAATGTCAGGCAAATACCAACGAAGCAGTTAATAAATTAAGGCCATATTATTATTAGAAAGTTCAGGAAAATGCAAAAAACATATTATAACACTGTAATGATTGCCATGACCACCCTTTGCCCTAAAAACAGAAAATATCTCAGGGGGACCTGTAGGAACTCCATTGTGGGTAGGTTGTCTCAAAATCACCAGAACACATATCACAGTTCCACTACAGACGTTTTGCAAGCAAGTCCATGCTTTAGAATTTTTTGCTGCAGTGGGCCATTGTTTGGGGGTCAATGTCATGCTGCAGAATTATGCAGACTGATATCATGAGGTTCAGGATCTACCTTTACTTCTGAGAAATAAGAAAAATATACCATACACCAAACCTGATTTTCTGTTAGAAAAAAAATGAATGCCTTCATATCCAAGTAAAATACCAACTATAAGCCATAAAAATAGCCAAGTCAATCCAGTTTTGAAACTTCATGACTTAACTGCAAGCCATATCATGGTGCTGAAACTTTGGAAGTCCTGAGAAGCTTTTTATATAAGTAAGGATAAGTATAGGTAGATGTTATTGAGTAAATACAGAGTATATGCACTCAAGCTTACTAGGAAAACATAAGCTACGAGCTACTAGAGATTCTGTGTAAACTCAGGGCCTCTTCGCCAAAAAGTGAAGCAGGCATAAAGCCGTTAGAAGTCAGGACTGATCAACACCTAGTGTTGATCCAGGCAACAATGTGGACAATCATGGAAAAGCAGCCAATCATTACAGAACCCTCATTTTGATGTTGATAGACTTGAATTTAATAAACATACAGCTTGAAGTAGTTAGCTATAAATTATTTCTCCCCATAATCACCAGTAGACCACTTTGGACCCTTCTCCCTGATCCTTTATTACGTGTTCATGCACAAGCTAATCACTGGTTGCACCAGTTGTAATGATGACAGGATTAGCAGTTACATGTGAGAGCTATGTCTGAAGGTGGTTTGATTATTAGTTTTATGATAAAATACTAGTCCATGTTCCTTTTCCTCAACATTTTTGCCAATAAATAATGGAATTGTTGCTCAAATAACAAAAAAATTGTCTCATACAAGATCAACGCCATTATGCTGTTAGTAGCAAGGTGCTTCAAGACGCTTGGTGGCTGTCTCATGTGTTCATCTGTCAGACTTCATGGAAAGATAAAGCACAAGGACATGTTATATAGCTTCTGTTGAAATGCTGCAGTTTCTCCCAAGATAATCTATTTCCTAGACTCTATAGAAACAGAGGCTATTACAGTCTTCAGACAGTTTGATTGTGTCTGGTGTCAAACTGTCACTTAATTCCTATGGTCAACTCTGAACATTGCATGTTAATCTTTGTTGATTAACTAGAGATAAACAGGTTTCACTTGTGCCATTCAAAGGGGAGATTACACTGTCCAGTGGATGTGCATGAGCAGAATCAGATAATCCTGTTGAAGTGATGTGTATGGCTACCTTTGCATGGAACAGATAGTCATGAACATATGACTAAGGAGAACCGGATATGTTTCTGCAGTGTATAGTCTCTTCATTAGGATATTGTTTTATTAGTTATATGAAGATTTTCCATTCCACTACTCCAGCATACTTTTAGGAAGGCAGTGTAGACTTTTTGGATGTTATGTAGAAAGCTGTAGGCTATATCCGAAACAATCAGAAATATATTTGGCTGACTACTGTATATGCTTGATTGAAAATGAAGGTATGTCTCACAACACTATACTGTTGTTACCATTTTAATACAGATGGGTGACAAGCAAGCTTTCTCTATACACACACAGAAACATGGAGAACTCTTCTAGTCAGAAGTCATAAAAATAGTTTATTTTTTTTCAGCCCAACACACACATCTCTGAAAGGATGTCTGAAAAGAAGACTCTCAAGTGAGAGCTTTCTCAATGCTGGAGAACCTTGAAAATGATTAAATACACTACTTCACAATTTACCACTTCCAAGCTTATCTAATGATGCTGTTATGGCCACGAATGCTTACACGGTTTATGTAAACTGTTAATTCATTGCTTTCATGACAGCAAAGAACTTTCATTCAAAGTGCTAATTCACATAGACAATCCACTAATTTGATGCAAGTTCAAGGAATCGTCTAAAGGAATGTAATTGGAACTCTTCTGCAAAAAAAAAAAAAAAAAAAAAGCATAGTGAATTGTAAAAATTATTATATACATGTTTTACCTCCAAGGGGGCTGGTATTGGGAGTAATATCACCAGGCTCCCTCGTGGGATGGCCAACATCATCAAAAAATTCAAAGACATGATTCAGTACTTGCATTACAATACTCCTGCCATGTATGTTCAACTCCTAAACTTTAGATTCATACAGCGTGTTGCTCAACATAGCCACACACATGCTAAATGATGAGCAGACTACATAAAATCTATTTCTCTCTGATTTTTCATTAGAGTTCAATGCAGTGCACCAACTACACTACGGTATATATTGATACTCCTTACTTATGGATTAACCCTGATCCATGATCAATAAAATGATTACTGTTCCTATGGCAAGTTCCTAATACTTGCAAAAATGGTCTTTCCATTTTCTATACTATATATAATCTATATATCCCTTTTCTTTATTTATCCTGACTTGGATGCAAACTGATGCTAATCTTTTCTTACAAGTTGTTATGATCAAAGCAGCATAGAGAATTCTATGCATATATATGCTATTAAATTTATGCCCCTAGGACAGCAGCATGTTTCATAGAGAAGTAGATGTATGAGTATCTCATATATATATATATATATATATATATATATATATATATATATATGAGAGAGTTCAGCCTTTAACTGGCTTACCCACACCTCATAATACACAAAATACTCACCACTGTAATTTCCAATAGAGGGGTACAATTAAAATTGATTGCTCATCGTTTAAATAGTAATTAGTAACTGGATTCTGTTTTAGTCCAGCGAGATGTGTACTGTGACATATTGACATCAGGGAGCCAGACTTTTCTGCAGCAAGTTCGCTTCCAAAATGGGTCACGTGTACTGATTTAGTGCTTGGTAAAGAGCCTAAAAAATGATCAGTACAAGGAATGAAGGAGGAGAATTTTTATGTATTTGCATTAGTGATCTCCTGCCTGTTCCCTTCATAAGGGACTCTGCATGCTCAGATTGTAAATCAATTGCCAGCCATTGCTAGCCTACGGGAATCAGTGCGGTATCCTCAATTTCTCTGATGCCACCCATGCAGATTACATAACCTCCCCCTATGGCAATAGCAAAGCCATATAGATAATGATACCTATGCAGCAAAATAAAGAAAGGGGGCATTGACTTCAAAGAGAGTAATGTGTGCATTCATACTCGCATCCATACATGAATAAACTCTGTACATTGCATCCTTGCTGCCAATAGGTGGGGCCCACAAGCTTTCGGCCACTCACCAGTTCCTCTAAGAGGAAATCCACACACATCTCATGCTAGAGATTTTTTTCCTCCCTTTCTGTCTGCAAGCATTTGTGTCCCACAAAGGCTGATCACTGCAGCCCCAGCACATGAATGCAGCCTTTTGTAAGCATTGCTCAGTCCCCCTGCCTCTCTGAACAGTGGGTCTCCAGGCTGCGTGGAATGATGTGAGGGCAGCAGATTCCCCGAGCACATTTCATTCTACTGCACCTGTCACAAAAGCAACTCTTCAAATACAAGCTGACAGCCCATAGAGTAACATCAAACAGCATGAGCTCAGCACTGGCCAAAAAAATCAGACCCCCTAATATAGATTAATGCACAAAACAAATCAAAAGTAATGCATACCTTTACACATAATAGGCATTTAACATGCAGAAACACCTGTATGATTATCAGCATCCTTCTATGTTTGGGTAATATCTTGTGTAGACTGTACTAATATCCCCAAGAATGGCAAAGGCAATATAGATATTGACAAATGTAATGATCAGAATAGCATTTTAAATATTTAATGTTGAAATACAGCAATTGCAGTATGATGTATCATGCTCAGAGTGACACCAAGGCAATACATCTGAAGAATCTAAATGATGTAGAGAACCTTACCGATGTGGATGATTGAATCTGATCTGGAGTCTGCTCTAGTCCTGTCCCAGGATACAGTCCAAAAGACGGACAGATACATCATGGCATGCAAAATGACCATCTTCTTCACAAAAATCAGATCTTCATGAGAAGTCTGGCAACAGCATTGAGAGGAAATCAGAAATCAGAAGAGTTTAATTCCTGTGTTATTATGGG
The DNA here is from genome assembly GCA_027917425.1 of Gastrophryne carolinensis. Lineage (NCBI taxonomy): Eukaryota > Metazoa > Chordata > Amphibia > Anura > Microhylidae > Gastrophryne > Gastrophryne carolinensis. The sequence goes on from CM051234.1 coordinate 222,999,465, forward strand.
GTAGAAGATGGAGGCATTGAGGTGAGGGCAAGGGGGGGCTAAAACCGCTATGGATCAAGGAAGGGAAAAAGTCCAGAATTTGCTTCCTTTATTTTAAAGCAAAGCACAAGACTTGATCCTGGGAGTGCAATTGAAACATCCACTGGACATCCAAAGCTGAGAATCAGAATGATTTCACATGCACCGCAGAAAAATTCTCCATCAAGCTGCATATACTAGAGCAGACAAACTGCAGAAAATGACTATAATCCTAGTGCAGATCTGGCTCGCAGAATCCCATTTAGATGATCGGGGAGTAAGTAAGACACACACACATACACGAGGGCTGGCTGCACAGAGCCTTGGCTTCATACATCATTTTCAATTGAGCAATGTAGAAAAAATGTGCATGAGGATAGATCAGCAGAATCCGGCTGTAAAAGTGAAAAGATGCTGCATGTATATTCAGCTAGACAAGGGGATAAGGATGGAATCCTGATAGCATCCGGATGAAGGGAAAGCTTATCCTCAAACAGGTTGGGAGAGCAGTTTAGATGCCTCGGTAAGAGCAGACTGTCTGATGGGCATCTGTGCCGGATAACAGAATGCTCCCAGCCTTCAGCATCAGCAACGGCAGCAGCAGCAGCAGCAGCAGCAGACAGGCAACCAGCACGTTGCCTAGAAATGAATCACCTAGGAGAAGCAGGGAAATACAGCGAGGAGATAAGAGTACCATCAAAGCCAGGGAGAGAGGCAGAAACTGAGAGCTGAAGAGGCAGCTAGCTCCTCCCTCTTGTCCCTATCTGCAATGCAAGAGGACATAAGACACAGCTCCGAAGTTCGCACTTGGCCTTTGAAGGCGGAAGAGGCTATACTTGAATTATGATCGAAATATAACATGTAAAAGGACGCAGTAAAGCCACTCAGAAGAGTCAATGCAATGCTGCTCCTGGATATGAACGCAGGCCATGAAAAATGCAAATTAATTTCTCTCCACCCCAGTGGGACAATCAATGTAATTGCTTGATGCCCTCAAATATTAAAGAGCAGTACACAAATCGTGCTGATTTTACTCAATCTAGAAACAAGACAGCTTGGCTCGCCCATCTGCCTGCTCGGCTTTTTAATGAATGGTGACATTAGCAAGCGATTTAAAGTGATCACTTTTCAATATTTCCACTCGTTGTCTAACGCTAAACAGTTTTACTGTGCTGGTTTTCACAGCCAAAGGGTTAATTTGCTAAATCCCATTTTCAGATGCAGCTGGAGCACAGCTAACTATGCCTTAGAGCAGCAGTTAAAGATATTCGGGGCTTTTGTATACAACAACGGGCATGACCTTACTGCTAGCCAATGTCTTAACAAAAGATTTTTCTCTTCTTTGATTGTTCTCACTCGCCGTTAAATAATAATATGAACTATTAGCATGCAGGCTGAATTTAAAGGAAAATCCGCAGAATCAGGTTAACTTGCTACAAGCATTCAAGCGTACCGTACAAGCAAGCTGTTTTTAATGTGAACATCATTTTTTATTCAAAGCCCGAGAAATGTGACGTAACCTAAAAATGTAAGAGTGAAAAAAACGACCCTCTCTTGACATTTCCATGTCATTTGTGATTAAGTAATAATTTCTGATAAAAATTATTTCTCCAACTTTTGTTCACTTGTTATGTACTTACATTAGACTACTTTTCTGGGGCACTAACTATTCTCATGGCACCTGACTCTGTATCTATTTAAAAACTCTCTAGGGAATTTTTTTATTATAAGATCTATGTCATTATTGAGGCCAGATTGTCACACTATGAGGGTCTCTGGAGTATTTTTTATCTCTTAGTATAATCGCATTTACTAGGGTGGAACATTACCTCTACAACATTACCTCTACAGCATCTCCTGTGCTATAACTCAATAGCATGGCTCAAAATAATTATTTGTTAGGGACGTTAGATAAGCTTCAGTGACCTAGTGACTTATGTTTACAATGGTCCGATGTGCAGACACAATGCCTACCTAAGGTCTGACCTTGCTTGCTGGAAATCATGTCCGTGTAGGAGAATGATGTGTGGCCAACTGTCCCCGCTAGGGATGAGCGAATCGATCCGGACGAACCCGGATTCGATCCGAATTTCAGGAAAAATTCGTTTCGGATCGAATCCGAATTTCCCCGCGATTCGATCACTCTAAGTTTTCCTTTAACATCCATTCATTTACATTACAGGCATTCTAAGATGGCGGACGGGACATGTCTGGACATGTATCCCGCGCCAGTGCAAGCTGGGGCAGTCACATGCAGCCTATCAGCAGCCAGCAAGCCCGGTGACGTCACACAGCGGTATTTAACGGCGGCCATCTTGCTTTTCCTCATTTCTCTATTGCATTCGTGACAGACAGACAGAACGCTGTGTAGCTGAGGCAGTTAGACAGGCTGGAGACAGGGACAGACAGGGACAGGCTGGAGACAGGCAGGAGACAGGCAGGAGACAGACAGGAGACAGACAGAAAGCCAGGGAAAGGTAGGAAAAACGGAGCTGGCTGACAGGGAGATTTTTTTTTTTTCATCCAGCCTTTGTTAGCGTTTTCAGGCTGCTTATAGTAACTAACTGTGCATATATACTGAACTGATCTTAAGTCTGCTGTGAGGCATCCCATTCTGTGACTAAAGCAGCCTCTGTTTAAGACCATATAAGCATTTGCTCTTATCATATTTGAAATTAGGCCTGATAAAGACACTTTTGCTGGCCAAAGCACTACTGGACCCTGCCAGCTCGATTCCTGCCCGGGGCATCCCATTCTGTGACTACAGCAGCCTCTGTTTAAGACCATATAAGCATTTGCTCTTATCATATTTGAAATTAGCCTGATAAAGACACTTTTGCTGGCCAAAGCACTACTGGACCCTGCCAGCTCGATTCCTGCCCGGGGCATCCCATTCTGTGACTAAAGCAGCCTCTGTTTAAGACCATATAAGCATTTGCTCTTATCATATTTGAAATTAGCCTGATAAAGACACTTTTGCTGGCCAAAGCCCTACTGGACCCTGCCAGCTCGATTCCTGCCCGGGGCATCCCATTCTGTGACTACAGCAGCCTCTGTTTAAGACCATATAAGCATTTGCTCTTATCATATTTGAAATTAGCCTGATAAAGACACTTTTGCTGGCCAAAGCACTACTGGACCCTGCCAGCTCGATTCCTGCCCGGGGCATCCCATTCTGTGACTAAAGCAGCCTCTGTTTAAGACCATATAAGCATTTGCTCTTATCATATTTGAAATTAGCCTGATAAAGACACTTTTGCTGGCCAAAGCCCTACTGGACCCTGCCAGGTCCATTCCTGCCCAGGGCATTCCATTCTGTGACTACAGCAGCCTCTGTTTAAGACCATATAAGCATTTGCTCTTATCATATTTGAAATTAGGCCTGATAAAGACACTTTTGCTGGCCAAAGCACTACTGGACCCTGCCAGCTCGATTCCTGCCCGGGGCATCCCATTCTGTGACTACAGCAGCCTCTGTTTAAGACCATATAAGCATTTGCTCTTATCATATTTGAAATTAGCCTGATAAAGACACTTTTGCTGGCCAAAGCCCTACTGGACCCTGCCAGGTCCATTCCTGCCCAGGGCATCCCATTCTGTGACTAAAGCAGCCTCTGTTTAAGACCATATAAGCATTTGCTCTTATCATATTTGAAATTAGGCCTGATAAAGACACTTTTGCTGGCCAAAGCACTACTGGACCCTGCCAGCTCGATTCCTGCCCGGGGCATCCCATTCTGTGACTAAAGCAGCCTCTGTTTAAGACCATATAAGCATTTGCTCTTATCATATTTGAAATTAGCCTGATAAAGACACTTTTGCTGGCCAAAGCCCTACTGGACCCTGCCAGGTCCATTCCTGCCCAGGGCATCCCATTCTGTGACTAAAGCAGCCTCTGTTTAAGACCATATAAGCATTTGCTCTTATCATATTTGAAATTAGGCCTGATAAAGACACTTTTGCTGGCCAAAGCACTACTGGACCCTGCCAGCTCGATTCCTGCCCGGGGCATCCCATTCTGTGACTACAGCAGCCTCTGTTTAAGACCATATAAGCATTTGCTCTTATCATATTTGAAATTAGCCTGATAAAGACACTTTTGCTGGCCAAAGCACTACTGGACCCTGCCAGCTCGATTCCTGCCCGGGGCATCCCATTCTGTGACTAAAGCAGCCTCTGTTTAAGACCATATAAGCATTTGCTCTTATCATATTTGAAATTAGCCTGATAAAGACACTTTTGCTGGCCAAAGCCCTACTGGACCCTGCCAGCTCGATTCCTGCCCGGGGCATCCCATTCTGTGACTACAGCAGCCTCTGTTTAAGACCATATAAGCATTTGCTCTTATCATATTTGAAATTAGCCTGATAAAGACACTTTTGCTGGCCAAAGCACTACTGGACCCTGCCAGCTCGATTCCTGCCCGGGGCATCCCATTCTGTGACTAAAGCAGCCTCTGTTTAAGACCATATAAGCATTTGCTCTTATCATATTTGAAATTAGCCTGATAAAGACACTTTTGCTGGCCAAAGCCCTACTGGACCCTGCCAGGTCCATTCCTGCCCAGGGCATCCCATTCTGTGACTACAGCAGCCTCTGTTTAAGACCATATAAGCATTTGCTCTTATCATATTTGAAATTAGGCCTGATAAAGACACTTTTGCTGGCCAAAGCACTACTGGACCCTGCCAGCTCGATTCCTGCCCGGGGCATTCCATTCTGTGACTACAGCAGCCTCTGTTTAAGACCATATAAGCATTTGCTCTTATCATATTTGAAATTAGCCTGATAAAGACACTTTTGCTGGCCAAAGCCCTACTGGACCCTGCCAGGTCCATTCCTGCCCAGGGCATCCCATTCTGTGACTAAAGCAGCCTCTGTTTAAGACCATATAAGCATTTGCTCTTATCATATTTGAAATTAGGCCTGATAAAGACACTTTTGCTGGCCAAAGCACTACTGGACCCTGCCAGCTCGATTCCTGCCCGGGGCATCCCATTCTGTGACTAAAGCAGCCTCTGTTTAAGACCATATAAGCATTTGCTCTTATCATATTTGAAATTAGCCTGATAAAGACACTTTTGCTGGCCAAAGCCCTACTGGACCCTGCCAGGTCCATTCCTGCCCAGGGCATCCCATTCTGTGACTAAAGCAGCCTCTGTTTAAGACCATATAAGCATTTGCTCTTATCATATTTGAAATTAGGCCTGATAAAGACACTTTTGCTGGCCAAAGCCCTACTGGACCCTGCCAGCTCGATTCCTGCCCGGGGCATCCCATTCTGTGACTACAGCAGCCTCTGTTTAAGACCATATAAGCATTTGCTCTTATCATATTTGAAATTAGCCTGATAAAGACACTTTTGCTGGCCAAAGCACTACTGGACCCTGCCAGCTCGATTCCTGCCCGGGGCATCCCATTCTGTGACTACAGCAGCCTCTGTTTAAGACCATATAAGCATTTGCTCTTATCATATTTGAAATTAGCCTGATAAAGACACTTTTGCTGGCCAAAGCCCTACTGGACCCTGCCAGGTCCATTCCTGCCCAGGGCATCCCATTCTGTGACTAAAGCAGCCTCTGTTTAAGACCATATAAGCATTTGCTCTTATCATATTTGAAATTAGGCCTGATAAAGACACTTTTGCTGGCCAAAGCACTACTGGACCCTGCCAGCTCGATTCCTGCCCGGGGCATCCCATTCTGTGACTACAGCAGCCTCTGTTTAAGACCATATAAGCATTTGCTCTTATCATATTTGAAATTAGCCTGATAAAGACACTTTTGCTGGCCAAAGCCCTACTGGACCCTGCCAGGTCCATTCCTGCCCAGGGCATCCCATTCTGTGACTAAAGCAGCCTCTGTTTAAGACCATATAAGCATTTGCTCTTATCATATTTGAAATTAGGCCTGATAAAGACACTTTTGCTGGCCAAAGCACTACTGGACCCTGCCAGCTCGATTCCTGCCCGGGGCATCCCATTCTGTGACTACAGCAGCCTCTGTTTAAGACCATATAAGCATTTGCTCTTATCATATTTGAAATTAGCCTGATAAAGACACTTTTGCTGGCCAAAGCACTACTGGACCCTGCCAGCTCGATTCCTGCCCGGGGCATCCCATTCTGTGACTAAAGCAGCCTCTGTTTAAGACCATATAAGCATTTGCTCTTATCATATTTGAAATTAGCCTGATAAAGACACTTTTGCTGGCCAAAGCCCTACTGGACCCTGCCAGCTCGATTCCTGCCCGGGGCATCCCATTCTGTGACTACAGCAGCCTCTGTTTAAGACCATATAAGCATTTGCTCTTATCATATTTGAAATTAGCCTGATAAAGACACTTTTGCTGGCCAAAGCACTACTGGACCCTGCCAGCTCGATTCCTGCCCGGGGCATCCCATTCTGTGACTAAAGCAGCCTCTGTTTAAGACCATATAAGCATTTGCTCTTATCATATTTGAAATTAGCCTGATAAAGACACTTTTGCTGGCCAAAGCCCTACTGGACCCTGCCAGGTCCATTCCTGCCCAGGGCATCCCATTCTGTGACTACAGCAGCCTCTGTTTAAGACCATATAAGCATTTGCTCTTATCATATTTGAAATTAGGCCTGATAAAGACACTTTTGCTGGCCAAAGCACTACTGGACCCTGCCAGCTCGATTCCTGCCCGGGGCATCCCATTCTGTGACTACAGCAGCCTCTGTTTAAGACCATATAAGCATTTGCTCTTATCATATTTGAAATTAGCCTGATAAAGACACTTTTGCTGGCCAAAGCCCTACTGGACCCTGCCAGGTCCATTCCTGCCCAGGGCATCCCATTCTGTGACTAAAGCAGCCTCTGTTTAAGACCATATAAGCATTTGCTCTTATCATATTTGAAATTAGGCCTGATAAAGACACTTTTGCTGGCCAAAGCACTACTGGACCCTGCCAGCTCGATTCCTGCCCGGGGCATCCCATTCTGTGACTAAAGCAGCCTCTGTTTAAGACCATATAAGCATTTGCTCTTATCATATTTGAAATTAGCCTGATAAAGACACTTTTGCTGGCCAAAGCCCTACTGGACCCTGCCAGGTCCATTCCTGCCCAGGGCATCCCATTCTGTGACTAAAGCAGCCTCTGTTTAAGACCATATAAGCATTTGCTCTTATCATATTTGAAATTAGGCCTGATAAAGACACTTTTGCTGGCCAAAGCCCTACTGGACCCTGCCAGCTCGATTCCTGCCCGGGGCATCCCATTCTGTGACTACAGCAGCCTCTGTTTAAGACCATATAAGCATTTGCTCTTATCATATTTGAAATTAGCCTGATAAAGACACTTTTGCTGGCCAAAGCACTACTGGACCCTGCCAGCTCGATTCCTGCCCGGGGCATCCCATTCTGTGACTAAAGCAGCCTCTGTTTAAGACCATATAAGCATTTGCTCTTATCATATTTGAAATTAGCCTGATAAAGACACTTTTGCTGGCCAAAGCCCTACTGGACCCTGCCAGGTCCATTCCTGCCCAGGGCATCCCATTCTGTGACTAAAGCAGCCTCTGTTTAAGACCATATAAGCATTTGCTCTTATCATATTTGAAATTAGGCCTGATAAAGACACTTTTGCTGGCCAAAGCACTACTGGACCCTGCCAGCTCGATTCCTGCCCGGGGCATCCCATTCTGTGACTACAGCAGCCTCTGTTTAAGACCATATAAGCATTTGCTCTTATCATATTTGAAATTAGCCTGATAAAGACACTTTTGCTGGCCAAAGCCCTACTGGACCCTGCCAGGTCCATTCCTGCCCAGGGCATCCCATTCTGTGACTAAAGCAGCCTCTGTTTAAGACCATATAAGCATTTGCTCTTATCATATTTGAAATTAGGCCTGATAAAGACACTTTTGCTGGCCAAAGCACTACTGGACCCTGCCAGCTCGATTCCTGCCCGGGGCATCCCATTCTGTGACTAAAGCAGCCTCTGTTTAAGACCATATAAGCATTTGCTCTTATCATATTTGAAATTAGCCTGATAAAGACACTTTTGCTGGCCAAAGCCCTACTGGACCCTGCCAGGTCCATTCCTGCCCAGGGCATCCCATTCTGTGACTAAAGCAGCCTCTGTTTAAGACCATATAAGCATTTGCTCTTATCATATTTGAAATTAGGCCTGATAAAGACACTTTTGCTGGCCAAAGCCCTACTGGACCCTGCCAGCTCGATTCCTGCCCGGGGCATCCCATTCTGTGACTACAGCAGCCTCTGTTTAAGACCATATAAGCATTTGCTCTTATCATATTTGAAATTAGCCTGATAAAGACACTTTTGCTGGCCAAAGCCCTACTGGACCCTGCCAGGTCCATTCCTGCCCAGGGCATCCCATTCTGTGACTAAAGCAGCCTCTGTTTAAGACCATATAAGCATTTGCTCTTATCATATTTGAAATTAGGCCTGATAAAGACACTTTTGCTGGCCAAAGCACTACTGGACCCTGCCAGCTCGATTCCTGCCCGGGGCATCCCATTCTGTGACTACAGCAGCCTCTGTTTAAGACCATATAAGCATTTGCTCTTATCATATTTGAAATTAGCCTGATAAAGACACTTTTGCTGGCCAAAGCCCTACTGGACCCTGCCAGGTCCATTCCTGCCCAGGGCATCCCATTCTGTGACTAAAGCAGCCTCTGTTTAAGACCATATAAGCATTTGCTCTTATCATATTTGAAATTAGGCCTGATAAAGACACTTTTGCTGGCCAAAGCACTACTGGACCCTGCCAGCTCGATTCCTGCCCGGGGCATCCCATTCTGTGACTAAAGCAGCCTCTGTTTAAGACCATATAAGCATTTGCTCTTATCATATTTGAAATTAGCCTGATAAAGACACTTTTGCTGGCCAAAGCCCTACTGGACCCTGCCAGGTCCATTCCTGCCCAGGGCATCCCATTCTGTGACTAAAGCAGCCTCTGTTTAAGACAATATAAGCATTTGCTCTTATCATATTTGAAATTAGGCCTGATAAAGACACTTTTGCTGGCCAAAGCCCTACTGGACCCTGCCAGCTCGATTCCTGCCCGGGGCATCCCATTCTGTGACTACAGCAGCCTCTGTTTAAGACCATATAAGCATTTGCTCTTATCATATTTGAAATTAGCCTGATAAAGACACTTTTGCTGGCCAAAGCACTACTGGACCCTGCCAGCTCGATTCCTGCCCGGGGCATCCCATTCTGTGACTAAAGCAGCCTCTGTTTAAGACCATATAAGCATTTGCTCTTATCATATTTGAAATTAGCCTGATAAAGACACTTTTGCTGGCCAAAGCCCTACTGGACCCTGCCAGGTCCATTCCTGCCCAGGGCATCCCATTCTGTGACTAAAGCAGCCTCTGTTTAAGACCATATAAGCATTTGCTCTTATCATATTTGAAATTAGGCCTGATAAAGACACTTTTGCTGGCCAAAGCACTACTGGACCCTGCCAGCTCGATTCCTGCCCGGGGCATCCCATTCTGTGACTACAGCAGCCTCTGTTTAAGACCATATAAGCATTTGCTCTTATCATATTTGAAATTAGCCTGATAAAGACACTTTTGCTGGCCAAAGCCCTACTGGACCCTGCCAGGTCCATTCCTGCCCAGGGCATCCCATTCTGTGACTAAAGCAGCCTCTGTTTAAGACCATATAAGCATTTGCTCTTATCATATTTGAAATTAGGCCTGATAAAGACACTTTTGCTGGCCAAAGCACTACTGGACCCTGCCAGCTCGATTCCTGCCCGGGGCATCCCATTCTGTGACTAAAGCAGCCTCTGTTTAAGACCATATAAGCATTTGCTCTTATCATATTTGAAATTAGCCTGATAAAGACACTTTTGCTGGCCAAAGCCCTACTGGACCCTGCCAGGTCCATTCCTGCCCAGGGCATCCCATTCTGTGACTAAAGCAGCCTCTGTTTAAGACCATATAAGCATTTGCTCTTATCATATTTGAAATTAGGCCTGATAAAGACACTTTTGCTGGCCAAAGCCCTACTGGACCCTGCCAGCTCGATTCCTGCCCGGGGCATCCCATTCTGTGACTACAGCAGCCTCTGTTTAAGACCATATAAGCATTTGCTCTTATCATATTTGAAATTAGCCTGATAAAGACACTTTTGCTGGCCAAAGCCCTACTGGACCCTGCCAGGTCCATTCCTGCCCAGGGCATCCCATTCTGTGACTAAAGCAGCCTCTGTTTAAGACCATATAAGCATTTGCTCTTATCATATTTGAAATTAGGCCTGATAAAGACACTTTTGCTGGCCAAAGCACTACTGGACCCTGCCAGCTCGATTCCTGCCCGGGGCATCCCATTCTGTGACTACAGCAGCCTCTGTTTAAGACCATATAAGCATTTGCTCTTATCATATTTGAAATTAGCCTGATAAAGACACTTTTGCTGGCCAAAGCCCTACTGGACCCTGCCAGGTCCATTCCTGCCCAGGGCATCCCATTCTGTGACTAAAGCAGCCTCTGTTTAAGACCATATAAGCATTTGCTCTTATCATATTTGAAATTAGGCCTGATAAAGACACTTTTGCTGGCCAAAGCACTACTGGACCCTGCCAGCTCGATTCCTGCCCGGGGCATCCCATTCTGTGACTAAAGCAGCCTCTGTTTAAGACCATATAAGCATTTGCTCTTATCATATTTGAAATTAGCCTGATAAAGACACTTTTGCTGGCCAAAGCCCTACTGGACCCTGCCAGGTCCATTCCTGCCCAGGGCATCCCATTCTGTGACTAAAGCAGCCTCTGTTTAAGACCATATAAGCATTTGCTCTTATCATATTTGAAATTAGGCCTGATAAAGACACTTTTGCTGGCCAAAGCACTACTGGACCCTGCCAGCTCGATTCCTGCCCGGGGCATCCCATTCTGTGACTAAAGCAGCCTCTGTTTAAGACCATATAAGCATTTGCTCTTATCATATTTGAAATTAGCCTGATAAAGACACTTTTGCTGGCCAAAGCCCTACTGGACCCTGCCAGGTCCATTCCTGCCCAGGGCATCCCATTCTGTGACTAAAGCAGCCTCTGTTTAAGACCATATAAGCATTTGCTCTTATCATATTTGAAATTAGCCTGATAAAGACACTTTTGCTGGCCAAAGCCCTACTGGACCCTGCCAGGTCCATTCCTGCCCAGGGCATCCCATTCTGTGACTACAGCAGCCTCTGTTTAAGACCATATAAGCATTTGCTCTTATCATATTTGAAATTAGCCTGATAAAGACACTTTTGCTGGCCAAAGCACTACTGGACCCTGCCAGCTCGATTCCTGCCCGGGGCATCCCATTCTGTGACTAAAGCAGCCTCTGTTTAAGACCATATAAGCATTTGCTCTTATCATATTTGAAATTAGCCTGATAAAGACACTTTTGCTGGCCAAAGCCCTACTGGACCCTGCCAGGTCCATTCCTGCCCAGGGCATCCCATTCTGTGACTACAGCAGCCTCTGTTTAAGACCATATAAGCATTTGCTCTTATCATATTTGAAATTAGCCTGATAAAGACACTTTTGCTGGCCAAAGCACTACTGGACCCTGCCAGCTCGATTCCTGCCCGGGGCATCCCATTCTGTGACTACAGCAGCCTCTGTTTAAGACCATATAAGCATTTGCTCTTATCATATTTGAAATTAGCCTGATAAAGACACTTTTGCTGGCCAAAGCACTACTGGACCCTGCCAGCTCGATTCCTGCCCGGGGCATCCCATTCTGTGACTACAGCAGCCTCTGTTTAAGACCATATAAGCATTTGCTCTTATCATATTTGAAATTAGCCTGATAAAGACACTTTTGCTGGCCAAAGCCCTACTGGACCCTGCCAGGTCCATTCCTGCCCAGGGCATCCCATTCTGTGACTAAAGCAGCCTCTGTTTAAGACCATATAAGCATTTGCTCTTATCATATTTGAAATTAGGCCTGATAAAGACACTTTTGCTGGCCAAAGCACTACTGGACCCTGCCAGCTCGATTCCTGCCCGGGGCATCCCATTCTGTGACTACAGCAGCCTCTGTTTAAGACCATATAAGCATTTGCTCTTATCATATTTGAAATTAGCCTGATAAAGACACTTTTGCTGGCCAAAGCCCTACTGGACCCTGCCAGGTCCATTCCTGCCCAGGGCATCCCATTCTGTGACTAAAGCAGCCTCTGTTTAAGACCATATAAGCATTTGCTCTTATCATATTTGAAATTAGCCTGATAAAGACACTTTTGCTGGCCAAAGCACTACTGGACCCTGCCAGCTCGATTCCTGCCCGGGGCATCCCATTCTGTGACTACAGCAGCCTCTGTTTAAGACCATATAAGCATTTGCTCTTATCATATTTGAAATTAGCCTGATAAAGACACTTTTGCTGGCCAAAGCACTACTGGACCCTGCCAGGTCGATTCCTGCCCAGGGCATCCCATTCTGTGACTAAAGCAGCCTCTGTTTAAGACCATATAAGCATTTGCTCTTATCATATTTGAAATTAGCCTGATAAAGACACTTTTGCTGGCCAAAGCCCTACTGGACCCTGCCAGGTCCATTCCTGCCCAGGGCATCCCATTCTGTGACTACAGCAGCCTCTGTTTAAGACCATATAAGCATTTGCTCTTATCATATTTGAAATTAGCCTGATAAAGACACTTTTGCTGGCCAAAGCCCTACTGGACCCTGCCAGGTCCATTCCTGCCCAGGGCATCCCATTCTGTGACTACAGCAGCCTCTGTTTAAGACCATATAAGCATTTGCTCTTATCATATTTGAAATTAGCCTGATAAAGACACTTTTGCTGGCCAAAGCACTACTGGACCCTGCCAGCTCGATTCCTGCCCGGGGCATCCCATTCTGTGACTACAGCAGCCTCTGTTTAAGACCATATAAGCATTTGCTCTTATCATATTTGAAATTAGCCTGATAAAGACACTTTTGCTGGCCAAAGCACTACTGGACCCTGCCAGCTCGATTCCTGCCCGGGGCATCCCATTCTGTGACTACAGCAGCCTCTGTTTAAGACCATATAAGCATTTGCTCTTATCATATTTGAAATTAGCCTGATAAAGACACTTTTGCTGGCCAAAGCCCTACTGGACCCTGCCAGGTCCATTCCTGCCCAGGGCATCCCATTCTGTGACTACAGCAGCCTCTGTTTAAGACCATATAAGCATTTGCTCTTATCATATTTGAAATTAGCCTGATAAAGACACTTTTGCTGGCCAAAGCACTACTGGACCCTGCCAGCTCGATTCCTGCCCGGGGCATCCCATTCTGTGACTACAGCAGCCTCTGTTTAAGACCATATAAGCATTTGCTCTTATCATATTTGAAATTAGCCTGATAAAGACACTTTTGCTGGCCAAAGCACTACTGGACCCTGCCAGCTCGATTCCTGCCCGGGGCATCCCATTCTGTGACTACAGCAGCCTCTGTTTAAGACCATATAAGCATTTGCTCTTATCATATTTGAAATTAGCCTGATAAAGACACTTTTGCTGGCCAAAGCCCTACTGGACCCTGCCAGGTCCATTCCTGCCCAGGGCATCCCATTCTGTGACTAAAGCAGCCTCTGTTTAAGACCATATAAGCATTTGCTCTTATCATATTTGAAATTAGGCCTGATAAAGACACTTTTGCTGGCCAAAGCACTACTGGACCCTGCCAGCTCGATTCCTGCCCGGGGCATCCCATTCTGTGACTACAGCAGCCTCTGTTTAAGACCATATAAGCATTTGCTCTTATCATATTTGAAATTAGCCTGATAAAGACACTTTTGCTGGCCAAAGCCCTACTGGACCCTGCCAGGTCCATTCCTGCCCAGGGCATCCCATTCTGTGACTAAAGCAGCCTCTGTTTAAGACCATATAAGCATTTGCTCTTATCATATTTGAAATTAGCCTGATAAAGACACTTTTGCTGGCCAAAGCACTACTGGACCCTGCCAGCTCGATTCCTGCCCGGGGCATCCCATTCTGTGACTACAGCAGCCTCTGTTTAAGACCATATAAGCATTTGCTCTTATCATATTTGAAATTAGCCTGATAAAGACACTTTTGCTGGCCAAAGCACTACTGGACCCTGCCAGGTCGATTCCTGCCCAGGGCATCCCATTCTGTGACTAAAGCAGCCTCTGTTTAAGACCATATAAGCATTTGCTCTTATTATATTTATATTATAAGACACTTTTGCTGGGCATAGGCTTACTGCTGCCTGCCAGGTGCACTTCTGTTGAGGCATCCCATTCTGTAACATAGCATACCCCTCTTTATTTACACTAAGCAGCTCTCTTATTTACACTAAGCAGGCCTGTTGGAGGCTGAGTGTTACTGCTCACTTTTGGTGTGCATTATATTCTGTTTTATATAGACCCACTGCTGCCTGGGGGTTCTTAAAATATCACCTACTACCACGCCAGTTAGACTATGTCGGGCAGACAAGTGCCTGGAAGTGAAAAGAGGAGTGGCAGAGGCCAAGATTCCGCAGGCAGAGCTCGCATCAGACTGGGGGCCAGTAGCAGCAGGAGTCACGCTGAGAGACCTAATCTGCCAGTATCTGCTAGCGGTCGGGTCTCCACCAGTAACGCATCTGCCGTGGTAGATTGGCTGACGCGCTCATCAACAACATCATCACAACTTACATCTGAGACCCCCAGTCTAGGGTCGGTAGGTTCCTCTGACACAACCCTGAGTTGGCATGCCCCGAGAGCAGTCCCTGTCCTCCCATTGCCTCTGTCCTACGCCGTTCCCTCCCCCAGCGACGTATCCTATGCTTTGGGTTCAGCTCCACTCTTTAGTGAGGAGGACGATCAGATACAGGAGGACAGTCAGCAGCTACTGCCCAGCCAAGAAATGGAGGTGGCTTCTTTAGCTAGGCAGACAAATAGTGATGTGGACAGTGTCGTGGGTGCTGCGAGCGTTCCAGCTCCTGCGCCAGACACTGTTGACGAATCCACGAACATCAGTGACGTACAGCCACAACCCGGTGATGATGATGATGATGACGATGAAGCCGATCGCACTTGGGAGCCGGGTGATGAAGGGGCTTCATCGTCATCATCAGGAGAAGAGGGGCGCAGGTTGCCCCGGAGTCAGCAGCTGAGGCAGCAAGGTGGTAGCAGTCAGCATGGGGGCACAATTCCAAAGGCTGGAGCCGGCCGGGGCCGGGGCCGGGGTAGAGCACCTGCTGTGCGGCAGTCTACCTTATCGGGAGGTAGTGGAGCAGGGGTTCCTGGAGTTGGCAACAGCAGCAGTGAATCAGTGAGGCCAGGGGGTGGGAAAAGTAGCTACTCGGCAGTGTGGCAGTTTTTCCTGAGGCATCCGCAGGAGGGTAACATGGCCACATGCAAGATATGTAGGCAAAAGGTGAAGCGTGGCCAGGGTCCAAATGTTGGCACCACGGCCCTGCGTCAACATATGATGCGTCACCATAAAACGACCTGGGAGAACCGAGGCTCCCAAGGGGTGGTCCAGTCTGCTTCCTCACCAAGTGAGCTCCCAATTTCTGCCAGCCAAGGCTCCAGCACCTCAGCCGAAGGCAGCTGTGCGTCACACCCATCCTCTGTCGCTCCTGCTCCTCCTCCTCCTCCTCCAAGTCATGCATCCCGCCAGCAATCCATCAGCGAAGCCATGTCCAAGAGACAGCAGTATGCGCCCACTCATCCTACGGCGCAGAAGCTGAATGTGCTCCTGTCCAAGTTGCTGGTGCTGCAGTCGCTCCCTTTTCAGGTGGTGGAATCTGCACCTTTCAGAGAACTGATGGCTTGTGCCGAGCCGAGGTGGAGAGTCCCAAGCCGTCATTTCTTTGCCAAGAAGGCAGTACCAGCGCTGCACACTTTTGTTGAACAGAAGGTGGGCCAGTCCTTGAGCCTGTCGGTGTGTAGCAAAATACATGGCAGCGCCGACATCTGGAGCTGTAACTACGGTCAGGGGCAGTACATGTCGTTTACGGCCCACTGGGTGAATGTGGTCCCTTTGCAGCAGCAACTTGGACAGGTCACGCCGCTTCGGCCTCCGCGCTCTCTGCCCATTGGGCCTGTGACACCGTGTGACTCGGCCTCCTCATCCTCCGCCATCTCCTCACCCTCCACTGTAGGCTCAAGTCTCAGTGCCCCTCCAGTCTACCATGTGTGCAGGGCACGGAGGTGTCACGCAGTGCTTCACATGGTTTGTCTTGGCGAACGGAGTCACACAGGGGAGGAACTGCTTAAATGTATTCATCAGGAAATCCAAACATGGCTTACTCCGAGAAAACTTAAAATGGGAATCATGGTTACCGACAATGGGAAGAACATTTTGTCTGCGCTGCGCCAAGGAAGCCTGACCCATGCCCCCTGCATGGCTCACGTCTTCAATCTGGTTGTCAAGCGGTTTCTGAAGTGTTCCCCCCATCTGCAGGACATCCTAACAACTTCACGGAAACTTTGCATGCACTTCAGCCACTCCTACACCGCCAAACACACCCTTCTTGAGCTACAGCGTCAGAATGGTATCCCCCAACATAGTCTGATTTGCGATGTTTCCACCCGTTGGAATTCCACCCTTCACATGTTGGACCGATTATATGAACAGAGAAAAGCCATCACGGATTTCCTGATGATCCAAGCAGATAGGGGGACTCCCCTGTGTAACTTCAATGTCAACCAGTGGCAGCTCATACGTGACACCTGCCGTTTGCTCAGGCCCTTTGAGGAAGCCACTTTATTTGTCAGTCGGCAGGATTACGGGATGAACGACGTGATTCCACTGCTTCATGTACTACAGCACATGTTGGAAACCATGGCTGGTCAGGGCACTGGAGACATGGCGTTTACATCTTACGGCCACATGAACCCCCTTGGAGCTGAACTGGAGGAGGAGGAGGAGGAAGAGGAGGAGGAGGAGTTGCCCAGCGAAACACAGTTTAGGCTTGGCGAAATGGCTGGTTTATCTAGTCAGCGGACAGGAGAGGAGGAGCAGGAGCAGCCAGAGGAGCTAGAGGTTTTTGAGGAAGGAGAGACAGAGGACCCGGGCACACCGTGGCAGTATGCAGTGGAGATGGAGACAGGTAGTCCATCCGAGTCACTTGCGCAAATGGCACGAAGCATGCTCACATGCTTGCGTAGTGACCCCAGAATTGTTTCCATCTGTCGGCGGGATGACTTCTGGCTGTCCACCTTATTGGACCCTCGCTTCCGGCACAAAATGGGGGCATTTTTTAAACCCACCGAGAGGGAGGACAAACTCAACTACTACAAAGACATTCTACGTAGGCAGTTGGCCGATGCCTATCTGCGCCATGGTCCATACTCTCGCAGGTCTGACTCGAGGGGACCTCTGCGCTCACCTTCCACTGCCATGGCCGCTGGGGGGGTTGGCAGCAGCAGCAGCAGAAGCTCCATCAGCAGCAGCAGCCTCAGTCTTCAGTCGCTAATGAGTAGCTTTCTACACCCGCATAGTGAGGCTACTCATGAGCAGCAGGAAGACCTGGAGCAGGACCTGAACCAGCAGGTCATGTCATACTTTGACATGACCATGCCAACACACCTTGAGGATCCGCTGGACTTCTGGGCAGCCAAACTTGATTTGTGGCCGCAACTAGCAGAGTTTGCCCTGGAAAAGCTGTCCTGCCCGGCAAGTAGCGTGCCATCTGAGCGGGTGTTTAGTGCGGCGGGGGCCATAGTTACGGCGAGGAGAACTCGTCTGTCAACTAAAAATGTGGAGAGACTCACCTTTGTCAAAATGAATCAGGGATGGATCAGCCAGGATTTCCACCCACCAATGCCTGATGCATGCGACTAGATTCAGCATGGTGCCACGTTTTACACTTTCCAAATGGTGCAAAACATATTTATGTCTTTAGGCCATTTTTTGGGCTCCTGCTGCTGCTACTGTCAACTCCTGCCAACTCCAGGGTGTGATTCATCCAATTTTTGGGCTCCTGAGGCCAACTCCAGTGTATATTTGGGCTCCTGCTGCTGCTGCTGCCAACTTCTGCCAACTCCAGGGTGTGATTCATCCAATTTTTGGGCTCCTGAGGCCAACTCCAGTGTATATTTGGGCTCCTGCTGCTGCTACTGTCAACTCCTGCCAACTCCAGGGTGTGATTCATCCAATTTTTGGGCTCCTGAAGCCAACTCCAGTGTATATTTGGGCTCCTGCTGCTGCTGCTGCCAACTTCTGCCAACTCCAGGGTGTGATTCATCCAATTTTTGGGCTCCTGAAGCCAACTCCAGTGTATATTTGGGCTCCTGCTGCTGCTGCTGCTGCCAACTCCTGCCAACTCCAGGGTGTGATTCATCCAATTTTTGGGCTCCTGAGGCCAACTCCAGTGTATATTTGGGCTCCTGCTGCTGCTGCTGCCAACTTCTGCCAACTCCAGGGTGTGATTCATCCAATTTTTGGGCTCCTGAGGCCAACTCCAGTGTATATTTGGGCTCCTGCTGCTGCTACTGTCAACTTCTGCCAACTCCAGGGTGTGATTCATCCAATTTTTGGGCTCCTGAAGCCAACTCCAGTGTATATTTGGGCTCCTGCTGCTGCTACTGTCAACTCCTGCCAACTCCAGGGTGTGATTCATCCAATTTTTGGGCTCCTGAGGCCAACTCCAGTGTATATTTGGGCTCCTGCTGCTGCTACTGTCAACTCCTGCCAACTCCAGGGTGTGATTCATCCAATTTTTGGGCTCCTGAGGCCAACTCCAGTGTATATTTGGGCTCCTGCTGCTGCTACTGTCAACTCCTGCCAACTCCAGGGTGTGATTCATCCAATTTTTGGGCTCCTGAAGCCAACTCCAGTGTATATTTGGGCTCCTGCTGCTGCTGCTGCCAACTTCTGCCAACTCCAGGGTGTGATTCATCCAATTTTTGGGCTCCTGAAGCCAACTCCAGTGTATATTTGGGCTCCTGCTGCTGCTGCTGCCAACTTCTGCCAACTCCAGGGTGTGATTCATCCAATTTTTGGGCTCCTGAGGCCAACTCCAGTGTATATTTGGGCTCCTGCTGCTGCTGCTGCCAACTTCTGCCAACTCCAGGGTGTGATTCATCCAATTTTTGGGCTCCTGAGGCCAACTCCAGTGTATATTTGGGCTCCTGCTGCTGCTACTGTCAACTTCTGCCAACTCCAGGGTGTGATTCATCCAATTTTTGGGCTCCTGAGGCCAACTCCAGTGTATATTTGGGCTCCTGCTGCTGCTACTGTCAACTCCTGCCAACTCCAGGGTGTGATTCATCCAATTTTTGGGCTCCTGAAGCCAACTCCAGTGTATATTTGGGCTCCTGCTGCTGCTGCTGCCAACTTCTGCCAACTCCAGGGTGTGATTCATCCAATTTTTGGGCTCCTGAAGCCAACTCCAGTGTATATTTGGGCTCCTGCTGCTGCTACTGTCAACTCCTGCCAACTCCAGGGTGTGATTCATCCAATTTTTGGGCTCCTGAAGCCAACTCCAGTGTATATTTGGGCTCCTGCTGCTGCTGCTGTCAACTCCTGCCAACTCCAGGGTGTGATTCATCCAATTTTTGGGCTCCTGAAGCCAACTCCAGTGTATATTTGGGCTCCTGCTGCTGCTGCTGCCAACTCCTGCCAACTCCAGGGTGTGATTCATCCAATTTTTGGGCTCCTGAAGCCAACTCCAGTGTATATTTGGGCTCCTGCTGCTGCTGCTGCCAACTTCTGCCAACTCCAGGGTGTGATTCATCCAATTTTTGGGCTCCTGAAGCCAACTCCAGTGTATATTTGGGCTCCTGCTGCTGCTGCTGCCAACTCCTGCCAACTCCAGGGTGTGATTCATCCAATTTTTGGGCTCCTGAGGCCAACTCCAGTGTATATTTGGGCTCCTGCTGCTGCTACTGTCAACTTCTGCCAACTCCAGGGTGTGATTCATCCAATTTTTGGGCTCCTGAAGCCAACTCCAGTGTATATTTGGGCTCCTGCTGCTGCTACTGTCAACTCCTGCCAACTCCAGGGTGTGATTCATCCAATTTTTGGGCTCCTGAGGCCAACTCCAGTGTATATTTGGGCTCCTGCTGCTGCTACTGTCAACTCCTGCCAACTCCAGGGTGTGATTCATCCAATTTTTGGGCTCCTGAAGCCAACTCCAGTGTATATTTGGGCTCCTGCTGCTGCTACTGTCAACTCCTGCCAACTCCAGGGTGTGATTCATCCAATTTTTGGGCTCCTGAGGCCAACTCCAGTGTATATTTGGGCTCCTGCTGCTGCTACTGTCAACTCCTGCCAACTCCAGGGTGTGATTCATCCAATTTTTGGGCTCCTGAAGCCAACTCCAGTGTATATTTGGGCTCCTGCTGCTGCTACTGTCAACTCCTGCCAACTCCAGGGTGTGATTCATCCAATTTTTGGGCTCCTGAAGCCAACTCCAGTGTATATTTGGGCTCCTGCTGCTGCTGCTGCTGCCAACTTCTGCTGCCGACTTCTGCCAACTCCAGGGTGTGATTCATCCAATTTTTGGGCTCCTGAGGCCAACTCCAGTGTATATTTGGGCTCCTTCTGCCCCTCATAGTGATGCCACTTCAACTCTCTGCAATTGTGCCGCTCTGCGATTCTATTAGCGATGCCTCTGATCTGCATGTGATATTTCTTCAAAGTATTATTTAACTAACCCAGCACGCATCCTGTGCGTGTTACAGCAAGGCTGAATGGTTTACAACCCTATTGAGGCTGTAGGAGGCTCAGAAATAGCCGTTTTTAATAGCGATTCGTCGCGAATTTATTCGGGTCGAAACGATTTTTGTCGGAAAATTCGGCGAATCAGTCGAATCGAATTTTTCAAAAGTTCGCTCATCTCTAGTCCCCGCCCTAGAGTCTTCATTGGTGTTGCCATATACTTGCCTAGGGATTAGAGCATCCCTAACACTCCTCCATCCGGCATACCTGACTGGTGGCAGGTGCGCGCAGCAGGAGGCAGATCTAGGTTAAGGGATGTGGTCCGTTCTGGGGGGGGGGGGGGGGGCTGGGTTTTTGTCTGCTATGAAGAGGAACAAAGCTTAAGATTTCCACTCTCCAAGGTTTTGTTCCTCCTCTAGGGGGCATCCCGGTTTGGGTTAACCACCTTGTTTGAAAACAATGGAAGCCAATAATTCTTTCCTCATCAGGAAACCCAAACCCTTCAATCAGCTTTGTATACTGTTAAAATTGCATACAAAGCTGAATAGAGGGGAAATTGCAAGGAAACCCTCAGCTGCTTCCCCAAGTGGAACTTTTACTACTTGGCTCCCTGCTATTCTTGACTGCACATACTCAAACTAAGCCTTGGAGCGAGTGACAAGCATGATTTTTTCTTTCTCAAACCTTTTAATTGTGGATATATAGAGTAAACAAGTAAGTGGTGTAAAAGTCCTGTTTACAAGTTAATAGTGAGGTGCTGCAATAAGGAATAATTGCAGGCAAAAAGTTACATGCTGCATTTAACAATTTCCTGCCCAAGTCTTCCTCATAGCTCAGTGATACAAATCCTTTGTTTTGTAAAGTGTTTTGGTTAGGCCAGATTGTAAACTAAATATATGGGTTTTGAGGGTGTTTTTGAAGGTTTTATGGGTTGAAGATGTCGGATATACTGTGCAACAGCTTACAGCTTGTCTCTGTATGTGATCTATATTGCTTGGTTAATGCCGTTTACATTTATGACAGTAGATGGCACTGTCAAGTATATCTATGTGTAGTCTCTGTTGTACACTTTCTACTGCATGTTGTGTTTCCTATACATTGAGGTGATCCGTATGACTCATTTTCCCTGTCTATGTTATCTACCTTCTATTACTGTACTGTATGTTCCAGTAAAGCCAGTTTCTGCTACACTACTAGATGTTACTTCATACTTCACAGGACCCAAAGTACAAAAGTACTTAAAGTGTTTGGCAAGTCAACATCAATAGTTTACCTTTCATACAGTGGTTTCAGCTTTCTGTTTCCTCCTCACTTCCTCATTCAGCTTTCAGTCACCACCCCACTGATCTAGTCCATCAACCAACCTTTGGTGGACCAAGGACGGAAACACCTCCCACTGGCTGCTTCTCTCTGCAGCTCTGAAACCCTGCTCTTCTCTGTCCTCTCACACTCATCACAATGTGCTTACATCACATCGCTGTTGCCCACACCAACTGTTTCTCTTCATTTTTCCTATGATTCTCCAATGCTCTAATACTTTTAAAGATAACTTAGGAACAACAGGGTCTTTTTGAAAATGAATTGAAGTTTAGGACAGTGCAACGTGTAGCCAGAGAAAATTGGAAAATCAGGCATGGCTTTAGTATTACCTTAAAGCAACATGGAATAGAGCACTGAAATGATCAGATGTATGTTGATGGACTACCACAAAAATTCTGGGGTAAGGCAGCAATGACAGTCACTTATTTGCAGAACAGATTATTTTCTAGAACAGTGAAAAAAAGAGTTTTAGATGCAAAGAATTAATCTACATTTCAGAAGAAAAATGCACCAAACTCCAAAACAGAGCGTTTGAAGGAATCTTTGTTGGATACAGACAATGTTAAGCACTACAGAATCTTAAATCCCAAAACAGACAAGGTTGCCATTAGCAACAGCATCAAATTTGTTGAAGAACTGAGGGACAATGTGATCACAACAGAAGAAGTAAGAACAGAAGAGAAAACTGACACTGATCAACCAACATCTGTAACTTCTCAACAAATTGTTGAAGTGAGCACAGAACCTACCAGTACTGAAGAGCAGACATAAGCTAGCTCAGACAGAGAACCAAGATGTTCAACAAGAGAACACAAAGGTAAACCACCTGGTCATCTCTCATACAAGGCAAACCCTGCCACTACTAATTAACATGCAACTTGGGAAGACATATCTCGGCTTTCAGAAGGGGAAGACAGTAAATGGATAAAGCCTGCATAGGAAGAGATAAAATCTATGCATGACACCAAAACATGGACACTTACAGAACTACCACCTGGAAGGAAATCCATAGGCTGTAAATGGATTTTTAAAGTGAAATACAATGCAGATGACACAATGGAGCGATACAAAGCATGAAACGTAGCCAAGGGATATTCTCAAAAATATGGAGAGGGCTATGATGAGACTTTTGCTCCAGTAGGCAAACATGTTACAATAAGTAATTTGCTGACAGTAGCCACCACAAGGAAAATGCAAGGGAAACACAATGTGACAAAAGCGTTTCTAGATGGCGAGTTAAAAGAAGACATCTATATGAAACAACCACAAAGATTTAGGCCTCGATTCAATAAAGGTAGAAAAAAATTCTCATGGTAGTAAAAATTCAATTCATGAGAAAAAAGCCTGAGAATTTCACTGTTGCTGAATCAGCAGCTAAGAAAACAATGAAAGTCAATGGTACTTTTTTTACTCCTAAGAAAAGTAGAGAACTGTTTACTCCTTTCTACACTGTAGTAAAAGCTGCCATTGACTTTCATTGTCTTTTTATCTGGTGATTCAGTAACAGTGACATTCTCAGGCTTTTTTCTCATGAATTACATTTTTTACTACCATGATAATTTTTTTCTACCTTGATTGAAATGAGGCCTTAAAGTTGAACAAAGCCAGGCCTAGTATCCAAACTTCAGAGGAGTATATATGGTCTCAAGCAACCTGCCAGAGCATGGAATCTAACAATAAATTACATGCTTTCACATGAGGGCTTTTAGAGGGTAAAGCAGACCCCTGCTTATACACAAAAAATTGGCAAACAGATTGATCTATGTGCGGGTTTATATGGGTGAACTCCTAGTTTGTTATGAGCAAGGATGAAACATAAATACTAGAAACACTTAATCAGAACTTTCAGACCAAGGATCTTCAAGAGCAGGGCCCCCTTTTAGTTTCTTTATTGCTCTACTGAGGATATGACAGCAGATATCCTCACCAAACCCCTGACCACTGAAAAAGACAATAGAGGCATACAAAGAAGATGGGTTTAACAGACTACACCTCAGTTGTTGTGAAGGGGTGTCGGAGATACTGTGCAACAGCGCATAGCTTGTCTCTGTACTTGATCTACATATATATTGCTAGGTTAATGCAGTTTACATTTATGACAGTAGTAGTATTTATGACAGGTGATGTTACATATATCTATGTGTAGATTTTTTTTGAACATTCTCTATTGCATGTTATGTTTTCTGTACATTGACATGATCTCTATGACTTATTTTTCTTGTCTATGTTATCAACCATGTACAGTGGCCTTCTTTTATTGCACTCATTTTCCAGTAAAGCCAGTTTCTACTACACCACAAATATCTATCTGGATTTGACACTGCTGCAACCAGCACTCACACTCTGCAACATATGAGTGTCAAATTATATGGGGAAGGGCATTCCAGAGGAGTGGCATGGCATATGTGAACACCTGGACATGAGAGTGAAAGGAAGGGATAAGGGTTGAGGACAGGAGGAGCACAGGCAGATCGGAGACTGCATCTGGGTTTGTATCATTGGAGGGAGAGGGGTGTGGTTGACGGGGCGGTTGGCTCCTTCCTTGAGGTCCCATGCCCGACTATACCCACTTTCTATGCGTTACCGAAGGTGCATAAATCCACCACTGCACCGCCAGGGAGACCCATAGTGTCGGGCATGGGATCCCTGACGGACGGGGCCAGCCGCTACGTCGACCACTACTTGCAACCGTTGGTCCATCAATTGCCATCGTACCTCAAAGATACGGGGCACCTCCTTCGCATCCTTGATGGGATGTGTGTGGCCCCTGGCTCCCTCCTGGTGACCCTGGACGTGGAGGCCCTGTACTCTAGCATCCCCCATAACCAGGGCCTACAAATGGTCCGTGGTTTCCTTGATGACCACAACAATTTTTTACTCGAGCTATTACATTTCATCCTCACCCACAACCTCTTCCTCTTTGACCAAAAGCTCTACCACCAGATACAGGGTACTGCTATGGGCACCACATGTGCGCCCTCTTACGCAAACCTGTATCTGGGTGGGTGGGAGAGGAGGTTGTGGAGTGAGGATGAAACGTCCAAGTACCTGTGCCATGTGGCCACCTGGCACAGGTACATAGACGATATTTTTATTGTCTGGACGGGGGCTCTGGATGATCTATCTTCCTTTGTGGCTGATTTAAACAACAACACAATGAACTTGCGATTCACTCATGACTTTAGTTTCACCAAAGTCACCTTCCTGGACCTCACCATTATGATTGACACACAGGGCCAA
This sequence comes from Gastrophryne carolinensis, assembly GCA_027917425.1. Classification (NCBI taxonomy): domain Eukaryota; kingdom Metazoa; phylum Chordata; class Amphibia; order Anura; family Microhylidae; genus Gastrophryne; species Gastrophryne carolinensis. The sequence continues at coordinate 223,024,647 of CM051234.1, forward strand.
ATCTCGACTGATTTTTACCGTAAAGACACGGCAGCTAACACCATCCTTAGGGCATCAAGTGCCCACCCCAAACATCTCCTGCAAAGTATCCCCTACGGGGAATACATCCGGGCTCGCCGGAACTGCTCCCATGATGATGATTTTAATAGGGAAGCATAAAATATACGATTATGGCTAAAAGCAAGGGGATATAAGGCACATACACTCAGGAAGGCATACAAGAAGGCAAGGGACAGATCCCGCCAGGACCTCCTATACAAGCCAAAAATCAAAAATGAGGAACAGAGTTTAGCTTTAATTCTCACATTTACTGAACATCATGCCCAGATTAAGAATATTTTCAATCGTCATTGGCATGTTTTGACCAATGATAACACACTAGCACCTCTGCTCCCTAAGAAACCCAAATTTATTTTTAGGAGGTCCAGAAATTTGCGCAATAGGTTAGTCCATAGCCACTATTCGAATGACCCGGTGAAAAAGTGCTGTACCACTCCTGGCACCTATCAGTGCCAAAATTATAACTTGTGTAGATACATTTATACAACTAAGACACTAACTGTGGGGATTTTTCCCCAGATACAGTTGAAACATTTTGTCAACTGTAGATCTTATCATGTTATTTACATGCTAATATGCCCGTGTCAAAAATATTATATCGGTAAGACTAACAGACAATTGAGAAAACGGATCTTCGAGCACACGTATGATATCCGCACGGGGAATACCAAGATTGGTAGACATTTTTTGAAACATCATCTACGGGAACCAAAAAGCATGAGAGTAGTGGGTCTAGACCGCATCCATCTGAATCCTAGGGGGGGGCGATATTGAAAGAATTACCCTTCAGAGGGAAACAAAATGGATAAACCATTTTAGAGCTGACTCTCCACCAGGCCTCAATGAGTCCATCAGTTTTCTCCCGTTTTTGTAACACAGTTAACTATAGGCGAGGTTTTCTTTTCCCTTTTGAGAAACACACAAATATAGGGGCAGTTAGAATGCCCACTAATGTTTTCTCTCCTCTCTTTAGATGCTCAATCAAGTCTGAGTTATTAACGATGTATGTTTATTAATATGTGTGGTGCTTCTGTTACTAGGAGACATTTGCTCTGCAGGGGGTAGCCGAATATTTCTTTTTTCAATTTTTTTTTTTTCCTCTCTTTATTGGAAACAAACCTTCTGGCTAAATATGGTCGGTGACATAATCATTGTAACTGTCCTCCCATACATATACCAGTCATAGGTAATATATACATTGATTGAATATGGACTGTTGGCCATTTTGGGTCAGGATTAGAGATGAGCGAACTTTTGAAAAGTTCGATTCGGCCGATTCGCCGAATTTCACAAAGAAATTCGGGTTCGGCCGAATCGAACTTTTACAAAGTTCCCCATCATAAATGCCGGCATGGTGACAGCGGAGCCGGCCGGCGGGCCGGTAAAGCCGGCCGGCCCGCTCCCACCATGCCGGCATTTAAAAAAAAAAAAAAAAAAAAAAAAAAGCATTTTTGCCGGCATGGTGGGAGCGGGCCGGCCCGCTCCGCTGTCAGCGGAACCGGCCGGCCCGCTCCCACCATGCCGGCATTTCAAAAAAAAGCAAACACTTACCTGCAGGTCCGGAGCGTGGAGGCCGGCGCCGCTCTCAGCTGTCATCTGAGGGCGCGTCATCAGAGGGCGCTCTGATGATGCGCCCTCAGATGACAGCTGAGAGCGGCGCCGGCCTCCACGCTCCGGACCTGCAGGTAAGTGTTTGCTTTTTTTTGAAATGCCGGCATGGTGGGAGCGGGCCGGCCGGTTCCGCTGACAGCGGAGCCGGCCGGCCCGCTCCCACCATGCCGGCAAAAATGCTTTTTTTTTTTTTTTTTTTGTTTTTTAAATGCCGCTCCCACCATGCCGGCATTTTTTTTTTTTAATTTCAGGAAAAATTCGATCGGCACGAACCACAAAATATTCGGGTTCGTGCCGAATCGAATATTTCCTGAAATTCGGAGCGAATTCCGGTTCGTCCGAACCGGTTCGCTCATCTCTAGTCAGGATCAGTGAAGTCAGGTGCTGTGCCTCTCATAGTGTCTCTGTTCGTTCCCTTGGGGGGCCTAGCTAGTTTGATGTCTGGAGCGGTAGTCTTTTGCGGGCCTAGTCTTTCACATTTATACTATTTGGGCGTTACACTTTTACCCTTATGATTTTATAGGCCAGTGATTTTTGTCTTATTCTCCCTTATTCAATATAAAAAAATGGCTATCGATATAGAATATACATTCTTTACTATTATCATTCTCTTCGTCTGCAAAAAGTCACTAGGGGTTCCTATTGCCTTCATTCCTGGGTGAGTATAGTTCCCTTGTATGCCATATCTAGTAGGACCCGTCTCAAACACCTGATTTATAACTCCTTTTAAATGTAACGCTAGACCCTCACGAGCCGGGTGCCAAGTCACTTCCGGGTTGTGAAACGCACCTGCGTGCCAGTGACTCAGACTGGAACGCAGTGTGCGCGCGCACGCCCGGAAGTGACATTGACACCGGCGCGCTTTATAACATCGCTCTCCCATCTAGCTACACACAGCGGGGACGGAGACTGAGCCCGCCGTAGCATTCTAACACGCTGTGTCCTGGTCAGCTTTCCTGCGGGGCCCCTCCATCTTTGCCTGTCCGCGGACGCCCCTGACACAGCGCCATTTGTGGCACCCGTTCCGGCTATCACAAGGTAAGATAGGGATTCCTGTATAGGACCGGGTACTTTGTGATTATCATCCGCAGTCACTGTTAAAGACCATGATTTTATTAGGCCCATTATCTTTCATCCCCAGTGCGACCTTTATACTTTATAATGATGGGGAGTATAGCTCTTATTTTACGGATCCTACAGTTTCCTAGGGCACTTTGCGGTCTTTGCTATTTATCCCCTTCTATACTACTGCCATATAGAGATATCCCCTTAACCTCTTGAGATATGCTGGTTTAGGCCCCCACATTGACACAGAGGGCTGCCAGCATTGTTTATCCCCTTTTATACTACTGCCATATAGAGATATCTTCTTATCCCCTTGTGATATGCTGGTTTAGGCCCCCACATTGACACAGAGGGCTGCCAGCATTGTTCCTGACTGCTGGCCGTAATTCCAAACATTATTTTGACTGCATTACCTACCTGGGTCATTCTATAGGAAAATTATTTTTCTGACTTTTTTTCTTTTTCTATATTATTTTTTATTTTTTGTATTTTCTCACACAGTTGGCTGCGTCTAGAACCTTCATTTCTTGGTGCTTCGCCGAGCTCTTTTTACCTTTTATGGTACCTCAAACAGCGCCCTATGCACAGCAACTGTCTCCTTTACTCAGGTATGTAGGATTTTTTTCCTACAGTGATAAATAAGATGTCTTCATCGATGGTACATTAAGGAGCGTTACTTAACTAGTTTGAATGTTCACTGAAAACATGATTGTCTATTTTGATAGATGGTGAAATAATCAGTAGTCCCAGCAGACACTGATGAAGCACAAAGCGAAACTAGTTTGTACTGCGGGATTTTACCACCAACTTTATAGGATTGGAGACTCTGTGATCCTAAGATCAATTAAATGCTGTGATAAAAAATCTTTTAACTCACAAAAGTCACCTATTTTATATGTTTGATATATTATGTGATTATTTTCTTTTTTGAATAAAATGCTTCTACATTTACTATACTTAATTATTTTTCCATAAGATTTTGGCGAGGTCCTCCTTGGAGCTCCACTTGGCTCTATTAAGTTGGGGGGTGGTCCTGTTAACCCCAGCTTGCTTTCTCTATAACCTTTGTATCATTGGACTAGAAATGAAATATAGGAAGGGTATTGGGTGTAGATGTCTTTGTAGATTTTGAACTGAATTTTTCAGATATTGGCTGCCATTGTTGTGATTGACAGAGAGGTGCGGCACTGGAGAAGTGAGAGGAGAGGTGGATTAGGCAGGCAGCAGAATTGAGACTAGATTGGAGGAGTGCCAGTCTGTTAGCCAGTAGACCACAAAGGATTATGTTACAGTAGGCTAATCAGGGGATGATCAGGGCATGCACTAGAATTTTAGCAGTTTCAGGTGTGAGGATATGATGAATGCGTGAGATGTTCTTGAGTTGGATTCGACAGGAGGTGGCTAGTTACATAGTACTTACATAGTAAGTTGACTGAATGTGGGGATGGGATGAAAGAGAGGAGGTCAGTATAACACCAAGGCATCAGACTTGAGGAGCTACTGTGATAGGTAGTTGACAATTTTATTGGGTAGACAGAAGTATTGGATGGTGAGAAAATGACAAGCTCTGTTGTGTCCATGTTCAGTTTGTGAGACCAAGAGGATGTAAATGAAGAGACAGCTCTTAGACAGTCTGGATAGACTAGAAGATACATATGGGCCTGAGAGGTAAATTTGAGTGTCATCAGCATAGAAGTGGTGGAAGCCGGATGATTTTATGAGTTGGCCAAGGCCATAGGTATAGACTGAGAAAATTAGGGGTACCTGGATGGATCTTTGTGGTACCCCGACAGCTAAAAGTACAATCTGAGAGTTAGGAGGAGAGGCATGACAGCACAACATCTTGGATTCCAAAGGAGACGAGTAAATGTAGTAGGAGGGAGTTAAAAACGTTAGGGTGTCTCTTGTAGGTTGTTAAAAGAGGGCAGATTGATTTAGTGAAAGTGATTCATTCATGTTGCTGCTCAGATATGAGGAGGGGAAGAGTGAGGGAGATGTGCTTACCAATAGCAGGGTGTTGTACTGAGTCTAGTGCTCTGGTTTCAAGACAGATCACACAAATGAAGTAGAAGATAAGCATTGTGAGCTCAGCAGATTCCTGTGTGGTAATCCATTCAGATCACTTTGGGTCCAATTTGGGTATTAATCGCCTGTGCACCTAGAGCTTTGGCACTGGAATGTATGGCTACCAGAGGTGGACATGGCTGCCAATTAACCACAGGTTAGCAAGTGCTATTTGTAAGAATTAAAGCGATACGGAAACTGCAAACAGAAATACAGTTACAATTGACCAACTCAAAAATACATGTTGCAGAAGATGTGGTAAAACAAATTTGATGCAGTTAACTATCACTATGGAAACACTATAAGCAGAATTTTCAGTTTCACATTTATACCATTAGCAACAAAAATTAAAAGTTGGGTGGCAGGGAAAGGTTAATGTCTTCCCGAGCTGGAAGATATAGTGAACCAGGTCTCAGGTGATAGATGAAGATGCAAATCGGCTTGTTTTGCATGTCATGGTGATTCTTCTGGTATAATTTATCTGTGCACATCAATGTTTGGCACTTAGAATGTTTGGCTGTCAGAGCTGGACATGGCTGCCAGCCATGGTTGGCAGGTTGGATATAATTTTGGTGGAGGTCTATCCTACATAATTAAATGCACACATGCCAGAAACACCTCCCTCTGCTTTACTCTATGCTGCCTGTGTCATGTAATACATTTTTCTGCTCTGTGGATTAAATTATTATTTTTATAGGACCAATTGTATTACATTTTGTAATTATTTTAGATTTTTTTCGGGTAGGGCCATGCAGGGCAGGCAGGTGTATTTTCAGAGTTACAGAAAATATATTTATGGATCCCTTGCTTCAGGGCCATTGTCACCCAGAACAAATCAGCAGCTACCAGGTAATCACCAGGCTCCACCATATGCAAATGGGTGTCCAAACCTGGACAGACTTAGCCATACACCACACTGCATAAATATCAATTTTTTTGGCGCTAGAGAGGTGGTTAAAGTACAAAGATAAAGTTAGGTTGATAGAAAAAAACCTGCACAAGAGATTGCGATGTAGGGAGCTAGATTGGAAGTTAGATAGGGGGTAGGATTCGGTTACAATCCCAAGGCACCAGTAACACCCTTTAAGGCATCAGTAACACCCTTTACCCCCCCCCCCCTCCTTGAAGCCATACCTGCCAATGCTTCTGGTCATAAGAGGACACCAGCAGAAGTTGTTGCAGATGTGTTCACAGAGCTACCTACCCCAAACGACCGCAGCTTTAATTATGGTACAGGCAGCATAAGGGTAAAATGGTAGCAGCATACGGCATGCCCCTCCTCTCTTCAGATCTCATCAGATTCTTTCCTTTTTTCAGTTTGAAAAATTATATTGGCAAAACCAAATGTTATTAGCGAGTATGTATACTTTTTATTAAACTGAAGTTTGAGACTTTCATGCAACCACTCCACTCTGTAGTACTCTTAAGGAATTGTAAAAAATACAGTTTCATCTTCTACGAATATTATTATATTATCAGATATGTAAAACATATCAAAGACCACAGTCTAAATAATCTAACCACAGTAAAGAGTAAAGCCTGTGCCTATTTTAGACCACAAACTGGCACGTAATAACATTCTATGGTTACTAGACCACTGGAGGAGATAAACAGGCTGAACTGGATGGACTAAAGTCTTTATTCACCCTTACGAACTATGTTACTATTTTACTATGTAAGGCTTTGTCTCTCAATATAGCAATATGAAAGCACTTAAAATTCTCCAGTGCCTACATTGCCTACTTAAAGAAAAATAGCAAGTCCAGTTGACTTGATTTAATTTGACCGAAATAAAATAAATGTGTACTGTAGCTTGTATAGCTCCAGAATCCCAGATAAATTAAAGTGAATCAAAATCTCCCGTGATGCAAAACCAAATTAGCCAATCTTCCCTCGTATAATCCTCTCCCTGGAAATAGAAAAATAAATAACGCTTTTCACTTTCCCTGACATTGTAAACCTTATTTTTTAGCAACCTTTTTCTGGATTCCTACGTCATCAGATCGCGGCCGTGCATTTGTGCATTTCATACATAATAAAAGAGAACCCAGCACTGTGAGATCTAAACAACTGCTTGCATGCTTACATCCTGGGCACAATCTGGTAATCACTGGTCCTGCCACTCAAATCTCCAGAAATCTGGGGCTTTGGGGAAATTGCTGAATCTATTGCTTGGAAAGTATAAAAGACAAGATGCCAAAACCATCTAAAAGGTACTGCCTGTGTAGTGAGGGATGGAAATGATATTAGTCAAAAAATTGTCAAAATATGAGTTTTAGTCTGTTTTTTCTGTCTTCTCTCCAATAACACAAACCATCCACCTGGTTTGGGGTGCCCCACTCCAATAACACAAACAATCCACCTGGTTTGGGGTGCGCCACTCCAATAACATAAACCATCCACCTGGTTTGGGGTGCGCCACCCCAATAACACAAACTATCCACCTGGTTTGGGGTGCGCCACTCCAATAACAAAAACCATCCACCTGGTTTGGGGTCATGTTTTTATGACTGCAGAGCAAGCCTGATGCCAGTCCATTTATTTTTACAAATCTTATACCAGGTAGTTCAGACCTAAAGTAGGTCTCTGCTATCTACAAGAAAGATTACAGACTTCTTGATTTGACCAATGATCAGGTATCATGTATATTCCTATCACAATGTTTCAAATAAACTGCTTAAAGGAATGTTGACCAGTCAACTGCCCAGGCTGAAAGTACATATTTTAAATTATAGGTACCTTTAATTAACAATTTGGATGAGTGAGTCACAACTGCCAAAGGGAAGCTGGTCCGGCACCCTAGCCCAAAAGGTCAAATTATCATAATCCGCTGTCCCCTAGTTAGTGTATTGAGTATGGGTATAATCACCCAATGATGAAGGGGATGATGGTACTTCCTCATATTAAATGTGCATTCATATGATATAAGGGTTTGTTGCCCACATTTGAATTACAGATGCCCATCTACATGAGCAAACAATGCACTGGTAGGAATGAAATGCAATCTCTTTTATCTAACAGTGCTTTTTTTTTCTTGCCCCTAATTCATCATAAAAAGAAGGGTGACACATTAATTAACATAAAATATAATATGCATTTTATAAAATGCAACTTATTTGATTTGATTTTATTTAATTTGCAACTCCCACATTTTTTAGGTTAAATGTGGTTTGACATGGCAAAGTAAATGGCTGCATCTTGTTGAGCATATTTACTTAACAGTCATCAGAGACTCAACACATTAAAGTGGATAAAAAACAGAGATTTTCAGTATTTCAGGTTTTGGTCCATGCCCCTGGTTTGGGGTGCCCCCCGTGTGAAACCCCACCGTCCACCCAGTAAACTTACCCATCCTCATTCCAACAGATTATGCGTGGTCGCTCGTCCAGTCAGCTTCTCCGAACGTGCATATTAATATGTGGCTGGAGAAACTGAATGCAGTGTCCAAGATTTTTGAACAACTCAGGGGGTTTCACACAGTGGGGCCTCTCAGTCCATGATATCGGGGGGGGGGGGGGTGGGGGGAATCAGCCAGGCTTGGGGTCTCATAGACTCCAGAGCCAGTTCTGGTCCACTTTACAAAATAGTCCTGTCCTGTCACATAATCTATATATGGTTTTTCAGGCTCAGCATAGAATTAAAGCTTTCTTTCTATTTAGGGAATGGTTACAGCATTATAAAACTATAATATACAAATACAATAACTTTCTCGGGTATGTGGAGGAAAACAAAAGATAGTGGGGCAACTGGAATTGAGGAAGAGGACATTAAAACTATATGTCAAACATGCAGACAGAGCATGTGAAGGGCAAGGCAAATTGACATATAATTAAACAAAAGGAGGGAGGCATAAAAAAAGACAGCGCATAGAGGAAATAACAGGATCAGAGATCCAAGCAAGAACAAAGCTGGCCTTTATTCAATAAAGAATGGCAAATGAGGCTGTATCCCTGTTGTAATGTATAATGAAAATACTAATTAAGTCTTTATTCAGAAAATATAACACATGTGTCTGAGTGATAATATATGGTACACCAGCTCATTGTTAATTTAGGCCTAGGAAAGGCTGGAAATTAGGCGGTTAGCAACTTCACTGATGCTAAAACCTTTCTTTTCCTGATAACACATTAACTACCCTTAGAAACTACAGAACTTTCTCCTTCTAGATGTAAGGATAAGTCTCTTCTATACCAATGCAAGTAGATAAGCTTGTCAGCTATGGAAAGCAGTATAAATAAAGCCCCTATTAGTTTGGTTCAAATATATGTCTAGTTACAAGCAGGGCTGTGGAGTCGGAGCTTAGTTTTGGCTGGAGAAAAAATGTACCAACTCTGACTCCAGTATAAAAAAAAATTGAATGTAACTTTTAGTTTAGATCATAAATCATAAATAAAGAAAAAAAAATTATATATATATATATATATATATATATATATATATATATATATATGGAGATATTAGCGCTGCACGGAGGTGCTGTGGGGGACAAAGGGAATGTTATTACCTGGGCAGGAACTTTAAAGGAACAATGAGGGCAAACGTTTTCTCCCTTCTTCACGTTGAATGTGAGGGGCTGTATCTTTTATTCAGCCTGCTTTATATTTCTTTATGTAACTCCCCCTGGGCTTCCTCAGCAGCAGAGGATTAATGATCTATGCATTTTTTTGTGTGACAATCCCCTCCAAAGTGAATTAATTCTGGGGACTGAGAAAGAGCAAGTTCAGTGCGATTTATCAGGGAATGCAAAGTGCTGATGAATGAAAGATGCAGCCCCTGACAGCACATGGGGCAAACAGAAAGCAGCTAATTTAGCCCTTTGCTTGAAATGTCCCTTTAAGTTATATGTTTAGTAATTGTATTCTAAGAAATATGCTTGACACTCCATATAAGTAGCCCTGTTGCTTATATAATGTGAGAAAAAGCCAGAGGTTACAATTTTACCACAGCAAATGTATTACAGTCAGAGCTGGAGTCAGAGCCTGATTAAACTAAGGAGTTGGAGAAGGGCTTTGGCTTACTGAATTCACCGCCCTGGTTACAAGCTATTTAACCTTTTAGGACTGCCTAACCTTTGTAGAGTAAAGTGCCAAATAGTTTGGGAAACTGAAGACAATTCACCTTAAACCTCTGGCGTGTGTGAGAAGATGTAGATATCATGGCCCTGTTTCATGTTGTGCACATGATATATACATTGTCATAGGTTCTAGGACTATTTCATCTTGGTTTGGTACATTCTAAGGTACATCTAGGTGTTGCTGTCGTTAAGGATCCAGAGGTCCTGTGGGAAGAACTTCTCCTTCTCCTCATTCTCTACATCTTGACTTTCATGGAGCAATGGCACTTTCCTGATCACAGAATAGACCATTTTTGGGGTGCCTGAGGTTTTCTGCTATCATTCTAGCTATGGTCCGGCATTGTCTAATATAGATATAGTGTAATATAATATAATATAAAGTTGGTAGGATAGTTCCTCTTGGCTAATAATGCCTTCTGATATTGTTCTTCTTGGTTTTAATAACATTAACACCATAACTTTCCTGGTGAAATAGAAATAAAAGACACTTCCACAAATGTGTCTCTATGCAGTTCCAGGCACACAGTTCAGAGTTTGGGTCCTAGCACATGGGGTCAGGAGGCAGAAAGAGACAACAGTATGCTTAACCAAACCTAAAAGCTCCGTTTATCAAAGGGGCAAAACTCAGGCAAATATGTTTGGGGGGTTTCCTGACACCTGAACTCAAGACACTTTGCAGGTAGGTCTTTTAATTACAGATACTAGCCACTAGTACTAGTGCTACTTTTTTAGGTCTTTAATTCTGATGTATTTCACCAGATGTTGTTGATATTAATACATATTTGCTTTTTGGTTGTAAACTTTAGCTCGATAATACTTAAACACCAGTTGGAGAATAACTTACTTGTATTACTAAAATGACTACTGACACATTCCAGGTGTTTTCTATGCCATCATTGTCATCCTTGTGATTGCCTCTCTCTACAACTAGGAGGAGTTCCTGATCCAGTAAGGGGATAGTAGGTAGGGGCTCTGGAAAGTAGAAAAAAAAGGGCATGTGCAGAGAGTATTCAGCAGGAAAGCGCTAAAGGCGGTGGCAAGATGCCACACGCCTTTCTTCAAATAAAACTGGTCTGATCAACTCTAATTGAGTAGTGCTGCCTTGTGCTGGGTATCCCTTTGCTGTCAGTTTGGCAGGGCTGGAGTGAACACAATTGGTAGCTTGGGATGTTTAGTTAATAGGGGGGAAAAGTTTACAAGATCTGCTACTTGTGGAATCGCACAGCCACAGCCCAGGAACAATCCGGCAGTAAGTTCTACCCCTGCTGGGACCCTTACTAGCATAGGTCTGTGCCATCTCCCCTCTCCTGCCTGCCTCCACCACCATCCCTGGACCTATATGTGACCTGTGCTGCCTGATGTAACTGTTTTCAAATATCTGACTCACTGGCCAATCGGGCAGGCTGATTCATTACTAACGCCAGGTAGCGACAGATGAGCGTCTGTATTGCGGCGCTATTAGCGACCGCTAGTGGCCGCCACGATCAGCTGTCAGTCGCTATTCCAGGGCTCCTCAGTCGCTACCTGCCGTTATTGGGAATCACGCTGCCAATGTTGAATATGATGTTTCAGATGTGCTTTAGAGGCGCTGTTGAGTTGTTACACCGTATTCAATACAGCGCCTGAGCGTTTCTTTGCTGTTGTATAGAAATTAATCTGTAAAATTAGGAAATGTGGTCTAGCATTATGCAAATAACACATGGAAACTTTTTTTTTATTTTGGATTAATTTAAGCAGATATTTGGTTTAATATAAAATAAAATAAAACAGGTTTTGCCATGTTCATGGTGCCTAAAATGAGAAAAAAAGTGTAGTTAGTTAATGTTGTTGCTTCAAAATATATTTGACTAAATCCCCTTTGTTTGTTGTGGTTGAATTTAATTACATAACAAACACCTTTAAACTTTAGAGATTGAAAGCAAACTACTTTTGCTTTATCCATATCAACTTCCATCCCCATATTTTGTTTTTAAATTACTTTAAGTTACACATTTTTCTTGGTAATAATTAGAGACCAACCACATATTTGTCAAGTAATGTTTTGAAGGGTCCCGTAGTACAGTAGTTGTAGTATAGTTAAGGTGACCTAGCTTACCAAAAAAAAGAGGTAATCATGCTTTCCCGTCGGTCAAACCCAGTCTGGGTGTCCTTGTGACTGTCTGCGGCCATGTTGGGGACTTCTGCCACCAGTGCTGTTTCCTCGGGGGGTTCGATTCGGTGACATATGCAAATATTGTGTAGGACACAGCATGCGAGGATGATTTTGGAGACCTTTTGTGGAATGTACAACATCTCTCCTCCTGGACGTGCCAAACAGAGAAAGCGTGCTTTCAGCAGGCCGATGGTTCTTTCCACAATGCATCTGGTTTTGCAATGTGCTGCATTGTATCGTACTTGGACAGTGGTCTGTGGGGTTCTGACCGGAGTCATTATCCACATTTTCTGCCCATATCCCTTGTCCGCTGTTGAATAATCAAATTGAGAGAGACCAATTAGTCAATTACCATGAACATAATCTATACATTAAAGCTTCTGTTATCTAGTTTGACAATTTACTAGGCCACATATCAAACTTGTAATTATGTCAAGGATTATTAATTACCCAGTAGCCAGCCAGGTGGCATTTCATTGTTCTCAAACTTCCGGCACAGGACTGATTGTTGGAGCGCGTAAGAATCATGGCATGAGCCAGGGGAGCCAGATCTCACAGCCCGCAGCTTCATGTCATGGTCACACACTACCATGACGTTCATTGAATGGAACTGTTTACGATTTCTATAATGCAGCTCCTGTGCACGGGGAGGGCGGAAAGGGATATGTGTACCATCCACGCACCCTAGAACATTAGGGATTCCTCCCATGCGGTAGAACGAACGTTTTATATTGGCAACCTCCTCCTAATCCTCAGGAAATTTGATATAAACAGGGATAAGGTCGCAAATAGCCAGGACTACCTGGTAAAATATGCGGCTCATTGTAGCCTGGATGATCCCGCTGAGGAGGGCAGAGGTTGCCTGAAAATACCCCCGAGCCACAATATTTAGCATGGCACATAGGCGAACTATGCCAGGGATGGAATGGGTGCGTCTGGTGTATGGATCGATTTTGGTCTTAATCTGATCATATAGGGACTGTAGTGCTGCACGATTCAGACGAAAATGACTTCTGATCTGCTTGTCACTTAAATCCCATACAGAGAGGCGGATGGCAAAGGATCGGGGTGCCCTAAGCCTCACAGCACCCTCCTCCCTTGACTCCTGACCTTCCTGTATGCTGCCACAACAATACATCCATAACCCAAACATCACCCTCTCATCCATCTCACAATCACTGGCTATAGCTCAGGCACTGCACAAAAAACAATATCAACACACACACAACCACTCCACATACACAATCACAATCCTCAAACAATCACACAAATGCAGCTCACCACAAAACCAGATGTATAGTGGTTAGAACCATCAGGCTGCTGAAAGTATGCTTTCAAAGTTTGGCACAACCAAGAGGGGAGTTGCTGCACAACCCACAAAAGGTCCCCAAAACAATCCACACTTGCAGTATGCTACACAATATTTGCAGATGCCACCCAAAAAAATCTCACAAAGAAACAGCACTGATGCCAGAAAAGCTCAACAAAGCCACAGACAGTTCTCAATAAACACAGCCAGACACTTTGTGCAAGCTAGGGCATAGTAACCAAAAACACCACAGCCTTTGCCACAGTGTATCATGAAAAGAATGCTTAAAGCATTCTGAATTTATACTTAACTTATCCAAAGGACTGGTCCGCTTAGCCGCCTCTTGCGTTTCTTAGCAGTTTCCCGTCTGTAATTAGCTTACCACAGGTGTGGCAGAAATGCCTAGCACTTGCATAATAGCGTACTTTAGCGGATCTGGTTGCACAGACATCTTTTGTCCAATCAAAGGTACGCTGTTCAAAATTAAAATAGCCGTTTTTGGGACACCATTTCCAATGTTGTTAAGAGCCATGGATCCCATTACTTCATAATGTCTATGTGGGTTGTTAATTAAACTAATTACTTTATTGACTGCAACACATGTTTTCCAGAAACATCATTCATTGGAGTCAAGATGTATCTCCAAACACCTGTACAGTATGTGTCAATCAATGAACTGGGCCTGTTTGTGACTGGTTCCTAAAGCACATAAATTGTGGCATACACATTCAGCATTTGTTGCCATTCTGTAGGTTGCATGCGTCCTTGTGTGTGTGTTGTTTGGTGGTGTGTGCAGCTACTGGATGGAGGCAAATTCTGGGCATCTGCCAGCCACTGCTGTGTCTTCTGCTGGGCCCAGTACCAGTGGTGTGCGTCGTGGCCGCAGACCTTCCTTAAGGAAAAGGGCACAGGCTGAAGGTGAAGCCCCACCCAAGGCCAAGCGTCCATTTGCCAAGAGGGAGCCAGAATTTAATTTTCTCTTGTGAGTCTGACACTGGCTAAATGGGAATTATTATTTGGCTCCCAAAGTCAGTGTTTAGGCAAACAAGAAAGGAGCAAATTGAGGGATGCCATTGGTGAGCAGCTTACCCGCACTGCTCAATACCCACGTAGTGGCACAGCCTGCAAGAAACACTTCTACACTTTGCAAAGGGCCCTTATGAGAAAGATGAAGAATGATCTACTTGTAGACAGTGGGACAAAGCAGGGTCCAAAGAGTAAATACAGGCCATATGAGAAGATGCTGAAGTGCAAGATTCCACTCTGTCGGCTGCAGGGGGTGGATGCTGGGGTGAAGGTACATTCATTTAATCTTGAAAGTGATTGTTGATAATCATTTTGTTACATTTCTCATAACCAAATATTTCTCATAATAAAAGTAGGTCACGGTAAGTATTAGATTTTAGCTATGTCCTTTTTTCTAAACATTTTTCTGGCTTGATGCATAGTGGCACATGAGGACTCCCAGGAGTCGGGTGATGAGGTGACCCAGAATCCTGCCCTTCCCCCAGCCTCAACCTTAACGCAGTCTGCTGTTGAAGGTAAACAGACTGTATATTTTTTTTGTTTTCTTTTTTAAAAAATTTTTTGACACATTAACAATGCATAATTATTTACTTTTGATTATCATAGATGCCCTCAGAATTGCACCAGCATCTCCTCATGAGGCTACCTACTCTTTGGATGCCAGTAAGTGCATGTACCAAACGGGCTTGGGTTTAGGTAATATAAATGTGTGAATGTCTCTCAATCATGGTTTGTAATTGTAGGGCAAGTCCCTGCTTCATCTTTGGACCCCACTTCCTGTGTTGCAGGCCTTCAGGACCCTGTTGGTGGGAATTGCAATGCACACTGTATCCTTTGTGGTTTTTGGGTAACAATGTGTATCTTTTCATATGTTAAATTGCCAAACCCTGATACTTTACTTTCCCAAATGGATAGTTGTTTAGGTTTGTGCAAGAACCAGATCCTCTTTTGGCATTTGCAAATGATGGAAATGCATTATACATGTTTTCGCGTTAAGCTGCTATTGTCCAAAAATGTCATTAACAATACTATGGGAGGTGCTAATTATATCGATTCTGCTTTATTTTAGGCCAGAATATAGGAAGTGCTGGTTCTGAAAGGGCCCTTCACCACGCGGCTGCTAGGGATGAGAGTAAGAATGTGTTTGTTTTTTTTCAAGTAAGGATGTTGTTTGACCAGAAATGTTGTGTGGCTCTTGACATTTGTTCTGAACAATGTTTTTGTAGGGCAATGCTCTAGTGATGACCTAAGTCTGGACATCTCAGATGTGGCGGGTGTGTGTTCTTAGATATGTGATTATGCTATTTGTTGACACAATGACTTTATTGTGTTGATTAAACAAACAGCTTTCTTCCTAATATCTCAAAATTGACAAGGGTGTGTGTATTGGCCAATGGGTTACTTTGGACAGGTATTGCCTCTATACTGGTTTGACAAAATGGACACACATTATGAACCTCACAAATAACAGGACTTTTCTAAATAGCATATGCGATGTTGCCGCCACTCTCAGTTGACGACAGCCCCTTTCTGGCAGCCAGACACCTGTACTATTTGAGGAGGAGCACACTCAGGTACCATTGATGAATTGGTTATAGTAGTCCAACGGTTACATGTTTTTGTGAAAATCAGGTTCCCCCATGTAACAGGATGTGCCCTCCTCACAAGTCCCATGTGGCCAGGCTACAGAGGCAGAACCTACGGTACATGATAATGTAACCATAGATGTATGCGGTTTTGATTTATCTGCTAAATCCAATCTGGAAAATAATATTTGGTGTTATGTTTTAGCCTGTGCAACAACCAACTGCCCGAGGTGCCCCCACAAGTGCCTACCTGTATGAGCTAGGGGGCAGGATGCTGGAGGCCTACAGTCACCAACAACCGCGTGATGGAACTCAGGAGCGCATTGCGGCGTTGGAAAACCAATCGCTGGTGGACCAACAACAAATTCGGGACCTGAGACAAGAAGTTAGAGATTAGAGAAACCACCAACAGTCTGAAATGATGCAAGCCATCCAACAAATGATGCATAGCATCCAACAATCTCTAGAGCGCCAGGACCAAACTTTGTTGTTGTTACATCAGCTAATACAGCAGCAGTCTATTTTTTTTACTACACTGTTGTCCCCCAACACTGCCCCTAATAATGAGTTGGCACCACCCAGGCCACCAAGGGACTAATTATTATTTTTCTGTGTCAAATCCAATGCTGTTACAATGTGGTTTTACTTTTTGTGATGTAATAAATTGTTGAAAAAATGCACTAATTTGTGTTTGGTAACTAATTACATAGCTAATAACCCACAAATTAAGACCTCTCTATATCTAGATACTATATGTGAATGGTTGGCAAAAATTACTACTGTAATTATTTTGGAAACATTACAATGTTTTCAAAATGTATGCCCTAACAATGTTTTACAGAATGATCCAAATAATGGGTTGTTGTACACTTTAACTATGGTGTAAACGCCAAGACACACTTCCAGTTTGAAACGGATAACAATGTTTAATAATGTTAAAAAGGCCAACATGGCCAATATAAAAATCCGCACAGCGGATCAACCCATACCCCCCACCCTACGGCTGTTTCTTCTTCCCCAGCAGCAGATATTGGGTCCGCCGGACGTACTGCCACAGTCTGCGATGCTCATTAATACAAGCTGTAGTGCGAAAAACACTCATTAGTGTGGTGAAATGGATCCAAACGTAAGCATATTAATTACAATGTATTAGTAGTGACTCATTATGTGGCCACATAATTCCCATTGACATCCCCTCTTAAAAAATGTTGATGCCTACTTAAGATTGTGGATTGTGTTTTTGCAGTTTGCCTAAAGTACTCATGTCCATAGTACTAAATAAACAAATCCTTATGCTATTCATATGATAGTTCATAAAATTTAGATTGAATGAGTTTGTTAGTGAACAAACACACTCACAGGTGAAATGTATTATGGGTTTACGTTTAAACAAAGGGGAGGCAACAATCTAGCATGCATACATGCATTTCTGATTGTGGGTGGGCCAAATTACATCTACATGTTTGCTAATTAACCACATAATGACCTTTCACCTTAGGCGTGGTTATTTGTGAAGACATACGTTTTAAAAGTATGTCTTGCAAAAAAGTCATTGTACTCACCATTGCAGCTGTGGCTAGGGACCCTGCTGCTGGGGGTTCCTGGACCTGGGGTGAGGAGTATGGTGACAGGGTCCATCTGCGTGGAAACATCTGGGGAGACAAAAACAACACCACAAACGTCATAAGCTTGTGCCCTGAATATTATTCTTCTACATCCACGTGTTTTTTGTCTCCTCTAAATCATGCTTACATGGTTTGACACATGTTTCCAACATCTTAGCTGATTCGTTGTTTCATAAGGTCAGCTGTATAAATTGTTTAAGGCCACATGGAGCAAACTATACAATTTTTGGCACACATTACCAATGCAATGCAAATGCAAGATTTTACATTGACATAAACATATTTATATTTGAGTCTGGCACATGTGTTAGCAAAAAAAAAAACATTTGCTAACACATTTGCAATGCAGCATCATACTGTAATGACTAAAATGTTAAATTTGTTGGGCTTGCATTTGTCTTGAACTGGAGTTGTGTTAATGACGTTTATGAAATTTGCACTTCGATATAATGCTATGTAGCATCAAACATGTCTATGTAGTTTAGAATATCATTACATACACCATGTGAGTGATAAAAAAAACACTTACCACGACTATGCCCAAGTGCAATGTCTAGTGCATAGCTGCTGGAGGTGCCGGCTCTATGATACCCTGAAAAAAAGATAATGATGGCACAGGATATTTAACAAAGCACATATTCAACCTGGAACAGACAAACAACAATTAGAAATGCACTCACCGGGGGATGAACTGCCGCTGGTAGCCCAGGGAGGAGGCGTGGAGCCTCTACTCCTCACATTCGGACCAGAAGAGGCCAAACCCATGGCCCACCCTCCTCCCTCTCACTTCCTGATCCTTGATGGAGTGTGGGCGAGTCCATGTCCTCCTCCCCACTTGGACTCCCACACTTGAGAGTGGGCACTAGGGTTTAGAGACTCAACTGAGTCCGAATGTGAGGAGCTGAGGCTCCATACTGCCCTCCCCCCAGCAGCACGCTCCTCTGGGGCGTCATCCCCTTCCTCCCCTGGGTCCTCTAGATAGGACTGGTGAGAGGGACCCTTCCCCGCAGACTCATCCGAGCCCACCACTCTTGTGCGGGGATACCCTTCCCACGTTTGCCCAGGGGAGGACGCTTATCTGTGTTGAGGGGAGAAAAAAAAAGGACACCTCAAAAAAAATTCCAAAAAGCTACTACATTATACAACGACATTATTGTTAGGATTTACATGTTGTCAGGTCACACTTACCTGAAGCATAGGCATCATAGAGCCTATATACGCCCTCATTGTCCCGGCGCTTGAAATCTGACCACTTCTGGATGATAGAACACGCAGTCAGATGCGTCTTGAAGGCCAGGACACAGTGGCTTTCACCTCTAACGCTATACGCCTTATTGCACCACGGGCATAGTCATACTCAAACACACAAAAATCCTAAAAAAAAAAAAAAAAATCAATACATGTATATATCCGTGCAAAAACATATTTACAAAGCTAGATTATTGCATCTGACAAATAGAACCTATACTCACTTTCACTACCTGCCTGTTAACCCACGGATCCACCCTTTTCCGCGTGACCTTTCTGCTTGGGGGGTACACGGGATGTTGATGGGCCAGGGGGGGAGGGGTGGGGGGGGCTGAATCAGAGGAGTAGCTGGGGAGACGACGTGAAGGTGTCTAGGCCGCATGACGGATCCTCGTAGGTGTAAATCGTAGGTGTAAACCGGAAGTTGAAAAAACTAAAGTGAAAGCAAACAATATGACACTCCTCGCATTAATAATACGCAAATATCTGCTTAGGAAATCGCAAGTATACGCTAAGATCTCATCCGCTACATGCACATATGCTAAAATGTATTTGACATATTTTGATTAATGCTGCGTAATTATTTTTAACAGCGTAAGAGCATCTATATATGTGTGAATGTGTACAAAATCAGACTCCAGATATAGCTTTAGATACATTGGAATGCTTCAATGATGGAAGGTGTCAAAATGTGTGGCACAATGTGATGCCTAATGGGTTCATATTTGCTTGAACTATGGTTTCCAGGTCATGCTAGTGCAGTCAGATGCGCGCAAATGTCTGCTGCGTATTCTACAACAGCGACTCTGGGCATTACTAGGTATTTCTGCACAAAAACAACAAATGCATATGTATGAACAGCACAGCGCTGCAGCCAGCGACACGTAGCGACTCTGCATAGCGACTGGCCCACGCCGCAATAACCCCGATTCAACAAGGACATTTCTAGGAAACAGGGTGGGACTGCGGCATAGAGCGCCAGACACGGTTAGCAAAAAGTGATTATTTTTGTTGTTGTAAAAAATAAAAAACGCAAAAAATAACGGGAATGACATTGGGGTAGGGATGTGAGTTTAACATTTCATTGGCACATTACAAATTAACTCTGGAAAAAAAAAAAACGATGGAAACATTACATACACTTTAGAAACAAACTATAACACATTTGCATTTTAACCTAAAAAAACAAAAAAGCCATTCGACTGTCTGCCATAGAAATGTATGGGAGAGCGCCAGGTAGCGAGAAGTAATACCTGGCATTCGGCAAGGTAGAACGCAGGTGCTGTTCCCTGTGGCTGGAAACATGTTGAATCTTATGCTACATGGCGTTCTCCCAGTCGCTAAACAGGATCGGCTTCATAAATGTGTGATTGCGTATTTGAGCCGGCGTTCTCGTGTCGCTACCTGTCGCTACCTCTCATTAGTCAGCCACTACCTGACGCTATCCCTTCATGAATAAGGGCCACAGAGATCTTAGGGAAGGTGGCCAACTATCAGGGACAACATCCATAATCACCTGTTTACCACAGTGTCTGTTATGATGATAATTTTCCTGCATGACTTAATGGGCCATATTTATGAAGTGCGCCATTTAGCATCTTTCTGGTGGCTATAGAGCCAGTTTTGGAGCACCGGCATCTCTTTTTTGGGGGGCTGCTTTCTTGACTACAATGGCGCTGGAAGTCGCAGCACTCAATGTTAACTAATTTGCTTTGATTGCTTTATGCGGTATTGGCCGGTCTGTGTCAGCTGCCAATTAGATTTTAGGCTGCGTTTTAGCTGTTGTTGTCTAAATTACACAATGGCAAAAGAAGCAATGAAAAATGCACCAATGCACATTTGGTGACCTAGGCCTTTCATTTACATTATTGACAAGTCACAATGGAAGTTCTGTACAAATAATGTGCGTTATTTATAAGCATAAAACACTTCAATACAGTTCTGCCTATTGTACTCAATGAGATCTTGACCTACAGTGCCACTATAAACCGGTGTGGCGTGAGTGTTAAATTAGACGGATGCTGGTGGCCGCATCAACGCTGCATGTTTTTTGTTAAATCGCACACTGAGGAAAAAAAATGGGTGGGAGTAGTATTAAAAGGTGCTGACGTTCGATAAATCAGTCTCTCAGTGTACATCAGTTTGGGGTAAGCCCTTCCCAAATCTAATGTAACTGTACATCATATATCATGAAGCACTTAAATGCACTCATCTAATACCTTTAAAAGTAATATTTTTTATTAGAGATTGCTTCAGTTTTAAAGTGGACCAAAATCTACAGCGATACGTTTGATTCACTTCTGTGTAGCATCCAGAATCGGGATGGCTTGCTGTGTGAAAACCTCCAGGTCATCCGGTATACTCACCTTCTCCCCCGGTCCAACTTTGCATGTGCAAGCAGCGCCGCATCCCCGCTATCCCTTTAGTAGGATGCCTACACCAGGAACTTATGAATGGCAGGCACGGACACACTCTCTGTTAGAGGTTTGTGGGGATACAGCTGCTTGTGCACTCGGTAAATGCGCTATAAGACTGGGGAAAGGTGAGTTATGGGTGACCTGGGAGTTTCACACAGCGGGGCATCCTCGATCGGGGTGTCCTGGGAGCAAGTACCAGAATCCAGGATAGTAAAAATCCTGAGTTTTGGTCTGCTTTAATTCAGCTTATACAAATATTTTCACTATTGGCAGGTAGGTGCAAGTCTATAAGTGTCATTACTCTAAAAGTACATTTTAGTCAACCATAATCTGGAGGATAATGCTGTTATGGCTTTTGTAAGTCCTATTGATTACAGAGGTTTTAAGATTGTTGTAAATATCTGCACAACTATTACATTTATCAAGCAAAAGCATGAAAATGTTTACATATAACACTTTTTAGTAGGAAAGAAAGTTTTTAACCTGTATAATCAACAATTTGTTAAATATTTTCTTGAATGTTACATCTGTTGTTATCATCCAACATGGGGTTTCCTTAACCTTGATTCGATTTGTACCACTGAGACTTTATAACCATTGAAAATAGTAGTCAATATGGTTACATAAAAAGCAATTCAAACTTAGGAACTACTTTTTAAGGGCTTTTTGACCGATATGCAACCATCATGTGAAGAAATATAGTGAAAGAAAGGCATGTGTAGTAACCAGGAGCAGCAGCATGCAAGCACATGGCTATAGCATAATATATAAAATGAGGGTGCCATCTAGTGTGGTGTTGAGTCTACATGCAGTTACATACAGTATAGACAAACATGCCATATTGAATACTTAAAATATAAACCATCCTCTTTAATGACTATTCTGTCTTTGTTCTGATCAATAAAGGAGGTGTATCGTGCAATTGTGTAATATTAAAAGTCCATATATACACATTGGGTAACGAGAGGAGTGTTCACTTATACACCTGAACTGAATATAACTCCCGACAAGCTTTGAGCTTCTTCTTCTGGTAGGAATAATATACAGGGTTAACAGGTTTGTGTCTGTTGGGGTGACAGAACCGTATTTCCTCTTCCTTTCAACAAGAAACAAGCCTGGCTGGATATTTCTTGATACTGGGTGTATAATTGACCTCTTCTCCCGCCATCGAGCATATTTATGTGCATTTGTGTAATTTTAGCTTGATAGTCCTCCTTTAAGATTATGGTCTTAAATTATGATGTGCGCCTTTTAGCATAATTTTTGTGCCAGCTTTGGAGCCCTGGCATTCCCATCTTATCTGGCACTGTGCTGTGTACTACATTAGTGCTTGCAGGCGTTGCACGAACACTGACTAATTAGCTTTGCTCTAAGGTATTGGCTGGCCTATGTCAGAGTCTGTTGGACCTGTCGGATGATTATCCCAGCGCCAGTGAGTGCCACTTTGTAATGGCGCTTTTCCTGCACTCCCCAGCATATTTATGATTTTTTCCGCCTTCAAATCTTGGGCACTGTATTTTTCTGGCACTGTTCGTCGTTCCTTCATTACAGTTACAAGAAATCACTGCTGGGGGCAAAAGGGGACAAACTTTGCAATGCGTTTTGGCTGCGTTTTAGGTGTTGTCCAAATTACACATTGTTAGGGAAAAGAAGCCATTACAAATACATTTTAATAACCATTTTAATAATTAACCATTTAACCAATTAACCATTTTAATTTTAATAATCATTTTGGACCATCTGGTTCCTGCTTTTCAATTATTGACAAGTCCCAATGCAAGTTCTGTACAAATAAACGTGTGCAATATGATTATCAACTTCAATCCACTTCTGCCCATGGTGCTCTATGGCAGTGGTCCCCAGCCCTGTCCTCAAGGCCCACCAACAGGCCAGGTTTTGCAGATCTCCACAAAGATGCACAGGTGGAGTAATTAGTGCAGCTGCAGAGCAATAGAGCTGGCTATTTGGAGATCCGAAAAACATGACATGTTGGTGGGCCTTGTGGACAGGGTTGAGGACCACTGCTCTATGGAATCTTGACCTACAGAACCAGGTTTCATTTGCTTAACCTGCTGCTACTGTTAAATAAGCCACATCAGCTTTAGTGTATTTTTAGCTGTTTAATTATATGTTGAGTGCCACTGAGGCTCAAAATGTGGCGCTGTGTGGCCCTGACCCTTCTTAGACCCTTATTTATGAAGGAATAGCGACAGGTAGCGACTGGTGAGCGACCGGTAATGACGGGCACCGCCACGAGAACGCCGGCTCCCCACCACAATCACACATTTATCAAGCCAATCCTGCTTAGCGACTGAGATAGCGCCAGATAGCCACTCATTCATCATTATTCCAGCCTCAGCCCACAGCGCCAGCGTCCGACCTTGAACAGCGACAGGTATGACCTCTCGCTACCTGGCGCTCTCCAATGCATTTCAATGGAACAATCTTTAAATATGCATAATTAATTGTTATTAATGTTTTTTTTTTTTTTTTTTTTTTTAATGTGAAAAATTCTGTGACCACTTCTGCCATGTTAGATAATTTTTTTAAGGTAAAAAAAAAAGATAAAAATTTGTGCAGAATTGATATTACAGGTCTGATATTATTGTATTCATATTACTAAAGTCTTTAAAAGTTTCCAAAAATATGGTGGTTTGGGGGTTAAAAAACTACTTTTAACACATCGCCGCCAGCGCTCTGGGGTTTAAACATGCATTTCACAGCGCAAGAATTTTTTGAGCGGGATTTTTTGATGAATATGGTGGGAGCCGGTCGCTCTGACCAATCGCTATCATGCGCACCCATACATCGTGGAACCTGTCAAATAGCGACTCGTCACCCCGTATTCAACATTACTGCACACCGACTCAGTCGCTATCAACAACCGAACAATGGCCAAGCACAGCGACTACTAGCGGGCGCTGTGAAAATACTGCTACAGTCGCTCAACTGTCGCTACCTGCCGCTATTAATGAATCGGCCTCCCTGATAAGGCTCTAAACTTATTATTGAGATGAGTTCACTCTTTTTTGACATTAATGATAAAGCTTCACCAATCCTCCTTTTCTGTTTAGCAGCCCCTTATACTGCGATCTGAACTTGACTGCCATACAGTATACTAGCTTCTGTTTGCCAGAATACATAATCGTGAGCCATTTCCTTGCTGAACACTGTTGTGGGGTGTCTAGACACATATCATGATTTTGTTTTGACTTTCACCGCTTGTACACATTGCCTGTTCCACACGCCTTATCTCTTCTATGCTCTATGGTAGTTATGTTGTTGCATTTCTGTTCGTACTGTCAAGGAATTTACAAAATTCTTCTAGTGCTACTTGGCTCCACTGGAACACTTGTGATTTCTGTTTGATGGAACAGTTGGTACTATGAAAGTCCATTTGCAGTTGCACTAAGCAGGTGTTTTTCTGGCTTTCAACCCTCCCTCCATCATAGAGAGAAAAATTGTCACCTTTCCTAAGGAGCAAATTACTTGTCAAAAGACTTACTGATAAGAGTTATATATGCACTGGGAACACTTATAAACACCATTGCTTTAGCCAGCTTATATACTGCACATCTGAATGGGGTCACGTTAGCATTCCAGGTGTGAAACACAGATAGTCTGCTGTTGTTGCTTAAAGGTTCCACTTCACTGATTCCCAATTTAGTGTTAATTGCCCTAATGTAGCCTTTGCATTGCATCCAACACACCTGTTACAGCATTGTCATTGTAAATAAGTTGCCTTGCACTAATAAATACATTTTGGCTTAAGTCTATTTGTTTTTTTTACCTGTTCCTGGTTGAATTTCAACTGTTGCTGAATTACCAGCTAGGAAAACAATGAAAGTCAATGTCACTGTTTTACTCCTAAGAAAAGTAGAGAACTGTTTACTACTTTCTACACTGTAGTAAAAGCTGCCATTGACTTTCATTGTCTTTTTTTCTAGTGATTCAGTAACAGTGACATTCTCAGGCTTTTTTCTCATGAATTGAATTTTTTACTACCATGAGAATTTTTTTCTACCTTTATTGAATCAAGGCCAAGGGGTTAAAACTTTTGAGGGCTCAGTAGTTCAGCATATGCTGTAGTAATTAAAAAAACATACTGAAATTATTTTGAAGGTTAAAAGGAAAGTTCAATTTTTGCAAAAGTCTATATTTTTGTGTGCCAAAATGATGTCCTTAATGTGCTGAGCTTATCTAGTATTCAATTTCATTTTTATTATGTAAGCAAATTTGTGTTTTATGGAAGCTGTTTTCACTTCCTATAATCAGCTACTTTTGGCAACTGTACACCAAGTCTGTGTGAAGAGAGGAGTAGCAGTGAATTTTCCTGCTTGTCCTTTAAATATTTACTTTTAATGTTGATTATTTAAAAAAAAGCCCAAAACGAAAAAAATAATAATCAAACTACAGTTGATCATAGGTTAATCATTGATGGGAGACCCAGAGCCATACTTGTCCCGCTGCTGGGACCATGTGATCTATTTTGGGCCTGGAGTGACACGGGGAGGCCGATTCATTAATAGCGCCAGGTAGCGACAGATGAGCGCCAGTAGCGTGATTTTCACAGCGCCAGCTAGTATTCGCTGTGCTTGGCCGGGGTTTGCTTGTTGACAGCGACTCAGTCGGTGTGCGGTAATGTTGAATACGGGGTTAGGGGTCGCTGTTTCACAGGTTCTGCGTTGTATGGGTGCGCCTGACAGCGAATGGCCAGAGCGAACGCTCAAAAATTTCTCGCGCTGTGAATTCCTTGTTTAAACCCCAGAGCGCTGGCGGCGATGTGTGTAAAGTAGTTTTTAACCCCCAAACAACCTTTTTTTTTATATGTAAAAATTATACAAGTTTTTCTAAACATTTTGTAATATGAATACATGAATATCAGACCTGTAATATCAATTCTGCACAATTTTTTTTTTTTTTTACTTAAAAAAAAAACCTAACATTGCAGAAGTGGTCACAGAATTTTTGACATTAAAAAAAAAAAAAAAACATTAATAGCAATTAATTATGATTATTTAAAGATTGCTCCATTGAAATGCATTGGACCACGCCAGGGAGCGCCAGGTCATACCTGTCGCTGTGATGGGATTAGCAGCGGCGCTGTTCGTTGCAGTCGGCTACATGATGAATCCCGCGCTAGCTGACGCTCTCGCCGGCACTAGCCTCATTTAGCGTGATAAATGCGTCATTGTGACCGCCGCCGGGCGTACTTGATTCGGTAGCCGCCGTTAGCTGGTGGTACCTGGCGCTCGTCAGACACTACCTGGCGCTAGCCCTTGATAAATAAGGCCGTTAATCATACACCCTAATGCCAATAAAACTCAAGTTTAAATAAGAAAAAAGTACCCGTGCCCGTGGTAGCGGCATCTCGCCGCCAGCACTCTTGCCACTCACTGACACTCGCACCTGAAAACTGAGGTCAGGGGAAGCTGCACACCAATTGGTCCAAATAGAGCCAATGGCAAGGTAACAGAAAACACATGCAGGAACTCCCCCTTTACACTCACTGAAAATAGACAGCCCAATGCAGATATTACAGAGAAAGTGTGGCAGCCAGACACCATGACAAATGTCTATCAGAAGGAACTTTGCTAAGCACCTACATCTGAACACTGAACACCATAGCTAAAAAAGTAAAATAATAAGTTAGATGTACAAATGGGGCAACATTAAAAGTTAATTTCAAAGGACAAGCTAGAAAATTCACTGCTATTGATCTCAATTGAGGACTGCCAATGTGATCTCTTTTTACTGGCTTTTCGGGTGGATTGGGTGAGCTGGATATACTACTGCAGTGATCTGTGTGTCCAGGACTCACTTCTCTATTCCTGGTGTATGGTTGCCAATAGCAACAGATTACAGTCAGTGTAATCTGCTTCCAAAAACACACATTTACCAGCATAAGAAAAGCTAAAATAAACTTTAAAGAATTCCATCGAAAGTGGATGCATCTACTTCTCACAGGAAAACCCCTCCAATCTGTTATCCTCCCCTGGGGTAAAGGCAGGTCAGTTTACAAAAAAAAATCCTTAAAGGAGCAGTATCGCGAATTTTTCTTGGTGACTTATATTTAAATGGTACTTTGAATGTAGGTAAGTGTTGGAGTAAGAATTGCAAATGTAGAAAAAAATGATGTCTGTGTTGTGCAGCTGGAGACTAAAAGTTCATGTTTATGTCTGCT
This sequence comes from Gastrophryne carolinensis, assembly GCA_027917425.1. Lineage (NCBI taxonomy): Eukaryota > Metazoa > Chordata > Amphibia > Anura > Microhylidae > Gastrophryne > Gastrophryne carolinensis. Next base: position 223,052,068 of record CM051234.1, read on the forward strand.
GAGTATCGGGGCCCGACACTCTGGCCACGCTGAGGAGAGGGGGAACCAATGTAACAAAGTATCAGCTGTTCAGTGCTGGCAGCCGTCCAGCATAAGATAACAACATTGCAACATTGCCTTGCCAGAACTCATATATCTAAAACACAGAGAAAAGCTCTAGAAGTCATTTTGCTGATTTTGACAGTTTTCCCTTCATGTTACCTTTCCCTGTCCCACAGCGTATGCACGGGCTCTCATCCAATCAGCTCTGTTTGCACGCAGATGGGGAGCCTGAGCAGTAACCTTCCTGGCCGCCCGGCCTGTCTAAATGACTATCTGCGTGAGCGCGCCAGAAAACTGGGGGGATCTGTGGTTATCCAGGGGTCATTTCACACAGTGGGGCATCCCGATTTAGAATGCCCAAGGGGGAAGGTCAATGGCCGAGTCTTATAGACGTCAGGGTCGGCCACTGAGGGTTTTGTTCCACTTTAATACCTTTAGATTTCAAAGAAGAATTTCAGTCATTTTCAGTCAGTTTAGTTTATTTTGTATAGATTTTACACATTTGAGTCACCTGGTCTCATAACAAAAGCAGCACCTCACACACACACAGCCGTTACCACTGATTACAGTGTCAGCCTCTGAGGTAAAGTGTTGCTAGGAGACCAGTGGGTAGCAGCTCACTAAATACAACCCAGCAGATCCCCCTATTCAGCAAATGGACTGAGCCATTGTCATTATCCAATTTAAAAGAAAGGCATATATTTTTTCTTTTTTCTATCACCACATTATTTATACACATGTTAGAAGCTATTGTGTGGCTATTTAATTATTTATCTTTTTTGATGCAAATTTCGCGATACTGCTCCTTTAACTTGTCCGGGTACAGCACTGTTCACCCAGCAACTCTAGTGTTAGACACAGCCATCTTTGATCTGCTGCACAGAGCAGCTTCCCCACTGTGTGTGGCCCTGTCCGGCTATTCTCTTCAGGGAGACTGGGCAGGCAGGCGCACAGAGAGGGGGAGCACTCTGTGCACAGTCCATGTAGCAGCAACCCCCCTCCTTATGCCTGAACCACTGTTATATGTTTAGTAACAGGCTGATTCATCACTAACGCCAGGTAGCGACAGATGAGCGTCTGTAGCAGGCATTTTCAGAGCGACCGCTAGTAGTCACTGTGCTCAGCCGTGGGTCGCTACTTCATAGCGACGGGGAGGCCGATTCATTAATAGCGCCAGGTAGCGCCAGATGAGCGACTGTAGCGTGATTTTTTCAGCGCCAGCCAGTATTCGCTGTGTTTGGCCGGCGTTAGCTTGATGACAGCGACTCAGTCGGTGTGCGGTAATGTTGAATACGGGCTGGGGGGTCGCTGTTTCACAGGTTCAGCGTCACAGGTGACAACGAATGGCCAGAGTGAACGGCTAGCTTCATATTCATTAACAAATCACGCTCCGAATGTGCTGTCGCTGTCCATTCCTTGTTTAAACCCCAGAGCGCTGGCGGCGATGGGTATTGACTAGTTTTTAACCCCTAAACAACCATATTTTTTGAATGTAACATTATACATGTTTTTAGAATCATTTTGTAATATGAATACATTAATCTCAGACCTGTTAGATCAATTCTGCACAAATTTTTAAAAAACATTTTTTTTACTTAAAAATAAATCCTAACATTGCAGAAGTGGTCTCCGAATTTTTGACGTTAAAAAAAAAAATTAATACCAATTAATTATGATTAATTATAGATTGCTCCATTAAAATGCATTGGACATCGCCAGGGAGCGACAGCTCATACCTGGCGCTGTGAGGGAATTTGCAGCGGCGCTGTTCGGTCCAGGCGGCTTCATGATGAATGCCGCGCTAGCCGTCGCTCTCGCCGGCGCTAGCCTCATTTTGCTTGATAAATGCGTCATTGTGACCGCCGCCGGGCATACTTGAGTCGGTAGTCGCCGTTACCTGCCGCTACCTGGCGCTCGTCAGACACTACCTGGCGCTAGCCCGTGATAAATAAGGGCCTCAGTCACTGTCCAGGAATGTTGAATACATTGTGAGGAGTCGCTATTTGACCAGTACAGCGCTGTATGGGAGCGCATGGTAGCGACTGCTCATAGCGACCGACTCACACCATATTCAGCAAAAAAACAGCCTCACAAATCTCTGGCGCTGAAAAATGCTTGTTTGAAGCCCAGAGCGCAGGAGGCGGTGTGTTTAAAGTCTGTTTTTCAGCATCTATCCACTAGTAACAAAGCGAAAACATCTGGAATTACATTGTAGCAACATTGTAACATGAACACTTTAATGGCAAACCTGTAATGTAATTTCTGAAGAAATATATAAAAAATAAAAAAAAAATGGAAAAAACTGCTTTTTCAATGCCAGAAGAGGTCACAGAACTATTTGAGATTTAAAAAAAAAACAAAAAAACAAAAACACAGTTTAAAGAGAAGAAAAGGATCGTCCATTGAAATGTATGGGGGAGTGACAGGTAGCGAGAGGTCATACCTGGTGCTGTGCAAGGCTGAACGCCGGCGCTGTTCGCTGAGGCTGTGAAAATGATGAATCAGACGCTACATGGCGCTATCCCAGTCGCTAAACAGATTCTGCTTGATAAATGTGTAATTGCGTGCCGTGTCCGGCGTTCACCAGTCACTACCTGTCGCTACCTGTCATTAACTAGCCACTACCTGACGCTATTCCTTCATGAATAAGGGCCTAAATCTGAAATATCATGCTATTTTCTATTTGTTTCTCCTAAAATATAACTATCTGCAGAATTAAAGCCCTAAGGAACAATTTACTACAACAAATGCATGGCATATCCAGAATTAAATATATGTCTTTTAAGAGGTTGACCACACACCACCGCAGAGTGGATAACCTAAGTAGTAACAAACTCCCACAAGTGATTACCACATAGAGCCATTATAACTTTAAGTCTTCCCACTGGTAATTCTCATTATTTACTTTAGCTACTCAAACAGTAAAAATCAATATGCTCAAATGCTTCTATTTTAACTCATGAGGTCATTGCAGAATCTTAGGTTACATTTAGATATCCAGATCTTAATTTATTAAAATATAATGCTTATGCTTATGGCATGAAGGAGTTTCATAAGGTACTTTTACAAAATGTTTTATTTCCAAAAAGTAGCCCCTGATTTTCCATGTGGTATTTTTTTTATCTAATCTGTAATTGGGGGGGGGATATAGTTTAGTGGCTTGCAAAAGACTTACTGTATGCTTCTTTTAGAGATAAAATAAACAAATCACCTCATGATATAGGGGCATTTTACTATAGGCAATGGCTATCAGTTTACCTTAAATTAAGAGTAAAGGTTTAGGTGGACCAAAACCCAAATTTTAAACTAGCATCCCCTGAATTTCTCCACATATGAAGAGTACCTTTTGCTAATTATCACTGCTCCTGCTTCTCTCTAATCCCAGATAATGGCCCCTGTTTTATCTGTAAAGCTCCATTCTGTTGTGTGTGGCAATGATATAATTTCCACACCTATACAATGACTGATCACCTGCCATCTTACAGAGATCGACAGCGAAAAATAAAGTGTTCCTCGGCGGTTCGAAAAGCGAAAATATCCATTTCTAGTTCTACGCCTTAAGAATGGAGTATCAGAAGGGGTTTTGGACAAATGTATTTCGCAAGTTCAGTGGGTTTTGGTCCACTTTAAAGGTTGCCTCTTGTCAGTAACACCTATATAACATTTGTAAGGGGATCAACTTGACCTGGGAAAGCAGAGAACATTCGGGCTTCTCATGAATGTTCATTTGAAGAAAGGAAAAACAACAAGTGCAGTGTAATATTAAAGCACAAAACATAAAAATACCTAACCTATCTAGTTAGACCTATCAGAGATCTCTGTCTAAGGTTGCTTGCTCCTCATATAAGAGTTGAGTCAGCACCAGGTGAAAAAAATCACTACTTTTTTAGGAGAGGTAACTGCCATAACTTTTAATGTCTATCTTTTACTTTTGCTGATTCAGTGAAAATTTGCATCCAGTTGCTGAATCCCCCCCTAAGGTAGACAATAGAGATGAGCGAACTTCTTAAAAATTTGATTCGGGCGATTCGCCGAATTTCTCCAATCTCTGGTGGGAGCGGGGAGGCCGGCTGCGCTGTCAGCGTGCGGCGGAAGCCGGCTTCCGATGCCCGTTGACAGCGCAGCCGGCCTCCCCGCTCCCACCAAGCCCTGAAATTTAAAAAAAAATGCCGGCATGGTGGAAGCGGGGAGGCTGGCTGCGCTGTCAGCGGGCGGCAGAAGCCGGCTTCCGCCACCAGCTGACAGCGCAGCCAGCCTCCCCGCTTCCACCATGCTGTGTGTAGCACAAGCTTACCTAAATGCCGACAGAGGGAGGAGGCACTGGCTGCACTGTCAGCTGAGGCATAAAACGCTGGATAGCTGTAGCTAATCTTGCTAGAAGACACTGCACACACATGGCTAATTAATATTCACTGCACAGGGTCCAGCAGGCTCCAATCATCACCACGTCATTGGAAAACACACAAGCACATGGCTAATTGATATTCACTTCACTGTGTAAACGTCTCAGACTGAAGACCAATCAGGGCTTCCTAATTTCCGGGCGCCATGTTACTTCTCCCGTCTGCTGCCTCCTCTATCTGCGCTCGGGTCCCCGCCTCCGGTCCTCTCTCCTCTCCCGACGCGATCCGACCAGCCCCGTCTCTCCGCTCCAGCTGACACTTTGCCGGTGGGTCCTCTCCACTGTCGGACGCACTTGATGATGCCGCCCGGCATGCGGTCGCCATCTCCTCGCCGGCCAGCCGGCCCTCGGATCCTCCCTTCTCGCCGCCGCACCAGGTATTTCCTATGCTTTCCTATTCTTCTCCTTCTGTCGTTGCTTCTTTCCTGTCATCTTGCAAACGTTCTTTTTTCTTTCTTTGCCTGTAATTGTCGCTTTAATTGCCCGTGGGGGACCGGAGCTCAGGAACTCACTTCCTCTTCATCCACGCGCTAGGCCACACCCCCCCTTCCGCCGCTCGCATGCCGGCATTTTTTTTTTTAATTTCAGGGAAAATTCGGTCAGCACGAACCACAAAAAATTTGGGTTCGTGCTGAATCGAATTTTCCCTGAAATTCTGTGCGAATTCAGGTTCGTTAGAACCGATTCGCTCATCCCTAGTAGACAATGAAAGGGAATGGTGGTTTTCTCTGCTAAAAATGATACCATAGTGGCTATTTAAACCTGTACACTGTTCCATATTTTACAACCAGAACTTCCATTACAGTGACATTTAAAAAAAAAATAATGAAAATAGCACTATTGGCTGCTAGAAAGATTCATCTAAGGGGGTTATTTAAGAAGGGATAGCACCAGTTAGTGCCTCGTAGCGTCAGGCAGCGTCTGGTGAACACTGGGCGCTGTACGCAAATACCGTATTTATGAAAGCAAATCTGGTGAGCGACTGTAACAGCGCCATATAGAGTCACATGTATTAATACAGGCGGCTCAGCATATAGCACCGGCACTCTCGCTTCCAGAGCGCCAGGTATTACCTTTCATTTCCTGTCGCTCTCCCTTACATTTCAATGGCCGTTCATTCGCTTGTGTTTTTTCTCAAACCATTGTGTGACCTCTCCTGGCTGCAAACAAACACTTTTAGAAACTTTTTTGACTTTTTATATTTTTATGCAGAATTGGCATTATAGGTCTGGCACTAAAGTGTCATTGTCACAGTGTTAAAATAATGTCATTCCATGTGTTTTCGCTTTGTTACTGGTGGATATGTGTTAAAAAACAGACTTTAATCACACAGCGCCTGGCGCTCTATGCTATAGCGACCAGATCCAGAGCGCCTACGCTGTGTGTGTGTGTCCTTTTTTGATAAGTATGGTGTGGAGCGCTGCGTGCTGGCCGCACTGAGCTGGTGCTACCTTTCGCTTGCTGCAGCGCTGTACTGGTGTTAGAGCGTCCAACATACATCTCATTCATCAATGCCGGCCAGGTTACTACATCGCCGACACCCACTTACAGCGTCTACTAGCAGACGCTCTAAGCGCCGCAATACAGATGCTCATCTGCTGATACCTGGCTTTAGAAAGGAATCATGTTAAATTCCCTGACATTCATAGTGAACAAATACAAGAACACAGTGGCTGTACATGAAACCAATCAAACATACTGCCATGTAGTGGGCTCGTTTGTGCTGTAGATTAGCCCATGTGGTAAATCCCTGAACCCTTGTGATAAATTCTAGCTCCTAGCAACAGCCAATCAGCATTGTGCTAGTGATTACCACCCAAATGCATGGGGAGGACAAATTCACCACTGGCAGATATTGAGGGATAGAGCAGAGTCTGCAGAATTACTAACATAGTAAAACTCATAAGGGAGATTATTGGATCTTTTACACTTTTTTTTTTCTGTAGGGAAAGTCCAGACAAAGTTTAAAAAACAACATCAAAATTCAGACTTTTATAAAGATCTCTTGTTCTAAGCAGTTCTGAACAGCAATTATGAATAAGCCTATTATAGACCATACAGTATTTAGATTTTTAAAGTTTGAATAAAAAAAAAACGTTATAAACTCACACTCTTTCGCTTTTATTATTGGACAAAATATTTAAAAAATTGACCAGAGGATCAGGTGCTAGCTAGCAGGCAGAAAGGAGGATCGCATGCGGGAGGTTCGGGTGGCTGTCTATCAGGCGGGAGGATTGGGTGGGCGGGACTAACAGTCGTCAGCAGGTTTCATCGACCAGCTGACATATGTGAAGGAACATCGACCTGGCGTGCGTGTGGGTGGGTTCTTCGGCTGACGGATGCGAGGATCAGCCAATCAGTCAGCTGCCCAGCATGTGGGCTTTTTACTGTCAGTGAACTGGATCCGGTAGCATGAGACGAGTCAGGAGGGTTCACCAGATCTCCAGGCAGTGTGAGTAACGTTTTTTTGCATTATATTAAAAATTGTGTTAACAGACTTTAGCATGCTAACCCACCTACCTAACTACCTACCTACCTTTACTTACTTGCCCACTCATCCACCTACACATCTACCCATCTACTGATCCACCAACCTACCTACTGACTCTCCCACCTACCTACCTTCCCACACCTACCTATGCATCTACCTCCCTGCCTATCTGCCTACTGAGCCACCCACCTAACTACCTACCTGCCCATTTACCTACCTACTGACCCTCCCACTTACATACCTGCCCACTCACTTACCTACCTATCTGTCTACTGACTCACCTACCTGTCCACTCACCCAGCTAATTATCTGCCTACTGCCCCACCCACCTAACTACATACCTACCTACCTACCTGCTGACCCCCCCACTTACCTACCTGTTGACCCTCCCACCTACCTACCTACCATTCACCAACCTACCTATCTGCCTACTGACCCACCTAACTACCTACCTACCCATCTACCTACCTGTCCATTTGCCCACCTACCTATATGCCTCATGACCCATCTTCCTGCCTACCGACCTTCCCACCTACCTACCTGCCCGCTCACCCACCTTTCTATCTGTCTACTGACCCACCTAACTACCTACTTACCCTCTACATACTCACTCACCTATCTACGTGCCTTCTTGCCTACCCAACCTACCTACCTTCCAACTTCCTACCTACTCACCTACCTACCCTCCTTACTATATGTCTACCCACACACATGCATACCTATGTGCCCAATCTCCTACATACCCACCCACTTACCTATCTTGCTCACTCATCTACCTACCCCTCAATCTACCAGCCTACCCACCCACCTGCATACCATACACAGCAAAAACTGTCACTCATGTTGTTCTGTTGCTAAATTGCAAGGTCTACAGTGTAAGAACAGGCTTACAATGGGGTCCAGGTGATTTTTTTCAATAACCTACCTGCCTGCCCATCTACCTATCAGCCCTCCATAGGTTTTACTGATTAAGGGTACTGGATAGGAGTGAGATTTCAGTCCCCTTTAGATGAGGTATAGACATACTGGAGGGTATGCCTATTTGGGATGGCCCACTAGTTAAATATAACTAACAGCACTTTTAGGGTTGGTTAGGTAACCCTGCTTTTGGGCTCATGGACTGTGGATTCTGCATGCCATAAATCAGTGAATGTCATTCTCAGCACCCTCCAGTGTAACGGGATAGTGACAGCTTATTCACCGCGGGAGGACCAGGAGAAAAGACTGTGCCCACAGCTCAGCATGGAGTGGTGCTGTTTGTTGTTTTTGAAGGGAAAATACTGTATTTGGGGCCTCCACCAGATTTGTGCCCAGGGGCCTCCACCACACTTAATCCGGCCCTGGATGTAGATATTGTAGCAGGGCTTCAAAGTTTGCCTCGCATTTCCATTCCTTCCTGCTCACCTCCAAAAGTGGTCACATGGTCCCCCTGTTCCTCAGCCTTACCAGCACAAGTGAGCTTAGCAAGCCACAGTGGTTGCACATCGATTATGCTAGAAATTCTGAAGGACAGGCAGTGTGGTCCCATTTGGAGTATAGTCAGGAAAAAAATAAAATGGAAAAGGAGGAGCAATGTAAGCTCCTTGTTGCCTCCTTGTTATGCCTGACATGGTCTGCTACACTTTTCTAAATCCTTTCTCAACTTTTTCTGTAGGTACATTATGAATTTGTCCCTGTACAGCTCAAGCACTTTTTGACATAATATTATTACTTTCCCTAAGTCTAATAATTTATTTTGCCCATGCTAAAAACCACGCCCTATCTTTTGTGATACTATCACTATCACTTGACACATCAGTTGTAACACTTCGAAAGGCCAAATACAGGGCAGTTTGTAAAGGCCAAATAACGATTAATGTCCTGTAACATACATCCAAAAATTTGCAAAATTGCAAGATTGTGAGATGACATTAAGGAACTGCCATCAGTAGTTTCCTGTTAAAATATAATGACTGTAAAAAGGTTTAAACCACTGAGATTTATTACAGCTTTTCTTTAGGACATTCATTTTATTTAAGGGTGATTTTAACAATGTCTGCATCGCTTAGATAACAAGAAAAACGTCTGGTTTATGCACCATGCTGCAGTTTTCATACTGGTTTATTTTATCTTGCCTTTATAAACTACATTGCCGAATGGTATCATTAAACTATTACATAAATGAATGTTGATGAGACTGGATACATTTTCTCTTGTCTTTTCTTTGCATCCCCCTAGCAGGTAATGTGTGTCTGCTTATGAATACTGTTGAGTGTTGAGGCTGTCTTGCCTGTCACATACAACACCGCATAATGGAGCCATAGGTAGTAAATAGCCATGCGTAGAAACAAATCTCAGGCACAGCGTATTGTCATCCCAACATTTGCCTGGCTTTCACCTTTCATGTCCTTTTTTGTACTTTTTTGTACTGTTTCTCAGTATGCCTCTCTTTATAGTAGGAGCCATTTGCACAATGTGTCAAGCAAAGTAAAGGGTTGCTGGCTGACTGGCTCCCGCAAGCTGCTATTTTACAACCTCTGCATATGTGACTGAGTCCCGGAGGGTTTATCCTACATATAATAAAGTGTACAGCAAACTTGGAATATAGAGCCTTGTATTTAAAGTGATGTGCTCCTAGGGGACTACTATGTACCAGCTCTTAGTCTGCATGTCCTACTGTCACTTACGTCTGGCGCAGACACTGGTGCAGCACGCTGCTCTGTGATGGCACAGTGCTCATACAATCACTAACCAACTAAATTAAAATTTTACTCTTTAATAAAAATAAATATACAAGCAAAACACCTCATCCTGGATTACAGTGCCCTGTTCTGTTGAATGCATTTTGCAGCTAAAGGTACACATTCAAAAGTCAGACATGTCATATATTTGCCAGAATCCATTTTTTTCTCAGGTGCGTGTATTTGAGTGGTGGTGGTGGATGGGGGCTAGCAGGATTACTATGAAACTGTTTGACACCTTAGATGAAGAGTAGGGCATAGCTACTGCTGATAACCTGATCGTTGTGTTATCAGGAACAAAAAGTGTAGTTGCTTTCCAAACGTGGTGACTGCCCTGTTACAAATCTGTTACATATTATATGTGACTATACAATATAAATGTTAATTAAACTGAAAATACCTAATGGGATGGACACCAAAATTAAATTAAAGTTTTCCTAAACTTTATAAAATGGGTAATGAGATGAAGGTTGGAAGGATTTCTTGTTCTTGGCAAGTAGTCACTTTTATCCTTACTTCTGACATGTCCTTCCCTTGGAAGGATATTGCAAATTAGTGCAATATTAAACATCTATGAAACATGCTAGATAGCAAACGGAGAGTTTATATTTATCCTACTATGAAAGGAAGAACAAACAGCCAGGTTTTCAAATGCATTGTTACTTTTTTACATGGGAGACCTGCTCATCTCTAACCAGGCAGGCAGTCTGTGGGATGCAGGAACATTAATCACCCTAATATACGGTATAGAAACATAGAAACATAGAAGGTTGACGGCAGAAGGAGACCATACGGTCCATCTAGTCTGCCCTTATGTGTATACTGTATGTACTCTTTATCTTAGGATAGATGTTTGCTTATCGGTATGTTCAATATGATGCATGATGGGTAAACGCATCCACAGTTGCTATAGTAATAAGCAATTATTACAGCAGAGCCTGGCTCAGATGATAGGCCATTAGAGTCCAGAGGTTCTCTCCTGCATAGGGGGAGGGGGATATGTGAAGGGGCTTTGAAAGGGGGTTTTAATAAACAATTTCTTCTGCAATAGCTTTGTTTTTGTTTTGATGTTAAAGAGAACCAAAGCTTATTTTAGATCATCTCCTTAATGCTTGGTGTTCTTTGAGGGGGCACCACCATTGGTGATGCCCGCTCACACATACCAGGTTATCCGCTCATCGCTCCACTGGCAGAAAGCAGCTCCATGACTGGCTGCCAGTCTGAGTACCTCAGGGAGGGCAACTGGCTCGGTGGTGGCCTGGATTTAAAAAAAACATGTTTCTCCACCGCCAAGGCCGTGCCCGCACAGCATTGTTGAGATCAGAAACTGGCTGATCTCAAGAATGCCCCCAACTTGACCAGTGGGCCACTGGCTGCATCCCCAGTTTCCCTGTAGACTGGGGAACCCTGTAGACTAGTGGCTGGTAATCCCCTGTGGTAATGCCGCTGGGCTCCCGCGCATTCCCCTGCCCATTAGGGCTGCTAGTAATGTGGCTAGAGGGCAGAAAGTAAAGTCAGGTAGGTAACTTGCAGTCTTCCTGCCCTTTGAACTGGTATAAGGGTCGTTTGGACCCCTTACCAATTTGAAAGTAGTAAAAAAATAAAGAAATATTGCACAGTTACTTGTTTAATAATCAAAATGAACCTATACCTACCTTTTCCTATCCTGTATTTTTTAGATTGAGAATTGACTGATGACTCAAGAATGCTGGTTGACGTAACCAGCCCACTGTTTGCTTCCCCAGACTCTCTGTAGACTGGGGAGCACTCCCACCCCCTGTCTATCTGAATGGCTACAGGGAAGCTGCGGGTGTGGCCTCTGGCAAAGACAGCTTTGTGGGGATGGGTGAACCTGGACCGCAAAGCTTGCAAACTTTGCATGCTTGGGTCGCTGTATGTGAGCACGGATTTCAAATATCTTTAATATTTTAATAGCAGTTGCTCCAACCACTGGGCTGTCAGTAATACCAACTGTTATTGGTGTATACACTGGGTCTGGGCCGTTAGGGCCCTCTTGAAAAAGAGAAAAAACATTTTTGTTTAGTCTCCATTGAGTGTCATTACTATATAATAGCAGTTATTGCAACCACTGGTGTGTCAGTGCTCTGTAATACCAATTTTTCAGGGCACTTGAGTGTCACTGCTCTGTAATATCAATTGTTCAGGCCACTTGGGGGGCCTGTCCTGTAATACCAACTGTTAGTGGAGTATCCACTGTTTAATTTAATTTTAACTTAGGTGGGCACACCCTGCATTAGACCCTTTTGAACTTTGTTAAAACTATTTAATTGTGGGCAAACCTTGCATTAGACCCTTTTGGACTTTGATAAAACTATTTAATTGTGGACACACTTTGCATTAGACCCATTTAGCCTTTGAAAAACTAGTTTCTTGTTGGCACACCTTACATTAGACTTGTGGTCTTTGATAAGCTATGAAATAATGGGCAAACATTGCATTAGGCCCTCTTGGCCTTTGATAAACCGAATTTGTTTTTTTTGGGACTAAGCACATTTTATTACGTGTCTATTAAAAAACATTTCATTTTGTGCATAGTCCTTTAAAAAGGACATCAGTGACATTTAAATGTAATCAATTATTCCACTTATTATTCACTTCATTCATTACACGATGCAGGACATCTTGTGCCGAGGCGCCAAACCCGTCTGGACATCCTGCGCATGAACGGAGCAGCAGGGGTGGACAGGGATGGGGGAAATCCGGCAACCACGTGAGGGGAGTGAGCTGGAAATCTGGGGCCATCTGTTAACATGCTGCCTCATCTATCTATGCCTCAGCGATCTTTCCCCATAGACCTTAAAGGGGCAATATATTGGGCCAATCTGCATCTATCCATCAGTGTCCAAAAAACATCATATGTAACCAGGGTATTGACAAAGCCCAGGGGGGCGAAACATGTTTACCCAGGAATCTGCATAAGAAAAGAGAATTGGAGAAGTAATGAATGAAGTGAATAATAAGCAGCATAATTGATTACATTTTAAACCGGACCTTCACCCTGAAAACCATTATATGTTTCCCGCACTCTGTACATACAGATTGCCCACATTAAATCATCCTACCTGCATCTACTGTATTTCATGAGCCTTTAAACATCCAAGATGGCAGCCCATCGAGTTTCAGGCTGCCTGCAAACAGGAAGTATCTTCTGACTATGCTGCTCTGCATTCTGTCCTCTTCCTGACCCCAGCTCTGCTCTGTCTGTGCAGAGCACAGCTATAACCCCACCCCCTGTACTTTTGCCCTGCTCTCCTCTCCTCAGTATGTGATTTTTCTGAGGCTGCCCCTGTATCCTAGAGTCCTGAACACAGTTGCAGCCCAGGGGGGGAAGGAATAATAAGTAAGTGTCTAAAAACCTAAAATATATTAATTTTAGATGCTGCAGAATATTTTTTTAAAGGTTTGGGCTTTTCACTAAATGATGCTGAAGGTCCGCTTTAATGTCACTGATGTCCTTTTTTAAGGATTATGCACAAAATGAAATGTTTTTTTTTAATAGACATGCAATAAAATGTTTCTTTTTTATATGTAAAATGTTGGATGTGGTCAAATACAAGGGCTTGTTTCAGTATTGGGATATGCCTAGTCCCTAAAAAAAGAAATATGGTTGCAGGAGCCTGTGTTTGTACCAATCTCTATAGGGGTGAGCAAGGAGTGGTCACTGAACAGGCGAATGACCTTTGGGAATCACCTTTCTTTCCTTTGATAAACTAGTTACTTGCTGGCACACCTTGCATTATACAAAGAGTGCATTGTTATCTGTAGATGGCAACACACTGTTCACCCATAATGCCTTTAACATGGATGCTGGATGCTAAAAAATACAGACACCTAATGTAGGAAAATTATATATACCAAAACAGTGCCTTGTAGGTAAAAAATGAGTGCGTAAGAATACATTTTATAACGAGCAGTCACATGATTCCTATGCTCTTTAACGACTCCCATTTTCATTTTATGTACAGTTTCTTTGCTTATTTCCCTAAGTCCCTCATTTGTCAGAAGTGGTTTATTCCTATATAAGAAAGAATGAATTGTTCTAATCCAAAAATTCCTTCTCATATTTGGCCTGATTTACAGCCTGCCTGTGAATGCTTGTTTTTTTCGGGAACTGGTCTCAGAAACTGGGAAATTGCGAACGGTCGTATAGGATGCCCCTTACCATCCCTAGAGGAACAATTCATGGGAAGAATCTGCTCAAAGGCAAAAAAAATAGCTGAGGACCCAACACACCCAGGGCATTCTTTTTTTAAACTCTTGCCCTCTGGCCGAAGGTACCTGGCGCTTTCGACTAGAGCCTCCAGGTACAAAAATAGTTTTTTTTTTCTAGCCGTTAAGGCGCTGAATAATCATCACTGACTAACCTGCCGCAAACTTCCTGTCTCCACCATATCACTGAGTTACCACCAATATCATATGTAAATATGTTTAAATGTGTAAATGTAATATGTTCAATGTTTAAATGTAATATGTTTAATGTTTATATTTAATGGTTATAGCTCTAATGGGGTACCTCCCTTCCAAAAAGCATTCCTTGTATGTATCCTGTACTTACTTGGCGGTCAATAAAGTATTCGTATTCGTATTCATTCACAGCCCTTTCCCAGAAAAGTTTGTACATGCATAAGCGGGCGTATTTGCTTTGCATACGCATATGATTTAGCCAAGCATTTACAGTATCTACAGCTGAAGTAGTCTCGGAAGAAATATTTGGCCGTAACTTGCTGAGGAGCACATTGTCCTCGGTGTGCCGTGTCCTTTGGTGGCTTTCCGGCGTATGCCTTTCTTTTGTTTTTCCCAGCTATGACTTTGGTTTGTGCGGTCCCCAAGCTTTAGTTATGCCAGACAGGCACATTTTTGTAATCAATTTTCTGTTAATCTGCATCCACAGTTGTTCTATAACCCAACAACTTGTGACAATTAACAAGAAATTAATTCGAAAAATAAAGAAACCAAAAACATGAACTTTGTTTGGATGTTATTTAATTACTCCAAAACAAGGCAAGGGATAGAATTAATCACAAATGACATACGTGCATAAAAACAAAATAAATCAAGAGAAAGTGGAGTTCAGCAAATGCTGGTGAATGCTTTGGCCTTCATGGCTCTGGGTGCCAGTATACAGATGCACAGGAATCTCTGGCGGTGTCTCCTCCATATATGCTGCCATCCTCTTGCTCAAGGTAAATTTATGAAGAGCGATGCACACCAAGATAATTTTCACAACCTTCACAGGCTTGTATTGAAGGGTGCCCCCTGTGTGGTCAAGAAAGCAAAACCTGGCCTTCAAAAGCGCAAAGGCACATTCAGCTACGGTCTGTGTGCAGCAATAGGCCCCATTATAAGGGGCCTTAGGAAAGGCGTCAGGAGCCAGGACAGCAAAGGATAACTAAAATCACCTAAAAAGCAAATGAAGACTGAATTTAAATTGCTAACAAACAACACAACATCAAAACAGCCTAGGTGTTACGAAAGAAAAGGGCAAAACAAGCAAAAGGTAAGGCAGGATGCTCAGACTGTAACTGCAACAAGAAGAAGAGAACATTGAAAGAGGGGCATGAGCACAGTTGAAGTGATGGAGAGCAGGGAGAACAATTGGCAAACACAACAAACTTGGACCAATTACAAAAAGGGAGAACGTAACAGAAATGAAAAACACATTGCAAATGTAACATAAACATTAAACATGCAGATCCACTCCAGCAATAAACAGACTTACCCAACCGCCAGTCAGCTTGCCACTCTCAAAACAGATGTATAACCTGGAGCTCCTCAAGATAAGTGCATAAGTGTGGGGCGATCCAGGCAAGCTGGCAGAAACACTGAAAAAGTGAAGAACCGGCCCCACCACGCATTGGACATAAAGAGAGTGGCCCATTTTGCAGTTGCTGAAAAGAAGCCACCCCAAAAAAGGTTACTAGACTGGCAACAACAAATGAACAGCCAAAATAAAGGCATACTAGGGTCAAATGGGACACAGGGAAGCTGTTTGGGGGGCGGGGAAGCTAGGCTATCCTTAAGAGAGGAGAGTGGGCTACAAGAAGAAGCAATGTGGACCTAAACAGACCATAACTCCTGAACAGCTGGGGGAACCAGGGCTACATGCGTACAATCAATGCCGCCCATGACGCTTGGCATTCGCTATTCAAAAAAAGCCCAACCTCACTGCATTCCAGGCTGCCATGTATTTCACCTGCAAGACATCCATGCCATTGAGAAATTTAGTCAGGGCGCCGCTCAGCGAAGGATAATGGGGCAAGAAGCTTTGCCTCGTCTTGCCACTGAGCCCTCAAAGTCAGCTGGAAACTCCACCAATGGTGTGTCCACTGGAGTGCATTTGTACTCCCTCATTTTTCTTTCATTTCAAAAGTATTAGGAAAATAAAGAACTATGGCACAAAAAATTGTTTAATAATCCTAATTAATCTACACTTACCCTTTCCCATCTTCTGTTCAGGGCTGATCAGTTTAAATAAAGGTTCTTGAAGCATCTAGTAAATGTCCTCCCTTCTCCTTCCTTGGATTCTAGCTAAAGGTAGTGTCAGATGGGGGAGAATGCTTTTATACTAGATAGGTAGAGCCTCTGCGAATCCCCCATGTGACCAACACTAGCAGATGAAATGCCAGTTCACCCACCCAATTACCTGCATCCCTGTTTTGGGCACCATGGTTGCAGAAGAGCCTGGTGCCCATCAGTATGGGCTTTTATGGGACAGGGATTCAGTAAACTGTCAAGTGAATTGTAAAATCTCTGATGGAAGTGAGAATTCTCTTGCAACTTTCTCGAATGATTTGCACACGTGTGAGATTGTGTTGCATGTGTCTCAGATAATGCAAAAAAACAATAAATCTGACACACAAGATTTAATTTGCATGGAACCAAACAGAAAATCTTGACCCAGGCTGAATCAAGCCTATAAAGAATCACTTAACAAGGAACTTTGGAGGTCCTGGAATCCACCCAAACCCAACTCCTAAAAGAGTCCCACTCCCTGGGGAATCCCCATTTGGAATGCCCTTTCCAATCCCGGAGCCTTCTCTGCACTGCATCCCTGCTCACCTCTAGATGTAGCGCATACCCACAACAAGGCTTACTGAATGGCTGAAGGCTACATAAGGTATTTACATATAATCAGAGATTTTCAGATGCTTTTAAATGGCTCATTTTTTACTGTTCCCAAGAGGGATAAGGTGTGAGGATGTTATATTGTGCCTTTGCTTCAAACTTAGGTAAAATTTAATTCAGCACGAATCCAAGTTTTTGGGGGAATTCTGGCAACCAAACTTTTCCCTGAAATCCTAACTTACTTGCTCTCTTGCTGTCGGTATAAAAAACCAAGATGTTGGGAGCCCGTCTGGGGCATTTGGATTCTAAGGAGAGCAGCATGGGACAGCGCCGTAGGAGGAGGACCTTGTCCAGGGCTGGAATGTGGATGGAGGTATGCTTATTTATTTATTTTTTTGAGCGAGTTCGTTAAAAGCTGGTTTTGGATGAAAAGTTCCCTCATCTCTAATTGTAATCCATCCTAAGGCACATTTTTTCAGTGCTGAGCATGGCAGTTAGAACTATTATCACTTTTATCACTTTCTCTATACTAATGAGAGCCTTCAAAAATGAGGACAATGTTTTCGTACATTTAAAGCTGATTGTTTTGACATGGAGCTTAAAGTTAAATGGAGAGGGAGTGGGAGCCCTTATGAAAAGTCGCTAGGGGGGTTTCCTGCTTCAACGAGAACAAACCATCTGACACCCGGGTCTTTATTCTTCGACATTTTTGTTTCCTTTGAAAGCAGGAATGAAGGGGTAAGTAATATATGTCCCCAGATGAGGTTTTTGTTTCAACCCTCCACAGTCCCCATTTTGAACAACTGTTCTAATGCAGAGGGCTCAGACTGCTATGAGCTGGTAGTCATGTTAGTTACAGTGCAGCAGCGTGACTGTTTACTCAAATGTTTGTGTTGACCAACAAGGGAAAGGTTGGTTCATTTAATTCCTCATCTGATGTATCTGACTTTATCTGAACCATTATCTGGACCATTACTTTCATACATACAATACAGTATTTTCATACAGCACTTTTAGATGTAATCACCACTGCAGTATCACAATTTAGATCTGGTGACTCAGTATTAAAACCAGGATAATGAAACCCTGGGATCTCAATATGGTACAAAGACACTGGAGTTGGCCTTCTTGGTGTCAATAACTATCAAGAACTAATAGCATTTTCTGTGAAGCAGCTGAACCATGACATGTAAAAGGACAATGGCCTTGATTCACTAAGAGTTGAAAACATTTTCATGGAAATAAACATTTCAATACATGAGAAAAAAGCCTGAGAATTTCACTTTTCGTGAATCACCAGATAGGAAGACAATGAAAGTCAATGGCACTTTTGTATACAGAGCAAAAAGGAGTAGATTGTTAAATACTTTTCTCAGGAGTAAAAAGGTGCCATTGATTTTCATTGTCTTCTTATCTGGTGATTCACTAAAAGTGAAATTCTCTTAGTGAATCAAGGCAAGTTTCAGTTTTCTACGTAAAAAAGGGAAATAATGCCTGTTTGCTTCTAGTGGTTTAAACATTAGTAGTCTTGATTTACAGTGATCTGCAAAGGATAAAATCCTTACTTTTTTGTTATAGCTCTGTCAAGAAGGGCAGCTTTTTCACTCAAAACCTAAAATGAATCAGGCCTACAAGGCAGCCACTTGGTCTTATATTTGCATGTTCTAAAAGCTCTATAATTCTGACAAGTCTGCATGGCTTGCACTTGAGGTTTAGGGCAACCTCAGGTAAGCCTGCTCCCAATTTATCTATTGCATTGCATGTCCCAAATGGGGCTCTTAGAGACTAGAATTAGTACTAGAGTTAGGACTGCACCTCACAGGGGCACCTTGGCGCTGGTGGTGCAGCTTAAGCATACTTCTGCAGATGTGTGTGACCGAGCCCCCTGTTTTTAACCTAGTTTAGAGACAGATTGTAGGTTGGTCAGCAAGCTAACTGGTTTGAGTGCTGTGGCCCCTTTAAGACTTTTGTATTCTAATTGCCCTGCTAATGTGCACCTCCCTGGTTAGTTATAAAATGGTCTGAGCGGCTGCCACCCCTCTTTTGTTTCTTTTGAATTTGTGCAAGCACATGGAGTGTGGGGTCTAAACTGTATTGCAAGGTCTTTGACCCTTCCACCCCATGGCTTGCACTTGAGGTTTAGGGCAACCTCAGGTAAGCCTGCTCCCAATTTATCTATTGCATTGTATGTCCCAAATGGGGCTCTTAGAGACTAGAATTAGTACTAGAGTTAGGACTGCACCTCACAGGGGCACCTTGGCGCTGGTGGTGCAGCTTAAGCATACTTCTGCAGATGTGTGTGACCGAGCCCCCTGTTTTTAACCTAGTTTAGAGACAGATTGTAGGTTGGTCAGCAAGCTAATTGGTTTGAGTGCTGTGGCCCCTTTAAGACTTTTGTATTCTAATTGCCCTGCTAATGTGCACCTCCCTGGTTAGTTATAAAATGGTCTGAGCGGCTGCCACCACTCTTTTGTTTCTTTTGAATTTGTGCAAGCACATGGAGTGTGGGGTCTAAACTGTATTGCAAGGTCTTTGACCCTTCCACCCCATGGCTTGCACTTGAGGTTTAGGGCAACCTCAGGTAAGCCTGCTCCCAATTTATCTATTGCATTGTATGTCCCAAATGGGGCTCTTAGAGACTAGAATTAGTACTAGAGTTAGGACTGCACCTCACAGGGGCACCTTGGCGCTGGTGGTGCAGCTTAAGCATACTTCTGCAGATGTGTGTGACCGAGCCCCCTGTTTTTAACCTAGTTTAGAGACAGATTGTAGGTTGGTCAGCAAGCTAACTGGTTTGAGTGCTGTGGCCCCTTTAAGACTTTTGAAGTCTGCTGTATTTCCCATAAAACATAAGTAAAATTTTTATTTTAGTGTAGTCTCTATAAAATCCACTTTCATATGGGGAAAAAAAGAAGTGGCTCTTCCCAGTAAGGCAGGTCTCTGGATGTATAATTTTCCAGAGGATTCCTGCAAAACAGGTTACTACTTACTGTAGTTGAAATGCAGAGAAAAACTTTGACATTATCTCCAATTATGTATAATAGGTAAAAAAAAACACACTATATTGAGAGGCACACAAAAACATGCTGTTTAAGAAATGTGATGGTCATCTGAGATAGGCACATTTAAAATAAGTGCACCTGTAGATCATTTACAAGCAGTCTCCACCCTCTGCTTCCTTCTAAGCCCAATTTGGATAAAAAGTAAAAGACTTGGTTCTCACCTAGGCAATATAGCAAACAATGTATATATATATATATATATATATATATATATATATATATATATATATATATTGGTGCTGTAACTTTTGAACTGTTGAGACATCGCTTCCACCATAGATGTGCCAAGTGCACAAAGCAAGGTATAAAAAGGCATGGTTGGGGGCGTTTAGCGTGGAAGAACTTGACTGAACCACACAGATACCTCACCTCAACCGAATGGAACACCCTTAGAATGATCTTCAGGAACTCTTATAATAGAATGAATAGAAAGCCTTCTCAGAAGAGCAAAAGATGTTTTAACTGCAAAGATGGGACCCACACCTAGACGTGCCCGTGGTTTAAGGTAAAATGCCAGACAAACTCATATAAGTGTATGCAGAAAAATATACAAAAAATATAGATAAAGATAAATACACAAACATATTTTTGTGAATAAAATGATGCTACAGACATACTATTAGTGTTATAATAAAAATTTGAATGAGTGATTTTTTTTAGCTTGGGTCCATGTAACCTTGAAAGA
Source organism: Gastrophryne carolinensis (assembly GCA_027917425.1). NCBI lineage: Eukaryota > Metazoa > Chordata > Amphibia > Anura > Microhylidae > Gastrophryne > Gastrophryne carolinensis. The sequence continues at coordinate 223,072,556 of CM051234.1, forward strand.
AGAACTTACATAAAACCAATCAACGGATCTGATATGGTATAACAGCAGGCTTTGTTAGTTGTCAAGCTGTCAGAAACAATGTATGGGGTTGCATTAATTTACAAATTGATTATTTTAAAAATGGATTGTTTTTTCCTAATGGTCCTATTTCATTGTCATTATCTTTCTTAAAGCTCTATAACATCTATAAAATATAATTAGTTTGTACTACATCTTTACACCAGGGGCGTCGCTAGGGGGGAGAAGGTGGGGCACTTGCCCCGGGTGCAGCAGGTCAGGCCAAAGGGGGGCCTGAGAACAGGTGGGGGCGCCATATTGAATCTTTGCCCTGAGTGCTAGAAATTCTAGCTACTCCTCTGCTTACACGTAGTAGAGAAGTGGTGTTTGTGAGACCAGATTCCAGCTTGAGATAAGCAGACATTTTGCTAGTCATCCAACTAGCTTTTTCAATTCAAAATCACTAAATGAAAATGTCACTTTATCATTAAATAATTTTAACCCTTCTAGTGCCAGCTACGTGAGTCTCACGTAGCAGCCTCTACTCCACTTAAGTGCCAGCTACGTGAGACTCACGTAGCTGACTTTAAACACTCACAGTAAAAAAAATATAACAGTAAAATATTCACCTGACCCCTTGTTGGATCCAGCCGGGTCTCCTCTTTAATTTGGTGCCATCCGATCCCTCCTGGGGGGTCGGATGGCTCCAGGAGAGCCCCCGGAATAGGCCGCCCCCCCCCCGCTTTGGCAGCAGCTGCTAAATGTAAAAAAATAAAAAAATAAAAATGACATTCACTTACCTCCGTGTGCGCTGGCTCCCGCTGTCCCTCCTCTTCACCTGGGGGGCCTCCGATCCCCCCCCCAGGACTTACAGATCTTCAGGAGAGAGCCCGGGAGGCTCTCTCCCCTTTCCTCCTCGATGGCAGCCGCCATCTTGCCGCTAAGCCCCGCCCCCTTGGGGCTAATGACGTCATCCCAGCCCCGATCACCGGCTTCAGCCTTCTCAGCTGTCAGATGCCAGTGATCGGTGCCCGGGAAAGGAGGTGGCAGCAGATCCTCTGATCTCCTGCCTCCCCCTTCTCTGGATGCCGATCACCGGCATCTGTCATTAACCCCCAGCCCCCCCATTACCTGCCTCCCCAACGGCCAGGGGGGGCAGAAGGGCCCGGGCCACTTAGTGGCTATGTGGGCTAGTAGCCTGCAGGGCCAGGGGCCACCAACGCTGGCCCCTGCGCCGTGTTCTACAAGCCCCCAAAGCTGGCCCGGATCGGTAATGCTGGGTAGGGGAGACCCTACGTCATTTTTTGGGGGGATTTTTAAGGTTTTTAACCCTTAAAATTCCCCCCAAAAATGGGGTCCCCCTGGGAGGGGGGACCCTATGTCAAATTTTTTTTAAATTAACCGCTTATGTCCTGTTACACAGCAGGTATAAAATGCTTCCAGCATTTTGTGGTGTGGTGTGTTTGTGTTTTTTTTTACATTTAAAGTGGACCAACACCCAGGATTTTGACTATCCTGGGTATTGGTCCTTTCCCCCGGGGCATCCCGATCGGGGATGCCCCGCTCTGTGAAATCCCCCGATCGTCCACAATAACTCATCTCATCCCGATCCTATGGTGCATGCGCGGCCGCTCGTCCAATCAGTGCGCTCAGAGCGGCTGAGTTATGGACGTCTAAGAGACGTCTAAGCTCAGCCACTCTAAACGTGCTGGAGACCGCATCCCCCACTTCCCTCTAACAGTGAGTGTGTCCGCGCCGGCCATTCACAAATAGCCATCGCGGGCACGCGCCCTGCTAGAGGGATAGCGGGGATGCGGCCCACGCATGCGCCGTAGGACCGGGATTCAGGTAAGTGGTAGCGGGTGTTCCGCGGGGTTTCACACAGAGGGCATCCCAATTTTGGATGCCCCGGGGGGGGAATTGAACGGTCTGGGAATCTTATAGATTCCCGGGCCGATCAGCCCTGGGTGTTGGTCCACTTTAACCCATTGTGAACTTGTAAGGAGTCCATGAAACCCCTATACCAGTTCACAAGGCTGGGGGGCTGTCAAGTCACCTGCGGCTAGCGGGTGACTTGCCATTAACCCCGGCCCCCCTATTACCTGCCTCCCCGAAGCCCAGGGGGGCAGAAGGGCCCGGGCTGATTTAGGCGGTGCGGGCTTGTACTTGGCAGGGCGGGGGGGCCACCAAAGCTGGCCCCTGCGCCCTGTTCTACAAGCTCTGCATAGCTGATCCCCGGCCTGGTTATGCTGGGTAGGGGGGACCCCATGTCATTTTTATGGGAATTTTTAAGGATTTTTAACCCTTAAAATAAAAAAATGGGGATTACCCCCCCATGCCAATTTTTTTCTTGATTTAACCCTTTCGCTGCCAGCCTACCTGCAGCATTTGCCACTCCCTGTTGCCAGACGATGTTTCACCATTTTGCGCTACACATGTTCAACTGTCATTTTTGAAAGGATTTCCAGGGATTTCCCAGGAAAATTATATATTGTTTTTTTCAACAGAGTCTGGGCTTTAACATGAAATGTCTTGTTTGTATTTTTTAGGTGTATTCTCAATATTTTTGGGTGAAATGTGTGAAAAAAAATAAAAAAAAAATATTTTTTTACAATTTGTAGAGTTTTTTTGTAATAAAAAATGTAAGTTTGTCAATAAAATCTTATTGCGTGAGAAACCCCAATTTCTCCCGGTTACAGCGATACCACATATGTATAGGTAGACACCCTTTCCTGCCCAGAAGCCTTTTATAGCTGCTGGATGACAAATGGTTAATGGGGACCCCATTTTTTTTTGGATTTTTAAGGGTTAAAAACCCTTAAAAATCCAAAAAAAAAATGACGTGGGGTCCCCCTTACCCAAAGTAACCAGCCCGGGACCAGCTATGGGGGCTTGTAGGCACAGAGTGGGGGGGCCAGCTTTGGTGGCCCCCCCACCCTGCAGCCTACGAGCCCACATAGCCTATGTGGGCCCGGGCTCTTCTGCCCCCCCCTGGCCTTTGGGGAGGCAGGTAATGGGGGTGCGGGGGTTAATGGCAAGTCACCCGCTAGGGCAGGTGACTTGCCACCCCCCCAGCCTTGTGAACTGGTATAAGGGGTCTCATGGACCCCTTACCAGCTCACAAAGGGTTAACTGTTAAAAAAACCACGACACAATAATAAAAAGTATTTTATTAGAAAAAAAAAAATTTTTTTTTTACTGTACTTACCTTCGATTGCAAGCTCTTGTCCCTCGCCGCTCAGCTGACAGATGCCGGTGATCGGCATCCAGAGAAGGAGAAGGCAGGAGATAGGAGATCAGAGGATCTCCTGTCACCTCCTTCCCCAGCGCCGATCACCGGCATCTGAGAAGCTGAGAAAGCTGAAGCCCGTTCGGGGCCGGGATGACTTCATAAGCCCCGCCCCCAAGGGGGCGGGGCTTAGAGGCAAGATGGCGGCCGCCATCGAGAAGAAGAGAGGAGAGAGCCTCCCAGGCTCTCTCCTGAAGATCGGTAAGTCCTGGGGGGGGATCGGAGGCCCCCCAGGTGAAGAGGAGGGACTGCGGGAGCCAGCGCACACACAGGTAAGTGAATGTCATTTTTATTTTTTATTTTTTTTACAGTTAGCAGCTGCTGCTGCAGAAGCGGGGGGGGCGGCCTATTCCGGGGGCTCTCCTGGAGCCATCCGACCCCCCATGGGGGATCGGATGGCACCAAATTAAAGAGGAGACCCGGCCGGATCCAACAAGGGGTCAGGTGAGTATTTTTTATTTTTATTTTTTAAACTAGAAGCGAGGAAAGTCAAGCACGTAACACCTACGGGCTTGGCACTTAAGGCCCAGCCAAGCCAGCACGTAGGTGTTACGTGCTTGGCAACAAAAGGGTTAACCCTTTATAGTGTGGATTGTAGTTGTATTTTATTTTTACATGTTATAAAGTGTTCTTTTCAGTTTGGGGGGGTCTTCTGAACAGTAACAGGGGGCTACCGATACATATGTGGTACCGTTGTAATCGGGAGAAATGGGGCTTTCACATTTCTTTAAAAAAAAAAGTTTTATTTGAAATAAAGGAGACAATTTTCTAAAAAAATATTTTTTTTTTTATTTTGTTTTGTTTAATTTACTCAAAAATATTTTAAAAAACAGTAAAAAAATTACAAACAAGACATTTCATGTTAAAGCCTAAACTCTGCCGCAAAAATAAAATATATAATTTTCCTGGAAATACCTGCAAAAATCACAGTTAAGCATAGCGCAAAATAGTTAAAAATGACCTGTCAAGAGAGGGTGACAAAATCTCAAGTAGGCTGGCAGTTAAAAGGGTTAAAAGTACCTATGCATGTTGGATATCGTTCTGCTCAGGGGACCTTGCGCTTTTAGATTTAGCTGTTTTTTCTTGTTTGCATATTGATATTTTAGGAAAACTCATTTTTTATTCTGCTTTATTATACATTTTTTTAAGGGAACCCTGTGCGACCAAGTGAGACTTCTTTGAGGGATTACTTTCAGAAAGATAGGCCCACTGCAACATGCAGGGTACGCTTAGAAAGCTTATCATGTGTACTTTCAAGGAATGTATGGTTTGTGGGGGGTATTCCAAATGTAAAGGGTTGTTTTGGTAGAAAAAGCGCAAGGTGCGCACTTTGTCTGCAGAGCTGAAATTTTCAAGCAAAATTACCATTGTGCACATGCTTTACTTTTTGGTGTTTGGCAACTCTTCTTTTGACAGTAGCTATGCATGTTGGGTATCGTTCGGTTTGGGGGATGTTGCTTTTTCAGAATAACTTGTTTTTTCTTGTTTGCATATAGTTTTTTTTAGGAAAATGTGGCTTTGATCCTGCTTTTTTTTATCCTTTTTTAGGGAAGCTCTGTGTAACCAAAGAATACATTGAGGGAGAACTTCCAGAAAACTGTGGCAACATCAACAAGCCTGGTACGCCTAGAAAGCTTGAAGTGTGTATTTCCAGAGAATATATAGTTTGTGGGGGGTATTTCAAATGTAAAGGGTTGTTTTTATTAAAAAACTGCAAGGTGCACATAGCGCTTAGCATAGCTGTATTTGATCTAAAAATCTCTTAAAGTGCTGTTTCAGTTTGGGGGAGTCTCCTGGGCAGGAAAGGGTGTCTACCAATATATATGTGGTACCGCTGTAACCAGGAGAAATTGGGATTTCACACGCAATAAGATTTTATTGACAAACTTACATTTTTTATTACAAAAAAACACTACAAATTGTAAAAAATAGATTTTTTTATTTTTTTTCACATATTTCACCCCAGAATATAAATAATACACTTGACAAATGACAAACAAGACATTTTATGTTAAAACAATATATAATTTTCCTGGAAAATCCCTGGAAATCCCTTCAAAAATCACAGTTGAACATGTATAGTGCAAAATAGTGAAAAATGTTCTGGCAACAAAGCGTAACAAAAACTCCAGGTAGGCTGGCACTTAAAGGGTTAAAACCGGACCTTCACCCAGAATAAGAGCATATCTTGTATGTTTTCCCCCCACCTTGTACATACAGATTGCATTCTGGGATTGTTGTCCTTTTCCTGACCCCAGTTCTGTCCTGTCTGTGCAAAGCACAGCTATAACCCGCACTCCCCCTTCACCCCCCTGCTCTCCTCAATATGTGATGCTTCTGAGGCAAGATGGTGGCATCTGTATCCTAGAGTCCTGAACAGAATTGCAGCCCAGTGGGGGAAAGAATAATAAGAGACTAAAAATGTAAAATATATACATTTTAGATGCTGGGGAATTTTTTTTAAAGGTTTGGGTTTTTCATTAAATGATGCTGAAGGTCCGGTTTAAGTGATGCTCCAATTATCACAGCCCACCATTATAATCACCACCAAGTCAAACTCACCTCATGGAAGTGAGTGAATATTAAACTCCCACTGGAGATAGTTTAATACTTCATTTGGAGTATCAAAAAATAAACCCTATACTTATCTAAATGTCCTCTGTCTCAATCTTCTTGCAACCACAAAACCTCACTAACCTTTGCTGTTGTGCTGCTTGCCTGCTTTATTTTACATTTATTTTACATCTTGTATATCCTCAAAGTACTGCTTTGTTGTTTAGATGAAGGTTTATAGCTTATAAGTCCTGACCAGAACACTTGTCCCTTCTATGCTGGATGATGCACATGTGTTACTGCACTGGTTCGGTGTACACCCTCAATGCACTGGACTGCAGACACATTGTTCGTGTTTTATTGGGTAATGTGTCTTTTAGGTAAATCAGTTGTTTGCTGCCGCTTGTTGCTAGGTTTAAAACAGGTAGGAATGTAATGTTCATGAAACAAATACTTCTGTGGTCCATTAAAAGTGGCTAGAACCTTAAAGTGGACCAAAACCCAGGATTTTGACTATTCTGGGTTTTGGTTTTTGCCCCAGGGCACGCCGAATGGGAGTGCCCCGCTATGTGAAGCCTCCCAGGTCGCCCAACCTCACTCACCCTTCCTCGGTCTTACAGCACATACACAACTCAGCGAATCAGAGCTCATCTAAGGTGAGCGAATCAGAGTGTGCTGGTGGCGCATCCCCCGCTATCCTTTAACAGGGAGCGTGCGGGTAATGGTCATTCAGAAATGCCTGCCGCAGGCATGCGCCCTGCTAAAGGGATAGCGGGGATGTGGCCACTGCTCGCACATGCGCTGAGAATAAAGGTGAGTTTTTGGGTAACCTGGGGGTTTGACACAGTGGGGCATTTTGTGGGGCATTTTGAATCTAGATGCCCCGAGGTAAGCGAGTATGCATTCCCTGGAGTCTCATAGAGTACAGGGTGGGTTTTGGTCCACTTTAATTGTGTGGCACTTCAGAAATTGGCTCAGATATATGGATGGCATAGGTTAATATTTAATGTGGACCAGAATGAATGAGGACCATCACATGCATATTTAAACTAAAAACAATCTATTGAAAATGAAGGAAAGCAAAAACATTTTATCTAAGAAATAGGCTGCCTTTCTCTGCAGCGCTGGTAGTGAAACATTTTAACAGCTATTGTAAACAACTTGAGCATTATGCACGAGGCTTTATTATGTTTTATCATGCTCATTTCAGCTGTAACACCTATGTAAGTTACCTAGAGTTATAGCCATAGAGGTGTTCCCTTCTCTACTTAATTATTCCCCCTTGAATCTGATTATACAGAATTTTGCCAGGATAAGAAAATAAAGCATACTGCAAATCACTGGTCATGTGTAGTAAAATTCTGCACATGCATTATCACTAAGAAGCAGCTTTATGTAAGTTAAGAAGATTAAAGAAAACTCATTTTGAAAATTCTACATTATCTAAAGGATAACACATTGATGTTGTTAGCATTTACAGTGCTGTTTTGGGGTATATCAAAGATATGCAGTACAGCTGTTCCTGTTTATTAGTATTTTACAGCCATCAGTTGTAAAATACTTGGTGGTTCCAGGCATAATTCTATTATATTTTGCTACACAGGCAAAGATACATACATTTCCTACAAAGAACCCTAAGTTCTAAAGATAAATTTACCCACAAAATCCTACCGCATTGTAAATACAGTTAAAAGCTGAACTCTTGGCACATGTTGCTTTTTTGTGTCAATTAAACTAGAATAAGTAATGAAAGGCTAACTGTGCCATGAAGCGTCTGATTTATCATTACAGGTGGCCCAGGGTATAGCGCCGGCACTCTAGCTTCCAGAGCGCCAGGTATTACCTGTCGCTACCTGTCATTAATTTCAGTGGACGTTCCTTTTCTTCTGTTTAAACAGGGGTTGTTTTTATTTATTTTATTTTCTCTCAAATAATTGTGTCACCTTTCCTGACCTAGAAAAAGTCGCAAGCTGCAGGTAACTTGCCAGACCCCTAAGTCGTGTGACCTAGTATAGGGATCTCATGGTTCCCTTACCAGTTCACAAAGGGTTGAATGTAAAAAAAGACACCACACAGAATAAAAATTACTTTTATTTTTTTCTTTACTCACCGCTGATCCTTCGCTGTCCCCCGGCGATCCTGTCCCACAGAGCTCTGCTTAGAGCAGCCGAGTTATCGGTGGAGGGGGAGCTGGGGGGGCACAGCCCTTTATCCCTCCAACCCTCTCCCCTCCGTTCACCCAGCACTACTAGACGTCTTTTTTTTTTGTTTTTTTTACAGTTAGCAGCGGTGACGGCTGAAGCGGAGGGGGGGGGGGCTACCAGGCCCTCTCCTAAAGCCAGAAGAGCCTCAGGGGGGAGGGCATCGGATGCCCCCCCGGGTGAAGAGAAGACCCGGACAGATTGAACAAGGGGTCAGGTGAGTCTTTAAAGTTTATTATTTTTTTCTGTGGGGGTTTAAATTCAGCTACGTGAGTCTCATGTAGCTGGCAATTAACAGTAAGAGAGGCAACTACATGAGACTCGCATAGCTGGCACTAGAGGGGTTAAGGAGACTGTGAGGACCAAATATGGCAGGAAATGCTACTGAGCTATAAAAAAACAGAAGACAGAAGGACAGAAGCTTAAAAATAAACCTGCATTTCAAAATAACTTCTTCCACTTGCCTTGAATTCAAAATAGCTGTAATTAAAATTGCCCCCTGCAAAGTACAATGGCCATGACTGAGCTTTTCTTTATCACAGGGAGATACAGTAGATAGACTTGCCCAATGGTGTAACAGTAATAATCTGGTGTTAAACACTTCAAAGACATCTCAATTTATGGTCAGGTTCAAAGGTAACATTATAACACATTATTCACACACATGGTAAAAAAACATTAAAGCTATCCTGACAAAAGCACACAGGAAACTGTTATTTTAAACTACAAAGGCCTATTAAGAAAATTATTGATTTACCCTTACCATCACTACATGGCCTCTAAGAGTTGGGTGAGGAGTAGAGCAGAAAGAATCAAAAAGGATCCAACCCCTCCATGTCATACTTGCCATACTTGGCAGACATGGCGGGGCATACTTCAAAAAATAACATTTTCATAGTGACTGTATGAAAAACAGATGCAGGTTTCCCTATAAAATATTTTAGAGCCTGATTCATTAATTATTAGTGCCTGTTAATACAACACATCACCAACATTTAGCCAAGATGCCAATGTTTCTGGCAGCCTGCTTCTAATTCATTACTAGCGCCATATAGTTCACGGTTCTTGAGCTATTATTTATGCTTCGCTGTAGGTTAAGATTCCATAAAACACAATGGTCGGAATGGTATTGAACTGTTGTATGCTTACAATTAATTTTGCACACATTTATTCGTAGATAAATTGCATTATGACTTAATGTAATGCAGGACCTAGAAGTTGCCGTTTTTTAAGACTTTTATTTCTGACCAATTTGTAATCTGGACTACAACAGCTAAAATGCAGCCTAAAGGCACCGTAAAGATTGTCCCCTTTGTCAACAGCAGTGATATCCTGTAACTGTAATGATGGAATGCCGATCAGTGCCTGTTACATACAGCACCACTCTTTTCATCTATCAAAACGTAATAAATACAGTGTGCAGTGCCCAAAAGACAATGGTACAAAGAGGTGCTCACTGGCACTGTTATAATCGGCATCCTGGTTCAACAGGCTCTGACACGGGCCAGCCAATACCTAGTGTGACAATGAAAGCTGATAAGTTACCATTAGGCATTGTGACTTGCAACGCCATTCTGTTAAAATAGCAGTGCCAAAAATGAATGAGATGCCAGTGCTCAAAAATGGGCCGTATGCCAGCAAAACTATGCTAAAAGGCACACTTGTTAAATAAGGTCCCCAATTTCTTTAACTGTTATCTATGCTGTACTATGACTGTGAGAGTGAGTGAAATATATATATATATATATATATATATATATATATATATATATACAGATAGAGCAGAGCTAACAGTCCCTTTTACTGAATATTACTGGGATATATTACTGGGATATCTCAGGAGCCTTTAACTTTGTCCCTTATGTGTATATATATATATATATATATATATATAAACCAATATTGTGCTTCCTAATTTCATTCAATTCTTTTTATCAGCTGTTCCTTCCTTGTTTGTCAGCTGTTCTTCCTTTCACTTCCTTCCTAAACATTTTCTCTTCAAAAGTGGTAAGCAATGTTAGTGTACTGATTTAGTCAGAGGATTTTTTAATAAACCCAACTGTAATTTAATGGAATAAATTCAAATTATCAGTAGCTTTTTTAAAACTAATATTATACTCCTTGTATACTGTACCTAAATGACTTTTAGAGCTTTCTTTTGAAACTGTTGACTGGATTTATTTTTAATGGACATGAATATAAATTAGATCATAATCCATAAAGATGAGAATTGCATTTGAATTTCTGAGTTTGAGTCTGCCATCACATATTTACATGCGAAAAGTTATTTTCTCTGCTGAGAATCAATTTTATCCAAGTCAATGCAGACAAAAGTTGCATGGAATAATCGAGCAGGCTAAGCTCTTTGTTAAGTTCTGATCTCACTCTTATTCTTATTCCAATCCATTGGGATTCCATGACAAACTAGAATAGAAATGCTGAATAGTGTTGAGCTCAATAAAGATACTTCAAGCCATTGGAACAAAAAGTCTAATACAAAAGGGAATGTGAGCCTTTGTTGTAAACACTGATGTAAATGGCATGACCCATTACTTCTCTCGTTGCAATCAGAACATCTATTTAAACTTAACAAGAGTTTTGAAAGATTTTTGCAGTTCACTTGACAAGTTGAAGGAATCATATAATATATAAAACTGGAGATCTTTGAAGTATAGATTAACTCAAAACCTTTAGTTTCATGCTTCCAGTCTTAGAACAAGTCTTACTAACAGGCCGGTACAGACAAAATGATGACAAAAGGCAGCTGCAACAATAGCTCCTTTAAGAAATACTTGGGTTAGTAGAACCAGTGCCTGTTGTTCCGCATTGTGGATGCTGATCTGCTGATATCTACAGATCAAAATACATCTAAATGTTTGAATACCCCATATGGGCTTTAAATTAATTTAATTTGGAAATGCCCAATCATGTTTAGGGAAATGTATTTTTCACTATGTATTGAGTTGTCCAGGCACAATAGAGTTAATAAAAATCAAAAGTCTCCTGCACCTGCAATAGGGCAATTCTACAGGTGATGTACATTCCTCAGCAGTAACATGAGTCAATCTTTAAGAAGTTAAATGCGCACCTTCCGGGTCAAACACGTGTGCATACACGTGCGGCGCAGTGACGTCACCAGAGGCGGACGAGGATTGTAACAGCGGTGGAGGAGGGCAGGGACGGTCCCACTCTCACCGCTACTTTGCCTCCGGATGATCTAGCCAGCGGGGTGGAAACTATCGGGCAGTATCGTGGCAGTGTTGCCCGACGGGTCCAGGGCAGTGGAGTAGCCCTCTTTTAAAGTGCAGGCCAAGCCATCACTCAAAACAGTAAGTATTATGACTTTCTGTTACTAACGAGCATGGACAGACAATAGAGTGGTTTAAGGGGCCTTCAGTAACACTATATACATTCTATCTTAGGTCACAGAATAAAATTAAAGCTGGGGACCTGAGGTTATCCCTTGATGAGGTGTATGGAACCATTGTGAAGTCCCCTTTCTATATTCAGGTACCCTCATGCATAAGCATCAATGTTGTAGTTAAGTGACCCTGTGTCAGTGCATCAGACATATCACAGTTTTTTCTTGTTTTGTTTCTCTTTATGTGCACTAGCATCTGATTTGGGTCCCATTTTTGGATCTCAGGCAGTGGAAACTAGCACTGTTGATTAGAGTGCTTATTCTTAAGAGTATGAAGAGGGGATTGGTGCAGATGAAGCCCCTCATGTAGGGGAGAAACTAGTTCACCATCACCAGATGTACATATCTACTAGAATCCACAATTACAGGGATAGTGGAACATACTTAAATTTACAATTGTTGTACATGACCATACTGTATATCAACAGATGTTTACTGGGACAATACCAGCTGTAATGTATATATTAATCAATTCTTTATGTCAAATTTGTTAGCCTTTGTAATAATTAGGTTTTTATACATATAATGGAAATTGTATGATATGGAGGTGTTTCTCTTGTAATAAGGGATGAAAGGCCAATGTTTGGCCATGAGTATGCTTACATGCAAATTATACATGTTTTTTTAAATTGAAAGAATAATAAACTAAATTGTATTTTTACATATGTCTGAGCACTATTTGAGTTCATAAGGCGTGGTCACCCTTGAAGTTCTCCACCAATTACTGGGTTGGTTCATACCCGGATACCACGGTTTTGTATGTAATTTCCAAGTAGGGAGAACCAAGGTTGTACCAGCCTTACCAACTTTGATCAGGGCAGACAAAGTTTTGGTATAGCAGATTGAAGTTTGATGTACAAGACTGGGTCAGTTTCTTAGACACTGTGGAGCAGCACCATATCCGTGGACCAGTCCTGCGGTGGGTTTCTGTCTCCGCTGAGTCATAGAAAGCATTAATGTATTGCAGGAAAACTGCAGAATGAACCTGGGGTTTGAACCCCGAATTATCTGACCCTCTTTCCCAAAAAAATTAATTCCGTTTATAGCTTGATGGGCTACATTACAGTGGACCAAGGGGGGGCCCAACTCGGATTCTGATTGCTTGGATGTTGTAAGTGTGGTTGTCCTTTGGTGCTGTGGGGGTTTATCCCCTTTTTTTTTTTTTTTAGTGGAAATATGACTGAATTATATCAGGACAAATGGGATGAAATGATCCAGGGCTTGACGTCTAGTCGCCTTACTAACAAAACTCAGATAGAACAACATGAGTCTACCAACGCAATATTCAATGCACTCCACACATCCTTACTCAAAAAATCGAAGGTGTGGTGGGACACACAATTTTTGCAGGAGTACATAGAGAAGAATGTCGCCCCTAGAGGATTGCGATTGCGTGTCTTTCCTCAGATAGGATATATCACTGAGGACTTCAAACAGAAGTGGGAGGGAGCACTACAGGAGTGTTCAATGACTTTAATGACGTTATTGATTGAACAACATAATAAACATCTAAAGATCCTAGATGAGCAGATAAAAAAATTGGTAGAAGATTTAAGTACATACAAACGTGACGATTATTTTACAAAAAGGGATACCAGTATAAGAATGTCTATTGAGAAATTGAATAGGGAATTAATAGAAATGAAGGAGCACAAACTCCAAAGAGACTCCCTAGCATATAAGCAATCTAAAGCCTATGTGTGGCCAGGTACGGACAACAGGCCTAATCGACGTGATTTTCCACCACGACATTTTTCCTCATCTGATTCCTCTTCATCAAGGGAGAGATCAGCCCGGAGACCTAGGGAAGGCCAGAAACCTCCATGGGCTATCGGATCAAATTATGATAAGGGCCATACGAGGAGGGAACAACAATATAATCAAGGGGAAGTCATGACTCGTTCGAAGGTGAAAAGGGTCCAAAGTGACATCAGAGAAGGGGAGGGGAACATGCAGAATAGATCGAGAAACGGTCAAGATTTTTTAGGCAATATAGGAACCGCCGCCGTAACATCGGAAGATGAAAGCATAAAAAAATGATATATTTGGGTAAGGTAGACAGCCAAGAGGCTAAAGACCAAACTAAAACTCAAAAAGTTCCAGAAGAGATGAATATTATTAATCTCTCTAAGACTGTGTTAACATCTCAACAGCAGGAAGTTTTATCATTAGGGCTAAACTTTTGCCCTGTACAACAGACAGATACATTCGAGGTCATTAAGGACCTACATTTATTCGCTAGAAAAATGCTATGCAGACAATTATATGACAAGAAGGATTCACATCTAGAAGAGTCCCTCCCTTCTCAGATATCTGATAGTCAGTTAGAAAACGACCTACTAGCATTAGCGGAAGAGGCTAGGGGAATTTCTCCTATGATATCTCCCAAAGACACACCTCTGAAAAAACCTTCGAATTTCTATCCCCCTCTTAACACCAGTGCAACGGTACAAACCTTTGACAATGTTGTAACGAATGCCATAGAAAATCTTGCTCACAAACCCAATTCAAATCTTTCCAAATCCCATCAACAGGCATTAAAAGAGCTGGAGAAGTATGAGAATTTGACTATCAAACCTGCCGACAAGGGGGGAAACATCGTCATTATGTAGAACTCCCTTTATGAACAGATGTGTCTGCAGATACTTGGAAATCGTGACTGGTACGAGAGGGCCCCCATGTCCAGGCTCAGCCAGGCCTCGGAGGAATATCACTCGCTCGTCGAGGATGCGGTAGCACATAGGGTGATCGACGGGCCGACTGGTGACTATCTGGGGGCCCCCTGCCCGACGATTGCCACCTTTTATGCCTTACCTAAGGTACATAAATCGATGTCTGCCCCTCCTGGCAGACCTATCGTGTCGGGCATGGGGTCCCTTACGGATCGCGCCAGTCGGTTTGTCGACCACCATTTACAACCGTTAGTGCACCAGTTACCTTCTTTCCTGAAGGATACTGGTCACTTGCTCCGCATCCTCGACGGGCTGACTGTGCCTCCGGGTACTTTCCTGGTGGGCCTGGACGTGGAGGCCCTCTACTCCAGCATCCCCCATACACAGGGCTTATCGGCGATTCAATTTTTTTAAAATGAATTGGACTTGAGCCGACATAATTTGAACATATTTATCTTGCGACTTTTGGAATTCGTCCTCACCCACAATTTCTTTCTCTTCAACGGCTCATTATACCATCAGGTATAGGGGACTGCGATGGGGACTACCTGTGCCCGATCGTATGCGAACCTGTACCTGGGCCGTTGGGAGAGAGGATTGTGGGGTGAGGACAAATTGGAGATGTACCTGTGCCACATCATGTTGTGGCACAGGTACATCGATGATATCCTCATTCTTTGGTCCGGCCCAGGACAACTATTGGAGGATTTCATCCGCATTCTAAATTGCAACAATCTGAACTTGAAATTCACCCATGAGGTGAGCACACATAAAATTAACTTTTTGGACCTTACGATCTCTATAGATCCTCAGGGACAGCTGAATTCGAGCTTTTATCGCAAAGCATCGGTGGCGAATACGATTTTACGGGCATCCAGTGCCCATCCGCAACACTTGCTACGTAGTATCCCGTACGGGGAATACTTACAGGCACGTAGGAATTGCACACAAGATAGTGAATTTAAGGTGGCAGCCGATGGAATAAGGGATAGGCTCTTACTTAGAGGTTATACAAAGAATGTTCTATCTAAGGCCTATAGGAAAGCCTTGCAGAGGCCATGATCTGAGATTCTTTATAAACCCAATTTAAAAGGGAAGGAAAGACCGCTAGCAATTTCACTAACTTACTCAGTACATCATAGCCAAATTAGAAACATCTTTAGGCAACATTGGCACATCCTAGCCAATGACGATTCCCTTAGAAACATTGTCCCGACACGACCAGCACAAATTTTTAGACGTGCTAAATGTCTTCGGGACAAACTTGTTAGAAGCCACTATGCCTCTAAAAAGAATGAAAAATGCTGCAAATTCCCCGGGACATACCAATGCCAAAAAAGATGTAGTTGTTGCAAATTTATGCAAACGGGCAAGATTATAAATATTCCGGGCCATGATCCACTAACAGCCCGTCATTTCATTAATTGTGATACTCCTCATGTGATATACATCCTGACTTGTCCCTGTGGATCGTTCTATATAGGAAAGACTAATAGACCGCTTAAGAAAAGAGTGTACGAACACCAGTATGCCATTCGTACAGCGAACATAAAAACACCAGTAGGCCGTCATTTTGTTAGACATCACAATCAGGACATAACTGGCCTACAAGTCCAAGGCCTAGACCGTATTCATCCTCATCCGAGAGGGGGAGACATTGAGAGGGTCACATTACAACGAGAAACTCGTTGGATTAGCCAAACCAAAGCATATGTACATCCAGGATTAAATGAAAACATAAGTTTAGCTCCCTTTTTGGGTTAATTAGGGTGGTTCTTTTAATTTTTTTTTTTTGTTTTTTTTTTTAGTCTAGGTCTTCTTTGTCAGTATTGTAGAGTGTCAGATGTATGTTCTTTTCACTGTTATATGTCTGGATGTATCAGGTCACTACACAACTAGAGAAGGATACTAGTTATAAGGAATTAGTTGTTTCCTTTGGTAGCATTAGATTAAATTAAGTGTTTTAGGTCCCCATGAGAGCGTGTACTCTGTAACAGGATACATTCATTTTGACATAATTAGCTCCTCGCACATGATGGGGGGGTTCCCCCCTTAAATGCGGTAGTATTAGATGGGATGGATATAGGAGTAGGGAGAGGAGAGTTGATATGCCAACTTAGTAGTCCAGCGCCGGGTCATCTGCCCATGTGGGCAGCGCCGGTGATAAGTGGGGAGAGGTGAGGTGGTTTTGTTGTGGACGCCATGGGGAGGGGGGGGAGGTGATCCGCTGGAGGTAGCGATACCAGCGCCGTTCCATCTGCCACTGGTTGGTTAGGCGCAGGTGTCTGGCGGCCGTCGTGGGGGCGTGGCCTACTTACGTTTGCCATGTCCGGCTGCTCGCGTGTCCCCCCTCCCCTGGCCCTCCCCTCCCGGCCCCCTGCCCTGTCAGATACATGTGACGGGGACGCGGTCCTCCCTTTTATCTGCGCAGAAGTTAAATGCGCACCTTCCGGGTCAAACACGTGTGCATACACGTGCGGCGCAGTGACGTCACCAGAGGCGGACGAGGATTGTAACAGCGGTGGAGGAGGGCAGGGACGGTCCCGCTCTCACCGCTACTTTGCCTCCGGATGATCTAGCCAGCGGGGTGGAAACTATCGGGCAGTATCGTGGCAGTGTGGCCCGACGGGTCCAGGGAGGTGGAGTAGCCCTCTTTTAAAGTGCAGGCCAAGCCATCACTCAAAACAGTAAGTATTATGACTTTCTGTTACTAACGAGCATGGACAGACAATAGAGTGGGTCCCATTTTTGGATCTCAGGCAGTGGAAACTAGCACTGTTGATTAGAGTGCTTATTCTTAAGAGTATGAAGAGTGGATTGGTGCAGATGAAGCCCCTCATGTAGGGGAGAAACTAGTTCACCATCACCAGATGTACATATCTACTAGAATCCACAATTACAGGAATAGTGGAACATACTTAAATTTACAATTGTTGTACATGACCATATATCAACAGATGTTTACTGGGACAATACCAGCTGTAATGTATATATTAATCAATTCTTTATGTCAAATTTGTTAGCCTTTGTAATAATTAGGTTTTTATACATATAATGGAAATTGTATGATATGGAGGTGTTTCTCTTGTAATAAGGGATGAAAGGCCAATGTTTGGCCATGAGTATGCTTACATGCAAATTATACATGTTTTTTTAAATTGAAAGAATAATAAACTAAATTGTATTTTTACATATGTCTGAGCACTATTTGAGTTCATAAGGCGTGGTCACCCTTGAAGTTCTCCACCAATTACTGGGTTGGTTCATACCCGGATACCACGGTTTTGTATGCAATCTTTAAGTTATACTTTTCTATTGCCTTGGAATACTGGATGTATAAATTCATTGATTGCTTGGGAATTAAGTAAATATGTACACGCTATTTAAATTGTGATATCTTGTTTTATGTTAATCCTTATTCATGCATATTTTGTGTTCATAAAGACTGTAAAAACTTAAAGTTACCCAAAAAAGAGATTTGTATTAGGAACATACATTTTTAGGGCAGGTAGATCCAAAAGTACAAATAATATAATCATGTCTAATAAAACACTGATTGTCCCATGTACCTTACCAAAAATTGGCATATATTAATGAGCATGCAGCATCACTGGGGTATAAACTACTAAAACTGCAAATAATGGGTCCCTCAAAAGCCCAAGCACAATACATAAAAGTGATGCACAGCCAAAATGAACTCAAATAGCTTATTTTGGTACCAGTTTTAAAAAACATAGTTCATAGAAAATAAAAGGGTAATCATGGCACCCTCCACCAAAAACAACCTAAACAACCTACCTAATATGTGTGCAATGAAATGCAAAATACTAACTACCATGCACATAAGTTATAAACACTGAAAATACAATAAATACAGTTGAAAATACACAAATGTGCAAAATGCTATGTTCCTAACTGCAATAAATAACAAGTGAAGAAGGAAAAAGTGGGGATATCAGCAAAAACAGCAATAAAGATGGAGTGCAGTCAGGGTGCTGGGCTCAGGAATACAAGCATTCATTGACAATGGTTTCACTTCCTCACCTGCTGTTGTTGTAAGTCTGCGTGATAAGATTATATCACATATATATATATATATATATATATATATATATATATATATATATCAGTTACCCATAGAATAGTTCCATGCAACAGATCACTCAAAGTGGATACAGATAACTTAAAGTGGATAGTCAGTCTCTTGGTAACCCCCTGCCTTCCTCACCTGGTAATGAGGCAGGATGGAGTTGCAACAAAAAAAAGGCTTATCTTGTCGGTGTATGTGCGACAGACAAAGAAAACTGGGTGCACTGTGCTGCGCACTCTTCCGCCCAATCATTGAAGTTTATGGAATAAGCAGATTAGCAGCTCTGTACACCCCCAGCCCAGTGCTGGAATGAATCCCCAGGAGAATGGCCCTGATTTTGGGTGAGGTGACCTTTATTATGTTGTAAGCCTGCTTCAGTGCTACGGTTAGAAGGATAGTGCACTTCTGCAGTAAGCACACAAATAATAGGCAAATAAACATCTATTTTTTATTATTATTACATTTGTGGGCACAAAGCTCCCCTGTGATAATAATAGGTGAAATGGCAATCTGGCCGCCATTTTGTCTAGGTTTTGTCTGCCATTTTGTATAAATGTTATTACCATCCACCATTTTGTGTTCTAAGATGGATGCCACTGGCAGACATTTTGTGATATAGTGTTATAGCATAGCAAATGTAAGCCAGGAATATGCCCTGACATGTCCAGAATGTGAAAAACAACTATGATATAGCAAATTTAAGTGAAAAACATGTTTACCAGAGTTTTAAGTCAAAAACATGCTTTTCAAAAGTGGGTTTAAGATGTGTTTTCTGAAGATAAGGTTGAAAAACATGTTTACCAGAGCTTTAAGTCAAAAACAAGTTTTTCAAAATGTACAGCTGTGACGTGGAGTGGAGGGCTTATCAGCATAGCATATGGATTTGTGACATATGTTCCTTACTTATCTTACCTGGGAATTTGGCCAATTCTTGGGTGAGATAGGTATGGAAGATTAGATAAACTCTTATCAAGAAACAGGTTGCTTTCACCCCTTGGAGTTTGGCCAGCTTTTTGGGGTGACAGCACCATAAATATGAGGGGTATTCCACTGTGGAATCAAGAACCATTGACGAGGGACGCCTGTCATGGACAGTGATCTGTGGGGCCGTTAACCCACTGACCTCCCAAGCTCACCCTAATCTCGCTGTGCCGCAATGCATCGGCCGTGGAGCTCCTCAGGCGACCAGGACTCATGATTAACCATATGCATGCTGGGTAGGTAACGTAAAAACATTCCATGGAATAGTTGTTGATCATGTTTAGATGTATCTGAAGGATATAGGATACGGTCTGAAATGACCATTAAGCAGTGTTGATTAAAGCTATGATTAAAGTGTTTTCATGTTCTTTGTTTTTGTGTAAGTGTTATGCTATTTATGTGTTTTAAGCTGTCATTATATATCTTTGCTATTATTAAAGTTATATTTTACAACACTTTGGAGTTGTAGTGCTTCCTTCAGGGCGGGAATCTGAACAGGGGTCCTGGCTAGCAAGTCCCTTACCAATTGGGAACGTCATATCCCGTCCGGCTATTTCCGGTTCTGGTTCTGGCTGATCCAATTGGCAAAACATCCCCTTTCCCTAAAGGCTATATAACCAGCATAATTTCTTCACCAACCAAGTTTCTCTGCACTTGCAAATACCACAGTAGGCAACACCATAGGAGCTAGTGTAAAATATATTTTCTGAAATTAGGTTTACATCAGTAGTTTCATTGCATTTTTTTCTAATCAGTCTGTAGACATGATACAACTAACATAACAGACATTCAGTATAATATTTCCAGCATAATGTTAATTTTTGGAGAAGACATATCTATGAAATATAATAATGTCTTGTACCATTACATATATAGACACAGAGATCCACAGTACAGTAGCTCTTGTGTCACAATGTAGGCGGCTTGTGTCACTACATAGAAGTATATATAGATCGTAAGAGACAAAAGCCAAAATTAGTTCTCTCTCAGAACTCCAAGAACACTTTATATGCAATTATACTAGACTGCTATTGTGCAAGCAAGCAGTTAAAATTTTACAACACATTATACACGCTTTGTTAATATAAGGATTTTAAATTAACAGAAATTAATTATGCAATAATTTGAATCTCTGCTTAGGGACAGTCCCTGTCCAGACACACACTAACTTACAGTGTAAAATTAGCAATTTCAAGGCATCTAAAAATCTCTGATTGTATATAAATACATGGGCAGGCTGATTCATCATTAGCGGCAGGTAGCAACAGATGAGCGTCTGTAGCAGGCATTTTCAGAGTGCCCGCTAGTAGTCGCAGTGCTCAGCCGTGAGTCGATACTTTATAGCGACTCAGTCGCTGTTCAGTAATGTAGAATACATTATGAGGAGTCGCTATTTGACCAGTACAGCGCTGTATGGGAGCGCATGTTAGCGACTGCTCATAGCGACTGACTCACACCATATTCAGCAAAAAAACAGCCTCACAAATCTCTGGCACTGAAAAATACTTGTTTGAAGCCCAGAGCGCAGGAGGCGGTGTGTTTAAAGTCTGTTTTCAAGCATCTATCAACTAGTAACAAAGCGAAAACATATGGAATTACATTGTAACAACATTGTAACATCAACACTTTAATGCCAGACCTGTAATGTCATTTCTGAGGAAATGAAAAAATTATGAAAAAACTATTCATAACTATTCATGCTATTTCAATGCCAGAAGAGGTCGCAGAACTATTTGTGATTTTTTTGAAGAGAAAAAAAAAACAGTTTAAAGAGAAGAAAAGGATAGCGAGAGGTCATACCTGGCGCTGTGCAAGGCTGAATGCCGGCGCTGTTCGCCGAGGCTGTGAAAATGATGAATCAGATGCTACATGGCGCTATCCCAGTCGCTAAACAGATTCTGCTTGATAAATGTGTAATTGCGTGCCGTGTCCGGCGTTCACCAGTCGCTATCTGTCGCTACCTCTCATTAACCAGGCGCTACCTGACGCTATCCCTTCTTAAATAAGGGCCTAAGTATCATGAGCTAGGTCTCTTTCTTCACTATCATTTCAGGGTTGTCCCTGGGCTCATAAGGGTGTATCGTGGCACAGCTTTATGAGTCATGAGAATGCTCTGCTGTGGTCAGGGTCACCTGCTCAAGCACTGTGGCATGCCAGACCACTCATGCTGAGAGCTCCAAGGGATAAAGTGGCTTTTAGACCACATTTTTGTGGGATCCTAGAGAAATGAAATTGAAGGGAGGGCCAACTGTGTCCTGCTATAGCCTCTACCTAGTTTTGCAGGAAATAGAAGAGGGGCACATGGAACAGACATCAGATAAGCTGCTTGTTGGCTTATTTTTGCAGTTTGGTTTCCAGTCCATTTAAAGCTCCATTCTACTGAAAGAAATGCATTCTGTGTCTGATTTTGTTACTCGCAATAGTGTGTTGTACCATGTTAGTCAGAGTGAAAAGTAGAAAGCAAAAGACGGGCAGGCTGATTCATTAATAGCGGCAGGTAGCGACAGATGAGAGACAGTAGCGTTATTTTCACAGCTCCCGCTAGTATTCGCTGTGCTTGGCCGTTGTTCGGTTGTTGACAGCGACAGTCGGTGTGCGGTAATATTAAATACGGGGTTAGGAGTCGCTGTTTTACAGGTTCCGCGCTGTATGGGAGCGCATGACAGCGAACGGCCATAGCGAACGGCTCCCAGCATATTCATTAACAAATCACGCTCCAAAAATTCTCGCGCTGTGAAATGCTTGTTTAAACCCCAGAGCGCTGGCGGCGATGGGTTAAAAGTAATTTTTTAAACCCCCAAACAACCATATTTTTAGATTAAAAAAAAACATGTTTTTCAAAACATTTTGTAATATGAATACATTAATATCAGACCTGTAATATCAATTCTGCACAATTTTTTTGTTTTTTTTTAGCTTAAAAAAAATATCTAACATTGCAGAAGTGGTCCCAGAATTTTTGACATTAAAAAAAAAAAAAAATAATAGCAATTATTTATGAATATTTAAAGATTGCTCCATTGAAATGCATTGGAGAGCGCCAGGTAGCGAGAGGTCATACCTGTCGCTGTTCAAGGTCGCTCGCTGGCGCTGTGGGGTGAGGCTGGAATAATGATGAATGATTCGCTATCTGGCGCTCTGTCAGTCGCTAAGCAGGATCGGCTTGATAAATGTGTGATTGCGGAGGGGAGCCGGCGTTCTCGTGGCGGTGAGCGTCATTACCGTTCGCTCACCATTCGCTACCTGGCGCTATCCCTTGTTAAATAAGGGCCTAAGACTATATTTTGTATACAGTCATACTCCCATACCTAAAAGTGCAGGGTGGTAATGTAGGTAACAAGGATGAAAAGCATCCTTAGGTTTGTTTATTAGCTCAAATATCTACATACATTTGATGAATACTGTCATTCACATTCATACAGTAAACCATATTTAAAATTGCCTAAAACACAACTAACATATTGTATATTTGTCTAGATATATAGTATCTTAATATAATACAGGTGATGCGTATTCTAGTGTTGGAATAACCTTGAATTGCAGTTTCTAGTTAACACAGTAATAATTGTTGACATATTTTGCCTTTACATGACCTCCTCAGAGGGCATGTGGGGTGGGAGGTTGGGCTGGTATGCAGTGTGGGTCAGATGTATTTACTGGTGGTCTTGGGTTAGTGGCATCTAAGGTATGTAAGCTAGTCACAGGTGTATTTAGAGGCTGGTGTTCTCTCTGCCTTATGTCTTCATTCATCCACCACAAAACTCGCTCCTTTCTATCAATAATATGACTTTTTGTTTCCTTACTTCTATAATGTTTTTCTGACATAAATCCAGTGTTGCAAGCATTCCCAGGTGAGGTAAGGTTCCCAGGCACCCTCTAGTGTATCACAATGTATTTTAGAATAAAAGGGACCAGACACTTACCAGAAACCCAGACCATTTTTTTCCACAATTCTGAAAAGTGCCTTTGGAAAAGTGGATTCTGCCTTTATTATGTCTGTAGCTTCATTGCCTTTTTTACAGGCTTATTAAGGTAGAGCATTACAGGTCGTTGGCTCAATTTTATTTGACAGTTTAGGACCAATTAAAGCAGAATAAAACCCAGGATTTTAACTATCCTGGGACTTGTACCATGCCCTGGGGCCACCCCATTTTGGGATGCCTGCTGTGTGAAGCCCCTAGATCGCCCATTATAACGCACCTCTTTCCGGTCCTATGGGTTTTGTCCAGTCAGAGCTGTTTGCCGTGACTATACCATGGCTAATAGCTCCGATTTGCTTTAATCGGGAGCGCAAGTGCATGCATCGCCAGCAGCGCGTGCACTCCCACCCCGGCCTATCTGAATGGCTGGGGCAGTGGGACGAGCACAGCCTCAGGATGTAGGAGATGTGCCTGCTCTCACTCCCCATTGAAAACAATCAGAACTGTTTCCCCAAAAGCATAATGGGATGCTCCCAGAGAAGGTCAGCATCTGCCAGCATCCAGCAGCGTATAGTTTTGTTCTGTTTTAAAATTCTTGAGCAGGAACCTGAGCTTTTCCTTTTTTGATTCATGGAACTATGGCCAGGTACCAACCTGCTGGGATTTTTTTTTCACTGGTTGTCTGTGGATAGCACATTGCCCAACTGTTCCATGGTCAACATGGTGTGATGCGCTTCTACCATAGTCAATACACCTGCCCTCTACCATTCAGCCAACTGAAATGTAACTGCCAGCATCGCAAAATAGGGAGAAGTATTGCCCGCATGGGTATAACTTATTAGTGCCCTGTTCTTAGATTTAACCACTTCACTGGATTTAGGGCCTGCATGGAGTTGTGATGTGTTGATTTTTGTCTCTGCAAGAAGAAACTTTCACACTGTGGCAAGGTGATGTGGTAGTGCTAATCTCTATCACTAATGTTGTCACCTGTGTACTACCGATTTGCCAGCATTTTAGTTGTGATCATGAATGTAATTTGCCGCAAATGCGATCATGGCTAAGACACAGTATGCAGCACTTTTGTGTAGTGTATACTACACAAAGTAGTGTAGTGTATTTGCCCCATGATCACCACACCTGTATGTTAAAGTGCCCATAGATATTAAAGGGCAGCGTTTCACTGGCGATCGTACGGGGCAATCAAGAGCAATTTGCAAATGCCCCACAATCGCTACCAGTGTAAAAATGGCCTAAATGATAGAAAAAGGAGCAAAATTCATAGCTAGTTGGAAGGGAAGATCATGACCAATGTCTGAAGATATTATTTTACAGAAATAACAGTAGATTCTTTGAACTAACTTCCAGCAAAGGTGGTTAGAATATCAGCAGTAGGTGACTATAAACATGCCTGGGACAAGCATACATTCCTCTTCAAAAAAGTAGAATATATACCATTAAGTGCAGATCAAATGGACAATTTGGTTTTCTTCTGTTGCCAACCTTCTATGTAAATCAACTTGTCGAGTATCCTGGAATCTGTCTGTGTTTAGTACTTGTATCTAATTACTTATTTACTTCTATACGTTGTAGATTTATTATGTATATTATGGCTATTTTGTATTTATTAATAATGTTCTTTCTCAAAAATTTTCATTGGAGGATAAGACAAATATCAGCACAGACAGGCAGCTTTCAGTTTTCATAATATGGGTGAAGTATCCAGAAAATAAGCAAAAGTATACATATCCTGGCTCAAAGAAAAACATATAAAGCATTAGCCCAAAACAGGTAAAGCACTTTCAGGCTGTAACCTGTAGAGAACGAACATAAAACAAAACATGTTTTGGCATGTTAGATGGTAAATAGTTGGATGAAACTGAATAGCTTTAAACAATGGAGAAGCAGTTTATCAAAAAATCCTTCCTTAATAATTAGGGTGACAAAAGGAAAAGGGAAGAGGGGAAAATGAAGAAGGAATAGAAAAAAAAATAAAGTAATCAATATACAATATTGTAAGGACACCAAGATATAGACAAAAAAGGTTACATTTGAGGGAGAAAAACAAGTAGTTCGCTGTTTGATACCAAGCAATAGGTCAATATATCACATCTACATAGAGTGAAATAGGAACAGTGATTATACTCAAATTCCTGGACACTATGAGATACCAGGGAATGCAACCTGGAATGAACAGTTTAATAAATGATTAAGCTAGTACATATGCCCAGAAAGACAAGTAATGGCTTACTTGAACAATGAAGTAGGAAGGGGGCCCCAACTCTCGACGTTTCAGGCTGTAATTCACCTAAAAAAAATAGTCCACTGTGTAACTGCAGAAGTCTGTCTAAATATCCTGAAATCTAGCGGGCTCTCGCTGGGTGACTGGTGGGACTCGAGGAGAGGGATTGGGGGGGCAGTTGCATGTGTGGTATGTGTCATATGCGTGGTATGTGTGTATCAGATGCACGGGCCCCACCACCAATGAGGGAAAGAAATGGGTACTGCAGTTTGTATGACATATACAAGAGCACAAGATGATCGTTGCTGTGTGTACTCAGTAGGAGGAAGTCATTTGTCATCCAAAGTCACCAGTAGCAGAAAGGAGTAGGTGGAGTTTGTGGACAGGGCAGGAAATCAATAGTATGTATTTTCAGTAGAGAAAAGATGGCACTGGATCCATACAGGTAAGCTCATAGCTAGGTGTTGTGCTGCGCAATGTCTTTATCAGGCTACTAAGAAGATATAATATGAGGATCATTTTTCAAGGAGATGCTGCCAGAATTGCAGCCAGATTAAGAGCCAGAGAACCATCAGGATTAAATCATACTGAGAGGCTTAATATGGTCTATGAGATAGAACATACAGGCATTAATAACGAAATTCTATCTGCAATACATGTGGACAAGAAATAGTGAACAAGGAGAGTGTAACAAGTAAAAACAAACTGGTGATATTGCGCACAAATGAAATTAAAAGCAAATTATAAATATTAGCACAAAGTTATACAGTACAATGAGACAGGAATACCTGCATATTCCTGTCCTCAAGGAGGTAACTAGTAGGAGAGTGATCCAATGATTATATAAGGAAGAGGAGTGAAAGAAGAGATAGTCTAAAAGTAAACAAATCATGGCAAACCACTAGACACTTGATGTAAAAAATGATCATTATAGTTTGGTGATGCTTGTTCAACTTAGTTATTGAATACAGTTTAGAAAAATGGATAAAAATTTTGTGGCTTATTGAGTCCATTAGGTTTTAATGTGTTAAGTTTGTACATCCACCAGACTTCACGTTATGGGATCTTTCTTTTGAGATCCCCTCCCCATTTATGCCGATGGATCAATTCAATAACAGTAAAGTGCATTTGTGTCATGTGGTGTGTAGCGATAACCCTTATCGCCGGAGGGCTTCACCGCCCGAGACGTCCTTTTCCCTTTCGTAAGAGGTGCTGCTGGAATTCCAGAGTCGTCCGTGAGGAAACAGGAACAGGGCTAGTGAATTGTAATACAGCATTTCCCCCAATAAGAGACAGAACTTCAGTATTGAGGGTGAAGGTGAACTGGCCTTTATTAGTGCCACTCTAGGCCTTATATACACAAGTGCCCATTGCATGACACACACACCGACCAATAGCAGCAGGGCACACAATCCCTCAACTCTGCCGGTGACGTAATCAATCAATACAATGGCAGTCAGAACAATGAATGACGTAATCAATCAATACAATGGCAGTCAGAACAATGAATAACGTAATCAATCAATACAATGGCAGTCAGAACAATGAATAACGTAGTCAATCAATACAATGGCAGTCAGAGCAATGAATAACGTAATCAATCAATACAATGGCAGTCAGAACAATGAATAACGTCACATGGTGGTTTACTTCAAAACATGACATGTGATTGGAGAGTCTGTATTCCCTGTGCACACATCTGAGCAATGCTCACAGATACTGTCCCTTAAAAGTCTGGAAGCTTTACCAACATACTCCAGCTTACAGAGGCATTTCATAGATACATTAGGTTGAAAAAAGAATTTGATTTGATACCTGTAGCCTGAGTGAGGGTCAGTAAAAAAAGTAGATTTGACTACATAGCCACATTGGGCACAGTTACCACAAGAATACATACCATGAGGTCTTTGATTTGCTGTGAGCCACTGGATACCTGATGCAGGCTGGACCATGTCCAGTTGTATTGATTTAAAGTAAGCCTGTATTACAAGTATTACAAAAACTTTTGGATCGTTTATGTGCAAAAAGAGGAAATTCACTAAAGGCTTCGTTGCTGGTCAAACTGGTCAGTGTATTTTGACAACCTTTTGTAAGGAGCATTAAACAGGTCAGTATGTAAGCAGCAATGGGATCATGTTCTGTGTATATCTTGGATTAAGTTGTAGCAATTCAGATCTCCCCTTTCCAATAGCTCTTTATTGCGCCTGTGTAACTGAGGCTGGGCTGTGGCCCCTACATACAAGGCCCCTTTTTATCAGTTCATCAGTTGGTGATCCTTCGAACCCTGATTAACTGACTATACACCAGGCCATCAATTAGGGAACTATGGTGATAGCTATTTGCATGCAGTAGTGTATTGCAATCAGTTGTCTTTCTATAAAGATTAATATGGATAGTACTCTCCTTGATAGTTAGGAGCACATCCAGAAAACTGACACTGTGAGTACTGTAGTCTAAAGATACAGTGACTCTGTGACAAGCTTGATTAAGTACTGTGGAATGATGAGAGATCCATCTCTCCAAAGCATTAATAAATTATTTCCATAGAAGTATATGTGAGGAAAAGTCAAAGGTCTGGTACAAGATTTAGTTTCTAAATCCACCATAAAAAAACTGGTGTAACTTGGGGCCATATTTAACCCCATTTCTTGTTTCTGAAAATAGATCTATTGTCAAAATAGAAACAGTTTTTGTATAATATCACAGTCAGGAATTCAACAAGTAAATTGGTCATAGAAAATGTTAAGGATGAGTTGGACAAGGTCTCCCTAATCCCCCTAATCCCACCCTGATGAGGTATTGATGTATAAATGCTGGTCCATATTCATTGTGACCAGCAGGGTATTCTGAGGTAGGTTAGTAAGACCAGCAATGCAATTCAAAAAGTGTGTGGTGTCCAAAAGGTATAAAGGCATTGATCTATTAGTATAGAGGGGGAGTGAAAGATGGAATCGCTGCCTGCCTGGTCTCCCGGGGGGATTATCCAGCGTTTTGTGAATTTTGGGTAAACAGTAAAACAGTGGGATAAGTGGAAAGTCAGTTATGAAGAAGTTCTAAAGTGTTTTGTTTGGTAGTTGCTCATCATATTCCTTATTAACAATAGAATTCACCTGTTCTGTATAGCTGTATAGACAACAGAATCATTTAATTGCCTGAGTATGTCTGCCTCATATTTACATTTGTCCATAATGACTATTGCTCCACCCTTGTCAGCTAGCTTGATGATCCAATGAGAGTATTTTTAAGACGGAAGAGGGCCTGTAAGTATTTGTTTGGGGCAGAGGTGGTTGAGTAGCAAAAATAGCAGTAGCATTTTCAAAAAAGTTGTGGGATGATGCCTGTGTCTAAGTGATTCCCCAACAAGTTGGGGAAAACCCTAACCCTTTCTTGGGTACCTGTGGTTGGGTCGATGTGTCGATGTGACTAGTGTCATTCGGACATTTGGCTGTGGTTCTTGTATTGCCAGGACGTCTGTTCCTTTTACTGTTCCTGATCCTGTCCCTATGGGTCTGATTTGTTAAAAAAGTCAGGTCTGTGGAGTTAGAGCTGGAGCTGTCAGATGCAGTAGGGGAATTGTGTGCTGTAAACAGTCTTTGTCAAGAGTTTTCATGCCGCATAGCAGCCAGGAAATTGAGTGTAACCACTGTTCCTGTTTCACACTATGAATATATATATATATATATATATATATATATATATATATATATGTGTTATATATTGACCTACTGCTTAGTTTCAAATTGGGAACTTGTTTTTGTCCTCCAAATGTAACCTTTATTGTTCTGGCTCTTGGTGTCCTTACAGTATTGTACATACACCCGGTGCTGTGGGTGTTGTGCAGAGCAGACCCGTTACGCAGCTCTGGAAGGCAGCCCGCCAGGGACCCGGAATGCCCCCAGGGGATAGGCCAGATTCAGAAGTTTTTTTCTGAAGTTTTTTTCTCTAGATCCCTTCAACCCAGCTCTGGGAATAGACCCACGATTGGTCTTTCAGCCTGGTCTACACCTTTCCTTCAGTCAGAATACGTCCTCAAGTTCTCAACAAGTTATCCGGTCAGCCAGCTACAGGTCTGCTTCTGGCCCCTTGGTGGCCAAAGAGACCATGGTTCTCAACACTGAAGATGCTGTCAATTCAGGAAGTTGAGGGCTTCTGGGGAGACTAGACCTGCTATCCCAGGGACCAGTGTTTTATCAAGTTCCCCAGAGGTGGCATTTGACTCTGTGAACCCTGAAGTAACCATGCCTCTAAGAAGGGTTTTTTCAGCCAATGTTATTTAGACCCAGAGTGGAAGACTTGCCTCCAGCCTTCCGGTTATACTCTATTTCCTCCAGGAAGAGGTAAATTTGGGTCTCAGTGTTAGTACTCTAAAGGACTCACTGATAGCACTTTCAGTATTTTTGGATAAAAGATTATCATCATGAGTGCGCATGCGTCAGGAGCGCGGATGGACCCCTGACTCCGCGCTCTGAGGAAACCCGTCGCCCCGCCCCCCCAACACGCTGAGAGCAGCAGTTTTTAGCTAGAGAGGCTCAGGTCGAGCCTATGACCCCCCTTACCCCTTTTTGGGGCGATCTCTGATGGGTCCAGAAATGTCACAGCCTGCACAGCACGGGAAGTAGGTGAGCAGCGGGCGCCATCTTCATTCAGCCAGCAGAGGGCGCAGCATCACAGGAGTCTTCTCCCTGCGGATCCTCTGTAACGATTGTCCCCCTCTGCACAGTCACAGGGCATTACTGCCCATGCAGCACTCCGCAGCTCATCCGCCCTATTTAAAAAACAGGCTGCTGGAAGTCCATCCTCCCCTCTGCCACTGTCTAAGGGAGGTGAATCAGCCCTGCTCACATCTTCTTCCCCCTGCAAGCTAACTGGGGAGCACCCATAAGCCGGGCCACAAAACAGCCCCTCCTCTCACTGAAGATCTGGGTCAGCACATCCTTGGCACTAAACACCAGCAGCCACCTGTCTGTAAGCTCGCTCCCCCATTACTGCTTACTATATAGTGACTTCCTTCAAGCTCCTTTGCCTTCTTAAAGGGGCAGCGCACCTTTTATTTTTTTTTCTATTAGGTTCTGTTTGTGACCTCCGCAGCCTGTGCTTACTAAATAGTGATTGCCATTAAGCCCCTCGGCCATTTTAAAGGGGCAGTGTACCTTTTTCTACTCGGTTGTATCTGTGACCTTCACAGTTTCTCCACTGTGTGTTCTGACCAGCCTCTTCCACGTACCCATTCAAGCTACCAACAAAACCCCACCGCCTGTCCTCTGAGGTGCTCCTCTGACCTGGGTCGGCCCTATCCCCCCCTGTTTTTTATCCACCTGTCTCAACGCATCCCTCAAGCTTCGGTAACCCTTGATCCCCTGAGCTTCACCTATGATGGAAACCTCTACGATGTCCCAAGGTGATTCTCTAGGACCTCCTACCAGAAGACGAGTCCTGGATGGACGACTCTTTACACGGCTCACCACCAAAGTCACAGCCACTATCACTTGATAAATATGAAGCTATGTTGGAAAAAGCCCTCGAGCGGTGGGCCCTAAACATTACATCCCAGATCACCGCTAATCTCTCTGCTGAAATAATAGAACTGGGCCAACGAGTTGACAACCTCGAACAACAATACACAGCACAAGGTTCGGAATTATCTTCCTACGGGACGGATCTAGAGGCCTTAAAGGAGGAAAACCTTATTTTGCACCACAAGCTTGAAGAAATGGAGAACCGCTCGCGTAGGGCCAACATCAGGGTCAGAGGTATACCTGAAGCTGTTATTGATCTACAATCTACCATTACTGCTCTCTTTCAAGAGCTTGTCCTGTCTATCCCTATCGAAAGATTGGAATTTGATAGAATACACCGCGCCTTGCAGAAAAAGAGAGAAGACGGGCTCCCGCGGGACGTATTAGTAAAGCTCCACTTCTATCACACGAAGGAACAACTCATGCTGGCTGCATGCATCAAGGAACTCTCAAGGAACTTTGAGTACCAACTCTTCGCTGACCTGTCTCCCCAAACCATCACCAGAAGGTGTGCCATGAAACCCTCACTTGAAATCCTGCAAGCAAAAGGGGTCAGGTACAAATGGGAGTTTCCTTTCAAAATTTCCTTCAACTTCCAGGATCAGTGGTACAAGGCGTCTACCACACAAGGTCTGGAAGCCGCTCTCACCTCGGCCGGCTTGAGGGCCCCCGTTGTCGCTTCAGTAGCTCCCCCGCAAAAGATGAGAGCTCTGTCATTCTCACCTGTCCCTAAAGACAGACGTGGCCCGCGAAGGAGCATCCAGTCAACGAGCAAAGTCACCGGAGCGCTGGTCCACAGGTTTGGTAAGCCTGCTGTGGGGAAGGGATGATGTGTTAGATTCCCTGTGCATTATACGAGGGATCTTGTCCCTCATTCTCTCACTGCAGCGGACCCATAAGGTGCACTTTTGAAGTTCCTGTTTTGTAACGTTGGGACTATCTTGCTCTTTGTTTGGTCCCCGGTTCTATTTCCTGTCACTCCCTATGTACAAACTCCCTTAGTATACAACGCTAGTGGCTCTCTTGCTGTTTGTAACCCATTTGGTTCATTGTCTGTTGTTTGGCATATATCCTCAGTAACATGTTACAGATTGTTTTTTGCATTTTCTGCTTGCTGCTGCTCATTTGCTTTGTTTTCAGGTTAAGTGGGACTGGCGCTCGGGTTTCAAGGCCCTGAACACACCCTGCTCCCTTGCTCATCTTCACTTCTTCCTAGGGTGTGCAGCCTCCCTAAACTAGCAGATATCCTGTGGTTTAGTGATGGCGGTTAAACTTGTCTCATTGAACGTTCAGGGCTTGAATGCCCCCCAGAAGAGAGTGAAGGCGTTCCGCCAGAGGAGGTCCCTGCATGCCGATATTGTCTGCTTCCGAGAGACTCACTTTACCAAGAAGAACACTCCTAAATATCTCAGTTCAGACTACCCTCTCTTCTTCACGGCATCGGCATCTGCAGTTACCAAGCAGAGAGGAGTCCTCATCGCTTTTAAGCACTCTCTCCTGTTCTCTATGGAACAGACCGTTGAATTGGTCTCTCTTACCCAAAGATCCTCCCAGAGGTCCTGGAAGCTCTACGACCCCATGTTGTCTGATGAGGCACTCTTCAAACGATTTAGCAAAGAGATTGAGAGCTTCTTCCTGCAAAACACGGGGTCGGTGAGCTCTGAGGCCCTGCTCTGGGAGGCTCATAAAGCGGTAATGCGTGAGCAGTTCATCCAAGAATCCGCTCGACGCAAAGCCTTAAATAAGGAAAAGTTTCAAAAATTGCTTGATGCATACCACTTGGCCTCTTCCGCCTATAAAGAATGCCCGACCAGACGTAACAGAATCAAATTCAAAGAAGCAGGCGATCAACTTAATCTGTGCCTCACAGGTGAGGCCGAGCGTCAAATCAATCGGACTAGGTTCAAGTGCTATCGCATCAGCAACAAACCGAACACCCTTCTTGCCAGAAGACTTAGAGGCACATTAACTAGCAACCCAGCGAGGGTGATATCAACATTCGGTAAACATCTTGAGGACCTATATAAATCCAAGACTGATTAGCGCAGGTGACTTGCCATCCCCCCAGCCTTGAGAACTGGTATAGGGGTCTCATGGACCCCTTACCAGTTCACAAGGGGTTAAATGTAAAAAAAACACAGACACACAAAGAGAAAAAATATTTTATTATTATTTTTTTTTTAATACTTACCTCCCATCCATACTGGAGCACTCTGTCCCTCGGCGATCACTGGCTTCTGCTCACTTGCCAGAAGCCTTTTATAGCTGCTGGATGACAGAACACAAAAGGGTTAATTAAAAAAAAAATGACATAGGCTCCCCCCTTAAAAATCCCCCCAAAAATGACATAGGGTCCCCCCTACCCAGCATTACCGACCCGGGCCAGCTATGGGGGCTTGTAGAACAGGGTGCAGGGGCCAGCGTTGGTGGCCCCTGGCCTTGCAGGCTACTAGCCCACATAGCCACTAAGTGGCCCGGGCCCTTCTGCCCCCCCCCGGCCGTTGGGGAGGCAGGTAATGGGGGGCTGGGGGTTAATGGCAAGTCACCCGCTAGCCGCAGGTGACTTGCCAGACCCAGAGCCTTGTGAACTGGTATAAGGGGTCTCATGGACCCCTTACCAGCTCACAAAGGGTTAACTGTTAAAAAAAAACAACACACGTTAATAAAAAGTATTTTATTAAATTTTTTTACTGTACTTACCTCCAATTGTAAGCTCTTGTCCCTCGCCGTTCTGATGACAGATGCCGGTGATCGGCATCCAGAGAAGGGGGAGGCAGGAGATCAGAGTATCTCCTGCCACCTCCTTCCCCGGCACCGATCACTGGCATCTGACAGCTGAGAAGGCTGAAGCCGGAGATCGGGGCCGGGATGACGTCATTAGCCAAGGAGGCGGGACTTAGCGGCAAGATGGCGGCCGCCATCGAGGAAGAAAGGGGAGAGAGCCTCCCGGGCTCTCTCCTGAAGATCCCTAAGTCCTGGGGGGGGATCGGAGGCCCCCCAGGTGAAGAGGAGGGACAGCAGGAGCCAGCGCACACGCAGGTAAGTGATTGTCATTTTTTTTTTTTTTTTTTTTACAGTTAGCAGCTGCTGCTGCAGAAGCGGGGGGTGGCCTATTCCGGGGGCTCTCCTGGAGCCATCTGACCCCCCACGGGGGATCGGATGGCACCAAATTAAAGAAGAGACACGGCCGGATCCAACGAGCGGTCAGGTGAGTATTTTTTTTTCTTTTTGCCCGCTAGCAGGGGTAAATGCCAGGCACGTAAATTTTACGTGGCTGGCACTTAAGTGACGGAGAGGCAACCACGTAAATTTTACGTGGCTGGCATTTAAAGGGTTAAGGAAAGCAACAGGGTTACACCTGACTCCTTCACCTCAACTTGCCCTACTTAATTTGAAACCCCCTGGATGTACAAGGTCACAATTCGAGCTTATTAGACACATCCATATGACCACAAAACTTATCATAGCACACTCATGGAAGAAGAAGACGATCCCTAGTGGAAGCCTGGTCCCTCGCATCAATGAAGTTATGTTCTTCGAGAAGATGGCAGCCTCGATGCAAGGCGACCTTGCCCCCCTTCCTGAACATCTGGGAAAGTTGGATTACACACTTCCAACCTAAAAACTTCGACCGCTCCCTCCTCACATCTCATTGATGTGTTGTACACATTCCACTAGAGAAGACGATCCCTAGTGGAAGCCTGGTCCCTCGCATCAATGAAGTTATGTTCTTCGAGAAGATGGCAGCCTCGATGCAAGGAGACTTGCCCCCCTTCCTGAACATCTGGGAAAGATGGATTACACACTTCCAACCTAAAAACTTCGACCGCTCCCTCCTCACATCTCATTGATGTGTTGTACACATCCCGCGCCTCCTGGTGGCTGGACACCCACTCCCAATTCTTCTCCTTTTCCTTCCTTTGCCCTTCTATCTTCTTTATTCTAGCCCCCCCCCTCTCATAACCTTCCATTCTACCCCCTCAGGTGCGTGGTCTTTTCCAATTGGTGTATGTGTTGACACCCCCTTGGGTGTAATTATACGCTCCATAAAATGTAAAGTATGTCGCAATGTAATGTACTTCTGCGATATTCTCAACCAAAATATTGATAAGAAAAAAAATAATCATCAATTTTGCTGGTCAGATGTTTTCTTCAGGAACTTCTAGCATTCTAGACCAGTCTGTTGGAAGCTAGCCTTCAGTGGGATCTAGCTAGACTCCTGACAGCCATGATGGCTCCTCCATTTGAAACCAGTATCAGTTTTACCTATTAAATTTCTCACAAGAAAGGTACTATTTTTAGTGGCAATTACTTCTGCCCGCAGAATCAGTGATATCCAAGCATTAGCCTGCCGTCACCCCTTTCCTCAGGTTTTCCAGGATCATGTGGTTTTTGGGGGGAACCCCCTGCTACCTACCGAAGATCTCTTCTGACTTTCATTGAACACAAGAGATTATTCTTCCATCAGCAGATACTAAAGGTTCTTCTGTGGATAAATCATTGGATGTCAGAGCATGTCTTCTGCAATACGTTCATCAAACAAAAGATTGGAGAAAGACGGATAGCTTCTGAATGTCATTTTCAGGTCCTAGGAAGGGCCGTCGGGTGTCTAAAACAAACTTGGCCAGTTGGATGAAGAGCGCAATCAGTTTTGCCTATAATATGTTTCCTGTACCAGGAGGAGTTAAAGCTCATTCTACAAGAAGTGTTTCTATATCTTGTGCTGAGCAAGCTGGCGCCTCTATTGAACAGATTTGTAAAGTGGCCACCTGGTCTTAAGCCAAGTCGTTTGTTAGAAATTACTCTTTGGGCTTACTAACATTAGAGGATCAGTCCTTTGGCAGAAGTGTGATTTGAGCAGACTTTCCCACCCAGTAGATCTTAAGAAAATCTAAGTTAGTTACCTGGTAACTTCTTTTCTAAACATCCAAAAGGGCAGCATACTGGTTTCCCTCCCTCAGGCTATTGTTGTATGCATTTTTCTTGCTTAATTGCCAGTAATGTTTTGGTCTATCTTCATATTTTTCAGATCTCTGTAACAACTAGAGGCTGGGAGGAGGAGTCAAAGCTTGATTCATTTCGGGTGCCCATGTGTTCCTAACTAGGGGAAGAGCCATAAGGTCTCAAGAGTATACTGCCCTTTCGGATGTTTAGAAAAGAAGTTACCAGGTAACTAACTGAAGTTTTTTATAGATAGGTTTTTGCAGCACCCTACCTTCTTTTACTCTTTATATCTTGTTTTCAAATATTCTAGGGTTGTGATGTAATATCTCCATTTTGTTAACAAAATGAAAGAAAATTTAGAGACAGTTTTTTTATTAAAGTTACAAATAGAGAGAGGGAGGACATCAGCAAAAGTAATCACGTAGTTCGTTATTGAAAGTAGAAGGACTGAAATGTTTAAGCCAGAATTCCCAGGTAGCCTGGATTTCTCCAAAGGAGTCATTCATAAAGGTTTCTATTTTTTCAAATAATATGATCTCATTGATTTGTGGGATAAGTTCGCTAAACAGAAGACAGTGGTGAGATCAGCTATTGTTGTCAAACCAGAAAGTCTCCACCAGGAAAAGACTTCTGGGTTTGAAATTCCCTCTGGCAAGCCAACATGCTCTAAGAATGACATTAAAGAGGCATGCAGGGAAGCAAGTTTGCAAAAAAATTAAAATATTTAAATCAATAGACTGTGGGCTAAACAGGGTTAACAATTTTGTCATTATGACGTGGATTGAATAGACTGGACAAGGTCTGATAATAAACAGACTTTCTGGGGATGATGTGAGAGCAATAACAATTCCACACACTCTCTCTCTCCTCCTCCCATTCTTATCAACCCATCATAAACCCCCCGATTCTTACCTAACAGCTTACTATATTACGACTTTGTTATTTTTCACATTTGCCAGTAGAAAAACAATTGTAACACCTTTGTAGTTTTCTGTATGTTGTAAATTACAGATTTGCATCATGCCTGAAGAAGAAGCTTGAATTACTTGGAAAGCCTGCATTTCCAATCTAATTGAGTTTCTTTCGGTCTGAACATACAGTAATAGTGTTTGCATTACAATGCTAATTTTTGACCAATTGATAACTAGTTGATGGACAGTGGAAATTAATTTGGGGCAATCTGCACTATATAATGTTGAATAATCCTCACTGCTTGAGTTTACCGCTGAGAGCTAAAAGAGGATTTTGGCCTAAGTAATCGGGCAATAATAGCATGGAATTTATGCTGGGTGACTTAGAACCCTGAGATCAAGGAGAATTGTTCAAGAATATTGGGCAAGATAATGTGTGGATTTGTGATAATCATTAAAAATAATCCGCAAAAAGTTAGATTTTTTTTATGCACTTCACCTCTTTGGAAGTGGCATGGTAGCCACGGCTGCGTTTGAGGTTCCCTCTGGGGGATGTATTGCTGATTATTGTGCTATTGGTCTTATGCTTAATTGATTGTGAACATGTACTTTTCTGTGAATAATATTGGAGTACTGTATTTTTTGTCACATTGCACTTTATCCCCCCTTCTTGCATTATATTTCATAGTCTGATTGTCAATGAGAGTTCATTCTTGCACCAGCACTTTAGCTGTTTACACATGAATTTTTGTGATAAAATGTTTCTGTTTATTAATTGTTGTGTCACTGCATTTGGACCATATTGACACATGATATTGATTGATATCCATCAGCAGAGGGTTTCCT
Source organism: Gastrophryne carolinensis (assembly GCA_027917425.1). Taxonomy (NCBI): domain Eukaryota; kingdom Metazoa; phylum Chordata; class Amphibia; order Anura; family Microhylidae; genus Gastrophryne; species Gastrophryne carolinensis. Next base: position 223,110,136 of record CM051234.1, read on the forward strand.
CATCCCTGTTCTCTGTCTGTTGTCTGTATATGTATGTAGTATTCATGTAATAACGATATAAGCGTTTAAAACAGGCCAAAAGTCAAAAATGACTTAAACCAGACCAACACAACAAACAGTGCTCATTTGCATCCCTCCCAGGGCAAAAAACAAAATGGCTGTTTATGCATCTGCAGGTTGCCTGCAAACAGGAAGTGCTGCTGGTTTTCCTGTTACTGTACATTGTCAGTTATATCAATTGAATCCAGGCAGCAGCATGGGTCAGATGCTGGGAGAGGAAGCTCCAAAATGGCTGCTACCTTTCTTTTCCAATTGTGCCAGGCTGTTGGTCTGGTTTAAGTATTTTACAACAGGTTTGTTCAGGTCAGTCCTCCTGTTCTGACTTTTGTTGAGTTGTTTTGCATTTTGACCTTGCACACCTGCTGTAGTAGAATATTTTTGCACAATAGTGCAACTTTGTTGTCCCTGAGATTTTTTGATAGTAGCCATTGATTTGAAGACCGGATATATTCTTATTTTATTGCAGTAGCCTGGGTATTAATTCAATGACGAGGGGAAAAAGAAGGGGGGATAAGGGTGTATTATTGCCTTTGAAATCGCCTTGAATTTGGAAGTAGTGTATTTATTAAAGGCACCAGGAGAAGGATAGAGTGGCGATACCCAATGGATAAAGTTTGGGCCAAACCCCTAAGGTGTGTGGATTAAATATTCCCAACTGACCATATTGAATTATTTTCACACATCAAGTGCAAGGAGCATTGCCAGTTTATTTCCATGTGTAGCAAATGTGATTAGATAAATAATTATACAGACGTTGTCTCCCTCTTGGCGTTTAGGGCTCAATTTTGGCGTTTAGGAATCAATCTTGCTAAACATTGCCAATATTTTTACATCTAAATTAAGCAATGATATTGGTCTATAATTAGACCATAGTGTATAATCAGAGGAGGCTTTAGGGATCATGGAGTTTGCAGTCATAATAGAATCTCTATTCTAGTGATTGCCGTCCTGAATACTGTTAAAGGTGTTCAATAAGTAAGGGGAACAAATCTGACAAAATATTTTATAATAAAGAGTGGAGAACCCATCCGGCCCAGGTTGTTTTTTAAATTTTAGCTCTTCAATAGCATAATCAAAATCAGTCAATTTCTAGCTGAGTTGAGTAAGGGATGCACATGCAGTTGTGAAAATATAAAAACAGTTGTTATTATTTAGATTATTGTTAAAAAACTGTTATTATTGTTATTATTATTATTAAGATTGTTATTCATATGGCTTTTTGTTCTATGTATTCCTTCTATATGGCCTGCAAATGTATAACTATTTTGTCCGGGTTGCATAAATGAGATCCATTTGCTATATCTAGGTTTGAATCATTTCAAGGTTCTCACAAATGGAAAGCTTTGGTGGATACATATATGGTCAATTTTCATATGGGAATTTTAGAGTGGGAGTTAAGGGTATAGTTAATTGGTGCAGTTTTCGCTAGGAATCAGCTAACTGATAAAGATTCAAGGTGTCATGAAAATCACTAGATGCTACTGCATATGATAGAGTAAGGCCAGCCTTGTTGGGTACATATTTTTCTATATTTTGGTATAGTACTAAATAAGAATCCCCACACACTAGTAAAAGCACTTTATTGTGCTGTGAGAGTAATCTAAAGAAAACAGACTTCCTTGGTACATAATTTGTGGCTATATGTGGCTACTGCCGTTCACTTTCATTGTCTACCTTGGGGCTGACTGGCCACATCCACAGCATGCAGTTTGGGTGCGTTCTCCTGTGCCCAGCCATTCAGAAAAAGCATGGGAGCGTACACGACACAGGGAAGCTGGGATGTGGTATACATTGGATATTGCGTCGAGAATGGGTAGCGGTCAGGCCTGGAATCTTATAGATTTCAGGGCCCGGCTACGTAGGTTTTGACCTGCTTTAACAGAGACAGTTTTCATACTTGATATGAATTTAAAGATATTCACCACTGAACCACTGATGTTGCAGAGAAGAAGATAAGAAGAAAGAGGAAAAAGAATTAACAGAGAAGGCCAAAAAAGAAAGAGCGCAAAAGACAGGGAGGGTAGGGTACAGGGGAGGTCATGAGGAATGAGGGTAAGATGAACACAAAGTAACCCTTCACAAAGAGGGTTATCAATAGGGAGGCAATTAAATCTTTTAACATGTGAGACAGTTTCTCTGCACCCAGTGTCACACTGGGGAGAGAGGAGCTTTAAGTGCCTATATATAACTAAATTAACTTAAGTGGTTTTATTTCAAAATAACATGCATGCACAGAATTTTAAACCTAGGCCTGAGACTGAATCACTAAGTAAAGGCGCATTATAAAACAACACCAAGCAGGCATAATGATATAAGGAATATATAAAACATTATATAATAATGTGGTTGAATCCAACCTAAATTTTTGCCTTATTTAAGAAGGGTCATCACCATGTAGCGCCAATTTTTGGCCTCAGGGCACTCAGTGTCTGTTTTAAGAAATAAAAAAACGGCAGCGCCGATGTGGCCGCTAGCTAGCATTTTATTTAACACTAGCGCTGAAAAGGTTGCAGCACTGGTCGCTTTGGATGAAGCAGTGCCAGATTAAATCTTGTGCTTTAGGTCAAGATCCCATAGAGAACAATGGGCATGACTGAATTGAAATGTTTCATGCTTATAATTGATATTAAACACATTTATTTTTACAGAAATTGCACTGGGACTTGTCAGCAATTAAAACACAGGTCTGAGATGTCACAAACTGATTTTTTGGGGGTTATTTAAATTGATTTTAATGGCTTCTTTTGCTTCACAAAGGGTAATTTGAACAACTAAAACACAGCCTAAACCCACTGTAAAGTTTGTCCCCAGCAGTGATTTCTTGTAACTGTAATGATGAAATGCTGACCAGTGCCGTAAAAATAAAGCACCAAAGGTGGAAAAAAATCATAAATATGCTGTTGAGCGCGCTCACTGGCGCTGGGATAAACAGCATCTGGGTCCAACAGGCGCTGACAGGCTAGCCCATACCTAGTGCAACAATCCAAGCTAATTTGCGACTGCAAATGTAGTCCACAGCACAGCGCCATATAAGACCAAAATGCCTGTGGTCCGAAACTGGCACTATCGCCATAAATAAAATGCTAAATGGCGCACATCATAAATAAGGCCCTAAACTGCATATATTCAGAAATACACAAGGTATTTGATCCTTCAGTCAGAATCCAGAAAAGGAAAACACCAAAACTTGTAAACAGAGAGAAACATATACAAAAGAGAGAGGAAAATAAAGAAAAAAAGAATATGAAACTCAGAAACAGGAAGACTTCCTATCAGACCTTGTCAGAGATATTTAAGGAAGTTGTAGGGTTGCTTCTCCATTGACAACATTGGTTGTCAAAAGAATTCTTAGGCCCTAAATGTTTACAGGCAGTTTCAACTTCCTTGGGTATGTCACAATGTAGCTGCTACAGTGTATAAGGTTAGTTAATCTGTAGGATTTGTAGGTAAGGTTTGAATTTGCACCTTCTAGTAATAGTATTCAGTGATAGATCAGCAAATAATTGGCAGAAATGTGACTGAAACAACAGGTCTCTCTCCCTGGCTGCTTTTATTAGCTGTTCCCTTGTATGAAGATTTGCTATTATGTCCCTTGGTAGAACATCAGAACATGAGAAATAGCCATTCTCACGGTGCTAAATCAACCCTATAATCTGGCTGTGCCTTACAAACAGTACACTGATAAAGGAAATAAGACAATTAGAACCAAGAATGTGACTGAAAGTCCAAGGTTGATCCTAAATGTTAGCTATGCAAAAGAAGCTCATGAAACACCATGGAATTTCAGAATACAATGACAAGTTGAAGAAAAGGCTTGTCAGCATCATGATACCCGTAGATAAACAAGTTGACAGGAAGCAACTTGAGAAGATAAGAGGACTTAAAGATCAAAGTACAGGAACTCTGGCACAAGCGCCCAGTGGTGGTCTAAGGGGTCATCAACATGCTGGGTGCTGTCCCAAAATACCTTCTGCAACATTTGAATCAAATAATCATTGAAAAATCACCATCAGTCAACTGCAAAAGGTCACCCTGCTGGGCTGTAAATGCATGATTAGCCAATTCATCACACTGTCTTAGGAGCCTCTGAAGATCATGATGGGTCATGAAATTTGAATGTCAACTTTTCTTTTGATTTTACATAAAATCTTATTACAACGGCAGCATGCATTTCGATATTGCTGCAGTACCTTTTGGAATTCATCATTCACTTACTCACATACTGTAGCTTTACATAGAAAATTATTGCATTAGCTAGCTACAACTGTCATTTACCTCAAATGATCCCAAAATTGAAACGCATGCCTGCTTGAAGTTCAGTGGGCTGGCTATTTTTATTGTTTCACATTATGTTTTATATTAAAATCTAGACTTTAATGACTCACAAGTCCTACAAATGACACAAGTCATACAAAGCCATTTATTTATGCTACTTTTGCTTATGCTAGTGTCTCTTTCAACATGATCTCAATAACCTACCTCCTCTCTTGTAATATGAAATCTTTTGGGGGATGGGTGAGATGCAGGCTTTTTAGTCCCAATAAGGATGATAGCTTAGAGCATATGGGTTTCAGCTCTGAGGCTATTATAATGCCTGCAAAGAAAAATGACCCCATTGGAAGTGATGTTGACATCATGGTGAGTAGGGACACAGAGCACAAATTTCTCTTTTGGTTACAGGCTCTGCATAATTTAAATGTGGTATTAGTTTTCCTACAGTAATTTCTAGTGCAAGACCAGTCATCATTGTATTCTCAGAGTCTTTAATAAAGCATCAAAATTAAACAGGAAAATAAAAGTAAATGAAACAATGTGTGCTTTATATTTGAGTTACAGAGGTGAGTTGAGGTGTTAAAATAAATGTTTTTATTTTTGCCTGCAGTTCACTATAATTAATAGCTAAGATGAGTTGTACATATGAAAGGCCTGTCGTGGGAAGACCAATGAGAGGTACACATTCTGTAGATAAACTTCAAAACCTTTATAATTCTAAATGTCAATTTCCGGCCTTTCATTTCTGCTTCTAATACCACATATACATAAGATAAACATACTGAAGAGCAGTATGTTCTGCTTTTCACAACCAGGCCAAGAGCTAATGAAATTAGCAGTTGTTGAATAATTACATGTAGGCTCGTGCATTTTCTGGTTTTATTTAAAGTAGATCAAAACATAAAAAAGTTAAAATAATTTGACTTTTACCGATGCAACTCAAATATGTCACAATAAATATTTCAAGATATTAAGCTTCTTCATTAATTAAGAAAAAACACCATTTTCTCAATATGAATACAATTGCCGCTAGGATCACTCATTTTAATATATTTTTGACAATCTTATTACAAAGCGAAGGAAGAAATTATATGGTTAGAGGCATTTTGATTTAACAGTTGGAAAGAGTAAAAGTCCAAAACATTGCTGAAACTTATGCATATTCTCATTAAATGTTGGCTATCTTTCTAAATTGGCACTGTCTTATTCTTTGTTTCCCATGGGGGAAACTTAACATTTTACTCTTAAAATTTATAGAAGCAATAAATTGGTAGAAAAAAACTATTCAGAAATATCACATGAAAATATAAATGTTGGCATGGTCGTCAGGGATTCATTCTACATGGATTCGTAACTTGTTCTTCAGTGCCTTTTTAACTCCAACACATTAGTAGGGTAATTTATTGATAGCGCCACTTAACACCACTTTGCTAAGGAGAGGTGCTGACAGTGTCCCACCTTGAAGGCTGCAGACAGGCCAATGGCCTGGCCAATTCCTCTTTATGGTGCTTGGATGTCATTTTCTGTATTCAGTTTTTCTTTGCTTCTTTTCCCTGAATAGTGCGTGGCTAACTCTATTTTGGTCAGTTTTTATTTGTTGTTAGCCAGCTATTGATGGCTAGTATGGTTTTGATAATGTCTCCATATCTCCCTGCTGTTCCTAATATAGCAAACCTATCCCATTTTGTGTCACTTATTTGAAAAAAGGAATTAATCATTTGAGCCTGCCGGGAAAAAGACAGTCTGGGTGTTTTAAGCAGTGTCTACGGGGATATCTGGGACTTCAGTTACCAGTTGTCTTTCCTAAAGCCACTTAACAGAACAGCAGTGGCCTGAACTGTGCCCCTTGCAAGTATATTTAATGAGGCACACATGCACACTATGCCAGGTACAACATGGCTACAGGCAGAGGCGGGCTCAATTTTGTGGCAGATTTTGTGATACAGTGAAAAAATCAGAGCTTGATTTAGCTGGAAGCAGCTGCGGATTTGTTCATAACTCAAATCCGTCACAGAAAGTCGGGTGTTAAAGACTCGGTCAGCACCACTGTGTCTTGCTTCGTCTCCTTGTCCTCAGTGGCACCCACAGACCTCATCCACTCACCAAATATTACACCAAAATCTGACACACACAAGTGAAACTCAATGCAGCTCCCCACTAAGCCAGCCTGAGGAAAGCACATTTCTTACGTTTGGCCAGGCTAAGAGGGGAGATGCTAGACGGCCCAGAAAAGACGTCCAATAGAATTCTGCCTTGCAGTATGCTACACAATCTCTGCTTGCCCCAGTAAAGAGCAAAAGGAAATGCAACTGATGTTACAAAGCACAAACTGCAGACACTGTATACCACAGACACTGCACACCGAAACCAGACTGGCTCTGCCTGAAGCACAACAGTAGTATTCGCACACACAGACACCTCCACTACAAACGCAATAGCAAAGTATTTCACTAATCAAACAACACAGCATTTCTTTTATAGTTAGCTGCTCAGATGATTAGAATGCCACACTGCCACATGTTTACCATCTTTCTCCTCCATACTAGCTCACCAAGGTAAACCGCTATGCAAGTGTGTGGGAAGAGCTTAGCCCCTGTTGCTCCACGTTAGTGGGCATTTCCTGCTCATTACACGTCTGCCTACTCTATGCTTTCAACTAGGGATGAGCGAATCGATCCGGACGAACCCGGATTCATTCCGAATTTCATGAAAAATTTGATTCTGAACAAATCTGAATGTCCCCGCCATTCGATCGATCGAAGTTTTCCTTTAAACTCCATTTATTTCAATTACAGGCATTCTAAGATGGTGGAAGCACATGTCCAGACATGTCCCCTGGGGCAAGGTATTGTGGGTAAGTCACATGCAGCCTATCAGCAGCCAGGAAGCCCGGTGACGTCACCGTGCTATATAAAGCGGCGGCCATCTTCCTTGTGCGCATTTCAGCGTTCTATTGCGGCCAGAGCACAGCTCATTACAGACAGGGACAGAGAGTTAGAGATAGGTAGGGAGAGTCAGAGAGGCAGACAGAGAGGTAGACAGAGCCAGGGAAAGATAGGGAAAGATAGGGAAAAAAACGGAACCATCCAGCCAGGGACAGCTTAGAAGTGACAGTGAAAATTTTTTTTTTTTCATTAGCCAGATCAGTTTTCAATTCAATTTCAGTTCTTTGTACTGTAAATCTGCCTTGCCACTGTGTATGCCATCTATGCAGTGGCTTATTTAACCCTATCTGCTACACACAAGCATTTATCATAATATAACTGGATTCGTTTTAATATTTTTTGGTCTGCCTTTAACAAAAAAAACACCAGCCCACCTGGGTATCCCAAACCTGCATTTAGCAGCCTATCTGTTATACTAAATACGCTTGTTGATCCTCCTCAGCTTAATCAAGGTGTTGCATTTTGAATTGGTTTTTGGTCTGCCTTTAACAAAAAAAACACCAGGCCGCAGGGCATCCCAAACCTGCACTTAGCAGCCTATCTGTTATACTAAACACGCTTGTTCATCCTTCCTCAGCTTAATCAAAGTATTGCATTTTGAATCGGTTTTTGGTCTGCCTTTAACAAAAAAAACACCAGGCCGCAGGGCATCCCAAACCTGCACTTAGCAGCCTATCTGTTATACTAAATACGCTTGTTCATCCTTCTTCAGCTGAATCAAAGTATTGCATTTTCAATTGGTGTTTGTCCTGCTTTTAAAAAAAACACCAGGCCGCAAGGTATCCCAAACCACCACGTTGCACCCTATCTGTTATACTAAATAAGCTTGTTCATCCTCAGCTTTATTAAGCTATTGCATTTTGAATTGGTTTTTGTCCTTCTGTCAAAACACTAGGCCGCAGGGTATCCCAAACCACCACATTGCACCCTATCTGTCATACTAAATAAGCTTGTTCATCCTCAGCTTTATTAAGCTATTGCAGTTTGAATTGGTTTTTGTCCTGCTGTCAAAACACCAGCCCACATGGGCATCCCAAACCAGCACGTCATCCTATCTTTTATACTAAATAAGCTTGTTCAGCCTCAGTTTTATTAAATTATTGCATTTTGAATTGGTTTTTGTCCTGCTGTCAAAACACCAGCCCACATGGGCATCCCAAACCAGCGCATGTCACCCTATCTGTTATACTAAATAAGCGTCTACAGCCTCAGCTTTATTAAGCTACTGCATTTTGAATTGGTTTTGTGCGTCCTGTAACAAAAACAAGGTCGCAGGGCATCCCAAACCACCACGTTGCACCCTATCTGTCATACTAAATAAGCTTGTTCATCCTCAGCTTTATTAAGCTATTGCAGTTTGAATTGGTTTTTGTCCTGCTGTCAATACACCAGGCCACAGGGTATCCCAAACCCCCACGTTGCACCCTATCTGTCATACTAAATAAGCGTCTACAGCCTCAGCTTTATTAAACTATTGCATTTTGAAATGGTTTTTGTCCTGCTGTCAAAACACTAGCCCATATGGGCATCCCAAACCAGCACATGTCACCCTGTCTGTTATACTAAATAGGGTTCTACAGGCTCTTTTTTTGTTTATTTATTTATTTTTTTATATAGAGCAGTAATAGATTATATAGTGAGGTAAATTCGCCATTTTGCACCATTATATAGAGAAGCCCTCTGTGTAAATCTGAGGAGCAATAGTTTATACAGTATTGTGAGGTAAATTCGCTGTTTTGCACTATTATATATATCAACCTAAATCCCTGTGTAAATCTGAGGAGCAATAGTTTATATTGTGAGGTAAAGTTGCCATTTCATAGAGCAGGCCCTGTCTGAAAATCTCATTTTGCAATCTATGTTATATTGTGAGCTAAATTCGCCATGTTGCACCATTCTTTAGAGTGGCCCTCCTGTGTAAATCAGAGCAGCAATAGTTTATATTGGACAATACATTTTCCCTGTTTTGCACCATTATATGGAGCAGCCCCTGAGTAAATCTGGGGGGGCAATAGTTTATATTATGAGGTAAATTCATGGTTTCGCACCATTACATAGAGCAGTCCCTATATAAACCTGAGAAATAGGTTATATTGTGTGAGTTAAATCGGCTCTTGGTTTTATAGCATTCTATAGAGCAGCTCCTGTGTAAATCTGAGGGGCAATAGTTTATATTATGAGGAAAATTCATGGTTTTGCACTGTTATATACAGCAGCCCCTATATAAACCTGAGGAGTAATAGTTTATATTGTGAGATAAATTCAGTTCTGCACCATTATATGGAGCAGCAATAGTTTGTATTGTAGGTAAATTCATGGTTTTGCACCATTACATAGAGCAGTCCCTATATAAACCTGAGAAATAGGTTATATTGTGTGAGTTAAATCCGCTCTTGGATTTGAAGCATTATATAGAGCAGCTTCTGTGTCAATCTGAGGGGCAATAGCGTATATAGTGAGGTAAATTTGCCATTTTGCAGCATAATATAGAGCAGCCCAGTTGCCATCTAAATCAACTACTGGCCGGGCAGGACAGCTTTTTCAGGGCAAACTCTGCTAGTTGCGGCCACAAGTCAAGTTTGGCTTCCCAGAAGTCCAGCGGATCCTCAAGGTGTGTTGGCATGGTCATGTCAAGGTATGACATGACCTGCTGGTTCAGGTCCTGCTCCAGGTCTTCCTGCTGCTCATGAGTAGACTCACTATGCGGGTGTAGAAAGCTACTCATAAGCGACTGAAGACTGAGGCTGCTGCTGATGCAGCTGCTGCTCCTGCCACCCCCCCGACAGCCATGTCAGTGGAAGGTGAGGGCAGAGGTCCCCCCGAGTCAGATCTGCGAGAGTATGGACCATGGCGCAGTTAGACATCGCCCAACTGACTACGTAGGATGTCTCTGTAGTAGGTCAGTTTATCTTCCCTCTCAGTGGGTGTAAAAAATGCCCCCATTTTGTGCCGGAAGCGAGGGTCCAATAAGGTGGAGAGCCAGAAGTCATCCCGCTGACAAATGGAGACAATTCTGTGGTCACTACGCAAGCACGTGAGGAGGCATTGTGCCATTTGTGCAAGTGACTCGGAGGGACTACCTGTCTCCATCTCCACTGCAAACTGCCACGGTTTGTCTGGGTCCTCTGTCTCGCCTTCCTCACAACCCTCTAGCTCCTCTGGCTGCTCCTGCTCCTCCTCTCCTGTCAGATGACTAGATAAAATGGTCATTTTGTCAAACCTAAACTGTGCTTCGATGTGTCCCACCCCCTCCTTCTCCTCCACTTCAGCCCCCACAGGCTTCATGTGGCTGTGAAATGTATGCGCCATGTCTCTAGTGCCCTGACCAGCCATGGTTTCCAACATGTGTTGTAGTACATGAAGCAGTGGAATCTCATCGTTCATCTCATAGTCCCAGGTGGAAACATCGCAAATCAGACTATGTTGGGGATACCGTTCTGACGCTGAAGCTCAAGAAGGGTGTGCTTGGCGGTGCATGCAAAGTGCATGCAAAGTTTCCTTCCCATTGTTAGGATGTCTTTCAGATGGGGGGAAGGCTTCAGAAAACGCTTGACAACTAGATTGAACACGTGTGCCATGGCAGGACGCATGGCTCAGGCTTCCTTGTCGCAGCGCAGACAAGATGTTCTTCCCAGTGTCAGTCACCATGGGTCCCATTTGCAGTTTTCGTGGAGTAAGCCATGATTTCATGTATTGAGTTCTCATTTTTAGCAGTTCCTCCCATGAGTGACTCTGTTGCTCAAGGCAAACCATGTGAAGAACAGCGTGAAACCGCCGTGTCCTGCACACATGGTAGGCTGGAAGGGCACTGGGAAAAAATAAAAAAAAATAAAAAAAAAAGAAAAAAAATAAATATTTAGAAAAAAAAGTAAAAAAGAAATGAAAAAATGAAAAAAAAAATTGTACAAAAATTCACAAAATATTAAAAGGCAATGGAAAAAAAAAAAAAAAAATATATATATATATATATATATATATATATATATATATATATATTTCTAAAAAATACAAAATATAAAAAAAAAACAATACAAAATTAACCCAAAAAAATGTTGATACATTTTATGTTACTGTTATTATGTTACATGTTATTGTTGCTATGTTATATGTTATTATTATAAAAATGTTCAAATAAGATAAATGTTAACTATTAATATGTAATTGACAATTTGGCACTTTTCTCTGTAACACCATTGCTAAGTGCAAGTGCACTGTCACAGGCACAAAGGCCTAGGAGCATGGAGGCCACAGCGGAGGGACCTGTCCAAGTTGCTTTTGTGCTTGTGCAGGAACCACAATCACCCAGTGGTCCTAAAAAGATATTTATTGTCCCTGACCATAGTTACAGCTCCAGACGTAGGCACTGCTGTGCACTTTGGTACACACTGACAGGCTAAAGGACTGCCCCACCTTCTGTTCAACAAAATTGTACAGGGCTGACACTGCCTTCTTCGCAAAGAAATGACAGCATGGGACTCTCCACCTCGGCTCGGCACAAGCCATCAGTTCTCTGAAAGGTCCACCAACTCAAAAGGGAGGGACTGCAGCACCAGCAACTTATACAGGAGCACATTTAGCTTATGCACGTTGGATGAGTGGGCACATACTGTTGTCTCTTGGACATGGCTTGGCAATGGATTGCTGGCGGAATGACTGACTCGGATTAAGAGGAGGAGGAGCATCTGGAGTGACAGAGGATGGGTATGACACACAGGAGGTGGTGGAGCCTTGGCTGGCTGGAACAGAGAGTGGTGTGCCACTGAGTAATGCAGCAGGCTGGACCACCACTTTGGAGCCTACTCTCCCAGGCTGCTTTATGGTGACGCTGCAAATGTTGACGCAAGGCTGTGAGTCCAACATTGGCACCCTGACCACACTTCACCTTCTGCCTACACATCTTTCATATAGCCATGTTAACCTCCTGCGGATGGTTGATGAAAAACTGCAACATGGGCTTGTAGCTGATTTCTCCTACCAACAGTCCGCACTAATTCACTGATGCTGCTGCCGCCGCCAGCTCCAGGGACCCTCTTCCACTACCTCCTGGGAAGATAGCCTGCCGTGCGAGGGGTTTACCCCGAGCACATTTGCCTCCATACTTTCCCTCCTGCCACCATGCTGGCCGCTAAATCTGTCACTCTCCATCACTCCAAGCCTTTAAAAGTGCCCTCAAAACTCACTGATGTCCTCGTCAGGTTCCTCAACAGTGTCTGCTTAAGGAGCCAAAACGCTTGCAACACCTCCTCCCACGACACTCTCCTTATCACTACTTGCCCACCTAGTGGAAGAAGCGGCAAGTGTCTCCGCCACTTCTTGGCTGGGCAGTAGCTGCTGATTTTTCTGATTATCAGATCTTCCTCACTGAACAGTGGAGCTGAACCCAAAGCATACACCAGACAGTTGTCACTTGTGATGCAGTTGATGATCAGATGATCGTGTTAACCAATGGATGACGGCAGATGGGTTGCTGTTCAAGACACGACCTCTAGCTGATCCCGGGAGATCAGGCCTCTCACTGAGACTCCTGCTGCCACTCACCCCTATTCTGCAGAGACCTCTGCTTGATGAAATGAGGCCTTATATGTTACTATGTTACTAATACGTTACTATGTTACTAATATGTTACTAATTTGTCACTCTCCATGTTTTTTTTTTCAGAGACTGGCCTGCATGGAAATGAATCGGGCATGGATCAGCCAAGATTTCCACCCACCAATGCCTGATGCATTAGAGTAAATTGATAATGGGGCCAGACCAACACTAAAGAAAATGGATCGTGCAAAACAGATTTTAGGTGCTGCTCTCCAGTTACAGACATTCCTCCGCATCAGACCACAAGTAATTATTGAGACAATGCTTTACGTTACTCTTACTTTTTATTAATATTCTTCGGATAAGATATATGTGCCAAAAATCTGTATAAGTTCTCTTCATGCTGCTGCCAACTCCAGTGTGTGTCTTTCTGGCAATTTTGGGCTCCTGCTGCTGCTTGCAACTCCGGTGTGCCTTTCGACCAATTTTTGGGCACCTGCTGCCAACTCCAGTGTGTCTTTCAAGCAATGTTTGGGCTCCTCCTGCTGCTGCTGATGCTGCTTGCAACTCCAGGGTGTGATTCATCCAATTTTTGGGCTCCTGCAGCCAACTCCAGTGTCTCTTTAAAGCAATGTTTGGGCTCCTGCAGCTGCTGCTGCTTGCAACTTCAGGGTGTGATTCATCCAATTTTGGGCTCCTGCAGCCAACTCCAGTGTCTCTTTAAAGCAATGTTTGGGCTCCTGCTGCTGCTTGCAACTCCAGGGTGTGAATCATTCAATCTTTGGGCTACTGCAGCCAACTCCAGTGTCTCTTTAAAGGAATGTTTGTGCTCCTGCTGCTGCTCCTGCTGCTGCTGCTTGCAACTCCAGGGTGTGATTCATCCAATTTTTGGTCTCCTGCAGCCAAGTCCAGTGTCTCTTTAAAGCAATGCTTGGGCTCCTGCAGCTGCTGCTGCTGCTGCTTGCAACTCCAGGGTGAAATTCAGCTTATGTTTGGGCTGCTGCTGCTGCTTGCAACTCCAGGGTGTCATTAAGCTAATTTTTGGGCTCCTGTTGCCAACTCCAGTGTCTCTTTAAACCAATGTTTGGGCTCCTGCAGCTGCTACTGCTGCTTGCAACTCCAGGGTGTGATTCATCCAATTTTTGGGCTCCTGCAGCCCACTCCAGTGTCTCTTTAAAGCAATGTTTGGGCTCCTGCTGCTGCTTGCAACTCCAGGGTGTGATTCATCCAATTTTTGGGCTCCTGCAGCCAACTCCAGTGTCTCTTTTAAGCAATGTTTGGGCTCCTGCTGCTCCTGCTGCTGCTGCTTGCAACTCCAGGATGTGATTCATCTAATTTTTGGGCTCCTGCAGCCAAGTCCAGTGTCTCTTTAAAGCAATGTTTGGGCTCCTGCAGCTGCTGCTGCTGCTTGCAACTCCAGGGTGTAATTCAGCTTATTTTTGTGCTCCTGCTGCCAGCTCCAGTGTGTCTTTTAAGCTATGTTTGGGCTGCTGCTGCTGCTTGCAACTCCAGGGTGTCATTCAGCTTATTTTTGGGCTCCTGCTGCCAACTCCAGTGTCTCTTTCAAGCTATGTTTGGGCTCCTGCTGCTGCTTGCAACTCCAGGGTGTGATTCATCCAATTTTTGGGCTCCTGCAGCCAACTCCAGTGTCTCTTTCAAGCAATGTTTGGGCTCCTGCTGCTGCTGCTGCTTGCAACACCAGGGTGTGATTCATACAATTTTTGGGCTCCTGCAGCCAACTCCAGTGTCTATTTCAAGCTATGTTTGGGCTCCTGCTGCTTCTTGCAACTCTAGGGTGTGATTCATCCAATTTTTGGGCTCCTGCAGCCAACTCCAGTGTCTGTTTAAAGCAATGTTTGGGCTCCTGCTGCTGTTTGCAACTCCAGGGTGTGATTCATCCAATTTTTGGGCTCCTGCAGCCAAATCCAGTGTCTCTTTAAATCAATGTTTGTGCTCCTGCTGCTGCTGCTTGCAACTCCAGGGTGTGATTCATCCAATTTTTGAGCTCCTGTAGCCAAATCCAGTGTCTCTTTAAAGCAATGGTTGGGCTCCTGCTGCTGCTTGCAACTCCAGGGTGTGATTCATCCAATTTTTGGGCTCCTGTAGCCAACTCCAGTGTCTCTTTAAAGCAATGCTTGTGCTCCTGCTGCTTGCAACTCCAGGGTGTGATTCATCCAATTTTTGGGCTCCTGCAGCCAACTCCAGTGTCTCTTTTAAGCAATGTTTGGGCTCCTGCTGCTGCTGCTGCTGCTGCTGCTTGCAACTCCAGGGTGTGATTCATCCAATTTTTGGGCTCCTGCAGCCAAGTCCAGTGTCTCTTTAAAGCAATGTTTGGGCTCCTGCAGCTGCTGCTGCTGCTTGCAACTCCAGGGTGTAATTCAGCTTATTTTTGTGCTCCTGCTGCCAGCTCCAGTGTGTCTTTTAAGCTATGTTTGGGCTGCTGCTTGCAACTCCAGGGTGTCATTCAGCCAATTTTGGGCTCCCGTTGCCAACTCCAGTGTCTCTTTAAAGCAATGTTTGGGCTTCTGCAGCTGCTGCTGCTTGCAACTCCAGGGTGTAATTCAGCTTATTTTTGGGCTCCTGCTGCCAACTCCAGTGTCTCTTTCAAGCTATGTTTGGGCTCCTGCTGCTGCTTGCAACTCCAGTGTGTGATTCATCCAATTTTTGGGCTCCTGCAGCCAACTCCAGTGTCTCTTTCAAGCAATGTTTGGGCTCCTGCTGCTGCTGCTGCTTGCAACACCAGGGTGTGATTCATACAATTTTTAGGCTCCTGCAGCCAACTCCAGTGTCTATTTCAAGCTATGTTTGGGCTCATGCTGCTTCTTGCAACTCTAGGGTGTGATTCATCCAATTTTTGGGCTCCTGCAGCCAACTCCAGTGTCTGTTTAAAGCAATGTTTGGGCTCCTGCTGCTGTTTGCAACTCCAGGGTGTGATTCATCCAATTTTTGGGCTCCTGCAGCCAAATCCAGTGTCTCTTTAAATCAATGTTTGTGCTCCTGCTGCTGCTGCTTGCAACTCCAGGGTGTGATTCATCCAATTTTTGAGCTCCTGTAGCCAAATCCACTGTCTCTTTAAAGCAATGGTTGGGCTCCTGCTGCTGCTTGCAACTCCAGGGTGTGATTTATCCAATTTTTGGGCTCCTGTAGCCAACTCCAGTGTCTCTTTAAAGCAATGCTTGTGCTCCTGCTGCTTGCAACTCCAGGGTGTGATTCATCCAATTTTTGGGCTCCTGCAGCCAACTCCAGTGTCTCTTTTAAGCAATGTTTGAGCTCCTGCTGCTCCTGCTGCTGCTGCTTGCAACTCCAGGGTGTCATTCAGCCAATTTTGGGCTCCCGTTGCCAAGTCCAGTGTCTCTTTAAAGCAATGTTTGGGCTTCTGCAGCTGCTGCTGCTTGCAACTCCAGGGTGTAATTCAGCTTATTTTTGGGCTCCTGCTGCCAACTCCAGTGTCTCTTTCAAGCTATGTTTGGGCTCCTGCTGCTGCTTGCAACTCCAGGGTGTGATTCATCCAATTTTTGGGCTCCTGCAGCCAACTCCAGTGTCTCTTTCAAGCAATGTTTGGGCTCCTGCTGCTGCTGCTGCTTGCAACACCAGGGTGTGATTCATACAATTTTTGGGCTCCTGCAGCCAACTCCAGTGTCTATTTCAAGCTATGTTTGGGCTCCTGCTGCTTCTTGCAACTCTAGGGTGTGATTCATCCAATTTTTGGGCTCCTGCAGCCAACTCCAGTGTCTGTTTAAAGCAATGTTTGGGCTCCTGCTGCTGTTTGCAACTCCAGGGTGTGATTCATCCAATTTTTGGGCTTCTGCAGCCAAATCCAGTGTCTCTTTAAATCAATGTTTGTGCTCCTGCTGCTGCTGCTTGCAACTCCAGGGTGTGATTCATCCAATTTTTGAGCTCCTGTAGCCAAATCCAGTGTCTCTTTAAAGCAATGGTTGGGCTCCTGCTGCAGCTTGCAACTCCAGGGTGTGATTCATCCAATTTTTGG
The DNA here is from genome assembly GCA_027917425.1 of Gastrophryne carolinensis. Lineage (NCBI taxonomy): Eukaryota > Metazoa > Chordata > Amphibia > Anura > Microhylidae > Gastrophryne > Gastrophryne carolinensis. The sequence continues at coordinate 223,126,933 of CM051234.1, forward strand.
GCTCCTGTAGCCAACTCCAGTGTCTCTTTAAAGCAATGCTTGTGCTCCTGCTGCTTGCAACTCCAGGGTGTGATTCATCCAATTTTTGGGCTCCTGCTTGCTTAAAGCTTCCATAAGCCGCCATCTTGGATGTTTAAAGGCTCATAACATGCAGTAGATGCAGGTTGGATGATTTTTAATGTGGACAATCTGTATGTACAGGGTGTGGGAAACATATAAGATAGACTCTTATTCAGAGTGAAGGTCCGCTTTAAGCCTTCATTTTGCCAAACAAACAAATACACTTTCAAAAGTTCATTTGAACGTGTACTTACTCTTTAAATGGCTAATATTATTTATATTTTACCACAGTAGCTGCAATTAATAAAACGTAGTAAAGAGGTACCCTATTTTCAGAAAATATATTTCAGAAAATATATTGGTTTGATACCTTGTATATAAATGTTAAAAGAGAACTGATGAGCAGTGGTCAGCTTCTCATTGTGAAGAGAATGTTATATAACAGCAAAATTAGGAGGAAGAGGCAGGGTGTGTAAAGTTCAGGTTGTTATTCTATATGAGCTTATTCTCATCACTGTCTTTTTTCACATTAGGGGTTATCAATTAGAGCCTCTGCCATTTTCATAGAGGTTGATTTTTGGGAAGGTTTCTCAGTCAACAAAGGCAAAAGGGGCAAAGAGACTTCCTGTAGATGAGGATGGACGCCTCTTTGATTGTTTTGTCTGTGTCTCTGTCCTAGGCCCCATTCTTTTGTGACATGGGAGAAAGCTTGGTAGGAGAAGTTTGCCTGTTTGCTGATGATACAGAGGTTAGTAATAGGGTGGATACTCCTGGAGGTGTCTGCAATTATTTAGCTTTACTGGATAAATGGTCAAAACTGTGGAAACTAGAGTTTAATCTTAAGTCTCTAAATGTAAAATCATGCACTTGGGTAGAAGGAATTCCTGCTCTGAATACTGTATAGGCAGTACTGTGTTAGCCAGGACTTCAGAGGAGAGAGATTTTTAGCGGTCCTTCACTCTGAATAAGAGTCTATCTTATATGTTTCCCCCACCCTGTATATACAGATTGCTCACATTAAAAATAATCCTACCTGCATCTACTGCATGTTATGAGCCTTTAAACATTCAAGATGGTGGCTCATGGGACATCAGGCAGCCTGCAAACAGGAAGTGCCTTCTGACTGTGCTGCTCTGCATTCTGGGATTGCTGACCTTTTCCTGATCCCAGCTCTGCTCTGTCTGAGCAAAGCACAGCTATAACCCACCCTCCTGTACTTTATCCCACTCTCCTCTACTCAGTAAGTGTGATGCTTCTGAGTCAAGATGGCGGCACCCGTATCCTAAAGTCCTGAACAGAGTTGCAGCCCACTGGGGGAACGAATAATAAGTAAGTGACTAAAAAAAAAGTTTTTTAAGGGTTTGGGCTTTTCAGTAAATCACAGTGAAGGTCCTGTTTAAGGATACTGATTACTGAAAGCTGTAAGATGCGTGGACAGTGTAGCCGGGCAGTAGGAAATGCAAGCAGGATGCTTGGCTACGTAGCTCATAGTAGGTTGTGATGCTACTGTATAGATCCTTGGTGAGGCCACAGCTAGAATACTGTGTGCAGTTCTGGAGACATCTGTTCTAGTTTATGGTATAACAGTTCAAAAAGGTTTACTCTTGTCTATTCTGTTCTCTGCAACCCCTGCCTAGTAACCTTGCTTTTGGCCCCTCTTTCGCTTGCACACCCAACTTCTGTTGTCTACTCATGTGATGTTACTTGTGACCTTCTTGAACTGGTTGTTGGTAAAATAGGTTCAAGATTTATAACACATTCTGAAGAACATATTTACACGGGTCTATCATTACAGGTGCTGTTACAGAAGTGAGGGAAGTCAATAGAGGACACAACTGGGGACTCTTTTCTTTTTTTTTAACTCGGGAACAAATAGAGGTCCTACTCTAACACATATCCTAAATTCAGTGTCTGTTCTGGGATCCCCCAACCTTCAAACCTCGAACACATTTTCCAACCACCTATGAGTTAAGGTGAAGTACAGGAAGACTGAGGCACAAAGGGTTGTAGTGTAAAATAAAGGGTTGCAGGTCTGGGCAAAGCACAACAGGGCTTGGGGTACAGATCTAGATGACCTCATACAGCAGTATCTCCTGGAGAAAATAGCAGTGGGAGTACAGTCTGCGCGGAGAACGCACTCTATATCAGCATCAGACGAGTGGAGGTAAGATAGTGGCGTCCGGCGCTGGACATAATATTTTAGCTTAGTCTCCAATAGTTCAATGGCTTATTGAGCCTGTCAAAATATTATGATTATAAAAAACTGAAAACGATTTGCTACAAAGAAAACGCATTAACACACACAGTGGTACATTATTGCCATTTTAAATAAAAAAGAAATGTTTTGAAACTTTATTGCTGTTCAGTTGTCAGTCAACAGAAAATACTCCAACAGCATGAATAATGTTTTATACAGAGAACTCTATGACCAGATCAGTAATTGACAAGCAAACAGAACCCTCAATTGCAAGCAAATCCCAAATGAGATTAAATCTGTCTCTGAAGAAAAACTGCAATAAAATGAGCAAATATATTTTCCAGCAGGTAATCAGAGAACAGGTGTTTTTTCATGAAAGAAATTAAAAATTATGACAATAGATTATTTTTTATTTTATATTGCTTGTTTGAAGATTCGAAGGCTGCTTGGTAAAAATCCATAATTTACAACAAATAAAAAGGTATAGTTGCTGTAAATCTATTTTTCAGCTGATGAATGTGATGCATCATGAGTCAGAACAGCACATTTTTATTAAAGTATTCTGTTATATATGATATATATGAGAAAATATTGTCTACCTTAAAATTGTTCTAAATATATAGATATCCTTTATAGGCTATATAAAAATATGTTTCTATCTTTATCTCCCAGACTAGTCTATGCTAAATATTAAAAATTCATTTCCATTTCAATAGAAATTCTTCTCAGTTGCTTAACTAGTGTAGATATCCATATCACAAATGATTTTTCCACACAAAGCCAATAACTCAATACTAACAACTGTACCCTGCTCGAAAACTGGTGTCAACTGAATCTGCCACAATGGAGACTCTCAGCAGTTGTCAGCAAGATGTCTTGGTTGCCCAAACGCATGTACTCTTGCAGAGTCTTACCAACCCCATTAGTATGATTAGAACACTACAGAAAGCATATCAACACTTTCCTTTGGGGGGGCGTGTTGAAGATGCTATGGAGTAGTTTGCTTCCTCGTCACTCAGTCACATTCTAATAGCTACTCTGTGCTATCTTCTGATTGTGCCCTCTCTGCCCTGGACCAGGATGTGATGCCAGCACCAGATGTTGGCGAGGGATTAAACACAATCATATTCACAGAAACAACTAGTCAGAAACAACTATAGCCAGCATCTCCCCATATGATTCCGCTACAACTCAGGCTGTTCCTGTGGTCATTATCCATCGTGGGGCCAACTGGCATCCAATCATTGGGGGCCCAAATCCAGCAATGCCCGGCTCTGTCGCTGACCAAAATGGCTTTGCCTTTAAATCTGACAGTTAAAATCCTTTGCCTAGAAGCAAAACCGCAATACCCGCCAAGTACCTCCCACAGGGACAACAAAACTCCGGCCCAGACAAGATAATACCCACTATTTGCCTTTGTGAAAAAGCTGTCGATTAACAGCAACCCCCCAGACCCCTCCCCACAGCCCTTAGACCTGAGCTGTACAGTAACTCATGCAATCACTGGAGGAGATTAGCCCACCTTTGCATCTCATCTCCTCCCTGGATTTTCAGCATCTAGGTCACCCCAATGGCTTTCTCCTGCGGCTTCTGAACAAGATTTCCACATGGTCCGCCATTCTCCCCTGGTGCTCCCACCTCCCCCAGCCATGGTCATGCCCCACCTCCCCTAGATGTCTTCTCAGGGTCCAACCTCCACTCTGCTTTAAAGAAAGAGCCAGATCTGATCTGAACTGTTAAAATTTCTACCACCCAAAGCTCAGTTTAAGCGATACCTGGAAAAGTTTGAAGCATCGATTAGAGATTCTTAGAGATGAGGGAACATGTCTCTTCACAAGACTCACAAGTCTCAACCCTAGAACTCACCAACACATTGATTGCCAACCATCTGTCTGCCCTAAGGCCACCCCTGCTGTGGACTTCAAGTGCGTGGCTTCAATTTCCTCTTGGAAAAGCCCCCTGCAATGCACATCAAGCTGGAAAGAGTTCACCAAGCCCTGGGTCTTATAAATCCAGAATCCGCCAGATCCAGAGATATCCTCTTTTACTCAGTGAAGGAAGAAATAGCTCACAGTACTTAAAGAAAGGGGATCTTTGACTGGAATGGAGTACAAGTACAGGTTCTCCTGGATGTCTCCCCACATACCCTCCTTATGTCAGCGACTTAACCCCACCCTCGACTTGGCAAGAGTAGCCAGAGACTACCCCCTCCATCTCATTTTCGAAAATTCCTACACTAGATCCAAATGCCTGATTGGCAAATAACTCTGAACATCTCTTGCTCAGCACTACCACAACTCCAGAAGATCTTTATGATCTCAACACTACTGGAGTGCTGGTGGTCCTAATTTAAGAACACCTTACTGCCCCGCAGGGACTCAAGGTGCCATCAGTAGTGAACAGTAAGGGCTCTTCCACGTTGATCAGTCTCCTCTTCAACCCACCTGGCTACCATGTCCATGGTGGGGAGATCCCTCTCTAATCCTGGTTGCTGTTTCATTCAGCCCTCTCTGCTTTCTGCCCCTGGCCTCACCATGCTTGATGTCTTGTGTCTCCCACCGTTTTCTGATTTTGACTTATGACATAAGTCCACTCCTATTTGTTCTCAACTTCCCTCCACCCTGTGGCTCTCGGGTGCCGCTAGGGGTGGAACCCTGATGATGAAATCCCCTGCCGTTCTCATGGGGGTACTCCGGCCTGTCACAGGGCTCACTAAGGGTGTCCTCAGTGCTCCCTCTTGGTCCTGGAATTCCTGGCGGGGTTGGGGTGGGACCTATGCCAGTCTTGGTGGCATGGGGCCCCTGTGCCACCTCCCGTGCCATTTTTGACACACTGGGGTCCCCCCTTGAGGTACCGGTACTACTCTGCATCCATCCCAGGACTCATTCTGGCTGAGGGGGACTTGTTAGGTCTGCCTTGCCTCCCCCTCCCTTATGGTCACTGGGTTGGGGGCCGAGGGATGAAAATTCTTCCCTTCCAACTGATAGACAGACCCTCTACACCAGGGACCCCACTCCCAGCACCAGCATCTCCTGTTACCAAAATGCTGTCCTTGTGGGTCCACTATCTAAGTTGGTGGGTGTTCCTCTTGGGGGCCCCAGGGGTTAGGCACCTTCTAGGTTCAGAGCTTCCCTTCCATCTGGGTTGCGTTGGTAAATTGGAGGGTGCAATCTCCCCCTGTACCTTCTTTGTTATTATTGTTTAAAAAGTTTTTTTTTTTTTAATTCTACAGCTATGCTATGTTGCCCTTTATTTACTAATTGCTTGGTCTGTGGGACTTGTAATATCCACTTGTGCATCAGACCCTCATTATGTTGCCTGCCCAGGAACGTTGTCCCCAACAAAAAAGGATATTGCCCATTGCAACTCCCACACTTGGTCTATTATACCAGGTATTGTGGTCTGGCGTTTGAGGCACTTAATCCTATGTCGGGCTTGGCCCCTATGTTTTGTTCTGTGCTGGGAGATGTAGGAATAGATATCCGATCTGGATGGGGATTTGTTTTGTTCTGGCCTGGTGGGGTGTGGGACCCGGGGGCTCTCTTGCTGCATTTTTGGCACACTCAGGGTCCTCCCGCTGGGTCTCACATACCACTTTGCATTTATCATAGGACAATCTGTATCTGCCTTACCCCCCATTTTGCTGGCACTCCTATAGATTGCTGGGCAGGGACTGGGGGCTGGAACCTCATCTTCCTACAGCCGGGCTTCTCCTCCCATGGACCAGCCATCTCAGCACTATCTTTTGTCACCAAAATGTTGTTGCTTTGTCTGTATATTTTCATGCCCCTCATGGGGTTGGGGAGTTCGGGGTGTCTGGGGGCATGTCCGCTCCCAGGGGGCCCTCCCAATACAGCCCCTGCTGGTATGCTTGTTGGTGGATCTTTCCCCCCCATCTCTCAGTCAGGGGGCAACTGTCCTGGCTCACCTCCTCTCACATACGGGCTTGTTCTTATTGGATTTCTACCTAGAGCTTTCACACTGCCTCCTGGAGGGTAGTTGAAAGTGGGCCCTGCAGCCTCTTCCCCTGCTGGCCTCCCCAGCCACCCTTATCCTCCCCTTTCTCTTGCGCATTCTCTACCCACCCTCCTCCCCATTTCTCCAACCCTTACTTCCCACCCCCTTTCTCTGTTACCTCACACATCTCCCCTTCTGTTATTTCCCTCATACAGGGAGCACAATGTCTTCATTAAAACTACTCTCTCTCAATACCTATGGTCTCCGTTCTCCAGAAAAGCACTCTGCGAGGTCTCAAGGTTTAAACTCCAAGTGGTCCTTCTCCAAGAGACCCATTTTTCTAACAAACCACAAAAACTAGATTATCGAAGATATCCCCATGCCTATCACAGCTTCTCAGACTACCCCAAATTGAAAGGAGTCAGCATCTTCATATTCAGTGTCATGCTTGGACATTCATAGATTCTGTAAGCGATAAGGAGAGTAGATCATGCCCTCATAACACTGTCCACTTCCCTAAGTGACAGAGAATACCATGCTCCCCAGTGGCGACGCAAAAAGTCTCTCCTTCAGGATCCAGCAGTAAAAGCTGATCTCGAACAGGAATTAGGTACATACTTCAACCTCAACGAGGTCCCATATATTGACAATACTACCCTTTAGGGGTACGCTTATCAAACATGGCTCTCGTATCAAAAGCAAACGTTCCTCTCACATCATCTCACCTCATCTCCCAAATACACTGGCTTGAATCTGCACACAAACATCAAACATTCCCTACTTGCACTACATGGGGCACAACTTAGAGATAAATTGGGATCTCTTCTTCTTTCAAAAGCTAAGGGACTTGCAGAATGTATGACAAATTTAGTAATAAAAAAAATGCTTATGCTTATGTGGGCACTTCGTGAGACCTGCAGACTTACATTTATAAATCACATAAAATCCCATTCAGGGAAACGTATCCATAAATTCTGCAAAATTGCAGGTGTGTTTGCCTTGTTTTATACCAAACTCTGCCCAATAATGTGGGGACTATGTGACGAGATTGGGCATTCCAACACTCGACCCTGCATTGGTCGTGAATCATGAAACGGCTTTATCCCACGAACCATCCATGGCTTTACAATTGCTTATTATTTATAATCATGTTAGTCTTTGGGGTAAAATGCCACATGTATCTACCCCAATATCTCCCATGACGCCAATTATGGGCAACCCTAGCTTACTCCCAAACCTCAAAGATACTTCCTTAGGACAGATCTGAGTTTTGAAAATGCTTTGAGCAATCCACTTCCGGTCTCCACATGGATGGAAGGGAATACAAGAAATCAATGAGATGGCCGGAGACCCCCTTCCTTTCTAGAGGTCCCTCTATTTTCTATCCTTTATTAAATAGCCTGAACACACAAATTAAAGGAGTGTTTTGACCTCTCCACATACAGTAAATTCTTAATTCCAAAGCTGACAGGCTGCACACCAGGCATAGGTTATGAGGTAGGGGTAACATCACTTCACAAGTCACAAAGTCACCTGCCGCCATGCTAGCAGGTGACTTACCCCCCCCCCCCGAACTACTATAAGGGTTTGAAAAAAAAAGGGAAAACAAAGTCCTTTAATAACCTAACTTTGCATTTTGCATTTTACTCAAGAAAACCATGTTCATTGCATGTGAAAGCCCCATTTCTCTTGATTACAACAGTACCAAATATGTACCACATATGTATCGGTAGCCCCTTATTCTTGCCCAGGAGACTCCCCAAAACTGAAAAGAGCACTGTAAACTACAACCACTAGCCACACTATAAAGGGTTAAAAAAATGGCGTGGGGGACCCCATGCTTTTTTATTTAAGGGTTAAAACCCTTAAAAACGAAAAAAAATTGTGTAGTGTCCCCCCTTCCCAGCATAACCATATTGGGGACCAGCTATGCAGGGCTTGTAGAACAGGGCGTGGTGGCCAACCTCTGGAGGTTACAAGCCCGTGTACCCGTGGCAGCCCCAGGATCTGGTATAGGCGTCTCATGGATCCCTTACCAGTTCACAAAGGGTTAAATGTGAAAAAAGACACACACAATATTTTATTTTCAAATACTTACCTCTCATCGATCCATCTCTGAGCACTGGGTTCCACTATAATCACTCTTCCTCCTCCTGCTGCTGTAAGCCTTTTATACGTGCTGAATAATGGGACATAGAGATATCATGCCCCTCCACTCCTCTCTCCAGCAATCCTGCATCAGCCCGAAGCGGAAAGATGTCACCTTGACACCTTCTGCCTCTCTCCCAAAGAGGCGGGGCTAGTGGTGAAGATGGTGGTGATGGCAGAAACAGGGCAGGGGGCCTGTCGTTTTTAAATATTTTTTCTTAAAGTACATGCCTGCGACGGCTGAAGCAGGGTGCCCTATTTTGTGCCCTGTCCTGAAGCTGGAAGAGCCTGGGGGGGATTGGAGGCCCCATGGGTGAAGAGGAGACCTGGCCAGATCGATTGACGGGTCAGGCGAGTAACTTTTTATTTTGTGCCCCTAGCAGGGGAGGAAAGCAAGGTGCATACATTTTTTGTGGCTGTCATTTAACGATAAAATAGGCAGCCACATAAATTTTATGTGGCTGGTCATAGACATCTTTATAGTGTGGATAGTGGGCAGGAATGGGGAACTTCCAATACATATGTGGTATCGTTGTAATCGGGAGAAATGGGGCTTTCACATGCATGTGGTTTGCTTAAAAAAATAAATGTTTTATTTCGAATAAAGGATACAATTTAAAAAAAATATATATATATATTTTTTGTTTTTTCAAAAACTGTATTTAGAAAAATTGCAAACAAGACATTTCATGTTAACGCATAAACTCTGCGGCAAAAAAAAATAATTTTCCCGGAAATTCCTGTAAAAATCACAGTTAAACATAGCAAAGAATGGTGAAAAATGACCTGTCAGCAGAGGGTAACAAAATTTTAAGTAGGCTAGCAGTAAAAAGGGTTAAAAGTAGCTATGCATGTTGAGGATTGTTCTGTTTGGGGGACCTTGCACTTTCAGATTTAACTTGTCTTTTTTGTTTGTATATTGATATTTTAGGAAAACATGTTTTTTATTCTGCAACCCTGTGCAACCTAAGAAGTATTTGGAAGAATTCTTTCAAGAAAGATGAGCCCACTACAACAAGTTGGGTACGCCTAGAAAGCTTAATATGTGTACTTACAGGGAATATATGATTCCTTACAGGGATTACTTTCAAAAAACTACGCCCATGTCAACAAACCTGGTATGCCTAGAAAGCTTGAGGTGTGTACCAGAGAATAAATGTAAAGGGTTGTTTTTCTTGAAAAACTACAAGGTGTGAATAGCAGTTGTATTTTATCTGAAAATCTCCTAAAGCGCTTTTTCAGTTTGGGAAAATCTCCTGGGCAGGAAAGGGTTTCTACCAATACATATGTGGTACTGTAACCGGAGGAAATTGTGATTTCACACGCAATAACATTGTATAGACAAACTTACATTTTTTATTACAAAAAACACTACAAATTGTAAAAAATAGATTTTTTTTATTTGTTTGCACATATTTCGCCCAAAAATATTAAGAATACACTTAAATGAAAAGCAAGACATTTCATGTTAAAGCCCAGACAAAAATATATAATTTTCCTGGGAAATCCATAGAAATCCCTTCAAAAATCACAGTTGAACATGTGTGGCACAAAATAGTAAAAAATGTAGTGGGAACAGAGGGTGACAAAAAACCCTAGGTAAGCTGTCACAAAAAATGAAAATAGTTTTTTTTAAATGTGTCTTGTTTATTTTAAATAAAAAATGTATTTTATTCAAGAAAACCATATTGCATATGAAAGCCCTATTTTTCTGTACCACATATTCATTGATAGCTCCAGTTCCTGCCCTGGAGACCGCCCAAACTGCAAATAGCACTTTATAACATTCCTCCCTTTCCTGCATAACCAGCCCGTGCACCGGCTATGGGGGCTTGAAGACCAGGGTGCGAAGGCAAGCCTTTGTGGCCCCCTGCCCTGGAGACTACAAGCCTGCACAGCCTTCTGCCCCCCAGGCTTTGGAATGGCAGGTAATGCGGGCTGGGGGTTAATGGCAAGTTACCCGCTAGCTGCAGGTGACTTGCCAGCCCCCAAGCGTAGTGAATTGGTATAGGGGTCTCGTGGATCCCTTTCCAGTTCACAAAGGTTTAACAGTTAAAAAAAAGGACACCACACAGAGACAAAATGTAATTTATTTAAAAAAATTTTTTTTACTCACCTCCGATCTTCAGCTCTGATATCCCATGCCGCTCCAATGACAGATGCGGTGATCAGTAGAGGGGGGTGGGGAAGCAAGGGGTTAGAGTCCCCTGCTCCTCCACCCCTCTCCATTGATCACCAAATCTGAAGATTACATAAAATTTACAGGCTGTCATTTGACGGGGAAGAGAGGCAGCCGTGTAACTTTTACATTGCTGGCATTAGAAGGGTTAAATCATTATGCGTTCCAAATATCTTGGGGTGTTTGGTTGTTAACGAAGAGTCACTTTACTGAGGACAGAGAAGGCTAATCTTATCAATTGGTCACAAATATTTAGAAACATGGTGATGCACTCACTAACTTACTCCTGCCTTTCCCCCTTAGGAACACTGTAAAATTACCAATTTCAAAGCATCTTAAAATCTCTGTATATATGTAAATACTGTATTTATTCTAAGCAAAGCTGTTATCTTTGCTTTAATTTCTGTGTTTTGGTGGAGCTGGGAAGGGCATGTCGTGGTTCTGTTTTATGAGTCTTTTGCATGCTCTGCTTTGGTCAGAGAAAGCTTCAGGATACTGTGGCTTACAATACTGAGAGCAACAATAGACAGAATGGCTGTTTTTTGAGTAGTCCAGGAGAGATTAAGATCCTGCTATGGATTTTACCCAGTGCTGCAGGAAATGAATGAAAAGCACAGGTAAGCTTATTGCTGCCTTGATATTGCCATTGGGTATATAGTCCCTATAGCTACAGCTCAAACTTGCTGTACTTACCCTCATTGGGTTTGACGACTAGCGTTTCAACTTCAGAAGAAAATGAGGGGGTTGTCCATTTTGGATGACAGGAAAATAAATGCAATGATAGATGTATCAGCAGCAGAACAAAGGAAGCTCTAATTCCTTTATATAGAGTTTTAGGGGGTTATTTAAGTAAGGATAGTGCCAGGTAGTGCTTCGTAGCGTCAGGCAGTGTCTGGTGAACGCCAGGGCGCTGCATGAGAAACCACATTTGAGAAAGTGAATCTGGTGAGCGCATCTAACAGCACCATGTAGCGTCACATGTGTCACTAGAGACAGCTAAGTGTATAGCGCCGGCGCTCTAAGTTCAGGAGCGCCACATATTATCTTTCGCTTTCCTATACATTTGAATGGGCTTTCATTTGGTTGTGTTAAAATAGCTTTTGGCAATTTTTTTTTTGTTCAAATCATTGTGTGATCTCTCCTGGCTGCAAACAAACACTTTTATAATTTTTTTTACTTATATTTTTATGCAGACTTGTCATCACAGGTCTGGCAGTGTCATTGTCCCAGTGTTAAAACAATGTAATTATATGTGTTTTCGCTTTGTTACTGGTGTATATGTGTTCAAAAACAGACTTTTATCACACAGCGTCTGGCGCTCTATGCTACAGTGCCCAGCTTTAGAGCGCCGATGCTGTGTGTATGGTGTTGAGCGCTGAGTGCCGGACGCTCTGAGCTGGCGCTACCCATCGCTCGCTGCAGCGTTATACTGTAGTTAGAGCGCCCAACACACATCACATTCATCAATGCTGGCCAGGTTACTACAGCGACTGCTGCGCTACAGCGCCCAATACCCACTTACAGCATCTTCTAGCAGTCGCTCTAAGCGCCACTATACAGTCGCTCATCTGGCAATAGATGGCGCAATTTGTGAATCGGCCTCTTAGTCATGCCCCACCTAGCATTATATGTCACATTCTTTTACAGAAAGATTAGTATGAACTAGCTTCCAGTGGATGTAGTGGGTCAACCAGCTGTCGTTAATTTCTATGAAAGGGTTTTATATAGCCTTAGACAAAGAAAGAATGGATGGAGATAAAAAAAACTATACTCATCGGGTACTCATTTGGGTAACTTGGGTACCAATTTTAGTTTTGGTTTATGATTTTTATGATCAGATATTCAATTATTTAATTGTATAATTCAGTAAAATAATTATATAATAATATAATAATAAATAATTATAAAAAATAAATAATAATAATGTGTTTCTTGCAGTGCAGCAACATGCGCAAGTGTGAAAAAAAATTATATTAATAAATGATATATTGCACCACTCTAATTTGCACAGATATGATGCTGTCTGGCAGAAGTGCTTGATAAATGAGGCTCAAAAACAAATGATAGCTGATTTGCGAAAGAGTGCACCACTCCAAAATATCTCTGTCTTGTTGGGTCCGTTTACTGCCATGGGCTATTTTGTCAACGTTGCTGTAAAGAGAAGAAAATGCCTGCTTTATTTGCCATCATTTAGTTTAATCTGAAGGCTTAAACATAAAATTGAAGAAATAAATGCGAATATATATCACACTTAAATTGAGTAATAAAGCATGCCACAGGTCTTGGAAATGTAAAACACTAAGAAAAAAATAGAAAGCTAAAGACAACAAGATATAAATGTGAAAATGAATGTGAAATAGCAGAATGGAAATGCTGATTTTTTTTCTCCCCTGAAGTGCCTCAGTGAATGAACTGCAATGTTTTTTTCTAGATTATAAGTAAAGATTCAGACCGGTGGAAGCATGTACTAGATAAGATAAGACTGTAAAATGCCACTGACACCTTAATGTGACAGTAATAGAACCTACCAACATTTAATGATGCAATGTTTAGCTTTATACCTGTACCTTAAAGTGAACCAACACCCAGGATTTTGACTATCCTGGGTTTTGGTCCACTTCGGTGGGGCACAACGATCGGGGGCACCCCGCTGTGTGACACCTCCCAGAAATCCCCAAAAACTCACCTGTCCCCGCTCCCACGTGACCGCTGCAGCCAATCCCCGCCAACGGACAAGCGAGGTCCGTCGCTGGGCAAGCGAGCGTGTCCGCCGCCGCCTCCAGCGCGTCACTCTTACAGGGAGCGCGCCCGCGCCGGCCATTCACAAACAGCCGGCGCGGGTGCGCGCCCTGCTAGAGGGATGCACGAGCGGCGGCGGCTCGCGCATGCGCCGCTGGATCGAGGAGCAGGTAGGGATTTGGGGGATTTCTGGGGGTTTCACACAGTGGGGCACCCCCGATCAGGGTGCCCCACAGGGCCGATCAGCATCGGGTGTTGGTCCACTTTAACATGCTTACTCTGTTCTACCATGTTGGTAGTATAGCCCCAAATGATTCATTGTTGTACCTCCCAAATATGACCAGGGGTTACATTAATACTGCTTCCAGTTTCAGGATGTATTGACTTTCATAAAATGATGGTTTGAATTAAATATCTAATATTATGTACAGTAATAATCTAAATGGTCAATGTGTTGTTGCTAATTTATGGAAGCCAGGGTTGGGTCTAAAAAGAGGGGGCACTGTCTTTTTGGGATGCATGCAGCTTCAAAGTTTTATGCAAAAGTTACATTGAAAAAATTAAATATTCCATTATCCACATTTTAAGGTGTCTACTTGCTTGTGATAAAATGCCTTTCTAGACAATAAATACATACATAATGCCTCAAACTTCATATCATCACATAACACACATTTTGATTGACACGTGAATAAAATATTGTGCAGCTAAGTTTTAAGTTCGGTAAGTTCTCTGGTTGAGTGACCCATGCTTATCAGTGTATCAGTATTTTCCACAAATTTCCACAATTTATAAAAAAAAAACAGCAAGTGTGGAAAGTTCCCTTTACAAAACAAAGAGCCCCTCTGCCACTTCAGTTTAAAGCGGTCCTTCACCATGAGTCTATCTTATATGTTTCCCACACCCTGTGCATACAGATTGCTCACATTAAAAATCATCCTACCTGCATCTACTGCATGTTATGAACCTTTAAACATCCAAGATGGCGGCTCATGGAGCATCAGGCAGCCTGCAAACAGGAAGTGTCTTCTGATTGTATCGCTCTGCATTCTGGGATTGCTGTCCTTTCCCTGACCCCAGTTCTGCTCTGTCTGTGCAAATCACAGCTATAACCCGCCCCCTTGTACTTTATCCCACTCTCCTCTCCTCAGTATGTGATGCTTCTGAGTCAAGATGGCTGCACCCATATCCTAGAGTCCTAAACAGAGTTGCAGCCCGGTGGGGGAAAGTATAGTAAGTTAGTGACTAAATGCTTAAAATATATTAATTTTAGATGCTGGGGAATTGTTTTTTAAGAGTTTGGGTATTTTATTAAATCATGCTGAAGGTCCAGTTTAAGAGCACTTCCAATTTTATTTAGCACCACAATATGCAGATAAAAAGTACCTCTGGTGTCAAAACCAGCAATGCAGCATGTGTATTGTGAGGTCCATTATGGCAGCATAAAGCCTGATGGTTCTAGGGAAATGTAAGTAATGTTGTTTATTTTTAATTACCTTGACTCAATTATTTTTAATGATGTAAATCCTTCATGCAGCAACAACCATAATAACTAACCCATAGTTAATTAGGTTGAGATGCATCAAAATTTGTATCACTTGGACGTACTTAGCATTTGTACTCTAAGTTCAGGATCAGGAGCAGGCTGGTGGGTGCGGCCTAGTGTACAACTAAGCAAGTAACCATATGATCTAAAGCACAGTAATTAGGTATGGTACGGATGCATTAACACTGATAAGCATAAAAAGGATGTACTTAGCATGTGTACTCAAGTTCAAGAGCAGGCTGTTGGGGTATGGCTCACTGTTCAACTAAGCAGTAACCATATTATCTATTTTAAAGCATAATTTATTAAGTCAGATTTAGTCATTATTCAGCATCCTTGGATCCAGCAAAGTCTACGAATTACTTGCTTCTAATTATAGCCATAAAGCAGTTTTCTCTAAATCGAGTGGCTTGGCAGCCTGAATTCTGTAGATATTTGAATGTAATCCTCCCTGAACAATTAGTAAGTTAATGCTAGCATCCCTACTCCCCTAACCATTTGGGCTAATCTAATGTGGTAGGCATAAGAGAGAATCTGAATGAAAGCCTGGGACAATGGATAGATTATCATCTCCAGCCCTTGGTGGCTTCTGCAGAACTCCAGGGATGTCATTAGATAGTTATCTAAATTTGACTAACATTCTTAAACATATGTGGATCTCTTGTAATGTTGCAATTACTCAGTGATACCTCATGATATGGCCCTAGATGTGTTATATTGCCATGTGTGTAGATATTCCTTGTACAATCTGGATTTGATCATCTACAGTATATACTGGTCACAGAAAACGTTTTTAGTGGTTGAAGCTCTGTATTTTTGGGTGTGTGGGGTTCTCTCTGGAATTACAACCTGATTTAGCAGGCATTTTTGCAAATTATAGTCATATTCTCAGCATGTTGCTGTACCTCTAAGCTTTTAGCAAATGTGTTTTTATAGTGCAGCAACATGTGACAGTGCAAAAAATGTTTAAATTAGATGTTTACCAATGTGGAGAAATCTGGCAGAAGTGTTTGATAAATGAGGCCCAAGTTATTATGCCAGGACTTACTGTTTGTGTGGGAAGGGGGTGAAGATAGTGTTAGTCAGTTTATCTGAATGTAAATTTAGTCAGGATAAGTGGGGAAGATAAGTATT
Organism: Gastrophryne carolinensis; assembly: GCA_027917425.1. Lineage (NCBI taxonomy): Eukaryota > Metazoa > Chordata > Amphibia > Anura > Microhylidae > Gastrophryne > Gastrophryne carolinensis. The sequence continues at coordinate 223,142,893 of CM051234.1, forward strand.
GCATTTCAGAGTTATGAATTAGGCAGACATTTAGGAATAAAGTCTCAGACAATATCCTATTGTGAGCAGAAAACTACCATCCCCATCACACCTTCAGGCACAATGTTTAGAGCATGTAGACACTGAACGGTTAGTCTTAAAGTGGACCAACACCCAGGATTTTGACTATCCTGGGTCTTGGTCCACTTCGGTGGGGCACCCCCGATCAGGGTGCCCCGCTGTGTGAAACCCCCCCGAGCCCCCCGAACTCACCTCTCCCCGCGCCGACGGACAAGCCGCGGACAAGCGGGCGCGCGCACGTCTAGAGGGGCGCGAGGGAGGCGGCGGCGGCTGGCCGCCGCCGAAACTAAGGTAAGGAGTTTGGGGTGTTTGGGGGGGGGGTTCACCCCGCGGGACATCCCGATCTCGGATGTCCCGCGGGGAGGGAGGTGATCGGCCCGGGAATCTTATAGATTCCCGAGCCGATCACCGGTGGGTGTTGGTCCACTTTAAGCAAGGAGGCTTCCATCCAAATGCAATCAAACATGGAACAATTTGAGCTAAAGGGAGGACCAGGATTTAGCTTCTAAGCTTTAAAGACAGAAGAAAGATAATACTGTTACTGGTAACTGTAAAAAGTATGTATAGATGCATGGGTACCCAGTGCCATAAAAAGTGACAGGGAAAATGTTATAGTCCTGTTTGACAGGAGCTAAATTTGGGATCAAACAATGTATTCATTTCTGCACTTTATGCTTTTTATATGCGGTTACCTGAGGGTGCTAGAGTCTCAATAGGCCCCTTGCGATGTGGTATGACACACCATATGCAGCGATAAAGTTGCATGTATGATGATTACTGCCAAGGAATAGCTGGAAAATTGCAACAGAAGGAATGACAGAATAAAAGACAAACAAAGATAATGAATGAATGGCAGAAACAAAGAAAGAATAAGAATTGAAAGAAAAAGAAAGAAACAAGAAAGAGAAAAGGAATGGGAGAAAAGAAAGAATAGAAAGACTGACAGAAAAAAAGGGAATGAATGAAAGAAAAAATATAAAAAAAAAATTTAAAATGGAAAAGAAGAAAAAGACTAGAGGAAAATAAAAGAATTGAAGGAAGGAAACAAAAAATAGTAGGCCTGACAGAAACAAAGTTTCTCCCAATGGCCAAGCTGCCTCTGGCTAAAAGTCCTTAGTCCTGGTTACTGCACAGCCCTGAGTCTTGCATAGAGGCTGTCCAGGGTAGAGGGAATGAGGTGGGCCTCTCAACGTGAAGGGGTCGCAGCACCTGCCCAGATATGCCCAGTGCTAACCTCTGCACAGGTTACCGAGACACAGTTGTGTGTACAATACGTACTGTAGGAGGAAAAAAGAATGTTAAAGGTAGTGGGTGGCAGTACATTTGGCAGGGGTTAGAACCCCATTTTCAACCACATGCTTAAATGTGTCCAGATATTTTAGGGATGTACATCCAAAGTTATTTCAATGTATAGAGATTGATCAAGAGGAGATAAGTATCAGGGGTGGTAACCAGAAGAGAAAAGTGAGGAAACCTTTTGGATTTTTACCCAGGGGACTAGGAACCCCAAATGGTTAAATACCTGAAAAAATGTTGATCTGTGTCTTCCATCTTGATAGGCCTTTCATACATAACCAGTGTTCCTATGTTCTTCTCTGGTTATATATAAGTCTGTATACTTGTAAATGTATATCATGTCTTTTATAGATTTCCTTTGGGCAATGTGGGATGTTAATATAACAATATTTTTTAGTGTTAGTTGGTATAGTGTTGTAGTCTAAGCTTTAAAGACAGAAGAAAGATAATACTGTTACTGGTAACTGTAAAAAGTATGTATAGATGCATGGGTACCCAGTGCCATAAAAAGTGACAGGGAAAATGTTATAGTCCTGTTTGACAGGAGCTAAATTTGGGATCAAACAATGTATTCATTTCTGCACTTTATGCTTTTTATATGCGGTTACCTGAGGGTGCTAGAGTCTCAATAGGCCCCTTGCGATGTGGTATGACACACCATATGCAGCGATAAAGTTGCATGTATGATGATTACTGCCAAAGAATAGCTGGAAAATTGCAACAGAAGGAATGACAGAATAAAAGACAAACAAAGATAATGAATGAATGGCAGAAACAAAGAAAGAATAAGAATTGAAAGAAAAAGAAAGAAACAAGAAAGAGAAAAGGAATGGGAGAAAAGAAAGAATAGAAAGACTGACAGAAAAAAAGGGAATGAATGAAAGAAAAAATATAAAAAAAAAATTTAAAATGGAAAAGAAGAAAAAGACTAGAGGAAAATAAAAGAATTGAAGGAAGGAAACAAAAAATAGTAGGCCTGACAGAAACAAAGTTTCTCCCAATGGCCAAGCTGCCTCTGGCTAAAAGTCCTTAGTCCTGGTTACTGCACAGCCCTGAGTCTTGCATAGAGGCTGTCCAGGGTAGAGGGAATGAGGTGGGCCTCTCAACGTGAAGGGGTCGCAGCACCTGCCCAGATATGCCCAGTGCTAACCTCTGCACAGGTTGCCGAGACACAGTTGTGTGTACAATACGTACTGTAGGAGGAAAAAAGAATGTTAAAGGTAGTGGGTGGCAGTACATTTGGCAGGGGTTAGAACCCCATTTTCAACCACATGCTTAAATGTGTCCAGATATTTTAGGGATGTACATCCAAAGTTATTTCAATGTATAGAGATTGATCAAGAGGAGATAAGTATCAGGGGTGGTAACCAGAAGAGAAAAGTGAGGAAATCTTTTGGATTTTTACCCTGGGGACTAGGAACCCCAAATGGTTAAATACCTGAAAAAATGTTGATCTGTGTCTTCCATCTTGATAGGCCTTTCATACATAACCAGTGTTCCTATGTTCTTCTCTGGTTATATATAAGTCTGTATACTTGTAAATGTATATCATGTCTTTTATAGATTTCCTTTGGGCAATGTGGGATGTTAATATAACAATATTTTTTAGTGTTAGTTGGTATAGTGTTGTAGTCAAGTTTAGATACTAACTACCATATTTTACTTTGTAAATACCTATTCCATGGTTGAATAGATATTATATATATATGTGGTACTGCCCATGTAATGTTCATCTTAGATGGGTCTTTCTTCCATGTGTCCCAAATGCTTTTCCGATTCATAAGTGTCCCTTTGCTTTGGGAGGGCTGGGATGATTGGCTATCTGGTTGGTTTCTTCCCTCGCTGCTGCTGAGAGTGTTGTGGCATGGAGGTTGAGATCCTGGGGAGTGACCTGTGGGAGATGTGACTGTGTGGACAGGCTCATATTTCCCCTGCAAACTGTGATTTTATAGTGTGCTGGGATCTTTGTAACCTTAATATAAATACAGTAATACAAAATAAATGAAGGCAATGAATATTTTAAGGATTTTCACTTGCTGGCCGATATGCTTTGAAACTGGAGTGCAGGTTTAGCACACTCTCTGGCTGTGCAACAACCCATTTATTAAAGAAAAGGGCTGGAGCTAACTCTCTTTGCTGAAGTCCTTCTCAATCATCCCCCTCTCCTGCATAGGATACATCTCTGTGTTTCAGCCCATCTTCTTCAAGTGTATTATAAGATGGGGTTGTGGTTCAAAGCATGGCATGCGGTTTTTGTTGGTGCCCCAGCTCCCGAATGCTAGTGCATGCGCAGTGTATTGTGTGTGGCAGTCACCATGGCTGACAAATTGTGGCACCACATCTTGAGGGAATTGAAACAATTATTGGAAAAGAGAGCAGGTAGAAATTGGCAGCCATTTTGAAGGTGTTTGCAAGGGTTCAAATGAGACAGTGTGTTAATGTTTCTCTGAATTTTATTGTGCTAAAGGTGCACTTATGGCTCTTATAACGCATTGAGGAACAATTGTTATGATAATCCCTTATTTCTCTGTTAGCTATATATCAGAAGATGTCATGTTGCATGACAGGTAGCCACCTTGTTTCTCTCCCTAGCTATATACTTTGTGACTACATCTCACACTGGTTTTTAGTTAGTTAAACATTAAATGAGCACTCTCGCGAAATTGTGTAATATTAAAAATCCATATAAACACTTTAGCTAATGAGGGGAGGGTCACTTATATACCCGAACTGAATAAAACTTCCACCACGCTTGTGGTTTTCTTCCCCTGGTAGTAATAAAATCCTGAGGTTAAAGGTGTAGTCTATGACGGGTGACAGAGATGTCCTCTTCCTTTCATTAAAATAAAAAAAACAAGCCTGTCTGGATATTTCCATACCTCGATACCGGGTGTACAAGTGACCCCTCCTCCCTCCATCCAGCATATTTATATGGATTTTTATTCTTGGATCATCTTTTTGCAATAGTGCTCCTTTAAAGTCTTTGTATGAGAAACTTCACTTTCAATGACAACTTGACCTGATATTATAGCAAGAATGTAGTGAGTTGTATTTTTTATTACATAGTAAGAGATACTTCCCAAATTCCCCTCTCTGTGAGTAATATAAACAACTAAGAATGTTAACGATTGAAATGTATGTATCCTTGAGAGAATCACACCTATATCTTGTATAACCAATAAATAGTTATTTGCTTTCTGTATAAACAATTAGAAATAAATGTAGGCCCACCTAGGGGTGAATGATTTTTGCCAATCATCTTTTGTTCTATGACTACTATTTAAGCTAATGTAAGAAAACAATAAAGGACAGAGAGTGTCTTTGAATGGTCATGAGTTAATTTGTCTTCTTGTGTGCATCAAGCTTTCTCTATCCAAGCTTGGACAGGGCACAAGGGTGCGTCTAACAGAATTCGGTTCATAAGACAATCTACCCCAACGGGGCATAAGTCTAATACCATAAGTTACTTAACCCAACCTAAAAATAATCCAACCAAGAGAGTGGTTTACTTGTGCTGATATTATAAAGAACATATCATTTCACTTTTATAGGAGTGATCTGCTCCATTTCAATTTACAAAGATTTTCGTGCTTACATGCTACCCCATCCTCCAGCCAGGGTCTGTGTGTCTCATCCATCAGAGGGTAAATTCTTGGAGGAAACACCTTTGGCCTGGGCAGTCCTAGTATAAAAATACTGTATCAAAATGTTCTTGAGGTTAGGTCTGAAAAGAAGTGCGCCTGAGTAGAAATACATTTCTTATCTAACCTATTAAGTAATAAAAAGGTAGGTATTTTTTATTTTTAATGTGCCCACAATAATAGCCTATGAGAGGTAAAGAAAATTGATAGGCTCTTGATTGAGGTTTTTACCCACAGTCAAGTGTGTTAGTAGTCTATAGCTGATGATGAAGTTTAACCTGTCTTCAATGAAGTTTAACCTGGGTCATCAATAAAAAAAAAAATAAAAACAAATGACTCTTAACGCATATTTAAAATTTATAGTAAAGTATAGTAAATGGATGACACATAAATACCTCCGTACCATTTATGAATCACATAAGATGTATGATTAGCAATTTTACTTACATTTCTCCATTTTTTCTTTGGAAAGTATTATCTGGATGTCAAAAAGATCTATGGCTGATTAGGTGTCTGTCCATCATTGTAAAGCCTATATATATATATAGGTATATTTTTGATGATGGTATTCTTTAGGAGAACAAGGGAATGAGCCATAATCAGTTACAGAGAACTTTGAAAGTTCTTACAGGTTTCTTGATTTTAAGATACAGTATGTTAAGCATCACCATTGTCACTAAACAGGGTTAACGTTACTAGGCAAACAGTATTTGGTATAATGTAAACATATTTTTGCAAAATAAAGGATTTTTCAAATATTCAAAGATGGGAATAGTTTTTATTCACCCAGGTCATGGTATAGAAAAGAAAAAAAAGCTTGTCCAGCTGCTTTGACTTTGAAATTTAAAATGTCTTACAATATGGGTGTCAGAAATTGTGATACATCCATTTGAATCTGATTAACATTTGTCTTTCAGCCAAATGATTATAAATGCTAAAATATGTGTACATTTTTATTTGAAGTCAATCTTTCCTTGTTTTATCTATGTTCATTGTGGGAGCTGACAAATGTGTGCTGCTCTTAATGGTTTAGCAGAACACTTGGGGCACTGATCTAAAAAGGCCTGGTAGATGTATGCAGACAGGGGCATAACTATAGGCGTGAAGGGAGTGTGATTGCATCGTTTCTATTTCTATAAGTAAAAGAAAGAGGAAATCAAGGTCGCAGGTTTTTGGATATTAGTTTTACCCGGAGAAGGAAATCACAAGCTTGGTGGGAGCTTTATTCAGTTCAGGTGTGTAAGTGACTCCCTCCTCTCCTTAGCCTATGTGTTCATATGGATTTTAATAATCTCCTTTAAGATAACTACATTTTGAATGACCAAGAACGTTGACAGATGCAAACAAAATCACCAACCTCTCTTTTATACCTGCTTCCCGCAAGAGGGTCTTTTATTTGTGCATGAAGAGAGGATATTAGAAAAAAACTGTTAGCAGAGCGTGTTTGCTTATAAAAAGAACATTTTCCTAATGATGTCAGACATGGCATGGACGCTGTCACAGAGAATCAATCACCTCGTCCTCGGTCCAGCAGTGTCCTCAGGCAGCGTGCTGAGCTGACCACCTCCTGGCCAATGTGGTGAGACCTGCTTGCGTCCGGCAAATGGGGGCTTGTCTATAGGCGACGATTGGCAGGCAAGATTGGGCATTATTTACTAACCTGGACCTGCTAATTGGTGAAGCTTTGTGGAGCACATGTAGACTATAGCACCATTGAATATCTAGTTTATCAAGTGGCTGCCCAGGAGAATTGTCAGCCACCCGCCCGACAAGGGGCCACTCCTTCGCACATCCCAAGGTTCCCTCAACGGGGATCATACCAAGTTCTCAAATTTTAAGAATTTCTGCCTTTTGTATTTCCAAATGTGGCCCAACTCTTCAGCTACTGAGTCCCAGAAGATGGGCCTGGTGATTTCTCTCCTGCAAGGAGACCCACAGAATGGGGTTTGTTCCTACCGATGCTGCTTTATAACAATAAATGTTCTGTACACAGATCCCGATCTGGCATCTGCGAAGTCTCAAACAGGAGGAACGAACAGCTGAGAAGTACAGTACTTTATTCTGCCAATGGTCAATCAATTACGTTGGAATGATCCAGCCCTTTGTAGTCAATTTTGGATCGGTCTTGCTGAAACCATTAAAGATGCTAAAACATTGGGTCATTTTGGCAGCTGGAAAACCCTAGGGCTTGTTAATAGAGATGGGCTAACCCCTAAAGTTCGGGTTCGGCAAGTTCGGACTTTGAATAAATGTTCAGGTTTGGGGACTCTGAAATTAATAGGGATCTGAACTTTGGGGGGTGGCTGTGGCTTGGGGAAGTGGTGCAGATGGCTCTCATAAGTTACAACGCTTTTAGTGCCAGCACTAGGAGTGTCCTTACTGAGGGAGTCGGCTGCCATCTTTTTGTATCCCCAGCTGGGGCCAGTCTGAGATGCTACTGCTGCCACTGCTGCCCCTCCGCCACCACTGACAGAAGGGGATCAGGGCTCAGGTTAGTTACAGCAGCTGCCTACTGCTGCAACCTTAGGGGAAGCAGGTGGATGGGCTGCTCAGTAGCCCATCAACAAGCTTTTCTGTGTTCAGGTCTGAAGTCCATGCTCAGGTCTGGAAACCCAAACAAGCAAAGTTTGGTACAAATCTGAACTTTGTGGTTCAGGTTTGCCCATCTCTACTTGTTAAGCGTCATGTTTAGTGGCCTACAATTAGTGATGGGATGTCCCGGCTTTTGTCAAAGCATATCCAGTGTGTTTAGAACAATGGAAGCCATAAACCTCCTGCGGGGTTACTGGTTCCTTTGGAAGCTACCGTTCGCTCCCATACAGAGTAGTACTGTGACTCACACAACATATTCATCAATGCCGGCCAGCGACTGAGGCGCTCTGAAACAAAGATCCATGGTCGAGCACAGCGACTACTAGCGGTCGCTCTGAAATCCACGCTGCAGACGCTCATCTGTCGCTACCTGGCGTTAGTAATGAATCAGCCTGCCCGTGTACTCATAACAAGCATCTGTAAAGAAACTTGAATAGGTATCCTTTAATGGTATATTAATATTTGTGAAGTGATTCAAATTTAACAGATGTTTGTGCATATGTTTTATTTATTATTTTTATATTACCACAGAGGTCGCTCTTGCAAGCAGGCATGCAACCACATTTGACGTGTGGTCATAGAAAAATGGAAATGGAAGGACAGTGCATGTTAGCATCAATTTAATACATTTCTACACATTGGTTCTTTAAAATATACATTTATAACCACACACGCTTACTGTATACCATCATGACTGAAAAAAGAAAGATGTACCATTTTTTTCATGTTTTATATTTTACGGCCTCCATACCATGATTCATGGCCTACATTTGCATTGCCTTTGTCCTATTCTGACAAATATACATATTTGTATTTGTGAATGTATTGATGAGAGAGTCAGAGTGACAGGAATAGCATCTGCAAAAGTGTTATCTTTTTCCTTCGGGAACAGAAAAACATAAGGATTTCATGAGGCTGTTGTCATTTCTAAAAAATACACCAATTTTATCAAGACAGCATCCATCTGCTTATATTGTTGCTATCGATGTAAAGAAACTTTGAAAAATGCTGAACATGTACAGTGAATTGAAAGTTTAATTTTTAAATAAATAAGATCACACCTACTGTATCCGCTTGCACTGCATTGCATCACACTGAAAGGGAAAACACTGCCTATTATTTTAGTGCGCCAGTTTTCTTGTATGCACTACATTGCGCAACATGTTGGGAAACGTTGTATGCAATGTTTTTGATGCATTGCTAGCACTGGCCACAGGATTTCTGTGGCAATGCAAATGTAATGCAGTGCATTGCTCTGCATTTGCATTTGTATTAGCAACACAGCAAGAAACTATTGCTTTGCTTAATGCGCAAAAACACCAAAAGTGCAGCACATATTTTGATACAATCAGTCCGGTGCATCACAAAATGTCTGTGTTTAACGTAAAAGAAGCTCAAGTAATAGGGATGCAAAATTTTTTAACACAAACTGAAAATTGACAGAAAGGTATTCAGACATCCCAAAATAGCCAATATTTACAGGGACGCCAACCTCACCCATTCCTGCAGAGTGATTTTTGTGGAGTGGGCTGTGACCTGAGTGGAGGGGCACGTTGGCATGGGGGGCAAAATGCTCCTATAGGAATGCTCCTATCAGTTGATGTCCAGAAGGCTTTTGACAACTTATCCTGGAATTTTGTGGAGACTAAACTACATAAAAAATGGATTTGGGGAGGGGTTTTCAAAAATATTTAGAGTAGTGTACTCCAAGGTTCTAATTAGAGATGAGCGAACTTTTGAAAAATTCGATTCGACTGATTCGCCGAATTTTCCTACAAAAATCGTTTCGACCCGAAATTATTCGCGACGAATCGCTATTAAAAACGGCTATTTCTGAGCCTCCTAGAGCCTCAATAGGGTTGTAAACCATTCTGCCTTGCTGTAACACGCACAGGATGCGTGCTGGGTTAGTTAAATAATACTTTGAATAAATATCACAGGCAGATCAGAGGCATCGCTAATAGAATGGCAGAGCGGCACAATTGCAGAGAGTTGAAGTGGCATCACTATGAGGGGCAGGAGCCCAAACATTGCTTTAAAGAGACACTGGAGTTGGCAGCAGCAGGAGCCCAAAAATTGGATGAATCACACCCTGGAGTTGGCAGCAACAGCCCAAACATTACTTTAAAGAAACACTGGGGTTGGCTTCAGGAGCCCAAAAATTGGATGATTCACACCCTGGAGGTGGCAGCAGCAGCAGCAGCAGCAGGAGCCCAAACATTACTTTAAAGAGACCCTGGGGTTGGCTTCAGTAGCCCACAAATTGGATGAATCACACCCTGGAGTTGGCAGGAGTTGGCAGCAGCAGCAGCAACAGGAGCCCAAACATTACTTTAAAGAGACACTGGGGTTGGCTTCAGGAGCCCAAAAATTGGATGAATCACACCCTGGAGTTGGCAGCAGCAGCAGCAGCAACAGGAGCACAAATATTACTTTAAAGAGACCCTGGGGTTGGCTTGAGGAGCCCAAAAATTGGATGAATCACACCCTGGAGTTGGCAGCAGCAGCAGGAGCCCAAACATTACTTTAAAGAGACACTGGGGTTGGCTTCAGGAGCCCAAAAATTGAATGATTCACACCCTGGAGTTGGCAGCAGCTGCAGGAGCCCAAATATTACTTTAAAGAGACCCTGGGGTTGGCTTCAGGAGCCCAAAAATTGGATGAATCACACCCTGGAGTTGGCAGGAGTTGGCAGCAGCAGCAGCAAAAGGAGCCCAAACATTACTTTAAAGAGACACTGGGGTTGGCTTCAGGAGCCCAAAAATTGGATGAATCACACCCTGGAGTTGGCAGCAGCAGGAGCCCAAAGATTACTTTAAAGAGACCCTGGGGTTGGCTTCAGGAGCCCAAAAATTGGATGAATCACACCCTGGAGTTGGCAGGAGTTGGCAGCAGCAGCAGCAGCAACAGGAGCCCAAACATTACTTTAAAGAGACACTGGGGTTGGCTTCAGGAGCCCAAAAATTGGATGAATCACACCCTGGAGTTGGCAGCAGCAGCAGCAGCAACAGGAGCCCAAATATTACTTTAAAGAGACCCTGGGGTTGGCTTCAGGAGCCCAAAAATTGGATGAATCACACCCTGGAGTTGGCAGCAGCAGCAGGAGCCCAAACATTACTTTAAAGAGACACTGGGGTTGGCTTCAGGAGCCCAAAAATTGGATGATTCACACCCTGGAGTTGGCAGCAGCAGCAGGGGCCCAAATATTACTTTAAAGAGACCCTGGGGTTGGCTTCAGGAGCCCAAAAATTGGATGAATCACACCCTGGAGTTGGCAGGAGTTGGCAGCAGCAGCAGCAAAAGGAGCCCAAACATTACTTTAAAGAGACACTGGGGTTGGCTTCAGGAGCCCAAAAATTGGATGAATCACACCCTGGAGTTGGCAGCAGCAGGAGCCCAAAGATTACTTTAAAGAGACCCTGGGGTTGGCTTCAGGAGCCCAAAAATTGGATGAATCACACCCTGGAGTTGGCAGGAGTTGGCAGCAGCAGCAGCAGCAACAGGAGCCCAAACATTACTTTAAAGAGACACTGGGGTTGGCTTCAGGAGCCCAAAAATTGGATGATTCACACCCTGGAGTTGGCAGGAGTTGGCAGCAGCAGCAGCAGCAGCAGCAGCAGCAGCAACAGGAGCCCAAACATTACTTTAAAGAGACACTGGGGTTGGCTTCAGGAGCCCAAAAATTGGATTAATCACACCCTGGAGTTGGCAGCAGCAGCAGGAGCCCAAATATTACTTTAAAGAGACCCTGGAGTTGGCTTCAGGAGCCCAAAAATTGGATGAATCACACCCTGGAGTTGGCAGGAGTTGGCAGCAGCAGCAGCCCAAACATTACTTTAAAGAGACACTGGGGTTGGCTTCAGGAGCCCAAAAATTGGATGAATCACACCCTGGAGTTGGCAGCAGCAGCAGCAGCAGGAGCCCAAACATTACTTTAAAGAGACACTGGGGTTGGCTTCAGGAGCCCAAAAATTGGAGGAATCACACCCTGGAGTTGGCAGCAGCAGCAGCAGGAGCCCAAACATTACTTTAAAGTGACACTGGGGTTGGCTTCAGGAGCCCAAAAATTGGATGAATCACACCCTGGAGTTGGCAAGAGTTGGCAGCAGCAGCAGCAACAGGAGCCCAAACATTACTTTAAAGTGACACTGGGGTTGGCTTCAGGAGCCCAAAAATTGGATGAATCACACCCTGGAGTTGGCAGCAGCAGCAGGAGCCCAAACATTACTTTAAAGAGACACTGGAGTTGGCTTCAGGAGCCCAAAAATTGGATGATTCACACCCTGGATTTGGCAGCAGCAGCAGCAGGAGCCCAAATATTACTTTAAAGATACCCTGGGGTTGGCTTTAGGAGCCCAAAAATTGGATGATTCACACCCTGGAGTTGGCAGGAGTTGGCAGCAGCAGCAACAGGAGCCAAAACATTACTTTAAAGAGACACTGGGGTTGGCAGCAGGAGCCCAAAAATTGGATGAATCACACCCTGGTGTTGGCAGCAGCAGCAGCAGGAGCCCAAACATTACTTTAAAGAGACACTGGGGTTGGCTTCAGGAGCCCAAAAATTGGATGAATCACACCCTGGAGTTGGCAGCAGCAGCAGGAGCCCAAACATTACTTTAAAGAGACACTGGGGTTGGCTTCAGGAGCCCAAAAATTGGATGATTCACACCCTGGAGTTGGCAGCAGCAGCAGCAGGAGCCCAAATATTACTTTAAAGAGACCCTGGGGTTGGCTTCAGGAGCCCAAAAATTGGATGAATCACACCCTGGAGTTGGCAGGAGTTGGCAGCAGCAGCAGCAGCAACAGGAGCCCAAACATTACTTTAAAGAGACACTGGGGTTGGCTTCAGGAGCCCAAAAATTGGATGATTCACACCCTGGAGTTGGCAGGAGTTGGCAGCAGCAGCAGCAGCAACAGGAGCCCAAATATTACTTTAAAGAGATACTGGGGTTGGCTTCAGGAGCCCAAAAATTGGATGAATCACACCCTGGAGTTGGCAGCAGCAGCAGGAGCCCAAATATTACTTTAAAGAGACCCTGGGGTTGGCTTCAGGAGCCCAAAAATGGGATGAATCACACCCTGGAGTTGGCAGGAGTTGGCAGCAGCAGCAGCCCAAACATTACTTTAAAGAGACACTGGGGTTGGCTTCAGGAGCCCAAAAATTGGATGAATCACACCCTGGAGTTGGCAGTAGCAGCAGCAGCAGCAGCAGGAGGAGCCCAAACATTACTTTAAAGAGACACTGGGGTTGGCTTCAGGAGCCCAAAAATTGGATGAATCACACCCTGGAGTTGGCAGCAGCAGGAGCCCAAATATTACTTTAAAGAGACCCTGGGGTTGGCTTCAGGAGCCCAAAAATTGGAGGAATCACACCCTGGAGTTGGCAGCAGCAGCAGGAACCCAAACATTACTTTAAAGAGACACTGGGGTTGGCTTCAGGAGCCCAAAAATTGGATGATTCACACCCTGGAGTTGGCAGCAGCAGCTGCAGGAGCCCAAATATTACTTTAAAGAGACCCTGGGGTTGGCTTCAGGAGCCCAAAAATTGGATGATTCACACCCTGGAGTTGGCAGCAGCAGCAGGAGGAGCCCAAATATTACTTTAAAGAGACCCTGGGGTTGGCTTCAGGAGCCCAAAAATTGGCCTGAAGACATAAATATGTTTTGCACCATTTGGAAAGTGTAAAAAGTGGCACCATGCTGAATCTAGTCACATGCATCAGGCATTGGTGGGTGGAAATCCTTGCTGATCCATCCCTGATTCATTTTGACAAAGGTGAGTCTCTCCACATTTTTAGTTGACAGACGAGTTCTCCTCGCCGTAACTATGGCCCCCGCCGCACTAAACACCCGTTCAGATGGCACGCTACTTGCCGGGCAGGACAGCTTTTCCAGGGCAAACTCTGCTAGTTGCGGCCACAAATCAAGTTTGGCTGCCCAGAAGTCCAGCGGATCCTCAAGGTGTGTTGGCATGGTCATGTCAAAGTATGACATGACCTGCTGGTTGAGGTCCTGCTCCAGGTCTTCCTGCTGCTCATGAGTAGCCTCACTATGCGGGTGTAGAAAGCTACTTATTAGCGACTGAAGACTGAGGCTGCTGCTGATGGAGCTGCTGCTGCTGCTCCTGCCAACCCCCCCAGCAGCCATGACAGTGGAAGGTGAGCGCAGAGGTCCCCTCGAGTCAGACCTGCGAGAGTATGGACTATGGCGCAGATAGGCATCGGCCAACTGCCTACGTAGAATGTCTTTGTAGTAGTTCAGTTTGTCCTCCCTCTTGGTGGGTTTAAAAAATGCCCCCATTTTGTGCCGGAAGCGAGGGTCCAATAAGGTGGACAGCCAGAAGTCATCCCACCGACAGATGGAAACAATTCTGGGGTCACTACGCAAGCACGTGAGCATGCTTCCTGCCATTTGCGCAAGTGACTCGGATGGACTACCTGTCTCCATCTCCACTGCATACTGCCACGGTGTGCCCGGGTCCTCTGTCTCGCCTTCCTCTAAAACCTCTAGCTCCTCTGGCTGCTCCTGCTCCTCCTCTCCTGTCCGCTGACTAGATAAACCAGCCATTTCGCCAAGCCTAAACTGTGTTTCGCTGGGCAACTTCTCCTCTTCCTCCTCCTCCTCCAGTTCAGCTCCAACGGGGTTCATGTGGCCGTAAGATGTAAACGCCATGTCTCCAGTGCCCTGACCAGCCATGGTTTCCAACATGTGCTGTAGTACATGAAGCAGTGGAATCACGTCGTTCATCCCGTAATCCTGGCGACTCACAAATTAAGTGGCTTCCTCAAAGGGCCTGAGCAAACGGCAGGTGTCACGTATGAGCTGCCACTGGTTGACATTGAAGTTACACAGGGGAGTCCCCCTATCTGCTTGGATCATCAGGAAATCCGTGATGGCTTTTCTCTGTTCATATAATCGGTCCAACATGTGAAGGGTGGAATTCCAACGGGTGGAAACATTGCAAATCAGACTATACAATTCTGACGCTGTAGCTCAAGAAGGGTGTGTTTGGCGGTGTATGAGTGGCTGAAGTGCAGGCAAAGTTTCCTTGAAGTTGTTAGGATGTCTTGCAGATGGGGGGAACACTTCAGAAACCGCTTGACAACCAGATTGAAGACGTGAGCCATGCAGGGGGCATGGGTCAGGCTTCCTTGGCGCAGCGCAGACAAAATGTTCTTCCCATTGTCGGTAACCATGATTCCCATTTAAAGTTTTCTTGGAGTAAGCCATGTTTGGATTTCCTGATGAATAAATTTAAGCAGTTCCTCCCCTGTGTGACTCCGTTCGCCAAGACAAACCATGTGAAGCACAGCGTGACACCTCCGTGCCCTGCACACATGGTAGACTGGAGGGGCACTGAGACTTGAGCCTACAGTGGAGGGTGAGGAGATGGCGGAGGATGAGGAGGCCGAGTCGCACGGTGTCACAGGCCCAACGGGCAGGGAGCGCGGAAGCCGAAGCGGCGTGACCTGTCCAAGTTGCTGCTGCTGCTGCAAAGGGACCACATTCACCCAGTGGGCCGTAAACGACATGACTGTCCCTGACCGTAGTTACAGCTCCAGATGTCGGCGCTGCCATGCACTTTGCTACACACCGACAGGCTCAAGGACTGGCCCACCTTCTGTTCAACAAAAGTGTGCAGCGCTGGTACTGCCTTCTTGGCAAACAAATGACAGCTTGGGACTCTCCACCTCGGCTCGGCACAAGCCATCAGTTCTCTGAAAGGTGCAGATTCCACCACCTGAAAAGGGAGCGACTGCAGCACCAGCAACTTGAACAGGAGCACATTCAGCTTCTGCGCCGTAGGATGAGTGGGCGCATACTGCTGTCTCTTGGACATGGCTTCGCTGATGGATTGCTGGCGGGATGCATGACTTGGAGGAGGAGGAGGAGGAGCAGGAGCGACAGAGGATGGGTATGACGCACAGCTGCCTTCGGCTGAGGTGCTGGGGCCTTGGCTGGCAGAAATTGGGAGCGGCGTGCCACTTGTTGAGGAAGCAGACTGGACCACCCCTTGGGAGCCTCGGTTCTCCCAGGTCGCTTTATGGTGACGCATCATATGTTGACGCAGGGCCGTGGTGCCAACATTTGGACCCTGGCCACGCTTCACCTTTTGCCTACATATCTTGCATGTGGCCATGTTACGCTCCTGCGGATGCTTCAGGAAAAACTGCCACACTGCCGAGTAGCTACTTTTCCCACCCCCTGGCCTCACTGATTCACTGCTGCTGTTGCCAACTCCAGGAACCCCTGCTCCACTACCTCCCGATAAGGTAGACTGCCGCACAGCAGGTGCTCTACCCCGGCCCCGGCCCCGGCCGGCTCCAGCCTTTGGAATTGTGCCCCCATGCTGACTGCTACCACCTTGCTGCCTCAGCTGCTGACTCCGGGGCAACCTGCGCCCCTCTTCTCCTGATGATGACGATGAAGCCCCTTCATCACCCGGCTCCCAAGTGCGATCGACTTCATCGTCATCATCATTATCACCGAGTTGTGGCTGTACATCACTGATGTTCGTGAATTCGTCAACAGTGTCTGGCGCAGGAGCTGGAACGCTCACAGCACCCACTACTTTGTCCACATCACTATTTGTCTGCCTAGCTAAAGAAGCCACCTCCATTTCTTGGCTGGGCAGTAGCTGCTGACTGTCCTCTATCTGATCGTCCTCCTCACTAAAGAGTGGAGCTGAACCCAAAGCATTGGATACGTCGCTGGGGGAGGGAACGGCGTAGGACAGAGGCAATGGGAGGACAGGGACTGCTCTCGGGGCATGCCAACTTAGGGTTGTGTCAGAGGAACCTACCGACCCTAGACTGGGGGTCTCAGACGTAAGTTGTGATGATGTTGTTGATGAGCGCGTCAACCAATCTACCACGGCAGATGCGTTACTGGTGGAGACCCGACCGCTAGCAGATACTGGCAGATTAGGTCTCTCAGCGTGACTCCTGCTGCTACTGGCCCCCAGTCTGCTGCGAGCTCTGCCTGCGGAATCTTGGCCTCTGCCACTCCTCTTTTCACTTCCAGGCACTTGTCTGCCCGACATAGTCTAACTGGCATGGTAGTAGGTGATATTTTAAGAACCCCCAGGCAGCGGTGGGTCTATATGAAACAGAATATAATGCACACCAAAAGTGAGCAGTAACACTCAGCCTCCAACAGGCCTGCCTAGTGTAAATAAGAGAGCTGCTTAGTGTAAATAAAGAGGGGTATGCTATGTTACAGAATGGGATGCCCCAACAGCCAGCAGTGCACCTGGCAGCAGTAGTACTATGCACAGCAAAAGTGTCTTTATCAGGCCTAATTTCTATTAGAATAAGTGCAAATGGTTATGGTCTTAAATAGATGCTGGTGTAGTCACAGAATGGGATGCCCCAAAAACCAGCAGTGCACCTGGCAGGCAGCAGTAAGACTATGCACAGCAAAAGTGTCTTTATCAGGCCTAATTTCTATTAGAATAAGTGCAAATGGTTATGGTCTTAAATAGAGGCTGGTGTAGTCACAGAATGGGATGCCCCAACAGGAGTGCACCTGGCAGGCAGCAGTAAGACTATGCACAGCAAAAGTGTCTTTATCAGGCCAAATGACTTTTAGAATAAGTGCAAATGGTTATGGTATTAAATAGAGGCTGGTGTAGTCACAGAATGGGATGCCCCACAGCAGACTTGAGATCAGTTCAGTATATATGCACAGTAAGTGTATAAGCAGCCTGAAAACGCTAACAAAGCCAGTCAGCCAGCTAGTAACACTCAGGCTGGATGAAAAATAAAAAAATCTCCCTGTGACTGCCTCCGATTTTTCCTAACTTTCCCTGTTTTTCGCTGACTTTCTGTCTGTCTCCTGCCTGTCTCCTGCCTGTCTCCAGCCTGTCCCTGTCTGTCCCTGTCTGTCTAACTGTCTCTCTCCCTGCCTACAGCAGCGTCCTGTCTCTCACGAATGCAATAGAGAAATGAGGAAAAGCAAGATGACCGCCGGCCTTAAATAGCGCTGTGACGTCACCGGGCTTGCTGGTTGCTGATAGGCTGCATGTGACTGCCCCAGTTTGCACTGGCGCGGGGTTGATGTCTGGACATGTCCCGTCCGCCATCTTAGAATGCCTGTAATGTAAATGAATGGATGTTAAAGGAAAACTTCGAATCGCGGGGAAATTCGATCCGAATCGAACTTTCCATGAAATTCGGATCGAATCCGGGTTCGTCCGGATCGATTCGCTCATCCCTAGTTCTAATCAATGGATATGCCACCGAGCCTCTGGACATCAACTGTGGGACGAAACAGGGTTGCCCCCTGTCCCTTTTTATTTTGGCCATGAAATTGGTGGCAGCCAGACAGGGGGTGTGGTAGTTAAGAACATAAATGTTCTCTTTTTGCAGACGACTCGCTTCTGTTTATAACCAACCTCAAATCGTCTGTTTTGTACATGTTGGATCAATTTTCTAAGATATCAGGGTTCAGGATCAAGTTGTCTATATTAAATATTAACCTTGCATTAAACACCAAGAAAAGATTAGAGGAATTATTTGATTTTAGATTTTCTTCTAACATAACCTATCTAGGGATGTGACACCAGACCTTAAGGAGATGTATAGAACAAATGATCTACCCCTTTTCAAAACGCTTAGAGAACCCTGGGAAAATGGGAGGCAAGACCACTATCTTGGTTAGGGAGAGTGGCGGCGATCAAGATGGGCCTCTTGTCCTTGAGTGGAAACTTGGAAATAGGTCCCTTCTTGAGATTTATCTGGAAGGGCAACTTTAGGAGACTAAATCCAATTTTCTTGGTTCATGCTGGCTTGATTAAACTGCAAAAGAAACTACCCTATATGACACAGAGAGGTGGACCTAGGAGGGGAACACCCGTTGAGAACAGGTTGAGAAACATTGCAGTAGCACATGTGTGTCACCCACCTCTACAGGGAAGTTCATCTGTGACCCACATTCTGCTTCGAGAATTAGAGACACACTGCTCTCTAGTGGTCAGCTGCTTGCACTGCAAGGCAAACTCTGCTCTGTAATTCTTTAGGGGTGCTGGGAGCTGCAAGTGGGGGCATTGTAGGATGGAGTTTGTGCATCTATGCTTTAGAGGCTATTTTGTTAAGTAGGACATGTCCCATACCTAGTGGCGTGCCCGAGGGTCAGAAGATTCTGGTGCAAGGTATTTAGAGTAATTAGGAAAGCTACTGGACTGGCAATGCAACCTGACCCTAGGCTGGCATTGTTGGGTCCCATAAAGCACAGCTCAAATCCGATAAAATATAGACTAGCTGGTCTAATTTTTACTGCAGCAAAAATGACCATTGCCTTCTCATAGAAAACAGTATATACACCCTTTAGCCAATTTTTACAAAAACATAGGTGTCTGTATAAAAGCTTTAATAAAAATATTGAATATAAAAACCCACATTACAACAAAACAGGAACATTGACTTGCAATGGACAGATACATCATAAACATATTATTATTATATTGAAATATATATATAACATTTATAAAATAAAAGAAGTTACTAGGCATTACAGATAAACAGGTCGGGGTAAAGCAGACCCAAACCCATGCTAAAATTCTCTAGGGCTGAGTGAAATCACTCTCTGATTTGGGGACCTCACTTTGGTGATCCCACAACCCCAGTGGTGCGCCACCTGTTACTGGCAATGTATTCATCCATGATTCATTGCTGGGCATTAATATGCTTTTTTCCACATTAGGGTCAATTCAGCAAGGGTCAAGATTTTCTCAATGCCGACAGAGATCAATTACGCATGCAAGAATTCTCCCTTTCTTATGTGATTCAGGGAGAAGCATGTGTGAAAAACATAAAAAATTCTGACATTTATTTGAGATTTAACAACTCACATGGCAGTTTACGGATTCACTGTATGCGATTATTAACCTATTTCATTTAAAAAAACTATGCCACAATTGCTGGTATGTTTTTGTTCAATGTATATGGCAGACAGGATTTTTTGGGCTGGCCCTGGCCCTTGGGATTGGTGCCCTTCCACATCTGTGGGCACCAGTTCAACAGCAACCCTAATGCCCCAAATTAGGATGTGGGTAATTGGGCAGGGCATCTCTATATCATCCACCAGTGCTGGCAGGTGACATGGTGGCCCTACCCTGTGAACTGGTATATGAATCCTCTTACTAGTTCACCCCAAGCAGTCTGAAAAAAAAATGACTACTTCTTACTGGTCCATGTCTTCTTTTGTCTGCCAGAACGACTTCCTACTCTGTTATGGCAGGCTGCTCAGTGTCTCCAATCCCTCTTTAGTCGCTCTTCTGGGCCCCTCCAGTGTCTTGTTAAGGTAGCGACGTCAAAACATATGCCACCATGGCCATCTGCATCACAGAAGCCCCCCCCCCCCCCTTTCTTCTGTTTCAGCTGACACGTGTGCTACATTTTAAACTAGAATAAGACTTTTATACCTCAGAGGTGGAACCTCTGATTATCCCCCCATGCGATGGAATCTGTCCTGGGGAAAGTCCCTCAAAACCACTTCAGCGATTTTTTGGTAACATGGTAAGAAGCAGCGCGGCAGATCCCCCCCCCCCCCAAATCACAGTGCAGCAGAGAATCCCTACAAATCATCTCATAACAAGCAATGCAGCTGAGTATCCCCGTATCACACCATAACAAGCAATGCAGCAGAGTATCCCCCCAAATCACCCCATACCAAGCAGTGGAGCAGAGAATCCCCCCAGATCCCCCCATTACAAGCGGTGCAGCAGAGCATCCCCCAAATCACCCCATAACAAGCAGTGCAGCAGAGTATTCCCCCAAATCACCTCATGACAAGTTGTGCAGCAATTTTACTGTGCAATCTGTGGGGTTCACACAACAGGGCATCCCAAAATGAGATGCTCCAGGGGCACGGAACCCCGGCTTTATTCTGCTTTAAGTGGACCAAAACCTAGAATTTTGACCATCCCTGATGTTGGTACTTTTATCTGGGGCATACCAGTTTCGTATGCCCATTCCATGCTGTTAGGGCGAGCGCTGCATGCCCATCTCGCAGCACTTCACTTACCTCCATGGCTGCATCCAGCCGTCGTCCATCTCACAGCATTTCCCTCACCTCCATGGCTGCTCCCAGCCATTTCCCTTCCCCCCATGCTTCCTCCTCGCATGGTCAGGTGCGCGCACGTCCCCGTCCACTAGAGGGTGAGCGTACTGGATTCCTGAGATTTAAAGGGCCTGTACAGCACTGATTGGTGCCTGCTCATCCAATCCTGCATCCACTTCCCCTTTTTAAAGAGGCACTTCCTTTCCTTCAGTACCGGATCTTGGTCTTTCCATGCCAGTTGTAAATCAGTTGCTTTTGGATTGCTCACCCGTGTATCGACCTCTGCCTCTCCCCGACGCTGAACCTTTGCCGCCTGCCCTGACCTTGGCTACTCACCTTTACTACGAACCTCTGTTGCCTGCCCTGACCTCTGCATGTGTGTACTACGCCTTTTGCCTGCCTCTTGTGTAACCCGCTGAGCCTCAGCTAGCCGTGGGACTGGGCCGCTGTTGGGGGGTAGCGACCTGGGGGTCACTCCCAAGACCAACCTGCCTTGCGGTGGGCTCTGGGGAATACCGGTGGCCTCTTAGACTCCGCTCCCCTGACACGGTACCTGCCATCTGTTCCACAGTTAAAGCGGATCCACACCCGAGTCCGCTCCACCCAGTCCGTGACACATGCTATGTGAACACCCCCGGATCACCCACAAAACTTGCCTTTTTCATGGTTCCATGGTGAATACGCAGGCTTGAGCCCAATCAGCTCTATGCAAATAGAGAACCAGCATAGTGAAAAGGGGAGCAACCCTGCTCCCCCTGCGGTCTGCACCGCTCTCTCCCATCTCCAGTCTGCCAAAATGGATGGATGTTGGAGTGGGCCATTGTTTTACATAGCCGACCAAATTGGGAGGCCCTGGGTATAGGCAGAGCACAGTAACACAGTTATCCACCAGTAATCCTGTGAAAAAGCTTCAGTGGACACTGCCCCCCCCAATCTTGCACCGCATAGCAGGTCATTCAAGAAGTTGGTGGTTCCGATCTCTCCCCCACACAGTTACCCGGAACCATGTTGCTAAATGAATCATTCGTCTGTGGTGCAGTGGCAACTCTTTAACCCCTGCAGTGAACCAGCTCCTTCCAATTACAGCAGCTTGGTCAGCATGCTCCAGGGGTTAGGGGGAGGGCCACTGCACCACCAATGAATGATTAATTGAACAGCACTTGCCAGGTTAACTGCAAGTGTGGGGTGGAGTGGACCACTGCACCACCAATCATTTTAATGTTCTAAATGTGTAACAGTAGCTGGAGACGGATGCTGAACAGTGTTACTGAGTGTGCAGTGGCTGCGGCTGCTACTTTCATACTTTTAATTTATTGTCACCTGGGGAAGTGGCTTCCAATCATGTCATGGCCCTGCTGCCCCCCCTAACCAGCATCCCCCGGTCACCACCTCCCACCACCCAATCTGCCACTTACTGGCAGCCGCCACCAGCTTCACTGCCCACCCTGCTCTGCCACTCACTGGCCATCACCCACCCTCCCGCATCAGTCACTCACCAGCCGCATGCCCTACAGCCAGTTCACCCCAGGCTGGCAGCCAAGGAAGAAGAGGGGAAACCTGTGTCCGGTCTCACTCCATTTCCCAGAGTAAACACATGCACAATGAAACAAATAAGTATCATCACCTTAAACAGATACAATAGTCATGCCAATGATACAGCTTCTCCCACCTGATGGATTTTTCGGGCCATTACAGCCCTTCCTCAGAGGTATGTATGACCTGCCTGTCTCTCGCGCTTTATTTATACTCACTGTGCCTCGCTCCCCTGGCACCACGTGACTGGGAGTGACGCGGCCACTCTGCCGTGTCACTGTGTGTCACTTCCCATCCAGCGTCGGTCCCAGCGTGAGCGCCAACCACACTGTCTGGAGGCTGTATACAGCCAACCACAGTATGGAGGCACGCACACGCACAGGGCCGGCGCCGTCAGGCAAAATGTAACCAAAGCAAATCAATATCGAACAAGGAACTCTTGCCCATCCGCACATATCATATAAAATATAGTGATTGCAGAGCTTTGTTACAACATATCCTTTGGCAGCAGATAATCGCAGCCGCATCATTGAGACACATATTTTCAGAAGTATAGTGATTCAGAACTTCAGGAGCCTCATCGCACAGTGAGCATTTCCATACCTATACATATAAACACATATATTATTCACATGAAATCACTACATATACATCGATAGGACTATTATTCACAAATCTCCATTTGAGTGGTAATTTGTTCTAACTCCCTACCACCCTACCACTTCTAGTCCCACATTAAAGGTGACCCTAATCACCTCTAAGATAACTATCAATATAAAATCCACTACTTATATTTATCAAAATATCCACAATCTACTCCAAATGACCCATTGCTTAAACCACTATATTTCTTACTAACTATAATCCGACCCTGCAGAATATTACAACCGTTTAGTATCAAATTCCTCCGGTTTCAACTACAAACTATATCTTCATAGAAAAGGATGTGAGATCGCATTCTTCATTCATCCCTTGGGGTACCATAGAGCCAAAATAATTCCCTCTGGGATAGTTTTCTCCTTATATCGCCACCCCTTTTTGACAGTTTAATCTGCTCTATGACCATAAATCTCAGCTGGGAGATGTTGTGTCCTGCCGATAAAAAATGTCTAGCTACAGGAGAGGTTAAATCCCCTCTCCTGATCGAGCTCCTGCGTTCAGAAATCCTTTGTCTGACCTCTCTCGAGGTCTGGCCTATATAGACCATACTACAAGGGCATTTCAACATATATACAACCAAAGTGGATGAACAATTGACAAAATCTTTTATCAAATATCTTTTGCCCATGCGTGGGTGAAAAAAATCCTGCCCTCTAATCGCAAAGCTGCATTGAGCACAATGTCCACAATTGTGCATGCCCTGTGGTTTCGGTAAACCTAACAGTGTCTTCTGTTTCACTTGATCACCTACTTCTGTGTCAGCCCTAATCAAATGGCTCCTAATATTCCTGGGATGTCTATAGGTGAAAAGAGGAGGTGCTGAAATAATCCCCTCAAAGGCCGGGTCGCTGGCCAAAACTGGCCAATGTTTCTTTATAATGTGTTGAATCTGGTGACTATGTACATTATGTGTCAAAATTAAAGGAATACGTTCAGATTTTGTCTTTGGATTATACCGCAGTAGCGACTCTCTTGGTATGCTCGCAGCCTTCAATTTAGCTTCTTCTAGTATCAATTCCGGGTATCCTCTATCCTTAAAATCCCTGGCCATCACATCGGCCTGAACTTGAAACGTTTGTTCATCCCCTATAATCCTTCTCAATCTGAGAAACTGACTATATGGGATGCCCTTTTTTGTACAGATGGATGGAAGCTCTTAAAGTGTAAATAAGTATTTCTATCGGTAGGTTTTTTAAATATATCCGTGATAATGTGATTGTCCTCTAGGCCAACATTGACATCTAAAAAATGCACTCTTATGGTCAATTAAACAATATGCTACAATGAAACAATATCAAACAGAAACACTAACGATTAATTTAAATAAGTATAAAAGGGATATCTTGGATTATGAGGCTAATAGAATTTATAATTGGAGATATGGCAGACTTTTTAGATATTCGAATCAAACAAGGCGCCAAAATTCATCAGATTCGGACTCCAGTAATTCATCAGGAGGGGAATCAAGACTTTTTTTAGATCAATAGGGCCATCGGTCGCAAGGAAGAAACCAACAAAGAGGGGCCAACGAGGAGGTCGGTCCCCAAAGGGTAACGAGAAGCAAGACAAAGACAAATCGGATAAACTAGTGATTAATATATCAAGAAGAACCATTTCAGAGCATGAGGAGAGGCTCCTTAATAGAGGATTGGGCTTTGTGCCTACCCACTATGGGAACCCTCTGGAGCTTGATGTACAATTACAAAAATTCTTTCGCACTGTACGTACTAAAGCTTTTTTTAACTCTTCCTTGACAGAATCTTTTCCTGAACATACCTCCAGTGATGTGCGAACAGGAGGACTTCCGACTGGTTTAGATCTGAGTAGTTGTAAAAAAAAAAAGAGTAAGTGGCAACCGCCACAGCAGTTTCATATGGTGGAAACATTTGTCAAACTAATACAGAAGGATGTGTCCAGAATCAAGTGGTGTCCCCCTACAGGTAAATTTAAAAATAATCTTAATAGACAGGAGAGGTTGGCTCTTAAGGAGTTGGAAAAAGATTAATCGATTATCATAAAGCCAGCAGACAAGGGGGGCGCCACTGTGATTATGGACAGATCCTTCTATGAGGGTGAGATCAGGCACAACTAACGGATACAGAGGTCTATCATAAATTGAGAAGTGAAGTTATAAATATTAAGGAGATTGATATCATTGTGTCGAAAGCATATAAATCATCCTTAATATATAAGAAACTGCGAGATTTCTTAATTACACCTTTTCCAATGACCCCTTATTTTACACCTTACCTAAGATTTATAAGAACATGAAAAGGCCACCGGGTCGTCCAATTGTGGCAGGCACCCAGTCAATATTCCAGTCATTAGCAGTCTTCCTAGACAGGATACTACAAACAAGGGTTTTATTGATCCCATCATTTCTCCTTGACACTGGGAATTTTTTAAATAAAATTTCAACCTTGGGTGAGTTACCAGCTGAAGAGATGGGACTTAATGAAGACTTTTTGGAAAAATTGTTAAGTATAGTGCTTACTAAGAATTATTTTTACTATAATGGGGACTTTTACCAACAGCTCCAGGGCACGGCAATGGGGTCAAACATGGCCCCATCATATGTCAACCTCTTCATGGCATCATTTGAAAAGAGGTTTGTTTATACTCACCCCTTGTTTGTAGATCATGTGATACTGTGGTAACGCTTTATTGACGACATTTTTTTTATTTGGAGAGGAACTCTGGAAACATTCATTGAATGAAGAAATGTAAGACAAATGTCTGCCCTCTATATCCTTTACAATTGACCATAGTGAACAAAGAGTGCATTTTTTAGATGTCAATGTTGGCCTAGAGGACAATCACATTATCACGGATGTATTTAAAAAATCTTCCGATAGAAATACTTATTTACACTTTAAGAGCTTCCATCCATCTGTACAAAAAAGGGCATCCCATATAGTCTCTCAGATTGAGAAGGATTATAGGGGATAACCAAACGTTTCAAATTCAGGCTGATGTGATGGCCAGGGATTTTAAGGATAGAGGATACCCAGAAGGATATGTTGTAACAAAGCTGTGCAATCACTATATTTTATATGATATGTGCGGATGCGCAAGAGTTTCTTGTTAGATATTGATTTGCTTTGGTAACATTTTGCCTTATGGCGCCGGCGTGCGCGCCTCCATACTGTGGTTTGCTGTATTCAGCCTCCAGACAGTGTGGTTGGCGCTGGACGGGAAGTGACTCACAGTGACGCAGCAGTGCGGCCGAGTCACGTGGCGCCAGGGAAGCGAGGCACAGTGAGTATAAATAAAGCGCGCAAGACAGGCAGGTCATACATACCTCTGAGGAAGGGCAGTAATGGCCCCAAATGGCCGTCAGGTGGGAGAAGGTGTATCATTGGCATGACTATTGTATCTGTTTAAGGTGATGATACTTATTTGTTTCATTGTGCATGTGTTTATATATTGATGCTGCTATGAAGCGGTTTACAGTGACATTGTGCAATATTCTGGGCAACTAGTGCAATACATTGCTGCTGGGCTTGTTCAATAAATCTATGCTGTATAGGCTTGCTTCTGTATACATTTCCGATATGAATGCAATTGATTGAATATTGGTTGATATATATTAATTATATTTGCACAATGCACTTTAACTATGTGTTAACACTAACCAGATTTTTTCTGATTTATGTTTGATATACTTTGCTTAAGCACTTCAGCACTTTAAAGTATACCTAAAGCAGCACAGTAAGGACACATGCTGTGTTTTTGTTTTTTAAAAAAGTTTTGTGTGTATTGTTTGTGCTCTATATTGTAACTTGTTCAAATAAATGAATATCTTTTTCTGAAAACGTTTTTCTCTATTTTTCTCTGATGATGGTAAATGTGTGCGCACCTTAAACCAATATTTTTGTCAGTATATGGTGGGGGCCCTAAGGGGTGGAAGCCCTCAATATAAGGCTGCAGCACCAATCTATGATATTTTTGCATACATTTTCTAAGAAACTGGGGAGTGCTAAACCAATAATTGATTAATTATTATTATTTTTTTTTTTTTTTAAGTAAGCCCTTACCACCCCAATAAAAAAAAATAAAGAAAAAAAGCATGGCCTCCCCCGCTCTGAAGCTTGCTCAGCAATGGGGCCATGCTGTTGGGCACTTTGCCCATCTGCACTCCCCTGTCAAATGGCAATAAGCTGCTTCCCGTTTGCCTCCTCCTTACTTGGCAGCGGACTAAGGGAAGTGTCTGTTAGACCGAGGGCTTTTGTGCCTGAGAGGTGAAGACTCTCTGGAATATCCCCCATGTGACCAGAAAATCACTGGAGGATAGGTGGTATAGAGGGGCTTTCCGCAGGAAAACCCCCTTCCGACCCCTCCCATCCAGTGATGGAGTTTGTCACGTGGGGAGATCCTTAGAGGTATAAAAACATAAAGTGTGGCCTAAAATGTAGTAATTCTGTTTGGCAGCCCAGAAAAAAGGAGGGTGGACTTGTGTCCCTCTGTGATGCAGATGGTGGCAGTGTCACTTTTCAGTTTAATTTAGTTTAATTTGTGGCAGTGTGTGGGGGATGTTGTTGTGTTTATCTTTGGCAATTAATTTTTTGCCTTTTTTGGTGGCTGTTTGTTTTGTTTTATGGGGTTTAGGAGGATTCTCCTCCCCTTTTTTAGTTTCACTGCAGGGGATATATGTTTTTTCCATATATTCCCCCTTTTCACTTGTTTTATCGGCACATTTTTGTGCCCTTAGGCTTTTTCACTTTGGGCTGCACATTGATAATTGTTACATACACAGATTATGCTTTTTCTTTTTCCTAGGTTTCAGGGTCATCGCAATCAGGATGGATTATTTGGAGTGTTATCAGATGAGAAGAACCTAAATGTACCCATTTAAGCCCTGCCTTATGATTTTAAACATCTTCAGTCATTATGATGCTCTGATGCCAGCATCTATCTCAAAAGGATTCGGCTTCATTTTATTTTTTGTTCTGCATTACAGTTTTGTTACTTTAGGTGGAACATATAGCTACCAATACACCATAATTCCCTTCTTGCTCTTCTGCATATTGTTGCTGGTGATACCACCAGGATTACTGTGACTAATGCGGAGGAACTAGATGGGGTAGTTGGTCTGAAAAAATTCCTTTCCCTTTTTCCCTGGGTACTATTATGCATTTCTGCTCATTTATAACTGTGGGTCCTCTCCATATATGCATAGTAATCAATGGATCTCGATATTCTTTTGTGCTTATCTCTTTTAATTCATTAGCTTTAATAATATTATTCCAAATCTGCCATTATGTACTTCTTATATATATGCCATTATGACCAATATTATGGCTATGATTCTTTATTTGGACAACTTTTGACAACTTTTTACCTTCTTTTTCCAACAAAAACCAAAGAAAAAGGTTTAACCCCCAAAAAGAACTTTCAGATCACACATTTATTGCAATTAAAAACACTGGGAAGCAGAGAAAATTGTAGGATATTGTTATGTGAAAACATTCAAACATGGCCAGCCAGAATGGTAAAAACATAATTAAGCACTTTGACTAGAGATGAGCGAACTTTTGAAAAGTTCGATTCGGCCGATTCGCCGAATTTCACAAAGAAATTCGGGTTCGGCCGAATCGAACTTTTACGAAGTTCCCCATCATAAATGCCGGCATTTAAAGAACAAAAAAAAAAAAAAAAAAAGCATTTTTGCCGGCATGGTGGGAGCGGGCCGGCCCGCTCCGCTGTCAGCGGAACCGGCCGGCCCGCTCCCACCATGCCGGCATTTAAAAAAAAAGCAAACACTTACCTGCAGGTCCGGAGCGTGGAGGCCGGCGCCGCTCTCAGCTGAGATTCTTGGAAGACATGTCTAAATGCCTTGTCTTACCTATAGATTAATATAGGGGAATACTATATTCTTTTTTGGTGTGCAAAATCAATGGTTTTGTTCTGTACCTCAGTAGCTAAGTTTTAATTATTTCTTTCATACTCTTTTATTATTTTAATGTCCTTCTGCAACAGAAAAATGTGAGTGTTATCCAAAAGATAGTGGGAGCCCCTACAGTTACTGTAGAGGCTGAGTTCTGAGAGGGGTTCTTACTAAACACACAATAATGTGAGAAAAAAATGTTTTCTTGTAATTTGTTAGGAAGAACACTTGTACTTGTAATGGGACAATTTTTGGGTGAAAGGAAGAGATTTTTACAAAATCTCTGAATAACTGCCCATAGCAATTCAGCATACAGACATTTCATTTAAATGGACCTCACCAAATGTGTTCTGCTCGTACTGATACATTTTGAAAGTAAAACATCTTCCTCATTGAAAACTAAGTTACAAGAGCTGTCACTGGTATAGATGATTAATTAAAAGATGCTGGCAAAGTGACTTATTGGTCATGGAAGGAATGGTTGCTGGGTGGGCCCAGCATTGGCCCTGTGTACATCATATATTGCAATCATGTACATTTTGATTTAATATTTTACCTCCTTCTTGCTGCTTTACAACTTACCTGAGCCCCAATCCTGTCCATGGTTGCGGTCAGAGTTCCTGTTGGGCTATCGCCAGGGCCACAGAGGGATGGCTGTTATTTCCATGAGTGATGACAATCCTAGTGCCAGCACTGCCAATAAGAAAGGAACACCACCAATGACCAGGGACCAGATCGGGGCTCAGGTACGTTGTACACAGCACTTCCCGCTGCATACTCTGAGCCACACCCACCATCACAATTTTTTTCATCTCTGATTCAGCCTCTGGGGGCCCCTTGACAGGGCCCCCCCTCTGCCCAGGTGAGTGAGGAGTGGGGGGTGAAGGGGAAAAATTGATCCCCAATGTTCGAGTCCCTATTGATTCAATGGGAACCAGGTTCAGGACCTGAACCCAGACTTTGATTTAAAGTTTGGCTAACCTGAACTTTGGGGAGTTAGCTCAACATTAATTGCTAGGAACATATAGGATAGTGAAATTTTTTTATTTTTTTCGATGCCATCCACTGCCAGCACTATTCTGAAGGGTGACGCTTGGGGATATCTCAGCTGTGTGTTTTCTTTTCTTTATAAAGGGGTCACCTATCTACTTCTCACTTTTTATCGAACCCTACACCTTTTTATTGAGGTCTGCAGATTGCACTGTTGGCACTGAACTACCTACCTCTCACTTACACTCTCTGGGTGGTGTGGCACCAAGGGTTGTTGTCTTTATTACCAAAAAAAGGCTTTAACGTTAAGCTAACCCTACACCTTTTATTGGGATCTGCAGGTTGCACTATTGAAACTAAACATAGAAACATAGAAGGTTGACGGCAAAAGGAGACCATACACTCCATCTAGTCTGTCCTTATGTGTATACTGTATGTATTCTTTATCTTAGGTTAGATGTGTGCTTATCCCAGGCATGTTTAAATTCAGTGACTAAGGTGGGTTGGCATGGGTTGATGTCCTTATTACCTACCTCTCACCTACACTCTCTGGGGTTGTATAGAACCAAGGGTTGTCTTTAGTACAAAGAAAAACAATATTAAACAAGACTCTCTGCATTTCCCCATTTTCTTAAAAGGCACTCACAATGCCAAACTGTAAAGAGTCTAGCCATATGTCCATTTGGAGTGGCAGTGGCAGAACTACCAGCCCAAGGGGGGGGGGGGGGAGTTCCAGAAGGACTGGTGGACCTCTGTTTATCATCCACTCCTCATGTGTTGACCAAACAGCAAGCAGTCTGGGACTGGTTGACACAGATCTCTGACTCCACATTCAACAGAAGGCAATCATGCAGCCAGGTATCAAGTGTGTTCTTCAGACACCACCATTAAAATACTTATATACAAAAACTATGCAATAACTGCAGGAGGACCATTGTATAAGCAGTATATTCACAATGTTTAACTGTTTCTAATATAACGCTATTCCAGATGCCATGTAGTGCTTACATTAATGTAATAAAATCACATAAATAAATAAACAAGGCATCTTACCGCAGATAAGTATAAAGTACTGATGAACTGGACTGGACGACGATGACGGCTGCCAAATCCTGGTGTGCTTTGTGGACTCCCGCTTCAAATTGTAAAGGATTACTCTTTGAAGCGAGGGTCTTTGGGCAGGGGTTATCCAGTAAGATGCCTTGTTTATTTATACGTGTGATTTTATTATGTTTATAGTCTTACTATATAAGCTACAAGAGAAATCCAAATACTATTTTTGTACTAGTGTTGTAGTGCTTTGCTTAAAATTAGGGATGAGCGAATCGATCCGGACGAACCCGGATTCGATCCGAATTTCAGGAAAAATTCGATTCGGATCGAATCCGAATTTCCCCGCGATTCGATCACTCGAAGTTTTCCTTTAACATCCATTCATTTACATTTACAGGCATTCTAAGATGGCGGACGGGACATGTCTGGACATGTATCCCGCGCCAGTGCAAGCTGGGGCAGTCACATGCAGCCTATCAGCAGCCAGCAAGCCCGGTGACGTCACACAGCGGTATTTAACGGCGGCCATCTTGCTTTTCCTCATTTCTCTATTGCATTCGTGACAGACAGAACGCTGTGTAGCTGAGGCAGTTAGACAGGCTGGAGACAGGGACAGACAGGGACAGGCTGGAGACAGGCAGGAGACAGGCAGGAGACAGACAGGAGACAGACAGAAAGCCAGGGAAAGGTAGGAAAAACGGAGCTGGCTGACAGGGAGATTTTTTTTTTTTCATCCAGCCTTTGTTAGCGTTTTCAGGCTGCTTATAGTAACTAACTGTGCATATATACTGAACTGATCTTAAGTCTGCTGTGAGGCATCCCATTCTGTGACTAAAGCAGCCTCTGTTTAAGACCATATAAGCATTTGCTCTTATCATATTTGAAATTAGGCCTGATAAAGACACTTTTGCTGGCCAAAGCACTACTGGACCCTGCCAGGTCCATTCCTGCCCAGGGCATCCCATTCTGTGACTACAGCAGCCTCTGTTTAAGACCATATAAGCATTTGCTCTTATCATATTTGAAATTAGCCTGATAAAGACACTTTTGCTGGCCAAAGCACTACTGGACCCTGCCAGGTCCATTCCTGCCCAGGGCATCCCATTCTGTGACTACAGCAGCCTCTGTTTAAGACCATATAAGCATTTGCTCTTATCATATTTGAAATTAGGCCTGATAAAGACACTTTTGCTGGCCAAAGCACTACTGGACCCTGCCAGGTCCATTCCTGCCCAGGGCATCCCATTCTGTGACTAAAGCAGCCTCTGTTTAAGACCATATAAGCATTTGCTCTTATCATATTTGAAATTAGGCCTGATAAAGACACTTTTGCTGGCCAAAGCACTACTGGACCCTGCCAGGTCCATTCCTGCCCAGGGCATCCCATTCTGTGACTAAAGCAGCCTCTGTTTAAGACCATATAAGCATTTGCTCTTATCATATTTGAAATTAGGCCTGATAAAGACACTTTTGCTGGCCAAAGCACTACTGGACCCTGCCAGGTCCATTCCTGCCCAGGGCATCCCATTCTGTGACTACAGCAGCCTCTGTTTAAGACCATATAAGCATTTGCTCTTATCATATTTGAAATTAGGCCTGATAAAGACACTTTTGCTGGCCAAAGCACTACTGGACCCTGCCAGGTCCATTCCTGCCCAGGGCATCCCATTCTGTGACTAAAGCAGCCTCTGTTTAAGACCATATAAGCATTTGCTCTTATCATATTTGAAATTAGGCCTGATAAAGACACTTTTGCTGGCCAAAGCACTACTGGACCCTGCCAGGTCCATTCCTGCCCAGGGCATCCCATTCTGTGACTACAGCAGCCTCTGTTTAAGACCATATAAGCATTTGCTCTTATCATATTTGAAATTAGCCTGATAAAGACACTTTTGCTGGCCAAAGCACTACTGGACCCTGCCAGGTCCATTCCTGCCCAGGGCATCCCATTCTGTGACTACAGCAGCCTCTGTTTAAGACCATATAAGCATTTGCTCTTATCATATTTGAAATTAGCCTGATAAAGACACTTTTGCTGGCCAAAGCACTACTGGACCCTGCCAGGTCCATTCCTGCCCAGGGCATCCCATTCTGTGACTAAAGCAGCCTCTGTTTAAGACCATATAAGCATTTGCTCTTATCATATTTGAAATTAGGCCTGATAAAGACACTTTTGCTGGCCAAAGCACTACTGGACCCTGCCAGGTCCATTCCTGCCCAGGGCATCCCATTCTGTGACTACAGCAGCCTCTGTTTAAGACCATATAAGCATTTGCTCTTATCATATTTGAAATTAGGCCTGATAAAGACACTTTTGCTGGCCAAAGCACTACTGGACCCTGCCAGGTCCATTCCTGCCCAGGGCATCCCATTCTGTGACTAAAGCAGCCTCTGTTTAAGACCATATAAGCATTTGCTCTTATCATATTTGAAATTAGGCCTGATAAAGACACTTTTGCTGGCCAAAGCACTACTGGACCCTGCCAGGTCCATTCCTGTTGGGGCATCCCATTCTGTGACTACAGCAGCCTCTGTTTAAGACCATATAAGCATTTGCTCTTATCATATTTGAAATTAGCCTGATAAAGACACTTTTGCTGGCCAAAGCACTACTGGACCCTGCCAGGTCCATTCCTGCCCAGGGCATCCCATTCTGTGACTAAAGCAGCCTCTGTTTAAGACCATATAAGCATTTGCTCTTATCATATTTGAAATTAGGCCTGATAAAGACACTTTTGCTGGCCAAAGCACTACTGGACCCTGCCAGGTCGATTCCTGTTGGGGCATCCCATTCTGTGACTACAGCAGCCTCTGTTTAAGACCATATAAGCATTTGCTCTTATCATATTTGAAATTAGCCTGATAAAGACACTTTTGCTGGCCAAAGCACTACTGGACCCTGCCAGGTCCATTCCTGCCCAGGGCATCCCATTCTGTGACTACAGCAGCCTCTGTTTAAGACCATATAAGCATTTGCTCTTATCATATTTGAAATTAGCCTGATAAAGACACTTTTGCTGGCCAAAGCACTACTGGACCCTGCCAGGTCCATTCCTGCCCAGGGCATCCCATTCTGTGACTACAGCAGCCTCTGTTTAAGACCATATAAGCATTTGCTCTTATCATATTTGAAATTAGGCCTGATAAAGACACTTTTGCTGGCCAAAGCACTACTGGACCCTGCCAGGTCCATTCCTGCCCAGGGCATCCCATTCTGTGACTAAAGCAGCCTCTGTTTAAGACCATATAAGCATTTGCTCTTATCATATTTGAAATTAGGCCTGATAAAGACACTTTTGCTGGCCAAAGCACTACTGGACCCTGCCAGGTCCATTCCTGCCCAGGGCATCCCATTCTGTGACTAAAGCAGCCTCTGTTTAAGACCATATAAGCATTTGCTCTTATCATATTTGAAATTAGGCCTGATAAAGACACTTTTGCTGGCCAAAGCACTACTGGACCCTGCCAGGTCGATTCCTGTTGGGGCATCCCATTCTGTGACTACAGCAGCCTCTGTTTAAGACCATATAAGCATTTGCTCTTATCATATTTGAAATTAGGCCTGATAAAGACACTTTTGCTGGCCAAAGCACTACTGGACCCTGCCAGGTCCATTCCTGCCCAGGGCATCCCATTCTGTGACTAAAGCAGCCTCTGTTTAAGACCATATAAGCATTTGCTCTTATCATATTTGAAATTAGGCCTGATAAAGACACTTTTGCTGGCCAAAGCACTACTGGACCCTGCCAGGTCCATTCCTGCCCAGGGCATCCCATTCTGTGACTAAAGCAGCCTCTGTTTAAGACCATATAAGCATTTGCTCTTATCATATTTGAAATTAGGCCTGATAAAGACACTTTTGCTGGCCAAAGCACTACTGGACCCTGCCAGGTCCATTCCTGTTGGGGCATCCCATTCTGTGACTACAGCAGCCTCTGTTTAAGACCATATAAGCATTTGCTCTTATCATATTTGAAATTAGCCTGATAAAGACACTTTTGCTGGCCAAAGCACTACTGGACCCTGCCAGGTCCATTCCTGCCCAGGGCATCCCATTCTGTGACTAAAGCAGCCTCTGTTTAAGACCATATAAGCATTTGCTCTTATCATATTTGAAATTAGGCCTGATAAAGACACTTTTGCTGGCCAAAGCACTACTGGACCCTGCCAGGTCGATTCCTGTTGGGGCATCCCATTCTGTGACTACAGCAGCCTCTGTTTAAGACCATATAAGCATTTGCTCTTATCATATTTGAAATTAGGCCTGATAAAGACACTTTTGCTGGGCATAGCACAACTTGTCCCTGCCAGGTGTATTTACTGCTGGTTTTTAGGGCATCCCATTCTGTGACTACACCAGCCTCTATTTAAGAACCTAACCATTTGCACCTATTCTAATTGAAATTAGGCATGATAAAGACACTTTTGCTGTGCATAGTCTTACTGCTGCCTGCCAGGTGCTCTCTGGTTTTTGGGACATCCCATTCTGTAACATACCATTAGCCTCTGCATTTACTGTAAGCTGCACAGTTATTTAAAGAAATTTGGCCTGTATGAGCCTGCTAACACACTGCTGCTGTGTGCATATATACTGATCTCAAGTCAGCTTTGGGGCATCCCATTCTGTAACATACCATTAGCCTCTGCATTTACTGTAAGCTGCACAGTTATTTAAAGAAATTTGGCCTGTATGAGCCTGCTAACACACTGCTGCTGTGTGCATATATACTGATCTCAAGTCAGCTTTGGGGCATCCCATTCTGTAACATACCATTAGCCTCTGCATTTACTGTAAGCTGCACATTTATTTAAAGAAATTTGGCCTGTATGAGCCTGCTAACACACTGCTGCTGTGTGCATATATACTGATCTCAAGTCTGCTTGGGGCATCCCATTCTGTAACATAACATAACCTACCTACCATACTAAGCAGCTCTCTTATTTAAACTAAGCAGGCCTCTTGGAGGCTGAGTGTCCACTTTTGGGTGTGCATTTATATTCGGTTTCATATACAGTGGGGTATCCCAATTTGTAAGATAACCTACCCCAACCATGTAAACTAAATAGGCCTGTTGCAGCCTGAGTTTCTCTGCTTGCGTATGGCCTGCATTACAATCTGTCTCTTTCAATGACACTGCTGCCTGGGGTATCCCAATTTGTAAGATAACCTACCCCAAGCATGTAAACTAAAGGTTACGTCCTTCCAGAAGGAAAACTTATCCTGAACACTATTTTTGTTAGGGGCATTGACCTTTGGATTGATCGGCATGAAATTAATTTTTTTTTTTCAAAGTATGGCGCTGTGAAGAAGGTCAAAATGATGTCTCATACTTGGATTATTGTTACTTTTTGTTCAGCTTGAAATATAACAGGCCACACGGGCATCCCAAGGCACATGCTATTTTAAACCTATCTGTTATACAACATAAGCGTTGATCAGGCTACTTCAGTTTGCACTTGTTTTTGACTGATTTTAATAAACCAGGCCGCAGGGCACCCCAAAGCTGCACCTTGCACCCTATCTGGTATACAACATAAGCGTTGATCAGCATCAGCTTCATTAAGCTACTTCAGTTTGCACTTCCTTTTTGACTGCTTTCATTTAACCAGGCCGCAGGGCACCCCAAAGCTGCACCTTGCACCCTACCTGTTTATACTAAATAAGCATCTACAGCCTCAGCTTTATTAAGTTATTGCATTTTGAATTTGTTTTGGTCTGCTTTAAATACACCAGGCCGCAGGGCATCCCAAACCTGCATGTTGCACCCCATCTGTTATACTAAATAAGCGTTGATCAGCATCAGCTTTATTAAGCTATTGCATTTTGCATTGGTTTTTGTACTGCTGCCAAAACACTAGCCCATATGGGCATCCCAAACCAGCACATGTCACCCTATCTGTTATACTAAATAAGCTTCTACAGGCCCTTTTTTTATTTATTTATTTTTATTTATATAGAGCTGCAATAGCTTATATTGTGAGGTTAATTTGCCATTTTGCAGCATAATATAGAGCAGCCCCTGTGTAAATCTGAGGGGCAATAGCTTATATAGTGAGGTAAATTTGCCATTTTGCTTCGTTATATAGAGCAGCCCAGTTGCCATCTAAATCAACTACTGTCCGGCCAGTACAGCTTTTCCAGGGCAAACTCTGCTAGTTGCGGGCACAAGTCAAGTTTGGCTTCCCAGCAAATCCAGTGGATCTTGAAGGTGTGTTGGCATGGTCATGTCAAGGTATGACATGACCTGCTGTTTGAGGTCCAGCTCCAGGTCTTCCTGCTGCTCATGAGTAGACTCACTATGCGGGTGTAGAAAGCTACTCACTAGCGACTGAAGACTGAGGCTGCTGCTGATGGAGCTGCTGCTGCTGCTCCTTCCACCCCCCCAGCAGCCATGGCAGTGGAAGGTGATCGCAGACTTCCCCCCGAGTCAGACCTGCGGGAGTATGGGCCATGGCGCAGATAGACATCGCCCAACTGACTACGTGGGATGTCTCTGTAGTAGGTCAGTTTGTCCTCCCTCTCAGTGGGCGTAAAAAATGCCCCCATTTTGTGCCGGAAGCGAGGGTCCAATAAGTTGGAGAGCCAGAAGTCTTCCCGCTGACAAATGGAGACAATTCTGCGCTCACTAGTACGCATGCATGTGAGCATGCATCGTGCCATTTGTGCAAGTGACTCGGAGGGACTACCTGTCTCCATCTCCACTGTAAACTGCCATGGTGTGTCTGGGTCCTCTGTCTCGCCTTACTCACAACCCTCTAGCTCCTGTGGCTGCTCCTGCTCCTCCTCTCCTGTCAGATGACTAGATAAAATGGTCATTTTGTGAAACCTAAACTGTGGTTTGCTGTGCCCCACCCCCTCCTCCTCCTCCACTTCAGCCCCCACAGGCTTCATGTGGCTGTGAAATGTATGTGCCATGTCTCCAGTGCCCTGACCAGCCATGCTTTCCAACATGTGTTGTAGTACATGAAGCAGTGGAATCTCATCGTTCATCTCATAGTCCTGGCAACTGACTAATAATGTAGCTTCCTCAAAGGGCCTGAGCAAACGGTCGGTGTCACGTATGAGCTGCCAATGGTTTACATTGAATTTACACAGGGGTGTCCCCCTATCCGTTTGGATCATCCAGAAATCCGTGATGGCTTTTCTCTGTTCCTATAGTGCAGTGGTCCTCAACCCTGTCCTCAAGGCCCACCAACATGTCATGTTTTTTGGATCTCCAAATAGCCAGCTCTATTGCTCTGCAGCTGCACTAATTACTCCACCTGAGCATCTTTGTGGAGATCTGCAAAGCCTGGCCTGTTGGTGGGCCTTGAGGACAGGGTTGGGGACCACTGCTATAGTGGATCCTGCATATGGAGGGTGGAATTCCAACGGGTGGAAACATCGCAAATCAGACTATGGTGGGGTACACCGTTGTGACGCTGAGGCTCAATAAGGTTGTGCTTGGTGGTGTAGGAGTGCCAGAAGTGCATGCTAACTTTCTTTCCTGTTGTTCGGATGTCTTTCAGATGGGGGCAAGACTTCAAAACTAGACTGAACACGTGTGCCATGTCAGGACGCATGACTCTGGCTTCCTTGTCGCAGCGCAAACAAGATGTTCTTCCAAGTGTCAGTCACCATGGGTCCAAATTTGCAGTTTTCGTGGATTAAGCAATGCTTCCATGGATTGAGTTCTCATTTTTAGTAGTTCCTCCCATGTGTGACTCTGATGGTCAAGGAAAACCATGTGAAGAACAGCGTGAAACCACAATCACCAAGGGGGCCTAAAAGGATATATATTGTCCACCATGAGTCTATAGTTACAGCTCCAGGCGTAGACAACACTGTGCACTTTGGTACACACTGACAGGCTAAAGGACTGGCCCACCTTCTGTTCAACAACCATGCCATGTGACTCTCCACCTCGGCTCGGCACAAGCCATCAGTTCTCTGAAAGGTCCACCACTGGGTAATGCAGCAGGCTGGACTTATGGTGACGCTGTCTGAGAGGAGAAATCCCTCAGACATCAAGATTAAAAATTCCAAGAATTTTTGAGGGCTAATTATTCAGAGGCAAATGATAGCTAGTTGTTTCTGATTTAATTGCAAGGTGGAAACACACCCTCAAACAAAACTTCACTTTCGCAATACTATTGCATTTGTCTATTCATAATTTTATGTATATACACTAACTAACCTACTTTTTCTCCACAGGATGCTGCATGGAACACTGCCACATCGCTGAGTAGCTGATTTTTCCTACCAACAGTCCGCAATAATTCGCTGCTGCTGCCGCCGCCACCGCCGCAGACTCCAGGGACCCTCTTCCACTACCTCGGCTTGCAACACCTCCTCCCACGACACTCTCCTCATCACTAATTGCCGGATAGTGGAAGAAGAGGCGAGTGTCTCCTCCACTTCTTGGCTGGGCAGTAGCTGCTGAATTTTATGATTATCAGATCTTGGATATCAGATCAATGGATAGTGGAGCTGAACCCAAAGCATAACAGACAGACAGTTGACTGGGGGTGTCAGATGCCACTTGTGATGCAGTGGACTGCTTTTGCAGCACTTCGAGACAAAGTTGCTTCATTGGCTGACACAATGACTGGTAAAGCTGTGGAACATATGGTTGAAAAGCAAGAATAACCATTTGTTTTTATATGAAAAAGACCCTGGTTTATACAGACTTTTTTTTTCCAGAGACTGCCCTGCGTGGAAATGAATGGCGCATGGATCAGCCAAGCTTTCCTCCCAACAATGCCTGATGTATTCCAGTAGATTGATGACGGGGCCAGACCAAGAAAGATGGATCGTGCAAAACAGATTTAAGGCGCTGCTCTCCAGTTACAGACATTCCTCCGCATCGGACCACAAGTAAGTATTGATAAAAAATCCTTTACGTTACTCTTACTTTTTATTAATATTCTTCGGATAAGACGGATCAGACATGATTCCAGATTAAAAATTCCAAGAATTTTTGAGGGCTAATTAGTCAGAGGCAATGATACCTTCTTGTTTCTGATTTAATTAAAAGGTGGAAACACACCCTCAAACAAAACTTCACTTTGGCAAACTTTTGCATTTGTTTATTCATAATTTTATGTAGATATTACTAACTAAGCTACTTTTTCTCCACATGACTCTCCACAGGGTGTGATTCATCCAATTTTTGGGCTCCTGAGGCCAACCCCAGGGTCTGTTTAAAGTAATGTTTGGGCTCCTGCTGCTGCTGCCAACTCCAGGGTGTGATTCATCCAATTTTTGGGCTCCTGAGGCCAACCCCAGGGTCTCTTTAAAGTAATGTTTGGGCTCCTGCTGCTGCTGCTGCCAACTCCAGGGTGTGATTCATCCAATTTTTGGGCTACTGAAGCCAACTCCAGTGTCTCTTTAAAGTAATATTTGGGCTCCTGCTGCTGCCAACTCCAGGGTGTGATTCATCCAATTTTTGGGCTCCTGAGGCCAACCCCAGGGTCTGTTTAAAGTAATGTTTGGGCTCCTGCTGCTGCTGCCAACTCCAGGGTGTGATTCATCCAATTTTTGGGCTCCTGAAGCCAACCCCAGTGTCTCTTTAAAGTAATATTTGGGCTCCTGCTGCTGCTGCCAACTCCAGGGTGTGATTCATCCAATTTTTGGGCTACTGAAGCCAACTCCAGTGTCTCTTTAAAGTAATATTTGGGCTCCTGCTGCTGCTGCTGCCAACTCCAGGGTGTGATTCATCCAATTTTTGGGCTCCTGAAGCCAACCCCAGTGTCTCTTTAAAGTAATATTTGGGCTCCTGCTGCTGCTGCCAACTCCAGGGTGTGATTCATCCAATTTTTGGGCTACTGAAGCCAACTCCAGTGTCTCTTTAAAGTAATATTTGGGCTCCTGCTGCTGCTGCCAACTCCAGGGTGTGATTCATCCAATTTTTTGGCTCCTGAGGCCAACTCCAGTGTATATTTGGGCTCCTGCTGCTGCTGCTGCCAACTTCTGCCAACTCCAGGGTGTGATTCATCCAATTTTTGGGCTCCTGAAGCCAACTCCAGTGTATATTTGGGCTCCTGCTGCTGCTGCTGCCAACTCCAGGGTGTGATTCATCCAATTGTTGGGCTCCTGAAGCCAACCCCAGGGTCTCTTTAAAGTAATGTTTGGGCTCCTGCTGCTGCTGCTGCCAACTTCTGCCAACTCCAGGGTGTGATTCATCCAATTTTTGGGCTCCTGAGGCCAACTCCAGTGTATATTTGGGCTCCTGCTGCTGCTGCTGCCAACTTCTGCCAACTCCAGGGTGTGATTCATCCAATTTTTGGGCTCCTGAGGCCAACTCCAGTGTATATTTGGGCTCCTGCTGCTGCTACTGTCAACTCCTGCCAACTCCAGGGTGTGATTCATCCAATTTTTGGGCTCCTGAGGCCAACTCCAGTGTATATTTGGGCTCCTGCTGCTGCTGCTGCCAACTTCTGCCAACTCCAGGGTGTGATTCATCCAATTTTTGGGCTCCTGAGGCCAACTCC
This sequence comes from Gastrophryne carolinensis, assembly GCA_027917425.1. Lineage (NCBI taxonomy): Eukaryota > Metazoa > Chordata > Amphibia > Anura > Microhylidae > Gastrophryne > Gastrophryne carolinensis. The sequence goes on from CM051234.1 coordinate 223,184,140, forward strand.
AGTGTATATTTGGGCTCCTGCTGCTGCTACTGTCAACTCCTGCCAACTCCAGGGTGTGATTCATCCAATTTTTGGGCTCCTGAGGCCAACTCCAGTGTATATTTGGGCTCCTGCTGCTGCTGCTGCCAACTTCTGCCAACTCCAGGGTGTGATTCATCCAATTTTTGGGCTCCTGAGGCCAACTCCAGTGTATATTTGGGCTCCTGCTGCTGCTGCTGCCAACTTCTGCCAACTCCAGGGTGTGATTCATCCAATTTTTGGGCTCCTGAGGCCAACTCCAGTGTATATTTGGGCTCCTGCTGCTGCTACTGTCAACTCCTGCCAACTCCAGGGTGTGATTCATCCAATTTTTGGGCTCCTGAGGCCAACTCCAGTGTATATTTGGGCTCCTGCTGCTGCTGCTGCCAACTTCTGCCAACTCCAGGGTGTGATTCATCCAATTTTTGGGCTCCTGAGGCCAACTCCAGTGTATATTTGGGCTCCTGCTGCTGCTGCTACTGTCAACTCCTGCCAACTCCAGGGTGTGATTCATCCAATTTTTGGGCTCCTGAGGCCAACTCCAGTGTATATTTGGGCTCCTGCTGCTGCTGCTGCCAACTTCTGCCAACTCCAGGGTGTGATTCATCCAATTTTTGGGCTCCTGAAGCCAACTCCAGTGTATATTTGGGCTCCTGCTGCTGCTGCTGCTGCCAACTTCTGCCAACTCCAGGGTGTGATTCATCCAATTTTTGGGCTCCTGAGGCCAACTCCAGTGTATATTTGGGCTCCTTCTGCCCCTCATAGTGATGCCACTTCAACTCTCTGCAATTGTGCCGCTCTGCGATTCTATTAGCGATGCCTCTGATCTGCATGTGATATTTCTTCAAAGTATTATTTAACTAACCCAGCACGCATCCTGTGCGTGTTACAGCAAGGCTGAATGGTTTACAACCCTATTGAGGCTGTAGGAGGCTCAGAAATAGCCGTTTTTAATAGCGATTCGTCGCGAATTTATTCGGGTCGAAACGATTTTTGTCGGAAAATTCGGCGAATCAGTCGAATCGAATTTTTCAAAAGTTCGCTCATCTCTACTTAAAATGGTTCCATAAAATCCACGCCTAGGGGACATCTCAATTTATGTGAAACCATGCAGGTTGGTATATTTTTACCTTGCCATCAAGTCCATGGCAGGCTTCAGCAGCACCTCTTGCATCTTCTTTGGGCTGCCCGCTACCAAGCCCACTGCAGCTGAATGGCTTGTGTAGCTACGTACATACAAGTAGCAACGCTCCCATTCAGCTGCACATTTTTATGTATACGTGGCCAGAGAAGCTGATTGGAGCAGAAACCTGCTTGGAATATGGGAACAGTGGGGCATTCTAAATCAGGATGTCCCAGAGAGATGGACCAAAACCTGTGATAATGAAAATCACAGGTTATGTTTTACTTTAATCAAGTTTGCATCATCCTTAGAAACTAAAAAAGAGTGTTATTGCTTTTTCACATTTGCTGTTTTTTTATATACTTGGAACTGTTCACTGCACGGAGGTGTAGGAACAATATTGCCCTTGCTTTGATGTTCTTTGGGTGAACTAGTTGCTGTTTATTGGCAAGTCAAAAGTTAAAAAATAAATACCAGTAACTTACCTTACATTGAGTCCCTTCAGCACTCTCCTTCCCTCTATGTCAGTCTACTTAATGAGTAAATCACTTCCACATTCAGCTTTCAGTCTCCACCCCGCTGACCTGGTCCTTCAATCAACCTTTAGTGGGCCAAGAACAGAAACACCCCCACTACCTCCCCAGACATCCTGATTAGCTGCCTCTCTCTGCAGCTTTGAAACCCTGCCCCCCTCTCTGGTCACACTATGTACTGGCAGGCTGGAGACACTCTTAGTCAGCAGCATCTTTCATTCTCTTTTTCTGGTTACACTAGCCCCTCGATTCAAAGAGCAAAAGTTAATTGATTTCGGATCGAAAATCGTAAGTTTGGGTGGGTGTTAGTAATTTTTTCCTTTTTTTTGGCCATTTCGTATTCGCACGATCGTTCGCGCATAGACGTATATGAACATACGCTTTTCGGACGTCAATCGTATATTTTGCGTTAGTTCGTGTGTTTTTCCCGTCAAAATCGTATTTTTTAGGTCCGATCCTATTTTTTACGTGCTTCACATGGGCTTGCGACCAATTCAGAGAGGTGATTGCTAATTGTTTTGAAGGCCATTAAAGAGCTGCTTCCCGAAATGTTTGCCGGCAGCTATTTGGCCTCGGGAGTAGGATGGAGAGGAGCGAGTTTGTGGCACATCAAGGGCTTATGCTTTTTGGCATCGATTTGATCCGGATGTCTGAGAGCAGATTGCCCCTGCGTCGTCGCATGAACATCGATAGCATGAATGATGTTGAGCTGTTTGAGCTGACCAGGCTTAATCGCGCTTCCCTCCATAAATTATATAGTGAGCTGCGGCCATGGTTAGCCCGCACCACAAGGAAGGGGCATGCAATTTCAGGTATGACCAAGATGCTTGGCTGCCTGCAATTTTTGGCGAACGGCTCGTTCCAGAGGCTGGGTGCCCTCTCCGTGGGGATGTCCCAGCCTACGCTGAGCCGCGCACTCTCTAAATTTTTGGAAGGCATGGCTGCCATAACTCCCAAATATATTTTTTTCCCGGATGATATGGCAGCCAGAAACGCCATTAAGCTTGGTTTTTATAATGTGGCCGACATGCCCAACGTCATTGGTGCTGTTGACTGCACACATGTGGCACTCGTACCTAGGGCATCCGACGAATATATATATAGGTATATATTTTTGGTTTTGGTTATTATGGGGCCCAACGTGTAATGTAACCTATTTTCCTTGGCGGCAGCATATTTTTGTTTGGCCTTTTGTGTACATGCCTTATTTAGGCTTCTCATTTGTTGTTTGAAATTGTGTGCAGACATGTTTTTTTTTCTAAATGTTTTTTGCCCTTATCACTTACCCTTTTTTTTTTGTTTTTGCCTTAAGGAATCGAAAAATGGGACACTCCCTTAATGTCCAGGCCGTGGTGGGGCCGGACATGCGTTTCCTGAGTGTCCTTGCCGGCTACCCTGGATCGTCACACGACTCCTATATCCTGAGACGATCTGGTTTGTTTAGGCGATTTGAGTCTGGGGAATTTTCGGGTGCATGGCTGCTTGGTAAGTGTGTCCTATTTTTGGTTAGTGATATTTCCCAGGAATCTGTATTGTTTGCCTATTTTAGCTTTATAATTCTTGTCAGAAACACGAACCAGCATTTTTTGGGGGGGGCTTTTGTGGATTGTATTTTGTTTTTCAACAAAACGCTTGGCTCACTTTGTGCTTCAGAATTTTTTAACTTTGGTTAGGATGTCTGTAACTTCCATGTCCAAAAATATATTGGGTAGCAGATTGTCCCGAAGTATCTGCTAGTTTTTTGTCCTTTTGTAGTATTGGTCTTGCAAGGCCAAAGTGGACTTAAACTGCATACAGTGCATTCTTTATCGAAATGGTGTGGGCCCCTCAGCAGCATGCTAATTGTAACATTTGCGAAACCCGAAAAAAAAACATATTTCTAAAAAGCCTTGTCCGTGCAGATGTTTTATCATTCTTGGCTTTATTTAAGCTGCATTTTTAGTTATGTACTACATTTGGCCCAATAGTGTTTTTTCTAATGTGCCCTGGGTGTCTTTTTTGGCCCTTTAGCTTACCTCATTTTGATATATGTCAAATTGTTTGTGTTTGTTGTCTTGCAATGTGTTAATGTTTTGTATTTAATTGTCTTGTTAAGGTGATTCCGGTTACCCACTTCTCCCCTGGCTCATGCCGCCTGTGCTGCGGCCCCAGGATGCCTCTCAGGAAGCCTACAATCGTGCGCACCGCAAGACCAGGGCTGTTGTTGAGAGGGCATTTGGACTGTTGAAGACACGTTTTGTTGTTTGGACCATACCGGGGGCGCCCTGCAATATGCTCCTAACAAAGTGATAGACATCATAATGGCATGTGCTGTTCTGCATAATTTTGCCATTCAAGAACGTGTCCCCCGTTATGTTGATGTTCTGCCCTCTACAGCCCGAGAAGATGATGTTGACAATTATGTTGGCCCACCCAGTGAGTCTGGCCAATCAGTGAGAGCAAATTTGATCTTGCAGCATTTTAGTTAAAGCCTTTTTTTGGCTTCCCATTCTGTGTGTGTGTATTTGCCTTTTTTTTCAAATATTTGTTTGCCCGTAATGTGGCATTACCTTAAATAAATACACAATTTCCCTTAATTGTTGCCTAATGTTTTTCCTGGTGTTTACTTAGATTGATCTTTGCATTTTTACACCTCTTAACCAAAAATGTATCTGCTTTAGCCCAAAGTGATGTTAAATGTGTTTCAACTCAAAACGCTACAAGTATTGTAAGTGTGAAATTTTTTTACTTTTTGCACTTTGATTGGTGGTGCATAACAAATAGAAATCCACATCCAACTGTGGCTCCAAAAGCAAGAAGTTATTAACATTAAATCTACCACATCTACACCTGGAAGTGAGTGGCACAACCAAACAAGGACACCCAGTCCAAAGGCCAGCCTAGTCCAGTCATTAATATTGCCTGTGCCAAGGGATATTTGGGCATGGCCATAATGTCACACAAACATGTCTGCAAACAGGAGGAGCACAAACCAAACAAATGTCAAAAGCCATAATTGGCACATGAGAGTTGCCAACTAGACTGCACATAGACCTATGGCATTGGCTAGTGGCCTTAATCATTACTCTAAGGAGCTCTATGGGAGCAAATACAAAACACAACCTGCATGCGAAACACAAAATGGATTGTTCGAAACATCAAACGACAAGTAAATACAGTGGGGGGGGAAGAGAAAAGATGTCCCACACATTCATGGATTAATAGGGTGGCTGCCCATAAAACCCAGGTGGAGGTCCGTGGGGATGGGACCTAACCTGGGCCATGGTTGCATTGTTAATTTGCAACTGCTCCATAATGTTTCTCTGCATATTGGTCATCTCAGCCATGGCTGACTGGATGCCATTACTTGCATTGACCATGTTGCTGTTGAGGGTCCGAAACTCCGCGAGGATGCCCTGTAAGGTGTTAGTTAGGTTGACCATATCGGCATGCCTTTCCTCCCGCTCAGTTTGGAGCTGTGCCTCAAAAGAGTCCCTCTCCTGGTTCCATAAATCAAGCAGGGCACTGTGCCTCCCCTGGGAAATTGTGCGGCGTAATGGAGTCCGCCGCACAATTACCCTGGCTCTTGGGCGTGCCCTGCCGCGTTGTCTCGTCCCCTCAACAGCAACAGGCATGCTTGGCAAATCCTCAGCAGCAGAGTGAACACTGGGGACTGTTGTCTCAGTCTCCCCATGTGCATGCACAATGGATGCAGATTCACTCTGCTGCTGAGGATTGGCCAGAGAAACATTAGGGAGCAGTTGCAGATTGGGACCCAGGGGGAGGTCATCGGACGTGGCCAGCAGGGATACATCATCTTCCTCCATTTCCTGGATCTCTTCCATGAGTGTGTGGGTCTGTAGGGACATAGAAAAAAAATGTTTAAGTTGGCGTCCCAAATTAGGATTACATCAGTTTAACACATGCTTAAGCACTTGGTAGTATTTTTGGTACTAAATAAACTTACCGGAAAACTCGGATCTGGGCTCCTATGCTGTACGGACCTGGTAGGCATAATCAAACTGGGGGGTGAGTTTACCCTTGCTGAGGGGTCATGCTGGGCTGAAGAAGAGAAAACAAAACAAGGTAAACACACACATAAGCATTGTTTTGGTAGGTAATAAAACAAGCCACTATTTGGAATCTTAAGCAACTCTACAGCAACGGGGACGATTGGTAAAATACACTCAATTTAAGATATGTGCAATGGATCGAGTAAACTGCTAACTGACCTCAGTTCGAAGTCAGGAAGTGTACCCAGTCAGCATACAACTTGCAGAGCAACTATTTTGAGTTTGACTACCATTCTCTAGGTCAGGGGTACTCAACCACTTCTTGTAAAGGTCCATTTAAAGGTATCCGGTGAGAGGTGAAGGTCCGGGCATGGGGCTGTCGCAGGGGGTGTCTAGTTAGAAATCAGCACACTGGGGGAGGGGCTATAGATTGGCAAGTGCAAACTAATAAAGGCTGCTTGCCCTTGCTGGGCTGGATGGGGCAGAGCTGAGGGGACAGGGATTGGATGGATAAAGCTGGGAGGACAGGAATGGATGGTGATGGGATGGATGGAGCAAATCTGTTAGGAATGGATGGGGCTGATCTGGGGGGGGGGCGAGATGGTGGGACAGGGGCAGATGGGGCAGAGCTGGGGCAGCGGGACAGGATTGGACAAAGAGAATGATGCACCAAGTTAGTGTGTACCTTGCAATGCCACTTCCTGTGCAGTACTTCATATTGCAATGCTAGGTTTCAGGGAGCCATGACATTGGCCGGGAGACTAAGCACTACATCGCCGATCAAGGGGGCAGCTCTGAGCACGTCAACACAGAAGTAACTGAGTGCAGGGCTGTCTGGGCAGGGGTCCGGGAATCTGGTGCCAAGGTCCGCATTCGGACCCCGGTCCGCCAGTTGAGTATCGCTGCTCTAGGTCAGATATGTTTGGGGGTCTTGAATTAAATTGTTACCTCAAACACAACTCACACAACAAATAGCCAACACATCCCTAATGATGTGTGTTTTGTGATTGAGTCCAAATATATCACTTTTCTTCATAAACTTCGTTACTTCACACATAATTAGTGTTAATTGTTATTTTACATAATGTATGTGGTCCGAAATGTGTGATTCACACGGACCAAAACAGGACACAAACAGGCACAGTAGTGCGAGGCCAAGCAAGCCACACCATAGGGCCATACCGTCATCTTGGTACTAGTGAACTTTAATTTACTTTGCAAACAGGCAAACATGCAGATTAAGAGTACTCACCTTGTGTACGGGTCGGTGAGTCTGTGTCCCTTAGACCCGCATGGCCACCGACCGCGACAGGATGGAGAAGGCCCAGCACAATCTCCTCAGCAGGTGTAAACTCCAGTTTTGTTGGAAAGCCACCTCCAGTTTTCATGCTGAAATGAAAAAATAGTTTGGTACCCAGAAAAGGTGCATACAGTACGCCCTAATCATTACATTTGGATACATCATTTATTTACCTGTAATTATGCCTTTTAATTTCTTTTTGCCGTACAGCATATTTGAGATCCGAAATTTTCTTCTGGATTTGGGCCACATCTTTCCTCTCTTCCCCCGCTGCATTTACTTGTCGTAGGATGGTTTCGAACAATTCCATCTTGCGCTGCTTAGTGGTGTGTTTTGATTTGCTCCCATAGAGCTCGTCATAGTATAATGTAAGGCCACTAGCCAATGCCATATTTTGGTCATGGGAGAATCTCCCACTCAAATGTCCGCGCCGCAATGTGCGGACAGATGGTTGGCTTGGGTGCTCCTCCATGTGTGCAGACACATGTGGTGACATTATGGCCTGGGGCTGTGTAGGGGAATGGAAGGATTGCTGGCTTCCCAATGACTGGACTGGACTGGCCAAGGGACTGGGTGTTCTTGCGTGGCTGGCCACCGAACTTCCAGGTGTAGATGTGGTCCGGATGATGTCCATTCTTGGGCCTCTTGGGGGGCTATGTGCCCGGCTGGTGCCAGGTCTGGGGCTAGGTGCCCGGCTGGTGCCAGGTCTTGGGCTTCGGGCCCTGCTGCGCAGCCTTGATGGGCTTCGGGCCCTGCTGCGGGGCCTGGATGGTCTTCGGGGCCTGCTGCGGGGCCTTGATGGGCTTCGGGCCCTGCTGTGGTGCCTTGATGGGCTTCGGGCCCTGCTGTGGTGCCATGATGGGCTTCTGGCCCTGCTGCGGGGCCTGGATGGTCTTCTGGGCCTGCTGCGGGGCCTTGATGGGCTTCGGGCCCTGCTGTGGTGCCTTGATGGGCTTCGGGCCCTGCTGCGGTGCCATGATGGGCTTCTGGCCCTGCTGCGGGGCCTGGATGGGCTTCTGGGCCTGCTGCGGGGCCTGGGTTGGCTAAGTGCCCGGCTTGAAAGCATGGGTGGTGTGGGCTCCCTTGGGCGGCCTCTTCTGGGGGCAGAGGTGGTGGTGGCTGCTGTGGGCTGTTTTTTGGCCGCAGGGGCACGTGCCTTTGGGGCCCTTTTTTGGGAAAGGGAGGGTCCAGTGTCCCTTGGTGGGGCCGAGGTGGTACTTGCCTTCTGGGACCTTAGCTTCTTGGGGCCTTGCTGGGACCTGGTGGTTGGGCCCTCAGAGGTCTGCCTTGGCTGTGCGCATTTAGCTGCTGCCTTTTTGGGTGCCATTTTCGCAAAAAGCTCAAAGAGAATGAGCTTTGGGTGCAGGGACCTTTAAATCATGCGCCCAGCGTCTGACGCCTATGCGCACGACTACACGCTCGTACGGACGTACGTTCGTGCGGAACCAGGAAACCGCTGGGGTTTCACTTATCTGCTGCCTTGAAGAAGCATAAAGATGGCGCCCACTATCTTCACCCGTCAACAGGAAGAGATCCTCATGCTGGTAAGTGCCTTGCTCTGCCTTTTAAGCTAATACTGACTGATGTACTAAATGTAAATGATGCGGTTGGAACTAGTTTTGGGGATCTTAATGTTTTAGAACAGGCTCCTCACACTTCATCCTCAAGGGCCGAGACAGGCCACGTTTTCACCTCTCTATGCTGATGTCCTAATTAGGGCAATTGCTCTGGCTTAGCACCAGTTAATTAACCTGTGGAGTAGCGTGGCTAGCTGTCAAACCTGGCCTGTCTCGGACCTTGATGCAGATGTTTGAGGACCACTGTTTGCCTAAGACATCAAAACACAACGGCAAGCCACACACGTGGGCAAAAAGACAGAAACCGGGCCTTCAGCGTGATTGACTAAAAAGCAATAAAACCTAAAAAACGAGTACACAGCCTATGACATTTCCAAATGGGCCATTTGAAGCCAATAACTTATTAGTCTTGCCTCCACTGGCCTGAAACTCTGCTCAAGAATTTAAGAGATGCGCGCAGCCATCTGTACTCAGAAGCATCACACTTACTGAGGAGAGGTGAGTGGGATAAGGTACAGGGGGGTGGGTTATAGCTGTGCTTTGTTCAGACACAGCAGAGCTGTGGTCATGGGAAGGTCATCAGTCCAAGAATGCCGAGCAGCACACACACTTACAGTTTGCATGAACTTCCTGTTTGCAGGCTGCCTGCAAAGAAGGCATTTTACATAAGCCGACATCTTGGATGTTCAAACCATCATAACATGCCATAGATGCAGGTGGCCTGATTTGTAATGTTGGCTATCTGTATGTACATGGTGTGTGAAACATATAACATAAGACCAGACTCTGAATCAGAGTGAACGTCCGCTTTAAGGCACTCCCCAAAAATGGCTGGCACTCTAAATGTGTGTGTTAATGACATGACATTCGCAACTTGTGATGCAACACATATGGCTCTGTGTGTAAAAGTAAAAGCTCTGTGTCCATTATGTTTTTCAGATCATGCTTCAGCGCCGGTATGACTTCGCGCCCAATGTGTGCGAAAAAAGGGACATCGCCCGGGAGATCATCGCGGAAATACACCGTGTCACCAGCACCACCTTCACTCACACCCAGATAATGCAGCATTGGTCGGACCTGAAACGTCTGCACATGCCCCGGGTGCGGAGGTTTTTTGGGATCCATTTCCCAAGTAAGTACAAAGCGATTGCATGGTATATGTTCCAAATGTATGTTATGCCTTTATTTATAATGACTTTTCTTTGTTAGTGTTGGAAATGGATTTCAGAATTCGCCGCACCCGGAGGCGCACAGGCCGACCAAGTGCTGCATGATTCTGCATCTGTGAGTGAAGGTGGTGGATCTCCCGGGCGACGGACCTACCCCTCCTCTGTGGCCTCCTCAGACCAGCCCCTGGACCTTACCACAGAGGAGGGGCCCAACCGCGTGGGCGTGGAGTCATGCCCGGCCAGGCATGGGGAAGGCTCTGGTATGTCACTCTTCATGTATATACACAAAGATATACATGCAAGGCCAAAAACTAAGTGCTCCTTTACTATGTATTTCTAGATGCTTCTGGAGCGGGTGAGATAGTGGAGGAGGAGGCAGCAGAGATGCTGGAAGTTGATCCTGGCGAAGGTGAGTGATGTCAGCCAGACTGGGAGCCAGATATGTTGGGAATAGTGACTCTATACAACTAGTAACCAAATGTCACATGTTTCTCCAGGGACTTCTTCACAGCATAGCCAGGACCAAGGGCATCCTGTTGGCCCCAACCAGCCATCTGTCGGCCACCAACAAAGTAAGTAGCCATGCCATTATTCATATTTATGTGTTTTTTGCTAAGAACACACACATAACTAAAGGCCTAGCCAATGTATAGTTAACACTTTCATGTGGGCACTTCGTTAGCTTAAAGCGGACCCTAACTCGTATTAAGAGCCTAGCTAATAAGTATCCCACACACTGTACATACAGATTGCGAACATTCCAAAACAGGCTACCTGCATCTACTGCATGTTAGGAGCCTTTAAACATACAAGATGGCGGCATATGGAATGCGCCATATTTACAGGCAGCATGGCATCCAGATTTAACAAAGTAAGGTGCTGCCATGCATTGTGGGACTGCTGACCTTTCCCTGAACCCAGCTATGCTCTGTATTACCAAAGCACAACTGTAACCTGCTCCCCTGTACTTTATCCCACTCTCCTCTCCTCATTAAGTGTTATGCTTCTGAGTCCAGATGGCGGCGCAGTAATAAAAAATGCACCAAAATGTACTTTTAACGGGTGCTGAATCATTTGGAAAGAGTTTTGGATTTTCATTAAATCATGTTGAAGGTCCGGTTTAAGGAGTTTCAATACTTACCAGTGGGAAATGCATTTACTTTATCCCTTGGAAGAATGACATATGTCATGCATTTACATGTATTTGATTAACCAAAAATCTATTCCCAGCATACAAACCGGTCTGGTACTACTATTTATGTTTATTTCTCTATTGGTTACAGGGATGATCCCAAAAACCTTGGAGGCCAAAAAAAAAAGGATCAAGGAGTTGGTGGCCGAGCTGCTGGCCATACAGGCGACGTTGGGGCCAACAGAAGAAGAAGAGGAGGAGGATTAGTGCCCTTGGTCCTGGCTAATTTTGTAAAATAGTTTTAGAGTTGTTCTGTTCCCAAATTTTAAAATTTTTTTAAAAAACAAACTTTTACAATTTTAAGAGGTTTTTACAAACCCAAAGCCAAAAAAACAAAAAAGTTTTAAAATAAATTATATTTTAAGGCTTTAGAAATGTGTCATTTCTAATATGCGCCAAAAAAGACATTTACACAAACACGAAAATACATGCTTAGAAACATATAGACATATGTACATTATGTGGTTTGGGTAAGTTTTAGGGGCGTCCAAATGAAGAAGGATGCAAGCGCTAAGGGGTTTGGGTAAGTTTTATGGGCGTCCAAATGAAGAAGGATGCAAGCGCTAAGGGGTTTGGGTAAGTTTTAGGGTCCGAGAAATGAAGAAGGATGCAAGCGCTAAGGGGTTTGGGTAAGTTTTAGGGTCCGAGAAATGAAGAAGGATGCAAACGCTAAGGGGTTTGGGTAAGTTTTAGGGTCCGAGAAATGAAGAAGGATGCAAGCGCTAAGGGGTTTGGGTAAGTTTTAGGGTCCGAGAAATGAAGAAGGATGCAAGCGCTAAGGGGTTTGGGTAAGTTTTAGGGTCCGAGAAATGAAGAAGGATGCAAGCGCTAAGGGGTTTGGGTAAGTTTTAGGGTCCGAGAAATGAAGAAGGATGCAAGCGCTAAGGGGTTTGGGTAAGTTTTATGGTTCCTAAAGGTAAGTGGTAGCCTGGCGCGAGGCAGTAGTGGTGAGATTGGTAGTGTCAGATAGGGCCCACATTGGTTTGTGGAGTGTAGCTTGGATCGCGCATGCGCAAGACCTTATATACATACGAACGAACGAATATAAGAGGCCAAAAACCATTGAAAACCAGAGGCAAACGCAAGTAATTGGAAGAGGTGGACGATGGAAGCGGCCGAAAAAACAGGCTGCCGCCGCAACAAGTGATCACATCAGCCTGTTTTTTACGATTGACAACTGACTGAGGCAAGTTCGGGAGATAACATACGAACGGACGTACATTTTAGGATAGAAACGTATTTGCTTATAGAATCACTCGCAAGTTCATACGAACGCACGAGCGGACGGGAAAAATAGGATGATCGGCACCCAAATCCAAGCTGTTACATGTTTCTTTGAATCGACCCTTATATGCTGGCAGTAATAGCTAGAGGCACAACAATGCACTGATTTTCTTATTATGATAAAGCCCACAGTGTGCTTACATCACATTGCTGTTCCAACATCCCCTGTTTCTCCTCATTTTTTCTTTGCATCCTCAAAGCTCTAATACTTTTACTAACTTAGAAACTACAGGGTCTTTTTGAAAATGGATTGAAGGTTGGAACAGTGCAACATGTAGCCCGAGACAATGGGACAACAACTGGGCTTGCCTTTAGTATACCCTTAAGTTTTTGGGACACCAAAGCTACATACGGGATGATCTTATTTGCCTCTCTCAGTAGTTTTACTATACTTTTTTTTCCATACTATTGTATACTTTAACAAAGGCCCAGTCTATATATGTATGTTTAAAGCAGAATAAAACCTGGGACTTTTACTTGCCCAAATCGGGATGGCCGGCTGTGTAAAACCCACCATTTCACCCAGGAAAATTCACGTCTCCAGGTTCCAATGGTGCATGCATGGGCTTTCTTCCAATGTGACCTCATTTGACAGGCGGCTTTCATTTGCTGAATCGCTGTGGCAGGAGCAGGCACACAACACTGGGGATGCAGGGGATGCGGCAGCGCATGTTCTCTTTATTGGAAATAATGAGATCCACCTGCTGAATGAAGTAGCCATAGCAGGCAGCTCTCATTGGACAAAAGCCCGCACATGTGCCATTGGAGTGTGGAAAGGTGAATTTTTATGAGCACAAAAGTCTTAAAGGGGCCACAGCACTCAAACCAGTTAGCTTGCTGACCAGCCTACAATCTGTCTCTAAACTAGGTTAAAAACAGGGGGCTCGGTCACACACATCTGCAGAAGTATGCTTAAGCTGCACCACCAGCGCCAAGGTGCCCCTGTGAGGTGCAGTCCTAACTCTAGTACTAATTCTAGTCTCTAAGAGCCCCATTTGGGACATACAATGCAATAGATAAATTGGGAGCAGGCTTACCTGAGGTTGCCCTAAACCTCAAGTGCAAGCCATTGGGTGGAAGGGTCAAAGACCTTGCAATACAGCCTAGACCCCACACACCATGTGCTTGCACAAATTCAAAAGAAACAAAAGGGGGGTGGCAGCCGCTCAGACCACTTTATAACTAACCAGGGAGGTGCACATTAGCAGGGCAATTAGAATACAAAAGTCTTAAAGGGGCCACAGCACTCAAACCAGTTAGCTTGCTGACCAGCCTACAATCTGTCTCTAAACTAGGTTAAAAACAGGGGGCTCGGTCACACACATCTGCAGAAGTATGCTTAAGCTGCACCACCAGCGCCAAGGTGCCCCTGTGAGGTGCAGTCCTAACTCTAGTACTAATTCTAGTCTCTAAGAGCCCCATTTGGGACATACAATGCAATAGATAAATTGGGAGCAGGCTTACCTGAGGTTGCCCTAAACCTCAAGTGCAAGCCATGCAGACTTGTCAGAATTATAGAGCTTTTAGAACATGCAAATATAAGACCAAGTGGCTGCCTTGTAGGCCTGATTCATTTTAGGTTTTGAGTGAAAAAGCTCCCCTTCTTGACAGAGCTATAACAAAAAAGTAAGGATTTTATCCTCTTAGAGACTAGAATTAGTACTAGAGTTAGGACTGCACCTCACAGGGGCACCTTGGCGCTGGTGGTGCAGCTTAAGCATACTTCTGCAGATGTGTGTGACCGAGCCCCCTGTTTTTAACCTAGTTTAGTGACAGATTGTAGGCTGGTCAGCAAGCTAACTGGTTTGAGTGCTGTGGCCCCTTTAAGACTTTTGTATTCTAATTGCCCTGCTAATGTGCACCTCCCTGGTTAGTTATAAAGTGGTCTGAGCAGCTGCCACCCCCCTTTTGTTTCTTTTGAATTTTTATGAGCACCCTGGGAGTTTCACACACACGGTTCAGGATGCCAGAGGAAAAGCAAGAGGCTGGCCCTGAAATCTTTTATATTCTAGGATAGTCTCTACTGGGTTTTACTACTACTTTAAGGACTTCTTTGAGATGCTTTTATGCTAGACCCTGAACTGGTTGTGATCATCTACAGTGTGCACTGCAGTAGACCTCTATTTCCAGCCTTGCTCCAACGCTGACTCCTACTGAACAGTCCTTTGTTGTTTTTTTTCTCCTTTTTTACTACTTAGTTTGGGGAGTCCACTTAGTCGCAGATATATTTCCCTCTTACCCATTTCCGGTACGTTTTTTTGGGCAGTCAGGGATGAGATCAGGTTTTTTTTCCCCAAATCATAACATCTCATTAGTGGACTACTTTGATGTTCCCAGAATTTTAAGGTGGGAGGAATCTTCTTCTTCTAATATTTTTGTTATTACCCAGATCAGGGTTGAAGCCGCTATATCCTGGTCTGATTTTTTTGAGGTTTCTATTAATTTCAGTAAGGCATTACTTGCTTCAAAATTGGTATGTTATTTATCTCTTTCATTAATGCTTTGGTCTTTTGCCATAAGGGCTTGATGTAGCGACAGTCCCAACATAGATGTAATACTGTGGCTGGGTGTTTGCACTACCAGCAATTAAATGGTTTGAACTTGCTTTTGTAGTCAGTTATATAAAGATTCTAGCCAAGAATTTGAATGCTAAGATCTTTGGGGGTGGTGATTGGAGATACATTATAGTTGTATAGTTTTTCCGGCTCAGGCTGTGTGATTACTATATATAGGTCCTGTTCCCTTCTGTCTATGAAGCTTGGTGCTGTTCAGGAATTTGATTAGCCAGCACAATATAGTATTTTGATAATGCTTTGGGTTCTGGATCAGGATTTATTCTATTAGATAATCTGCCAGTGGCTTCCCCCTCTACCTAATTTTAAACGTTTCTTTGTTATTCTAAACTTCCTCCTATGTGAACTTGTGTTACACCGGTGTGAATAGACCCACTAAAGGATCAACGCATCCTCAGGTGAGCCCCAAGCACTGACCCAAAGCCACCCAAGGACACCAACAGGGCAGTATAGAAGATCCAAGTCTGACACAGGGTTTTTCGGTTCGACTGAAGTATTACGTGAGTTTGTTATTCATTCAGTAGTCACTTTGTTGTTTAAGTAATGCATATATAATGTGTTATAATGTGTAACAATGTGATTAAGAGTGGTCTTATATCATTTTTATATAACCAAAGGGTGGGCCCCAATATACCAAGGATACTCCGGATCGATACTGTATCTGAATTCTAACCTGGGTATAAGCTATGTACCTAAGCTAAACAAGAAAATACTGGGAGAAGGTTCCCCAGATTTTACTATTAAATAGTTCACACCACAACCTAATAATCCAATAAAACAATTTATTGTCACTGACCAAACAACACATAACAGTATAAAGTCGTAATACAGGGATTAATGTCCACCACTTTGTTGCTATGGGTATGTACAGGTACTGCTAGTACTAGAACAAAGAAAAATAAAGTGGTAGTGCTAGAAGGGGATATGAATCATATATCTAAAGTGCCAAACTTGAGAATGCATACAGCCATATATACATAAAGTGCTATCAGTAGTGCAACAATCTAAATACCTAAACATATGAAGATCAAATAGTAGAACTGCAAATAGTGCAATTGCAAAGAAAATAATGAATAAATACTCGAGCAGCAAAGGGATGGCAGGCATGCTCCCTGTGTGTCACAGACTCACTGCCTCAGGGTGAGGCCTGGTGCGGCCTATTTTAGCAGTACATTCTGGGGGAGCCTTCTCTCAGTATTCTCTCGTTTGGTAATTATTAGACTGCTTTTATTGATGTGCACAATTTATTTCTTCGGGGATAGTGCCCCCCAGAATTTCTCTCTCCGATATACCTGATATACCTAAGCTACCTAACCCAAATGACAGTGTGAAATACCCCTGAAAGAGAAAGAAAGAGTTAACTTCTTCCACTTTTTTAAATGAGTTTGCCATAACCCTTGAGACTCCCATTGAACAGCTATGTTTCTTCATATAGAACATGTTTTTGCATTTGAAGCAGGTGGTATTAAGCATAGAGCTTTATTCCTCTGGAACAGTATCAAATGGATATATGGATATATGGACTTGTAAATGTTGGATGGTGCCTTACTTGGAACAATATGTGTTTTTTTTTTACAGGTAAAAGGCAGCCAGGTAGAAATGAATTGGGGAATGAGGTGTATCTGCCTGTATCAGCTGCCAGGATTGTATTATTTGAGTTAGAAAATAAGGATTGATGAAACTGGATGCACTGGATTGGGATCCGACAACTAGGGCATAGCTGTTTAGAATTGCCGTATGGTCAGGGCCAGATTATGGGCAGGGCTCAAAGAGTACAAACTCCTGGGTTTCCAACATTTGCTGTGTCATGGGGACCATCACCACTTGTTAACTGTGGCCATCAGGAGGCTGTGTCAGGAAAGCTGCCAGTGATGGCAGGCCTGCAACAGTAAACCAGTAAATATAAGACTTACAGGTAAAGTCGCAAGGGGAGCAGCAAGTTCAGCTAGGATAGCAAATATGGGGCCAGGATTGGTAGCAGTGGGGTCAGTCTGGTGTGGGTAAGCCCTTTTCTGTATGCAGGAGGCCAGGAATGTGGACTATGTGTGGTAGAACAAAAATGCTTATAGCTTGCCCCCCGCACCCATTGAGTGAGCACAAGCTACTACTATCTCTTCAGCCATAGGGAGGAGACCTGGAGCACCAGTGGCCAAGATTAGGGCCAAGGATGACTGCAGAGGTGAAGAAGAAGAGGTTCTGAGGCTAGGGAAGCAGGGTTCTGTAGAGCGGCACAGACTAAGTGACAGATGGCAGGTGGCACAGTGGCAAGCAGGCTCAGTGGGGGCTGCCAAAATAAAAAACTGTATCTGGAGCCTCCACCAAACTTTCTGCCCAGTGGCCACACTTAATGCAGCCCAGCTTATGGTACATTGTAATTATAGATTGGGAATTCTGTGGTTGAGATGATATCTACTCTGGATAGTTTGGAAAGTGAATGGCCAGGACTTGAATTTAACTGGTTAAAAACTGAACTGCAGTTTGCAACAGGAAGGAATTGAGAAAAAAATAGATTTTACCCATTTTTGTCATCCTTCACACAGAACATTCAGGAAACCTAAAAAGTTGTATTTGGCTACCCAGACAATTCTAGCTTAAATTATATTGATTTAGTTGCCATGAAGTAACTGTAAAAGTAACTGAAATGTTTAGGTTCAATAACAGCATGTCAGCATTATTTAGGTTGGTCTTGTATATTTTGCTATATTTTGCTAATTGGCAGCTGTAAGTGAAAAAATAATCATATAACTTTAATAAGTTGTCCTTATAAAAGAAAAAACTGATAACTTTTAAACATTTATAATGGATATGATATGTCCTCTTCTGTGACTCCTCTCAATATGATCAATGACCATGTCTTTAAATATGACAATCTGCAAACAGCATGTACTCTAAAAGATGAAAATTGTATCCAAATTCTAAATAAATGAGTATATTTAACTCTACAAAAATGATAGGATCAGCTCTACCCAAAGGAATTTAATTTTGTAGCAGGATTAAGTTGATTAATACCATGTTGTCACTTGCACAGTATAAAGAGATGCACAAGTTCTGCTGACATAACAAGTCTTCACTCTAAGTCTACTTTCAGCACAACTCTGGGTTTAAATAATTAAATATATTTCAGAATTATAGTGAAAGACTACATTTTTGTACTATGGGGGTGATTTACTATGTTCGCGCACATGACACACACATGACAGACCAGCGGGTGTGTTTTTGAGCAGGCAAACACTGATGAACATGTTAAAGAGCACCTAAAATGTCTCCCAGCGAAGGTGTGACGAACACTTGGGGAACACTAAGCGAATTGCATCCTGATTTATTAACCGGTTTTATAACATCAGCCAAATTACAGATAGACAAGGTTTCCAGCGGAAAAGAAGGGGAAGATGGAAAAAAGGTAGAAAAGATGGGGAAAAGGGGAAGAAGAAAGATGAACAAGTGGAAGAAGTTTAAAAAGTGAAAAAGTGAAGGAAAGAAGGTAAAGAATGTAAAAAGTGAAGGAGGAAAAGAAGGGAAAACATGAAGGAGAAAAAGCAGAGAAAGAATAGAAAAAGTGGAGGAAAAGAAGGGAAAATGTGAAGGAGGTAAAGAAGGAAAAAGTGGAGGAAGAAAAGAAGGGTAAGAAAAGAAAAAGTGAAGGAGGAAAAGAAGGGAAAAAGTAAAGGGGGCAAAGAAGCAAAAGAGTGAATGAGGAAAAGAAGGGAAAAAAGGAGGAAAAGTAGAGAAAGAATAGAAAAAGTGAAGGAGGAAAATAAGGGAAAGGATGGAAAAGGTGAAGGAGGAAAAGAAGGGGAAAAGTGTAGGAGGTAAAGAATGGAAAAAGTGAAGGAGGAAAAGAAGAAACAAATTGAAGGAAGAAGGTAAAGAATTAAAAAATGTAGGAGGAAAAGAAGGGAAAAGGTGAAGGAGGTAAAGAAGGGAACACGTGAAGGAAGAAAAGAATGGAAAAAGTGAAGGAAGAAAAGAAGGGAAAGTATGGAAAAAGTTAAGGAGGTAAAGAAGGGAAAAAGTGAAGGAAGTAAAGCTGTGGTTGGATGAGGGCCAGGTGGTTGGGTGGGCAGCGGTTAGGTGGTCAACATGTTGGTGGGTGGTCAATGTGGAGGCAGGTGAGTGGGAAGTGGGTAGGTGGTTGGGCGGCCTGTAGATAGGTGGGTGGGTGGGCAAGCAGCAGGTGGGTAGGCGGTTGGGCAGTGGGTGAATGGTCCACGGGTTTAGGCATGTGGCAGGTAGCTGGGTAGGTGGGCGGCAGGTGGCAGGTGGGCTTTGCGTAGCTGGGTGGCTGGTAGACAGGTAGGTGGGTAGGTGGACAGGTCGGTAGGTGGACAAGTGGGCAGCAGATAGGTAGGTGGCTGGGCAGGCATGTAGGTAGGTAAGTGGGTAGGTGGTACGTAGGTGGGAGGGTGGTAGGTAGGTAAGTCTTGCAGATTAGGACATGCATCTCACAGGTGTCTCAGGTGGGCTGTCAGTGCTGCCGGTGTGGGACATCATGCAGCGTCTTCGGTGGGCTGTCAGCAGTGGCGGCATGGGACATTGTGTGGCGTCTCTAGTGGGCTGTCAGCTGCGGTGGTGGCATCTGACTTCTCAGCAGCGGCCGGCGGAAACATCTCGCGGCCGAATCACTTGGGACATCCAGCGGTGGCAGCTGCCAGCACGAAGTAAACAGTTAAAACACATTTGTTGTGGACGTGCTGGAGATGGGATCATCACTTAAGAGGTTAAATATGATTAATTTCTTTTGGTTGTAAAAACATGAATTTACATCACTGTTGTTGTTTTTTTTTACTGTATGTGAAAAAAGGGTTAATTATGAGTTTTGGAAAGAGCCATGCATAGTACTTTGGACATTACTACACCCAACATTACTCACCTGAAATACCCATCCACCAGCTCCTGCCTAGCTTGTACACCAATAAGGTTGACCTCTGATTGGCCTGCTCGGTGGCAAACCATCTCAATTTATGTCCACCCCCTCGGGAGGGGCCACTCGATGTTATATGAATTGGTTTTGCAAAATGCAGCATGCAATGATTATTTTTTAAACTTTTTCAGCGCTATCAAGCAGCTGTCGTTCATACATAAGAACCTTGCTTCGAGAAGTCTTCTCAAAGATTCGTCTTGGTTTATATTTGTGCCTGGTTTTATTTCTTCTGGGCTTCCGATACTGGACGACAAAATGGCATTATAAGCCAGGGCAACTGCTTATATCGGGCATCATCTACAATTTAGACAAGAAAACAAACATTAGTCTCAATGTAATGGTTACACAAAGAAAGTATACTTGGTAAGCTACTGTATGATCAGTTGAGGTTTTGGTTACATTGAAGTTGGCCATATGTATTTTAGCACCTGAGGACAGGGAAACTAACCTAGCAGTCATCCTTCTGGCATTTACCGATGCAGAATAACTTCCGGAGCACATGTACGCCATGGCATGAGCCTGGAAATACAGACTTTACTTTACAGATTTTCTGTTGGTGGTCACGAACCAGCATGACGTTTATAGAGTGGTATTGTTTGTAGTTGCAGTACATGTGTTCCTGGCTTATTGGTGGCTGCAAAGCTATGTGTGTACCATCAACACAACCAAGGACATTGGGGATACCAGCGTGGTGGTAAAATGCACATTTTTATGGCATTAACTTCTGGAGCTGCTGTGGGAAAAATTACATATTTAGGCATGAGGTTGCATATTGCCAATATCACTTGCATGAATATACATGGTACAGTTGTCTGACTCAGCCCAGTAATCAGACCAGATGGGGTTTGAAAACAACCTCTTCCAAGAATATACAATGTTGCCAAGAGTTTGACTATCCTCAACACAGCATAGCTTCTAGCAGTGCTTGGATCAATTTTTACATGGATTTGTTGTATAAATTGTGGATGCCTGTATGCCTGTATATACACTGGATACACGCATCATCAAGTGTATCAAGATCTGTTCGGAGCAGAAAAAAATCTAGACACTTGCTGTTTGGCATGTGCCATATTTTCCCTTTACTCATATAGGGTTTGGGCTACATAAAAGACACTAAAAAGCCAAAACTCCATGATCTCTTTAAGCTCAATCATATCCTGGAAAGCAGTCATCCTACACACACTGCAATCAACTACAAGCAACTCCAAGCACATCTGGCAGACTAAACAGCACAACCCACTCTAGGCACAACTGGCAGACTAAACAGCACAACCCACTCTAGGCACAACGTGCAGACTAAACAGCACAACCCACTCTAGGCACAACTGGCAGACTAAACAGCACAACCCACTCTAGGCACAACTGGCAGACTAAACAGCACAACCCACTCTAGGCACAACGTGCAGACTAAACAGCACAACCCACTCTAGGCACAACTGGCAGACTAAACAGCACAACCCACTCTAGGCACAACTGGCAGACTAAACAGCACAACCCACTCTAGGCACAACTGGCAGACTAAACAGCACAACCCACTCTAGGCACAACGTGCAGACTAAACAGCACAACCCACTCTAGACACAACGTGCAGACTAAACAGCACAACCCACTCTAGGCACAACGTGCAGACTAAACAGCACAACTCACTCTAGGCACAACTGGCAGACTAAACAGCACAAAAAAACTCCAAGCACAACCGATAGTCTAAACATCACAATCAAAGGCCAGCCATTGGACCAGTGGAAATTCGTGAAGGAAAAGACACGTGGCCACCCCCCATAGTGATTGTGAGAAAAGTTTGTGCTGAAAGTTAGAGTGTGTTTGGTGTGCTGTGACAGAAGGAGCAAGACAGTGAGCATGCAGTGTTGTCCCAGAGAGAGAGCTAGGTTATTACAATAACACTTTTACCCAGGGGTGAACCAACAGGGAGGGGGGGATCTGGACCCAACCCCCCCCCCCCCCCCCCAGTAAGGAGAGAGAAGTTTTTTTTTTTTGTACAATTGTTTTTTAAATATAATTCGTGTTGTGCACTTCCCTGATTCAATAGTTTGATAGATTTTCTGCATCCTAGAGACTCTCAGTATATATATATATATATATAAAGACATGTTGTGCTCTTGTCTCGGGCCACAAGTTGCACTATCCCAAACTTCAATCCGTTATCAAAGGGTTGTTATATTGTAATAGTTCCTAAGTTATATGTAAAAGTATTAGAGCATTGGGGATGCAGAAAAAAAATTAGGAGAAACAGTGGGTGTGTCAACAGCAATGGGATGTAAGCACACTGTGTACTTTACATATATCATAAAATAAAACATAAAAATAAGTGCATTGCTGTGCCTCTAGTTATTACTGCCAGCACACAGTGTGACCAGAGAGAAGGGAGGATGGTGTGGTTTCATAGCTGCAGAGAGAGGCAGCCAATCAGGATGTCTGGGGAGGGAGTGGGGATGTTTCTGTTCTTGGTCCACTAAAAGTTGATAGACTAGGTCAGCGGGGTGGGCATTGAAAGCTGAATTAGGAAGTTATTAAGGCGACCAACAGAGGAAGAATCACAGCACTCCAGCCCTTAATGAAAGGTAAACTAATGATATTTTTTTATTTTTTGCCTTGCCGATCACTTTAAACAAAGAAATAAGACCTGGACATTCAGATACATATTGTATAAATAATCTTATACAGACAGCCGTGTCTGCAAAGTGTAAGAACACAAATGCAACAAAAATAAAGATACATCATATGTGCAAAATCCCATTGAAAAGCTGCCAAGCATCATGGTGTGTCTAATACAATGTACTGCTCCAAGTTCACACTCTGGATATTACAATCCACTGCAGAAAAAAAACACTTCCAATACCAAAAGAAAAGACTATGAACATTTTTTTTTACAATGGCAGCATCTAATGCCATCAGGGTTAAAAAATGAGTCATATAAATACAGGGATCATACAGAGTCTTTAGACTGCCTATCCACATACAACTCCAGTAACTGTAAATACACCCCCCAGTGTTCAACCATTTTCAGGTCCCCCTTCAAGTAAAGCACCAAGAGAAATAGGTAAGGTATCTTTGCACTGCATGGCCCACAGTTGGCAGGGGGGGGGGGGGGGGTAAAGATGAACAATCACAAGGATTTTCACTATCCTTTATGTCTTTGCTTCTCTCTAATGGGGCATCCCAATATAATAATTTTTACCTTGTCAGTGATCCCATGGAGCATGTACATACTATCCTCCATGTAGTGGTTTGTGCTCCATTCAGATTTACTAAGCCACTCTGACAGAGTTGACATCAAAGTGGCTTAGTAAAGCTGAATAGAGCCTGAGCAGCTGGCTGCTCTCCTTTGGCTGTGGACAGCCATGCCAACTATTTAGAAATGCCTGGTACGGGCATTAGCCAGAGGAAAGCCAGAGATGGCCCACACATGCATCTTCAGAACCTTGGTGAAGTCAGTATATTAGGCATTTCGCACAGGGGGCATCACATTTTGGAATATAGGGTCTTGGAGTCTTTAAACACCCTGTGGACCAGGACTCTTACCCAGAAGTCTTGGCCTGTTGGAACCTAAAATGCACCTAATTTGCCACCCTTTATCCAATCCACTTGTGAGCCTGATAGACACTTAGACACATTTTCCTTTCATAATCTGTCTACAAGGGGACTATGGTGTTCGAGGTTCTCTTGGAGTTAGGGTTTTGGACAGGGGAGCGGAATTTGAGAGGTCCCGCACTGGGACCCAGAAGATCAGCGGGCCCCATAATTGTTGCTCTTACACCTTATTTGTCATATTTGTGCTCATTTGGCATCATTTAGAGAAAGGACGCACTATTTGTCTCTGCTGTTTCAGTTTTTATTTGTCTAGCTGCATCCAATTAAAAGTTAAATTAGAAAAATAATTTTTACTGTATGAGCCTTGAAAGGGCCACATTTCATGTTTGCACCATGGCCCGGCACATTTAATTACACCACTAATTACGGGTGTGGCATGGGCATGGCCAGGGGCGTGTCTTAAGTGCAAAAATTCTGCTGTGCTTACCCCCCCTTTCTCATCTTCAAAAGTTTAGAGGTATGCTTTGCTTCTCATAGGTTGCCATGCATTTTCAAGACAGCCCCCCTTTACCACCACTGCCCCCCACTGCTTTTACCCACATAAAGATAGTCAGGCTCATTGTGTTAGTTTAGTATTGTTTGGTTAGTTACCTTTATTCACAAATATGCCTGGATGTGGTCTGCCCAGAAATTGGCTAAAGCCCAAATTCCAGGTCCTGTAGCTCCTGGGCCAATTGAACTTCAGAACTTAGAGGAAACTTTGGCAGAGTCCACTCTCCCCCCTCCAAGTGCTGCTTCTGAACATACCTCCCTTGGCCGGCAAAAGCTCTCTGCTCCACTATAACTGTTGCTTCCGGCAATGTTGGAAAGCTCTATGACATTACAAATGTGCTCATTGAAGCTCAATGACCAGTTTTCCTCCCTTCTGAAAAAAAAAAATAATGCCTTATGCAGAGCAGGCAACCATACAGGGAACATGTGTGGAAGATGACTCTTTAAACTGCCCCCCAGGTAATCTGTGGGTAACAGAGTGTGGAAAATACTTGTTTGTTTAGTAGCTTATATTTCTTTAATTGCACTTCAATAAATGTGGAGGAGGAGGACCCAGAGCCAAAGGAGGAGGAAAACTCAGAACCCTTGCAACTCCCCGAGTGTTTTGGAGACAAGGAGTGAGTATATTTCAAACTTTTGAGGGATTAAAGTTACATTTTAATGTGTGAAAGTAATGGATGTATTTTCACAATTGTATGCAGGTGACACTTTACCATTCAGCTACACCATAGAGGAGCTAGTCCGTACGTATGAGAAGTGTGTGCTTTCAGAATATAATTAAACACATGTGACTTTATCGTAATTTCCTTTCCACAAACACAGAAATGTATAATTTATATGTATTTGAAGAGGAATAAGAATTAAATTCACTTCTATTACAGGTAAAGGCGTATTGGACCTCCATGCTAACTTGTACACGTTTCCCATAGCATATATTGGTGCCGACATCTTTGGCCATTTACCCAATGTGAGGCTCATCATCTATGTTATTCTACTTGCCTTTTAAGTTAAGTTTTAGTGCAACATCCTTTTGGCATTAATGTGTTGTTCAAGTATTTGTTTTTGTGCTTGATTGCAACTTCCTGCCCAAAGAGACCCCACTATGTCTGAGGTATGTCCTTGTCTGTTGTGTGGTACTCACCTTTTTGTTTGTGTGTGTGTGTTTGTGTGTGTGTGCTTGCAGCATCCTGCCCGAAGACAAAACACTTTGCCTAAGGAAAATCCTTTGTGGTGGTGCTACTTACCTTTTTCCATGTAATGGCAAGAGTAAAGGCTTTGTCTGAGATATGTCCTTGTCCTCACCTATGGCAAGTTGCCCAATTTTAATAGAGTGATTGCGAGCAGCCTAAAGTAAGTTTGGAGGCAAGGACTGGGCAGTAATTAGGAAATTGTCATTTTTTTAGGAAAATGTACACCTCGATTGCCTGATAATATTCTTGTCTGAAGTTTGAAAAGCATTTTCCCTAAAATTTGCAAAGCTATGTCACCATGAGTCATGTAGATCCACTTGAGTGAGATCAATGTGTGATTAATGTTTTGTGGTGATGCTTTAATTTCAGGGTATAGAAAGTCACAGTTCCACTTGAGGAAACCCATGTTGAACAACAACAGGTTTGTCTGTTTTGGGGTGCAAAAATGTAATTTTGGTTATAATAGTTATGACTGGTTTGGTACACTGCGCTATCTAATATAAATTCCATCTTGTTAATGTCCAATAATTCTGATTCTACATGTTTTTTCATTTTTGGATGTTTAAGGCCCCAACCGAGCCTCCAGTTTCTCTAAGGGCCTTATTCATGAAGGGATAGCGTCAAATAGTGTTGGGATCTTTCTTGGCCTTGAAAAAGCTTATATTTTATATATTTATGCAGAATTGATATTACAGGTCTGGCATTAATGTGTTCATGCTACAAAGTTATAACAATGTAATTCCATGTGCTTTCGCTTTGTTACTGGTGGATAGATGTTCAAAAACAGCCTTTAATCATACAGCCTCCGGCTGTTTTTTTTAATGAATATGTTGTGAGTCGGAGCACTGACCAGTCGCTAACATGCGCTCCCATACAGCACTGTACTAGTCATATAGCGACTCCCCACAATGTATTCATCATTGCTGCACAGCGACCCACGCCCGAGCACAGCGACTACTAGCGGGTGCTCAGAAATGCCTTCTACAGACGCTCATCTGTCGCTACCTGGCATTAGTAATGAATCAGCCTGTCCGTCATCACACGGTGTGATCAAATTTGGCAAGAGAACATTTTCATGCTGTGTTACAGCACATCAGCAACTGACACGTTCTTCAGCCTATGCTTCAATGAGCTTGAATGCAAAGTGACCCACCAGGATCAGAAAGCCATTAGTGACATTGTGGCTGCTGCTGTTGAAAAAGTTATGAATCCCAGCTTGGCTGCTTGGAAAGAAGTTTTCCAATGTGATCGAGCTTGGCGAGAATGTTTTCAAGCTGTGCTACAGCACACCAGCAACTGCAAGGTTAAACAATATTTGCAGTGTTTTAAGCAGGCAAAAGAACAATGCCAAAATACATTGCAATTGGAGAATCTAAAATCACAAAGTAGTCTCATGAGTGTTTCAAAAAGTTCGACTGAAGATTCCATTATAAACAATTACCGTATATACTCGAGTATAAGCCGAGTTTCTCAGCCCACTTTTTGGGCTGAAAAAAGCCGCCTCGGCTTATACTCGAGTCCAGAGGCGGCCGCTGCCGCCGCTCTCATACACACAAACACGCACACACATTCACACACTGACCGGCACTTCAGGCTGCTGCGCGCTGGTCGTCAATGGGCGGCGTCCAATGTTTTCATTGGACGCCTGCCATATGGGGCACGCCCACCGACGACGAGCGCGCAACAGCCAGGAAGTGCTGGTGTGTGTGTGAGAACGGCGGCTGGCGGCTGCGGAGGAGCGGAGGAACGGAGGAGGGGAGGAGGGTAACCTCGGCCAAACCCTGACCCCCGACACCTGCGCGTCTGAGACATGAGCTTCAAAGAGGGACAGTCCCTCCAAATCAGGGACACTTGGGTGGTATGGTGTGTGTGTGTGTGTGTGTCTCTTTCTGTGTGTGTGTGTCTTTTTCTTTTTCTGTGTGTGTGTGTCTGTTTCTTTTTCTGTGTGTGTGTCTGTTTCTTTTTCTGTGTGTGTGTCTCTTTCTGTGTGTGTGTCTCTTTCTGTGTGTGTGTCCCTTTCTGTGTGTGTGTGTGTGTCTCTCTTTCTGTGTGTCAACTCCAATTCCAATTGAAAAAAGCCGCCTCGGCTTATACTCGAGTCAATAACTTGTTCCATTTTTTGTGGTAAAATTAGGTGCCTCGGCTTATATTCGGGTCGGCCTATACTCGAGTATATACGGTAAGTGAACTTAATAGATATTTGCCTAAAAACATTTCACACCAGAGGTATTTAAGCAGGAAGCTGGCCACATTGGTGGAATGGCTCGTCTAATTTGTAGACTTTACATTAGGATGGATTTTTGGATAATCCTAATTAATTATTGGAATGAACTAATTATTACTCTGCGTTAGGTAGCCTCTGTACCAACAATAGAACCAAAAATTAACACTTAGATATCTAACTCTAAAGCTACGTACTTTAGTGTTTAACTATATAGTCAACAAGCTAGTTGTGGAAATGTACTATTATTCTCTTAACTTAGCAGGTGGACATGACGCACTGCCATTTTCAGTGTCCGCACTGAGGTCTGATGACGCCAAAGGAGTTAAAGAACCAATTAGGCATCAGGAATGGCTGCCTATTGATTAATTTATTAAACAAATTAAAAGGTTATCAGGTTCTCAACTTGGAGTGTTAGGTAAATTATTTTTGGGGAAAAATATTTATCCACAGGTATCCGCAGCATTTTGCCCTGTGGGAATTGTATGTGTAATGCTGGTAGCTTGAAGGCAGGGGGCACAACCTTTTTGGTATAAGGGCCACATTGACTTATTGATCCTATTCAAGGGGCTGCAATAAAATTTAGGCTGCCATCAAGCTGCTATAAAATTTAGACTGCCAAGAGCGCCAAAAATTACTGGAAGCAAGCTTTAACCTTAGGGCACTGAATATGCCTTTATGTATATGTAACGGTGAGACAGGATGAGGTGTGGTGAACAAAAGTGGAAGAAGTGAGGTGACTAGAGGTAAGGTGAGAATAGGTGACTAAAGGTGGTTAAGACAGGAAGGGGTGAAAAGAGAGAAGATGGAAAGGTGTAGAAAAAGGTAAGGCAGAGGTACATTGAGTAGAGCTGAGGTGGGCAGAGTTGATATAGGAAGAGGTATGCTGAGGTGGGTAGAGGTAGGCAGAGGTGAAGTTAGGTGAGGTGGCCCAAGGTAAGATGTTCTGAAAAGTGATGGACAAAGGTGAGGTGGTTAGAAATGTTTAGAACTAGGCATAGGTGAGGAGAGTTGAGGTGGGACAAGGTGGGAAGAGGTGAGGTAGGGAGAGCTGAATTTAAGAATGCAAAGGTAAACAAGTAAAGTTTGCCCAGATAAGGATTAAAGAGGTAAGCAAAGGTGAGATGGGCAGAGATGAACGGAGAAGAGTCTATATAAACACCCAGGACAAACAACAGACCATTAGCACATGTGTGTCACTCTCCTCTAAAGAGACAATCACAGATGCCCCACTTTCTGTTTTGGGAGTTAAAGATGCACTGCGTTCAACTGACCAGCAGCTTGCACTGCAGGCAAGGCAAGCTCTGCTCTGCAACTCTGCAAGGGGTACCGGGGGCCGCAATGGAGGGCAGTGAGGGCCGCGTGTGACCCCCGAGCCACAGGTTGTACATCCATGTTCCCCAATCAACACTGAGTCTAAGGTAAAAATAAAAGAAACAAGGTTGTCATGCATGTGTGAAATAAAGTGAATGAGTGAATAAAGCACTTCTGACAAAAGTGATAGTTCAGTATAAAGACATGGGGTGGGGTCTCTAGGAAAGTATAAAGGCATAGAGCAAATGGTATAGCTAAGTCTGGGAAGTAAGAGATGTACTTGACAAACATGTGGCTTACAATGGTGACATATAATGCATGAGTGTACTTTCCAGCAAGCAGGGGAATTTGAGCCACAGATGGGGTCCCATCTTTCTCTCTCTCTCTTGTCCGCACACTAAAGTCTGAACACAAAAGAAAGGGAACAATATTAGAAGGCCAGACTTAAAACTGTTGTGTGAAACTCAGTTAACAAAGCAAGATATTTTACATTGATAGGGCAGTCTGAATGCATGTGTGGCATTGCAAACGGCCACACCAGTATCATATGGCATGTATTTTTGACTAACTAACACATTAAAACAATTATAAGGGCAACATGCTTAAGCTCAAGGGCATGGCACAAACTTAATAATGCCATATGTTGGACACAGACAAACGTGTTGTACCCTTGCTGAAGCTGGAGGACTCAAAAATGAATGGGATGGGGCCAGTGGGGATAGACTCACAGTCCAGATCCTGGGGTGTAGCAGCAAAAGCAGAGGAGGGTGAAGGGGTTTCCTCCTCCGACACACCTTCATTATAGGGCAAATCTATGATGGAAGTGCGTTGGTCAGGGGCTAGACATCAACTATGAGGTACAATGTGGACTAGGGAAACAAGCCACTGCCCTATAAGACGCACTTATTTTCCCCAAAAGTGTGGGGTGTCAGTGTGTCTTATCAGGTGAATGTAAAAATTTTAAAAACATTGCCTCCCATTGGCATAAAAACACACACACACACACATATACATTACCACTGCCATAGCTGCCACCATAGCCACAGCCATTTTTCCCATAGCCGCCGCTGCCCACAGCCTCCGTAGCTGCTGCTCGCCGCCTGCTGCCTCAAGTTCCCAGGTACCCGTTTCTGGCAACCAGGAGAGCTGTGGTCATTGGACGCTGCTTGCTATTGGGGAGATCTGTCATGCTGCATGTTATAGTGGGATTCTACATACTGCTTGCTGCTGGAGATTGGGGGAATCTTCCACAACGCATGTTATGGGGGGATTCTGTATGCTGTTTGCTACTGGGGACTGGGGTGAACTGCAACACTACCTGGTATAGTGTTTTGAGAAGATTCTGCGCACTGCCTGTTATAGGGGACTAGGGGTGTTCATGCACATTCACTGCCATATCATGCTAGGTTCTGTGGGGGGGAGGGCGAATTACAGCTCACTATGTGGTATAGAATATTTTTCACTTATTTTTCACCTCCAAATCCTAGGTGCATCTTACGGGCTGGTGCGTGTATTAGGGTGAAAGTCTGGTAAGTGGAATAGTTACTTTGAAATTTGAACCCATAGATTGACAGTGACAATGCTTAGGTTGCACAACGTATGCACCAACCATTAATAGGCTACTTAACAGCTGAAAGGGGATACTTTTTAACCACAGAAGATTTCTCAGGGCTGAGAATCTGCAATGAGTCTACACCGAAAACAAAGAGAAAAAGGATACAAGGCATGAAAAAAAAGGGGAGCGTGAAACAGAGTAAATAAAGCGTTACTCAACATCTATCCCAAATAACTTTGGGGAATGTAAAAACATTGAGATCCACTGTTTTCAAACTGTATACCTGACCTCTGTCTGGTTCTATAATCTGATGCAGTTCATCGTTTTTTTTTTCATTATTTTGGTTCTGCAGCAGCCAAATTTAAAGACCATTTTATTTTTTTATTTGAGCCCACCAGAGTGACTAAGTGCTGGGGGACGGACCAGGGGACACAACTTTTATTAAGTATCTATTGTCTATTTAAGTCATGTCACAATTATCTTACTTGCTCCCCAGTCCACAGATGTCCTCTGCCACCAGGTCGAGCAGCAATGGCCCCCAGGGGCTTGCTAAGCTCGCTGTCTCTCAGCCACCGCATCAGCATTGGGTGTCCACTTGAGCAGTGCCAGCTTGAGCTGGGCTGTGGACCTTCTCCTGCACCCCCAGCTCCTGCCAACGTGCTTGCGCACACAAGCACATGTAGTTTATGCCCTCCGGCAGACAGTGGAAGCTAATCTAAATAGGCCAATGAGTCCTATTGTTACTTGTGTGACAAGGTGCCCCTGATTATTGTGGGATAATCAGCCCGTAGGTTGAAGCCGGGCCAATGAGCCCAAGTCTCCCCTGGCCAATCCCGTTCACCTTGGCCCAATAAGAGTATTCCATGTTGCTCAGTCATTGCGTGCTGCTGGGTGTTATGAGGGACTCTGTTAGTATATTTTTACCAATACTGACTTTACTTTGCCTGACCTCTCCTTTGACCGCTGCCTGCGCCGACGCCTGTCTGACCTTGACCTTGAACCTCTCTCTGTACCACAAACCCTCTGACAACCCAGCTTGACCCTTGGCGTGACCCTCGATCCTTCTCTTGCTACTCCTCTTAGTGCCGGCAAATGGGGGCTTGTCTAAAGGCTGAAGAAGCAGCAGGGATTGGGGGTTGTGGACTCACTAGAAGGGGGTGCCTCACAGGGCTTGACAAGTCATTAGTGGGGAAAAATTCAAGAGGTGTGTCCTGGTTTCAGGAAACCAGAAACATATATATATATATATATTGTAAGGGGTTAGGTAGCGGGTTAGTCATCTCCTGGGTAGACGGGCACACTTTCAGCAGGCACAAAGTCCACAGAACAAGGAAGAATCATTTAACTGACCTCAGCCAGTTTTATTGCCAGATTGTGGTATAAAGTAAAACAAAACTAAACAAAACAAATCCTATGCCTGTCCGGCTCTAACTAAACATTAGGTGCTCCTGACTAACCCAGTGCCGGCCTAGTACCGGGCACCACAACATATCAGATCATGACATACCACTGGCAATGCTCCCACAGGCTCCTAGCAGATGTCCTGCTCCCAGGATGAGAGAGCCAGAGTGTGTGTGAACTCCCTCTTTCTATCAGGCAAGCACACCTTGGACTAATCAGACAGCCCAAGACCCGGACTGTCCGGGTGGAGTGGGGCCCACCCTCTCTTCCCCACTCCAGCAACACAGGCCCTGTAAATGGGATCTCTACTTTCTACCTGACAGATACAAGAAATCTTGGGCAGATATACACACCCTCTATGACTCGTCCAGACACTCTGTCACAATATATATATATATATATATATATATATATATATATATATTCATTCATAAAAATGACTGAAAATAAAAAACAGAATTATTTTAAACTGACCAAAACTCTTATTTCTCCTGTTCCCTCAATCTGGTCCCACCCCAAGTACCTGTAGGCAATCCTCCTTCCTCTTCTTTTTCTTGTTTTTTATGAATTGGGATTGAATAGCCACACCAACCCAGAACATTTAAGATCGCTGATAGGTTGATCTAAAGATGCTGGGTGATGAAAACATACCACCGGCCGCATCCCCCGTTTCCTTGTTATGTGAGGCACACTCCTGCCCTCAGCCTATCTCAGCCGAGAGATGCCCGTGGTGCAGCCGCAGCTCTTAGAAGCACTTTTATGTTTTTAGGTTTGGAAATAGTGATGGTTTATGGGGCAGGTGTTACACAGCAGACAAACTCACAGTACAACTCAAATCTGAGGACAGGAACTAGCCAGGGGGCTAGTGGTTGGCATATTCCCAGCAGAGAAAGTGCCTCCATTCCTGGACAGGAAAAGCTGTAGTCAAATCAAGACGAGCAAACACAGCCTCAGTGAGGCATAAATGGGATGTGCCCACAGATTTCAGGAATTCAACAAAATTCTCATTGAGGTGTTTTCTTTAGTAAAGCAATGCCTCAGCCCAGAAAAACTGATTATCCTCGAAAATAAAATAAGCTGCCCGACAGCTTCAAGTTGTGATGGGTGACTGCTGAATGTAAGGCTCCTGCATTAGGTTGCCAGGGCTAGCTCTGTAAAGTGAGGAGGGGGAACAAAAAGATATCTGTGGAAGCCACCATGTTGTCAAAGCCTGTAAAAGCAGGCAATTATGTGAGATCTTACAGCTTAACCTTTTAACTGCCAGCCTACATACATTTGGTAAATTTGGTGTTGGTAACAATATACTAACAGAACATATTTTGCCAGAGTTAAGGCTTTCGCATGAAATGCCTTGTTTGTAAAAACTAAAAAAAAAACTAAATTTTTTGTTTTAAATTATCATTTATTTTAAATAAAAAATGTATTTTATTAAAGGAAAGAATATTGCATGTGAAAGCCCAATTTCTCCGTATTTCAACGGTACCACATATGTGTCGGTAGCCCCACATTCCTGCCCAGAAGACCCTCAAAACTGAAAAGAGCAATTCATAACATTTAAAAATAAAATACAACTAATATCCACACTACAAAAACATAGGGGTCCCACACACCCCAAAAATCCCAACCTTACATGCTCAGTGGCACCACTACAATGGGTTTATGAAAGTATACAAAAGTTTATTGATACATCTTTAAACAGATAGTAACAGGCAAATTTTAAAATCAATTAAAAAACATATATGACACAATGAATATAGAGAGGGCGAGACTATATCAACACAAGGCTGGACCAGGGGGAAAAAATATGATAACAAATGAAAGTTTATGGTGCTGCTAAATCTAACATAAATTAATAACTTGAATGAATAATATAATGTCTATTTGAAACTCTAATATTTAATATTTTATATTTTAATTTGTGTGCGTGACCCTACATACCACAATTATCTAATTAATTCATTACAGCTAAATAAGCAACACTTGTGAAAGGCTTCCCAACCAAATAGTCAATAAAGTGCAACGTGCATGCGTGCCAAAAATTATTATTATAACCTATATACATAATCTATACCAAAGCAGAAGGACCAACCGAAAAGGGAAAAAAGGTCAGACCGTCACAACATATAAAAAGCACACTTACTGGATCATGAGCAGCAGCCAAACCCCCCAGCCAGCACGAGTCTCATCCCCTCTTATTTAGCTGTAATGAATTAATTAGATAATTGTGGTATGTAGGGTCACGCACACAAATTAAAATATAAAATATTAAATATTAGAGTTTCAAATAGACATTATATTATTCATTCAAGTTATTAATTTATGTTAGATTTAGCAGCACCATAAACTTTCATTTGTTATCATATTTTTTCCCCCTGGTCCAGCCTTGTGTTGATATAGTCTCGCCCTCTCTATATTCATTGTGTCATATATGTTTTTTAATTGATTTTAAAATTTGCCTGTTACTATCTGTTTAAAGATGTATCAATAAACTTTTGTATACTTTCATAAACCCATTGTAGTGGTGCCACTGAGCATGTAAGGTTGGGATTTTTGGGGTGTGTGGGACCCCTATGTTTTTGTAAATTGGTTCCCGGAAGGACTTCTCCTTTTCGGCCAGCCTTCAGTGTTGCACACTAGCGTATTTAATTTAAAGATACAGAGTGCGGTCTTCTATATATTATAATATCCACACTATAAATGGTTAAATAAAAACATTGCATGGGGATCCGCTTCCTGGGGGGAAACCAATTTTCTTGGATTGTAAGACTTAAAAAAAAAAAAAAAAAAAAAAATGACGTGAGGCATAACCAGTCTGGTGACCAGCTATTGTGGCTTGTATAACAGCTTTTAGTGTGCAGAGGCCAGCCTAGGTGGCTTCCACCCTGCAGACTACAAGCCCCCACACCCTCTTCTGTCCCACTGGCTTTGGGGAGGCAGCCTAAGCCTTGTGAACTGGTATAGGGGTCTCATAGATCCCTTACCAGTTCACAAAGGATTAAATGTAACGGTAGGAGAGGCATCTATGTAAGTTTTACGTAGCTGGCATTAGAAAGATTAATCCAGACTTCTGAACACCTGGAAACCCAGCCACTAGAATGGCAAGCCACTGACTACCTAGACATGGGAGGTCTGGTTCTCGATGGAGAGTCCATAACACCCAAAGTCTCCTGCAGAGCTGCTGATGTTGGAGGATACACTAGGCCCCAAACAGTCCTGTGGTGGTTGCAGACTTGGGAAAGGGAAAAAAGAGGGCAGACGGTACACAGCTCAACAGACAGACATAAAGTACAGCAGGTATCGGAGGACAGGAACTAGTCATAGGGCTAGCTGATGACCCAAGCCAAGCACAGACAATGCCTGATCCTACAGACCAAGGAGGGCTTAGGCCCCTGTAGATAAAATGGATAGCCTGGTGGGGGAAAGAATATATGGCCTGGTAAGTAGTGAAGTTTAGATTATTTAAAGTTTTTGGCGTGGTGTTTTATTTTTTTACACTTGGAGTGAACTGGTAAAGGATTCAGGGGACACCTATACCAGTTCACAGGCTAGGGGGCTGCCCTGTCACTTGCCAGCATTGGTGGGTGACATAGCGGTATGCCACCCAATCAGTCGCACTAGCCTCTAGGCCTGGTGCCCGGACTATTTGGCTCTTAGGAGGGGTTACACTTTTTTTATCTTAGTAACATAGTAAAAAATAAAATACTAGCTGAAATTTGATAAATCCATGCCAGCTAATGAGTAAATTGACGATTCATAAAAACAAGTTTGCGCACACATTTCCCCCTGCAAGATACTCCCTGGAGGACATGCAATTACACGTTTGGAGTAAATATACGCGTGACATATGGCCCATTTACTCAAAAAAAAGTGTGCAAATGTGGGCGCATGGTGCTAAATAGACCCTATTGGGTACAACATTTACATATTTATGTTGAAATGAAAAGTTAAATTCTTTCTTTTAATGTCCTCTTATAAATGTTTAGGGTTTTTAGGCTCAGAGCGGTAAAGAAGGACTTTACATAAAATTCTTTGCCTTGCTGACATTTCAGCAATTATAGATACAAATAGCCTATCCAGCAAAACAGTGCTAAACCTAAAACCACAGAGGGGACCAACTCTGAAAAAAACACATTTATCTTACCTTGTCTTTGAGTTCAAATGACCTATGTATGCTTTTATGCTCTTAAAATCTGTTATTTAATTATGTGTGTTGTTGTTGTTAAACACCTAGAGGAATTAAGGATGGAAAATACAGCATTCTTAATAAATCAATGATACTACAGTATATCCCTTGGTGCTATAATAATTATTGTTTTTTTGCAACAGCTACTCTTGGCTAATTTTATGTTCTTTAAACGGAAACTCTGCTAAATATTGTAGGAATGCGTCCATCCCAAAAAACGCACTTCAATAGCGAGAAAACCCCAACTAGCAAGCAAACAATAAATTATTAAAAGAGATGCTCAATAAAGGAAAACAGCTTGCAAGGATGTATGATGGCCAATGGCAGTCTGTGACAGTATTCTTTTTGTTTCTTGTTAGTGTCATTGTGGCTCATGTTATTTAGTGGATTTACTCTCACTTTTCACAGCAAACAGGCCGTTTCTTTTGAAATTTGACCTTCATTGTGTCTGCTTTTCTTTACCCCTTCTTGTCCATTTCCAAACACTCAAAACTTTCCAGTAAAGTAAGGGAACACTATATATATAAATATATTTATATTTATACAATTCACAATGTGAAGCTTATAAATATGACCTATATTTATTGATAAAAGTGATACATGACCTAAAATTGAACTCACAGTAACAAAAACAAGCACATGTTAAAGTGGGCCAAAACCGCTTAAACCTCGGGCGATGTTGCAGGCTCGGCTATGGCTATTGTATGTTATTTAGCATTCTGGTAGTATTTTTGGTGATGCAACACTTCCCCAACATCTTTTTATTGGCACTTTTTTTCTTTTGTCTTTGCCTGTGAGACATATATACAGTAGCTTTGGAAGAGGGATATAGGGAAAACTGGGTATACTTTCTCTTTAAATATCTGTAAGTGTATGTTGTGTTGTGTGTGGGACCAGGGAACAGCCATGCTGGGGCTAGAGTGGCTGTCAGTGAGGAGGCTGCAGATGAGGCTTGGCTCTTACTACAATAATGGAGTCTCAAGCATGCCCCCCAACAGCTGTACCCTCAGCTTGAAAACATTTGTTTTACATCGCCCTGTAGCCTCCCTCCATCTAGACAGCAGAACAATGGCTGATATTATCTAGAACCTAAAGACCTTTAATTTGTACCATCTACTACTGGCCCCAATTATGCTTTCCTGAAAAAGGTCCCCTCCATGTGTTACTTTGAAATAGCTGTCAGTGACACCTTGGAATGGCTGCCTAAGGAAATAGCTCTTGCTAGGGGAGGCTCCCATAAGCTAAACTGGATAAAAAAATCTACAGATCACAGCACAGCATCATAGAGCAAGAACATCCTGGAGTAAAATAAATGATAATGAAAGGCCTGGCCTGGAATCCTTCAAAACCTGTACACTAGCATTTATTACCAGAGTCAGTAACAGGTAATAGTAGAGCCGCTGGGCACAAGCCATACACCCCATATATCCCAACAGCCCCTTTGCAGCAAACTAACTATAGTACAGCATTTGCAAAGCCAAGAATTCTCACACCTTATGGCAGCTGAAACCCTGGGCCTCAGGAAGCATGTTTTAATGAGGAGCTATAGACCAATTTTTTAACCATTTGCTAGAGATGCATATGTACCAGATAATAAATAACAGAATAGGGTTAAGTTGGTGCATGGAACTTAGCTTTTACTTAGCTTTTACTATTGTTAGATAAAATCAGTGGATAAAGCGGTTATATAAGGACACAAGGTCCCATTTCCCATACCCCACGACTGCAACGCGTTTCAGGGGGTTCCCATTTGTCTAGCAGTGAACACCACCTGCACAGTGGCCCCAGTATAAGCTCAAGCATGTTAGCCTGAAAACAGCACTCGTGAAGCCCCATCCCACCAGCCAGGGAATAACCAATGCGCGATGTCAGCATAAATCAGGCAATCATGGCATCTCTTGCATGAAGAGAGTGAAAAATCAGCTGTTTTTCAACATGCTCAGCTAGGCACAGAGAAAACCGTCTCAGCTGGCACAGTAAGTATAGTAGGTAGATTAATAAAATACCATGCGCATGGACACTTCCTTTGGGCTTATGCACAAGGTAGTTTATTGATCTACCTACTATACTTACTGTGCCAGCTGTTCAAGGTTTTGCCATTGGGTAATTTACACTGCATGAATAGAGGCAATTTTCCCTGTGTCTAGCTGAGCATGTTGAAAGACAGCTGATTTTTCCCTCTCATTCTTGTTTCTAATTGAACCTATCTGTATGCCTTTTTATGCAAAAGATGTTATATTGGGGCCTCTGTGCAGGTGCGTGTTCACTGCTAGACAAAGAAGCAATCCCCCGAAATGTGTTGTAGTTGTGGGGTACGGAAAATGGGACATTGTGTCCCTATGTAAGTGCTTTATCAACTGACTTTAGCTAACAATAGTATAAGCTAAGTTTCAACAATTTCTTCACTGCAGGGTCTGGCCATGCTGGATTTTCTCAAAATCCTAAAAAAAATAAATAAATTAAATTAACCCTCATCAATGTGTACGTACCTACACTACCCATATAACTTTCACTGTAAACTGTCTGTAAACTGTCTGATTATTTCATAACTGCCAAAACAATTGGGGAAACGACAACAACTATAACAAATATATACGGGGAGGCCGATTCATTAATAGCGGCAGGTAGCGACAGTTGAGCGACTGTAGCAGTATTTTCACAGCGCCCGCTAGTAGTCGCTGTGCTTGGCCATTGTTCGGTTGTTGATAGCGACTGAGTCGGTGTGCAGTAATGTTGAATACGGGGTGACGAGTCGCTATTTGACAGGTTCCGCAATGTATGGGTGCGCATGATAGCAACTGGTCAGAGCGACCGGCTCCCACCACATTCATCAAAAAATCGCGCTCAAAAAATTCTCGCGCTGTGAAATGCATGTTTAAACCCCAGAGCGCTGGCGGCGATGTGTTAAAAGTAGTTTTTTAACCCCCAAACCACCATATTTTTGGAAACCAAAAAAAAAAATTAATTAAAAATTTAGTAATATGAATACAATAATATCAGACCTGTAATATCAATTCTGCACAATTTTTTTTTTTTTTTTTACCTTAAAAAAATTAACTAACATGGCAGAAGTCGTCACAGAATTTTACACATTTAAAAAAAAAAAAAAAACATTAATAACAATTAATTATGAATATTTAAAGATTGTTCCATTGAAATGCATTGGAGAGCGCCAGGTAGCGAGAGGTCATACCTGTCACTGTTCAAGTTCGGACGCTGGCGCTGTGGGCTGAGGCTGGAATAATGATGAATGAGTGGCTATCTGGCGCTATCTCAGTCGCTAAGCAGGATCGGCTTGATAAATGTGTGATTGTGGTGGGGAGCCGGCATTCTCGTGGCGGTGCCCGTCATTACTGGTCGCTCACCAGTCGCTACCTGTCGCTATTCCTTCATAAATAAGGGCCTATGTATTATGGTATGCCTGTATCCAGTATTATGTCAGTTTTCAGCATTGTAGACATGCCGCTAGACATGCACATACAACTAGAAAACTAAAGGGAAACCATTTTTGACACATATAAGACCAAAGCATCAGCTTCCTCATCTTATTTAGCTCTATTGAAGAAATTCATTTCCAATATTATATGTGAATTTTTTGCAATGTAACTGTGACATTGTGTGACCAATGACCATGGCAGAATGTTTAGTTATCCTTGACATCATTTCTCCCATATGTCCCAGTTTAATACCAACAAAAAGACAGATCACATTATATTTTTTGTGTGATTAAAATTCCAGCCTCTTTCGTAAGCTGTATTCTAATATTATTTTAAAATTCACTGACCTTCGCAAAATATCAGTATCATTTTAGTGATAACATATCTCAGTCTAACTTTCTGCCAATCAAATTTACACGCTATGAATACTAATGTTAATGGACTTTTTATTATCAGACATAAGTATATTATAAAAGAGTTAATTGCCCTCTTTATAGCTTACTAAATGTAAAATTATTCAGTTTTGGCAAGTACTTACATTTGAAATATTTTTGGGACAAAAGTGTTATGACACAAAGAACACTGTTTATTGCTTTACAGTGTGTTGTTCCACATAGTAAATAAAAATGCAACACCATTGTATTCCAAATTTCCACATCCTGCCCCTCACCTGTACCACTGACCATTAAAGCTGTAGGAAATTATGATTTTTTAAAGGGAAAGCCCACTTTTGATGACATGGAGTATATATAATAATAATAATCCTTATTTATATAGCGCAAACATATTCCGCAGCACTATAAATCAGATTATTGTGTGCCAAAAGTATGCCTTTAAGGTGTTGAGTTTATCTAGCTTTTTCATTTTTTTCTAATGTTAGCAAATGCGCGATTTTATGGAGGAAGTTTCTGCAATCCTTTGCTAATACACAGGGAGGCTGATTTATTAATAGCGCCAGGTAGCGACTGTAGCGGCATTTTCAGAGCGCCCGCTAGTAGTCGCTGTGCTTGGCCGTTGTTCGGTAGCGACTGTCACGGCCACCTCCTCACCTGTCCTACGCTCCCCCGCCGACTCCTCTCCGCGGGCTGGGCGTCTGTTGCAGCCGGCGGCGGGTCGGCGTCGCTCCTGCCCGTCCGCCGCTCGGCTGTCACGAGCAGCCGCTCGGGCGGCTTCCTGCTCAGCAGCCTCGGGAGCGGTCGCGCCGCTCTCTGTGCGGCGCGCTCCCGGCGCGTGTCCTCGTATACGCGCGCGCGCGCCTGGCTTCCACTTATGCCCTCCGGCGGCGCTGCGCACAGCGCGCCCGCCGGAGGTGATTAGTATGGGCCAATGAGCCCTTGCTGTTAGAGAGCATATGCCCAATAGTACTGTCCGCCTCCCTAATTCAAACTGGGCAATCAGCCCAGAGATCCCATTTACACCAATCACTACACTCCCCCCTCAGCCAATCCAGTCAGCCCCCATCCTATAAAGGTTTACACCCTGCAGTTAGTCCTTGCCCGTTATAGCGTGCTACTGGGTGCGATTTTGATAGCTCTTCTCCTTGTGATTCCTGCCGTGTTTTTGACCATCCCTGATTGCCGCCTGGACCGACCTTGCTTGCTCTTTGACCACGATTCTGCCTGCTCCTCTGTACCGCGAACTTCTGACCTCCCGTTGTGACCCTTGGCTTGCCCTGACTACTCTTTCGTCTAACCCTTCTGTACCGTGCCTCCTCGGATTGACCACCCGTGTATGACCCTTGTCCGTTTATTGCTACTCAGTCTAGTCCCTGGATTCATCTGCCTTCCCCTGCATAAGTCAGCATCCTTTGTGCTAACAAGACCTGGGGGCAACCGTGTCCGGTGAGGCGTGTCTAGCGTCCCGGCAAACGGGGGCTTACTATAGGCGAAGAAAGCAGCGGAGATTGGGGGTTGCTGATTTATTGGAAGGGGGGTGTCTCCGGGACCTGACATTATAATGGGCCACAAGAAAAATACCTTCTAGATGGAAGAACTGATACAACAGGTTCAAGCCATGGCCACCGCCATCAACCAGCTGGCTCAGCGAGTGGCAACTCAGGAGAGTCGTCAGATGCCTGCGCCAGTGGATCCTAGTCCTGCCATCGAGCCCAAGATTCCTCTCCCGGAAAAATTTCTCGGGGATCGGGCGAAGTTTTCTAACTTCAAGAACTCTTGTGAGCTCTACTTCCGCCTTCGACCCCACGTGTCTGGATCAGAAGCGCAACGTGTCGGCCTGGTCATTTCACTTCTCCAGGGCGACCCACAGACCTGGGCGTTTGGTTTAGCTCCGACTGATGAAGCCTTGCAGTCGGTCTCCTCATTTTTCTCGGCTATGGAACTCCTGTATGCTGACCCAGATCGGGCTGCGACAGCGGATTCTAAATTACGGAACCTGAGACAGGCCAAACGTTCTGCTGAGGAGTACAGCGCAGAATTTCGGCGATGGGCTATAGATTCTAAATGGAACGATCCAGCTTTATGTAGCCAATTTAGGATTGGACTCTCTGAGAACATCAAAGACACCCTGGTGAATTATCCTTTGCCTAAAAGCCTGGACGAATACATGCAGCTGGCCATCAGGGTGGATCGACGTCTCCGAGAGAGACGCCAGGAAAGAGGCAAGGACCAACCTTGGGGATCCTCACGCCAAGAGCCAAGCTTTAAGGGGGCAGCCGTTTCCTCTCCTTCCTTGTCGCCTGAGGAACCGATGCAGCTTGGAGTAACCCATCTCTCTCAGGCGGAGAAGGTTCGGCGCAGATCCCAAGGCCTCTGCCTCTATTGTGGTAATCCAGGTCATTTTGCCAAGACCTGCCCAAACAAGGCTCCGGTGGCGGGAAACTTCAACGCCTAGATCCTGCTGAGGGACTTCATCTAGGCGGTCAGGTATCTTTCCCTCCTGATAATCGTGTACTCCTACCCGTTACACTCTCTTGGGGTCCTTCCCGGACTATTGCCTCCGCCTTCGTTGATAGTGGAGCGGCTGGCAATTTCCCTAGCCATCACTCTTGGAATTCCGTTAATTCCTTTAGAAAATCCCCTTCGGGTCCTGGCGGTCAATAATAAGCCCATTGAGGGGGGGTTGGTCTCCTACAAGACTCCTTGGGTAAATTTAGTCGTAGGATCTGCCCACTCGGAAGAAATAGAATTTCTGGTTATTGAAAGTCCCGTATCCCCTATTGTTTTGGGATTTCCCTGGTTAAAGGTCCATAACCCAGTGATAGATTGGAGGTCTGGGGATCTGGTGAAATGGAGTCCTTCTTGTCAAATTCATTGTTTCTCCATATCTCTTAGGTCCACACCTATCGTCCTTGATGGTTTACCTCCAGTCTACGCAGATTGGGCAGACGTATTTTCTGAAAAATCCGCTGATATTCTTCCACCCCATAGGGCCTACGACTGTCCTATTGAGTTACTCCCAGGTACTATGCCCCCAAGAGGGAAACTATATAATCTCACTAGATCTGAAGAGCAGGCTATGAAAGGTTATATTACCGAGAACCTCCAGAAGGGTTTTATCCATCCTTCCACCTCTCCATCCGGTGCTGGGTTCTTCTTCGTCGAGAAGAAGGATGGCGGCTTACGCCCCTGTATAGACTACCGAGGGTTAAATAAGGTTACTGTAAAAAATAGATATCCACTACCATTAATCAATGACCTTTTTAATCAGGTCTCTGGGGCCCAGGTCTTCTCCAAGTTAGACCTTCGAGGGGCATATAACCTTATTCGCATACGTCAGGGGGATGAATGGAAGACAGCCTTCAATGTAAAAGATGGGCATTATGAATATTTAGTGATGCCATTCGGGTTATGTAATGCTCCTGCAGTGTTTCAAGATTTTGTCAATGACATATTTCGTGATTTTCTGGGTCAGTTTCTCGTGGTCTATTTGGATGACATACTGATTTTTTCCCGCTCCCTGGTGGAGCACCGTCAACATGTCAAAGCGGTGTTGCAGAGATTGCGGGAAAATCGTCTGTATGCTAAAATCTCCAAATGTGTTTTTGAAGTGTCTGAAATTCCGTTCCTAGGATTCATAATCTCCAAGCGGGGGTTGGTGATGGATCCCTCCAAGGTTTCTGCTATTATGGAGTGGGAACAACCTAGAACCCTAAAGGCGCTTCAGAGATTTTTAGGATTTGCGAATTTTTACAGGCAATTTATAAAGGGTTTCTCGTCCATAGTGAGTCCTTTAACAGATCTCACTCGTAAGGGCGCTTTTGTTGAGGAGTGGCCTCCCTCGCCTTTCAAGTGTTAAAAGAGACTTTCACCTCCGCTCCCATTTTGATACATCCTGATACCCGGCTCCCATTTCTATTGGAGGTTGACGCCTCGGAACTGGGAGTATGAGCTGTTCTTTCTCAGTATGCAGGCAATCCTGAGAAACTACATCCTTGTGCATTCTTCTCTCGTAAATTTTCACCCGCCGAACGCAATTACGATGTTGGTAATAGGGAACTATTGGGTATTAAACTGGCCTTTGAAGAATGGCGTCACTGGCTTGAAGGTTCCCTACACCCTATCACTGTATATACTGATCACAAGAATCTAGAGTATTTAGAGTCCGCCAAGAGACTCAACTCCCGTCAGACGCGCTGGGCACTCTTCTTTTCTCGATTTAACTTTATTATCACCTATAAGCCGGGGAAGAAGAATGCCAAAGCAGATGCCCTATCCCGTAATTTCGGGGATTGTAAGGACCAGAGTGGTCCTCCAGAATCGATTTTGCCTTTAGGTTGTGTTGTGGCTACTCTTC
This sequence comes from Gastrophryne carolinensis, assembly GCA_027917425.1. Taxonomy (NCBI): domain Eukaryota; kingdom Metazoa; phylum Chordata; class Amphibia; order Anura; family Microhylidae; genus Gastrophryne; species Gastrophryne carolinensis. The sequence continues at coordinate 223,227,976 of CM051234.1, forward strand.
TCCCTGACTTGTCTAGCTCGTTAATGCCATTTCAGGTTGATTCCCCTCCTGGTAAACCCTCTGATTGTTTGTTTGTTCCACCTCACTTGCGTCTGGCCGTTTTACAGGAACTACATGATGCCAAGTCTGCCGGTCACTTAGACGTCCGGAAGACCTTGGCTATCGCCAAACGTTATGTCTGGTGGCCCACCATCTGACGCGATACTTCCGCCTTTGTCGAAGCATGTCCGGTATGTGCTCGGAGTAAGGCCACTCATGGGTCTCCTGCTGGATTATTAGTTCCTTTAGAAATCCCCACTGAACCATGGTCGCACATATCCATGGATTTTGTTGTTGATCTTCCTCCATCACAAGGGAATTCTGTAATTTGGGTGGTGGTGGACCGCTTCAGTAAAATGGCACACTTTATTCCATTGATAAAACTTCCGTCGGCACCGGATTTAGTACAGTTATTCATTAAACATGTTTTTCGCCTCCATGGTCTACCACAGAATATTGTTTCAGATCGAGGAGTTCAGTTTGTATCCCGTTTTTGGAAAGCTTTCTGCAATCGTTTAGGTATTAAAGTGTCGCTCTCTACCGCCTATCACCCCCAGTCTAACGGACAGACTGAACGGGTAAATCAATGTTTAGAGCAATATCTACGCTGTTTCGTGTCCGATCGCCAAGAACAATGGGCGGAATTCATCGAATTTGCAGAATTCGCCTTTAACAATGCGCCGAGTGAATCTACTAGGTTTTCGCCTTTCTTTTGTAATTACGGTAGAAATCCTAAGGCATCATCCTTCTCTGGTCCTTCCTCCAACTTGCCGGCCTTGGAGGAATGGCTACGAGAAAGGACTAAAGTGTGGTCTGAGATACAGACTAACTTAAAGAAAGCCTCTAAAACTTATAAAATCTTTGCGGACCGACATAGGTCACCAGAACCACCATTTCAGGTGGGTGATTGGGTCTACTACTAGAAATATTGCCCTTCGGCAACCCTCGTCTAAGCTAGGGCCTAAATTTATCGGTCCTTTTCCTATTATTGATAAACTAAGCGACGTTACCTTTAAAGTCAAGTTACCTTCATCCATGAGAATTCCGTTGTCCTTTCATGTTTCTTTGTTAAAATCTGCCAAAAATATTCAGGTGTCGTCTCCTCCTCCGATCATAGTGGAAGATGAGCCTGAATATGAAATTAATAGAATACTCGACGCTCGGGTGCTTCAAAACTCTTTACAGTATTTAATAGATTGGAAGGGTTTTGGTCCTGAGGAAAAGTGTTGGGTACCGGCCAAGGATGTCCATGCCAAAACCCTTATTAATAGGTTTCATCGTGAGAATCCGGATAAGCCTGGTAAGGGTCCAGAGGCCCCTCGTGAAGGGGGGGTAGTGTCACGGCCACCTCCTCACCTGTCCTACGCTCCCCCGCCGACTCCTCTCCGCGGGCTGGGCGTCTGTTGCAGCCGGCAGCGGGTCGGCGTCGCTCCTGCCCGTCCGCCGCTCGGCTGTCACGAGCAGCCGCTCGGGCGGCTTCCTGCTCAGCAGCGTCGGGAGCGGTCGCGCCGCTCTCTGTGCGGCGCGCTCCCGGCGTGTGTCCTCGTATACGCGCGCGCCTGGCTTCCACTTATGCCCTCTGGCGGCGCTGCGCACAGCGCGCCCGCCGGAGGTGATTAGTATGGGCCAATGAGCCCTTGCTGTTAGAGAGCATATGCCCAATAGTACTGTCCGCCTCCCTAATTCAAACTGGGCAATCAGCCCAGAGATCCCATTTACACCAATCACTACACTCCCCCCTCAGCCAATCCAGTCAGCCCCCATCCTATAAAGGTTTACACCCTGCAGTTAGTCCTTGCCCGTTATAGCGTGCTACTGGGTGCGATTTTGATAGCTCTTCTCCTTGTGATTCCTGCCGTGTTTTTGACCATCCCTGATTGCCGCCTGGACCGACCTTGCTTGCTCTTTGACCACGATTGTGCCTGCTCCTCTGTACCGCAAACTTCTGACCTCCCGTTGTGACCCTTGGCTTGCCCTGACTACTCTTCCGTCTAACCCTTCTGTACCGTGCCTCCTCGGATTGACCACCCGTGTATGACCCTTGTCCGTTTATTGCTACTCAGTCTAGTCCCTGGATTCATCTGCCTTCCCCTGCATAAGTCAGCATCCTTTGTGCTAACAAGACCTGGGGGCAACCGTGTCCGGTGAGGCGTGTCTAGCGTCCCGGCAAACGGGGGCTTACTATAGGCGAAGAAAGCAGCGGAGATTGGGGGTTGCTGATTTATTGGAAGGGGGGTGTCTCCGGGACCTGACAGCGACTCAGTTAACGTAATATTGAATATTGGGTGAGGAGTCGCTATTTGACAGGTTCCGCTCTGTATGGGAGCGCATGATAGCGACTGGCCCTAGCGACCGGCTCCCACCATATTCATTAAAAAATCACGCTCAAAAAATTATTGCGCTGTAAAATGCATGTTTAAACCCCAGAGCGCTGGAGGCGATGGGTTAAAAGTAGTTTTTAACCCCCAAACCACCATATTTTTGGAAACCAAAAAAAAAAATGTTTTTTAAATAATTTAGTAATATGAATACATTAATATCAGACCTGTAATATCAATTCTGTACAATTTTTTTTTTTCCCTTAAAAAAATTAACTAAAATGGCAGAAGTGGTCACAGAATTTTTCACATTTAAAAAAAAAAAAGCATTAATAACAATTAATTATTAATATTTAAAGATTGTTCCATTGAAATGCATTGGAGCACGCCAGGTAGCGAGAGGTCATAACTGTCGCTGTTCAAGGTCGGACGCTGGCGCTGTGGGCTGAGGCTGGAATAATGATGAATGAATGGCTATATGGCGCTATATCAGTCGCTAAGCAGGATTGGCTTGATAAATGTGTGATTGTGGTGGGGAGCCGGCATTCTCGTTACCTGCCTCCCCAAAGGCCAGGGGGGGCAGAAGAGCCCGTGGCCACGGGCTATGCGGGCTGGTAGCCTGCAGGGCCAGGGGCCACAAAAGCTGGCCCCTGCGCCCTGTTCCTACAAGCCCTGCATAGCTGGTCCCGGGCTGGTTACTTTGGGTAAGGGGGGCCCCATGTAATTTTTTTGGGGACCCTATGTCATTTTTTGTTCTCGATTTTACCCTTTGTAGTGTGGATGGTAATTGTATTTTATTTGTAAATGTTAAAAATTACTTGTTTAAGTTAGGGGGGTCTCCTGGGCAGGAACAGGGGGCTACCGATAAATATGTGGTACCGTTCTAATCGGTAGAAATGGGGCTTTCACATGCAATATGGTTTTCCCTAATAAAATACATTTTTTATTTAAAATAAAGGAGGCAATTTTCTAAAAAAAAAATGTTATTTATTTATTTTTTTTTACTTAATAATAAATAAAATTAATAATAAATAAAATTTACAGACGAGACATTTCATGTTAAAGCCTAAACTTTGCTGCAAAAAATATATATATAATTTTCCTCAAAATTCCAGCACAAATGTCGCAAAATATGGTGCAAAATGGGGGAAAATGACCTGTCAACAGAGGGTGACAAAATATCAAGTAGGCTGGCAATTAAAAGGGTTAATAGTACCTCTACATGTTGGGTATTGTTCTGTTCGGGGGACCTTGCGCTTTCAGACTTAGCTTGTTTTTCTTGTTTGCATATTTATATTTTAGGAAAAGGTGTTTTTTATTCAGCTTTTTTATACATTTTTTAGGAAAACCCTGCGCAACCAAAGAATTCTTTGAGGGAATCTTTGAGGGATCAATTCCAGAAAGATGAGCCCACTACAACAAGCTGGGTACGCTTAGAAAGCTAGAAAGGTTTATGGGGTATATTCCAAATGTAAAGGGTTGTTTTGGTTGAAAAATCGCAAGGTGCGCACTTTGTCTGCAGAGCTGAAATTTTCAAGAAAAATTACCATTATGCTCATGCTTTACTTTGGGGTGTTTGGCAACTCTTCCCTTGACAGTAACTATGCATGTTGGGTATCGTTCTGTTCGGGGGATGTTGCTTTTTCAGATTATACTTGCTTTTTCTTGTTTGTATATAGTTTTTTTAGGAAAATGTGGCTTTGATTCTGCTTTTTTATTCTTTTTTTAGGGAAACTCTTTGCAACCAAAGAATACATTGAGGGATTACTACCAGAAAACTGTGGCCACATCAACAAGCCTGGTACAAATAGAAAGCCTGAGGTGTGTACTTCCAGAGAATATATAGTTTGTGGGGGGTATTTCAAATGTAAAGGGTTGTTTTTCTGGAAAATCTGCAAGGTGCGCATAGCGCATATCACAGTTGTATTTTTTCTGAAAATCCCCTAAAGCGCTGTTTCAGTTTGAGGGAGTTTCCTGGGCAGGAAAGGGTGTCTACCAATACATATGTGGTACTGCTGTAACCGGGAGAAATTGGGATTTCACACACAATAAGATTTTATTGACAAACTTACATTTTTTATTACAAAAAAACACTACAAATTGTAAAAAATAGATTTGTTTCAGTTTCAGTTTCAGTTTCAGATTTTCAGACTCTGCTGAAAAAAACTATATATAATTTTCCTGGGAAATCCCTGGAAATCCCTTCAAAAATCACATTTGAACATGGGGAGTGCAAAATAGTGCAAAATGGTCTGGCAACAAAGGGTGACAAAAACTCCAGGTAGGCTGGCACTTAAAGGGTTAAAAATTGAGAATTGTCACTCGCTAGCTTATAGTATAGTGGCCCATTTTAGACGGTTGGAACATTGCCAAAAATATCGAGCATTTTGGCAATAAGCCAAAAGTTAGTATCATGTTTAGAAAAGGTAAAAAAAGACAAAAAAGATACTAAATTAGAGGTCCAGGGTGGACTGAGGCACCCTATGACATCATTGCCCAAGAGTTGACCAATAGTGGGTTAGCAGAATCATGGGAGGATACGCTCAAAGGTACCGAGTCCCTCGATGTTGTAAAAGTACTCGAGGGGGTCCCTGCAAAGGCAGGTGATGTAATCGCCTTAGGGAGGCGAAGTTAGATTCTGGCATCTGCCTATCGGAAGATGCACATGAAGTATAATAGACTGCTATTATTGACTGCTTTGAAGAAAGAGGAACAAAAGTCTATAGAATTAGAGGGAAAGCGGGTGGTGTTAGAATGTCAGCAGAGATTACTTAAGGACAAGTTGGAACACTATCAGAACGTAGCTGAGACGGCTGTGGTGAAAGTTGCTCAGAATAAATATAGAAAAAGAAAAGGAAGAGTGAATAAAGCAAAAGTTTACAGATCTATAGCAACAGCGTCAGTGGAGTGGGATCCTGATAAGTGGGATGGAGACATCTGGGATTCCTCCTCTTCTGATGATTGGGATTGTCCTGGAAATCCAAGTTGCCCAGACCCAGAAATTGATCCCTGGGTCTAAGGATAAAACCTGTAGAAAGAAGGGAGATTATAACTGAGAAAGGGGGAAATGAAACAGTACTTAGACCTAGACTAAATGCTAGAGGAGAACAATACTTTGAAGTGGATGACCAGGGCCACATTGTCTTAGACTAATAAACCAATTCCTATTTATGATGATGTAGTAGTTCCGATACAGGATAGAAAGAAAATTCGAACTAGGAAAGAGGATTTTACACAAATGAAATTGGATGATATTCTCTCCCGTTTTCGGCAAAGACATGGAGAATGACCATTGATTATCGGGAATTGAACAAGCATACCCCGCCTTTGACGGCAGCGGTGCCAGATACTATTACTGTTGTTGAGAACATACAAAACATGAAGGGGGATGGTACGGAATTATTGATCTGGCTAACACCTTCTTTACCATACCCATAGAGGAGAAGGCTCAAGATCAGTTTGCGTTTACCTGGCTAGGTAGACAGTACACACTTACCCGACTCCCCCAGGGGTGGGTACATAGCCCCACTATCTGTCACCAGACGGTGGACGAACATCTAGATGACTTCCTCCCACTATGCAAATCTCACACTACATTGATAATGTGATGATTTAGGGGGGAACAGAGGAACAGGTAGGGAGCTACCTGAAGAAACTAGTAGAGCACATGAGGAATAAGGGGTGGGAAATCAATGAGGCTAAGATTCAAGGGCCGTCCCAAACAGTGAAATTCCTGGGGATCCAGTGGAATAGGGGACACAGAGAAATATTGCCCAAAGCTAGGCAGAAGATCTTAGATTTTCCCACACCCAAAGACAAAGTGGAGACTCAGTCCTACATTGGGTTATTTGGATTTTGGAGGCAACATATACCTCATCTAGGACAACTGCTTGCTCCCTTATATAAGGTGACTAGGAAAAAGTATTCGTTTCAGTGGGGGGAGGAGCAGCAAATTGCGTTTGACGCAGCTAAAGAAGCTATACAACAGGCAGTAGATCTTTGGCCCATGCGAGATGGTGAGGTAGAGTTGCATGTGACTGCAAAGGATCAATATGCTAATTGGTCTTTATGGCAAAAACAAGAAGGGAAACGAGTCCCTTTGGGGTTCTGGAATAGGAAACTCCCGGAGGCAGGAGATAGTTACACACCATTAGAGCAACAGTTGTTAGCTTGTTATTGGGCTCTGGTAGAGACTGAACAACTGACAATAAGACATGATGTGTATCTTAGACCTAGGGTGCCCATAATGCACTGGGTAATGTCTGACCCTAAGTCCAACAAAATAGGACATGCACAAGAGCAGAGTATAATCAAGTGGAAATGGTACATTTCTGAGAGAGCTAAAAAGGGAGCCGGAGGAGTGGCTACTTTACATGAGAAAATAGCTGATATTCCAATAGGAGAAGGGGCTCCCAGGAAAAAAGAGAGTATTGAGGAATCTCCAGTAAAAAGTGGGGAAAAGGATACTCGGAATTATCAGATAAAGAACAATTACATGCATGGTTCACTGATGGATCTGCTAAATATGTGAGTGGTAGGAGAAGGTGGAAAAGTGTAGCTTTTAATCCCCGAACCAACAAGACAGTGGCTATGGAAGGGGAAGGAAAATCCAGTCAATATGCTGAATTATATGCGGTATTCTTAGCATGAAAACAAGAACAGGGACAATGCTGTCATCTTTTTACTGATTCATGGTCAGTAGCTAATGGGTTAGGAACATGGTTTCCAGGATGGAAGAAGCATGGGTGGATGATAAGTGGTAAAGAATTGTGGGGAAAAGAAGTGTGGCAAGATATAGATGCCTTTTTGCAAAATACCAGAGTAAGTGTTTTTCATGTAGATGCTCATGTGCCGTTGGATTCATTGGAACGTTTATTTAATTCTCAAGCAGATCAAGCAGTGTCTATTTCCATAGCAGAAGTGGACCCTCAGCGAGAAGAATGGCTTCAAGGTACCACTGTTTAGGCTCACCAAAAAGCGGGCATTTGGGAGAGAAGGCCACTTACAGGTGGGCACAAGAGAGAGGTGTGCCCCTAACAATGGATATGATTAAGCAGGTAATAGGTAAATGTCCTGTGTGCCAACATATTCAAAAGCGCAAAGTGCCTCATACAGTTATGGGACACATTGGAAGGGGTCAGCTACCGGCACAAATTTGGCAAATGGATTATATTGGACCATTGCCAGAAAGTCGAGGATGCAGGTATGTATGCACATCAGTTGATACTTTCTCGGGGTTAATGGTGGCATTCCCCTGTAAAAAAGCTACACAGTGGGGAACAATTTAGACACTGGAATAATTATCCAGTACTATGGGGTCCCTTTGCAAATTCAGACTGATAATGGTTCTCATTTCACCGGGGAAGAAATCAAAAAGTATGCTAGTGATAGTAACATCGAGTGGGTATATATTACCCACAGGCAGCTGGGTTGATCGAGAGAATGAATGGCCTATTAAAAGGAGCTTTAAAGAAAATGACCCCCTCCGGTGAGTATGGTCAATGGAAAGACAATCTAAGTGAAGCCTTGCAAAAAATTAATAATAGGCCAATAACAGACTCCACCATTCCCCTGATGCGCATGCTGACTCCTAATTTGAATGTTCATGCTGCCAGGATTGATAGTATAATATACTGGAAAATGGATGATCGAGCAATAGCCCCTCATAGAGGAACGCCTGTCTCAGCAGGAATGGATTTAAGTGCTTTAGAGCCAGAGTTGATTGGACCAGGAAAGGTAAGTACTATTAGCACTGGTATAGGTTGCAAAATAACTGAAGGTCATTTTGGACAGATTGCAACCAGATCTAGTTTTGCCTTAAAAGGAGCTGTAGTATTAGGAGTTATTGATGCAGACTATCAAGGGGAAATAAAAATAATTATGATTAATTTAGGAGCACAACCGCTGACAATCAGTCAGGGAGAAAGGGTGGCTCAAATGTTGTTAATACTGGTATATCTGTCACAAATAGAAGAAGGACGAGCTCCCACTGAATTTACTGTGCGAGGGAGCAAAGCATTTGGTTCTACTAATGTAACTAATGTGGGTGAAAAAGTCTGAATACAGGGAATTCAAGGGCTGCCTGATCCTGCAGAGGTAATTGCTGTAGGAAAAGACAGAACTTTATTAGTGATGAGACCAGGGATAGAAAAGTGGGAATATGTCCCACAAGAAAAATGTTATTTACGTGATTGAATTAAATGTTCCCTTTTCCTAGGTTTGCGAGAAACTGGAAATTGGAATCCTTGGTCTCGTGTGTTTGGCAGGCGCCATGGCAATAACACCGGGTGTACCCCTGGAGGAAGTCAATAATTCAGAGATCACTTGGAGTTGGATCAGTTCAATTATAGAAAGAAAACAAGATGATTTTGTTTGTCCCGCTCAACAGAGATGTCGAATTGCTAGCATAAATTGTGAAGGAAAAAGATTGTGGGCAGGACCCGCCATTCCAATAGGGACACGTATATACGTATATACAGAGCCACATATATGTTGCATGAAGATCAGGACAGATTGTTGATTCAATCTAAAGTAAACTTGTTGTGCGCAGAACTACTCTTTTCCAACATTACTGAATGAGTTGCGACAACCACAAATATGGAGCAAAGATTTGAGAATTGGGATCGATGATCTAAAATGTCCACAGCCGAGTGTAGGATTTCATCATAATCGCTCAACAACAACTTTAGAAGTATGAATTCTACCGAAAATTTTAACAGAACATATTTCATATCTTATATAGTTATGATTAATATGAATACATCTAAAATTGATCCAGGACATTTGAAAAGACTGCCTTCCACTTGTGTAAATGTTTGAAGGTAGGCACAGAAAACTACTATACAAGTTAATGTATTGTTTCATGCGACCCCTCTTTGCCCCTTCAGGAGACGGCGTACCTGGTATGACACAGCATTAGGGGGATATGGGGCGTTAACTGGCACCCTTAATGGTTGGGATATAGAAACATTGGCCAACCGTTTGAGTAGCGCAGGCAAGGGTATTCAAGATGCTGTTACACTTCAGGCCAAGTGGATGCCCACCATATGGTATCCATGGAAATATCAGGTACAAGCTGACACTTTTTTGTTGAACTTGCAAAATAAAACTAACCAGTTTATTTGGACTTCGGAAACCAATTTAAGTAAAATAATAGACTGGACGGTATGCACATTAGAAACATTGTACCAGATACAACAGAAAAATAACATGCAGACCCAATTAATGACAGGTAATGAAGGAGTATGGCGAAGCTTATTCGCCACAATAATTCCTAAGTCAGCCTGGATTAAAATAGAATCTCCAAAAATGATATGTATTGATACGCAGTGTCATGGGGTTTTAACATTGTACAATATAACACAGTTTGAGCTAATGTGTAGATTCATAGTACTACCATTGATATTGGGGTACCCGGGCAATCTACATTATTGGATGCCTCATATCAATGGATTATATATAGATAAGGAAAACAAAACACATGATTTAAGTTCATGTGAGGTTACTAGGGATGAGCAAATCGATCCGGACGAACCCGGATTCGATCCGAATTTCAGGAAAAATTCGATTTGGATCGAATCCGAATTTCCCCGCGATTCGATCGCTCGAAGTTTTCCTTTGACATCCATTCATTTACATTACAGGCATTCTAAGATGGCGGACGGGACATGTCCAGACATGTAAGCTGGGGCAGTGTATGCTGGGACAGTCACATGCAGCCTATCAGCAGCCAGCAAGCCCGGTGACGTCACAGCGGTATTTAAGGCCGGCCATCTTGCTTTCCTGCCTCATTTCTCTATTGCATTCGTGAGAGACAGAACGCTGTGTAGCTGAGGGAGAGACAGTTAGACAGGCAGGGACAGACAGGGACAGGCTGGAGACAGGCAGGAGACAGACAGGAGACAGACAGAAAGTCAGCAAAAAACAGGGAAAGGAAGGGAAAATCGGAGGCTGTCAGTATTTTTTTTTTTCATCCAGCCTGACAGGCTTTGTTAGCGTTTTCAGGCTGCTTATACTAACTAACTGTGCATATATACTGAACTGATCTTAAGTCTGCTGTGAGGCATCCCATTCTGTGACTACAGCAGCCTCTGTTTAAGACCATATAACCATTTGCTCTTATTATATTTGAAATTAGCCTGTTAAAGACACTTTTGCTGGGCATAGCACTACTTGTCCCTGCCAGGGCATCCCATTCTGTGACTAAAGCAGCCTCTGTTTAAGACCATATAACCATTTGCTCTTATTATATTTGAAATTAGGCCTGATAAAGACACTTTTGCTGGGCATAGCACTACTTGTCCCTGCCAGGGCATCCCATTCTGTGACTAAAGCAGCCTCTGTTAAAGACCATATAACCATTTGCTCTTATTATATTTGAAATTAGGCCTGATAAAGACACTTTTGCTGGGCATAGTACTACTGGATCTTTTTTGGGGGCATCCCATTCTGTGACTAAAGCAGCCTCTGTTTAAGACCATATAACCATTTGCTCTTATTATATTTGAAATTAGCCTGATAAAGACACTTTTGCTGGGCATAGTACTACTGGATCTTTTTTGGGGGCATCCCATTCTGTGACTAAAGCAGCCTCTGTTTAAGACCATATAACCATTTGCTCTTATTATATTTGAAATTAGCCTGATAAAGACACTTTTTCTGGGCATAGTACTACTGGATCTTTTTTGGGGGCATCCCATTCTGTGACTACAGCAGCCTCTGTTTAAGACCATATAACCATTTGCTCTTATTATATTTGAAATTAGGCCTGATAAAGACACTTTTGCTGGGCATAGCACTACTTGTCCCTACCAGGGCATCCCATTCTGTGACTAAAGCAGCCTCTGTTTAAGACCATATAACCATTTGCTCTTATTATATTTGAAATTAGCCTGATAAAGACACTTTTGCTGGGCATAGCACTACTTGTCCCTGCCAGGGCATCCCATTCTGTGACTAAAGCAGCCTCTGTTTAAGACCATATAACCATTTGCTCTTATTATATTTGAAATTAGCCTGATAAAGACACTTTTGCTGGGCATAGTACTACTGGATCTTTTTTGGGGGCATCCCATTCTGTGACTAAAGCAGCCTCTGTTTAAGACCATATAACCATTTGCTCTTATTATATTTGAAATTAGCCTGATAAAGACACTTTTGCTGGGCATAGCACTACTTTTCCCTGCCAGGGCATCCCATTCTGTGACTAAAGCAGCCTCTGTTTAAGACCATATAACCATTTGCTCTTATTATATTTGAAATTAGGCCTGATAAGGACACTTTTGCTGGGCATAGCACTACTTGTCCCTGCCAGGGCATCCCATTCTGTGACTAAAGCAGCCTCTGTTTAAGACCATATAACCATTTGCTCTTATTATATTTGAAATTAGGCCTGATAAAGACACTTTTGCTGGGCATAGCACTACTTGTCCCTGCCAGGGCATCCCATTCTGTGACTAAAGCAGCCTCTGTTTAAGACCATATAACCATTTGCTCTTATTATATTTGAAATTAGGCCTGATAAAGACACTTTTGCTGGGCATAGCACTACTTGTCCCTGCCAGGGCATCCCATTCTGTGACTAAAGCAGCCTCTGTTTAAGACCATATAACCATTTGCTCTTATTATATTTGAAATTAGGCCTGATAAAGACACTTTTGCTGGGCATAGTACTACTGGATCTTTTTTGGGGGCATCCCATTCTGTGACTACAGCAGCCTCTGTTTAAGACCATATAACCATTTGCTCTTATTATATTTGAAATTAGGCCTGATAAAGACACTTTTGCTGGGCATAGTACTACTGGATCTTTTTTGGGGCATCCCATTCTGTGACTAAAGCAGCCTCTGTTTAAGACCATATAACCATTTGCTCTTATTATATTTGAAATTAGCCTGATAAAGACACTTTTGCTGGGCATAGTACTACTGGATCTTTTTTGGGGGCATCCCATTCTGTGACTAAAGCAGCCTCTGTTTAAGACCATATAACCATTTGCTCTTATTATATTTGAAATTAGGCCTGATAAAGACACTTTTGCTGGGCATAGCACTACTTGTCCCTGCCAGGGCATCCCATTCTGTGACTAAAGCAGCCTCTGTTAAAGACCATATAACCATTTGCTCTTATTATATTTGAAATTAGGCCTGATAAAGACACTTTTGCTGGGCATAGTACTACTGGATCTTTTTTGGGGGCATCCCATTCCCTGACTAAAGCAGCCTCTGTTTAAGACCATATAACCATTTGCTCTTATTATATTTGAAATTAGGCCTGATAAAGACACTTTTGCTGGGCATAGTACTACTGGATCTTTTTTGGGGGCATCCCATTCTGTGACTAAAGCAGCCTCTGTTTAAGACCATATAACCATTTGCTCTTATTATATTTGAAATTAGGCCTGATAAAGACACTTTTGCTGGGCATAGCACTACTTGTCCCTGCCAGGGCATCCCATTCTGTGACTAAAGCAGCCTCTGTTTAAGACCATATAACCATTTGTTCTTATTATATTTGAAATTAGGCCTGATAAAGACACTTTTGCTGGGCATAGCACTACTTGTCCCTGCCAGGTGTACTTACTGCTGGTTTTTAGGGCATCCCATTCTGTGACTACACCAGCCTCTATTTAAGAACCTAACCATTTGCACCTATTCTAATTGAAATTAGGCATGATAAAGACACTTTTGCTGTGCATAGTCTTACTGCTGCCTGCCAGGTGCTCTCTGGTTTTTGGGACATCCCATTCTGTAACATACCATTAGCCTCTGCATTAACTGTAAGTTGCACAGTTATTTAAAGAAATTTGGCCTGTATGAGCCTGCTAACACACTGCTGCTGTGTGCATATATACTGATCTCAAGTTTGCTGGGGGCATCCCATTCTGTAACATACCATTAGCCTCTGCATTTACTGTAAGCTGCACAGTTATTTAAAGAAATTTGGCCTGTATGAGCCTGCTAACACACTGCTGCTGTGCATATATACTGATCTCAAGTCTGCTAGGGGCATCCCATTCTGTAACATACCATTAGCCTCTGCATTAACTGTAAGCTGCACAGTTATTTAAAGAAATTTGGCCTGTATGAGCCTGCTAACACACTGCTGCTGTGTGCATATATACTGATCTCAAGTCTGCTTGGGGCATCCCATTCTGTAACATACCATTAGCCTCTGCATTTACTGTAAGCTGCACAGTTATTTAAAGAAATTTGGCCTGTATGAGCCTGCTAACACACTGCTGCTGTGTGCATATATACTGATCTCAAGTCTGCTTGGGGCATCCCATTCTGTAACATACCATTAGCCTCTGCATTAACTGTAAGCTGCACAGTTATTTAAAGAAATTTGGCCTGTATGAGCCTGCTAACACACTGCTGCTGTGTGCATATATACTGATCTCAAGTCTGCTTGGGGCATCCCATTCTGTAACATACCATTAGCCTCTGCATTTACTGTAAGCTGCACAGTTATTTAAAGAAATTTGGCCTGTATGAGCCTGCTAACACACTGCTGCTGTGTGCATATATACTGATCTCAAGTCTGCTGGGGGCATCCCATTCTGTAACATACCATTAGCCTCTGCATTTACTGTAAGCTGCACAGTTATTTAAAGAAATTTTGCCTGTATGAGCCTGCTAACACACTGCTGCTGTGTGCATATATACTGATCTCAAGTCTGCTTGGGGCATCCCATTCTGTAATATACCACTAGCCTCTGCATTAACTGTAAGCTGCACAGTTATTTAAAGAAATTTGGCCTGTATGAGCCTGCTAACACACTGCTGCTGTGTGCATATATACTGATCTTAAGTCTGCTTGGGGCATCCCATTCTGTAACATAACATAACCTACCTACCATACTAAGCAGCTCTCTTATTTAAACTAAGCAGGCCTCTTGGAGGCTGATTGTCCACTTTTGGGTGTGCATTTATATTCGGTTTCATATACAGTGGGGTATCCCAATTTGTAAGATAACCTACCCCAACCATGTAAACTAAATAGGCCTGTTGCAGCCTGAGTTTCTCTGCTTGCGTATGGCCTACATTACAATCTGTCTCTTTCAATGACACTGCTGCCTGGGGTATCCCAATTTGTAAGATAACCTACCCCAACCATGTAAACTAAAGGTTACGTCCTTCCAGAAGGAAAACTTATGCCGAACACTATTTTTGTTAGGGGCATTGACCTTTGGATTGATCGGCATGAAATTAATTTTTTTTTTTCAAAGTATGGCGCTGTAAAGAAGGTCAAAATGATGTCTCATACTTGGATTATTGTTACTTTTTGTTCAGCTTGAAATATAACAGGCCACACGGGCATCCCAAGGCACATGCTATTTTAAACCTATCTGTTATACAACATAAGCGTTGATCAGGCTACTTCAGTTTGCACTTGTTTTTGACTGCTTTTAATAAACCAGGCCGCAGGGCACCCCAAAGCTGCACCTTGCACCCTATCTGGTATACAACATAAGCGTTGATCAGCATCAGCTTCATTAAGCTACTTCAGTTTGCACTTCCTTTTTGACTGCTTTCATTTAACCAGGCCGCAGGGCACCCCAAAGCTGCACCTTGCACCCTACCTGTTTATACTAAATAAGCATCTACAGCCTCAGCTTTATTAAGTTATTGCATTTTGAATTGGTTTTGGTCTGCTTTAAATACACCAGGCCGCAGGGCATCCCAAACCTGCATGTTGCACCCCATCTGTTATACTAAATAAGCGTTGATCAGCATCAGCTTTATTAAGCTATTGCATTTTGCATTGGTTTTTGTACTGCTGCCAAAACACTAGCCCATATGGGCATCCCAAACCAGCACATGTCACCCTATCTGTTATACTAAATAAGCTTCTACAGGCCCTTTTTTTTATTTATTTATTTTTATTTATATAGAGCTGCAATAGCTTATATTGTGAGGTTAATTTGCCATTTTGCAGCATAATATAGAGCAGCCCCTGTGTAAATCTGAGGGGCAATAGCTTATATAGTGAGGTAAATTTGCCATTTTGCTTCGTTATATAGAGCAGCCCAGTTGCCATCTAAATCAACTACTGTCCGGCCAGTACAGCTTTTCCAGGGCAAACTCTGCTAGTTGCGGGCACAAGTCAAGTTTGGCTTCCCAGCAAATCCAGTGGATCTTGAAGGTGTGTTGGCATGGTCATGTCAAGGTATGACATGACCTGCTGTTTGAGGTCCAGCTCCAGGTCTTCCTGCTGCTCATGAGTAGACTCACTATGCGGGTGTAGAAAGCTACTCACTAGCGACTGAAGACTGAGGCTGCTGCTGATGGAGCTGCTGCTGCTGCTCCTTCCACCCCCCCAGCAGCCATGGCAGTGGAAGGTGATTGCAGACTTCCCCCCGAGTCAGACCTGCGGGAGTATGGGCCATGGCGCAGATAGACATCGCCCAACTGACTACGTGGGATGTCTCTGTAGTAGGTCAGTTTGTCCTCCCTCTCAGTGGGCGTAAAAAATGCCCCCATTTTGTGCCGGAAGCGAGGGTCCAATAAGTTGGAGAGCCAGAAGTCTTCCCGCTGACAAATGGAGACAATTCTGCGCTCACTAGTACGCATGCATGTGAGCATGCATCGTGCCATTTGTGCAAGTGACTCGGAGGGACTACCTGTCTCCATCTCCACTGTAAACTGCCATGGTGTGTCTGGGTCCTCTGTCTCGCCTTACTCACAACCCTCTAGCTCCTGTGGCTGCTCCTGCTCCTCCTCTCCTGTCAGATGACTAGATAAAATGGTAATTTTGTGAAACCTAAACTGTGGTTTGCTGTGCCCCACCCCCTCCTCCTCCTCCACTTCAGCCCCCACAGGCTTCATGTGGCTGTGAAATGTATGTGCCATGTCTCCAGTGCCCTGACCAGCCATGCTTTCCAACATGTGTTGTAGTACATGAAGCAGTGGAATCTCATCGTTCATCTCATAGTCCTGGCAACTGACTAATAACGTAGCTTCCTCAAAGGGCCTGAGCAAACGGTCGGTGTCACTAGAGATGAGCGAACTTTTGAAAAGTTCGATTCGGCCGATTCGCCGAATTTCACAAAGAAATTCGGGTTCGGCCGAATCGAACTTTTACGAAGTTCCCCATCAAAAATGCCGGCATGGTGGGAGCGGGCCGGCATTTAAAAAAAAAAAAAAAAACATTTTTGCCGGCATGGTGGGAGCGGGCCGGCCGGTTCCGCGCTGACAGCGGAACCGGCCGCGGGCCGGTAAAGCCGGCCGGCCCGCTCCCACCATGCCGGCATTTAAAAAACAAAACAAAAAAAAAAAAAGCATTTTTGCCGGCATGGTGGGAGCGGGCCGGCCGGTTCCGCGCTGACAGCGGAACCGGCCGGCCCGCTCCCACCATGCCGGCATTTAAAAAATAAAGCAAACACTTACCTGCAGGTCCGGAGCGTGGAGGCCGGCGCCGCTCTCAGCTGTCATCTGAGGGCGCGTCATCAGAGGGCGCCTCTGATGACGCGCCCTCAGATGACAGCTGAGAGCGGCGCCGGCCTCCACGCTCCGGACCTGCAGGTAAGTGTTTGCTTTTTTTTAAAAATGCCGGCATGGTGGGAGCGGGCCGGCCGGTTCCGCTGTCAGCGCGGAACCGGCCGGCCCGCTCCCACCATGCCGGCAAAAATGCTTTTTTTTTTGTTTGTTTGTTTTTTAAATGCCGGCATGGTGGGAGCGGGCCGGCCGGCTTTACCGGCCCGCCGGCCGGCTCCGCTGTCAGCGGGCCGGCTTTGCCGGCCCGCTGACAGCGGAACCGGCCGGCCCGCTCCCACCATGCCGGCATTTTTTTTTTTTTTTAATTTCAGGAAAAATTCGATCGGCACGAACCACAAAATATTCACAAAGAAATTCGGGTTCGGCCGAATCGAACTTTTACGAAGTTCCCCATCAAAAATGCCGGCATGGTGGGAGCCGGCCGGCGGGCCGGTAAAGCCGGCCGGCCCGCTCCCACCATGCCGGCATTTAAAAAAAAAAAAAAAAACATTTTTGCCGGCATGGTGGGAGCGGGCCGGCCGGTTCCGCGCTGACAGCGGAACCGGCCGCGGGCCGGTAAAGCCGGCCGGCCCGCTCCCACCATGCCGGCATTTAAAAAACAAAACAAAAAAAAAAAAAGCATTTTTGCCGGCATGGTGGGAGCGGGCCGGCCGGTTCCGCGCTGACAGCGGAACCGGCCGGCCCGCTCCCACCATGCCGGCATTTAAAAAATAAAGCAAACACTTACCTGCAGGTCCGGAGCGTGGAGGCCGGCGCCGCTCTCAGCTGTCATCTGAGGGCGCGTCATCAGAGGGCGCCTCTGATGACGCGCCCTCAGATGACAGCTGAGAGCGGCGCCGGCCTCCACGCTCCGGACCTGCAGGTAAGTGTTTGCTTTTTTTTAAAAATGCCGGCATGGTGGGAGCGGGCCGGCCGGTTCCGCTGACAGCGGAGCGGGCCGGCCGGTTCCGCTGTCAGCGCGGAACCGGCCGGCCCGCTCCCACCATGCCGGCAAAAATGCTTTTTTTTTGTTTGTTTGTTTTTTAAATGCCGGCATGGTGGGAGCGGGCCGGCCGGCTTTACCGGCCCGCCGGCCGGCTCCCACCATGCCGGCATTTTTTTTTTTTTTTAATTTCAGGAAAAATTCGATCGGCACGAACCACAAAATATTCGGGTTCGTGCCGAATCGAATATTTCCTGAAATTCGGAGCGAATTCCGGTTCGTCCGAACCGGTTCGCTCATCTCTAGGTGTCACGTATGAGCTGCCAATGGTTTACATTGAATTTACACAGGGGTGTCCCCCTATACGTTTGGATCATCCAGAAATCCGTGATGGCTTTTCTCTGTTCCTATAGTGCAGTGGTCCTCAACCCTGTCCTCAAGGCCCACCAACATGTCATGTTTTTTGGATCTCCAAATAGCCAGCTCTATTGCTCTGCAGCTGCACTAATTACTCCACCTGTGCATCTTTGTGGAGATCTGCAAAACCTGGCCTGTTGTTGGGCCTTGAGGACAGGGTTGGGGACCACTGCTATAGTGGATCCTGCATATGGAGGGTGGAATTCCAACGGGTGGAAACATCGCAAATCAGACTATGGTGGGGTACACCGTTGTGACGCTGAGGCTCAATAAGGTTGTGCTTGGTGGTGTAGGAGTGCCAGAAGTGCTTGCTAACTTTCTTTCCTGTTGTTCGGATGTCTTTCAGATGGGGGCAAGACTTCAGAAAACGTTTGACAACTAGACTGAACACGTGTGCCATGTCAGGACGCATGACTCTGGCTTCCTTGTCGCAGCGCAAACAAGATGTTCTTCCAAGTGTAATGCAGCAGGCTGGACTTATGGTGAAGCTGTCTGAGAGGAGAAATCCCTCAGACATCAAGATTAAAAATTCCAAGAATTTTTGAGGGCTAATTATTCAGAGGCAAATGATAGCTAGTTGTTTCTGATTTGATTACAAGGTGGAAACACACCCTCAAACAAAACTTCACTTTGGCAATACCATTGCATTTGTCTATTCATAATTTTATGTATATACACTAACTAACCTACTTTTTCTCCACAGGATGCTGCATGAAACACTGCCACATCGCTGAGTAGCTGATTTTTCCGAACAACAGTCCGCAATAATCTGCTGCTGCTGCTGCTGCCGCCGCCACCGCCGCAGACTCCAGGGACCCTCTTCCACTACCTCGGCTTGCAACACCTCCTCCCACGACACTCTCCTCATCACTAATTGCCGGCTAGTGGAAGAAGAGGCGAGTGTCTCCTCCACTTCTTGGCTGGGCAGTAGCTGCTGAATTTTATGATTATCAGATCTTCATCAATGGATAGTGGAGCTGAACCCAAAGCATAACAGACAGACAGTTGACTGGGGGTGTCAGATGCCACTTGTGATGCAGTGGACTGCTTTTGCAGCACTTCGAGACAAAGTTGCTTCATTGGCTGACACAATGACTGGTAAAGCTGTGGAACATATGGTTGAAAAGCAAGAATAACCATTTGTTTTTATATGAAAAAGACCCTGGTTTATACAGATTTTTTTTTTTTCCAGAGACTGCCCTGCGTGGAAATGAATGGCGCATGGATCATCCAAGCTTTCCTCCCAACAATGCCTGATGTATTCCAGTAGATTGATGACGGGGCCAGGCCTACACTAAAGAAAGATGGATCGTGCAAAACAGATTTAAGGCGCTGCTCTCCAGTTACAGACATTCCTCCGCATCGGACCACAAGTAAGTATTAATAAAAAATCCTTTACGTTACGCTTACTTTTTATTAATATTCTTCGGATAAGACGGATCAGACATGATTCCAGATTAAAAATTCCAAGAATTTTTGAGGGCTAATTAGTCAGAGGCAATGATACCTTCTTGTTTCTGATTTAATTAAAAGGTGGAAACACACCCTCAAACAAAACTTCACTTTGGCAATACTTTTGCATTTGTTTATTCATAATTTTATGTAGATATTACTAACTAAGCTACTTTTTCTCCACATGACTCTCCACAGGGTGTGATTCATCCAATTTTTGGGCTCCTGAAGCCAACTCCAGTGTATATTTGGGCTCCTGCTGCTGCCAACTCCAGGGTGTGATTCATCCAATTTTTGGGCTCCTGAAGCCAACCCCAGGGTCTCTTTAAAGTAATATTTGGGCTCCTGCTGCTGCTGCTGCCAACTCCAGGGTGTGATTCATCCAATTTTTGGGCTCCTGAAGCCAACCCCAGGGTCTCTTTGAAGTAATATTTGGGCTCCTGCTGCTGCTGCTGCCAACTTCTGCCAACTCCAGGGTGTGATTCATCCAATTTTTGGGCTCCTGAGGCCAACCCCAGGGTCTCTTTAAAGTAATATTTGGGCTCCTGCTGCTTGCAACTCCAGGGTGTGATTCATCCAATTTTTGGGCTCCTGAGGCCAACCCCAGTGTCTCTTTAAAGTAATATTTGGGCTCCTGTTGCTGCTGTCAACTCCTGCCAACTCCAGGGTGTGATTCATCCAATTTTTGGGCTCCTGAAGCCAACCCCAGTGTCTCTTTTAAGTAATGTTTGGGCTCCTGCTGCTGCTGTCAACTCCTGCCAACTCCAGGGTGTGATTCATCCAATTTTTGGGCTCCTGAAGCCAACTCCAGTGTATATTTGAGCTCCTGCTGCTGCTGCTGCCAACTTCTGCCAACTCCAGGGTGTGATTCATCCAATTTTTGGGCTCCTGAAGCCAACTCCAGTGTATATTTGGGCTCCTGCTGCTGCTGCTGCCAACTTCTGCCAACTCCAGGGTGTGATTCATCCAATTTTTGGGCTCCTGAAGCCAACTCCAGTGTATATTTGGGCTCCTGCTGCTGCCAACTCCAGGGTGTGATTCATCCAATTTTTGGGCTCCTGAGGCCAACCCCAGTGTCTCTTTAAAGTAATATTTGGGCTCCTGCTGCTGCTGCTGCCAACTCCAGGGTGTGATTCATCCAATTTTTGGGCTCCTGAAGCCAACCCCAGGGTCTCTTTGAAGTAATATTTGGGCTCCTGCTGCTGCTGCTGCCAACTTCTGCCAACTCCAGGGTGTGATTCATCCAATTTTTGGGCTCCTGAAGCCAACCCCAGTGTCTCTTTTAAGTAATTTTTGGGCTCCTGCTGCTGCTGCTGCCAACTTCTGCCAACTCCAGGGTGTGATTCATCCAATTTTTGGGCTCCTGAAGCCAACTCCAGTGTATATTTGGGCTCCTGCTGCTGCTGCTGCCAACTTCTGCCAACTCCAGGGTGTGATTCATCCAATTTTTGGGCTCCTGAAGCCAACTCCAGTGTATATTTGGGCTCCTGCTGCTGCTGCTGCCAACTTCTGCCAACTCCAGGGTGTGATTCATCCAATTTTTGGGCTCCTGAGGCCAACCCCAGGGTCTCTTTAAAGTAATATTTGGGCTCCTGCTGCTGCCAACTCCAGGGTGTGATTCATCCAATTTTTGGGCTCCTGAAGCCAACCCCAGTGTCTCTTTTAAGTAATGTTTGGGCTCCTGCTGCTGCTGTCAACTCCTGCCAACTCCAGGGTGTGATTCATCCAATTTTTGGGCTCCTGAAGCCAACCCCAGTGTCTCTTTTAAGTAATGTTTGGGCTCCTGCTGCTGCTGCCAACTTCTGCCAACTCCAGGGTGTGATTCATCCAATTTTTGGGCTCCTGAGGCCAACCCCAGTGTCTCTTTAAAGTAATATTTGGGCTCCTGCTGCTGCTGCTGCCAACTCCAGGGTGTGATTCATCCAATTTTTGGGCTCCTGAAGCCAACCCCAGTGTCTCTTTTAAGTAATGTTTGGGCTCCTGCTGCTGCTGTCAACTCCTGCCAACTCCAGGGTGTGATTCATCCAATTTTTGGGCTCCTGAAGCCAACTCCAGTGTATATTTGGGCTCCTGCTGCTGCTGCTGCCAACTTCTGCCAACTCCAGGGTGTGATTCATCCAATTTTTGGGCTCCTGAGGCCAACCCCAGGGTCTCTTTAAAGTAATATTTGGGCTCCTGCTGCTGCCAACTCCAGGGTGTGATTCATCCAATTTTTGGGCTCCTGAAGCCAACCCCAGTGTCTCTTTTAAGTAATGTTTGGGCTCCTGCTGCTGCTGTCAACTCCTGCCAACTCCAGGGTGTGATTCATCCAATTTTTGGGCTCCTGAAGCCAACCCCAGTGTCTCTTTTAAGTAATGTTTGGGCTCCTGCTGCTGCTGCCAACTTCTGCCAACTCCAGGGTGTGATTCATCCAATTTTTGGGCTCCTGAGGCCAACCCCAGTGTCTCTTTAAAGTAATATTTGGGCTCCTGCTGCTGCCAACTCCAGGGTGTGATTCATCCAATTTTTGGGCTCCTGAAGCCAACCCCAGTGTCTCTTTTAAGTAATGTTTGGGCTCCTGCTGCTGCTGTCAACTCCTGCCAACTCCAGGGTGTGATTCATCCAATTTTTGGGCTACTGAAGCCAACTCCAGTGTATATTTGGGCTCCTGCTGCTGCCAACTCCAGGGTGTGATTCATCCAATTTTTGGGCTCCTGAAGCCAACCCCAGGGTCTCTTTAAAGTAATATTTGGGCTCCTGCTGCTGCTGCTGCCAACTCCAGGGTGTGATTCATCCAATTTTTGGGCTCCTGAAGCCAACCCCAGGGTCTCTTTGAAGTAATATTTGGGCTCCTGCTGCTGCTGCTGCCAACTTCTGCCAACTCCAGGGTGTGATTCATCCAATTTTTGGGCTCCTGAGGCCAACCCCAGGGTCTCTTTAAAGTAATATTTGGGCTCCTGCTGCTTGCAACTCCAGGGTGTGATTCATCCAATTTTTGGGCTCCTGAGGCCAACCCCAGTGTCTCTTTAAAGTAATATTTGGGCTCCTGTTGCTGCTGTCAACTCCTGCCAACTCCAGGGTGTGATTCATCCAATTTTTGGGCTCCTGAAGCCAACCCCAGTGTCTCTTTTAAGTAATGTTTGGGCTCCTGCTGCTGCTGTCAACTCCTGCCAACTCCAGGGTGTGATTCATCCAATTTTTGGGCTCCTGAAGCCAACTCCAGTGTATATTTGAGCTCCTGCTGCTGCCAACTTCTGCCAACTCCAGGGTGTGATTCATCCAATTTTTGGGCTCCTGAAGCCAACTCCAGTGTATATTTGGGCTCCTGCTGCTGCTGCTGCCAACTTCTGCCAACTCCAGGGTGTGATTCATCCAATTTTTGGGCTCCTGAAGCCAACTCCAGTGTATATTTGGGCTCCTGCTGCTGCCAACTCCAGGGTGTGATTCATCCAATTTTTGGGCTCCTGAGGCCAACCCCAGTGTCTCTTTAAAGTAATATTTGGGCTCCTGCTGCTGCTGCTGCCAACTCCAGGGTGTGATTCATCCAATTTTTGGGCTCCTGAAGCCAACCCCAGGGTCTCTTTGAAGTAATATTTGGGCTCCTGCTGCTGCTGCTGCCAACTTCTGCCAACTCCAGGGTGTGATTCATCCAATTTTTGGGCTCCTGAAGCCAACCCCAGTGTCTCTTTTAAGTAATTTTTGGGCTCCTGCTGCTGCTGCTGCCAACTTCTGCCAACTCCAGGGTGTGATTCATCCAATTTTTGGGCTCCTGAAGCCAACTCCAGTGTATATTTGGGCTCCTGCTGCTGCTGCTGCCAACTTCTGCCAACTCCAGGGTGTGATTCATCCAATTTTTGGGCTCCTGAAGCCAACTCCAGTGTATATTTGGGCTCCTGCTGCTGCTGCTGCCAACTTCTGCCAACTCCAGGGTGTGATTCATCCAATTTTTGGGCTCCTGAGGCCAACCCCAGGGTCTCTTTAAAGTAATATTTGGGCTCCTGCTGCTGCCAACTCCAGGGTGTGATTCATCCAATTTTTGGGCTCCTGAAGCCAACCCCAGTGTCTCTTTTAAGTAATGTTTGGGCTCCTGCTGCTGCTGTCAACTCCTGCCAACTCCAGGGTGTGATTCATCCAATTTTTGGGCTCCTGAAGCCAACCCCAGTGTCTCTTTTAAGTAATGTTTGGGCTCCTGCTGCTGCTGCCAACTTCTGCCAACTCCAGGGTGTGATTCATCCAATTTTTGGGCTCCTGAGGCCAACCCCAGTGTCTCTTTAAAGTAATATTTGGGCTCCTGCTGCTGCTGCTGCCAACTCCAGGGTGTGATTCATCCAATTTTTGGGCTCCTGAAGCCAACCCCAGTGTCTCTTTTAAGTAATGTTTGGGCTCCTGCTGCTGCTGTCAACTCCTGCCAACTCCAGGGTGTGATTCATCCAATTTTTGGGCTCCTGAAGCCAACTCCAGTGTATATTTGGGCTCCTGCTGCTGCTGCTGCCAACTTCTGCCAACTCCAGGGTGTGATTCATCCAATTTTTGGGCTCCTGAGGCCAACCCCAGGGTCTCTTTAAAGTAATATTTGGGCTCCTGCTGCTGCCAACTCCAGGGTGTGATTCATCCAATTTTTGGGCTCCTGAAGCCAACCCCAGTGTCTCTTTTAAGTAATGTTTGGGCTCCTGCTGCTGCTGTCAACTCCTGCCAACTCCAGGGTGTGATTCATCCAATTTTTGGGCTCCTGAAGCCAACCCCAGTGTCTCTTTTAAGTAATGTTTGGGCTCCTGCTGCTGCTGCCAACTTCTGCCAACTCCAGGGTGTGATTCATCCAATTTTTGGGCTCCTGAGGCCAACCCCAGTGTCTCTTTAAAGTAATATTTGGGCTCCTGCTGCTGCCAACTCCAGGGTGTGATTCATCCAATTTTTGGGCTCCTGAAGCCAACCCCAGTGTCTCTTTTAAGTAATGTTTGGGCTCCTGCTGCTGCTGTCAACTCCTGCCAACTCCAGGGTGTGATTCATCCAATTTTTGGGCTCCTGAAGCCAACCCCAGTGTCTCTTTTAAGTAATGTTTGGGCTCCTGCTGCTGCTGCCAACTTCTGCCAACTCCAGGGTGTGATTCATCCAATTTTTGGGCTCCTGAGGCCAACCCCAGTGTCTCTTTAAAGTAATATTTTGGCTCCTGCTGCTGCTGCTGCCAACTCCAGGGTGTGATTCATCCAATTTTTGGGCTCCTGAAGCCAACCCCAGTGTCTCTTTTAAGTAATGTTTGGGCTCCTGCTGCTGCTGTCAACTCCTGCCAACTCCAGGGTGTGATTCATCCAATTTTTGGGCTCCTGAAGCCAACTCCAGTGTATATTTGAGCTCCTGCTGCTGCTGCTGCCAACTTCTGCCAACTCCAGGGTGTGATTCATCCAATTTTTGGGCTCCTGAAGCCAACTCCAGTGTATATTTGGGCTCCTGCTGCTGCTGCTGCCAACTTCTGCCAACTCCAGGGTGTGATTCATCCAATTTTTGGGCTCCTGAAGCCAACTCCAGTGTATATTTGGGCTCCTGCTGCTGCCAACTCCAGGGTGTGATTCATCCAATTTTTGGGCTCCTGAGGCCAACCCCAGTGTCTCTTTAAAGTAATATTTGGGCTCCTGCTGCTGCTGCTGCCAACTCCAGGGTGTGATTCATCCAATTTTTGGGCTCCTGAAGCCAACCCCAGGGTCTCTTTGAAGTAATATTTGGGCTCCTGCTGCTGCTGCTGCCAACTTCTGCCAACTCCAGGGTGTGATTCATCCAATTTTTGGGCTCCTGAAGCCAACCCCAGTGTCTCTTTTAAGTAATGTTTGGGCTCCTGCTGCTGCTGCTGCCAACTTCTGCCAACTCCAGGGTGTGATTCATCCAATTTTTGGGCTCCTGAAGCCAACTCCAGTGTATATTTGGGCTCCTTCTGCTGCTGCTGCCAACTTCTGCCAACTCCAGGGTGTGATTCATCCAATTTTTGGGCTCCTGAAGCCAACTCCAGTGTATATTTGGGCTCCTGCTGCTGCTGCTGCCAACTTCTGCCAACTCCAGGGTGTGATTCATCCAATTTTTGGGCTCCTGAGGCCAACCCCAGGGTCTCTTTAAAGTAATATTTGGGCTCCTGCTGCTGCCAACTCCAGGGTGTGATTCATCCAATGTTTGGGCTCCTGAAGCCAACCCCAGTGTCTCTTTTAAGTAATGTTTGGGCTCCTGCTGCTGCTGTCAACTCCTGCCAACTCCAGGGTGTGATTCATCCAATTTTTGGGCTCCTGAAGCCAACCCCAGTGTCTCTTTTAAGTAATGTTTGGGCTCCTGCTGCTGCTGCTGCCAACTTCTGCCAACTCCAGGGTGTGATTCATCCAATTTTTGGGCTCCTGAGGCCAACCCCAGTGTCTCTTTAAAGTAATATTTGGGCTCCTGCTGCTGCTGCTGCCAACTCCAGGGTGTGATTCATCCAATTTTTGGGCTCCTGAAGCCAACCCCAGTGTCTCTTTTAAGTAATGTTTGGGCTCCTGCTGCTGCTGTCAACTCCTGCCAACTCCAGGGTGTGATTCATCCAATTTTTGGGCTCCTGAAGCCAACTCCAGTGTATATTTGGGCTCCTGCTGCTGCTGCTGCCAACTTCTGCCAACTCCAGGGTGTGATTCATCCAATTTTTGGGCTCCTGAAGCCAACTCCAGTGTATATTTGGGCTCCTGCTGCTGCTGCTGCCAACTTCTGCCAACTCCAGGGTGTGATTCATCCAATTTTTGGGCTCCTGAGGCCAACCCCAGGGTCTCTTTAAAGTAATATTTGGGCTCCTGCTGCTGCCAACTCCAGGGTGTGATTCATCCAATTTTTGGGCTCCTGAAGCCAACCCCAGTGTCTCTTTTAAGTAATGTTTGGGCTCCTGCTGCTGCTGTCAACTCCTGCCAACTCCAGGGTGTGATTCATCCAATTTTTGGGCTCCTGAAGCCAACCCCAGTGTCTCTTTTAAGTAATGTTTGGGCTCCTGCTGCTGCTGCCAACTTCTGCCAACTCCAGGGTGTGATTCATCCAATTTTTGGGCTCCTGAGGCCAACCCCAGTGTCTCTTTAAAGTAATATTTGGGCTCCTGCTGCTGCCAACTCCAGGGTGTGATTCATCCAATTTTTGGGCTCCTGAAGCCAACCCCAGTGTCTCTTTTAAGTAATGTTTGGGCTCCTGCTGCTGCTGTCAACTCCTGCCAACTCCAGGGTGTGATTCATCCAATTTTTGGGCTCCTGAAGCCAACCCCAGTGTCTCTTTTAAGTAATGTTTGGGCTCCTGCTGCTGCTGCCAACTTCTGCCAACTCCAGGGTGTGATTCATCCAATTTTTGGGCTCCTGAGGCCAACCCCAGTGTCTCTTTAAAGTAATATTTTGGCTCCTGCTGCTGCTGCTGCCAACTCCAGGGTGTGATTCATCCAATTTTTGGGCTCCTGAAGCCAACCCCAGTGTCTCTTTTAAGTAATGTTTGGGCTCCTGCTGCTGCTGTCAACTCCTGCCAACTCCAGGGTGTGATTCATCCAATTTTTGGGCTCCTGAAGCCAACCCCAGTGTCTCTTTTAAGTAATATTTGGGCTCCTGCTGCTGCTGCCAACTCCAGGGTGTGATTCATCCAATTTTTGGGCTCCTGAAGCCAACCCCAGTGTCTCTTTTAA
Source organism: Gastrophryne carolinensis (assembly GCA_027917425.1). Taxonomy (NCBI): domain Eukaryota; kingdom Metazoa; phylum Chordata; class Amphibia; order Anura; family Microhylidae; genus Gastrophryne; species Gastrophryne carolinensis. The sequence continues at coordinate 223,255,258 of CM051234.1, forward strand.
GTAATGTTTGGGCTCCTGCTGCTGCTGTCAACTCCTGCCAACTCCAGGGTGTGATTCATCCAATTTTTGGGCTCCTGAAGCCAACCCCAGTGTCTCTTTTAAGTAATGTTTGGGCTCCTGCTGCTGCTGCCAACTTCTGCCAACTCCAGGGTGTGATTCATCCAATTTTTGGGCTCCTGAGGCCAACCCCAGTGTCTCTTTAAAGTAATATTTTGGCTCCTGCTGCTGCTGCTGCCAACTCCAGGGTGTGATTCATCCAATTTTTGGGCTCCTGAAGCCAACCCCAGTGTCTCTTTTAAGTAATGTTTGGGCTCCTGCTGCTGCTGTCAACTCCTGCCAACTCCAGGGTGTGATTCATCCAATTTTTGGGCTCCTGAAGCCAACTCCAGTGTATATTTGGGCTCCTGCTGCTGCTGCTGTCAACTCCTGCCAACTCCAGGGTGTGATTCATCCAATTTTTGGGCTCCTGAAGCCAACTCCAGTGTATATTTGGGCTCCTGCTGCTGCTGCTGCCAACTTCTGCCAACTCCAGGGTGTGATTCATCCAATTTTTGGGCTCCTGAAGCCAACTCCAGTGTATATTTGGGCTCCTGCTGCTGCTGCTGCCAACTTCTGCCAACTCCAGGGTGTGATTCATCCAATTTTTGGGCTCCTGAAGCCAACTCCTGTGTATATTTGGGCTCCTGCTGCTGCTGCTGCCAACTCCAGGGTGTGATTCATCCAATTTTTGGGCTCCTGAGGCCAACCCCAGGGTCTCTTTAAAGTAATATTTGGGCTCCTGCTGCTGCTGCCAACTCCAGGGTGTGATTAATCCAATTTTTGGGCTCCTGAAGCCAACCCCAGGGTCTCTTTAAAGTAATGTTTGGGCTCCTGCTGCTGCTGCCAACTCCAGGGTGTGATTCATCCAATTTTGGGGCTCCTGCTGCTGCCAACTCCAGTGTCTCTTTAAAGCAATGTTTGGGCTCCTTCTGCCCCTCATAGTGATGCCACTTCAACTCTCTTGAATTCAATTGTGCCGCTCTGCGATTCTATTAGCGATGCCTCTGATCTGCATGTGATATTTCTTCAAAGTATTATTTAACTAACCCAGCACGCATCCTGTGCGTGTTACAGCAAGGCAGAATGGTTTACAACCCTATTGAGGCTCTAGGAGGCTCAGAAATAGCCGTTTTTAATAGCGATTCGTCGCGAATTTATTCGGGTCGAAACGATTTTTGTCGGAAAATTCGGCGAATCAGTCGAATCGAATTTTTCAAAAGTTCGCTCATCTCTAGAGGTTACATTAGAAGGTATAATCTGTAGACTACGATCTGAAGTATATGAGCCTTGTTTATTAAGAAATTCTATTAACATATGTGAACTTACTATTCTTCCCTTCAAGTATACTATGTTGGTGGAGATAGGATCACAGGAGATTTGTGTAGTGACTAACACTCCCGTAGTACCGGGTATGATTGTGCCATTTGTGGGATGTCTCAGAAATGTTTCAACTCTACAGTGGCAAAATCAGACCTTTTTATTAACGCACGATCAAGAACGATCGGGAATATAATATTGCATATAAGTTATCTGTATTAAATACTCCGAATTGGGATTTGAATTTTGAACAATTAACAAAAATAATCCAAGAATCTGAAGAAGGTAAACATATTATCCGAGAATTGGGAAAAATTTTGCACTATCATATGGTAGAAACTACTATAGTGCAAAATAAATTACTAAAAGTAGGTTCTAGCGTGGCCTATGCAACCTCCCATCACTGGTGGGACATCTTCTTGGGATACTCCCCTTCTGCTACAACTATGATGAATTGGTTAGTGCATCCGCTACTCATAATTGGTGGTGTGGTGATAATTTTGTCAATTTGGAATTGTTATATGGCATATAAGGCCTTTTGTACTAAACCCAAGGTGTTGATGGTTTCATATGGTTAACCCTTTAACCGCCAGCCTACCTTGAGATTTTGTCACCCTTTGTTGCCAGACCATTTTGCACTATTTTGCGCTCCCCATGTTCAACTGTGATTTTTGAAGGGATTTCCAGGGATTTCCCAGGAAAGTGATATATTGTTTTTTTCGGCAGAGTCTGGGCTTTAACATGAAATGTCTTGTTTGTCATTTTTTAGGTGTATTCTCAATATTTTTGGATGAAATATGTGCAAAAAAAACCAAACAAGCTATTTTTTACAATTTGTAGTGTTTTTTTGTAATAAAAAATGTAAGTTTGTCAATAAAATCTTATTTTGTGTGAAACCCGAATTTCTCCCGGTTACAGCGGTACCACATATGTATTGCTAGACACCCTTTCCTGCCCAGAAGACTCCCCCAAAACTGAAACAGCGCTTTAGGGGATTTTCAGATAAAATACAACTATGCTATGCAATATGCGCACCTTGAAGTTTTTCAAGAAAAACAACCCTTTACATTTGAAATACCCCCAACAAACTATATATTCTCTGGAAGTATACACCTCAGGCTTTATAGGCGTGCCAGGCTTGTTGACATGGGTGCAGTTTTCTGGAAGTAATCCCTCAATGTATTCTTTGGTTGCACAGGGTTTCCCTAAAAAAAGAATAAAAAAGCAGAATCAAAACCACATTTTCCTAAAAAAAAACTATATACAAACAAGAAAAAAACAGAAAATCTGAAAAAGCAACAAGCCCCGAACATAACAATACCCAGCATGCATAACTACTGTCAAGGGAAGAGTTGCCAAACACACCATAGTAAAGCATGTGCGTAACGTTAATTTTACTTAAAAATTTCAGCTTTGCAGACAAAGTGCACACCTTGTGCTTTTTCTACCAAAACAAGCCTTTACATTTGGAATATCCCCCATAAACCATATATTCTCTGAAAGTACACATTTTAAGCTTTCTATGCATACCCAGCTTGTTGTAGTGGGCTCATCTTTCTGGGCGTAATCCCTGGAAGAATTCTTAGGTGGCACAGGGTTTCACAAAAAAATGTATAAAAAAGCAGAATAAAAATAAAAAAACACCTTTTCCTAAAATATCAACATGCGTACCCAGCTTGTTGTAGTGGGCTCATCTTTCTGGAATTGATCCCTCAAAGAATTCTTTGGTTGCGCAGGGTTTCCCTAAAAAATGTATAAAAAAGCTGAATAAAAAACACCTTTTCCTAAAATATAAATATGCAAACAAGAAAAAACAAGCTAAATCTGAAAGCGCAAGGTCACCCGAGCAGAACAATACCCAACATGCATAGGTACTATTAACCCTTTAATTGCCAGCCTACTTGAAGTTTTGTCACCCTCTGTTGACAGGTCATTTTCCCCATTTTGCGCCATGTTTAACCGTGATTTTTGCAATGAAAACCATATTGCATGTGAAAGTCCCATTTCTCCCGATTACAACGGTACCACATATGTATCGATAGCCTCCCAATTCGTGCCCAGGAGACCCCCCAAACTGAAAAGAGCACTTTATAACATTTACGAATAAAATACTACTATCCACACTATAAACATAAGGGGTTAATTAAAAAAGAAAATGACATAGGGTCCCCCCTCCCGGGGGGGGGGGGGGAAACACCATTTTTTTGGGGAATTTTAAGGGTTAGGGTTAGGCTAACCCTAACCCTTAAAATTAAAAAAAAATGACGTAGGGTGGCTGGCAATAGAAGGGTTAAAGGCAAATGATCCTCATTCAAAAGCTGAATGTGATATGTGTGTGATAAGAATGATGTCTGGATGACATTTTTAGACATCTTTTTTGATAGGAATATGTGGTGAATGAGAATCATAGGCCTAAAAAACCTGAGAACCATATCCTTTGGATGAACTGCAAACGTAAGCAGTTTGCAAAACATGTAAAATAAGTAGCTTGCAAAACATGTTTTTCCCAACAAATGACGCATGTTGATCAGGGGTGGAGTGGTATCCCATTGGGTGAGGGGAGGAGGTTAAGATTGGGAGAGAGAGAGCCGGGATTTGGAGATGCAGCAAGCCGCTCTGGTAGACGTACCGATAACGTGATGAATAGAACTGGTGATTCCTCCAAGTCGATCTCTCGCTCTCCCGATCTAATGGAGTGATGCTGCAAAAGCCGGTAAGGTACATTTTGATGCTTAAACTCTATGATTCATAAGTAAAGTTTTGCTATAACGATTTTATTAAGATTATATTACTAAAAGCATTTACCGTATTTTTCGCCCTATAAGACGCACTTATTTTCCCCCAAAAGTGGGGGGAAAAGGTCAGTGCGTCTTATCGGGCGAATGCTGAAAAAAAAATAAATAAAAAGGGAAAAGTTTACTCACCTCTCCATCGCTCGCGCTGTCCCGGAAGCGACGGAGGCAGCGGCGCCAGCACACACAGACACCGGCCTGTTATAGTGGTGGGCGTGGCCGATGCTCGAGCATCGGCCACGCCCACCACTATACCAAGGCCGGGTGTTCACTGTGTGTGCTGGCGCCGCAGAGCGAAGAAGCGGCGGAGGCAGCTGTATCTGCCGCCTCCTCCGCGGCGCCTGTATGTGCTGGCGCTGCGGAGGAGGCGGCAGGTACAGCTGCCTCCTTCGCTTCCTCTCAAACACACGGCCTTATGCAGCGGTGGGCGTGGCCGACGCTCGAGCGTCGGCCACGCCCACCGCTGTATAGTCCGGGTGTCTCTATTTGCTGGGGCCGTGGAGAAGTGACAGGGACAGTGCGAGCGGCGATACCTCTGCCACTCGCACTGTCCCTGTCACTTCTCAACGGCCCCAGCAGACAGAGACACCCGGACTATACAGCGGTGGGCGTGGCCGACGCTCGAGCGTCGCCCGCGCCCACCGCTGTGTGTGACTGTGTGTGACTGTGTGTGAAGACGGTGGGGACAGCTGGAAGGATTTAAAGGTGAGTTTACATTTTTTTTTTTTTTTTTGCTATTGCCTATACGGGGAATGGAAGGGGGGGGGGGGGTGCCACACTACCTAAATGGGGAATGGAAGGGGGGGATACCACACTACCTATACAGGGATGGAAGGGGGGGATACCACACTACCTATACAGGGATGGAAGGGGGGATACCACACTACCTATACAGGGATGGAAGGGGGGGATGCCACACTACCTATACAGGGATGGATGCCACACTACCTATACAGGGATGGATGCCACACTACCTATACAGGGATGGATGCCACACTACCTATACAGGGATGGATGCCACACTACCTATACAGGGATGGATGCCACACTACCTATACAGGGATGGATGCCACACTACCTATACAGGGATGGATGCCACACTACCTATACAGGGATGGATGCCACACTACCTATACAGGGATGGATGCCACACTACCTATACAGGGATGCAAGAGGGATGGATGCCACACTACCTATACGGGGAATGGAAGAGCCCCCCTCTTCCATTCCCCGTATAGGTAGTGTGGCATCCATCCCTCTTGCATGCCACACTACCTATAGGCGGATGGAAGAGGGGGGATGCCACACTGCCTATACGGGGATGGAAGAGGGATGGATACCACACTACCTATACGGATGGAAGAGGGATGGATACCACACTACCTATACGGGGGATGGAAGAGGGGGGGATGCCACACTACCTATAGGCGGATGGAAGAGGGGGGATGCCACACTACCTATACAGGGAATGGGAGGGGGGATGCCACACTGCCTAACTGGGGAATGGGAGGGGGGGGTGTCACACTGCCTATATGGGGAATGGAGGGGAATGCCACACTACCTATAGGGGAATGCCACACTGCCTATATGGCAATGGGAGGGGGGGATGCCACACTGCCTATATGGCAGATGGAAGAGGGGGGATGTCACACTACCTATATGGGGGATGGAAGAGGGATGGATGCCACACTACCTATACGGGGGATGGAAGAGGGGGGGATGCCACACTACCTATAGGCGGATGGAAGAGGGGGGATGCCACACTACCTATACTGGGAATGGGAGGGGGGATGCCACGCTGCCTAACTGGGGAATGGGAGGGGGGGTGTCACACTGCCTATATGGAGAATGGAGGGGGGAGAATGCCACACTACCTATAGGGGAATGCCACACTGCCTATATGGCAATGGGAGGGGGGAATGCCACACTGCCTATATGGGGAATGGGAGGGGGGAATGCCACACTGCCTATATGGGAATGGGAGGGGGAATGCCACACTGCCTATATGGGGATGGGAGGGGGGAATGCCACGCTGTCTATATGGGAATGGGAGGGGGAATGGCACAGTGCCTATATGGGAAATATGAGGGGGGAATGCCACACTGCCTATATGGGGAATATGAGGGGGGAATGCCATTCTGCCTATATGGGAATGGGAGGGGGAATGCCACACTGCCTATATGGGAATGGGAGGGGGGAATGCCACACTGTCTATATGGGAGGGGGGGTGCCACACTGCCTATGGGGAGTAGGAAGGGGGGAATGCCACACTGCCTATGGGAGGGGGACATCACATACTGCCTATGGGAATGGGATGGGGGAACGCAACACTGTCTGTAAATGGGTGTTTTAGCACAACATTTGGCTTAGAATATTTATTTTCTAGTTTTCCTTCCCCAAATCCTAGGTGCGTCTTATGGGCAGGTGCGTCTTATAAGGCGAAAAATACGGTAATAAACTATTTAAAGGTGTTGTGTCTAATCAGCCTAATTTGTACGTTAGTGAGGCATTGTTAGTTATTTTTGAGAGATAGCAACACAGGGGGTGAGTACTGTTACGTGAAATGTATTAAAATATTTTTGAATCTTTGTGTGTGTGTGTGTGTGTGTGTGTGTGTGTGTGTGTGTGTGTGTGTGTGTGTATGTGTGTTTTTAACTTAACTTTCTGTGATCTGTTAAGGGGTTACATAGACCCCCATACTGGTTCAAAGGATGGGGGGGGCAACAAGCCATCTGCCAGCAGTGGTGAGTGGCATGTGATACCCCATCCCTGTACAAGGCACAGGTATGTGGAGGGGCTAGCTGTCTGGTCTCTGAGACCTGGGTTATCAAGCGCACAGGGCTGACCACCTAGAGGGTTTAGCGGACCACAGGTAAGCTAAACCTAACCTTCCCCCTCACATCATCTTTATTAGCTGAGCACCACTGTAGGGAGGCAGGAAACTGGTTCCCATCATACTGAACTTCATGAGAAAAAGTCAAGCATCTCTGAGCATTGCGTTAGGGTCATTGTAGACATGAGCTCTACCTGGGAGGGTTTAGGCCCACTTTAATGAAAAAATACTTGTTGAACAGAAAATAAAACATCCAAATTGTAATATTACCTGGAGATATGGCTGAAAAAGCTATTCTAGGTATGCCTCAGGTTGGGTAAAACGGATGTCTCCTTTTTAGGAGTATTGAATGTCAATCACTGCTAATAAAGTCAAATAGTTTGCTTTTTTTATCAATGTATTAATACAGATTTTTCCTATGGCGTATTGGTTAAATCAGTATCTATTAGACTGCTTAAAGTAGAACAAAGACATAGTTACAGTTTCATTAAATCGGCCTCTGTTCTTTCCTAACTTAACTTCTAGGATGACAATGTCCTTCTGCCATTCTCCTTTTTCAATTAAATGTAACCTCAGGTAAATGGCGCTCAACCATCAACATCCATATTCTTAAATCACATGACCTTTCATCTGTTCTTCCATATTTTTACATTTAATAGGAAGGTCATGCAGAGGATTCAACTTAAAAATGTAACCATAATTTAGTATTAACATTTTTATCTATATAAAATATATTTTTTCTGATCAAATTTCTGAGAGGCCTGAAAATGAAGGTGAAAACTCAAAATGTTAAAACATGTGAACACCCACTTTCCCATTTAATAAATGTGCTTTGTAAAAAAAAAATCAATATCTGGCTGGTGCTGCATCTTTTTTAATCCTCTTTCATTTTAAATTTTGATGGAAGAGCGGTAAATCCACTATGATCGTTGGATTGCTACATGCAGGTTATACATGCCAGGAATGTTGAAAGGTCGTACATTACTAGAAAATTACAACTTGTATGCATTCTGGAACAGTCTGCTAAAAATGGCTGTTTTTATTTTTAATTTGAGTGTTTTATTTATTTATTAATAAACAGTTTCATTTCATTTTTACACAACACATAAAGATAGACAAGATTTTACAGTAATGCTATGTGATGATTTAAAGGGTAACTTAAATCTTATACTTTTTTCAGCAGAGGCTGTAGATTCTCTGTTCTTTACCCAATACTGACAGCATGGGTAGTATGCTAAATTGGCATGCCTTCCTGCACATCATGGTCCGGCATACCCAAGCCCAAAAATGGCTTGCTGGTCTTTACTTCTCCAATGGTGACCAGGTTCACTGGGCAGGTAGTGCACAAAGAAGAACAACTGGGTATAGGGCAACCTCAGATTTATAAGACCTCCAAGTGTGACCACGCCATTAACAAAAAACAAGTTAAACCAAAAAATATAAAAAATATATGCACATTTTATTGTTACTTATTCATATTCAAAGAAGGGGAAGGAGGCAGCTAAACCATTCCTCCCCCCTTCTAATGGAAGTCAGATATCACTGATAATTTCATACCATATGTTATGAGAATGGATACAATGTATGCACAACATGGATCAAACCCTTACAGCATATGGGCTTGATCAATTGGATAAAACAAGGGACAAATTCCTTATTACAGTACAGACATAATAGTACCATTAGACATGCGACAATTTGGTTAATAATCTTGTTTGGTGGTGGAGGTGCGCACAACCATGTGCTATCCTGTTCAGTAAACCTAAATCCTACTGCAGTCAAGGATAGTGGAATAATATCAGCATGCCCAGTATTGGGTTTGCTAAACCTCAGTAATAAGCAGGACATGCCTTTTTGGGATTTCCCCATGTTGTCAATATGATATATAGAATAGAGGAATTTTATAGGTTTGAGAGCACGTATTATTTAAAGAATATTCCAGCCTCCTAGACAGGGGTGTACTTGGCCTCCTTGCTGCCTGAAGCGAATTATAGAAAGGCGCTCCCCCACTGCATGACGCCCCACCAATTAGCTGCTATACATTCCTAATCTGCATTACCCTACATAACTCGCCAGCGTTCTCATGGTACAGGCGCAGCTTTCCTCCAATCAGCTTCTCCAGCTGTGCATATTAATGTGCGGCTGGAGAATCTGAAAGGAATCCCAGCCACACTAGTGATCAGTGCATGGCACACCCTGTATCTATGGGCTGTACCTGGCAACACCAACCATTCAGTTATGGCAGATGCAGTTGTGCACAGCCCAAAAAGGTGTGCGAGATTACAGCTGCTGGCTGTACATGCACCGTGAGCTAGTTAGCGAGGTAAGAAAATCAAATGGATGGTGGTGTTTCACATAGCGGGACATCGGGATGCCACATGGGTGAATGTAAAATGAGTCCTTTAGATGCTAGGTCCAGTTTTGGTCCACTTTAATGTGGAAAATAAGAGGGGAATGAGAGCGCTAGAAGAGAGGGAATGCGAAAGGATGGAGATGTAGTACATGTGAACAAAACAGATAAAAGGGGATGATAATGGCTAAAGTGGAAGTAAGATGGAAATAATGTAAAAGAGTGGGATGGATAAATCAGTAAAGAAAGCAGGCAAGTACAGAGATGAAGAAATCTGGGGAGGAAAGGACTGGGAAAGAAGGAATGCTGTAAAAGTAATAAAAAGAGAAAATAGAGAGAACATGAAAGTGAAGTAGATGGAGGAAGGAGGGAAAGCAGAAGGATACAATTAAAGTGAATGTTGGGTAAATTGGTGAAAATGGCAAATGAGTGGAATAGAAATGGGGGTGGGGATGGAATATAAAGAGAGAAGTGTAGATGAGAAACGGAGGAGTGGAACAAAGATTGAGAGGAGTGAACATTGAGGGAAATGAAAGGAAAAAAGAAAGAAGATAATAAATGAGGGAAAAATAAAGGGGTGTTGTAAAAAAGGCAGGGCAAAGTAAAAAAAGTTGGAGAGATGGAAAGAGAGGAAGATGGAGGGAAAGGAGAAGTAATATATATTGGTAGTGGGAAGTAATTGAGGGATAAATAAATGATAGAAGTGAGGATGGAAGAAGGGGGACAGACAGGATGGGCGACAAGAAGACAAAATGATGGTAAATAAAACAAGAGAAACAAAGAAAAAGTAATGGAAGAATATGAACATGAATTGGAAGAAGCAAAGAGAGAAAAAAACAAAAAAGCAGCTGATGAAGTGAATGAGTAAATGTAATAGGGGTACAGTTCCATGCTATCTGACATTCTGCTTTTACATAACATCATTGTGTAGTGCATCTAAACCTGGTGATATTGTGGCTCTGGGACAGGACAAGGTCAACTGGCCAGACAGCTTCCTGCTTCTATGTGTGACAGAAGGATGCTGACCTTAGTGATCTAACATTCCCCTCACTCGTGTGTCCAGCATATAGAATATATATATATATATATATATATATATATATATATAGAATGTTTGATAACTAAGAACAATGAGGAGGACACAGGGCAGTGACTGTATACCACACAACAATCCCTACCCCATCTTCAGCTGAAGGAGCCAATCCTTAACCCTTTAACCGCCAGCCAACCTTGAGATTTTGTCACCCTTTGTTGCCAGACCATTTTGCACTATTTTGCGCTCCCCTTGTTCAACTGTGATGTTTGAAGGGATTTCCAGGGATTTCCCAGAAAAGTGAGAGAAATGTCTTGTTTGTCATTTTTTAGGTGTATTCTCAATATTTTTGGATGAAATATGTGCAAACAAAACCCCCAAAAAACAATTTTTTACAATTTGTAGTGTTTTTTGTAATAAAAAATGTAAGTTTGTCAATAAAATCTTATTGCACGTGAAACCCCAATTTCTCCCGGTTACAGTGATACCACATATGTATAGGTAGACACCCTTTCCTGCCCAGGAGACTCCCCCAAACTGAAACAACTCTTTAGGAGATTTTCAGATAAAATACAACTATGCTACGTGCTAAGCGCACCTTGCAGTTTTTCAAGAAAAACAACCCTTTACATTTGAAATACCCCCAACAAACTATAGATTCTCTGGAAGTACACACCTCAGGCTTTCTAGGCGTACCAGGCTTGTTGACATGGGTGCAGTTTTCTGGAAGTAATCCCTCAATATATTCTTTGGTTGCACAGGGTTTCTCTAAAAAAGTATAAAAAAGCAGAATCAAAACCACATTTTCCTAAAAAAACTGTATGCAAACAAGAAAAAAATCTGAAAAAGCAACATCCCCCGAACAGAACAATACCCAACATGCATAGGTTCTGTCAAGGAAAGAGTTGCCAAACACACCAAAGTAAAGCATGTGCGTAACGGTAATTTTACTTCAAAATTTCAGCTCTGCATACAAAGTGCGCACCTTGTGCATTTTCTACCAAAACAACCCTTTACATTTGGAATATCCCCCATAAACCATATATTCCCTGAAAGTACACATTTTAAGCTTTCTAAGCGTACCCAGCTTGTTGTCCTGGGCTCATCTTTCTGGAAGTAATCCCTTGAAGAATTCTTAGGTTGCACAGGGTTTCACAAAAATTTTTATAAAAAAGCAGAATAAAAAACACCTTTTCCTAAAATATCAATATGCAAATAAGAAAAAACAAGCTAAATCTGAAAGCGCATGGTCCCCCAAGCAGAACAATACCCAACATGCATAGGTACTATTAACCCTTTTAATTGCCAGCCTACTTGAACTTTTGTCGCCCTCAGTTGGTCATTTTTCCCCATTTTGCGGCATGTTTAACCGTGATTTTTGTCAGAATTTCTTGGAAAATATATATATATTTTTTTGCAGCAGAATTTAGGCTTTAACATTAAATGTCTTGTTTGTAATTTTTCTACTGTTTTTTAAATATTTTTGCGTAAAAAAAACAAAAAAATAAATAAAATAATATTTTTTAAACAATTGTCTCCTTTATTTTAAATAAAACATTTTTTTAGTAATAAAAACCATATTGCCCCATTTCTCCCGATTACAACGGTACCACATATGTATCAATAGCCCCTCATTCTTGCCCAGGAGACCCCCCAAACTGAAAAGAGCCTTTTATAACATTTAGAAATAAAATACTACTATCCACACTATAAACATAAGGGGTTAATTTAAAAATGACATAGGGACCCCCTCCCAGGGGGAGGACCCCAATTTTTTTTGAGAATTTTTGGCTAAGCCTAACCCTAAAAATTAAAAAAAAATAGTTGGGTCCCCCCCCCCCATGGGTCCCTATGTCATTTTCTTTTTAATTTTAATTCTTTAAAATTTTAATTTTTTTTAATTTTTTGGGGGGAATTTTAAGGGTTAGGGTTAGCCTAACCCTAACCCGTAAAGTGGACCAACACCCAGGATTTTCACTATCCTGGGTTTTGATCCACTTCCGCGGGGGTGCCCCGCTGCGTAAAACCCCCGAGAAAGGTATAAAAAACTCACCTCAGCCCGCTCCTACGGTGCATGCGCGAGCGCTCATCCAATCAGAGCGCTCAGAGCCGCTGTGGTATGCACGGACAAGGGACGGACAACCACAGCAGCTCTGAGCGCGCTGGCAGCCGCATCTCGCGCTTCCCTCTAACAGGGAGCGTGCCCACGACGGCGATTCACAAACGACCGGCACGTGAGCGCGCCCTGATAGAGAGAACCGCGAGATGCGGCCCGCGCATGCACTGTTGGAACGGGGATAAGGTAAGGCGATTGGGGCGTCCTGGGGGGTTGCACACAGTGGGGCATCCCGATTTCGGATGCCCCGCAGGGAGGGATCTGATCCGGGCCGATCAGCCTGGGTGTTGGTCCACTTAAAAAAAAAAAAAAAAAAAGTAGGGGGGGGAACCCTCATTTTTTTGGGGAATTTTAAGGGTTAGGGTTAGCCTAACCCTAACCCTAACCCTTAAAATAAAAAAAAAAATGACATAGGATCCCCCCTCACAGGGTGCGGGACCTCATTTTTTTTTTGAATTTTAAGGGTTAGGGTTAGGGTTAGGCTAACCCTAACCCTAACCCTTAAAATTAAAAAAAAAAATGACGTAGGGTCCCCCCTACCCGTCATAACCAGCCCGGGACCAGCTATGGGGGCTTGTAGGCACAGAGTGGGGGGGCCAGCTTTTGTGGCCCCCACACCCTGCAGCCTACGAGCCCACATAGCCTATGTGGGCCCGGGCTCTTCTGCCCCCCCCCTGGGCTTTGGGGAGGCAGGTAATTGGGGGTGCAGGGGTTAATGGCAAGTCACCCGCTAGGGCAGGTGACTTGCCACCCCCCCAGCCTTGTGAACTGGTACAGGAGTCTCATGGACCCCTTACCAGTTCACAAAGGGTTAACAGTTAAATTAAAAAAAACACACAGAAAAAAATAATTTGATTAAAAAATAAAAAAATTTACTCTTTACTCACCTTTGATCGTCAGCTCCTGTGTCCCTCACTGATCTGCTGTCAGATGCTGGTGATCGGCAGCCAGAGGAGGGGGGGAGGCAGGAGATCAGATGATCTCCTGTCCCCTCCTTCTCTCACCACCGATCACCGGCATCTGAAAGCTGAGAGGCCTGGAGCTGTCAAGACGCCGGCCCGAGTGACGTCATAAGCCCCACCCCCAAAAGGGGCGGGGCTTCACGGCAAAATGGCGCCGCCCGTCGGAGGAAGAGGGGAGAGAGCCTGACAGGCTCTCTCCTGAAGACAGATAGCCCTGGGGGGGAGATCGGAGGCCCCCCAGGTGAAGAGGAGGGCCGGCGCGATCAAGCGAACATGGAGGTGAGTAAATGTCATTTTGATTTTTTTTTCTTTTTGCAGGAAAAGCCAGCGGCCGCAAAAACGGGGGGGGGGCCTACTCCGGGCTCTCCCCTTCCTCCGGAGGAGCCCCGACGGGGGATCGGAGCCCCCCAGGGTGAAGAGGAGACCCGACCGGTTCAAATGAGGGGTCAGGTAAGTGTTTTTTTTTTAATTTTACCGGCGCTAGCAGGGGGCAAAGCCAGGCACGTAAATTTTACGTGGCTGGCGTTTAACGGTTGGAGAGGCAGCCACGTAAAATTTACGTGGCTGGCGTTTAAAGGGTTAATGACAGCCATTACAGTCCCTTGAGGCTTGTGCAGCCTTACTCTAAGCACCTGTGTCCCGCAGAGAAGCCTGTGTGCTGCAGAGAAGCCTGTGTGCTGCAGAGGAGGCTTAATGTAAACACTGCTGCCCTGCACATGTTCTATCCAGACCTACAGACGCACTGGTGCAGACCCAAACCAGATTGACTCCTAACCATGCTGCCACCCTGTAGATCTTTCCCCCATACCCACCTCATTGTGCCACCTTACAGCTGCGCCCCTGCTTCTAAAACTCAAACATATGCCATGACATACAGAGTGGTTGTAGCAAGTTGCTGCAATCTAGAATGTGGGGGTTATTCAATAAATCATCAAGAGTCTCTAATCTTTAAAGCAGACCTACTCCCAAACAACCTGCGTCAGCTTTTGCATGTCCCCATCTGTGTAAATGAATAAACTAATATGTTCCAAGCCAACTCTCCACAGGCATTTAGAAACATTATTAGAAACCTTAAGTAGTTTTAACATTCCTTACCAGTTCATGCTAAAAACTATTTAGATATTTTTATTCAAAACATTTTGTGGAATGCATGGTCAAAGGAAATTAGTCTTTGGACAATACATGCATATGGACACAGATGTCTAACTGACCCGAACCCAAAGGGATATTAACATAATATATAGTGATGAGCGAAACCGTAGAAGTTTGGGTTCAGAAAGTTTGGCGAACTTGCCACAAAAATTCGGTTCAGGTCCCCGGACTCATCCTGAAACCCATTGAAGTCAATGGGGACCCAAACTTGGGGACCACAAAAATGTGTTTTGTAAAAAAAAGGTGCAGTAAGGTCTAGAGGGCTGCAAATCAGGGGAACACTAAGGTGCTTGCTCTGCACAAGAGGGGCTAGGGAAAGTACTAAAAACAATACCAGTAAAGCAAAAAAATAAATACATACATACATAAAAAAATATATGATTTTTAACAGGTGTCAGAGGCCAATTTGGGGGTAACACCAGGAAGATTGCCCTGCACAAAATTCAGTAGGGAAAGTGATCAAAATAATAACAG
Source organism: Gastrophryne carolinensis (assembly GCA_027917425.1). NCBI lineage: Eukaryota > Metazoa > Chordata > Amphibia > Anura > Microhylidae > Gastrophryne > Gastrophryne carolinensis. Next base: position 223,270,326 of record CM051234.1, read on the forward strand.
AAAACTAAAAAGAAATACATACACAATTAAATTAGGAATGAATATTTTAATATGATCTTCTTAACAGAAGTAAGAGGTCCAGGGGGAGGAAGAGGTGGATGTAACCTAGTAGCATAGTATGTAAGGCTGAATAAAGGCATTAGTCCACCCAGTTCAGCCTGTTTATCGCCTTACAGTGCTCTAATAGACATAGCTGGGGATATAATTACATACAAGGTAGGTATCCAGGCCATTTTTGAACTTTTTTAGAGTAATCCTCATAACTACCTCCACTGGTAGGTAGATAACATGGATCCCAGCATTGAACAAGTGACCACCTCATATATTTAATTTGTAGGTGCACATGAACTTTTATTCTTGACGACATTTCTCCAGCAGCACTCTCTATCTATAGGGATTTTAAAGGTATATCAAATAATAATAATAATCTATTTTGAAGCTGTGACTAATATAAATATAATGTAAATATATGAGAACAGTATGGTTAAGAGACATCAACAGTGATTGAAATATCTTTTATTATTAGGTCCTTTGGTGTTGAAAAGCATAAGCTTTGCGAAACATGTGCACCTTAGGGACAGATAATATGTATGGAAGCATGGATGTAATTGATATAACAAAATAGAAGTTTTTAAATACAATGAAATAAAGAAGAAAACTTTTTAAACTTTGAAAACTGTCTCGTATTAAATTCAGTCCAATTCTAATCTTTTGTACCAGTCTTTTATGTGCACCATATCAAATGCTTCAGAAAAGTCAAGATATGTGATATCCAAAGACTCCTTCTGATCCAATCTTGAACTTACCTCCTCATAAAAGCTGATTAGGTTTGTCTGGCAGGAGCGGTTCCTCATAAATCCATGCTGATACGGAGTAATGAGGCAATTTTCACAGAGATACTCCAGAATAACTTCCCTTAGAAAAACTTCAAACAACTTGCCCACCACACATGTTAAACTTACTGATCTGTAGTTCCCAGGTTCCTCCTTATACCCCTCTTTAAATATTGGCATCACATTTGCTAAGTGGCATTCCTAAGTGCCATATTTGTAGATTCAATAACATCCTAATTATTGAATCTACAAATATTAAAAATAATAGCTTGTCTATTTCTGTACATAACTCCCTTAAAACACAAGGAATATATGCCATCTGGTCCCGGGGATTTAAAGATTTTAATCTGCTTGAGTCTGCTGCGCTGCACTTCTTCCTTGGTTAAACAAGTGACATTTAATAGAGAGTGTGAGTTATTGCTCCGCATTTCACCTGCCATGACACATTCCTTTGTGAATATGGAAGCAAAGTAAGTAAGTAAGTAAAGATGTTTAGTAAATTCGCTTTCTCCTCTTTCCCCTCTATAGTTACCCCCTCCTTGCTTTTCAGGGGGTCACACCCTCATGTTTGTATATTTTACTGTTTATTTAGCTAAAGAACATTTTAGGGTTACATTTACTTTCTTTGGCGATCTGTCTTTCCATCTCCAGATTTGCTGTCCTCATCTGTTGTTTACGGGCAGGCTGAATAATTACTAACGCCAGGTAGCGACAGATGAGGATCTGTAGCAAGGATTTCAGAGTGACCACTAGTAGTCGCTGTGCTCGGCCATGGTTAGTTGTTTCAGAGCGCCTCAGTTGCTGGCTGGCATTGTTGAATATGTTGTGTGAGTTGCAATACTACGCTGTATGGGAGCGAACGGCAGCGCCAGCTCAGTGCGACTGGCTCACACCACATTCATCAAAAAAACAGCCCCAAACTGCGCCAGTGCTCAAAATCGTGTTGTTGTAGCCCATAGCGCCAGAAGCTGTTTTTGAACATGTATCCACTAGTAACAAAGCGAAAACATACAGAATTACATTGTTATTACATTGTAACATGAACACTTTAATATCAGACATGTAAGGAAAATTCTGCATAAAAATATGAAAAATCTAAAAAGTTTTCATAAATGTCATTTTCTAGGCCAGGATACAGGTCAGAAAGATTTGAGTTTTTATTAAAAAAAAAAAAAAATCAGGAAAGGGATTTAAGGATCGTCCTTAGAAATGTATGGTAAAGCGGCAGGTAGCGAGAGGTAAGATGTGGCGCTCTGCAAAGCTGTATGCCAGCGCTGTATGCTTGGCCTGGGATAATAATGAATCGTGCGCCACATGGCGTTGTTCTAGTCGCTTACCAGATTCGGCTTCATAAATGTGGAATTGCGTGCCGTGTCCGGCGTTCACCTGCCGCTACCTGCTGCTGCCTGCCGCTATCTCTTGATGAATAAGGTCGATAGTCTATTTTCTTCTTTATAGTTTTGTAAAGCTTCCACAGTTCCTTCTTGCTTTAAACGTTTAAATGTTTTTTTTTTTTGGTGTTTATTGCCTTCCCTAACATTTTTGATTGGCCACATAGGTTTACTCTTGCTTCTAACAGTTTTATTCCTGTAAGGCAAATCTATCACAACGAATATTAAATATTCAATTTACTGTCCAAGCTTTTGTTTTTAAGGACATTTTCCCAGTAAATGTGCTTCTCTAAGCTGGTGAAACTTTGCCTTTCTGAAGTTCCGCATTTTTGTGGCTCCATGATAAGGCACCCTAGTGACTGCTAAGTGGAAATCAATAATATTTTCAAGATGTCCCCCGACCTGTACCTTTGTTACTTTGTCTAGTACATTGGTTAGTATTAAGTCCAATATGCCCCTCCCCCCTTGTTGAAGTTTGTACTTTTTGGGAAAGAAGACAGCTTTAGTTTTAGACAAAAGCTTTTACCTTTATGAGGTCTACAGGTTTCAGCATCCCAATCTATATATGGGTAGTTAAAGTCCCCCATACTAACCATCTGATTTATTTTAGAGGCTATATCCATTTGCCTTAGCATCACGTTTTCTGTGGATTCTGATATATCTGGAGGCTTAACTCCACATGTTAATTTCCCTCACATTTATCCTGTTAGAGTGAAGAGTAATTCTTTAAGATCTTGGTATTCCCCTTGGCATGGAATTATTCTTCTGTTCTTCCACTGTTGTTCCATGTTTCGCAACCAGACATCACCGGACAGGAACCAGATAGGTTCCGTTAAGTTCTCTTTATGTACCAAGTTATAAATTATAATTCCTAAAACTTAAACCTTGTTCCCCAAATTGTAACCACACAATAAGTCACCCTGTCCTGAGGTTTGACACTTAGCCTGGCCTTCTGACCTTTTTTTCTGACCTTTTTTCCAGTTACACTGCGCATGCTTCAAAGTTGTAACCCTTGCAGTACTGTTCGGATACTAACCAATTATGTATCCGGCCCTTTAGTTTGATTTCATTGGATAATTGATAGACCGCCTAATGGCTTATGATTGGTTGTTTTTACTTCTCTTTTTACTGATTGTATTTGCATAACACTATATCTACCTCAGCCACTTGGAAAAATAAAGCTATCACGCTGCTGCTACAGAATTGTCATCTGTGGTTTTTGTGTGGTCATCCTGATCAGGATTTGAATAGCAAGTGATTCACACAGGGCTGTGATCCCTGAAACTCTATTATTGAATTAAGATAGAAAGGTATACTCTATCAATCCTACTGCAGAGTTGGCTGTAGAGAGAATTTTAAAAATAAGGAGACTACACCCGCCTTTTGCGTTTTTTATGGTCCCACCTAAACACACATATCTTTCATCCAGCCATGTCTTGGTTACTCCCACTATTTCATATCGATCTTCTGTTATTATCAGTTCTAGTTCTTCCATTTTATATGTCAAGCTTCTAGCATTTGTAACCATGCATTTCAAATGGTGGCCTTGTCGTTTGGGGAGGCGATGGTAGTGGCTTAGCCAACTAATGCAGCAGAAGGAGCCTCAGGTGTTTGGATTGTAGGTGCCTGGTCATGGTGCACAAATTCTGAATGCTTTTTCTTCACTTCAGGGACTGGTGGCACAGGGGTTGAGGCCCCTGATGCCTTTAAACAAATGGTTTACTTGTCAATACAGATTGATAGGCATATTTGCTTTGCATATTCGTCTTTCTACAAATTTCCAGTTTTTCTCCACCTCAAGAGGACCCAGTTCCATTACTGAATCTGCAACTGAACCAATACAGCTGGGCAGGATACGACCACCTTTTTCTCTTGAGGAATGGGCCTGCCGCTGCACTCAAAACTTGTGCCTATGCTGTGGGGCCCCTGGACGTTTTGTGGCCAATTGCCCTGTCAAACGCCTGAGTAGGAGAGTTGTAAAATCCCTGGCAGCTGTTGTCTTGCCCTGTGTGAAGCTTGTTTATCTGCCCTGCTTCTTGACAGCTTCTTGGACTCTTGGGGATGCAGCTGTTTTTTGGATGCTAGATTTGCTGGTGAACATAAGATCCCTATCCAACCTATGTCCACTCCACTTGCTGTCGGCATGGCAAATGGATCACCCATGAACTTTGGCCCAATCTGCTTTGAGACCCCAGCTCTGCCCATTATCTTCGAAACCCCAGCATACTAAATTGATCCGTTTTGATATTCTGCTATCTGCCATTTACCCAGTCATCTTGGGCATGCCTTGGTTGAAAGCACATACTGCTTCCCCCTCTCAGTCTATTTGTGTTGTTCCCTTAATGATTTTCCTGCCAAAGCCATATACTGAATTCCAAGACGTGGCTGATGAAAAGAGGATGGATACAGCATACCAGTATGGTTGACATGGGCTCAGTTTTATAATTCCTCAATGAATTCTTTGGTTGCACAGAGTTTCCCTAAAAAAGTTGAATCAAAGCCACATGTCCCAAGAAAAAAAACTATAAGCAAACATGAAAAAACAAGTTAAATCTGAAAAAGCAACATCCCCCAAACAGAACATACCCTACATAGGTACTGTCAGGGGAAGAGTAGCGCGTAATGGTAACTTTACTTGAAAATTTCAGCTCTGCAGACAAAGTGCACACCTTGCACTTTTTCAACCAAAATAACCCTTTACATTTGGAATATCCCCCACAAGCTATATGTTCTCTGAAAGTACACATGTTAAGCTTTCTAAGTGTACTCAGTTTGTTGTAGCGGGCTCATCTTTCTGGAGAATTTCCTAAGAAATCTTAGGTTTCACAGGGTTCCCCTAAAACAATTTGTAAAAAAGCTGAATAAAAAACACATTTTCCTAAAATTTCAATATGCAAACAAGCTAAAACAAGCTAAATATGATATTTTTGAGTATAAAAAAAAAACAAAAAAATAAATAAAAAAATATTTTTTAGAAAATTGTCTTCTTTATTTTAAGTAAAATATTGATTTTATTAAAGATAACCATATTGCACATGAAAGCCCCATTTCTCCTGTTTACAACGGTACCACATATGTATCAGTAACCCCTTGTTCTTGCACAGGAGACCCCCAAACTGAAAAGAGCACTAAGAACATTTACAAATAAAATACAACTGCTATCCACACTATAATGGGTTAGACAAAAAAAAATGGTGTAGGGTTCCCCTTCCAGGAGGAGGGGGAACCCCTTTTTGGGGGGAATTTTAAGGGTTAAAAATAAAAAAAAGATGCAGGGTCCCCCCTACCCAGCATAACCAGCCCAGGGACCAGCTATGCAGGGCTTGTAGAACAGGGCACTTGCTGGCCTTGCAAAGCCTAAATGGCTCTGGGTAATGGGGGGCCGGAGGTTAATGGCAAGTCACCTGCTAGCCATAGGTTACTTGTCAGACCCCTAAGCCTTGTGAACTGGTATAGGGGTCTCATGGATCCCTTACCAGTTCACAAAGGGTTAAATGTAAACAAAGACACACACACACACACACACACAAACACACACACACACAAACACATTATAAATTACATTTATTCTTTTTTTTCTTTACTCACCTCCAATCCTCCACTGTCCCCTGGCATTCCTGTCCCTCAAAGCTCCGATCACAGCTACCGGGTGATCAGTGGAGGGGGGGGCTGGGTGTCCAAGGGATCACAGCCCCTTGCCTCTCCAACCCTCTCTCCACTGATCACCCGGCGCTACTAAGCGTTTTTGGGCGGGTGTGTGATGACATCATGGATGATGATATGTGACGTCATCTGCGCCGCCCACAGAAGGCGAGGCTAGCGGCTGGGCGAATGTGCTGGAGAGGGTCTATTTTGCCCTCTTTTCACCACCGAAGAGCCTGGGGGAGTGATTAGAGGCACCCCGATGAAGAGAAGACCTGGTCAGGAGGGATCACGGGCGCAGGTGAGTAAATGTCTTTTTTTTTACAGTTAGCAGTGGCCGAAGTGGGGGGTGGGATATTCTGGGCCCTCTCATGAATCCAGAGGACCCTGGGGGGGATTGGATGCCCCCCAGGTGAAGAGAAGACCCAGCCAGATCGAACTAGGAGTCAGATGAGTTTTTGACTTTTATACTTTTTTTTCTGTGGAGGATTAAAGTCAATTACTTGAGTCTTACGTAGCTGGCACTAATCAGTAGAGAGGCTACTACATGAGATTCACATAGCTCGCACTAGAAAGGTTAAAAACAGTTACCCGCTAAAATTAATTCCAGAGGTTTAAATTTGCCAAGGTCTCCATACTGCCACGGTTTTCACCAAACTTGACTTAAGAGGGGCTTATAACCTGGTGCATATAAGAGAAGGGTATGAATGGAAAATGGTCTTTCGTACTCACTATGGGCATTAATCAAATATAATAAATGTGGTTCTTTAGAGATCAATCCCCTCCAATTGCGCAATTCACATGTAAAAAAATGGACTAAAATAGCAATAGATCCTTAAAACAATCGGCGCCGTGCCCACTTTTAATAGTTGCTTACCAGAACAAAATAAGTAACTTGCATGTCACAAATAGACGTTGATCAAAGGTTGTGAGCCTTCAGATTTCCCTTAAGTGAGACTGCACTCACAGCTGAAGCCAGCCTTTGCATCGCTGAGCTATTGAATGAACCGGACACTCACAGCTGAAACCAGCCTTTGCAGCACTGAGCTATTGAATGAACCGGACGCCGCTCTCAAACCCCTCGGCTGCCGGGGAAAGGAGCGCTTAGTGTCTCACCTATTCCTTCTTGCTTCTAATCATGTAATGATGCTTTACCAACAGACCACGCCCAGCGCGTTTCGTCGTTCTAAGACAACTTACTCATGGGCTGCGTGGCTGTTGGGAAGCGTCTGTCTAAATAGTTTAAGGAGGCCAGGTGATCAGGGTTATTAACCCAATCAGTATTGACACTTACTGAGGAATCTCAAATGTAAATTGTGTTACACATATATCTAAAAGGCAGATTATCTGAAGTCTCGCCTTCACAATACTACAATCATTAAAATTAACCAGCTGGACATTTTACAGAAAACATTAATAAATTTATATATTCAAAAACAAACCATTAAAAAAAAAAATATCCAATTATTTCAAATACTATAATTTCCAGCCTAAAAACTTTTTTATTATTAACACATGGGACCTAAATAACACATTATCTAAGTATTATTATGTATATAATTTTTTTTTTTAAACTATGATTAATTTTCTCCAATAAAACAATTTAAGTCAAACTCAATATTTAGGCCTTTTGGGGCCATAGTTTTTAAGTTAAATATCCACTTTGACTCAAGTTGTGATAATTTCCTAATAATGTTACCCCCTTTAAGGGTTTTTTTGGGGGTATCGACCGCCCAAAACCTAAGAGATGCTGGATCACTATTATGGATCTCCTTAAAATGTGAAGAGACGCTATGTGCCTCATATCCTCTTTTTATATTGTACACATGCTCTCTCACTCTAATTTTCAAAGTTCTACTGGTCCTACCAACATACTGTTTTCTACAACTACACTCTAAAACATATACAACATTAGTGCTATTGCACGTGAAGAATTGATTAATTTTAATACATTCTCCAGTGCTAGTACATTTAAAATGATTAAGACCCTTTAATGGACTAACCCCAGTGTTATAAAAGCCTTTCAAATTATTTAAAAAACCTTTTTCCCTTTTAGGTGGCTCTACGTAACTAGCTACCAGCTGTGTGGAGAGGGTTGGGGGTCTACGAAAGAGGACCCTTGATTTCTGCGGGACTATATCCCCCAAGATTTCATCTCCTTTAATCAGATGCCAATGTCTATCCAATACCTTTTTGATTACTCTGTGGTTATCCCCATATTGTGTTATGAGGGAAAATTCACTGGGATTATTAGTCCTCATATTAGATTTTTTATGAGGGTCCCCCAATAATTGTTTCCTATCCATTTCTGCAACCTTATCTATGTCACTTTGTATAGTTATTGGGCAGTAACCTTTTCTTATAAACCTATCCCCCAGAGTTTTCGCATGTTCTTGATAGTCACTCATCTTTTTACAATTTCTTTTTACACGATGAAATTGTCCCTTAGGGATATTAGTCAACCACTCCGGATGATGACAACTACTCCTAGGTACAAAGGAGTTTCTATCTGTGGCCTTAAAATAGGTTTTTGTAATTAAGGCCTGCCCCTCCTTCTGTATCTCCAAATCTAAGAAATGAATTTAAGTATCAAGTCCTGCACTACTATCCCTCCCCCCTTATCAGTGTGTTTAATTATTCTCGTACTATCCCTTTTCAAAGACATTATTCCTCTTTTAATTTTATTATTTACATACGTAGCCCTACTGGGCTTTTTCTTCTTCCCTATCTCTTTCTCTAAATCCCTTAATTCCAATTTCTTAAATACTTCCAGATTATGCCCTCCTGTACATATGGGGTTAAACGTAGAGGGATTCTTGCAGTTTGAATGCAAAAAGAGGGATTCAGTCCTAACTTCTCCTTCATTGCCCAATTTATTAGCTTGAAAAAATCTCTTTAGGTTCAACTTCCTAAAAAATAATTGGCAATCTATATAAAGATTAAATGGATCTATGTCCCTTTTAGGGGCAAATTTAAGGCCTTTATCCAGAATAAACATCTCATCCTCACTTAACTTTTCTTTACTCAGATTATAAATGCCTTTTCCATAGTCAACTATATCCTTTTGTACCTTTTTATGTTTCCTTCCCCCTCTTCCTCCTCTTGTTCTTTTCGTTTTCTGTAATTTGCCTCCCCCCTATCGGGGATTGTTCGTAAAATTGTGGGCGTTTCCTCCACTCTGTTATCCGGGGATCGTATGTATTGTCCCTCTTTCTTTGTAGTCCCTCTCTTCGTAAAAGGGGACTCCAGTTCTCTTTTATTCTTCTGTACTACATCCCTATCTCCGTTTGTATTTCCAGATGCATCATACTCGTTATTTCTATATATTCCTTTCATTATTGTCCCAAATTTATCTTGACCACTTTTCCCGGGCTGACTATATTCACGATGATCCCTAACTTCCCTGGAGAATCTTCTCTCAATCCCAAAATTTTGTCTTAAATTTACATAATTAATTTCTTCCTTTCGTTTATCCCTCATATGAGGGGGGACTCCCTCTGATTTATGTAATTGCTCTCTATGTTGATTTTGTTCTTGAATATTGTTACCCTGCCATTTAAACACTTTGTTATTTCTATAGTCCCAAGTATCCCTCTTTAATTTTCTCTTTTTTCTTTCTTTGATTTCATTAACTTCCTTCATCAATTTCTTTTTCAAAATCTCAGACTTACTAAGGTATTCCTCTAAATCTTTAAATGGTTCTAAAGATTCTTTGATTTTTTCAACATCCTTATTAATTTGTTGTAATTTAGATCGTTTTTTGCATATCAATTTTTCAATAAATTTGAGGCCACAGATATTGAAAAAGTAAAACCAATCTTCCTTATTTACATCCTTGTCATCACCATCATAAATGCATAGGTCCCACCTTAAACATCTGGGAACCATTTTTTTACTAAGATAAACCTCTAAGGTTGCAACATCCCACCAAACCCTCATTTCTTTATTTAATAACCCATGCAATTTTCTAAACTCCTTTTCCAATACTATTTTTGGATCTAATTTAGTGTGTTCAACATCACATTCTATATTAAAAACTGATTCTAAATCCACTTTTCTCTGTGCTCTATAATCAAAAACATCTCCCATCTTAAATATAGTGTTGATAAAATAAACAGCAGCAGGTTTAAATACCAATAACAGACAAACCACAGAAGGAAGAAAAATTCTTCTAAATCGCGCTAAAAATATTACAGTGTATTAAGATTAAATTGAATTATATTATAAAGGCAATCCTTTCTTCCGCTGGAGTAAGTAAGACCGTATTTTTAGCGCGGTTTAGAAGAATTTTTCTTCCTTCTGTGGTTCTATAGGGGGTTGTTTATTAAGGTTGTGGAACTTTTCTACATTAGTGCACACAAAATTCCTTAAAATCACTTGTATTTAATTGGTTGTTGATGTGGAAACAAAAAAGTTTTAGTTAATAATCCTCATGACCCCTGAGCTACAAGACTTGTGTCAATACTAATACAGTAACAATAAGGGTTTAGAAATATACAGTTTTTCTAAATTGAGTAGCTGTAATCGTAATCATTATACATTGTGTATATATGTACTACAGCTATAGTATGACAAAACAAAATTGACAACCGGTTAAAAATGCATGCAGGACATTTAATAAAATATAGATTTGCAGAGAAAAACTAGAACAGAAATATAATAAAAAAACTGACATTGAAAAAAATGCCTTACTGCCTACGTGAGGCAGAAGTGGCTGTGTGGAGTGCAGAAAGACCATTGTTCCAGGCAGTTTCTTTCATACCTGTACCTGTCAAGAGTTTTCAATGTGACAGCTAAGGATACGGTATATTTTGCTTTGTTTAAAAAATTTATATGAATATTTTATTTCTATAATAATTTTAGCGTGAATTTGAGGAACCAGAAGCTGTACATTTTTTTTATTACCACTGCACAGTTACATATAAGGAGATGTGCTTCTGCATGTTCTGCATCTCACTGGTAAAGTGTTTCTGTCTTTGCATTTTTCATTGTCTTTCAGTTTAAGAGAGTAAGAAACCAGCAAACAGTAATATAGGCAAAATCTGTCTGCAGTGCATTTTTTTTTAGTTAGTATAAATGGGTGTATTGTTTCCAAATTAAAGATATACTGTAGGCAAGCTATTTGATGCTATCGCTATTTCCCTCCGAGTTCCAGATCTCTGTCATTATTGATTTTTTGAAAATCTCATTCATTAGATATCTTACTTTTTATCTATCCCTGGTTTTATTCTTTCCTAGTTAAGCTCCCCAGCTGTGGGCATGGCACTGGTTCTGCTGCCGAGCCAAATGTCCTTTTTATTAGCAGATGGACGGGCTTAAGGTGGACCAAACCCCACCCTGGAGTCTATGAGACTCTAGTGCAGGCTTACTCCATCCCAATCTGGGCAGGAAACAGTTTAGGGCTGAATCCAGACATGGACTCAACCACGTGCATGAAAATGGTTAGTGCAAAGTCCAGGCGAGGGGTCTTCAATGGGTAGGAAAAACGTTAGTACAGAGTCCAGGTACAGGCTCGGCAACGGGCATGAAAAAGGTTAATACAGGGTCCAGGCATGTGCTCACCCTCCATGTGGTGAATGGGAATCAGCTTTCAGGACTGGGAAGGTTCCCTCCAGTGATCCTTAAACCTGTTTCTGTAATTATCTACTTTGAGTGCTGAAATTGCTGACATTACACCCCTGTCTGTTTTACTGATCCTACTTTTATTTGAATTTTCACTGTTTATACCATCAATGTATTGTTGCTTGGTTTTGCAATATATGGGATTTAGATACATATTATGCATGGGTTAGCTTCCCCTATATATTTCTGTGTTTTGTGGTGTGCTTTATTTATGTCCAATTTATGTCACTACTAACGCCAGGTATCGGCAGATGAGCATCTGTATAGCGACGTTTAGAGCGACCGCTAGTAGACGCTGTAAACATGTATCGGGCGCTGTAACATAGCGCCTTAGGCACTGTAGTAACCTGGCCAGCACTGATAAATGTGAAGTGTGTGGGGCGCTCTAACACCAGTGCAGCGCTGCAGCTCAGTGCAACCGGCACTCGGCGCTCTACAACATACTTATCAAAAAAGGACACACACACACAGCGTTGGCGCTCTAAATCTGGTCTCTATAGCATGGAGAGCCAGACACTGTGTAATTAAAGTCTGTTTTTTAACACATATCTCCCAGTAACAAAGCGAAATCACATGGAATTACATTGTTTTAATACTGTGACAATAACACTTTAGTGCCAGACCTGTAATGACAATTCTGCATAAAAATATAAAAAGTAAAAAAAGTTTCTAAAAGTGTTTGTTTGCAGCCAGGAGAGGTCACACAATGCATTTGAGCAAGAAAAAAAAACTAATATCAAACATGCTGTTTAAACACAAGCAAATGAACGGCCATTGAAATGTATGGGAGAGCGACACTGAGCGACAGGTACTACATGGCACTATACGCTGAGCCGCCTACAATAATGCATCGGACGCTACATGGAGCTGTTAGAGTCGCTCACCAGACTTGCTTTCATAAATGTGGTTTTGCGTACAGCCCCCGGCGTTCACCAGACACTGCCTGCCGCTTCGAGGCACTACCTGGCGCTATCCCTTCTTAAATAACCCCCTTTGCTTCTGCACTGTATGGTTGGTGTTTTTCCAGGACCTTGCACATGTTACTGTTTCATTACTGAAGTGTTGCGATTTTTACATTGTGCATTACTGAGCCTCTCTGTCACAACATATTCCTAGTATGAATTTAATGTATGGTTTAATCCTTGTGGAAATAATTTTGAAATTAGATCTAAATCAAGCTGTATGGGAAGATACACACAAATAAAAGAATCAGTGTGGCAAAGTTGTTTTTTATGGTAATATAAAGTGATTCCCATGAGAGGCCTAAGGTGAGAAACAATTTCAGACTCAAACTACAATTTTTTTCGTTTTTGTAAAACCATGGTCTGTTCCCATCATTCACTGTAAGAAAATTGTCTGGATCACTTTGACCTCTCATTTTTATTATTTCTTATTTTGTGGCTTGTTCTTTTGTTATACATTGAAGAAGCTTGACATGTTCATGACAAACAGCATACTCTGGCCCCAGCATTGTTAAAATGGTTTAGTTCAATTAAGTATTCTTGTTATATTTATTACAAACTTAGACATGTTTTATTTCGTAGTTCTTTTTGCTCCGTTTTTTCCACAACCAAAAATGTAAAACATACTAGGATAACAGGAATCTGATTAAACATCTAATACGTTGATTACCTGATGTGTGTTTAGATAGGTCTGAGGAGCCAATCTATAAGATTCCCGGGCCGATCACCTCCCACCCCGCGGGACATCCGAGATCGGGATGTCCCGCGGAGTGAAACCCCCCCAAACACCCCAAATCACCTACCTTATCTTCCGCCGCCGCCGCCTCCCTCGCGCCCTCTAGGCGTGCGCGCCCCCGCGCCGGCCGTCTGTGAATGGCCGGCACGGGCGCGCGCGCGCCGAAAGTGACGCGAGGGAAGCGGCGGCGGAAGCCGCTTGGACGTTCCTGTTCCCCGCCTGGACGTTGGCGGGGATTGGACCGGGCAGTCACGTGGGAGCGGGGAGAGGTGAGTTTATTGGGGTTTCTGGGGGGGTTTCACACAGCGGGGCACCCCCGATCGGGGTGCCCGCCGAAGTGGACCAAAACCCAGGATAGTCAAAATCCTGGGTGTTGGTCCACTTTAAATCTGAATGTAATAGTTCGGGGATATATAGTAATATTAGCCATGTAACATTACATCATACTAAGCTCTTAGTTGAGTCTTGATGCAATATACTTTGATGTAATATATTTACCATGTTGATGCATTTAATATGAGTATAAATCATGTGTTACACATCACTATTTATGTGGTCCGTATAGCATGACTAGGATTGTGATTTTTTTCTCCCCCCCTCCCCGAATACTCACCTTCCACGAATCCGGGCTGGGTCTTGTACCCAGTCATTGGGTGGACGGGATGTGTCTGCGCCTGTGCGGGCGGTCCCCTCCTACTGCAGGGGAGAGCGCCTGCCCACGGTGCGCGCGGCGGCGCGTCTGACGCAGACGCACCCGGTACTGGCGGCCTATCGAGATGTGAGTCACGTGGCGCCTGATGCGTTGCCCTTGCGGCCATTCTTATTGGCCGGACGGGGCGCGTGTACGGGCGCTTACGTGGCACCGCCTCATTGGCCAGCGGTCTTATCTTCGGGGTATTTAAGGAGGGGGATTCCGGGCAGCCGACACACCCTGGCGAAGTGTCATTCTGACACGCAACGCGTCGGTGGCGGCTGCTACGGGGGACCCCTCAGTGACTAGGTAATGTAAGTTTGTTTGTTACATTTTCTTTTTGTATTCGTTTTTGGCGCCTCTCTACTTAGTATAAACACCTGGTACTGGCGCTCACCAGTATACATTGTATTGCAGAGCACTGTTTTGGTTTATATGTTTTGTTAATCAGGAGTGTTTAAATTGTTGTCTTTGTTACATTAAATAGTTGTATGCCACATTTATTATATATGCACACAGCACTTTATGGATATAGTTGCCCCATATTAAAAGTGGGACAATCACGTTTTTTTTAATAATTGCACATTTGTTCTGTCACGCTGTTAAATTCAAATATTCTCGCCAGTAGTATACCCAGGTTAAATAAGTTTACTAGTTACTTGTAATACACGCCAATATAAATATTCATAACAACAAAAATAGCCATAATTATGGCTTAATAAATATAGTCACATATATTTGGTGAACCCCCCGTTGTGTGTTTATATGTTTTTTAATCTGTGTATTGTATTGTGATGTGTTGTGCGTTGTGTTATCAATTTTAAGAATTATTCAATAAAATATTATTGTTAATTTTATTCCTTGAGTGCGACCTTTCTATATGGGGATGGCTTTTTAGGGGTTAATCTAGGATCCCTCCATTGTGCAAAGCTTTGTCTGGTTGTTCATCCCCCATGGCCAGCACCTATGTTATAACTATATAAATCTTTGGCGGTGCATATCCACCCTGTTTGAGTAAACATCTATAATAGGGACATTATAATTTAATTGAAGGACCAATTCGAATGATATATATTCTTTTATAAAGCAGTGTGGAAAATAGCAATAGCAAATTGTTTTAATATAAAATGTTTTCAATTGAAAAGTGAAAACTTGATTACGGGAGAGAAAAGAACAGATAAACAACTTGCTTCGCCTCATCCAGTAACAAGGATGGGTGGAAGGTGACGAGAATTAGGAATTTCTTATCTGTGATACTGATAATCTGCTTATTGGAGTGGCTTAAATGATTTAAAGAAAGGCTGTTAAAATATTAAACATGTGTAAATTCAGCTGCATTTATCTGAACAGTTAACACATGTGTTAGACTTTATATACATTTCTTCAGTATAATGTTATATTACACCTAGCTTACGCACCTGAAATCTTTACATCAGCATCTGCTAAAAGACTTCACAGGTGTAAGGAATGAATACATTAATAATAAATTATTAATACATTTTTCACTCCCGCTTATAGAAGGAGAGATAACAGGAGATGACTCATGACTGTGATGGGTTATTCATTAAATGAATCAAGTTATCTCACTCAGTTGGATGATATTCACACCTTGACACACAATGAATTCTGCACACCTGATTGGAGTTTGAGGTGGTAAGGTTCAGGAATTTTTCAATGTGCTAGAGATATTTAGTAAAATTCAAGTAAAAAACAACCCTCTATAGGTGAGTTACTAAAGCAAGTGTACCCCGAACTGTAGCTTGGGAGCCACATGTGGGTCATGGACAGTGTAGCATGCTCACTGCTTGGGGTCAGCAGGAGGAGATAGATGTCAACGGGCAGGCTGATTCATTACTAACGCCAGGTAGCGACAGATGAGCGCCTGTAGAGCGGATTTCAGAGTGACCGCTTTGTTTCAGAGCGCCTCGGGCATTGATGAATATGATGTGAGTTGCTGTACTACGCTATATGTGAGCGAACTGTAACGCCAGCTCAGTGCGACTGACTCCTACCACATTCATCAAGAAAACAGCCACAAACATCGCCGGCGCTCAAAATCATGTAGTTGTAGCCCATAGGGCCAGAGGCTATGTTATTAAACGCTGTTTTTGAACATGTATCCACTAGTAAAGCAAAAACATATGGAATTACATTGTTATAACATTGTAACTTGAACACTTTAATACCAGACATATAAGGACAATTCTGCATAAAAATATTATTAATCCAAAAAGTTTTCAAAAATGTCATTTTCTTGCCCAGAATACATGTCAGAAGGTTTGTGTTTTTTTTTTAGGGGGAAAAAAAAATTGGGATCAGAAAAGGGATTTAAGGATCGTCCATAGAAATGTATGGGAGAGCACCAGGTAACGACAGGTAAGATGTGGCGCTCTGCAAGGATGAATGCCGGCGCTGTACGCCGAGGCTGGGATAATGATGAATCGTACGCTACATGGCGTTGTTCCAGTCGCTCACCAGATTCATCTTCATAAATATGTAATTGCGTGCCGTGTCCGGTGTTCACCTGGCGCTACCTGGCGCTACCTGCCGCTGTACAAGCACTACCTGGCGCTATACCTTCATGAATAAGGCCCTTAATCTGTCCCTGCAGCTGCTTTAACATTTCTGTCTGCCTGGCACTGATATTTAACCTTTTTGAGAGGTTGGGTTGTTCAGATACACAAGAAAGGGAATTCCTTCATACTCTGCTTAACAATATTTTGGAGGGCTGCATGCATGCTACTCATACATTTTGGGTGGATCCATATGCACTGAGCTTATTCCTTTTGGGGGGATGAAGGGTGGTCCACATTACAATCATCATTAGAGATGAGCGAACTTCTCAAAAATTCGATTCGGGCGATTCACCGAATTTCTCACAGAAATCTCTGTTGGGAGCGGGGAGGCTGGATGCGCTGTCAGCGGGCGGCGGAAGCCGGCTTCCGCCGCCCGCTGACAGCGCATCCGGCCTCCCCGCTCCCACCAAGCCCTGAAATGGAAAAAAAATGCCGGCATGGTGGGAGCGGGGAGGCCAGCTGCGCTTTCAGCGGGCTTCCGCCGCCCGCTGACAGCGCAGCCGGCCTCCCCGCTCCCACCATGCCGGCATTTTTTTTTTTATTTCAGGGAAAATTCGGTCAGCACGAACCACTAAAAGTACGTGCTGAATCGAATTTTCCCTGAAATTCGGAGCGAATTCAGGTTCGTTAGAACCAATTCGCTCATCCCTAATCATCATTCTAGTGGCTGGAAACACCAGAAAGCTGCCCCATGGGCATTTAAAGGCCTTACCAGATGTGTAGGGTTAAGAGTTGCCGCTGCAAAAGGATTCATATTCCTTATGGTCTTGAATACTTGTGACATCTGCGTTTCAAAATCTGGGCATCTTAGAAAGGCTATAGGATAGTTCTCCAGTTTACATTGGAAAAAGAATCAGCACTCGTTATGAATGGGACCTGACAAATTCGATACAAAAAAATACTAAATAAATGAACCACCAGTAATTAGTATAGGAACCTACTGTGATCTAACTCTATCATCATCAGAACCAGCCTGCCATGTATAGCCTATGCAAGCTGCACATCGCGGTTTCTGCGACCATCTGGTGTTACGGTTCATCCAAACATGTTTATTTATGTTTACTGTTGCATCTTCTCAGTGTACACTGGCAGATAACTGTTTGTCAACCAATGCACTAAAAGAAAAAAGTATATATATATATATATATATATTTTAACATACTTAGTAATTCGAACGGAAATCTGTAATGTCAAGCAATAAGGATCTACTCTCTCACTTGCAGTAGAGTTACCAAATCAAACCATAGCCAGGCTTAAAATGGACCAAAACACTTTTGCTTGGCTCCCAGATGTATACCTCCTTGGGGCATCCCACCAGCTGTGAAATCCCATGGAATTGCCATATACTCAATCTCACAGCATATGTGCACCTCGGCTCTGGCTTCTTTGCTGGGCATGCCCTGTGCTCATGCAGATTTAAATGTCTGCGCGTGCGAGCAAGTACTGTAAAGGTAGTAGAAGATGTCACAAAATGCTGGACATAGATCAATCTCTAGTGTTTACGTTTCTATGCTGTTGTACTTCATGAGATCTACTGTTCTACTTGCTGTATGCAAGTCATGCATGCTCAATGGGATCAAGCACAGAGGTAGATATATGGTGATTCCACAAAGTTTGACACAGTGATGCATTCCGTATCGGGATTCCCCATGGGAGGTTCACCTAGCCCTAGAGTGTTTTGGACTATTGAATTGGGTTTTGGTCCACAAACTACATGCCATTCCATTATATCAGTGGTTTATTAATTACTTCTGAAATTCCCAATAGTGCAGGATTTCCTAATAGTTTTGTCCTAGAAACCTACACTGTAATGTTCCATTTCCACTCACCCACTGTTATGTACTTTATCTATGTACTGATAACTGTGAGCCTTGCCCATCACTGCTCCCAGGTGCCTATATACTGTACATTAACAGTACAATTATTCATTTATATAGCTCTGGCATACACTCATCATTCTCTGAACCTGAAGAGCTCACACTTCAGTGTTTCATGTACACTCACATACTATTTTATTTGCATTACTCTGCTATGTCTTACAGTACAATACAGGAAACATGTAAGTATTACCATTAGTCTCTACAATAAGAAAAGGTTATGTAATAGCGAGTCAAAGCTAAGGGTTGCCCCCTGCCTGGATTTCAACTTAAAGGCCTAATGATTTGCTTTTTATTGTGTTTGTTAAAGGTAAAGTCCACTTTGGAAAGTATGTATTTTTTGTTCCAAAAGGATTTCCTCAAGATACTGAGCTAATCTAATACTAGTTTTTCTTATCTTAGCAATGTTTTGGAAGCAGTTTTTATTACCAGAAATCTGTTGGTATTCACAACTGTACACCATGTCTATGCACTAACATCTACAAGAAGAGATACGTGAGTCCTGTACACCCAGAACACTGCTGTTATGGCCACTGCTGTTGCCAGCAAGCTCACTCAACCTCACTCATACCCATGGCTTCTCTCTTGTTAATCTTGCTGTATAGACTTGGTTTACAGTCGCTAACAGCAGCAGATTGCAGGTAGTAAAAACTGCCTCCATAAAACACACATTTACCAATATAAAAAATAAAGGCACAATAAGTTTCTTGAAGACATAATTATGGCATAAAAATATACAATTTTAAAAATGCTTCTGGACTTTTCCCCTTTAAGCTTTCCTGCAGGTGGTATTCAGCACTGGATTTTAGTCTGCATTCAAAAAGATTGCCAAGGAAAAAATTAGAACCCCCTATTTAGCAATATCAAACAAAGGGGTTTATTCATCATGGGATAGCGGCAGGTAGTGCCTAGTAGCGTCAGACAGCGTCTGGTGAACGCTGGGCGCTGTATGCAATACCACATTTATGAAGGCAATTCTGGTGAGTGACTCTAACAGCGCCATGTAGCGTTCAATGTATTATTACAGGCGGCTCAGCGTATAGCGCCGGCGCTCTAGCTTCCAGAGTGCCAGGTATTACCTGTGGCTACCTGTCGCTCTCCCATACATTTCAATGGATGTTCCTTTTCTTCTGTTTAAACAGGGTTTTTTTTTTTTTTCTCTCAAATAATTGTGTGACCTCTCCTGGTCTAGAAAAAGTCGTTTTTGAAAACTTTTTTGATGTTTTATATTTTTATGCAGAATTGTCATTACAGGTCTGGCATTAAAGTGTTAATGTCACAATGTTACAACAATGTCATTCAATGTGTTTTCACTTTGTTACTGGTGGATATGTGTTCAAAAACAGACTTTTATCACTCTCTATGTGTTATAACGACCAGATCCAAAGTGCCGCCGCTCAGTGAGTCTGTTTTGTTATTAAATATGGTGTTGAATATGGAGTCGCTGAGAGTTGGGCGCACTGAGCTGGCGCTACCTTTCGCTCTCTGCAACTCTGTACTGGTGTTCATCAATGCCGGCCAGGTTACTACAGCGACGGGGAGGCTGATTCATTACTAGCGACAGGTATCGGCAGATGAGCGTCTGTATAGCGGCGCTTAGAGCGACCGTCACAGTATACGCTGTGATCGGCTATCGGGCGCTGTAACAGAGTGCCTCAGTCACTGTAGTAACCTGGCCGGCATTGATGAATGTGATGTATGTTGGGCTTTCTAACACCAGTACAGCGTTGCAGGGAGCAAAAGGTAGCGCCAGCTCAGTGCAACCGACTCTCAGCCACTCACACCATATTCACCAAAAAAACAGACACACAGAGCGTACACGCTCTGGATCTGGTCGCTATAGCATAGAGCGGCAGGCGCTGTGTGATTAAAGTCTGTTTTTGAACACATAACCACCAGTAACAAAGCGAAAACACATGGAATGACATTGTTTTAACACTGTGACATTAACACTTTAATGCCAGACCTGTAATGACAATTCTGCATAAAAATATAAAAAATCAAAAATGTTTTCAAAAATGACTTTTTCTAGACCAGGAGAGGTCACACAATTATTTGAGAAAAAAAAATAAAAACAAAAAACCCTGTTTAAACAGAAGAAAAAGAACGTTTATTGAAATGTATGGGAGAGCGACAGGTAGTGACAGGTAATACCTGGCGCTCTGGAAGCTAGAGCACCTGCGATATACGCTGAGCCACCTGTAATGATGAATCGTACGCTACATGGCGCTGTGAGAGTCGCTCACCAGAATCGCCTTCATAAATGTGGCTTTGTGTATAGCACCCAGCAGTCACCAGACGCTACCTGCCGCTACGAAGCACTACCTGCCGCTATCCCTTGATGAATAAACCCCTGAGATGCTCTGCTACAGCGCCCGATAGCCGATCACAGCGTGTACTAGGTCTCTCTAAGTGCCGCTGTACAGACACTGATCTGCCGATACCTGGCACTAGTAATGAATCAGCCTCAAAGTCAACATTGGTGCACACATTATTGACTTGATAACTGAAAAGCCTTTGTTGAGTTTTCTTCACAATCAAGTAATTGGGCTTAAAGGAGCCCTATCACAAAATTGTGTAATATTAAAAATAAATATAAACATGTCAGTTAATGAGAGAAGGGGTCATTTATACACCTGAACTGACAAAAACTCCAGCCACGCTTGTGGTTTATTCTCTCATGGTAGGAATAAAGTCCTGGGCTGACAGACTTGGGGGGTTATTTAAGAAAGGATAGCGTCAGGTAGCGCCTGGTTATTGAGAGGTAGCGACAGATAGCGACTGGTCAACGCCGGACACGGCACGCAATTACACATTTATCAAGCAGAATCTGTTTAGCGACTGGAATAGCGACATGTAGCGGATGATTCATCAATTTCACAGCCTCAGCGAACAGCACCATTGTTCTGCCTTGCACAGCGCCAGGTATTACCTCTCGCTACCAGTCGCTCTCCCATACATTTCTATGGCAGACACAATGATTGTTTTTTTTTTTTTTTGTTTGTTTTTTTAATATTAATGAATTAAACATTATTTCTGAATTGTCTGGAATGTTTCCAATGGTTTTTTAATTTTTTTCTGAAAATGTATTTAGGAATGTGTCACTTGGATGTAAAAATGACAGCCCTCTTCCAATGTAATTTCAGTTATTGTTAGCGTTTTCGAAGGTGTGAAACCACCCAAATAATCAATATTTTTAAAGCGTTACAGGCGCTGTATGCCACAGTCAGCTAAAAACAGCGCCCACGCTATATCCTAGAAATTTCTTTATTGAATCAGTGGTGTTGCGGCGAGGGCCAGTCGCTATGCCGAGTCGCTATGTGTCGCAGGCAGCGGCGCTGTGCTGATCATACATACGCAGCAGACACGGTGCATCTGACTCATCACTAGCATGACTGCTACGCTATTTTTTGTTTTGCGTATCCTAGCGATTTGGTAAGCGTATGTTAGCGCATTTTAGCGATGAGTGTCTTTCTTTTTCCTTTCGTTTTGCTACTTCCGGTTTCCACCTCTGAGAAATCACCATGCGGCCTAGACGCCCTGCCACACGCCTCCCCAGCTACACCTCCGATTCTTCCCAGAGCCACAGCTGCGATGGTGAGTACACTAACTTCATATCCAAACATACTTTGGCCACCTATGTGTTACCCTAAAATCTATCCTAATTGGCAATGTCCCTATGTGGATAATTAGCACACATTTAGCTGACATTTGCGTGACCCACAATCATAAATGCATGTCTGCATGCTAGATTGTTGGATCCCCTTTGTTTCCTTTCAAGCCCATAATAAATTTTTTTTAATTTTTTGGGTGTCCAAATTAAACTCATTTCCAAATAAGGTTGAGAACTAGAATAGGAATAGCAGAAGGGTTGGAATCTTTATTACTTTGGACATGATGTTTGATGATGATGACATGATCTTACTTAGGCCTTCATTTATTACAAACGGTTACTTCAATATGTAGGATATTGCTGATAAATGCACATGTAAGGCACTAGTACTCATATAATCGAACCACATAAGGGCCCAGTTTGCACAAATGTTAATGTAGTAACTATATAATATTAAATCATCTGTGTACGTTTGTATCCCGTTCTATTGAATAATTCAGTTTTTTTTCTCCATACAGCTTGCTTAATGAGCATCGCAGACTGTGGCAGTACGTCCGGCGGACGTGACTTATGCTGCTGGGAAAGAATAAACAGCAGTAGGGTGGGGGGTATGGTTTGATCCACTGGGCGGAGTAATTTTGGCCATGTTGGCCCGTTTTCTAAAAAATAATTTTTTTTTAGGTTTCTACTTTCAGTGTGTCGTGCCTTTTAAACCATAGTTTAAGTGTATAGCAACCCATTATTTATTTGATTCTTAAACACATTGTTAGGCATTTCATTTTGTAAGCATAGTAATGTATGGCAAACAATGACTAGTAATTTTCAGTCAACATTAACATATCTAGATATAGAGAGGTATCCCTGACTGTGTTTGTAGGTATGTATTTTGGTAACCCACACAAATTCTAGCGTTTAAAAATACATTTATTTAAGTCACTCAAGTCAATACAAATTCCAGCATTTGAAATGACTACCAACTGGACCAATTAGTCCCTGGGTGGCCTGGGAGGTTGCGACTCATTGCTAGGGGCGGTGTTGGGGGACAACAGTGCAGCAATAAAATAGACTGCTGCTGTATTAGTTGCTGTAACAACAACAAAGTTTCGTCCTGCCGCTGTAAAGATTGTTGGATGCCATGCATCATTTCTTGCATGGCATGCATCACTCCAGACGGCTGTTGAGTCCGCACTTCATTAAGTTGTTGGCGCAGTTCATGAATTTGTTGTTGGTCCACCAGCGACTGATTTTCCAATGCCGCAATGCGCTCCAGAGTTCCCTCACGCGGCTGTTGGCAACTGTAGGCCTCCAGCATCCGGGCCCCTAGCTCGTAAAGGTCAGCACTTGTCGGTGCACTTCGCCCAGTTGGTGTTTGAGCAGCCTAAAACACAAAACACAATATAGTAGGCAAGGTTGAATAATGAAGGTAAGCACAACAAAAACACATCTATGGTTCCATTAGAATGTACCGTTGGTCCAGCCTCTGCAGCCTGGGCACATGGCACTTGGGCGGAGGGCACATCCTGTGTTTCAGGGAAGGATTCCTGCTAACAACAAAGTTTGTTGTATGTTACATGGTGGGACATGATTGACCCCAAAACAGGTAATCGCGGTTAATCTCAAAAACATTCATCCATGGTACCTGTGCTGCTCCACAAATAGTTCCGGTGTCTGACTGCCAGAAAGGAGCAAATCATCATCTGAGAGATGTGGCAAGCTTGCATATGCTAAACAGGAAAGTCGTGTTAGTGTGTCATTTGATATTGTGTGACTATTTCTTACAAACACTATCCAGCCCATACCTCTCCAAAATGACTGATTGGGCAAGACACAAAAGCTTTTAGTTTCTAACATATTCTGAAGATGTATGGAAGAGCAAGATGAGGTAATCATTGTGCCAAACTATAACATACACACATAGGTCAAATTACAAATACCTGCCACCTCACAGATGTCCAGACTTAGGCCCTCACTCGAGCTTTGCCCTAAAATCACATGTTTCAAAACAAATGTCAAGACACAAACAACATTTCATGGAAAACAACATCCTTACTAGAACCAAACAAAAATCAGTCTTACCCTCATCCCTAGCAGCTGCACGGTGAAGGACCCTTTCCGGACGCGCACTTCCTGTATTCGGGTCAAAAACAATCCACAATGGATATCAGTATTAACAACCATAGTATTGTTAATGTTTGCATCTCTAAAAAAAATGACTTATTTAAGCACAATAACTTAGCATGGACATCATTACAACATTATCATCTAGGATCCGGTTGCTGGCCAATCCCCTTTAACTATCCAACTTGGAGTGAGAATTAACATGATTTTGAAGTTTCAACTAACAAAATATACACATTCTAACGCCAACAACAGAAAGGATACAGTGTGCTTTGCAATACACACCAACAGGGTCCTGTCGACCTGCAACACAGGAAGTGGCCTCCAAAGATGAAGCAGGGACTTGGCTTACAATGAAATAACATGACTGAAAGCCATGCACACTTATATGACATTGCCAAAATCCAGGTTGACACATGCACTTACTGGCATCCAAAGAGTAGGTAGCCTCATAAGGAGATGCTGGTGCAATTCTGAGGGCAACTATGATAAAGCAAAGTAATGAATTATGCATTGTTAATGTGGGACAACCAAACAAAAATGTGAAGAAAACAACAAAAAAAAACATAACTTCAATATCAGACTGGGTTAAGCTTGAGGGTGGGGGAAGGGCAGGATTTAGGGTGACCTCATCAGGCGAATCATGGGAGTCATCATGTGCCACTATGCATAAAGCAAGAGACAGGAAGTTAAAAGAGGTCTAATCAGCTACTTAACATGTCCTACTGTTAGTATGCCAAATAATTGGTTAACAAATAATAAGATACATTAAACCAACCAGAATTTGCAATGTGAAAACAATGTACCTTCACCCCAACCTGTGGTGGCATACCCAGCATCCACACTCTGCAGGCGACTGAGAGGAATCTTGCACTTCAGCATCTCCTCATATGGCCTGTATTTACTCTTTGGACCCTGCTTCATCCCACTGTCTACAAGTAGATCATTCTTCATCTTTTGCATAAGGGCCCTTTTCAAAGTGTAGAAGCGTTTCTTGCAGGATGTGCCACTACGTGGGTATTGAGCAGTGCTAGTAAGCTGCTCACCAATGGCATCCCACAATTTGCTCCTTTCTTGTTTGCCTAAACACTGACTTTGGGAGCCAAATAATCACTCCCATTTAGCCAGTGTCAGACGCACAAGAGTATTGTTATCCGCCAAATTAAATTCTGTCTCCCTCTTGGCAAATGGACGCTTGGCCTTGGGTGGTGCTTCACCTTCCGGCTGTTCCCTTTTCCTTAAGGAAGGTCTCCGGCCAGCACCCACCCCACTGGTACTAGGTCCAGCAGTGGCCGGCAGATGTCCAGTATTTGGCTCCATCCTGTAGCTGCACACACCACAAAACAACACACAAAAGCACGCATGCAAACTACAGAATGGCAACAACTGCTGTTTGAGTGTGCCAGATTTTATGTGGTTTAAGAACCAATCACAGACAGGTCCAGTTAATTGCTTCACACATACTGGCCAGGTGTTTGTAGCTACATCTTGACTCCCATGACTGATGGTTCTGGCAAACATGTGTGTCAGGCAATGAACTAATTAATTACCTACTTAACAGGGCAGTCAGACATTATGAAGAAATGTGAACCATGTCTCTTAACAACATTGGAAATGTGGTGCCAAAAACGGCTAATTGAATTTTGAGCACCATAACTTTCATTGGCCAAAAGATGTCTGAGCAACCAGATCCGCAAAAGTACGCTATTATGCTTGCACTAGCCGTTTACAACACACCTGTGGTAAGCTAATTACAGATCGGAAACAGCTAACAAACGCAAGAGGCGGCTAAGCGGACCAGTCCTTTGGATAAGTTGAGTATAAATACCTCTTTTTTTTAAGCATTCTTTTCTTGATACACTGTGGCAAAGGCTGTGGTGTTTTGGTTTACTTAGCCCTAGCTTGCACTAAGTGTCTGGCTGTATTTGTTGCTTTCTGTCTGTGGCTTTGTTGAGGTTTTCTGGCATCAGTGCTGTTTCTTTGGGAGTTTATTTTTGGTGGCATATGCAAATATTGTGTGGAATACAGCAAGTGAGGATTGTTTTGGGAACCTTTTGTGGGTTGTGCAGCAACTCCCCTCTTGGTTGTGCCAAACTTGGAAAGCATACTTGCAGCAGGCTGCTGGTTCTAACCACTAGGCATCTGGTTTTGTGGTGAGCTGCATTTGTGTGATTGTGTGAGGATTGTGATTGTGTATGTGGAGTTGTTGGTCTGTGTGTTGATATTGTTTTTGGTTTTTGGTGCAGTGCCTGAGCTCTAGCCAGTGATTGTGAGATGGATGAGAGGGTGATGTTTGGGTTATGGATGTATTGTTATGGCAGCATACAGGAAGGTCAGGAGGCAAGGGATTAGGGTGCTGTGAGGCTTTGCCATCCGCCTCTCTGTATGGGATTTAAGTGACGAGCAGATCAGAAGCAGATTTCGTCTGAATCATGCAGCACTACAGTCCCTCTATGATCAGACTAAGACCAAAATCGATCCATCCACCAGACGCACCCAATCCATCCCTGGCATAGTTCGCCTATGTGCCATGCTTAATATTTTGGCACGGGGGAATTTCCAGGCAACCTCTGCCCTCCTCAGCGGGATCAGCCAGGCTACATTGATCCGCATATTTTACCAGGTAGTCCTGGCTGTTTGTGACCTTATCCCTGTTTATATTAAATTTCCTGAGGATGAGGAGGAGGTTGCCAAAATCAAACGTGCGTTCTACCGCATGGGAGGGATCCCTAATGTGCTAGGGTGCGTGGATGGTACACATATACCTTTCCGCCCTCCCCGTGCACAGGCGCTGCATTACCGGAATCGGAAACAGTTCCATTCCATGAATGTCATGGTAGTATGTGACCATGACATGAAGCTGCGGGCCGTGAGATCTGGCTTCCCCGGCTCATGCCATGATTCTTATGTGCTCCAGCAATCAGTCCTGTGCCGGAAGTTTGAGAACAATGAAATGCCACCTGGCTGGCTACTGGGTAATTAATAATCCATGACATCTATTTACAAGTTTAATATGTGGACTAGTAACTGAACCAAATATAGAACCAAACCTATAATGTTTACATTATGTTGATTGAACTTTACTAATTGCTCGCTCTCTCAATCTGTTTATTCAACAGCGGACAAGGGATATGGGCAGAAAACGTGGATAATGACTCCGGTCAGAAATCCACAGACCTCTGCCCAAGTACGATACAATGCAGCACATCGCAAAACCAGATGCATTGTGGAAAGAACCATCGACCTGCTGAAAGCACGCTTTCTCTGTTTGGCACAGCCAGGAGGAGATGTTGTACAGTCCACAAAAGGTCTCCAAAATCATCCTCGCATGCTGTGTCCTACACAATATTTGCATATGTCACAAAATCGAACCCCCTGAACAAACAACACTGGTGCCAGAAGTCCCCAACATGGGCGCAGACAGTACTGAGGAAACCCAGATGGGATTTGAGCGACGGGAAAGCATGATTACCTCTTTTTTTGCGGTAAGCTAGGTCACCTTAACTCTAAAACACCTACTGTACTAGAGGGCCCTACCCAAAAACTAAAAAAAAAAAAAAAAAAAAGTGGTTGGTCTTCAAGTCCCCCCCTCCCCCCCCAAAAAAAATTGCTTCACAAAACTACAAAAAAAAAATATTTAGGGGTCTAGTTATATGGTAAATGGCAAAAATTCCAATTAAAAAAAAATGTAAAAACATTAAAAAAAAGGGGGGTTGGTATATAATTAAATGCAACAACCAAACCAAATAGGGAAGTATAAAAAAACAAAAAAAAACAAAAACATTAACTAACTACACTTTTGTTTCTTTTTTAGGCACCATGAAGATTGAAAACCCAGATTTTGACTTCTGTAAATATACAAAAACACAATTTAATCTGAATAAAAGTTATAAAAACATACATGGTTCAATGTGTTTTCTACAGAATGTTCTAAAAGATTGATTTCTAGCCAACAGCAAAAAAACGCTCAGGCGCTGTATTGAACAAGGTGTAAAGACTCAACAGCACCTATAAAGCAGATCTTAAACATCACATTCACCAATGTCAGCGTGATTCCCAAGAACGGCAGATAGCGACTAAGGAGGCCTGCAATAGTGACTGACAGCCGATCGGGGGGGACAATAGCGGTCGCTCATAGCGCCGCACTCCAGACGCTCATCTGTCGCTACCTGCCGCTAGTATTGAATCAGCCTCCCCGTCTATCAGGGCCCGTACGTCCTTTCCTTCCATTAAAAGAAAGAAAAAAAGCCTGGCTGGATATTTCTTGATGCCAGGTATATAAGTGACCCCTCCCCCCGCCATCCAGCTAATTTATATAGATTTTTATCATTGGGCCATTTTTTTATAATAGTGCTCCTTTATCTGTTTAAAATAAGGCAACCCATTATTATTATTTCTTTATATTACCGTATTTGCAGGCGTATAAGACGACCCCCCCAATATTTCCACTCAAGATATAGAGTTTGTTATATACTCGCCGTATAAGACTACTCCCTCTTCCGCACACCAAATAAAACATAAAAGAACATCAGATTTTATTTCAACATGTTAATTTATATTCAAATGCTTATGACATGCAGAAACTGTCACAAGGCTATATGTTATCAAACCCTTGTGTACACCTGCCAGGGCTGGCTCCGGGTTTTGATGGGCCCTTGGGCGACAGTGTCACAGTGGGCCCCTTGCAGTGATCATGTCTGATTTTCTGCTGTTCTTTTCTAGTGCTCAGAAACCAAATGTTCTTTTCTGGATGTTTAATAGTGATGCAGCAGGACCAGCACCTAGGCAATATTGGGTGTTGATAATGAGGCATCCCAATTTGGGATTAAACACTTTACCTGTCCTGGGAATCTAAAGCTGCCATGGGAGCTGTGGCCAGTGAATGTGCAGAGCAGGCAACAACACGATGGCTAAAGTTCAAATGGAGCCATCCTTGCTCGCGCATGCACCGTTGGATCACTAGATAGGTACGTTTATGCACTGATCCAGGGGGGTTGACACAGATGGGTATCCCAAATCAGGATTTGATTCACTTCAAATCACACCAAAACTCTGGTAAAACAGCTCTAAAGCACTCAAAGGCTGGGTTACAGCTTGTTCCTAGGGCATCCCAATACGGGTTGCCTGGCTGTGTGAATCCCTGTTAATCCTGCAGCTCATGTGGCATCCACTGCCAGCATATTTGAATGCTGCATTCAGAATAGATTGTGGTCAATAATATGCACCACAATCTTTTCTGATTAAATGTTAACCTGTGCATGTGCCGTGGGTGGGTGGTTGGAGTTGACTAAAAACCAATGTGGGTTTCACACACATGGTTATCTAAAATTCGGATGCCCCTGTAATGTAGACCAAAGACCAGGTGAGGAAAACTCCTGGGATTGGGTCTGCTTTGAGGTACTGACAGTTTGCCTTCTGACCTGCTCTGATGCTTCATGTTTCTTCTGTAGCCATCTTCTTATCAGCTTCTTATCAGCAAGTCAGTCCCGGCAGTTCATCACTTCACACACGGCCCGGGAGGGGGAACACATACTGGCGCACGCTGACACAGAAAACAGGAGGGAGGAGGGGGAGAGGAGGAAGAGAGGGGGGAGAGGGGCAGCGTGGGGGAGCTCCATGGAGAGGAGACAGTGGAGAGACGGTGCTGCACTATCATCACACACGGCCAGGGGAAGGGAAAGATATAATGGCGCGCTGACACAGGAAACAGGAGGGAGGGGGGGGGAGGAGGAAGAGAGGGGGGAGAGGAGGAAGAGAAGGGGGAGAGGGGCAGCGCGGGGGAGCTGCACACACACACACTGACAGTTCCCAGCTACCTTCTGCAGCTTCGGACCAGGCTGCGGGGGGAGTGCCACTGCTTCCATCCCAGCAGAACGGGCTGCTAATGCTCGCCGCTGTATGTGACCCAAGTGCACCCGGCGTATAAGATGACCCACCCCACTTGGAGGCATGTCTTACAGGGGGAAAAAGTCTTCTTATACGCCGGCAAATACGGTATTTATTTGCTTGAAATTTATTAAATAAGATCTTTTGGCATAAATGAGTAATAAGCGGGGGCACCAAGCTAGCCATACAGTTTTTCTTGCCTTGGTAGTTACAGAAACAGCAAGTCACACCTGCCATAAAATGTAAACTTCAAGCTCCCACAATGTATTTTGGACAAATGAAACCCTTAGTCTTGCAGTCACACTTACCTTCACCATGTACCAAATAGAGCCAGAAAGATTTGATTCCTTGAAAAGAGGATAGTGCATATGCTGCGTATGATTCATTCCTCCCTTCCAGACACCCCCAAAAGCCAAAAGAATTCAGAAGGATGGGCCACACAGGGAGGCCGGTAAAGGGCAAGAACCTGTACACTGGCATATGAGCGTAAGCCAAAGCAGAAATAGATATTTTTCTTTGTGTCAAGCTATTTTTAAACACTGGACATTATCAAAGATCAATACTCACTGTGATTATTGACCAGAGGGTTGTGCATTGTACAGCAGGGATGCAGGGTGTGTGAAAATTTGTCAGGCATATACAGTGTATGTAGTTGTAGGATTTCTACTTCCTTCCAATCTAAATGGTTTTCTTTTTTTGAGAGCTTGATTTATGAAAATTATTTAAAGGGCTTCTGTGGCAATATGCAAACTACCACCCTAATAACCATTGTACCTTATATTGTAGTACATCAGTTCCCTGCATCTAAGGGTGGTCACCAATAACTCATGGCAAAAAGAGGACAAAGGCAATGGTAAAATAAAAGTGGTGTTGGATTTTGGAAAACCACCAGTGAATAAGAACAACCCTTACTTTATTACAGTTATTAAACTAACCTCCCAAGGTATATTTATAACTCACATGATTATCCTTTTGATCTTTCCGAAGGTACATGAGAACCTTCCTAAAATGCCTGATTTGTGAGCAAAGGAGTGAATAAATTACAAGGCTACTAATGTGATTGTAATAAAACTAAATGCAAGATCTGTTTTAGTGGATCAATATAGTTTTGTTGTTGTTTGAGTCTTTGCATCTTTGATCTTTCAGGTCTCAAGGCCAATTGGTTTTTACATCCCCAGCTGTGTGTTTATTCTATTCAATATTATGGGTATTTTATTACGATAAGATTAGGTATTTATAAGGATTTGATTCTTAACATTTTCGTCAAATATTGACACATAATGATATCTTTAGCACAGAGCCCCGTGGATAGAACTGACAGCTTTTTGACATGTACAGAAGATTTGTTTTTAGTGCAATTTCCCTTTCGTACCACAACAGGTACCACTAAGGGTTGAATGAAAAGGTAAAGAGCAATAAGATGAGCAATCTGAAATAAGTGTATGGATGAGAAATGGTCAATAATGGTCACACGTGGTCAACATCAGTATTTTAAATGAGCATAACCATTTTAAATATTTATACTTTTATTACAAAATTGTTATACTCCATATAATATATTTTATTTATATTTCTATACCAGCACAGTTTTTACTTTAGTAAATGCTAGAACTGTGGCTCTAAAGTTGCTGAGCAAATTTTCTTCCACAGTGTTGTTGCAGTAAGCAAATGTTTAGCAGAGATTATATTCCTTACTACCCTAATTGAAAAATAATTGCTGTCAGAAGATTTTATTTACAGATCCTTGGAGGTATCACACAGAGTTCCAAAATAATGAAGAACTAATGCAATATTTAATGCTAATTTTACAGACACCATACTTTAAGTGAAAGTACTTGATCAGTTTAGACTGCTTATGACAGTGTGAGTGGAGCTGCAGAATGGTTAATGTATTTCATAATAGATCTTAAAACTATTACTCCTCCATTATTTTTATAAATAAAATGCAATGTCAGAAATACTATAAGGTGGATTTATTAGTGGTCCACTAGAAATGCCATTTACTTATTCATCATACATCTAGCTGTTTATCTGATCTGAAACACACCAGGCAGATCTTCAGCATTGAGTGCTTGGCACCAAAGTACATGACAGTTGATTATCACATACTCATTACTGAATGGCAATTGTGTACTTTCTGACTTCTTCAGATATTGATTATATATTGCTTTAACCCTTTATATGCCAAGCATGTAAGCCCTACGGGTTTGCTTCTCCTGCTGTTAAGTGCCAAGCCAGTAGGGTCTGACTTTGCCCCTTGCTACTGTAAAAAAGCTAGATCTTCTCTTCACCCGGGCATCCGATCCCCCGGGGCTCTTCTGGCTTCAGGAGAGGGCCTGGAATAGCCCTCCCCTGCTTCTGCCACCACTGCTAACTGTAAAAAAATGAAATTTTCTCCTACATCTGCAATCCCTCCTGCCTCCAAACGCCCCCCGGGCTCTTCCACGGTGAGGAGAGGCCCGAAACAGGCCTTCTTTCACCGCTCCCACAGTCACTGCTGCTAACCCCACCTATTGTGGAGCTGTCAGGTGCAGGTTGATCACTGGAGGAAGGTTGGAGGGGTAGGGTCTCCCCAGCCTCCCTCCAGCGATCACCCCTGGCAGCTGTCATTGGAGATCAGCATTGGACAGGATCGTCGGGAGACACAGGATCAGAGGTGTATTGAAAAAAAAAAATAAAAGCCTTTTTTTGTTCTGTGTGTGTGTCTTTTTTTACAATTTACCCCTTAAGAATGTGTAGGGGTCTGTGAGACCCCTATACCATTTCACAAGGCTTGGGGGCTGGTAAGTCACCTGCGGCTAGTGGGTGACTTGTTATTAACTTCCAGCCCCCTCATTTCCTTCCTCCCAAAAGCTCGGGGGAAAAAGAGCCTGGGGCCACAAGAGGCTTTGCAGACTTGTAGCCTGCAGGGCAGGGGCTGCCGAAGCTGGTCTCCGCACCCTGTTTTACAAGCCCCCATAGCTGGTCACGGGCTGGTTATGCTGGGTAGGGGGGACCCCACTTAATTTTTGGAGGGTATTAGAACAAATCCTCAGGGAAGGGAACCCCACACCAATTTTTTTCTAATTTGACCCTTTATAGTTTTGATAGTAGTTGTATTTTATATGTAAATTTCTCCCGGTCAAGAATAGGGGGCTACTGATAAATATGTGGTTATGTTGTAATCAGGAGAAATGGCTCTTTTACATGCAATATATGCACAAGATGTGTGTACTTTCAGGGAATATATGGTTTCTGGGGGGGTCTTTCAAATGTAAAGGGTTGTTTTGGTTGAAAAAGCGCAAGGTGCGCCCTTTGTCTGCAGAGCTGAAATTTTCAAGTAAAATTATCCTTACACGCATGCTTTACTTTGGGGTTTTTGGCAATTCTTCTGGGGGACCTTGATTTTTTAGATTTAACTTTTCTTGTTTGCATATTGTTTTTTTAGGAAAATGTGGCTTTTATTCTGCTTTTTTATTGTTTTTGATAAAGAAACCCTGTGTAACCAGCAAGGGAATATTTCCAGAATATATATATATTGGAGGGGGGGGGGGTATTTCAAATGTAAAGGGTTGTTTTTCTTGAAAAAAAACTTCAATGTGCGCATAGCAGTTGTATCATATCTGAAAATCTCCTAAAGCACTGTTTCAGTTTGAGGGAGTCTCCTGGGCAGGAAAGGGTGTCTACCAATACATATGTGGTACCGTTGTAACTGGGAGA
Source organism: Gastrophryne carolinensis (assembly GCA_027917425.1). Lineage (NCBI taxonomy): Eukaryota > Metazoa > Chordata > Amphibia > Anura > Microhylidae > Gastrophryne > Gastrophryne carolinensis. The sequence goes on from CM051234.1 coordinate 223,303,972, forward strand.
AATTGGGCTTTTACACCAATATGATTTTATTGGAAAATGTAATTTTTTTATTACAAAACAAATATTAAAAATACACTACAAAAGTAACATCTGACAAGACAAAATGGTCTGGCAACAGAGGTTGAGAAAATCTCTAGGTAGGCTGGCACTAAAAGTGCCAGCTACGTAAGTCTCATGTAGCTGCCTCTACTCCACTTAAGTGGCAGCTACGTGAGACTCATGTAGCTGACTTTAAACCCCCACAGTAAAAAAAATATAAAAGTAAAATACTCACCTGACCCCTCGTTGGATCCGGCCTTCTCTTTAATTTGGTGTCATCCGATCCCCCATGGGAGCTCAGATGGCTCCAGGAGAGCCCCCGAAATAGTGCCGCCCCGCTTCGGCAGCAGCAGCTGCTAACTGTAAAAAAAAATTAAAAAAAATTAAAAATGACATTTACTTACCTGTGGCCGCGCTGCCTCCCGACGGGTCTCCTCTTCACTGGGGGGCCCTTCCATTGCCCTCCCAGCCTCTTCCGTGGCGAGGAGAGGGCAGAAATTGCCCTCTCCCCCACTTCCTGGATTGGATCTGCTAGCCCCGCCCCTGGGGGTGGGGCCGGGTGACATCACTGTGATGTCACCAGCAGCCATCCTCTTAATACCGGCACCCGAGACCCAGAATCAGTCTGCTCGGGTGCTTGGAGCAGAGAGGTGGGGAGGGGGAGAGGGCTGTGATCACCCCCCCTCCCCAGGCTCTCTCCTCCAAACACCCGAGCAGACTGACAGCTGTCATCGCAGATCACCGGGGGACACAGGATCGGAGGTGAGTAAAGTGAAAAATAAATAAAGATCATTTTTTTTCTCTTTGTGTCTGCGGCTAGCGGGTGACTTGCCATTAACCCCCAGCACCCCCATTACCTGCCTCCCCAAAGCCCAGGGGGGAAAGAAGAGCCCGTGGCCATGGGCTATGCGGGCTTGTAGCCTGCAGGGCCAGGGGCCACAGAAGCTGGCCCCTGCGCCATGTTTCTACAAGCCCTGCATAGCTGGTCCCGGGCTGGTTACTTTGGGAAAGAGGGGCCCCATATCATTTTTTTTTGGATTTTTAACCCTTTAAGTTCCAGCCTACCTAGATTTTTTGTCACACTCTGTTGCCAGACTACTTTTCACGATTTTGCCCTGCAAATGTTCAGCCTTGATTTTTGAAGGGATTTCCAGGGATTTTCCAGGAAAATTATATATTATTTTTTTCAGCAGAGTCTGGGCTTCAACATGAAATGTCTTGTTTGGCCTTTTTTGTGTATTCTCAATACTTTTGGGTGAAATATGTGCAAAAAAATAAAAAAATCTATTTTTTACAATTTGTAGTGTTTTTTTGTAATAAAAAATGTAAGTTTGTTAATAAAATATTATTGCGTGTGAAAGCCCTATTTCTTTCGGTTACAACGGTACCACATATGTATTGGTATACACCCTTTCCTGCCCAGGAAACTCCCCCAAACTGAAACAGCAGTTTAGGAGATTTCAGATAGGATACAACTATGCAATATGATTGCATAGTTGTAAGGGGTTAACTTAAAAAAAAAATGACATAGGGGGGGGACCTCATTTTTTGGGGGAATTTTAAGGGTTAAAAACTCTTAAAATCCCCCCCAAAAATGACGTAGGGTCCCCCTTACCCAGCATTACCGACCCGGGCCAGCTATGGGGGCTTGTAGAACAGGGCGTAGGGGCCAGCATTGGTGGCCCCTGGCCCTGCAGGCTACTAGCCCACATAGCCACTAAGTGGCCCGGGCCCTTCTGCCCCCCCGGCCGTTGGGGAGGCAGGTAATGGGGGGGCTGGGGGTTATGGCAAGTCACCTGCTGGCCGCAGGTGATTGCCAGCCCCAGAGCCTTGTGAACTGGTATAAGGGGTCTAATGGGTTCCTTACCAGTTCATAAATAGTTAAAAGTAAAAAAAGACACAGACACAAATTCTTTATTATTCTTGTTTTTACTTATGCTGAACTCCCATCCAGTGTCCCGCGCCGCTGCAGATGACACTTGTCAGTAGTGATCGGAGCAGGGAGGGTGGGAGGCAGGGAGATCAGAGCCTCCCTGCCTGCCACCCTCCCTGCTTCGATCGCTACCGACAAGTGACAGTCGGAGCCCGAGTGCCCGTATAGAGGAGCGGGATGACGTCATCCCGCTCCTCCCACAAGTGGACGGGGCTAAGCCGGACAGAGGACGGTGAGGGCCCATTGCCGGGTCCTCACCCGAAGAGCGGTAAGTCCAGGGGGGGATCGGAGCCCCCCCTGGTGAAGAGAAGACCGGGGAGAGCGATTGGGCTGCAAGGTGAATTTGTGTCATTATTTTATTTTTTTTTTCTTTCAGATGGCGCGGGTGGGGCCTATTCCGGGCCTCCTTTTGAAGATAGTTTTTTTTTTTTTATGGGGGTTTAAAGTCAGCTACATGAGTCTCACGTAGCTGGCACTTAACAGTTGGAGAGGCAGCTACGTGAGACTCACGTAGCTGGCACTAGAAGGGTTAAGGGTTTTTAACCCTTAAAAATCCCCCCAAAAATGCCCCCCCGGGAGGGGGGACCTTATGTCATTTTTTTTTAATTACCCCTTATGCTCTGTCGCCCAGCAGCTATAAAAGGCTTCCAGCAGGTGAGCAGCAGCCAGTGATTGGGGAGGGACACAGTGCAAGATGAATGGGAGGTAAGTATTAAAAAAATATATATATATATATATATATTTTTTCTCTGTCTGTGAATTGGTAAGGGGTCCAAGAGATCCCTATACCAGTTCACAAGGCTGGGGGCTGGCAAGTCACCTGTGGCTAGCGGGTGACTTGCCATTAACCCCCAGCACCCCCATTTCCTGCCTCCCAAAGCCCAGGGGGGGCAGAAGAGCCCGTGGCCATGGGCTATGCGGGCTTGTAGCCTGCAAGGCCAGGGGCCACAAAAGCTGGCCCCTGCGCCCTGTTCCTACAAGCCCTGCATAGCTGGTCCCAGGCTGGTTACTTTGGGTAACGGGGACCCCATGTCATTTTTTTTTCTTTTTTTAAGGGTTTTTAACCCTTAAAACCCCCCCCCCAAAAAAATGCCCCCCCCCCTGGGGTCATGTTTCTTCTCGATTTAACCCTTTGTAGTGTGGATGGTAGTTGTATTTTATTTGTAAATGTTATAAAGTACTTGTTTCAGTTTGGGGGGTCTCCTGGGCAGGAACAGAGGGCTACCGATAAATATGTGGTACCGTTCTAATCGGTAGAAATGGGGCTTTCTCATGCAATATGGTTTTCTTTAATAAAATACATTTTTTATTCAAAATAAAGGAGACAATTTTCTAAATAAAAGTTTTATTTATTTATTTTTTTTACTTAATAACAATATTGTAAAAAACAGAATTACATTTACAAACAAGAAATTTCATGTTATAGTCTAAACTCTGCTGCTGCAAAAAAGATATATATAATTTTCCTGAAAATCCCAGCTAGAATGGCGCAAAGAGGGTGACAAAATCTCAAGTAGGCTGGCAATTAAAAGGGTTAAAACTAGCTATGCATGTTGGGTATTGTTCTATTCGGGGGCTTGTGCTTTCAGACTTAGCTTGTTTTTTCTTGTTTGCATATTTATATTTTAGGAAAAGGTGTTTTTTATTCAGCTTTTTTATACATTTTTTAGGTGAACCCTGCGCAACCAAAGAATTCTTTGAGGGATTAATTCCAGAAAGATGAGCCCACTACAACAAGCTGGGTACGCTTAGAAAGCGTAACATGTGAACTTTCAGGGAATATATGGTTTATTAATTTTGAAGTAAAATTGCCGTTACGCACATGCTTTACTTTGGGGTGTTTGCCAACTCTTCCCTTGACAGTAGCTATGCATGTTGGGTATCGTTCTGTTGGGGGGATGTTGCTTTTTCAGATTAAACTTGTTTTTTCTTATTTGTATATAGTTTTTTTAGGAAAATGTGGCTTTGATTCTGCCTTTTTATCCTTTTTTTTGGGAAACTCTTTGCAACCAAAGATTACATTGAGGGATTACTTCCAGAAAACTGGCCACATCAACAAGCCTGGTACACCTAGAAAGCTTGAGGTGTGTACTTCCAGAGAATATATAGTTTGTTGGGGGTATTTCAAATGTAAAGAGTTGTTTTTCTGGAAAAACTGCAAGGTGCGCATAGCGCATATCGCAGTTGTATTTTATCTGAAAATACCCTAAAGCTCTGTTTCAGTTTAGGGGAGTCTCCTGGGCAGGAATGATGTCTACCTATACATATGTGGTACTGCTGTAACCGGGAGAAATTTGGATTTCACACGCAATAAGATTTTTTTGACAAACTTTTATTACAAAAAAATACTTCAAATTGTAAAAAATAGATTGTTTTTATTTTTTTCACATATTTCACCCAAAAGTATTGAGAATACACCTAAAAAATGACAAACAAGACATTTCATGTTAAAGCCCAGACTATGCTGAAAAAAACAATATATAATTTTCCTGGGAAATCCCTGGAAATCCCTTCAAAAATCACATTTGAACATGGGGAGCGCAAAATAGTGCAAAATGGTCTGGCAACAAAGGGTGACAAAAACTCCAGGTAGGCTGGCACTTAAAGGGTTAAAGAAACACTGTAGCACTGTAGACCATAGACACAGTAGTTTTGAAAAAAACTTAGTGTAGCAGATCAAAGATGCCTCAAGCTTACCTCTCTTGGAAATTGGCAAATATCCAGCTATGCTATCATGCAGAAACCAGTGGAGCAAGTTAACCCATGTAATGTTCATTCTAACCAGAAGTGGTCTTCATGGAAAGATAGATAGGGGCTCCTGGGGAAGGCAAAAACCCACATGAAACCAAAGCCATTTTTTTTTTTAATTCTTTATTTAATTTTCAAACCGATGCAGTATAGATAGCAAAATAGGACATTACAGTAGAAAAGTAGAAAACCAGTTCATAGGTCAGCTTAGATCTGGGATGCAGCCCAGATCTATGGATCACTTTTTCCATGCGATCCCACTCATCCCAACGGCATTGGTAAGATCAGTCCTTTACGACAAAACATTGAAGTATGCTCGTTGCAGAGGGTCCTAAAATAGGTCTCTGCTCCGCCCATCAACCCCCATAGTGGTCTTGGGTTCTATTCGCCTTTATGGCCGGATGATATTCATGCAGCCCTCGCTTGTGTATCGGGGGGTCATGTTGTTTTCCCCGCTCTGAGGGCTGAGGGTCGTTGGATTAAGTTCCGCCTTTTGCAATGCTAGGGGCGGGTCAGGGACATCTCTACGTTCAAGCCAGACCTACTGGAGATCATCGAGAGGAAGAAGTATGATAGAGGAGGGAAAAGGAGGTAGGGAGTGAGGGAGCTAGAAGGGTAGGTAAGGGGAGATGGAGAGAAAAAGGTGCAAGAAGAAGGAGGAAGGGGAAAAACACCAGAGCTCTCCGCACGCACGGCCCGCCACCGGGGGGGGGGGGGAAATGGGAGAGACAGGGACCCCGCCCCGGACCCCCATCCATGATTAGGAGATATGTAAAGCTAGTCGTTTTCGCACCCACTCTACGCTACTGAGGCCCGAAACACGTGCCATGGGGTCCAAATGGTCCGGTTCTCATCCTCTCTATCTTGAACGGCTGCCGTCAGTTCCTCCATTTCCATTATCCTATCTACCTCCGCAATCCAGTCCTTTTCTGTCGGGATGTATACGGATTTCCACGATCTGGGAAGCAACACCCTTGTCATGTGTCTTAACATTGATTTTCTGTAGACTGTGATGCTGTCATTAGTATGATGTAGGAGCATAAGCGCCGGGCAGCACGGGACTTGCGAACCCATCACCGCAGACATAGTTTCCGACACTTTTGTCCAAAAGGGTCTGATTCTGGGGCAAGACCATAGAATATGGAAGAGTGATCCTTCTCCTGTCTCACACCTCCAGCAATTGGGGGAGGATCCTGGGAACATGGACGCCAATCTTCTTGGTGTGTAATACCATCTGGTTAGGTACTTGTAATTGGTCTCCTGGATTTGCGCAGAGATTGACGATTTGTATACGAGTGTGAATATCTTCTTCCACTCATCTGCTGTGAGACTTCTACCCATATCCTTCTCCCAATCATCACAAAAAGAAGGGGTCAATTCCTGTACATTGTTTAATAGCTGGTAAGTCTGTGAGATCACTCCTCTTGGGGGATCTTTACTCATGACCAGCGTCTCAAATTGCGTGAGGTCTTGTCCTAGTAGGTTTTTGGGTCAAAGCCATTTTTTGTCAAAAATAAAAAATATTTTCTGACTCAGAACATGGCAGTCAGATGAAATCCCTATATTTGCCATCTACTTCCAACGGTCTTGAAACCATAAATGTTTTTTTTTCACAGAATGTATAACTGTAGCAGATCTAGCCCTTTACCATAGACCCTGAGGGCCCAGGTGGAATTGCAGCCTCTGCATACACTGTAGCAAAACTCTATCAAGGGTTGATAGAGATTGTATTTTCATGTTTGATTTATCATTTAACCCTAGAGATTTTACTTTTCATTGATTTTTGTTTGGCTAAAATGAGATCAGCATACTAATAAAGGTGTGCATTGCATTCAATATCCTTAAGAAATTTAATCTCAAAATGCTAACTCTGACAACTTCGTGATTATTGAAGGTGGTGGAAATCTGGCATCCAAAACAGATACTTTGCTTTTTAGACACAGCATTTGATATGTAATGGTGTTTTGGGATTCAAATAAGCACGCTTCCTAGGGGATGGAACAGCTTTGTAAACCACAAAAAAAAATGTATAGAGTGAGCTTCAAAAAGTTAAAGTTTTTTTGTTCGTTTGGAAATGGGGTAAACTGAAAATCGACGACTGATTTATGGACCATGTTTGTACATCCTAAAATCCCTTTTTAGTATTATGTTTTTTAAAACATTCAGCTACACAGAACGCCAATCCGTTTGCTTTGCTTTTCGGGGATATTAGGTATTATGCCAATGACAGACAGCATCAATGCATAAAACGTGGGCTTGACAATTGTGATCTAAATTGCAAAGAATCTTTTGAAAAATTGTGTAGAGCTTTTACAGAAAGAATAGTTTAAAATTAATGAGAGCTAGATTGAAGTGTTAATAATAAACACATTTATTTGTACTTTATTAAAATTTATTTTAATGGCTTCTTTTGCTTAACAATGTGTAATTTGGATAATAACAACTAAAACACCGCCTAAATGTGCTATCACTGGGATAATCGGCAGCCAGGTCCGGGTTAGCGCTATGCATAGCACCAATGTCCACAGCACAGCACCAGATAAGACCAAAATGCCAGTGCTCCAGAACTGGGGCTATAGCCCCAAAAAAGATGCTAAATGGTGCACATAATAAATATGGTAATGGGACAGGTGGTACAGGCAAGGCACCTGCCAGCGTGAGATTGTGGGTAATGGGGCAGGTGGTACAGGCAAGCCACCTGCCAGCATGTCCAGCAGGTGGCTTGTCACCCCCTTGGCCCTTGAACTCGCAGAGACCCTCTACCAGTTGACAGAGTTGTAAAAGCCAGAGTATTTGCATTTGGAATTTGGAAGTACCAGCTGGAAACCTTCTGAGCCAGATGGACTGGCTCATCACTATTTATGACATTAAAGGATCCTGCATTGTTTATATTTTGTTTGTGATGGCGCCATCCATGTACCACCGCAGCATCATAATACCTATACCTAATACATTTTAAGGAGTGTGTTATACCCTTTCACATTTACATTTCTGAAATTGTACTGTAAAGTAAATACCAGTACCAGAGGCTAAACTTAGTATTGCCAATAGTTCCATGGAATAATGTTACAATACAATCACTTGCGTAGCAAATAGTTGATGTATAATGTATGAATAAAACAAATTTTTGACATGTTGAAGAAAACTTTCTCGAAGCTCAGCCAAAAAGTTCCTAGTTTTTCTCCCACTGTAACAACAATGTGCCATGAATCATTTTTATTGTGTGTATTGACTTGCAGACCAACAGAAGTTATTAAAAGAATGTTGCAAATATTGTCTAGGAAAAATTATGACGGCAATAATTGCATTAAAGTTGTATACTGTACAACGGATTTAACGCTCCTGTAGATCACAAAATAAAACAAAACACACATAAAGCATATTACAAGGCTTTAGTTTATTCCTAATGGATAGCAGACAAAGGATTCCTAAGCTGCTAAAGGTTGACAGCATGATACCATTTATCCGATATAGCAGATTTATCTGCATAACCTTTATGTGGTAGATATCTGGAAAGGGAGGCAGAATATGTCATTGCTATAAAAACACAGGGAAATAATAATAATAAAAATATGATACTTGTTAACACTTTATGGAAAACCTGTTGTTTTGTAGGCGAGGCAATGTTTAAAAGCGGCTAAGGAACGCAAGATGCATTTTCTTGCTTTTCTGTATGCACTATAGAAATTATGTAAACCTAGAATGCTTTGAAAAATGTCAGGCCTTGGGTAAGAATTGCATTGTTTACATTATTTGAAATGTGCACTCTGCTCAATAGAGCCATATCCATAACCTATAGTCAGATCTTTAGCCCCCCCAAATAAAAAAAATGATTCCAACGCATGCTTCTGCCAAGTCGTTGATACATTTATTTCAATATATAACACTTACCACAGTATATTATTAGCTACAACATGAGCACAATTATTAGGACAGTAAGTATTTTGTCCATATCATATTTTATTATTTACATAACTCCAAGCTGAATGAACTTGAATGCTTATGTGATTGAAGCATATCAGGTGATGGGTTTGCATAGTTTAAGGGAAGCTTGTTTCGCTTAAGCAAAATGAACCACTCATACATTGTTAAAAGTCTTTCAGAGGGATGCAGCAATTAAATTGCATCAAATATTTTGTTACCAATATATATATATAAAAGAAGAAACATGCAAATTAACTGCCAAGGATTTGAGAAAAGTGAAACATTCAGGAACCCATTATCCTCTGGTGCTGTCAAATTTCAGAAGTGCATCCTCCCTAGAGTGTCTACAAAATATTCAGGTGAGGCATGGCCAAGGTAGGGAAGCCTGAAACCTTTAAGGTTTTATGGACTGATGAGGTGAGAGGAACTGCTGAAAGACCAAATAGTTGACCGAGTAATAGACACGGAGCTTCACTTCAGCTTCAATGCCAGCAAGCTGGTGGTGGGCTATTGTCACGGATCTGCAAGGTGTGACCAGCAAGTGATGAACACTGAGACCGAACTTGAGTAACTAAACAGTAATTTATTGTGATACAGGGAAAATACAGCACAGCAACCACAACTATATATAATGACCCTGCACCTACACCAATTCCAACACAGCAAACAACCAAAACTATATACAACAGAACACCGAGCACAGCAAACACAAATATATATACAGGACTAAAGGCAAACAATATAAACAATATGTATAGTATATAGAGGCTCCTAAGTACCTGAAAGGCCAGAGAGAGGATGGATGGGAGAACCTGATGGCAGGAAGGGTAGAAGGTAGTGCAGGATGGGACTGGGCACAGGACTGGAAGCAGAAACAGAAACAGGGCCAAAACAGAACTGAAGGCTGAGCAGGAATCAGGTACTGGAGTTTTAGGAGAACAGGGCGGCAAGTCTGTAATGCAGGAAGGCGATCAGATGCTGGAGCCCTGAGCCTTGACTGTGGAGCTGATTTAAAGCCAGGTGATTAAAGGCTGCAGCTGAGCACTCACTCAGTAGGGAGGGGTTACTCACACCCCTAGGAGGTTCAGGTTGCTCAGATTCATTGTTTTTGGCCCTCCCCTTTGGCCACCAGCAATTGGTGCGACTTGGGTTGGGTTACACCTAGTCCCGGAGCAGGGCAACCCTTGATAGGGCAACATTAGGGACACTGGGCATCGATATAGGGCAAAGTGGGAACAGGGAAGATATATATGGGTACCAAGGGGTCCATAACAGCATGCCAACAACTGGATCATCAATGACGGAGGCTGGCAGAACGACACCAGGAGCAGTCCAGCATCATCAAGGGCAGAGGTGGGCCTGTGGCTACAGACTGTCAGATGGTCAATGGTGGCAGGCTGACAGAAGTCATCAATGGTGGCAGGCTGACAGAAGTCATCAGTGCCGGCAGACTGGAAGAAGTCATCAGCAGTGGCAGACTGACAGAATTCATCAGTGGTGGCAAGCTGGCCAGTACCCTCGAGAGGTTGGCAGACAGTTACATCAGGACCCTTGGGGATCTGGCAAGCGGTGACCTCAGGATCCATTGCAGGGTCCTAGAAACAGCTTTATGGCTCAGCATCAGAGGACTGGACACTACTGCACGGCTTAGCATCGGAGGATCAGAAACTGGTGCGTGGTTCGGCATTGGGGAATCAGGAAATGCTGCATGGCTCAGCATCGAAGGGTCAGAAACTGTTACAGAACTCAGCAGCAGAACTCATCGCAGATGGACCAAAAACTTATTACATGGGGACTGGAAACAGCGGCAACAGTAGACTTGGTTGATGGTGTGGAAATGGCAGCAGGAGTAAATGTTGAATGTTTTGGTGGGGAAATATTACCTTTTGATTTTTGGTTTGAGTGTTTACCAGTTTGTAGTGGTAACTGAGCAGTTGTGGGAAGCTGATGGTAAGCAAGATAAGTACAGACCTGGGATTGGGAAAGATGGTGTATAATGAAAGGAAGCAATAATGATTAGTGGCTGAGTCAGAGTGAAAAGCTGCAGGGGAGAGAGGTTTGGTTGCTACGGGCGATTGACTGGGAGCTGACTGGCTGGGAGTTTCCCATTTTACAAATCAGACCAAAAATTAGCGGACCAAAACTCATTGAACTTGCAAAATAAATTTGCCAAATGCCTCTTCTGATGCTTCCTTCTTAGTATGTAGAACGAAATGGATATTTTTGTTTTTTCAAATTTTCCTGGAACTCTGTTAGATGGCAGGCAATCAGTCATTGCATAGGTGTGGCAATGACATCATTGCCACACACAACAGTGGCAATGAATGGAGGAGGCGGAGCTTCACAGCTAAAACAGGCGCCATCATCTGGGATTCGAGTCAAGCATGAGCAGTGGAAATAGGCAAAAGGTACTCCTCATAGGGGAAGCAATTAAGGGGATGCTAGTTAAAAATGTGGGTTTTGGTCCACTTTAAGCACTTTAAGGTTAAAATCTATCTTATCCCTAAGAGGGAGTGCACTAGGCAAGTTCAGCTCTAGCAAGCTTTCTCTACCACGGCCTGAAAATTCCTCATAGAAAGCAGGTATATCTTCCTCAGCCATTAACGTATAATAATATAGTTCAGCTAGAGACATCTCAGTGCTATCGCTAGGTGTGACAGATCTGCAAGGTGTGACAAGTGATAAACACTGAGGCCAAACTGGAGTAACTAAACTGTGATTTATTGTGATACAGGGAAAACACAGCACAGCAACCACGACTATATACAATGTCCCTGCACCTACATCAATGCCAGCACAACAAACAACCAAAGCTAAATACAACAGAACAAAAAAACTGATCAAACAAGAAATATATATACAGGACTGAAGGCAAACCACAACTCCAACACAATATAAAAAATATGTATAGTATATATAGGCTCCACTGCACACTAAAAGTCTCCAATATTTACGCACACATAAATATTCTCCTTAGAAAGCAAACGTATCTATAATTATCTCATTTATTAAAGGGTCTCTAAAGTCGACAGCAATAATTAGCCAGCAAACAACTCACCTGATGCTGGTCCCATGTGCCCCTTCCCCCTTTTTTCAAATTTAGAACTCCAGGACCACACAAATTGGGGTCCTACAGCCACCTCATCCATTTGTGCTCTCAGTGTGAGTTAGCATGGCAAGCCACAATAGTTCCACAGTTGTCTCTGACCACAGCAGGGCAGGCTCAAGACTCATAAAGCATGCCCTTCCCAGCTCAGCCAAGACCCAGAAATTGTAACAAAGAAATTAGTATACCTAGAATACATAAGGTATTTACATACAGTCAGAGCTTCTCATTTGCTTTGAAATTACTTATTGTAGACTGTACCCAATGGGGATACAGTGACAAAAAAGTTAGTGTATGCCTGGACAGGGACTTTATCATTTTGGATCACGTCAGCACTATAGGCATTTAATAATAAAATTAATTGTCCAAAATACAACTTGTCTAATAATTGTACATACTTTAACCATAGGCCAGACAATATTTAGGAGAACAACTATATAACATGGTTTGAAGTGTCATTTAAATGTACATTTACAGTACATGTAAAATAGAAGCAGAGTATATTTTCAGGATGTATGCAATATTATCAGCCTTTGCACGCACTAGGGTGTATCTTGTAAAAAAAATCCACGCAACTACATCGGGTTGCACACAGTCATCGTGATCCAAACTTAAACACTAGAAAGATTAAGAGCACCAGACACGCAAGATGCTACTATCATAGTAGATGTAAAGCTGTTTATATTGTAGCATCAGGTTGCCTGGCTGCCATGGAATTTCCAACAATACTAGTGTTGGGCGAACCCAAATGGCAAATTCGGGTTCATACTGAACTGCTGTTACTTACCTGATCCCCTATCCGGTCCCTGGTTAGCGGTGGCATTCTGTTCAAATGGTGTACAGGAGGGTCCACAGAAATATGGCCACCGATCCCATGAGTGAGGACAAAATGCCAAAAATGTGTTTCAGCAAAGGAAGTACAGATATATTTCAAAAATTGGGTTTCAAAAAATGAATGTTTTGCCTTAGCCCACACTCCAATAAAATCAACAGTTGCAAATAGGCAATGAATGAGAAGGTGTAAATAATAGATCAAATAAAATAATAACTAAACATATGTATACAAACATATCATCTTGTTAGTAGTAATATTAGAATAATACAGGTACGTTGTGATAATACACAGTGATATTACATCTGCCATAATAACAACTGCATTCCAGTAATATGTAATTACCCTTAATCAGCTAATTATCTAAAGGGCTATGATATATAGAGTGAAAGGGATCATGCTAATTATAAAGGGATATTAACAACTGAGGGCACAAGGTTAAACTTGGGACATTAACTTATTTACATTTACAGAAAGGCACTCTTATCAGCGCATGATTAAAAAGCTTTCATGAAGGCCTGAAATCTCCAGGACGAGAGGTCAGTCTATAACATTTCATATGGCTTTGAGGACTCATATAACAGCATTAACTCTTCTTAAGTTGGAACTCGTCTCCCAAAAGAGCATTACATTTTCACATTAATAGTACTGGAGTAATGAAAAATGATGTATTCTTTGAAAATAACTGAAAAGTAATGTGCAAAGCTTTTATTTTAAGGAGAGCTATAAAGAAAATTTCAAAGTTGAACAACTTAAAAGTTGATTTTAGAGACGTTGCTTTTGGGCAAATTGGTTCATACCAACAGATATAGAGTAATTTACACTTTTACAGTATCCGAAACGTCGGTATATGAAATTTAAAAACTATAAGACAATTATTATAGCTGAAATGTAACAGTATGCTTCTGTAAAAATGTGTAATTAGTTTATCTTGATATGGAATCAAAACAAATCAAAATGTGGCCTGTTTTAATTACTACAGCTTGTCAGCTACAGTGCTGCTTGGAAGTTTGTGAACCCTTCCAAATTTGACCTAAATTTACATCAGATTTCTGGTTCTCATTGTAGATAATAGTACAACAGTAATGCAAATGAAAAGAAATAGTGTTTGGCAAATATGACTATTTACTTTTAGGATCTGGTATGACACCTTGTGTAGCAATACCTGGTTCAAAATTCAATGTTCTATCCATCCTGGTCCAGAGGTAGCAAGCAGACCCAAACCACAAATCTAGAACCATGCTTCACAGATAGTTAGACTTTTATGCTAGAATGCAGTATTTCCTTTCTACAAACATAATGCTTCCCATTTAAACCAAAAAGCACGATTTTGGTCTCATCCACCCTCGAGACTGTTGTCAGACTTTTTCAACATTCCTGTCATCCTAATGGTGGACCTGGACAACTTTCACATTTCTAGTGTTAGAAAGGCCTTAAGTTGCTTAAACTTTATCTTTGGTTCCTTTGTGACCTCATGGACCATTATGCATCTTGCTATTGGTGTGATCTTTTTTGGTTGACAACTCCTGTGGTGGGTAATAATGGCCTTAACGTTTCTCGAGTTCTACACAATTGGACTGTGGTTTGGTGGAGTCCAAATACTTTAAAGGTGGTTTTGTAACCTTTTCCAGGCTGTTGACATCAACCACTCAATCTTCTTATGGACTATCCAGAAACATTCCAGAATCATTAGCGATTCCTCGCTAAGTTTTAATGGGTGGCCCATGGGATGCTGCCAATTCTGAACTTTTTAGAAAACTCTGTACCTTCTTATTGGAATGTCCACAAAAACATTTCTCTGTACTTTCTTGCCAGTTGATTAACACTCATAAGCAGGTTGCATATCATGCCCAAAGCAGCCCCAGTACTTACCAAAATAATATGGATTACACCTACATCGTTGCCCATACTCAAATCTGTTAAGATCGCACCACTGCTGTAATATCTATGTCATATCAGAGTGACTGCAGTAGAGAAACATTAGTTGGTCTTGATCTCTGGCTGTATCACCTGACATGTCTTTCATAGGAAAGCCAGTCACGTGACAGGGCAGAGACAAAGTTAAAATAATTTCTAGATGCTGAGATTCTTAGCTCTTAGTTAAAGAGGATCAACCAGCCAAGCGACATGTGAATAAACTCGTATTTCTTTTTTTTACAAAACTAATGTAGTGCAATAAAGTTTGACTATTATTACAACAACACAACACACCCTTTACAATGAAAGTAACAAACTTCTGTTAACCTTTCATCCAGTGGAACTGGTCTCTAAATCTAAAATCATACACTTGGGTAGAAGGAATTACCATGTCGAATATTGTATCAGCAGTACTGTGTTGATGAGGACTTCTGAAGAGAGGGATTGATTATTGACAGCATCACATTGCGCTGCAAAATTAGAGGCATTACCAGAATATCCACAAAAACAATATTAATCATTACCTGAGGCTAATAAAAAAATGTGCTAAATTTCTATAGGATAAGCCATGCTCTTCTGCTGTAAAACTGTTACACCCAACGCTGCACTTTACAGTCTCCCCCCCTCCTCCTCAACATGATCTAATGCCAAAAGATGGAGGTGCATGGACTAGTCAGGGAAATGAAGTCCAGTGTTGTTGCCACTAAAAGGGTGAAGGATCAAATACTCTGATGCTCTGCAAAGCAGCCCCTGGCCCACTCCTTCATGGCAGCTCTCCCCACAGTGAACGTGCTGGCCATGCCAAAATCTCTTATGTCCAAAACTGTAGGGGGTTAAAACACCTGCTTGTTGTGAGGGATTTATTCATGAAGGGATAGCGACAGGTAGTGCCTTGTAAGTGACAGGTTGTGGCAGGGGAACGCCGCGCACGGCGCGCAATTCCACATTTATGAAGCCGATTATGGTGAGCGACTGGAACAACAGCATGTGGCATGCGATTCATCATTACCCAAGGCTCAGCGTACATCGTTCAGGCTTGCAGAGCGCCACGTATTACCTGTCGCTACCTGCCGCTCTCCCATACATTTCAATGGACAATACTTTTCTTCACTTTAAACAGGGTTTTATTTATTTATTTATTTTAATTATCAAATAATTGTGTGACCTCTCCTGGCATTTTAAAGTCATTTTTGAAAACTATTTTGATTTATAATATTTTTTTGCAGAATTGCCCTTACATGTCTGATATTAAATTGTTCATGTTACAATGTAATAAGTTCACTCGCTGGTATTGGTACAATGCTATGTTCAGTTACAAGTTGTCAAAATGTATTTGTCATTTCAATATATACATATATACAGTGTACATTCCCATATATACCAAATATTAGAAGTTTTCTGGGTATTGGATATTTATCCAAATGCCCGCTATACCATAAAGTCCTTTTCTTTGTTGAGGTTGCTTATCTGGTTTTTAGTCCCAAATGTGTAGCATCCTGTGAATTGTTGTGCTCAGTTTTTGGCACAGGTGAAGACCCACATTTGTAGCAAGTGATCGGTGCACGTCCCTTGTAGCAAGTAGTTAGTGCACGTTGTAGCAAGTAATTAGCGCACGGACGCGTTTCGCCTGTCGGCTTCCTCAGCGTGCTTAGTGCATGTTTTGGGGGTGCAGGGTAACACATGTTGATGTTGGAAGTGGTACAGACATTGTTTTTTACATTCATATTGTAATGATAGAAAAGGGTTACTTACAGTTGGAATCAATCTGTGGTGCCTGCTGTTTCTGCAAAATGCGGAGTGCTGCTTTAGTGGGGTATTTGCTGTGATTAGATAGTAAAGGACTTTACGGAAAACGTCTAATATTTGGTATTTATGTGAATTTACACTGTATATATGTATATATTGAAATGACAAATACATTTGACAACTTGTAACTGAACAGAGCATTGTACAAATACCAGCGAGTGAACTGGCACTAGGGAGCCCCTGCAGAAACCCATTATAAGGCAGGTATACACCTTCCCGGTGGGCAGCAACTCCCAACCCCCAAATCCCCCCTTTCCAGATATTTATCTCTGAATAACTTCAGAGGTGCCAGTCCCTGCACGGCATAAAATACCTGATCACCCTCCCTCCCCTATACCTCTATCCCTGCCAAAGACCCATAACCCCCCCTCTGCCCCTTTCCCCCCCTTTCCCCCTCCCCTCTCTACCCAGTCCCCACTCCCCAACGACCCACATACAATGTAATAACAATGTAATTCCATATGTTTTCGCTTTGTTACTTAGTGGATACATGTTTAAAAACAGACTTTAATCCCACAGTGTCTGGCGCTCTAGGCTACAACTATCCGATTTCGAGCTCTGGCGCTGTGTGATGCATATGGTGTGAGTTGGCCGCACTGAGCTGGCGCTACCGTTCGCTCCCATACAGCGCTGTACTGGTGTTAGAGCGACTCACACAATATATTCATCAATGCCGGCCAGCAACTGATACGCTCTGAAATAGCGAACCATGGCCGAGCACAGAGACTACTAGCGGTCGCTCTCAAAGCCTTGCATAGGATAAGGAAGGGTATTAGGAATCATATCTTATGTATTATGGGGTTAGGGGCTTTGTCAATACTGAAAAGAAGTGGGGTTCACCTCAAGCCTATGACTAGATTGCTCGATGTGGTGGCAAAGGTAAAAAGAAAGTGAACCTTATTCCTCCTGCTGTAAGTCTGGTTTACCTTATTTGAAACATATGAGATAGAGAAGATTCTGTTGCCTGTGTAACAATGTTCCAGCACATTTGGGTATATTTAACTCATTATATCAATATATACAAATATATACAGAAAAAAATTGTAATAGACTGTCCTCACTGATATGGGAATTCTGCTTCCCACAGTTGTAGTAAGTCCATGAGCAGTTTTGTAGCAAGTAAATGTCCATAGTTGTAGCAAGTCTTTTGTAGTTTATGCAAAGGTGCATTTTGTCTTTTGGCTGCCTCAGTGTGGAAATTGAATATCCTAATAAGTGATAACAGTATAGACCGTATTCAGCATTAAATTAACAGTTTAGTATATGTTACTAGATACAGGTAGACAGTCTTATGTTTTCCTGTGTGCCTGCCTCTGGTTTTCCCTAGGGTGTCCATTGAATATAAGATATTTGTTATAAGGTAAAACCTGCAGTGGCTTCCTGTGTATAGATTTAGGGTGTTGACGAGATATATTTGTGCAGTTATTGACTTGTTCAGTTATATACCATTTGTATGGTAAAGATTATACCTGTCAGATTTTCCTGATTCGTTTCTATAGGGAGGTCCATTTAGTTATCATGTGATCCTTATTTGTATATTAGAAAGGATGAATGTGACTGTCAGAGTACTCTAGAGGTCTACCAGTATATTACGGGTTAGAGTATGAAAGAAGTGAACTCACTGTTTAAAGAATGGTGGCAGCTGCTGTCATCTGGCACCCCTGTAGGTTCGAGGGGTGGTGTGCCGGTCTTGTAAGTCACCCAGTTTCTGCTGTGTATTCATCAAAAAAAAATATGAAAGCACTGACATAAATTACAAACAAGACATTTTCAAATCCATTTTCAAGACATTTTAAATCCCAAATTCTGAAAAAAAAACAATATAAAATGTTCCTTAGAATCCCTGTACCGGCAAAATCACAGTTAAACATATATATATTGCAAAATGGTGAAAATGGCCTGACAACAAAGGGTGACAAAATCTCTAGCTAGGAGATGTATAGTACCATAATGCCTATATTAAATGAGCTCTAGGTTATCTTCAGAAACAAGTTTACTGATATATGAGTTTTGAAAGAAATGATCATCAATATTTTCAACTGTGCAGAAGTGGAGAAGATTTGCCTGGGCAAGACCCAGTTCAGCCCGAGAGCAGGCAGAAAATGCTAAAGCAGGCATATATAAGAACAGTAGAATGTCATCAAATGGCCTACAGGTTACTTTTAATTGCAAAGTGAGTATACCTACAGAAAGAGGCTGTGCTAATTAGATCTATATGAGAGCTCTACCAAGAGGAAAACTTTGCTGCCCAGGAAAAAGGTCAGGGCAAGACTTGAGCATCAGAACCAAGAACAGGATTGCTGGAACAATATGCTCTGGTCAGAAGAGGCAAAGGTAGAATTATATGTCCATAGTACCACAAGACAGCTTTTCACTAGAAAAAAAACATCCCAGCTATAATTATGTATTACAAAAATACAAACATTTACAACGCTTTAGTACCCTGAAAATGTTGACACAAGCACATTAAAATGGCGCAAAAAATACTTTTGGCAGAAGTTTGTTCCATTGATCGATATACTTTTAGTAAAATAAACATATCTTTACCACTAATATAATGAAGGCTAATTTTGGAATGTTACATAATTAGAAGTTTAAAACAAACACAGGTCAGTTTCTTAATGTGCTAAGCTATTATATAAATTGGGTAATAACCCAAAAGCACACTCAAATTGTTACAGATGCTAAATTGCACAGTAATGTATTTCTAGTTATTGGACTTTGATTGTTTTAAATTTGAATACATTTTCTGCTAAGCCAAAAAAAAAGCAAAAACAAACAATGTTTATATATGAATTACAGTACTGAAACTCAATTTACATGTTTTTCAGTAGACTTATAAGTCATGGTCAGGCAATGCAGACAATCTGTTAAATGAACTGGCATGTAGGATAGTGTTCTCCATATGTCATGCATTTGCAGAACCATCTGCTGAGTAATAAACTCAGTTAAAACTATGCTTCACCAATTTAAGGTCATATTTCTGGATGTTTGTATAGTCTATTAACAAATTACAGTGTTATTCTGTACAAGGAAAAAAAAATATGCTACGTAAAATAATAGCCGAACAGAATTCTGTAACCGTCTAAAAGGATGGCCTCATTGCAATTTCCGGGGCAATTCATTTGCAGCTGTAATAAGCATATATTGGGAAACAACTGTTGCAGCAACTTGCATGACATTCTTTATTAAACAGAAAATTACTATTGTATTATACATCGCCAGACGTGGGTCACATATAGAAAGGAACGTCCCTGCAGCCTATGACCGTGAAAGAAAGGTGGGTGACAAACAATAAGAAATAACGATAATCACCTGTGTACCAAAGATCTCCACTTAATGGAGCCCATCTCTGATTACAGCCTCCCATATTTGAATTGACCCAGAAATAGGAGGAGGATTATCAGATGGACTAGGAGGGGAATAAATTTATGAACCAGCCCTTCTAAGGTAATCGGGATTTCAGTCACTTTTGGATAGTAAATGCATAATCATATGGCAACAGTAACCAGTGGGTTAAATCCCTTACAATTTTTTCTCTTTTGTTTTGAAAGGGCTCTTAGATGGCAAAATAAGCCATTAATGTGCTCTTGCCACGCCCCCCTGGGGTCTCAATGAAAGAATGGAAATGTTTGGATAACAAATTGATGTACCAAGATAAATGGAATAGTGGCTGTCTTATATTAACGCCAGTACACAGTAGAGGTAAATCTGGATTTAGTGTTATCTCAGAGTTTGAAATACAAATTGAATACGATACAGAGGAATATAGGATAATTCTTTTCATTTACTATTTTCATGCATTCATTTGTTCTAGAGGGCATTGATAAAGCCACAGAGTTATGGCGAAACATGTCTGCCCAACGCCTGAATCTGGCATCTAAACAGTTCATGAATACCATCAAGTAAAGATCTGTAAACAACTTCTGAGGATTGTAACACATTTGGCAATTATAATTATGCTTTTTGTGAATGCAAAAATGTAATTTATTATGTATAGCACAAATATGGTATAATAAATTAAGAAGCTATCACTTCTTTTAAAAGAAAATATAGTATTGTGTGGTCTTGGTCAAATGCTCATTAGGGAATACCGGAATGGCCTAAATCCGGATCTTAAAGTGTAGTTCAAGAGCATGTCCATGAACCAACATCCCACAAGGGAGCTAAGTGAGATTAGGATCAAAAAGGGTCACGCACAACTTGCTTGTGAAGTGTATTGTATTATATGGCACTGGCATTGGTTTTTTTAATAGTTAAAGGAAGCAGAACATAAATTGATACCTTTTTATACAGTAAGGTGTCTAGTTTGTATGTTGATATCATATAATATTTTAAAGATGTGAAATATATCTGTTTACTTTAAACACATAGTTATATAATCAGGATTAAACATTGCAATTATTGAGTCAGGTACCACTCATCAGGAGTCTAATCCTAGGGACTAATAACTCCAATCCCTGGTGGCACCTGAGATAACCACCACTGCAGCCTAATGGAAGGTTTTAAGTTCCAGAGGCTTTTACAGCCCAACTGGCAGGACCAACTGCCGAAAATCCAAACTAACCAGGTCCTGGAATCTACCTCTGAGGTGCCTCTGATTTCACTGGAGCCAGCTGCAAGGATGGACAAACTGGGCTGCTTTTGTCCCCCTGGCAAAACTAGGTATCAGGGTATGGGTATGGTTCCTTTATGATCATGGTCAGAAATGAAGCAGGAGGTCCAGTGCAGCCAGCTTGGGTGCCTAAAGAAAATGTTGGGCCACGGATGGAAAGCAGGCAGCCCTTATTTGGAGGTTACAAGATAAGCACAAGTCATATCCAAAGAATAATCCAAAGGCAAACCAGCACGTTCCAGTTCCAGGGAATAAGAGCATGTTGCATGCATATGTGTGCAGTGTGCTTACATATTCTGCCTTCTGACTTCCACAGAAATATTTTAATAGCCCACCTTTCAGTCTCTAGGGCTGGCTAGAGAAGGCAACTTTGCCATTGTAACTTTACAATCTGAGCTTAGAAAGTAAGAAACGCACTTAAATTGGAACTATAGTCAAAAACCACAATAGTTCTGCAATAATAGTTAGCGCAACCCAGGCTGCCCCCCGCTGCTCATCGCCACTAATAAAACAAGAAGTCGGGCAGCCAAATACCACTTCTGGGCTTCTTCTGTAGTCACCACAGCGCAGCTTATCAGCATCGCGGCCAGAGCTGATAGGCCCACCCGCTGGCTAGAATCGGTGAGTATCCGATCAGGGCACCCGACTATAGTTCCACTTTAAAATTGACAGGTGGCAATGGAGGAAGTTGCATTCTTCACTTGACTTACAAAATTGTGCATGGAGCCCATGACAGTATACAAAATGAGCAACAATTGGACCTAAATCCTACTTTTCAGTTTTGTGCCAGATGGTGTCCTGGTTTGCAAGAACCCTAACACACCTACTGCTAATTTCTGTGAGCCCAGAATGTGATACACACCTTAAACTCATGAAGCTCTGTTCACACATGTGAAACTGTTTTCTGTCCCCTGTCAAAAGATAAATATTTCTCTAATGCAGGGCTCAAGGATTGCATGAGAGGGTAGTTTAGGTTAGCTTAGTGTCCTTGCAGACCTCCTCTGGCAAAGAGCTGCACAGGTCTGCTTTAAAACATGCGACTTTAAAACAAATATGTAAAACAATATGGGTGTTTCCCATAACACATAACCCAAAGACAAATTAGACACACAGTGGCATCCACCTGCTCCGTGCATGCATTCGCCGCACATTCACATAGCTGGTGCAGGCACTAGTTGAAAAAACATACAGTAAAGCCAAACAAGCAATGGGCACAGCAGGCCCTTACAACAACTGAAATGACCTTTCTGGCGATAATTTGCTATATAGACCAAAAAAATCTGATGCTTCATACTTTAGTGGACAGAAAATTCCTCTAGAGCATTCAAGGCCACCTCCACCTGAATGTCCACTTCAAGGTGATAAGCACGAATCAGGCACCTGAACTGTTTGGCCCAATCCAATAAGGCCATATTATTTCCATCATACCTCAGCAGGGAGGCTGCAGTTGGGCTGGTATACATGAGCAGCAGGCCAAGGGGGATGGTCAGGGCCAGTGAAGGTGGATCAGTCATGGGGATAACAGGGAGACCAGCTAGATCATGGTCATATCCTGTCCATGACTCAAAACTATAGTGGACAGAAAATTCCCGTTCCCAGGCCAGGGATGTAGACACAAATACAGTCAAGTCGGTTTCTTAACAAAGGCAGAGATCAGGGCCACAGGCCACCCTTGACATTTTTACTATCAGTTAAATTATAGGTTTACAACATAAGTGCCGTATCCCATGTATAACAATGGTGCAAGGGGTAGCAACACATGAGGTTCCCTACCACCTGACTTCAAGAGAGGATGGGGGTGTCTTCTGGCTTGAAATGGGCTTACAGCCAACTACTCCCCTCCATGGGGCCTTCTGTCTCCTATGTCACAGAAGGCCCCAGGGGCTAAGCAGGGGCCGTACTGGAGACAGCCTTTACAGAATAAGCCTTTATAGATTTTGGCAGAGTTCTTTAGGGGTTGGAGTGGAGTTGTCCTCACAGGGGAGAGGTTTCGAGGGTCCGGCAGGGCAGGGACTCTCCTCCCATGAGAAGTTGAGGGGGGGATTTGTCCAGGTTAGGATATGCCGACTGGGTTTCAGCTACAATTACGGTGAAAATGTGGTGCTCTAGTTGGAGTCAGCAGTTCCCCTTCTCTTCTGGAGTGGGCCTCTCTACTAGGGCACAGTTGCAACATTTCCCTTCCTTCCCTCCCTCTTGGAGAAGTCCTCCACTTCCGACCAATAGCTCTTCCTTTCTGCACTCTCTTTTCTCTTAACTCTCCTGCTCCTCGCTTTTATACCATGGTCCCACCCTACCTCTGCCCAACTCTGAATCTAGCGCCACCTCCTTTATTTGTACAAAAAAGTGCTAATCTATGAGGTACCGTATGAGCCTTACCGACCCCATGTGTTAGTAGGGGCCGGCCATCACCCAGAGGTACTGGGTCAGCATCCCTGACCCCCTACCTCAACTACATTCCATTCCCAGTGGCCTGTCCATCTGCTATCTTTATCTAGCTTCAACCTTAACCCATGTCCTCCTGCCACTCAAACCCCTAGCCTCACTAAACAAGCGCATCTGAACCCGTATCAATCAGAGCCTGTGGCTCCCCATCTGATTTTTATTTCCCTATTTTATTTCCACCCCAAATAAAGAAGGTGGTCCCTCCCCCTCTTGGGCAGACGTCATCAAGGTTTAAGATTCCCAGAAAGAAAAGGCTAACATATTAACTTATCACATTTTTAATCAACTTCAGCCCCAGCACAAAGAACATCCCATAACACAATGGTTCAGAATGTTGCAGTATAACTGAAAATATATAAATTAACATTACTGTATAACATCTTCTCAACAGCTCTTCTGCCCAGCTCCAGCGTATTAAAACTTACGAATCACCCAGTTTGGGCACCTCTGCTGCCCTCTATTCTCTGTCTATTCCCAGAAACAATCAAGCACTCTGCATACCCATTAGATTCATCATTGAAATAGAGAAATAGAGACAATAGCACTACACCTCCATTTAAATGAATATAGTGCATGGGTGGGGAGGCTCAATCTTGGAGGGAACAGAAACTTGAAACTGGTGTTAGCCATGGGTGTACAGGATCTCTGCAATCTGTAAGCTGGAAAACATCAGAGGTGGGCAGGCTGCAGGGAACAAAAGATGAGCATAGATTTTTTTTGCGTTTATGCTTTAGGATGCTGCTGAAATAAGCTCTAAACATTAGAGTAGTGCTCTTTGTGTTGTTGTTTCAGTAAATGAATTTTCCACAAGTTAATGTAAGCCCTAACTTATATACTACACATTAAACCTAATTTAAGACTTTTGAAAGTGTCCGCTATTCCTTTCTACCTTTACCGTGCTGTGTGCGTTGCAACTGGGGAACATAGCTGCCAAATTAGGTATAACTGTAGCAAACAAAGCTAAAACATAGGGAGAACAGACTATTTGCTGTCATTTTGCTGGTTTTCGCTGCTCTTCGCTGGGCAGGAAGAGTGTTATTTTCTTAGAAAAGCTGCAGCAGATTTGGTTTTGAAATTATGCTAAAAACATCTTATGTCACAGCTTATGTCGGCATGACAAGGATCTCAAAATTTATGCGCATGTCTTGGGATAGTCTTATATAATGAGTAATGTGAAAACAGCTTAATTAGTTTGTTTTTCAAACACCATTTGACTATCAGATGTCCAAGCTCTGGTATCAAGGTAAAATGTAACTAAAGGGGAAATCATTGATTCCAGTTAGGGATCGCTGGAATAATCTGGTGTGTTGCCCAGTGGTTTGGAAATCTTCACCCTGCTATGCTGACCTAGTGGTAAATAAAGCTAATACAGGTGTAGTCATGGGCAAACACGTTGAATGATCTTTTTTATAACAATAAATTATGAAGGAGTGGAAATAAGCAATATTGTTACTGGCAGAGAACAATTCTGGCCTAATGATGTGTGTCATAAAACAATGCTTGTTTTGGCAGTAGTTTTCTGCTACATGCTTCTAAATATAAATGTTATAGCATTAATATGTAGCAAAGAATTATTGATAGCATTCATAGGATACTTATCTAATTTGTGTAGGTATGCAAATGTAAGAAGGCAAGTGCTATCTAAAAGGCCCTTACATTTAAAATGTATTTGGGAACAAGGAAGTTGGTTAATGTAAAGCTGAACAGTGAGATTATCTGATTGTTATGATCTTAAGACTCACAGTTGAATAAACAAGATAGTGGCACAAGAAAGCTGCAGTGGAAACAATGGTGTCACCACTCTGGCTGTGAAAGTTAATACATTAAAATATAGGGCAATTAATTAAATTAGTTAATTTTTATACTGTAACTTGCATAAGTTGTTTAGTTGATGTTTTACTTCATTAACTATAATATTTGGCCAATTTAATATTACACATTAGGGTTTTATTATTTTAAATATATTATGATATTGTGCTTGGTCTGACTTTAGCAGAACAATATTTAGGAATCCCTTTTTTTTCTTCAAATTTGGCAGGATGAACTTGAAGCTTAGTAGTAGCAGCTTTAAGGTTGCCCTAAGGTCTATTGCATAGAGAGGAACCAAATGTTCTAAAATTGTAAAGCACAAAAACGAATTAAAAATCTTTGCCTTGGGTTATGAAGGTTTCAGTATCCTTGAGCATACAGTATGGTATGTTATGATATTTCATAAAATACATCCAAATATGTAGTAAAATGTTACAGACTAGCACTTGTTGTTAATTTACAGTAATATACTTTGCCTCTAGATTTACAGTATATGTGTAGCAATGGCGGTTTCTGTTTCAAACTTCAAACTGTTTTACAGTTAGTGAGCTTTCCTGCAATTTTTAATTGGCCTGCATTTTGTTAGAAATAATACAAGATAATAGGATGTTTATGAACTTTCCTCTGCTTTACTGCTGTGCTAAAATAAAAAAATTTTATGGTCTTTCGGTTAACAGATAAAGCCTAAGAATTTACCACACTGCCATTATCACTGAAACGAATATAAGCTACATCTTTATTTTGGACTATTTCAAGAAAAGGCACAGATAGAGTTAAAAGGCAACATAGGGATCATCATTATCATGGGCAGAAAACTGAAGTCTAAACATATTTATTAATCCTATAATTTGGTACAATTTGCAGTGCTGTAGGTTTAACTTTAAAGTGCTTATTAATGCTATCTTCTTGATTGTCTTTTTGTTTTACCAGCACATTTTCTTTGTCCCTTCTTCTAAAATGGTTTGGAATCTCAAATGCAGATTTTGGGGAAAATAGGAATAGGAAAAGGGAAAATGTCATCTTTGATTATGTCATTGGTTGTTGGATTCGGAACACCCTCCGATACATCACACAGACACCACGTGACTTTTATGTCCCTTGAGAGAGTGTCTACCCGTCCCTCTCTTGGACCTTTATTTTATAGTCAAATAAAGGAAACATTTTGGACATATACGTCTGTTGTAACCAATCCGTACAGTACAATAGGTACAAAATTCCTATACATCAGCATATGTACTTGTGATAGTTACAGGACAGTTCTTCTGCTAGTGTGTAAGCTGAGACAAGTTATATACAGTGTTTTTTTTGCCATATAAGACACATCTGCCCATAAGACGCACCTAGGATTTGGAGGAGAAAAATACAAAAAAAAAAAATTCTAAGCTAAATGTTGTGCTAAAACACCCCATTACAGGCAGTGTGGCATTCCCCCATCCCATTTCCCATGGGCACTGTGGCATCCCCCCATCCCATTCCTAATGGACAGTGTGGCATTCTCCCCTCCCACAGACGGGATGGGTTTCCCCCATCCCATTCCCATAGACAGTGTGGGATGTCTCCATCCCATTCCCATAGGCAGTGTGGCATTCCCCCTTCCTATTCTCCATATAGGCAGTGTGGCATTCCCACATAGGCAGTGTGGCATCCCCCTCATTCCCACATAGGCAGTGTGGCACCCCCATTCCCATATAGGCAGCGTGGCACCCCCATTCCCATATAGGCAGCGTGGCACCCCCCATTCCCATATAGGCAGTGTGGCATCCCACCCGCCCATTCCCACATAGGCAGTGTGGCATCCCCCCCATTCCCACATAGGCAGTGTGGCACCCCCCATTCCCATATAGACAGTGTGGCATTCCCCCTATTCCCATATAGGCAGTCTGGCACCCCCCCATTCCCACATAGGCAGTGTGGCACCCCCCATTCCCATATAGGCAGTGTGGCATTCCCCCATTGCCATATAGGCAGTGTGGCACCCCCCCATTCCCACATAGGCAGTGTGGCACCCCCCCATTCCCACACAGGCAGTGTGGCATTCCCCCGCATTCCCATATAGGTAGTGTGACATTTCCATTCCCCCATAGGCAAAAGAAAAAAAAAGTAAACTTACTCCCCGCTGTCCTCGCCGACACACTCGGCTTGGTATAGCGGTGGGCGTGGCCGATGCTCGAGCATCGACCACAGCCACCCCTGTAACAGGCTGGGTGTCTGGCGCTGCAGAGAGGGCTGCCTTCACTGCTTCTGGGACAGTGCGAACGATGGAGAGGTGAGTTAACATTTTGCTTTTTATTTTTATTTTTGCCCACCTTCGATAAGACGCACGGACATTTTCCCACCACCTTTTGGGAGAAATATGTGCGTCTTATAGGGCGAAAATATGGCATACATTTAGCTTCAAGGATACTCTTACATTTTAAATTTACCTTAAAGTAGAACTCCACTGACCAGAAATTAATATAGATCAGATTGAATTGGATTGAAACTGTATTGGTCAAGTTTTAAACCTATATTTTTCTATCACAGAGCAAGCTGAGCAAATGATTCACTAAGAGTTGAAAAAACCTGAGAATGTTAATGTTGATGAATCACCAGCCAGGAAAACTATGAAAGGAGTAAAAAGTTCACTACCTTTCTAAGGAGTAAAAAAGTGCAATTAACTTTCATTGTCTTTCCATCTGGAGATTCACTAGCAGTGAAATGCTCAGGCTTTTTCTCATAAAGTGGATTTTTTTACTACCATGATATTTTTTTTCAACCCTTAGGGCCTTATTCATGAAGGAATAGTGCCAGGTAGTGCCTTGTAAGCTGCAGGTAGCGGCAGGTAGCGGCAGGTGAACGCCGGACACGGCACGCAATTACACATTTATGAAGGCGATTCTGGTGAGTGACTAGAACAACGCCATGTAGCGTCCGATTCATCATTATCCCAGGCTCAGTGTACAGCGCCAGCGTTCAGCCTTGCAGAGCGCCACGTCTTACCTCTCGCTACCTGAGACTCTCCCATACATTTCAATGGACGATCCTTAAATCCCTTTCCTGATGCCAATTTTTTTTTATTTTTTTAAAAAACTCAAATCTTTCAGACACGTATCCTGGCCTAGAAAATGACATTTTTAAAAACTTTTTTGATTAATAATTTTTGAGCGCCAGAACTGTTTGAGGCTGTTTTTTTGAGGAATGTGGTGTGAGTCAGTCACACTGAGCTGGCGCTACCATTCGCTCTCATACAGCGTAGTACTGCGAAATATCGTATTCAACAATGCCGGCTAGCAACTGAGGTGCTCTGAAACAACAAACCATGGCCGAGCACAGCGACTACTAGCGTTTGGTCTGAAATCCTCGCTACAGATGCTCATCTGTCGCTACCTGGCATTTGTAATGAATACCCTGCCCGTGAATCAAGGCAATTGTTTCCACAGAAATATGCCGTGGGAATTGTGTTTTTAATGTTTAGCATATATTTTTATGACACAAAAGTAGGTCAAACTAAAAACTGCCATTTGATACATGAAAGCAATGCCTATTGCTGTTGCAAATAAATCACAAAGATTTAATGCTATCATGGTTAGTGCTGTAAACTTTGGAGCCAGCTGGAAACTCCATAAAGTCCCAAAATAACTCTAAAAGTCTCGTCATTCTGGCTGTTATGTTAGATACCCTTGACAACGATTTTAATTTACCCATATTCATGAGTTTGTATTTTTGTAACCACATGAATCTGCCTCAAACAGAAGCAAATACTTCTAATACTTCAAATACTTCTCATACCCAGAATGCTCTTGCTAAACAACATAATGTGATTCCAACTTAATTTCACACTTTTAAGGTGCATGGTTGGTTCTTTAGGGGCAACAGGCTTATTCTGAAGATGTCCCAAAGTAAGTCCAAATAGAGCAGAAACTCACTCAAATATCTACATAGGAACAATAGGCTCGATTCAGAGACACATTTGTCTGGACTTTCGTAGCTGTCTGTGTATGTTTTTGTTTGGGTTTGTTATTTTTTTTGTTTTTTCTGTTCCATTTTCCATTCGTACGTTCGTTCGCGCTCGTGCGTATATGCACTTTCGATGAACAAAACTAAATCGTATCATTTGCATCAGTTCGGATATTTTGCGTTCGTTCAGATAACTTACGTCATTGATATGGGCTTGCGTCTTATTCAGAGAGCTGATTGCCGAGGGACCAGCACCCTATAAAACTGTTTATTTTGCGATCCACTTACGGGACCATATTGACCTCGGATACCTTGCAATCACGTTTTGTGCATTTGTGAAGGAACATCACCAGCTCCAGCTAATGGGCATTGAATGTATCAGCAGGGCCGAGGCCAGATTGCACCGGCGACGCATGCATAACGATCGCATGCATGACGTTGAGTTGTTCGAGCTGACCAAACTTAATCGCGCTTCCCTCCATAAATTGTATAGTGAGCTGCGGCCATGGTAAGCCCGCACCACAAGGAAGGGGCAAGCAATTTCAGGTATGACCAAGATGCTTAGCTGCCTGCAATTTTTGGCGAACGGCTCGTTCCAGAGGCTGGGTGCCCTCTCCGTGGGGATCTCCCAGCCTACGCTGAGCCGCACGCTATCCGAGTTTTTGGAAGGCATGGTTACCATTAGTCAGAAATATATTTTATTTCCGGACGACATGGTAAGTTGGCTTTTTATAATATCACCGACATGCCCAATGTCATGGGTGCGATTGATTGCACCCACGTTGCATTGGTCCCTCCTGCAGCCGATGAGTACATCTATAGGTAAGTTCAATCGGTCATTTTGTTATATAGTTTAGACAAACTGTATTTTAAATCTTGGATGCTGACTCTGTAAGTGTCTGCTTGGAAGTGGTGAGTTAAAGCAGGATCTCCTTTGGTAAGCTTTGGGAAACTGAGCTAATTTGGTAAGTAAAATATAGCAAACTGTGTTTGTTTTATTTTTGTGAATCAGTGTGTTAATGCTGGCACAAATTTAAACAAAAGGAAAAAAAAAAGGGGTGTGTTTTTTTTCTTCACTTTCTCTCTCTTGGATTCCTGCTGAGGCCTAATTGAAACAGGTGTGTTATTAGACAGCACACAACTTGTGTGGAGCTTGCTCTTGGATGCTGACTCTGTAAGTGGCTGCTTGGAAGTGGTGAGTTAAAGCAGGTGAGTTACAAGCAGAAGTGCTGAAGCTGTAAGTATCTGCCTTGATTTCTTATTGTTATTTTAAGTGTTGTAAATTCTACACTTGGTGTTCCCACAAATTGATACAATGGGTTCCATGCCTAACAATGCTGTCCAGTGTACATCTTGTGCTATGTATGCACTTCTTGATCAATCGGTCGATGGTGGATATATATGCCCCGGATGTCTGCGAATCGCTGATTTGGAAGCCGTGATTCACAATCTAAATAAGCAATTGGCAACACTGAGAGACATTGTTATCATGAAAAAGAGTCTGGATCTCACTGATCTGGCACTCCATGGGTCAGGGGAGGGGGAGGGTGGTAGTATGGGGGGAGAGGAAAAGCAGGAAAATGAGGCAGAAACATGTGTTTCACATAAAAGTAATAGTTTTTTATCTAAAACAAAAGATGGCTACCTTTCCCAACAAGTACAAGCTCCAACAAGGGGGAAAGCCATATTGGACCTAATACAAACCAATGTACCAGACAAAGTAATAAAGGTACAGGTTGGGAGACACCTTGGAAGCAGTGATCATAATATCATTAATTTCCAATTAGCAGTCACTAGGGTGCCTTATCAAGGATCCACAAAAACTTCAAAAAGGCAAAGTTTGACCAACTTAGAGATGCCCTACACTGCATTGACTGGGAAAATGCCCTTAAAAACAAAAGCATGGACGCTAAATGGGATACTTTCAAAGGAATACTTAATTTTCATTGTGACAGATATATACCTTACAGGAATAAAACTATTAGACACACATGTAAACCGATGTGGCTAAATAAAAAGGTTAAGGGGGCAATAAACAACAAAAAAAAGGCATTTAAATGTTTAAAGCAGGAAGGGACAGCGGAAGCATTAAAAAAAATATAAAGAAGAAAATAAACAATGTAAACAACAGATAAGGGCAGCTAAGCTGGAGACAGAAAGACTGGTCGCGAAAGAGAGTAAAACTAACCCCAAATTATTCTTTAGCTACATAAACCGTAAAAGGTACAAACCTGAGGGTGTGGGACCCCTGAAAAGCAAGGAGGGGACCCCTATAGAGGGAAATGAGGAGAAAGCAAATTTGCTTAACAACTTCTTTGCTTCTATATTCACAAAATAATTTTACATGCCGAGTGAAATGCAGGGGAATAACCAAAACCCTCCATTAAATGTCACTGGTCTAACCAAGGAAGAAGTCCAGCACCGTCTCAAGCAGATAAAAATCGATAAATCACCGGGACCAGATGACATACATCCTCGTGTTTTAAGGGAGTTATGTACAGTAATAGACAAGCCGTTATTTCTAATATTTGTGGATTCCATAACTACAGGGTCTGTTCCGAGGGATTGGCGCATTGCCAATGTGGTGCCAATATTCAAAAAGGGATCTAGGGGGGAACCTGGGAACTACAGACCGGTAAGCTTAACATCTGTGGTGGGCAAGCTGTTTGAAGGTTTCTTAAGGGATACTATCCTGGAGCACCTTGGGGAAAATGACCTTATTACTCCATATCAGCATGGATTTATGAGAAATCGCTCCTGCCAGACAAACCTAATCAGCTTTTATGAGGAGGTAAGTTCAAGATTGGATCAGGGGGAGTCATTGGACATCATATATCTTGACTTTTCTAAAGCATTTGATACTGTGCCACATAAAAGGCTGCTACAAAAGATGAGAATGCTTGGACTGGGGGAAAACATGTGCAGATGGGTGGGAAATTGGCTTAAAGTGGACCAACACCCTCACGTTTTTTTTTTTTTCCCCGTCATTTATTAAACTATTCTATTCGCCAGGACTCATTATCGTTAATAATAAAAAAAAAACGTACCTTAGATGATCCAGCGCAGCGTCGCTTCAATTTCTATTTCGCGCCGCCATATTTGATTTACATCTAAGAGGAAGAGATCGTTTGACCTCTTCCTCTTCTAAACCTCGCGCATGCGCAGTAGTGCCGAGGTAGGTAAAGGGAAGCACCGCTCGCCCCCGGGGCAAGCGGCGCTTCACTTTATCTAGCGGCGCTACTGCGCATGCGCGTCTTTTGTTTTTTTTTTATCTACGCAAGCGCGCTCTGCAGAGCAGAGAAGAGACTGGAGGCGGAGGGAGTGAAAGGCGGGCACGCTCCCGAGAAGACGGCTGGAAGACAGAAGCCACGCCCACCACAATGACATCACGCCTGAAGAAACAGAAACTGAATTCACGCGATGCTGGGAGACTGGTATGCACGTCTTAGTAGTGCAGATGCCAGTCAAAGGACACGTACAAGCACTGGAGGGCGGGACTTCCGGCGAAGGTGATTCCAGAAAGCAGACGCTGCGAGGGACAGAGGGCTGCCTGGATCATCAAAACGTAAGTGTTTTTTTATGTTTGATCATTTAAAGCAATGTTATTTTTGAGGGTGTTGGTCCACTTTAATGATCGGAAGCAGAGGGTGGTTATCAATGGTACACACTCAAATTGGGTCACTGTTACTAGTGGAGTACCACAAGGGTCAGTTCTGGGACCAATTCGCTTCAATATATATATAAATGACATTGGGTATGGATTAAACAGTAAAGTCTCAATCTTTGCAGATTATACTAAGATGAGTAAAGCAATTAAAACAAAAGAGGACAGCAGGCAGCTACAAACAGATTTAGATAAATTGGAAGCATGGGCAGTTAAATGGCAAATGAAGTTTAACACAGATAAATGTAAGGTTATGCACATGGGAAGGAGAAATCTGTGTCATGATTACACATTAAATAAAGAAACACTTGGTAAAACAACAATGGAAAAGGACCTAGGGGTTTTAGTTGACAATAAGCTCAACTGTAGTAATCAATGCCAGGCAGCTGCTGCCAAGGCAAATAGGATCATGGGGTGCATCAGGAGGGGCATAGGTGCTCATGACCAGAGCATCATTTTACCCCTGTACAAGTCAGACCCCATATGGAATACTGTGTACAGTTCTGGGCACCTGTGCTTAAGAAGGACATATCAGAACTGGAGCGCGTTCAAAGAAGGGCAACAAAGTTAATAAAAGGAGTGCGGGGGCTAGAGTACCCGGAAAGATTGTCCAAGTTAGGTTTATTTAGTCTAGAAAAAAGACGATTGAGGGGTGATCTAATAACAATGTATAAATATATTTGGGGTCAATACAAAGATCTGTCCCACAATCTATTTATACCCCGGAGTGTAACCATAACCCGGGGGCATCCACTAAGGTTAGAGGAAAGGTGCTTTCTCCACCGACATAGGAGGGGATTCTTCTCTGTAAGAGCAGTGAGACTATGGAACTCGCTGCCAGAGGAGGTAGTAATGATGGATACAGTAAAAACGTTCAAAAGTGGCCTTGATGCCTTCCTGGCAAGTAATAATATTTCCAGCTATGGCTACTAGACCACTGGAAGGAATTAAACAGGCTGAACTGGATGTACTAAAGTCTTTATTCAGCCTTACATACTATGTTACTATGTTACTATTAATCCCTCCTTGTAAATTGTCCCTGTGAAACAGCTTACAGTGTATATCTTAATCCCTCCTTGTAAATTGTCCCCGTGAAACAGCTTACAGTGTATTGCTTAATCCCTCCTAGTGACTTGTACCTGTGCCCCATTTGACCGTGTATAGCTTAATCCCTCCTTCTCAAGTGTCCCTGTGAAACAGCTTACAGTGTATATCTTAATCCCTCCTTGTAAATTGTCCCTGTGAAACATCTTACCGTGTATATCTTAATACCTCCTTGTAAATTGTCCCTGTGAAACATCTTACAGTGTATAGCTTAATCCCTCCTAGTAACTTGTCCCTGTGCCTCATTTGACCATGTATAGCTTAATCCCTCCTTCTCAAGTGTCCCTGTGCCCTATTTGACAGTGTATAGCTTAATCCCTCCTTCTCAAGTGTCCCTGTGCCCCATTTGACCATGTATAGCTTAATCCCGCCTTCTCAAGTGTCCCTGTGAAACAGCTTACAGTGTATAGCTTAATCCCTCCTTGTAAATTGTCCCTGTGAAACAGCTTACAGTGTATAGCTTAATTCCTCCTTGTAACTTGTCCCTTTGATCCATGAGACACTGGAGTTGGCAGCAGGAGCCCAAAAATTGGTCTAAAGACACACTGGAGTTGGCAGCAGCAAGAGCCCAAACATTAGCTGAAAGAGACACTGGAGTTGCAAGCAGCAGCAGCAGGAGCCCAAACATTGCTTAAAAGAGACACTGTATTTGGCAGCAGGAGCCCAAAAATTGGCTCAAAGAGACACTGGAGTTGGCAGCAGCACAGCAGGAGGCCAAAAACTGGCTGAATGACACCCTTGTGTTGCAAGCAGCAGCAGCAGGAGCCCAAACATTGCTTGAAAGACACACTGGAGTTGGCAGCAGGAGGAGCCCAAACATTGCTTGAAATAGACACTGGAGTTGGCAGCAGGAGCCAAAACATTGGCTGAAAGAGACACTGGAGTTGGCAGCAGCAGCAGGGGGCCAACAATTGGCTAAATGACAACCTGGAGTTGCAAGCAGCAGCAGCAGCAGGAGCCCAAACATTGCATGAAAGAGACACTGGAGTTGGCAGCAGGAGCCCAAAAATTGGCCTAAAGACACACCCTGGAGTTGCAAGCAGCAGCAGCAGGAGCCCAAACATTGCTTGAAAGAGACACTGGAGTTGGCAGCAGGAGCAGCAGGAGTCCAAACATTGATTGAAAGAGACACTGGATTGGGCAGCAGGAGCCCAAACATTGCTTGAAAGAGACACTGGAGTTGGCAGCAGGAGGCCAAAAATTGGACTAAAGACACCCTGGAGTGGCAAGCAGCAGCAGCAGGAGCCGAAACATTGCTTGAAAGAGACACTGGAGTTGGCAGCAGGAGCCCAAACATTGGCTGAATGACACCCTGGAGTTGCAAGCAGCAGCAGGAGCCCAAACATTGCTTGAAATACACACTGGAGTTGGCAGCAGGAGCCCAAACATTGGCTCAAAGTGACACTGGAGTTGGCAGCAGCAGCAGCAGGAGCCCAAACATTGCTTGAAAGAGACACTGCATTTGGCAGCAGGAGCCCAAAAATTGGCCGAATGACACCCTGGAGTTGGCAGCAGCAGGAGCCCAAGCATTGCTTGAAGAGACACTGGAGTTTGCAGCAGGAGCCAAAACATTGGCTTAAAGAGACACTGGAGTTGGCAGCAGCAGCAGCAGGAGGCCAAAAATTGTCTGAATGACACCCTGGAGTTGCAAGCAGCAGGAGCCCAAACATAGCTTGAAAGAGACACTGGAGTTGGCAGCAGGAGCCCAAAAATTGGCCTAAAGACACACCCTGGAGTTGCAAGCAGCAGCAGCAGCAGGAGCCCAAACATTGCTTGAAAGAGACACTGGAGTTGGCAGCAGGAGCCCAAAAATTGGCCGAATGACACCCTGCAGTTGGCAGCAGCAGGAGCAGGAGCCCAAACATTGCTTGAAAGAGACACTGGAGTTGGCAGCAGGAGCCCAAACATTGCTTAAAAAAGACACTGGAGTTGGCAGCAGGAGCCCAAAAATTAGACAAAAGACACACTGGAGTTGCAAGCAGCAGCAGCAGGAGCCCAAACATTGCTTGAAAGAGACACTGGAGTTGGCAGCAGGAGCAGCAGGAGCCCAAAGATTGGCTCAAAGAGAGACTGGAGTTGGCAGCAGCAGGAGCCCAATCATTGCTTGAAAGAGACACTGCATTTGGCAGCAGGAGCCCAAAAATTGGCAGAATGACACCCTAAAGTTGGCAGCAGCAGCAGCAGGAGCCCAAACATTGCTTGAAAGAGACACTGGAGTTGGCAGCAGGATCCCAAACATTGGCTCAAAGAGACACTGGAGTTGGCAGCAGCAGCCCAAAAATTGGCTGAAAGGCACACCCTGAAGTTGGCATCAGCAGGAGCCCAAAAATTGGCCTAAAGACATAAATATGTTTTGCACCATTTGGAAAGTGTAAAACGTGGAACCATGCTGAATCTAGTCGCATGCATCAGCCATTGGTGGGTGGAAATCCTGGCTGATCCATCCCTAATTCATTTTCACAAAGGTGAGTCTCTCCACATTTTCAGTTGACAGACGAGTTGTCCTCACTGTAACTATGGCCCCCGCCGCACTTAACACCCGCTCAGATGGCACGCTACTTGCCGGGCAGGACAGCTTTTCCAGGGCAAACTCTGCTAGTTGCGGCCACAAGTCAAGTTTGCCTGCCCAGAAGTTCAGCGGATCCTCAAGGTGTGTTGGCATGGTCATGTCAAGGTATGACAAGACCTGCAGGTTCAGGTCCTGCTCCAGGTCTTCCTGTTGCTCATGAGTAGCCTCACTTTGCAGGTGTAGAAAGCTACTCATTAGCAACTGAAGACTGAGGCTGCTGCTGATGGAGCTGCTGCTGCTGCTCCTGGCAACCCCCCCCCAGCAGCCATGGCAGTGGAAGGTGAGCGCAGAGGTCCCCCCGAGTCAGACCTGCGAGAGTATGGACCATGACACAGATAGGAATCGGCCAACTGACTACGTAGAATGTCTTTGTAGTAGGTCAGTTTGTCCTCCCTCTCGGCGGGTTTAAAAAATTCCCCCATTTTGTGCCGGAAGCGAGGGTCCAATAAGGTGGAGAGCCAGAAGTCATCCCGCTGACAAATGGAAACAATTCTGGGGTCACTACGCAAGCACGTGAGCATGCTTCCTGCCATTTGCACAAGTGACTCAGAGGGACTACCTGTCTCCATCTCCACTGCATACTGCCACGGTGTGTCTGGGTCCTCTGTCTCGCCTTCCTCAAAACCCTTTAGCTCCTCTGGCTGCTCCTGCTCCTCCTCTCCTGTCAGCTGACTAGATAAACCAGCCATTTCGCCAAGCCTAAACTGTGCTTCACTGGGCCACTCCTCCTCTTCTTCCCCCTCCTCCTCCAGTTCAGCTCCAACGGGGTTCATGTGGCCGTAAGATGTAGACGGCATGTCTCCAGTGCCCTGACCAGCCATGGTTTCCAACATGTGCTGTAGTACATTAAGCAGTGGAATCACGTTGTTCATCCCGTAATCCTGGCGACTCACAAATTAAGTGGCTTCCCCAAAGGGCCTGAGCAAACGGCAGGTGTCACGTATGAGCTGCAACTTGACATTGAAGTTACACAGGGGAGTCCCCCTATCTGCTTGGATCATCAAGAAATCCGTGATGGCTTTTCTCTGTTCGTATAGTCTGTCCAACATATGCAGGGTGGAATTCCAACGGGTGGAAACATCGCAAATCAGACTATGTTGGGGGCTACCGTTCTGATGCTGTAGCTCAAGAAGGGTGTGCTTGGCGGTGTATGAGTGGCTGAAGTGCATGCAAAGTTTCCTTGAAGTTGTTAAGATGTCTTGCAGATGGGGGGAAAACTTCAGAAACCGCTTCACAGCCAGATTGAAGATGTGAGCCATGCAGGGCGCATGGGTCAGCCTTCCTTGTCGCAGCGCAGACAAAAATGTTCTTTCCATTGTCGGTAACCATGGTTCTCATTTTCAATTTTCTTGGAGTAAGCCATGTTTGGATTTCTTGATGAATAAATTTAAGCAGTTCTTCCCCTGTGTGACCCCGTTCGCCAAGACAAACCATGTGAAGCACAGCGTGACACCTCCGTGCCCTGCACACATGGTAGACTGGAGGGGCACTGAGACTTGACCCTACAGTGGAGGGTGAGGAGAAGGCGGAGGATGAGGAGGCTGAGTCGCACGGTGTCACAGGCGCAACGGCCAGGGAGTGAGGAGGCCGAAGCGGTGTGACCTGTCCAAGTTGCTGCTGCTGCAAAGGGACCACATTCACTCACATGTACTGTCCCTGACTGTAGTTACAGCTCCAGACGTCGGCGCTGCCATGCACTTTGCTACACACCGACAGGCTCAAGGACTGGCCCACCTTCTGTTCAACAAAAGTGTGCAGCGCTGGTACTGCCTTCTTGGCAAAGAAATGATGGCTTGGCACTCTCCACCTCGGCTCGGCACAAGCCATCAGTTCTCTGAAAGGTGCAGAGTCCACCACCTGAAAAGGGAGCGACTGCAGCACCAGCAACTTGGACAGGAGCACATTCAGCTTCTGCGCCGTAGGATGAGTGGGCGCATATTGTTGTCTCTTGGACATGGCTTAGCTGATGGATTGCTGGTGGGATGCATGACTTGGAGGAGGAGGAGCAGGAGCATCAGGAGGAGCGACAGAGGATGGGTATGACACACAGCTGCCTTCGGCTGAGGTGCTGGAGCCTTGGCTGGCAGAAATTGGGAGCGGCGTGCCACTTGGTGAGGAAGCAGCCTGGGCAACCTCTTCAGAGCCTCGGTTCTCCCAGGCCACTTTATGGTGACGCATCATATGTTGACGCTGGGCCGTGGTGCCAACATTTCGGCCCTGGCCACGCTTCACCTTCTGCCTACATATCTTGCATGTGGCTATGTTACCCTCCTGTGGATGCTTCAGGAAAAACTGCCACACTGCCGAGTAGCTACTTTTCCCACCAACAGCCCGCACTGATTAACTGCTACTGTCGCCAACTCCAGGAACCCCTGCTCCACTACCTCCCGATAAGGTAGCCTGCCGCACAGCAGGTGCTCTACCCCGGCCCCCTTTTGGCTCCAGGCTTTACAATTCTGCCCCCATGCTGACTGCCAACCATGCTGCTAACACCTTGCTGCCTCAGCTACTGACTCCGGGGCAACCTGCGCCCCTCTTCTCCTGATGATGATGAAGCCCCTTCTGCACCCGGCTCCCAAGTGCGATCGGCTTCATCATCATCGAGTTGTGGCTGCACGTCACTGATGTTCTCGGTTTCCTCAACAGTGTCTGGCGCAGGAGCTGGAACGCTCGCAACACCCATGCCACTCTCCACATCACTATTTGTCTGCCTAGCGAAAGAAGCCACCTCCATTTCTTGGCTGGGCAGTAGCTGCTGACTGTCCTCTATCTGATCGTCCTCCTCACTAAAGAGTGGAGCTGAACCCAAAGCATAGGATACGTCGCTGGGGGAGGGAACGGCGTAGGACAGAGGCAATGGGAGGATAGGGACTGCTCTCGGGCCATGCCAACTCAGGGTTGTGTCAGAGGAACCTACCGACCTTATACTGGGGTTGTCAGATGTAACTTGTGATGATGTGGATGACCGCGTTAACCAATCTACCACGGCAGATGCGTTACTGGTGGAGACACGACCGGTAGCAGATACTGGCAGATCAGGTCTCTCACCGCGACTCCTGCTGCCACTTGACCCTAGTCTGCTGCGACCTCTGCCTGCTGAATCTTGGCCTCTGCCACTACTCTGTGAACATCCAGGCACTTGTCTGCCTGACATTTTTATGTATTTGAAATGCGCAATAGGCACTTTAAAAAATGTGTTTACTTTAAAAACCAGAAGCTAAATAAACAGAGGAAATGTTTCTCTGTAACAGATACTATGAAAATTGGCAATATGGGATGCCCTGTGGGCAGGGCTGTTTACAGCAGACACAGAAACAATTGAAACTGCAATATATAAAAAAAAAAATAACCCCTTAAAAGCTGCTTGTAACAGATAGGGTCAAATGTGCAGGTTTGGGATACCCTGCGGCCTGGTGTTTTTACAGCACACACAAAAACAATTCAAACTGCAATGTATTTATGAGAAATAGCCTTTAAAAGCTGCTTTAGTGTAACAGATAGGGTCAAATGTGCAGGTTTGGGATACCCTGAGGCCTGGTGTTTTTACAGCACACAC
Source organism: Gastrophryne carolinensis (assembly GCA_027917425.1). Classification (NCBI taxonomy): domain Eukaryota; kingdom Metazoa; phylum Chordata; class Amphibia; order Anura; family Microhylidae; genus Gastrophryne; species Gastrophryne carolinensis. Next base: position 223,343,972 of record CM051234.1, read on the forward strand.
AAAAACAATTTAAACTGCAATATATTTATGAGAAATAGCCTTTAAAAGCTGCTTTAGTGTAACAGAGTCAAATGTGCAGGTTTGGGATACCCTGAGGCCTGTTTTTTTACAGCACACACAAAAACAATTCAAACTGCGATATATTTATGAGAAATAGCCTTTAAAAGCTGCTTTAGTGTAACAGATAGGGTCAAATGTGCAGGTTTGGGATACTGTGCGGCCTGGTGTTTTTACAGCACACACAAAAACAATTCAAACTGCAATATATTTATGAGAAATAGCCTTTAAAAGCTGCTTTAGTGTAACAGATAGGGTCAAATGTGCAGGTTTGGAATACTGTGTGGCCTGGTGTTTTTACAGCACACACAAAAACAATTCAAACTGCAATATATTTATGAGAAATAGCCTTTAAAAGCTGCTTTAGTGTAAAAGATAGGGTCAAATGTGCTGAAATGGGATGCCCATGTGGGCTGGGGTTTTTACAGCAGACACAAAAAAAATTAAAACTAATCGAGTTATAAAAAATGCTTGTGTGTAACAGATAGGGCTAAATATGCCACTGCCAAGATGGGATGCACAGTGGCCAGGATTTTTTACAGCACAAACAAAAGCAATTTAAAACTGATCTGGCAAATGAAGTGAAATGAAAATAAAAAAAAAAAAGTTTCCCTGTCACTTTCTCTGCTGTCCCTGCCTGGATCCTTCCCGATTTTTCCCTATCTTTCCCTGGCTCTCCCTGGCACTCTGTGGGTCTCTGTGGGTCTCCCTGCCTCTCCCTGTCTCTCTGTTAGTCTCTCCCTGTCTGTAGCAAGCTCCGTTCTGGCCGCAATACAACGCTGAAATGCGCACAAGCAAGATGGCCGCCGTTTATATAGCATTGTGACGTCACCGGGCTTCCTGGCTGCTGATAGGCTGCATGTGACCTTCCCATGATAACTTGCCCCAGGGGATATGTCCGGACATGTCCATCCACCATTTTACAATGGCTGTAATTTAAATAAATGGAGTTTAAAGGAAAACTTCGATCGAATCGCGGGAAAATTCGGATTCGTTCAGAATCAAATTTTTCCTGAAATTCGGAACGAATTCGGGTTCGTCCGGATCGATTCGCTCATCCCTACAAATAACGTCATTCACTTTTCAATGTATGCCTATGAATATAGTTGATGACCCATGTCTGAACCTATGGCTGTTTTTACCCCTTGACGACATGTTAAACTGGACCTTAACTATGATCTTTAGCAAAGCACAAACCCTTAAAAACTGATTTACCAGCATTTAAAAATAATATATTTCTAGTTTCTACTAACTTACTTATTATTCTTGCACACACTCGGCTGCAATTCTTTTCTTGACTTTATGATAGGGTCGGCGCCATCTTAGCTTAGATACATGACACTTACTGAGGAGAGGAGAGCGGGATAAAGTGCAGGGGGCAGGTTAGAGCTGTGCTTTTCTCAGACAAAGCAGATCTGGGGTCCTGAAAAGGTAAGACATCCCAGAATGCAGAGCAGCACAGTCCTAAGCCAATTCCTGTTTGCAGGCTGCCTGATTTGCCCTCAGCCGCCATCTTTGATGTTTAAAGGCTCAGAACATGCAGTAGATGGTGTTAGGCTGTTTTTTTAAGTGAGCAATCTGTATGTACAGGGTGTGGCTAAAATATAAGATAGGCTCTTAGGATGAACGACCGCTTGTCCATAAATTTTTGTTTTGAATGTGTCATTTATGTAAGTATTTTCTTTTTCTTTCAGGGGATTCCAGCTATCCGCTTCTTCCCTGGCTGATGACGCCCGTCTACAATCGGGCGCACTGCAAAACCTGGGCCATTGTGAAGAGGGCCTTTGGCCTTCTAAAAACTCGCTTCAGGTGTTTGGACCATACCGGGGGGGACACTCCAGTATGACCCCAACAAGGTCATCGATATCAAACTGGCCTGCTGTGTCCTCCACAACTTTGTCATAATGCAGCGTGTCCCCTAGTATGTGGATCTGCCCCCCTCCCCACCCAGCCAGGACCCAGAAGAGAACTACCGTGGCACACCTAGTGCCTCTGGCCAAGCTGTTCCGGCCAATTTGTTAAGCACCCATTTTGCCTAATTTGGATTTCCTGTGTTTGTTTGTTGCATTTAATTGTTTATTTTTACTTCCATTTGCAAAATTACTAAAATATTCACACATGATCTGAGCCTCATGCATTTTATTTGCCATGTTTGTTTAGAAAAACCTTCAGTATTCTCAAAAAAACCCAAACATTAATGCATCAACTTAGTCAACAACAGCTAAAGTCACATTCAATATATTTTATTGAAATATGAAAATTTGGAGATGAAGGGCACTCGCAGACTTCATGTACAAACATAGTACAACAGAAATATACATTGGTGCAGACTCATGGCACCTAGCAATTGGCCACATCCAGGAGTTTTAAAGTAACGCACTCCAGGCTGAAGTTACAATAACAAATAAAATAAACAGACATAGGGAGCAACCATTTGCATGAGAATATTTGGCCAGTAATACACATGGCCACTTACACACCCTCTCCTGCTTGGCCACATTTGCCACAGGCACAGGTGGAAAGCAGCCATACTTATGCCACATCCACGCCTGTAAGTCAGTGGCCCACGCAAACAAAACCCCCCAGTCCAAATGTAAGTTCAGTCCAATCTTTCCCATGGTTCAAGGTAGTAGTTTACCAGCCCAGAATGTCCCCCAATCTTGTCAAACAAACAGGATGAGCCAGACGCTGCAGCATGGTAGCTTGAGTGGCAGCTTCAGTGAGGCTTTAGCTCAGGCATTGGCTAGTGGGGTATCTCAGAACTCTAATGAGCTATATGGGCGAAAATCAAAATCATACAAGCAAAGCCATAAAAAAGGCAATCTTGGTAGCGCTCACCAGACAGATCAATACAGTGGAGATGTAGAGGAAAGATGTGGAGCAGATACAGGTCAGATAACTGTTAAAATGGGTGTTGCCCATAAAACCCTGGTGGTGGGCCTTGGAGGTGGCCCATCACCTGGGCATGTGTGGCATTCATAATCTGCCACTGTTCCAACATGAGTCTATTGCTTGTTCGAACTTCGAGCATGGCTGTGAAATTATTATTTAAGGTGGCCATGTGGCTGTTGCTCATCCTAAACTCTGTCAGTATGGTGGTGAATGTATTATTTAATGTATCTAATTGTGCAGTAAGCTGCTCTGTGGTTCTTTGAGTCACCTGCCAAAATAAACGGGTGTCATGGCACCACGCTGACTCCAGGATCGCGCCTCCCCTGGGAAACTGGTCGACGTTGCTGACTACATCTACCAATTCCCCGGGTTTGAGCGCCTGCAGATGCTGGACCTCTAGGGCAAGCAAGAGTCGCAGATGTGCTCGGCAAATCCTCTGCAGCAGAGCTACCACTGGGGACTGTAGGCTCAGTCTCAGCCTGCTGCCCACGATGGGCTGGCATCATGCGTCCAGCTTCACTCTGCTGCAGAGAATTTGGTGCAGTAGCATGTTGGGACAGTGGCAGATTAGTTTCCAGGGGGGTCAGTTCTGAAGGTCCCATCAAGCTGGCATCCTCCTCCATCTCCTGGATTTCCTCCATCAGTGTGGGGGTCTGTTGCGACATGTGCAAAATAAGGTTCAGTTTGGGCCCTAAATATATTTGTTATGCAAATTAGTCATGTGCATTCACATGCATCAGCAGTTTCATCAAATTCCACTTACCGTATATATCTGTTCCTGGCTCCTAGGCAGCACGGAGGATGAAGGCGTGGTCAAACTGGATGAGGCTTCCACACTTGCTGAGGCTTGATGCTGGGCTGTGTTTAAAATAAAAAGGCACGTAAACACCAAGAAATCCATTGCTGATCTGGATTACTACATATGCTTTAAAAAACACGTTGCCAAGCAGGAATGCAAACTTCAACAGTGGGACAAGGTGTCCTTCACTATGAATGTCAGTATCTGTTATATGTATGCCTCACCCTTTACATACACATTGGTCACCTTAAATAGTCCAAACATGCATGTACTGCATGTTATGAGGCTGTCAGGCCGGAGAGTTCTCTAATATGAACTCTCCGCCATGGAGCAGAAAGTCTGGCCAGAGAAATGACACGACAAGAAGTGCAGTGAACAGGGGGGTTTATTAAATCAAAAGAACATAACAAAAATATCTTATATTCAGAAAAAGGGACAAAAACAAGCTAACTAACAAAGATAACAAACAAAGGAAAACTGGAGCCCCAAGGTGCTGGCACACTCACCTGAAGGCATAAGCAGATGATAACTCAGGGACAGATACAGAAACAGATTCCGGTTCCAATAGCTACAAACATCACCAATGCAAACAACAAGCAAACAAAATCCTGCTGCACCAGGTGGAGTGCCGATCTTCCATAAATAGCCCACACACCAGGTGCAGCAGATGATGGGGAGAGAGCATCCAGGGCTCTGCTGACACCCACTGGTGGCTGATGGAACTGCAGGTAGGGTGAGCCGCCAGAGCTCTGGTCACACCCGCTGGTGGCAAATGAAACTGCAGATGGGGTCTGTAGCCAGAGCTCTGGTGACACCAGCTGGTGGCTACCGATACCACAGATGGGGGAATTGAGCCCAGCCACCAGCCGGGCATCAGCCGAACCCAGGGTTGTGACACTACTCCCTTTCTCACGAGCGGGCTCCTGAACGCTCCTCTGAACAAAACAAAAATTATTGAGCAAGACCAAACAGTAAAAGCTCAAGTCCATGGAAAGAAAAATGTCCAAAGTCTGGATATTAATCCCACCTCCGGGATCCACTGTGGAGCCAGAGTCCATAGGGGTAGGGATCCAAATGGTTGTCCAGGTTTCACCGGTCCTGGGTGCGGATCCAAGACAGGGCCCGGGTGGGGATCCAAGACAGGGCCCGGGTGCGGATCCAAGACAGGGCGTAGGTCCAAGGCAGAGCCCGGGTTCAAAGCACGGTCTGAGTGCAGGGCCAAGGCAGAGCCCGGGTTCAAAGCACGGTCTGAGTGCAGGGCCAAGGCAGAGCCCAGGCTCAAAGCACGGTCTGGGTGACGGCTGGTAGCAGGGCCCGGGTGACAAGGTAGGTTCTGGGAGATATTCAGCAGCGGCTGACTCACGGTGGGGCCCAGCGGTGGCTGACTCGTGGTGGGACGCTCTGGTGACAGGCCGGCATCGACCATGGGACGCTCTGGTGACAGGCCGGCATCGGCCATGGGACGCTCTGGTGACAGGCCGGCATCGGCCATGGGACGCTCTGGTGACAGGCCGGCATCGGCCATGGGACGCTCTGGTGACAGGCCGGCATCGGCCATGGGACGCTCTGGTGACAGGCCGGCATCGGCCATGGGACGCTCTGGTGACAGGCCGGCATCGGCCATGGGACGCTCTGGTGACAGGCCGGCATCGGCCATGGGACGCTCTGGTGACAGGCCGGCATCGGCCATGGGACGCTCTGGTGACAGGCCGGCATCGGCCATGGGACGCTCTCGTGACAGGCCGGCATCGACCATGGGACGCTTTGGTGACAGGCCGGCATCAACCATACAATCATCATCCGAAAAATCAGTCCATTCATCATCGGAATCAATGGCATGGATCTCAAAGACAGGATCATCAGATTCTTCATAGAACCAGGAATCAGGGTCCTGGCTTCCAGCAGTAGGCACAGGTTGGCCCCATGAGGAAATAGCTGACCTTTGAGCCAAGGCCCCAGGTGAAGCACACAGCACCTCAGAGTAACCCCTAGACCCTACAAATCTATCTAAGGGGAGAGGAGCTGGGGAAATATGACCAGGGACACAGGGTTCAACGGAACAGGTCTGCTTAACCTGTGGTAAAGGAGAATTAATATTGAAAGCTACATTCACCAGGATCTTAATGAGGGGTTGAGCAACAGGGAAATCAAAATCCCCTTGATCAATCAGAGAATGGATATAGTTTATCATGTCTAGGCACATGGGTTTGGAATATTCCACAAACAATGCATGCACAGCATCAGCATGGCTTTCTGTTAATGTCAGCAACTTTCTGATCACTGCAGGAGCCATTATAGGGGCTAGGAATGGAGAGCAATAGCTAGAGGGACTACAGGTCCCAGGATGCGCAATGCTCTGGCCAGGTGGGTTTTGGGTGGGCAGCAGGATTCTCTAATATGAACTCTCCGCCATGGAGCAGAAAGTCTGGCCAGAGAAATGACACGACAAGAAGTGCAGTGAACAGGGGGGTTTATTAAATCAAAATGAACATAAAAATATCCTATATTCAGAAAAAGGGACAAAAACAAGCTAACAAAGATAACAAACAAGGGAAAACTGGAGCCCCAAGGTGCTGGCGCACTCACCTGAAGGCATAAGCAGATGATAACTCAGGACAGATACAGAAACAGATTCCGGTTCCGGTTCCAATAGCTACAGACGTCACCAATGCAAACGACAAGCAAACAAAATCCTGCTGCACCAGGTGGAGGGCCGATCTTCCTTAAATAGCCCACACACCAGGTGCAGCAGATGATGGGGAGAGAGCATCCAGGGCTCTGTTGACACCCACTGGTGGCTGATGGAACTGCAGGTAGGGTGAGCCGCCAGAGCTCTGGTCACACCCACTGGTGGCAAATGGAACTGCAGATGGGGTCTGCAGCCAGAGCTCTGGTGACACCAGCTGGTGGCTACCGGTACCACAGATGGGGTAATTGAGCCCAGCCACCAGCCGAACCCGGGGTTATGACAGAGGCTTAACACATCCCTAAAGGGCCATTAGGGGCCCACACTCAGCTTGCAAATAGCATTTGTCTTCAGAGTATGCTGGTGGGCATTCTTCCTATGTAGACCTTTCCCTGACCCCAGATCAAGTATTTTAGACCAAAGCACAGCTAAAACCCAAGTAGTATAAAGACAAAGAAGGAAGTGTTGTATATGATTGACTAGATTCACATAACAGGCAGTGCTTTGCTAATATAAAGACTTTAATAGTGACCATAAATACTGTCCAAGGTCGTGTATGGGCTGCCAAATTTTAAAATGAACATTCCGCAGACATTAAACACCCAGCTAAAACTGTAACCTCCCCTCCAAGCCACTCCCTATGGGCATGTGTTCATAAATGCCTGTGAGCCTCATTTCACACGTTTAAAACACTTCACATACACACAACATTACTAACCTGCAGGAATGGTAGGGATGTCCGTGTCCCGTCTGCCAGAGAGGCCCTCTAATGCTACGGGGTGTATCAACGCCAACACCATCTCCTCAGCTCGTGTAAACTGTAATTTTGTTGGGAAGCCTCCGCCAGTTTGTAAGCTGAAAAAAAGAGGTTAGCAAATTTAGGGCATTGTGGTCAATACAACAAGCAGACAAATGCACAACTCAAATATGTACCTGTAATTGCGCCATTTATTCTGTTTCTTCTGTGCTGCATACTTTAGGTCAGATATTTTGCGCTGTATCTGCTCCACATCTTTAAGCTCCTCCCCCGCTGCATTGACCTGTCTGGCGAGCTCCTCCATGATTTCTGTCTTTCTCATTTTGCTTGTAGATTGTGATTTTCGCCATATAGCTCATCATAATGGAGTGTGAGCCCACTTGCCAGTGCAAGAGTTTGGGCCTCATCAAACCTGCCACTCAACTGTCCTCGCCACAATGTTCAGCTTATTGCTTGCTGTTCTGGCTTATCTCTGTATGTAGGCAATTCGGGGGACATTCTGGGCTGGCTCTGTTGTGTTGAAATGTGTGACACGTGGCTTGAGAACAAATGGACTGGACTTGCAATCGGACTGGGGGTCCTTGCCTGGGTGGCCACTGAACTTCCAGGCGTGGATGTGGCATATGGATCGTTGGTTGCCACCTGTGCCGGTGGCAAATGTGGCCGAGGAGGAGAGGGTGTGCTTGAGGGTGTGGAGCTGGAGAGGCAGAGCTGGCTGGGCTGGGGCTTCTGGGCCTGTGGCTCTTGGTGGCCTTGCCACTAGTGGTTCCATGTCCATGGGAGCTTTTACCACGTGGAGCTGGAGAGGCAGAGCTGGCTGGGCTGGGGCTTCTGGACCTGTGGCTCTTGGTGGCCTTGCCACTAGTAGTTCCATGCCCATGGGAGCTTTTACCACGTGGAGCTGGAGAGGCAGAGCTGGCTGGGCTGGGGCTTCTGGGCCGGTGGCTCTTGGTGGCCTTGCCAGTGGAGCGTGCTTTATGAAAGGATGTTCTAGGCCGGGGAGGGTGTTCTTTGGGGGCTGGGGCTTCTCACCCTCTTCTTCTTAGTGGCCTTTCTTGCTGGGGTACCTGCCTGCTTTGTTGTTGTTGGCTTCTTCCTAGCCGCTCCCTCCTTGGCTTTGGTGGTTGGTTTGGGTTTTGCGGCCTTGGTGGGCAATGTCGCCTTGGGTTGGCCACTGTGGCTGCACGTTTCCCGTACCTTGGGAATAGGTAGTTGTGACCGAGTGGTCGGACGTGAGGAAGAAGGCTCCTCAGGCCGCTGGGGTCTTTTGCTGGTGGCCTCCTTGGCTGGTGTGGCCTTACCGAGGGCTTTTTCAGCTGGCATGTTGAAAATCTCAAAGAGAATGAGCTGTGTGTCCAGGACCCTTTAAATACTAATGCCTGGGTATGACGCTTACGCGTTCGCATACGCGTGCGGACGGCCGCTCGCCCAGCTGTGCAGAACCTGGAAACCGCTGGGGCATTACTTATCTGCTACGGACAAGAAGAAAGACGCCCACGATCTTCACCCGCCAACAACAAGAGCTGATTATGCTCGTAAGTGTATTGTAAGGACTTTGATTTGCCATCTAAATGCATGCATAGGCTTTAAGGAAGCGCAGGAAGAAAAAGTTTGGTTTAAAAGTTTGTAAAACTCCGTGCAAAACAGAAGTAAGTGCGCACATGTGCGAACCAAGTCACTTGCATCTAGAAGGATAGTTTGAGGCTAGAAATGTGTCTGGGAATGTCATTTAGTCAACTGATCGATTTGTGACACATATTTGTATGCAGTTTCACTATTAGTAACACTATTTCTATTTTGTGTTTTTTAGACGATGCTTCAGCGCAGGTACGACTACCTGCCCAACTCGTTTGAGAAGAGGAACGTCGCTCTGGAGATCGTTTCCAGGATCCAGCAGGAGACGGACACCACCTTCACCCATACACAGATTATGCAGCATTGGTCGGACCTGAAGCGACTACACATGCCCCGGGTGCGGCGATTTTTCGGTCTCCATTTCACAAGTAAGTACATAGCGATTGCATGCTAGATGTAAATAATACAGAAGGTAGGCCTTTATTTATAAATGCTTTGCTTTTCTAGTGTTGGAAATGGAGTACCGAATACGACGCACAAGGAGGCGCACAGGCCAACCAGTGCTGCATGAATCTGCAGCAGAAAGTGAAGGCGGTGGGTCTCCAGGGCGACGTTCCTACCCTTCCTCTGTAGCAGCCTCCAACCAGCCCCTGGACCTTTCTGCAGAGGAGGGGCGTCACGGCATGGGCAGGGAGTCGTACCAAGCGATGGAGCCATCTCTGGTATGTGACTCTTAATGTGACCGCACACACATACAAAAGCTGATTCCGTTAATCTCTTTTTCTAGATGATTCGGTAGCGGGTGAAGGATCTGGAGCAGGGACTGCAGCAGATCAGGCCCAGGAGGCACATGTAGAAGGTGGGTGATGTCATACACACATTCAAATTGTCATTTGCTTACTGCTGACTCAGACATTAGAAGTGACCCTATTTGACATGTCTCTACAGCCTCAACTTCCCAGCAGTGGCAGTCCCAGAACCGAGGGTGGTCCCCGAAGCAGACGTCGGCCACCAACGAAGTAAGTTGTAATGTCTATATTATTTTGAGTATGTGGGAATTGACATGATCACCAAGATACCTAAAGCCATAGTCAATGGCATTAGCATAATGACATATGCCCTCTTCCTTGGATTAATTCCTTAGCATAATGACATATGCCCTCTTCCTTTGATTAATTCCATAGCATAATGACATATGCCCTCTTCCTTTGATTAATTCCTTAGCATAATTACATATGCCCTCTTCCTTTGATTAATTCCTTAGCATAATGACATATGGCCTCATGAGTTAGCTTGCAACCTAATAAACATTCCATCCACAGCTGATAAACATGTATTTGCCAACGAATAATGTTTTTTTCTTTTTTATACAGGGACCACACATGCCAGACTGGCACAAATGGGTGTAAGGGTCCTTGCGTTGGTGGCCGAGATGCAGGAGCTGCGTGACTCATTGGGGACCACAGATGAAGATGAATAATGTTCTGGGTCCTGCCATTGCTATGTATATAGTTTTAAAAATTTTTACATTTTAAAAACATTTCTAAATGTAATTTTTGATAAAAAAAAAAAATGTTACATTTTTAATCAAAATATTTTTATTTTAAAAAGCCCTACACAAAGTGGCATTTGTGATTAAAAAAAAAAAAAAAAAAACCTGTTTCTGTGTCATTTCCTTTTCTAAATACATTAATTAAGGGTTGGTTACCACAAAACGAATGGGGCAAAAAATATTTAGAGATGAAGATTCGCAGGACTGCAAAGTGATTTGGGTAAGTTTTAGGGGTGGGAAATGGAAGCAGAATGAGACCGCGAAGTGATTTGGGTACGTTTTAGGGGTGGGAAATGGAAGAAGAATGAGACCGCGAAGTGATTTAGGTAAGTTTTAGGGGTGGGAAATGGAAGAAGAATGAGACCGCAAAGTGATTTAGGTAAGTTTTAGGGGTGGGAAATGAAAGAAGAATGAGACCGCGAAGTGATTTAGGTAAGTTTTAGGGGTGGGAAATGAAAGAAGAATGAGACCGCGAAGTGATTTTGGTAAGTTTTAGGGGTAGGAAATGGAAGAAGAATGAGACCGCAAAGTGATTTGGGTAAGTTTTAGGGGTGGGAAATGGAAGAAGAATGAGACCGCGAAGTGATTTAGGTAAGTTTTAGGGGTGGGAAATGGAAGAAGAATGAGACCGCAAAGTGATTTAGGTAAGTTTTAGGGGTGGGAAATGAAAGAAGAATGAGACTGCGAAGTGATTTTGGTAAGTTTTAGGGTTAGGAAATGCAAGAATATACTGACCGCGAAGTGCTTTAGGTAAGTTTTAGGGGTGGGAAATGGAAGAAGAATGAGACCGCAAAGTGATTTGGGTAAGTTTTATGGGCGAGAAATGGAAGAAGAATGAGAGCGCAAAGTAATTTAGCTAAGCTTTGTAGCAGAATTTAGTGAACCAAATATGTAGGCGAGCACATTAATGAGTTAAGTTTGTAGTGCGTAAGGTCGTAAGGATTTTCTGGACGATTATTTATTGTAAAAGGAAATCAGAATCTAACGGGAAACGTAAATGATTCGCGGGAGGAGACGATGGAAAAAGGGCAAAAACAAAAGCCTACGTTGTAACATGAGTAACATAAATGGAAAACTAAAGCTGGAAAATGACATTCTCGTTGGCATACGAACGGACAAAGCCTTTACAGAAGGCTTGCGATGCCTGCTTAGAATCACTCATACACTCATACGTGAGCGGGAAAATTAAAAAAAAAAAACAGATCGACACAAAAACGAAAGTCTTTTTTTGTCTCTCTAAATCAACCCTATTTAAGCATGAAGTACAACTTGACTACAGCACCTTACAAACCTGGTTCATCCTTGCATTGAATGCATTGCAAATTCTAGTCCAGAGGCTGGAATCTGCTAATGTGTCTGGAGCTAAGGTGTCTAAATATCAGATAGCAACTTCATTTTCATAAAACAGAGTAAAAACATCAGGGTTTCAAGCAAGGTGAGTGTCAACTTTAGTGTTCGTCCTAGATAAAACAACAAAAAATATTTTTTGGATTGACAGGGGTACCCCTGAAAGAGCCCCATGCCCATACCAAAGCGCCTAAGAGCTTGTAACTTGTAGGGACAGGGGCCACACGGCATGCCCTGGGTTACAAGCCCTTATGTCTGGTGCCGGACTGGTTATCTTTTTTTTTGGGGGGGGGGGCATGCATTTTCTTTCAAATAACATTTATTAAAAAGAAAAACATGCCTGCTGTCAGTTTCATTGTTAAAAAGTATGCCGGCTGCAACAACATTCCTTTTATCAATGAAAACTAGTACAACTTGCTGACAGCAATTTATTAAACTGTTGGGGCGAGTTGTAAAACCACATACTGAAAGAGAATTCTCACCATGAATTCTCGCTACTATACACCAAAATGAAAAAATCTCGGAAGGGGCTTTGAATCAGCCAAGCTTGTGAGATTTTACACAGTGGCTCTGAATCAACCACAGGAAAGGGAAGCGATAAGGTCTCCCATCACTAAAGTCTCTGTGAACCCCGCTGGAACTAACAGGTAAAATCAATAGGGACCTGAACTTTGGGGGGTGGCTGTGGTGGGGGCGTTGCAGCAGAAGCGCACTGCTGTGACTTACCTCTGTACGATCCTCTTCTGTTAATGCTGCTGACAGAAGAGGATCAGGCAGAGGTAAGTCATAGCAGCTTTCTGCTGCTGCAACTCTAGGTGCGTAGGTTCTCAGCAGCACATCAATCACCTTTTCCATGTTTGGGCCGGATGCCGAATTCAAACACGTACTTCTGGCTGAAGTCCGTGTTCGAGTTTGGGAACCTGAACTCACAAAGTTCAGTACGGACCTGAAATTTGCAGTTTGGGTTTACCCATCTCTACTTGTGAGTTCAATTTCCTTCATTTATTAAATGTTGTCTTTGGTCAGACGTTCATACGCCATGATTTGCTTCTTTTTTTCTTTGCATGATCCTTTATTGGATGTGTATTGGACCTGTCAATATCACCTGGAGTTTGCTGAAGTTAAATTATATATATATTGGCAATATAAACCTTGGATGAGTTATTCTTGTCATATTCTGGAGCCGTTGTTGAGACCTTTGTCTGGCCCTGTTAATTTCAGGCTCTGATAAGAGTTCTCTAAATTGGTGGCAGTAGTTCAAGCACAACATTTTTGACAACATGTTGATAAATTACACATTTTCTGGACTTTTATCTTCCCTATGCCTGCTCAGTGCTTATTGTGGACATTGTTACATGGAAACTGAATTTTAGTTTCAACACCTTGAGCATTTACGTATCAACTTCTTTCATGTTAAAGTTATTTTTCTTCTCACATAGCTCACATCACTTAGCGCTATATTCTATGTTCTTTATTAGTAAATGAATGCAGCTTGACTTAAAATGAACTTTAACTAAAAATATCTGGGATAAACAAGTACGACAGACTGAAATTATTTTTTTATGTTCTGGAAAACACATGAAAGTTAATACAGTGTGAACCAGCCCTTTTCTTGCAGATAAGGTGTTGTATATTTTTCTGCCATAGAGAACAACAGAAAACTGAAGTAATAAGGCTGTCTGTGTATAACTGAAGAAAAGCTTTTGAGAAGACCTATATTTTTTGTTTTTGTCAGGTAATGTCTTTGATGAAAGAAGACAAATTTTAACTTTAGACAGCCTACCAAAAGTATTGCATTATTTATTTACTTACCAGCATTTTGCATTCTGAAGTTGTCCCTCCCCCCTTACCTATAATATGACATCACATCATAAATAACTGTTTTAGCTACTGGGGAAGCACAATACACATTACTTCGCTATCCTGCTGCCTCCATTTGCAGGCTGGTTGTGGATGTGGGGTTCTTAGGTAATTTTATGTTGGATAGCTATGAGGTCCTTTCTACTACTTTTCTGTCTTCTAGTAGTCATAGTAAGAAGTAGTGTAATTGTTTGGATAAAAGTTACATTTAACCAGAATTGCTAATTATGTCCTCAAAATGTGAGTGAAATATTAAAGTAATTGTTCGCTGTACATAACCAGGGCTCAAATAGCGGCAGTTATGCTGATTTTCCTAGTTTTTCTTTTTTAAATAGGGCTTCTAGGCCTCTACAATTATACCTCAAATTTTTCATTGTGATTTTCACGACCAGTGGGTGTATCCAATCATTAGGAAAAGCCTTACTCAACATGCATAAGTATCTAAGACCACCCCTGTGCCTAATCCCAGCAAGATCGCAGTGATCATTTTTTTCTACCTGCCCCGTGTCCCTGGTTCACCCTGTCCGACTACTAGGTAAAGAACAGAGACCTCTTGTGAGGGGCTGCATGTTTACCACAAAGGCATGAATGAAGGAGTACATACTTCATTCATGCACATGCTACTACTCACTAAGTTGTGCATTTCTCATTATAAAATGCTGTGATGCTCTGCAAACAAAATAAAAAGAACACCTAAAGACATGTTGCTAATGCACAGGAATATACTAACTAAGGAGTTGAGTGCAGGACACGCCCCCGAAGGATATTCCATGGATAAATGTTTGTAACAAGATATATCCAAAAATCCGAGTTTTATTCAATGTGTACAGCACAAAATAACATGTACAAGACAATTAGAAACAAGAGAACTTACACAGCCATGGGGGGGGGGGGAAAGAAGGTGACAAAGAAATAACAGAGCATAAATAAAATTCAAAACACTAACGTGTTAAAGCAAATACTGATGGTATCTAACACAATAAAATAAGTAAATAGTATACATTTCAATATAGTAGACCTGAAGTGGACCTATTAGTAACCAGAAAAAAATCAGTAAGTATCAAAAACAAAACTTAAACAAAGTATAAGTGCTAGTGTGAGGGATACTTAACCAAGGAATTGGCAAATCCCCCTATGGAAAAAACCCATGTGTCCCATTGCTATCTTCTACTGCCTCAGGGATACCCATTCATTCATGCCTTTTGTTGTGAACATGCTTCTGCTTGCTGCATTGTGCATTTCTTGGGCAAGGGATAAATTGCTTCCATGCCATGTCCCTTGAACTCCTTACCTGTTCAAAGCAGAAAACATAAATAAAACACACCACATGAAGTCTTTTAACATTCTAACATTAAACTCTACTTACTTTTGCCATCTACATTCCAGCACGGGGCAGTATCTTCCCACTGTTTGTCAGCTCTGGGGTCCACCAGCAGGTCCACTTCTGCCTGCAGAAGGGTTAAAATTACCCATCTGTCCTCCTTTGGATCGAAGGAGGAATAGGGTCCCTCTTATTTACAGGAGAGCAGCTGAGCGCATTTATACCCCAGGATGTGGATTCCTTGCTCTCCCCCCCAGCATAATTGAACCTCTAGGGGTCGGGTGGAGATTCCCAGAGAAAGCCATGCCCTGGTGTTTAAATGCCCTACCATTGGCAGGGAGTGCTTCCTTACCATCCTGTAAGGAAGAGGGAATTTTGTTCTAAGTTGATCTGAATGCCAGAAGACAGTCACTTTGGTGGCAGAGATGAGTGGGGTTACATTTTGGATTATTATAGGACTTGTGTTAAGAAAAGTCTACTTTACAATCTTGCACGCCATTTCATTCAAAAAGATATGCTGCATTAATTTTCTAAAAAATTAAAAATGGTGCTCTGCCCCCTGGGCAAACCAGTCTGAGCACCAGACACAGGAGCTGGTAACCTAGGGCTCAGGGCTGAAAAGCCTGCCCCTGGTTCTGCCGATCAATCAGCCCTATGTTCTTTGGTACAGGTCTGGTGCTCTTCCAAGGGTGCCTTAAAAAAAGACTCTCATCCAAGACAAGTAAATCTTGCAAGTGAGCTTGCACCATATCTTACATGGGTAAATTATTCTGGTAGTTTTCTAAATCACCCGACAGCTGAATATTTTCCACATGCAAGGGGGGGCAAGTAACAATTTTTCTTACTTTTGTTCCCAGCTTTTCCCCAGTCCCAAACTTTGGTTTGTCTTTACAAACATTATATAAAATGTGTTAGAATAACCACTATATCACTGTGCCACCGTGTGAAGTGCCACATTTTACTTGCTGAACCCAGTAAGGATGTTATTTTATCCACGATCCTTAGATTTCTATTTAGCTTTGGCAAAGCAGGAAACCCCCTAGGGTACATGTTTGCCAGACTGAAAGTCTTTTTATATTTTTTATTTTTGTATTTTTGATTATTGTAAAGTCTTAGATTCACTGAATAACCCCCCCCCCCCCAAGGTTTCCTGATTTGGCATGCCCACTGTTTAAAGCCAGAAAATTGGCTTTATTCCTCACCCGATCTGTGCTCATGTGAAAGTCTCCTGAGCCACATGGCCACCAGCAGCCAATCAGGTTCATTTAGTGCACATATGCCTACCCCATAAACCTAAATGAGTGGTGACTGGAGGAGAAGGCTGGAGTTGCTACTGGTAAGGTAAGTATTGAAAGCCCATTTTCAAGTTCCCAGGAGTTATTAGAAGTGGGGCAATCCAAATCGGGATGCCCAGGGGGGTTATTTATCCTTAACCTTAATGTGGACCAATCACCAGAATTTTTATCCTGGTGCTTAGTTCTTACCCTGGGGTATCCCAATTCTGGATGCCTTGCAGTGTGAAACCCCCCACATTCACCATTCAACCCCCTATATCCCATAGCCACATCCCCGAATTCCCTACAGGTTTGTGGGTGATATGGGGGGGTTCACACAGTGGGGCATCCAGAATCAGAATGCCCAAGGGGCACCTAGTTGGTCTTTTAGATTCCAGGGCCAGCCTGGATGCAGATTAAGTCTGCTTTAACATAATTTTCATATCATAGACGTTTTCATCAGAAAAAAGCTAATCTAAATGATACTTTTGCATCATATATTAATATTGGAATTAAAATAACTTTTGTTAAAATGTTAAAATGGCAAAGCAAATTCTGCCAAGAAAAGTGCATTATGCCAGAAAGGTTTGGAATTCGGGAAATGTTCTTTAGCACTTTCCCTTTTGTGGTATAAAAGTTTTATAAACAAACTACCTATACATTTTTCCCTGTAGATATTTTATTAGACGGGGCTGACATTGAACAATTTATTTCTGCACATTAACCTATAAAATGTTGTTTTTTTGGGCATCAAGCATATTAAAAATGCAATGAAGGACCCAGCAAAGACAAATATATGCATGCCGCAGAATATAAGGTTCATAAAAACTCACTAATGAGAACGAGCAATGCTAACAAATTAGAAGCTAACTAATACTTTCTACTTCATTTGGCATTTTAGTCACATTAATTAGTTAAGAAAAAAAGTCATTAGCTGTAGGGTTCATCTATTGTTTATCTTTAAATCATTAACAATTAAATGGAGAAGGAATTTAACAGCAAAATCTGATGTTTGTGAATATGGAATCTGAAATGATGGTAATAAAAAGTAAAGCAATTTATTTTGTAGCTAGCCTAGCTGGGTCTCCTCCTGCTGGTTTCATCATTTTGTTACACGCCACCTAATGCTTTCTTAACTTAAAGGGGGCCTTGATGGATTTCAATATACAGTAAGATGTGCCTGGCTGATGGTGATATAACTACACATAAATCTCTGTTGATGATGGGAGGCAGTAAGGTGGATGTAGAAAAATATGGGTTCAATCCCTTACCAAAGATGCTTGCTTTTAACTGGGGATATGGTGATGAAAATTACAGGATGATCAACTGTTTCCTGTTTGGAAGAGACATTAGTGTCAGGTGGAGGGATACATATTTGTGGCACTATGTTTCATTTTGCCTAGGGCACACACACAAAATCAGCACCGTTACCCCTGACTAGTCAATGGCTGAAATTCTCACTATTATTTATCTATGACTAAACAACAGATGTTGGCCCTGTAAAGGTGTAAAGCCCTGTAAAGATGGCTGCCACAAGAAAGGATTTTATTAAAAAAATATAATGCCTGAACTATGTTAATTTTTACTCCAGCCAAATTTCTCCTTCAAAAGTCATCATGTTCATCTGTAAGCATATGCAGCGGGCCAATAGTTGTATCCATAGAGCAGGTGGATTCTTTAGACCTTGGGATTTAAGTAGGAGGTAGGTTTA
This sequence comes from Gastrophryne carolinensis, assembly GCA_027917425.1. Classification (NCBI taxonomy): domain Eukaryota; kingdom Metazoa; phylum Chordata; class Amphibia; order Anura; family Microhylidae; genus Gastrophryne; species Gastrophryne carolinensis. The sequence goes on from CM051234.1 coordinate 223,361,803, forward strand.
GTGCAGCCCCAAGGACTCATTGTCGATGCTTCAATGTAGACACTTGACTGTTCTGGTTAAAAAATCCACATGTGCATGCTCCCACCTACCCATCCAAGTGAATGGCTGAGTAGGGACACGCACAGAGCAGGGGAAGTCGTTCTGTGCATGTCTGTCCATATGACTGTGCATAAGACTAAAAGCGCCAGGAGAACAACGCTGGATACAGGGCGTAATTTTTTTATTTTTTTGTTTTGTTTTAACGTCCCCACCAAATTGGTTAACAGTGTACTCCACATGAATAAGTGGGCCCACAGAATGCCAGAAAAACATTCCCCAGACCATAATATTGCCACTAACATCCCGTGTTCTGAGCAATGGTCACGCCAATGTCCATCTGTCCAACGAAGCAGAAAATTTGACTTATTAAATAAGACAACAGTTTGCCAATCATTGGAGGTCACATTCAGATACTGACGTAAAAACTGTAGTCTTTTATGCCTATGCAGTTTCCTTAGAAGGGGTGTAGTGTCCATAGACCTGTTTTAGAGGCTGATTCACTACTAGTGGCATGTATTGCAGATGAGCATCTGTATAGCGGTGCTTATAGCGACCACTAGTAGACGCTGTAAGCATTGCAACCTAGTGTTGCGGTCGCTGTAGTAACCTGGCCGGCATTGATGAATGTAATGTGTGTTGGGCGCTCTAACAACAGTACAACGATGCAGCGAGCGAGAGGTAGCGCCAGCTCAGTGCGTCTGGTACTCTGCGCTCCACAACATATTTAACAAAAAAATACACACACTCGGCGCTCTAAAGTTGGGCACTTTAGCATAGAGAGCCAGACGCTGTGTGATCAAAGTCTGTTTTTGAACACATATACACCTGTAACAAAGCGAAAACACATGGAATGTCATTGTTTTAACACTATGACATTAACACTTTAGTGCCAGACCTGTAAATACAATTCTGCATACAAATATTTAAAAAATAATGTATAAAAGTATTTGTACGGTAAGCCGCCTGTATTAATACATGTGATGCTGCATAGCACTGTTAGAGGCCCTCACCAGATTCGCTTTCTTAAATGTGGTTTTGCGTACAGCGCCCAGCATCCACCAGACGCTGCCTACCGCTTCGAAGCAATACCTGGTGCTATACGTACATTAAATAACCCCCTTAGATTGGATGAACTGTTGTATTTTACATAGACTGGTAGCCCCCTGGGTCATTTTGCCTGTACTCTTCTCCACTGTGGCACCTTGGTCCACCTATGCACACATGTATAGCCGTCGTGCACCGCTCACATGGATGGCTTATTCACAATAATGCCATTTGTACACTCATGATACACAAAGCAGAACACAAACACTTCAGAAATGCTGCCATTCTTGGCATGAAAGACAAGAAATTTGCTTTTTTGCTAGTCTATTAAATTGGTCCTTTTACTCATGACAGCAATATCTTATATACCATTATATATCCACCAAACCAGCTTGCAACACTTTACCCTCCTTATGAGCTACACACTGCCAAAGTCAAAAGTAAGTAGTGGTTATAATAATGTGATGCAGCTGTGTATAAACAGTATTACCAACACAGTGATATGCAAGACACTGCAAATAGGCCATAAATACTATAATGCCTTTATTATGTCCCTTCATGGCCATCTCTGTCTTGGTTTTTCATTTTTATAAAAAAAACATTAAAAACCTATGACCACAATATTAGCTGAATTGGAAAGAGGGAAGTGTAAAGTCTTGCTGCTTCAACCTGCACAAGATGATAAAAACTCTGATTTAATGTACCAATATGTAAAACATTAAATTCCCAATGCAGGAGAACAATAGCCTTCAATGGTAAGTGGACAGAGAACTGTGAAAATTATTGGCACTAGATGGTATAAAGTAAATATTCAGAATGAAGTTTCAATTTGCTCTTTAAATGTCTAACCACATTTATGCTAACTAAGCTGACTTTGGCTCCCAGTATGTATAAATTTCATGTGTTGTGCTATTATGAAAGCTTCCACACAGGAGCTGTAAAATTGTTGCACCAGACTTCAGCACATGAATTGTGTTGAACAAAAAAGCTGTTACCGTATATTTGCTAAGATGGTCTAATACATTTTAGTGCATGAATAAAAAAGTTTAAATATTAGGCAAATGTTCTTCTTTTCTCTAGCAACATTCTGAAAGCAAGACTTCTATTGCCATCTGTGAGCCTGACTCAGGACTTTTATTTTAGCTGCCCTCACATGACTTTGGAAGTAGAAATATCTGTTTCTTTATTTTATCATCAATTTTCAGTATGAATTTTGCAGAATTCAGCATGTCCACATGTCCAAGCTGGTGTCAGAGGCTATAGAGGTCCTTCCCCACCCACACCCTTAGGTTATACACATCTCCAGAATTTCTCTCAGCTAGATCAGCTGTTATCAATGTGGCACTTAGTAACCCACAAATAATATACTCAATAATGTGTGAAGAGCTCTCCACATAGGCCAAACAGCGCTCCACTTTATAATGAATCGCTCCCGGGGGGCGTGGCTAGCCGATGGCGGGATAGGTTGCTGTGTATGTGAGCTCTGCACGATACCTTCACGGACGGGACCCACAGGCACACATTGAAGGCAATAAACAGATGCCTAAATGCAGGAAGACAGCTGGAGCCGAGGGGCACCGAAGATCTGCTCCCATTTCTGCTTTTTTGCCACCCAGGAGCGAGCGGAGAGCAGGAGAGGGGGACGCAAGATGGCGGCGGCTGGTGTAGAGGAACAGATGACGATGGCAGCAGCTGGAGACGACCAGAAGCCCGGGCCCCCGGCTCCCAAAGGTACGAGGGGCGGGGTGCCCCGGGCGGTGAGGAGCCAAGAGCTTACCAGCAACGGTGGGGGAGCCGGCAGCGCGGGCGAAGAGGAGATGCCGGCTGACAGGACACGTGCGGCTGGTGAGTCAGCGGCGGCCGGCGTGTCAGCGGAGGCTGGGGAAGCAGCGGCGGCCGGCGTGTCAGATGAGGCCGGGGAAGCAGCGGCGGCCAGCGTGTCAGCTGAGGCCGGGGAGGCAGCGGCGGCCGGCGTGTCAGATGAGGCTGGGGAGGCAGCGGCGGCCGGCATGTCAGCGGCGGAGGAGCGCTCCTGTGCAGCGGCTCCAATCCGGGCGGCGGGGGTTCCCGTCCTGCCACCCCCTGGCCGTGAGAGGCCCGGGGGGAACTGGCAGGAGGAGAGGCTTCAGCCCTGGTGACCCTGGAGAAGTTGGGCTCAGGGCTAGATTTATCTGCTCCAATAACAGAGCCTTCACAGGGGGAGAAGGGGGGCCCTGGGCCCCTCAGCGGGAACACTGGGCAACACCCCGGAACAACCAAGAGCCCCTACAGGCGGGGCCCTGTCACCGATCAAACAGAGGCACCCAGGGCTGGCCCCAGGTTGCACGGTCTTGGGTTGCCCCCTGTGCGGCCGGAGTCCACGACATGCGAGAACCGCACGTATCCTCGGAGAAACCTTGGAGGCCGGTCTCGGATGAATGGCACAGAGGAGAGCATCCTGAAGCTGACTTCTCCAAGGCTGTGAATGGCCTGACGGCGGGTGCCCGTGCAGCCCGAACAGCCACACCCTCTCATGACGAATCGATCCAGCGGCTGGACATGGGGGTAGGTGCCCACTTTAATGACATGCACATGGGCCTGCGCCCTATGTCTCCCTCCTTGATCTCAGCGCTGGGCGAAATTGTCAGATCAAACATTTCCGATGCCATACAGGCGCTTCCCTCTCGCTCGGACTTTGATGGATACTTTTCGCAGATGGAGAACACCCTCCGCAGAGAGCTCAGCACGCTCCAAAACTCCATCACAGAAGTATCTCACAGAGTCGACGCGGTTGAGCAGGACCAGTCCACGCTGGCCCAAAGAGTGGCAGCTCTTGAGCAAACACAACAAGAGGAAAGACGTCACTTTTCCTCCCTTTACCTCAATCTCGACGATATTGAAAACCGAGGCAGGGCAACAATGTCAGGCTTAGAGGTATCCCAGAATCGGTTGCTCAGGAAGATCTGGAACGCACAGCTAAAACCATTTTCAACAAAATTCTTGGGGCCCCTCCCTCAAGTGACATCGTCATAGACAGAATCCATCGCACCCTGGGCCCGAAACCTGCAGATCCCCAGCGGCCCAGGGACGTGGTCTGCAGAATCCATCTCTACAAAATTAAGGAGAGCATCCTGAGGAGGGCATGGGAGTCGGGACCAGCGAGATTCGAGGGCGGTTCAGTTACCATTCTTCCCGATTTGTCTCTCAGGACACTTCAAATGAGGCGCCTTCTGAAGCCCCTGCTGGGGGTGATCCAACGCCAGGGGGGCTCCTACCGGTGGGGCTTCCCATGTCACCTGATTGTCCGCAGGAATGGGGGATCCTTCACCCTGAGGACCGCTGATCAACTTCCGGCGCTCTTTACATTTCTGGAATCCGACCCGATCCACGTACCGGACTGGTTAGCGCCGACCCTGGACCTCATGCCGGGGAGACCAGCAAGAAGAGAGCCACGAAGACCGCAGAGGAGGTGGGGGGGTCGGGGGGAGGGGGGCCTCCACCGGGCCCTCGAGCTTGAACCACTGAACACTGCTAAGCTGCCTGGCGGCGCGCCGCCGTCCCACGCCTGGACTTCCCCCCCGCTGGGGAAAACCATCGGCCCGGATGCCCAGCGGCCTGGCGGCGAGGTGGCGGGTGCGGGGTTTGTGGATGGGCGCACGCTCCGGGCCGGGGTTTAGGTTTGGAATAGTTAATGACGGGTAATGTCACTGCTCCAGTTAATGTTTTAATGTTTCAGTGTTTTAGTCTTTGACTGCTTCGTGATTGCGGGGCCCAGGAGGCGGAGCCTTCCTCCCGTGGGGGCGCCGGGGCCCTATTTGCGGGCCTGCCACCCCCAACGCTTCATCCAGATACTCTCTCTGTTCGTCCTGGATGGGGGGGATGGGGGGCTGGCTGGGGCGCGGGCCCCGGCTCAGGGAGGAGGAGCGGGCGGGGGGCACTTTCTTTCCCCTCCCTGAGGCAAATGTTGCCTAGTATACGCCGCCCTTGGGCACCCCATACGGGTTTCATTTTCAAACACCTTCTAATAGTTCCAGCGACAGGAGCGCTTATAGTTGCATATTCAAGTGCCTTTTCACAATTTCTCCCCCAAATACCTTTTAAGTACCATTGTTAATTTCATTGTCTAGTGCCTTCTTACAGTTTCATTTTCAAATGCCTTCTCATAGCTCTTAAAGTTTAGTGTATATATATATATACAGTATATTATACAGGGTCGCTAGTCCGTTTATAATGTGTCATAACGTCTCAGCGCGTGCATGTCCTACGCCTTATCGCTCTCGACTTACACTCCCCCAACTTAGGTATCCCTGGTGGGACCCGACCCTGATATTTATAGGGTCTGCCCCAAACAGGGTAGTGAGGGTACCGTCCGGACGCACGCGTCACAGGTCTCCCTCAGATAGAGTTTGACCCGAGGGCACCTCACCCCGGTGCCCCGCTATATTGATCCCCCTCCTCCCCCCCCTGATCCCCACTCGCTAGCTGGTGCGCTGCGGTTCTCTGGGGGTGTTTCTCCCCGGGCCCAGGTGGCCCCAGCTGCTGTTGCCCTCTTCTACCTTTCTTCCCTAAGCTTCACCTGTTTTCTGCTCTCTCTCTGACTATCTCTCTAATTTTCTAGCTACTTTCCTCCCTTTTTTTCTTTTTTTTGTGCTTCCCTTCCAAATGTATTTTACTTAACCCTTCGGCATCCGCCATCCCCTGCGGGGCCGGCTGCGCTCGCGGGGTACTCCAGGCGGCCTACCTACTTTTCGTGTTCTAGTTGCGTGGGTGGAATCTGACCCGGCCTCTCATTGGCATGGCCAGGTTGACAGTCTGCTCTCTGAACATCAAGGGTTTTAACATCCCAGAGAAGCGCTCAAAGGTGTTGTACGACCTTCACAAACAAAGGGTGAGCGTCCTTATGATCCAGGAGACCCACTTTCAGGAGGGGAGGATACCTGCGTTGCGGAGCAGGTACTTCCCTTCCTGGTTTCATAGCACCAACCCCTCGGGCAAATCACGGGGTGCATCTATAGCAATCCACAAGTCCATGCCCTTTACGGCGGTGGACCAACTAGCTGATCCCGAGGGGAGATTTATCTTTCTCAAGGTAATGATCCATCACAAAAAGTACACAATAGCAAACCTTTATCTGCCAAACCATGACCAGGTGACAGCGTTCCAACAGTATCTCAGGAAATTGGAGGAGTTTGCGGAGGGTATCCTGATCTTGGGAGGCAACCTGAACCTGGCGCTGAATCCTTCCTTGGACACCTCATCTGGAAGGTCATCGGTGCCTCTAGGGAAACTACAGTCCCTGCGGAAAACCCTACATAGCCTACAGCTGATGGATGTCTGGAGGCTGGAGCATGGACACACTAGGGACTACACCTACTTCTCACCCATGCATGGCTCATACAGCCGCATTGACTATATCTTATTGAGTCATCATGCCCTGCAGTGGCACCCTAGGACCAGCATTGGCCCTTTCCTGTGGTCCGACCATGCGCCAGTCTTCCTGTCCTTCGACTTACCTGACACCGCACCAAAACAGTGGAGCTGGCGCCTGAAAGATAACCTTCTTAGAAATGCAGTATGCCTAGACAGGATCAAGGAGGCGATAACAAACTTTGCCGCGGACCACAAGCATGACGATTGCTCACCAACGATACGATGGGAGGCGCTGAAGTGCGTGCTTCGGGGGATATTTATTCAGGAGGGTGCGAGGCTGAAACAGCGCTGATCACCAAAACCTTGCAATCCTTACATGATCTGGAGTCTAGACACAAGCAGGCTCCCTCCCCGGAGGTACTCTCGGAGCTATCTCTCAACAGAAATAAGCTCCTGAAGCTATACGATCAGGCATACCTTACATACAGAGACAGGCAACACGCCTCAATGTATGAGCACGCAAACAAGTGGGGTAGGCTCTTGGCCAGATCTCTCCACTGTAGAACTGGGGCACCGTTCATACCAAGTATAAGGACGGGCGGAGGGGGGAGTGTCGTGGACCCAGCTAAGATCCCGGAGGTGTTCAAGGACTTCTATAGGGACCTGTACAATCTCCAGCCGAACCTGCCCCCGGCCGCGGTGGAGGAGCTGGAGGCAAACATTCAAGACTATGTGGCTCACGGAAGAGTCCACGGCTGAATTGGAGGTCCCTTTCAGGGAACTAGAGGTTCTGAAGGCCATCAAAGAGGCCCCTTCTGGGAAGAGCCCGGGTCCGGATGGCTTCACCCCTAGGTTCTTTAAGACCCTGGCGGCACCACTTGCCCCCTTCTTGACGAAGGCTTTTAACCATGTGGGGGGGGGGACAATCCCTTTCCAAAACAAGCCCTGGAAGCAACAATAGTTGTGCTCCCTAAGCCGGGTAAAGATCCTTCTGTATGTGGAAGCTACAGGCCTATCTCACTACTCAACGTGGACCTGAAATTATTCGCCAAAATTATAGCCACCAGAATGCAGCCATTGATTCCACACCTGATTCACTTAGACCAGGTAGGCTTTGTCCCAAGCCGTGAAGCCAGAGAAAACACAAACAAGCTCCTGGACCTTATTTCGCTCGTTAATGACACTGGAATTCGAGCATGTGTCCTCTCCTGTGATGCCGAAAAGGCTTTCGACAGGGTGAGCTGGCGCTTCCTTAAAGCGACGCTCTCGCAAATTGGTCTTGGACCTGGCATGATTTCTAAGATCATGGCTTTATATCAGAATCCAACGGCACGAGTTAGGGCCAACGGCATCCTATCTGAGCCTTTTACAATTGCAAACGGCACGCGCCAAGGGTGTCCCCTCTCGCCCTTACTTTACATTTTAACAATGGAACATCTAGCGATAGCAATCGGGAACAATGCGGACATCAGAGGTATTGAGTGCGGAGGCCAGCAGTACAAAGAATCAATATTTGCTGACGACCTGCTCCTCCACCTAACCTCCCCAGTCGTGTCCTTTCCTGTGGCTCTTAAGGAATTTGAGCGTTTTGGCCGGGTGTCCAACTTTCGGATCAACTACGCAAAATCCGAGGCACTAAACCTCACGCTAACCCAACAGGAGGTAAATAACCTCAAAAGCAGCTTTCCTTTCAAGAGGCAACCAACGGCAATAAAATACTTAGGGGTTTCTATACCATCGAATCTGAACAGCCTGCTTGACCTCAACTTTCAGGAGCTTAAATCCAAAATATCCCAGGACCTAGCAAGATACGACAGAGGGCGGTATTCATGGTTTGGAAGGATTAATATATTGAAAATGGATGTCCTTCCTCGCTTCCTGTATCTTTTCCAAACAGTCCCCATCCTCCTACCGAGACATTTTTTTAAATCCATCCAATCAGCTTTCCTGAAGTTTATATGGGGTTCCCAGAAACCTCGCGTTAGGTTCAGTATCCTGGCCAGGCCCAAAAATGCTGGGGCCCCGGACCTGAAGCTATATCATACTGCGGCGGTCCTTATGCGGCTAACGGATTGGACGTACAGGGGAGCTGATAAGCTCTGGGTCCAGCTGGAGAGAGACCTTATGGGCTTTAACCCGGGTTCTCTCCCTTGGATGTTTACCCCAGGTGACCTAAACAGAAGAGGCTACCCTATCTTGGCTCAGCACTTTCTTTCTAATTGGACCAGACTCCAGAGACAGGGAGGCTGCGGGAAATTCTCAGAGGGGGCAGAGTGCCATCCTTGGCCGAACTCAGGGCGCAGAGCGCAGGGCGGCATGTGTCGTGGCTTTTGCACCGCCAACTTGAGGCGTTTCCTGCATCGGGGGGGCGCCCGGGGAGAGCATTCCTTCCCTTAACCCCCTTGGAGGAATGTCTCACACAGGCCCAACCAATGGAGCACGTGATCTCACAGCTCTACTCCTTACTAATTGCCCTTAGGCACACCTCAACGCTGGGGTTTATGCTTAAGTGGGAGAGAGACCTCGGGATTTCCATCGACAAGGAGAAGGCTCTTAAGATATTCAAATTAACACACAGGCTTACCGGCGCCAGTTCTGCACAGGAGAAAAGTTATAAGGTCCTTACAAGATGGTATAGATGCCCGGTGGACATTGCGGCATTATCACCGACTGAATCAGACACATGCTGGAGATGCGGGGCGGCCCGGGGAGACATCCGGCATATCTGGTGGGCATGTCCAGAAGTTATGAAGCTCTGGGAAACCATCTTCAAGGTACATACAAAGTCGGTCTGGCTGTGCCAAATAAACCTGAAATTGCTTTGCTGACTTTGATTCCAGGCCCCGTGTCTGGAGCTAAGAGTGGCATCCTCAAATACTTCCTGGCAGCAGCTAGGGCGATCATCAACAGACACTGGAAGTCCTCGCAATCCCCAAATGTGGTGGAGTGGCTCACAGAGATGGACCACATCAGAAGGATGGAAGAATTGATGGCGGAAGACAGAGGGAACACCGAGGCATACCTCAAGACATGGACGAGCTGGATCATATACAGAGAGTCGGAGGAGGTGAGAGCCCTGCTGGCATAGGGCACTGGATGATGTGGGATGGCTGCGCTGGGGCTGGGTTGTGGGGGGCGCTGGTTCGGGCCCCGCTGGGACCAGGTGGCGGAGGTTGACCCCCTCCTCCCCACCCCCCCTTTTTTTTTTCTTTTTCTTTCTCTTTCTCTTCTTCTCGTTCCTCTTCCTTTCTTATCTTCCTCTCTTTTCCACTCTATACCTACCCTCCGCTCCTCTCCGGCATGCTTCCCGCCTCGCCTTCACCTCCTGCCCTCCCTCCGCAATATGGCTTGCGGCCCACCTAGTACTCACTCTTCCCTGATGCCCTCTGCACCTTGTTGGCGCTTGCTCCCCCTGGCGGTGCCGGTCCGGGGGCGGCGGGCGATCCTGTTGGCGGGGCGTTTCTGCCCGGCGCGGGGGGGACTGTGGGAGGCTTGGCCTTCACCCCTTCTTCCGGGCGGGGGCGGCCGCATGCCCGGGCTCGCGCGCCTCGGGGCTGACACTCTCCTGTACCTAGACACTGTAAGATCTTTCTATTGGCAGTATGGGATGCAGGCGCTGCGGCCTGGGTGGCCCGTTCGTAGGGGGGAGGGGATCTGGGCGCGCCTGGGGGGGGGTGGTGGTGTGGGGCCGTTGAGGGGTGGTGGGTGCACTCCTTTTTCCGTATATCTATGTTTCTATGCTCTGCTGTATTACTACTGCTATTATAAAACTTCAATAAAGAGAGATTAAAGATAATGAATCGCTCCCCTAATCCTTTTACATCTCAATTGATATATGATTAAAACAGAAATCCAGTAAGACAGTAGCCAGTTGGCTAGACAGCAGCTTTGTTAATAAATAATAAATGTTTTGATGATAGCTAATTTAGTTTAGTTACATTAAAAAGTGTCCTGGGTTTAGCTGTCACACTAGTTGTTTAACAAAATGTCATAAAATACTTCCTCCACCCATCTTTAATATTGACAGCCTATGGTACCCCAAATCAGGATGCCCCTGATGCATAGGGATATAGAAAAGTGGTCTCCAACCATATTCTACAAGGCCCACCAACAGATCATGTTTTGTGGATCTCCACATAGCTGCCTCTTTTTTTAATTACTTAACCTGTACATCTGTGGAGAGCTGCAACACCTGGCCTGTTGATGAGCCTTGTAGGAGAGAATTGGTGACTAGGGATGGATGAGCCCCAGTTCAGGTTCAGGTCCGACAAGTTTAGCCGATAAATACATGTTTGGGGAACTGAACTTGGGGGGTGGCTGTGGCGGGGGGTGGTGACAGATTGAGCAGCAGTAGGCGTGCTGTTCTAACTCACTTCAGCATCAGCGGCGGCATTTGTTTGAATTTGGCCCCAGACGGGGCTACAAAAAGATGGGCACTGACTCCTATGAGTGAGGACACTTCTATTGCCAGCAGCAGCGCTGGAAGCTGGCGGCCATCATTTTGTAGCCCGTCTGGGACCAAATTCGAGAAAACGCTGCTGCCGTTTAGCCACCACTGCTTCTGAGGAAGGGCTGAAGTGAGTTCCAGCAGCTTCCTGCTGCTGCACCCTTAGGTGAAGCAGGTTGATGGGCTGCTCACCAAACTAGCTTTACCGTGTTCGGGGTGGACGCCAAACTCAAACACGGACTTCTGTACAAACCCAAACTTTGCAGTTTGGGTTCACGCATCTCCATTGGTTACCCATGATATAGAGCACAACAATACTTACAACTACTGTGGTGTGACTTTGTGATTGGCAGCAGTCACAAGTTTACTTAAATGTGGAAAAGGTGAGTATCGGTATGCCAAGAGACTGGGATTATCAGGGCACACTTCCCTGTGGGGCATCCCGGTCAGGGATGCCCTATGCTGTCACTGTCGGGAACTGTATAGTGGATCTAAAGCTATTTCTGGCTGACGTCTTCTTTAAGCTATACCATTGCGGCTGACAAAATGCTCTTTGTAAAAGGTTCTAAACTGCTGCACTTAGACTTTGGATGGATACTAGGAATACAGAATCAGGGGGATACATAAAGAAGAGGGATCCTCAATATACAGTAGCAAGGCTTTCTAAGTGTCAATAGCTGTACTTGAGGCCCACTTATCTGTGAACTACCCCTTTTTTATGCACTTGCCCAACGTACTTTAGCAAGAATATGCTTTTCATTGGCAATCATTGTATCAGGAGCTCTAATAACTCATGTTGTCTAACACCGCTGTTAAGAATCATGTCTCACAAGTGATTTGTAGCAGCACTGATGTGATTGCAGTCAGCAACAAAAGCAACTTTGTAGCCAGCTACAAATCTCTGTAAAGATAGTGAGCGAGAGTTCCAGCGGCTGCAAATCTCTGCTCCAAACTATCTTGTGTTACGTGACCCTCAAGGTATTACAGATGAAGACAGAGGCAGTGATGAGTTGCCATAAGGGGAGCTGAATGGAAAAGATGATCCACGTTATGTGTTATGCCAAATAAACAGCTAACTTCCACAGGAAATCAGCATTAAATTATTGAAAAAGCACACTAAATAACAGAATTACAATTTTATGCGCACCGTATAACAATAATGGAGTTTTGTGTTTTTTCTTTTCCTTCTACGGCTAACTAAATTATAAAATTTATAATAACATCAGAAATAACACAAAAAACTTCCATGGTGCAGAGTTATGGAGAATAGAGCAAAGGAGGTGGTCCAGGATTCTGGACTCCACCAGAACGAGAGGAACATAGAAGCATTGTGGCTGTCTTTTCTGGCACTGTTGAGGGCAGCATAGCCAATATTTGCATTTGGAGATGCTTAGTAGCAATGAGCAGCCAGGCAATGACCATGTAACAAGTGAGAGCAGCATTCTAAGGTATGCTGCGATGGGAAAAAAGAGGCTGGGAGCCATAATGAGAAGGAAAACCTAAGTCATGCAAAATAGCCACTTATATTCTCGCAACAGGCAAATCCTGATTACCACTTCAACAGCACTGAATGATCATGATCATGCTTAAAGCAGACCAACATTCAAAAATAAATAGAATCAGACCAACACAGCAAACAGTGCTCATATGCATCCCTCCCCATGGCAATTTATATTGCTGCACATAAAAAATGTACCTTTTTTAATACCTACTGGGATAAATTTTAAAAACAAGATGGCTGCTTGTGGGCTTGCAGGCCACTGGCAAACAGGAAGTTGTGCTGTCAGTTGTTAGGGGAAGCTCCAAAATGGCCGCTACCTTTCTTTTCCAACTGTCCCAGGCTGTTGGTCTGGTTTAATTTCCATAGCAAAACCTGAATTGTGTTACAGCTGAATTTCTTGCACCAGGTTTGATTTTATTCTTCAGTCTTGTTGCTGTCCTTGAAAGGAAAGTAAAGCATTGCCCTTACTCTGGCTCTCAGTCAGGGACTGAGATTTCTCCGAAGGCCTGGTACTTAAACCAGACCAACAGCCAGGCACAGTTGGAGCTTTCTCTTCCAGCATCTTAGCTATGTTGCTGCCTGGATTCAACTGACATAACTGACAACGCACAGTAACAGGAAGTCCAGCAGCACTTCCTGTTTGCAGGTGGCCTGCAGATCCACTAACTGACATTTTGTTTATACAATTTACTATAGAAGGGGTTAGAAAAGGGTAAATTAATTTTTACATGCAGCAATCTAAATTGTCCTGGGGAGGGATACATATGACCACTGTTTGTCGTGTTGATCTGGTTTAAGTCATTTTTGACTGTTGGTCACTTTAAGTACACTACAAAATGCCATATAAAGAGATCTCATTGGGAAGCCTGTGTGGGGCAAAACATTGACAGGGACCCCACTAAAGAAGCCATGGCCCTGCTGTAATAGAATTGATTTTAAGGTTGTTATTATTACAGATAAGATATGCAAATGTGTGTACTGTGCTGTGGAGGAGACAAAAGGTTATAGTTATATTTTTTAGATTTAAAACACCTCACTGTCATTATTAGAGTGCATATGAGTTACTATTAATTCCTGAACATGACAGACTGCATTTTCTGTATACCATCTGTTGTTTTCCCTGCAGTCTCAATTCTGTTCACCTGCATGATAGTCAAATTAGCAGAAGATATTTTACATGTATTTAAATAATTGTTAGCAGTACTTTTAACGTCATGTATGTTGTCAGTTTATTGGTATAAATGTTTAAATGCTATCCTATGGAATTGTCGATCTTAAATGTAATGGACAAGGACACCTGTCGTGAAAAAGAAAACAGGTTTATATCTAGTTTTAAATTTCATGCTTCGCAGTTATCTTTCTGCCTAGCAGTTTGCAGTATTCACATTCGCTAAACAGCTGTGAAGGTTATGTAAGGGCACTCAGAAAATGGGATCACACTTGTACCTGTGTATACAGTAGGTGAGTCAAATATTTTGATGTGGATACATACCAAAGTTGCTAGTATAATGCCTCCAAATTTAAACAATAGTTTTTATTGTACAAAAAAGAAAATTATAGTTACCTGTATTGTCTCTCAGTACCCACCACTTGTCCCAGATCCTTGTTGTCAGTATTTCAGTCTGCTCTGCTGCTGATTGCCCTCTGGCACTTGCTGCCCCCTCTGCTCCTCTAGTTTTCCCCCTCCTACTCTGCTGCTGCAGCCACTGCTGGTGAGCCCTTGCTGCTAAGCCTTCTGCTAGGTTACGTCAGAGGCGCGGGTCAGATGCCATGGAGAGGCTAGGCGAGTGGTAGAGGAGTGAGAATTCCACAGATGTGACAGCCATAACAGATGTAGATAAAATATGATGATGATTAGGGATGAGCGAACCGGTTCGGACGAAACGAAATTCGCTCCGAATTTCAGGGAAAATTTTTTTTGGTTCGTGCCGATCGAATTTTCCCTGAAATAAAAAAAAAACATGCCGGCATGGTGGGAGCGGGCAGGCCGGCTACTCTGTCAGCAGGCGGCGGAAGCTGCCTGCCCGCTCCAACCATGCCAGCATTTTTTTAAAAAGCAAACACTTACCTGCATGGTCGGAGCGTTGAGGCCGGCGCCGCTCTCAGGCGCCCTCTGATGACGCGCCCTCTGATGACGCGTCCTCTGATGACAGCTGATAGTGGCGCCGGCCTCCACGCTCCGACCATGCAGGTAAGTGTTTGCTTTTTTAAAAAATGCCGGCATGGTGGGAGCGGGCAGGCCGGCTGCGCTGTCAGCGGGCCGGCTTCCGCCGCCCGCTGACAGTGAAGCCGGCCTGCCCGCTCCCACCATGCCGGCATTTTTGCTTTCAGATGAGCGATTCGTGAAAGTTCAGTTCGGGCGAACCCGAATTTCTTGGGGAAATTCGGCGAATCGCCCGAATCGAACTTTCAAGAAGTTCGCTCATCTCTAATGATGATATTGATGAGTTTAAAAAAAAAACATAATTTTTGTGCTTCTATTATGCCCCATAAGCCATAACTGGAATTTGATTTATAACTAAAAACAAAGCTGGTAAAATAACATCATGAATCAGAGCGGTCCTCTTGAGAATGGTCTAATTGACTGAAACGTCGAGGTTCTTATTCAACCAGCGGTCAGCCTATAAGCTTTCTCTGATGTCTTGTTCAAACGCTTGTTTTGCTGTATGTTATGCATGGGAATAATAGAAATTGGACACGCTCCAGGACTCTGCATAATACTGAATCACGGTTTCTGAAATTGACTCATATTTGGCTTGATGCAGAGCCTCCCCGTTCACTTCTCCCGTGCGTTTTCCCGTTGGTTTTGGGCTTTGATCTGGTCAGGAAAGGGTGCTACGTTGGTTTTAGTGTGCGTTTATGCGCTCAGGTGTGTGCTCAGCCGCCTTTCCGATTGTCTGCTCGCAAGAGGCTGCTTCCCGGGAAAACGGACGCCTCGTTCATTGGTCCGTTTTTTTCAGTGATGCAGAGCCTTGATTTTCGATTGAAATCACCCTAATAAAACGGGGCCGCCGAGCCTTCACTTACGGGCAGTCTGACCAGCCGTATTTGAGCTCCGTGCTTTTTGGGAATGCATTCCTCTGTGGGCCAACATCAAAGGCGCCAGCTACATGGTCTGGTACTTATGAGCATGGCAGAACCCAGGCTGCACCGAACGCCTTTGGACATCGATTGCATGAGTGACGTTGACCTATTCGAGCTCACCTGCCTTAACCGTTTTTCTCTCCATGCCTTGTATAGCGAGCTGCGGCCATGGTTAGCCCCCACCACAAGAAAGGGGCATGCAATTGCAGGTATGACCAAATTGGTTGGCTGCCTGCAATTTTTGGCGAATGGCTCGTTCCAGAGACTGGGTGCCTTCTCCGTGGGGATGTCCCAGTCTACGCTGAGCTGCAGCCTAACCAAGTTTTTGGATGGCATCGCTACCCTGGCACAGAATTATATTTTTTCCCCTCAAACAGGGGATGCCTGGGCTTTTATAACATAGCCGACATGCCCAACGTCATTGGTGCAATCGATTGCACACATGTATTGCTCATCCCCCCTGCGGACCAGGAATATCTGTTCAGGTATGGGGTTTGGGTCTGCTTTTTTTTTTTTTTTTAAACCAAACATTTGGTAAGCCTCACGCTACTTCCACTTTTTGTTGGCTTTGTGCAGGAACAGGAAGATGGGCCATTCCATCAATGTTCAGGCAGTGGCGGGCCCTGATCTTCTATTTTTCAGTCTGTTTGCTGGCTTCCCTGGGTCCACGCATGAAGCGCACATTTTGAGGAACTCCAGCCTCTCTCAACTGTTTCAATCTGGAGATCTTTCTGGTGGATGGCTACTGGGTATGTGTCTTAAAGTTGTAGTTGTGGGCCCCCATGTTTGAATTGGATTTGTGTTATGTTCTGGCCCTCTTATCTAAGTAGCATTCCACAGACATTTTTAATGAGTGTACAGGTTGGATGTGTATGTAGCCTCATCAAAAATGTCAAATCCTCAAACAATACCTACATCACCTATTTGTCCCTGTTTAATAATGTGGCAATGCACACCTAAACCCTTTTTTTTTTTTTTGCATCCACCTTATGTTTTTCTTTGGGATTTTTGCAGGTGACTCAGGCTATCCCTTGTTACCATGGCTGCTCACACCCATCCTGCACCCATCTTCCCAGGCCCAGGAGCGCTACAACACAGCCCATAGGAGGACTCGCTCTGTGGTGGAACGTGCCTTTGGGTTGTGGAAGATGCGTTTCTGATGTCTGGATCAGAGTGGGGGTGCCCTCCAGTATCAGGCTGGCAAGCTCTACAAAATAATTTTTGCTTGTGGGGTCCTGCACAACCTTGCCATTAGAAGCAGGATTGCTCGATATACTGACCTGGCTGCAGAACCTTTACCGATTTCAGACGAGCAGACCCCTCCTTACTCTGGTACACAAAGTGGCCCAGCACACACAATATGTGCTGAACTTGTGGTCAATGTATTTTCAGAAATCACAAGGTTTTTTGGGGGTTTTTTATTTTTTTCTTTGTGCTTAAACAAATTGTAAATTTTCCTTTGTTTTTTATTTGAAAAACTGAAACTTGAACGTGGGGTCATATACTATTACACAACAATTTATTGGTAGGTTGGGGAGGATGTTGCAGTTGATTGATGGGGTGGGGGCATGTGTGCAGCAATGTGTGCCAGGCTTTGCTTAATGTGCTGCCATTGTTGCACCATTTCCCCTATATGGCTGTTTAGGGCAGACACATTTCTGTTTAAAACCTCTAATTGGGTATTCATGGAGGTTAGTTGGGTGCACACAGTGTCATTAAATTGTTGTGTGCTTGCTGAAAATGCTATATTTTCCTGCTGCCAGGCTTCCTCCCTAATTTGCAGCTGTCTTCTTTGGCTTATATGGCGCCTTGGCTGTGTTCTAGGAGTGGCACGGGTGGGTGGTTCAGATTCAGAATGAGGTTGTGGATGTTGTTGTTGTGGCTGTGTTGTCTGAGTTGCGGCCACTGGCTCAGTAGTGGTTTGTGACATCTGATGTGTGTCCTCCTCCAAATCTCTTATATGTTCTATTATTGGTGGACTTACTATGTTCTGTAAAGAAATGTAGGTTCAGATTAGTTTCCTTATGGCAAACGAATGGATCCAAATTCAATGTTAAAAGTCCACACAAAGGACCATTGACTTACCTCATCCACAATATCAATTTGGGTTCTTTGCTGCGAATCCTGGTGTGGCATGGGCCTCGGGGATAAGCCAGGGGTTGCTTGGCCTTGTGTGGTCTGTTGACTTTGTCCTTGGAATTGAGAGTGTTAGATTACATTTAACAGCAAGTACAGTGTGTTGTCTTGCGCAACACAGACTTTTGTACCTCATTTTTAAATCTCAGGCCCAAATCAAACTCACCTTGTGACCTAACATTCCGGTCGGTGTCGTGTGCCTCTTGCAGGCCCTGAACGCTGGCCGGGTGTATGTATATGTATACATGTTCCTCGGCTGGGGTTAGTATTATTTTGGTTGGTAAACCACCCCCTGTCTGCAGGCTGGGGAAGATTAAAGCACACCTAATAAGTGTTACATCCTGTTACCAATGCGACTATAAATGCATTTCAAATGGGCTTTACCTCTGCTGGCGGCGCATGTCCATTTTCTTTTTACTGTAATATTTGAGGTCCCCAAATTTCCGCTTAATTTGTTCTATATCTCGACGGACAGAACCCACACTATTCACTTGGCGGCAAATATTAGTCCAGATCTCCTGCTTTGCCTGCTTTGAGGTGGCTTTGGAATTACGGCCAAATAGGGCATCATAATGCTCACAAACGGCATTGGCAACAGCCATGCTTTGTGCATCGCAAAAACGGGCTGTTAGTGACCCACGGCGTAGTTGGCGCCCACATGGGTGTGTGGTGTCCCCTGCATCACTTGAAATAGATGGTTGGCTATCTGGGGAGTCGTGTGTGGTTCTTGGGCTTAGGGGGGAGTGTGATGGTGTGTGTGTGCTGCTCTGGGTTAATGTCTGGGTGCCTGTGGAGCTTTCACCTGTTGAGCTGGATGGGGAATCTGAGTTAGTGGAACTTTGAGACCCAGAGGGTTGAGGTGGAGGGGTGGGTGACCTGGGTGGGGTGGAGGGTTTGGCACTACGCTTACCCTTGCTGGTGTGTTTGTTTTTTTGTGTATGCTTGGTGTGTTGCGGAGGAGGATGCTGCAGGGTCTTAATAGATTTGGCACCCTTGTGTGGTCGTGTTGCTTTTGCAGGTTGTGGAGAATGTGTCAAGGGATCCTGGCTCCTGCGTTTTTTGTGATGTGCCTGTGTCTGTGGCGTAACCACCGTTTTAGTCGGGGCATGTCCAGCATGGGTCTTGTGCCTGCTCTTATGTTGTTTTTTAGATGAGGCATGTGTGCGGCTACTATGGGCCTCTGGGCTTTTGTGGCTCTTCCTGCTCCCTTTTGGTCTGCCCATAGTGATATGGTATCCAACACAGAGCTGAGTGCATTGACCTTTAAATATGTTTACCGTGTGGGCGTGTTCAGCAGCCTGTGTGCCTGCGTGCGCGCACGTCACCGCGGGGGAACGTCATAGCCATACCCGGAAGAGCTACCAAGATGTCGCCAGCCATATTTACCAAGGAACAGGACGACATCATCATGGATGTGAGTAGGAGAGCGTGCGTTTATGTGCACGCATACACTACATGTAATAAAAAAAAAAACTAAGCGCAAGATTAGTGAGGAACAACTTACTTTGTAACCTAAAATACAAGCCCACCTTAGTTTAAGACCTGTACGCAGCGACAAACTAGCCTACATGCAGATAGTCGAACTAGGCCAATGTGAGTAAGAAAGAGGTTCAGAAAGTGACTTTAGGTAGGGCAAGAAACTTTGACATGTATTTTGTGGAGTAATGCTGGGTCATTGTGTATTTTACAAACAGATGATGCTGAGGAATCGCTACGACTTCCTGCCGTCCGATTTTGAGAAGAGGACGTTGTCGCTGGTGGTGGTGGACGCGCTAGCCCGAAGAACACAAACCACCTATACCTTCACCCAGATCGCCCAACACTGGTCCGATTTAAAGAGGAGGCATAGGCCCCGGGTGAGGCGGTACTTCGCCAAACATTTTCCAGGTAAGTGTGTATACTTGACATGCAAGAATCACATTGGCCTTGGCTGGGCGTGTTTTTATGATTGTGTTTCTATTTCAGCGCATGAATGGAAGATGCAGTTCCGCCCCACCCGGACAAGAGCACGCAGCCCAGTGTTGGGCGAATCAGGTGAAGGGATAGGTGGTCCACCGCCAGTGACAACGGCCACCCCCTCCTCTGCCAGCGAATATGACGGACCGCTGGACCTCAGCATGCAGGGGAGGGGGGAATCGGACGGCAGTGAGTCGAGCCTCACAGACCCACAACCTGACTCCGGTAAGACTCAGAAAATTACATATGTGCTAATACATGCAAGAAATACATATACTCATGTGCACTATTGTTATTTGTAGATTCTGACATCGCAGGACCATCCCAAGGGAGGGGCCAGGAAGGGGGCCAAGATGAAGTGGTGGCTGCGGAAAGTGAGTGATTTGATGCCTAATCTGACATTCAGGAGGCACAAAGAGTAACTAAGATACTTGTGTTTGGGATCCAAACAGCTTCAGAGCCGGACGTACTGGATGACCCAGGGAGGAGCCTGCGCACCAGACGCCCTGTTGGCCAAAAGCAATGTAAGTTTAAGTTTAATTTTGGACAACTAGTTTAAACTCATGTCCCCACAACTAACAAAAAACACATTAAAAAAACACTAAAAATGATGATGTTTTTCTTTCACAGATCAAAGACAACGGCCACGCTAATCAAGGAGACAACCATTTAGGCACCAATTTTAAATGTTTTACATTTTTCCAGTTTTCCAAACATTTTACAGTTAAACCCAAAAAAACATAACAGTAAAAAACAAAAAAACTACAAAGAAGTGTGGTGTGTTTTATTTCGTGACAATGTACGTTATCACAACAACATCATACTGTTACATGTCCCAAAAGGTAAGTATATGGGACAAGGAATAGCAAGAAGAAGGAGAAGAAAACACAGAATCAGAAACGAGATTAAGGTAAGCATTAGAGACAAGGCACAAGGAGATACAGAGATTCAAGTAAGCATTAAAGGCAAGGAAGAAAAACAAAGTGATTCAGGTCAGCATTAAAGGCAAGGAAGAAAAACAAAAAGAGATTCAGGTCAGCATTAAAGGCAAGGAAGAAAAACAAAAAGAGATTCAGGTCAGCATTAAAGGCAAGGAAAAATAAGCCAAAAATAATTTAAGCTTAAATTTAGGTGTGTGTCAAAGTGCCAGTTTGTGGCATACGTACATTTACATGGAGGTTTAGAGATGTGTGCTGGCGTGGACCCAGATTGACAACAGGAAATCCATGGAGATGTAAGTATACTTGTCAAAAACTACCAAATTGGTGTGAAAAATGAGACGGAAGGCAAGCAGGTACGTTAAAAAACAAAGGTAACAAGAATGGCAATTAATACAGCACGCTTTTCCGGCAGTCCGGGTAACCATTGCCAAGAATTGGAAACTACCCACCCTGGCGTGGTCTGAAGTTCGAAACAGAATATCAGATGTAATGAGTAATGAAAAAATGTCAGCTATCAGAGATGATACTTATGACAAATTTTACGCCACTTGGAACCCCTGGATGGAATTTATTGATTTATCCAATAACCTTACGGACCCAACTTTCCTGATATAAGACTACAAGCTCTGTCCTCCCGGCAATTTTAATTAATCACGGCTGAGGTGCCTCAATTGGATGCAATTTCTACCAGATCCCTACCCCTCTTCCATCCCCTGTCTCCCCTAACCCTCTTGTTTCTGTCTTTAAAAAATAGTGTAATGAAGTTTTTAGGTTTTAATGTTGTCAATTAACAATTTTTGGTATTTACATCTACCTAAGGTCTACATGACAGTCTTTAACTGGCATTTAATGGAAGCTGAAAATCAGCTCAGATACCATGATAAGTTTGAAAGTAATGATTTCTGCAATGTAATCCCTTTTATCTTCAATAGCTTTACATCCAGAAATTGTCCGAATAGGCCATGGCTAGATGGCCCTTATTTTACATTCTTATGTACAACTGTGTTGACGTGTATTGTGCACCATCTCCTAAACTTCAATAAAATCTTGGTAAAAGAAAAAACAAAGGTAAAAGGAGGAAAAAACGGAACGTCCGTGTGAATGGAAGCCACGATCAAATTGCAGGCTCCCGAGAGGGGAGTGGAGACAAATTTACGGATCAATTAGGGACCCATTCCAACGGAGGCTCTGCATCACATTTGAGCCACGATTCAAACGGGACCCCCGGACAATCGGAAGGTTTTAAGGTCAGTTCAGGGGAGGCTCTGCATCAGGCCAATAGACTTCATAGCAGCGTTCTGAAAGACCCCATTTATGGGATACTATTGTATATTACCTGTAATCCACTGTATATACCTTTGCACATTTAATTAAACCACTATTTTCTCTGCATAACATTGTTTTGGAAGTTCTTTTTTCATAACTGTATACATATATAATTGGGGTACACATTGAGTGGGTGTACTTGATTATACAGAACCCCTTCGTTATACTCCTGTATTTGCTACTAACTGAAATGATATAGTGTGCTATGACCTACCTCTAACACCCCCAAATTTCATGCACAAGCCTGGGCAGATGCAAACTTGCACATGTAATGTTTCTCTTGTGCTAATTTGCGCACCATAGCCTCGATTCAAAGACACATTCATCCGGACTTCCGTAGCTGTCTGTGAAAGTTTGGGTGGGTGTTAGTCTTTTTTTTGCTTTTTTTCGTTCATTTTTCATTCGTACGAACGTTCGAGAAAATGTGTATATGCGCTTTCGAGGAACAGAAGCAAATCGGATCATTTCCGCTAGTTCGGATCATTTTCCAAACAAAATCTGATATTTTTCGTTCGTTCAGATAACTTACGTTGTTGGGATGGGCTTACGTCTGATTCAGAGAGCTGATTTCCGACGGACCACCACCCTATAAATCCGTTTCATTTCCGATCCACTTACGGGACCTTTGAGGGCTCGGATTGCTATTGTTGAACATGTTTTGCGGCTATGTGGAGGAGTCTGCGCGCCTTTAGCACCAAGGCATTGCATGTATCAGCATGGCCGAGGCCATAAATTGTATAGCAATGCATACCTGAATCAATACATTTCATGTATGCCTTATAGATGCATTTTAATGCTGACCTTAATTAGTCCTTAGCATGTAAACATTTATTTTCCCACACATCCATATAATTGCTATATTTTTTTAGACTTATGTCCTTTGTGAATTATATTTGGATTGTTGAACTTAAATCTTAATTTGTTGTAGGAGTTATTGTTTTAGTCGGTTACCTTTGCTTTGTGTAATTATTTTATATTTGGTTGCAGGAACAGCAAGATGTGCCACTGACACAACATACAAGCAGTGTTTGGTCCAGCTATGTGATTCCTCAGTGTTCTTGCAGGGCATCCAGGGTCGTCCCATGATGCTTATATATTGCAGAGCTCCGGCTTATTTCGTCAGTTTAAGTCAGGAGGATTATCTGGTGGATGGCTACAGGGTAAGTTTGCTCACATTCCATCAATCCATTTTCACTGTATGGCAATGAATATAGTTGATGACTCATGTCTTAACCTATGGCTGTTTTTAGCCCTTGATGACATGTTAAACAATATTGTAGCTTAGAATGTGTATTTTATGTTAGTATTTTTAAATACTTTCAGGGGATTCTGGATATCTACTCCTGCCCTTGCTCCTGATGCCGTTCTTTGCCTGCAGAATGCGAGCCAGGGGTTCTCTAATCGGGCACTATGCAAAACCCGGGCCATGGTGGCGAGGGCCCTCTGGCTTTTGTAGTCCAGATTTAGGTGTTTGGACCATACAGGGAGGGGGGGGCACTGCAGTATGACCCCAACAAGGTTATACCAATATTTTAATTTACATTCTTTAACAGGGACCACACGTGCCAGAGTGGCACAACTGAGTGTCAGGGTCCTTCAGTTGGTGGGCGAGATGCAGGAGCTGTGCAACTCGTTGGGAACCACAGATGAAGAATAATGTTATGTGGCCTGCCATTGCTATGTATTTTGTTTTTTATAGTTGTAAAAATTAGAAATTTTCAAAATTTTTAAAAATTTTATATTTTATGATGGAATAAAAAAACAGATTACGGATTATGAGTGCTGGGTACAGTCCTAATCCAGATAGACATTAGTGGTATAAAAGGAACTGGCTTTACTGGAACAATAATGCAGTAAGAGAATGTCACATTACATGGTGCATAACACAGGCAGGAAAAAAGAGAGAGTAACTTAATGCACAGGAAATGCAAAACATCAGTAAGATGCATAGAGAAACTACAGCTAAGCATTCACCACAGTGCCATCTATTGTCATAGCTCATCATAGCTGTAAACTGCAGTAAATCTAGCAAAAGTTGTTTCTCCAACACCCCTTCCCAACAGATGAGGCTTAGTCTGTGAAACCTATCTTCCATCATACCCTCAGTAGGGATCCAGAAAGTGGAACTTCACATCACTGTGCTTGGTTCCAACTACATGTAAGGCATCCTTGAGTGGCCACTGGTCGATTTTCTGTCACCGATATCTCCGGCCCAGTTGGCATCCACATATATTGTCAGGATGCTTTCATCACTTGCTGGGAACTTTAGCTTGTAGTGTAAATCTATGGAATGACTCATTTTACAGGATTCCAGTCCATCTGACTTGGCATTGAAACCTACTGCATAGGATTCCAATAGCTGCTGCAATGTAAGGCCTTTCCCTATTGCTTTCCTGTTCTGAGGGTTAGCTGGTAGTGAATACAGGGGGGGTGGGAGCAGCTCAATCACTATTATTTATACAAAATTATTATTATTATTCAGGGCCTGGGAACTAATTTACCGCCCAGTTTAACCCTCTCATCAACTAAATATCAAGCAACAAACATGTCTAGCTGTGTGGAAAGACAGAGCTCATCAACTAAATATCAAGCAACAAACATGTCTAGCTGTGTGGAAAGACAGAGCTACTAGCTGGTAGTGGCATATCTTGGCTGTTTATCTCCTTCAGGTAGTTGGTTTCCATAGGTGATTTTACTGGTCATCTTTTGGTTCAGAAGAAAGCTGCCATCTTCATCTCTTTCAATCTGGATACCGAGGTAATTATGCTTTCAAGATCTTTGGTGTCAAAGTGTTTGTAGTATTTCGGTCTCATCTCCTTCTTACTCAAAACTTCATTTATTTTCATATTCCATGCTCTGGCACCTTGCTTTAGATTGTATACACCCCTCTGAAGTTTTCATACTAAGTCTGGCATTGTTGATCCCTGGTGATTGTTCCATGTAGTTGCCTTCTGTTAACTTGCAATGTAGAAATGCTGTTTTCACCTCGTAGTGTTTCACTTGCATTTTTCCTTGTAAAGGCTACTGTCAGCAAAGCCCTTATTGTAGCATGCTTAACTACTGGAGCAAAAGTTTCATCATAGTCCTCTCCATATTTTTGAGAATGTTCCTTGGCTACGAGTCTTGCTTTGTACTTCTCAACTGTGCCATATGCATTGTACTTTGCTGTAAAAGTCTATTTACAACCTATGGCTTTCCTTCCAGGTGGTAGTTCTGTAAGTGTCCATGTTTTACGTGCATGCATGGATTTTATCTCTTCCATTGCAGCAATTATCCATTTACTTGCTTCCCCCTTCTGAAAGCTGAGATATATCTTCCCAAGTTGCAGGTTCCTTGGTACTGGCAGTGCCTGCCTTGTATGAAAGATGTACAGGTAGTTTACCTCTATTTTCTCTCATTGAGCATCTTGGTTCTGTGTCTGAGCCTACTTGTGTCTGCTCTTCAGTACTGGTAGGTCCTGCGCTCACTTCAACTGTTTATTCTAAAGTTACAGATCATGGATGATCCGTGTCAGTTTTATTTTCTGTTCTTACTTCCTCAGTTGTCACCAAATTGTCTTTCAGATCTTCAACAAAAGTTACTCTGTTACTAATGGTAACCTTGTCTGTTTTGGTATTCGGGATTCTGTAACCCTTCAATATATCCAACAAAGACTCTGTTTTGGAGTTTAGTGCGTTTTTCCTCTGGAATGTAGATGAACACTTTGTAGACAATGGATCTTCATGGAAAATCAATATTTTTAAACATTATGTAATAAATGTATATATTTCTGTCTCTCACTCACTATGTATAATTCATTGCATTTTGACCAGTACTACTAGGGTCAAGTCATCCAGGCAGGATAAGATGTCTCTCACAAGCCCAGAGGCTCTTACAAACAGGTTTTCAAAACCGCTATCTGATTGCAAACATAGTCAAATAGTTAATACAGTTGAAAAATGTCCATCAAGTTCAACCAAGGGTTTTGGGGTAGGGGAAGGTATTTTTGTTTTTCTGTTTTTTGTTTTACTGATAACAGCTAATAGTAACTGTTAATGTTATTCTCTTCTAAATAAGCATCTAATCCTTTTTTGAAGCTGTCAGCAGTTGATGCTGTATCAAGTTTCTGTGGGAGGCTATTCCACAAATTTAAAGCTCTTATGGTAAAAATGATTGTTGCCCCCGGAGAATACATTTCTTTATTTCCAGTCGAGTGCTCCCTTATCTTTTTTCCTGAAATAGAGTTGCCCCATATTTTTTGTATTGCCCATTTTTATATTTATACAAGTGAATCATGTCCCCCCTCAGTCGTCTCCTCTCAAGACTAAACAGATTTAATTCTTGTAATCCTTCCTCATAACTAAGATCCTTCATTCCTCTTATTAGTTTGGTGGCTCTCATTTGCACCCTTTCCATAGTCAGCGTGTCCTTTCTATGAACGGGTGCCCAGAACTGGATGGCATATTCCAGGTGAGGGCACACCAGTGCCTTGTAAAGAGGAAGAATGACATCCCTATCCCGTGATTCCATGTCTCTTTTAATGCATGATGATATCTTGATGGCCTTGGAAGCAGCTGCTTAAAGTGGACCAACACCCAGGATTTTGACTATCCTGGGTTTTGGTCCACTTCGGTGGGGCACCCCGATCGGGGGTGCCCCGCTGTCTGAAATCCCCCCGAAAGCCCAGAAAAACTCACCTCACCACGCTCCCACGTGACCGCTCCAGCCAATCACAGCGCTCAGAGCCGCTGTGGTATGCGCGTCCAAGGCTGCTCTGAGCGCTGGAGGCCGCGTCTCGTGCTTTCCTCTAACATGGAGCGCGCCGGCGCCGGCCATTCACAAACGGCCGGCGCGGGTGCGCGCCCTGCTAGAGGAAAGCGCGAGACGCGGTCGCGGTTCGCGCATGCGTCGATGGAACGGGGCTGATGTAAGG
The DNA here is from genome assembly GCA_027917425.1 of Gastrophryne carolinensis. Lineage (NCBI taxonomy): Eukaryota > Metazoa > Chordata > Amphibia > Anura > Microhylidae > Gastrophryne > Gastrophryne carolinensis. The sequence continues at coordinate 223,388,538 of CM051234.1, forward strand.
TTTGTGGGCCTCCTGGGGGGTTCCTCCCCGCGGGACATCCCGATTTCGGATGCCCCGCGGGGAGGGATCTGATCGGTCCGGGAATCTTATAGATTCCTGGGCCGATCCCCCCTGGGTGTTGGTCCACTTTAACTGCATGCTGTTATTTAGCCTGTGATCTACCAGTACCCCCAGATCCTACTCAACAAGTGTTTCTTCCAGGTTTACTCCCCCGAGGACATATGTGGCCTTCAGGTTATTAGACCCCAAGTGCATAAATTTACATTTCTCTACATTGAACTTCATTTGCCAAGTGGAAGCACAGACACGCAAAGTGTCCACGACAGCTTGAAGCTTGTGAACATCTTCAATAGACTGGACTGTGCTACATATCTTTGTGTCATCTGCAAAAATAGAGACAGTGCATTTAATTCCATCTTCTATGTCCTTTATAAATACGTTTATTAACAGTGGGCCCAGCACTGAACCCTGGGGTACACCGCTTACAACCGGTAACCATTTAGAGTAGGAATCATTAAACACAACTCTCTGCACAAAATTCTTCAGTTTTTAATCCAGTTACAAACTGTATTTTTTTTAACCATGAAGACCTCAATTTACCCAATAAACATCTATGGGGGAAAGTGTCAAATGCTCTTGCAAAATCCATAAAAACTTTAACTACCGCCACTGCTCTGTCCAGGTTTTTACTCGCCTCCTTATAGAAGCCAATAAGGTTAGTCTGGCAGTTTCTGCCCTTAGTAAAACCATGCAAATTGTCACATAATATTATGGATAGTTACATATTCATGTATATGGTTCCTTAATAGCCCCTCAAGCAATTTCCCCACAATACTGTAGATGGTAAACTTACAGGTCTGTAACTGCCCTGAGAAGACCTAAAGCCCTTTTTAAAAATGGGCACCGCATTTGCCTTGTGCCAATCTTTTGGCACTATACCAGTTGTTAGTGAGTCTTTAAAGCTCAAGAACAGGGGTGATGACATAACTAAATTGAGTTTTTTAAGAACTTTTGGGTGAAGTCCATCTGGTCCTGCCGTCTCATTAGTGGCATCTCCTGTGTTGGCTCCTTGCTCCTCTCTTGTGTACACAGAGCTAAAGAATCCATTTAACAGCTCCTTCTTCTCTTCATGTCCACTGACCATTTCCCCATTATCATTAGTTAGGGCACCTACCTGTTCTGATTTAGTTTTCTTTGAATTTACATAATTAAAAAAAACATCTTTAGGGCTTGCTTTGCTTTCTTTGGCCACATCTCTTTCATTTTGTGCATTTGCCAACGTTATTTCTTTCTTACATGCTTTATTTACTAATTTATATTTTTCATGGGTTACGGCTGAGAGCTCAGCCTTGTAATTTTTAAATGCCTTTTTCTTGTTCTATATTGCCCTTTTAACCGCAGGTGTCAGCCATGGGGGGTTTAATTTTAGTTGCTTATATTTATTACCCATAGGAATACATTCTGCAATGTTGGTATTTACAATAAATGCACTTCTATTTGGCATCTGTATCCTTATTCCTCAACAGATGTTTCCAGTCTATGTCCTGGGGTGCAGCTCTGGCAGCTCTGAGCCTGGGAAAGTTGGCATTTCTTCCCAGACAGAAAATCTTTCTTACAGTTTATGTTAAATACAACTATATTGTAGTCACTGTTACCAAAAGTTTCACAGACTGTTACCGTCCCTATCAGGTCATCATTTTTGATGCTACCAGTGCATCACCATTAGTGCCTCCACAAACTGATCCATATAGTTATCTTGTAGCAAGCAGAACCATGTCTCCAGTATACCTCGATAGTTGGAGTCCCCCATCACCACCACTGTACCAGCCTGTGACACCCACTCTTTTTATGCAGCTGGCCCTCTATTTCCTCAGTTATGTTTGGAGGTCTATAGATTTGTATTTTAACATTGTTTACATTGCTTGCACAATCATCCTCATTCTCACAATCTTCTGCTAGTGTCCTCTCATTAATATATGCTTTGAATTCTTGCTTTACATTAAGATACGCTGCTCCCCCTTTCCTTTTTGCTCTGTCTCTGTCGAAAGAGAGCAAAACCTTGATTGACAGTCCTGTCATGTGTGGAATCCAGCCATGTCTCAACCACACCAATAACATCACTATTTTCTTCCAGTACCAGAGCCTCAAGTTGCCCCACTTTACCAGGCTTCTGGCATTTGTGAACATACACTTTAAGTCCCTATTTCATTTGACACATTGAGCTTTAGTATTAGCTTCTGCAGTAATGCATCCACCTAATTTTTTACTGCAGGTTTGAAACACATGGATCTCCATAACCATCAAAGCAGTCCTCCCCCCTTTAACTCCCCCCCACCATCATATGCTGTCCCCTAAGTAACCTGTCTTCCACTTTGTTTTCTTGCCCCCTCATCTCTAGTTTAAATACCCCTCCACCCCTTCTAGTATCCTCTTACCCAGCACAGCAGCCCCCCTGCCAATCAGGTGCAAATTATCGGTAGAATACATATTGTACACCAATGAAAAGTCAGCCCAATGCTTTAGGAACCAGAATCCTTCTGCCATGTACTAGGGCCAGGGAGCCATGCATTTAACTCTCTAAGCTTCCACTGTTGTTTATGTGTAGCACATGGTACAGGCAGTATCCCAGAGAATACAACCTTGGAGGTCCTTCTCTTCAACTTGGTGCCCAATTCCTTAAATGTATTCTTAAGAATCCTCCAGCTCCCATAAATTTTGTCATTGGTCCCCACGTGGAACATGACAGCTGGGTCATCCTCAGCCCCTCCCAGTAATTTTTCCACCTTTTCCACCACATGCCAAACCCTGGCACCAGGGAGACAGCAAACCATTTGGTTGCAGTCATGGTAACAAATTATTCTCAGTCTACCTATATTAATTGAATTCCCTATTGTCACTAACTATCTAGTCTTATCTGCAGTGCCAACCACCCGCTCACTTGCTGGGCTGTCCTTCCGGCTGTTGGGGAGAGCAGTATCTTGTAGGGCTGCCATTTCTGTGACTGACACTCTTGCATCATTACCCAACTTTTGCTAGCGTGCACTTACACTGGTATGGCCTTCCTTTTCTGTGCACCCTTTCTACTCCCTCTATCTACATTTACCCAGCTACTCATCTGCTCCTCCTGACTCATTACTTTGCCCTCTGTTTCTACCCCACTTAATGCCTGCTCAGTGAGCAGCATGCCCTATTCCATATTGCCGATCTCCCTCAGTGTTGCATTTTGATCTCCGGATCTCTAACCTGAGCTTCCAAGGTTGCAATATGCTCACATTTAACAAAGTGTTATTCACCCTGGAACTGCTGCTCCTGAAGAAAACCAATGTTGCTAACCACTATCCCAGTTACAAAAACAGCAGTAAAAACACAATTTTAGTGCTTACAGCTGCAGCACCTTTGGCTTATTTTAGCTCTATAACACTTAGGCAACAAACACTTAAACACTTAAAGCCCCCCAATATTAAGTCCCTTAATGAAAAGTCCCCTCACATAATATAACCTCACTTGAAAATACATCCAGAACTCACAAAAGCTCCTACACTTGCTTTAAAACAATCTTATTTATAGCAAAGCAATACTTCCCTACACCAGTGTCAGTCTTGGCTATTGATAGAAAGTATTCTGCCCTAAACCATCAACAAACAACCAGTCTATAAAGTTATAAAAAATCCTAAAACCAAAGCCATAATTAGCATGACCATACCAAGATGTATGGGTGACTATCAGGGTCAGGAATCAGATAAAAGGGTAGAAGGGGTATTTATCAAGTCAAAGAGTTGATGGATCGCTGTGTAGTGGCCTCAGCCAACCGCATCAAAGTCCACACTAGGAAAACCAGTTTTGAAGTCTTCAGAGGGAGATTGGATATTTAAAGTGGACCAACACCCAGGGGGGATTGGCCCGGAAATCTATAAGATTCCCGGACCGATCAGATCCCTCCCCGCGGGGCATCCGAAATCGGGATGTCCCGCGGGGAGGAACCCCCCAGGAGGCCCACAATCCTCACCTTACCGGCGATCCAACGGCGCATGCGCGAGACGCGGCCGCGTCTCTCGCTTCCCTCTAGCAGGGCGCGCTCCCGCGCCGGCCGTTTTGTGAATGGCCGGCGCAGGCGCGCTCCCTGTTAGAGGGAAGCGAGAGACGCAGCCAATGACAGCGCTCTGGTATGCGCGTCCAAGCGGCTTTGGACGCGCATACCAGAGCTGCTCTGAGCGCTGTCATTGGCCGGACGAGGTCACGTGGGAGCGGGGAGAGGTGAGTTTTTGCGGCGATCGGGGGGGTTTCAGACAGCGGGGCACCCCCGATCGGGGTGCCCCACCTAAGTGGACCAACACCCAGGATAGTCAAAATCCTGGGTGTTGGTCCACTTTAAGCAGAACAGTTCTGATATAGAGGGAGGAGAGCCCTAGGAGAAAGAAGACCACTGAAAACAGCCAGGGAGAGGAGGCTCAAGTCAGCTTGCAGGGAGAGCTGGTAGCCCACCAGATGATTAGAAAACAGGGTTCCCCTGTCAGGAGGATACATATATCGTTGTCAAGCCTTCCTTGAATGCTCTTAAGTGTGCATTAACCACATTATATTCATATGCCTGACATATTGCTCTCAGTACCTTCTTGTTTATGTAAGATTTGATTGTACAGTATCTTGTATTAATGTACCCCAATATAAGTCTTTAGTTACCTTTTGTCTCAGTGACTCTTTGGAATGCTAGATGTCTAAAAGTTCCTACAATATTTTGCATTTACCCATTCCGTTACTACTGGCTGGTAATTAAAAAAAAAAAAAAAAAAAATATATATATATATATATATATATATATATATATATATATATATAGACACACACAATTTACATATTTTATCTGAGCTTGATAAATATATATATATATATATATATATATATATATATATATATATGCATATATATATTATTTTACATATTTAGCTTAGCCAGGCACAAGTTATTATTGTATTAATCATTGATATTTTTATTAATGTTTTTCTAATAATAACAGTTTGCAAATTTGGCCATATTGGTTATGATAAATTGCCATCTAGGATGCCATCTTTGCACCCAAAAACTCTCAGGTGTTTTCGAAGCTCTATTCCATTCAGATTAAAGTACTCTTGTATTTTGTGTCCTGTAGATTCCCCTCCATTGTCACTTCACAGTATGAGAGGTTTCCTTTGAAACTTAGTTACGGGCAGTCTGATTCATTAATAACGCCAGGTATCGGCAGTTGAGAGTCTGCACAGGGGTGCTTAGAGCGACCACTAGTAGTCGATGTAAGTGGCTATTGGGCGCTGTAACAGAGCGCCCCAGTCGCTCTAGTAACCTGGCCATCATTGATGAATGAGATGTATGTTGGTCGCTGTAACAACAGAATTACGCTGCAGGGAGCGAAAGGTAGCAACTGCTCAGAGTGAGTTACACCATATTCATTAAAAAAAAAAAAAAACACACAGCGTCGGCGCTCAAAACTGGTTCGCTATAGCATAAACCGCCAGACGCTGTGTGATTAAAGTCTGTTTTTGAACACATATCCACCAGTAACAAAGCAAAAACACATGGAATTACATTGTTGTAACATTGTAACATTAATTCTTCATGGTCTGCCAGACCTGTAATGACAATTCTGCATATAAATATAAAAAATCTAAAAATGACTTTTTCTAGCCCAGGAGAGGTCACGCAATAATTTGAGAGAAAAAAAATATAAAAAAAAAAAAAGACCTAGTTTAAGGAGAATAAACGAAACATCCATTGAAATGTATGGGAGAGCGACAGGTAGTGACAGGTCTTACATGGTGCTCTGGAAGCTAGAGCTCCGGCGCTATACGCTGAGATGCCTGAAATGAAGAATCGTACACTACATGGTGCTGTTCCAGTCGCTCACAAGATTCGCTTTCATACATGTGGTATTGCGTACAGCACCCGGCGTTCAGCAGACGCTGCCTGACACTACGAAGCACTACCTGGCACTAGAGCTTCATGAATAAACCCCATAGTTATATAGTTAATACGGTTGAAAAAAGACATATGTCCATCAAGTTCACCCAAGGGTGTTGGGTTAGGGGAAGTTATTTTTTATTTTATTTTAGAGGTGGAAGCATTTTATTTTTTTGTTCTTTTACTGATAACCGCTAATAGTAACTGTTAATGTTATTTTCTTCTAAATATTTTCGATGCCGGCATGGTGGGAGCGGGCAGGCCGGCTACGCTGTCAGCCTGCCCGCTCCCACCATGCCGGCATTTTTTTTTAAGCAAAAATGCCGGCATGGTGGGAGCGGGCAGGCCGGCTACGCTGTCAGCGGGCGGCGGAAACTCAAGGCTCCTGCAGCTCGTCTTTGTACTTTGTACAACACAGGAAGTGAATAGACAGAGGGCCCAAATGAGAGGTGCAAACTGCTTTATATGGCAGGTAGGCCATGGAGGCCAACCACACGATACGTGTCTGACGCCACATAAGCTTCCGGCTTTTGCAGGGGCACACATGCTGGAGAACAGGTGAAAGGCAGGTGAAAGATGGTGCCTGCACTATTTACCCTAAAGGAGGAAATCTATATCATGTGGACATGGTGACACTGGTTCGCGGGCCAGAGTGCAACCCTGGTACAAACAGGCAAAGGCTACTATTAAGGAGTATGTTGCACTCTACATGCATGCAATTGGGCAGCAAGCTGTATTCACGAACTTGGGAAGCAAGCTGCATGTATACTTGCACTAAGGCTGCACTCAGCATGCATTCCCTTGGGCTGCAATCTGCAGGCATGCATGCATGCATAGACAAACCTTAGTGCATCCAGGCAGGGCGACACACACACAAGCGAAACACTGTCCTTTGTTTGCTTTGTCCATAGTTGATGATCTTGAAGAAATATGACCACCTGCCCAACACATTCAGCAAGAGGATGTGGGCAACCTGCATGACCAAAAGAATACATTCCAAGACTCAGACATGGTATTTACCTGGGCAGATAATGAAACGTTGGTCTGACCTGAAGAGGCACAAAATTAAAGGGGTGGTGAAGGTGGTCATTATCCGAGTAAGTCACTAGTCATATACACAGCTGGGTGCATGATCAGTTCAATGTTTGTAACTTAGAACTTGTATGTTTCCTTGGGATTTGCTGATGTAGGTGACATGTGGGAGCGTATACATCATGTGCAGTGATGGAAAAGATGCCGGCAAACCAAACCACAATGTCCCTACACACCCAGGTAGAGGCAATATCTGGCATGCAGAGGGACTCAGCCACGCAGATTGCTCACATCCTCTGCTCACACTCGTCTCCATGGCTGGACTATGAGACACAGTGAGCCAATCGGTGGAAGAAGACAAGCAGGGGCTAAATGTGTTGGGCAGGAAGCAAGATTAGCCCTCCGATTGGATCCACAGCCCAGCAAGCTTAAACTAAGGGAAACACAGATTTGCAAACACATCAAACAAAAACATGGTGGGCCAGATGGGCAGATCAGCCAAGACTATACTTTTCTTAACAAAACATTTCTGGACAGGTTTTGCCTCTCTAGTTACATTAACAATAGCACTACAAAAAATAGGCCTGGCGCTCAACAGCACAAAGACTTAAGTTAATGTGAGAAGTGGGTGTTTACAAGGGGACATAAAAAATGAATTGAACATCTTTAACAAACTAGATGACAAGGAAAGGACATTGGAAGAGGACCGGGGAAGGGACATTGGAAGGCCAAAGAAGCAACATCCAACAGGACATAGCTCCCCAAACAGGGAGTCAGAAGGGTAAGTGCAGTTAAGCAGCATTACTCCAGACATACTGGTGACAAAAGACAAACACAATGCACAAACAGGGAGAAAAAACAAGAGGCAAACACAGAAAAGATACAACTGTGGGTATGGTGGGGGACAACCTAAAAACAAGAAAACAATAGGGGACCAGGAGGTAAGTACATCCTGGCCATCATAACACATTTCAAGTCACACAAGCTAAAGGGAGTGAGAGGAAGGACCAAATGAGCACATGAAACAGACCACAAAGAGCAAGAGACGACCAAACACATTTGTTAAACTGGGTTGTACGCCTAACACACTTGGAGTGAGCAAAATATGCTACACATTTGTGTGGTGCCGACAAAGCAAAGAGGGAGTTCAGCCCAACAACAGGAAGAGTGTGGGTCAGTAAGGTAAGGGAAATGTAGTATAGGGTCACACAAAAATCCCACAAGCCAAGCAACTAATGAGTAAAATGTAAGGAGTAAAAAGAAGAAAGGAGTAACAAAGGGAACACACAACACACACAGGACAGAACTCCCCAGAAAAAGAAGGACCTGCCTTTTTGCAGGGTCACCAGGTTCAGAATCGAGCCCTTTGTATGCACTTTAAATTACTGTTTTGTTCCTTTTTAGTAGTTTTAGGTGACCGACAACCATCATGTACCTCCCAGGTGGTTCTAAAAGGGACAGTCAAGACTGCTCATGTTTCAATTCCCACCCGCATCCTGCCATCCTCCCCTAGCACTGAAGCAGGGTGGGGGTTACATACCCGCAATCTAAAGCCAAAGTTAGATTGCAGCACCATGCACCAACTACTCTGCCGCCTAATACAACTGGCAGGGCATTCCTTGCTGTATGCGCAGTCCTACCTCCCTATTCACTTGACTGGGTGAATGGGAGATTGCACAGTGCAGGTCTCAGGCTGCCATTGATCGGCCATTGACACTGGATTGCAGATGAGGCCTTTTTATATGTAACCCCCCCCCCTGCTATTTGCCATTAAGTGGTACTTAATGACAAAAAGGTTGGGAAACCCTGCTCTAGATCTCCCCCCCCCCCCCCCACTAATCTAACTATTTGTCCTGTTTCCTACATCTATATTACTTTTCCATGAGCAAAGCATAATCACTCTATAATATTACCAACGTGCCATTGACTGACATTAAATTATTAGGTCATTTTTCACCCAAGACAGGCACAAGTGCTAATGTTTTGTTGTGCATTTGTGGGTTATTATTTTGTTATTACACAGCACACAAAATGGGGATTTAATCATTCTGCATTGTTTGTTTTGTACACATAATTACACAGTTACACTCAAAGTCATTTGCAGTCACAGCAAGACATTATCTTATGGCGCTCGGATGGTAATGCGTAACTTTCTGCTGAATTCCCAAAGCCTAAGCTCTCCAGCAGCTTTATTAATAAACAACCATTTATTTATTCCCACAGTGAACATGCATCGCTTGAATAAAATAGGAAGCCATTTCCCATACTTTTTAAAATTTTGCCTTTAAAATTGAAATACATGTAATGAATTGTACTTCAAGGTTATTGGAAGACAATTTAAAAAAGTTAATTAACTTTTTTTTTTAAATTGGGATTTTTGAAAACTTTTTTATTGTTTCGCTAAGTCATTTAAATGTCAGATTTCGCCTTGTTTTACCAGCTCAAAAATCACCTGTAGGCATCTTTATTTCAATTACTAAGAAATTTCTTGAATTTTTTTTTAACATAGTTTAAAGATTTTCTTTATTAAATATTGCATCTGTTGCCTTGCCCGTCAAAAAAAAAAAAATTACTTCTGTTTGCAAACCATATATGCGCATTACCCCTATTCAGTCTTTTTTTGTTTTACAGAACGTGTATTGGTATTGCATATGCTTCTTATATTCTTATATAGGACGAGGTATAAAATAATGTAGGCATCTGTATATTCACTGTATATAAAATATAGGAGGTACTTATTAGACTTGTATGACTTGATCACGAATGTATAGCTTTGAGCTGCTACTTTAAGAGATTGCCCAATCAAAAACAAAAAAACATATATACTCACCCTTTGTCCTCTGCTGCTCCTCCATGCAGATCTGGTGTGTATGCAAAGCTCCTCTGCCCAGCATCAGCATTTCATACTTACCAAGGGCAGGGTTTCAGCGATTTCAACTCCCAGCGCAGCAGACTCGCATGGTGGCATCTGCAGGGCCTTGTTTACACCCCAACTCGCCTACTTTATTCATTTCAGTAGAGGGCAGTGTGCCGGGGGGGGGGGGGGGTTGGTACTCCCCCTCCCTTACAATATATGGAGTAGGTGCATTAGGTTCAGTGAAGCCAGCCTGCTATTGCACCTGTTCCACTGGCATCTGTAATGATGAGGGGCATGATTGCAAGCAGCAAAATGAACATGCTGGACCATTAGCCTTATATTGGGGTGCTAATGCTGCTAAATGCTAAACCTGCATCCCATTAAGCTTTATGTTTAGACACAAAATCGAAAGAAATTTTTTTTTACTAATTTCCCAAAAAATTACCTGTATCTTTGATGATGATTTTTTACAGGTGAGGTAAATAATCTTTCCAATGTGATAAGGTTTTTTTTTTTTAAGTTTGGAAATGACAGCACCCTATGGGCTATGCTAAAGAAACTTTGCCAAACTTTTCTACATAGCCCATAGGGTGCTGGTATTTCCAAACTTTAAGAAACACCTTACTTAATTGGAAAAATGATATACCTCTCCAGTTAAATTGCCTTATTATAGGCACAGGTCATTTGGGGGGAGGGTTATTTTTTTTACTCTTTTTACGGAGATTCAGGTTGCAATCCACACCACAGGGCACACTGCAAGTCACACTGGCTTCACCAAATTAACATTATTATTATTATTATTATTTTTATTAATAATGTTTATTTATATAGCGCCATCATCTTCCGTATTGCTTTACAAAGTATGATTACAGACAAGGTAAAACATATAGTACATGAAACAATACAAAACTAGATGCCACGAGGTTGAAACCAAGTGTTGTGAGCACTGGAGACAATAGGAAAGAGAGCCCTGCCAGTGCGAGCTTACAGTCTAAAGGATGGGGGTGGAGACAAAAGGTAGGTATCACAAATATGACCCCCTATTACCCCACTTCATCAAAAGGGTCAAAATGAGTTTTGACTTTAAAGTACCAGCCTAGCCAACCTAAATACACACAAATATATATATATATATATATATATATATATATATATATATATATATATATATACTGTATATACTCGAGTATAGGTCGACCTGAATATAAGCCGAGGCACCTAATTTTACCACAAAAAACTGGAAAAAGTTATTGACTCGAGTATAAGCCTAGGGTGTTGGAGGGTAGCGGAGGATGCAGCCGCCAGCGCACTCAGATCCACTAGCCTTAGACGAGCTATTAGACGAAGGGGCAGGAGCGGACCTGAGCGTGCCGACTGAACCAGAGGCATTAGCCCCAGCCTGTGCCTGTCCCAATGGGCAATGCCCCAGCTATTCTACAAAACTGCCAGCCACAGTCATGGTATTAGCCCCAGTCTGTGCCTGTCCCATTGGGAATGCCCCTGTCATTCCAGAATTAAACACTGCCAGTCATGGCATTAGCCCCAGCCTGTGCCCTGTCCCATTGGGAATGCCCCTGTCATTCCAGAATTAAACACTGCCAGTCATGGCATTAGCCCCAGTTTGTGCCCTGTCCCATTGGGAATGCCCCTGTCATTCCAGAATTAAACACTGCCAGTCATGGCATTAGCCCCAGCCTGTGCCCTGTCCCATTGGGAATGCCCCTGTCATTCCAGAATTAAACACTGGCAGTCATGGCATTAGCCCCAGTTTGTGCCCTGTCCCAATGGCCAATGCCCCTTCCATTGTAAAATAAAACAATGTGGTCATGGCCACAGCAATGACCCCCCAGTATAGTGTCACCCCCTCACACAGCCGCTGGCAGCCTGCCCTCCCGATGCCCAGTCATATTGGAATGGCAGCCTGTGACGGGCAATGAGCAGTATGAGGGAAGCAGCTGCCAATATTACCTGGGCTGGAGCGGGCATGGTCATACGCACACACGGACACTGCAGCCTCCACCCTGTCCTCGTGACTGCAGCACAGCCGCTGGCAGCCTGCCCTCCCGATGCCCAGTCATATTGGAATGGTAGCCTGTGACGGGCATGATGCTGCCAATGAGCAGTGCGAGGGAAGCAGCTGCCAATATTACCTGGGCTGGAGCGGGCATGGTCACACGCACACACGGACACTGCAGCCTCCACCCTGTCCTCGTGACTGCAGCACGAGGACCCCCCCCTTACCTGTTGTTGCGCGCTGGCCACCTCCGTTCCCTCTGCCTCCGCCGCCGCCGCATCCTCCTCCACCTCCGCCGCCGCTGCCGCCTCCTCCTCCTCCGCCACCGCCGCCTCCTCCGCCGCCGCTGCTCTCACAAACGCGCAGGCACTTCCTGGTTGTTGCGCGCCGGTTGGTGGGCGGGCCCCATGTGGTCGGCGTCCAATAGAAACAATGGACGCCTCCCACCAACCTGCGCGCAACAGCCAGTAAGTGTCAGTGTGTGTGAGAGCGGCCATTGAGTATAAGCCGAGGCGGCTTTTTTCAGCCCAAAAAGTGGGCTGAAAAACTCGGCTTATACTCGAGTGTATACGGTATATATATATATATATATATATATATATATTCTATGAACTCTCTCCAACCTGCAAGTTTTAAATAAAGCGTGTCAGGCAAATCCACTTACAGCATCTTAAATTGATTTTGCAGTTATCTGCTCATATCTCTGTGGATATAGTCTAACAAGTGCAGGACCTTTTACAGTATTACTGTTACTCTGCAGTTATGTATCACGAGAGTTACTTGCTATGATTTGCTATTATCTTTTATTTGTATAGAGTCAGTTGGGCAATAAAACCAAATGCCTGATTGCTTCTTTTAGTTTTCAAATAATTTAGCAAGAATTCTTGAAAATAAATGTATACATGTTCTGTGATTAACCTTAAGATACAACATTATCTCCTAGGAAATACAATAATGTCACTTTTTGATGTTCTTTGCTTAAATGGCTTACTTTACTTTAGATTTAGCCCCATTCATATTGAAATCAAAGGTAATGGTTTATCTCTGCGGATGAAAGCTGACAGTAGCAAATCTGTTTTATAACCTTAGGATGGAGGCTGAAAAGAGCACAAAATAACTTAAAAATAAGCATAAGAAAAGTAAAGAAAAAATTGTGAAAGAGGCATATGCAGATATAGCTTGTGAAATTAAACACAAATGAAATGAAAAACATTATTCAACAGAAACAAGGAAGCTCAAGCTGTAATATTTTGGTTCACCTTAAAGTGGACCAACACCCAGGATTTTGACTATCCTGGGTCTTGGTCCACTTCGGTGGGGCACCCCCGATCGAGGTGCCCTGCTGTGTGAAACCCCCCGATCACCCTAAAAACTCACCTCTCCCCTCTCCCAGCGCCGACGGACAAGCGATTTGACAGCCGCTTGTCCGTGGCTCCTCCGCCGCCGCCTCCCGCGCGTCCCTCTTGACGCGCGCGCCCCCGCGCCGGCCATTCACAGACGGCCGGCGCGGGGGCGCACACGCCTAGAGGGGCGCGAGGGAGGGAGAAACTAAGGTAAGGGGGTTTGGGGGTTTTGGGGGGTTTCACCCCGCGGGACATCCCGATCTCGGATGTCCCGCGGGGAGGGAGGTGATCGGCCCGGGAATCTTATAGATTCCCGGGCCGATCACCCGAGGGTGATGGTCCACTTTAACCTGTTCAACTCGTGCAGCCTATCAGACACTCCACTACTCAGCTTTAAGGTGACCAATGCTACATGCAATGTACTATACTTAGACCTAAGATCTCCTGAAGTAGTGGTCCATGTGGGTACAGTAGTTTGTGGGCCTATTGCATGGGGGACCACTGCAACGGATGAGATAGGTAGCTTGTCCCGATTTTTGTTGTTTTTTTGAGTGGATAAATTGCTCTGTCTAAATGCACTCATGCATAAATCAAAACAACAGCCATTTTTCCAAAATGAGTGTTGCTACCTGTGCAGGCGACATCCCAATTGTCTGTGTCCCCCCTGTGCAGTAATGCCCACTAAATGGAGATTTCCATGACAGCCAATCACTACGGAGTTGAGGGTAAAGTTTATTTTTATGTTTATTAATTAATTACTATATCTATAATATCTATATATAATATATCTATTTTTTAAAAAAGCTGCACTAGGGCACTTTATATGGATCTGTTTGGCATATGTGTTCCAGGAATAAGGGTGAAATCTCATTGAAATCTACTTAACTTTATACTAGTGCTCATCATTCCACATAATTATTTAGCAAGCACGCGTATTTTGGTGTGGTCCCCCAGTCTGTATGTTTGTTTTTTAATTTTCTGATGTTGTTCTGCAGATGTGTGTTTAGTTGGAAACAAGGACAGATTATAGACAGGGTGCAAGTACCTCCACCATTTGCCATCCAAGAGGGGCTCCATTGTCACTGTGACTATGATCAGGATGCCCCAAAAAATCCCTATGTCCACCAAAATCTCCCCCCTGCCCTGTAGCATACTGGTCCCCCACACCTTCCACACACCCTTCACAGCCTACCAGAACCTGCACCTTCCAACCCCACATCATACACATGCTCACAACTTCTGTTCCTCCAAAGCAGCAGCCTGCATCTTCTTTCTTCCCGACCCGTAACCCGAAGCCGTAATAGTGTCTTGCACCTTCTCCCCCACCGCAGCATACATGCACCCCACATCCTCCAGGCCCCCTACAGCATGCCAACACCTGCACCTCCGTTGCATACCTTGTGCCCCTCCACAGTAGCAGCTTATCTGCACTCTCACCTCCCCCCCTACCCAGCTGCTGACCCTAATTCATTATTTAACCCACCCAGTTCACAGGTAGTCACAGACTGCAGTGGTAATAAAGATCAGCTTTTAGTTGTCACAGGCAAACACACAGTCCTTATAATGCAACAGCTCTATGTCAAGGTTAGAGCACACATAAGAATTCTTCCTTCTCATTTAACCTATCCATACATGGGCTGCCCTAATTACAGCGGCCGGGAGCAATGGGGGTTACAGTAGGTGCCTTGCTCAAGAACATGTCAGTCATGTCCCATGGCCAGGTTTCGAGCCTGCAACCCCCCCCCCCCCCAGTCACACGTTCGCTCCCTTACCTCTAGCCCACAATTGCCCCTTCAACAGCTCTCTGTATGTCACTGTACTCTCACGATCGACCGATAAACTTTTAACACCACTCAGTGGTTATTTAATAGTTTAGTTCCATTTTATTCACTTGTTAGCAAGACATCAGCTAACATCACATCCACAAAAGAAAGCAGACTTTAACTTCAATTCAAGGAAAAGGTCTAGGCACATCTAGCATCGAATTAATCCAAATCAGGCTCAGGGTTCACAGTTCACAGTAATAATGGGAGCAATATAGACATAACCCCCCCCTACTTTGATGGAACTATTCTCTCCCGATCAACTTTTAAAGGTAAGGGATCATGCAGAAGGGAGACCTTCTCCACCTTAGGACTATGGTTTACATGGTTCAGTTCCAGTTTCGCTGCAGACAGCAAAATGCCCAGGGCCAATGCTCCCAACCGGGTTCTAGATCTTCCCGGGGCTTAAAGGTTTCTAACAGGGGCAGCCACACCCTACCAGAGCCTCAGACACCTCTCGCAGGCCTTGCACACTACCAGTTCCCTATGGCTCAGCATCCATGCCAAAGGCATCTGTGGGGCACTCTAGCTCTCCCAACCAGGTCCTCTCCAGGCATCCCCAAACCCTTGCACACCAAAGCAGTATGTGCTCCTGTGTTGTTTTCTCTGTTCCCACCACTCCCCCAGATTGGCGCAAAACTGGGCTTTTAGGGGGGTGACCTACCCAGTGACCTATCATAGGCTCCACCAAGTATACCCCCAGTATATATATGGAGACTCCACTCACCATATATTGCCAGGGCTTAACTCCACTTTCTTTCCTCTAGCCTTAAGTCTAAATCTATTCTCTTCTTATGGGGAACCCCACCCCTTCTCTGGCACCCACTTGTTCCCTTTTTATAAGGTAGCTCTTCCCATTCCTGCTCCCACCAGAGCAAGCACTGCTAAGCAAGGCTACCCACCTCCTAATGTGGACCCGGGACTGCAGAGGGACATACCAAACTGGGAAGAGATGGGGAATTCCAGCCCTCAGTGTCAGGATCACAGCATCTTAATGGCATGGTGAAGGCCCTGCAGCATCAGGCCAGAAGGATCACCAGAATGGAATAGAATGGAGACTTCACATCCTTAGCCAAGGTAAGTACACTCCTTGTCTCACCCTTTCAGGCCTGATAGAACAGCCTATGCCCTCCCCTACTAAGCTTTTCTGCTCCAGAGATCCTGGATGGATCCACTGAGGATGGCACGTGGCCCTCCCAAAAGACTGCAACTGATCCTGATTCCTGGAGCACCCAGCATCAGGGTGTACAGCTTCCCTATTTGGAGTGGACGTGAAAGGCCACACCTCCCTCCCTATGTGGAGCACCAAAAAATGTATATATGCAAAAGTATATCCTCAAAATATTCAATTTTATTAATGCGTAGCTATTCATAAAAAACATATAAAACAGATATACAACACAAGACATTTAAAAACAAGGCAAACCCCTCTTCATATCATCAACAATAAATTTAAATCTCATAATCCAAATAATCAGTATAGTATAGAAAGTGCGTGTGCTGTGTACCCACTATATGGATTAAATAAACATATTTACAATAATATTATCAATATCATTCATTTTCATGGGTCTGTATGTGTCT
Organism: Gastrophryne carolinensis; assembly: GCA_027917425.1. Lineage (NCBI taxonomy): Eukaryota > Metazoa > Chordata > Amphibia > Anura > Microhylidae > Gastrophryne > Gastrophryne carolinensis. The sequence goes on from CM051234.1 coordinate 223,405,140, forward strand.
ATACAGACACATACATATCCACAAGTGATTGTGGCGGCACAATGAACAAATAAATAAATAAATACAAAAATTATTGAATAAATAAATAAATGCAACCACCTATGTGCTATACAACAATCAATATATGAAAAAATAAATAAAGTGTAAAAATTTGTACCAAATAAATAAATAATCGTGACAAAATTTAAATGTGCTATATAAATGAATAATATAAAGATATAAAAAACTAAACACACAATAATAACAATATAATCCCTATTGCCACATTAATACCACTGTGTAAAGTGCCAAGTGATAACCTATCCTCTGTATCTACATCTCATTATCCAACACAATATAACAAGTGGTCATATGGAAACCTAAACACAATAAAACACTGTGTCAGCAAGTTCAAAAATGATACTACCAGAATACACACAGAGCCACAGCAACACCTGTGAAGAGGGGGATCGCACAGAAAACACCCACGCGCCCGCTGCTACCCGTGCGGCTTCAGAGGGTGAGGGTGAATAATCAATGAACTCATGTGTTTATATAGCTATCCCTACCTGTGCATCCTCTCGTGTCCAAACGCGTCCATCCTCTCGTCCCGCCCTTCCAGCACGTGCAAACCAAGGAAGTAAACCTCGCATCTGACCCTGGTGACGATAATGACGTCACCTGTTCCCCTCTCACGTGACATCGTCACCTGACCATGTAGAACTGTCAACATAAAAGCCTAGCACCGCAACGCTGAGATGAAAGCATCCTGTTGTCAAACTAAGCCGCCGCATCAGATGCCCTGACATGCGGTCACGACAAACAGCGCTGCCGAGCGCAAGGTTGAAAAGTAGCTGAACGTAGGAAGGGAGAAAGGGAGAGAGGGAGGCGAGGGTGGGAAGAAAGGGAAGGCATGAGAGGGTACAGGGCGCGCCATGCACAGTGGGGCAATAAAACATACAGTTATCACAATCCCAATATATGAAGCCGTAATCTAATTATCTACAGACAACATCTTATAATGGCACGTATATATATATATATATATGACCTAACCCCTAAAGGGTATCTAAAGTAAATCTATTTCAAAGTAGCGGGGACAATATCCTAATATACTGATAATCAAAAAAGTGTCCAAAGTGAACATCCAAAATAAACAGCCAGAGAGTCTTGTATAGCATGTATAAACAGCCCAAATGAACAAACAAACAGCCACCAATGGCCATGACCATCTCCATACTGTTTTCATTACTATAATTGATACAGAGCTACCTATCTACATGCACAGCTCATATACATGAAGCCAGCAACAATAACTATCTACAGATAAATACACAAAATATACAATATATACAAAATATGCCCAGTCACTAGACCTCTGAAATTGTCAATCAATGACTGATCCTGTGGTCCCTTTTATTGGTATATATTAACCCTAATTACTCTATAGAGGTGTGTATGTCTTTCTTCTGGGGTCCATATAATCTCCTGCTTGTCTTTATTTTCATGATTGGAGTGAACAAATTGTTCCCGATCCTGGTTGGCTCGTGTGTTCCCCTCTTCAAAGGCTGTATGTTATCCCACAGATGTCTATCAACCAATCCTGAAAAAGGCACTGTGAATGGTGTTCCAGAAGGAACGTGTACACCTGAAAGTGTAAAAAAAATGTGGAAAAAAATGGAAGAAAGTGAAAAAATGAAAAAAGTGAAAAAAGTGAACATGATGAATCAAAAAGACTAAGTGAATATAATAAAAACATATCCATAGACTAGAAAACATGTTGCGAAGGAGTATATATAAATAATAACTCCATACAATACAAAAAATATGCTCACGGCACCCTAGAGCCGTGACTGTGGTGACCTAAAAACCCCATGTGCAGCAATGTGCAACAATATCCAACGTGCAATACACTCATATGGTGTATGTGAGTCAACGTCCAAACACAATCTGGTGCTAAATGCCCATAACTGTATCTGGCTTGTTTTTCCCACATACCCAGTGAACCAACACCCCTCAACCCACCTTGTGCTATTATAATCTTGATATTAATGTGGGATATATCAATATCAATATGAAACAATATATATGATGTGAAAGATCCACACAAAAAAAAAAAATTTCTATCACCCAAAGAACAAAAGGGGAGAAGGAAAATATATATCAACATATATCAACATGTGCCAACCCACCCTGTGATCAAAAAAGAGGATTGTACAAGGGATCAAAATACTCTACAATTGGGAAACATACAGGCCCCAAACTCCTGAGCTACGTCATCTCCATCAATGGCCCACCCAGAACTCAGAGGTTCACACAATAAAGTACTACCCCAGAAAAGGTGTAAAGGACCAATCTTCATTCAATCCACCTGGCGATCTCGTATCCAACTCAAAAATCCATCGCAGCTCACGCTGCAAAAGGTGGCGTTTTAGGTCTCCCCCTCATGGACCCAGATGGACCCTTTCTAGTCCAACCACTCTGAAGGAGGAGTAGTCTCCCCCATGGACCTCTAAAAAGTGGCGGGCCACTGGTGAAATGATCTTACCTGCTGACACATCTCGCCCAGCCAATCTGATATTGGACAAATGTCCTTGTATACGGGTCCTGAGCGCGTTCTGGGTTTCTCCTATGTATTTCTTGGGGCAATCGCAGTAGATTAAATAAATCAATGAGCGAGTTCTGCAATTAATAAAAGATGAAATCTTATGACTTTTATTATTCCGATTATTCCTGATCACAGTTGTTCTGATCATATATTGGCAAATAGAGCAATTGCCGCATGCAAAGGACCCCTTCACCCCAGTATCAGACAGCCATGTGTTCGTCACCGAAAGGTGACTCCTACAAAGTCTGTCCCTGAGGTTGGGTGCCCTCCGTGCTGTCATCTTAAGTTGTCTCCCCACAAATGAAGAAGCTGTGGGGTCCGAGGTAAGTACATGCCAATGGTTGGAAATTAATCGTTTGATAGTGTGCCATTGTACATTGTAATCCGTGATGAACCTTACCATGCTTCCTGCCTCTTTTTCTTTTCTGGAGGTGGTCTTGGGTCGCAGGAGGTCTGATCTACCAGTTTGACTTGCCCTAATGTAGGCCTTGTGTATCACTTTAGGCGGATATCCACGTTCAAGAAATCTATTTTTCAAGATCTCTGCTTGATCCTCAAATTGTTCTTCCTGGGTACAATTCCGCCGAGCTCGCAAAAACTGCCCATAGGGAATCCCATCCTTCAAATGTGTGATATGTGAGATGGTGTACTCTAGGAAGCTGTTCACAGCTGTGGGTTTTCTATGTAAATCCGTGTTGATTGACCCATCCGGCTCCAAGGTAAGTTTCAGGTCCAGAAACGTCACCATTCTAGTGGAGAAATCCGCTGTTAATACAACATTTATGTCATTGTTGTTGAGATGTTTAATAAAATCCCGACAAGTATCTTCTGACCCCTGCCATAGGATCAGGATGTCATCAATAAACCGGTACCACCCCGCAATATGGGGGTGGTACCGTTCACAATCAGAATTGAAAATGAAAGTTTCTTCCCACCATCCCAGGAACAAATTGGCGATTGATGGAGCACACCTAGCTCCCATCGCAACACCCGAGACTTGTTTGTAATAATTCCCATTGAAGGTGAAGATGTTATGAGTCAAGATGAAATCTACAAGGGTAAGAATAAACTGATGTAGTGGTCTCCTCTCATGTGATTCCTTAGCTAGAAAGAATTGTACCGCTTCTCTTGCCAAACAATGGGGTATTACCGTATATAAGGCCTCAACATCACATGTAACTAATAGTGTCTCGGGTGATAACTGGATGTGTTCCAGTTTTAACAAAAGATCTGCTGAGTCACGAATATAGGAGCTAAGGCTCAAAACATGAGTCTGTAGGAAGGAGTCCACAAACGTACATGCAGGCTCCAAAAGGCTGCCCATTCCCGATACTATCGGGCGGCCTGGTGGGGACACTAGACTTTTGTGTGTCTTGGGTAAAAGATAGAAGGTGAGAATCACAGGATGCTGTACTTGTAAGTAGCGGGATTCCTTACTGTTGATAACCCCCTCCTCTTGCGCACACTGAATCAAGAAATCTAGTTCTTCCTTAAAAGAAGTCATGGGGTTATTCGGCAACTTAATGTAGTGTGATTCATTACTCAGTTGTCTGTTTGCTTCTGCAATGTACTTTGTTCTGGACCACACTACTACGTTGCCTCCCTTGTCTGCCTCCCTAATAACCAAAGAGTCATTGTTCTGTAGAGACTTTAAAGCCTGGCGTTCCTCCATTGTGAGGTTATCCCTACCATAACCAATGTGCATGTCCATAATATCTTTAATGACTAAGTCAAAAAATACTTGGACCGATTGTGTGCCCGATAAAGGTGGGCAGTATGTGGAAGGACACTTTAAGCCACTGTTGGTTCTTACCAGACCGTCATCAAGGGGAATTTCCTTATCCTGTTCCTGTAATAACCAATGTAAAGTGAGAAGGGCGTCCCGATCCTCTGCTCCCAGGGTAATCGCTGATTCCTCTGCATCCCTTGACTGGAACTGCTTTTTTAAAAGCGTCCTCCTGCAGAAAAAATATACATCCTTGATAAGACTAAATTTATCCACCCTATGGGTTGGAAAAAACGAGAGGCCCCTAGATAACACTGACTCTTCTGCCGGGGTGAGGGTGTGCTCGGAGATGTTAATCACTTGGAGGGAACTGCTGTTGATCGAATCGACCGGTGTGCCAACCGTCTGTAGCCCCACCGGTTCCTGCTCCTTAACAACCTTTGGCCGTCTCCTGCCCCCCCCCCCCCCCCCCGGGTTCGTCGTCCAGTTCGCTGCCCGACGATAAAAAATGAAAGGCATCACTTCTCAATTTGTTTTGAGAACTGGAAGATGGCCCCACATTGGTCTGGGGTGTATGTCTCCCTTTCATCCTACGTGCATTCCCCATATGTTGCCACCTATAGGCCCTCTTTTGTGCGAAGTCAGAAGTATCCCTTTGAAATTTGCGCTTTTTAGTTTCCATGACCACCTGTTCATATCGGTTCATGTCTAACATTAAAGAATCCAGAAAAGGCTTCACCTGATCCTGATTATCATATCGCTCCAATTTGGTCCTCAACTCATGGAGTTGGGATTTGGTGATTTTAAGTAATTCACTATCATGTTGGATCAGCATCTTAAGAATAATGTGGGACGCCTGTAACGGGCCCTTTTCCCAAATTTCTCTAAAAGATGTGTCAGCCTCCCAAGCTGGGAATAACTGGATTCTTAAACCCCTTGGGCATATATTATGTGCAATGTAAGTTTCAAGTACAGCTTCCCCATGTGGGCACACATGACCCGACATGCCCCTAACTGGTAAGTGGACCTCGATTAGATTTTTGGGATACCCATTAGATAGGAATCAGATTCAGCTTCCTTAGAGGAAAACTCCCTTTTTGTCAAGTTTTGGCATTCTGTCTTATTGTTTTCCTCTTCTGGAATGTAAAATTAACATTAGGATTGTGTCCCCAGACCTGTGATTTACTTATCAGCATGCTGTTTCCAAGTTTCCTATATTCCTATGTGCCTGTGATCCAAAATTTTTCTAGCCTTGAGTAAACACTACTGACTACATTTCCCAGAATGCTTCCACTGTAACCGGTGAACTCTTTAGCAGCTTCGGCTCAGTTACACAGCTGAGAAGGGTGCTAGCAAACACATAGCTACTGGAAGACAAGATTGTGATCCTCACTATCCGAATAAGTTGAAATACAGTATAAAGGTTTAAATCTGTTTCCTTTGTCTTAGCCAATCAGATGATTAGCAAGCCAGAGTGAGGAAGTTTTGTGATCTGTATGTTTAACACACCAGTTGATGTACATTGCTAAGGTAAACACATTGTTGCTAGGGAAAACAGTTTTCTGTTATAACACAGAATTGCAAACAAATAGAAAATAAATTTTTGATACACAATAATGGAAACTTTATAAAATGTCATCGAAAGTGGTATTAGCGAATCCTTGTTCTTCCCATTAACAGGCATATTCAAACCTTCTCCTTCCCAAGACCCAGAGGAAAAAACCTACCTGGACCCCGTTAACCCTTTCCTCCCCCCTTGTACGCAATAAACCCCCTGTTTGAAGGAAAATTTGGTGTGGGAGTGCTTTGGGTACTTTTCTTTCTTCATCCCTTTTTTTGTATTTTAGTGGTTCCTACCACAACCTCACCCCTCTACCCAGCCACTGATATAAACCCCTCACCTCCCACACACCAAACACTGACCTGAACCACTCATTTTCCTCTACAGCTGTTGGCCTGAAGGCCTTATCTCCCCCACAGCCATTGGCCTGAATCCCTCACCTAACACTCCTCATCAGCTGCATACCTGAAACCTCAACCCATCCTACACAGCCGCAGGCCAGACCCTCAACCCCCCACCACAGCTGCTAACCTGAACTTTTCATCTCACACCCAGCCACTCCCTTCCCCATCCACTGATCTGGACCTCTCTCCTAACCCACATCCCCAGCTGCTAACTAGCACCCTCATCTAACCCTGCTTAAAAACATTTGAGGTCCACATTAAATTTTGCCAAGGGCCACATTTTTTCAAAAACTGGTCCCCCCCCCCAAGTACCCATGCAGCCCCCTGCAGCCCCCCTCTCCAAGAACACTGCAGCATACTAATGTTTGTGACTATTTGTGACAAGCCCGGTTTTCTCATCCATGAGGCATTCTGATTTTGCATGCCTCACTGTCTGGAAGCCCCTATTCATGCATGGGGCATCTCAACTTGACTTGTGGAGGATGAGGCACGTACCAGACATTTCTGAATAGCTAGCATGGGTGGTTGGGGGAAGGACAATGGCCAGCAGTGCACACTCTATTTATCTTTACTAGTCAAACTGGTTAAATGAGAAATGATTGGAACACTAACCTCTGATTGGGCATGGGCCCATGCATGTGCTGTGGGATAGCTGGAAGATGAGTTCTTAAGGGGTGATCCAGGTGATATCACACATTCGAGCTGTCAGGTCCCGGAGACACCCACCTTCCAATAAATCAGCAACCCCCAATCTCCGCTGCTTTCTTCGCCTATAGTAAGCCCCCGTTTGCCGGGACGCTAGACACGCCTCACCGGACACGGTTGCCCCCAGGTCTTATTAGCACAAAGGATGCTGACTTATGCAGGGGAAGGCAGATGAATCCAGGGACTAGACTGAGTAGCAATAAACGGACAGGGGTCATACACGGGTGGTCAGTCCGAGGAGGCACGGTACAGAAGGGTTAGACGGAAGAATAGTCAGGGCAAGCCAAGGGTCACAACGGGAGGTCAGAAGTTCGCGGTACAGAGGAGCAGGCAGAATCGTGGTCAAAGAGCAAGCAAGGTCGGTCCAGGCGGCAATCAGGGATGGTCAAAACACGGCAATAATCACAAGGAGAAGAGCTATCAAAATCGCACCCAGTAGCACGCTATAACGGGCAAGGACTAACTGCAGGGTGTATACCTTTATAGGACGGGGGCTGACTGGATTGGCTGAGGGGGGAATGTAGTGATTGGTGGACATGGGAACTTTGGGCTGATTGCCCAGTTTAAACTAGGGAGGCGGACAGTACTATAGGGCACATGCCCTGTAACAGCAAGGGCTCATTGGCCCATACTAATCACCTCCGGCGGGCGCGCTGTGCGCAGCGCCGCCGGAGGGCATAAGAGGAAGCCAGGCCCGCGCGCGCGCCCGTACGAGGACACGCGCCGGGAGCGCGCCGCACAGAGAGCGGCGCGACCGCTCCCGACGCTGCTGAACAGGAAGCCGCCCGAGCGGCTGCTCGTGACAGCCGAGCGGCGGGCGGGCAGGAGCGACGCCGACCCGCCGCCGGCTGCAACAAACGCCCAGCCCGCGGAGAGGAGTCGGCGGGGGAGCGTAGGACAGGTGAGGCGGTGGTCGTGACACAACCCCCCCCTTCACGAGGGGCCTCTGGACCCTTACCAGGCTTATCCGGATTCTCCCGATGAAACCTATTAATAAGGGTTTTGGCATGGACATCCTTGGCCGGTACCCAACACCTTTCCTCAGGACCAAAACCCTTCCAATCTATTAAATACTGTAAAGAGTTTTGAAGCACCCGAGCGTCGAGTATTCTATTAATTTCATATTCAGGCTCATCTTCCACTATGATCGGAGGAGGAGACGACACCTGAATATTTTTGGCAGATTTTAACAAAGAAACATGAAAGGACGACGGAATTCTCATGGATGAAGGTAACTTGACCTTACAGGTAACGTCGCTTAGTTTATCAATAATAGGAAACGGACCGATAAATTTAGGCCCTAGCTTAGACGAGGGTTGCCGAAGGGCAATATTTCTAGTAGAGACCCAGACCCAATCACCCACCTGAAAAGGTGGTTCTAGTGACCTATGTCGGTCCACAAAGATTTTATAAGTTCTAGAGGCTTTCTTTAAGTTAGTCTGTATCTCAGACCACACGTTAGTCCTTTCTCGTAGCCATTCCTCCAAGGCCGGCAAGTTGGAGGAAGGACCAGAAAAAGATGATGCCTTAGGATTTCTACCGTAATTACAAAAGAAAGGCGAAAACCTAGTAGATTCACTCAGCGCATTGTTAAAGGCGAATTCTGCAAATTCGATGAATTCCGCCCATTGTTCTTGGCGATCGGAGGCGAAACAGCGTAGATATTGTTCTAAACATTGATTTACCCGTTCAGTCTGTCCGTTAGACTGAGGGTGATAGGCGGTAGAGAGCGACACTTTAATACCTAAACGATTGCAGAAAGCTTTCCAAAAACGGGATACAAACTGAACTCCTCGATCTGAAACAATATTCTGCGGTAGACCATGGAGGCGAAAAACATGTTTAATGAATAACTGTACTAAATCCGGTGCCGACGGAAGTTTTATCAATGGAATAAAGTGTGCCATTTTACTGAAGCGGTCCACCACCACCCAAATTACAGAATTCCCTTGTGATGGAGGAAGATCAACAATAAAATCCATGGATATGTGCGACCATGGTTCAGTGGGGATTTCTAAAGGAACTAATAATCCTGCAGGAGACCCATGAGTGGCCTTACTCCGAGCACATACCGGACATGCTTCGACAAAGGCGGAAGTATCGCGTCGGATGGTGGGCCACCAGACATGACGTTTGGCGATAGCCAAAGTCTTCCGAACGCCTAAGTGACGGCAGACTTGGCATCATGTAGTTCCTGTAAAACGGCCAGACGTAAGTGAGGTGGAACAAATAAACAATCAGAGGGTTTACCAGGAGGGGAATCAACCTGAAATGGCATTAATGAGCTAGACAAGTCAGGGAGAAGGGTAGCCACAACACAACCTAAAGGCAAAATCGATTCTGGAGGACCGCTCTGGTCCTTACAATCCCCGAAATTACGGGATAGGGCATCTGCTTTGGCATTCTTCTTCCCCGGCTTATAGGTGATAATAAAATAAAATCGAGAAAAGAAGAGTGCCCAGCGCGCCTGACGGGAGTTGAGTCTCTTGGCGGACTCTAAATACTCTAGATTCTTGTGATCCGTATATACAGTGATAGGGTGTAGGGAACCTTCAAGCCAGTGACGCCATTCTTCAAAGGCCAGTTTAATACCCAATAGTTCCCTATTCCCAACATCGTAATTGCGTTCAGCGGGTGAAAATTTACGAGAGAAGAATGCACAAGGATGTAGTTTCTCAGGACTGCCCGCATACTGAGAAAGAACAGCTCCTACTCCCAGTTCCGAGGCGTCAACCTCCAATAGAAATGGAAGCCGGGTGTCAGGATGTATCAAAATGGGAGCGGAGGTGAAAGTCTCTTTTAACACTTGAAAGGCGTTTTTAGCTGAGGGAGGCCACTCCTCAACAAAAGCGCCCTTACGAGTGAGATCTGTTAAAGGACTTACTATGGACGAGAACCCCTTTATAAATTGCCTGTAAAAATTCGCAAATCCTAAAAATCTCTGAAGTGCCTTTAGGGTTCTAGGTTGTTCCCACTCCATAATAGCAGAAACCTTGGAGGGATCCATCACCAACCCCCGCTTGGAGATTATGAATCCTAGGAACGGAATTTCAGACACTTCAAAAACACATTTGGAGATTTTAGCATACAGACGATTTTCCCGCAATCTCTGCAACACCGCTTTGACATGTTGACGGTGCTCCACCAGGGAGCGGGAAAAAATCAGTATGTCATCCAAATAGACCACGAGAAACTGACCCAGAAAATCACGAAATATGTCATTGACAAAATCTTGAAACACTGCTGGAGCATTACATAACCCGAATGGCATCACTAAATATTCATAATGCCCATCTTTTACATTGAAGGCTGTCTTCCATTCGTCCCCTTGACGTATGCGAATAAGGTTATATGCCCCTCGAAGGTCTAACTTGGAGAAGACCTGGGCCCCAGAGACCTGATTAAAAAGGTCATTGATTAATGGTAGTGGATATCTATTCTTTACAGTAACCTTATTTAACCCTCGATAGTCTATACAGGGGCGTAAGCCGCCGTCCTTCTTCTCGACGAAGAAGAACCCAGCACCGGCAGGAGAGGTGGAAGGACGGATAAAACCCTTCTGGAGGTTCTCGGTAATATAATCTTTCATAGCCTGCTCTTCAGATCTAGTGAGATTATATAGTTTCCCTCTAGGGGGCATAGTACCTGGGAGTAACTCAATAGGACAGTCGTAGGCCCTATGGGGTGGAAGAATATCAGCGGATTTCTCCGAAAATACGTCTGCCCAATCTGCGTAGACTGGAGGTAAACCATCAAGGACAATAGGTGTGGATCTAAGAGATATGGTGAAACAATGAATTTGACATGAAGGGCTCCATTTCACCAGATCCCCAGACCTCCAATCTATCACTGAGTTATGGACTTTTAACCAGGGAAATCCCAAAACAATAGGGGATACGGGACTTTCGATAACCAGAAACTCTATTTCTTCCGAGTGGGCAGATCCTACGACTAAATTTACCCAAGGAGTCTTGTAGGAGACCAACCCCCCCTCAATGGGCTTATTATTGACCGCCAGGACCCGAAGGGGATTTTCTAAAGGAATTAACGGGATTCCAAGAGTAATGGCTAGGGATCTATCCAGGAAATTGCCAGCCGCTCCACTATCAACGAAGGCGGAGGCAATAGTCCGGGAAGGACCCCAAGAGAGTGTAACGGGTAGGAGTACACGATTATCAGGAGGGAACGATACCTGACCGCCTAGATGAAGTCCCTCAGCAGGATCTAGGCGTTGAAGTTTCCTGCCACCGGAGCCTTGTTTGGGCAGGTCTTGGCAAAATGACCTGGATTACCACAATAGAGACAGAGGCCTTGGGATCTGCGCCGAACCTTCTCCGCCTGAGAGAGATGGGTTACTCCAAGCTGCATTGGTTCCTCAGGCGACAAGGAAGGAGAGGAAATGGCTGCCCCCTTAAAGCTTGGCTCTTGGCGTGAAGATCCCCAAGGTTGGTCCTTGCCTTTTTCCTGGCGTCTCTCTCGGAGACGTCGATCCACCCTGATGGCCAGCTGCATGTATTCGTCCAGGCTTTTAGGCAACGGATAATTCACCAGGGTGTCTTTGATGTTCTCAGAGAGCCCAATCCTAAATTGGCTACATAAAGCTGGATCGCTCCATTTAGAATCTATAGCCCATCAACGAAATTCTGCGCTGTACTCCTCAGCTGAACGTTTGGCCTGTCTCAGGTTCCGTAATTTAGAATCCGCTGTCGCAGCCCGATCTGGGTCAGCATACAGGAGTTCCATAGCCGAGAAAAATGAGGAGACCGACTGCAAGGCTTCATCAGTCGGAGCTAAACCAAACGCCCAGGTCTGTGGGTCGCCCTGGAGAAGTGAAATGACCAGGCCGACACGTTGCGCTTCTGATCCAGACGCGTGGGGTCGAAGGCGGAAGTAGAGCTCACAAGAGTTCTTGAAATTAGAAAACTTCGCCCGTTCCCCGAGAAATTTTTCCGGGAGAGGAATCTTGGGCTCGATGGCAGGACTAGGATCCCCTGGCGCAGGCATCTGACGGCTCTCCTGAGTTGCCACTCGCTGAGCACCCACCTTCCAATAAATCAGCAACCCCCAATCTCCGCTGCTTTCTTCGCCTATAGTAAGCCCCCGTTTGCCGGGATGCTAGACACGCCTCACCGGACACGGTTGCCCCCAGGTCTTATTAGCACAAAGGATGCTGACTTATGCAGGGGAAGGCAGATGAATCCAGGGACTAGACTGAGTAGCAATAAACGGACAGGGGTCATACACGGGTGGTCAATCCGAGGAGGCACGGTACAGAAGGGTTAGACGGAAGAATAGTCAGGGCAAGCCAAGGGTCACAACGGGAGGTCAGAAGTTCGCGGTACAGAGGAGCAAGCAGAATCGTGGTCAAAGAGCAAGCAAGGTCGGTCCAGGCGGCAATCAGGGATGGTCAAAACACGGCAATAATCACAAGGAGAAGAGCTATCAAAATCGCACCCAGTAGCACGCTATAACGGGCAAGGACTAACTGCAGGGTGTATACCTTTATAGGACGGGGGCTGACTGGATTGGCTGAGGGGGGAATGTAGTGATTGGTGGACATGGGAACTTTGGGCTGATTGCCCAGTTTAAACTAGGGAGGCGGACAGTACTATAGGGCACATGCCCTGTAACAGCAAGGGCTCATTGGCCCATACTAATCACCTCCGGCGGGCGCGCTGTGTGCAGCGCCGCCAGAGGGCATAAGAGGAAGCCAGGTGCGCGCGCGCGCCCGTACGAGGACACGCGCCGGGACCGCTCCCGACGCTGCTGAACAGGAAGCCGCCCGAGCGGCTGCTCGTGACAGCCGAGCGGCGGGCGGGCAGGAGCGACGCCGACCCGCCGCCGGCTGCAACAAACGCCCAGCCCGCGGAGAGGAGTCGGCGGGGGAGCGTAGGACAGGTGAGGCGGTGGTCGTGACACGAGCATTCTATATCAGGATTTCCCACTGGAAAGGTAGTCAGCGGGGGACTGAGAACAAAAGATTCTCCTGCCGAGATCTGCAGTGGTGTCACTCAGTGAGGCCTGTTACTGTATATAGATATTAAAAATCATGCCTTTGTGTTGATGTTCACACCCTCCTTTGCTGCATGACTGCATGACTGCATGACTTACTCATCGCCCTAGCCCCTTAATTGGCTATTGACCCACCCCCTACCTACTCTTTTCTCTATCTACCCACCTATTTACCTGCTTAATGACCCACCCATCTACACCTACTCACTTACATGCCTACTGACCCATCCACCTACCTACCTGCCAGCTGACCCAACCACCTACTCATCTATCTACATACCCACCTTGCTACCTGCTTTCCCACCTATCTGCTCACTCACCCATCTTCCTATCTACCTGCCTACTGACAAACCCTCCTACCTACTTACTCACTCATCCACTTACTTATCTGCCTGCCTACCTACTCACTTACCTACCTACCTGCCCACTCACCCACCTAGCTATCCACCTGCCTACTTACCTGCCCGCTTACCTAACCTACCCAGGCCCAGGACTTAAACTAAAGGCTCCTTTTGGGGGTTAAGATGGTTACATGCAAAAGTACAATTATGCTTGACATTAGCTCTTTTAATATAACCTGTGAAGCTTCAGTACTCATATTCTACATATTTTTTCTTTATTGCAATTTATCAGAGTTCATTCTTTGTTAACAGTACTTGATGTATAACCTGTCTGTAGTACAAGAAATCTTGTCTTAGACAAAAGAGTAAATTTTAGTACACAAAGTACAGAAGTTCATTAAGGTTGATGGAAGACTTCAAGGTCTTATTCCTATATTCCTATGTAGGGAAATAGAGGTGCAGGTTAGATGAACTTTGAAAGCTTGTCTACTCTGCTCCTGCATTTTGCAAATATAAAACAATGGTGAGTGTACCGATGCTTGATACTAAAATGACCCGGTGCAAATGTCCTACTTTGTTTTACAGACTAAGCACATGGGCACAAGTCTGAAAAAGGAAAAAAAGTTATTGGCAGAGGTGAAACTGCAATTAACCTTTAAAAGAAGGCACCTTGAGAAAGTGGTTCGCCACGTAACGCGTGGGGGAAAAGAGGTCTGGTGGGTGCAGCGGTGCGGTCTCCTGCTTAAGGGTGATATTGTTTTTTATTCATTTGTTTTTCACTGTGTATGCCTATTGGCTTTACTGGTTGTTGTTTGTTTTCTCTTTTTTGCTTGATCATATATTATTAATAACTTTATGCAAAGACACTTTAGCACTTAGTTCACTTTATACTTATCTGCACAAAGAGTTTAGTGATAAACATGTATTGTTTGGAGCTATTTCAAATGGATTGTTTGCAGGGTTTGCACATTTAAAGGGGACAGGCCCGCTGTGTAGATTTTTTAATATGGTCTTTTTTGTATGTTATGTATTAAATGGTGTATTGTGAATGTGTATGTTTTTAAATGTATCAAATAAATTAGGATAATGATTTGATTCATGGAGATTGACTGATTATACATTTTTTGTGCTGATCCAAATGAATTTTGTGGGTACTGGAACCACTTCCTTTAATAGTATTATCTGCAGTTGTTGCATGGTTCTAAGAATCTCCTTGGGCCGGGCACAGTAATTATACTTTGATTAAAGGTGGTGCGGGATCATATGGTTTCTTTTTGAGGAACCTTTAAAAGAAGAATACACAAAAAACTGTCTTTTAATCTTATTCTACCTCAACCACAGTGAAGTATATTTCACAGTGCTTTCCAGTAAATAAAATGCATCCCTGAATTTAAACCCTGTATATATTTTGTTTAAAGGAGCAGTATCGCGAATTTTTCTTGGTGACTTATATTTAAATGGTACTTTGAATGTAGATAAGTGTTGGAGTAAGAATTACAAATGTAGAAAAAAATGATGTGTGTGTTGAGCAGCTGGAGACTAATAGCTGATGTTTATGTCTTGTCAGTGTCGGGCGCCGACACTCTGGCCTGTTCCACACTGAGGAGAGGGGTGCAACAATGTATCAGTTCCACGCTGAGGAGAATGTATCAAAGTCTCAGCTGTTCAGTGCTGGCAGCCGTCCAGCATCAGATAACATTGCAACATTGCCTGGCCAGAACTTATATCTAAAACAGAGAGAAAAGCTCTAGAAGTCATTTAGCTGATTTTGACAGTTTTCCCTTCATGTTGGCTCTGCTGCAAAATTGTTCAGTTTACCATTTTCTCTTTTTTTTCCATATGATCTTTCTTTCAGCTTTGTGTGTTTTGAGCAAAGCCCAACCCAGGATTTTCACTATCTGGAGTTTTGTTTTGTGCCCCGACTTGGGATGCCCTGATATGTGAAATCCCCACATTCGCCTGTGAAAACGTACCTTTCCCTGTCCCACAGCGCATGCGCGGGCTCTCATCCAATCAGATCTGTTTGCACGCAGATGGGGAGCCTGAGCAGTAACCTTCCTGGCCGCCCGGCCTGTCTAAATGACTATCTGCGTAAGCGCGCCAGAAAAATGGGGGGATCTGTGGTTATCCAGGCGTCATTTCACACAGTGGGCATCCTGATTTAGAATGGGGTTTTGTTCCACTTTAATACTTTTAGATTTTCCTTCACAGTTATTCAAAGAAGAATTTCAGTCATTTTCAGTCAGTTTAGTTTATTTTGTATAGATTTTACACATTTGAGTCACCTGGTCTCATAACAAAAGCAGCAGCTCACACACACACAGCCGTTACAGTGTCAGCCTCTGAGGTAAAGTGTTGCTAGGAGACCAGTGGGCTAAATGAAGCAGCTCACTAAATACAAGCCAGCAGATCCCCCTATTTAGCAAATGGACTGAGCTATTATAATTATACAATTTAAAAGAGAGGCATATATTTTTTTCTTTTTCTATCGCCAGATTATTTATACACATGTTATAAGCTATTGTATGGCTATTTAATTATTTATCTTTTTTAATGCAAATTTCGCGATACTGCTCCTTTAAACACAGGTTATTGTGCTTAATCTTTTGTAATCTGTAGTCTAGGATAAAAGTATTGAAATTTAATTTGAAAACATCACTTTGCCATTCCTTGAGCGTTCATTTCACTTTGTAAATTTGGGGTATTAGTTTTAATTTAGATGTTTAATTGGAAGGCTTTTGTTATAGGTTTAGCAACCACTAAATGGCATTACAATCTCATGAAAACATCATTTGCATGAATGGTAACATTTATTAGATGAGTGTCTTTAATGTACCTTCATTTTGCCTGGTTGATAACATGGAAAATCACTTTTCTGATCCAAGAACATTTGCAGACTATCAGTGAAGTGTGCAGTTGCCAACTCTCAAGCACCCGAAGAGCCTCCACTAATTCAAATCATCTCTTACTTGTTTACCTATTAGTGTATTGCTCTGTGCTTAGCGATCACTGTAAATACTGCATATGCTACTTTTGGGACATTAGAGTCTGCATTACCCATTAACTGAGATTTTTGCATCTATCAGTGGCACTATTAATGCTAATGGTTTCTGAAAAAAAATAATACTAATTATATCTATCTATCTCTCTCTTTCTCTAAATATATATATATATATATATATATATATATATATATATATATATATATATTGCACGGGGATAGCATCAAACAGCAGTCTTCTTTACAGGGTTAGTGTGGACCTAGACCCAAGGTGCTGCAAATGTATCAGGAAAATCCGTCTTGTGTAAACCAAAATGCAGCTTTAATGTTCAGCTGCAATACACCACAAAGCTAGAAGTATGGAAAATAATAAATAAGCAAGCCCATATTTAGAGCACTACTTCCCTTCTTGAACCCTCTCTGCCTACTAAACAAACACAAAGTTCATTTTCTCCTCAGGGTTTTGGACTCACTATAGTCTGGGTACTGGTCACTCAGTGCTCCCAAAGTCTATCCACTAGTCCGTCAGGCTTTTCCCCTCCAGGTAAATGCAGGTCACTGCTAAATTAACCCCCAGGCTGCTCTCCTTGCAGCCTCCTGGGTGTTGAATTGACTTCACTCAGTTGGGGGCTGATGCCGGGTGCAGTCTCCAATTTCTTATGCCCAGCCAGCATCAACATCAAATGCTGGTCTGTACTCACAAAACCAGGCCTGGCCCAGAAAACGTGCACAGTTAGTAATGGAGGACCCATTGCCATGCCTTTCACCTCTAAATTAATATATATATATATATATATATATATATATATATATATTGTGGTAAAGTGTATGGAAAAGTGCTGAATTGTATCTATTTCTTCCTTGCTTTTCTCAATCAGGCACGATCCATGCCGGGTTTACAGAACCCCAGTCTACATTCCCAGTCCTCTACAGGTTTTTCCCTCACTCAGAGTTCTTAAACAGGTGATGAGGCTAATTGCAAAAGAAGCCTAATAAAAGGAGCCGCTGAGGCTTCCAGTGGGGAGATGGAGAGACTGGGATGAGGAGCCTGTGCCTTGCTGCTCCCAAATACTGACAGTGCTGAATTGCATCCGAAGGACTTTATGTGTTATCTGTTCTTGGAATCTGTGGATTAACAGACTGGACTTGTATGCCCCAAAAGAGGACCTGTGATATCAATGACTTGCAACACGCTGTAATTATCCTATACTGGACATTGCTAAAGTTGGTGATGAGGTAACCACTTGCTGTACTGCATTGTATCCTGCATTATACTCTGAAGTTAAGAGATTTTGCCTGTTGGACTTTGTTTTCAATAAATCGCTTATTATTTGACTAAGAACTGTCTTCAGACTCATTGCAGTTTGCCCCAGATCCTGACAATATATATATATATATATATATATATATATATACATATTTGCTTTTTACATTTTTTTTTTTAGTTCTGCTAGAAAGCTTGAAAAAGCTGGTAATAACATGACCGTGTTTGTGTTGCTGTTTGGCCAGTGGTCAGTGGGGTTTTCCCAGCGAAACTTGATGTTTTCGGCCAAAAGCAAAGGTGTAAAACCTTTAGGTATACTTCTAAAACTATGGATGTCATTAACAAAAGCTTTTGCCAGCATCTTTGTTCTGTTCGCCACTTAATCACGCAAATGTGTTTTAACCAAGGAAAGTTTCCGAGGGGTCGACAGCTTGTGCACTTCTGTCATCTACCCAGAAGCTGGCGCATAACATAGGGGGGAGAAAAATACAGAAATTCATGTTTTCCGACCCTTCAAGGAGAATGATCATAAGGGTAAGTGATTTTATACTATTAGCTTTACTTTAGACCACTAATTTAGGTTTACTATGCCAAATCCTGGGGGTGGGTGTGGCTTCTTCTGTTCTGTTACCAGGATTACAATAAATTCAAAGATTTAGAGTGATGCAGCAGGCATCACAAATGTGGGAAATATGTCAAATCTTAGCAATCCACCTGCACGAGAAAATGCTGTCATGCCAATTGCCCTTACTATTAGCCTATCTTTAATAATATTCAACTGCATTGAAACGTTGAAACCTATTCCTGTTTAAATCGTTTTTAAAAGGGCATTCCTTATTTTGGATACCCCACTATGTTCACAATCAGCAATCTTGCACACACAGGCACATTCTGTGCTTCTTAAAGGCCAACCACATCTGTAAAATACACTCTCACATGTGTTGTTACTCTCCTGCATGGTATGTCCATTTGGGATGTCTCATTGTGTTTTCACTATAATGACACATTCCATTACTTTCTAGCTCCAATCAAGTAGTAGTCTTACCCACAGTGTTGGTACCACTTGGAAAATACACACAACTGCCTCACTGACCTCCATGTGTCTGTTAAAAGCCATTTTTATGGCTCAAAACTGTTTTCACCGTTAGTATAGAATTGCATAGAGATCTGTAGGATACATGTGCCCCCTCACATGTTCCACAGATTTTTACCATAACTGCCTTGCTATAGGTAAATGAAGAGGTAAATGAAAAGGGCTATTGTTAATATGCTTTCTTTCTATCTTTTGTTTACACAGCTTATGATAAGCAAGCAATATGATAATGCCTCCACCTAGTGACGGAAATAGAAGGTCCTGGGTCAGAGAGGCCAAATGGGGAAAAAACATTCAGCAGTGAACAAATCCGTAGCCAGTGTTCGGATCTAAACAGGTTCTATTTGATTACAGTTTAAAAATGTAGGATGAGGAATAACCTTGTAAGTATTAATCTTATTTTTTTTTCTTTTCTCTATTTTTACATATCAATTTAGAATTTCTGTTTTTTTTCTTTGCCTTCTGTTATTTAGATCAACGCTTTCCTATGTATAGGTGCCATGAGGTCCTCCAACATCCAAACACGGTGGAGAAGGAGGGTGGCCTTTCCGCCTCCAAATAAGCCCCTGTCCACCGCACTTCTCCCATTTCTAGTCCACATGCTGCAAGTGTGCTGGAGGAGGACACCATTTCTTTCGCTGTGTCTGCTGTCCCTCTAGACCAGGACCGTGAGACACCAGGTTTGTCCAATATACACCTGAATTTAAGTAGTGTTGTGCAACTCATGTCAACTATGTGGTTCTTCAGATATTTTGCACTTGTCCTTGGAGCACACATGCAATGTGCTGGCTTGTGTTGCAATTTTGCAATGGTCACATGCATTGACACTGCCCTAGCCACAAGGCCACATGCCTTTACATAGGCCCTGCAATGTGGAATATCATGTCTAGTTAAGTCTGAATCACACAAGGTTACATTGATTTGCGCATCTGCTGTCAGTCTGGGGGTACCAACTGCTGCATTTATACGGTGGGACGCATGCAAGTGCAGGAGTTGCATGCCAACAGGGGAGTATGCTTGCCTGTATGGGACAACACAGCATAAAAGCACAGGTAAGTGCTCCTTGTAGATGTCTTTGAGACCCTTTTTACCCATGCAGATTTGCTTCATTGTTGCTTGTGCTTTATTGCTGATTGTCTTAGTTGTTAATTGTGTGTTAGTTGTTCCAGGTGTTCATATAGTTGCTGCTGCTGTTGGTTGTGTCAGGTGTATTTGGAGTTGCTGCTGCTGTTGGTTGTGCTAGGTGTGCCTGGAGTTGCTGCTACTGTTGATTGTGCTGTGTTTTGCGAGACAGAAGTGGGAGTTGGGAGTGTGGTTGCTTGCAGTGTTTGTAGGATGACGTTCTCCCAGGATATGATTGACCTTGAATGGATGATGTCAGCCTTGTTTTTTAGTGCCTCTTATGGTTGTCCAATCCCTTAAAGAGGAATGGCAGGATGCAGCTCAAGCAAGACAGCGTGTGCCTAGATCTAGATACACTGGATAATGGGCGTATCTGGTGTAGATTCTGTTTGAATCATACAACCATTATGTATTTGCATGAACAAATCCGTGCCAAACTTCCAAGCACTGCTAGAAGCCATGTTGTGCCGGGGATGGTCAAACTTTTGACAACATTGTTTATTCTAGGGAGAGGTAGTTTTCAAACCTCATCTGGTCTTATTACTGGGCTGAGTCAGCCAACAGTTTCACGCATCTTCATGAAAGTGATATTAGCTATGTGCAACCTCATGATTTAAAAGAGACACATTTGTTTTTTGAACCCCATAGTCACATGATGGAAAGATCTTTGAGAGTTTTATTTAGAATATTAGAAAGAGAACCATGGCATAGAGTTATTTCTGTGTTTAATATCACTCCATGAATGTGATGCTAGTCTGTGACCACAAACAGAAAATTTGTGCTGTCAAATCAGGGTTTCCAGAAAGAGTAGTAGATGCTTGGAACAAACTTCCAGAGGTAGTTGAAGAATCAACAGTCACTGAATTTAAACATGCCTGGTATAAGCACACGTCTATCCTAAGATAAAGAGCACATAAAGTATACACATAAGGGCAGACTAGATGGACCATATGGTCTCCTTCTGCCGTCAACCTTCTATGTTTCTATGTAAGATCAACATGAAGTTTTTTCACAAACCATAAAATAAGATTTTCAAAAATACCAACAATATATTCTTTATTAATTATATTTACATTGCCTCCAAACATGTTGGAAGTCTTGTGGCATAAAAGTTTCCTTGGTATTTCTATCCCCTTGTTCCCTTATTCCACCTTGTTCACTCCTTTCCCATTGTTCCCTTTTTCTACTTTGTTCACTTTTTTCCAATATTTGCCTTGTTCACTTTGTTACCCTTGTTCACTACTTTCTCATTGTTCACTTCTTTCTCATTGCTCACTTCTTTCCCCTTGTTCGCTATTTTGTGCTGGTTTACATCTTTCCCCGTGTTCGAGCCTTTCCCTTTGCTCATTTCTTTCCAATTTTTGCTTTGTTCACTACTTTCCCCTTGTTAACGTTTTCCAATGTTTGCCTTGTTCATGTCTTTCCCCTTGTTCACTTCTTCCTCCTTATACAATTCTTTCCAATTTTTGCATTGTTCACTTCTTTAACCATTTTTTCCCCTAGTTCTCTTCTCCCCTAGTTCTCCTCTCTTCCTTCCCCTTGAACACTTCTTTCCCCTTGTTTACCAGTTCCTTCCTTTTCCATTTCTTTCCCCTTGTTGCCTTTTCCTCCTTGTTTAATTCTTTCCAATGTTTGCCTTGTTGACTTATTTCCCCTTGTTCACTTCTTTCTCATTGTTCACTCATTTCCCCTTATTCGCTATTTTTTTGCGCTTGTTCACTTCATTCCCCTTGTTAACTTCTTTCCAATTTTTGCCTTGTTCACTTCTTTCCCCTTGTTCATTTCTTCCTCCTTGTTCAATTCTTTCCAATTTTTTTCCAAATATCCTACCCACTATTTTCGAAATGAAGGTTCAAAATTCTAGATATGAAAAAAACGGGCAGCTCACCCCTCAAGAAATCCTCTGTGCAAGAAACAGGGCTCTGGTAGTCCTTAGGATAACATGGGAAGTAGTACATTGTTCTAATAAAACAAGGCTTTAACCTTGATGTTTAAAATTCATAGCAAACAGTGCCACACGTCCCAGTGTACAGAAAACCTCCCTCAGTGACAGACTACGCGTTTCAAAACTTAGTGCCTCTTAGTCATACTCGATGGCTTTTGCTGTGATGCTGGTACTTGTAGTCAGGCTATCCAGCGAGGGCATGCACCGCACTCTTACATGGGCTTCTGCAGGACAAACTCCGCTCGCATCAATGGTCTAATAGCGGGGCGGGGGTACAGAATGCAATCCACAGAATGGCATGATCTGGATCCAATAGCAGACAACATGACAAACACATATTCCTCTGGCTGTGAGAAAACCTACCTGATTGGCTCATAGACACCGCCATCTGAGAAGAATCACCAAAGCCGCTGTGTACCATGATTTGAAGCTGCTGCTATGATCGCACATGGAGCAGTAGCTGCTCGAGAAAGGTGAAGTCACAGATGGTTTCTGGTGCAAGCCAGCAGCTCAGGAAATGACTTAACACAATGGCAGTGAGAACAGCAACTATGGGTATAGTTTAACATTGGAAATAGTTGGTAACAAGGCAACCAGCTCCATATGTGTTTGGACAAAGTTCGCGGTTGGCAACAAGGCAACAGCTTCGGCCATGGTTGTAAATGGCTCATAGTTGATAACAATGACAGGTACTCAGGCATGGTTAGATGTGACAGGGATGGCAGCCAGGATAGGTTCCCAGACATAATCAGATGTAGCAGGGTGGCAGCAAGGACAGTTACTCGGGTGTGGATAGATGTGGCAGGGTCTGAGTTGGAACAGCATTGCAGCTTGGCAATACAGTCAGTGCTGTGATGCTCTTGGAGGCAGCTTTAGTTAGGCAATAAGGATGCTTCAGTGCTGAAGGTGGCACAATAGGTGATATACACATGAAGGATTACTTTCCACAGTTACTTTCCAACTGTGCCCCCTTGCCACTGCACCACCCAGAGAGCAGTATGGTAGTGGAAAGAGGGGGTTTATCTGGGGGGGCAGGGGGTGCCCCAGGTGAAGAAGGTCAGGGGGGCACCAAAGAGGGGCCTGAACACAGGTGGGGGCACCATTTAGAATCTTTGCCGCAAGAGCCAGAAAGCCTATCTACTCCTTTGGTGGCAGGTGCAGTAAGAACCTCACAGTGACACAAAACATCTCACAATAAGAAGTAATGGTGCTGAAATCCTACAGACGGGCTGCTAATGGCTCTGCCCCCCGAAAAACCTTCTTTAGAAATGCTTTTTCTAGAAAGAAGGTTTCCCTGTTGACAATTCAGATGTTATAAAATTTCCAGCCAAAATTGCAGAGTTACTGCTACAGGTCCTGGAATTAATGTTTTCAGCTTTTCACTTCACTCATGTCTTTATTCTGAACTGTTGCTGCAATGGCACATTCACCCTTTCGGAGGATTTAAAATCACATGAAAGAATACTTTTCAGATTTTTTTTTTGGATCTAGCTATTATCAACAGATGTCTCCTTTTCATTTCTAGATTGCAATCACACTGAAAGGTGATTAACCTTTAGAAATGTTACTGATGAGACAGGAGAGGTCTCATTCCTCATAATTCACAGGACAAAGTAGTCTCTTTTAAATACTGAACGGAATAACATTTTCACTTTTTCATTGTATCCTTGTGCATCACCTAACATGACATTTGAAGAGAATCTTTAATGAGCCATTATTGGATATATTGGCTTGTTTTATCTTCCCTTCACACTGGACACAGCCTGAATAACAACATACAGCTAGACATGTAGAAATACTCTACATCTGCCTCATTAAAGTTCTGGAATTAGCTAATTTAGCACAGACAATTATTCAAATACAGGGCTACTGCAGCTGGCATAATAACAGCAAAATAAAGCTGATATTAAAAACTAATAGAGAAGAAGGAACATAATAGTAGACCTTCTGAACCATGTTACCTGTGTAATGCAATATCTCTATATAAATATAGTTTGGTTTGCATAACAATCTAACATACAGTACTAAGGTATAACAAAAACTTGTAGGGCATAAACTAATGGGGATATTGCTGCTAACTATTTGGTAAAGAAAGTTTGACTTCCATGAAGGTTGTGCTTTTGGAAATGAATTGCAACCTATATCTCAGTAAGCTATTTTTAAGTGTACAAAAATGTTCTCAATTTTAAGAAAAAGAATCATTTATAAAAATAATTTATGTTATAGTTAATGACATCATTTTTGTAGTTAGTTAAAGGAGCACAAAAATTGCCCCAATGTTAAAAAAAAAAAAATATATATATATATATTAGGGATGAGCGAACCGGTTCGGACAAACCGGAATTCGCTCCGAATTTCAGGGAAAATTCGATTCGGGACGAACCCGAATTTGTTTTGGTTCATGCCGATCGAATTTTCCCTGAAAAAAAAAAAAAAAAATGCCGGCATGGTGGGAGCGGGCAGGCCGGCTACGCTGTCAGCTGTCATCAGAGGACACGTCATCAGAGGGCGACTGAGAGCGGCGCCGGCCTCCACGCTCTGACCATGCAGGTAAGTGTTTGCTTTTTAAACAAATGCCGGCATGGTGGGAGCGGGCAGGCCGGCTGCGCTGTCAGCGGGCCGGCTTCCGCCGCCCGCGGACAGCATAGCCGGCCTGCCCGCTCCCACCATGCCGGCATTTTTTTTTTCAGATGAGCAATTCGTGAAAGTTCGATTCAGGCGAACCCGAATTTCTTGGGGAAATTCAGCGAATCGCCCGAATCGAACTTTCAAGAAGTTCGCTCATCTCTAATATATATACAGGTCCTTCTCAAAAAATTAGCATATAGTTCTAAAGTTCATTATTTTCCATAATGAAATGATAAAAATTAAACTTTCATATATTTGAGATTCATTGCACACCATATTTTTTTGTTTTAATACTGATGATTTTGCCATACAGCTCATGAAAACCCCAAAATCCTATCTCAAAAAATTAGCATATCATGAAAAGGTTATCTAAACAAGCTATTAACCTAATCATCTGAATCAACTAATTACTCAACATCTGCAAAAGATTCCTGAGGCTTTTAAAAAAGCCCAGCCTGGTTCATTACTCAAAACCGCCATCATGGGTAAGACTGCCGACCTGACTGCTGTCCAGAAGGCCATCATTGACACCCTCAAGCAAGAGGGTAAGACCCAGAAAGAAATTTCTGAACAAATAGGCTGTTCCCAGAGTGCTGTATCAAGGCACCTCATTGGGAAGTCTGTGGGAAGGAAAAAACGTGGCAGAAAACGCTGCACAACGAGAAGAGGTGACCGGACCCTGAGGAGGATTGTGGAGAAGGACCGATTCCAGACCTTGGGGGAGTCTGGAGTAGAAACATCCAGAGCCACCGTGCACAGGCGTGTGCAGGAAATAGGCTACAGGTGCCGCATTCCCCAGGTTAAGCCACTTTTGAACCAGAAAGCGCAGAAGCGCCTGACCTGGGCTACAGAGAAGCAGCACTGGACTGTTGCTCAGTGGTCCCAAGTACTTTTTTCTGATGAAAGCAAATTTTGCATGTCATTCGGAAATCAAGGTGCCAGAGTCTGGAGAAAGACTGGGGAGAAGGAAATGCCAAAATACCTGAAGTTGCCAGTGTCAAGTACCCACAATCAGTGATGGTCTGGGGTGCCATGTCAGCTGCTGGTGCTGGTCGACTGTGTTTTATAAAGGGCAGGATCAATGCAGCTAGCTATCAGGAGATTTTGGAGCACTTCATGCTTCCATCGGCTGAAAAGCTTTATGGAGATGAAGTTTGCATTTTTCAGCACGACCTGACACCTGCGCACAGTGCCAAAACCACTGGTAAATGGTTTACTGACCATGGTATTACTGTGCTCAATTGGCCTGCCAACTCTCCTGACCTGAACCCCATAGAGAATCTGTGGAATATTGTGAAGAGAAAGTTGAGAGAAGCAAGACCCAACACTCTGGATGAGCTTAAGGCCGCTATTGAAGCATCATGGGCCTCCATAACACCTCAGCAGTGCCACAGGCTGATTGCCTCCATGCCACGCCGCATTGAAGCAGTAATTTCTGCAGAAGGATTCCCGACCAAGTATTGAGTGCATAACTGAACATAATTATTCAAAGGTTGACTTTTTTTTAATTAAAAACACTTTTCTTTTATTGGTCGGTTGAAATATGCTAATTTTCTGAGATAGGATTTTGGGGTTTTCATGAGCTGTATGGCAAAATCATCAGTATTAAAACAAAAAAAGACCTGAAAAATTTCAGTTGATGTGCAATGAATCTCAAATATATGAAAGTTTAATTTTTATCATTTCATTATGGAAAATAATGAACTTTAGCACTATATGCTAATCTTTTGAGAAGGACCTGTATATATATATATATGCTGGATGGCGGAAGGAGTGGTCACTTATACACCCAGCATCAAGAAATATCCAGCCAGGCTTGTTTTTCTTTCTTTTAATAGAAGGAAAGGACATCCAGGGTGAGAGGTTCTGTCTCCCCTAATACACTAATCCTCTCATACCTGGATTTTACCATGAGAGAATAAACCACAAGCTTGGCATGAGTTTTATTCAGTTCAAGTGTATAAGTGACCCCTCCTTTCATTAGCCGACATTTGTTTGTATGGATTTTTAAATGATACACAATTTTGTCATAGTACTCCTTGAAGGATTTTTTTAAAGGTTGGAAACAATGGCACCCTACAGGGTGCACAGAAATACATCATCACATTGTTTTGCATAACCCATGAGGGGCAGACATGGCCTAGTGGTTTGGGGGCTTCTCGCTGCAGGTTGCAGGTACAATTCCCAGCATGTCATAAGATTGATACAGTACAGCTGTCCCTATGAATTTGACTTGGTATACAGTAAATATTAACAGTGACTGTCAAGATGGGGAGGCCGATTCATTAATAGCGCCAGGTAGCGACAGATGAGCGACAGTAGCGTTATTTTCACAGCGCACGCTAGTATTCGCTGTGCTTGGCCGTTGTTCGGCTGTTGACAGCGACTCAGTCGGTGTGCGGTAATGTTGAATACGGGGTTAGGAGTCGCTGTTTGACAGGTTCCGCGCTGTATGGGAGCGCATGACGCTGGCGGCGACGGGTTAAAAGTAGTTTTTTAACCCCCAAACAACCATATTTTTGGAAAAAAAAAAAACATGTTTTTACAAACATTTTGTAATATGAATACATTAATATCAGACCTGTAATATCAATTATGCACAAATTTTTTTTTTTTTTTTTTTTTTTACCTTAAAAAAAATATCTAACATTGCAGAAGTGGTCACAGAATTTTTGACATTTAAAAAAAAAAAAAAAACATTAATAGCAATTAATTAAGAATATTTAAAGATTGCTCCATTGAAATGCATTGGAGAGCTCCAGGTAGCGAGAGGTCATACCTGTCGCTGTTCAAGGTCGCTCGCTGGCGCTGTGGGGTGAGGCTGGAATAATGATGAGTGATTCGCTATCTGGCGCTCTGTCAGTCGCTAAGCAGGATCGGCTTGATAAATGTGTGATTGCGGAGGGGAGCCGGCGTTGTCGTGGCGGTGAGCGTCATTACCGTTCGCTCACCATTCGCTACCTGGCGCTATCCCTTGTTAAATAAGGGCCTAAGTTTACAAACAATTCGCTGTTTCCTATTTTGCCATTCAGATGATTCATTCTTGTGTCCTGCAGAATAGGGCATCCCTGGAAGAACACCAGGCCAATACCGATGGGCACAGGGCACTTCCGCACCCCCAGTTTCCCAAGTGCAGGTCGGGTAATCTGGTAGTGGTACTGTCATGCCACCTGATTTTGCCAGCAGGTAATTTTCCATCTCTCCTAACCTGTGACCTGCAATGGTGCTCCTCTGGACACCTTATTGGTTCACCAACAGTTACAGAAAATAGAACACCACACAAAAAATAAATGTAATAGTCTAAATATCACTACTTACTTTTCTGTGTCTGCTCCCTGCTGCCCCCTTCCACACGGACTCCTCGATCGGTAGGCCTTCTCTATCCCTTGCTAGGGTTTCCTCTTCCTCATTGGGTCTTCTTGATGTCTTCTAAAGGTGGGAACGTTGAATGGTGCACACAAGTCCCCCATTAATGACCAGGAGATGGTTAAGGAGGCTTTTATAAGGATTCTGAGGATTCACCTCATGTGACTATATATATATATACATATATATATATATATATCCCCCTCTATATCCCTCAAAGTCAAATAGGGGAAGTATAAGAGAGGCTCCACCTCTCTCGAATAACCCCCCTGCACCATTTATTACCCTTGACTGGAAGCCAAGGCAGGAGGAGTGAAGACCTGTCCCCTTTCACACTAGATGCTGACAGAGATTGATGCCTGCTGGTAGAATTTTTAGAGAGCTGACCTGGGACAGATGTCCGTAATATGTAAAGGGTAACCCCACTTCCAGGGATGAGCTGAAATAGTTATGTTATCTAATGTGTGTTTTCTGGAAGCAGTTTTCAATCGGTTGCTTTTGGCAAAGTACACCAAGAAGAGAGAAGTGAGTCTTGTACACATAGAACACTGCTTCTATGGCCACTGCTGAGGTGAGGGAGCTCACTCAACCTTACACATGCCCAACAGCAGTGCTCTGTGTAACTATTTGTACTCTGTTGCTATTGGTGTTTTTGCTAACTTGCAAATGGTGTATGTTGCTAATAGGAAGTGGAAGTATTAATACAATTTAAAAAATTAAGATTTTTGTGGTCTCTTTTTTTTTTACTGACCACTACTTTTCGAACTAGTAAGGGGTCCAAGAGACCCTTTTACCAGTTTAAAAGGCAGGGTGACAGCTTACTGTGGCTAGCTCACCCCCCCCCCCCCCCACATTATCCTCAATCCAATGGCCCGGGAGATACAGAAGAGCCTAGCGCCCCTGGTGCTTAGGTCTGGACCTGGACCATAAAGCAAAAGGGTTGGTAATAACCAGGGCAAGAGGCCACCAGTTTGGCCCTTGTGCATTGGGATTAATAGCACCTATGATTGGTGTGTTGGCCTGGTAAGCTTTAGAGGGGAATTTTCCTACCCATGCAGATCTTTATGCCATGCTTGAGGATGCAAACCCTATAAAAGGAGCCATTACCCGATATTGCAATGCTCTTAGAGGCACTTTAGTGTACCCAGGAGACTGAGAGGGTTGAACGTTGGACCTCTTCCTTCCTGAAGGAAGATATTCTAAAACATTTATATTATTCATGACAAACAATGAAGGCATCCTAGCGAAATGTTTTTGAAGCTATATAAATATTCTCATAAGTCACCATAGAGCTTTCCTAATTCAGACATCCTCTAGTGTTAACTGCCCAAAATGAGTGTTTCATTGTCTATGGTAATGTCCCCATATCAGATGTTTCTGGAATAAAATATAGCAACATACTATTACAAAACTGATGAACTTACCCTTATCTTTTAACCCTTTCGCTGCCAGCCTACCTGCAGCATTTGCCACTCCCTGTTGCCAGACGATGTTTCACTATTTTGCGCTACACATATTCAACTGTCATTTTTGAAAGGATTTCCAGGGATTTCCCAGGAAAATTATATATTGTTTTTTTCAACAGAGTCTGGGCTTTAACATGAAATGTCTTGTTTGTATTTTTTAGGTGTATTCTCAATTTTTTTGGGTGAAATGTGTGAAAAAAAATAAAAAAAAAATATTTTTTTACAATTTGTAGAGTTTTTTTGTAATAAAAAATGTAAGTTTGTCAATAAAATCTTATTGCGTGAGAAACCCCAATTTCTCCCGGTTACAGCGATACCACATATGTATAGGTAGACACCCTTTCCTGCCCAGAAGCCTTTTATAGCTGCTGGATGACAAATGGTTAATTAAAAAAAAAAATGACATAGGGTCCCCCTTCCCGGGGAGGGGGACCCCATTTTTTTTTGGATTTTGAAGGGTTAAAAACCCTTCAAAATCCAAAAAAAAAAATGACGTGGGGTCCCCCTTACCCAAAGTAACCAGCCCGGGACCAGCTATGGGGGCTTGTAGGCACAGAGTGGGGGGGCCAGCTTTGGTGGCCCCCCCACCCTGCAGCCTACGAGCCCACATAGCCTATGTGGGCCCGGGCTCTTCTGCCCCCCCCTGGCCTTTGGGGAGGCAGGTAATGGGGGTGCGGGGGTTAATGGCAAGCCACCCGCTAGGTCAGGTGACTTGCCACCCCCCCAGCCTTGTGAACTGGTATAAGGGGTCTCATGGACCCCTTACCAGCTCACAAAGGGTTAACTGTTAAAAAAAAAACCACGACACAATAATAAAAAGTATTTTATTAGAAAAAAAAAAATTTTTTTTTACTGTACTTACCTTCGATTGCAAGCTCTTGTCCCTCGCCGCTCAGCTGACAGATGCCGGTGATCGGCATCCAGAGAAGGAGAAGGCAGGAGATCAGAGGATCTCCTGTCACCTCCTTCCCCAGCGCCGATCACCGGCATCTGAGAAGCTGAGAAAGCTGAAGCCCATTCGGGGCCGGGATGACTTCATAAGCCCCGCCCCCAAGGGGGCGGGGCTTAGAGGCATGATGGCGGCCGCCATCGAGAAGAAGAGATGAGAGAGCCTCCCAGGCTCTCTCCTGAAGATCGGTAAGTCCTGGGGGGGGATCGGAGGCCCCCCAGGTGAAGAGGAGGGACAGCGGGAGCCAGCGCACACACAGGTAAGTGAATGTCATTTTTATTTATTTTTTTTTTTTACAGTTAGAAGCTGCTGCTGCAGAAGCGGGGGGGGGGGGGCGGCCTATTCCGGGGGCTCTCCTGGAGCCATCCGACCCCCCACGGGGGATTGGATGGCACCAAATTAAAGAGGAGACCCGGCCGGATCCAACAAGGGGTCAGGTGAGTATTTTTTATTTTTACTTTTTAAACTACAAGCGAGGAAAGTCAAGCACGTAACACCTACGGGCTTGGCACTTAAGGCCCAGCCAAGCCAGCACGTAGGTGTTACGTGCTTGGCAACAAAAGGGTTAAATGGGCAATATTTTGGAAAATTTGATTTGAAAGTAGGAAAATAGATAAGGGGGCAAGGTCTTTAGCTTTTATTACATTCTCAGTAGCAAACAAGAATATATATGACAAGTCTGGATATTATCGTAACCGCCATCAATGAGATTGTTTCTTCAAAAACAGTTCATATTCAAAATAAAGTGCGCAGAGGCTTGATAAGTTAAGAAACAAAGAAAAGTTTAGTAATCTTTGACACCACAAGGAAAACAGTCTCTAAAAAGGTGGTTTGAAACTACCACTTGGTTTCTACAATGTATGATCAGAATGGATCCTCCAATTTCTTGATTGCCCACATTTCCTAAAAATAAATAATAATAATAATAATGTCATATCCCTTCTATGCAGGTTGATTGTGCTAGCTAATGCTTTGTATATTGAAGGACCTTTGACCTTAAATGTGCACCATTTAGTATCTTTTTGGTATCTGTTTTGTGGCCATAGCGCCAGTTCCGGAGTGTCGGCATTTTTGTCTTATCTGGGGCTGTGCTTTGAAATACATTGGCGCTAGCAGTCTAACTTTTTAGCTTTGATTGTTGCATTAGGTATTGGCCAAGCTATGTCAGTGCCTGTTGGCCTTTTTGACCCACCTGCCGATTATCCCAGCACCAGTGAGTGCCAGTTTAGACCTCATTTAGACATCATATTTATGTATTTTCTTGGTGCAGGTCAACGTTTCATCATTATAGCTACAAGAAATCACTGCTGGGGACAAATGAGACAAATTTTACAGTGCGTTTTAGTTGTTGTTGTCCAATTACCCATTGTTAAGCAAAAGAAGCCATTAAATCAATTTTAATAATCCCCCCAAAAAATAAATTTAGTGACATCTAGGTCCTATGTTTCCATTATTGACAAGTCCCAATGCAAGTTCTTTAAAAATATATGTGTGTAATATTAATTATTAATCATTAAACACTTCAATCCAGTACTGCTCATTATGCTCTATGGAATCTTGACCTACAGCACCAGAGCGACGGCGCTGCGACCTTTTCGGAGACAGTGTTAAATAGGATGCTAGCTGGCAGCCAAATTGGCACTGCGTTTTTTATTTCTTAAACCAGATGCAGACTGCTGCTGAGGCCAAAAGAATGGTGTTGTTTGGTGCCTACTTTTATTAATTTAATTAATAATTTGGAAAAGGTAGCAGCCATTTTGGAGGTTACTCTCCCAGCATCTCAGCCATGATGCTTCCTGGATTCAACTGCCATACGTGACAATGCACAGTACCATGAAGCCCAGCACCACTTCCTGTTTGCAGGTGGCCTGTAAATGCATGATACACCATTTTGTTCCTAAAATTTACTACAGCAGGAGTTAGAAACAGGTAAATGAATTTTTATGTGCAGAAATCTATCTAAATTCCCCTAGGGAGTGATGCATATGAGCAAAATTAGTTTGTTGTGTTGGTCTGGAAAAAGTGCACATATGTTACTTATTAACACCTAAAACATTTACTTCGGGGCTGTAAATAAAGATTCAAGGATTGTTTTTGATGTTACTGATATTTTGCTCTAAATGTTTTTAGCAAATGTTTAAAGGGACTGTAAACCCAACATCCAGATGAAGGCAACAAACAACCTACCTGGTGCCTGTCCCATATGTCTCTCCTCCATTTCACGGCGTGCTGTGTATAGGCCATGGCAGTGCTCCAAAGTTTGCCCCTCCATTCAATTTCATTCCTCCAAAGTGAATAGAGAGCTGTTTGGCTCATCACTATTTATGGGTGTATCTCATCTTGCCTACTACCCTTTACGTTCTGTACCTACCTCAAATTTCCCTGAGTAGTAACCTAACTAGCCTCCGGCACTACCCACTTCCCTGGCTCAGGTCGTACCCAAGTTGGACCTACAAGGTATTCAACTGTTTCAGATTTACTTGTTCTCCCAGTCAGAGTTCTCCCTTTTTTGTCCACATATCATTTCTAACCAAAACAAATTAGAATGTATATATCTAACCTTATACATTTAGATTTTAAACTGAAAACTGCCCTTATGTTCTGTTTATGAAACCTAGCCTAACTAGCTTCACATACTGAACTCGTCCAATTTCAAAAGCCCACATATAGTACTGCATTTGTTTATTTATGCAATCAATAGACTATTAGACTTTCACTTGTGAGGACTGCTGCACTAATGACATTTATAGATTAACAATGACAGGCTGACCTGCACTAATATATGTATGTAATACATTTCCCATGGTAAATGGTATTCCTTTGTGACTTTAGGGGTAAATGTTTATTAGCAGGAGATGATAATTACATTTCTGTAACAATCACTTCTTCCAAAAGACAATGTTCTTCCCTGAAATAATTGTTGACAGCTTTAGTGTCTCTAAACAATATACTAAATACTGTTGGAATATTATTCCTTATTTTGTGGGACAAGGGGATTAGTCATTAAAATGTTCCAAGGCTCCAAAACGCCTTACTGCAGTGCCTCTCTTTCTTCATGAATTATGATAAGATATGAAATGAAATTATGAAAGATAGAAAACATTTCCATATCTTGCAAAAATAGGGGACAATTTATGTTTTAGTTAGAATAAGCAGTGAGATCAAATAAGGTGTGATTCAAAGAAGAAAGATCATTACAGGAGTTGTTGAAGAACTTAAAATTTACTAACATCTGATCAAATTAAATAGGTTGTCACATTGCTCTAGAAAATGTTTTAGGTTCATATGTATCATGCTCTAAATTCCGCCCTTCCCTGAATGAGGCAGATTCTCCAGTCAATCAAAGGATTGGCAGCTGAAGGATTTTAAAGACTAGACTTTTTCAGATCATTGCCTATATTTAGATCCACCATGATGTAAACATATTTAATAAAAAGTGAGGAGCACTTTAGGTAAGGCCCTCAAAGTGGATGTCCAGTCACTCCCCTACCCTGCCTCCCTCCCCTAGCACTGAGGCAGGATGGGGGGGTGTTAAAAAAACCTTACCTCACCCTGGATCCAGTGCTGTCACAGTGAACACATGGCAAATGCACAGAGAGTGTATAGAGCTGCATTTCCCAACAGAACAGGCCTGTTCATGCAGCCTCGGAAAGATGTTTATGCCCAACACTGGAATTGCCTGAGGAAGAGTGCTGTATTCCTGCCAAGGTAAGGCTTTTTTTACCCACTGTCCTGCCTCAGTATCAGGGGAGGAAGGCAGGGCGGGGGGGGGGGGGGTTACTTCAAGATCAAACTTCCATGTTAAGAGAAAAAGAAACCAGATGTGTAAAAAGTCCAGTTGAGGGGGAAGGCTAAGACAGTCAGCTATTGAGTGTTTGCAAGATATGGATGCCTCTGATGGGGCGGGGGGGGGGCTTAAATTCCTTGAAAATACAGTATAAAAATAGTTGGGGGCATCTCTTTGTTAAATATTGTTAGTATGTTTCTAGGACAGGTGGTCACGGTCCATGGGACTCATTTAAAATGATCACTTGATTTTCTTATCTAATACGAGATCAAAATAATTAAGAGGACTCATTGTGAAATAGGGAGGATTGCAGAAGATACAAGGACTCAGATTCTGAGAATAACTTCCTCTTTACACCTGGTCAGAAAAGTCTATGTCAAATGGGGATATTTAGGGGAAAAAGTAAACATTCCAATAAAGGTCTTGATTCGGTTCTGAAGCAAAATAGCTGTGCCAGCTTTGTCATGCCACCCAATGAGGACCGTGAAAGCTGAGCTAAAGAAATTGCCTGCTACTGGGGTTAATTCACAGTGGTACAAAAAAACATTAGTCTCACGGTTGAACCATATTTTTTATGCAGAACAATGATCCATGACATGCATAGAAGTGCCCCACTGCACGGCTAGCCAGCTAAGGCCTTAAAGATAAAAGAATAATGACGTACCCCCCTTCTTTATCTGATCTAAACCCTATTGAGAACCCTACTGGGCCCTTCTTAAATTGGAGAAGGAAATCTACATCTGTCTGAGCAGTGTCAACCAGGCTGTGTTTGTTGCTGGCCAAAAAGTCAAAAGTTCAAAGATTAAAAACCTGACAAACTTCATTGATGGAAAACTTTTGTTCAAAAAGAACATATTGGTCATATTGGCTATATTGGTCACTGATTTTTTTATTGGAGTGGGAAAGTGTCAAGAAATGTTTATTGGTATATAGTTGTACAGTTATCTTCACTTCAACAGATTAATGTAGCTACATAGTTACATACGTTGTATTTATTTGCCCAGCAACAAAAGCCCAAACCTCATTTTTTAAAAAAAAATTAATGTTGCTAGGCAAATATCCGGAGTGACTGAAGGGAAGGTCATTTAAAACCCCAATCCAGAAGCTAGCACCCCCACTAATCTTATTTGCGTGCATGATTTGCAGTCTGAAGCCCTGTCTTTGATACCAAGCCCAGTTGCTGATCCTGTTGGGTATGACCGCTTCTTGCTGCCAAGTCCTGCTGCTGACACTGCCACGTCTTGCTGTCAATCCCTGTTGCTGATCCTGGCATGTCTGACTATGTCAAGTGCCAAGTCCTGTTTCTGACGCTGCCCACATCTGTCTCTTCATTTGTATTACCTGCACCATCCATACTGGCTGCTGTCCCAGGTTAACCCCATTGCTTAGCCGCTGACAACTTTTGGGGGTCCCTAGTATCAGATGTCGGGTGCCAGCTCCAGGCTCTAGGGATCACCACTACATCTCTACAGTGGCAGCCTGAGGTACTTGACTTTGACTGTATTCATTTATTGATCCGTTAAAGTTTGTATTTCCATTTTGCATGTAAGGCACTGAAGATATGGCGACGCGCTAACCAATACATAATGTGAGGACCTGGGGATCGGATGATGTCCTGCTGATGGCTTGTGCTCTTTACTACTTGGCGCACAGTTTGGACAGCCACCAGCTGGTATCAGCAGAGACCCTAGATGTTCTATCTGCCCCTCAGCTCACACTAGATGTTCTATCTGCCCCTCAGCTGCTGCACATGCTGTTAGGCCTATAAAAATGGGACCCGCCCTCAACCTGATGCAGCAGAATCCATTGGATTTTTTTGGGCTTCCCTGTATTCTATGATATTTTAGTTAGTTTTGTTTCTTATGCCCTGTATCTTTTGTTTCCTGATGTTAAAGTCCTTTTGTTTCTGCTTGAGTTATAGGTCATCCTTTGTATGCCATATCTAAATAAACTCAAATTTAGTACATTTGTTCCATGTTATGCCATTGCTCTGGTCTAAAAATGTAATCCTGGGGTGGAGAGCTCCATCTGGAGCACAGTCAAGTACAGAAGAAGCTGCATCAAGCACAGAAGATGCTAGAGATGCCTGAGATGCTAGAGATGCAAGCAACACATCAGAGTGGAAGAAGATGGTCAAATAAAAAGGGAGTGAGTTAAATTGACCTTTTATTTTTAAAAGGGCAGTTGTTTTTTTCTTACTACTTTCCAGCTAGTTGTGAACTAGTAAGGTCCTCAATAATTCCTTTACCTGTAGTTCAAAGGGTATGGTGTGGCAAGCCATCTGTCTGGTTAATTCAAGGCATACTCCGCACTGCAGAAGATCCCATTACCCATTGTTATAGGCCCGGTGTTCCCTCATCAACATGCACACCTGCAACAGCACATACCTTTGCAATGTTTTATACAGTGTTATGCAAAATATTGTGAAGTTCAATCTAGCATAGTATAGTAGTACTAGAAAAAAGCTGGGGGTTAGCTATAGAAAACGCTTTAGAAATCAGAAACACCAGCCTGAAAAAGCAGAGGAGAATGGATCAGCTGCAGGATTGGTAGGGTGAGAACCCTTTTATTTTACACTTAGCATGTAAAGCATTTTAATTGACTAATTAAATGATGGCATCCATATTTTTAGACTGAAAGTGATAATCCAGTCAAACAAAACCCAAAAACGTAACTTACCACCTACTGGCTTGGTCCTACATCAACTCTGACTATGCTTTCCTGAGCAGGGGCACAGTCAGGGGGGCTAGTCAGGGGCACACTTGTCAGCACTGGAGCAAAGAGCACTGAAACAGGACTTCTGCTCACAAGATTTCGGATGGTCAGTTAAGTCATTTTATGTATATGCATGAAAATATTCATGGCTAACATACATGGCTAACTAGACTTTTAGTAAACACACATTAGCTCTAAATGCTTTCAGACAAAAAATGGGCCAGACAATTCCTTACAGTCTTATATTCACATTGAAACAATTTTCTTTTTATTTAGTCAGGAGACTAAATGAGGCATGGCAGTTGAATTTAACAAGTAACAGGACATCAGTGTAAAATTACAAGTTACATAGTGAAAGTAGGACTTTATTGTACTTACAAGAAAGTTTGTGAAGCATTGCAACATTTAGTGTGATACTTCTGAAAAAGGTTAACTTCCTTTTCTCACATAATAAGACATAATGATCTTTGTATTAGCATACTATTGTAGAAAGATGTGCTGCTAAGGGGAGAAAACACATTAAAGCATGCATCATAATTATTCTCAAAGACTGAGAAAATCTGCTCTATTCTCAGACACAACTTTGGCCAAACAGTCTGGTTAGGTAGTCAAGGCAGAATCTGTTAAATTCTGCTTAAGCAGTAATATTAAGAGCACATGATTATTGTGCTGCCAAGTCCAGTCTAAAATAACTGCACTGTGCCCTATGACTGATGAGGATATTTACTACAAAAGCTTTCAATACAACAGCCTCAGCACCATGGTTGTGTGAGTATATACTCACACTTGCCCCAGTACCTGCTACTACAATATTAAACTTAAATACCATAGTATCAAGCATGGCCATATCCGCACATGATCTGTCCCTGCAATACTATAGTCTCAGCCTTGGAGGGCCCTCGTTTACCAGAAGCACAAAGAAAAGGACTCAGCAGTGATTATGTAGGCTGCTCATGGGCTGGTTGGTGCTGATTTTTACCTCCGGCCGCCACTGCTAGTAAGTTGTATACTTCCAGAGTGCGGTGAATCTCCTGCATGGGACAAAAGTCCCTCAGAGGTCCTCAGTAATCTTGGCCTCTAAGTGTTATACTGCTGGAGTAGGATGAATCATCTAAAGGGGACAAAGGGTAAGTATTTATTGTATCTATCTAATATCTATTGTATTTGATTTATGCCTTAACAGGGACTTCAAGCCATGCACAGGAAACATAGGCCCTTATTTAGGAAGGGATAGCGTCAGGTAGCGCCTGGTTAATGAGAGGTAGCGACAGATAGCGACTGGTCAACACCGGACACGGCACGCAATTACACATTTATCAAGCAGAATCTGTTTAGCGACTGGAATAGCGACATGTAGCGGATGATTCATCAATTTCAAAGCCTCAGCGAACGGCGCCATTGTTCTGCCTTGCACAGCGCCAGGTATTACCTCTCGCCACCAGTCGCTCTCCCATACATTTCTATGGCAGACACAATGTTTGTTTTTTTTGGGTGTTTTTTTTATTTTTTTTTTAAATATAATGTATTAAGCATTATTTCTGAATAGTCTTGAATGTTTCCAATGTTTTTTTTATTTTTTCTGAAAATGTATTTAGGAATGTGTCACTTGGATGTAAAAATCACAGCCCTCTCCCAATGTCATTTCAGTTATTGTTAGCGTTTTCGAAGGTGTCAAACCACCCAAATAATCAATATTTTTAAAGCGTTACAGGCGCTCTATGCCGCAGTCATCTAAAAACAGCGGCCACGCTATATCCTTGAACTTTCTTTATTGAATCAGTGGCGTTGCGGCGAGGGCCAGTCGCTATGTGTTGCAGGCGGTGGCGCTGTGCTGATCATACATGTGTTTTTTTTTTTTTGGTTGAATGTTCTTTTAACGCCCACAGTCGCTGTTGTTGAATACGCAGCAGACACGGCGCATCTGACTCATCACTAGCATGACTGCTACGGTTTTTTTTTGTTTTGCGTATGCTAGCGATTTGGAAAGCGCATGTTAGCGTATTTTAGCGATGAGTGTCCATTTTTTTTTGCCTTTCACTTTCGTTTTGCAACTTCCGGTTTCCACCTCTGAGGATTCACCATGCGGCCTAGACGCCCTCTGAGGGCAACTATGATAAAGCAAAGTAATGAATTATGCATTGTTAATGTGTGACAAACAAGCAAGAAAGTTAAGAAAACAACCCCAAAAAACAAACCTTCAATATCAGACTGTGTTAAGCTTGAGGGTGGGGGAAGGGCAGGATTCCGGGTGACCTCATCAGGCGAATCATGTGAGTCATCATGTGCCACTATGCATAAAGCAAGAGACATAAAACCAACCATAATTTGCAATGTTAAAACAATGTACCTTCACCCCAACCTGTGGTGTCATCCCCAGCATCCAAACCCTGCAGGCGACTGAAAGGAATCTTGCACTTCAGCATCTCCTCATATGGCCTGTATTTACTCTTTGGACCCTGCTTCGTCCCACTGTCTACAAGTAGATCATTCTTCATCTTTTGCATAAGGGCCCTTTTCAAAGTGTAGAAGCGTTTCTTGCAGGATGTGCCACTACGTGGGTATTGATCAGTGCTAGTAAGCTGCTCACCAATGGCATCCCACAATTTGCTCCTTTCTTGTGTGCCTAAACACTGACTTTGGTAACCAAATAATAAGTTCCATTTAGCCAGTGTCAGACGCACAAGAGTATTGTTATCCGCCAAATTAAATTCTGGCTCCCTCTTGGCAAATGGACGCTTGCCCTTGGGTGGTGCTTCCTCTTCCGGCAGTGCCCTTTTCCTTAAGGAAGGTCTCCGGCCAGCACCCACCCCACTGGTACTTGGTCCAGCAGTGGCCGGCAGATGTTCAGAATTTGGCTCCATCCTGTAGCTGCACACACCACAAAACAACACACACCAGCACGCATGCAGACTACAAAATGGCAACAACTGCTGTTTGAGTGTGCCAGATTTTATGTGGTTTAAGAACCAATCACAAACAGGCCCAGTTAATTGCTTCACACATACTGGCCAGGTGTTTGTAGCTACATCTTGACTCCAATGACTGAGGTTTCTGGCAAACATGTGTGTCAGGCAATGAACTAATTAATGACCTACTTAACAAGGCAGACAGACATTAGGAAGAAATGTGAACCATGTCTCTTAACAACATTGGAAATGTGGTGTCAAAAATGGCTATTTGAATTTGCAGCCACATAACTTTCATTGGCCAAAAGATGTCTGAGTAAACAGATCCGCAAAAGTACGCTATTATGCTTGCGCTAGCCGTTTACAACACACCTGTGGTAAGCTAAATACAGACCGGAAACAGCTAACAAACGCAAGAGGCAGCTAAGCAGACCAGTCCTTTGGATAAGTATAAATACCTCTTTTCTTAAGCATTCTTTTATTGATACACTGTGGCAAAGGCTGTGGTGTTTTGGTTTACTTAGCCCTAACTTGCAATAAGTGTCTGGCTGTGTTTCTTGCTTACTGTCTGTGACTTTGTTGAGGTTTTCTGGCATCAGTGCTGTTTCTTTGGGAGTCTTTTTTTGGTGGCATATGCAAATATTGTGTTGAATTCAGCAAGTGAGGATTGTTTTGGGGACCTTTTGTGGGTTGTGCATCAATTCCCCTCTTGGTTGTGCCAAACTTTGAAAGCATACTTGCAGCAGGATGATGGTTCTAACCACTATACATCTGGTTTTGTGGTGAGCTGCATTTGTGTGATTGTGTGTGGATTGTGATTGTGTATGTGGAGTGGTTGGTCTGTGTGTTGCTATTGTTTTTGGTTTTTGGTTCAGTGCCTGAGCTCTAGCCAGTGATTGTGAGATGGATGAGAGGGTGATGTTTGGGTTATGGATGTATTGTTGTGGCAGCATACAGGAAGGTCAGGAGGCAAGGGAGGAGGGTGCTGTGAGGCTTAGGGCACCCCGATCCTTTGCCATCCGCCTCTCTGTATGGGATTTAAGTGACGAGCAGATCAGAAGCAGATTTCGTCTGAATCGTGCAGCACTACAGTCCCTATATGATCAGATTAAGATCAAAATCGATCCATCCACCAGACGCACCCAATCCATCCCTGGCATAGTTCGCCTATGTGCCATGCTTAATATTGTGGCACGGGGGAATTTCCAGGCAACCTCTGCCCTCCTCAGCGGGATCAGCCAGGCTACAATGAGCCGCATATTTTACCAGGTAGTCCTGGCTATTTGTGACCTTATCCCTGTTTATATAAAATTTCCTGAGGATGAGGAGGAGGTTGCAAAAATCAAACGTGTGTTCTACCGCATGGGAGGGATCCCTAATGTGTTAGGGTGCGTGGATGGTACACATATCCCTTTTCCGCCCTCCCCGTGCACAGGAGCTGCATTACCGGAATCGGAAACAGTTCCATTCCATGAATGTCATGGTAGTATGTGACCATGACATGAAGCTGCGGGCCGTGAGATCTGGCTTCCCCGGCTCATGCCATGATTCTTACGTGCTCCAGCAATCCGTCCTGTGCCGGAAGTTTGAGAACAATGAAATGCCACCTGGCTGGCTACTGGGTAATTACTAATCCATGACATCTATTTACAAGTTTAATATGTGGACTATTAACTGAACCAAATATATAACTGAACCTAGACTGTTTACATTATGTTGTTTGAAATTTACTAATTGCTCGCTCTCTCAATCTGTTTATTCAACAGCGGACAAGGGATATGGGCAGAAAATGTGGCTAATGACTCCGGTCAGAAATCCATAGACCTCTGCCCAAGGATGCTACAATGCAGCACATTCAAAACTAGATGCATTGTGGAAAGAACCATCGGCCTGCTTTCTCTGTTTGGCACGCCCAGGAGGAGAGATGTTGTACAGTCCACAAAAGGTCTCCAAAATAATACTCGCATGCTGTGTCCTACACAATATTTGCATATGTCACCGAATTGAACCCCCTGAAGATACAGCACTGGTGCCAGAAGTCCCCAACATGGCCGCAGACAGGACTGAGGACACCCAGACGGGATTTGAGCGACGGGAAAGCATGATTACCTCTTTTTTTTCGGTAAGCTAGGTCACCTTAACTCTAAAACACCTACTGTACTAGAGGGCACTTCAAAAAAACAAAACCAACAAATGTGGTTGGTCTTCAAGTTCCACCCCAAAAAAAGAAAGTGGGCCCCAAAACTCCTAATCCAAACCAAAAAATGGGCCCAAAACTCCTAATCCAAACCAAAAAATGGGGCCCAAAACTCCTAATCCCAACCAAAAAATTGGTCTACTTATATGGGAAATGACAAAAAACAAAAAACAAAAAAAAGGGGGTTTGGTATGTAATTAAATGCAACAACCAAACCAAATAGGGAAGTATTAAAAAAAAAAAAAAAAAAAAAAACTAACTACACTTTTGTTTCTTTTTTAGGCACCATGAAGATTCAAAACCCAGAATTTGATTTATGTAAATATAACAAAATACAATTTAATATAAATTAAAGTTAACAAAACATACATGGTTCAATGTGTTTACTGCAGAATGCTCTAACAGATTGATTTCTAGGCAACAGTAAAAAAACGCTCAGGCGCTGTATTGAACACAGTGTGAAATCTCAACAGCGCCTATAAAGCAGATCTTTAACATCACATTCACCAATGTCAGCGTGATTCCCAAGAACGGCAGATAGCGACTGAGGAGCCCTGCAATAGCGACTGACAGCCGATCGGGGCGGACAATAGCGGTCGCTCATAGCGCCGCACTCCAGACGCTCATCTGTCGCTACCTGCCGCTAGTAATGAATCAGCCTCCGCCACCTGTACATTTAAATAATCTTACTGTACATGGGATGTCTTTTTAGAGAGCCTTAATGAACCAATGTTATTATGAATTATGGCTTCACTGCAGTTTAGCAGATCACTTCACTGAAGTTTAGCAGATCAGATCCCTATCTACACAGAGGTCAAGCATTAGTAGAGAGATATAAGTACAAAGACAAAAAGTGAAATAGAAACAGGCCAGAACAGCCTTCAACATTCTGGATTAGCTTAAACAATTGCCAAGAATTACAACAAGGGATGTTTTAAAGGAATCAGCAGTGTCTTAGAATGTTTCTGACTATATAATGTCAATATAGAAAAGTGGCAGTGGAATATCATCTTCTACAATACCTTTTTTGCAACAAGATTTAATTAGCAACAAAGTACTGCTTCTAAAAATAATGAAAGCCCTAAATGGGTTAGGACAAATATAAAGCCATACAATCAAATACTTTGATTTGAATAGCCCATTTTGGTAGTGCTGGCACTGAAAGTGCCCTCACTCACGGGAGCCTGCAGCCGTCGTTCTGTAGTCCCTGCTGGGGCCAAAATTATTATTTGTCTTAAGTAAGTAAGGGTACCCTTCTATCCCCATTAATCATTCTATGGCGTTGGAAACAGGCATTGTGGAATAATTATACTTACTAACCAATGTTTTAGGCTATCGTGTGTCATAAAATTTTGACTTTTTGGATATTTCTTTGCCTCTGTTCTTTGAAATTGGACCCCTTCGCCCCAGAACTACTAGCACAGTACATCAGAACTGGTATTTCCACGGTTTGATATTAAACAGTCAGCCTCTGGATTTTGTGGGGTGCCCCGCGCATCCTCTGAAAATCATTAGACCCATATCAATGGGCAAGGCACACTGAAGTTGCAAAAGATCTTTAAGCAAGCTGCCAGAAAGGGAGAATCTTCAAGCAACTGGCCTGACCAGGAGGAAGATGGTGTAACAAACGGGGGAAATATGTTTTTATTTAACTTATTTTCAGTTAAGGTAAAGGGGCCCCTTTACCGGTTCAAAGGGTCAGTGATCTCCCAGTCCAGCATGTGGCTTGCAGATAGTTTTGAGCAATTGCTGGCACCCTCACTTGGGCTCCAAGAGTACAAATTGACTCAGAGAGCTTTGGAAGAGCACTAAGCCTGAGTTGAAGTGCATAGGTATTTCACTACAGTTGGGGGCAAGTACTTCAGTCTCTGAGGCCCGGGCATACCAGCCCATATCATATTTTAAAACACCAGGGAGACTAAGTGTATCTGTATATATCTGGTGCACTGCCCTATCTAGTTTAAGGGCGCCCTTAAACCTAACAGTACTATAAGCAAAAAACACCGAAAAGGACAAGTGGTTCTTATAGGGCTGGCACTTACAGAAAAAACATATGCACACCAGGCTGCTTGTCGCAACACCACAATCATATTTATTTGAATATAGCACATACAAATATGAAAAACAAA
The DNA here is from genome assembly GCA_027917425.1 of Gastrophryne carolinensis. Taxonomy (NCBI): domain Eukaryota; kingdom Metazoa; phylum Chordata; class Amphibia; order Anura; family Microhylidae; genus Gastrophryne; species Gastrophryne carolinensis. Next base: position 223,449,044 of record CM051234.1, read on the forward strand.
CCCACTCCTCCAATTAAAAAGCTAGCATAGCTTAAAAATAGACACGGGGGCCCCGCACACTTATTGCCACACCTCCTCACAAACACACATACCACCACACATCCCTAAGGTAATTGGCTGGCCAGCCACTAATGGATACTCAAATTGAGGGCTGCCTGAATAGGGGGTACTGGTCCAGTAACAGGCCATCCACATGAATGAATGAACTAAAGTGCAAAGTGCTGTAAACAAAGACGGCTCCAAAAGCACATGGCTAATTAGCAGCAAAGTCCGGTTGGATGATCTTAGTCATGCTGGAATGCTGTTATACGTCCAATCGCTGATTGGTTAATAAATCAGAGCAGTGTATGTGATCACCCGATGGATGTTAATGTCCGCGCTGACAAGGGCACATATCAATTGCACAGTCAGTAATTGCACCTTGATGTATTCTTAATACTGAACACTAACAGCTTAGGAATATGTGATAAAGACGGCCACAACAACAGGACACATATAACACACGGGAGCCGCGCTGGGCCCGGCCGCGCTGATGCGTCCGGCCTCCGACCCTATTCCCCGCAGCTCTACCGTGTTACCTCTCTTAGACGGCAGCCTGATGTACAATCTCGCGCTGGAACGCGCCTTCCATCGTTAGCATGTAGCCACCGCTAGGCCAGCGTGTGTGGTGAGGAGAAGGAGAGGAGGCGTGGCCGGGCCTTCCGTCCACCAAATATGCCTGGTGTGGTGGTAGAGTAATCTTGTGAAGGGGAGGGGGGTTGTTAAATATGTAAAAATGGAAAAATGGCTAAACAGAGGCTTGTTAAATGTGTTAAACTGGTACAAATATACACTGCCTGACCAAAAAAGGTCACCACCTAGCGCCTCCCATTGGATAAATATTGCATATGTAAATATGTTAAAAAGTGGAAAGACAGCGGGAAAACATCTTCAAAGAATGCATGTGGTCAAAAAAATCTTAAATGATTTTGACCACTTAAACATTTGGTGAAATCAAATTGTAGGAAAATAACCGTAGAATTCAGTGATATGTTTAAAAATAAAAGTAACAGCATTTCCACATGCACACTGCAAAGGGAATTCAGTGGGTTTGTATCCCTAAGAAAAATAACTTGTCAGTAAACAAGCAAAATCAGCTTCAATTCTCTAGGGAGCATAAAAATTGGACTCTGGAGCAATGGTTCAAGGTCAAGTCCAATGGTCTGAGTCCAGATCACCCTGTTTAGAATAATGGGCACATCAGGGTAGGAAGGGAGACAGCTGAAATGATTCGCCCATAATGTCTAGTACTTACTGTAAAATCCTGAGGGGGCAATTGCTATGGTTTGGAGTTGCTGCATATGATCAGCTGTAGGTTCAGCAACTTTACGAGCAAAAGAATTAGGTCAACTGACTACCTGAATATACTGAACGGTCAGGTTATTCTATCATTGTTTTTTTCTTCCCTGATGGCACAAGAATATTCCAAGATTACAATGTCAGGATTCATTGGGCTCAAATTGTGAAAGAGGGGTTCTCAGAGCATAAGAATATTGGTTTCACACATGAATTGGCCACCACAGAGTTCAGACCTGAACTGCACTGAAAATCCTCTGGGCTTCTGAAAGGTTTGCCCGAAAATTCAGCTTGAACGAGAGGCTTTCAACTTGTAACCATGGGCCCAAGATTCTAGTATTTTTTGGGGTTATTCCTCTGAAAGTATATTATTTTATAGTATTCTAATTTGTTAACCATACATTTCCACCAAAATAGTGGGGCATACCAAGGGGATTTCCAGTTTGGCATAAGACAGGGGATTAGCATGGAACATGTGTTCTACCATACCAAGCCAAAGCAAGGAAGTGGATTTCCCAATCGTTAGGTCTAATTTTAAGAAAACAAAAGCCATCACCCTCTCCTAGAAGCCAGCTACCAAGTGGCATTTCCAAACAATTAGCATAAAAGTACCTAGAGAAGGGATGTCATACTAAAACTCAAACAATGCTCAGAAAAGGGCAGTCCTTATAATACCCCACCACTCTTAGAGCCTGTAAAGAAAAAAATGTATTTACAAGTATAAAATATCAAATCTTGGGACTTCCTCAATATCCCAAAAAATCATCAATAGGCACCGCCATCTTTGTTGAACCAGGAACTAGGTTAATTCCTAGCTTCCCTGGCCGTGCAGGAATCCTTGCACATGCATTATATTTTCAAACAGAACGGGGGGGTTGACTCCTCATTTCCACTGCTCTTACTTTACTACTGTGCATGCACGGAGCTAGCATGCCACCCCTGTCTCCTCATCCCAGCCTATCTTACTCGAGCGATGGCTAAGGATAAGCAGGCAAGGTGTGGCTCTCACAGGGAGTGAGGGGGTAGGTGACGTCATTTGCCAGGGAAATGTCTGCAGCTTCTGATAGGAGCTCTCAGTTTTTCTGCATTCGATAAGTGCGTAAGTAGAAATGAAACAGCAGCAAACACATCTTTTTAACGAATATACATATACACCCAAACACGTCACTGTGGTGAGTAGATATTTAGTGAGTAAAGTTGTTTATTGACTTTAAGTCCACATTAATTTGAAAAGCTATACTAAAATAATATACTGCATTTTTCATCTCATAAAAAAAAATGGCGTACAGACTTGGTGTAAATTTGCCAACAGCAAAACTGATTGGAGGTAGTGAAAAACTGCTTCCATAAAACACACATAACATAAACGTAAAAAATACTAAATAAGCTCTGCACCTTGAGGACATCCTTTAGGAACACAATTTACACTTTCAAAAGTGCCTTAAAACTGGAAATTCTAGGCTCTCATTTGTATTTATTACAGAGGCTATCATGTGTCACATTGCCCCCCTTTTGCTTTGATTATTTTCACGTCACCATCTTGACAATCCTTTCTGGGGGTGGATACTGCTTGGGTATTACTGATTACTGAAGCAAATAATAGGCAGCTACATGTCTGCAAATTGCAAGAGAAGACCACTAAACATTGGGGGACAGTGTTCTACATAATTCATTTTACCACAAAATCCATATTTACTGTATTTTTACCCTATAAGATGCACCCAGGATTTGGAGGATCTGAACCAAATGTTGTGCTTAAATACCTCCCTACCAATCTCTCTATTACAGACAGTTTCCATAACCCCCCGCCCCTCGCAATGTGTGGGGATCCCAATCACAGGCAGTGCACGGCATCCCAATTACAGGTAGTGTGCAGGCATCCCAATTACAGGCAGAGTGAGGCACCCCGAACACAGGCAGTGTGAGGCATCCCAATTACAGGCTGTGTGCATGGAATTCTATTTAAAGGCAGTGTGAGGCATACAGACAGACACACACACATTACCAGCGCCCTCCAACTTCGCCATCACCGCCCGCTGTCTCGGCTGGCCACTACCTTTGCAGTAGCCACCACCTCCATAGCCACCTCTTTCCTCTGCCTGCCACCTCCTTTGCTGCTACAAGTTTCGAGCGAGCCAGTTTTGGCTTTGGGGTTGGAGTGGCTTGCATGAGTCATAGGCCACACCACACCAGGTGTCCGGAACTGACTCCCTCTTAACTTGCGGGTGCAAAGGGAGCACCGGGCAGTGGACAGCGGCGGCAGCAACAGTAAAGGCAGCGGACAGCAGAGTCGGCTGGCGGTGATGACGAAGACGGAGGACGCCAGTAATGTGTATCTGTCTCTCCCTCTGTGTAAGTCAGTGGGAGACGCTGCGTGGGAGATAGAGAATGTAAGTGATAAGACGCTTTGACATTTTCTCCCACTTTTGGGGATAGATAAGCCATAGCCATAACTCCTTGCTGCGTTCTTACATTAAAGGACACATGAAACTATTTTAAGATAGTCAAGTTTGCCTTTTCAATACTAAAGCAGTAGCCAGCAGGCTGGTTTAATGAGGGGTGAAAAGTGCTAATTATATGAAAATAAAGAAGCTAAGCTTGAATTAGGGTTGGGGGAAATACCTATTGTCTTCCACCTACAATGTTGTGTTAATGCCTCCTTCCAGACAGAGTCACAACACTTCCAGACAGGCCCAGTCATGCTAATGTAGTCAACACTACACCTCCACTCTGTTTCTGGTAGGCAGATGATGTGGATTTGAGCTTGTACTTATTGCTATGTAGAATCCTGTATAGTTCAATCTAAACTGAAGTTGAAAGCCAGCTAGTGACTAGTGCAACTAGTACAAGTATTAAAGAAAATAAAACAGCAAGTCCAGTTGCCTAAATGTATTACTTCAGATGTACCAGGGGAACCTTCAAAGGTATGTGTATACAATGCTGGAGGTAATTTTCAGAGATTCTGTTGGAAGTGAATTGCTGATGATACTTTGACTGCTTTCTTGCTTTGTGGTAGCTCAGTGAGTTCCCATGTCTGGAGTTGGTGAAGGAACTCCATCTCTTCAGCAACATTAATCTACTTCTGATTCCCAAGTACAGGCAGTTGTTGCATCTCATTGCAATCTCAACTCTGACTCAAGAAGTGTTCTGATCATATAACAAATGTGTTTATTCTGGATACCTTTGTTTGGCCTTTCTGATCTCCTCACTGGAGTTTGTCTTAACCCATGGCAACCTTTGGGTTATGGTCACCACAGTGACCCTTTATGTTATTTATGATCTCTCTTTGCCAGGGTTGCAACTTGAGGGGGTGCGACTGCACAGGGCCCAAGAGGTCAGGTGAACCCCATCATTGTTGCTTCTCGGCCTAATTTATCATATTTGTGCTCATTTGGCATCATTTAGAGAAAGGAAGCTCCATTTGTCTCAGCTGTTTAAGCCTTTAGTTGTCCAGCTGCATCCAAATGAGTTAAAAGACAGACAAAAGTTTACTGTATGAGCTGTGAAATGGCCCTATTTAAGGTTTACACCAGGGACCAGTCACGTTTAGTTACGCCACTGCTCCTTGCATTTAAAATGTGTTTAAAGAGTGGAGCAGCACATGTTTTAGTATTAGAATTTTTTTATTATTAATGAAAATCACTTAATACACTTAAACACAACATATAACACAAAGCACACATTAAAACCAGAGTTTTCCTACCCTTATAAACTCCATATATTACAATACAACATGAAATTGATAAATCAATATGATTCCCATGCCCCCTCACCCAGCTGAAACAGCATGGGAAGCCGCATGCACAGGTGGCGAGTCTAAGTCACTCCTTCCCCTCCCTCTCTGGACGTTGGCTGCTGGCACTTTGAACTGGTAGTATTATACTGTGTCTCTCTATTTGTCTCTCATAGAAATATGTGACTCTTTGTATCCATGGTTTGCACAGTCTATTGACACTATTTATTTATTGGTTACATTGGACACAATTTGTGATTGCACTTTAAGTTTTTTCTGTGTGGGTTTTTAGAACAGGATTGTGCTTGTTTGATAAGTCCTTCATCTTTTGGGCTACTGTGTTTATCTACTTTTATGATATTTTTTGTACATATTTATGATATTTAATTATTTATCACCTTGGGATTGAAATTATCCTTCTTAAGGGGAGAACTTTTTTGTGCCGGTTTGAAATAATAATAGCCAAGTGGCCTACTCTCAAATATTTTTAAGGGGGCCCCCGCCCTCATATTGATTTTTCAATTTCATGTCATATTGTAATATATGGAGTTTATAGGGTTAGGAACACTCTGGTTTTAATGTGTGATTTGTGTTATATGTTGTTTTTAAGTGTATTAAGCGTATTGATTAATTTTCATTAATAAAAAAAAATTCTAATGTTAAACACGAGGTGCTCCTCTCTTTGGATAGGTAAAGAGTTACCTTTTTGCCACCTCTTTTTTCTTATGTGGATCCTTTTTGAGTGGGCACAAGCAAGGATTCACAATAGGTGGTACATTTCCTTGTATAATTGCTATTTATGTTACATACTGTACATTTTGACCGGTCTTCATACAGTACTTTCCTTTATTATGAAGTAAACAAGTTCCCTCACATATACTATATACCATTACCACAATATATTATAATCCATGAGATGCTAGAATGTACAGTAATTTAGTTCTAAACAGTAATAAGTGTGATAAATGAAAGAATCTACTCTTGCTTTAATACCCCTCCGGGGAAATTGTGTCAGGAAGTCTTGCTAAGTTTAGAAATAGGTTACTCGCCGCTTTCGTATGCCCAATTATGCAAGACAAATCAGGTAGAGTTAATGAGAGGACGACAAAGAGCAATTAAATACAACTATTTCATTTCTTAAAAGGTCAAACACTGTAGAAAGTTGGACACTGAAAACAACTATGTAAAAAATGAAGATTAAACTGCTGAAAACAGCAATAATCCCTTTCTGGAGTTAGTAATAATGCCTATCTAATAGATATAGTTAAAGGATCTGACCTTGTAATAGGCAAAAGATAACTGCAAGAACAGAACCAAGACATTTCTTTTCTCTCATGTTGAACATACGTAAATTATTTTGAATACACAGAAATGTGCGAACAAGTAAACACAACAAGGCTGTATTTTTTTTCAAACAGACCAATACCCTCACAAGAAGCTCCGCAGAGCAAATCAGATTGCTGTATATAAAAATTATTTTACCTATTTGAAACTCCTGCCCTGGTTGACTTTTCACCCCTCGATGGCACCCTATGAAAAGAGGTGCCGATGGGTTTCTTGCTGGTTTGCATGGTGGTTATGTTGGTCCAGGCAACATCACAGCTGGGATCCTAAGTAAGAACCGTCCGGTTACTTCAAGATGGCCTCAATTTTTCATTGGATGCAGGTGCAAATGCAAGTGTGCAAAGCTACACCTTGGTAGGTGTTGAGAGGCAGTATGTCTATGCAGGTCAAGCTCCCCTTAGTACACACAACCCAGTCAAGTTGTACAGGAAAGCTGTATTCATATTTTCCCAGCAAGTCTCTCCTCTGGGACCACACACACACACACACACACACACACACACACACACCAGAGAAGGAGCTATCCACCAGCAGTGTACTGAGATCCAGGGGTAAAGCAGTGAGTATAGCCTTCCTTTGGGGCTGGAGGTGGGGGATTGCTGGTGTGTTTGCGGTGACAGTGGTTTGATCTCCCTTCCCCTGAGACATACATGTAAAGTAGGGTCTAGTTTTATTATATTACATTTGTGTTAAGGAGGTATTAAGATGACAGTTACAGACTTTTGCACATGTGTCTGGTATGAAAGCATAGACCGCTTTAAATATTTCATGAAAAAAATAAGAAAATGCATCTTGAAATAAATGGATTAGCACACACTAAAGGCTAAATGCTGTATATACCCTTGCATGAGCGGCATCGCACTGGTCCCTGCAAGTCATGTTTTGTGCTCTTCAGCATAAAACATATCCTATATAAAAATGTAACAAAATAATGAGTAAAGTTTTTTTTTTACTGTATGGCACAGGAAACAGCCTAGACAGTTACCAATGTATGTGAGTGGATAGGTTTCAGTCATGACACGTGTTAAAAAGTTCATTTGTGTATATTAGAGTACATAACTTTTTTCCTTAACTACACAGTGCACTGGGATAGCATATCTTCCGAGTGGGATGCTTTACTTGTCTATTTACTACCAGGTTCACCTATCATATCTGAACCTAATAGTTCAGGGACTGCCAGACCGGGCATTGGGCAGAATCACAGTTCAGATTGTATAAGCAAAAGACTTGCTAATCATGCAATATCAAATATGTATGTTACATATGCAACATATTCATCATTTAATTGCAATATGCACTTTTTGGATTAGGGGAGGTAGTTGTAGCATCAGTAAAAGGAGAAATAATGAGAATATTAATCCAAGCAGTGTGTTGCAATAGGAATACAGTAAATTTCATATTTTCTGCCGTCAGTATCAGGGTGGTCAGCAATCGGGTATTAAAGGCAACACTCACCAATAGAGCCCAGAAGCAAAGGGGTTGCAGGCTTCCAGTTCCTGTTGCAGGCCTTCCCAACGTCTTCCTAATCTCCTACTCATTCTGCTCCCACATTTTCCAAGCAGGAAGACCAAGCCTTTCTGAAACATTAACATAATTATCTAATGGCTGAATGTTGATGTAATCAGAGTTGTCATGAGGGACTTGCCATACGGAGGGTTGCCAGCTTCCATTTTGTGCACTACAAAGGGGAAGTGTCATAGCCTGCTAGTGGCAGGGTAGACCCCATTTGTGCACTTGGCTTATACAAATGAAATAAATTGCAGGTTACTCTGAGAATTTGCTAGCTGGTGTGGGAGGAACCTTGTAGAACTGCCCATCAGTTCTGTCTGAGTATTAAACAAAGTGGTTAAAATTTGGTGTAGCTTTTTTATAGAGGGTGTCCATACATAGCTTTAGATTATACTGGATATTAGACAAATCATCCCTGGATTCTTCCTTGTCTGAAAGCCTAGACAAGTCCAAGCCCGATCTTAGCCAGTCTCCTTCACTCCCAGAATCTTGTTTGTGTATAGAGTGAATTCTACCCTAGCACTAGAGACTAGACATTTTATTCTCAAATACATGGAACTTACTCTAGGATCTATTATCTGTCTATTCACATGTATCACTAACATTAATTGTAGCTGAATTAATAAAGTCCTGTGGTCAAATCATGCATTTGTAACTTGTGACTTTGTGATATTTGGTGTGGGCCAGATTTCTTGCAATTAAGATTAAATGACACCCTCCTAACTAATCAGGCTTTAAGGGATGAAAAAGCTAAATAGATTGGAGCTCTTTTAAATTACAATAAATCTCAGGATACATTTCCTCAAATTTATTAGGCGAGCAATTAATCTTTCATGTGTAGAGTCTATTCAGATTGCCTTAAAAAGCAAGCTGTAAAGGATATTCAGATAAAGCTCACACAATTATAGGCCCTTTTCAAAAGACAAAAGCAAAACAAAACCTTTCTCTCTCAATATTCTCTTCATATCCCCCTTTCTCTCCTTCATATCTCCATATTCACCATCTCTCCTCCTTCTCTCCATATCCCCTCTCTCTTCATATTTCCCTTTCTCTCTCCCTTTTTTCCACATTCTCCCTTTTTCTTCTCCTTCTCTCCATTTTCAACCTTTCTCTTGTCATTCACTCCATATTTCTCACCCCCCCCTTTATCCATATTTCCCCCTTTCTTCTCCTTCTCTCCCTATTCCCCCCTTTTCGTCTCCTTCTCTCCATATGCCCCCTTTCTCTCCTCCATATCTCCATATTCCCCTTCTCTCCATATTTCCATTTTTCTCCCTCTTCTCTCCATTTCCCTCCTTTTCCTTCTCCTACAGTACAACTGTGCGTGCTAAATGCAGGACCAGCACATAAATCCCAGCCATGGGTGAAGTGATGCTTGTGTTTATATACTTGTTGTGGTCAGTTTACCTTGTGTTAATTTGCTGGTGTAAGTGTATATTTACACACACACACACACACACACACACACACACACACACACACACACACACATTTTGACAGTGGAACTCCACCATCAATAGATGGAGGGGCTCAGGTAAGTTCAAAAGCCGCTAGCTGCTGCTGCATTGGGGAACCCCTCTCTGCCCCCCCCCACTCCTCCCCCACTTGCTTGGGCTCCTCACCTGCTGATAATTTTAATTCTGGCGGCTGGTGGGTTAGGTGTAGGGGGATGGAGGGGCGGCCCTGTCAATTTCCATTCTCAAAGTTTGATTTCAGTGAAGATCAAGTTCGGGTTTGGGTCAAGTTCGGCACCCAAACCAAACTTTTGTTCATCCGAAATTGCTGAACCCGAACTTGAACCAGTTTGTTCACCCCTAGTGTTGATGTCATAGTATGACCACAAACATAATTCTGGATGCTGTTGTGGGAAATTCCAGAATTGCATGGAAAAATTCAGTCTTTTACAAGGTCAAAAATATACGTAAGTGAAATTAACAAAAATATGTACAGCCTGAGGGTTAAAGGCCATGCCTTAAGATAAATAAAGGTAAATTGTGTGGGGTGGCAGTGCCTGCTGAGTGGCTGTTCTCTAGCACCTATTATTGATTTCAAAATGCTCTGAACTACCAGGACTACCAAGTTCGAACAGTTAAAAATTCAAAGCTGCTATTCTTGTTCAGCTGCAGTTTTGAAAGCTTGTACAAAACTATGAATCACTCCTCTCTCTTGAATTTCAAAGCTTGGACTAGAATAGGTACAGTGTTGGCTGAGTTCTTTGAACCAGAGTGGCCCTCAGCATTGGACCCCCCATGGCTACTCAACCGGAGACAAGCTGTGATAAAATTGTATTTATAGCAGGCAGCCTGCAACACTTTTCATGTCTGTGAACCTGCTGGTTTTCTTTTTGCTACTTTCCTAGAAAAATGGTTACATTTCATGTAGTGGATATTATTTCAGATTGCATTAGTCACTTCCTCCCAGCACTGCTGTGCTTTCAGGTGGTCTTTGCCACAGTGATGGTCATCAAACGTATATGCGCTTGTTCGCATTTATCTCTTTGTATTTACTTGGAGTAGCAATACTTGGATGTTTAAACTATCAAATTGTTGTCAAAATGCTCAAAAAGCTCTATCAGCAATTAGTTACACATTTTTCTTTTTATTCGACTATTTGTATTAGTGCCCTCTGCTATTTACTGTATCTCTTTACTATTTTGTTATTAGTCCATAGATACTGGATTTGATGACATTGTAGCAGCCTCCTGCATATAGTGCTATACATTTTACTCATATTTCCTAAAATAATTTTTAAACTAGTGAGGCTGAGAACAGCTTATGCTAAAGAGAATTTTTGATTTTGTCAAGTGAATTTTCACTGAGAAGTGGGTTCTATGAAAAGAGGTTAAACCGGACCAACAGCCTGGCACAGTTGGAAAAGAAAACTCCTCAAACTCCCTTTACCCATCTGCACCCATGATACTGAAGCATTGTCAACACTTACATTTGCTCCTGCATCCACTCAAAGCTGAAATGCAGCCTCATGGATTTTCTTTTGTTAGCCGCCATTTTGGGGTTTCCTTTCCCAGCATCTCAGCCATGCTGCTGTCGGGATTCAGGTGGCCTGACAATTCATAGTAAAAGTAAACCCAGCAGCACTTCCTTTTTGCAGGCAGTCTGTAGATCCGTCAGCCACCACAGCAGGAATTAGAAAAAAGTAAATACATTTTATGTGTAGCAATCTAAATTGCCCTGGGAAGGGATGCATATGAGCACTGTCTGTTGTGTTGGTTTAGTCATTTTTGTGTTGTGTAGTTAAACATTATCTTTATTTCAAAACATATATGCGTAGCAAAGCTATTACATTTAATCATAGTGCAGATGGACATGAAGTCCTAATTTCTAGTAAACATTTACAGAAACTGAAAGTTTTGTAAGTCCAGCTGATTCCCTGCCTGTGAGCATTCCAATCTGGGAGGCCCCTGTAAGTAAAACCCACAAGTACACTGTAAGCTTACTTTGCTGGCAATCCCATGATACATACATGGGCCACAAGATCCAAGGCAAGGAGGTGTAAAGACAGTGACTAACCCTTTGTTTAGCTTTCTTAGCTGCTCATTGATATGCACATCAAAAAATGCTAATTGGAGGAGAGCCCGCACATAAGCTGTAGGATTGCCAGCAAGGTAAGCAAACATGGCAAACTGGTATATATATATATATATATATATATATATATATATATATATATATATATTTAATTAATTTTATTTGATACTATTTGGCTATTTGATTAATAATTAATTCTTTCTGTACTGTGTCCCATCCTGGCAAATGTCCTGGTAGAACATAATATGTTGGCACAAAGAAGACAAGAAGGGAGCTACACGATGTCCCATAAGAGACAGAGGAGGCGTGGCATCGTGTACCACAACCCAGAGACTTGAGTTTCTGTAGATCCAAGGTATGTAATCTCACTGTACTCTTTTCATTTGCCTGCTTATTGAACCACCTTGTGCTTAAATGAATGTCTGTTTGTTACACCTTATATCTTTTATTTTTTAATTTAAAGGGTTTTTAACCATTAAAATTCCCAAAAAATTACTCCCCCCCCCCCCCCCGGGAGGGGGGCCCTATGTAATTTATTTTTTAATTAACCCCTTATGTTCTGTCACCCAGCAGGGATAAAAGGCTTCCAGCTGCAGCAGGAAAGCAGAAGCCAGAGTGATTGGTGAGGGACGGAGAGGAAAGGGAGGTTAGTATTAAAAATAAAGAAAAAAGAACAAAATATTTTGTTTCTGTGTGTGTGTGTTTTTTTTGTGAACTATACCAGTTCACAAGGCTTAGGGGTTGGCAAGTCACCTGTGGCTATAGGGTGACTTGCTATTAACCTATTTACCCCTAGCCCCCCTATTATCTACCTCCCCAAAAACCAGGGGGACAGAAGGGCTCAGGGTCAATTTAGGCTGTGCAGGATTGTAGCCGGCAGGGCGGGGCCACCAAAGTCCCTGTGTACATAGCTAATCCTTGGGCTGGTTATGCTGGGTAGGTCATTTTTGTTGATTTTTGACCCTTAAAAATCAAAAAAAAATGCCACCCGGGAGAGGTACTGGCAATTTTATTTAACCCTTTATAGTGTGGATAGTAGTTGAATTTTATTCGTAAATGTTATTAAGTGCTCTATTCAGTTTGGGAGATCTCCTGGGCAGGAACGGGGGGGCTACCGATACATATATGGTACCTTTGTAATCGGGAGAAATTGGTCTTTCACATGCATTATGGTTTTCTTTAATAAAACAAATGTTTTATTTAAAATAAAGGTGACAATTTTCTAAAAAAAAAATGTTTTTACTCAATTTTCTTTCATGTTTAAGCCTAAACAAATATATAATTTTCCTGGACATTGCTGCAAAAATCACAGTTAAACATAGCGCAAAATGGTGAAAAATGACCTGTCAACAGAGGGTGACAACATTTTAAGTAGGCTGGCAATTAAAAGGGTTAAAAGTAGCTATGCATGTTGGGCATTGTTCTGATTGGGGCCCTTCAACTTCCAAATCTTGTTTTTTTCTTATTTACATATTGATATTTTAGGAAACCTTATATTTTATTCTGTTTTTTTATACATTTTTTATGGAAACCCTGTGCAACCTAAGAATTCTTCTAGGGATTACTTCCAGAAAGATGAGCCCACTACAACAAGCTGGTCATGCTTAGAAAGCTTAATATATGTACTTTCAGGGAATATGTCTGCAGAACTAAAATTTTCAAGTAAAATTACTGTTACGCGCATGCTTTACTTTGGGGTGTTTGGCAACTCTTCCCTTGACAGTACCTATGCATTTTTGGTATTGTTCTTTTCAGGGGACCTTGCTTTTTCAGATTTGTTTCTTCTTGTTTGCATATAGTTTTTTTTAAGAGAATGTGGCTTTGATTCTTCTTTTTTATTCTTTTTTAGGGAAACTCTGTGCAACCAAGGAATTCATTGAGGGATTACTTCCAGAAAACTGTGCCATGTCAACAAGCCTGGTATGCCTAGAAAGCTTGAGGTGTGTACTTCCAGAGAATATATAGTTTGTGGGGGTATTTCAAATGTAAAGGGTTGTTTTTCTTGAAAAACAGCAAGATTCACATAGCGCATAGTTGTATTTTATCTGAAAATCTGCAAGCGCTGTTTCAGTTTGGGGGAGTCTCCTGTGCAGGAAAGGGTGTCTACCAATATATATGTAGTATCATTGTAAACAGGAAAATGGGGATTTGACATGCAATAAGATTTTATTGACAAACTTAAATTTTTTTATTTCAAACAACTTTTATTTATTGTTTCTCATGTAGAGGTTGGTATAGCATTACATGAATAAATAAAGCATCATATAGCGCATTTACATGGTAGGATATTATAACAATACACACAAGAGTGACGGTAGGTCAGGATAAGAGGCTACCCCAGAGTCAACATAAGTTTTGTGGAAGATGAAATTGGCATCCTAACCATCTTGCTTTCCTGCCCAAACAAACAACTAATACAAATTTGAATAGCACTATAGCAGTGCTCAATAGCTATTCATGAGGCGTGATTAATAATGTTACCAACATGAGAGGAAATATTAGAAAAAGGTGTAGAAGTGGAATTATAGAAAGGAGAAAGAAGAAAATAGAAATAGGGAAGAAAAACAGCAAACAAACTAAAAAAAGGGGTGCAGTGTAGTTATTATACCATCCATAAGGCTTCAAATGCCCATGACTGTTTGGTATTGGGTAGTACCTTTGAAGGCTAACCAAGGCTGCCAAATCTGGCAAAATTTCTGCATCTTATCCTGCCTGGAATACACAATCTCCTCCATCTATTAAAGTTAACTTGATGGTGGGAACAGTTCGAGATTTCAAGTGTCTAGGTATAACTGCTTTTGCCGCATTAATAAGATGAAGTTGTATTGAATTCTTTTATTTACTAGTCAATGATTTAGAGCGATGCAGCAGGTATAAAAAGGGAGTCATATCATCATTAGACTTTAGTATAACGCCCATATAATTATGCATTTCCTCCCAAAATTTCTTGATTTCAGGGCAAGTCCACCAAATATGGAAAAGATCCCCTCTGTCTGCACCGCATCTCCAGCAAGCCTTCGAAATCGAAGGATACAGCTTGCATAGTTTCCAAGGTGTTTTGTTTCCCCATATTAATAAAACGTGTCTCTTGAATAGAGCTACTGATAGAACCTCTATGCATTTGCATGAGTATCTTGCACCATTCTTCTTCAGAAACTGAGAGGTTCAGATCTAATTCCCATTGCTTTCCATCTATTTTTAAAAGATAGAACATTTCCTCCCACAAGTAATTTATAGTTCCAAGATAGCAAATGGTCTTGCTGACCTTTTCCTATTGGATGTGTTTCTAGAGATTTTAGCTACAATGTCCCTACTGGTCAAATAGTGTCTAATTTGAAAGTACACCCAGAATGAGAGGTCAGGATGATATTTTTTTGACAATTCTTCTAGAGAGCTAAATTTACTATCTGCAAAGAAATGGTGAGCTAAGGGTATTGGCGGTTTACCCCACCTGCCCAGAAAATTTTGAGTGAGTCCGGGTGCAAAGTCTGGGATGCCACGTATAGTGGTTAAGGGACCCAGTGTGGAGGAAATGTCCGGGTAAGAAGGAAAGATTCGAGATACTATCTTCAAAGTATGAGGAATAAGCAGGTGATCTGAGATCTCCTCTAGCCTCCTTTTCCATCCAGACCAGCAAGCAGACTGTAACCCACTCCTTGCTATTCCCATTGATATTCCAGTCCACCACCCTTGAGAGGTGTACAGCTTTGTAGTACTGGTCTACATTTGGGGCACTCATGGCTGTAAAAGCCCTAAAGCTCACTCTAGGATGCTTCTGTGCCCATATACATGACATCATATATCTTTTAATGTCTTTGAGAATCCCTCTTGATAGTTCAATTGGAAGACACTGCATGACATATAGTATTCCTGGGAGCACATTCATCTTTAATTACTACAATGTGGCCAAACCAAGATACCTGAGAGAGTGCCATGTCTTAAGGTCTCCCTTGATCGTGTTCCAAAGCTTTACATGATTAAGGGCAAATGTGTCAGCCCACCTATGGGGGAGAAGAATGACAAGATATTTAATGCTTTTGGTTTCCCACACAAATGAAAATGATTGTTGGAGATTATGAACCACATTCAAAGTTAAGTTGATGTTCAAGGCCATCGATTTATTGTAGTTGATTTTCAAGTTCACTATGTTACCATACTTTTCAAACTCTTTGAGCAGGTTTGGGAGAGAAGTAGAGGGTCCTGAAACAAAAAATTACATCACATCACATCTCATCCACATAAGCAGTGACCTTATACTCCTTCTCACCCACTTTTACTCCCGCTATGCTGGGGTTGTTTTTCACATGTCATAAGAATGGTTCTAGGGACAAGGTAAAGATCAAGGGGGACAAAGGGGATCCCTGATGAGTGCCCTTTATAATGTTGAAAACTTCAGAGAGTACATTGTTAGGGAGGAGTACAAAGCCAAGATTCAGTTTATCATTGAGTGACCAAACCCAATGTACTCAAAATTGCCATGATCAAGGGCCATGCAACCCTATCAAATGCTTTTTCAGCATCAGTCAAAAGGAAGAGCATGCCAACCCCCTTCTTTGTTGTCCCATAGTGCATATTCACCGTTTTAATAACATTGTCTCTCGCTTCCCTCCCTGGTATGAGGCCCACTTGATCCTGAGCTATCCATTTGGGTAAGTATGCCTTGAGTCTTTGTGCAAGAATCTTTGCATAGAGCTTCACATCATTGTTAAGCAAAGAATTGGCCTATAATTTTGACAGTATATGGGCTCTTTGTTCTCCTTATGTAAGACCGCAATATGAGCTTCAAGGAGGTTTTTGGAAAGTGTACCAGTGTTAGACTTTGTATTAAATGCTTTAACAAAGTGTGGTAAGAGGGAAGGGAATGTTTTTTAATATACTGAGATGAACCCATCTGGTCTTGGCAATTTGAGTGAGCATATTGCTCCCTATAAAACATTGAAATGTATTATTAGCCCCCAACAAGGGTTCAGGAATTTAATAGTGCCAGGGTATAGGGGAATAACAATGTCCTGTTAACCCAATTCAAATCCTTTCACCTCCAGATTTTATTTGTTGAGGGAAAATAAAACAGGAAGCATGCATGAAATTTAATAGCACCCATCTTGCTATCCAGGATGTTTTTACATATTTTAATATTACATTTTTCCTTATTTATGGACCCTTTTCAATATAAAATGTATTTTCCTCTTTCTCTGTGAACTTTTCACTATTTCATTCCATCATTTAATATAGCACTATAGAATTTTGCAACCTTGGCAAATGCTCCAAAAGACAAACTTCCTTGCACTAGAGCACTTTTTGTGCTCTATTCTGTGAGTAATTGATGATTGCATATGTATGATAACGTAAATACACATTTATTTATTACATTTTAAGAATGGTAACCTATCTTTAGTCCTCTGCTTTCAGCTGGTTAGTTTTATCATAAGGATAACTGATGACTTCTCGCTGATGAATGACACAATGTGAATAGCATTTCCAGGATGTGGTTGCAGTGTTTATTTTTTAAACTTTTGGATCTGTCCTAATTTCTTCTAGTTAAGGTTGTTTTAATTATCAGAGTATGTTACATGTGTTTAATTTTGCATGTTTTCTGCCTCTCTCGTTGTCCCCTGGTTGTAGTCTCCCAGTCACAGCCCGGGTTTCTGAATTCAGGGATCATGTGTGATCATGTGTGTCTGGAACATGCTAACAGGTTATTTTATTTCTGAACTATTGTCTTTTGATCATAGATGACGAGTTTATGTTAGGAGCTCAAATCTTTAAAAATGGCCTCTATATTTATTGCTAATAAACAATAGGGATGGTTCTTGACAGTTGTAATTTTCAAATCTAGTTAAATAAGCTACATCTTGTTAAAGAACATGATGTATTTAATTTCATGGGTTTATTGCTATGCTTTAATTCCATAAAATTGCAAATAAAGTAATTATGCACATTTGTTTTCTGGATTTTTAACACACATCGACCATTTTTCTTAAAAAAAGTCTAATCATTTTATTATTTGCAATGTATAAAACAATTCAAGCTCAATTTGCAAAGTAATTCTGTTTATTCATGGCTGTATGGTTGACATCACACGTTCTTTCTCAAGAAACACTTATCTATTACAAAGAACATAACAGAGATATTGTCTTTACAATTATCTTTTCAACATAGTCAGCAAAGAACAGTCACTGCAGCAAATGTTCTCTGTAAATTATTTTTTCCCTGAAAGCTGAGTGAATGTTCCCATCCACATATATATTCTGCATGTGATCCTGCTATTTAAGAACCAACAATCTAACTTGAAATCTGATGAAACATTTGAAATTTGTATTTAAAGTGAAACCCCCTGAGAAATATTGTAATTCTGGGCAGGATGTAGGTTTTAGGGTAGGTCAGCTATTGTAGATTCACTAAACACCAACCAGGTAATGCACCAGCGGTATGGTGGTTAGAATAAAAGAAAGGCCTCATGACCTGGTTAGGTCGGCATTTATTTGTATACAATACCAATGAATGTACATATTATACTGCATACTTAAATACAATACATCATAATGGCAGTTCCACACAAGTATAAACCATTGTATCACACATAAGGTCTGCTTTAAGTTAGAATGCGGTGGGAGGGCGCAGAATCGGCACCTAGTGGCCGTGACTTGGAGGACCCCACCGCCCTTCCCCCCGCCGCCGGCCCGTGTGCGCCTCCTCCCGTCTCCCTGCGGGTGCCCTGGCCGTCCCGGAAGTGATCAGCACTCCCCAGTCAGGTGGGACGGCCTTGTCATAAAGGCGCGCCTCACTGCCTTTCACGTCCGGGCTGCACGTGCAGCAGGGAGACTGTATGGACTCGGACGGAGTCAATACAACCGTCCCTCAGGCCCTTCGTAGGCAGAGAGGATAGGGGGAACATCACGCTCCCTGGTTTTGCTACAGGCCATTGAAACATAAAGCCCAGTAAGTACTTAAATCATTTGGATCTTTTCTATTCTTTTTAAACAGTATTATCCTCTATGACATTCAGTACATATATGTGCATTATTGTAGATGGACAAGGGTATTGCAGCACTATGATTCATCTCATAACATAGGTACTGAAACTTGATATCAGCCACCATGATGAACACCTATTTCCCAGGTACATTTTTTACATATAAATGTTCAGCTATTGTGCTGTGGCCTCAGCCTCATAGTAAACGGGTATGCTTTTTCTTTTCCCTTCCTTACTTTTTTTAAGTGTGTCTGTTCAACATTATCTAGGCTGTTTACCCAGGCACGTGTTATATTGAAAAACTGAATTGGCAATAACGTGCAGATTGGTGCGGAGGAAGCCCTAGAGGGGCGAAACTAGTTCACCTTTACCTCATGTGTTATAAATGTATGTGATTAATTCCAGTTCTAATCATGTCAATGTTTAATTATCCTGTATATATGCTGTAGACAAATTGATGAATTAATTGCCGAACTTGTTCATGTCAAGAAATGTTGTGTGACTATTGTTTTTAATTGTACCTAAATGTTAATGGGGGGGGGGGGGTTCTGTGACCCTTGTGCAGTTCCTCCCTATACCCCTAAACAACTGGGATTTGCCTATACCCAGAAAATTTGGTTAAGTTAGAATCACCAAGTGACTTGGAGGTTAAAGAGGCAACTCTAAAAGGTTAATCCAGTGTCTAAATGCGTGGTGATTTCATGACACAAGCACTTGGGTCTGTGTAGTCGGTGGGCATGTCCTGCATCCACGTCCACCAACTGCACAGACCCAGGTGTTTGTGTCAGTGCGAGCCAGCATGAGAGGCAGCTGCAGTGGTGGCACTGGGGGGGACAGTGGGCAGGTTACATTTATCCTGCCCGTCCGCCCGCTGCTCCTCCATCGACTGGCCTCCCGGTGGCCATGGCACAGGTGCAAAACTCATGTCAGTATACATTTGTTTTTATTCTCTCGGGGGGGTGATTCTGACACACTGCCTATATGCGGAATGGGAGGGGAGAATGCCACACTGCCTATATGGGGAATAGGATGGGGGAATGCCACACTGCCTATATGGGGAATGGGAGGGGGGGATGCCACACTGCCTATATGGGGAATGGGAGGGGGGAATGCCACACTGCATATAGGAATGGGATGGAGGATGCCACACTGCTTATATGGGGAATGGGAGTGGAGAATGCCACACTGCCTGTATGGGGAATGGGATGGAGAATGCCACACTGCCCATAGACATAGAAACATAGAAACATAGAAGGTTGACGGCAGAAGGAGACCATACGGTCCATCTAGTCTGCCCTTATGTATGTATACTGTATGTACTCTTTATCTTAGGATAGATGTGTGCTTATCCCAGGCATGTTTAAATTCAGTGACTGTTGATTTTTCAACTACCTCTGCTGGAAGTTTGTTCCAAGCATCTACTACTCTTTCTGTAAAATAATATTTTCTAACATTGCTCCTGATCTTCCCTCCGACTAGCTTCAGGTTGTGCCCCCTTGTTCTATCATTAAGTTTCTTCTTAAAAACACTTCCCTCCTGAACCTTATTCAATCCTTTCACATATATTTTTTTCCCTTTTTTTCCCATGGGAATGGAAGGGGGGGCACATTGCCTATATGGGGAATGGGAGGGGGGAGAAAATGCCACACTGCCTATGGGAATGGGATGGGGGAATGCCACACTGCCCATGGAGAATGGTATGGGGGGATGCCACATTGCCTGTAATGGGGTGTTTTAGCACAATATTTGGTTTATAATATTTTTTTCTTATTTTCCTCCAAATCCTAGGTGCGTCTTATAAGACAAACAATGCGTACTAGGAATAAAGGATTAGCAAAAGCTGAAAAATGGCATTAAGATTTTATAATTCATACAATTATTTGTCCCATCAATAAAATATACAATAATAAAATAAACAATATTGACTGAAACATATTTGATATTTGTTTAGCTCTTCTCTCTAGTTTGAAACTTTTTTAAATGTTTTTTTAAATGAAAAGTCTAGATTTCTTTACATTTCTAAGAGGCACCATGGTAGATGTTTCCTATGGACATAAGGACAAACATGCCAGAAGGCACGTGATTACCTCTTTACCTCTTTAGACCTGCTCATGTGTGGCACCTTGCTCACACACCGTGCTATCCATGGGAGCGCACAGGACTGAGACTATTCTTAGGTAAGCAGGTGGTTTCATGCCCAAGATAACTAAAGAAACAGTGGTGTAACCACGATTACTAGACCAAAACTGGAGGGTCACCCATTTTATTTCACCCACAGATGCCCCCACAAACGTTGCTTGAAAAAACTAAACAGTACTTTAAAACACAAAACATGTCCTTAAAGAAACAATCATAAGTTACTTTACCAACACTGGATCCTAATCATTAGGAATATTCAGATGTGCCTGGCTTACTGTAGCTTCAATTTAGCTTATCACTCTAATTTCTCCTGACATCTATTCAATGCACTGTTGTGTGTCTGTCTTTACTGTGTCAGTCTTTGTAGTTTCTAGGCTGTTCCCTTTGTTGTGTTTGTCGTGCCCACACTCCGTTCTCTTGATAAGCTCCAATCCAACTCTGCCCTCTGGTTGGTTGAATGTTTTTCTTTGTGCATTGTGAGTGTCACGGGGACCTCGCACTCACCCGGCCTTCGGTCCCACGCCGGCTGCACTCGGTCGGCCGGAGCGCAGGCTGGGCGGCGTCTCCGGCAGGCGGCGGCTCGACGGCCTCTGTCCCCGGCCGCCGCTCGGCTATTTCCGCCGCGAGCAGCCGCTCGGCTGTTTCCGTCGCGAGCGGCTGCTCAGGCGGCATCTGGAGCGGCCGCGTCCCTGACATCGCGGCGCGCTCCTGACGCTCAGCGCCAAGAGACCATAACTGGTAGGAGTAACCGATTAACATGAGGGAATGATACCTGACCGCCTAGATGAAGTCCCTCAGCAGGATCTAGGCGCTGTAGTGGTTTGAATGGGGCAATCAGCCCCAGGTTCCTAGTTACACCAATCATGTCCCTCAATCTGCCCGGTCACTTCCTATAAAGGTGTTCCTATTGCAGTTGATCCTTGCCCGTGATAGCGTGCTGCTGGGTGTGAATTGGTGTCTGTTCCGTTACGTATCTTGCCGTGTATGACCATCCTTGATTGCTGCCTGGACCGACCTTTGCCTGTTTTCCTGACCACGATTTCTGCCTGCTCCTCTCTACTGCGTATCTGTGATTCCCCGGCGTGACCTTTGGCTTGACCCGACCATTCTTCTGTCTCATCCTCCTGTACCGTGCTTCATTGGATTGATCTGCCGTGTATGACCTTTGCCCGTTTGACCTTACCCAGTCTCGTTCCTGGTTCGTTTGCCTTCCCCTGCATAAGTCTGCATCCTTTGTGCTAAGAAGTCCTGGGGGCAACCGTGTCCGGTGAGGCGTGTCCAGCGTCCCGGCAAACGGGAGCTTGTCTATAGGCGAAGCTAGCAGTGGAGATTGGGGGTTGCAGACTTAGTTGGAAGGTGGGCGTCGCACAGGACCTGACAGTGAGCTTGTTTTGAGTTCCTTTATTCCTTTTTATGTAGCCACATATTTAGTCTCTGTCTTGTTCTGTAAATGAGGGATGCAGGTACATTTTCTGTATTGAAATGAGCTAGAAGACTGACTATATGCCTGGGACTGTTAAGCCTATTCCTAGTATCCCTTTCCGTGAGCAAGCAATCTCCATATATAGCAGGGACTTCTAGGCTCATAACTTGCTGTGGGCTAGCAATCTACATATATTCTTGGTGCTGCTAGGCTCATTCGTTATGTCCCTTGTCATAAGCTAGCCAGCTGCCTGCTGTATATTTCTGGAGCTGCTAGGCTTATTCCTTGTGTTCCTTGTTATAAGCTAGCTAGTTGCTTATATTTCTTGAGCTGCCAGGCTTATTCCTGCATTTCCTCATAAGCTGCCCTCCCAGCTGTTTATACCCACGCCAGCTATTTAAATATACCTGAAGCTACTTGCGGCCCACACATGAGTTTCACAGCCATCCTGGGTGTTGCACACATCAGGACATTACAAATCAGTATGTCCCAAAAAAGAGGGCATCCACTGGCCCTAGAATCTTATAAATTCTAGGATAGTGATTCTGTCTCTTTGAAGCAACCAACTGCTTGAAGGATATTATTGTTCTAATTAAATGTCAGTCTTACCTAAAATAATGCATTTTTAAAATAAAAGAAAACCACTTCCAGCCACTTCAGTAAAACAATGTCTAATGTCACGATTGCCTTTTAACATTTTAGGGCCAATGTTTCCAAGAAATTTCCTATGATGTGAATATATATCCGCACGCAGATTAAGTCCACATGCATGTGACATTTGGCACCGCAGTTGAATCCAATCCGTATGTGCAAGACCAGTTTTTGCATAGGTGTGAAAGTGTGCTAATGTGCGAAATGTGCGAAATGTGTGTAAAAGAAAACACGAAAATGTATCTATCTTTAAAGCAGAACTTCAGTCAATTTTGCACACAGAGCTGAGGGATGTGGTTGAGTGCTGGAGGAGCTATGCAGGCCCCTTTTTTATGCATAGATGGCCATGTATGTTTGCGCACACATAGGAATTCATCCTCCACATTGAACCCATCCGTGCAGTGAGTGTACACGTGCCCGGAGCGGTGGGCTGCCCTAATTACAGCGCCCGGGGAGTAGTTGGGGGGTTAGGTGCCTTGCTCAAGAGCACTTCAGTCATGTCCCAGGACCAGGATTCGAACCTGCAACCCTCCAGTCACAAGTCCGCTCCCCTTACCTCTAGGCCACAACTGCCCCAATCTTTGTAATCCCCACCCTGCCTCAGCATCAAGGTAGGGTGGCAGTGTGGAGGTGTTAATATTGACTGAAATTCCGCTATAAAAGTTTCCTTGGTTTCAAGTGTTTTTTTCAAAGGTTACATTTATCAATAACCACCCTTCTTTACTCCTCCTGTAGTCAACCATTGGTCACGTTCATCTATGTATGTTCTCTGTGTCTGCCCTTCATTTACAGTCCAGTGACCTGGCCTGCTTTTGCTAACATCTGAAGTTCTGCTTTTACACTGCTTCTGCCCCCCACCCTGCTCTTGTCAAGTGTTGTGTGTCATGGAAGACCAATTACCCTCTTCCCCTCAACTTAGTGCATTTTATGGGAAGAATGTTAAAAAGAAATTTCCCAGTGCTCCCACGATGCTGGCCAGCGGCTCCTGCAGCAGCCCCTTCTCCCGCCGACATAGACGCACACATACACACATATATCTGAACAGCGTCTGCTGTCGATGCACGCCACCTCTGCTCCCACTTCCCACCTCCTCTGTTGCCACTACGCCCAACGTCAAAGGCCACGTCCAGAAATGGTCTGGAAGCAGTGCACCAGAAGCTTGTGCATTTGGCAACAGGTAGCCGTGGCATCAGTGGAGGCAGCGTGTCAATGATACAGGCAGCGGCAGTGGGGGCGGTGAGCAGTGATGTCGGCAGAGATGGCGAGCGGATTTGGCAGGTGGAGGTGGCAGGCAGTGGGCAGCAGAGGCAGTTGTCAGTGTGTATTTGTGTGAGTGTGGGTGTGTCGGAAGGAGACGGGCTGCTGAAGGAGCCGCAGGCCAATGGTGTGGAAGCATCAGTAATGTAAGTTTTTTGTAATTTGGATGCCTCACACTACCTGTAATTAGGATGCCTCACACTGCCTGTGTTTGGGATGCCTCACACCGCCTGTATTTGGTATGCCTTTAACTGACTGTAACTGGGATGCCTCAAATTGTCTGTATTTGGGATGCCTCACACAGCCTGTATTTGGGATGCATCACACTGCCTGTAATTGGCATGCTTCACACTGCCTGTATTTTGGATGCCTTACACTGAATGTATTTGGGATGCTTCACACTACCCATAATTGGGATGCCTCACACTGCCTGTATTTAGGATGCCTCACACTGCCTGTAATTAGAATGCTCCTCACTGCCTATAATGTGGGATGCCCCTCACTGCCTGTATTTAGGATACCTCACACTGCCTGTAATTGGCATGCCTCACACTGCCTGTATTTGAGGTGCCTCATAAAGTCTGTAATTGGGATGCCTCACACTGCCTGGAATTGGAATGCCTCTCAATGTCTGCAATTGAGGTGCTTCAGACTGCATGTAATTGGGATGCGTCACGCTGCCTGAATTGTAGGTTGCCCCTAACTGCCTGCATTTGGGATGCTTCACACTGCATGTATTTGAATGCCTCACACTGCCTGCTATTGGAATGCCTCACACTGCCTGTATTTGCTATGCCTTACTCTGTCTTTTGTGGGATACTGCACACTGTTTGTATTCAGGATGCCTCACACTGCCTGTATTTAGATGCCTCACACTGCCTGTAAAGTGGGGTGCAGCTCACTGTAATTGGGATGCCTCTAAACAGCTTGTATTGTTGGATACCATTTAAGGTCTGTAATGTGGGTTCTGTTATAGGGTAATGGGGGCCTTCCACCCACTGTCTTTAACGGGGTGATTAGAAGGGAGTATTTTAGCACACCATTTAGTTCAGAGCACTTTTTTTTTATTCTCTTCCTGCAAATCCTGGGTGGTGCGTCTTATGGAGTGATTTTTTTATTTATATATAATTAAAAATTGGAGGGTGGTTGCAGACTGCTCCCCCCAAGGCCTAGTTAAGAATGTGCTTTAGCCTGTAAGCATCATGTAACAAACATACTTATTTACTACTACTACTTATAAGTAGAGCCCTTGCTTGTAATGTGTGCCTAGCCTAATAGGAGTTGTCTTTTTGAAGGTTTCTTTTCTCCCTGGCTACTTATCTATTAGGTAATTTAAGGTTGGTTGCACAACATACGTGTAGAAAACTGTATTTCCACATGAAAAAAAACACGCTCACCAGGTGAACGGTGGAGTGCAATTTCCACATACATTGGCACCTTTTATCCATAGAAAAGGTCAGGTGGTTCTGCTGAATGATGCAAAAATATTTTCACATGTGACGGGGGATTGCCAAAACAAATAGAGTAAGCATGTGCTTACCAATGTGCTTACCAATATTGTGGAAAGCAGTTAAAGCGGATGAAAACCGTTGATGGCCGTCCCTAGAATCTACAAGTTTCCGTGGATGACCACTAGCCTCCCCCCAGGGCATCCAATAGCGGGATGCCCCTCTGTGTGAAACCTTCAGTGGCCGCTGGTAAACTCACCTTTACCGATGGCTCCCGAAATGCTGCCCTTGCCAGCTACTGTGCCAGCTTCCCTGCAGCTGTGTGTGTTCCTGTGCCCAGCCTATCTAAGTGCGGGAGTGTGCATGGCGATCGCAGCACCATAGAGCAGTTCTGAGTTCAGCCAATCAGCAATCTAGATGGTGGAAAAACACGTTTTTATTTGAAAACCAGGACACTGCCGTGCCCGCAGCATTATCCAGGGCATGGAGGGCTAGGAGGGAGCCAGGGGGTTAAGATAAGGGTTTTGATCCACTTTAAGAGAGTCCTCAACACATCACTTGCACTTGGTGAGGTGCATAATGTGTTATTAACAGCAGCCTATGGGGAAATCATACATACATTATATAATAATATGATATTTATCCAGTCTGCACAGCACTGGCAGCTTCCTGAGTGACCACTTGCACCTAATGAAGTTTGCTAGGTATGTGCAGTGCTATGTATTGCACGTGCACGTCCACCTAGTGATCCCTATTAGTTGCCAGTAAATTAATACTGGACTGCTAAAATACTGAAGGGTGAGTAATTTGCCTGGTTGTTGGTCTTCCACTGGGTATATTCAAGTAGAGGGGAAGTGGCCTTACTAAATGTGGCCGTACCCTGGGCGAACATAAAATGCGGGCCCATTCATGGCTTATACAGTAACCTTTTCCTGTAATTTTAACTCACTCGTTTACAGAACAACTAGACAACTAAAGACTTGGAGGCCGATTCATTAATAGCGCCAGGTAGCGACAGATGAGCGCCAGTAGCGTGATTTTCACAGCGCCAGCTAGTATTCGCTGTGCTTGGCCGGGGTTTGCTTGTTGACAGCGACTCAGTCGGTGTGCGGTAATGTTGAATACGGGGTTAGGAGACGCTGTTTCACAGGTTCCGCTTGTATGGGTGCGCCTGACAGCGAATGGCCAGAGCGAACGGCTTGCTGCAGATTCATTAAAAAATCACGCTCAAAAATTTCTCGCGCTGTGAATTCCTTGTTTAAACCCCAGAGCACTGGCGGCGATGTGTGTAAAGTAGTTTTTAACCCCCAAACAACCTTTTTTTTTTATGTAAAAATTATACAAGTTTTTCTAAACATTTTGTAAAATGAATACATGAATATCAGACCTGTAATATCAATTCTGCACATTTTTTTTTTTTTTTTTTTTTTACTTTAAAAAAAATCCTAACATTGCAGAAGTGGTCACAGAATTTTTGACATTAATAAAAAAAAAAAACAGTAATAGCAATTAATTATGATTATTTAAAGATTGCTCCATTGAAATGCATTGGACCACGCCAGGGAGCGCCAGGTCATACCTGTCGCTGTGATGGGATTAGCAGTGGCGCTGTTCGTTGCAGTCGGCTACATGATGAATCCCGCGCTAGCTGACGCTCTCGCCGGTGCTAGCCTCATTTAGCGTGATAAATGCGTCATTGTGACCGCCGCCGGGTGTACTTGATTCGGTAGCCGCCGATAGCTGGCGGTACCTGGCGCTCGTCAGACACTACCTGGCGCTAGCCCTTGATAAATAAGGCCGTTAAACAGCCCATAGGATTGCCTTCTTTTTTCTGTACATCATTTCATTTGAGAAAAAATCTGTTAAATAAGGGGGAGGAGCCGCAATGATGGGCTCTCCTCACCTTATGGGCCCCAGTGCGGACACTACCCCTGCACCCCTTGTAGTTACGCCCCTATAGATGGGCATCTTAAAGCAGGCCCCCTGTAAGAGGTATAATAAGCGCGTACATTTATATTAAACATAATTACATATTAAACCAAAAAAACTGTAAGATAATGGTGTAAAAACCACTTTTATATTCATCATGTAGTTTTATCAGTTGTTTTCTAATTTAAAGACAAAATCCTGTGGTTATGTAATAGAAGATGATGGCAAAATCAATTTACACTTTATATAGTGCAGTCATTATGAAACAATCATTGTTAACATTACAGTCATAATGTAACAAGATACCTAGTAAAATAGTTAGATGCACCTGTCACTGCACCTGTCACTGCATAGCTCTCTGGATATGGGCTGTGAACACGTCATAACATACCAAGTTACAGATATTTTCCAGACCTATTGTGATTTATCTTATTTATGCTTGTTATTCACCCATCTCTTTGAATGTATGTAGCCAGTGAGTAGCACAACAATTTGAAAATGCAGCCTTTCAAATTCCTCAATGTCTTTCTGCCATCTAGCTTTCTAATATAAATTATTGCAGGGTAAGGTTAGAAATGGTAAGGTCATGAAAGAAGAAGAGGTCATGTAAATTAGTTGGTGAAGGCAGTGTGACTTGCAGTGTGCATTGTGGCGTGGATTGCAACCTGAATCTCAGAGAACTTTTTCGTGTTTAGACACAAAAAAGTGGAAAAGATTTTTTTTTCTCTTTTTATTTCCTCAAAAAAGACCTGTATGTGTAATCGGGGTTTTCCAGGTTAGGTACATCATTTTTATTTTAGGTAAGGATTTTTTTTTAAGTTTGAAAATACCAGTACTCTATAGCGTATGCTATTGATTTCCCTAATTGTTCCTGCATAGCCCATAGGGTGCTGTTCTTTCCAAAATGTATGATGTACCTCAGTTATACAAAATGCCCAGTCACAGGTACAGGTCTTTTTTTTTAAGAAAAAAGGTGGAAAAAACCTTTTTCCTAATTTTGTAACTAAACTAGCTAAAAAGCTAAGAATCTCACAGAGAATCAGGTTGCAATCCACACGCAATATACGCTGTAAGTCACATTCGCATCACCAAATAATTAGCATGACCCCCAAGAATCACTGGGGTAATGGGGGTAGGTCATTACAAAATGGATTACTAGAGGTATTCACTTTTGGATTTCTTGGCTGCTAGGCTTAGTCTCAGAATTTGAGCTATAGTGACTGGGCCTGCCTATTATGATTGTGAACTTTATCTGTAGTGATCAGGGGCGGACTGGGATTCAAAAACGGCCCTGGACTTTATTGGTCACACCGGCCCTTCTGTACTGTGCCCGGCCCCATAAAGTATGTTACATTACATGCAGGTAGCTCCACTTCTAGCCGGCCCCGTCGCTGCAATGTTGCTGATGTGGCGTTACACTGCTGACAAGGGTTGGCACCAGCCGGGGCAACTTTGAGACTGGGAAGAGGCACGTTAGTTTTGGCAACCTGGGGGGCTTCACACAGCTCCCGATCGGGGTGCCCCGGAGTGCAAGGACCAAAACCCAGGATAGTCAAAAAAATCCTGGGTTTTGGTCCACTTTAAAGTAGACCAATCACCAGGATTTTGCCTATCTTTGTCATTAGCTTTTGCCCCGGGGGTATCCTGATTTGGGATGCATAATTGTGTGAAAACCCCCCAGATCTCCTACTCTACTCACCTTTCAGCCATAGGGAAAGGTAAGGGGTTTCCTGGATGATCTGGAAGGGTTCACACAGTAGGGCATCCCAAATTACCTATTTGGCCAGCCGTGGAGGTGATTGGTCCATGAGAGCGCATATCCCCACCATGCCAGAGCCCAGAGATGCCAGTGCCACAGCTAAAAAAAAACACAAAAGAATATGGTACTTACCAGACATCGATGATCAGTTTTCCAGCAGTCGCCTCTTGCCTCCTCTACTGTGTGCCATGACCCCCCAGGGGTCACGCTGCTAGTCTGCTGAAAATGGCCAGAGCAGTAGCAACTTCTTCTCTCCCCGCCTGGTCGGGGACAGCGTGTGTGGGAACTAAGATGATGCAGCTCTGTCCCCGCCCGGCGGGGAAAAGAAGTTGCACACAGGCCTCACACCTCGCTGGCTGCGTCAGGCCAGGAGGAAAAGGAGGTGAGCAAGGGGCCGCGGGGACAAGCAGAAGGACGAGGGGCCGCGAGGACAAGCAGAAGGACGAGGGGCCGCGGGGACAAGCAGGAGGACGAGGGGCCGCGGCGACAAGCAGGAGGACGAGGGGCCGCGGCGACAAGCAGAAGGACGAGGGGCCGCGAGGACAAGCAGAAGGACGAGGGGCCGCGGGAACAAGCAGGAGGACGAGGGGCCGCGGGGACAAGCAGAAGGACGAGGGGCCGCGAGGACAAGCAGAAGGACAAGGGGCCGCGGGAACAAGCAGGAGGACGAGGGGGCGCGGCGACAAGCAGAAGGACGAGGGGCCGCGGGGACAAGCAGAAGGACGAGGGGCCGCGAGGACAAGCAGAAGGACAAGGGGCCGCGGGAACAAGCAGGAGGACGAGGGGCCGCAGGGACAAGCAGGAGGACGAGGGGCCGTGGAGACTTGTGGCCCGACGGCTGGATGGGAAGCAGCGGCCTACCGGGATTTGTCCCGGTACGCCCTACGGCCAGTCCGCCCCTGGTTGTGATAAAATAAATACACAAAGGATCCTGTTTTAGACTTTGTAAGACCAGGGACAAAAATGCATATGTTAAAAGAGTTCCTCCACTGACACCCCCTCTCCAGCTACTATACTTTCTTAAGGGACATATTTTCGTGTGTCACTGGTTACCAGTTACTGCAGAGAGCCCTGGCCTGAGCCCCATCAAACACCTTTATGAACTGGAATTCCGATTGTGAGGCCATATTGCCCTATACCACTGCCTGACCTGTCATAAGGAATACTTCCTTTATCATGACAATATGATAGGAGCAATTTGATTGTCATCATTGGGGTAGGCTTGTAGTGGATTAATAAACATGTAATGTTAGGTAGGATGGTAATAAAACACCTCTAATGATTCAACTTAGGTGCTCTTAATGTGAGCAATTCTTGTTATTGGTAAATTAGGTCCATGCTCCCTTTCCAATGTAGTGGTATTGTGTTGATTCTATGTGATTTATGCATACTTCCCAAACACTTCCCAGAGGGGTTTACAGGTTATATCAAGATATTACCTCTTCCATATCTGACCACTCACTTGGAGAGGGGGACAAGACTAATTTCTGCCTTAAGTAGCTTAATAAATTGATTAAACAAAAGTGAGAAGGTCCTTAGCATATTTTATTTAAATGGATTAGGATACATTTTCTTGCTGTAAATCAGGCTAAATGTGTAAGATTTCTATTGAATTGGCTCTGTACAGAAATAGACATTTGGTTATATCATGTTTAGAACTGTAAGTCCCAGTTCTCTTACCAAGGATCCCCAAATTTGTTTCCAGAAATCTTTCATTTTCTCTCAATCCCACCATAAGTAGCATACCACAGTGGCAACGGAATCGCACCACCAACATTCTCTTGTAGATATGTGTTTCTATAATCAAAAACTGGAAAAGAACAGGAAAATCAAGATAGAAGGCTGTAGCAACTGACTGTACATGACTGGGGAATGTGGGTCCATGAAGAGCAGTCCAGTTCCGCCCCAACATTGTTGGCCTATTTACATTTGGTAGAGGGAGAGCAAACCTTACCATATGCTTTAATGGACCACAGATAGGTTGGGAATTGATCTGGAAGGTTGACAAAATAACAGTTAAAAGGGGGAAAGTTTATAATTTAATACTTAAGTTTAATTCCTAGATATGTATAGTATCTGCATAGCTATGCTGTCTGTGAAAAGTGCAGATTGTAGCCCTTGAGGGCCCATTCTATCTTCTTTGGTGCTTCTCTGCCTGAAGGATCCATATTCTAGCCCCCATATTCCAAAGTTTCAAAGAAATTATTCCAAGAATACTTGTTGGAGAAGACAAGCCAAACCCAATTCCGAAATAATGTTGAAGTCGTGAAGCAGAGTGTCTTGAAGATAAATGTGGCCCCTTTAGTCCTAAGTCGTGTGGGTCTTGATTTTACTAGGCTAGTAACACTCTTTTTACACTCCCATATGCACAATAACAAGAAACTACTGTTAAACTAATTTTTCACGTAAAGTAAAAGATTTTGTTATGGGTTTATGCCAAGACCAGGTAGTTTGCTACACACAGCTTCACTGTGTCCATAGGCTCCATGTAAATCTTGCAGTTAAATTACAGAACAGATAAGTTACAGAAAAGCAAAATAAATAGTAAGATAGCTAGATAGTGAGTAGAGATTGGCCACATTTCAGTCTCATTCTTACTAAGTAGGCCACACCTAACATGCACACTTATCCAACTGGTCCAATGCCAGACTTATTCATAGCCACCCAAGTTTTTTGTTGCAAACTAATTAAAGGGTTTGATCATCTTTAGTGTTATTGTGCTTTTTCTAACCATTATAAGGAGATTTATCTTTACTTGTGTGCAGCAAAAACCTTGATTGTCATAGAGAGATGAAGACATATATAGATTTTCTGTAAAATGAGCTTTCTGTCTATAGCAACAAGCAGAAAGCTTGTTGAAATATCTCCAACAAGGCCACAACAAGAATACATTTCCCTGTTCTGCGTATTTTTAATTGGCTGAAGCTTAGATTTGAAACTTATTTTCTAACAAGATGGACAAATGTGTGATCACTAGAGCTCCTGTAATCCCTCATTCATTTAAAAAAAGTAAAGCAAACTTTATTCCGTTAAACCATGCTTGCCTTTATTATTCAGCTTCAGTAGTTTAACAGAAAGAATCATCATTATTTTCCTTTAGAGCTTCACACTGCTGTTTATAATAGCTCAATGCCTTTCACCACAGGACTAAAACCTACCATGCCTTTTCAACCATGGCTTGTCTACTTCTAGACACTGATCCTGCTGTGATGGCCATTGAGCTGATATCAATAACAAGGTGCTTTATTAGTTCTGACTTCTTGTTAGCAAGAAGTCTTATCATCTTGAAAACAAGCACAAATTGT
Organism: Gastrophryne carolinensis; assembly: GCA_027917425.1. NCBI lineage: Eukaryota > Metazoa > Chordata > Amphibia > Anura > Microhylidae > Gastrophryne > Gastrophryne carolinensis. The sequence continues at coordinate 223,481,394 of CM051234.1, forward strand.
GGAAAAGCTTACTAGAAAAACCCTAAAATTGAAAAATATATCATATTAATTTCCTTGATATGGATTCTAATCCAAATTGGATTTTAAACACATGGCCAGATATTACTGCACAACAGTGATTTGACATTTCATAAACATTTTGATTTCTGCACAGAAGATAAATAAAAAGCAAAGTTGGTGCCAATAGAAATACATTGTGGGTGAAGCAACTATCCAACCCCACCTCGAGTTGCCTACTTCTGTAAACAGTAGTAGAGGAAGTAGGTCTTATGGTCCAGGAGTTGGAGGAAGAGAGATTTTCAAGATGGCTCTTACCATGCAGTTGCACAGGTTGGAAACACTTTACTTTAAAGAATGAGATAGGAGGCAACAGTTTAACATGTGTGACGACTGTAAGAAAACGCCAAAGCATTGGACAAAATTCAATTGATTAAATTATATTGTGGCAACAGACAATGTCAATGTGTCACAAAGCCCTGGTTTTTGTCCTGATTAAGGAGCCTTATGAAACCAACCCAATACATCAATATTTTTTTCACTGAATGTTTCATCAATATATTTACATGATTTTAAATGTGCCTGGCGTTTAGGCTTTCCCTTGACATTTGTAAGCCTGGAATTAACTGGTTACTGAGTCTGGAGCAAAATATAAACCCCACAGAGCCCTGTCCTGAACTCGATCAGATACTTATGTAATGGACTAAAATGTAGAATAAAAGTCCCTATTTCTTGAACACGATGATTACAAGAAAATTCTAGCAGCCATGATTTTAAATATAGCAGAAAATGTGCTAGGTGCACACACAGGGGTGGGAGGCTTTCAGTTGCTACTAGTCAATTTGGGATGTTGTTGGTTGTACATCAAATAGGCTAGGCTTTAGGTAAGCAGTGTTTGTGGATTTTCAGATCAGCTCACAATTTCCCGTCATTATTATGCAAAACAGCAGATCAACAGAAGTCCAAAGTTAGTTGTGCTGTGAGTGACTAGGCTGGAGGGAAATGCTATATTAAAAGACCTTTTAAAGCTGAAAACAAGCCTGGATAATGTTAAAGAGAAGGGGGGGGGGGGGGGTTGATTTAAAGGCCTTGTTATGCACCCTTATATGTAACAGAGGTTAAACCCCCATTTCCCAACATATTGACTTCAAAGCAGTGTCCTTCTTCAACTTTAACTGCAGATTGCAAGAAAAGTGATGATGTTTAATATTGGGTATAAACATATGAACATCTGGATAATTATTACTTGTTACAACCGGATGAAAACCAATGAAGCGTGGACCCACTGGAACTGTGGAACGGTTGGTGAGTACCGCGTCAGGGAAGCGGGGTCTAAGGAGCCACCGGTTTTCACCAGAGCCCGCCGCGAAGCAGGTTGGTCTTGTGCGGCTGATGACTCCCAGGTCGCTATTCCCCAACGGCGGCACAGTTCCACAATTTGCCGAGGTATTGTACAGCAGAGATAAACGGTGGTCACGGTGAGTAGCCAGATTCAGGGCAGGCAGCGAGGGTTCAGCAGCGAGTAGACAAGCCGTGGTCGGGACAGGCAGCGGAGGATCACAGACGAAGAGACAAACCGAGGTCGGGGCGGGCAGCGGAGGTTCGTGGTCAAAAGGTAAGCCGAGGTCATACACGAGAAAGCCACAGATAAACTACAGACAATCATGGAAAACACACCGATAATCCGGCAAAGGAAGAAGGACTGGCAAGAATAAAAAGGAAGTGTCCTTACCGGATTGGACGGCCGGACACCAATTAGTGATGCACTGGCCCTTTAAATTCCACAGTATTGCGGCGCGCGCCCCCTAGTGGCCGGGGACGTGCGCGCAGGAGAGGCAGGGAGGAAGGAGGAAGTGAGGGAGCCGCCCGCAGGCCCCGGCAGCCACGCCGGACGGAAGGCAAGACACCAGGTAAGAGAGGAGCGCTGCCAGGAAGGGAAATAGCGCTCGGGCTAGGGGAAACCCGGCGGGGAAAGCCGCGGGGAGGAAGCGCGGCTCTCGCCCCGGGAGAGGGACGGCAGAGAGCGCCATGAGGCATCTCCGCAGCGCTAGCCCTAACATTACTTACTTATTATTTTGTTATATAGAACCATCTTTTTTTAGTATTGCTGCAATGAATCTTATCTGTGATTCTATTTTAGGCTTCAGAAGTTAATGTGTTCTTGGATAGCATTGGGTGATAGTTTGGGTTTGTACCAAACTTTTTTTTTGTGATTTCAGGTTCCCAGAACCGAACATGGACTTCAGTCTGTGTTTGAGTTCAGCGTTCAGCCTAAACACGTAAAAGCTGGTTGATGAGTTGCAAAGCAGCCCATCAAAATAGCTTATCTAGATAGAGTGTGCAGGAGGAGGCAGCCTTAACTTACCTGAGCGATCTAGTCCCTGGTTGGCGGTTAGCATTCCGGCTGTCAAATGGGCTACTGCCAGGGCCACAGAAAGATAGCCACCATAACCCTGACTGAGGACACTGGAAACTGGCACTAGAAGTGCTGGCACTAGGGGTGTCCTTACTCATGGGAGTGGTTGCTATCTTTCTGTGGCCCCGACCATAGCCCATTTGACAGCTAGAATGCCGACCGCCAACCAGGGACCTGATCACAGGTAAGTTACAGCTGCTTCCTGCTACACACTCTGTGCCCTTCCACACACCCACCATCACAATTTTATTACAGACCCAATTCTGCCTTTGGGGGCCCCTTGACAGGTGCACCCCCTGGGACCAAGTGGGTGAGAAGTGAGGGGCAGAGGGGCGCCCAGAGGCAAGATCACCGCCAAAAGTTCAGGTTTCAATTGATCTCAATAGGGGCCGGGTCCCTGAACTGAACTTTTATTCAAAGTTCTGCCAAACTTGCTGAACCCAAAGCTAGCCCAGTACCGTTCGCGGATGCTGCTCATATAGTACCTAGTATGGTTGCCCCATAATTTCCAGGCCCCCAGGTTTATGGGTAGGCTGCAGTAGTTGACAGGGATCATAACACTTATCTTATAGCGTATAATGTTTAGCTATAAAATGTATATATAAAAAACAACTAATGGGTGTGACCATGTGTAACAATTAAATGAAGTAAATATGCATAGCAGAATATGCATAAAACATTTACCTTTTTAGAGCAGGACAGGCCTTCTCTGCAACAATGTTTTACCTTCCCCCTCATCTAGGATACTTATTAGAGATGAGCGAACCGGTTCGGACGAACCGCAATTCGCTCCGAATTTCAGGAAATATTCGATTCGGCACGAACCCGAATATTTTGTGGTTCGTGCCGATCGAATTTTTCCTGAAATAAAAAAAAAAAAATGCAGGCATGGTGGGAGCGGGCCGGCCGGTTCCGCTGACAGCTGAGCCGGCCGGCCCGCTCCCACCATGCCGGCATTTAAAAAGAAAAAAAAAAAAAAAAAAAGCATTTTTGCCGGCATGGTGGGAGCGGGCCGGCCGGCTCCGCTGTCAGCGGAACCGGTCGGCCCGCTCCGCTGTCAGCAGAACCGGCCGGCCCGCTCCCACCATGCCGGCATTTAAAAAAAAAGCAAACACTTACCTGCAGGTCCGGAGCGTGGAGGCCGGCGCCGCTCTCAGCTGTCATCTGAGGGCGCGTCATCAGAGGCGCCCTCTGATGACGCGCCCTCCATGCCGGCAAAAATGCTTTTTTTTTTTTTTTTTTTGTTTTTTAAATGCCGGCATGGTGGGAGTGGGCCGGCCGGCTTTACCGGCCCGCCGGCCGGCTCCGCTGTCAGCGGGCTGGCTTTGCCGGCCGGCTGACAGCGGAACCGGCCGGCCCGCTCCCACCATGCCGGCATTTTTGATGGGGAACTTCGTAAAAGTTCGATTCGGCCGAACCCGAATTTCTTTGTGAAATTCGGCGAATCGGCCGAATCGAACTTTTCAAAAGTTCGCTCATCTCTAATACTTATCTAATCCCCAACACTTCATGCTGACCCTAACATATCTTGGCTGAGATCAGCTCTCTTAGTGCAGCATTACTGATATGCTGGCCTTTTTCGATCCACATTCAGGATCCGGGCTGAAAAGGGGAAAGTATGCTCATTGGTTGGGGAAAGAGGGCAAAAGGAGGCCATAGAATGAATTTAAAGGCAAAGAAAAGTAGCTGAATTAGATATATATTATAAATAAAAAAACAACAAAAAAAAACAAATATATATATATATATATATATATATATATATATATATATATATGTATATGTGGTTGGCAGAACTCATATGCCTTGAATCAGAGTTCAAGATACATTGTAGATGTAAGGGTCTTATTAGTGGATATGTTACAAATTATATTTGTCTATCTTCAATGCTAAAAAGCCATTTTATGAAATGTCACAGTCACCTGACTACATTAAGGTTACAATCATGTACATCTGTTTATGTGAAAGCAGAGTGGTTCACTTTTAAATTTGTCTAATGGCAATAGATGGGCTGCTTATGGAAATACAGACAACACTTATTTTGTCCATACGCTGTCTGGCTTGTGCTTTTGACAGCTATTACCATAAGTATTTCTTTCAGTCAATGCTATAAAGCTATTTTCTGTGAACCTTATGAATATAAACTTAGATACTTGCTTCACTGCTTCACTCATCCTAAAATTGTTCAGTATGAGAAAATGGCCTAATCTGTCTAAAAAATGCAGCCCTGAAATGGAACAGCCAAAGCTCTATTTAAACACAATGGATCTAATAGCTTTTTAACTGTCTCTGTTTTCATAAACCATGGTATGATTACAGTATTTTTCACACCATAAAAGCTGGGGGGAAATGACAGCGCGTCTTATGGAGTGCATGTAGTCCCACTCACCTTACAGACAGGTCAGGTAATTGGGCAGGGTGGGGGGGTTAGAACAAAAAAATATTTTCTCACCTCAGCCGGCCAGGATTCAGATCCATTTATGACATTGACGTGCGAGAGGTGCAAGGTGAGATTTTTTTTTTGTCTTGGCTGTAATAAGAGGATGTTCCACACTGCCTGTTAAAGGGGGATTTGCGGGTATTCTGCACGCTGTCTGTCATGAAGTGATTTGGGGGAATTCTACACAGAGCTTGCTATTGGGTATGGGGGATCCGGGACACTGCATGTTATATGGGACTGGGGGATTCTGCCATGTCTTGATCTTGGGGAGGGAGGTATTTTAGCACACCATTTGTTTCCGAGTGATTTTTTTCCTTATTTTCATCCTCCAAGTGCGTCTTATAGTGCGACTGGTAATTCTTTTCTAAAAAAATATGTACTCATTTAGGGGTGATGAGTAAAGGACCTAAAGGCATTAATACACGAAAGTAAATGGTATATTAATCAAGGAAGCAGGTGAGCAAAATATAAATCTGGTCCTCACAGAGGTTAATACTTGACATTAGGGAACCAAATTTGTTTTCACCTAGAAGAAAATGCCAAAGTGAACCCTCCCAGATATGTTCTTTCTTTTAAACATTTCACTAGTATGTGTACAGTATATTCTAAAAATATTTAATTCCAGGAAAAACATTTTAAAGTGTACCCCAGTAATGATTAGCTGTCCGCTATCCCCCCACCCATCCCAATGGAAGATGTAGTGCCATAAATAAAGAGTTACAGACATTGTGCATAAAACAAATACACATTAATTTAAAATAGGATATTTCCTTTATCAGTCTTTTCCCATTTAAAACTCAGTTCAAAATTTCAGTTCCAAACTCTGTTTCAAAAATAGTTGCGATTATGCAGTGTTTTAATGTTGCTGGGAAAATATATATGAAATTACCACCTGAGAAATAGTGAAATGCTGTCAATGGTATAGTTGTTGTGGTAATTATAGCATAACAACTATATTTTCTATCTATGGCTAGCATGTGCACTCATATAAAAATCGAAATGCATTGAAAAAGCAGAGGGGAAAGTAAAGCTTGCTTTTATACGAGCAAATACATTTATTATTGCTTTGTTATCATTTACATTTACAGCAGAAGCACTAGAACATCATCTAATGTGATGACATGACACATTAGAGGCTCCTACATTGTAATCCTTTGCTATTTCTCCCCATTACCTACCACCAATCTGAGTCTTTCATCATCTCTTTCGTACACATAACATTAGTGCCATGCATGCTTTTATCTCTAGGCTTGGAACACTCCCTACACAACTCAATCACTCTTTAAAGAGTTTTTCTTTCAGATAATGCTTTACTAGGTTATCCAGGGTGCTGATGGAAATCTACAGAGTGATGGGTGAGAATATACTATGGTGAGATTATGAAATTTATATGCAGGACCAAGCATTGTAAAACACATAAATATCAATAGATTAAAATAGATTGGGCATTAGGAGGGACTGGGAGAACACAAACATGGTTTAGAAAATGTATAAAGGAAAACCAGATGATAGAAGAGACATTAGATAAACAAGGATTGATTACTTTGAGCAAGACCTGAAAGATTAATTTAAGGCAGAAGAAAAGGGATAAGAATGACAAACAGGCAAACATTTGGTAGGATGTAACATAGTAATTCTTTATCTGGGGTGACCTCTAAGCGCCCCTACTAATTGACCCCACAGAGACTGACCATTGCACTCACAGCATCAAATAAATATAAATTTTACTGTAAGTAAAATAAAACCAGATTTAAAAACAATATTTCTGTGCCATTGACATGATTCACCACCAGGGGGTGTACTTCCTCAAATTGTATACAAGACTCCTCTAACCCATATACTCAATTTATTACTTATCATACATCTATATACAAAACCTACTAATAATAAAGTGTCAGTGCTTATCAAAGTGCATCCATATTAAATGTAACATGTGCAAGACCATTTAACCCAATCAGAATCAAGGTATGATGAGGTAAACATACAACATAATAAAGTGCTTACGTGTGTACCCAGTCCAAAGGACTCTTTTTCAAGGCCAGATATAGTCTGCTCGTCTCGGCTGGGGATGCGAGCCCAAAGCCCTCCCTTAAATGCAAACCCCCCCGACCGTCCCCACGATCGTGGTCCGTCTGAGAGCGAGCCGACGCACTCTGTCCGGAAGTGCGCCAACTCGCTCACGCGATGTGCGTGCGCCTGGGCCCCCAATCTGGAGCGCAAGGCGTCCGCCGCTCACAAATCCGCCGGTCGGTGCCGTACCTGTTGACAAATGGGCACAGCGGCAGAAGATGGTGAGAACCCGGCGCGGGACTGATCAAATGGGGGGGTGCATATCCCCCATCAGCAGCAGCATTCAAGTTGAACTAGGACGTCTGTACATAAACATGAATCAATACATTTTTACTAAAGACTAAAGTCACAATAAATGCTGTGACACTAAATACAAATAATACTGGCAATTTACAACTCTACAACCTACTGGCTATTCCATACGCTCTACAATTAATCCTCAGCAATGATGACTATACTTTAAACTTATTTACATCATAGTGATTTATACTGATAGCGGGTTATGCACTATATTTCTTTTATTCTATAATCAATGGGTCATTTACAATTACTGGCCCATTTCAACCCATGCCCCTCAGATCATCACGGCCCCCAATCTGCCCCCCCACAACCCAGACACCCGTCCACACCCAAACGGGTGGCAACCCTTGATGGTGCAAGAGGCGAGGGAGAGGTGCCAGGGTGGGGGGGTTGAGAATCAAATCAATGAAGAACTAGAGAGGTTGGAGAAAACAATCATGTCCCAGAAACAGGATAAACTACAAAGAGACAGGCTGGATAAACAGACCCATATAGTGTACAAATGGAGACATGTGGGTAATGAAAGGGGGAGACAACCCAATGCAGTAGGGCGACAAGTAGAAGTGCGTCCATCTCAAGTAGAACATCAGATGTGGGAAACTTGCGTAATTTTTTGGGGCAGGCTGGTGTAAGAGGCCCAGGAGGAGGAGAGGGAGAAAGAGGCGACATAGAACATGTGAGGGACTCTGGCTGGCGGTACAGCCGGAGGATGAACCAGGGACCCCACAAGAGGTCCAGGCAAGAGCAGAGTCCCTAAGCCATACTGACGGTCCTGTTGAGCAATTGGGCTGTACAAGGAACAACGAATTGACAGTTTCTGGCAAACCGCTCACTTCAGAAGAAAGGTCATTATTGGGGAGGGGGCTCATATTTGCTCCCCGTAATACCCTGGATAAGTTTGGAGCTATCAAGGACTTGTTCCTATTTTGTAGGAAGCTGTTACTGAAAAAACAACTTGAAGTACCCATGGGTATAGAGCCGAATATGACATGGCGAGAGGGGTTGGCTGTGGATGATCTGACCTCTCTATTGCAAGAACAGGATGAAACTGTGAGCGCGGACTGGCCACTATGCAAACCATCCAGATATACCCGACGTATGTAAATATTAGTGGGCACAGCCTTACTCAAATCAAAAACAATCAATCAAGCGTTCTCCGGGGTCTGTGCCAATATTGGAAACACATATAGACAATAGGCACATAAAACCCAAGTAGACGGGCACAGCTTATTTATAAATATTAATAATTTATTGAGGTTCCAAAAAGAAAAAAAACATGTACAGACAATATTAAAACAGGCTCCTAAGACCATCCCATATTTCTAAGCCACGGGTACAGTACTAAACCAGACAGAACAACATAATAGTTGTGAATCTAATAAATAATCCTATCAATAATAATCCCTAATAACCTAAAAATATACAAGTAATTTACCAAGATAAACAAGTCTATATACAGACCAAAAGTGCTAGTGCAAATTTAAATTGCAATCAATATATAAACAAATCTTATACATATATGATGAAAAATCCTAAAAAATACTGTAAACTATAAATAAACTATCAAAATTCACCCATAATCTATTCTAACTCTATATATAAAGTGCGTGCTGTAATATTACCACCTTCAGTCAGTCTTGGTGGTATAAGATGGCTTGCACATGAAAACAAGGAGTATATCAAGCAAACAAAGGAAAAAGCAAAAAGTATAATTACTGTCCCTTTATGGCCAACTCTGCAATAACCGGGGGTCTGTGCCAATCCAACAATCTCACGCGTTCCGCTTTTGCAAGCTTCCTCAGAGATACCCACCTTATACCATGAATGTCTCCTTTATACTGGTGGCTTGTGAGCCCACGCCCTCACCTCAGGAAGTTCTCCCTCTGACCCCGGAAGCACTGCACAGTGTGAAGCACATGCTGTGCTGGTGAGTGCTGGCCCCGCCCCTCCCATGATGACTCGGCCAGTGTCATCGGCTAAGGGGGAGGATCGGTTGTCAGCACCTCACCCATCCAGGCAGGGGGAGAGAGACATAGAGAGGGGATTGCGCCAAATCACAGCCATCAGATCTGGGAATATCTCTTTCAATATTCTCTGGGTGATACACCCAGTTGCGAGAATTCTCCCTGGAACCGTTACAAAGTACTACCTCTATCGTTTATATGCAGATGTTTATCTCAATGAGTGAATCCTTATAAGTTATGTATTAACACATAACTTATCTTGCATTATCCTTTCTTTGGTACACATATCCCTTCTTTTGACATGCTCTGTGTTCCAATATTAAAGCCATATTGTCCCTATTTTCTGGGCCACAGAAGGAGGGACACTTAACATCAGACTCATGGATCAGATATATAACAAGGCCCAGGAGGTATATCCTGAACCTTGATATCTACCATGCGGATATATAACCATCAACATGGGTACCAAAGTGAATATAACATTCGATAATGGGACTACATCAAGCATATAGTGTAAACCAATAACTTGACTGTGTAGTCCCTACTTTCTAGGTATCCAAAAGAGAGATCGTCAATTATCCAGGGGAGGGATTATATACATTGGGTTCATGATTCAAGTGAGGGGTCATTCAAGTCTAAAAAGACCAGAGGGGTATCCCACATGAGGAATATCGTTCCATGCAGATCATAGATATAAGCATCATTCCCAGGATGAATATAACGTCCAATCATAGAATCACCCAGCCAAATATATAAACACACTGAATCGGGGGCATCTTCTTCCCCTGATCATAAGGATGGTCCTCATATATTCCAGGGTGATTGTAACGTCCAGACCTTAAGAGTCCCGGGCCAAATATGCAGGCACGTTGTAGAGTCCCAATCTTGACTTGGTGGTCCCTTCTTTCTGGGCTTCCAAGCGGGGGATCATTCAATTCATGATTCAGATGCTAGAGGGCCAAGGGGTATCCCAAGTGGGGAGTGACGTTCCATGCAGATCCCAGATGTAGACAAAATTCCAAAGTGAATGTGACATAAAATCACCCAACCACGTAGATATATATACTCTGTGGACAAACAAAAAAACAAACATCAGTGTGTGAAATAATGTGCATGAAAAACATAAAAACAGTGAATCAAAATGTGATAAACCTAAGCTCCAAATAATTTCCAGATATACCCCACCATGGACCGTGAGCCCGGCCATGCTCACGTTCTTCAAAGTGGTGGACTTCCTTCCTTCCTTAAACTAACAGAGAATGGTGCCCTGGAAACTACCTTATTTTGGAAGGGCACGGCTGTTAACAGCCTACTACATTATTCTAGTTTTCATCAGAAAAAGACCAGGGATGCCATTCCAGTAGGGCAGTTCCTCCGACTTAAACGGAATAGTTCAGTAATGGATGAATTTGCGGTGCAAGCACAAGGGCTGAAGGAACGCTTTAAGAACAGGGGTTACCCTGAGAGAACGGTGCAGAGAGCATTGGTAAGAGCAAGGGATACGCTGCAGGACACCCTCCTCACCCCCAGGGAGAGGAAGAAAATGACTGATGAGGTAAGATTTATCTCTAAATATACCTCCAACTGGAAGCAGCTTAGGGAGTTGTATAATAGACACTGGGGGATAGTAAGGAGTGATCCCTCCTTGGCCAGATGGATCAGACGGGGCCCACTAATGATTGCTCAGCGGGCACCCAGCTTACGTGACAAGGTGTGCAAGAGTCACTTCACGAGACCCCAAACATGGCTACAGGGAGACAGGTGATCGGCAGTCACCCATGCGGCGGTTGCTCAATCTGCCCACACATGCAAACTATGAGGGAGGTGAGCAATAGGAGAACGGGCAAGAGGTTCCAGATCAAACAATTTTTGAACTATCTGTTGACGTGTGGATGCCTGCTTGGTTATGTGGGCAAAACTAAAAATGCCCTTAAGGCACCCCTACAGGCGCATCTTTCTTCTATCTGTCTGGCCAAAAGGAACAGGGATATGGGTAAAATGATTTCCCCAGTAACAGCCCACTTTTTGGATAGACATGAGGGCAAAGTGGACCAACTACAGGTAGTGGCGTTAGAGAAGGTGACTATGGGGCCGAGGGGTGGGGACCTTAAGAGGCGTTTACAGCAGAAGGAGCTGCGCTGGATCTATGATCTTGACACGCAGCATCCAATGGGGCTCAACAAGTATGTGGCCTTTACTCCATATCTAGGGTAAGTATAATCACTGTATTTATCACTGTTGTGGGGCACTTGGACTTCTATTGATTACATGATCGATGTGTGGGGGGCTTTTACACAGGGAGAGTTTGTAGGAATGTACTATTGGGGTTTTAATCAGTGTTATTTGGTATGGGTAGTGGGGGTTTTGGGGGGTTTTGGGCTCTGGCACTTGGGTTTGATTCACTGGTGGTGGTAACTCTTTGGTTTGATGTAATAAGTTGCCCTATATATGTTGCAGTGGTTGATAATATGTAGCACACTCCACGTCGAGATACCCATGTTGAGAAATCGGGAATGCAGATCAAGCGTGAATTACCAGCATGTAAGGGAAGACCCTCGTGGAAGAATCAAGCCCCAAGATGGAGGGAAGAGGATTTCCAGAATATATGCAAAATAAGACCTATACACCGCACTTTAAAGTAGCTCTGGACTGAGGGGGTCCATCTGTGCATTGTGCTTCCATCCCCTGATTCCTGTTTGCCACCCCCCCCCCTGGCACCTCTCCCTTGCCTCTTGCACCATCAAGGGGTGCCACCCATTTGGGTGTGGACGGGTGTCTGGGTTGTGGGGGGGGGGATGGGAGGCTGTGAGGATCTGAGGGGCATGGGTTGAAATGGGCCAGTAATTGTAAATGACCCATTGATTATAGAATAAAAGAAATATAGTGCATAAACCGCTATCAGTATAAATCACTATGATGTAAATAAGTTTAAAGTATAGTCATCATTGCTGAGGATTAATTGTAGAGCATATGGAATAGCCAGTAGGTTGTATAGTTGTAAATAGCCAGTATTATTTGTATTTAGTGTCATAGCATTTATTGTGACTTTAGTCTTTAGTAAAAATGTATTGATTCATGTTTATCTACAGATGTCCTAGTTCAACTTGAATGCTGCTGCTGATGGGGGATATGCACCCCCCCATTTGATCAGTCCCACACCGGGATCTCACCGTCTTCTGCCGCGGTGCCCATTTGTCAACAGGTACGGCACCAGCCGGCGGATTTATGAGCGGCGGACGCCTTGCGCTTCAGCTTGGGGCGACGGGCGAACCGAGCGCGGGAACGGTCGGGGGGGATTTGCATATAAGGGAGGGCTTTGTGCCCGCATCCCCAGCCGAGACGAGCAGACTATATCTGGCCTTGAAAAAGAGTCCTTTGGAATCGAAACGCGTGGGTATCAGCTGGGGGCGCATTCCTCATGTACACACGTAAGCACTTTATTATGTTGTATGTTTACCTCATCATACCTTGATTCTGATTTAAATCTGGTTAAATGGTCTTGCACATGTTACATTTGATATGGATGCACTTTGATAAGCACTGACACTTTATTATTAGTAGGTTTTGTATATAGATGTATTTAGATGTATGATAAGTAATAGATTGAGTATATGGGTTAGAGGAGTCTTGTATACAATTTGAGGAAGTACACCCCCTGGTGGTGAATCATGTCAATGGCACAGAACTATTGTTTTTAAATCTGGTTTTACTTTACTTACAATAAAATTTATATTTATTTGATGCTGTGAGTGCAATGGTCAGTCTCTGTGGGGTCAATTAGTAGGGGTGCTTAGAGGTCACCCCAGATAAAGAATTTGTATTGTGTTGGGCAGTACCTCACAGGGCAGTGCACCTTTTGTGGTAACCATATGGGTTGATTCAAAGAAACATGTAACAGCTTGGATTTGGCTCACGATCATCCTATTTTTTACGTCCGCTCGTGCGTTCGTATGAACTTGCGAGTGATTCAATAAGCAAATACGTTTCTATCCTAAAAGATACGTCCGTTCGTATGATATCTCCCGAACTTGCCTCAGTCAGTTGGCAATCGTAAAAATCACGTTCATGTGCTCACCTGTTGCGGCGGCAGCCTGTTTTTTCGGCTGCTTCCATCGTCCACCTCTTCCAATTACTTGCGTTTGCCTCTGGTTTTCATTGGTTTTTGGCCTCTTAGATTCGTGCGTTCGTATGTTTATAAGATCTTGCGCATGCGCACCCTCAACCAGAAACTTACATAAACCCCGTAGCGGCTGCATCCAACTTCATTTCTCGGTCCCTCAAACTTACCTAAACCCCATAGCGGCTGCATCCAACTTCATTTCTCGGTCCCTAAAACTTACCTAAACCCCATAGCGGCTGCATCCAACTTCATTTCTCGGTCCCTAAAACTTACCTAAACCCCATAGCGGCTGCATCCAACTTCATTTCTCGGTCCCTTAAACTTACCTAAACCCTTTAGCGCTTGCATCCAACTTCATTTCTCGGTCCCTCAAACTTACCTAAACCCTTTAGCGCTTGCATCCAACTTCATTTCTCGGTCCCTCAAACTTACCTAAACCCCATAGCGGCTGCATCCCACTTCATTTCTCGGTCCATAAAACTTACCTAAACCCCTTAACGCTTGCATCCCACTTCATTTCTCGGTCCCTAAAACTTACCTAAACCCCTTAGCGCTTGCATCCAACTTCATTTCTCGGTCCATAAAACTTACCTAAACCCCTTAGCGCCTGCATCCCACTTCATTTCTCGGTCCATAAAACTTACCTAAACCCCTTAACGCTTGCATCCCACTTCATTTCTCGGTCCCTAAAACTTACCTAAACCCCTTAGCGCTTGCATCCAACTTCATTTCTCGGTCCCTAAAACTTACCTAAACCCCATAGCGGCTGCATCCAACTTCATTTCTCGGTCCCTCAAACTTACCTAAACCCCATAGCGGCTGCATCCAACTTCATTTCTCGGTCCCTCAAACTTACCTAAACCCCATAGCGGCTGCATCCCACTTCATTTCTCGGTCCCTAAAACTTACCTAAACCCCATAGCGGCTGCATCCAACTTCATTTCTCGGTCCCTAAAACTTACCTAAACCCTTTAGCGCTTGCATCCAACTTCATTTCTCGGTCCCTCAAACTTACCTAAACCCTTTAGCGCTTGCATCCAACTTCATTTCTCGGTCCCTCAAACTTACCTAAACCCCATAGCGGCTGCATCCCACTTCATTTCTCGGTCCATAAAACTTACCTAAACCCTTTAGCGCTTGCATCCCACTTCATTTCTCGGTCCCTAAAACTTACCTAAACCCCTTAGCGCTTGCATCCAACTTCATTTCTCGGTCCCTAAAACTTACCTAAACCCCATAGCGGCTGCATCCAACTTCATTTCTCGGTCCCTCAAACTTACCTAAACCCCATAGCGGCTGCATCCCACTTCATTTCTCGGTCCATAAAACTTACCTAAACCCCTTAACGCTTGCATCCCACTTCATTTCTCGGTCCCTAAAACTTACCTAAACCCCTTAGCGCTTGCATCCAACTTCATTTCTCGGTCCATAAAACTTACCTAAACCCCTTAGCGCCTGCATCCCACTTCATTTCTCGGTCCATAAAACTTACCTAAACCCCTTAACGCTTGCATCCCACTTCATTTCTCGGTCCCTAAAACTTACCTAAACCCCTTAGCGCTTGCATCCAACTTCATTTCTCGGTCCCTCAAACTTACCTAAACCCCATAGCGGCTGCATCCAACTTCATTTCTCGGTCCCTCAAACTTACCTAAACCCCATAGCGGCTGCATCCAACTTCATTTCTCGGTCCCTCAAACTTACCTAAACCCCATAGCGGCTGCATCCCACTTCATTTCTCGGTCCCTAAAACTTACCTAAACCCCATAGCGGCTGCATCCAACTTCATTTCTCGGTCCCTAAAACTTACCTAAACCCTTTAGCGCTTGCATCCAACTTCATTTCTCGGTCCCTCAAACTTACCTAAACCCTTTAGCGCTTGCATCCAACTTCATTTCTCGGTCCCTCAAACTTACCTAAACCCCATAGCGGCTGCATCCCACTTCATTTCTCGGTCCATAAAACTTACCTAAACCCCTTAACGCTTGCATCCCACTTCATTTCTCGGTCCCTAAAACTTACCTAAACCCCTTAGCGCTTGCATCCAACTTCATTTCTCGGTCCATAAAACGTAAGAAAATCACATAATTTACATATGTCTATATGTTTCTAAGTGTGTTGTTTCTGGTTTGTGTAATTTTTGGGGTGTGTGCATATTAGAAAAGACACATTTAGGAAGGCTTAAAATATAATTTATTTTAAATATTTTCTTTTTTTGGTTTTTAAGAATTGTATAAACTTTTTTTTTTGGGTTGGGTTTTTTTTTGGAAACCTTTTTTTTTTTTTTTTTATCTGAAAAACACATAGAAATATTTCCTATTTTTTCAACAGTAAAACAACTTTTTTTGTTTGTTAGTGTTTTTTTTTTAAAAACATCTTTTTTGGTTTTTAACCAAAACTATAAAAAACTTTTGAAAATTTTAAAAATTTTAAAAACAAGTTTAAGAAAGGAGCCAGGACCAAGGGCACTAATCCTCCTCGTCTTCTTCATCTGTTGGCCCCAACGTCGCCTGTATGGCCAGCAGCTCGGCCACCAACTCCTTCATTCTTTTTTTTTTTCCAGCCAAGGTTTGGGGGATCATCCCTGTAACCAATAGAGAAATAAACATAAATAGGAGTCCCAGACCGGTTTGTATGCTGGAAATAGATTTAGGGTTAATCAAATACATGTAAATGCATGACATATGTCATTCTTCAAAGGGATACAGTTAATGCATTTCCCACAGGTAAGTGTTTAAACTCCTTAAACCGGACCTTCCACATTATTTAATGAAAACCAAAAACTATTCACAAATGATTCTGCACCACCTCAAAGTTATTTAGGGCTTTTTTGGGATTACAGCGCCGCCATCTGGACTCTGAAGCCTAACACTTAATGAGGAGTGGAGAGTTGGATAAAGTACAGGGGAGTAGGTTACAGTGGTGCGTTGGGAATCCAGAGCATAGCTGGGTTGAGGGAAAGGTCATCACTCACACAATGCATGGCAGCACCTTCCTTTTTTCAATCTGTATCCCATGCTGCCTGTAAATATTGTGCATTCCATATTCCCCAATATTGGTTTTGTTCTGTCTAATAACATGCATTAGATGGGTGAAGGGTGTTTTTCCATGTTTCTAATCTGTAGGTACAGTGTGATGGCTAAGTCTTTGGTTCTTAATACTAGTTTGGGTCCTCTTTAAGCTAACGAAGTGCCCACATGAAAGTGTGAACTACACATTGGCTACGCCTTTAGTTATGTGTGTGTTATTAGCTAAGCAAACATTAATATGAATAATGGCATGGAGACTTACGGAGTTGGTGGCCGACAGATGGCTGGTTGGGGCCAACAGGCTGCCCTTGGTCCTGGCTCTGCTGTGAAGAAGTCCCTGGAGAAACATGTGACATTTGGTTAGTATTTGTAGAGAGTCACTATCCCCAACATATCTGGCTCCCAGTCTGGCTGACATCACTCACCTTCGCCAGGATCGACTTCAAGCATCTCTGCTGCCTCCTCCTCCACTATCTCACCCGCTCCTGAAGCTTCTACAAATACATAATAAAGGATAACTTAGTTTTTGGCCTGCCATGTATATCTTTGTGCCTATACATGAAGAGTGACATACCAGAGCCTTCCCCATGCGTGGCCAGGTATGACTCCACGCCCACGCGCCTTGGCCCCTCCTCTGTGGTAAGGTCCAGGGGCTGGTCTGAGGAGGCCACAGAGGAGGGGTAGGTCCGTCGCCCGGGAGATCCACCACCTTCACTCACAGATGCAGAGTCATGCAGCACTGGTCGGCCTGTACGCCTCCGGGTGCGGCGAATTCTGAAATCCATTTCCAACACTACCAAAGAAAAGTCATTATAAATAAAGGCATAACTTAGACATTTGGAACATATACCATGCAATTGCTTTGTACTTACTTGGGAAATGGATCCCAAAAAACCTCCGCACCCGGGGCATGTGCAGACGCTTCAGGTCCGACCAATGCTGCATTATCTGGGTGTGAGTGAAGGTGGTGCTGGTCACACGGTGGATCTCGGCGATGATCTCCCGGGCGATGTCCCTTTTCTCGCACACATTGGGCGCGAAGTCATACCGGCGCTGAAGCATGATCTGAAAAACATAATGGACACAGAGCTTTTACTTTTACACACAGACCCATATGTGTTGCATCACAAGTTGAGTATTTAATGTCATTAACACACACATTTCGAATGGCCGCCATTTTTGGGGAGTGCCTTAAAGAGGACGTTGACTGTGATTGACAGTCTGGTCTTATGTTATATGTATCACACACCATGTACATACAGATAATAGCCAACATCAAGAATCAGGCCACCTGCATCTATGGCATGTTAGGATGGTTTAAACATCCAAGATGTAGCCTAATGCTTAGGCTTTTGGACCACGTGTGTGGCTTCCCGTTGTGTTTTTATGGCTTAGGAAAACAGTGTTCCGCAAACATCCGCATCAAGGTCCGAGACAGGCCAGGTTTGACAGCTCGCCCCGCTACTCCACAGGTTAATTAACTGTTGCTAAGCCGGAGCAATTGGCCGAATTAGGACATCAGCATAGACAGGTGAAAACGTGGCCAGGCTCGGCCCTTGAGGATGAAGTGTGAGGAGCCAGTGATTAAACATTAAGAGACCCCAAACTAGTTCCCAACGCATCATTTACATTTAGGCCATCATTGACTATTCTATTAAAATGCACAGGCAGCCACTTACCAGCATGAGGATCTCTTCCTGTTGACGGGTGAAGATAGTGGGCGCCATCTTTAGTCTTCTTCCAGGCAGCAGATAAGTGAAACCCCAGCGGTTTCCTGGTTCCGCTCGAACGTACGTTCGTACGAGCGCGTAGTCGTGCGCATAGGCGTCACACGCTGGGCTCATTATTTAAAGGTCCTTTCCCCCCAAGCTCATTCTCTTTGAGCATTTCTGTACGATGGCACCAAAAAAGGCGATGAGCAAGCGACCCCAGGCAAGCAAGACCGCGGAGGGCCCCACCACAAGGTCCCAGCAAGCTGGCCGAAAACTGAGAGGCAAGACTCCCACCTCGGCCCCACCAAGGGATCCTGGACCCTCAGGTACCAAAAAAAGGGGCCCCAAGCCCCGTGCCCCTGCAGCCAAAAAGCTGGCAACTGCAGCACCCACCACCTCTGCCCCCAGAACAGGCAGCACAAGTGAGACCACACCGGCCATGCCTTCAAGTAGGGCAGTTCGGAAACCCATGCCCCGCAGCAGGGCCCGAAGCCCATCCAGGGCCAGAAGAACCCCATCCAGGGCCAGAAGCCCCTACAGGGCCCGAAGCCCATCCAGGGCCAGAAGAACCCCATCCAGGGCCAGAAGCCCCTACAGGGCCCGAACCCCATCCAGGGCCAGAAGAACCCCATCCAGGGCCAGAAGCCCCTACAGGGCCCGAACCCCATCCAGGGCCAGAAGAACCCCATCCAGGGCCCGAACCCCATCCAGGGCCAGAAGAACCCCATCCAGGGCCAGAAGCCCCTACAGGGCCCGAACCCCATCCAGGGCCAGAAGAACCCCATCCAGGGCCCGAACCCCATCCAGGGCCAGAAGAACCCCATCCAGGGCCAGAAGCCCAGCCAGGGCCCGAAGCCCATCCAGGGCCAGAAGAACCCCATCCAGGGCCAGAAGCCCCTACAGGGCCCGAACCCCATCCAGGGCCAGAAGAACCCCATCCAGGGCCAGAAGCCCCTACAGGGCCCGAACCCCATCCAGGGCCAGAAGAACCCCATCCAGGGCCAGAAGCCCAGCCAGGGCCCGAAGCCCATCCAGGGCCAGAAGCCCCCGACCTGGCACCAGCCGGGACCAGAGCCCCCGACCTGGCACCAGCCGGGAACCTAGCCCCCCAAGAGGGCCCCGAATTGCAACCATGACCACATCTACACCTGGAAGTTCGGTGGCCAGCCACGCAAGAACACCCAGTCCCTTGGCCAGTCCAGTCCAGTCATTGGGAAGCCACCAATCCGGCCATTCCCCTACCCCGCCCCAGGCCATAATGTCACCACATGTGTCTGCACACATGGAGGAGCAGCCAAGCCAACCATCTGGCCGCACATTGCGCCGCGGCCAGTTGAGTGGGAGATTCTCCCATGACCAAAATATGGCATTGGCTAGTGGCCTTACATTATACTATGACGAGCTATATGGGAGCAAATCAAAACACACCACCAAGCAGCGCAAGATGGAATTGTTTGAAACCATCCTCCGACAAGTAAATGCAGCGGGGGAAGAGAGGAAAGATGTGTCCCAAATTCAGAAGAAAATCTCTGATCTGAAGTATGCTGTACGGCAAAAAGAAATTAAAAGGCATAATTACAGGTAACTAAATGTTTACGCTAAATCTAATGTTTTGGATGTACTGTATGCACCTTTTCTGAGTACCAAACAATTTTCTCTTTTCAGCCTGAAAACTGGCGGTGGCTTTCCATCTAAATTGGAGTTTACCCCTGCTGAGGAGATTGTGCTTGGACTTCTCCATCCGGTCGCGGTCGGTGGACATGCTGGTCTAAGGGACACAGACTCACCGACCCGTACCCACGGTGAGTACTCTTAAATCTGCATGTTTGCCTGTTTGCTAAATAATCGACAGTTCACTAGTAACAAGATAACGGGATGCCCCTATGGTTTGCCTTGCTTGGCCTCGCACTACTGTGGCTGTTTGTGTCCTCTTTTTGGCCCTGGGAATCACACATTTAGGCCCACAGCCATTATGGCAAAGTTCAAATGTCCAATTGTATTGTTAAAGTCATGAAGTTTCGCAAGATAACTGAGATATTTTGAATCAATCACAAAACACACATCATTATGTATGGGTTGCCTTTTGCTTGTGTGAGTTGTGTTTGAGTTAACAATTTAATTAGCCACCCACAAACATATGTGACCAAGAGCAGCGAGACTCAACTGGCGGCCCGGGGTCCCAATGCGGACCTTGCCACCACATTCAAGGACCCCTGCCCAGACAGCCCTGCACTCAGTTACTTCTGTGTTGACGTGCTCAGAGCTGCCCCCTTGATCGGCCATGTAGTGGTTGGTCTCCTGCCCAATGTCATGGCTCCGTGAAACATAGCATTGCAATATGAAGTACTGCCCAGGAAGTGGCATTGCAAGGTACACAGTAACTTATTTAAATTTTCACTGGCCACAATCGTGTCCCGCTGCCCCTGCTCTGGCCCATGTGCCACAGTCCCCCCATGCCCCCCCCCACATAAGGCCCATACATTTGTAACAGATTGGCTCCATCCATCCCATCACCCTCAATACGTTAACTCCCCCCTTTAGCCATCCAATCCCTGTCCCCTCAGCTCTGGCCCATCCAGCCCAGCAAGGGCAAGCAGCCTTTATTAGTTGGCACTTAGAAATCTCCAGCCCCTCCACCAGTGTCTTTATTTTTAACTAGACACCCCCTGCGTCAGCACCATGGCCAGACATTCACCTCTCACCACATACCTTTAAATGGGCGTTTCAAACAATTGTTTGAGTAGGCCGGACCTAGCGAATGGTAGGCTAAATCCAAAAATGTGCCCTGAAAGTTGGATGCTGACTGGGTACACTTCATGACTTAGAACTGAGGTCACTTAGCAGTTTGTCCGAGCCATTGCACCTATGTAAACTTGCGTGGGTTTGAACAAAGGTCACCATTGCTCTAGAGTTGAATAATATTACAAATAGAGCTATTTTTGATTACATATCCAAAAAAAGGTTATGTGTGTGTGTTTACGTGGTTTTTTTTTCTCTTCTTCAGCCCAGCATGATCCCTCAGCAAGGGTAAACTCACCCCCCAGTTTGGTTATGCCTACCAGGTCCGTACAGCATCGGAGCCCAGATCAGAGATTTTCGGTAAGTTAATTTAGTAGCATAAATACTAACAAGTGCTTACGAATGTGTTAAACTGTTGAAATCCAAAATTGGGACGCAAACTTAGCCTTTTTTTTTTGATATGTCCCTACAGACCCGCACACTCATGGAAGAGATCCAGGACATGGAGGAAGATGATGATGTCTCCGTACAGGGCACGTCGGATGAACTCCCCCTGGGTCCCAATTTGGAACTGCTCCATAATGTTTCTCTGGCCAATCCTCAGCAGCAGAGTGAATCTCCATCCATTGTGCTTGCACATGGGGAGACTGACACTACAGTCCCCAGTGTTCACTCTGCTGCTGAGGATTTGCAAAGCAGGCCGGTTGCTGTTGAGGGTACGACACCACGCGGCAGGGCACGCCCAAGAGCCAGGGTAATTGTGCGGCGGACGCCATTACGCCGCCCCACAATTTCCCAGGGGAGGCAGAGTGCCCTGCTTCAATTATGGACCCAAGAAAGGGAGTCTTATCAGGCACAGCTCGTTACAGAGCGTGAGGAAAGGCATGCCGACATGGTGAACATCCATACCAGTCTACAGGGCATCCTCGCGGAGTTGCGTACCCTCAACAGCAACGTGGCCAATGCAAGTAATGGCATCCAGTCAGCCATGGCTGAGATGACCAATATGCAGAGAAACATTGTGGAGCAGTTTCAAATTCACAATGCTGCCATGGCCCAGGCTAGGTCCCATTCCCATGGACCTCCACCTGGACCTCCACCTGGGTATTATGGGCAGCCACCCTATTAAGCCATGGGTGTGTGGGACATCTTTTCTCTTAACCCCCACTGTATTTACTTGTCCTTTGAGGTTTCAAACAATCCATTTTGTGTTGCTCTGGCAGGTTGTGTTTTGTATTTGCTCCCATATAGCTCCTTAGAGTAATGCTTAAGGCCACTAGCCAATGCCATAGGTCTATGTGGAGTTTATCTGGCCACTTATGGCTTTACCTATGTATTTGGTTGGTGCTCCTCCTGTTTGCAGACATGTTTGTGTGACATTATGGCCATGCCCAAATATCCCTGGGCACAGGCAATATTAATGACTGGACTAGGCTGGCCTTTGGACTGGGTGTCCTTGTTTGGTTGTGCCACTCACTTCCAGGTGTAGATGTGCTCGATGTTTTTTTTAATGTTATCCATTTGTTACCACAGATGTATGTGGACTGATTTCTGTTAACCACTATAATTTTTCATTTGCTAAGTAAAACAAAAATTTCACTTCCAATACTTGTGGCGTTTTTAGTGGGAAGACATTTTTAACAGCTTGGGCTAAACCAGATAATTTTGGTTTGAAGAGGTGTAACAATGCAAAGCGAAAGCTAAGGAAACTACATGAAATACATTAGGCAACAATTAAGGTCGAAATGTTTTACTTAGAGGTAATGCCACATTAGGGCAAAACAACATATGTTTCAAAAAGGATAACACAGACATACAGAATGGTGAGACAGGGAAAAAAGTTAACTAAAATGCTGGCTGATCAGGTTGGCTCGAACAGATTGGCCAGACTCACTGGGGGGCCCCTCAAAATTCTCGCCTTCATCCTCGACGGCTGAAGAGGGCAGGCTGTCCACATAACGTGGGACACGTTCCATGATGGCAAAATTGTGCAAAACAGCACATGCCATTATAATGTCGATCACTTTCTTGGGATCATATTGCAGGGCCCCCCCAGTATGGTCAAGGCAACGAAAACGTGTCTTCAGCAGACCAAAGGCCCTCTCCACAACAGCCCGGGTCTTGCGATGCGCACGGTTATACGCTTCCTGCGAGGCATCCTGGGGCCGCAGCACAGGCGTCATGAGCCAGGGTAGAAGTGGGTACCCGGAATCACCTTAAACAGAGAATTAAATGTAATCAAAATTAAAAAGGCAACACAACCAACACCCCAAATTTCACAGATATCATAATGATGTAAGGTAAAGTGTTCCCAAAAAAATACAGGGCACATTAGGGCCCACAAAAATTGCACTAAGGTATCACCTAAATAAAAATGGCACTTCTATATACCAATTAATTAACAAACATCTGCACGGCCAAGGGTATTTGTATTTTACATATATTTGTAGTTTTCAGACATGTTACAATTAGGATGCTGCGGAGGGCCTATCCACATTTCTCTGGAAACTACAATGTATGCAGTTTAAGTCCACTTTGACATTTAAAGACCAATAGTCCCAAAGGAGCCAAAGGTCAAAGATCCCTATCCACATTTCACTGGAAACTACAATGTATGCAGTTTAAGTCCACTTTGACATTTAAAGACCAATAGTCCCAAAGGAGCCAAAGGTCAAAGATCCTTGGGTATAAACTCCAAACCAATATATTTAGGCACAAGGAACTTACAGACATCCTAACTAAAGGGAAAACATTCTGAAGGCCACAGCGAGACAAGGATTTTTAGGGTAAGTTCCTAATATATGAGCCAAGAAAAAGGCAGTTGTACGCTTCTGTAAATTTATCCTTAAAAAACATATCAACAAATACAAGATTAATGCCACATTTAATAACACACAAATAGGACACACTTACCAAGCAGCCATGCCCCCGAAAATTCACCTGCCTCAAATCTCCGAAACAACCCAGATCGCCGGAGGATATAGGAGTCGTGGGACGATCCGGGGTAGCCGGCAAGGACACTCATAAACCGCATATCCGGACCAACCACGGCCTGGACATTAAGTGAGTGTCCCATTTTACGATTCCTTAAGGAAAAAACATACAAAAAGGGTAATTGATATTTGACCAAAACTAATAAATTAACCTCAAAACATGTCTGCACTCTATTGGGAAAGACTAATGAAAAGCCGAGATAAAGCAGCTACACAAATGAGGGATAAACAAATATGCTGGCGCAAAGGAAAACAGGTTACATGACACGTTGGGCAACATAATAACCAATCTCAATACCTATATATATACTCGTCGGCTGCCCTAGGTACGAGTGCCACATGTGTGCAGTCAATTGCACCAATAACGTTGGGCATGTCGGCCACATTATAAAACCCAAGCTTAATGGCGTTTCTGGCTGCCATATCATCAGGAAAATAAATATATTTTTGAGTTATGGCAGCCATGCCTTCCAAAAATTTAGACAGTGCGCGGCTCAGCGTAGGCTGTGACATCCCCACAGAGAGGGCACCCAGCCTCTGGAACGAGCCGTTCGCCAAAAATTGCAGGCAGCCAAGCATCTTGGTCATACCTGAAATTGCATGCCCCTTCCTTGTGGTGCGGGCTAACCATGGCCGCAGCTCACTATATAATTTATGGAGGGAAGCGCGATTAAGCCTGGTCAGCTCGAACAGCTCAACATCATTCATGCTATCGATGTTCATGCGACGACGCAGGGGCAATCTGCTCTCAGACATCTCGATCAACTCAATGCCAAAAAGCATAAGCCCTTGATGTGCCACAAACTCGCTCCGCTCCATCCTACTCCCGAGGCCAAATAGCTGCCGGCAAACATTTCGTAAAGCAGCTCTTTAATGGGCTTCCAAACAATTAACAATCACCTCTCTGAATTGGGCGCAAGCCCATGTGAAGGACGTAAAAAATAGGATCGGACGCAAATAATACGATTTGGACGGGAAAAACACACGAACTAACGCAAATTATACGATTCTCGTACGAAATGCGTATGTTCATATACGTCTATGCGCGAACGATCGTGCGAATACGAAATGGCCAAAAAAACAAGAAAAAATGACAAACACCCACCCAAACTTACGATTCTCGATACGAAATCACTTAACTTTTGCTCTTTGAATCGAGGGGATAGTCTGTGCCGCCCTTTCTTCTTCTTGTTTGCCCAAATGGTTGTATAAGACAGATGTAACATAGTAACATAGTGTGTAAGGCTGAAAAAAAATTTTAGTCCATCTAGTTCAGTATTAGTGGTCTAGTAGCTATAGCTGGTAATGTTGGTAATGTTGTTACATGCAAGGGAGGCATCCAGGCCACTTTTGAACTGTTTGAGTGTGTTCTTCAAGACTACCTTTTCTGACAGAAAGTCCCATAGTCTAACTGCTCTTACAGTAAAGCATCCCTTCCTATGCTGATACAAGAAGCATCTGTCCTCTAACCTTATTATGAGCACCGATCAACACTTCCTGTATCATTCAACCAAGTTGCAGGTGCACAAGAATTACGGCAAGCCTTTGATGAATGAGATGTATGTTGGGTGTTCTAACACCAGTACAGTGTTGCACAGAGCGAAAGGTAGCGCCAGCTCAGTGCGTCCGAATCTCAGCGGCTCACACCATATTCAACAAAAATACAGACACACAGAGCTCAGCCCCTCTGGATCTTTGTATCTGGTCACTATAGCATAGAGCGGCAGACGCTGTGTGACAAAAAAACCCTGTTTAAACAGAAGAAGAGGAACGCCCAATGAAATGTATGGGAGAGCGTCAGACAGCAACAGGTAATTCCTGGCACTCTGGATGCTGGAAAGCCGGCGCTATACGCTGAGCCTCCTGTAATAATACATCGGACGCTATATGGCGCTGTTAGAGTCGCTCACCAGAATCTCCTTCATAAATGTAGTATTGCGTACAGCGCCCAGCGTTAACCAGGGGCCTTGATGAATAAACCCCATGTACACCAAGAAGAGAGAAGTGAGTCCTGTACACACAGATCACAGCTTCTATGGCCACTGTTGAGGTGAGGGAGCTTACTCAACCTTATACATGCCCAGCAGCAGTGTTCTGTGCAACTATCTGCAATCTGTTGCTATTGGCAACGTATACCAGGTCTGCACTTGCTGTACGTAGTCAATAGTAATACATTGCATATAGTGAAAACTGCTTTCATTTGCTAACATTAGAAAAAAATGAAAATACTAGATCAGCTATGCACTTTTAAGACATAATTTTCACAAAAAAATAAAAACGTTCAAACATTCTATCGAAAGTGGACTTACCCTTCAAGAGCTCGTCATTAATTACCTTGTCATTTATAGAAGCATGAGTGTGCTCAGCTATGACGCAACTTATACTTTCTTGAATTTGGGTCCTCTACATGACAAAGAGCATGCAGCTGGCCACATCTACTGTACCCATGAACCTTCTTTGCTAACACACACTACTGAAAAGGCAATTTCCAGAGGCCACAGATCTCACAGTGCCAAATATTGAGATGGTAGTAATGGAATACATTATGGCTGATTCATAGCCTTCTCAAAACCATCTTGTTTTTGTCTCGAAATGTGTATTTTTCACATTTTTCCCGCATGTCTACGTGCGTACGCATGAAAAAAGACACAAAAATCCCATTAATGACCGCATAAACTCAAAAAATACACAAACACATGTGAACGTGAAGGGAAAGGAGGCTGTGAATCAAGGCAATAGTGAACTACTACTGCTATCACCATTTCCTACTTTCAACAACAGCAGCACATAGGTCATGAAGCCAGTCGCGCATCATGAGCTGGCCTGGTGGCAGTGACCCTTTTACAGCTCATACAGTAGCCTCTTTTCTTTATTTTATCTCAGTTAGATACAGCTAGACAACTAAAGACTGAAACACATGACATAAACGGGCACTTCCCTTCTCCAAGTCACAAGTGCTCAACCTGTGGCCCAGGGAACATTTGTGGCCCTCAGAGCCATCTGATGTGGCCCCTGACCCTCAGTGGTGGGGGAAATAGAAGTGACATGCAAAGATAATTAAATAGGGGTACAGGAAGGATGGTGTATTTTGCATGGAGAGTAATATAGGAGGGACGAATTGGTAAATAGAGGCATTGGTCTTGGAGGAATAAAGTGACATTGATTGTACAACAGCACCCAAGGAGGAAATCTTTGACAGAATAATTTGTTTTTTTTCCATAATAATTGTATGCTTAGCATTGGTGGGAGCTTAGATGAGTTAAGTATTGGGAAGATAGTTAAGATGTGGGATTGATGGGTAGGGTTATAATTAAGGGACCCATAAATTCAGAGAGGTCATTGAAACAGCATGTGCATTGCTAGCATGTGGGGACTGTTACATATGCATGTAGGGGTGTGGGGAAAGGACATACGAGTGGAGTTTGTGGAGACAGTGGGTATTCTGATAGTTGCAGAAAATCTTCATTATGCTATTCCAAATGAAAATAATCTGATTCTATTCATGGTGTCCCATGAACAGGTTTCAAATCATTTAAATTGCCCATACAGATCAAAAGCTGCTCTAAATGATTGCAAGCGAGTACAAATATCATAAATAAGGCAGAGGAGAAACAGTTATGGGGCCCAACTGACCTTTTGGGCTCTGGTGCAGTTGTGCCCCGCTGCACCCCCTCCCTGGAAGAACACAATCTAGAAGTGGCAGATTTATGGTCTGGGGAATGTTCTTGTGGAAATTGTCGGGCCCACTCATCCATGAGAAAGGCCCTCTCAACTGATTTGTGTATAAATTCCTCTTTGTAGAACACACACACACACACACTTTCTTGCCTAAGGCTGGAAGAGCCTGACCAAGAACTACCCTGGCTCCAAATGCCCCAGCCTTGTACGCAATTTATTATCTGTGCGGAAGCCTCAGTCATCATGCTTGCACATACCCTTCAGCATCTATGGGACCACTGCAGTCAACATAGGCCGTTATTTAGCAAGGGATAGCGACAGGTAGCGACTGGTGAGCGGCCGGTAATGACGGGCCCCGTCACGAAAACGCCGGCTCCCCACCACAATCACACATTTATCAAGGCAATGCTTGCTTAGCGACTGAGATAGCGCCATATAGCCGCTCATTCATCATTATTCCAGCCTCAGCCCACAGCGCCAGCGTCCGACCTTGAACAGCGTCAGGTATGACCTCTCGCTACCTGGCGCTCTCCAATGCATTTCAATGGATCAATCTTTAAATATTCATAATTAATTATTATTATTTTTTTTTAAATGTGAAAAATTCTGTGACCACTTCTGCCATTTTAAATAATTTTTTTAAGGTAAAAAAAATAAAAAATAAAAAATGTACAGAATTGATATTACAGGTCTGATATTAATGTATTCATATTACAAAATTATTTAAAAAACTTGTTTTTTTTGGTTTCCAAAAATATGGTTGTTTGGGGGTTAAAAAACTACTTTTAACCCATCGCCGCCAGCGCTCTGGGGTTTAAACATGCATTTTACAGCGCGAGAATTTTTTGAGCGTGATTTTTTAATGAATATGGTGGGAGCCGGTCGCTATGGCCAGTCGCTATCATGCGCTCCCATACAGCGCGGAACCTGTCAAATAGCGACTCCTCACCCAATATTCAACATTACGGCAAACCGACTACCGAACAACGGCCAAGCACAGCGACTACTAGCGGGCGCTCTGAAAATGCCGCTACAGTCGCTCAACTGTCGCTACCTGCCGCTATTAATGAATCGCCCTCCCCATTTCAATAACCCATGACAACCTACTAGGTCTTATTGAGTCACCCCCAGCCCATATGAAGGTTACTTAGGATAATGGCTGGTGGGCATAATAATGTGACTGAACTGTTTCTTTTTAAGTATCCCTGAGCTAGCAGTGGAGCAGCCTAATCTTTTACTGCTGTGCACATAAAATGATGCTAATTGGTGCAGACTTGGCATACTGTACCAAGCTATGCTTCCTTTATAGTGTTGTGAGCAGTGTACTATGTAAACAGGAACCACTGTACCTTTGCACAGCCCAATATGTGAATATTCTTCTGTTTTAAAATGATGTTAAGAATTTTTATTTTTTTGTACATTTGAATGCTCGTATTATATGAATTTAGCTGAATGTCAAAATACTGCCAAAAGGGTGTCCCTAGGAGAGGTGCACACTAGCCTGTAGACCCTGCACATCTTGGTTTGAAGCCCATTGTGAACTCCTAAGCATGCATAGTTATATGGATTCCATCAGCACCACAGTCCACGTTTACCTCTCATTTGGGTAAAACCCCCAACTGCTCTGATACTTATTCAGCACAGCATCAGGATATTAGAACTAATATCCAAAATTTACATACACTCGCCACTTGGCCATCAAAAAACTTTAAGCTGATTACATTAGACAACCACCGTGTCACAGAGGGATTGATTCCACAACATGTGCAAAAAGTACACCTTGGACTAAAAGGTACTTAAGCTGAATATTAAAACAGAAATGCAATGGTGTTTAATTGACCCCTAGATAACCAATGAAATTGAATGGCATTTTACTCCCAAAAAACAAATGCGCTTTATGGACCTGGAGCTAAATTGAAGGAGTGATTCAGCACCAGGAGTAAACCGCACTACATTTTTTGGGAGTGACATTCACTTTCATTGTCTTTCTAAAAGTAGATTCAGCACCACTGCGTTTCTATTTTATTTTTCACCCAGAGTGCACGT
The DNA here is from genome assembly GCA_027917425.1 of Gastrophryne carolinensis. Classification (NCBI taxonomy): domain Eukaryota; kingdom Metazoa; phylum Chordata; class Amphibia; order Anura; family Microhylidae; genus Gastrophryne; species Gastrophryne carolinensis. The sequence goes on from CM051234.1 coordinate 223,510,898, forward strand.
TTTACTCCAAAGTTTACTTTTTGCCCCTGGTGCTGGATTGACCCCTGAGTGTCCCAAAAAAGCAGAGACTCATCTCAATATAACTACCCTGTTTCCCCGAAAATAAGACATCCTCCGAAAATAAGGCCTAGTGCCTGCTTTCGGAGGATATCGTTATATAAGTCATCCCCCGAAAATTGTATTGTAACCACTAGGGGGCGTAATGACGGGGCACGTAAAGGGGGAGCTCCAGGGAGGTGGAGGAGACGCACGCTGCCTGTCTTCTGTCAAGACATCCCCCGAAAAAAAGGCCAGGTGCCATATTTCCGGGGAAAAATTAATATAAGACAGTGTCTTATTTTCGGGGAAACAGGGTAGCTATGAGTAAAGTCAATGAAGGACACATCTGTACATTCATCTTTCTTTGTACCGAACATATAATTCACACAATGGATATCCATTTATGTGTTTGTATATATTGCATTACTACTATACAAGCTAAAGGGTTTTTCTTAATAACTGTGAGAACAAAGCAAATTATCAAAGCATTCAAAATGTACCATTCTAAAACTCACACAAATGGTGTAGTCACAGCTGTATATTCTGGGAATATGCTTTAGTAGGCAAAACCATTTTGGCACATTTAATCGAGACAATTAGTGCTTGTCACACAGAGAACAATGTAACAGATCCTTTTGTAAAAATATGCATAGTTCAACCGGCGGACAATCTGTAAAAAAAAAAAAAAAAAGACACTTTGAAAACAATGCTCAAAAAGATGACTGCTATCATGCTATCCTGAGATTGCAAGTATGTAAATTGCTTGCAACGTTAAATTCCTTTTAATCATTTGGAATTTTGCCCCATTGTTGATCTACAAAAAAAATGTAATAAATTACTAGTGAGTTATCCCCCTACCTTGCCAGGTCACTTTTTCAATTTTAACAATGAGTAATGAGCATATCTAACTCCAATTAATCTGTTGATTTCTGATTTTCTGAGCCAATCTATGTGTATTTGATAAAACAGTGACAAAACATAAAATACATTCTAATTTTAAAATGTTGACATCCTTATGTATTCATTTTATTATTTTTTTTATCATAAAAGCAAAAAGCCGTTTGTATATTTCTCACAGTCAGGATAGGAACATAGGAGTATAGCAACAGAAACACTGTTTCTGCAGCATCCAGAAATAAGAAGTAACTACAAGAGATTTACTCTGACAAAAAACTGAGATAGATCTGGGCAGAGAGATAAGCCCTTATAGCCTTTTTATAGACATTGCTGATCAATACTGTTGGCATTGACCACGCTGTAAGGTTGTGCATGGTTGCTAATAGCACATTAGTAGTGTATGTTGTTTAAGAGGGCTTAGTGACATGCAGATTTTGTGGAATATACTTGCACATGCTGCATTTCTGGACTGCATGGGAGCAGCCATCTTGCTACACACCTGACCTGCTTACACATAAGCATGAGGGAGGATCTGTGCCAGCAGCAGCTCCAGTCCACACCAAACTGAGAGATATAAATGCCTCAGAAAATGGGACATCATCTCTCTCTTGCTACGCACACAGACTGAATCAGAAGCTGCTGGAAGAAAGTAATGATGTGTGTGGAGGAATCTATGTAATTATACATCTACTTAGCAGCCACAGAGCCCCTCAAAGGTAAAAAAAAAGAGCTCTTAGGAGTCCAGTTGATGGCGTTCTACCTATGGTTAATGATAATGGATGATTGCACAGAGATTTAAGTCAATTTTGACTTAGGGACTGGGTTTTTCAGAAACAGGGATGTCATGTGTGTTAAGATGGCTGAACCCATGCAGTTCAGGAGCACAGCATCTGCATGCTATTCCCCAACATCTGCATGGGGTTAAACGATTTTAAATTGAATGTCTAGGTCAGTCCCTCCGTCCCCTGGTGCTAAAGAGTGGGTGGTTACAACAATTTCAAAACTGTGGCATGATTTCAAAACTGTGGAAACTAGAGTTTCATGTCTGTAAATGCAAAATCATGCACTTGGGTAGAAGGAATCCCTGCTCTGAGTACTGTATGGGCAGTACGGTCCTCGGAGGAGAGAGATTTAGGGGTACTGATTACTGATACCTGCAAGATGAGTGGACAGTGTAGCCAGGCAGTGGGAAAAGCAAGCAGGATGCTCGGCTGCATAGCTCGAGGCATCACCAGTAGGAAGAGGGAGGTTGTGATGCCGCTGTATAGAGCCCTGGTAAGGCCACAGCTAGAATACTGTGTGCAGTTCTGGAGACCTCACCTGCAAAAAGACATTATTCAAATAGAACGTGTCCTAAGGCGGGCAACAAAAATGGTGGAAGGACTTAAACTTAAAACTTATCAGGAGAGACTTAAAGAACTTAATATGTACAGTCTGGAGGAAAGAAAGGGAGAGGGGGGACATGATTGAGACCTTTAAATATGTGAAAGGATTGAATAAGGTTCAGGAGGGAAGTGTTTTTAAGAAGAAACTTAATGATAGAACAAAGGGGCACAACCTGAAGCTAGTCGGGGGGAAGATCAGGAGCAATGTTAGAAAATATTATTTTACAGAAAGAGTAGTAGATTATTGGAACAAACTTCCAGCAGAGGTAGTTGAAAAATTGACAGTGAATTTAAACATGGTTAGGATAAGCACACAACTATCCTAAGATAAACAGCACCTACAATATACACATAAGGGCAGACTAGATGGACCATATGATCTCCTTCTGCGATCAACCTTCTATGTTTCTATGTCTCTATTTCCAGTGATGTCAGACAAGTTAAGAGGTTTTCTTTGTTGTAACCTGCCTACCCTGCTTCATTTTGAGAGTGACAGGGGGGGGGGGGGGGGTTACACTTAGACTGGACATCCAATTTAAATAGCTGGCATCACTGATTGACAGAGAGGGTCTTTACCAAGCTTTAATTTTTTTGACTGGAGGTCTGCTATAAGTAAAAACAAAAGTCTGGCACATCAAAACAGCATCCTTCTGCAATGTACAAGCCAACATGTCATTTTAGGCCTACGTATGGCTCACATTCGGAAGAGGCTCTACTGTCCCCGTACAAAACTGCTCTATCTAACTGCATTGTAGCGTACTGGGCTCTCCTGCCATACCTGACTCACAAGGTCGAAGCTCTTTCTGCTGCCAGCTCCCCTCAGTACAGCTCAGCCATCTTAATGATTTGGCCCAGCAGCTGCAAACTTGGTCCCAAACACCCAAAATGGATTCATCACTTTACTATCTAGCTTAAGGCCTGTGGAGAAAAAGTATACATCTCTTTATTGTGGGCCTGAGGAGTGGCAATTGACAGGTGTTATGGTCACCCAGAAAACTTGTAATGCAGGGTTTATGCCGCCTCGAATTTGTTGAAAATCTTATTTTAGTTCTGCACTTTGTTTTCTTATTTCTAATAAAAATAAAACTTAATACCATAAGCATTAGCCTTGGCTTGATAATAGCGCAGAAACTGTACATGCTACTACAGTATAATAGCTGAAGCATCACATATTACTGTCGATGTATTTTGATAAAGTAGAATTGATTCCTGTTTCACAGCATGACTTTATTCTTTTTTGGAGGAACAATTACAATAGATATACACTTCACTGCACTTATAACATATGAGAAGTTATTTGATTAAATCGTTTCTTTACCTGAGCTGTTATGGCAGCCTTTTGGTGCACAGAAAATTGTACAAATGCTTTGAATCTGAGGTATTAAAATAACATTCCACTCAGGGCAAGACAAGGAAAATAAAATTACATGGCCTGGTGCATTTTCTGTATAATATCCATGAGAAATATTTATGAAATAGAAAGCATTTTATTTCTATTTGCCATAAGTAAAATAGCACAATTTGGGAGTCTGTGTTATTTAATGTATAAAAATGGGTCCTGAATAAAAGAATTGAAAAAATGGCTGTATTTTGTTTCAAGATGATCAGTTAAAAAGATCCATCTGGAACATCCAAACTTAGGAATGAAAACTGCTGTCTAACTTGAGAGCTAACATTTTAATAAGAGTAACTTAAGTCTTCAAAAAGTTAGTAAACTTAATGGAACAGGTTATGCTCCCTGCACCCTACCCCCCCCCACACACACATACAAACACACACAAACAAACAAAAACAAACACACACACACACACACACACACACACACACACACACACACACACTTTCCGCTATACATGATCAAACTTTGGAGCAGACTAGTAGACAAATTTGTGCCCACTCTCTCCGAGAAGGAGTGTTCAGACATCATAGTAGACACCCATTGCTAATCTAAATGAAAGTCTTTAGTTCAATGGCAGGTTAACTAAGATCAGATTGGACATGTCTAATGCTGCAAGCCATATCACATTTAGGCCTCAAAGATTTGAGAGTAGTAAGAGCAACATGTGGCCTGGCATAGTCTTTTGGGACACTTCAATGAAATGGCTGTACCACTGGTTCTATTAACAAATCAATGTAATGTCAAGCTGTTGATATACCTGAAAATTAAGGCTAGCCTGGTTTAGCTACCCTTCATTATTCTACCCTACACCATAATCCTAAGAATAGGGGCAATGCAAAGTTCACTTGTGAATGCCTCTTCATAGCTTTGCCCACAGACCCTAGATCAATCTATGGCTATCTTTGTGTCCAAGAGCACAAGCGGGACTCATCATTGCCATTCTAGCATCTTTTGCAATCTTGCTTTGGACCTTGATAGCCTTTGAAAGTGTTGGTGGGAGATTAATGGAACAGCTTCTGATGTTATGTGTCCACACCCTAGGCTTAGAATGTGATGGCCAATTGAAATTGCAGTACAAAATGGAACACTATTCTTCCAGTAAAATAATATTCTATGAAGATGTTCACCTCCATTCCTGCCATCATTTGACCTCTTTATTGTTCTCCCAACCACTGGTACACCCATTGCTGAACAGTGCTGACATTTTGGCCTAGGTGCATAGCAATTTGCTGCCTTGTTAAATCAAGGTGTCAATCTTCAAGAATTCTTCCCCTGTCAATTTTTGAGAGGCAGTACATGACACATTATTGAACATATTACACTGTTTTGGGTCAAGTGGCTACAATAGCAAAGATGATCACTTACCACAAATAAACAGATGTTGCATGGCTGTAGCTCCTGGTCCATTAGAGTAACTATTCAAAATGAGGTTTTCTTTTAGTAAAACATCTCACACCAACTGATTTTTGAGTATGTAGGTGACTAAAACACTTTGGGGGTTATTCATGAAGGTCTAGTGCCAGGTAGAATCTGGTGAGCGACTCTAACAGCGCCACGTAGCGTACGACTCATCATTACAGGCAGCTCAGCGTATAGCGCCAGCGCTCTAGCTTCCAGAGCGCCAGGTATTACATTTCGCTCACTGCTGCTCTACCTATACATTTCAATGGACGTTCCTTTTCCTTATGTTTAAAAATGTGTTTTTATTTTTTATCTCAAATAACTGTGTCACCTCTCCTGGCCTAGAAAAAAAAGTCATTTTTGAAAACTTTTTTGATTTTTTATATTTTTATGCAGAATTGTCATTACAGGTCTGGCACTAAAGTGTTAATGTCACAGTGTTACAACAATGTAATTCCATTTTTTGCTTTGTTACAAGTGGATATGTGTTCAAAAACAGACTTTGATCACACAGCGTCTGGGGCTTTATGCTATAGCGTGTGTGTGTGTATGTTGTTTTTTGATAAGTATGGTGTGAGTCGCTAAGAGTTGCTCACACTGAGCTGGCGCTACCTTTCACTCCCTGCAGCTTTGTACTGGTGTTAGAGCGCCCAACATACATCACATTCATCAGTGCCGGCCAGGTTACTAGAGTGACCGAGGCGCTCTACAGCGCACGATACCCGCTTACAGCGTCTACTAGTGGTTTCTCTAAGCGCCGCTATACAGACGCTTATCTTCCGATACCTGGTGTTAGTAATGAATCAGCCTCCACGTTTGTAGTCTGAAATTAAGGCCCCTCCCACACACCACAGATTAGAGCTAGATTCTTGACAAAGTCATCATTTTTAAATCTCACTGAAACCTGTTACCTGCCAGTTTCCTATAACCTTACATCCTGTCCTTTTTGTGTTTCAATTTCAATGTTGAGAAGGTTGTGTGTGTAAAGCTACCAAGGGACAGAAATAGTATTAAAGAACTCACAGATCATTATTATGCAAAATCAATAAGACACTAAATCATCACTATTACTTTATTAACTGAGGAAAGAACTAGCTTCCTTATAATACACTTCACTTATTTGATCTTTACCTTGATGCTAAACTATAATTACATACAGATAGATCATTAAACCTAAATGATTGTTACCATATCTTTCACAGGATATAACTGATTTCTTTGTACAGCTATATATTACTGTCATAGGTAAAACATGTTATACCAGCACTGATCATTTATAATCAATGATATATATATATATATATAGCCTTTATTTATTTGCCCACTGACAATGATGATACCCTTCCTTTTCTATGTCACAGCAGTGGATAAGTATTACCACTACTACTACTACTACAAAAGTGCCTGTAGTGAACTATGAACTAAAAACACACCATCTATCTTTTCATCTCCAGCCAGAAGCCTTGCTTTTTCTTTTGATCAAAACCACATCTCAAGACAGACTTGCTCCTTCACAGTATGTTTTCCTATCTTTTATCTTACACAAAACACTAACAATTTATCTTATGTTATCATGTGACAATGCATATTTTAGGAAATAAAAGTTAAAATAACGAATACAGTTGCGGAAATCTATCTAATTGCATGAAATCGTATAGGCAGTATTGTGTTGTATCACGAGAGCCATTCAAAGCAGTAAAAAGTGAAGAAATCAGGTTATACATTTTCCGAAAACTCATCACGACTAAAAAAACTAAGCTTACCTTAAATTAGCTAACTTAATCCAGTAAATGCCTTGGTTCTGCCCTTGTAAAATCTGAGTACTTCAAAACAGAGCACCTCCACCACATCCTGCTATCCCTTCATCCTAGTAATAATGACTGTCAATAATAGTAAATAGAACTGTCAACATATGAATGAATGTAAACCTTTGCCTCAATCCCGTAGTATACAAAAATATGTACCATGGCTTTTTGCTTAAAGGCCTTCTATTCATATAAATATACTAAATAGTATGAAGGGGTTACATACACACTCATTTCAATATAATTACAATTTCAAAAGGGAAAACACCATATGTAGATGCCTTTCTCCTCACCCAGTCCATGAGGAAGAACATTAGCATTAACTGCCCAAAGCATAGCATGATGGGCAAAAAAAGTATCCAACGGGATAAAATTTTAAATAGCAGTTTAGGACTGAGTTGCTTACAATTGCTTGCAATTAAATAGGTTTTTGTCCCTTATCCATATTGCTCCTACCTCCAAAGGAGTATAGCCCCGAATACTTGTCTGTATCTCCCTGCACAATGTTTGTAAAAAAAGAGACAAGGATCTATTTAACTGTAAGCAATTGTAATGGACTCTCACTTACTAGTTCAAGAAACAGGTGGTTAGAATTCCTCCCTTGAAAAGTAAAATGGTACATTCAAAGACTTTTCACCAATTCTGTGTCTTTCTTCCTTCCAGGAAAAGTAAACTAGATGCAAAATGTAAGTGTAATTATTCCTTCTAAAAATATGAAGAAATACCGCGCTAAGATATTATAATGCTATAACACTTAGAATGGGTTTAAAGTCTTAAAGTGTTTTTATAAGTATGCTCCACGTGCTGAACTTCTCAATCAGAAAGTCCAATAGAAAACAATGTAGAATAAGCACAGAGCTCCAGAGTAGGTAAAGGAATACACTTCATCCAAACACTATGATCCCAAAGCGCATGCACCTCAAGCAAGAATTCATCGGTGTATCCTTCACCAAACATAAAGCTTCTTACCAGTTTTCATCGAGAAATTCTCCTGTACATCAGCAAAATTAGGTTTGGATGAATAGTTGATTCACCAGAATTTGTACATCTATTATTGATCTTCAATAAAAAGGGTGCACTGCCCACAGTTGAATTCAAAATCCCATTCTCTCAAAAGCATTGAAAACCAAACAAAAAGAGAAAAGAGCGCATCTATATTGCAAGCGCGTGATATTGTAAAATCAGCTTGGATATTTAATCAGTTTAAAAATGCACTCACAAACATAAAAGTAAAAAGAGCGATTTGAAATTGTAGGTGGATCTCACCAGTCCCACGCTTAGCTGTTCAGTCCAAATTTCATCCAGGGAAACCACCACAAGCCACTGCCATCTAGCATGTTTTTGCAAAATTTTGCAAAAAATATATTACTAGAGGTAAAGCTGACTCACGTGGTATACAACTATTCAGCCAAATCTTTCCTCCTACTCCAGCTCTACTAACACCAAATTGTAAAATAGATACTTTGTATCTGTGTCAGGAGTTATTTCACCATCCAGAGGCCCAAATTGCAGAATGTATTTTCTGGTGGGCAAAAGCGCCTTCATGCACCAATTTGCACCTTCCGCAAGGTAAATCTTCTGTTTTGAAGTGCAAATGGCCCTGCCATGACTCTCGATGGTCTCCCATGTTTCTCCCCTTTCCTCTTCTGTTTCTCCATAGTGATTTGATTTCTCCAGCGTCTGGAAATCTCTATTCGTCGTTTTGGATTGTATTCTCTGGGGGATATTCTGATTCATTTTTACCAAATGTTTTGTCTCAGATGTTCTCTTTAACCCTCCTTCCACTGTTTGTATTGCAAATTAATGCTTAATAATTTAACTATTTTTTTTGCTTGTGTTTTTGCTAAACTTTGGGGCCCAATATCCACTTTGTTGTTTTGACTTTAACTTTGTATCAATTTTGTTTTTAACAAAAACAAAAAAAGGGTTCAAACCCTAAAAAGAACTTGTGGCTAATACTTTAATTGTTCAAACATGTGCTGCAAAATGCACCACCGGCATGTGTTTTCTGAATGAAATAAGGCTGTTACTCATTGGAATCGGCAGTTTCCCCCATCTATTGCTGAAATTCACTCTTCAAATTGCCACATTTGCTCAAGCTTTTTTGCCCTCTAAACATACCATAAGTCAGCTGATGGAGACAATGTGGTGCACAAAAACGGCACTAGTGAAAAATTTCAGTCACAAATTGGTGCATTGGTGAATGCTAGTGCGCAGATTGGGGCAAAAAACAAATGCCCATCCCATCTTGATGACCATGAATCATGTAGAAGCCCGATCGCAATTTGGTGCTCCAAATAGTGTGCACAAATTCACTGGTGCATGACCATAAATCAACCCTAATGGTAGTAATGGTAAAGGAGGCCCTACTTCAAAACATTCTACAATTACTTTCAACGGAAGTACAGCCAGATACATTTTCCCCAGTGTTGTAAAGCTAATAATTTGGGACTTGATTGATGAAAATCATACATTTTTTAGGTCATATTTGTTATTTTTTAATCATATGAGTGATTAAGATATTCTTAAATGCACGCTAGACATGATAGATGGAGAGATATATAGACAGACACAGTTGGAAGAGTAATAGCAGCCTCTTTTGAAGCAGCATAGTTGCCCATGGGAATACATTTTCATCCTTAAATCATGTATTTGATTATCATATAGATAGAACAAAATACTATAAAATGACTCCTGAAACAGAAATCAATGTAATGCTTTTACTGGTAGATATACCTGGCATTCCATCTTAAATACATTCAAGTTTTAATGAAAAACAAAATTATTGTTATAGATCACTGTAGCTGTGAGCACAGGAAAGTTTGTTGTTCCTTAAAAAAGATGTAAAATAGTTTAACTTCTTACTTAGAAAACTCCAGACCTGTAATTATGGACCACTTAAAACACAAAGGCAGGGGGGTAGCATTGCAATTTTAATTTAGTGATTCTCTTTAAATAAAGGAACCCACTATTCTCCCCCTGTGCTTAGGCCAACGTGGCCAATAACATATAAAAACTCACTGAAGAGCAGGCAATCTGAATAGAAGCTGGGACCTTGAGTGACAAGACAGTGACCCAATCCCATGCAGCAGTGTGACTGTGCTGATCTGTCACTTATGTCTATGGCTGCCATGCAGAGCCTCCCCCCCTACCGCCAACATCAGGGGAGGATTACAGCAATCACGTGAGTTTTATTATTTTAACACTCAAATCTTACTTAGCATAGGGGGAAGGAAGTGTGGCTGGCAGTGCTCCCTGTAACCTGCACGTGGAAGTGGCGCTTACAGAACAGAGTGACCCCACGCAGTTCAGAAACTCCATTTTCCCCCCCAGCAGGAAGTTGTTTGCATGCACGGTTGTTGCTTGAGGCAGGAAATTCCATTAGAAGCTCTGCTGCGGGGGAGGGAGGCTGGTGGTCGGTCCTCGAACAAAGCATGAATATTGAGAGCTGCTGTTGTGAGATCTCAGTTGTGTCCTCACCGATGTGCTTCTCCTAAACAGGGTCTGCAAAGTTGTCTCTATTTTATCTGTTGAACAATGCAATTTTAGACCAGAAAAAAGGAGGGTAGAGGGGTTGATGATGGGGCTGTGGGACAGCCTGCTTGTTTCATCTATTAACTATGTGACACTGTAAGACCATTTCTTCTGGGTACCTGTGTGTGTCTTCTTGGGGGGATTTTTATTACTGGGAGGCTGTGTCCCTTCTGGGAGAACTGTTACTATGGGGGACTGTGTGTATCCTCTGGGGATGACTCATCACCGAGGACTGTGTGTGTCTTCTGGGGGGGCTGTTATTACTGGGGACTGTGTGTTTCTTTTGGGGGGGCTGTGTGTGACTTATGGGGGGCTGTTATTACCGGGGACTGTGTTTCTTTTGGGGGGGCTGTGTGTGTCTTCTAGGGACTGTTATTAGTAGGAGGACTGTGTGTGTTTTCTGAGGGGGACCCTTTTAATTGGTACTGTGTGTGTCTTCTGAGGGGGACTCCTATTACTGGGACTGTGTGTGTCTTCTGTGGGGGACTCCTTTTACTGGGACTGTGTGTGTCTTAAGAGGGGATTCTTAGCACTTAGCACTCGGGGAACTGTGTGTCTTCTGAGATTTCTATTGGGTGACTGTGTATGTCTTTGGGTGGCTGTTACTACTGGTAGACTGTGTGTGTTTTCTGGATGGCTGTTACTACTAGTAGACTGTGTGTGTCTTCTGGGGGACTGTTACTACTGGGGGACTGTGTGTGTCTTCTGGGGGACTGTTACTACTGGGAGACTGTGTGTGTCTTCTGGGGGAACTGTTACTACTGGGGGACTGTGTGTGCCTTCTGGGGGAACTGTTACTACTGGGGGACTGTGTGTGCCTTCTGGGGGAACTGTTACTACTGGGGGACTGTGCGTGCCTTCTGGGGGAACTGTTACTACTGGGGGACTGTGTGTGTCTTCTGGGGGAACTGTTACTACTAGGAGACTGTGTGTGTCTTCTGGGGGACTGTTACTACTGGGGGACTGTGTGTGCCTTCTGGAGGAACTGTTACTACTAGAGGACTGTGTGTGTATTCTGGGGGACTGTTACTACTGGGGGACTGTGTGTGCCTTCTGGAGGAACTGTTACTACTAGGAGACTGTGTGTGTCTTCTGGGGGACTGTTACTACTGGGGGACTGTGTGTGCCTTCTGGAGAAACTGTTACTACTAGAGGACTGTGTGTGTATTCTGGGGGACTGTTACTACTGGGGGACTGTGTGTGTCTTCTGGGGGACTGTTACTAATTGGAGACTGTGTGTGTCTTCTGGGGGATTTTTACTACTAGGGGACTGTGTGTGTCTTCTGGGGGACTTTTACTACTGGGGGACTGTGTGTGCCTTCTGGAGGAACTGTTACTACTAGGGGACTGTGGGTCTTCTGGGGGACTGTTACTACTAGGAGACTGTGTGTGTCTTCTGGGGGATTTTTACTACTAGAGGACTGTGTGTGTCTTCCGGGGGACTTTTACTACTGGAGGACTGTGTGTGCCTTCTGGAGGAACTGTTACTACTAGGGGACTGTGTGTGTCTTCTGGGGGACTTTTACTACTAGGGGACTTTGTGTGTCTTCTGGGGGATTTTTACAACTAGGGGACTGTGTGTGTCTCCCGGGGGACTTTTACTACTGGGGGACTGTGTGTGCCTTCTGGAGGAACTGTTACTACTAGGGGACTGTGTGTGTCTTCTGGGGGACTTTTACTACTAGGGGACTGTGTGTGCCTTCTGGAGGAACCGTTACTACTGGAGGACTGTGTGTGTATTTTGAATTGAACCAAATTTTTCTTCAAAGCTTTGCTGTACTTGCCGAACCCCAACCTGTAGGGGTTGCCCAACACTAATTATATTTATTTTTGTTCATACTTATGAGAAACTTTGGGCATGATTATATGTTCACATTTGTCATGTAATTCAATACGTTTTTTGTACTTTTGTTTGCTGTACAATTTTAATAAACATGTATTGCAAAATGAAAATTAATACAATGGGGAGAGTAGATATTTTTAATGATCAGTTTTGTTTATGGATCATGTTTCCTGTTTATACCTCTACCTTTCCTTTTATAGATTTTATAGACAGAAAGACTATATTATATAGTCAGTAAAACCAGTGCAACATATGATAAGAAATGGGATAAGCAATGTTCAATTTTAGTTTTATTATGAAAGACTAAACTTCTAAAAGAGCAAGTCCCCGGGAGAAAGAAATAATGAATTCTGTTTTTTACTTTGTAGTAAAGCAAGTGTAAAAAATGCATTTAAATTCTGTGTGCCACACAAACTTTATGATACAAAATGGCTGTATGGGAATTTTTGCATTTATGCTAACCATTTTTGCTGTATAACTTAGTGCAGCTGTTAGGTATCTGAATGTTTCTTCAATTATAATTCTAGATCTGTAAAGGGTAGCATTGCGCCTCTCTAACAGATGCTGCAATTTCCACAGTGAATATGCTTAACCATTGAATGGGATGTCTATCCTTTCTTCTAGGTACTTATGTGAAAGATTAAAACGGTATTTAATTAGACTGTCTAATCAATAACAGGTTATATTAGAATGTCATGGGGAATGATATTTCCTCAAAAGGCAACATGCCTTCAAAAGCTATCAAAGCGAGAACATGGTCAGCAGCATCAACCTTTTGTTGTCACAATTGGTGACAATCCAGCAGAATAATTAATTTCCACTAGGAGAAAAATGCAGATGGTATGGAATTTCTAAACTGGCTTCTTCATCTCAAATGATGGATTAGTACCTATTTGCATTCCCTAAGTACTGACAATATTTTTATCATTTTGAATACAGCTCAGCTGTACAGCATGTACATATTTCTTGATAAATAAAAATACATGATTTACTTGAATCTCTGCTGCATGCTCTGTGTGATTTAGGCAGTGTCTCATACAGCAGCTTTTTGCAGTTAATATGGAACTTATAGAGACAGTCCGGGCAGAAAAATAAAACACATACTCACTTTTTGTCCCCACATCGCTTCTGTCGTGTCCAGAAATATAATACTTTCCAGGTCCCAAGATCAAATTCTACATCTTCCCCACTCACCAGCGATCTCCATGTTGAATAGCTGCCTCTCACATCAGTCACGGTGGCTTCAGCTTCCCACTCAATTAATTTTAATAGAGGAGGCATCTCAAGGCCAAGGGCCTCCATTGCAATGATTGGAATGTGGTTGAGACTGAGATTGACGGGTGTGTTCAAGGTTTCTGGTGAGTGTGAATGCCACAGTATTCGATCTTGGGACCCTGCGTTTTTTACTACAGGACTAGGAGGGAAGCACTACAGGAAACAAAAGATGGGTATGTTTTGCTGACAGTAATGAATTTGAGTATGAAGTACTGAAATGAGTAATGAAGTACTGTATGCCATAAACTCAAAATGCTGTTTTTTAATAAATGATTTATGTACCTAATGTTATTTTTATTTTGTGCAGATATAGTACTACAGAAAGCATAGGGAAAGTAGGGGGAAAGGTCTGTGCGTCTTATAGATTGCATGCTCCCTTTATTCTTCTCCAGGTTTCTGTAATTAAAGCGGACCTTCACCCTGAATAAGAGTCTATCTTATATGTTTCCCACACCTTGTACATACAGATTGCTCACATTAAAAATCATCCTACCTGCATCTACTGGATTTTCGGAGCACACACTGGGAATTGTATTGCGTGAAAGACAGGACACATGATTTGCACGGCTTAAATCATAAGTTTGCAGTGCAACACAAAAGTTCAAAGGAACACTTCCAAAAACAATTCCTAACATTTCCTGGTGCCGGGTGAGCGACTGGTCTAAATTGGCCCTGTAGGCAACTTAGGCCCTTTTTCATGAAGGGATAGCATCAGGTAGTGCCTTGTAAATGAGAGGTAGCGACACGTAGCGACAGGTGAACGCCGGAGACGGCACGCAATTACACATTTATCAAGCAGAATCTGTTGAGCGAATGGGATAACGCCATGTAGCGTCTGATTCATTATTATCCCAGCCTCAGCGAACAGCGCTGGCGTTCATCCTTTCAGAGCGCCAGGTATTACCTCTCACTACCTGTCACTCTCCCATACATTTCAATGGACGTTCTTTTATTTATTTTTAAACAGGGTGTTTGTAATTTTTTAGTTTTTTAAAAAAACTCAAATAATGTTGTGACCTCTTCTGGCCTACCAAAGGCAATTTTTTCAAATATTTTTCATGTTTTATAAATTTATGCAGGATTGACATTACAGATCTGGCATTAATGTGTTCATGTTACAATGTAATAACAATGTAATTCCCTATGTTTTTGCTTTGATATTGGTGGATGCATGCTAAAAAACAGACTTTATTCAAACAGCCTCCGGTGCTCTGGGCTTCGGCATTTTTGAGTGCAGGAGTTTTGTGAGGATGTTTTTTTGATGAATATGTTGTGAGTCGGTCGCACTGACCTGTCGCTAAGATGACCTCCCATACAGCGCTGTACTGATCAAATAGTGACTCCTCACAATGTATTCATCATTGCTGCACAGCGACTGATTCGCTCTGAACTAGCAACCCACAACCGAGCACAGCGACGCTCATCTGTCGCTACCTGGCGTTAGTGATAAATCAGCCTGCCCATGCCAGCGCTCATCCAATTTCCTGGCACTATTGATAGATGTGACACTATCACAGGCTGTCTGGCTTTTTCACTTGATAAATGCACCTTTTGCACCGGGACCTGACATTCACCGGACATTCATCTGGCACTACGTGGCCTTAACATTTCTTAAATTTTGAGTTTGTACTTCAACATGAAATGTCTTTTTTCAGTGATCTCTCAATATTGTATTGTGAAATGTGTGGAAAAAATAAAAAAATGATGTTTTTTAAATTTTGTAGCTTGTATGCTTGTAAAAGCCCCATTCCTACCAATTACAATATGTACCACACCCGTTTCTGCCCAGGAGACACCTCAAACTGAAAATAAGCCTTTCAAATAAAATACAACTACTATGCGCACCTTGCAGGTAAAGGAGCACTACTGCGAAAAAATGGGCCAATAATAAAAATCCATATAAATATGCTAAATGGCAGGAGGAGAGGTCACTTATGTATCCTGCATCAAGAAATATCCAGTATGGCTTGTTTTTTTATTTTTATTAATTAAAGGAAGAGGAAATCGGTGACAGGCTCTGTCCCCCCTGATGCACTGAACCTCTCACTCCTGTATTTTATTCCTACCAGAAGAAGAAAACCACAAGCTTGCCAAGAGTTTTATTCAGTTCGGCTGTATAAATGACCCCTCCTCTCATTAGCCAACGTGTTTATATGGGTTTTTAATATTACACAATTTCATGACAGTGCGCCTTTAACTTGCAATAACTATCAAATGTTAAGCCCTTATTAATTTCAAAAAAGGCGTAGGTCCCCCTCTCCAGTGAAACCAGCCTGGTCACCAGCTATGTGGGCCAGATGCCCAGGGCTTGGAGGCCAAGCAGTCAGTCCCCAGCCCTAAGGACTACCAGCCCACATATCCCACATGGGCAACAGGCTCTTCTGCGGGTTCTTCTGCAGGTTATTCATCCCCTTGGCTTTTGGGGATGCAAGTCACCCTCTTGCCAGCAGGTGACTTGCTGGACTCTCCTGACCTTTAATTTGATATAGGGGTCTTAAGGACCCCTGACCAGCCCACAAAGTGTTAAGTGAAAAAAAACCACACTCCCATTGAAAAAGTTCTTTATTCCTTTTTTTTACACCACTATTCACCCCCTTTCATCATGGAGTGCTGTCCCACACCAATCATTGCAGTTTTCAGCAAGGGAAGCCGGGATTAGGGCAGAGTTTCCTTTGCCCTGCTGCTGCTGCTCATTCCGCCTGTTCAAAAAGCCTCTCCATGCAGCAAGCAAGCTGCCAAGAGCCAAGCGCAGGACAGAGAATCAGTGTACTTTGTTCCACTGAAAACCCTCCGGAGGATTGACGGCCGCTCCAAAGACATTCTCGGTGCTGAAATATGGATGGAGAGAGGTTTTCTTTTTATCTCTAAATTTAAAGGGTTAAAGATGTTACATGACTGGTTGCTTTGATATTTTTTACCCAAGTAAGGTGTGTACATATTAGGATTGATTCGTGGTCAGTGTGCCAGTGAGTTTGTGCGCTATTTGGAGCATCAAGGTGCACTCAGCTTCTGTCTGATTCATGGTCATCACTTTTGTTTTAGTGCTGATCTGAAATTTTCCACTAGCTTACTTTTTACCCACTTTTTGCATTCTTCCAGCAAATAGGTGGAGGAGACTAGCGATTCCAATGAGTAACAGTCTTATTTCATTCCAAAAACACAAGCAGGCAGTGTCCTGCTTATTTATGAACAATAAAAGTGTCAGCAGCAAGTTCTTTTCAGGGATTGAACCCTTTTTTGGTTTGAATTCCTACAAAACAAATGATAAAAAGTTTTCAAAAAACACACAAATTAAGATCCAAACAACAAAAATGTGGATATTAAGGTTGATTCAGAGTCTTCTAAAATTCCATCTCATTTTTGTCTCTAAGTGTGTAAATTACACATTGCTTTTATTCAGTATATGTGCGTTCACATGATTCAGAGCCTCCATTGGCAGCGTCTCGTACTGTTTCATTAGCTGTGTAAGCCATCGAGAACGCTGTAAGTAGGGCTCACAAAGCCTATTTCCCAGACAACACTCTTGTATACATTGATGTGAAACTCTCGTCTCCTATCGTTTTTATAGCATTTTTTCACATATCTTGCAGCAAAATGTTTCAGTGTCCAACTAGGTCCTACTAGTTCCTATTGGAAAAATCCTGTTTTTACCCTTCATTTAGCCCCAAAACGTAACATTTTAATTTTTGTGAAAATTGTACATAGATGCTGGCTTTTTTGGTGGCTTGTAAGCATATGCGAACCTCTTTTTTTACTGGTTTCCTATACCCTGGCCCTGCAAGCCTATTACTTACTTATTGCTGTGCCAAGTCTATTCTGTTCCAAAGTACTTAGCATGCCATGCTTGCCATGCATTCTTCTTTACTTCTAGCTAATGCTTACCTTAACCACTTTCATGCATTCCTGTTTATGTACTCCTAATGCATACCTTAACCACTTTCATGCATTCTTCATTATGTATTCCTAATGCATACCTTAACCACTTTCATGCTTGCCATGCATTCTTTTCTACTTCCATCAGGAGCAGTTAAGTGCTTAGCAGGGTCATTTGCGCTTCAACAGCAGATTTACCTTGCAGAAGGTGCAAACTGCGCTTCTCCCATGCACTTGGCATTTGGTGTGCTTCACACATGCGCCCGGGGTGAGCATGCAGCCATGAATCATGTTCCAAGGGGCATGCCGAATCATTTGCGCTCTGCCTGAGCGTTGTTCCTCACCAAGCATGAATCAACCCTATTGTGCTCAACAATGACAATTATGTTAATAATTATTTTTGAATGGTTGGTTTTGGTTTCAACGTTTGGCAAGACTAAGCATATCAAAGTTTAATATAAACAGTACAGTCTGACATACATCAGTTATTCTAGTTCTGTTCTTAAAAACCATTCACTATGCTTTTAAGCTCTATGTATATATCATAAAATTAATTTGCCTATTTGTATACAGAAAACATCAACTGCTTGTTTATTTTAGACCACATTAGCTGTGTCTTCGGGTAAGAAATTAATTTGCATCAGTCTGACTTCCTCACTAAAACGTGCATAACTTTTAGTTTGCATGCGCTGATTTAGACAAATGCTTAGATTTAAATGAAGTTCTGTTAGTCTCATTTCTTTGAATGAGCTGTTGCAGTTTCCCACTGTGACAGAGTTTTACAGAGAAAATTATACTGGCAACAATTACAAGACCCAAATTTTAATAAGTGCAGCAATCAACGCGACAATTTGTGAAATGTAATTATAGTATTCACTTTCCAGTGAAAAGCTATTGTTTTTAGAAAATCATATTAACATGAATAATTTATATGTTTTAATTGGAAATTGGTTAATGAAAGCCAAGCTCTAAAGACGCCAGACCTTATACTCTGTCAATAATACAAAGTAAAGCAGGTTTATTGAAGTTTAAAGGACAGGTCATTGGGATATAAGTAAAACCTGAACAAAGCAATCCATGAAAACAAATGATTGTTTAAAGTTTACTCCAAAGTTATTTTGTGATAGCTCAGTTTATTTCCTAATACTAGTCTCCAGTTAAGGATTCAAAGACCTACAATGACTCAGGCAACTTGGTTACTCCATGTCAAAGGTTCCCAACCTTTATTTATTAGTGACCACTTTCAATTTTTTAATGATCTAAAGCAAAGGAGTAACTAAATGTGACGGGCCCTAGTGCGAACATTAAATGGGTCGCTGTTAAGGCTCATACAGTAAACATTTTTTTGTCTTGTAACTCAAGTGGATGATGATGATGAAGCTTCCTTTCTCTAAGTGCAACAATGATGGGGCCCTCTGACCTTATGGGCTCTGATGCGGCCCCCCCCCCCCATAGTTATGGCTTTAATCTGAAGTGCCACCTGAGAGGAATTAAAGGTTGTCAGTCATCTAAAACTAACACACAAAACAACCATAAAAGTGTACATTAATAGTCTCATTTTCACTGGGGAAAACAGACAGATGGCAGCAGATCATGTTGGAGCACAGTGAGGCTCTCAAGTACCACCAGTGGTTTGTATACCATTGTTTGGAACCCATGATTGATTCCTGAATCTACTGCGTGGAAGAAGATCGTTCCCCATTCTCACCCTTTCACCTGTGCTGTTTTTTATTGTACCTACTGTTCTCCTATCTTATGCTCATGCTATATTTTTTTACCCCCTATTCACTATAGAATGTTCTTTGCCATACCGCCACAATAAATGACTTGTATGTATGTAACACAAATATTTAAACTACAGAATGTTATGTTCATATATAATGCAAATCCTAAATGAATTATATCCTTAAATAATTATTTAAAGTTTAGCAAGATCTGTTCTTCAATTCAAACATTATGACGTTTCATATTCCACCCCATTTCAATGTTTTAAGGTTTGGTGAACAAGGGAGTAAATTTACAGTAAGTTTAGAAAAAAGTGTGTGTAAGCAAACATTTATGTACAAACTTCAGGAGTCAAGGAGCCCACTAGGAGTGGAGTCAATGGAGGAAACCCTGGAAGTCAGACCACAATAAAAACAGGTCACTTGTCTAGTTTCTGACCATCACAAACCCACACTATAAAACATGTACTTTCATTGCAATGTACTTGAGACCTTATTAAGAGGAGCTCTGTTTCAACTTTGCCAGAAGTCCAAAATTTTCACTGTGTGTTGTAGCAATTAAAGTTGTTGACCGAATATAGAAAAATCACATAAATGGATGGCAAAAATGAATAATAATATCCAGCAGTCCCTTTATGTTAATGACCATGCTCAATCCTTGTTTAGATTTGATAGTGTTAGGGTGTGCTATGATGATGGTCCCCAATTAGCACAAGAGCTTATCTACACCTCTACTCTTTGTCTAGCGGTAAGTGCTCATATGTCATGAGTCCACTGCTATCAGCATATAGAATGTATAAAATACAGCATATATAAGTGATACTTTTTACTCACCCTTGTGGCTTGGGGGGCATTTAAATCGCGCTCCCCAAGCCTCCTTTTTATCAGAACATTAAATGTCTCTCAACAGGAGTCACCTGTGTGTAAACTCCAGAGACTCAATCTCTTACGTTCATAAGCACAAGCTTTATTTCCAATAATTGACACACAGAGAGAAAAAAAACTCGAAATCCCAATAAAATATCCCGCTTTGCCCCAGTTTTTTGTCTTCTAGTCAGTCTCGTTGTCCAGTTTAGATTGCCAAACCTTGGATAGTAGACACTACCAGGTGCGGCCATCTAAACTTAAATTGCTTCTGCAGCATTTTTGTATTTTTTTTAATTGTGTAAATAGTGTGTGACCCACATGATCAATAGGGTTGCCAGGTATTACTAAATGCATCTGTAGAGTGTAGGACCTCCTCAAACACATTATACTGTATGCTAGAATGGTCACATTAAACCAATTGTATCAAAAGGATGCTTTCTCATTTATAACATCCAGATCAATCAACAATTTTTCTTAAATACTGTATGACTTAACCCTTTCGCTGCCAGCCTACCTGGAGTTTTTGTCGCCCTTTGTTGCCAGACCATTTTGCACTATTTTGCGCTCCCCATGTTCAAATGTGATTTTGGAAGGGATTTCCAGGGATATCCCAGGAAAATGATATATTGTTTTTTTCAGCATAGTCTGGACTTTAACATGAAATGTCTTGTTTGTCATTTTTTAGGTGTATTCTCAATATTTTGGGGTGAAATATGTGAAAACAAAATTTTAAAAATCTATTTTTTACTATTTGTAGTTTTTTTTGTAATAAAAAATGTAAGTTTGTCAAAAAAATCTTATTGCGTGTGAAATCCCAATTTCTCCCAGTTACAGCGGTACCATATATGTATAGGTAGACACCCTTTCCTGCCCAGGAGACGCCAACTAACTGAAACAGCGCTTTAGGGGATTTTCAGATAGAATGCAATTAAGCTATGCGCTATGCGCACCTTGCAGTTTTTCCAGAAAAACAATCCTTTACATTTGAAATACCCCTGACAAACTATATATTCTCTGGAAGTACACACCTCAAGCTTTCTAGGTGTACCAGGCTTGTTGATGTGGCCACAGTTTTCTGGAAGTAATCCCTCAATGTAATCTTTGGTTGCAAAGAGTTTCCCTAAAAAAAGTATAAAAAAGCAGAATCAAAGCCACGTTTTCCTAAAAAAACTATAAAAAAACAAGAAAAAAACAGTAAAATCTGAAAAAGCAACATCCCCTGAACAGAATGACCAACATGCATAGCTACTGTCAAGGGAAGAGTTGCCAAACACCCTAAAGTAAAGCATGTGCGTAACGGCAATTTTACTTGAAAATTTCAGCTCTGCAGACAAAGTGCGCACCTTGCGATTTTTCAACCAAAACAACCCTTTACATTTGGAATATCCCCCATAAACGATATATTCCCTGAAAGTACACATGTTACGCTTTCTAAGCGTACCCAGCTTGTTGTAGTGGGCTCATCTTTCTGGAATTAATCCCTCAAAGAATTCTTTGGTTGCGCAGGGTTTCCCTAAAAAAAATGTATTAAAAAGTTGAATAAAAAACACCTTTTCCTAAAATATAAATATACAAACAAGAAAAAACAAGCTTAGTCTGAAAGCACAAGGTCCCCCGAACAGAACAATACACAACATGCATAGCTACTTTTAACCCTTTTAATTGACAGCCTACTTGAGATTTTGCCACCCTCATTTCCCCATTTTGCGCCATGTTGTGCGCCATTTTTGCTGGAATTTTCTGGAAAATTATATATATATATATATATATTTTTTGCAGCGGAGTTTAGGCTTTAACATGAAATTTCTTGTTTGTAAATTTTATTCTGTTTTTTACAATATTATTATTATTATTAAGTAAAAAAAATATATATATATTTTTTTTTAGAAAATTGCTTCCTTTATTTTAAATAAAAAATGTATTTTATTAAAGAAAACCATATTGCATGAGAAAGCCCCATTTCTACTGATTAGAACAGTACCACATATTTATCGGTAGCCCCCTGTTCCTGCCCAGGAGACCCCCCCAAACTGAAACAAGTACTTTATAACATTTACAAATAAAATACAACTACCATCCACACTGCAAAGGGTTAAATCGAGAAAAAAAATGGGGGGGCATTTTTGGGGGGGATTTTTAAGGGTTAAAAACCCTTAAAAATCCCCCAAAAAATGACATGGGGTCCTCCTTACCCAAAGTAACCAGCTCGGGACCAGCTATGCAGGGCTTGTAGGAACAGGATGCAGGGGCCAGCTTTTGTGGCCCCTGGCCCTGCAGGCTACAAGCCCACATAGCCCATGGCCACGGGCTCATCTGCCCCCCCCTGGGCTTTGGGGAGGCAGGTAATTAGGGGTGCCGGGGTTAATGGCAAGACACCCGCTAGCCGCAGGTGACTTGCCAGCCCCTAGCCTTGTGAACTGGTATAGGGACCTCTTGGACCCCTTACCAGTTCACAAAGAGAGAAAAAAAAATGTTATTATTTTTTTTAATACTTACCTCCCATCCATCTTGCACTGTGTCCCTCGGCAGTCACTGGCTTCTGCTCACCTGCTGGAAGCCTTTTATAGCTGCTGGTCGACAGAACATAAGGGGTTAATTAAAAAAAAAATGACATAGGGTCCCCCCTCCCAGGGGGGGGGACCCCATTTTTGGGGGGATAAGGGTTAAAAACCCTTAAAAATCCCCAAAAAAATGACATGGGGTCCCCCTTACCTGAAGTAACCAGCCCAGGACCAGCTATGCAGGGGTTGTAGGAACAGGGCACAGGGGCCAGCATTTGTGGCCCCTGGCCCTGCAGGCTACAAGCCCGCATAGCCCGTGGGCCCGGGCTCTTCTGCCCCCCCTTGGCTTTGGGGAGGCAGGTAATGGGGATGCCGGGGGTTAATGGCAAGTCACCCGCTAGCCGCAGGTGACTTGCCAGACCCCTGAGCCTTGTGAACTGGTATAAGGGGTCTCATGGACCCCTTACCAGTTCACAAGGAGTTAACAGTAAAAAAAAAAAAGACACAGACAGAATAAAAAATGACTTTATTAAAAAATAAAAACTTTTTTTTACTTTACTCATCTCTGATCCTCAACTCCTGTGTCCCTCGCAGCTCTGATGACAGTTGTTGTCATCACTGGCCAGTGGAGGAGGGAGGCAGGCGATCAGATCATCACCTGCCTTCCTCCTCCTGTGGCCAGCGATGACAAGTGTCAGAAATGACAGCCGGAGTCAGGACGACACCCGAGGCATGACGTCATAAGCCCCGCCCCAAATGGGTGGGGCTTAGCTGCAAGATGGCGGCGCCCGTCGAGGAGGACAGGGAGAGGGCCCTCTCCTGAAACTGGAGAAGCAGGGGGGGCAATCGGAGGCCCCCCTGGTGAAGAGGAGATGCTGTGGGAGCGATCGAGCATTAAGGTAAGTAAATGTCATTTTTATTATTCTTTTTTTTTTTACATGTATTTTGGTGGCTGCTAAAGGGGGGGTGGCTATTCTGGGCCCTCCCCTGCACCCGGGGGGGCCTGGGTGGGGGATCGAAGCCCCCCCCAGATGAAGAGGAGACCCGGCCGGATCGAACAAGGGGTCAGGTGAGTGTTTTTGTTATTTTACTTTTACTGTAGCAGGGGGAAAATTCAAGCACATAGATTCTACGTGCTTGGCACTTAAGTGGAGTGGAAGCAAGCACGTAGAAACTATGAGGCCGATTCATCAATAGCGCCAGGTAGCGACAGATGAGCGACTGTAGCGTGATTTTTTCAGCGCCAGCCAGTATTCGCTGTGCTTGGCCGGCATTAGCTTGATGACAGCGACTCAGTCGGTGTGCGGTAATGTTGAATACGGGCTGGGGGGTCGCTGTTTCACAGGTCCAGCGTTGTATGTGAGCGCCTGACAACGAATGGCCAGAGCGAACGGCTAGCTTCATATTCATCAACAAATTACGCTCCGAATGTGCTGTCGCTGTCCATTCCTTGTTTAAACCCCAGAGCGCTGGCGGCGATCTGTATTAACTAGTTTTTAACCCCTAAACAACCATATTTTTTGAATGTAACATTATACATGTTTTTAGAATCATTTTGCTATATGAATACATTAATCTCAGACCTGTTAGATCAATTCTGCACATATTTTTTTTTTTTTTTTTTTTACTTAAAAATAAATCCTAACATTGCAGAAGTGTTCTCCGATTTTTTGACATTAAAAAAATTATAAAAAAAATTATTACCAATTAATCATGAATTATTATAGATTGCTCCATTGAAATGCATTGGACATCGCCAGGGAGCGACAGCTCATACCTGGCGCTGTGAGGGAATTTGCAGCGGCGCTGTTCGGTCCAGGCGGCTTCATGATGAATGCCGCGCTAGCCGTCGCTCTCGCCGGCGCTAGCCTCATTTTGCTTGATAAATGCGTCATTGTGACCGCCGCCGGGCGTACTTGAGTCGGTAGTCGCCGTTAGCTGCCGCTACCTGGCGCTCGTCAGACACTACCTGGCGCTATCGCTTGATGAATAAGGGCATATGTGCTTGGCACTAAAAGGGTTAATGGACAGTGAGAGTTCTCTGATTGAGCTTTACCTTAGTTAATAACCCACGTGGTTATATCTCAGAATAATAAAAATGTACATACAGCACCACAGCTATGTTGTAACAAGTATAAAAAGATCCACTGTAAACTGCGGTAAACTTTCTAAACAGGATTATGCCAGTGCGCCAACTTTCTGCATTCTGTTGAGCAAGTTGGTTTGAGATCCCAGAAGCTGGCAAAATCTAGAAAAATACAAGCCTGCCAAACGTTAAATAATTTATGCTTTTAATATGCCTAGCTCACTTAAACCAGTAATTCTATTCTACCCCTGTTCACCTCTTCATCAGTGCAGGTTTCCCATTTTACTTTTTTTTATTTATTTATTCCTGAACTCCTAGAGCCTAGAATGCCTAAATAGAAAAGCTAGGAAATCGACACAACTTTGTGAATTAAAAAGTCCTCACAATGTAAGCGGCTCAATATTGTTAGTATCAGTAATATTTTCATTTATATTACCAACATGTGCTTGAGCAATTAAATTGCTAATGTAGCAAACTTGACATTAAGGGGGTGATTTACTAACTGTACCTGCATTCGCAGCTTTACAGTAGCAAAAGTGTCTAATGGGGCCCAAAAGGTTCTCCAGCGAAGGTCTGATGAACTCTTGGCGAACATCCAGTGCAGGGGTACTGGGCAAGATGGGAAAAGGGGGAAAAAAGATGACAAAAAGCAGAAATATAGCAACAATCAGTGTCGGCTACTGGCATAAGTTCTTGTGCAAACACAGGATTTTTATTCTCATTTTATTCTCAGTCACCAGTTCCAGTTCAACATTGCATCAAAAGTCCATCAAACAAATTATTTCTTCAGCAAATAAAGTCAAACACATATACCCAGAGCTCACCAAGTAACAGCTTTCAGGCAGATGCTGGCTCTCTCCAGCTTCCAGCAGAGCAGCGGGTTTAGATCCCTCCTGCTGCTCAGTTCTCATCTCTTTTGCTTAGTTCACATCTCTTTTGTGGACACCTTGTCCACAAAAGCCAGCAGTTTTTGAATCCTGGACTGGAGTATGGGAGGGGCTATCCCACCCAGACTTTACATCCACTTCCAAATCCTGGACCCAGAAATTCCATTTAAACAAACTGCTTGACAACCTAGCTGTTGCCAGCCAGTAGCTTTACCAGGGACTTATGCCACTGAAAGCCTCAGCCTCAGTGGCACATATCTCCCATCCAGGACCAACCCTGCTGATTGCTTACATCAGAAAGAAGGCAACAATCAGAAAGAAGGCAACAAGCAGAACAAAGGCAGCAAGCAGGAAAAAGGCAACAAGCAGAATGAAGAGAACAAGCAGATAGAGGATAACAAGTAGAGACGAGCGAATCGATTCTGACGAACCCGAATTCGTTACGAATTTCATGAAATATTCGATTCGTTACGATTCCGAATATCGCAGCGATTCGATCGCTCAAATCGCTTCTTTAAAACTTCATTTACTGCTATACAGTCCATCTAAAATGGTGGATCCACATGTCAGGACATGTCCCATGGGGCAAGGAATGCTGGGTAGGTGTCACATGCTACCTATCAGCAGACAGGCTTACCGATTATGTCACAGCCCCATATAAACGACGGCCATCTTGCGGAAGATCATTCTGACACTGTATTGCGGCCAGAGCAGATCAGGCAGGGAGAGAGTGAGGAACAGACAGATAGATAGATAGATAGATAGATAGATAGATAGATAGATGGAACCTAAGAAGCGCGGGACAGATAGAGAAGGAGAGAGCCTGTGACAGTGACAGATAAAGACAGAGACAGTTTAAACTGTTTGCATTAGCTTTCAAGCCTATTTAGTGTTAATAACACTCCTGCCTATTTAGCTTTTCCTTTACCTGGTGTCATTCTTTAAAAAGCGTGCAAGCATTAATATTTCAAGACTACCTGTGTAATAACTGCTTGCATTTTATAATTAACATCACTTTTCCACAATCAAGGGAGACCGCCTCTGTATGTGAGCAGGGGGCATCCCAAACACTAGCATAAATATCTCAAGACTACCTGTCTAATAACTGCTTGCATTTTATAATTAACGTCACTTTTCCACAATCAAGGGAGGCCTCCTCTGTATGTGATGGGGGGGGGGGGGGGGGCATCCCAAACACTAGCATAAATATTTCAAGACTACCTGTCTAATAACTGCTTGCATTTTATAAGCAAAGTCACTTTTCCACAATCAAGGGAGGCCTCCTCTGTATGTGAGGGGGGCATCCCAAACACTAGCATTAATATTTCTAGACTACCTGTCTAATAACTGCTTGCATTTTAGAATTAACGTCACTTTCCAACAATCAAGGGAGGCCTCCTCTGTATATGAGGGGAGGGCATCCCAAACACTAGCATTAATATTTCTAGACTACCTGTCTAACAACTGCTTGCATTTTATAATCAACGTCACTTTACCACAATCAAGGGAGGCCTGCTCTGTATGTCAGGAGGGGGCATCCCAAACACTAGCATAGATATTTCAAGACTACCTGGCTAATAACTGCTTGCATTTTGTAAGCAAAGTCCCTTTTTAAGCAAAATTTGCCTTTCGCCGGGGGGGGGGGGGGGGGCATCCCAAACACTAGCATAAATATTTCAAGACTACCTGTCTAATAACTGCTTGCATTTTATAATCAACGTCACTTTACCACAATCAAGGGAGACCTCCTCTGTATGTCAGGAGGGGGCATCCCAAACACTAGCATTAATATTTCAAAACTATCTGTCTAATAACTGCTTGCAGTTTATAATCAACGTCACTTTACCACAATCAAGGGAGGCCACCTCTGTATGTGAGCAGGGGGCATCCCAAACACTAGCATAAATACTTCAAGACTACCTGTCTAATAACTGCTTGCATTTTATAATCAACGTTACTTTACCACAATCAAGGGAGGCCTCCTCTGTATGTGAGGGGGGGGGGCATCCCAAACACTAGCATAAATATTTCAAGACTACCTGTCTAATAACTGCTTGCATTTTATAAGCAAAGTCACTTTTCCACAATCAAGGGAGGCCTCCTCTGTATGTGAGGGGGGCATCCCAAACACTAGCATAAATATTTCAAGACTACCTGTCTATTAACTGCTTGCATTTTATAATCAACGTCACTTTACCACAATCAAGGGAGGCCTGCTCTGTATGTGAGGAGGCGGCATCCCAAACACTAGCATAAATATTTCAAGACTACCTGTTTATTAACTGCTTGCATTTTATAAGCAAAGTCACTTTTCCACAACCAAGGGAGGCCTGCTCTGTATGTGAGAAGGGGGCATCCCAAACACTAGCATAAATATTTCAAGACTACCTGTCTAATAATTGCTTGCATTTTATAAGCAAAGTCACTTTACCACAATCAAGGGAGGCCTCCTCTGTATGTGAGCAGGGGGCATCCCAAACACTAGCATAAATATTTCAAGACTACCTTTCTAATAACTGCTTGCATTTTATAATCAATGTCACTTTTCCACAATCAAGGGAGGCCTGCTCTGTATGTGAGGAGGGGGCATCCCAAACACTAGCATAAATATTTCAAGACTACCTGTCTAATAACTGGTTGCATTTTGTAAGCAAAGTCACTTTTTAAGCAAAATTTGCCTTTTGCCGGGGGGGGGGGGGGGGGGGCATCCCAAATACTAGCATAAATATCTTAAGAGTACCTGTCTATTAACTGGTTGCATTTTGTAAAGAAAGTCACGTTGTCAAATTGCCAGCAGCCATTGCCTTTAACCGGGGGGCATCCCAAATATGCTAGCATGTGTCTATTAAGAGTACTCACATTGGCAGCAGCAGCATTAGGAGCCCATATATTGCCTGAAAGACACACATATGAGCTGGCAGCAGCAGCATAGGGAGCCCATATATTGCCTGAAAGACACACCCAAGAGTTGGCAGCAGCATAGGGAGCCCATATATTGCCTGAAAGACACACCCAGGAGTTGGCAGTATCATAAGGAGCTAACATGCATCAGCTACTACCATGGATCAGCCATTGGTGGCTGGAAATCCTGGCTGAACCATGCCTGATTCATCTTCACAAAGGTGAGTCTCTCCACATTTTTTGTGGACAGACGAGTTCTCCTTGGCATTACTATGGCCCCTGCCGCACTAAACACCCGCTCAGATGGCACACTACTCGCTGGGCAGGACAGCTTTCCCAGGGCAAACTCTGCCAGTTGCGGCCACAAGTTAAATTTTGGCTTCCCAGAAGTCCAGCGGGTCCTCAAGGTGCATTGGCATGGTCATGTCAAGGTATGACACTACCTGCTGGTTCAGGGCCTGCTCCAGGTCTTTCTGCTGCTCATGATTAGCCTCACTATGCCGGTCGCTTGTGATTAGGGTGTGATTCTGTTAGTTGTTATCTGATTCCGACCCGGCTTGATCTACCATTCCTGTCTGC
The DNA here is from genome assembly GCA_027917425.1 of Gastrophryne carolinensis. Taxonomy (NCBI): domain Eukaryota; kingdom Metazoa; phylum Chordata; class Amphibia; order Anura; family Microhylidae; genus Gastrophryne; species Gastrophryne carolinensis. Next base: position 223,539,894 of record CM051234.1, read on the forward strand.
TGCCTGTACTGACCTCTGCTTTGTCTGACCACGAACCTGCCTGCCCCTCTGGATACCTCGCGATCTCTAACCTCCCGGCTTGACCCCTTGGCTACTCCTGACTACGAACCTGTCTCATCCCTGTACTCTGACACACCCTCTGGATTGACTACCTATGAACAACCTCAGCTTCGGGATACCCTCGTGGTTCATCGGCCTTCACCGTAAGCAGCTATCCTTTGCGCCTATTAAGACCTGGGGGTAACCGTGTCCGGTGAGGCGTACCTGGCGTCCCGGCAAACGAGTGCTTGACTATAGGCAGAAGCGGCGGTGGAGATTGGGGGTTGCCTGCTTATAAAAGGCTGGTGCCCCGCTGGGCATCACAGTATGGACCATGGCGCAGATAGGCATCGGCCAACTGACTACGTAGAATGTCTCTGTAGTAGGTCAGTTTGTCCTCCCTCTCAGTGGGTGTAAAAAATGTCCCCATTTTGTGCCGGTAGTGAGGGTCCAATAAGGTGGAGAGCCAGAAGTCATCCCGCTGACAAATGGAGACAATTCTGCGGTCAGTACGCAAGCACGTGAGCATGCATCGTGCCATTTGTGCAAGTGACTCGGAGGGAAAATAGCCATTTTGTCAAACCTAAACTGTGCTTCTCTGTGCCCCACCCCCTCCTCCTCCTCCTCCTCCACTTCAGCCCCCACAGGCTTCATGTGGCCGTGAAATGTAGGCACCATGTCTCCAGTGCCCTGATCAGCCATGGTTTCCAACATGTGTTGTAGTACATGAAGCAGTGGAATCACATCGTTCATCCCATAGTCATGGCGACTGACTAATAATTGGCTTCCTCAAAGGGCCTGAGCAAACGACAGGTGTCACGTATGAGCTGCCACTGGTTAACATTGAAGTTACACAGGGGAGTTCCCCTATCCGCTTGGACCATCAAGAAATCAGTGATGGCATTTCTCAGTTCGTATAGTCTATCCAACATATGGAGGGTGGAAACATCGCAAATCAGACTATGTTGGGGTATACCGTTCTGACGCTGTAGCTCAAGAAGGGTGTGCTTGGCGGTGTAGGAGTGGCTGAAGTGCATGCAAAGTTTCCTTCCCGTTGTTAGGATGTCTTGCAGAGGGGGGAAGACTTCAGAAAATGCTTGACAACTAGGTTGAACACGTGTGGCATACAGGGCGCATGGCTCAGGCTTTCTTGTCGCAGCGCAGACAAGATGTTCTTCCCATTGTCAGTCAACATGGTTCCCATTTGCAGTTTTGGTGGAGATTTATGATTTGCAGTTTTGGTGGAGATTTATGATTTTTAGCAGTTCCTCCCATGTGTGACTCCGTGGCTCAAGGCAAACCATGTGAAGAACAACGTGAAACCGTCATGTCCTGCACACATGGTAGGCTAGAAGGGCACTGAAAAAAATAAAAACTAAAAAAAATACAGAAAAAAACAAAATACAACAAAATAAAAATAAAAATGAACAAAAAAATTTGTAAAAACATTTAAAAATTATAAAAAAAAGACAATGGAAAAAATATATAAAAAAAAATACAAAAATTAAAAAAAAAAAAAAAATACAAAATATATAAAAAAAAAAAAGAAAATGACAAAAAAAATATCAAATTAACCAAAAAAAAATTGGATACATTTTGTGTTATTGTTATTATGTTATATGTTATTGTTATATGTTATTATATGTTATTATTATAAATGTGTTCAAATAAGATAAATGTTAACAATTAATATGTAATTGACAATTAGGCACTTTTTTCTGTGACACCATTGCTAAGTGCAAGTGCACTGTCACAAGCACAACGGCCTAGGAGCGTGGAGGCCACAGCGGAGGGACCTGTCCAAGTTGCTGTTGTGGTTGTGCAGGAACCACAATCACCCAGTGGGGCTTAACCCTTTAAATGCCAGCCACGTAAAATTTACGTGGTTGCTTCTCCGTCACTTAAGTGCCAGCCACGTGCCTGGCATTTACCCCTTACCCTTACCCCAGTTAAAAAATAGAAAAAAAAAACCACTTACCTCCGGTATCCCCGTGAAGCTTGGGGTCCCCTCTTCCTGCGGGGGGCATCCGATCACCCCCCTGTCGTCCTCCGTCTTCAGGAGGGGGCCCGAAACCAGCCACCCCCCCCCGTTTCCAGCGCTGACATCGCCGCTGTGAAAAAAAAAAACTGTCATTTACTCACCTCTGCGCCCGAGCCTTCTGTCGGGTCTCCTCTTCACCAGGGGGGGGTCCGATCCCCCCCCCTGGGCTGCGCAGGCTTCAGGTGAGGACCCTCTTCCGGGTCCTCACCTCTTGTAATGGCGGTGATGGCCGCCGCCTCCTAGCCCCGCCCATTGTCGGAGGAGCGGGATGACGTCATCCCGCTCCTCCTATACCCCCTCCGAGCTCCGGCATCTGTCAGATGCCGGTGGTGATCAGAGCAGAGCGGGTGTCAGGCGAGGAGGCTCCGATCGGAGCCCCCTCGCCTGTCACCCGCCCTGCGCCGATCACCACCTGCATCTGTCAGTAAAATGACAGCGGCGAGGGACAGCAGCGAGGGACGCCGGATCGGAGGTGAGTACAGTAAAAAAAAAAAAATAAAGATTTTTTTTCTTATGTGTCTGTGTGATTATTTACTTTTAACCCCTTGTGAACTGGTAAGGGGTCCATGACAAGGCTGGGGGGATGGCAAGTCACCTGCGCTAGCGGGTGACTTGCCATTAACCCCCGGCACCCCCATTACCTGCCTCCCCAAAGGCCAGGGGGGGGGCAGAAGAGCCCGGGCCCACGGGCTATGCGGGCTTGTAGCCTGCAGGGCCAGGGGCCACAAAAGCTGGCCCCTGCGCCCTGTTCCTACAAGCCCTGCATAGCTGGTCCCGGGCTGGTTACTTTGGGTAAGGGGGACCCCATGTCAATTTTATTTTGATTTTTTAAGGGTTTTTAACCCTTAAAAATAAAAAAAAAATGGGGTCCCCCTCCCCTGGGAGGGGGGACCCTATGTAATTTTTTTTCTCGATTTAACCCTTTGTAGTGTGGATGGTGTTTGTATTTTATTTGTGAATGTTATAAAGTACTTGTTTCAGTTAGAGGGGTCTCCTGGGCAGGAACAGGGGGCTACCGATAAATATGTGGTACCGTTCTAATCGGTAGAAATGGGGCTTTCACATGCAATATGCTTTTCCTTAATAAAATACATTTTTTATTTAAAATAAAGGAGTCAATTTTCTAAAAAAAATTATTTATTTATTTATTTTTTTTGCTTAATAATATTGTAAAAAAAAAAATAAAATTTACAAACAAGACATTTCATGTTAAAGCCTAAACTCTGCTGCAAAAAAATATATATATAATTTTCCTGAAAGTTCCAGCAAAAATGGCGCAAAACATGACGCAAAATGGGGAAAAATGGCCTGTCAACAGAGGGTGACAAAATCTCAAGTAGGCTGGCAATTAAAAAGGTTAATAGTACCTATGCATGTTGGGTATTGTTCTGTTCGGGGGAACTTGCGCTTTCAGACTTAGCTTGTTTTTTCTGGTTTGCTTATTTTTATTTTAGGAAAAGGTGTTTTTTATTCAGCTTTTTTATAAATTTTTTAGGGAAACCCTGCGCAAAGAATTCTTTGAGGTAATAATTCCAGAAAGATGAGCCCACTAGAACAAGCTGGGTACCCTTAGAAAGCTTACCGTGTGTACTTTCAGGGAATATATGGTTTATGGGGGATATTCCAAATGTCAAGGGTTGTTTTGGTTGAAAAATCGCAAGGTGCGCACTTTGTCTGCAGAGCTGAAATTTTCAAGTAAAATTACCGTTACGCACATGCTTTACTTTGGGGTGTTTGGCAACACTTCCCTTGACAGTAGCTATGCATGTTGGGTGTTGTTCTGTTCGGGGGATGTTGCGTTTTCAGATTAAACTTGTTTTTTCTTGTTTGTATATAGTTTTTTTAGGAAAATGTGGCTTTGATTCTGCTTTTTTATCCTTTTTTTAGGGAAACTCTTTGCAACCAAAGAATCCATTGAGGGATTACTTCCAGAAAACTATGGCCACATCAACAAGCCTGGTACGCCTAGAAAGCCTGAGGTGTGTACTTCCAGAGAATCTATAGTTTGTTGGGGGTATTTCAAATGTAAAGGGTTGTTTGTCTGGAAAAACTGCAAGGTGCGCATATTGCGTAGCATAGTTGTATTTTATCTGAAAATCCCCTAAAGCGCTGTTTTAGTTTGGGGGAGTCTCCTGGGCAGGAAAGGGTGTCTACCTATACATATGTGGTACCGCTGTAACCGGGAGAAATTGGGATTTCACACGCAATAAGATTTTATTGACAAACTTACATTTTTTATTACAAAAAAAACTACAAATTGTAAAAAATATATATATATTTTTTTTGCACATATTTCACCCAATAACAAAAAAGCAAAAAGTGGTGCACCACAAGTATCAATAGGGCTGTGCTACACTGCAATACTTAGAATACAAAAGACGATTAGGCACATGGAGTAAATCCCCATGAGTCTAAGGACAGGAGCACCAGACAATATTCAAAATTCATATAATTTATTAATAGAAAATCGATATGCGACATACACTACATAACACACTATACAAAACTAACAAGTTAAAAACACTGCAAAGCACCTCAAATTTACATCCAGTGCTGTATAATGCAGCATAAAAGTACCTGGGAAAACTCCTGATATAAGTACGTGTTCAACCCCTAATAATAAATGGTAATAACCTACTGTGCCGGCACAGATAACCCCTGTAAACTACACTGGTACCAATGTACATATAAAGTGACAGTGCATAACCATAAAAATAAAAGAAAGCTGGGTGAGTACCCAGCGAAGCGGCACGGGCGGCCGCGAACGTAGGTGGCCCCACTGCTAGACCCCACTCCGTGATTCACGTGATTTTTTCAACCCTTTTCTTTCTTGCTAGCATTGTCTGCTGTTATATGTGTGCCTCTAAATTTGGTTCAGCTTATTGTCACTCTGATTTGGTTTACTTACTCACAGGTGTACATGATCATTTTCTGTAGGTTATTTATGTATATGCACTCAGTATTTTCACCCTATTCGATAGATTTGCAGTGTTATTCATGTTGTATGTAGTATTTGTTTCTTTTATTTTTATGGTTGTGCACTGTCACTTTATATGTACATTGGTACCAGTGTAGTTTACAGGGGTTATCTGTGCCGGCACAGTAGGTTATTACCATTTATTATTAGGGGTTGAACACGTACTTATATCAGGAGTTTTCCCAGGTACTTTTATGCTGCATTATACAGCACTGGATGTAAATTTGGGGTGCTTTGCAGTGTTTTTAACTTGTTAGTTTTGTATAGTGTGTTATGTAGTGTATGTCGCATATCGATTTTCTATTAATAAATTATATGAATTTTGAATATTGTCTGGTGCTTCTGTCCTTAGACTCATGGGGATTTACTCCATGTGCCTAATCATCTTTTGTATTTCACCCAATAATATTGAGAATACACCTAAAAAATGACAAACAAGACATTTCATGTTAAAGTGGACCAACACCCACGGGTGATCGGCCCGGGAATCTATAAGATTCCCGGGCCGATCACCCCCCACCCCGCGGGACATCCGAGATCGGGATGTCCCGCGGGGTGTAACCCCCCAAAACCCCCGAAAAACCTTACCTGATCTTCGGCGGCGGCCGGCCGCCGCCGCCTCCCTCGCGCCCCTGTAGCCGTGCGCGCGCCGGCCGTCTGCGAATGGCCGACGCGGGCGCGCGCGCGTCAAAAGGGACGCGCGGGAGGCGGCGGCGGCGGCAGCCGCTTAGACGTTCCTGGACCTGGCTTGTACGTCGGCGCTGGGAGCGGGGAGAGGTGAGTTTTTCGGGGGGTTAGGGGGGGTTTCACACAGCGGGGCACCCCGATCGAGGGTGCCCCACCGAAGTGGACCAAGACCCAGGATAGTCAAAATCCTGGGTGTTGGTCCACTTTAAAGCCCAGACTCTGCTGAAAAAAAACAATATATCATTTTCCTGGAAAATCAGCAACTTATACAGGAGCACATTTAGCTTCTGCACGTTGGATGAGTGGGCACATACTGTTGTCTCTTCGACATGGCTTGGCCAATGGATTGCTGGCGGAATGACTGATTCGGATTAAGAGGAGGAGGAGCATCTGGAGCGACAGAGGATGGGTATGACACACAGGAGGTGGTGGAGCCTTGGCTGGCTGGAACAGGGAGCGGCGTGCCACTGGGTAATGCAGCAGGCTGGTCCACCACTTTGGAGCCAACTCTCCCAGGCCACTTTATGGTGACACTGCAAATATTGATGCAGGGCTGTGGGTCCAACATTGGGACCCTGGCCACACTTCGCCTTCTGCCTACACATCTTTTATATAGCCATGTTAACCTCCTGCGGATGCTTGATGAAAAACTGCCACATCGCCGAGTAGCTGATTTTCCTATCAACAGTCTGCACTAATTCACTGCTGCTGCTGCTGCTGCCGCTGCCACCCCCGCCGACTCCAGGGACCCTCTTCCACTACCTCCTGGGAAGGTAGCCTGCCACGCAGCAAGTGGTCTACCCCAACCACATTTGCCTCCATACTTTCCCCTTCTGCCACCATGCTGACCACTAAATCCGTCACTCTCCATCACTCCAAGCCTTTAAAAGTTTATGTTACTATGTTACTAATATGTTACTAATATGTTACTATGTTACTAATATGTTACTATGTTACTAATTACTAATATGTTACTATGTTACTATTTTACTAATATGTTACTAATCTGTCACTCTCCATCACTCCAAGCCTTTAAAAGTGCCCTCAAAACTCACTGATGTCCTCCTCAGCTTCCTCAACAGTGTCTGCTTAAGAAGCCAAAACGCTTGCAACACCACCTCCCATGCCACTCTTGCAACACCTCTCCCACGGCGAGTGTCTCCTCCACTTCTTAGCTGGGCAGTAGCTGCTGATTTTTCTGATTATCAGATCGTCCTCACTGAATAGTGGAGCTGAACCCAAAGCATAAGATATGACCGACAGATGAATGGGGGTGTCAGATGTCACTTGTGATGAAGTGGATGATCGTGTTAACCAATGGATGACGGCAGATGGGTTGCTGGTCAAGACACGACTGCTAGCTGATACCGGTAGATCAGGCCTCTCACTGAGACTCCTGCTGCCACTCACCCCTAGTCTGCTGCAACCTCTGCTTGATGAATTTGGGTCTCTGCAACTTCTCTGTGCCTATCCTGGCACTTCCCTGCCTGACATACTTAGTGCGTATATGAGGGGAGGACAAAAAGCTACACTACACTTAAAACAGGATTTGTCGATAACAGCAGCAGGTGTGTAACTATCTATGGCCGTTCACTAAGTAGTAACTAGGCCCTGAAGACTTTAACAGGAACAAAGTGATGAAACTTTTAGATGTGTGTGTGTGATGCTCTGATGAGAGCAATTCAATGTGCTACAGTACACTTGAAAAATGTTTTTTGAGAGACTGGCCTGCGTGGAAATGAATCGGGCATGGATCAGCCAAGATTTCCACCCACCAATGCCTGATGCATTAGAGTAGATTGATCATGGGGTCTGACCAACACTAAAGAAATATGGATAGTGCAAAACAGATTTAAGGCGCTGCTCTCCAGTTACAGACATTCCTCCGCATCAGACCACAAGAATTATTGAGAAAATGCTTTACGTTAATCTTAATTTTCATTAATATTCTTCGGATAAGATATCTGTGCCGAAAATCTGCATATGTTCTCTTCATGCTGCTGCCAACTCCAGAGTGTGTCTTTCAGGCAATATATGGGCTCCTAATGCTGCTGCCAACTCCAATGTGTTTTTCAGGCAATATATGGGCTCCTAATGCTGCTGCCAACTCCAATGTGTGTCTTTCAGGCAATATATGAGCTCCCTATGCTGCTGCTGCTGCCAACTCCTGGGTGTGTCTTCCAGGCAATTTATGGGCACCTAATGCTGCTGCCAACTCCAATGTGTTTCTTTCATGCAATATTTGAGCTCCCTATGCTGCTGCCAACTCCTGTGTGTGTTTTCATGCAATATATGGGCTCCCTATGCTGCTGCCAACTCCACTGTGTGTCTTTCAGGCAATATATGGGCTCATCATGCTGATGCCACTTCAAGGCTCTGTAATTGTGCTGCTCTGCGACAGCGAATCTAATAGCGACGCCTCTGATCTGCATGTCATACATCTTTACAATAGTATTTCACTAACCCATCATGTATCCTATGCATGTTACAGCCAAGCAAAACGTTCTGCAACCCTACGGAGGCTCTCGGACGCCCAGAAATAGCCGTTTTTAATAGCGATTCATCGCGAATAAATTCAGACCGAAACTATTTTTTCCGGAAAATTTGGCGAATCAGCCGAATCTGATTTTGCTCATCTCTAATAACAAGCAGTAAGAAGGCAACAAACCCCCAGGTGTTTCAGCCCACATCTTCACAAAAATCACTATCCTCTCAAAACTTACCACTTAAGCCCTTCCGCTGCCCTTTTTTGTTAGTAAACTAAGCAATTTTGGTTTATTGATGCCTAGACATATGTCATAATTTTTTTGTAATGTGTGAACGTAAAATAGTATTCTACATAACAATCAAAACTGTGTATTCATAAAAGAATAACATTTGTTATTTATATAACAAAAGTGTAATTGTAAAATGTTTACAATATTCACAAATATTGGTATTACAGGAAGATAAACTAAAATAATAACTGTCAGGGAATCTGAGCCAGGGCTCAACTCACAGATGCTAATTTGCCTTCCTGGAGAGATTAGGTCCTGTGTATGTTTATTGCTAGAAAGCCTTAATGCGGGAGTACGCATGCGCAGCTGAGGGTAATGGACGTGTAGCTCCTCAGCTCTGCACAGACGGGAGGCCAAGAGCTTTATAAAAGCATAAAATACAGCTCGGGCTGCGGCGTGACAGCTCCGGAGGACGGCGCACCCCCCCAGGCAAGCGGGGAGACAAGATGCAGGCACTTGGCGGGCGGAGGAAGGGACCGAAAGAAGGTCGTAAATCGATGGCCGCAGGCGGCAAGATGGCGGCTCTCGCTGCAGAGCGCGCCCTGTCACAAGACTCTATGGAGCGTGACCCTGATGAATCTGACAAGGAGGAATGCAGGGGAAGACACATAGCCGAAGAGCTCTCCCTGGACTCAGCAGACAGCTGGCCCAGATCTCCCACGACAGTTCAGCGCTTACCTCAGCAGGCTCAGCAGAGCCCCATCACCTCTGACATCCTCACGCAGCTCAGAAGCATAGTCAGAGAGGAGATAACAGCGGTGACGGTTAAGCAAACGGAAGCTGTCTTGAAAGAAATCAGAGACCTGGGGGGCAGAACTGATGCTCTGGAGACCAGGATGGATGATGCAACGACAGTTTTAAGCTCCCAGGCTTCCCTATTAGAGCACCTGCAGGAAGAGATAATGGTCTTAAAGGGCCAGAACGAGGAACTTGAGAATCGTAATAGAAGATCAAACCTGCGGTTCAGAGGCCTACCCGAGACCATGGAGGATGCTATGGTATCTATAACTGCACTCCTACAAGAGCTTGTCCCGGACATTCCAGTGGAATGCCTGGAACTTGATAGGGCACACAGGGCCCTCATAAAAAGACCCACCGACGGCCCCCTCCGTGACATCATAGTGAGGTTTCACTATTTCCACACAAAGGAAGCGGTGCTGGCTGCCTCTAGAGATAAGGCACCCCTCTCGTTTCAAGGTCACAATTACCAAATTTTCTCAGACCTCTCTCAGATTACCATTCTCAAGCGAAGATCCTTTAGACCATACCTCCAAGTCCTTCAAGCCCGAGGTGTACGTTATCGATGGGGCTTCCCCTTCAGAATTTCTTTTACAGCACAAGGCAGGCTTATCCAGGTTTCCTCGATTTCCGAACTAGCAGACAAGTTCAAATCACTGGACTTCCACCTCCCTGAAGTGGACACCACTGCCCATTCGCTCCCCACTACACCCAGAACGCCTAAACCAGCTCGCCGCAGCAACACACAAGCTACCCCCTCCTCGAAGCAGAGCAAACAAACAGCCGACTCCCAGGCGATGAAGCGCCTCCTAACCCAGATGTTTCACCCGGTCCAGAATGGATGAGACTTCCTCATGTGCAGCTGTTTTTGTCGGGTCCGGGACTGGAGGGCCATCCTGGTGACCCAGCGCCCCTTGGGTTGTCCCGTGCCGGTTTGGGATGACCTTCCTGTTTTGTTCCAGGCTAAACACCACCTCCAGATTTGAGAGGCCTAGGGGTTCCTCTAGTTTGTGTTTGAGCTGAACGTTTGAAATTTCAAGTTTATCATCTAGAAACGTCGGTTGAACTCCAACTTATACCGGTGCCTCTATCTCCTAGTCTGACCGCTGGCTGGTAATATGTTTCCCTTAGCTGTTTTATAACTGTTATACAACCTGTTGATTTTCTCCGATTGAAAGGTGTTGCACTGTGGAGGTGGTTTTCTCTCACAGGATTGAACTCAGTTCTCTTTGGAACTGGCACACCCAGACCATTTTCTTGTGCCCCCCCCCCCTTGTGACACCACAGATTACTGTTTCTCTTTCTCTTAAAAATGTAATGCTAAACACTCACCATCTTTAGAGTCGATATCAGTATGGCCTCCCGTCAGGCCCAGCGTACTCCAAACCTTCCAGTATGGAGGAATTACTCCTACCAGAGGTCTGGAAGACTTCTCACAAATTGTTTTGTGTATGCTCATTGTATATGATGTTTCATCTTACAGTTTTTCTTTGTTTTTTTTTTACTATCCCCCCTCCCACCCCCTCCTTCCACTGTACCTATTTACCCTCCTATGTGCCTTTATCCCCCGTGGGAAAGGTCCACCTGGTTCTCTGTATCATCCTGCTTATGGTATCTTACACCACTTCTTATAGACCATGGCACTTAAGATAGCTTCGGTGAACGTCCAGGGCCTCAACTCCCCTAACAAAAGGTCTAGAGCCTTCAAATTTTTTGATTCTATACATGCGGATGTAGTCTGCCTTCAAGAAACTCATTTTACAACTAAATCATCCCCGAAAAGGGTCCATTATAAATATTCCCAGTTCTTCCAAGCCACTAGCAAAAGTAAACAGAGAGGGGTCCTTGTCGCAATTCGTAACGGCATCCCGTTCACGTGCCATAAACAGATAGCAGACCCAGAGGGCAGATATCTCCTAGTGCAAGGTTCCTTGCAGGACGATGATGTAACATTCCTTACCTAATATGCCCCCAATACTGGACAACTTCCCTTCTTGAGGTTCATATGCTCCCTGTTGAGTGAGCATCAAAAAGGGGTGACGTTCTTGTGTGGAGACTCTAACCTAACATTACATCCCCACCTAGATAGGTCCCTTCCCCCTGGTACCCAGGTTGTGAAGGATAGCGGAACTTTTGCGAGTTTGATGGGAAAAAATATGTTGTCGGATGCCTGGAGGGAATTACATCCACACTCAAGAGATTATACTCACTATTCGGCTCCGCATAAGCTCTCAACCAGAATAGACCACATATTCGTACAGTCCGCCTTCCTCCCACAGGTGGAGCACGCCAGTATACACCCAGTACCTTGGTCTGACCATGACCTAGTTGCTATCACCTGTAGGTCCTTGATCATTAAACCCAAACCCTCCTCATGGCTCCTGAACAACTCCCTGCTCTCTTCTAAACAATTGGTGGAAGAGTCCAACAAGGTGGCTACAGAGTACTTTCGTCAGAACGAAAACTCAGGGGTAGCTCCAACCATGGTATGGGGGACCTTCAAGTCTGTGATGAGAGGATACTTTATAGACCTGGCCTCCAGGAAAAAGAGAGGACAGCCATGTCCAGGCAACTTCAGGTCCAATATGAAAAGGCCGTAGGTGACTTTAAGTCTCGTCCTACTCAAAATAACCTACGCCTCCTGGAGCTGTCCAGAACGAATCTAAACCTCCTGCAGTCAGAACAGGCTGAAGGTAGATACAGAAGATCCAAGCAGAAGTTCTACATTTCAGCAAACAAACCTGGATCTCTGCTAGCTTCACAACTAAAATGCCAGAGCCAAGTAATTAAACCGATAAGACTAAAGACAGGGAAGGGTGTGATTACAAACAACCCTGCTTTAATAGTGGGAGAATTTTCAACTGGATTAGCTAAATTATATGATGCTCCCCCCCCTTTAGATGAACATCAGCTTCGGGCCTTCTTTACGGATGTGAACATCTCTCCTCTCTCTGATGCACATAGCCAGGAGGTAGATGAGGATATCACGGTGGAAGAGATCCTGAAAGCAATAAAGACCCTGAAAGTTGGTAAAAGGCCAGGGCCTGATGGTTTTACCCCCCTCTGTTATAAGAAATTAGCCCCCATTATCGCCCCTAGATCGGCAAGGATATTCAATTACATAAAGAAAGGTAACCCTATGGATTCGGAGATGCTGAGAGCATCTATAGTAATGATTCCTAAACTGGGGAAAGATTCCCAAAACTGGATAAACTACAGACCTATCTCTCTGTTAAATATAGACCTGAAAATTCTGACGAAGGTCCTGGCTAATAGAATAAATGTGTTTTTGGGGGACATCATACATGGGGACCAGGTGGGATTCGTCCCTAGAAGACAGGCAGGCGACGGAGTCCGGAGAATTCTGCAACTTCTGGAAGGGGTCCATGCCCGGAAACTGGAAGGAGTGCTCCTCTCTCTAGATATAGAGAAGGCATTTGACTCCTTGTCTTGGCAGTACCTACGTTTCTCCCTGCAGAGATGGTGGTTCGGTCCAGGGTTACTATCGTGGATTTCGGCCCTTTACGCCAATCCACGAGCTCATGTTAAATATTTAGGCTACAGCTCTCCAGATTTTCAAATTAAAAGGGGTACCAGACAGGGTTGCCCGCTGTCCCCACTCTTGTTTGTCCTAGCACTCGAACCACTTGCGGAGAAGTTGAGACAGGACCCCTCAATCAAGGGTATACAAGGGGGAGGAATGTAGAACAAATTGTCCCTTTTTGCTGATTATATGTTGCTTATGTTTACATCTCCGCATACCTCTGTCCCTAATGCCCTTAGGATACTATATTCCTTCAGTAAAATCTCTGGACTTAAGCTCAACTCATCCAAATCTATGGCCCTGGACGTGTCACTATCGGCTATGACTAGACAGACCTTATCACAGAACTTCTCCTGGACATGGGCACAAAAGTTACCATATCTAGGAATTAAATTGACGGCCAATTATGATGGAATTTATGGTGCTAACTATCCGGAAATGATTAAATCGTTAGATAATTTATTACAGTCCTGGAGGCATATCCGCATGACATGGCTGGGCCGCATATCCGCTCTAAAAATGACTTTCCTCCCTAAAATCTTATACCTTTTCCGGGTGCTCCCTGTTCAGGTCCCGAAGCGAGTGTTAGATACCCTCCAAAAGAAAATGCTGGCCTTTGCCTGGGATAAAACTAGACCCAGGATTAAGAAGACCACCTTATACTGTAAGAAAGAAGTTGGAGGCCTATCCTTTCCCTCTCTTCATAAGTATTATATTGCAGCCCAGGTAGCACTTCAAGTACTGCTACACACCCCATGCTACAAACCATTGTGGGTTAATAACGATATAGCTAGCTGTAACCCAGTATTGCCAGCCTCACTCCTATGGATCCCTAAAACCAAAAGGCCCAGAATTACACCCAGGATCCTTGATTTTTCCCTATCCATCTGGGACAAAATAAATCACATCTTCACTTCCCCACACTTATCGGCCTCCCCACTGTTAGGTAACCCGACATTTCCCCCCGAGCCTTTCACATCAACCGCGATACAAATGGTGGAAGCAGAGAGGGCTCACAACGATAGACAAACTCTGTACTCCTTATGGCATAAAATCTCCTCAAGACTTGACGCCTGGGGAAAACCTCCCACCCTCTGAAACATTCAGGCTATTACAGGTGCAACATTTTGTAAAAAGTATATTGAAGAGAGCACCTCCACCTTATAAGACAACAGATTTTGAGAGCAGATGCCTTCGGGATCACTTTGCAGGGAGTCTAATCTCTAGCATATATGCGGTGCTAATATCCCCCCCCCCATCAATGAAACATGGATATGTGGTCAAGTGGGAGGGAGAGCTGGGACTGGAGAGAGAGATAGAACACTGGGAAACTACAGTATAGCAAAACATCCCGCAATGCCTTGATTCAGGAGGGTGCCTATAAGCTTATGTTTAGATGGTACCTTACTCCGGACCGAGTGCATAGATTCTCTCCATCCAGTTCCCCCTCATGTTTTAGAGGATGCCCGGATAAGGGCACAATGCTCCATATGTGGTGGAACTGTCCAATTGCCCGAAATACCTGGGATAAAATGTATAAACTTATATCGGACATTTTGGACTCCCCGGTAGTGGGAACCCCATGGGAGGCCCTCCTTTCACTTAAATCTGGCCCGTTTTCTAAGTTAGAATGGCGACTAGTCCAACATATGTTATCAGCGGTACGGTCCACGATAGCTAGGAGCTGAAAGTTCCCCAACATTTCCTGCCCTGAGATTCTGGGCAGAATCTCAGATATTATGAGCAATGAAAAGATCACGGCAATTTCTGAGGATAGATATGATAACTTTTGGAAGATTTGGGACCCTTGGCTGAGTTACATAGAACTGCCGATAGGTCAGACGGACCCTGTGTTCCCTGTGTGATGTTCAGGAATTTAGGGGTTACACCCTTCCCCTAATCACACCCCGTATGATGTTCAGGAATTTAGGGGTTACACCCTTCCCCTAATCACACCCCCGCCCCCCGAACTTATTGTCATGATATCACACGACTATATTTCCAGGTGTCCTAATCCCCCACCCCCTCCCCCTCTTTCCCCTCCCTCCTCGTGCATCCAACCCTAATCCTCCTCTTCAAGTTCCCTAAACTGATGTTTGCTGACGCACGCGTATGTGCTTGGTATGGCAAATAATAGTACATTCTGTCCCCATGAGAATATATAATAAGCTCCTTGCAGATACTCAGTTTCATAATGTTTCATGCTATATTTGCATAATAATTGCTTCATTAGCTACTGTTGAACACATGTTTTATCAAACACCAAGAAATAATTTTACCCTGTTATTGATCTGTGATGAGAGTTACTATGTCTAAATGTACCCGAAAATATCAACAGCCTACGTGCTAGCCTTTGTATACCAGTACAAATGTTTTCATATGTTTTGTTTGATATGTGCAAACGTCAATAAAGATTTTGTAAAAGAAAGCCTTAATGCTACAGGCGTAAATAAATGGTGACATTTGCAAAGAACAGGGAATCTTAAAGGGGGAGCCGGGCATCAGCAATAAAATGGCATATAATATTTGCCCTATTCTCCACAATAACTATTTACTAAAATACTGGCAGGATCAACACCTAATTCAGGGCTGGGGAGTGTGGGCCATTTCCAACACCTCCATTAACATGGCTTTCATGTCCTGCATGTATTGCCACATGTTGGCCAGGACTCCTTGAACATAGGGTTTGGGGTAGGAAAGCAGGAGGGAAAGATATGGCTATGATATTTTGCGAGTTTCCCAGTTCTGGTTGTATTTTAAAGAGAGGTTGTATTATAAGTGAGTGGCTGTATCATTAAGGAACTTTATATTGGGGCATTTTAAGTGTTTAATTGTTTATTGTCTAAGGCCCTTATTCATCAAGCGATAGCGCCAGGTAGTGTCTGACGAGCGCCAGGTAGCGGCAGCTAACGGCGACTACCGACTCAAGTACGCCCGGCGGCGGTCACAATGACGCATTTATCAAGCAAAATGAGGCTAGCGCCGGCGAGAGCGACGGCTAGCGCGGCATTCATCATGAAGCCGGCTGGCCCGAACAGCGCCGCTGCAAATTCCTTCACAGCGACACGTATTACCTGGCGCTACCTGCCGCTCTCCCATACATTTCAATGGCAGACGCTGCAATGATTGTTTTTAGTGGTTTTGGGGTTTTTTGCTTTGGTACAAAATTCAACACATGTTTATATTGATATGTTTTATGAATCTAGCTGGTTATTTATCTGTTTTTTTTTTTTTATTTATTTTTCACAATGTAATGTTGTGAGTGACATGGGAATTGCATCTCCTCCACCCAAACTCATTGGCCTCAAAATCGCTGGTTTTCCACACAAACGGGGCTTGTCAAGCTATTTTGTAGCCTGTCAGGTTGGGCGGTCACGTTCGCTCTTAGAAATTGTCAGCGCCCAAGCTATTCGGCAGCCGTGTCCTTGATGAATCTGTGTTGGTCAGTGTTTGTGCAGTCGCTGTTTGAATTCGCTATGTGGCGGCGCGAGCGTCGCTGTGCCTCGGTGCGCTGCGTTGTGCGGCGCTGTGCTGTTCATACATGTGCCCTTCTGCCATTTGCAAGGAATTCACTTCCCGCGACCCCAGTCGTTGTTAATGAATACACTGTAGTTGTGAGCGTGCCTGGCCCCATATTGCAGGATTAACATTCAGTCGTACCAGCTCATAACAACCCGTTATGCATTCTCATGTGTGCCACATTTTCAGGTAGTTGTCTAGTTAGATTGTGTGATGACTTTGTGAAGCAATAAGCTCTGTATATTTAAGCACAACGGTGTATGCTTTAGAAGGACCTATGCATTACAGTATGTAGAATCCCCAACTAAATCAAGCTAATAATTCGTTGCGCCTTTGCCCCTAGCTTGTTTTTCAGCGTCATTTTAATGTTTTTCCGCCACTTAGCGTGCACATAGCTGATATTAGCTTGTCCCTGCTGCGCGCATGTTTTTTTTTGAATTTTGAAGCACAGTTGCTTGCGTCATATCCGGTTCCGGGATCCTCCTTTGCGTTTCAACGCCACCTTAAGGTAAAACTGTCTTGCGCTTATGCCAATAGCTTGTTTTGCAGCGTCATTTTAATGTTTTTCCGCCACTTAGCTTGCACATAGCTGATATTAGCTTGTCCCTGCTGCACGCATGTTTTTTTTTGGATTTTTGCAGCACAGTTGCTTGCGTCATATCCGGTTCCTGGATCCTCCTTTGCGTTTCAACGCCACCTTAAGGTAAAACTGTCTTGCGCTTATGCCACTAGCTTGTTTTCAAGCGTCATTTTAGTTTTTCCGCCACTTAGCTTGCACATAGCTGAGAATAGCTTGTTGCTGGGGCGCGGTGCGTATTTTTGTTATGTTTTGTTTTTTATTTGTCTAATGTCGCTAGCGTCATTTCCGGTTCCTGTTTCCTCCTTAGCGTTTCCAATATGGCTCCCAAACGGCGAGTAATGCGCCTCCCCAGCTCCTCCTCAGATTCCGGACCCACCACCCCTCCCCCACATCCCCCACCTACCTCACCTTCCCCAAATACCACCCCTCCCACCCATTCCCCTCCTGGGCCCAGGAAACAAAGGCGAACCCGGGTGGATAGCCGTGTAAATGGCCAGGTTGTGAAAGTGAGTATTTTAGTTATGTATTTTTAGCTTAAAAATTGATAAACACACAGGGGGGATAGGGGCAGAATTTTTATTGTTTTTAGGCCAAAATTTAACACTCCACATGGGGCATCCCCATTGTGGATGTCCTGCTTGGATGCCCCCCCCCCCCCCTGGAGGGCCCTAAAAATTACCTCTGCCCCGTCCCATCTGTGCATGCGTGAGTTGCGGATGCCTATTGCGCTTACCTCTAGCAGGGTGTACCCCTGCGCCATACATATTTTCATTTTGTGTGCAGGCGCACTCCCTGTTAGAGTCAAACGCCACATGCGTACTTTGCCGTGCAGACACAGCTGAGCTGGTATGCACCTCCCAAGGGCCTTGGATGCGCATACCACACCGGCGTGGAGCGCTGTGTTTGGCTTGCGGAGTGACGTGGGAGTGTCCTCAGCGGTGTATTTGGGGCCTTCAAAGGGGGTTTCAGACAGTGGCCCACCCACAATAGTTGTGGCCCACAAAAGTGCACCCAAACCCAGAATAATGTAAATCCTGGGTGTGGGTCCACTTTGATCTTGTCTCTGTATAACTGTTTATGACATTGTTCTGAGGTCATGTATTTATTTGTTTTTTTTTTATTTGTTTTTTTTTTCCTAGGACTTCTGCCTGGCCGAATACGACTATGCCCGAGGAGCGAAAAAACGCCTTGCCATGGAGGTGAAGGCCACTGTGTCCCGGCGCTTCCAGACCGACCTGACCATCCGGGCCATCCAACAAAAATGGTCTGATTTTAAGCGCCGGGACCCAGAAGGCGTGTACCGCCTATATGATGCCTACGCATCAGGTAAGTTAAAGCTTATGTTCTTTTTTGCCTTTGTGCAGAATCATCTGCTAAGCTGTGTCCTTTTTTGCTCTTTATATTAATTATTTGCTTTCACCCCCTCCACACAGATAAGCGTCCTCCCCTGGGGAAACGTGGGAAGGGATTCCTCCCCCGAACCAGGCAGGCGGACTCGGGGGAGTCATCGGGGGAGGGTCCCTCCCGCGGGTCCTATTTAGAGGACCCAGGGGAGGAAGGGGATGACGCCCCAGAGGAGTGTGCTGCTGGGGGGCAGGCTGGATCAAGCCTCAGCTCCTCACACTCTGAGTCTGAGGACTCTCACCAGTAGGGATGAGCGAATCGATCCGGACGAACCCGGATTCGATCCGAATTTCAGGAAAAATTCGATTCGGATCGAATCCGAATTTCCCCGCGATTCGATCACTCGAAGTTTTCCTTTAACATCCATTCATTTACATTACAGGCATTCTAAGATGGCGGACGGGACATGTCTGGACATGTATCCCGCGCCAGTGCAAGCTGGGGCAGTCACATGCAGCCTATCAGCAGCCAGCAAGCCCGGTGACGTCACACAGCGGTATTTAACGGCGGCCATCTTGCTTTTCCTCATTTCTCTATTGCATTCGTGACAGACAGACAGAACGCTGTGTAGCTGAGGCAGTTAGACAGGCTGGAGACAGGGACAGACAGGGACAGGCTGGAGACAGGCAGGAGACAGGCAGGAGACAGACAGGAGACAGACAGAAAGCCAGGGAAAGGTAGGAAAAACGGAGCTGGCTGACAGTGAGATTTTTTTTTTTTCATCCAGCCTTTGTTAGCGTTTTCAGGCTGCTTATAGTAACTAACTGTGCATATATACTGAACTGATCTTAAGTCTGCTGTGAGGCATCCCATTCTGTGACTAAAGCAGCCTCTGTTTAAGACCATATAAGCATTTGCTCTTATCATATTTGAAATTAGGCCTGATAAAGACACTTTTGCTGGCCAAAGCACTACTGGACCCTGCCAGCTCGATTCCTGCCCGGGGCATCCCATTCTGTGACTACAGCAGCCTCTGTTTAAGACCATATAAGCATTTGCTCTTATCATATTTGAAATTAGCCTGATAAAGACACTTTTGCTGGCCAAAGCACTACTGGACCCTGCCAGCTCGATTCCTGCCCGGGGCATCCCATTCTGTGACTAAAGCAGCCTCTGTTTAAGACCATATAAGCATTTGCTCTTATCATATTTGAAATTAGGCCTGATAAAGACACTTTTGCTGGCCAAAGCACTACTGGACCCTGCCAGCTCGATTCCTGCCCGGGGCATCCCATTCTGTGACTACAGCAGCCTCTGTTTAAGACCATATAAGCATTTGCTCTTATCATATTTGAAATTAGCCTGATAAAGACACTTTTGCTGGCCAAAGCACTACTGGACCCTGCCAGCTCGATTCCTGCCCGGGGCATCCCATTCTGTGACTACAGCAGCCTCTGTTTAAGACCATATAAGCATTTGCTCTTATCATATTTGAAATTAGCCTGATAAAGACACTTTTGCTGGCCAAAGCCCTACTGGACCCTGCCAGGTCCATTCCTGCCCAGGGCATCCCATTCTGTGACTAAAGCAGCCTCTGTTTAAGACCATATAAGCATTTGCTCTTATCATATTTGAAATTAGGCCTGATAAAGACACTTTTGCTGGCCAAAGCACTACTGGACCCTGCCAGCTCGATTCCTGCCCGGGGCATCCCATTCTGTGACTAAAGCAGCCTCTGTTTAAGACCATATAAGCATTTGCTCTTATCATATTTGAAATTAGCCTGATAAAGACACTTTTGCTGGCCAAAGCCCTACTGGACCCTGCCAGGTCCATTCCTGCCCAGGGCATCCCATTCTGTGACTAAAGCAGCCTCTGTTTAAGACCATATAAGCATTTGCTCTTATCATATTTGAAATTAGGCCTGATAAAGACACTTTTGCTGGCCAAAGCCCTACTGGACCCTGCCAGCTCGATTCCTGCCCGGGGCATCCCATTCTGTGACTACAGCAGCCTCTGTTTAAGACCATATAAGCATTTGCTCTTATCATATTTGAAATTAGCCTGATAAAGACACTTTTGCTGGCCAAAGCACTACTGGACCCTGCCAGCTCGATTCCTGCCCGGGGCATCCCATTCTGTGACTAAAGCAGCCTCTGTTTAAGACCATATAAGCATTTGCTCTTATCATATTTGAAATTAGGCCTGATAAAGACACTTTTGCTGGCCAAAGCACTACTGGACCCTGCCAGCTCGATTCCTGCCCGGGGCATCCCATTCTGTGACTAAAGCAGCCTCTGTTTAAGACCATATAAGCATTTGCTCTTATCATATTTGAAATTAGCCTGATAAAGACACTTTTGCTGGCCAAAGCCCTACTGGACCCTGCCAGGTCCATTCCTGCCCAGGGCATCCCATTCTGTGACTAAAGCAGCCTCTGTTTAAGACCATATAAGCATTTGCTCTTATCATATTTGAAATTAGGCCTGATAAAGACACTTTTGCTGGCCAAAGCCCTACTGGACCCTGCCAGCTCGATTCCTGCCCGGGGCATCCCATTCTGTGACTACAGCAGCCTCTGTTTAAGACCATATAAGCATTTGCTCTTATCATATTTGAAATTAGCCTGATAAAGACACTTTTGCTGGCCAAAGCCCTACTGGACCCTGCCAGGTCCATTCCTGCCCAGGGCATCCCATTCTGTGACTAAAGCAGCCTCTGTTTAAGACCATATAAGCATTTGCTCTTATCATATTTGAAATTAGGCCTGATAAAGACACTTTTGCTGGCCAAAGCACTACTGGACCCTGCCAGCTCGATTCCTGCCCGGGGCATCCCATTCTGTGACTACAGCAGCCTCTGTTTAAGACCATATAAGCATTTGCTCTTATCATATTTGAAATTAGGCCTGATAAAGACACTTTTGCTGGCCAAAGCCCTACTGGACCCTGCCAGGTCCATTCCTGCCCAGGGCATCCCATTCTGTGACTAAAGCAGCCTCTGTTTAAGACCATATAAGCATTTGCTCTTATCATATTTGAAATTAGGCCTGATAAAGACACTTTTGCTGGCCAAAGCACTACTGGACCCTGCCAGCTCGATTCCTGCCCGGGGCATCCCATTCTGTGACTAAAGCAGCCTCTGTTTAAGACCATATAAGCATTTGCTCTTATCATATTTGAAATTAGCCTGATAAAGACACTTTTGCTGGCCAAAGCCCTACTGGACCCTGCCAGGTCCATTCCTGCCCAGGGCATCCCATTCTGTGACTAAAGCAGCCTCTGTTTAAGACCATATAAGCATTTGCTCTTATCATATTTGAAATTAGGCCTGATAAAGACACTTTTGCTGGCCAAAGCACTACTGGACCCTGCCAGCTCGATTCCTGCCCGGGGCATCCCATTCTGTGACTAAAGCAGCCTCTGTTTAAGACCATATAAGCATTTGCTCTTATCATATTTGAAATTAGCCTGATAAAGACACTTTTGCTGGCCAAAGCCCTACTGGACCCTGCCAGGTCCATTCCTGCCCAGGGCATCCCATTCTGTGACTAAAGCAGCCTCTGTTTAAGACCATATAAGCATTTGCTCTTATCATATTTGAAATTAGGCCTGATAAAGACACTTTTGCTGGCCAAAGCACTACTGGACCCTGCCAGCTCGATTCCTGCCCGGGGCATCCCATTCTGTGACTAAAGCAGCCTCTGTTTAAGACCATATAAGCATTTGCTCTTATCATATTTGAAATTAGCCTGATAAAGACACTTTTGCTGGCCAAAGCCCTACTGGACCCTGCCAGGTCCATTCCTGCCCAGGGCATCCCATTCTGTGACTAAAGCAGCCTCTGTTTAAGACCATATAAGCATTTGCTCTTATCATATTTGAAATTAGGCCTGATAAAGACACTTTTGCTGGCCAAAGCACTACTGGACCCTGCCAGCTCGATTCCTGCCCGGGGCATCCCATTCTGTGACTACAGCAGCCTCTGTTTAAGACCATATAAGCATTTGCTCTTATCATATTTGAAATTAGCCTGATAAAGACACTTTTGCTGGCCAAAGCACTACTGGACCCTGCCAGCTCGATTCCTGCCCGGGGCATCCCATTCTGTGACTACAGCAGCCTCTGTTTAAGACCATATAAGCATTTGCTCTTATCATATTTGAAATTAGCCTGATAAAGACACTTTTGCTGGCCAAAGCCCTACTGGACCCTGCCAGGTCCATTCCTGCCCAGGGCATCCCATTCTGTGACTACAGCAGCCTCTGTTTAAGACCATATAAGCATTTGCTCTTATCATATTTGAAATTAGCCTGATAAAGACACTTTTGCTGGCCAAAGCACTACTGGACCCTGCCAGCTCGATTCCTGCCCGGGGCATCCCATTCTGTGACTACAGCAGCCTCTGTTTAAGACCATATAAGCATTTGCTCTTATCATATTTGAAATTAGCCTGATAAAGACACTTTTGCTGGCCAAAGCCCTACTGGACCCTGCCAGGTCCATTCCTGCCCAGGGCATCCCATTCTGTGACTAAAGCAGCCTCTGTTTAAGACCATATAAGCATTTGCTCTTATCATATTTGAAATTAGCCTGATAAAGACACTTTTGCTGGCCAAAGCACTACTGGACCCTGCCAGCTCGATTCCTGCCCGGGGCATCCCATTCTGTGACTAAAGCAGCCTCTGTTTAAGACCATATAAGCATTTGCTCTTATCATATTTGAAATTAGCCTGATAAAGACACTTTTGCTGGCCAAAGCCCTACTGGACCCTGCCAGGTCCATTCCTGCCCAGGGCATCCCATTCTGTGACTACAGCAGCCTCTGTTTAAGACCATATAAGCATTTGCTCTTATCATATTTGAAATTAGCCTGATAAAGACACTTTTGCTGGGCATAGCACTACTGGACCCTGCAAGGGCATCCCATTCTGTGACTATAGCAGCCTCTGTTTAAGACCATATAAGCATTTGCTCTTATTATATTTGAAATTAGCCTGATAAAGACACTTTTGCTGGCCAAAGCACTACTGGACCCTGCCAGGTCCATTCCTGCCCAGGGCATCCCATTCTGTGACTAAAGCAGCCTCTGTTTAAGACCATATAAGCATTTGCTCTTATTATATTTGAAATTAGGCCTGATAAAGACACTTTTGCTGGCCAAAGCACTACTGGACCCTGCCAGGTCGATTCCTGCCCAGGGCATCCCATTCTGTGACTAAAGCAGCCTCTGTTTAAGACCATATAAGCATTTGCTCTTATTATATTTATATTATAAGACACTTTTGCTGGGCATAGGCTTACTGCTGCCTGCCAGGTGCACTTCTGTTGAGGCATCCCATTCTGTAACATAGCATACCCCTCTTTATTTACACTAAGCAGCTCTCTTATTTACACTAAGCAGGCCTGTTGGAGGCTGAGTGTTACTGCTCACTTTTGGTGTGCATTATATTCTGTTTTATATAGACCCACTGCTGCCTGGGGGTTCTTAAAATATCACCTACTACCACGCCAGTTAGACTATGTCGGGCAGACAAGTGCCTGGAAGTGAAAAGAGGAGTGGCAGAGGCCAAGATTCCGCAGGCAGAGCTCGCATCAGACTGGGGGCCAGTAGCAGCAGGAGTCACGCTGAGAGACCTAATCTGCCAGTATCTGCTAGCGGTCGGGTCTCCACCAGTAACGCATCTGCCGTGGTAGATTGGCTGACGCGCTCATCAACAACATCATCACAACTTACATCTGAGACCCCCAGTCTAGGGTCGGTAGGTTCCTCTGACACAACCCTGAGTTGGCATGCCCCGAGAGCAGTCCCTGTCCTCCCATTGCCTCTGTCCTACGCCGTTCCCTCCCCCAGCGACGTATCCTATGCTTTGGGTTCAGCTCCACTCTTTAGTGAGGAGGACGATCAGATACAGGAGGACAGTCAGCAGCTACTGCCCAGCCAAGAAATGGAGGTGGCTTCTTTAGCTAGGCAGACAAATAGTGATGTGGACAGTGTCGTGGGTGCTGCGAGCGTTCCAGCTCCTGCGCCAGACACTGTTGACGAATCCACGAACATCAGTGACGTACAGCCACAACCCGGTGATGATGATGATGATGACGATGAAGCCGATCGCACTTGGGAGCCGGGTGATGAAGGGGCTTCATCGTCATCATCAGGAGAAGAGGGGCGCAGGTTGCCCCGGAGTCAGCAGCTGAGGCAGCAAGGTGGTAGCAGTCAGCATGGGGGCACAATTCCAAAGGCTGGAGCCGGCCGGGGCCGGGGCCGGGGTAGAGCACCTGCTGTGCGGCAGTCTACCTTATCGGGAGGTAGTGGAGCAGGGGTTCCTGGAGTTGGCAACAGCAGCAGTGAATCAGTGAGGCCAGGGGGTGGGAAAAGTAGCTACTCGGCAGTGTGGCAGTTTTTCCTGAGGCATCCGCAGGAGGGTAACATGGCCACATGCAAGATATGTAGGCAAAAGGTGAAGCGTGGCCAGGGTCCAAATGTTGGCACCACGGCCCTGCGTCAACATATGATGCGTCACCATAAAACGACCTGGGAGAACCGAGGCTCCCAAGGGGTGGTCCAGTCTGCTTCCTCACCAAGTGAGCTCCCAATTTCTGCCAGCCAAGGCTCCAGCACCTCAGCCGAAGGCAGCTGTGCGTCACACCCATCCTCTGTCGCTCCTGCTCCTCCTCCTCCTCCTCCAAGTCATGCATCCCGCCAGCAATCCATCAGCGAAGCCATGTCCAAGAGACAGCAGTATGCGCCCACTCATCCTACGGTGCAGAAGCTGAATGTGCTCCTGTCCAAGTTGCTGGTGCTGCAGTCGCTCCCTTTTCAGGTGGTGGAATCTGCACCTTTCAGAGAACTGATGGCTTGTGCCGAGCCGAGGTGGGGAGTCCCAAGCCGTCATTTCTTTGCCAAGAAGGCAGTACCAGCGCTGCACACTTTTGTTGAACAGAAGGTGGGCCAGTCCTTGAGCCTGTCGGTGTGTAGCAAAATACATGGCAGCGCCGACATCTGGAGCTGTAACTACGGTCAGGGGCAGTACATGTCGTTTACGGCCCACTGGGTGAATGTGGTCCCTTTGCAGCAGCAACTTGGACAGGTCACGCCGCTTCGGCCTCCGCGCTCTCTGCCCATTGGGCCTGTGACACCGTGCGACTCGGCCTCCTCATCCTCCGCCATCTCCTCACCCTCCACTGTAGGCTCAAGTCTCAGTGCCCCTCCAGTCTACCATGTGTGCAGGGCACGGAGGTGTCACGCAGTGCTTCACATGGTTTGTCTTGGCGAACGGAGTCACACAGGGGAGGAACTGCTTAAATGTATTCATCAGGAAATCCAAACATGGCTTACTCCGAGAAAACTTAAAATGGGAATCATGGTTACCGACAATGGGAAGAACATTTTGTCTGCGCTGCGCCAAGGAAGCCTGACCCATGCCCCCTGCATGGCTCACGTCTTCAATCTGGTTGTCAAGCGGTTTCTGAAGTGTTCCCCCCATCTGCAGGACATCCTAACAACTTCACGGAAACTTTGCATGCACTTCAGCCACTCCTACACCGCCAAACACACCCTTCTTGAGCTACAGCGTCAGAATGGTATCCCCCAACATAGTCTGATTTGCGATGTTTCCACCCGTTGGAATTCCACCCTTCACATGTTGGACCGATTATATGAACAGAGAAAAGCCATCACGGATTTCCTGATGATCCAAGCAGATAGGGGGACTCCCCTGTGTAACTTCAATGTCAACCAGTGGCAGCTCATACGTGACACCTGCCGTTTGCTCAGGCCCTTTGAGGAAGCCACTTTATTTGTCAGTCGGCAGGATTACGGGATGAACGACGTGATTCCACTGCTTCATGTACTACAGCACATGTTGGAAACCATGGCTGGTCAGGGCACTGGAGACATGGCGTTTACATCTTACGGCCACATGAACCCCCTTGGAGCTGAACTGGAGGAGGAGGAGGAGGAAGAGGAGGAGGAGGAGTTGCCCAGCGAAACACAGTTTAGGCTTGGCGAAATGGCTGGTTTATCTAGTCAGCGGACAGGAGAGGAGGAGCAGGAGCAGCCAGAGGAGCTAGAGGTTTTTGAGGAAGGAGAGACAGAGGACCCGGGCACACCGTGGCAGTATGCAGTGGAGATGGAGACAGGTAGTCCATCCGAGTCACTTGCGCAAATGGCACGAAGCATGCTCACATGCTTGCGTAGTGACCCCAGAATTGTTTCCATCTGTCGGCGGGATGACTTCTGGCTGTCCACCTTATTGGACCCTCGCTTCCGGCACAAAATGGGGGCATTTTTTAAACCCACCGAGAGGGAGGACAAACTCAACTACTACAAAGACATTCTACGTAGGCAGTTGGCCGATGCCTATCTGCGCCATGGTCCATACTCTCGCAGGTCTGACTCGAGGGGACCTCTGCGCTCACCTTCCACTGCCATGGCCGCTGGGGGGGTTGGCAGCAGCAGCAGCAGAAGCTCCATCAGCAGCAGCAGCCTCAGTCTTCAGTCGCTAATGAGTAGCTTTCTACACCCGCATAGTGAGGCTACTCATGAGCAGCAGGAAGACCTGGAGCAGGACCTGAACCAGCAGGTCATGTCATACTTTGACATGACCATGCCAACACACCTTGAGGATCCGCTGGACTTCTGGGCAGCCAAACTTGATTTGTGGCCGCAACTAGCAGAGTTTGCCCTGGAAAAGCTGTCCTGCCCGGCAAGTAGCGTGCCATCTGAGCGGGTGTTTAGTGCGGCGGGGGCCATAGTTACGGCGAGGAGAACTCGTCTGTCAACTAAAAATGTGGAGAGACTCACCTTTGTCAAAATGAATCAGGGATGGATCAGCCAGGATTTCCACCCACCAATGCCTGATGCATGCGACTAGAATCAGCATGGTGCCACGTTTTACACTTTCCAAATGGTGCAAAACATATTTATGTCTTTAGGCCATTTTTTGGGCTCCTGCTGCTGCTACTGTCAACTCCTGCCAACTCCAGGGTGTGATTCATCCAATTTTTGGGCTCCTGAGGCCAACTCCAGTGTATATTTGGGCTCCTGCTGCTGCTGCTGCCAACTTCTGCCAACTCCAGGGTGTGATTCATCCAATTTTTGGGCTCCTGAGGCCAACTCCAGTGTATATTTGGGCTCCTGCTGCTGCTGCTGCCAACTTCTGCCAACTCCAGGGTGTGATTCATCCAATTTTTGGGCTCCTGAAGCCAACTCCAGT
The DNA here is from genome assembly GCA_027917425.1 of Gastrophryne carolinensis. NCBI lineage: Eukaryota > Metazoa > Chordata > Amphibia > Anura > Microhylidae > Gastrophryne > Gastrophryne carolinensis. The sequence continues at coordinate 223,567,357 of CM051234.1, forward strand.
GTATATTTGGGCTCCTGCTGCTGCTGCTGCCAACTTCTGCCAACTCCAGGGTGTGATTCATCCAATTTTTGGGCTCCTGAAGCCAACTCCAGTGTATATTTGGGCTCCTGCTGCTGCTGCTGCCAACTCCTGCCAACTCCAGGGTGTGATTCATCCAATTTTTGGGCTCCTGAGGCCAACTCCAGTGTATATTTGGGCTCCTGCTGCTGCTGCTGCCAACTTCTGCCAACTCCAGGGTGTGATTCATCCAATTTTTGGGCTCCTGAGGCCAACTCCAGTGTATATTTGGGCTCCTGCTGCTGCTACTGTCAACTTCTGCCAACTCCAGGGTGTGATTCATCCAATTTTTGGGCTCCTGAAGCCAACTCCAGTGTATATTTGGGCTCCTGCTGCTGCTACTGTCAACTCCTGCCAACTCCAGGGTGTGATTCATCCAATTTTTGGGCTCCTGAGGCCAACTCCAGTGTATATTTGGGCTCCTGCTGCTGCTACTGTCAACTCCTGCCAACTCCAGGGTGTGATTCATCCAATTTTTGGGCTCCTGAGGCCAACTCCAGTGTATATTTGGGCTCCTGCTGCTGCTACTGTCAACTCCTGCCAACTCCAGGGTGTGATTCATCCAATTTTTGGGCTCCTGAAGCCAACTCCAGTGTATATTTGGGCTCCTGCTGCTGCTGCTGCCAACTTCTGCCAACTCCAGGGTGTGATTCATCCAATTTTTGGGCTCCTGAAGCCAACTCCAGTGTATATTTGGGCTCCTGCTGCTGCTGCTGCCAACTTCTGCCAACTCCAGGGTGTGATTCATCCAATTTTTGGGCTCCTGAAGCCAACTCCAGTGTATATTTGGGCTCCTGCTGCTGCTGCTGCCAACTCCTGCCAACTCCAGGGTGTGATTCATCCAATTTTTGGGCTCCTGAAGCCAACTCCAGTGTATATTTGGGCTCCTGCTGCTGCTGCTGCCAACTCCTGCCAACTCCAGGGTGTGATTCATCCAATTTTTGGGCTCCTGAAGCCAACTCCAGTGTATATTTGGGCTCCTGCTGCTGCTGCTGCCAACTCCTGCCAACTCCAGGGTGTGATTCATCCAATTTTTGGGCTCCTGAAGCCAACTCCAGTGTATATTTGGGCTCCTGCTGCTGCTGCTGCCAACTTCTGCCAACTCCAGGGTGTGATTCATCCAATTTTTGGGCTCCTGAAGCCAACTCCAGTGTATATTTGGGCTCCTGCTGCTGCTACTGTCAACTTCTGCCAACTCCAGGGTGTGATTCATCCAATTTTTGGGCTCCTGAAGCCAACTCCAGTGTATATTTGGGCTCCTGCTGCTGCTACTGTCAACTCCTGCCAACTCCAGGGTGTGATTCATCCAATTTTTGGGCTCCTGAGGCCAACTCCAGTGTATATTTGGGCTCCTGCTGCTGCTACTGTCAACTCCTGCCAACTCCAGGGTGTGATTCATCCAATTTTTGGGCTCCTGAGGCCAACTCCAGTGTATATTTGGGCTCCTGCTGCTGCTACTGTCAACTCCTGCCAACTCCAGGGTGTGATTCATCCAATTTTTGGGCTCCTGAAGCCAACTCCAGTGTATATTTGGGCTCCTGCTGCTGCTGCTGCCAACTTCTGCCAACTCCAGGGTGTGATTCATCCAATTTTTGGGCTCCTGAAGCCAACTCCAGTGTATATTTGGGCTCCTGCTGCTGCTGCTGCCAACTTCTGCCAACTCCAGGGTGTGATTCATCCAATTTTTGGGCTCCTGAAGCCAACTCCAGTGTATATTTGGGCTCCTGCTGCTGCTGCTGCCAACTTCTGCCAACTCCAGGGTGTGATTCATCCAATTTTTGGGCTCCTGAGGCCAACTCCAGTGTATATTTGGGCTCCTGCTGCTGCTACTGTCAACTTCTGCCAACTCCAGGGTGTGATTCATCCAATTTTTGGGCTCCTGAAGCCAACTCCAGTGTATATTTGGGCTCCTGCTGCTGCTACTGTCAACTCCTGCCAACTCCAGGGTGTGATTCATCCAATTTTTGGGCTCCTGAGGCCAACTCCAGTGTATATTTGGGCTCCTGCTGCTGCTACTGTCAACTCCTGCCAACTCCAGGGTGTGATTCATCCAATTTTTGGGCTCCTGAAGCCAACTCCAGTGTATATTTGGGCTCCTGCTGCTGCTGCTGCCAACTTCTGCCAACTCCAGGGTGTGATTCATCCAATTTTTGGGCTCCTGAAGCCAACTCCAGTGTATATTTGGGCTCCTGCTGCTGCTACTGTCAACTCCTGCCAACTCCAGGGTGTGATTCATCCAATTTTTGGGCTCCTGAAGCCAACTCCAGTGTATATTTGGGCTCCTGCTGCTGCTGCTGTCAACTCCTGCCAACTCCAGGGTGTGATTCATCCAATTTTTGGGCTCCTGAAGCCAACTCCAGTGTATATTTGGGCTCCTGCTGCTGCTGCTGCCAACTCCTGCCAACTCCAGGGTGTGATTCATCCAATTTTTGGGCTCCTGAAGCCAACTCCAGTGTATATTTGGGCTCCTGCTGCTGCCAACTTCTGCCAACTCCAGGGTGTGATTCATCCAATTTTTGGGCTCCTGAAGCCAACTCCAGTGTATATTTGGGCTCCTGCTGCTGCTGCTGCCAACTCCTGCCAACTCCAGGGTGTGATTCATCCAATTTTTGGGCTCCTGAGGCCAACTCCAGTGTATATTTGGGCTCCTGCTGCTGCTACTGTCAACTCCTGCCAACTCCAGGGTGTGATTCATCCAATTTTTGGGCTCCTGAGGCCAACTCCAGTGTATATTTGGGCTCCTGCTGCTGCTACTGTCAACTCCTGCCAACTCCAGGGTGTGATTCATCCAATTTTTGGGCTCCTGAAGCCAACTCCAGTGTATATTTGGGCTCCTGCTGCTGCTGCTGCCAACTTCTGCCAACTCCAGGGTGTGATTCATCCAATTTTTGGGCTCCTGAGGCCAACTCCAGTGTATATTTGGGCTCCTGCTGCTGCTACTGTCAACTCCTGCCAACTCCAGGGTGTGATTCATCCAATTTTTGGGCTCCTGAGGCCAACTCCAGTGTATATTTGGGCTCCTGCTGCTGCTACTGTCAACTCCTGCCAACTCCAGGGTGTGATTCATCCAATTTTTGGGCTCCTGAGGCCAACTCCAGTGTATATTTGGGCTCCTGCTGCTGCTACTGTCAACTCCTGCCAACTCCAGGGTGTGATTCATCCAATTTTTGGGCTCCTGAAGCCAACTCCAGTGTATATTTGGGCTCCTGCTGCTGCTACTGTCAACTCCTGCCAACTCCAGGGTGTGATTCATCCAATTTTTGGGCTCCTGAGGCCAACTCCAGTGTATATTTGGGCTCCTGCTGCTGCTACTGTCAACTCCTGCCAACTCCAGGGTGTGATTCATCCAATTTTTGGGCTCCTGAAGCCAACTCCAGTGTATATTTGGGCTCCTGCTGCTGCTACTGTCAACTCCTGCCAACTCCAGGGTGTGATTCATCCAATTTTTGGGCTCCTGAAGCCAACTCCAGTGTATATTTGGGCTCCTGCTGCTGCTGCTGCCAACTTCTGCCAACTCCAGGGTGTGATTCATCCAATTTTTGGGCTCCTGAGGCCAACTCCAGTGTATATTTGGGCTCCTGCTGCTGCTACTGTCAACTCCTGCCAACTCCAGGGTGTGATTCATCCAATTTTTGGGCTCCTGAAGCCAACTCCAGTGTATATTTGGGCTCCTGCTGCTGTCAACTCCTGCCAACTCCAGGGTGTGATTCATCCAATTTTTGGGCTCCTGAAGCCAACTCCAGTGTATATTTGGGCTCCTGCTGCTGCTGCTGCCAACTCCTGCCAACTCCAGGGTGTGATTCATCCAATTTTTGGGCTCCTGAAGCCAACTCCAGTGTATATTTGGGCTCCTGCTGCTGCTGCTGCCAACTCCTGCCAACTCCAGGGTGTGATTCATCCAATTTTTGGGCTCCTGAGGCCAACTCCAGTGTATATTTGGGCTCCTTCTGCCCCTCATAGTGATGCCACTTCAACTCTCTGCAATTGTGCCGCTCTGCGATTCTATTAGCGATGCCTCTGATCTGCATGTGATATTTCTTCAAAGTATTATTTAACTAACCCAGCACGCATCCTGTGCGTGTTACAGCAAGGCTGAATGGTTTACAACCCTATTGAGGCTGTAGGAGGCTCAGAAATAGCCGTTTTTAATAGCGATTCGTCGCGAATTTATTCGGGTCGAAACGATTTTTGTCGGAAAATTCGGCGAATCAGTCGAATCGAATTTTTCAAAAGTTCGCTCATCTCTACTCACCAGGCAAGGGGCCACTCTCAAGCAGGGAGTGAGAGGGAGGAGGGTGGCCCTTTGCCTGGTGGATCTTCTGAGCAGAGTGTGAGGAGCCGAGGCTCCCCGCCTCCTCCTCAGAGCCCTCCCTGGGCTTCAAGTGGCGCTTCATCCCCTGGTGAGTTTACATGTTTTAATTGTTAGTCTGTGACAGGTTTCATCTGACCATTTGTGCTTAGCCCTTGCAATTCCTCTGTAATTTGCAGGGCATCATATAGGCGGCACCTCCATGGATTTTTGGCGTCAAATCCTCCTCGGGCATAGTCGTGGTAAGTGTATGTTGTAAGCTAGTTCATTTTGGAATTTATGTCATTCCTTAAAGTGGACCCACAAACATTGATGATATTGCTTGGATTATGGCGCCTTCCCTGCCCAATCACATCCCTCACCCAGGGCCACCCCCCAACCAAACACCACAAACTACTTCCCTCTTTGGGGGTGGCAGAAGCCATTGTCCCTGCCTCCTGTGTGGCACTCGAGATGTGTGTGCGCCTGCGCTCTGTTTCATACTGGCATGCGCGTGCGCACACACTGGCGGAGTGATGTGCGGAAGGCAGGGGCGGTGGCGGACTAAAATAGTGTTGCTCTGCCAAAGTAGACTAAAACACTGAATATTCACAATCCTGGGTCTTGGACCACTTTTAACAGACACGTTTCCTGGTCCATTGTCTCAGCTGGTTTGCTAATGTACATTAACATCACAAACCACACTACAGTGCTAGCCAACTGGAAACCACCCCTATGTTTCTGGCCACACCATGATGTGTGCTAGCAATAGTTAATTTACGTGAAGTAGTTAGGGCAAACACATGTTGCACACTGGTAACATTAGCCATTAAATTGGTAATGAGTCATTTACATTGCAATGTAAAGGTTAGTGCCAGATTTTCATAATGGATACATGTGGCAACCATAAACACTTCACATTAACTAATGGACCAGGAATATAGCAAATATCGTTTAACATGTATGTAAATAAGTTTTTGTTTTTGGAGGTAAGACTCAATAACCAGATTGATGTCAAAACTTCGGGTGTCATAGCTCCACTAAATGTTGTTTTGTATTTTTATTTTTTATGGACAGATGTCGCTACGCAGACGGAGGCAGAATTCCTCCTCCCCACACCAGCTCCAGGGACGGCCAGCAGCATGGGCCACCGCCACAGCTGCGATGGTGAGTACATCCAAATTCATATGGGTAAATACTTTGGAAACATTTCTCTTCTAGTTACATTTGTAGAAATTTGTAATTTACCAATGTGTGAATTTCACACACATCTAGGTTAAATGTGTTTGGACAATAATCCAACATGCCAGTCACCATCCTTGATAGTTGCCTCACATTCTTGTTACGGACACATACGGACTATTTGTGGCGTATAGACAACCAAATGGGGCTGATTAGGTGTTTACCCATAACATTATAGGGCAAACTTCCATCATCCTTAGGCACTGATGTTTGGCTGGGACTAAAGACATAAATGTCCTTACTTGGCCATAAACATTATTACATTTGCAAGAGTTAACCTGGCCCAACACCAAGGGTGTTTAATGTGCATTAAACATTTAATTTGCCAACAACTAACAACTAACACCCCGCGGAACATACGATAAGTGCAGGTACCGCGGGTCCAACCCACCAAGCAAACCCCTAATTATGGGAACTTATCTTCCGCTGGCTCCAGCGCACCACTCCAGACGTGCATTTTTCCCCCCTGGGCCTCTGTGAATGGCCGCCGGGTCCCCATGAGCAGCCAGAGAGTGACATGCGTGAAGAGGCGGCGGAAGAGGAGTGTACATTCCTGTTCCCTGCATAGACGTTAGCATGCGTTTTTTGTGCCAAGCACGTTGGAGCATGGAGAGGTGAGTGGCTATGGATTACTGTGTGTATACACACATCAGGGGAAAAACAGATCTGTGAGCAACAACAAAGTGGCCCAAAACCCATGATCAACTATATTGTGGGTGTTGGTCCACTTTAAGAGTAAAGGTATGTGGTCCTAACATGTTTTCAAGCCAATATTAAAACTTTACTTTAAAATGTTAGGGGCACATTGTTCACCAATGTTAATGTGAGTGTTAGCAAGTTAGAAACACTGACATTACATTGCTACATCTGTGTATGTTGAGTTCCCAATCAAATTCTAATATATTATTTTTAATCACATCTCTACAGCTTGTATACGCCAGCATCGCAGACTGTGGCGGGCCTTCCGACAGATGAAAGGGATGCTGCTGGCCATGAAGAGGCGTCGGAGACGTTAGGGTGGGGGGGATGGCTGCCATGTCCAATGTTATTGGCTTTGTTGGCCTATGTTGGCTGTGTTGGCCCAATTTGTTTAAAGACAATTATATTTACCAATAACTGTGTTGTTCCTTGACCAGCATAGGTTTAGATTTCAAAAAACCATTATGTCTAAAATTAGGCAGCCATTTTGAGCCAGTACATGTTTACACCATAGTAAGCAATGTTAACTAATGTGGCACATAAATGGTGGCATAATATTAGAGATGATTGAGCAAATCAGCCATGACTGTGTATTTAGCTTTCACATGTATGGATAAACACAAATTAGAGGTGGTTTTCAAAAATATATTTACATAAATCATAAGAAAAAGGTTTACAAATTAATATTCTTGGCTGGGTGGCCGGGGAGGTTGGGAGTCATTGCTAGGGGCGGTGTTGGGGGACAACAGTGCAGTAAAAAATATAGACTGCTGTTGTATGAGCTGTTGTAGCAACAACAAAGTTTGGTCCTGCCGCTGTATTGCTTCTGCCTGGCGCTGTATTGCTTCTTCCTGGCGCTGTACAGATTGCTCGATAACATTTGCAAGGCGACCAAGGTCCTGGTTCTGTTGTAGGTTTTGCCGTAACTGGTCCACCTGGCGCTGCAGGCCCTCATTTTGTTGCTGACACATCAGCACCTGATTTTCCAACGCCGCAATGCGCTCATTAGTTCCATCACGCGGCTGTTGGCGACTGTAGTCCTCCAGCATCCGGACCCCTAGTTGGTAGAAATCGGCACTGGTTGGTGCCACACCTCCTCTTGCTGTGGTTGGAGGCTAAACAAATAGTAAACCACATTTTAGTCAAACAGAACCAATGCAGTTATGCCCCTCCAAAAAGTTACCATAAACACTCACTATACAACTTACCCTTGTCTGAGCCTCTGAAGCTTGGCCACATGGGACTTGGGAAGAGGTCCCAGCTGGGGGTTCTGGTTCCGCCTCCTGCCAAAACAACAATGAAAGGAAATGTTACATGTTGCTTCTTCCACTACCCACGAATATGCCAATGGGTTTCGAGGTCGTCTACATCAGCCATGTTACCTGCGTGTCCTCCGGCACAGGTAGGCTCGAGGTATCGCTGCCAGAGAGTCGCAATTCAACATCCGAGATGTCGGGCAAGTTGGCATATGCTAAACAGGAAAATCAGGTTAGTAGGTCTGTGGGCCAAACTCTAATGTAACCTGGTTAGGCTATCGAGGCCATACCTCTAAAAAGTCAAAAAATACACACTAGACCAAAGGTCTCTGTTAAACTCAGATTGTTAACATGTATGTTACAGGACTAAGACGCACTAATTTCTGCAAATCTCATCATAAACATTGCTTAAATTAAACATACCCGCAATATCCCAGATGTCTGGAGTGGGGTCCTCACTCGAGCTTGGACCTTGAAAATACATGTGGACACACAAGTTGCCAGAAGCAAGTGGCACAACATTAGAGCCCAAATACAGACTAGAGCAAGGCCAAACCACTTACCCTCATCTCTGGCAGCTGGAACTTGAGGGGCCCTTTCTGGACAGCCACTTCCGATATTCGGGTCAACTAAAAAATAAAAAAAAAGGCTCTAAATAATCAGCAAACTACTACAGGGAATGTTTGGCTAAAAATATGTCTGCAAATATACATTGCTATAACTCAAATAACTAATAGACTGACCCTGGGGAGGCAACCAGCACTCCCAAGAGGCATCTTCAAGTTTACCAAGCAAACATGTAGCTTAGTAGACTAACCAAATTGAACCAGTGTAACCTAAACAGCAGAAAGGATACATTATGTATTGCTCTACACACCAACAGGGTCCTGTTGACCGGCAACATCGGAAGTGGGGTCCAAAGATGAACCAGTCACTTGGCCTACCAATAAAAAAGACAAATGAGACACATGCACTTGAGTCAAAGTGGATCAAGCAAGGTGAACACATGCACTTACCGACATCCAAAGAGTAGGTGGGATCCGGAGGAGATGCTGGGGCCAAGGGCATGGGAGCTAGGCCAAAATAAAACCAACATTGAGCCATAGCTAATGTGCGTAGCAAAATACAACATGCATTAAGGTGTGTGAGCAGCTCTTTCACTAATATTGACTAATCAAGCCAAGTGTGGCTCACACATTGATATGCCGATATATGGCTACACATCTCTGGCATCCTACATATCTACACATGTTAGGGCCTTGTTAGTTACTTGCTGTGAGTGTTACAGTGGGCGTGCAATTAGGGCGCACGCACATATTATTAATAGTCAACAGGGCAAACCTTTATTGTTTGAGCTGCTCCCACACCCATTTGTTTTGAAAAAAACCAGCAAACAAATTATGGGTAAATACCTTCAATGGCAGACTGGGGTAGCCTTGAGGTTGCTGGAAGGGCAGGAGCTTGGGTGTCCGGAGCCACATCCCGGACAGCAGCATGTGCACCTATGCATAAAGCAACAGACAGAAAAGTTACAAATGTTTGAGCTATAATGTAATACTTCACAGGTCCTACAGTTAGTTGGTCAGAATGTAAAAATGCTAATCACAGACATTAACATTAGGTTATTGTAAAAGCCAGAAAATATGTACCTTCAGCCCAACCGGTGGTGTCATCCCCAGGATCCACACCCTGCAGCCGAGCCAGTGGGATTTTGGCCTTCAGCATCTCCTCATACGGCCTGTAGGTACTCTTTGGAGCCTGGATGAACCCACTGTCCACATCAAGATCGTGATTCATCTTTTTCATAAGGGCCCCTCGCAAAGTGTAGAAGCGTTTCCTGCAGGATGGGCCACTACGTGGGTGTTGAGCTGTGCTACTAAGCTCCACACCAATGGCATCCCACAGTTTGCTTCTTTCTTGTTTGCCTATGGACTTGCTTTGGGAGCCAAATATCAGCTCCCATTTCGCAAGTGTCAGGCGCACAAGATGATTATTCTCAGCCAAATTAAATTCAGGCTCCCTCTTGGCACCTGGGCGCTTAGCCTGGGGTGCTGCCCCACCTTCAGGCTGTGCCCTTTTCCGTAAGGGAGGTCTGCGCACAGCACCCACCAAACTCCTACTCGGGCCTGCTGTGGCCGGCAGATGTCCTGTATTTGGCTCCATCCTGTAGCTGCACACACACACAAATCAACACCCCACAAGCACGCATGCACACTACAGAATGGCATCGCAATCTCTTAGGCTTGGGCAGGTTTTATGTGCTCTAACAGCCAATCCAAAAGCAGCCCACTTAATTGATTCACACATACAGCCCAGTTCCTTCTAGGCACACCTCCACTGCACTGACAGAAGCATGTGTGTTAGCCAATTAACTCATTACAGACCTCATTAAACAAACAACACACACCCAAATCCAACAATGGACTGATGTATCTGCAACCCTTGTGACATGTGCTTAGCCTAACGGCTATTTAAAAAAACAACAGCTTCCCTTTCATTGGTCCCCACCTGATTTTTGGCCCATGTCCGTTAATGCACGCAAGTTACGGCTCAAGTACGCTAGTAGCGCTACTAGCGTGCGCGTGCGCACTCTGTTTTACGCACACCTGGGTCGGCTAATTGGCGCCCGGAAATAGCAGAGCGACGCAAAAGGCGGCAAAGCGGACCTGTCACTTTAGAAAATGAAGTATAAAAGGAAGGAATGTTCTAGCTTCTGCTATTCTTACACTGTGGCAAAGGCTGTGGTGTGGTGCTGTGCTCGCTTCCCTTAGCTCATTTGAGCCTCTGTCTGGTTTCTGTCCTCACTCTCTGTGGCTTGTTGGGTGATTTCTGACATCAGTGCTGTTTCTTTAGGAGCTTGGTTTGGGTGGCATCTGCAAATATTGTGTAGCATACAGCAAGTGAGGCTTGATTTTGGGGCCTTTTGTGGGCTGTGCAGCAACTCCCCTCTTGGTTGTGCTTAACTTAGAAAGCTGGTTTTCAGCAGGCTGGTGGTTTGGACCACTATAGTTCTGGTTTTGTGGTGAGCTGCATTGTAGCGGGTGTGTGTGTAGTGTGATTGTTTGTGTGTGTGTTGTGTGTTAGTGGTTTTTTTTGTTTATTTTTGTTTTTGTATATATCTTTAGTGTGTGTGATGGATAAGAGGGTGATGTATGGTGTCTGGGTGGATGGATGTATGTGTATGCTGAAAGAGCAGGAGGAAAGGGAGCGGGGTGTTGTGAGGCTTAGGGCACCCCGCTCCTTTGCAATCCGCCTTTCAGTATGGGACTTAAGTGACGAGCAGATCAGGAGCCGCTTCCGTCTGAATCGTGCTGCACTACAGTCCCTATATGATCAGATTAAGACCAAAATCGAGCCATCCACCAAACGCACTCATTCCATTCCAGGCATAGTACGCCTGTGTGCCACTCTTAATGTTTTGGCACGAGGGACCTTCCAGGCAACCTCAGCCCTCCTCAGCGGGATAAGCCAGGCTACTATGAGCCGCATCCTAATCCAGGTAGTTCTGGCAATTTGTGATTTAATCCCAATTTACATCAAGTTTCCTGAGGATGAGGAAGAGGTTGCCAAAATAAAACATGCTTTCTATCTGATGGGAGGGATCCCGAATGTGCTAGGGTGCGTTGATGGTACACATATCCCTTTCCGCCCTCCCCGTGCACAGGAGCTGTCCTACAGAAACAGGAAGCAGTTCCATTCATTTAATATCATGGTGGTCTGTGACCCAGACATGAGGCTGCGGGCGGTGAGATCGGGGTTCCCCGGCTCATGCCACGATTCTTACGTCTTGCAGCGGACAGTCCTGTGCCGGAAGTTTGATAACAACGAAATGCCAGCTGGCTGGCTACTGGGTAATAAATTAACCATGTCTATGTATTTTGCTAATATGTGGCCTAGTAAGGCAATTTTAACCAAACTACCACCAAAAAACATGTACTAGTACTAATTGCTGTCTCTCTCCTTGTGTTTTTTCTACAGCGGACAAGGGATATGGGCAGAGAACGTGGGTCATGACTCCGGTCAGGAACCCACGGACCTCTGCCCATGAACGCTACAATGCAGCGCATCGCAAGACCAGAAGCATTGTGGAAAGAACCATCGGCCTGCTGAAAGCACGCTTTCTCTGTTTGGCACGGCCAGGAGGAGAGATGCTCTACAGCCCACAGAAGGTTTCCAAAATCATCCTTGCCTGCTGTGTGTTACACAATATCTGTATATGCCACCGAATCCAAGCCCCCGAGGAGACAGCACTGGTGCCAGAAATCCCCAACCTGCCCGCAGATAGAAGTGAGGACACCCAGACTGGCGATGAGCTAAGGGAAAGGCTGATCACTTCTTTTTTTGCGGTAAGCTAACTACCCTTCACTCTAATGCAAGTACTGCACTACTGTTTAAATGTATTTGACCTCCCATCCAAAAGAGCAAACAAACGCACTAAGGGGGGTGTAAGATGACCCAAACCACTCTAAGGGGGGGTGTAAGATGACCCAAACCACTCTAAGGGGGGGTTTAAGATGACCCAAACCACTCTAAGGGGGGGTGTAAGATGACCCAAACCACTCTAAGGGGGGGTTTAAGATGACCCAAACCACTCTAAGGGGGGGTGTAAGATGACCCAAACCACTCTAAGGGGGGTTTAAGATGACCCAAACCACTCTAAGGGGGGGTGTAAGATGACCAAAACCACTCTAAGGGGGGTTTAAGATGACCCAAACCACTCTAAGGGGGGGTGTAAGATGACCCAAACCACTCTAAGGGGGGGTGTAAGATGACCCAAACCACTCTAAGGGGGGGTTTAAGATGACCCAAACCACTCTAAGGGGGGGTGTAAGATGACCCAAACCACTCTAAGGGGGGTTTAAGATGACCCAAACCACTCTAAGGGGGGTGTAAGATGACCAAAACCACTCTAAGGGGGGTTTAAGATGACCCAAACCACTCTAAGGGGGGGTGTAAGATGACCCAAACCACTCTAAGGGGGGGTGTAAGATGACCCAAACCACTCTAAGGGGGGGTTTAAGATGACCCAAACCACTCTAAGGGGGGGTGTAAGATGACCCAAACCACTCTAAGGGGGGTTTAAGATGACCCAAACCACTCTAAGGGGGGTGTAAGATGACCCAAACCACTCTAAGGGGGGGTGTAAGATGACCCAAACCACTCTAAGGGGGGTTTAAGATGACCAAAACCACTCTAAGGGGGGGTGTAAGATGACCCAAACCACTCTAAGGGGGGGTGTAAGATGACCCAAACCACTCTAAGGGGGGGTGTAAGATGACCAAAACCACTCTAAGGGGGGTTTAAGATGACCAAAACCACTCTAAGGGGGGGTGTAAGATGACCCAAACCACTCTAAGGGGGGGTGTAAGATGACCCAAACCACTCTAAGGGGGGTTTAAGATGACCCAAACCACTCTAAGGGGGGGTGTAAGATGACCCAAACCACTCTAAGGGGGGGTGTAAGATGACCCAAACCACTCTAAGGGGGGTGTAAGATGACCCAAACCACTCTAAGGGGGGGTGTAAGATGACCCAAACCACTCTAAGGGGGGTGTAAGATGACCCAAACCACTCTAAGGGGGGTGTAAGACGCCAATGTTGGTTATCAAGTTATGCATTTTTTTTTAAGAAAACACAAAACAACTATAAAGATATATACTAACTGCACTTTTCTTATTTTTTCAGGCACAAAGAGATGCACCATGATCCCTAAATTCCTTTTCCAACCCTTTCCTGGACTTTACTTTGCTTTTGAATTTCTGTTGGACTTTTCATTTTCTATTTCATTTCTGTTTTATTATTAATTTTTGGTTAGAGTAAAAATAAAAAAAGAATTATATATATACATGTGGCTATGTGTTTAATTCTGTTGTAAGTTTCCTTTTCATTCTAATTCCTATTTTCATTTTCCTTTTTTTTCTCTGTTCTGTTTTTATTTTCCTTTTCTATTTTTCTTTTCTTTCTCTGTTCTGTTTTTATTTTCCTTTTCTTTCTCTGTTCTGTTTTTATTTTCCTTTTCTATTTTCCTTTTCTTTCTCTGTTCTGTTTTTATTTTCCTTTTCTTTCTCTGTTCTGTTTTTATTTTCCTTTTCTTTCTATGTTCTGTTTTTATTTTCCTTTTCTTTCTCTGTTCTGTTTTTATTTTCCTTTTCTTTCTCTGTTCTGTTTTTATTTTCCTTTTCTTTCTCTGTTCTGTTTTTATTTTCCTTTTCTTTCTCATTGGTGGTTTAATTGTATTTCCTTTTTATGTAACAAATAAAAAAAAAAAAAAATTGTGGCTATGTGTTTAATTATGTTTTATTTTGCATTTATATTCGAAGATCTGGTAGAATTTAATTTCCTTTTCAACACAAAATAAAAAATCTTTAAATTTTTAAACAAATGTGGCAATGTGTTTTATTCAGAAGGTACTGGATGGCCAGGACACAGCAAAGCTAACAGGCGCTGTGTAGAATAGCGTGGTCACACTGACTGACAGCGCCTACAAAGCTGAGGGCCAACATCATATTCAGCAATGTAGGCGTTGTTCGCAACAACGCCAGGTAGCGACTGAGGAGGCCTGCTATAGCGAATCGCTAACGCCCGCGGCTGACGCTAGCGGCGCTCATAGCGCCATACTTCAGTCGCTCATCTGTCGCTACCTGGCGCTATTGATGAATCGGCCTCTAAGTGTTTTAGAGCTAAAATAAGAAGTTAAAAGCCAAAGTTGCTGTGACTGTAAGCACTAAAATTGTGATTTCACTGCTGTGAAAGTTAGTTACAAGAAATTTAGTGGTAGGGGAGTCTTTTATCAGATGGACTGATAATAAGAATAATTTGTCACCAAGACCGAGCTCAACTGAATGGTTTGCTCTCTCCCTGGTGCCAGGGTTTGGCATGTGGTGGAAAGGGTGTATAAATTACTGTGAGGGACTAGAGATGACCCAGCAGTCATGGTCCACGTGGGGACCAATGACAGAATTAATGGGAGTTGGAGGATCCTTAAAAATATATTTAAGGAATTAGGCACCAAGTTGAATAGAAGGTTGTATTCTCTGAAATACTGACTGCGCCATGTGCTATACATGAACGACAGTGGAAGCTTAGAGAGTCCTGGTACAGGGCAAAAGGATTTGGGTAGCTAGAGCACTGGGCTAACTTTTCAGTGGGGTACAAACTGATTCTACCGATTATTTGCACCTGAATGGAAGGGGGCTGCTGTGCTGGGTAAGAGAGTACTAGAAGAGGTGGGGGGGGGCATTTAAACTAGAAATGAGGGGGAAGGGAAAGAGAGAAAACAAAGGGGAAGACAGGTTATGTAGGGGACAGCATATAGTGTTGGGTGGAGAATTAGAAGGAGGAGGACTGCTATGATGGATAAGGAGGGAGATCCATGTGTTGCAAACAGCTGTGAAAAATTTGGTGGATACATTACTGCAGAAGCTAATACTAAAGCTCAACCTGTCAAACTAGATAGGAACTTAAAGTGTATGCTCACAAATGCCAGTAGCCATTGCATGCCCACGCCACCTGTCCAGAAAGTCTGGGCGTGGGTGCACATTCGGCAAGAGGTGAGCTGGGATGCGGCGAGGGATGCGTTGAGGGCTCCGAGACAAAGTGGGGGGGGGGTTTACACAGCAGGGCATCTCAATTCAAGTCTTTGTGACTTGGGCCTCCAATGTTCCATTGGCAGGGACTTGTCTAATTAACTTTATTAGTTAGGTATGCTGCATCAAGCACTTTAAAATCTAAAGATAATGAAATCCAGGTCATAGAATATAATGAGGCAGAACCACAACCAGGAACTGGCATAGGAAAGCTAAACTAGTGAGGAAAAGTAAAGGTAATATAAATGCAATTACCCTTATGATCTGTTTCCTTGCTGGGTCAGAAAAGTCTGATTTGGACATGTTTTGCGTTCTTCTGTCTTGTGCGGTGCCTGTGTGATGCTTCTGGTTCGCTTACAATGGAAGTGCGCAGACCTAGGGCCTAGCCATCAGGCACTCAGAAGATTTCGGCATTTACAAAGGTATCATTAAGGCCAGAAAAGTACACACATTTTGACACTTCGCCGGCACATTTAGCGTTTGAAACCTAGAATTTACGCAGCGAGAAACAAACAGATAATTACTGGTCAATATGCAGTTTTTAACACTCAAATAAGCTGGATCCAGTGGGGTATTTAATTATTAATCTAGCGAGCGAGTGCCGCGTCAGGGGAGCGGAGTCTAAGAGGCCACCGGTACTCACCAGAGCCCGCCGCAAAGCAGGTTGGTCTTGCAGCGGCAAGTGACCCCCAGGTCTCTACCCCCCCAACAGTGGCTCAGCCACACAGTCAGCCAAGGTAATGCGTGGTACAAAGGAGGCAGGCAAAAGGCGATGTAAAAGTTCAAGCAGAGGTCAGGGCTGGCAGCACAGGTTCAGAGTCGGGGACAGGCAAAGGTCGGTACACGCTGGGGTTTCTTGTACATGGCTTGTTTGGGGAGACAATTGGATGGGGTTTAAGAAGCAGCAGCCACAAGGAATTTTCTTGGGCCTTCCTATGGTCTGTCTTCACCTGTGTATATATATATATATATATATATAGACAATCCTATGCTTCTGTAAACACACTTTAAAGCACATGTACTTGAGACCTTGTTTATTTAGTTTTGCTTCATATCTGGTTCTGAGTTAAAGTGATTCAACACCCAATGCTTGGCATCTGTAAACCAGGAGCACATGACATGTCAGTAGACACGCAGTTCCCTGTTTTGTTTCCCTTTTCATAAAAAAATTGGTGTTGAATCACTTTTAACCTGATTTATCAAGTGCCTTTTAATACCACTAACAAACAAAACACTGGCATAGGCCGATGCGGCCCCCAGCCTGCACCTATTTATCATTAGCGCCATGTAGTTCGAAGTGCAGGACGCTCTTGTTTAAGTTGTACCAGTTTATAGATGAGCTGTAGGTTCAGATCTCATAGAGCACAATGGGCAGAACTGTACTGAAGTGTTTTTTCCTTAGAAATAATATTCAGGGCAGCTTCTAGGGGAGGGCAAGCCGGGCGATCACCCTGGGTGCCAAGACCATGGTGTCCGCCTCTAACCCAGCCATCCTGTTTTCTGCAGATGAGTCAGAGCAACTATTAGTGGTGCAGGCGATACAACAGGCCCCTCATCTCCCCATATTGGGCACAGTCATGGAGAGGGGTTGCTGCCTGCTGTTATGGTTGAGGCACAGCATGGCACATACCTGTATGGGGCAGCAGCATCACAGGATGGTTGCAGAGGGGGCCCTGATAATATTACGCACATTTTTTGTACAGAACTTGCAACTTGTCAATAATGTAAACGTATCACCTAGATGATGGCAAATGTATTTTTACTTTTTTCTTGTAATATTGTTTTCTCAGCAGTGTTATCCTGTAATTGTAATGATGAAAAAGTGCTGACACAGTCTGGACAATACCTAGTGCTACAATCAAAGCTACTTAGCGAGTTATTTAAGAAGGGATAGCGCCAGGTAGTGCCTCATAGCGCCAGGCAGCGTCTGATGAACGCCGGGTGCTGTACGCAAAACCACATTTATGAAAACGAATCTGGTGAGCGACTGTAACAGCGCCATGTAGTGACCAATGTATTATTACAGGCGGCTCAGGGGGTTATTCAAGAACAGATAGCGGCAGGTAGTGCCTCGTAGCGGCAGGCAGTGCCTGGTGAATGCCTGGCGCTATATGCAAAACAACCACATTTATGAAAGCGAATCTGGTGAGTGCCTCTAACAGCGCCATATAGCGTCCAATGTATTATTACAGGCGGTTCAGCGTATAGTGCCGGAGTTCTAGCTTCCAGAGCACCAGGTATTACCTTTCACTCACTTTTGTTCTCCCATACATTTCAATGGCCGGTCATTTGCTTGTGTTTAAACAGCGTGTTTGATTTGTTTTTTTTCTGCTCAAATCATTGTGTGACCTCTCCTGGCTGCAAACAAACATTTTTAGAAACTTTTTTGACTTTATATATTTTTATGCAGAATTGTCATTATAGGTCTGGCACTAAAGTGTTAATGTCACAGTGTTAAAACAATGTCATTCCATGTGCTTTCGCTTTGTTACAGGTGGATATGTGTTCAAAAACAGATTTAATCACACAGCGTCTGGTGCTCTATGCTATAGCGACCAGATTTAGAGCACCAACGCTGTGTGTGTGACCCGTTTTGATAAGTATGGTGTGGAGCTCTGCGAGTCGGTCGCACTGAGCTGGCACTACCTTTCGCTCCCTGCAGCACTGTACTGGTGTTAAAGTGCCCAACATGCATCACATTCATCAATGCTGAAGGTTACTACAATGACTGAGGTGCTCTGTTACAGCGCCCGATACCCTCTTACAGCGGTTACTAGCGGTCGCTCTAAGAACCGCTATACATCTGCCGATACCTGGCGTCAATAATGAATCAGCCTCTTAGTTAACATTGAGCACTAGCAGCACTATAAAAAGAAAGAGATGCCTGGTTCTATGCCAGCAAAATTATGCTTAATAGCACATTTCCTAAATAAATCCCTTTAATTCAACGTGAAACTGGGTCTAACAATATACATTTTGTCATTTTTTAAGAGGACCAGTAACCAGAATTTGCTGTCTGAATAATAATGTTCAAAATAATGAGCAGAGTTCCTAAAAGAACTTTATATTCACTTTTTTTGTGAGAAAAGTGTCTCTAATGCTCTAGCTGGGTTGTCTGTCTCGCCACACCACACAAATGCATCTGACCAACACTGCTCTCTTTGCCCCTGATAACCCAACTTTACAAATTCCTGTTTAAAGAAAAGAATACTGCAGCTGACGCTGTTGGTTCTAAAGAAGAACTAAACCCAGGAATTTGGCTTTACGGTTTTGTTTCATGCTATAGGGGCATCCCAAATTGTGATGTCACCTGTATGAAACCCACTAGAAAGCTGGTATTTACCAATCACCTTTATTGTTCCACTGCTTAAAGTAGCACTATCGTTAAAAAGATAAATAATAATAGCCACCCAATAGCTTCTAACATGTGTATAGATAATCTAAATATATATGTGTAATTCTGCACTACAAAATTATATATTTAATGACAGTAGAATCTGTGGCCGTGCGGTGGTGGAGAGCTATTCCTACAAGGGTAAAGTTACAAATATTATAAAGATGAACCCAGCCATTCATCCAATATAGTCCCACACCAGCGCACCTCCTCCACAGAAAAATCAATAAATAAACTAATTAATCATAATGAATTCATAAATAATTTATTAGGAGCTACCCACAAAAAATCACATGACAACACAATTAAAAAACATATAAGACAAAACCGCACATTTTTCTCAAGGGCATCCCAATCTATCCCAAATACCCATAAAACTCATTCATAAAGTGCATAAGTGCTAAAACTGTGCAAATATAACATTAATAATATAAATCAATAATATGAAATGTGGCAAGATGTAGAAATACAACAGTTCAAAAATAGCAAATACAACAACATCAATTGAAAAGCACACATCACCTGAGTGATAAATCCAAGTGTTCCATAGGAATGCCCCAGTCCAAATGTCGGTCCCCCAACGCGTTTCGTGGCCCCCCGCTCACAGGCCACTTTATCAAGGTCTAGGAGACTACCCCATTACTGCCTTTTTATAGGAGACTTGTTTTTCAAATGCCGGGCGCGCATCCGGGCGTGCAGCACGGCCCCGGCCGGAAGCCGGCCACACGCACACAGAACGCTGAGCCCCGCGCTCCAATAGGAGTCCATCTGTCTGCTGTCGTCATGATTCCACCCCCCAGACCGGCCCTCCAGCCAGCCGCACACATAAGCACGATTGATTACCCGTGCGTGTTGCGGCTGTAGGCGAGACGGAGGGGACGGAACTCACCCCGCCACCAGTCCAGGTCTCAACATATGTCACAGACATAATATAATAGCCGGCAATACAATGTAACAGGGCAGTCTTCCACCAATGATCTACATAAAGATAATACATATAAATACAATTCTAAACAAACATTTAAAAGAATTTTTTATTTATTAAAGAGTCTAAAATCATAATAATAACACCCATAATTGCTCCCTCAATATACACAAACAATTTATATCTACAGAGTTCTAACTACATATCATTCAATAATGTAAAATTATAGTTTAGAAAATATACACAATATGATGGACAATAGAGTATATCCCAAATCAGGGTATTTTATTCCCAAACATATTTAATTCTTTAAGAGGCCACAGGTTAAATCCCACCCCCTAAGGAGAGATGTTAAACAGGGATTTAGATCGAGTTTCCAGATTACTAGGTGACTGACTTGGGAATATAGTAATATAAAGAGAAGATTTTTTAATTAAAGAGAAAAATGTCTCAATCTTGATTTATTTATTTCCTTAAATTATATTACATCGAATCTAATCAATCCTTGTTTATGTTACCCCTTTGTTTTACCCCGTTTGTTTTATTCAGTTTAATTTATTTTATTTTATTTTATTTTGTTTTATTTTATTTTATATTATTTTATTTTATTTTATTTTATTATATTTTATTGTATCCCCCCCAGCCGTATGAGTTTAATATAACAATGTTATACATGCAATAAAAGAAAACTATATATGCGTATATAGTATATACATATATATTAATCCATATCTAAGAATCAATTCATAAATTAAATAAATAAATACAATAAATCAAATTTGAATTAAATTAATTCATCAGTTCAACCAAATATATTTAAATTTAAATTTAAATTTAAGTGCACCCATTAACCCATTATATTTTATAAATTATATATTCACAAAATTAAATGTGCAATTGGAAATAAATAAATTAGATACACTAAGACTATATAATCATAATAATTAATTAATTTATTTAATATGAGTTATTATATAACTACTAGTAATAATAATAATAAATACCCAATTTGTGATCAATCAAAATCAAACCTATCCCTGTGCCCCTAAACCAAGATACACAATAATGATGATAATTAAATAATCAACTTCAAAAAATAATAAAAGTAAAAAATAATAATATTGGTGATAATAATAATAGTGAATAAGAAATAAATAAACAATATATAGTGAAAAAATAGTGAAAATAAATATAAAAATAAGGATAAAAATAAAGATAAATGAAAATAAATATGAAAATAATAATTGAAGAAAATAATAATAATAATACTATTAATAATAATAAATAATGAATAACAAAAAATAATATATATTCATAATAATACAAAAAGTATTAATAAGAATAATAATAAACAATACATATAATAAAAAGTTAATAATTATTTAAATATGAAATACCTGATATATATAATAGTATATAATTAGGTATATCTAAAATGTTTTAACATTATTAGATATTATATATATTAAGTAATATATCATATATCAAACAACTATAAACCAAAACAATTAATACAAGTAAAAATATGGATATAATTCTACTTATTGCATATATACATCTAAATCCATTTCAATTTCAAAAGATGTTACTTAATTCCAAAGATTATTATTCTTTAGAGGATGTTTTTTTTTTTTCTTGGGATAGATTGGGATGCCCTTGAGAAAAATGTGCGGTTTTGTCTTATATGTTTTTTAATTGTGTTGTCATGTGATTTTTTGTGGGTAGCTCCTAATAAATTATTTATGAATTCATTATGATTAATTAGTTTATTTATTGATTTTTCTGTGGAGGAGGTGCGCTGGTGTGGGACTATATTGGATGAATGGCTGGGTTCATCTTTATAATATTTGTAATGTGTATAGATAATGTCGCAATAAAAAGAAGAAAAAACATGTATGCCTTATTTTTAATTTGTAAAATGAAAATGGCTTAGTCCGTTTGCTTAATGGGGGGATCTGCTGGGTTGTATTCAGTGAGATGATAGCAGACAGCCACAGCATTTAGCCCACTGGTCTCCTAGCAACAGAAGCAACCACCAGGTGACTCAATACATATATAAAATATCTACAAAATAAACTAAACTGACTAAAAAGAAATCTGCTATGAATGTCTGTGCAGGTATTTATTGGTATTAAGGAGAAACAAAAGCCTGAGTGGCTGACCCTGGAGTCTAAAAATCGGGCCCCGTTGTGTGAAATGCCACCCATGGCTATGTAAACAGCTGCAGCCACATCCTCAGTTTCTCGGCTCAGACGCGCTCCCATAGATAGCTATTCATATAAGCTGGGTGTCCAGGAATGCTGCCACTCTGGCTTCCCATTGGCAAGCTCTGCATGCAAACAGAGCCATTTTCTAAAGCAAAAATATGTTTGTTACAGGCAAACTGGAAGGTTCAAGGGGACAAGAAACACACAAAGCTGAAAAGAAGAATACATGGAAAAAGGGAAAATGGCATTGTAAAAATAAGAGAAAAGGCAAAACCGATAGACAATGCTCACAGCAGCAGTGGTAACATTAAAGAAAAACTGTAAAAATAATCTATTTGGAAAGCAGCAAAAAGAGGATAAAAACAGAAAAAAATAATTGTGAAAAAAAACTTAACTAAGTTGGGATTTGAACTCTCAACTTGCTGACTAAAAGTCCATCACTTCACCAACTAGGATACACTAGCCAGGTCACAGGTTTAATGTATTATCTGTGAATCAATATCTCTCTCTATACTGAAAAACATTCTACTTCAATGGTTCTCTCTTCCTCTGCCCTACACAGCCAAGCTCTCATATATATGTAATCTACGCAGCAGAGCAGCAGGCCTCCGCTATAGCAAGACAGCAGTAAAATTCGAGCTTTCTAGACACGCTGCTCCACCTCTCCTCATCCCCTTTTCACTGCAGCTACGATGCTGCTTTCACAAGACCGCAACAGCAGAGGGAGTTGAGGACAACACAGTTTTGCTTACCATTGCTACAATTAATCACATAACAACTATGGCCCTTATTTAACAAGGGATAGCGCCAGGTAGCGAATGGTGAGCGAACGGTAATGACGGTCACCGCCACGAGAACGCCGGCTCCCCACCGCAATCACACATTTATCAAGCCGATCCTGCTTAGCGACTGACAGAGCGCCAGATAGCGAATCATTCATCATTATTCCAGCCTCACCCCACAGCGCCAGCGAGCGACCTTGAACAGCGACAGGTATGACCTCTCGCTACCTGGCGCTCTCCAATGCATTTCAATGAAGCAATCTTTAAATATTCATAATTAAATGATATTAATGTTTTTTGTTTTTTTTTAAATGGCAAAAATTATGTGACCACTTCTGCAATGTTAGATATTTTTTTTAAGGTAAAAAAAAAAAAAATAAAAATTGTGCAGAATTGATATTACAGGTCTGATATTAATGTATTCATATTACAAAATGTTTGTAAAAACATGTTTTTTTTTCTTTCTAAAAATATGGTTGTTTGGGGGTTAAAAAACTACTTTTAACCCATCGCCGCCAGCGCTCTGGGGTTTAAACAAGCATTTCACAGCGCGAGAATTTTTTGAGCATGATTTGTTAATGAATATGCTGGGAGCCGTTCGTTATGGCCATTCGCTGTCATGCGCTCCCATACAGCGCGGAACCTGTCAAACAGCGACTCCTAACCCCGTATTCAACATTACCGCACACCGACTGAGTCGCTGTCAACAGCCGAACAACGGCCAAGCACAGCGAATACTAGCGTGCGCTGTGAAAATAACGCTACTGGTGCTCATCTGTCGCTCCCCGAATGACATCTGTGTTGAAATAATACATTTTTTTGACACAATTTTTTAAATTATTTTCCCTACACCTACACCTTTTTTGCAGGGCATTTGTTCTGTTATTACCCCTATTTTGCAGCCTTCTAGCCCTTAATACTCCATTATACAGCCAATTTAGGTCCCCATTGATTTCAATGGGGTTCGGGTTTGGGTCAAGTTTGGGTACCCAAACCAAACTTTGTTCACTCATCCCTAGTTGTAAGTATGCACAATTTAATTGTATTTCATTTTCTAATCCATTATTGTTTGTCAGAAATTATGCAGCCTAAATAACAGCTTATACAAACTTGACATAAATAAAGATTCATTTAATTTTCTGGAAAACCAATATAACAGACTAATTTGTAGTGGATAATACACCCATCTCAGTTGTTTTGGCTCATGCCCATAGCCATTTTTCAAGTGTTGGGGTATAAGAAAACCCCAAGCTTTCCACATAGTAGCCCTGCAGTGATTAAAGCAATTAAAATGGTCATAAATTAAATAACCACCACCCACACCCATCCATCAAAGCCAGATTAAATAGCTAAAACAAAACAAAACACAACTTGTCAAGGATTTTAGTTCGCCCCCATCACTCAACTCATTATCCTCAGAAGTGGCAGTCAGTGAGCAATTCATGACTATTATTGGGCGAACCCGAGCCGCAAAGTTCGGGTTTGTACCAAAGTTTGCTAGTTCCCAAACCCAAACATGGACCCCAGCCAGAAGTCTGTGTTTGAGTTTGGCATTCGGCAGTACACCCGTGGGCACAGAATGACGTGCCTTTACCCTTTATATGCCTACAGGTAAGCCCTTTCTATTGAATGACTAATAGTTCAAAACAGGGCTTGAAACGCGTAACAGGGCCCCTCAATAAAAACTTGGATTTTATGGATTCTGCTTGTGAAGGCAGTGTGTGAAAATAATTGCTGAACCGCTACACAAATATCCTGAAGCAACTTACATTTTTTAAATATTTAAATGAACCTACGATACATACAAATGTCACAGCAGGCACACATTTAAAAATCGTGGGGCAGGAGAAGGGTTAAAAACTTGCAGCATAGGCCTTGGAATTATCAACACTGCATCTGAACAGTGCCTGACCTTTTCCATTTTTTTGTGCCTTTAAAAAGAGATTTAAGAAATGTGTAGACTACCTGTAGGGGTTGGTGCATGCACTTGGGAATACACTTGGGAATGTGCCCTCCAAACAGGCCCACAGACCCAAACTGGGCTAGGGGGTCTCATCAGGGAGAGAGCTTGGTATTCACACTTCTGAAAGAGCGAATAGTCACAATTGACTCAGAAGGGAGATGGAGATGAAACTCAGACAAAGGCAGATTGCAGTTTCAACTGAGGGATGCCTATCCCTTTATTCAGGCATTAACAAATCATTCATCCTTGCTTTACATCAAACTTCAGATCTCCAATAACATCCCAACTTCAGCTGCTCATGGATGGGTGGCTGGGTCCACACCTACAACGGTATTGTACCTCACATACCCCCTTCGAATGGAGCCCCTTCTCTTCAGCTGCCCTCCTTCTCGAGCCGTGCCCAGCCCATTTAGATCTCTGCTGCCACTCGTGTCCACTCCCCGGTAGCCCATCTCAACACTCTCAGGTGGCCCTGGCACCTCCACTGGTGGTGTCTGTTGCATCTCAGGCATCACCGCTGCTTTCCAGGTACAGGGCCTCCACTTCCACCCACAATCTGGTGGATTGCTGTTGTAGCACCCCAATTCAGGTAGTGAGGGGCAGCAGCTGGCAAGTGTCACAGCAGGCGATTGTAGTCATTGTAAAAGGGATTCCCCACAGCAGGGGCATGCCAGGATCAATCTTTCTCGGACAGTTGCTCAGTTCATGAGAAGCTGCAAAGGCCCTTGGGGAATAGCATGGAGCCCCCCATGGAGCTTTCTCCCAGGCAGTCTCTTAAGGCTTGTCCCATCTCCTTGCGCCCTCGCCAGCGGGTGCCAACGAGTCCAAAGTCTCTCACTGCGCAGTTAACCCCCCTCAGTACCATTCTGTGCCATTCTCTGTGCCACCAGCCATCTCGCACAATTTTTTAGCCTGACCATTCTCAGTTTCCAGGATACACACTCAGGGGCCTCCACAAATTTGCTTGCTGAAATCCTGCCGCACTACACCATCTTGTAGACAACCTTTGGGGGTTGGTGCATGTATCTGGGGATGCACCCTTCAAACCTTGCTACGAACTTCCAAACTAGGCTAGGGACTCATCTGGGAGAGGGCTTGGTACCCACACTTCTGAAGTGGCAAACAGTCACTCTTGACTGTTTCTAGAAAGGCAGGAGAGGGAACACGGGCACAGGCAGATTGCAATTTTAACTGAGGCATTTATTCATTATTCATACATTAACAAACAATTCATCCGAGATTCATATTAAGCTTCACATCCCACAGGCCTCCATTAACATCCCGACTGCAGCTGCTCATGGATGGGTGGCTGGGTCCACAGCTACAACGGAATTGTACTGGCCTCTCTGGGTACTCAGCTCCTCCTGGCTGCCCCTCTACATCAGGCTGCCTCACCAGGGCCCACTTCCCATGCACAGATGTCAGGGATCCTTCTCCCCACTGCTCCTCACTCAGACTGACTCCCTAGCCCCACCCCTTGGGTCCCTCTTATACCTTCTGAAAACTAACCAATCACAGGGGTGGGCTGTACTCCAATTAACCCCCTAGCCAGGAGAATATCCTATTACAGATGAAGGAAGCGAGGCTTTGTAAGGCAGGGTAATACATTTTATTGTCTGCATCAGTCTCTCTGGTTTTAGTCCCCTTCCTGCCCACCCCATCTAATGCTTAGCATGTTGGCAAATGACCCCCCCCCCCCCCCTTCCGTCTCCTTTTCAGATGTTTTAATGTAGTATTTCAGCTTGCATTACATCATGCACCTCTTGGACTGGTGGAAGTGGTGACTAGATGCATGGCTCTCTTTCTGTCTCTAACTGTCATCCTCATTTTAGAGACTGCACCAACATTTGAAGGCCGTGGCTCTTTACAGCCTCACTATATCACCTAACACTTGTATGCAGTTCCATCCCTTATTTAGTCCAAAAGGAACCTACACAAAGCATTGGTAGGTATCTATGACATATTAATTTACTCTGCCACCACTTTATCACTTACCAATCTAACTTGATACCATGATTTAACAAGTTACCTGCCAACAAGGTTGTTGTTTAGGAACTTGCAACCTACTAATTGCTGATTCATTAACCCAATGTAAGCCACAGGATCTTTATTTAAAGGAACTACATTTTAAGCACTACAATATTTAATACATCTACTACTATGTTTTACATGGACTGTCTCATTCTTAAAGTGGACCAAAACCCAGGATTTTGTCTATCCTGGGTTATGGGCCTTGCAATCTGGGTTGCCCAGCTGTGTGAAACTCGAACAAACTCATATTTCCTCAGTCCTATGGCGCATGTGTGGCCTCCCATCCAATCAGCAAGCTCGACTGTGCTGATGCAAGCTCGTCTAGGCTCATCTAAGGAGCATAAATGAGCAATTTGGTATGGTCAAGCCAGGCCCGAATAACAACAATAGTCAAGTCCAATATGGTTCCCCTAAGCTTAGAGGCTATTCAGAGACTTTTCACCCCCCCCCCCCACTCTATGAACTCTTTTTAACAAAGAGTTAAAAAAAATCACCTCAACACTTTTATACGCTGGATGCCATGCCCTTCCTATTCCTGGGGCTTCTCCAACAGCTGGCAGCACCTGAAGTACATTGGAAAAAAGGAATCTTTCCATCCATTCCCCTCCACAGTGACTCACAGTCGCACAGAGGAAAATGAACAGAGGCTATGCCTCTGGCATATAAAAGGCAGGGGCCAGGCTTTGCAACTAAGATGATGCCAGAGAAGGATGGGGGACCAACTCACTAAAAAGAAGACAAGGTGGTCTCAGAAGCAAAGATGGTCAGAGGTTCCTCAATCTTTGACAAAAAGCATCACTGTATTATCGAACATTTCATAGTATCTGGAGAAATCCGTGTGCAATTTTGGATTTTGCAATCTATGAAGTCATAGATTGGTAATACAATACCTGCATGGGCTTAGGAAAACTTCCTTCAATCACTGTCTGTAAACCCAGTTCACCATGCATTTCACAAATGAAAGTTAAAGCAATCCAAAAAAAGTCATATGTCAACACAAGTCAGAAACAGCATTGTTTATTTTCGGTCAATGCTCATTTAAAATGTAAAACTATTCTGTGGAAACCACTGACCATGTGTCTGTCATATACAGGTGAAGGGAGACAATCCAGCATTTTGTCAGTGCATAGTTCAAAAGCCTGCATCGCTAATGGTATGGGGTTGCACTGCTGCCTATGGCATGCACAGTTTGCACGTCTTAAAAAGTACTTTTAATGATGAGCAAAACATAGAGGTTTTAAGACAACGCATTGTCCCATCTAGACAACATCTGTTTCAGGGAAAGTCTTGCATATTTCAGCAAGACAATGCTGAGACAATGCTGTCCCAACTTTGTGAAAGGTGTTACTTCCATCAGTTTCTAAATTAGTTATCTTTTCAAATGAAATGAAAAAATGTCTACCATTCAACCTCTGATATGAGTTTTATGTATTCTGAACTTTTGCAATTGGGGTTGTTCCAGTACTGCATTCATGCTAGTACTTTTAATACATAATAAATAACTTGTGTTTTAAAATACTATGCAGATATAATGAAACCTTAAATGTATAATTCAAAAGTTTAAACAAATTAAGAATATGATGAAGGTGACACTACATCCCCACGACCAACACCGTAAAGGCTTCCTTTACAATATTGCATTGTGTTTGCGCTAGCCAGCTCCCTATGAAAAACTCCAGGCAATTTAAAAGCAAATGGGGTTGCGATCTCCATTGAAAGGAGTATGATCGCAGGTGCTGTCGCCACAAAAGCATGGGGTGCTGGGCTTTTGCAAAAACTGTAAATAACCAATGTTCAAGTTCTAAAAATAAGGTTCACAAAGTCATAATGTCCAGCTAATGTCTAGGATTATTGTTAATGATTATTTTGTTTATATATTAAAGAGTTTGACCACCCAGTTACATAAATTAAAGAGTACTCTCCTTTTGTCCTTGACAGCTGATAGAGCCTACTCTGGCAATCAGCAACTCATGTGATCACTGGGTCACTTCCCGCACCGGTCAGGCACAAACTTCAGTCAAGGGTACTATAGCATCGGACTCACGGCCCTCCGCCATCAGTAACCAGGGTGCTTCGGCAAACTAGTGTGTTTTCAAGAATCCTATTCCTGCAGTAACAGGGCTCCTGTGCCAATCACATTTCAACTCTGGAGCTTCCTTTATTCGACTGTAATGAAGTCATATGAAGTTAAATGTATATTTCTAAGCATCCGTGCAACGCCTATCATTCCACAGCCTTGCTTTGTGAAGCTGGAAGCTGCGCCTCTGGTTCCATCAGGTGGGTGGGCATGGCCTGAGTATGGCCAGCTCCCATTATAAACAATGGAAGCTGCTGTGCAACGGCCCAACCACCAATCAGAACCCTATAGAGCAAAATTATTCAATCTATGAATCTTATTACTAAACCAGCCATATCAGACTGGAAACTTATGCTGATGGTTTTTCTCATCGCTAATCCTGTGGACAGATTTAGCAGTGAGCCTCAGTTGGTCTTCTCTGACAAACAGTATGATGACAATTTGATTTGGCTGGTAACCGATGATCGCTGCATTGGGGTACTTTTGGGCCTGGAATGCCTACTTTCTTTCACTTCCAGGTTGTTGATGTTAATGTGCAATTTTTCGTTTTCTTCCTGAGTGGACTCAATTAGGGATGAGCAAATCGGTTCTAACGAACCTGAATTCGCTCCGAATTTCAGGGAAAATTCGATTCAGCACGAACCCGAATTTTTAGTGGTCCGTGCTGATCGAATTTTCCCTGAAATAAAAAAAAAAAAAATGCCGACATGGTGGGAGCGGGGAGGCCGGCTGCACTGTCAGCAGGTGGCGGAAGCCGGCTTCCGCCGCTCGCTGACAGCGCAGCCGGCCTCCCCGCACCCACTATACAGCAAACACTTACCGGCATGGTGGGAGCGGGGAGGCCGGCTGTGCTGTCAGCGGGCGGCGGAAGCTGGCTTCCACCGCCCGCTGACAGCGCAGCCGGCCTCCCCGCTCCCACCATGCCAGCATTTTTTTTTTTCAGCAAACACTTACCGGCATGGTGGGAGCGAGGAGGCCGGCTGCGCTGTCAGCTGTCATCAGAGGACGCGTCATCAGAGGAAGCCGCTTCCTCTGATGATGCGTCCTCTGATGACATCTGACAGCGCAGCCGGCCTCCCCGCTCCCACCATGCTGGCATTTTTTTTTCCATTTCAGGGCTTGGTGGGAGCGGGGAGGCCGGCTGCGCTGTCAGCGGGCGGTGGGAGCCGGCTTCCGCCGCCCGCTGACAGCGCAGCCGGCCTCCCCGCTCCCACCAGAGATGAGCGATTCCTAAAAGTTCGATTCGGACGAACCCGAATTTCTTTGAGAAATTCGGTGAATCGCCCAAATCGAATTTTTGAGAAGTTCGCTCATCTCTAGACTCAATGTCAGAGCTGGAGCTGGCACTTCCACCATTTCTGCATCCCCCCCGCCCCCATTAGTTGTGGTCTGTAAAAGCTTACCACATACTGATTCCCCCTTAACTTACTCACCCTAATCTTCTTTCCTGGTCCTCCTTCTGGTTCTGAACATTTTCTTAATAAGACGCTTAGATCACCAACTATTAACACTGATGCTTTCTTGTGTTGCCGTGCGTTCCCGGAGCGCTGATGTGTTCCAGGACACTGCCGGGGGCCACCATCCAACACACTGCCCTGGCCGGGCCACTTCTATTGAAGCCCCCCCCCCCACTGTGATTAATTACTAGTTCCTCTAGTGACCTGGACATTTAGGTCAGTTCATCTACTGACCTGCCTACAGACAAGCCACCATTTGCTGGTATGTTGAATATGCCTCATGCCTCATGGTTGCCCCAGGACAAAGGATGCAGACTTTTAGGGTGAAGGCAGATGAACCAGGGATGGGGTTGGGAGGAAATTAGGAGAATGGTCAAGGGTCAAGTCAGGGGTCAAGCCGGGTTGTCAGAAGGTTCACGGTACAGATGGGTAGACAAGCTCGAGGTCAGGCAGGCATAGGTCCAGGCAGAGATCAGAGGAGGTTCAGACAAAGCGAAAGTCGGCAACAGGTAATCAGTGGCACTATTACACATGGCAAAAAGCTATAATGGGCAATGCATGCTGGGAAAGGCCTGGTTTTATGTGGCCAATGGCCAATCAGGACAGGGGGCCAGAGTCAACCCACCACCTTAACCCCAGCAATGCCTGTGGGGACGCTGACCTACAACACTAGCAAAACATAGCCATAAATAGAGACAGCAAACCTAAAAGTATGCCAGGGATGTGCAGCCATACTAACAGCCAGAGCACACAGAGAAGGTGATTAGCTAGCATATGGAGGATCTGTAAGACTGATGCTATCTGTCCCTAAGCAACAGCCAGCAACCTGTCCCTAACTACTGCAGAGCGCCAGTAGTATACTGCAGGATCACGTGTCCCATATGGCCAATTACAGCCATCTCCAGAATGGACAGGAAGGTTTATTGGCTGTGCAGCCAGTCAGCCTTCTTCCAGAGTTCGGGCCCAATGCCAAACTTAGACATGGAATTCAGTTTGAAATCCATTTTCGGTGAACCAAACTCAGGCTCCACTCATCCCTATTGGCAACTTACACCAAGTCTGTACACTAAGGAGAAAGAAAACAGAAATGAGCCCTGTACACACATAACACTGGTGCTATGGCCACTGCTGGAGTTAGGGAGCTCACTCAACCTAACCCACACCTAGTAGTTCTGTGTGTATAGGACTCACTTCTCTATTCTTGGTGTACAGACTTGGTATACATTGCATCAGATTGCAGATAGTGAAAACTGCTTCCATAAAACACAGCACATAGCATAAGAAAAAATGTAAAAAATACTAAATCAGCTCTGCACCTCGAGGACATCATTTTGGCACACAAAAATATACACTCCCAAAAATGTAATAGAAAGTGGGAAGCACATAAGCAATTTCTACATAAACTGTGTGTATTACAACTCACATGTGTGAGGTTATCTGCTACAAGCATGAACTTAGGTTAAGTCCACTCAGTGAAACATCACTGTAAACAAAACAAAACAGGACCTGAGCCCCACCCCTCACTTGGTTGACTTACATCCCAGCAAACCCTGAAGCCCATCCCAGGATTCTCTCTGCAGGTATCCAAAAAGCTTCTTTTTTACGAATTCACTGTATTTCCAGTCCCCTCTCTATTGTATAAAATATTTAGGAATAATGATTTACCCCTAGTTTTTCAAAACAAAATCAGAGTGGATGTATTTTCTCTCCTTGACCCCGTTACCACCACCTTTACTTTTAGAAAGCACCATTTTTGGTGTAATTTCACCCTAAAAAACCTACTCCTATGATATACAGTATTCCACCTAGGTAAACTACTCGTGAGCTCATTACCTATCTATGAGGCCGATTCATTAATAGCGCCAGGTAGCGACAGATGAGCGCCAGTAGCGTTATTTTCACAGCGCACGCTAGTATTCGCTGTGCTTGGCCGTTGTTCGGTTGTTGACAGCGACTCAGTCGGTGTGCGGTAATGTTGAATACGGGGTTAGGAGTTGCTGTTTGACAGGTTCCGCGCTGTATGGGAGCGCATGACAGCGAATGGCCATAGCGAACGGCTCCCAGCATATTCATTAACAAATCACGCTCAAAAAATTCTTGCGCTGTGAAATGCTTGTTTAAACCCCAGAGCGCTGGCGGCGATGGGTTAAAAGTAGTTTTTTAACCCCCAAACAACCATATTTTTAGAAAGAAAAAAAAACATGTTTTTACAAACATTTTGTAATATGAATACATTAATATCAGACCTGTAATATCAATTCTGCACAAATTTTTTTTTTTTACCTTAAAAAAAATATCTAACATTGCAGAAGTGGTCACAGAATTTTTGCCATTTAAAAAAAAAAAACATTTTTGCCATTTAAGAAAAAAAAAAAAACATTAATAGCATTTAATTATGAATATTTAAAGATTGCTCCATTGAAATTCATTGGAGAGCGCCAGGTAGCGAGAGGTCATACCTGTCGCTGTTCAAGGTCGCTCGCTGGCGCTGTGGGGTGAGGCTGGAATAATGATGAATGATTCGCTATCTGGCGCTCTGTCAGTCGCTAAGCAGGATCGGCTTGATAAATGTGTGATAGCGGAGGGGAGCCGGCGTTCTCGTGGCGGTGAGCGTCATTACCGCTCACCATTCGCTACCTGGCGCTATCCCTTGTTAAATAAGGGCCTAAGCTTTTTTTTTCTAACAATTTTCAGAAAATGTTCCTTTTAAGCAGCAAAAATTACCATTAAGTATTTATTAACATCTTATTTAGACTGTTTGGGTACACATAAAATAATTGATAAAGACTTATTTAATAAGGTTACATGAATAGCAAGAGTAGCAAGCAATCTTTGAGAGACCCAGTAGTTTAAGCACCATGTAATAACCCCTAGTTTAAAGAAGGGACTATTTTCCTTCGGGAAACCATTATATACTTACCTTTCCTGGACTCACTAGTCCTGAAACTAGGAAGAAGAGAATTATCTTTTTTAGGACATACAGGGATGTTGAATGCCTAAATGTCCACATATAGTACCTTGGGTTGCTAAATTAATAGATTGAAAGGCAAGCATTTGAAGCACCTTAGGTTTTTACTTCAGACATAATACAAATCAATTCAACTGGGATGCCCTAATGAAGTGTCTCTAGACCCAGGTTAAAAGGTAAAGGAGGCTAGGGTCTAAACTTTAAAGAAATACCCCAGATTAAAATGTTAGGAGAGCCCTGCCCCGGCTTAAATAGGGAATCCAGCAGACAGCAGCAGTGGCTTACAATGAATGAACCTTACTTCATGTTCCCACTGAGTCCCTCAATGGCCACCCGACTTCTTCTTCATGGAGTGGAGACTTCTTCTTCCTGGAGAGCATGCTTTGTGTCTTTTTGGGAAGTGCACTTTGATCACCAGGTTAGGTGATGTACACTATGTACACCCCTTGCCAAATCCACCAGTAACAATATGGTATGGCAATAAGGCAACACTGCACACTGTTTTCCCATGTCCTGCTCACCCATCTCTGTCCTGTTTCCCCCATCTCCATCCTGCTTCCCACATCTCTGTCATGCTCATCTATTTCTGTTAAAAAACACTAAGAAAACAAGGTTCAGCGTGGGACTGGCACAAAATTGCTGAGAAGTCAATGACAATATATACAATAGCTTTAATGATTATCAAATTGCACAAACACATTATACCAACAGTTTAAATAAAAAACATATAAGGTGATTTAAAACCCTGGGCCCCCCCCATCCATACAGCCACAGCCACACAAACACGCCACCACCACTCCACACCTCACAGCTCACTGGCCTAGTTTGCAGAGATCCAGGAATTAAAGCACCCCGTCCGAGGACTGTAAGTAGTCTCTATAAGCACTGTTTGCCGGTATCTGGCCAGTTAAGGTGAATATGAAGGGAAACAGGATCCAAATAAGGCTTCCAAGTGGGTCCAAAATGGTAGGGAGTACCCGCTGGGGAATCCAAGAATTGTACCACCACTGGTTCTGTGGACCGGTCGGAGCATACAGCACAAACTCCCGCCCAAAAAAGGAAGGCAGTACTTAGCTTGATCCTTGCGCCGCAGCGCATCCACGTTTCACTACCGCAGGATGCAGAGACACAGACCGCTTGTCACAGACCTCTCGCCGGCTCTTCCGCGGTACCTAAAGTCCACCACTGGCATAGGATACACTGAGTATAGCACATGCAGGCACCGAGCAATGGAGGCTGGGGAGTGGGGAGCGTGGGTTGACCGGCCGTCCGCCGACACGTGCTTCGCTCCGCCCACCAGAGCTTCGTCAGCTAAGCAGATGGGGGGGGTTGAGGATCGGGCCCTGAAGAAGCCGGTTGTTGCTGCAGCAGGTAGTGGCGACATCCAAAAGGTAAGTAGGAGCCAATATGGGGGTTTTTCAGCCTCTTTTTATTTACGGTCCAATGTTCCTCTTTAGTACCTTGAAGACTTGAAAGCAGTCAACTGAGTTGCATTGCCTTACGGAAAGCACCAAACCATTGCCTACCTACAGAAACTTATAAGGTCCCTCTATCTCCCTGTAATCTTTACCTTTTCCATTTTCTCCTACTTCTACTACAACTTATAGTGTGATTGAATGTTCAGGAAACAATTTGTTTTGTTCTATATGCAAAACAGATCATTGGATCTTTGTGCAACTGAACATGAACATTGATTGAAATGATTTGAAAATACCCTTTCTGGAATCATGATTTCGTTGCAAGGTAGACAATTGAATTGACTTAGTGAAAATTCACAGAGGCTGACCAACTGTAGTCAGGGGCGGACAGGCCATAGGGCATACTGGGCAAATGCCCGGTAGGCCGTCACCTCCTCTGCAATGGCCGCCTGCCGATCGGGTATTGTATCGGTCCCAGCAATGCTTCTTGCAGCGGGCTGGGTGAATAGGAGCCGCTGCGGCACGCCCGACGGCCCGCAGCAGCTCCCGTTCACCCGGCCCACCACAAGAAGCTTTGCTGGAAAGCCGGCATTATAGTTGAAGGCCAGCAGGTGGCCAGTGCAGGGGACAGCAGAGAGCAGGCGGCCAGGGTGGAAGTGCAGGGCTGATGTCAGAAATTTGGAAAGTGCGCTGTCTGACCAGTAATGAGGGCCGGCCTAAGTCCTTGCCAGCTCGTTATTGCAGAGCGCTGGGGAAGCGGTCTGTATGTTTATTTCTCTGCTGCGTCGGCTCCTCTGCGCCTGCTGTGAGGTGAGCTGTGCCCCCCCCCCCTTCTACTTCTCTCTGACAAGTGCCGATGAATGGGGTCGCCAGTTAAAGCCTTGCGGTGCCTGCAGTCTGTGACCTCCCTCCTCTATGTGCCTCATTTTCCAGGCTCTGCTCCATATCATGGCCGAAGAGGGAGCCTGGCCTATCCCCTCTATACAGGTTAGAGATCAGACATGCTGAGCTTCTGTGTACCTGCCTGCTGTCTCATTTGGTGACCAGACTTCTTTTCTTCTCACTTTTCCATTTTTTTTAGTTTCTTTCTTATTAGCTCTCTTTCCCTTAACTCCTTTATGGCTTCCTTCCCTCTTTCTTCTTTCACTCTCTATTACACTTTCTTTACCTTCCTTTTCACACCTTCCTTCTTCTCCCAGCTTTCCCCCCACTTTTCTTCTCTTTCTTACTTTTTTCCTCATACCTCTTTTGTTTATATCTCTTTCTTTCTTTCTTTCTCTCTTTCTTTCTTTTCCTTTCTCTCTTTCTTAATTACTCTGCTTTTTGTTTCATGCACTTCCTTCTTTTGTCCTTACCTCTCTCTCTTTCTTACTTTCTGTTTTCATCTCATTTTTTGCTTTTCACTTCCCCCTTTCCTTTGTTACATTCCTCCTCACTTTCAGTTTTCTTTCAATGTCTTCTCTCTCACTCCCTTTTTCTCTGTCCCCCATCATCTGCCTCTCTCTCCCCTCTCTCTATTTACTTCTTCCTTTTTCTCTCTCCTCACACTCTCCCTCTTTTTTCTCTCTTTCTATCAGTATTCTTTTTTTTTCTTTTTGGCTATTCCTCTTTTGCTTTCTCTTCTTTTTTTTCTAAGGGGTTCAGACATTGTGGCTGTACAGGGCACCAAAATTCCTAGTGGCGCTCCCCCACATAACCATGCCAAAGTTGGTAGGTATTTTATGCTGGGAAAGGTGGCAACCTTAGCCGCTGCCGCTGTACACAGGGGGCAACACAGGGTTGCAGGCGCTCTCGCTCCCAGTCCCAGGTGTGCCCCATCCACTCGCCTCTACTTTAAAGGCAGCTTTTGCAGCTTTTCTTGTCATAGGCCACATGAGCAGGACTGGAGAGGAGGACAGCAGCAGATGAGAGAGAGGTTTTCTTGTGCCAGCAAAAATCCCCATCAGCCCCACCCCCACCTTCCTAATGCTTTCTATGCCCTGGGGGAAGGCTAGTGGTTAGCTATGGAATCAGTTAGATTCCATGGTTGGCCATGATGGGTTTCACACAGCACCCTGGGTTGGGATGCCCCGGGAAGGTGGACCACTATCCCAATAGTGAAAATCACAGGATTTGGTCCACTTTTGGGCAAATGTTTTTTTTTTCATTAAAGACAAAAATAAATAATTTGTAAACTTGTATAGGATCAAAATGGGGGGAGCATAATAATGGGGCTATTTGGGGGGATTCTCTATTGCACTGTTTATGTGGTGATTTGGGGGGATATTCTGCCGGATTGTTTTTTAAGGGGTGATTGGGGGGATTCTGCACACCACTTATTATCTGGGGGGGGGGTGTATTATATGGGGCCAGACACACTGCAAAAGGGCCGGTGTGACCAAAAAAGTCCCGGGCCGTTTATTAACCCCAGTCCGCCCCTGACTGTAGTTTTAAAAAGTAACAACAGTGTAACCTCTCCTTTTTATCCAAAATTAAAACAAACATTTTGGCTGGAGTTTTATGTTAGGGCACCCTACAGTCTCTAAGGGTGTGAAAAGCAAACCAAATTCTTTCATAGAGGTCAGATGTCTCTGGTATAATATCACAAAAACAAGTAGGTCAAGTCGAGTGATTGACTGACTTTTTGAGATTAAATTGTGAAACTTTACTTATGTAATATCCACCGTTCTTAGTAAATCTAATTATCTGAAAGCTTTAAGGCTGCATCTGCCAAATGTTCTCACAGCTAGCAACAGACCTAAAATATAGCACAGAATAAAAAAACCTTGGGGAATCTCCTGGCCTCTTTTAACAACTAAGTTTGTTCACACAATTTCATTAAACAATTAAAAAAATGAGATTTGAAGGTGAATCGGTGAAAGGCGAGAACAGGTGTAGTTTTCAGAAACCAGGTCACTGTTCATTAAAAGAGGCAGGCTTGCAAGGAAAGCAATTTATATGTTGTTACATTTTAAAAAGCATGCAAAGGTCAGAGCTAGAGAAAGATCATTTTAATTATGATAATGCAACCAAACGAATAATAGTAATTTATTTATTCATACTTTTTAAAGCGAGATACATGAATAATAAAGCACTGCTTGTTTTCAGGTATTAACAAACAACCAAGTAAATACCAAACAAGGTTGTCATTATTTCTGTTAGATGACTTGTTGGTTATATGCTCAGAACATTTTATTAAGTATATGTTAATCCAGTTATTAAACACATTTATTGAGTTCAGTGAACAATAACAAAATCATTTTGCATTCCTTGTCAAAACATCTGCAGCTGCAGATATTATTTAAAGAGGACCTCCAGTCAGGAAAATGTAGTAATTTGCTTCTCTAAAGCCCCCCTTTCATGATCAGTGGTGCATGCTGTTTAAGAGGGCTTAAACCTATGCAGATGTTGAGGAATAGATGCGCTCCTAGAATTATGTGGAAGCGGCCATCTTGGAGTACAAAAGAGCCCTGCTTACACATAAGCATGATTGGGGGTTGGGGAGAGCCTTTGCTAGCAGAAGCAGTTAAGCTAGGAGTTTATTAGGGTTAGCCTATCCAGCCAGAGAGATAGTTTTTAATATTTCCACACAGAATGTTAGAAGGAGATACATTTCATACCTGGCTGTATTAGCGTAGCATTGATGTAACATGGCTGCAGTGTACCTGTGCGATATTGTTTCTCCACACAGGGCCAGCTGTTAGCAGCTTGGGATTTTGCTATAAGAAACCCACACCAAACTGAGAGATATTTATCTCAGAAAAGGGATCAGCATTTATGTCATGTTACACACACTCACAAACTGAATCAATAGCGGCTGGAGGGGTTGAATGCAATTATGTATCAATCAATGTAAGTCAACAGCTTTGGCTGGTGCAAAGTGGTTTACAATGTTAATACATTTCAGGAGCTTTCTAAACAGTGATAAATCAGTACATGCCTTTTTACTTCTGGCTAGAGATAAAGCATTATTTCAAAGAGAGATTTAGGTTAATTGTGACTGTAGGATTCCTATTTTAAAAGTAGGGCTGTCAAAATTATGGCAAGATGGCCGTCCCCATGCAGTTCATTAGCATCGTCCTGCTTCCACATCATCTACACGATGATCAGCCCTCTCAAATGTCTTACAATGCTGATTGGGAGATAGCGGGTTTAGGGACGCAATTTACTAAAGTTTGAATTTTTAACTGGAGGTTCGCTATAAATTGTAAAAAAATAAATAATACAACTACTGCTTCATCTTTTACTTTTATGCATGGCTGATGACACCAGTGGATATGTTTACGCCTATTCATCTCTGCTTCGTTTAAACAAAAGTTCCAGATTTGAAAAGGTAACAAGCTTTATCTCTTTTTTGTGAAGTCTCCGATCACACACTACAAAACTATTGCAAGCTGAATCTCCTTGCGTCACAAATTGATTCTGCAGCAACCAGGGGGTTAGTTAAGCTCCGTGAAAGCTGTCACTTAAGGGTTGATTCAGCACCATGTTAGTTTTGTATTAAGTTTCATGAGGAAAATATTCAGGTGTCGGGTGCGCACCCCCATGCTTAAAGAGAGGGTGTGGTTAATCGTCTGTGGTACCAGCATGTCATCCACCAGTCCTGGCATGTGGCATGCTGCCCTTCTACCCTGTTAATTGGTATAGGGGTCCCCGGACCCCTTACCAATTCGCAAAAATGCTTACCGCTCCACATATTCTACCCTATTTTTCCTGCTGGGCTCTTCTGGGTCCTTTTAATGGGGTCTTCCTTAATGGCTCTCCTCCAATCAGTATTCATTGCCAAGCATATTAATGCCTAGCCAGCAATATATGCTGAATTATTAGATTGCTGGGTGCCTCCTCTGGGACACTTCAAACACATGTTACGTCGGTTTTGGTCTGATGTAAAAAGCAGGTGGCAGGACCATGACCAAAAAGTTCCTGGGACAGCATTAATCCTAAATACAGTCCTTGTTGGATCACATCTTTATAGCTCTTTTATTATCGCAAGCCCTCTTTTATCCTTCCTATTCTGATCTATCCCCTTTCACTTAGGTACTGAACAGTCCAGACTACTACTAACTGCCAAAACTTCCTATTATGTCAGTCTTGTTGTGTTTGGTCATCCCCACACTCTTCCATACCAAGATGTTAGCAAAATCTTGCTATGATATTTTCTCTAGAAGAAAAGAGTTTTGTTTCTGCACACATCCACCCACGCCTGGGTACTGTACACTGGCAGGCTGATTCATTACTAGCGCCAGGCAACGGGAGATGAGCGTCTGTACAACGGCGCTAAGATCGACTGATGTGGTCGCTCTGATCGGCCGTGAGTCGCTATTACAGAGCGCCTCAGTCGCTGGCCGGCATTGATGAATTTGATGTGTGAGTCGCTATAACACCAGTACAGAGCTATATGGCAGCGAACGGTAGCGACTGGTCAGTGTGAGCAACTCAAACCATATTCATCAAAAAACAGCCCAGAGCACCAGAAGCTGTGTGATTAAAGTCAGTTTTTGAACAAATATCCACTAGTAACAAAGCAAAAACATATGGAATTACATTGTTATTACATTGTGACATTAACACTTTAATACCAGACCTGTAATGACAATTCTACATAAAAAAATAAAAAAAATGTTCAGAAAATGTATTTAAATAGGCCAGGAGAGGTCACACAATTATTTGATACAAAACAAAAAAAAATTAAAAGAAAACCCTGTTTAAAGAGAAGAAAATGTCCACTGAAATGTATGGGAGAGTGACAGGTAGCGACAGGTAATACCAGGCGCTCTGAAAGCCAGAGCGCAAATCCGCAATAGGATGTCAGACATCATGTGCAATGAGAAAATCACTGTGGTGGTGAATGACTCATACAACAAGTTCCTCAATGTTTGGAACCCATGGATATAGTATATTGGGCTGAGTACTCACCAAACTGACCCGTCCCTCCCAATCTAACCAACAGACGCCCGAATGGTTCAATTCTAATACACAACCCCCTTCTTAAATAC
Organism: Gastrophryne carolinensis; assembly: GCA_027917425.1. NCBI lineage: Eukaryota > Metazoa > Chordata > Amphibia > Anura > Microhylidae > Gastrophryne > Gastrophryne carolinensis. Next base: position 223,607,682 of record CM051234.1, read on the forward strand.
TTGAGTCAGCTGACCTGGGCTCCCACATCTCCCCCCCAACCCTACCCCCCCTCTTTCCCCCCAACCCTCCTGAGATATACCCCGGACATCTATACTAGTCCAATGTTTATTCTTACAGTTAAAAGTTTGCCTAAGGGTAGCTAGGGTACTGAAAATCCCAAGTAAATACACAAATAGCTCCCAAAACTATTTTAATGAAAGTTCATAATCTCAATACATGCTGTTTCAGATTTATAATCTTCATACCCCTTTTGCTGTATATTGCTTGATATTACGAGATATTTTTGCTAGCATAATGAGATTATCTGAGCATTTTGTTGAATTATCTTTACTGTTGATCAACATTAGAGATGAGCGAACTTCTTGAAAGTTCGATTCGGGCGATTCGCCGAATTTCCCCAAGAAATTCGGGTTCGCCCGAATCGAACTTTCACGAATCGCTCATCTGAAAAAAAAAATGCCGGCATGGTGGGAGCGGGCAGGCCGGCTACGCTGTCAGTGGGCCGTCGCCGGCCCGCTAACAGCGCAGCCGGCCTGCCCGCTCCCACCATGCCGGCATTTTTTTTTTAAGCAAAAATGCCGGCATGGTGGGAGCGGGCAGGCCGGCTACGCTGTCAGCGGGCGGCGGAAGCCGACCATGCAGGTAGGTGTTTGCTTTTTAAACAAATGCCGGCATGGTGGGAGCGGGCAGGCCGGCTGCGCTGTCAGCGGCTGCGCTGTCCTTTATGGTGGGGTATGTTTGTATAGAGGGAGCTGACGTCTGCAGTGGCCATAATGTATTCTGGATGGGATTTGAATTTGTCCAGATATCCAAAACGAATTATTTAAAAAAGAGACAAGATGGATTTTTGATCTAAATTCGTTAGAGCCTACTGGACTGAATATTGAAATAGACCTGAACTGTTTTCTTGAAAACAAATAAATCATCATTCCCTTTTACTAACACAGTCTCCCGCATCAGGTCCACTTCCAATCTGCATCTTTATACATATACATTAACCTTTCATTTATTTTATTCAGACCTGCAAAGTACCATTCAATTACTTTATTAGTTTATACATTTACATACATATACTTCGATATATTTACCGTCTTCTATTTATTTATTTGTTCCTATTAAGACTTCACTCTTTTACTTAACTGTCCTATTAATTAATGCTCTCTACCCATCCCCATTCTTAGCTTAATTGTGTTTTTATTATAACTATTAATACTTCGCATCCTCTTTATTTAACTAAATACTTTCTCGCATCTATATATTCATTATTTCATATTTATTTTAACCAACATTCATTGATAATACTCTATTTAGAATTTTTATGGATACTTTTATTTTACTTGACATTGTAATTTTTTACATAAATATTCCCTACATATATACGTATCTTTTATTTACATGCAACATCATTTATTTTGCAAAGAAACTGCCCTTTCTTCTTTGTCATGCCTTCAGCTTATAAACAGCGCAGCGAGCTCAGAGAAGACAAGCAGGTGCATATTCAATGAACCACACTTGAAAACTACATCACCCAGAATCCTCTCTGCCCGCCACCACTATAAAAGGGAATGAGCTGTGCAGGCACACCAGGGACCTTGAAAACGTTAAACAACGAAACGCGCGTCGGACCCCGCCAGAAGCCGCAGCAGCACACTTAATTGGTGAAGACACTACAGTAGCAGCACGGAACGAACCTTCCCTGACCCGGACCGCTCCAGCAGCTGCTTCAACATCGGTAACCAGTACAGAGTACCCCTTTCTTACCGCAATACGGCATGGACTCAGCCGCATCTACCTTCTAAAGGACGCTACACTGCATTCACAGAGAAGCACAGCGCTTTTCATTAGCGCCATTGAGGACTCTTTTACAGCGAGGAGTAACCCTCTAGGCAGCACTAAGCACGGACTGCCTGACCCCCTATTTTAACTCCTACCCTTTTGGATTTACCCCCCCATTTTTCCTATTAATAAAGCTTTGGATTTATTTTATCCGACTGGAATTTATTAAAGAAGCAACCAACCTCCAGACGCTCCACAAGCAGTGCAACGTTTCATCACTCAGCGCATCACACTCAGTGGCCCAGGGCAGGTCTTGCACCCCCGGGCCAGGCGGGTAAGTGTCTCAACATACTTTCCTGAGCCAATACTTTGCAATTTTGTGCCAAACTGGCAGCAACCTTTGTTCATCAACAATCTTGCAGCCTATATTAATTGTTTGCATTAGAAGAAGAGAAGGAGGAATCACATACTCATTGAGATACCTGTGGAAAAGTGTGAGAGGGAAAAACCAAGGTCTACACCCTAGGTGAACCCCCCTCAAGCACACCAAAACCCTTTAACCTATGGTATATATATATATATATATATATATATATATATATGAAGTAACATACTATACTGGGCCGGTATGACCAAATAAGTTCATACATATAACTTTAGAAAATATTTATTATATATCTATTTCTTTATTATTACAAGATTTGCTATTTTATACTAAAAGCAATGTATTTTAAATCAGTTAATTTCCTTTTAACTAAGCTCTAGAAAGATTAGCAAGTGGATAGCAGTATTGGAAGGGCTTGTCATTAGACCATTAATGGGAATTGTTAGGGCGAGCGCTGCGTCTTCCCCGCGCAGCGCCCCCCTCCGTGCCTCTCCTCGGGCGAGCGCTGCGTCCCCTTCCTGCAGCGCTCCCCGCTCTACCGCCATCTGGGCGTCCGCTGCTGGCCCCCCAGGCTGCGTTTTCCCCTTACCTGGTCCCCGCGCTACCTCCTCTGACCGGCATGGCCGCCGGCTTCCTCCTACTGCTGCAGTTCCGCCTTCCGTGCGCGCACGTCCCCGGCCACTAGGGGGCGCGCGCGTCAACCTTCACAGATTTAAAGGACCAAGGTCCTGATTATTGGTGTCTGCCATCCAATCCCTTTTCGGCTCTTCCCATAAATTGAACCCTGCCTTCCTTCCTGTGCCGGATCTTCGGTGTTCTTCCGTGAATGACAGTCGCTGTATTGCTTGATTCCTCGTGTATGACCTCGGCTCTCCCATTGACCTTCGAACCTGTGCTGCCCGTCCCGACCTCGGCTTGTTTCTCCGCTATTGAACCTGTGCTGCCCGTCCCGACCTCGGCTTGTTTCTCCGCTATTGAACCCGCGCTGCCAGTCCTGACCTCGGCCTTCTCCTTCGACCACTGTTTGTCTCTACTGCACGTCACCTCAGCAGTTTGTGGAACTGTGCCGCTGTTGGGGGGTAGCGACCTGGGAGTCACCTGCCGCACAAGACCATCCCGCCTTGCGGTGGGCTCTGGTGAAAACCAGTGGCTCCTTAGACTCCGCTCCCCTGACGCGGTATCTGCCAAACAGTTCTGCAGATCCCGCGGGTCCACTTCTTCGCACGTTCAACCCGGTGCGTAACAGTAAGATCCGGCCATGGATCCCGCTGAGGTGCCCTTGCCGGAGACTTCCGAACTCCCAGCGCTGGTGGCTTTGCAGTCCCGGCAGATTAATCAGCTTACCGCTATGATGCAGCAACTCTTGACCCAGCAGCAGTCGCCTTCTCCACCGCCACCGGTGCAGCCACCGCAGTCTCCAGCAGCTTCCTCATCCAGAATCCGCCTCTCCTTGCCAGCAAAATATGAGGGGGACGCGAAGTTGTGCAGAGGCTTTCTAGCCCAGTGCTCTATGCACCTGGAATTATTGTTCGATCAATTCCCCACCGAACGCTCTAAAGTGGCCTTCATCATTAGTCTGCTCTCCGGAAAAGCCTTGGCTTGGGCCACTCCCTTGTGGGACCGTAATGATCCTCTCACCTTCACCGTCCAGGCCTTTGTTACTGAATTCCGTCAGGTTTTTGAAGAACCCGCTCGAGCCTCATCTGCCGAGTCCGCTCTATTGAATTTAACGCAAGGCGATCTTTCTGTTGGTGAATATGCCATTCGATTCCGTACTTTGGCCTCCGAGTTAGCATGGAATAATGAGGCTCTCTGCGCTTGTTTTAAGAAAGGTCTCTCTAGCAAGATCAAGGATGTTCTAGCGGCCCGAGAGATTCCTGACTCCCTTTCTGAACTCATACATCTCGTCACCCGCATTGACATACGCTTTGCTGAGAGGCGTGAAGAACTTCGCCTGGAGAGAGATTCTCAACGCGACAGGAGGATGTTTCGTTTGGCTCCTACCTTTCAGAAACCTTTGTCAGTACCATCATCTCCAGAGGTGGAAGCCATGCAAGTCGGCCGCTCTCGCCTAACCCCCGTGGAGAGGTCTCGCAGGAGGAATGAAAATCTCTGTCTGTATTGCGCCAGTCCTGATCATTTTCTAAGAGATTGCCCCATTCGTCCTTCTCGACTGGGAAACGGGCGCACCTAGACTCGTTGGGAGAGGCGTCTCTGGGTGTGTGTGCTTCCTCTCCAAGATTTACCGTACCTGCACAGCTTTGTCTCTCATCTGCCTCTGTGCTTAATTTGCCGGTCTTCCTGGATTCTGGTTCGGCGGGCAATTTCATAGAGGCCTCCCTGATCAAGAAACACGACATAGCAGTTAACCGCTTGGCCAAACCGTTATTCATCGCCTCAGTTAATGGAGATAGACTGAATTGTATGGTGCAGTACCGTACCAAGCCTTTGCTCCTTAAGATTGGCCTCTTTCACCAGGAATACTTGGAACTCTTTGTGTTACCCCATTGTACTTCCCCAATCCTATTGGGTCTTCCTTGGCTTCAACTCCATAATCCTACCCTAGACTGGGTCACAGGGGACATCAAGGCGTGGGGTACAACCTGCCTAAAGAAATGCTTGAAAGCCTTACCAGTTCGAACCGATCATCCTACCACATCTCTACTGGGCCTACCCGAAGTTTACCGGGCCTACGCTGACGTCTTCTGTAAGAAGCAAGCTGAGATCCTTCCGCCACATCGCCCTTATGATTGCCCGATCGATCTCCTGCCTGGAACCACTCCTCCTCGTGGCCGTATCTACCCACTGTCCGTCCCCGAAACTCAAGCAATGGCTACTTACATACAAGAAAATCTGCAGAGGGGCTTCATCCGGAAATCCTCTTCTCCCGCCGGGGCAGGCTTTTTTTTTGTACAGAAAAAAGACGGTTCTCTCCGACCCTGTATTGACTATCGGGGTCTTAACAAGATCACGGTAAAGAACCGATACCCCTTACCTTTAATTCCAGAACTCTTCGACCGTCTTCGTGGCTCCAGGATCTTTTCCAAACTAGATCTTCGAGGAGCCTACAATCTGATCCGCATCCGCAAGGGAGACGAATGGAAGACTGCCTTTAATACCCGTGACGGTCATTTCGAGTATTTGGTGATGCCCTTCGGGCTTTGTAATGCTCCTGCCGTATTTCAAGAGTTCGTCAATGACATCTTCCGGGACTTGTTGTACTCCTGTGTCGTGGTCTATTTAGATGATATCCTCATCTTCTCTTCTTCCCTCGAAGAGCATCACCGGCACGTTCGTCTGGTACTATCCCGCCTTCGGCAGCATCGCCTTTATGCCAAATTAGAAAAGTGTCTCTTTCACCAGACCGCTCTGCCTTTTTTGGGTTATACTGTTTCAGCCCAAGGACTACAAATGGACCCTAGCAAATTGAGAGCGGTATTAGACTGGCCTCGGCCAGTTGGTCTGCGTTCCATTCAACGATTTCTGGGCTTCGCCAACTACTACCGTCAATTCATACCCCATTTTTCCACTATCGTGGCCCCCATTGTGGCTCTCACCAAAAAGGGAGCCAACCCCAAGTCATGGCCTCCACAGGCGGAGGCAGCCTTTTTAACATTGAAAAAGACATTCTCTATGGCCCCGGTGCTCTCCAGACCAGACCCTTCTCGTCCCTTTTCTCTGGAGGTTGACGCTTCTTCCATTGGAGCAGGAGCTGTACTCACACAGAGGTCTCCATCAGGGAAAAATCATACTTGTGGGTTCTTTTCTAGGACCTTTTCTTCCGCGGAGCAAAATTATTCTATTGGGGATCGTGAACTCCTGGCTATCAAATTAGCTCTTGAAGAGTGGAGACATCTTCTAGAAGGGTCGCTTCACCCCATATCTTTTTTTACCGACCATAAGAACCTTTTGTATCTACAAACTGCTCAGCGCTTGAATCCTCGCCAAGCTCGTTGGTCACTATTCTTCGCGCGGTTTAATTTCCGCATTCACTTTCGGCCTGCCTCTAAGAACATCAGGGCAGATGCTCTGTCTCGCTCCTCGGACTTCACTGACGTGGATACTGCTCCTCAGTTCATTATATCCCCTGATCATTTGATTCATTCTGCTCCTGCCTCCCTAATGCAGGCTCCGCCTGGGAAGACCTTTGTCCCGGTTCGTCGACGCCTCCAAATATTAAAATGGGGTCATGCTTCCCGTATTGCCGGGCATGCTGGTATCAAGAAGTCTAACGCAATTATTGCCAGATATTATTGGTGGCCCTCCATTGAGAAGGATGTGACAGAATTCGTGCAAGCTTGTACCACCTGTGCACGTAATAAAACCCCTCGCCTAAGACCGGCGGGCCTTCTTCATCCTCTTCCTATTCCTGAAATCCCTTGGTCACACATCGCTATGGACTTTATCACGGATCTTCCTCCATCTCAAGGCAATACAGTGATCTGGGTTGTTGTGGATCGTTTTTCAAAAATGGCGCACTTCGTTCCGCTACCAGGACTCCCATCCGCTCCTCTGTTGGCTAAAAACTTTTTTAAGCATATTTTTCGGCTCCATGGACTTCCTTCCCACATTGTCTCCGACAGGGGAGTTCAGTTTGTTTCAAAATTCTGGAGGGCTCTCTGTACTCAGTTAAAAGTGAAATTAGATTTTTCCTCGGCTTACCACCCCCAGTCCAACGGCCAAGTGGAGAGGGTCAATCAGGTTCTAGGACAATATCTACGTCACTTCATTTCGGCCCGACAAGACGACTGGGTCGATCTCTTGCCATGGGCGGAGTTCTCTTATAATTTCAAAGATTCTGAAGCCACAAAGAAATCTCCATTTTTCATTGTTTATGGCCGCCAACCTTTGCCTCCTCTACCCTTACCCACACAGTCGGGGGTACCCGCCGTGGATGACTTAACACAGTTTTTTTCCTCTATCTGGCGTGAAACACGACATTCTCTTGTTCTAGCCTCTACCCGCATGAAGAACAGCGCTAATAAAAGAAGGAGAATCGCTCCTGTTTTCTTTCCTGGAGATAAAGTTTGGCTTTCAGCCAAGTACATTCGTTTCAAGATACCCAGTTATAAATTGGGTCCTCGCTATTTAGGGCCGTACAGGATCAAGCAACAAATTAATCCGGTCTGTTACAAACTTCATCTACCAGCCTCCTTACGTATTCCCAACTCTTTTCATGTTTCATTATTAAAACCTCTGACGACTAATCGATTCTCTTCTAAAACGTTGGAGCCACTTCCGGTCGCGGGTACCGAAGATGCCTTCTCGGTGAGAGAGATTCTGGCTTCCAAAACATCCAGAGGGAGACGATACTTTCTAGTGGATTGGGAGAATTGCGGTCCAGAAGAGAGGTCCTGGGAGCCTGAGGAGAATATCCTCGATCGGAGCCTTATTTCAAACTTCCTCGGTCCCAAAAAGAGGGGGAGACCTAAGGGGGGGGGTACTGTTAGGGCGAGCGCTGCGTCTTCCCCGCGCAGCGCCCCCCTCCGTGCCTCTCCTCGGGCGAGCGCTGCGTCCCCTTCCTGCAGCGCTCCCCGCTCTACCGCCATCTGGGCGTCCGCTGCTGGCCCCCCAGGCTGCGTTTTCCCCTTACCTGGTCCCCGCGCTTCCTCCTCTGACCGGCATGGCCGCCGGCTTCCTCCTACTGCTGCAGTTCCGCCTTCCGTGCGCGCACGTCCCCGGCCACTAGGGGGCGCGCGCGTCAACCTTCACAGATTTAAAGGGCCAAGGTCCTGATTATTGGTGTCTGCCATCCAATCCCTTTTCGGCTCTTCCCATAAATTGAACCCTGCCTTCCTTCCTGTGCCGGATCTTCGGTGTTCTTCCGTGAATGACAGTCGCTGTATTGCTTGATTTCTCGTGTATGACCTCGGCTCTCCCATTGACCTTCGAACCTGTGCTGCCCATCCCGACCTCGGCTTGTTTCTCCGCTATTGAACCTGTGCTGCCCGTCCCGACCTCGGCTTGTTTCTCCGCTATTGAACCCGCGCTGCCAGTCCTGACCTCGGCCTTCTCCTTCGACCACTGTTTGTCTCTACTGCACGTCACCTCAGCAGTTTGTGGAACTGTGCCGCTGTTGGGGGGTAGCGACCTGGGAGTCACCTGCCGCACAAGACCATCCCGCCTTGCGGTGGGCTCTGGTGAAAACCAGTGGCTCCTTAGACTCCGCTCCCCTGACGCGGTATCTGCCAAACAGTTCTGCAGATCCCGCGGGTCCACTTCTTCGCACGTTCAACCCGGTGCGTAACAGGAATCTAACAATACCAAAAACATGTGTGAATATTTATGGCTAATGAATGGCTTAACAATGTCTAGACTCTAATGTTAATGAGGAATCATTGTGCTTTGCTATGTTTGCTTTACTATATGAAATCCTTTTCTAATAGGCTTCTTAAGCAGAGTTACTTTTCTCTAATGTGGACTTTTCAAGAGAGAGATATTTTTCTTTTTATATAATATATTGTTTTTTTCACCTCATCTAAACTGGAATATGGTTTACAAGACATGTATTTGTGTGGATTCTCTGACTACTAATTGGAGTATAGTGTATGACAGTAAAAGGTGAAACAGGTCAACCACTTTGTGCTTCACATACAAGCGTGTCTTCAGAACAACTTCTGTCATTTTTCATTTTTTAGCAATATGTACAGTAAATGTTTGGTTATTATAAGCTACATAATACTTGTATGTATGCGTCATTTTTCAAGCAAACTTGCATCCTGGTGATTGGTCCACTGAGAGTCAGCTAGAGTGTGAGCACTTACTGTTGCAGGGACAGCAATATTACCTTGGTGGAGGTGTTTCACAGGAGCCCCCTAGTCAGTGACACACTGTGACATTAGGGACCTTTCAGAAAAGCACTGCCTATCAGGTATGGAAGCATGTTCTGTGTGAATGAGCTGGGGGGTGAACAGACTGGGGGCTGCATTTACAGGGCAACAATCACTAGAGATACTGCTACTTCTAACAAGCCAGAAGATGCTTGTAACAGACTAGGAAGACCCCAGGTGATCTGCAATTTGGAATTAAGAAAGGAGAATTAGGCAGCTTGTATCTATTTTTTAAACTGTATGAATTTGTTGATTGGGGGTAGGGTGTAGACTTTAATCTATTTTTACACTACCTGTGATCTCTTACGGAGCTCAAAGAAATTCTTGTATCAGGGCAGAGAGTAGATGATAATAAATGATCTGCTCAATGTGTTTGCAGGTAGTTTGCTGATAGTCATTCTGATTTACCGGTTTCCACTCCTGAGTCCTGGGCTTGCAGCAGAGTATCATGGTTGATGGGCATACTTCAAGGGGGGTGTTCAGATTTGGGTCTCTCCTGGAATAGCACCAGTTCCACAGAATTTCTAGAGGCCAGCCGTAAAGCATCAAAGCCCATTTGCTTGGCGCTTTGGCCTGGTATATTTTCGCGTTGGGGACTGTATTGTTCTTTATCCTTGCAGTGCCAAAACTGTCACAGGGCAGGTTTGGCACTGCATAAAAGTTACCCAGACATTGCATGCTATCATTCAAATGCTAGCTGAAAATGAAAAGTCCAGATGCAACCCAAAAATGCACTAGGTCAGGGGTTCCCAATTTTTTTCCGGCAAGTAGCCTTTTCATTTTTTGATTCAATAAAGTACCACCTGTGTTGTCAGTTACATAAACCCTTAAAAACATACAAAACACAATTTTAAAGTGAATGAAGCACACAAAAAAATTGTACAGTTTTTATTTACTTTTATTCATGGTGCAAACCATGCTTGAGTTGCAGATGTCAGCAGATCAGGTTGGGGTACAGATGCAGAACAAGTCTGCAGCTTTGTTGAGTACCACCTGTGAGCACCTCAAGTACCACCAGTGGTACTAGTGCCACCTGCACTAGGTGATTTCACAACCTCAAAGGTTTGTTTTTTAACAGGTTCATGTATGTCCAGAGTATGCAGACATTTTACATATATATTTTACATATAACCTATAATTTTCTAATGTTGTATTCCAAATTGTTAAATTAGTATAATCACATTAGCAGGCAATGGCAATAATAATAACAAGGAGCTCACCTAAAGCCTTTCTCACGTGCCACTCCTCCATTTCCTGCAGTGCACTGTAGATGTTATAGCATGTGTCCAATGTTTCTTCCCTGCTTTATTTTCCATTTCTGCATGGCCAGGTACAAATGTGGATGCAAGGCTGTGTCTTTCCCTCAGGGGATATGATCAAGACTATAAAATGTGTGAAAAGATTGAATAAGGTTCAGGGGGGGTTTTAAGAAGAAATGTAATGATAGAACAAGGGAGCACAAGCTGAAGCAAGTTAGAGAGAAGATCAGGAGCAATGTCAGAAAATATTTTTTAAAGAATGTTAGACACTTGTAACAAACCTTCATCAAAGTTAGTTAGAAAATCAAGTGAATGTAAGCATACCTAGTATAAGCATACATCTATCCAAATATAAAGGGCAGATTAGATAAACCATATAGTATCCTGCAGCAGTCAACCTTCAACCTTCTATGTTCCTAAAAATAGATCACTCCTAAATGGAACTGTGATGTCCAGAAAAACACATTGCTATGTTTTGTATGACCTAGACCAGTGATTTTCAACCGGTGTGACACATGGTCAGGTGTGCCGCGGGGAAAGTTCCCCAAACTAAGGTGCCCCCTGTTCCCCGGGCAATGCGCAGCGATGTGGCTTCCGCACTAGGAAGTAACGCTCAGGCTAAACAAGTCTCAGCCAATGCCTGGGCGTCTGGCAGAATGGGCGGCACAGTTACTGCCCAGTTAGGAGTGGAGCTGGAGGCGTGGTTAAGTCAGCGAGGCGCAGTGTGCCCCCGGCCCCACAGCCGGATGATACATATGTCTCTGTACGCCCCCCCCATCAGGCTCCGCTTTGAACTGCCGGCTCGCCCGCCCACCCCGTTGGTGAAACTGCCAGCGCGGCCCGATTCACAGCACATGACAGCAGGCCGTCTGGCTCCGCCCACCTGCTGTGTTGTCATAGTCTTCCCTGCGCGGGAGAGGAGACTTGCTCGCTTTCTCTTTTCACTCCAGTTCTGCAAGTAAAGGGTTCTGCAAGTAAAGGTAATGGAGGGGTGGGCAGAGATTCAGGGAACCGGGACTGTCACTTGGCATAATGGAGTGGGAAGAGAGTTCCCGGACTTTGCAGCTTTTATAAAAATTAGATGATGATGATGATAAAGTTTTGGGGGGAGGGGCATATTGTGTTGTATTTGTGTGCATGAATGTTGATAGGTGGTCGGTACTTGACACTGGAGGAGCAGGGCGGGAGGGAAACACTGATCCAAATGTGACTTATTTTTTAAAGAGGAATGCCTCTCCTTGGGGCATCCTGAATTGGAATTCCCCCGCTGTGTAAACCCCCCCAGAAGCCCTTTTCACTCACCTTGTCCTGGAGCCCTCACCGTGTCTTTGCACTGTGGCTGCATCCCGGCTCACCTTTAGCCGTGTGCATGCCCAGCCTTGTAGGCAGGTAGGCGAGTAAATGTTGCGGGATACACACAGCTGGGCATCCCAATTCTGGATGCCCCCACTGAGAGAAACAACACCCTGAGAAGTGAAAATCAGGCGTGCTGTTCTTCTTTAAAGCAGAACAAAACACTGAGAGGCTGGCCCTGAAATCTAAAAGCAAATCGCCCATAACAAAGCTATTTTGATATTGCTGCCATTTTCAACCACATATCTATGTGAGCTGGGCTTCTCAAGCTTGACTGCGATAAAAACTAAAAACAGGGAGAGACTGAGAACTGTTGAGGAAGAGCTTCGTGTGTGTCTTTCCACCATTCCTGCCAGGATATCCCTTTTGTGTTCATCGAAACAGGCCCAGGTTTCACACTGAGTGGTAAGAAATACATTTAGAATCTATATTATTAACTATATGTATAGTATGTACTGTTTTAGTGTCATTTTGTGCCATTTTGGTTGGTGGTGTGCCGCGGGATTTTTTAAGTATAAAAAGTGTGCCACGGCTTAAAAAAGGTTGAAAATCACTGCCCTAGACAATGCTGCTGCCTTTACTTATTCCAGCTTTCCTATGGAGCAGTATCCCTGGTTGGTTTTGGCTTAATTTTTGCTACATTACTTTGCATGTGAAATTGGACATACACTTTGTACCTGCCAATTAAGCGTTCAAGGCTTGCATTGTTCTTCTGCTATACATTATCTTTCATCTATATACAAAAAGGTGTCACACAGATGCCTGGTATATATACAGCTGTTGCCCACATGCCAATAATAGGACTGAGCGGCGTGCAGGTGTTGTACACGGATTCTTTAGGATTCTGAGGGACATTGGGTATGGAGCTGTGTCAGTACACACTCAGTTCAATTTTCTCCTTCGGCAACTTATTCCACACAACTCTGATCAGCAATTTCAGGTTAAACAAAGACAGTCCCTACATCCACGGTCACACTAGGGGCTGGGACTATACAACTTTCAGTACCTTTCTGATGGTCTTCAGTGTACTGCTCCTGGATCCTTCTGTTCTACTGGCTTGCCCGGATCTTCAGCTTCACTTTCTCTGTGTGTATTCATTTCCACAAAAGGTGCTCTCGATTACACATTCTCTCTCTGGTTGCTTCACTAAGCTTTGTACTTGCCCCATTGGGTTAGGCTGACTCATGTGCACTGTACTGGTGCATTCACTACACACTCTACTCTATAAACTGGCTATTCCAGGAAGTAGCAGAGCTATTTATCACCTCTGTTTACCCAGACTGCATTGGGCCTCTCCTCCACAGCTTCTGCTTAAAAACTGTGTAGCCACTGCCCCTTATTTTACCGTTTAATGTACAGAGATGTTTGTAATGTTTTATGCACCCCTATTTTCAACTGGGCCACACTGGGAATATTTCTGTTTAGAGTGAATGTATGCTGTGAAGATATCATTGGAAAGCATAGGAAATGTCATGGGAAAAATATGAGAATGCTGTGATACTTTTGTCCTAGTTTTCAATGGTTGTATAGCAGTTTTATCTGAATATTTAGCTGTCAATGGCTTTGGAAACCTTTGTTTGCAGTTGTGATGGGACATGAGGGACACTTAACCAACAAAGTTTCCTGAAAAGACAGTACAGGTAATGACAATGATGAGTTAAAAAGGAGTTCACATGAAGCATGTCCCATGCGCTTCTCCTCCATTTTCTGCTGCATAGTATAGATGCTATAGTAGGTCCACAAAGCTTGTCCCTTTCCACTCTATTACTTCATGCAGAAATGTTGTTACATGGCAGCCCCTGTCCCTTAGAGCTCCCAGCATGAGCGAGCCATGCTTTCATCACACTCATAGCTCTGAGGGACAGGGGTCCTTTCCCTTTTCCTCAGGGAGGGTCCCCTCTGGTTTAGAACCCAGTACAGTATGTACAGCACACTGCACGTGGGACAGGATTCAGGTGAGCTCCTTGCAGGCAGCCTTCTTATTGCTATTGGCTGGACTGTCCCTTAAACAACAATAGGCAACCAGCAATAGGCATCTTGAAGGTTGTCTGTTGAAGGCTGATAATAATACAAGTGGATTCCATTTATTGATATCTGATTTCACAATGCACGAGCCTCCCATTATGCAACCAAGGCCTCTTACCAGTTAACCCCAAATGTAAAAAAGACACCACACAATAAACTTTATTAATCTCAATTTAACTACACATCAGTCCAGGCAACTTCCTCTTTCTCCTCCACCAGTGCTTCTGGGATCTCCCAGCATTTTCTGCTGCTCTTCAAGGGACCCCAGAAGCTATAACAGTTTACCAGGGTCAAAAGCCAGAATGGCAACTGCCGGACTTAGCGGGTGACATGTCTTAACCCGACATATTACCTGCACCCCCATTTGGGGCATTGGGGGTGCAGAAGAACTCTTTCGGGGTGCCCTGAGCCCATATCAAAAGGTGTAAGGGCTTGTGCCTGGCAGGACTTCTATGCAATGGGTTACAAGCCTTATGCCTGTTGCCCAGTCTGATTGCCTTTTGGGAGGGCATGCAATTTAAAAAAAAAATAACATTTATATTAATAAAAAATAAAATTACAAGCCCGCTGACAGTTTCATTCACTTTAATGAACAGAGCGGTATACATTTTTTCGTTAAAAACTGGTAAAACATTTTTTTTAAATGGTCAGGCATTTTTTTGTTAGATCTAACAAAATACACAAAAAATTATTAATGCCAGAACTCACTGAAATTCCGGTGAGAAAAACATGTTCTCGTCCAATTTTCTCCCAATTTTCTCCCAAAAATTAACACGAGTTCTCGCAACCAAATGAAAAATCACACCAAAAAAACAAAAATTCTCACCCAAAGATTCTTGCAGACAAAAATAGGCTGAGAGGGAAAATGTACGAGAATGGGGTGATCCTCAGGTATCTTGGAGAAAGAAAGTTGATCCAAAAAATCATCGGCCTTTCTTTGAGAAAAACTAGATTGTTTCGTACAAATGTTTGACATATTGGTTCCAAATCAGAAACAATATCATAAGGTAGCGATACAAACAACAAAAAAACCCACAGAATCCAAAAACTTTTCAGGGCACACCACCGGGCTATATAAAACAAATCCAATTTATTACATTCAACAAGTCACCAGCTAAAACCACATGTACACAAAGGACAGATTAAAAAAAAAACATTCAAGCAGCCTCTAGGTCTTACAATCAATGATCAAAGCTACATATAAATACAATCAATATGGTACTCAACCCTTATACACAAAAAACAACAGTAAAGTTAATGGCGGCAAAAATTAGTACATTAATAATATATGAAAAGAAGCCCTCCTAAATATAAATAGCCCCTTAAGACAAAAAGGGGAATAAATACATATGTGTACAAACTCAATTACTAGTGATAAATATAAATAACACTAAAAATAGTAGTTAGCTAATGAGTGCCTATTAATATACAAAACAACATACAAAAAATAGAGTACAATAATATATACACGTGATCCTCAACAGTATCCAATGGAATCAAAACTCATACCTATGTTATTAAAGTGCATAGTGCTGTATATACATTTCCTATGGTGCCAAACCTAAATAATCATACCTAAGCAAATGTAAGAGCAAGGGCTTGTAAAAGAAATTAAAGCTTGCAGCTGAACATGACCAAAAAACTGCAAAGAAGAATAAATACCGCCATACGTGAGGTAAGAAGCTGCCTGGAGGACCCGCCGCTGCCCTAGCGATAGGTAGCACCAGCTCAGTGCGTCCGGCACTCGGCGCTCCATACCATGTTTAAAAAAAAACTACACACACAGCATCGGTGCTCTAAACCTGGGCGTTCTAGCATAGAGCGCCAGACGCTGTGTGATCAAAGTCTGTTTTTGAACACAAATACACCAGTAACAAAATGAAAACACATGGAAACATTGTTTTAACACTGTGACAATAACACTTTAGTGCTAGATCTGCACATATAATTCTGCATAAAAACATTTACATTTTTATTGCCCAAAATGCTATTTAAACACCAACAAATGAAACCCCATTGAAATGCATGGCAGAGCAACACTGAGAGAAAGATAATACATAGCGCCAGCGCTATACACTGAGCCGCCTCTAATAATACATGTGGTGCTACATGGTGCTGTTAGAGGCGCTCACCAGATTCGCTTTCTTAAGTGTGGTTTTGTGTATAGCGTCCAGGTAGGTAGCATTACCTGGTGCTAGCCGTTCTTAAATAACCCCCTAATTTATTTTACTTAGAATGTACTTAAGATGAACTAATTAAGTATGCTAAATTCCTAGAGGGTCAAAGGAAAGGGAGGGAGTAAGGGGGAGGTAGGGGGGGTAATTATGAATAAGGCCATTTTTATTTACTTAGAAGGAGGAGTAAGATAGATATTTACTACCAATAGGACAATATTCTTACGTGGGATAATAACCTTAAAAAAAAATATATACGTGCTTAACTAATATAAATAGGGTGGGCACAAGTAGTAAGTAGATAGTGAAAGAGTATTGGCCAAATCAAATCTATTTATAGAATTAAAAGTAGGGCCTCTAATGAATAATTCTAGGTATATAGGGATTTATGTATGTGAATATAAATGTATACAAGATTTTAAATCAATTACCGTATTTTTCGCCCTATAAGACTATTTTTTACAAAAGTGGGTGCGTCTTATTGGGTGAATGTAAAAAAAAACAACTAAAAAGGAAAAAGATGAAGGAGCGGAGGGCAGGGAGAGGTCAGAGTAACTGAACCCCACTCACTCTCCCTGCTCCTGCTGCTCCCGGCACCGCCGCTGCTTCTCGGGCCGGAGTGCAAACACACCCGGTCCATACAGCCAGTGGGCATCCCGCTGCATGGACTGGGTGTGTGCACGCTCGAGAAGCAGAGGCGGTGCCGGGAGCGGTGGTAGCGGGGACAATGGGCAGGGTTCAGTTACCCTGCCCTCTCCCTGCCTGCTGCTCTTTCATTGGCTGGCGTCCCAGGGTGTGCAGCGCAAGGCCAGTGGAAGAGCGGCAGGCAGGGAGAGGGCAGGGTTACTAAACCCTGCCCACTGTCCCCATTCTGGCTGCTTCCGAAACTTCTGGTATTTCTCGGCCTGCGTGTGCACACACCCAGTCCATGCAGATGGCCAAGCCCACCGGCTGCATGGACCAGGTGTGTGCGCACGCTGGCCCGAGAAATACAGATGGAGGGAATTTAGGAATGGGATGGGGATGCCACAGTGCACATGGAGAATGGGATGGGGGTTGCCACACTGCCCATGGGAATGGGATGCGGGTATGTCACTCTACTTATGGAATGGGGGAATGCCACACTGCATATGGAGAATGGGATGGGGGTATGCCACACTGCCTATGGGATGGGGGGAATGCACACTGCATATGGGGAATGGGTTGGGGGGAATGCCACACTGCATATGGCAAATGGGATGGGGGGAATGCCACACTGCCTATGGGGAATGGGATGGGGGGGTACTATACTGCGTATGGGAATGGGATGGGAGAATGCCACACTGCTTACGGGAATGGGATGGGGGAATGCCACACTGCCTATGGGAATGGGATGGTGGGAATGCCAAACTGCCTATGGGAATGGGATGAGGGGATGCCACATTTCCTATGGGATGGGTAGGTAATGCCACACTGACTTTAGGATGGGGGGAATGCCACACTACCTATGGGAATGGGATGGTGGGAATGCAAAACTGCCTATGGGAATGGGATGAGGGAATGCCACAATGCCTATGGGGGATAGGGTGGGGGGATGCCACAATGTCTGTAAAGGGGTGTTTTAGCACAACATTTCGTTTATAATATTTTGTTCTTATTTTACTCTTCCTCTTTCCTCTTGGTGCGTCTTATGAGCCGATGCATCTTATAGGATGAAAAAATACAGTAAAATACACATAGGCAAGAATATAATAAAAATAATTAATATTAAGGCATTGCAAGTCCAATCACCAGGTAACCCCAACAGCCTTGCGATGCAGCCCTTCTGATCTGGATGGGTGGTGCAGTAAGTGTGTTCATAAATAAGCTGTGTCTTTGGTAATTGTGTTAGACAGCCTTTGCAGACCTCATCCCCTGAGGCTGTAGTCACCATTCTGTTAGTGATGCAGTCTATGTATGTCAGCAGGGCCCGCCAGGACTGCGTTCCAGATTCATTCACAAGTAATGCAGGGCATAGTGGGTGAGTAAAGTACTCAGTACCCAGATGAACTGAGGAGTGCAACAAACATCTCACTAGCAGGTAAGTAGGGGAGCCTTGTGCCACCACAGTGGTTCTTATATGGGGAAAGTCCAGAAAATAGTAGGTTATGTAGCAGAGTGCTAGAAAGTTTCTAGTTAATTATTATACAATACACAAAGGCAGAGTCAAAACATAACTTGTATGGCACGGTTTTGTTATAACTTAAAAATCATCAAGAGCATGTTAATTGCTGTCATGGGAAATGTCCTCATTCAGTTAAACGCAAGAGATGATCTTTTCAGTTGACCTGATTGCTACAATAATGTGACTCTGGCTTCTGTCAGTGCCATTTAATTAGACCATCCTCACTGTTGCAATGAGTAAATCTCGATTACATTAAACTAGAACAAAATTATGTTAAATTGCCATCCCCTTAATTTAGTGTGATACAATTTTATTTCAAAGAGTTGTGCTGTGTGGATTCTGTAGCAATGGGCAAACACATGGAATCTAGCTAATAGGTTCTAATAGTCCTAGCACAAGTCATGTACAAAAATAAATTTAATGGACTTAATCTAGAAGCTAAATTACACAACATTAGAGGATACATTTCATACAGTATGTGTACGTTAAAGTTTAAAATAAAATTTAGTGAAGCATGCATGATTACAAGAACTAAACTACTTAAACTGTGTTTAAAATGAAAGGGAAAGCATAGAAACAGCTGAATACCTGCTACAATGTACTAATATATAAATCTCTTGTAATAAAAGTATAGGGCGGCTTTCAAGGTTATTTTATTAAGAGCAATAACTCAGTGCCAGGTGCCTGCACATTTATCTGTATATTTGCAAAGTGGAAATCGGCATGACTCCAGAGAGTGGCACGGCCTCGGGCTGCTGAAACAAATACATGTTCCAGCACCCAGAGCTTGTCAGAGGTTCCCTTCATTTTTCCTGCAGCCAGAGATTGAAAGGGGAGAAGACAACAACGATCACCAACAGCTGCAGGGGAAATGAGAATGGCTGCCATGACTCGGTATAAATATGCTCAATGTTTCGTTTAATGTCTTCACAGAGAGGATTTAATGTGACTGCTAAATACTGCAATTTGCTATTTTCATTGGTTTCAGCACAAACAGCAAATACAAACCCATTGTCTGCACTAGTCTTTTAGAGAAACATAATTCTCCACTAAAACGTATAACAACAAACTTCAAAGACAGGATTAGACATTTACGTTCATCCGCTAGACAGGAAATACTATCGCAAAATCCTGAAGTTAATACAGAGTTTTATAATAATTTGCTCAAATATTATTAAATAATAAATACATGTAGCTACATTTTTTTTTGCAAAATGTTGCCATTTTAAAAATATTGAGGGATCCTGTTCCACAGGGGAAGTCCATACTATGCTGTGGGATTAGAAATCCTCGTGAGCTACTGAAAACGGGGCAAGCACCTAGTTGTGGGCTGGCAAAGTCCACATCTTGGTGCTTATCTGCTTTCCAGTAGCCAGCACCACTAATTGGGTTCCTTCAGCCAGGTCAACAGGCAATAGAGAAGCGGCAGACGGGCAATGTAACTGATCCCTGACTGACTGGCTGTCCCCCTGGCCACCCCCATTAGCAATTCTCCTTGGGCGCGGACGCATCATCACGCACACACAGACACACTTGGGTCTGGACAATTAGTGGGTATGGCCTGCAGCCGGCATCCGTTGTTTCCAATGCACTCCAGCCGCAGGCCATGTCTGCCCGCCACCAGACCTGAGTGTGTGTGCATGAGGAGAAGTGGCAGCAGCTGGTGGTGGGCAGTCAGGGACCAGTTACCATGCCCACCTGCCGATCCTCCATTGCAAAAAATAATGTGAGAGAGAGCGCTGAAAAGAGCATGAGCTGCTGCCTAATATAAGAGGTCAGGTCTTATCAGACAAAGTGGGAAACAAGGCCAAAACCGCACTCAGAAATGCCTCAAGTTTGATCCTTGTTTGGGATTGGTTTAGGCGCGCTTGAAACACTTGTCAGAAATTCTGATCCGCCTGGTCAGGGTTATATGAATTATCCACGCAGGACAGATATTCTCTGATGTATTGATATATCTGCCAGGATAAACTTTAGTAAAGATGTATCGGTATATAGCTAGCAGAATATTACTTCATACATAACCATTTACATAATCCACAAAAAAAAAAAAAATTAAAAGATTATATAGATATTAGTGTAGCACAATAATATGAAAAATTGGTTTGTTTGGGCACTTACCGCCGCGGCCCGGGGGTTAGTAACCTTCCCAGGGCCTCTGATGGTGTATGTCTCTGGTAAGTGCAGAACCGCAGTATGATATTCCCTTTTGGTTGGTTGTGCTTTCAGGCGTCTGGACGTGTAGGTAATCCTTGGATGGATCGGTGGTTTGTTTTTACCTTCAAAAATACTTTTAAGTACAAGTTTTAAGGCAAAACCTTAATTATGCTGCTCTTAGAAGATCATCCTTATTTGGATCTTCCAATTTTCAATAAACACGCCTTAAAGTAAAGTGCAACTTCTTTATTGATTTAAAAGTTCAAAAGGTGAGCCATTGAACAAACTAAAATTGGAAATGGGGAGAGGATCGGGGTCATTGAAGGAGTGTAAGCTCCAATAGTCCTCCAATTAAAAATGCTCTGTTGCGCTCGCTATGGGTAAGTGGGTGGCGCTTACAGAGGCTGGGGAGATAAAGCTATCTAAGAAAGTCCACTCTTACTCTGTTGTCTGTAATATAAACAAAATCCTCTAGTGTCCGTAGTTCATGGTATCCGCTGTGTCAGGTTTAAAATAGAGTCACAGACTGCATAGGTGACGAGGTTAAAAGTTGGAGCGGTGACTTCTTGTCCCGCTCTGTAACCGACGCGCCTTTCGGCGATGAGCCGTCCTCAGGGTGTCCTCCATTGTCTGCCATCCTAGTGGGGAGGGGAGGAGATTATGCTGCCTGGTGGGAGGATCCACACACTGCCTATAATGGCGGAATTGGGGGGGATTCTGCCACTCTGCTTATAATGGGGGAATCGGGGGGATTCTGTACACTGAGTATTATGGGTTGATTGGGTGGATTCTGTACACTGCTTGTTATGGAGTAAATGGGGGGAGAGGTGCAAAGGCTGCCTGTTATAGGGTGATTGGGAGGGGATTCTGCACACTTCCTGTTATGAGGTGATTGGGATGGGGTTATTTTAGCACACCATTTGGTTCAATTTTTTATTTCCTATTTGCCTCCTCTAAACCCTAGATGCGCCATATAAGTGTGAAAAATCTGGTAATCGAAAGTTATATATATATCCTTTCTAGAGATGTGCAAACTTAAAAGTTCAGTTCAGGCGGTTCGCTGAATTTCCCTAAGAAATTTGGGCTCATCCAAACCAAACTTTTAACAGATTCCCCTCGATTCAAAGAGCAAAAGTTAATTGATTTCGGATCGAGAATCGTAAGTTTGGGTGGGTGTTAGTCATTTTTTCCTGTTTTTTTGGCCATTTCCGACTCGCACGAGCCTACGTACGAATGCGTATATGCTCTTACGATCATCGCAAGTTCGTTCCTAAATTTTAGGATCAAAACGTAAAACTTAGGATCAAATCCTAAAACTTAGGATCAAAACGTAAAACTTAGGATAATCGGATGTGTTTAGGTGTGATTCAGAGAGCAGTTTTCCAACCTCTAAATACGTTTTAAAAGAAAGCCACTGCCGACACCTTTTAGCAGTCGGATTGCTGTTCTTGAACAGGTTTTTTGGCTATGTGGAGGAGTCTGCGCGTCTTGAGCTCCAATGAACTGCATGTATCAGCATGGCCGAGGCCATAAATTGTATGGCAATGCATACCTGATTCATGTATGCCTTATAAAAGCATTTTAATGTGGACCTTAATTAGTCCTTTGCATGTAAACCTTTATTTTGCAATATATTTGCGTTAATTAAAGAAACTTATGTCCTTTGTTATTTATTTTTAAATTGATGTACTAGAATAATATTTTTAGATTGCATTTATTGGGGTAGTTGTTTACCTTTGCTTTGTTTAATTATTTAAGCACATCTTTGGTCAGATGCATCACACTTACTGAGGAGAGGAGAGCGGGATAAAGTGCAGGATGTGGGTTACTGCTGTATTTTGCACAGACACAGCAGAGCTGGAGGCACGGAAAGGTCAGAAATCAAAGAATGCAGAGCAACACAGTCACAAGGCCCTTTCTGTTTGCAGGCTGCCCGATAATACCTGACCCGCCATCTTGGCTGTTTCTAGACTCATAACATGCAGAAGTTGCTGGGTGTTTTTTTTATATTTGAGAGCAATCTGTATGTAGAGGGTGTGGGTAACCACACACAAAATTTTAAGTTGTACCATTTGAAGCCAAAATATTAAAATTAAATCCACAAGTAAAAAATGCAAGTTAACTAAAAATTAAACAAAGTAAGATTTACTTATGCAAATGCATTCATTAATGGTTGGTTACTACAAAATGAATGAAATAAAGAAAAATAAGACCAAATATTTAGAATGCACTTTAAGTTTGTAGTGCGCAGCCGCAAGATCAGAAGGATTTACGTCCAGACAAAAAAGGAAAAAGGGCAAAACCAATGTTGCAACCTGAGAAATGAAACGGAAAATTCAGGATGGAAACTGACATAGGTCTGATTCCCGAACTGCCATACGAACGGACGTAAATTTTAGGATAGAAACGTATTTGCTTATAGAATCACTCGCAAGTTCATACGAACGCACGAGCGGACGGGAAAAATAGGATGATCGGCACCAAAATCCAAGCTGTTACATGTTTCTTTGAATCGACCCTATTGTGCATTGCCCCCATCCTTCTGTCTGTCATATGCCGCTCTCCACAGAAATTCACTAGCCCCGGCTTGGCTCCCGGCATCTCACTCGCTAACAAGGCAATTATAGGGGGAATGAACTGATGTCAGTTCCCTCTGCATCTATGCAGCAGGGAGTGAATTGTCAGAAGCCAGAGAGATAGGTGGAAGCTGGGGGCGTTTTCACTGATCTCTGTGGCTGTCAGTGACAGCAGCAGTGGATGGGACGGGACAATAATGATGGATTAGATGGATCAGAGGTAAGTATGGGGGAAAGAAACATTTTATCCATGTGTGGTGTGTTTTTTTATTTAACTTTTTGTGAACTGGCAAAGGGTCCTTGAGAGTTCACAGGGCAAGAGAGGCTGTCAAGTCACCTGCCAGCAAGCAGGTGTCATGCCATATCCCCCCCCCCCCCATTACCTGTCTCCCCAAAGCTTGGGAGCAGAAGAGCCCGCACCCTGTGGGCTATGCAAGATAGTTGCCTTGGTCTACCTGTCTCTATAGCTGGTGCCAGGTTTTACTGGATAGGGGGACCCCAGTTTTTTTTTCTTTAAGGGTTTAACCAAGACTAAGGTTACCAGCCCGCTTCTGATACTCTGCTCTTCGCCGCAGGGAGGGGCTAGATATAGAGGCAGAGTGAACTGCTACCCCTATAAATGCCCCTCCCTGTGGCGGCAAGCAAGATGCCGGGTGCCCAGTCAGGGCTTCTAGATTGCTGCAGAGGGTTGCACAAGACAGACCAGGGTAAGACGACACAGCCAGAGAGCAGGTGAGTTTTTACTTTTTTATTTAACTAGTTCGAATAATACAGATTTGTGGCTAAATGAATTTTCACTGAAATTCTGACTAAACTCTGGTTCTAGGAGTCTGGTTCACTCATCTCTAATCCTTTCCTTTCTAAAGCCACCCTCTATTTCCCCACCCTTACCATCCATGTCAAATCACCCTACAACCTGTTGCAGCCTCATCCTCCACCTTTCCTTCTTTGACAAATGTCCTACCTTTCCAGTACCCCCATTAGACCTGCGGATGCCCCACTTCCTCTACCCAGGAAACAGGGACACAATTCTGATGCGTAACACTGGGCAATTTCCAGGAGATTCATCTAACCCCACTCATCGGCCTCTGACACACAACCCTTACCTGATCGCACTTCACAGCCGCCGATTATCAACACTCAACTGATCCTACTTCCCATCTACAGACACATAACCCTCAACTGACCCCACTGCCCAGCCAGCAACCCACTACCTTCACCTGACACAAATTCCCAGATGTTGACCCACAATCTTCACCTGAACCCACTTCCCAGCCGCAGGCCCACAACCCTCACTTTACCCCACTTCCCAGTTGCTGACCCAAAACCCTTTTCTGACCGCACTTTCCATCCACCAACCCTTAACTGACCCAACTCCCCAGGCACAGGTCCATGACATGCATATGACCCCACTTTACAGCCACTGACTGACAACCCTTAACTGCACCATACACACACACACACACACACACACACACACACACACACACACACACACACACACTAATTCAAACTAGGAAACTTTTCTGCTGTTGCTAGAAGAGCAAAACGCTAGCTTGCCCACAATATCCAGGATACATTTGCTGGTTGCTCCTCTCAGTGGTCAGTTGGCTGCATTCACTTCAGTGATTAAAACCCAGCGGATTCTGCTATTCAGTGAATAAACTGTGCCCCACACAGCATCACCCAGGCAATTTTTATTTTTTAATATAAAAGTAAGGATTTTTTGCTTTATTGCTGTAAAATACATTTTAATAATAATATATATATATATATATATATATATATATATATATATATATATATATATATATTTATATATATTTAATAATATTTTATACATGTTATGAGCTATTGCATGGCATGTAAATGACGTACCATATTTTTGGCCCGATAAGGCACACCCAGGATTTGGAAAATAAGGACAAAAAATAGCATGGTCCCACCAAATTGGGTCTATAGCATGGTCATCCTGGTGGACTATCAGCTGTCCCTCTAAGCTGACCTTCTGGTTGTAAGTTCTCCACCCTCTTGGGTTTCTTCAGGACTCCTGTGTCCCTCTCTCTCTTCCTATCATCCCCTCGAATTCTTCCGCTTAAATATCCCATGTCATTGTGAAGTCTTCCAAACTGGTTTTCCTAGTGTGGACTTTGATGCTGTTGCCTGAGGCAGCCAGCGATCCATCAACGCTCTGACAGGAATATCCATGCTATTACTCACCTTTGTATCATCAGCAAACAGGTAAACTTTTCCCACTAAGCCTTCTCCTATGTCACTTACAAACATACTAAAAAGAATGGGGCCCAGGACAGAGCCTTGTGGTACAGCACTTGTAACTGGAAATCCACTGAACTATCCAGGGATTAAAAGAAAGAGAAATATAAACCATAATACAATGAGATCAAAATAAATAAGAAAGGTACTGTACTGTTACTGGATGTAACCATATTCAACAATGGATCATAGTGAGGTGTGCACACCCACACGTTCTATTACCACCGGGTAACTACCACAGAAAGATACAACTTAGCAATGATATAATCTCGTGCTGAATTGGCACTCCCTTCGATATCTCATTAGCTGCAAATTTCATTGGCTACCTAGAGGTAGCACCAGGTGTAAAACAAAACTACTTCTATACCTGGTGCTGAATCCACCCCATTGTTCAGTCCAAAATACAAGACATGTTGTCTTAAGATGGACCTCGGGTCAAAAAGTTAACCAAAGATAAGTAAATTGCTCACCTAAAGCCCTCTTCTAGCAATCAGTGATGTAAGTAATCTGAGAGGACTTAAACCCATGCTTAAATTATGGAATAAAAGGCAGATACTGTGGTCCTGAACTGCATGGGAGCTGCCATCTTGCCACACACAATCTTGGATTGCCCAAAATGGGTAGGAGATATGAAGGTGCAGGTGACATATCACTTAGGGGAAAAAAAGTGATAGGCTAATTGTAACGTGGCTGAATAGGGGGAGAAAGTCCGTACCCTCTTTGCTATGCAGCAGCATGGCCGGCAGTTATACAGTAATGTGCTTGGCCGCCTTGATTGGTTGCTCGTGGTCAGGCTGGATGCACAGAAGAGGTGACGATCTGGACAGCTCCCTTCTCTAGTTTAGTAGTGCGGATGCACTGTGGGACATCCCAACCTGGCATTTCTGACCAGAGTTCCTCTTTAAGATGTGAAAATAGCTTCCAAGAATATATAATAACAATATATGTCAAGAAGGTCCTGAAACATACTTGTGTGGTCCACAAAAGCAATGAGAATTGCTACAAAGCCTAGCTGTCTTTGGAGAAACTACAAGGCCCAGCTGCCTTTGGAGGAACTGCAAGGCCCAGCTGACCCTGGAGGAATTATAAGGCCCAGCTGACCCTGGACAAACTACAAGGCTCAGCTGACCCTGGACAGACTAGAAGGTCCAGCTGCCCCTGGACAAACTACAAGGTCCAGCTGCCCCTGGAGAACCTACAAAGCCCAGTTGACTCTGGATGAACTACACAGCCCAGTTGACCCTGGAGGAACTACAAGGCCCAGCTGCCCCAGGGTACCAAAGACCCAGCTGCTACTCCTTCCCAACCCTCAGAAACTACATGGCCCAGCTGCTCACCAGCTATAGGCTTGGGGAACTGCAAGCTTCAACTTGCCAGAAGCCCCCCGCCACAAAAAAATCAGCAGCACCTACTTCAGTTTAGTGAAGAAAGATGGAAGAACAGAGAAACAAGCAGTCACACAGGCTGAGGAGGCTGAGCTGATAATGTTCTTCTTGGCGAGACTCTCTTCCTTGTAAGAGTTAGTCACATCACTGCCCCCAGTGGTAAAAAGACGACACTGCAGGAGTGGTGAAAAGACGAAACTGCAGGCTTTAAGCAGCCCCTGTGAATTACGACCAGCCCAGCACCTTACCAGCCCTGTTTACAATAATTTTCCAATTTTAAAACACGAGCGCAGGTTAAGTGTCACCCTGTGCAATTTGAGGAGGGCACAGGAATGCAAGGAAAAATAGAAAAAACTGAAAGTAGACAAGAGAGTAAATAAGAGAAAATATGGAAAAGAGATGGAGAGAAGGAGAATGAAGGAATGTAATATGAAGAGAAGGCAAAAAAAGAGAGAGGATGGAGGGTGTGTGGGAAATAGAAAGGAGGAAAAAAGATTAAAAAAAGATAGGATGACACAGGAAGTGACAGAGAAGGAGGTTGAAGAAATGTGAAGGGAGTAAGATTGAGAAAATGTGTAAACAAGAGCAGGTTAGGGGGAATGTGGGAAAGAGAGAGAGAAAATGAATGAGGTCATGAAAAAAGTGAGGGCAATAATTAGAGAGAACCAGAGAGAGACAGAAAGAAAGAGAGAAAGAGAAAAAGAAAGAGAGAGAGAGAAAGAAGGAAAGAGAGAGATAAAGAAAGAGAGTGAGAGAAACTGGTAAAGTGAGATGGAGGAGAGGCACAAAAAGGCAGGAAATGTGAAAAAGCTGAAAGATGATGGTGTAAAGACAAAGATGGTGGGAATGTGGAAATAACACAAAAAGGGGCAGGGAGTTAAGAAAAGAGAGGAAAATGGAGGAATCATGAATTAACAAAGAAAGAAGAAGAAAGGGAAATTCAGGAAGGAAAAACGTTTAAGAGAATTATAAAGAATTTAGCAAAAAAGAAAGGAGAGAGGAGGGGTATTGAGAGAGGCTTGTTGATCCAGGTGAGAGCTCCTGGCACCCCCTTACAGAGAGGGATGGCCCCTGTGTGACCGCAAACTCTGCACACCCCAAAGCCCAACCATGATGAAACCTCACCCGCCTCTTGTGTGGAAACTTTCAAACCCTGTGCCTAGTCTTCAAGGAGTATCTGAGGAAGGTTAAGATGACAGCATAATCAATACCACACCAACAACAATGGTTAAGTACAGGGCTGGCAAAAGCCTAAAGACACTCTGTTTAATATCAAAAGGTTATGGCACAAGACATATATACACATATATATATATACACACACACCGTCGGCAAACCAGTATAAAAAGCAATTGCTGTACTAAAAGAGAAAACAAAGAGGGCCCCCACCAGGTTCTACCTGGACTCCACTCATCCCTCCACACGCAATCCACGCATACCAGCTGGCCAGCCTTTAGTAAGAGGGACAAATGTCCACAAGTAAATTGCAGCGTGTGTTCAAGGATGCAGCGCCTGATGATATTCTTCCTAGCCATAATTAATAAGGCTGATCAAATATGTCCAATGTGCGGTGTGGCTCACAAAGTTCCGTTCATAAATATTACTGAACAGGCTCACATATGCGGCATTTTGACAGTGAACCAGTGCGCGGGAGCATCAGGCACAGATATACAAGGCGGCTGTGGCTCAGTGGCCGGCCGCCGCTACTGACACTCAGCTGCTTTGTTGTGATCTGTTGACACATAGTATTTGATTTCTTACGAGTACAGGATTATAACATTCCAGTTTTATATACAATTCCTAAAATACATAAAGATCCTGCTGCCCCGCTGGGGAGGCCCATTGTGTTGGGGAATGGAGGCCCCTTGGAAGGGATTGCTCTTTTTATTGATGAGAATCTGAAACCCTTAGTACGGCTCTTGCCATTGTTCGTGTTGGACAGTAGTGACCTGTTGGGAAAACTACAAAATGTAAACATTGAGGATGATTGGCTATTAGCCAGCGTCGATGTGGAGAGCCTTTATACCTCCATCCCCCACACAGTGGGCCTTCAGGCAGTTCAGGAGATCTTGCAGGCATTAGGCCCAGGCGATGCAGCATATAATGAATTTATTATTGAGCTTTTGGAATTTTTACTTTCCAATAATTATTTTTTCGTTTCAATGGAACTTTTTATCAGCAGATTTGAGGGACAGCCATGGGGGCGGCCTGTGCTCCATCCTACGCCTGCCTACACCTGGGGCGGTGGGAGAACCTTGAGGTGTTTGAGCGGGCCTCATTTGGGGCACATGCCGCCCTCTGGCTGCGATACATAGATGATGTCCTCCTGATATGGAAGGGCACGGCAGTGCAATTGGAGGAATTCATTTTTGCTTTGAATCAGAATCAACGGAATATCAGACTCACTTACAAAATTAGTCCCGTTTCTATTGAGTTTTTGGATCTGAGGATCTCAAAAGGAGCGGGCAGGTTGGTCACAACCACTTTCCGGAAGCGCACGGCGGGAAATACTCTTCTTCATTTCTCCAGTCACCACCCGGGCCCCCTGAGGTGTGGGATCCCCCTTGGACAGTTCCTGCGCATCAGGAGGAACTGTAGTACCGAGGGGGACTACGTCCGGGAGGCCCGTGATCTTCTCTCTGCGATTTAGAGAGAGAGGTTACCCCCACCACCTGTTGCGAACGTGTTTTTGCAAGGCATTGGACTTTCCCCTTGAGACTTTGCTCTCGAATCCGGGGCCTAGGAGGGTTGGGGGGGACCAACCTGTCCGCTTGATCACAAAGTTCAGTGCACACTGGGAGAAATTCCGGAATATACTGCAATCCCAGTGGCATGTCCTGCTGCTGGACCCGGTTATAGCAAAACATGTGGGACCGAGACCCCTACTAACTGCAAAACGGGCCTGTAACATCCGGGATCTGCTGGTCTGTAGCGAATATAATCCCCATAGAGAGGGGATAAAAACCAAACTGGTAGGATCCTTTAAATGTGGACATCAAATATGTCCCTATATGTCGAAGGTAACTAGCTTTTCAGGTCCAAGGAGTCGGTGTCCTAGGCCCATTACAGAATTCATTAATTGCTCGTCGAGGTACGTAGTTTACTTACTCACGTGTCCCTGCGATAAAAAGTATGTCGGCAAAACTAAAAGAGATCTACGAGTCCATATAGGTGAACACTTGAGAGACATTAGGAAAAAGAATGAAAAAAGCCCTGTTGCGGAGCATTTTAGAGCTTGTCATAATAGTGATCCCACAGGTCTTTTGGTATGTGGAATTTATAAATTGAAACTAAGCAGTAGAGGGGGATCTTGGGATTCCAGACTTCTTCAACAAGAAGCTAGACTAATTTATGAGCTAGGTACCATGGCCCCTGTAGGGCTCAATATTGATATGGGTCTAAAAGCTTTCCTATGAAATATGGTAATAGTATCTGGATTAGCCAATAAGAAAAGGTTCTTTGAGGGCTCACTTCCTTTGTTATGGCGTTTCTCCCTCTTTTGGTTGTGGGTAGTTTATGTTCTTACATTTTGGGTTCTTCTATGCTCTTTTCCTCTTTATCCCTTGTTTCCCTGTTCTCCACTATAAGTCATATATGGCAGATTGGAAGATTGGAAGATCTTCTTGACAAAAATTGGCAATTAAGCTTCAGGAATGTTAAGATGTGAATAAATACACAATATCTCCAAGTACTGCTATTTTAGATATGTGATGTGGGGATGAAGACTTGAGTGGCGTGTGAGCATGTGTGGTGGAGTGAACAATGCCCCTGTTTATTAATCAACGTTGGTGTGAAACATTATGGTGGAAGAATTGTGGGTTTGCAAGAAGGTCTGATAATGAATAAAAGGAAGAGGGAAAATACTACATCACTTCCCTCACAGCAATTACAATTACATTTGAAGAGCCTCCGGGCAAACGGTGCAGTGTGCCAAGCATGATACAGAATGAAAGTGGAAACAAGCATGTGGCAGAATGTACTAAGCTGTCATAGGCAAATAAAGCATTTGGGGCCATGACCGGCAAGCTGAGAGTTAACGTACCATTGACCCACTAGATAATGAGTAATACGCGCTGGGGTGAGACGCGTGTCTTCCCATGTAAAAAGCTGGCTGCTAACACCGCCCCCCCACCCTGACGAAGCTCCAGAGGAGGAGCGAAACGATCATTGGTGAGGGGGCACCTGACCACGCCCCCTCCTACGTAGTCCTGCGTATCTTGGCTGCATGAAGCAGCAGCTGGGGTGGATGCGTGAGTGATGCGAGGAGGACAGGAGGACGCTGGAGTATCCAGGGCGGTAAAATCACAACAAAGCGGCTGAGTGTCAGTAGCGGCGGCCGGCCGCTGAGCCACAGCCGCCTTGTATATCTGTGCCAGACGCTCCCGCGCACTGGTTCACTGTCAAAATCGTTATGAGTGATGCCGCATATGTGAGCCTGTTCAGTAATATTTATGAACGGAACTTTGTGAGCCTGTGAGACACCGCACATTGGACATATTTGACCAGCCTTATTAATTCTGGCTAGGGAGAATATCATCAGGCGCTGCATCCTTGAACACACGCTGCAATTTACTTGTGGACATTTGTCCCTCTTACTAAAGGCTGGCCAGCTGGTATGAGTGGATTGCGTGTGGAGGGATGAGTGGAGTCCAGGTAGAACCTGGCGGGGGCCCTCTTTGTTTTCTCTTTTAGTACAGCAATTGCTTTTTATACTGGTTTGCTGACGGTGTGTGTATATATATATATATATATATGTATATATGTCTTGTGCCATAACCTTTTGATATTAAACAGAGTGTCTTTAGGCAATTTATTAGCCTGAGTAGTGTTTTGCCAGCCCTGCACTTAACCATTGTTGTTGGTGTGGTATTGATTAGTTAGTTCTTGGTTAGTAGGGCACCCGGATAGAGGGCAGTGCATGACACAGGCATACACAGGGGTCTCCCAAGATTTTTAAATTTAGAGTTTTCTAAGATGACAGCATCTCTGTCACCTGCAATATAAAAATAGTAGCTTTTTATATCTAAAAAGTCCCCTTTAAACAAATGCTTTGCCAGCTGTTTACTCTTTTCCATGAAGTTATGTCTCATTTTATCACTGATTAGACCAGCATCATGCCTTAATTGCTATTCAGAGTAGGGATATATATTTGCATTGGGATAGTACGGCAAATGTTTTGACCTTCACAAGTGCCTATACTAAATAGGACCCAAAGGATCAACCATCAAAATGGTGTTGTTCCACAGTTTGTTTTTTAAGCGCCCTCCTAGACTGAGCACTGTGGAAAGTGGAGTGGAGGGGGGCCCTAATTTGACTTTATAGATATATTATTTAGGCTTTGTTTTCTCTTTGCTTTACACTTCTTTACAGGTTAACAATAATAATAGGTTTCACTAGCCACAGCATGGTCCATGGCCATATTTTTAGCCATGCGCATTGCACACAGAGCGAGGGGAGCCACTCTGCTGCTGCATTCAGGTGAATGGGTGCGAAGGGCTAGGCACAGAGTGTGGAAGCCGCTCTGTGCAGCAAAGATGACCGTGCCCACCGCCCATATTGCCGATGGACCCCTGAGGAAGTAATAATATTTTCTGAACCCCCCACTCTCCCCACTCACCTTACCGGCACTCCTACGCAGATGCAGGAGGACAATAACTGTCGCAGGAGTGCAGTAAGGTGAGCGAAAATTTGCTTCATAAGACACACCAACATTGCCCCCACCAACACTTTTCAGGGGTGCATCGTATGGAACAAAAATATGGTCTATATTTTTGCTTGAATTCAATCTGCATGCATGCAAGTTTCTTTTTTGCATGGGTGTAAAAGTGTGCTAATGTGCAAAAAAGAGTTATATGCAAAAAAGAGCCCTATCTGTGCGAATAGTTACAAGCTTTCTCCTCAAAGCAGATAATCATCCATTAGCATCCATGCTAAGCAAAGATATTTATGGATTTATGGCTTTTTATATTTTATTATTTATTAGGTGGTCTTTATTTGATTTGACTGTAATATACATGTAATATATATATATATATATATATATATATATACACACACAAACTTAGAAAGCATGCTTTTTCCCCTAAGCAGATAAGCATCCATGCAAAAGGCAAAATTACTGTATTTTTTATACCAGTTTTATTCCCCAACAAGTGGTGGGGGGGATGTGGATGCACCTTATGAAGTCCCAGAGCTCCCACACTTATGACCGGCTGCCACAGCCACCAGGAGGCCAGAAGATCGAGGAGCCACAGATGGGCAGGGTAAATGAGCCCTGCCCGCTGTCACTGCCGCCTCACCGCCGTCTCACTGCCTCCTTGCCGCTGCTGCTGCTTCTCCTTCTGGGCAGCGGATGGGCTTGGCTGGCACCAACGTTCAGCTGCACCAGCTACACAGAGTCAGATGTTTGCATACGCCTGCACCCCAGAAGGAGAAGCAGCAGCAGCGGCGCTGGCAGAGACAGCGAGTGGGGTTCAGTTATCCTGCTCACCCACGGCTCCTGAATCTTCTGGCCTACCGGTGGCTGTGGAAGCAGACTAGCAGTGTGGGAGCACTTGGATATGTAAGTACATTTGCTCCCCGATCTTCTGACCTCCCGGTGGCTGTGGCAGCTGGCCAGCAGCACAGGAGTGCCGGGGCAGAGGAGTATATACTTTTTTTTTAACCTGGGGAATGGGGTGGGGGATGCCACAATGCCTATGGAAATGGGATGGGGGAATGCCACACTGCCTATAGGAATAGGATGGGGGAGTGACACATTGCCTATGGGGCTGGAATGTTGAAAAGGTCACACTGTCTATGGGGATGGGATGGGGGAAGGGCACACTGCCTATGGTAAAGGGATGGGATTAATGCCACACTGCCTATGGGAATGGGATGAAGGTATGCCACACTGCCTATAGGGAATGGGATGGGGGAATGCCACACTGCCTATGAGAGTGGGATGGGAGAATGCCACACTGCCTAGGGGGGTGGGATAGTGAGAATGCCACACTGTCTATGGTATTGGGGTGGAGGTAATGCCACACTGCCTATGGGGAATGGGGTGGGGGATGAAACACTGCCTTTAGGAAATGGGATGTAGAATGCCACGCTACCTATGGGAAATGGAATGGGGGATGCCACACTGCTTATGAGGAATAGGAGGGGGGTGCCACATTGTCTATAATGGGGAATGGAATGGGGGAGAATGCCACACTGCCTGTAATTGAATTCAGCACCTTGCCTTTTATTTGGTTTCTGGGGGGGACAGTGTTTTAGCACAACATTTGGTTCACAATTTTTTCCTGCTCCAAATCCTAGGTCTGTCTTATTGGGCGTAAGGTACATTTTTTTGGATTTATCTGTCTATCCTTTCATCCCTTTTTTCTAATAATATAATAATAATAATAAATATTTTTTGTTATATGTTTATGTGCAATGTATATTCCTACTTGTTTCATAACAATTCATTTATTTTTAGATAACTACATGTTTCTTTAATCTATCTGTCTTTAAATGTTTTTGTTTGTTTTTGCTTTTATAGTGGTCTTTTAAAATGCATTTGCATGTTACATTTATCAAAACTCATCCCACTTTGCTTCTCTTGTAATCAACCATTTTTTACAGCTGCCTTCTTACTTAAAAGATATTCTGCCTGTACTTCACTTCTTCACAGCAGTAGATGTAAATGACCGTACCCCTTTAGCAATAATTAATTACTTCTTTATATACAAACATACCAGGTCCTCAGTGGCCCAGGATGTGCAAGCTTGCATGAGAAAGTGAATCTTGCCTGCCCTGCCCCCCCCGCGATTTAGGAACCCTAACACCAGCACCTGTCTCATTGGCACTTGGCTGTGGGAGAACTTTGTGTGTACCTCTGGTGGCTGACAGCCCGAAGGAGGTGAACCCGGGGCCAGGTAGCAGTGTGCACATCGGAAGATTTTCTCTCCAACTTGCCGATGGTATGCATTTTAAGTGGCAGGGAATCCAAGAAAGAAGCTCACGGTTGCTGGGGACAAACAGCCAGTATCTCCTACACCTCCATTGCAGCAGAACGGCCATAAAGGAACAACACCAGGATCAGCAAAGTCCGCCAGAGGTAAAGCAGCAAAGAGCCAAGGTAACATTCACGACTTACTATGCAATGCTGAATAGTCCCTGCTTTGGGGTGCCCCTCAGTAATTGGAATTATTCTCCGGGCCAGGAACCCTAGAGAAAGTATAGGGTCCCGAGTAGGACCCGAAGCAAATATGGTCAACTGGTCGGGCTCCGCTCCCTATATCTCTATTAGGGATGAGCGAATCGATCCGGACGAACCCGGATTCGATCCGAATTTCATGAAAAATTTGATTCGGATCGAATCCGAATTTCCCCGTACTTCGATCGCTTGAAGTTTTCCTTTAACATCCATTCATTTACATTACAGGCATTCTAAGATGGCGGACGGGACATGTCCAGACATCTACCCCGCACCAGTGCAAGCTGGGGCAGTCACATGCAGCCTATCAGCAGCCAGAAAGCCCGGTGACGTCACAGCGCTATTTAAGGCGGCGGATATCTTGCTTTTCCTCATTTCTCTATTGCATTCGTGAGAGACAGGACGCTGCTGTAGTCAGGGAGAGACAGAGAGCCAGGGACAGACAGGGACAGGCAGGAGACAGGCAGGAAGTCAGCGAGAAGCAGGAAAAGTTAGGAAAAATCGGAGGCCGTCACAGGGAGATTTTTTTTTCATCCAGCCTAAGTGTTACTGGCTGGCTGACTGGCTTTGTTAGCGTTTTCAGGCTGCTTATACACTTACTGTGCATATATACTGAACTGATCTCAAGTCTGCTGTGAGGCATCCCATTCTGTGACTACACCAGCCTCTATTTACTATAACCCTTTGCACTTATTCTAAAAGTAATTTGGCCTGATAAAGACACTTTTGCTGTGCATAGTACTACTGCTCCCAGGTGCTCTCCGGTTGGGGCATCCCATTCTGTGACTACACCAGCCTCTATTTACTATAACCCTTTGCACTTATTCTAAAAGTAATTTGGCCTGATAAAGACACTTTTGCTGTGCATAGTACTGCTCCCAGGTGCTCTCCGGTTGGGGCATCCCATTCTGTGACTACACCAGCCTCTATTTACTATAACCCTTTGCACGTATTCTAAAAGTAATTTGGCCTGATAAAGACACTTTTGCTTTGCATAGTACTACTGCTCCCAGGTGCACTGCTGTTGTGGCATCCCATTCTGTGACTACACCAGCCTCTATTTACTATAACCCTTTGCACTTATTCTAAAAGTAATTTGGCCTGATAAAGACACTTTTGCTGTGCATAGTACTGCTTCCAGGTGCACTCTGGTTGGGGCATCCCATTCTGTGACTACACCAGCCTCTATTTACTATAACCCTTTGCATTTATTCTAAAAGTAATTAGGCCTGATAAAGACACTTTTGCTGTGCATAGTACTGCTCCCAGGTGCACTCTGGTTGGGGCAACCCATTCTGTGACTACACCAGCCTCTATTTACTATAACCCTTTGCACTTATTCTAAAAGGAATTTGGCCTGATAAAGACACTTTTGCTGTGCATAGTACTGCTCCCAGGTGCACTCTGGTTGGGGCATCCCATTCTGTGTCTACACCAGCCTCTATTTACTATAACCCTTTGCACTTATTCTAAAAGTAATTTGGCCTGATAAAGACACTTTTGCTGTGCATAGTACTGCTCCCAGGTGCTCTCCGGTTGGGGCATCCCATTCTGTGACTACACCAGCCTCTATTTACTATAACCCTTTGCACTTATTCTAAAAGTAATTTGGCCTGATAAAGACACTTTTGCTGTGCATAGTACTGCTCCCAGGTGCACTCTGGTTGGGGCATCCCATTCTGTGACTACACCAGCCTCTATTTACTATAACCCTTTGCACTTATTCTAAAAGTAATTTGGCCTGATAAAGACACTTTTGCTGTGCATAGTACTGCTTCCAGGTGCACTCTGGTTGGGGCATCCCATTCTGTGACTACACCAGCCTCTATTTACTATAACCCTTTGCACTTATTCTAAAAGTAATTTGGCGTGATAAAGACACTTTGGCTGTACATAGTACTGCTCCCAGGTGCACTCTGGTTGGGGCACCCCATTCTGTGACTACACCAGCCTCTATTTACTATAACCCTTTGCACTTATTCTAAAAGTAATTTGGCCTGATAAAGACACTTTTGCTGTGCATAGTACTGCTCCCAGGTGCTCTCCGGTTGGGGCATCCAATTCTGTGACTACACCAGCCTCTATTTACTATAACCCTTTGCACTTATTCTAAAAGTAATTTGGCCTGATAAAGACACTTTTGCTGTGCATAGTACTGCTCCCAGGTGCACTCCGGTTGGGGCATCCCATTCTGTGACTACACCAGCCTCTATTTACTATAACCCTTTGCATTTATTCTAAAAGTAATTTGGCCTGATAAAGACACTTTTGCTGTGCATATTACTGCTCCCAGGTGCACTCCGGTTGGGGCATCCCATTCTGTGACTACACCAGCCTCTATTTACTATAACCCTTTGCACTTATTCTAAAAGTAATTTGATCTGATAAAGACACTTTTGCTGTGCATAGTACTTCTCCCAGGTGCACTCCGGTTGGGGCATCCCATTCTGTGACTACACCAGCCTCTATTTACTATAACCCCTTGCACTTATTCTAAAAGTAATTTGGCCTGATAAAGACACTTTTGCTGTGCATAGTACTGCTCCCAGGTGCACTCCGGTTGGGGCATCCTATTCTGTGACTACACCAGCCTCTATTTACTATAACCCTTTGCACTTATTCTAAAAGAAATTTGGCCCGATAAAGACACTTTTGCTGTGCATAGTACTGTGGCCAGGTGCACTCTGGTTGGGGCATCCCATTCTGTGACTACACCAGCCTCTATTTACTATAACCCTTTGCACTTATTCTAAAAGTAATTTGGCCTGATAAAGACACTTTTGTTGTGCATAGTACTGCTCCCAGGTGCACTCCGGTTGGGGCATCCCATTCGGTGACTACACCAGCCTCTATTTACTATAACCCTTTGCACTTATTCTAAAAGTAATTTGGCCTGATAAAGACACTTTTGCTGTGCATAGTACTGCTCCCAGGTGCTCTCCGGTTGGGGCATCCCATTGCTGTGCATAGTACTTCTCCCAGGTGCACTCCGGTTGGGGCATCCCATTCTGTGACTACACCAGCCTCTATTTACTATAACCCCTTGCACTTATTCTAAAAGTAATTTGGCCTGATAAAGACACTTTTGCTGTGCATAGTACTGCTCCCAGGTGCACTCCGGTTGGGGCATCCTATTCTGTGACTACACCAGCCTCTATTTACTATAACCCTTTGCACTTATTCTAAAAGTAATTTGGCCCGATAAAGACACTTTTGCTGTGCATAGTACTGCTCCCAGGTGCACTCTGGTTGGGGCATCCCATTCTGTGACTACACCAGCCTCTATTTACTATAACCCTTTGCACTTATTCTAAAAGTAATTTGGCCTGATAAAGACACTTTTGCTGTGCATAGTACTGCTCCCAGGTGCACTCTGGTTGGGGCATCCCATTCTGTGACTACACCAGCCTCTATTTACTATAACCCTTTGCATTTATTCTAAAAGTAATTTGGCCTGATAAAGACACTTTTGCTGTGCATAGTACTGCTCCCAGGTGCACTCTGGTTGGGGCAACCCATTCTGTGACTACACCAGCCTCTATTTACTATAACCCTTTGCACTTATTCTAAAAGGAATTTGGCCTGATAAAGACACTTTTGCTGTGCATAGTACTGCTCCCAGGTGCACTCTGGTTGGGGCATCCCATTCTGTGACTACACCAGCCTCTATTTACTATAACCCTTTGCACTTATTCTAAAAGTAATTTGGCCTGATAAAGACACTTTTGCTGTGCATAGTACTGCTCCCAGGTGCTCTCCGGTTGGGGCATCCCATTCTGTGACTACACCAGCCTCTATTTACTATAACCCTTTGCACTTATTCTAAAAGTAATTTGGCCTGATAAAGACACTTTTGCTGTGCATAGTACTGCTCCCAGGTGCACTCTGGTTGGGGCATCCCATTCTGTGACTACACCAGCCTCTATTTACTATAACCCTTTGCACTTATTCTAAAAGTAATTTGGCCTGATAAAGACACTTTTGCTGTGCATAGTACTGCTTCCAGGTGCACTCTGGTTGGGGCATCCCATTCTGTGACTACACCAGCCTCTATTTACTATAACCCTTTGCACTTATTCTAAAAGTAATTTGGCCTGATAAAGACACTTTTGCTGTGCATAGTACTGCTCCCAGGTGCACTCTGGTTGGGGCATCCCATTCTGTGACTACACCAGCCTCTATTTACTATAACCCTTTGCACTTATTCTAAAAGTAATTTGGCCTGATAAAGACACTTTTGCTGTGCATAGTACTGCTCCCAGGTGCTCTCCGGTTGGGGCATCCAATTCTGTGACTACACCAGCCTCTATTTACTATAACCCTTTGCACTTATTCTAAAAGTAATTTGGCCTGATAAAGACACTTTTGCTGTGCATAGTACTGCTCCCAGGTGCACTCCGGTTGGGGCATCCCATTCTGTGACTACACCAGCCTCTATTTACTATAACCCTTTGCACTTATTCTAAAAGTAATTTGGCCTGATAAAGACACTTTTGCTGTGCATAGTACTGCTCCCAGGTGCACTCCGGTTGGGGCATCCCATTCTGTGACTACACCAGCCTCTATTTACTATAACCCTTTGCACTTATTCTAAAAGTAATTTGGCCTGATAAAGACACTTTTGCTGTGCATAGTACTTCTCCCAGGTGCACTCCGGTTGGGGCATCCCATTCTGTGACTACACCAGCCTCTATTTACTATAACCCCTTGCACTTATTCTAAAAGTAATTTGGCCTGATAAAGACACTTTTGCTGTGCATAGTACTGCTCCCAGGTGCACTCCGGTTGGGGCATCCTATTCTGTGACTACACCAGCCTCTATTTACTATAACCCTTTGCACTTATTCTAAAAGTAATTTGGCCCGATAAAGACACTTTTGCTGTGCATAGTACTGTGGCCAGGTGCACTATGGTTGGTTCATCACATTCTGTGACTACACCAGCCTCTATTTACTATAACCCTTTGCACTTATTCTAAAAGTAATTTGGCCTGATAAAGACACTTTTGCTGTGCATAGTACTGCTCCCAGGTGCACTCTGGTTGGGGCATCCCATTCTGTGACTACACCAGCCTCTATTTACTATAACCCTTTGCACTTATTCTAAAAGAAATTTGGCCTGATAAAGACACTTTTGTTGTGCATAGTACTGCTCCCAGGTGCACTCCGGTTGGGGCATCCCATTCGGTGACTACACCAGCCTCTATTTACTATAACCCTTTGCACTTATTCTAAAAGTAATTTGGCCTGATAAAGACACTTTTGCTGTGCATAGTACTGCTCCCAGGTGCTCTCCGGTTGGGGCATCCCATTGCTGTGCATAGTACTTCTCCCAGGTGCACTCCGGTTGGGGCATCCCATTCTGTGACTACACCAGCCTCTATTTACTATAACCCCTTGAACTTATTCTAAAAGTAATTTGGCCTGATAAAGACACTTTTGCTGTGCATAGTACTGCTCCCAGGTGCACTCCGGTTGGGGCATCCTATTCTGTGACTACACCAGCCTCTATTTACTATAACCCTTTGCACTTATTCTAAAAGTAATTTGGCCCGATAAAGACACTTTTGCTGTGCATAGTACTGTGGCCAGGTGCACTCTGGTTGGGGCATCCCATTCTGTGACTACACCAGCCTCTATTTACTATAACCCTTTGCACTTATTCTAAAAGTAATTTGGCCTGATAAAGACACTTTTGCTGTGCATAGTACTGCTGCCAGGTGCACTCTGGTTGGGGCATCCTATTCTGTGACTACACCAGCCTCTATTTACTATAACCCTTTGCACTTATTCTAAAAGTAATTTGGCCTGATAAAGACACTTTTGCTGTGCATAGTACTGCTCCCAGGTGCACTCTGGTTGGGGCATCCCATTCTGTGACTACACCAGCCTCTATTTACTATAACCCTTTGCACTTATTCTAAAAGTAATTTGGCCTGATAAAGACACTTTTGTTGTGCATAGTACTGCTCCCAGGTGCACTCCGGTTGGGGCATCCCATTCGGTGACTACACCAGCCTCTATTTACTATAACCCTTTGCACTTATTCTAAAAGTAATTTGGCCTGATAAAGACACTTTTGCTGTGCATAGTACTGCTCCCAGGTGCTCTCCGGTTGGGGCATCCCATTCTGTGACTACACCAGCCTCTATTTACTATAACCCTTTGCACTTGTTCTAAAAGTAATTTGGCCTGATAAAGACACTTTTGCTGTGCATAGTACTGCTCCCAGGTGCACTCTGGTTGGGGCATCCCATTCTGTGACTACACCAGCCTCTATTTACTATAACCCTTTGCATTTATTCTAAAAGTAATTTGGCCTGATAAAGACACTTTTGGTGTGCATAGTACTGCTCCCAGGTGCACTCTGGTTGGGGCAACCCATTCTGTGACTACACCAGCCTCTATTTACTATAACCCTTTGCACTTATTCTAAAAGGAATTTGGCCTGATAAAGACACTTTTGGTGTGCATAGTACTGCTCCCAGGTGCACTCTGGTTGGGGCAACCCATTCTGTGACTACACCAGCCTCTATTTACTATAACCCTTTGCACTTATTCTAAAAGGAATTTGGGCTGATAAAGACACTTTTGCTGTGCATAGTACTGCTCCCAGGTGCACTCTGGTTGGGGCATCCCATTCTGTGTCTACACCAGCCTCTATTTACTATAACCTTTTGCACTTATTCTAAAAGTAATTTGGCCTGATAAAGACACTTTTGCTGTGCATAGTACTGCTCCCAGGTGCTCTCCGGTTGGGGCATCCCATTCTGTGACTACACCAGCCTAAATTTACTATAACCCTTTGCACTTATTCTAAAAGTAATTTGGCCTGATGAAAACACTTTTGCTGTGCATAGTACTGCTCCCAGGTGCACTCTGGTTGGGGCATCCCATTCTGTGACTACACCAGCCTCTATTTACTATAACCCTTTGCACTTATTCTAAAAGTAATTTGGCCTGATAAAGACACTCTTGCTGTGCATAGTACTGCTTCCAGGTGCATTCTGGTTGGGGCATCCCATTCTGTGACTACACCAGCCTCTATTTACTATAACCCTTTGCACTTATTCTAAAAGTAATTTGGCCTGATAAAGACACTTTTGCTGTACATAGTACTGCTCCCAGGTGCACTCTGGTTGGGGCACCCCATTCTGTGAATACACCAGCCTCTATTTACTATAACCCTTTGCACTTATTCTAAAAGTAATTTGGCCTGATAAAGACACTTTTGCTGTGCATAGTACTACTGCTCCCAGGTGCACTCCGGTTGGGGCATCCCATTCTGTGACTACACCAGCCTCTATTTACTATAACCTTTTGCACTTATTCTAAAAGTAATTTGGCCTGATAAAGACACTTTTGCTGTGCATAGTACTGCTCCCAGGTGCACTCCGGTTGGGGCATCCCATTCTGTGACTACACCAGCCTCTATTTACTATAACCCTTTGCACTTATTCTAAAAGTAATTTGGCCTGATAAAGACACTTTTGTTGTGCATAGTACTGCTCCCAGGTGCACTCCGGTTGGGGCATCCCATTCTGTGACTACACCAGCCTCTATTTACTATAACCCTTTGCACTTAATCTAAAAGTAATTTGGCCTGATAAAGACACTTTTGCTTTGCATAGTACTACTGCTCCCAGGTGCACTGCTGTTGTGGCATCCCATTCTGTGACTACACCAGCCTCTCTTTACTATAACCCTTTGCACTTATTCTAAAAGTAATTTGGCCTGATAGAGACACTTTTGCTGTGCATAGTACTGCTCCCAGGTGCACTCTGGTTGGGGCATCCCAGTCTGTGACTACACCAGCCTCTATTTACTATAACCCTTTGCATTTAATCCTAAAAGTAATTTGGCCTGATAAAGACACTTTTGGTGTGCATAGTACTGCTCCCAGGTGCACTCTGGTTGGGGCAACCCATTCTGTGACTACACCAGCCTCTATTTACTATAACCCTTTGCACTTATTCTAAAAGGAATTTGGGCTGATAAAGACACTTTTGCTGTGCATAGTACTGCTCCGAGGTGCACTCTGGTTGGGGCATCCCATTCTGTGTCTACACCAGCCTCTATTTACTATAACCCTTTGCACTTATTCTAAAAGTAATTTGGCCTGATAAAGACACTTTTGCTGTGCATAGTACTGCTCCCAGGTGCTCTCCGGTTGGGGCATCCCATTCTGTGACT
This sequence comes from Gastrophryne carolinensis, assembly GCA_027917425.1. Classification (NCBI taxonomy): domain Eukaryota; kingdom Metazoa; phylum Chordata; class Amphibia; order Anura; family Microhylidae; genus Gastrophryne; species Gastrophryne carolinensis. The sequence goes on from CM051234.1 coordinate 223,650,394, forward strand.
ACACCAGCCTCTATTTACTATAACCCTTTGCACTTATTCTAAAAGTAATTTGGCCTGATAAAGACACTTTTGCTGTGCATAGTACTGCTCCCAGGTGCACTCTGGTTGGGGCATCCCATTCTGTGACTACACCAGCCTCTATTTACTATAACCCTTTGCACTTATTCTAAAAGTAATTTGGCCTGATAAAGACACTTTTGCTGTGCATAGTACTGCTCCCAGGTGCACTCTGGTTGGGGCATCCCATTCTGTGACTACACCAGCCTCTATTTACTATAACCCTTTGCACTTATTCTAAAAGTAATTTGGCCTGATAAAGACACTTTTGCTGTGCATAGTACTGCCCCCAGGTGCACTCCGGTTGGGGCATCCCATTCTGTGACTACACCAGCCTCTATTTACTATAACCCTTTGCACTTATTCTAAAAGTAATTTGGCCTGATAAAGACACTTTTGCTGTGCATAGTACTGCTCCCAGGTGCTCTCCGGTTGGGGTATCCAATTCTGTGACTACACCAGCCTCTATTTACTATAACCCTTTGCACTTATTCTAAAAGTAATTTGGCCTGATAAAGACACTTTTGCTGTGCATAGTACTGCTCCCAGGTGCACTCCGGTTGGGGCATCCCATTCTGTGACTACACCAGCCTCTATTTACTATAACCCCTTGCACTTATTCTAAAAGTAATTTGGCCTGATAAAGACACTTTTGCTGTGCATAGTACTGCTCCCAGGTGCACTCTGGTTGGGGCATCCCATTCTGTGACTACACCAGCCTCTATTTACTATAACCCTTTGCACTTATTCTAAAAGTAATTTGGCCTGATAAAGACACTTTTGCTGTGCATAGTACTGCCCCCAGGTGCACTCCGGTTGGGGCATCCCATTCTGTGACTACACCAGCCTCTATTTACTATAACCCTTTGCACTTATTCTAAAAGTAATTTGGCCTGATAAAGACACTTTTGCTGTGCATAGTACTGCTCCCAGGTGCTCTCCGGTTGGGGTATCCAATTCTGTGACTACACCAGCCTCTATTTACTATAACCCTTTGCACTTATTCTAAAAGTAATTTGGCCTGATAAAGACACTTTTGCTGTGCATAGTACTGCTCCCAGGTGCACTCCGGTTGGGGCATCCCATTCTGTGACTACACCAGCCTCTATTTACTATAACCCCTTGCACTTATTCTAAAAGTAATTTGGCCTGATAAAGACACTTTTGCTGTGCATAGTACTGCTCCCAGGTGCACTCCGGTTGGGGCATCCCATTCTGTGACTACACCAGCCTCTATTTACTATAACCCCTTGCACTTATTCTAAAAGTAATTTGGCCCGATAAAGACACTTTTGCTGTGCATAGTACTGCTCCCAGGTGCACTCCGATTGGGGCATCCCATTCTGTGACTACACCAGCCTCTATTTACTATAACCCTTTGCACTTATTCTAAAAGGAATTTGTGCCCGATAAAGACACTTTTGCTGTGCATAGTACTGCGGCCAGGTGCACTCTGGTTGGGGCATCCCATTCTGTGACTACACCAGCCTCTATTTACTATAACCCTTTGCACTTATTCTAAAAGTAATTTGGCCTGATAAATACACTTTTGCTGTGCATAGTACTGCTGCCAGGTGCACTCTGGTTGGGGCATCCTATTCTGTGACTACACCAGCCTCTATTTACTATAACCCTTTGCACTTATTCTAAAAGTAATTTGGCCTGATAAAGACACTTTTGCTGTGCATAGTACTGCTCCCAGGTGCACTCTGGTTGGGGCATCCCATTCTGTGACTACACCAGCCTCTATTTACTATAACCCTTTGCACTTATTCTAAAAGTAATTTGGCCTGATAAAGACACTTTTGCTGTGCATAGTACTGCTCCCAGGTGCACTCTGGTTGGGGAATCCCATTCTGTGACTACACCAGCCTCTATTTACTATAACCCTTTGCACTTATTCTAAAAGTAATTTGGCCTGATAAAGACACTTTTGCTGTGCATAGTACTGCTCCCAGGTGCACTCTGGTTGGGGCACCCCATTCTGTGACTACACCAGCCTCTATTTACTATAACCCTTTGCACTTATTCTAAAAGTAATTTGGCCTGATAAAGACACTTTTGCTGTGCATAGTACTGCTCCCAGGTGCTCTCCGGTTGGGGCATCCAATTCTGTGACTACACCAGCCTCTATTTACTATAACCCTTTGCACTTATTCTAAAAGTAATTTGGCCTGATAAAGACACTTTTGCTGTGCATAGTACTGCTCCCAGGTGCACTCCGGTTGGGGCATCCCATTCTGTGACTACACCAGCCTCTATTTACTATAACCCTTTGCACTTATTCTAAAAGTAATTTGGCCTGATAAAGACACTTTTGCTGTGCATATTACTGCTCCCAGGTGCACTCCGGTTGGGGCATCCCATTCTGTGACTACACCAGCCTCTATTTACTATAACCCTTTGCACTTATTCTAAAAGTAATTTGACCTGATAAAGACACTTTTGCTGTGCATAGTACTTCTCCCAGGTGCACTCCGGTTGGGGCATCCCATTCTGTGACTACACCAGCCTCTATTTACTATAACCCCTTGCACTTATTCTAAAAGTAATTTGGCCTGATAAAGACACTTTTGCTGTGCATAGTACTGCTCCCAGGTGCACTCCGGTTGGGGCATCCTATTCTGTGACTACACCAGCCTCTATTTACTATAACCCTTTGCACTTATTCTAAAAGAAATTTGGCCCGATAAAGATCACTTTTGCTGTGCATAGTACTGTGGCCAGGTGCACTCTGGTTGGGGCATCCCATTCTGTGACTACACCAGCCTCTATTTACTATAACCCTTTGCACTTATTCTAAAAGTAATTTGGCCTGATAAAGACACTTTTGCTGTGCATAGTACTGCTCCCAGGTGCACTCTGGTTGGGGCATCCCATTCTGTGACTACACCAGCCTCTATTTACTATAACCCTTTGCACTTATTCTAAAAGTAATTTGGCCTGATAAAGACACTTTTGTTGTGCATAGTACTGCTCCCAGGTGCACTCCGGTTGGGGCATCCCATTCGGTGACTACACCAGCCTCTATTTACTATAACCCTTTGCACTTATTCTAAAAGTAATTTGGCCTGATAAAGACACTTTTGCTGTGCATAGTACTGCTCCCAGGTGCTCTCCGGTTGGGGCATCCCATTGCTGTGCATAGTACTTCTCCCAGGTGCACTCCGGTTGGGGCATCCCATTCTGTGACTACACCAGCCTCTATTTACTATAACCCCTTGCACTTATTCTAAAAGTAATTTGGCCTGATAAAGACACTTTTGCTGTGCATAGTACTGCTCCCAGGTGCACTCCGGTTGGGGCATCCCATTCTGTGACTACACCAGCCTCTATTTACTATAACCCCTTGCACTTATTCTAAAAGTAATTTGGCCTGATAAAGACACTTTTGCTGTGCATAGTACTGCTCCCAGGTGCACTCCGGTTGGGGCATCCCATTCTGTGACTACACCAGCCTCTATTTACTATAACCCCTTGCACTTATTCTAAAAGTAATTTGGCCCGATAAAGACACTTTTGCTGTGCATAGTACTGCTCCTAGGTGCACTCCGATTGGGGCATCCCATTCTGTGACTACACCAGCCTCTATTTACTATAACCCTTTGCACTTATTCTAAAAGTAATTTGGCCTGATAGAGACACTTTTGCTGTGCATAGTACTGCTCCCAGGTGCACTCTGGTTGGGGCATCCCAGTCTGTGACTACACCAGCCTCTATTTACTATAACCCTTTGCATTTAATCCTAAAAGTAATTTGGCCTGATAAAGACACTTTTGGTGTGCATAGTACTGCTCCCAGGTGCACTCTGGTTGGGGCAACCCATTCTGTGACTACACCAGCCTCTATTTACTATAACCCTTTGCACTTATTCTAAAAGGAATTTGGGCTGATAAAGACACTTTTGCTGTGCATAGTACTGCTCCGAGGTGCACTCTGGTTGGGGCATCCCATTCTGTGTCTACACCAGCCTCTATTTACTATAACCCTTTGCACTTATTCTAAAAGTAATTTGGCCTGATAAAGACACTTTTGCTGTGCATAGTACTGCTCCCAGGTGCTCTCCGGTTGGGGCATCCCATTCTGTGACTACACCAGCCTCTATTTACTATAACCCTTTGCACTTATTCTAAAAGTAATTTGGCCTGATAAAGACACTTTTGCTGTGCATAGTACTGCTCCCAGGTGCACTCTGGTTGGGGCATCCCATTCTGTGACTACACCAGCCTCTATTTACTATAACCCTTTGCACTTATTCTAAAAGTAATTTGGCCTGATAAAGACACTTTTGCTGTGCATAGTACTGCTCCCAGGTGCACTCTGGTTGGGGCATCCCATTCTGTGACTACACCAGCCTCTATTTACTATAACCCTTTGCACTTATTCTAAAAGTAATTTGGCCTGATAAAGACACTTTTGCTGTGCATAGTACTGCCCCCAGGTGCACTCCGGTTGGGGCATCCCATTCTGTGACTACACCAGCCTCTATTTACTATAACCCTTTGCACTTATTCTAAAAGTAATTTGGCCTGATAAAGACACTTTTGCTGTGCATAGTACTGCTCCCAGGTGCTCTCCGGTTGGGGTATCCAATTCTGTGACTACACCAGCCTCTATTTACTATAACCCTTTGCACTTATTCTAAAAGTAATTTGGCCTGATAAAGACACTTTTGCTGTGCATAGTACTGCTCCCAGGTGCACTCCGGTTGGGGCATCCCATTCTGTGACTACACCAGCCTCTATTTACTATAACCCCTTGCACTTATTCTAAAAGTAATTTGGCCTGATAAAGACACTTTTGCTGTGCATAGTACTGCTCCCAGGTGCACTCCGGTTGGGGCATCCCATTCTGTGACTACACCAGCCTCTATTTACTATAACCCCTTGCACTTATTCTAAAAGTAATTTGGCCCGATAAAGACACTTTTGCTGTGCATAGTACTGCTCCCAGGTGCACTCCGATTGGGGCATCCCATTCTGTGACTACACCAGCCTCTATTTACTATAACCCTTTGCACTTATTCTAAAAGGAATTTGTGCCCGATAAAGACACTTTTGCTGTGCATAGTACTGCGGCCAGGTGCACTCTGGTTGGGGCATCCCATTCTGTGACTACACCAGCCTCTATTTACTATAACCCTTTGCACTTATTCTAAAAGTAATTTGGCCTGATAAATACACTTTTGCTGTGCATAGTACTGCTGCCAGGTGCACTCTGGTTGGGGCATCCTATTCTGTGACTACACCAGCCTCTATTTACTATAACCCTTTGCACTTATTCTAAAAGTAATTTGGCCTGATAAAGACACTTTTGCTGTGCATAGTACTGCTCCCAGGTGCACTCTGGTTGGGGCATCCCATTCTGTGACTACACCAGCCTCTATTTACTATAACCCTTTGCACTTATTCTAAAAGTAATTTGGCCTGATAAAGACACTTTTGCTGTGCATAGTACTGCTCCCAGGTGCACTCTGGTTGGGGAATCCCATTCTGTGACTACACCAGCCTCTATTTACTATAACCCTTTGCACTTATTCTAAAAGTAATTTGGCCTGATAAAGACACTTTTGCTGTGCATAGTACTGCTCCCAGGTGCACTCTGGTTGGGGCACCCCATTCTGTGACTACACCAGCCTCTATTTACTATAACCCTTTGCACTTATTCTAAAAGTAATTTGGCCTGATAAAGACACTTTTGCTGTGCATAGTACTGCTCCCAGGTGCTCTCCGGTTGGGGCATCCAATTCTGTGACTACACCAGCCTCTATTTACTATAACCCTTTGCACTTATTCTAAAAGTAATTTGGCCTGATAAAGACACTTTTGCTGTGCATAGTACTGCTCCCAGGTGCACTCCGGTTGGGGCATCCCATTCTGTGACTACACCAGCCTCTATTTACTATAACCCTTTGCACTTATTCTAAAAGTAATTTGGCCTGATAAAGACACTTTTGCTGTGCATAGTACTGCTCCCAGGTGCACTCCGGTTGGGGCATCCCATTCTGTGACTACACCAGCCTCTATTTACTATAACCCTTTGCACTTATTCTAAAAGTAATTTGACCTGATAAAGACACTTTTGCTGTGCATAGTACTTCTCCCAGGTGCACTCCGGTTGGGGCATCCCATTCTGTGACTACACCAGCCTCTATTTACTATAACCCCTTGCACTTATTCTAAAAGTAATTTGGCCTGATAAAGACACTTTTGCTGTGCATAGTACTGCTCCCAGGTGCACTCCGGTTGGGGCATCCCATTCTGTGACTACACCAGCCTCTATTTACTATAACCCTTTGCACTTATTCTAAAAGTAATTTGGCCTGATAAAGACACTTTTGCTGTGCATAGTACTGCTCCCAGGTGCACTCTGGTTGGGGCATCCCATTCTGTGACTACACCAGCCTCTATTTACTATAACCCTTTGCACTTATTCTAAAAGTAATTTGGCCTGATAAAGACACTTTTGTTGTGCATAGTACTGCTCCCAGGTGCACTCCGGTTGGGGCATCCCATTCGGTGACTACACCAGCCTCTATTTACTATAACCCTTTGCACTTATTCTAAAAGTAATTTGGCCTGATAAAGACACTTTTGCTGTGCATAGTACTGCTCCCAGGTGCTCTCCGGTTGGGGCATCCCATTGCTGTGCATAGTACTTCTCCCAGGTGCACTCCGGTTGGGGCATCCCATTCTGTGACTACACCAGCCTCTATTTACTATAACCCCTTGCACTTATTCTAAAAGTAATTTGGCCTGATAAAGACACTTTTGCTGTGCATAGTACTGCTCCCAGGTGCACTCCGGTTGGGGCATCCCATTCTGTGACTACACCAGCCTCTATTTACTATAACCCCTTGCACTTATTCTAAAAGTAATTTGGCCTGATAAAGACACTTTTGCTGTGCATAGTACTGCTCCCAGGTGCACTCCGGTTGGGGCATCCCATTCTGTGACTACACCAGCCTCTATTTACTATAACCCCTTGCACTTATTCTAAAAGTAATTTGGCCCGATAAAGACACTTTTGCTGTGCATAGTACTGCTCCTAGGTGCACTCCGATTGGGGCATCCCATTCTGTGACTACACCAGCCTCTATTTACTATAACCCTTTGCACTTATTCTAAAAGTAATTTGGCCTGATAAAGACACTTTTGCTGTGCATAGTACTGCTCCCAGGTGCTCTCCGGTTGGGGCATCCCATTCTGTGACTACACCAGCCTCTATTTACTATAACCCTTTGCACTTATTCTAAAAGTAATTTGGCCTGATAAAGACACTTTTGCTGTGCATAGTACTGCTCCCAGGTGCACTCTGGTTGGGGCATCCCATTCTGTGACTACACCAGCCTCTATTTACTATAACCCTTTGCACTTATTCTAAAAGTAATTTGGCCTGATAAATACACTTTTGCTGTGCATAGTACTGCTGCCAGGTGCACTCTGGTTGGGGCATCCTATTCTGTGACTACACCAGCCTCTATTTACTATAACCCTTTGCACTTATTCTAAAAGTAATTTGGCCTGATAAAGACACTTTTGCTGTGCATAGTACTGCTCCCAGGTGCACTCTGGTTGGGGCATCCCATTCTGTGACTACACCAGCCTCTATTTACTATAACCCTTTGCACTTATTCTAAAAGTAATTTGGCCTGATAAAGACACTTTTGCTGTGCATAGTACTGCTCCCAGGTGCACTCTGGTTGGGGCATCCCATTCTGTGACTACACCAGCCTCTATTTACTATAACCCTTTGCACTTATTCTAAAAGTAATTTGGCCTGATAAAGACACTTTTGCTGTACATAGTACTGCTCCCAGGTGCACTCTGGTTGGGGCACCCCATTCTGTGACTACACCAGCCTCTATTTACTATAACCCTTTGCACTTATTCTAAAAGTAATTTGGCCTGATAAAGACACTTTTGCTGTACATAGTACTGCTGCCAGGTGCTCTCTGGTTGGGGCATCCCATTCTGTGACTACACCAGCCTCTATTTACTATAACCCTTTGCACTTATTCTAAAAGTAATTTGGCCTGATAAAGACACTTTTGCTGTGCATAGTACTGCTCCCAGGTGCTCTCCGGTTGGGGCATCCCATTCTGTGACTACACCAGCCTCTATTTACTATAACCCTTTGCACTTATTCTAAAAGTAATTTGGCCTGATAAAGACACTTTTGCTGTGCATAGTACTGCTCCCAGGTGCACTCCGGTTGGGGCATCCCATTCTGTGACTACACCAGCCTCTATTTACTATAACCCTTTGCACTTATTCTAAAAGTAATTTGGCCTGATAAAAACACTTTTGCTGTGCATAGTACTGCTCCCAGGTGCTCTCCGGTTGGGGCATCCAATTCTGTGACTACACCAGCCTCTATTTACTATAACCCTTTGCACTTATTCTAAAAGTAATTTGGCCTGATAAAGACACTTTTGCTGTGCATAGTACTGCTCCCAGGTGCACTCTGGTTGGGGCATCCCATTCTGTGACTACACCAGCCTCTATTTACTATAACCCTTTGCACTTATTCTAAAAGTAATTTGGCCTGATAAAGACACTTTTGCTGTGCATAGTACTGCTCCCAGGTGCACTCCGGTTGGGGCATCCAATTCTGTGACTACACCAGCCTCTATTTACTATAACCCTTTGCACTTATTCTAAAAGTAATTTGGCCTGATAAAGACACTTTTGCTGTGCATAGTACTGCTCCCAGGTGCACTCCGGTTGGGGCATCCCATTCTGTGACTACACCAGCCTCTATTTACTATAACCCCTTGCACTTATTCTAAAAGTAATTTGGCCCGATAAAGACACTTTTGCTGTGCATAGTACTGCGGCCAGGTGCACTCTGGTTGGGGCATCCCATTCTGTGACTACACCAGCCTCTATTTACTATAACCCTTTGCACTTATTCTAAAAGTAATTTGGCCTGATAAATACACTTTTGCTGTGCATAGTACTGCTGCCAGGTGCACTCTGGTTGGGGCATCCTATTCTGTGACTACACCAGCCTCTATTTACTATAATCCTTTGCACTTATTCTAAAAGTAATTTGGCCTGATAAAGACACTTTTGCTGTGCATAGTACTGCTCCCAGGTGCACTCTGGTTGGGGCATCCCATTCTGTGACTACACCAGCCTCTATTTACTATAACCCTTTGCACTTATTCTAAAAGTAATTTGGCCTGATAAAGACACTTTTGCTGTGCATAGTACTGCTCCCAGGTGCACTCTGGTTGGGGCATCCCATTCTGTGACTACACCAGCCTCTATTTACTATAACCCTTTGCACTTATTCTAAAAGTAATTTGGCCTGATAAAGACACTTTTGCTGTGCATAGTACTGCTCCCAGGTGCACTCCGGTTGGGGCATCCCATTCTGTGACTACACCAGCCTCTATTTACTATAACCCTTTGCACTTATTCTAAAAGTAATTTGGCCTGATAAAGACACTTTAGCTGTGCATAGTACTGCTCCCAGGTGCACTCCGGTTGGGGCATCCCATTCTGTGACTACACCAGCCTCTATTTACTATAACCCTTTGCACTTATTCTAAAAGTAATTTGGCCTGATAAAGACACTTTTGCTGTGCATAGTACTGCTCCCAGGTGCACTCTGGTTGGGGCATCCCATTCTGTGACTACACCAGCCTCTATTTACTATAACCCTTTGCACTTATTCTAAAAGTAATTTGGCCTGATAAAGACACTTTTGCTGTGCATAGTACTGCTCCCATGTGCACTCTGGTTGGGGCATCCCATTCTGTGACTACACCAGCCTCTATTTACTATAACCCTTTGCACTTATTCTAAAAGTAATTTGGCCTGATAAAGACACTTTTGTTGTGCATAGTACTGCTCCCAGGTGCACTCTGGTTGGGGCATCCCATTCTGTGACTACACCAGCCTCTATTTACTATAACCCTTTGCACTTATTCTAAAAGTAATTTGGCCTGATAAAGACACTTTTGCTGTGCATAGTACTGCTCCCAGGTGCTCTCCGGTTGGGGCATCCCATTCTGTGACTACACCAGCCTCTTTTTACTATAACCCTTTGCACTTATTCTAAAAGTAATTTGGCCTGATAAAGACACTTTTGTTTTGCATAGTACTGCTCCCAGGTGCACTCTGGTTGGGGCATCCCATTCTGTGACTACACCAGCCTCTATTTACTATAACCCTTTGCACTTATTGTAAAAGTAATTTGGCCTGATAAAGACACTTTTGCTGTGCATAGTACTGCTCCTAGGTGCACTCTGGTTGGGGCTTCCCATTCTGTAACATACCATTAGCCTCTGTCTTTACTCTAAGCTGCACACTTATGTCAAGTAATTTGGCCTGTATGAGGCTGCTTACACACTGTTGCTGTGTGCATATATTACTGATCTCAAGTCTGGTTGGGGCATCCCATTCTGTAACATACCATTAGCCTCTGCATTTACTGTAAGCTGCACAGTTATTTCAAGTAATTTGGGCTGTTTCAGCCTGCTTACACACTGTTGCTGTGTGCATATATACTGATCTCAAGTCTGCTTTGAGGCATCCCATTCTGTAACATCACATAACCTACCTACCATACTAAGCAGCTCTCTTATTTAAACTAAGCAGGCCTCTTATTTACACTAAGCACCTCTCTTATTTAAGCTAAGCAGCTGTCTTATTTAAACTAAGCAGGCCTCTTGGAGGCTGATTGTCCACTTTTGGGTGTGCATTTATATTCGGTTTCATATACAGTGGGGTATCCCAATTTGTAAGATAACCTACCCCAACCATGTAAACTAAAGAGGCCTGTTGCAGCATGAGTTTCTCTGCTTGCGTATGGCCTGCATTACAATCTGTCTCTTTCAATGACACTGCTGCCTGGGGTATCCCAATTTGTAAGATAACCTACCCCAACCATGTAAACTAAAGGTTACGTCCTTCCAGAAGGAAAACTTATGCCGAACACTATTTTTGTTAGGGGCATTGACCTTTGAATTGATCGGCATGAAATTAAGGATTTTTTTTCAAAGTATGGCGCTGTAAAGAAGGTCAAAATTATTTCTCATACTTGGATTATTGTTACTTTTTGTTCAGCTTAAAATATACCATGCCACACGGGCATCCCAAGGCACATGCTGATTAACCCTATATGTTAAGCACAAGCATTTCTCATACTTGGATTATTGTTACTTTTTGTTCAGCTTAAAATATACCAGGCCACACGGGCATCCCAAGGCACATGCTGTTTAACCCTATTTGTTAAGCACAAGCATTTCTCATACTTGGATTATTGTTACTTTTTTTTCAGCTTGAAATATACCAGGCCACACGGGCATCCCAAGGCACATGCTATTTTAACCCTATCTGTTATACAACATAAGCGTTGATCAGCATCAGCTTCATTAAGCTACTTCAGTTTGCACTTCCTTTTTGACTGCTTTAATTTAACCAGGCCGCAGGGCACCCCAAAGCTGCACGTTGCACCCTATCTGTTTATACTAAATAAGCATCTACAGCCTCAGCTTTATTAAGTTATTGCATTTTGAATTGGTTTTGGTCTGCTTTAAATACACCAGGCCGCAGGGTATCCCAAACCTGCATGTTGCACCCCATCTGTTATACTAAATAAGCGTTGATCAGCATCAGCTTTATTAAGCTATTGCATTTTGCATTGGTTTTTGTACTGCTGCCAAAACACTAGCCCATATGGGCATCCCAAACCAGCACATGTCACCCTATCTGTTATACTAAATAAGCTTCTACAGGCCCTTTTTTTATTTATTTATTTTTATTTATATAGAGCTGTAAAAGCTTATATAGTGAGGTAAATTTGCCATTTTGCTTCATTATATAGAGCAGCCCCTGTGTAAATCTGAGGGGCAATAGTTTGTATTATGAGGTAAATTCATGGTTTTGCACCATGATATGGAGCAGCCCCTGTGTAAATCTGAGGGGCAATAGCTTATATTGTGAGGTAAATTTGCCATTTTGCAGCATAATATAGAGCAGCCCCTGTGTAAATCTGAGAGGCATTAGCTTATATAGTGAGGTAAATTTGCCATTTTGCTTCATTATATAGAGCACCCCCTCTGTAAATCTGAGGGGCAATAGTTTATATTATGAGGTAAATTCATGGTTTTGCACCATTATATTGAGCAGCCCCTGTGTAAATCTGAGGGGCAATAGCTTATATTGTGAGGTAAATTTGCCATTTTGCAGCATAATAAAGAGCAGCCCCTGTGTAAATCTGAGGGGCATTAGCTTATATAGTGAGGTAAATTTGCCATTTTGCTTCATTATATAGAGCAGCCCCTGTGTAAATCTGAGGGGCAATAGTTTGTATTATGAGGTAAATTCATGGTTTTGCACCATGATATGGAGCAGCCCCTGTGTAAATCTGAGGGGCAATAGCTTATATTGTGAGGTAAATTTGCCATTTTGCTTCATTATACAGAGCAGCCCCTGTGTAAATCTGAGGGGCAATAGTTTATATTATGAGGTAAATTCATGGTTTTGCACCATTATATGGAGCAGCCCCTGTGTAAATCTGAGGGGCAATAGCTTATATTGTGAGGTAAATTTGCCATTTTGCTTCATTATATAGAGCAGCCCAGTTGCCATCTAAATCAACTACTGTCCGGCCAGTACAGCTTTTCCAGGGCAAACTCTGCTAGTTGCGGACACAAGTCAAGTTTGGCTTCCCAGCAAATCCAGTGGATCCTGAAGGTGTGTTGGCATGGTCATGTCAAGGTATGACATGACCTGCTGTTTGAGGTCCAGCTCCAGGTCTTCCTGCTGCTCATGAGTAGACTCACTATGCGGGTGTAGAAAGCTACTCACTAGCGACTGAAGACTGAGGCTGCTGCTGATGGAGCTGCTGCTGCTGCTCCTTCCACCCCCCCCAGAAGCCATGGCAGTGGAAGGTGATCGCAGAGGTCCCCCCGAGTCAGACCTGCGGGAGTATGGGCCATGGCGCAGATAGACATCGCCCAACTGGCTACATGGGATGTCTCTGTAGTAGGTCAGTTTTTCCTCCCTCTCAGTGGGCGTAAAAAATGCCCCCATTTTGTGCCGGAAGAGAGGGTTCAATAAGTTGGAGAGCCAGAAGTCTTCCCGCTGACAAATGGAGACAATTCTGTGCTCACTAGTACGCAAGCATGTGAGCATGCATCGTGCCATTTGTGCAAGTGACTCGGAGGGACTACCTGTCTCCATCTCCATTGTAAACTGCCACGGTGTGTCTGGGTCCTCTGTCTCGCCTTCCTCACAACCCTCTAGCTCCTGTGCCTGCTCCTGCTCCTGCTACCTCCTCTCCTGTCAGATGACTAGATAAAATGGTCATTTTGTGAAACCTAAACTGTGGTTTGCTGTGCCCCACCCCCTCCTCCTCCTCCTCCACTTCAGCCCCCACAGGCTTCATGTGGCTGTGAAATGTATGTGCCATGTCTCCAGTGCCCTGACCAGCCATGGTTTCCAACATGTGTTGTAGTACATGAAGCAGTGGAATCTCATCGTTCATCTCATAGTCCTGGCAACTGACTAATAAAGTAGCTTCCTCAAAGGGCCTGAGCAAACGGTTGGTGTCACGTATGAGCTGCCAATGGTTTACATTGAATTTACACAGGGGTGTCCCCCTATCCGTTTGGATCATCCAGAAATCCGTGATGGCTTTTCCTCTGTTCCTATAGTGCAGTGGTCCTCAACCCTGTCCTCAAGGCCCACCAACATGTCATGTTTTTTGGATCTCCAAATAGCCAGCTCTATTGCTCTGCAGCTGCACTAATTACTCCACCTGTGCATCTTTGTGGAGATCTGCAAAACCTGGCCTGTTGGTGGGCCTTGAGGACAGGGTTGGGGACCACTGCTATAGTGGATCCTGCATATGGAGGGTGGAATTCCAACGGGTGGAAACATCGCAAATCAGACTATGTTGGGGTACACCGTTCTGACGCTGAGGCTCAATAACGTTGTGCTTGCTGGTGTAGGAGTGCCAGAAGTGCATGCTAACTTTCTTTCCTGTTGTTCGGATGTCTTTCAGATGGGGGCAAGACTTCAGAAAACGCTTGACAACTAGACTGAACACGTGTGCCATGTCAGGACGCATGACTCTGGCTTCCTTGTCGCAGCGCAAACAAGATGTTCTTCCAAGTATCAGTCACCATGGGTCCAAATTTGCTGTTTTCGTGGATTAAGCAATGATTTCATGGATTGAGTTCTCATTTTTAGTAGTTCCTCCCATGTGTGACTCAAGGAAAACCATGTGAAGAACAGCGTGAAACCACAATCACCAAGGGGGCCTAAAAGTATATATATTGTCCACCATGAGTCCATAGTTACAGCTCCAGACGTAGACAACACTGTGCACTTTGGTACACACTGACAGGCTAAAGGACTGGCCCACCTTCTGTTCGACAACATTTTACAGGGCAGGTACTGCCATCTTTGCAAAGCAATGATACCATGGGACTCTCCACCTCGGCTCGGCACAAGCCATCAGTTCTCTGAAAGGTCCACCACTGGGTAATGCAGCAGGCTGGACTTATGGTGACGCTGTCTGAGAGGAGAAATCCCTCAGACATCAAGATTAAAAATTCCAAGAATTTTTGAGGGCTAATTATTCAGAGGCAATGATACCCAGTTGTTTCTGATTTAATTACAAGGTGGAAACACACCCTCAAACAAAACTTCACTTTGGCAATACTATTGCATTTCTTTATTCATAATTTTATGAATATATACTAACTAACCTACTTTTTCTCCACAGGATTGTGGATGCTACATGAAAAACTGCCACATCGCTGAGTAGCTGATTTTTCCTACCAACAGTCCCCAATAATTCACTGCTGCTGCTGCTGCCGCCACCACCGCCGCTGCAGACTCCAGGGACCCTCTTCCACTACCTCCGCTTGCAACACCTCCTCCCACGACACTCTCCTCATCACTAATTTCCCGGCTAGTGGAAGAAGAGGCGAGTGTCTCCTCCACTTCTTGGCTGGGCAGTAGCTGTTGAATTTTATGATTATCAGATCTTCATCAATGGATAGTGGATCTGAACCAAAGCATAACAACAGACAACAGACAGTTGACTGGGGGTGTCAGATGCCACTTGTGATGCAGTGGACTGCTTTTGCAGCACTTCCAGACAAAGTTGCTTCATTGGCTGACACAATGACTGGTAAAGCTGTGGAACATATGCTTGAAAAGCAAGAATAACCATTTGTTTTTATATGAAAAAGACCCTGGTTTATACATACTTTTCTTTTTTCCAGAGACTTCCCTGCGTGGAAATGAATGGCGCATGGATCAGCCAAGCTTTCCTCCCAACAATGCCTGATGTATTCCAGTAGATTGATGACGGGGCCAGACCAACACTAAAGAAAGATGGATCGTGCAAAACAGATTTAAGGCGCTGCTCTCCAGTTACAGACATTCCTCCACATCGGACCACAAGTAAGTATTGATAAAAAAAATCCTTTACGTTACTCCAAGTAATTCCAAGAATTTTTGAGGGCTAATTAGTCAGAGGCAATGATACCTTGTTGTTTCTGATTTAATTAAAAGGTGGAAACACACCCTCAAACAAAACTTCACTTTGGCAATACTTTTGCATTTGTTTATTCATAATTTTATGTAGATATTACTAACTAAGCTACTTTTTCTCCACATGACTCTCCACAGGGTGTGATTCATCCAATTTGTGGGCTCCTGAAGCCAACCCCAGTGTCTCTTTAAAGTAATGTTTGGGCTCCTGCTGCTGCTGCTGCTGCTGCCAACTCCAGGGTGTGATTCATCCAACTTTTGGGCTCCTGAAGCCAACCCCAGTGTCTCTTTAAAGTAATGTTTTGGCTCCTGCTGCTGCTGCTGCTGCCAACTCCAGGGTGTGATTCATCCAATTTTTGGGCTCCTGAAGCCAACCCCAGTGTCTCTTTAAAGTAATGTTTGGGCTCCTGCTGCTGCTGCTGCTGCTGCCAACTCCAGGGTGTGAATCATCCAATTTGTGGGCTCCTGAAGCCAACCCCAGTGTCTCTTTAAAGTAATGTTTGGGCTCCTGCCGCTGCTGCTGCCAACTCCAGGGTGTGATTCATCCAATCTTTGGGCTCCTGCTGCCAACTCCAGTGTCTCTTTAAAGTAATGTTTGGGCTCCTGCTGCTGCTGCTGCCAACTCCAGGGTGTGAATCATCCAATTTTTGGGCTCCTGAAGCCAACCCCAGTGTCTCTTTAAAGTAATGTTTGGGCTCCTGCTGCTGCTGCTGCTGCTGCTGCCAACTCCAGGGTGTGAATCATCCAATTTGTGGGCTCCTGAAGCCAACCCCAGTGTCTCTTTAAAGTAATGTTTGGGCTCCTGCTGCTGCTGCTGCCAACTCCAGGGTGTGATTCATCCAATCTTTGGGCTCCTGCTGCCAACTCCAGTGTCTCTTTAAAGTAATGTTTGGGCTCCTGCTGCTGCTGCTGCCAACTCCAGGGTGTGAATCATCCAATTTTTGGGCTCCTGAAGCCAACTCCAGTGTCTCTTTAAAGTAATGTTTGGGCTCCTGCTGCTGCTGCTGCTGCCAACTCCAGGGTGTGATTCATCCAATTTTTGGGCTCCTGAAGCCAACCCCAGTGTCTCTTTAAAGTAATGTTTGGGCTCCTGCTGCTGCTGCTGCCAACTCCAGGGTATGAATCATCCAATTTTTGGGCTCCTGAAGCCAACCCCAGTGTCTCTTTAAAGTAATGTTTGGGCTCCTGCTGCTGCTGCTGCTGCCAACTCCAGGGTGTGATTCATCCAATTTTTGGGCTCCTGAAGCCAACTCCAGTGTCTCTTTAAAGTAATGTTTGGGCTCCTGCTGCTGCTGCTGCCAACTCCAGGGTGTGATTCATCCAATTTTTGGGCTCCTGAAGCCAACCCCAGTGTCTCTTTAAAGTAATGTTTGGGCTGCTGCTGCTGCTGCTGCCAACTCCGGGGTGTGATTCATCCAATTTTGGGCTCCTGCTGCCAAATCCAGTGTCTCTTTAAAGTAATGTTTGGGCTCCTGCTGCTGCTGCTTGCAACTGCAGGGTGTGATTCATCCAATCTTTGGGCTCCTGCAGCCAACTCCAGTGTCTCTTTCAAGCTATGTTTGGGCTCCTGCTGCTGCTTGAAACTCCATGGTGTGTCAGTCAATTTTTGGGCTCCTGCTGCTGCCAACTCCAGTGTCTCTTTCAGCCAATGTTTGGGCTCCTGCTGCTGCTTGCAACTCCAGGGTGTGATTCATCCAATTTTTGGGCTCCTGCTGCTGCCAACTCCAGTGTCTCTTTAAAGCAATGTTTGGGCTCCTGCCCCTCATAGTGATGCCACTTCAATTCTCTGCAATTGTGCCGCTCTGCGATTCTATTAGCGATGCCTGTGATCTGCATGTGATATTTATTTACAGTATTATTTAACTAACCCAGCATGCATCCTATGCGTGTTACAGCAAGGCAGAATGGTTTACAACCCTATTGAGGCTCTAGGAGGCTCAGAAATAGCCGTTTTTAATAGCGACTCGTCGCGACTAAATTCGGGTCGAAACGATTTTTGTTGGAAAATTCGGCGAATCAGTTGAATCGAATTTTTAAAAAGTTCGCTCATCTCTAATCTCTATCAAATACCGGGCCCAGTATGGCACGGCCTCTTGAATACATAGGCCCCGCACCTCAGGACAGCTTGGAGCAAGGGACATATTCACCTAACTTAAAGGAAAAACTCTCTTTCAGGTTTTTGGTGTTCTACCTTATTGATTTCCTCTTTGAAATGTAAAATAAACATTTGTGTTAGGATTGTGCCACCATGATTTATTTATCAGCATGCTGTCCATGATTCTCATATTCCTGGGACTGGGTGTTGCTGCGGTGGGAGTGGTTTTCATGGCCTTGAGTAAAAAACAATGGATTACAAGTCCCACAATTCTTCCAATGGAACAGGAAAACTCTTTAGCAGCTTTGGCTAAGTCTAAGCAACCTAATGATCTTTCCAGCTGAGAACCCGGCCATTAACCCTTGCTACTGGAACACAAGACTGAAGAAGCTGAATTTCAGCAAAATGGCTTAAAGCAGTCACCCATGCATTAGCCAATCAGATGATTAGCTAGCTAGAGTGAGGAAGTCTATGATATGAACTCGAAACCACCACTTTGGCTGTTTTATTTAATAACACTGTATAACGCTAGAACATAGTTGCAAACAAACAGAAAAGAAAAAAACAGAGCACAAATAAATTTTCCCACAACAATGGAAACTCTTAAAAATGCAATTGAAAGTGCAATTACCCTTTAATTGAATCCACATCGGCTCTGCTAGACAAAAATATCTAAAATCAATAAAACACTACGTGAAATGAAATGGGACATACAAGACCTTGGCTCTAAGATAGAGCTATTTGACCATACAATGGCATAGATGATAGAAGCTATTGGAACTCAATAAGAAGAATAACAGCTTAGCATAGAAGCTCAAGAGAATCAATCTAGATGCCAAAACTTCAGAAGTCTCAGAAACTGTAATTTTGCGGCTTTTATCAGAGCGCTTATGGGCAACCTGTCCCCTGACTTAGATACATTACATCAAGATTTGGACATAGTGCATAGGGTTTCTGCATTTCCCCATAAATATAAACTGCCAAGAGAAATAATATTCCGTCCATATTCTTTTTCCACAAGGGAAGCGATTATACTAGCCACAAGAAATAGGACGGATTTGGAGATAAGGGGCAAGAAGTTTCAAATCTTTCCTGACATTGCTCTAGCTACCCTGAAGAAAATGAGAATCTTGAGGCCAATTCTGTTGCAGATTTAGTTTATTAAATGTAAATGCTTGTTTCCCTGTAAATTGTCCTTTTCATATGAGTTTTCATATGAAATTAAGTTTTTTTCTCTTGCAAGGAGGTAGAAAACATTCTCGCAGATCTAGGGTATAGCACTTTTTTCACCATTATGGCATCAAACAACTTAAAACACCTGTAGTAATATTCAAGTGATGATGATTTTTTTTTTATTTGGTTACTTTGATGTCCTCAGCTGATCTGTAAGGTTAATTGACCTGTAAGGTTAATCCCCATGCCTCATCCCCATGCCCTAAAACGATGCACTGACTGCTTGATAAGCTTGTATTAAAATTATGGGTTGGGGAATGTTGATAAGATATTGTATGATTAGGATCACCTGTGAACACAACATGCAATGCTGATAGGGCACAGGTGCACAGTTTTCTCTTTTTTTCTCCTTTGATCTAAAACAGGCAGAAGGTTGATGTCGGAGATATCTGAGTGTGAGATCCTTTTTTTATGAAATGTACTAAAGAAAGGAGCTCTGTTTAGAAGATTGAATTAGAAATGAAAATACTGATAAGATATTAATTACGCTTAAGAGATCGAGTAGATATAATTGTAATGTTTTAGGGCACAGGGGGGTTTTCTTTCTTGAATATTTGAATTATGGAGATAAGTGAAATTAGTGGTCAAAAATTATCACTGCCATAAGTGATGGGAGTGGGAGGAATATTATAGGGAGTTTAAGAGTCTGATTTGGGTTTTCTTTTGTTTTGTAAGAAGTAGATGGCACCAAATAATCACTTTATTAAGAATTTGGATCTGAGTAATCACTTTTGGAATTAAGGGTTAAATAGTTATGGGGGTTCTCCTCTTCCTTTTCCCCTAGGATAACCCCATGAGCATTGGTCATTTTTTTCTCTTCTCGCTTTTCTGCTCTTGCTTTTGTTTTTGTTTCTTATGTACATATATATGTGTGTGTAAGTGGGTAGATCAATATATATGCACTAGTAAAGGAACAGGAGGGGCTGTAAATAGAGTTACTCCAGTTCTCTTCAATGTAGAAAATTTCCCTGAAGAAGAAATAGGGATTTCTAGAATCCCTGGTGAGAGCAAGGTCTTGCTCTTGGAATCAAGGTGGAGTGTTCTTTTATTATTTTCCTTTTTTTCTCTCTCTCTCTCTCTCTATTGCTCTTATCTTCTTGGGGCTATTTATGTTCCTCCCCTCTTCAGTTCCCCGACTTTTGGGAAGTGGTCCCTCTAGGTGGGGTTGTCCCTGGGGGAGGAGAGAAGGAGAACGAAATGAATTCTAACAAAAACAAGATGACTCTTAGGGATGAGCGAATCCATCCGGACGAACCCGAATTCGTTCCGAATTTCATGGAAAATTTGATTCTGAACGAATCCGAATTTCCCCGCGATTCGATCGATCAAAGTTTTCCTTTAAACTCCATTCATTTCAATGAAAGGCATTCTAAGATGGTGGACGCACATGTCCAGACATGTACCCTGGGGCAAGGTATGATGGGACAGTCACATGCAGCCTATCAGCAGCCAGGAAGCCCGGTGACGTCATCGTGCTATATAAAGCGGCGGCCATCTTGCTTGTGCGCATTTCAGACTTGCATTCATGAGACAGCGGTGGTTGCTGCAGACAGGGACAGACAGTTAGCGATAGGTAGGGAGAGTTACAGATAGGTAGGGAGATTTAGAGAGGCAGACAGAGCCAGGGAAAGATAGTAGAAAACCGGAACAATCCAGGAACAGCATAAAAGTGACAGTGGCAGGGGGGATTTGCCTGATCAGTTTTCAATTCAATTTGATTTCTTTGTGCTGTAAACTGTAATCTGCCTTGCCACTGTGCATGCCATCTATGCAGTGCCTTATGTAACCCTATCTGTTACATACAAACATTTAAATTACTGGATTAGTGTTAATATTTTTGGGTCTGCTTTAAATACACCAGGCCACTGTGCATGCCATCTATGCAGTGCCTTATGTAACCCTATCTGTTACACACAAGCATTTAAATAACTGGATTAGTGTTAATATTTTTGGGTCTGCTTTAAATACACCAGGCCACTGTGCTTGCCATCTATGCAGTGCCTTATGTAACCCTATCTGTTACACACAAGCATTTAAATAACTGGATTAGTGTTAATATTTTGGGTCTGCTTTAAATACACCAGGCCACTGTGCTTGCCATCTATGCAGTGCCTTATGTAACCCTATCTGTTACACACAAGCATTTAAATAACTGGATTAGTGTTAATATTTTTGGGTCTGCTTTAAATACACCAGGCCACATGGGCATCCCAAACCTGCACTTAGCAGCCTATCGGTTATACTAAATAAGCGTTGTTCAGCCTCAGCTTTATTAAGTTATTGCATTTTGAATTGTTTTTTGTCTGCTTTAAATACACCAGGCCGCAGGGTATCCCAAACCACCAAGTGGCACCCTATCTGTTATACTAAATAAGCGTTGTTCAGCCTCAGCTTTATTAAGTTATTGCATTTTGAATTGGTTTTTGTCCTGCTGTCAATACACCAGGCCGCAGGGTATCCCAAACCACCACGTGGTACCCTATCTGTTATACTAAATAAGCATCTACAGCCTCAGCTTTATTAAGTTATTGCATTTTGAATTGGCTTTTAATACACCAGGCCGCAGGGTATCCCAAAACACCGCGTTGCACCCTATCTGTTATACTAAATAAGCGTTGTTCAGCATCAGCTTTATTAAGCTATTGCATTTTGAATTGGTTTTTGTCCTGCTGTCAATACACCAGGCCTCAGGGTTTCCCAAACCACCACGTGGCACCCTATCTGTTATACTAAATAAGCGTCTACAGCCTCAGATTTATTAAGTTTTTGCATTTTTAATTGGTTTTTGTCCTGCTGTCAACACACCAGGCCGCAGGATATCCCAAACCACCATGTTGCACCCTATCTGTTATACTAAATAAGCGTTGTTCAGGATCAGCTTTATTAAGCTATTGCATTTTGCATTGGTTTTTGTCCTGCTTTCAATACACCAGACCGCAGGGTATCCCAAACCACCACGTGGCACCCTATCTGTTATACTAAATAAGCGTTGTTCAGCATCAGCTTTATTAAGCTATTGCATTTTGCATAGGTTTTTGTCCTGCTGTCAATACACCAGGCCGCAGGGTATCCCAAACCACCACGTGGCACCCTATCTGTTATACTAAATAAGCATCTACAGCCTCAGCTTTATTAAGTTATTGCATTTTGAATTGGTTTTGGTCTGCTTTAAATACACCAGGCCGCAGGGTACCCCAAACCTGGACGTTGCACCCTATCTGTTATACTAAATATGCGTTGTTCAGCATCAGCTTTATTAAGCTATTGCATTTTGAATTGGTTTTGGTCTGCTTTAAATACACCTTGCCGCAGGGTATCCCAAACCTGCACGTTGCACCCTATCTGTTATACTAAATAAGCGTTGTTCAGCATCAGCTTTATTAAGCTATTGCATTTTGCATTGGTTTTTGTCCTGCTGTCAATACACCAGGCCACAGGGTATCCCAAACCACCACGTGGCACCCTATCTGTTATACTAAATAAGCGTTGTTCAGCATCAGCTTTATTAAGCTATTGCATTTTGCATAGGTTTTTGTCCTGCTGTCAATTCCCCAGGCCGCAGGGTATCCCAAACCACAACGATGCACCCTATCTGTTATACTAAATAAGCGTCTACAGCCTCAGCTTTATTAAGTAATTGCATTTTGAATTGGTTTTGGTCTGCTTTAAATACACCAGGCTGCAGGGTATCCCAAACCTGCACGTTGCACCCTATCTGTAATACTAAATAAGCGTTGTTCAGCATCAGCTTTATTAAGCTATTGCATTTTGAATTGGTTTTGGTCTGCTTTAAATACACCAGGCCGCAGGGTATCCCAAACCTGCACGTTGCACCCTATCTGTTATACTAAATAAGCGTTGTTCAGTATCAGCTTTATTAAGCTTTTGCATTTTGCATACGTTTTTGTCCTGGTTTTTAATACACCAGGCCGCAGGGTATCCCAAACCACCCCGTGGCACCCTATCTGTTATACTAAATAAGCGTCTACAGCCTCAGCATTATTAAGTTATTGCACTTTGAATTGGTTTTTGTCTGCTTTAAATACACCAGGTCGCAGGGTATCCCAAACCACCACGTTGCACCCTATCTGTTATACTAAATAAGCGTTGTTCAGCATCAGCTTTATTAAGCTATTGCATTTTGCATTGGTTTTTGTCCTGCTGTCAATACACCAGGCCGCGGGGTATCCCAAACTACCACGTGGCACCCTATCTGTTATACTAAATAAGCGTCTACAGCCTCAGCTTTATTAAGTTATTGCATTTTGAATTGGTTTTGGTCTGCTTTAAATACACCAGGCCGCAGGGTATCCCAAACCACCACGTTGCACCCTATCTGTTATACTAAATAAGCGTTGTTCAGCATCAGCTTTATTAAGCTATTGCATTTTGAATTGTTTTTTGTCCTGCTGCCAAAACACTAGGCCGCAGGGCATCCAAAACCTGCACTTAGCAGCCTATCTGTTATACTAAATACGCTTGTTCATCCTTCTTCAGCTTAATCAAACTATTGCATTTTGAATTGGTTTTTGGTTTGCTGCCAAAACACTAGGCCGCAGGGTATCTCATATTGCCAATTTTCATAGTATCTGGGGCAGAGAAGCAGTTCCTCACTTTATTTAGCTTCTTCTTTTTAAAGTAAACATATTTTTTATCGTACCTATTGCGCATTTCAAATGCATAAAAATGTCAGGCAGACAAGTGCAAGGATGTTCAAAGAGGAGTGACAGAGGCCAAGATTCAGCAGGCAGAGGTCGCAGCAGAGTGGCAGCAGGAGTCACGGTGAGAGACCTGATCTGCCAGTATCTGCTAGCGGTCGTGTCTCCACCAGTAACGCATCTGCCGTGGTAGATTGGTTAACGCGCTCATCAACATCATCACAAGTTACATCTGAGACCCCCAGTCTAGGGTCGGTAGGTTCCTCTGACACAACCCTGAGTTGGTATGCCCCGAGATCAGTCCCTGTCCTCCCATTGCCTCGGTCCTACGCCGTTCCCTCCCCCAGCGACGTATCCTATGCTTT
Organism: Gastrophryne carolinensis; assembly: GCA_027917425.1. Classification (NCBI taxonomy): domain Eukaryota; kingdom Metazoa; phylum Chordata; class Amphibia; order Anura; family Microhylidae; genus Gastrophryne; species Gastrophryne carolinensis. Next base: position 223,674,326 of record CM051234.1, read on the forward strand.
GGGTTCAGCTCCACTCTTTAGTGAGTAGGACGATCAGATAGAGGACAGTCAGCAGCTACTGCCCAGCCAAGAAATGGAGGTGGCTTCTTTAGCTAGGCAGACAAATAGTGATGTGGACAGTGTCGTGGCTGTTGCGAGCGTTCCAGCTCCTGCACCAGACACTGTTGAGGAAACCGAGAACATCAGTGACGTGCAGCCACAACTCGGTGATGATGATGATGAAACCGATCGCACTTGGGAGCCGGGTGATGAAGGGACTTCATCGTCATCATCAAGAGAAGAGGGGCGCAGGTTGCCCTGGAGTCAGCAGTTGAGGCAGCAAGGTGTTAGCAGCATGGTTGGCAGTCAGCATGGGGGCACAATTGTAAAGCCTGGAGCCAAACGGGGACGGGGCCGGGGTAGAGCACCTGCTGCGCGGCAGGCTACCTTATCGGGAGGTAGTGGAGCAGGGGTTCCTGGAGTTGGCGACAGTAGCAGTGAATCAGTGAGACCTGTTGGTGGGAAAAGTAGCTACTCGGCAGTGTGCCAGTTTTTCCTGAAGCATCCGCAGGAGGGTAACATGGCCACATGCAAGATATGTAGGCAGAAGGTGAAGCGTGGCCAGGGCCCAAATGTTGGCACCACGGCCCTGCGTCAACATATGATGCGTCACCATAAAGCGGCCTGGGAGAACCGAGGCTCCAAAGAGGTGGTCCAGCCTGCTTCCTCACCAAGTGGCACCAAGCGGAAGCCTGACCCATGCCCCCTGCATGGCTCACGTCTTCAGTCTGGTTGTCAAGCGGTTTCTGAAGTGTTCCCCCCATCTGCAAGACATCCTAACAACTTCAAGGAAACTTTGCATGCACTTCAGCCACTCATACACCGCCAAACACACCCTTCTTGAGCTACAGCGTCATAACGGTAGCCCCCAACATAGTCTGATTTGCAATATTTCCACCCGTTGGAATTCCACCCTTCACATGTTGGACCGATTATATGTTGGAAACCATGGCTGGTCAGGGCACTGGAGACATTGCATCTACATCTTACGGCCACATGAACCCCGTTGGAGCTGAACTGGAAGAGGAGGAGGAAGAGGAGGAGGAGGGGCACAGTGAAGCACAGTTTAGGCTTGGCGAAATGGCTGGTTTATCTAGTCAGCGGACAGGAGAGGAGCTAGAGGGTTTTGAGGAAGGCGAGACAGAGGACCCGTGGCAGTATGCAGTGGAGATGGAGACAGGTAGTCCCTCCGAGTCACTTGCGCAAATGGCAGGAAGCATGCTCACATGCTTGCGAAGTGACCCCAGAATTGTTTCCATTTGTCGCCAGGATGACTTCTGGCTGTCCACCTTATTGGACCCTCGCTTCCGGCACAAAATGGGAGCATTTTTTAAACCCGCCGAGAGGGAGGACAAACTGAACTACTACAAAGACATTCTGCGTAGTCAGTTGGCCGATGCCTATCTGCGCCATGGTCCATACTCTCGCAGGTCTGACTCGGGGGGACCTCTGCGCTCACCTTCCACTGCCATGCCTACTGGGGGGGGGTTGGCAGGAGCAGCAGCAGCAGCTCCATCAGCAGCAGCCTCAGTCTTCAGTCGCTAATGAGTAGCTTTCTACACCCGCATAGTGAGGCTACTCATGAGCAGCAGGAATACCTGGAGCAGGACCTCAACCAGCAGGTCATGTCATACCTTGACATGACCATTCCAACACACCTTGAGGATCCGCTGGACTTCTGGGCAGCCAAACTTGGCTTGTGGCTGCAACTAGCAGAGTTTGCCCTGGAAAACCTGCCCGGCAAGTAGCGTGCCATCTGAGCGGGTGTTTAGTGCGGCGGGGGCCATAGTTACGGTGAGGAGAACTCGTCTGTCAACTAAAAATGTGGAGAGACTCACCTTTGTCAAAATGAATCAGGGATGGATCAGCCAGGATTTCCACCCACCAATGGCTGATGCATGTGACTAGATTCAGCATGGTGCCACGTTTTAAACTTTCCAAATGGTGCAAAACATATTTATGTACCAATTTTTGGCCTCCTGCTGTTGCCAACTTCCGGGTGTGCCTTTCAGCCAACTTTTGGCCTCCTGCTGCTGCTGCCAGCTCCAGGGTGTCTTCCAAGCAATGTTTGGGCTCCTGCTTCTGCTACTGCATACTACAGGGTGTGCCTTCCAGCTCATGTTTGTGCTCCTGCTGCTGCCAACTTCAGGGTGCCTTCCAGCCAATTTCTTGGTTCCTGCTGCTGCTGCCAACTCCAGGGTGTGTCAGTCAATTTTTGGGCTCCTGCTGCTGCTGCCAACTCCAGGGTGTCTTTCAAGCAATGTTTGGGTTCCTGCTGGTGCTGCCAACTCCAGGGTGTGTCAGTCAATTTTTGGGCTCCTGCTGCTGTTGCCAACTCCAGGGTGTTTTAAAAGTAATGTTTGGGCTCCTGCTCCTGCTGCTGCTGCTGCTGCTTGCAACTCCAGGGTGTGATTCATCCAATTTTTGGGCTCCTGCAGCACACTCCAGTGTCTCTTCAAAGCAATGTTTGGTCTCCTGCTCCTGCTGCTGCTTGCAACTCCAGGGTGTGATTCATCCAATTTTTGGGCTTCTGCAGCCAACTCCAGTGTCTCTTTAAATCAATATTTGGGCTCCTGCTGCTGCTGCTCCTGCTGCTGCTGCTTGCAACTCCAGGGTGTGATTCATCCATTTGTTGGGCTCCTGCAGTCAACTCCAGTGTCTCTTTAAAGCAATGTTTGGGCTCCTGCTGCTGCTGCTGCTCCTGCTGCTTGCAACTCCAGTGTGTGATTCATCCAATTTTTGGGCTCCTGCAGCCAACTCCAGTGTCTCTTTAAAGCAGTGTTTGGGCTCCTGCTGCTGCTGCTCCTGCTGCTGCTTGCAACTCCAGGGTGTGCTTCATCCAATTTTTGAGCTTCTGCAGCCAACTCCAGTGTCTCTTTAAAGCAATGTTTGGGCTCCTGCTGCTGCTCCTGCTGCTGCTCCAGGGTGCGAATCATCCGATTTTTGGGCTCCTGCAGCCAACTCCAGTGTCTCTTTAAAGCAATGTTTGGGCTCCTGCTGCTGATGCTCCTGCTGCTTGCAACTCCAGGGTGTGATTCATCCAATTTTTGGGCTCCTGCAGCCAACTCCAGTGTCTCTTTAAAGCAATGTTTGAGCGCCTGCTGCTGCTGCTCCTGCTGCTGCTGCTGCTGCTTGCAACTCCAGGGTGGGTGTGATTCATCCAATTTTTGGGCTCCTGCAGCCAAATCCAGTGTCTCTTTAAAGTAATGTTTGGGCTCCTGCTGCTGTTGCTGCTGCTCCTGCTGCTGCTGCTGCTTGCAACTCTAGGGTGTGATTCAGCCAATTTTTGGGCTCCTGCAGCCATCTCCAGTGTCTCTTTAAAGCAATGTTTGGGCTCCTGCTGCTGCTGCTGCTGCTTGCAACTCCAGGGTGTGATTCATCCAATTTTTGGGCTCCTGCAGCCAACTCCAGTGTCTCTTTAAAGCAATGTTTGGGCTCCTGCTGCTGCTGCTCCTACTGCTGCTTGCAACTCCAGGGTGTGATTCAGCCAATTTTTGGGCTCCTGCAGCCAACTCCAGTGTCTCTTTAAAACAATGTTTGGGCTCCTGCTGCTGCTGCTCCTACTGCTGCTTGCAACTCCAGGGTGTGATTCAGCCAATTTTTGGGCTCCTGCAGCCAAATCCAGTGTCTCTTTAAAGCAATGTTTGGGCTCCTGCTCCTGCTGCTGCTGCTCCTGCTGCTGCTGCTTGCAACTCCAGGGTGTGATTCAGCTAATTTTTGGGCTCCTGCTGCCGCCAGCTCCAGGGTGGGTTTTTCAGGCGATATAGGGGCCCCTCATAGTGATGGCACTTCAACTCTCTGCAATTGTGCTGCTCTGTGATTCTATTAGCGATGCCTCTGATCTGCATGTCCTAATTATTTACAGTATTATTTCACTAACCCAGCACGCATCCTATGCGTGTTACAGCAAGGCAGAATGGTTTAAAACCCTATTGAGGCTCTAGGAGGCTCAGAAATAGCCGTTTTTAATAGCGATTCGTCGCAAATAAATTCGGGTCTAAACGATTTTTGTCGGAAAATTCGGTGAATCAGTCGAATCGAATTTTTAAAAAGTTCGCTCATCTCTACTTATGAGTAATCCCCCAAAATGTACAAGTCTTCAACTCACCAGTTAAGAGAAACAAAATCTTCCTACACTTTAAATCTATGAATGCCAAAGTCTTGTCTCTCCAGGAGACAATTATCCAATTTTCTATTTGTCAAATGTAACGGAAAAAAAGGGGGTGGCCAGTTGCTTGGCCAAATAAATCCTGTTCTGCTTGACTGATTTTATAAGCGATAAAGAGGGGAGACATATTTTAGTAATGTGCAAGATGGAGGTGGGGCAGTGGTTTCTCTGGTGTGCTGTTATGCTCCCAACAAAAAAACATTTTTTTTAGGAATTATTTTGAAGGAGACTCTAATATTGCAATGGATATGACAGTCGATAAATCTGTTCTGCCAAGACCCAAAGATTTCCGGCAAAGAAAAATTACGTTTTGCTAAATTATTATCTTCTTTGAGCCTGGTGGACATATGGTGCGAATGTAATCTATCAACTAAGGATTTCACATTTTACTCTGTAGCCCACCAAATCTACACACAGATTGATTACTTTTTTGTCCCATCCATAGTAGTACCTAATATACTAAACTGTAGAATCCGTTAGACCCCATGGTCTGATCACACGGCTCTTATTTTAATGTTGGGAGATTTTTGGTTAGATCCAAATGATCTCAATTCTGGAGATTCCCTGATGGTTCAAGAAGAAACACAATTAGAATTGAATAGGTTCTTTGAAATAAATGAACCCACTGATCCACTGATGCTTCTCCCGTAATTCACTGGCTGGCCAATAAGGCGGATATTAGAAGGACATTTCTGGAAATATCTGCATTAAAAAAAGAAAATTGATGAAAAGCTGGGGAGACTGAATGCCCTAAATAAAGGGCTCCAAACCACGAATTAAGGCTCACTCCTTAGAGGAAATAGAGAAAATACAGACCGAATTAACAAGCAAATATAGTGCTTATTCTGAAAAAAGGGGAAAGATCAGGTGGAATGTGCTTACTACCACCCAATATCCCTTATAAATAAGGATCTAAAGCTATTAACAAAAATACTGGCCACTAGGTTAAACACCTTTTTGAACCAGGTATACATCTGTACCAGATGGGATTTGTCCCCGGACACCAAGGACCTGAGCAAATAAAAAGAGTTATAAATATCATTTCCCTGATATAAATATATAAAGAGAAATATAAAAAGAATAAACGATGGGATGGAAGGGAAAGAATTAATGGTATGGCCAATTTTATACATAAGCAGAAAGCCTTTAATGCTGTTACTTGGGAATATCAGGATTGGGTATTAGTTAGGATGGGGGTTCAGTCCAGGATTATCAATCATTAGAGCCGTTAGAGGCATATACTCTGCTCCTAAGGTCGTGGTCGGCTTGAGCAGGAATAGATAGGCACAATTTGATATACCAGTAGTACCAGACAAGGCAGCCCCCTTTCCCCAGGACCATTTTTATTAGCTATAGAACCGCTAGCAGAAAGACTAAGAAGAAAGATCTCTTTAACAGATGTGATTAATGTGGACATAGAACACAAAAATGCTCTCTATGCAGACGTTTTGCCTTTAGTTTGTTAATGAACCCAAGACATCATTATGTACTGTAATATACATATATTCAATATGTTTTCTAATGTCTCTGGCCTCAGGATCATTGACGGTAAATCGTCTGCTTTAAATATAAGCTTAAAACCTGACACGGTGGCAGCGCTTAAATCCTTAATCAATTTAGGTGGTCAGACTCAGATACAATATCTAGGAGTAAAAATAACACACCCCTTGTCTTGGAGGGCCGAATTAGTTTATATTTCTTTAGAGCTCCGTCTATTGGGGTAAACTTGAAAGATCTGGAGAAAAAACAACAGAATATTAATCAATTTATCCGCAATGGTTAGAGGGGGAGGTTCAATAAATAATTTCTGATGTCCCTGAAAGATCAGGGGGGCATAGGGGCCCCACATTTTAAAAACAACTTCCAACTTAAAAAATTATTTAAGATACAAAATACACCTCAAATGACTGTACTGGAGTAAACAACATGTGGTAATTATCAGATAGAGCTAATATTTATTGGTAAGAGAAGGTTAATGCCTCTTACTAACAGCAGAAGAAGAAGTGAACAAAAAAATATAATGTGCACTCATCAATCTCCCTTAGTTCCAATTATAGGTATCCCAAATTTCAATCAAGGGATAATGGACGGGTTTGGCTGGTGGGTAACGAAAGGAATGTCAAGAATAGCTCATTTTTACTTGAAGTCTCAATTATTGTTGTGCTCCCAACTTGTAGACAGTAGCAATACCGAGTACAGAATATTATAGAACAAACCAGATTTATAACTTCCTATTCTCAATGGGTCATCAAAAGGCATGAAAATGAATAGACGTAATTCGAACAATATTGTCTCAAATCTCCAGGTCCATTTCTATGATATATAAGTAGCTCTCTAAGGTGAGCTTTAAATTTCTTTATATGGGAGAAAGACTTGGCAGAGGAGCTTGCCGTGGAGAGTGATAGTAAAAACAGCCAGGAAATGCTCAGTGAACATCTCCCTGGTAGAGGCAAACCTTAAAACTATTAGTTTTAAGGTACCTTGTTCCAGTAAGAGTAGTGAGTATGCACCCTGATGGTCCTACACCATGCTTCAGAGGCTGTAAGACCCCTGGAAACATGCTTCATTTGTGGTGATTATGCCCCGGAGTAAAATCTTTCTGGAACAAGGTATTTGGGCTCATCAACAAATTAATAAAAGGAGGAATCCAAAGTCCAAATTTGTTAGAAGCGTCTGTCTGGACTAACAAAGACACAATGGAATTTGATTTCTGTGATTTCAATGCAGCAAGAATGACGCCAGAATCGCCAGATCCTGGATAAAAGGCATGATTTTCTCTGAAATCCTAAAACAAAAGATACATTGGATTCAAGCCAATGGAAAACTGGGGCTAGCATCCTACTGCTTCATCAAGTCCAGTATAAATGGATGCAGTACTGAAGGGGAGAGGAGGGGGAAGGAGTAGCCGGGAAGCGGGGGAGACTCCCCCGCGGGGCAGATGTTTTTTCCAATTCTTTTTTCCATTTATTTCCTCTGTCTCTCTCTCTCTCTCTCTCTCTCTCTCTCTCTCTCTTTCCTCTTCTCTTGTTTCTTTTTCTTTAATTAAAGGAAGCAAGAAAATGTATTAATTTATTTACTTTATTAATAGTTTAGTAGTACTATATACATGTGGGAGGAATCTGGTAGAGATAAATCAGACCTCCCAACAAATGATGTAACATTGAATCAAAACTAAATAGCAATATGTGCGCTTTAAAGGATTACTATAATTAAAGCAGCAGAGGACAGTCTGTGGTCCATCAGGCTAACATAAACTAAACGTATCACATATACAAAGCTGTAAATAGTCCAATAAATATAGTCTCTGTGCTAACAATGTCCACAGATGTATCCCATGAATTTCAATCCACGTATGGATATATTTCTCATAGCGTCATTAAGCTATAAGGCAAAATCTCAAGCATGCTATAGCAGCACCAGTGAGGCTGAAAAGCCTGCTAGATGTCACCACGTGTTTTGCTATTTTAAGCATTCCCTCAGAGGTATATGCAAAAATATACAAAAGATAAAATATGAAAGGGTTGATCGACTTACCCTTGTTCTGGGTCCCCTAATCCACAGGAAGACCCAGACCTTCCACACAAAGCCTTTTGTAGAATCCCTTTGTCCCCCCAGGTACCCCTCTGGTACTTTCGTGCGACGAGTCTGTGTCCCTCCACGGTCAGGCTATGTCTGTAAGGCAAACTCTGCCCAGAATCACTGATACTCCACTAACAGTCCTTCATTAAAAACTAAAAAATATAGATGAAGTTAAGAAAAATACAGACGCTTGCATCAAAGTTCAAATGCACCCATGTGCGTCACATCTGTTTTTGTCTTTGCAAATCACAAAATGGCCTTAGGAATCATTGGGGCCCTGCTCTGTGCGTACTTCATGGAGCAGGTTACTTATACCAGAGGTTTCTCTTTTAATTATACTTCATACATGCAAATTTGCCCCCCGGCTTAACAAACCTGTTTATTGACAAACAGGAAATTGAAAACGTTTATCACAATTCACCTAGTGAATTACTTTTGTTTCGAAGGTATATTGATGACTGTTTCCTGGTCTGGAACGGGACAGAAGATGGGTTGAATAAATATATGGAACAGCTGAATAATAATGGATTAAATATTGTTCTCACACATCAACACAGCAAAAAATTGATTTCTGGATATCACAGTCTATGAAAAAGGAGGAAGTTTGCATACAAAAGCATATTTCAAACCAACTGACCATAATGGGTACATTTTGACTACCAGTTGCCACCACCCCATGTGGGTAAGGACAATTCCCAAGGGTCAGTTTATGCATCTGGCAAGAAATTGCATGGAAGATTCAGTGTTTGATGAACAAGTTCAAGCATTCAAATTCAGAGAGAAGGGATATGAAAACTGTAGAGAAAATAGTAGAGAAAATGTATAAAAGCTATTGGAATGTTCTTCCGAGGAGACCTAAGTTTATCTATAGAAGACCAATGAATTTGAGATTATTGACCAATACTCAATATAAGGACAGAAAGCATTACCCATCAATCCTTGCAGCAGGCAGAGCTATGCAAATCATCTCTTTATGTCTCTGTGCCATCCAAGGCCCTTAGAAAAGCCTAGGGTGCAATGCCAAGGATTAGCTTTACATTTACTCAGCCATACACATCCAACTAGTGGACACATTGCACCCTTAGCGTTTCTAAGGGCCTTGGAGGGCACAGAGACATAAAGATTTGCATAGCTCCACCTGCTGCAAGGATTGATGGGTAATGCTATCTGTCCATGTATTGGGTACTCGGCAAATACTTTCTGTTTTAGGAAAGCACCTCTTCTCCTTTACCTAAGTAGAAGTTTTTTTGGTCTTTTTAGCCCCCCTATATTAAGCCTAACATACTGCCTTGCGACTCTTTAGATCATTGACCACTATATGTTAAATTTGTCCTCATCGAAAGATGTACGACCAACAAAATAATAGAACATTAATAGGAGACCAAATAAAAGGTTTTCACTCTTGCAAGATGTGTATCGGATGTAAGATGTGCCAAACCATGAAAAACAGGGAGAAGTTTACTTCTAAGAATACAGGAAAAGAATAATTGTACTGAAGAGTTCCTTACATGCAATAGCGCCAGTGTAGTGTGTTGTGTTTGTTGGAATGCCCCTGTGGGCAACAATATGTGGGAAGGACAAAGAGATGTTCCAAGAGATGGACCAAAACCCAGCATCATTACTCTCCTGGGTTTTGGCCTTTGCTCCCCTTTGCCCCAGCTTTGTGAAACCCCCGAACAAACTCACCTCTTTCCGGTCCTACGATGCATGTGCTCGTCCAATCAGCACGCTCTGAGAGTGCTGGCAGCCGCATCCCCCACTACCCTTTAACAGGGAGCGTGTCTGTGTAGGCTATTCACAAGTGCCTAGAACGGGCACAAGCCCTGCTGCAGGGATCGCGGGGAATGCTGCCTCTGCTCTCACATGCGCCATTGGACCGGGATCGAAGGTGAGTTTTCAGGCTACCTGGAGGGTTTCATACAGCAGGGCACCCCGAATAAGGTTAGATTAGCGGAACATGTAAGTAACATCAAGAAAGGAATCCTAACTCATAGTGTATCAGCTCATTTTACAAAATACATGGCCAAAACCCCATAGGCCTTAAATACACTATGATCTGTCAAATCAAGGAACATAGGAGGGGATCTAATGTAGAAGTTGAAATATCCAAAAAAGAGACATTCTGGATTTTCACTTTGATTACCCTTGAATCAGGGGGGTTAAATATTGTCATTGAATTGAATTGTTTTATTAGGGATATATAACTTTTTACCAACAACTATTAACACTGATCTGAATCGTTCCACTAGGAAAAATACAATATTTCGTTATTAATGATAGGTTACATATAACATGTCTAACCCAGATTTTATATCACCAAGTAAAGGTTTTAGGTTTTTAAATTTTGACCACTTAGTTAATGTATTGTAAAAACTAGCGTTGTAGAAGAATCAGTCAGGATATCCCCCTTTTTTAAGCTTTTCATCCTGTGCTTTGGTCAGGCAAAGTAGGGTTGGCTCCATGTAATGTGTTGAGCTGCAATTCTTTGATGTAACCACTAGATGCTAGAAGAGTAAACTTGCTTTAATATGCTTTTTATAATTTTTAAAAACTGCATTATGGAAAGAAATAGAATTGGTCAAAATGAGATATAAGGGTTACAAATATGCTGTGTATGAAGTATAATTAATGAAGAAACCTTTGGAATAATTAACCTGCCCCCATGAACTGCACACAGAGCAGGGTCCCTGTGATTCCTAAGGCCATTTAGTGATTTGCATAGTGGTCCAAAAGACAACAAAGATATGTTATGCACGTGTGCAGGCAGGCTCTGATGATGTCACCTTGGAGGGGATGAAACGCACATTGGCCATACAGACTGGGGACTCCATTGACTTTTTTACAAACTGACTTTTGAGCTTTTGCAAGCTTTTTTGGATTTTTTTTTAACTTCATTTATAATTAAAGAGTTTTTAATATATATCTGTTGTGATTCTGGGCAGTGTTTGCCTGCAGACATGGCCTGACCGCGTCAGGACATGGACTGGTTGAGTGCTAACTGGAGAGACAAAGGCTTTGTGTGGAAGGTCTGGGTCTCCCTGTGGATTAGGGGACCCAGAACAAGGGTAAGTCAGTCAACCCTTCCATATTTCATCTTTTGTATATCTTTGCATATTTCTCTGTGGGAATGCCTAATTTAGGGCAGTTCACTCAAATAGCAAAACACACGGTGACATCTAGCAGGCTTTCCAGCCTCACTGGTGCTGGTATAGCATGTTTGAGAGTTTGCCTTACTGCTTAATGATGCTTGGACATGAAATTCAAGGGATACATCTGTGGAAATAGGCCTGATTCAGAGCCTCCTCAAAACCGTGTCGTATATGGCCCGTTCTGTGTATTATACAGTTTTTTTTTTTCGTATGCGTATAAGCTTACGCATGATTCTGAGCCTCCATCAGAAGCCTTCCATTTACTGTTCGTAGCAGCGTATGCCAACGAGAATGGCATTTTCTGCCTCTCATTGCGTCCTCGACAGAACGAGGGTAATGTATACATTACCCCGTAAACCTCGTATACTACCGTTTTTCAGTGTTTTTGAACGTAGCTTACAACAATGAATTTCCGTGTCCCGTTATATTTTGCATGCATCTTCCTCCTAATATACATCCAAACAGCATTTTCCTGGAAATCTGTGTTTGTTTGCATGTACGCATGCGTGCAGCTATTTTCTTCATTCATGTCCCCGTCTCAACTATTCTCTCACTTCTGCTTCCATGCTTACCTTAACTCACTTGTGGTTCCACTTTTTATCATCTCCCGTGCTTAATGCTTACCTTAACTCAATCGCGGTTCCACGTTTTATCATCTCCCGTGCTTAATGCTTACCTTAACTCACTCGCGTTTCCACTTTTTATCATCTCATGTGCTTAATGCTTACCTCAACTCACTCGCGGTTCCTGTTAACACCATGCTTAATGGAACTCTCCTGCGGGTCCACTTTAGAAGTTCTTGCGCCATTCATGCTTACCTAATGTTCTTCATTTTCTTATTAGTTTTTGTTTCCTTCTAGATTTCTTCTGGTGTTGTTTTTTTTGCCTGTGTTCATGCCTAAATAGTGTATAGCTTAACCTAAAATAAACACGAAACATGGTTACGTTTAACAACATTTATTATATTAAAAATTAGTTTTTTGAAATATTTTTTTATAATTTGTTTTGCTTTGTGTGTTTGGAAATTATTTTTTTGTTTTGTTTTTTTTTTTTTTGTTTAACAACATATTTTTTAACATATTTAAAAAATATAAATTTTGTACAATTTAAACAATTTAACAATATAAAACCAAGTGGCAGGCCCCAGGATTCTAGTCTTCACTGGTCCCCATGGAAGCAGCAAGCTCCTGGATGTCACCCACCAGTCGATACACCGTCGCAGAAAGCTCTCCTGTGGTGTTCCTGTGTGAAGGAAGCAATAATTACATATTGGAAAATACATGTTTGCTAGCTGTGGAATGCAATCTTATTAATGTTCAGGGGGAGGCCATAGGTCATTATGCTAATGTAATAGGCAAGGGATCAGGCCATAGGTCATTATCAGGGATGAACGAATCGATCCGGACGAACCCGGATTCGTTCCGAACTTCATGAAAAATTCGATTCTGAACTAATCCGAATTTCCCTGCAATTCGACCGATCGAAGTTTTCCTTTAAACTCCATTTATTTCAATTACAGGCATTCTAAGATGGTGGAAGCACATGTCCGGACATGTCCCCTGGGGCAAGGTATCATGGGACAGTCACATGCAGCCTATCAGCAGCCAGGAAGCCCGGTGACGTCACTGTGCTATATAAACCGGCGGCCATTTTCCTTTTGCTCAGCCTTGCATTCCAGAGACAGCGGTGGTTGCTGCAGATAGGGAGAGAGAGTTAGAGATAGGTAGGGAGAGTCAGAGAGGCAGACAGAGAGGTAGACAGAGCCAGGGAAAGATAGTGAAAGATAGTGAAAAACCGGAACAATCCAGGGACAGCATCCAGGGACAGCATAGAAGTGACAGTGAATTTTTTTTTTTTTTCATTAGCCTGATCAGTTTTCAATTCAATTTCAGTTCTTTGTGCTGTAAATTTTAATCTGCCTTTCCACTGTGCATCCCATCTATGCAGTGGCTTATTTACCTACAAACAATCATTTATCCTAACTGGATTAGTTTGAATTTAGTTTTAATATTTTTTGGTCTGCTTTAAATACACCAGCCCACATGGGCATCCCAAACCTGCACTTAGCAGCCTATCTGTTATACTAAATATGTTTGTTCATCCTTCTTCAGCTTAATCAAACTATTGCATTTTGAATTGTTTTTTGTCCTGCTGCCAAAACACTAGGCTGCAGGGTATCCCAAACCTGCACTTAGCAGCCTATCTGTTATACTAAATACGCTTGTTGATCCTTCCGCAGCTAAATCAAACTATTGCATTTTGAATTGGTTTTAGTCCTGCTGCCAAAACACTAGGCCGCAGGGTATCCCAAACCTGCACTTAGCAGCCTATCTGTTATACTAAATACGCTTGTTCATCCTTCTTTAGCTGAATCAAACTATTGCATTTTGAATTGGTTTTTGGTCTGCTGCAAAAACACTAGGCCGCAGGGCATCCCAAACCTGCACTTAGCAGCCTATCTGTTATACTAAATATGCTTGTTCATCCTTCTTCAGCTGAATCAAACTATTGCATTTTGAATAGTTTTTTGTCCTGCTGCCAAAACACTAGGCCGCAGGGTATCCCAAACCTGCACTTAGCAGCCTATCTGTTATACTAAATACGCTTGTTCATCCTTCTTCAGCTTAATCAAACTATTGCATTTTGAATTGGTTTTTGGTCTGCTGCCAAAACACTAGGCCGCAGGGTATCCCAAACCTGCACTTAGCAGCCTATCTGTTATACTAAATACGCTTGTTGATCCTTCCACAGCTTAATCAAACTATTGCATTTTGAATTGGTTTTTGTCCTGCTGCCAAAACACTAGGCCGCAGGGTATCCCAAACCTGCACTTAGCAGCCTATCTGTTATACTAAATACGCTTGTTCATCCTTCTTCAGCTTAATCAAACTATTGCATTTTGAATTGGTTTTGGTCTGCTGCCAAAACACTAGGCCGCAGGGTATCCCAAACCTGCACTTAGCAGCCTATCTGTTATACTAAATACGCTTGTTGATCTTTCCGCAGCTTAATCAAACTATTGCATTTTGAATTGTTATTTGTCCTGCTGCCAAAACACTAGGCCGCAGGGCACCTCAAGCCTACACTTAGCAGCCTATCTGTTATACTAAATACGCTTGTTCATCCTTCTTCAGCTGAATCAAACTATTGAATTTTGAATTGGTTTTTGGTCTGCTGCCAAAACACTAGGCCGCAGGGTATCCCAAACCTGCACTTAGCAGCCTATCTGTTATACTAAATACGCCTGTTCATCCTTCTTCAGCTTATTTTAAAATATATTGCAGTTTGAATTGTTTTTGTGTGTGCTGTAAAAACACCAGGCCTCAGGGTATCCTAAACCTGCACATTTAGCCCTATCTGTTACACTAAAGCAGCATTTAAAGGCTATTTCTCATAAATATATTGCAGTTTGAATTGTTTCTGTGTCTGCTGTAAAAACCCCAGCCCACATGGGCATCCCAAACACTAGCATAAATATCTCAAGACTACCTGTCTAATAACTGCTTGCATTTTATAATTAACGTCACTTTTCCACAATCAAGGGAGGCCTCCTTTGTATGTGAGGAGGGGGCATCCCAAACACTAGCAGTAATATTTCAAGAGTACCTGTCTAATAACTGCTTGCATTTTATAATTAACGTAACTTTTCCACAATCAAGGGAGTCCTCCTCTGTATGTGAGGAGGGGGCATCCCAAACACTAGCAGTAATATTTCAAGAGTACCTGTCTATTAACTGGTTGCATTTTGTAAAGAAAGTCCCTTTGTCAAATTGCCAGCAGCCATTGCCTTTAACCGGGGGGCATCCCAAATATGCTAGCATGCGTCTTTTAAGAGTGCTCACATTGGAGTTTGCAGCAGCAGCATTAGGAGCCCATATATTGCCTGAAAGACACACATATGAGCTGGAAGCAGCAGCATAGGGAGCCCATATATTGCCTGAAAGACACACCCAGGAGTTGGGAGCAGCATATAGAGCCCATATATTGTCTAAAAGACACACCCAGGAGTTGGCAGCAGCATAGGGAGCCCATATATTGCCTGAAAGACACACCCTGGAGTTGGCAGCAGCATAAGGAGCTACCATGCATCAGCTACTACCATGGATAAGCCATTGTTGGCTGGAAATCCTGGTTGAACCATGCCTGATTCATCTTCACAAAGGTGAGTCTCTCCACATTATTCGTGGACAGACAAAAACACGACTAAACACCCTCTCAGATGGCACACTTCTGGCCGGGCAGGACAGCTTTTCCAGGGCAAACTCTGCTAGTTGCGGCCACAAGTCAAGTTTGGCTGCCCAGAAGTCCAGCGGATCCTCAAGGTGTGTTGGCATGGTCATGTCAAGGTATGACACGACCTGCTGGTTCAGGTCCTGCTCCAGGTCTTCATGCTGCTCATGAGTAGACTCACTATGCGGGTGTAGAAAGCTACTCATTAGCGACTGAAGATTGAGGCTGCTGCTGATGGAGCTGCCTCCATCTCCACTACCTGTCTCCATCTCCACTACAAACTGCCACAGTGTGTCTGGGTCCTCTGTCTCTCCTTCCTCACAACCCTCTAGCTCCTGTGGCTGCTCCTGCTCCTCCTTTCCTGTCAGATGACTAGATAAATTGGCCATTCTGTCAAACCTAAACTGTGCTTCGCTGTGCCCCACCCCTTCCTCCACTTCAGCCCCCACAGGCTTCATGTGGCTGTGAAATGTATGCGCCATGTCTCCAGTGCCCTGACCAGCCATGGTTTCCAACATGTGTTGTAGTACATGAAGCAGTGGAATCGCTTCGTTCATCTCATAGTCCTGGCGACTGACTAATAAAGTAGCTTCCTCAAAGGGCCTGAGCAAACGGCAGGTGTCACGTATGAGCTGCCACTGGTTTACATTGAAGTTACACAGGGGAGTCCCCCTATCCGTTTGGATCATCAAGAAATCTGTGATGGTTTTTCTCTGTTCCTATAGTCGATCCTGCATATGGAGGGTGGATTTCCAACGGGGGGAAACATCGCAAATCAGACTATGTTTGGGGATACCGTTCTGACGCTGAAGCTCAAGAAGGGTGTGCTTGGCGGTGTAGGAGTGGCTGAAGTGCATGCAAAGTTTCCTTCCCATTGTTAGGATGTCTTGCAGATGGGGGGAAGACTTCAGAAAACGCTTGACAAATAGATTGAACACGTGTGCCTGTCTCAGGCTTCCTTGTCGCAGCGCAGACAAGATGTTCTTCCCAGTGTCAGTGACCATGGGTCCCATTTGCAGTTTTCGTGGAGTAAGCCATGATTTAATTTATTGAGTTCTCATTTTTAGCAGTTCCTCCCATGTGTGGCTCTGTGGCTCAAGGCAAACCATGTGAAGAACAGCGTGAAACCGCTGTGTCCTGCACACATGGTAGGCTGGAAGGGCACTGGGAAAAAAAAAATACAAAAAAAATGAAAAAAAAAAATTGGTACAAAAATTCACAAAATATTAAAAAAAGACAATGGAAAGAAAATAAAAAATAAAAAAAATATATATATATATATATATATATATATATATATATATATATTCAAATAAGATAAATGTTAACTATTAATATGTAATTGACAATTAGCCACTTTTTTATGTGACACCATTGCTAAGTGCAAGTGCACTGTCACAGGCACAAAGGCCTAGGAGCGTGGAGACCACAGCAGAGGGACCTGTCCAAGTTGCTGTTGTGGTTATGCATGAACCACAATCACCCAGTGGGCCTTAAAGGATATATATTGTCCCTGACCGTAGTTACAGCTCCAGACGTAGGCACTGCTGTGCACTTTGGTACACACTGACAGGCTCACCTTCAGTTCAACAAAATTGTACAGGGCTGGTACTGCCTTCTTCGCAAAGAAATTACAGCATGGGACTCTCCACCTCGGCTCGGCACAAGCCATCAGTTCTCTGAAAGTCACCTCAAAAGGGAGGGACTGCAGCACCAGCAACTTATACAGGAGCACATTTATCTTCTGCACGTTGGATGAGTGGGCACATACTGTTGTCTCTTGGATATGGCTTGGCCAATGGATTGCTGGCGGAATGACTGACTCGGCTTAAGAGGAGGAGGAGCATCTAGAGCGACAGAGGATGGGTATGACACACAGTAGGTGGTGGAGCCTTGGCTGGCTGGAACAGAGAGCGGCGTGCCACTGGGTAATGCAGCAGGCTGGACCACCACTTTGGAACCAATTCTCCCAGGCTGCTTGATGGTGACGCTGCAAATGTTGACGCAGGGCTGTGGGTCCAACATTGGGACCCTGGCCACACTTCATCTTCTGCCTACACATCTTTCATATAGCCATGTTAACCTCCTGCGGATGCTTGATGAAAAACTGCCACATGGCCTTGTAGCTGATTTTTCCTACCAACAGTCCGCAATAATTCACTGCTGCTGCCGCCGCCAACTCCAGGGACCCTCTTCCACTACCTCCTGGAAGATAGCCTGCCGTGCAAGTGGTCTACCCCGAGAACATTTGCCTCCATACTTTCCCCTTCTGCCACCATGCTGGCCGCTAAATCTGTCACTCTCCATCACTCCAAGTCTTTAAAAGTGCCCTCAAAACTCACTGATGTCCTCCTCAGAAGCCAAAACGCTTGCAACACCACCTCCCATGCCACTCTTCTCATCACTACTTGCCCGCCTAGTGGAAGAAGCGGCGAGTGTCTCCTCCACTTCTTGGCTGGGCAGTAGCTGCTGATTTTTCTGATTATCAGATCGTCCTCACTGAATAGTGAAGCTGAACCCAAAGCATAAGACATAACCGACAGTTGACTGGGGGTGTCAGATGTCACTTGTGATACAGTGGATGATCGTGTTAACCAATGGATGATGGCAGATGGGTTGCTGGTCAAGACACGACCGCTAGCTGATCCCGGGAGATGAGTCCTCTCACTGAGACTCCTGCTGCCACTCACCCCTAGTCAGCTGCAACCTCTGCTTGATGAATTTAGGCCTCTGCAACTTCTCTGTGCCCATCCTGCCACTTCTCTGCCTGACATACTTAGTGCGTAAATGAGGGGACCACAAAACGCTACACTACACTTAAAACAGGATTTGTCGATAAGAGCAGCAGGTGTGTAACTCTATGGTCTTTCACTAAGTAGTAACTAGGCCCTGAAGACTTTAACACGAACAAAGTGATGAAACTTTTAGATGTGCATAAGTGATGCTCTGATGAGAGCAATTCAATGTGCTCCAGTATGCTTCAAAAAAACTTTTTTTTCAGAGACTGGCCTGCGTGGAAATGAATCGGACATGGATCAGCCAAGATTTCCACACACCAATGCCTGATGCATTAGAGTAGATTGATCATGGGGCCAGACCAACACTAAAGAAATATGGATCGTGCAAAACAGATTTAAGGCGCTGCTCTCCAGTTACAGACATTCCTCGGCATCAGACCACAAGTAATTATTGAGAAAATGCTTTAAGTTACTCTAATTTTTATTAATATTCTTTGGATAAGATATCTGTGCCGAAAATCTGTATATGTTCTCTTAATGCTGCTGCCAACTCCAGGGTGTGTCTTTCTGGCAATTTTGGGCTCCTGCTGCTGCTGCTTGCAACTCCAGTGTGTCTTTTGGCCGATTTGTGGGCTCCTGCTGCCAACTCCAGTGTGTCTTTCAAGCAATGTTTGGGCTCCTGCTGCCAACTCCAGTGTCTCTTTCAAGCAATGTTTGGGCTCCTGCTACCAACTCCAGTGTGTCTTTCAAGCAATGTTTGGGCTCCTGCTGCTCCTGCTGCCAACTCCACTGTGTCTTTCAAGCAATGTTTGGGCTCCTGCTGCTCCTGCTGCCAACTCCAGTGTCTCTTTCAAGCAATGTTTGGGCTCCTGCTGCTGCTGCTGCCAACTCCAGTGTGTTTTTCAAGCAATGTTTGGGCTCCTGCTGCTCCTGCTGCCAACTCCAGTGTCTCTTTCAAGCAATGTTTGGGCTCCTGCTGCTGCCAACTCCAGTGTGTCTTTCAAGCAATGTTTGGGCTCCTGCTGCCAACTCCAGTGCCTCTTTCAAGCAATGTTTGGACTCCTGCTGCTGCTGCTGCTTGCAACTCCAGGGTGTCATTCAGCCAATTTTTGGCCTCCTGCTGCTGCTGCTGCCAACTCCAGTGTGTCTTTCAAGCAATGTTTGGGCTCCTGCTGCTCCTGCTGCCAACGCCAGTGTGTCTTTCAAGCAATGTTTGGCCTCCTACTGCTACTGCTGCCAACTCCAGTGTCTCTTTGAGCCAATGTTTGGGCTCCTGCTGCTCCTGCTGCCAACTCCAGTGTGTCTTTCAAGCAATGTTTGGGCTCCTGCTGCTGCCAACTCCAGTGTGTCTTTCAAGCAATGTTTGGGCTCCTGCTGCTCCTGCCGCCAACTCCAGTGTCTCTTTCAAGCAATGTTTGGGCTCCTGCTGCTCCTGTTGCCAACTCCAGTGTCTCTTCGAGCCAATGTTTGGGCTCCTGCTACTCCTGCTGCCAACTCTAGTGTGTCTTTCAAGCAATTTTGGCCTCCTGCTGCTCCTGCTGCCAACTCCAGTGTGTCTTTCAAGCAATGTTTGGGCTCCTGCTGCTCCTGCTTCCAACTCCAGTGTGTCTTTCAAGCAATGTTTGGGCTCCTGCTGCCAACTCCAGTGTGTCTTTCAAGCAATGTTTGGGCTCCTGCTGCTCCTGCTGCCAAATCCAGTGTCTCTTTCAAGCAATGTTTGGACTCCTGCCGCTGCTGCTGCTGCTGCTGCTGCTGCTGCTGCTTGCCACTCCAGGGTGTGTCTCTCAGTCATTTTTTGGGCTCCTGCTGCTGTTGCTGCTGCTTGCAACTCCAGTGTGTCATTCAGTCAATTTTTGGGCTCCTGCTGCCAACTTCAGAATGTCTTTCAGCCAATATGTGGGCTCCTGCTGCTGCCAGCTCCAGGGTGTGTTTTTCAGGCAATATAGAGGCCCCTCATAGCGATGCCACCTCAACTCTCTGCAATTATGCCGCTCTGCGATTCTAATAGTGATGCCTTTGATCTGCATGTCATAATTATTTACAGTATTATTTCACTAACCCAGCAAGCTTCCTATGCGTGTTACAGCAAGGCAGAATGGTTTACAATGCTATTGGGGCTCTAGGAAGCTTAGAAATAGCCGTTTTTTAATAGCGATTTGTTGCGAATAAATTCGGGTCGAACCGATTTTTGTCGGAAAATTCGGCGAATCAGTCGAATCGAATTTTTCAAAAGTTCGCTCATCTCTAGTCATTATGCTAATGTATTAGGCTAGAAATCAGGCCATAGGTCATTATGCTAATGTATTAGGCTGGGGATCAGGCCATAGGTCATTATGCTAATGTATTAAGCTAAAGTTTTTAAAGACCTGTGAACGAAGCTATGTTATAGGTAATAAAATAAGTAGTCTTCAAACTTACCAGGCTGGTGGGCGACCTGTGCTTGGGGGACCAGCATTCTATCTGGGGCCTGCCACTGAACAGGATCTGAGGCTGTTGAGGAAGGTAAAATATGTTTACTTGTAATGTCAGATTAGGTAAAGGCAACATTAGTTTCATAATGTGTGTGTGACAACACCCACCTTCGCCATGCACCTCAGGGGTGGATTGTTCCTGCCTCTCAAATGCACGCTCTCCACCCGCAACATCGTCATCTAAAAGAATAGAAGCATGGAATGAGTGTGTGTTTACAGTGCATGTACCTGTGTGCGCTTCAGTCATAGAAACATACCGGAGTGTTGTTGCTCCGCCATCTGGGCCGACTCCCTGGCGAGCCGCTGATGCCCCTCCTCTGTAGACAGGTCAAGTGGCTGCTAGGAGCCACCTACAGAGGAGGGGGAGGACCTTGGCCCTGGAGATGCACCACCTTCACTCGCCCCAGATCCATCCCGCACTGGTAGGACTGCTCCCCTCCAGGTGGGTCTAATGCGGAAATCCCATTCGCTCACTAAAAGAGAATAGCATTCATAAACAGAGGCCTAACTAAGGGCTTTTGGATATCTTACAAGTAATAGTCATGTACTATTGTTGTGCAAATAATTGCCTCACCCGGGGCCTCTTCCTTCTCTTTAGGTCCGACCAGTGTTGGATGGTCTGGGTAAACGTGAGGGTGGTGCCACTGTCGCCTGCAATTTTGGCCACGATCTCCAGGGCCAACGGCCTCTTGTGGAAATCACTCGCCAGGTAGTCGTACCTGTTCTCCATCATCATCTAAAAGATACAAACACATTTGATTAATGAAAACATCATACAAATCACAATCACAGTTATAGCAGGTTGCTAACTTTCAATCCACATTACATTTCTAGCCTTCACCTATCCTTCTAGATGCCATTTTGATGTTGCGCACATGTGCTCACTTACTTTTGGTTGGGACCGTTTAAATTCAAATTGTGCCCCCACTGTTTGACCCTGCGCTGCCTAATCGCATATGCATGCATTTCACCTGCAAATCAACAG
The DNA here is from genome assembly GCA_027917425.1 of Gastrophryne carolinensis. NCBI lineage: Eukaryota > Metazoa > Chordata > Amphibia > Anura > Microhylidae > Gastrophryne > Gastrophryne carolinensis. The sequence goes on from CM051234.1 coordinate 223,695,685, forward strand.
CCTGAACCTACACTTACGAGCATAATGGTATCCTGTTGCTCGTGGGTGAAGAGCATGGGTGCCATTTTGATTGCCTGGATCAGCAGATATTTTGCGCCCCAGTGGTTTCCGGGATGTGCACGTCCGTACGCACACTTATGCGTAAACGTCATACACAGTCATAACTATTTAAAGGGTACTTGGAGAAACAGCTGAGGGTCTTTACAGATATCGCTATGCCTGCCAGGAAAGGTAGCCGCAAGACCCCCAAGTCCCATGAATGCCATGAGCGTCGCGCCGAACGGCAGGAAAAAGCCTCCTTGAGGCCTGCAACTAGGTCCCACAAAACCACTGGCCACTCGCATTCGACCAGAACATCCAGTCGCCACATTAAGGATCCAGTGGAACACAATCCAGGCACCTCCAAATCTGCCCCATCTCGGAAGGCGAAAGAGACATCCTGAAGCAAGAATGCTCCCTGGCCCACAACATCCCAAACACAAAGGAGCACTACTAGTAAGGGCAAGGGTAAGCCTTGTCCTAGAAGTCCTAGCCCCCCAACCACACCCTCTCCTGCTCCTTCCCAATGTCGGGAATCGAACGTGGAGAGCCCTGAGTCACTGGGCAGCTCATTGGCAGTAACTTCTTTGGGCAGCCAGCCGATGACAACCAGCCCCCATGCAAGTCCAGCCCAATCCATGTTAAGCGAAATGTCTGGCTATTCAACGCCTGCAATTCACCCACGAATGTCACCCAATATTCCTCCCACCCATGAAGAGCCATCCAGGCCAACATTAGGGCAAAACCTGCGGCGTGGCACGTTGAGCAGACGCTTTAGTGAGCCCCAAAGGATGGAGTTGGCAGGTGGGATTTCTGAGCCCTTTCATGAGCTGTATGGCAGAAATTCTAAAGCCACCAGCAAGGTACGCAAGAACCAAATCTGGGAGGAGATCACCAGACAGGTCAATTGTGTGGGGGCGGAAACGAAAGATGTAGAACAGACCCAGCGGAAATGTTCTGACCTCAAATATGCAGTGAAACAGAAGAGGAATAAGCAAAGGCAGCACAGGTACATATGCGTGTGGGAGTTGGGGTGTTTTTTGTTGTGGCAAACCTTGTAATTAATTTTGTAATTTTTCTTTTAATGTTGCAAACAGGAGGAGGATTCCCAACTAAACTACAGTACACTGCAGCTGAGGAGCTTGTCCTCGGACTTATACACCCCTCGGCACTACAGGGCTTATCCGGGGCCCTAGACACTAACAACTATGAAATGGCAGAAGGTATGTATGTTAAGGATTGTTTTATTAGATTTGAAAATAGTAGAAACAAATCCTCTACACACACAGAGCCGTAGCTAGGTGGGAGCATGGGGGGGGGGGCACGCTCACAGGGTACAGCAGTTCAGGGTTGCGCCAAAGGGTGTATGTAAAACCATTAAAGCCTAGCTACTCCTTTGTTTCCCCAAGGTATGTTTATGTGTTAACTTGCCTTTACTGTTACATTCCAGCTCCTCAAAATACTCAAGCGACTGCGCAACCCTCAACCTGTTTGCCCACTGCCACCACATCCCGCCAGCCATTACAAACATATTGTACACAGGACCAGCTAGATCTGGTAAGTGCAATGTACACTGGTGAAGCATGTGAATTAAGATGACTACTTCGGCAAACATATATTTGGCCAATTCTTTTTTTTCAATGTCCCTACAGACACCACCCCTAATGGATGCAATACACCATCTGGAGGAGGAGGAGAACAATACCATGGCCCCACTAATGCCTACCCAGCAGCATCATGTGTCACTGCCCCAGCAGCAACCGCCCACAAATCCTCTGCAGCACAGTCAAACACGCCCTCTGCCGGCAGACCAGCATGGCCAGCAGCAAGAGACACAGCCAGTTGTCCCATGTGCTAGCTCTGCTGCAGAGGATTTGCCTACTACATCTGCTCTTGCTGCTGGGCCTAGACCTCCAGCATCTGCACACGCCCAAACCCTGGAAAGTGGAGGACGCCCTCAGGCACGCCGCCATGTCAGCCAGACGAGGCATGTGCAGATCCGGGAGACAGCATGGCGCAATGACAGGCGCAACTTTCGGGCAGTGAACCTAAGATTAAGAGAGGAGCTGGCATCACAATTACTAAACTTCAATAGCAACTTCCCCACCCTGCTTGATGAAATTAGGACTAGCAACAGGCAGAGGGAGGCTATGCTTGAGCAGTGGCAGATGATGAATGCCACCCAAGCACAGATTTTGGCCATCCTCCAAGCGCAACAAAAGCCTTAGAATGTCAATCCAGCAGATTTACATTTTTCCTTGTATTTCATTCCACATCTTTCCTCAACATTCCCACACTATTGACCTGCGGGTGATCTACACCCATATTTGCCCATTTGTGCTGAGGCTGGTGGGTTTAGAATTTCGCCCATACAGCTCATTATAGTGCTCAGAAACCCCACTTGCCAATGCCATATTTTTTGGCTCAGTAAAGCTCACACGCAGTAGGTTTATGCCTAATGAGATCCAGGCAACATCATCCTGGGTGGGTGGAATTGGTTACATTCTTGGCTGACTAACACCCCATAAATAGCTCCAACTTGGGCTCTGAAAGTATTGTGCTGGAGTTGTTTGGGGGCTGGGTGTCATAGGCTGGCTGGCCCTTTAACTTGCACCCGTTGAGCTGCACAGTGACTTAGGGTTTGCTACATTGTAATGGTGAAATAGGCCACGAGTTGGAGAGGGTGTGGTTTTGGGCCTAGGGATTCCTGCCCTCATGGTCCCCTTGCCCTTAATAATAGTGCTCCCTATGGGTCAGAATGTTGGTGTACGGGGAGCATTCTGGCTTGAGGAATTGTCCTTGGACATCAAGCCTGTGTGAAATTTAGAGGGGCCCGGATTGTGGATCCTTCCTTGGTCTACTGGGTGTCCTTGTAGGCTGCAATTGGCCTTTCACACCTAATTTCTATATTGACGCATGAATTTTGGTCCTGAGTTTGTTCTGTGCTGTGTTATTAGTAGCCATTTCATAAATATGTTAATAACAAAATTTGATTGTTGTGACATCAAATATTTGCACATTAAAATGCATTTCAGTCAAATCTGTACTAAAGTTTTTATGGCTACATTAGGATGTACTGATAAGCAAATGAAAGTATACATGTAATATCTTGGTTTAGTCACAAATCTATACTAGATCTAATGACAACCACATTGATTTTTAGTGTTGTTTTTTTATACAAAAAAAGCCAACATTTTGGTTAAAAAAAAAACAACATTAGGGAGAAAAAACAACATTTGGCACTAAAAAACAAACAAAAAAAAATTACTCAAAAAAAGAAGAAATCAAATGATCCCGGACGGCTTGACTTAGGGTCTACTTCTTATCTACATTGTATATCATGTCATCAGAGGAAAAGAACATCCATATGTTGAGACAGGGTTATCCAAAATAATTCATACTCATACATTGAAAGGCTAATGAAATTCTTTCCAAAAACTTACCCAGGAGCCAGCCACCAGACAATTCTCCTGATTGAAAACGACCATACAGGCTCGAATTTCTCAGGATATATGCGTCGTGGGTGGATCCGGGAAAGCCAGCCATCACACTTAGGAAGCGAAGGTCTGGGCCACAGCTTGCAGGTTTATGGAATGGCCCAGCTTCCTGTTCCTGTAAAAGCAGAAATACAGGTCATTAGTACACTAAAACAATCCTCACATTTAAATACACAACACTAAATACGGTATATCCTTATTGTTAATGTTACAAACCCAAACAATTATAAAAAATATCCCAAAAAAATGGACAGTCTGATTCTAATCTGGTATACATGATAAGGACTAATTAAGGTATGCATGAAAATATTTATTTAAGCCCTACATTGAAATGATTAGTTAGGGTATGCTTGAAAATATTTATTTAAGCCCTACATTGAAATGATTAGTTAAGGTATGCATGAAAATATTTGTTTAAGCCCTACATTGAAATGATTAGTTAAGGTATGCCTGATAATATTTTTTTAAGCCCTACATTGAAATGATTAGTTAAGGTATGCATGATAATATTTATTTAAGCCCTACACTGAAATGATTAGTTAAAGTGGACCAACACCCAGGGGGGATTGGCCCGGGAATCTATAAGATTCCCGGGCTGATCAGATCCCTCCACGCGGGGCATCCGAAATCGGGATGTCCCGCGGGGTGAAACCCCCCAGGAAGCCCACAATCCTACCTTTTCCACGTTCCAGCGGCGCATGCGCGTCCACCGCCTCCCGCGCCCTGCTAGGCAGACGCGCTCTGCTTGTCCAGCGCTGCCTCTCGCTTGTCTGCAGCGGTCACGTGGGAGGGGGGGAAAGGTGAGTTTTCGGGGGTTTCATACAGTGGGGCACCCCCGATCGGGGTGCCCCACCGAAGTGGACCAAAACCCAGGATAGTCAAAATCCTGGGTGTTGGTCCACTTTAAGGTATGCATGAAAATATTTATTTAAGCCCTACATTGAAATTATGAGTTAAGGTGTGCACTAAAATAATTGATTTCTATATACATTACAAGATACTGAAAATCAATTAGTTAATACAAGTCATAATGTTGACCCAAACCACAAACCTAAATAGATATTCCTCATCGGCTGGAGGAACCAACGCAACATGGGTACAATCGATCGCACCCATGACATTGGGCATGTCGGCTACATTAAAAAAAGCCCAACTTAACCGCATTCCAGGCTACCATGTTGTCTGGGAAATAGGTGTATTTTTGAGACAGGGTAGCCATGCCATCCAAAAACTTGTTGAGTGTGCGGCTCAGCGTAGGCTGGGACATTCCCACGGAGAGGGCACCCAGCCTTTGGAACGAGCCGTTCGCCAAAAATTGCAGGCAGCCAAGCATCTTGGTCATACCGACAATTGCATGCCCCTTCCTTGTGGTGCGGGCTAACCATGGCCGCAGCTCACTATACAAGTTATGGACGGAAATGCGGTTAAAGCGGGTGAGCTCAAACAGCTCAACGTCATGCATGCGATCGTTGTCCATGCGTGCGCGGTTTGATCTGGCTTCTGCCATGGCGATGCACAGCATGCCGTTCAGTTGCAGGCGCTCATACTACTCCATATCCTCCTCAAACATCTTAACAGCTTGCTTTCGCCTACAAAATGACCCTGTAAGTTGAGTGGAAGCAAACCCGTTTTATTGAGTGGCTTGTCATCGGCAATCAAGGCTCAGAATCACCCACAGCCCATAACAATCACGTAAGTTGGCCGATATAACAGCAAATTGCTGATAAACATACGGTTTTCGAAAGCGCGTATACGCGTTAGCGTAAACGCATATACGCATTAAAAAAGTAATGTACAAGCCGAAAAAACATGTAAAAGCTCACTAAAAATACAGACACATGCGAAAGTGCATGTGAAAGAGGCTCTGAATCAAGGCTATTGTTAGCGCAGAGATTATATTTATTGGACTGTTTACAGCTCAGTATATGTGATAACTTTAGATGATGTAACATGATCTATTTCAAAAATTGTTTGTTGTTCCCCAGTGTATTTTGTTGTGATGAGTATAAAACATGAAACATTTAGGCCCTTATTCATCAAGCGATAGCGCCAGGTAGTGTCTGACGAGCGCCAGGTCCCGCCAGCTAACGGCGGCTACCGACTCAAGTACGCCCGGCGTCGGCCACAATGACGCATTTATCAAGCTAAATGAGGCTAGCGCCGGCGAGAGCGTCAGCTAGCGCGGGATTCATCATGTAGCCGACTGCAACGAACAGCGCCGCTGCTAATCCCATCACAGCGCCAGGTCTGACCTGTCGCTACCTGCCGCTCTCCCATACATTTCAATGGCAGACACTGCAATGATTGTTTTAAGTGGTTTTTGTGTTCTTGTCTTTTGCACAAAATTCAACACATGTTTCTTGGGATATGTTTTATTAATCTGTCTTGTTATTTTTCTTTTTTAGATGAAAGTTGTAATTTTTACACTGTAATGTTGTGAGTGACATCTAAAATGCATCTCCTCCCACCAAACTCATTGGGCTCCAAATAGCTTGTTTTCACAACACACGGGGCTTGTAAAGCTACTTTTTAGTCAGTGATGTTTGGCGCTCACGTTCGCTCATAGAAATTGTCAGCGCCCAAGCTATTCGGCAGCCCTGTCCTTGATGAATCTGTGGTGGTCAGAGTTTGTGCAGTCGCTGTTTTGATTCGCTATGTGGCGGCGCGAGCGTCGCTGTGCTGTTCATACATGTGCCCTTCTGCCATTTTCCAGGAATTCACTTCCCGCGACCCCAGTCGTTCTTAAAGTGGACCAACACCCAGGATTTTGACTATCCTGGGTTTTGGTCCACTTCGGCGGGGCACCCCGATCAGCCCCGCTGTGTGAAACCCCCCAGAAAGCCCCAAAATCTTACCTGTCCCCGCTCCCACGTGACTGGACGGTCCAATCCCCGCCAACGTCCAGGCGGGGATCAGGAAATGTCCAAGCGGCTGCCGCCGCCGCCGCCTCCCTCGCGTCACTTTCGGCGCGCGCGCGCGCCCCCGCCGGCCATTCGCAGACGGCCGGCGAGGGCGCGCGCACGCCTACAGGGGCGCGAGGGAGGCGGCGGCGGCCGGCCGCCGCCGAAGATCAGGTGAGTGATTTGGGGTGTCTGGGGGGGTTTCACCCCGCGGGACATCCCGATCTCGGATGTCCCGCGGGGTGGGAGGTGATCGGCCCGGGAATCTTATAGATTTCCGGGCCGATCACCTCTCGGTGTTGGTCCACTTTAATGAATACACTGTAGTTGTGAGCGTGCATGTCCACATTCTGCAGGATTTCTTCAGGCGTACAAGCTCATAACAACCCGTTATGCATTCTCCTGTGTGCCACATTATCATGTAGTTGGATAGTTTTATTGTGTTATTATTTTATGAAGGAATAAGATTTTTATTTTTAAGCACCAAGCTTTTTGGTTTTCAAGGACCTATTACAGGATCTTGAACCCCCTGCTAAATCAAGCTAATTTTTAATGGCGTCTTTGCCAATAGCTTGTTGTAATGCGTAAATTTATTTTTTCCGCCACTTAGCTTGCACATAGCTGATATTAGCTTGTTCCTGGTGCGCGGAGGTTTTTTTTTTAAAAAATTTTTCCCAGTTGCTTTGGTCATATCCGGTTCCTGTTTCCTCCTTTGCGTCTCAAAGCCCCATAAAGCTTTAACTTTCTGGCGCTTTGTCCAATAGCTTGTGTTAATGTGTAAATTGTGTTTTTCCACCACTTAGCTTGCACATAGCTGATATTAGCTTGTTCCTGGTGCGCGGAGGTTTTTTTTTTTTGAATTTTTTTCCCAGTTGCTTTGGTCATATCCGTTTCCTGTTTCCTCCTTTGCGTTTCAAAGCCACATAAAGCTAAAAATTACTAGCGCTTAGTCCAATAGCTTTTTTGAATGCGTAAATCGACTAGTTCCGCCACTTAGCTTACACATAGCGGATATTAGCTTGTTCCTTTTGCGAGGAGCGTTTTTTTTTTTTTTGCCCCTGTCGCTTTGGTCATATCCGGTTCCTGTTTCCTCCTTTGCGGTTCCACCATGCTGCCCAGGAGACGGATTCTGCGCCTCCCCAGCTCCTCCTCTGATTCTGACCCCACCACCCCTCCCCCACCTCCCCCACCTACCTCACCTCCCCCACCTAACCCCCCTCCCACCCCTTCCCCTCCTGGGCCAGCAAAAGCTAAACGTCAGAGGGTGGATAGCCGCGTAAACGGCCAGGTGGTCAAAGTGAGTATGTTTATCTTGGATTTTATGTTTAAAGTGGACCAACACACAGGGGGGATTGGCCCTGAAATCTCTTAGTTTTCAGGACCAATCTGTTCACTCCCCGCGGGGCATCCCAAAACTGGATGTCCTGCGGGGATGAACCCCCCTGGAGGCCCAAAAACCTTACCTCAGCCCCGTCCCATCTCTGCATGCGTGAGCCGCGGATGCGTCTTGCGCTTCCCTCTAGCAGGGTGGGCCCCTGCGCCAGACATTTGTTAATGGCCTGCGCAGGCGCCCTCCCTGTTAGAGTGAAACGCCACACGCATCCTACAGCGCTCAGAGGCAGCTGAGCTGGTATGCACGTCCAAGCGGGCTTGGACGCGCATACCACAGCGGCGCAGAGCGCTGTGCTAGCCTGGCGCAGTCACGTGGGAGCGTGGTCAGTGGTGTATTTCTGGCCTTCCCAGGGGGTTTCAGACAGCGGCCCACCCCCGATTGGTGTGCCCCACCAAAGTGGACCCAAACCCAGAATCAAAATCCAGGGTGTTGGTCCACTTTAATCTGTTCTCAGTATAACTGTTTATGCCATTGTTCTGATGTCATGTATTGATTTGTGTTTGTTTTTCATTGCTCATAGGATTTCTGCATCCACCAATATGACTATGCCCGTGGGGGCAAGAAGAGAATTGCCATGGAGGTGAAGGCCACAGTGTCCCGGCGCTCGACACCCACCTCAGTGTCCGAGCTATCCAGCAGAAGTGGTCGGACTTCAAGCGCCGGGACCCTGAAGGCGTGTACCGCCTATATGATGCCTACGCATCAGGTAAGTTTAAGCTTATGCTATGTTTATACTTTTGGTTAAATAATCTGCTAAGCTGTGTCCATTTGGCGTATTAATATTAATTATTTTCATTCACCCCCTCAACACAGATAAGCATCCTCCCCTGGGGAAACGTGGGAAGGGATTCCTCCCCCGAACCAGACAGGCGGACTCGGGGGAGTCATCGGGGGAGGGTCCCTCTCGCGGCTCCTATTTAGAGGACCCAGGGGAGGAAGGGGATGACGCCCCAGAGGAGTGTGCTGCTGGGGGGCTGGCAGGATCAAGCCCCAGCTCCTCACACTCTGACTCTGAGGAGTCTCACCAGACAAGGGGCCACTCTCAAGTGGGGAGTCCAAGTGGGGTGGAAGGAATGGACTCTCCCACACTCCCTGAAGGAGCAGGGAGTGAGAGGGAGGAGGGTGGCCCTTTGGCTGGGGGATCTTCGAAGCAGAGTGTGAGGAGCCAAGGCTCCCCGCCTCCTCCTCAGAGCCCTCCCTGGGCTTCAAGTGGCGGATCATCCCCTGGTGAGTGCACATTTTGTCATTGTTAGTCTGTGACAGGTTTCATCTGGCCATTTGTACTTAGCCCTTGCCATTCCTCTCTAATTTGCAGGGCATCATATAGGCGGCACCTCCATGGCCTTTTGGCAACGCATTCTCCACGGGCATAGTCGTGGTAAGTGTTTGTTGTTATCCCTCACATTCCATATGTTATGACATTCCTTAAAGTGGACCAACACCCATTGTTGATTGTGCTTGGAATCTCTAAGCTTCCATGCCCAATCACCTCCCTCACCCAGGGCCCCCCCACCAAAAAAGCCCACAAACTCCTTACCTCATTGGGGGTGGCAGAAGCCACCGCCGCAGCCTCCTGCGTGCCCCTCTAGATTTGTGTGCGCCTGCGCTCTCTGTTTCCTAATGGGCTGCGCGTGCGCACACACTGGAGGAGTGATGTGCGGAAGGCAGCGGCGACGGACGGTGTTGTTGTGCTCTGCCAAAGCGGACCAAAACACAGAATAGTATCAATCCTGGGTATTGGCCCACTTTTAACAGACACATGTTTCCTGGTCCATAGTACAAGCTGGTTTGATAATGTACATTAACATCACAAACCCCACTACTGTGCAATCCAAATGGCAACCACCCCTATGTTTCTGCCCACACCATGATGGGGGCTAGCAAATGTGTTATTTGGTTAAGTTGTTCCGGCTAACACATGTTGCACACTAGTAACATTCTACAATCAACTGCAAATTAGTCCTTAGCATTGCACTGTCAAGGTTATTGGCACATTATCTTTATGTGTCCATGTTGCAACCATAAATAATTTACATGAACTCATGGACCAGGAAATATGCTAATGTCGGACAACATGTGTGTAACCATGCAAGCATTTGTTTTTGCAGACTCCCTAACCAGATGGATGACAAATAGTCATGTGTCATTGGCCCACTAATTTTGCTTTTCTCTTTTGCTTTCTCATGACAGATGTTGCCACGCAGACGGAGCCGGTGACCATCCTCCCCACCACACCTCCCGGGATGGCCAGCAGCATGGGCTCCCGCCACAGCTGCGATGGTGAGTACATCCCACTTCATATGCCTAAAGACTTGTGAACCCTATGTCTTATAGTCAATTCTGCAGACATTTACAATGTACCTATGTGTTTAAGCAACACACATCTAGGTTACATGTGTTTGGCCAACAATCCTACATGCATGTCTGCATGCTTGATTGTTGCCTCACATTCTTGAGTTTGCCACATATAGACAATTTGTGGTTTCTACCCAACCAAATGGGCCTGCTTAGGTCATGACCTCTAAGATTCTTGGCCAAACTAGTTTACTCGTTAGGACTTAGGCCCTGATGTTTGGCTGTGACTAAACACATAAATGTCCACACTGGGACTTATACCTTCTTTGATTACCAAGAGTTAAGAGTAAATGTATGCTTGGGATGTGGTGGCCACATTTAAGCCAGCCACTAGTACTCATATAATGGTAACACCTAAGGGCACAGTGGGCAACAATGTTAATGTGAGCGTCAGCTAATTGGACCCCCTGACATTACATTGCTACATCTGTGTCTGTTGAGGTCACATTCCATTTATTAAATCTGTTTTTTTTCAACTCTCTACAGCTTGTGAAAACCGGCATCGCAGACTGTGGCGGTCGATCCGGCGTCTTCGCCTTATGCTGCTGGCCAAGAAGAGGTGTCGTTAGGGTGGGGTGATGACTGGCCCCTTGTTTTAGCCACTTTGTGGGCAAATGTTGGGCCTGTTGCCCACCTTTCTTATTAAAATTTTTCTATTTTGCTAATTACAGTGTGTTGTGCCTTGCCAAGCATAGTTTAAGTGTCTACAAACCCATTTGTGTGTAAATGTTGCCATACCTTTGTAGCCATTTAATGTGTAAACCATAGTAAGCTATGGTCACAAATGTGTGGCATTAATTTTGGCCTACATTTACATATGTAGATCAAGATACTCATCCCTGACTGTGTTCTTAGCTATGTCTTAGGAAAAACACAATTTAGAGGTGGGTTAATCAAATCTATTTCCAAAAAAAATTACAACCACAAACAAATTAATATTCTTGGCTGGGTGGCCGGGGAGGTTGGGAGTCATTGCTAGGGGCGTTGTTGGGGGCCAACAGTGCAGTAAAAAAAATAGACTGCTGTTGTATGAGCTGTTGTGTCAACAACAAACTTTGTTCCTGGCGCTGGAGACATTCTTCCTGGCGCTGGAGAGATTGCTCCATCAGATTGGCGAGGCGACCAAGTTCCTGGTTATGTTGTTGTTGTTGGTTTTGGAGCAACTGGTCTATCTTGCGCTGCTGGGCCTCATTTTGTTGCTGACACATCAGCACCTGATGTTCCAACGCCGCAATGCGCTCATTAGTTCCATCACGCGGCTGTTGGCGACTGTAGTCCTCCAGCATCCAGACCCCTAGCTCATAAAAATCAGTACTGGTTGGTGCCACACCTCCTCTTGCTCTGGTTTGAGGCTAACAAAATAAAAAACAACATTTTAGTCAAACAGAACCAATGCAGCTATGCCCCTCAAAATCATTTGCTCAAACTGTAACAATACAACTTACCCTTGCTTGAGCCTCTGTAGCTTGGCCGCATGGCACTTGGGAAGAGGTCCCAGCTTGGGGTTCTGGTCCCGCCTCCTGCCAAAACAACCAAGAAAGGAAATGTGACATGTTGGTTCATCGCCTACCCACGAACATGGCAATGTGGTTATTGGTCCTCTAAATCAGCCATATTACCTCCGTGTCGTCCGGCACAGGTAGGAGCGGGGTATCGCTGCCAGAGAGGGGCAAATCAACATCCGAGAGCTCCGGCAAGTTGGCATATGCTAAACAGGAAAGTCAGGTTAGTAGGTCAGTGGACCAAACTCTAATGTAACATGGATAGCCTATCGAGGCCATACCTCCACAAAGTGCAAGATTACACACTAGCCAAAAGGTATCTTGGAAACTCAGATTGCTAACATGTATGTAAGAGGAATATGAGGCAATAATTGGGCCAAATAAGATCAGACACATTGCTAAAATTACACATACCCGCCATCTCCCAGATGTCTGGAGTGGGGACCTCACTCGAGCTTTGCCCTGGAAAATACATGTTTAAACACAAGTTGGCCGAATAAAGTGCAACAAAACTATAGCAAAAATACATACTAGATCATCAAGCCAAAACAACTTACCCTCATCTCTGGCAGCCTCAACGTGAAGGGCCCTTTCCGGACAGCCACTTCCGATATTCTGGCCAACTAAAAGACACAATTAATGTCTCTAAATATTCCTCCAACTACTTGGGTGAATGTTTGTCTTTAAGTATACACAAAAAATGCATTGCAATCACTCAAAAAACTATTAGACTGACCCTGGGGATGGAAAAAGCACTCAAAATAGGCATCTTCAAGTTGACAGAGCAAACATGTAGATTATTAGACTAACCCAATTGAACCAGTGTAACATAAACAGCATAAAGGATACATTATTTATTGCAATACACACCAACAGGGTCCTGCTGACCTGCAACATCGGAAGTGGGGTCCAAAGATGAACCAGTCACTTGGCCTACAAATCAAAAAGAGGAATGATAGACATGCACTTGTGTTAAAGCGGCTAAAGCAAGGTTGACACATGCACTTACCGGCATCCAAAGAGTAGCTTGGCTCCTGAGGAGATGCTGGTGCCAATGGCGGGGCAGCTAGGCAAAAACAAAGCAAACATTTAGCCATTGGTAATGTGCCGCACAAAATAAAACATGCATTTAGGTGTGTGTGAGCAGCTCATTCAATAATATTCACTAATCAAGGCCAGTGTGGCTTACACATGTATATGCAGATATATGGCCACACATCTCTGCCTTCCCACATAGCTACACATGTTAGGGCCTTGTTAGTTAGTTGCTGTGAGGGTTAAAGTGGGCGTGAAATTAGTCCGCAGGTCCATATTAGTAATCCTCAACAGTGGTACAAGCTATTGTTTGAGGTGCTCCCACACCCATTTTGGGCAAAAACAACCAGCCCCTAAATTAGTGTTCAATACCTTCAATGGCAGACTGGGTTAGGCTGGAGGTTGGTTGAAGGGCAGGATTTTGGGTGTCCTCCTCCTCCCCCGACTCATGGACAGCACCATGTGCACCTATGCAGAAAGCAACACACAGGAAAGTAAAACATTTATGAGGTATAATGTACTACTTCACAGGTCCTACTGTTAGTTGGCCAGAAAGAGACCAAGCAAATCACATACATTAACATTACCATCACAAAATAGACAGAAAATATGTACCTTCAGTCCAACCTGTGGTGTCATCCCCAGGATCCACACCCTGCAGCCGAGCAAGTGGAATTTTGCCCTTCAGCATCTCCTCATACGGCCTGTAGGTACTCTTTGGAGCCTGGATGGTCCGACTCTCGACATCCAGATTGTGATTCATCTTTTTGATAAGGGCCCCTCTCAAAGTGTAGAAGCGTTTCCTGCAGGATGGGCCACTACGTGGGTGTTGAGCACTGCTAGTAAGCTCAACACCAATGGCATCCCACAGTTTGCTTCTTTCTTGTTTGCCTATTGACTTGCTTTGGGAGCCAAAGAGCAGCTCCCATTTAGCAAGGGTAAGGCGCACAAGATTATTATTCTCCGCCAAATTAAATTCAGGCTCCCTCTTGGCACCTGGGCGCTTAGCCTGGGGTGCTGCACCACCTTCAGGCTGGGCCCTTTTCCTTAAGGGAGGTCTGCGCACAGCACCCACCACACTCCTACTTGGGCCTGCTGTGGCCGGCAGATGTCCTGAATTTGGCTCCATCCTGTAGCTGCACACACACACCAATACACAACCAACAAGCACGCATGCAGACTACAGAATGGCATCGCCCTCTCTTTGGGTTGGGCAGGTTTTATGTGCTCTAACAGCCAATCACAAACAGGTCCACTTAACAGATTCACACATACTGGCCAGGTGCTTGTAGCAACACCTCCACTGCAGTGACTGAAGCATGTGTGTTAGGCAATTAACTAATTACAGAGCTCATTAACCAAACAACACACAACCAAATACAACAATGTACTCATGTATATTAAACACTTGTGACATGTGGCTATACTAACTAAACTAACTAAATAAACAGCAGCTTACCTTTTATTGGCCCACCACAGAATTTTCTGCCATGTCCGTTAATGCACGCAAGTTTAGGCTCACGTACACTAGTAGCGCTACTAGCGTGCGCACTCCGTTTCATGCACACCTGGGTCAGCTAATTGGAGACCGGAAATAGCAGAGCAACGCAAAAGGCGGCAAAGCGGACCTGTCCTTTTTGAAAGTGAAGTATAAATGGCAGGATTTGGCAAGCTTCTGGTATTGTTACACTGTGGCAAAGGCTGTGGTGTGGTGCTTGTTTCCCTTAGCTCATTTGAGTGTCTGGCTGGGTTTGGTCATCACTCTCTGTGGCTTGTTGGGTGATTTCTGACATCAGTGCTGTTTCTTTAGGAGATTGATTTTGTTGGCATATGCAAATATTGTGGAGCATACAGCAAGTGAGGCTTGATTTTGGGGCCTTTTGTGGGCTGTGCAGCAACTCCCCTCTTGGTTGTGCCTAACTTAGAAAGCTGTTTTTCAGCAGGCTGGTGGTTTGGACCACTATACTTCTGGTTTTGTGGTGAGCTGCATTGTAGTGAGTGTGTGAGGAGTGTGATTGTTTGTGTGTGTGGTGTGTTTGTGATTTTTGGTTTTGTTTGGCTGATTTGGTATATCTGTTGAGTGTGTGATGGATAAGAGGGTGATGTATGGGGTATGGGTGGATGGATGTATGCGTATGCTGGAAGAGCAGGAGGACAGGGAGGGGGGGGGCTGTGAGGCTTAGGGCACCCCGCTCCTTTGGAATCCGCCTTTCAGTATGGGACTTAAGTGACGAGCAGATCAGGAGCCGCTTCCGTCTGAATCGTGCTGCACTACAGTCCCTATATGATCAGATTAAGCACAAAATCGAGCCATCCACCAAACGCACTCGATCCATTCCAGGCATAGTACGCCTGTGTGCAACTTTGAACATTTTGGCACGAGGGACCTTCCAGGCAACCTCTGCCCTCCTCAGCGGGATCAGCCAGGCTACTATGAGCCGCATATTAATCCAGGTAGTTCTGGCGATTTGTGATTTGATCCCTATTTACATCAAGTTTCCTGAGGATGAGGATGAGGTTGCCAAAATAAAACATGCCTTCTATCTAATGGGAGGGATCCCAAATGTGCTAGGGTGCGTTGATGGTACACATATCCCTTTCCGCCCTCCCCGTGCACAGGAGCTGTATTTCCGAAACCGGAAGCAATTCCATTCTATTAACATCATGGTGGTCTGTGACCACGAAATGAAGCTGCGGGCGGTGAGATCGGGGTTCCCCGGCTCATGCCACGATTCTTACGTCCTGCAGCGGACAGTCCTGTGCCGGAAGTTTGAGAACAACGAAATGCCAGCTGGCTGGCTACTGGGTAAATAATTAACCATGTCAAAGTATTTGGCCTAAAATATGTGGCCTAGTAAGCGAAATTAGTAAAAATGAAAACCAAAACATGTACTAGTACTAATTGCTGTCTCTCTCCTTGTGTTTTTTCTACAGCGGATAAGGGATATGGGCAGAGAACGTGGGTGATGACTCCGGTCAGAAGCCCACAGACCTCTGCCCATGAACGCTACAATGCAGCACACCGCAAAACCCGAAGCATTGTGGAACGAACCATCGGCCTGCTGAAAGCACGCTTTCTATGTTTGGCACACCCAGGAGGAGAGATGCTGTACAGTCCACAAAAGGTCTCCAAGATCATCCTCGCCTGCTGTGTGCTCCACAACATTTGCATATGCCACAGAATCCAATCCCCTGAAGAGACAGCACTGGTGCCCGAAATCCCCAACTTGCCCGCAGAAAGAAGTGAGGACACACTGGCAATGAGCTAAGGGAAAGCATGATCACTTCATTTTTTGCAGTAAGCTAACTACCCTTCACTCTCTATAAGGGGGGTGTAAGATGACCAAAACCACTATAAGGGGGGTGTAAGATGACCAAAACCACTATAAGGGGGGGGGTGTAAGATGACCAAAACCACTATAAGGGGGGTGTAAGATGACCAAAACCACTATAAGGGGGGTGTAAGATGACCAAAACCACTATAAGGGGGGGTGTAAGATGACCAAAACCACTATAAGGGGGGGTGTAAGATGACCAAAACCACTATAAGGGGGGTGTAAGATGACCAAAACCACTATAAGGGGGGTGTAAGATGACCAAAACCACTATAAGGGGGGGTGTAAGATGACCAAAACCACTATAAGGGGGGTGTAAGATGACCAAAACCACTATAAGGGGGGTGTAAGATGACCCAAACCACTATAAGGGGGGGTGTAAGATGACCAAAACCACTATAAGGGGGGGGTGTAAGATGACCAAAACCACTATAAGGGGGGTGTAAGATGACCAAAACCACTATAAGGGGGGTGTAAGATGACCCAAACCACTTTAAGGGGGGGTGTAAGATGACCAAAACCACTATAAGGGGGGTGTAAGATGACCAAAACCACTATAAGGGGGGTGTAAGATGACCCAAACCACTATAAGGGGGGGTGTAAGATGACCAAAACCACTATAAGGGGGGTGTAAGATGACCAAAACCACTATAAGGGGGGTGTAAGATGACCCAAACCACTAAAAGGGGGGTGTAAGATGACCAAAACCACTATAAGGGGGGTGTAAGATGACCCAAACCACTATAAGGGGGGGTGTAAGATGACCAAAACCACTATAAGGGGGGAGTAAGATGACCAAAACCACTATAAGGGGGGAGTAAGATGACCAAAACCTCTATAAGGGGGGAGTAAGATGACCAAAACCACTATAAGGGGGGTGTAAGATGACCAAAACCACTATAAGGGGGGGTGTAAGATGACCCAAACCACTATAAGGGGGGTGTAAGATGACCAAAACCACTATAAGGGGGGTGTAAGATGACCAAAACTACTATAAGGGGGGGTGTAAGATGACCAAAACCACTATAAGGGGGGGGGGGTGTAAGATGACCCAAACCACTATAAGGGGGGTGTAAGATGACCAAAACCACTATAAGGGGTGTGTAAGATGACCAAAACCACTATAAGGGGGGGTGTAAGATGACCAAAACCACTATAAGGGGGGGTGTAAGATGACCAAAACCACTATAAGGGGGGTGTAAGATGACCAAAACCACTATAAGGGGGGTGTAAGATGACCAAAACCACTATAAGGGGGGGGGTGTAAGATGACCAAAACCACTATAAGGGGGGGTGTAAGATGACCAAAACCACTATAAGGGGGGTGTAAGATGACCCAAACCACTATAAGGGGGGGTGTAAGATGACCAAAACCACTATAAGGGGGGTGTAAGATGACCAAAACCACTATAAGGGGGGTGTAAGATGACCAAAACCACTATAAGGGGGGTGTAAGATGACCAAAACCACTATAAGGGGGGTGTAAGATGACCAAAACCACTTTAAGGGGGGGGGGGTGTAAGATGACCAAAACCACTATAAGGGGGGTGTAAGATGACCAAAACCACTATAAGGGGGGTGTAAGATGACCCAAACCACTATAAGGGGGGGTGTAAGATGACCAAAACCACTATAAGGGGGGTGTAAGATGACCCAAACCACTATAAGGGGGGGTGTAAGATGACCAAAACCACTATAAGGGGGGGTGTAAGATGACCCAAACCACTATAAGGGGGGGGTGTAAGATGACCAAAACCACTATAAGGGGGGAGTAAGATGACCAAAACCACTATAAGGGGGGAGTAAGATGACCAAAACCTCTATAAGGGGGGTGTAAGATGACCAAAACCACTATAAGGGGGGTGTAAGATGACCAAAACCACTATAAGGGGGGGGTATAAGATGACCCAAACCACTATAAGGGGGGTGCAAGATGACCAAAACCACTATAAGGGGGGGTGTAAGATGACCAAAACCACTATAAGGGGGGGTGTAAGATGACCAAAACCACTATAAGGGGGGTGTAAGATGACCAAAACCACTATAAGGGGGGTGTAAGATGACCAAAACCACTATAAGGGGGGGTGTAAGATGACCAAAACCACTATAAGGGGGGTGTAAGATGACCCAAACCACTATAAGGGGGGAGTAAGATGACCCAAACCACTATAAGGGGGGGTGTAAGATGACCAAAACCACTATAAGGGGGGTGTAAGATGACCAAAACCACTATAAGGGGGGTGTAAGATGACCCAAACCACTATAAGGGGGGGTGTAAGATGACCAAAAACCACTATAAGGGGGGGTGTAAGATGACCAAAACCACTATAAGGGGGGTGTAAGATGACCAAAACCACTATAAGGGGGGAGTAAGATGACCAAAACCACTATAAGGGGGGAGTAAGATTACCAAAACCTCTATAAGGGGGGTGTAAGATGACCAAAACCACTATAAGGGGGGTGTAAGATGACCAAAACCACTATAAGGGGGGGTGTAAGATGACCAAAACCACTATAAGGGGGGGGTAAGATGACCAAAACCACTATAAGGGGGGAGTAAGATTACCAAAACCTCTATAAGGGGGGTGTAAGATGACCAAAACCACTATAAGGGGGGTGTAAGATGACCAAAACCACTATAAGGGGGGGTGTAAGATGACCCAAACCACTATAAGGGGGGGGGTGTAAGATGACCAAAACCACTATAAGGGGGGAGTAAGATGACCAAAACCACTATAAGGGGGGAGTAATATGACCAAAACCTCTATAAGGGGGGTGTAAGATGACCAAAACCACTATAAGGGGGGTGTAAGATGACCAAAACCACTATAAGGGGGGGGGGTATAAGATGACCCAAGCCACTATAAGGGGGGTGCAAGATGACCAAAACCACTATAAGGGGGGTGTAAGATGACCAAAACCACTATAAGGGGGGTGTAAGATGACCAAAACCACTATAAGGGGGGTGTAAGATGACCAAAACCACTATAGGGGGGGGGTAAGATGACCAAAACCACTATAAGGGGGGTGTAAGATGACCCAAACCACTATAAGGGGGGAGTAAGATGACCCAAACCACTATAAGGGGGGGTGTAAGATGACCAAAACCACTATAAGGGGGGTGTAAGATGACCAAAACCACTATAAGGGGGGTGTAAGATGACCCAAACCACTATAAGGGGGGGTGTAAGATGACCAAAAACCACTATAAGGGGCGGTGTAAGATGACCAAAACCACTATAAGGGGGGTGTAAGATGACCAAAACCACTATAAGGGGGGAGCAAGATGACCAAAACCACTATAAGGGGGGAGTAAGATTACCAAAACCTCTATAAGGGGGGTGTAAGATGACCAAAACCACTATAAGGGGGGTGTAAGATGACCAAAACCACTATAAGGGGGGTGTAAGATGACCAAAACCACTAAAAGGGGGGAGTAAGATGACCAAAACCACTATAAGGGGGGAGTAAGATGACCAAAACCTTTATAAGGGGGGTGTAAGATGACCAAAACCACTATAAGGGGGGTGTAAGATGACCAAAACCACTATAAGGGGGGTGTAAGATGACCAAAACCACTATAAGGGGGGTGTAAGATGACCAAAACCACTATAAGGGGGGTGTAACATGACCAAAACCACTATAAGGGGGGTGTAAGATGACCAAAACCACTATAAGGGGGGTGTAAGATGACCAAAACCACTATAAGGGGGGGTGTAAGATGACCAAAACCACTATAAGGGGGGAGTAAGATGACCAAAACCACTATAAGGGGGGAGTAAGATGACCAAAACCACTATAAGGGGGGTGTAAGATGACCAAAACCACTATAAGGGGGGTGTAAGATGACCAAAACCACTATAAGGGGGGGTGTAAGATGACCCAAACCACTATAAGGGGGGTGTAAGATGACCAAAACCACTATAAGGGGGGTGTAAGATGACCAAAACCACTATAAGGGGGGTGTAAGATGACCAAAACCACTATAAGGGGGGTGTAAGATGACCAAAACCACTATAAGGGCGGGTGTAAGATGACCAAAACCACTATAAGGGGGGAGTAAGATGACCAAAACCACTATAAGGGGGGTGTAAGATGACCAAAACCACTATAAGGGGGGGTGTAAGATGACCAAAACCACTATAAGGGGGGAGTAAGATGACCAAAACCACTATAAGGGGGGGAGTAAGATGACCAAAACCACTATAAGGGGGGTGTAAGATGACCAAAACCACTATAAGGGGGGTGTAAGATGACCAAAACCACTATAAGGGGGGGTGTAAGATGACCAAAACCACTATAAGGGGGGAGTAAGATGACCCAAACCACTATAAGCGGGGAGTAAGATGACCAAAACCTCTATAAGGGGGGTGTAAGATGACCAAAACCACTATAAGGGGGGTGTAAGATGACCAAAACCACTATAAGGGGGGTGTAAGATGACCAAAACCACTATAAGGGGGGTGTAAGATGACCAAAACCACTATAAGGGGGGTGTAAGATGACCAAAACCACTTTAAGGGGGGGGGGGTGTAAGATGACCAAAACCACTATAAGGGGGGTGTAAGATGACCAAAACCACTATAAGGGGGGTGTAAGATGACCCAAACCACTATAAGGGGGGGTGTAAGATGACCAAAACCACTATAAGGGGGGTGTAAGATGACCCAAACCACTATAAGGGGGGGTGTAAGATGACCAAAACCACTATAAGGGGGGGTGTAAGATGACCCAAACCACTATAAGGGGGGGGTGTAAGATGACCAAAACCACTATAAGGGGGGAGTAAGATGACCAAAACCACTATAAGGGGGGAGTAAGATGACCAAAACCTCTATAAGGGGGGTGTAAGATGACCAAAACCACTATAAGGGGGGTGTAAGATGACCAAAACCACTATAAGGGGGGGGTATAAGATGACCCAAACCACTATAAGGGGGGTGCAAGATGACCAAAACCACTATAAGGGGGGGTGTAAGATGACCAAAACCACTATAAGGGGGGGTGTAAGATGACCAAAACCACTATAAGGGGGGTGTAAGATGACCAAAACCACTATAAGGGGGGTGTAAGATGACCAAAACCACTATAAGGGGGGGTGTAAGATGACCAAAACCACTATAAGGGGGGTGTAAGATGACCCAAACCACTATAAGGGGGGAGTAAGATGACCCAAACCACTATAAGGGGGGGTGTAAGATGACCAAAACCACTATAAGGGGGGTGTAAGATGACCAAAACCACTATAAGGGGGGTGTAAGATGACCCAAACCACTATAAGGGGGGGTGTAAGATGACCAAAAACCACTATAAGGGGGGGTGTAAGATGACCAAAACCACTATAAGGGGGGTGTAAGATGACCAAAACCACTATAAGGGGGGAGTAAGATGACCAAAACCACTATAAGGGGGGAGTAAGATTACCAAAACCTCTATAAGGGGGGTGTAAGATGACCAAAACCACTATAAGGGGGGTGTAAGATGACCAAAACCACTATAAGGGGGGGTGTAAGATGACCAAAACCACTATAAGGGGGGGGTAAGATGACCAAAACCACTATAAGGGGGGAGTAAGATTACCAAAACCTCTATAAGGGGGGTGTAAGATGACCAAAACCACTATAAGGGGGGTGTAAGATGACCAAAACCACTATAAGGGGGGGTGTAAGATGACCCAAACCACTATAAGGGGGGGGGTGTAAGATGACCAAAACCACTATAAGGGGGGAGTAAGATGACCAAAACCACTATAAGGGGGGAGTAATATGACCAAAACCTCTATAAGGGGGGTGTAAGATGACCAAAACCACTATAAGGGGGGTGTAAGATGACCAAAACCACTATAAGGGGGGGGTATAAGATGACCCAAGCCACTATAAGGGGGGTGCAAGATGACCAAAACCACTATAAGGGGGGTGTAAGATGACCAAAACCACTATAAGGGGGGTGTAAGATGACCAAAACCACTATAAGGGGGGTGTAAGATGACCAAAACCACTATAAGGGGGGTGTAAGATGACCAAAACCACTATAAGGGGGGTGTAAGATGACCCAAACCACTATAAGGGGGGAGTAAGATGACCCAAACCACTATAAGGGGGGGTGTAAGATGACCAAAACCACTATAAGGGGGGTGTAAGATGACCAAAACCACTATAAGGGGGGTGTAAGATGACCCAAACCACTATAAGGGGGGGTGTAAGATGACCAAAAACCACTATAAGGGGCGGTGTAAGATGACCAAAACCACTATAAGGGGGGTGTAAGATGACCAAAACCACTATAAGGGGGGTGTAAGATGACCCAAACCACTATAAGGGGGGAGTAAGATGACCCAAACCACTATAAGGGGGGGTGTAAGATGACCAAAACCACTATAAGGGGGGTGTAAGATGACCAAAACCACTATAAGGGGGGTGTAAGATGACCCAAACCACTATAAGGGGGGGTGTAAGATGACCAAAAACCACTATAAGGGGCGGTGTAAGATGACCAAAACCACTATAAGGGGGGTGTAAGATGACCAAAACCACTATAAGGGGGGAGTAAGATGACCAAAACCACTATAAGGGGGGAGTAAGATTACCAAAACCTCTATAAGGGGGGTGTAAGATGACCAAAACCACTATAAGGGGGGTGTAAGATGACCAAAACCACTATAAGGGGGGTGTAAGATGACCAAAACCACTAAAAGGGGGGAGTAAGATGACCAAAACCACTATAAGGGGGGAGTAAGATGACCAAAACCTTTATAAGGGGGGTGTAAGATGACCAAAACCACTATAAGGGGGGTGTAAGATGACCAAAACCACTATAAGGGGGGTGTAAGATGACCAAAACCACTATAAGGGGGGTGTAAGATGACCAAAACCACTATAAGGGGGGTGTAACATGACCAAAACCACTATAAGGGGGGTGTAAGATGACCAAAACCACTATAAGGGGGGTGTAAGATGACCAAAACCACTATAAGGGGGGGTGTAAGATGACCAAAACCACTATAAGGGGGGAGTAAGATGACCAAAACCACTATAAGGGGGGAGTAAGATGACCAAAACCACTATAAGGGGGGTGTAAGATGACCAAAACCACTATAAGGGGGGTGTAAGATGACCAAAACCACTATAAGGGGGGGTGTAAGATGACCCAAACCACTATAAGGGGGGTGTAAGATGACCAAAACCACTATAAGGGGGGTGTAAGATGACCAAAACCACTATAAGGGGGGTGTAAGATGACCAAAACCACTATAAGGGGGGTGTAAGATGACCAAAACCACTATAAGGGCGGGTGTAAGATGACCAAAACCACTATAAGGGGGGAGTAAGATGACCAAAACCACTATAAGGGGGGTGTAAGATGACCAAAACCACTATAAGGGGGGGTGTAAGATGACCAAAACCACTATAAGGGGGGAGTAAGATGACCAAAACCACTATAAGGGGGGGAGTAAGATGACCAAAACCACTATAAGGGGGGTGTAAGATGACCAAAACCACTATAAGGGGGGAGTAAGATGACCTAAACCACTCTAAGGGGGGTGTAAGATGACCAAAACCACTATAAGGGGGGTGTAAGATGACCAAAACCACTATAAGGGGGGTGTAAGATGACCAAAACCACTATAAGGGGGGTGTAAGATGACCAAAACCACTATAAGGGGGGGTGTAAGATGACCAAAACCACTATAAGGGGGGAGTAAGATGACCAAAACCACTATAAGGGGGGTGTAAGATGACCAAAACCACTATAAGGGGGTGTAAGATGACCAAAACCACTATAAGGGGGTTGTAAGATGACCAAAACCACTCTAAGAGGGGGTGGAAGCTGAACAACATAACAATTAGGGTTGTTGTGCAAGTTGGACCCAAATGTTTGTAACAAATTAATGCATTATTTTTTTACAGCGAAAAAGCCACATTAAATATAAATACTAACTGCACTTTTTATTCTTTTTCAGGCACCCCGAGAATCTTCCTGAAAATTCCTTTTGTTTTTTTCATAATTTTACATTAATTAGCAAAACATTTAAAACCAAAATAAAAAAAAATAAAAAGAAACATGTTGCAATGTGTTTACTTCTGAAGGTACAAACATTGATTTCAAGCCCACAGCAAAGCAAAGCGCAGGCGCTGTGTTGAATAGCGTGGTCGAAATGACAGCGCCTACAAAGCTGAGCTCAAACATCATATTCAGCAATGTAGGCGTTGTTCCCAACAACGCCAGGTAGCGACTGAGGAGGCCTGCTATAGCGAATCGCTACCGCCCGCGGTGTACGCTAGCGGCGCTCATAGCGCCATACTTCAGTCGCTCATCTGTCGCTACCTGGCGCTATTAATGAATCGGCCTCTTAGTTCTTAATTCTTAATAAAAATAGTGAAACATAACTATAGCACACGAAAAGGGCCTAATGACTATTAGGTATTACCTTATGCACTTTACAGACCTACGTTTGATTCAAATTGATTTTTTATTTGATTGCTTTCATTATGCACTTACACCTAATTATTTTTTGGTACAATAATACGTTTTATTTACAGGTCAAAGGCGTGTCTGTTGTGGCAAAATATCCAATAGCCAATTTATTTATGGGTTTATGGGAACTTACATCGATTTGTGTGCGCAAAGGGTTAATTCATAGATGACTGTCATTTAGTGATAGGACCTTGATTAATGAATTACTAAAAATTGTAAATTGCAATGACTGGGGGGTCAGTTTCACAGCAGAGGTAGGTGAAGAAAAATTCAAATTTTTGGACTTTGCAATAGAAAAAACTGAGAGTGCACTAATAACCAGAACATATAAGGATACTGACAACAATTCTTGTGTTCGTACATCCAGTTGTCACCACCCATGAAACTGTGCTATAAAGATTACATTGAAAGGTTATGACCCCACTGTTATTATGGTGGAAATTAATAAAAAAAGATTAAAGAAAGGTAACACTACTAACAAATTTGAATATGCCATGATTACACAATATGGGCAAAACTAAAGAAAGGTGACAAAGATCTCAAAAACATTGGCATGTGATTAAAAGCGATGACGTTTTGTGGGTCCATATACCCGACAAACCCAAATGGATTTTTTGAAAACCATCTACATTGACTACTCAGTTTACTAACTGTTTCATGGAACAGCTGAAGTGTGAAAACAGGGGTACCCTAGTGGATATTAAGAGTTTTTTTCAATGCAGAAAATGTATGGCATGTAGAATGAATAATAGTGTACAAAAAGAGTTAAATCCACCACTACAAAGGAGACGTTTAAAATTAACAAATATATTACATGTAATATTGTGAGGGTCGTTTATTTAATACAATGTCCATGTGGCTAGCAGTATATAGGACGCACTGGGAGGTATTTTAACATTAGGATTAGAGAACATCTCTCCAATATACGCAGAGGTTATGAGTCACATAGGCTCTCTGCACATTTTAAAGAAGCAACCCTCAAGGTCTAAAATTTATGAGGATTGATATTTTGGAGCACCATTGGACGGGAGAAAGTATTATTAGAATTCTGTCACGTTTGGAATCAAAGTAGATTTTTAAAATAGAAACTCTCCACCCAAATGGTTTGAATATTGATTTTGATTTTCATTGTTTTATAGACAATAGTTGAATATATATACACATATATATATATATATATATATATATATATATTCCTTTTGCAATGTTTTTTTTGTTATATGGAAGATAGTTTCATTTTTTACCTTTAAAACTTATAAATTGTAATAAATAATTGTACTCTTCTCAATCTTATTATTTATAAGCCATTATTTGAGATACTTCATGGTAATGTTTGTTGATATTGAAAAAGGCTGTTTGGAATGTAAAACCACTGCTGGCAATAAAAATGAATGATCTAAAGATAATCAGTAAGTAGAGGGTTATGTAAGACCACCCCCTTCCTTTGGGAATAAAAAGCTGTTAGCTGTAGTCTCTGTACACCGTAAGTGAAAGTCCCGGAGGATGAAACCGGTTGGGCAGAACCGCATCTTTACAATCAGATGCAGGGAAAGCCAGGACCCATGGCCCATACGGCATATGCCCATACAGCACCCGTATTGAGAGCTTGCAAACTTGCACAGGAAAAAAAAATGGTGAGAGAGGGAAAAGATTGAAGGGTAAGGCTGTCGCTTTGCCATACAGCCAGCAGCAGCTGTCGCTGTAGCTTTGTCTTTTGTAATGTGATTTACCAAGCTCTGTATCTAGTGAGCATTTTGATTAAAGGGAGCAGCTTTTCTTAGCTGATAACAATATTACGTTATCTTAGCATTTTTTTCTTTCCTGCTGGATTGGAAATGCATATGAGACCACTGGTAGTGTGAATATATTTGGTGTGGTTACTTGAGAGAAACAGAGATCGAAACCAACGTTACTGTTGGATTGACAGTGGTTTCCTTATATGTCTGTTGTGGTTACAGAACTGTGTAAAGGTTGATTCATCTGAAAACATGACCGATTCGTATTGTCCAATCCTTGTAGAGAACACAAAACATACAATCTCTAATGTTGTTTTGCTGACAGCTTTGGTTATCTGGCTGGTTTGTAAGATTTGAGACCAGTGTCAAAAAGTTTACGCCTAATTGTTTTTGCACTTGGTTTCCTAATGGCAAGTTTGACTGTATTCTGACAGCCCTGGGAGACAGCTTGCAAACTCTGATAATCAAATTGTCAGTTTGAGTTGTTGTTATTAGCGGTCGACCTATGCACTTTCTAGATTCATAGCTTCCTGATTCAGTGAATCTAGATAAAGTTTTTGAAAGAGTATCTGGAGACACTTTAAGCCTCTCAGCAATTTGCCAATTTGCCAGCAAGAATTTTCTTCTTCAAAATAACAATTTGAGCTTGTGTCTCTGTGAAAATTCCACTCATTGAGACTTTTCGTCTCATTGTCGACAAACAATTCTTACTTTCTAAAGGGTATACACAAACAAGAAAAATGGGCAGCACCAGTCTGTTAACCTAAAGTATATATTAATAGGTAATGGTTTGCACAACCACCCAAGCACAATACCAAAATGCACAAAAAGGGGGGGGGGAGGACCACACTCTCCACTAAGTGCTATGGAATAAGTGGCACCACCTTATCTTTATATAGCCTTGTAAGGTGGTGCCACTTATTCCATAGCACTTAGTGGAGAGTGTGGTCCTCTCCCCCTCCTCTTTGTACTTTCGAAAGGGATAATCAATACTCATTTCTAATAGGCATTATTACTACTATTGTTATAATAAACTGAAATATTATTAACATAATTATTTTTATTATTTTGTTCGTTAGTCTAGTAAAGAGACTTATAACAACAGCAAATATAACCACAAAATCAATAACATTTTGTGTTTTAGTTGCATCAGGTATGATAATCTATACTACTTTACTCAATTTGTCACTTAGTTGTTACAAAGAAACAGAGTTTGATAAATATGCTATCAAGATATTAGGGTCAAACACTAAGGTTCAGATTCCGCATGCACCTAGGCGCATGATTCATGGCTGCGTGTGCAACCCAGGCGCACATGCCAAGGGCACCAAATGGTAAGCGTTTGGAAGAAGCACAAATTGAGCCTTTCACAAGGTAAATCTGCTGTCTTGAAGCGCAAATGGCTCCGCCCCATGCGCATTTAGCTGACTAAGCGCTTATCTGCTGCTGCTGGTCCCCCATGTTTCTCTCCTTTTATTTACTGTTTCTCCATAGCGTTTTGATCTCTCCAGCTTCTGTGTTTTTTGTGAAGATCGCCATTTCGGAGTGTATGCTTTGGAGAACCTGTGTTCTCCATTTTTGCATTTTTGAGTTTTTTTTTTTTGGGGGGGGGGTATTCTGATTCCAGTTAAACCTTAACATTTTTGTCCAATGTTTTGTCCCAAATGTTCTCTCTTTTCGTTTTTGTTATTGTTGAACTTTGAAGCACAATGGGCCTGATGCAGAGCCTCCTCTGAACTGCCCTTAAAACCCTCCGATTGTCCGGGGCTCCCGTGGCTCAAATGTGATGCAGAGCCTCCGTCGGAATGGCTCCCTAACTGATCCGTCAATTTCACTTTACTCGGAAAGCTTTTTTTGCTCTCTCGGGTGCCTTCAATTTGATCGGGGCTCCCGGTCACGTTCACACGGGCGGCCCGTTTTTCCCTGATTTTTCCTGCCTTTTTGAACGTACCTGCTTGGTTTCCGTCGTATTTGACCTTCCATTTTGGTGGTTTTAGCAAGTATACTTACATCTCCATGGCTCTTCAGTTGCCAATCAGGCTACACGCAAGCGCACATCCCTCAAACTCCCTTGGAATATGCATATGGCCACAAATGCAAATGTGACACACATCTTTTTTTTTTTTTGTTTTTTTGTGGGTGTTTCCTTGTCCTTAATGCATACCTTAATCATCTAGTAGATCCTTCTTCCTTGTCCTTAATGCATACCTTAATCTCCTTGCTTGTTCCTTCTTCCTTGTCCTTAATGCATACCTTAATCTCCTTGCTTGTTCCTTCTTCCTTGTCCTTAATGCATACCTTAATCTCCTTGCTTGTTCCTTCTTCCTTGTTCTTAATGCATACCATAATTGTTTGTGCGTTTTTCTGAATTATTGTTCCATATCTAAACCTTTGGTGTCATGGAAATGTGTGCTGATGTTGTGTGATTGTACTTTTGCAGGAAAGCCAACTCTCAAAATATGTTAATTTTTTTTATTATTCAAAGGTTTTTTTTGTTTTGTTGTTATTTTTTAGGTTTTTTTGGGGGGCGGGGGTAAAACATTAACCAATATTTACATTTTTTATTTTTTTTTTTAAATTATGCCTCGGGGTCTTCGGGATGTCTTCTTTGATCTGTGAATGAAAAACAACATTAGTTTAGCATTGTTTTTTTGGTTTGGTTGGGCGTGGTTTTTTTGGGGCCCATATCCAACCGGACCTTCTGCGTGATTTCATGAAAAGCACAAACTATTTTTAAAAGATTCCGCAGCATCTTAAAATAATATATAGTAAGTTTTTAGTCAATTAATTATTATTATTTCCCCCACTGGGCTGCAACTCAGTTCAGGAATTTAGGATACGTATGTACAGGGTGTGGGAAATATTTAAGATAGACTCTTATTCAGAGTTAAGGTCCGCTTTAAGTGCTTTTTTTATAAAAAATAATTTGGAAATGTTTCTGAATTTTAGTTTTCAAATGTAATTGTTTGCTCATTTTCTTTAGTTTAAATAAACACCACTTACAAGGTTTGGGCCGCACATTGCGTCGGGGGCGGAGTCTCCCTTCAGCCTCCCTCTGTTGCTGTTGTGAATCTGTATGGATGACAAACACACTGATATTAGAGACTGTTGTTCTTTCATGAATAGAATATTAAGTTAGGATTCTAGGTATCAATCTACTCACCTTCCCCAGCAACCTCTTCCTCCTCGCCCCCTTCCTCACTCATCCCTTGGGATGTTCCAGCGACGTCTGAATCTACAACAATAGTGCACATGAGTATCTGTATTTAATGCATGTATTTCCACATATCTAACTATATTTCCCTTACCGGAGTCCGGTTGAGGCTCTGTTATGCTCGACTCCCTGCCGTCAGATCCCCCCCTCCCCTGCATGCTGAGGTCCAGCGGCTCCTCCGAGTCACTTACAGAGGAGGGGGTGGCCGTTGACCCTGGCGGTGGGCCACCTACACCTTCACCTGTTTCGCCCAACACTGGGCTGCGTGTCCTGGTCCGGGTGGGGCGGAACCGTAGTTTCCATTCATGGGCTGAAATACAAACACAATCATTAAACCACGCCCAGGCGATGCCAGGGTTATAGGTGGATTTACATTTTCTACACTTACATGGAAAATGTTGGTTGAAGTACCGCCTCACCCGGGGCTTATGCCTTCTTTTTAAATCAGACCAGTGTTGGGCGATCTGGGTGAAGGTATAGGTGGTTTGGGTTCGGCGTTCTATCGCCTCCACCACCTCCAGGGCCAACGTCCGTTTGG
Source organism: Gastrophryne carolinensis (assembly GCA_027917425.1). Taxonomy (NCBI): domain Eukaryota; kingdom Metazoa; phylum Chordata; class Amphibia; order Anura; family Microhylidae; genus Gastrophryne; species Gastrophryne carolinensis. The sequence goes on from CM051234.1 coordinate 223,725,704, forward strand.
CATAATCAGACGGCAGGAAGTCGTAGCGATTCCTCAGCATCATCTGTTAGAAAAAGAGACAAGGACACACCATTAATCCACAAAATACATTAACAAGTTTCCTGGCCTAAATCAAGTCACTTTATTAACCTCTTGCTGCCTCACATTGCCCTAGTTCTGCTATCTGCATGTAGGCTAGTTTGTAGCTGCGTACATGGGTTAAACTAAGGTGGGCTGGTCTGTAAGGTGACAAACTAAGTTGTTTCAGACTATTCTTGCGTTTTTTTCTTTTTTTATTACAAGGAATGTGTGCGCGCACATAAACGCACGCTCGCTCGCTCGCATACTCACATCCATGATGAGCTCGTCCTGCTCCGTTGTAAAGACGGCGGGGGACATCTTGGCTTCTTTTTCAAATTCTAGCTCTGACGTTCCCCCGCGGTGACGTGCGTGCGTGCGCGCAGGCGCGCAACCGCAGTTGTAAAAATATTTAAAGTTCAAGGCACTCCGCTTGGTGTGGGATACCATATCAATATGGGCAGACCTAAAGGGAGCACCAAGAGCCAGCCGCACACATGCCTCATCCTAAATAAAACACAAAAGCAGGCACAAGACACATGTAGAACATGCACCAACTAAAACGGTGGGGACTCCACAGACACAGGCACATTCCCCAAAACGCAGGAGCAAGGAGACATTAACCCATTCTCAACCACCGGCCCAAAAACCACACACGACTCCCCAGATAGCCAACCATCTATTTCAAGTGATGCAGGTGACAACACACACCCATGTGGGCGATAACCACGCCGTGGGTCCCTAACAGGCCGTTTTTGATAAGCACAAAGCATGGCTGTTGCCAATGCTGTTTGGGTACATTATGGTGTTCTGTCCATCGAGATACTGAACAAATCAAACGGACAGTTGTGGACCTGAAATCATATAGTTGGCCAAAAATGGACATGCGCCGGCAGCAGAGGTAAAGCCCAAATGCATTTAGAGTCGCTTTGTGACCAGCATGTAACACTTTTTAGGTGTGATTTAATCTTCCCCAGCCTGCAAACAGGGGGTGGTTTCAAGAAAATACATTGGCCACAAGGTCAGCACGGATTGTGTGTGCTGGCCCACTTGGTGTACCAGTGTAAGGAGGGGTCTGCTCGTCAGAAATAGGGAAAGGTTCTGCACCCAGGTCAGTATATCGAGCAATCCTGCTTCTAATGGCAAGGTTGTGCAGGACCCCACAAGCAATAATTATTTTGATAACCTTGCCAGGCTGATACTGAAGAGAACCCCCACTGTGATCCAGACATCGGAAACGCATCTTCCACAACCCAAAGGCACGTTCCACCACAGAGCGAGACCTCCTATGGGCTGTGTTGTAGCGCTCCTGTGCCTGGGAAGATGGGTGCAGGATGGGTGTGAGCAGCCATGGTAACAAGGGATAGCCTGAGTCACCTGCAAAAATACAAAAGACAAACATAAGGTGGATGCCTAAAAAAAGGTTTAGGTGTGCATAGAAACATTAGTACACAGGGACAAATAGGTGAGCTAGGTATGGTGGGAGGAATTGACATTTTTACTGAGCCTACAAACACATGCAACCTGTACACTCCTTAAAAATGTCTGCGTAACGCTACTGAGATAAGAGGGCCAGAACATAAGCCAATAGTGGAGAATACTTTCACCCATTAATTAAACCAAAAACCTTTTCAAGTTTCCAGGAAAGGTCTCACAGATTAGTGGGGTAGTGGCAAATCCACATTCAAACCTGGGGGCCAAGAAATACAACTTTAATACACATACCCAGTAACCATCCTCCAGAAATATCTCCAGATTGAAACCGTTGATAGAGGCTGGAGTTCCTCAAAATGTGCACATCATGCGTGGACCCAGGAAAGCCAGCAAACAGACTGAAAAATTGAAGATCAGGGCCCGCCACTACCTGAACATTGATGGAATGGCCCATCTTCCTGTTCCTGCACCAAGCAAAACACAAGTGTAATTAGTGTGAGCCATAAAAAATGTGTGATAACCAGAAAAAAAGCAGACCCAAACCACATACCTGAACAGATATTCCTGGTCCGCAGGGGGGATGAGCGAGACATGTGTGCAATCGATTGCACCAAGGACGTTGGGCATGTCGGCTATGTTATAAAAGCCCAACTTAACCGCATTCCAGGCTTCCCCTGTTTGAGGGAAAAAAATGTAATTCTGTGCCAGGGTAGCCATGCCATCCAAAAACTTGGTTAGGCTGCGGCTCAGCGTAGACTGGGACATCCCCAGGGAGAAGGCACCCAGTCTCTGGAACGAGCCGTTCGCCAAAAATTGCAGGCAGCCAACCAATTTGGTCATACCTGCAATTGCATGCCCCTTTCTTGTGGTGGGGGCTAACCATGGCCGCAGCTCGCTATACAAGGCATGGAGAGAAACACGGTTAAGGCGGGTGAGCTCGAATAGGTCAACGTCACTCATGCCATCGATGTCCAAAGGCGTGCGCTGCAGCCTGGTTTCTGCCATACTCAGAACTATCAGACGGCGTAGCTGGCGCCTTTGATGTTGGCCCACAGAGGAATGCATTCCCAAATAGCACGGAGCTCCAATACGGCTGGTCAGACTTGCCGTAAGTGAAGGCTCGGCGGCCCCGTTTTATTAGGGTGATTTCAATCGGAAATCAAGGCTCTGCATCACTGAAAAAAACGGACCAATGAACGAGGCGTCCGTTTTCCCGGGAAACAGCCTTGTGCGAGCCGACAATCGGAAAGGCGGCTGAGCGCACACCTGAGCGCATAAACGCACACTAAAATCAACGTAGCACCCTTTCCTGACCCGATCAAAGCCCAAAACCAACGGGGAAACGCACGGGGGAGCTGAACGGGGAGGCTCTGCATCAAGCCAAATATCCCCATTTTTGTTGTTTGGACCTTAATTCTTTTTTTTTTTTAAATACATTTCATGTATTGAAATATAAGGTAAAGTGGATGCATGCATTTCAACAAATGCAGCAAGCACCCCACAGATTTGTATGGCCAGTAGAGGTGAAGGGCACATATTGCACTTTACCCATTTATACTTCTGTACTAACTGTCCCCTCTAAGTCCACCTCTGCTAAGTCAAGCTGTGTGTCCCTGGCAGCCTTCTGGAGCCTCGGCTTGTGGCCTCTGTGGAGCTGGGCACCAGAAAGCATTTGGAGTAAGGTCACCTGGAACTTCAGATCCATGCCCACTGTTGGAAGGCTTTGCTGTAGTGGGGCAGCGTGTTGGAAATGTACAGTGTGAAAGGATCTTAATGATAAAACAAGGGGGGGGGAGGCAACCTAAAACTAGTTAGATGGAAGATCAGAGTAGAGAGTAGTAGTAGACCATTGGAACAAACTCCCAGCAGAGGTGAAGTGAATTTAAACATGCCTGAGATAAACATACTGTAGATCTATCCTGAGATGAGGAAAACATCTACACATAAGGGCAGACTAGTTAACCAGGGGGCCCCCTTTTGCCATCAACCTTCTATGTTTCTATTACCTTATTACCGCCTATGCCTGAAGTTTGGCCATTATTAAGCAGGGCTGGGAATGAAACAACAAAGACCCTCTCGTTTATAGTATACAGACAAGTTGGAGGGATGGGTGCTTCAAGTTAACACTAAATAAAGAAATAATTCACATCATGTGGGTAACTGAGAGGATCCAGGTTTTAATAAACCAGATTTTGTTTACTTTAAGCCTTTTGTGACTAGTCATTTGTTTGTTAAAAAATGGGACCTTTTTGTTTTCCTACACATCATTATTCGCATAAAGATAAAAAGTCCCAAAAGTTAAAACATCCTTCTAACACCTTTAAAAAATTTTTTTGAAATATGTGATATTTTTCAATTACTGTCAAATAATCATTTAATGCATTTATAAACCTAGAGAAACTTTTTTACACCCCCTTTGGTCATGGGCTTCAGATTCCAGTTGAAGCTAGACTCCACCTTTATCTTGCCAAATTGGTCTGGTTCACCCCATGCTGGATAGCGGCAAGATCCTCGGCAGTGGGGCTGCGGAAAAGCCTTGGTATGGTGTTCTTCCATGGAAGAAATAGACCTGTACCATAAGGGGCCAGCCTATATCTGGTGTGCAGGGTTAATAGCCCACGGGGGGAATTTAAAAAGGAAAGAAAACGCAAAAACAACCAAATATATTGCACATTTTTTTGTCTCTATAGACTTTTATTGTATTAGGCATTTCGGAGTACCAAATGTGAGATACTGGGGACTATCCTGCTGGATGACTTCACTAAATGGATAGTCCCCTTACTGGATTATTACTAATCCCCATATGATACACGTATGGCACACAAGCATACATTATGAATAATTGACATACAAAAGGCTGCATGTAATTTTTTGGAAGTGATTCAGCTGCCACCATGCACCCTTAACAGACATTTCAGTCTTCATTGCTATTAATATTATTTTGTACCTATATATTCAAATATATGTTAGCACGATAACAGGTCTTGCACTATGTATGCAAGTACCTGTATTTTTTCTATATAAAATAGTGTATAATATTTAAAATCAATTTGATGTAAAGCTGCATCTGGGCAAATCTAGGTGCATTATGTTTTATTGTCATTGATATATGGATTTTAGTTTTGTAGAGTCATTACTCAGAGAAGCATGTTGCCAAGGTTATTGAAGCCGTGGTGAGGCAAGTCGTTCATTATTTGTTTGTCCCTAGGCCTGATTTACTAACAAATGAGAGATGCAGAGAAGAGAAAATAGTATTGAGTAGTCCAATCATGCATCAGTGATGTTCCTATTGTTTATTCTCCACATGTAGTTACATTTTATTCACATGTTCTTCACAAGTAGCAGCTCCATGATATTAGAAAATGATGCCTCAAGGTTTCTGTGATACCTTGTCCTCTCTGACTTTCTTTGAATACGCTACAGGGTCAAACAGATTTGTACATGTCATCACAAGATCTAAATGTATGTGATATTGATTTTTAATTTAAAACTAAATGTAATTTGGCTCCCTAAAATAACAATGCCCACTCACATGCCAAAGCTTTCTACTACATATTAGACCATAGCTTTGTAGGAGTTGAATATATTTAGGAACATGAGTATCAATGAAGTCAGATAATGAGGGAGAACATTGATTCCTATGTTCTGGTACGGTGTAAGTTTAATACAGTTTAGGTCTCAGTTGTATGAAATTTGTTGAAATTATGCTTTTTTTTTTAAACAGATACACTTAGCAATAAGGAAACTACAAAAATATTATTGGCAGTATAAAAAAACATAGAATTGGAAAGTCACTGGTCACAACTTATGTACCAGCCATTGGGGTGTGTAAGCTTATGTTGCTTGCATGTTTCTTTATGTACTATATGTATGTATGTTTAGATGTCCCTTTAAAAGAAAAAAAGAAAACTCTCTACTGCATTTCCTTTTTTCCCTCTACTTTTTGCTTGTTCTTGCCTTTCTCTGTCTCAGGTGCTCTTGTTTGCATGATCCCTATATCGTTCTCTCTTTCCTTATCCAATTCAATTTTATGTTATTCTTTACACTTTATCCATGGTGGGGCCTGTGTTGGATAGCGTCATCACGTCTTTCAATTCAATGTTCATTCAATTTATTTACATGTGATCTACGACTGTAGAGACTGTAGAGACTGATTTTGCATAACAATAAGGGGAACTGACCCCTAAAGAGGATCTAAACCATGCCTTGTCTCATTATATTTACCTGGTGGAAGCCTATACTGATAATTACAAGGCATTTCTCTAAAGGAGTCTAATATTTACTGATGTGACAATCTTTTTGAGACCATCTGGTACGTTATTTAATTATTCCTGGTGTTGGGATTCACAAGAAAAGTGTTGATTATTCACGTCAGAGGTGGTTTGATATTAAAAGACTCAGATTCAAGCACTTTAAGAGACATTACTTCCCCGCGGAGTTTTAAGTGAATGTCCAGGTGCTGGTCAGTCTTGGCAGCAAGGCTGACCAGCCCCTGATTCATCAGGTGTGGAGGATGTTGCGCTGCCTGCCACACATAGTGCAGCGCCTCCTGGTGGCAAAACTAATAGACTGCGGGGCACGTGCTAGCATGCGCGCCCACACAGCTAGAGAGGGGCGGGGGAGGCTGTCAGAGTGATGTGCTGCTTTCCCCGTCATCCGGGAGCAGCGGCCACACTCACCAGCAGAAGAGCTGAGCTGAGCAGCAGACGCTTGCTGTGGGCCCCCGGATACAGTTTCTACAGTAAGTTTCTCACAAAAAGCAACCTAAGATGAGTTTCAACCTTCCTTGGTGTGGGGCTTCATGCAAGACCTCACCACTTGGGGTAAGGATGATTCTGATAAAAATCAGGAATCAGCCCAGAACTACAATGGATGACCTGGTCAATAACCTGAAGAGAGCTAGGACCAAAATCTCAAAGATTACCATTAGTAATACACAGTGCCATAATAGGCAGAAATCCTGCAGGGCATGCAAGTTCTCCCTGCTCTTGCCAGCACATGTCCAATGTACATCTGGCTGATCCAGAGGAGGCATGGAAGAAGGTCATGTGGTCAGATGAGATTAAAATTGAACTCTGTGGTATCAACTCCACATACCATATTTGGAGGAAGAAGAAGGATGAGTACAGCCCCAAGAACAAAGTCCCAACCATGTAGCATGGGGATGGAAAGATACTTTGAGGTGCTTTTCTGCAAAGGGGACAGGACGACTGCACCATATTGAATAGGTGGATGGGGCCGTGTGTCACAAAATTTTGGCCAACAACCTCCTTTGCTCAGTAAGAACAATGAAGATGGGTCATGACCAGCATGACAATGATCCAAAACACATGGTCGGGGGAAACTAAAAGGGCCCCTTAGGAAACATTTCAAGATACTGGAGTGGCCTAGCCAGTATCCAGACCTGAACCCAGTGGAAAATCATTTGGAGGGAGCTGAAGAGCTAAGTTACCCAGAGACAGCCCCAAAACCTGAAAGATCTTTAGAGGATCTATATGGAGGAGTGGGCAAAAGTCCCTGCTGCAGTGTGTGCAAACTTGGTCAAAAACTATAAGAAACATCTGACTTCTGTAATTGCAAATAAAGATTTCTGTACCAAGTTCTGTTTTTCCTAGTGTATTAAATACCAATTTTATGCAATAAAACACAAAATTATACAACATGATTTTCTGGATTTTTTTTCTCTGTCTCTCATTGAAGAGTATCTAGAATAAAGATTACAGACCACTCAATTCTTTGAAGGTGTGAAAACTTGCAAAGCCAGCCGTGCATCAAATACTTATTTTCCTCACTGTAGAATGTCAGGTGGACAGGTTTGCTTGCTTTTAGAAAGAGGCCCTGAAATGTTATAGCTATATTTTGATTTTACAAATACAATTTGCTACTTTATGGAGTAATTCTATAATCCTGCTGATCCAGCACTGCAAAAAGCAGGCCAAATCGCAAAACCCTAATGGTCGCCAGCAGTGATGAAAGGAGCATTGAAAGATGGGATTTCTGGGCAGTGTTGTGTGTTTGTACTGTATTGAATGAAGTCTGTATGTTTGCTGTTGTCCTTAAAGCAGACCAAACCCAACTGAACCTGTGAAATAATACTCCCTTCTGAGGATGTAGAACTAAAAATGAATATTTTTGCCTATGAGATTATCCCGGAACACTGATTTTTTTCTGTCCCTCTCTGTGAGATGGCAGGTGACCAGTCATTGTATAACATTCAAAGCTGTGACAATGACTTAAGGAGTTGGGACCTCCAGTTAAATCTGGTGGCATTAGTTGGGAGCAAAGTGCAGGCACAGGCTTTATCTGCCCAGGTTCTCACAGTGCCAACAAATTATAAATTATACTCTGGATACTCTTAATACATTTTTATTTGCGTGCTTAGCATCTTGGACTTTTATTGGCACTAGCATTGGCATTGTTTCAGACAGATCTTTATTTTTTGTGTGGAAGTACAGATCATAGCACAGAGTTGTTGGAGTATGGCAGCTACTTAAGTATCTGCAAAACAGACCCTTTTTCAAAAGTGTGGAGAAGACTCTATATGACCTGTGGCATAATAAATAGTCAAGTGTAAAACAATTGCTTTTGGTTGCAAAGCTTTTGTCTGTATTCCAATAGAACATTCCAGACTCCAAAATAGAGCAATAGATGCATCTTTGTTGGCTACAGTGACAACAATGTCAAAGGTTACAGAATCCCCAAAAAGATAATGTAAAGTTACCATCAGCTGCAGCGTAACTTTTGCATAGCAAAACGAAATAAGAAAACCAACACTAATCTCTTTGTCCTGTGAGCATGTGGTCGGAGTCAGTACAAACCAAAATCAGTATCAGTGAGCAGACACAATCTCAGATGACGAACTAAGGTATTTTTTTAACAGGAAATCCAGTAAGCGGATAATAGCAGCAGAAGACGAAAGTAAAATATAATGCAGCTGGCACAGTTGAACAAAAAATTGCCCTGCCTTAGGCACCAGCCCCCCTGCATGACCTATATTCAACTCCTCCATCCAGGCAGACTTGGTTGAGCAGGCTAAATTCAGGTCACACATGTGGCCTGGGGTGTCTAAGGTTGGCAATCAAGGAAAGCTGATCATGCACTCTCTGCATGTAGTGAGAGTGTTCTATGACTTTATGCCAGATTTTGGTGGGGTAAACAAAGGTCTGAAGGCCACTCAGACCAATTTATAACTAATGAGAGGTGCACGTTAGCAGGGCAATTAGGATACACAAGTCATAAATGGGCCACAGCACTCAACCCTGATAGTTTGCAGTCAAACCTATAATCTGCCTCTATATCCGGTTAGAAAAAGAGGTCTCAGTCCACACACATCTGCAGAAGTATGCTAAAGCTGCACCACTAAATGCGAAGGTGCCTCTGTGAGGTGCAGTACTAACTCTAAATCTCTGAGAGCCCCCTTTGGGACATACAATGAACTAGATAAATTGCGAGCAGGCTTATCTGTGGTTGCCCTATAACCTCGAGTGCAGTCCACGGGATGGAAGGGTCGAAAAGCCTCGCAGTAAAGTTTCAGACCCTCCACCCCATGTGCTGGCACAAAATCAAAGGTAACAAAGGAAGGGTGAAAGCCGCTCAGACCAATTTATAACTAACGTGGGAGGTGCACATGAGCAGGGCAATTAGGATATGTAATTCTTAAAGGGGGAACAGCACTCAACCATGTTAGCTTGTAGCCAAAACTATAATCTGTCTCTAAATCTGGTAAAAACAGAGGTCTCAGTCCACACACATCTGCAGAAGTTTGCTAAAGCTGCACCACTAAAAGATGCCTGTGAGGTGCAGTACTAACTCTAATCTCTGAGAGCCCCATTTGGGACATACAATGAAATAGATAAATTGGGAGCAGGCTTGCCTGAGGTTGTCCTATAACCTTGGGGGGGGTCTGAAGCTGTACTGCAAGGTTTTCAAACCTTCCACCCCATAGGCTGCACTCGAGGTTATAGGGCAAACTCAGGTAAGCCTGCTCCCAATTTATCTATTGCATTATATGTCTCATACAATGAAATAACCTAAGATTGAAAAAGAGAAAATGTGAGTTTTCTTTTAAACTTTTTTGCTAAAAGCACAAGGAATTGGAATGAAATTGTCAAACCAGTATAGTATCCTATGTAAAACTACCCCAAGGAGATGAACAACCAAGGTACTCTTAGTACAGACGCCAATTGGGAATTTTCAGTACATTATCACTGCTTCTAGTCCTAACAGGAAAGAGAAAAAAAACAGTGCAGCACCCACTGGGTCCTCAAACAGGGAACACTACAAAGCAAGTCCTATATTCAAAAGCTTTATTAGGCAAAAGTAAAATACACACAAGCAAACAAGCAGAGTGCTCAACTCCCCAGGCCAAAAGTGAAGTGCCCAATTAATACAAAAAGATTGATAATGGTAATAAACTGTAAAGTGCAGGTGCACAAATGCTAAAGATAGAATGAAATAAATATAGAGGTCCAAAAGGACACAAAATATCAGCAGTGTAAAATGTAGGTAAATCCTAGCAAAGTGCCAGTGCAAATAAAGAGAAGTACAGTTTCAATACAATACAAGGGCTCAGCTGTATCTAAACATCCATGAACATGAATACCCAATTGGAAAGGTTTCAATGCCAGATAGAAACATCATAACAAAAGAGGACTGTATTTCAGATTAAAGTTTCCATCAGCTGGCATTTTTACAATGTGGACTCATGGGGGTTTTGTTTCTTCTGTTTGCTAGTGTTTTCAGTTGGACTTGTAGAAAGAATCTCTCTGAAACATGTTTGTCTATTGCATAAAAAAATGTGACCCCAGCATGGGCAAGTCAATAACTTTTTTGACCTGAGGTAACTATTAGTAGACTTGGGTCAAAAACAGTGAGCTGCCATGGAGATTTCGCAAGACAGTCAAGGATTTATGCACTAAAATAGGTAACAAAAATTTAGCTTAAAGTGGACCAACACCCACGGGTGATCGGCCCGGGAATCTATAAGATTCCCGGGCCGATCACCCCCCACCCCGCGGGACATCCGAGATCGGGATGTCCCGCGGGGTGAAACCCCCCCCAAACACCCCAACTCACCTACCTTATCTTCGGCGGCGGCCGGCCGCCGCCGCCTCCCTCGCGCCCCTGTAGGCGTGCGCGCCTCCGCGCCGGCCGTCTGCGAATGGCCGGCGCGGGCGCGCGCGCGTCAAAAGTGACGCTTAGACGTTCCAGATCTTCCCTTGTACGTCGGCGCTGGGAGCGGGGAGAGGTGAGTTTTTCGGGGGGTTAGGGGGGGTTTCACACAGCGGGGCACCCCGATCGGGGGTGCCCCACCGAAGTGGACCAAGACCCAGGATAGTCAAAATCCTGGGTGTTGGTCCACTTTAAGGACAAAGCATATCAGCATAAAATATGACTTTCATAGGGCTCATTTGGAAAATGAACTTCCTGAGTTACCATTCTGCCCAACTGTGGACATGACTGCATAGGACATTTGAAGTTATAGAAAAGCCGGGCTTAACAGACTGGCTGTTAAGTAGGGGTGCTGGAGTATGAGCTACAGCTGTCATCTTACAGTATGTGTATTATATACAAAGTTGGATGCCTTGCATTGATAGGATACGGTAGTAGATAGTGCTGTGTCTGTAACGCTGTAATACATGCTGTAAACCTGTTAATTTACCTTCAATGTTTACTTAAAAATCTGGAGTAAGAGTAAACCAGGATATGCAGCTGTCTAGAAATTCAGATGGTGCAGATATAGTCTCCCTTATGCCATAGTGCTCATAGGTGTAATGTGAATTTACCATATACCTTGTTTAATGTGCTCTTTCCTTTAATTGGGAATAAAAAATATTTTGTTTCTAAGGAACGTGTAATATATACGTATGATTTTAAGGAGGGAGTGTTTATGTTCTAATATCCTCAGTGGATTGCATGTTGTGCCTTTTTAAGATAATATAAAGTATTATTTAGCACAGTTGCAGGAAAACTGTATTCAGTAATGTGCCGTGCTTTGGGACTTTTCTTATTACCTTCATACAGCTCTCAAAATTGATTTCTTCAGAGAATAATTCTCAGTCCTAAAATACCCATACATGTAATGAAACCTATCGATATGTAGCTATGAAATTATTCCTATTCTTAGCTGAAAAGAAATCGGTATTTAGACATTATCCTTTATCCACAGTTAACAAATAACATTTTCTTTGTAAGACTTCAGCTCATGAATTGAACAGTAATGATGCTCTTGCCAAAATAAATTAAACCCTAGCACATTTGATCAGATGAAAACTTCAATATAAAGAAGCAAATCACAACAGGCTTTTTAATAATAAATCTATACTTTTGTTGATATCAGATTCCAGTACAATACCTTAAAGTCATTGCTCAGACATGAAAAAAGGCTATACTCACCTTTTATCCCCCACAGACAATTGATCCTAGTCCGGCAATTGGACATTTACCTGATTGCCTGGTCCAAGGCCGCCCACCGCTATTGTCCTCTTCCGTAGTTTTGAGGACAGGCAGCCCCTTGCCATCCATCACAGGAACTATGGCACACCCCCTCAATTCATTTAATATAGCGGACATGTCAAGACTAGAGATGAGCAACCCCCGACTCTCTGTCTTATGCCCCCCCGGTAGCTTGTGCAGCTAAGTGCCTGATTACATTCATTTGATTAGAATGGGCATTATATCCTTTTGACATTTAGGGGCTGGAATTACCCCCACATACCCCACAGTTAACTGCTCCTGAGCAACAAATCTCTCACCCTCAGTGGTGGTATGAAAAGCCAGTGCAGCAGTTGGTAGCCGCAGTGTGGAGCACTACTATTCAGATTGATGCTTGCCTTCATACATGGACATTCCTCGTCTACAGAGGCGCCAAATGAGCTTAATGGGACTGAGGCCACAACCACCCTCCATACTGGCTTCTCATACCGCCGCTGCAGGTGAGAGATATACAGTGCAGGAGTGGGTGAAAGGTAATTTGGGTGTGTCGTGCCCAAGGGCACCTCTCATATGAGATCTGACAAGAATGTCTACAAAAATAAACTTGCCTTTTGAGCTTTTTCTGACGCACATATGATACGCAGTCTACAGGTAAGGAGTATTTTATTCCATTGATAAATATATGCATTTTTTATATACAAACTTGTAAATGACAGAAGGCTTGGGGATTTGGAGAGCTTTATTTTTAATGTGTTTGAACTGAATGGAAATTGAGATGGACCACTTTTTACCTAAATATTTTATCACATTCAACAGAAACAATGACTCTTTATTTGAGAAGAACACAACAATCCTGAAATAATTCCTCAATAGCTAGCCATCGAGGTGTGCTTGTAAGTCTTTTTTAGAAGGTTTTGCAAATCCCTCACTGTATTAAGGTCTTAGTATTGTAACACAATAGATCAGCTCTGTTAACTTTATGCTAATGAAATATTACATCTTGGAGCGCGCGCGCGCGGCCGAGAGGAATGGACGCCTGACCCCTCGGCTCCGCACTGTCGGGAGGCCCTGCAGCAGCTTACAGCCCGCAAGCGGGCGACCGGACCCCACAGAACCCCCATACCGCACGGCGACTACCTGCTGTACCGGCGGCGGGTCATCATGAGCCTCCAGGCGGGGAGGAAGAAGAGTGGCAGGGACGGCCGCAGGTCCATGATGGCGGCGGTCAAAATGGCGGCGGCGGCGGCGGGGAGCGAGGAAGAGAGGGAGCAACCTGCTGTACCTGACGGAGGAGAGCTGGAAAGGGTGAGTCTGGCTGAAGATCTTTCCATGGACTCTTCTGATAGCTGGCCCAGATCCCCCTCAGCCTCCCAGCACACCTCTCAGCACACCTCCCACCATGCCTCCCTGCATGTCTCCCAGCACACCCCCCAGCAGACCTCCCAGCATGAAGCACAACAGCCACTTATAAATAATGATATCCTCTCCCAACTAAGAGCAATAGTGAGAGAAGAAGTCACTGCCGTCACAACCAAACATACAGATACCCTGCTGAGGGAGATCAGGGAACTGGGGGGCAGAACCGATGCGCTGGAATCCAGGATGGATGACGCCACGGTGGTCCTGGAGGAACAGGGCTCCCAGATGGAAAAGCTCCTGGACGAGATTACCTTATTAAAGGGCTTAAACGAGGAGTTGGAGAACCGGAACCGGAGGTCCAACTTACGTTATAGGGGTATCCCAGAATCTATGGAGGATGCTAATGGAACCATCATAGCCCTCCTGCAGGAGTTAACCCCCGAAATCCCGGTTGCCAGGTTGGAGCTAGACAGAGCGCACAGGGCCCTCTCCAAGAAACCAGTGGACGGGCCCCCTCTGGACATTATAGTTAAAGCGGACCTTCACTCTAAATAAGAGTCTATCTTATATGTTTCCCACACCCTGTACATACAGATTGCTCACATTAAAAATCATCCTACCTGCATCTACTGCATTTTATAAGCCTTTAAACATCCAAGATGGCGGCTTATGGAAGCTGCCATTTTTGCAGGCAGCCTGCAAACAGGAAGTGCCTGCAAACAGGAAGTAACTGTGCTGCTCTGCATTCTGGGACTGCTGACCTTTCCCTGACCCCAGCTCTGCTCTGTCTGAGCAAAGCACAGCTATAACCCGCCCCCCTGTACCTTATCCCACTCTCCTCTCCTCAGTAAGTGTGATGCTTCTGAGTCAAGATGGCGGCGCCCGTATCCTAAATTCCCGAACAGAGTTGCAGCCCAGTGGGGGAAAGTATAATAAATTAGTGACTAAACATGTAAAATATATTAATTTTAGATGCTGAGGAATTGTTTTTTAAGAGTTTGGGATTTTCATTAAATCAGGGTGAAGGTCCGGTTTAAGTTCCACTTTTACCAGACGAAAGAGGCGGTTCTTAAAGCGTCCAGAGAGAAAGCGCCCCTGGCCTTCCAGGGCCACAGCTACCAAATATTCACTGATCTTTCCCAGACGACCATCCTTAAGAGAAGATCATTCCGACCTTACCTACAAACGCTCCAGGCTAATGGCATACGTTATAGATGGGGATTCCCCTTCAAACTCTCTTTTTCCCATCAAGGTAGACAAATCCAGGTCTCCACGGTCCCCGAGCTTCTGGAGAAATTCAGGGGTATGGGACTAAAGATCCCGGACTCTGAGGTGTCCCCCTCCTCACTTCCCTCCACCCCGAGGACCCCGAAAACAAGCCAGAGGGCCACTGCACAACCTTCCCCGCTTCTGAAACTTCGCAAGCAACAACAAAGCTCTCAAGCACTGAGGAGACTCATTTCACAGAAATTCGTGCCAGTTTGAGCTAACCCCCTCTTTTGTCCGTTCTCGGACCCCGCCGGGAGACAGGAGTGGTATGAGCGGCCGGTACTGCTTCAGAACCTCTCCCGCGCAAGCGCGGGATGCCCCTCTTCCCTTTCTTGTGGCTCGGGCCGTCTCAGCGCTCCTGGACTGACGACATCTCGGGATACTTTCCCGCTTGGGGACTGAACGCCACCCCACTACGGGGTCGTGAGTACAGTGACTTTTCAGTTTGACAGTTTATAAGGTTATGCTGTTTATTGCACCGTTTAGGTCCTTTAACCCTTTATTCCCTCAGGTCAAGAATTAGAGTAGTATATGTTTATATGCCGCTGGCTCCCTCTGGTTGTTACCGACCGTAATCTTGTATACCTGGCCTAGCTGGGACGCTTAGGCCTCTTAAAGGCCCCTCAGGGATATAGCATTTTTTCTTATGTACAATAGTTCAAACCACTTCATCAGTTGTTGACGCGGCTGGCGCTGGCTTGGCCCCTTGCTCCCGGCTGCCCCGTCCCCCCTCCCCGGGGGGCCCCCGGTCTTGTGGCCTGGGCCTCGCTGGTTTGGGGGTCGGGGGTCGGGCGCACCGCCCGGCGTACCTTCCTGTAATAATCTTCTCATGGGTCAGACATACGCCCTTTGATGCAATCACCGTGAGTGGCCTCCCGACAGGTCACGCGCTCTCCACCACTTCCAGCCAGGAGTGAACCTTTTTGGTCTCCTCTCCTGCGGGTCTGGAAGCCCTTGTTCTGTCACAGGTTGACGGTAAATGTTTTATATACCCCAGTATACATGTTTGTTGTCTTTACTTCCCCTCCCCTTTACCCCTCTTCCACCCTTCACCTCAACCCCACTACCCCACTTCCTAAGGGTTCCGGCCCATAGGTCACGAACATCCAACCACGTGCTACACACCTTCGTCCATCTGACCTCACATGGCGCTTAAAGTAGTTTCTGTAAATGTCCAGGGCCTGAACTCCCCTAACAAGCGATCAAGAGCGTTTAAACTGTTTGATTCCCAGCATGCAGACGTGGTCTGCCTTCAGGAGACACACTATACCCCAACTTCCTCTCCGAAACAGATCCATCATAAATTCTCCCAATTCTACCAGGCCACTAGTAAATGCAAACAGAAGGGGGTGCTCATAGCCTTCCGCAATGGGATATCATTCACATGTCACACCCAGCTAGCAGACCCTGACGGCAGATACCTGTTACTCCAAGGTACTCTCCAAGATACTGAGGTTACCTTCCTTAACTATTACGCCCCTAATACCAAACAAATTCAGTTTTTAACTCATCTATTCTCTATCTTAAAGGACCATCAAAGGGGAGTCGTCTTTGTATGTGGGGACTCCAACTTGACGATCAATCCCCGTCTGGACCGATCCCTCCCCCCCAGCTCTCAGGTGGCCAGCGAGGGGAAACGCTTTGGAGAATTATTGGACACCTACCAATTATTAGACATATGGCGGGCCCTTCACCCACATGCAAAAGACTATACCCACTTCTCAGCCCCCCACAACCTATCTACCAGAATTGACCACATTTTTGTCTCCTCTGCATTCATCCCCTGCATAGATCGGGCTGACATACATCCAATCCCCTGGTCTGATCATGACATGGTCTCTATAACCTGCACTTCTTTAATCACAAAGCCTAGGCCATCCTCTTGGCTACTTAATGACTCCCTTCTTTCCTCCAGACTTCTGGTGGAGGAGGCCAACAGGGCTGCTTCAGATTACTTTACACTCAATGAGACCCCGGATACGGCGCCCACCATGGTTTGGGGAGCCTTCAAATCGGTCATGAGGGGCTATTTTGTTGGTCTCGCCTCCAGAAAGAAGAAAGAGAGGCTGGCCATGTCCAAAACACTCCAGACAAATTACGAGTTAGCGGCTAAAAATTTTAAAACCAATCCCAGCTCTAGAAACCTTCGCGCTTTGGAGATGGCCAGAACCAAACTGAACCTCCTACAAACGGAGGAAGCTGAAGGGAGGTACCGCCGCTCCAAACAAAAATATTACATCTCAGCTAACAAACCCGGCACCCTGTTGGCCTCGCAACTTAAATGTCAACCCCGCATGATGAAGCCCATTAAACTGAAGACCAGGGCCGGCCTTATCACTAACAACCCGATAAATATTGTGGAGGAATTCTCCACAGGACTGTCTGGATTGTATGATGCCCCCCCCCCCCCCCCTGTACCGAGCCTCAGATCCGGGCCTTTTTTGAGGATATTAACATGTCCCCAATCTCGGACACCCATAGATTGACAGTTGACGAGGATATAGGGGTGGAAGAGGTACTTCAAGTGATCAAGGACCTCAAGTCCAACAAGAGACCCGGACCTGATGGCTTCACGGCGTCATTTTATAAAAAATTGGCCCCGATCATAGCCCCTCGGTTGGCAAGAGTGTTTAACCATATAAAGCAGGGCAACCCCATTGACCCGGACATACTCCGGGCCTCTGTGGTGATGATTCCAAAACCAGGTAAGGATCTCCAATCCTGGACGAATTATAGACCCATCTCTCTGTTAAATCTGGACCTGAAGATCCTTACCAAAATCATCTCCAACAGGATAAACACCTTCCTGGGGGGGATGGTAGGGAGGGACCAGGTGGGATTTGTCCCTAAGAGACAGGCGGGGGATGGAGTGAGGCGGATCCTACAGTTGCTGGAGGGAGCTCGTTCCCGGAATTCGGAGGCCTTCCTGCTCTCTTTGGATGTGGAGAAGGCCTTCGACTCACTCTCTTGGCAATACCTCCGGTTTTCCTTGCAGGAGTGGGGGTTTGGCCCGGGGCTACTATCTTGGATTACAGCCATTTACTCGAAACCCATGGCCCATGTGAAGTACGCGGGTTATAACTCTACTGATTTCCAGATAAGGAGGGGGACTAGGCAGGGATGCCCACTATCCCCAATACTCTTTATCTTGGCGCTTGAACCGTTGGCTGAAAAGATTAGGCAGAACCCCTCCATCCGGGGCATACCATGGGCTGGTAGAGACCACAAAATCTCACTTTTCGCGGACGACATGCTCCTTATGCTTACTTCCCCCCACGTATCGGCCCCTAATGCAATCCGCACATTATCCTCCTTCAGCGAAATTTCGGGCTTGAAGCTGAACGCCTCCAAATCTATGGCCTTAGACGTTTCACTAACCGATACCACTAGACAACAACTGGCCCAAAACTTCTCTTGGACCTGGGTACAGAGACTTCCATATTTGGGGATTAAATTGACCAAAGATTATAGGGATCTCTATAACGCCAACAACCCGGAGATGATTAAATCTCTGGACGCACTACTGCAGTCGTGGAGCTTCTTAAGATTGTCATGGTTGGGGAGGATCGCCGCTTTGAAGATAACATACCTACCGAAAATTTTATATCTTTTTCGGGTCCTCCCTGTGCCTGTGCCTAGGCGCCAGCTGGATACCCTCCAGCGGAAGATCCTCTCCTTCTCATGGAATAAGTCCAAACCACGGCTCAGGAGAAATATTCTTTATTGTAAAAAAGAGGAAGGTGGATTGGCTTTTCCATCCCTTCACAAATACTATCTAGCCGCCCAGGTTGCACCACTCACCCTTCTTCATGCCCCGGGGGACAGGCCACTCTGGGTGTTAAATGATATAGCTGAGTGCAGCCCGGTGACACCAGCCTCGCTCCTATGGATCCCCAACTCCTCCAGACCGAGGACCATTTCCAATATACTTAATTTCTCCCTGAATATTTGGGACACAATAAAACACCTCTTCACCTCCCCCCACCTGCCTGCCTCCCCGGTGTTCGGTAGCCCTCTGTTCCCGCCGGGTCTGTCTCACCAAATGGGATTTAAATGGTGGAAACGTAAACAACTCACACTGTTATACGATTTTTGCACCCCGTGGGGGATGAAATCCCAGCAGCAATTGGCCCTTAACGAAGGGTTCCCCCCTGCTGAAACCTTTAGATTATTACAATTGCAACACTACATCCAAACACACCTGAAAAAATCATCCCCCCCATACAGAACCACTGGGTTTGAACTACGCTGCATCAAGGACCAGTTTGCCGGCGGGCTGATCTCGAATCTTTATGCTTCGCTGACAGCCCCCCCTCCCAAAATAAAACAAACATACATGCTTAAATGGGAGGCGGAGCTGGGAGTTGAGAGGGACTGGGAAGCCTGGCAGGCAATTCTAAGGAACTAAAGCAAAACCTCGTATAACGCTTTGATCCAAGAGAATGCCTACAAAATACTTTTCAGGTGGTATTACACCCCTGAACGTGTCAACAGATTCTCACCCTCCTCCTCCCCCCTCTGCTTCAGAGGCTGCCAGGACAAGGGGACGATGCTTCATATATGGTGGGAATGCCCACTTGCCCAGGAGATATGGAACAAAACATACAGGCTCTTGGCTGACGTCCTGGAGTTAACACTTGTTGGGGACCCCTGGGAAGCACTCCTCTCGCTTAGAATTAATAAATACACTAAAACCCAATGGAGATTGACCCAACACGTCCTCTCAGCCGTTAGACTAACGATAGCGAGGAACTGGAAACTTCACACTTTGCCCTGGACTGAGATACAAGGCAGAGTCTCAAATACTATGTGCAATGAAAAACTCACTGCAATATTCAGAGACCAATATGACCAGTTTCTTGAAGTTTGGTCCCCATGGTTGGACCATATAAGCGTACCTAAAGGCCAGACCGACCCCGTATTCCCAGTTTGAAGGTTTGTTCGTGTGACCCACTAGGGTCTTTTATGAGGATAGAATGTTCTGAACCCGTTGGACTTATCGGCCCCACAACATTTCCCCTCCCCCCTCTTTCCTACCCGGTTACCCTGCTGTTTGTCTGTCTCACTCCCCCTAAAAAGGTTTTCTCAATTTAGTAGAATACAGCTAGGCTCACTTACAAACACACTTGCAGCTTCCATGATAGTATTTCATGAGTATTCAAACAGCGTTAATAATTTCTGGCTTCTCATCCTTATATTGGATTGTTACATATGGTTACTAAGCAATTTTATGTAGTTATCTCAAGACTGACTATCTCTAGAATTATGTCTCATGTTGTCTTCACGCAAATGCCTCTCCCTCTCCTATATATTTGGTTGACACCATTGATGATAACAATGTCTTGGATCTTTTGTATGAATACGCAATGTATGTTGTAGCGCCTGTGCTTCTAGATTTTTGTGAATGCACTACTGTATATGTTTTTATTTGAAAAACCCAATAAAATCTTTGTAAAAGAAATATTACATCTTTTGTTAAGTACATTTAACAAATTATAATTTTTAATAAACTCATGCATCGCAATTGCTGTAAAACCACAAAACAATTAAATAAAACTTATTATCACTCTAAAATAGCAAAGATCAGTTGTTTTGTTTTTCTGGTATTTGAAACTGCATGAAAATATACTTACAAAAAAAAAGCTTTCCTAAGGCAAACCTGATTTACAGTGAAAAAAAATATTTACTTAATGCTTTTTGTTACCGATGATTTAAATGTATTACATTTTTATCCATGAAACTGATCGGTTTCATTAGCCACAACCTAGCTCAAGGTTGTCAATTTGTAAAACTCATACTGCACTATGCGTACCCTGGGAGACCACTTAAGTTCCATTAAAAAGAATAAAATTGCTGCTACACAACAAACATGTTCTATTGCTGCACTTTGCATTTGCACTCTCAATCAAGTGAACAACTTCTCTTATCAGTAATCCCCATACTTTTCTCTGAGCACTGCCTTATATTGGCTTACATCTCACTTTTTTGTTCCCAACTTCTAAACATTTTAGAAAAAAAGATCAATACACAAAAGTTCACTGAAACTTATTACCTCTTCCTCAATCTATTCCAGCACTCTAAATGTCTATATCTTAAAGGCATTCCAAGCCCTGAAAGCAATAGCTTGATGGACAGTACAGGTAGTTTTAGGGGTATATCAAACAGAAGTCCCGTATAAAATAATTGTAACCTTAAAGGTTGGTTTTGATATGAAGGAAAAAGGTCAATTTCCATCTTGGGCTTTATAGCAGAACAGATTTATAACGTAATTTACTGAAGGACATAGAAAAGTAATGAAACAACCCCTATATCAAACACACATATATTACAAAATAGAAATTCATACAGTTTTATTTTCCAAGGTTGCTACTATAGGTACACCAATCTTTTTGTTAACTTTTTAAGGATATACTTTAATTTACCTGAAACAAAACTTCCATCCAAAGAGAAATTTAAAGTAATACTCAAAGTGTGATGTATCCTTAACATAAGCCAGGTTGTTTTCTAATGCTGGTACGGTATAAAGGCAAAAAAATATAAGCCATTTTCCAAAACATAAAAAAAAACAGAGAAATGTGTCTCCACGGGGGGCAGTGCCAGACACAGTGCAGCGTGCAGGTTGAGTGCAGGTACTGGCACACAAGTGAGGGGGCAGCAAGCATCAGCAGTCTGATCAAACCTAAAAGCTCCTTTTATTTACAGGGCAAAACCAGTTAGGGGGTTCATGTAATTAAATAAGCATAATATATCTGGGGACATTAATGTATTAAATACATCGGAACATTGTATAGGGAAGTCTCCTTTAAGGGTGTATGTTTCTGTCTGTGGCCTTGAGCAAGTGAAAAAAAGTGCTGATGTTTGCAATCTTTGGATCACACTCATTGGCATCGATTCACAAAGAACTGAAAAAAACTCTCATGGTAGTAAAAAATTCAATTCACTAAAAAAAGCGAGAGAATTTTACTGTTAGTGAATCACCGGATAGGAATAAAATGAAAGTCAATGGCACTTTTAACTACAGGTAAAAAGGGGTAAAATGTTCAATACCTTTTTCAGGAGTAAAAAAGTGCCATTGACTTTAATTGTTTTCCTATCTGGTGATTCACTAAATTCTCAGGCTTTTTTCTCATGAATTGAATTTTTTACTACCATGAGAATTTTTTTACTACCATCAAAATCAAGGCCAATGTGTGTTTAGGTAATTCAAAGTAACACCCACACATTAGGGTCATTAGGATTCAGCACCAGGTGGGAAAACACTACTACTTCAGAAGAGAAATTTGTGGGAGTGCGACAAGTGGCACATATTGTTGAGCCGCCTGCCACTTGCCAGTGTAAGATTTTTTGAACCATGTGATTTTTACCTGTGTTTTTAACTTTGTTCCTGACAGGATCAGCTTCTAAGGTTGTAAAACCCTATCTTTTTGTTTTTATTTTACTTCAATATGTCTTTATCCCATGTGTCCCGTGCCCGAACCCTAATCCCCCCCCCCCCGATCCCGCCAAACTACCCCTCGCCGACCAAGAGGGAGTCAGGCCCTCTCATTCCTCCACCGCACCAGCTAACACCATACGCGTTCTAGTAGCGCCTGAAAGTCAAAGACCCGTGACACCTCCCAGAGAGTCCATGTCTTAAGAAACCTCTGAGTACCCTCCTCGACCTTCTCCAGAGTCAACTCCTCCATCCTCTTTCATTCTCAACCTCACCATACCATTCCAGCAGGGAGGGGGCAACATTGGTGCGCCAGTGCCTGGGGTTCACTGATCTGGCAGCCGTGAGCAGGTGCCTCAACAGCCCCTTTTTGTTCACCGACACTGACCCTGGGATCATTGACAGGAGAGCAACCTGCGGCGTGTGTGGAACACTTTCAAGAGTCAAGCGCTCATAGATTCTGAGCACTCCCTCCCAAAAGGCCCTCACCATCAGGCATTCCCACCAGATGTGTAGCACAGTCCCCAAGGCCCTCCCACACCTCCAGCAGTCCCCGGACTCTGTCCCCCCAAACTTCACAAGATCAGATGGGCATCTGTACCATCTCGCCAGGATTTTATAGTTCCGTTCCTGAGCCCTACACGCCATGGACAGTTTGTGGGTAAGCACAAAGGACTTCTCCCAGTCAGCAGATTCAAATGTGTGACCCAACTCCTCCTCCCATTTCCCACAAAACTGGGGCAGCTCTCCACCCTCTCCCTAGTCCTGAAGGATCTTGTATAGAGTAGAGATCACATGCTTAGGGGGGAAGCCGGCCCGCCCACACAAGCCCGGGAGAGGGGCATGCAGAGACCACCCCAAACCCCGACCCCCCCCCCCAAGAGTCCAAAACACTCAGTATGGAGCTGTGCCCCAAAGTCACACTGGAACATGATAGTCCTTGGCAAATGACCATCAGGACACAAGGGGTGGGGACGGGAGGGCAGCGGGGAGATCAGGTGACTGTCACCGGAAGGGGAGGGGCCTAACGATCCACAGCCCGTCTAGGGGCACCCCCTCTCCGAACCCCGGCCATCCGGGGCCGCCGGGGAGCTCTCTGCAGCAGAGGGGGCGGGGGGTCAAATGCCAGCCAGTCCGGGATCAGGAATGGGTCGATTTCCAGGAAAATAAGCAACCCTGGCAGGTCTGCCTTGCTTCTGAGGGCAAACGTGGAACCATCTTTACGCACTATAAGATGAAATGGGTGGCCCCACTAGTAGGAGGCGCCGATCTCCCGGATCTTGTCGAGGAGGGGTCGAAGCACACTCCTCATCTGTAATGTGCGACGCGACACATCCGGCAAAATCACGATTTGCGAGCCCTTTCACTCGAGTCTTCCTCTCTCCCAGGCCAGGCAAAGAATGTCCTCCTTAATGATAAAAAAGTGGATTCTACATAGAACGTCACTGGGAGCTTGAGGGTCACAGGCTGGGCGACCGGCCACTCTGTGGATCCTATCTATGATCAGTTCAGCATCTGGCGATCTCCCCAGAAGGTAATTGAATAATTCTGTCGCCCACGAGCGCAGAGTTTCCGAGCTGATCGATTCCGGGATACCTCGGATCTTCAGGTTATTAGGCCTATTTCGATTTTCCTGGTCATCGGTTTGAGCCCGGAGGTCCACCAACTGTTGACGATGCAGCTCTTGATTCCTTTCCAGGGTTGCCAGACGAGCCTCATGATCTGAGCGAGAATCTTCAAGCGATGAAACTTTAGTATCTAGAGCAGAGGATTTCTGCTGCAAATCTTCAATTTCTCTACGCAGAGCCCGCTCAATTCTAGTCGCCACCACCCCTAGGTCCGCCTTAAGCTCAGCTTTGGTCGGGAGGCACTGCAAAATATCTCGGAGACTTGGATCAACAGGGGACTGTGGAAACAACTGCCTGACCGGTGCCTGGTCCGAGGGTATCCCAAATAGAGGGTCGCAAGGAGACCCGCATCCACCTGGTGCAATCCAGCAGGGGCTCGGGTCTCCCAAAGCACTCGCGGGCCCCCAGACTGGGGCCAGACCACTTGGCAGGTCGATACTGGAGCCAGACGACCACTCCAGAGGTGCGGCTTCCATGAGCGGGGGGATCGGAGTGCGCGGGTGTCCGCGTCCCCCGGATGTCGGGTGTACATCCGCCCGCACAACCTGCCTGTCCTGGCTCCCACTGACTTCCCACATGGGGATTATATGATGGGGATGGATTGGGGGCGGTCCCTCAGTGGGCAACGGGCAGTAATTTGGAGCCAGTCCCTGGGTGGTATGGCCCTTTAATTCCCCCTCCACTGGGGGTATGCTTTCTCACATGATACCCTCTGCTTCACTGTGCGGCAGCTTATACTCTGCAGCAGGAGGCGCAGAGGCAGGCGCCTGCGGGGACCCGACACAGCAAGGTCTCTGATGCGCAGGCTTCCCCTCACCGATGACGCTCCACTCCCCCGTCTCTCTCCCCCGACATCTGCTGGCGTCCTCTGGTGCGCTCCCCGGCTCGGGGCAGCTCGGCTGCACTGAAGAGCTCCCTGAGTCCCGACGCAGCCCCTACCGGCTCCTCCCCATCTCACCGGTGGTCCCGCTGCCCGATGCCAACTCCTCAACTCCCGGGTAGATGACAGGTGTGCCGTCCGCTGCGCTCACGGCTCCGGGAACCCGGCTTCAATAGCGAGGTAAGCGCCGCACCCCTCGCCCTCGCTCCCCGGGGCTCCTCGGGCGCCATCACTGTTGGTGGCTCCTCCCGCCGCTCCCGATGCTCCTCTCCACTGCGGGGCCGGCCGGGCTCTTGGCGCCCGAAAAAACTGCTGATATCTTTCTTGGGGGCGCTCTTGGCGGATCCCCCCGCTCTCCTCTTCCTTACGCTCCCCATCCTGAGGTTGTAGGGAAGTTTTGGGGGCCTAGATCAGCTTAAAGACCGGGGGTTTCGGCAGAGCTCCCAAATCCACTTCTTCACTCCCTCATGGCCAGGCCACGCCCCCCGTTTTTTATTTTAAGGTAAGAATGAAAAAAATGGCCTAATCTAGCTATCCCAGTGTACCAGGCCTAATAGCCTGGGCTAAGAGGCTGAACATTTTACCCCTTGCCATGCATGCTGTGGTCACACACACACACACACACACACATATCTTCAGGGGACTGGCTGGAGTCTTCATAAACGTCTCAATATTTTTCTTCCAAATCTTTTGTTCCCTCAGAGCCCAATATATACTCAGGGTCTAAATGCTAGTTCTGATTATAGTGGTATGCAATAAGCTATAGTTATACAGAGACAGTAACCCTTTAGATGTCCTAATAACAGGACAGAATCAGTATTGCCATGGTGTATTACTCTGAGCTCAGTTGGTATAGCTGGTATATGCATTTCTGCCTACAGCAGTTACTGTCAGAAAACTACCCTATATTACTTTGTCTCTCTGACAATAATTGCTTGTCTGTGTTTATTAGTTCAGTGAGTGGCCGGGGATTAGCGACAAACTAGCTCCACGTGTAAGAGTGCAGGATTATTCCATAACATGCAAATAATTTACCTTATGGGCTGCTACATTTTTTCATTCAGACCAAAATAGGAGGTGGGACATTTTCCACTGCCCAAAGTAGAAGTTGGGACGTTTAGCTCAGTCCAAAGTAGGGGGTGAGATATTTACCACCCTGCAAAGAAGAAAGTGGGACATTTACCACAGCCCAAGAGAGAAAGTGGGACGTAAAATATAAATTATTAAGTGGTGTTTATCTTTGTTAATAACAACAGAGAAAATTGTATGAGGAAATGTTTGTTACTAACCTTGAAGCTCACAGGGAACAAAAGAATTCCAAGAGAATATGTATTTTATTCATATCATCATCCTTTTCAGCCTAGCATGCATCATACATCCCTAGCTGAGCTTAAACCCTTTTGAAAACTAGATATATGCACTGCATCTTGGTTTCTTCTCCAATTTAAAAACAGCCACAGGCCAAGGCATTTTATTACTTTTCATCTAAACTAGGCATAAAAGTTTAAAATGTCTAAAAGCAGACCTTAACACAGGAGGAGAAATTCACTGCACAGGATATGATCAGCTTTTCAAAGGATCTTTCCAGTTTCCCACCCCATGCTTTATTGCCTACTTCAGGTCAGGTGTCTACTTAATTGATGGAAAGCACACATGATCACAATCCTTCAGTAGGATGCATTGGGGATCATGCTAATTAGTTAGTGAAGTATAAAATAACCCTGGTACATTTGGGTGGGAATTGCAACCTGGATCTTGGTAAGCTCTTTAAGTTTTACACAAAAAAAGCAATACATTTCTTTCAACAATATTTTTTTACTTATTTTCCATTATGCATCTACTACATTAAACAGTAATGTAAAAAGTTCAGTGTCTCCTGAGCTCAAAATCTTTCATATTCCAATTAAGTCCCTATCCTCCCCATGGCGAGAAAAGGGCCTACTCAAACCTTAAACAAGGATACCCTGAAAGGAAAAGCATGACATTGCCATACAAAGAAACAAAAGAGAGAGAGAGAGAGAGAGAGAGAGAGAGAGAGAGAGAGAGAGAGAGAGAGAGAGAGAGAGAGAGAGAGGGAGGGAGGGAGGGAGAGGGAGAGAGGGAGAAAGAACAGATAAAGATAGAAAAAATGGAAAGAGACAACAAAGAGAGAGAAGGAAAAATTAGAAGAATAATTCCTTTTCTCTAAACAAACTCTAGGGGTCCAGGTGGGGTGGGGGAGGGTGCCATCCTAGAATTTCATACTTTCATAGCTCCTATCCACTCAAACCCATTGTGCTCTTATTTATCAACCACTCCACTTAGGGGGGACACCAGGAGACACCCACCTTCAGGTGAGCTGGCAACCCCCAATCTCTGCCGTCTCTTGAGCTTATAGCCAAGCCGATAATGCCAATAATGACTCATTAAGACACTATCCTGACCCTTAAGGTTTAGCCCAGGGGCTGTGTATGAGGAGCTCCGCCACCGCTTGATCCAACCAGGCTGCATCTACAATTTCACACTACTTCATATAAGGGACCATGTAAGGTGAAACAAAAATATGATCAATTTGGGAATACGTTTGATGGTCAGAGGACTAATACGTATAGTCTTTAGCCTGAGGGTTTCCCTCCTGCTAGATATCTGCCAGGCCCTGTGATAAAACCAGATGAGCGAAGAGCTTACTGGCTTTGGGTGGTTCTCTATACCTATCCTTTAGAGGAGCTGATTTATCCATAACGGAGTGCAAAGCCAGATTAGAGTCCCTCTCCCATATTACAGACCCTTGAATTTTATTAAAGATACCAAGACCCATATATGTCCCTTAACCAAAATATATCAACCCCCAAGATCTGATATTGTTTCTAATAGGGCAAATGGGACTGCTTTGGAAAAGCATATGGCTATTCTGCACCTCTTCTGATCCAGAGAGGTGATAAAAAATGATTGTGTAGAAATCTATTGTGTAGATACTTAGGTGCTTTTCCCTAGGGAAAATGTGTCTCCTGTAGCAAAAAGGTCTGCTTTTGTAGAGCAATATGTTCAAAAAGAATTATTTCTCTTAATAGGTGAGTTAAAGCCTGAACATTTTGTGATATAATATAATAGGGGAGCAAGGGGGCTCTTTATTAAAGACATATGTCACCCCCTCTAATGTTTCACATGCCCCCCTGACCTGGATCCCCAAAGGCGAAAGGAAATAAAAGTGGGAAAAAAACAAGGGTAAAAGCGAGAAAAATTAAAAAGAAAAAATACACCAAAAAAATGCAGTAGGCCACAAGACCCACATCTGTTATTGACTGACCAATTGCCCACAAATCTACTAGCACCCCACCCTCTGCTCCCACTAACAACTTAAAATATTTTTTGGACTTTTTTATGTGTTCAATATGTTTTATAAGTTAAAAAGTTTGCAATTGACACTGTGATCTGACTTCATTAAAGTGGACCACTCACATGCTATGGAAGGTTAAATTACAAAAAAATGTATCAACTTCTCTTAGTGTCCTGGTAATGAGTTGGATAAAAAACACTCACAAATAATTTTAGCTTCAAAGGAAAAATTGGTGGAAAATTAATTCTTCTTTTAGCTCTAATTTACCTTCCCTCACTAATTGCTCCCTACCTACATATTTTGGCATCCTGTTGCCAGACTATTTTTAAGCATTTTGCAATATATATAGGTTTGACTTTTTGCAGGAATTTCCAGGAAAATTATATAATTTTTTTCATCAGAGTTAGGGCTTAAACATGACATTTTTTCAGTGCTTTATCAATATTTTTGGGTGAAATTGCATGTACAGTCCCCATTCCTCCTGATTACAATGGCACCACATATGTACCGGTAAACACCTGTTCCTGTCCAGGAGACACCACAGCTTGAAAAGAGTGTTTTATGATATTTTCAAATAAAATAAAGCTGCTATGTGCAGTTAAACCCTTAAATATTTTCCTGGGGAAGGCTTAAAGCCTTAAAAAAAAAAAAAATGGTCTGTGGTTCCCCCTTTCTAGCAAAACCAGCTCGGGCACCAGTTATGGGGATGAGTAGGCCAGGGCTCAGAGGCTGAACAGTCAGCCCCATGAAGGCTGCCAAACCACATAGCCCACATTGGTACTGGGCTCTTCTGTACCCCATGGCCTTTGGGGATGCAGGTAATGGGGCGGGGTTTGACAAATTGCCCTCCTGCCTTTTGAACTGGTATAGGGGTCTCAAGGACCAATTTGGTAAGTTCACAAAGAGTTAAGTGAAAAAAAAAAAAAATTTGAAAAGTCCTAACTCTCTCTCCCTTTTATACAGTGGGGTCACATGTCTAGTCTGGCCAATGGAGAAAGCCAATCAGCATTCTTCCAGGTCTGGCCCAATGGCAAATGTGTCCAGCTTCCGGTGTACGAACCGGCACAGTTTGGTATGAATCTGAACTTTGCTGGTTGGTTCCGCTAATCCCTACTCAGCACCAATCAACCAGCTTTTCAACCAACCACAGCCATGACCATACTGGAAATGGCTATGATTGGCCAGATGGGACACATGACCATGCTGTATATAAGGCAGGGCCGTGCATCACACCGATCTCAGAGCACTCTGCTGTAGATGGGCAGAGAGTGCTGTTCATGTTTGAGGGACAGATACGGCTCTGTTTTCAAAGAGAAGAAAAAAAGTGTCCTTTTCAAGACAGATACTTAGGGGGAGGAGGCTGCTAGAGTGAGGAACAGTGACGAAGTGACAAAACTGAGTGAGGGATATCAAAAACTGTCCCTTTCAGGACAGCTAGGAATGGAGAGTCTGGAGTGATTTTTGTAGGAACAGCTATGGAGGGACATAGCAGCACATCTGCTTGTTGCCCTCTTTGTTCTCTGCATGCAGGCAGCTTCTGGGGCACATTTAATCCCACAACTTGGCATTTAAGTCTTGGTGTGGTGCTGCTACTGCTGCTGCTGCTGGTGATGGAGCTGGTGCTGCATGGAGAGGACATGTTCCATCTGTGCCTGCTACACTTTCTCTTGTTCAAGCAGACGCCAGGATTTGCAGCGCCTTTTTGTACCGTCTTTTTGAGTGTTGAGGCGAGAACAAGTTGAGACAGTTGTAGATTATATAGAACACAGTTCTAACAGGTCCATGGGATTGTCTTCCACCCACTCCACTTCTATTGAAAGTGTAGAGCCCTTCACCTCAACCTCCTTAAAAACAGTAAGGCCACCCCAGACACAGGTCATGGAGTCACTAATGCTCCATTATGACACCCCTAGCTTGCATAGTGTGGGCCATTGACTTGCCCCTGCCCCAGTTGCAGACCTAGGGTTCCCAGATGCTCAACAACTTATGATGGAGAATGAGGATGTAGCCAGTGGCCAATCGCAGCACCTGAGATGATGTGCATGTGCTCAACTTGGTGGTGCAGAGCTTCCTGGCCCATTATCCAGACATGGCGGAGCTGTTGCATAATGTGCGAGGCATGTGTATGCATTTTCGGCTTTCCTACCCTGCTGTATATTGCAATAGTGAAGTTCTAAATCCAAAATACCTGGGTGAGTTGAAGTGCAGGCCAATAGCACTTCACCACTAATAAGTGGGCCTCCATTAGGGACATTTGTGCTGTGCTGCAGTGCTTCCAGTATGCCAACAATATGGTGAGTGCCGATGATGCTATCGTCAGCGCTACCATCCCCATCCGTTGCCTGCTAGAAAAAACTCTTCAGGCCATGATGGAGGATGTGATGGGGGCACAGGAGGATGCGGAGGAGGAAGAGAAATGTCAATTTTTGCAGGTGTCAGGGCAGTGCACATGTGGCTCGCAGGGTGGGTTGCTGGGCCGACTGCGGCCAGGTACTTCCCTCTCCAGCCAGCAGTTTTGAAAGATTCAGAGGATTCAGATGGGGACTTTCTCCCACAGCAGGGTGGCAGCTCACAGGTGTCATTGGAGCGTGGCTGGAGGCTGGAGGAAGAAGCAGGAGGAGGAGAAGAAGACACCTGAAACTAAGGACAGCATCTCCTCAACTCAGGGCTGCCTGGCTTACATAAGCCACTACATGCTCCAGTGCCTGCAGAATGACCGCAGAGTTGCATGCATAGTCACCAGTGCCACCCTGCTGGAACCCCACTATAGTAATAACATCACCTCCTTGATTATACCACTAGAGTGGGATAGAAAAAAGAGGGAGTACAAATGCACTCTAGTGATTTCACTATTGGCGGTGTTCCAAGCTGAATTTGAGGGCTCAGTGTTGCAAGGCGGAGAAGGAGGAGGAGGTCGCCAATGCAGCAGGGGCACCAGGACCACCACAGAAGAAGAACACCTTATTTCATTGTCCGCCACATTCACCACCATCAGATATGGCCTATAGTACCAGGAAGCAGACTTTGACTTGTATGGTGGATCGATCCATCTCCAGGTACTGAGCGATGGGTTCTCCCCACTGAATATCTGGGTAGCTAAACGGGAAATGTGGCCAGAGCTTGTCTTCTATGCTTTGGAGGTACTGGCCTGCCCCAAGTTTGGGGGACCTGAACCTTACTTTGGCGGCAAGTTTGGCTGAACTTTCCGAACCCAAACTTCTATGGGCTTGCTCATCACTAGTCATGTAGTTACAAAGATATGTAATTTACATATTTGAAATATGGAAATGCTAAGCACTCTTTGGTTCAAACATCTGGTGCATTTGGCAGGCAACTCAAAGTAGGTTTTCTAATAGATTTCTACTGGTCCCTGTAAAAAAGATGCAAGATTTATTTTCCATTCTTCAATACTAAATTGTTTGAGCCATGAGATGCTCAAATGATATCTTAACATCCTTTTACCCTACTGCTTCTTGTTGCAACTGATTGCCAAGCCCGTCAATTGTTTTGGAAATACACTGCTAAATTTATTGAAATGTAAATGGCCATTGCCATGTTGCAAGGTCCAGTTTAAATCCTCTGGCAGCTGGTTTGAAAAATAAACTACAATTAAAAATCTGAATAAACATGCTAGATGGCAAGATGATATACTTAGGGGCTGATTTATCAAGCACTTTTGCCAGACTTCACCACATCAATGCAAATTAGAGTGCTGCAAAATCTTATTTAAACGTTTTTTTACACTGGCGCATGTTGCTCTTCTAAAAAACACATTTGCTAAAACATTAGTAGCGCAGCAACATGCTGAAAACAATATATATATTTTGCACTACTCTAATGATGTGTCGTAAGTGCTTGATAAATCAGGCCCTTAGTACACCATGGGGTTGATTCAGAGCCCTGCAAGATTGATATTTATTGCAAGAATGCCCATTCTCTCCTATTTTTCCCCCTCGCCTGATTCAGCAGAGCATTTTTGCCGGCAAGATTTTTTGGCTGACAATTTTCTTTCTTTGGTGTGATTTTGCACTTGATTGCGAGACCTCCGTACAAAAAATCACTCCAAAAGTTCATTGTCATTTTATTTGATTCAGGGGGTCTTTTTGGGTGGGAGGCAAGAACCTTTTTTTTTCGCTGGCCGTTCAAGCCAGCAAAAAGCTGCCGTAAGTGGGCGACTTCACTCCAATGAGTGAAATCATGGTACTCAAGATGGCATGATTTTTAACAATTAAATTGTCTTCTAACTTGAATAATTTTGGTGTTTTTCGTTAGATACTGTTTTCACTGATATAATTAATGGTGCTGTAGGCTTCTAGCCCTTCCTTCAGTCAATTAGGTCGGCCTGCTATGGGATGATGGGGTTTATTCTGCCACACAGTCTGCTATAGGGATGAGGGGGTTTGTGCTGTAACACATTCTGCTGTAGGGATGATGAGGGTTGTTCTGCCACATTCTGCTACGGGGATGATGGAGGTTGTTCTGCCACAGTCTGCTATAGTTATGGTGGGGGTGGTTCTGCCCCACCCTCTGCTTTAACCCTTTTGGTGCCAAGCACGTAACACCTACGTGCTGGCTTGGCTGGGCCTTAAGTGCCAAGCCCGTAGGTGTTACGTGCTTGACTTTCCTCGCTTCTAGTTTAAAAAATAAAAATCAAAAATACTCACCTGACCCCTTGTTGGATCCGGCCGGGTCTCCTCTTTAATTTGGTGCCATCCGATCCCCCGTGGGGGGTCGGATGGCTCCAGGAGAGCCCCCGGAATAGGCCGCCCCCCCCCCCCGCTTCTGCAGCAGCAGCTGCTAACTGTAAAAAAAAAAAAAAAATAAAAATGACATTCACTTACCTGTGTGTGCGCTGGCTCCCGCTGTCCCTCCTCTTCACCTGGGGGGCCTCCGATCCCCCCCCAGGACTTACCGTTCTTCAGGAGAGAGCCTGGGAGGCTCTCTCCTCTCTTCTTCAAGATGGCGGCCGCCATCTTGCCTCTAAGCCCCGCCCCCTTGGGGGCGGGGCTTATGACGTCATCCCGGTCCCGATCACCGGCTTCAGCTTTCTCAGCTTCTCAGATGCCGGTGATCGGTGCCCTGGAAGGAGGTGACAGGAGATCCTCTGATCTCCTGCCTTCTCCTTCTCTGGATGCCGATCACCGGCATCTGTCAGCTGAGCGGCGAGGGACAAGAGCTTGCAATCGAAGGTAAGTACAGTAAAAAAAAATTTTTTTTTTTTCTAATAAAATACTTTTTATTATTGTGTGGTGTTTTTTTTTCACATTAACCCTTTGTGAGCTGGTAAGGGGTCCATGAGACCCCTTATACCAGTTCACAAGGCTGGGGGGGTGGCAAGTCACCTGCCCTAGCGGGTGGCTTGCCATTAACCCCCGCACCCCCATTACCTGCCTCCCCAAAGGCCAGGGGGGGGCAGAAGAGCCCGGGCCCACATAGGCTATGTGGGCTCGTAGGCTGCAGGGTGGGGGGGCCACCAAAGCTGGCCCCCCCACTCTGTGCCTACAAGCCCCCATAGCTGGTCCCGGGCTGGTTACTTTGGGTAAGGGGGACCCCACGTCATTTTTTTTTTTGGATTTTTAAGGGTTTTTAACCCTTAAAAATCCAAAAAAAAATGGGGTCTCCCTCCCCGGGAAGGGGGACCCTATGTCATTTTTTTTTTTGAATTAACCATTTGTCATCCAGCAGCTATAAAAGGCTTCTGGGCAGGAAAGGGTGTCTACCTATACATATGTGGTATCGCTGTAACCGGGAGAAATTGGGGTTTCTCACGCAATAAGATTTTATTGACAAACTTACATTTTTTATTACAAAAAACTCGACAAATTGTAAAAAAATATATATTTTTTAATTTTTTTCACACATTTCACCCAAAAATGTTGAGAATACACCTAAAAAATACAAACAAGACATTTCATGTTAAAGCCCAGACTCTGTTGAAAAAAACAATATATAATTTTCCTGGGAAATCCCTGGAAATCCTTTCAAAAATGACAGTTGAACATGTGTAGCGCGAAACAGTCAAACTCAGTCTGGCAACAGGGAGTGGCAAATGCTGCAGGTAGGCTGGCAGCGAAAGGGTTAAGGGTTGATTGGGGTTGTTATGCCACCCAATCTGCTATGGGGATGATTGGGGATGTTCTGACACACAGTCTGCTATAGGGATGATGGGGGTTGTTCTACCACACAGTCTGCTATAAGTGCGATTGGTGTTTTTCTTCCACCCAGTCTGAAACAGTGATGATGTGGGTTGGTCTGCTTTAGGCATAATTGGGATTGTTTTGCCACACAGTCTGCTATAAGGATGATGAGGGTCGTTCTGTCACACAGTCCTCTATAGGGATGATTGGGGTTGTTCTGCCACACAGTCTGCTATAGGAATGATTGGGGTTGTTCTCCCACACAGTCTAATATAGGTATTATTTTGGTTGTTCTGCCACACAGCCTGCTATAGGGATGATTGGGGTCATTAAGTCACACAGTCTGCTTTAGGGATGATTGGGGT
Source organism: Gastrophryne carolinensis (assembly GCA_027917425.1). Classification (NCBI taxonomy): domain Eukaryota; kingdom Metazoa; phylum Chordata; class Amphibia; order Anura; family Microhylidae; genus Gastrophryne; species Gastrophryne carolinensis. Next base: position 223,760,015 of record CM051234.1, read on the forward strand.
TGTTATGCCACACACTCTGCTTTAGGGATGATTGGGGTTGTTATGCCACCCAGTATGCAATAGGGATGATTGGGGTTGTTCTGCCACACACTCTGCTTTAGGGATGATTGAGGCTGTTCTCCAAAACAGTCTAAAATAAGTATTATTTTGGTTGTTAGGCCACCCAGTCTGCAATAGGGATGATTGGGGAGGTTCTACTACAGTCTGCTATAGGGATGGTGGGGGTTGTTCAGCAACACAGTCCGCTATAGGCGTGATTGGTGTTGTTCTGCCACACAGTCTGCTATAAGAATGATTGGGGTTGTTATGCCACCCAGTCTGCAATAGTAAAGTTGTGGGTTGTTCTGCCACACAGTCTGCTTTAGGCATAGTTGGGATGACGGGGGTTGTTCTGCAACACGGTCTGCTATAGGGATGATGGAGGTTGTTCTGCCACACAGTCTGCTATGGAGAAGATGGTCACACAGTCTGTTATAGGGTATTGGGTGGGTTCTTCGATTTATCTTTTCATTAAGGATACATATTACTACTGTCCCTACCCCATTTTGTCCAGGGCAATCTCCCTGGTGTCTCACCACTCCTGAGATTTCTCTCTGGTTCAAATATTTAAATTTTTTTTAAATATATTTTCAATCTAGTCATGTCTTTATTTATTTTTAATTTTCTGTGATTATTCAGAGTACTTTCCCTAATCCATTTTGCTCAGGGCAATTTCCCTGGTGATCCCCGTCCTACCAACAGATGACTTGCCATAACCCCCTGCCCCTTTACATGCATCCTGCAGGGGGGAGCAGAAGAGCCAATGACTCCTGGGCTATGAGGGCTGGTAGCCTTGGTCTACCAGACTCCATAGCTGGTGCCTGGGCTGGGGACCCCACAACATTTTTTTTAAAAATTGAATGGTTTTATCCTTTTTACTGCTAGCCTACTTGAGATTTTGTCACCCTCTATTGACAGGCCATTCTTCACAATTTTGTGCTATGTTTAACTGTGATTTTTGCAGGATTCTCCAGGTATTTCCCATGAAAATTGTATATTGTTTTTTCAGCAGAATCAATGGGCTCTAACATGAAATGTCTTTTATTTTCGTTTTTGCTCAAAGTTTTTCAATAAAATCATAATGTGTGTAAAGGCCCCATTTCTCCCGGTTGCAACGCTACCGCACATGTATTGGTAGATACCCTTTCCTGCTCCCAAACTGATACAGTGCTTAGGAGATTTTCAGATAGAATAATATGCGCACCTTGCAGTTTTTCAAGAAAAACAACCATTTGTATTAAGTAAGTACACACATCAAGATTTCTAGGTGTACCAGGCTTGTTGACATGGGCACAATTTTCTGGAAGTAATACTTCAAATAACTCTTTGGTTGCAGAGGGTTTTCATAGAAAGAAAGAATAGAAAAAGCAGAATCAAAAGCACATCTTCCGAAAAAAAGAATGTAAACAAGTAAAAATAAGTTACGTCTGAAAAGGCAATGTCTACCTAATAGAACAATACCCAACAGGCATAGGTACTGTCAAAGGAAGAGTTATTGATAGACCTTTTTACAGGCACCTTCACCCCCACGACTGGCTGCGGCCGCCTCAGTATGCGGGCGTAACATATTTGCCTTGATTGCATGGGGCTGCCTTCTTGTGGGCCCTTGAAGACATAAATACAGGCATGACACAATGAACACTTATCTCATATCTCACAGTAATGTGGGAGACGGAGCGTGCGGGTGCCGACTGAGGCGCTCCTCCTGACTGCTTTTGGGCACAGCACACATGCCATTTGCGGTTGTGCTTAATTTTTGGTTCATTTGCAGTGCTCTGTTTACTCTTCATGGCGATCACGTTTAATCTTTTTTTCTTTTTTATAATTTTATCACACAGGCTGTTTATTAACCTCATTTATTTATAATGTTTTATGTTTTACTTTATTATATAGGTAGTTCATTAACGTTATTTACACAGTGTTTATGTTTGTTTTGCATTATTTGTTATATTGATATTTATGTACCAGCAATTTACCCACTCTATAATGTGTTTTTTTTTTGTATTAGTGATTCAATATTGTTGTATGCATTGGCTCTCCTTTTATAATTTATTGGTCTGCTGGGTGTGCATTATATATATACTTTTGTATGGCCTCGCAGTCAACTAGAGAAGAAATTAATTGGTCCAGTTCCAGTTGCTCTCAGGAAGACCTCTAGTCTTGATTTTAATGTGTATGTGTCTGTGGCCCCCAGCCCTAAAGGCTACAACCCTGCATTTACTTTGTGAGGCACAGGTAGGTGGAGGCAGGTAGTGGGGAGCTGAGGGTTAATCACAAATCACCTGCTAGCCACAGGTGACTAGCCAGCCCCTAAGCCTTGCAAACTGGTATAGGGATCTCATGGAACCCTTACCAGTTTGCAAAGGGTTACATGTAAACACACACACACACACACACACACACACACACACACACACACACACAAATAAATATATATATATATATATATATATATATTTTTAATACTTACCTCCAATCCATTCCCGAACACTGTGTCATCCTCCCTGGCCCTGGAGGCTACAAGCCCACACAGCCTTTGCGGCCCCTGGGCTCTTCTGCCCCCCCGGGCTTTGGAGAGACAGGTAACAGGGATGGGGGTTAATGACAAGTCACCCACTAGCTGCAGGTGACTTGCCAGCCCCCCAAGCCTTGTGAACTAGTATAGAGGTCTCATGGATCCCTTACCAGTTCACAAGGGGTTAACAATAAAAAAGACACAGACACAACAGAGTAAATGTCATTCATAAAAACATTTTTTTCTTTACTCACCTCTAATCCTCGGTCCCACGCTACTTAATGTTCCTTGCCGACCAATGACAGATGCTGGTGATCAGTGAAGGGGGCCTGCTTCAGGCCCTCTCCTCATGGTGGTAGAGCCTGGGGGTTCAGAAGCCCCTGGGTGAAGAGGAGACCCAGTGGGAGGGATTGCGGAAACAGGAGAGTAATGTCAATTTTTATGTCAGTGGTGGCAGAAGTGCTGGGGGGTTGTTTTGGGCCCTATCCTGAAGCGTGAAGAGCTGGGGAGCCCCCTGGGCAAAGTGAGGACCTGGCTAAACCATTCAAGGGGTCAAGTGTAGTTTTTCAGTGGTTGAAAAGGCAACTACATGAGACTCACGTAGCTGGCCCTAAAAGGGTTAACAAGAAATGTGGATGAGAATGCAGAATCAGGGACACCAGATAGGAGCTGAGCAAGAACTGGAAGGCACTAGTGATTTAAAGTGGACCAACACCCAGGATTTTGACTATCCTGGGTCTTGGTCCACTTCCGCTGTGTGAAACCCCTCCGATCACCCCAAAAACTCACCTCTCCCCGCTCCCAGCGCCGACGGACAAGCAGTTTGACAGCCGCGGACAAGCGGCTCCTCCGGCGCCACCTCCCGCGCGTCACTCTTGGCGGGCGCGCGCACGTCTAGAAGGGCGCGAGGGAGGCGGCGGCGGCTGGCCGCCGCCGAAGACAAGGTAAGGGGATTTGGGGGGGTTTCACCCCGCGGGACATCCCGATCTCGGATGTCCCGCGGGGAGGGAGGTGATCGGCCCGGGAATCTTATAGATTCCCGGGCCGATCACCGGAGGGTGATGGTCCACTTTAAGGATGACTGTACCTGGAAGGTGCCAGCAATGAGCAACTGATGACGCGCTACACAACGCACTGGTTCGAGCATGGGGGAGGATTTGCAAACAGGTTTGGTTTCTCCGGATCCTTAAGCAAGGAGGGTCAGACTACACTGTAGACATACCAGGGTCCCACTTCTGTTGCCAATGGCCAGCATGTGAGAAGTCCAGTTCATGTTTTGGGAAAGACTGATACAACAGAGCCAGAGCCAGGAAAAGCTGTAATCCAGAACCAGAGTTTAGGGAGCCAAAGCAGGTAGTCATCCAAGCTGTGGATTAAGAGCCAGAGCAAGATCAGTGTCCAAAGCCAGAGAGCCAGAGCCAGAGCGGGGGTTGGTATTCAAAGCCAGGGAGTCAGAGCCAAAGTGAAACCGGAACATACACATGGGAACAGGATTATAGCACAACTTCCCAGTGCCACAGGTCACTTGGTGCACTCGGCAGATAGCATCAGGCATGCACGGAAGGCCAATGAAAATTTTTTAAAAAGGCAAGGGGTTTCCCCCTTCCCACTTCCCAGTAAAATGAGTCCGAGCACCAGCCGCCAGCCAGCCCCTCCTGCCTGTGAACTGGTAAAGGGTCTCATGGACTTTTTTCAATGTAAAAAAAAAACACACACCAGTGAAAATGTCATTTATTATGTCTTTTTCTTATCTCTGATCCAACCACCACTGCTCTGTGTCCCAGGCCTCACTGATCATTGACAGCCGGTAGTGATCGGCAGAAGAAGTGTGCAGGGGCAAGTGTTTAAAGTCCCCTTCTCCCGCACCCGCCCTCCAACGAACAATACTGGTTTCTGCCACTGGAAGAAGCCTTTTCTCCTGGGATGAATGAGATGATGCCATCATCTTGCTCCTTCTGTAAAAGATCTCTTTGGGGTTCCCCACCGCAGGAAGGGGCTATCTATACTGGGGCAGGGAGCTGTACGGGAGATGAGGTGCACTGTATGGCATATAGTTCAGTTGGAAGGACATGTTCTGACCTGCATTGCATTGCTACCTGTATTGCTCTTATTTTGTATGACATGTAACATTATGTAAATCCTCTTCAATGATGATACATCTACCCACACCCCCTGTATGATTATGTACTGTATTTGACCAATTGGATTGCTTTTGTCAACAGTGTCTTCTGGTAAAATTCTGTATTTATTTTGAACACATGATTTGCCACAAAACCTGATTATACCGCTTTTATTTAACTTCTTAAATATCTACTTCTTAATATATGTTTTTCCATGGGGTGTACGTGTTTTCTCATGTGAAATTCTGGATGACTGATGTCCTTCCTGCCTGTCTTCATCTTTTGCTGTTCACATATGCATCTGTGCTATTAGCTGGAGCTTTGCTGTGACATTTGGGTCCTCTCAGCTGTGACAGTCACTGTCACATGAGAGTCAACCTTATTTGAAGAGAAACGCGTTTTAAAAATAAAAATCTAAATGGAGAGAATCAGGTAGTATTATGCATTAACTATGCAGAAAAATCTCAGTCTATGGTAAACATGTACAGTTTGTAGAGCACTATATGAAAATTGAAGTGCAATATACAGCACAGTTCTTTAGGGACAGGATAGACCCAGACCGAAAAGAAATCTTCATATTTGCAGAAATAACTTAACTAGCTGATTAATCTATATTATTGTACGATATGTATGATCAATTAATCGAGGTCTAGCATTTTGGGTTTTTTTACACTTTTTGCATAAAACCTGTCATCTTAGAGCATTTTTTCCATGGGGCCACATGAGAAACTAAAAATATTGTAGAGGGCCGCTGAGCTATGGGTGTCTAAGTGGCGGCTCTGAGCATGCTGGCGGCCGCATCTCGCGCTTCCCTCTAACAGGGAGCATGTCATTCACAAATGACTGACACACACATGCACCCTGCTAGAGGGATAGTGGAGATGTGGCTGCGGCCCGTGCATGCACCATTGGACCGGGAAAGAAGGTGAGTTTATGGGCGACCTGGGGGGTTTCAAACAGCAGGGCACTCCAATTTTGGATGCCCCGCGGGGAAAGGATCTATAAGATGTCCGGGCTGATACAGCAGGGTTTTGGTCCACTTCAAACGTTCTGGTGTGATTATTTCGCAGCCAATCAGAGAAGCCCTTGGCTTCTGGCAGTCTGGAAGGAGAGCTCAGATCAGCTGGGGGACAAAGTGTGAGCATGGTGGGCAGCTGGGGGGGGGCTGGTGAAAGTATGGTGGGCAGCTGGGGGGCAGGTGAGAGCATGGTGGGCAGCTGGGGGGGCAGGTGAGAGCATGGAGGGCAGGTGAGAGCATGGTGGGCAGGTGGGGGGGCAGGTGAGAGCATGGTGGGCAGCTGGGGGGAAGGTGAGAGCATGGTGGGCAGCTGGCAGGTAAAAGCATGGTGGGCAGCTGGGGGGCAGGTAAAAGCATGGTGGGCAGCTGGGGGGCAGGTGAGAGCATGGTGGGCAGCTTGGTTGGCAGGTGAGAGCAGGGTGGGCAGCTGGGGGGCAGGTGAGAGCATGGTGGGCAGCTGGGGGGGGAGCAGGTGAGAGCATGGTGGGCACTTACAGGGTGGAAAAGAGACAGCAGGCAGGAAGGAAGCAGAAGGGTGGGGAGATAGAAAACACAAGCAAACTACATCATCTTTCTGAGCAGACTTACTGGGCACCAACGTCACAGTCCATCCCCCACGCTGCAGTCCTCCTTCTCTTCTTCTGCAATGCCCGGGAGACTATGGCAGCAGCTGGCTTAGCACTACAGCTTGCTCTGCCTGTCATGTCCTGTCGCTCAGCACGATCTCCCCTCCCCCTCTCCAACAATGGCTGCTGCTTAAAGTGGACCAACACCCTGATGTTTTTTTTTCCCCTTCAAATAATAATCCATGCCATGCCCCAGGACCCGTTAACCGCGCATGTGCAGTAGCGCCGCATTAGGTAAAGTGAAGCGCCGCTCACTCCCGATGCAAGCGGCGCTTCACCTTACCTAAGCGGCACTACTGCGCATGCGCCTTTTTTTTAGGTTTCCTTTACATGAGCACCCGAGCGTGCTCTGAAGAGCAGGGGAAAGGGTGAACGACGGAGGGCGTGAAAGGCAGGGATATGCCTGTGATAGGTGAGTTATTGATTTATTTATTTATTATATTTTTTACTTATGTCATGTTTTTGTTTCAGGAAAAAGACCAGGGAGACGTGCACGCTCCCTAGAGAGGACAGAGGCCACGCCCCCCGATGACGTTGAGAAGAGCAGAAGAGAAAGTGAAATCGCGCGAATGAGGAGGACAGCTTATCCACGGACAAGGAAGAGGGACATCATGCAAATGGACGGACAAGCAAGACGGACAGCATGCTAATGAACGAGCAAGAGCTGGAGGGCGGGACTTCCGGCCGAGATTTTTGAAGAATACAGGCGCTGCGAGGGACAGAAGGCTGCAAAAGTCATCAAAAGGTAAGTGTCTTTTTATGTTTAACTGTTCAGAGACTTGTTGTTTTGGAGGGTATTGGTCCACTTTAACTTAAGCCTCCCGCACTGTACACAGGCGATCACCTAAGTTAAGCAGCAGCAGATCGGCCGCTCGGCTCGTCGGGTCTGGGGTGTTCTCCCTTCTTCTGCGGGCCGTACATTTCCCGGGTCTGTCTTAGGGTGTTCTGATTTTGTGTTGTATAGCTTTCATTAACAAATAGTATGTTGATTAAAAAGCTCCTTTTACAATTTGGCTTATGCTTCCTAACAGTTTTTTTTTAAAAAAGCTATCAGAGCAGGGCAGGAACAGCACTATTCCTTAGCAGCAGGTGTTCCTTCACTTGTATGAGAAACCTTTATATCAAATGAATAGACTATTTTGATGATTTATTTCAAGAAGTTTGATTTGATCTGCATCAAACTGAAAGTGCTAGCATTAAATTGCTATAAACCAGCCTATATTTTAAGTATATGTAGTGTATATATTGTTTGTATTATATTGTATTGTATTTGTATGTGCCTTGAGGAGCCCCAGAACAGGAATGGTCTCTGGGAAGGACACAGTCAGCCACCCCAGTTAGGAGAAGGTGCTTGATGAACACAGCACCCCACTTTTATGAGCAGGATGACAAGAATGCAGTTAGCCTCCCCAGTTAGAAGAATGTGCTTGCTGAACACCACAGCCCACAAATAATCAGCCATCCCAGTCAGCAGAGAATGTGTGTGTTGTAAACATGATTGCAATTATAATTGCCTTTGATTCAGTCAGAGGTCCCACTGCCTACACTGATCTAAACTGATCTCTCCCTGCCTACACAGCTTTATATACAACACCCTGCACTACCCTTCCATGACCCAGATGGTCACTACAATGTTACCAGATCAAGTGTTCCGCTGCTTTTATGGGCCTGTGTCATAACACAGGGACTTGCTACCTGCTGACTGACTGTGTACAGGGGATTATGGGTGATGTTGTGCCCCTGGCCTTTTTACTTTCATTTTTGAGCATGTGTCCTCCATTTTGGGGCCAGCAAAAAATCAGGAGTTTTGCCTGAAATCGAATTCCAATTCATCCAAATCGGTTCACCCATCTCTAACAATGACCTTGTAAGGCACCACTTGGGACATTTTCTTATTATAAATAAAAGTCCTGCTGGTAACAATCACACAGGATCTCAGATTGCAGATTCCAGAACAGGGTGTATTGATGAATCTAAACCACTGTTTCACTTAGTAAGCCCCCTTTTGCTGGTACTCAGGTTATACCTCATCAAACACAGTTGCCCCCCGGACTTATTAGCGCAACCAATACTATGAGAGCTGGGGCTGGTGGGGGGTCAGATCCAATGGTTGGTAGAGTTGTTTCTCGGAAACTACCATGAATGTGGGGCGATCCATTGCGAGATTAATTTGCAGTGTGTCTAGCAGGATTATTCAGTAAGAGAAAAATGATGATTTTGGAATAATTTGAGAAGTGTGATGTGAGAACGAGCATCTACTATTGACTCTTAAAGGCGCAGCCATCATTTCATTCTGGTAAGCGCAACAAGGGTGGTAGTGTAAGAAGTGCTGGGGGCACTGTGGAACTTATTTAATTTTTATCGAACACAGATTAATTGGTTAACAAAATAAAAAAATAAAAAGAATTCAAATAGGAAACCCAAAAGGCAAAGCATACCAGTGTGAGCGCACGTTCCTAGGTATGTAGTTTTACATTTAAATATAAAATTGCAGAAATATCAATACATGTTTGCACTTGCACAATCCTTTCAACTTAAGAAGTGTCAAGCCTCCTGGCTACAACTATGGAAAAGTAGACTTCTGACAAGTAGTGAGGGCTGGGCAGAGCTCCAGGTGAGCAGCATACTGGTGGTAACATAGATCCACTGCTGAATGTAGCATGAATGTGACACAGCTTTGGTTATAAAGATTGTGGCACCTACACACCAACTCCAATCATTGCAATAAAATGAAGTAGGTATGTAATGGGGCGTAAAGCTAGCCTGATGGACCCCACAGCGTGGGAGGCCAGAATCGCTGGTTCCCGGCATCGGTAAGAGTATACGCTTTTTCTGCTTTAGGTATATGCTATTTTATGTCTGGACAGACACTGTAGCGATAACCCTTATCGCCGGAGGGCTTCACCGCCCGAGACGTCCTTTTCCCAATCGTAAGAGGTGCTGCTGGAATTCCAGAGTCGTCCGTGAGGAAACAGGAACAGCCCTTACAAGGGCTAGTGAATTGTAATATAGCGTTTCCCCCAATAAGAGACAGAACTTCAGTATTGAGGGTGAAGGTGAAGACAACTTTATTAGTGCCACACTGTGCCTTATATGCCAGGCTCCATGCAAGGGGACCTCCCCCGTGGACCTGATGGAAGACTGCATGACAAACACACGGACCAATGGGAGCAGGGCACACAATCCCTCAACTCTGCCGGTGACGCAATCAGCAACACAATAGACGTCTGTAATACACTCAATCAGAACAATGCCATTGTCTGTGACGTAATCAATCAATACAATGGCAGTCAGAACAATGAATAACGTAATCAATCAATACAATGGCAGTCTGCAACAGGCTTAAGAAAAGGAAAGTAATGAACCTGTGTAAAGTCCAAAGGGCAGAGAGTCTGTCACAGACACCTTACAGAGAAAGATGCTTTTTGGGATGTTTTTTTTGCATAGGTCAGTTGTCTGCCCTGCCAGATGGCTGTAGTTTAGCATTACATGGTCCCTCCTCAAGATAAGATCTATTTTGTGAAAAGCAGACATTGTCGCTGCTGCTGGGCATGTGTAAGCATGGGTAAACACGCTCGCCACAGCAGCGGCTATAGTATCAGTGTTCTGTGTGTACAAGACTCACTTCTCTCTTCACGTACAGTATAGACTTGGTGTACAGCTGCTAACAGTAACAGAGTGCAAGTAGTGAAGCCTGCTTCCTTAAATAAAAATGTAGATAAGCTTTCTGGCACCCAGGACAAAAATTCAAAATGACGCCACCCACCTATGCTCAGGCCCCCCTTTGGCACCGCACTGACCCGCTTCAACCGGGGCACATGACCCGCCTGCCCCCCCTGCCTATGCCCCTGCCTTAAAACTCACATTTGCTAACATAATATTCAGCACACTTAACACACAATAATATACACTTTCAAAAATGCCACCAAGAGTTGACTGTCCCTTTAAGTTAACTAAAACATACTTGTTGCGCTCCTTTCTTCCTTGTACATTTGCTTTTCTTACCTAACTTCTGCCTCAATCTGTGTTACACCAGCTCAGATATGAATAATATAAAATAGACATTAATAATTAACGTTGTACATTTATTTTTGATGTTACATTAAAAATACATGCAGCGACCTTTGGTTTGCAGATTATTAAATCTGTTGATGTATTGTTCTTGCCCTGTTTAATACTAGTACATGAAACATTCACCAGAATTACAGTATACAGTATGTCAATCAATATTTTGTAAGAAACTCTTTTAAAAAATATGTTATTAAATCGCCTGGGCCTATTTCAGTTTGTGCTAAATGGAGTTGGTCCAAATGGTTTATTCAAGTTTGAAGAGGGAGTTTTGGGAGCTATTATTAGAAATAAAGTATCTTCCCTGCTGTATATGTATGATATTCCTTTACCTTTAAAAGTGTCCAATTGCAGTGTTTAGTGGAAGGAAATGTTTCTTAAAGTCTCTCAAAACCCAGCCTCTCCAGAAGCTTCAAAATCAATTGGATAACCCCCATAGATGAGATGCAATTTTCACACTCCTCCAGGGGTGAGATGGGACACCGCGCTCTTCCGCACCCCCGCACACACAAAAAGAAAACATTTAATGCTATAGTAAAGGAAAATAGAGTGTAATAAACAATTGCCAGCTGTCACGTGTGAGATCTGGCTCAATGCGCATGTTGACTCCCAAAAAATGGTTCACCAAAAAAGTTTGCTGAATCGGGAGTAAGGGAAAAATGTGTGTAAATGGGTTTTATTCTTAAAAATCATGTGCAAATGCATTTACTCTGAATTGGCCCTAACCTTGTATTTTAGGAAATAGCTTTTAGACTGCACATTGAGATCTAACTTGTGATGCAAAATAATAATGAAGAATATATGATGTCCCAGTCCAAGAAGCAAAAATGGAATAGTGCTGATCATATTCGTGGAGGCTGATTCATTACTAACGCCAGGTATCGACAGATGAGCGTCTGTATAGCGGCGCTTAGAGCGACCGCTAGTAGATGTTGTGAACATGTATCGGGCACTGTAAAATAGCGCCTCAGTCTCTGTAGTAACCTGGCCCTCATTGATGAATGTGATGTATGTTGGGTGCTCTAACACCAGTACTGCGCTGCAGGGAGCGAGAGGTAGCTCCAGCTCAGTGATCGACTCTGTCGCTGTAGCTCAGTGTCACACGCTGTGTGATTAAAGTCTGTTTTTGTACACATATCCACCAGTAACAAAGCGAAAACACATGGAATGACATTGTTTTAACACTGTGACATTAACACCTTAGTGCCAGATCTATAGTGACAATTTTGCATAAAAATATAAAAAGTCAAAAAAGTTTCTATTGTGTGTTTGTTTGCAGCCAGGAGAGGTCACACAATGATTTGAGCAAAAAAAAAAAAAATGTCAAACACGCTGTTTAAACACAAGCAAATGAGCCGCCACTGAAATGTATGGGAGAGCGACACTGAGCAAAAGGTAATACCTGCCGCTCTAGCTAGCACGCTGAGCCACCTGTAAAAATAATTCGGACGCTACATGGCGCTGTTAGAGTCGCTCACCAGATTGCTTTCATAAATGTGGTTTTAAGCTAACTTGAACGTAAAACTTCCATTCAAACCAGCACACCCAAAGTTATACTTGCTTAGTATACACAAATATCCACTAGGAAAAATTCTGGCTGGACTTTCAGTAGTGTTAAATTTAACCCCCTTGGGAGGTGTGGTCCTCCCCACCCACATGCCTCATTCTTTTCCCAAATGATCTCATGAATTTACTGAAAATTATATACATTTTCAAAAAATATATTTATTAATCTCTTAAATATATATAACTATATGTTTGATTTGGTCACAGTCCATGTTTCCACATATTGCACTCCATGTGTTGATATTTTCCATGAGGGAAACTCAAATTCCTTTTAGACCACTTACAAATGATAATTGAGACAAATTGGTATCTACAGAAGCAATTGATGGTAACAGAATTAGTACTCTGAGGTATCATACATTTGCTCATAGAATAAAATACAATTACATTGGAAAGTAGTATTTCACTTTAAAATATGAGTCATAAGAACACACATCCCTCTATATCAAGACCTCCCTGTGTGTCAAGTAAAGAAGGCAGAGTGCCTATATTTTGGCACAGTTTGTTACCTTTTGCTTACAGTCTGGTCTGCACAGTCCCTTACCAAGAGCATCCTATCTAATCAGGCTTAAGATTCCTGAATGCCTGTCCCTTTCTCTTATAGTACTGGATATGTAATAACCCCTCCCCAGATCCCCCCCCCATAAGGTTCCCTGGGCAGTAGTGGTTGTGCCTGAAAAATGGCACACCTGTTTATGATTTTTCCTAATGAGTGCTCCCGCCCAGGACAGCACATTGGTGCAGATGTGTAGGCTTCTAATCATAGCCCTTTCACATGCATGGTGCTGCATCTCTGTGCGGGGAGTGTGCCAACCCCTCCCACCTGGATTGAGTATACTGTAGGGAGGGATGAGGTGCGATATACATGCCTCCTAGACCTTCCCCTGATGACACATTGCGCGTCATCACTTTGGAGTAACAGAGGGACATTCTCATTCCCTGCCTGAGAGCCACAACTGCCTTGCCATTCTATGTATGCGATTTCTCACACATACTGCAGCGGTTTCAAGATGTGACCCTACCACCATGTACTACCTTTGTCACCCTCAACAAATCCGACTAAGATCAGTTGAGAGTTTTCTCAACCAATGGTCTGTTGAATTACAAGATCATAATGTATTCTTCTTAGGGTAGCTAAAAAATATCTTGACACACAACTGCTTCCTCTTCAATAGGCAATTATACCTCCAACAACTTGTTGTTTGCCAACCTGCACCTGGGGAGGTGGGAACATCTAATCTGGCAGGATGGGAACTTGTCTATGTACCCGTGCCATGTGTTATTGTGGCACAGGTACATAAAAACATTCTTATCCTTTGGACAGGAGCAGTGGGCAGTAACAGAAATTTGTAGAAATACTGAATACAAATCAACACAACTTAAAATTTACCATGTCCTTTGACAAGGAAAATAATTATCTTTCTTAGATCTAAAGACTGGACAGAATGAAGAAGGAAGGATTTACACAAGGATGTATAGAAAAATAAAATCTTGAGGGAAACAAGTTCCCATCCGACAGCTCTAAAAAATAGTATCCGCTATAAGGAATGCTTGAGGGCAATAAGGAATTCTAGTAATTTACTTTTAAAATGATGGAATGATGAGATGAGTTACAGTACAGTAAAAAAAAGTTTTAGAATGGGCTTATAAAAAAAATCAGTAGAAAAACGAGTAGAAGGTTAAGTAGTAGAAGGAAAAAGGTGGAAAACAAAGTTGGAGCACCGTTAATTGCCAAATATAATAGACAACACTTGGTATTAAGACGTATCATTCAAAGACACTGGCACATAATATTGAATAATAATTAGAAGAGGTATTTCAATTAAAATCCAACTAGTGAAAAGCCACTTTGATTCCAAAAAAAGACACTTTGTAAACTGCAATTCCATGGATGCTGTGTACATGTGCGTGCTCCCATGTAAGCACTACTACATTGGTAAAACCAATCATAGGTTAAGGAACAGGTTATACAGCCACGTATACAATATCTATAAGGAGAATATGAAGAGCCCAATAGGTAGACATTTTCAACATAAGCACCAAAGTAAGCTAGATGGTCTCTTTTCCTGTAGAAGACTGTAAGAAAAAGAGAGAAATTATCAAGCTATACCTAATAGGTAACGTATGTTACCGTACCTTAATAATTTCAGTACAATTACCATGTTGTTCCTTATAGAGGAGCAACCTATGGTATATGAACACTCTGCCTCAAGGGATACCAAGGTGTAAACATATTCCCCTTAAGGCATGTTGAAGGGACAATGCATGTCCTATGACTGATATTTTTAAAGTAAAATGCTACTTTCCAATGAAAATTAATTTTTTGCTATGAGAGTTTAAAAGGCAAATGTATTAAACCTGAGAGTATTAATTTTGTTGCTATCATTGTTTCTGTAGATACCAACACATTAAGTAAGCAAGATTATCCTGTGAAGCGCGTGTGTGCCTCAATTACCATTCATACGTTATTGCTGATCTGAAAAGTGGTCTAAAGGGATTTAATGAGGCTACACTCTTTTGAAGACAGAAAAAAATCATGTGTGAGAAAACGCACACATTTTTAGGAGAGAAAACTGCCCTTAACTTTCATTGACTACTTTAGGGCTGATTCAACACCAGGTGAAAGTTTACTCCTGATTGTTTAATCATCACCAAGACAATGGAAGTGAATAACAGTTTTCTGTTCTTAAAAAAGATGAGTTTTCTCACATGGCTCTGAATCGATCCCCATGGAGTGCAATATGAGGAGTGTTGGACTTTAACTAAATCAAATACATGGTTTCAAGTATTTAATGGGATGAGATGGGTAAACATGCCTGACCAGAACTTGGTCAGTCCCCAGTTGAATGGCCCCAGTTGAAATCTAGCTGCTCATGTCTTGTGAGACAAGTAAAATTGATATGGGATGTTATCCAACTGAATTATTCTGGAGAGGCTGAGACTCAGCACACAATGACGTTAAAAATGTTTTATTCTATTAGAAAATCAAAATCCCCTGCAAATGCATCGCGGACGTTCTACAGGTGAGGTGCAAATAATTTTTAATGAGGTAGATCATTTTTAGTTAGGAACAGCAGCTTATGGGGCATACAAGCACATTAAAATTGAACCTCTACAAAATAATTACAATTTCCAATAGGCTGCTTTAATTTTATAATTTCTAAAATTATCTAATCCATAATGCACCACACTTTTAAAACTGTCCGATTGCACCATTGCATGTTTGGGGGAATTAGAATTTTAATTAGAATATATATATATATATATTTTTTTTTTTATTTTTTTTTTTTTTACTTATTGTATGCTCAGTCTGAAAAGTGCTAATAGACTCTCCTGAAAAATCCAAAATTATTCAGTTAACCTTCATGATATCAAGTGGAATAAATGTTGAGACCCATGCAGTAATATAATGATAAAGAACTATAGTAAAAATGCCTTGAAAGCATATTATAGTTATTCAAACGACTATGGATTTTTTGAAGAGGCTGAGTTAAGAGTGTCCATTCATGCTTTTATCACTTGGCACACAAGAAAGTAAAATTAAAAAAACATTTAAAATCCACCGCACATGTGAGAGAGCAATCTATTGGTGAGGTGCTAATTCCTTTTTTACAATAAAGTGAAATAAAAATGATATGCTTCAATTTAAAATCAAACTCTTCTGCCAGTGTGATGGGGCCGTTCTACCGACTAGGTGCAAATTATTGTTTTATTATTTTAGAGGTGACAAAATAACAGCAGCCTATGAGAAATATTAACACAGCGATGACCTTTTAAGGACCGAGTGCCCTAACTGCAACCTAAAACCCTTAACACATTAAAAAAAGAGTTTCTCCAAAAGTTTTTGGACACCTTGTAGGTTGCTGATATTTTGTAACATCTAAAATAAAATATCTACCACCTTAACAAAAATGTGCGCTTCACCAGTAAAACTGACCCCCATCACACGTGCAGAGGATTTCGATTTTTTTTTAGAATACTATTTATTTTTATTGCGTGCTGAATGTGAAAAGCCTCTCAAACTCAACATCTGTAGAAATATACAAAATCATTTGGATAAACCGTTGTATGCCTATTGGCAATTTGTGTATCTTTTCTAAACAAATTAAATTAAAAAAACTAGGCCACTAATGACAAATATGTCATATACAGCATGGCCAAGCACTCTTGGAAACACGTTACAAATCTTTGAGAGAGTTACAACCAAGTTCGGTGCTAATATTGTATTTTTGTGAACGGGATGTTGTAGCAGAGAAGTCTCTTTCCAGTGAACTGGAAATGTGTCACTAATTTCTCTTGCTATTTGTACTCTTAATATCAATTATATCTGCACTTGAAAAAGACTATCTAATTGAAATCTAAATGAGTTGGCGGCCGCATTTTATTTGACTTCAAGACTATCAGGATTACTTTGACTAAATTGTAGTTTTTCTTTAAACTAAGAACAACATTCTGATTAAAGTCAAAAATCTAATAGCCCTAAAGGAAAGTTATGGAATAGTAAATACTGATGAGAAGTAATCTAAGAAGATCTAAGTTATTTTTCCTTGTATAGCTCTTACATATCCTTAAGAGGTAGCCTGTGGGAATTCAAATATTTAATGCTATTTGATGTTAACTTACTGCATAAATAGATAGTAAAGAGCTTAACTGTTTAACATCATGTTTATAACTATCACTTCTTTGCATTAGTATGATGACATTTCTCAAATGTACATTTACTTGATGGAATGATAACAAGTAGAGATGAGCGAACTTTTACGAAGTTCCCCATCAAAAATGCCGGCATGGTGGGAGCCGGCCGGCCCGCTCCCACCATGCCGGCATTTAAAAAACACACAAAAAAAAAAAACGCATTTTTGCCGGCATGGTGGGAGCGGGCCGGCCGGTTCCGCGCTGATAGCGCGGAATCTGAAAATCTGAAAATATTATCAGGATTATTAGAAATAACTGCAAGTCCTGGGATAGCCCTATCTGACAGAGAATGGTCCGCACTTGCAAGCAGAGCTTCTAAAGGACTAGTCACCCCTAACATTATCAAGGCCAACTGGTAACTAGCCCCCTCAAATTTGGCTAAAGATTTTTTAGGCTTTTCCTATCTTCCAAATGTTTTAAACTATGTCAAATTAAGGAGGGCATGTTGCACATTTGCTGGCGCTGCTCTAGGACACTGGCATTCTGGAATTATACAAGGTTTGTAAGCAAAATACCCGATATCATTGTAAAACAAACCCATCCATATGCTTTTAGAATTCTAGAATGCCCAATTCTGGGAATTGATAAATATTCCCAATGCTTCATTTTTTTCAACTTTCTAGTTTCTAGTGGCTAGAATTCCAGAAGCCAGCTGATATATAGCAATGAAAGAGGTATAACTCAAATTAGAAAAAAACACAGAAAAACTCCTTAGCATCATTAATCATAAACTACTATATTTTGAAAGGGGGAAAGGCGAACCATTTCCTGAAATACAGAAGGATTAAGGCCACATATGGCTCGATGCAGAGCCTCCCCGTTCAGCTCCCCCGTGCGTTTCCCCGTTGGTTTTGGGCTTTGATCGGGTCAGGAAAGGGTGCTACGTTGATTTTAGTGTGCGCTTATGCGCTCAGGTGTGCGCTCAGCCGCCTTTCCGATTGTCGGCTCGCGCGAGGCTGTTTCCCGGGAAAACGGACGCCTCGTTCATTGGTCCGTTTTTTTCAGTGATGCAGAGCCTTGATTTTACGATTGAAATCACCCTAATAAAACGGGGCCGACGAGCCTTCACTTACGGCAAGTCAGAGCAGCCGTATTTGCACTCGGGCAATAATATGCAGTCCTCTGTTGGAGCACATCAGCGGCGCCAGCTCCGCGGTCTTGTCCTGCTGAGTATGGCAGAAACCAGGCTGCACCGCACGCCTTTGGACATCGATGGCATGAGTATTTGATATTTTTTAGGGTTTTTTTTTGGGTATCCATTTTAGATTTCCATTTTTAGATTTCCATTTTGTTTTTTGGTTTTAGGGCAGGAGACTCTGCCTATCCTTTGGTCCCCTGGATGAAGACCCCCATCCTGCACCGATCTTCACAGGCAGAGGAGCGCTACAATACTGCCCCCAGGAGGACTCGCTCTGTGTTGGAGCCAGGCTTTGTTCTCTTGAAGATGAGGTTCCGTTGTCTTGATGAGACTGGGGGGGGGCACTACAATAGACGCCTGCAACGGTCCTAAACCTAATCATGGCTTGTGGGCTACTCCACCACCTTTAGTTTCAGCCCTCCCCACCCCTCCTTTTTCTTGCACCCAAAGTGGCACCGCGCAAACCATACGTGCACAACTAGTGTTTAGTGTTTTTTCAGAGACCACAATTTTTTTTTTTTTATTTTTCAAACAAATTTGGTTTTGTCATTTGTTTTTTTGGGCCCAAAAGAAAAATTACACGTGGGCATAGAAAATGTATTCCCCACAAATTAGTGGTATGCTGGGTTGCATGGTGACGAGGAATGATGTTGTGCCTGCAAATTGGCTGCAATGTGGGCCAGGCTTTGATTAATCTCAGCCATATGGCTGGTTAGGGCAGAGATATTGCTGTTTAATACCTCTACTTGGGCGGTGAGGTTTGTGAGTTGGGTGCACACAGTCTCATTGAATTGCTGTGTTGTCGCAGCAAAGGCAATATTTTCCTGCCTCCATGTTTCCTCCAAAATTTGAAGTTGCCTTCTTTGGGAAATATGGCGTCTAGACTGGGTAGGAGCAGTGGGACGGGTGGTTGGTTCTGGTTCCGAAGGTGGTTGTGGATGTGGTGGCTGTGCCGGGGTTGCCTGCGTTGCTGCCACTGGTGCAGTAGTGGTTAGTGACCTATGTGGGGTGTCCTCCTCCAAATCTCGTATATGGTCGATGATGGGTGGGCTTCGTGTGGTCTGTTAAGAAATATAGCATCCTTTTTGTTTATTTCTGTCCACAAAAGCTCGCAAATATCAATGTTAAAAGTACACATCAAGGCCCATTGACTTACCTCATCGCAATCCACAATTTGGGTTTGTGGTGTAGAAGCCTGGTGTGCCCTTGGCCTCGGTGCTAACGCAGGGGTTTGGGGGCCTGGTGTGTCCTGTTGACTTGGTCCTTAGAATGTAGATAGGAAGATTAGGTAAATGGCCAAGTACAGTGTGTTGTGTAGCATAACACTGCCTTCTTGAACTTTTTGTAATAGGTCATGGCAAAATCAGACTCACCTTGGGACCTTACATTCCGGTCTGTGTCTTGTGCCTCTGCCAGTACCTGGATGCTGGCCGGGTGTATGAATGTATATACATGTTCCTCGGCGGGCGTAAGGATAATTTTAGTGGGTAAGCCACCCCCTGTCTGTTGGCTGGGGAAGATTAAATCACACCTAATAAGTGTTACATCCTTTTATCAATGTTACAAAAAATGCATTTTACTTTTTCCTTTACTTCTGCTCCACCCCCTGTCTGTTGGCTGGGGAAGATTAAATCACACCTAATAAGTGTTACATCCTTTTATCAATGTTACAGAAAATGCATTTTACTTTTTCCTTTACTTCTGCTCCACCCCCTGTCTGTTGGCTGGGGAAGATTAAATTACACCTAATAAGTGTTACATCCTTTTAACAATGTGACTAAAAATTGTCCATTACCTCTGCTGACGGCGCATGTCCATTTTTTTTTTGCTGTAGTATTTCAGGTCCCCAAATTTCCTTTTTATTTGCTGAATATCTCTCCGGACTGATCCCACACTATTGACCTGCCTGCAAATATTAGTCCAGATTTCCATCTTAGCCTGCTTTGTGGTTGTTTTGGAGGTGCGGCCAAATAGGGCATCATAATGTTCGCAAACTGCATTTGCCACCGCCATGCTTTGAGCATCGCAAAATCGGGCAGTTAGTGAGCCACGCCGTAGTTGTCTGCCACATGGGTGTGTGGTCTCCCCTGCCTCTGAGGAAATTGATGGTTGGGTATCTGGGGAGTCGTGTGTGCTTCTTTGGCTTATGGGGGAGGGGGATGTTGTGTGTGTGCTTCTCTGGCTTAATGTCTGGGTTCCTGTTGAGCTATCAGATGTGGAGCTGCATGTGGAATCTGAGGTACTGGAATTGGGGGAACCAGAGGGTGGAGGTGGAGGGGTGGGTGACCTGGGTGGGGTGGTGGTTTTTGCAATGCGCTTACCCTTGCTTATGTGTTTGGATTTGTGGGTATGCTTGGTGTGTGGAGGTGGAGGATGCTGCATGGTCTGACTAGATGGGGTACCCTTGTGTGTGCGTGGTTTTTTTGCAGGTGGTGGTGAATGGGTTAATGTACCCTTGGTCCTGCGTTTTTTGGAATGTGCCTGTTTGTGTGGAGTATCCACCGTTTTAGTGGGGGCATGTTCGGCATGTGTCTGGTGCCTGCTCTTCTGTCTTGTGGAGGATGAGGCATGTGTGCGGCTGCTATGTGCCTCGGCACTTGGTTGGCTCTTTTTGCTCCCTTTAGGTCTGCCCATATTTATATGGTATCCAACACAGAGCTGAGTGCCTTGTGCTTTAAATATGTTTTCCGTGTGGCCGTGGTCAACAGCGGGTGCGCGCCTGCGCGCACGCACGAACGCACCTACGTCTCCGCGGGGGAACGTCAGAGCTATACCTTGCAAACCCAGAAAAGCTGTCGGCCGCAATCTTTACCCCGGAGCAGGACGACATCATCATGGATGTGAGTATGCGCGCGTGCGTTTATGTGCGCGCACACATTCCTTGTAATAAAAAAAAAATCAAAGCGCCAGAATAGTCTGAAACAACTTAGTTTTTCACGTTACATACAAGCCCACCTTAGTTTAACACATGTACGCAGCTCAAAACTAGGCTACATGCAGATAGCAGAACTAGGGCAATGTGAGGCAGCAAGAGGTTCAAAAAGTGACTTTAGTTAGGCCAGCAAACTTGTTAATGCTTTTTGTGTACATGAGACAACAACAGTCTCTAATATCTGTGTCTTTGTCATGCAAACAGATTCACAGCAGCAAGCAAGGGAGCAAGAATGGAGACTCCGCCCCTGCCGCAATATGCGCCTAAAACATGGTAAGTGGCGTTTTTGGTTACCAAAGTAAATGAACCAACAATTCCATTGGCCACAAAATGTAAAAAAAAAAAAAAAAAAACAAAGACTTTGTCTAAAAAGCCCTTAAAGCGGACCTTCACTCAGAATAAGAGTCTATCTTATATGTTTCCCACACCCTGTACATAAAGTTTGCCCACCTTCAAAATCATCCTACCTGCACCTAGTGCATTTTATGAGGCTTTCAACATCCAAGATGGCGGATTATGGAAGCCGCCATCTTATCAGGCAGCCTGCAAACAGGAAGTGCCTTCTAACTGTGCTGCTCTGCATTCTGGGATTGCTGACCTTTTCAAGAGGTCTCTGCTCTGTGTGAGCAAAGCACAGCTATAACCCACCCCCTGTACCTTATCCCACTCTCCTCTCCTCAGTAAGTGTGATGCTTCTGAGTCAAGATGGCGGCGGCCGTATACTAAATTCCTGAACTGAGTTGCAGCCCAGTGGTGGAAAGAATAATTATTGATTGACTAAAAAATTACTATCTATTATTTTGAGATGCTGCGGAATCTTTGGTTAAGAGTTGGGCCTTTTCAGTAAAAAAGGCAGAAGGTCCGGTTTAAAAAGGGCCCCAAAAAAACCACGCACAACCAAACCAAATAAACAATGCTAAACTAATGTTGTTTTTCATTCACAGATACAAGAAAATCACAGGCACAAGACACCGAGGCATAAAGAATTTTAATTTGGCTTAAAATGAAAATAGTTTATTTGTTTAAACATTTAGATACAATTATTTATAAAAAACTTTGTTTAAAAAATTCAATTTCAAATGCTGGAATAAAAAAAAAAAAAAAAAAAAGAAAGTTGTGTTTCCTGCAAATGTACAATCACACAACATCATCACACATTTCCATGACACAAAAAGTTTAGCTATGGTACAATAAATCCTAAACAATCAGAAAGAATTAAGGTATGCATTAATGGCAAGGAAAAAGGAAGAAACCAAATTTATTGTTCCCCAAAAAATATGTGTCAAAATGGCAGTGGTTGCCATATGTATATTCCAATGGAGTTTGAGGGATGTGCGCTTGCGTGTAGCCAGATTGGCAACTGAAGAGCCATGGAGATGTAAGTATACTTGCTAAAACCACCAAAATGGAAGGTCAAATACGACGGAAACCAAGCAGGTATGTTCAAAAAGGCAGGAAAAATCAGGGAAAAACGGGCCGCCCGTGTGAACGTGAACGGGAGCCCCGATCAAATTGAAGGCACCCGAGAGAGCAAAAAAAGCTTTCCGATTAAAGTGAAATTGACGGATCAGTTAGGGAGCCATTCCGACGGAGGCTCTGCATCACATTTGAGCCACGATTCAAACGGGAGACCCGGACAATCGGAGGGTTTTAAGGGCAGTTCAGAGGAGGCTCTGCATCAGGCCCATAGACTTTGTTATAATTTAGTCTTCTGTCCGGACAGATAACAGCCAAACCTTCCTTGCTACTTATTTAGAAGTGCTGCTATTGTAAAAGCTTTAGATTCAGTTTTGGTCTGAAGTCCTAATAGCCCCCCCAAGTTCCGGTTATCCAGGTTGTGAGACTATCTGCTGGTCTTTTGAAAGCAACAACAGTATAGAATCCAAATGCCTCAAAACTGCATGGAAAGAACATTAAACCAGACCCAAAATCCTTACAAGAAACAGTGCTGAGTGCATGCTCCCCCCCCCCCCCCAGGGCAATTCAAATTGTTGCACACTAAAATGAAATGGAAAAAGGGAGTGCTGCTGGATTTCTAGCCCTCATAGCTGATGCTCAGGGTGGTTTTCCTGGTAAGGGAGTGGAGCAACACCATTTTTATGTTTTATTTGTTCAACCCTTTATAATATAGATAGTAGTTGTATTTCATTTGAGTTTGGGGTGTGTCCTGAGCAGGAACGAGTGTTCATCGATACATATGTTGTACTGTTTTAATTGGAAGGAAAGGTTCTTTTACGTGCAATATAATATTTTTGAAAAATATTTTTTGTTAAAAAGGTGACAAAATATATAATTTTTAATTTTTTCCACACATACCACCCCAAAACATCTAAAAAAGCTGAAACTGAAAAAAAAAACAATATATAATTATCCCAGAAATACCTGCAAACATCACAGTTAAATATAAATACTGTAGTGCAAAATGGTGAAAAATGGCCTGGCAACAAAGGTTGACAAAATACCTAGGTAAGCTGGCAGTTAAATGTTTAAACATCAGATAAATCGTGTGCTAATAAAGGCCAAAACCATGTTTTGTTTACAATTAGAGAAAAATTCCACTTAAACATAAAACATTTGTATTTAAAGCGAACACCCAAGTAAAAAGAAACAAACTTACCTAATTTCCATGCTGACAACATTTTCACAACGCATCTGCCTCCCCTACTCCATATTTCAGCCATAGGGCCTGTAGCATACCCACTCCATTCACCCCAATGAAAGGGATATACTAAGCTCCTCTGTATGAAATTCTCAAGGTCATTTCCAGGTAATGGGTCAGCACAGAAAATAGTGAGTATTTCAGAAATATCAGGCTTTCTTTTGGAAAAGGGATCAGAGAATGTTTTAAAACCCATGAATACGAATCTCAGCCTAAATGTACAAATATTCTGTTTAGCAGCCATTAAGGAGACACTGTTGTAGATCTGCCAATATCCAGATTTATCTATTTTACTATTTGAACTTACAGTGGGAAAGGTTAATGGCACCCTAAAGCGAAAGTCCACAGACCCCACTTAAAGAGTGCTATGCTGCCACCAGGCACCCCTTCTTACCTGCCATTGCTCACTAAGGATCTAAGGTGCTGCTGAGGGAAACAATGTATGTCATCAATACCCACATTTCCAGATGGTAGAGCTTTCTCTATGGGTGTTTGACTGAACTACTCTCCTATACACCCCCAGCAAGTCAAAAGGATTGAGGGCTGCAGGAGCAGGATAGAGGCTGGTGGGGTGACAGGTAACCAGAGTAGCCTTGTCCCAGTATGGTACTTCTGATCTGAGTCCACTTTCCTTTCTTTTAAAAATGTCCCTGTCTCTAAACCCAGAGACAATCTGTCATCTAGGCAGAATAATGATAGCAGACACAAAATATGGAGACCAGATTTCATTTAGATGTACCCCAATTAATTGGTTATTGTGATTCCCCATTCCCCAGTGTACCAAAAACAAATGGCAACATGTATGTAATGTATCAACATAGCAATAAAACCTAATTCTATTGGCATCACTATATATTAAACTTTTTTTCTGTATAATTTGGCAAGAACCATTTGAGTGCAAGAAAAGTGGAGTTTCTGTAAAGAGAAGTGTAACTTTTTAACTTTTGATCGTTTACACAACATACACACATCATACATTTTATTGTTTTATCTGATGCTATTTTTTGTTTATAAAAACAAAATATTGACCTGCATTCCCTTGAAGCCTTAGTTTTTTTTTGCTTTTAAGAGTATTTTAATGACCTTGACTGCACATGATAAGCATTAGGTTGCCAACTATTTGTGTTACATTGCCTTACTCAATTTTTTTTTCTTTGCTTGGCATCAAAGGATAATATCCAAGGTGTATTTTGCAGCTCATCTTTTTTACAAGCTTCAGATCCTGTAATTTGAAGAAAGAAAGTGAAGCAGTACTGAATATGCCCTAGCTGACAGAAAGACACTAAATTACAAACTGAGAACATAATGTCAAGTAACAATGTTGGCCAGACAAGTCATCCTACAGAAATATATATATATATATATATATATATATATATATATATATATATATATAAATTACATTTTATACAATTGGAACTGCAATGCTGAGACCCGTTCCTGAGCACATGGTTCTTGTCTATTAACAAGATTTTACTTTTATCCTTTTTTTACAGTAAAGTATTACATTTATGTCACTGTTATCAATTGGTAAAGCTGGTGGTGAATTTTAATTCATATGCACCTCCTTATTTATCCAGGGCTACCTGTAGTGATAAGTTAAAGCTACTACTCTTGCATTGTTCTCTATGCCCGCCATAACTGAATGGCTGGCAAGACCTGTTGTCATATCATGACGATGTTCCAAAAGGCATCAACTGTCAGTTCATTTGCGCTTAGCAGATGAAAAAGGCTTTATTTGTATCTTTTGGTGGGAGGGTCAATACCACCTAATCATTGGCATGAAAATACCCTACATCCTTTCTTAGATAGCTAAAAAAATTTGGTCTACCTAAGCAAATGCTAGCAGTCTTTGTTAACGCAGTGACTGCATCTTCTGTACCCTGTCTTCTTCCTTCTCTATAAAGAGGGTGGGAGTAGCTCCATCACTATTATTTATACAAAATTATCATCATTATTCAGGGCCTGGGAACCAATTTACCGCTCAATTTAACCCTCTCATCATCTAAGTATTAAGCACCAAACATGTCTAGCTATGTGGAAAGACAGAGATTTGGTTGCACATATCTGCAGATACATGTGGAAGCCACACTGCCCCGACAAGGCACTCTGTGTTTAGTGTGGTCCCTACTCTTATTTTTGAGTCCCCAAAGTTGGGACATGCAATGCAGCCAGAGCTACTCACCTGGGAAGCTGCCAGCCTCCCTTTAGAACACTCCATAGGCAGAGATCCATGATGGCTAAATCCCTCCCTGTGTGTTCATGGCAATTCAAACTGAGCAAAGGGGGTGGGAGTAGCTCCATCACTATTATTTATAAAAAATTATCATCATTATTCAGGGCTGCATTGCATGTCCCAACTTTGGGGAATCAAAAATAAGAGTAGGGACCACACTAAACACAGAGTGCCTTGCCGGGTCAGTGTGGCTTCCACATGTATCTGCAGATATGTGCAACCAAATCTCTGTCTTTCCACATAGCTAGACATGTTTGGTGCTTAATACCTAGATGGTGTGACGGTTAAACTGGGCGGTAAATTGGTTCCCAGGCCCTGAATAATGATGATAATTTTGTATAAATAATAGTGATGGAGCTACTCCCACCCCCTTTGCTCAGTTCTTCCTTCTCCACCTGATTTGGCGGTGCCTATGAAGTGATAGGAAAAGAACCATTAAAACAGCCGAAAGAATTATCATCTCCTCTCAGCAAGCAAAGATCTATACATTAGAAGGATAAATCTTGGACAAAAAGAATAAATGGTTACCCTCTCATCCTGGAATTAAAATCTTCCTTTTTCTCCCTTCATTGCATAACTTCAGAATCACAGCCTACAAAATCAGTTTCAAAATCAGAAACAGTTTATTCACCAAGGCTGCCAATTTAAAATACTAACCTTAAGGTAAAAAGCACTCGAGAATAAGGCTCCTGCCTACATTTCTTCGCTTATCAACAAACACCAACCCAGATGCAATCGCTGCTTTGCCCAGGACCTCCTCCTGTCCTCAGCCCTAATCACCTCCTCTCACTCCTGCATCCAGGACTTAACACGTGCCACCCCAATACTCTGTAATGCCCTCCCCAATACAATACACCACTCCCCAAGCTTTCAAGCCTTTAAGGGTACCTTCAAAACCCACCTATTCAAACAAGCATATCACTTGGCCTGAATAAAAGACAGCTCAAGCCACTTCAGATCAGTTGCCATGACCTATATTTTGTCTTCACTCTTATCCTTTAGATTCTGTCATGTATTGAAGGTTAGTTGTTTTACTCTGTTTGTAATTTTTACATTGAGCAGCGCCACGGAAGATGACAGCGCTTTATAAATAAACATTAATAATAATTTAACCTATAAACAAACAATGCTCCAAAAATTCATAATGTGACTTTTTCTACCCTTCCTACAACCCAGAAGCCTAAAACTGAACTAAAAATGATTTCCTTCTATGTTGCAATGATGTGTTTGGTGAATTAATTGTTTCTGATCATGATCAAATTTGAGGACTTTGAAGTAGAAGAAAGCCATTGCCCTAGAACAGGTTTAAACCTCGTTATGTTATAAGAGGCAAGCATTATTAAAAATATTAGCTAACTTTTTTTTTTTTCTTTATCCCTTATTTTTATCTCTTTCCTCCCCTCTGTATGTACTCCTTCTCCATGTCTTCATCTGAGGGATCTCTCATTAAACGTTTATGGTCTTAGGATGCAGAGTCAGCATGTTATCATCATCAGGGAATGCTTCACCCCCCCTTTTCTCCCCCCCCTTCCCCCCCCTTCTTCCATGCTATTGATATTAGCTATAATGGGGTTGATTCAGAGCCTGGTGAGAAAACTCAATTATTTTTTTCAGAGAGAAAACTGCCATTTTATTTTAATTGTCTACAAGGTGTAAATTTTCACCTGGCTCTGAATCCCCAAGGTAGACAATGAACGTGAGTGGCAGTTTTCTCTCCTAAAAAAGAAGTGAATTTTCTCACCAGGCTCTGAATCAAACACAATGTTGTCCAAAGTGATATTTAGGTTTAGCAGACATTTGCACAACATTTGCATTTGACAACACACTTAGCATAATCTGTTCATTATTAAGCCAATTAATGCTGGTCAAGACCAGAATGTTCTCATGGTGTGACACCATAAATGGAAAACCAAAGAGGTTTGGACTGCATTTGAGGTCTCCTGCTGCCCGTCCTGAAATTTTGCGACCATTCTAGCATTAGAGGGTCAAGACCTTTTCCCAAGCTCCTCGTACCTTCTAGGTGAATCCCCTGCTACCTGTGAGGCTCCATCTGCTGCCGGTCGCCTGTCTTCCTGCCCCAATCATGTGGGGGGCCTAGGACGACGATCCTAGTGGGGGTGTAATCAGGAAGTTTGGGGCCGAGGCATCCGCCAACATTTTTCTACCTGCCTGCTGCTGGCGTTACACTCGCTGCGGCAGCGGCTGCTTCCATGGACTGCAGAGGAAACCTTGCGGTACTATCCGGGGCAGGAGTACTGCCCAAATATCCAGGACTCCCCCGCTGAGCGATTGGAGGTGAGACGCACCCTTCCCCCCCATGCCATCTTGCTGGAGATGCCTGGGATTCCCTCCTCAGGTCAGTTAGGATGCTGTATTGTCCCTGCATGTGTCTCCTGTCTGCCTCAGGGCTGGGTACTCACTGAGGGAACTGCTAGGGCTGCTACTTCATCTCCTACATTTCTGCCTTCTGCTCAGGAGGCAAGGAGTGACTGCCCTGGTGCTGGAGCTGGGCCCTATTTTCCCTCTGGATCCGTGTTGTGCTAGCCCCCCAGGAAATTGCTTCCCTCCTCCTGTGCTACTCCTCTTGGAAGCAAATTGGGGAGGGCTGCTGTGAGGCTTTTATGCTTTTCCTTCTGTTACTGCCATTCCCATGCCATCAGGCTCCTTAGTATTCCCAATGTCAGGGGCAAGCTTTACTTTATTGTATTCTATATTATCGGGTGATCACCAGCTCTGCTTAAGTCCACATCAGGATGAACAGTTGCCCCACACAACACTTGTCTGCATTCTACACAGCAATTATATGGGTGGAGCTAAGAAGCGATGCACTGGGCCACTGAGTTGCAGCATCCAGACTGTGGGTAACCCACCTAACTGGGACACTACCTTCTCTAATCCTGACATGGCTGCTATAATGGCAGCAATTATCAGTTGTCAAAGTGTTCTCACTGGCAAATTCGATACCCTTGAAGAAGAGCTAACTATTTTAAACATGACCTTAATAAAATGAAGGATAGAGTGGGTGAATCTGAAAATTGGGGAGGCTGAAGATAACAAATAATCCACGGTCATGGACGTGTCCACTCTTTACGCGCCAGGTAAAAATCTTTGCAAGTAAATCAGAGGATGCAGAGAATCGTAATTATCGCAACAATATCAGGATCTTAGGCCTACTGGAAAAATCAGAAGGAGACTCCCCCGAATCCTTTGCTGAATCATTAATTAAAGACGCTCTTTCTCTGACTAATCTCTGACCTTCATTGTGATAGAAAGGGCACAAGGGATCCTGATGCGGCCTCTCCCCCCTCGGGCCCATCCTCATGCTTTTATCATGTGCCTCATGAACTACAGAGATTGTGACGCTATCCTGGCAGTTGCATTGTTTAGTGGCGTCAGACTGTCTTTTCTCCCAGATTTCACCTCAGACGTACAGAAGCAACCCTGTTTATTTAACGAGGTAAGGGCGTCAGAAGAACATACGATATGCTATGTTGTTTTCCCGCCAAGCTGGAAGTTTGGATGGATCATCTACAAGGTTTTTTACTTCAGCAGGGGAGGCCAGCAACTGGTTTGACTGTCTTCCTAGGACATAAAGGTGGGCCGTTCTCTTGCCACCTATCCTGATGCATATGGATTCACATGAGCCTACTGCCTTGTTCAATGCATATCTCTCCAAAGCATATCCGTTGTCCCCACTGTTGTTTGCTCTTGCTATGGAACCACTGGCTTCACTCATTAGGAAGTCTCCCTTGGGCTGGCATCTTGGGCAAGTGATGGAAACAGTTTCCATTTATGCTGATGATACCTTAGTATATCTAGTGGATGCCATGGGCTCAATAGGAGCGCTACTGGAAATAATTAAATGCTTCACACCTTGCTCGGGGCTTAGAGTAAATTGGGAGAAATCTATCTTATACATAGTTGATCAGCCAGAGTCTATGCTGATCTTGCAAAAATCATCCATACAAGTGGTGGATCAATTTAAATATTTAGGCATAGTTATTCACAAGCATCCTGCAAGGTTTCTGGACCTTAATATTCACCCCATGGTCACAAAATTTAAGACCAAAACAGCCCGATGGTTTGTTGGTCATAGGGCGAATCAATATTTTCAAAATGGTGTTCTTACCTATGTTTCTGTATATTTACCAAGCCTCCCCAGTAGTCTTGCCGTCCTCACACTTAGCAGACATCCAGTCAAAAAAAGAATGTTTAGTAAATTGCATTCCTTCTTATGATCAGTGGCAGAAGCAGTTTGAAAGAGGTTATCCCCATGCAGATGTCATGGAATGGTATAAAGATTATTCACTCTTGAAATACAAGGGCGGCCATCTTGCCACACACCTGGTAGTCCTGCTTACACATGAGAATTAGGGGAGTGCTGTGCCTGCAGCAATTCACACCAAATGTAGAAAGATATGCCTCAGAAACAGAAACTATTACAATGTATCTCTATGGTGGCTGCTGCAAAAACACTCAGTCAGGGGATCCAATGTATACAATGTATTTTATTCAATGATGAATCATTACAGCTGATGGCTTACTACTTCTGGTTAGAAAAAGAAGATGCACACAGCTATGAGGCTATGTTGACTGAGAGACTTTTTTTCAGAATCAGCTTCTTAATGTGTGTGGCAAGATGGCTGCCATACATGTTTAAGAGTGCAGAATCTGCCTGCTATTCCAAACGTTTGCATGGTGTTAATACTTCTTAATAAACGTATGTCACATTGCCACAGATGGGCTTTAGTGGAGCAATTTACTAAGCTTTGATTTTTTGACTGTAGGTCAATTCTGTTTAGTTTTATTTGGAGTAACCCTCCCCCAGGATGATTAGATTTATCCTCTTACCTGGCAGGTAAGAGGGGAGTCTTGTGCCCTCTTGTGCACATTCTGTTCTGAAGTCTGAAGTAGACTTTCCCTTTAAAATGTTCAGTTCAGGTAGGTATTGTAAAGAGTCCCTCCCTCCCACAGCTTTGCACTTTCATTTTCATCATCTAGAGCTTTTGTACTATGACCATGTGATTATAATTAACCTTAATTGCAGTAACTTTATAGTGAGTACTCGTTAGACCTTGTGATACATTTGAAAAAGGGACGCGGTCGCGCACGAAACGCGTTTGATTTTATCCCTGCATTTGCACTGATGGGCTGCTTTTAACGATTTTTGATAATAAACGGATGTTTTATGGGAGTGCAGACTGGCTTCATTATTTTTCGGATTTATCATGGTTGTGGACTAACCAGGTCGGGCACCCGATTTCTTACTATCTGTTACAGCTGGAGAGTGAGTCTTCCCATTTATTTGTATTCAGTGTCTTTATCTTGCTCTCGCTGGTCATTCCATTATGGCATTTATACAGCAGCCTGCTTCTGCAAGGATACGACACAAGATCTGCTTTTGGATTCTATGACTGATGCGGAAAGGACAGAGTTCCTAGATAAAATGTTTGATCAAACAGGTGAGACCACTCAATTGTCTACCGATTTGAAGGTCCTTCTGAGGCAACATGAAGATTTATTAATTAAAAAAGTAAAGATGTGGTGGGATGTAAACACCTTAAAAAGGTATGTGCGGGAAAAAATTATCCCACGTGGATTGCGGATAAAAAAGTTTTGCACTCACACATTTGCTCACACATTTCAACAGGAATGGAATGATATTCTTACAAACTTATCTATAGCATTGATGTCCCGTATTATCAAATATGAGGAGTAACGTCTTAAAGAGACCTTTGATCAGATTCAATACACCACACAGGCTTTGGAACAATTTAAAACCAAGGATACCTATGCACCAATGTATGACCGAATGATGACATCCGTACGCAAATTGGAGTCTATTGTGATGGAAACCAAGCAGAAAAAATATTTTTAGATTTAGAGGATTACAAAACTGGTCAGAATTATGTGTGGAAAAAGTAGGATCATTTTGGGAAAGACGATTAAAATCAATATTGAAATCTCCATCTAGAGTCAAAACAGTATCATTTTCAACGTCAGAATCCTCCTCTGATGAGGATTTAGATAATTTATACAGTCCCCAGATAGAAATGGGGCCGATGGCTCAGACCTCTGCCAGTAAAGGGAAACGATCCTCTAAACAATCAAAATCACGTTTTTTAGAGAATCAACCCCGGAACCTGAATACAACAGGCGGAACAGGCGACCGAGGAGGTCCCAATCCAAAAGGAGGAGTCGAACAACCCCGATATCCCCTCAGGAGGAAACAAAGATAAGGAATGTGGTTAATCTCTCTGGCAAAGATCTTACAAAGAGTCAGTTGTCCCTCTTGAGTAAAGGTTTATCTTTTTGTCCAGATGTCAGGTTTGACCTACTTGGAACTATCTTAGATGTTAATAAATTTGTAAGGAGACTGACATTAAAGAGACACTTTTTTGCTGAAGAGCATCAAGGAGACCTTAACTGCGATATATCAGTTGACAGCCATGATTCTGATTCTACAATACAATCCTTTGATTTTAAGGACTTTTGCATTAATCAGGACTTGGAGGCTCTTTCAATTGAAGCATCTGGAAGCTCGGATTTTCGGTCTGTTTTGCCCCCAAAAAGATTTAATATGTCTAATTCAACCTTTTACCCTGTTAATTCCCAGGTAGAAGCTTTGGATACCTTTCAGGACCTGGTGGAAAAAGATCTGGTGCAACTAAGGCCCTTATTTAACAAGGGATAGCGCCAGGTAGCGAATGGTGAGCGAACGGTAATGACGCTCACCGCCACAAGAACGCCGGCTCCCCTCCGCAATCACACATTTATCAAGCCGATCCTGCTTAGCGACTGACAGAGCGCCAGATAGCGAATCATTCATCATTATTCCAGCCTCACCCCACAACTCCAGCGAGCGACCTTGAACAGCGACAGGTCTGACCTCTCGCTACCTGGTGCTCTCCAATGCATTTCAATGGAGCAATCTTTAAATATTCTTAATTAATTGCTATTAATGTTTTTTTTTTTTTTTTTTTTAAATGTCAAAAATTCTGTGACCACTTCTGCAATGTTAGATATTTTTTTTAAGGTAAAAAAAAAAAAAAAAAAAAAATTGTGCAGAATTGATATTACAGGTCTGATATTAATGTATTCATATTGCAAAATATTTTGAAAAACATGTTTTTTATTTTTTTTTTTAAATATGGTTGTTTGGGGGTTAAAAAACTACTTTTAACCCATCGCCGCCAGCGCTCTGGGGTTTAAACAAGCATTTCACAGCGCGAGAATTTATTGAGCGTGATTTGTTAATGAATATGCTGGGAGCCGTTCGCTATGGCCATTCGCTGTCATGCGCTCCCATACAGCGCGGAACCTGTCAAACAGCGACTCCTAACCCCGTATTCAACATTACCGCACACCGACGGGGTCGCTGTCAACAGCCGAACAACAGCCAAGCACAGCGAATACTAGCGTGCGCTGTGAAAATAACGCTACTGTCGCTCATCTGTCGCTACCTGCCGCTATTAATGAATCGGCCTCCTCGTTTTAGTCTCCCCTGCAGAACATACCCCAATTTAACTAGATCAGAAAGGGAGGGATTGAAGTCTCTGCGGGAAGACAATAGCATAGTAATCCGCCAGGCGGATAAAGGAGGGGCGGTTGTGGTATTGGATGCACAGATGTATAGACAAGAGGCGCTGCGACAACATTCAGATATTAAGACATATGTGAAATTAGTGAAAGATCCCACTCAGAAATTAAAAATAAAATTGTTGAAATTATTGGAGGAGGAACATTCCTTGGGGGTGTTGTCCCCCAAACTTGTAGAATATTTGTATGAAGAACATGCAGTAGTCCCTATTTTTCACCATTTACCCAAGATCCACAAGGGGGACAACCCGCCCAAGGGCAGACCTATTTTAGCCGGGATTGGGGGCCTCCATGAATGTTTAGGCCAGTGGCTGGATCAACAATTACAGCCACTAGTTCAGAAGCTACCAGCCCTCCTGGTGGATACCAGCCACCTATTGCGTGAGTTAGGGAATTTGAGTTGGCCTCAGGGGGCCCTCTGGTGTACCCTAGACGTCACCTCTCTTTACTCTTCCATTCCCCACAAGGGTGCACTAGAGGCATTAGAATTTCATCTGCGACGCTTCAAAAAATTTCATTTTGATGGTGACCGATAGGGATGAGCGAATCGATCCGGACGAACCCGGATTCGTTCCGAATTTCATGAAAAATTCGATTCTGAACGAATCCGAATTTCCCCGCGATTCGATCGATCGAAGTTTTCCTTTAAACTCCATTTATTTCAATTACAGGCATTGTAAAATGGTGGATGGACATGTCCGGACATATCCCCTGGGGCAAGTTATCATGGGAAGGTCACATGCAGCCTATCAGCAGCCAGGAACACAGCGCTATATAAAGCGGGGGCCATCTTGCTTGTGCGCATTTCAGACTTGCATTCGTGAGAGAAAGGTGGCTGCTGCAGCTAGGGAGAGAGAGTTAGCGATAGGTAGGGAGATTTACAGATAGGTAGGGAGATTTACAGATAGGTAAAGAGAGAGACAGATAGTTAGGGAGATTTAGAGTGGTAGACAGAGCTAGGCAAAGATAGTTTTAAAACCGGAACAATCCAGCAGCATACAAGTCACATTGACAGGGTGCCTAGTGCTGGCTATGATTCATATTTCATAATTACTGGGTTACTGTTAATATATTTGGTTTGGTTTAAATACAGCTGCACACTGTGCATGCAATGCACAAGCTATTTAACCCTTTCTGCTATTTAGCCCTGAACGCTATTTTAACCCTATCTGTTAAATACAGCTGCACACTGTGCATGCAATGCACATGCTATTTAACCCTTTCTGCTATTTAGGCCTGAATTCTATTTTAACCCTATCTGTTAAACAAAAGCATTTCTCATACTTGGATTAGTGTTAAAATGTTCTGTTCAGCTTAAAATATACCAGGCCACACGGGCATCCCAAGGCACATGCTATTTAACCCTATCTGTTAAGCAAAAGCATTTCTCATACTTGGATTATTGTTACTTTTTGTTCAGCTTAAAATATACCAGGCCACACGGGCATCCAAAGGCACATGCTATTTTAACCCTATCTGTTATGCAAAAGCATTTCTCATACTTGGATTATTGTTACTTTTTGGTCAGCTTAAAATATACCAGGCTACACGGGCATCCCAAGGCACATGCTATTTTAACCCTATCTGTTATGCAAAAGCATTTCTCATACTTGGATTATTGTTACTTTTTGGTCAGCTTAAAATATACCAGGCCATACGGGCATCCCAAGGCACATACTATTTTAACCCTATCTGTTATACAACATAAGCGTTGATCAGCATCAGCTGCTTTATTAAGCTACTTCAGTTTGCACTTGTTTTTGACTGCTTTTAATAAACCAGGCCGCAGGGCACCCCAAAGCTGCACCTTGAACCCTATCTGTTATACAACATAAGCGTTGATCAACATCAGCTGCTTTATTAAGCTACTTCAGTTTGCACTTGTTTTTGACTGCTTTTAATAAACCAGGCCGCAGGGCACCCCAAAGCTGCACCTTGCACCCTATGTGGTATACAACATAAGCGTTGATCAGCATCAGCTGCTTTATTAAGCTACTTCTGTTTGCACTTCCTTTTTGACTGCTTTCAATAAACCAGGCCGCAGGGCACCCCAAAGCTGCACCTTGCACCCTATCTGTTATACAACATAAGCGTTGATCAGCATCAGCTGCTTTATTAAGCTACTTCAGTTTGCACTTGTTTTTGACTGCTTTTAATAAACCAGGCCACAGGGCACCCCAAAGCTGCACCTTGCACCCTATCTGGTATACAACATAAGCGTTGATCAGCATCAGCTGCTTTATTAAGCTACTTCAGTTAGCACTTCCTTTTTGACTGCTTTCAATAAACCAGGCCGCAGGGCACCCCAAAGCTGCACCTTGCACCCTATCTGTTATACAACATAAGCGTTGATCAGCATTAGCTGCTTTATTAAGCTACTTCAGTTTGCACTTGTTTTTGACTGCTTTTAATAAACCAGGCCGCAGGGCACCCCGAAGCTGCACCTTGCACCCTATCTGTTATACAACATAAGCGTTGATCAGCATCAGCTGCTTTATTAAGCTACTTCAGTTTGCACTTCCTTTTTGACTGTTTTCAATTAACCAGGCCGCAGGGCACCCCAAAGCTGCACCTTGCACCCTATCTGTTTATACTAAATAAGCAAATACATAAAAATGTCAGGCAGACAAGTGCCAGGATGTTCAAAGAGGAGTGGCAGAGGCCAAGATTCAGCAGGCAGAGGTCGCAGCAGACTGGGGCGAGTGGTAGCAGGAGTCACGGTGAGATACCTGATCTGCCAGTATCTGCTAGCGGTCGTGTCTCCACGAGTAACGCATCTGCCGTGGTAGATTGGTTAACGCGCTCATCAACATCATCACAAGTTACGTCTGAGACCCCAGTCTAGGGTCGGTAGGTTCCTCTGACACAACCCTGAGTTGGCATGCCCCGAGAGCAGTCCCTGTCCTCCCATTGCCTCTGTCCTACGGCCTTCCCTTCCCCAGCGACGTATCCTATGCTTTGGGTTCAGCTCCACTCTTTAGTGAGGAGGACGATCAGATAGAGGACAGTCAGCAGCCAGGGTGTGATTCATCCAATTTTTGGGCTCCTGAAGCCAACTCCAGTGTCTCTTTAAAGTAATGTTCGGGCTCCTGCTGCTGCTGCTGCTTGCAACTCTAGGGTGTGATTCATCCAATTTTTGGGCTCCTGCTGCCAACTCCAGTGTCTCTTTAAAGTAATGTTTGGGCTGCTGCTGCTGCTGCTTGCAAATCCAGGGTGTGATTCATCCAACTTTTGGGCTCCTGCTGCCAACTCCAGTGTCTCTTTAAAGTAATGTTCGGGCTCCTGCTGCTGCTTGCAACTCCAGGGTGTGATTCATCCAATTTTTGGGCTTCTGCTGCCAACTCCAGTGTCTCTTTAAAGTAATGTTTGGGCTCCTGCTGCTGCTGCTTGCAACTCCAGGGTGTGATTCATCCAATTTTTGGGCTCCTAGTGTCTCTTTAAAGTAATGTTTGGGCTGCTGCTTCTGCTGCTTGCAACTCCAGGGTGTGATTCATCCAATTTTTGGGCTCCTGAAGCCAACTCCAGTGTCTCTTTAAAGTAATGTTTGGGCTGCTGCTGCTGCTGCTGCTGCTTGCAACTCCAGGGTGTAATTCATCCAATTTTTGGGCTCCTGCTGCCAACTCCAGTGTTTCTTTAAAGTAATGTTTGGGCTCCTGCTGCTGCTGCTTGCAACTCCAGGGTGTGATTCATCCAATTTTTGGGCTCCTGCTGCCAACTCCATTGTCTCTCTCAGCCAATTTTTGGCCTCCTGCTGCTGCTGCTGCCAACTCCAGGGTGTCTTTCAAGCAATGTTTGGGCTCCTGCTTATGCTGCTGCCAACTCCAGGGTGTGCCTTCCAGCTAATGTATGTGCTCCTGCTGCTGCCAACTTCAGGGTGCCTTTCAGCCAATTTCTAGGTTCCTGCTGCTGCTGCTGCCAACTCCAGGGTGTGTCAGTCAATTTTTGGGCTCCTGCTGCCAACTCCAGTGTCTCTTTCAAGCTATGCTTGGGCTGCTGCTGCTGCTGCTTGCAACTCCAGGGTGTGATTCATCCAATTTTTGGGCTCCTGCTGCCAACTCCAGTGTCTCTTTCAAGCTATGTTTGGGCTGCTGCTGCTGCTGCTTGCAGCTCCAGGGTTTGATTCATCCAATTTTTGGGCTCCTGCTGCCAACTCCAGTGTTTCTTTAAAGTAATGTTTGGGCTCCTGCTGCTGCTGCTTGCAACTCCAGGGTGTGATTCATCCAATTTTTGAGCTCCTGAAGCCAACTCCAGTGTCTCTTTAAAGTAATGTTTGGGCTCCTGCTGCTGCTGCTGCTTGCAACTCCAGGATGTGATTCATCCAATTTTTGGGCTCCTGAAGCCAACTCCAGTGTCTCTTTAAAGTAATGTTTGGGCTGCTGCTGCTGCTGCTTGCAACTCCGGGGTGTGATTCATCCAATTTTTGGGCTCCTTCTGCCAACTCCAGTGTCTCTTTCAGCCAATGTTGGGCTCCTGCTGCTGCTTGCAACTCCAGGGTGTGATTCATCCAATTTTTGGGCTCCTGCTGCCAACTCCAGTGTCTCTTTCAGCCAATGTTGGGCTCCTGCTGCTGCTTGCAACTCCAGGGTGTGATTCATCCAATTTTTGGGCTCCTGCTGCCAACTCCAGTGTCTCTTTCAGCCAATGTTGGGCTCCTGCTGCTGCTTGCAACTCCAGGGTGTGATTCATCCAATTTTTGGGCTCCTGCTGCCAACTCCAGTGTCTCTTTCAAGCTATGTTTGGGTTCCTGCTGCTGCTGCTTGCAACTCCAGGGTGTCATTCAGCCAATTTTTGGGCTCCTGCTGCCAACTCCAGGGTGTGTTTTTCAGGCAATTTAGGGGCCCCTCATAGTGATGCCACCTCAACTCTCTGTAATTGTGCAGCTCTGCGATTCTAATAGCGATGCCTCTGATCTGCATGCCCTAATTATTTACAGTATTATTTCAGTAACCCAGCATGCATCCTATGCGTGTTACAGCAAGGCAGAATGGTTTACAACCCTATTGAGGCTCTAGGAAGCTCAGAAATAGCCATTTTTAATAGCGATTCGTCGCAAATAAATTTGGGTCGAATCGATTTTTGTCGGAAAATTCGGCGAATCAGTCTAATCGAATTTTTCAAAAGTTCGCTCATCTTTAGTGACCGATTATCTATTAAAACACAATTATTACATGTTTGACGGGTCCTTCTTTCTCCAGAAGTGTGGTGCCTCGATGGGTGCACCCTTTTCCCCATCACTCGCAAATTATTTGTGGGTTGGTGGGAGGGACAGCATATTTTTGGAGCAGAGAACCCATATCGAGATTGTATCTATGTATTTTCGATATTTTTTGATATATAGATGATCTGATGGTGATCTGGGTTGCCACTGAGACTTCTCTTCTATCCTTTGTGGATTATTGTAACAACAATCAGGTTAATTTACAGTTTACAGTCCACTTCAATGCCACTCTGATAGAGTATTTAGATCTAAGACTTTCAGTGGGGGGGTGGCACTACAATTGTATCAGACATGTTCAGAAAGTCCACAGCGGGCAA
This sequence comes from Gastrophryne carolinensis, assembly GCA_027917425.1. Taxonomy (NCBI): domain Eukaryota; kingdom Metazoa; phylum Chordata; class Amphibia; order Anura; family Microhylidae; genus Gastrophryne; species Gastrophryne carolinensis. The sequence continues at coordinate 223,798,761 of CM051234.1, forward strand.
CTGCATTTTACGGGCAAACAGTTGCCATCCCTTCCAGACCATTAAGGCTATTCCTCTAGGGGAGATGCTTCGGGCCCGAAAAAATTGGTCACAACAGGAGGACTCAATCAATCAATTAGATTGTATCTCAAATCGATTATGTGAGCGTGGATATCCCTCCTGGATGTTGAAACGGGCCAGGAATATAGCATCTAACAGACAGAGGGAGGATACGTATAGAAAGAGAATTGGGCAGAGGAGATCAAAAAATGAGGACAGTATACCCCAATTTACCACCCCCTTCTCCATAGATTTCCCAGAGGTACGCAGGAATATTTTGAAGTATATTGCAGTGTTATCGGTATAATATCGGGGGGGTGCGTGTGGTCAGTAAGAGAGCCCCAAACCTGGGGTCTATCCTGTCCCCGAGCCTTTTCCTATCCCCGAGTTGTAGGGAGGGAAATTGGCTGGCCACCAAGGGTTTTTTCCCATGTGGAGGGCCCAGGTGCGCAATGTTCCCCTTTGTAGATAAGGGCCCTCGAATATTGTCATATTCAGACAATCATAGTTTTGAGCTTGGTGACCTAATGAATTGTAACACGGGGAGCGTTGAGTATGTAATTTCATGTAAATCATGCAAGGTCCAATATGTGGGGTGCACGACCCGCCCACTAGAAAGGAGGTTTGCTGAACACCTGTATGGGGTTAAATCGGGGGACCTTTCAAGACGCTCAAATGTGGTGAGACATCTCTTAGAACACCATGGAGGGGAAACTGACAGCATTATAGTGAAAGCGGTCCAGAGAATTTCTTTGGGACCCAGAGGTGGCGATTTACATCTGCTTTTACTGAAAGCAGAGGCCAAATGGATCGTTAAAATGAAAAGCAGGCTTCCTGTAGGTCTGAATTCAAGGTGGGATATCTCTTTGATTACAGAATCCTAGTTTATTGATTAATAGTCACCCCTAATAATATACTTACTGCATGCATTTATCACAGTTATTATGTACTCTTATGAGTGCCATTGTTTATACACTATTTATATATTTTTTAATTATATTATCTTATGGTATTTAGGTGTATACATTTGGGTGAATTCATGTTTCTACATGCTTTTGTACGCTTGTTCAATATGGTATATGTGTACATATAATTAAGTACTAATGCAGAGCATGAAGGACTATTATCCAGTTGACTTGAGTTGTTGCACCCAGCCTGACAGGCAGGAAGTTCCAGCATGATTTTCCCTTGAGCACACCTAGCAAGGTGGAAGAGTCCCTCCCACAGCTTTGCACTTTCATTTTTATCATCTAGTGCCTGCTTTCAAGGGATAGTGCTGTTTTTTTTCCCCCCTTCCTTGCTTGTGATGTCAGGTGCAGCACGGCAGGTGAGTGGCAATATTCTTACATGCTTTTGTACTATGACCATGTGATTATAATTAACCTTAATTGCAGTAACTTTATAGTGAGTACTTGTTAGACCTTGTGATACATTTGAAAAAGGGACGCGGTCGCGCCCGAAACGCGTTTGATTTTATCCCTGCATTTGCACTGATGGGTTGCTTTTAACGATTTTTGATAATAAATGGATGTTTTATGGGAGTGCAGACCGGCATCATTATTTTTCAGATTTATCATGGTTGTGGACTAACCAGGTCGGGCACCCGATTTCCTACTATCTGCTACAGCTGGAGAGTGAGTCTTCCCATTTATTTATATTGTAAATAGATATACTGTAGGTAATTTGCTTAACATTAATCACATCTACTGTTACGCCACTAATTTTTTCATTTTTCAGAATGTCATTACCTTTTTCTCTTTTTTTTCTGATTTATCAAACTCAAAGCATACAATTTTCTGTATTACTCAGAATACCAAGAAACAAAAGTTTCTAGTATCAAAGGCATCATAATATAATCTGTGTCACCTTTCATTTTTTAGTAGGCTTTGGGACCATATTTTACAAACATTGTATTTCTTTTTTTTCTATTGGGTTTGAATTGTATGCTTGTAATTACCTGTGCTGAGAGTTCAGGAAAGTAATTGGATGTTTGTTTCCAGTTTGATTAAAAGACACTTTGGAAACTGTTTTGAAAACAGCTACACAACAAGCTGCAGTTACCAACCCAGCTAGAAAAGTTGATTTATTTTTAGAATCTACCCATGAATTCATTGGTTTAGTAATTTTTGTATACCTAAGTATAAGCCTGATTCATAGCCTGGATGTGAATGCTTGTCTTTTCACAGGTTGAACTCATAAACCAGGAATTTGGGAACGCCTGCATGGTTCCCAGCGTCCCATTTTTCCACAAGCATTTACGTTTTGGGCTGGCGAACACATCTCGGTAGGTGAGCTCTTGCATATTTTGACCTGCCTGCTGCCACGGTGTCCATCCATCTCGTTGTTCATTGTCTTTGTCACTGTCATTGTCACTGGCCTTCCGGAATATATCAAGGTTTTTTTGTTTTTATTTAGGGTAAAGTTCTCTGGCTCCCACGTTGTGTTACTTACCTTTCCCCCTTATTTCCATTAGGGTCATCCCTCTTTAGTGTGCATGTATGTAGTGTAACTTATCTTTCCGGCTTGGTTCCATTAGGGTCATCCCCTGTAGTGTGCATGTATATAGTGTGACTTAACTTAACCACTTGGTTCCATTTGGGGCACCAACTGTAGTGTGCATGTATGTAGTGTGACTTAACTTAACCCCTTGGTTCCATTAGGGGCATCCTCTCTAGTGTGCAGGGGCATCCCCTGTAGTGTGCATGTATGTAATGTGACTTACCTTCTCAAAGTTCTTTCATTTCATTGCATTCCCCCCTCCCCCCACTATTACTCACCTTTTTTGGTGTTTGGAGTCCACCCCTTATTTTCAGACATTACCCACCCCCTGCTAGAGCTGCTATACCCTGCTTGAAGGATGTAGTTTTAAGAAAGGACACCACTCAGCATATAACTCGTTGATATTTTTTTGTTATTGAAATGTTTGTTTTTATTTTTATAACTGTTTTTGCTTTAAACCGATAAAAATGTATTTTTTTGAAATATAAAATGTATTTAAAAGTAACTTTTTGGGGTAGACCAACATGGCACCTGTAAAAACAAAAGAACTCCATGTTAACACCTTTGTGCATATGTGCCTGTTGATGCCCCCCCCCAAAAGCTCACTACTAACCACAACACTGTTCTTTGCCCTTTTACGGGGCCATCCTCTGCCTCGGCGCCATCCATTTGCCTAGGTCTGGAATGAAATGCCAACAGAGGTTACAAGTGTGAACATGTTTTATTTGTGTTCTGCTTGTGTAGTGGTCTGCTTGACCTGGTTTTCACCCACCTGATTCATGCGTCGTACTAGTCTTGGGTGGCCACATCGCGGCATATTCACCCTCGGATGAATCTATAGGAAAAGAGAAGCACAAGACACCGGCACTCAGCACACCTGTCATTTTTTAATCCCTTCCCCATTTCTGTGTGTTTGTTTTTTTTGGCCTGCTTTGTGTCTGGGTGTAAGCCGTCATCCTCTGCCTGCTCAGATGGGCTCCCACGCCCTCTGCCAACGTCCTTTTTTCATGGGTGTTGGGCTTGAAGTCCTACTGGTCTGTTATGAAAGTCTGCAAAGACAAAAGGCATTTACAATGTTTGTTTCTGTCTTCCGTGCCTTGGCCTAGTTGAGGTCCACATGCACACACCTTCCACTTTAGGCCTCTTACACTACAACCACGAAGTGCATAAGCATTAAGGCCAAACGGCGCAACAACCTCTCCCCTCCACAGTACTGGTGGATAGGAGTCACGGTTGCACTTAGGCCAAGGGGCGCATCCAGCTCTCCCCTCCACTAGTACTGTCAGATTGTAATGTCTGTGGTCTCTATTAGAGATGAGCAAACTTTTGAAAAATTCGATTCGCCAAATTTTCCGGTAAAAATCGGTTCGGTCCGAATTTATTTGCGACGAAACGCTATTAAAAATGGCTATTTCTGGGCATCCCAGAGCCTCCATAGGGTTGCAGAACGTTTTACTTGGCTGTAACATGCATAGGATGCATGCTGGGTTAGTGAAATACTATTGTAAAGAAGTATAACATGCAGATCAGAGGCGTCGCTATTACATTCGCTGTTGCAGAGCGGCACAATTACAGAGCCTTGAGGTGGCATCAGCATGATGAGCCCATATATTGCCTGAAAGACACACTCTGGAGTTGGCAGCAGCATAGGGAGCTCATATATTGCCTGAAAGACACACCCAGGAGTTGGCAGCAGCATTAGGAGCCCATATATTGCCTGAAAGACACACTCTGGACTTGGCAGCAGCATAGGGAGCTCATATATTGCCTGAAAGACACACTTAGGAGTTGGCAGCAGCATTGGGAGCCCATATATTGCCTGAAAGACAAACCCAGGAGATGGCAGCAGCATAGGGAGCTTATATATTGCTTGAAAGACACACTCTGGAGTTGGCAGCAGCATTAGGAGCCCATATATTGCCTGAAAGACACCCCCAGGAGTTGGCAGCAGCATTAGGAGCCCATATATTGCCTGAAAGACACACTCTGGACTTAGCAGCAGCATAGGGAGCTCATATATTGCCTGAAAAACACATTGGAGTTGGCAGCAGCATAGGGAGCTCATATATTGCCTGAAAAACACATTGGACCTGGCAGCAGCATAGGGAGCTCATATATTGCCTGAAAGACACACCCAGGAGTTGGCAGCAGAAGCAGCAGTATTAGGAGCCCATACATTGCCTGAAAAACAAATTGGAGTTGGCAGCAGAATAAGGAGCTCAAATATTGCCCGAAAGACACAACCAGGAGTTGGCAGCAGCGTAGGGAGCTTATATATTGCCTGAAAGACACACCCAGGAGTTGGCAGCAGCATAGGGAGCCCATATATTGCCTGAAAGACACACCCAGAAGTAGGCAGCAGCATAGGGAGCTCATATATTGCCTGAAAGACACATTGGAGTTGGCAGCAGCATTAGGAGCCCACATATTGCCTGAAAAAAACATTGGAGTTGGCAGCAGCATTGGGAGCCCATATATTGCCTAAATAACACACCCAGGAGTTGGCAGCAGCATAGGGAGCTCATATATTGCCTGAAAGACACATTGGAGTTGGCAGCAGCATTAGGAGCCCACATATTGCCTGAAAAATACATTGGAGTTGGAAGCAGTATTGGGAGCCCATATATTGCCTGAAAGACACACCCAGGAGTTGGCAGGAGCATGGGGAGCCCATATATTGCCTGAAAGACACATTGGAGTAGGCAGCAGCATAGGACGCCCATATATTGCCTGAACAACACATTGGAGTTGGCAGCAGCATAAGGAGCTCATATATTGCCTGAAAGACACACCCAGGAGTTGGCAGAAGCAGCAGCAGCATTAGAAGCCCATATATTGCCTGAAAGACACACTCTGGACTTGGCAGCAGCATTAGGAGCCCATATATTGCCTGAAAAACACATTGGAGTTGGCAGCAGCATAGGGAGCTCATATATTGCCTGAAAAACACATTGGACTTGGCAGCAGCATAGGGAGCTCATATACTGCCCGAAAGACACACCCATGAGTTGGCAGCAACATAAGGAGCTCATATACTGCCTGAAAGACACACCCAGGAGTTGGCAGCAGCAGCAGCAGCAGCATTAGAAGCCCATATCTTGCCTGAAAGACACACTCTGGACTTGGCAGTGGCATAGGGAGCACATATATTGCCTGAAAAAAACATTGGAGTTGGCAGCAGCATAGGGAGCTCATATATTGCCTGAAAAACACATTGGACCTGGCAGCAGCATAGGGAGCTCATATGTTGCCTGAAAGACACACCCAGGAGTTGGCAGCAGAAGCAGCAGTATTAGGAGCCCATACATTGCCTGAAAAACAAATTGGAGTTGGCAGCAGAATAAGGAGCTCAAATATTGCCCGAAAGACACAACCAGGAGTTGGCAGCAGCGTAGGGAGCTTATATATTGCCTGAAAGACACACCCAGGAGTTGGCAGCAGCATAGGGAGCTCATATATTGCCTGAAAGACACACTCTGGATTTGGCAGCAGCATAGGGAGCCCGTATAATGCCTGAAAAACACATTGGAGTTGGCAGCAGCATAGGGAGCCCATATATTGCCTGAAAAACACATTGGACTTGGCAACAGCATAAGGAGCTCATATATTGCCTGAAAGACACACCCAGGAGTTGGCAGCAGCAGCAGCAGCATTAGGAGCCCATATATTGCCTGAAAAACACATTGGAGTTGGCAGCAGCATAGGGAGCTCATATATTGCCTGAAAGACACACCCAGGAGTTGGCAGCAGCATAGGGAGCCCATATATTGCCTGAAAGACACACCCAGAAGTTGGCAGCAGCATAGGGAGCTCATATATTGCCTGAAAGACACATTGGAGTTGGCAGCAGCATTAGGAGCCCACATATTGCCTGAAAAAAACATTGGAGTTGGCAGCAGCATTGGGAGCCCATATATTGCCTGAATGACACACCCAGGAGTTGGCAGCAGCATAGGGAGCTCATATATTGCCTGAAAGACACATTGGAGTTGGCAGCAGCATTAGGAGCCCACATATTGCCTGAAAATACATTGGAGTTGGAAGCAGTATTGGGAGCCCATATATTGCCTGAAAGACACACCCAGGAGTTGGCAGGAGCATGGGGAGCCCATATATTGCCTGAAAGACACATTGGAGTAGGCAGCAGCATAGGACGCCCATATATTGCCTGAACAACACATTGGAGTTGGCAGCAGCATAAGGAGCTCATATATTGCCTGAAAGACACACCCAGGAGTTGGCAGAAGCAGCAGCAGCATTAGAAGCCCATATATTGCCTGAAAGACACACTCTGGACTTGGCAGCAGCATTAGGAGCCCATATATTGCCTGAAAAACACATTGGAGTTGGCAGCAGCATAGGGAGCTCATATATTGCCTGAAAAACACATTGGACTTGGCAGCAGCATAGGGAGCTCATATACTGCCCGAAAGACACACCCATGAGTTGGCAGCAACATAAGGAGCTCATATACTGCCTGAAAGACACACCCAGGAGTTGGCAGCAGCAGCATTGGGAGCCCATATATTGCCTGAAAGACACACTCTGGACTTAGCAGCAGCATAGGGAGCTCATATATTGCCTGAAAGACACACCCAGGAGTTGGCAGTAGCATAGCGAGCTCATATATTGCCTGAAAGACAAATTGGAGTTGGCAGCAGCAGCATTAGGAGCCCATATATTGTCTGAAAGACACACTCTGGACTTGGCAGTAGCATAGGGAGCCCATATATTGCCTGAAAGACACACCCAGGAGTTGGCAGCAGCATTAGGAGCTCATATATTGCCTGAAAGACACATTGGAGTTGGCAGCAGCAGCAGCAATAGGAACCCATATATTGCCTGAAAAACACAATGGAGTTGGCAGCAGCATAGGGAGCTCATATATTGCCTGAAAAACACATTGGACTTGGCAGCAGCACAGGGAGCCCATATATTGCCTGAAAAACACATTGGAGTTGGCGGCAGCATAGGGAGCTCATATATTGCCTGAAAGACACACCCAGGAGTTGGCAGCAGCAGCATTAGGGAGCTTATATATTGCCTGAAAGACAAACCCAGGAGTTGGCAGCAGCAGCATTAGGAGCCCATATATTGCCTGAAAAACACATTGGAGTTGGCAGCAGCATAGGGAGCTTATATATTGCCTGAAAGACACACCCAGGAGTTGGCAGCAGCATAGGGAGCTCATATATTGCCTGAAATATGCACCCAGGAGTTGGCAGCAGCAGCATTAGGAGAAACACTCTGGAGTTGGCAGCACCATAGGGAGCCCATATATTGCCTGAAAAACACATTGGAGTTGGCAGCAGCATAAGGATCTCATATATTGCCTGAAAGACACACCCTGAATTAGGCAGCAGCATAGGGAGCCCATATATTGCCTGAAAGACACACCCAGGAATTGGCAGCAGCAGAAGGAGCTACCATGCATCAGCTACTCGCGTGCATCAGCTATTGGTGGGTGGAAATCCTGGCTGATCCATGCCTGATTCATCTTCAAAAGGTCACATTTTTTGTGGACAGACCAGTTCTCCTTGGCGTCACTATGGCCCCCGCAGCACTAAAGACCAGCTCAGATGGCACACTACTGGCCGGGCAGGACAGCTTTCCCGGGGCAAACTCTGCCAGTTGCGGCCTCAAGTCAAGTTTGGCTGCCCAGAAGTCCAGCGGATCCTCAAGGTGCGTTGGCATGGTCAGACATGACCTGCTGGTTTAGGCCCTGCTCCAGGTCTTCCTGCTGCTCATGAGTAGCCTCACTATGCGGATGCAGAAAGCTACTCATTAGCGACTGAAGACTGAGGCTGCTGCTGATGGAGCTTCTGCTGCTGCTCCTGCCACCCCCACCCCGGCAGCCATGGCAGTGGAAGGTGAGCGCAGAGGTCCCCCCGAGTCAGACCTGCGAGTGTATGGACCATGGCGCAGATAGGCATCGGCCAACTGACTACATAGAATGTCTTTGTAGTAGGTCAGTTTGTCCTCCCTCTCAGCGGGTGTAAAAATGCCCCCATTTTATGCCGGAAGCGAAGGTCCAATAAGGTGGAGAGCCAGTAGTCATCCCGCAGAAAAATGAAGACAATTCTGCGGTCACTACGCAAGCACGTGAGCATGCATCATGCCATTTGTGCAAGTGACTCAGAGGGACTACCTGTCTCCATCTCCACTGCATACTGCCACGGTGTGTCTGGGTCCTCTGTCTCGCCTTCCTCACAACCCTCTAGCTCCACTGGCTGCTCCTGCTCCTCCTCTCCTGTCAGATGACTAGATAAACCGCCTATATCACCAAAACTAAACTGCGCTTCACTGTGCTGCTCCTCCTCCTCTTCCTCAGCTCCCACGGGGTTTATGTGGCCGTGAAATGTATGCGCCATGTCTCCAGTGCCCTGACCAGCCATGGTTTCCAACATGTGTTGTATTACATGAAGCAGAGGAATCACATCCTTCATGCCGTAATCCTGGACGACTGACAAATAAAGTGGCTTCCTCAAAGGGCCTGAGCAAACGGCAGGTGTCACGTATGAGCTGCCACTGGTTCACATTAAAGTTACACAGGGGAGTCCCCCTATCTGCTTGGATCATCAAGAAATCAGTGATGGCTTTTCTCTGTTCGTATAGTCGTTCTAACATATGTATGGTGGAATTCCAACGGGTGGGTACATCGCAAATCATGTTGGGGGATACCGTTCTGATGCTGTAGCTCAAGAAGGGTGTGCTTGGCGGTGTAGGAGTGGCTGAAGTGCATACAAAGTTTCCTTCCCGTTGTTAGGATGTCTTGCAGATGGGGGGAAGACTTCAGAAAACGCTTGACATCTAGGTTGAACACGTGTGCCATACAGGGCACATGGCTCAGGCTTCCTTGTCGCAGCACAGACAAGATGTTACTCCCACTGTCAGTCACCATGGTACCCATTTCCAATTTTCACGGAGTAAGCTATGTTTCTGAAAGGTGCAGAGTCCACCACCTGAAAAGGGAGGGACTGCAGCACCAGCAACTTGGATAGGAGCACATTTAGCTTCTGCGCCGTAGGATGAGTGGGTGCATACTGTTGTCTCTTGAACATGGCTTCGCTGATGGATTGCTGGTGGGATGAGTGACTTTTAGTAAGAGGAGCAGGAGCATCTGGAGCGGCAGAGGATGGGTATGACGCATAGCTACCTTCGGCTGAGGTGCTGGAGCCTTGGCTGGGTGAAATTGGAAGCGGAGTGGCACTGGCTGACGCAGCAGGCTGGACCCCCACTTCGGAGCCTCGGTTCTCCCAGGCCGCTTTATGGTGACGCTGCATGTGTTGCCGCAGGGCCGTGGTACCAACATTGGGGCCCTGGCCACGCTTGACCTTCTGTCTACACATCTTGCATGTGGCCAGGTTACCCTCCTGCGGATGCTTGATGAAAAAGTGCCACACTGCCGAGTAGCTAATTTTCCCTCCAACAGTCCGGGCTCCCGAGTGCGATCGGCTTCATCATCATCCTCATCATCATCGAGTTGTGCCTGCACGTCACTGATGTCCTCCTCGGTTTCCACAAGAGCGTGTGCTGCAGGAGAAAGAACGCCCGCCACACCACCTCCCACGCCAATCTCCTCCTCAGTGTTTGTCTGCCTAGCGGAAGAAGCGGCGGATGTCTCCTCCATTTCTTGGCTGGACAGTAGCTGCTGACTGTCCTCTAACACATCGTCCTCACTGAATAGTGGAGCTGAACCCAAAGCACAAGATACAGCGGCTGGAGGGGGGGCGTAGGACAGAGGCAATGGAAGGACAGGGGCTGCTCCCGGGCCATGCAACTCAGGGTTGTGTCCGAGGAACCTACGGACTGTTGACTGGGGGTGTCAGATGTCACTTGTGATGAGGTCGATGACCGCGTTAACCAATCGATTACGGCAGATGCGTTGCTGGTCGAGACACGACCCCTAGCAGATACCCGGAGATCAGGCCTCTCACCTCGACTCCCGCTGCCACTCGCCCCTAGTGTGCTGTGACCTCTGCCTGATGAATCTAGGCCTCTCCTCGCTGCACATCCTGGCACATCTCTGCCTGACATTTTTACTGCGTTTAGGAGGGGAAAACAATATACTACACTACACCTACAACAGTATTTTTGTAACAGCAGGTGTGTAGAAAAGTTAGATCAAAATAGGCAGACACTGTAGCTAAAAGCTAATGCAAAAAGACACTGTCAGATGGTCTTACACAGGATGCCCCTGGTCAGAGTTACATGCACCACAGGCAGTTTAATAATGTGGTTTTTGTTCAAAATGTAAAAAAGGTAAAGATGCAGGTACTATTAAAAGGTAAGTGCTAGTATTCGGGATGCCCCCCCAGTGAAAGGCAATGGGTGCTTTTTTATACAAAAAGCAAAAGGTTAGTAGGTAGGTACTCTTAAAAGATAAGTGGTAGCACTGCCAATGGCCCCCGGTGAAAGGCAATGGGTGCTTTAAACTTGTAAACCAGACTTTCTTATACAAAAGGAAAAAGTTTAGAAGGCAGGTACTCTTAAAAGATAAGTGCTAGCACTGACAATTGCCCCCGGTGAAAGGCAATGGGTGCTTTAAACTTGTAAACCAGACTTGTTTTATACAAAAGGCAAAAGTTTAGCAGGCAGGTACTCTTAAAAGACACGTGCTAGTGTTTGGGATGCCCCCTGCTCACATACAGAGGTGGCCTCCCTTGATTGTGGAAAAGTGACGTTAATTATAAAATGCAAGCAGTTATTAGACAGGTAGTCTTGAAATATTTATGCTAGTGTTTGGGATGCCCCCTGCTCACATACAGAAGTGGCCTCCCTTGATTGTGGAAAAGTGACGTTAATTATAAAATGCAACCAGTTGGTACACAGGTAGTCTTGAAATATTACTGCTAGTGTTTGGGATGCCCCCTGCTCACATACAGAGGTGGCCTCCCTTGATTGTGGAAAAGTGACATTAATTATAAAATGCAAGCTGTTATTAGACAGGTAGTCTTGAAATATTAATGCTAGTGTTTGGGATGCCCCCTGCTCACATACAGAGGTGGCCTCCCTTGATTAAGGAAAAGTGACTTTGCTTAAAAAATGCAACCAGTTGGTACACAGGTAGTCTCGAAATATTACTGCTAGTGTTTGGGATGCCCCCTGCTCACATACAGAGGTGGCCTCCCTTGATTGTGGAAAAGTGACGTTAATTATAAAATGCAAGCAGTTATTAGACAAGTAGTCTTGAAATATTTATGCTAGTGTTTGGGATGCCCCCTGCTCACATACAAAGGTGGCCTCCCTTGATTGTGGAAAAGTGACGTTAATTATAAAATGCAACCAGTTGGTACACAGGTAGTCTTGAAATATTACTGCTAGTGTTTGGGATGCCCCCTGTTCACATACAGAGGTGGCCTCCCTTGATTGTGGAAAAGTGACGTTAATTATAAAATGCAAGCAGTTATTAGACAGTAGTCTTGAAATATGAATGCTAGTGTTTGGGATGCCCCCTGCTGACATACAGAGGTGGCCTCCGTTGATTAAGGAAAAATGACTTTGCTTATAAAATGCAACCAGTTGATACACAGGTAGTCTTGAAATATTACTGCTAGTGTTTTGGATGCCCCCTGCTCACATACAGAGGTGGCCTCCCTTGATTGTGGAAAAGTGACTTTGCTTATAAAATGCAACCGGTTAGTACACAGGTAGTCTTGAAATATTAATGCTAGTGTTTGGGATGCCCCCTGCTCACATACAGAGGTGGCCTCCCTTGATTGTGGAAAAGTGACGTTAATTATAAAATGCAAGCAGTTATTAGACAGGTAGTCTTGAAATATTAATGCTAGTGTTTGGTATGCCCCCTGCTCACATACAGAGGTGGCCTCCCTTGATTGTGGAAAAGTGACGTTAATTATAAAATGCAAGCAGTTATTAGATAGGTAGTCTTAAAATATTAATGCTAGCACGCTTATTAAAGAATGACACCAGGTAAAGGAAAAGCTAAATAGGCAGGAGTGTTATTAACACTAAATAGGCTTGAAAGCTAATGCAAACAGTTTAAACTGTCCCTGTCTTTTTCTGTCACTGTCACAGGCTCTCTCCTTCTCTATCTGCCCCTTGCTCTGCTTCTTCTATTCTGTCTATCTGTCCCTCGCTCTCTCCCTGCCTGATCTGCTCTGGCCGCAATACAGTGTCAGAATGATCTTCCGCAAGATGGCTGCCGTTTATATGGGGCTGTGACATCATCGGTAAGCCTGTCTGCTGATAGCATGTGACACCTACCCAGCATTCCTTGCCCCATGGGACATGTCCTGACATGTGGATCCACCATTTTAGATGGGCTGTATAGCAGTAAATGGCGATCGAATCGCGGCGATATTCGGAATCGTAACAAATCGAATATTTCATGAAATTCGTAACGAATTTGGGTTCGTCAGAATCGATTCGCTCATCTCTAGTCTCTATCCTGTCTGACCCTGCAACAGTTTTCCACTTCCCTTTACCTACACACAACTTTGGCCCCCAGCGTCTTCTACAAACAGGCAATAGTGGGACATGTGACAGTGGCCACCGTGTATGCCTGATGGCATGTTCACTTTGGCACATGTGGTGTGGCCTGGTTCATGTCTGGCCATTCAACAGGCAGCCAAGGTTTTGTTCTTGCCGATTTTCTGTTCGCCATTCGACCAAAACCCTGGTTGTCTTTGAATCCCAGACCTACGCCATTACTGTGCATCTAGCCATGTGCCTTCGCTCATATGTCACCGCTCTGGCGGCCAGTCTGTCACCTGTCCGCGCCTTGCGTGTAAAGCGACACACATGGGTAGGTGAATGGCATAGCATAGCATGTTTACTTACCATCATGATGCAGTTTTGGTGCTCATGGGTGACAGTTGGTGCCATGTTGGTCCTTGTCTTCTGCTCATCTGCATGATCCACCCCAGCACTGACGCGCCCTAGTGGACTCCGGAAGTGTGCTCGTGACATGCATACTCCAGTGATGTTGTAGCCTATAAATTGCACCCACCTGTGCTGGCCTGTTAAATAATTACAATTGTTGGCCAATTAGCCTCCCACTAATGTATAAAAGAACACACCTGACCCCAAGACGTTGATGGCAGTGCTTACTTGACATGTGAATATGCCAAGGCTGGCTGAAGAAGCAGCAGCAGCTGGCCAAGGCACAGCAGCCCCAGCACAAGGTCCGTCATTGGTTTTGCAGCCAGTCACACAACCCACTCAGAGTGGGTCTTCTGCAGCAGTGTGGGCCAGCAGCAGCAAGATAAACACACCCTGGGCTACTGGCACAGCCCACCCTATTCCACCCACCACTTGGGCCACCGGAGCCCTGTGCCATCCTCAGTGTGAACCCCACAGCGGAGGCCCTTGCAGAGTGCATGGCGAAGCCGCAGAGCCACAGCTGTGGATGCTGTCTCCACTGCTAGTAGCCTGAGAACCTCTTCTGGGCCTAGGAGTAGGCTGAGTGTCTCAGGCTCTATCATACACGCCAGAGACGACAATCATTTATTGGCATGAAAATTTATTTTAACAGCTGACATCTTCAAAAAAAGATTAAATGCTTTTCTAGCAAAAAGTAACATTAACAGTTACTAGCTGTTTTAAAAATAAAAAAAAGTACTGAACTTGATGGACATATGTCTTTTTCAACCGTACTAACTATCTAAACCTCTGCTCACTCTACTAAGGACTACTGCCTTTGTATGAAAATATGTATTTTTTTTAGGCGAAACAAACAGACTCTACATATTAAAATATTCATTAAAAAACATATAACACTCCCTGAAACATCATCTGCCACAAGGGGGTACTGGACCTGCTGCTCTTAATGATCCCATTATACCATAATAATTGTAATACTCAATTCATATCCATAAAAAATCAACCAATATGTAATTCATAATACATAAAGTGCATGTGCATCTCAAAGAAGTGCATCCATTTACAACAATTCCCAAATAAGGTGCTTGAATAATCAATCAAAATGTGCATGTCACAAAAAATGACCATCACTCTTACATGTATATAGGGCTCCACAGTATCCAGTCCCCCCTGGGAGAAGCCAACGCGTTTTGTGACAGTAATCCCTGTCAACTCTCTCAAGGCAGCATATAAATTCCAAACTGGTGCCCCCCCGCTTTTGTACTTCAACCTCGTTCCCACGCCAGCACCAGCTGTGAGCAATCGACGGACGCACTCCGGTCGGAAGTGAGTCAGTCAGACTGCCAGAAACAGTGATCCGCTTGGAATTTATATGCTGCCTTGAGAAAGTGACAGGGATTACTGTCACAAAACACATTGGCTTCTTCCAGGGGGGGAAGGTAGTACTTGAAAAATGGTTGGGAACCCTTGTGCTAGTGCATGTCAGGCACATCCTGTCTGTGACAGTGCTGTGCAACTACATAGGCAAATTTTTGTCACATGTTGGTGATGAGAAGACAGAGCTTATTGTTAAAATAGTGTCTGCTAGGCCTCTTGACTGTTAGTTTGCAAAGGTCCCAAATTTGTAGAATGTAGCTGTGTTTTCGCCTTTTATGACAGGCAGTTGCAGCACCAGTAGCTGTAGTACTTGAAAAATGGTTGGGAACCCTTGTGCTAGTGCATGTCAGGCACATCCTGTCTGTGACAGTGCTGTGCAACTACATAGGCACATTTTTGTCACATGGTGGTGATGAGAAGACAGAGCTTATTGTTAAAATAGTGTCTGCTAGGCCTCTTGACTGTTAGTTTGCAAAGGTCCCAAATTTGTAGAATGTAGCTGTGTTTTCGCCTTTTATGACAGGCAGTTGCAGCACCAGTAGCTGTACAATACGAAAAATCAAGGGATTCTCCAGACAAAAAATAGTAAACAGCAGCTTACCTTGCCAAGCGTACCTCCAGCGCTGTCCTTCCTCTCAGGTTACCGCCATAAATTAGGAAATCCCCTTCCTCGCATGCCGCTCCGGCCACACCACACCAATGTAGCCCACCAATGGTCTTTCTTATGGAATGGAACCACGCGCCTCTGGCTTGAATGGTGCCCTCAGAGCCACCAAGCCAAGTAATTATACCTACATTGTTCAATACAGGATGGATTAATAATTACTTTTTTTTAAATTAAAATACAGGACATAAATAAGCATGACATTACACATTTGGCATTTATGTGAAGGTAGCACACGCTGGACACAGACCATTTATATTAAGAAGAAAAAAGGAATTCAGCAAGTTCTGTTTGTCCAGTGGTTATAGAGTAGAGATTTAGAGTAAGACTGCAAAATAAAGAAGTGCCGTGATGTGGCCCTGCAGCCTCCCATATATTTGGAAAAGTGTGCAACGAAAAACGTCTGTTTTTAACAAATTAAGACAGATTGTAGGATTATATATATATTTCACCCAAAAATAATATAAAACAATGCCAAACAAGACATTGTTAAAGCCCAGACTCTGCTGAAAAAAACAATATATCATTTTCCTGGTAAATTATCTTCAAAAGTCACAGCTGAACACGTATAGTGCAAAATGTTGAAAATGATATGGCAAAAGAGGGTGACAAAATCTCCAGGTAGGCTGGCAGTTAAAGAGTTAAATGTACTCCTCCTAAAAATATGACATGCTGATGGTGTATGGGGGTTCTACCTGCTCTCTAGTAGAATTTGCATTTGGCCCAGCACGAAACATGGGTTTTGTAATGTTAGAGCCAAGCTACCCAGTACCAGGGGATATCTGGAGAAATTCTTTGCAGTAATCTTGGCACATATCAGTGGGTGATCTAAGCACCTGCTGGGTCCTGTTATCTCCCATGAGCCTCTCAATCCTTACCCAATCTTTGAAGTTCCATGCTTGATTCCACTCAAGCAAACAAACCATGTGGATTACTTTATAGTAAAGCTGTCCAGTGACCAAAGACCACCATCAGATTTTCCGGCTACCAAAGATTCATAGCTAACCCTAGACCACTGCCCATTCCAGGTAAACCTAGACAATATACCACAGATTATATACCACAATTAACATTTCCTATTCATGAAATGAAGTGCGCAGGTGATAAAAAAACATGTGACCGCCTGGTAATATAGAAATAATAAAATAACTGTCTAGTGACTTACAAATATACTGTATAAAGCCCCCTGCTATCAACAAATACAACATTAACCTTTGTGGTAAGGTGCAAGGGGCCGTTATTGACGGCAGGTATGTAGCACCAATGTACCTGGCATTGGTGCAGTAAAGCCGTGTAGTCTGATTTCCAGCATTAGCTGCTGGTGGCAGTTTGCTGCTGTTGTTTTAGAATAGCCGAAAGGCTAACCTGGGACGGCTTTACTGGGATGGAGTAGAGCTGGGTGGGACTCCATCCCACTACCCAGGTCCGGGTTTTGCGGGCTGTTTAAATAGCCTGGGGAATCAGCTGTGGCCTGTCCTTTGTCTAGAGCTCACATGGGAGTGAGACTCTGTGAGCCTGGCTGAAATCTCCTGTGGAAGCTGTTCATGTGGACCTGAGGCCTATTTGACTGTAAACAGGACCTTTGCTCAAGGACTAAAAGCTGTTTGCCTGACTGTGTCATTTATGCTGCGGTTTCCTGAAAAGGTGATGTAACCTGTATGGACATATGCTTTTGTGGATTTTTGTGTGAAATAAACACAGACTTTACTTTGAACTGTTTGCCTCCGCCTCTATACTGCTGACACCCGGTCGCCTACCAGAGCTAATCTCCACATTTGGTGTCGGATGCGGGCACAGCAGTGAGGTCATTGAAAAAGTTGGGGAAGTGACTTACAAGGTACATCAGCCTGGGCGGAGGAAGCCAGAGCAGGTGTACCATGTAAACCTGCTGAAACTATGGAAAGACAGGGAGACCCCTGGGGGGTGACAGTCCCCGACCAGGTATGGTGGGGGTGGAGCTTCCCATCCCTCGGTCTGTTATTAGAGAAGCAGTAGTCGAGGTGAAAACTGGCGACAACCTCTCCTCTAAACAGACTCAGGAAGCCAGGGAGTTTATTAGCAGAAACACAGACGTGTTTTCAGAACTCCCTGGGCGCACTTCGGTCATCCAACATGATGTTGTCACGGAACCTCAGGTCAAGATCCGGTTGAGGCCTTACCAGGTACCTGAGTCCCGGCGACAAGCTATCGCGGAGGAAGTTCAGCAAATGCTCCGGTTAGATGTGATTGAAGAATCAAAGAGTGAGTGGGCCAGCCCCATAGTTTGATTCCTAAGCCCGATGGTACGTTGCGGTTCTGTAACGATTTCCGCAAACTTAATGAAGTTTCCAAGTTTGATGCCTACCCTATGCCCTGGGTAGATGAACTCATTGAGAAACTAGGCCAAGCCAGGTACTTTTCGGTGTTGGACCTCACAAAAGGGTACTGGCAGGTGCCCTTGACTGAGGCTGCCAAGGAGAAAACAGCCTTTATCACACCAGAGGGACTGTTCCAATACAAGGTATTACCCTTTGGGTTACACGGCGCTCCCGCTACGTTCCAAAGGTTAATGGATATTGTCCTCAGGCCACATCGTCGGTATGCTTCGGCATATCTGGACGATATAATTATCCATAGCACGGATTGGGAAAGTCACCTACCCAAAGTCCAGGCCGTAGTGGATTCCCTCAGGAAGGCTGGGTTGACGGCAAACCCGAAAAAATGTGCTTTAGGCCTAGAAGAGACAAAATACCTGGGCTATGTAATTGGGCGAGGAGTGGTCAAGCCCCAGGTCAACAAACTAGAAGCCATCCGTAACTGGCCACGTCCTAACACCACCCGCCAAGTAAAGTCATTTCTGGGGTTGGTGGGATATTATATGCGGTTCATTCCCAATTTTGCCACCCTAGCGGCACCATTGACAGACCTGTTAAAGGGACGCAAGCCTGTCATGGTGAAGTGGAATGAACAGGCCGAAAAAGCGTTCTCCGCTTTGAAGTCTGCCCTGTGTGGGTCTCCGGTGTTGGTGACACCCAACTTTAAGAGGGAGTTCATAGTGCAGACCGATGCCTCCGAGGTAGGTCTCGGTGCTCTACTGTCTCAGGAAGTCAACGGGGAGGAGCACCCCGTTGTCTACATAAGTCGCAAATTAACACCCGCGGAGACCCGGTATAGTATAGTGGAGAGGGAGTGTTTGGCCATTAAATGGGCCCTGGAGTCTCTTCGCTACTACTTGCTGGGGAGAAGGTTCCGTCTGATTACGGACCACTCTCCCCTCAAGTGGATGTGCCAGGCTAAGGACAGAAATGCCAGGGTCACCCGATGGTTCTTGTCATTACAAAACTTTAAGTTTACAGTAGAGCACAGAGCGGGACGATTATTGGGTAACGCGGATGCCCTGTCCAGAGCACATTGTTTGGCATGTGTCCACCCCCTCAGGGTTGAACAAAGGGGGGGGGGTATGTGGTAAGGTGCAAGGGGCCGTTATTGACGGCAGGTATGTAGCACCAATGTACCTGGCATTGGTGCAGTAAAGCCGTGTAGTCTGATTTCCAGCATCAGCTGCTGGTGGCAGTTTGCTGCTGTTGCTTTAGAATAGCCGAAAGGCTAACCTGGGACGGCTTTACTGGGATGGAGTAGAGCAGGGTGGGACTCCATCCCACTACCCAGGTCCGGGTTTTGCGGGCTGTTTAAATAGCCTGGGGAATCAGCTGTGGCCTGTCCTTTGTCTAGAGCTCACATGGGAGTGAGACTCTGTGAGCCTGGCTGAAATCTCCTGTGGAAGCTGTTCATGCGGACCTGAGGCCTATTTGACTGTAAACAGGACCTTTGCTCAAGGACTAAAAGCTGTTTGCCTGACTGTGTCATTTATGCTGCGGTTTCCTGAAAAGGTGATGTAACCTGTACGGACATATGCTTTTGTGGATTTTTGTGTGAAATAAACACAGACTTTACTTTGAACTGTTTGCCTCTGCCTCTATACTGCTGACACCCGGTCGCCTACCAGAGCTAATCTCCACACCTTGTAAATATAGGTGCAAATGCAGGCAAGAATGTCAGTACTGACAAGCAAGTGAATCCATAGAAAGTGCAAGTACCATATGAATATATTGCATAACTAATCTAAAAAACTATCAACAGTTAATGCTATAATAGTGGGCTCTAGCAGCAATTATACACAACAACTCCGAAATGTGACCCTAAAAACAATGACGAATGATCAGGCGTTCACACCATGTCAAAGCTGGATACCAATTCAGATGCCATAATGCCCGCACAAGTTAACAAAGGTATAGAGGTACTTAACCCAGGTACAGATGCAGACAGTCTCTGACAGCAGTTCCCCCACATGTTCTGTGGTGTCTAGCAGCAGGAGAATGCGGTAAACAGCATTATACATTATGTTCCAATGATTTTTTCTTAATGTGATTCTTTGAGGGACACTCAAAATAATTACATGCCCTTTAAAATTGGGGATAAGCTTAGAATGAATAACAAGCTTAAAAATTGGAACTTTATGTAAATTAGGTGTCATTTTAATTTTTAGAAGCTCAGGCAGATATAACATTTATACTGGACCGTAATTGTTCACATTCCACTGCAACCGTAATTGTTCCTGTATAAATCACATTAGTTAACCCTTCTAGTGCCAGCTACGTGACTCTCACGTAGCTGCCTCTCCTACCGTTAAGTGCCAGCTACGTGAGAGTCACGTAGCTGACATTTTCTTACCTTAAACTTGATTGGAAGCTCGCAGCACCTCAGTTCTGGATTCTTCTTGAAGACGAGGCTTGGGGGGTCATCCAGAGGTGAGTTGATGACTGTAGCTGTGACCCGATCGCTGCAGGAGCCAATCAAAGTGCGGCTTCTGCGGTGTCATCATCTGGCGCCGCACTGCTATAAAAAGGCCAGATCACATGGTATCCGGCCTTTTGCTGCCTGGATCTGAGGTGAGTGGTGTGTCCCTTGTGTTGTCTGTGTCCCTTGTGTTGTCCCCCCTCCCATCACGCTGCCGACCTGCACTGACAAGGGACAGATCGGGGGAGCACGATCGCTGCTTTGCGCCGATCTGTCATTGATCATCATAAATCTCTCTCCCCTCCGCCGATGGGCGGAGGGGAGAGAGATTTATGATGATCAATGACAGATTGGCGCAGCGATCTCGCTCCCCCGATCTGTGACCACATGTGTTGTCCCCCCTCCCATCACACTGCCGACCTGCGCCGATCTGTCATTGATCATCATGAATCTCTCTCCCCTCCGCCCATCGGCGGAGGGGAGAGAGATTTATGATGATCTATGACAGGTCGGCGCAGCGATCTCGCTCCCCCGATCTCGCTCCCCCGATCTGTGACCACATGATCAGATCGGCGCAAAGCAGCGATTGTGCTCCCCCCGGATCTGTCACTGGCCACATGTGTTGTGTTGGGGGGGGTCAATGGCACGTGGGGGGGGGATGCCACACTGCCCATGGAATTGGGATGGGGTATGCCACACTGTCTATGGGGTGGGGGGATGCCACATTGCATATGGGATGGGAGGGAATGCCACACTGCATATGGGAATAGGAGGGGGGGTCAATGGCACGTGGGGGGGTATGCCACACTGCCCATGGAATTGGGATGGGGTATGCCACACTGTCTATGGGGTGGGGGGATGCCACATTGCATATGGGATGGGAGGGAATGCCACACTGCATATGGGGGGGTCAATGGCACGTGGGGGGGGGTGCCACACTGCCCATGGAATTGGGATGGGGTATGCCACACTGTCTATGGGGTAGGGGGATGCCACATTGCATATGGGATGGGAGGGAATGCCACACTGCATATGGGGATGGGGGGGTCAATGGCACGTGGGGGGGGATGCCACACTGCCCATGGAATTGGGATGGGGTATGCCACACTGTCTATGGGGTGGGGGGATGCCACATTGCATATGGGATGGGAGGGAATGCCACACTGCATATGGGAATGGGGTGGGGGGAATGCCACACTGCATATGAGAATGGGGTGGGGGGGATGCCACACTGCATATGGGGTGGGGGGAATGCCACACTGCATATGGGAATGGGGTGGGGGATGCCACGCTGCATATAGGGTGGGGGGATGCCACGCTGCATATGGGAATGGGGTGGGGGGAATGCCACGCTGCATATGGGAATGAGGTGGGGGGGAATGCCACGCTGCATATGGGAATGGGGTGGGGGGAATGCCACGCTGCATATGGGAATGGGGTGGGGGGAATGCCACGCTGCATATGGGAATGAGGTGGGGGGAATGCCACGCTGCATATGGGAATGAGGTGGGGGGAATGCCACACTGCATATGGGAATGAGGTGGGGGGAATGCCACGCTGCATATGGGAATGAGGTGGGGGGAATGCCACGTTGCATATGGGAATGGGGTGGGGGGATGCCACGCTGCATATGGGAATGGGGTGGGGGGGATGCCATGCTGCATATGGGAATGGGGTGAAGGGAATGCCACGCTGCATATGGGAATGGGGTGGGGGGGATGCGGGAATGGGGTGGGGGGGATGCCACGCTGCATATGGGAATGGGGTGGGGGGAATGCCAC
Organism: Gastrophryne carolinensis; assembly: GCA_027917425.1. Classification (NCBI taxonomy): domain Eukaryota; kingdom Metazoa; phylum Chordata; class Amphibia; order Anura; family Microhylidae; genus Gastrophryne; species Gastrophryne carolinensis. Next base: position 223,820,742 of record CM051234.1, read on the forward strand.
GCTGCATATGGGAATGGGGTGGGGGGAATGCCACACTGCATATGGGAATGAGGTGGGGGGAATGCCATGCTGCATATGGGAATGGGGTGGGGAGAATGCCACGCTGCATATGGGAATGGGGTGGGGGGATGCCACGCTGCATATGGGAATGAGGTGGGGGGGATGCCACACTGCATATGGGAATGAAATGGGAGGGAATGCCACACTGCATATGGGAATGAAATGGGAGGGAATGCCACACTGCATATGGGAATGGGGTGGGGGGAATGCCACACTGCATATGGGAATGAGGTGGGGGGGATGCCACGCTGCATATGGGAATGAGGTGGGGGGGAATGCCATGCTGCATATGGGAATGGGGTGGGGAGAATGCCACGCTGTATATGGGAATGGGGTGGGGGGGATGCCACACTGCATATGGGAATGGGGTGGGGGGGATGCCACGCTGCATATGGGAATGAGGTGGGGGGATGTCACACTGCATATGGGAATGAAATGGGAGGGAATGCCACACTGCATATGGGAATGGGGTGGGGGGAATGCCACACTGCATATGGGAATGAGGTGGGGGGAATGCCACACTGCATATGGGAATGAGGTGGGGGGAATGCCACGCTGCATATGGGAATGGGATGGGGGGAATGCCACGCTGCATATGGGAATGGGGTGGGGGGAATGCCACACTGCATATGGGAATGGGGTGGGGGGAATGCCACGCTGCATATGGGAATGAGGTTGGGGGGATGCCACGCTGCATATGGGAATGAGGTGGGGGGGGAATGCCACGCTGCATATGGGAATGGGGTGGGGAGAATGCCACGCTGCATATGGGAATGGGGTGGGGGGGATGCCACGCTGCATATGGGAATGAGGTGGGGGGGATGCCACGCTGCATATGGGAATGAGGTGGGGGGAATGCCACACTGCATATGGGAATGGGGTGGGGAGAATGCCACGCTGCATATGGGAATGGGGTGGGGGGAATGCCACACTGCATATGGGAATGGGGTGGGGGGAATGCCACGCTGCATATGGGAATGAGGTTGGGGGGATGCCACGCTGCATATGGGAATGAAGTGGGGGGGAATGCCACGCTGCATATGGGAATGGGGTGGGGAGAATGCCACGCTGCATATGGGAATGGGGTGGGGGGGATGCCACGCTGCATATGGGAATGAGGTGGGGGGGATGCCACGCTGCATATGGGAATGAGGTGGGGGGAATGCCACACTGCATATGGGAATGAAATGGGAGGGAATGCCACACTGCATATGGGAATGGGGTGGGGAGAATGCCACACTGCATATGGGAATGAGGTGGGGGGAATGCCACACTGCATATGGGAATGAGGTGGGGGGAATGCCACACTGCATATGGGAATGGGGTGGGGGGAATGCCACGCTGCATATGGGAATGGGGTGGGGAGAATGCCACGCTGCATATGGGAATGGGGTGGGGGGGATGCCATGCTGCATATGGGAATGAGGTGGGGGGGATGCCACGCTGCATATGGGAATGAGGTGGGGGGAATGCCACGCTGCATATGGGAATGAGGTGGGGGGAATGCCACACTGCATATGGGAATGAGGTGGGGGGAATGCCACACTGCATATGGGAATGAGGTGGGGGGAATGCCACACTGCATATGGGAATTAGGTGGGGGGAATGCCACACTGCATATGGGAATGAGGTGGGGGGAATGCCACACTGCATATGGGAATGAGGTGGGGGGACTGCCACACTGCATATGGGAATGAGGTGGGGGAAATGCTACACTGCATATGGGAATGAGGTGGGGGGAATGCCACACTGCATATGGGAATGAGGTGGGGGGAATGCCACACTGCATATGGGAATGAGGTGGGGGGAATGCCACACTGCATATGGGAATGAGGTGGGGGGAATGCCACACTGCATATGGGAATGAGGTGGGGGGAATGCCACACTGCATATGGGAATGGGGTGGGGGGAATGCCACGCTGCATATGGGAATGGGGTGGGGAGAATGCCACGCTGCATATGGGAATGGGGTGGGGGGGATGCCATGCTGCATATGGGAATGAGGTGGGGGGGATGCCACGCTGCATATGGGAATGAGGTGGGGGGAATGCCACGCTGCATATGGGAATGAGGTGGGGGGAATGCCACACTGCATATGGGAATGAGGTGGGGGGAATGCCACACTGCATATGGGAATGAGGTGGGGGGAATGCCACACTGCATATGGGAATTAGGTGGGGGGAATGCCACACTGCATATGGGAATGAGGTGGGGGGAATGCCACACTGCATATGGGAATGAGGTGGGGGGACTGCCACACTGCATATGGGAATGAGGTGGGGGAAATGCTACACTGCATATGGGAATGAGGTGGGGGGAATGCCACACTGCATATGGGAATGAGGTGGGGGGAATGCCACACTGCATATGGGAATGAGGTGGGGGGAATGCCACACTGCATATGGGAATGAGGTGGGGGGAATGCCACACTGCATATGGGAATGAGGTGGGGGGAATGCCACACTGCATATGGGAATGAGGTGGGGGGAATGCCACGCTGCATATGGGAATGAGGTGGGGGGAATGCCACACTGCATATGGGAATGGGGTGGGGGGAATGCCACACTGCATATGGGAATGAAATGGGAGGGAATGCCACACTGCATATGGGAATGGGGTGGGAGGGCATGCCACACTGCATATGGGAATGAGGTGGGGGGAATGCCACACTGCATATGGGAATGAGGTGGGGGGAATGCCACACTGCATATGGGAATGGGGTGGGGGGAATGCCACACTGCAAATGGGAATGAAATGGGAGGGAATGCCACACTGCATATGGGATGGGATGAGGGGGAATGGAAAGAGTGAGTGTTGGAGAGACCCTCCTAACCCTAGCCCGAACCCTAGGTTAGGTCTTGGGCTAGGGGCGATCACGCTGCCCCAACCTGTCACTGATCAGCATGAACATCTCTCCCCTCCGACGGGCGGAGGAGGGAGAGATTCACGCTGATCAGTGACAGGTCGGGGCAGCCTGATCGCCATTGCCCCTTGGCAGAGGGGGTGGATATTCATGCTGATCAGTGACAGGTCGGGGCAGCATTGATGTTACATGTTGATGATACACCTCGGAGGGGCACAGACATGGATACAGTAGAGCAGTGGTTCTCAACCTTTCAAATGCCATGACCCCGCAATACAGTTCCTCATGTTACAGTGTACTGTTGTTACACCAGCAGGTGTCGCGCAGGCTCTTGGCTTCTGTCCTCCGGTGCTTGCTGCGTCCGCCCCGGTTCCCCCGCCCCTTAGGCCCCAGACGGATGATGCAATCACGTCTGCGCATGCACGCAGGCATTCGGTTTGGAAGGTGCATCCATAACGGCGTGTCAGTCACAGGTCGGGGCAGCGGCAATCACATGCAGGGAGTGAAGCCACTGCCCAGACCTGTCACTCACCTGGGCACACTAAGCTTTGAACTGCTAGCGTTGCCCCTCTCCCTACATGTAATCCCCCCTTACCTACGCTGCTGCCCTGACCTGTCAATGATCAGCGCAAATCTCTCCCCTCCGTTGAGTGGGGGGAACACAAGGAGCCGCCCCATCCTCACCTCTCTCCACTGCTCGGTGTGTAAGCGATCACTGATCGCCTGACCAGCTCCTTCCTACCATGTTGCGCCGCTGCAATTGTCCATTCATTGTTTCTATCTTGGAGGGGCCCATGTACAGAGAGGTACAACTCCAGCATATACATATTGTGTACACACCTACTCCTCCCGCAGCCTCTCTGTACATGGGCACTACAGCTGCAGGTGGTTTCAACCATCCTTCTTAATTGTAATGTTCTGTTACTTTAACTTCCTTTTAGATTGCGATTGCTCTCGAAGATTCTTGGTTCTGCAAGCTTGCTGACGTTTACTTTTGAGTATTTGCTTTTTGGCTGTTTTGTTCCCCAACTTTAGTTCTAGGCTTTAGTTTAGCTTTTAGTTACTGTAAACTTCCCCCTAGTTCCTCCCCTTTAGTGTAGTATTTTTATTGTTTTCATTTGGTTTTAGCCTTAGTTTAGCAGATTTCAGGATGGCTGGGAAAAGGTACTCTGCCCAGGAAGCAGCGGCTTACATGATGGAGTCAGACTCGGAAGAGTATAGTGTTTCAGGGTCAGATTATTTGCCCTCAGATAGTGAGTCTGACAGTGTCTCCTCTACTGAAGAGACACAGCCGTGCAGTAGTACCAGTGGTAGTGCTAGGCATCCTAGAAGGGATGGTAGCGCACAAGGAGAAGCCACGCTGGAGGAGAGTGTAGATCAGATGGAGAGTGCTGCAGCTGGTGATGGAGTGCCTACGTGGAGGCCTCCCAATAATTATTCCCCCGAAATTCCCCCTTTCGATTCGGTCCCCGGAGTCAACGTGGACACAACAAACTTCCGTCCTGTTGACTTTTTCAAATTGTTCATCACGGAGGCCATGCTACAGGACATGATCTACCATACAAACTGCTATGCTGAGTGGGTCCTAGCACAAAATCCCCCACAAAGGCACGCCCGCGCTCATGCATGGCAGCCCACAAACATAAGTGAGTTAAAAAAATGTTGGGGGCTCACTTTAGCCATGGGTATCTGCAAAAAATTTAGTATCGCCTCCTACTGGGATACCCGAACCCTTTTGGCAACACCATTATTTCCGGCCATAATGACCAGAAACCGCTACCAAATTTTACTGCGGTTTCTACATTTTAATGACAATTCCACTGCAATTCCCCGTGGTGAGCCCGGTCACGACAGACTTCACAAAGTACGTCCCCTGATCGATAGTCTGTCTGAGCGCTTTGCAGAAGTGTACACCCCCTCCCAAAATTTAAGTATTGACGAATCGCTTCTGCTTTATAAAGGGCGCATTGTATTTCGTCAGTATATCCCTAGTAAGCGTGCCCGCTATGGGATAAAATTTTACAAATTGTGTGAAAGCTTGACCGGCTACACCAAATTTTTTCGTCTTTACGAAGGAAGGGACACACATCTGGACCCCCCTGGTTGTCTCCTTGATTTGTCTGTCAGTGGAAAAATAGTTTGGGAACTCATGACTCCTCTACTGGGGAAAGGTTACCACTTATATGTGGATAACTTTTATACCAGCATCCCCCTATTTCGAGCCCTCTACTCATTGGACACACCGGCCTGCGGCACCATCAACCGTAATCGAAAAGGCTTGCCCAGGTCATTGCTGACACAAAAAATAAATCGTGGAGAGTCGTATGCTGTAAGAAGCGATGAGCTCCTGGCCGTGAAATACATGGACAGAAAAAATGTTTTCATGCTGACTACAATCCACGATGAGTCAGTCGTGAGATTACGGCAACGTGGTCCCCGAGCCCCTTCCCAAAAGCCACGTTGTATCAAAGATTATAATAAATTCATGGGTGGCGTTGATAAAACAGACCAAATTTTAACATATTACAACGCCACCAGAAAATCCAGAGCCTGGTACAAAAAAGTTGCTATCCATTTGGTCCAATTAGCAACTTATAACTCCTTTGTTGTCTTCAAGGCAGCAGTACCAGGCTCCAATTTGTCGTTTGTAAAATATCAGCTGCAGATACTCCCTGCTCTGTTATTTGGGGATACCGAGCAGGCACCAGAGATGGCTGGTAATGATGACGAGGCTAGATTAGTGGGGAAGCATTTCATAAAGTGCATCCCCTCCATCAATAAGAAGAGGTATCCCCAGAAGCCTTGTAGGGTTTGTAGTAGGCGTGGCTTTAGGAGAGATGTGCGCTACTACTGCCCAACATGTCCCAGCCAACCTGGTTTGTGTTTAGAAGGTTGCTTTGAAGCATACCATACTAAATTCGATTTTTAGTTGTTTTATTCTGGTTAATAGTTTTTTTATGGATTTTTAGACTGTATGTAGGTTAGGTTAGGTTTTGTTCCGTGCCCTAGGGTCATCCTGGTTTGGAATACCCTGCTCTGCAACACCCCCCAGATCTATAGTAACAGAATACATCTCCACATCTGGGTGAAGGTAAGTGGCCAGACCTGGAATATTTTAGGCTATTTGCATATACTTTCTCTAGTTAAAAATTCAGTTAGATAATTGCATTTTCTTGTCCCTGTGTTTTTTTATTTTTGGTACTTGCGAAGCCAAAAGATGATGGAGGAAGTGGTGAAGGAGGAGCCGCTGGATACTTGTGATAGATGATGAAAACATGGGGCCCTTCATTAGGATTTCAGTGTTTACTGATGTTCACAATCTATCAGCACAAGGCTAATCCTCCCATGACTAATCCTAGCAGAACCTATTAGTACCATTATTGAGATTATTTTGCATTGCTTTTTCAGATGTTTATTCTGTGCTATTTGTCTAGCGGTCTGTGTCCACATATGCATGTTATGTATTGTTCTGTTCCAGGGACCCTGCGGTTTCAGATTTATTGAGTTATTTCTTGTTTGCATATTGATATATTAGGAAAACTTTCTTGTATGCTGCATATTTATTAATATTTTTTAGGGAAATCCGTTGCAAACTATGAACACCTCAAGGTTTTTCATCCATAAAAAGGTTCCCACAACAAAAAAACCAGCACGCCTAGAAACCTTGAGGTATGTACTTTCCAAAAATATATAGTTTGTGGGGGGTATTTCAAATGTAAAGGGTTGTAAATTTGGAAAAACTGCAAGGTGCGCACTTTGTGTGCGCAGCTGATTTTTGCCAGTAAAATGACCCTCAAGTGCACACTTGACTTTGGGGTGTTTGGCAACTCTACCCTTCAAAGTACCTATGCATGTGGGGTATTATTTTGTTCAGCAGATGTTGTGCTTTCAGATTTACTGTGTTACTTCTTGCTTGCTTATTGTTTTTATCAGATAATATGGTTTTGAATCTGCTTTTTGTTTGTTTTTTTAGGGAAATCCTTTGAAACCAGAGGATCTGCCAATGAATAGAGTCCAAATGAATGTACCCACGCCAACAAGCCCAGTAGGCTTAGAAACCTTGAGGTATGTACTTTCCAAAAATATGTAGTTTGTGGGGGGTATTTCAAATGTAAAGGGTTGTAAATTTGGAAAAACTGCAAGGTGCGCACTTTGTGTGCGCAGCTGATTTTTGCCAGTAAAATGACCCTCAAGTGCACACTTGACTTTGGGGTGTTTGGCAACTCTACCCTTCAAAGTACCTATGCATGTGGGGTATTATTTTGTTCAGCAGATGTTGTGCTTTCAGATTTACTGTGTTACTTCTTGCTTGCTTATTGTTTTTATCGGAAAATATGGTTTTGAATCTGCTTTTTGTTTGTTTTTTTAGGGAAATCCTTTGAAACCAGAGGTTCTGCCAATGAATAGAGTCCAAATGAATGTACCCACGCCAACAAGCCTAGTAGGCTTAGAAACCTTGAGGTATGTACTTTCCAAAAATATATAGTTTGTGGGGGGTATTTCAAATGTAAAGGGTTGTAAATTTGGAAAAACTGCAAGGTGCGCACTTTGTGTGCGCAGCTGATTTTTGCCAGTAAAATGACCCTCAAGTGCACACTTGACTTTGGGGTGTTTGGCAACTCTACCCTTCAAAGTACCTATGCATGTGGGGTATTATTTTGTTCAGCAGATGTTGTGCTTTCAGATTTACTGTGTTACTTCTTGCTTGCTTATTGTTTTTATAGGAAAATATGGTTTTGAATCTGCTTTTTGTTTGTTTTTTTAGGGAAATCCTTTGAAACCAGAGGTTCTGCCAATGAATAGAGTCCAAATGAATGTACCCACACCAACAAGCCCAGTAGGCTTAGAAACCTTGAGGTATGTACTTTCCAAAAATATATAGTTTGTGGGGGGTATTTCAAATGTAAAGGGTTGTAAATTTGGAAAAACTGCAAGGTGCGCACTTTGTGTGCGCAGCTGATTTTTGCCAGTAAAATGACCCTCAAGTGCACACTTGACTTTGGGGTGTTTGGCAACTCTACCCTTCAAAGTACCTATGCATGTGGGGTATTATTTTGTTCAGCAGATGTTGTGCTTTCAGATTTACTGTGTTACTTCTTGCTTGCTTATTGTTTTTATAGGAAAATATGGTTTTGAATCTGCTTTTTGTTTGTTTTTTTAGGAAAATCCTTTGAAACCAGAGGTTCTGCCAATGAATAGAGTCCAAATGAATGTACCCACGCCAACAAGCCCAGTAGGCTTAGAAACCTTGAGGTATGTACTTTCCAAAAATATATAGTTTGTGTGGGGTATTTCAAATGTAAAGGGTTGTAAATTTGGAAAAACTGCAAGGTGCGCACTTTGTGTGCGCAGCTGATTTTTGCCAGTAAAATGACCCTCAAGTGCACACTTGACTTTGGGGTGTTTGGCAACTCTACCCTTCAAAGTACCTATGCATGTGGGGTATTATTTTGTTCAGCAGATGTTGTGCTTTCAGATTTACTGTGTTACTTCTTGCTTGCTTATTGTTTTTATAGGAACATATGGTTTTGAATCTGCTTTTTGTTTGTTTTTTTAGGGAAATCCTTTGAAACCAGAGGATCTGCCAATGAATAGAGTCCAAATGAATGTACCCACGCCAACAAGCCCAGTAGGCTTAGAAACCTTGAGGTATGTACTTTCCAAAAATATGTAGTTTGTGGGGGGTATTTCAAATGTAAAGGGTTGTAAATTTGGAAAAACTGCAAGGTGCGCACTTTGTGTGCGCAGCTGATTTTTGCCAGTAAAATGACCCTCAAGTGCACACTTGACTTTGGGGTGTTTGGCAACTCTACCCTTCAAAGTACCTATGCATGTGGGGTATTATTTTGTTCAGCAGATGTTGTGCTTTCAGATTTACTGTGTTACTTCTTGCTTGCTTATTGTTTTTATCAGAAAATATGGTTTTGAATCTGCTTTTTGTTTGTTTTTTTAGGGAAATCCTTTGAAACCAGAGGTTCTGCCAATGAATAGAGTCCAAATGAATGTACCCACGCCAACAAGCCCAGTAGGCTTAGAAACCTTGAGGTATGTACTTTCCAAAAATATATAGTTTGTGGGGGGTATTTCAAATGTAAAGGGTTGTAAATTTGGAAAAACTGCAAGGTGCGCACTTTGTGTGCGCAGCTGATTTTTGCCAGTAAAATGACCCTCAAGTGCACACTTGACTTTGGGGTGTTTGGCAACTCTACCCTTCAAAGTACCTATGCATGTGGGGTATTATTTTGTTCAGCAGATGTTGTGCTTTCAGATTTACTGTGTTACTTCTTGCTTGCTTATTGTTTTTATCGGAAAATTTGGTTTTGAATCTGCTTTTTGTTTGTTTTTTTAGGGAAATCCTTTGAAACCAGAGGTTCTGCCAATGAATAGAGTCCAAATGAATGTACCCACGCCAACAAGCCCAGTAGGCTTAGAAACCTTGAGGTATGTACTTTCCAAAAATATATAGTTTGTGGGGGGTATTTCAAATGTAAAGGGTTGTAAATTTGGAAAAACTGCAAGGTGCGCACTTTGTGTGCGCAGCTGATTTTTGCCAGTAAAATGACCCTCAAGTGCACACTTGACTTTGGGGTGTTTGGCAACTCTACCCTTCAAAGTACCTATGCATGTGGGGTATTATTTTGTTCAGCAGATGTTGTGCTTTCAGATTTACTGTGTTACTTCTTGCTTGCTTACTGTTTTTATAGGAAAATATGGTTTTGAATCTGCTTTTTGTTTGTTTTTTTAGGGAAATCCTTTGAAACCAGAGGATCTGCCAATGAATAGAGTTCAAATGAATGTACCCACGCCAACAAGCCCAGTAGGCTTAGAAACCTTGAGGTATGTACTTTGCAAAAATATATAGTTTGTGGGGGGTATTTCAAATGTAAAGGGTTGTAAATTTGGAAAAACTGCAAGGTGCGCACTTTGTGTGCGCAGCTGATTTTTGCCAGTAAAATGACCCTCAAGTGCACACTTGACTTTGGGGTGTTTGGCAACTCTACCCTTCAAAGTACCTATGCATGTGGGGTATTATTTTGTTCAGCAGATGTTGTGCTTTCAGATTTACTTTGTTACTTCTTGCTTGCTTATTGTTTTTATCAGAAAATATGGTTTTGAATCTGCTTTTTGTTTGTTTTTTTAGGGAAATCCTTTGAAACCAGAGGTTCTGCCAATGAATAGAGTTCAAATGAATGTACCCACGCCAACAAGCCCAGTAGGCTTAGAAACCTTGAGGTATGTACTTTCCAAAAATATATAGTTTGTGGGGGGTATTTCAAATGTAAAGGGTTGTAAATTTGGAAAAACTGCAAGGTGCGCACTTTGTGTGCGCAGCTGATTTTTGCCAGTAAAATGACCCTCAAGTGCACACTTGACTTTGGGGTGTTTGGCAACTCTACCCTTCAAAGTACCTATGCATGTGGGGTATTATTTTGTTCAGCAGATGTTGTGCTTTCAGATTTACTGTGTTACTTCTTGCTTGCTTATTGTTTTTATAGGAACATATGGTTTTGAATCTGCTTTTTGTTTGTTTTTTTAGGGAAATCCTTTGAAACCAGAGGATCTGCCAATGAATAGAGTCCAAATGAATGTACCCACGCCAACAAGCCCAGTAGGCTTAGAAACCTTGAGGTATGTACTTTCCAAAAATATGTAGTTTGTGGGGGGTATTTCAAATGTAAAGGGTTGTAAATTTGGAAAAACTGCAAGGTGCGCACTTTGTGTGCGCAGCTGATTTTTGCCAGTAAAATGACCCTCAAGTGCACACTTGACTTTGGGGTGTTTGGCAACTCTACCCTTCAAAGTACCTATGCATGTGGGGTATTATTTTGTTCAGCAGATGTTGTGCTTTCAGATTTACTGTGTTACTTCTTGCTTGCTTATTGTTTTTATCGGAAAATTTGGTTTTGAATCTGCTTTTTGTTTGTTTTTTTAGGGAAATCCTTTGAAACCAGAGGTTCTGCCAATGAATAGAGTTCAAATGAATGTACCCACGCCAACAAGCCCAGTAGGCTTAGAAACCTTGAGGTATGTACTTTCCAAAAATATATAGTTTGTGGGGGGTATTTCAAATGTAAAGGGTTGTAAATTTGGAAAAACTGCAAGGTGCGCACTTTGTGTGCGCAGCTGATTTTTGCCAGTAAAATGACCCTCAAGTGCACACTTGACTTTGGGGTGTTTGGCAACTCTACCCTTCAAAGTACCTATGCATGTGGGGTATTATTTTTTTCAGCAGATGTTGTGCTTTCAGATTTACTGTGTTACTTCTTGCTTGCTTATTGTTTTTATAGGAAAATATGGTTTTGAATCTGCTTTTTGTTTGTTTTTTTAGGAAAATCCTTTGAAACCAGAGGTTCTGCCAATGAATAGAGTCCAAATGAATGTACCCACGCCAACAAGCCCAGTAGGCTTAGAAACCTTGAGGTATGTACTTTCCAAAAATATATAGTTTGTGAGGGGTATTTCAAATGTAATGGGTTGTAAATTTGGAAAAACTGCAAGGTGCGCACTTTGTGTGCGCAGCTGATTTTTGCCAGTAAAATGACCCTCAAGTGCACACTTGACTTTGGGGTGTTTGGCAACTCTACCCTTCAAAGTACCTATGCATGTGGGGTATTATTTTGTTCAGCAGATGTTGTGCTTTCAGATTTACTGTGTTACTTCTTGCTTGCTTATTGTTTTTATAGGAAAATATGGTTTTGAATCTGCTTTTTGCTTTTTTTTTTAGGGAAATCCTTTGGAACCAGAGATTCTGCCAATGAATAGAGTCCAAACCAATGCACCCACGCCAACACTTTCCAAAAATATATAGTTTGTGGGGGGTATTTCAAATGTAAAGGGTTGTATTTTTTGAAAAACTGCGAGGAGCGCATAGTATTTGTATTTTATCTGAAAATCTCCTCTAGCGCTCTTTGCAGTTTCTGGGGTCTCCTGGGCAGGAAAGGGTGTCTACTAATACATGTGTGGTACCGTTGTAACCGGGAGAAATGGGGCTTTTACCCTCAATATGTTTTTATTGTAAAACCTTTATTTTTGATTAAAGAAAAACACTGCAAAATGTAAAAACGTGTGTATTTTTAATTTTCTTTCACATATTTTGCCCAAAATAATTAGGATAAGACAACAAAATTGATAAACAAGACATATGCTCTTAAAGCCCAGATTCTGCTGAAAAAAACGATATGTAATTTTTATGGGAAGTCCCAGAAAATCCCTTCAAAAATTACAGTTGAACATGGGGAGCGCAAAATAGTGAAAAATGCTCTGGCAACAGAGCGTGACAAAATCTCCAGGTGGACTGGCACTTAAAGGGTTAATTGAATTATTGGAATGATTAGTATGACACATCCTGTGATAATATTAGACTGATTACTAAAATCATTTATATTAAATAATATTATAAATAATACTTATAATAATTATTATCATTTAAATAATATATATTACTACATATCTATATTTATATAATATATAAATAAATATATATATATATATATATATATATATATATATATATATATATATATATATTATAATAAATAATGAGTGCATCCCCCTGAGGAAGCCCCTACACTAAGTAAACTAGGGACTATAGAGACAACATTTTCGGGATACCAACTTTAAGAACCACCTCTCATCGTGTATAAATGTCTGCTACCCGATTCTGAATATGGAATTGAAGCTTGAGAAAAGATCACTTTTGTACTGTGTTGTATACAAAATCATTTTTATTGTATTTTAAATGTTACAAAATAAAAAAAACCTTTTTATCTTATTTTTTATATGAAAACTATGCCTTATGGAGATTTACCTTGAATATATGTAAATACTGAAGAAGCACCCCACTCAGGTACAACGGCTGGCCCAATGTTTAATAGCTTCTATCTGTGGTTTAGCTCCTTTGCTTTTCAAAGCCTTCATCAGTAAACTACCAATCGTATTACCCAGTTCAAAATGTAAGTTATTTTGGATATCCAATGATTGCCTGGTGGCTACATTTAGTGCTAGAGGCAGGTTCTCATATACCCTGTTAGTTCCTGTAGGTGAGCCTTGAGTAGGGATCTTTTGTGCTTCGTTTCAAGATTTTTAATATTAAGCATCTTTACTTGGCTTTCTTTTTTGAATCTAGCCCCCTCACTAATTAGCAGATGAGGCAAAATGGAATAATGTGGACAGGGGATATAGCAGGATAATTGGAACATATCAGATGTGTAGAGGGCTACCATTAGTGTATGCATATTTCCACAAAGTCTTACAATGAAACATTTGTTAAGTTGCTTTGATTTGTTTCAATGGCATTCAAGAAGCCACACTGCAGCACAAGCTTCACATGTAACCATTGTTGCACTCTTGCAGCTGTAGTGACACAGGGGTTCAGTAAGTCGCTGGGCGTCAAAGACGTATATGAGAGAGGGGCTGATGAGAGAAGAGCTGCGGTCATCGGCTCCCCTCACAGTCAAAAGTACATGCCTCTTCTCCAGGCAGAGATTCATCTGAGCTGGAAGATCTCTCTGGAGGTGGGACACATTGGTGGCATGACATCTGGTGGATAGGCTAGAGTGTCGGGAATCCAAAAGTCCTGCAACCACTGGGGTGGTGCAAATGATGGCAGAAGTCTGGGATCGCCTCTAAGGGGCCTTTAACAGGTAGGAATGGCCCTGTCTGGAGGCACTCAGCTTGAAGGGGAACCACCATTGGTACTGTATGACTCTCTCCCGCAGCACTGAGAGCAGAGGGCACAAGGGTTGGCAATGTTGCAGGGTGAGTGGGAACAGATCTTGGTGTATTTCAATGGACTGTCCATTAAATGTGATTCTTTCTTGTGATTTAGCCTTGCAGGGCATATCTTCCTTAAGGAAAAACCGACCAAACAACAGACTTTTTCTCTGGCCTGTGAGTCTGCTTGGTTCACAGGCTCTGTGAGCTCTGATCAGCTTGACTGTGGTCTGTCAGTTGTTTTCTCCTTCGCCCCAACACCATCTGATCCTCAGATTAGATCTCTTTCCACTAATGTCCAGGTCTTCCAGTTTCTTGCGCATCTCCACCAAATGCTGGTTATGCGCCCACATGATTTTTTAAGTCACGCTTCCATCTTGCTTGTACACCCCTTCTTCTCCAGAGCCTTAATTCTCTGTGTGAGCCATTTCAGATCTCATTTGATGTCTTCCACTGCCAAGACTATAGATTCTTTAATCTCGCTAGTACTAACAGCTATTACCTCCTTAGTCATCAGGTTGTGGAGATACTCTATGAGGGCCATGCTGGATTCCTTCCTGGCAGTGAAATCTCCCAGTTCAATGGATGATGAATAGGAGTTGGCGGGTACCATATTTGATTCTAGCTGGCTACAGGCCACACTCTGTTGTGTGCTAAACAACTTGGATATATTGAGACCCAGCTGTGTCCCCTGTGATCTCTGGGGTGTGGAGTTTTAGCAGGCTTATTTGATTTCCACATTTTGCTATACCTCAGCCTAGGAAGTGCTTGGGATGGAGCTCATCACTCAGACATCCATTAACCTCAGCGTCCAGCCTGTTTGAATGAATATGTTTTAATTTTGTGTGATTTGGTGTATTTTTCTAGCAATAATTAGAGTTTATTTTCACTGTTTATGGATTTATATTATATATTTTTTTCTCTTAGATGCTCATGTACTCTTTCGAACTAGATATCATGGGGGTGTCAGTCTGAAAAGTGGATTATGGGGGTTTATTATAAAGGAACCCTTACAGCTAGGAATAAAAAAGACTAAAAGTTAGCTCTGTTTTAGTTACACTGACAGTCCAATTCTTGCCTCTGGTCATATGAACCTCTCAGTTACCAGTGACCTGCAGGCTTCTGGGGTTTACCAAGAAAAAAGAAAGAGCCTGGTAACTGTATTTAATGTAGAGGAAATTATGACAATGGAGAAAGGTAGACATTTCTGTGGACACCATAAATTGTTTGCTTTTTTATCCTGGCTAACAGTCAACAGTTAGGGGGTTATTTAAGAGATGATAACACCAGGTAGTGCCACGTAGTGGCACATAGCATCAGGTGGACGCTGGACACTGTATGTGAAAACCACATTTAAGAAAGCCAATCTGGTGAGCGCCTTTAACAGCTTCAGGTAGCGTCACATGTATTACTAGCGGTAGCTCAGTGTATAGCGCCGGTGCTCTAGGTTCAGCAGCGCATGTTTCAATGGTGTTTCATTTGGTTGTGTTTAAAGGAGCACTATCATGAAATTGTGTGAGGTTAAAAATCCATATAAACACATTGGTTATTCTCACATGGTATGAACAATATCCAGTGGTGACAGGTTTAGTCTATCAGAGGTGACAGAGCCTGTCACCCCCGCTGTCCTTTTCCTTCCATTAAAATAAAAGAAACAAGCCTGGCTGGATATTTCTTGATGTTGGGTGTATAAGTGACCTGTCCTCCCGCCATCCAGCATATTTAAATGGATTTTTATCATTGGTTCATTTTTTTCGCGATAGTGCTCCTTTAAATAGCATGTTGCCAAAGTAAACTTTAACATTTTTGTCTCAAATCATTGTGTGTCCTCTCATGCCCTGCAAACGCTTTATAGTTTTTTTTTTTATTTATTTTATGCAGAATTGTATGTGCAGGTTTGGCATTGCAGTGCCAATGTTGCAGTGTTAAAACATGTTTTGGCTCTGGTGCTGGTTTACATGTGTGGAGAAAAAGACTTGGATCAAACAGTGTCTGGCGCCCAGCTTTAGAGTGCCAGCTGGTTGTGTTTAGGTTTTAGCACTGAGTGCTGGATGCACTTAACTGGTGCTACCTATCGCTCGCTGCAGCGTTGTCCTGTTGTTAGATGTAGTGTAGTCTTGGGGGCTTTGACCTTGGGACACCACCCAGCATTCGAGATTGGCTCTGCAATGAATCAGGGAGGGCGCTTCTACAGCGCCCTTCAGACATCACATTCATCAATGCTGGACAGGGTAGTACAGCTGCACTTGTCCGCCCGCTATGCTGGGTCACAGCACCCGACACCAGCTTGCAGGGTCTACTACCGGTCGCTCTAAGTGTGCTACACAGACGCTCACATGGCAATACATGGCGCTATTCCTAAATCAGCCTCCCTGTGTCAGTTTAAAAAACATTCTGAGGTTTGTACACGATCGGTCATACGTTTGCACACGATAAATTCTATAGTATTGCTTTGTTAAATATTGCAGTTAAACACTTTTTTCTCTATTCATGCAACACAAGGTCAAAAGTAAAGTTAATATTAAATCATATAAACTACACATATTTCTCCTTTGTCCTTTAAGCAAGGCTCATGGACAACTGTTCATATCCCACAAAATCTAACTTGTTAGTCTAATTGTTTTGTGCTTGTTATACTCTGGCTTTCATTTTAAAGCATCTGAACTCATTTCCTTCATCAAAGAAATGACTGTGTGCAAACTAACTCCATCATCTTTTTAAAAGATTTACTTGGCAAAGCCTGGGCACGAGCAGTGGAGGACACAATCATCAATCTGTGCTAGAATAAACTGGTTTGTTCTTTTCAATATTAAAAGCTTTGGAAGTAGAATGACTGTATATCATCAACTGTACATTTCAGAGCTTATGGAACCCCCTTCTATCCAGAAATACTGATTTAACCGGATGTTCAAAGAAAGAATGTTAGAGAAGTCATTAATCTCTTACCATAACAGATAAAAGGAAAACTAACTTATAAGGTGTACAAGTTCTAATATTTACTACAGTGTACTAAAGGTTTTATTGTGTATAATGCCTTTTTGCAGAAAGTAGCACAGCAGGAAATACACACAGGCTCTGGGTTGTAGCTGACGCCAATCAGTTTGATTGACAAGTCATACAGACAAGCAGTTGTATGATAGCTTTGTAGATAGCAGTTTGCCTATCTACAAATAGTGAGGGACAAATACAGACAGATAAACAGACAGAACAAACAGATAAAGTTACAAAACAAGTAACCTGTATTACAGAAAAGAGAAGGTACACGAAAAAAAGAAAGTGACAGATGGATGAAGCAAATAAAGCCAAACCACAAAGTAAAGCAAGCGTGGAAAGTAAGTTCGAAAAAAGACAAAAGGCAAGAACATGTTAAAAAAAAGAATAAGTTAGGAGGGAAGGCATAAAGGAAAGGAAGATGGTCCTTGATGAATAAGGACCAAGTTGGCTTTATCCCCAAGAGGCAGGTGGTGGATGAAGCGTGCTTCAAGTAATAAATGTGGCTCGAGCCAGCAATAAAAAACTTGCGTTGCTCTCTTTGGATGTGGAAAGGCGTTTGATTCTCTTTTCTGGGACTACTTCCATCTGTCTCTACGTAAATTATGTAAAGTGAGGTAGTGTGTGCATGTTGGTCACAAAAGGGGTGGGTGCCAGTCGCAGAAGGCTGCCATTCCCTCCTGACCTCTTTTATCCGGTGATGTAATCTTGGATATTTTTAATTTTTACTTGTTGATTGCTCTCCACAGTTGCTAATGATTTAATTTATGGCCTATTTTTGGCCTGGCTTACATGCTTAGTGATATGTTAATTGCCATTTGAGGATTGAGTTGGGATTGCAATTGAACTGCGTGTTTCACTTGCACTTTATATCTGAATATTAGCATATATGTTGTAGGTAGGATTGGGACATTACTAGATTTTTTGTATATATTTACGAATACATTTCACTGCTTTGCCTGGGTTTTCCAAGGGATTATTATTGCATTGTTGTGGACATTTAGGGAATTATCTGGATTTCACATTTACGTAGTTTGGGCATAATTTTTTACAATTCAATATTGAATTCTACCTCTTGGGGTTCTGGCAGTTCTGGCTGAACCTTTGTGTTGTTTTTAAATTGTTTTGTCTATTGTGCTTGTGTTTATGTGCTTCTTATGCTAGAGAACTATTGTATTTTTGCATTGCTTTGTATTGATTTTCATTTAAAACTGAGCATTGATTACTTTTACCCAGTGTGCAGCATGTTTATATATTTGGGGCCTACCTGGGATCCTGACATTGGATACCTATACGTAAATGGGGCTTTAGGGAAGGTTTACTGGCTTGGTCCTCGGCACTATATAAAACTCCAAAAGCCTCTGTCAAATATGCAGGGTTTGAATCCACTCTCTTTGACATAGCCAGGGGAACCAGGCAGGGGTGCACCCTGTCCAACATTCTTTTCATTTTAGCTTTGGAACCTCTGGTTGTATCAACCTGCAATAATCCAAATATAAGGGGCCTTAAACTAGCCTCTGTGGAACATAAATTCTATGTTTGCAGACAACATGCTCCTCATGATCTCGCCTCACACCTCTCTGCCTAATATTTTTTTAGCACTCAACACTTTCAGTACATTTTCCAGCCTCTGCTTGAATTAATCCAAATCACTGGCACTCAATGTTAATCTCCCATCAGCAGAAGTGGACCTGATTAGTCATAATATCCCCTTTGCTTGAACTACATCTCTCCCATACCTAGGAATTGAACTCTTCCTATAATACCTTATATAAAGCAAATCCGACTCCCATCTATAAACTTTTAGACAATCAAATCAACACCTGCTGCTTACTTAAAATCTCATGGATGAGGAAACTTAATGCTATAAAGATGCTTTTCTTGCACAAGATCCTCTATATATTTAGTGTTCCCCCAATAGGAATCCCCACACATGCTATTCACACCCTCCTACAAAAAGTTCTAAAATGTATCTGGTCTCCTCATTACTCTAGAACAAAACAGTCCACTATGTTCCTAACTAGAGATCAAAGGGTCTAAAGTTTCCCAATTTCCACCATTATTATCAGGCAGCCCAACTGGCCCATTTGTTCTCCCTGCATCACAAACTAGAATACCCTCATTGGGGCGATATAGATAGACATGCTTGTAATCCTATTTCTCTGGAAGTGATCCATTAAAGGGTAATTCCACTCCATTATGGTTTGCCAAAATGTCCTTAATATGTTGTTTGTTTGCAGCTCTGTGTTATAAAATAAAACAGTTTTCTATAGCAACAATCAGTTTACCTTAACAATGTACATCAAATTGGTTATCTCATATCACAGACTAGAGCCTACTCTAGCTTGCTAATCATCTACAATTGGCCATGCAGGTTTAACTCATTCTGCTGAAATTCAACTTCTTCAGGTTGGGAGGATCACAGTCTTGTGTTCCAGTAGAAAAAGGGTTACTGCCAGACTTCTCGCCTGGAGAGGTCATTAGGCTGCTTAGACTTAGCCAAAGCTGCTGATTAGTTCACCTGTTACACTGGAAGAATTCTGGGAGTGATAGTCCATTGTTTTTACTCAAAACAGAGTCCCATGTGAGAAATTTGGATACAGCATACTGTTAAGTAAATCAAAGAATGAGGGAACAAATTATTCTTTTACAGTATAAAAGAGGAAAACAATAAGGCAGAACACCAAACACATGACAAAGGGAGTTATACTTTAACTAACATCTAAACTATGCCCACATAAGATTTCTCCTATCCTTAAAATCACTCTGGGATCCAGTAAGTCAATAAATCTATGATAACCCCAACCTTCCTATTCTATTGCTATGCGGGAACCTGCTTTTTCCCCCTGGTCTGGTTAATGACAGACTAAAGACTTTAAATGGTAACTTGATGAGCGCTTTATAATAATGTTTGCCTTCACCAGTGAACATGGTGTAATACCATTTCATGACATTTCTAGCTGCATAAACCCAACAAATCAATTCTTTAAATATCTTCAGATCAGAAATTGGGTTGAAAGTAACACCCCCTTGAAAAGTCTCCCCCGGGTTAGACATAATGCATGCTTACCAACCACATCTCAAAACTGTTTCCACGGCTGTCAATTTCCAAGCAAAATGTTTAATATATGGTGGACCTGTCTGGTGATAAAATCAATATGAAGCAGAGCCTATGGCCTCCTCTTAACTTTTCCATAAGAATCTAAAAGGCTCTTTTCTATATTCAAGTGGAGGTTGGCAAACTCAAGCCTTTGCAGCAGTGCAGCAAACAGTGGCCTGCCAAAGGTGTCTGGGATCCATGGTTATACCACATTGCTACCCCTAACTGAATATCTTCTGGATAACACAAGGGACAGCAATCAGCTGAACAGCTTGTCTTAAGTGGCAGAGAAATTCAGGGGATACTAGTTATAAATAGGAGTTTTGGCCTGCTTCAAATGATGAAAACTCTCCATAGACATATTGCTACTCTTTGCTTATATGCATTAACCCTTTAAGTGCCAGCCTTCCTAGAATTTTTGTCACCCTTTGTTGCCAGACCACATTTTACTATTTTGCACTACACATGTTGAACCTTAATTTTTGTAGGAATTTCCAGGGATTTTCAAGGAAAATTAAATATTGTTTTTTTTCAGCAGAGTCTGAGCTTCAACATGCAATGTCCTGTTTGGCCTTTTTTAGTGTATTCTCAATACTTTTGGGTGAAAAAATCTATTTTTTGCAATTTGTAGTGTTTTTTGTAATAAAAAATGTAAGTTTGTCAATAAAATCTTATTGCATGTAAAACTCCAATTTCTCCCGGTCACAGTGGTACCACATATGTATTGGTAGACACCCTTTCGTGCCCAGGAGACTCCCCCAAACTGCGCTTTAGGAGATTTTCAGATAAAATACAACTATGCTACGCGCTAAGCGCACCTTGCAGTTTTTCCAGAAAAATAACCCTTTACATTTGAAATATGCCCCACACACCATTCTCTGGAAGTACACACCTCAAGCTTTCTAGGCGTACCAGGCTTGTTTATGTGGGTGTAGTTTTCTGGAAGTAATCCCTCAATCAATTCTTTGGTTGCACAGAGTTTCCCTAAAAAGAATAAAAAAGAAGAATCAAAGCCACATTTTCCTAAAAAAAACTATAGGCAAACAAGAAAAAACAAGTAAAATCTGAAAAAGCAACATCCCTCGAACAGAACGGTACCCAACATGCATAGCTACTGTCAAGTGAAGAGTTGCCAAACACCCCAAAGTAAAGTATGTGTATAACGGTAATTATACTTGAAAATTTCAGCTCTGCAGACAAAGTGCGCAACCTGCAATTTTTCAACCAAAACAACCCTTTATATTTGGAATATCCCCCTAAACCATATATTCCCTGAAAGTATACATGTTAAGCTTTCTAAGCGTACTGAGCTTGTTGTAGTGGGTTCATCTTTCTGGAAGTAATCCCTTGAAGAATTCTTAGGTTGCACAGGGTTTCCCTAAAAAAAATTATAAAAAAGCAGATTAAAAAACATGTTTTCCTAAAATATCAATATGCAAACAAGAAAAAACAAGCTAAATCTGAAAACGCAAGGTCCCCCGAGCAGAACAATACCCAACATGCATAGGTACTAATAACCCTTTTAATTGCCAGCCTACTTGAAGTTTTGTCACCCTCTGTTGACAGGCCATTTTTCCCCATTTTGCGCCATATTTAACTGTGATTTTTGATGGAATTTCCAGGAAAATTATATACATGTTTTTTGCAGCAGAGTTAGGCTTTAACATGAAATGTCTTTTTCTACTTTTTTATTTTTATATTTTTGCATAAAAAAATAAAAAAATAAATAAAATCATATGTTTTAGACAATTGTCTCCTTTATTTTAAATAAAACATTTGTTTTATTAATGAAAACCATAATGCATGTGATAGCCCCATTTCTCCCGATTACAACGGTACCACATATGTATCAGTAGCCCCCCCATTCTTGCCCAGGAGACCCCCCAAACTGAAAAGAGCACTTTATAACATTTACAAATAAAATACAACTACTATCCACACTATAAACATAAGGGGTTAATTTTAAAAAAATGACATAGGGTCCTCCCTCCCAGGGGGGGCCCTTTTTTTGCAATTTTAAGGGTTAAAAAACCCTTAAAAATCCCCCCAAAAATGACAAAGGGTCCCCCCTACCCAAAATAACCAGCCCGGGACCAGCTATGGGGGCTTGTAGGAACAGGGTGCAGGGGCCAGCTTTTGGGGCCCCCCATCCTGCAGCCTACAAGCCCACATAACCTCTGTGGACCTGGGCTCTTCTGCCCCCCCTGGGCTTTGGGGAGGCAGGTAATTGGGGGTGCCGGGGGTTAATGGCAAGTCACCCACTAGCCGCAGGTGACTTGCCAGCCCCCAGCCTTGTGAACTGGTATAGGGGTCTCATGGATCCCTTACCAGTTCACAAAGGGTTAAATGTAAAAAAAACACACAGACACATGGAGAAAAAAATATTTTATTTGTTTTTTTTTTTATACTTCTACTACCTCCCATCCATCCCTGGGCCCATGCTGATCAATCTGGCTTCTGCTCTCCTGCTGCTGCTGGAAGCCTTTTATACCTGCTGGGCGACAGAGCATAAGGGGTTAACACATAAAAGAAAAAAATGACATTTATTTATTTTTTTTCTACTCACCTCTGATGTCCCGAGCATGTCCCACGACGTTCAGATGACAGCTGCTGGAGATCGGTGGAGGAGAGCTGGTAAACAGCCCTCCTCCTCCGATCTCTAACAGCGACTGAGCTTCTCGGGTCTCGGCTGCCGGGTGACAGGTGCCGGGTCACCAATGACGCTAGCAGCCGCTAACCAGGAAGTGATGGAGAGGGCAATTTCTCGCCCTCTCCTCACCGCGGAAGAGCCCAGGGGGCGATTGGAGCCCCCCCCCCCCCACCTGGTAAAGAGGAGACCCTGCAGGAGAGATTGGGGCTGCAGGTGAGTAAATGTCTTTTTTTCTTTTTTTTTTTTACAGTTTGTGCCAGCGGCCGAAGTGGGGGGGGGGGGGCGCAATTTTGGGCGCCATCCTGAAGACAGAAGAGCCCTGGGGGGGGAGGGTTGGATGCACACCGGGTGAAGAGAAGACCCGGCCTAATATAATGAGGGGTCAGGTGAGTTTATAACTTTTATATTTTTTTTACTGTGGGAGTTAAAATTCAGCTACGTGAGTCTCACGTAGCTGGCACTTAACGGTAGGAGAGGCGACTATGTGAGACTCACGTAGCTGGCACTAGAAGGGTTAAAGGAGGACTATCACAAAAAATAATAAAAATCCATATAAATGTGCTGGATGGTGGGAGGGGTCACTTATACATCTGGAATTAAGAAATTTCCAGCCAGGCTTGTTTCCTTCTTTTAATGCAAGGAAGAGGAAATGAGAGGAGGCGGCCTCCTTGGTTTTATTCCTACCAGGAGAAGAAAACCACAGACTTGGTGGGAGTTTTATTCAGTTTGGGTACATAAGTGACCCCTCCTCTCATTTGTTGACATGTTTATATGAAGTTTTATCATTACACAATTTTGTAACACAGCTGCATTAAAGTGGACCAAAACCCAGGATTTTGACTATCGATCGGGGATGGCCTGCTGTGTGAAATCCCCCAGGTTGCCAAATCTAACTTGTCTTTCCCCGGTCCTATGACGCATGCATCTCGTCCAATCAGTGTGCTTGGATCCACTCCCGTCTCTTCGTCTAAAAGCTTGTCTAGGAAGAGGCATGCTCCGATCCGAGCATGCTGTTGGCCGCATCCCCCGCTACTCTCTAACAGGGAGTGTGCCCACGATGGCCATACACAAATGCCTGATGCGGGCACAAGCCCTGCAAAAGGGATAGCAGGGATGCGGCCACTGTTTGCTCATGCACTGTTGGAGCAGGAAAGAAAGTCAGTTTCCAGGCAACCAGGGGGGTTTCACACATCGGGCATCCTAATTCGGGATGCCCTGGGGGAGAGAATATAGCGGGCCTGGGTTATGGGCCACTTTTAGTAAAAATATAAGCTCTATTTAATAAAGGATGCTTTTTTTATCCAGAGGCATGGTAAATTAAAAATAAAGACCCAAAGCAAACAAAATTATATATGAAAGGTGAATTTAAAACACAGCCAAAGCTCCCTCATTGTCATATTCATTTGGAACCTATAAAGAGTATAACATTATTGCTCCTGCTAATTCACATGATCTTTACATTCTCTTTCAAAATTATTTTCAAATATATTCCAAGTGTTTAGGGATGCATGTGGCAATGTTCGCACTATATCTCCAGAGTAATCATAAAATAAAATGTCATATCATGTGCTGTGATGGGAGTGTTAGGGTCAAGTGATGCAAGCACACTGTGTGCTTGAGTGAAAGTATAGAGAACATTGCATTGGAGTGGAGTGAGCTGGACCTGAGTGATATTGTGGAGGACTCCATTCTAGCGTATCATTAAGAGAGGGGTGTAAACCTGACATGAACCTCAGGCTTTGATTTGTGGTCAGGATCAGGGGGATATGTTCAAGGTGAGGATGAGGAAGAATAAATTTTCCTTTCTGCATGCAGAGCAAAGAGACAGCATGGGACGGACACTGCTTCAGGTAAGCTGCCAGGTAAATGATTTTTGACTGGTCAATCAGTTCATAGTAGACATTTGTCATGGTCACAGAAAAAAGAAATTTTAGTACTCACCACAAAGGTTCTTTTTTCTGGTAAAGTGTAGGGCGCGGTGCCTGGACTTCTCTTGATTCTGTACATATGGGTCTTGATGTGGTGTTCTTAGGAGAACATTGAACACTATCAATACAGTTTTGTATTGACACAGTGCACATCAAAGCCAATATAGCCAGTTCGTAAGAAGTAGTATATGAGTAACTTCTATAAGCAAATAAGGTAAGAACAGCAGAAAAAAATTGCACAAGAACAGCGGCCAAAAA
The DNA here is from genome assembly GCA_027917425.1 of Gastrophryne carolinensis. NCBI lineage: Eukaryota > Metazoa > Chordata > Amphibia > Anura > Microhylidae > Gastrophryne > Gastrophryne carolinensis. The sequence goes on from CM051234.1 coordinate 223,845,305, forward strand.
CAGAATTAGGGAGAGAGCCACGTTCTTCACATTACCAGAAGAAAGAACCTTTACGGTGAGTGTAAACTTCTTTTCCTTCTGGTAAACTCGGCAGACTAGGTGCCTGGACCTCTCTTGATTCTGAACATATAGAGAGTAACAAAGCAGTGAGAAGTCAGGAAGGCAATAAAAAGGAAGGCTGCAATACCGGTACTAGAAAACATCACTTTACCACAGCGTGAAGGACTTCTTGTCCCAAAGCAGCATCAGCCGATGCCCATTTGTCAATTCTGTAAGACCTTGCCAACGTATAAATCGAGGACCAAGTAGCAGCTTTGAACAGTAGTCTTCAAAGGTGATTGTTTGCACTTAGAAGAATATGCTTGAGAAATCTCTAATCTAATCCATTTGCTAATAGTCATAGTCGGAACCGCCTACACCTTCTTAGGTTTGTCAAAGAAGCCAAAAATGGAATCAGATCTTCTAAACTTTTTGGTCCTATGCAAGTAAAATGTTAACACCAGGACCACATCTAGGAGATGAAGAAATCTCTCCTTAAAGTTAGAAGGAGCCGATGGGGCGTGGCCGGGCATGGAGGAGTGAGGCTGTCTATGGCGTGAGCTCCCTCCGGCCGACCGACTAATCTCAGAATAGCAGGGCACCCACCCACCCTAACTGAGTAGCCTTAACATGGCCAAGAAGCGGAGAGGCCAGAAAATCGCTCCATCCCCTCCAGCACGCAAGATCAGCTCCTACCTGGAAGCTGGAGGACGGAGAAGAGAGGTCGCCGAGAGCAGCAAGATGGCGGCGGCGCGGCTGGTGGCAGAAGAGCCGCATGACATGGCGCAGGCTGGAGAGGCCGGGGCTGCGCTCGAGTCGGGGGCCCCCTGTGTGGAGGACGCACCAACCTGCCGGGCCACTACATCCACGGGGAGAGGTGAGGAGGGCTACGTCGAGCGGCGGATGTCGGGCCCCGCATCTGAGCCGAGGCCCGCTGGGTCAGCTGCTGGCGCCGCCGGAGCGGTGCGCGCGCCTGTGAAGAGCGGGCGGCCGCGCGAAACGGAGAGATCCCCGCCGGGCGGGAGGGGGAAGGCGGGGGAGATGCAGTCCAACGCCGGGGACGGGAGCCGCATGAGACCAGAGGCTGCTGCTGCGGAGCCTGTGCAGCCGCGGCCCGGCTCCCCAGCACAGAATGCACACGTGGCCAATCACAGCCCTGAAGGAGGCAAAAACAAGCATCACATTGGGGGGACTCCCGCTCTCTGCACCGCTGCCCCCATCATGGGCGACCCCTACCACGGGATGCCCCTACCCCTCCATGGCGTATCCCACCCTGGAGTGGGGGACTTTCCGGGACTGTTTGGGGCCCACCGTACAGAAGGGACCCCGGTGGCGGCCGAGATGGATGGACCACCCTCACAGCCAGGAGAAGATGGGGGGAGCCCGGCGTCGCTGTCACCGCCAATGAGGGGGGTGTCCCCGCCGAGCCCGAATTCGCGGGCACTCCACGACTCCTCATCGGACCCGGCTGGGTTGTGGTTCTCCCCGGGGGCTCCGGGACGCTTCCCTCCCTCCCCGGCGTGGCACTCCAGGGGGGCTCGAGATGGAGGAACTTGGGGTGATAGTCGCGACGGGGAGGCCCGTGACCTTGGTTCGCTTCCACACCAGACCACGCCACAACGCCTGGATGGCCGACCGGGGGGTGGGCCCCCCTCGCCCCGACCTCCGGGCCCCCTATGCCAGGGGGGGACCTCGCCCTCCACTCAAAAAAGGTCTGCGCCGGAGCAACCCGGGGCGAGGTCAGCCGGGGCAGTTCAAGATGACGTCCGGGGCTGCCGCGCTGGGGGTCTGGGCAGCCTGGCTGGTCCCCTTCCCCCCTCTCAAGATTGCCACGCGGGAGTCCTGGCGGACATCAGGGCTGAGCTTCAAGCCTTACCGACCAAGGCGGACCTGGAATCCTTTATTTTGAGGGTCGAAAGCACCTTTAAGAAGGATATCTCTGATTTACAAGGTGCCGTGGGCGACTTGGACTCCAGGATCTTGGGCGTGGAACAGTCCCACACCTCGACCATCCAAAGAACAGAAGCCTTGGAGAGAAGCATGGCCTCCCAACGTTCCATATCTCAAGCGGTGGTCCTACATTTGGATGACCTAGAAAATAGGAGCCGCCGTAACAATATAAGGTTAAGGGGCCTCCCTGAAGCCACTGGCCCAGATCAACTGCTGCAAACGGTCACTGGTATCTTCAACGGGATCCTGAGCCGTCCACCCACTGCGGAAATAGTGATCGACCGCCTCCACCGAGCACTGGGGCCTAGACCAGATGACCCGGGTCGCCCGCGAGACGTCATTTGCCGCCTGCATTATTTCTCCGTAAAAGAGGAAATCCTCAGAAGAGCACGGGAGAGGGACCGGATAGACTTTGACGGTGTCACTCTGCAGGTGTTCCAGGACGTTTCGAGGCGGTCCCTGTACCTGAGGCGTCTGTTGAGACCTCTTCTGGAGAGGATCCGGGAGTGCGGGGCCACCTACCGTTGGGGATACCCGTTTCACCTCCTGGTGAAGAAATACCAGCGTGTTTTTGCCCTACGAACCCCAGCGGATCTCCCCGAACTTTTCGCCTTCTTGGATACGCCAGCAATAGAGGTCCCGGACTGGCTGGACCCTTCCCCGCTTCTTCCCTTCCGGTCTGCGGGGGCGGGCCCCCCGCCCCGCGGGACCGGACGGGGGGGGGCGCGGGCACCTCGCGCAGACGAAATATCAGAGGCCCGCCGCGGGCCCGCGACAATGAGTCCTGACCCAAACGGGATCGTCGCTGTGTCCTCTTGCCAATGTTGTCTTATATATGACATTTCTCCGTTCTGTTATGATGCGATGTTATCCATTTGCTGTTGTTACCATGATGTTGCTTCCCTGGCCACTCCGTCATATGTCCAGCTAGGCTCTGAGTAGCCCTCTACTTGCACTGACGTGTTCCGGCGGATCGATGATGGGGGTGCCAGGGGGCGCCAGAGAATGTTATTTGAATCACTGGGTGGGCGTCTACACCTTTTGCGTGCTCCGCGGCCGTTAATGCGGCAGAGCGGGAGCCTGCTTGGCGGTGGGGTTGGCTGGGGGGACGCCGCGGTCGCCTTCAGCCCGTTGCGTTCCCACAGTAGGTTGGGGTCCTCTCCCGTTCGACGTTTGGCGGACGAGTGGGGGACTTCCTTTTTGGGGAGCAGTAATCTTATTCCCCGTTTAAATCCACGCCTAGCTGCAGGGATTTTCTTTGTATATCCCGGTAGTTACTGCGGTGGAAAAGTTTATTTGTGTTGTATTTAATACGTGTGGTTGATCTTCCTTTTTGTTCTGTATCGTCTTGGTCTGTGTTCTTTGTTCTGTTGTCTTAATTTTCTTGGTCCCATTTCCGTGGGATCTGACCCCGGACCCCCTCTCTTCCTACTAATATGTCCAAGGTAAAGTGCACATCCCTCAATGCGAAGGGTTTGAATTCCCCCTTCAAGAGATCATCCGTCCTCAGGGAGCTGAAGCGCATGCACACTCAGATTGCCTTTGTACAAGAAACCCATCTTAAAGTAGGGAGATCCCATAATCTCACCGACCGTCACTTTAAAACCCAATACCTTTGCCCCTCACCGGACTCTAAATCCAGGGGAGTTGCTATTCTCCTGGCAGGGGCGCTGCCCTGGACACATCTAGAGACGCTCCTGGATCCTGGGGGGAGGTTTCTCTTTGTTAAGGGAACACTCTACTCTTTGAAAATTACACTAGCAACATGCTACTGCCCCAACTCTAATCAACACAGGTTCCTCTCTTCCACCCTGGAGAAACTCATGGCTTTTACGGAGGGAGTCCTCCTGCTGGGGGGGGACTTTAACTTAGTCCTAGACCCTGGGCTGGATACCTCTAGGGGGGTCTCCCACATCCCCTTCGCTATGCTTAAAAAAATTAAGACCCTACTTCATAAGAACCAATTGATGGACGCGTGGCGGACACTCAACCCCAGGGAGAGGGACTATACGTTTTTCTCTGCACCACATAACTCCTACTCACGTATAGACTTCTTCCTGGTCCCACACAGGTTCCTTCACTTGGTGGTCAGCATGGACATAGGGCAGATAACTGTCTCGGACCACGCGCCTGTCTCGGTCACCATTTCCATCCCAGACACCCCGCCCCACAGTGGTCATTGGAGATTGAATATCTCGCTCCTGCAGGACCCTGAGGTTAGGGCCGACATTCAGAAGGCCATCGTGGACTATTTCTCTGTTAATGTCACCGAAGGGGTCTCACGGATGTCGGTGTGGGAGGCCCACAAGTGCGTGGTCAGGGGCCTATTAATTAAACATGGCTCGCGCCTCAAAAAAATGAGGAACGAACGAATTGCCCGGCTGACTCAGGAGATACTAACTGTTGAAACTAGACATAAGCAGACCTTGGACAGGGAGCTGGGGGCCAAGTTGGTGAGTCTGCGGGAGTCCCTCAGGGACGTCTGCCTCACTGAGGCAAAAAAACGTGCGGTTGGGAGTCGTAGATTCTTTTACGAATATGGCAACAAGTCAGGTAAGGCCTTAGCTAGAGCACTGAAAGCTCAACGTGGGAGGAATTTTATCCCGGTTATTCAAGACCCCAAGAGGGGCAAGAAACACTTGACGTCTGATATAGCGGTGGCCTTCAGGGAGTTCTATGAAAACCTTTACAACTTACCCCAGGAGCGTTCGTCTGCACATCTGGAACGTATTGCCTCCTATATTCGGGAATCAGAACTCCCCAGACTCAATAAAGAGGTAATTGATGCCCTCGAGAAGGAAATAGAGGTGGAGGAATTCATGAAGGCCATTAAAGGCACCAAACCGGGACGGGCGCCGGGCCCAGACGGTTTTGACTTAGGGTATTATAAGGAATTCGCGGAACTACTCGGCCCTCAATTTGTGGCCTCTTTTGGTTCCCTGAGGGATGGATGCCCCCCGCCTAGAGACACACTCCATGCCCACATCACGATCATCCCGAAGGCGGGCAAGGACCCGATGCAGTGTGGCAGCTACAGGCCCATTTCTTTATTGAATTGCGATCTGAAAATATTCAACAAGGTGATCGCGGACAGACTGGCGCCCCTTATCCCTCACCTCGTCCATTGGGACCAGGTTGGCTTTGTCCCTACAAGGGAGGGTAGGGACAACACCACGAGGGTCATCAATTTGATCCACCAGGCGCGTGCGGGGGGGCCGGGTGCTATGCTCCTCTCAACGGACGCAGAGAAGGCGTTTGACAGGGTCAGCTGGGAGTTCCTGTTTGCAACCCTCAGCCATATTGGCCTTGGAAAGCATATGACTAACTGGATCAAAGCTTCCTACTCTCGCCCTTCTGCGTCTGTCATGGTAAACGGGCTCCCCTCCGAACCATTTAACCAATCAAACGGGACGCGCCAGGGATGCCCGCTTTCACCATTAATCTTCGTCTTGACTTTAGAGCCACTCCTGCGCACTATCAGGAGGAACGCGGATGTGGCTGGAGTTCGGGTCGGCCACGTCGAACATAAGGTGGCAGCGTATGCTGACGACCTGATTTTCTTCATCTCCAGGCCGGAAACCACTCTGCCCGTCCTGCTGGCGGAGCTTCGGGACTTCCAGGCACTGTCCAACTATAAAATTAACTACCAGAAATCCTCAGCCCTTAACATTAACATTTCCCCCAAAAGAATAGAGCAGATCTCGAAGACCTTCCGCTTCAAATGGGAGGAGGAGGCGATGACTTACCTAGGGACGCAAATAGCGGCTCAGCCTCAGAAGATATATGGTCTCAACTTCCCCCCGTTATTGAGGAGGCTAGAGGAGGACCTTCAGAGGTGGCATAGGAGTGCATTTACCTGGTTCGGCCGGGTGAATATTGTGAAGATGAACATACTACCCAGAGTGCTGTACCTCTTCCAGGCCCTTCCAATAGAGATCCCCCACTCATTCTTTAGGAGATTAGCGGGGTTGTGCTCGAGGTTTGTGTGGGCTGGGAAAGCACACCGATTGGCAGCATCCCTCCTGACCCTTCCCAAGGCTCGCGGTGGCTTGGGCCTCCCAGATTGGAGGCTGTATCACGCTGCGACTCACCTGGTCAGGGTGATCGACTGGTGCAGGCATTCCAAGTTGAAACAATGGACACACATTGAACAGGAAGCCTCGCATGCCTTCCTTCCGGGACTCCCTTGGATCCCATCAAGCCAACTCCAAATCCTCAACAAACACCCGACGATAGGTCCCACGAGGAGGGTGATAGCGAGGGTCTTTTCGAGTCCGGATATCTCCCCCTCCCTGTCACCTCTAACGCCGGTGATAGGGCACCCAGACTTCCCGACGAGCCAGTCCGACCGTGTCCTCCGTTCGTGGACACAACAAAATTGCTATAGGCTCATGCATATGCGTGAGGGGGGAGAGTGGTGCGGGCCGGGGGATTTGGCGGCTAGGCACTCGCTTCCGCCGCTTAACTTCTGGCGGGCTTTCCAGCTGTCCCACTATCAGAAATCAGTGGGCCGACCAGACGAAGCTGATAGACCATTGACCCCTTTTGAACGATTATGCATTGGGGTGGGCCATTTCAGAGGAGCTTTGTCGCATGCCTATTCCCTGCTTAGTAACCCCCCGGAGTCGTTTGTGCCCCTTTGCGTGAAGGGATGGGAGAGGGAGCTCAACAGAAACTTCTCAGCAGAACAGAGGCAAGCTATGTTCCAGCTGGCTCATACGTCCTCTATTTCGAGCAGATATCAAGAAACCTCATATAAAATTCTGACCCGATGGTATTACGTGCCATCTAGATTGGCTAAGATGTTACCCTCGTCCAGCCCCCTCTGTTGGAGATGCTCACGTGAGAGGGGCACAATGCTCCATATGTTCTGGAACTGCACTGGCCTCGCTAAGTTCTGGGACAATGTCCGGAAAATAGTTCTACACCTGACTGGGATCGAACTGGGAGAGGACCCGGCCAGCTACCTCCTTAACTTGGCCCCCACCTCGATCTCCAGGAGGGGCAAATCCCTCCTGGCCCCACTGCTGAATGCCGCAAAGTCCTGTATACCTGCGTGTTGGAGATCGCCCGATCCTCCGACAACAGCGATGTGGCTGGCTAGAGTAAGGGATGTGAGCAGGATGGAGGAGCTCACGGCGTCAATAAAAGACACCCTTGACAAATACAGAGAGATTTGGCGTGCCTGGGATCAGTTCACCCAATCGACCGATTACCTAGAATATCTCCAGGAGTGAGCTGAAGTGCTTCAGAGTGGGTCCTTCCCCCCCCACCTCACTATCCCGCTACCTCAATTGTTCCCCCTCTCTTTATGTCCTTCCCTTTCCCCCCCCCCTTCTTTTTTTTTTTTTTTTTTTTCTTTTTCTTTATTCTTAGTCTTGTCGTGTATACGGTTCAAGATGTTTTGGCATGCTCGAGCATTAAAGATGTAAAATGTATTCAGTGAGCTACGGACAGCCTCGCTTCTCTTACTTGTTCCTTTTTGTCATGTTGTTTTTTTTTTATTATACTATGCAAAATGAAAATAAAGAATAATAAAAAAAAAAAAAAGTTAGAAGGAGCCAGACAAAAGGAAGGAATTATAATCGCTTTATTAATATGGTCACATGAGACAACCTAAGGTAGAAAAGTCCTTGGTTAAAAAAAAAACACTTTATCCCAGTGAAAAACAAGAAAAGGCGAGACAGTAGACAGGACTGCCAACTCAGAGACTCTGTGCAAAGTTGTAACGGCAATAAAAAAAAACACTTTTAGAGTCAAAAAGAGAACAAGAATCCATAGGTTCGAAGTGAGAAAGCTGAAGAGCTGAAAAGACAAGATTCAAATTCCAGGGATCAACAGGCTTCTTAAACTTCAGAGAGATGTGAGCCACTCCCTGCAGGAAGGTTCTAATAGAGTACTTGTCAGCGATTTATCTTTGATAAAAGGATAGTTAGGGACGAAACCTGACCTTTTAAAGTGTGTAATGACAATCCCTTTTCTAAACTGGACTGAAGAAAATCAAGAATGCGCAAAAAAATGACACCTACACCAGTGAAAAAAGACTTTCCCGTATCTATTAGATGCTTTTCTAAATCAAAATAACTATCACAGCTGTTGAAAAGCCCTGTGTTTCTAGAACCGATCTCTCAATAGCCAGGCAGTCAAAGACAGAAATTGCTGGATTCTGAAGAAGAACTTGTCCCTGAGACAGCAAGTTGGACAGAAGAGGTAGGCGAAAAGGTTTGTCCACGATAGATTGACCAGGTCTCCATACCAAGCTCTACTTGGTTAATCTGGTGCTACAAGACTCTTCGTCAATGATTCCAGGCGAAGTCTGTGAAGCACTTGACGCTGAAGGAACCCCATCCAGGGGTGAACCAACGCATCTATTCCCATTGCCAAAGGGTCCCTGGAATGCCCCAGAAACCTATAAGATTCTGGAGTTCTCCATTTGTGAAAGAGAGTAAGAAGATTGGCAGAAAGACTGGCATCCATTGTGATAATTTTCCATTGAAAGGGAAGGAAGGAGCTACCACTCATTAGTTTATGAGTCTGAAGCCACCAAGTTCCATTATCAGATCTGGTGGACGAACACAAGTCTGATCTAGTGACAGTTGAGATTTTTCCCATTTCACCAAAATGAGCAACTGAAGTGGCCTGGTCTGGTCTGAATTTGAGCATATGGAACCACTTCTTAGCTGACACCATGAGACCTAGAATCCTTATGAAGGGGCAAAAGGTGGGCTACTCCAGAAGAATTAAGCTGTGGACCTGTCCATGAGATGATGCTGGTCTCCTGGAAGGAAAACCTTCGCCTCGTATCCTGGTATCCATAAGCATTCCCAGAAAGGTATGGAAGTGTCTGATGCTAAACAAGATCTTTTGTAGTTGATCAGCCAACCAAACTGTTCCAGGGTCAGAATAACCAGAGAAACGCACACGTCACAGACACAGATTGTCCCTTGATTAGTAAATCATCCATATAGGAAATCATCTGCACCCCTTTTGGCTCAAAACTGCCATGAGCGAGGAAAGCATTTCGGTAAACCCCTTGTAGAAGTTGTAGAGAGACTGATGAAAAGGGTCACAATCTGGTAGTGATTGTCCTGAATTACAAACTGAAGGAATCTGTGGTGAGCTGTACAGATTGGGATATGCAAATAAGTGTCTTTGAAATCCACTGATGCTAAAAATCCTTGCAATACAGAGGAAAGTACAGATCTCAGTGATTCCATAAAGAATTTTTTGTTGACTAAGAAGAGATTTAAGCGTTTGAGATCCAGAATGGGTCTGATCAACCCGTCTTTTTTGGGAAACCTGAACAAATTTGTGTGGAACCCTGAACCATGTTCTGGTGGGTAAACTGGAACAATGACTTCTGCTTAAAGGAGATCTTGCACAGCATGAAGGAACTGAGACAGTCGATGTGGGTCCTGTGGCAGATTTGAGCAGAAAAAGCAATTTGGTGAGAGGGTGCGGAATTCTATCTTGTAGCCTATTAGAATCTCTCTCACCCAGGCATCTGACACATGATCCAACCTGACTTGATCAAAGCTGAGCAATCATCCTCCACCTGAAAGAGTGAGGGCACCCCTTCATGAATTAGAAGGCTTGGAAGGATTAGAAGATTTTTATTTTCATGGCTGCTTGCCCCTGAAAATGATATTTTTTACCTGAATTACTGGTTAAAGAGGATCTTTTCCCCTGTCTCTGATATCTGTCAAAATAATGAAAAGGATGATGTTGATCTAGCATTTGTAGAGCCCACTGAGGAACGTCTCATCAGTAAGTTCCCTAATCAGAATTTCCAAATCCTCCCCAAAACTTTTGCCACCTTTAATAGGTAAATGCCATAGTGCACTTTGCACTAAGATCCCCAGAATAGACCTTTAACCAAATGACTCGTCTGGAATCTTTATGGCATCGAACAAGGCCTTTAAGATGATGTCCATGTCTGTTCTCCAATCCTGAACAGAGGAAATTATTTCTTCAGTAGAAAACTTATTGAGAATGTCTTTCTCCAAGGCCTGCAACTAAGCACCAGCCACTTTGGAAAGCAGAATGGAAGAACAGCTAGGGTAGACCACAGATCCCAAAATGGAATGCTGATGACTCCAAGTGACAATCAGAAGGATCTCTAAGAGAACCTGGCTCTCCTTTAAGAAGAGAAAAATAGCTATGGGGTGATCTACCCTAGGGACAGTCCACCATTTTTTATGGAAAGCATCTGGAAATGGGTACCATGAGACCCAATAACGAAGCAATTGCCGTCAAAATCAGAATAATTGGGGTATACCACTTTGGGTCCCATTTTATTGAACAGTTCAGGTTCGTTTACTAGAGAGATTGTTTTTTCTTGTGGAAACGCACCAAATGGATCACTCCTTTAACCTTTAGCCTCAGAAATAGAAGATAATGTAGAATCATTGGTATCAGAAAAAAGTTCCACCTCAGAATTAGATCCATCAGCAAAGTGTTCATGTTAGGAATGCTGAATGGAGTAATTTGAATCCTCAGAAGATGAAGCATGTCTCAGTTTAGCCCTTTTGTGGTGAATATGGGAAGAAGGAGATGCTTGGTTTTCATTGGAATGGATGTACAAATGGCGGAACCGGCAGATGATTGTAGGAAATAAATGCCCCCAGTGCCAGCAGATTTTTCAGCCAGCCAATCTCCATATTAGGTAACCTAGGTTTGTCTGCTGTACTTGTCCACAGAGAAGAAAAATATCTGTTGTGACAGAATGAGAGGATTGCTCAGAAGAGCCTCTTGCAGGTAAATCCGCAGCAGTTTCAGGAATATCTTGTTGGGACATACTGCACTATTTCTCTTAACCAGTTGTGGTATTTTTGTATGTGTTACTTATGCGTTTAGTTTAGCTGGGCGCCCCCCAATATAACAAGGGGCAGTGCCTATATATTCAAATACACACATATATATAGGGGGGTCTTCCATTGTCTTTTAATCTTTTCTACTTTGTCTAGCCAGGGAGATGTAGTTGCCTCCATTCCTTTGGATGAGACCCCTCCTGTTTATGACTTTAAAAGTATATATGTGGCTTTATGCATGGTGCTAGACTTTATTTTGCTCACGCTTAATATGGGTTGGTGGCAATTTAGGACTATTAAGGCATTTATTGGCACTTGGTTTATTTATTTTCTATCCTTTTTGACCTATAGGGCACTTGGGTCTAATAAGTAACTATTTGGCGAAAGGAGTAACTTTTGGTCCTGGGCCTTAAGCCTGGTTCCCTTGGTCACGAATCAGTTTTTAATCATGGCATTCACATTGGATAAAGCTTGTTTGCAAAACATGCAATCTGCCTTTAATTCTCAGGGAGGTGGGCTGAATACTGAGCAAGAAGGTGAGATGAGACCGTTGTTTAAAAAACATAAATCTTTGATAATTAAACAGCTTAAACGTCATTGGGACGTATGTACGATTGAGAATTACATCTCACAAAAGATTATACCTAGATGCCTCAGAGAGCGGATTGTTCCGGCAGAACATCTGCGATCGGATAGATTTCTTCTTAAATGGCAAAAGGAGTGTATAGACCATGGGCTGCGTCTGATGGGGCTTATTATTGATGAAGAACGCATTCAACTTGAGCAACTAGAGGAAGAAATTAAAGAGACTAGTAGTAAATTAGATTCATACTGTCATGACCTGGAGTTTGTTAAACTTAATGAAATGATAAGAGTTGAGGTTGATTGTGTTCAAAAAACCATTAAAGAGATGAAACAAAAAAATGTAGGCGTGACCTATCTGAATTTGAGAGTGGAAGGATCTTTCTGGATTTCAAACCCAGAAATAGGCCCTTCCCATGCCTGAGGCAGTGGCGAGATGTCTCTAGTGATTTATCAAGGGCAGAGACTGAGGTCTCTGATGAGAGTCCCCCGAGGCATTCACGTAAGTCACGCAGAACTGTGTCTTTTTTAGAACCACACCAAAAAAGAGGAGAAGACGCCAAAAGCGTAGCCACCAGGGTCAAGTCACTAAGGGGGATCCGCAAGAAAAAAATGGGGGGTCCCCCTCTTTAGTGAATATGAGTGGGGTAGGAGGGGCAAAAAGCGGGTTGAATATTATCAATTTATCCCATTTTGAATTAAGTGATCATCACAAAGCGGTATTGGCTAAGGGGTTGTCCTTTTCCCCGTGTACAGGCGGTGATGAGTTTGAACTGTATAAGGACACTGCCCTTTACCTACGTAAGGTATTGTTCAAAACCATATACAGTAACAAAATGCAAGAGCCAGCAGATACTGCAGGGCTTTCGAACGAAGTAGTGCAGACATTCGATCAATCATGTGATCAATTATGTGATGAGTTAACTGATGAAATACCTGATTTGTTACCTAATTTAAGCCGCTTGAAATGTCCATCTAAGAATTTTCCCCCCTTAAGCCAAAACAAACATCTGGCATTATTTTTACAGCTGGTGGAACGGGACTTAGGCCTAGTACAATGGGATTCCCTAGGAAGTCATGATAACCTCACCAAATCTGAAAGAATAGCGCTTGAAGACCTTAAACGGGCAAGTAATGTTATTATAAGACCCAGTGACAAAGGAGGGAATGTAGTTCTCCTTGATGAACAATACTATGTCAAAGAGGTGGAGGGTCAACTACAAGACTGTGACACCTATTGTCCGGTTCAGGGGAACCCCTTCCCAGACGTTGTACATAGGTTAAATGAAAAATTATACTGGGCACGGGAAGAAAATCTAATTACACATAAGGTGTTTGAGTATCTACAGGTAAGTGAGTATAACATTCCGGTACTCTATACAATCCCTAAAATACACAAAAATCCTGTGGCTCCACCCGGTAGGCCTATTGTATCGGGGAATGGGGGTCCGCTGGAAGGTGTGGCTCGTTTCATTGACGAAAATTTGAAACCTCTAGTTCGGCTGTTGCCGTCGTTTGTACTTGATAGCAGCGACTTGCTCCGCAAACTTCAGGACATCCGGATTGATGCCAACTGGCTCTTGGTGAGTGTCGATGTGGAAAGCCTGTACACCTCCATTCCCCACGCAGTAGGCCTACAGGCTGTGGAGGAAACTCTGCAGGAACTGGGACCAGGTGATGCAGCGTACAATGAATTTCTTGTCGAGATGTTGGAATTTGTACTATCAAACAATTTTTTCCGTTTCAATGGAGTGTTCTACCATCAGATCCGCGGGACTGCCATGGGGGCGGCGTGTGCTCCATCCTACGCCTGCCTACACCTCAGGCGGTGGTAGAGCACTGAGGTGTTTGGGCGGGCGGAGTTTCGGGCACACGCAGCCCTCTGGCTAAGGTATATCGATTATGTTCTTTTGTTGTGGAGAGGCACAAGTGCCCAATTAGATGAGTTTATTGACTCTCTTAATCACAACGACCGCAACATAAAACTTACCTATAAAACGAGTTCCGATAGGATCGAATTTTTGGATTTGAATATCTCCAAGGAAGCAGGTACTCTTATTACCTCCACATATCGTAAACCTACAGCGGGTAATACTCTCCTTCATTTCTCCAGCCATCATCCGGGCCCCCTGAGGCGGGGCATTCCTTTTAGGGAGAGGGGTTACCCTCATCGTTTATTGAGAACTTGCTTTCATAAGGCACTTGACATTCCCAGGGGCGATTTGCTAGGGGGAGGAAAGAATAGGCGTATGGGAGGAGAGCAACCAGTACGCTTAATCACCAAATACAATACACATTGGGATAGATTTCGTGGGATCTTACAATCCCATTGGCATGTGCTGTTATTGGATCCGAAGATAGCTAGAATCGTGGGGTCCGGCTCCTTGTTGACGGCCAAACGGGCCAGCAATATTAAAGATCTGCTAGTCCGTAGCGAATACAGACCCTACCAAGCAAATAGAAATACTACAAATATAGTGGGTTCGTTCTGTTGTGGTCATTGCAAGATATGTCCATTTATACTTAAAACAACTAGCTTTATTGGGCCGAAGTGTGCTAATCCCCGCCCTATAAGTGCATTTATAAATTGCGCTTCTAGGTACGTAGTGTACCTTATCACTTGCCCATGCAGGTTGAAATATGTGGGCAAAACTAAGAGGGAATTGCGCACTCGGATAGGAGAACATGTACGTGATATTAAGAGAAATAGCGAAAAAAGCCCATTAGCCACACACTTCCATAAACATCACAATGGGGACCCTACTGGGCTGACAGCATGTGGGATTTTTAAGCTTAGATGTTCCAACAGAGGGGGGGGTCCTGGGATGTACGGCTGTTACAGCAGGAATCAAGATTCATTTATGAATTGGGTACTATGTTCCCGTTGGGCCTGAACACGGATATGGGCTTAAAAGCCTTTCTCTATCCCCGTAGGGGGTAGAAGAAAGTGTGGTTACTGGGTTATGAAATTAGGTCCTGAGGTGTTGTATAGTATCTGTTAAAATGGGTCCAGAGAGTATATATATGTTTATATACTCCCTGAATATTTTTGTTTACTTATTGGACCTATTAGCTCTTTATCTAATGCCTTTTGGTTCTCTTTTCCTCCCTTGCTCCTATTTGGTGATGGGCCCTTCACCTTTGGGTTACCCTATCTAGCTGTTTTTAGATGCATATAGGTGCACATAGCTGTATATAGTTTTGTATAGGGGTGCTTAGTGGGTTTGGGGTTGCACCTTGCTTGCCTATTTATTTATGTATGTGAATAGGATGAGTACCTGTTTTTATAGGTTTAGGTAACCTTTGGCTATTATGCCTTGCTGCTAGGTCCCTTGTGTGATTGCTTATGATATGTTATTTATTTTGTTGCTGGATGCAAGGTGCCTTGTCAACTTTACCACTAGGGATGAGCGAATCGATCCGGACGAACCCGGATTCGATCCGAATTTCAGGAAAAATTCGATTCGGATCGAATCCGAATTTCCCCGCGATTCGATCGCTCGAAGTTTTCCTTTAACATCCATTCATTTACATTACAGGCATTCTAAGATGGCGGACGGGACATGTCCAGACATGTAAGCTGGGGCAGTGTATGCTGGGACAGTCACATGCAGCCTATCAGCAGCCAGCAAGCCCGGTGACGTCACAGCGGTATTTAAGGCCGGCCATCTTGCTTTCCTGCCTCATTTCTCTATTGCATTCGTGAGAGACAGAACGCTGTGTAGCTGAGGGAGAGACAGTTAGACAGTTAGACAGGCAGGGACAGACAGGGACAGGCTGGAGACAGGCAGGAGACAGACAGGAGACAGACAGAAAGTCAGCGAAAAACAGGGAAAGGAAGGGAAAATCGGAGGCTGTCAGTATTTTTTTTTTTTTTCATCCAGCCTGACAGGCTTTGTTAGCGTTTTCAGGCTGCTTATACTAACTAACTGTGCATATATACTGAACTGATCTTAAGTCTGCTGTGAGGCATCCCATTCTGTGACTACAGCAGCCTCTGTTTAAGACCATATAACCATTTGCTCTTATTATATTTGAAATTAGCCTGTTAAAGACACTTTTGCTGGGCATAGCACTACTTGTCCCTGCCAGGGCATCCCATTCTGTGACTAAAGCAGCCTCTGTTTAAGACCATATAACCATTTGCTCTTATTATATTTTAAATTAGGCCTGATAAAGACACTTTTGCTGGGCATAGCACTACTTGTCCCTGCCAGGGCATCCCATTCTGTGACTAAAGCAGCCTCTGTTTAAGACCATATAACCATTTGCTCTTATTATATTTGAAATTAGGCCTGATAAAGACACTTTTGCTGGGCATAGCACTACTTGTCCCTGCCAGGGCATCCCATTCTGTGACTAAAGCAGCCTCTGTTTAAGACCATATAACCATTTGCTCTTATTATATTTGAAATTAGGCCTGATAAAGACACTTTTGCTGGGCATAGTACTACTGGATCTTTTTTGGGGGCATCCCATTCTGTGACTAAAGCAGCCTCTGTTTAAGACCATATAACCATTTGCTCTTATTATATTTGAAATTAGCCTGATAAAGACACTTTTGCTGGGCATAGTACTACTGGATCTTTTTTGGGGGCATCCCATTCTGTGACTACAGCAGCCTCTGTTTAAGACCATATAACCATTTGCTCTTATTATATTTGAAATTAGGCCTGATAAAGACACTTTTGCTGGGCATAGCACTACTTGTCCCTGCCAGGGCATCCCATTCTGTGACTAAAGCAGCCTCTGTTTAAGACCATATAACCATTTGCTCTTATTATATTTGAAATTAGCCTGATAAAGACACTTTTGCTGGGCATAGCACTACTTGTCCCTGCCAGGGCATCCCATTCTGTGACTAAAGCAGCCTCTGTTTAAGACCATATAACCATTTGCTCTTATTATATTTGAAATTAGGCCTGATAAAGACACTTTTGCTGGGCATAGCACTACTTGTCCCTGCCAGGGCATCCCATTCTGTGACTAAAGCAGCCTCTGTTTAAGACCATATAACCATTTGCTCTTATTATATTTGAAATTAGGCCTGATAAAGACACTTTTGCTGGGCATAGTACTACTGGATCTTTTTGGGGGGCATCCCATTCTGTGACTAAAGCAGCCTCTGTTTAAGACCATATAACCATTTGCTCTTATTATATTTGAAATTAGCCTGATAAAGACACTTTTGCTGGGCATAGTACTACTGGATCTTTTTTGGGGGCATCCCATTCTGTGACTAAAGCAGCCTCTGTTTAAGACCATATAACCATTTGCTCTTATTATATTTGAAATTAGGCCTGATAAAGACACTTTTGCTGGGCATAGCACTACTTGTCCCTGCCAGGGCATCCCATTCTGTGACTAAAGCAGCCTCTGTTTAAGACCATATAACCATTTGCTCTTATTATATTTGAAATTAGGCCTGATAAAGACACTTTTGCTGGGCATAGTACTACTGGATATTTTTTGGGGGCATCCCATTCTGTGACTAAAGCAGCCTCTGTTTAAGACCATATAACCATTTGCTCTTATTATATTTGAAATTAGCCTGATAAAGACACTTTTGCTGGGCATAGTACTACTGGATCTTTTTTGGGGGCATCCCATTCTGTGACTAAAGCAGCCTCTGTTTAAGACCATATAACCATTTGCTCTTATTATATTTGAAATTAGGCCTGATTAAGACACTTTTGCTGGGCATAGCACTACTTGTCCCTGCCAGGGCATCCCATTCTGTGACTAAAGCAGCCTCTGTTTAAGACCATATAACCATTTGCTCTTATTATAGTTGAAATTAGGCCTGATAAAGACACTTTTGCTGGGCATAGCACTACTTGTCCCTGCCAGGGCATCCCATTCTGTGACTAAAGCAGCCTCTGTTTAAGACCATATAACCATTTGCTCTTATTATATTTGAAATTAGGCCTGATAAAGACACTTTTGCTGGGCATAGCACTACTTGTCCCTGCCAGGGCATCCCATTCTGTGACTAAAGCAGCCTCTGTTTAAGACCATATAACCATTTGCTCTTATTATATTTGAAATTAGCCTGATAAAGACACTTTTGCTGGGCATAGTACTACTGGATCTTTTTTGGGGGCATCCCATTCTGTGACTAAAGCAGCCTCTGTTTAAGACCATATAACCATTTGCTCTTATTATATTTGAAATTAGCCTGATAAAGACACTTTTGCTGGGCATAGTACTACTGGATCTTTTTTGGGGGCATCCCATTCTGTGACTACAGCAGCCTCTGTTTAAGACCATATAACCATTTGCTCTTATTATATTTGAAATTAGGCCTGATAAAGACACTTTTGCTGGGCATAGCACTACTTGTCCCTGCCAGGGCATCCCATTCTGTGACTAAAGCAGCCTCTGTTTAAGACCATATAACCATTTGCTCTTATTATATTTGAAATTAGGCCTGATAAAGACACTTTTGCTGGGCATAGCACTACTTGTCCCTGCCAGGGCATCCCATTCTGTGACTAAAGCAGCCTCTGTTTAAGACCATATAACCATTTGCTCTTATTATATTTGAAATTAGGCCTGATAAAGACACTTTTGCTGGGCATAGCACTACTGGATCTTTTTTGGGGGCATCCCATTCTGTGACTAAAGCAGCCTCTGTTTAAGACCATATAACCATTTGCTCTTATTATATTTGAAATTAGCCTGATAAAGACACTTTTGCTGGGCATAGTACTACTGGATCTTTTTTGGGGGCATCCCATTCTGTGACTAAAGCAGCCTCTGTTTAAGACCATATAACCATTTGCTCTTATTATATTTGAAATTAGCCTGATAAAGACACTTTTGCTGGGCATAGTACTACTGGATCTTTTTGGGGGGCATCCCATTCTGTGACTACAGCAGCCTCTGTTTAAGACCATATAACCATTTGCTCTTATTATATTTGAAATTAGGCCTGATAAAGACACTTTTGCTGGGCATAGCACTACTTGTCCCTGCCAGGGCATCCCATTCTGTGACTAAAGCAGCCTCTGTTTAAGACCATATAACCATTTGCTCTTATTATATTTGAAATTAGGCCTGATAAAGACACTTTTGCTGGGCATAGCACTACTTGTCCCTGCCAGGGCATCCCATTCTGTGACTAAAGCAGCCTCTGTTTAAGACCATATAACCATTTGCTCTTATTATATTTGAAATTAGGCCTGATAAAGACACATTTGCTGGGCATAGTACTACTGGATCTTTTTTGGGGGCATCCCATTCTGTGACTAAAGCAGCCTCTGTTTAAGACCATATAACCATTTGCTCTTATTATATTTGAAATTAGCCTGATAAAGACACTTTTGCTGGGCATAGTACTACTGGATCTTTTTTGGGGGCATCCCATTCTGTGACTAAAGCAGCCTCTGTTTAAGACCATATAACCATTTGCTCTTATTATATTTGAAATTAGCCTGATAAAGACACTTTTGCTGGGCATAGTACTACTGGATCTTTTTTGGGGGCATCCCATTCTGTGACTACAGCAGCCTCTGTTTAAGACCATATAACCATTTGCTTTTATTATATTTGAAATTAGGCCTGATAAAGACACTTTTGCTGGGCATAGCACTACTTGTCCCTGCCAGGGCATCCCATTCTGTGACTAAAGCAGCCTCTGTTTAAGACCATATAACCATTTGCTCTTATTATATTTGAAATTAGGCCTGATAAAGACACTTTTGCTGGGCATAGCACTACTTGTCCCTGCCAGGGCATCCCATTCTGTGACTACAGCAGCCTCTGTTTAAGACCATATAACCATTTGCTCTTATTATATTTGAAATTAGGCCTGATAAAGACACTTTTGCTGGGCATAGTACTACTGGATCTTTTTTGGGGGCATCCCATTCTGTGACTAAAGCAGCCTCTGTTTAAGACCATATAACCATTTGCTCTTATTATATTTGAAATTAGCCTGATAAAGACACTTTTGCTGGGCATAGCACTACTTGTCCCTGCCAGGGCATCCCATTCTGTGACTAAAGCAGCCTCTGTTTAAGACCATATAACCATTTGCTCTTATTATATTTGAAATTAGGCCTGATAAAGACACTTTTGCTGGGCATAGCACTACTGGATCTTTTTTGGGGGCATCCCATTCTGTGACTAAAGCAGCCTCTGTTTAAGACCATATAACCATTTGCTCTTATTATATTTGAAATTAGCCTGATAAAGACACTTTTGCTGGGCATAGTACTACTGGATCTTTTTTGGGGGCATCCCATTCTGTGACTAAAGCAGCCTCTGTTTAAGACCATATAACCATTTGCTCTTATTATATTTGAAATTAGCCTGATAAAGACACTTTTGCTGGGCATAGTACTACTGGATCTTTTTGGGGGGCATCCCATTCTGTGACTACAGCAGCCTCTGTTTAAGACCATATAACCATTTGCTCTTATTATATTTGAAATTAGGCCTGATAAAGACACTTTTGCTGGGCATAGCACTACTTGTCCCTGCCAGGGCATCCCATTCTGTGACTAAAGCAGCCTCTGTTTAAGACCATATAACCATTTGCTCTTATTATATTTGAAATTAGGCCTGATAAAGACACTTTTGCTGGGCATAGCACTACTTGTCCCTGCCAGGGCATCCCATTCTGTGACTAAAGCAGCCTCTGTTTAAGACCATATAACCATTTGCTCTTATTATATTTGAAATTAGGCCTGATAAAGACACATTTGCTGGGCATAGTACTACTGGATCTTTTTTGGGGGCATCCCATTCTGTGACTAAAGCAGCCTCTGTTTAAGACCATATAACCATTTGCTCTTATTATATTTGAAATTAGCCTGATAAAGACACTTTTGCTGGGCATAGTACTACTGGATCTTTTTTGGGGGCATCCCATTCTGTGACTAAAGCAGCCTCTGTTTAAGACCATATAACCATTTGCTCTTATTATATTTGAAATTAGCCTGATAAAGACACTTTTGCTGGGCATAGTACTACTGGATCTTTTTTGGGGGCATCCCATTCTGTGACTACAGCAGCCTCTGTTTAAGACCATATAACCATTTGCTTTTATTATATTTGAAATTAGGCCTGATAAAGACACTTTTGCTGGGCATAGCACTACTTGTCCCTGCCAGGGCATCCCATTCTGTGACTAAAGCAGCCTCTGTTTAAGACCATATAACCATTTGCTCTTATTATATTTGAAATTAGGCCTGATAAAGACACTTTTGCTGGGCATAGCACTACTTGTCCCTGCCAGGGCATCCCATTCTGTGACTAAAGCAGCCTCTGTTTAAGACCATATAACCATTTGCTCTTATTATATTTGAAATTAGGCCTGATAAAGACACTTTTGCTGGGCATAGTACTACTGGATCTTTTTTGGGGGCATCCCATTCTGTGACTAAAGCAGCCTCTGTTTAAGACCATATAACCATTTGCTCTTATTATATTTGAAATTAGCCTGATAAAGACACTTTTGCTGGGCATAGTACTACTGGATCTTTTTTGGGGGCATCCAATTCTGTGACTAAAGCAGCCTCTGTTTAAGACCATATAACCATTTGCTCTTATTATATTTGAAATTAGCCTGATAAAGACACTTTTGCTGGGCATAGTACTACTGGATCTTTTTTGGGGGCATCCCATTCTGTGACTAAAGCAGCCTCTGTTTAAGATCATATAACCATTTGCTCTTATTATATTTGAAATTAGCCTGATAAAGACACTTTTGCTGGGCATAGTACTACTGGATCTTTTTTGGGGGCATCCCATTCTGTGACTACAGCAGCCTCTGTTTAAGACCATATAACCATTTGCTCTTATTATATTTGAAATTAGGCCTGATAAAGACACTTTTGCTGGGCATAGCACTACTTGTCCCTGCCAGGGCATCCCATTCTGTGACTAAAGCAGCCTCTGTTTAAGACCATATAACCATTTGCTCTTATTATATTTGAAATTAGGCCTGATAAAGACACTTTTGCTGGGCATAGCACTACTTGTCCCTGCCAGGTGTACTTACTGCTGGTTTTTAGGGCATCCCATTCTGTGACTACACCAGCCTCTATTTAAGAACCTAACCATTTGCACCTATTCTAATTGAAATTAGGCATGATAAAGACACTTTTGCTGTGCATAGTCTTACTGCTGCCTGCCAGGTGCTCTCTGGTTTTTGGGACATCCCATTCTGTAACATACCATTAGCCTCTGCATTTACTGTAAGCTGCACAGTTATTTAAAGAAATTTGGCCTGTATGAGCCTGCTAACACACTGCTGCTGTGTGCATATATACTGATCTCAAGTCGGCTGGGGGCATCCCATTCTGTAACATACCATTAGCCTCTGCATTTACTGTAAGCTGCACAGTTATTTAAAGAAATTTGGCCTGTATGAGCCTGCTAACACACTGCTGCTGTGTGCATATATACTGATCTCAAGTCTGCTGGGGGCATCCCATTCTGTAACATACCATTAGCCTCTGCATTTACTGTAAGCTGCACAGTTATTTAAAGGAATTTGGCCTGTATGAGCCTGCTAACACACTGCTGCTGTGTGCATATATACTGATCTCAAGTCTGCTTGGGGCATCCCATTCTGTAACATACCATTAGCCTCTGCATTAACTGTAAGCTGCACAGTTATTTAAAGAAATTTGGCCTGTATGAGCCTGCTAACACACTGCTGCTGTGTGCATATATACTGATCTCAAGTCTGCTGGGGGCATCCCATTCTGTAACATACCATTAGCCTCTGCATTTACTGTAAGCTGCACAGTTATTTAAAGAAATTTGGCCTGTATGAGCCTGCTAACACACTGCTGCTGTGTGCATATATACTGATCTCAAGTCTGCTTGGGGCATCCCATTCTGTAACATACCATTAGCCTCTGCATTTACTGTAAGCTGCACAGTTATTTAAAGAAATTTGGCCTGTATGAGCCTGCTAACACACTGCTGCTGTGTGTATATATACTGATCTCAAGTCTGCTTGGGGCATCCCATTCTGTAACATACCATTAGCCTCTGCATTAACTGTAAGCTGCACAGTTATTTAAAGAAATTTGGCCTGTATGAGCCTGCTAACACACTGCTGCTGTGTGCATATATACTGATCTC
Source organism: Gastrophryne carolinensis (assembly GCA_027917425.1). Lineage (NCBI taxonomy): Eukaryota > Metazoa > Chordata > Amphibia > Anura > Microhylidae > Gastrophryne > Gastrophryne carolinensis. The sequence continues at coordinate 223,867,789 of CM051234.1, forward strand.
AAGTCTGCTTGGGGCATCCCATTCTGTAACATAACATAACCTACCTACCATACTAAGCAGCTCTCTTATTTAAACTAAGCAGGCCTCTTGGAGGCTGATTGTCCACTTTTGGGTGTGCATTTATATTCGGTTTCATATACAGTGGGGTATCCCAATTTGTAAGATAACCTACCCCAACCATGTAAACTAAATAGGCCTGTTGCAGCCTGAGTTTCTCTGCTTGCGTATGGCCTGCATTACAATCTGTCTCTTTCAATGACACTGCTGCCTGGGGTATCCCAATTTGTAAGATAACCTACCCCAACCATGTAAACTAAAGGTTACGTCCTTCCAGAAGGAAAACTTATGCCGAACACTATTTTTGTTAGGGGCATTGACCTTTGGATTGATCGGCATGAAATTAATTTTTTTTTTCAAAGTATGGCGCTGTAAAGAAGGTCAAAATGATGTCTCATACTTGGATTATTGTTACTTTTTGTTCAGCTTGAAATATAACAGGCCACACGGGCATCCCAAGGCACATGCTATTTTAAACCTATCTGTTATACAACATAAGCGTTGATCAGGCTACTTCAGTTTGCACTTGTTTTTGACTGCTTTTAATAAACCAGGCCGCAGGGCACCCCAAAGCTGCACCTTGCACCCTATCTGGTATACAACATAAGCGTTGATCAGCATCAGCTTCATTAAGCTACTTCAGTTTGCACTTCCTTTTTGACTGCTTTCATTTAACCAGGCCGCAGGGCACCCCAAAGCTGCACCTTGCACCCTACCTGTTTATACTAAATAAGCATCTACAGCCTCAGCTTTATTAAGTTATTGCATTTTGAATTGGTTTTGGTCTGCTTTAAATACACCAGGCCGCAGGGCATCCCAAACCTGCATGTTGCACCCCATCTGTTATACTAAATAAGCGTTGATCAGCATCAGCTTTATTAAGCTATTGCATTTTGCATTGGTTATTGTACTGCTGCCAAAACACTAGCCCATATGGGCATCCCAAACCAGCACATGTCACCCTATCTGTTATACTAAATAAGCTTCTACAGGCCATTTTTTTATTTATTTATTTTTATTTATATAGAGCTGCAATAGCTTATATTGTGAGGTTAATTTGCCATTTTGCAGCATAATATAGAGCAGCCCCTGTGTAAATCTGAGGGGCAATAGCTTATATAGTGAGGTAAATTTGCCATTTTGCTTCGTTATATAGAGCAGCCCAGTTGCCATCTAAATCAACTACTGTCCGGCCAGTACAGCTTTTCCAGGGCAAACTCTGCTAGTTGCGGGCACAAGTCAAGTTTGGCTTCCCAGCAAATCCAGTGGATCTTGAAGGTGTGTTGGCATGGTCATGTCAAGGTATGACATGACCTGCTGTTTGAGGTCCAGCTCCAGGTCTTCCTGCTGCTCATGAGTAGACTCACTATGCGGGTGTAGAAAGCTACTCACTAGCGACTGAAGACTGAGGCTGCTGCTGATGGAGCTGCTGCTGCTGCTCCTTCCACCCCCCCAGCAGCCATGGTAGTGGAAGGTGATCGCAGACTTCCCCCCCCGAGTCAGACCTGCGGGAGTATGGGCCATGGCGCAGATAGACATCGCCCAACTGACTACGTGGGATGTCTCTGTAGTAGGTCAGTTTGTCCTCCCTCTCAGTGGGCGTAAAAAATGCCCCCATTTTGTGCCGGAAGCGAGGGTCCAATAAGTTGGAGAGCCAGAAGTCTTCCCGCTGACAAATGGAGACAATTCTGCGCTCACTAGTACGCATGCATGTGAGCATGCATCGTGCCATTTGTGCAACTGACTCGGAGGGACTACCTGTCTCCATCTCCACTGTAAACTGCCATGGTGTGTCTGGGTCCTCTGTCTCGCCTTACTCACAACCCTCTAGCTCCTGTGGCTGCTCCTGCTCCTCCTCTCCTGTCAGATGACTAGATAAAATGGTCATTTTGTGAAACCTAAACTGTGGTTTGCTGTGCCCCACCCCCTCCTCCTCCTCCACTTCAGCCCCCACAGGCTTCATGTGGCTGTGAAATGTATGTGCCATGTCTCCAGTGCCCTGACCAGCCATGGTTTCCAACATGTGTTGTAGTACATGAAGCAGTGGAATCTCATCGTTCATCTCATAGTCCTGGCAACTGACTAATAACGTAGCTTCCTCAAAGGGCCTGAGCAAACGGTCGGTGTCACGTATGAGCTGCCAATGGTTTACATTGAATTTACACAGGGGTGTCCCCCTATCATCCAGAAATCCGTGATGGCTTTTCTCTGTTCCTATAGTGCAGTGGTCCTCAACCCTGTCCTCAAGGCCCACCAACATGTCATGTTTTTTGGATCTCCAAATAGCCAGCTCTATTGCTCTGCAGCTGCACTAATTACTCCACCTGTGCATCTTTGTGGAGATCTGCAAAACCTGGCCTGTTGGTGGGCCTTGAGGACAGGGTTGGGGACCACTGCTATAGTGGATCCTGCATATGGAGGGTGGAATTCCAACGGGTGGAAACATCGCAAATCAGACTATGGTGGGGTACACCGTTGTGACGCTGAGGCTCAATAAGGTTGTGCTTGGTGGTGTAGGAGTGCCAGAAGTGCATGCTAACTTTCTTTCCTGTTGTTCGGATGTCTTTCAGATGGGGGCAAGACTTCAGAAAACGCTTGACAACTAGACTGAACACGTGTGCCATGTCAGGACGCATGACTCTGGCTTCCTTGTCGCAGCGCAAACAAGATGTTCTTCCAAGTGTAATGCAGCAGGCTGGACTTATGGTGACGCTGTCTGAGAGGAGAAATCCCTCAGACATCAAGATTAAAAATTCCAAGAATTTTTGAGGGCTAATTATTCAGAGGCAAATGATAGCTAGTTGTTTCTGATTTAATTACAAGGTGGAAACACACCCTCAAACAAAACTTCACTTTGGCAATACCATTGCATTTGTCTATTCATAATTTTATGTATATACACTAACTAACCTACTTTTTCTCCACAGGATGCTGCATGAAACACTGCCACATCGCTGAGTAGCTGATTTTTCCGAACAACAGTCCGCAATAATCTGCTGCTGCTGCTGCTGCCGCCGCCACCGCCGCAGACTCCAGGGACCCTCTTCCACTACCTCGGCTTGCAACACCTCCTCCCACGACACTCTCCTCATCACTAATTGCCGGCTAGTGGAAGAAGAGGCGAGTGTCTCCTCCACTTCTTGGCTGGGCAGTAGCTGCTGAATTTTATGATTATCAGATCTTCATCAATGGATAGTGGAGCTGAACCCAAAGCATAACAGACAGACAGTTGACTGGGGGTGTCAGATGCCACTTGTGATGCAGTGGACTGCTTTTGCAGCACTTCGAGACAAAGTTGCTTCATTGGCTGACACAATGACTGGTAAAGCTGTGGAACATATGGTTGAAAAGCAAGAATAACCATTTGTTTTTATATGAAAAAGACCCTGGTTTATACAGATTTTTTTTTTCCAGAGACTGCCCTGCGTGGAAATGAATGGCGCATGGATCATCCAAGCTTTCCTCCCAACAATGCCTGATGTATTCCAGTAGATTGATGACGGGGCCAGACCTACACTAAAGAAAGATGGATCGTGCAAAACAGATTTAAGGCGCTGCTCTCCAGTTACAGACATTCCTCCGCATCGGACCACAAGTAAGTATTAATAAAAAATCCTTTACGTTACGCTTACTTTTTATTAATATTCTTCGGATAAGACGGATCAGACATGATTCCAGATTAAAAATTCCAAGAATTTTTGAGGGCTAATTAGTCAGAGGCAATGATACCTTCTTGTTTCTGATTTAATTAAAAGGTGGAAACACACCCTCAAACAAAACTTCACTTTGGCAATACTTTTGCATTTGTTTATTCATAATTTTATGTAGATATTACTAACTAAGCTACTTTTTCTCCACATGACTCTCCACAGGGTGTGATTCATCCAATTTTTGGGCTCCTGAAGCCAACTCCAGTGTATATTTGGGCTCCTGCTGCTGCCAACTCCAGGGTGTGATTCATCCAATTTTTGGGCTCCTGAAGCCAACCCCAGGGTCTCTTTAAAGTAATATTTGGGCTCCTGCTGCTGCCAACTCCAGGGTGTGATTCATCCAATTTTTGGGCTCCTGAAGCCAACCCCAGGGTCTCTTTGAAGTAATATTTGGGCTCCTGCTGCTGCTGCTGCCAACTTCTGCCAACTCCAGGGTGTGATTCATCCAATTTTTGGGCTCCTGAGGCCAACCCCAGGGTCTCTTTAAAGTAATATTTGGGCTCCTGCTGCTGCTTGCAACTCCAGGGTGTGATTCATCCAATTTTTGGGCTCCTGAGGCCAACCCCAGTGTCTCTTTAAAGTAATATTTGGGCTCCTGCTGCTGCTGTCAACTCCTGCCAACTCCAGGGTGTGATTCATCCAATTTTTGGGCTCCTGAAGCCAACCCCAGTGTCTCTTTTAAGTAATGTTTGGGCTCCTGCTGCTGCTGTCAACTCCTGCCAACTCCAGGGTGTGATTCATCCAATTTTTGGGCTCCTGAAGCCAACTCCAGTGTATATTTGGGCTCCTGCTGCTGCTGCTGCCAACTTCTGCCAACTCCAGGGTGTGATTCATCCAATTTTTGGGCTCCTGAAGCCAACTCCAGTGTATATTTGGGCTCCTGCTGCTGCTGCCAACTTCTGCCAACTCCAGGGTGTGATTCATCCAATTTTTGGGCTCCTGAGGCCAACCCCAGTGTCTCTTTAAAGTAATATTTGGGCTCCTGCTGCTGCTGCTGCCAACTCCAGGGTGTGATTCATCCAATTTTTGGGCTCCTGAAGCCAACCCCAGTGTCTCTTTTAAGTAATGTTTGGGCTCCTGCTGCTGCTGTCAACTCCTGCCAACTCCAGGGTGTGATTCATCCAATTTTTGGGCTCCTGAAGCCAACTCCAGTGTATATTTGGGCTCCTGCTGCTGCTGCTGCTGCCAACTCCAGGGTGTGATTCATCCAATTTTTGGGCTCCTGAGGCCAACCCCAGGGTCTCTTTAAAGTAATATTTGGGCTCCTGCTGCTGCTGCCAACTCCAGGGTGTGATTCATCCAATTTTTGGGCTCCTGCTGCTGCCAACTCCAGTGTCTCTTTAAAGCAATGTTTGGGCTCCTTCTGCCCCTCATAGTGATGCCACTTCAACTCTCTTGAATTCAATTGTGCCGCTCTGCGATTCTATTAGCGATGCCTCTGATCTGCATGTGATATTTCTTCAAAGTATTATTTAACTAACCCAGCACGCATCCTGTGCGTGTTACAGCAAGGCAGAATGGTTTACAACCCTATTGAGGCTCTAGGAGGCTCAGAAATAGCCGCTTTTAATAGCGATTAGTCGCAAATTTATTCAAGTCGAAACGATTTTTGTCGGAAAATTCGGCGAATCAGTCGAATCGAATTTTTCAAAAGTTCGCTCATCTCTATTTACCACCAAAATCCAGAAGAACTATATATTTAAAAAAACGGGGAGGATATCAAATTTGCTATGAGCAGAAGTTGTGGAAAAAACAGCGCGGACATTAAGAATGTATTTGAATATTGGCCTTGCTGTCAGCCAGCACCGAAAGAGTTAAATAGATTGTGCGGGCTGCGAGCAGTTGCTTGAAGTCTGCTGCGCATGTGCAGAGCGAAGGAATTGCCATAGAGTCATGTGATATGCAGCTGGAACTCGAGGAAAGCTTGGATCTTGACATGAGCACTGCGCAGCTGCAGGTGCACGAAAGTGATTGGCCATTACCAAAGATGAACTGCCTATATAGATGGCTCAACAGAGCTAGTCCCTCCCACCCTGACGAAGCTCCCGAGCGGGAGCGAAACAGCTGTCGGTCAGGGCCCCTGACCACGCCCACCATGCACGCTCGCTCACACTGGATGGCCGCGTCTGCAAGTTGCCTCTGAAACTGACACGCTATCGGCTGTAAGGATCCTGCAAACCGGGAGTGGTGAGACAATCGGCGATAACGCCTCAGGATACAGCAGTGATGGGCCGTTGTGCCCTCTTATAGTTGTACACTTGGGCTGTGACTTTAGTGCCCAGTCGGGACTGTGCTGCATATATTCCTGTCTTTCATAGAGAGCGCTCTCTAATTAACTTAAGAGCGCGCAAGTACAAGCACCTGCATCTTTTTACAGCAGTTAAACACTTGGATTCTACTGCATTTATGAATACAAAGCTGATGGTCTGCTGAGTGTTTAAGTATTTATGACCCATATGTCCAGCTGGAATAATATTGTCTTTAAGTGCTCCATGTATTGAGCCTCTATTTAATTAGAGCAACAGTATCTAGCTATAAGCACCTGGACTTTCATATATTGGACAAAGGCTGAACCCCAGCATGATGGCTATGTTGTCCGGCTGGTGTGTCAATCTTAGGCTGTTATAGAGGATAGATCTCTGTCCCTTTGATTTGTGCTGGCCAGCAATTTTGGTGTGAACTGAGTAAGTGCGGGTGTGTGTGTGGAGTCCAGGTCGGCCTGGCAGGGGCCCCTTTTCTTTTGTTCTTGTATTTTAATGCGCAATTGCGGTTTTACATTGTAGTGTGTATCTAAGTCTCGTTTTTCATATGCATTTGTTTTGTGCCACAATCCTGTCATTAAAAAGTGCGTTTTTGGCTAATCTTGTTCGTATATCATTGGCCAGCCCAGCATTTAACCAGTTGTGGTATTTTTGTATGTGTTACTTATGCGTTTAGGTTAGCCTGTCTTAGGTTGTCTTTTAATCTTTTCTACTATTTCTCTTTTCCCTTATTCCTTATGGAAATAAAATGAAAATAAAACTAATTTTTTCCTCTCCTCTATCTATTTCACAGGGAGAAGAAGGAAGGGACAAAACTTTTGTGTGCTCAGCATAATACAAAAACCTGCAGATAGGTATATAAGAGTGACTGTAGCAGAGAAAAACATAAATCGCATTACTCTATGTACATAACTTCACTCCCCCCCAACAATGTAATATATTAAAAGTAACCAGTCAATTAATAGTCAGTGATTCTTGCAGACAAAAGTAATAGTCAGTGATTCTTGCAGACATATGAAAGGTCTGACTAACAAAGCCAGAGAGGCGGAATCGGGAGTGACGGGAACCGCCACCGCTAGATCAAGAGGAGAAGATAAAGCTGAGCGCGCGCAGATTACTTCAGTGCACAGACATGAGCACAGTGCACTAGCGCCTCAGCACTGGAGAAAAAACTAGAGGCCGAGGCACAGCACGCGCACAAGCTCAATCACCCCAGTGCTGGCCCTGAGAGCTCACTCAGTCAAGGCCGCAGTAAAATGGAATGTGCTGTTCTCCCTCTAACCAAAAGTGATAAAGATCAATAATAAAATAAAGGTTCAATAATTAATCAATAAAGTCTGCAATGTGAGGGACTGATTTCAGAAAGCACACGTACGGTAATAATTTAACCCTAAATATTGAGCACCGCCATTTTACCTTGGTGGTTGGAATGCATTCCCTAACAGGCCAATGAACGTGGAATATGTCCTGAAAGAATAAGGGCTCTAGTAACTAGGCACAGTATATTAGAGTAGATGGACAGAGCAAACCTGCTCACGTACATTCTCCTCAGGACACTAGTCAGAACTGGCTGTATTAGAATTTCAGCCCTTGGGGTCTGATGGTCAAACAATAGCTTGTTTCTAGCCTTTTGCATATTATGGAATTGCAAAGCAAAATGTATCAAGAAAAATAGTTCCAGACAGAAGGTCTTCTATGAAACAGTTCATTTAATGATTCTGAAGAGTATCTTCCTAGACCTCTAGGTCTAGCAGCACAGGCAGAATTCTTAGAGCAGTTTTTCTCAACCCCGATATCCAGTACCCCAAACAGGACACATTTTGTGGGTCTGCGCACAGGCAGCTTTTTTTAACTACTTGAGGTTAGGGTTTAGAAACACTTATCGGATTGTTCTACTGTAATTCTGCTGGGAAATTACAGCGTAGAGGGATGCATTTAGAGAGGTTGAGAAAAAATACCATTTTGTGATTATTCACCTTTAAAATGGGTATTATAAGTATATGTTACACACCCCGCTTCCACTATTCATGACATGGGTTATGGTCCAGTAGAGGGCAAACTTCTGTAGAGATGAAAGCAAAAAAGAAGCCCCTCCCGGTCCATAAATACCTGGGACCTCCCACACATTCCTCAGTATATGACAGCAGAAAGGGGACCAGGAAGAGACAATAAAACATTCTTAACAATAAAAGGTTCACCATATAAAGGATCCAGAATACCAAAGGGCGGGATGAAGCGGGGTGTGTGACATACTTATAATACCCATTTTACAGGTGAGTAATCACAAAATGGTATTATTCCAAGTATGTCACACACCCCGCTTCCACTATTCATGACATATGGGACATCCAATAGCAGTGTCCGTCATGGGTGGGGATCCAAATACAGCAAAAAAATGCACAAATTTAAACCACTGCAGCTTGCAGAACCTTGCGGCCAAAAACAGCATCCGCTGAGGCCCGCACATCAACCTTATAAAACTTGGAAAAAGTATGAACGGAAGACCAAGTAGCAGCCTTACAAACTTGTTCAACAGAAGCCTGGTGCTGAAAAGCCCAGGAAGCTCCAACAGCACGAGTAGAATGAGCAGTGATCTTAAAAGGAGGAACCCTCCCCTTAGCGGAATAGGCCCCAACAATGGCCTGACATATTCATTTACTAATGGTAGACTTGGCTGTCGCCAAACCTTTTCTGGGCCCAGAAGGCACCACGAACAAGGCATCCGTCTTACGAAAAGGAGAAGTAGCGACCAAATAGTACTTGACACAACGAACCACTTTCGGAGTGCAAAACCCTCTCCTTGTCATTGCTAGGCTTAGGACACAAGGAAAGGAGAACTACATCCTGATTAAGATGGAAAGCAGAAACCACCTTAGTAAGGAAATCTGGTTTAAAGCGAAAAACCACCTTGTCCTGGTGTCTCTCAAGGTAAGGGGCCTGAATAGACAGAGCTGCCAACTCAGAGACACACCGAACATAGGTAATAGCCACCAAAATGGCAACCTTTTGAGTGAGCACAGAAAGTGCCACATCCTGCACCGGCTCAAAAGGAGGCCCCTGGAGGGCTGAGAGAACCAAATTTAGGTCCCAAACTGGAACCAAAGGCTTTCTAGGGGGCAGAACATGAGTGACCCCTTGGAAAAAAGTCTTGACCAGATGATGCAAGACAAAGGACCTTTGAAAAAAGACATCCAGGGCAGAAACCTGACCCTTCAAAGTACTGAGCTGGAACCCCAGATCCAGACCGTGTTGTAGAAACTCCAAAATCCTAGGAATCGAAAACACCCTGCAAGGTAAGGCCCTAGCCTCACACCAGTCAATATAGGACCGCCAAGTTCTATAGTAAATGTTAAAGGAAGACCTCTTCCTAGCGCTAATCAATGTCTGAATAACCGCCTCCTCAGGATGAAGGTTTCAGCAGCCACGCCGTAAAAGCAAGCGTTTGTAAATTGGGGTTACGTAGCTGACCCAGAGAGATCAGATCCGGAAACAGGGGCAGCCTGTACTGATTTACCGCCAGTCTTACGACGTCTGCGAACCAAACCTGTCTTGGCCACCTTGAGGCCACCAGAATTGCTGGTGCCCCCTCTAGAGCCAGCTTGCGCACTACCTTGCCTACCATGGTGAAGGGGGGAAACAGGTACAGAAACCCCAGATCCCTCCAGGCAAGGGACAAGGCGTCCACTGCCAGGGCCAGAGGATCCTGAGACAGAGATACAAAGGTTAAGAGCTTGTGATTGTGCCGAGAGGCAAAGAGAGTCCCCCACTTGTGACACAGGGACCGAAATACCCTGTGGTTGAGAGACCATTCCCCTCGGTGAGAGAATCCCCTGCTCAGGGAGTCCGCCTCCGTGTTCTCCACTCCCGGAATGTACACTGCTGAGATGCAAGGAACATTGCTCTCCGCCCATGTCAGAATCAGAGAGACTTCCCTGAGGGCACTCCTGCTGCGAGTCCCTCCTTGGTGATTGATGTAAGCTACTGCAGTTCGATTGTCTGATCGAACCTGAACCGGTAAGCCCTGTAGGTGAAGTGTCAGACGTGACAGAACCAAACGGATAGCTCCAAGCTCCAAGACATTGATGGGGGTGTGAGCCTCCTGAGGACCCCACAACCCCTGGAACTGATGATCCTTCCAGAAACCTCCCCAGCCCGACAGGCTGGCATCCGTGGTAACCGTCTCCCAACAAGGGGCCAGAAAGGATCTGCCCCTCATCAGATTGCTTGGTTCCAGCCACCACTGAAGGGACTGCCGAACCCTGGGAGACATCAGAAAAGACTGATCCAAGGACTGTGGACATCTGTCCCATTTCAGCAATAGATGGAGTTGGAGCGACCTCATGTGTAACTGAGCAAAGGGGACTGCCTCGAAGGAAGCCACCATCAAACCTACCAGAGTCATCCCTAGCCGGATAGAAGGGCGAGGATTGGTCAGGAGAACACGTATCATATCCTGAACCCTCTGCACCTTTGGCTGAGGTAGGAACACTCTGGCCTGACTGGTATCCAGATTCATGCCCAGAAAAGAGATCTCCCTGATGGGGATAGAGAAGACTTGGGGTGGTTGACCACCCATCGGAACCTTTCCAACGTCATCACCACCGTCCTGGAGTCCAGCTCCGCCTGGCAGAGGGAGGAAGCTGTAATGAGTAGGTCGTCCAGATACGGCACAATGCGAATGGCCTGGGCTCTGAGCAGGGCCATTATGCCAGCCAGAACCTTGGTAAACACCCTCGGTGCCGAGGTCAGCCCGAACGGGAGGGCCACAAACTGAAAATGCTGATCTCCAACCACGAACCTGAGAAATCTCTGGTGTGCTGGGAAAATTGGTACATGAAGGTAAGCTGCAAATCCAGAATGGGTCTTATGGAGCCATCCTCTTTGGGAACCGTGAAGAGGTTGGAATAATAGCCCCGGCCTCTCTCTGAAAGAGGCACCGGGCACGCCATGTCCAGGAGATTCTTTACAGTCAACAGGAGCCCCTGCGCCCGAGGATCCGATGGCACCCGAGACCTTAGGAATCTGGGAGAAGGCCGGTACTCGAACTCCAGTTTGTACCCAGGCGAGACCACTTCCAATATCCACTTGTCTGTGACCTCCTGGGCCCAGACCTGGAAGAAGAGCCGCAGCCGTCCCTCCACCCATAAGGCTTGGCAGCGGGCTTGGGCTTGGAACCCCAGGTAGAGGCTGGATGGGCGCGTCCCCTGCCTCTGTTCCAGGAATCAACTCTGAAGCTAGAGTAGGCAAGACCTCTGCTCACTCTGGCACCGCGAAAGGAAGGATTGAAGGAGCTTGCCCCCCGAAAGGAGCGACGCTGCTTCTTACGCTGAGGTAGCTTTCCACCTTTCGCCACAGAATCCAATTTGTCACCAAACAGCCGCATACCCAGGAAGGGCAGTGCTGTAAGTGATTTTTTGGCCGCTATGTAAGCCGCCCACTGGCGTAGCCATACTGATCGCCGCATGGCCACCAGCAGAGCCGAGGTTCTACTACACATGATAATAGTGTCATCCATAGCTGGCAACACAAAATTCATGAACAATTCACACCTCTTAAGGGCTGTGAATTCAACGCTGGCCGGGCTGAGCTGGGACCCTTTTAACATGTCCCTAACCTCAGACCTGTTAGCCACAGCCACGAGTGCAGATGCACAAACAGCCCGCAAGGCTGAACCCACACTGGCAAAGGCATGGCATGCCATTTGATCAATGCGCTTATCCTCGCCATCCTTAAGGGTAGTGGCGTCAGGAGTATGTACACGGAGGTGTTGGACAATCCTAAGATGGGCGCATCGACCTCGGGAGGGGAAGACCATCGCTTCACCGCATCCACCGGGAATCCCTGTGGAACACCGGGAAGCCGGCTCGGCTTCTCCCATTCTCTAAGAATAATGCTATCAAAATGATCCTGATTTGGGAACTCCAAGCGGGGCTTAGATGAGCCAAAGAATTCCCCCTTCTTTGGAGGGGCCTCCGCTGGTGGGGAAACATCCAGAACCTCTAAGAGATGGGCCAGGACTTTGGGGGTATCAACAGCATCCCCCAGCACCTGCCCGGCATCAGAATCAAAGAATAGCAGTTCTTCAGTCTCAGATTCCCCAAACAATTCCCCCTCCTCAAGAGGGGAATAATCAGACCAGTCAGGGGAGTCACAATCATCAAAATCAAGTACCGGTGTAGTCGGTGACAAATGCCTTTTCTTAGCAGGGGCTTTTCTGCCCACTGAGCTAGCAATAATTTTCTCGAGGTTGGCCAGCCTAGCACATACATCAGAGTGCGACTGCCCTCTAATGACCGTGTCACTTGGGGAAAGAGATGAGACGGGCGGCACTGACCCCGACGCCTGGGATCCCGACTGCCGTGTTATGGCCTGTTGCGCACATGGTATGCAAATTAGTACATTTTCCCCTGTAAGGGGTACCCCACAACCCACACATAGCCGGGATTGCCCCGAAGGGAGCCTGAGCCCGGTATCCAGTGGAGCCTCCATATGGTGATTTTAAAGGTAGTCGCAATGACCAGAGGGAATTACGCTGATAAGCTACCCGGGATGCCCCTTTTAACTCCCAAGTGGGAGGATTTTAGGTGCCCAATTTACTCTAGGGACCCTAGGACCAGGAGACCCCCCTTTTAAGTAGGTAGCAGGGAGTCCTCCTGAAAGACACAAGCAGTGGCCATAAACACATGCGCACACACACAGATAAATAGCAAAGTAACCAACAAATAGTTAACCACACAGTGTGACCTGCGCTGCCCCCAGCTGAAGGGGACACAATTATACTGAATAAGGATGAAAAGAGGGGCTCCAGGAGGGCACTCACGTGTCTCACAAGATGGCAGCCAGCATCACAGCACTTTCTCTCTCGACAGAGAGAGGGAGAAGAAGAAGGGGCGGGCCAGCGCGGATCGCGCGCCGCGCCTGGCCCCGCCACCTTTCCCTCACAACCAGCAGCACGGTACCCAGCTATAGGCTGGGTTCCGCAAAAGGCGCCAAACAGGAGGGGGGCGGGCCGCGGCAGCGCGCGAGCCCTTGGCCCCGCCCCCTCGACACCGCAGCCTGAGGGGAAGAAGCTCCCCTCAGCATATAACAATAATGCGATCTAAAGTACCACACACACACACACTCCCATACATAAGAGTGAAAAGCTGAACATGAGAAAACCCATCCCCCCCCGGAGGGCTACGAGAGGGACCCGGGAGGGGGGGAAATCCCGCACCATGGGTGTAAGGGATATACATATATATATATATATATATATATATATATATATATATATATATGGACAGGGCATCCCAAACCGGGATCACCAACCCGGATTCCGCCTACCCCTTAATATGGGGTCTCACGGGGGAGCGTGGCTCCCTGAACACTTATTAAGGTGATTCCTACCCTCACCCGGACCTGCAGCCAAGGCTGGGAGGCTAGTATAGGGACTTAGTGTATAAGGTCCGGGCAGAAATAGGGCAAAAAAATGGCTGGGTGTAAGCCCGGCTTACCTGCAAGGAAGAGCAGCATACATCTTCTGACTTGCTCGCTGTCCTGCAGAGAAGGAATTGGGGAATGTGTGGGAGGTCCCAGGTATTTATGGACCAGGAGGGGCTTCTTTTTTGCTTTCATCTCTGCAGAAGTTCCCCCTCTACTGGACCATAACCCATATGTCATGAATAGTGGAAACGGGATGTGTGACATACTTGGAATAAAGACTTTTGGGATCTTTTGATCACAGGTTGGTTAACCTCAGCTGGTCCCACATACCTCTGCAAACAGATAAGGATGGTCTGCTACGGCTGATAATTGATGCCACAGCATTGAGACTTGATTTTAGACACCCTGCTCTCTTTCCCAGAGGTTTCTCCTCTATAGCGTTCTCTTTTTCCTCCTTACCCTGTCTGCTGCTCCATGCCATCACACCAAATTGGGTCACATAGTATATATCTTCACTATTTTCCCTCTCACGTCAACAGTAGATATTCAGTTCAACAGTGGAAGGTGGTGGCTATTTCTGCATTCCCTGTTTCAACATGGGAGTATCAAACTTGGGCAACTGTAAATTAATACTGTGAATGTATATTGGTTAAGGTTCTTATTCATCCAGATCATGGGATCTCCTAATAAAGCTAAGTAACTAGACATGCTGTATTGTTTTAGACAAAATTATATTAATCACCCAACTGGCTCCCAATTAAAATTACTTGTACAGGTAAAATTTAGTAATGTTGAATTATTCAAATTGAGAGTGTTGGAGTTGGATGCATAGCAAAACAGTTTCAAGAACACTATAGTAAGTGTAATTTCTTTGATTTATTATTACAGATTACAGAGTGCATTCAATTCCTTGATGTCTCAGCAAAGAGTGAATTGAGGGTTTTTGTTTCCTGAGTGCATTGAAATAAATGTGTGGCTGAATCACTGAACAACAAAATGAGATGCTAAGTGTTTCCTCTTCCAAAACAAGAAATAGAGTTCAGACACTACGCTGATGTAAATCAACTAACAACTTCTTCTAGCTAACTATCTCCTCTTAAGCTGTAAGATCCATTATAACTGCAGAATGAGGATGACCCCCATCAGACTATACTTTATACCAGGAAACGGCTAAAATAAGAGGTCTTCAACAGATGTTTAACTATATGTAACTTAATACACCAAAAATAATCTACAATTGGTCGATCTAAGGTTTATTAATGCAAATGTTTATTGGTATAACTTATCTATTACATTGTACAGTAAGATTACAGAAATAAACATAAGGAAACATTTTTTAAAAATAATTTAACAAAACCAAATCAGACAACCCGAGTTAACTAAAAATGGTATCCTAACTTATTTGGTGCTGGAAAAACGTCTCTTCAGAGCACTGTGCTGACTCCTGGTCCAGGTGCATGGTCCTTATTTATTTTAAATTGCAATATAAAAAATGGATCTTCCAGTGGTAGAATAACCACTTATTTTGTTATTAAAGTCCCTGCAATGAAAATAGATCTGTACAGCAACATCAAAAAATGAGAATCTTTAAGTGATAATACAAAACTGCGGTTTAGCAGCATCAGTTGTGAATATATTAACTTTATGTGAAACCAGAGATTTTCACGTAATTGAAAACATTAGTGTAAAGCGTCTTTTGTCCAGATGTTGGGTTTAAACTGATAATGCTGGAAACAATGAACGGGTCTCATAGCTTTGTAAATAGAGCTTTCCGTACTGGCAGTGTTCTTCTGGACCTTAAAAAGAAAAAGAAGAATTAATGAAAGGAATGTAGAATAAATTATACAAGTGTCAGACAACAACATTAGCATTATTATTGGCAGTTTTATGGTGTTGCTGTATATATTTAGTTATGAAATAAATGCCTCAGTGGCACTCTTTTGTTAGATTTAACAACTGAAAAAAAGCCAATGTGGCCGCAGGCTAGTGTCTTATTTAACTATAGAGCCGAAAATGGTGCAGCACCGGGCGTTCTGGTTGAAGCAGCGCCAGATGAAACTTGACACTGTAGCTCAAGATCCTATAGAGCACAATGGACAGAACTGGATTGAAGTGTTTCATGGTATTAAACACATTTATTTGTACAGCACTTGCATTGGTACTAATTGGATTGCATGCCCTAGATGGTCCAAAATGTTTTTTTGTGTTATTAAAATTTGTTTACATTTCTTTAACAATGTGTAATTTGGACACCAACAACTAAAATGCAGCCTAAACGCACTTTAAAAGTTGCCCCCCTTTGTCCCCAGCAATGATTTCTTGTAACTGTAATGACGAGGCACTAACCAGCGCTGGAAAAATATGGCACCAAATATTTCAAGGAGGAAAAAATGTATAAATATGCTGTGGAGTGCAGGAAAAATGTTAGTACAAAGTGGCGCTCACTGGCGTGGGGCTGATCAGCCAGCTGGTCAATCCACGCTGAAATAGGCTGGCCTATACCTCAGTGCAACAATTAAAACTAATTAGCATTTGGCACAGCGCCTGCGAGCATCAGGGTAGTAAGCAGCACAGCGCCAGATTAGATGGGAATGCCAGAGCTCTGAAGCTGGTGCTATAGCAACAGTTGCTAGCAGACGCACATCATAAATTTGTTTTAAAATTTGGTCTAGTACAAAAGCGCTTTTTGAAATTAAAATATGTCAGGGTTCTTGGGGTCACACCACTAATGTAAGTGAAGAATACTATAATACAAATACATCTTCAGAACTTGAAATATGTGTTATTTGACAATGATTATATCTCGAATCCAGTTAACTCGCAGAATCCCCACTACTTGGATGATCCAACTGCTCAATCCCTCTCTAACGGCTGCTAACAGCTGCTGAGCCTGTGCCAAAATGGTGGACATGATCACCGATTCCACACACCCTTAGAGTCATTGTAGTGCACCAAGTTACCAACATTTCTCTCTTCCGGTAACTATTTTCTTTGGCATGTGCTGTTTTTCTTTCTAGACCAGTCCTCAGTATAAATGGCACTGTAATCATTTCATAGAGAAGGTCCCATTTGGGGGCAATTGCCAAAATATATGTAATGTATCAATCTTTTTTGGTAGAGTAATCAATACTGGAAATTCATAGTAAGCTAAAATATTAAGAACAATGTTACCTTTAACCTTTGGGCAGAGTTGCCTACTAGGGATGGGTGACCCTGCTGATGTTCTGATTGGACAGGTTCAGCTGAACATGATGTAAAGGTTTGATTTGGGGGCCCAGGACTCGACCATAACCCTATTTACGGCAATTGGGACCTGAACTCGGGGGGCCAAAATGGCTGTAAAAGGGTTGCAAATCGAGGGAAATAACAGGCTGATTGCCCTGCATAAAATGGGCTGGGGAAAGTACTCAAAATAATACCAGAAAACTAAAAAAATTTAAGAAATACGTACATAAATGAAAATAATTGGGAGGGCACCTGGGCAACTGCCCTGCACAAAGTTGGCTAGGGAAAGTACTCAAAATAATAACAGAATACAAGTATACATTGTGGATGTGTTGTGAAACAGCTGCCCCTCTCAGATCTTTAAATCTGTTGGTCTCCACCAGGTGCAATGGGAGCATTTCAAACGCCAGCAATTTGGAAATACTTGCATTCAGGGGCAGTGCTCATGGATGGGATGGGCCCAGCTTCCATTTTCTCTCCAAAGTTTGCAGGATGGAAAGCTAAACAAGTCCGTGTACCAATGGAAAAGATCTAAAAAAACACAGTTCTATCATTCTAAATATGTAGAGCTGAAAGAAGAGAGATGGAGTGGTCACAATAAAAAATCTATTCTGAAAAGAAAAAATCAAAGGAAAAATGTCTTATTTGCTACCTGGGAAACATCATCAGATGATTGGGATTCTGCAGGTGAAAGCCAGAATCTGAGATCTAATTGAGAATATCAACAAAAACAAAGAAAATATAGTGAATCTAATACAGCAAAAAAAATGACCTAGATCCAGACGAAGATGATCCAGGTCCGAGTTATCCTCTCAGGAGCAAAATGAACAAGAATTGAAGCAATCAGTGATAAACCTGTCTACTATATCGCTGTCTACACCACAACAAAAAACATTTATCACATAGACTGTCTTTTGTGCCTACTTGCTTCTTTAACCTATTTAAACAATAGTGGATACAAATAGATTTATACAGAATCTCACATTGATAAGACATTTTCAGGACATGGAGGAAAACCAGTAAGATTCCTTATCCTCAGAGAAATAAGAACATGATGTGGCCTCCTATAAAATATTTCACTATTTGAGGAACAATGTGTTAGGTTAGACATAGAAGCTTTTTTTGTAGAAACTGGACAATCTGATAGAATCAAACTTTATGATTTACCAGTATCTTTAAAATTAAATAATCCCTCTTTTTATCCCATTAATTTTAGGTCAGTATAATTTGATTTGTACCAGGATCAAGTTGAAAGAGAATTAATACAGCTTTCTCTAGAATGTCAGTCTAACCTGAAATGTAACATGTCGAGGAAAGAAAGTAAAGCACTAAAACAACTAGAGACCTTGTCTGATCAAATTGTGATCAGACAGGCAGATAAAGGTGGGGCAGTGGTGGTGATGGATGGGTGCGATTATGTAGCTGATTTAACCACCTATTCTCCACTGACCAAAGAATATCAGAAAATAATGTTTGCTTTGATTGATGATGGATTAGGTATGGGCGGCTTAACCCCTAAAGAAACTTTTTGGCTGAAGGTTCTGTCCCCCACTGTGGCAGGGATTGGGGGTTTAGGTGAGAGACTAAGCGGTTCCACTTAAAGCTTCAGCCAATAGTAAAAAGGTTACCAGGCTTCATAAAAGATTCCAGCCATGTAGTACAAGTCCTGGAAACAATTATATGTCCAGAAGGGACATTACTTTGTACTACGGACATCACTTTTTGTAATCAGTTATACCTCATTCCCTGGCTATTGTGGCAGTTATATTCCACTTAGACAAGTACTCCACATATTCCACAGATGTGATTCAGATTATTCTAATGCAATTGAATTTTTATTAAGCCATAACTACTTTCTTTTTGATTCTCATTATTTCTTGCAGATGTTGGGCGCATCTATGGGCTCATCAATATCATCCTTACTGGCCAACTTATATGTTGGCTGGTTGAAAAAGATATATATTTCTGGTCAATTTAATCAATTTAAGTCATCTGTTTATTATTTTTTTGGTCATTATATTGATGATATTATTATTTGGACAAATACAGTTGAACATCTTCAAAATGTTGTACAGTATATGAATTATAATGATGTCATTTAATTTTTCCATGATTTATGATTTCACATCTGTTGCATACTTGGATTTACTGATTGGATGATAACTGGATGTTATATAGAGCACAAAATATTGTAGAGAATAAATTATGTCAGGACATGTTATCCTCAACTAAGAAGCCAACAAAAAAGAAACAGCAAAAGAAGACTCATTTTCATTACTACATATAGTGCACAATTTGATCAAATGGGTAGGATTATCAAACAGATTTTATCAACTGACCCAAAATGGTATCCTATTATTGGGATACATTATTTTATATTATATTATATTAAATTATATACATTATATCATTGAGGGAATCAATGTAGGAGATAGAAAAGCACCTGATCTTAATATATATATTCTTTCTCCTAGCATGTTACCCGAGAAAATCATTCGATCAGAGACATGGCTACACTTAAAAGGATGATTTAGGTGTGAAAAGCCACGCTGTAGCGTATGTAAATTTATTGATCAAGGAGATAGTTTTGTCTCTTTTGTCACCAATAAAAAGTATAGAATTATTAGCTTCATGAATTGTGAGACAAAATCAGTGATTTATTTAATATCCTGTCAGTCATGTAGAGTACAATATGTGAGTTGTTCTATTAGGCCGTGTAAAAAGAGAATGATGGAGCTTGTGGGTGACTTGAATAAGCAATATACAACCAATATCTCCCATGTAGCCTTGTAACACTGCTTACAACATTATGCAGGTACAACAACGAACCATATATTACAAATTATTGAGAACATTTCAGTGAGCAAAGAGGTGGAGATTTATGTTAACTAAGGAACCTAAATGGATTTTTGTTTTGAACACAAGAATTCCATTAGGGTTGAATTCTTGCTTTGATGTTTTGTTGTGCACTAATCTTTAATATAATTTTAAATAACTGGTATTGTATAACGAACATCAGTAGGTTATATTTATATTTGGATATATTTATATCTCCTTAGATATCTCCTCTGCCAATCTTTTTCTCACTATCACTGCAGTTCCACTTTAAAGCCCCCTGTTCTATCATACTATTTACAATTAATGAATTATTATTTATTTTTTAATTTATTTAGCTTTTATGTAGAGATATTTGGGTGGCTAATATGAAATTTGCATGTTTCAACTAAACATAATTATCAATTTATGCTGACGCTGATCACTATTGTTCCTTTTGGTCGCTGTCAGTGTGCGGCGCCATTTTTTTGGTTATACCCACAAGCGCTCAAGATGGATGGGAAGTGATGCTCTAGTATAGGGCGGTAGAGAGATGGAGGGGAGGTAATTTAAACTGAGGCATTGGCCTCACTTCACTAAGAGTTGAAAAAAATTCTCATGGTAGTAAAAAATTCACTTCATTAATTTTCATTATTCATTTCCTTATTTCCTTATTCCTATTCATCGTCTTCCTATCTGGTGATTTTTTGTACCATGATTTTTTTTTTCAACTCTTACTGAATCAAGGCCATTGTGTGATAATCTGTGCATCATTAAGTTGGCTATAGCCTCTAAAACATGTAGTGCTTCCGACAGAATCATCTCAAACATTTAAGATTGAACATATGAATTTTTATGTATTGGAAGTTCTATGCACATTTTAAAGTTTATTATTAAATGGAACTTTTATATGGAGTAGTAGCCAGCAATCCTTTCATGTTCTATTACAGAGTACTGACATCCAAGGTTACTAACACACAAGTGTTATTACAAATTACTGACACCCAAGTGCTATTACAGAGTACTGACACCCAAGTTCTTGGAGCAAGTGCTATTACAGAGTTCTACTGAACTCTGGACTGAGCCCTTGCCATCGGTAGCTGTGGGACCTTGGTGACACCAGACTTGCCTGCAGATTTCCCACACTGTACCTGCCTTGTGGTGTAGTACTGCAGACATTTCCTGATGGACTCCTCCCAGCTCAGCCAACGTAAACCCAGTCTTGCTTTCCAGCTCCTGAGTTCCAGTTCAGCTCACCAGAATCTGCAATACATCAATCCCTGACACTTTGGCCTTTCCTTCTGCTGCATTTCCCCTGTAACCACTATCAGAGGAAGCTGAAGACGGTACTGCTAGCAGTAGTCTGTGTCTACATCGGCCAATCCACAACAAGGTATGTGACACACCCAAGTGGTATTACAAAATACTGACACCCAAGTGCTTGGGGTAAGTGCTATTACAAAATACTGACACCCAAGTGCTATTACAGAGCACTGACACCCAAGTGCTATTACAGTGTACTGACACCCAAGTGCTTGGAGCAAGTGCTATTAAAGAGTACTGCATTCTATCTCAACCTATCTAGCCCTGACTGCAGCCGCTTTCTCTATATAAATGTCTTTACAAGGACAATAGCATGCTTAATAATCTATCTATCCCTAACTCTAGCTGCTTTCCCTATATAAATGGATAAAGAAAATCAACCCAGTACTTTAATTGCACTGGCCAACCCCATAACTAGCCCATCGGCTGCTGAGCTCTACCCTAATGTGCTTTACTATTGTAAGAGTGAAAACTGTGGCAGTGGGGAGTATAGCTTACCCACAGCCATGATGCTAAAGCTATAGCAGTGTAAGGGTAGAAAATGGTTTGGGACTATCCTGGGGGTATGGCGAGGGCTGGGTACAGTGAGAGACTTGGAAAGCAGGGAGTGGAGAGTTGTTAAAAGAGGAATGAGTATATTCCAAGACAGGCTTCAGGTGTGGTGCAGTGCAGCCCACCTGGTATTCTCCCTGTTCTCCATATGGCCACATATTGACTACATACAACTATCTATGACAGGGTGTCAAAACATCATGTCGGGGGAATAACAATTTTTTACAATATCATGTTTTTCCGAATAAATTTAGCGGAAAAGTAGAAAAAGTAGTGACTTTGAACAAATACATAATACCACCAGATGTGTACTATCAAAAGACAGGAGATAAAATAAACAAAATACATTTTAGTTATCCCCTTTGCTTATTCTAGGAAAGTAAGAAAAATCACATTAATTCCTGTGGGGCCTGACTAGTTCAAACAGTGGACCTGCTGCAGATAGCTCTCCTAGGAAGCAGCCAAAACAGTGAGGAATAGGATCCCTGCTGCAAACTCCATAAAGCTGTACACATAGGAGGCCATGATAGTAAAGCAAGCAAAACTTTTTTTTTTCTTTTTTACATCAAGCCTTTATATAGGCTACCACCTGCCTAGACTTTTTCTATATTATGGAGTTATTGTTTGCAGATTCAGTAGGTTTAGTAAAAATATCAGGGCAAAGCAAGGCTGGCAATCACCAGCAATAAAAGAAAAGCAGCAGCAAAAAGTCTAACAACAGTGGATTACAGCATCTGTCATTTTCCCCAGAGCGCATGGAAATGCATTTGTTTGTCACGGCTCAGGAGAATGAAAGTCTGGCTTTATCTATATGCAGTATCAGCTGCGGCGTTCCTTGTTACACCTTTTTTTGCTTTTATACTTAAACCAGTAAAAGCGTACAATTATAACAGTTTATAAAACTCTGTGTTATGATTTGTTGTAATTTTCAGGGCCATCATTCAAACTGCATTACACACAAAGAGGTGCAAGACAATGTAAAAAACTGCTAAGTGGTGCAGTTAGAAAGAAAACACATAAGGGGATTAGATGTGGAAATTTGTGTGATTTTGATCTGCATGATATTGTTTTTTTCACATTTAATAATAACTTCATTGCTCATTACACTCTATTGAGTATCTAATAGCAATAGCATTTAAACATTAAGGTAGACATTAAACGCAGACCTACACTCTCCCTGACAACTCTACCCCAGGTGGGGTTTTGGTCATGGGACACTAAACTATTTGAACTTACCCCCTCATGTTCTCAGTGAGCTCTACATTAGAGAGCTCCATTGACAGGGGCAGAAAATAGTTGCAAATATGTGACAGTAAAAGACATGCTTTACTGCAGGGAGCAGCTATTTCATGTCCACTATCATAAAGACCTCCATGCCAGATGTTGGCTTACTAATCTGTAACTGTAAAGGTACAACAAACTGGGCTGCCCTAGGGGCAATCGTTAACTTTAAAGTATCATATATGCAGTAATGTACATTATTGGTCGTCATGATGTTCTGGATACTGCAACCAAATATATGAATTAAAGGAGGCCCACTTCCTCTACTAAGTGGCTTCTGTGAAGGGTTGGCTTTTTCAAATGTAAATCCTAAAATGTATGAATTGAAAGAAAAATGTGAAAACATTAGATCAAGTTTTTATTTTTCTGGTGCAGTAACCTCACTTCCTGTTTTGTCACCATTGACGGGAATTATAATATAATACCCACAGAAAGAGGACAGTTGGTCATAAAATTCTTAAATAATTGTTTTGACTGGAAAGGAGATATAATTCAAGTAATTATGGCAATGAGCTGGAATCTACATTACCATAGATCATGGCTTTATTAAACTTTTCATAATCAATAGCAACTAATTGAAGCAATTAAAACAAGGCCACCAAGAGATGCCAATGACATGGTTATTCACACATTTGGGTATCCTAATTCTGTAGCTAGCACAGATTTTACAATGAGGTAAGTATATTTGTTTCAAAACAACAGCATCTTATGGGCTATGCAGAAAGATTCGGCAAATTCTTTAGCATAGCCAATTGGATGCTGTTTTTACCAAACTGAAAAAAAAATGATGTACACTATCGGTAAAATGATGTACCACACCTGTAAAAAGGTCCCATCACAGGGGTAAGTGACATTTTGGGAAAAATTTGAACAAGCGTGTTTTATTTTTTTACTGTGTTTAAGTTTCAGCTTCAGATAGGCTTCAGTTTACACACAAAAGCACAGCCAAAGGTAAACTTGCTTGCTCTAGTATGACCCTGATTGATGACCTGCTTCTGCAAATCAGAAAATGAATATAGCAAAATGTCTTATTCTTTGTTACACTGATGCTTAGTCGGTCACTTCGGCATTTTTGAAACTGTGACCAGGAATATATTTTTATACCTTCTCTTTTCTCTAATTGGAGATGTGTATGAAAAATATTTTCTGATTAAATGACAATAAGAAGCCACAGAAATTGTGTGCAATGAAAATCTTTATCTGTTGCAAGTATTGGCGCAAAAGGTAATGCACAACAAGGTCAGTTTTTGGCAGCCAACTGCAACAATCATATAATTTTGGAAGCAACATGAGCTAAAATATGTGGCAACTGTGCTCTTAATTAATATTGTATAACATTGTAAACATAGTAAACCCTTGTCAAGTAACAAAAAATGGCTGTCCACATTAACTAAACTAAACTGCATAGTGTGATGTAATGTGCTCCTCAAATATGTGTTTACTCATCTTTAGCCACATTTTAGAATAATGAATGGGATTATTTTCACAATTTACATGTTTTCACCTTTATTTCAAAATCTTATAAGAAAAATTCAAAGGGACTTAAAACCCAATGGCAATAATAAAGCACCAATCAGCTTACCGGATGCCTGTCTCATGTGTCTTTCCTACATTACCTGCTGTGCAGGGTAGAAGTCGTAGCCTGCACTGATCTTTCAGGATCACATAAAAAATGATCCAACAGTGACTCTGGAGTACCTGGAGCTGTACATTGTTCGTAAGCCTGGCAAGCAACTGTGGTCATATAGCTGATGCTGATCACAGGAGAGCGTGCTCATGATTTATGGCTGCGCTCATGTCCTTCCCAGCTCAGCCGCAACACAAAAATTAAAGTGAAGAAAGCGTCTTTACTTAGAATGATTAGCGTATTCATAAAGTATAATGGAACGTATGTATAATCTAAGATTTGTGTTTGTTATTTATTATAAGATTTTATGTTATTTATGTTTTAAAATAGTCTATGTTAAACTGTTCCTAAAGGCAATAAGGTGAAAGGAAGTTTATGTGTGCCTAGACGCGGACTTTAAATACAAATATAAGTGGTTTCTCCAAATATAACACTTATCTACCAAATTATTCAAGCCCTTAAAAACTAGCATCCTGTGGCTTCTGGTAGTGTTCCTGGGGAATCTTTGCCCATTCATCATGATTATTTCTATATTCACATACTGAAATCACCTTTTTCAATTCCCACCAAAGATTTTTTTATGGGTTTAGATCAGGATGCTCCAGAATCTTCTAAATTTGAATTTTTTGAGCAGATTGGAACTAAATATTCTTGCACTTTTGGATAGGTTGAAGTTAATGTCTTGGTGTTCGGGGATGAAGACCCATAGCATTTGGTTACCTTATGCCTAGAAGGTCTCTAACACAGGGTTTTTTTTTACCACCTGCGTCCTCGGGAGTCTGGTGGCTGCCGGTGATAGTCTGGTCTTTTTGCCAAGGCCAGATAGATTAAACAGTGTTTCTTTAACTTCAGATTTGCTAACAATGTTTCAAGCGGTATCTCTAGTGACAATCAATGAATTTGCTTTTTGCATTTTGTATCAATTTCCTTGATTGTTCTCACTTTTTTGGACCACTTTTTCGATGCTTATAAGGGGTTCTATACAGAGGGTAATCATTCTGGGACTGCGGTAGTCACTTAAATAAATGTTCTTGTTTGATTTTTTTTAAATCATTTTAACTGCAATTGCACTTGATGATAAAAGATGTCAGAATGTAAATACTTTACAAAACTTTACAAGTGCAATGTATCTCAGATGTAGGAAGATGTATGTGACTGGTAAAATTGGTTGGGCCCTAGTCAGTGGTTGGCAGATGCTCTCATAAGTCTGGGGTCTTCCAGTTTGTGTCCATTCATTAACAGTGGATTATGGACTGCTCTTTGCAAACAATGACTGATCTAACAGGTGAGTCCTTGTACAGCTTTATAAGTCATGAACATGCTTGAAAGTAGTCATAAACAGCTCTGGGACTAATGTTGCTTGCCATGCTCACTCTCACTCTAAAATTTGGAGCCATGCCATAGCTTGAGGGACAAAGGGACAGGCATTAGATAAGCTGTATGCTGCCTTAATACTGCAGTTGGGTTTAAAGTCCATTTAATACCATATAATTACGTGTTGAGAACCACCCCCCCCCCCCCCCCCATTTTCTGGTTCTAATTGTAAAATGTGCATAGAAATGATATCTTTCTCTCTCAGTTATTATTTTTTTTACAATTTTAAGTCATTATAATGAACAGTACAAGTATGGCCTCAAGGCATTCTACAAAAAACATACTATACAGGGTTTTACATTACACAGAATTAATATAAAGCTTTATCGATTCATCATTTAAGTAATTGGTTTGCACTCAAAATGCTGATAGCTTTAGTCAAAAGGTAAACCAATCAATGATGTTGCTGCAAGGCAAATGATACAGCAGACATGATTTTAATTAAAATTCTGCTCCAAAATATAAGCTATAGCGAATGATTACTGCTGTATTACAAGGTTGTTCCAATAATATAGGAAAGCAATTTGAGCAAATTTGCTTCAAATAAAGCTTGACTGGTTCAATTACTCAAGGACTTACAGCCACTTGGGCCTAATAAAACCGAAGAAATAGAATCTGATTATTAACTAAAAATAAACACTGGAAAATATGTTGCCTTTCAACTAAAGTAGGGCCACCAAGTTTAAATGAGTAAGTAAAAAGGAACTGAAATTGAATTTCAGATATAATTTTGATCTCATGTATGTTGGTATGGCCTTAAAAAACTGGTCCTGATTTACTAAAATGAACAGTTCACTGCCAGAGCTCTCCTGATGTAAATGCCCAGTTGTGTGCTTTTACCTCTTGTGAGCTCCTTAAAGGGACTGTAAACCTAATGGCAATAAATAAGCAGCAAGCAGTTCACCTGATGCCTGTCCAGTGTGTCTCTCCTCCATTTTCTGCAGTGCTCGGCAGAAGCTGTAGCAGGACTCCAAATGTTGCACTCCTTTACATTAAATTCCTCCATGCAAAAAGTGGTCTAACAGTCACTCTGTTCATTGGTGCTCTCAGCATGAGTGAGCATAGCCAGCCACAATGGTCTGACAGCTGTCTCTGAGCACAGAAGAGCATGCTGAAGACTAATTACACTGTGCTGTCACAAGTCCTATACTCCAAAAGGCTTTGCAGGGAAAATGCCCTGGGCAGTATGCATCCCTCTTCAGAGGTAAGCTTCAACTAGCTGACTGGGGAGGCACCATTTATGCACTTAAATCTGTTGTGCATCAATTGCAAAGTGCTGACAGCATACACTGGTAAGACCAAATGGGGACCTTCATAGGTGCTGTTAGAATTAATAATACATTGATAGATAATACATAGACTTCTACAGATTACACTGGTGCACTACAGTCAAAACACTACATGCAACCCTGCTCTTTTGTCCTATATGGTATTGCAAAATTTCTATATATTGATGAAATGTTTTTCTGTTTTTCAAGTTTAAAAGAAAGTACTGCATAAAACTTTATGCTACAATGCAGCCCCAAAATGTAATGCAGAGCACGGACGTTAACCTTATTTTTTTGCGTTACAAAATGCGCTGCAGTACTACACTCCAGTCTTATACAGAAGTTTCTTTCAAGCTCAAACTTGAGAAAAGCAAACTGAAACTTGAGAACTTTTTTGTGTTTTTTTTCTTTCACAGGAGAACCAAGAAAACAAACAATGAATGAATAAAGAAGAATGCAAATGTGCCAGAGCAATCTAATAAATAAATGTCTTTGAATACATTAACATTTCATTTTAACTTGACAGAAGAAAGCCAGATCAATTGAATGTAAAGAATTTGTAGTTTTACAGAAAAAGAGATAGCGTAGTTACTAAGTGTTTGTTCCTAACGCTGAAAATCTGCAGCATTTATGCAAAAAGTTACATATACAAGAACATATAAAAACCTTTGTAGAGACATTTTTCCTAAAATGATCATTTCACAAAAGAACATTCCAGGCCATGGCAATAAAAAGGCAGCAAGCAGCTCACCTAAAACCTGTCTCTATCCTGCATTTCCTGCACTGTAGATGCTGCAGCAGGCCTCCAAATTTCCCCCCTGTCAATTCCATTCCTTTATGACCATGCACAAATGTGGTTGCACGGCCCTCCTGTCCCCAAGCGCTCCCAGGGTATGTGAGCCCAGCATGACCACACTTGCGAGTGCTAAGAGACAGGGACAGCCCTCTGGCCTCATTTGCGCATGGAAACGAAGGGGCAAACTGGAGACTCTGCTACAGCATCTAAAGCACATTTCCAGAAATGTCATGAGTTTCTAAATGCTAAATAGGGCACATACACTAGTTAACTAACCCCAACAGACTGTATAATGTTACTTTGAAAATTAAATAAAATAAGCCATCACTTAACTATAGAGAACATTTTAGGTGCAACTATCCTCCATTAATGAATTACATCTAAATTTAAGTTACTGAATCAATGCTATTGATTCTACAAAATATCCAGACCATGGGAGCTTTTCCTCCAGCTATAACATGATGCAATGTGGGATATACAATTGCTGAAAAGGTAAGATATAAGAACACTTCTTACCCCCTTCAGACTACAGCAGGCATGGGATTTTGAAATGCTAGAAAAACATCCCACTCCACAATGAGGCACCCCACCAACATGCTGCTTAACTTCCCAGGAAAAATTCAAATACATGGAAATCTTATCACTTGGGTAACATTTTGGCAAACTTGGTAAGGGCTGCAGGGATTGGCCCTGTAGTAAATTAGAGGGGCAAGCTGCAAAATTACAGTATGCTACATGGCAAGTAAACAGGTGTGAAATAAGTACAATTATTTATTTTATTTTATTTTACTGGAAGGATAAGGGCTAGGAAAAAAATTTGAAAGCTTTAGAACAGATGTCCTACTGCATTGCACACAATGAGGTAGGTAACATGCTACTTGAAAAAAATTTGTTGGATGAAATATGCCCTTTAGGGTGATCTAGTGACATGGAGAGTTCACTCACACATTATGGTAAGCTGTGGAGCTGCGCTCTGGAATATAATGGCGCTAGAAGTCACTTTTGTCCCTATTTGTGATATCTTGTAACTGTAATTATGAAATGACGACCGGCGCCAGAAAAATACAGCGCCAATCTATACAGGGTGGCAAAAATTAATAAATACGCTGTGCAGTGCAAAGTGGCGCTCACTGGTGCTGTATAGTCGGTAGTCGGTCCAACATGCACTGCACCTAATTCAACAATCAAGACAAGTTAGTTCCAGCACCATTGTAGTCAAAATAGCAGCAGCAAAAAAGAAAAAAGATGCCGCTGCTCCAAAACTGGCACTATAGCCACCAGAAAGATGCTAAATGGTGCCCTTCTCAAATGAGGCCTAGTGTATTCTAAAAAATATTTATATGTTGGTGCATAATAATGCAGAATTGAATTCTGTTCAAAGGAACAAAACTCCCTGCAGCTTCACTGTTTACCAGTACCAATTTGCAATATTCATTACATTTCTACAGTAATGAATCATATTTTGTTGGGTTTGGACATGCTTCGCTAGGGCTCTTTTTCACCCCATTCCGCAAAACGTGCTTACAGTGTAGATATATGTATATATAGCATTCAGTGTAATGGTGGCAACAAGATTTATCTTATATGGGACTTGGTGAGGTGAGCATTAATATTGGGAGCTGATCTTGAGATAACTCAGGTCTGTGTCCTATATGGCTTGTCCGATGTTCCCTGCTATCCACCTGGAGGTAGCCCGGTCATGGGGGAACCCAGCGACGGCATGTCTCGCTATTCCCTGGTGGAAGTTGGGGTGGGAAAGGTTGTCTGCCTGTGGAACCTCCGTCCTCTGACACCACCTAACCTGGAAGTCACAATGCACCTGACTGCCGGGTCAGATGGAGTTTCAGAGGACAGGCCGCCATTGCAATGAATGCTGTATATGTGTACAAGTCTACACGCAACAAAATGTGATTCATGATTGTAGGAATATGGATATTGCAAATGTGTACAGGAAAACACCAAAATCACAGGGCCTTTTCTTTCTTTTAACAGAATTAAACTATTAGAAGCATTATTAAGTGGCAACATATAAATATTTTTAGAAAATTATATGTTTCTTCTTTAATATGAATAAATTGTTGATTGTATAATAAGATCATAAACTAAGTGTGGTGGTAAGGCAAGTGGGACAGCACTCAGCTGGGACTCCCTGAACATCTATGTACATTAGAGTTGGCCGTTTCATAGGGATTCCCAGTTTACTGACCAGCTGGAGCCATATATCTTGGAACACAGCACATAGGATTTCAGCAGAGTGATATTTCTCTATTGATTGCACTATATACAATTTGTTTAACAAAAACAAACCAAAGTATCTTATTATAAGATAGGTTATCATTACTTTGGTAATAAACAGCATTATTTACAATCCTACAGCCATCTAACCTCACGTACCATAGGGCCACATTTACAGAGAAATAAATCCATAAAAATAATAGTGCCTGAATGGCACAAATGTGCTAAAATAAGCAAAAGTACATCAAATAATTTGCAGAGGGAGTAGTTCTAACCTACAAAATAGACTGTCCCATTTATATTGCTGGTAATGGAAAGACAAAATCCTAATAACTCTTGGCAAATGACTATTTTTCCTCTACGGGTTTATATAAGAGCTATTAATTGAGTCAGACAGTTTATTAGTATAGCCTTAATTGTTCAGAGAAACTTTTATCTCTTGCAGTGTTCATGCTAATTAGTGCTCCACAATGACCTCTCTAAAAATGTGACCGTTTCACTGCTCGACCTCAGTACTTTGTAATTCCGAAAAAGAAATGAGAGGAACACTAATGATACCAAAATAGCATGCAGGGGATAGAAAAGGAAACCATTTTGGGTGTAGATCTGCTTTGAGCAGCATGTCTTGTCCTGTTATGTAAGCCTTTTTTTCCCGGTTTGGATTGGTCCTACATGATTATAAAGCAGAGTGACATGAAACTTCAGAGACCCTAGCTCTGTGTGCATCTTCATCCACACCTGAACTCAAGGAGGGTTTAGGTCTGGGGGAGACTGGAAGTGCAGCACACATGGCAGCAGCTGGAAACTCCTACAATAGGAGTTGTGCTTGCTTTCAGGTGCCTGAAAAATGAAAAGCCAGTCTAGGTGAGGTATGTAGTGGTCATTGCAAAAGAGGTATTATGTATGTGTGTTTGGGGGAATTATGTGCAGGAGTAAGCCTTTTTTTCATTGAACATTTTTCAATGGAAAGGGCAGACTGGAGCTAAAAATTGGCTCAGATTATATCCAAGAAACTGGCCCTGCAGACCATACTGTCCTTGGAACGGTATCGAAAAATACATATATAATTAAATTTTTTTAGTCATATTAAATGGTAGAGTCCCTCTTAGCCCTTCTATAAAGCCTGCCTCTTAACTAGAACCATTTTCAGGACACAGATGTGTCTCACAAGGTTTTAGCTCAATCATGGCTGGACAGCTTTAAACTGTAGCCTATTTAAAAAGGACATAAAACAACAGATGACTACAGTGGACTCCTCTACACCAAAGCAGGATGTCAGTGTACCTTGGCATGCAATTGTTGGTGTTGGGCAAGCAGGCATTTCGGCAAGAGAATCCCATTCATTGGGGGAAATCCCTAAATGGTTGCTTGGTCCCAGGCTTGCGATGGGCTACATCATCATGCTACCATGTACTATTCTTTAAAGTGATCCTAAAGTAATAAAAATACTTTAGTGTTACTCAGTACATTTACTAAGAATACCCTGCAGTAATAAAAGAGGAGAAACACTGAATTTGAGCTAATTACCCACTATTTTTTTCATTCCTCTCTATATTGTGCATCCAAAGTGAACCTGTCGGTCTGCCAGTGGTGGTATACAGAGAGGAGAGAGCAGGGACGCCACTCTCTGCAATGTGCTCTATGGAATTAAAAGGAGCATTACTGCGAAATTGTGTAATATTAAAAATCCATATAAACACATTAGCTAATGAGTAGAGGGGTCACTTATACACCGAACTGGATAAAACTCCCACCAAGCCTGTACTTTTCTTCCCCTGGTAGGGATAAAATCCAGGGGTGACAGGCTTAGTCTATGAGGGATGACAAAGCCTGTCTCCCCTGATTTCCTCTTACTTCTTTTAAAATAAAAAAAACAAGCCTGGCTGGATATTTTTTGATGCCGGGTGTATAAGTGGCCTCTCCTCCCATCATTCAGCATATTTATATGTTTTTTTTATAATTGGGCCATTATTCGTGATTGTACTCCTTTAACTAGATGGTAATTTAGTGTAATTTTGGACTAGCTCCTTAGCTTACATAGCCTCATGAAGGAAGTGTAGGATTCAGCAGAAAAAGGCAGCAAGGTTGAAAAGGACAAAATAAAAATAAAATCCCCTTTAACAGATAGGAGGTAGAGAGGAACTGCTAGTAATGAATGATACCTACAGCAGAGTGTGCAGGATGCAGGGGGCAGCATCACTCAGGCTTCTGCTGGCGCTGAGCTCCTGCTGGTATTCAGAGAAGTAGTAGCCTCCTGTTCTCTGTCCTCTCATATATCACATGCAGGAAAAGAGAGACAGGGTAAAGCTTCTTGAGTGCTCTCGATGCTGGGCCCAGGCTGGTTGAATAAATGCAGACGATTTAGTTCTGCAAACTCTGCAGGGAGCCTGATTTATCAAGCATCAGTGTCTGTTAATACCACTTATTGCCAATTTATTTGCCTCAGCGGCATTCAGTGTCCGATTTAACAAAAAAAAGGAGGCAGCGCCGATGCGGCTGCCAGCATGTGTCAAGTTTATCACTAGAGCCATATAGGTCGCAGCGTAAGGGTGAAGCTGCGCCGTTTTAAAGTGGCACTGTAGGTCAAGATCCCATAGAGCACAATGGGTAGGGCTGTATTGAAGTATTTTATGCTTATAAATAACTACAAACTATTTGTACAGAACTTGCACTATAACTTGCCAGTAATGTAAACGCAGGACCTAGGTGTAGCCAAATGTCATTTTATCCTTTTCTTGTAAAATCATTTTTCATGGCTTCTTCTGCTTACTAATGTGTAATTTGGACAACAGCAACCTAAACGCAGTGTAAAGTTTGTCCCCTTTGTCCCCAGCAGTGATATCTTGTAGCTGTAATGACGAAACGCTGACCAGCGCCAGGAGAAATATGTTTCAGGGTGCCAAAAATGTATAAATACGCTGTGCAGTGCGATACAGAGTGGGGCACACTAACACTGGTATAATCAGCAGTCAGGTCCAACAGGCGCTGACACAGACTAGACAATACCTAATGCAACAATCAAAGCAAATATGTTCACATCGGATGCTGTGACTTCCAAGGGCCATTCCAGTCAAAATAGCGCTGCCAAAAAAGAAAGATGATGACGCTCCAAAACTGGCGCTATAGCCACCAGAAAGATGATAAATGGCGCAATTTATAAATAAGGCCCCTAATGTCAGTTAAACCCTCATTTTAGCTTTGCTGCTACTGGATCAGAAATAAAAAATAATACAATGATACAATGTAATAAGCAGGGCAGAGTTCTGCTGTAATTGCGAGTAAGTCACACACCCTTTATGTGCGTGTTGCTGTTGCAGGCAGTGGGCAATGTGAATGTTTTAGAATGCTGGGTCACAGGAGAGGCAGTTAATAAAAATAAAATATCCAGTCCCAGATGAATGTGCTTCCTGGGCAAATCCTATTTTTTATATTTTCCCACAGGAACTAGTCAGCCTATTAACCAACACCCCCCAGCCAATCATGTTACAGATATAAGTTAGAAGCAGCACTCCCTATTAAAACAAAACTGGCCAAAAATATCAGAACAAAATCCTCAGTGTAATTGAATGGAATCTTTTGCTATCCAACATGCTCACCTTCCATTCTTTTCAGACTATACTCACCAGAAGTATATTGCTATTTATAAATAAATAGCCACATAACATTTTCTAAATAAGATCCTTAGGTCCTCTTACTAGTATCTAAATCAGGGTTTTAGGTAATAGGTTAATAAAGGTATTTAGTTTTACTTTAAAAAATGAGGACTGCTCAATTCTCAAATCAGATGCTTCCTGAGCAAACCTGTGCTGGAACAATGGCGTGTTGCTATTGTAATGCTTCTAATGTGTGGCGATGCTTTTACCCATCATGTAATGTGTTGGACAAATAATAAAGTGGCTATCACTATAGATCTCCAAATATGTTCAAAACACTGTTTTTAAAGGGATATTCTAAGCAAATTGTTAAATTAGCCTTGTATCCCCATGCTGGCTGTCAGGGGATGCATCTCTCATCCAGCCATCATTTAGCCTGATTTATAATTATTTCCAGATAATCAGTCTCCTCTGCAGGGCAGCTTTAGGCAGAATATGATGACTTGTCTATGCATGTTCCAAAGTGAGGGTACCTTCAGAAGTCAATTTATTTTGAGACTGAATAAAATGGGTCAGTAGAAGGGAGCAAGTTGTATAGGGTTTATTAGTGCTGGTCAATGAAAGATTCTGCCCTGGACAGCCAGCATGTGGCAAGCAGAAAGCTGGTAATTTAACCCTGGAATGATTGTGTTTTTGTTTCCGTAATACCCTAGGGTTTTTTTTTTAAGGAGAGCCCTTAATATAAAGAATTAATTGGTGAGAATAAGTATTTTTGTATTTTTGCATTTTAGGAGATGGCACACAGAGTGTGCAGAAAAAAGTAGACCAACTCAAATGGCACATAGGGCAATTTTATGTTGGGACTTTATGGCCTGTAAAGTAATGCAGAATAAGACTTTATTTCTCCCCACAAAGGGAGAGAATATATGCTAAAGCAATGTATCACGTGTCACTCAAAATATGTAGCAAATTTGAATCAGTGCTCCTTCGGCCTGCTTTTAGTGAGACATACTAGGTTACAACTACTAGGACTACTAGGACTCTAAGGGCAATTTAATGAAGTATACTGTATTTAATATTACAAGATGATTTATATAATCACATCATACTCTTTGAGATTCATCAGATTTAAAAATCTGGGAGGTGGAAAGTGGGGCTTTCAAAGCGGACCTCCAGTCAAAAAAAATAAATAAAGTTTATTAGTTAATTTCTCCCTTAAATCGCCCCTCTGATGATCAGTGGCATAAACTGTTTTAGAGGGCTTAGCCCCATGTAGATGTGGAATAGCTGTGCTCCTGAACTACATGGGAGCGGCCATCATACTACACATGATAGTCCTGCTTGCACATGAGTGTGAGGGGAGAGCTTTGCCAGCAGCAATTCACCCCAAACTGAGATAGATGTATTCCTCAGAAACACGGAGCGGCTTGTTTATCATTCTACACATACACTGAATAAACAGCTGTTAAAGTAATTCTGTGTAAGAGGGAAGCTGTTACATTTGTTTCTTCATGTTAAGTCAATTGTGTAGCAGCTGCAGAGCATTCAGGCAGTATATATAATGTATCTAAATCTAGGATGCATCTAGGAGCTCTCTGCTGTGAGCAGAGCAAATGAGTCATTACAGCTGATGGCTTACTACTTCTCGCTAAAAATATGTAATGATTGCATGGAGGTTTGAGGCAATTTTGATAGCTTCCATGTAGTTCAACAGCAAAGAATCTGCATGCTATTCCCTAATATCTGCATAGGGTTAACCCCTCTTAAATACCTTACATCAAGTAAGCAAATTACTACACTTTAATTTTTTGTCTGGAGGTCCGCAATAACTAAATGTGCTGGAATAAGAATAGAGACATTTCAAGAAGAGAATCAAAATGGATAACTTTATTAGATTCTTTTTAACCATGTGAGTCAGATGTTAAACATGCTTGATCATTGTTAAAGTGGGCCAACACCCAGGGGTGATCGGCCCGGGAATCTATAAGATTCCCGGGCCGATCACCTCACACACCGCGGGACATCCGAGATCGGGATGTCCCGCGGGGTGTAACCCCCCAAAACCCTGAAAAAACCTTACCTCTCCAGCCGCTGCTTCCGCCGCCGCCGCCTCTCTCGCGCTCCTCTAGACGTGCGCGCGCCCGCGCCGGCCGTCTCTGAATGGCCGGCGCGGGCGCGCACACGTCAAGAGTGACGCGCGGGAGGCGGCGGCGGGCGCGATCCCTTGTCCGTCGACGGACGTCACTTGTCCGTCGTCGGGCATTGGACAGCACACTCACGTGGGAGCGTGGAGAGGTGAGTTTTCGGGGTGTTTGGGGGGGGTTTCAGGCAGCGGGGCACCCCAAATCGGGGTGCCCCGGGGAAGTGGACCAATACCCAGGATAGTCAAAATCCTGGGTGTTGGTCCACTTTAATGTTTTTTATTTAACGGTTTTATACTAATGTATTTGTTATTGTTATTTTATTCTTGCTGCAGAGATTTATACGGGGGGATTTGAGGGCCAAATTACCCATAACTTGGATCGGAGAAAGAGGACCTAAAGCTCCTTTCACACTCGCTAACATGTCACCCCAAATGTGAAATGATTGACTATTTGTTCATTATTACATAGCATTATACGCCCTATAAGATGCACCTAGGATTTGGAGGAGGAAAATAAGAAAAATAATATTCTGAACCAAATGTTGTGAACCAAATAATAGGCAAGGTGCATAATCCCCCAATTACATGCAGAGTGGCACCTCCCCTCCAAAACTCCATAGGCAGTGTGGCATTCCCCCCTCCCATTCCCCATAGGCAGTGTGGCATTCCCCCATCCCATTCCCTATTATAGGCAGTGTGGCATTCCCCCATCCCATTCCCTATTATAGGCAGTGTGGCATTCCCCCATCCTATTCCCTATTATAGGAAGTGTGGCATTCCCCCCATCCTATTCCCCATAGGCATTGTGGCATTCCCCTCTCCCATTATTCATCATTGGCATTGTGGCAATCCCCTATCCCATTCTCCACAGGCAGTGTGGCATCCGCCTCCAATTCCCTATAGGCAGTGTGGCATTCCCCGCATCCTATTCCCCATAGGCAGTGTGGAATTCCCCTCTCCCATTCCCCATTATTGGCATTGTGGCAATCCCTTATCCCATTCTCCACAGGCAGTGTGGCATCTGCCTTCAATTCCCTATAGGCAGTGTGGCATTCCCCCCATCCCATTCCCATAGACAGCGTGGCATTCTCCCCCTCCTCCCATTCCCATAGGCATTGTGGCATTCCCCATAGACATGCAGCATTTTTCCCACCCATTCCCATAGGCGTGTGGCATTTCTCCTCCCATTCCCACAGGCAGTGTGGCATCCCCCTACCATTCCCCATATAGGTAGTGTGGCATTCCCCCTCTCATTCTTCATAGGCGGCAAAAGAAAAAAACTCACATGTGCTGGCACTCCTGCGTTGCTGGCCAGGCTGCCACACTGTGGGAGGCCAGAAGAACATAGAGGAGCGGCGGGCTCTGTCCCTGTCAATGCTGCCGCCACCGCCGGTTCTTCTTACTGCCCTGGAAATGCAAGCACCAGGTTCTGTACAGCGGGTGGGAGTGGCCTGCACCAACTCAACCAGCTGCACAGAGCCAGGTGCTTGCGTGTGTGCCGGCGGGAAAAGGCAGCACCTCACTTTGGGACAGACCATACTACAGCATAGAACCAATATTTCAGCACAGCAGGATGAAGTCTCCTGCCCTCTGATGCCGCCCATAGGCAAAATGTGTAAGGGCATCAATAACTTTATTAACAAACTCTATTTTGGGTGAAAATTAACCCCAAATTAACCTGCCCTCGGTGAAGTGAGGACTCACTATATAAGCTTTGATTTTGAGACTGCATCTGAATTAAGTGTAAATATTGTACAAAAGTTTCAGTGGTTCTCATTTTTATACCAAGTAAATATGTTTGAGATGTACAACCTATGTGGAATCTGTAACCAGGGAGCGAGGCCAGTTTTTAGCCCCTAAACCATTTTTAGATTTATGAACTGTAACTAGGGCTTATTTTTGAGGTAGAGCTTCTATTTCAAGCATCAGCAAAAATCTCGGGGGAGGTCTTATTTTCGGAAACACAGTACTTTTTATGTTCCTATCCCTTCTCATATATTTCTGCTTGCTTGCTCCCCAGACCTCACAAGTGGCACCACACTTCTCCCAAGAGGGCTCCTGTTTCTATTCTTCTTCCGGTTGTGTGCTTTCAGATTATGTACATACACCACGACCTTTGGTAGCGTAAGCATATCAGGAACATGCGATCAGCTGGAGGCAGAAACACTTCGGGGTGGTTGGGTATGCTCCTAGGCTTGTTCAGGACTCTCCAGGGGAAAGGGAGGGATAGGTGTCATCCAGAAATCTGTGCAGGGGGAACTCTATACAAATGAGCTGGCAGCTACAGCTCAACGGGAGAACTTCCTACAAGCAGAGAAGATGGAAAAGTCTGAAATGATAAAAATCTGGGTAAAGGGGAGTGAGGGATGAGCTGCTATCTTTGTAACATTTGATTTTAGGTCATTTTTAAGTCTAATCACTCTTTTATATGTTATAAATAACCATTTTTTACAATTAAGATCCATGCAAGCACAGCAGGCGCGACATGCGCGAGAAATGCCTTGATCAACTATGTCTGGAGGCAGAAACACTTCGGGCTGGTTGGGTATGCTCCTAAACTTGTTCAGGACTCTCCAGGAGAAAGGGAGGGATAGGTGTCCTCCAGAAATCTGTGCAGGGGCAACTCTACAAATGAGATGAGGCGAAATAGGAGGTGACAGCTGCAGCTCAACGGGAGAACTTCCTATAAGCACAGAAGATGGAAAAGTCTAAAATGTTCATAATCTGGGTAAAAGGGAGTGGGAGATGAGCTGCTATATTTATGAAATTTGATTTTAGGACATTTTAAAGTTTAACAACTCTTTGATATTTTATAAATAACCATTTTTTTACAATTAAGATCTATGTATATGCCATCAATACCAATGCTACACAAGACAGTTATGACAGAAGCAAATCTATTTTGGAACATCCAACTGACAAAAATATGACTGAGATGTATGTACAGCACTAAAATATGGAGTGAGCTAGACATTTACTTTAACCTCTATAATTCATCAGCTACACTTGAAATGTTAGGATGAAACGTGGGCTGAAAGCTGGTTTCCTCACTAGTAAGGGGATCTGACTGCTGCAGCAAATCCAAGTGACACTGCATTAGGCCAAAAGCCTCCTCTGCATCTGACAGGCTGTTGCCAAGAAATGTAGCACCCACATAGAAATAAAAGAACAAAACAGATTCAATAAGACCGACTAGAGAGCAATCAAGTTGAAATAACATCTCACAGAAATGCTGTTCAGCGTGTCAAGATATTTTATCATTTCAGGCCACAAAAAGCTCTGCTGGATATTAACAAACGAAAAGAATATTTGCCACCGAGAATTACAAGATTCCTTTCAAATGCTTCAAACAGAGACTGAAACATACAGAGCTACATCAATGAAAAGAGCCAAATAATATTCTCATTCTTACATGTTACACAGCTAGACAAATATTCAGAGATCTATTAAACATCTTTTGCTGCTCAACTTTTGATAAAAAAAAAGAAAAACATTAAAAAGTTGTTTTAATGTCCAACTTTAAGCATTTCTTATCTGTTTTAAAGAGCGGAAAAGGATTGCAGAAATATAATGATGTCTGTGACTTCATTGGCAAGATGTTGCCTTATTTGCTGTTTGGTTACAAGGAAAAACAAGAATAAAAAAGATGTACACCCTGCATTTTTTTCTTCAGCTGGCCGAAAGTCAAATAAAGTTGGCTCAGTAAATTGCACTCCTAAAGCCCCACTCTGGCAATCAGTGACAAACTATTTGAGAGGTCTTAATTCTATGCAGGTGTTATGGAATAGCAGGGAGATTCTATGCTGCATAACTGCATGGAAGCAGCTATCTTGCCACACACAAGTCCAGCTTATGAAAAACCCAGTCCCATAATCAAAATAGCCTTATATATCAGTGCAATCCTTCTTTATTTCTAGTAGAAAGGGATCAGCTGTGATGACTCATTGCTCTGCCGCATAGCTGAATTATTGTAACATATAATCCCTCTAGTAGCTGCTTATTCAGTGTGTGTGAGTGTGTCCGAGGCATTTATCTCTCAGTTTGATGTGCGTGGGCTGCTTCTGTCACAACTCTTCCCTCATGCTTATGTAAGTGTAAGATGGCCACTCCTGTGCAGTTAAAAGAATAGACAAAGAATCGGCCTACTATTCCATCTGCAAGGAGTTAGGACCTCTCAAATAGTTTTTACAGAGGGGGGCTTTAGGGAGGCAGTTTACTAAACTTTTAGTCAATTTTAAGATTAAAAGATGGTGAATGGCAAAAATATGCAGGTACATGTGACATATAAGTGGCGCAACTCACAATGTTACACTGGCCATTTTACCCCCCCGCCCCCTCAGCATCTAAACCTGGGATACCCATCCACATAAACCTCACTGGGGGACAGGCCCAGCAAGTTTACTGCCTGAATTTTCAAGATCTCGATGAGACCTACATGCAATGGACATCAAAAATGTAGGTTTCTTTGAGTTAAGTTCTGCATTGGCACCCCTCTGGTCTAAGTGACAAACACAACTTTTCTGTAACCTACCTGGTTGCAAAATCAAACCTCCGAACAGTTACTTCCCAGACTCCCAAGGGTAACAACCTTAAAGTGATACTGTAACAACCTTAATGTGATACAGAAGGCAAAGATAATTGTTACGCCATTGTGTCAGGCTACATTTGGCTCTGTTCTAAACTGTTTCCCATTTTTTATTTGAAGCAGAAATGGCTGAGATATTGATGTGCTCAGCAGACCAGTACAGGATTTCTGGTCCCTCACTCCTCCTGCCTCTCCCTTCACCTCCTCCTCCAGATTCACATTGCTGTCAGCGCAGAACAGCATTCAGCATCACAAATCCAAGGGCCATACCAACTTTTTTCAAAGGAGAAATCAGGAGAAAACCCAATATCGCCACCATTTTGTCTTCAATTTCTAAATGGAAAACAGCACAATGTGAGTTATTTTACTGCTCAGTGCTTCCTTCCATGTGTTTAGGTTTGCTTTCACATGATGCAAGAAATGAAAGTCACCTCCCCACACTAAGTACATTGGCAATCGACACCCATTTTATACAATATGGGCGTCGGATGGCTTTAAAGCCCCTGTCCAGTGATATACTAAATTTCTCCACCTTTCTCCCACTAGTGATGTTACTGGGAGCAAGCAGCACCCTACTATTGGTTGACTAATTGTATGTATATGTTTTGCCCTCAGGTTGTCTTGTACCCCGGTGAAGTTCCCCCTGTGGTCTCTAAATTATGTTTTTTTTTTAAAGAAATAAACTACATCACCCATGAAGTCGAGTGTCGGCGGACCCTGCTTTGTGAGAAGGAAGGATACTTCTCCTTTATAAAACTCTGACTAAAGAATGGTGTCTGCAGGTTCTTCATACATATGGCTCTATCCTACTAGGACATCAAAATAACACTTAACATGAATAAGCTGTTTGTATACATAAGGTTGCATTAAACTTGTGGCTTTCATTAACCCATTGAGCAGTGCCAACTGAGAAACTTTTAAAGGAGCATTAACAAGAAAAGAACGGTTGAATATTAAAAACCCATATAAATATGCTAAAATAGAAAAGGGAGGGGAAGATTATACACCATGCATCAAAAAATGCCAAGATTGTTACTTTTTTTAAATTTTCCTTGGGCCATTCTTGGAATAGCAGCTTATTGATAATGAAAGATATTTAGATGGTTATTCATCCTGCTTCCAAAGGCTGACTCAGAAAACAAGCACTGGAATGGATACAGTTCATTTAAAGACTAGAACATGTTTTTGTTACCGGCCTTGCATCAGTAATATTCATTGAGTAAAAAAGATAATCATGGCAATTTATCCACCAGTCGGGGCTTTATGTAATAATTGATTTAATAAAAATATTTTTCTTTTATATTATTTAATTACATAAAAATTTACATAGCAGAGACAATAAACAATGAAACAAAGTCTCTTCAATTTTCTCTCATTATTTGAAGCTTTGTATCATTACACAGTCTCTCACATACAAATTCTACTTGTCATGGTGTGTTTCTTACCTGGCGGATACTCCCAATCTGCTCTTGGCTGGGACAGCGGCTGGAGGCCCCTGTTGCTGACCTGTGCCATGTTTAACTATTTCTACACTGCTCTTTTATTGCTGAACATGTCTGCTTTGCTGCCCTGTTGCCAACCTGTTCTGCACCTGATCACGTCTGCTCTACTCTGTTGTTGCTGACTTGTGCCATAAATGACCATGTCTACTTTGCTTCCCTATTGTTGATCTGTGCCACAGCAGACCATGGCTGCTATATTTCTCTGTTGCCAGCCTATGCCATGTCTGTCTGACCATGTCTGCTCTATTACCATTGGCTGTTGTTCTGGGTTGAACTCCAGTCATCTCCTGTTGCAAAAGCCCTGGTCAACAGTGAAATGTTCACCAGTGAAGTAGGCAGTAGCAGCTATAGCTGGCCTTAACCTACCCAGGTTTCTCCAGCAGCAGTCGTCAATACAACTCAATGTGCTATGCTCTAGATGTCCAAAAGCTCCAATCCAATATATGTGGCTTTATAATATGTACTGGCAAGTGACTCATTACATTACCATTGTTTGTGTTACAAGCCAAAGAGAGATTAGAGCACAGTCTCAGCTGTTAAAGGAATTACACGGTGCTACAGTTTCCATGCTTTATTGCACCAAACACTTAAAAAACTATTTATAAATTAAGCAGTGACTGTCAAATTTTGGCAGTTTTAAAAACTGAGCTGGCTTCTGAAGAGTTTACCATGTCTGTAAGCCTTGCATATATCTTCATAGAAAGTTAGAGCTTCTCTTTCTTGTCTAAAGCCTCTTTTTTAAATTACATTAACTTTTAGTTAATAGAGTAAGGGAATTAATATTCTCACCCAGTGCTATTTTTAAGCTTTGCTTATGCTCTGTCACAGTATATTTTTTGGGCTATACATCTTGAATAGACATAACAGCACAATGTGTTCTAGTATTTGAACTTGCATTTGAATTTATTGCAGAAGAATTAATCCCCCTTATAGATTGTGTGATCAATGTGTAATTTTAGTTATGCGAATGAGTAAAAATGTTCATTTTTTTATTTTAGGCAATAATTTCCATCTTCCTCATTGATGCATTTCATTTAACATCACTACCAGATTTCTTTCCAAGTAACAAATTTCAGAATACATGATAAGGGGTATAAAACGCTTTGTACATGGTGACTGCAAGTTTAATACCTTCATTAAATTGTTAATGGGAGAGAAAATGA
The DNA here is from genome assembly GCA_027917425.1 of Gastrophryne carolinensis. Taxonomy (NCBI): domain Eukaryota; kingdom Metazoa; phylum Chordata; class Amphibia; order Anura; family Microhylidae; genus Gastrophryne; species Gastrophryne carolinensis. The sequence continues at coordinate 223,910,723 of CM051234.1, forward strand.
TATTTAATTTCCAAATGGATTACACTTTATTAATGTACAACCTCCGACTATTTGAACTTTCACTAATCCGAGATTACAAAAGAACGGTTTGTAAAACAGGCAATTAGCTTGTTACTGATATCAATCTCCATGTGTTGCTGCAAAAGACAATGCCTCCTATTTGCATGCGCCACTGACTGTATCTGATGTTTAAGGAAAACACAAGGAGGGCTCAGGATGACAGGCTTCTGTCCATGCACAAATATTAGAAACAAAAGCCTGGTGAACTCTACTGCTGGAGATTGGATTTGGAACCTTTCAAGACCGATTTGTAGGAAGGAGGTGCCAGCACTTGAACAATCCAGTGAAAACATAACTTTTACTCTTCAGCAATTAAAATGCATATAGAACCCAAAAGATCACCTCCCAGCGTCAACTGTGACATGTTTACAGCATTTTCCCATTCCAAGACTGGCCTAGTCACTTCCACGTAGCACCCTCTGCTGAAGCAGTATGGCAAATCATCTTAGTAGCAAGAACCACTCAACAAATTTTATAACAGAGCACCAGTGCCCCCCTCGAGCCAATAAATTATATGCATATTTATGTGTACCAATGGACCTGTCTAAACAATAAATCAATATGACAGCCTCTGTCACTAGTCTGGGCCATGTAGTACAAAAGCAGAATGTAGGATGCTGGGTGGGTATGATGGCATGCTTCCCAGCTACACTCTGCTCCTGTCAGTGCTATGCCCCCCTCATCTCCATGCACTTCCCATGGACATGGTATTGGTGTGATACCTTGGCTTCTGCATTCAGCTCTAATCACACACATGTCAGGCAGGTGACCCATGACAGCTTATGTCACTAGCCTGGACTGCGAAAAAAGGGATGCAAAATAAGGGAGCTAGGGTAATTTTCAGCCGGGGAGGGGGGGTTACAGCAGGGCATGGCAATCTGGCAATAGCTCTGCTCAAAGGCAGACAAAGACAAATAACAGCACTCCCATTTCTTTCACTGCAACTCAAGGGGCAGTCAGGCCAGTGCAGCACCAGACTCCCCATATGTTTCTGACTGCCAATATAGGATAGCAACAGGGTGGGCAAAAGTTTTTTTTTAACTTGCCTAGACAGACACTTTAAATTAGGTGGCCCCAAGGAAATCCAGCCAGCATCAACTCTGTATAACTATGTAAATCAAGTAGACCACAATCCATTTCACTATTCTAAAAAAATCACAATTTATGTATAGAAGAATGTATTCCTTACGTTGTTAATGACTTCATGGTTTATAAATTCAGTCTGCGTAAATTTATCTTGCTTGGAGACATTTAATGACTGCAAGGTTCGAACAGATTTCTGAAAAAAAGGAAAAAGGAAAGCAAAGGTCAGAAAGGACACTGCATACATCAGTGTAGAAGCAGTTTGGAATAATACTCTTGTGTGTACTCGCGGTACTGGAAGCCGTGTATCCTGTTTCCACATTATGAAAACACAAAAAGAATACGTATCTCTTTTTAGCTTCACATTTCTATTCCCTCTTGACTATGCATTGCCAGCTGTTACGCTTTTAAAACTCTGATGGAATTATGAAAGAGAAAGGTGACTATTTCATCTGAATATTCATTTCCCAGCTCTCCCTCCACCTGCACCTTCACAGTTTGTAACAGTCAGTGGTCTTCATTAAGCTCTTTCAGTTTTTATGCAGTAACCGTTTTGAAGATCACCCCACAATGAAAAAAATGATACATATACGCTACACTACAATTTGCACTTTACCTACAGGCTAAGTAAAGCAGCTGGAGAATGGAGGGTGACAGCTACAGTATATACAAACTCTGACTGCTATTAAGCGATACTCTTGGCTTAATTAAGATATTTTTGCCCTATAAGACGCACCTATTTTTCCACAAAAGTGGGGGGAAATGTCAGGGCATCTTGTCGAGCGAATGTAAAAAAAACACATTCCCCAGTCCCCACGCCACAACAGCTGTCTCCTGCAGACATAAAAACATACAGATATATTATCAGCGCCCGCTGCCTCCGCAACGGACGCTGGCAATGTGAGAGTGTGTCTGTGTATGTGGTTATGTCGGCAGAAGATGGCTGTGTGGGAGCTGGGGAATGTTTTTTGGGGAGCATGTTGCACACTGCCTGTAATTGGGATGCCCTTCACTGCCTGTCATGTGCGATGCTCCTCACTGCCTGTAATGTGGGATGCCACTCACTGCCTGTAATGTGGTATGCACTTCACTGCCTTTAATGTGGGATACCACTCACTGCCTGTAATGTGGGATACTGCTAACTGTCTTTAATGTGGGATACTGCTCACTGCATTAAATGTGGGATAAAGCTCACTGCCTGTAATGTGGCATACTGCTCACTGTCTGTAAATTGGGATGTCACACACTGCGTGTAATAGGGTGATTGGGGAATTCTGCACAATAGGCTCGATTCAGAGACAGATACGTCTGGACTTTCGCATGTGTCTGTGACGGATCTAAATCTGATAATTTGCGTTAGTTCAGATAACTTACGTTATTGGGATGGGCTTGCGTCTGATTCAGAGAGCTGATTGCCGAGGGACCACCGCCCTATAAAACGGTTTCATTTGCGATCCACTTACGGGACCATTTTGCACTCGGCTTGCTTGACCATGTATTGCAGCTTTGTGGAGGAATATGAGCGCCTTCAGCTCCAAGGCATTGAATGTGTCAGCATGGCCGAGGCCAGATTGCACCGGCAACGCATGCATATCGATCGCATGCATGATGTTGAGTTGCTCGTGCTGACCCGACTTAACCGCGCTTCCCTCCACAAGTTGTATAGTGAGCTGTGGCCATGGTTAGCCCGCACCACAAGGAAGGGGAAAGCAATTTCAGGTATGACCAAGATGCTTGGATGCCTGCAATTTTTGGTGAATGGCTCGGACGACATGGTAGCCTGGAACACGCTTAAGTTGGGTTTTTTTTAATATCGGCGACATGCCCAATGTCATGGGTGCGATCGATTGCACTCACGTTGCATTGGTCCCTCCCGCAGCCGACGAGTACATCTATAGGTAAGTTAATTATGTCATTTGGTTATATAGTTTAGGCAAACTGAATTGTAACTATCTATTAATCCCTCCTTGTAAAGTGTCCCTGTGAACCAGTTTACAATGTATACCTTAATCCCTCCTTGTAAAGTGTCTCTGTGAACCAGTTTACAATGTATACCTTAATCCCTCCTTGTAAAGTGTCCCTGTGAACCAGTTTACAATGTATACCTTAATCCCTCCTTGCAAAGTGTCCCTGTGAACCAGTTTACAATGTATACCTTAATCCCTCCTTCTAAAGTGTCCCTGTGAACCAGTTTACAATGTATACCTTAATCCCTCCTTGTAAAGTGTCCCTGTGAACAAGTTTACAATGTATACCTTAATCCCTCCTTGTAAAGTGTCCCTGTGAACCAGTTTACAGTGTATACCTTCATCAATTTTTTTAATGTAGGCCTTATCAAAACATTTTAATGCTGACCTTAATTAGTCATTAGAATGTTAATCTTTAATTTCTCCCACATACATATAATTTTGGCTATTAAAACTACTTATGTACTTTGTTAATGTTATTTGGATTGTACAACATGTTTTTTTTAGGGTGTTAGGAGTTAGTGTGTGAGTAGTTTACCTTGCCTTGCTGTAATTTTTTTTTTTTTCAGGAACCTCAAAATGGGCCACTCACTGAATGTCCAAGCAGTGGTGGGCCCGGACATGCGGTTCCTTAGTGTCGTTGCCAGGTATCCAGGCTCATCCCTATATCTTGCGGAACTCCGGCTTATGCCGTCAGTTTGAGTTTGGGGAATTATCAGGTGGATGGCTCCTTGGTAAGTTCCCTCAAATTACGTCATTCTCTTTTCACTGTATGCCTATGAATATAGTTGATGACCCATGTCTTAACCTATGGCTGTTTTTTACCATTGATGACATGTTAAACCGGACCTTCACCATGATTTTTAGAAAAGCCAAAACCCTTAAAAACTGATTTCCCAGCATTACAAGCTAATATATTTCAAGTTTTTAGTCACTTACTTATTATTCTTTCCACCACTGGGCTGCCACTCTACAGCTACATGGGCAAATTCAAAAACAAACCAGCAAAGCCATAAAAAAGGCAATCTTGGTAGCGCTCACTAGACAGGTAAATAGGCCTTAATATGGATGTTGCCCATAATAAGCTTGTGGTGGGCCTTGGAGGTGTCCCAACACCTGGGCATGTGTGGCATTCATAATCTGCCACTGCTCCAGCATCTGTCGATTGCTTGTTCTAAATTCCTCGAGCATGGCAGTGAAGTTAGTGTTTAAGGTGCCCATTTGTCCTGCCATCTGGCTGCTTAAGTTGGCCATTTGTTCAGACATCTGCCTGTTGCTTGTCCTAAATCCAGTCAGAATGTTGGTGAATGTATTATTGAAATTCTCTAAATGTGCAGTAATCTGCTCTGTTGTTTGTTGAGTCACCTGCCAAAAGTAACGGCTGTCATGGCACCATGCTGACTCCAGGATCGGCACGTGGCTCCCCTGGAAAACTGGTCGACGTTGTTGACTACATCTTCCAATTCCCCGGGTTTGAGCGCCTGCAGATGCTGGACCTCTAGGGTGAGCAACAGTCCCAGATGTGCTCGGCAAAACCTCTGCAGCAAAGCTGCCACTGGGGACTGTAGGCTCAGTCTCAGCCTGCTGCCCACGATGGGCTGGCAGCATGCATCCAGCTTCACTCTGCTGCAGAGGATTTGGTGCAGTAGGATGCTGGGGCAGTGGCAGATTAGGTTCCAGGGGGGTAATTTCAGAAGGTCCCATCAGGCTGGCATCCTCCTCCTCCTCCTCCATCTCCTGGATTGCATCCATCAGTGTGTGAGTCTGTTGGGACATGTGAAAAAACTGTTTTGGTTTGGGCCCTAAATATCTTTTTAAGACAAATTAGTCATGTGCATTCACATGCATCAGCAGTTTCATCCAAGTCCACTTACCCTATATATCTGTTCCTGGGTCCTAGGCAGCAGGGAAGTAGACGGCGTGCTAAAACTGGAGGAGGCTTCCACACTTCCAGAGGCTGGATGCTGGGCTGGGTTTTAAAGTAAAAGGCACGTAAACACACAAACATCAATTGATGAGCTAGATTAGTACATATGCTTTCGAAAACACGTGGCAAAGCAGGAATGCCAACTCCCCCAACGGTCCAAGTTGACCTTCACAATGAATGTCAGTATCTCTTATATGTATGCCTCAGCCTGTACATACAGATTGGTCACCTTAAATACTACACACATGCATGTACTGCATGTTAGGAGGCTTTACAGATCCCAAATGGTGCATTAGGGGCCCACAGTCAGCTTGCAAATAGCATTTGGCTTCAGAGTATGCTGCTGTGCATTCTTACTATGTAGACCTTTCCCTGACCCCAGCTCAAGTTTGTCTGACCAAAGCACAGCTACAACCCAAGTGGTAGAAAGCCAAATAAGTAAGTGTTGTCTATTATTGACTATATTCACATCACATGCAGTGTTTTGGTAAGATAAAGAGTTTAATAGTGAGCAGAAATACTGTCAAAGGTCGTGTACGGCCTGCAAACCTTTTTAAGGACCATTAACTACTGCACCCTGGGAGAGTGCCCATCATGAAGCCCATTCCTCATAACACCCGCCTAAAACCGTAACCTCTCCTCAAAGCCACTCCCTAGGGGCATGTGTTCATATCTGCCTGTGAGCCTCATTTCCCACGTTTCCAATAGTTCACATTCAAACAAACATTACTAACCTGCAGAAATGGTATGGATGTCCGTGTCCTGTCTGCCAGAGAGGCCCTCTAATGCGACGGGGTGTATTAATGCCAGGACCATCTCCTCAGCTCTGGTATATTGTAATTTGGTGAGGAAGCCTCCGCCAGTTTGTAAGCTTAAAAATAGAGGTTAACAAACTTTGGTCATTGTGGTCAATTCAACAAGCAGCAAAATGCACAACTCAAATATGTACCTGTGATTGCGCCGTTTATTCTGTTTCTTCCGTGCTGCATACTTCAGGTCAGATATTTTTCGCTGTATCTGCTCCACATCTTTCCTCTCGTCCCCCGCTGCATTGACCTGTCTGGTGAGCTCCTCCAAGATTTGGGTCTTTCTCATTTTGCCGGGTGGATTTTGAATGTCGCCCATATAGCTCATCATAATGAAGTGTGAGGCCACTTGCCAATGCTAGAGTTTGTGCCTCCCCAAACCTGCCACTCAACTGGCCTCGCCGCAATGTTCGGCCTAATGCTTGGTCTTCTGCCTCATCTCTGTTTGGTGGCAATTCGGGGGACATTCTGGGCTGGCTCTGTGGTGATGAAATGGGTGACACGTGGCTTGAAAACGACTGGACTGGACTCGCATTAGGACTGGCGTGGATGTTGTATATGTCTCGCTGGTTTCCACCTGTGCCGTGGCAAATGTGGCCGAGGAGGAGCGGGTGTGCTTGTTGGGCTGGGGCTTCGAGCCCTCTGCCTCTTTGGGCCCTTTGAAGTGGTGCTTCGTTTCTCATGTGCTGTGCTTGCGCGTGGAGCAGGAGAGGGTGTGCTTGTTGGGCTGGGGTTTCGGACCCGCTGGCTCTTTGGGCCCTTTGAAGTGGTGCTCCTTTTCACATGTGATGTGCTTGCGTGTGGAGCAGGAGAGGGTGTGCTTGTTGGGCTGGGGCTTCAGGCCCGCTGGCTGTTTGTGGGCTTGGAACTGGTGCTCTGTTTAGGAAGGGATGTGGTAAGCGGGGAGGAGGAAAGGGTGTTCTTGGTGGGCTCGGGCTTCTCACCCTCTGCTTCTTTGTGGCCTTGGACGTCATCGTACCTGGCTGCTTGGATGTGGGTGCCTTTTTCTTTGCTGCTCCTTCCTTGCTTTTGGTTGGTGGTTTTGATGTTCCTGGATTTGTGGCAATGTTGCCTTGAGTGGTCGGTCGGGAGGATGAAGTCTCCTCATGCCGCTGTGGCCTTTTGGTGTTGGCCTCCTTTGCTGGTGTTTGATTAGCGCTCTGTTTTTTGGGTGCCATGCTGACAATCTCAAAGAGAATGAGCTGTGTGTCCATGACTCATTAAATAGAAATGACTGCGTATGATGCTTACGCATTCGTCCGGCTGTGCGGAACCCGGAAACCGCTGGGGCATTACTTATCTGCTGCGGACAAGAAACAAGATGGCACCAACGATCTTCACCCGCCAACAGCAAGAGCTGATTATGCTCGTAAGTTTATTGTAAGGATGTTGATTTGCCATCTAAATGCATGTCTAGGCCTTAAGGAAGCGCAGGAAGAAACAGTTGTTTTACAAAGTTATTTAAACTCCATGCCAAAAAGAAAACAGAAAACCAAGTCACTTGCATCTAGAAGGATAGTTTCAGGCTAGAAATGTGTTTGGGAATGTCATTTAGTCAAGTGATCCAATTGTGACAGATATTTGTATGCAGTTGTGTTTTTTAGACGATGCTTCAGCGCAGGTACGACTACCTGCCCAACGCGTTTGAGAAGAGGAACGTGGCCCTGGAGATCGTGGCCCGGATCCAACAGGAGAGGAACACCACCTTCACCCATACGCAGATCATGCAGCACTAGTCGGACCTGAAATGACTCCACATGCCCCGGGTGCGGCGATTTTTCGGTCTCCATTTCCTAAGTAAGTACATAGCGATCGCATGCTAGATGTAACTAATACAGAAGGTAGGCTTTTATTTATAAATGCTTTTCTTTTATAGTGTTGGAAATGGACTATCGCATCAGACGCACCCGGAGGCGTGCAGTCCGGCCAGTGCTGCATGAATCTGCAGCAGCAAGTGAAGGTGGTGGATCTCCAGGGACAAGTTCCTACCCCTCCTCTGTAGCGGCGTCAGACCAGCCCCTGGACCTATCTACAGAGGAGGGGCGTCACAGGTGGGCAGGGAGTCGGCCCAAATGACGGAGCCATTAGCCTCTGGTATGTGACTCTTAATGTAACCCCACACACATACATGCTATTAAAAGCAAAGCTGATTCCCTTAATCTCTTTTTCTAGATGAATATGTAGCGGGTGAAGGATCTGGAGCAGATCATGTCCAGGAGGAACATGGAGAAGGTGGGTGATGTCACACACACATTCTAAGTGTCATTTGCTTAATGTTGAATCAGACATTAGAAGTGAGCCTATTTTAAATGTCTCTACAGCCTCACACTCCCAGCAGTGGCAGGCCCCAGAGCGTAGGGTGGTCCCTGAAGCAGAGGTCGCCCACCACCGAAGTAAGTAGTAATGTAAATAGTTTGAGTATGTTGACAATTACATCATCACCAATCAACCTACATCCATTGGCAATGTCCTTAGCATAATGACATATGGCCTCTTCCTTTAAGAATTGTATTAGCATAATGACATATGGCATCTTCCTTTAAGAATTGCCTTAGCATAATCACATATGTCCTCTTCTTTTTAGAATTGCCTTAGCATAATGACATATGGCCTCTTCCCTTAAGAATTGCCTTAGCATAATGACATATGGCCTCTTCCTTTAAGAATTGTCTTAGCATAATGACATATGGCCTCTTCCTTTAAGAATTGCCTTAGCATAATGACATATGGCCTCATGCGTTAGCTTGCAACCTAATAATCATTCCATCCACAGCTGTTAAACATGTATTTGCAGAACAATAATTTTTTTCCCTTTTTTTAACAGACACCACACGTGCCAGATTGGCACAAATCAGTGCCACGGTGTTTCGGTTGGTGGGCGAGATGCAGGAGCTGCGCGATTCGTTGGGGACCACAGATGAAGATTAATTTTCTGGGGCCTGCCATTGCTTTGTATATAGTTGTATATATGTTCAAGTTTTTTAAAAATATAATACTATTTTTTTTTATATTTGAAGTTTAAAAAAAAAAAGTTTGTATTTATAAAATTTTAAAACATTTTTTTTAAAAAAAGCTTATGGTAAGCTTTAGGTGCGGGAAATGGAAGAAGAATGAGACCGCGAAGTGATTAAGGTAAGCTTTAGGTGCAGGAAATGGAAGAAGAATAAGACCACGAAGTGATTAAGGTAAGCTTTAGGTGTGGGAAATGGAAGAAGAATGAGACCGCAAAGTGATTATGGTAAGCTTTAGGTGCGGGAAATGGAAGAAGAATGAGACCACAAAGTGATTAAGGTAAGCTTTAGGTGTGTAAATGGAAGAATATACTGACTGCAAAGTGATTAAGGTAAGCATTAGGAGCGGGAAATGGAAGAATATACTGACCGCAAAGTGATTAAGGTAAGCTTTAGGTGCTGGAAATGGAAGAAGAATGAGACTGCAAAGTGATTAAGGTAAGCTTTAGGTGCGCAAATGAAGAATAAACTGACCGCAAAGTGATTAAGGTAAGCTTTAGGTGCGGGAAATGGAAGAAGAATGAGATCGCAAAGTGATTAAGGTAAGCTTTAGGTGCGGGAAATGGAAGAAAAATGAGACCGCAAAGTGATTAAGGTAAGCTTTAGGTGCGCAAATGGAAGAATATACTGACCGCAAAGTGATTAAGGTTAGCATTAGGTGCGGGAAATGGAAGAATATACTGATCGCAAAGTGATTAAGGTAAGCTTTAGGTTCGCAAATGGAAGAATATACAGACTGTGATGTGATTTCGGTAAGCATTGTAGCAGAAGTGAGTGAACAAAATATGTAGACAAGCACATTAATGAGTTAATTATGTAGTGCGCAGGCGTAAGTTCATAACGATTTTCGTCTGGACAATTATTTATAGAAAAAGGAATTCAGAATCTAACGGGAAACGTAAATAATTTGTTCGAGGCGACGATGGAAAAGGCCAAAAACGAAAGCCTATGTTGTTTCATGAGTAACATAAACGGAAAACGAAAGCTGAAAAATTACATTCTCGTTGGCATACAAACGGACAAAGACTTTACAGAAGGCTTGCAATGCATGCTTAGAATCACTCTTACACTCATACGAAAGTGGGAAAAATTTAAAAAAAAAAACAGATCAACACAAAAACGAAAGTCTTTTTTTGTCTCTCTGAATCAACCCTAATGTTTGTAATGAGGTGCAGATAAAATATTTTTTATTTTTCATCTCCAGTGTGCGTCTTATGGTGAGACACATCTTATCGCATGAAAACTACAACATGTGTCCCTGATGAACTAATAAATGACACTAAATAGAAAAGAATATTGGCTTGATGCAGAGCCTCCCCGTTCAGTTCTCCCGTGCGTTTTCCCGTTGGTTTTGGGCTTTGATCGGGTCAGGAAAGGGTGCTACATTGATTTTAGTGTGCGCTTATGCGCTCAGGTGTGCGCTCAGCCGCCTTTCCGATTGTCGACTCGCACGAGGCTGTTTCCTGGGAAAACGGACGCCTCGTTCATTGGCCCATTTTTTCCAGTGATGCAGAGCCTTGATTTCCGATTGAAATCAGCCTAATAAAACGGGGCCACCGAGCCTTCACTTACGGCCAGTCTGACCAGCCATATTGGAGCTCCGTGCTTTTTGGGAATGCATTCCTCTGTGGGCCAACATCAAAGGCGCCAGCTACGCCGTCTGATAGTTCTGAGTATGGCAGAAACCAGGCTGCAGCGCACGCCTTTGGACATCGATGGCATGAGTGACGTTGACCTATTCGAGCTCACCCGCCTTAACCGTGTTTCTCTCCATGCCTTGTATAGCGACCTGCGGCCATGGTTAGCCCCCACCACAAGAAAGGGGCATGCAATTGCAGGTATGACCAAATTGGTTGGCTGCCTGCAATTTTTTGGCGAACGGCTCGTTCCAGAGACTGGGTGCCTTCTCCCTGGGGATGTCCCAGTCTACGCTGAGCCGCAGCCTAACTAAGTTTTTGGATGGCATGGCTACCCTGGCACAGAATTTCATTTTTTTCCCTCAAACAGGGGAAGCCTGGAATGCGGTTAAGTTGGGCTTTTATAACATAGCCGACATGCCCAACGTCCTTGGTGCAATCGATTGCACACATGTCTCGCTCATCCCCCCTGCGGACCAGGAATATCTGTTCAGGTATGTGGTTTGGTTCTGCTTTTTTTCTGGTTAACAAACATTTATTAAGGCTCACACTAATTCCACTGTTGTTTTGCTTGGTGCAGGAACAGGAAGATGGGCCATTCCATCAATGTTCAGGCAGTGGCGAGCCCTGATCTTCAATTTTTCAGTCTGTTTGCTGGCTTTCCTGGGTCCACGCATGATGCGCACATTTTGAGGAACTCCAACCTCTATCAACGGTTGTATTAGTTGGCCCCCAGGTTTGAATGTGGATTTGCCACTACCCCACTAATCTGTGAGCCCTTTCCTTGAAACTTGAAAATGTTTTTTATTTAGTTTGTTTACAAATTAATGGGTGAAAGTATTCACCACTATTGGTTTATGTTTTGGCACTCTTATCTAAGTAGCATTACACAGACATTTTTAATGAATGTACAGGTTGCATGTGTTTGTAGGCTCATTAAAAATGTCAATTACTCCCACCATACCTAGCTCACCGATTTGTCCCTGTGTACTAATGTTTCTATGCACACCTAAACCTTTTTTTAGCCATCCACCTTATGTTTGTCTTTTGGATTTTTGCAGGTGACTCAGGCTATCCCTTGTTACCATGGCTGCTCACACCCATCCTGCACCCATCTTCCCAGGCACAGGAGCGCTACAACACAGCCCATAGGAGGTCTCGCTCTGTGGTGGAACGTGCCTTTGGGTTGTGGAAGATGCGTTTCCGATGTCTGGATCAGAGTGGGGGTTCTCTTCAGTATCAGCCTGGCAAGGTTATCAAAATAATTATTGCTTGTGGGGTCCTGCACAACCTTGCCATTAGAAGCAGGATTGCTCGATATACTGACCTGGGTGCAGAACCTATTTCTGACGAGCAGACCCCTCCTTACACTGGTACACAAAGTGGGCCAGCACACACAATCCGTGCCGACCTTGTGGCCAATGTATTTTCTTGAAACCACCCCCTGTCTGCAGGCTGGGGAAGATTAAATCACACCTAAGAAGTGTTACATGCTGGTCCAAAAGCGACTCTAAAAAATGCATTTGGGCTTTACCTCCGCTGCCGGCGCATGCCCATTTTTGGACAACTATATGATTTCAGGTCCACAACTGTCCGCTTGATTTGTTTAGTATCTCGACGGACAGAACCCCATAATGTACTTAAACAGCATTGTCAACAGCCATGCTTTGTGCTTAGGTTTTGTGGGTATGCTTAGTGTGTTGAGGTTGAGTATGCTGCAGGGTCTTACTAGATTTAGCACCCTGGTGTGTTTGTTTGTTTTTTTCTGGCGGGGGTGAATGGGTTAATGTCTCCTTGCTCCTGCGTTTTGGGGAATGTGCCTGTGTCTGTGGAGTACCCATCGTTTAAGTTGGTGCATGTTCTGCATGTGTGTTGTGCCTGCTCTTCTGTTTTATTTAGAATGAGGCATGTGTGCGGCTGCTATGTGCCTTTGGCCTTGCTTGGCTATTTTTGCTCACTTTAGGTCTGCCAATATTGATATGGTATCCTACACCGAGCGGAGTGGTTTTTTCTTTAAATATGTTTCCCGTGTGGGCGTGCACAACAGCGAATGTGCGCCTGCGCGCACGCACGTCAACGCGGGGGAACGTCAGAGCTATCTAGCTTTGGAAAGAAGACAAGATGTCGCCCGCCATCTTTACCCCGGAGCAGGAAGACATCATCATGGATGTGAGTATGCGAGCGTGCGTTTATGTGCGCGCACACATTCGTTGTAATTAAAAAAACAAAACAAACAAGAATAGTCTGAAACAACTTAGTTTGTCACGTTACATACCAGCCCACCTTAGTTTAACACATGTACGCAGCAACAAACTAGCCTACATGCAGAGAGCAGAACTAGGGCAATGTGAGGCAGCAAGAGGTTAATAAAGTGACTTGAGTTAGGCCAGGAAACTTGTTAATGTATTTGGTGGATTAATGGTGTGTCCTTGTATTTTTTAATAACAGATGATGCTGAGGAATCGCTACGACTTTCTGCCGTCAGATTATGCCAAACGGACGTTGGCCCTGGAGGTGGTGGAGGCGATAGAACGCCAAACCACCTATACCTTCACCCAGATCTCCCAACACTGGTCTGATTTAAAAAGAAGGCATAAGCCCCGGGTGAGGCGGTACTTCAACAAACATTTCCCATGTAAGTGTAGAAAATGTAAATGCACCTATAACCCTGGCATCGCCTGGGCGTGGTTTAATGATTGTGTTTGTATTTCAGCCCATGAATGGAATCTACGGTTCCGCCCCACCCGGACCAGGACACGCAGCCCAGTGTTGGGCGAAACAGGTGAAGGTGTAGGTGGCCCACCGCCAGGGTCAACGGCCACCCCCTTCTCTGTAAGTGACTCAGAGGAGCCGCTGGACCTCAGCATGCAGGGGAGGGGGCAATCTGACGGCAGGGAGTCGAGCAGAACAGAGCCTCAACCTGACTCCGGTAAGGGAAATATAGTTAGATATGTGGAAATACATGCATTAAATACAGATACTCATGTGCACTATTGTTGTAGATTCAGACGTCGCTGGAACATCCCAAGGTATGAGTGAGGAAGGGAGCGAGGAGGAAGAGGTTGCTGGGGAAGGTGAGTAGATTGATACCTAGAAGCCTAACTTAATATTATATTCATGAAAGAACAACAGTCTCTAATATCAGTGTGTTTGTCATCCATACAGATTCACAACAGCAACAGAGGGAGGCTGAAGGGAGACTCCGCCCCCGACGCAATGTGCGGCCAAAACCTTGTAAGTGGTGTTTATTTAAACTAAAGAAAATGAGCAAACAATTACATTTGAAAGTGAAAATTCAGAGACATTTCCAAATTAATTTAAAATAAAAACACCTTAAAGCGGACCTTAACTCTGAATAAGAGTCTATCTTAAATATTTCCCACACCCAGTACATACAGATTGTCCACCTTACAAATCATCTTACCAACCTTCCGTGTGAGCAAAGCACAGCTATAACCCACCCCCTGTACCTTATCCAACTCTCCTCTCCTCAGTAAGTGTGATGCTTCTGAGTCAAGATGGCGGCGCACGTATCCTAAATTCCTGAACTGAGTTGCAGCCCAGTGGGGGAAATAATAATAATTGATTTACTAAAAACTTACTATATATTATTTTAAGATGCTGCGGAATCTTGTTAAAATAGTTTGGGCTTTTCATTAAATCACGCAGAAGGTCCGGTTTGAAAAGGGCCCCAAAAAAACCACGGCCAACCAAACCAAAAAAACAATGCTAAACTAGTGTTGTTTTTCATTCACAGATCAAAGAAGACAACATCCACAAGACCCCGAGGCCTAATTTTTTTAAAAATTTAAAAAATATAAAGATTTATTTCTTTCTGTTTTACCAAAAAAAAAACCTTAAAACAACAACCAAAAAAAACAACGTTTGAATAATAAAAAAATTAGAATATTTTGAGAGTTGTCTTTCCTGCAAAAGTACAATCACACAACATCAGCACACATTTACATGACACAAAAGGTTTAGATATGGGACAATAAATCTGAAAAACAAACAAACAATTAAGGTATGCATTAAGGACAAGGAAGAAGGAACAACCAAGGAGATTAAGGTATGCATTAAGGACAAGGAAGAAGGAACAACCAAGGAGATTAAGGTATGCATTAAGGACAAGGGAGAAGGAACAACCAAGGAGATTAAGGTATGCATTAAGGACAAGGAAGAAGGAACAACCAAGGAGATTAAGGTATGCATTAAGGACAAGGAAGAAGGAACAACCAAGGAGATTAAGGTATGCATTAAGGACAAGGAAGAAGGAACAACAAAAAAATTCAAAAAATATATACATATGTGTGAAATTGGCAGTTGTTGCCATATGTATATTCCAATGGAGGTTGAGGGATGTGCGCTTGCGTGTAGCCAGATTGCCAACTGAATAGCCATGGAGATGTAAGTATACTTGAAAAAACCACCAAAATGGAAGGTCAAATACGACGGAAGGCAAGCAGGTACGTTCAAAAAGGCAGGAAAAATCAGGGAAAAACGGGGCGCCCGTGTGAACGGGAACGGGAGCCCCGATCAAATTGAAGGCACCCGAGAGAGCAAAAAAAGCTTTCCGAGTGAAGTCAAATTGACGGATCAGTTAGGGAGCCATTCCGACGGAGGCTCTGCATCACATTTGAGCCACGATTCAAACGGGAGCCCCGGACAATCGGAAGGTTTTAAGGGCAGTTCAGAGGAGGCTCTGCATCAGGCCATATGTGTGTGTATGCAAGTAACTGTCTATTGATAATTGCATAGACAGTCTGCTTACAAAAAACAAAAGCTTATTCCTTGATATTCCCAGAACAAATTAACTACTTCCTTCTATAATCTTGCACATATTTTATATACACATATACCAAAGTATTTTGCAATGAGCAATAATATGTTAAAATTACTAACAACATATACAGGTACAAATGAGAGGTTTCAGCCACG
Source organism: Gastrophryne carolinensis (assembly GCA_027917425.1). Classification (NCBI taxonomy): domain Eukaryota; kingdom Metazoa; phylum Chordata; class Amphibia; order Anura; family Microhylidae; genus Gastrophryne; species Gastrophryne carolinensis. The sequence continues at coordinate 223,926,152 of CM051234.1, forward strand.
CAAACCAAATTATAGCTACCCTGGACCATGAAAATGATCAGGGCAATAACAAATATATCCAATGCTGTGTGTGTCTAATTTGTCATGCTCTCATAGATTAGAGTAGGGTTGCACCTATTACAGATAAGCCATGGTGCAGTTCCATATACATTTGCACATGTGTTGAAACCTAGGCCTCTGTTTTTAAATCAGTTTAAATACAGAATAAAGTAGTTGCTGGCTAGCGGGGTTTAAGTACAGTGGCTACTTGTGCCTCTGTATAATTGCCCAGCTAATATCCACTGCCCAGTTTAGTTGATTTCTTTAGTGGCTGGAACCTTACTTATTTGTAACGTTTAGATCTGAAGAAGCAAATGATTGGTGTCTTTAGCTGATAGGGGCAGCTTTTGACCGTTCCCCACCATGTGCTGAACTGGTAGTTTTTGCAACCTAATCACTGCTGTGTATCATGTTTCCCACATGTGGGGCTCTCATGGATTATAGTGTGACAATCCCTAATACAAAAGCTTCCATATACAGATTTAGCTTTCTTTAACACTCAACTTGATACGCTTGTGCATCATACTATCTTGGAATCTTCAATGCTTTTCAATAGCTTCTTTGCAAATATGTGTCAAGCGAGAACTATGCTTATAACTAGATTTTAGATACAGATTATAGGACTTGTTGCTGGCAACAAAAACATGGTTTAAGTACAGTTACTAAGCCCTAAGCCCTGCTATTACTGTCATATCTCTCCTCACATGAATTTATTTTATTCATAAAATCACTTTCCCTCTTTAGCTACACACACAAGCCACACTTAAGCCCCATTTTAAGCCACCTTGAAATCCCACAGCCATCCCCTCCCACTTTTTCTGCTTCTCCTTGCCACTGGTCACATTTCACCTAACCCTGGGCCGGCCTCACCTCTCATCTCCTTTCTGTGTTCTCCCCCACAGAGAATCACCCATCCCTGTGCTATGCAGACACGTAACTTATCCAACTACAGAAAAATAAATCACTATCCACATCCTTCTCTCTGCTGTCAATTGCGCAAGTGGGGTTGTTGACATCCTTCTTTCTGAATATTGCTCTTTTAACCCAATCCCTTTTTCCTTTCTTCACCTGTGTCCTCCTATTCTCTCCCTGTCACCTCAATATTACTACTATCTATCATTCCCCCTCCACAGAACTACTATTTTTTTTCTTGACCAACTTTTCCACCTGGCTCTTCCAGATCATGTTCCCAGATATCACTGCATTAATCATGGGTAACTTTAACATACCAGTTACCACTAACAACCTCACCCTACCTCTTTCTTTGGCCTCAAACAATGGTCTGCCACTGCCACCCACAAAAATGGCCACACATTACAGTACAACCATATACTAAACTCTGCCCTTGATTCTGTTGCCTCTCTCAACTATTGCTTTCCACACTCCAAAAAACAACTTTGGCTCAACACCAACACAAAACATTTGAAATGGCTTAGAGTTGCTAAACCAAGGATGACTTCTTGGTATATGAGCAAACACTCATACAAGCCCTCATCACTCGTAACGACACAGGCCCAGAATTTGAAATGGCCATTTAACACCTTCTCTGACCATGCTTCATCCACCCAACTCTCAAATAACAGCTGAACAATTTGCTACATTCGTTAAAGAAAAAATCAACAACATCTGAATTGGATTCACCCCTCAAAATAACTTGCTCCTCCAGACTTCCCACCTGCCCCACTCTACCTTCCCCCACCTCTAAAGGCCACCTTACCACCTGTGCTTTTGATCCTGTTTCATACCACCTTATCCCTCAACTGTCTCCTTCCCTCAGTCCAGCCTAAACAACCCTATTTAACCCATCACTCCCAACAGGCGCATTGTCTTCTTCATTAAAACATGCAGTTATAAATACAGTTGCCAAGAAACCATCTATAGACTCCTCTGCCCTCCCCAATTATCAACCTCATCTCAACCGCTCACTTTATCATCCCAACTTCTTCAACAACACGTCCACACAAAACTGGCACACTATCTTTCCACCAAACCTTAGCTTGATACCCACCAATCTGGCTAATCACTGAAACTGCTCTTACTAAAGTCCACATGATCTACTAACTGCAAAATCTAAAGGCCACTACTCTTGCCAGTCTCAAACAGAATCCAATTTAAAATTCTAACTCTTACCTACAAAAGGCTCATGAGCACGTTTAATCTCTAATTCAAAGCTATCAACCTGCTGAATGGACCCTAACTAGAAACTTTCGAGTCCTAAAATACTTTGGAGTGAGATTCTGGGAAGAATATCATGGCAAATAAAAAACTAACAGCTAGTTAGGACTCCTATGAGAAATTCATTACAACTTGGTCTTCCTGGCTCACCCACCAAAAACTACACAAACATTTCACAGAAGTGGCTCTAATTTAGCACCTGTGCAACCTTTTCCACACCCCTCAACTTACTCCAAAATCAAACAGCCATTCCCATGCCTAGGAGCTACCCCGTCATCCACCCCACACTCCTTCTCTTTTCCTTCCTCCTCATCCTTCCACCTCTCCTCATTCTTTCTTCCTTTCCTACACAAGTATGCTTCTCAAAAAGTAAAGGTAACAGAACAGATCTGTACATCGTACTCACTATACTTTGACTATACCTCTCACCATAATGACGGTTACTTCTCATCCCCAAAATCGCTCTCCCTATCTGAAAACATTAATTTGTTTGCAGTAGACTAACCACTGACGAGATAACTTCATGTATATATGTATATTTTAGCTTAATCTTTGCAACTGTTATAATAAAGTTTGATATCTCCTTTTCTGTACATGATGAGTTCATGTCATACCTGTCGACATAAATGTTGTAACTTTTGCATACTGGTAACACTTTATTTTCACTGAAAATCTTTCAATAAAAACATTGTACAAAAAGAAGCTATCAACCCAGACGCAGCCTTCACTCAGACTTAGACTTTTCCTGCCTCCCCCATATCCAGGATTTCTCATGCGTCACTACTCTTCTCTGGAATGCCCTCTCCCGCTCAATGCAACACTTCCCAATACTCAAAGCTTTCAAAACTGCCTTCAAAACGCATTTATTCAGACAAGCATATAACTCGGTTTAAGCTGTCCCACTGGGAACATGACACCAAACTCAAAAACTACTACTTTTGACCCATCCCCTGCATCCTTTCCTTTAGACTGTAAGTGCAGTGCTCTCCCGCCATTTGTGTCCTATCTATGACCACAGCAGAGCATGCTCAAGGCTCAAAAAGCTGCTGCATGATATGTCCTTCCCAGCCACAGCCCAGGAATAGAGTCAAAGAATCAGCTTTGTTTCGAATACATAAGTTGTTGACGTGTAATCACGTCAACGCACTCTTTCCAAGGTAGGATAAGGTGGGAGAGAGTTAGTGTGTGCCTGGACAGGAACTTTAAACAATGATCATAAACATATACATTCCCTGTAGATAAACACATGTTTCCCTCAGGAGGCTTTCTCATGAATTGTTTATGATAAATGAATGATGTTGGAAAGTTATCAAATTAAGGCTCAAAGCTCCAAGGAGAATCAGCTTTCAAGCGATTGCCCTTCAATGGACTTGAATCGTCTTGGTTTTGCTCAAAAATTGCTGTAGGCAATTTGCTGTGCAATCACAATCTCTTGTGAAAGTGTCCATGGGCTTATGTGGGCAGTAATTGACTTGTGATTATGGGGTGTAAGCCACAGTGTTAACTGAGCCTGGTTGTTTATTTAATTAAGGAACTGAATTTGGATGCTCACACACTGTGATGCCGGTAGGGTGCAGGGTTTAGACCTTAGCTGTACTCAAAGCAGTGGCATGACAAGAGAAAATGCTGGCGCACAGCTATAGAAGGGGACAAAAACTCAGAAACAACATCTTGAGCAAACATACCAAAGGGGAGAGGCCATGTAGGTATGCCTTCATCTTATACTGAATCACAGATGGCTTAAAATGGACCAACACCCTCCGTGGCTGCAGAACATGGTATACAAAAGACAACTACAATGGGATGCATCTATTTAAAGTGGAACAAAACCCACCAGAGGCTGGCCTGGAATCAGAAAGATTCCAAGGCTGGACGCTGGCTTTTCCACTGTGTGGGACCCACCAGGGTGCCCCTAAAAACTCACCTTTCCCTGTTCCAACGGTACATCATCCAATCATAGTACTTTGCCTTTTAGCAAATGGCACTGATTATTTAGAATGTATGTGCCCCCGCCCCTGACATTCAGGAAGTGGAAGTGCTCATGAGGCCGAGGATACGGGGGATGCGGCAGCACGTGCTCCCCATTCCTTTAAATCAGGGCCCTTTGCCGAATGACTTAGTGAAGGCAAAGGGTCCTGATTGGACAAGAGTCCATGCATGCTCCATTGGACCAAGGAGAGATAAGTTTTAGTGGGCTCTCTGTGGGGTTTCACACAGCAGGGCATCCACATTTGGGGAAATCAAATTCCTGGGATTTGCTCAGCTTTGAATAAAGAAAAACTGCAGCTTTCTTGGTTTTCTAGATTTCCATACCATACATTATTAACACAGTTATAGTTCTCTGTATCTATGGTTCTATGACAAAAGCCAATCATTTTCCATCTGATTTATAAATAAAAATGGCAAGTCAAATGCATCTTTGAATTACCTGAAAGCTAAGTGCAGTTATGGTTAAGCACAACATCTCAACACAGGGTTGCATTTTACTTGCTAGAGGAACATAATAAACATTTTTAATTAATTATTTGAGTTATTGCTTTTAATGAGCTCTACAAATGTATAGCCATTTTACAAAGGTTATAGCCAACCATAGATTGTCTTTTATTGATATATCCATGGGTGGAGCATATTAGACAGCTACCCCACAGTAGTGATGCCTAAACACTGCAAGAAAGAAATTGTTGATAATTACACCTTCATTGGACATACACAGCTGAAAATGTAAGGTCTGCTCCCCTCTCTTCCCACAAGTGACCTAACAGACAGGCTAAAGCTGCCATTATGGTGGACAGATACATATACACATAAACATATCGGCCCACATAGCCTATGTGGGCCCGGGCTCTTCTGCCCCCCCCCCCCTGGACTTTGGGGAGGCAGGTAATGGGGGTGCCGGGGGTTAATGGCAAGTCACCTGCGGCTACCGCCAGCCCCCAGCCTTGTGAACTGGTATAAGGGGTCTGATTCTCTGTCTCGGGACTTAAGAAGCCGTAGGTGTTACGTGCTTGGCACTTAAAGGGTTAACCATTTTAGTGACAATTTCATGATAATGTTGATCATGGTAATGTGCTTCTGGATTCCAGTATCTGTAGGGCTAGTTATTTGCACTTCCTATGTTTAGAAACCGACAATTATGTCTCCATGTCCCCTATGGCAACTTCAATAAATCAAAGCAAATTAAAGCATGTAAAGCCAAGGTTAATGTCCAAAATTTATGTCTGCCCAGAGCTACAGCATACCACATAAATAAAACAATCAATGGTGTCAGTATGGAATATCAGCAACAATACAACAAACGGAATGACCATGGATACCAATGCCAATATCACACACACATACATTTTAAACATAAAGAACAACTAGTGTATACTACACATGTTAAAAAAAAACATAAACAGGCTTATTTTTAAGCAATTTGCATGTAGCACACTCGCTAGGAGTTAGAAAGAAAAATTTACTATTGCAACAATTGGTTTGGACACAACATGGTGCATCTGGACAGGTTTTAGTTGTTGCCAGGATCACTTATTTCAAAACCATTTTGTTAAGGGCTATAATGGAATATAGTGAAAAAAGACAAAAATGTAACGTTTTTGGAAAAAAATTTTTTTTGACTGTGTCAAGTACAGAATATTAGTGAATATAAGTTAGCTGTTTAGTGAAATCTTGGCACAGACAGGTGCAATCAGGGGCATCCCGGTTTATGCTGTAGAGAGCCTATATACAGTGAAACACATTGGCTATGTGGTGAGGGAGCAGCACTTGCTGTACACATTTTTTGATGTTGTGTTTATGCTAGTTTATGGCATCTCAAACCGCGGGGGACCCTGCCCTTAATTAAGAGACTCCATAATGGACAAGTATAGTATTAAATAAGTAAATAGGTAATGGTTGAAATATTTTAATTTTAAATTAGTTATTAGAAAAAGAAAACATAATTTAACGTAACTTACACCACACTTTAGTTTATGCAATGCATGATTAGCCAATGCCCCTTTAATCACCTAACATTCTGTAGCCTTGATCTCTGGTAGGGTGCTCCCTGAGCTGCTTCTGAGTGCAAAGGTGACCATGCCAGGACATTTTTCCTGCCCCTTGCCTCATGACTGGAGGTGCATCTAGAAGCTCACAGTTCACATTCTTTATCAAATGGGTATTAGGGACTAATGCACTAAGCACGAATGGGCATCCAGATAGCTGATGTCTACTGAACCGCCCCCCCCTTTGCAAACCATGTTTTCTATCACCAGTGCCTGGGGCTGAATATGGACCACCAGTGCTCACGTGGTCAAAAGCACTTTCAGCAGGTGGGACCCCAGCAGAGGACCGTAGACTGTGTGATTGCCAACATGCCCATGTTTAGTGAGGGAGCTTGGTAAAGGTAATCCAGATAAGACTTTCAGGGGAAGTATCCGCGAAGGCATCAGCAATCAGTATGTGCCCCATGCTGTGACATTCATGTTGTCAATAATGGGTGTTGGTCCACCTTAACAGCAAAATATTGTAAATGCATATTAAAAGGTACCTCAGGTATGCTTAAATCATAAAGCTATACCATTGAACAGCAACGTATAACTTTTGGTATAGTGTTTGGCCATAAATATTTCTTGTAATGTTCTATACCAATAATAATCTTCACATATATTACAGTTTATTAGATTAGTACATCATCTCAAACATCCAGACATTGACTGTAAACACATATAAATAAACTGAGTTGGAAAACAATTACACGCATTCATCATTATTCATTCAATACTATTTGAGTCAAATTTTGTTTCGCATTACGGTGCTGCTTCTAATTTGTCAACGGTTATTCATGTTTCAGCATGCATAATCTTGGTGAAGTTGTAAAAAAGGCTTAAGCAAATTTTATTTTCCCGTATAAAATAAATGATGTTTCTGTGAGGTTATTAATTAACATTATGGATATGCTGGAAATTATAATTTGTCATTTGAAAAGCTGCAATTTCTAAAAATTATTTCCATAATTTGCTGTGTAAAAAAAGCTTTCTTAAAGGCCAACTCCATGCAGTTTTTTTACATTTTGGACAGAGTGGAGCAGAGTGAAACCGGTTCTGTTTTATTTTGCAACCTCAAATTGTCCTTGTCATCAGTCACAGGATGTTAATTCAACAAAATGAGCGGCAATGAAGACACAGCAAGTACACAGCATTAGATCTCTATGCCAATTATACCTCTCTGGCATTTGATAGGATGGTTTGATGATCAGAATGCCATATAAAGAGGGAGACCACTGGCCCCAGAATCTAAAAGAGGGCTGTTCCACATTTCAGGACTTATCCAAAATCCTCAGACCAGATGTACCATACAGGAACAAGGGGACCCTCTTACACCGGCAACTTCAGTGTACACTGCTGCCTATTAATGTCAATAGCAGTGCTCCACGCAGAGGCCACATCCAACAATAGGGAGTAGTTATTACTTGATTTGTTGAAAATGTCTCTATCTCATTGAAAATGTCTGCACCTCACCCTGGAAAACCTCTGGACAACTTTTTTTGAGCTTTGCAACCTATAGTCACTACCTATCATCTGAGATAGCAAGCTCCCCATGTGAGATGATGAGCTGGCCAGATAAGGAAATTACCTCTCCTATGGGAGGTGGAAAGCCTGACACATTTTAGTGGCTTGACTTCTAAAACTCTACAAAAGCTCTGCCTCCTACAGCTCTGCTTTGTAGGGGTCTAAATAACCAGTCCCTGAAAATGCTAATAGTTTGATACTGTATATATTTGAAGAGAAATGTTAAGGTACTGCATGTGTTTATACATCTTTGGCACTGCAGTACCACAAAAGTAAATCAACAATGGCCCTTCTATGACCCCTTCCGCATGTTGGCAGAGAGATACGGCAGAGAGGAGGAAAACATGGCCGCAAAAAGTCCTGCCTTGTATCCCTGGAATGCAAAAGCCCTCCGATAAAATTTATGGGGCCATAAATGCATGCAAAAGTGAACACAAATGCATTTTATTTTATATATTCTTTATTTAGTGAAAGTTTTATAAAAGTGCTTTACAACAGTAAAAGAGAAACAATACTGTATACATATAACTGAGTCCATCATACAAGGAAAACGGATAGACAAGTTTTCTCAGGGCACAGCTGTCAGATGTGTCTCACAAACATTGCCGCAAAATGCATGCCGCAAACATGACCAGACAGGTGTGAACATAGCCTAAGTCATGGAGGCTGATTCATTACTAACGCCAGGTATCGGCAGATGAGCATCTGTATAGCGGCGCTTAGAGCGACCGCTAGTAGACGCTGTGAGAGGGTATCGGGTGCTGTAACAGAGCGTGTCAGTCGCTGTAGTAACCTGGCCCGCATTGATGAATGTGATGTATTGTGGCCAGCGTAAAGTGGTCATCCATTATCTTTGTGGTTGTTCAGTGTGGTAGTTCATATCTGTCCTGCAGTTGCGCTACATCACCACAAGATGGCACTGTTGGATGGCTAATGGATTGTGACACTGCAGATCTACCAAACTGTTGGCTAAAACCTAACTACATAGAAGTACAGCTGAGCTGCCATTGGATAAGGTGAGTAAGGCTAGAAAAGGTTCTGTAAGCAGTCTAAGTGAATCTACATAAGGAGGCCATGGGTTAGAGAGTTACCTCAGAACTTGTGAGAAGTCAGAGAAGTGTGACCTCAGTTTATATATTGTAGTAACTGGGAGCGAGGAAGGTACCAGCAGGGTCAACTGGTAGCAGTCTGTAGTCAGAAGTGTAAGAGAGAGCAGAGGAGCCACATTCATACCTAACAAGTGACCACAGGAAAGGTGAACCATTGCACCCGAGATGCTGATGGAGGAAGCTTAAGGCCGCAGTTTTCTGCTATGGGACCAAAATGAGCGCCCACAACCTGTTGAAGCCCATCTGGATGTAACACTGTGCTATGGGAACTGCCAATGAAACTGTTGTGGATAAAGACTGTATGACCTGCTGTAACCAACAACTGTACCTGTAATAAAGTAAGTGCCCTTTCATAAAGTCGGTCTCATTGGGAGTTATTGGATGCAAACCCACATCGGGAGGTCCCCCAAGCCCATTAACAAAGAACCCGTATGCTACAGTATGTTGGGCGCTCTAACACCAGTATAGCACTGCAGGTAGCGCCAGCTCAGTGTTACCGACTCTTGGCACTCCACACCATTGTTATTAAAAAACAACACACACACAGCATCAGCGCTATAAATCTGGTCGCTGTAGCATAGGATTAAAGTCTGTTTTTGAACACATATCCACCAGTAACAAAGGGAAAACAGATGGAATTACATTGTTTTAACACTGTGACATTAACACTTTAGTGCCAGAAATGTAATGACAATTTTGCATAAAAATATAAAAAAAAATTTAAAAGTGTTTGTTTGCAGCCAGGAGAGGTCACACAATAATTTGAGCAAAAAAATGTCAAACACGCTGTTTATACACAAGCAAATGAACAGCCATTGAAATGTATGGGAGAGCGACAGTGAACAAAAGGTAATACCTGGCGCTATGGAACCTAGAGCGCCAGCGCTATACGCTGAGCTGCCTGTAATAAAACATGTGATGCTTCATGGCGCTGTTAGAGTTGCTCACCAGATTCACTTTCATAAATGTGGTTTTGAGTACAGCGCCCAGTATTCACCAGATGCTGCCTGCCGCTACGAGGCTGTCCATTCTTAAAGAGGACCAACACCCAGGGGTGATCGGCCCGGAAATCTATAAGATTCCCGGGCCGATCACCTCCCACCCCGCGGGACATCCGAGATCGGGATGTCCCGCGGGGTGAAACCCCCAAAACATCTTACCTGATCCGCCGCCGCTTCCGCCGCCGCCGCCTCTGTGAATGGCCGGCGGGGGCGCGCGTGCGCCGAGAGTGACGCGCGGGAGGCGGTGGCGGCGGAAGCGGCTTGGACGTTCCTGATCCCCGCCTGGACGTTGGCGGGGATTGGCTGCGGCGTTCACGTGGGAGCGGGGAGAGGTGAGTTTTTTGGGGTTTCTGGGGGGTTTCACACAGCGGGGCACCCCCGATCGGGGTGCCCCGCCGAAGTGGACCAAAACCCAGGATAGTCAAAATCCTGGGTGTTGGTCCACTTTAAACAACCCTCTTAGTGTTTTTTTAGCATGACACACATTCAGATATTACCGCATTGCTGGAATAAAGTAACCAAGTTAAAAAAAGATGTGTTGTAAAGGCTAGTAAGTAAAGAGATAACTTTAATGTATTTCGAGAGATAAACTATGAAACAAAATATCTCTTAACCCTGCAGTTTTTCTCTGTGTTTTTTGTGTCTATAGGCAAATATTTTAGGTTAGGTTACTAAAGAATGTTTTTTTATAGATTCAAATCTTAAAGCAGACCAACCACTTCCTATGGAAGGATACATTTAACTCCCCTTAGTGTCCTGGTAAACAATTGGATAAAAATACTCACAAATAATTTTGGCTTCAAAGGAAAAATTCTGGAAAAATTAAGGGAGAGTTAAATCTGGAAGATTAAATTGGCCCTTATCTTCCTCCTAGCACAATCTTTAATAGCCACTAATTTCCCAGCATGAGATTGCAAGGATGGGGGGGGGGGGCTTAAACAGGTTTAGTACAATGGTATCCTGTCAGAAAGCAATGGCATACAAAGGCATACCTGGGTAAAACAAAAATCCAAATCACTATAACATGAATACCAAGCAGCATTGAGGGCAGAAAACATCAAATGGTAATGTACTGTATCTGTGATGGGGGGGGTGGAGGGGAAATGTATCATAATAAAATTAGTTGCTTTGAAGGTTTTGGTCCACTTTAAATGACTGTAGGGTGCCCACTCACCCTCCACCACCTAGGTACATACCCAATACCGAGGCAGTGCTACCCACTGCTGCAACATTACCTCACTGGTTCCATGCCCCATAAAGTATACAGATAGATGTCATTTGCCTTTATAATGGTGTCATTGAAACTTGTACCCTCCCCCATCTCTAACCTCTTGATATTCTGAGGATAGTAGGTAGAACAGAATAGAGAAAGCAGGTGCTGCTGTAACGAGGATTTCCAGCAAAACGATAGAAGCCTCGATTCAGTAAACTTGCTTTAAAATATCTCATGAAAATAAGGACTGTTTTTTGCTTTATTTCAAAATAAGGCAAGAAATGGTTCATGAGATATTTTAGGGAAAGCATACTGAATCGTGGCCACAATATGACTGTCTGTGTCAATAAGGAACATCTCTAATGTAACTTTGCCACAGTCACACTTGCAAATGGTACATTTGATTGGTATACGAATGCTAGCTGACAATAAAGAAAATCACCTACTTTTAATGTTTTAAAGTTACATTAGAAAATGTTTCCCTGCTACTATTTAAGAGCGAATATTACTAGCAAAAGAGGGCTACAGGCTAGGAATACATATTCAAAAAGTCCAAGGCCATACATAGAAGACAGCCATGTAATCCTAGGAATATTCTGTAAATTTAGATCCTTATTTTTATTATCTGACATCAATGAAACATGGTTGGCAAATGATTGATTTCCTGCACTATAACATCTTGACCTACCTTTTGACTTTCACATAATTCAATCAAAGGCATTACTTGTTTCATCAGTCATTCAGATAAAAAACGCTAAATGGAGTGCAAATGGCAAATGTCATAATGACATGACAAAAAAATATGCCAAGGCTGTACACATACACATCATGTTCAGAATTATTCATGGTATTAAGCAACTGCAAAACAAGAACTTCAAAACAGCTTCCTGTAACTTCCAAAATATAATTTTTTGCTTACATGCCTGTGAGATTCAATTGAATCAAGGCCACAATATCACTGTGTTGGGTATTGTTATGTTCGGAGAACCTTGCGCTTTCAGATTTTTGCTTGTTTTTTCTTTTTGCATATTGTTTTTTCCTTTGCATATTGAGATTTTAGAAAAAAGGTGTTTTTCTTCTATTTTTTGTACACATTTTTTTAGTGAAACCATGTGCAACCTAAGAATTCTTCGAGGGAATACTTGCAAAAGGTGAGCCCACTACAACAAGCTGGGTACGCTTAAAAAGCTTTACATGTGTACTTTCAGGGAATATATGGTTTGTGGGGGGTATTCCAAAGATAAAGGGTTGTTTTGGTAGAAAAAGCGCAAGGTGCGCACTTTGTGTGTAGAGCTGAAATTACCATAATTACCGTAAAATTGCCGTTACGTGCATGCTTTACTTTGAGGTGTTTGGCAACACTTCCATTGACAGGACCTATGCATGTTCTGATCGGGGGATGTTGCTTTTTCAGATTTACTTTGTTTTGTCTTGTTTGTGTATAGTTTGTTTTAGGAAAATGTGGCTTAGATTCTGCTTTTTTATTCTTTTTTTAGGGAAACCCTAAGAAAGAATTAAATGAGGGATTGATTCCAGAAAACTGTGCCCACATCAACAAGCCTGGTACACCTAGAAAGCTTAAGGTGTGTACTTCCATAGAATATATAGTTTGTGTGGAGTATTTTAAATGTAAAGGGTTGTTTTTCTTGAAAAACTGCAAGGTGCACATAGTGCATATCACAGTTGTATTTTATCTGAAAATCTCCTAAAGCGCTGTTTCAGTTTGAGGGTGTCTCCTGGGCTGGAAAGGGTGTCTACCTATACATATGTGGTAACGCTGTAACCAGGAGAAATTGGGGTTTCACACGCAATGGGATTTTACTGACAAACTTACATTTAATATTACAAAAAATACTACAAATTGTAACAAAGATTTTTTAATTTTTTTGCACATATTTCACCATAAAAATTGGGGAATACACCTAAAAAATTACACACAAGACATTTCATGTTAAAGCCCAGACTCTGCTTAAAAACAATATATACTTTTCCTGGGAAATCCCTGGAAATCCCTTCAAAAATCACAGTTGAACATGTCGAGCGCAAAATAGTACAACATGGTCTGGCAACAAAGGGTGACAAAAACTCCAAGTAGGCTGGCAGCAAAAGGGTTAAGCAGCTGCCAAACAAGAATTTCAAAACAGCTTCCTGTAATTTTGAGACCTTTTGCTTACATGCCTTACATACAAAGTACATGTCTAATTTTTATTAAAACCTGGATAATAATCAGGAAGTCTGCCTTCAATGCATAGTTGTATGAGAGGCCCTAGTGCTCCTTTAGGATTTTTACATTACATTATACAACTCAGTGATAGAAAAAGAAATGTATTAGGTTCTACCACATGTGTGGAATTTTAAGCTAGTCAGATGGGACTAGAAAGCAATCTATGTACGAAAGCAAGTAAATGACTCCAGTATGTTTGTACTATTAAATAACCATTGTAACACAGTTATTTTTATAGGGTTAATACATGTAATACTTAGATGTACTTATGATTGGAATTACTTATAAAAGCAAATATACTGAATTAACGGTTTATTGCATATTATAAAAGGAATTGCCGCAGATGAAAGCAAATGCAATCATTTTCTCTAAGGGACCTGGAAGTCCCAGAATTATTCTCATAGAAGAAATGAACAGAAATCTACTTGTCTGTTGGAAAAAGAAAAGAAGTTTGATCAGACAACAAAAGCAAGCTATTGATTTCAGACAGAGAGTGGCTCAAAAGCTTTGCGGCACAGTTCTAGAGTCAAAAATAGTCTAGCTGCCTGGGTCACAGCCATTCTTGAGAAAATCGAACAACTGCGTTGCTAGCTGCATCAACCAAGGTACTCGGTCAGGTACTCAGGCAGGGAGGTGGGTGGGGGGACCAAGAAAGACAATCCCACTATATTAGATGAGTGTTGCTCCCATCCAAAACCTCTAAAACTAAATAGCAAACAAAACTAAAGATAAATAAAGAGAAATAACATTAACAGTTAACAGCTACTATTAGCTGTTATCAGTAAAAAAAAATAAAATAAAACATAACTTCCCCTACCTCAACACACTTGGTTGAACTTGATGGACATATGTCTTATTTCAACCGTATTAACTATGTAACTATGTAATAAGGCCTGAAATTTGGGTGTCACTCTTAATTGTTGGTTTGTATCTTTTATAAATGAATAAAATCTAGTAGCAGAAAGAAGCAGCAGAAGTATGGATGACTCCTGAAGATTGAGGGAAAAAGATGAGGATGACAACAGGAGGCAGAAAGAAGCAGCAAAAAATACCCAAATAAACAGGGCATATGTGAGCATAGTTAGAATATGAGAAATTGCATATATACCAATACCATGCCATCCGTAATTCCTCTCCTCTGGCTCTAGCACAGTGTGTGAACACACAGTAGTAGAATGCATCAGGGCTTTTAGGGTCAAACCTAAAGATACTTATCTTACTTATGCCATCATCGAGAAGATCGACAATCACTGGCAGGTTATTCTAGTTTATTGAGCACAGTAGTGTTAAACTACAGTTTCGAAGTAATCTTAAAATGTATTTTCTAATAATAAAATGAGTAGTTTGAGGACCCAAACATGCCTTCTCACATCCTTAAGAAGATGTCTCTTCATGTCCGGATTGTGTTTTTGACCAGTAAAGGGACAGCCTAGACAACAGAAATAAGAAGACAGAAAGGATCTTACCTGATGCCTTTCCCATGTTCCTCGTCTCTATTTCCTGCAGCGCCAGGTAGAAGTCATAGCAGGGCTCCAAAGTTTGCAGTTTTTTTTATTTCATTTCTCCTGGACTACGCAAAAATGTGGTCAAACAGCCACGCTGTCCCTTGGTGTTTTCAACGTGAGAGAGCTTGGCAAGTCCCAATAACCCCAGAGCTGCCCCTAACCACAGCAGATGCTCATAACTTATAAAACTGTGCACAGCCTTCCTAGCTCAAAAGTGAAGAAAGCAGCTTCCCTTAGAATGCATGGTATTTACATAGAATTGGAGACTTTGAGATGCTTCAAAGAGGCTCATTTTCCATTTTTTCCAGGAGAGATACGGGGGGGAGGTGATTAATATGTCAGGGACTTTAAGCTAACAAATGTTAAGCCAGCCTGCAACAGACACAATTTTTTCTAAGTGTTGTAGTTTGTTAACAGTGGTGTAAATCAACAATATATGTAATTGCACAACTTGCATGGACAGGATAATTTCATGCAAGGGTTTCCACCTGTTTATGCAAGTTTTCTCTTCTGCAACCTGCTAAATAAAACTTTGGTATTGACCAATTTGGTATTGATGAGAATAAATCAGCTAAGGAGGTTATTTAAGAAAGGATAGCGCCAGGTAGTGCTTGGTAGCGGCAGGCAGCGTCTGGTGAACGCTGGGCGCTGTATGGGAAACCACATTTAAGAAAACGAATCTGGTGAGCGCCGCTAACAGCGCCATGTAGCATCACATGTATCGCTACAGGCGGCTCAGTGTATAGCGCCGGCGCTCTAGGTTCAACAGCGCCACATATTACCTTTCGCTCAGTGTCGCTCTCCCATACATTTCAATGGCCTTTTATTTGTTTGTTTTTAAATAGTGTGTTTGGCAATTTAATTTTTTTTTTGTCTTGCTCAAATCATTGTGTGGCCTCTCCTGGCTGCAAACAAACACTTGAAGAAACTTTTTTGACTTTTTAGATTTTTATGCAGAATTGTCATTACAGGTTTAGCACTAAAGTGGTATTGTCCCAGTGTTAAAACAATGTAATTCCATTTTCGCTTTGTTACAGGTGTATATGTGTTCAAAAACAGACTATGATCACACAGCGTATGGCGCTCTATGCTAGAGCGTCCAGCTTTAGAGTGCTGACGCTGTGTGTAGATTTTGTGGAGCGCCGAGTGCCGAACGCACTGAGCTGGCGCTACCTCTCGCTCGCGGCAGCGTTGTACTGTTGTTAGAGCGCCCAACAAACATCATATTCATCAATGCTGACCAGGTTACTACAGCGTCCGCAACGCTAGGTTACAGCGCCTGATATCTGATTACAGCGTCTACTTGCGGTCGCTCTAAGCGCCGCTGTACAGGTGCTCATCTGGCAATACGTGGTGCTAGTGGTGCTAGTAATGAATCAGCCTCCACAACTAGCAGCAAAAAGAGGCATACATTGTAAATCAGGCCCTTTACCTAAATCCAAGAGTCAGCTGTGCCGCAGGTAGGGTACGTTTTGCTATGAGGCTCCAGATGGCCTTTAACAAAATGCTACATAAAGATTATTTGTGGAAAAACTCTCCTCCTATTTGCCTTGTGTATAGCTCTCAAACTTTTTATATACAACTAAAGTTGAATTTATTGTGCTAAAACGATAAGAAAACTGAACTTACTCAAT
Organism: Gastrophryne carolinensis; assembly: GCA_027917425.1. NCBI lineage: Eukaryota > Metazoa > Chordata > Amphibia > Anura > Microhylidae > Gastrophryne > Gastrophryne carolinensis. The sequence continues at coordinate 223,942,598 of CM051234.1, forward strand.
TAAATACTTTTTTATTTTACCTGTTGGAGGTAAAACAAATCCTGGTCATTTGTTCCCTGTCAGAATAACAAAACAAAATTGTGCTAAACAAAGTAGTTTTCAATGATTCATAGATATCTTAATTAATAATGGTTGGTCAGGACTGGCAAATGAATACAGTCATAAATATCCTGAATTTTATCAGATTTTGTCCCAGATAATTAAAAATATGGTCTATGCTAGAAGAACGATTTCTTACAGAAAATAAATTGCTCTGCACAGCATTAAAATCTACTAATTGAAAATGATATTATAAATCTGTTTATTTCAAAATACTGAAAGCTGCAGTTTGTATTAGGCACAATGGATATTAAATCCAAGGAGAAGACTCCCTGGAAGTTTTCTGATTAAGGTCATATATTTAAATCTCTCTAACTGAAAGCACCATTTAATCCACGCTAATATTGGCCGGAATTTCATAGGTGACCTTGGTGAGTAAGTGATTCTTTTTCTTATGATATTGCCTTTTTTATATTGCAAAGTACTTTCATTATAGATCCATTCCCCCTAAGGTAGTCATGCTGCCTCTTTCTTTGACACCTGTAGACAGTCATAAACATTGAAACACATGGTGGTGAAGTAGGCCAGCCGTATCAGAGCCTTGCATTACCATTTGTTTAAAGCTTTGAATGTGGTATATTAATCTCCCTTTTTCTGAGTATGATTTTGTTCTTCTCAGTGTGACTTTCACAGTGTGATGCCATCTAGTTAAAAAAGAGAACAGGCCCTTTTATTGTTTTCATCATTTCCATCAATAATTTCCTTTCTTTTGATTACAATTTTGAAAAGCTCACAGACTTTACAGTCTATCCACACAGGTAAATGTCAAAGTACATCAAATGCCTCTGCATCTGGCAGACATTATGTCCTTCTTTCAAATGCTTACTGATCAGGAATTGGTTAGATCTTTAGGGACTATAGGCAAACTGAGCAGGTCCGAGTCTTCTGACACATAACACAAATCCCACATAGCTTTAGCTGTGATGTGCCACAGTCACAGACTGGCCTTGTTAGTGCCAGGAGATGGACAAAGGCCAAAGGGTTTTATTAAAGGCGAATTCCGCAAACTCAATAAATTCTGCCCACTGTTCTTGACGATCCGACACAAAGCAGCGCAAGTATTGCTCCAAACACTGATTCACCCTCTCAGTCTGCCCGTTAGACTGGGGATAATAGGCTGAGGAAAGAGATACCTTAATACTCAACCGTGCACAAAATGCTTTCCAGAAGTGGGATACAAACTGAACCCCCCGATACAAAACTATATTCTGGGGTATACCATGGAGATGGAAAACGTGTTTAATGAACAGTTGCACCAGCTCCGGTGCAGACGGAAGCTTTGCCAGGGGAATAAAATGTGCCATCTTACTGACACGATCAACCACCACCCAGATTACAGTATTTCCCTGAGATTGTGGCAGGCTGGTCCTTAACTTTTTCTACACGTCTCTCCCTGAGCTGTCTATCCACTCTGCATGTATTCATCAAGGCTCTTTGGCTGCAGAAAATTAACTTAAGTATCCTTAATACTTTCAGAGAGCCCGATTCTGAACTGACTGCACAGGGCTGGATCGTTCCATTGGGAGTCGATGGCCCATCGACGGAACGCGGCGCTGTATTCTTCGCCCGACCGTTTTCCTTGTTTTAAACTCCGTAACTTGGAGTCTGCCGTAGAAGCCCAGTCAGGATCTGCATACAGGACTTCCATGGCGGCAAAGAAGGCGGAGACTGACTGTAAGGCCTCATCGGTAAGTGCCAGTCCAAAAACCCAGGTCTGTGGGTCACCTTGAAGAAGCGAAATGACTAGGCCCACTCGTTGCGTCTCAGACCCAGAGGAGTTGGGCCGCAGGCGGAAGTAAAGCTCACACGAATTCTTGAAGTTTGAAAACTTTGAACGTTCCCCCAAAAATTTCTCTGGAAGGGGAACATTCGGCTCGACTGAGGAAACAGGTGCCAGTGATGCAGATAGTTGGCGACTTTCCTGTGTAGCCACTCGTTGGGCTAGTTGATTGATGGTGGTGGCCATAGCCTGCACCTGTTGTACAAGTTCTTCCATTTTGGGGGCCCGTGATAATGTCAGGCTCCGTGGGACACCCGCCTTCTGAATAAGTTTGCAACCCCCAATCTCCGCTGCTAGCTTCACCTATAGACAAGCCCCCATCTGCCGGGACGCTTTATACGCCTCACCGGGCACGGTTGCCCCCAGGACTTCGTAGCACAAAGGATGCAGACTTACGGGGAGGAAGGCGGATGAACCAGGAACGAGACTGGGCGAGGTCGGGTAAGCAGGGGTCATACACGGGAGATCAGTCCAGACAAGCGCGGCACAAAAGGATGAGATGGAAGAGTAGTCAAAAGTCGAGCCAAGGGTCAAGCCGGAAGGTCACGGGTACGCAGTACAAGGGAGCAGGCAAATCGTAGTCAGAAACCGGCAATGGTCGGTCCAGGCGGCAATCACGGGATGGTCAATACACAGCAAGATCAAACGGAAAGTACAGATATAGATAATCACACCCAGCAGCACGCTATCATGGGCAAGGAACAACTGCTGGGAACAAAACTTTATTAGGAGGGAATTGATGGGATTGGATGGGAAGGAGTGGACTGATTGGTGCACACTTGAACCTTGGGCTGATTGCCCAGTTTAATTTTACAAGGGCGATTTCGCCCAGAACTCTCATTGGACTCATTGGTCCTCCTTAATACAAGGGCTCATTGGCCCACCTTAACTCAGCCTCCGGCGGGTGCGCTGCTAGAGGTCATAAGACAGCCGTGCTCGCGCGCGTGAGCACGAGCTGTCAGAGAGGAGCCAGGAGGAGAGGGGGAGTGTCTTCTCGTCCTCGCTCGCTCTGACCCCGCCTGCCAGGGACGCGGCTGCCGAGCGGGGATGGAGGCAGACAGGCGCTGGAGCCCACGCCGCCTGCAGACGCCACGGGACCGGCGAAAAGGTGAGTTGTTCGTGACAGAGAACATACGGTTACATAAGGGCAGACTAGATGGACCTTATGGTCTCCTTCTGCCGTCAACTTTCTAGGTTTCTATGTTAATTATTTTTCTTTGTTCCCCCAGAGGAATCCAGGTCTGTGATTGGCCACCATTAATAATTACTGTTCAGGATTTCTCCAGTGGAACAAGGAGAAGGTAAGATTTCACCCAGAACATCCATTTGTGAAAAATATTCCAGCTAAATTTCAGTTTAAAATGTGTTTAAAATACTTACACTGAAACCTTAGTTTTGTCTTTAAAACACCAGGAAACATGTATTACATTCTAATAGCAATAATACAACTAATGTTTAGTGCTGTATCCTTAAATGTCATTAACTTCTGAGCTTCATTATTTTTTGAACAAGCACCTACTCAACACCAGTAATGAAAGAATTCTAGGTTCACCTATGCAGAGGTCCTAGCCTTCCACAGGCTTGAAATATTATTATTGACTACTACCACTTTTACAAATTTGTACTACACTTTACAACAAAGGTCACTATTATAGTAGACCATTCTGCAATAAGTGAACAAACCTCATTCCATATATCTAAAACAATAAGGGCTTAGGGGCTTCTACGCATATATTCACCCAAGGTCTCACAAATATGTAACTAACATGACTACAAACATATTTGATCAAAAATGTCAATAATAAAAAACATGTAGATGATAAAGGCTGTTATAGGTTTTACAGTCCCCAAGATAAACTGTTCAATAGCCTACACTTTGTACAAACACATGCAATGTATTTAATGCAATAACAAGACAGAGGTCAGCCTCTCCTGAAATTAATCTCTTAAAAATAATTCAGGAGCTCAGTAAATAGAGCAAAGTCATCCAGAAACCATAAGCAACAAACACATTTCCAGAAAATGTAATGGGTATATCTTTAAAATGAACTCAGATATATAGAGGTGAAATAGGTAATACAGTATACTATGAGGCCGATTCATTAATAGCGCCAGGTAGCGACAGATGAGCGCCAGGGAGCGACAGGTCATACCTGGCGCTGTGATGGGATTAGCAGCGGCGCTGTTCGTTGCAGTCGGCTACATGATGAATCCCGTGGTAGCTGTCGCTCTCGCCGGCGCTAGCCTCATTTAGCTTGATAAATGCGTCATTGTGGCCGACGCCGGGCGTACTTGAGTCGGTAGCCGCCGTTAGCTGGCGGGACCTGGCGCTCGTCAGACACTACCTGGCGCTATCGCTTGATGAATAAGGGCATATGTATTTTTATACCCACAGCTTTTTACATGCAATACCCAATACACCAGTTTTTCTAGTTAGTTAGGATTAATTAAAAAACAATTTCAAGTTGCTTTTTTTTCCCTGGCAAACCAGTATCTACATCATAGAAAACTGGTGGAACCTGTATGTTGAAATGTCAAAAAGGCAACTGGATGTTGCATATGTCTGGACATTATGTAAATGTTAATTGGTTAGTCTATATGCGTTGCACAGCCTATATGGTAAAGCAACATGCTAACGGTTATGTAATTATAGACTACATCAAAACTGGTACCAACAGAACACTGTTGCACAATTCTAAGATAATTCCAGATTTATTAGGGTGGACTAACAGTCAAAAATGACTTAAACCAGACCAACACAGCAAACAATGCTCATATGCATCCCTCCCTAGGCCAATTTAGATTGCTACATATAGAGATGAATATACCTTTTTCTAACTCTTTCTGTGGTAAACTGTAAAAACAAAATGGTGGTTCGTGAATCTGCAGGCCACTTGCAAACAGGAAGTGATGCTGGGTTTCCTGTTACTGTGCATTGTCAGTATATTTCAGTTGAATCCAGTGAGCAGCATGGCTGAGATGCTGGGAGAGGAAGCTCCAAAATGGCCTCTACCACTAGAAAATTGGTGAGGAGTCATTTGAGCCAATTTAGCAAATGTAAGTGTTGACAATGCTTCAATATCTTGTGTGCAGATGGGGCGAGTGAGTTTTGGGGAGTTTTCTTTTCCAGCTGTGCCAGGCTGTTGGTCTGGTTTAAGACAAAATACATACACCATTACAAAGAAATGTTTACAAACAATTAAAAAGCCAAAGACTGAACCAAAGACAGTAAGGTCACTAATATAAAGGACAATTGTGACGTAATAAAAAAATACACAACTTAGACATCTGATACTGTGCAGCAAGTTGGCAAAACTGCTCCATATTTGGTGACCATCTCCTACTTTCAACCATCAACATTAATCTGAAAGGGAACAGCCTTGCCAGTCAGTGTTCACTCCTGTCCAATCATAAGTGAGCAACCTCCAGCAAAACATGTTTTAATGTTCTGTGTCTGTGTGTGCCTTTTTACATTTAACCCTTTGTGAACTGGTAAGGGGTCCATGAGAACCCTATACTAGTTCACAAGGCGTGGGGGTCAGGCAAGTCACCTGCAGCAAGCAGGTGACTTTCCATTAACCCTTAGCCCTCTAGGGCTATGTGGGCTTGTAGCCTTCACAACCAGGGGCCACCGAGGCTGGTCTCCGCTCCCTGGTCTACAAAACTCCATAGCTGGTTTTATTGAGAAGAGGGGACCCCGCACCATTTTACTCCTTAAAATAAAAAAAAAGCTTTCCCTAATGCTCCCCAAAAGATGGGGGGGGGGGGGGGGGCCCACACCCATTAAAAAAAATAAATTAACCTGCAGAATGCAGTTTATATGAAAATGGGCAGGAACAGGGGGCTATCAATACATATGAGGTACCATTCTACTTGAGAGCAATGGGATTTTTTTTACACAATAAAAACAAACATTTTTTCAATAAAAATTTACACAAAATTATTATGAAAGCACAGAAAAACTGACAAACAAGACATTATATGTTACAGCCCAAACTCTGACGTAAAAAAACATTTTGCAGCGCAAAATGGTGAAAAACCTGTCAACAGAAGGTGACAATATCTCAAGTAGGCTAGCATTTAAAGAGTTAAAAGTAGCTATGCATGTTGGGTATTATTCTGTTTGGGGGACCTTGCACTTTCAGATTTAGTTTCTTTTTTCTTGTTTTCATATTGATATTTTAGGGAAATGTGTTTTTTATTTTGCTTATTTACACAATTTTTAGGGACCCCCCCTACAACCAACGATGTCCCCACTACAACAAGCTGGGTATACCGTATGTACTTTCAGAAGTTATAAGGTTTGTTCGGGGTATTTCAAATGTAAAGAATTGTTTTGGTTGAAAAAGCACAAGATGCACACTTTGCTGAGCTAAAATTTTGAAGTAAAATTACCCTTACAGGCATGCTTCACTTTGGGGTGTTTGGCAACTCTACCAAAAGTATTGATGCATGTTGGGTATTGTTCTGTTCAGGGGACCTTTCTTTTTGAGATTTAATCTGTTTTTCTTGATTGCATATAGTTTTTTTTTTGAGAAAATGTGGTTTTGATTCTGCATTTTCATTCTTTTTTTTGAGAAACCCTGTGCAATCAAAAAAATGAATTCATGGATTACTTCCACAAAGATGTGTCCACTACAATAAGATGGGTACACCAAGAAAGCTTAACATGTGTACTTTCAGGGAATATATGGTTTGTGGTGAGTATTCAAATGTAAAAATGTGGTTGTTTTGTTTAAAGAAACACTGTGCAACTAGAATTTATCAAGGGATTACTTACAGAAAACTGTGCCCAAATCAACAAGCCTGGTACACTTAGAAAGCTTGAGGGGGTGTACATCCAGAGAATATATAGTTTGTGGGGGGTATTTCAAATGTAAAGGGTTGTTTTTTTCTTGAAAAGCTGCAAGATGCGCATAGCACTTGTATTTTGCTTGATAATGTTCTAAAGTGCTGTTTTATTTTGGGGGAGTCTTCTAGGCAGGAAAGGGTGTACATAAATATGCGGTACTACTGTAAGCCGGAGAAATGGGGCTTTTTGTAAAAAAAAAAAAAAAAAACTTGTTTTTTATTTTTTTGCACATATTCGCCTTATCCCGTTGGGTTATGTAAGGCTGGTATGTTTGTGGATTTGGATCCACAAACATACCAGCCTTACATAACCCTTGACCTGGACACAAGCAGAGGAAAGCATCACTATACCAACAAACGCATCAAAGACGTGCACCCACCATCTCCCCCACGGCAGTGGGGGCCGGTGGGCATCTCAACGGGCTAAGGCGAACCGCATAATATAAGGTATGAACCATTACTATGATCCTTCAATACACCACATACCAGTAGGACACCAACACTAACGAAACATCAATTTAACCGCAGACCATACACAGCTTAAAACAACACTCCACATTCTGCAGCAACAGCAGGCACCAAGCGACAAGTATAACCTGTAAGTACAGCTTATTTGTTAAATAGGATTATACAATATATGAGAATTACTATACATATACCTGTAATATTGTATCATGTCATCCTGCACCCATGACAGGCCACTAGCACGCTGAAGAAGCCAACAGGCGAAACGCATCCGTGCACCATATACTTGCTACAAACGAGGGCCCGCACCCTTGCTACAAACTGAGCCTTTTTGACCTAACAGGATGCTACCAATTTAGGAATAACCCTACAAACATTCTTAACAAGAAAAGGACTCTACGGTATACCCGTTACCCGGGCATAACATTATACTCGGATATGTAAGGTTATAATGTCTGTATGAAAATTTGTTTTCTGTATTTGTATATATGTAAATAATTAATCTGCACTATTAATAAATTAGGCATTCACCAAAAAAGACATAAGAAATATATTGTCTTGTTTGCAAGCAAACTGGCACTTGGGAGCCCCTGACCAAAACCAACTGAAAGGATCCAAATACATCCTTTCAGTAGGCAGTGACTCCCATAACAGAGAGTAATTCTCTACCCCCTCAGCCTATATAATTCTCTGATCAACTCAGAGGCGCCAGCACTTGCATGCCAAAAAACCAGGCTAACTACAACCTTGCTCCCACAAGATCCCCTTACCCTCCAACCCCCCCTTCTCCTCCCCCATCCCTCCCTATCCAAACTCCCTGCCCTCAAGCAAACCACACCAAGCTATAGCATTTAGAGCTGGGGTTTCTTGGCTTGTAGGTATAGTGGGTCTAGGTACAGGGGCGCTGAGAAAAAGAGTAAGGGGCAGGGATTGCATGTAGGTGTTAGAAGCAGTAGCCCAACTGGTTTCAAAGCAGTGCCTTCCACTGGGAATTCCCCTAAGTATCCCTATGGCCAGTCTGGTGACTGCTGAGAAGGAACATTAGACTCTTATCGAGAGACCCACCATTTCTTGCAGCATTCTAAATTTACCCCCAAAGAAAGCAGAACTAGGAGACAGATGGGTACAAAAGTATCCTTATTCCGGGGTCAGCATGTAGTGGTGGGTGTCAGAGTATACATAAAACAACTAACTTTGATTTAGGCTTTGAATAGTTTCCCTACAGCAATGAAAACAATGTTCTAAATGTGAACTCTGAAAAATGTTGAACATTACCGTACATTCATAAAAAATAAATGTTTCAAGATATAAAGAACAAATTATCCCAAGTGGCTTTCTAGCACAAATCTTTAATGTTTTCAATTTGTAGATCCGAAATCCCTAACGGAAGATGCATTGAAATATTTACAATCTGATTTAATAACTTGATAAGAAATACTCAGAAGGCCTCTAGAAAATGATAAGAATTCATTTCTAAGCATCACACATTTCATATTTAATGTACTGTTTGTGTATAGGCTCCTCATCAAAAAATTGTCTTGGAAAGAGCGATTTCACAATTTTCTTTTTCTTTTTGTTTTAAAGCATTACTAAAATGTTATTCTAATTTCTAGAACTGGTTAGGTCAACACATTGTGAGCACATGAGTTACTGGTAAATCTTACAATTATACAATTATTAGCTAGTACATTTACAACACCCTTTCCGAATGTCAGATCTAATGTTCGGCAAATAGTTAGGAAAATTAATTTCCAGACTTTCATGGCAAGGTAATTTAATTATCTTGCATAGTAATGTAATTGGTGTATTTTTGTAATTTTATAAATGAGCAATGCATATAACATGATTTTAATATCATTACAAAGTGTGCACCACTTTGCGCCCAGCTGAATGCCTTATACTTTTAATATGTAAAAAATGCAAACATATGACTTCTCACTAATGTCTATTATTTTACAAATGATCAAAAAGGAACTGACAAAGGCTGGCCAACAGGAAGAAACGTGTACGCCAATGTAAGTAGATTATTTACGAACAGATGTTTTGACCTGCAGCACCTTTCAATGCAAGTTTAGGGAAAGATAACGGCACCAAATTAAAAAAAGCAGATGCAGCATGGCGAATGTGAATGCCAAGAAAATGAAGCAAAATGGCACAGAAAGGTGAACTTTAAAAATAAGGCTCTTTACTAATGTCATCATGAGTTGTTGTAATGCGTTGTCTTAAGCATATGTGCCAAACTAGGCCCCACTATACCTTTACTGTCCTTAATGCTTGGCATAAGGCTAGCCAGTTCACTGGCTTTTTTTCTCAGTATGTGTTGCTGCACATAGTAATAAGGCCCTAAATCCCTTAGCGTTAGGTCATTAACAACTAAGCTTGTGTTTGTCCACATGCCTCGAGGGTGGCTAAAATTAATTAACTTCCCTATAGGAATCATTTTAATTCCTTTTCCATTATATTGTTCAGATGGGATGGCCTACATACTTATATCTTGAGTTTCAATTATAATGTGCAACTAGTTTAAGGATTCCTCCTGTGGGGCATAGCTTACTTGGATCTATTAAATGTTTCATTGATCTGCTTGTAAAATATTCCTACAGATTTGTAATAAAGTATTGAAAAATATATTCGCAAACATGTCTAAATCTATAGGCCTGTAATTTAAAGAATTATTTTTAATTGCAATTGTAATATGATTTATATTTTATTATAAAATCATTTGTCGTCAAATAAGCGAAAAAGTCAGCTAAAAGTCAGCTTTAAAAAAAAAAACAGAAATAGCATTGCTGCTGGAATTTAATGATACCAGCTAACATATCAAACACACTGAAAAGAAATTCATTGAAAAAGTCACATACTAATTTAGTTCAGTCAACAGCTATAAATATCAAGGAATGCAGCTTGATGCCCACCCAGCAATTGGTCTGCACACTGATTCATTGACATTTAAATTATATGCCAAATTCAGAGCACTTCACGGGAATAAATGCAGTATTACCTTATAGAGAAAGAACTTTTTCTCAGCTAAGGCTGATGTCTGAATTCCTAACGATAATGAAACTGATCTTTTTGATATAAATGCAGAATGGTTGAAACAGTACACCTCAATACAATCATCACAACACTTCACAATCGAAACCGAAAAAGGTTTTAATACGTTTATATTGTACACAATTATGTTATCATTATGGCCAAACCACATCCATTATTTTGAGTTTACATTTCCGTTAACAGTTAACAGTAACATTGTTACAAAAGGAAAAACTTTGATTTTATTTAACTAGCAATTTTACAACCCAAAAGACCTGTTTTGTGAAAAAGCTAGTGCAACACATTCATTTGCAATTAAAGCTGTTGTAGGCCTCTCACAGTATATGCAAACATTTAAAGGAATGCACTTACCTGCCAGCCTGCAGGCATGATCCCTCCAAGTGCTGCTAGCTTCAAAGCTTTCTATGCATTTTCAAATGGCATTTCAGTGGTAGGTGCCACCATAAAGCCTGCTGGCAACACTCATGCTTGGAGGGCTGCAGGCCTGCACACTGCCTGTAGGGTCGAGATGTGGGAGGTAGGTGTATCATTTTAAAAGTGCCTTTGCAAATCAATTCAATTATATTAATTTAAATATATCTTAAACTGCAATATCTAAATTACAGATCTATTAAATAACAGGGGAGCACATACTCAATAGGCTTGATTCAGCATCTATTTTTTATCCACATTTTTATTTTCTTATGATTTTTTTCCTTAAAGCGGTCCTTCGCTCTGAATAAGAGTCTATCTTATATGTTTCCCACACCCTGTACATACATATTGCTCACAATAAAAAAAACAATAAAAAACATCCTACCTGTATCTACTGCATGTTATGTTCCTTTAACCCTTTAAGTGCCAGCCTACCTGGAGTTTTTGTCACCCTTTGTTGCCAGACCATTTTGCACTATTTTGCGCTCCCCATGTTCAAATGTGATTTTTAAAGGGATTTCTCAGGAAAATGATATATTGTTTTTTTCAGCAGAGTCTGGGCTTTAACATGAAATGTCTTGTTTGTCATTTTTTAGATGTATTCTCAATATTTTTGGGTGAAATAAAAAAAAATGTGTTTCTTTGTAATAAAAAATGTAAGTTTGTCAATAAAATCTTATTACGTGTGAAATCCCAATTTCTCCCGGTTACAGCGGTACCACATATGTATAGGTAGACACCCTTTCCTGCCCAGGAGACTCCCCCAAACTGAAACAGGGGATTTTCAGATAGAATACAACTATGCTATGCGCTATGCGCACCTTGCAGTTTTTCCAGAAAAACAACCCTTTACATTTAAAATACCCACAACAAACTATATATTTTCTGGAAGTACACACCTCAAGCTTTCTAGGCGTACCAGGCTTGTTGATGTGGCCATAGTTTTCTGGAAGTAATCCCTTAATGTATTCTTTGGTTGCAAAGAGTTTCCCTAAAAAAAGGATAAAAAGGCAGGATCAAAGCCAAAAAACTATATACAAACAAGAAAAAACAAGTTTAATCTGAAAAAGCAACATCCCCCCAACAGAACGATACCCAAAATGCATAGCTACTGTCAAGGGAAGAGTTGCCAAACACTTCAAAGTAAAGCATGTGCGTAACGATAGGCGTATCCTCGCCTCTCTCCCGCTCTCCTCCGATCACCACCAGCATCTGACAGATGCCAGAGCTGGGTGAGGGTATAGGAGGGTATGTTGTCATCCCGCTCCTCCCACAAAAGGCGGGGCTAGGGGCACCGGCCATCGCCGCCATTAGAGGAGGTGAGGAACCGGAAGAGGGTCCTCACCTGAAGCCTGTGGAGCCCAGGGGGGGGGGGGGGACCGGACCCCCCCTGGTGAAGAGAAGAGCCGGACGGAGGGATCGGGCGAGGAGGTGAGTGACTTGTCATTTTTTTTTCTTTTACAGGCACGGTGTCAGCAGCAAAAACGGAGGGGGGGTTTCGGGCCCCCTCCTGAAGACGGGAGAAGACAGGGGAGGGATCGGATGCCCCCCCCAGGAAGAGGAGACCCCCAGCTTTACACAGATACTAGAGCTAAGTTTTTTTTATTTCTATTTTTACACTAGCAGGGGGAAATGCCAGGCACGTAGTTTCTACATGCTTGGCACTTAATGGTACGTAGAAACTATGTGCTTGGCATTTAAAGGGTTAAACATCCAAGATGGCAGCTCATGGGACATCAGGCAGCCTGCAAACAGGAAGTGCCTTCCGACTGTACTGCTCTGCATTCTGGGATTGCTGTCATTTTCCTGACCCCAGCTCTGCTCTGTCTGAGCAAAGCACAGCTATAACCCGACCCCCTGAACTTTATCCCACTCTCCTCAGTAAGTGTGATGCTTCTGAGTCAAGATGGCGGCGCCCGTATCCTAGAGTCCTGAACAGAGTTGCAGCCCAGTGGGGGAAGGAATAATAAGTAAGTGACTAAAAACGTAAAATATATTAATTTTAGATGCTTAATTAGGGTTTGGGCTTTTCTATAAATCATGCTGAAGGTCCGGTTTAACAATTCAGCACTATATTTAGCTGTGAAGATTTTTAACAAATGTGCACAGCTAAATATGGTGCTGAACTTTACTGAGTAAAAATCACGAGAAAATATGTTCTCTCAAAAAATGGTGAGTAAAAAAATAGGGTGCTGAGTTAACCCTAATGAAAGAGAGAGCATGTTTTGTTTTCTGATTACACTACATTGCTGTGAATCTCAGGGAGTTTTAGTGGCCAGGCCAGCCTGTGACATCCCTGGCCAAATCAATGATACCAATGCTTTAGTATTGTAAAGGCAAATAACATGTCAGGAGTGAGTATCCCTCTTATGTCCTATAGCACTAAGGGCAGAACATCAGCTGGGGTTTCTTGGCTTAGGGCTACAGTAGGGCCACATGTGGGGCTTAGAGCAGACCAGGTAGGCAGGGATTGGATTGTGGTGTATTAGGCAGCAGTTATATCAGCCCCAAAGCTGTGCAGTCTCCCAGTAATGCTCCTGCTTCTCCCTATGAAATATGAAAAGGTGAACAGAAGACACAAAAGCTTTCCAAGCTCCCCTATCAAGCCAGCATCAAGCAGCAGACAATCCCTCACAGTGAAAGAGTTCTCTCCATTACAACATAGCCCAGTGCAATTTAGGTATAAGGTATTTAAGACATTAATTATTATTTCAACATAAACTGTGAGGTGCCTATAGGAGATTTAACTTGGCCTATTTCTCATGAGTGGATGCTCTGCCTCGGGGGATGAGATTGTTAATCCTTTTAATCTTTTAATCTACAGTCAAGGGGCAAATCAGCTGTGGAGGACTATTTTATTTGCTCAGACGGGACTTTAATATATAATAAATCTTTGCAGATGAAATTTTAATAATGATTCATTTAAGGCTAGGTACATAGGTAGTGCCACTAGAGCTTTCACCTATACATTTGTTACAACAGAGCATAAGACGGACTTAGGTACTGATTGGCCCAACACTGAAAAAGGACCAAGGCAGATTGGAGATATTGCAAAGGAGGACAGTTAATATTTTACTTGGGATGGGGGGTTCTTCTAATAAATGGTTATAGAAGGTCAATACAAGAATCAAAAGAGAACTGTTTATTTCCAGGACACTTCAATTGGCAATGTGGCATCAGTAAAACATAGGGCAGAAGTGGTATATCACAAGGATAGGAAGGGGATCTTTAGTGTATGAACTGGTTGTCAAATCTGATTTTGTAGTACAGATGACTAAGATAAGCAAGACATGACCAAACCAGAATGCACATTCAAAGATAATAAAAGACAAACAAATGTATACAAAGGGTCTTCTTAGCCATTCTATTTAATTCAGTTCCCTCTAAGGAAGTGGGAAATTGTTGTTTAAACAAATAGCAGTTGCCCAGTAAATACCAACTATTACAATAAAGAGAATCATATACATTATTTTTGTGTCCAGTGTAAGTCATTTATTTGTCTTTTCAGTCCTCAGCTATTTAAAATCTTTTCCAGGTCTTTCCTGGTCAAAACACACATTGGTGGTTATTTGTAAGGGAAGTCCTCACTTGAAAATCTTACAGAAATAAATTCTAGTAGTTTTAAAACTCCACATGCGTGTGTCTGGTAAATTATATCTGTAAAGCATTACTTTACTGTAAGCCTAAATCTGAGGGGTTGTTGATTTGTGATTTCTGATAACTCTAATGAACTTACTATCCTCAGCAGAAGTACTCCTAAGAGCCTGTTTCATCATTGCCTCATTTAGTCTGCACCTGTGGATACCTTTAAAATTCTTAAAATGTTCATTTCTCTTTACATAACTGACTGGTTCTTACTACCATATAATGTTGAACAGCACCATAGTGCAAACACTGTACGGTACCAGTCCTAATACTGTACAATACAAGTGATACAAGTGATATCTTTCCAGGTCACTGCCTTATGAGCCTTTTTCAGAGAATGGCAAGTGTGTAAAGCTGTAAACAAAGCAAATTAAGCTCACTTAAATAAAACTAAAACATATTTTGGTAGTATTAAAAAAAAACACATTCACACATTTACATTCTCAAAAAGTGATTTATATACAGGTATTATCCATTAATGTGAAAATTGCTAGATGGAAATATAAGACCCCAAATGAAAAGAGAATTTAATTTCGACTCTCAGAATTATAACTCAGAGTTCCCCCTTATGATGCATAAGGTACATTTGGGGAACAACAGGAAACTGCTGAGATTGGTTGGGAGGTTTTTGGAGATAACTCCAAGCAACATTTTATAGAGCAGAGGTATTATAAGATGAAGCTAGAGGGATAGACAGGGAGATCATCCATAATCATGCTAAGAGGCAGACTAGTGTAGCTCCTGCTTATGATGTCTGGTAGGGCTACTACAGAGACAAGGCCCGGGTGCAGTTGGAAGCGAGTAGAAGGACTTGGCTGTAGTGAAGCAGAGCCATGCTGACTTGCAAATAGAGAGCATAGAGTTTAGGTCCATGCAGATAGAAACCCAGTGGGGTCCTGGCATGGATGTAACAGAGGAGGCGCCCCTTTGGAGTAGAGAGAATCCAAAGGGACCATCAGGCCACGATGGAGGAGTTTCTGTGCCTGAGACTCCGGTAAAGTGTGGTTGCCCTGTAGTGACAGTTGTGTAAAGAAGAAGCCTTCAGGTTGGGGGACAGTAGGGCTTGGACACCTAATGAGGAGAGGTTTTCTGTGTTTTACTCACTGGCATCCCGACAGCTCCTCTGTTGATGCTGAACGATTCTGCATCCCAGTCTAGGATACCCCTCTGCAAAAAGGTCTACATTAAATTGGGAACTGCAGTACTTCCCAGCTCATATGATGAAATGTTCTGACAAGCAAGAGTATCTGTGTTCGGTTCTTGATGGACACAAGCCTAATTAACACTTTCACTGAAACATTCCAATAAGCCAGTGTACCTGTGTCCTGCCTGGAAGATACAAGACTATTTAACACTTATGCTCTATTCTAATCTCTCTGCTCTATTCTAACCTCTATGCAGTCACAGCGCAAGGAAAATGCTTCCTATCATTTTTAATGGGCCAGTTCACATATATATGATGCATATGTATGTGAACTGGCCCATTATAAATAATGGGCGACATTTTCCTGTGCTTTGTGACTGCGTTGCCCAATGGAGAACAAGCAGAAAGGTGTGAACAGAACCTTAGGCTGTGTTCACACCTCTCCATTTCATTAAGAGCAGGCATTTTCTAAGTATGCCAGAGATGCATTGTATCAAAACAAATGCTACATTGTGTTATACCTGTGCTGTTCTGGCATTGCCATAGACTTCTATTGACCTGCGCTGTTACAACATTGCACTGAAAAAATGTCTACAACACTTTTTAATGCATTGAGCAACACAGTGCAGATATGTGAACTGAATGTGTACTCTGAGTTGTAACCGTGTTGTAAAACATCCTTATTAAGCAATTGTGCCTGTCTTTGCTTTCTTCAAGCTATGCAGGTTGGCCTGTGAATTGTGTACTGTGTATTTGACTGTGACGTGAAGTAAAGCATTACAACTTCATTTTTATGATCCTTCAACAATAAAAGAAGCTGGTTCTTTCATTTATCCTGCTTGCAATTGAGTCTCTGTCTGCTGAGATACCATCTTGTCATCTTCCCGTGCTTCGGTCCCATTAACCCTTACCCTCAGCTACCATACCTGTGTGCTGTGACATTGCCTAAGACAAGCTGACACCATGACATACTTTAGAGTGCAATAAAATGCTAACCGTGATTACTGCTGGTTAACCCTGATAATGACATTATATATATATATATATATATATATATATATATATATATAATATATTACAATATTCTGGCTTGTTTAAGGCATACTACTTAATTCAATATGTGTTCCATAACAGCTGTATGATTTCAATATGAATCTACAATGTAGACAATGGAAATACAAGAAAAAACATGAAATTAATGTAAAAAATGCTGTGGGCTAATATAAGCCATACAAAAATATTCCTTCTGCCTCTTACATTATTCCAATTCAATTTTTATATAAAACAGTAGGCTTTGACAGATATGCATAACTAAATATTCCTTTTATGCTATGTAAATAAATAAAATATGCGACAATAATTATTATTTTCGAAGCATAACAGTTTAACCAACAACTGTGAACCACACTGCCTTAATCTGTTATTTACTTTAAGGAAGGGCAAACAAGCAAATGACAAAATGATTTATTTGTAGGGGTATGGAAATAATCCATTAGATCATGCTGAGTGTACTGTTAACCCAAATGCAACTGCAATGGAAATTGCTTGTCACCACTCTAAAGTGACATATCCTCAAGAAAACAGAATGTATTTAAATTGCTACTGTTTAATACATAGCCTTTAATGGCAAAACAAGTATCAGAGATAAACAGTTGTTTGTTGTCTTGTTTGTAGTGATTTTAGTCTTATTTTCAGTGTAGAAAGCAGGTTAAACAAGAAACTCATAAGTAATGTGATGTCAGAATTAATTCATGTGAAACCATATATATGAAAGTCAATCTGGTGAGCGCCTCTAATAGCACCATGTAGCATCACATGTATTACTAGCAGTGGCTCAGTGTAAAGCGCCAGCGCCATGTAGCACCCGTCGCTCAGTAGTGTTATCCCATACATTTCAATGGTGTTTTGTCTGGTTGTGTATAAATAGCGTTTTCCTAAAGTAGTGTTCTAAATTTTTTGTTCAAATGATTGTGTGGCCTCTCACTTTTTTTATGCAGAATTGCATGTGCAGGTCTCCCATCGTAGTGTCAGTGTTACAGTGCTGGTGTATATGTGTTCAAATAGCATCTGGCGCTTGGTGCTAGAGCACCGATGCTGGTTGTGTGTCGTTTTTTAGCGCCGAGTGGTAGACACACTTAACCTGCGCTAACTATCGCACGCTGCAGCGTTGTCCTATTGTTGGATGTAGCGTTGTCTTGGGTGTTTTGACCTTGGGACACCACCTAGCGTTCGCGATTGGCTCTGCAGTGAATCAGGGAGAGTGCTTCTACAGCGTCCTGCAGCCATCACATTTATAAATGCTGGGCAGAATACTACAGCGTCACTTGTCCGGCTGCTACGGTAGGTTATAGCGCCCGACACCCGCTTGCAGCGGACGCTCTAAATGCCACTACATAGATGCTCCAATGGCAATACATGGCACTAGTCTTAAATTAGCCTCACCCATCAAAGGGACACTTCTGGCAATGGCAATAATAAGGCAGCAATGGGGCTCACATGGAGCCTGTTCAATGTGCCTTTCTTATATTTTCTGCAGGATGCTGTAGATTCTGTAGCAGGTCTCCCAAATTTGTCCATGCTTTCCTTTTCCTATACGCTCCAAATGTGGTTGCACGACTGCCCGGGTCACTTGACTCAGTGTGATCAAGCCCGGCAAGCTCTACCACTGAGGCTGAAGGACAGGGTTGGCTTTGCACGCACATTTGGAGTGAAATTTGAAGGAAGGGCAAATTTGGGAACCTGGTACAGCATCTACAGCACATTGCAGGAAATAGATAAGAGGCACATGGGGAAGGATTCAGGTATGCTCCTTGCAGCCTTATTATTAACATTGCCTAGACAGTCCCTTAAAAAGTCTTCACCAAACTTTAGTTTAATATTTGCATTTGTAGAGACGTTCCAACTCAACGCAGGCTAAAGTAAAAAAATCTGCATCCAATTGGTTCTAACAATTAGGTGCAGGGTTTTTACAGTAAGTTCGTTATTTTGCTAGCCGCAGGTGACTTGCCAGACCCAGAGCCTTGTGAACTGGTATTAGGGGTTTCATGGACCCCTTACCAGTTCACAAAGAGTTAACAGTAAAAAAAACACACCATACAAAAATGTAATTTATTTAAAAAAATTTGTTTTTCTTTACTCACCTCCGATTGTCAGCTCCTGTGTCGATCCGATGACAGATGCCAGTGATCACTGGCCAGAGGGGAGGGAGGGTCAGGGGATCAGATCATCCTCTACCCCTCTACTTCTCTGCCAGGGCATCTGACAGCTGAGCCGCGGGGAGCCAGGACGACACCCGTCGGGTGACATCGTCAAGATGGCGGCGCCCATCGAGAAGCAGGGGGAGAGGGCATGTTGAGCTCTCTCCTGAAGACTGAGAAGCCTGAGGGGGTGATCTAAGCCCCCCCCCAAAGAAGAGAAGAGCCCGTGGGATCGATTGCAGACGCAGGTGAGTAAATGTCATTTTCTTTTAAACAGGAATTGCCAGCTGCTGAAGCGGGGGGGGGGCCCTATTCCAGGCACTCCCCTGCAGCCGGAGGAGCCCAGGGTGGGGGATCGGAGGCCCCCAGGATGAAGATGAGACCCGGCCGGATCGAACGAGGGGTCAGGTAAGTGTTTTTTTTTACACAGTTTTTACTGTAGCAGGGAGGAAAGTCGGGCACATAGATTCTACGTGCTTGGCACTTAAAGGAGTGGAAGCGAGCATGTAGAATCTACGTGCTTGGCACTGAAAGGGTTAAGAACGGCTAGCACCAGGTAGTACTTTGTAGCGGCAGGCAGCGTCTGGTGAACACTGGCCGCTGTACGGGAAACCACATTTAAGAAAGCGAATCTGGTGAGCGACTCTAACAGCGTCAGGTAGCGGCACATGTGTAACTAGAGGCAGCTCAGCGTATAGCGCCGGCGCTCTAAATACAAGCGTGCCACATATTACCTTTCACTCAGTGTTGCTCTCTCATACATTTCAACGGGCTTTCATTTGTTTGTGTTTAACCCTTTAAGTGCCAGCCTACCTGGAGTTTTTGTCACCCTTTGTTGCCAGACCATTTTGCACTATTTTGCGCTCCCCGTGTTCAAATGTGATTTTTGAAGGGATTTCCCAGGAAAATTATATATTGTTTTTTTCAGCAGAGTCTGAGCTTTAACATGAAATATCTTGTTTGTAATTTTTTAGGTGTATTCTTATTATTTTTGGGTGAAATATGTGCAAAAAAAACTATTTGTTTACTATTTGTAGTGTTTTTTTGTAATAAAAAAGGTAAGTTTGTCAATAAAATCTTATTGCGTGTGAAATCCCAATTTCTCCCGGTTACAGCGGTACCACATATGTATTGGTAGACACCCTTTCCTGTCCAGGAGACTCCCCCAAACCGAAACAACGCTTTAGGAGATTTTCAGAAAAAATACAACTGTGATACGCGCTAAGCGCGCCTTGCAGTTTTTCCAGAAAAACAACCCTTTACATTCAAAATACCCCAAACAAACTATATATTCTCTGGAAGTGCACACCTCAAGCTTTCTAGGTGTACCAGGTTTTTTGATGTGGCCACAGTTTTCTGGAAGTAATCCCTCAATGTATTCTTTGGTTGCAAAGAGTTTCCCTAAAAAAAGGATAAAAAAGCAGAATCAAAGCCACATTTTCCTAAAAAAACTATATACAAACAAGAAAACACAAGTTTAATCTGAAAAAGCAACATCCCTCCAACAGAACGATACCCAACATGCATAGCTACTGTCAATGGAAGAGTTGCCAAACACCTCAAAGTAAAGCATGTGCGTAACGGTCATTTTACTTGAAAACTTCAGCTCTGCAGACAAAGTACGCACCTTGCGATTTTTCAACCAAAACAACCCTTTACATTTGGAATATCCCCCATAAACCATATATTCCCTGAAAGTACACATGTTAAGCTTTCTAAGTGTACCCAGCTTGTTGTAGTGGGCTCATCTTTCTGGAATTAATCCCTCAAATAATTCTTTGGTTGCACAGGGTTTCCCTACAAAATGTATAAAAAAGCTGAATAAAAAACACCTTTTCCTAAAATATAAATATGCAAACAAGAAAAAACAAGCTAAGTCTGAAAGCGCAAGGTCCCCCGGACAGAACAATACCCAACATGTATAGCTACTTTTAACCCTTTTAATTGCCAGCCTACTTGAGATTTTGTCACCCTTTGTTGACAGGTCATTTTTCCCCATTTTGTGCCATGTTTTGAGACATTTTTGCTGGAATTTTCAGGAAAAGTATATATATTTTTTTGGCAGCAGAGTTTAGGCTTTAACATGAAATGTCTTGTTTTAAATTTTATTCTGTTTTTTACAATTCAAATGAATAAAGGGGGTGGGAGTAGCTCAATCACTATTATTTGTACAAAATTATTATTATTATTCAGGGCCTGGGAACTAATTTACCGCCCAGTTTAACCCTCTCATCAACTAAATATCAAGCAACAAACATGTCTAGCTGTGTGGAAAGACAGAGATTTGGTTGCATATATCTGCAGATACATGTGGAAGCCACACCGCCCCGACAAGGCACTCTGCATTTAGTGTGGTCCCTACTCTTAATTTTGAGTCCCCAACATTGGGACATGCAATGCAGACAAATATTTGAGAGCTCACCTGGGAAGCTGCCAGCCTCCCTTTAGAACACTTCACAGGGAGAAATCCATATTGACTGAATGTCACGCTCGGGGTAACTCCAGCCCTCTTAATAAGCTCACAACCCCCAATCTCCACAGCCAGCTTCACCTGTAGGAGCCCCCGCTTGCCGGGACGCAAGATACGCCTACCCGGGATCGGTTGCCCCCAGGACTTAATGGCTCAAAGGATGTAAGCTTATATGTGGGAGGACTGGAGAACCAATAGCAAGAGCGTGAGTGACGGAAGTCCAGAGACAGGCAATAGGTCGATAACGGGAAGGCAGAGATCGTAGCGGCACCAGGGGTCAGGCAAGACGTAGTCGGGGTTCAGGCAGAGGTCAGCAACTGGGGATCAGGATCTAGAAGCGTCAGTTCAGGCAAAGGTCGGCAACAAGGATTCAGGATCGAGAGGCGTCAATTCAGGCAGAGGTCGGCAACAAGGATTCAGGATCGAGGATGGTCGTACAATCAAATCGGCAACAGGCTAGACTTCACAGGAGTAGGTAACACAGGGTTCTGAGCGCTATCACAGGCAATTCACAACTGAGAGGGAATTGCCTTTATAGGAACAGGTCTGAGGGAAGCAGTGTACTGATTGGAGCACATAGGATTCCAAGGGTAATTGGCTGCAGAGAAGAAGAGGGCGAAGCCCTCAATCCCCTAGGATTCATTAACCCTTTACTTGATCCTCCGGCGGGTGCGCGCAGCACAGCGCCGCCGGAGGGCATAACAGACACGTGCTCGCGGCCGCGCGTGAGCACGTCTCCTGGAGGAGGAAGCGGGGGGCGTGGCTGAGCTGGGCGCCGCTCGAGCCGACGCTGCTCGAGCCGACGCCGCTCGGCGCGGCCGCCGCACAGTGACAGCTGCAGCTGGCCGCCTGGAGACGTCGCTGGAACGGGGACCAGGTAAGCGGTTCCTGACACTACCCCCCCCCTCACGAGGGGCCTCCGGACCCTCACCCGGTTTCCCTGGATTGTCACGATGGAACCTTCTTACAAGAGCCTTGGCATGAACATTCCTCGCTGCCACCCAGCATCTTTCCTCCGGACCATAGCCAACCCAATCCACCAAATACTGTAAAGAATTACGCACTTTACGTGAATCCAAGATCTTATTCACTTCGTACTCGGGCTCATTATTAAGAAGAATTGGTGCAGGACCAGCAAGAGGAGCATTCTTCGCCGGTTTTAACAGTGAAACGTGAAAGGAATTAGGTATTTTCATAGTTGGCGGGAGTTGAACTTTAAAAGACACATTATTCAACTTCTTGACGATTGGAAAAGGACCAATAAATTTTGGACCTAATTTGCTAGATGGCTGACGGAGCGCAATATTTTTAGTGGAGACCCAAACTAGATCGCCTACTCGAAGAGTAGGTTCCTGTGATCTGCGGCGGTCGGCAAATTTCTTATACCTCAAACCAGTGGTCTTAAGAATCTCCTGAACGTGTGTCCAGATATTCTTCCGTTCTTGAAGCCACTCCTCCAACGCCGGCAGATTGGAAGGTGACCCTGAAAGGGAAGAAGCTCTAGGATTTTTCCCTAAGTTACAATAAAAAGGAGATACCTTGGTACTCTCACTAGGCGCGTTATTGTAAGCAAACTCGGCGAAATCAATAAATTCCGCCCATTGTTCTTGGGCATCAGAAACATAACACCTTAAGTATTGTTCCAAAGTTTGATTAGTTCTTTCCGTCTGCCCATTAGTCTGGGGATGGTAGGCAGAAGAAAGAGAGATCTGTATTCCCAACCGCGAACAGAAGTGTTTCCAAAAACGGGAAGTAAATTGAACACCCCGATCAGAGACTATATTGGACGGAATACCATGAATACGAAAAATATGCGAAGTAAACAGCCGCGAAAGCTCAGGTGCAGAAGGAAGTTTGGCCAAAGGAACGAAATGTGCCATCTTACTGAAAGGATCTACGACCACCCAAATGACAGTATTACCATGTGAGAGAGGCAAATCTACAATAAAATCCATAGAAATATGGGTCCATGGCTCAGCAGGAATTTCAAGAGGAACCAAACTGCCACTAGGAGCCTTGTGAACTCCTTTACTTCGAGCACAAATAGCACAAGCGTCGATAAAGGCAGTGATATCGCGTCTCATGGTAGGCCACCATACATGACGACGGGCAAGCATAAACGTCTTACGGTTACCCAAATGACCAGCAGTCTTGGCATCGTGAAATTCGCGAATTACAGGTGCAGGTGCGGCGGAACAAACTGGCACCCCAAGGGTACATCACTAGGAGATTCATCTTGAAACGGCGCCAAGGTATTGGAGAGATCAGGAAGTAACGCCCCCACCACACAACCTGTGGGTAAAATTGGTTCACCAGAATCACCCCGATCCTTACATTCACCGAACATGCGAGATAGAGCATCAGCTTTAGTATTTTTTACACCCGGCTTGAAAGTAATAATAAAATTGAAGCGCGAGAAGAATAATGCCCAACGTGCCTGACGAGAGTTCAGCCTCTTGGCAGAACCTATGTATTCGAGATTTTTATGATCGGTATACACAGTTATAGGATGTAATGAACCCTCCAACCAGTGTCGCCATTCATCAAATGCCAGTTTAATAGCTAATAGTTCCCTATTGCCAACATCATAATTTTGTTCCGCGGTACTGAATTTACGCGAAAAATAAGCGCATGGATGGAGACGCTCAGGGTTACCAGAATATTGCGACAAAACTGCACCCACTCCCAGCTCAGAAGCATCCACTTCAATAATAAAAGCTTTATGAATATCTGGATGCACTAAGACAGGTGCCGAAGTAAAGGCCCGTTTCAAGGTTAGAAAGGCCTCACAGGCAGAGGGGGACCAGTTAGCAGTAAAAGCCCCCTTGCGGGTAAGGTTGGTAAGGGGTGCAACAACATGGGAAAAGCCTTTTATGAAACGCCGATAAAAATTTGCAAAACCTAGAAAACGTTGCAATTCCTTTAAAGTTTTGGGTTGGACCCAATCCTGAACTGCTGAAACCTTCCCCGCGTCCATCTCCAAACCCTGGTTGGTAATAACATACCCTAGGAAGGGAACTGTAGTGACTTCAAACACACACTTAGACAGTTTAGCAAATAAGTTGTTCTCTCTTAATTTTTGTAGCACCAACTTAACATGGTGTCTGTGCTCCGGTAAAGAATTAGAAAAAATTAGAATATCATCCAAGTAGATGACTACAAATCTACCGAGATATTCCCTGAATATATCATTAACAAAATCTTGGAAAACGGCTGGCGCATTACAAAGACCGAAGGGCATGACCAGGTACTCATAGTGCCCATCCTTCACATTAAATGCAGTTTTCCACTCGTCCCCCTGTCGGATGCGAATCAGATTGTAAGCCCCTCTCAAATCCAATTTGGAGAAAATTCGAGCTCCTGTGACTTGATTGAACAGATCCCCAATCAAGGGTAAGGGGTATCGGTTTTTTACAGTGATCTTATTCAAGGCTCGATAATCTATGCACGGTCTCAAGCCACCATCTTTTTTCTCTACAAAAAAGAACCCGGCCCCAGCAGGCGAGGTAGAGGGACGGATAAATCCTTTCCTAAGATTTTCGGTAATATACTCCCTCATTGCTTGCTCCTCGGGCAGGGTAAGGTTATAGATCTTTCCCCTCGGGGGAATAGTGCCAGGCAGCAAGTCAATGGGGCAGTCATAGGACCGATGTGGAGGAAGAGTATCAGCAGAGCGTTCAGAGAATACATCAATCCAATCAGCGTATGGCTGAGGTAATTCCTGTGGTAAGACTTGAACGCTTCTGAGGCCTGTATTAAAACAGTGACCTTTACAGTGGTCACTCCACTTGACCAACTCCCCAGCCCGCCAATCTAACACCGGGTTATGGAGTTGCAACCAGGGGTATCCCAAAACCACCGGAGTTTCCGGACAATCAAAAATAAAGAATTCTAAGAATTCAGAGTGAGAAGAGCCGACAATTAGTCTGAGAGGTGGGGTCTTGGTATTTATAGGACCTCCCTGGATTGCCTTTCCATTGATAGCTAAAACTTGTAGGGATCTTTCAAGAGGAACTACAGGGATCCCTAAGGTGGAGATCATGCTCCTGTCCAAAAAGTTTCCAGCCGCACCACTGTCTATGAAGGCGGAAACTGTCTGCTTAGAGGACCCCCAAAACAAATCAATAGGTACAAGCATCTTATTCTGGCGAGAGTTACAAACTGACTCACCCAGATCAGTACTCTCTACCTGGTCTGGGTGCGGAAGTTTTCCGCCGGTTTCCCCTTGTTTGGACAGGACCCTGCAAAATGACCAGAATTCCCGCAATACAGGCATAACCCCTCGGATCGCCTACGCTGTTTCTCCTCTTGGGATAAGCGGGTTCTCCCTAATTGCATAGGTTCTTCCTGGGAAGATGATGAGGTATTTTCTCCACGGGGAACCGGGGATCTATGACTCTGGACTGGTCTAAAGGACGTGGGAGCCCCGACTCTCTCCCTGGCCCTTTCTCTAAGACGTCGGTCTATTTTAATGGAGACCTGCATTAATTGATCTAGGTCCGCTGGCGGGGGAAAATTGACTAAGGCATCCTTGATGCTATCCGACAGTCCCACCCTGAACTGACTACACAAAGCTGGATCGTTCCACCTAGCTTCGATAGCCCAGCGGCGGAATTCAGCACAGTAGTCTTCAGCCGAATTCCGTCCTTGTTTTAAGGCCCGAAGCCTATTCTCTGCGGTAGACTGTATATCTGGATCGGCGTATAAAACGCCCATAGCATTGAAGAAGGCAGTCACTGATTGTAGAGCAATGTCATGGGACGGTAAACTAAAGGCCCAGGACTGTGGGTCTCCTTGAAGCAAGGAAATGACTAGGCCTACTCGTTGGACCTCTGTGCCAGAGGAGATAGGTCTTAACTTAAAATATAGTTCGCAGGCATTCTTGAAATTGGAAAATTTTGCTCGTTCTCCCAAAAATTTCTCAGGCAGTGGAATCTTAGGTTCGGAGAAATGAGGTGGTACAGAGGAAGTTGGCACTTGACGAGATTCCTGAGTGGCCACTCTTTGAGCGAGTTGGTTGATCGCTGTGGCCATAGCTTGTACCTGCTGTACCAGGTCATCCATTTTTGGGCCTGTGATAATGTCACGCTCGGGGTAACTCCAGCCCTCTTAATAAGCTCACAACCCCCAATCTCCACAGCCAGCTTCACCTGTAGGAGCCCCCGCTTGCCGGGACGCAAGATACGCCTACCCGGGATCGGTTGCCCCCAGGACTTAATGGCTCAAAGGATGTAAGCTTATATGTGGGAGGACTGGAGAACCAATAGCAAGAGCGTGAGTGACGGAAGTCCAGAGACAGGCAATAGGTCGATAACGGGAAGGCAGAGATCGTAGCGGCACCAGGGGTCAGGCAAGACGTAGTCTTGGTTCAGGCAGAGGTCAGCAACTGGGGATCAGGATCTAGAAGCGTCAGTTCAGGCAAAGGTCGGCAACAAGGATTCAGGATCGAGAGGCGTCAATTCAGGCAGAGGTCGGCAACAAGGATTCAGGATCGAGAATGGTCGTACAATCAAATCGGCAACAGGCTAGACTTCACAGGAGTAGGTAACACAGGGTTCTGAGCGCTATCACAGGCAATTCACAACTGAGAGGGAATTGCCTTTATAGGAACAGGTCTGAGGGAAGCAGTGTACTGATTGGAGCACATAGGATTCCAAGGGTAATTGGCTGCAGAGAAGAAGAGGGCGAAGCCCTCAATCCCCTAGGATTCATTAACCCTTTACTTGATCCTCCGGCGGGTGCGCGCAGCACAGC
Source organism: Gastrophryne carolinensis (assembly GCA_027917425.1). NCBI lineage: Eukaryota > Metazoa > Chordata > Amphibia > Anura > Microhylidae > Gastrophryne > Gastrophryne carolinensis. Next base: position 223,969,471 of record CM051234.1, read on the forward strand.
GCCGCCGGAGGGCATAACAGACACGTGCTCGCGGCCGCGCGTGAGCACGTCTCCTGGAGGAGGAAGCGGGGGGCGTGGCTGAGCTGGGCGCCGCTCGAGCCGACGCTGCTCGAGCCGACGCCGCTCGGCGCGGCCGCCGCACAGTGACAGCTGCAGCTGGCCGCCTGGAGACGTCGCTGGAACGGGGACCAGGTAAGCGGTTCCTGACACTGAATTCCTCCCTGCTTGTGCTCAATTCAAATGAATAAAGAGGGGTGGGAGTAGCTCAATCACTTTTATTTGTACAAAATAATTATTATTATTCAGGGCCTGGGAACTAATTTACCGCCCAGTTTAACCCTCTCATCAACTAAATGTTTTTTACAATATTATTATTAAGTAAAAAAAAAAAAATTTTTTTTTTTAGAAAATTGCCTCCTTTTATTTTAAATAAAAAATGTATTTTATTAAAGAAAACCATATTGCATGTGAAAGCCCCATTTTACTGATTAGAACGGTACCACATATTTATCGGTAGCCCCCCGTTCCTGCCCAGGAGACCCCCCAAAAGGAAACAAGTAATTTTTTATATTTACAAATAAAATACAACTACCATCCACACTACAAAGGGTTAAATCGAGAAAAAAAATGACATAGGGACACCATTTTTTGGGGGTCCCCCTTACCCGAAGTAACCAGCCCAGGACCAGCTATGCAGGGCTTGTAGGAACAGGGCGCAGAGGCCAGCTATTGTGGCCGCTGGCCCTGCAGGCTACAAGCCCGCATAGACCATGGCCACGGGCTCTTCTGTCCCCCCCTGGCCTTTGGGGAGGCAGGTAATGGGGGTGCAGGGGGTTAATGGCAAGTCACCCACTAGCCGCAGGTGACTTGCCATCCCCCAGCCTTGTGAACTGGTATAGGGGGTCTCATGGACCCCTTACCAGTTCACAAGGGGTTAAATGTAAAAAAAACACACCACACAGAGAAAAAATATTATTATTATTTTTTTTAATACTTACCTCCCATCCATTCTGGAGCACTCTGTCCCTCGGCAATCACTGGCTTCTGCTCACCTGCTGGAAGCTTTTTATAGCTGCTGGGTGACAGAACATAATGGGTTAATTAAAAAAAAAATCGACATAAGGTCCCCCCTCCCAGGTTTCCTAGGTTGATGGGAGGGAGGTTCTTGGCATTTAAAGAGTTAAATTGCATTTTGGGCAATTACATTTTTTTTTTTGCTCAAATCATTGTGTGACTGTGTTATTGTCCCAGTGTTTAAAAAAAGGCATTCCATGTGTTTTCGCTTTGTTACTGGTATATATGTGTTCAAAAACAGACTTTAATCACATGCCAGACTTTAATCTATGCTAGAGTGCCCAGCTTTAGAGTGCAGACGCTGTGTGTGTAGTTTTTACTTAAATATGGTGTGGAGACGCACTGAGCTGGATCTACCTATTGCTCTCTGCCACGTTACACTGTTGTTAGAGCGCCCAACACACATCATATTCATCAATGGCAGCCAGGTTACTACAGCAATGGCAACGCTAGGTTACAGTGCCCGATACCCGCTTACAGCATCTACTAGCGGTCGCTCTAAGCGCCACTATACAGACGCTCATCTGGCAATACGTGGCGCAAGTAGCGAATCAGCCTCTAGTTGAGATTAAACTGTAAATAGGTCTTATTTTGGGGGGTGTGGCTTCTATTTCAAGCATGGGCTAAAATACTGAAAAGTCATAACAGGGCTTATTTTGGCATGGGTCTTATTTTCGGAGAAACACAGTACATTTCCGACATTTCAAAGTGTAGCACATTGCTTTGTAAGATTTTTTTTCTGCAAATAAAAGATGAACTGGATTTTTTATTTACCAACTATTTTCTTTTTTGTCACTTATGTTGTTTTTACATTTCAGCACAGTTTTAATTTAATTGTAGTTGCCTCTGCTATCTTCTTTCAAAGGCTGTCATTAGGATGCTTCACTACGCTTGGAATCTTTGGATGATGGAAACTGTATTGCTGAAAAATTATTTGGAGGAAAGCCCGAGCTCTGTCCTTACCATATGAGTAATCATCTTCTTTTAAGCATCCCAGAGCACCAGCTTTAAAGCGGCGAAATAAAGCTAACAACTGTATAGATCTAAACTCTCAGCTAGAAAAAGGAACACGCTTCACAAGAAAAACAACAATAAATTAGATGTAAATACTGACCCAGAATTATAGAAAGTGTCTCTATATGCTTTTGTATAAACAACCCAATTGTTCTGGCATTAAAACAGAATGTAATAATTCAATGAACACCTTAGCAGTTAATTATATGGGTAATTTAAACATATTTATGAAGCTTAAAACTACTTGTGTTTTACTCTGTATACGTCCTTGACATTTTTATTGATTATCAAATTAATTGTTTCCTAGGTTGATGATAATTACTGATACTAGCTAGCGGACACTAGACAGATAATACTATCTGGATAAATACAACAGGTTTGCAAAACCACATTTGGAAATGTTTTCTCCTTCATGATTGCAGTCAGGATATGCAGCGTTGTTGGTTTATTGTGTAAGAAGAAGGATCAGTGTCCTGCCAGCGGCATGGCTAGGTTTCTTTCTTTTCTATGTTTATACATTAATAAGAGTTCTTTTTTATGAACCTTGCTGGTAATGCTGGACACAACAAACAGAAAGCAGTGTATTGGTATAGTGATATAGTTGGCTTAACTCTGCTGAAAATAATACTAAATAAAAAGGACAAAAAGCAGTATTTCGCCAAGTGGATAGGTTTCATTATCAACATGAAAAGCAACAAGGGGTGGTTACTGAAATTAAAATTAGTTTTTTAAGTGAGTGCACAAGAACACTGGATATTTAAGCCCCTGTGCAGGTAGAAAAAAAACGGACTCTAGATACCTACCTCCTGCCCCCTGCAGCAGCCGATAGGGTCTCCAGTTATTAGAAACTTGCCGGTTTCTGGGAACAGGTCTTGAAAAAACAGCAAAGACCAGCACTCCAATAATAATTCCAAGTAATATTTTGGCAAAGAAGGATAATATTGCAAAAATGCGTTGCTAATACAATCCAACGTTTCGGGGCAGTCTGTGCCCCTTTGTCAGGGACATAACAAGCAAGCAAAATAGGCCATCCAGCAAGGGTTAAATATCTGTTGCCCGAACATCTCTTCTGACCGGGAATAACCCAAAGCAAAGCATGCCTGCCTATGTCAATGGGGACGACTACCTGATATCATCTGTTGCCAAGTAGGACTTTGGGCTCGGCTGGGTAGAGATGTCCTCCTCTGACACAGGCAGTTGGAAAGTGTTCTGGGCTGCTTAACAACCCAGCCACCGCAATAGATGGTAGCGACATGGTGAGCGCTTGTTATTATGACAAGTGCCACCATAGGGGACACAGTTATTACCCCGAAATGTTGGATTGTATGAACAACGCACTTTTGTAATATTATGTTTCTTTGCCAATATATTACTTGGAATTATTATAGGAGTGCTGGCTTTTTCGTTTTTTTTCTGGATTCTGTGGAACTACGGCTTGGTAAGAATGCTCCTGTGACCATGATGAAAACGGGTCCTGTGGCATCCCCACATATCCACACAAGAGTCTGGCGTGCAAATGTCTACTCTGGCCTCCTGTCTCAGTAAATAGAGCAAAATGCTGTAGACACTGACAGGGCGGGCGTCAGAGACTCATCCAACAGTTGTGAATATTGTGAATGCTGTTCCTGAAAGAGCGCCTGAAAGTTGCTGATTTCCAAATGGGGCAAATTCTATAGAACCTTTACCTTCTGTCCCATGGGGAGTATGCCTGTTTTTGTCTGGACAGTCCTTTGGATATAAGTTTGGATATACATTTTTTTAAGACATGGGTTTTTATTTTTTGCAATGCAAAGTGAAATTTTCTTTTGGAAAGCCTTAAAGTGAATGAGCACCCAATAAAAATAAATGAATTTAACTTTTGTCCCCTGCAGCTGATTGGTCTGGCGATCAGTAAACTCACCTGATTGCTGGATCACAGCCCTCACTGCAGCCTGCATTGTCCAGGGCCCGAACATGGGGTTGGGACTGATGGCATTTTGTGCTCAGATTCCATCATCATTTAGTCACAGGAGCGCTACCATGCCCCTCCATTAATAGCAACTGAGGTAGTGTGCCGAGGCCTAACACACCCCCTCCATTATAGTGAATGGAGTGGTCACATCCCTATGACAGATGGCAGGGAGCACGAGCCAGACACAAAAGCACCAGTCAATGAAGTTTGGAAGTGGGGTGGTGTGAGCTCAGGTTCAGCGATCAGGTGAGTTTCTGATCGCCAAACTCAGATCAATCAGCTACAGGGGACAAAAGGTGAGTACCCTTTGGTTTTTTTAATTCAGTAGTTAATCACATGAAACAGGTTTCATCATTAAAGTGCATGTCAGTGCAAACAAATTACCTCCTGTGGGATAGATTCCTGACAGACTAAATGTTTCTTGTTCTTGGCTAATGCTGAAAGTTGGGTCACTGACTTTGGCCCCCAATCTTCCTTCATTTAAAGCAGGGATGCTTCATGAATATGTTTATCAGGCTGTGACATTCAAACCACCCCCCACCCCACCCCACCCTCCGGGAGCATGCTGTCAGCATCAGATTTGGAACATTCAGCTTTTTAGATGTTAGTCTGCATAAGGTAATTTTTTTTTTACTTCTTGTTCTGTAGTCAGTTAAGCACTTGTCAACCCATGACTGGCGCTGTAACATTGGTGAATCCTCACTCAAAAACACGCCAACCTTATTTATGCACATGCTATGCACATACTATTTGTCTGTCTGTTAAAAGGATTGTCCAGGCAAAAATAAAAACCAGCTATACTGACCTTTTGTTCAGCACATCTCCTAAGGCGCTATCAGTGACCACACTGCTGAGACGCCTGGAGGCAGCCAGCACTCAAATTGTGCTCACTTCCAGCCAGTGGCTGGGCGCAGTGCTGGCCTTGTATAAGTCAAAGCGCTAGCAACCCCTAGCATTAGCTGGGAGAGCTAAAAATACAGCACACTTAACACGGAAAAGGGATTACAGGGCAACAGTGCCTATTGAAATCCTCTATTTTTATTATTTAGGGTCAGGGCAGCATTTTTTTTTTTAACGAGAAATGCAATGGGGACACTTGAAATACATGACAGAGCTTTTTCATGGCCCAAATCACAAGTTTGCAGAGCAACAGAAAAGTGCCTAAAGTGAAAACAAAACAATCCCAAACAGCCCAGAGATCCTGTGACACATGCACCAAAAAAAAAAAGAAAATTAAAAAAATTAAATAAAAAAATAATTACGACCATCCCAGCCCATTGAAATCTACGGGATAAGGCAGGGTGAGCACCTGGTCTTATCTGACACTGTATGAAACTCAGAGCCGCCACTCATCCCATCGCCGGCACTGTTGATAGATGGGACAGTACCTGGAACTATTAGTGGTGCTCTGGATTTTTGACTTGATAACTACACCTTTTGCACTGGGACCTGACATTCACCTGACATTTATCTGGCATTATGTTGCACTACATGACGCTAACAACCCCCTTTATGTATTTTCAGAAAGCATTATTCTTTACAAAATCATTAGTAAGTTTTCTCCACAGTTTAAACTTTTTTTCACATTTTGGACCTTGCATGCAAGATCATGAATAGCTGCTGAAATGATTTCAGAAGTCTACATGATACATTTATTGACTGTAAGAAACCCTTATCAAAAAGTAAGCTTCCAAAATGTCAAGGGACACTGCAACCCTGAATTATTATTACAGATTTGTTCATTTTCTAATATTATTTCTATGTAAATGTGCTGAGTGTCGTTTGGGAGCGAACAGCATGGACCCTCTACAGCAACATAACAATTATTTATCTATATCCACTCCAAACTGCAATATGACAATATTTTGTGATAGAAGCTTAAACTAATATGCAGAGTCACCTCTGCAAGTACTGGGGAATATTAAAGATTGTATCAGGCCAAGAGCTTTTCATCATAGTATTGAAGCACAGGCCGAATGGGAGGCTAATCCCTATGGTGGATCATGCGATATTGTCATTGCTATACTAAACATCTGTCTCTGAGCTGAGCTTGCTGAGAGTAATTACTGCTAAAATAAAGTCAGTTTTTAAGTCTGTACAATTAATTCCCCTTAAAAAGAGAAGTAAGAAGTGTGATGCTTTAATACAGCTTAAGCATATAAATTATTTGCTTCTATTCTTTTCATATTGTTTCCCAAGTGCACGGTAAAAAGGATTTAAAATTAATTTGATTAGTTCAGTGTATAGAAAAATATGAAACAGACACATCTAATATCACAAAGCAAAATTGGATTTACAAACCAGTCATCAATTTCTACAACATAATTTGAAATATTGTAGAGTAAATTAATTAATGGCTTATCATGTTTCTGTACTTAAACTGAAACAGGTGAGGAAGACTACTGTTTTGGCCAAAAAGGGCCATCCAATTACAGCAAGAGGATCGTAGAAATAAGACATGCAGCTTTAGCATGGCATACAGTAAGTAATATGGTCTGCAGGGAGGATCATTTTAAGGTAAATATATGAAGCAGGTATACCCACCCAATACCAATGTCAGCACCCACTTACCTGCGCCCCGTTCCGGTCGCGCTCCCCGTACCGCCGCGCGGCTTCCTGGTCGGCGGCCGCGGCGGCCAGCGGCCTTCCTTCCTCCTGGCGCGCGCGCGCCTGGTCCTTCTTTGGCCGGCGTCCCCGGCTCCGGCGCTCGTGCTCGCGCACACGCGCGAGCACGTTGTGGTTATGCCCTCCGGCGCCGCTGTTCTCAGCGCGGCCGCCGGAGGAGAACTAATTAAAGGTACAGGTGTGGGTGGGGGGAATGTTTTACTTGTCACTGGCCAATCTCATCAGCACGTCATTCCCTCACTGCTTCCCTCCTATCAGCCCTCTCTGACTCCTGGGCGGGTCGCCCTGTTCCGTCCTATCAGTTATCAGATCCTAGTTGCACCAATCATTAGAATCGTTCCCCTAGCCCAATCATACCTAGTTCCTTTATAACCACCTTCTGCCAGTTGCTGGTTGCCTGTTATAGTGCCTAGATCCTAGTATTTGCTTATCCCTGATTTTTGATCCTGATTCCTGTTGCCGACCCTCGCTTGTTTGAACACCCTCGATCTCCACTCCTGTTGCCGACCCTCGCTTGTTTGACCATCCTCGATCTCCACTCCTGTTGCCGACCCTTGCCTGCCTTGACCATCCTCGATCTCCACTCCTGTTGCCGACCCTTGCCTGCCTTGACCATCCTCGATCTCCACTCCTGTTGCCGACCCTCGCTTGTTTGACCATCTTTCCACTCCTGTTGCCGACCCTTGCCTGCCTTGACCATCCTCGATCTCCACTCCTGTTGCCGACCCTTGCCTGCCTTGACCATCCTCGATCTCCACTCCTGTTGCCGACCCTTGCTTGCCTTGACCATCCTTGATCTCCTGTTGCCGACCCTTGCCTGTCTGTTGGACTTCCACCTTACGCTCACATACCGGCTACCCGATTCCACTTCCAGCCGCGGGCTCTCCAGTTCTCTGTACCGTAAGACCTCATCCTTTGAGCCATAAAGTCCTGGGGGCAACCGATCCCGAGCAGGCGTGTTCTGCGTCTCGGCAAGCGGGGGCTCCTATAGGTGAAGCTGGCTGCGGAGATTGGGGGTTGAGGTCCTTACCAAGAGAGCTGGAGTTGTCCAAGTGGTAAATTGAGGTTCCGGGAGCGTGACATTATAACAGGCCCCAAAAATATCAATATGGAAGACCTGGTACAGCAAGTTCAGGCGATGGCCACCGCTATCAATCAACTTGCCCAGAGGGTGGCCAATCAAGAAACCCGCCAGACTTCAACACCCGCTGTATCACCTCATATTCCTGAGCCTAAGGTTCCTTTACCTGAAAAATTCTTTGGAGACCGGGCCGGCTTTTCGAATTTCAAGAATTCGTGTGAACTCTACTTTAGGCTGCGGCCTTTATCTTCTGGCACAGAAACCCAACGGGTGGGTTTAATTATCTCTTTGCTACAAGGAGATCCCCAGTCATGGGCTTTCAGCTTGCTCCCTGAAGATCCTGCTTTACACTCCGTGACATCCTTTTTTTCAGCTATGGGAGTGTTGTATGCGGATCCAGATCGTCAGTCCACGGCGGAAAACAGGCTTCGGCCCTGAAGCAGGGTCGGAATTCCGCCGAGGACTACAGCACTGAGTTCCGGCACTGGGCAGTAGAATCTACCTGGAACGATCCAGCCCTATGCAGCCAATTCCGTATGGGGCTGTCTGAAAATATTAAAGATGCCCTGGTCAACTTTCCCACTCCAAAAGATTTGGACCAGCTTATGCAGGTCTCCATCAGGATCGATAGACGTCTTAGGGAGAGAGCCAGGGAAAGGGTTAGGGTTACTACTCCCTTTAGACCTTCACAAACTCCCAGTCCTTCAACTCCTGGTGGGGGAAACTCCTCCTCCCCCTCTCAAGAGGAGCCAATGCAGGTTGGCAGAGCCCGTCTTTCTCAGGACGAGAAACAACGAAGACGGTCTTTGGGTCTTTGTCTCTATTGTGGGTCCCCGGGGCATTTTGCCAGGTCTTGTCCTAATAAGGGATATCCGGCGGGAAACTTTCTCGCCTAGGTCAGGAAGAGGGTGCTGACCTAGGTGGATGGAAGCATTACTCTCACCATGATAAGATGTTAATCCCTACAGAGCTTTTCTGGGGTCTTTCCAAACAGGCAGTATCTGCTTTTGTCGATAGTGGAGCTGCAGGTAACTTCCTGGATCGAAACATAGTCTCCATCCTGGGAGTTCCACTGGTACCTCTTGAAAAGTCTCTCCAGGTGTTGGCAATAAATGGGAAGGCTATCCAGGGAGGACCGGTCAGTCACAAGACCCCTCCTCTCAAACTAGTGGTGGGCTCATCCCATTCTGAACTTATAGAATTTCTGGTGTTTGATTGTCCAGAAACACCAGTAGTTTTGGGATACCCATGGCTAAAGCTCCATAACCCCATATTTAACTGGCACTCTGGTGACCTGGTGAAATGGAGTAATTACTGCAAGGCACATTGCTTCTCCACTATCCTTAGGAGTGTTCAGATTTTGCCCCAGGAATTACCTCTGCCTTATTCTGATTGGGCAGATGTCTTTTCTGAGCGATCCGCTGATAAACTTCCCCCACACAGATCCTATGATTGTCCCATCGACTTACTTCCGGGAACTATTCCTCCTAGGGGGAAAATTTATAATCTGAATCGGGCAGAAGAGCAGGCTATGAAGGAATATATTTCGGAAAATCTGAGTAAAGGCTTTATCCGCCCGTCAACCTCACCGGCGGGTGCCGGCTTCTTTTTTGTTGAGAAGAAGGATGGGGGTTTAAGGCCTTGCATAGATTATAGAGCATTGAATAAGATCACCGTTAAAAATCGTTATCCTCTTCCCTTAATAGGTGATTTATTCAATCAGGTGGTGGGGGCTCGGATTTTTTCTAAACTAGATCTAAAGGGGGCCTACAATCTAATCCGCATACGACAAGGGGATGAATGGAAGACGGCTTTCAATGTTAAAGATGGTCATTATGAATATTTAGTCATGCCTTTCGGCCTTTGCAATGCTCCTGCGGTCTTTCAAGATTTTGTTAATGACGTGTTTCGTGACTATTTGGGTATCTTCGTAGTGGTTTATTTGGATGACATCCTCATTTTCTCCAAGAACCTTTTTGAACACAGGCAACATGTGAAACTGGTCCTTCAGAAATTGAGGGAAAATAATCTATACGCTAAAATCTCTAAATGTATGTTTGAAGTTACCTCCGTTCCCTTCTTAGGGTATATTATTTCTAGTCAGGGGTTGGAGATGGATGCGGGAAAGGTTTCAGCGGTGCGGAATTGGGTACAACCCAAATCTTTAAAAGAATTACAACGTTTTCTAGGGTTTGCTAATTTCTATCGACGTTTTATCAAGGGTTTTTCTAGTATCGTTGCTCCTCTCACCAATCTCACCCGTAAAGCCGCGTTCACTGTTAACTGGTCACCATCAGCTATTGAAGCTTTTGGTGTCTTGAAACAGGCTTTTACTTCGGCGCCAGTCTTAGTGCACCCTGATGTCAACAGACCTTTTATTGTTGAGGTTGATGCGTCTGAATTGGGTGTGGGGGCTGTTTTATCGCAATTCTCTGGATCTCCTGAACGTATGCATCCATGTGCCTATTTCTCTCGGAAATTTAATACCGCGGAACAAAATTATGACGTCGGCAATAGGGAACTATTAGCTATTAAACTGGCATTTGATGAATGGCGTCACTGGTTAGAGGGCTCTCTGCATCCTATCACTGTATATACCGATCATAAAAATCTTGAGTATATAGGCTCCGCCAAGAGATTGAATTCTCGACAGGCCCGTTGGGCATTATTTTTTTCACGTTTCAATTTTATTATTACTTTTAAGCCGGGTGTAAAAAATACTAAAGCCGATGCTCTATCGCGTATGTTCGGTGAGTGTAAAGATCGAGGAGATTCTGGTGAACCTATTTTACCTGCAGGTTGTGTGGTCGGGGCCCTACTCCCCGATCTTTCTAATGTTTTGGCGCCGTTCCAAGATGATTCACCTGTAAATGTACCAGCAGGACGTCAATTTGTGCCACCGCATTTGCGTTCCGACGTAATCCGCGAATTCCACGACGCCAAAACTGCCGGGCATCTGGGAATTCGTAAAACTTTTATTTTAGCTCGACGTCATGTATGGTGGCCTTCTATGAGACGTGATATCACTACCCTTATCGACGCATGTCCTGTTTGTGCACGAAGTAAAGGGGTACACAAGGCCCCTAGTGGGTATCTGATTCCGCTTGAGATCCCTAAAGAACCGTGGTCTCACATCTCGATGGATTTTATTGTTGATTTACCTCTCTCGCATGGGAACACTGTGATTTGGGTAGTCGTTGATAGATTTAGTAAGATGGCTCATTTTATTGCTTTACCCAAGCTACCCTCGGCTCCTGAACTTTCGCGCTTGTTCATCTCGCATATTTTTCGTCTTCATGGTATTCCAGTAAATATTGTTTCCGATCGGGGTGTGCAATTTATATCACAATTTTGGAAAAAATTTTGTTCACGTTTGGGGATTCAGGTTTCTTTATCCTCCGCGTATCATCCCCAGTCTAATGGGCAGACCGAAAGAACAAATCAGAGCCTAGAACAATATTTAAGATGTTACATCTCTGACACTCAGGAGCAGTGGTCGAAATTTATTGACTTTGCGGAGTTCGCGTATAATAATGCGCCGAGTGATAGTACCAAAATATCCCCGTTCTTCTGTAATTATGGAAAGCATCCTAAAGCTTCTTCTTTTTCTGCAGCACCTTCTGATTTTCCGGTCTTAGAAGAGTGGCTTCAGAAACGGAAAGAGGTTTGGGCATGTGTCAAGAAAAATTTAGAAACTATGCGCGTTAAATATAAAAAGTTTGCTGATCGTCACAGGTCTCAGGAACCTATCCTTCAGTGTGGAGACCTTGTTTGGGTTTCCACTAGGAATATCGCTCTCCGTCAGCCTTCTTATAAATTGGGTCCTAAATTTATTGGTCCTTATCCTATTATCAGAAAACTTAATAATGTTACCTATAAAGTACGGCTTCCTTCTACTATGAAGATCTCCGACTCATTTCATGTTTCTCTGTTGAAGCCTGCTAAAGACTCTTCTCCTGTTGGTCCTCCTCCGGTTTTAGTAGATAATGCACAAGAATATGAAGTAAACAAGATTTTGGATTCTCGTAGAGTGCGTAATACTATACAGTATTTAATTGACTGGGTTGGTTATGGTCCTGAGGAGAGATGCTGGGTTTCTTCTAGGGATGTTCACGCCAGGGCTCTGGTAAAGAAATTTCACCGTGACAATCCGGAAAAACCTGGTGAGGGTCCGGAGGCCCCTCGTGAGGGGGGGGGTAATGTCAGCACCCACTTACCTGCGCCCCGTTCCGGTCGCGCTCCCCGTACCGCCGCGCGGCTTCCTGGTCGGCGGCCGCGGCGGCCGGCGGCCTTCCTTCCTCCTGGCGCGCGCGCGCCTGGTCCTTCTTTGGCCGGCGTCCCCGGCTCCGGCGCTCGTGCTCGCGCACACGCGTGAGCACGTTGTGGTTATGCCCTCCGGCGCCGCTGTTCTCAGCGCGGCCGCCGGAGGAGAACTAATTAAAGGTACAGGTGTGGGTGGGGGGAATGTTTTACTTGTCACTGGCCAATCTCATCAGCACGTCATTCCCTCACTGCTTCCCTCCTATCAGCCCTCTCTGACTCCTGGGCGGGTCGCCCTGTTCCGTCCTATCAGTTATCAGATCCTAGTTGCACCAATCATTAGAATCGTTCCCCTAGCCCAATCATACCTAGTTCCTTTATAACCACCTTCTGCCAGTTGTTGGTTGCCTGTTATAGCGCCTAGATCCTAGTATTTGCTTATCCCTGATTTTTGATCCTGATTCCTGTTGCCGACCCTCGCTTGTTTGACCATCCTCGATCTCCACTCCTGTTGCCGACCCTCGCTTGTTTGACCATCCTCGATCTCCACTCCTGTTGCCGACCCTTGCCTGCCTTGACCATCCTCGATCTCCACTCCTGTTGCCGACCCTTGCCTGCCTTGACCATCCTCGATCTCCACTCCTGTTGCCGACCCTCGCTTGTTTGACCATCCTCGATCTCCACTCCTGTTGCCGACCCTTGCCTGCCTTGACCATCCTCGATCTCCACTCCTGTTGCCGACCCTTGCCTGCCTTGACCATCCTCGATCTCCACTCCTGTTGCCGACCCTTGCTTGCCTTGACCATCCTTGATCTCCTGTTGCCGACCCTTGCCTGTCTGTTGGACTTCCACCTTACACTCACATACCGGCTACCCGATTCCACTTCCAGCCGCGGGCTCTCCAGTTCTCTGTACCGTAAGACCTCATCCTTTGAGCCATAAAGTCCTGGGGGCAACCGATCCCGAGCAGGCGTGTTCTGCGTCTCGGCAAGCGGGGGCTCCTATAGGTGAAGCTGGCTGCGGAGATTGGGGGTTGAGGTCCTTACCAAGAGAGCTGGAGTTGTCCAAGTGGTAAATTGAGGTTCCGGGAGCGTGACAACCAAACTGTCAATACCAGAGTGCCATTGTGACCTATTCCCATCAGAGTAAAGCAACAAAAGACCCTACACCCTCTCCAAGGTTATCATATGAATCTTCAATCTATAACCCTCATTACTGCAGTCAGCCATACTCATCTTGCCCTTTTTGGGTCTCTATGACACAGTATGGTACCTCCTCCAGCAGGAGATGTCAGCTACTGCAGTGTGTTCTCCAGCTTTCAATCTCTAATTTGTTGGAAACCCATAAGGTAAGTTATATCTCATTAAGGGATTGGGAGGGGATAGCAGGAGGCAGTTCTCTTAGCTATGTTTTAATTATCCTGGCAGTTAACTGAAAACCATTTTTATGCAGTAGCATCTATTTAGGATGATACGATTAGCAGATTATCTATCGTATCTATTGCCATCCTACAAAATGTACAACATGAAACAAAACTGTATGCTTATTCTATTTTTCATTTTTCATTTCTTGTACTGAAACTTTAGTAGAGTTTCTTGTACTAGGTAAAACACAGGTAGATTGTTGAACCTGTTACGGGCATTATGTCGCACACTTGCATAAAGTAGTTCACCATTAGACAGACCCCTAATCTGTCAAGAGTCACAAGATACCTACCTGATTGTTACCAGGACCTTAGTTAAACAACACAAACTCATTCCCAAACTTGCAGTTACTTACAGAAAACCAATCAGAGTTTATGGAGGGTCAAACCCAGGACAAGGTTGTTAGAGTCAGAGCAGGAGCATCCTTCAGGACCTTGCATCTTACTCAAGGACCAGGCCAACCAAGCATAAGATTCATAGCTCCGACAATAATCATTGTCAAAGGCACAAGCAAGGTCAATTCAGGCAATTAAGGTTTACAGATTAAAGTTTTGGGAAACGCACCCAGTTTGAAAAGACAATGCCTGTTTACCTGTAGTTACTTAACTCTCTCCAGAGATGTAAGGTTAGCCTATTTCAGCATATAGTAGTTCAAGAGCCAATGCTGCCAGCAATCCTTGCTCAGCCCTAATGTCCTAATAACATGGGCCTCTGACCAATAGGACAGTAGTTGGGACCTAAAGATGCCAATGCAGCAGCACAAATGTGGAGATTAAAGAGAACAAAGGCTTTCAAACCTATATAAACTAATTTGGGGTTGCCGGTACCTGGAGGAATAAATAGAGAGAATGCAACTGAGGTCACAATGGGATACAGGGATATTACCATATTGGCACGTCAATGTTCAGTGCTATCTGGATATATTATTATTCAGTGTCTAATATTCTTTGTTTATTTTAAGACCTATATCAGCTATTTTGTTCTTATAGCAGAAGTTACAACACAGTATTCCTTTGCATTTAGTTATTTTTCAAACATGACTGTAATTTTAGAAAACAAAAAAAGATAATTCCTAAAGCATTCAATCATAATTAGAGATGATTCATCTATGAGACAACATTGATTCATAAGGTATATTATGCCATATACACATTCCAAATAACAAGAGCAGCCATTATCACTAGAATTAGTCCATTAGGGTTTCTTTTGATCAGAAGCTGCCAATGTCAGCAATTTTTGAACGCGAAGAGGATTTTAATGCCCTGTTAAATGTTTTGAAGCATGTTTTCAGGAGGGTAAAAAGCTATAAAATGTTACATTATGTGAAGCATTAGAGTCACTTTAGAAATGTAATGAATCAGACTGCCAAAGTGACTCACTATTAGGATTTGTAATGATGCCAGGGGCTTAACAACTGATATGCGCAGTGTGTCTGATTCTGAGTCTTAAAAGCAGGTTTAAGACAATGAAACCAGTGATACATTACAGGCTATAACAAGTAAATACTTTTGCAGACAATTGGTAACTTGAATAAAATGAACAGCCATTTTGTTTCACCAGACACCTCACACTTTATAATTCGGTCTAAAGCCAATTGCTAATGCCCCCTGTGCATTCACAGCAATCAACACCAGGGAGCATCTTGCAGGTAAGTAAAAACAAGGTTTGTGTGGGGGGGGGGGGGGTAGGCAATCGGGATGAATACAACAGCAGCCAACAACTATTTAGTTAAAAGTGGGTATAGTCCCACTTTAATTAAATTTTTAAAGGCAATGCCTAAATCAACCAGCTATGTAATTCATATATATTGAACGTGTGCTATGGGGTGCACCACTTATACCCTATAATGATGTGCTCACTCTTCAACAAATCCAACCATTTCTATGGGAGTGGACGTGAGAAACACACCTCCCTCCCTATGAGGAGCACCAAAAAATTTCTAACAAACCTATATATTCAAAAATTTATTAATACATATAAGTACATAAAATACACAAAATACACATAGCACAAGACAATTAAAAACAAATGGCGGGTCCCTGTTATTTTTACTCTCTATATATATCTTAGCAGACCCAAATCGTGGGTAAATCACTATGAATTATCTGTGATGCAAGTCATGCTCCAAAATGTATGGAATCAATATGGGCAATCCTGTTGCTATAAATAAAATACAGGAGTCTGTGCGCGCAGGGATAGTATATCCCTGCACCCACTTACCCCTGTAACTGTGCCGGCACAAAAGAGGACCAAAAATAGGTCCCTGTATTAAACCATACTACTCTAATCAATGTTAATGACCAATGATCACCCCATAAAAAATATAAACAACCCCTAAAAATCAATCCCTGTGCAAAACATCTACAGATTAAAGTGCTTAGTGCTAAAATATATACCATAAATCTAAACTCAGTGCAAATAGATATATATCCTATGAGAAAACCAATTGACTAAAAAGGGCCAAAATTAAGGTGTCTGCACAGTCAAAAAGACATGCTACCAGTGCCCAAAATCACGCATATAGACCAGGAAACATGTCGGCATCACATCAAGAGAGGGACCGCGGGTGGCCTGGGTTATTTGCGGTCCCTCTCTTGATGTGATGCCGACATTTTTCCTGGTCTATATGCGTGATTTTGGGCACTGGTAGTATGTCTTTTTGACTGTGCAGACACCTTAATTTTGGCCCTTTGAGCCCTTTGAGTTTCTATACCACTTGTCATATTGGTTCATGTATTTCCTAGTGATCAGTTATGGGGGTTTGTAGCATCAATTATTTGTATTTCATCTAATATTTATTATTCATTAATCTTTTCATCTAATTTGTATTTCACCTAATATTTATTAATTATCAATTATCTGTATATTTACATGCACTTTATTTAACATTTAGTCAATTGGTTTTCTCATAGGATATATATCTATTTGCACTGAGTTTAGATTTATGGTATATATTTTAGCACTAAGCACTTTAATCTGTAGATGTTTTGCACAGGGATTGATTTTTAGGGGTTGTTTATATTTTTTATGGGGTGATCATTGGTCATTAACATTGATTAGAGTAGTATGGTTTAATACAGGGACCTATTTTTGGTCCTCTTTTGTGCCGGCACAGTTACAGGGGTAAGTGGGTGCAGGGATATACTATCCCTGCGCGCACAGACTCCTGTATTTTATTTATAGCAACAGGATTGCCCATATTGATTCCATACATTTTGGAGCATGACTTGCATCACAGATAATTCATAGTGATTTAACCACGATTTGGGTGTGTTAAGATATATATAGAGAGTAAAAATAACAGGGACCCACCATTTGTTTTTAATTGTCTTGTGCTATGTGTATTTTGTGTATTTTGATGTACTTATATGTATTAATAAATTTTTGAATATATAGGTTTGTTAGAAATTTTTTGGTGCTCCTCATAGGGAGGGAGGTGTGTTTCTCACGGCCACTCCCATAGAAATAATTCATATATATTGTTATTTAATATCTGTATCTTATCTGTATTCATGTGATATTTCAAAGCCTATTTTCTCCTCAGTGCAGACCTGTGCTGGATTAAAAGCATATTCAGAAATAGCAATTTCAGCCACAGTCTGTAGCTTAATAATAAACAAAATGAGGCAATCTAGTGGTATGCTGAATCACATAGGGACTAATAAAAGCAGGCCAAGAACCTATAATGTCGGCTCTGTAGCCTTTATTCCTGCCCTGGAGTCTAAAAGACAAATCCCTAACTGATTTGGGATGCCCTGCTCTGTAAAAAACCCTGGGATGACAGCTGTACCTACATTGCTGGCAATCCCATGACATATGCATGGGCCACTGCCACAACCCTGGCATCTCATGGCTGAAGGGCACTTCGGCATCACGCCATTTAGACTGCTGGTATTGAGAGCGTGCTGCAGACTAAAGGGAGACAGGGATTGGACCATTTCTCTAAGGGTTAGTGGAAGATTCTCACCTGGAGAGGTAATGACTGCTGCTTTGACCTTGACAAAGCTGCTGATTAGCTCACCTGCTACATTGGAAGTATTCAAATCACTCCCACTGTAGTAAAACAGAGCATCAAGAATATAAAAGAATACAACGTGCAGATAAGTAAATCACAGGTAGGGCCCAATCCTCACACAAATTATTATTTTACATTCCAAAAGAGGAAAACAATAATGCAGAACACCAAAACCTGACAAAAAAAGGGAGTTTTCGTTTAAGTACCAGCCCCCTGCAGATCCTTAATAATAATACTATGCGATTTATTTAGATTCATGCTACTATAGCTCCTTCTTCTGTAAAATGATATAATAAAGGGGACAGAAGAGCATGTTTCCTATACTCTGAAGAGGCAAGTAAACATTTGTACGTATTAGTGCATTACAACATCTCCATTTCAATCTGTAGACACCTGTCAGATGTTATCCCATCTTGATAAATGTGTATGATGTGACCCTGTGACCTCCTTCCCGTCTGTCTTGGCCTAAATGATCCTATTTAACCTGGAACTCATCAGAATTTCTCCCATGGAGTATTACTTTCTGTTGCTAGAAAACAGAGGCATGAGGGGAAGGACAGGAAAAGGCTTAATAAATTCTTCCCTGTAGTTATTTTACAGCCACCAAAGCAGTTTCAAAGGCAGCGAGAGATAAGACACACAAAAACATGATGCCTTCAGATAAAATAGTAGCGGCCGTAACAAATAAGTATGAAATAAACTGCACAATAATGTCTGGATAATATGAGGGAAGCAGTAAATAGGCAGCATATTTTTATCCTTATAGTAAATACATAGAAATAGATGGAAACAGAAGAGAAAATAATGGTGCTGATGTATGTATAGAATCTCAGAAACAGGAAATAAAAGGTTACTTACCGCAAATCTACTATTGTAGAGCAGGTAATATCAGGTACAAACAACTAAGGCCACAGAATTAACAGGCCTACCATCCCAGGGACTTGCCTGTTATATTTTGGGGATTTTTGTGCATATATGGCCATCATATTCTTGTGCACACATAGGAGTTATTTCTCCGCATATAACCAACGAAACAAACACAAAGTGCACACATTTTTGGAGTGGTGGGCTGCCCTAACAGGGAGCAGTTGGGAGGGTGCCTTGCTCAAGAGCCCCCCCCCCAATCATGAACTGATTTCATTACCACCATGCCATGAATGCCCCCATTATATCTACTTACTGCCTGTTTACATACTGTACTGTTTAAAGTGCATCAAAACCCTCTAAAGCCCCTCATATCCCCTACCTGCCCCCCCCCCCCCCACCTGTGTACCTCAGACAATGCTGCTGGTTTGGCCATGGCTCAGTTTAAAAAAAAAATAAAAACATTTATTTTTAGCTGATTATGTCATGCCTAGCTGGCAGATTTGAGATTGACGAATGGCTGACTGGATGCATCCCTGGCTTCCCTCTAGTCTGGGACAAGCTCCCACCTTCAGTCTATCTTAATAGGGTAGCGGTAGCACACACTTCACAGGGAAAGTGGTGATGTGGCCACCCCTGCACCCTATGCCAATGATCAGTCAAAACAATTACTTTATTTTGTGTATACATAAAGCCCTGACTGGACAAGCAGCCATGCATATTCTGTGGAAACAGCGGAAAGGTGAGTGGAGTGGGTAATCTGTATATTGGGATGCCACCTGGAACAGGGACCAATCACAATGGAAGTAAAAATCAGTGATTAGTCCAATGTAACTCTGCAATAAGGACTTTAACATCTGTTTCATCTGTACGTATAGTCATAATGTCTGCAATGGAAATGCATTCATATGGATTGTATGATGCTAGGGGACATAGAAGAAGATAAAATGCTGACTGCATATAAACTAAAGATGATGTTAGAATAGCAAAGAAAACCAAGGGTAACATTACTGAGGGCAAATAAGTCCACTATTACGCCTCTATAAAGGTCTGAAATTGCTATAAATCACATGCCTGCCAGTGGCCAATGTGATTTTGCAGAAATGTGCCGCACTAGGTATGGCATACCTAACAAACCCTTACTGGCCACCAGTGGTGATATTTAGGAATTCATAGCAGAATAATAGGGTTGATTCAGAGCCCCTTTCTCACCTTTTTTTGCGTGAAAATTTCCATTCTCGTTCATTTTTTTCCCTCATCTGATTCAGCAGAGCCTTCTTTCTGCGAGAACTTTAGTGTGAAATGTTTTTATTTTTGCACGATTTTTCGTTTGGTAGCAAGACCTCAATAAAAATGATGATAAAGGGGCTCTGAATCAACCCTAATGTGCGTATTATTTTGAAATGGAAAAGTGGTGCCCTATTTACATGAGATAACTGATAGGAGGGTGAGAGATTTCTGCATATATTAAAGATCTCAAAAGATCTATGGGGGGCAACTGCAAACAAGAACATCAACAATCAGAGGACTAGAAGATGAAGCTAGGGGACACACTCATGCTTCACTGGGGCTCACACTGTCATTATCACCTGACACTGACTGCATTGGTACATTTACTAATCATTTTTAAAAATATTTTTCCAATTCATGTGAAGCAATGTGTTGTGATTATGTTTTATAAATAACTGGGGCAGAGAGGGTTACCCATACATTTTTTAGAGACTCTGAGCCTATGCATTCTGTACTCTTTTATTCACTTTTGATAACAATTCTTAATTGGAAAACATTTTGTACTCTCATTTAAGACATAGGGGGTTGGCAGGGTGCAGGGTATGTCATATATTTTTTGTATTTGTTATTTTTGTTGGCTATTATAGAGACTAGGAAAGCCATATTAACCCTTCTATTGCCAGCCACGTAAATTTTACGTGGCTGCCTCTCCAACCGTTAAACGCCAGCCACGTAAAATTTACGTGCCTGGCTTTGCCCCCTGCTAGCGCCGGTAAAATTAAAAAAAAAACACTTACCTGACCCCTCATTTGAACCGGCCGGGTCTCCTCTTCAACCTGGGGGGCTCCGATCCCCCGTCGGGGCTCCTCCGGAGGAAGGGGAGAGCCCGGAGTAGCCCCCCCCCGTTTTTGCGGCCGCTGGCTTTTCCTGCAAAAAAATAAAAAAATAAAAATGACACTTACTCACCTCCATGTGCGCTCGATCGCGCCGGACCTCCTCTTCACCTGGGGGGCCTCCGATCCCCCCCCCAGGGCTATCTGTCTTCAGGAGAGAGCCTGTCAGGCTCTCTCCCCTCTTCCTCCGACGGGCGCCGCCATTTTGCCGCGAAAGGCGGGGCTTATGACGTCACTCGGACCGGCGTCTTGACAGCTCCAGGCCTCTCAGCTTTCAGATGCCGGTGATCGGTGGTGAGAGAAGGAGGGGACAGGAGATCCTCTGATCTCTTGCCTCCCCCCCTCCTCTGCCTGCCGATCACCGGCATCTGACAGCAGATCAGCGAGGGACACAGGAGCTGACGATCGAAGGTGAGTAAAGAGTAATTTTTTTTATTTTTTAATAAAATTATTTTTTTCTGTGTTTTTTTTATTTAACTGTTAACCCTTTGTGAACTGGTAAGGGGTCCATGAGACCCCTGTACCAGTTCACAAGGCTGGGGTCTGGCAAGTCACCTGCCCTAGCGGGTGACTTGCCATTAACCCCTGCACCCCCAATTACCTGCCTCCCCAAAGCCCAGGGGGGGGCAGAAGAGCCCGGGCCCACATAGGCTATGTGGGCTCGTAGGCTGCAGGGTGGGGGGGCCACAAAAGCTGGCCCCCCCCACTCTGTGCCTACAAGCCCCCATAGCTGGTCCCAGGCTGGTTATGACGGGTAGGGGGGACCCTACGTCATTTTTTTTTTGAATTTTAAGGGTTAGGGTTAGCCTAACCCTAACCCTTAAAATTAAAAAAAAAAATGAGGTCCCCCACCCTGGGAGGGGGGACTCTATGTCATTTTTTTTTAATTTTAAGGGTTAGGATTAGGGTTAGGCTAACCCTAACCCTTAAAATTCCAAAAAAAAATGAGGGTCCCTACGTAATTTTTTAAAAAATGTTTAACGGTTAGGGTTAGCCTAACCCTAACCCTTAAAATTCCCCCCAAAAATGGGGTCCCCCCCCTACTTTTTTTTTTTTTTTTAAGTGGACCAACACCCAGGCTGATCGGCCCGCATCCGAAATCGGGATGCCCCACTGTGTGAAACCCCCCAGGACGCCCCAATCGCCTTACCTTATCCCCGTTCCAACGGTGCATGCGCTGGCCGCATCTCGCGCTTCTCTCTATCAGGGCGCGCACACGTGCCGGTTGTTTGTGAATCATCGACGCGGGCGCGCTCCCTGTTAGAGGGAAGCGCGAGATGCGGCTGCCAGCGCGCTCAAAGCCGCTGTGGTTGTCCGTCCCTTGTCCGTGCATACCACAGCGGCTCTGAGCGCTTTGATTGGACGAGCGCTCGCGCATGCGCCATAGGAGCGGGCTGAGGTGAGTTTTTTTATACCTTTCTCTGGGGTTTTACGCAGCGGGC
Organism: Gastrophryne carolinensis; assembly: GCA_027917425.1. Taxonomy (NCBI): domain Eukaryota; kingdom Metazoa; phylum Chordata; class Amphibia; order Anura; family Microhylidae; genus Gastrophryne; species Gastrophryne carolinensis. The sequence goes on from CM051234.1 coordinate 223,991,344, forward strand.
ACCCCCGCGGAAATGGATCAAAACCCAGGATAGTGAAAATCCTGGGTGTTGGTCCACTTTACGGGTTAGGGTTAGGCTAACCCTAACCCTTAAAATTCCCCCCCAAAAATGGGGTCCCCCCACCCCCTGGGATTAAAAAGAAAAAATTAAAATTTTAAAGAATTAAAATTAAAAAGAAAACGACATAGGGACCCCCTCCCGGGGGGGGGACCCCACTATTTTTTTTAATTTTTAGGTTTAGGCTTAGCCAAAAATTCTCAAAAAAAATTGGGGAGGGGGGTCCCTATGTCATTTTAAATTAACCCCTTATGTTTATAGTGTGGATAGTAGTATTTTATTTGTAAATGTTATAAAATGCTCTTTTCAGTTTGGGGGGTCTTCTGGGCAAGAATGTGGGGCTATTGATACATATGTGGTACCGTTGTAATCGGGAGAAATGAGGCTATCACATGCAATATGGTTTTTATTACTAAAAAAATGTTTTATTTAAAATAAAGGAGACAATTGTTTAAAAAATATTATTTATTTTATTTGTTTTTTTTACGCAAAAATATTTAAAAAACAGTAGAAAAATTACAAACAAGACATTTAATGTTAAAGCCTAAATTCTGCTGCAAAAATATATATATATATTTTCCAAGAAATTCCGACAAAAATCATGGTTAAACATGCCGCAAAATGGGGAAAAATGACCAACTGAGGGTGACAAAAGTTCAAGTAGGCTGGCAATTAAAAGGGTTAATAGTACCTATGCATGTTGGGTATTGTTCTGCTTGGGGGACCTTGCGCTTTCAGATTTAGCTTGTTTTTTCTTATTTGCATATTGATATTTTAGGAAAAGGTGTTTTTTATTCTGCTTTTTTATAAATTTTTTTGTGAAACCCTGTGCAACCTAAGAATTCTTCAAGGGATTACTTCCAGAAAGATGAGCCCACGACAACAAGCTGGGTACGCTTAGAAAGCTTAAAATGTGTACTTTCAGGGAATATATGGTTTATGGGGGATATTCCAAATGTAAAGGGTTGTTTTGGTAGAAAAAGCACAAGGTGCGCACTTTGTATGCAGAGCTGAAATTTTGAAGTAAAATTACCATTATGCACATGCTTGTGGTGTGTTTGCCAACTCTTCCCTTGACAGTAGCTATGCATGCTGAGTATTGTTCTGTTCGGGGCATGTTGCTTTTTCAGATTTTCAGTTTTTTTCTTGTTTGCATATAGTTTTTTTTAGGAAGATGTGGTTTTGATTCTGCTTTTTTATACTTTTTTTAGGGGAACCCTGTGCAACCAAAGAATATATTGAGGGATTACTTCCAGAAAACTGCACCCATGTCAACAAGCCTGGTACGCCTAGAAAGCCTGAGGTGTGTACTTCCAGAGAATCTATAGTTTGTTGGGAGTATTTCAAATGTAAAGGGTTGTTTTTCTTGAAAAACTGCAAGGTGCGCTTAGCACGTAGCATAGTTGTATTTTATCTGAAAATCTCCTAAAGAGTTGTTTCAGTTTGGGGGAGTCTCCTGGGCAGGAAAGGGTGTTTACCTATACATATGTGGTATCGCTGTAACCGGGAGAAATTGGGGTTTCACGCGCAATAAGATTTTATTGACAAACTTACATTTTCTATTACAAAAAAACACTACAAATTGTAAAAAATTGTTTTTTGGGGGGGGTTTTGCACATATTTCATCCAAAAATATTGAGAAGCTCAGACTCTGCTGAAAAAAACAATATATCACTTTCCTGGGAAATCCCTGGAAATCCCTTCAAAAATCACAGTTGAACAAGGGGAGCGCAAAATAGTTCAAAATGGTCTGGCAACAAAGGGTGACAAAATCTCAAGGTAGGTTGGCAGTTAAAGGGTTAAAAGAAATAGGGCTTGAAATCACATACAACAATTACATTTGGTGACCATACGTCTTACTGAGAATTTCAGCACAGCTTAAATGAAGGTAATTGACCATTCAATTCAGGGCTCTTGTATGACTTACCAGCTCTTCTTGGAGTTGGTGGATACGTTCATCTCGTTCTTTAAGCTGCAGCTTCAGCATCGAGCATTCATCTTTCATTATATCCTATGACAACATGAAATCAGATTTTATAATAGGCCCAGCATTCTCTTTGTTCTAAACTAGAGAAAGTACTTTCACACAGTATGATATAATTGCATTCAAGTAATAAACTTCCATTTTCTTCTGTCATGTGTGATATTTTCTGATAACATCTTCAGAGTGCAGTACAAACAAATTAATATGCCTGTGTTGAGAAATATAAAAAAATATAAACATACAAACGTCCCTTTGTTAAAAAAAATAGATTTGAGTCCCATAAGATTTGTGGCAATTTATCTTGCTGTATTTCATTTTGGAAACAGACATTTACGCAAATTAAAGGCTGAACGCATTATTATAAACAAACACTACATTTTTTTTATTTCTGTTGGAATAAAAATGATTTGTAAATTACTTTGCCTCAGTAAATATATGAATTGGATCATAATTATTTGAGTTGCAGGCTTTCTTTAACACTCCCATCCGTCCATTCATTCATGTGAATGGGTGGGCGGGAGCACACGCGATGCAGCGAGCGCCTGCTCCCAGCGCCTGTCTGGGACTTCAAGAAAATGGCGGTGGGCGTTGCTTTTTTAGTTTATTACATGTGCATTATCACTAATAGGAAGGGACATGGCAGGGGGTATGTCATTTTTTAACAAAGGGGCTGGAGTGGTCCCTTAAGAAACCAAAAGGCAGGCAGCGCCAATGCGGCCGCCAGCATGTAATTTAACACTAGCACTGTATAGGTCACAGCGCCGGGAGCATTCAGGTTGGCGCTCTAGGTCAAGATTCCATAGAACACAATGGACAGAAATGTATCGAATTGTTTTATGCTTATAACGAATATTACAGACATTTTTTTTTTCAGAACTTACATTGTGACTTCAATAATGTAAATGAAGGACCCAGATTTCACAAAATGTATTTTTTTTCCCGTTTTTATAGCCCTTCACTACATGCCATATTTGCTTATTTTACACACATAACAGAGGTTGGCAGTGGATCTAATTGGCACTGATTGCCGTAATGCCATTAAAGGAGCACTATCACTATATTGTGTAATATTAATAATCCATATAACTAGGTCAACTACCGAGAGAAGGGGTCACTTATACGCCCAAATTGAATAAAACTCCAGCCAAGCTTGTGGTTTTCTTCCCCTGGTAGGAATAAAATCCAGGGGCGGCCGGTTTAGTGTATCAGGGGTGTCACCCCTGATTTCCTTCTCCTTCCATTAAAAGAAAAAAAAAAACAAGCCTGGCTGGATATTTCTTGGTGTTGAGTGTATAAGTGACTCCTCCTCCCACCATCCAGCAAATTTATGCTCCTTTAAAGTTATCTAAAACACAGTTGCCATAAAAATGTAGCAAACTTTGTAGTGCGACAACAGTCAGGGTTTGTCCTATATGCCTCTCCTCCATTCCCTACAGTGCCGTGTAGAAGCCATAGCAGGATTCCAAAGTTTGCCCACCTTTCAAATCTATTCCTCCTAACAGCCACTCTGTCCCTTATTGTTCTCAGTGTGAGTAAGCATCACAAGCCTCAGTTGTCCTACAGCTGTCTCTGACCACAGCATAGCATGCTCATGACTGAAAATGATGCATCATGACACACCCTTCCCAGTTTAGCCAGTAACCAGAATTACAGGAAGGAAAGCAGTGTCGGATATCTAAGGTATTTACATATAATCTGAGATTTTGAGATGCTTTGAAATGGTTTATTATACCCTGCTCCCAAGAGGGATAAAGTGGCCAGGCACTTTAAATAAGGCCCTATGTCTCCTTACAGGGGAAAGAATAAGGCAACAATGAGCTCTCTTGAAGCCTGGCCCATGTGTTGCACACCTTTTCATTTCCATGTTTCCAAGACCATGCTCCAAATGTGTCTGTACAGCCATCCCTGACCCTCAGTGCTCCCAGTGTTAGCAAGAACAGCAAATGAGACTTCTGTGACTGAGGGCCAGGGCCGGCATGCAAACCCATTTGCAAGTGAACATGCTAAAATGGAAAAGAATGGAAGAGACCTGCTACAGCATCTATAGCGCTCTGCAAAAAAAGAACGCTAGGCAACACTGGGTTGACATTCATTTATTTTATTTTTTTAGATTGTAGGTAGACGTCAAAAGGTTGTCATATCTGTGGTCATGTATGCAATACATCCAGTTGATCAATTTTGTCAGTGTTATTTTTTCTGGCCCTATACTTAGAACTGGCAATTTCCCCGAGTTCAAGCATTTAATCAATGTGAGCACTTTTAATTTGTCCAGGTGAAATCAGGAAGGCAGCCAGGGCTAAATGGAGAAGCAGAGAAAAGGCATAGCAATGCCATGGCTTAAGCTGAGGTTTTTAGGTACATGCACAGAAACCACTGTCACCCCAAACCCTCCTTTAGCATTTTAAATCCCACATTTAGAAAACTTTTACCACTTTCCTTTTCTAATCAGTCAACGCTTCCAACTCTGTGTCCTTGCTATGACACATTCAGCACAGGGTCACTACAGCAAGAGGAGACTCACAAGGAAAACCAGGGAGATGCCCTATAGCAAGGTACTCCCAGTAAAGTTCCCCTTAGGGGGCAATCACGAGTTTTAAAGATATACAGCACCCACACCCTTCAGTTAGGTCTCATATTATCTCTGCCAGACCGCCATCCTAGCTGGGGCTGCAGGGAGACCATGTGCATCACAGAAACCAGAAGTGTGCTATAGGGACAAGATTCCCACAGGGTCCCTGGCCCTGTGGCATAGATACAGTAACTAAAACAGACATCCTAACAAATTGATAGCTTTATATGTGTTTTCCACAACTTTCATATTGCTCACTACATTATGGCAGGTCACAATCACTCCCCTATACTACTGTATTACTTCATAGCCAAAGAGCCACTTCAGTCCAAGTGCTCCCCTCTGGCTATGCAGTGTTATATATATATACCTGCAACGCATGGGGGCAATGCAGATCATAGAAGCCATCATTTGAGGTGGTGATCATGGTGATCCTAGCCCCCTGTCACCCCACTACCCTACACCCAACTCCCTGCCATTGGTGTAAATATATATATATTATAGTACATTATTATATTTAGCAGCAAGACATGATGACACTCCCACCAGGGGTGAACCTAGCCACTCTGCTGCCTTAGGCGAACTATAGAAAGGCGTCACCCAGAATATGCAGCTCCACTCCTCAATAAAGCCGCACACCAGTGATTGACGTAAAAACATAACAGTGTGCAGTGGTGCCCCGAATCTCCACTGAACCACTAAAAAGAGAGCAAAAACATAAAAAAAATAGGTCCAGCAATTGTTGTTCCTTTAGAAGTGCTGCCTGAGGTCCTCACGTGGCCTCATTACAGGTGCACCCCCTGCCCCCTCCCCAGCAATGCCTATATACAGACATAGCCGTCCACTATCTAATGAGTGAATAAAATAGCCTTATGGGCAGGTGCAGAGCAGTTATCATCAAGCAGAGGCAGTGAGAAAGACAACTTCATTCGGTTTAGATGGCTGTGTCTTTTCTGTCGTCTCACTAAGGCATTTGTCTGTGTTCCTCTACATCCTAGTGGCAGGCAGTAAAAACATCATGTGCAGCATACAGACGGCCTGTCATAGCGTTTCATTACCCTACCTGTCTCTTGAGTATTTAACCCATATTCACCCTGTCAAAACTAGTGTAACAGATTTGGATGAAATTGTTTTAGAACTATCCCATTTAAAGGACAATCCAATCCAGTTAATAGTGTGGAATAGGATTAGGTCCAATCTAAAGTGCTCACATCTGTGGCCCCATTGGGGATAATTAGTCTCACCTGCTGTTTGTCAACAGACACAGAAAGTCTATTAAAAAAAAAAAAAGATCAAACACATAGCAGTTTCCCTTATCTATTTCAGATTAGCTGTAACTGGATGAATTAATGTACTGGAGCATAAAACCAGGATTACACAGGAAGATGTGCAAAACAATACATTGGAGAACAGATATCTACAGAAAACTCAACTCAACACCACTCTTCTCAACTCAACACCACTCTTCTCAACACCACTCTTCTCAACTCAACACCACTCTCCTCAACTCAACACCACTCTTCTCAGATCAGAAACTGGGGTCAGCAAAACCCTACATCACTAAGTACAGAAAAACACATTGTGAAGAGAAGCAACTCACTGCAATGATCCTAATATATAGCAAGCTAATCTGGATGATGCCTTGATGGGTAATCTGCTATAGTACTTATGTCTCCGTTAAAATGTAACTTTTTATTCGTACAGTAGAATCAAAATAACTACTCCCAAAGGGGTCGATTCAGACCCTTGTGAGTAAACTCACTTCTTTTTAGGAGAGAAAATGGTCATTCACTTTCATTGTCTACTGGGTGAACCTTTTCACCTGGCTCTGAATCAGCTCTAAGGTAGAAAGTGAAAGTGAATGGCAATTTTCTCTCCTAAAAAAGAAGTGAGTTTTCCCCAGCCAGGCTGGACTAACATAAGTTGAAAATTAGATTTTATTGGGACTCGAGTGTTGGAACGTTTGCTAGCTTAAAAAATCCCATTCAGTACAGGTCATAACAAAGGGTTCCAAACACAGATAGGCCTTTAGCAGGAAAGTAGGTGAGAAAAAAACACCAAAATTACCAACACATATGAGACACGCATGACAGGCAAGACAATATGGCCATCCAGTTTGTAGCTGGGTAATCTATTAAACGCTGCCTTTCTGTCTGTAAGCCCAGCAGCACTTGTCTGGGGAAAGACAGAGAACATGGTTGGTTTAAAATTTTTAAAAGAAGCCATATGTTAAAATAAAGAAACAACAGAGCATCAAAAGCATTTACTTCTAGATTGTTTTATACACAGTCACATGATTTATCAGTACGGATATATCATAATGATCTGTATGAATTAGAACCCCACAAAACGTGAAAATAGTGCTAGATAGTTCAAGGTGCCATGTTTACCATTATACAGGCCAATACATAAAAGGTTTTATGGTTTGCTTAACTGGAAAATTACTACTTGAAAAAAAGTACTGTATCTCAAAATTCATACATTTGGCAGAATATAATAACTGCAAGACATATGAAAATAAAATACAGTTTATGCATTTCATTATTATATGTTCAAAGCTAACATAATTACATGTTCAAGCTCTGTGTTTGGATTTTAAGCAGGCACAATTTTTTCTTATATATTCATTTTCCAGTCAAGTAAGTCATAAAACCTTTTCATGTAACACATTTTTTTCTTGTAATGTACAGCAAATTCAAAAGCCCAAGCTGCCATCGTAAATACAGTGATTAATAATGACTCAAGTGGAAACGGTTAAAGCAAAGTGTATACTACAGGTTTGACTACAGGTTTTATTTATGACAAAGCATAAATCAAATATCAAAACAGAGGAAAGCCTATAGGCCTCAGATACAGCGTTATACAGTTCTTCTCAAACATTGTCTGGTTTCAAAAGAAAGGATCATTGGAAAAATGTTGAGTCTTAACTTCCCCACAAAACCCAATCAAGTGCAAGGGATTAACATATTTCTGTCCTTTATGTGTTTGCAGTTGCAGGCTTCGGTGCATGTGCAGTAGATGGTAGCATCCCCTACTGAAATCAATAGGTTGGCCTGAAAGTTCCAGAATGAGTTGGGATATGTATGCAGATATACTGGGGGGGTGAGGCCTCATCTGAAGAAAATGACCAAACACTAATGCTAAATGTCCATTAGAATGTATATATATATATATATATATATATATATATATATATATATATATTCAGATTTAAAGATTAAACATGGAAAACCTCTATTTTTATGAAATGTAACTCATCGTGATGGCCTCATACATTAGTGTCAATGCTGCATGCTTTCTTACATTTGGAGAGACTGGAGAGACAATTAATAGCAGATGTATTACTATACTTTTAAATGCATGCAGCATGATACAAGTGATAAAAATCTAAATGTTTACTTTGCTAATTAAATTAATTCAAAGGTAACAAGGACTTCAATGCCCACTTTCTATTTCATCCAGAAAGGTTACCAATATGTCATAGAATTAAAAAAAAAACAGCTTACCCTGCCATCTGTATAGATAAAGTATCACAAACCTGGGGAGGGGCTGCTGTGAATTACGCAATGCTAGGAAGGCATGGGATTACAGCATATCTCCCTATCCAAATTTTGCATTAAATACCGTTAGGGTGAGTATGGCTTGGACTGGAGACACACGCCTAGAAACTCCTAGAAGTAATTTTCCTCTGCCTTATGATAATATTTCTTCTCATGGTTTGCAGGTGACTTACATCCTGGATATATTAGCTTGTTCTTTATAAGCTATTATAAAGACATCATCCTCCATCAAGGATAGTGGTTGCACCGTGGATGCCATATTCTTGGTAGCTGGACTAAAAGGCCTTTTTAAAACATAGAATAGATGAATTCTAATGCACTCTGCAAAAGAACCTAAGCATATGGAAAATTTGAGTATAACAAAACAATGACTTTAAGTCTAAAGCCAACTTAAGTATCTGGGATCTTACTCTCTCAGTCTAATAGAGAAGCTGTGGCTGAATTGAAAGGTGTTGTTCTTTTACATTTCCCATGCAATTTGACAGTGTCAGCAATTTTGCAAAGGATAATATCGGTAATAATTACCAAAAGGAGTATCCATTGGATACAACCTAAAAAATGTAACTGTATTTCCTTCGTATAACAGTTTGCTTTCATTTAAATATAACTGTTGCTTTAATTTCTTATTTCATTAAAAAACTTTACTCCAATTCAAAGTTCTATGTCTGTAAAACATAAAACTTTCAAGTTAGTAAATACTTTTTATAGGCTCTGCACGCAGTTCTACACAGTGATGAATTCTGTAAAGAAAGATGTAGTATAGTGATATATTAATTTGTCCAGTCCGTCAAAGAAAAATACACCAGTCAGTCATGGGAAGCTCATCTAGAGCAAATTTATAGAGGAGACATTTATAAACAATGTCTTAAATGTTGCCTTGAGGAATATTAAACCTTGCTTCCAGTTCAGGAGTGCTCACATCTGCCTGCTCACACTGTGGCATAAATGCAACATTTAAGATCAGAAGAAGTGGACATGACCACTCTTTTTTCATTCCTTTGACCTGACCTGCAACATCATTGCTTGTTATAATGCCAGAATATTAGCCCCCTACACTGCTATTAATTTAATTTCAATGTCATCACGTGATGGTTGCTATTACTGTCATCTAGTGGAAAAGTGTGCACTGGCCATGATAGATGAATCCATTCTAGTAATATATTTATACCAAACCACCCCACACTTTAACAAGCATAGCACTTGACATGGTTAGTTCAATTACCATATTTGAAAATTTATAGCTACAGTTCCCTTTTAAAGATATACTACTCTTTTAAATCTTGTTAAGCATCCAACCTGCTTGAGCAATAGAAGCGCCTTGTTAAAGGCCCCCATACATAATCTTTAATGGCTTTGAAATAAGTTGGGGGAATTCTGTGGTTTAACTCATTTAAAAGGTTGGAATTGTATAGTGGAAGTTAAGTAGAAAAGCTTAAAATAGTTAAAAACTGCAATGCAGCTTGCAAAATGTAAAAGTTAGACTTAGCCTAGTTGCTGTAAGTTAGTAACCTTTGCTCCTTTCTGTGTTTATACATAGCATTTCCTTGTCAAGTTGTGTTCCACCATCACAACTTTAGCATGCTCATACTGTATCAGTATCAGCTCTTCCAAGCCAAAAAGATAACAATGTTTCTAACCCTTGACCTCCTCATAGCCTTATGGTCAGTTAGTTTTGCAGGTTAGTACCTCAATGCTACCAGAAGTCCAGCGTCACTTAGCATTACTGGACCCCAAAGTAGGTGTCCACAGTTATAACAAAAACAAAAGGGATGCAGCTAATCAGTCTGCCATGAAAAATGCATGTGTTCAGGAGGTTGAGTCCCCACACTATCCAATGCCTATCCGAGTTTCCAGCAGCCTCCATGATGCAGTATCCCCTGGCATTAGCATTGCAGTGAATGGAGAGGTTGTGACCATTGCCACTGTGGCTAATGGTGGAGGGAGACCTTATGTTCCCAAGGCTGCTGCATGGCACTGGACAGTCTGAGGACTTGAATACTCACATACAGTAAGTTGCTCCCCTTGGGAATCAGATCAATAGGCTGTGTGGGAACAAAAAGCAAGTATCTATTTTTTAACAGGGGTAAAAAATATTTTTATTTATTAATTCTTTTTCAAAACGAGCAGTTTCTTCAATGTGCCTTCACCTACATTGGGATGTGTTTGACTTGTATGCTTTTTTTCTATTTTATAGATTTTACGGCTTTGTGCATGAGTTTCTACAAAGAAAGGTAAAATGGCAATACCTTACGGTGCTTAAAATCATGCTATCATTTTAGCTTCAAGTTTCCTATAAGAAATAATTCTCTGAAAAATCTGAAACATTTGTGGCCACATAATTAGCAAAATGTCATTGTTATAGTAGGTTAACAAGCATTAACGAGCATTGCGCCCAATGATGAACAGCATGGCTACACCTCATTCTGTTCTTTCGCTAACAAAGTATTTCAAAAGCTATTCTACTTTTTTGTATAACATGTGGCTTAAACCGGACAAAAAACTAAAGTGACAAAAAACTTCAAATATATTAATTTTAGATTCTGGGGAAACGTTTTGGGGGTTTGGGCTTTTCATTAAATGATGCTGAAGATATGGTTTAATGTCTGGAGCCAAAAAGTTTTTCTCTATCATCCTGATGAAATTGTCACTGAGCTGTGAATGACAAACATAACAAATTAATGTTTTCTATTACATTGTACATGGGTCTCCTACCTGCAACTGTGATAGAAAACAGCATGTTGTATAAGAAAATGTAATTTGCATTAGAAGCACACAAACAAATAGAATAGCATTTCTATCTATGCTATTTAGAACAGTCATAATAAACATGACTATTGCATTTATTGCTAGTGCTATAATGTCATATTATAATATGTCATGCCACTCAAGTCAATCTATAAAGCTGAGATATGCTTTAGCATTTATTAAATACCGTATTTTTCGCCCTATAAGACGCACTTATTTTTCCCCAAAAGTGGGGGAAAAATGTCAGTGCGCCTTATCGGGCGAATGTAAAAAAAAAAAAAAACTCACCCATCCCCGGCGCTCCCGCTTTGTCTGCCACACTGCGAGAGGCCAGAGGAGCGGCGGGGGCTCTGCCCCGGCCCCGCCGCTGCGATCGCTGTCTTTTCAGGCAGCGATGACAGCGGCGGGGCCAGAGACAGAGCCCCTGCCGCTCCTCCATCTGCTGCCGGGCTCAGAGAACACGCGAGCACGAAGGTCCCGGCAGTGGGTGGGCGTGGCCTGCAAATCCTAGGTGCGTCTTATGGGCAGGTGCGTCTTATAGGGCGAAAAATATGGTATGTTCATCATAAACAGACCGTCACCATCTGTGTTAACAAAAAATCAATCCAATATATAAGGTGATTTTTGCCATCCTACATATGCTCCTTCACCAGAAACCTGACTCTGTAAAATGTACAACTGCCTTCCAGGCAAATCAGGATGCTCCATGGACAAGGACCTATCAGCAGGATTGTAAAAATCCTGGCGATAGCTCAACTGTAAACCTTTTAAGTAATGCTCTCCTTTTTCCTCAGTTGTAATAGGTCTAAACCCAACCTTAGTATTACTTGGCCAGTTTCATCGGGAGTCGGTATAGGGAGGCGGCCAGACAGCCAATTCCTCAATAAAGGCCATAGTCATTGGTCACTGCCTGGGGACAGGGGAACTAGGCAGCTGACTGTGAACAGATGGACAAAAGACAGACAACCCACTTACGCCACCAAAGAGGCAAGCTGATGACTACCCGGGCCATGGGAGGTCTGGTACTCGACAGAGGACCCGTAACCAACCCAGTTCTTCAGCAGCGCTCCTTATAGTTATAATAAAGGCAAGCCTGATTGTTGTCTCAGGCTACACACTGCACTGTCCTAAACTTCAAACTGTCCCTGTTAGTTCCTAAGTTATCTTTAAAAGTAATAAAGCATTGGAGATGCAGAGAAAAAAATGAAGAGAAATAGTGGGTGTGGCAACAGTGATGTGATGTAAGCACACTGTAATGAGTGTGAGAGGAGAGAGGAGGGTGGGGTTTCCAGAGCTGCAGCAGGGAGTGGGAGTGTTTAGATTCTTGGTCCACTGAAGGTTAATTGATGGACCAGGTCAGTGGGGTGGAATGAATGAGGAAGCTATTTTCCTCACTAAGGAGAAAGGCAGAGGAGGAATCACAGCACTCCAGCCACTCAATGAAAGGTAAGGTACTGATATTTATTTTTTAAATGCTGACTTTCTGAACACTTTAAGGTGAAGAGTACACAGACTCTGGGTAATCCTTTGGTGGTCGCAGACTTGGGGAGGAGAAACACAAGGCAGACGTACACAAGATAAGAATGCATGGTCTGTGCCCCAGTGCAGACAACAGCAGAACCAGGCCCCAGTTCAGACAATGGCAGAACCAGGCCCCAGTGCAGACAATGGCAGAACCAGGCTCCAGTGCAGACAAAGGCAGAACCAGGCCCCAGTTCAGACAATGGCAGAACCAGGCCCCAGTGCAGACAACGGCAGAACCAGGCCCCAGTGCAAACAACGGCAGAACCAGGTCCCAGTGCAGACAACGGCAGAACCAGGCCCCAGTGCAGACAATGGCAGAACCAGGTCCCAGTGCAGACAACGGCAGAACCAGGCCCCAGTGCAGACAATGGCAGAACCAGGCCCCAGTGCAAACAACGGCAGAACCAGGTCCCAGTGCAGACAATGGCAGAACCAGGCCCCAGTGCAGACAATGGAGGAACTAAGGCCCCAGTGTGTACCTTCCCAGGTGTAGGAAATGGAATTTGTGCAGTGCAGGGCAGACAATGGCATGGATAGTGAGGGGTCGTGGGCCCAAGACAATAGCACAGACACTGGAAAGGCCGCAATCTCAACACAGCATGAACAATGGAAGGGCTGTGGACCCAGCACAGTCAACAAAGACAATGGAAGGGTTGTGGGCCCAGCACAGACAATAGAAAGGACAGCACAGACCGAGTCACGAATATTGAAGGGCTGTGGACCCAGCAAGGACAAGAAGGGCGTGAGCCTAGGTTCATGATTCAAGAAGGCCCTAGGATCAATTACAAGATACTGGAAGGCCTGTGGGCCCCAGAAGAACAAGGGGGTTTAGCAGAGGGTTGGAGTGCACAGTTTGGCTACAGGAAGACAATGTAATGATCCAACACAGGGGCAGGGCCAGACACGTGCATTTATAGCAACCACCACAGTATAATGAACACCAGGTGAGATTTAACAAGGCACCCAGGACCCAGGGTAGCACCACACCACTCTAGCAGATAGCACAGTGGCTAGAGCAGCAGACTCTGAGTGATGACAGATGGTAGATTATAAATACAAATGTGCAACACCGCGCTTACATACAAAACAATTAAGCATAAACAAGTGAAATCTTTTGGTGAAGCTCAACGTGTTGAAAAGTCCCAAACTTTCCCCAAAAAAATGCAAAAAAATATACACAGAGCTAGCTTATACTGATAATGTCCAAGGACCAAAAATGTCCAAAATAGTGAACTTTTCTTTCAACCAAAAAGTGCAGAAAACATTCATGAAATCTTCTTATATTCTTCAACCTTATCCCAAGGTGCATGCACACTCCTCAGTGCTCTCAACACCCCTATGTGCAAATTCTTACCAAACGGGTATCTTGATCAACGCCTCTCAAGTAGAATAATAATTGAATATTTTCCACCAGCCGCTGTACACCCGGTTCAGAAAATCATTCCCATCCAGCTTTAGCTCCCATAGAATAGGCGTTTATAGCATAATCATTCAGGATGCATCATAAACAGTCCGCACATGAAGGGAAAAATAGAATGGCAAAACTAGTGCAATATTGTTTAAAAAACGCTATTTAATGTAAAACACACCCAAGAATTGCACTCACAAATTAAAAGTATAAAAACCGCATATCAGATAGAGGCAGGTCTCACCGCCAGTCTTCAATGCTCCCGCCGAACGGACCAGACATACAAACAATGGGCGCTCCAACCAGGCTGCGGCCCTGTCCCTCGAGTCCAAAGAAAACTGCCAAATTCCAACGCGCTTCGTCGCGATCTGCGACTTTAACCAGGTATCTGATCTGATATGCGGTTTTTATACTTTTAATTTGTGAGTGCAATTCTTGGGTGTGTTTTACATTAAATAGCGTTTTTTAAACAATATTGCACTAGTTTTGCCATTCTATTTTTCCCTTCATGTGCGGACTGTTTATGATGCATCCTGAATGATTATGCTATAAACGCCTATTCTATGGGAGCTAAAGCTGGATGGGAATGATTTTCTGAACCGGGTGTACAGCGGCTGGTGGAAAATATTCAATTATTATTCTACTTGAGAGGCGTTGATCAAGATACCCGTTTGGTAAGAATTTGCACATAGGGGTGTTGAGAGCACTGAGGAGTGTGCATGCACCTTGGGATAAGGTTGAAAAATATAAGAAGATTTCATGAATGTTTTCTGCACTTTTTGGTTGAAAGAAAAGTTCACTATTTTGGACATTTTTGGTCCTTGGACATTATCAGTATAAGCTAGCTCTGTGTATATTTTTTTGCATTTTTACAGATGGTAGATTGCTTGTTCACAACCTTCTTCATGCTGGTCCTTACAGCTAGACTGCAGAGCCCAGAAACATGCTTGTTGCATTCTGCGCCCCCCCCCTTAGTCAAAAAGGGGGCACTTTATGTTTGGACAGCATCATGCATGCAGTCAGGCTTTTGTATTTTAGCTACTCCTGACACAAAGTGAATTTTACTATAACTGTCTGGCCTAGCTCTTTGTAGGGTCGAGTCTAATCTAGTTGCTGCTCAATTGCGTTTATGGGGGATTGTTATTTAATAATCGGGCCTTGCAGAGTTAACAAGATATACTAAAACATGATTATTTCTCTGTGTTTGGATACTTGTATTGTGGAAAGAGCAGCTGTTATGCACTAACCTTGGATACATCTGTTTGACTTTATGTGAAAACAATATATAGTTCTGACATAATCCTTTATATCGGGGACCTTTGTAGATGCTTTCTGTATTTTACTGCATACCTTCTTTCCTACCAATGATGAGCAGTTACAGTCTCTCTTATGTAACAGACGTTTTATGCTCCAAAATTGGTAGCGTTTCTGAATGACTATGTTAGGGTAGAAAGTTGGCCTTGAGCTACACATGGCACAACGCAGTTAGTATGCTGACCCACCAGATGGCAGCAAATGGAATCCTGTAGACAGCTCCACGTTCCTTGTGCGTGTGTTGGATGTTCTCTTCACTCCATAGGGCTGATAAGTATTCAAAGGTGATAAGTATTCAAAAGCTTTATTTCGGTACATAATCTTGGTACAGCAACAACAGGTGAAAGAACTATAGCTGAAGACGGCAGCAGCAGCTGTGCACTGCTTGGATGTCAGAGTAAGAATGGCCACCAGGGAGAGGAAGAAGGGAGGAGTTACTTAGATCAGAGCAAGACTAAGGGAGCCTGGAGGGGACAAGGGGAATTAAAGGCACAGTGCTGAGCCAGTACAAATAAACATAATATTAAACTATTACCCTGGGTAGAATGAAATGTAAGTTGTGGGACATGACAGTTAGCATTTGAGGCACAATGATGTGGATGACCATAACCTGCTTCAAAATAAACACCTAGAACAGGATTGGCAAACTCATTTTCTAAATTTAGTTGACTTAAAAAATGTAAGTTGTGGGACATGACAGTTAGCATTTGAGGCACAATGATGTGGATGGCCATAACCTGCTTCAAAATAAACACCTAGAACAGGGTTGTCAAACTCATTTTCTAAATTTAGTTGACTTAAAAGGGCCAGTTAAGTAAAACATGAAACAAAATGTAAACACGGCCATTTAAATGTATGATTATAGCCACGCTATTAATTAGTCCAGGACAGATGGAGACACATAATTATTTTGCCCAGGACAGACGCAGATGCTGAATTATTTTTCCCAGGACAGCCAAAGATTTATTTTGCCCAAGATAGATGTAGGTGCAGAAATATCTTGTCCAGAATAGTAACATAATCATTTTGCCTAGGACAGATGCAGATGCAGAATAGTTTTGCCCAGTACAGCCACATGATTATTTTGACCAAGATAGATGTAGGTGCAGAATTACCTTGTCCACACAATCACAGAACAAATGCAGACACAAACTTATTTTGCCCAGGACAGATGCAAACACTGAATTATTTTGCCCAGGATAGCCACAGATTTGGCCCACGACAGATCAGGGTGCTGATTATTTTTTTTGCCCAGGACAGATGCAGAGGCTGAATTATTTTGTCCAGAAAAGATGCAGATGCAGAATTCGTTTTTCCAGAGCAGATAAAGAAATATTTTGCCCAGGATAGCAACTGAATTTTCCCATTCCATTCCAACCGGTAATAGCTAGCAATAACATATGCAGCAGCTGTAGCACCCTGTGCTGTGACAGTATGTTGGGTGGGTTAGGCGTCCCCCCTTGTGTAGTAAGAGCTGTTTGAACAGAAACACAGAACAGTTGCAGACACTCATCTCCCCGAGAACATTAAAAAATGGCGCTAGCTGCTTTTTAGCCATTGCATCTTGGGGCATGATCAGAGGAAATACTGGCCTCTACAGTGGATGCAGTGTACCAGTGCATTACTCGACAGTGCCACACACTGGTGCAAAGACCTGCAGTCTTGGAGTGACCAGCACAGCTAGATGGGGCACCGCTGAGCTGCCATCCTCTGGCAGCTACCAGTGGGCCACATAAAAAGGCTTGGAGGACATGCACTTGGGCCCTGCATGACTGCAGTCAGGCCTAGAAGGTCTGCCCATCCAGTTCCCCTGCTATCTGGTGTCTTCCATCCACAAACAATAATAAACAAAGATATATACATAAATATATATATACATAAATATGTATAGCTCATACACAGGCCAGTTGATGCACCACAAACAGAAAACAAGAGGAAAGGCAGGTCACCCACTATTCTATATCTTAAGCCCTAACCCCACTAATGGCCCGAGCCTCAAAGATAGCTAATTTCAGTATTGTCCCTTGATATTAGCAAAAATGTTATAATTGTATTGTATCATAATACTCAAAAGAATCACATATATTAAAAGAAGTACAACAACATGCGCAATGACAGCACCACAAGATCACACATACATATATATCAGCCTGTGTATACTTTTCCTTGGCTGTTGGGCCTCATGATACATTTGTCTTTTATCCTTCTCTTGAGGGGGTGGGGAAAGAGCTCCTCTAAATTCCTCAGGATAACCGCGAGGGAGCAGCCACCATGATGTCTTTGCAATGTCTATGGGCTGATACCAAATCATCACCTAATAAATGTATAAATGTTTTACTAATATCAAGGGACAACACTGGAGTTAGCTATTTGTGAGGCTTGAGCCTCTAGTGAGGGATCGGGGACTAAGATATCAGTTGGGGGGAGGGGGGCTGCCAGGCCCATTTCTTCTTGTTTACTGCTTTGTTTTTTTCACTAGCCAGGGAGCAGAAGAAATGTCTAACAAAGACTTGCTATGGGCAAATCAGAGGAGGCACCCAATGCCAGACCAAGTTGAAACCACCTCCTTTTTTTTCCCTCGGCCTATTACATGCCTCTACTGCCTGAGCTTTCCTTGTAGCTGTTTCAGAAAAAGTTGGATCATTTATTAATTCATTAATAAAGAAGCTGATGGGCCTGACCCCAGGCAGCATTATTGGGACTAATGGGGTGGACGGAAAAATCCAGGGTGACACATTTTGAACCTTAGATTCTGCATTCACAAGGAAAATCTGCTCAACTCCATTGGTCTGTCCCCTGTGCTAGCCTATTTCTGAGCCTATTCTAGCTTATTGCAAAAAAGGGGTTTATTTCTTGATAAAATAGTTTTTTCCCCTGAAACGCGTCGCTGGGGACTCAAGGAATGGGACAGTCGGTCCCTCTGTAAATGATTTTAATGTTATTACAGTAAAAGTTACGTTTTCATATGGAGCACTGGTGCTGAAAGCTTTATGAATGAACTTTGCATTTGCTTGTATGGGCTTAGCAGCAGCCCTGTGTTTTTGTGCACCTAGGTCTCCGAACCTTTGAGATCAGGCCTAATTGAGCTGCATTTCCTTCGGGACATTCTACTAAGCTTATTGGAAAAACAACTGTTCTGATGTGTGTTAATGCTTTTACTCATCAGACTTTAGGCTTGGCTCCGGAGACATTGGAAAATTGCAATGGTACACAAACCTGTCACCCATACATTTAATCATGCCAGTGGAGAAAAAGCTTGGCTGGATGTTTTTTTTTCAGTTGGGTGTATAAGTTCTTACTCTCATTATCTAGGATGTTTAAATGTATTTTAAAATTTACATAATTTTGGGATACAGCCACTTTGAGTATTAGGAAGTTGTCAAAATATAAACTACATCAAATACACAACCTTTGTAAATCACAAACAATCAGTGTGCATTAGGACAGTTATAATATATGATATACAATATTATATGTATTGCCACCTTGCCCAATTTTTAAGTATAGTTATCTGACCCTCTAGGAGCATGTATTTTTTCAGTATATATTTTTTTTCTTTACAAATAAGGCTCTACCCCCTCCAGTATGTTAGCATAAATATTTCAACATTTTTCTGTGTCAGACCAGCAAGTTGATTCCAACTGGGGCTACGTGGAGCCAAATTCACAGATGCCTGTAACTTTCATCCAGGACCTTCCCTTCCTGATGAGAGAAGTAGGTTGGGAGGGAAAGAGGAGTGTGGTCAGGACAGAAGTACTCAAGATGGCATAGAGATTAAACACAGCAATGGGCACCTGGCAGAGATTATACACAGCACTGGGCACCTGGCAGACATTATACACAGCCCTGGGCACCTGACAGACATTATACACAGCCCTGGGCACCTGGAAGACATTATACACAGCCCTGGGCACCTGGCAGAGATTATACACAGCACTGGGCACCTGGCAGAGATTATACACAGCCCTGGGCACCTGGCAGAGATTATACACAGCACTGGGCACCTGGCAGAGATTATACACAGCACTGGGCACCTGGCAGACATTATACACAGCCCTGGGCACCTGGCAGAGATTATACACAGCCCTGGGCACCTGGCAGACATTATACACAGCACTGGGCACCTGGCAGACATTATACACAGCACTGGGCACCTGGCAGAGATTATACACAGCACTGGGCACCTGGCAGACATTATACACAGCCCTGGGCACCTGGCAGACATTATACACAGCCCTGGGCACCTGGCAGACATAATACACAGCCCTGGGCACCTGGCAGACATTATACACAGCCCTGGGCACCTGGCAGACATTATACACAGCCCTGGGCACCTGGCAGAGATTATACACAGCACTGGGCACCTGGCAGACATTATACACAGCCCTGGGCACCTGGCAGACATTATACACAGCCCTGGGCACCTGGCAGACATTATACACAGCCCTGGGCACCTGGCAGACATTATACACAGCCCTGGGCACCTGGCAGACATTATACACAGCCCTGGGCACCTGGCAGACATTATACACAGCCCTGGGCACCTGGCAGACATTATACACAGCCCTGGGCACCTGGAAGACATTATACACAGCCCTGGGCACCTGGCAGAGTTTTTTTATGGTCTGCATTGCCATACCACCACCTATTACTGGAATTCTGTGACATTTGCTGCTATAATATTATAAAGGAGTAGGACAGCTAACATTCAGTATTCCAGTATGCTGGGTAGTGAAAACTCTTAAAACTAGGACACAGATGTCTTTCAGTGTGTGTATATGGATACCTATCTGTCACAGGATTTAATTGTATTGCTTTTCAATCTGCCTCAACACTATGATTTACAGTAGAAAAGAGGAAGGGGGGTTAGAAGTTGAACAGAATTGCTAACCCCATGTGCTCAGTCCAAATGAAAAATAATTTGGTATTGCTTCACTTTATAGTTTGACTGACAAAACTTCTAGAAAACTAGGCCATATACCACCTAATTAGAAAAGTTGATATATTTTTAATATATATTTTGAAATCATCAGTTTAAAACTGCACACCCTTTCTTATGCTCCTATTGGCAGTATGAGTGCCATGCACTCACATTTCCCAGAAGCAAGAGCCTCAGGATCATCAGGTTGACAGCTAGTCTAATTTAAAACAAAGTTAGCTGAGAGAGCAGCTTGGCATAGCAGAGAGCAGAACTTGATCTCATATGTTTTATATTTGGTTTTTAAACTCCATTCTATTTAAATCTACACTTCTGAAAGAACGTGATTAGAACCACCAGAAAGAACCCCTGGAATGGCAAACTATAGGGTCGTTAATACTGACTGCTTTCTGTTTAAGTGATGCTGCTTCACCTATAAGCATTTAGTAAGTAATTTACTAACTTACTAAATGTTTATATATATATATTATTTTATACAACTAAATAAATATATATATATATATATATATATATATATATATATATATATATATATATATACATTTATATTTGTATATATTCATTGTTTTATTTGATATCATGTATTGAACCCCCTTGGAATATGAAATTGTTTTGTATGTACATAATTCTCATTTTCTTGCTGTTCTGGACATGGTGCCATCATGGAATTATGATCATGTACTTTTTGACTGCCTTTTACTCTTTTACATATGTAAAGATCCTCTGCTATGCATCAGTGATTTAAGTTATTGTCAGAACACCGGGTGTGAACCCTGATTGCGGAGACTGCAACTCTGCTCACCTCTCGACCGGGAAGCCTGGAGTCTAAGGACCAACCAGGTATTCAATAGAGCCTCTGATGGTGAGGATAGGCTGGGCTGCAGGAAGGCCCCAGGTCAGGCAACCTAGGAGTGGGTTTTGCAGAATTCCGGGTAGGAAACAGACCAGAGCTGATCTGGGAGTGTGAGGCAGGCTGAAGTCATGGGCTGGCAGATCTGGATCAAAGTCGAGAAACAAGCAGAGGTCGTGGGCAGGCAGAACAGGATCATGGTCACAAAACAAAGCCGAAGTCGTCAGGAAAGCAGGATCGTAGTCAGAAGCAAGTCGGGTCGGTACACAGGAAGGAATCACAGGAACTCAGGAGCATGCAGGAAAAAGACCAACTGGCAATTGAGGACAGGCCTTGTCTGTTTTTATAGGCCCCTGCACATGCTCAGTAGAGAGGACTCACAGGCGGCCTCTGCTGTTCAACAGGAGGAACAGTCCTGGTTCTCCGACATAAGCAAACAGACGCCCTCTGCTGGACTACAGAGGGAACAGCCCTAATTCTCTGACAAAAGCGAACAGGCGCCCTCTGCTGGACTACAGAGGGAACAGTCCTGGTTCTCTGACAGTTATAGCCATTCATTATTGATATTTGTGGATTCTTAGTTTGTTATCATATTTTATTGTTTACTTACCTGTCTTCCAGCTCCTTTACTTGGCGTGCTGACACGCTGCTCTGAAAGTTTTTTCTCCTCCTCGCCGCCTGCCGCTCCCCGCCTCGGCGTCCATTGTCATGGACACACGCTGGGTGGGGGCAGTTTGGAGGATGGGCGGCGGGGAGGGAGAGTCAGTGACGTCCCCTTTGGTGGGTGGCTCCTGTTGTAGGGGCGCTCCTCCTGTGTATTGAGGGGCCGCCATGCGCAAGAGTGCACACACTGATTGCCGCACATTGGGTACACATGCACACAGGAGTTTAGATGCATAAAAGCAGTTTGGGAGACAGGCTTCCTGGCACTTTGAGAAAGTGGGTCTACCCCACGGAACGAGTGGGTAAAGAAAGGGTTACCAGGCATCAGCAGGGACGCCAATCTACCAACATCTATGGTGATATTTTTTCACTTTGAATCTATCTGAGCACTTTAAAAGTTTCTTTATTTCTAGCTTTGCACCTTATATAGCACTTTAAGAATGCATTGGTACTTTTTTTGCACATATTTGGGATATTTATATATGCGTTTGATTTTTATTAATATATTTAATATTTTTTACTTACGTTGTGATGGATTATAATATTGGATGTAGCACGGTAATTTGGGCTATGATGTCCCTGCTGTAAAACATGATTTTAGTTATATGTTGTGAGTCTTTTTTCATTTAATAAATTCATGATTATCATGTGACTAGTTAGTGTGTGATTTATTTGGTTGGTGGTGCCGATTTGGTTATCCTCTGTGGTTGCTGGGGCCACAACTTTTGATTACTAATTGTTTATAGGTGAAGCGAATTTACATACATCTGTATGCTTTTTCCAGGACAATACCCCCGTTAAAGGATCCCTGTTCAGAATACCAAGGCAGATTAAGATGACAACTTATGTCTTGGATCACAGACATGATTAAAGTGAAGGGAATTGAAGGAAATAGCACATATGCACAAGCACTTGCAGATTTGCTTGAACTCATTTGCATATACATTAGTGCTTCCTGTATAGCAGGGTGTGCGACAACATGGGTGTGTGAACATGTGTGACTTGCCTGCAGCCAAGCAATCCAATGTGCCAAAGTGTATGCAAGTCAAGCTAGGGATCCCTCAAGACCAAGAAATGCACCTGATTCTGTGACAGTGAGGCACCATGGTCAGGCAGTGCTGTCTGCAGGGGTAAACACAGGTCATGGCAACTAGATGTTCATTACCTATATCACCACCATTGGTCTGGCTCGACAACATAGTCCTTTATTCCTTTATTTTTGTACTACAACCCACCACTGTCTTTTAGTCTCAGCATCTGCTGGCAGTACAAATGCAGTGTGGAAGTTGGTTGCACTATATTGCACTCATCTGAAGGGCCTCATGTTTTATTTATCTTGAATAAGGAAACACTGAGCTATGTACAGTATGCAGGATACATTTTAAAGCCTGTTGATGAGAGGTATTCCTACTGGTTATCCTAACCATGATGTTAACAGAACACTTTCGGGAAATCAACAATGTGAAATACATACAATACAACTTAGCAATTTACAAAATGCATGTGCTTTATGGCCAATAAGAATGGGCAGCTTTACCATATGAGCATCATTTTCATCTTAAAGGGCTTCAATTTTAACTATCACAAAGCACTTCAAACCATTTTTGATGAGGGTAATATACAGTATTAGGAAATAATAAATACAGATTTGTCAGCAAGTAACCACTCATTATGTTCTTTATTGCTTTATTTTGTTTAATGGTTGTGCTATTATATCTTGTCTTATTGCTTTATTTGAATACTAATAAACATAAAGAACTACTTGCCTGATCACTCCCTGTATTTTCTTTAACAAATGGAAGGAACAGATAGGTAACCGGAGTGGGGGGCACATTATTAGGGGAAACATATTACTTGAGTATTTTAGTTATATTTATTAATGTATAATCACTATATTATTTATTATAATTTGTATGTATTTGGTGTCACACTTTCCATTCGTGTATTTGTTCTTTTAGTTGCTTGCCTAAGCCAGTGTGTTTTTTTCATATTCATGTTTTACCTGGCAGGTTAGTTATAAAATGGTCTGAGCGGCTGCCACCCCTCTTTTGTTTCTTTTGAATTTGTGCAAGCACATGGTGTGTGGGGTCTAGGCTGTATTGCAAGGTCTTTGACCCTTCCACCCCATGGCTTGCACTTGAGAGGTTTAGGGCAACCTCAGGTAAGCCTGCTCCCAATTTATCTATTGCACTGTATGTCCCAGATGGGCTCTCAGAGATTAGAGTTAGGACTGCACCCCACAGAGGCACTTTGGCGTAGTGGTGCAGCTTAAGCATACTTCTGCAGATGTGTGTGACCGAGTCCTCTGTTTTTAACCAAGTTTAGAGACAGATTATAGGCTGGCCTGCAAGCTGACAGGGTTCAGTGCTGTGGCTCCTTTAAGACTTGTGTGTACTAATTGCCCTGCTAACGTGCACCTCCCAGGTTAGTTATAAAATGGTCTGAGCGGCTGCCACCCCCCCTTTGTTTCATGTTTTACCTGCCATCCGGAGCATCATTGCTTTGTCTATTGAGTCTGATCATATCACATGACCAAAATAAGGTAGCTATAGGCTGATGACCCTACAAAGCCTATTTTGTCGCTTGATGTGCTCCAAAATGTTTTTACAGGTAAAACTTGCAGATGATGGTATAAAAACAAAATCTTGAACACATTAATCCACCTCTGATCTTCACAGCTCAAAACAGGAAAACAGGAAACAGGCATTGGCCACTTCCCCTTTGGTTTAGGGCTAATGTCCTTATTCCTTGGTGCATGACTTGGAGGCTGATTCACTACTAGAGCCACATATTGCCAGATGAACGTCTGTACAGCGGCGCTTAGAGCAACTGCTAGTAGATGCTGTAAGCGGGTATCGGGCGCTGTAACAGAGCATCTCAGTCGTTCTAGTAACCTGGCTGGCATTGATGAATGTGATGTATGTTGGATGCTCTGACAACAGTACAGCGCTGCAGCCAGCAAGAGGTAGCACCAGCTCAGTGCGTCCAGCACTCGGCGCTCCACATCATGTTTACCACACTACACACACACAGCGTCGGTGCTCTGGCACAGAGCGCCAGGCGCTGTATGATCTGTTTTTGAACACATATACACCAGTAAAAAGTGAAAACACATGGAATGACATTGTTTTAACACTGGGACAATAACACTTTAGTGCCAGACCTGTAAATACAATTCTGCATAAAAATCCAAAAAGTCCAAACAATAAAAGTGTTTGTTTGCAGCCAGGAGAGGTCACACAATGATTTGAGCAAAAAAAAAAAGAAAAAAATTAAATTGCCAAATACGCTATTTATACACAACTAATGAAACCTCAATTGAAATGTATGGCAGAGTGCTATAGAGCGACAGATACTACATGACATTCCTGAGCCTAGATCGCCGGCGCTATACACTGAGCCGCCCGGATTGATACATGTGACGCTACATGGCACTGTTAGAGGTGCTCATCAGATTCGCGTTCTTAAATGTGGTTTTGTGTACAGCGCCTGGCGTTCACCAGAGTTGCCTTCTGCTACGAGGCACTACTAGCGCTATGCTATTGGTGCTATGAGTTCTTGCGTAACCCCCTAAGTGTTGCATTCACTGCCTTGGTCATTCATGGATTCCAGGAAAATAAACTTCTGGACATGTCTTAATAGGCAATTAAGGGCTAATAGGGTTAATAGGCAATGGGCACCATAAGGTACAGAAGTGTATTATTTATGAAAGGGAACTAGAGCCTTTCTTTCCAGAAACTGATTGAAACTTGTCGTCGAAGATATTAAGCCTACAAGCTGTTTTTACACAGCATAGAGCAGGGGGTGTCATATTAATTTTCAACATCAGGATTATGGTTGTCTTCAAAGGGCCGGTTAATAACGAACGCAAAACAAAATGCAAACACATTCCCTTGAAATGGTTACATACTTAAGTTTGCACAGGACAGATGCAGTCAGGCAATGAAATACTTGGCCTGGGACAGATACAGACACTGAATTATTTTGCCAAGAATAGCCACAGAATTATTTTGCCCAGGGCAGATGATAAATTATTTTGCCCAGGATAGCCACAGGGTTTTCTTGCTCAGAACAGATGCAGACATTGAATTATATTGCCCAGGTCAGATGCAGAATTATTTTGGTCCAGGGCCCATACCACCTAGCAATTACTAGCAATAACCCCTGCAGCACATGTAGCAATTAGTTGGGTGGGTTAGGCAGGCCTCCCTTATGTGGTGGGAACAGTTGTAGACACTACTCTCTTCTCCCCCATATTGCTAAAAGGCTTGCCAGCAGCCTGCAGGATTAGGAGTACACAGTGCAGCATATCTGCAATCACTTAGAAGTGCCAGAAAAGACAAACTGCCACTTTCAGAAGCTTTGGAGTGACCAGGCCGGCTAGAAGAGGCAACAGAGCAGCTGACGCCACCTGGCACCTGTGCGAGGGCCACATAAATAGACTTGGAGGGCCGCATTTGGCCTCCAGGCCTTGAGTTTGAAATATGTGCTGCAGAGGAAGCAGATTGATACTTTCAACTCTTGTTATTCTTTTGTACTGTTTGTTTTGCCAAATGATTTAACAGAAACCTCATTATTTTCCTGTGGGGAATGATCACTGCAACACCATAGATTAGCCTTTAGTGTTGTGACAAAAGAGGTGACTGCACAGAAACAGCTAGAACAGATCTAGAACTTCCTAAATCAGACAGCAACCTGTACTGAGTGACTCAATAAGCTCTTAGTAGGTTGTCACAGGTATCTGGAGCCATGCTGACTGCAGTGCATCCCACAGCTTCTTAAGGGTGTGTGGGGGAGAATCCATAGATTGAACATGACAATACAGGTGGTCTCACAGATGCTCGATTGTGCTCAAGTTTTGGGAGTTAGGGAATCAGGGTAGTACTTAAAAAGTCTTGGTGATTCTCCTCCAACCAATTTCTGACATTTCTAGCTATGTGATGTGTTGCATTGTTTTGTTGAAAGATTCCATCTGCCCTCTGGAAAGTCAATCAGCATGGGTGTACATATATGCAGTGATGGATTTATTTGCAAGTTGGTTGAGAGTGTCATCCACATGGATGAGTGGGCAACAAAAACATTCCCCAGACCATACAGCGGCCACCACCAGCTTGTGTTCTTCCTGCAATGACTGCAGGCTATTTGTTCTGATGTCCATCTGTTCAATGAGATGGCAAAACTGCAATCCAATACTGTAGTGAAAATTAAAACCTTTCCTGCCAGTGTAATTTTACTGACGGTCTTGCACCCCTTTGCAGCCAATGTTTGGTGCTCTGCATTTTCCACACCACTTATTTAGGATGGTGGCACACAAAAAGTTTACAAATACAATTTTGAGCAGTACAGAAAGCACAAAACACTTCTTGCCATTTTTATATGATATTCTGATGTGAGTGTGAGCTGCTTGCTACAGTACCTGTTTGAGTGACCTGTTTATGTGAATAACATTTAAAGGAGCACTATCGCGAAAAAATGGCCCAATAATAAAAATCCATATAAATATGCTGGATGATTATTCATCCAACATCAGGAAATATCCAGCCAGGGTTGTTTTTAATTTTGATCGTAGAAAGAGGAAATCACACGTGACAGGCTCTGTCACTCTTTATTGACTAAACCTGTCACCCCTGATATTTTATTCCTACAAGGAGGAGAAAAAAACTGCAAGCTTGGTGGGAGTTTTATTCAGTTCAGGTGTACAAGTGACCCTCCTCTCATTAGCCAGTGTTTATATGGATTTCTGATATTACACAAGTTCGCGATACTGCTCCTTTAACTTTAAAACAGTTAACTTTTAACTATAAAATAGACTAAAATAGACTAATAGACTGCTACTCTGACAATGCCAAGCATATAAATATAAAACTGTAGCAGCAAAACCTCCAGTCTAGCAAGGATTTTAATTTGCTAGAGATATCCCAGCCCCAGCTTTACCTTATAGGTGTGTAAAGGTGCAGGAAGAGTAAGAAACCAGTTAACAGTGCCTGACTTTTTAAATCAGCATCCACTAACAGCTTTATGATACATAAGTATACTCTAATAATGAATGTGAAAGAATGAATGTTCCTCAACTGCACAGAAAACCAAACATAATTAAAATTATTAATATTTTATTAATGGAAATGCACATTTAGACTTCTAAATAACTTAAAAAACTAAACCAGAGGAATATTAAGGCCAAAAATCACCCTAGAATTTTACAGTCCTACAGCCAGCCCACAACATCCTCACTGAGCTCTACTTCCAAGGTGCTTTACTGGTGGTCAACAAGAATTCTCCATATCAAAATGCAAAAATAAGTTAAAACATATTACAGGAGAAATGTTTTAACAGGAGAGATTGAATCTTGCCACAGGTGCAAAGCTTCCAAGTGAGCTGGACTGCAAACAGCCCAGCAAGGACAAGAAGAGCGGCCCATCTGTAATTCTTCCAGCTCCCTATGGCCAGTCTGCATCTGCTCTTGGTTCTCACACTGGTCATTAACACTTGGTCAACAATCTAAGTCCTGATACCTCAATTCCAGGTCATGTACTGTCCTAATAATGTAGTTCCTCCAGTATAATTCACAACATCATAAGCTGTACTACTCTGACACAGATGACACTGATGTAGTTCATATCAGGGGCATTCATACCATAGAGGCAGTGCAGACACCTGCCCCTGGGCCTGGCACAAGCTGCCTGCACTGCCTCTGTAGTATGTACTTCTGGTGCATACTTACCCAGACATGAAGCCTCCTTTCTCCCAGCTGGCTTTACAGCAAGCTGCTCATCTCTCTCACAGCTGAGCGTACCCTGCGTGCATCCCTTGTCGCTGGGAACACACCACGCACCTCTCAGTCACAGCCATGTGTGCGTCTCTCCATCGCTGCCATACTCGCCCCATGTTGGTCAGTGTCCTCTCCAAAAGGGGGGGGGGGGCGCCGTCTTGCTACGAGGATGTAATTGCTTTCATCTGTCTCAAATTATAAGATTAGCACCCATAAAACAATTGAAGTCCAGACCAATAAGCAAGGGGTGATTAAAGCAATTGTAAGCTAATCATGGCTTAAGCAATGAATAGTGTTTAAAAAATCACACTGTAAAGCCTAAAGCACAAACTGATCACAGCTGAATTAGCTTTGAGACTGGCTACCTAATTTTGCACTCGCTTAGTTGTCTGGTTTAACTACTTAACTCTTAGGAGTAGAATTAAGAACATTTTAATAGATTTAGATCATCATGTGGCACTGTTAACTGCTGCCCACTCTTACTTTTGGGCCTGTTGTTCCGTTTAATTATCTACATTTGCAAGTTAACTGCCAAGCACAGAAAAGTACAGTGAACAGAGTGGCTGGGAAAAATCATCGCCAACACCACAGTTCTAGAAAGATTTTACACTTAGAAAAACATCGCTCTTGCTTAATTTGTGTGCTGCTGAATAACAAAAACAGGCAGCTACAGCTTTTAATAATTGCCCATTTCTAAAGGGCAAATGTGGAGTACTGACAGGTCTCTGCTGATATCCCGCCAATGGACTAGATGCAAGAAAGTGACTAGATTAATGATCTCATTATAATTCATTAAAGTGTAGTGAGAGGATGGATGCCTGCTTTAATTTGTTTTATTACTGCGGGAAAATGTTTCATAAACCAGCCTCATCTCCGTGCATGCTTGGAAAACAGAAGAGTGGTAATCAGAATTGATGAGGAGTCTTTCATTAGAAAGTATGGCTGAGGGCAACAATCACAGGCAAGAGGATGTTCTTAAGATGGACATGCCTGTGCATCAAACACAAAACTGTCATCTCAAGTGCTGTAATTTCAAAATGAGAAATTGCAGAGATGGTTATACCAGTTAGTTCAGCAGAAGAGCTGACACGGTGCAATTGCTGCAATAACAGGAGATTACAGGAGAATGATTTCCTATACCTAATTTACAGCTAAAATTACTTTCACTTTTCTGACTACTTAATTTCTGCCTATCTACCCAGAAGAGCATTTGTGAATCCCCCTTCTATGCCATCCCAAAAAAGTGTTTGATGAGGTTGCTGTCAGGCCATTCAAGTTCTTCCACACCACATCTTCCAAGTCCCTAACTATTCTTTTGAAGACTTTTGTGTACTGGGGCCCATCATGCTGGAACAAAGTGGAGAGTACACAGTTGTCCAAAATGTCTTGCTAAGCAGTATGATTTCCTTTAACTGGAACAAGGGCTTAGGACAAACCCTGAAAAACCAAGCATTAGCCCTCGTCCCACAGAACTTTGGCAGGTAACATTCTCCTGCCACCAAATGCAAACTCATATATCAGATTTCCAGATTGTAATGATGATGCTTAAACTCTTGCTTGGTGATGTGAGGCTTGGGCATTGGCATAGAGTTCTCCGTGCACAGTTTTGCACTGATTAGGAAGTCTTACTTTACTTTATAACGTCTCAATACTGCCTTTTGGCTCTACTCTAATATCTGCTACAGTCAAATTGTCTGGCAGCACTCGAGGTGGCCTGGCCAGACTGGCCCCTGGCAACAACATTTTTGGTTGGTTGGGCTGTTGCTTTTAACTACCCCATCCAATACATGCTTCCCTGGGCTCCCTCAAGCTACCTCACCTAAGAAACCCAAGTCCATGTCTTGCCCCAGGACTGTATAACCTCAGCATTGTGAATGCCGAGGGTCATATCCACAACATTATATGGTCCTACAATACTAAAGCTTCAATACCATCACTTTAAGGGTGGCCTTTTGTCTCTACTCTGCTGGAGGCAGAGTGTCTATCTACGCTTCGCCATGAGACTTCTTTACATCCCGCAGAGCTCTGTTTTGAAAAACTAAAGCTTATTTAAAGTAGAGATAATGACATTGTCCTCTGTTCAGTAAACTTTCCAAAAAGATATTTATATGAAAATTAGGTTGGTTTCTTGATTTATTTTAGAATAGGGAATAAGGTGTGATTCACTTTAGGAAATAGATTAGTGCATCAATTACACTTTTACTTTTACTACTTTACTGCCTGGACTGCCTACCTGCCAAATGTATTGTACATTTCACTACAGTTTATTATTTAAATGATCTTGACTTTACATTCACATCTTGATGTGGAACTGTCTAAAATGTCTCTGATCTTATTACATAGCTTTGTCCGTAGACCTCAAATAAGGGGTATGATGGGACACAATGCTCCACTGATGCCTCCAATAAGTAGATACCATTCCTACAGCCCTGGTACAGTATCTAAAGTCATGTGTCACAACTCAGGCTGTCAGGAGGTGTAAAGTGGTATATGACGCGCAGTCCAGATGCTCACAGAGAATAATAATTACATTGGTACGGCTTTGTACATGGCCCACTCCCACCCAGTTTCAGATACCAGTTTCAGTTTCAGTGGATCCATGCCACTGGATTGCTGAGAGGCAATCTCTTGTCCTATGGCACCCCCAATCTGATTTCTGAAAGTAAAGTCCAGAAAGTGAGCTTTCCTTGTATTCTTTGTATACTTCCCTTGTATAGTACCATTTCAAGCTCTTCAGCTTATCAACTACATTTTATAAAGCCTTCTATTTTACTAGTTATTCATACTCTCCCAATGCATCACAATTTGAATTAGTTGGGGCATTTAAAGTCCCTTGTCCAGACACACACTAACTTCCTCCAACCTTATGCTCTGTGGGAACAGTGTTAATAACAGTGTCATTTCAAATCATCCCAAAATCTCTGATTATATATAAATACATTATGCATTATAAGTGAAGACACCTTCTTTGCTTCAGTTTCTGGGTCATGGCTGAGATGGGAAGGGTATGTCATGGCGCAGGTTTTTGACTCATATGAACACACTTCTATGGTCATAGACAGCTGTGGGACCACAGTGGCTTGCTTTGTACACTCACACTGAGAGTATCAAATGACTAAGTGACCCTTAGACCACTTTATTGCATGTTCCTGGAGAAATAAAAATAGAAAGGAGGGGAACAGTTTGGATCCCTTCTACGGCTTCTATTCTGCTCTTCAGAAAATGGGGGCAAGGCACTTGGGACAGGCATCAGGTGAGCTGCTTGCTGCCTAAATATTGTGAAAGGGTTTCCAATTTAGGGGGTATGACGTTTTGGTCAAAACACATGCTAGTAATGTTGGATCCGCAGTCTCTTTAGAGTCTAGGTTGTCTGTACATCATAGATCATATTTCAAGAATCTGCCTTTTACAGTCTGTAGTTTATCTACATTCTGGGAACATGGTACTTTATGTGGTCTCACTACTGTCACACGCCGCCACTTTTTTTGGCTTCAGGGGCACTCAGCGTGGGATTTAAGAAAAAAAATTGCAGTGCCAATGCGGCCACCAGCTAGCACCTTATTTAACACCAGCGCCAAAGATTATGCCGCGCCTGGTGCTCTGGTTGATGCAGCACCAGATGAAACCTTCCGAAGCTCAAGCTCCCCTAGAGCACAACTGGCAGAACTGGATTATAGTGTTAATGATTATAATTCATATTAAACATTTATTTTGAACCAAACTTGCATTGGGACATGGGGGGTTATTAAAATTGATTTTAATGGCTTTTTTGCTTAACAATGTGTAATGTAGTTAATAGCACAACAACAAATAAAATGGTAATGCCAGCAATCCGAAGCTGGTGCTATAGACCCACAAATGATGCTAAAAGGCGGACGTCATAAATAAGGCCCTAAAACGTACTCTTCAAACTGTTGGAGCCCCTCAAACACAGGCTATAGGACAAAGGCATACATTTTAAATCACATGCATAGGGATATACAACCTTTCCTTGTACATGGTCCTGATTGGTTCTGATAATGACCAACGGGAAGGGTGTTAGTTGGTAGAAGAAAACAAGTGTGGGGACTATGTACAATGAGTGCAGCAGTTGCTCTCTTCTCTATGTCACTTCCCTGCAAGTGGTAAGCCTCACTACCTTAACCTTATATTTTACCAAGGGATGCCAGATCTATAAAATTGGGTGCAGGTGCAGTCTGGTATCAGCACATGGACTTAATAACAGTAGGCAGTGCAGGAACACTCCTCAGGGCTTAAGAGAAGTAAGTGAGTACTGTACATCCAGGTCCTCAAATTAGGTGATACAGGTGCAAGGTCTACAGGCTCCAAGCCAGGATACCTACCCGTACAGGTCCATGCCTTTTTCCCTTTAGTCAGACATTTTGCAGAAGGGCATAGAAGGAGCAACAACTGGCCTAGAAGGTCGGAGGTATCACCAAACTGGAATGCCATATAACTCATCTTTCTTGTGATCTCACAGTGCATGCGCAGTCTGTGTGGCCACCTCGAGCATCTCTCTGGCTGAAAACAAATGTCTCTTAGCATAGCTGATTAGAACACAGGTTTTCCACACTTAGTGAGGATAGGGGCGGAAGGAGGGCATGGGGGGGGGCACCACATGAACAACAAACTGGAAATTTATTGCGAAATCTCAGCCAAATAATTTTAGCAAGATCTAGTGCCTCTTGGACATTGTATCTATACTTTCCTCCAGTGACATGGTGGTCTTTGATCCCTGTCAACCTTTTGGGTAAGCAGACCAATACCCTACAATGGCCTGAAAGGCAAAGCACTCCTTTTCTCATAAAACTTCACTTTTAAATATGCATTTAAAATCATCTCCATAGTGTATCAAAAGCCAATAAAATCAGTAGTAATCAAAGTCCTGGAAAGTCATATATACAGTGTAGGCGACTTACGCATTTCGGACTCCTATCTCCAGTCCTTAATCATAGTAGTCTACACTGTTTGCTTTGCCATTTGCTTTGCCTTTCATGGTATTTAGTGGGTTTGAGACTACCCACGGCCGTGCACACATGGTCGCTTTAAAAATTGATTGAAATGAATGTGTTGACATAGTATTGTTAATATTTGGTATTTGGCTTTTGGAACTGTGAGCAGATATGTTTACAGGAAATAGCATTCTGTGAAATGAAGGGCTATGACATAAAGATACTTTGTGACTGGTGATTTTTACTGTAGACTGATATGCTTTATCAAGCCGAGAGAGAATACAGATGTGAGTGGAAACGCTGACATTTCAATAGTGACCTCTAGAGGAGTCAGCGATGTAACACTGGGAATAAAACCCTCATTTGTCTCTTTCAAATTTGCAGGTCACTTACACAAAAGACATGAAATGTGACAAGGAAAACAAAGCAACATCCATTGCTCAAAGCCTTCAGAAATACCATACAAATGAATACATGTTTTGTCTTACAAAGGAAGCTTTCATTAAATATCTCCTACCCTTCTGTGTACCACCGCCCATCTGTTTGGTTTGACAAAAGTGTCTTAATTTACTACAGCAATTATATAAACGTGGTTAAACAAATTTAAATCAAAGTAAATACGCATCCTTTCCGCAAGCAAAAAAAATCTATATACTCACCTAATTTCTGACTTCTGCTTTACCTGAAGGAGTTGCATAATCAGTAATCGTCTTTCTCCCCTGGCAATGTTGAGCTGAAGGCATGTATCATTGCAGGTGAGAGAGCACAAATCCTCTTCCATTTTAGATTGTTGCAACTGAAGAGAGGGGCATGTGCCAGAGTTGGAAGGGGCAGTCAGCATCAGAGAAAAAATATTACTGATGAAAAGGCACCTTACAGGTAAGACTATTGCACTGGAGTAAATGAGTAAATGAAGTAAAGGTCATATATATATATATATATATATATATATATATATATATATATATATTAGAATTTTAATATCAAAGTAATTCATTTAATTAAACCAAATCAAAATCTGATGTGATTACCCTTCACCATAAGCAAATCATCATTTTTTTAGATACAATTGCACACTTGAAAGTCATTAATTTTGTTGGATTATAATCAGGTGTATGATTAACCAATTCTTCAGGGAAAAAACATTACTTTCATTATTATTATTATTGTTTATTTATATAGCGTCATCTAATTCAGTAGTGCTGTGCATATAAATGAATAATTACAATAACAATAATACCAAGAAAAACATACTGTACAAGGATCATTATAAACTTGACGTTACAAAGTTCAAACCAAATTTGAGAAGAAGAAACAATAGGAAAGAGAGCACTGCTCTTTCAAGCTTACAGTTTACAGGATAAAGGTGGAAACAAAAAGGGATCACAAGAGGTAGAGCTTGAATTGGGTGACATGTGCCTTGTGAAGGTTATGTTTAAGCCAGATTATGTGCTTGTCTGAAGAGGTGAATTTTGAGGGCACTTTTAAAGGTTTGGAGCGTTGAAGAGTGAAGGATTGAGCGGGGAGGTGCATTCCAGAGAAGTGTAGTGTCACAGGTGAGGTCTTGAAGGCAGGAGTGCAAGGAGATGTCCAAGGAGAATGTCAGAGGCTGAGCAGAGGTTGCGTCTGGGTTGGTATTGCTGGATCAGGGATGAAATGTAGGTAGGGGCGTGCTTGGAGTGGGCTTTGTAGGTTAGTGTTAGAAGTTTGAACTGAACCCTCTGAGAGACAGACCCATAGAGGGATCGACAGAGGGGAGCAGCAATGGAGAAGTGTGGGGAGAAGCCGATGAGGTGAGCAGCAGGGTTTAGAATAGATTGGAGCTGTGCCAGTCTGTTTATTGGTAAACTGCAAAGGAGGGTGTTATAGCAGTCAAGTTGGGATATGACCAGGGCATGCGCTAAAATTTACTGAGGTAAGGTGAGAGAAAAGGTAAGATGCGGGAGAAGTTGGAGATGGCAGGAGGTAGTTAAGGAGTGATTGTGAGGTGTAAATGAGAAAGAGGAGTCCAGAATGACACCCAAGCATCAAGCTTGAAGAGATGCAGTTATTGTACAATTGTTAATAGATATTGTGGTGTTAGAGAGGGGAGGGGAGTTAGATGGTGGTTAAATGACCAGTTCTGTCCATGTTTAATTTAAGAGAGCAGAACGTCATAAAGGAAGAGATGGCTGTTAGATAATCAGAAAGAAAAAGCGAGAAAGGAGGGAAGAGAGATTCAGGCCAGTGAGGTCAGAATCTCTGCATAAAAGTGATATTGATCTGCATAAAAGTGATACTGAAAGCCCTGTGAGGTTATCAGTGGTTATGTTATATACATAAAAGTGACATTGAAAGCCCAGTGAGGTTATCAGTTAGTCAAGACCATAAGTGTATATTGAAAAAAGTAGGGGTCTTAGGACTGAGGACGGGGCAGTTTCAGTGGAATGAGCGGAAACATGGCTGGAGGGGATCAAGAAGGGAGTTTGTAGACAGATAATGTACCAGTTCTGAGTGGACATGCCGTTCAAGAAGCTTGGATGAGAAAAGAAGCAGCAAGATACGTTGGCAACTGGGGGGGGGGGCAGAATGCTTATAGGAGGAAGGAAAGATACAAGTGGAGAGGGAGAGGTTGAATAGGGAGGTTTAGGCTGAGATGACAGATGGAGCCAATTAAGGGATAAGGTGGGATGAAATGAGATCAAGGGAGCAGGTGGTCAGGTGGGCTGTTGAGACAATAGAGGAGAGTCATTGGCAGTGGCGGTGTATGGAGTAAAGAGTTCAAGGTGTTGAATAGCTGTTTTGGATTCCGGGTCTGAGTGATGAGAAGTATTCCTGATTAGCAGATGAAAGAGCAGTTCTGGGTTCCTGAAGGACTTGTTTGTATAACAGAAAGTCCATATTGGTTTTGGATTTCCTCTATAGCCTTTTAGCAACTCGAG
This sequence comes from Gastrophryne carolinensis, assembly GCA_027917425.1. NCBI lineage: Eukaryota > Metazoa > Chordata > Amphibia > Anura > Microhylidae > Gastrophryne > Gastrophryne carolinensis. The sequence continues at coordinate 224,027,599 of CM051234.1, forward strand.
AATGTCAACTCGAGGGTGGCTATAGATTAGAGGATATTTTTTTTGCCTCACAGCAATAAGCCCCATTTTACTGCACAGGGCAGGGGCTAGGCACGACCTTGATGGAGATTAACCCTTCTAGCGCCAGCTACGTAAAATTCACGTAGCTGCCTCTCCTGTCGTTAAACGCCAGCTACGTGAATTTCACGTAGCTAGCGTTCCCTTACCTTCCGGGCCATCGGGGGGGCATCAGCGGGACCGTTGCTGTGGAGCAGCTTGCAGGGAGTCCAGGGGTCAGGGGGAGGTGACCTGGGTGTGAACCAAGTCACCCGATCGCTCCCCTGACCAATCAGCAGGGGGCGCACGGCAGCTGTCATCAGCCGGCGCCCCCTGCTTACCTCATCAGATGACGCTGGAGCAGAAACCTTTCCGGAGCCCAGGGGGTCAGGGCGACCGTAAGTAATACCGATCCCTGCCCCCCCCCCGCCCGATCGCCCGCCCCCCCCCCCGCCCGATCGACCGCCCCCCCCCCCCCGCCCGATCGCCCGCCCCCCCCCCCCCCCCGCCCGCCCGCCCGCGCCGCTGATCATCTGTCTGTCGCCGCCGCCAGGTAAAGGCGATCGTTATGGAATGCTGCCATCCATCCATCCATTCATCCTGTCACCCCCATGCAGCCATCCATTCATCCTGTCACCCCCATGCAGCCATCCATTCATCCTGTCACCCCCATGCAGCCATCCATTCATCCTGTCACCCCCATGCAGCCATCCATTCATCCTGTCACCCCCATGCAGCCATCCATTCATCCTGTCACCCCCATGCCGCCATCCATCCATCCTGTCACCCCCATGCCGCCATCCCTCCAGTCACCCCCATGCCGCCATCCCTCCAGTCACCCCCATGCCGCCATCCATCCAGTCACCCCCATGCCGCCATCCATCCAGTCACCCCCATGCCGCCATCCATCCAGTCACCCCCATGCCGCCATCCATCCAGTCACCCCCATGCCGCCATCCATCCATCCATCCAGTCACCCCCATGCCGCCATCCATCCATCCATCCTGTCACCCCCATGCCGCCATCCATCCATCCATCCTGTCACCCCCATGCCGCCATCCATCCATTCATCCTGTCACCCCCATGCAGCCATCCATTCATCCTGTCACCCCCATGCAGCCATCCATTCATCCTGTCACCCCCATGCAGCCATCCATTCATCCTGTCACCCCCATGCAGCCATCCATTCATCCTGTCACCCCCATGCAGCCATCCATTCATCCTGTCACCCCCATGCAGCCATCCATTCATCCTGTCACCCCCATGCAGCCATCCATTCATCCTGTCACCCCCATGCAGCCATCCATTCATCCTGTCACCCCCATGCAGCCATCCATTCATCCTGTCACCCCCATGCAGCCATCCATTCATCCTGTCACCCCCATGCAGCCATCCATTCATCCTGTCACCCCCATGCAGCCATCCATTCATCCTGTCACCCCCATGCAGCCATCCATTCATCCTGTCACCCCCATGCAGCCATCCATTCATCCTGTCACCCCCATGCCGCCATCCATCCAGTCACCCCCATGCCGCCATCCATCCAGTCACCCCCATGCCGCCATCCATCCAGTCACCCCCATGCCGCCATCCATCCAGTCACCCCCATGCCGCCATCCATCCAGTCACCCCCATGCCGCCATCCATCCAGTCACCCCCATGCCGCCATCCATCCAGTCACCCCCATGCCGCCATCCATCCAGTCACCCCCATGCCGCCATCCATCCAGTCACCCCCATGCCGCCATCCATCCATCCATCCTGTCACCCTCATGCCGCCATCCATCCTGTCACCCCCATGCCGCCATCCATCCATCCATCCTGTCACCCCCATGCCGCCATCCATCCATCCATCCTGTCACCCCCATGCCGCCATCCATCCATCCATCCTGTCACCCCCATGCCGCCATCCATCCATCCATCCATCCTGTCACCCCCATGCCGCCATCCATCCATCCATCCTGTCACCCCCATGCCGCCATCCATCCATCCATCCTGTCACCCCCATGCCGCCATCCATCCATCCTGTCACCCCCATGCCGCCATCCATCCATCCATCCTGTCACCCCCATGCCGCCATCCATCCATCCATCCTGTCACCCCCATGCCGCCATCCATCCATCCATCCTGTCACCCCCATGCCGCCATCCATCCATCCATCCTGTCACCCCCATGCCGCCATCCATCCATCCATCCTGTCACCCCCATGCCGCCATCCATCCATCCATCCTGTCACCCCCATGCCGCCATCCATCCATCCATCCTGTCACCCCCATGCCGCCATCCATCCATCCATCCTGTCACCCCCATGCCGCCATCCATCCATCCATCCTGTCACCCCCATGCCGCCATCCATCCATCCATCCTGTCACCCCCATGCCGCCATCCATCCATCCTGTCACCCCCATGCCGCCATCCATCCATCCTATCACCCTCCCATGCAGCCATCCATCCTGTCACCCCCAGGCGATCATGTGCTCCCTGGCGGCCGCGCTCGCACCCACCTGGCCTCCATCTCGGTCGGCTCTGACAGCTGGCATCTTGATTGGCCTCCTCGCCCTGCCTGCCCCGCCTCAGCCATTGGTTAAAGAGCATTGCCAGCGCGGGACATGAGAGCAGGCCACCGGACTCCGCCCACCTACTGGGTCAGGGACGTGTGACTGACTGAAGTGCTGAGGAAGAGACCCCGGAAGAAAAGGTATTTAAAAAAAACTAAAAAAAAATAGATGTTGATTTTGGAGAGGAAGTGTGTGTGTATATGTGTGGTTTTTTTTTTCAGTTTGGTCACGGGGCTCCCGAGCGCATGCCCATAGGGGCGCCCGTGCCCCATGACCAACAAGTAAATCTGGCCAGTTCGGTGGTTCCGGCGCCCTTCCCCAGGGGAAGACCAACCTCCACAACAACCAGTATAACCAGTGAGTTTCAGGAAGGCTTGCGTCCAGAAAGCTGCAGCTACAACAACAAGCCTGGTACTCCTAGAACGCTTGAGGTGTGTACTTTCAGGGAACATGTGGTTTGTGGGGGGTATTTTTAATGAAAAGTGATGTTTTGGTTGAAAAAGCGCAAGGTGCGCACTTTGTCTGCAGAGCAGGAAATTTCAATGGAAATGCCCGTTATGCATACGCTTTGCTTTGGGGTAATTGGCAGCCCTACCCTTGGAGGTAGCTATGCATGTTGGGTATTGTTCTGTTCAGGGGACCTTGCCATTTCAGATTTGATTAGTTTTTTTTGGTTAGCGCATGTTTTTTATAGAAAAATTTGGTCTTAATGCTGCATTTTTGCTATTTTTTTAGGGAAATCCGGTACAACCAGTGAGTTTCGGGAAGGCTTGCGCCCAGAAAGCTGCAGCTACAACAACAAGCCTGGTATTCCTAGAACGCTTGAGGTGTGTACTTTCAGGGAACATGTGGTTTGTGGGAGGTATTTTTATTGAAAAGTGGTGTTTTGGTTGAAAAAGCGCAAGGTGCGCACTTTGTCTGCAGAGCAGGAAATTTCAAGTGAAATGCCCGTTATGCATACGCTTTGCTTTGGGGTAATTGGCAACCTTACCCTTGGAGGTAGCTATGCATGTTGGGTATTGTTCTGTTCAGGGGACCTTGCCATTTCAGATTTGATTAGTTTTTTTTGGTTAGCGCATGATTTTTATAGAAAAATTTGGTCTTAATGCTGCATTTTTGCTATTTTTTTAGGGAAATCCGGTACAACCAGTGAGTTTCGGGAAGGCTTGCGCCCAGAAAGCTGCAGCTACAACAACAAGCCTGGTACGCCTAGAACGCTTGAGGTGTGTAATTTCAGGGAACATGTGGTTTGTGGGGGGTATTTTAATTGAAAAGTGGTGTTTTGGTTGAAAAAGCGCAAGGTGCGCACTTTGTCTGCAGAGCAGGAAATTTCAAGTGAAATGCCCGTTATGCATACGCTTTGCTTTGGGGTAATTGGCAACCTTACCCTTGGAGGTAGCTATGCATGTTGGGTATTGTTCTGTTCAGAAGACCTTGCCATTTCAGATTTGATTAGTTTTTTTTGGTTAGCGCATGATTTTTATAGAAAAATTTGGTCTTAATGCTGCATTTTTGCTATTTTTTTAGGGAAATCCGGTACAACCAGTGAGTTTCGGGAAGGCTTGCGCCCAGAAAGCTGCAGCTACAACAACAAGCCTGGTATTCCTAGAACGCTTGAGGTGTGTACTTTCAGGGAACATGTGGTTTGTGGGGGGTATTTTAATTGAAAAGTGGTGTTTTGGTTGAAAAAGCGCAAGGTGCGCACTTTGTCTGCAGAGCAGGAAATTTCAAGTGAAATGCCCGTTATGCATACGCTTTGCTTTGGGGTAATTGGCAGCCCTACCCTTGGAGGTAGCTATGCATGTTGGGTATTGTTCTGTTCAGGGGACCTTGCCATTTCAGATTTGATTATTTTTTTTTGGTTAGCGCATGATTTTTATAGAAAAATTTGGTCTTAATGCTGCATTTTTGCTATTTTTTTTAGGGAAATCCGGTACAACCAGTGAGTTTCGGGAAGGCTTGCGTCCAGAAAGCTGCAGCTACAACAACAAGCCTGGTACTCCTAGAACGCTTGAGGTGTGTACTTTCAGGGAACATGTGGTTTGTGGGGGGTATTTTAATTGAAAAGTGGTGTTTTGGTTGAAAAACTGCAAGGAGAGCAAAATGGTTGAGTTTTCTTTCAAAATTGGCTCAGTCGCTATTTTCAGTTTTACGTGTCTCCTGGGCAAGAAAGGGTGTCTACCAATACATATGTGGTACTGTTGCAATCGGGAGCAATAAGGCTTTTACACACAATATGATTTCCTGAAATAACTTGCATGTTTTATTAAGAAAACGCACTACAAATTGTAAAAAAAATGTTTTTTTGGTTTTTTTTAACATATTTTCCACAAAAATATTTAAAAAACACTGACAATCTTACAAACAAGACACTTCATGTTAAAGCCCAGACTGTGCTGAAAAAAACAATATATAATTTTCCAGGGAAATACTGGGAAATCCCTTCAAAAATCACAGTTGAACATGTGGAGCGCAAAATAGTGCAAAATGGTCTGGCAACAAAGGGTGACAAAATCTCAAGGTAGGCTGGCGGTTAAAGGGTTAACAGAAGAGAGAAAAATCTTCAAAAGTGGTCAGAGAATACCTAGAGACTAGATGGGCCTATACAAAGGTACTAGATGGGTAAAATATTTTGGGTATTGGTTAGGGATGGGGGGATTTGAGGGTGAGCACCACCTTTTTTATATTTCTTTTTTGCTTGTTACTCGTTTTCATCTTCACGCAAGTCAGAGGAAATGAGCGATAGACACAGGGCTTGCTGTAACCAAAGGAAAGAATGAATCCACATTAACTACATTTTTGGGGGGGGTCTAAATTCTGCATATAAAGGCAGTATTTTAACCAGAGAATTACAAATTAACAGTATAGTATAGATATTGCCTTTATACAAGAAACCCATTTCAAGAAGGGGAAAATTCTGCCATTTATTTTCCAAAGCTTTGGTGCAATATATAACAATCAATACACTGAGAAAAAATCTAGAGGGGTTGCGATAATTATTCATAAGAAATGCGACTTTAAAGTGCTATACATAGTGATAATTTGGGTAGGTACCTAAACCTGATAGGTGAAGTTTATGGGCAAATATATATCTATATATATCGTTAATATGTGTGCCCTCAATAAGCACCACATCAGGTCTAAGTTTTTAAATTAAACTAGAAAACTAAACTAGACATTAAAAAAGGACAATAATTATAGCAGGATTTTAACATGGTGCCTATCCATGAGGCAGATAGTACAGGCCCTCCCCATCAACATAACAAAACCATGGAAAATTATATCATTAAAACATGGAAAAGAACAATTCAACTGGTTGATGTCTGGAGAATGAAGAACCTGGATCAAAATAATTACACATGTTATAACCACCCTAACAATACAGACTCCTGAATTGATTATTATTAATGCCACAATCCATTCTAAAAACCATGAAACAAGTGCAACATTGGAAACCAGAGTATATCAGATAATGCACCTCTTCTGTGGTCTATTAAACTTGGACACAAAACTCCAATAAAAGAACGCTGGCTTATGAATACACAAGTCTTAGAAAACCCAGAAGCTAAATCAAGAATGTAACAAGCACCTAGAGAATTCTTTCTGTACAATGAAACCAAAGACGTTACAACTCCCATATTATGGGAAGCACATAAATGTTTTATAAGGGGTATTCTGGAGAAAGCCTGGAAAAAAAAGTCAGAAACATAGACCGCTTCAACTAAGTTACTTACAGAGATTCAGCAAATATGTAAGGTCACAAGATTTGAAAGGGATTTTTGGACGACGGTGCAAAGGTTGGAAATTGATTACGAAAATAAATGATAAAAGAAACTTTCTCAGGCTAAGATCACAAATTAACACTTTATAGAATTAATCCAGAACAGAACTGATGGCAAAGTGATATCAGACCGGACAAAATTAAAAGAAAATTCAGGGAATTCTATGGTAAGATATACAAATAAGAATGATCAGGGGAAACTAGATCAATATCTCCAAAAATCTCTCTACCTATCATAGGCAAGAATATAACTTATTAACTAAATAAACCCATTAGTACTAAAGAGATAGGATAAGCTATAAACAGATCAAAATATAATAAAAGCCCTGGTCCAGACAGATTAAGTTCAGAATATTACAAGAACTTTAAGGAAGAATGAATTCCCTCCATACAAAGACACGAGAAAGGCGATAAACATACAATTTGTACATGGAGTTGTTTTATGCAATTCAGTCGACTTATATCTCCGGCGGGGCAGTTTCCACAGGTTCCTTAAGCAGGGGGCCACTCCCTGGACATCCCCGCCACAGCCCCACCACTACCGTCCAGGCTAGCTTATGTCATCTGCTACTACGGTCTTTCTACTCATGGGCTCCGCAAGGGCATCCAGCCAGCGACCCCCCCACGTCACTTCATAATCGCATCACCAGCCCCTAATCGGCTCATTACTACTTCTACTGGACCGCGTCCATCCGAACAACTCAAGAAGAACAAAGGAAATTACAGTAGGAGAAGTAGAAAGAAGAAACAGAAAAGGATAGTTTAGGACAGGGAAGTAACAAGGAGGGAGGGTAAGGGGGGGGGGGGATGTGCTGACAGCTTTGCCTAGATGTCTGCCTCCAGCAGTTCTTTATAGCTCTGTGAGGCCATAAATTCCACTCAACAGGCCCATTTAAGGAAGTGCGCCTCAGCGGATTCATTACTTGCTGCAATCAGGCCTTTGTACCTTTCTATTTCCTCTACTTTACTTAGCCACTGTGAGACCATTGGGGGTGTTGATTTCTTCCAATGTGAGGGGATACAGGCTTTTGCGGCATTCACCATCTGACTCAGGACAGATTTTCATTATCTCTTGGTGGGCATCCCAGAGTGGTGGAGGAGGAAGAAGGCGGGGCCATCTGGCAGCTCCCCGTCTGTCATCCTCTGCATCGTACTCCTCACCCCCGACCAGAACCTTCTGAGCTCTGGACACGACCAAAAGATGTGGAGCAGGTCCCCCCTCTCCCCGCCGCAGCGCCAACATGATGGGGATACTGTGGGGCACCACTTGTTGATCAGGGATGGCACTCTGTACCACCTCATTAGCAGTTTATTGTTACTTTCCTTGTATCTGGTACATATAGAGGCCTTATGTGCTAAGCTTATTATCTTACCTCTTTCCCCCTATGTAAAGATGACCCCCAGGTCTTCCTCCCACTTCAGAAGGAATGGGAGAGGGGCTTGGTCTTGTGGGCTGATAAGTATTTTGTATGCGGCCGAGAGCACGTGTCTGATTGGGTCCCCCTCCTCACAAAGCCTTTCAAAAGTGGTGGGCTCTCTCATATGACAGGTCTGGTGCCTTAGAGTCATGAGGAAATGGTTCAGCTGCATCTTTTGCCACTCATCCCATCTCAGCAGCCCCCTTGAGTGAGCAATCTCGTAAAGAGAACCTCGGTCTCCCCTATTCTGGAAGTGCCGAACCTTGCATACTCCCTTCTCCACCCATTTCTCTGCGATCTTACCGCACGTTCCCGGGTGGGAATTCGGGATTCCCCAGAATTGGAAACATCGGTGAGGGGGACGGTGATATGTCCCTGAGCAGAAAGTATTTCTGACAAACCTTGAGAGAAGCCCCGACTGTTGGGTGTTTCAGCTCCTGGCTAAGGACCTGCTTTTGGGAGGGCATTTAAGGGGGAGGGATGTGCAGCTCTGTTCTAGCTGCACCCACTGCTTTTGACGCGGGTGCCTACACCAGTCTATGACCCTGTTCAGATGTGCGGCTGCGAAGTACAGTCCCGGATCAGGGAGGCCTAGGCCACCCTCCTCCTTAGCCCTGATCAGCGTCTTCCTACTAATTCTGGGGTTTTTGCCCAACCAGATGAATTTCGTGAAAAGAGCCCCCAGCTTACTGAGGAACGAGTTGGGGATTTCTATAGGAAGGGCCTGTATCAAATACAGTAGGCGCGGCAGCATGTTCATCTTCAAGGCATTACATCTGCCAAACCAAGAGAGCTTTTTGAGGGACCACGCTTCTGTGTCCTTGGAGAATGCTCGAAGCGGGGGGGGGAATTTAATAGATCTCGTCTAATGACCTACCCAGCTTTGTGCCCAGATATGTGATGTGTTCTTTGGCCCATCTGAAAGGAAAGGAATGTTGGAGGATGGCCGCTATTTCAGCTAGGAGATTGAAGTTTAAGACTTCAGACTTTTGCATATTTATTTTGTAGTTGGAGACTCTCTTATAATTTTCCAACTCTTTGACTATATTAGGGAGGGTCACCTCAGGGCCGGTCACAAAGAAAGGCAGATCGTCCGCATATGCTGCGGTCTTGTACTGCCCCGATGGGAGAGAGATCCCTTGTATACTCGGATTCCTTCTCACCCTGCAAAGTAGGGGCTCTACTGTCAAAATAAAAATCAGCGGGGAGAGGGGGCACCCCTGCCTTGTCCCGTTCCCGATGTCGAAAGGCTCAGACAATGCGCCGTTTACTCTTACTAGGGCAGTGGGGTGCTAGTAGAGACTTGCGATCTAGGCACGCATATTTGACCCAAGTCCAATGTGCTTTAGCACTCCAAACATGAAGTCCCACTGCACCCTGTCAAAGACCTTCTCGGCATCAGTAGTGAGGAGGAGGGTGGGGGTGCTCGTCTTGAGGGCTGTATGTATGAGGTTCAGGGCTTTAGTAGTGTTGTCACGGGCCTCCCTGTGTGGCATGAAACCCACCTTGTCTAAGTGTATTATATGATGAAGATGAGGGGCCAGTCGGGACACTAATATTTTAGCAAACAGCTTAATGTCGGCATTGAGTAAGGAAATTGGCCTATAACTCGCACTTAGCGTGGGATCTTTACCCTCCTTCAGTAAGACCGATATGTGGGCTCTAAGGCTGTCTGCCGGAAGGGAGTTCACCGATGCCAGGAAGTTAAAAACCACCAGCAACTTTGGCGAGAGAACCTCTGCAAAAGTTTTGTAATACAAAAGGGGGAGGCCATGCGGCCCCGGTGCCTTCCCGTTGGCAGAGTCCTTTAATGCTTTCGCTAGTTCATCAGACGTGATCGGGCCCTCTAACTCTTCCAACAACCAGGGGGAAAATTTGGGCAGACCCGATTGTTGTATGTATTGATTCAGTTCCTCTACACCCGCTCTTGCACCACCAGATGTGATATTATACAAAGCCTCATAGTATTGCCTAAAAATGCTTGCTATGTCCTTATCGGAATACCTCATGATACCTTCTCTATCCTGGAGTTTAGGAATGTATGTTTTGGCCCTTTCTCCTCTCAGAGCCGCCGCCAGGATGCGTCCGCATTTATCTCCTGACTCATAGAAAACCCTTCTGCATTTAATAAGCTGGAGTTTCGCTTTATCATTGAAAACCCCCCTGAGCGGCTCTCTGAGGGAGGTCAGGGCCACCAAGTTTGCCGCTACAAGTGACTGTTTATGTAGGGTCTCTAACCTCTTTATCTTATCCAAAAGTTCTGTGATTAGCTTGCCCCTCTCTTTCTTAACTCGCGCCCCCTGTTGAATCAGAATTCCCCTAATTACACACTTATGTGCCTCCCATACAATAGGTGGGCTAGTTTCAGGGGTTGTGCTATTGGCAAAATAGTTCTCTAGGTTTTGCTTCACTACCTCCGCTATTGCTGGGTCCTGGATAAGAGAGTTGAACTGGGGTGTGGTCTGAAATGGTGATGTTACCTATAGAGGTTGTGGAGACGCGTTGCAGCATGTGGTGTTGGACGAAGGATAGGTCAATCCGCGAATACATGTTGTGGGGTGCAAAGTAATATGTGTAGTCCCTTGTGTCTGAATTGAGTATGCGCCCTGGGTCCACCAACTGGTGCGTGTGCAGTACTTTTCTAATCCTCCTCAACTTAGAGTAAGAGAGGTATGAATGGCCCTTGGACGTATCTAGCAGGGGTTTGAGTGACAGGTTGAGGTCCCCTCCAATTACAAGCTTGCCTTCTGTGAAGTTCCCCACCCTGTTTAAGACCTCCTCTAAGAAGGAGACCTGCCCCATATTCGGCACATAAAGGTTTACAAAAGTGAAAAGCTCTGACCTAATTGACAAAGGGCCACCTCCCCTCTCCACCACTCAGAGCACCCACCTCCTCCCAGGGGACCGATCTGGACAGTAGGATGCTCACCCCTCTGGACTTCGAGTCCGGGGAGTAAGACTGATAAGAGGTTGGGAATACCTTATTCCTGAGCGACGGTGGGTTCGCCGCCCTGAAGTATGTCTCCTGGAGAAATGCCACATGTGCCTTCATCGCCCTGAGGCTCTGCAGTATCGTTGACCTCTTTTCTGGCGCATTTAGACCGTTCACATTGAGAAAAAACAAGTTAATTTCGCACATATTGAAGTCACAAAAAAGGGGGGAGAGGGATACCGAAGGCTGAGACTCAGAGAAAGGTGGTGAGAGAATATAGCGAAAGAAAAGGAGTAACAAAGAATACACTTACCAAACCGACTCTCAAGAGAAGACCTCGAGCGAAGGAAACAAAAAACGAATTAGCTAAAACGCTTGGTCTGTGGCCTCCCCACAGGAAAGGTCAGAGTGGGGAACTGAGGTCAGGTGGGGAACTGAGTCTGGCGTCGACGCAAGAACCAGACCCCCCCCCTCCGGCGGGCCTAAACTAAAATGGGCAAATCGGCAAACAAGAGACGCTCCCTCTGCACCACCCATCTAGTGGTGCCCGTCGGCCCCCGTCATGCACCAACCCCGGGGACCAGGCCTCCTCCTCAGACCGCTGCCGCCACTCCCGTGGTGGAACGATCTACAGCCCGGTATCCCCCGGGCCGCCGCCAGTCCAAGCCCGTAACTCTTTACCTGAACGACTTAGGCCCCAGGGAGGGAATGTTTCTTTAACCCTAACAAATAGCAACAGGCAACTGGCATCAACATTCTCTAGCTTATTAAAGAACTGTGGAAAATGGCTACTGTGTGGGGCAAAGTCAGACTTCAGAGCTCGTTGTCCATCGGCCCTGGGATCCTCTCACTTCTCCTCCTGGGTCTTCTGGGTCTCGTGTGGCCAGGGAAGACCCTAGGTGGCCTTTGCATTGGGGGTTCTTCCGTTGGCATCAACAAGTTCGGCATGGGGACAGGGCCGCACCCCAGGAAGGCGAAGAGGCCATCTAGGTCTTGGTACGCTCTAAGAGCGTATGAGTCCCAGTCCTTGGAAACAATCAGGTGGAAGGAGTAACCCCATCTGTATGTCGCGCCAGCGCTTCTGCACACATTTAGGACCGGCCTTAGGAGTCTACGCATCTGAAGCATACGTCTTGAGAGATCTGAAAGGATGATGACTCTTGCTCCATCAAAGTCAATGGGCCCATTCCTCCAGGCCCTACAGGATATCTCTTCCTTTATCCGGTAGAAGTGTATCCTACAGATGACATTTCTGGGACGGGCAGGGTCAGGACTACGTGGGCCCAGCACTCTGTGTGCTCTATCTATCTCAATCGGGGTATCCACACGTCTTTCCAGTAATCGGTTGAAAATGGCGGTTATGATCTGTTTTACGTCCTTTCCCGAGGATGATTCCGGGATACCTCTCAATCGCAGATTATTTTGTTTGAGTTGCAGAATCTGCACGTTCTGGGCTTCCACTCTTGCCGATAGCGATGCAAGCACGGCCTCTGTTGAAACTCTAGCGTCCAACGTTTGGATCTGGCCCCGTACCTCTGCGATTTCTTTCTTGTGAGCTGCTTCGTATCGCGCGATGAGTGCCTCAAAGTCTGCTCTGGTAGGCATAGATCTGAGGAAGGAGAGGGTTTCTCTGTGAATATTTCCCTCTTGCAAAACACCATTAGGTCCTCCATCTCGAAAGTTAATTGAATTTGGAGCCGGCGAACTCAAAGGCGTCGGGAGGTTGGTTATTTGGGGAGTTTCAAAGGTGGGGGGGGGGATTTCTTCTTGCATGATCAATGACGGAGGTGTCGGGCTGGGAGGGGCACCTCCTCAGTATCCATCCATGCCAGGGGGGACCCTGGTGAGGTATCCACCGGAGCGGCCTGCTGGATTGGAGTTGGGATGGGAGAGAGGTGGGTAATAACTGCCGGGCTATATCTTGCTCAGGCTGCCGCCCCCTGGATGTGAAGCCGAAGCTCTCAAGTTTCCCTGTGAGAAGGGACTACCCGCAGGGCCTATGGCTGTGCTTTGCTGCTCCCCTTGCTAAGTCTTCTTCTGCTACATTCGGGGTTCTCCTGCGGGTTCCCCTGTCTTCTTCCCCTGGCACAGTACCTGGCTGACCTGCTTCTCCACCCTCACCATTTGTGTGATCAGATGCTGTCGATTTTTGTATGTAGGGACCGTCGGGTGTTCCGCCGCCGGCCGCAGTTCCAGCCGGCCTCTCTCTCTCCGAGCAGCGCAGCTGACAGGCACTGCCGATGCTCTCTGCATTTCCAGGCTTCCCCCCTCCCCTCTTCCTCTCCCCTGTGTGCTCTCATGTGCTCTCGAGGGGGGGGGGGATGGGCCCACCCGCCTGCTCTCCTGCTCCGTCCCGTCCGCCATCTTGGATGTCTTCTCCCTGACTTCTTCAGTTTCCTGTAGGCTGCGGGAGGTACAGCAACTCTCCTCCTCTCCTCTTGCTCTGCCCAGATGACACTTGCTTCCGATCCCAGGGTATGGCAGGCCCTCCTCTGCGCTCTCAGAGGAGCCTGATGGTGACTGTAATGCTCCGGATGCCATGTCTCCCCCCACGTGCTGCAGATGGCCGTCTCTCTCCTTCCTCCATCTGTCACTGCAGGTCAGTGCCATCTTCCTCCTCTTCTCCTTCTTCTTTTTATTAGCCATTTGTAGGGTCAGAATACTGATTGCCTTTTCAGATGATATAATGCCCGAAGGGGGGAGGAATTCTCACGATCATGTCCTCCTCATTCACTCACCAGGCAACTCCCCCATGAATTCCGTATTTACTTTCGTATATTAACGAACTTTGAGATCAAATACCCCTTTCTAAACAAATGAATCAATCATTAATAAAAGTAATTCCTAAAGAAGTGAAGGATACCAGCAAGTGTGATAATTGCCATCCGCTTGCCCTCATAAACACTAACATCAAATTGTATGCAAGTATATTACTGCCGACCATATTATCTCCAATCCAGACAGGATTCGGAAAGGCGAAGGTCACGAGTCACAATAGTGCCATAGCAATAAATATTATACATAAAAAAGCCTTTGACATGCTAAACTGGAAATTCTTGGAAAAAGTTTTACAGCTAAATGGTTTTGGTCCTTTAATAACTGCTAGAATAATGTATTATTATACTGTAATCAAAATGCACAGATAATTATAAACAATTCTTCAACAGCTCCGTTTGACATAAGCAATGGAGCTAGACAAGGGTGCCCATTTTCCCCTTCTCTCTTCAACATCTGTTTAGAACCTTTATTACACCAAATCAATGAATGCCTCCAAGTTAAAAGCAGCCAACTTATCAATTACGAAGTGAAGGTATTGATATATGCAGATGACTTCATGATAAAGATTACAAACATTAAAGATTCTATGCTTTAATGCTATTTGAGATTTTGGAGGAATCTCCAATTTTAAAATAAATCAGAACAAATCTACAGCTCTTTCATTTTATGTTACAGAACAGACAGAAAAGTATATGAACACGTTCAGCAGCCTAGAATTGCAAAACAAAGCAATAAAATATTTAGGTATTACTCTAACCAAGACACCTAATGAGCTAAATAAAGCAAAATTTATACCATTAATAATTCAAATCAAAAACCAATTGCAACAATATACGCATGCCGGACTAAACCTGATTGGCAAAATAAATTGCATAAAAATGCTCATTCTTCCACAAATTATATTTTTTGCAAAACCCGCCTATTGCAATACCTAATGTTTTCTTCAAAGAAATAACCAGAGCAATCCAAGGTTTTCTATGGCATGGATGAAAATTAAGTTTTGTCTAGGTGATGGTGGATTATCTGCCTCTAATATACAAGCATATTATCTAGCAAACCGCTCCTCCGGTTCTTAAATGGAACAAGGGGGAGGCTGAGATGGAGATCGTACCTTTAAAAATTGACATGCTGCATACATGGGACATAAGAAATTGGGAGAAAGTAGCAAAGGCAAAAAACTCCCCGATTGTAAAGGCTGTTATAAAATCAATGAAGGAAATCTCCAGAAACAAAGTTATTTGTCCAAAAGTGAATGTCATGATTAGACTTTTAAATAACAATTCCATTACGAAAATAATTAAGCAGAAACTAGGCACAAAGGTCCACAACTTCTCCTCCAAGAAACTATAAATAGAACACTAGCAATATGTGAAGCTTATAAGACAATACCACTGCAATGGGGACAAAAACAACCACTGACATTAAAAAAATGGAAAAAAAAACATTTCAACATATCCTAATATTGGAACATGCACTGATGTTGGACAGAGCCTTTTCACAATACTATTCACAAAATTAAATCCAAAATACATTAATAACTGAAGAGAACTCAGGATATATAACATTCTATAATATTATACAGGGTGTTTGGGATGAGGGCGAGGGGTAGGGTTGGCAAGGGGTAGGAAATAGTAGAGATAAAGAAGCATTTAGGCAAATGAAAGGGAATATTAGGGGGGAAAATAGGGGGGGGGGATAGGGGGGAAAGAGAGATAGAGGGTTTGTTTGCACACTGAACATGCATTCCATAGTGCGCAGGTGAAAGGGGGAGTATGTGGGGAGGGAATAATTGTTCTGAGGTTGGCTAAGTTATGTGTGTTTGCCAGTTTGATGCATTGCTTAAGGTTTGTCTGTGAGGTTGGAGGAATAGAGGAGTAAAGGGGTGAAGTAGAGGGTCCTGGGTTTGAAGACATGTCACCAGTGGCCAGTAGGAGCAGAGAAAGAGAGAGGAGATGAATGTGGGATTTCAAAGTGGCAGAGTGTGTTTTGTGGATGAATGTAGAAAGGGTGAGAGATTTTACCAGTGAAATTAACTCATGTGTGGACAGGTAAGGGGCTAAAAGCAGTGATGGGGAAATATATATAGACTTACCAGGAGCAGGGGGATGTTGTGAGCTTAGGGCTCTGAGAGTGAGTGGGAAGCAGGACTGTTAAATAGCAGAGGAGCATTATAGATGAATTGGTGATCTTCAGATGAGCAAAGTCTGGTGCCTTGCCACTTCAGACTCAATTCAGGCCCAAATCTTCAATGCATTTTAAAATTTTTGCACTTTAAAATTTGCAGCATGGCTGCCAGCTATTAATTCTGGCTATACCCTGTTTGCAGAGGGGATGTGTAATTGCCAGCTGGAGTGTAGGGCAGAGTCATTAATTGGGGAACAAGTAAGAACTCCGGACAGCCTGGCCTCTTGACTAATGAACGGTAATAAAATCATGGGTCAGCAAAAAGGAGTAAGAGAGTGTCCAACAAGAATGCAGATAACAACTGACATCTATAAATTTACAAAAGGGTGCCACCCAAAAACAGAGATGACTTTGCTGTGATTGTGGCAGAGATGAGCAATCAGCCACTAGGTTCAGATCCATACCAGAAAAGATGGCAAAAGACACAGTAGAGTCAGAGATGGCTTTGCAGTGACTTTTTTGCAGAGACCATTTTTCACTATTTTGTGCTATACATGTTCAATTGTGATTTTTGAAGGGATTTCCAAAGAAAAACGGATTTGCAAATTAAATGTATATATTGTTTTTTGAGCAGAGTCTGGGCTTTGACACAAAATGTCTTGTTTGTCATTTGTTAGTGCATATCATTTCTGGCTGAAATTTGTGCAAAAAATAAATAAATAAATAAAAACTACAATTTGTAGTGTTTTTTTGCAATAAAATCATATTGCATGTAAAATCCCCATTTCTCCCAGTTACAACGATACTACATAGGCAGGGCTGGATCCAGGTTTATGTGGGCCCCTGGGCGGCATTGGTCTCAGTGCGCCCCTTTGTGGTGAAGAGTCGCGTCACATCACAGAGAGACGTCCCAAATCTGGATGCCTCCTAAGGATCATGCTATTTGGACCAAAACTAGTTTTGAAGCTTTGAAGTGCACCAAACCCCTTTAAACCTGACCTCAGAGTCTAAACTAATCTAGATTCTCAGATAATATACAATTGCTATGCACACCTTGTAGTTTTTCAAGAAAAAAAAACCCTTTACATTTGAAATCCCCCACCACAAACTATATAATCTCTCGAAGTACACACCTCAAGCTTTCTAGGCGTACCAGGCTTACTGACATGGGCGCAGTTTTCTGTAAGTAATCCCTCAATGAATTCTTGGGCTGCACAGAGTATCCCTAAAAAAGAATAAAAAAGCAGAATCAAAGTCACATTTTCCTAAAAGGAATCCCCCGAACAAAACAATACCCAGCATGCATATGTACTGTCAAGGGAAGAGTTGCCAAACACCCCAAAGCTAAGCATGTGCCTAAGCGTGATCTTACTTGAAAATCACGCTTAGGCCCCCCCCCCCCCCCCCAAACCATATGTTCTGGAAGTAATCCCTCAAAGAATTCTTTGGTTGCACAGGGTTTCCCTAAAAAATGTCTAAAAAGAGAAATAAAACACATTTTCCGAAAAAACAAGAAAAAACAAAACAAACAAAATGTAACTGCCAGCCTATTTAAAATTGAGAAACAAGGCCAAGGGACACCCCCCACCTGTCATCGGTCACAATCACACTCACATGCCTCCTAGTCACTTCAATGGCATGGCAAAGGCCTGGCATAATCCTTCCATAACAGGGAATGGGGGGCATGTCAGCATCACTGTGACTAGGAGGCAGAGGTTTCTTGTAGAGGCTGCTGGGTCAGGTCAGGCCAGGACAGTGTGGGAACTCAATATCATGATCTGGTAAGATCCTGAATGCCAGAGTCATACCAATCATCTGCAGAGGCAGTTTAGTATTCCTTTAGTTTTTTTCTAATGGGGTTGACACTTTATTTAACCATGCATGAAAACACCAAAAATGGCAGCAGGTGCTCTGAAGTGAAAAGTCAAAAAGTGAGCCAGATTGCAATTTGTTCACCAGAGGGTAGTACAATGTGTGTCTCCATTCAAAGAAGCCACCCCAGCCCTTTCCAATAACTCAATAATAAAAAGTATTTAAGTATTAATTGTGTTTGAGTTCACTGTTTCAAGTAGTGCTCCCCCAGTGGCCACATGTGTATGAAAAAGAAATGAAAGTCTTATTGTAGGCACAGTTCTTACTCTGCTATCTAGCCGATATTTCATTCACAGACCCCGGCACAGAGACCAGCAGACGCCCGTTTTTTACATATTTTCTGATGATTCTAGGACACAATATAGTAAAAAAGCTACTAGGGGGAGAGCTATGAAGGAATGAAAATTTTGAAAAAGGGTTTTAGGATTCTTCACCATCAAAGTGTAGGTCATTAAAAAAATATTTCTTGTCCCATTGATTCACTGTAGTGTCAACGCTTAATGACAATATTAAACTATGCTTGCTGAAAATATTAACAGTAAATAAAAATGCCTATTGCGCCCTTGTGCCCTGCATTTTTTAGGCCTCTGTGATGAATAGCTTTGTGTTAAATAGATTGTGTTGTATATTACTTGATCCATTTTATTTTTGGAAGTGCAACTTTCCTAAATAATGATATTGACTTGAATGCCTATGCAATAAATCTCTGTTGTATAAATGTTCGCCTAGACATGACCCAGTAATGAGAGTTCTAAAAAATGCTCCACACATTTTCATTCTTGCATGAATGTCAAAGCAGGCTGTAGACGTGATTTATATAGGCTGTTAAATAGAGCACTCCTATTAGCTATTACACCATCCATAATAAACAGAATTTTATACATCATGTTGCTTACAACAAGTCTAACACTCAAGTGACCCCAGATATTAATCAAAGTCTTACATTTTACGCTAGAATCAAATACTAAAGTGGACCATAACTAAAGAACTTGCTCCCCTGACAGCTAGTCACAGCATACCAATGGGCCTGGCCAGTGCTACTGATGGGAATGGCACTGGGTTCTGATTCTCCACTTATAAGCAGGGGGTCATTAAAAAATCTCATCATCAGTGTCTGAAATAATTACAAGTGGAGCTTGCCTTATACATTTACATATGATATGTATCAAGCAGCTCCTTACTTTTTTGCATCGATATCAAAATCAGCTTTATCTGCAGATGTGAGCTTTAAAGCGGAAAACACAGGATTTCAACTTTTCCAGGGCTTTGTTCCAGTCCTCTGGGGCCTCCCAAAATGGGGCTGCCCAGCTTTGTGAAACCCGCCAGAATACTGCTATTCACTCACGTCTTCCTCATTCTAATGGGGCATCCAATGAGAGCCGTCTTTCATGACTTTTTTCATTTGGCAAATGGCTCTCATTGACTAGAATGGGAAGTCCGCATTCCTTGCATCCCCAGCGGTGTGCATGCTCCCATCTCAGTCTATCTGAATGCCTGGGACAGGAACGCGTGCACGCCGTCGGGATGCAGAGGATGCGGTAGTGCGTGCTACATATTGACAACAATGAGAGACATGCCAAATGACATAGTCAAGGCAGGTGGCTCTCATTGGCCTGTGTATCCTCCCCCCACCCTCACACAGAGGGTCATCCCAATTCAGGGGGAAGGACAGGGCTTGTACAGGGTGGGTTTTGTTTTGCTTTAAATATCCTACTTTAAAAGAATTGTGGGCATATTTTTTTACTCTTTAGCCTCTAGAGGAAAACTTCTACACTCCAAATCCCTTCAACCAGAGTGTTTAGCTGGCAACTTTCGCAATGTCAAATCCTATACCATCAGGCGGAGTAATTGTACTAAGGGGCTTCCTGTGTGGAGCTTTACAAAACATGGCCTGTTAAGTGTTCTTGGGGACAGGGTTGAGATACACTGCTCTAGGTCATGTGCGTAGTATAAGACTGAACATCACATTTTGGTGAGTAGGGGGAACTTCATTCCAGTATGGCACTCCTGATCTGAGCTCAGTAGGAAAGTCTACCAAAGCTGACTTTTGGTTTATAGTCAGAAAATAGAAATTTTGGCATTACATATCTTTTTCACATAGTAGCACAAGGTCTGCAACTACTATACTTAACTTTTCAGAAGATCTGGGTCCTGATATCCAGACATGACCCCTTGTATAAAAGGAGTACAACAAGGCATTTACAATTACATTTACAGTTAGCTTGGCAGAGACAGTTTGTCCAAAGATGGATGGCTAACAAAAGCTAAAATATAAGGCTAAATCTTCAGAGTGGATGAGTTTAGAAGATCCAGATCAGACATGATCTGGTGAAGGTTATAAAAAGTAAGTACTGTGTAAATCCAACAGAGCTACTGTGGATCCAATGAATCATAATGCCCTAGCAGGTCCCTCAAGGCTGAGAAAAGCTATGTTTGTGAGAAGTTTCTGGGGGCTTTCAGAGATAGACCAGACCTCATAAAGGAACCATAATAGAGGTTGTATAGCCATTTCTCAACTAGTTACTTCTAGGTAATTGTGTCTTTTCTAACACTATAGACTTTTCAGGCATAATAGACACCTAAAGACTCCAGGCCAGTGGTTACTCCTCTTTAAGCTAGTACTTCTACTTGCCAAAGGATGAGGGTTTACCAAGAGTAGCTATTGCACTTGAAGAAGCTTACCCACCAAAATAGTGTTTTTTAGTAACCATTTAAAGTTACACCCTATTGTGAAGCAAATTGGAAGAAAGTGAAGCAAAAGAAAGATTGTTATTCCAACTGCTCCAAATGTAGCATTAAATCCTTCTTCTGAATATTTATCACAACATCTTCAGCAGTTTCATAATCTTTTAGAATTGTATGCTGCCTTTTCATTTAGCACATGTGTGTGTGTTAATTGCATTTAGATGGTTGTTTTAGACTAGTGTGAACAAATACAAATATTTTTATATGATATTTTCTATGACTATTTGTTCTTTGGGTCCTTGATAAGCCTGGTACCCTTTGCACTTACTTAGGATTTACTTTAACACTCTGTGGGGCGGGGGTGTCTTTCCCATCCATATGAGGGAATGCGGAAGCAGTAAGTATTGGCTGTTTGGTATTCAGCTTGCCATGAGGGAATGCTAAATGCAGAATTTCAATTTTAGATGCCCTCTGGCTGCAGTTAGATAAAGTAATGTCTCTTTTGATGTTACTTCCTTTTAAAAGCAGTCTGTAACCCTTCCTGGAAACTCTGTGTCACACACCCCCTATTGGCAAAGGTGCAGCCATGTGTGTAGTTGTTTCTGAGTCTGCCATCAGACAGAGCTATGTGAGGAAAAGGTAAGTAAAGTATCTCCTAAATTTAGGGCTTATGAGCAGGGATTAGGTCCTCTTTAAACAGGGAAAAACATAGTATTTTCATTATATCGGGTTTTGTCCCTCCTGTGTGAAATCCCCCAGATTGCCAGTAAACTCGGGTGATCCCATGCAGTCAAAGAGGTGAGTCCATTGGCCCTTAGAGCCCTAACTCTTTAAGTTAGTACTGCTACTAGCAAATGATGTGAGTATAATGCAATTTGGAAAGAAAAAAGAATTAAAAATAAGATTCTCATTCAAACAGTTCCAAATTTAACTCTATTTACTCTGGCACCAGCCTTGATAGATGTGCCTTGCTGTGTGTTCCAGTCCACAGGCCGGCTGATGTATGCGCATATGTCAGAGTGTGGATGTTCATAGTTAATATTTATGCTTGTTAAACAAGAAAGCATTGCTATTTGTGATCATCTGAAAAACTGCAAGATATATCATCTCAGGAAAGTGTAATTATATATTTTACGAAAGGTAATAAACATGCTCTCCAGCTGCTCATGAGCGTAGTTACATTTTTATGCGGAGACAGTTAAAAGATGGTTAGCTGGGACATATAATATAATTGCTGCTATATTTACTAATGGTACTGATGACTGATCAATATGTGAAAATAGAAAGTAACAATTATATCAAATGAAAAGGTGACAGAACTAATGCTTTTTTCTATTTTATGATGTCACTGTGCAGCGAGGGTTTGAATATGAAGAAAGTACAGAGGAGGATGTAGTCTAGGAAGAAAATAAACAAAGTAAAGCCAAAATAAAAAGTATACAGCAGGTAAACTTGCAAGTTTACTATGGAAATGCTGAAAGAAAATGATCTAGCAAGGGCGGGGGGGGGGGGGGATGCTAGGTGGTGCATAGCTGCATTTGGGAACCACCACCGGGGCATCCTAATTTTGGATGACCTTTTTGTTGAAGGTTAAAAATTGGAAAAAATGAGTCACCCACTGTGTGCCCCTGCACAATTCTTGGTTTTGAAGTGGTTAATGGAGTTTGCTGAGTGGGTGTTTGTAGTGCCAAGCACAGCAAAGGTATGTTCGCCTAGTAAACCCAATTGGTGGCCAGTGGAGGAAGGGATTGAGTGGGCTGTGGATGCCATAATCAATGAATGCTTAAAACCTGACTTTAGACTTAACTAGAGGTGCATCCAATACAGGAACTTAGAGTTGCTGATCTGGCTACACTAGAGTCAGCAGATGTTAGGTGCCAGTGCGGGGTTAGATCATGTGCCAAGGAGGTAAGGTAAATATGGCCTTTTTTAGCCTACAGAAACCCTTTAATAAATGCGTATAAACCCATTTACTATCTACTAACAGATCTATTCCACATCCTTGAGCCAGTGGATGTTGCACCTCTGGAGCCCTAGTAAAAAGGGCCTTATCCCCCAATCACAGTGGCAGTAATCACTCACGATCTTCAGCAGTGGCATAGGTAGATCACCATTTTTACCATGGGAGTATCCAAAAAGCTGGGTCCAGGTGAGTTTCTTTTTGTTTTCACCTTATTCAGGTATCATAAGAGATGCCCAGCATATCAGATAGGGCTACTTTAAGTCTTTAAAGGATTTCTTTAGTTAATGGAAAACTGGAAAAGCTTCTATGAATAAAAAATATGGCTTTATTGCCCCCCTAGCCCCCTTCCCTGGTGCAGTGGCAGAACAGGGGGTTAAATAATGTTCTCCTGTGTTCTGGCTTCAGCGTGTTCATTAGCACTTCTTGCCACAGCAAGGCTGTACAGAGCAGCATTCCCTGCCCCCCCTCCGAAATAAGCATGCCCACCAAAAGAAGGGGCTGGGGGGTTTAAAATAGACTTTAGGGTCTCTTTAATTGAAGTAAGTACTTCCCTACATTGTGGCGAACTGTCGACTACATGGAAAAGAGCATGTTGCCACACTGTATGCTGTAAGGTTGCCATCTCACGTATGTGTCTCAAAGGGGATTGGTCTTCGTAAAATGGTGAAAAACTTGCACATTTTTGCAAATACCCTATAAGGGATGGTATTTTGTAAACTGTGTAAAATGTCTTTTTTATGCAGGGGGTGAGAGTATTAATAAGTATAGTAAGATTAGAGACTGGTCAGACCTGGACTAACTTGCTGGAGTTGACCAGCTTGAATATATATTGATATATGTTAACTAAGGATAGGATAGTTTTTCATCTGAATTTGTGAGTGTACAGAGGGTTGGACGGTGGCCCTCTAGCACCATCCATTATCGGTATGGATTCCAGTTGGATAAGTGCAGGCTCCCTTTATTTGACATTGACATGTTCTACTTTAGTGACCAGACCTGCTGGCATGTAGCTCTCCTTCAAGTGTCCCAAGAGGTCCCACGACCTCCTCTCAATAGGCTTGACTGAATTGTAGCACTGTATTTGTACAGGCGAATATAACATTTTGCATTCTTTTATACAGTTGGTAAAAAGTAAAAGATTGGCACGGTTTTTGTACAGGATACTATTAATAAACATAGTAAGAGTAGGGACTAATCAGAGCAGGACTACTATGGCATGTCTGACCTGCTTGGATATATATCTATAGCACTATACTGTATGTTAACTAGGAGACCCTAGATTTGACAGAGGTACTGTAGGGTAATTTCTCCTCTGAATGGATTTGAATGGATTCCGTATCGAGTTTCTAGTAAGGTACCTCTAGCACTGCCTACGGCTTCCTCACATGGCCTTTGGATGAGCACACCCTCTGTTTATTTGTTAAATTAATGTACATCTGCCAGTTCAGTAACCATACCTGCAGGTGTGCAGCTCTCCAACTGCCCAAAAGGATCC
This sequence comes from Gastrophryne carolinensis, assembly GCA_027917425.1. Lineage (NCBI taxonomy): Eukaryota > Metazoa > Chordata > Amphibia > Anura > Microhylidae > Gastrophryne > Gastrophryne carolinensis. Next base: position 224,051,240 of record CM051234.1, read on the forward strand.
CACCTGATCAAATCACATTAGGCTTGGCTGTAGTCTTTGTATATCCAAATATAAAATGTTGCAATGTTTTTATATCGGCACCATTTTTGTACAAATACCGTATTTTTCTCTCCATAAGATGCACTTTCTGAAAAGTAGGGTGGATGAATGTAAATGCATCTTATGGAGAGAATACAAAAAAAGAAAACCTACATAACTGGTGTTCCTGTGCTGCTGATTGGGCTTCCACAGCCACTGGGATGCCGGACATTGGAGGAACCGGTGGTGGACAGGATAAATGAACCCTGACTAAATGCCCACCCGCTACCATGACTGTTGCTGCTGCTTCTCCTCCTTGGAAGAGTATGTTGCGGGTGCTTGTGGGGGATTCAGCCAAAGCTGTCTATAATGGGGAACGGGGGTGATTCTGCCAAACTGCCTAAAATGTAATGGGGGATTTGGGTGGATTCTGCACACTGCCTGTTATATGGTGAATGGGGGGGATTCTGCACACTGCCTGCTATGGGGTGATTTGAGTGAGTGTTCTGCACACTGCCTGTTATGGGGTATTTTAGCACACCATTTGGGTCCGAATATTTTTTCTTGGTATTAATATCGTATTAATAGACAACTATCAATAGAAACCACTAATATACTGTACTTTATAAAAAAATATATATATATACAGCCCTAAAGCTGTATACCAGGCTTCTTATATATAACGTACCAGATTCAATCCTGGTTTTTAGCACATCTGATTCCACTTAATGGCTCCACTTTTTCTCCTTTAGCTGCATTTAATGCTTATCTATTCGGGTACTCGGATGGTCACCTTCTTATAATATGCTCTTATTAACCAATAAAATCCAGTTTCCACAAAGGTAATATAACAACTTCTCCGGGTTTATTAAAACACATGTAAAAGACAAAAGCACAAAAGCGCTCCAATAGCGTAAGTATGTTCCACACAAGGGAATTCAAATAAATGGCCGCTGGCCCCTTAATAAGCCGCTCACCAGATATTTAAAACAAACATGCATTAAGCATAAAACTGTAAAAGGACGGGCGTCATCTAAGACTTTCCTGCATAGTACGCGCACACCAGCATACAAAGAAAACGAGTCCCAGCTCACCGCCTCCTCCGGCCGTAGTCAGCGGCGCTGCTCGTCCAAACACACGTGACTATCCTTAGCTCTGCCCGTTTCGTCATCAAGACTTACTCATGGGCTTGCGCGGGGCTAAGGATGTCACAAATATGTTCTCGTTATTATGTTCTTCTCTTTAATTACTATTTCTAGATCCAAAAAATGGATTTTGTTTTTACTCATTTCTTTTGTGAATGCCAAACCCCAATCATTAGAATTCAAGGCTGAAAAAAATATTTCTAATGATTCCTCATTACCTTCCCATATAACCAGGCAATCATCTATGTAGCGCAGACACTCCAGGGTATGAGCACACTAGCTGTTTGTTTAAAGAACAGCCGCATTAGCGGTATATAAAAAAGCATTCAAGGTATCGGCAATTGAAAGAGTTAAATGAAACAGACCACGTGACATGAGAAGTTGAATAAATTAGTGACATCCTTACCCCCCCCGCGAGCCCATGAGTAAGTCTTGATGACGAAACGCGTTGGGTGGAGCTAAGGATAGTCAAGTGTGTTTGGACGAGCAGCGCCGCTGACTACGGCCGGAGGAGGCGGTGAGCTGGGACTCGTTTTCTTTGTATGCTGGTGTGCGCGTACTATGCAGGAAAGTCTTAGATGACGCCCGTCCTTTTACAGTTTTATGCTTAATGCATGTTTGTTTTAAATATCTGGTGAGCGGCTTATTAAGGGGCCAGCGGCCATTTATTTGAATTCCCTTGTGTGGAACATACTTACGCTATTGGAGCGCTTTTGTGCTTTTGTCTTTTACATGTGTTTTAATAAACCCGGAGAAAGTTGTTATATTACCTTTGTGGAAATTGGATTTTATTGGTCAATAAGAGCATATTATAAGAAGGTGACCATCCGAGTACCCGAATAGATAAGCATTAAATGCAGCTAAAGGAGAAAAAGCAGAGCCATTAAGTGGAATCAGATGTGCTAAAAACCAGGATTGAATCTGGTACGTTATATATAAGAAGGTGGTGGTGATGTCACTGAATTGACACGAAGAGCACCTGTGGTGATAAAGTCGCTGTCGCTGAGCCTGGTATACAGCTTTAGGGCTGTATATATATATATATTTTTTATACTGAATATCGGGACCTTAAAAATAAAAAAAAAATGGCGTGAGGTCCCCCCTACCCAGCGTAACCAGCCTGTGACCAGCTATGGGGGCTTGTAGAACAGGGCGCAGGGGCCAGCTTTAGTGGCCCCTGGCCCTGCCGGCTACAAGCCGTCATAGCCTAGGGCCACGGCTCTTCTGCCCCCCCCCCTGGGCTTTGGGGAGGCAGGTAATTTGGGTGGCCAGGGGTTAATGGCAAGTCACCCGCTAGCTGCAAGTGACTTGCCAGACCCCCGAGCCTTGTGAACTGGTATAGGGGTCACATGGACCCCATTTTTTGGGGGGATTTTTAAGGGTTAAAACCCTTTAAAAAAAAAATGGCGTGAGGTCCCCCCCCCACTCAGCATAACCAGCCTGTGACCAGCTATGGGGGCTTGTAGAACAGGGCGCAGGGGCCAGCTTTAGTGGCCCCTGGCCCTGCGGCTACAAGCCGTCATAGCCTAGGGCCATGGCTTTTCTGCCCCCCCTGGGCTTTGGGGAGGCAGGTAATTTGGGGGGCCAGGGGTTAATGGCAAGTCACCCGCTTGCCGCAGGTGACTTGCCAGACCCCCGAGCCCTGTGAACTGGTATAAGGGGTCTCATGGACGATCTGATGCAGGTGATAGCTGGGCAGAGAAGAGGGGAGGCAGGCGATCGGAGGATCGCCTACCTCCCTCCTTCTCTGCCCAGCCGTCACCGGCATCTGACAGTAGAACTGCCGGGTGCCCCGATGACACCCGGCAGTGGCGGGGCTAAAATCCAAGATGGCGGCCGCCATCGGAAGCTGCGGCGGAGGGAGGGCTGTTATGCCCCCCTCCAGAAGACAGAAGAGCCGGGGGGGGGTGATCGGAGCCCCCCCCCCCCATGAAGAGGAGAGGCGGTGGGAGCCGGTGGGAGCGGAGGTGAGTAACTGTCATTTTTTATTTTATTTTGCAGGCAATCTCGGCGGCTGCTGAAACGGGTGGGGCACCCTATTCCGGGCCCTCCCCTGCAGCCCCGCTGGCTGAAGAGGAGACCCGGCCAGATCAAACAAGGGGTCAGGTAAGTGCATTTTTTTTTACTTTTTTTACTGTGATTGGGGAAAGCAGGCACGTAAAATTTACGTGGCTGGCATTTAAAGGGTTAAAAATATATCCTTACATCACTGGAAAAATAATGTACCTAAACTGAAAAAATGTGCCATCACATGTATAGGTGATCTGGGGGGGAAAATGTAGGACAAACATTTTTTCTTGCACTTTTATGTGTGTTATCACTAAAAAGCCGAGATTCAGGTTGCAATCCACACCGCGATGCACAACGGAAGTCCCACTGGCTTCACCAAATATTTAGCATGATCCCTTATGTCTACGCTCACACAGATCAGTCAATACTGCATAGGTGGTTGGTATTTTCTATTTTGCAGAAAATGTCTCACATGGGGTAGAGATTGCCACCTTTTCTAGAATCTCCAACTCGACATCAAGCAAATTTATAAAAAGACATTTTTTATTGTGAAGTTACAATTCTCCTTCTGGTTTCTTTCTGCAGCAATCAAGTGCAATCAGAAATGGCGAGACTGTGAGAGCCTCCAGTAATTGTATCATATTACAGTTAGCCAGAATTGGAAATTATGGGTAAAGTCTGAGATACATTTAGGTCACTGAGCTATCTATTTTTTATCAGCTCATATATATAAACTGAAAAATGAGGAGATAACGATTGCAGTAAATTAGGGTATAACTTAGGAGCACCATTTCAGAAACCCCTTTCCATAACTCGCTAAGATAATCCTGGCATCCTTTAGATCATCAATGAATGGCAGGGTGACAAAGCACAGAGATTACATCTAAGGTCCCAACAGTCTCTTTAAAATATCATTTTGTTTATAAGATGAGTATTTTATAATGAATGTGGTGTAGATCACCCGCTATTCACTTGCACTGTAATTGTTCCAGGGAACAAGGTTAATGTTTCTGTGTGCCAGAGTCAGGGTTGCCCACTCATCCCTTTAATTACTGACACAAAATAAATTACCCAGGTTGTGTGAGTGATTAAATGTAGGTAAGGCACCGGGTGAATCTCATTAAACACGATTCTGTATAACTCTGATATGCCAAGAAGGGATGAGTTCATAAACCTGGCAGCAGTGGTAAATCAATATCACGTATCAAGGTAAACCGGCTAATAGATTTAAAGAACTTTTACTTTACAACTGTGAATTTGATGGTTTAATTCCTACTTGTAAAAGGGGTGGTCTTTCCGTAAGTGATATTTCAGATATATATATAATTTAATCTTAGAGCTTAAAGTGGATCAATCACCCCATGCAGCCGTTCTGGAATATAAATGATTCCAGGGCCAGCTGCCAAAACCCCTCAGGGTGCTGGTATTCTTACCTGATCCCAGGGGGACCCGACAGGTCTTCACTGGTGGGTGCATCCCCGGCTTCTCTGTAGCGGTGTGTGCTCCCTGTGCCCAGCCATTCTGGTAAACTGGGCACTTGGGAACGCACATTCCACTGGAAAGTCAGGGATGTGCCCGCTGGCGCACCTGTGCCAGCGTGAATTTCAAATCAGCGTATTTATCCTGTGCATTTATTCCCTGCATAAAGCGCTGATTGAACGAGTGGGCACACATGCGCCAAGAGAGCAAGTAAAAGTGGGCGATCTGGGGAGTTTTACACAGAGGGTCACCCCACATCGGGATGCCCCGGGGCAGGGATCAATCACCTAGATAATCAAAATCCTGGTGATTGGTCCACTTTAAAGCAATAAACAGTCCTTACAAATATTCCCTCCTGCAAACTGTATTGCTTGCGCAAAATGTGTGGGTGTTTGGGGGTAAAGTAACACCCCCCCCTCACGTTGTGCATGGGATAGACAGGGCAAATTTTAGAGGCACGTGCAGTTTTTTAATTATACACCGGCATAAAATAAATGAAAGCATGCGATGTTCAAGTATCTTTTCTCTTTAGCATGGCTAGAGTTGTAAGAACAATTTTGAAAAACGAACTCCCAAGTCAAAACTATGCAGGAGCAAAAGTGATTTAATGTGAGTGTACAGAATATATACAGTGGATGACAAAGAATTCAATATTAGGCATGCAATAATCTCCCACAAATGGGGTCTATCAGACACTACAATAAGCACTATACAGCGACGTGGAATCACTGTCCAGGAGTGGGTGCAGTTCAAAAAGACAAATCAGTCAAATCCGCAAAACCGTAGTTCAGTTCTATGATACATCCTGGAGCATGTCCAATGATCACTGTTCCAAGTGCATAGCATGGAGAAACACAGGCAATGACAAGGCAAAAAAGAGCTTACAGGCTTACAACTGCACCCACTCCTGTTCAGTGATTCCACGTCGCTTTATAGATCTTATAGTAGTATCTAACAGACCCCATTGTGGGAGATTATTGCATGCCTAATATTGAATTCTTTGTCATCCACTGTATATAGTCTGTACAGTCGCATTAAATCACTTTTGCTTCTGCATAGTTTTGATTTGGGAGTTTGTTTTTCAAAATTGTATATAGTCCATTTGGGTACACATTGAGTGGGTGTACTTGATTATACAGAATCCCTTCTACATATTTTCTTGCTTGCTACTAACTGAGAATTTTTATGGTGTGCTATGACCAACTTCTAATATTCTAGAATTGTAAGAACCCTTTCTTTTAGTGATTTCTACTGTTTTATTAAAGCGGATTTTTGGTCAAAAAGTGAACCCCCCCTCCCTCTCCTCTGCCACCCTACCCTTGTGCTTAGGCAGGATAGGGGAGTTGGAAAATAAAAAACTCCTTGCCTTTAGCTTTAGGAATACTGTGCCCCCTCCCTGAGCCTGGGGAACCAGACATGGTGGCTGGCACCCCAGGACTCAGAGTAAACAGAAAGAAAGCTAGAATAATGTTTAAAATGAGGGATAAAACCTGCAACCATCTAAGAAAGAAAACTTTCAGGTATTAGCTACCTGTGAGGTAAGGTTGACAATTAAGGGGCTGCCATGTCTACAGATAGAGCATTCTTCAGAGTGATCGCTACATAGAGGGATGAGTGAGATGACTCACACATCACAGTCATCTGTGGGTCAGCTGTGAGCTGTTTATATTGTGATAACAGGCTTATGGTTGGGGCACAATGTATCACAGCAGGGCACGTCACTTGTTACAATGTATACCAGCCACAAGCCTGGCTCTATACAGAGCGGCAGTGGTGCCAGTCTGAAACTTCCTGTCAAGGTTTAATTTATATGGAGGTGACTACTGAGCAAGTGACCTAAAGCTCACTGTAGCAAACCACTATTTGAAGGAATTCCAATCAGCTATTATTGGGTTGAGAGGCACTAATGATTTTTCTATGTTGATTTACACTTTGGGCCATTATTATAAAGATGATATTAATCTTAGTCATATATGGCCTTTTAAAATGCCCGGAAATGCATGACTACAAAATGCATGACCGCCTTGGAGGAACTCCATGAGTCTTTCTGGGGAAAATAACAGTACCCGGTTATATAACTCATACACAAGTAGAGAGGATCAGGATCCCAAGGAATGTGATGTTGGGAGGAGTAAATGTCTTTCTTTAATTTTTTGACTGTGGGTCTTTCAGCTGTCTGTAAGCACCACATTTTTAAAGTTTAAGAAGCGTCATTGCAAAACACATGTTTATCTCTCAATATGGAAATATCTCGATACCAAGCCAAAGACTTTGTTGACACTTAAGGCTTCACTGAAGCTGTCACCCAATCATCTAACATCATATCCATTAGATAAGGCATAGCTAATACAAATTAGCTTCTGAATGTTCCCAGTAATGCAGCATGTCATTCCTGCTGAAGGACAGACAAACATCTTCCCATCTCTTATAGCCTAATTAAGACACATCTGTCATTAGCAAGACAGTCTTCATTCTTATTTCAAACCCAATTAATCGCCTTATTTGGATGCAACAAATACTGACATATCATTACAAACAAAGCAATATACAGTTTCTATGAAAGCTTTAAAGTTAGCAGCCAAGTCTTTCTTTCCCTGAAGGGTCTCATCATCCAGGTCATGAAGGAACAAAGTATAGCATCTGAGCTTGCCATTTTATATTCTTGCAGATGTTTTGCTAATCATCAAGTTGGCTTTCTCAATTCAGTCTCTAGCATCAATATGCAGTAGCTTCGAACCACATATTATGTTATCGTTGAGATTATGAAGGTGAAGTGTTAACTGCATTAGCATGATGGGAGATATGATGTATTAGTGAGCTACCATGGGAGGGAAGTTAGCACTTGATGGGATGTGACAGGTATGTGACTCTAGCTGTTGCCTCGATTTGTTTCTATTAAAGCAGACAGGTGTATGTTTGGTAAAAAAAAAAATGGGATGACCAATTACTTTATACTGTCTTGCTTCCTAGCTTTACAGAGTGTTTTTTGGTTATTTCCTTATAAAATCAAACCACAAGACTGATTGCCTTGAATTATTCCTGCAGATCTATAAAATATATCATTTGGTTGTGGATTTGCTCTATAATACCCACTGGAGGTTTTCTTATTAAACTGAATTCGATCAACCTCGCACATTAGCTATTACCCAGCAAAAGTGAGATTCTCTTCAGTCACTGAAAGCTGACATTGGCTGTTTCCTAGATAAGCACTATAGATGAAGAAGGCAAGTCGGGGCAGCTGCAGCAATAGCAGCAGCCTGAACTGGATAGTGCCATCAGCAACACATACAAGCCCATCAAATAGGCTTCCTCTAATATCCTAGTCAGGCCAATTTACAGGAAATGTCATCGTAATTATAAACAGTGCACATCTGTATTTCTAATTTGTTTATGCTAACACTCAATGCTTTCTATAATAGACTTTAATTACCACGATGTCCCTGTTATTCTGTTGTGTGGTTGCATACATTTCAATCTTGTATTTTGGGTATATTCGCCTTAACTTGCAACAAACTGAAATGTACACATTTAAACTGGACCAACATTTAGATAAATAATAAAAAGTACTGTCTATCCAACCCCCCCATCGATCTCTTGTTTTTACCTTTGCTTGAAGTGATTGCGTCGCATTTATTAAAAGTAAGATTAGTCCGCACAAAAGCTGGATTAGTTACCAGTGTCCCAAAGCAGCCTTTATAATCACACGCATGTGCTTTTCTGGTTCATTATAAAACAATAATTACACTCAAAGTAAAATATATAAAATACGGTCCACAATAAATCATTCCACATTGATGTAACAATGCTCAACAACACACGAACAGCTACGATCCTCATCGGGAATACAGCACTGTGTTTGGCTGCCGATGCTCATGTGGGCGGGGCTTGCATCGGCCTAAACAATCCTCTACCCACATGTGTAGCGGCGAATTGTGGCGCTATGGGGGTCGAAGCTAAAGTAAGAATATCAGACGTTTAGGAGGTTATGTGCTTCAGCATTCTGAATGCCCCTCAGTATTTTTTATGGTGATATTCTTAAGGCCACCAGATGAGAAAAAGTGGGGTGTAAGTCCAGCTTTATAATGGAGCTGCACCTATGTGTCTGCTTTTTCTGTGCCGTGTTAAATCACCTGCTCCTCTTAAGAACATCAGTTAAAAGAAGTCTGTTCCTCCACCTGGCCTGACAGTGTAAGCTCTATCTGCAATAATGACATCCCAAGATGCTGCACAGTGGTGTTCCTTCAGTAGGATGCACTGGGTGGCCAAGCCATCAACCTTCAAGCCTGAACCATCTTGGCATGATGGCGTTGTAGGGGAAGAAAAGCTTGTACCAGGTTAGATAATACAGTATGGGTCATTATTTAAGTGGACCTGCACCCACCTGCTAAAGTTTGATCAGGTGGTACCTGAGATAACTGGAAACTAGGAAGTGGTATGAGAAAAGGATGGGAAGCCCTGATCTATAGTACAGAGACATGGCTCAGTGCACTCATACTTGCACGCTGCCACTGCAAACCTGCAAAAAGCAGTGCACTGGGATAAGTGCATTGTATACAGTGGAACGCATCGGAAATCGCTAACACTGTGGAAGAAAAGAGTGACTAAATGAAGGACTGAAGAAAGCATTTGAGGTTTTTAGAGTATTTTGAGAATAGATTAGAATATAGGGTTGTAGGTTTTCACTTATAGGGAAGGGAATACATATGAAAGCCAAAGCAAACCAACAAAAAGTAACATATCAAGAAAAGCAAAACTCATAAATCCTAAATGACATAAAGTACATTATGTGCCCACTTCAATCCCAAGATGTAGATTAGGGACTAGGAGTGGACTAGGATTGGAATAACAAGAATTGAAGGTGATGCTCAAAGGAGCCTCGGTTAAATCCCTAGCTTAAAATTGCTATAAGGCAAAACAAATAGGGTAAATAGGGTATCTTTTAAGTAAATGGCACAGACTTACTTCATAGGCATTGTTTAGGAGGCGTTCCATAATTATATATTTGTCAGCTAACTGCAATGTCAGCCATCATAGATACAGGACACTGGAGGCACTTTTTGGTGGGAAACATTTTGACTCCTCACTTGGGCCAGATAAGTATTTATTTACAGTTATGTTAACATTCCAAATCTGTGCGAGGACCCTGGAGGTCTGCTTTATCTATTGTTAATACTAGGAAGGAGGAAAAGCCTAGTAAGTTACTGAACACAGCATGTGGCCACATTTTTTGCATTCTAGTAGGGGAGAAGTTTGCTCTCAAAACTAAGCAGGGAAAAGATGTGATAAATGAAAATTCAATACTGTCCAGTTTAACAGCACAAAGCCTTACTACTATATCCTCTCAAGTAACTAAAGCCTGCAGTAACTGTAAAACACTGCCACCATTATCCACAAGCAATATGTGACCTGCCTTTGCACTGTGTACAAAGTAAATTCAGGGGATGGTAAGGAAAGCAAAATAAGATACACAATATATTATTTTAACTACATTGCTAATACCACAAATTGCACCGCTAGCAGCTTTTACCAGCCAAGGAACCGAATGCGTGTATTTTTTATTTAAATCAATATATATGTATATTTGAAAAAGCTGAGTAAATAGATTCATCTCCAATGTTTTATGACAACATGCTGAGCTTTTAAAATACAGAAAATGTTAATACAAAACTTTTTTACAACTTACTTTTCTATACAGGGAACAGGAAAATGTCTGTTTATGTCTGTCTGTGATTTTACACTGGGATATTCAGCATTATACCTGCAAATACAGGTGAGAAGAAATGAGAAGTGGATTATTGGCCAGTAGTAGACAGAGCCAACCAATCAGGTTCACTTGTGATGGAACTGTCCTGTCTTCAGGGCAATACACTTTATCAGCATCATGTGGGTTATAGTCTTCATAAGCAGTACACCCTTACTTGCTGAAGGCATTTGTCATTTACTTCCACAATAAACAACATCTCACACCAGAAAACCCAAAAGACTGGATATTTTCTATGGCAATGATTATCTAGATTTTTATACCAAGTTCCAACAGAGTACCCCAAAGGAGGGGATTAATTATACATTTAACCAAAATAAGTAGACAACATGCCTCGTGGCACTTTTAAAGAGGAACAATATTGTTCCTGTTAAAATAATAAAAAAAATAATATAAAAGACTCATCAGACCAGGTTGAGGACTAGTGTTTAGGACTTATGCTTCTTAATTGTCTGGTAGAAAACACAACTGAGTAGTGTAGACAATGGCTGGAGTGTACCAGCAACCAGTAGAACACCGGTAAACAGGTTGCAGCCTATAAAACAAAAAGCACTGCATTGATTACCTTACAGAGTATAAGGTCAACTACTCTAGTAGGGGAGCAGCCCTATGACAGTTTGTGAATGAAAACCAGATAGTGACATTATCATGACTGTGACAATGCCTAGATGCCTATACTAACTTTCACCAGGAAATATTTTCTGGAATATGTACCACATTCTCCTGAATCAGTAGTCAGTTGGTGATGTGGCCAAACCCAACAATTCACAATTGGGCAGATTAGATTGCCTTGTAGGGCAGGAAGGAGAGCAGGTGCCCTTGTATGAGGAGGAGTTGTTTTTGGCAAGCCCCTTGAAATTAACTGTGTTCTATATAGCACCATTGAACTACATAGATTAATATTACACAGAGCTGACTGTGACCCAATATTTTTAAGAAACAGGGAGCACAAATGCCTGGCACGGGCAGCACCCTGCTAAAGGGATAGCGGGGATGGGAGCGCTGTTCACACATGCAACGTTGGGCCGGGAAAGAAGGTGAGTTTCTGGGCGACCTGGGTGGTTTCACGCAGCGGGGCATCTTGAATCAGAATAGGGAATCTAGTGGCCCTGGAACCTTATATGGAGGCATGGGCTTTGGTCCACCTTAAGTTTCAGCATGTGTAAAGCAGAATCTGTGTAGCATGGACTAAGGAAGGTGGCCGACTACAACAAGGCAGCATATCTATAAGGTGCCTAAGGACATGTAGGGAACAACCAACTCCCACCCTAACAGCCATTTACAGTACAGAAGATCACTTGCCAATTGTGTGGTTCCAGTTTGCTGGAAAAGGTCAATACAATATAGTACACCAATACACCAATTCTGAGGAAAAAAAACAACACTACAGATCTCAATAGGCCTATAGTAATGACATCTGTAGACATGAAAGTCTGGGAGTGGCTAGTGCTTTCATATCTGAATCACCTAAGGTTTTTGCAATCCAAGTTGCTTACAAAGAAAGTAGGTTTTCAGAGAATTCCATTAATCTAGCTCTAAGCTATGTCCTGGAGCCTATAGAGAATTGTGGATTTTAGCTCCACAGTTGACACTGACATTCTACATCATTAACTGTTCCACTGGGAAATAGGCTACAACATCTGAAAGTGGATCAGGAGCTTCCTGACTGACAGATCACAATGTGTGAAGGTTGGCAAGCACGAGAACCACAAATTATGCATGCACCTTAGGAATGCGTGCTTTCCCAAATGCTATCTACCCTGTACACTAATGAATATATCCCATCCAGTGGTGTGTTTAAGGTCATAGCATTTGCAGATTACACCTCTCTCATAAGTCTCATCCAAGGGAATGACAGGCAGCTTTATGATAAGGAGATCAAAAGGCTAGGTCCTTGGTGGACAGAACACAACATGATCCTAAATACATACCTAAGACGTAGTGGAAATGTTGGTTGACAGAAAACATCAGACTAAGGTCAAGCCAAAAAGGATCAACAATACAATTTTACAATGCAGTAATTGACTCAGTCCTAGGCCCTTCCTTCTCTGGTACAGAGGGGCCACAAAAAAGGACAAGGCTAAACTCAATAGTATTTCAAGAAGTGGAAAGGATAATTGGTGCTATTGAGTAACATTTCACTAACTAGCAACCCAAAATCTAAGGATTAACAAATATAAAACTTGGCCTGGGAATCCAGAGATAACTAAACTTAGAATCACATTTCTCGGGGCGGATTTTAAAATAATCAGTAGGACAAAAAAGCAAGCAACCCCTATAATTGTTATTGTTATTAAAAATGTATTTAGGTTCGGTCATTTGTGAAAAGCCAAAGGTGATGTGCCGCCTGGTTTCATGGATATCCCTAAAAAAGGAGGCTGACCTGGCTGCATGGAGTAAACGCAAGAGTATTCTGGCATCAATGGATCCATTAAAATATAAAAAAAAGCTTTAAAAACCTGGACAAAGCAGAAGACATGGAATAATAGGACAGGCCAAAATAAATTTAGACAACTTAGAATCACCAACAAGCTGAGCTCAGGATTGTCCTCAGGATCATACAGGTAGGTAAAACAAGACACACTGGCTGTATCCCAAATAAATTAATAACATCAATTATTAAATATATACATAAATAAATACATATTAACACCAATAAATATATACATACATAAACGTATGCATATAAACATAAAGAAATATACATATATACATAAGTAAATAATTAAAAAATTACATTTCTTACAGGTGTCAGAGGTCCGGGGGGAGGGGGGGGGGGTGGAGATGGCAGTTTAAGTGCAAGAGGCAGAGGAGGGAGAGGTAACCACTTTAATCACTCACTCGCTGGCACAGCCAAGTCCTGTGGGATCCACACCTTGGTGCTGCTGCTTTGGTGACTTCCTGCTCCTCCTCTGCCTCATTCCACCACTGAGCTCTCAAATACAGATGAGAACTCCCTCTCCAGTACTGGAGGTGATACTGTTCTTATAGCAAGGATCCATCCAACAGGGTGGCCACCAACTGGTGACTATACGAGAAACTCTACGGTCATTGCGCACTAACTGGAGCATGTAGTGGCTAATGTGAGGCAGGCTGCCCTCAGTCAAGGAGAAGCTGCCCTTAGTGTCAGGTGTCTCCTGCTCCTGCCTCCAGCCATGCTCCAGTGACACCCATGAGCTGAGCTGGGTGCCACCCCTTCAGCTGCTATCCCTGAATAAATGTCATTACAAGGACAGTTTTTGTAAAAAAAGAAACAGCCCTATCTGTCCCTCAGCAACAGCAACCAGCACCTTTCCCTGTCTACTGCAGAGTGTGAGAGAGATGGACCCCGCTTTTTATACAGTGGGGTCACATGCCCCATCTGGCCAATCACAGCTATGCCCAGAATGAGGTTGCTAGGGCTTTCCGGTGTGGGCCGATCACGTCCATAGTTTTCAATTTGAAACCCGTGCTTGAGTTTGGGGACCCAAACATACAAAGTTCGGTATGAACCCAAACTTTGCGGTTCGGGGTCGCCCATCCCTAATGCTAATATGTATATTTTAGAAGGGTTACAAAGTAAGCCTTCAGTTCCACGATACAAATAACTGTGGAGAAAAAAGAACAGGGAGTATGCAGCCGTCTTGCTTTATTCATAATAGGCCCTATTCTTGGCATTATCAAGCAGGTATTTCAAGCTCTGGAATTGCTTTAAGGTGCCAATCAAGAAAATCAGTAAGAAAATCAGTAATGTCTCTTTTACAAACCTTTGGTTGCCAGGAGGAGGAGAAAAGGTGATTTGACACTTACAGTATGCATCAGTTAATCATACCGATATTCTGTTATCCTTATTTTTTTAAGTATGGTGGTATAACGCTACAGGCCTTCATGTAGACTGAACACAATGCCCCTTAGATTTATTCTAAATTCTCAAAATAATTATTTTTCCTGTCTACAGTTATGAAAAGGGAGGCTCAGAATAGGTATATATATATATATATATATATATATATATTCACTTGCTCCACTAGTCCTGTTTATCACCTGCTTAAATTAACCATGATTCAAAAACACTTTTTCTGTCTACCTTTCAACGGCACACCAAATGAGTATGTGCATATCGGTAGCCATGACTTGCGCCTTCAAGCCCTCGCACCTACAAATGTAGGTACACCCGCCTAGTTTTCTATAGCACAAGCCTGTAAATCAGAGGCAGGCAATTGTGAACAAGCATAATTGAGTAATGCTGAATGAGAAAGTCAGAACTATCCTCCAGGATAGGGAGGCCTTGTTCCGTGTAGTGTGAGACCTGTGCCATGGTTTCTGTTGCGTTGTGTCAGGGGTGGGGACGAGAAGGCTGGGCAGAGATTTCCAGGGTAGTTCTTTATTTTATTTTCTTTCTATTTGATATAAGATTATAGGTGGAGTATGTATTAGGGTATGGATGTTAGAAGGAAAGAAAGGAGGCGGATGTGTGGGGAAAAGTGATGTGTATACAAAGAATTACCAGGATGTCAATATAGAAACAAAGGGAAAACGTGTGTGTTAATGGGGATGGAGATTGTGGGGTGGGAGTATTGAGTGAGGGGGGGGGGAACGGATGGTGAGAGGATATGGGCAGGTTAAGGAATGAATGTGATTAAATGCAAGTAGGACAAGGGAGTACATAAATGAGTAATTGAGAGTTTATGTGAGGGAGGGGAATAGATAAGAGATGGATGGCTAAATGGAAGATTGGGAGTGTACGTATGTGTGTGTGGGGAGAGGAGAGATATAGAGCAGTGTTCTCCAACCCTCATCTCGAGAGCCACCAACGGCTCATGTTTTATAGATCTTCTCCCATATGCGCAAGTGAAGCAGTGCTACATACACAACTATTTGGAGATCAACAAGAAAAGAAGAGGGTTGCAGGACACTGGTGTGGAGTGTGTGATTGCAAAGTGGGGAAGGGGTGATAGGGAAAATGGATACTGTGTCTGTGTGTGTGTTTTACTTTGTGGAAGAGGTTATGGATAAGGCTGAGATGGTAAAAATATAAATATATGGTAAAATAAACAGATCAAACACATTGGATTACCTAAACAAATGATTTGATCTTCATCAGCTTTGAATTGTCCTATTCATAGCAGGAGGAAGACATAGCATATAATGGTGGTCATTGCTCGCATTATAAAGCATTGTAAGTATGTACAGATGTAATATACCATACTATTACAATGATGATGATGATCTTGTATGTGTGATGTGATTAGAAAATAGAACCACACAGTTTTAAAAGCAGGAAAATGCATCCAATAAAGTGGTCCACAACAATTTACAACTAAGGGGGTTATTTAAGAAAGAATTATGCCAGGTAGTGCTTCACAGCGGCAGGCAACATCTGGTGAATGCTGGGCGCTGTGCGGGAAACCACATTTAAGAAAGCGCATCTAGTGAGCGCCTCTAACAGCACCATGTAGTGTCACATGTATTACTACAGGCGGCTCCACGTATAGCGCCAGTGCTCTAGGGCCCTTATTTATGAAGGAATAGCGACAGGTAGCGACTGGTGAGCGGCCAGTAATGACGGGCACCGCCACGAGAACGCCGGCTCCCCACCACAATCACACATTTATCAAGCCAATCCTGCTTAGCGACTGAGATAGCGCCAGATACCCACTCATTCATCATTATTCCAGCCTCAGCCCACAGCGCCAGCGTCCGACCTTGAACAGCGACAGGTATGACCTCTCACTACCTGGCGCTCTCCAATGCATTTCAATGGAACAATCTTTAAATATTCATAATTAATTGTTATTCATTTTTTTTTTTTTTTATGTGAAAAATTCTGTGACCACTTCTGCCATTTTAGATAATTTTTTTAAGGGAAAAAAAAGAAAATTGTACAGAATTGATATTACAGGTCTGATATTAATGTATTCATATTACAAAATTATTTAAAAAACTTTTTTTTTTTGGTTTCCAAAAATATGGTTGTTTGGGGGTTAAAAAACTACTTTTTGAGCGTGATTTGTTAATGAATATGGTGGAAGCCGGTCGCTCTGACCAGTCGCTATCATGCGCTCCCATACAGCGCGGAACCTGTCAAATAGCGACTCCTCACCCAATATTCAGCATTACGGCAAACCGACTGAGTTGCTATCAACTACCGAACAATGGGCAAGCACAGCGACTACTAGCGGGCGCTCTGAAAATGCCGCTACAGTCGCTCAACTGTCGCTACCTGCCGCTGTTAATGAATCGGCCTCTTGGTGCTAGTAGTGAATCAGCCCCCACATACTAAATACTCAGACAATTTTGTGACTGCATTGCCTGTTTTTTCAATTTTATATTTACTGTTTTTATCATGACATGTTAATTTTACTTTGAATGGAAAGTAAAACAAGTATTAAATTTATTTGACTTTTGAAATGGTTCATTGTATGAAGGAAAGGGGATTTTCATTATGGTTGCGAGTTTGAGTAGAGGCTGCAAGAAACACTAGTGCTTTGGGCATTAATTTATTATCTTCTTTTAGTACCTTCCTTGTAGTATGGAGAACAACCCATATCATTCCAAAACTAAGGGCCTTATTTATCAAGGGCTAGCGCCAGGTAGTGTCTGACGAGCGCCAGGTACCGCCAGCTAACGGCGGCTACCGACTCAAGTACGCCCGGCGGCGGTCACAATGACGCATTTATCACGCTAAATGAGGCTAGCGCCGGCGAGAGCGACAGCTAGCGCGGGATTCATCATGTAGCCGACTGCAACGAACAGCGCCGCTGCTAATCCCATCACAGCGCCAGGTATGACCTGTCGCTCCCTGGCGTTGTCCAATGCATTTCAATGGAGCCATCTTAAATTAATCATAATTAATTGCTATTAATGTATTTTTTTTTTTTTTAATGTCAAAAATTCTGTGACCACTTCTGCAATGTTAGCATTTTTTTTAAGGTAAAAAAAAAAACAAAAAAAATTTGTGCAGAATTGATATTACAAGTCTGATATTAATGTATTCATATTACAAAATGATTAGAAAAACTTGTATAATTTTACAATCAAAAAATATGGTTGTTTGGGGGTTAAAAACTATTTTACACCCATCGCCGCCAGCGCTCTGGGGTTTAAACAAGGAATTCACAGCGCGAAAAAATTCGGAGCGTGATTTGTTAATGAATCTGCAGCAAGCCGTTCGCTCTGGCCATTCGTTGTCAGGCGCACCCATACAACGCTGAACCTGTGAAACAGCGACCCCGCACACCGACTGAGCCGCTGTCAACAAGCAAACCCCGGCCAAGCACAGCGAATACTAGCTGGCGCTGTGAAAATCACGCTACTGGCGCTCATCTGTCGCTACCTGGCGCTATTAATGAATCGGCCTCCCCGAAGGCTAAATGGAATTACTACTGTAAGAATGGAAGGAAACAAAAACGGAAAATCACACTCAAGCCTTAAATTGTTTTATTTTTCTAACAGAACAGATTCTAAAGTTGTTAATTTTTTTTCAAATAACCACTGTGACACATTTTTCCAGTAAGAAATAAAGCATATGTTTCATTGTGCACAGAACTTTGTTTTTACAGATCCCTAGTGGCAGCACATTTATTGATTGCTCAAAAATTCACATAATCCAAGAGAACAGTCCAACCTACCAGCCAAAAATTGATGTACAAATAGTTGCTTTTTATCGACCAGAAACAGCTTACAATGAAGCATTACTGTTACAAGGGATTTATTGGTTTGATTTATTTCAGCCAGCAATACAGGAAATGATATACAACATTTTTAATGACTAAAGATACTATGCAAATAATTGTACTATATTGGTAGTAGTATAGGCGGGCTAGCCTATGGTTTATCTCTATGAAACATGCTGTAAACACTAAAAAGTTTAATATGTATGTGTGTTTGATGTGACCCATTTGGCCTCTTAACCCAGGACAATATCTTTTTAAAAAAAAAGTACAGACCCTATACAGAAAAAATGGCCACATCCTTGTTTTCACATGTAACAAAACTACAAACGAAACCACATATTTTAAAATTTTTGCAAAGAATGTAAAAAAAAATGTAAAAGCTTGCACTTCAGCATGAACGATAATATTAATTTCTCCCCAATATTGCCAATGAAGTTGTAAAGAGTTCCCAAACAGCATCTGCATCTAGACATTTTTGAACCCTGAAATAAAATTTGCCCCAATGAGCTCTGGGACAGTCACTATAAGGCTGATTCACTACTAACGCCAGATATCAGCAGATGAGCGTCTGTACAGCGGCACTTACAGCGACCGCTAATAGAAGCTGCAAGCGGGTATCAGGCGCTGTAACAGAGCGCCTCAGCCGCTGTAGTAACCTAGCTGGCATTGATGAATGTGCTGTATGATTAAAGTTTGTTTTTGAACACATATAAACCTGTAACACAGCGAAAACACATGGAATTACATTGTTTAAATATTGTGACATTAAAGTGGACCAAAACCCTGCTAGATCAGCCAAGGAATCTATAAGATTCCCGGGCTGGTCCATCCCCTCCCCGCGGGGGCATCCAAAATCGGGATGCCCCGCTGTGTGAAACCCCCCAGGTCGCCGGCTACACTTACCTGAATTCCGGTCCAATGACGCATGCGCGGGCCGCGGCTGCATCACCGCTAACCCTCTAGTAGGGCACACGCTCCCTGTTAGAGGGAAGCACGAGATGCGACTGCCAGCGCTCTTGGAGCCGCTGAGCTAAGACGTCTCTCAGATGTGCATAGCTCAGCAGCTCCGAGTGCGCTGATTGGACGAGCGCATGCGCAGTAGGACCGCGGTGAGGTGAGTTTTATCGGGAGATCCTGGGGGTTTCACATAGCGGGAGTGGACCACTTTAACACTTTAGTGCCAGACCTGTAATGACAATTCTGCATAAAAATATAAAAAGTCAAAAACGTTTCTAAAAATGTTTGTTTGCAGCCAGGAGAGGTCACACAATGATCTGAGCAAAAAAAAAAATGTCAAACACGCTGTTTAAACACAAGCAAATGAACGGCCATTAAAATGTATGGAAGAGCGACAGTGAGCAAAAGGTAATACCAGGTGCTCAGCTATACGCTGAGCCACCTGTAATGATACATTGGACGCTACATGGCGCTGTTAGAGTCGCAAGCCCAAATTCAACTAAATGTCCCATAGAAAGCCTTAAAGTGGACCAAAACCCAGGATTTCCCGGGGGCACCCCGATCGGGAGTGCAGTGTTCCAGCTTTGAGTGAATGCAGGACCAAATGTAAGAGCTCACAATGATTCACCATGTAAATGTGACCAAATGCAGATACCCAGTGGGATGCAGCAGTCCTAGTGGTCGCTATGGTAATAAAATGGGCAGAAGTGTATTGTTTTACACTCCTGGGTATCCTGATTTAGGATGCCTCACTGTGCCTCACTGTGTGTATCCCTGAGGATTGCAGTAAAAATGCATCATTCCTGCTATGCCTTCTGCTAAGCACATGCTTGTGTTGCTAGTCAACCAGTAGCTCAAGCTCCAATCATGTCTGCGTGAAAGCGCCATTGTAAAGATGAGTGGTGTGCAAGCTGCTGGCAGCTCACCTGCGTCCCCATGTAAGAAAAAAGTCCTGCTAACATTCTGGATATTTATAATAATAACCAAGCAATACCAATATAGTTCTGTTACCCACCATACGGTATATTTACTTAATATTTAACAATATTGATTTTCCATAAAGGTTTACAAATATACCAGGTGGTACACCTTGGTATACAAGGTGGACCTAATGTCTTATGGATGGTCTGTTTATGCTGTATATTTTGATAATAATTGTTGTAATCATAACTTTTTACTAGCATTTCCTTTCATGCATAGCCCAAAGATGCCCTTGATTCGAGTTTGCAGAGACAGAGGAGATTATTGATATAGAATAGTGACCATATTATTGTTCTTTGGTTATAGTTTGAACTCCCAAAGCCACATTTACAGATTCACACCTTCATTTGTTAAAGGTTTGCTAAAGGTTTTCTTACAGACATTTCTGCAGTAATACACTGTTTGCTATTTTGCAGGATCTTAACTGCTCTGTGACCAATGTCCTATACTGATCTGTATCACTGTGTCGGAAGTACACCACCAATTGCTGCACTTAGTGCAGATGGACTGTTGCAGTAACTCCTTACAGACTGTCATAAAGTACATTAGCACCCATAATACTATGAACTGTTTGATGCTGTGCACCCAGTATATTATGGACTGTGACAGTGTGCACCCGCCTCACTGATGTTAATACAGGCCTCGGCAGTTGAGCGACTGTAGCGTTTTTTTCACAGCGCCCTCTAGTAGTCGCTGTGCTTGGCCGTTGTTCGGTTGTTGACAGCGACTCAGTCGGTGTGCAGTAATGTTGAATACAAGGTTAGGAGTCGCTATTTCACAGATTCCGTGATGTATGGGTGCGCATGATAGCGACTGGTCAGAGCGACCGGCTCCCAACATATTCATCAAAAAATCACGCTCAAAAAATTCAAGCGCTGTGAAATGCATGTTTAAACCCCAGAGCGCTGGAGGCGATGTGTTAAAAGTCGTTTTTTAACCCCCAAACCACCATATTTTTGGGAACCAAAAAAAAAAATATTTTTAAATAATTTAGTAATATGAATACAATAATATCAGACCTGTAATATCAATTCTGCACAAATTGTTTATTTTTTCCCTTAAAAAACATGTCATCTAACATGGCAGAAGTGGTCACAGAATATGTCACATTTAAAAAAAAAAAAAAAATAATAACAATGAATTATGAATATTTAAAGATTGTTCCATTGAAATGCATTGGAGAGCGCCAGGTAGCGAGAGGTCATACCTGTCGCTGTTCAAGGTCGGACGCTGGCGCTGTGGGCTGAGGCTGGAATAATGATGAATGAGTCGCTATATGGCGCTATCTCAGTCGCTAAGCAGGATTGCCTTGATAAATGTGTGATTGTGGTGGGGAGCCGGCGTTCTCGTGGCGGTGCCCGTCATTACCGGTCGCTCACCAGTCGCTACCTGTCGCTATTCCTTCATAAACAAGGGCCTCAGAGTCCACTTATAAAGGATTGTCAGGAATGGCTGCAACTTACAATGAAAGTTAGGCCCTTATTTAAGAAGGAATAGCGACAGGTAGCGACTGGTGAGCGGCCGGTAATGACGGGCCCCGCCACGAGAACGCCGGCTCCCCACCACAATCACACATTTATCAAGGCAATCCTGCTTAGCGACTGAGATAGCGCCATATAGCCACTCATTCATCATGATTCCAGCCTCAGCCCACAGCGCCAGTGTCCGACCTTGAACAGTGACAGGTATGACCTCTCGCTACCTGGCGCTCTCCAATGCATTTCAATGGAACAATCTTTAAATATTAATAATTAATTGTTATTCTTTTTTTTTTTTTTTTTTTTTAATGTGAAAAATTCTGTGACCACTTCTGCCATTTTAGATTATTTTTTTTAGGGGAAAAAATAAAAAAAATAAATTGTACAGAATTCATATTACAGGTCTGATATTAATGTATTCATATTACTAAATTATTTTAAAAAACTTGTTTTTTTTTGGTTTTCAAAAATATGGTTGTTTGGGGGTTAAAAAACTACTTTTAACCCATCGCCGCCAGCGCTCTGGGGTTCAAGCATGCATTTTACAGCGCGAGAATTTTTTGAGCGTGATTTTTTAATGAATATGGTGGGAGCCGGTCGCTAGGGCCAGTCGCTATCATGCGCTCCCATACAGCGCTGAACCTGTCAAATAGCGACCCCTCACCCAATATTCAACATTACGGCAAACCGACTGAGTCGCTATCAACTACCGAACAATGGGCAAGCACAGCGACTACTAGCGGGCGCTCTGAAAATGCCGCTACAGTCGCTCAAATGTCGCTACCTGCCGCTATTAATGAATCGGCCTCCCAGTGTATCCATACCAGCAGCATTGAATAAATCCAGATGTCACCATACTTCATATAAGCAGTTATGGGTGGTGGAGAAATATGTTTGATGAACTGTTGAAAGAGGTTGTGCATTAAAACATTTGTGTGGTGGCTGAAGAATTGCAAGAACTGTAACTTAAGAGACTGTAGGTCGTGATAGCATAATAGTGTAACGTATTGGGTCCCATCAGTCTCAGCAAATTTGAATTGCTTTTATGGCTTAAATTTTATATCTTTGAAAGGGCTCGATATATAAATATATATATATATATATATATATATATATATATATATATATATCGTTCTTTAGTGGGCAAATATGTAAACAATGCGACTTTATGGAAAATTAATATTGTGAAATATTATGTAAATATACAGTATTGTGGGTAACAGAACTATATTGGTATTGCTTAGTTATTATTATAAATATCCATAATGTGTGCAGGACTTAGCAGCCTGGACAAGCTAAGAGCAGCATTTTTCAGTCGAAACAAGCAGATCAAGTTCGGGGGCAGATTCTGGGGAATATCCGAGAATGCAAAGTACAGTCAGAGCAGTTTTTAGGCAAGACCAGCTTCAGTGTCTGGGAAAATCCCAAGATTTCTCTGCAGAGAGGATTTTTACAGGTTTCAGGCTAGCAAATCTTGGTGGACAAGTCTAGACATCAAAGGAATATCGCAGTATAACTGAACTGGAGAGAGGGCCTTAGGAGGAAGAACCCTGGGATAGAAGTGACAGGGCAGTACTGAGGACAGGACTGTTCAGAGGTAAATATTTTGGGTCTGTATGAGAGGTGATCATAGGTTGAGGGGTTATGCTGTGCCATTAACCTGTTCTGTGCTTCCCATACATGTATGACTGATGCTCTGTGTAATGTACTAACGGTGTTCCTCTGCATATAATTTTCTGTATAGTATAGGCTGTGTCTGGTATGCCTGTATGTGCCTGTATGCTAATAATATTGTCCATCATCCTCGGTGCTGACTTTTATGAGCTGTCAAATATCCTTGTGTAGATTTTAATTGTATTATATGTATGTGTGCTCAATTATATTTAAAATATTTATCGCTGTCCATCTCCTATTTTTGGTTGTCAAGCCTCTAAAGAATCTACATTGGGAATATTAATTAACCCTTCATACCTGGTGTTCGGCAAGTTCAGGTGTGTGAGGGGTCAATATATATATTCGTATTTATTTACACCTGCACCAGCCATTCAGGAATTCCTGGGGCAGGTATGTGCCTCAGAAAGATAAGATGTGATCACAGCCCAAGCATGCATGGCGGGATTGCATCAAGGTTAGTTTACTCAGCGATCCCTGGGATACACAGAGCATGACATCCCAAATCAGCATGCATAAACTCCATTGACGCTGATGAACCTTTTTAGGAATAAGAGCCACTGTATTGTTTTGCTGATAGTTGCCCTCCACCAACTGTGGCTCTTTTTTGGTTACTGCACATGAGGTTTTGTTTGTAGGTGACACCACTTTGGCCCTAATGGCAACAATAACTTCAACTTTGCAATATAGAATTCAATTTTACCTTTACCTTCAAACAGAAATTGGCTAGCAAAAATACTTCCAATCCCTCACCTGATCAAGTGTGGCCTCCCATATTGGGGACCAGAAGTTGGTGCATTTATAGTTAACCATTAACCCACCTTGAAATGAACTGTTGTACTTTAGGCAGCAGCTTCAGATCTCCCAGGGGAAGAGGGAGATACTGCATTTGTTTAGATAATCACAGGCAAAGTGGCAAAGTGTAGCAAGGGGAAGTGGGGTTTAATTGCTAAGGGGGAGGGTCTACTTTCAGTAATGTGTGCAAAATCATCATGGATCAATTATATTTGTGGACAATGCCACCTTCAATAGATATATTTTAGAGACCCCAGATCAGATTTAATTGTTTAATCTCCCTGTACTTATTTCTTTTTTTTTTTTTAATGCATAGATGGCCATTGTATGCTTTCGCACACATAGTAATTCGTCCTCCACATTTAACCCATCCGTGCAGTGAGTGTACACATGCCTGGAGCGGTGGGCTGCCCTAATTTCGGCACCCGGGGACAGTGCCTAATTCAGCACTGTTACGTTACCAGCCCAACTGTTAGTGGTCCTCAAGGGTGTAACTACAGGGGTGCAGGGGGGGAACCACACTGGGGTCCAAATGCTGTGCTGTTTCAGTCTTTGGTTGTCTAGCTGCATCCAAGTTAGTTAAAAGACAAGAAAAAGTATACTATATGAGCCTTGACAGGGCCCTATAAAATTTAGTTACAACACTGGTGGTCCTGGTTGGGCGCTTAACGTGCAATTGATACAAACGTTGTTCCTTAAGATAACTAGTTATGTAAACCAAGATTTAGTTTTAAAAACTAGTTTCCCTGAACAAAATAACCTTGTAACAAGCAAGGCTTCTGATTAATCCCAAAGCACAGAATAAATGAGAAGTGTATTAATAAATTCCAGCTGAAATTCTTTTTAAGTTCACAACAATTACCACAATATCATCTAAGTGAATCACAGATTTCAGAAATGTAGCTCTTCAAAGTGACAGTACATCCTCAGGAGCATTTTGTCAAAGTCCTTCAGGGAACCAAGGCATTTTCTTATCACAACTTTCCTGCTGAAAACTTTTCCCTGGTTGCACTATTTTTGTAAAGTGGCTCATTATCATTTTATCTCAGTAGGAAGTTTCCAACAACATTTTTTGGAATGTGGAAACTGATGTCAAGGTGTAAAAATGACCTTAAATGTATTTTTGTAATATAATGAGGTGATTCAATAAATTTAACAGATTTATTTAAAATGAAACTATTGAAGAAAAAATAACTTCTGTCAATCTGTTTCAGTCCAGCAACTTTAAGCAGTGCAATTTACACATATACAGGAAGAATTTAATTCTAGTGAACTCTTTGCCGGCCTGTTACCAATACAGAAGTGTAACAATGTAACTTGGAGTGAGGACATATCCAGCTAAATGTGCAGTCTGTGCACAGTTATTGTATATGTACAAATTTAAAGTGGACACTGTAACCCCCTCCCCCCAGGCATCCCAATTTGTGTAAAACCCAGCCTGCCCATCTATCTATGTGACCACTGCCAACCAACAGGGTCTGCTGTACATTTGCCCTGCATGCCCATTTGTTGGCTGGTATCTACAACCTAGTTTCCTGAATATGTGGTTGGCTGATCGTGAAAGAACCAAATGAAAGACCCCAGAATGTTAGGTGTAAAGCACCCGTTATACCTTCCTACTTGTGTTGCCCTAAGTACCCCAAGTATAAGTATAAGTACCCCAAGAAAATGTTGCTGATTGATTGGCAAATGGCCTCTTTCCCACCTATAAGTTGGATTTTGGAAAATGCTGAATGTTCTAATATTAAGTACTAACCACAGCATCCTGTCCTCACCACTAGTCTCCAACTTCTCCGAGCCTGTCTCTTCTCTCTCCTCCCATGCTGGACTAAAGACAAAGGGCTCGCTGTCCCAGATAGAGGAGAATGGAGCTCCACTTGCCAATTGGGGCCAAACTGACTGACTGACTGCCCTCAGCTACATTGGAAACCATCACTCCCCATGGCCTGGCTTTCCATAGCAATGCAACACAGCAAAGTTCTGTTAAGACACAGTACACAAAAGGTACACTGTACAGGTATACAAAAAGCCCTAATAATTATCTAATGAGAAAGCCAATAGAGAGGTTAAGAAGTTATAAATTAAGGAAACAGGGGTAACACTGGCTGTTAAACATTAAACAAGTACTGTAGCTGTTTTTTTATGAACTATGAATCTATGAATCGGATTACTACTGTGTTATCCTGCCTGCTGTTGAATGTGATCACTGATGTTGTGCCTCCAGCATGTCAGAATATGACAACATCCTATATACTTTACCCAACGACATTTGAAAAATATTAAAATATATGATATTAGTTTTAAACTACGTCTCCAAAAAAGTTAGGGTTCACAGAGGGGTGCCCATCAATGGCCCCCATGATCCCATAGGGGGCTCCCAACAAGAATGGTCTGTGGCACACGCTCAAAGACGAGGGTGGCATACAAAGATGAGGGATGAGTACCACACGCACAGGGAGATGAGGACGGTGTGCGGCCTGCACACCAAGATGAGGGCTGTGCGTGCATGGAGGCGACCGATGCGGCCAGGAGAAGCCAGGGTGGAGGAAGGAGGAAGGTAAGTATCACTGGGTTCCAGGCATACATGCTGAATAGGCAGTGTAGGTAGCTTGCGCGGGGCCCACTTGCTCCCCGGGCCTGGGGGCTTGTGCTGCCTCTATGGTACATACGCTTCTGGGTTAACATTTTACAGCACTCCATGCCATTAAAATGACCACAACATGGATGCACGTTATAACCACAGTAATACAAATATGCAATAGGGTTACAAGCTCATCAATCCTAATTTGTGGTCACTAGGGTGTAAATTTGGGTAAAAAATAACGGGTTAAAGGACAGGAATTGCCATGCCGGTTCCTGTCATTGCTGCTTTCACTAGACTATGGACAAAAGCAAGAGAGATGATGAGGAGAATCAAAGGTGTGTTTAATTTTTCTTTTTTAAATATGCTGTCAGGATTGTGTTCACTCGTTATTTGTTCCAAAAAAGAAAGTTAACCCTCTGCACACTCATACTAAAGGCTGAAAAACCTAGCTAACACTTGTTAAGAACATGGACTGTTAGTTAACATAGATTGCAATGAATGTAAAAGCGAGGTAGCCACGTCAAGGCCGTCCAATTAGTACCCCGTCCCTAACATTACTAAGTTTAAAAGTTTGTGCAGACATTGCTACTTCTTTACTTGTGTGTGCACTAGCAATGCAAAACACGAATCAGCCTGTCTAAAGACAGTGCAATAACTTAACTTGCTTGCACACACACACACAATGAAAAAATACTTTACTTGCCTGCACAGTGTTACAGTTCAAAAAGAGGGTTTAGGTAGAGGCCAATTGGACTCCCTGTTACATTGGGAGAGCTACAATCCAGCAGATCTGGCCACTGACCTGCAAATGCAACAGCAAAAAGGAAGGTAGGATGTGCTCATCCAGTCAATATATAGCAGTCAAGAGGTGCTAGAGGGGTGTGACCACACACACTAAGCAAAAAAGAAAGTTAACCCTCTGCACACTCATACTAAAGGCTGAAAAACCTAGCTAACACTTGTTAAGAACATGGACTGTTAGTTAACATAGATTGCAATGAATGTAAAAGCGAGGTAGCCACGTCAAGGCCGTCCAATTAGTACCCCGTCCCTAACATTACTAAGTTTAAAAGTTTGTGCAGACATTGCTACTTCTTTACTTGTGTGTGCACTAGCAATGCAAAACACGAATCAGCCTGTCTAAAGACAGTGCAATAACTTAACTTGCTTGCACACACACACACAATGAAAAAATACTTTACTTGCCTGCACAGTGTTACAGTTCAAAAAGAGGGTTTAGGTAGAGGCCAATTGGACTCCCTGTTACATTGGGAGAGCTACAATCCAGCAGATCTGGCCACTGACCTGCAAATGCAACAGCAAAAAGGAAGGTAGGATGTGCTCATCCAGTCAATATATAGCAGTCAAGAGGTGCTAGAGGGGTGTGACCACACACACTAAGCAAAAAAGAAAGTTAACCCTCTGCACACTCATACTAAAGGCTGAAAAACCTAGCTAACACTTGTTAAGAACATGGACTGTTAGTTAACATAGATTGCAATGAATGTAAAAGCGAGGTAGCCACGTCAAGGCCGTCCAATTAGTACCCCGTCCCTAACATTACTAAGTTTAAAAGTTTGTGCAGACATTGCTACTTCTTTACTTGTGTGTGCACTAGCAATGCAAAACACGAATCAGCCTGTCTAAAGACAGTGCAATAACTTAACTTGCTTGCACACACACACACAATGAAAAAATACTTTACTTGCCTGCACAGTGTTACAGTTCAAAAAGAGGGTTTAGGTAGAGGCCTCTACCTAAACCCTCTTTTTGAACTGTAACACTGTGCAGGCAAGTAAAGTATTTTTTCATTGTGTGTGTGTGTGCAAGCAAGTTAAGTTATTGCACTGTCTTTAGACAGGCTGATTCGTGTTTTGCATTGCTAGTGCACACACAAGTAAAGAAGTAGCAATGTCTGCACAAACTTTTAAACTTAGTAATGTTAGGGACGGGGTACTAATTGGACGGCCTTGACGTGGCTACCTCGCTTTTACATTCATTGCAATCTATGTTAACTAACAGTCCATGTTCTTAACAAGTGTTAGCTAGGTTTTTCAGCCTTTAGTATGAGTGTGCAGAGGGTTAACTTTCTTTTTTGCTTAGTGTGTGTGGTCACACCCCTCTAGCACCTCTTGACTGCTATATATTGACTGGATGAGCACATCCTACCTTCCTTTTTGCTGTTGCATTTGCAGGTCAGTGGCCAGATCTGCTGGATTGTAGCTCTCCCAATGTAACAGGGAGTCCAATTGGCCTCTACCTAAACCCTCTTTTTGAACTGTAACACTGTGCAGGCAAGTAAAGTATTTTTTCATTGTGTGTGTGTGTGCAAGCAAGTTAAGTTATTGCACTGTCTTTAGACAGGCTGATTCGTGTTTTGCATTGCTAGTGCACACACAAGTAAAGAAGTAGCAATGTCTGCACAAACTTTTAAACTTAGTAATGTTAGGGACGGGGTACTAATTGGACGGCCTTGACGTGGCTACCTCGCTTTTACATTCATTGCAATCTATGTTAACTAACAGTCCATGTTCTTAACAAGTGTTAGCTAGGTTTTTCAGCCTTTAGTATGAGTGTGCAGAGGGTTAACTTTCTTTTTTGCTTAGTGTGTGTGGTCACACCCCTCTAGCACCTCTTGACTGCTATATATTGACTGGATGAGCACATCCTACCTTCCTTTTTGCTGTTGCATTTGCAGGTCAGTGGCCAGATCTGCTGGATTGTAGCTCTCCCAATGTAACAGGGAGTCCAATTGGCCTCTACCTAAACCCTCTTTTTGAACTGTAACACTGTGCAGGCAAGTAAAGTATTTTTTCATTGTGTGTGTGTGTGCAAGCAAGTTAAGTTATTGCACTGTCTTTAGACAGGCTGATTCGTGTTTTGCATTGCTAGTGCACACACAAGTAAAGAAGTAGCAATGTCTGCACAAACTTTTAAACTTAGTAATGTTAGGGACGGGGTACTAATTGGACGGCCTTGACGTGGCTACCTCGCTTTTACATTCATTGCAATCTATGTTAACTAACAGTCCATGTTCTTAACAAGTGTTAGCTAGGTTTTTCAGCCTTTAGTATGAGTGTGCAGAGGGTTAACTTTCTTTTTTGCTTAGTGTGTGTGGTCACACCCCTCTAGCACCTCTTGACTGCTATATATTGACTGGATGAGCACATCCTACCTTCCTTTTTGCTGTTGCATTTGCAGGTCAGTGGCCAGATCTGCTGGATTGTAGCTCTCCCAATGTAACAGGGAGTCCAATTGGCCTCTACCTAAACCCTCTTTTTGAACTGTAACACTGTGCAGGCAAGTAAAGTATTTTTTCATTGTGTGTGTGTGTGCAAGCAAGTTAAGTTATTGCACTGTCTTTAGACAGGCTGATTCGTGTTTTGCATTGCTAGTGCACACACAAGTAAAGAAGTAGCAATGTCTGCACAAACTTTTAAACTTAGTAATGTTAGGGACGGGGTACTAATTGGACGGCCTTGACGTGGCTACCTCGCTTTTACATTCATTGCAATCTATGTTAACTAACAGTCCATGTTCTTAACAAGTGTTAGCTAGGTTTTTCAGCCTTTAGTATGAGTGTGCAGAGGGTTAACTTTCTTTTTTGCTTAGTGTGTGTGGTCACACCCCTCTAGCACCTCTTGACTGCTATATATTGACTGGATGAGCACATCCTACCTTCCTTTTTGTCGTTATTTGTTCCCCTCCCACTCACTGGAGCATAGCATAATAATCATTCTTGTGCTTCCCTGTTAATCATGGGTGCACACTAAATGCAGAATGTATTTATTCAGGAGCCAAAAGTGTACAGCAGCTTATTTACTAGGTAACATTATTTATGTTTGGAGTACACCTGCCACCTTAACAAATGAAAATGAAACAATTTCCTTATTGTAGTTAAGTAAAAGCCTGTGGATATCTGGCATATCTAGATGTCCAGTTTAGATGACATTTAAAGTAGAAACCTTTCTTGGGCTTTGAATAGAATGGGAAAAAGTTATATCTCACAGCCTGTGAACTGGCATAGTGGAAATGTTTAGTTGCAAAAAAATCTATATTTACCAGCAAAGAAACCCAAAGTATTGTGCCTGTGAAAACCTCCCAGCAACATCTGTGTATATATGCTCTATGAAAGTGGAAGTGAAAGTAGACCTAGCCACGGAACGGCTGGGGTCTACTTGAGGGTCCCTTTCACGTCCTTCTATACCTTGCCGGTGATACAATTCTATTTAATATACACCTTTTCGTGGGGGGATTGGGGGGGTAATACATGTATATGTAAGTGGAAAATCAAACACCCATGAAACGTACTTGCATTAAAAAAAGGATGATTTTTAATGCTGGTAAGAGATATATACAAGTGATGGTGAGTACAGCAATATATACAGACTTATGACAATACTCTATATACAAGGTGCAGACCACTGTGAGGCCAATAAAGAAATGGTATCCAGCATATGATGGAAATTATTGCTCAAGAAATAAATAAGCATACAGGATAAATCACAAGATAAGGTTCCTACAAGAGGTACAGTGAGACAAGTTGTTCTAAGCAATGAGCCCATGGTCATCCAATACAAAGCAGTACAGAAAAGCAGAGCAGCAAGACACTTACAATGGTGAGCAACAAGCTGTGATACCAGGTGGACACAAAAAAACTTGATGTTTCGGCCGATAAACAGCCTTCATCAAGAGATGCGGTGTCAGTTCCTAGTGGGAGCAGATTTAAATACTGTATCTACCTCCAGCGTTATGCTTGAAATGGCGCGAATCGGCGGCGCTCTCGTCGGTGCGAGCCGATGACGTCATCAGCGGGCGTCCATGTCAGTCCCGGCCACACCAAGCCTCGGTGTCAATCCTGACACCGCAGGCCGGAAGTGGCGCACGGGGCTGAACATGACGCCGCATCCAGGGACAGTGTTAGTCTGCAGACCAAGAAGATGGCAGCGTACATAGGCGGCGACAGTAGAATACGAGCAAGATGACGCCAGGGGGGCGGAAACCCTATCATTTTAATAGCAGGCATGTGGCTGTTATACAGTGAAACCTAGTAGGCAGGTGCCCTTTTTACATTGAAGACAGCAGCCAAATTCCCGGTGGTTACAATGTAACACAGCAGGCAGATGGACAGCTTTTTACAATGTATGAGCAGGACTTTGTCTGACTTGTTACAGTATATAAATTGCCGGAAGCAGTGGCACAAGTTTTTAACCTTTCAGCCTGTGTTCAATTACAATAGGTGCACTGTATTATACTGTACTGTACCTCACCACCTATCCATAGTTTTCTGAGATTTGGGGACCTAGGTTGTCAGTATGGGTTCTATCATGAGGCTGTCTACAGCCCAATCTATCATGCTGATTTGTTCAACTAAGTTAGACCCTATCAGAGAAGAAGATTCTGCATGTCGAGTTTTAGGTGAAGTAAGTTTTCACAATAATATGTATGCTAATATTTCCAATGCATTTCATGAGTTATCTGAAAAGACAACCATTATATATCAGAAACTGCACATATTACTGCACGTCAAACAACAAATGTTATTTAAAATGCCAGAGTGGTTTATGATTTTCTTTTTGATTTTGTGTGCATATGGTATTCATTGAGCAAGAAAAAAATGCTTACTAACATAAACGTCAGACACAGAAATGATAATTCTTAGCCTAGAAATACACTTATTTTCATCAAAGAGTATTGACAGTACTGGGGAGGGGGAGGACCGGATATTCTCTATACTTTGGTTCGCATTAATGTAGAAAGAATATTTCTGGCTTTAACTAGGAAAAGCTATAGTACTCAATAAAAAGCAAGAACCTAGTCAGAATTATTTCCTTCACATAGCTATTCAAATAGATTTGGCTTGCCTTTGGTCTTTGGTAATAATATCAACGTAGATGCTTGGTGTGGCTGTGAAAATTTATCAAGTCTGTGAAGGGCAAATTACCCTTTTTTCTTTTTAAAAACTGACTGTTTACATCTGGGAGCTACAGATGTATCTACAAATATATCTGCTAGACTTTTGCCCAGAAAAAATAAAGCTCAGAATGGTACTTATGAAAAAAAGGCAACAAACCCACAGTGAACAACTGTAGAAACAACCAGGCTTAAAAAAGTATAAAACAAAATAAATGGGATATGATCGATTGCATTGTATTGATTTGTTTGTTCTCCCCTGCAAGTTGTGGAATGCCATATATCTTTGTTTTTCTTACTCATTGGATAGTACTTTGAGTCTTAAAAATGTGTTTTTTCCAAATACAGCAAATGGTCTGATCACACCTTTATACCCTTGCAGGAATGTGTAAAATAGAAACCAATAGAGAGGGCATACATGTATTTTATGTCTAAGTCTAGCTAGGGCAGGTGTAGGTGTTAGATAAGTGTTAGGATCCATAAATACTTCCTGACCAGATTGTACTGCTTCTGTTTCCCTCCCAGCCCCCTACCTCCACCTGAGATCCTTCCTCTCTGTAAGACCAAATATTTGCTCTCTGCACGGCAACTAACATTGAAAGCAGATGGATAACTTCTTTAATGTTGAGAGTTCCATGTCAATTAAATATTATAATGCTTCTTTACTGCGAAATAGCAATCCCTCTTTAACCCCTATAAACCACTGCCAAAAGAGCTACTGGGGGATGCAATCCAATTATAATCTACAGACAGCAATACTTTGCTGTGATTCCCCTGCAGGTTTAGTGGGGCTCATGAGCCCAATAAATCTCACTTTTATGTGAAGCTGTTGCTGACCTAACTTCTGGATTAACCCTATCTATATCTGACCCTTGCTTGCTTGAGCCACTGGATACCAGGAACTTTCTGGCTAATACTTGTGACTTTTATTTACACTAAATTATGCTTTCTGCTTGCCCCTTTTGCTTTGGTGCTTGAACTCGCTATGGAGATAAGCTCTTAAAATGTGGCTTGGGACCAAAGGGTGAACCGTGTGCTTATTGTTGCAAGAAACACAGGGGACCTTTGGTTTGCAAGTAAGCAAGCCCACAGGATAAAGCCTAGAAGACCCCAGGAAGACTTCAATCAAAATGAAGGTCAGAAAAAGACTTCAGGATCAAGCAAAACACATGAAACGCCAGATAAAAATGAAAAGGTGTAACAAATGCATTTTACATCCAGGCGATTCCACAAATCACCTGCCTGCACTCCTTAATGACCTTTCCCAGATCGAGTCCCAAATGTCACAACAAAACAAATATTAGAAAATACTGTGAATATTAGCACAAGAAAACAATAGTGTGTATTAGTTACAACCTTTAAGCATTGACTACAGTCTGTTAAGGGTACCGTGAAAACCTTGGAAACAGTTAAGTTCAATGAAAACACTAAAAAACAGTCTCAGGGGCAATGATGACACTTGTTATTAAAGAGGAAAAAATCATCAAAAACCCTTCCCTGGGCTGAAAACTAGACATGGGGATGCAGATAACCAGAATGCAGGAGTGAAATAGACACCTTGCAATCATTGAAAGGTAAATGTAAGCAAGGTACACTTTCCTTTCAAGCCAACACATTATGTTAAGCTGTTAAAGTGTAGGTACATGTGACATTACGCTGTCACAGTATTACATGAAGGATAGAGAAAGGTCCATAATACACCTGTTATACCTTAGTGTTTACATGAGATCTTCAGGATCGAATGCAAGAACAGTACAGTGGCTCTAGAAATATGTGATTTATTGTTTTTTCTATCTACAATGGGGTTGATTCAGCACCATGAGAGACTACCTGCCTTACGCTGTTGGCATGCGGAAAATGCATTGGTGTTGGGCAATTAAAAGACATCTGCCAGGTTATATGAATGACAGAATGCAAGTTTAGGCGTTTTTTTGGGGCAGAAACAGGCTTGGCATTGCTTGAGCCGCAAGAGCCCTCTGCTTTTGTTTTTTTACAATTTCTTATTTTTTTTTATTTTTGAAAGTGTGCCCCCTTCCCTGAGCAAAAAAAATACCCTCATGGGTGGATGGAAACCCAGAGCTCAGAGGCTAATTTTGTAAGGAGTATGTTTTTTATGAATGCCTCTCACCTGCCAAAAAAGTGTGCCCCCCTCCCCTAAAGCCTACCAACCCAAATGCACCAAGAAGAGGGGCTGGTAACCAGGGTCTCAAGGGCTAGATTGACATCCCCTGGCCCAGTAATTACCAGCACTTATGCCCTTTGACACAGAACTAGTACACCAGCCACATGTTGAGGAGTACTGGGTTCTTACACCCCCACCCAGTCATTGTGAGGGTAATCTCTGGGGAGGGAAGCTTTTATACTACAGAGGCTGAGCGCCAACATGTCAGTCTTAAGTTACTGCAGAGGAGAGCATAGAGGAGGATAACCTTGGAAATCCCCCTCCATGTCCCTCCCCCTCCAGTGATGTAGAGTCACATAGTGGGGAATGTCCCAGAGGCTCCACCACTGTACTATAAAAGATTACCTCCCAGGCAGCCATCATTACTCCTGGCTGGATGCCAGGATGGAAAGACTTTTGTCCCCTGATCAAGAGATACTGGCATGGGCTCTGCATTAGACCCCAGAAGCTGAACCAGAAGGAGGCCCCAACCTGGCAGATCAGGAAGCAGATGCCATCTGGGGGGGGGGGGGCACTGGATCTGTACAGAAGGGCATAGGGGCTGCCAGCAAAAGCAGAGGCTAGTTGTTCAGGCTCTGAGCCCTGGGTTGCCAGCCAATGTGCCTATTGTTCAAGCTGGTTGGCTAAGGGAAAGGAGGGGCAAGCTTTTTAATTATATTTAACAAAGAAATCATGTTACACTCCCAAATGTCTTGTCCATTGAAAAAAAAAAAAAACATGCAAGATTGTGACGTGTACTTGCTTTAGGTAAAAATATGCTAAAAAAACTCACTAAACACTGCTGAATCGCCCAATTTTAGTTGATATGTACTTCATGTGTTTGTACAAGAGTAAAAGCATATAACATAGGCAAACAAAAGGTATGCTGAATCAGTTGGGAATACAGAGTAGAAAATCTTCACAGTGTTCTCTCTATCAAAGTAGCACAATGCACTCATCATACATGAGCTGAAGCCCAGCTATAACAGTGTAATAGAATGTAATTTTCACCAGGGAGCCGGTAGGCTTTTCAGGATGACTTATCTTGTTTATTATAGTCACAGCAGGAGGGAGAGATAATGCAACAGTCAAGTTGCAAAAGTTTGTGCCACCCAGCAAGCCAGCAGGGATGCCCAGTTTCCTGCTCCCCAGTAAACATATGACTACAGGCAAGCAATCACTGAGACGTGCTAGCTCATGCAGCAAAAACATATGCTTACTTTTTGGCTGTCATTATTGGCTTGCAGAAGTGTTTGAGGAAGAAAGAGTAAAGTATTTTTATTATTTACTCCCTCTTTAACTGTGTAACTGGAATAGTGTGAAATGAGCCATTTTAAAGCATCCTAAAATATCTGATTATATGTAAATACCTTTATTTAAGCAAAGGTACTTTCTTCTCTTTCATTTCTGGTTCATGGCTGAGCTGGGAGAGTCATGTCTTGAGTCATGAGTATGCTCTGCTGTGATCAGAGGAAGCTCTGGGATCACTGTGGCTTGCCGTGCTTGCTCTGAGAGCACCAAGGAGCAGTTTGGCTGTTAGACCACTTTTTTGTGGTGATCCTGGAGAAATGGAATTAAAAGGAGGACAAACTATGGAGCCCTGGCAGGGCATCACACTGCAGGAAATGTAGGAGACATACATCGGTAAGCTGCTTGCTGCTATTATTGCCTTTGGGTTTACAGTCCCTTTTAAGGGCTTTACACGAAGGTTTGCCCTCAACCCACCTGAGTGAGCACAAGCCCCCAGCTCTGAGAAAAAGGAGAGTCATTGTGTAACTTGCCACAAGAGAGAAGTTTGCTTGTTTCTTTGCTTATTCTAAAAAAAAAGGTTAAAGGGAAATTTTGCTTTTGATGGAATTTTTGAAAGTGTATATTTTTGTTTGCAAAATGTACTTAAGGTCTAATATTTCTTCTTTCTTATGTTGGCAAATGTGTGTTTTATGTACAATCTGTTATAAACTGTACAACAAGTCTGTATACAAAGATTTTAAAGAAGAGATTTTGTGCACACCGAAAACCGACATATGTAAGGTTAAATGAGCTCCCTCACATCAGCAGTAGCCCTAGCTACTGCATGTCAGGTCCCGTGGGACGCCTACCTTCCAATAAATCAGCAACCCCCAATCTCCGCTGCTTTCTTCGCCTATAGCAAGCCCCCGTTTGCCGGGACGCTAGACACGCCTCACCGGACACGGTTGCCCCCAGGACTTGTTAGCACAAAGGATGCTGATTTATGCAGGGGAAGGCAGACGAACCAGGAACTAGACTGTCTTGAGTCATGAGTATGCTCTGCTGTGATCAGAGGAAGCTCTGGGATCACTGTGGCTTGCCGTGCTTGCTCTGAGAGCACCAAGGAGCAGTTTGGCTGTTAGACCACTTTTTTGTGGTGATCCTGGAGAAATGGAATTAAAAGGAGGACAAACTATGGAGCCCTGGCAGGGCATCACACTGCAGGAAATGTAGGAGACATACATCGGTAAGCTGCTTGCTGCTATTATTGCCTTTGGGTTTACAGTCCCTTTTAAGGGCTTTACACGAAGGTTTGCCCTCAACCCACCTGAGTGAGCACAAGCCCCCAGCTCTGAGAAAAAGGAGAGTCATTGTGTAACTTGCCACAAGAGAGAAGTTTGCTTGTTTCTTTGCTTATTCTAAAAAAAAAGGTTAAAGGGAAATTTTGCTTTTGATGGAATTTTTGAAAGTGTATATTTTTGTTTGCAAAATGTACTTAAGGTCTAATATTTCTTCTTTCTTATGTTGGCAAATGTGTGTTTTATGTACAATCTGTTATAAACTGTACAACAAGTCTGTATACAAAGATTTTAAAGAAGAGATTTTGTGCACACCGAAAACCGACATATGTAAGGTTAAATGAGCTCCCTCACATCAGCAGTAGCCCTAGCTACTGCATGTCAGGTCCCGTGGGACGCCTACCTTCCAATAAATCAGCAACCCCCAATCTCCGCTGCTTTCTTCGCCTATAGCAAGCCCCCGTTTGCCGGGACGCTAGACACGCCTCACCGGACACGGTTGCCCCCAGGACTTGTTAGCACAAAGGATGCTGATTTATGCAGGGGAAGGCAGACGAACCAGGAACTAGACTGGGTAGCAACAAACGGGCAGAGGTCATACACGGGTGGTCAATCCGAGGAGGCACGGTACAGGAGGGTTTAGATGAAAGAATAGTCAGGGCTAGCCAAAGGTCACAACGGGAGGTCAGAGATACGCGGTACAGAGGAGCAGGCAAGATCGTGGTCAAAAAACAGGCAGGGTCGGTCCAGGCGGCAATCAGGGATGGTCAAAAACACGGCAAGATTTTCAGGGAAGAGAGATCCAAAATTACACCCAGCAGCACGCTATCACGGGCAAGGAGTAAGTGTGGGAAAACACCTTTATGTGATGGGGGCTAACTGGATTGGCTGGGGAGGGGGAATGTGGTGATTGGTGCAACATGGGAACCTTGGGCTGATTGCCCTGTTTGACTCTAAAGGGCGTTTAGCCCAGTGTACTTTGGGCTCATTGGCCCATCTAACTAAGGGCTCATTGGCCCACCTAACTTGGGGCTGTGTGCAGCGCCGCCGGAGGGCATAAACAGGGGCCAGACGCGCGCGCGTACACGATACAGCGCGCCGGGAGCGCGCCGAGCAGAGAGCGACGCGGCCGCTCCCGACGCCGCCGAAGAGGAGGCCGCCCGAGCAGCCGCTCACGACGGACAGAGCCGAGCGGCTGCTCGCGGCGGAAACAGCCGAGCGGCGGCCGGGGAGGACAGACGCCGGCCCGCCGACAGCGCCAGCCCGCGCTCCGGTCGAGGGAGAGGAGTCGACGAGGGACCGGAGGACAGGTGAGGTGGTTCCCGTGACACTGCATATATCTGGCTCACTTGTCTCTTCTTGTAGATCTTGGCGTACAGACATTGGGGGTTGTTTAAGAACGGATAGCGCCAGGTAGTGCCTCGTAGCAGCAGGCAGCATCTAGTGAACGCCAGGCGATGTACACAAAACCACCTTTATGAAAGCGAATCTAGTGAGCGATTCTAACCTTTCGCTCAATGCCGCTCTCCCATACATTTCAATGGACGTTCATTTGCCTGTGTTTAAACAGCGTATTTGACTATTTTTTTTGTATTTTTTGCTCAGATCATTGTGTGACCTCTCCTGGCTGCAAACATTTTTAGAAACTATTTTGACTTTTTATATTTTTATGCAGAATTGTCATTACAGGTCTGGAACTAAAATGTTAATGTCACAGTGTTAAAACAATGTCATTCCATATGTTTTTGCTTTGTTACTGTTGGATCAAAAACGCAAGACTTTAATCACACAGCGTCTGGCACTCTATGCTATAGCGACCAGATTTAGAGCACTGACGCAGTGTGTGTGTCCTTTTTTGATAAGTATGGTGTGGAGCGCCGAGAGTCGGGTGCTACCTTTCGCTGCAGCGCTGTACTGATGTTAGACCGCCCCAACATGCATAACATTCATCAATGCGGGCCAGGTTACTACAGCGACTGAGGCGCTCTGTTACAGCACTTGATACCTGCTTACAGCGTCTACTAGCAGTCGCTCTAAGCGCCGCTATATAGAAGCTTATCTGCTGATTATCTGGTGTTAGTAGTGAATCAGCCTCTTAGTGTACAAGTTGACAATAGCAACATATTTAAGGTAGCGAAAACTGCTTCCATAAAACACACATTAGATAACATTAAAATAAATACTAGATCAGCTCAGCACCTTGGGGACATTCTTTTGCCACAAAAAATATACACTTTCAAAATGTGAATGTCTTGCATTACGTTCACACATTCAATAAATTTCATCTATTTGCATAACAATGTGATAAAAATATATTTAAATAAAATCCCTAAAAAAGTTTTTGATCCGATTTTTGTTCCTTCCACCATATTAAAAAAAAAACATTTTCAATATTTTTAGCTTCTGAGCCTATTCTTAGCTGGGCAAATAGCCATGGCAGTTTACTAAAATCATGGAAAATATCATACCGTAAAAAGATGGCTTCTTTCAGCAATAGGGCTAATTGGAAGTGATGCTGTGCTGCTTGCTGGGCTCATCTCATTGCTCTGTAAGACAAACAGAAAGCACAGACATTTACTCTTTCAATATGAACATCAAACAGGATACACAATATACAGAAGAGACAAATTGCTGCCCACATGTTTGTACAAATAAAACCCTAGATCAACTTTATATCAGCATCTTGAGCGTTTTACAGCTTTTTTTGGTTGGTGAACAAGTTGTAGTGCCATTCAGTCAAAGAAATGCTAGGGTCCTCTGACAGGTTGTCTACTTGTTCCTTTGAGGATTGTGATAGCAGCAATAGAAAGAGATAAACTTGTCTGTAATGCACAAATGTGTTAATGTGACAGTAAAGCAGCATGTCTAATATAGAGAGGAAAACGTATTGTCTGAGGGAACATCGAACAGCATCAAAATGGTATTTGATATGCAGCTGTTAATTACATAGCAAGAAAACATATTTATAATAATGTTCAAATACATAAAGGACATACTGTAAAAGAGCATAATTATAGAGCTAAGAAAATTCAGCAATGGTTTACAGGTTGATATTCAACAGTCAGTGCGCTAATGCATTTACCGCTGCTCTTGGTGACCATTCAATAAATTACATCTTTGTAATGTGCATTACTCAATTATAGAATCACCTAGGTACATCAAATGTAGTCATTCAAATCCTAGATAGTGTAAATGATTAAATCAAAACTTTTTAATGATATTTGTTAAAAAATAATCACTGCTGGGTACTGTAATATATGAGCCTATTTAAAAACTCATACTGGCTAGCTACACATAAAAACTCGATATTCTTTCCCCATTAATGAATGCAATGTGCCTTGGGTAGAAAAAGTTTAACAAAGCAAAACCAACATAATTAGTATGAGAAGTTGACACACTAAACTACAACACGAAGGTATTAAAATTCAGACTTAGGTGCCCATAGAAATTAAAAATAGGATTAACAACCTACTTCACCTGTTTTGGGGGATTATCTCAAGAGCACAAATTTCACAATGCATTTAACAAGCACTGGAAGCTGTCCAGGAGTCTGCCACAACCTGGGATCCTGCAATTTCATTGATTCACCTGCTGGTAGCTCTGCCTCCCTAGCACTCCCATCTGGTATGCTGCTCCACCAGGTGGTCCTCTGCTACAAGAAAGAGGTGCTGGTAATTAACAGGGGATGACATTTATCAACTGGTCATCCCTGGAGCATATGCACCAGCATTAGTAATTCTTGTTCTTTCTTTGCAGCGTTCAGTCCAGGTCATAAGCCTTGCCTTTTGGACTTTATGTTCATTCCGTACATCCCTTTAGACTTTTGGACACCAGAGCCCGACTTGGCATACGTTTTTTGACACTGCTGGATCTGCTGCACCCTTAGGTACCTAACCCTTTCCTGCCTGGACCCTCACCTCCACTACACTGCACACCCATCTACCTGTTCCCTGTTGTTGCATTACATTGCTTTCAATAACCTTAAGTGGTACTAGCGATTCCTGGGGCCTGTCTGATAGCATGGACTACAGATTTTAGGGAATAACACTTCTTTTCATGTGTATCTTAATAGTTTATTGTCACAGGCTTCTAATTAGGATACTCAGATGATGGTCTTTCCACTACACTGAATGTACTAATCTCAGTTACAGTAAGTGCATTTTACTTTCCACAGCGTGCCTTTGGAGGGATCCTGTGCTAGATATGAGAGCCCCATGCATCAATCTTTCAAAGTCTACCAGGTCCACTGCCATCCTGAACAACTGATGTCCAAAGTCTACCAGGTCTACCACCATCCTGAACAAATGATGTCCCATCAATTAGCCTTAACTGACTACTGAAGAGAATCACATACAGTAGGTAAAAGTCCTCAAAAGCCAAGAGAACGAAGGTTTAGTCCGCTAGGAGGCAACAATATAATTTATGGTTTAAACTCCCCCTTTTATGCTGTAC
The DNA here is from genome assembly GCA_027917425.1 of Gastrophryne carolinensis. Lineage (NCBI taxonomy): Eukaryota > Metazoa > Chordata > Amphibia > Anura > Microhylidae > Gastrophryne > Gastrophryne carolinensis. Next base: position 224,092,828 of record CM051234.1, read on the forward strand.
CTATACTTCTATGGTTTACTGGGGAAGGGGTGTCTTCTGATCTGGCAAATAATCTTGCCTCTGGACTGCGAGGTATTATAAAAAAAAACATCAGTAGTCAACCTATGAGGAACTTTAGGAATTAAGTCATCAGTAATGAAATGGACTAAAATGCCTAACCCTTTGGCTGAATCTGAATCTAATTATTCATGACCAGTCGGGTTTTACACTCCAAAAATACCTATTTCTCAATTCTTCCAAAATTCGTTTTAGCAGTGGTAATAGGATATTTTCAGCTTCAAAAACACAACTCTTATCTTGGCTGATTCAGTGTTTTTATCCTTGTCAGGACAACGTTAACTGTTTTAACACCTACTGTACATTAAATAGGACCAAAACCTTGGTTATCTGGATCCCAAAGTATCCTAACCTGGGATCCTGTGTCCGCAATATGCCATGCAGCAGCCAGTCTGCTCTAAACACTCTGTAAGCAAAGTGTAGGGAGCAGGGATTTTATGGCAAAACAAAGCACCCTGCTATTTGTCGCAGGTAACTGTCGTGGGTTCCCAAAACATGGTGAGTTTACAGCAGGGCCGGAGATGTCCCTTAGGGAAGATTTCTCCTGGATGCAGAGCCTATTGACTGTAGTCGAGGTTTTGATCCTAATTGAGTAGATGTGAGAATTCACATTTGAACTCTCAAGGACATTGTCACTTCCTGAATGTATTAAGTAACAACAAGGCCACACAGTTCCCCTCAAACCAGCTCAATTACTGTGCCTTTAAGTTTGTACTAGGTACTTTCCTGCCTCAAGGGCAAATTTACCCACTCTCCTTGCCTCAAACTAAAGCAATGTCCAAAAAGTATTTCCACCTTCAAAGCGTTCACTGAATATCAGAGACTGAACACTATTACTCTAAAAAACACGGCCCCCTCATCGACAGAGCTCACCACAGAATTGTTTTACCGTCTTTCTGGAGCTTGACTTCTGTGTGAATTACAAGATGGTCAAAAAACAACAGGCTCCCTTATTTTGCAATAGAGGCAGTCTAATTGTTTACAGTTCAGGTCCATGAAAGTGTCCTGTATAATGTCAACCCCCATGTTGGTTCTTTCACTAAAAACAGTAATCATAACCTGACCATGTCATTATGTCAGTTATCTAAAATATATTCACCTTTGTGATGTTTATCCTAGGAGATTTCTTAACATACTTCTTGCATAAATAGCTAAACAGACCATGAAAATTACATTTGTTTCAGGTTAAACTAGTCTCCCACATATTGCACTTACTGCTCCCACTGTCAGTCTACACCAGGGGCTACAAACCTTTTTTTTCATGAAGTACCACCATCTCATTTTCAGAGAATCCCAAGTCCTATGCACATCCTCCCCCGGAGCCTCACTGACCTCCAGAGGTCACAGGAGCATTGTGAGAAAATCAAGGGCGAGAGCACATTTCCCAATTGCGGCATTTGTATTGTTCATATAGCAGATGGGCATCCAAGACAGGATGGCTGTGGGTTGGTTGAAACAATGCCCAAGAGAGTTTGTAGGTCCACATAAAAGGGGTTTCATGCTCCATGAACTCAGCCCAATATCACCACCAGTTGGAAACCCCTAGTCTAGCCAACTCACTTTGGAAATAAAGAACAAGTGGTGCTGTAAACATATTATGACTGACTTATATAATAGTTCACTTTAAGTATTCTAATAAATATTTGTAGCAAATATTAGTGTAGGCTGTAATTATATGAAATTTAGAGAACTCGGGCTCCTATCCAAGATACTCAAAACAGACTCAAACAGACTTTATTAAGAACGAATGAAGACATATCTACAATTCCTATTGATCTTTCCCTTCATGAATGCACATACCCTAGTGCTGTCAAATGTTCAGCAAAACTCACCAAAGCGTGTTTGACAAATGGCAGTTGACAGCTGTCAGCAATTTGATTCATTTCGGTATATATTTGCAAGTTACTTACACATGAACATTTCCCAGGATAACAGACACGCATCAAGCATACAACATAATTTACTCCTGCATTTTCCTTATGACGTGACATTTTATTCTGGATAAAAAAAAAATCCTGAACTTAAAGAAAAGTTTATCCCAGAGTACAGAACATTATTGTTATTATTTCTCTCCTTCTAAATATGCAAAGCAGTTTATCCAAACAGCATCCGTAATTACAAGGCACTGTGCAGCTGGGCAGGCTACCTATTGTATCTCATTTAGAAACTTGTGCTAATTTAATGAGTACCAGTAAAAAAAAATAATTTCATTTCATGCTGTGCTTGTGTTATACCATTTTATCTCCTGTCCAATGCAGATTCTGGTTTCCTGGGTTTTCAGCGGAAAAAAAATAAAATAATGAATGACGCCAGAGCTATACTGCATTAAATAAGGAACCCTTCATTTACCCTTGTGCTAACATTGCACATTTAAAGCAACCTATGGTAAGAAGAATTTAGGAGCTTCAAGTGTCGTTTAAAACGATTTAATAGTTTAGTCTTACTTACTGGAAACTATAATGCATGAATGAATAGCATTTGCAATGAGGATCAAAACTTTAATATAATCAGGCTTTGCCTAGATTTGACTTCCAGCATCAGTGATCTACCCAGAATATGGTCTTGATTTTAAAAGACCGCCACCCATCCTATGGTGCTGCTGATGCTAGTATGTGCCGTACTGTGCAGGCAGTGCTGTCTCCCTGATACCAATACGAGGGGATAATGGGCTATGCCGATGCCTTGTACCACTACCAGTAGCCCTGATCCATTTGCAGAAACCAGGATGCCTCGGATAAACAAATACACAATGGCCTTGGCAACCAAGGCAATTGCCCTGCTTGCCCACCCAAAGAAACGCCCCTGCATATAACACTATTGCTGGAGATCCTTTGATTGATCAGAACAAACTTAACCCTTGATCTAACATCAATTTATTTTTTTTAAATAATATTTCCTAATCTCTTAGAATCTATATAATTCATGCCTAATACAGTGTTTTCATTGTAAAGTGTAATGTTTAACAAAACTGAATAAACAGGTCCTTAATAGTCCCTGGTTCATTTATTCCTGAAATAAGGGCATCTTGATTTGGGATGTCTCACTGAACATACCCTAGCTGCCAAAATTTTGGGCAGGCCTCCTCAACCACTTTATGTTCCCCTACCTATGAGTCGATCTGCTCACTGGTTTGTGTGGTAGGGTATTGGAGGGGGCATTTCAGATGATTGCAGTGGTGTGTGTGTGTAGTCTTGAAGATGGGTGGGAGGAGGTAATCAGGGTTGAAGAAAGGAGGTTGTAAGCAGAGCAGGGACTGTATCTGGGTTGGTACCACTCAATGTACTGTATAGAAAATATATACATAATCTATTAAAACAAAATTTAAAGTGACTGTAAAACTAATGGCAATAATTAGCCAGCAAGAAGCCGACCTGTTGCCTTTCCCATGTGTCTCTCCTCCATTTTTAGATGTGTAGGGCATCAATGTTTGCCTTTCCTTTCAATTTCATTCCTCCAGGGTCACACAAAAAAGTGGTCATACAGCTACTCTGTCCCTTGGAGCTCCCAGCTTGAGCAAGCACAGCAAGGCACAGTGGTCCTGCAGGTGTCTACCACAGGAGAACATGCTTATAAAGCATAATGCACCATGACACTCAATTACATTCTCAGCCAAGACCCAGAAATGAAAGCAAAGAAATCAGTTTGGCCAAGAATACATAAGCTATTTACATATAACTAGCATAGTAACACAATACTAGACACTTAAGAAAAGTGGCACTGAGATGATGGAATGCATTAGATCCAGAGAAACAAAGCTTGTATTTATGATCTATTGCTATGCAAAAGTAACGGCATCTTCCATCCCTTATGACACATAAGGCATTATTTAAGAAACATTCATTCCAATGACACGTAGCAGGTGCTTTTCTTGAGCGCCACCAGCAAGTTATATTTATGATGCAAAGAAGAATGTTGAGCGCCATGTAGTGTACCATGTATCAAGAGCACCAGGGGCTTTGTTAGCACTGGTGCTGTGTTCCCTACAGCACTACATCACATCAGACCCTCAGTATCGTTCATTATTGTACTTAGGTTACCCACTGCTAACTTGCATTTTCATGCTTGCCAATCATGTGTCATATCATTTGTATGTTCCCAGTGTCATTCCAGAAGTGGCGCTGAGTGGCGATGTGTCACCTTAAATAAGGCTCTATGGTTTCACTGAGTTTTTAGCCATTCCCTCATGTGTGAATTGGAGCCAACATTGGACTTCGCAATAATGTACATTTTAAATTTTCAAGATCAAACAGATTTTTAATCAAAATTAACCTCAAAGTAAGATCATTTTAATCATATACTGGAAACCTTTCCTATATTGACTAATGCATTTTTAATCCCCCTGCGCACAATATACACATCTATATTCCAGTTCAGTTTTCTGTTTTCGCACCATACATATATTAACAGACAATTTAAATGTCTAGTAAAAATGCTCCGCCAGTAGCCATGAATACAAACTCACTCCCTAAGGATTGGCTTTCCACTAGAGAAAGACTACACAGCTAAAACTGTCAGCTAGCTGGGGGCCCCAGACAGCTCTCACATTACATTTACATAAATAAAACATTTGTTTTAGATGCATAAAACTTAGCAAAGTCTTGTTTTACTTCAAGGAACTGCAAAAAATATTTAAAGTGCTTAAGGAAAAAATGCCTTTTTGCCAACTGCACAGCGGCAGACGTGAAAGTTAAGTAAGTGACAAGTTACCTAGGGCAAGTAAAAGTAACTGAGAAAACAAGGCAATTACTATCTTAGCCCTCCACAAATATGTATTTGTAAATGATGACGCTGGGTGGTCAGTGTTATTGTTTTCTGCCAAATCCTCGACTTTTTAAAGAGCATAAAAGTAACAGCTAGACCAAATTTTTAGACTAGGATTCAATAATCCATTATCAGGAAACTGAAAATGGAGTGAAAGAATATTAAACTGTTCTTCTCTGTATTCGACATGGGAGTGATTTTTTAGAACTAGAAAGGAAATATATATTTCACAGCAGTGAGAGCTTAGGTGATCTTAAAATTAAACACATCTTTCTATTGTAAATATGAACTGCCAAATCTTATTTCGGTTGCTTTGTATTAGAAAAATGATGCCTCGTACAACAACCAATTTTCACAATAAATAGACCTATTATTAGGAAACTGAATAGAATATATAGAGGAAGTACATTGTCGTGTCATATCTTTAGGTTTGGCAATGTTTAATTAGAAAGAAAAAATAGTGCCTTACAGTCTTTAAATACATTTAACTGCAAACTAGGTTTGTAAGAAATCCCATTTTGACCATATAAAAGGGTTGTAAGCCCTCAAGACAAGTGGAAAGCTACAAGAAGACAGCATCTGTCTATCAAGTTATAACTGTATTCTAAGTTATCTTGACAGGGCATCCTACTAAACTGCTTTTCAGTAATTAGCAAAGCATTCCAATTTTTGCTTAAAGGCATACAGAAAGCAAAGGCAATTATTAGACCATTGTGTCAGGTTATGTGTGGCACTGTCATAAACTGTTTTCTGTTTTTAAATTGAAGAAGAAATCGCTGAGATATCGAGGTTTACAGTTTCACCTTTCTGATTTTTCTTCTGAAGCATGTGGGTGTGACCCTTGACTCTGTGATGCCAGAATCAAGTTTATTCACCAGGTATATATGGACATACATACTAGGATTTTTTTCTTGTCAAGACACAATGCAAGTAAACTTACAGGGAAAGAAAACGGGCATATACAACAGCAAAAAACTATGGATACATACATTTAGTTTATATACAGTGAACGGGGCAACATGAGTTTAGCTTATATACAGTACAGTACAGTACGGGGCAACATGAGTTTAGCTTATATACAGTACAGACAAAAGTTATATACAGTACAGTACGGGGTAACATGAGTTTAGCTTATATACAGTACAGACAATAGTTATATACAATGCTAGGTATAGTACAGAACTTAGGAGGATATAGACAGTACAGATATACAGTACAAGAAATAGTTATATACAGTGCTAGATGTAGTGGAGAGCTTTGCAGGATGTAGCTTATATACAGTCCAAGATATAGTTGAGGGCCAGTTTACAAGCTTGCGCAGATATATGCCTAGATATGCCATTTAGGTGCATAGTGAGTCATCGCAGTTCAGTACTCTAATAGCTATAGGATAAAAACTGTTCCTGTGCGCGTAAGGTTTTGTGAGCTCTGAATCTGCACCCTGAAGGAAGTCTGCAGAAAGGGGGTTGACCTGGGTGCGTGGAGTCTTTTAGGATATTTTGGGCCCTGGTTTTGACTCTTTGACTCTAGAGACTGAACCGTCTTTAGAGTCAACATGAACAGTCCATTTCAGGTCTTGTGAGAGGAGAATTTTGCTTCATCCACCCTCTTTACTTCAAAGCTTCCCATACGAATTGGAGTCAACGTCGGGGATTTTTTTTTACGAAAATTGACCACCATCTCTAGAGATTCAGGGTTAATGATAAGATTGTTATCAGTACACCATTGGACAATGTACTTGATTGTGTTGCAGTGTTTAGACCACCAGCTTAGCCCTATTATTGGTGGTCTATGGCAAAGGAATTCAGGGCGTGTGCCACTACTCTTTGCCATGTTTCTACTTTTAGAAGCAGCTGTGTTCTGTCTAGGTGGGAGAGGGCAGCCATGATGGGGTGAGATGCAGAATGACAGTTTATGAACTTTAAATAACATAAAAAGAGCTAAACCTGTCCGCACTTATACAAATCCCCTACCGGGGGACTGCTAGTTTAGCCTTTATCAGTTTGCAGCAGCTGTTATGGTCAGGGCAGCAACTTAGAACACGGAAGTGCTGCTCCAAGCGGGAGGCAGGGGTGGTCAGCAATGGTCAGGTAGACCTCCTTTTTTTAACAAAATCAGGTTTACCACTGACCAAGGAGCAAGTAGTAGTGGGGTACCGCTGTGACTGGAATTACACTTCAAAGCCAATCTGCAACAAAGAAAATAAATCTGTCTATATTTACCATGTTCCAAGGTCAGCTTATGAAAGGTTTCTCTCAAATGCTGCCAACTGTCCATCATAGTGTGCACTGCTGAGCTCTTCTGCCCTAAATCACATAGTAAAATGCCCCTATACCAGTCAAGTGATTGGTGGGATGGAGAGGAGATTATACTTATGACGACAACTCATTAGGGAAGACTGTAGCTTTGGACTATCTGGCCCAGGGATAATCTGAACATAGGCTTCGACCAAAATGTATAAAAAATTAATTGCCCTTCTTTAAGGGATGTCCCGCAGTGTGAAACCCCCTGGTTTCTTTATAACCTCACCTTGATCATACAACTTCAGCTAAGCTGTGGATAAATTCACACAGAACTACCCCACTCCCTCAGGTCTGTATGACCTGACAATCAAGTCTGAAAGGCGCAGTGTGAGATCCCAGGGTCCGGCTGATGCCCAGCTGGTGGCTGGTGCCATTTATTAACCTGCCCGCAGTTTGGACAGCCACCGGTGTGTGTCAGCAGAGACCCTGGCTGTTCTTTCTTCCCCTCTACAGCTGCACATGGTGTTGGGCTTATTTAAGTGGGAACCAAACTTCACCTGGTGCAGCAGTATTGTGTTTGTTTGTTGGTCTGGTACTCTGAATCTAGAGGCAAACAGGCCTCTCCCTGGTTTCCTTGAAGTTGCTTGGCCACTTTGTGATCTTGACCCTCCATGCAGAAGTCCTCCTATCGGCTCCTGGTGGCTGCTGGCCCCTGTCCTGAGCCCTTTGGTGAGTACAGCAGCACCTTTCTGTTTCCCCATATTTTTTGCTTATGTTAGTAAGCTTTGTTTATTTTGCACTGCACAGTTTGTTATCTGAATCCAAGATCTTTCTGTTTCCTTTGCCTGTATCATAGGTCATCCTTTTCATGGTTTATTGTTTACTCCCATGTTGTGTCCTTGCTCTGGCCAAATAATCTGCTCCCCTGGCGGAGAGTTCAATTCGGAGATACTCTCTGGTCGGACACGCAGCAAGCACACAGAATGGGAATGTTGCCACATGCACTGTGGTATCGAAAATCAAGGTGAGTATACAGGGAAAGCGGAGGGTTTCACACTGCAGGTCATCACAAATCAGGATACCTCTAAGTGAAGGCTGGTGTCTTTTAGACTCTAGTTGAGAGTTTTGGATAATTTTACATTTGGTGTTTGGTTTGTTAGTACAAAGTGTTTGGCAAATACAATATGTGACTTGCAGGATAATAAAAATAAAGCTGAATTTGAACCTTTTTTGTGTATCTGTAATGTTTAAACCTACCTTTCACAAAAATAAAGACTAATAAAGAAAACAATAGCAATAACAAAAGCATTTTATCTATAAGCTTTGCAGAATATGGTATGGAATAAGTACAAGAATACATGCAATGAAAAAATTATTGCATTATGACTTTGTTTTACTTTGTTGACCTTCTTCAAGGACAAGAAACACCTATTGCAGTCATCTAGCTAAAACTGCTTGACTGTAACTATAATTATTTGTCTTAAACTCTATTATGATCTGTTACATGACTGAGCAGTAAGCAGGCTGTTTGCAGAATATAAATGAATACGATGCAGTCAAGAGGATTCTAGCTCGTACGCAACACCACTGCAGCTGTAACCTTGTAAAAGGCCTGCACCATGACAAAGACACACAAACTGCTAGGGAAGAAATTCAAGTTCACTTTTTTTCAAGTTTTGTCCTGTCTACACTGGATTATCTTTTTACATTTCTTATCTGAAATCTGTCATTAAACTGTCTTGGTTTTTCATAAAAGCATGAAATAATAAAATTGCCACCCATGGACAGCCAAAAGCAAAAACTGTTTGTCCTTCAGAGCAACGATCATATATCTTTAGTGTCTAGTGCCTACTTTGTTTTTAAAGTTACCTCCAGGCAACTACTGTTATAAGAGCTAAAATAGCTTGAACTCCCACAACCTCATACTATTTCAAGTGATCGAAATAGCCAGATCCTATCAGGCAGACATCTCTTTTGGAACAGAAAAATACTTTCTTATAAATGAGAAATATACTGTATTATTAGAGGACTTCCTGGTAGGAGAATATCTTAAGTACAATACATAAACTTAGGGAAATGTCAAATGTCTTTTAAAGACACCTTCAGTTACTTTCCTTACTTGCATAACATATCTAATTCCCCTTTTGAGTGTCATTTACGAGTATGTTATACTAAGCAGGTTACGACTCGGATTTACTAAACCTATGCCAGGATGCCTCGGCCCGGCATAATGTCAGCATATTATGCACAGCAGACAAAGTAGTATTCACTAAGCTATTTTTGGCTCTGCACAAGCGCACAATGAGGACAATTCATATGCATTACTCTATGCTGAGTTTTGAGGGCAAGTCAGCCAGATAGCTTCCTCTTGTGCTGGCACAGAGAAGCTCACTTTTATAGAACAGTAAGGTTATGAAGCGTATTATTAGATCTGCAGTTTGATTATTTCAACCCAAGTTCATTTTAACTGATCAGAACTTCCATATTCAGTGGGACAGTCCCACTTTGAGGCAAAATTGTCCCCCAAAAAGTTTGAGGATGTCCCACTTTGCTGACATTACGGGAGAGACTGCCCCACCAAATCCAGGACATCAGCTCAGTTTACAACTGGGGCCCTGCTTTAGCTCACTGGCTAAAATATGGCAGTAGAATGTGTGCACTGGTTGACTGTTAGATTAATCATCAGCATCTCTTTCACACCATAGATATCCAAGTTGTGCTTTATGTACCTGTCTGGGTGGGGTTAAACCTACTTACAAACACAGTAGAGTAGCATATAATGCTGCATATATTTCTAGTAAAAAGCCCATGGATAAACCACACCTCCACCACACCCATTACCCTGTAAAGTGGTCAGTTTAACTAATCCTGGTTGCCCCCCCCCCCAAAAAAAAAATGCTCAATTTAAATGAACAGTATTTTACAGTGTATAGAGCTTTGTGTTTAAAAAGAAAAATAACATTTTTTAATACAAATATATACTTTTTACTTTCAATCTGAATGGGATATCTGATGGGAGTGGTTGTGCTGAGTGAGTAACTAGCACAGCATAGACATGAGGAGGGAGAAGGAGGTCTGAGCATTGGGTAGACATTCAAACCTATCACTGATGAAAGGGTGTGTCAACCTGACACATGCCTCAGGCTTCAATTGGTGGAGAAAGATAAAGAGGGATTTTTCCTTCCTTTCAGAGAGACAGGGTGGGACTGACACTTAATCGGGTAAGCTGCCAGGCAACGGATGTTCATGTTCGACTGGTCAATCCCTTAATGTGGCAGAAACGCCACGCGGCTTAGGATTCCCAGGATTCACTAGTAAACCTTTACCGGTGGCTTCCATGCCTCTTTGCCGATGGCCACATCCCCAGCCTATCTGAATGTGGGAGTGCACCACAGATACAGGAAAGCGCAATCCCAGATCAGCCAATCAGGGATTGCAAAAATACCAGGTGGGTGTGGCCTTAGCGGTGGAAAAAACCAGGCCATCGAAGAGCCGGACGCATCACCCTGGGTACTCAGGCAAAGAGGGAAAGTGGAGTGTGCGAGGAAGCACAAAATGGGTTTTGTGCCGCTTTAAAGCATGTTAAGGCAGGTTTACTGATTTGAGTCCTCTGTGCCCCCAGTATATCGCAACAAGAAATTCTAGTTTAACTGTGTCATGGCTTTGGTACAAATATAAAAAGACCCTTACCACTCAGACACTAACTCGAATGTTGGTGAATTTCCATTTTACAAAAAAGAAATTCACTAAGTTGTGAAATAACACTAGACACTATACAGTATTCAACAGTAATGGAACCCCATGGCCGGTATTTTTTTTTACTTTACTGGCCACTGGTCTGGCAGTGCCCCGCATGTTTGTTTTTTTTTACTGGTAATTTGAATTACTGGTATACTTTTACTCGATTACCAGTAAAAAAGAAATACTGGCACCGCCAGACCAGAGGCCAGTTAAGTAAAAAAAAAAATGCTGGCCAGTCAGCAACCCTGGAAAGCAAGGTTATATAACATTAAGTGGTGAGCATCTAGGTTTATTTATTATGTGCAGCTACTGTACTCCTCGTCTTGGAGTAATAATTGTCCATAAAGTATTAATCTGCAGAGCTTTTGCATATACTGTATGGTAGTACAATGGTAGTAAAAATGTAACTTCAGTAAATACTTTAAGGTGCAACTTACTTGCAGAGAGTAAAAGTGTCAGTATTCGGAAACATTTGCAGATTCAACAGACGGCCATTTATATTAAAAAGGGGTATATGCACATTAACTGTATAAGGTTCTGTTTTTACAGAATGTCTAAAAGACTCTCTAGTTAAAGTGCATAAACTGTCATTCAGCAGCTCACCTCATCATGGTTGCGCTCTCCCTTCCTGTCATAACGCAGATGCTCCAAAAAGTAGAAAGAAGGCAAAGAGCAGTGACACACCCCCTGATTTCCTTTGCCATAAACGACCAATAACAGTGTCCATAATCAGACTGACTGTGGACACTGGGAGACCAGGAGAAAAGCCATTGTGATCAGAATGCCAGTCTTACAGACCCCGCCCTTAATGCTGATTATTATGTGGCATCACAGAGCCAAGACCACGGCCAGATATTTCAAAAGATAAAATTATAAGGTGAAATAATAAACATTGATATCTCGGCCATTTCTTCCTCAATTTAAAAAACTGAAAACAGTTTAGGACAGTATGTAGATTTGCTAAATAAATGGCTCTTAGCCACTTTATCCAATTTTGGAAATCAAAGCAGGAAAGTACTTATACTGGTAATAAATGAATTGAGAGATCCAGCTCCACTTGAAATAAAACTTCATTGCTTTAATATCAAATGAAACAACCCTGGTGTGCCCAAAACCTGAACCACACCCATTCAGCTGGGCCAGAGTTGTCATGCCCCATGGACTGCCTTACCTTGCTCCCGCAGGTCGGGTCTTGTGTCCCGCTCAGGCCCCAAACGCGTCATGCATGTACCCAGCCATGCAGTCGTCCGTAAATAGGCCTATGCGGGTGAACAAATGTTAGATCAAAAGTGTCTGCGCCCACCCACCAAACATGCGGGAGCACAAAGAGACGTGCATTGCAGGGGGCTAAGGCAGAACCACGGACCACAGAATCAGCAGGAGCAAGGAGGCAGCCTCCAGGAGGAGAACGGGAGACACTAGGGCTACATAGCTTCAGTTATTAAAGCATAATTACTTTTATACCTATCACAATCAAAATTAGTAACCACCTAGCTGAGACTTTGTATAAATATGTTGCAGTCAAAGAAACAAAAGGAACACCATATATCAATACTCATTGTTTTGCACATGTGCACAAAGCCACATCCAGTATTGAATTTAAACCATGAGGTATCCTGGTGCCCAAAAGAAAAATATGTTTCGCTTCACAGAAGAATAATAAACTCCTGATATCCCCTCCTCTGATTCCAAAAAACACCCTGTCTTTAAATTGTACCTGTTGGTTCACTGTAAAATGTATTGTTCTGAAAAAAGGCTATAAAGTGTAATGCAATGTGGAAACAATGTTCTTGATAACACACTGGGGTTTTGCTGTAAAGGAATGCCAATGGCTAGATAGCATAAACTAAGGATACAAGATGCTTACTTTCAACAGTCTTTTCCTATTATATGGTGACCTTGTTCCTTGTACAGTGTGGACAAATAGGATTCAGTTTTAGTTCTACATAAGGCCTGGATCAGTGGTTGATTGCCCCACTATACCCCTCAATCAAGTGTGGAACCCCTAGTGTTTTTTTTTAAATATTTGGCATGGCATGGCATGGCATTGGCTTGCTGTATTTTGTAAACTGAATTACTAAATAGTGGCTCAGCTGCTCCGACTCCCTTCCGTGAGTGTCGTTGCCTTTCTGTAATTATTCCGACACTGCTGGAATTTCACCTTGTATTTCTGCCACGGAGCTTCTTCGGCCCTCTTACTGTGGAAGCTCCCCTGTCCCTGCTCAGACTGATTGCTTGGGGGGTTGGGGCTGATTGCGAACAGAGGCTGAAAGCCATATTCTACTTTGAACCCCACTGGTGTCACATGGGGCACTAGACCAACTGCTGGCTGTCATTATTCCAAACTAGCAGACACCAGAGATTATGTGTGTAGCAATACATCCCAAATGGGGATGGTTCTTGTCTGCAGGGAGCCAAAATACATCTAAACTACTACCTTTAATTGTGGTAGACTCTGTTAGACTGCAGGAGAGCCTGAAACTCTATCCGCCTTGCTGTTAGCTGTAGAAGCCCAAATTATTATTTAAAGTAACAGTTACAAATCCTGCTTTGAGTGAGCTGCAATCAAATAGTTGCTAAGGTTAAATATGATGGTGGAGGGAAGAAGTAAATCCACTTTAACAGATATTTAATAACTTGTGAAAAATTACAATAACTCCCAAACTTCTTGATTGTGACTATTGCTTATCTATTTAACGTCAGTTTTGATCTATAGTTCTCAGGTTACAGAATTCCCCGATATTTTTATCTCTTCTCGTTAATATTAGCTATATGCAGTTTAGTTAGTGCCATGTAAATGCCATTGCTGATGCTGATTACAGCTGTGGTAGGTAGAAAAAAACATGCACCTGTGGTTCATTTACCATAAGAGCTTCACCTTCATATTTTGTATAACAGCAAATGCTAATTGGTGTTAAAAATAGCTATATTTGAAGATGAGAAGCCATATTCTTTACGCAGTACCTTTTCAGACATATAAGAGATATTAAGAAAGCTTTCTGAAGTAGCAGCACACCTGCAAAGATGGATGCTGCATGCTGAGATTCCAAATTAAGGTGCTGTTCCAATAAAAAAATCATGTTAAAAGTTGCATTTTGGAAACATTGCTTTAATACTAAATAGTAGCAGTGATAAATGACCTCATACATGTAATTTGCTCTAAGCAACAAGAAAATAAATCATGGGGTTATTTAGCATTTTACTCCCTAACTTTTAAATACTTCGGAAAGTATAATATTGTGACTGCAACACACGTCTGAAACCAGAATGCTGCAAGCTGTCCTTGATCTTTAGGTATTGTCATAAAAGACTTTTACTACTATTAGCCATGATTTAACTTCACAATAAACTGATATATGTCTCTGTGTGTAGTGATGGGTGACCTGCTGAACCTGCTGAAGTCAACAAGTTTGGTCGAACTCTGACCCAAATTTGGTGATCACAAAAATGGCTGTAAAATGTGTGTAGTAAGGGCTAGATGGCTGCAAATCGGGGGGAACACCAGGGTGACATGACTTCCACCCCCTCCTCCATGCTACTCTCCCTCTCGGCCTCAACGCTGCAGAAAGCTGCAACAGTCTGCACTAGGGATTAATCATTATCGAGGGTGTGCTTTGATGGCCTGCTGGCCATGTTCTCATCCTCCAACACAAGTTGTTGGGAATTTGGGAGCCCTAGGTCTGCAATTGGGACAGGTGGATGGCCCAAAGTATGCCAGCTAGGAATGACATCATAGAACATTAGTAACTCCATGACCCATGGATGGCCTTGTTGATTTTAAAGAGGGTGAGGGCTCTGCATTTTCAGCAGAAGTGGAGTGGGTGAAAGACAATCTCATGGAACTGGTAGCACTGCATGCCATATAATCTATGGCTTCCTCAACTTGTTCTGGCCTCAGCAGTACTGTGACCTACAAAAAGACGCTGCAAATCCTATCCTGGCACCTGCTTGCACTAGAAGGAGTAGTAAGCAAGGATGAAAGACTCCCTGCTGCGCCAGCTCCATCTCCAGCAGTGGCAGCAGCACCATGGACATATCCCTGTCCCTTATTTGCTGCGTTATGCAGCCTGTCCCAGTAAGTGCAATGCAAGAGGTGCCAACAAGTGAGCAGTTTTTCTAAGTTCCAAGAAGTATTATGCAAGGGGTGCCAACAAGTGAGTAGTTTTTTTCTAAGCCGCAAGAAGTATTATTCAATGGATGACAACAAGTACAGAATGGAGGTGGTGCAAACAAGTGAGTAGTTTTTTTAACCCCCAAAAAGTGTTATGCATGGGGTACCAACAAGTGAACAGTTTCTAAGCCCCAGTAAGCAGAATGCAGGTGATGCTCACATGGGAGCAGTTTCTTCTAACACTCATTAAACAGAATGTGCCCACAGGGGAGGATTTTTTTCTAAGGCCTACAAAGTATTAGGCAGGTGGTTCCCATAGGGGAGCAAATTTTCTATGCCCCAAGAAGAATTATGCAGGTGGTTCCCACAGGAAAGCTGTATTAAATGCCCAGATGTGCTCCTGCAGCTGCCCATACTCATAGTGCAATAAGAAAACAGGCAGATGTCTGTCTCCCTAGCTGTCCCTCACTGACGCGTCCACTTTTCCTAGCTGGGTGCAGCCTTGTCTTCCCTCCTATATGTTCTAAAAATGACAATTGCTTTTATCCAGTCTGCAGCCCTATCTATCCCCCAATGAGCAGCAGCAGCACTGACCTCTCCCTATTCTACTCATCGTTGGTGTGGTGGAGGACACGTGCCCCCACCTTTTATACAGGGAGGTCATGTGTCCCATCTGGCCAATCACAGCCATGCCTACCATGGGCATGGCTGTGGTTTTTAATTGTAAAAAATTGGTTGAATGTCTGATGAGCAGCCAATCAACCAGTGTCCTGGGTTTCTGGGTTCGGACGAATGAAAGCCAAACTCGGCCACGGACTTCTCACTGGAGTCCGCGGGTACACGGGTGCACGGGAGGGCTCGGGTTTGCTCATCCCTATCCACGTGTTATCATTCAATTCACAGTAATGCCTCTTTTCACAACTCCGACTTGTACTATGCCTGCATCATGGTTTTGAGGTTTTCATAAACCTACCTGAAATCCAGACAGAGATGGGAGGCATTATTTCTATTTCTATGAGGCTCTCGTTTGTGATTAGGGATGAACGAACCCCGCTAAAGTTCCGCCTGGCAAGTTCGACCAAATGTTGAATAAATGTTTAGGATTGGGAATCTTTGTGGTTGGGGTTTTCCCATCACTATTTGTGGTCATACAGATTTTTCCTTTCTTAAAAGTCCCAGAATAACCTAATTAACCTAATGCACACACACACAACAGAGACTTAAAAAAAAATTCCTCTGAGCTCTTTATTTTGCACTTCAACCCAGACCATACAAGATTTTCACTACATCAGGAATATGATATATATCTTATAGAGGCTAGGTCTGGCTTTGGTCCACTTTAAATATCAGGCTACTTACTGACTTTCTTCAATGTTTTTGCAGTGGTGAAATGCTGCATTCAGTAGAACATCAGCGCCCCCTGGTTCCTTCACTTTGAGCACCACCATCGGCACACTATCAGGTTGTCAGAGCACAGAGAGTATGGAGCTGTGATGCAACTGCTCTGCAGCCTACTCAGATGAATGTTGCGTTTGACCACCATGGGAACCTGGAAGGAATATGTACACACTGCAGGGAAGAGTGGACCAAAATCCTTTTTCAGACCACCTGCATCTGTATCTAGCAATGGGAAAGGTAAAGAAAGAACAAGTCTATACACATGCAGAAATGCAGCCAAGTTTCTGTTGTATCTGGAGTTGAGCTTTAAAACATATTGCAAGAAATGTGATTGTTACTTTTAAATTCCTTTATATTATTTTATTAGATATATTTTCCCTGAAAAAAGGTTCTATGTTCTTCTGATGTCCCCATTTTTCTAAAACTACAATGATTTCTCTCAGCCCCCACTGCCCTGGAACATGAGTCGCTTGTGCATGAACATTGCTAACATGATCCTATCAACAACCTACTTTAAGAACATAGAATAGAAATTGTGTTTAGCTGCATATAGGAAGTATCATGCCGTGTCAGTACCGTTCTCTCTTCTCTCCCTGCAAACAATATGAGTATTCTTACCATCAACCTTTTTTGACATGAGGGAAATGTCATCTAAAGAACAAAATATTTCAAGTTTAAATTCTTTACACAGAAATTGTCAAATCCTTGATCCTTAAATATTGCACCGCAGACTGTACAACGAGTTCAATTTGGGAAACAGATGGTGAGGCCAAATCATAACTACAGGGTTGATATGAAAGTTTTCACAATGAATCGTTGGGAATGTGGTTTATTATACTCGTGCAAAATCAATGTCTCTTAAATGATGGTTTCTTGTTTTGAATACCTGCTTAAGTCTGATAAGCAGCTTCATTTATCAGATGTGCGTTTATTCACCAAGTACATTATACAATGCACATGGGGTTTTCTTTGGCTAAAAACACTGGTCCAGGATGAGTGTTTGAATACAACAAATATACAAAGATGTCGGCGGAGGTACAAGGGAACACCAACAATAATATAGTCAGTATTGTTAAGAACTTGGGTGGGCCAGGAGATATAAAACTCTGCAATGTGGCACTCTACAAAATTGACCTATAGAAAGTCATTGCACAGTGTGAGAAGCATGAGACATTTCCTTAATATTGTGTAGTTATGGTTAGTCATTTTCCTTCTCAAGGAACTGTTTTGGAAGAGCACCAATACGTTTTTTATTTTCAGACATCTTATCAGTGTCCTCCTAATATGCAACTTAAGTATATGGAGATCATTGGAAATCTGTTACTGTATATCAATAGTTTAAGTACATGAACTGGTTTGATCCTGGGAAAGGGGATTGTCTTGACAATAGATCAACTAACTTTACATATAGTCATCCAACTGGCTTTCTCAATTCAGAGGGATTGTACAGGAAGTCAGCAGCAATAAGTTCCATTCAACATCCTCTGTCTACTAGTATGGAGATGAGGTGTTGAGCAGTCTGGATGTGTTATTAAGCTGCCTTGAAGAAGGTATTAACAAAACATGGTAAGAAGCAAAAAACAGGTATTGCAGCCCTAACCTCTACTTCATCAGATTTCAATAATGATGTCACTGGAGGGGAGGGACATGAAGGGAGACTCCCTGGGAAATCATCTACATGTCCCTCTCCTTCAGTTACATTATTAGTCACATAAGGGGTAATCCACAAAGGTTCCTTCTGGGGCAGCTGGGCACTTGCTTGGTGGGCCACCAAGGAAGAAGAAGGCGGGACCTGTGCCCCCCTCACTACAGAGCCATGTAAGAAGAAGTTGATAGCCACTGGCCCAGGAGAAAGGCACTAACCCGACACACCTGAAGAGAGGATTCTGTCCAGCGGAAACATGTGAAGGAAGATGCAGCAATGATGATTTCTTTTTTTAATTAAACTGTATTTTTTAATTTTTTTAATGGTTTGTTGTAAGTGATAGGGGATCGAGGAACCTCAATACTAATTCATGCATAATGGTAGCCAGCATGCCACCTGCCAGAACTAATGGGTGGCATGACAGATAATTTGGACCTTTCACCCTTGTGGAAGGGTGAAAATGGCAAGATCTGTAGTGAATATAGCTTCAGCGGAATCTTATCTATACAAAAATGTCATTACCTATAGCCTAACTGTGCAATATCTAATAGTACTCATAATTATCGTAAATAATTTCTAAATCCAATAAATAAATTATACCAAGAAATAAATAATAAATTGCTAGGTAAATACTAAATTCCAAACTATAAGGGAGAATAAACTATAGAAACTGTGAAAGCAAAAGCATCCACACTATGTGCATGGAATTAAACTCTTTTAATCAATCAATTAATGGTCACCCTTTCTGCGTCATTTGTGGTAACTGGGTAAACCGGGAGTTTAATTATCTGCACATTGTGTGGGCATTTCTATATTGTATTGTCCATTAGGGATTTATTTAAGAAATGCTTAGGCCACGTAGAGCCAGATGAGTGTCGGGTGAATGTCAGGTCCCAGAGCAAAAGGTGTATTTATCAAGCCAAGTTCCCTACAGAGCCAGATAGGACCAGGCACTCACCCTGCACTATGTGGCCTTATCTCATACATTTCAATTGGCTTGTATGGTTACAATTATTTAGGCATTTTAATTTTTTTTTTTGGGGGGGGGGGGGGGGCTGGTGCATGTGCCACGGGATCCCTGGGCTGGTTGGAATTCTTTTTGGATGTTTTGGTGTTGAGCTGCAAACTTGATTTGGGCCGTGTTTCTCAAGTGTCCCCAATACAATTCCCATTTTTTATTTAACTCCCGGACCTAATAAAAATTATAAATTGGGATTGTGTGCCTGAAATCCCATTTTGAGCGCCTCTGAGAGTGCTATGTATTTTTTCATAAATATTTTCATCTTGCGGCGTTCCTGGCAAGCATTAGGTGTCGCTAGCACATAGGCATATAAAAGGCGTGTGCTGCAAGCACTGCCTGACAGATAGCGCTACAGCTGACAGCGCCGCCAGCCTGGAGCCGATGTAGCGGTGCAAGCGCTCAAGTGCCACCTTTAATAATAAATTGCCATCTTTAATAACAAATTAGCCTCTATATTAGGGACCTTAAAGCACTCTACAACTTGTAGCATTTATCTAGCGATTATTATTGCTTGATCTTCTTCTAAGAATGATAAGAATAAAACCAAATCAGATATAATTTTATGATATCAGGATGTACAGTTATATTTACTGGTCTTTGTTTCTGACTTAATTTCTTTTAAAAATACCATTTTGTGATTACTCACCTGTAAAATGTAAAATGGGTATTATAAGTATGTCACACACCCCGCTTCAGATAGTCATTACACTTGGGTTATACCGACCTGTAGAGGGCGATCTTGCAGAGATGTCATGAAAAAAAGGGAGCCCCTCCCAGTCCATAAATACCTGGGACCTCCCACTCATTCCCCAGTATTAAGACAGCAGAAAAGTAACCAGGAAGAGCCAAAATAACCAGTAACAGTAAAAAGGTTCACCATAGAAAGGATCCGGGGTGTGTGACATACTTACAATACCCATTTTACAGTAATCACAAAATGGTATTATTCTAAGTATGTCACACACCCCGCTTCAGATAGTCATTACACTTGGGACATCCAATAGCAGTGTCCATAAAGGGCTGGGATCCAAAACAAGGCAATAATGCACAAACTTAAACCACTGCAGCTTGCAGAACTTTGCGGACAAAAACAGCATCCGCTGAGGCCCGCACATCAACCTTGTAAAACTTGGAAAAAGTGTGAACGGAAGACCAAGTAGCAGCCTTACAAACTTGCTCAACAGAGGCCTGATGCTGGAAGGCCCAGGATGCCCCAACGGCACGGGTAGAATGAGCAGTAACACGAAAAGGGGGAACCTTCCCCTTGGCAGAATAGGCCCCAACAATGGCCTGGCGAATCCATTTACTAATGGAAGACTTGGCAGGAGCCAAACCTTTCCTAGGCCCGGAGGGCACCACAAAAAGGGCGTCAGTCCTACGAAAAGAAGAAGTAGCCACCAAATAGTACTTCACACAGCGAATCACATCCAGAGAATGCAAAACCCTCTCCTTGTCATTGCTGGGCTTAGGACACAAGGAGGGTAGAACAATGTCCTGATTAAGATGAAAGGCAGAAACCACCTTAGGAAGGAAATCTGGCTTGAAGCGGAAAACAACCTTGTCCTGATGCCTCTCAAAGTACGGGGCCTTAATGGACAAAGCCGCCAACTCCAATACACGCCAAACGGAAGTGATGGCAACCAAAGATGCAACCTTCTGAGTAAGCGTAGAAAGAGCAATATCCTGCAAAGGTTCAAAAGGAGGACCCTGAAAAGCAGAAAGAAACCAAATTCAAATCCCAAACTGGGAGCAAAGGCTTCCTAGGAGGCCGCACATGTGTAACCCCCTGGAAAAAGGTCTTAACCAGAGGATGAAGAGCAAAAGACCTTTGAAAGAAAACCGCCAGGGCAGAAACATGCCCTTTCAACGTACTAAGCTGCAAACCCAGGTCCAGACCATGTTGCAGAAATTCCAAAACCCTAGGGATAGAAAACACCCTGCAAGGCAAGGCCCGGACCTCACACCAATCAATATAAGACCTCCAAATCCTATAGTAGATGGCAGAGGAAGACTTCTTTCTAGCCCTAACCAGAGTCTGAATAACAGCATCAGAAAGACCTTCCTCCTTCAAGATGGAGGTTTCAGCAGCCATGCCGTCAAAGCCAGCGTTGGTAAATTGGGGTAGAGTAGTTGACCCTGAGTGAGCAGATTCGGCAGAAGGGGCAGATCTAACTGATCCACTGCCAACCTTACCACGTTTGCGAACCAGACCTGTCTTGGCCATCTTGGAGCCACCAAGATTGCTGACGCACCATCTAGGGCCAGCTTGCGCACCACCTTGCCCACCATGGGAAACGGAGGGAACAGGTACAGAAACACCAGATCCCTCCAGTTCAGAGACATGGCATCCACTGCCAGAGCCAGCGGATCCCGCGAGAGAGACACAAATGCCGGAAGCTTGTGATTGTGTTGAGAGGCAAAGAGGTCCACCTCCGGAGTCCCCCACCGGTGACAAAGCGACCGAAACACCTTGGGGCTGAGACCATTCCCCCCGGCGAGATGAGCACCTGCTCAGGGAGTCCGCCTCCGTGTTCTCCACTCCCGGAATGTACACCGCCGAGATGCATGGGACATTGCTCTCTGCCCAAGCCAGGATCAAGGACACTTCCTTGAGGGCACGCCTGCTGCGAGTCCCTCCCTGGTGATTGATGTAGGCGACCGCCGTCCGATTGTCCGACCGAACTTGAACCGGCAGACCCTGTAACTGATGAGTCAAGCGACCCAGAACCAACCTGATGGCTCTCAGCTCCAGAACATTGATGGGATCGTGAGCCTCCTGAGGCCCCCACAGTCCCTGAAACTGAAGATCCTTCCAAACCCCCCCCCAACCTGACAGGCTGGCATCCGTAGTGACCGTCTCCCAACAAGGGGTCAGAAAGGATCTGCCCCTCATCAGATTGCTTGGTTCCAGCCACCACCGAAGGGAATGCCGAACCCGGGGGGACATCAGTAAAGACTGATCCAATGACAGCGGAGACCTGTCCCAGGCCGCCAAGAGATAGAGCTGGAGCGTCCTCGTGTGAAACTGGGCAAAGGGAACCACCTCGAACGAAGTCACCATCAATCCCACCAGTCTCATCCCCAGCCGGATGGATGGACGAGGGATGGATAGAAGAAGCTGAGTCAATTCCTGAATCAAAAGAACCTTGGGCCGGGGGAGGAACACCCTGGACTGAGAAGTATCCAGAGACATTCCCAGGAACGACACCACCCTGGACGGAGAGAGGAAGGACTTGGGATAGTTGATCACCCAGCCGAATCTCTCCAGAGTGGCTACCACAGTCCTGGTATCTAGCTCCGCCTGGCTGAGAGAGGATGCCATAATGAGAAGATCGTCCAGATAAGGCACAATGCGGATACCCTGGGCTCTGAGAAGGGCCATCACCCCCGCCAGCACCTTGGTGAAAACCCTTGGAGCCGAGGTAAGGCCAAACGGAAGAGCCACAAACTGAAAATGCCGATCTTCCACCACGAACCTGAGAAATCTCTGATGTGTTGGGAAGATTGGAACATGCAGATAAGCATCCTTGATGTCTATGGACGTCATGAAGTCCTCCTGACGAAGCAAATTTATGGAGTGCAGAGTTTCCATGCGGAACTTCCTGGGACGGATAAACCTGTTGAGAAACTTCAGATCCAGGATGGGACGAACGGAGCCATCCTTTTTGGGCACTGTGAACAGATTGGAATAGTATCCCAGGCCCCGGTCCGCGGGAGGCACCGGGCAGATGACAGCCATGTCCAGGAGATCTTTTACTGCCGCCCGGAGCCCCTGCGTGGCCAGAGGATCCAAGGGCACCCGAGACCTGAAGAATCTGGGAGGAGGCCGGATCTCGAACTCCAGCTTGTAACCGGAAGACAACACTTCCCGAATCCATCTGTCCGAGACCTCCTGGTCCCAGACCCGGGAGAAGAGTCGCAGCCGTCCCCCCACCTGCGAGGGTGAGGGCGCCCCCTCATTGCTGAGCCGGCTAGGCCACAGCTTTGGGCTTGGAGCCCCAGCTGTGACCTGGACGGGCACGTCCTCTTCCCCTGTTCCAGGAATCACCTCTGGAGGAGAAGACAGCCAATCCCCTCCAGCTCTGGCCCCACGAAAGGAAGGGGTAAAGGAAGCTGCCCCCCGAAAGGGGTGACATTGCTTCTTTCGCTGAGGTAACCTACCTCCTTTTGCGACCGAATCCAATTTTTCTCCAAAGAGCCGCAAGCCCAGAAAGAGAAGAGCCGTAAGTGACTTTTTGGACACAAAATCAGCCGCCCACTGGCGCAACCAAATCGACCGTCGAATAGCCACCAGCAAGGCCGAAGTTCTACTACACATCACCATGGTGTCATCCAGGGCGGCTAGCACAAATGACAAAAAAAATTTGCACCGCTTAAGGGCGGTGAACTCATCACTAGCCGGTTCAAGCCTGGAGGTAGACAACAGGTCCCTGACAACCGACCTAGAAGCCACTATTAAAAGCGCCGAAGCACAAACGGGCCGCAAGGCCGACCCGACACTGGCAAAACCGTGACAAGCCATCTGGTCAATGCGTTTGTCCTCACCGTCCTTGAGAGTAGAACAGTCAGGAGAATGCAAAACAGAGGTGCTAGACAACCCCAGAACAGGGGCGTCCACCTCGGGAGGGGACGACCAGCGCTTCACCACATCCACCGGAAAGGGATATTTCTTATCCCAACCCGGAGGGACACCCGGAAGCCGAGTAGGCCTCTCCCATTCCTTAAGAATAATGCCATCGAAATGCCTTTAATTAGGGAATTCTACGTGCGGCTTAGCCTCCTCAAAGAACTCCCCCTTCTGCGGAAGAGTCACTTCAGGAGGAGAAATTGCCAGAACCTCAAACATATGAGCCAGGACCTTAGAGGTATCCAAAGAATCCCCCTGACCCCGCTCGGCATCGGTGCCAACAAATTGCTGATCGTCAGAACCATCCGACTCCTCAAATAGCTCCCCTTCCTCTAGCGGGGGGTAATCAGACCAGTCCAGTGAATCAAACTCCTCAAAATCAGAAGCCTGCGTGGCTGGGGAAAAGTGCTTTCTCTTAGCCGGGGCCTTTCTGGCAACAGCGCTAGAAAATAATTTTTCAAGATTGGACAATCTGGCACACACCTCAGATTGCGACTCCCCACTTGTGACAACATCACACGGGGTACGGATCAGGAGGGGAGGGGTAGGAGAAGGGACTGCCGCGTAATAGGCTGCTGTGCACATGGTATGCAAAGGAAAACATCATCCCCTGTAAGGGATGCCCCACACCCCAAACACTGCCGGGGTTGCCCCGAGGGGAGCCTGAGCCCCGTATCCTGGGAAGCCTCCATATGGTGATTTTATCGGTAGTCGCAATACCCAAGGGAATTCCGCAATATAAGCGACCCGGGATGCCCCTTCTGTGTCCCGAGTGGGAGGATTTATAGGGAGTTCTTAAATTAACCAGGGACCCTGGACCGGGAGGACCCTTTAAGATCCAACAAGGGTCCGCCTGGAATAGAAAAGGGGACTGTCACACATATGTCCCACAATGCAGGGCAAATAACAGAAGGGCCAAGGCACACATACATATAAGTAGGAATGTATAAATCAATATCGCGCTGACAAGCAGCTGCACAGGCAATGAAGACTGGAACCCACTGGCACTTACTGAATGGCGTCCTGCATGAGGCGGAGGGACAAGGCAGCCAGGATGGAGAGGGGCAGGCCGGCGCGGATCGCACGCTGCGCCCGACCCCGCCCCTCTCTGCTGACAACAGGTGGCTCCCGGCCAGTGACCGGGCTCCGCAGCGGCACCAGCAGCACAGGGGGAGGGAGGGGGCGGGCCGCAGGATTGCGCCTCGCGCCCGGCCCCGCCCCCGAAACCACACCGGAGGGGAAGAAGCTCCCCCGAAGACTGACAGTAACGGCCGGCGGCGCCGCAAACCGCCGGCCCGGCCATGGAAGCATAAATCACGCGCACCACACACACGCAGAATGTAGCACACAATCATGGACTCAAAAGAGGGACTAAACTAAAAGGGGGATAAGCGCCCCCCCCCCTAGCAGTAGGGGACGATGGGTGACCGGGGAAGGGGGAGTTAACACCCCAAGGGTGTAAGGGCAAGGACAGGGCATCCCAACCAGGAGCACCAACCCGGAATACCGCCTACCCCTTAGTATGGGGTCTCCATAGTCTCCATAGCTCCTAAGGCACCTTAAGGTGCCGTCTACCTTTGCCAGGACCCGCTGCCTAGGCTGGGAGGCTCTTTACTAAAAAGGGGGGATAACAGTAGGTCCAGGCAGAAATAGACCGAAAGAGGGGGGGCCGGGAGTTACCCCGGCTACCTGCAAGGAGGAGACATCCATCTTCTGACTTGCTCGCCGTCTGCAGAGATGAAAGACTGGGGAATGAGTGGGAGGTCCCAGGTATTTATGGACCGGGAGGGGCTCCCTTTTTTCACGACATCTCTGCAAGATCGCCCTCTACAAGTCGGTATAACCAAAGTGTAATGATCTGAAGCGGGGTGCGTGACATACTTAGAATAATTAATTGTATTTCCATCTCTGTTTTAATATTAAACTCTGAAAGCTGAATAATTAAAATAAGAACAAAATTGCAGCATGTACCTTCAAAATGTCTTAAAAGTTAAGGCATTAAGTAAAAAAAAAACACAGCGCATACTCCAGAAACTTCTTCCATTTAACTGACAGTAGGAAAATAAAACGATTATCTTTATTACTAAAAGGAATTTTATATGATATCGCCATAACACCATAGGAAGGTAGATTAAAATATACAATTGAAATGCTAATAAAATAGTAAAACATGTAAAACACACGGGGACAATAAAGAAGCAAAAAAAAAAAGTACAATATATATAAAAACTGGTGGGAGGCATAGATAATGTGTTTGTGGACAGCGATGTATAAAACTAATGACAAGGGAAGAATTATAGTATTTAAAAGTATTGTCAGCAATGAAAGAAGGAGAATCATAATGTATTCGGTATCAGGTATAAACATTTAAGCTGAGCCAACAGCCTTGCACATTTGAAAATGAAAACTCTTTAAAACTCACTTGCCTCATCTGCATGCATTATACTGAATCATCACTTAGGTTTGCTCCTGGGTCCACTCAAAGATGAAATGATCCCCTGATCTTCTTCTGGTGACAGACTTCCTGGAGCACCCAGGAGGCTACTTTCTTTCCCAGCTTCCCAGCTGTGCTGCTGCCTTGATTTAACCGACACAACCCACAATGCAAAGGAGCGGGAAACCCAGCAGCACTTCCTCTTTGCAGGCCACTGGCAAAGCCATAGAATGCCATTTAGAGGGGGGAAATCAACCACAGCAGTAGCTAGAAAAAGGTAAGTTAAATTTTGTGTGAAACATTCTGTTTTGCCCTGGAGAGGGATACATATGAGCACTGTCTCTTGTAAGGGGGTTGGTCCATTTTAAGTGAAAAATCTAAAGTTTGAGGTGTTAGTTCAATGATAAACTTAAGGAAACATTAGCTAGTTTAGGGTTAGGTCGGAGCTAGGCCATGATTCAGTAAACTTTCCTTAAAATATCTCAAGAAAATAAAGACTATGTAATGCTTTATTTCAGAAAAAGGAATGAGATAAAATAAAGCATGGTTCAAAGATGAATGAGCGTTACAGGAGTATGTTCTATAAGGGCTTTTATGCATTTGCCTTTTTTCTGTTATGTAAATATTTTTACCAAGCAGGTGATATTACTGGTAGAGCTATTCTCCCACTGTTCCCTCAAAAAGTGGCTCAGAGTACTGGGAGGTATTAAAATGATGTGCTCAGGGTACATGTAGCAAAAGATCAGTCTTTCCCAGTGAAACCTTAAAAGTATGACATCTAGCAGTCTCTTGCCATCTACCATGTTTATGTATATATTTTTATATTAGACCCTTTAACAATAAAGCCTCCTTAACTCCAAATCTAAAGCCTGAAATAGTAATGTTTCAATATTGCAGTTTGAAGCAATGTAATACTTCCTATAATCCTATACTATATGATGAGCCAAAAACATTCCCGTTTGATTCTAAAGCTCTTCCGATGATAAGGATTCTTTTCTTTAGTTTTTCATACCCAAAGCCAGACACTATTAACCCTTTAAGTGCCAGCCTACCTGGAGTTTTTGTCACACTCTGTTGCCAGACCATTTTGCACTATTTTGCACTCCCCATGTTCAAATGTGATTTTTGAAGGGATTTCCAGGGATTTCCCAGGAAAATGATATATTGTTTTTTTCAGCAGAGTCTGAGCTTTAACATGAAATGTCTTGTTTGTCATTTTTTAGGTGTATTCTCAATATTTTTTGGCGAAATATGTGCAAAAAAATTAAAAAAAATCTATTTTTTACAATTTGTAGTGTTTTTTTGTAATAAAAAATGTAAGTTTGTCAATAAAATCTTGCGTGTGAAACCCCAATTTCTCACAGTTACAGTGGTACCACATATGTATAGGTAGACACCTTTTCCTGCCCAGGAGACTCCCCCAAACTGAAACAATGCTTTAGGGGATTTTCAGAAAAAATACAACTGTGATATGGGCTATGCGCACCTTGCAGTTTTTCCAGAAGAACAACCCTTTACATTTGAAATACCCCCAACAAACTATATATTCTCTGGAAGTACACACCTCAGGCTTTCTATTTGTACCAGGCTTGTTGATGTGGCCACAGTTTTCTAGAAGTAATCCCTCAATGTATTCTTTGGTTGCAAAGAGTTTCCCTAAAAAAAGGATAAAAAAGCAGAATCAAAGCCACATTTTCCTAAAAAAACTATATACACACAAGAAAAAACAAGTATAATCTGAAAAAGCAACATCCCCCGAACAGAACGATACCCAACATGCATAGGTTCTGTCAAGGGAAGAGTTGCCAAACACCCCAAAGTAAAGCATGAGCATAACGGTAATTTTTCTTGAAAATTTCAGCTCTGCAGACAAAGTGCGCACCTTGCGATTTTTCAACCAAAACAACCCTTTACATTTGGAATATCCCCCATAAACCATATATTCCCTGAAAGTACACATGTTAAGCTTTCTAAGCGTACCCAGCTTGTTGTAGTGGGCTCATCTTTCTGGAATTAATCCCTCAAAGAACTCTTTGGTTGCGCAGAGTTTCCCTAAAAAATGTATAAAAAAGCAGAATAAAAAACACCTTTTCCTAAAATATAAATATGCAAACAAGAAAAAACAAGCTAAGTCTGAAAGCGCAAGGTCCCCCGAACAGAACAATACCCAACATGCAGAGGTACTATTAACCCTTTTAATTGACAGCTTACTTGAGATTTTGTCACCCTCTGTTGACAGGTCATTTTTCCCCATTTTGCGCCATGTTTTGCGCCATGTTTTGCATCATTTTTGCTGGAATTTTCAGGAAAATTATATATATATATTTTGCAGCAGAGTTTAGGCTTTAACATGAAATGTCTTGTTTGTAAATTTTATTTATTATTAATTTTATTTATTATTAAGTAAAAAAATAAATAAATAAATAAAAATTTTTTTTAGAAAATTGCCTCCTTTATTTTAAATAAAAAATGTATTTGATTAGGGAAAACCATATTGCATGTGAAAGCCCCATTTCTACCGATTAGAACGGTACCACATATTTATCGGTAGCCCCCTGTTCCTGCCCAGGAGACCCCTCTAACTGAAACAAGTAATTTTTAACATTTACAAATAAAATACAACTACCATCCACACTACAAAGGGTTAAATCGAGAAAAAAAAATGACATAGGGTCCCCCCTCCCGGGAGGGGGGGGGCATTTTTGGGGGGGGGATTTTTAAGGGTTAAAAATCCTTAAAAAATAAAAAAAAAATGACATGGGCCCCCCCTTACCCAAAGTAACCAGCCCGGGACCAGCTATGCAGGGTTTGGAGGAACAGGGCGCAGGGGCCAGCTTTTGTGGCCCCTGGCCTGCAGGCTACAAGCCCGCATAGCCCGGGCTCTTCTGCCCCCCCCTGGGCTTTGGGGAGGCAGGTAATGGGGGTGCCGGGGGTTAATGGCAAGTCACCGGCTAGTGCAGGTGACTTGCCCCCTCCCCCAGCCTTGTGAACTGGTATAGGGGTCATGGACCCCTTACCAGTTCACAAGGGGTTAAATGTAAAAAAAAAACACAGACACACAAAGAGAAAAAATATTTTATTATTTTTTTTTTAATACTTACCTCCCATCCATAGTGGAGCACTCTTTCAGCCTTTTATAGCTGCTGGATGACAGAAAACAAAAGGGTTAATTAAAAAAAAAATGACATAGGGTTCCCCCTCCTAGGGGGGGGGGCCCATTTTTTTTGGAATTTTAAGGGTTAAAAACCCTTAAAAATCCCCCCAAAAAATGACGTAGGGTCCCCCCTACCCAGCATTACCGACCCGGGCCAGCTATGGGGGCTTGTAGAACAGGGCGCAGGGGCCAGCGTTGGTGGCCCCTGGCCCTGCAGCCCGGGCCCTTCTGCCCCCCCCTGGCCGTTGGGGAGGCAGGTAATGGGGGGCTGGGGGTTATGGCAAATCACCCGCTTGCCGCAGGTGACTTGCCAGACCCAGAGCCTTGTGAACTGGTATAAGGGGTCTCATGGACCCCTTACCAGTTCACAAAGGGTTAAATGAAAAAAACACCACACAAAAGTATTTTATTAAAAAAAATTTTTTTACTGTACTTACCTCCGATTGTAAGCTCCTTTGTCCCGCGCCGCTCTGCTGACAGATGCCGGTGATCGGCATCCAGAGAAGGGGGATCTCCTGCCACTTCCTTCCCCGTTGCCGATCACCGGCATCTGACAGCTGAGAAGGCTGAAGCCTGAAGTGATCGGGGCTAGGATGATGTCATAGCCCCGCCCCCAAAAGGGGCGGGGTTTGGTGCGGAGACGGACCGGGTGACGTCATAGCCCCACCCCCAAGGGGGCGGGGCTTAGCGGCAAGATGGCGGCCGCCATCGAGGAGGAGAGAGGAGAGAGCCTCCCGGGCTCTCTCCTGAAGTTCGGTAAGTCCTGGGGGGCGATCGGAGGCCCCCCAGGTGAAGAGGAGGGACAGGGGGAGCCAGCGCACACGCAGGTAAGTGAATGTCATTTTTATTTTTATTTTTTTTTTTACAGTTAGCAGCTGCTGCTGCAGAAGCGGGGGGGCGGCCTATTCCGGGGGCTCTCCTGGAGCCATCCGACCCCCCACGGGGGATCGGATGGCACCAAATTAAAGAGGAGACCTGGCCAGATCCAATGAGGGGTCAGGTGAGTAATTTTTTTTTTTTTTTGCCCACTAGCAGGGGTAAATGCCAGGCACGTAAATTTTATGTGGCTGGCACTTAAGTGATGGAGAGGCAACCACGTAAATTTTACGTGGCTGGCATTTAAAGGGTTAAAGGAGAACTATTGTGAAAAATGGCCCAATGAAAAAAATCCATATAAATATGTTGGATGGCGGGAGGAGGGGTCACTTATACACCCGGCATCAAGAAATATCCAGCCAAGCTTGTTTTTTATTTTAATGGAAGAAAGAGGAAATCAGGAGTGACAGGTTCTGTCCCCCTGATACACTAAACCTGTCACCCCTGAGAAAAGAACACAAGCTTGGCGGGAGTTTTATTTAGTTCGGTCATATAAGTGACCCCTCCTCTCAATAGCGGACATGTTTATATGGATTTTTAATATTACACAATTTTGTGACAGTGCTTTAAAGTCCATGGGGGGGGGGGGGGGGGGGTTATTGACAGTCAAATTTAGCTGATTTCTACCCTTGTACAGTACATTGTTTAAAGTCCCTGTTTAGGTACACACTAACAACCTCCACCTTATGTCCCTTGGAAACAGTGTAAAGAATGCTATTTTAAAGCTCCTCAAAATCTCTCATTATATGTATAAACCTTATGAATGCTAAACAAAACCCATTTTCTCGCTTTCATTTCTGGGTTGTACGTGAGCTGGGAAGAGCATGCCATAGTGCAGCTTTATGAGTCATGAGCATGCTATGTTGTGGTCAGAGATGTGGGACCACTATTACTTGCCATGCTCGCTCACGCTGAGAGCTCTAAAGGGAAGAAAGGCTGTTAGACCACTTTTTGGCTTGGTCCTGGAGGAATGAAATTAAGAGGAGGGCAAATTTTTGAGGCCCTACTACATCTTCAACCCAGTGCTGCAAGACATGGAGGAGAGGCACATGGTACAGGCATAAGGTGTGCTGTTTGCTGCCTTATTATTGCTGTTGGGTTTACAGCCTCTTAAAAAAAAGGGGGACCTCCCAACGTGCACCATGCAAATGGGTTGCTATGCACTGGGTTTAGAGGCCATACAAGGGCCTTTGACAATGGTGGCATCCCAGAGTTGATGCCCCCTCAGTACAGGTCTGCTGCTTTTTTGCAGGTGTAAAATATTTAGTATACAAAGTCTCAATGCTGGACAGGGCAAGTGGTAATAATCTTAATAATAATAAGTCATTTGAATGCAAGAAAAAGAGGTGCATGACTGTAAGAATGAGAAACCTTATGTTAGAAGTATGGATTAATGCACACCACACACTATTGGTAAGTTGCAATTAAAGATATATTGTGTATAATACATATACAGGAAAGCAAGTAAGTACAGATACAGTTGCAAAAAGAAAACAGTATATAGGTTCATCAACTGCTAGATATATCCAGTCTCCAGGATCGTAGACCACCTCAAATAAAGTGATATAGATAGTGCTACAAGTAACAAAAGGGACTATACAGACTATAGGTAATTACCCAGCTTATCCTATGAGGGGTTACTAATTCGGTCCTGACCAGTAGCAGGTTAAGGAAAACAAGTCACAAATACATGTATGTAAAGCAGAAAAATGCTCTGGTCAGGATTTACATGTAATCATAGTAACATCATTCCAGAAGTGCGAGATACAGCCATTAGGTGTTATAGCATAATCATAGAGTTAGATATACATGAGACATAGAAATCATTACCAAATAGCAGAGAGAACCCTGATCGCAATATGTGCCCACGTTCCGAGGCCCCTGGCCCCTTTCTCAAGGCTGCGATCGCAGTTGATGAACCTATATACTGTATCCTTTTTGCAACTGTATCTGTACTTACTTGCTTTCCTGTATATGTATTATACACAATATAATTTTAATTGCAACTTACCAATCGTGTGTGGTGTGCATTAATCCATACTTCTAACATATGGTCTAGTGAGGTGATTTTGGGGAGACACCTCAGGATTTTTCTGCACCTGATTTCTCCATTATCCTAACAAACTACATACTGTGTGCTATTACCTACCATTTATATAATATGTCCATAAGAATGAGAAACATGCCATGCAATTGACATTACATATACTAGTAAAAGAAGAATAACATTCCTACTGTAGCCATACTGTAAATACATGGGTGTATGTGTGCCTGTTTACTTGTTTTTAGTTGCCCCAGGCAAGGTGTGAAGCATTTTCAAGCTATCACCTTTCCTGTTTGCAGGTACATACGTTAGTGTGACTTCTACCTTCATGCAGACTTTCTAATTACTTCTACAATGCAGTGGGAATGCATTTCACTGTAAAATCACATTGAACGCCTTAGGGCCTATGATGTCGGACACACACATCTGATTGATTCCAGGAAACAGAGAGAGTGACAATAACACCAGTTATAAGAAGCCTTCAGAAGACATGACAAAACGAACACTTTAATTAGAAACTCTCAGTAGAGCACTAACTGGAAATTCAGGCATTTATCATATAAAGCATTCTTAGAGATTCAGCTGTCATAGAATGTCACCTTTGCCTGGGCTTACACATCAAACCAGAATGGGTGCCGTGATCACATGTTTGGCTGTCATTTTATGCTATATATGTGAATGAAGAAGTTTCTCTTCAAACAGTTCATGACTGGAGAAGGACCACAGATCTCTGGGAATGTGAGCATACTTTCTTCTTTCACTGTTTATACTGATGTTTTAAAGTCAAAATTAAAGGAGCACTATCGCGAAATTGTGTAATATTAAAAATCGATATAAACACTTTAGCTAATAAGGGGAGGGGTCACTTATACACCCGAACTGAATAAAACTCCCGCCAAGCTCGTGGTTTTCTTTCCCTGGTAGGAATAAAATCCAGGAGTTACAGGTTTAGTCTATGAGGAATCTGTCACCCGAGACGCCCTCTTGCTTCCGATAAAATAAAAAAAACAAGCCTGGCTGGATATTTCTCGATACCGGGTATATAAGTGAACCCTCCCTCCATCCAGCATATTTATATGGATTTTTATTATTCCATTTTTTCGCGATAGCGCTCCTTTAACTGCAAATTTTATTTCTGTTCTAGTCTGTTTTAGCTTTTTTTTTTCTTTTACAATGTATTATTACACATTTGAATGAAAGTTCTAATGTTTAAAAATCAATGTATATTATCTTATGCACTCAAAAAGATACTCTGTCCAGGCCTGCTTCTTGATGATTCAGAAGATGTGTCCCTGGTCTTCAGGCTTGTACCCCCTCGTTCCTGGTCCCCTGTTCATGTCACAGTGTAGGAGGGCAGCTATCTTCACTGTGTGTAGGGGGTGTGACAAACACTGCCAAAGCATGTTTCCTTTGCTGTGACAGTGTGGGGTGTGCCTGAAGAATGGGGCATGCATCTCTTGACTTGTATATATTCAAGCAGCAACATTGTAAAATGTCTGAATGTTCAAACAACTGTAAGGACTGCAGGGTGGGAGAAGGTGGTTTATTGTTTTTCTTCAGCTTTAAAACACGAATTCAGGCATAATAAGTGCACTCCCCCCAACCATCTTCAGCACCCCCTGTACTATACCTGTCTGGGGTGTCCTCCACAGCAGGTCCAAAACTTGAACTGAAATGAACACTTATGCTTACGCCAAGCAGTCTCAACTTCTCTATAGCTAGCACCTTCTATTATCTTTGATGTCAGTAAACCCCCCAGACCCAATCATTTATATGCAAATGGATCAATGCATGTTAAGGGAGTATCAAACTGTGCAAATTGCAGGCTGGGAAGCATGCTCTTATTCTCACTTTGGCTACTGCATCCTGGTCCCCATCATGTGATGTGAGGATGCAGAATTCAATAGCCAGGGGGAGTATGATGGCAAGCTTCCCAGCCACACTCTGCATATACTCCCCCAGGATAAAGGGATATTTAAAGTACCCAGGGTGGCCATCCAGTGCAATGAAGTGGCTGGGCTCAGAGCCAGAAGACAAGACACAGCAATCATGGAAAATGCACATCGAGAGCCCCTTCCTATACAAAAGTAAAAACTAGACTTTTCAAGCTCATTGGGATTTTATCTTGCTTTTCTTGTGAAGCATCCAGTGTTTCTGATTGTCCTTGATCATAAGTTTACATGTGATAAAGCTGTCCTTGAGCTCTTGTCCTTCAAACAGGCACTTTAAACCCATGAACTGTATATAAATACGTATTTTATAGAGGAAACAATGCAAGTACATGACACAATACAGTGTGATGCATAAGGGTATTCAGAACAAGTGCTTTTCATTTAGCTTTATTTCCTATTAGGAAATGCTAGTATCTTGTCATATCTATAGCATTCTTAATATTATGGACCAATTCTATTTTCATAATACTCTAATAATAATATAATCTTTTTTCTGTGTACAAGTTCATTAAAATACAAACTGAATACTAATTTATTCACCAATATTTGAGGTGCATTAATAAATGAATTTAAAATGTACATATAGAAGGAATTATTGTAACATTTGACCTTGGTTTGAAATGTGTTTCAATCATCACATCCACTTATGAAGCTTTAAAGTGGACCAACACCCAGGATTTTGACTATCCTGGGTTTTGGTCCACTTCGGCGGGGCACCCCGATCGGGGGTGTCCCGCTCTCTGAAACCCCCCAGAAACCCCAAAAAACTCACCTCTCCCCGCTCCCACGTGACCGCATCGTCCAATCCCCGCCGACGTCCAAGCAGGTGTCAGCGGCGTCCAGGACAGCGCATCCGCCGCCTCCCGCGCGTCACTTTCGGCCATTCACAGACGGCCGGCGCGGGCGCGCGCACGTCTAGAGGGGCACGCGGGAGGCGGCGGAAGCGGCGGCGGATCAGGTAAGGTGTTTGGGGGTTTCACCCCGCGGGACATCCCGATCTCGGATGTCCCGCGGTGAGTGAGATGATCGGCCCGGGAATCTTATAGATTCCCGGGCCGATCACCCCTGGGTGTTGGTCCACTTTAAGCTATTAACACTATCTCTGTTAATACGGAGCCCATCAGATGTATAGTGAATAGTGGCTTATGGTAGATTATCCCATAATAACAGAAAGCAATATTGACATTTTCATGTATACACTGTCCTAATAAGTAGTACACTCTTTCCCAGGACAATACCATTATGACTTCAGATCAGTCATGTATGCCGCATAAAAGGCTGCCAAGTCATGGCGTACATTGAGCCTCTGTTCAGCCAAAATGCATACATGGATGCGTGTTGAGTTTTGTAGTGTTTTCAGGCACTTCCATGTAATGTGCTGCATTCTTTATAAAATGGAAGGTGCAGTGAGAGCAAACAGTATATGTAAGTGAAAGCATTGTGAAGCAGTTCTACACTGAACTGTTATTAGAAAATGGGTGTTGCTCATACCAGATATCAGGGTGATTGGCAATACCTGTCCATGCATAACCCCCAGTGCAAGCACAGCTATTGCTTTTTTTCTCCTTGTTTCCCACGTGAGACCAGGTTCTCACAACTGTCAGCCACCAGTGAGGTAAAGGCAGGAGGGCAAAGAGAAGGTAGGTAATAACTGAGCTTGCAGGGCAGAATGACACAATATGGATGCCCCCAGCGCTGAAATCAGGTGCGATCAACACCCATTTTTTTTAAATAAAAGGGTGCTCAGTTGCTTTAAGAGGTTTTAACTTAACAGCCATGCTTAGAAGCCATGCCAACTGGAGTAAAATTATAAAGTTGTCAATATTTCTTGACACTTTGTTGATGCTATATGCACCTTAAAGCAGACCTAAAGTGAAAACACATTCGCACTCACACACCTGTCCCTTACCCAAGCTAAGCCAGATGTGGGTGGCAAAAAAAAATTCATGCACTATTATGTCACAAGCGGGGGAACTGTATTGTTAGTCTTTCTGTCTGCCTCACCATAGGAAAACATGGTCAACTTGTAAGTCACTCACTGTAGAAGGAGGCAGTCTGGCTGCTGCAGTGAATGGGTGACAATTAAACCGGACCAACAGCCTGGCACAGTTGGAAAAGAAAGATAGCAGCAAATTTGGAGCTTCCACTCTCAACTGACATAACTGGCAATGCACAGTAACAGGAAGCCCAGCAGCACTTCCTGTTTGCAGGTGGCCTGCAAATGCATGAGCCGCCATCTTGTTTTTAAAATTGACCCCAGCAGGAATTAGAAAAAGATAAATGAATTTTTATGTGCAGCAATCTAAACTGCCCTGGGGAGGGATGCATATGAGCACTTTTTTATGTTGGCCGGGTTTTCATTTTGACTGTTGGTCCGTAGTAGTGTAGAGCAGTGGTTCTCAACCTTTTTACGCAAAGTACCCCCTAGTGACTAGAAGTTCCTACCAAGTAGCCCCAAGGGTGTGATCACTTATGAATAGTGCCAAAACAAGCAGGCCACATGCCTTGTAGTACTTTTAAAGCAGGCAGGGATAATATTACACTGTTAAAATTATCAACCAGACTAGTCAGACACCCCTTGTTGTTGTGTCCATGAACTTGTACCTCTTTGAGTTCGCATACTGCAGGTTGAGAAACAGCAGTGTAGAGGACCCACAGGCAGAGCACCTAGTGTGGAATGATAGCGAAGACCATGTAAGTTTTGATTTAACTGCAAATATGTCTTAAGTGGCTCCAATGGGTCCACAATTTTCACTAGAAACTGATTTGGTGCTAACCTGTAGAAATTCCCCTTTCTACAACAGGATCAGTTATTTGTTTATGGAAAAAGCTCACTCATATGCAAGTTGCAAATCAAACACAAAAGCCCACCTATAGTGAACCTGGTTTCACCAAACATTTGACATGACCCCTAGCTGGGGCTGCAAAGGGATGGATGCTGTCTCACTTACTGTGATTGATACCTATTCAGTGAACGACGGTACAGCACAGGTGTGGCTACTACAGTGATTGGCTGACAGAGCTGAAAGCAGGGACTTTACAGCACTGCCCGCCAGGTAAATTGGTCCTTTTTTTTTTACTTTACTCAACCTTAGCACAGGGAAGCTATTGGGGGCTTTATTTTCTTAAAAAGAGAATAGAGAACACTGCCCTCCCCGGGGTTATAAGTATTTTTTAAGAGACCTAATGGTTGTGTTTGAGAATAGATTTAAGAACTTGTCATTGAGAGCAAAAATAAGATCATGAATGAAGAGGTTTAAGCATCTAACCCTTTCGTGCAAAACAAAGCAAAAAGTTAACTTTAAGCTGACTGCACAACTTTCAAAGGACACCTTTATCATGTATCATTACACACGCTCTCACACATGTAGCAATCTTTATCAGCTAGAGTAGCATACAATGCGGCATACAATGTAACGGCCACTGATAAATGTTTTCTTACATTTAATGCTGGAGCACAGGAGTGTTTAATGAAAAAATCCCCAGCCCCATTGCAGAATAGTAGAATATGATACTTGTCCTACATGCTGACACCTTATCATACAACTTTAATACAACCGAAACAAAAACTTGATGGCAATGTTAAAGCAATCCTATACCATACGTTAACCACTTCCTCGGCTGAAAATCATGTGACTTTCGGTGACCAATCTGGATTTCCCAGAGGGGTTGCACATCAAACCTGAATGGTTTCCTTTGGTCACATGATTGACTGCCACTTGGTGCAATATACCATGAATGAATGAATGAGTGGTGACTGGAGTATATTGCTTTAAGATATTCTTGCAAACAGTATCCATTTTATAGAGAAGGCCTTATATTATACTGGTTTTGGTAAGGATGTACATAACGCTTCAGCTTTATAAACAATTGTATACATTTTCCCCTTGTTACCTTTAGCATCCCATTGTCACCAGGAAAAGGCATCCTGAGGGTTTTCAATAAGATACAGCCCTGCTTCACTGCACACCGGAGTTCAGCTAAGTGAAA
The DNA here is from genome assembly GCA_027917425.1 of Gastrophryne carolinensis. Taxonomy (NCBI): domain Eukaryota; kingdom Metazoa; phylum Chordata; class Amphibia; order Anura; family Microhylidae; genus Gastrophryne; species Gastrophryne carolinensis. The sequence goes on from CM051234.1 coordinate 224,130,882, forward strand.
CAAATGTTTTGTCTTCAGGAAGGCAGCATTGTGTTCTTGGTAGAATTTCAAGTGACAAAGATTTATTGACATTTTTAGAACCACCCCACACACTGTTATCGGTAAATGTAATTAAGGAGATAATTGTACATGGATTACTTCACACTTCGCCTGCTTTTAATCACAGATTGCACAGGAAACTACATATCCCCTGAAAATAGCAAAGGCAACTAAAACCTATGAAAAAGTTGAACAGACTGTGGGGGTATTAACAGCACTAAAACTTACAAATGGCAGTTTTTTGGCAGTTTTTAAAATCATATTATCTGTGTTGTGACTGAACACCTAGTTGTGATCATGACCAAATGTGAATGTGTTTCATAACATGAAATCAATGATCTGCACAATTTTCAGGTTGATGGCTGGTGGCCATTGGTGTAGTCCCAAAAGACAGATGAAGCAGTTATATGGCTTGATGCAGAGCCTCCCCGTTCAGCTATCCCGTGCGTTTTCCCGTTGGTTTTGGCCTTTGATCGGGTCAGGAAATGGTGCTACGTTGATTTTAGTGTGCGTTTATGCGCTCAGGTGTGCGCTCAGCCGCCTTTCCGATTGTCGGCTCGCACGAGGCTGTTTCCCGGCAAAACGGATGCCTCGTTCATTGTTCCGTTTTCTTCAGTGATGCAGAGCCTTGTTTTCCGATTGAAATCAGCCTAATGAAACAGGGCCGCCGAGCCTTCACTTACGGCAAGTCAGAGCAGCCGTATTTGCACTCGGGCAATAATATGCAGTCCTCTGTTGGAGCACATCAGCGGCGCCAGCTCCGCGGTCTTGTCCTGCTGAGTATGGCAGAAACCAGGCTGTACCTATTTGAGCTCACCCGCCTTACTGGGTATGTGTATGAAACTTGTATTGGTTGCCCACCCTGTCTTTTTAACTTTAAATTAAATGGGTTAAGTGATAGAACCCTATTGCGTCATGTTCTTGCCCTCTTATGTAAGTAGTATTCCCCTTTTTTAATGAGTGTACAGGTTGGATGTGCTGGCTGCTGACCCCAATCCTGCACCCATCTTCACAGGCAGAGGAGCCCTACAATACTGCCCCCAGGAGGACTCGCTCTGTGGTGGAGCGAGCCTTTGGTCTCTTGAAGATGAGGTTTCGTTGTTTGGATCAGACTGGTGGGGCACTACAATATACGCCTGCAAAGGTCATTAAACTAATCATGGCTTGTTCCGCTTTAAGAGAGGGAGTCTGCCATTTCTGAGTAAAGTCTCATTAAAAAGGGTTTCACACAGTGGGACATCCCGATCTGGGATTTCCAGGGGGAAGACCAGTGGCCGCTCTGGGTTTTGTTCTGCTTTATGTGAGGGAACCTGTGTTACTTTAATAATAATGTAAAGGAGGTGGGTTATTCCATCCTAACCTGATTTGGTCAAGATGTTGTAAAGCAGGCCAAAACCCATGTAACCCAGCCCTTTGGAGTGTGAAGAAATCCAGGGCTGGGTTACAGGCATCATGTCTCTGGGGCATTCCAATTTGGGATGTCCTGCACGTCACTGCGGGGGAACGTCAGAGCTATACCAGGAGCTATGCCATCTTTACACAGGAGCAGAACGACATCATCATGGATGTGAGTATGCGAGCGTGCGTTTATGTGCGCGCACACATTCCTTATAATAAAAAAAAAAAAAAGCGCAAGAATAGTCTGAAACAACTTAGTTTATCACGTTAAATATAAGCCCACCTTAGTTTAACCCATGTACACCGCTACAAACTAGGCTACATGCAGATAGAAGAACTAGGGCAATGTGAGGCAGCAAAAGGTTAATAAAGTGACTTTAGTTAGGCCAGGAAACTTGTTAATGTATTTTGTGGATTAATGGTGGGTCCTTGTATCTTTTTTTTACAGATGATGCTGCGGAATCGTTTTTTTAGAGTTTGGGCTTTTCATTAAATCACGCTGAAGGTCCGGTTTAAAAAGGGCCCCAAAAAAACAACGCCCAACCAAACCATAAAAACAATGCTAAACTAAGGTTGTTTTTCATTCACAGATCAAAGAAAAACACAGCCACAAGACCCCGAGGCCTAATTTTTAACATGTTTAATTCAAATTTAAATTGTTTTTTACTTTTGTTTTATCATAAAAATAATCTCAAAACCACAAAAGCAAAAAAAAAAAAAATTGATTAAAAAAAACATAAACAGATTTTGTGAGTTGTCTTTCCTGCAAATGTACAATCACACAACATCAACACACATTTACATGACACAAAAGGTTTAGATATGGGACAAAAAATCAGAAAAACTCACAACCAATTACGGTAAACATTAAAGGCAAGGAAGAAGGAACACCAAAGAGATTAAGGTATGCATTAATGGCAAGAAAGAAGGAACACCCAAAAATAAATTTGACAATATATATATATTGCAATGGAGGTTTAGGGATGTGCGCTTGCGTGTAGCCAGATTGGCAACTGAAGAGCCATGGAGATGTAAGTATTCTTGGAAAAATCACCAAAATGGAAGGTCAAATACGGCGGAAACCAAGCAGGTACGTTCAAAAACCAAGGAAAAAGCAGGGAAAAACGGGCCGCGCGTGTGAACGGGAACGGAAGCCCCGATCAAATTGAAGGCACCCGAGAGAGCAAAAAAAACTTCCCGAGTAAAGACAAATTGACGGATCAGTTAGGGAGCCATTCCGACGGAGGCTCTGCATCACATTTGTGCCACGATTCAAACGGGAGCCCTGGACAATCGGAAGGTTTTAAGGTCAGTTCAGGGGAGGCTCTGCATCAGGCCCATAGTGTTTCAACAGTACACATTTAATTTCAGTTCTTCGGTTTACACCAAATAAGTTACGAACAGGGCTGGCACCAGCACCTTGGACAAATGCAGAGGCCCTGGCATAGTAAGGGGCCCACTCAGGACTGGGCCATGGGGTGATTCCCTGGTGTGTTCCACCCACTGAACCTATGAGCTGAGTGCCCCATAAACCTCAAAGACCTTAAGATCAAAGGACAGTCAGTGTCATTGAAGAAAGTGGCAAGGAATGGAAGGTGATTTGCGACAGCTCAAAAGGATGATCAGCAACTTTCATGGACCCTTCAACAGCAGTGAAGAAGGTAGCGAGAACCTGAGGATCATTAGCAGCAATTGTGGACTCTTCAGCAGCAGTGGAGAAGGCAGCAAAGACTGAAGGATGACCAACAGCGGTGGGGCAAGCAGTAAAGAATGAAGTGTGATTGGCAGCAGGAGAGAAGGATACAAGAGCCAAAGGTGGGTCAGCGGCAGCAGAGAAGGTAGAGTGATGATGTGACATGTCATGTCATGTGACACACTGCATTTGGACCTATTGAGACTGTCTTTCCAAAGAGCCCACAAAACAACGAACAATTGTTTCAAATTTAAATATATTTCATAAAATGAGAGGTGGTAGGTATGGATTGGGGTAGGCTAAGTGCAAGTTAAATAAAAAAAGGTAAAATAAATGTATTACATAAAAAGGAAATACATACCACTTATTTCACCCTATTTTCCCCTCAAAAGTGTGTGTGGGGGGTGCCAGTGCATCTTAAAAAATCAAGTTTTTCGAAATATCAGGTTATTTATACAAACATGCAGGACCTTATCTGAAAAATTAATAAAATGCAACATGGTAAGTAGAAAAATGTATGCTGTTTTCTTTCTTTTGTTTTGTTTTTGAAGGCAATTTCATGGTTTGGGTCCAATTTAGTGCTTAGTGTTAATAGAGAGAAAATGTTTTGTGTTTTAAATGTGGAGGCTGATTTAAGACTAGCGCCACGTATTACCATGTGAGCGGCGCTTAGAGCGACCACTGGTAGACGCTGCAAGCGGGTGTCGGGCGCTGTGACCTAGCTTAGCAGGTGGACAAGTGGAGCTGGACTATCCTGCCCAGCATTGATGAACATGATGTCTGGAAGATGCTGTAGAAGTGCTCTCCCTGAATCACTGCAGAGCCAATCACGAAAGCTAGGTGGTGTCCCGAGGTTAAATCGCTCAAGACGACGCTACATCTAACAATAGGACAATGCTGCAGTGAACGATAGGTAGCACCAGTTAAGTGTGTCCAGCACTCGGTGCTGAAGCCCGTATTCAAGAAAAAAATTACATACAAGCATAAAAATGGGCGCTCCAGCATTAAGCGCCAGAAGCTATGTGATAAAAAGTTTGTTTCTCAACACATATACACCAGCACCAGAGCGAAAACATATGGAATGACATTGTTTTAACACTGTGACAATGACACTGCAACGGCAGACCTGCACATACAATTCTGCATCAAAAAACATTAAAAAACAATACAAAAAACAATACAAGTGTTTGTTTGCTATACACTGAGCCACCGCTAGTAATATATGTGACGCTACATGGCGCTTTTAGAGGCGCTCACCAGATTGACTTTCTTAAATGTAGTTTTTCCATACAGAGGCCAGCGACCACCCCTAGTAAACTGTTTGCTGGTGTCACTTTCAGATGTGAAATAAGTTTAAAGTTCGTGAAAAAGTGATGAAAATAACTATACTCCGCTCAGAATTGACCAGACAACTCAAATTTAGCGTGATAGAGCCCCAAATCTAAATCCTGTTTTCTATATGTTCTTTGCCTTAAGGGAACAAAGGTAAACAAAGGTAAACAAAATACATTTCCAGTTAGAAGAAAGTTGTGTAGTCTAAAATTTTGCACATAAGGGGGTTACTGTACATGTCGAGTAATAGTGTGATTGTCATACTGTAGCTATGACTTCCTTTACATGTTTGGTACAATGCCCACATTTTGGTTGGCAACTTGTGTACAGTCTGTTGTGCACTCTTAGAATAGATGTAATTTATTGTGAGATACACCCTGCATGGCTTTCTAAAATTATTCATCCCCCTGCATGGACAAATATAAATGACTGGATCTAAGATATCTCATCTTCAAAACTCTGCTCTCTTGAGACATATCGTTATCTTCATCTGGTAACAAAGCCTGCGTAGTGAAATTTCCATTCTGCCGCTTGTAATTTCACAAACTGTAAATGTTTGCACAGCAACTGACACAGTGGTCCTTTGAGCAATCCAAACAAACTTGAGAATGTAACACTACATTTGTGGTCATTTGACAGCAATCACAACATGTCAGGTAGGTTATCCCAGAAGCCCTAGGATGTGTTTGCAGAGGCTGACCCTAACACTACCTGACAGCTCTCCCTGGGGCTCTAACTCAGCTGTTGGAAATCTAATTGTTATTTTAATTATTGTGAAAAAATAATAATAATAGGCTGATTTCACACCGGCGCAACAGCGGTGCGTTCATGCTTTTTGGCTAGTCCCCCGCATTCGCATATGAAACGCTGCCTATAGTAATCTATGGGCACTTTCACATATGCTTTGGGTGTTCACATCGCTCTGCAAAAGCTTTGCCAGCAGCATTTGGAGGGTGCAGCGTTTGTGATTCCACTCATGTGAGTGGAGAGCGCAAACACTAATGTCACGGCCACCTCCTCACCTGTCCTACGCTCCCCCGCCGACTCCTCTCCGTGGGCTGGCGTCTGTTGCAGCCGGCGGCGGGTCGGCGTCGCTCCTGCCCGTCCGCCGCTCGGCTGTCACGAGCAGCCGCTCGGGCGGCTTCCTGCTCAGCAGCGTCGGGAGCGGCGCGTGTCCTCGTATACGCGCGCGCGCGCGCCTGGCTTCCACTTATGCCCTCCGGCGGCGCTGCGCACAGCGCGCCCGCCAGAGGTGATTAGTATGGGCCAATGAGCCCTTGCTGTTAGAGAGCATATGCCCAATAGTACTGTCCGCCTCCCTAATTCAAACTGGGCAATCAGCCCAGAGATCCCATTTACACCAATCACTACACTCCCCCCTCAGCCAATCCAGTCAGCCCCCATCCTATAAAGGGTTACACCCTGCAGTTAGTCCTTGCCCGTTATAGCGTGCTACTGGGTGCGATTTTGATAGCTCTTCTCCTTGTGATTCCTGCCGTGTTTTTGACCATCCCTGATTGCCGCCTGGACCGACCTTGCTTGCTCTTTGACCACGATTCTGCCTGCTCCTCTGTACCGCGAACTTCTGACCTCCCGTTGTGACCCTTGGCTTGCCCTGACTACTCTTCCGTCTAACCCTTCTGTACCGTGCCTCCTCGGATTGACCACCCGTGTATGACCCTTGTCCGTTTATTGCTACTCAGTCTAGTCCCTGGATTCATCTGCCTTCCCCTGCATAAGTCAGCATCCTTTGTGCTAACAAGACCTGGGGGCAACCGTGTCCGGTGAGGCGTGTCTAGCGTCCCGGCAAACGGGGGCTTACTATAGGCGAAGAAAGCAGCGGAGATTGGGGGTTGCTGATTTATTGGAAGGGGGGTGTCTCCGGGACCTGACATTATAACGGGCCCATAGAAAAATACCTTCTAGATGGAAGAACTGATACAACAGGTTCAAGCCATGGCCACCGCCATCAACCAGCTGGCTCAGCGAGTGGCAACTCAGGAGAGTCGTCAGATGCCTGCGCCAGTGGATCCTAGTCCTGCCATCGAGCCCAAGATTCCTCTCCCGGAAAAATTTCTCGGGGATCGGGCGAAGTTTTCTAACTTCAAGAACTCTTGTGAGCTCTACTTCCGCCTTCGACCCCACGCGTCTGGATCAGAAGCGCAACGTGTCGGCCTGGTCATTTCACTTCTCCAGGGCGACCCACAGACCTGGGCGTTTGGTTTAGCTCCGACTGATGAAGCCTTGTAGTCGGTCTCCTCATTTTTCTCGGCTATGGAACTCCTGTATGCTGACCCAGATCGGGCTGCGACAGCGGATTCTAAATTACGGAACCTGAGACAGGCCAAACGTTCTGCTGAGGAGTACAGCGCAGAATTTCGGCGATGGGCTATAGATTCTAAATGGAACGATCCAGCTTTATGTAGCCAATTTAGGATTGGACTCTCTGAAAACATCAAAGACACCCTGGTGAATTATCCTTTGCCTAAAAGCCTGGACGAATACATGCAGCTGGCCATCAGGGTGGATCGACGTCTCCGAGAGAGACGCCAGGAAAGAGGCAAGGACCAACCTTGGGGATCCTCACGCCAAGAGCCAAGCTTTAAGGGGGCAGCCGTTTCCTCTCCTTCCTTGTCGCCTGAGGAACCGATGCAGCTTGGAGTAACCCATCTCTCTCAGGCGGAGAAGGTTCGGCGCAGATCCCAAGGCCTCTGCCTCTATTGTGGTAATCCAGGTCATTTTGCCAAGACCTGCCCAAACAAGGCTCCGGTGGCGGGAAACTTCAACGCCTAGATCCTGCTGAGGGACTTCATCTAGGCGGTCAGGTATCTTTCCCTCCTGATAATCGTGTACTCCTACCCGTTACACTCTCTTGGGGTCCTTCCCGGACTATTGCCTCCGCCTTCGTTGATAGTGGAGCGGCTGGCAATTTCCTGGATAGATCCCTAGCCATCACTCTTGGAATTCCGTTAATTCCTTTAGAAAATCCCCTTCGGGTCCTGGCGGTCAATAATAAGCCCATTGAGGGGGGGTTGGTCTCCTACAAGACTCCTTGGGTAAATTTAGTCGTAGGATCTGCCCACTCGGAAGAAATAGAATTTCTGGTTATTGAAAGTCCCGTATCCCCTATTGTTTTGGGATTTCCCTGGTTAAAGGTCCATAACCCAGTGATAGATTGGAGGTCTGGGGATCTGGTGAAATGGAGTCCTTCTTGTCAAATTCATTGTTTCTCCATATCTCTTAGGTCCACACCTATCGTCCTTGATGGTTTACCTCCAGTCTACGCAGATTGGGCAGACGTATTTTCGGAAAAATCCGCTGATATTCTTCCACCCCATAGGGCCTACGACTGTCCTATTGAGTTACTCCCAGGTACTATGCCCCCAAGAGGGAAACTATATAATCTCACTAGATCTGAAGAGCAGGCTATGAAAGGTTATATTACCGAGAACCTCCAGAAGGGTTTTATCCGTCCTTCCACCTGTCCTGCCGGTGCTGGGTTCTTCTTCGTCGAGAAGAAGGACGGCGGCTTACGCCCCTGTATAGACTACCGAGGGTTAAATAAGGTTACTGTAAAAAATAGATATCCACTACCATTAATCAATGACCTTTTTAATCAGGTCTCTGGGGCCCAGGTCTTCAAGTTAGACCTTCGAGGGGCATATAACCTTATTCGCATACGTCAGGGTGATGAATGGAAGACAGCCTTCAATGTAAAAGATGGGCATTATGAATATTTAGTGATGCCATTCGGGTTATGTAATGCTCCTGCAGTGTTTCAAGATTTTGTCAATGACATATTTCGTAATTTTCTGGGTCAGTTTCTCGTGGTCTATTTGGATGACATACTGATTTTTTCCCGCTCCCTGGTGGAGCACCGTCAACATGTCAAAGCGGTGTTGCAGAGATTGCGGGAAAATCGTCTGTATGCTAAAATCTCCAAATGTGTTTTTGAAGTGTCTGAAATTCCGTTCCTAGGATTCATAATCTCCAAGCGGGGGTTGGTGATGGATCCCTCCAAGGTTTCTGCTATTATGGAGTGGGAACAACCTAGAATCCTAAAGGCGCTTCAGAGATTTTTAGGATTTGCGAATTTTTACAGGCAATTTATAAAGGGTTTCTCGTCCATAGTGAGTCCTTTAACAGATCTCACTCGTAAGGGCGCTTTTGTTGAGGAGTGGCCTCCCTCAGCTAAAAACGCCTTTCAAGTGTTAAAAGAGACTTTCACCTCCGCTCCCATTTTGATACATCCTGATACCCGGCTCCCATTTCTATTGGAGGTTGACGCCTCGGAACTGGGAGTAGGAGCTGTTCTTTCTCAGTATGCAGGCAATCCTGAGAAACTACATCCTTGTGCATTCTTCTCTCGTAAATTTTCACCCGCCGAACGCAATTACGATGTTGGTAATAGGGAACTATTGGGTATTAAACTGGCCTTTGAAGAATGGCGTCACTGGCTTGAAGGTTCCCTACACCCTATCACTGTATATACTGATCACAAGAATCTAGAGTATTTAGAGTCCGCCAAGAGACTCAACTCCCGTCAGGCGCGCTGGGCACTCTTCTTTTCTCGATTTAACTTTATTATCACCTATAAGCCGGGGAAGAAGAATGCTAAAGCAGATGCCCTATCCCGTAATTTCGGGGATTGTAAGGACCAGAGTGGTCCTCCAGAATCGATTTTGCCTTTAGGTTGTGTTGTGGCTACTCTTCTCCCTGACTTGTCTAGCTCGTTAATGCCATTTCAGGTTGATTCCCCTCCTGGTAAACCCTCTGATTGTTTGTTTGTTCCACCTCACTTGCGTCTGGCCGTTTTACAGGAACTACATGATGCCAAGTCTGCCGGTCACTTAGGCGTCCGGAAGACCTTGGCTATCGCCAAACGTCATGTCTGGTGGCCCACCATCCGACGCGATACTTCCGCCTTTGTCGAAGCATGTCCGGTATGTGCTCGGAGTAAGGCCACTCATGGGTCTCCTGCTGGATTATTAGTTCCTTTAGAAATCCTCACTGAACCATGGTCGCACATATCCATGGATTTTGTTGTTGATCTTCCTCCATCACAAGGGAATTCTGTAATTTGGGTGGTGGTGGACCGCTTCAGTAAAATGGCACACTTTATTCCATTGATAAAACTTCCGTCGGCACCGGATTTAGTACAGTTATTCATTAAACATGTTTTTCGCCTCCATGGTCTACCGCAGAATATTGTTTCAGATCGAGGAGTTCAGTTTGTATCCCGTTTTTGGAAAGCTTTCTGCAATCGTTTAGGTATTAAAGTGTCGCTCTCTACCGCCTATCACCCCCAGTCTAACGGACAGACTGAACGGGTAAATCAATGTTTAGAGCAATATCTACGCTGTTTCGTGTCCGATCGCCAAGAACAATGGGCGGAATTCATCGAATTTGCAGAATTCGCCTTTAACAATGCGCCGAGTGAATCTACTAGGTTTTCGCCTTTCTTTTGTAATTACGGTAGAAATCCTAAGGCATCATCCTTCTCTGGTCCTTCCTCCAACTTGCCGGCCTTGGAGGAATGGCTACGAGAAAGGACTAAAGTGTGGTCTGAGATACAGACTAACTTAAAGAAAGCCTCTAAAACTTATAAAATCTTTGCGGACCGACATAGGTCACCAGAACCACCATTTCAGGTGGGTGATTGGGTCTGGGTCTCTACTAAAAATATTGCCCTTCGGCAACCCTCGTCTAAGCTAGGGCCTAAATTTATCGGTCCTTTTCCTATTATTGATAAACTAAGCGACGTTACCTTTAAAGTCAAGTTACCTTCATCCATGAGAATTCCGTCGTCCTTTCATGTTTCTTTGTTAAAATCTGCCAAAAATATTCAGGTGTCGTCTCCTCCTCCGATCATAGTGGAAGATGAGCCTGAATATGAAATTAATAGAATACTCGACGCTCGGGTGCTTCAAAACTCTTTACAGTATTTAATAGATTGGAAGGGTTTTGGTCCTGAGGAAAGGTGTTGGGTACCGGCCAAGGATGTCCATGCCAAAACCCTTATTAATAGGTTTCATCGTGAGAATCCGGATAAGCCTGGTAAGGGTCCAGAGGCCCCTCGTGAAGGGGGGGGGTAGTGTCACGGCCACCTCCTCACCTGTCCTACGCTCCCCCGCCGACTCCTCTCCGCGGGCTGGGCGTCTGTTGCAGCCGGCGGCGGGTCGGCGTCGCTCCTGCCCGTCCGCCGCTCGGCTGTCACGAGCAGCCGCTCGGGCGGCTTCCTGCTCAGCAGCGTCGGGAGCGGCGCGTGTCCTCGTATACGCGCGCGCGCGCGCCTGGCTTCCACTTATGCCCTCCGGCGGCGCTGCGCACAGCGCGCCCGCCAGAGGTGATTAGTATGGGCCAATGAGCCCTTGCTGTTAGAGAGCATATGCCCAATAGTACTGTCCGCCTCCCTAATTCAAACTGGGCAATCAGCCCAGAGATCCCATTTACACCAATCACTACACTCCCCCCTCAGCCAATCCAGTCAGCCCCCATCCTATAAAGGGTTACACCCTGCAGTTAGTCCTTGCCCGTTATAGCGTGCTACTGGGTGCGATTTTGATAGCTCTTCTCCTTGTGATTCCTGCCGTGTTTTTGACCATCCCTGATTGCCGCCTGGACCAACCTTGCTTGCTCTTTGACCACGATTCTGCCTGCTCCTCTGTACCGCGAACTTCTGACCTCCCGTTGTGACCCTTGGCTTGCCCTGACTACTCTTCCGTCTAACCCTTCTGTACCGTGCCTCCTCGGATTGACCACCCGTGTATGACCCTTGTCCGTTTATTGCTACTCAGTCTAGTCCCTGGATTCATCTGCCTTCCCCTGCATAAGTCAGCATCCTTTGTGCTAACAAGACCTGGGGGCAACCGTGTCCGGTGAGGCGGTTCTAGCGTCCCGGCAAACGGGGGCTTACTATAGGCGAAGAAAGCAGCGGAGATTGGGGGTTGCTGATTTATTGGAAGGGGGGTGTCTCCGGGACCTGACAACTAATGCCCTCGATATGCTGACACCAGCGATTGCGGGCCGCTTGTCCAAAAGCAGAAGTGCAACTCAGCTGCATTGGTGTGAAACCAGCCTTACACGTTCAGCATTGTTTCAGTTGCAAATTATGTTTCTTAGGGGTTATTGTAGGATGGTGAAAAGGAGTTGCAACCAGGGGATACATGATATAGAGGCAGTGACGGCAAGCTACCTCCATGGCCTTTATAGAATGTACACTGCCTAGTGACAGTGGCAGCAAAGCTTAATAATTACCTACCAAGCCATGGTGCTTCCTTCACATCAGCTTCTCCTCCACACCTCACTTTCCTCCATGCACACCAGCCCTGCACTTGTGTGTGCCTCCCCCACACACACACCTCCCCTGTCTACAGACATGCCTCCCCTGCCTTTAGAAACACCTCTCCTGCCTCCAGACATGCCTTTCCTGCCACCAGACATGCCTCCCTCGTCCTCATGCAGGCCTCCCCCACATCTCCGGCAGAAGGGAGATGCCCAATATCGTCCCTGCCCCGGGGGGTAGTGTTGATGGGTGCCCATGATTGGGAACCTGCTATGGGGCCCCATCAGGGCTATGAATGCCCATGGTTGCCACCCAGCCCATCAGAGAAATTTTGCAGTATGTATGTACTGCTGTCTCATTAAGTCTAATAGAGTGACAGGTGGACTTTAAGATCCTGAATGAATCCATTTTATTATACTGTGGTGCCAATGCTGCCACCACTGCATTTTTCACATCAGAGTCAAACAGATCCAGTCAGTAAAGGGCCAGCGCAGGCTCACCTCCTCCTACCCTTGCTGTCTTCACAGTATCCACAGTAGGTTTCACACATGTATAATCAAACTCGTGCTGCAGTTAAAGAAAAGGATGCAAAAAAGTACAGACCCAGAAAAACAAGCCATAAAGGGGCAGTGTACAGACTTAGGGCAAATAAATACCTATTTATGTCTCTTGGTCAAGGAAAAGCCAAGATAGTGCCTAGTTAAAGTGATTGTTCAGGCACAAAACAAATGCACTGCCTGGACCCATTCATCAGTCAAATTTGCCTTCATTAGTCACAGTGACACTGGCACGTCCCCTCCATTCAATGCAATAGAGGAGACGTCTCAAGCCCTGGAACACTCCCTCCAATACAGTAAATAAAGTGGGTGTGCCAGTTTCACTGTGAGTGATGGTGGGGGGTGGCCTGCCGTCATAAAGGCAGATGTAACTGATGATCCGGCCCATGTGGCCCGGACAATTACTTTGACTACTGTAAATGTAAAGTTTTTATGAATAGTTTCGAAACGCCTATTGACACATCTGCTATTCTTTTATTAGACTGAGGCACACTTTAATGCTTTATAATGCTGCAATTGCAATAAAAAACAAATATGAAGAAGATAATAATGAAAAGTGAAGCCATACACTAACAAATTTTCAGTTCATACACTCAGTATTAAGGTTGAAAATCATAAATCAATGTACAAAGTTAAGAGCAGGAGAGCCAACCCACAGATCATCCTGTTTACACAGATACTAGGGATAGAGCTGAAAATTAAAGGTCACGGTTCTGACCCTGCCTGGTACATTCATCTAGCCGGCATCACACATATGTACAGCAAATACATAAAGAATTAATACTGCACTTTCCTGGGGATAATACCACAATAAAATAAAAGAGGTAAAATCAGAAAAAACAACTCTCTTGTGACCGGTAATGCTGAAAGTAATACCCATAAGAGTTCATACATTAAACACAAAAAGGAAAATTAAATAGAAGATGCGATATCACAATTTTGTGAAAAAAAAACCAAATGCAATAACTAGAGCACTGCAACATATCATTATATAATACAGTGGAATGTTCTAAACCTCTCTGCATTTATACTTCTTGTGTTCAGGGAAAATAGCTCTTATAGCAGGAAGAGAAATACTACTACCTCTTCACCTATGATTCTGCCGCTGTCCCATAGTAGTGTATGCTATGACATTTCTCATCCTTAGCAGCAGATAGTGCCCCCTCCCCCAATATAGGGGATGCAATACCTGGCATATGACTGACATCCCTAACAGTAGTCTGGACTCATCTGAGGAAAACAGGATGGCTGGGATACAACTACCCTGTTTCCCCGAAAACAAGACATGCTCCGAAAATAAGGCCTAGTGCCTGCTTTCGGAGGATATCGTTATATAAGTCATCCCCGAAAATTGTATTGTAATCACTAGGGGGCGTAATGATGAGGCACGTAAGGGGGGAGCTCCAGGGAGGTGGAGGAGACGCACGCTGTGCCATATTTCCGGGGAAATATTCATCTAAGACAGTGTCTTATTTTCGGGGAAACAGGGTATGCATGTGCTATGTCATAGATAGTGTATTGATCGAACCTGTAAAAGTGCGTCATGTCTGGCCAAACTTTGAACAAAGGTTTGGTTCGGGTACCCGAATTTGTCCTGTACCCAAGCCCCATTGAAGTCAATAGGGACCCGACCTTTGTGACCCAAAAATGGCTGTAAAATAGAGGTAGTAAGCGATAGAGGGCTGCAAAATGGGGGTATTAACAGGGTAAATGTCCTGAAAAATATGGAGAAGGGAAAGTACTTAAAATAATAACATAAAATAAAAAAAAAATAAAGTAAAATATTTTTTAAACACAATGCAGAAGACGATATGAGTAAACACCTGCAGTTACTGTCAATGTAGTAGAAGACTGTATGAGTAAACACTTGCAGTAACTGACACTTCCCTGAAAAGTGCAATTATTTAAATTTACTATCTGTTGCTCACTACATCAGCGACTTCTCCCTACCTACCTGCCTTGAAAAGGACAATTATTATTATTAATATTTTTGTTCTCTGTCCCTGACTGTCCCTCACTGCAGCTACAGCCTCTCCATGTCTAACCTACCTAGCTGTAACAGAACTGGAACACGTGACTTCACCTCTTATTCACTAGGGTCACATGTCCTACCTGGCCATTCGCAGCCCATTAACCACCTTTACTGTTCAGTTAAATGCCGAACCTGAACACAGACTTCTGGCTGAAGTCTGTGTTTGGGTCCAGGGACACAAACCCACGATGTTCGGCATGGACCTGAATAGTGCGGTTCAGGGCTGCTCATCTCAAAGATACTAAAAAAGTTGACTGCAGGAGGAGCCTACATGGTCTATCTAATCTGCTCTTATGTTGCATTTATCTTAGAATAGATGTATGCTTAATGTAATGTTTAAATTATTTTAATGTTGATTATTATTCTTTCGATAAAATATTGTCTGATATTGCTCCTGACCTTTTCTCCATTTGGCTTCAGGTTATTCACATTGTCCAGTCATTACATTTCTTTTTTCCAACACTTCAGTCCTAAATCGTATTTAATTCTTTCACATATTTCCATTATGTTTCCTCCTTCTCTTATATCTTCTCCAATCTTAGCACAGCAGAGAGTATCTCTTAATTACCTTTGGTAAAATTATCTACATCAGCGATTAGAAACTATATAATTTTTCTGCGGGGCACCAGATGAGCGGCTCGCATGAGCCGCTATCTGCGGCTGAACTTGTCAGCGGCGGGGAGAGAGGCAGGGCTATTCCTGTGCTCCCTCCCAGCCGCGAGCCGTTGCAGCGCACAGCTCATCATGTAATGCTTCTGTTCTCCATAGGGAATTGCATTGGGGAAACATGAAAGGACACATGATGTGCATGGCCAAAATCAAAAGTTTTCAGAGCAACACAAAAGTTAAAAAAATGCTTCCAAAAACAATTCCTAACAGCCCAGGGATCCCGTGGCACATGCACCAGCCTGAGAAAAATAGTTAACACAAGTGGCCAAAATAGTTATAACCATCCCAGCCCATTGTATGGGATATGGGCCACACAGTGCAGGGTGAGTGCCTGGTCCTATCTGGCACTGTAGGTAACTCAGAGCCGGCACTCATCCCATCGCCAGCGCTGATGATAGCACTACCTGGCACTATCACAGGCGCTGTGGATTTTTAACTTGATAAATACACCTTTTGCACTGGGACCTGACAGTCACCTGACATTCATCTGGCACTACCTGGCACTACATGCCCTTAATGTTTTTTAAATAAACCTCTTAACTTTCACTCAAAGACAGTTGAAATTCACAACAAACTCCATCTGTAGGGAAGTCAAATAATGACCTGTTGGTCAAGCAGCCAAGACCTTTTCCCCCATCTCCCAGCAACGTAAAGGACCAGGTATGTCTATATTTGCTCTTTTCTTTTTATCAAACGAATAGTCCCATGACACACCTCTTTATAAACACAATTCTTTGTTTATCCATATAAACAAACATTTTGGGGCCCGCAAGACCCCTTTTCTAGGTACTATGGGACTGCTTTCAATGCATATAATTTCACTTTTAATAAATATTTCAACACAAGTATTTTTGAATGTTACCTTTACATTACATACTTTTTCCTTTAAATTGCTATTAGCTGTAGACTGCATTCTACTTTTTTATCCCATGAGTTTTGCAAAGCATATACTGTAAGCACTGTAACGTATGCTTAAGCCGCTTGCTCTTCGATATCAGTGGAACGTATTGTATGATTAGATGTAGTGTTGGAAAATGCATGCCAGGAGGCGAAGGGGAATTCACATGTCTTGCATCTGCCATGCTTTATACACATGCTGAAGGGAATAAAAGAACAGCAAAATACTTTTTCACCCCTGATGGAGAACTTTTATCTTCTAGATTTAATTCCAGGAGAGGCAATAAGAGGTATTTCTGAGAACTTATTAACAATAGTTCTCTCTTAGATTGTAGGAAGCAACAGGAGACTCAGAAAAAAAACATGAAATATGTTTGGAAATAACACAAGAAATATAGTTATGCTCGTGATACTGTACGTAGCGTTTGAAAATGGGAAGTCTTTGAGAAAGATGAGAAATACAAATATATAATGTGTATAGAACATAAAAATACACGATTATAAGAAACATTCCAGTAGTTATTCTCATTTTTTAACCCTTTTTCACTCATATGCAGCCTTGTCATTACTTTTTTCCTTCCAATCTTTATCTTAATTCACTACACACAAGTTAAGAATGTGAGGGCTTGAGACCATCAGCAAATATTTAGAGTGGGTGTAGTTGGACCTTAAAGTGGATCAAAACCCAGCCCTCCACCCGCCCTCCCTCAACAAGTACCTTGGACGATGCTGCTGTGTTTTTCCACCACCAAATCACAGATTGGCTGATCTAAAAACTGGCGTATAATGATCTGCAGCCAGCTGGCCACATCCCCAGCTTTTTTTTGGGCGTGTCTGCTACTGTGCACAGCCTATTTGCATATCTGTGTACACAGCTACAGGGAAGCTGGGGTGCGGCAGACGGTTGATCGCAGTGTTGTGGGAGCTGCCGGTAAAGGTGAGAATAGTAATAGTGAGTATCCTGGCATAGGATGCCCTAAGGGGAGGGTAGATTCCAGAACAGGCTCACAAGAAATTTGGTCCACTTTAAAGTGGACCAATCACTATGATTTAGCCTGGTGATTGGTCCCTGCCCTGGGGACATCCCATTTTTGGATTCCCAGCTGTGTGAAACCCTCTGGACTGCCCACTGCACTCACCTTTCCGCTGTTCCCACTGCTCATGTGCGAGCACTCGTTCGATCAGCACTTTATGCCATGCATACTAATGCATGGCATAAAGTCGTTTTTTTCTGTCGGCATTGGCAATAAAGGCATGGGAGCACGCACAGATGCAGCAATGCTGGGGATGCGCCAGGTAAGATGCTTGTGGGCAATCTGGGGGGTTCACACAGTGGGGCATGCTGAATCGCCCCACTGTGTCAGCTGTCCCCGGAGTTTTTTCGACTCCAGGGCCTGCGTTGGTGGTGACTGGCCCACTTTAAAGGAACACTAATTGGAAAAGAAACACATACACATAAATATGCTGGCTCGCAAGAGTGAGAGTTGTTTATATATAAATACTATATATTTATATAGTAAAAATATTTAGAGGTGCAGATTTTTTTTTACACAGCTACAGCCTTTATTTTATTAAAAAGTTGAATTTTTTGCACCTTGTAAATAGCACTGGCAAAGTTCTGTCGAGTTTGTGCGAAAGATAGTAATCAAATCAATGGCCAATCTTGATGTGTTTGCACAACATACATGTTGATTGCTAGACACAGGCTTTACTGAATGGGATCATAAAAAGAAATGTCTCAAACAGCGTATGGAAACATGAGCAAGCAAATATTTCCTGCAAGTTATCTAGTGCCTAAACATCTCCTTTAAATCTATATGATTTAAGTTTAAAAGGACCAAAACCTATATTGGTCAGCCCTGGAGTCTAAAGCACAACAGGGCTGGACGATTCCCTATACCTGGGCCATACCAAATCAACATGGACCAAAACTTGGGATGATCAGAATCCCGGGTTTCAGCCAGCTTCAAAAATATGGCCTTTGCGTCAAAAATATCTGGAAGATGAAAAATATCTCATGTGAGCTAGAAAGACCTCCTGTAAGCAAGGGTGAACTCACCATAGGGAGAACTGGGAGAATTCCTAGTGGGCCGCACTGCTTTGCGGCAGGGAGGGCTGGGTCGTAAAGCGGACCAAAACCCACTGAACTTGTGTAATACATTTGGCCAAAGCCCCTGCCAATATTCCCCTCTCCTCTAGTAGAACTAGCAATGGATATTTTAACTTTTTGAATCATCAGTCATTGCATCAGTATTACAATGACATCATTGCCATGCAGTGGCAAAAAATGGAGGAGGTGGAGCTTTACAGCTAAAACAGGTGCCATTATCTTGGATTAGTGTGAAGTAGGGGCAGCGAAAACTGGCAAAAGGTACTCTTCATGGGGGGAACAATTCAGGGGATGCTAGTTAAAAATGTGGGTTTTGATCTGCTTTAACTTGAGCCTGATCCAGAATAAACTATCTCCTGCAGGTGCACTGCTGTTTCTAACATCCCCTACACTTCATACCTGCCCCCACTGTACACTCAGCCCATATTCTACCCCCAAAATGCTTAAGGCTCAGCATCATGTTTGTTGTGGCAAAATTATTGGCCACTACAATACTAAAGCTTCAGTATTATCACTTTAGGAGTAAGCACATCTACCCCCTATGACAGACACTTGTTAACTGGCTGGGAAATAAATTTGAAGCAGAGATCAGTGGAGATGTCATTAATTGAGTGTGGGCCATTAAAATCGGTGGCTGATTTTATTCCCAGTTAAGCTTGGAAAGTGTGAAAGTGTTGTGTCCACATGGTGTTAACTATTTACAAGCCATGCTGTGATCACAGCAGTCAGAAATAATTGAATATAATTCATGTTTCAATCTTTGTGTATGATCCATTCTGCACCACCTGTGCTCAATCCAAGCTGCACCCCCTATGTACATATGTGTATGCCAATCTACACCCTCTGTGCATGGCCCAAGCTACATCTAAACTGTCTGTTCTAAATTGTACGTTCTGTGTATGGACCAAGCTGCGATCACTGTAAAAAGGTTTGAGATGCTGTACCTGTGCAAATGCAAAAGGAAACCATGTTGTCAGAAGCACAATAGTACCTCCATCATCATAATTGTTAACATATAGGACTGCCTCTTCTGAAGTCCAAACTATTGCCTCTAACAGAAATTCTAACCTACTAAGATTTTGTGATTGTGGTATGAGTAGTTGTTCCCTTAGCAAATATTATACTGCTTTTTGCCATGAATATTTAATTAATGTTATGCCAATAATGGATTATTGCTTAACATGTATAACATAAGTATAATTCCTTATGAGTTGAGCTTTCATTGTGAAGAGATGCATCAAGACTTGTTAGACAATTAGTGGACTAAAAGCTAATTAGATAAACTAATGCACAGTTTACTCGCCTGTAAAGTCAGACTCTAGTGTCATCTGAGCCTTTCTATAAAAGACAATACTGTACATAAAAAGACTTTGGGATATCAAACTATTCCGAATGGTAAACTATTCATGGGTTCAAAGGGACAAAGCATCTGTTCAATTCGATTAATTCCTTCTCGGAACGGAATGCACAGATGCTCATTGTGGTGCTCAAATCTGCTCTGCTCTGCTAACCTCATCGATTTAATTGCTCGCAGCGGTGAGTCAATCAGTGCTTAATCGGTGCTTCCGTCATTTTGATTGACTGTTGTACGCTGTAACTCAAAGACTCAAAGTTTGCTTATTCTTCCAGGACTACACCAATCCAGGGCTAAACTAGATGTAAGATGCTGCAGCAAGGTAAACTTAGAAGCAGGGTCTATATAGTCCTAGCCATAATTATGAGCCAAATTCCACCCCTAATGCTTATGGGGGGGTAAGGAGAGGACAACCAGCTTCCAATCATTAGAAGACTGCTGAAATCACAAATGGCCCAGATGTAAGATGATGCAGCAAGGTAAACTTAGAAGCAGGGTCTATATAGTCCTAGCCATAATTATGAGCCAAATTCCACTCCTAAACCTTATGGGAGGGGTAACGAGAGGACAACCAGCTTCCAATCATTAGAAGACTGCTGAAATCACAAATGGCCCAGATGTAAGATGATGCAGCAAGGTAAACTTAGAAGCAGGGTCTATATAGTCCTAGCCATAATTATGAACCAAATTCCACTCCTAAACCTTATGGGAGGGGTAACGAGAGGACAACCAGCTTCCAATCATTAGAAGACTGCTGAAATCACAAATGACCCAGATGAAAGATGATGCAGCAAGGTAAACTTAGAAGCAGGGTCTATATAGTCCTAGCCATAATTATGAGCCAAATTCCACCCCTAATGCTTATGGGGGGTAAGGAGAGGACAACCAGCTTCCAATCATTAGAAGACTGCTGAAATCACAAACGGCCCAGATGAAAGATGTTGCAGCAAGGTAAACTTAGAAGCAGGGTCTATATAGTCCTAGCCATAATTATGAGCCAAATTCCACTCCTAAACCTTATGGGAGGGGTAACGAGAGGACAACCAGCTTCCAATCATTAGAAGACTGCTGAAATCACAAATGGCCCAGATGTAAGATGATGCAGCAAGGTAAACTTAGAAGCAGGGTCTATATAGTCCTAGCCATAATTATGAACCAAATTCCACTCCTAAACCTTATGGGAGGGGTAACGAGAGGACAACCAGCTTCCAATCATTAGAAGACTGCTGAAATCACAAATGACCCAGATGAAAGATGATGCAGCAAGGTAAACTTAGAAGCAGGGTCTATATAGTCCTAGCCATAATTATGAGCCAAATTCCACTCCTAAACCTTATGGGAGGGGTAACGAGAGGACAACCAGTTTCCAATCATTAGAAGACTGCTGAAATCACAAATGGCCCAGATGTAAGATGATGCAGCAAGGTAAACTTAGAAGCAGGGTCTATATAGTCCTAGCCATAAATATGAGCCAAATTCCACTCCTAAACCTTATGGGAGGGGTAACGAGAGGACAACCAGCTTCCAATCATTAGAAGACTGCTGAAATCACAAATGGCCCAGATGAAAGATGATGCAGCAAGGTAAACTTAGAAGCAGGGTCTATATAGTCCTAGCCATAATTATGAGCCAAATTCCACCCCTAATGCTTATGGGGGGTAAGGAGAGGACAACCAGCTTCCAATCATTAGAAGACTGCTGAAATCACAAATGGCCCAGATATTAGATGCTGCAGCAAGGTAACCTTAAAAGCAGGGTCTATATAGTTCTAGCCATACTTATGAGCCAACTTCCACCCCTAACCCTTATGGGCGGTAAGGAGAGGACAACCAGCTTCCAATCATTAAAAGACTGCTGAAATCACAAACGGCCCAGAAGCATACAGTAAGTATAAATATAACATCCCAACTTTCATGGGAGGAAGTTCTTAATAAAAGCTAATAATTAGAGATGAGCGAACTATTGAAAAGTTCGATTCGGCCGATTCGCCGAATTTCACAAAGAAATTCGGGTTCGGCCGAATCGAACTTTTACGAAGTTCCCCATCATAAATGCCGGCATGGTGGGAGCGGGCCGGCCGGCCGGCGCCCTCAGATGACAGCTGAGAGCGGCGCCGGCCTCCACACTCCGGACCTGCAGGTAAGTGTTTGCTTTTTTTTGAAATGCCGGCATGGTGGGAGCGGGCCGGCCGGTTCCGCTGACAGCGGAGCCGGCCGGCCCGCTCCCACCATGCCGGCAAAAATGCTTTTTTTTTTTTTTTTTTTTTTTTTAAATGCCGGCATGGTGGGAGCGGGCCGGCCGGCTTTACCGGCCCGCCGGCCGGCTCCCACCATGCCGGCATTTTTTTTTTTTTTTTTAATTTCAGGAAAAATTCGATCGGCACGAACCACAAAATATTCGGGTTCGTGCCGAATCGAATATTTCCTGAAATTCGGAGCGAATTCCGGTTCGTCCGAACCGGTTCGCTCATCTCTACTAATAATGCATTTGAAAACTCTGTAGTACTCTTGTTGGAGAGTGTGTTAACTGTGTGTTGCAACATATATAGCAAGCAGCTTTGTCCCTTTTAGGGGAGAGGCATTGGGACAGGAAGGGGGAAAGGAAGAGACATGAGCAGAGAGACATGTTGCTGTTGAATGTTCATCCTGAGTGGCTGCATTTCATGAAGCTCTTACAACTGGCAACAAAGAATCAGAGCCATGCTGCAGTGAGTACTGACTACTCTTTGCATTGTTGAAACCAGGACATTTGAGACAGACACAGCCACATACAGGCACACTGCTCAGAAGGCTTTATTCTTAACACTATAGCACAGGTTCCTTCGGCAGCACACTGCTGAGGACAATCATTATAAGATGGCTGATCACCTGCACATGTTCCCAAAGTTTGATATATCCGACACTAATAATCTGGCTCACAACTGGAAGAAATGGCTTAGCAGAATTGAGGACTATTTGGAGGCAATGGACATTAAAGATGATAAAAGGAAAGGCTTAATTGCTGCATCATGCTGGCACAGAGGTGTATGACATATTCAGCCAGGGGCGTAGCTAGGGGGAGCAGGGGGGGCATGTGCCCCAGGCGCAGCAGGTCAGGGGGGCAACAATGGGGGGCCTGAGCACAGGTGGGGGGCACTATTTCGAAACTTTGCCCCGGGTGCCAGAAAGCCTAGCTACTCCTCTGTATTCAGCACACTATCTGCTGCAGACACTGACACCTACAGCAGCTGCTCCAAGGCCCTAACAGATTACTTTAACCCTAAACAAAACATCAGATATGAGAGGTAAAAGTTTAGAATCACCAGTCAGCTTCCAGAGGAATCAATGGACACATAAGTCACATGCCTGAGAGAGCTAGCACAAGGAAGTGCTTTAGCTGATGCTGATGATTATAACACAAGTCATTGTATCTTGCACGTCATCCACCATAAGGTGCAAAGCATTACAGCAAGAATACTCTCTGCGTAAACTTCTTATGGTCCGTGCCATAGAAATCTCAGCTCATCAGGCCACTACCAGGGAAAAGGTTGATGATTTACTTAATCTGCAGCATAAATCTACACCAGACAGTCACACACAAATGAAAAGAAAATGATACAGATGTGGAAAGTGTTTTCCGCACACAAACAAGTGTCTAGCGTTAGGCCAGATATGCAGTAAATGTGGAAAAGAGAACCATTTTACAGCTGTGTGTAAATCAGCCATTACTAAGTTACTTTTAAACCCAGCAAGACAAGCTCATGTGAGTCTTACACCAGGCTGCAGAGGAGACATCCTCCACAACATAGGACAAGTTTTCATTACCTCCACAGGTAAATCTGCAGAGTCTTCAAGTGTTAAAATTGTTATATGTGATACTGACATTGCATTTACTATTGATACTGGAACATCATAGACAGTTATACCTATGAGCTATTGGAAATAAAGCCTGTTCTGGAGACTGCTCACACTAAAATCTTTCCTTATAGATCTCAAATCCCACTCCCTACTATGGGAAAATTGAAGCTATTACACTTGCAAATAAAACATTTGAAATCTTTTTACAGATCTTTTATTGCCAGTTAGCTGTGATTGCAGTAAATCAGGGTGGTTAAGAAGACCTACAGACACAGCAATTCTGAGTTAGCCTTAGAACACGCCACAGGAGCCATTGAAAATCATGAAAGATTTTACGATAACATTGTTTTCTTAATCCACTAAATAAGACCCCTTCCTGATTTTCAAAAGGCACCAATGGAATGGGCCCAGTGTTTTTCTATTTGGGCCCATTGCTGGGGTCGAAGGACATAGGTGCCGGTATTCCATTATGACCAGTGGCTGGTTTGCAAACATCAGGATACGAGCCCTTACTATATTGTTATTCTATCATAATGCATAGGTGTCAACAACTGCTTAAATCAGACCTACACCCTCTCTGGCAACTCTGTGCCAGGGACTGTCTTGGTTTACAGGAACTCTAAGTAACCTAACTTGTTCCTCACACCTCAGGAAACAGGACAGGGAATGGCCACACCTCCTCCAATAGAAGTAATGGTTGACTTCAATGGGCAGTTACTTTCTGTCCCACATAAACAGATTTCCTTTTCTGATTTCGGCATCCTAAGGAATTTAAATGTGGGACAACCTAAATCAGAAGGGAACCTAAAGTCATTTTTTACTGGAGGTCTATTTAAGAAGGAGAGAAAAGTATTAAGTCAATTGATTAAAAAAGAAGTCCACTTTTGTGGATTTTTCTTAACACTCCATGGTCAGGCACTGACATAGGGAACTAGAAGAACTGCTATCTTACCACTGCTCCTATGCCACCAATTGTCCTCCTGCAGCCCATGTCTGTGAAGCTGGGAACTGTGCTTCCAGGTTCTGGTTAGTGAATGGGTGTGGCCTAGGTACAGACAGCTCCCAATGAAAACAATAGGCACCTCTGTACACAGAAGTTCATGGTGTACAGAAGTGCCCATAGGAGCAGGCCATACCCAGGCCACAGCATCCTGCCACCTGAAACCTGAAAACGTAGCTGCAAGCTTCACAAACCGGGGCTTCAGGATGACAAATGGCGTGGACTTTTTCTGAAAGAAAATAGCATCGCATAGCATCGAATAGCATCGCATAGCATTATCCAAATTTGAATGTTGTGGCAAGAGAAACTAATCTAAAATTAGCCTATTGTATGGCCCCCACATAATATGCAGCAAGCCATAGGCTCTAGTAATCTCTGAATATAAGGCCGGCTTGAGCTTTAAAGAGGACTACTTCCATTTTGATCTCTTGCTCTTCTACATTTGATTTACTCCCTCTTAGTAAGGTCTATGTCGTCACTGGCAATACATTGATTTTTTTATCATCTGTGTTTAAAGAGGAAGAGGGTTGGGCCGGCTGGTCCTTCTCCAGCCTCATCTGGCATGTCCCACAATGCACAATGTGTTTTTTCAGCTGTGCCATAGTACATCTGCACATCTGTAAGTAGCCCATCATGCTGAAAAATGAGCATATGTATCTATGTAATTTTACAGCGCGGCAAAGCCTTTTTCAACTACCATGCGTCATGCTCTTTTGTCCATATTAATTGCAATTCATCACTAATATTACTTGCTCATGACATATTATTATTTTTTTTAGCAATTGAAAAAAAACATCTGTGTACTAGACTGAGCTAATCATCAGCAAACAATAGGCATAAATGAATCTTTTTCATGAAGTTTAGTTCTATGGAAACAATGCAATGTGATGCAAATTTTGCAAGACAGCAGAAAAAAAAACAAAGCTCATTTGGTTATTACTCTTTTCTTCTCAAATTCTTTTTTTAAAAGTTTGCATTCTTTGTTACATTTTTTTTTTCAACGAGCCCAGTTCATATATAGCAAATGTATTGGCATATGAAATGTTTTTAACAAGTCCAGTTCAAATCTAGCAAATATTGGTATACTACATTTTTGTAACAAGCCCAGTTCATATCTAGCATATGCAATGGCATATGAAAAAAGATCAGGATAGTTAAAAAGTTTATTAGTGTGACCATGTTGAGTACCAATACTTTATTGCTGGAACGATGTTGTCCGCGTCACTTCTGCCCCTACGATCAGCAGTCCAGACATCAGTATTTATGACAGGAGAGGCCGCAGCGAATCCACACCCTGGTGAAGTGGTTGGCGGACCACGAAACTCGTTGGTGAGGAAAGTGGGGAGGACGGAGGCGGGTTAATGCTATTGTTGGTTATTTGCCCATTTCATATATTCGGGTCTGTATTGATGCTATAGATTGGGGCAAACGCTCACTAGCTTGCGCACTGTATAGAGGCACTTTTTCTAATTTAATGTTCAGCACCCTTTTGCACAAAGCACACTGCCCTTTCCCTGCACTTTATAAAAGCACAAGGCTGACTATAGACATTACGATCTTTCTAGAATCATGGTATCTGCTCTGAACAAATTTGAGGATCACTAGTATTTATTACTGCACTAGCACTTTATCTGAGCGTTTGGCCAATCAGGCTGTATCTGAGACCATCTAGAAAAAGCTAAAAATGCACAGGGAGAACCTAGAATGTAAAAGCAGTGCTCTGCCCAAAACTCACATGAGGGGCGCCCATGAACCCAAAATCAATATGCAACAAATACACATACAGACAGACAGGTTCCTCTAGGGCTGGCACTTTAACAAAGAATCCACAATTTGATTATACTCTGCTATTAATTCATGTTTATTGTATCAAAAAACACACATTATTAACACCCTAATTCCCTAAAAAAAATTTTTAAAAAGCTAATTAGCATATTGAATACGGGGGCCCCCCCATTCAGCCACATTCCCTGACACACAATCATCCCTCTCAACCACACTCATATAATTGTCAAGTGGCTGGCCAGCCAACTAAGGTAGATGGATGGGGAAAACCGTGTTTGGAGGAAGGGCAGTCACTGATCCAGCGTCACTGAAGTTAAAGTGCAAATACTTCCAACGCCGATTTTATCCAGCGGCTCTCGTCACACATAGCAACAAATTCATCATTCTGTGCAGTGGTTTCAGCAACTGTAATAGAACACCGACGTATAAAGTGCAAATGCTTTCAAATGCCGGTATTGGCACACGGCTCCTAATCCATATAGCAGCAGTTTGGTTGTTTTCTTATGCAGCAATCTTTCAGCTGTGTTGCAACTGAGCTCCAACAGCGCATACTCGCGGGCAAATTACTGTGCGCACTAAATGACAATCAGTGTATACCGGCGGGAGACGCACAGGTCAGGCCACATGTAGCAAGGCCATTGCACCTGGCACCACTCGACCGCCAAATACCTTCTCAACGGGGAGGGTTTAGCTGCAGCTTGTCTTCGCTGTCCCAAGCACCACGCGTTGCCAACACAGACGCTCCCACATCAAATTCACGTGCAGCCAGTGTGTGTGAGGAGGGAAGCCAGGGGAGGGCGTGGAGGGGCCGGCCGTCCGCCGCCGACGTACGTTTCGCCCCGCCTACCGGGGCTTCGTCAGGGTGACGCAAGCCAATCACAGTCCGCTATTTATCCTCATTGGCACTCGCTCTGTGGGCCGATCTCAGCTACTACATATTTTAACTCTTTCACATCCATCACCAGCTGATCAACATATTCTCGGCACATAAGGATCCTCCGTGCCTGGAACTCTCAAGCGGACCACATACACAACAAATGGCCTGGACAACCACATTCACAGCATAATTCAAGCATTTTCATTGTTGTAGTTGTTGCGAGTGGCTGATCTCTCTCTCGTTTTCTCATACACATCACTTAACATGCGCGTCTCTGCCTCAGTCCTATATCATATTCATAAATGAATCCACATAATAGGCAGGCATATAAGCACACTTACCCATTCCTAGTGATCACACCCATTTCTTAGCCATCTCTTAGCCTATCTCTCTGGCTGAGATACATAGATGATATTTTGGTGGTCTGGAAGGGGACCCCACTTGAATTTGAGGAGTTTGTGAGTCAGTTGAATCAGAATGGTCGTAATATTAGGCTTACTTATAAATATGACCCGAGTAGCATAGAGTTTTTGGATTTACTCATTAAAAAACAAGATGGAAAGTTAATTACCACGACCTTCCGTAAACCAACAGCAGGTAATACCCTGCTCCACTTTTCTAGCCACCACCCCGGCCCCCTTAAGAGGGGTATCCCCCTAGGACAATTTCCTCGGATTCGGAGGAATTGTTCCTCTGACTCTGATTACCAGCGTGAAGCTCGAGATCTTATGGTGAGATTTAGGGATCGAGGGTATCCCCATAAATTGTTGCGTACATGCAGAAAAAAGGCAGGAGAGGTACACCGTGATGAGTTACTGGCAGGTAGAGCCAGGAAAAGGAAAAGGGATAGGATGGTAGATGCCAAAGATGATGGGCAACCAGTGCGGTTGATTACCCAGTTTGGTACGCACTGGGATAAGTTTAAATACATTCTTAACTCTCATTGGCACATTTTACAATTAGACCCCACGTTGGCTAAGTGTGTGGGGCCAAGACCACTTGTCACTGCAAAACGGGCCAACAATTTACGGGACCACCTGGTACATAGTGATCTAGGATCAGGAGGTAGAAATAGGAAACAAGTTGGGATACGACCGGATGGTTGTTTTAAATGCGGGCATTGTGGTGCTTGTAAATATATATTAAAAACTTCAGCATATACAGGTTTGAAGGATGGTTCTCTGAGAAGAATTAAGGGGTTCATTAATTGTGCGTCTATGTTAGTCGTGTATTTACTCACCTGCCCCTGTGGGAAAAAATACGTAGGGAAAACAAAACGTGAACTGAGGACAAGGGTGAGTGAGCATATTCGTGATATAAAGAATGCCAATGAAAAAAGTCCGGTGGCGGAACATTATAAGCAGTACCACAAGAGCGACCCGGCGGGTACCCAGGTGTGTGGTATCTTTAAATTGAGTACCAACGGGAGAAGGGGGTTCTGGGATCAGAGACTGAGACAGCAGGAATCACGTTTTATTTTTGAACTGGGAACCATGATACCTGTTGGCCTTAATACTGATGTGGGCCTAAGTGCTTTCCTGTAGATATTGGCCTGAAGTATGGAAGGGCCATCAGGGTATAGAGGGAAGCTAGATAAGGTGAGGTACAATGACATCCCTGTATAGGTGCCAAGGTAGGAGTACTGTAATTGTGATAAATATAGGTGCAATATGGGGCCGTTGTGATGCATACATGGATGTAATTTGGGGCATCCCTTTATAATAGGGCCCTGGGTGGTTCTCACCTATAGGGTATTATGATTATTTATTTTCACCTATAGGATATTATGACTTTTATTTTCTTACTTTGTTACAAGTTGTTTTGCTTGTTCCTTCTTCCTTCTCTTCGTTTCTCCTCATTCTATTTGGGTATAGTTCTCTGTTTTTCTGTTCTCTGTTTTATTGTATGGCGTTAAGTCCTGTTATCTTTATGGCTAAGAAATGGGTGTGATCACTAGGAATGGGTAAGTGTGCTTATATGCCTGCCTATTATGTGGATTCATTTATGAATATGATATAGGACTGAGGCAGAGACGCGCATGTTAAGTGATGTGTATGAGAAAACGAGAGAGAGATCAGCCACTCGCAACAACTACAACAATGAAAATGCTTGAATTATGCTGTGAATGTGGTTGTCCAGGCCATTTGTTGTGTATGTGGTCCGCTTGAGAGTTCCAGGCACGGAGGATCCTTATGTGCCGAGAATATGTTGATCAGCTGGTGATGGATGTGAAAGAGTTAAAATATGTAGTAGCTGAGATCGGCCCACAGAGCGAGTGCCAATGAGGATAAATAGCGGACTGTGATTGGCTTGCGTCACCCTGACGAAGCCCCGGTAGGCGGGGCGAAACGTACGTCGGCGGCGGACGGCCGGCCCCTCCACGCCCTCCCCTGGCTTCCCTCCTCACACACACTGGCTGCACGTGAATTTGATGTGGGAGCGTCTGTGTTGGCAACGCGTGGTGCTTGGGACAGCGAAGACAAGCTGCAGCTAAACCCTCCCCGTTGAGAAGGTATTTGGCGGTCGAGTGGTGCCAGGTGCAATGGCCTTGCTACATGTGGCCTGACCTGTGCGTCTCCCGCCGGTATACACTGATTGTCATTTAGTGCGCACAGTAATTTGCCCGCGAGTATGCGCTGTTGGAGCTCAGTTGCAACACAGCTGAAAGATTGCTGCATAAGAAAACAACCAAACTGCTGCTATATGGATTAGGAGCCGTGTGCCAATACCGGCATTTGAAAGCATTTGCACTTTATACGTCGGTGTTCTATTACAGTTGCTGAAACCACTGCACAGAATGATGAATTTGTTGCTATGTGTGACGAGAGCCGCTGGATAAAATCGGCGTTGGAAGTATTTGCACTTTAACTTCAGTGACGCTGGATCAGTGACTGCCCTTCCTCCAAACACGGTTTTCCCTATCCATCTACCTTAGTTGGCTGGCCAGCCACTTGACAATTATATGAGTGTGGTTGAGAGGGATGATTGTGTGTCAGGGAATGTGGCTGAATGGGGGGGCCCCCGTATTCAATATGCTAATTAGCTTTTTAAAAATTTTTTTTAGGGAATTAGGGTGTTAATAATGTGTGTTTTTGATACAATAAACATGAATTAATAGCAGAGTATAATCAAATTGTGGATTCTTTGTTAAAGTGCCAGCCCTAGAGGAACCTGTCTGTCTGTATGTGTATTTGTTGTATCTGAGACCATATATTAGGATTTAGGATCAATTATTAATAATAATTTGGATTAATTTAGCCTCGAAGTTCCTCCCCACTAAGCTTTTTTAATTATATGTATGTTATGTGTATGTATGTTTATATGGTTACTTGCATTAGATGTTTTATATTGAATAAATCTATTGAAGTTATTTTTGTGTGGGAAGTTTTGCAGTAGGGTGGCTCTGGAGTCCCATTGCTTAGTGGTGGCTAATGTGATTTTCCCCTAGGTCAGCACCATTGATTACTAAGGCTGTGTATATTTGAGTGTGGTGGTAAAAGTACCAGTAGTTTACTGACCAGAAAGGACATGTTACAATTAAAGGGCATGTCTATGAAAATGTCTCCTGCAAGCTCAGCGCCATATAGCCCCACCTGATAGATCTCCAACACTTTTCTGTGTCAGCTGGAATGCTAACACCATGCTTCCATGTTCATCCCTACTTACAGTCATGAGAGAGAACGATCTCTTGATGATTGAATGAAGGATGCACCATCTCTCAAAACTGTCCAAAACTCAATCCCCCTGTCCAAACTGAGATGCTTAATCCCCAGTGAGGAACAACAGAAGAATAGCTGTGGTTTAGCATGCAGGGGTGCTTGAGAATGAGGATGTTACAGTAGGTTTCATTTACATAATTACATAATGATTACATAATGACCTGCAATCAGAAAGTGAGAGAGGTGTACCACGTCTGCACCCTTGTCCAGTTACCAGAGGTAAAATGAACAGCAGGTAAGTATGAATTTGGGAAATTTCCACACAGGTCTGCAATCTCTTCCCTTATGCCAGGTTCCTGGGTTGTGGCCGCAACCCTGGTCTCCCAACAGCTAAGCACGCTGAGGATGCATCTGCCCCCGCTCCCTACTGTTCAAAACAATGCTTTTGCACTGACTGCGCGAGGTGTGTGGGCTATCTGGAGGGTTTCACACAGTGGGGCATCCTAAATTGTTTTGCCCCAGAAACACGGACAGATACTGAAACCCTGGTGATAGATCCACTTTAAATAGAACCTGCACCTTCCCTTGCAACTTGAAGAAACCTTGATAAAAGGAGCCTGCGTAGCTCTGAAGTGTAAGTTATTTCACAGTTAATATTGAACACTAATACTCAGTATTTAATAACCAATTTTGTAGCAATGAGGCTGGTTTTGTATAGTGTTGGGAAGCAGGGGGTGGGCTGACCATAGGAAGCCCTGAGAGAATTTAAGGGCTGGTTGGGCTTCTGCTTCCTCCACCCTCATTCAAACCCTCTATCCCCTGTCCCTAAAAACCCAGGCTCTGCCCTCATTGCAATGGTCACAGCTTCACAGCTGCGGGGGGCATACCCACCAACTATACACCTTTCCTAGTGGCACCTATATATTTTTTGTGAGTAACTTTAGTTACCTCAGTTACTTAAGTTACCACAAGCCCAACTATTCAACTGTGGCAGAAAGGACATGTACTGGAATATAAAAATGTTTCTGCTTTGTGACAGCTTTATTTACTGATTACCCCACTAAGCAGAAGGGAGGGAACAATATTCTAATCAGGAGGAGAATGAGGAAATCTATAACACTAATTTATGGAGGTAAACCATCTGTCAAATATATAATGTTTTCCACTATGAAAAGCATATGCTGTGAGAATGAACATGAGGAAATTGAAATGACATTCAAATAGTTTAGCAGTTCTGTAAAGTTCACGTAATCCAATATCAACTGGCTCAATGTATATTTAAAGGACACTCACATTAGAAAACTGCACATTAAACACCCATAAAAATTAGAATATATATATATATATATATATATATATATATATATATTATTTGACAAATATACTGTAGTAAAAAAATCCCGTCTATATATTTTACCCACATGACGTTTGAAAAGAGGCAGAAAGTGACAGGCCTCAGCAGCTTGATGAGGTAACTCACATAACTTGTAAACATAAAGTGCTGTGCCTCAAGGTACACAAATAATGTGTCTTGTCTCGTGCATTGCAACTCCCAGTAATTTACTATTTTGTATATATGGCAATGAATAATTATACTAGCCCATGTTACAGGACATAATATTTTGGTATAAGTTTTATTCTGAATGAAGCAGCATTCAAGTGGAGCAAAACCCTCTTGGCTCAGCCCTGGAATCCACAGCAAAAGATTCTAAGGCCGGTCACTAGCCTGCCCCCGGGGGTACCTATGGCAGGATGGCCCGCTGTGTTAAACCCCCGGCTTCACTTTAGCTGAGCTTGCCCCCATGCCTAGCCTTTGGGCCTTGTGGGCCCGCCCAGTGTGAAAACCAAGGATGCGGCCAGCCAGCATTTACACGTCACCCAGCCCTTTTGAGATCAGCCAATCGGTGATTTCTTTAGGTGTCAGCACTAACAGTGCTATGAATCGTGTTGGGACTTTTAAGAGATTGCGCTGCATCATCTTTTGATACATCAGCTGCTGCTGCCTACTCACGGGATCTTTTTATGTCTTATCTCTATTTCAAGCACTCCACTGAGCATGCAATACTTGGATGTAGCATTTATACCTAAAGCTTATTTATACCTATAGGGTGTTAACAAAGTCAGGGCCGGCATCAGCACCCAGCAAGGCAGGCCCACTGACGGGGCCAGACTTTAGGGTGTGCGATGGCGCTGGGAGGGCACTGCCACAGCTAGCGCCCACATCTCCTCGAATGGCAGGTTTCTACACAAAGGGGCATCTCGATTTAGATTCCAGGGGAGGAAGTGCTTGGTTTTGCTCTGCTTTAAAGTTGCCCACCCCAGCTGATTTCCTATGCCTGGAGCATCCCAATCTGTGATACCTTATTCTGTGAAACCCCACTATGCTAACAATTTCACCCCTGAGTTTTGTTCCCTTTTATATAGGCATCTCAATTTAGGATGCCTCTGTTTGTGAAGGAACCCCCCTGGTTTGGCCGTTAACTCAAACTGACGATTTCACAGTGCATTCATCAGTTGGAGGAAAGTAATGAACAAAGAGAGGGGGTCACACACAAGGGCATCCAAAATCAGGAGAATCTAGATTTGTTTACACTCTAGACAAGGTCAGGTTTAAAGGGGTTTGGAGTGCTTCAAAGCAGACCAAAGTTTTAGTCCAAATAGCATGATCCTTAGGGGCATCCAGATTTGAGACGTACCTCGGTGATGTGACGCGACTCTTCACCACAAAGGGGCCCACTGATACCACGCCTGCAAGGGCTCATATAAACCTGGAGCCGGCCCTGAACAAAGTGATATGTCAGACGCAAGCATAAGACTTGATTGTTAAAGAATATGGCAAAAAATAAAGCCAGTGGAATGGCTGCCACACTTGTACAGCTCTGCAACATGTTACTAGGCAGCTACTAGAGAGGTCAAGTGACTCCTACTGTGTTTCAAAAGATAAAAAAGTTGTTTTTGGCTTCTCATTTCTCCTGTATGTCACCAGCGCACGGGATGTAATATCTACATTATACAAAGAAGCAATATTCTTTTATTTCAGACTTTAACCCTTTCGCTGCCAGCCTACCTGCAGCATTTGCCACTCCCTGTTGCCAGACTGAGTTTGACTGTTTCGCGCTACACATGTTCAACTGTCATTTTTGAAAGGATTTCCAGGGATTTCCCAGGAAAATTATATATTGTTTTTTTCAACAGAGTCTGGGCTTTAACATGAAATGTCTTGTTTGTATTTTTTAGGTGTATTCTCAACATTTTTGGGTGAAATGTGTGAAAAAAATTAAAAAAAATATATTTTTTTACAATTTGTCGAGTTTTTTGTAATAAAAAATGTAAGTTTGTCAATAAAATCTTATTGCGTGAGAAACCCCAATTTCTCCCGGTTACAGCGATACCACATATGTATAGGTAGACACCCTTTCCTGCCCAGAAGCCTTTTATAGCTGCTGGATGACAAATGGTTAATTCAAAAAAAAAAATGACATAGGGTCCCCCTTCCCGGGGAGGGAGACCCCATTTTTTTTTGGATTTTTAAGGGTTAAAAACCCTTAAAAATCCAAAAAAAAAAATGACGTGGGGTCCCCCTTACCCAAAGTAACCAGCCCGGGACCAGCTATGGGGGCTTGTAGGCACAGAGTGGGGGGGCCAGCTTTGGTGGCCCCCCCACCCTGCAGCCTACGAGCCCACATAGCCTATGTGGGCCCGGGCTCTTCTGCCCCCCCCTGGCCTTTGGGGAGGCAGGTAATGGGGGTGCGGGGGTTAATGGCAAGCCACCCGCTAGGGCAAGTGACTTGCCACCCCCCCAGCCTTGTGAACTGGTATAAGGGGTCTCATGGACCCCTTACCAGCTCACAAAGGGTTAATGTGAAAAAAAACACCACACAATAATAAAAAGTATTTTATTAGAAAAAAAAAAAATTTTTTTTTACTGTACTTACCTTCGATTGCAAGCTCTTGTCCCTCGCCGCTCAGCTGACAGATGCCGGTGATCGGCATCCAGAGAAGGAGAAGGCAGGAGATCAGAGGATCTCCTGTCACCTCCTTCCAGGGCACCGATCACCGGCATCTGAGAAGCTGAGAAAGCTGAAGCCGGTGATCGGGACCGGGATGACGTCATAAGCCCCGCCCCCAAGGGGGCGGGGCTTAGAGGCAAGATGGCGGCCGCCATCTTGAAGAAGAGAGGAGAGAGCCTCCCAGGCTCTCTCCTGAAGAACGGTAAGTCCTGGGGGGGGATCGGAGGCCCCCCAGGTGAAGAGGAGGGACAGTGGGAGCCAGCGCACACACAGGTAAGTGAATGTCATTTTTATTTTTATTTTTTTTTTACAGTTAGCAGCTGCTGCTGCAGAAGCGGGGGGGGGGCGGCCTATTCCGGGGGCTCTCCTGGAGCCATCCGACCCCCCACGGGGGATCGGATGGCACCAAATTAAAGAGGAGACCCGGCCGGATCCAACAAGGGGTCAGGTGAGTATTTTTGATTTTTATTTTTTAAACTAGAAGCGAGGAAAGTCAAGCACGTAACACCTACGGGCTTGGCACTTAAGGCCCAGCCAAGCCAGCACGTAGGTGTTACGTGCTTGGCACCAAAAGGGTTAACAGAGGCTTGATTGTGAAGCATACAAAAATAAAGCAAAGGTTAATTCATAGGAAAAGACATAATACCAACCGTTGACAAAATAGATGTGCAAAAGTTTTCAGCAAGTTTCAGGAACTTGTTCTAATGACAGATATTAAAATAAGGCAACCATTGCGGGAGGCCTGTCTATCTAGACAGACGGGCTATAATTCTATTGATTCACACAGCGGAGAGCCGCTCCGTGTCTACCATTGAAAATTACAGATGACAATAGCCTGCACTCAGCTGGATTTCATGAACACGTACAATTTTAAACATGGCATGATAGGCCAAATTGCTCATATTTATAAGCATAGAAGTGTATCTTTTTGTGATAGATCAAGTTTTGTTCTAATTTGTCAGTTTTATACAAAAATAAAACGCTACAAATAAAAAATTAAGTCTGCAGGGAAAAACAGTTTAACCAGAGGGTAATAAAATAAGTATTTTGGAAGCATTAAAATGATTGGACTTGCTCTTTATGATGCAGCAGAATGGGACTGCCAATACTCACCTTTTTCCGGGATCCTTCCACCAGCCAAACTAGTAGTTGTACAGTAACGTACAGGGTCACCAGTGAGCCAGATAGGCTGCTCACGGTCACATGGGGCATGTATAATGGTGGCCCCATTCTCCAGTTTACAGGCTTCCGAGGTATCCCAATTTGAGATTCCCTGGGAATTGCCCTCCAAGTCCCCCCCATCCAGTGATGTCATTAGACACTAGGGATGCATTCCACAGAGGTTGCTCTGTGGTATAAAAGTCTTCCTGCCCTGGGGGGTCGGGATTAGCTTGATGGGACAGCAAGGAAGGAGTACGGTAGACATGTGTCCCCTTGCTACAGATGCCGGTGGGATCTGTGCAATAGCAGCTCCTAGGCATCAAGAAGATCTCAGCCCATCAAACTAGGAGGGAGCCCCCTACCCAGCAGACCTGCAGGGAACACAACGCCCAGCAAGGGATAGGTAGAAGAAGAAGTGCCAATGGTAAGTTCCTTTTTTAACTGTGGGTGAACTGATAAAGGGGTCCAAGAGATATATCAGCGCACACATTGTTTGGTAGTCAAAGCTATTGTATATCCTGAATGCCAGCTCCTGGGGCAGATCCGGTCACAAGGCTTCCGAACAGGATTGTCCCCACTATTTTTTAATTATCTGCTACTGATGAGTGTCTCAGGCATAGATAGTCACATGGGGGTCGATTCAGAGCCAGGTGAGAATTCTCACTCTTTTCTTTAAGGCGAGAAAGATTCAGAGCCAGGTGAAATTTTAGCTAGGTAGTCAATGAAAGTCTCCTAAAAAAGGATTGATAATTCTCACCTGGCTCTGAATCGACCCCATGGTGTGCCCCTGCTTCCAACTGATGAAAGAACATAGAAGGCAGCCTGGTGCTGTGATGGAACTGACGTCAGAGCCACAAAGATGTGGCCTGCAGGACTGTGAGGGATCAAAGGGGGGTGAAATAATAGTCCATGGCCACAGAGAAAAGGGTAAAGGTATTACCAGGGGCATATAATAGGGAAAACATTGAACAAGCAGCAAAATAACATGGTATGCAGCAAGGTGATTGACACTCAAACATTAATATACTATGGGGCCATGGAAAATTGGTAGTAGTTCTGAGCTACCCAATAAAGTAGTAACATAGAAAGTTGATGGCAGAAGGAGACCATACGGTCCATCTAGTCTGCCCTTATGTGTATACTGTATGTACTCTTTATCTTAGGATAGATGTGTGCTTATCCCAGTCATTTTAAAATTCAGTGACTGTTGATTTTTCAACTACCTCTGCTGGAAGTTTGTTCCAAGCATCTACTACTCCTTCTGTAAAATAATATTTTCTAACATTGCTCCTGATCTTCCCCCCGACTAGCTTCAGGTTGTGCCCCCTTGTTCTATCATTAGGTTTCTTCTAAAAAACACTTCCCTCCTCAACCTTATTTAATCCTTTCACATATTTAAAGGTCTCAATCATGTCCCCCCTCTCCCTTCTTTCCTCCAGACTGTACAAATTAAGTTCTTTAAGGCTCTCCTGATTTTTAAGTTTAAACCCTTCTACCATTTTTGTTGCCTGTCTGTTCTATTTGAATAATGTCTCCAAAACTGCACACAGTATTCTAGCTGTGGCCTTACCAGGGCTCTATACAGCGGCATCACAACCTCCCTCTTCCTACTGGTGATGCCTCGAGCTATGCAGCTGAGCATCCTGCTTGCTTTTCCCACTGCCTGGCTACACTGTCCACTCATCTTGCAGCTATCAGTAATCAGTACCCCTAAATCTCTCTCCTCCGAGGTCCTGGCTAACACAGTGCTGCCCATACGGTACTCAGAGCAGGGATTCCTTCTACCCAAATGCATGATTTTACATTTAGAGACATTAAACTCTAATTTCCACAGTTTTGACCATTTATCCAGTAAAGCTAAATCATTTTCTATGTTGCAAATACCTCCAGGAATATCCACCCTATTACTCACCTTTGTACCATCAGCAAACTTTTCCTACCAAGCCTTCTCCTATGTCACTTATTAAACTTATTAATTAACTTACTAATTAACTTATTGTCACATATTAAAAAGAATGCGGCCCAGGACAGAACTAGTAGGGGTATAAAACACAAAAAAATTGTCCCAAAGCCAGTGCAAACTTGAGGACACAGGGATATAGTCATATAAAGAGGGGAATAGACACTGTGTGGAGTATGTTTCTGTCTGATAATTGGGCGCAAGTGTCAGACTATTGCTCTCTACACCACCTGCTTTTGGACAGGAGGTCTAGTCAGAGCTCCAGCGTAGCTGCAAAGGTGTGTCCATGCCAGGGCATAAGGTTACTCTGTGACATTCTGGCAAGCTAAATGTTGGCCTGGTGCAGTTACCAAGGTACGCGCTGGAGGAGGATGCTGACAGCGGGAGTTTGTTATCTGGTAAGTGCACAGTGACGCAGCTGGTTTAGTCTAGGGGACTGTAGGTGAGAGTCAAAGCAGGGTATGGAACAGGAAAGCTAGTTGGAGGCAGGAACACCAAGCTTTCTGGAACCAAAACTCTCTCAGGTGACCACAACTTATCTACTCAGGTCGCTAGTCAGGAATTGACAGTATAAATTGAGAAATTAGGCAGGTTGAAGAGAGTTGCTAAGCAGGGTACCTGATGAGGAGAAAGAATCACTTTAAGGAGCCCCATGTACTGGTGAGAAAGATTCACTTAATGGCCCTCTTCCATCCTAAGCAGACATCTAACCAGGGGCTGGGGGTAGCATTGCATGGGGTGGCTCTTCCCCTTGTTCTGAGATATGTCTGTATACCCACCTGGAGGGAATTGTAGGTGCTGTGGTAAATTGTTAGCATTGCCTTTGGAAAGTTTACTTCATCTCACCTAACAGAACCCACCAAGCTCCACCAATGTCGGTATGCAGTGAGATTGTGATCTTTAACCCCCATCCATCAGGACCGTGTATTTCATAGGCCATGTCAATAGCAGAATTTAAAATGCAACGGGATACATTTTTTCAGAGAGAATTACAGCACTACATGTTTAGCAATAGTCTAGGAATAATTTGGGCCAGGAATATGATTCGCCTCCCCCTAGGCATCAGGAAGGAGTTTTGTTCCTTCTGCCAAGCATAATTGTTTATTCTATTGCCTGAAGGCTTTTGTTTGTCTTTGCTTTTTCAAACCAAAAAGTGTAGAGGTTTGAGGGAGGTTAAACTTGAATGACATGTCTTTTCAAGCGGACTAAAGTTTTTTTTTTAACCATCTCTATATTGTGTTATCACAGTGACATTTTGTGCCTGTTTATTTAAGATTATGAATTGTTGTCACTCTAGAATAAAAGAAAAAACTTGTAAGAACATAATAAACGCAATTAACAAGCAAAGTTCAAGAAAACTCCTAGGCCATTAGAATATACACTATGATACCTGCCTTGTTATGTACACTAAGTTTAAGGACCTTTCCATGGTAAATTATAAAAACACCAGAGAAACAATTATAACACAGCCCTTTGCAAAAAAATAATAATTAATGATATAATAATGTAATTATCACCAATAAATAAGGACAATAGTAAATAATTACAAAAAAAAACAGAACAAAAGCAGAAAAAAAAATAATCAGGAATCAATCAAATATTTAGAGTGCCAATAAAATACACACATAAAATAAACCCTACCTGCTAATGTGCCCAAATATATAACCAGTTATCTAAATCAATACCCTAAATAGCCCATACTGAAAAGGTGCAACTGTTCCTGGTAATGAGGAGCATGCCCACAATGCTTCTCCAGGTACCGCACGTTAGCTGATTGGTTAGTAAGGCCAGTCTATGTGTGTAGGTGCCTGTTGCTTCATATGTTGCTTTACTGTTGCTTCATATATTGTAGTAGGAGCAGCTCCTATTGCTGGAGAGAATAAGCAAGCATCTACCTACACCTGCACAAACTGCACAAAAATGTAAATATTCTAATACACTTATATTACTGCTTTATTATTAGTTGCCACTGTACCCACATGAGAATAGGAGCTGCCCCTACTATATGTAGAAACCAACAAACACACATAAACTGGCCTCATTAACCAGTCATAACCGTATAACTTCCACATTACCTTGCTACAAGGTAACTAATGCCCCTCGCTGGCCAAACTATCAATAAGCACTGACTAAATAGTTACCCCATGCTTTTAAAACTATTTTATATAAAAATGCTTTACCACAAACTATGGTCACATGGATATAGAAGAAGATAGAGAAGTTTTATCAAATGCCTCTTTTTTCCATACTAAAGTTATTCACTCAGCATCTCCTGATGAAGCCACCAGCTCAGTGGAAAAACTAAGCAGGCCCCTCTAATGCCCTCTAAATGTTTTCATCTACATATCACTGATCATACATATAAGCCATAGTTTTCATGTTATGTAACATTATACCCAGTATAAATGTGATACCGGCCAATAACTGCAGTTGACAAAATAAATAGACCTATGCAGCCTTGCAGCTTTGGTTCAGGCCCCTTCCTTTATCACCCCCTTAAATAAACCTCCAACAAGTGAAATTAATTGAGGACATTAGGACAAGAGCTTCTGATACTTATTAGACAGGAAATGGTTACAAAACCATCACTAAAAGGTTAGTGCTTAACCAATCCATGGTGAAACAGGTTGTGTACAAACACAGGAAATCCAAGACCATTATTACCCTCCACAATAGTGGTTGAGCAATAATAATAGGTTACTCAACGTAACCTTAAAGCACCAAAAGTTTTTTCTCACCACAATGAACAGCTAAGATTGCAGGGATAAAGGGATAAAGCCACTGCAACCTAAAAAAAAAAACATTGTAGCCAATCTGAAGTTTTTTAAAAAGATAACCTGAACAAAAAGGATATTTAATTAATGTTTTTGCAGATGGATGAAACCAAAAGAGAGATTTTTCGGTTTAAATGAAGTGTTTTATGTTTGGGGCAAGGAACACACAGGATTCAAGCATAAAAACATTATGAAAAACACATTGTTTGTAATATCATGGTTTGGGCCTGTTTCTAGACCAGTACACCTGCCAGCAGAACTAATGTGAGTCACATAACAATGACCATAACCACCCATAATCCACAAGTCATTCCATCAAAGAATGGTTAGATAGAAATAAATGTAAAATCTGTGATAGCCAATGAAACTCCTGACCCTAATTCAATTGAAGTGTGAAAGGTCAAACCACCAAAATAAGTTAAATCTGTTTTGTATTAAAGTGGAATTCCAGTCACCATATAACCCAATATTAAAAGAGGTATGCTCTCTTATAGGTTACCTACGACACCTGGACTAAAAGTAAGTCTGAGCGAAACTGAGTCTAATCAATTACTTATATCATGACTCATCTTTAATACAGACATAAAAATTAATTTACAGATATATACTAAATTTATTGAGAAATGATTGGAATACCACAATAGCCCCTTCAGAATGAGTAAGTGCACTCGCAAAAATAAACAAATATGTAAAAGATGTATGCAAAATCATTACCTGTATATATGTATATATATATATATATATATATATATATATATATATATATATATATATTTTTTTTTTTTTTTTTTTTTCTTTCTATATCACACTTTAGTTCTAAATGGTGTACTGAAGAAGCAATAAAATTGTTAAACGCGTCTACACCAACCCACCACAATATGGGTAGAAACCTCTTGCTACAATATTGAGGACCACTTGCTACAAACTAAGAACTTGCTACCAAACTGATTGCAACAGACAATTGTATTATCAATGAACTGAATACATTTTGTGTTAAGATATTACCTTGCATCAAATTTTGATATATGTACCTAAGATTATAAAAAAATGGGTAAAGCTCTACTACTATATACAATTAAAACAATACCACAAGGTTGGTAACAAAGGACCCAAACTTTCCTTTCTTGACAGTGTCCTCCCTCGTTTTTTCCTCTTCCTGCGCTCCCCCATTGTGGGAACAAAAGGAAAGGGGAAAGGTAGGCAGGACAAGGTCCCCCTCACTTCACCATATAACCCCCCGCCCTGCCACTTTACCCTGAAGCAGGATGAACGCTTATAAAAAAACCCTTACCTTATCCAGGGGCTTGCACCACTCCTCCCGAGCCTGTACGGCCACCGCAGGAAAAGATCCACATCCCCCAGGTCCGCATGTGCTCCCAACACCCATTCGCTTGAATGGGCAGAGCCAGGGAATGCAGCTCTGCACTTTATTTTCAAGATGACTGCACCATTATATTTCCTACTTTCAGAAGTAGTTTTGGGTCAGATATATGCAGAACAATAAACAATTCTGAGGGTTTCACAACCTTTGAAGCCTCTACTTTTTGTGTTTGGACTAATAGCACTATTGTATCTGTTGTGCATTTGGGCTGATAGTACCACCATATCCTATAAGTATTTGGGCTAATAGCACCAATGTATCTTTTGTTCATATGGGCTGATAGCACCACTATATCTTATGTGTGCGTTTGGACTGATAGCAGCACTGAATTCTATGTGCGTTTGGGCTGATAGCACCACTATATTCTATATGTGTTTGGGCTGATAGCACCACTATATCCTATGTGTGCGTTTGGACTGATAGCAGCACTGTATTCTATGTGCGTTTGGGCTGATAGCACCACTGTATTCTATATGTGTTTGGGCTGATAGCACCACTATATCCTATGTGTGCGTTTGGACTGATAGCAGCACTGTATTCTATGTGCGTTTGGGCTGATAGCACCACTATATCCTATGTGTGCGTTTGGACTGATAGCAGCACTGTATTCTATGTGCGTTTGGGCTGATAGCACCACTATATCTTATGTGTGCGTTTGGACTGATAGCAGCACTGAATTCTATGTGTGTTTGGGCTGATAGCACCACTATATTCTATATGTGTTTGGGTTGATAGCACCACTATATCCTATGTGTGCGTTTGGACTGATAGCAGCACTG
Source organism: Gastrophryne carolinensis (assembly GCA_027917425.1). NCBI lineage: Eukaryota > Metazoa > Chordata > Amphibia > Anura > Microhylidae > Gastrophryne > Gastrophryne carolinensis. The sequence continues at coordinate 224,173,470 of CM051234.1, forward strand.
TATTCTATGTGCGTTTGGGCTGATAGCACCACTGTATTCTATATGTGTTTGGGCTGATAGCACCACTATATCCTATGTGTGCGTTTGGACTGATAGCAGCACTGTATTCTATGTGCGTTTGGGCTGATAGCACCACTATATCCTATGTGTGCGTTTGGACTGATAGCAGCACTGTATTCTATGTGCGTTTGGGCTGATAGCACCACTATATCCTATGTGTGCGTTTGGACTGATAGCAGCACTGTATTCTATGTGCGTTTGGGCTGATAGCACCACTGTATTCTATATGTGTTTGGGCTGATAGCACCACTATATCCTATGTGTGCGTTTGGACTGATAGCAGCACTGTATTCTATGTGCATTTGGGCTGATAGCAGCACTGTATTCTATGTGCATTTGGGCTGATAGCACCACTGTATCCTATGTGTTTTTGGGCCAAAGTTCAGAATTTTTATATTTGCTTATACCTCCCACCACAGCCCCCTCCATAGACCACTATTCAGCTACTTCCTTTTCCTCCAATGCAAGGAAAAAGCTAAGGGCCTTATTCATGAAGGAATAGTGCCAGGTAGTGCCTCTACAGCGGCAGGTAGCGGCAGGTAGCGGCAGGTAGCTGCAGGTGAACGCCGGAGATGGCACGCAATTACACATTTATGAAGCTGAATCTGTTGAGCGATAAGAACAATGCCATGTAGCGTCCGATTAATCATTATCCCAGCCTCAGCATACAGCGCCGGCGTTCATCCTTGCAGAGCGCCACGTCTAACCTGTCGTTACCTGGCGCTCTCCCATACATTTCTATGGACAATCCTTAAATCCCTTTCCTGATCCCAAACACAAAACTTCTGACATGTATTCTGGGCAAGAACATTTTTGAAAACTTTTTGGAATAATAATATTTTTATGCAGAATTGTCCTTACAGGTCTGGTACTAAAGTGTTCATGTTACAATTTTATAACAATGTAATTCCATATGTTTTCGCTGTGGCCATGTTTGTGGCTGTTTTTTTGATGAATGTGGTGTGAGTTGGTCGCACTGAGGTGTTGGTACGGTTCGCTCACATACAGCGTAGTATAGGGACTCCCATATCATATTCATCAATGCCGGACAGCAACTAAGGCGCTCTGAAGCAATGATCCATGGCTGAGCACAGCGACTACTAGGGGGCACTCTGAAATCCACTCTACAGACGCTCATCTGTCGCTACCTGGCGTTAGTAATGAATTAGCCTGCCTGCCACTTCAACTCAGAAAGTAAAACAACTAATCAATTTTCACAGTACAATATCATTAAACTGATGATTATGTGAATTTTTTGCCCTTTTAGGAGAAAAAGTATCCGTGGATAGCCTCAATATTGGTTGGCATATATATATATATATATATATATATATATATATATATATATATATATATATATGTAAAAGTCAACCAGACATAATGAAAGTCATTTGATAAACCACACATTAACTATTAAAGTGCACATATCATTTTTACTGCTGGTGTTTTAATGACAGTGACAGGGCAGCTGTATATCCTGAAATATAATTATGCATGTCAAGAACATACCTGAAAATAGTTTTCTTTTATGATCTCAGTCCCAGTTCTTATAGTGAAATAAAGTGACAAAATTGGAAGTGATGCATGTTAAACAGGAAGAAAAGGGTCAGCTATAGCAGTTATTTCCTGTCATTTCTGCTACCTGTCTAAGAAGTCACAACCTGAAAAATGTGCAAAGCAGGGTTTTTCTCTAACAGAGACTCTGTGCATCTGAAAAGCCTTTATTTTATGAGTCCCTGACCCTTTTATGTTTTTAAAGGAAAGATGTCAGGCCCATTTTTAATTCAGTAAAACATTAGAATTTCTGGTTATTTTAAATACTCTTTAAAATGAAAAGTAGAACAGAAAATTGAATGTCTTTCAGATTAGGCTTTATACATTTTGAGCTGTTTCTCAACTTAAACAATTCAGTTTCATATTTTTATTTGTCATAACATTAGTGGCAAACCGGGGGCAAAATCAATCCACCCCTTATCATAGCCTGCATCATACCTGCTGAGCCCCCCACCCCGATTTGCTTCCAGTGATAGAGTGTACTCAAAAGCTAAAGCTAAAGCATTGCAGGGACAGATCATGTACAGCAGTGGATATGGACACTCATGAAGCTTTGGTATGGAAGTTTTAGTATTTTAGGGGCAGATTTTGTGGTGGTGGATATGCTATATGCTCCCCCCTCCAACCATGATGCTCTATAGTCTTGCAGGGGCAGAATATGTGCTAGGGTGTCTTGCCTAGGGGAGTACAGGGGGGCTGAGGGGTAATTAGGGAGGAAGGGATTGGATGCGGCAGTTAAAAAGCAGCAGACTAGATGGCCCCACAGCACTGTGGCCCAGATTTCTCCTGCGTCTCCCTATGGCCAGCCCACCCCTGCATACTAGAAATCTGCTGTGGCATGGAGGCTACGTGCACAGTTAGAGGATTAAACACGTGACAATTCAGCATAAGCAGAAATTAGTAACTGACTAAAGAAACAGTGGTAAAGACCAGGGAAAGGTACAGTACAGAGGCAGCAGAGTTGTAAAAGATTAAAAAAACTTTTATAACTTGTGCTGTTGCTTCTCTCTTGCACTGTACAATATAAAAGGCAGAACCGAGTCTTGCTATAACAATGATACAGGCTGGAAACTCTGCTGTGGCTGCTCCTCCTGCTGTTGCATTGTAACAATGGCCACGTGTTCCTCTGTTAAATTCTAATATTGGTTGCTAAGCTTCCAATGGGCTAGTGTAGGGAGTCTCAACCTGGACCACTCAAGTAATTTGTGGGCCATAATGAGGAGGTCCCGAATTTAGCATTTCATGTTTTGAATAGTATAATGAAGATTTTCTACAACAATCAGGATACTCAATAGGGTCGATTCAAAGAAACATGTAACAGCTTTGATTTTGGTGCCGATCATCCTATTTTTCCCGTACGCTCGTGCGTTCGTATGAACTTGCGAGTGATTCTATAAGCAAATAAGTTTCTATCCTAAAATATACGTCCGTTCGTATGGCAGTTCGGGAATCAGACCTATGTCAGTTTCCATCCTGAATTTTCCGTTTCATTTCTCAGGTTGCAACATTGGTTTTGCCCTTTTTCCTTTTTTGTCTGGACGTAAATCCTTCTGATCTTGCGGCTGCGCACTACAAACTTACCTCATTAAAGTGCATTCTAAATATTTGGTCTTTTATTTTTCTTTATTTCATTCATTTTGTAGTAACCAACCATTAATGAATGCATTTGCATAAGTAAATCTTACTTTATTTAATTTTTAGTTAACTTGCATTTTTTACTTGTGGATTTAATTTTAATATTTTGGCTTCAAATGGTACAACTTAAAATTTTGGGTGTGGTTACCCACACCCTCTACATACAGATTTGCTCTCAAAAATTAAAAAACACCCAGCAACTTCAGCATGTTATGAGCCTAGAAACAGCCAAGATGGCGGCTCAGGTATTCTCGCGCAGCCTGCAAACAGAAAGGGCCTTGTGACTGTGTTGCTCTGCATTCTTTGATTTCTGACCTTTCCGTGCCCCCAGCTCTGCTGTGTCTGTGCAAAATACAGCAGTAACCCACATCCTGCACTTTATCCCGCTCTCCTCTCCTCAGTAAGTGTGATGCATCTGACCAAAGATGTGCTTAAATAATTAAACAAAGCAAAGGTAAACAACTACACCAATAAATGCAATCTAAAAATATTATTCTAGTACATCAATTTAAAAATTAATAACAAAGGACATAAGTTTCTTTAATTAACGCAAATATATTGCAAAATAAAGGTTTACATGCAAAGGACTAATTAAGGTCCACATTAAAATGCTTTTATAAGGCATACATGAATCAGGTATGCATTGCCATACAATTTATGGCCTCGGCCATGCTGATACATGCAGTTCATTGGAGCTCAAGACGCGCAGACTCCTCCACATAGCCAAAAAACCTGTTCAAGAACAGCAATCCGACTGCTAAAAGGTGTCGGCAGTGGCTTTCTTTTAAAACGTATTTAGAGGTTTGAAAACTGTTCTCTGAATCACACCTAAACACATCCAATTATCCTAAGTTTTACGTTTTGATCCTAAGTTTTACGTTTTGATCCTAAAATTTAGGAACGAACTTCAGATGATCGTAAGAGCATATACGCATTCGTACGTAGGCTCGTGCGAGTCGGAAATGGCCAAAAAAACAGGAAAAAATGACTAACACCCACCCAAACTTACGATTCTCGATCCGAAATCAATTAACTTTTGCTCTTTGAATCGAGGGGAATGTTTCCACAAACTCCATTAAATTGATTCTTTACACCAGCACCACCCCATTACCATATTTATATCTAACAATCCTCACATGCTAATAATACACATGCTGATTGCCTTACCTCTCCACATATTTGGGTCCCATATTAATAGCCTATCCCCCCCAGTCTCCTATCGTAACGGTATTCCCAATACTCAACCCATCTAAATGCCTACCAATGTTAAACATATAAATAATGCACACTGTTCTAGCACTGTGCACTGACTATTCATGGGTAGGGCGATCCACTAACCACAAATTTATAGTGAAGTGACATATAGGACAACTGGTTAACTGTGGGGCTGTCACTAGAGAAAAAGATGGCAAACGTACTGACAGAAAAACAACAATTTTATTACAGTATTGACAAAACCCTCTGGCACATGACAAATTGAAGTATCCAAAAGACTTAAAAACAGTGTAATGCTTGAAATAACGTGCCCCCCGCACCCATGCATACCAAATGCCCCCACACTCTCACCACAGCTAACCCTGGCCGGCCAGTAAAAGTCTTCGAGAAGGATGCTCAGCTTATCAAAAAGTGCACCATGACAGAAACCTTCAAGGCTGAGGGCAGTAGGCTGCCTGAAAATAATATGCGGATGCCCGCTAGGCTGTTCAGAAGAGAGCAGAGTGCAGGAGCAAGGGGTTCCAGGCTATATTACACAATCCCCTGGTTCCCAGTGGTCATCCTGCCACATTCGCTCTATCGCTATATAGTACCTGAATCACCGCCGCAGGATTGAATGCCCAAGAGATGCCAGCAAGTTGTAGATCATCCAGGGCCACGAGATAGAGGCTTCTTCCAATACACTGCCTTTTTTTTACACACATTGGTGTCACTGAAGGACAGAGGAGGATAAAAACAGGGAGCCTTCTCGCATGGACTACAAGTCCCAGTAGACTTATCACGCTTTTAGGGGGTTATTCATGGGCATATATAGGGGAACCCAGTTACTCAGTTACTCAAATAATTAGTGGTTGCAGCAGCACTTTTGTAGGCCATTTAGGTGCCGATCCTTTTGCATACATATGCAGTTTATGAGACTTAGCAAATGCAACAGCATGCAGGTGTATTTACAATATGTACAGATGGCCAATAAAATCCCACATGCAAATGCCTATAGCCTCCCAACCACCCACTCTTACATCCTAGACAAACTACACTCCCTCAACTCATCATCCTCACAGTTACACACATCAAACTTTAGTGCAAAAGTATTAAGTACAAACAAGAAAAGTAATGGAGAGAGAAAAGGGAAAATTCTGGCAGGGCTAGAGAGACTATTATGTGTCACATTCCAAAGGGCCAGCAATGCCATCAACACCACCCTCATTCCAGATGGTCAGCAATGCCATCAACACTGCCCTCCCCACATGTAACAATACCAGGGGCAGATATTCTATGCTATCATATAAGGGGACATTCCTATAAGGGGACAATGCCCAAACCAGTTTCAGCAACGGCTGCACAGAGGAGGCGGGGAGAGGGGTGTATATAGAAACAACAAACCAAAAAACATAGGGATACAACCCCACACAAACTGAAAAGAAAGAGAGGGACAGGGAACTTATAAAAGGGGGTAGATGTGACCAACCCGGCCTCACTGTCAAATGAAAAAGGCAAAACACAGGAGACCGAAAAACAAAACCTAAAGTCCCGATGACTTACATATCACGGATACAAATGGTACACCGCCAAACTGGGTAGTGTACACAACCTAACATGCTGTTACAAGAAAGCATTCAAGACCAAATTGGTGTTTAGCTCTAATGGTGACTTAATACCTAATTTAAAGATAAGGTGAGCTTCCCAATGCTACAGTCTTTTATCCCAGTAGCCTCTATGTCCCTATCTTTTAAGTTGGAAAATTCCACAGGTGGTGAGGCTCGCAGAATTACGATGATGGTTATCTCTTAAGTGGTCAGCTATCAGAATCCCATCATTGTTGCTATGAATGTCAAAGACACGCTGACCTACCCGTGTCCTCAATTCTCGCTTGGTCTTACCAACATACTTCTTGCCACGAGGGCAGGTGAGCAGGTACACAGCATATACGGAAGAACAATTCACGAATCATCAAATCTGTTTTGGGGCCCGGCTATTTGGGCCAGAATATGTTGTGTTCGGAAGGTGCTTGTCACCAACCTAGCAGTCTAATTTCAGATCAACAGATCTAAAAATTCCATCTGTTTTTGATCAACTTTAAATGTCAAGCTGATCACAACTATTCTGATTTAATGAGGACACAAATTCACCAAACTCCTGAGCAATGCCCCTCCACACCACCAGCAAATCATCTATGTATCAAAACCAGAGGGCGACCCGTGCCCCAAAGTCAACCTGCCCAAACACCTCCATTCTCTCCACACGACCCAGGTGTAAGCAGGCTAATGACAGTGTATAGGCTGCCCCCATAGCCATCCAATGAATATGGTGGTAATACCTGTTTTTAAAAAAGAAAAGCTCCAAATGTTTCGCCACAAACTCTAACCCAAACTGTAAGCAGTATCACATGGGCCCAGTTCATCTAAGGATTACATGATGACCTCAAGGACGACCATATGGGGAATGGAGGTATACAGGCTTTTGACATCAATGCTTGCTAGGAGCCTCCTTCTCCATTCGAAAGACCATCAATTTGCGAAGCACATCACTGCTATCCAAACCAAAGGAGGGTAAACATACAGTTTTGTGAGTACTCACCTTTAAAACGGGCATTATGAGTGTGCCATACACTCCACTTCGATCTTCATGACATGTGGGTAATCTCCAGTAGAGGGCAAACTTCTGCAGAGATGAATATGCAAAAAAGAAAGCCCCTCCCGGTCCATATATACCTGGGACCTCCCACCAATTTCCCAGTGTAAAAAAGCAGTAAGGGGACCAGGAAGAACCAATTATAACCTTAACAATCAAAACCAATGGTTCACCATATAAAAGCCCCAGAATACCTGAAAAAAAGGGATGGGGCGAAGTGGAGTGTATGGCACGCTCATAATACCCGTTTTAAAGGTGAGTACTCACAAAACGGTATTATTCTAAGTGTGCCATACACTCCACTTCGATCTTCATGACATGTGGGACATCCAATAGCAGTGTCCGTCATGGGTGGGAACCAGAAACAGTAAAGAATGTACCCACTCAAACCACTGCAGCCTGCAGAACCTTGCGGCCAAAAACAGCATCCGCTGAAGCCCGCACATCAACCTTGTAAAACTTGGAAAAAGTATGAACGGAAGACCAAGTGGCAGCCTTACAAACTTTAGAAAGAGTAAAGCCTTACAAACTTGTTCAACAGAAGCCTGGTGCTGAAAAGCCCAGGACGCACCAACCGTACGAGTAGAGTGCGCAGTGACCCAAAAAGGGGGAGTCCTCCCCTTAGCAGAATAGGCCCCAACAATGGCCTGACGAATCCATTTGCTAATCGTAGACTTAGCAGGCGCCAAACCTTTCCTGGGCCTGCAGGGCACCACGAAAAAAGCGTCCGTCTTGCGGAAGGAAGAAGTAGTCACCAAATAGTACATCACACAGCGAACAACATCCAAATTGTGCAGAACCCTCTCCTTGTCATTGTTAGGCTTAGGACACAAGGAAGGGAGAACAATATCCTGATTGAGGTGGAAAGCAGACACCACCTTAGGAAGGAAATCCAGCTTAAAACAAAAAACCACCTTATCCTGGTGTCTCTCAAAGTAAGGGGCCTGAAAATCGACAGAGCCGCCAACTCAGAGACACGCCGAACAGAGGTAATAGCCACCAAGAAAGCAACCTTCTGAGTGAGAACCGAAAAAGCAATCCTGTAGTGGCTCAAAAGGAGGACCCTGGAGAGCTGAAAGAACCAAATTCAAATCCCAAACAGGAACCACAGCCTTCCGAGGGGGCCGCACATGCGCGCCCCCTTGGAAAAAGGTCTTAACCAGCGGGTGTAAGGCAAAAGACCTCTGGAAGAAAACCGACAGAGCAGAAACCTGTTCTTTCAAAGTACTAAGCTGGAACCCAAGATCCAGATTATGCTGAAGAAACTCCAAAATCCTGGGAATCGAAAACACCCTGCAAGGCAAGGCCCTAGCCTCACACCAATCAATATAGGACCTCCAAGTCCTATAGTAAATGCCAGAAGAGGACCGCTTCCTAGCCCTAATCAAGGTCTGAACAACAGCCTCAGACAAACCTTCCTCTTTCAAAATGAAGGTTTCAGCAGCCAAGCCGTCAAAGCCAGCATTTGTAAATTGGGGTAAAGTAGTTGACCCTGAGATAGCAGATCCGGCAACAAGGGAAGCCGGTACTGATCTACGGCCATCCTTACAACGTCTGCGTACCAAACCCTTCTTGGCCACCTTGGAGCCACCAGAATCGCTGGTGCCCCTTCTAGAACCAGTTTGCGAACTACCTTGCCCAGCATGGAGACGGGCGGAAACAGGTACAGAAAACCCAGCTCCTTCCAAGCAAGGGACAAGGCATCCACTGCCAGAGATAGAGGATCCTGAGAAATAGACACAAAGACCCGAAGTTTGTGATTGTGCCTCGAGGCAAAGAGATCCACCTCCGGAGTCCCCCACTTGCGGCAAAGATCCAGAAAAACCTCGGGGTTGAGAGACCACTCTCCTTGGCGAGAGGATCCCCTGCTCAGGGAATCCGCCTCCGTGTTCTCCACTCCCGGAATGTAGACTGCCGAAATGCAAGGAACATTGCTCTCCGCCCAGTGCAGGATCAGAGAGACTTCCCTGAGGGCACTCCTGCTGCGAGTCCCTCCTTGGTGATTGATGTATGCTACCGCCGTTCGGTTGTCTGAACGAACCTGAACCAGTAGACCCTGTAAATGTGAGGTCAGCCGAGCTAGAACCAGTCAGATGGCTCTGAGCTCCAAGACATTGATGGGGGTGTGAGCCTCCTGAGGACCCCACACCCCGCTGAACTGATGACTTTTCCAATAACCTCCCCAGCCCGACAGGCTGGCATCCGTGGTAACCGTCTCCCAACAAGGGACCAGAAAGGATCTGCCCTTCAACAGGTTGCTCGATTCCAGCCACCACCGAAGGGACTGCCGAACCCTGGGAGACATCCTGAAAGGTTGATCCAATGACTGCGGACACCTGTCCCAATGCGTCAATAGGTGAAGTTGAAGAGATCTCATGTGAAACTCTGCAAACGGTACCTCCTCGAAGGAGGATACCATCAAGCCCACCGGTTTCATCCCCTGTCGGATAGAGGGACAAGGATTGGCCAGAAGAAGGCGGATCAGACCCTGAATCCCCTGCACCTTGGTCTGGGGCAGAAACACTCTGGCCAGAATGGTATCCAGATTCATGCCCAGAAATGAAATCACACGAGACGGAGAGAGAGAAGACTTGGGGTGGTTGATCACCCACCCGAACCTCTCCAGGGTCGACACCACCTGGTGGGTATCCAGCTCCGCCTGACGGAGGGAAGAAGCTGAGATCAACAGGTCGTCCAGATAAGGCACAATGTGAATGCCCTGAGCTCTGAGCAGAGCCATTATTCCCGCCAAGACATTGGTGAAGACCCTCGCCGCCGAGGTCAGTCCGAAGGGAAGGGCTACAAACTGAAAATGTTGATCCTCCACCGCAAACCGGAGGAATCTCTGATGTGCCTGAAAAATCAGAACATGCAGATACGAATCCTTGATGTCTATGGATGTCACAAAATCCCCTTGGCGAAGGGAATTGATAGCCGAGCGCAGAGTCTCCATGCGGAACCTTTTGGCTATGATAAACCTGTTGAGAACCTTGAGATCTAGAATGGGTCTCACCGAACCCTCCTTTTTGGGAACCGTGAAAAGGTTGGAGTAGTAACCCCTGCCTCTCTCCGACGGAGGCACCGGGCATATAACCCCCATGTCCAGAAGGTTTTTCACTGCTAACAGGAGCCCCTGTGCAGCCTGAGGGTCCGAGGGCACCCGAGACCTTAAGAATCTTGGGGGCGGCCAGTACTCGAACTCCAGTTTGTACCCGGAGGAGACCACTTCCAAGATCCAATTGTCTGTGACCTCCTGGGCCCAGACCTGGAAGAAGAGCCGCAGCCGTCCCCCCAACCTTGCGGGTGAGGGCGCCCCTTCATTGCTGAGCCGCTTTAACGGCAGGCTTGGGCTTTGAACCCCAGGCAGCCGCGGGACGTGCCTGACCTCTGCCTCTGTTCCAGGACAAGCCCCTGACACCTGAGAAGGCCAAACCCCTAGCCACTCTGGCCCCTCGAAAGGAAGGAGTGAACGAAAGGGTCGGTGCTGTTTCTTCCGCTGAGGTAACTTACCTCCTTTAGCAACAGCATCCAATTTATCTCCAAACAGCCGCGTACCCAAGAAGGGAAGAGCTGTGAGCGACTTGGCCCCAACGTCCGCCGTCCACTGGCGGAGCCAGACCGATCTGCGCATAGCCACCAGTAAGGCTGAAGTCCTACTACACACGACAATAGAATCTTCCATAGCAGCCAAGAAAAAATCCATGAACAATTCACATCTCTTAAGGGTTGCGAACTCAGTGCAAGCTGGATCAAACTGAGCGTCATTCAGCCAGCCCCTGATAAGAGACCTGGTAGCAAGCGACACCAGGGCAGATGCACAAACAGGCCGCAGGGCCGAGCCCACGCTGGCAAATGCGTGGCATGCCATCTGATCAAGGCGCTTATCCTCGCCATTCTTTAGGGAAGTTGCGTCAGGGGTGTTTAGCACAGAAGAGTTGGTCAAACCTAAAACTGCCGCATCGACCTCGGGAGGAGAAGACCAGCGCTTAACCGCCTCCACCGGGAAAGTATACTTCTTATTCCATCCCTGAGGAACACCAGGAAGCCGACTGGGCCACTCCCATTCTCTAAGAATCAACGCATTGAAGTGACCCTGGGTAGGGAATTCCAGACGGGGTTTGCGAACCCCCAAAAATTCCCCCTTCTTGAGAGGGGGCGCCTCAGGCGGTTCAATATCCAACACCTCCAATAGATGTGACAAAACAGTGGCCGTATCTACGGCATCCCCCAGCGCCTGCCCGACATCGGCATCCCCAGACTGAACATAGTCAGCCTCTGTTTCCTCATACAATTCCCCCTCCTCTAATGGGGAATAATCTGACAAATCAACTGAATCGTCGTCAACATCCCACAAGGGCTGGGCCGACGACAAATGTCTCTTCTTAGCCTGGGCCTTCTTGCCCACCGTGCTAGCAATAAATTTCTCGATGCTGGCCAACCTAGCCCAAACATCAGAGTGCGACTCCCCGCTGGCACCAATGTCACTTGAGGTACGGATAAGGCGGGGAGGGGAACGCGATGAAGAGGGAGGAGCTGACCCAGAAGGCTGGGTACCAGACTGCCGCGTTATGGCCTTTTGTGCGCATGGTATACAGATCAGCACATTCTCCCCTGTAAGGGATACCCCACACCCCACACATGGCCCGGATTGTCCCAAAGGGAGCCCGAGCCCAGTATCCTGCGGAGCCTCCATATGGTGATTTTTGTGGTCAGTCGCAAGACCGCAGGGAATTTACGCCTAAGCAACCCGGGATGCCCCTTAAAAGTCCCGGTGGGAGGATTTGAGGTGATCAATTTTACACTAGGGACCCCAGGACCAGGAGGAACCCCTTAATATGCACAAATACAATGCAATCTGTAACACACAAACAGGCATCATAAGTGCAATCCCCTATATATATATGGCAATAACACATACATAATTATATATATAAATATATATCTATATATCCCAGCTCCAGACATGCGATAACCAAAAACAAATAGACACACACACATGCCCGCAAATCAGTGGCGGCCCCCCGCTAGAGAGGGGCCCCCACATAAGCTAAGGAAGTGGCCATCCGGCCCTTACCACCAGGAGCGCAGCTCAGCAAACCAAAATAGCCCCCGAGAAGAAAAACAGGAAGAGAAGGGGGAGGGCGGGCCAGCGCAAAACACGCGTTCACCAGGCCACGCCCCCCTCCCAGCAACGCGGATCCCAAAGATTGAGCCACAGAATCGCGCCAAAGAAGGGGAACACAGCCTGAGGGGGAGAAGCTCCCGAGGCTAAATCAAAGGCACCAGATATGGTTTCAGAAGTGAAAACATCCTGTCAGTCAACACACACACACACACACAGTGAAACTCACACACCCACACACACAGGGGCATAGGAGAACGAAACCGAAATAATGGCCAGGCAACCCCCCCCCCCCTGGAGGGGAGTAAGGGACCCAGAAGGGGGGGAACCCTGCCAGAATCTGGCCATAAGCATAGAGGGACGGGGCATCCCACACCAGGATCACCAAAACCTGGGTAACCACCTACCCCATAGTGAGGTCTCACGGTGGAGCAATGCTCCTTCCGCACCCATAGGATGCTGCCTACCTTCACCAGGACCCGCAGCCTAAGCTGGGAGGCTCAAATAGGGGCAATTTAGAAAGGGTCCTGGCAGCAATAGGGACAATAAACGGCCGGGCGCGGGCCCGGCTTACCTGTAAGTAAAGAAGTCTTCATCTTCTGTCTTGTCGCCTTCCCTGCAAAGAAGGAACTGGGAAATTGGTGGGAGGTCCCAGGTATATATGGACTGGGAGGGGCTTTCTTTTTTGCATATTCATCTCTGCAGAAGTTCACCCTCTACTGGAGATTACCCACATGTCATGAAGATCTAAGTGGAGTGTATGGCACACTTAGAATATTTTAACCAATGGCTTAAGGTTCTCATTAACAAAATGAATCTTAGGAATGGTGTACTGGAATATTATAGTCCTCCACTTTGAGAAACTCCAATACTTTTGGGGTTATCAATATTTCTTCCCTCATCCAATCAAGTTTGCCTTTCAGTGAAGCTCCAACTTTAGGAAACGTGGAAAATTCAACCCTCTTAGGTGAGGCATTAAATCAGGTATTTCATCTACTGGTAACATTATGGGCCATGGCATTGACCTCTGTACTGTCTAACGTATCAGTTGTATCACTGTACATTGCCCTAAAGAGAACTTTTCTCATGAATAGGGACATAGCTTTGAAGAGAGTGAATTCACCACCTTCTGCACATGGGGAGAAGGACAGACCCTTAGATAATACCGATCTATGATGTTCTGTTGGCCTAAGATCTGATAAATTAATTACATTTAAGGATGCCCCTATTTCAACTCCCTCCATCAAGTGGATGCCTGTCCCTTCGTTTTTCTTATCCCTCACTCTGGTCTTCACTCAGACTGCTACACTGACTCGTCTTTTTCTGCTGGGGTCTAAAAAAGACACTTTGGGGTGAGGTGAGTTGGGTGAGGTTTCCTATCATCTGATACCTCCTTCTCAAAACCAGACAGATCACTATATAAGACCTTCCAGGGCCTCTGGCATAGATTACATCTACTCCTTGATTTCTTTTTTAATTTCCAGGAACACTTTCCTGGTCTCAAATTCTATTATATACCTGCACTACTTTTTCAGTTTCATTTCTTTCACTGATTTTTGCACATGCTCTACCTCTGTCTTCACTAAGTCATTCAACTTCTGAAGATCAGTCACATCACTAAATTCATCTAATTTTTCACAACTGCTTTCATTCAGCTCAGCTAGCTGTATTCTTTCCTCCTCAATGATCAAATTCATGATATATATTCTATGGTTAATGTACTCATCCTGCCACTTATGCATGAACCGATCAGAGAGCAAAAGCTCTGCAGGAACAATCTGCTCCCTTAATCCTTATGGGATAGTCTTATGCTGAATATAATTTTCAATAGTGCATATATCTCAATGATGCTTAAACAGCTTAATAACCAATGATTTCTGTTTTTTAAAAACAGATTAAATCTCTTCACCCTGTCCGGGAGCACCAATGGTATCTGGATCATTAAACGCTGCCTGTATATCTAACAAACATCCTTTGTCCAACTTAAAGGCCATAACCCTAAGCATCAAAGACAAAAACAAACCACTTATCGGATACTGATCTTTTCTAATTTAATGTGGCGACACTTCACATTGTGGCGGTCAAAACACAAAATTCTTGTTATAATCATGGATCATTAATGGGAGGTAACTGTATCTCAAAATTATCAAGCCAATAAATAGTTAAAAGATGGGAGATCACACTGTTTAAACACTGCCCTAGTCATGAGTAGGTGACCCACTAATCACAAATGCTTAGTGAAGTGACAGATAGGACTGGTTAACTGTGGTGATGGCACTAGTGAAAAAGATGGCAAACATTTTGGCAGACAAACAATTTTCCTTTTTATTAGAGATAACCATCATAGTCTTTGAATTAGGAACAATGGCACAATTGGAGCTAAACAGCGATTTGGGCTTGAATTCTTTCTTGTAATGGCATGTTAGGTTGTGTACACTACCCAGTTTGGTGGTGTACTGTTGGTATCTGTGATATGTAAGCCAGCAGGCCTTTTGGTTTTGTTTTTTTCCTATTAAGTGTTGACCCTCTGTAGCCGGTCTCCTAAGTTAGTTTTGGTCGGGTTGGTCACCTATACCCCCCCCCCCTTTCTATAAGTTCTCTGTCCCTCTCTTTCTTTTCAGTTTGTATAGGGTTGTACCCCTATGTTTTTTGGAATTTGTTGTTTCTCTATACACCCCTATCCCTTTCTCCTCTCTGCAGCAGTTCCTGGAACTGATTTAGTAATTGTTCCCTTATAGGAGTGTGGCTTTTTTGGTGCTCCATATGATAGCTTAGAATAACTGTCCCGGGTATTGCTGTGTGTGGGGAGGGCAGTGTTGATGACATTGCTGACCCTCTGTATTGAGTGTGATGTTGATGGCAGTGCGGGCCCTCTGGAATGTGACACAAAACACAGTTTTGGAGTCAACTGGGCAGGCAGCTCAAGCAGACCATGTGCCAGAATTCATGCAATCCCTTTCTAACAATCCCCTTCCTAGGTGCTTGCTTCCCATGTCGTCCCAACCCATTGTTTCCCAGGTCCATGCTCTGACACCTCTTCTAGGCATCATGGCTGTAGTTGTCCTACCCATCCCTGTCACATTATCTTTCCAACATTACAATGGCTTTACCCTCTCTTTAAGATTGTCCACATCAACCCCTGCCCACGATCTGCCCCAGCAGTGCTATAGCCTCAGCTGACAAGTGCACTCTTGCCCTGCTGAGAAGCACATTTAGGAGGCAGGGCTCCTTTGCTAATGAGGTGGTTAAGGACAGTAAATTCCCCAGCTGATTTTGACCCTAGTGGGCCCCTGGGGGTGGCTCATCATAACTATATCATTGTCAAAAGGGTTGATTCAGCTCCAGGTAATACAACTCTACTACAGTACATTTAGTTAGAGAAAACTTTCATTCAATTTCATTGTCTACCTTGAAAGTGATTCAGCAACCAGATGTAAATTTGCACCAGGTGCTGAATCAGCCCCAAGGTAGACATTAATAGTGAAAGGCAGTTTTCTTTAATTAAATGTAGTAGAGATTTCTCACCTGGTGCTGAAATAACCCCAAAGTGTATAGTCAAAATCTATAGTTTCTCCTTTCTTTCTGAAATTATACTTTTTAAATTACAGAAGTAAACTTTTGCCAGCTAATGTTATTCATTGCATGCAAGTAGAGAGGTTACAGCCACGTTAATGCTGCGGCATGCAGTAAAATCCTATTGAGTTTAAATCTTGTATTATTAACTGATGCTGTCAGTAATAAAAGGAAAAGATTCTTAGACTTCTGAAACATCATTACAGTTTCCATTTTGCCGAGTATTGAGAAGCCCATTTTCTTTTTACTCTCTGTTATGTCAAAATGATTTACAGGATGTGCCAACAAAGATAAACATAACAGAGTATATTATTACATATCAGATCTGTAAATGACATCTCATTGTGATGACTCGGCGACGAGCTGCAAGAAAACCACAAACATATTGGCAACATTCGATTGTGGCTTTACATCTTAAATATGTGTCTGTGATGTTTAATAACACAAATGATGTAAAAATGATTCCTTGTATATTTGCTTGGGCTGTGTTGTCTCTAGACAGGGTATTATGGAAGCTCTAAAATCAAAGGTCCAATGCCAATTTCTGCTGCTAGATTGACAGTTACTGATGATCATTATTAGTCTAGGTGGGGTCTAGGTGCTCCATAACCCATTTGGCTGGATGTCCCTCAGTATGTGGCATGAATACTACATACTAGTCTCTGGGAGGGGAAATCCAACCAAACGATTTGCTCATTTTTCCTATTGTATACTTAGTACATTTAAGATCCCTCTCACCCTAGTTCTACTTTCCCCAGGCACCAGGCATAAGGACTTGTAACCCAGTGTGATGCCCAACGGGACACCTGCCTTCTGTAAGCTGACAACCCCCAATCTCTGCTGCTGCTTCCGCCTATAGATGAGCCCCCACTCGCCAGGATGCGTGATATGCTTCGCCAGACACAGGACTTAAAAGGAGCAAAGGATGTCTCACGGTGTATACGGTGAAGGCCAATGAACCACAAGGGGTATCCCAAAGCCAAGGTCATACACAGGTTGTCAGTCCGAAGGTGCATCTACTCACAAGGATAAGGCAGAAGAATGGTCAGAATCTAGCTGAGGGTCAAGCCGAGTAATCAGAGGTACGCAGTATCCAAAGGGTCAGTCAGGCTGTCCTGCCCCTGAGACCCACAGGTGTGAACTAACAACTAGACAGAGCGGCATCTGCTGTGAGCTGCTCTGCCAAACAGCAGGACGTGCGCACAGGTACGACTGCAGGGGAGCAAGGGAGGCAGGCAGGGCGGTTCGCCGCGCTCTTTGACTTCTGGGAGCGGCAAACGTGCCCTGCTCCAGACAGCCGGGGAATGCTGCGCTGCTGGCAGATGCTCGTCGCGGGTCCCTGAGGCAGGTACGTTCCTTACACCCAGTACTTGGATCCTGAATGGTGGGCCTTCATCCCTGCAAGAGTACCTTCCCATACAATATGTCCTTCAGCACAGGACCAAAGCTCTTTCAAGGCTCTATACAAGCACTTGTCCTGTGGGGGGAGGCATATACTGTATATATACTGTTATACTGTATATATATATATATATATATATATATATATATATATATATATATACAGAGCAATCTTGCGCAGAACCCTGCCCAGCAGGGGAATTGGGGGGAAGACATGCAGGAACTGAAAGTCCTTCCATGACATTGCTAGCGCATCCGAGGTCAGGGCCAGAGGATCCCTGGACAGAGAGACAAAAGCTGGAAGCTTGTGATTGTGGCGGGACGCAAACAGATCCACATCTGGTTGGCCCCAACGGTGACACAGAGATTGAAACACCCTGCTGCATAGGGACCATTCTCCCTGGCGAGAGGTCCCCCTGCTCAGAGAGTCCGCCAGGTGATTTTCCACCACCCCCGGGATGTACACAGCTGAAATGCAGGGGACATTGGCCTCGCCCAAGTCAGGATCAGAGACGCTTCCTGGAGGGCCCCCTTGCTCCGGGTCCCTCCCTGATGATTGATGTAGGCAACTGCCGTCTGGTTGTCCGAGCGCACCTGAACAGGCAGGCCCTGAAGATGAGTAGTCAAGCGAGCCAGAACTAACCTGATCGCTCGCAGCTCCAATACATTGATAGGTGTGTGGGCCTCCTGAGGGCCCCACCTCCCCTGGAACCGCAGGGACTTCCAGAAACCCCCCCAACCTGACAGACTGGCATCTGTGGTGACCGTCTCCCAGGAAGGGGCAAGAAAGGATCTGCCCCCCAACAGGTTCCTGGAGTCCATCCACCACAAGAGGGACCTCCTGACCAGGGGGGAGAGCACACAGACCCTGTCCAGGGACGCTGGGTCCTTGTCCCATACAGACAATAGGTGAAGTTGCAGAGGCCTCAAGTGGAACTGAGCATAAGGGACCGCTTCGAAGCACGCCACCATCAGGCCCACCAGCTGCATCCCCTGCCTGATGGAGGGATGGGGACAAGCTAGGAGGGATTGAGCCTGTGCAATCAGACTGTCCACCTTCTGCTGAGGAAGGAAGATCCTTGCCTGAACTGTATCCAGAATCATTCCTAGGAATGGAGTTACCAATGAAGAGGACTTGGGGTGGTTGATCACCCATCCAAATGACTCCAGAGTGGACACCACCAGCTGAGTATCCAACTCTGCCTGATGTAGAGACTGGAAAGTGATGAGGATGTCATCCAGATAGGGAAGCACGCGGACGCCCTGACATCTGAGCAGAGACATCACGCCAGCCAGCACCTTGGTGAACACCCTGGGAGATGAAGTGAGGCCGAAGGGCAAGGCCACAAATTGGTAGTGTTGATCCATCAGAGCGAACCTGAGGAACCTTTGATGACCTGGGAACACAGGAATATGAAGGTAAGCATCTTTGATGTCCACAGAAGTCATGAAATCCCCTTGGCGCAGGGAACTGATGGCAGAGCGCAGAGTCTCCATGCGAAAGCGCCTGCCCCTGACAAACTTGTTGAGAAGTCCAGGATGGGCCTGACAGAACCATCCTTTTTGGGTACTGTGAATAGGTTGGAATAAAAGCCCTTGCCCTTTTCTCTTAAAGGGACCTGGCAGATGACCCCCAGCTCCAGGAGGCCTTGCACTGCTTGCACTAGCTCCTGAGCTGACACAGGGTCCTGAGGAATCCGGGATCTGATGAATCTTGGAGGGGGATAGGCAGCAAACTCCAACTTGTAACCGGAGGACACTACCTCCTGAATCCACCGGTCTGAGACATGAAGCCTCCAGACGTGAGCGAAGTGCTGCAGCCGTCCCCCCACCCGGATGGGTGAGGGCGCCCCATCATGCCTGAGGGGGCTTGGGAGAGGATTTAGCTTCGGGACCCCAGGAGGAGCCAGGACGTCCACGTCCTCTGCCTCTACCCCAGAATTCTCCCCAGGCCCCAGGGAAGGAAAGAGACCTGTCTTGCACCACGGTAAGGGGAGGAGAAGGAACACTGACCCCGAAAGGGCCGAGGTTGCCACCTGCACTGGGGTAACCTGCCTCCCTTAGCAAAAAGGTCCAGGCGGTCTCCAAACAGATGCAGTCCTTTAAAGGGAAAATCAGTGAGGGCCTTCTTGGCAGCGTTGTCAGCAGCCCACTGGCGCAGCGAAACCGAGCGGCGTATAGCCACCACGAGGGCAGAAGTTCTGGCACACATTCTGATGGTGTCATCCAATGCTAATAGTACAAAGTTTACCAAAACATCACAACTGGAGAGTGCATTAAACACCTCACAAGGCAATTCATCAGGGGCACTATCAAGCAAATTTCTGATAAGGGTTCTAGTGGCCACAGCAGTAATGGCAGAGGCACAGACCAGGCGCAGCGCCGTCCCCTCACATGCAAAGGCGTGGGATGCCAGCTGATCAATATGCCGGTCTTCGGCATCCCGCAGGGTAGTAGAATCAGGGGAATGCATGACAGAGGTGTTAGATAGCCCTAGGATCGGGGCATCCACCTCAGGGGGGATGACCAACATTTAACCACCTCAGCAGGAAAGGGATACTTCCTCTCCCAACTCTTTGGAACCCCGGGAATTTACTGGAGAGTTCCCATTCCTTGAGCACAGGGTTATGGAAATGTGCATGCTCTGGAAATTCCAAATGTGATCTTGCTGTATGGAAAAGCTCCCCTCTTTGCCTGGGAGCCTCAACAGGGAGAAAGATAGACAGAACCTCAAAAATATGGGTCAATAATCTGTCAGTGTCATCCGGGGCCCAGGGGTCAGTGCCAGAATCGTCATGACCCCTTGGTCTCTCATCAGATGAGGCTGAATCAGAAAAGAGCTCCCCTTCATCAGACGGGGTATAGCCAAACAGATTCATAAACTCCTCAGTTCCCATAGGGAAAACAGTAAAATTAGGCGTCAAGTGACGCTTCTTAGCAGGGGCCTTACGCGCTAAAGACTTCGCAATAATCTGTTCAACAGTAGCAAGTCTAGAAGACACATCAGGCTGAGAATCCCCACTAGTATGTAACTCAACAGGAGTGAGATTTAAGCTTGGGGAAGTAGGTGAAGTGAAAGGAGGTGCAGCCACTGGCAGGCCAGATTGCAATGCAAGCACCTGCTGAGCACAGGGTACACAGACCCACACCTTGTCAGCATCAGCATGAGGCTGCCCACACGCTACACACAGCCGGTCTTGTCCCAAAGGGACCCCGGTAACCTTATCCTGGGATGCCTCCATATGGTGATTATAGCGGCGCTATACGCCGATAGGGAATAACGCTATATAGCAACCCTGGATGCCCCAATAACATAGTAACATAGTTACATAGTATGTAGTAAAAGTTTTGGTTTTGGCCTGTTGCTGTTTGCTAAGCAGGTGTTGATTAAATAGGGTGGGTTCTAATTAACATAGCAAAAGAGCTAGCAATCTCTCATTAGCTTAACTTAGAGGGGCTTGTATATAAACAGGTGAGCTGCTCTGTGGAGTTTCACTCTGTGGAGTTTCAGCCTGTGTGAGAGCAGCTTGACATAAGTGCAGCAGGACACAAGTGTGTAGTTTTAACCCTTTAAGTGCCAGCCTACCTGGAGTTTTTGTCACACTCTGTTGCCAGATCATTTTGCACTATTTTGCGCTCCCCATGTTCAAATGTGATTTTGGAAGGGATTTCCAGGGATTTCCCAGGAAAATGATATATTGTTTTTTTCAGCAGAGTCTGGGCTTTAACATGAAATGTCTTGTTTGTCATTTGTTAGGTGTATTCTTAATATTTTTGGGTGAAATATGTGCAAAAAAAAAAAAAAAAAAAAAATTTTTACATATTGTAGTTTTTTTTGTAATAAAAAATGTAAGTTTGTCAATGAAATCTTATTGCGTGTGAAATCCCAATTTCTCCCGGTTACAGCGGTACCACAAATGTATTGGTAGACACCCTTTCCTGCCCAGGAGACTCCCCCAAACTGAAACAGCGCTTTAGGGGATTTTCAGATAAAATACAACTATGCTACGCAATATGCGCACCTTGCAGTTTTTCCAAAAAAACAACCCTTTATATTTGAAATACCCCCAACAAACTATATATTCTCTGGAAGTACACACCTCAGGCTTTCTAGGCGTACCAGGCTTGTTGATGTGGCCATAGTTTTCTGGAAGTAATCCCTCAATGGATTCTTTGGTTGCAAAGAGTTTCCCTAAAAAAAGGATAAAAAAGCAGAATCAAAGCCACATTTTCCTAAAAAAACTATATACAAACAAGAAAAAACAAGTTTAATCTGAAAACGCAACAACCTCCGAACAGAACGATACCCAACATGCATAGCTACTGTCAAGGGAAGAGTTGCCAAACACCCCAAAGTAAAGCATGTGCGTAACGGTAATTTTACTTGAAAATTTCAGCTCTGCAGACAAAGTGCGCACCTTGCGATTTTTCAACCAAAACAACCCTTGACATTTAGAATATCCCCCATAAACCATATATTCCCTGAAAGTACACACGTTAAGCTTTCTAAGGGTACCCAACTTGTTCTAGTGGGCTCATCTTTCTGGAATTATTACCTCAAAGAATTCTTTGGTTGCGCAGGGTTTCCCTAAAAAAATTATAAAAAAGCTGAATAAAAAACACCTTTTCCTAAAATATAAATATGCAAACCAGAAAAAACAAGCTAAGTCTGAAAGCGCAAGGTCCCCCGAACAGAACAATACCCAACATGCATAGGTACTATTAACCCTTGTAATTGCCAGCCTACTTGAGATTTTGTCACCCTCTGTTGACAGGCCATTTTTCCCCATTTTGCGTCATGTTTTGCGCCATTTTTGCTGGAACTTTCAGGAAAATTATATATATATTTTTGCAGCAGAGTTTAGGCTTTAACATGAAATGTCTTGTTTGTAAATTTTTTTTTTTTTTTTTTACAATATTATAAAGTAAAAAAAATAAATAAATAAATAAAATTTTTTTTTTAAAAATTGACTCCTTTATTTTAAATAAAAAATGTATTTTATTAAGGAAAATCATATTGCATGTGAAAGCCCCATTTCTACCGATTAGAACGGTACCACATATTTATCGGTAGCCCCCCCATTCTTGCCCAGGAGACCCCTCTAACTGAAACAAGTATTTTATAACATTCACAAAAAAAATACAAATACCATCCACACTACAAAGGGTTAAATCGAGAAAAAAATGACATAGGGTCCCCCCTCCCAGGGGAGGGAGACCCCATTTTTTTTTTGATTTTTAAGGGTTAAAAACCCTTAAAAATCAAAAAAAAAATTGACGTGGGGTCCCCCTTACCCAAAGTAACCAGCCCGGGACCAGCTATGGGGGCTTGTAGGCACAGAGTGGGGGGGCCAGCTTTTGTGGCCCCCCCACCCTGCAGCCTACGAGCCCACATAGCCTATGTGGGCCCGGGCTCTTCTGCCCCCCCCTGGCCTTTGGGGAGGCAGGTAATGGGGGTGCCGGGGGTTAATGGCAAGCCACCCGCTAGCGCAGGTGGCTTGCCATCCCCCCAGCCTTGTGAACTGGTATAGGGGTCATGGACCCCTTACCAGTTCACAAGGGGTTAAATGTAAATAATCACACAGACACACATAAAGAAAAAAATATTTTATTAATTTTTTTTTTTTTTTTACACTGTACTCACCTCCCATCCATCCTGGAGCACTCTGTCCCTCGGCGATCACTGGCTTCTGCTCACTTGCTAGAAGCCTTTTATAGCTGCTGGATGACAGATTACAAAGGGTTAATAAAAAAAAAAAATGACATAGGGTCCCCCCTCCCAGGGGGGGCGGACCCCATTTTTTTTTTATTTTTAAGGGTTAAAAACCCTTAAAAATCAAAAAAAAAATTGACGTGGGGTCCCCCTTACCCACAGTAACCAGCCCGGGACCAGCTATGGGGGCTTGTAGGCACAGAGTGGGGGGGCCAGCTTATGTGGCCCCCCCACCCTGCAGCCTACGAGCCCACATAGCCTATGTGGGCCCGGGCTCTTCTGCCCCCCCCTGGCCTTTGGGGAGGCAGGTAATGGGGGTGCCAGGGGTTAATGGCAAGCCACCCGCTAGCGCAGGTGACTTGCCAGACCCCCAGCCTTGTGAACTGGTATAGGGGTCATGGACCCCTTACCAGTTCACAAGGGGTTAAAAGTATAAATAACACACAACACACAAGTTTTTTAAATATGTTTATTAAAAAAAAAACAAAAAACATTTTACCTTTACTCACCTCCGATCTTCAGAAGCAATGTCCCGCGGCGATCTGATGCAGGTGACAGCTGGGCAGAGAAGGGGGGAGGCAGGCGATCGGAGGATCGCCTACCTCCCTCCTTCTCCGCCCAGCCATCACCGGCATCTGAGATGAGAACTGCCGGGTGCCCGATGACACCCGGCGGTGACGTCATTAGCCCCGCCCCCGAAGGGGCGGGGCTAAAATCCAAGATGGCGGCCGCCATCGGGAGATGCGACGGAGGGAGGGCTGTTATGCCCCCCTCCAGAAGACAGAAGACCCGGGGGGGTAATCGGAGCCCCCCCCCATGAAGAGGAGAGGCGGCGGGAGTCGGCGGGAGCGGAGGTGAGTAACTGTCATTTTTTTTTTTTTTTTTTTAACAGGCAAATGCCGGCGGCTGCTGAAAGGGGGGGGGCACCCTATTCCGGGCCCTCCCCTGCAGCCGGAGAAGCCCCGATCGGCAATCGGAGCCCCGCTGGCTGAAGAGGAGACCCGGCCGGACAAAACAAGGGGTCAGGTAAGTGACTTTTTTTTAACTTTTTTTTCTGGGATTGGGGAATGCCAGGCACGTAAAATTTACGTGGCTGGCACTTAAGTGACGGAGAGGCAACCACGTAAATTTTACGTGGCTGGCATTTAAAGGGTTAAAAACTGCAGTAGTTTGAAAACAGCAGGGGTTGTACACAAGTAATAGTGGTGAGTACAGCATTTACTTTTTAGTCGTACCTATTCTTATTATCTAGAATGTCTGGTTTGGTGCAGTGTAACTCTTGCCTGGCCGTTGTGTTTCGTAGTACTCTGTGGAACTTGCGATGCTGTCCAATTTGTATGCAAATGAAGGGGTTGTATGACAAGATTTCAAAATTACAGTCTTTAGTTTCTACTCTTCAGTCTGAAGTTATGAAGCTATCCCAGCCAGTAAAGCAGCTTGTTATACAGCCACCACTCCCACAAAGACTTCACAAGAGAGGGGCAGAGTGGAAGACTGTTGGCTCCGGAAGATTGCGCATTGTAGAACAAAAACATCAACATTTTGGACTAAGCCAATATAACCAATTTGCTGTTCTTTCTGAGCTTGATGTGGATGTATCTGCTAATGCTCAGTCTGGGCAGGATTTGGTAAGATCAAAGGAAGTGGACTTAAATAAGGGACCATATAAAATGAGTACAAAAGGGCAGCAAGGAACAGTTACCAAGCCAACCAATAGGAAAAGACATATTCTGGTTGGTGACTCAACAATTAGAGGTGTGGACTTTGGACAGGATAAAGATGAGCTAAAGGAAGTGAGGTGTCTCCCAGGTGCCACGGTTAATAGGGATAAGAAACGTATTATAAATATTGTGAAGTCTGCAAGCAAACATAACCAAGTGGACATTGTGCTACATCTTGGCACAAATGACTTATCCCAAAAAGATTTGTTTGTTGTGCAGAGGGACTTCCAAAATTTTAGTCAGGAACTTTGCAAAATAACAGGTTCCATCACATTTTCTGAAGTTTTGCCAGTATGTACTCAGGGAAAAAAGGCACTCAACATCGCCAAGTTCAACTTGTGGTTACGTCAGTGGTGTGAAGACAAAGGCTTTGGATGTATTAGTCATGATGTTAGAAGGTGGTCGAACAATGAGTTGTTTAAGAGGGATGGCTTGCATCCTTCACAGAAAGGCACAAAAGAACTTGGAGTGGAACTCAGAGCATTTTTTGATTTAAACTAGAGGAAGGGGACAGAGATGTAACTTGCGAGGGTGATTTCTGTCCCCTACCATTTAGGATGAAGCAGGACATTGAAGCAGGAAACCCGGTTAGTGGTAGGCTAGAGGTGGAAAAGATCAAGGACACACTAAAATACAATACCAACAACATCCACATGATGTGTACCAATGCTCGCAGCTTGGGCAACAAGCTCTGTGAATTAATGGCTATCATATCCAGAGATGAATTGGATCTTGTTGCAATAACAGAGACTTGGTTCAAGGATCACAATGACTGGGAGATAGCCATACCCGGTTACACATTGTACAGAAAAGACAGATTGGATAGAAAGGGCGGTGGAGTAGCCATTTATGTCAAGACTACCCTTCAATCAACAATAATTCAGCATACACATAATGAACTAGAAACTCTCTGGGTTACCATGCAGACTAAGGAGGGAGCTGTGGTCAGAATTGGTGTGATATATAGGCCCCCTGGACAATCTGAGGATCTAGATAACCTGTTAATAGATGAAATCAGTGGAATGGCAGAGAAGGGGGACGTTGTAATTACAGGTGACTTCAACATGCCTGATGTGGACTGGAATATCCCAAGTGCATCGGCATGCAAGAGCAGGACTATATTAGAGGCACTTAATGGAGTGTCTCTAAAACAACTTGTGACATTGCCAACTAGAGGAGATAACATTCTGGACTTAGTTCTGACCAATGGGGATCTGGTGTCCGAGGTCAGGGTGGAAGAAAATCTGGGTTCCAGTGACCATCAATGCTTATGGTTCAGAATAAAAACAGACATTGTGCAATCACACACCAGAACCAAAGTGCTAGACTTTAGGAAGACAAACTTCAAGGAAATGGCGGAGTATGTAGAAAGAAAATTAGGTGAGTGGAACAGAGTAGCAGAAGTGAGTGCCCAGTGGTCACTATTAAAAATGGCCATCTTAAAGGCAACTAAGCAATATGTGAAACAAACTAGCAAGAATAAAAGGAAGAAGAAACCATTATGGTTTACTAGGGAAGTCAGCACTATCATAAAAGATAAGAAGTCTGCCTATAAGAAGTATAAAGTAAGTGGAAGTGTAGCTGACAGAGAGGCGTATAAAATTAAACAGAGGGAAGCAAAACTAATTATAAGGACTGCTAAAGGGCAAAAAGAGGAAGAAATGGCCAAATCTATGAAGAGGGGAGATAAAACCTTTTTCCGATATATTGGTGACAGAAAGAAGAAAAACAATGCAGTCTCAAAAATTAGAAATAGGGAAAATAAATATATTGACGGAGATAAGGCTGTGGCTGACCATCTGAATAGCTACTTTTGTTCGGTATTTTCAGATAGTAGCAGGCATGGTCATAGCACAACATCCAGCTGGGAGAGTACAGCTCCGGAGTTTCTGGAGGCTGATGTCTTAGCCGAGCTGGCACATCTAAAGGTAAGTAAGGCAATGGGTCCAGATGGAATCCACCCCAGAGTTCTAAGGGAACTTAGATTTGTGATTGCAGCCCCTCTAACTGATTTACTTAACCATTCCCTTTCAACTGGTGAGGTTCCAGATGATTGGAGAATGGCCAATGTCGTACCAATCCATAAAAAGGGGAGTAGAGAAGAAGCCAGTAATTACAGGCCAGTTAGTTTAACATCTATAGTGGTCAAATTAATGGAAACACTCTTAAAAAAACAGATAATTTCCCATCTAAAAATTAATGACCTATTGGACCCAAAACAGCACGGCTTTACTGAGGGCAGATCATGTCAGACCAATCTTATTGATTTCTTTGACAATGTCACTAAAGTGTTAGATGAAGGTGGTGCTGTGGATATCGCCTATCTGGATTTTAGCAAAGCTTTTGACACTGTACCACATAAGGAGCTCATAGATAAGTTATTGAAGGTAGGACTCAATCCCTGGATAGTTCAGTGGATTTCCAGTTGGCTGAGGGATCGGTATCAGAGCGTTGTTGTAAATGGCGTGCAATCTGAACAAAGGCGAGTTACAAGTGGTGTGCCGCAGGGCTCTGTCCTGGGCCCCATTCTTATATATATACTAAAACAGGGCCGGGAGAAGCCAAGAAGGGTTCGTCCCGCCTGAAAGACATAAGCAGACAAGATCTTAAGTACATCGTAACAAAAGTGAAGCAGATAAAGCCGCCCGCGAGGGCACTTACGGACCGCGGTAGGTAGGAGTCCGTCGCGCATAGGCCAACCAAGTCAGAAAAGATGGCGTCGGTATACCTCGAGGGGCGGGCCAATAATAGCGATGACGCGGAACACGCCAAAGACGGGCCCTGCCCCCCCCAAAGAGCGCGAAGCCAGAAAGGCCAACAGCCAATGATGGCGCACCAGCGCCTGAGGTAATGCCGCCGCCAAGCGCGGAACAAAGTCAGCGCGCGGCGGCGGTAATTTTAAAAGACAAGTCAGCGCGGTGGCTGACACAAGAATAAAGACATGTGAAAAGTGAAAGCACAGACTGCATAACATACATATCTATACACACACCCCCCTCTTTTCCCCCGAAGACTGCAAGGAGGATGAGGGAGGACGGCGCCCACTTAAAGAGGGCCCACCGATAGGCAGGGGCAAGGGGCGATAGTGCGGGAGGGGCATCCCATAGAGGCTCACCATAAGCCTGAACCGCCTACCCTTTGGTGGGGGATTGCGGTGGAGCCTACCTTCACCCGACCAGCGCAGCCAAGGCTGGGACGCATATTACTAGTGGAACGGGTGGGAATAGTCCTACAGGGCCGCAGGTTAATAACCCCGCTCACCTGCGAGTAGAGAGCCAATTTCTCGTCCTTCGCAGATCTTTCTTGTCCCTGGGAAGACCAGAAATACTCATTTAAAAGGCTCTAGAGTTGTTGTTGTCAATGCTTTTCTCTTGCTCCCTCATGGGTAAGGTAAGACATGCTCAGTGAGCATCAGTGGAGTAGAAAATGGAAGAAGTAAGATCACAGAAGAGGAGGGAAACTGATGCCTGTAAACCAAGCTGCGCTACAGACGCTGTCTTGGCAGTGGTAAGGCGTGAATAGGATTTTTTTTCTTAATAATGACATCCTATAAGAAAGACTATTCGGTTTTGTTCATCAATACAAAGCATTCTTTTTTATCTTAGGAAAACAATGCACTGAACTTCCTTAACATCTATATTTGAAGATGGTTTTTCTTCCCTTCATTTTCTGCCAAATATCATTTTGTTTCTGGAGACAAAATAAAATGTTTCTCATTGTTTCAACCTCACTCTCTCCTTCAAATAGAACAGTTAGAGATTTCATTACAGTTAAATGGCTGTTTGATTTAGGCTGTAATAAAATATTTTGTCAGTAGAAACATCTAAACGGCAGAGCCCAAATTGCTGGCTATTGTCGCTCCTATTCACAAGGAATGGATCATAATTTCTGTATGTTATTAGGAGCTATTCATAAGCAATGCTGGAATGATTGGTGAAAATGCAGACAATGCCATCTACAGGACAAATGAGGAATGCCCCTTCCCCCTACCTGGAAAATCGCCCTGTTGTTCATGGTTCCCAAATGGGAAAATATCTGTAATTATGCATGTAAAATAATCCTGTAACAGAATAAATACCCAGGAAGAAGCCAACCAATGATTAGTTGGATAAGCAGGGCACATTTTATATTATATATATATATATATATATATATATATATATATATCACCCCTAGTCCCATAAATTATAGCAGGTCATGCCCTATTTTAAAGGCCACCAGTGGGCATAAAACAAAGATAGGAAAAATAAACTATAATGGCCTAACCCTCGCCTCCTGTTGCCTTGGTTCTTTAAATCACTTTTTAGCTGTTGTCTACACTGGCTCTTCCCCTCTTTGCTTTCCAAGGAGAACTATAGAAATCCATCCCCCACACACTGTATCAAATAGTATATCAAATAAGTTTGGTGTTATGTTGTTTTTTTTATACATCCAATCATTGGCAGCTCAGTGGCTCTGCAGAGGTGCCCCTGTCCCTGCTAAACCACCAATAGTCGAAAAGGTCCAATGATTGCTGCCCCCGTTTTCCTCTAGATGATGCTGCCTGAGGTGGCTGCCACACTTGGTCTCAGTAAAAGTGTAACCTACTGGGAAAGGCTAAGATAAGAGCTCTCAACATACTGTAGATAAACAAACCAGAGCCTGATGTGAGGGATTAAGGTGAGTTTGCTTTTTGCTTTCAGATGCCCGTTAAAGTGACCCTCTAAGCCCTTACTCTGAAGGGGCATCAGAAAGAGGGATGCTCCATTCCATATACTGACAATAGAAACCCAAACCTACTTCCATGATCCCTCATTTCAGCCGCTGGATTGTGACTCCACATGTGACCACCAGAGACCATTTACCTGGGCAGACAGGTGCACACCATTGTGCAAGCCCACAAAGCTCAGTAGCCACCATCTGCAATGATGTGTGGGAAGCCAGAAGTAGGTGATTACTTCGGTGGGGTTTTAATTCTAAGCACCAGTATTCTGAGCAGGCTATAACTCATTGCCCCCCCACCCACAGCGGTGTTCAAGGACCCTTCAAATGTATAAGCCTGAAAAATCACTTGAAATGTTTCAGGTACGTTTGAAAATCTGTATGTGGCTCGGGTGAAAACAGGGGTACTTAAAATATTATACAAATCCCTGTGCAGAAACAGCCCAGCTGTGTATAATATAGAATAGCAGTTTTATTGTTAACCACCAGAGGCTGCTGTAGGTAGTGACATCACAATCAAAGGAGTTAAAATACTTCTGCCACTTCCTGGAATAGCCAGTAGAGTGTTCCAGAAGTAGTCAGTAGTGAGGCAGCAGAGTTAGAGTGCAGTGTGGAGAGTGCACCAAAGGAACACACAGCACACATGAGGCCTGGAGAAGTCGAATGAGAGGCAGAACTTGGGAGGAAAATACTGTTTGTGGAAGGAGTTCACACACCCAAAAGTGAGGAGTGAGATAGCTTGACCAGCCAGCAGAGCAAAACAGCGTGCCTCTGTGAGTGAAATCCATGAGGGCCTAGGAAGAGCGAGTACACTAAAGACCATCATATAAGGTACTGCAGTTTTATAGTTCCAGCCCCTAGAGCAGAGGTACTCAACCACTTTTTGTAAAGGTCCATTTAAAGGCATCTGGTGAGGGGTGAAGGTCCGGACAGAGGGCGGTTGCGGGGGGGGGTGGATAGGTATAAATCAGCACACTGGGGGAGGGGCTATAGATTCCCCAGTCTGCTTGTACCTTGCAATGCCACTTCCCACCCGTGCAGTACTTCATATTGCAATGCTAAGCGCCAGGGAACCATGACACTGGCAAGGAGACTAAGCACTACATCACCGAACAAAGGGGCAACATGGCAACACAGAAGCAACTGAGTGCAGGACTGTCAGGGCAGGGATCCGGAAATATGATGCTGAGGTCCGCATTCGGACCCCGGTCCGCCAGTTGAGTATCGCTGCCCTAGAGTGACCCCAGGATCCAGAGACTGCTTGCTTACTGAAGTTGCTGATTTGGAAGTTGTGTGTAATAAACCTTTGAAGGAGACTTTTGGGAAAGCCCCAAACCCAAGCACCCTCAGAATCCCGAAGAACTTGTGAACAACTCTCCCCACGTCGCCCCCCCCCCGTAGTGGCGTGTGGGTTACATATAGACAATACAATATTCTAATTCCTAGGGGTTTTTTTTGCACTCTACCTACTACTGCCTTGTGGCAGCAGCCAGTGGCCTTCAGACTCCATCATGTGCACCAGCTGGAATCTGTCTAGGGGCATGATTGAGTTGCCTTTGGGGACTCATAAGGCAGCATTTATGGTGCTTCCAGTAAATAAAAGGCATTGGAATATTCTCTGCAGGCTTTTGATACATTTATGTTTCCTGATTAGAATAGCTCTCTTTAAGGCCTTATAGAAAATAAAGTAAATGGAGTTCAAGTAAGTAACCATAAAGAAGTTTCTCCACTGCACGTTTATTTGCTCTGTGGCTCCCGTCCATAACTTTTTCCAACTCTAGGGTGACTTTTTTCCAACTGGATAGAATATTACCAACTCATGTTGCTGGAATATCACTCTTCTCTGATGATGATGATGATGAAGCCATTTTGTTTTGAATTTGTTTTCATCAGCTAAATCCAAATACCATTTAAAGATCTTTCCAAACACACACTAACTTCCTCCCAGCATAACCTCTTTTGGACCAGTGTAAAATGAGCCAAATTATTCAAATAATTTGTAAATACTTAATGCATTCTAATCGAAGCTGAGGAGAGCATGTCAGGAAGCAGCTTTATGATGCAGCATGATGCATGTGGTCAGAGACAGCTGTGGAACAACTGTGACTTACCAGACTCACTCATGCTGAGAGCACCAAAGGACACAGTGGCTGTGTGACCACTTCTTTGTTCGGTCTTGGACAGCGCCAACAGCGCCATGTAGCGTCCAATGTGTTATTACAGGTGGCTCAGCGTATAGCGCCGGTGCTCTAGGCTCAGGATCACCATGTAGTACCTGTCGCTCTGTAGCGCTCTCCCATACATTTCAATGGGCTTTAATTAGTTGTGTATAAACAGCGTGTTTGCCAATTTACATTTACAATTTTTTTTTGCTCAAATCATAGTGTGACCTCTCCTGGCTGCAAACAAACACTTTTAGAAATTTTTTTGACGTTTTATATTTTTATACAGAATTGTCATTACAGGTCTGGCAGTAAAGTGTTATTGTCCCAGTGTTAAAACAATGTCATTCCATGTGTTTTCACTTTGTTACCGGTGTATATGCCTTCAAAAACAGACTTTAGTCACACAGTGTCTGGCGCAACTATGCATTAGAGTGCCGATGCTGTGTGTGTCTAGTGTTTTGGTATATATGGTGTGGAGTGCTGAGAGTCGGTCGCACTGAGCTGGCGCTACCTTTCGCTGGCTGCAGCGCTGTACTGTTGTCACAGTGCCCAACATACATCACATTCGTCAATGCTGTCCAGGTTAGTAGAGCGAACAAGACAATCTGTTACAGCGCCCGATACCCGTTTACAGCGTCTATTAGTGGTTGCTCTATACAGACGCTTATCTGGCAAAACGTGCCGTTAGTAATGAATCAGCCTCCATGTTTTTCTATTGATAAAAGATTTTTTTTTAAATTACAATACGGGGCCATTATTCTCATTCTTGCTGAGTGGAATTCCTGCCCTCCAGCCCTTAGACGATGGAGTGAATGACATTCCAGCAGGTTAGACGAAATTTCGTCACACAGGCTCCCTCGTGTCCCAGGCACTCACAGGATTTCCCTTACTTTTCCTGTCTGCAGTGTCATTCTCCTGGGCGTGGTTAAGATGACAGGGAAAGGTCAAACGGTGACTTCTGACAATGACGAAATCCAAGATGGCGCCGCTGCAAAGAAGCGAATGCGATGTTGTGCAGGAGAGTCATGTGTAAGTAAAAATATCCGATACAGTTTATGCGGGAGCTGAGGCATACCGGGCGCTATTTCATTTTAAAAAATGTTTTCTAAAGCTTCTGGATTTTGGTCCACTTTAAACAAGGCGCCAACTCTCTGTGCCACACCACCATAGTTTACAGCTTACCCCTCTGAGCACGTGTGCACTGGCTGCTAGTGATTGTCTCACTGCACAGATGGGTTAAATGCAAAGGCAAAATTCCTATGGGTGTGCAAGCATACAATGAGGATATATGCACAAAAAAGAGATCATGTGCACGGCTCCACATACTTCTAAGAATTATAGTATCTTGGGTAAATGCTGTAACTCTTGATCTGTACGTGTTATGTGGATATTTTATATTTTACTTGAGTAATTGATATTTATTATTAGACATGTGAAATTACAAATGTTTTAGTACTCCCATACACCTAGCCAAGCCAAACCCAATCAACCTGCACCCAAAATTAAAAAGGCAAACCCAAAGCATAATAGAAGATTAGGAGGATATTAATATGTTTGTAATTGGAAATGTTTGATACTAATAAAGCATGAAATACTGCCCAACCACTTTTTCCTGGTTGTGGCCATCTTGGAGCACCCGGGAGGCTTCTTTTTGGCAGGCCAATGGAAGATCTATAGGACATCATTGTAGGGGGAAAATCGACCACAGCAAGAGTTACAAAAAGGTAAATGAATTTTTCTGTGCAGCAATCTGAATTGCCCTGGGGAAAGGTGCATATTAGTGCTGATTCTTGAAAGGTTGTTGGTCTGGTTTAAAGGGTCCTTCTACAATATCAGTTAGTTAAAGGGGGTCACTTATCTAAACTCGAGTAACTGTCATTGAAGGGCACTGTCATCAAAAAGATAGCTAGCTGAATTTCACATGAACTTTGGGTCAAAGCGAAACTGGATAATTCTGTTTCTAATCTGAATGTTGTGACCACTAATCACACCATTCATGCGTTGCACAAGGGATATGTTTTTTTTTTAAGTACAGTAACAAACAAAAACAAAGTAGCACAGACTTCGTGTTCATATTGTCTAGTTTAAAAGAGGAGTTGGGAAATTTCATTTGACACAAATCTATTTATTCTTTATGGTCCTTGAAATACACTTCACAAGCATGAACGTTGATGGTCAGTGCTTTTTATTTGCTGACACAGAGCAATCACTGTTCCTTGGCTTTGTTTTCAACTGCCACCGTGAAGCGCTTACCTAGCTAAGCACTTTTATATAACCTGCACTGCGTACATTTCTCTTTTTTTCCTGGCGGAAGCAGTAACAACTAGAATTTATCAAAGTTTTGCGACTTTAACATCAATAGCTATAGGTATAAAAGTGGTACAATGAGCAAGGTTTGAAGATTGTTGGAAAAGGATTAATTATTATTTATTAATCAGGATGCCCCTGCTAAATATCATAATCTCTTCGAAATAATTAGACCTCCCTTTCTTCTTCTGGGCTGTGGTAATTGCACCTTGCCCCTCCCCTTCTATACCATTGACTAGGCGGGCACCTATGCGGCTGAACCTTTTTGGCCACTCAACATCATAAGAGCAGCACAGGATTGCAGACGGGCAATTAATGCTAATTATTCAGAAGGGTATTAAAAGGGATGCCCCAGGGGGGATTGTTATCAGCAACATAAAGTAATTTTTAAATTTAGGTTTATATTTATAGAAAGAGTTTATGTTAACTTTTTACCTTTTTTTACCATAAAAGTATTAACCCGAGTATTGCCCTCTGTCCATTGGCAGAAATAGTCTTTTTCATTAGATTAAGATAAAATATAGAACTTTAAAGTGACCACACTGGCTCCCATATCGTTTATACAGACAAACATCTAAGCCTGCCCATGTTTGCCGAAATCCTTCATCAAGTCTGCCAAAAGAAAGTTGGAAAACATGTAATGGTCTGATGAGATCACAGTAAAAGTTTTTGGCCATAGCTAAATAGCAAGCTAAGTCAACAGTGCACACTACCAAATGAACACCATACCAACACTAAAGCAGGGCAAAGACAGAAATATGCTTTGGGCTGTTATGGTGCAACAAGAAATAGGGAATTATAAACAGTTTCAAATATTTGTCAAATTTTGCACAAAAACATCAGGCCTCTAAAAAGCTAAAAAGATACATTTCACCAAAACAACACAACGAATACCAACATATCAACACAAGATCAAGATTAAAGTTAAGAGCCAAGACCTGAATCCAGTTGAATATCTGTGGGTTGACATAAAGAGGGTGAACACAGGAGATCTGACAGATTTTTTTCTTAGTTAAGTTAAAGTTAGAATAAGTTTTAAAAGTATTCTGCTTAGTCTAATTTTTGTTACATGGCAAAGAAACACGGCATTTTAACCGTGATACTGAAAAACAAATCATGGCAAGAGTGTTTTATTTTTATCTGGTGGGAATAAAATCCAGGGGGGCAGTTTTGTTAGCGTACCATTCTCAATTCGCAGGGAAGACCTGCTCACCTCTAACTGCAGGTCTCCTGAGCCAGCCTGTGGGGAACAGTAGTATTTACCACAACTTCTATCCAAAGCATTACATGACTGGTAAAAGCATCTACACACATCAGAAGAATTGCAATTGCAATAAGCTGAGGCTGGCTCAGACGACAGGTCATTAGATTTGAACAGTTCTCTACTATAAAAAAATGGTTACCTCCGCATCTTCTCTCCAGTTGATGAACACTTGACTGGCATGTTTTTAATGCAGGGTATATCACTAAAACCTCTTTATGCTATCTTGAATATTTATATGGATTAATATTTTGAACCATTTTTTGTGAAAGTGCTACTTTATAAAGCGTTTCTGTATAAATGTTAGATCTCAATAATATTAGCATTTCTTTTTATGGCAAATACACTGTACCTTGCCTGTGGCATCTTCCCTTTAGGAACAAAAGTCTACCATTCATCATGCTTTAGCAGAGATAAAAACATAACCCAATTCCCATGACTGAACAAATAAAAAAAGGGCCATGACATGTCGATTAAAAGCAAATACATTATTCAAGTATAACAGTTCCGCAGGTATGATTTAATAGTGCTGGTCCTCAGGAAAAAAAAAACAGAAGCAAAGACAAATATCAGCGTGTGATAGCAGCATTGCTCCTCTTAGATTCTAAAAAGTAAATATAATGACTTCTATTACTACTGGCAAAACAAGTTCTTTTCTTTAATTATATACTTGATGTAAAAGAAATGGACAAGTTGAAACATGAAATGGAATCTGCTGTCTCACAGGAAATGGACTCTGCTGGCTCACATGAAATGGACTCTGCTGCCTCACATAAAGTGGACTCTGCTGTCTCACATGAAATGGACTCTGCTGCCTCACATGAAATGGACTCTGCTGTCTCACATGAAATGGACTCTGCTGCCTCACATGAAATGGACTCTGCTGCCTCACATAAAGTGGACTCTGCTGTCTCACATGAAATGGACTCTGCTGCCTCACATGAAATGGACTCTGCTGCCTCACATGAAATGGACTCTGCTCCCTCACATGAAATGGACTCTGCTGCCTCACATGAAATGGACTCTTCTCCCTCACATGAAATGGACTCTGCTGCCTCACATGAAATGGACTCTGCTACCTCACATAAAATGGACTCTGCTGTCTCACATGAAATGGACTCTGCTGCCTCACATGAAATGGACTCTGCTCCCTCACATAAAATGGACTCTGCTGTCTCACATGAAATGGACTCTGCTGCCTCACATGAAATGGACTCTGCTCGCTCACATAAAATGGACTCTGCTCCCTCACATAAAATGGACTCTGCTGTCTCACATGAAATGGACTCTGCTGCCTCACATAAAATGGACTCTGCTGCCTCACATGAAATGGAATCTGCTGCCTCACATAAAATGGACTCTGCTGCCTCACATGAAATGGACTCTGCTGTCTCACATGAAATGGACTTTGCTCCCTCACATGAAATGGACTTTGCTCCCTCACATGAAATGGACGTTGCTCCCTCACATAAAATGGACTCTGCTGCCTCACATAAAATGGACTCTGCTGCCTCACATGAAATGGAATCTGCTGCCTCACATGAAATGGACTCTGCTGCCTCACATGAAATGGACTCTGCTCCCTCACATGAAATTGACTCTGCTCCCTCACATGAAATGGACTCTGCTCCCTCACATGAAATGGACTCTGCTGCCTCACATGAAATGGACTCTGCTCCCTCACATGAAATGGACTCTGCTCCCTCACATGAAATGGACTCTGCTCCCTCACATGAAATGGACTCTGCTGCCTCACATGAAATGGAATCTGCTGCCTCACATGAAATGGACTCTGCTCCCTCACATGAAATGGACTCTGCTGCCTCACATGAAATGGACTCTGCTGCCTCACATAAAATGGACTCTGCTGTCTCACATGAAATGGACTCTGCTGCCTCACATGAAATGGAATCTGCTGCCTCACATAAAATAGACTCTGCTGCCTCACATGAAATGGACTCTGCTGTCTCACATAAAATGGACTCTGCTGTCTCACATGAAATGGACTCTGCTGCCTCACATGACATGGAATCTGCTGCCTCACATGAAATAGACTCTGCTGCCTCACATGAAATAGACTCTGCTGCCTCACATGAAATGGACTCTGCTGCCTCACATGAAATGGATACTGCTGCCTCACATGAAATGGACTCTGCTCCCTCACATGAAATTGACTCTGCTGCCTCACATGAAATGGACTCTGCTGCCTCACATGAAATGGACTCTACTGCCTCACATAAAATGGACTCTGCTGCCTCACATAAAATGGACTCTGCTGCCTCACATGAAATGGACTCTGCTGTCTCACATGAAATGGACTTATCTCCCTCACATGAAATGGACTCTGCTGTCTCACATGAAATGGACTCTGCTGCCTCACATGAAATGGACTCTGCTCCCTCACATGAAATGGATTCTGCTCCCTCACATGAAATGAACTCTGCTGTCTCACATGAAATGGACTCTGCTGCCTCACATGAAATGGACTCTGCTGCCTCACATAAAGTGGACTCTGCTGTCTCACATGAAATGGACTCTGCTGCCTCACATGAAATGGACTCTGCTGCCTCACATGAAATGGACTCTGCTCCCTCACATGAAATGGACTCTGCTGCCTCACATGAAATGGACTCTTCTCCCTCACATGAAAAGGACTCTGCTGCCTCACATGAAATGGACTCTGCTACCTCACATAAAATGGACTCTGCTGTCTCACATGAAATGGACTCTGCTGCCTCACATGAAATGGACTCTGCTCCCTCACATAAAATGGACTCTGCTGTCTCACATGAAATGGACTCTGCTGCCTCACATGAAATGGACTCTGCTCCCTCACATAAAATGGACTCTGCTCCCTCACATAAAATGGACTCTGCTGTCTCACATGAAATGGACTCTGCTGCCTCACATAAAATGGACTCTGCTGCCTCACATGAAATGGAATCTGCTGCCTCACATGAAATGGACTCTGTTGCCTCACATGAAATGGACTCTGCTGTCTCACATGAAATGGACTTTGCTCCCTCACATGAAATGGACTTTGCTCCCTCACATGAAATGGACGTTGCTCCCTCACATAAAATGGACTCTGCTGCCTCACATAAAATGGACTCTGCTGCCTCACATGAAATGGAATCTGCTGCCTCACATGAAATGGACTCTGCTGCCTCACATGAAATGGACTCTGCTGCCTCACATGAAATGGACTCTGCTCCCTCACATGGAATGGACTCTGCTCCCTCACATGAAATGGACTCTGCTGCCTCACATGAAATGGACTCTGCTCCCTCACATGGAATGGACTCTGCTCCCTGACATGAAATGGACTCTGCTGCCTCACATGAAATGGACTCTGCTCCCTCACATGAAATGGACTCTGCTCCCTCACATGAAATGGACTCTGCTCCCTCACATGAAATGGACTCTGCTGCCTCACATGAAATGGAATCTGCTGCCTCACATGAAATGGACTCTGCTGCCTCACATAAAATGGACTCTGCTGCCTCACATGAAATGGAATCTGCTGCCTCACATGAAATGGACTCTGCTGCCTCACATAAAATGGACTCTGCTGCCTCACATAAAATGGACTCTGCTGTCTCACATGAAATGGACTCTGCTGCCTCACATGAAATGGAATCTGCTGCCTCACATAAAATAGACTCTGCTGCCTCACATGAAATGGACTCTGCTCCCTCACATAAAATGGACTCTGCTGTCTCACATGAAATGGACTCTGCTGCCTCACATGAAATGGACTCTGCTCCCTCACATGAAATGGATACTGCTGCCTCACATGAAATGGACTCTGCTCCCTCACATAAAATTGACTCTGCTGCCTCACATGAAATGGACTCTGCTGTCTCACATGAAATGGACTCTACTGCCTCACATAAAATGGACTCTGCTCCCTCACATAAAATGGACTCTGCTGCCTCACATGAAATGGACTCTGCTGTCTCACATGAAATGGACTCTGCTGTCTCACATGAAATGGACTCTGCTGCCTCACATGAAATGGACTCTGCTCCCTCACATGAAATGGATTCTGCTCCCTCACATGAAATGAACTCTGCTGTCTCACATGAAATGGACTCTGCTGCCTCACATGAAATGGACTCTGCTCCCTCACATAAAATGGACTCTGCTGTCTCACATAAAATGGACTCTGCTGTCTCACATGAAATGGACTCTGCTGCCTCACATGAAATGGACTCTGCTGTCTCACATGAAATGGACTCTGCTGCCTCACATGAAATGGACTCTGCTCCCTCACATGAAATGGACTCTGCTGCCTCACATGAAATGGACTCTGCTCCCTCACATGGAATGGACTCTGCTCCCTCACATGAAATGGACTCTGCTGCCTCACATGAAATGGACTCTGCTCCCTCACATGAAATGGACTCTGCTCCCTCACATGAAATGGACTCTGCTCCCTCACATGAAATGGATACTGCTGCCTCACATGAAATGGAATCTGCTGCCTCACATGAAATGGACTCTGCTGCCTCACATAAAATGGACTCTGCTGTCTCACATAAAATGGACTCTGCTGTCTCACATGAAATGGACTCTGCTGTCTCACATGAAATGGACTCTGCTGCCTCACATGAAATGGACTCTGCTGCCTCACATGAAATGGACTCTGCTCCCTCACATGGAATGGACTCTGCTCCCTCACATGAAATGGACTCTGCTGCCTCACATGAAATGGACTCTGCTCCCTCACATGAAATGGACTCTGCTCCCTCACATGAAATGGACTCTGCTCCCTCACATGAAATGGACTCTGCTGCCTCACATGAAATGGAATCTGCTGCCTCACATGAAATGGACTCTGCTGCCTCACATAAAATGGACTCTGCTGTCTCACATGAAATGGACTCTGCTCCCTCACATGAAATGGACTCTGCTGCCTCACATGAAATGGACTCTGCTGCCTCACATAAAATGGACTCTGCTGTCTCACATGAAATGGACTCTGCTGCCTCACATGAAATGGAATCTGCTGCCTCACATAAAATAGACTCTGCTGCCTCACATGAAATGGACTCTGCTCCCTCACATAAAATGGACTCTGCTGTCTCACATGAAATGGACTCTGCTGCCTCACATGACATGGAATCTGCTGCCTCACATGAAATGGACTCTGCTGCCTCACATGAAATAGACTCTGCTGCCTCACATGAAATGGACTCTGCTCCCTCACATAAAATGGACTCTGCTGTCTCACATGAAATGGACTCTGCTGCCTCACATGAAATGGACTCTGCTGCCTCACATGAAATGGATACTGCTGCCTCACATGAAATGGACTCTGCTCCCTCACATAAAATTGACTCTGCTGCCTCACATGAAATGGACTCTGCTGTCTCACATGAAATGGACTCTACTGCCTCACATAAAATGGACTCTGCTGCCTCACATAAAATGGACTCTGCTGCCTCACATGAAATGGACTCTGCTGTCTCACATGAAATGGACTCATCTTCCTCACATGAAATGGACTCTGCTCCCTCACATGAAATGGACTCTGCTGCCTCACATGAAATGGACTCTGCTCCCTCACATGAAATGGATTCTGCTCCCTCACATGAAATGAACTCTGCTGTCTCACATGAAATGGACTCTGCTGCCTCACATGAAATGGACTCTGCTCCCTCACATAAAATGGACTCTGCTGTCTCACATAAAATGGACTCTGCTGTCTCACATGAAATGGACTCTGCTGCCTCACATGAAATGGACTCTGCTGTCTCACATGAAATGGACTCTGCTGCCTCACATGAAATGGACTCTGCTCCCTCACATGAAATGGAATCTGCTGTCTCACATAAAATGGACTCCGCTGTCTCACATGAAATGGACTCTGCTGTCTCACATGAAATGGACTCTGCTGTCTCACATGAAATGGACTCTGCTGCCTCACATGAAATGGATTCTGCTCCCTCACATAAAATGGACTCTGCTGTCTCACATGAAATGGACTCTGCTGTCTCACA
Organism: Gastrophryne carolinensis; assembly: GCA_027917425.1. Lineage (NCBI taxonomy): Eukaryota > Metazoa > Chordata > Amphibia > Anura > Microhylidae > Gastrophryne > Gastrophryne carolinensis. Next base: position 224,214,534 of record CM051234.1, read on the forward strand.
TGAAATGGACTCTGCTCCCTCACATAAAATGGACTCTGCTGTCTCACATGAAATGGACTCTGCTGCCTCACATGAAATGGACTCTGCTGCCTCACATGAAATGGACTCTGCTGCCTCACATAAAATGGACTCTGCTGCCTCACATGAAATGGAATCTGCTGCCTCACGTGAAATGGACTCTGCTGCCTCACATGAAATGGACTCTGCTCCCTCACATGAAATGGACTCTGCTCCCTCACATGAAATGGACTCTGCTCCCTCACATGAAATGGACTCTGCTCCCTCACATGAAATGGACTCTGCTGCCTCACATGAAATGGACTCTGCTCCCTCACATGAAATGGACTCTGCTCCCTCACATGAAATGGACTCTGCTGCCTCACATGAAATTGAATCTGCTGCCTCACATGAAATGGACTCTGCTGCCTCACATGAAATGGAGTCTGTTGCCTCACATAAAATGGACTCTGCTGCCTATCATGAAATGGACTCTGCTCCCTCACATGAAATGGACTCTGCTCCCTCACATGAAATGGACTCTGCTGCCTCACATGAAATTGAATCTGCTGTCTCACATGAAATGGACTCATCTTCCTCACATGAAATGGACTCTGCTCCCTCACATGAAATGGACTCTGCTGCCTCACATGAAATGGACTCTGCTCCCTCACATGAAATGGATTCTGCTCCCTCACATGAAATGAACTCTGCTGTCTCACATGAAATGGACTCTGCTGCCTCACATGAAATGGAATCTGCTGCCTCACGTGAAATGGACTCTGCTGTCTCACATGAAATGGACTCTGCTGCCTCACATGAAATTGACTCTGCTGCCTCACATGAAATGGAATCTGCTCCCTCACATGAAATGGACTTTGCTCCCTCACATGAAATGGACTCTGCTCCCTCACATGAAATGGAATCTGCTGCCTCAGGGTGATGCAAAGCACACACCCCAATCCGTGACAAGTCACAAACAGATGATTACTCGGTTTTACACTGAGCCACCAATGTCTTTTGGGTGATTATAATAGAGGATGAAACTTTTTTTGCCATTGGAATGATACCTGTCTTTTAATTGAATACACAGCATGGTTTAAAATAAGGTGGGATTCAGTAAAGTGAATAAAAGAGTTAAAGCATGATTTGTGCTATACTACAATTTCACTAGAATAATGTGACAACTTGTTACAATTGTTTAATTCATTTTTGATCTTTTTACACACATTTGTGGTGTTGTTAAACAACGTATGTTAATTTTAAAGGATGTATACACTTTATTATACACATTTGTGGTGTTAATAACCAACATATGTGGCCTTTTAAACATGTTCTCTCTTTTTTCAGTCCCTGTTTTAATTCATAAATTACTTTATGAAGTAGGAAATGGGTTTTACTTGCAGGAGGTATTTTAGATATAGTTTACTGAATCAGTGTCCTAGTGTTTAATTCTAAAAGGTCCGGCTGGGGGAAAAAAATGATTGATCTTTTAGCTTCCTATACAGTAGAAGCTGCTGGGCCCTGAAGTTCAATATTTACTTGTCTGGAAGATCCAGGTTTGATGGAGTGCACCAAAATAGCACTATTCAAACACTATTTAAACACATTTGGAGAGGTTAATTTAACATGTGATTGTGTGCTCTAAAAGAGGCTTTTATTTGCAAAGCCTCAAAAAGTTTTCTTCTTCAGTTCTTCTCTGTAGCATTACCCATTGCAATAAGGTACAGCAAAATAGAAAAAAATGCTCCCCAAACTCAGTATTTGATAAAAGATGGGAGTGGTTCTGGTTCGCATACCATAATTAAAATAAAATGAAATGGCCAGTTAGTAAATCTGAAAACACTTTCTGCTTAGTTGCAGCACCCAGAGACCTTTTGGACACTTCACGTCTGCAGATCATGATGGGTATGTGTAGAGGTATGCTACCAGATGCTTGCACTTGCACTGTGGGATTGAGGAAGGAGGTGAGGTTACAGGACACCAAAGGGGGTTGCACACGACAGGGCATCCCAAATCAGGATATTCCTAGGTGAGGAATATTCCACTCCCAAAGACTGGAGGCCTTTTGGACACCCAGAGACCTTTTGGACACTTCAAGTCTGCAGATCATGATGGGTATGTGTAGAGGTATGCTACCAGATGCCTGCGCTTGCACTGTGGGATTGAGGAAGGAGGTGAGGTTACAGGACACCAAAGGGGGTTGCACACGGCAGGGCATCCCAAATCCGGATATTCCTAGGTAAGGAACATTCCAATCCCAAAGACTTTTAGACTCTAGGGCTCAACAATACGGGTTTCGGCCCTTGTTAAATGTTAGACCTGCTCACATTTGCCAAATCACTACACACGTGAACAATCCCATGAATCACCTACATGTGCTTTTCATGTGGCCTTTAAAATACAAAATAAGTACATATTTAATAGCATTACTAATAATAGGATATAATTAAATGTAATAACAAAATAAACAAAATATTTAAGTCCATTACCATATAAACTGATATGAATTTCAATGAATCAATTCCCCATATCTTTTCTCTGTCAAAACAAACAAGCTAATTAACATTTAGAAGCTGATTTTTGACATGAGGTCAAGATCTACCCAAAATGTCAACAAAAAGGCTGCCAAATTTAGACATCACAGCCGTTCAAGTTTCCCTCAGGGTGTGTGGCTAATAACGATTGATAATATATAAATATGGAAATTTGTACCAACTCATTGCAATGACAGTGAGAACTGAGCCAGTTTTAGATATACTATACTCTGCGCAAAATAGAAACTAGAATATTACCCCATATAGCAAAAATGTATTGAGAGAAACATGGTAGATGTTGGGAAAGTTCCATGATGTTAACTCTGGTGTCACTTCTATAACGGGTGTCTCGCTACGGCATTTGCTTTAAATAGATCCCCGCTAATGTTCCATCTCCTCGGGTCATTGCCACTGATGTGAGTGGCAGTGAGGTCATTACTGCACCTATAGAATGACTGATCGTGAAGCAAAAAATTAAATTCTCCAGGACAATTTTGTAGGCGAAAGAAGGAATAAGGAAGTATCGGCAGAGACTTTGGACAAATTTATTTTAGAAGTTTTGTGTGTTTTGGTCTACTTTAAAAAGGAAGTTTAATTAAAATCCAATCCCTCGTTCTCCCCTCTCAGCCCCTGTGTTCCAGGCATTTGCAGACTGACCTGCACTTTTTCAGAAACTGGCTGGTAGTTACCCATTCCCCAGTTTACCACGCCTATTTCTAACTTTCTTCTCAAAGTTGTCCTGTAAATTTAGATAAGGCGATTCGCGTGTTAAAAAAGTGGCACATCACAGGGTCAACATGGTAACTTAGTACTGTATTTTAACGCCTGCATTGATGTAAAAGAGTAATCAAAAAGAGATCAGGCTTACAGACACTTATGGCAGGGTGGACAGCTTAGTAACCCTCAACGTTTTGGTTTGTGACCTTTCTTAAGAGGGAAGATTCACAAACCAAAACCTCACGGGTTACGAAGTGTCTGTAAGCCTGATCCCTTTTTGATTACTATTTTACTTTATTATGTTATTGCTTTTGCTTTATGCTTGCATATTGTTGGGATATATGGGTTACCTTGTGCTGTTTGGCTCTATGCTGTTTGTGTTTGTTCCAATTATGTAATGTATTGCCTTTTGATTTATAATGTGCATCAGTCAGTTAAACATCACAACATTTTTGTTTGCATACATCAGATTGTTTTTTGTTTGTCCTTACAATATCTTTAAGTGCCTTGGTTTGGATGGGTTTAGGGCTCACATTGAAAAGTATGCGGTGTTCAAAAAAATGGGGGAATAGTTTTGTCTGAGTGTTCTGCTCTCATCAGTGATTACAAATATTGTACTGAAACAAAATCAGATTTTTGCAATCAAAAATGTTAGCATACTTGCTGAATGATGGAACTCAGATTCCACTCACTGAAGCTGCATCTAATCCATGGAGCACTTTTCTTGCACTTGCCATAGATAGAAATGATGCTACCTTATAATAGATTAGTGTTTTTGTACTTACTGTCCACTTTCAGGACTAATACTGTGAGTCAGCACTACTTATTTGCATTTCTAGATGAAGACCTCCACCGTTTTCCCACTTTACTGCAAAAGCTTTTGTGACATGCAACTCTACGTTGTTACACAAATGTCCAGATCATTATAACCTTCTAGAAGACCAACATGCTGATCTGGCTCAATGCAGCAGCTCTGAGCATTTCAACAATCTGTTTAGCTACAGGTACTTTGTCTTTCACATCTCATCAAAACTGAACACATTTCGGATACACATGAGATGAAAATTTAATAAAAAATGTGTAGAGATCCAAGTGTGACAAATGCTGAAATAAAAGTGCTATCTCTCCAGGTGAATAAATGTTTTCTTTACTGCTATTTTAGTGGACCTCTTTACCTCCTGAAATTACTGTATCTTGATAAGATATTGCCTCTGGGGAAGACAGTGTAAAGCCCAGCATACTATCTTTTTAAATAATAATTATATGTAATAATAACATGTTATGTTGCTAGCAACTCTGAGGGGATCCAAACCGAACAAAAAAGCTGCTTAATCACAGGTATGTGACACTTGTCAATCTAGTAAGGTGGACCACGCTGCATGTGGGCAGATTGGGCTAGCCTCCAGCATGCAGCCAACCTTACCCAGACCCTGTGCCAAGAGTCACTAACTACTCTTCTAAAACCCCCACCACCTGCCTCACATGTCTTTGCCAACTCCTTTCTCCCCAAACCTGGCCTAACTGTTGATACCCCAGACCAGGTTCTACTCCTGCAATGCTCTAGCCTTAGCATCATAGCTGAGGCATGTCATACTTCCCCATATATACATCCCCTACACAATATCTGCCCCTATAATCCTAAAGCTTTGGTACCATTGCCCATGTAATGCTATAGCATCAGCTGTTGGGCAAACACTTTGGTAAGCTGGTAGGCACATTAGGAGAGGGACTCAGCAACACGTGGGCTGGTCATATGCTGACCAGGCCAAATATATTCTGGGACTGATTTTTGAACGTAGTCTGCCCCTGGCATCGGAGGCCCTGTCAAATTGTTTAGTTGATTAGAATATCTTTTGTGAATTTGTGTTGGGTTATGTAGCATTTCGTGTGATCATGCAGGTAAAACAAATTCAAGAGACCCCCACCCCCATGCCTAAACTGATTCAAGAACCCACCTCTAAACTGGCTGTAGGCAGGTCTGATCTGTAGGCATCATGAATCAGATTTTCTGTATGTATGAATGCACGTGTGAGTTGAGGTTAGAAAAAGGTTGCTAGGTAATGGTCTGTAATGTATCTGTGTGTTTGTGTGTGCTCTGGTGTCTATAGTCTAGATGACTGTATGCCCCCTAATAATAGGAGTTGGATTGAGGGCATTTAAGTCTCATTAAGGTTGTCCAGAAAGTGTCAAAGAAAAGTTACCCTGTAGTAATACAATAGATTCATGGTCGGTGAGCAAAAACACTGAGTTGGTGCAAAAAGGAATCCGCATGAGCCTAGGCGCATACTTCGTGGCTGTGTGTGCACCCCAGGCGCACATGCAAAGTGCACCACATGGCAAGAGCACAGGAGAAAGGCAATTTGCGCTTTACCCGCAAGAAAAATCTGCTGTTTTGAAGCATAAATGGTCCTGTCCCATGCACATTTGGTGGCTAAGCACTTAACTGCTCCTGATGTCCCGTATGTTTCTTTCCTTTACTGTTTCTCCATAGCGATTTGATCTCTCCGGCTTCTGTGTTTCCTGTGAAGCTCTAATCGCCATTTCGGATTGTGGTCTATGGTGACCTGTGTTATTCATTTTTTGGGGATATTCTGTTTCCAGTTAACCCTTAACATTTTTTTCCCCAATGTTTTGTCCCAGATATTCTCCTTAACCCTCCCTCCCCTGTTTGTTTTGCATATTAGTGATTAATAGTTTATTAGTTAATTAATAGTTTAACTATAACTATAATAGTTTTACTGGTTTTGTTTTTGCTAAACTCTGGGGACCAAATCCACTTGGACTTGGTTGTTTGGACCTTACTTTTTGTGTTTTTTTACAACTTTTTTTCATTTTTTGTTTCTAACCAAAACCAAGAAAAAGGCTTTGATCCCTAAAAAATACTTGGGGCTGAAACTTTAATTGTTCAAAAATGCTAGACGCTGCCAGCATGGGTTTTCGGAATGAATGAAACGTGTTAGTCATTGGAATTGGAAGTTTTCTCCGCCAATTTGCTGGAAGAAATTCACTCTTCAAATTGCCACATTTGCGCACACCTTTCTGCCCTCTAAGCATACCATAAATCAGGCACCAAAGACAGTTTAGCAGTGTCAAAATGGCGCTAGCGGAAACCTTCAGGCGCAATTTGTAACAATGGCTAGTACACTAGTGTGCAGATTGACGTTATAATGAAAGCACGTCCCATTTTGATGAGTACGGAATCAAGTGGAAGCTCGAGCATGACTTGAAGCTCAAAACTGTGTGCGCAAACTCACCGGCGCACCGACTGTGAATGAACCCTAATATTCCAGACAGTAGGTCATGGAAGTTAATCCTAAGAGTAGTGGTGGGGGTATTCAATGGATTTGAAGTCCTATCATGAGGACACTTAACAAAATAAACCCTGCTGACATATTTTTGGCGCTATTCTGATTCTTCTTTTATCCTTCAAATTAGCCCATGGCCGAATTTTCCTAAGGTGAAAAGCAGAAAGGCACAATTAGAGCAGTTATTAGATACCAAAATACTCACTCACTTTCTGACTATAAGCTGCATATTTATTGTGTTGGCCTGCGGTTGAAGTAAAGTAATATCTTGGTTAGTCGCAATATATAAGAACAAATTTAGCACGTTAGACTGGGTTTCACCTTTAATGAAAGAAAGACCTGAAACCTTTCCATGAAAGAAAAAAGTTTGACATTTGCAAGAACAGGGTGGTAATTACTATTCTCCTTGCACTGGTATTGATGTTTATAAAAGATATAGGCTGACAGATTTGGTCTTCTTCTTTTAGCAGTTACTCTGAACATTAACAATATCAGAGATGCAGCTTAAATGTAATACAAGGCAGATACTGTCTATTCATGGCTTTAAAAGAGTATCAGCACTTACAAATCCTGAAACATACGAAAAGTGTGAAAATACTTTTGGTCCTGCATGCAAGGTCCAAAGAGGGCACCCAATAGACTGTCCCACTGTGTTAAAGTGGACCAACACCCAGGGGTGATCGGCCCGGAAATCTATAAGATTCCCGGGCCGATCACCTCCCACCCCGCGGGACATCCGAGATCGGGATGTCCCGCGGGGTGAAACCCCCCAGAAACCCCAAAAAGATCTTACCTGATCCGCCGCCGCTTCCGCCTCCCGCGCGCCCCTCCAGACGTGCGCGCGCCCGCGCCGGCCCTCTGTGAATGGCCGGCGGGGGCGCGCGCGCCGAGAGTGACGCGCGGGAGGCGGCGGCGGCGGAAGCGGCTTGGACGTTCCTGACCGCCGCCTGGACGTTGGCGGGGATTGGCTGCGGCGTTCACGTGGGAGCGGGGAGAGGTGAGTTTTTTGGGGTTTCTGGGGGGTTTCACACAGCCGAAGTGGACCAAAACCCAGGATAGTCAAAATCCTGGGTGTTGGTCCACTTTAAAGTGAACAAATAGTTAAAAACCTATGCAGCGATGGCTCAATCCTGGTATTCAGGAATACCTCTTTATATTTTACTTTATATGCGTGCAATTAGGGGCAGGTATAGATGTGCAGAGGCAGTATCAGAATATAAAGCCACCTAGCATCCCACTGTGTTATATTGTAAACAGTCATGCACGTAGCTTATAGTGCAATGGATGAATGTCAGTAACTTGCTGTGTTACACTGTATATCAACCAGACACCCTGCTGTTACCATGTAACACATATGACCCAAAGCTAAATGCAATGTATGAGAGCAGCAGAACAATGAATAAACCACTCTTAAAAATGGTGTATCTGTATGCAAGAGATTCCAGCTAAGTAAGAATGATGACTTTTACACACTTTAAGGAGATGCTGCAGCCCTGTAAAAAGAAAGGTGAAAGTGTTTCAATGCTCTCTTTACTTTAACACTGCTCATGCCAACCATGTAAAATTAATGTAGCTGTCTTGCCTACCATTAAACGTCAGACATGTACATTTTATGTGGCTCACCTGGGGCCGCAATCCAGTGGCGTGGGTCCCCTCTTCCACCCAGGGTCCTCCAATCTCCCCCGAAGTTTGCTGTGGCTGCCACTGAGTCCGTTCTGGTGCTCAACACCCCGCTTCTGGCAGCCCAGCCGACTGCCACTTCTGGGGCACCAGTGACCTGTCAGAAGTGACCAGTGATTGGTAGCAGGCGGGTGTGGGGGGATAGGGGTCTGCCGATCACCGGCCAGTTGTCAGTGGTCAGCATGGGACAGAGGCATGGGATTGAAGGTGAGTAGAGAAAAAAAAATGTCTTTTATTTTTAATAAATGTGATTTTATCTGCTGTTGTGTGTGTTTTATTTTTCACATTGTGAACTAGTAAGGGATCCATGAGACCCCTATACCAGTGCACAAGGCTTGGGGAATTGGCAAGTCACCTGTGGCAAGTGGGTGCACTGCCATTAACCCCAAGCCCCCATTTCCTACCTCCTCAAAGCCCAGGGGGACCCACTAGGACTGTGGTGGGCTTGTAGCCTTCAGGGTCGGGGGCCACTGAGTCTAGCCTCAGCGCCCTGGTATGCAAGCCTCCATAGCTGGAGGGGAGAAACCACACCATTTTTTTTAGTTTTTAAGGGGCCTTTATCTCATTTCTATCATATTATGTTAGAGGCTAACAAAACAGTTCAGTTTTCAAATGAAAAAAGACAATATTTTTTTTACTAGATAACGACACACAACTTGAGTGTATTTCCTTAAAGAAAAGTAGAAAACCATTAACTCAAAACCACTACTATTGTACCAGTAAAATTATGAAAGGTGAAAGTAATGTACTGCTAAAGCTGAAAAGGTTATTTGTGGTAGAAAAATGCAATAGTTGACTAAAGGGGCCCTCGGCTATTGCTGAAGCTAAATAAATATATAAATAACTGGCCCCCTTTGCTGGCTTATCTGGCTATCGAGCTCCACATAAACTTAGTGCTGACACATCACAGGTCTGTCCTGCCGAGCAATTTTGTAGACCCTGTATGCTGGTTTATAGGATATACATGCCATCATTTTGATATTGTATATACTAATGCATTTCACACACTGCTTTTATGGTGCCATTTAGACTTTCTGTTTATAGCAGTCACAGCATTGACAATGTGCTAAAACAACAGTTCTATCGGGCTAATGCTATGTCAGGCAACTGAAGAAACAGGAAGAAATATGTTGTAAGTCAGAGACATATATTTGTTTTATGATTTATACAAAAAAGAAATGCCATCTGTGCCCTGATACATTATACCAAATGTGAAACAAAACCACTGTACACATTAGTCAGGTGACATCTTTACTTGTCCATCAGAGCAGTCGCCAAAATTTTACTGGCCTCTGGTACACCGGCAATGTCCTTGCAAAGCCTATCTCCCCCAATAAGCTTCCTAGCTGGTCGAGTGTAGTCCAAGACTGAGGCTATAGCTTTGCAGGGGTGGATATGCTTACTGATGGTGATAGTATTGAAGCTTTTGTAATGTGGGAGCAAATAATGTGGCAGGGAAGTATATGTAGTGCTAGATACAGAGAGGCTGGGGGAGGCTATGGAGCCAATGCTCAGTAATCACACATTGCTCTGTATCTTTTACTTACTTCCTGGCTGTTGATTTTGGGGAGCTCTCTTTAACAACAAGGCACTTGGTTTTCAGATACAGTAGCTTTTTGCATTTAAAAGGAAAATTGGTATACTTGGTATACAACCAACCTCCCCAAATTGTCCATCTTTGCTGCACCCTGCATGTAACTAACAGGGAATTTTAGCAACATAGGATATATTGAACAGGGCACCAGAAGTATGATCTTAAGTAGTGTTGGTAGCAAAACACTTTTATGGTAGCCCCAGCTGCCCAGCATTTGGATAAAATGTATTAGAAATCTGTATAAACTTCTGAGGAAGGTTTTTTGTGTAGCACTATGTCCTTATTATATGAAAATAAAATCTCGTTTACAGCCCTAGAAACTGCATGGGAAGGGATTGATAATGATGAGGGTGAGGACAGAGAGACCCCTGAAATCTCAACAGTGGGTTCTATTAAAACTGTTTCCACTGGACAAACTATATGGCATTGGCAATGGCTCCTGGGCATAGATAGGGAACTGGATATGAGATGGAAACACATATAATGGCTGCAGACTATGCCTGTCAGCATAGGAATGAGGATACAATGGTCAAGCTACTACTGGCCAAATGTTTTTATGACTGGCAGCTTGTGCATGATACATTCATCTCATTGCCATCCTCTCACCATGCCTCTGTGCACTTATAAGCCTGCAAATCACTTCCTTTAACATATGCCTTCACTTCAAAATCTTGCATAATCCGGGGACTCTTTTTGACAAATCCATGCTACCGTGATTTCAATTAACACCACTGATCGCACTACTATTTTGTGAATGCTTGAATTACTGAAATGCTCATTTGGTAGCATTTTTCACCCATGCGATCAGATGAGTTTATTGCATCAAGTCTCAGGACTTGGGTCAGAAATAGGGGAGAGAAAGTTCCAAACTAGGTACTCACAGAGGTTTTAGTTTGGGTTTGGGGTTGCAAGTACAGTTTTGTTACGGGTCTAAAGTATCTCTGTAGGAATAAATTAAGGCAACTGGACTTGCTGTATTAATTTTTGAAGATGTCATCTGACTGACGTTGATGGTTTTCTCAATTCTAAGAATGCCAATTGTACAACTAGTGAAACACCTTCAAGAGAAAAAACCTACAAATATACATTGACCTAGATGAATGGGAACCGTCTAAGGGCCTTATTTATCAAGGGCTAGCGCCAGGTAGTGTCTGACGAGCGCCAGGTACCGCCAGCTAACGGCGGCTACCGACTCAAGTACGCCCGGCGGCGGTCACAATGACGCATTTATCACGCTAAATGAGGCTAGCGCCGGCGAGAGCGTCAGCTGGCGCGGGATTCATCATGTAGCCGACTGCAACGAACAGCGCCGCTACTAATCCCATCACAGCGCCAGGTATGACCTGTCGCTCCCTGGCGCTCTCCAATGCATTTCAATGGAGCAATCTTTTAATATTCATAATTAATTGATTTTTTTTTTTTTTCTTTTAACTGTCAAAAATTCTGTGACCACTACGGCAATGTTAGATATTTTTTTTAAGGTAAAAAAAAAAAAAAAAAAAAAATTTGTGCAGAATTGATATTACAGGTCTGATATTAATGTATTCATATTACAAAATGTTTAGAAAAACTTGTATAATTTTTACATTTAAAAAAAATGGTTGTTTGGGGGTTAAAAACTACTTTACACACATCGCCGCCAGCGCTCTGGGGTTTAAACAAGGAATTCACAGCGCGAGAAATTTTGGAGCGTGATTTGTTAATGAATCTGCAGCAAGCCGTTCGCTCTGGACATTCGCTGTCAGGCGCACCCATACAACGCAGAACCTGTGAAACATCGACCCCTAACCCCGTATTCAACATTACCGCACACCGACTGAGTCGCTGTCAACAAGCAAACCCCGGCCAAGCACAGCGAATACTAGCTGGCGCTGTGAAAATCACGCTACTGGCGCTCATCTGTCGCTACCTGGCGCTATTAATGAATCGGCCTCTAAGTCTAAATATCATACCCACAAAACACTTTTAGACATTTAAAAAAACATTGGTGGCTAAAAAACTGAAAATGTGAGGTATTCTTGAAGAGTACATGAATCTGAACAGAAATACAGGGACTACTATATTCTGTTCCCATACTTCCAATCTACTCCTCTAGTTAAAATGCTTGATGAGTATTGGACCTGCAATACGACTTGTGCATTGATTATTTCCATATTTGTTCCAGGTCATTGGTTTCGTAAATAAAACATTCTGTGAGGCAGGAACAAGTGAAATCAGCTCTACCTGTGTAATATAATGATCCCAGATGCAAAGAATCACAGGAATGGCGCGGTTGTTAGTGCCCCTCTATAATCAAACAGCAAATAGTAAAGCGAAACCAGCCAGTATCCTTGTTTCTTTGTCCACGTTTATTTTTAAACATATAAAAATTCCATCCACATTCCATATAGGCGATAAAAAAGGCAAAAGGGAGTAGGTCTTAATGTCTACGCATTTCGGACACTCCGTCCTTACTCATGACCTGCCGCCCCACTCACAAAACAGACATTTAAATACATGTGCAGAGAGCGCCGTGCCCGTGCAGCCCGCCGAAAGCATAATTGAATGATTACAACACCTGACACAGATCCCTACTAATAGCTCAAGTTGCCTGTAGTCCCCATATTGTAGAAAAGCGGGGTATATCCTATTTATCCTATACCCATTAAGACTTACTCCCTTTTGCCTTTTTTATCGCCTATATGGAATGTGGATAGAATTTTTAAATGTTTGAAAATAAACGTGGACAAAGAAACTTTTTAACAAGGATACTGGCTGGTTTCACTTTACTATTCTGTGAGGCAGAGTAAACGGCAGGATAATAGATTTTATTATTACAAGTTGGTCCTTTAGCCTACATATGCGGTATGGAGGATACAGAAGAGTCAATTTGTGGGAGGAGGATACTCAATTCCTTCTAATTTTTAAAAGGGTTCTGGAACATCTGGAGATTTTCTTTAACCCCCTCAGTGCCAGTCTACCTAGAGATATTGTCACCCTCTGTTGCCAGACCATTTATCACTATTTTGCACTATACATGTTTAACTGTGAGCTTTGAAAAATTATATATTTTTTATTTCAACAGAGTTTGGGCTTTAAAATGAAATGTCTTGTTTGCAATTTTTCAGTGTTTTCATAATATTTTTGGGTAAAACATTGTAAATATAAATATATATTTTTAACTTTGTTGCATTTTTTTATTGCATAATGGAATGTTTCTAGAAAACCATATCGTGTGTAAAAGCCCAATTCCTCCGAATTACAATGGTACCAGGTATGTATCAGTAGAGCCCCGTTCCCCCAGGAGACCACCCAAACTGAAAAAATGGCATGACATCAAATGAAATTTCCACCACTATGCGCACTATCAAGGGTTACATTTTTTTTTTTTTTTTTTAAATGCTGTGGGGTCCCACCTCTCCAGGGCTGGGGGCATGCTTTTTCTTTCATTTTTAAGGGGTGGGATCAGAGGCCCCCCAGGGGGAAGAGGAGACCTGAACTGCTGGCTCCCGGATGAAGGGGAAAATGCCAGCTCTTAATGGTTGGAGAGGCAGCTACATAGATTCTACGTAGAACACTGAACATGTTAAATCAAGCTATACTGCTTGGCCTGCAGCCTGTTTGTTAGCTTGTAATGAGCATCCACAATCCTGGAAATGTAGCGATACAGAGATGGGGATCGTCGGTGTACATAAAATCTTGCTGCACAGTTTTAAATGCGCAACAGCAGTTGCATGTGTGCATTCAGCTAAATGAGCTTATCCTAGCGCACCACAGTTTTTTAATGCAGAGGTGCGCTGGGGCAAGCATACTGAACAATGCTGGAGCTGTAGCAGACTATTAGGCCTGATTTACCAAGTGTGCTAGCACATGTAAATAAACTAGTAGGCTAGCCAGCCTGTGCCAAAGTTAAATCTAGTTGAGGCATTGCGAGGCTTAAGTTGGCACACAGCACACATAATACAACTAATAATACCACAATAAACAGGGTAATTTGTTGTTTTAAAGATTTAAATAGTATTATTGAAGCTGAAAACATATTTTGTGATCTACTTTTATAATATCACATTAGTACACTGCTACCCTGATATAACACAATCCAATATAAGGCCGGTTCAGCCTTGGACCCCAACATAATGAAATGCAATGCACTTATCCTCTATGATATCTGTGTTCAATGTGTGTTCAACGTGATCCACACTATTAGTTCCAAATGACAGCATTATATGGACATAGCAGTGTATACGAGACTCATAAAGGGTTCAGATAATACAGTTGTATAAGATGCCAGTTGTATAAAAACCCACAAAAAATAGCCGCATCCCCAGCTTTCTGTTTGAGCATGCCCACTCTCACACCCATTCATTTAGATAGGTTGGATGCGGGAGCTACAGGGAGGCCAGGGATGCGGCCAGTGGGGTATTCCCGCTATGGGTGATAAGAAAATCATTACAATGCCTTTCAACAAAAAATATTGCCTGTATATTGCATTACTAGTCATCTGTGTGTGTCTTACATAAATAATTAGATTTGGCATAGAGGGATAAGTTGGCACAGCCCGGAGTAGCTTCAGTAAGTCAGGCCCCTAAAATCACCCCAGATCTATTTGTGCAGTGCAGAGCAAAAGAGCCGTACAATCTCATGAGAACCAGTGAGCCTGAATCTGAATACAGACATGTTCAGTCTTGATATGCAGACTGAATGGTAGATGCCATTTTTATGCAGTTTATTCAATAGTTGCACTCTGTGCTTTGGCTGATGTGTCTGGCAGCTTTTTACATATTTTATTCTATTATACTTATTTTTACTTATGGTCTCATAAATGTTTTGAATATGGCTGTGCAGTGTGCTGCAGTGTTTTCTGACTTTGAAAAAGTGCCCTAAGAAACACAATAACTTTTATGTCTGAAATTAACATTGCGAGATTCCTTTGAGGCAGTATTCTTCGATTCAATAAAAATGTTATTGACCTTTTCTTTAATATGTGTTTCTACCAGTGAAGTAACACGTCTTATCCTTTAGGGCAAGGCATTTAGATATGTGTCATTCTACAATGCTAAAAATAATTTTATATTCATTATAAAACAGGAGAGATTTATTAAATTTCAATGTTGGATTGCACTGAAATGAAGAATGAGCTAGTTTAAGCCAAATCAAAATTATAATAATGCAGTCATGCACGTACCTGTTAATAAGGTGATATCTCTATCTAGCAGTAATTTATTTGAGGCAGCGGCTGGCTACATTCATAAATTCTTGCAAACTGTCTCTTGCTAGAAACAATGGTTGTGTAATGCAAATGAGCTTTTAATTCATAAATCCTTAAACGTGGTCATGCTAGCCCACAACAGTGCCAGGAAAATCTCACTAGTACAAGCGCATTGCATTCAAGGTGCGCAGTGGGGCACAAGGCTGTTAGCCCAGGCCAAGGTGATCCCTCATGGTCTTCAGGATCACAGGAAACAAGCTTCCAAAGCAGTAGCATGTAGCACTGTACCTTACAGGTGGCCCCTTCCACCAGTACACAAGCAAGCCTTCTGGTTACAAGAGAGACTTTGGAGAAGACAACAAGTTGAAGTGGGCATCTACCACAGAGTTGGGGGAAAACCTTTGAGAAATTATGCAACCTTTAAATTGGAACTTAACCCTCCCATGCCAGAGAGGATCCTGGGACACATGAACTCTAAATAAACCTACTCTACCACCTAATGTAATCAGGGAGCCGAGAATTAAGTAGAGTTACTCCAATTTTTCTAGCCCAGCCTCATCCATTGGGGACAGGAAACATCTGCAAACAAATGTTTCCTGGTCCCCATCATACAGATCATCTAAATTTGTGGTATACAGAGGTGATAAAGCTCAGACAGCATTATTTTGGGATTGGGAGGTAAAACCTTGGGATGCATTATCTCTTCCTCCTGCTGTGTCTGTAACAAACATGATGAGTCGTTTTGAGAAGCCTGTCAGCTTCCTGCTGAGAGATCTATTGTGTTACATTATTTAAGCCAAATAGCAATTAATTTATTTTAATTGTTTCTATTGCAATTAGCTGTGATACTTTGTAAAGCGGATGTGAGCCTTTTATTGGAATTCAGATAGCTTACAGTGCAATGTGATGTGTGCATCACACTGTGGGATGGGAAAGACTCTCTAAAGATTGTCTCCTCTGTACACAGTAGGTAGAGTAGTGTCCTTGCAGACTTGCAATCAGGTACACAAGTATGTTTTTTAGTTACAAAGTTGCTCTGCAAAAAAACAGGAAACGAAAAAAATATCTATGTATTTTTGCAGTTTATTTTGTTTTAAACACAAACACCTTCTTTTGAAAAAATGCTAGTTGCGGGAGGCCAGCGCTACCTGTGCTCCACTTCCCTGATGAAATCTGGCTCCACAATTAGCCACAAACAGACAGGTAGTCTTTTGGTGGCCATAATTGCAGAGAAGACTCTTGATCACAGATCACAGAATTAGCCACGAGGGAACGGTGCAGTTATGTGAAATGGGAATTTTTAGGGGTATGTTTGGGGAGGAACCAGAAATCTGGATGCTACAGCGCACTGTGCAAATTGGCGACCTATGCCCATTTCCTCCAAAGTAGGTTTTGGCTTGCATTAAGTTGCAAAGGCTCTACAAACTCCAACGGGTTTTAAATTTAAGGGTGTAATGAGAGAATTGGCTCTTAAAAGCTAATTTAATTACCTCAAAAATGAAGAGGGAGAAATATATTTGCAATGAGTTTAAGAAAAGCAGGGGTGTCATTCAATTTCTATTGGAGAGTCTTATATATCTTACTGTACCTTTAGAGAAAGTGACAGAGCCAGAGAAACCTAAAAAAGGATTGTTTAATATAACTGAATTCCATAGCTGGTTCTGGGGCAGGAAGTAAGGGCTATGTTTGTGAAAGCATATTCTGGCAACGAAATCTAAAAACAAAGGTTTTATCTGTATGCTTGATATTTTATTTTCACCAAGATATATACAAATACTGAATATATAATATTATATTATGCACTAAAATGTAATAAGGGTGCTTTTCAGGCAAGGGTGCACATTGAGATCAACCTTCATGATGCTATAAATGATGGCCTGTGCTACTTAGCAAATAAAATCTATACCAAGATCTCTACAGCTATAATTACATTACATGATGTATTGCATTATAGCTTTCAAAAAGTGACATCTACAATTTACCAAATTCTTTCCCTGACTTGTCAATATTAATCACCAGAGCCACTAAACTCACAGTACAGGACTTATTTACTCAGATTAAATCTAACTTGGATTCAACTTCAGGAGCTTGTATTTGGCATTACTTTGCAATTAAATAAGTGCATCCATCTGCCTGGCTTTTACTTTATATGTTTATTTGTTGAGGCAATCAGTTGAATCCTTATAAAGCTGGCTCACTTTTATTAGTTTCCATTTCTTTGATTTAATATATATTTTTTTTCCTTTCGATAGGGTTCAGGCCTACATATAATGCAGTACAGCGATTTTATGACGTGTTCTTTTATTCACACAGAAAGATGGAAGGGCTACTGAATAAGTAATAAGTGTTGGATCCAATGGAATATAATTTCCCAATAATACTGCAGAACTTATGGTTTTATGCAAATACTCCTTTTTCAGTGTAATCAATCTAAAAATTATAGCTTTATGGAAAAGTTAGCTAGAACACTTCTGTGTACATCCAGAACTCCATGCCTTACTTTAGAAGTACAGCATGTTTGTTCTCATCGGTGATATTAAATTCCCCACACCACACACAGGATATTAAATTCTCCTCGCCCTTACAATTTTTCCATTTATTTTTTCAATAATTCCATAAGCCAATCCACTGACAGCCAGAGCTATAAATCTCATTGATAATGAAGTCATTACCTCTTGCAGGATTCTCTTCATTTTGAGCAGTAATGTCTTCACAGATATACAGTCTTGCATCATCAATCTGAAAGACAGTGATTCCAAGCTGCTGATGTCTTCCTGTGCGAAGGGCCATTCCACTGATGGGCTAGTGGGCACTTGGCAGATGCGAGGGCACTTTGTATCCTCTTGATCATTTTCTCTTGGCAAATGCAGATAGAGATTTCTAGAAAAAAAATTGCTAAATATTTCAGTAAAAGCCTACATATAGTGTAATTGTTATATTTCATTTTTATTACCTACATAATTTTACCATAAAAACATATTAATATATATCATTTTACATTAAAGCTGTATCAAAGCTTGCACACCAGTGGAAAAGGTTGGTTAGAAAGTCAACAGGGGCGTAAATGACTGATTAGACTGCCCTGAAATAATGAATTGGCATCTACTTGAAAAGAGGCTAATTTTAAAAATATCCAGTCATGTATGCTGGATTTGAAGAAAATCAATTGAAGTCAGCATCCAATTTAGTGTGAAGTTTAAAAAACCCTAAAATCTGTAATATAATCACAGTCTGCATTACTAAGGCAACGCTCAGTCATGAAAGGCCAATAAAACAAAAAAAAAATGACTTCCCTAGTCCCAATATCCAGCCCAGTTACACATGAGGCTGAACTTTGTTTCCCAGCTGCTTGTCTTCTGGTCTTGTAAGGCATTATCATGTCACCCGGTCACATTGGCTGCTGCTGTGATTGGGTGATGAGGCACATTTAAAAAGAATATTAAAAGGGACAAAGCACAGGATTTTCACTATTCTGAGTTTTGTCTCTTCTGCCTGGTGCATCCTCTTCTGAATGCCTCGCTGTATGTATCACACCAGCCATAAACTCCAATTTCCTTTATTTCATGGCATATTTGCAGGCCACTGATCAGCAGTCACTAGCCTGGATGCCTTCCTGGCTACTAGACAACTGGAAGGAGATAAACAGGCTGAACTGGATGGACTAAAGTCTTTATTCAGCCTTATATACTATGTTACTATGTAACTGTTTAATGACAGGCACAAATACCACTATTACCCCCTCACCCCCCACCACACACCCATTTTAGATCACACATAACTACTCACATTCCACAACAGAACCCCATAGACATACATAACCCTTTACAGCAAAATCACCACCCTTTCACATACACACGGTTCTGACTTATAATATTATAGAAACTCCATGAAAAATACACTTTTATGTGCTACCACGCCATCCTATAATAATTTTCATATATAACACTCCCCAGTACACATGCATATTGCCTTGCTGCTCTGAATATGCAGTATCTGTTCCATATTTTATCCTTTACCCATTAGTGCCAAGTTTGGCTTACAGATTATCTCATGCAACAGCTCTCATATGGTCCACCATATTGCATTAACTAATATGGGGACCTCTCTGCATGTGCTGGAACAGGGAGGTATCCTGCTCTGCCCTAACTGAAACTGAAATCACTCAAATTTGTGTAAAGTAGGGTTCAGGTAATTTGTTGCCTGCACATGTTATGTGGGATTGTTGGTTCGAGGTAACTGGCAAAATGGGGGAGGGGGGTTCACACATAGGGACGTTCCAAACTTTTAAGATATTTTCACTCCTCAGTGTTCATGTGGTCATGGCACCTGCCTCCCTGTTGCTCAAATATTCCTTTATTTGAGTGCAGTTTGGATGATTTTTTTGGGAAAAATTTGGGTTCTCAATCACCTAAATCAGGGGGAGATTTTGGTCTCCAGAAGGAGCCCAAAACCTGTTAATTGCACAGGTAATCCACCAAATCTAAGAGGAACACTGTGCTAATTCAATAAACTTTATATGCAGATACCGCATTTCACTACCGTTAAGTGGGCTTCTAACTTTTCACCAGCTTTAGCAACAGTAAATGTTACCAGTGCTTGGTGTTAGAGGGCAGAATTCAATCTAAGCAACAATGAGTAGCTGCAACTTCCAAGATAAAAATGACGGCTACTTTGTATACATCGTCTTTAAAAAAAATGTCAGTAATGATACAACAATAAACATTATATACTGGCAATTATAGCTTTGAAAGTGCTTCTACAAATCATAAGCTTTAATTGGTGGCCCACAATGACCAATAAATCATTTCCATTAAACAGGTGGCGGGAAAGAATGGAAGGTCTGTCAGAAAGTATTTATTGAATTAAATCCAAGATTTTGTTGTGCTCTGTGCAGTTTGTACTGGTTTATGCACCATAAATTCATCAATTGCTCTGGAGAGTCACGCCGAGAATTTGGCTGTAACTTTATTCTCAAGCCCCTGCAGAAAAGTCGTTTGCATAAATGTTATTATGGCCAGACAGTGGGCCTTTTCTGGAGTCTGGAGCGGGAATGGCATTTTATGCAATCAAGCAAGACAAGACACATGGATGTGGACATAATAATACCGCATGGGGGTCAACACAAGGCTATGAAACAATAGTATTGGCACAAAAATGTAAATGCAGAAGCAATAAGAACATTTACTGATGCCACTGAAAAGACAATAAGAAGCTTAATGATATCTTTATACATATATAAATATGAATATACATATATAAACACATAAAACAAAAAAATATATATACTGCGGTTAGCAACAATAATAATAACATGAAGTATAATAATAATAATAATAATAATAAGAAGAAGAAGAAATATATGACAAAAATGAAACTAATTTATTTTCTATCAACAAATATTTCGAATCCCAAAACAGTTATCAAGAGGGACCAAGAACTGGTGTTAGGGCGAGCGCTGCATGCCCACCTCGTCGGGGCGGGCGCTGCCTCTTCCTGCAGCGCCCCCCTCTTACCTCCTCCCCGGCCGGGCCATGACGCCCCGCGTGTCGGCCGGCGCCTGGGGTCCGTCCCCTTCCTCCTCGCCTCCTCGCTCTGCGTTGGGCACGCGCACGTCCCCGACCACTAGGGGGCGGGCGCGCACCAAACTGTTAAAATTTAAAGGGCCCGTGCACCGCTGATTGGTGCCCGGCCATCCAATCTCTGCTTCTCTTCCCCTATTTCAGGGGCACTTCCTCTGCCCTCTGTGCCGGATCTCGGTCTTCCATGTCAGTTGCTAAATCAATTGCTTTTGGATTGCCTACCCATGTACCGACCTCTGCCTGTCCCCAACACCGAACCTTTGCTGCCTGCCCCGACCTTGGCTACTCACCTTACCACGAATCTGTGCTGCCAGCCCTGACCTCTCACTACGTCTTTTGCCTGTCCCCTGTGCACCTCGCTGAACCTCGGCTAACTGCGGAACTGGGCCGCTGTTGGGGGGTAGCGACCTGTGGGTCACTCGCCGCTACAAGTCCAACCTTGCGGTGGGCTCTGGTGAATACCGGTGGCCTCTTCGACTCCGCTCCCCTGACAGGGCACTTGCCATCAGTTCCACAGTCAAAGCAGATCCACACCCTAGTCCGCTCCATCCGGTCCCTGACAGTAAGATCCGGCCATGGATCCTGCTGAGGTGCCGTTGCCAACTATTGTGGCTATGCAGTCCCGCCAAATTAACCAGCTCTCGGCTATGGTGCAGCAGTTACTATCGATTCAGCAACAGCAAGTATCACCAATGGCCCCAGCTTTGCCTCCACAGACTCCTGTAGCTCCTACAGCTAGAATCCGTCTCTCCTTGCCGGCTAAATTTGACGGGGAGGCCAAGTTGTGTCGAGGCTTCGTAGCCCAGTGTTCCTTGCATTTGGAGATGTTGGCGGATCAATTCCCCACTGAACGAGCTAAGGTGAACTTTGTCATTAGGACTTGGCCTGGGCCACTCCCTTGTGGTATCGCAATGACCCGGTCGCTTCCAACATCCACACTTTTGTCTCAGAGTTTCGCCAGGTCTTTGAGGAACCAGCCCGGGCTTCATCTGCTGAATTGGCCCTTTTGAATTTGGTCCAGGGCGAGTTATCTGTTGGTGAATACGCCATTCAGTTCCGTACTCTAGCATCCGAACGTCTTAAAATAATGAGGCCTTGTGTTTCTGCTTTAAGAAGGGACTTTCTAGCAAAGTTAAAGACGCTCTAGCTGCATGCGATTTGCCTTCTTCTCTTACTGACCTCATCCATTTGGTGTGCTTTTTACTGAAAGGCGTGAGGAACTCCGCCAGGAAAGAGACTCTCAGCGCCCTAGGAGGGCACCCCATCTGGCTCCTGTGTTTCAACACCCTTTGTCCACGCATATGCAGGTCGACCGATCTCGCTTGACCCAGCTAGAAAGAACTCGTAGAAGGAACGAGAACCTTTGCTTGTATTGTGCCAGCTCTGAGCACTTTTTGAAGGACTGTCCTATTCGCCCCCCACGTCAGGGAAACGGGCGCACCTAGTGGATATGGGAGAGGCGTCCCTGGGTGTATCTGCTTCCTCTCCACGTCTCGCGGTCCTTGTGCAACTTACCGTCGCACCTTTCACCTCTTTGAATTTGTCTGCCTTTCTGGACTCGGGCTCCGCAGGAAACTTCATAGAGGCCTCCTTGATTAATAGATATAATATCTCCGTGAACCGCCTCGCCAAGCCCTTATTTATCGCCTCGGTCAATGGTGACAGGCTTGACTGTATCGTGCGTTATCGCACCATTCCCCTCCTTTTAAAGATTGGATTGTTCCATCAAGAGAGTCTTGAGTTTTACGTCCTCCTAAATTGCACCTCTCAGATTCTACTCGGCCTACCCTGGCTTCAACATCATGATCCCACTATTGACTGGAACACCGGTGATATCAAAACTTAGGGTACTGCTTGCTTTAAGGGGTGTTAAAGTCTGTTCCTGTCCGACCTATTCCTGCTTCTACCCCACTACCTGGCCTGCCTGCGATCTACCAGGCCTTTACTGATGTGTTCTGCAAAAAACAAGCGGAGGTACTTCTGCCTCATCGCCCTTACGATTGCCCTATTGACCTCTTGTCGGGTACCTCTTCACCTCGTGGCCGAATTCATCCCCTCTCGGCTCCTGAGACACAGGCCATGTCGGAGTATATCCAAGAAAAGAGGGTTCATACGGAAGTCTTCCTCTCCAGCAGGCGCGGGTTTCTTCTTTGTGGCCAAAAAAGACGGCTCTCTACGCCCCTGTATAGATTACCGTGGCCTCAACAAGATTACCATAAAAAATCGTTACCCGTTACCTCTGATTGCTGAATAATTTGACCGGCTGCGTGGGGCTAAGATCTTCACCAAACTTGACCTGAGAAGGGCCTATAATTTGATACGTATACGCGAGGGCGACGAATGGAAGACCGCCTTCAATACCCGTGATGGCCACTTCGAATACCTGGTGATGCCCTTTGGACTTTGCAATGCACCCGCTGTTTTCCAAGAATACGTGAATGACATTTTCCGGGACTTGCTCTACTCTTGTGTAGTCGTATATTTGGATGATATACTCATCTTTTCGCCCAATCTGGAAGAACATCACCGTCACGTCCGGCAATTCCTGTCTCGCCTTTGTCAACACCGCCTGTACGCCAAGCTGGAGAATTGCCTTTTTGACCGTACCACCTTACCTTTTCTAGGGTACGTAGTTTCAGCTCAAGGTCTCCAGATGGACCTCAGCAAATTAAAAGCAGTCTTGGACTGGCCACAACCTTCCGGCCTACGGGCTATTCAGCGTTTCTTGGGATTCGCCAATTACTATCGACAGTTTATTCCTCACTTCTCTATTGTGGTCGCGCCCATAGTGGCTCTCTCGAAGAAGAACGCCAATCCTAAGTCTTGGCCCCCTCAGGCGGAAGAGGCTTTTATTACCCTATAAAAAAGCCTTCTCCTCCACTCCGGTGTTGTCTAGGCCAGATCCTGCCAGGCCCTTTGCCCTAGAAGTGGAGCAGGAGCTGTGCTCCATTGGAGCAGGAGCTGTGCTCACACAAAAATCTCCTACTGGCAGAATTCTCACCTGCGGATTCTTTTCGAAGACATTTTCTCCAGCAGAGAGGAATTACTCCATCGGCGATCGGGAGTTACTCACCATCAAGTTGGCCTTAGAGGAGTGGAGACATCTCTTAAAGGGTTCTGCCCATCAGGTGTCCATCTATACGGACCATAAAAATCTGTCCTACTTAGAAACTGCCCAGTGACTGAACCCTCGACAAGCTCGTTGGTCGTTTTTATTTTTTCGCCCGCTTCAATTTTCAAATTCACTTCCAGCCAGCCGCCAAGAACATCAGGGTGGATGCCCTTTCTCGGTCGTCGGACATCTCTGGTGCTAAATCCACTCCACAACATATTATCCCGCCTGAATGCCTTGTCCTCTCTGCTCCCGCTACACTAGTACAGGCTCCGCCTGGAAAGACCTTTGTGCCATCTCGCCAACGTCGCAAAATATTAAGATGAGGTCATTCTTCACATGTAGCCGGCCACGCTGTTATCAGAAAATCTTGTTCTCTAATTTCCAGGTTTTATTGGTGGCCTACTCTAGAGAAGGATGTGACAGAATTCATTCAGGCCTGTACCATCTGTGCCCGTGACAAGACTCCTCGCCTAAGACCTGCTGGCCTACTCCTTCCTCTGCCTATTCCAGATATCCCATGGACACACATTGCTATGGACTTCATCACTGATCTACCTTCTTCGCATGGCAATACTGTTATTTGGGTGGTAGTGGATAGGTTTTCTAAGATGGCGTATTTTGTACCTTTGCCTGGCCTCCCGTCAGCCCCCTTGCGAAATACTTCCTGATGCATATTTTCCGGCTTCATGGGCTTCCTACACATATTGTGTCTGACAGAGGTGTGCAGTTTGTTTCCAAGTCTTCGAGAGCCCTTTGTAAACAAATGAAGATTAAACTGGACTTTTCCTCCGCTTATCACCCCCAGTCAAACAGCCAGGTGGAAAGAGTCAGCCAGATTCACGAGCATTATTTTGTTTCTGTCTGTCAAGATGATTGATCGATCTTCTGCCCTGGGCGGGATTCTCGTATAATTTCAACGATTCTGAGTCTACGAGGAGGTCCCCGTTCTTGGTAGTATAAGGTCGGCATCTTCTTCCGCCTCTGCCCTTGTCCACGTCCTCTGGAGTACCCGCCATGGATGACATCACACAGGAGTTCTCTACCATCTGGCAAGAGACCCAACTTGCCCTTCGTCAAGCTTCTGCCTGTATGAAAGTTAGCGCTGATAAGAGGAGAAGAGCCTGGGTCCTTATAAGATCAAACAACAGATCTATCCAGTTTGCTATAAGCTTCACCTACCCTCTTCGCTATGAATTCCCAACTCCTTCCATGTCTCTCTGTTGTCTCTTACCTCTTCCTCGGCCGGGCCATGATGCCCGGCATGTCGGCCGACCGCGCGCCACCTGGGGTCCGTCCCCTTCCTCCTCGCTCTGCGTTGGGCGCACACACTTCCCCTGCCTTCTGTGCGGATCTTGGTCTTCAATGTCAGTTGCTAAATCAGTTGCTTTTGGATTGCCTACCCGTGTACTGACCTCTGCCTGTACTCACCACGTCTTTTGCCTGTCCCCTGTGCACCTAGCTGGACATCGGCTAACTGTGGAACTGGGCCGCTGTTGGGGGGCAGCGAACTGGGGGTCACTCGCCGCTACAAGTCCAACCTGCCTTGCGGTGGGCTCTGGTGAATACAGGTGGCCTCTTAGACTCCGCTCCCCTGACACGGCACTCACCATCAGTTCCACAGTCAAAGCGGATCCACACCCTAGTCCACTGCATCCGGTCTGTGACAACTGGTACATTCAGTTCTACTCTACAACATACTAAACTTCTAAACATGTAAAAAACTGGTGAAGTCAGTTGACCTCTCATAAATAAAAGGCTTTATTTATTGCCAACATACAAAAGTCATTTTATTTATTTGTTGGTACTGGCTCCCAGTTTTACATATAGCTCTCTGGCCCAGATATTTTCCCAGCTACATTGTGTCTCCTCATTGTATATCTCATCTTCATCCAGTTTATATAAAGCCCAAACTAATTAACAAGTACTAAGTCAACCCTTTTGTAGCCTACCCACCAAAACCATATGAACAACCCCAGAGATGTAGCGGCATCATATGTTATAATGAAAAATAAATCACCATATGAAAAACTATATGGGCAATTCCAAAATTGTTAAGTTCCAATATCAAAATAATCCATTAGCAAATTAATATCTAATCTGACAGTATTATCTAAGAATGTACAAACACTAAAGGCCGAAATTATGCTGCATTAGTACATTAAAGACACACATATGATGTGGGATGATATGCGTGAGAAGGTTCAGCATGCCCCACTGGGCGAAACCCCCAGTTTGCCGGAATCTTACCATCCTGGTGATCCCACGGTACATGGATGTTTGGGCCTGCAGTGGTGGCATCCCCTGCTTCCCTATCTGAATGGCTGGAGTGGACAAGCACAGCTGGAGCGGAGCGGATTTCCGGTGATCTTTCAACTATAAGCTGCTTATTAATATGCATGGCTAAAAAAAATGGTTCACTATGGGATTGCCAGCAAGGTAAGAAACCACAGAGAAGGAGAGGGGGTAGGTAGCGGAGCATTCCAAACCAGAAAGCTCCCAGAGGCACAGAACAAAACCTGGGAAAGATAAAATGTTAGTTTTGGTCTCCTCTTATTAAGCAAATTCATACCATCTCCAGTAATGGCCAATTGCAAATGTTAAAAATTGCATTTCAGATAACTCACATATAGATGATATAGGAAAGTCATGTTTTAGAATGAAAAATAAAAATTACCAAAAATATACTTATTTCTTATAGTCGCATGGAGTAGCTGACATGCTACTTCAAAGGGGATGTTCCTAATACAAATACTTAACATAAATAAAAGGGAACTTCTTCCACTACAGTATGTCATTCTGCTTTCCTTTATCATGGAGCTATCTCTGTTACTGATATAACTGCAGATCCCCAAGGAGTTGAGTTACACTAAGCCACTCTCATTGCTCTGCTCTCACTCTTTAACAGGGCTGGCGTCAGCACTGGGTCTTGGGCAGGTGTTGGTACCCCGGGAATCTTTAGAGGTTCACTCAGGCTTGGAGCGGGCCAATAAATGACTCTCTGATTCTCTGGCTGCTTAAAATGTGGCAAGACCCAGAGGATGTTCGGCAGCGGCAGGGGACCCTTCTTCATCAGTGGAGGAGGTGGTTAGGACCAAAGAACATTTAGCAGCAATGGTGGACTCTTCAGCAGCAGGGGAGAAAGCAGAAAAGACTGAAGGATGATTAGCAGCATCAGAGAAAGCAGTAAGGCTGGTTTCACACCAGTTTACTTGCAGGGAGCTCGCGCTTTCGGGTGAGCGCCCTGCAACCGATGTGTTTAGCATCTGGAGGGCATTCACATTTGCGTTCTCCACTCAATGGAGGGGAATTTCCAAGAACTGCAAGCTATAGATGCTAAAAGGATTTTGTGGAGCACTCAGAGTGCTCCCAAAGCATATGTGAAAGTTGCCATAGATCACTATGGGCAGCTTTTCACTGGCAGATGTGGGTCGCTTGCCCATCCTCACTGGTGTGAAACCAGCCAAAGGACTGCAGGGTCACTGATGACAGGTGACGAGGGCCAGAGGTTAATCAGTAACAGAATAGAAGGTGACAAGGACTAAAGTTTGATTGCTGGCAGTGGAGAATCAGTGACAGAGGACCTATCAGGAGCTAAAAAGTGATACAAGGCGCTATGGGACATGACACACTGCAAATCGACCCATTGAGACTTTTTGCCTAAGAACCTACATACATCTGCTGGCTCTCTAATCAGTTTGTGCTGTACGCATACTAAAATATTTATTATTTATTCATCTCTTCCTCATGCACAACACATTTACAATTTCTATTGGTTTTACAATATCTCATCATATCTAATAAATTAATGGAATACCCCCCTCCCCGCTTTGTTTTACTAATAAACAATTTAACCTCTCTAATCCATTCTGAATGCCCGATGTTTTCCCCACTCATATCTCATTTCGCTCCTTATATGCTGTCTCTTTTTCCTACAAATTTCCTACAAATGAAAACTCTAACCCTAAACTACAGGCTCTGCTCATTGCAGACAGTTGCTGGAGTATAACCGCCAGTGTGGGGGTGCATTGAGCATAGGACTGAATATTTTGATCTTCTAAGGTCACACACCACGTGCTAAGTGCTGTGGGGAAGAAGGATATGCTTTTTTTTTGGTATTCCTTACATATGCCATTTACAGTTTTTTCAGGGTTCACCCCTTAGCCGGAACGACCTTTCTGCAGCATTTTATTATTTCTATCTTCTGGTCATGTTTCTAAGATGGATTTACCAGGCTAACAGACTTAAAGAAGAAGTCAGAAAATACTTTACTTTCTCTTTTTCCTCTCTGTCCGTAACAGCAGCAGCAGCATGGGGCATTGCAAATCAGGCATACTGATACTTACCATTTCTGCATTCCAACGAACACATCACCACCACTGGCAAATCAGGTGGGCCAGCGCATTGATCACCTGCCCAGAAATGCATGGCAGGGGTATCTCATTCAGCTGCCATTGCAGAAGTGGTAAGTATTAGACATGCCCACTCTCTGGCTTGTAGGACCACACTGTACAGCAGAGCATCCCATTATGGGATGCCCTATGCGGCAAGCATTTGGGACACTAAAGCGGAAATAACATTTTTTCTGACTTCCTCTTTCAATACGGCTACATATTTACTCAACTTTTGCTCTTATCCTTTATTGTTTGATATTGCAGCCATTTAAAGGCTTCTCCTTTCCGTTTCGTACTGTCATCTTTGCATTCCAGTTAAATGTCACCTGTGATATACATGTTTTATTTGTACCACAATATGTGTCATTATTTTGCTGAAGAGTGCCACTCCCAGTGGATCATTTATGAAGCAGTGTGGTCTCCCTGGGAAAACTCGTTTACTTCAGACAGAAAGAAATAATTTCTCTTGCTTGGATGCTTGGAGAAAACATTCATGTTTGAATAGAGCTCTTTGTCTATAAGAAATAATTCCCTCAGTCTCTGACAACTGATGAGATTCCTAGAACAGCAGATTAATACATAGTATTTCAAAAGAAACCCATCATCGTGCTATTGCTTCCTAATAAGCCCATCAACTACATCCCATCTCTACCTCTTTCCAACGTTATTTGTCTAAAGCTTTTCTACCTTATCTGCTTAACCTCCTTTTATGACTAGAGAGCTTTTAAACTGTAAGCTTTTCTATATTCAAAATTGTTTTGAATTTTGATTTTCAGTTATTACTAGAAATCAGCATCAATAACTGTTTTCAATCTTTCATTTTTCTACATAGGTAAAGCCAGGAGACAAAAGCAACTATATAAACATTGGAGCAGGCACCAACCTATTGCCCCACATAGCTATTATTTACTATACTATTTCTCCATAGCACCCACAGTCCATACAAGAAAAATGAAAAAAAAAGAAAATCTCCCAAACTGGGAGCATGGAACCAGTCCCATTTTCCAATAAAATGCAAATAAAGTCCCAAAAGATCCTTCCATGTTGCAACATGTAGCCCAGAAGGATTGTACATCCTTGTGACTAATTGCCCTTTTCCCTTAGAGATTTTGTGTTTACTAGAGGGAGTTTTCCTTCTGACTATGTTACACAACAAATAACTTCAAAATTACATCAGTATATGGGCTACCACCTGACCACTTATTCAGGGTAGCCTGTTTTCTTTTATTAGTGGTCATTGTCAATAGCATGGGGCTATTGGAATAGGATGATTCTCTAACATGGTCCAACAATATTTAGGGGGCATGAGCCCTTGGGTATTCTTATTGTAGGGTATAAAAACTCTTCTGGAAAAACATTAGAACTAAAGGGGTTATATTTCCATTCATATTTGCCACATGGTACAGTACCTACTGTTTGATTTCCCTTTAGCTTCCCCTCATTTAGACAGCATGTCAACAATAGCATTTATGTTACATTATATATGTGTTACGTATTGTTATGCTGCGCTTTCAGCCTTCTATTAAGTGATATTAGTGTACACTTTCTTCAAATAAATATTTTTACTTACCTTCCATTGTTTCTGTTTGTGCTGCCTCGGTTTCTGCCCTCTTGCAGCAATTCCAAGTGTTCCCCTGCCCCCTGGATAGCAAAGGGAGCTGGGGTGCAGTTCTTTGCTTCTCAAAAGTAATCGAAGTATATTAGATGAGGGGTATGATTAGCTTTTCATACATTTTAAACCACTTTATTAGCTTTACTTTAGAGTTTAATTAGATTAATTATTTATTCGTTTGTCCTGCTAATCATACCCCTCATCTAATATACTTCGATTACTTTTGAACACCAGGGGGCAACAAATACCCATGCGCATTGTATTCATTTATTACCCTTGTATATCAAGATTGATATATAGTATATATTGCATATAGAGTATATCCCAGGCACCTTGTATTTTTTAATGTGTCTTGTATTTTTTTTTTTTTTTTTGTGTGTGTCTATATGTTTTTTAAAAATTTTGTACATAGCACTTTCAATAAAATTTGTTACCTACTTTCTATATTTGGAGTGAGAGTGCCCATTTGTAAACCCCATACCCCTTCTTTTGGATACTTTGACTTGGTTGTTTTTTTGGGGTTTATGGGAGCACCCACTCATATTCACAGAGGCTTTGTAGGATTTAGGTGGTGCCCTTACAGCCCTTTTTCTCGCGTAGTGTTTTATAGAAACAATATAGAAACAATTTTTCACTATACACAATCTGTTGGTATTAGCAAAGTACACCAAGTCTGTACACCAAGAAGAGAGAAGTGAGCCCTGTACACACAGAACACTTCCGCTATGGCCACTGCTGAAGTTGGAGCTCACTCACACTTACACATGCCAACAACAGTTCTGTGTGTACATCTCTTTTCTTGGTGTACAGACTTGGTGTACGTTGCTAACAGAATGCAACTGCAATGCAATTGCAGATTCTAGATAAGCTCAGCACCTGAGGACATCATTTTGGATCAAAAGTGGACTTTGCCTTTAACTCTTTAAATTTACATGGTAAACTAATTACAGATGCAAAAACAAATATATTTATTTTTTTTATTTATGATTTGAGACTGTAGTGTTCCTTTAATTAGTGTATACTAGTACATTCGCCTTGTTTGGCATTTGATTGGACATGGCTTTAAACAACTACAAAAGACTCGGGTATTGGAGCAGATATACAACAAGAAGAAGTAAAACTGCCACTTTTGATGGCTAACAACTATTTTTAGCCACTTTGCTTCCCACTATATTTCATATGACAAGTTTTGTCATTAATTCTATTGTGTCAGATGATGATGCAGTGTTTCTGTATGTTTACATGATTACAAAGTATGTGTATAAAAATGACAGGTAAGCGCAGGCAAACATAATTTGGTAGCATCAGATGTTCAGGGAAATCACAGATGCCAGCTTTGATAACGTGGAATTAGGAAGACATCATCCATTACAACTTACAATGGCTTCAAGAATATTGAGCTGTAAAAGTATGCTATTCTGAAAAGTCTGAAAACATTGCATACAGTATCAATCTCGTATGGCAATACATGGCTTTCTGTCAGCAGGGAATGTAAAAATGCAATATACATAACTGCAATCCAGGCTACAATATTACTAGAGGATAAATGCAGTTAGGGCTGGTGCACATGGGCAATTTAAATTCTGTTAAATGTTAAAGCGACAGCTCAGGCATGGCTGGCCTTTGGGGTGTGCGAGTTTTGCCACCACACAGAGCTCCATGGTAAGAGGGTGCCAGGCAGCTTCCCCTGCCACCCTAATCCAGCTGCCTGGTTTCTTGCTGCACTTCTTACTGGTTGCCTGTTCTCTTACCCCCCCCCCCCCATTAAACTCTTTTTAGCCACAGAGCCAGGCCTAAAGAGCAGAGAACAGCTGAAATCCTTCCAGTACAGCAGCGTATCAGCCAGAAAAGCCGGGGATGTGGCCCCTGTATGTACCATGGTATTGCTTGCTATGTAACACCCCCCCCCCCGTCCTGTTTATGACCTGAGCACCTTATGACTGACCTTATATGTATACAAGATGCAGATTCATGTGGGTAGGGAAGCAGGTATCTGTACACTAGTTCAAGGTTGGGGGGTGGGTGGAATTGACTTTACGTTCTTTATATTTGCATAATCAAAAATGCTGGTAACTACTACTTCTGGAGTCAGGAGCACTTCCAGGTGGTTTGACTGCAACGTCGCGGTCTTGCAGAAAATAGGACTGTGCTCATTTCTTAGGAAACTACATATAAGAAATGGAAATTCCAGCAGATCAGATATATTGATAGCTTGGCATACATTCTTCGCTACTTATGATTGTAATAGCTAACTCTCATTTTTCAAGATATCTTGGTAGCTTAATATACACCCCTGCTACTTATGATTGTTATAGCTACATCTCATTTTAAGGACACTTTTTTTAAAGAAATTACTATTTGCACAGCCACATATCAATTGAATTTGTCAGACTGTTTCTCAATCTGGCAATTTAAAAAACAAACATTTGATATGAAGAAACATCTTATTGTGAAAGTTTGAAGCTACACACAAAATAAATGCAAACTCGTGTCATCAGCCTTGCTTTGCTGTGCGAATGAGATGTCTTAAAGGGACAGTCCAGGCAATGGTAATAAGAATGTAGCAAGCAGTTCACCTGCTGCCTGTCCTATTTGCCTCTCCTCTATTCCCTGCTGTGCCATGTAACAGGGCTCCAAAGTATCCCTTCTTTTCAATTCCATTCCTCCATGACCACACTCCAAAATGGTCACATGGCTGCCTGCTCTCAGAGCTAGTTACAGTGATTTTACCACAACGGAAGATATGCATTACTTATAATAGTGCGCCATCACACCTCCTTCTTGGAGATATGCCCAGGAATGGACGCAAAGCCAGCAGGTGCCTGTAATAACTAAGGTAGATACATATGATCATATATTTTGTGATGTTTTTAAATGATTGATTTTACACTGTTCCCACATAGGGATAAGGTGGGAGGAATTAAGCCTGTGTCTGGACAGAGACATTAAACTAGACCTACACCCTTAACAGAAACAGTGCTCATAAGTATCCCTACCCAGGGCAATTCAGATTGCTGCACATTAAAATCAACTTACCTTTTTTAATTCCTGCTGTGGTCAATTTTACAAACATAATGGCGTCCCATGGAGCTGCAGTGATGCTGGGAAAGGAAGCTCCAAAAGCTTTGAGTGGATGCAGGAGCAAATGTAAGTGCTGACAACGATTCAGTATCATGAATGCAGATGGGGCAAGGGAGTTTTCTTTTCCAACTGTTGTTAATCCGGTTTAAGTGGATCTTAAGTTAGAAGGTATAACAGATCACAAAATGTTATGTTTGAAATGTGAAGATTTAGAGATATGCTATCGTAGGGGCTTAATTCATCACAAATGTCTATATTTTGTAATTCACATGAATAGTAAGAACTATCTTGTGAAATGTTATTGAAAAGGGAGTAGAGTCACTTCAGCTAACCAGAATGGTCGCGTGATTAGCAGCCATATATGAAGATTTGGTGGTAGGAGCAGTAGTAGTACAAATATCAGCTGCCTGGTATCAGACCTAGGAGAGCATGCACATGCGCAAGCCATGCTTTGTGGGTTAGGGGAAGTCTCTTTAAGAATTATTTTATTTGAACATACAACAATTCTCAATTCATAACACAAGGTCCCAAAGTGCTTCCTGGCCTCTATTGAAATGTTTTTTCTGTTGAAATATTTGTACCCAATAAGCCTATCACTAAGGAATCCAGGACATTATTTTACAGTGTTGACAACTTGCACATTTTGTTATTTATTAATTAGTCTTTTTATTTTATTTCTGTACGCCATAGATTTCATTGAAAAGATTTGCCTTTCTCTTATTCCACCTTCCAAATAAAGTCTGCCATTTAAACTCTATTTTTCTTCGGCTAAAAGACATGTAATCTAGAATCAGCCCTGAGAAAAGTAAATAAAGCCGGATCGGCTTGTTTCTTGTGAGCTTGGCCTATTACTAATTCACCAGACTGCAATTGATCATTGTGAGTTCTCAAGAAAAGGTTAACATGAACATCTAAATAGATGTAGTTAAAGGCAATGTATAGGTAGTTGCTTTTTTTAATGATGTTTTATTTATTTATCTGAGCATTTATAGCAGGTGTCTAAATTAAAGCAAAGGACAGATGTAGTAAAAACCTTCAATTCATGTTTATGAAAAAATCTAAATTATGTGTTTTTGCAACAATGAAACTGGGCAAGAAATCTTTACAGCAATCTCTCTAGCTATTTTAGCCCCAATGAAAGTGGTCCCACACCCATTTTATAATGAACGGGTGTGGTATGCCGCTGTGACAGGCTTGGAGGGCATCCAGATTTCTGGAGCCCCCCGGCACAATACCCCCGCAACACCCCAAAATCCTAACCTTCACCTAAATCCTCAGCCAAAATGCTGTCCTCCGACCAGTGGCCAGGAAGGATAGAATTTTGACCAAGGATCCAGTTGAAGTATTTCGGGGGGGGGGGGGGTTGCGGGGATGTTGCAATCTGGATACCCCCTGAGTCTGTCACAGCAACATCCTGCACCGGTCCTTTAGAAAACAGGTTTGAGACCACCAAAAATGCTAGGCAAATTAAAGTGATAATAGCGTGTCTATGTGAGCATGACATCTGCTTCTCTCCGTAGAGATCTGTCATATTTGACCCCTACAGGACTAAAAGGGCTGTATACCATAAATCACACACAAGAGGGTCCATTCAGCGCCAGGTGAGAAAGCTCTACTACATTTTAGTAGAGAAAACTGCCATTCAATTTCATTGTCTACCTTGGGAAAGATTTAGCAACTGGATGTAAATTTTCCATGGTGCAGAATCAGCCTCAATGTAGACAAGGAAATAAAAAGCAGATTTCTCTCCCAAAAGTAGTATTCTATTTAGTAGTTTTCTCACCTGGCATGAAATTGACCTTAATGTTCTTACCAGTGTAACCAAAACAGTGTCATGGTAAAACACAGTTCATCTGCAAATAAAAGTACTGTGTTTTTCCACCTCTAAAAGGAAAGTATAATGTATCCCAGATGAAAACTGTTCATCAGTTATGCCCCTTTTACGTATGTAGCATTTTTAATTGTAAATTCAAAATCACAGAAAGCTGTGAGCCTTTTACATTTTAATAGCAACCTCGTGGATGATATACAATGTAGCAAAGCAGGTGTCTCTCTTGATACCATTGTAACATGAGCCATAGACTGGCTCTTACAATGTGTTACACAGCAAGGAACTGGCTGTTTTTTTACAAAGTAAGATGACGACTCATCCTGCTTCATACATTGGCCAGCAGGAGGGAAAATGCTGCAGTGTGAGGTAAAAACCTCCCACCCCAAGAATCAGCATTCACTGCCTTTGTAATTATTCACCTTTATATATATATATATATATTTATCTATTTATATGGTCTAAGAAAATATCATATTTACATGTCATTAGGAAGAAACCGTTATTGACAATTCTGTCAATTGGTTTCTATTCATTTCACATTTATTGCAATTGCTGACAATCTACCACAGGATTACAGGTCAAAAGAGTTCTACAAAGGGATCACCATTTATATACCACTGCCCTGTTGTGATTCACCATAATTATCTACAGAAACACTTAATTATATAATCAATGTAGGTCAGCCAAAGTAATATATGTTGTTTACTCCAAACATCCAGTATAAAGCTACATTACTTTTACTATACCCCAATGACTTGTATACAGAATATTTGACATTATTTGCTCACATAAAAAACACAAAAACATGACGTACTAATTAAAGGTAAAGTTAAACTGGTAACTATTTAAAAGTCTCAAAGTTAGGCAGAACTGGGCGAAAAATTTACTGTGAATTTAACAAATACAAGTTCCCATAATAACAGATGTGTTATCTGTTTTCTTTCGCCTAGTTATGTCGACAGATGTGTTTCTTTTTGGGACACTCACTAGATGGTTATCTAGTCTATCCTGTTAAAAGTCTATGGGACAGTTGCAGGTGATTGTATATAAATTAAGCTTTCCATGGAATTAGTTATCTTTTTATGATACTATGTTAATATATATCATAAGAAACTGATATTGTAGGGACAAGAAAATCCCATCCCCTCCTCTGGACCAATAGAGCTTGGGTTATTTTGATGTAGAGGATAACACAAAAGCTAGGTGTAGTTACATGGTTAGGCCACTGGAGGTGGAAAATGGAGCATAGGATCAGAAATGAATATTTATCCTCAGAATAGGAAGGAGGCACTTTGATATTACAAGATAAATCAGAGGGGCCTGATAGGCTGTTAGTTGAGTAGGGGAGGAGCTGAGGGGGGGAAAAAGGCTACAACGACAAGTCAAGGGAACACAGAAGTAGGAAGGCTGCATGAGAGACACAGGAAGAGAGCTTGAGGAAGCTAACAGTGCAGTGCCTGTCCTGAAAGTCTTCTTGGAAAATAAACTATGTTCAGGGTAGGTCCAAAAATTTCCCACCCTGCACCCCCTTTGCCATTTGGGATGACCCCCACAGCCTGGGTCTTCCTTTGCTCATCTGAG
This sequence comes from Gastrophryne carolinensis, assembly GCA_027917425.1. Taxonomy (NCBI): domain Eukaryota; kingdom Metazoa; phylum Chordata; class Amphibia; order Anura; family Microhylidae; genus Gastrophryne; species Gastrophryne carolinensis. Next base: position 224,250,742 of record CM051234.1, read on the forward strand.
AAGCCTAACCTGGTGGCATCATTATAGTGGGGTGGTTCCCCACTGCTCTTCTGATATGCTGAATTGCCCCTGGAAATGTGCTTATTCTGAAATAAAGTTGGGACCCCTACCTTTGCATGCTGTTATAACTTTGTGAAGGAATTAATAGTCTTCAACTAACCTCCTGGAAAACCTTTTGGGAAGTATCACCGCCCTGGACAACCAAGGCCTGCATGTCCCCACAGAGGGCTACAGAATCTTTAGTTAAATTTCAGATAAACACATCTGCAGTGAACATCCACATAATGTTCTTGCACAGTGCAATTGGGAAGCCTCTAATAGTTTGGGTGATAAAAATATTTGATTATTTTCAGGCGAGTCTTTATGCTTCTTGAGATCTGTGATAAGAAATCTTTTCTCAGACTGTTAGGGACTACCCCGTTGAATGGGCTGACCAGGTGAATTTGCCTCCTCTGATTAAGTATTTTTTTCTTGGTCCACTGTTGAAGAAGGGTAAAAATGTTTCTAAATTTAAAGCGGCAATATACTCCAGTCACCACTTCCTCATTTATGGTATATGGCACCAAAAGGGCAGTTAATCAGGTAACCAAAGAAAACCATTCAGGTTTGATCTGCAATCCCTCTGAGAAAAGCCCGGATAGGTCACCAGCAGTCACATGATTTACAGTCACTCAGAGTGAGCAATATATATTATTTTTATTTAACTTTAAACAGGAACACTCACCAGAATTGTACCTTGCCTATATAAAACCCCCTGAATTGCTGTAACAAACTCACCTCTATAGCGATCTTTCAAACAGCCACTACAGCCCCATTAAGCATTACTAAGCCACTATGACATCAGAGCAACTTAGTAAAGCTAAATGGAGCATGAGCCACTGAATTCCCCCCCCAATTCCTTGCGTACTCATTCTAGCCATTCAGAAGTGCCTGGCGCGGGTATGTGCATCAGCTGAAGTGAAGCTGGGGATGTGACTTTGTCCATGCATGTGCCCATAAGGTCAGTATATAGAGCAGTTAAGGAAATTTCACACAACAGGGAACCCCAATTCAAGATGCCCCAGGGACAGGGAATCGACAGGCCCTGGAGTCTAATAGACTCCTGCAACATGATTCCTGACTGTGCCTCTTGGAAATATGTATATTGTATAATTAGTAGCTTAGTTATAGTTATTAATCATAACTTAATTAAATTAGGTTAATTGTATTGTTAAATCATTTAAAACACACACACACACACACACACACACACACATATATATATATATATGAAGTGGTAATGGTTTATGTGCTTTCTGAGATAATTTAGCAATACACCATGCACCATGGACAGCATAGTATTTGTTACTTTTCTTGTTTAAAACCACAACTAGAAAGCTGAAATGGAAATCAAAAGGAGATAACCTTTATATGATTGACATGTTCTCATTTTACACTTTTAAGGAGTATGTCTAGACAAAATGGTTTTTAAAAAAGATACTTTTACCCGACTGGTCACAGGCAGACCCCCCTACATTTAAGCGTCCACCACAGACAGCATATAAGTGCATCCTCTGCTGAAAATCAATCAAGGGGCCTGCTCCCATGAGACTGGAACCAGGGATACACACAGAAGTCATCCAGGAAGTACAAATTAAGCCCTGGAGCTGACAGTACTGAAATCGAAGCTCGTTAGCCTGCAGGACCGATAAAAAACTGTATTGTTTATATACATGACTTTTCTTAAGAGATCTTTCAACAGTTTCATTAAATGCCATTAAATTAAATTAAAATGCACTGTTTAGTGTAACACATTTATGCAATGCACACAAAGCATCTGCTTCACTTGCACTGTGCCTGTAGTGTAAATACCATATGGTACCCTAAGGTTCCTTACACATTGTTCGCTATCGCTATCATCGCATCTGTGGTGGAAGCGCACAAATGCAGCACTATGCAGAACACAATTGTGTACAAATATACATGCTGCCCTGCACCACCCAGTTGTTTCCTGTCCCCTGGCACAGATACCTGGCTGCGGCAGCAGCACTTGCCGGAGCATCCACTCCCGGCAGCAACAGGCGGTGGTGGGGCTTCGGGACTGCAGATAGTTGTGGCCGTGGTGGCGGGACTGGCATCCTTGTCCAGTCCAGCAGTGCTGTAGCCACCACTTGGGGGCCTTCCACTAGTCCTGGGTGGAGCAGAGGACTGAAGGTCTCCAGGAAGCTGGCTGCAACAGCATCTGACCGGAGAACAGAACAGCAGCAACGGAATGGGAGGTTAGTGTATGTAAAGCCCTTTCACCGTTCCGCACCACAGGTAAAGCGCAATACTAGTGGTGCCCACAGATCTCTATGGGGGCTTGTTGCGGTTGCGCTGCATCCAGCATTTTGCAAACCACAGTGCAATGCTGTGAAAGGTCCTATTCATTTTAATGGGCTGCGTTTTGTGGTCGTTTGTGACACACAGTATTTATACTCCAACGTGATGCAAATGGCCAGGTCTGAAAGGGGCCCGAGGGGCATTCTACTTCTTACGCTGCATCACGAGTACCTCTGTGTATTATATTCTGCGGGTCAGTACACTGTAAAAACAAGGCTCTACTTGGAGGGTGGAGTTTCTGACATGGAGAGGAACAATAGGGTTACTTCTGATGCATATTGAAGGCTGGGTGGGCAGGGGGGTAGAGATTGGTAAGTCAGGACTGAAGCACTTGAAAGTAATGCCATGAGTGTTAAGGAAATAGTAGAAATGTTTTGAATGCAAGGGCTTTGTCTAGGAAGGAAAGAGGGCGGTCGGTTTGGGTGCGGTGGCTGCATAATCTATATTTGACCATGTTGAGGAGGTCTGTGATAGATAGGTTCATGTCCTCTTGTCCAAGGGGTGATGGTAACTTTATCTTGGGGGAATAGAAGGAGTAGACGAGACCATGTCTGAGGGGAGGGTACTGAGGTCAGAGAGAAAGGGAAACGTGACAGGGGATGTGGGAGATTGGACCAAATTGGAATGAAGCACTTGAAAGTAATGCCATGAGTGTTAGGGAAATAGTGGAAATGTTTTGAATGCCAGAGCTTTGTCTAGGAAGGAAAGAGGGTGGTCAGTTTGGGTGGGGTGGCTGCATAATCTATATTTGACCATGTTGAGGAGCTCTGTGCTGGATAGATTCATGTCCTCTTGTCCAAGGGGTGATGGTAACTTTATCTTGGGGGGAAAAGAAGGAGTAGACGGTACAATGTCTGAGGGGAGGGCACTGTGTTCAAAGAGAATAGGAAACGTGACAGGGGATGTGGGAGATTGGAACAAATTGGGTTGGATGGTAGAGTTGCCAGGTGTTGCTAAACCATAGTACTGCATGTACCACTGCAAGGTCATTTGGTGTGAAGATAGCAAGCATGGGGGGGGGGTGGATTATTGAGTGCAGTAAAGAGCGGTAAGTGTTGGGGTCAGCATATGTATTGCTGCAGGCAGAAATGATTCTTGAATTCTGTAAACTGATTAATTTCCCATCTGGCTGAAGGACAAACATGTTCTTAACAAGTTGGTGAGTAAACAGTTGGTGAGTAAACAGAACAACTGCAATGCTATATATAGACAAAACCAACAGTGTAGCTGTTGGAAAACTTATTCTAAGGAACTCTGATTCTATTCTGATTTTATTAGTTTTTTGATATATGATATAAAAAGCACAAAAATCTACAAAAGCTATGTGAGTTTATTGCATTACAACTAAGCCCATTGGCATAAACAAGAGTCTGACTGACGTTAATTTATACGGAAAATGAAACACATAGTTCAAATACTGCCCTACGCGTACTTGTATTTAAAAATGAGCTATTCTTTCCCTGTTTATTTATTTTACTGTGGGATTTTAACTCTGATATTTTATTTTACAGTGTCAACATTTGTGTTGTTCTTCTGGGGGCACATATTCCAAAACCATTAAGGCATGCATAAAATAATTACCATTCAAGTGTTAGAAGGCCACCAAATATTTCATGTTTCCAGGATAATTTGTACCAAGAACAATGCATTTGGGATACATAATATAAAAGGTAAAACAAGATGAACATTCCAAATTTCCCTAGCATCTATTGTTACAGCAATCTGCTTATAGTCTCACTTAACCATGGGCATCTATGACTGACTTATGGTGACTATGATGCCTGTTGATGCTGCTTAATGAACCACAACCTCATAAAACTTCAAAACATGCCATATTGGAGGCTTCTATTAAGGGAACAAAGTGATCCCAGGCCCATGTAAGTCTACAATTGGTGCATTCCATTTCCACATAAATAATATTGCGTAACCAAAAAAACAAAATACACAGCATGTATTACATATAAAACACTACTGCAGCTTTATGGTTGATGGAAATCAAATATAAAGCATAAAATATAGTTATGAGAAACACATTCACTACATTTTTCTGAGGTCTTCGATTCTTACAAATGCAAATATCATATTGCACTTTAAATAGAAAATTCAAGAAAGGGGAACATTTTAATACACAGATATACTCAGATGATAAATATCAAACAAAAATGACTATTCTACTGATATGTCATTAAAAATCCTACAGGGTAATCCATTGCACAGATCACAATTCTGATGGCCGTTACCAACCAAAATGGGTTTTACAGGTGTGTGTTCATACATGGATCCTATCACCAGTACTCGCCTATTGACCATATTCAGCCATCAATCACAGACACATATAACTTTTCTAATTCCTCTGAAGTCACTGTCTCAATTCCATCCATACTAAGAACAAGCAAGCTGGCTGAACTAGTTATGCAAAGATCTTCTCATCCCACTGTTAGCAAAATAACGAAGATGACCTGAATGTGGTTACGGTCCTGGGATTTGAGCTTTACTGTATCACAGATTAATCTAATTATGTGTGAAAAGAGGAGGGAATTGTCATTGCACTGCATCTGTATGATAAGGAATTCAGCCTTGAACACTGTCACCATGGGTTAATTTAAATTGCTTGTAGGCATGTCAGGTAAATCCTCCTCACTAAGCTTTCAGCCATATGGATGGACATAGTGACCTTCCCAACCTCAGAAGTTCAAGATTCAAATAGGCAAGCAAGATGTCCAAGTGAAAGTTAATATTTTGCTGTGATGGTTGTACTATTTTCCAGGTAACTAACAAGTACAACAAGAACAAAGTCCTGAACCTCTGACAGCCGTGAAATAAATTACATTCAAGCTGATATCCAGATACAGCATTCTCCAGAGATATGCCAGCATGTTGGAGAAATGACTCACACATTGCAGTCAGCTGTAAGCTGTTTACAGTGTAATAGTAGGCTCACGGTTTTTATACAATGTAAATGTAGCAGACAGCTGGCTGGCTATATAAAAGTAAGACACATACCTTTCTGAGTAATGTCAGGTCCAGGGTTTAGCTAAAAGCTTGAATTTCTTAACGTGCGGTAAGATAAAAGAGGCACCAGTCCCCTCTAACACTATTAAGAAGGGTATGCCCCTTTTTATTTCACATGATAATTATGTGGTTTAAATGGGACCACAGATAATACTCCTTGGCTGACTAAACTGTGATACCTGATTTAATTGTACTTATTGGCTTTTTACAATATAAGAGCATGACTTATCCTTCTTGTTATATTGTACAGTGTGAGGGAGAAAGGCAGCAGCACATTACTCATTACTCTTTGCTGCCTCCATAGTTTTATTTAGCTAAAAGGTAGAGAAACAGGTAGAAAAACCACTGATTTATCAGAACCCAAGTGAGAATGGTTAAAAATCTGAAGCATTTGGATAGTCTAGAAGGTGCTCCTAATTATTGGATTACAGCAAGCAGGCAAATATAAAATCCATTGAAACATTACATTTATAGTAAAAAAAAAGTATTTAATAGATTAAAATGTATTGCACGTACCTAATAGTTTCCCTTTAGGAAGAAAATCTCAAATGTTTTTTTTTCAAATATTTTGAAACTGCACAGATATGTCAAGCTCCAAAAAGTAAGGTAAAATAAACTAGAGTAAAGTCTGTGTGCCGGAACTATTTCTATTTAAAAGATGACTACAAATCCATTTCATACACTAAAACCAAATATTTAGCACCACCTTTCCATGAAATTGTTTAACACGGATACATTTTGCATGACAGAATCCAACACACACCTCAGGACACATCCGTTCTTGCCAAAATATTGTCCTTTTTGCTCTGCCGTTACAAATTTTGTTAACAAGACATTAAAGGAGAGTGAATGCTTTTCCTTACCCTGGATGAGAAGCAATCACACTATCTACATTACATTTTATCATTCACCAATTTGTCTAAATAAAATATATGACTAACGGGGTTACTTATATCCCCCGAAACGCTTAGTAAGGATATTTGTGTACCTCTGCACGTTCCCTGCTGATTTTATGATAACTTAGCAAAGGTTAGGTTTTAATGGATTTTTCCCATGTTGGATGTGACCTGGCACCCTCTTTCCTTAGAAAAAATAACATTGCTTATATTGAAGAATATCACTGCTATTTTACTCAATTTAGGCATGCTTTGAATACTGTATGGTCATATCAGTCACTTGGCATTGGGGAGCTGGTGTCTGGAGCAACATATACAGAGAAGGATGTCAGTTCTAGTGTTTTTTCTATTGTATTTTACTTAATGATCCCCATGCATAATAATTACAATTAGTATTGCTTGAATAGTGCTGTAATCAGTTCACATGCAGTTCAACCAAATTTTCTCCTCAGTTCAGTATTCAGGTACTTACAAATCCAAATCCTAATAAAGTACTAAACCTAGTAAAGTAAAGAACTAAATCCGACACTTACACTCCAGTGGCTGGAATCTTTTTCCATTAAGGCTCTCGCTACTGCACTATTCCAGTGCCCTTCCTACAGGAACCAAGAGAAAATTGCTTCCCACCAGCACCTAATTAATAACCTCATTTTTAATTAATAATCGCTGTTTCTCCATAGCATTCAAAAATCCCCCTAACATCCTCCTCCAGCATGCAATTATTAACCCTATTTCACAATGCGATAAATAATCCCCCCTCCCACCATTCAATAATAATAATCCCCAACCAGCATGCAAAAACTAGCCCCATCCCCACTATACAACTAATAATACTATCCCTAACAATGTAAAACCCCTCCTCTCTATAACCATTAACTAGTAATGGGAAATGAAGGAAGGAACAGGACTAAAAAATGTACAACACTCCTAGCTCAGAAATCAGCCACCCACCCAAAAGTCCAGAGTGAGTCAGTCTGGTAAGGCCCCCTTGAGCCCCTTGCAGGACTCCTGCTGTCAAGCATGTCAGGCAGTGGAAGCAGGAGCAGAGCTATTTTCTCACATTCTGTCCCTATGCTGCATCTTCTGATAAGGCCAAGTGGTGGGCAGCAGCATGCGTTCACATCTACCCTGGGGCCGAGTTAGCCAGGAAGTAGGAAATGACAGGTTGCTAGGACCTCCAACATGAATTTCTTTAGTCAAGACATATCATAATCAAAAAACTTCTTACCTGCTTCCAAAGATCCTTTTCAAGTCACAATGGAACCCAAGCCTTGTGTGTCATCGGCTGTGAAGCTAGGGCTGTGGGTTTAGGTCCACATACATTAATGCCAATTCACTGTTAATACTGTCTATTTTAGCTGACCAGGCAGTCTACATATTTACTTCCTGTCCCTTACTGACACAATGGTCCTGACTATGGCACATTGGTACAAATTAGGGTAATACCAAAAATATATATATTTTTTTTTTTACTCTGGCATATGTTGCTGCATTGCACCTCATTTGCTAAAACATTAGCGGCGCAGCAACATGATATAAATTATATTTTGCACCACTCTAATTTTCACCAATGTGGCGTAGTCTGGCAAAACTACTTGATAAATCTGTCCCAATATTGCTGATAATTTATATTTAGCAGCTATTAGTCTGAAACATTTTGTCCTATTCATACAAAGGGCACATACAGCAGTGTGTGTGCCCACTGAGTGTTTGAAAAATACTTTTTCAAGGAACATACTTTTGTTAATGGAACTCAAAGTGTCAGTAATTCATGGCTGACAGCGATAGTGTCAAGTAAAAGCTGGAGAAGTCACTTGGACAAAAGAAGCTATTGTGATTTACAATAAAAAACACTTGTGATTCCCTCTGGCTGGAAATCACAGGTGACATGTTTACAGTTTTTCTGATTGTTTTCTGTTGTTATGCCAATAATTTCAAATTCAGCAGGTAGACATGTTTTATTGATTGCTCAGCATGCTTTTTTAATAAGCTGTTTTACCAAGGTCGAACTTTTTCTGGCAAATTGTACAGTAAAATAACGATTTCAGGACTTATTGTTTAAGCTTTCAAGACTAAGGACAAACAATGGAGACTGAAATAGCTCAGTGTTGGCTTTTTTTCTTTTCAGCCTTTCCCCCCTAGGGAAGTCACTTGTGCATTTTCTAATGGCTTTGCCTTATTTGTAAAGTTGCAATTTCTTCACTAGAGGGTGCATAAATAAATTAGAGAAGCAAGAAAAGAAATGCACATATCTATGCAACAAATTTAGGCTAACCTCAAACCTCACTTCTGCCTGAATGTATATGGTAAAGTGCACCTGGGGTCAAGGAGCCCTGAGGGGACTAATGGTGACTTTAGTCCAAAGTTATACACAACACACACCCATCTTGAGACCAAAGTACAGGCAGGTCCCAGAGACAGCAGGCGGTGAAGGAACAATAGATTCCATGGGAGCGAGTGGGGCAGCACCATGTCTTAATGGTAGTTCTGATCTGGGGTTGACTGGGGAGAGTCCATAAATAATAGTCTGCCTATTCTTGGACTGCTGCAGTGGTGAATATGAGGTATCATTCCGAATCACAAATTGTTTGAATTATGAAATGTGTTTTCTAATACTATTTTAAATCACTAGTGGTATGTTTTGACAGCTCATGGGGTCACTAGTAACATTGAGGTCTGTGCCTTATTGCACAATCGCTTGCACATGCACCTTTGCCGTTCCTTGACAAGAGTGCTGCATGACTTAATATATTTCTTCTTGAAGTTAAGTAAGAAAAAACATCAGACTATGAAGGTGATCAGTGGCCTTATTTTAAAGATGACAGACAATATTTACTGATAAGCAACTAATAATACTAATAATCAACTTAGCCAAACAATTTAAAGTGTGGTGCGTAGTAGATGGCTTTGGTCCACCACATATATGATTGTCTGATTTCTGCAGCTTTGATTTACTATGGAAATAGTTTTCAGTTAAAAATCTCTTGCATAATACTTTCAATCGCGTCCTGTAGAAATACTTATTTCCCAAGTTTCCTGTGTCTGATGAGTCTGAAATGAGAACTGTCCAAGTTGGAATTCTCTTTTTTCAAGTCAAAGAACGTTGCTAATTTCTAAGTAATAACACAACACAGTTACTGATCTGCAGCATCTCTTCCTCTAGCCTTTTTGTTTTATCATTGGTGGCACTATATAAGATATAGAAGCAACCAGTGGTTACGTAGGCCATGAACACAATGTGAATATTTATTATTTTAAGATATAAGCATATACTGTAAAAATTGGGTAGAAAAACCTGCGCTAGATCTTAAAAGTTAAATTTCTAAATCCAAGAGAGAACTTTACACCTCTTTATTTTAAGATGCCCAGCGGCATATGATGATATCTGTCATGCCCTTGATTATTCTTGTTTCTAGCATATATAAATGTTCAGATAACTAGCACCTGCAAATTGTGCAATCACATCCATTACTTTCTAGACATCATGAAATATTACCATTCATTTTAAGTGAGTTTTGCATAAACTGATAAATGATATCACACAGTATCATCTACTGATATTCTTTGTGTTCTCTCCTTTGACCATATATGTTATAACACATAATATAGTATGATACAGTAAATAGTATCATGTATATAGTAATATAGTAGTAACTAATATAATTTTCCCATATTTCCACGTAGTCACATGGGACAAAAAATGTTAGCAGCAAGAAGATACAACAGAAAGATGATTTGATAACACATTTAAATGAAAAGAAGAGGGTGAGTAGTTTTATTTAATTTGTGTGCTTTTAACTGTATATATGTTGTTTTATAGGGCATGTGAGAGCAAGGGGTTTCAGCATAGATTGCAGGTGGAAAAGTGTTGTGCATATTAGGTTTGCAGAGAGTGACAATGTTTTAGGGGCCACCCCTTGCACCTCCCTGTGGAGGAAGGGAATGTTGGGTGAAAAGATCATGGACAGGGGCTCATGCTTAACAAAGCAGGTTTTTAAGGCTCAAAAGGGGGACCACACCATTTTTAAAACATAAGCTCCAATTGCTCCTATCTAACGACAGGACCAGTACAGGGCTGGGCATTTGTAAATAAGGTAACAGTAATAAACCTGAAAGCACCACAAGCTTAACTGCCACATACACCTCATGTGGCAGTTCAGCACAATGGGTGCTGCTGCATGGCCAGGGAGCCATATGGCCACCATTTGAACATCAGACTGCTTCCAGTTACTGTTTTCTATGAATATTGGAAAAAAGTTTTAGAAAAAAAAAGAAACACAGGCTGCTTTGGGGCACTGGGCTGGGGATATAGGAGGTGACAAAATAACTTCCTTCCTGGGCATAAAATCAATTTAACAAAAAAAATGTAATTTGGCAGAAACTATTTTCTAGATGAAAGTTTTCTTTTATTAACCACGAGTCATCCTCTTTTTTCTCAACGAATAAATGAAATCCCATTCCAGGGATGAAGTCCCTGGTTTGGTAATCCTTCACATTCATATTTGGTAGAAATTGCACAAATCTGTCAAAAGGAATCAGGGACTGTAAAATGCTATCCGATTTCATTAGCACATAAAATAGTTAGAATCTAATGTTATTGTTAAACGAGCTTTTATGTTAAAGTGGGAACGTAATGGATTTTGAGGCGTAATTTAGTATATCTTGAAAATGTATGATTATATATTCGCTTCTAAGAGCTTGTAACGTATTGAGGCATTTAAAAGAGGGATTGATGTGCTAATGCAAAGTATGGTGCTTGCCGTAGGGTTCCTGTAACTAAAAGAAATTAAATATCTTGTAAGAGTACTAACCAATTTTAATGTACTGTAGGGGCTTTTTTCAGTTCAGTGAGCTCATTTTTTTTTTGTAATTGCTAAGTTTCACCATCATTTATATCTCCTCCTCTTCATTTAAACACAAGATATACACAAACCTGTGATTAACTATCAGGTGTGGTTGTTGAGATAAATCTAATTTAGCACCCCAATGCAGAGTGTATAATTCATAGCGCTCCACAAATCGAGTGGCATAGAGGGTGGTAATATAGCACCATAACAGTGTAAGTATAAAGTAGTTCAATTCATTCTGTATAGTATTTAGTAATAAATGAATGCAAAACCATAGTACCATCTAACTGTTCCACTTAAGAGCAACTTAAGAGCTTATTTGCATAAAGGGCAGGTCCATCATATCCATGACAGAAAGCCAGCTAAAAAACTAAATTCAGAAATACTTGTTGCTATTGACCTGTCAACTAAGGAATTAGACATTAATATGACAAGCACTGGTAAAGTAGAATGCCTGTGTATGCCCTATACCTCTATACTGTGGTTGTGATTGGAGATGGCGCATTCTGAATCTCAGAATAGGGATGATCAGCTGCGCAGAACCAGTGGTGAGTATGTATCATTTATTATTTTTCCCCAGACAGTGCCTTTAAGGGGATAGGAGCTTCTCAAGAGTCAACCTGGACTGATTTAGTAAGGTAGATCATTCAGTCTAAAAGACTCCAGGGCCATCCAAGTTCCACCCCTTGGGGCATCCCAAATTGCTGTGTGAAACACTCCCCCCAATCACCAGTTTCACTCACCTTCTCACCCTTCACTCCACATCCCCACTCACCTCTAGCCATGCGCAAGCGGCCTTTGTGAATGGTGACACGGGCATACCATGGCTGCAAGGTGGGTAGGGGATGCGGCTGGCAGGCCCGCTCAGATCCCTTGGTGCCACTTGGCTGCTTAGCCGTTAGCCGTCAGCAGCACCAAAGGGACCAGAGTGACAACAAGTGCGCTGATTGGCTGAGCATGCAGCTCAGCCAATCAGCACACTCGTTCTCACCCAAGTCCACACCGTGGGTGCGGAAGGAAGGTAAGTGAAACGGGGTGACCTGGGGGTGTACACACAGTGGGGCATCCCAATTTGGGATGCTGGCGCACAGAGGAACAGCACACGGGAAAGTGAAATTCCTGTGTGGTGTTCCTCTTTTAAGTGATTCTGCAACCAAAAAACAAAATGGTTATTACCTTGGTCTGGTGATCAGCAACTCACCTGATCGCTGGATCTGAGCCTGTGTCACAGCTCGGGACTTGAACCGTCCAGGGCCCAAACATGGGGTAGGGATTGATGGAGTGCTGGGCTTGCAACTCGCCGCCTTCATTCATTGCAATTGAGGTAGTGTGCCAAGGCCAAAATATATTGTAATAAAAATAGGATTACATCTTCAGGCTTAAAGTGGAGATCCATTGTCCTGTAACCCCCCCTCCCCGCCCTGCCTCAGCGCCAGGGGAGGGTGGCAGGACAGGGGTTTACAAGACAATGGACTTCTGCTTTAAGCCTGCAGATGTAATCCTATTTTTATTTCAAAAACTTTTATTGACAAAAAAATGTACATCAAAAATGTCACATAGATCACTTGTTCTTTGCCAAAATTCAGGTTAACATTGTAGTATTATAAGTCCATAAGCCTAATATTGTTTTATTTTTTAAAATACAATTTAAAAAATCAAGATATTAAAAATTGAAAGGGAAATAGGGGGTTAATTCAATCTTCGATTAAAACAATTTGTCATTTTAATGTGTTCATGTATATGTATCGGTTTACAGTTTTACAATACCCATAATAAAATATAGATTTGAAAAACATACTGTAAGTTCCAGTGAGGCCCACAAAGGGAATTTAAAAAATCCATTGTGTTGTACTGTATGTGTTAGATCCTTGGCATGTTCTACATTTCTAGGCATTTATCAATTGTATAAATCATGTACGAAAGTGTTAAATGAACTAACCTATGTACTAACCCAATACTCCTCAAACAATCTAGCAATTTTGTCCTGATTCTGCACCTGAGCTGCAACTGGCACATAAACAGCAACGCCATAGGTGTAAACATAGATAATATCCCAAATGGAGAACCTTTCCAAACAGCAAGTCTGACACATTTGGATCAATTACTATAGTTTGAGCTTTACATATTTTGTTGTCCCTGGATACTGCTTCTTTGAAAAAAAAATGTAAAAATACTAGAGCAGCTCAACCATGAGGACATCATGTTGGCACACAAAAATATCTATAAATATTTTCAAAAATTCCATCAAAAGTGGTCTTTCTCTTTCAGTACAATAGGTAAAGAAAAATTATAATAGTACCCGACCACTTGATATGAACATGAAACCACCAAAAATAGCATTTACTACCAAAAATAGCATTTACTACAAATATAGATTAATCAATACATCAATAACTGGCTCATATAGGTCCAATGACAAGTAACATATAGCAACTATGATGGATTATGTCATATAATAATTATACAAACCTAGGTAGGTTGCCATGTCATGGCAACTGTTTCTAATTTATCTGCCTAGGAAACCATCATGTGGAGAACTGACTGAAACTTTAGTGCAGCTTACAATTTGTTTAATTAGAATCAAGCTACATTTGACATAAAAAATGTGATTGGTATAGATACAGGCATGTACATTTGCCCTTGTACATGTCAAACATTTTTTTTGTTAATGGTACAAGATTGGGGTCTCTTTGTGTCACTAAAGATACAAAAATAATAATGTTATATGTAACACATAAAGCACTATGCATAATATTCAATGCATATGTCTGCTGAAATATGCTCCAGGCAAAATATACGCTTTGTAAAACATATTGCTCTATCCTTGCAACAGATTAATATATCAAAGTACAAATCCAATTATGTGTCTTCAGTTCATGTTTATATCCAGTGGTCGGGTACCATTATAATTTTTCTTTACCAAAGGGAAAGTCCACTTTCGATGGATTTTTTTAAAACTATGTATAGATATTTGTGTGTGCCAACACAGTGTTGAGCTGATTTTGTATTTAATTTATTTTTATCTTATGTCTGTTCTCATTGGTCCCTTCCCCGGATATCCTGGTGTTAGGGGAGAATGAACGACCATGATTTGGTACAAAGAAGCAGTATCCAGGGACAACAAAATATGTAAAGCTCAAAGTATAGTAATTGATCAAAATGTGGCAGACTTATTGTTTGGAAAGGAAAGGTTCTATATTTGAAACATTCTATTGGATAGATTCACCTGTTTACACCTATGGTGTTGCTGCTTATGTTGCAGCTACAGCTCAGGTGCAGAATCAGGACTGCTTGTAGTCATTGCTAGATCGTATGGGGAGTATTGGGTTAATACATAAGTTAGGTCATTTAGCGCTCCCTTACATGATTTATACAACTGATAAATGCCTAGAAATGTAGAACATGCGAAGGAGCTAACGCATAGAGTACAAGACAATGGATTTTTGTATTCCCTTTGTGGGCCTCACTGGAACTTACAGTATGTTTTCCAAATCTTTATTTTATTATGGGTATTGGCTAACACAGTACTGTCCATACGGTACTCAGAACCAGGGGTTCCTTCAACCCAAGTGCACGATTTTACATTTAGAGACATTACACTTCAGTTTCCACAGTTTTGACCACTTATCCAGTAAAGCTAATTTATTTTCCACGTTACAGACACCTCCAGGAATATCCACCCTATTACTAACCTTTGTATCATCAGCAAACAGGAGAACCCTTCCTACCAAGCCTTCTCTCATGTCACTTACAAATATACTAAAAAGAATGGGGCCCAGGACAGAGCCTTGCGGCACACCACTTGTAACTCGCCTTTGTTCAGATTGCACACCATTAACAACAGCACTCTGATACCGATCCTTGCCTCTCTGACGTTCCTCTTTAAACACAGAATGATCTACCTTCCTACATTAGTCCAACTTGACCCTTGAGAAGCATCTATTCCAGAGATTAGACGCCGCCCTACACACATGGATTTAAGCTTACCCACACCTGAAATCCAGACTGCGCCATCCCCAATCACAACCACAGTATAGATTGTTGCTTCCTCACCACCTCCTTGCGTCAATCCCCATGACTCTCCGCTCATTTAAATAAGGGGGGCCTGTTGAGAGCTGGCACACTCCCTCCATTGTAGTGAATGGAACTGATGTAGTCAGTCACCATGACTGACTTGAGGTGGCGGATGCCACCTTGAGGTGGCGGATGCAGCTCTGAGCTGCCAAAATGGCAGAAGAAAGAATACTGATGCAGTACGTTTCAAATGACCAGATCGGGCAAATCAGCTGCACAAGTCTGTAGGTGAGTATCTGTTATTTATTATTTTTGCCTGGACAGATACCTGGAGATAAAACAGTAAATCTAAAGAAGTTTTTCACTCCTAAAAATTATAGTTCTAATCATATCCTAACAACTCGGAAGCTCAGTCTCTGTTTGTTGCTGGCCTCTTTTACCTTACTTCAACCTTAACTTTCTGCTTCAATACATCATTGGAATTTTAGGAATTAACATAATAACAGTCCAGCTCTAGCCAGCAAGAGATCCTGTCAAGCACAGATAAATCCCAATTTTTCTCTCATCTTAGGCGAGCCAGGCTGCTAAATATTAGAAAAGTGAAAAATGCTGTAACATCCATCCATCCATTACACCCATAAAGCATCAAAGTCAGGAGGCGCTTTTCCAAATGTGGAGGATAGATACAATGAAAAAAAAAAAAAGAAATATAGCACCTCTGATGTTTAACATAAGGGCAATTTTTTGGTTGGCAGGAAATCTGTATCAAGACATGATTATGTATAAAGCCCCACAGCTTATAGCATTTAGAGCCTCTGCTGGGGATTCATCATTTTGATGAGATGCACAGAAACCACTGCTGTTTGAATCAATGCTCTGGAGATTACTCATGTGTTCTATGTGGGGACTTTTCTGCCTTCAGATGTGTCACTGTAAACCTTTCATCAATCAGCCTCTTATCTACCCTACCTCTGATACGTTTCAAGTGTCCCCTTACAATGGCATTTCTTTGTCTTATGCACACTCTCTCACGCCATTCCTCTGTACCATCAGTCTATAAATACTCGGCTTCTTTTGTAGAAAAAAAAATGTTTTCTTATCTTTCTTTGTTCTCTCAGTCTAGCGTTTGTCTTTTGGATCTCATACCAATGCTTGTCTGGTCCTTCACTTTCTTTTGTGTTTTTGCCCTATCTTTTATTCAACATAGGTTACAGTGACAGTGTCAAGCTTAGCTATCAGCCTTAGCACGAGTGCATCCCTGTGTGAAGATGCTGGCCAAAAAAAAGAAAAAAAGAATTGTACACAGCAGAATGTATTGCTTACATGATAATAATAGACTTATTTGGTTGATCTTATGTTATATTTATAGTGCCCTAAGTAGGACATTTTCACAGTGCAGCACTAACGTACTTTCCTACTATAAATTATTTTTCTCATGACAAACATGTAATGGGTTTATGACAAATCTATTTTTATATATGCATACTTAAAGCCCCTAGATCAGCTGTCCATAGAGGCATGAGGCTCCATACCTTACCTGTCAGCTTTCCGATGCCTTGGACCCTGCTTTTGTGACCCCTGGAGTCGGATGTTGGTCACTGTACTTCCAGGTTCCGGTCTGTGCAGAGCACACAGGCCAGATCGAGGTGTCCATTATTCTTTACAGACAACGGTCTCAGCTTTGTACTCTGCCGTACACCAACTGCCAGATAGAACCAGGAAGTGGGCTGACTGGTGAGTGACACCCTAGGAATCCCAATTAGCGTGTCATCCTGGAAGGTCAATGGATATACTGTAAACGAAAGTACACACCCCTACACCCCCACTTTGCTTTAGCTTTACGTGTGACCAGGCTGTTAGTAAGAGGTACCATGGTGACACAAAGCTCCCTAGCTTAAGTGCATTGACCCAGCAGCTTAGATTGTGCTCCTGGAATCCCCAGTATCATGCACCAGTCACATGATGGGATGATTCAATAAAAGAGAGGATGATTTGGACCTACAGAAATGCAACAACTTATTTAATTGTGCTGTTGGACTCCCTGCTATCACGCACCAGATGGGATGATTTAATAAAGGGAGGAAGTTAGAGGATGATTTGCAACTACAGAATTGCAGCAACTTATTTAATATGCTTTTAAATGTAATTCTTAAAATGGACTTAAACTGGACTCACAGTTTATATGACTATACGAGGTCCGGTAAAATACCTGGGCCACTCTTGGTGTATTCCCGCCATTTCAACCCTGCCGGTATCTCATTATACAGTATCGTTGCCAAGGTGCATGTGCAGTCATTAGCAGCAGCATCTTCTTCTGTGTGCAGCTGCACCCACTGTATCTGAATGGCTGATGCCCCTGTGCCCTACCAAAGAGGAATGCAGTAGATGCCAACGCTGATCGAGAAAGCAGCTTTGGTCCCATCTACCTCATTAAGCTAGTAATCCAGGTTGCAAGTGCATGCTTACCTTATATGTGAAGCAGGGTGCCAGGACCACGGTGGTGCCACTTTAAGTCCAAATGAAGCAAAGGACCAGCACTCCCAGTGAAAGAGAAATATTGTATTAAATGTATACAATAAAAATGTGCCAAGCTGTATAAAGAATTCAAGCAATGTAGACCATAAGATGACAATCACCAGTCCATAAGTGCCGACGTTTCAGGGGCTAACTGATCCCCCTTCCTCAGGGCAGACTGACAGCCACCAACAGAAATCATTTGTCTTAAATCAATCATTTGTCTTAAAACCACCATATGCATTAAGGAAAAGAACTTACAAACATCCATCTACTGGAAACCCAGCTACATACCTTAACCATAATAGCTTCCACCCAAACTACATTAAGAGTTCGATCATATTCAGCAAGAGGATACAACAGGACTTGTTCTAATACCATGGACAGAAATGCACATGTGGACAATCTTAAAAGGTACTTCATTAAGGGTTATAAACCATCAGTAACATATGCCCAGTAACAAAAAGCACTCCACATC
The DNA here is from genome assembly GCA_027917425.1 of Gastrophryne carolinensis. Taxonomy (NCBI): domain Eukaryota; kingdom Metazoa; phylum Chordata; class Amphibia; order Anura; family Microhylidae; genus Gastrophryne; species Gastrophryne carolinensis. The sequence goes on from CM051234.1 coordinate 224,268,864, forward strand.
CCCAGAGACAGCCTTTTACAATATAATGAATCGCAATAGAAGAACCGTGTGCCTCTGGTTGTCACATACAATCCACATGTGGAGGTTCTGAGGAAAATTGAAAAGGAGCTCCCTTCTACACGGGGATTTGAAATATTCCCTAAACCTCTTCTGTTGGCATACAGACAACCTCCTATTCTCAGAAAACTAATTTTGAGGAGCTCCCTAAGTGACCCAGAAACAAAATGGGACATGGCCAGGGGCAGACTGGCCATAGGGAGACCTGGGGCAATGCCCAGTGGGCTGCACACTGCTTTGGGACCAGCTGGGCTGCTGATTTTAACACCCACATTCAATCCCTGACCCCTTAGTATCCCACTCAGCCTCCTGTACCCAGCCCCACTGTAGCTACAAGACAAGGAAACCCAGCCCCCAATGCTGGTGGAGGGGCCTCAGCAAGGATGTCTCGGGCCGGACAGGGCTGATTTTTGGCCCCAGACCTCCACTGGACATGGCCCTGCCTGCAGAAAAGGTGTGAAAACTGCACACACATCTGTGCTCCTTCCATTCCATGTGGCCCCACCGCTGTGTACTCACCCTCTGATGATTCTGTAGGGACAGAGAAGCACAATACACCAGCACTTAGGAAACATGTTATAAGACTTTACATGCAGCACAACCTTTGCAATTTTGGGTATTGGCCTAACAGAGTGTGTAGGAGCGATGAGCAACTCCAAGGCCAACACACCCTCCTCTTCAGCGGGCTCCATAGCTGGTGGTGGTGCTGAATCCGAAAAGGAAGACGTTGGCAGGGTTTTCCACACCCGGTCAGACCCCTTGTCTCTAGGTGGGCTTGATCAGCAACCAGAACTTCCCAGCAACATCTAATATTGTAAAACATATAACTCATAACCCTGATAGCTCACCTTTTCCGTTGTACATCCACTTACCTGGGAAATTCTGGCTGGAAAACCTTTGGACCCAGGACAACATTCGCAGTTTGAGGTCCGACCAGTGCTGCATTATTTGGGTGAATGTGTAAGGCGACATCCACTAGCCGTTGCTCCATGAAAGTTTTCAAAGAACAAATTATGTCCTCTCGTCTTCTTTAGCTCCACATGCACGCCCCTTCCCCTTTATGTAATTTTCTATGACAGTACAAGTACCCAAGCCTCGTATTTTCTAGTGTATGCCAATGCTACCTAATCCAGCTCTCCCATCCTACAGTAGTAGCGGATTGTAAGTGCAGGCACACTTAGGCCATAAGGCGCGCCTAACTCTCTACTCCGCTACTACAGTAGGATAGGGCTCACTGACCGCGACCAGAAACAAGGCGAAGACAGCTTTCCCATCCCACAGTAGTAGCGGATTGCATAAAAATGTCAAACATAAATCACTTGTCAGAGTGGTCCATGTGACAGTGATAGCAATGTACCGTGGGCCCGTAGAATTGGAAGGCCAGGCCTCCGTCATTACTGTGGCATCATGTGCCTTGGCTCGTATTTCGTGGCCACTCTCAAGAGAAACACGGTTATGTCAGGTCAATTCGAACACCCGTTAATTGAACAACTGATCAAGATCCAAACGACTGTGGGTATGCCTAAGCTTCGGAAGGTAACTGGTTAACAGCTCCCGCTGCTGCAGACGCTCGTACTCCTTAAAGAACTCGTCAAGGGGCTCCATTGTTAGCGCCTATGGCGGTTCACACTTGCAAAAAGAGGGCGTAGTTTTGAACCGGAAAAATACAGTTTTTATAGAGTAAAAAAGGGGCAAATCAGGGCTGAGAATCATGCTCAAGCGCAGGGTAAGCCCATAGAATTCCATTCACATCCACAAAAAATCTAGAATAATATGGCGAATACTCGAATGGGTGTACGTGTACCATAAAGTCCCGGAAAACACCTAATTCAGACAAAAAACAAGCACAGATTAACCTGACACGGAAAAAAGTCCAAGTACAGGACTGTTAATGCGTGTGAGAGAGGCTTTGAATCAGGCTGTATACAAAAGTTAATATTGCCTAGTACTTTGATCTTAAATGTTGGCATCTCAATCATATTTTTTATGTAATTCATATCCTAATTATATGCATATAATTATGATTAATGAATGATATAGTTTTTTTTGCATACAATTCACATAGTTTATATACAAATACAGTATATAAAAAATGAGCACCGTTGTTAAGCCTATTTTGCTTTTCATAATGGATGCAATGATTTGGACTGAAAGCAGATGTCAAAATCCTCAACTTTTAATGATCCATAATGGGTTTATGGAGCAAGTGTGAACATGGTTTGGCACAAAAGAGAATACAATAAAGAATAAATGCATTAGTTATTTTGCAAAGTATCATTTGCATTTTAAAGTCTTACAACCAGAAAGAGTGATGCCTATGGGAAGTGAGGATGTGGAGAGCTATCATAAAAGCACATTTATTAGGGATGGTAAGGCTTATTTGAGGCTGCCCAGCTCCACAAATAGGATTGCATACTGTTTAGATCCTTACAAACAAGGACATTCTCAGGCAATCTAGAGTTGCGTGCCTCCCATATAATCGAGGAATCAGGCCTCTTTGTTAGTGCCCAGTTGCACCTATGTCTAGATCTTTTACATTGAACCCTCATTTTAGCTACATATGCTGTAAGACAATATTTGGTAAGCAGATAAGCTCTATGTCTCATTTGAGTTTGTAGAATAGATTTTAACTAGCCCTTATACAGGGACAGTCTTTACTGTCTACAAGATAGTACTGCTATCAAATGTAACCATTTAATAAAGTTTAAAAATGCCCCTGAAACACACAAGTATACCAGATACAGACCAGAATTCAGGATTCTACTACCAATAGTGTTTAGATGTTCACTTCAGGTTAGCTGTTTTCACAATAAATATCTCTAACTAGGAAAACAGTTCTACTTAAAGTTCTACTTAAAGTCTACATTCAATTGAATTTTTGAAAGTGCTGCCTTTATCAATCAGAGAGGTGCATCCTAGGTGGAGATTTCTGTGTCCTCTGCTAGCAGTCTGCTTATGTGGAATGGTGAGCATAGCAGCTCGAGGAAGGGTTTCAGATAGCAGGCATCCCAAATCAGGATGCCACAGGTGGGGCTGTGCTGTTCCCTAGTCCATGTTGCACTACAGCCTTGATTTCCTCTTTAACATGGAATACATGCCCATCATACAACCCAATCAGGTGCATGATATCTAAAAATTCAATTTCTTCTGCATTTGACTGAGGGTGAAATGAAGAAGTTACAAAAGTGAGCTGAAATGCTTGCCAACATTAAAACTTAAAAAAAAAAGCTGGTGCATGCTTATTAATGACCTTCCCCCTGTTACCACACCACTGGCTCCCAAACTTTTGGTCCTGTGCTGTCATTTTGCTACACCCAGGAGAATATATCCCACAATCATCCTCTCGTGTCTGTGCCCTGGCTCCTCACATAGAGTGGCTGGCTTCTCCTCTTTCAGCGAGCGGTGGCAACGTGAGCGAGAAGCAATATCGTAGTTGGGACCCCAGGGAAAGAAGCTGCAGACTTTGTGCGGTGAGTAACATTACCTGCCACATGTAGTGGTACTATAGCGAAGCAGGTAGGAGAAGTAGCTGCACAACCGACCACAGCTATTCATGTGGGAATGGAAAGTTTGCCTTGTGATTCCAGAAACATTTAAAAAGTAAGTCCACACATAAAACTGCTATGGCTGCTGCTGGGGTGAGGGAACTTACTTAACCTTACATATGCCAATGGCAACAGATTGAAGATTCCATCAAAAGTGGACTTTCCCTTTCTGATTTCAATAAAAAAAGGCAATAAATTAAAGGAGTTTTACTATCCTGATGATAGGTCCTTGTCCCTAATTTAGGGGGCTCCACTGTGTGGAACCCTCCCAGATCGCCCACGCCACTCACCTTCTACTACTAATGCATGATCAGCATAGGGAGCACTGGCGACTGCATCCTCGGATGCCCTGTGGAGGGCACTATCCTGCACGCCCGGCCTATCTGAATGGCTGGGCGCCAGAGCACACACAGCTGCAGGGATGCGGAGATGGCCTGCGATCGCAGCGAGGAACCAGGGAAAGGCATGCTGGTTTGTGGCCAATCTTGGCTCATGGGGCCCCTGGGGCATGCTGATTCAGCATGCCCCAGGGGCACCTAGTCGGCAGGCCCTAGAGTCTTTTAAACTCCAAGTCCGGCATCAGCAATAATAGGTCCACTTTATGCATGATAAGCAGAACAATAAAGTTAATCAAGGGATGTAAAAAAAAAACATGGCTTTTTAGCTTACAAGAACATTGATAAACAAACTGATCATGGTTGGTAAGCCCTATTCTTCTACAACCAAAGCTAAACCTCCATAATATCAGACTAGAGAAAACATTGATGGAGTAGGTGAAATGCACGTTAGCTGCAGTGAGCATCAAGTAGAGAAAGAAAATAGGATGTTAGCTTAGACGTCATGCATCAATAGACGGAGTATAAAGCAGTCACTATCCAGACACTTTATGAAGCATGGCTCCTCCATGAAAACAAACATTTTCCTGGCACTCTTTTTACTTTTCTTCATTTTTATGTGAATTTCTGAGAAATGTTTCACTGATGCCCAATTCTTCTTTTTCCTTTGTCACATTCATCTCCTTAAAAGTATTGTAGTGTTTTCTGTGGTGCAGTGCTCATGAAAGGTCATACAAAAAAGAGAGTTTTGAGCAACTGGATGACAAAGAAAAATTATAGCCCCTCTGTCTTTGCTGGGACCCACTAAGCACGCCTAAATGATGTCAGACATGCTGCTTTTATTTCTGTACATTCACTGAAGAATGAGAGCCGATGCTGACTGTGACTTCTGTCATATGTGGGATTTGTCCACGTTTCTATGAGGAACACCAAGATTTAATAGCTTGCTGGCGGTGGTTTAAAGGTACCACCTGCTTTTTGGATTTCACGCTATTTCTCCTATTTGGCTAATACACTCTTGTTTTAGTCCAAGTTTAATACAGATTATCCTTTATGTTAAAGATAATACAGCAGGATAAATGTATTCAGAATCTGCAATTAACCCCTGATGAAAAGCTGCACATTTGATAAGATATAATTGCTACACAAGCTATTTTGCAATTAGGTATTTGATTTCCTAAGTGTAAAAAAATAACAGATTCAACACTGTAGCCATGGCAACCAGGCTCCATTGATGGACTGTCTTAGCTAGGAGAGTGCAATAAACTTGTACAACACAGTATCCATTACAAGTGTATCCTGTGGTATTCTTTAGTTTAATGCAAATTACAATGCACAAAGATAATAACAATGTGATAATGATAAAATGTTTGGTGGGGTAATTATCAGCCACCACGCTTAGAGGGACCTAGCTAGCAGAAATGTATTTTATTTACTGTCAGCCAAAAGAACATACTCTCAATCTAATAGGAAAGGGACCGTGCTAACAAACAACCCTTGGAATGCTCATTTTATATATAAATATGGGAGCCTCATATGCCCTAGTTGTTTTTGGCTATTACAAAAACCTCACATCCATAAGTATCATAAAGACAACCACCATTTCTTGCCTGGTGCTACTGTGGTTTTTAAAAAAAAAAAAGAGGACTTGCTTTGCCATGCTGATTCTTTCCTCTACATACTTATAGCCATTAACCCGGACCAGCAACCTGGGACAGTTGGAAAAGAAAGGTAGTGGACATTTTGGAGCTTCCTCTCCCAGCATCTCAGCCATGCTGCTGCCTTTATTCAACTGACATAACTGACAATGCACAATAACAGCAGCACTTCCTGTTTGCAGGTGGCCTGCAAATGCATGAGCCGCCATTCTGTTTCTATAATTTACTACAGCAGGAGTTAGAAAAAGGTAAATGAATTTTTATGTGCAGCTATATTGCCCTGGGGAGGGATACATATGATGAGCACTGTTTGTTGTGTTGGTCTGGTTTAAGTTATTTACGACTGTAGGTTCGCTTTAAATGTGGATGCTGTGGAACCAGAGTATTCATAAAGGCTTTGGTAAGCTGCATTAAGAAAATAACAGCAACCCCATCTAGTAACACTAAGCTAAAGCCCACTGCCACTGCCACAGGCCCTGCAACATAAATATACTTTACAGTAAATTTATCATAGGGCTAAACCAGGCAAATAGTCCCCTACTGTTTTTGTTTTCACTGTGTACATTTTCTGAACTGCAAAGAAAAGCACTGTAATATAATATGAATGCTTTCAATACACAAAACACAGCTATGTAACAAGCCTTTGTTGCCTTCCTGACCTACTGGGGCTCCTCATTGCCTTCCTAGATAAACATTTTCATTATATTTGTACATCTGCTAGTCACATGCAGCTGTATCCCAACCTAATGCAAAAGTTGTGTTATTACAACAATGTATTTAACCGTTTTGTAAAGGGTGTTTTATCCACCACAACCTCATCTTTTAATAATAGTAAGGTGCCTTAGCATATGTGCATAATTGTTCTGGAAATAACCTCAGCCAAAAAAAGGAGGATATAAGGCTCTGGGCACGGTGCATTCATTTTATTTCCAGCTTGTTAATACATACGGGATTTCCAGAAAATCTGTGTTAACATTATTACATGTGTCCTGGTTTCTGCTGCAGCAATTGGCCAGCTGTGATCTCTTTGTGTTCAAGAATGCATTTTCTATTAGCATCAAAGAAGCTTTATTATGTATTTCACAACAGTCGATCGTTCCTTTTGTTCATCTTGACGAAATGTAATTGTAGTACTAATTATGCTTGACTTTGTATTGTAATATCCAGAGATATACTGTACAGCATACCATGTACTTTCACTAAGTTCCTGAAACTGCATTATAACACCATACAACTTGTTACAAAAAATACTCTCTCAGTAAAGTAGAGCCAGTATCCACTTCCTGCTACAGCCAGAAATCCATAGATGGGTGCTGGGCAAACTAAGAGGCTGATTCACTACTAGCGCCAGGTATCGGCAGATGAGTGTCTGTATAGCGGTGTTAGAGCGTAACAGAGCGCCTCAGTCGCTGTAGTAACCTGGCCAGCATTGATGAATGAGATGTATGTTGGGTGCTCTAACACCAGTACAGCGCTGCAGCGAGCGAGAGGTAGCGGCAGCTCAGTGCGACTCTCGGCACTCCACACTAAACTTATCAAAAAAGGACACACACACACAGCATCGGTACTCTAAATCTGGGTGCTGTAGCATAGAGCGTCAGACGCTGTGTGATTAAAGTCTGTATCTGAACACAATCCACCAGAAACAAAGCGAAAACACATGGAATGACATTGTTTTAACGCTGGGACATTAACACTTTAGTGCCAGACCTGTAATGACAATTCTGCATAAAAATATAAAAAGTCAAAAAAGTTTCTAAAAGTGTTTGCAGCCAGGAGAGGTCACACAATTTTGAGCAAAAAAAAAAAAACCCAACAAAAAGTCAAACACGCTGTTTAAGCACAAGCAAATGAACGGCCATTGAAATGTATGGGAAAGTGAAACTGAGCGAAAGGTAATACCTGGCGCTCTGAAAGCTAGAACGCCGGCGCTATACACTGAGCTGCCTGTATTAATACATGTGACGCTACATGGCGCTGTTAGAGTCGCTCACCAGATTCGCTTTCATAAATGTGGTTTTGCGTACAGCACCCAGCGTTCATCAGACGCTGCCTGCCGCTACGAAGCACTACCTGCCGCTATCCCTTCTTAATAACTCCCTAAATCATGGTGTATAGTGTAAAACAATTTACATGTTTGTACAAGATTTACCTGTATATGATAATGCACATCTTCTTTTCCTAATTTCACCATGTCCCCAGTTGTCATGAAACTACAAGCCCCAGCATGCCCTGTCATCTGTTAAGTATTATAAAAAAAGGCAGGGCAGGTCTGCTGTGAATAATGTAATGCTGTGAAGGCAGGGGTATAGACTTTGCCTGCATGTCACCATCAAATATACATAATATACAATATTATGACCACTTCCTATTTTTGAGGTCGACAGCGCATTTCTGAAACTGAACAGTTTGTGAACTATTCACATGCTGCTGTAGTGTGAGTGTAGGAATGGCACCACTTCGAATAGGTGACTATTGGCTGAAAACCGTGTGATACCATGTGCAATTGATGTAAGAGGAAAAATGTTAGCTATAAAGGCGAGTAATGGGAGACTAACAAGCTGCGGAGTAGCTCATTGCCAAAATGAACCTGGTTTCAGTATAGGAATTGGACCTCTGCTGACTGGCTAAGGGCTGCCTTCTCTGATGAGTCAAGTTATCAACCTGCAACCATGCTGGAGGAACACAATCTGGTGGTGGTAATGTTATTGGGAATGTTTTTGTGGCATTCTGTGTGGAATGCTTACAGCCCAATTATGACACCACTATTGTAGCAAGCAGAATGATCACTAAGGTACAATATGCAATGTTCCAAAGTCACAGGCCCCTTCCTCAAGGTCAGGGGTACCTTAGCGGTCAGCGATCACCCTGGGTGAGAATAACATCTTTTGCTACATATTTTTCTGGTATAGTGTTTTTACCTTTGATACTTAAACAGTTGCTTTCCTTTTCTCTCCAGGTGTTATAACCTGCTGGCCTTAGTTTTCTCTTACTTGCTACATGACTTGATGCATCCTTTTCATTTATAAATGTCAGCATGTTTATGGTAAACTTTTGTTGAATTACCATTGTCTGTTTTTTTAATACACTTTTAAAGTATTTTATTGTGTGCGTTTCATCCTTTGTTAGTACTAGGTGAAAAAAGCAGGATAGTTTCAAGGTTGCTGGATCACCATTTACCATTGATTCTTTTTAAATGCCTCACAATCGTTTGGGTCATTATGCTAAAAAATTTGCAGGAAGCCAATGATAGGCAATGTCACATTTTACTACAATGTCAAAAGTTGTAAAACTTCATTGACATTTATTGTCTTTCTAGTTGGTGATTCAGCAAGAGTGGCATTCTCTTTTTTTACCCGAAGTGATATTTTTTACTACCAACAGAATGTTTTTCAACTCTTACTGAAACAACCCTTATTGATATGGGGGTAGGGGGGTAATGGCTAATGTTCTCAGGGCTGTCTATCAAACATGAGTGGACACAGCAGTGGTCAAACTATGCTCGAAGCATAGGTATGTTATAAATTACATATGTTTAAAAATTAACCATCTTCATATTATTCATGGCTTATTGTTGTGGGCACTTAGATGGGAAAAAGGGGGGCTACTAGAGCATAAATAGTTTCTCTATCTCACCTAACAAGTATTATTAAAACTTAACCTCACCTGCAAATTTTTTAGCATAATGACCCAAACGATTGTGAGGCATTTAAAAAGAATCAATGGTAAATGGTGGGAAAAAGTTAAATAAACTATGAACGGAGCAAAGCAGAGGTAGCAGCCGTATAAAGGCGAGTAATGGGAGACTAACAAGCTCATTATTGCACCTCCACAGGCAGGCTGATTCATCACTAACGCCAGGTAGCGACAGATGAGCGTCTGTAGCAGGCCTTTTTAGAGCGCCCGCTAGTAGTCACTGTGCTCAGCCGTGGGTCGCTACTTCATAGCGCATGGTAGCGACTGCTCATAGCGACCGACTCACACCATATTCAGCAAAAAAACAGCCTCACAAATCTCTGGCGCTGAAAAATGCTTGTTTGAAGCCCAGAGCGCAGGAGGCGGTGTGTTTAAAGTCTGTTTTTCTTTCCACTAGTAACAAAGCGAAAACATATGGAATTACATTGTAGCAACATTGTAACATGAACACTTTAATGGCAGACCTGTAATGTCATTTCTGAAGAAATATATAAAAAATAAAAAAAATTTGAAAAAACTGCTTATTCAATGCCAGGAGAGGTCACAGAATTATTTGAGATTTAAAAAAAAAACTGTTTAAAGAGAAGGAAAGGATCGTCCATTGAAATGTATGGCAGAGCGTCAGGTAGCGAGAAGTCATACCTGGCGCTGTGCAAGGCTGAACGCCGGCGCTGTTCGCTGAGGCTGTGAAAATGATGAATCAGGCGCTACATGGCTCTATCCCAGTCGCTAAACAGATTCTGCTTGATAAATGTGTAATTGTGTGCTGTGTCCGGCGTTCACCAGTCGCTACCTGTCGCTACCTCTCATTAACCAGCCACTACCTGACGCTATCCCTTCATGAATAAGGCCCCTTGTTCATCAGATTTCCGCTTATATGGCATCATAAATATAGAGAGAATGCACCATTTGTCTCTGTTGTTTAAATCTTTATAAGTTGTATTTTAGTCAGTTATGATCATTGTAAAATAATTATTTTTAAGCAATAGTGTGGTTTAGTTTAATGTCTGCACCAGAGGCCGGCTATATTTTGTTACACCTTTGATTTCTACAGTGCATCAGCATTTTTCAGAATGGCTGTGAGTCAGCTTTTTACTGTAACTGTCTAATAGCAGGCTTGTGGCTGGTGTACAATGTATCACAACAGGGAGCTGTTGCTTTTTTACACTCTACAGCAGCTGTTTACAATGTAACACACAGCAGGGAGCTGGTTGGCCCATCCTGCTTGTTACAATGCAAGAGAGAGAGAGGCAATAGATCAAGTTTTAAAACTCCAATTACAAGCTTCATTACTGTAAATGTTTCTGCCTCTGTAAATATTTTTTTTATCTAAATGATCTAAATGTTACAATGTTTGACCTTTCTATTTCAATCCTGTAGTCTCCACAACAGAAGCAGGAAGTATAAAGGGCACATGTATATATATATATATATATATATATATATATATATATATATATATCTGCCTGGCCTGCACTACCATGTGGTGGACTTTTTTGGCCCTCACTGATGTTTGTGGGCGAAACCCTGAACATGTTTGGACCAGTAAATATAATAGATCAGGTAAATCACTACCCACCATTGCTGTGGGTTATCATACGTTCCACAAGGTAACATTCCTAGTCACAAGATAATGTGTAATCTATATTTTTATTCCAGGCGAGCTATTTCTTCTATGATTTTATTAAGCTTTCAACAAAACAGAATTATCTTCCAAATTATATTGCATGAAATTGATATTGTTGTGCAGCATTATGTATGATTAAATGGATTATAAAATGACTGGACGCCAGGAACAATAGTCGTGTCTTATCTAGCAAAAGAGGCTACTTGTGGTAGGAAGATTAGGAGCATTATGTGATAGGAGTATTGAGTCAGTTAATAGAAAAATCTCACAATAGAATTAAAATTGTAGGTGTCATTAAAGCTCAAATTGAATTATTTTACTTATCTTCTGTTATTTTTTTTTTTCAGGTATAAAATGGTTTCAAATATCTGTAACAAGCATATGTTATATATAAAGAACTATACAAAACAGCAAATTCAGAAGCAAATATAACTTTGGGGGTTATTTATTAAATTAAATTAACATAACCAGGGCTATTTGTTATTTATGCTGATGCTTCCAGATGTTTTAAACAAGGCTTCTAACCCTTCAAAATCATAACATACCTTGCTAGCAGATCTCCTTTTCTGTGCGGTGGGCTTGACTGCTCCGGGGAAAAAGTCTAATTGAATTTGCATATGGGCGATCTCTGAGACCACAATTGGCAAATTAGAGGTGCGATCACTGTGATCGCGCCCATTCCTGTGCTCATTTTTAGGCGACGTAGGACTTTAAAGGTAAGGCATATTTGGACAAGCCTGTAACAACTCCCTATAGAGTAACCACTAAAGTTTGAAGAAATCTCCATCTCGACATTCAGTCGTGTCCATGAGTTGAAAAAAACACCCTTCAATAACATGTGCACTGGGGTGTCTTCGGCCCACCAGTAGAACTGATGCTGGGTACCCAGATAGCTTCTAACATGTGTATAAATAATGTGGCAATAGATGTAAGCATTACTTTAAGATTTAAAAATGAAAATGGCTCTGAGGCGCACTCAACGGATAGCCATTCAGATAGGCTGGGCTTCCAGGGACACAGCTGCCCCAGTTCCCCATTGCTAAGCTCTGCTTGCAAACAGAGCCGTTTGCCAAGAAAACAGCACTAATTGGACAAGAGCCTGTGCATGCGCCATGAGACGGAGAAAGATATGTTTTGAACTGGGGGGTTTCACATAGCGGGGCATCCCAAGTTGGGGCAAGGAACAAAACTCAGGATACTGAAAATCCTGGGATTTGCTTAAAACACACAAAGCTGAAAAGAAGAATGCATGGAAAAGGTGTTCTAAGAATAAGAAAATGGGAAACCGAAAGATACTGTAGACGCCAGCAGAGGTGACATGATAAAATAGCAATTGTGGAGAGCAACAAAAACAGGATGAAAATAAAAAATACAATTGTGACAAAACTAAAATAAAATAATGCTATAATAGGGAGCTGGATTTGAACACTTTGCTCTCTGTATTAGGAGCCAGTTCCCGAGCTATCAACTGAGCCTGTTGCAGTGACCCTCTTCTGCCAGACCAGTTTTCATTATTTTGTGCTACACGTGTTAAGCTGTGATTTTTCAAGGGATTTCCTGGGCTTTAACATGAAATGTCTGTTATTTGTTATTTGTTAAGTGTATTCTCAATATTTATGGGTGAAATATGTGAAAAGAATCAAATAATATCTGTTTTTTACAATTTGTACTGCTTTTTTGTAATAAAAAAAAGGTTTTTCAATTAATTCTTATTGCATGTCAAAGCCCAGTTCCTCCCGGTTACAACGGTACCACATATGTATTGGTTGACACTCTTTCCTGCCCAGGAGACTCCTTGAAACTGAAACAGTGCTTTAGGAGATTTTTAGATAAAATACAACTATGCTATGCACTATGCACACCCCCAGCTACGCCGCTGCCCAGCTTATTGTAGTGGCTTCATCTTTCTAGAAGAGAGCCTTGTGAAATGGTATAGGTGTCTCATAGATCCCTTACCAGTTCACAAAGGGTTAAATGTAAAAAAACACACAGAAACAGAGAAAAGATATATATTTTTTTAATACTTACCTCCCATCCATCCCAGAGCACTGTGTCCCACGCTAATCACTTTGGCTTCTGCTACCCTGCTGCTGAAAGCCTTTTATGCCTGATGGGTGACAGATAACACAGGGTTAATTTAGAAAAAAAACAACTGGGGTAGGGGACCCTATTTTTGGGAAGTTTAAGGGTTAAGGACCCTTAAAAATTCTCCCCAAAAAATGGCGATGAGGTCCCTAACCAGACCAGGGACCAGCTATGGGGGGATTCGGGGTGCAGGGGCCAGCTTTGGTGGCTCCTGGTCTTGCAGGCTACAAGCAGGCATAGCCTAATGGCCATGGGTTCTTCTGCCACCCCTTGGGCTTTGGGAAGGTAGGTAATGGGGGGCTCAGGGTTAATGGCAAGTCACCTGCTAGCCACAGGTGACTTGCCAGACCCAGAGCCTTATGGTCTCATGGATTCCTTACCAGTTCACAAAAGACACCACACATAGAGTAAATTACTCTATTAATTTTTTTTTCTTTACTCACCTGCGATTGTCAGCTTCTCTGTCCCTTGCCGGTCAGATGAAAGATGCGGTGAGCACTGAGGGGGCAGGGGATCAGATGATCCAATCCCACCCCCCTCCTCTGGCCGGCGATCATCTTATCTGACAACTGTCAGGCCAGGAGCGGAATGACGTCGGCCCCCAAAGGGACGGGCTTGTCGTGGAGATGGCGGCGCCCATGGAAGAAGCAGGGGCTAAGGGCCTGTCAGGCTCTCCCCTGAAGCCAGAAGAGCCAAGAGGGTGATCGGAGGCCCCTTCGGTGAAGAGGAGACCCACCGGTTCGATAGAGGGGTCAGGTGAGTGTCTAGCAGGGGGGGAAAACCAGGTACGTAGCTGGCAGTTAACAACAGGAGAGGCATCTACGTGAATTTTAAGCGACAGACGCTCCACAATGTCAGCATGTTGGCGTTTGGGCCCAACACATTTTGGCTTCTTATAACTATAATTACAGTCAATCTATGTTGTCATGCAAAATTCGTGATAGTGCTCCTTCAAGTATATTGGTATAGTACACAGAGTTAAATGTTTGTATGTGTTTCAACTGTATGTATAAATTGTTATAATTAACAGCAAAGTAATAAAATAATGATGTGCTCAAGAAAGCAAATGTAAACCATTATACACACACTATAACAAACATTTTCCAAAAGCAGTTCCTGGTTTTGAGTGTTGCATCACGTGTGCCATACAGTGCCTTACATCCTATGATACTGTTCGCTTTGGGTCTGACATGAAAAGACATGCCTGTTCTGTTGTTCTTAAAGTGGACCAAAACCCATGCCAATCAGCCTGGGAATCTATGAGATCTATGAGATTCCTAGGCCAATGAGCATTTGTGAATGCTCGTGCCACGCTCCCTTTTAGAGGGAATCGGGGGATGCGGCTGCTGGCCTTAGACGACTGACTGGACAAACGGCCGCACATGCGCCGTAGGACCAGAAATAGGTCAGTTGGCATCAGCGATCTGGGGGGTTTCACACAGCGGGGATCGGGGTGCCCCGAGGGAATAGACTAGAACCCAGGATAGTCAAAATTCTGCATTTTGGTCCACTTTAATTGAGGTCTTTAGTCACATATCCTCTACTTCAGAGAGAATGGGAGTGCTGGCCACAGCTCTGCCATTAGCAGACTGTGACCCTTCTAGCTGAGCCAGCAGGGACATAGCTGAAGACCAGGGTCATAGGAAAAGACTGCTAACTTTATACACGCTGAACCAATTGCAATCAAACTGCTGCACAAGACTACGCCCCCTGATGCAAATACAGTAAACGGAGCGCACCACTTTATTCATTGTAAAAGAGTGGGCATGCCTTGGCATACTCCTTCTTGACGAGACAGCAGAAGTGCAACCGGTCAAGTGGGGGGAATCTGCTGGATCCCAAGCTTGCATTGCAGGACCCAAACTGGTCACACTATGTGCTTGCAGTAATAACTAGAGGCAAAACAATGCACTTATTTTCTTACTATGATAAAGCACACAGGGTGCTTACATCACATTACTGTTGCCACACCCACTGTTCTCATTTTTTTCACTATATCCCCAATGCACTTATAACTACAGGGTCTTTTTGAGAACAGATTGAAGTTTAGAACAGTGCAACATGTAGCCAATCAGGCTTGCCTTTAGTATAACATTAAGGTACCACCCAAATCACTTAACCGGACAGTTTAGGCTTTGCTTATAAGAGATACCGTATCTTCACCCTATAAAACGCGCTTATTTTTCCCCAAAAGTATGTGGGGGGGATGTCAGGGCATCTTATCGGGCAAAAGGAAAAATGGAAACTCACCTTTCCAATGTTCCCGCGCTGCTGGCCAGGTTGCCACAGCCATAGGAGGCCAGAAGATGGAGAAGTGGCTGATGGGTGGGCGGCCAGGGTAACCGATCCCTGCTCACTGTCTCCCCCATCCTTGCTGTATCTGTCGCCGCCGCTTTTTCTCCGCGGCACCTGCACACAAGGAGCGAGCACTCATCTCTGTACAGCAGGTGGGTGTGGCCAATGTTCATCTTTTTTTTTTCTTTTGCCTATGGGGAATGGGAGAGGGGAATGCCACACTGCCTATGGGAAAGTGAGGGGGGTTGCCCACTGCCTATGGGAATGGGAGGGGAGAATGCCACTCTGCCGGTAATGGGGGAATTCTGCACCTTGCCTATTATTTGGTTCTTGAGGGGGATGGTGTTTTAGCACAACATTTGTTTCAGAATATTTATTCTCTTATTTACCTCCTCCAAATCCTAGGTGCATCCTATGGGCAGGTGTGTCTTACAGGGTGAAAAATACGGTACTTACAGTACCTCTTTTCCCAGGCAGTTTCGTAGTTCTCATCCAGTCATAAGTTTGTCCCTTGGGCAGCATATTCTATTTAAAAGGTTAATGGTGTTGGGGGTCGGTATCCCGCTGAGCGTCTGCCCCTGGAGAGTATCTGCTTAGCTCGAGCTAGGAACCAGTATGACGCGAAGAAAGTTCAGACACCAGCGTTCATCATACAGATTCTCATTTATTTCACACACAGCAGAGATTATATAGAGCAGTATACAGAATTGTTCCTTACCCCTCCCTTCGGGGAGCAACTATTAACAGGACATTTTGCACGTAAGCATTAACATAAACAATACAGTAAGTTCCTAAACAAGAGAAGGAATTGGAGGCGGCCTTGATGCTGTCTCCTGAAGTGTACAGGCTGACATTTGATGAGGCACATCTCTAGCTAGGTTATAATAATAATAATGAAATGTCCAGTTTCTGCTAAATGATTACATGGAAATGGAAATGTCTTAAAGTGAAACTTTCACCTCTATTCTAAGCCTGAGCAAACTGGTTCAAGCAAGCCTTAGTCTTGGTATATAGCTGGTTATTAGTAAATTAGTATATAGCTGGATATTAGTATATATCCGGATAAATATGACATCCCATCAAATGGGAAAACAGTGGGTCACCCCAGCTACTCTAGTGATACTGCCCACTTCATTCACTGCAATAGAAAGACCCAGCTGAGGCTGTACCTGGCAGGACCCCTCAATTGCACTTTATGGAAAGGACAGTGACAAGGTCTATAAGGCTTCAGGCGCATGTTTGGACTCCGGGGGACCAAATCTCGGCATTGGGTGAGGTAAGTATAATTTCTTTACCCCCAAGATCTTTAAGGCCCAACTATATATCTCTTAAAGCATGTAAGAAATTGATGGACTATAAAAGGAAAATATGTTTATAGAGATGAATCACTGTTAACAAATGTCTTCAACATTGGTAATGGAAGCAATGACAGTGTATAGGAATCGTGTAATGCAGCAATCTAAAGTTACTCATACAGTTCTATATTTTATTTAATAAAGAGAACTTTATACGTATCCTGGAGCTTGCACACAGCAAATGATTTGAGGAAAGCTATTATCTGGCCCTTATTACAATGACAGGGTGGAAGCATAAGCCAAAAGAAATCTTCCCAGCAATATATATAACTCTATTCTGTGGTATTTCAGCACAGAGTACAGTTAGTGGAGATAAAAAAACACTGGAGGGCACCTTGAAGACTATTGATTTACACATGCTTACCACTAGATTTCATCTGATGCTGGAGAGTGCAATGAAAATAATGGCTAAAAACAGTAATGATATAACACAATGGGAGGCTAATTAAATTTCAGAAAAAAAATTAAATGAAACCCGCATGTAAATGAACAATTTGTTCTAGCTTATATTTAGCCAAGGAGGTTTTAAAATAGTGTGCGTTGTATGATAACAGTTTTACGACATATAGGGAGGGTACTATAGTCCACATATGGTTTCCACCAGCTTTGTCCTATGATCAGGTTTAAGATAAACTTGTGCAGACAATCTAAAGGCCCCTTAGGCAGCCAAAGCAAGAATAAAGCATTGTCTAGGAAAGTATTGTTTCCTTTACGATATATTACAAATCTCCTATAGCAGTGAAGAAATGGTGCTAATAAAAGTAAGTCTTAGGAACCTGTGCTATGTGTCTATTCAAACACATTCTAAGCTCCTTGAAGTAAGTAGACTTTTTTTTGTAAATGTGCTTTGTGACATTTTTTGTTAACTATTATTTTTAATAAATATGTTGGAAAAGAAACAAAAAATAGAACAAAAAATAGAAAATCATAAAAATGTTTATTTAGAATTATAATTTAATATAATGTAAATTTAATAATAAAGTGGATCTGTCAGCAGACTCTGTCAAAGACTGAAAGCTTAAAGCGGACCTTCACACTGAATAAGAGTCTATCTTATATGTTTCCCCCACCCTGTACATACAGATTGCCCACATTAAAAATTATCCTACCTGCATCTACTGCATGTTATGAGCCTTTAAACATCCAAGATGGCGGCTCATGGGACATCAGGCATCCTGCAAACAGGAAGTGCCTTCTGACTGTGCTGCTCTGCATTCTGGGATTGCTGACCTTTTCCTGACCCCCAGCTCTGCTCTGTCTGTACTTTATCCCGCTCTCCTCTCCTCAGTAAGTGTGATGCTTCTGAGTCAAGATGGCGGCGCCCGTATCCTAAAGTCCTGAACAGAGTTGCAGCCCAGTGGGGGAAAGAATAATAATTAAGTGACAAAAAACTAAAAATATATTAATTTTAGGTTCTGGGGAATCATTTTATAAGGGTTTGGGCTTTTCAATAATTCATGGTGAAGGTGCGGTTTAAGTATGCTCCAACACCCATCCATTTTTTTAATGGAAACACTCTTAAAAATACAGATCATTTCCCATCTAAAAATTAATGACCTATTGGACCCAAAACAGCATGGCTTTACTGAGGGCAGATCATGTCAGACCAATCTTATTGATTTCTTTGACAATGTCACTAAAGTGTTAGATGGAGGTGGTGCTGTGGATATCGCCTATCTGGATTTTAGCAAAGCCTTTGACACTGTACCACATAAGGAGCTCATAGATAAGTTATTGAAGGTAGGACTCAATCCCTGGATAGTTCAGTGGATTTCCAGTTGGCTGAGGGATCGGTATCAGAGCGTTGTTGTAAATGGTGTGCAATCTGAACAAAGGCGAGTTACAAGTGGTGTGCCACAAGGCTCTGTCCTGGGCCCCATTCTTTTTAATATATTTGTAAGTGACATAGGAGAAGGCTTGGTAGGAAAAGTTTGTCTGTTTGGTGATGATACAAAGGTTAGTAATAGGGTGGATATTCCTGGAGGTGTCTACAACATGGAAAATGATTTAGCTTTACTGGATAGATGGTCAAAACTGTGGAAACTAGAGTTTAATGTCTCTAAATGTAAAATCATGCACTTGGGTAGAAGGAATCCCTGCTCTGAGTACCGTATGGGCAGTACTGTGTTAGCCAGGACCTCGGAGGAGAGAGATTTAGGGGTACTGATTACTGATAGCTGCAAGATGAGTGGACAGTGTAGCCAGGCAGTGGGAAAAGCAAGCAGGATGCTCGGCTGCATAGCTCGAGGCATCACCAGTAGGAAGAGGGAGGTTGTGATGCCACTGTATAGAGCCCTGGTAAGGCCACAGCCAGAATACTGTGTGCAGTTCTGGAGACCTTACCTGCAAAAAGACATTATTCAAATAGAACTTGTCCAAAGGCGGGCAACGAAAATGGTGGAAGGACTTAAACTTAAAACTTATCAGGAGAGACTTAAAGAACTTAATTTGTACAGTCTGGAGGAAAGAAGGAAGAGAGGGGACATGATTGAGACCTTTAAATATGTGAAAGGATTGAATAAGGTTCAGGAGGGAAGTATTTTTAAGAAGAAACTTAATGATAGAACAAGGGGGCACAACCTGAAGCTAGTCGGGGGGAAGATCAGGAGCAATGTTAGAAAATATTATTTTACAGAAAGAGTAGTAGGTGCTTGGAACAAACTTCCAGCAGAGGTAGTTGAAAAATCAACAGTCACTGAATTTAAACATGCCTGGGATAAGCACACATCTATCCTAAGATAAAGAGTACATACAGTATACACATAAGGGCAGACTAGATGGACCGTATGGTCTCCTTCTGCCGTCAACCTTCTATGTTTCTGTTTCATTCAGATAGGCTGGGTACCCACTTGATTCTAACCTTAAGGATCACAACTTGTTATGCCCTATTTATGTTCTAGCAGTCATAACATTTTGATTTTTATACAGCTTAGCCGATTGAGGTCTATTTTATGGGAAGGGGTTGTAGTTTTTCTAGTCCCCAATTTGAGGTGCAACCATGTCAGCATTTCATTTCTTTTGCTTACAAAAGGCAGACAGAAGTTTAAAGGCAAAAGTGTCTGCACTGTTTTTTCCTTGTTTACACAGCTGGCACAATTTTATTTCTATTTAGAAATGAATAGTGTGGCCCGTTATGTTGATCAGGTTATACACAACCTAATTTGATACACTGAGATTAAAAATAATGCTCCCTCTCTGTACAACCACAACACTTAACATTTTCACTAAATTTAAAGTGATTGGCAAGTCAAAAATTAAAAAATAAATATCAGTAGCTTACCTTATATTGAGTCCCTCCAGGACTCTCCTTTCTACTATGTTGTTTTATTTAGTGAGAAAATCACTTCCGCATTCAACTTTTAGTCTCCACCCTGCTGACCTGGTCCTTTAATCAACCTTCAGTGGACCGAGAACGGAAACACTCCCCTCACTCCCCAAATTTTCTGATTAGCTGCCTCGCTGCAGCTATGAAACCCTGCGCTCCTAACTCCTCTCTGGTCACACTATGTGCTGGCAGACTGGAGATGCTTGTGGAGGCTTATTACTAACGGGTATCGGCCACTGTAACAGAGCGCCTCAGTCGCTGCAGTAACCTGGCTGGCATTGATGAATGTGATTTATGTTGGGCACTCTAGCACCAGTACAGCGCTGCAGGGAGTGAAAGGTAGCACCAGCTCAGCGTGGTGCTCGGCGCTCCACACCATACAAAAAAGGACATACACACAGTGTCGGTGCTCTAAATCTGGTTGCTATAGCATAGAGCGCCAGACGCTGTGTGATTAAAGTCTGTTTTTGAACACATATCCATGGAATGACATTGTGCATAAAAATATAAAAAGTCAAAAAAGCTTCTAAAAATGTTTGTTTGCAGCCCGTAGAGCCAGGAAATGTATGGGAGAGCAACACTGAGCGAAAGGTAATACCTGGCACTCTGGAAGCTAGAGCGCCGGCGCTATACCCTAAGTCTCCTGTAATAATACACAGCGCTGTTAGAGTCGCTCACCAAATTCTCTTTCTTTTGCGTACAGCGCCCGGCGTTCACCAGCCGCTACCTGCCGCTACGAAGCACTACCTGGCACTATCCCTTTTTAAATAACCCCCTTAGCTTGCTGCAGCATCTCACCGCTTTTTCTGGTCACACTATGTCCTGGCAGTAATAACTAGAGGCACTACAAGGCACTTATTTATATACTATGATATATGTGCTTACATCACATTGCTATTTTTCTCTGCATCTCCTATGGTCTAATACTTTTACAAATATCTTAGAAAATACAGGGTCTTTTTGAAAACGGATTGAAGTTTGGGACAGTGCAACATGTAGCCCGCGACAATGAGACAACAATTAGGCTTGTCTAATATTGGCCACACTGACGTCCATCTGACTAACAAACACAGTGCCTCTATTTGTTAGTAGCTAATGCCACAGGTCAATTCCTATCATGAGTGGACAATCCCCTGTGGCAAAACTGCTATACCCAGTATCACTGTTGTGCCAAAAAATACAGAATCTGCTCCATTTGTGCTGTGCTTGGACCTAAATAAATAAGCATTGTCCCCCTGGTAGATACTAAATATGACATGTGCACAGCCCCACTTCAAATTCTAAAAGCTCAGACCCAAAACCTTTAACCCTGTAAGTGCCAAACCCGTAGGTACTACGGGGTTGCTTCTCCGACCGTTAAGTGCCAAGCCCGTAGTACCTACGGGCTGGCTTTCCCCCCTGCTAGTTAAAAAAGTAAAGTAAAATAACACTCACCTGACCCCTCATTTGAACCCGCCGGGTCTTCTCTTCACCCTGGGGTATCCGATTACCCCCAGGAGCTCTTCTGCCTTCAGGAGGGGGCAAAAAATAACCTCAGCTGCTAACAATAAAAAAAAAAAGTAAAAAAAAATGACAGTTACCCACCTCTGTACCCGATCCCTCGGGCCGGGTCTCCTCTTTACCGGGGGGCCTCCGATCGCAGTCTCCGCGGTGAGGAGGGGGCAAAACATGCCCCCTCCGATGTTCGCGCCGCTAGCCACGCCTCCTTGTGGGCGGGACATATTATGTTGCGTGAGTGGGCGGGGCTTATGGTGTCGCGTCATCCCGCTGCTGGCTCCGGACTGTCAGATGCTGATCACCGGAGGCGGTTGGAGGGTAGGGGATGTGGTCCCCTGCCTCCCCAGCCCCCTCCGGTGATCAGACCTGACAGCTGTCAGCAGAGAAGAGAATTGTTGCGGGACACAGGATCGGAGGTGTTAAAAAAATAAATAAATAACTTTTTTTTTATTATGTGTCAGTGTCTTTTTTTTACATTTAACCCCTTGTGAACTGGTAAGGGGTCCATGAGACCCCTTATACCAGTTCACAAGGCTGTGGGATGGCAAGTCACCTGCGGCTAGCGGTGACTTGCCATTAACCCCCAGCACCCCCATTACCTGCCTCCCCAAAGCCCAGGGGGGCAGAAGAGCCCGTAGCCATGGACTATGCAGGCTTGAAGCCTGCAGGACCAGGGGCCACAAAAGTTGGCCCCTGCGCCCTGTTTCTACAAGCCCTGCATAGCTGGTCCCGGGCTGGTTTATTTTGGGTAAGGGGGACCCCATGTCAATTTTTTGGGGGATTTTTTTGGGGGGAGGGGGGACCCTATGTCGTTTTTTTTTTTATTTAACCCCTTATGTTCTGTGACCCAGCAGGTATAAAAGGCTTCCAGCAGGTGAGCAGAAGCCAGTGATTGCCGAGGGACACAGTGCTCCAGGATGGATGGGAGATAAGTATTTAAAAAAAAAATAATAAAATATTTTTTTCTCTTTGTGTGTGGTGTGTTTATTTTTTACATTTAACCCCTTGTAAACTGGTAAGGGGTCCATTACCTGCCTCCCCAAAGCCCGGGGGGGGGCAGAAGAGCCCGTGGCCATGGGCTATGCGGGCTTGTAGCCTGCAGGGCTAGGGGCCACAAAAGCTGGACCCTGCGCCCTGTTCCTTCAAGCCCTGCATAGCTGGTCCCAGGCTGGTTACTTCAGGTAAGGGGGACCCCATTTCATTTTTTTTTATTTTTAAGGGTTTTTAACCCTTAAAAATCCCCCCAAAAATGGGTTCCCGGGAGGGGGGACTTTATGTGATTTTTTTCTCTCGATTTAACGCTTTGTAGTGTGGATGGTAGTTGTATTTTATTTGTAAATGTTATAAAGTACTTGTTTCAGTTAGGGGGGTCTCCTGGGCAGGAACGGGGGGCTACCGATAAATATGCGGTACCGTTCTAATCGGTAAAAATGGGGCTTTCACATGTAATATGGTTTTCTTTAATAAAATAAATTTTTTATTTAAAATAAAAATTGTATTTATTTATTTTTTTTATTTTACTTAATAATATTGTAAAAAAACAAAATAAAATGTACAAACAAGACATTTCATGTTAAAGCCTAAACTCTGCTGCAAAAAAATATATATATAATTTTCCTGAAAATTCCAGCAAAAATGTCGCAAAACATGGCACAAAATGGGGAAAAAATTACCTGTCAACAGAGGGTGACAACATCTCAAGTAGGCTGGCAATGTTGGGTATTGTTCTGTTCGGGGGACCTTGCGCTTTCAGACTTAGCTTGTTTTTTCTTGTTTGCATATTTATATTTTAGGAAAAGGTGTTTTTTATTCAGCTTTTTTACACATTTTTTAGGGAAACCCTGAGCAACCAAAGAATTCTTTGAGGGATTAATTCCAGAAAGATGAGCCCACAACAACAAGCTGGGTACACTTAGAAAGCTGTGTACTTTCAGTGAATATATGGTTTATGGGGGATATTCCAAATGTAAAGGGTTGTTTTGGTTGAAAAATCGCGAGGTGCGCACTTTGTCTGCAGAGCTGAAATTTTCAAGTAAAATTACCGTTACGCACATGCTTTACTTTGGGGTGTTTGGTCTGCTTTTTCAGATTAAATTTGTTTTTTCTTGTTTGTATATAGTTCTTTTAGGAAAATGTGGCTTTGATTCTGCTTTTTTATCCTTTTTTTAGGGAAACTCTTTGCAACCAAAGAATACATTGAGGGATTACTTCCAGAAAACTATGGCCACATCAACAAGCCTGGTACACCTAGAAAGCCTGAGGTGTGTACTTCCAGAGAATATATAGTTTGTGGGGGGTATTTCAAATGCAAAGAGTTGTTTTTCTGGAAAAACTGCAAGGTGCGCATAGCATAGTTGTATTTTATCTGAAAATCCCCTAAAGCTCTGTTTCAGTTTTGGGGAGTCTCCTGGGCAGGAAAGGGTGTCTACCAATACATATGTGGTATCGCCATAACAGGAAGAAATTGGGATTTCACACGCAATAAGATTTTATTGACAAACTTACATTTTTTATTACAAAAAACACTACAAATTGGAGAAAAAAAGATTTTTTTTATTTTTTTGCACATATTTCACACAAAAATATTGAGAATACACCTAAAAAAATGACAAACAAGACATTTCATGTTAAAGCTTAGACTATGCTGAAAAAAACAATATATCATTTTCCTGGGAAACCCCTTCAAAAGGCAACAAAGGGTGACAAAAACTCCAGGTAGGCTGGCACTTAAAGGGTTAAAAGCAGAGTACGCACCTTCTAACCAACAATAAATATGCAGCGTGCACCTGCAGACACTCTGCCCCCAAATTATGTGTGCTCTTGTCCCAATTAATTAGCAGAGTGCACCTGCTGTAATATGCAAGATGGCTAGCACCCTTCCCCCTCTACAGCACCCCCAGCAATTAGAATGTAGAGCGGCAAGCAGGCTCTCAACCCGATAATTCTTATGCAGTGTGGCAAGCACCCATCCCCCCCACCATGATTGAGATTCAGGGTAGCAAGCAGTATGCAGATATGGTACAATCTGTATTCCCACTCCACACCTGCTCTGCATGTCGAAATCTAGCCTACTCGTGCATCCCTACAGCGTCTCGCGGAAGTCGGGGGAGTTGTGGAACATGACCAGATCAGGTAGTAGTTAAACGTGGAAGAGCCTTGGATACCTCCTATAAAGTAGAGCTGATGCCTACAGAGGGAATATTACATTTCCATACAAATCAACTCCAAAGTACGTTCAGTACAATCAGAACACAGATGAGTTTGCCTAAAATCTCTCTTTTTCATAAACGTTTTCAAACGTCTTAATTAATGTGCATAACATTTTTTTCCAGAACTGGGTGAGGTATGCCCTTTATCCACCCTATCACATTATTCTTACTATACTAGTAAAAACATTATTATTATTACTCACACGTGACTCCAATGTGTATTTGTTGTTGAGAAACGAATACCAGGCCATTGCCAAGTTCTAAAATGGTAGACTTTCTTTTTTTTATTCTCTTAAATTCTTCTTGTCTATATGATGCCATTAAGAGCTTGGTGGCAGTAAAAGTTGTTAACTGTGCTTCCATTGCTTTGCAAAAAGATTGTAGAATATTATTTACTAAGTTAAAACCTAACAATTATCCTATAGAATGTGTATTTTATTGTGCAAGATAAGCAATTTAAGAAGCAGTTAAAGTAAGTATGCCTAGAAGCATACTGACTTTAGAATTTAGGAACCGTCTAAATGTAACAATATAAAAGTAATGTGAAAATTCTACCAGCTATTCAACACGGATGTATATTTGAATAGTCTTACCTGTAACAAGATTAAACCTTCATTTAAAAGACTGCAGATAGAAATAGGCCTCCGGCTATAACAGTACTACTAATGTAAGCACAATAGTAGTAGTATAGCAAAAACTAAAAGAGTATATGAGCCGAATTTATGAAGCACACCTCTCTGTGCTATTTACCGTCATTTTGATGGCATATGCGTCTGTCTAGACGCAACAATAGGCTTGATTCAGAGACAAATTCGCCTGGACTTCCCTTAGCTGTCTGTGAAAGTTTGGGTGGGTGTTTGTCATTTTTTTTCCTTTTTTCGTTCATTTTTCATTCGTACGAACGTTCGGGAAAATGTGTATATGCGCTTTCGGTGAACGGAAGCAAATTGGATCATTTCCGTTAGTTCGATCATTTTCCAAACAAAATCTGATATTTTTCGTTCGTTCAGATAACTTACGTTGTTGGGATGGGCTTACGTCTGATTCAGAGAGCTGGTTTCCGACGGACCACCACCCTATAAATCCGTTTCATTTCCGATCCACTTACGGGACCTTTCAGGGCTCGGATTGCTATTGTTGAACATGTTTTGCGGCTATGTGGAGGAGTCTGTGCGCCTTTAGCACCAAGGCATTGCATGTATCAGCATGGCCGAGGCCATAAATTGTATAGCAATGCATACCTGAATCAATACATTTCATGTATGCCTTATAGATGCATTTTAATGCTGACCTTAATTAGTCCTTAGCATGTAAACTTTTAAAATTTGCATGTAAAATTTTCCCACACATCCATATAATTGCTATATTTTTTTAGACTTATGTCCTTTGTTAATTATATTTGGATTGTTGAACTTGAATCTTAATTTGTTGTAGGAGTTATTGTTTTAGTGGGTTAACTTTGTGCAATTATTTCATATTTGGTTGCAGGAACCGCAAGATGTGCAACTCGCACAACAAACAAGCAGTGTTTGGTCCAGCTATGCGATTCCTCAGTGTTCTTGTAGGGCATCCAGGGTCGTCCCATGATGCTTATATATTGCAAAGCTCCGGCTTATTTCATCAGTTTGAGTCAGGAGAATTATCTGGTGGATGGCTCCAGGGTAAGTTTGCTCACATTCCATCAATCCATTTTCACTGTATGGCAATGAATATAGTTGATGACTCATGTCTTAACCTGTTTTTAGCCCTTGATGACATGTTAAACAATATTGTAGCTTAGAATATGTATTTTATGTTAGTATTTTTAAATTCTTTCAGGGGATTCTGGATATCCACTCCTGCCCTTGCTCCTGATGCACGTTCCTTGCCTGATCCCAACAAGGTTATACCAATATTTTAATTTACGTTTTTTAACAGGGACAACACGTGGCACAACTGAGTGTCAGGGTCCTTCAGTTGGTGAGCGAGATGCAGGAGCTGCGCAACTCATTGGGGACCACAGATGAAGAATAAAGTTCTGTGGCCTGCCATTGCTATGCATTTTGTTTTTTATAGTTGTAAAAATTTGAAATTTTCAAAATTTTTAAAAATTTAATATTTTATGATGGAATAAAAAATAATGTTACAATGTCATTTCATTTACAAAATACATTAACACAAAACTAATGGGCCCAGAAATATTTAAAGATGAATATTCACATGACCGAGAAGTGATTTGGGTAAGTTTTAGGGGGCTAAAATGGAAGAAGAACCTAACGTAACCTAATGTAACATGTGAAAATGAAACGGAAAAGTCACGCTGGAAAATTACATCCTCGTATTTGTAATCTGCCGTACGAACTGACGGAAACTTTACAGAAGGATTGCAATGCATGCATAGAATCGCTCGTACACTCATACGAGAGCGGAAACATTTAAAAAAAAAAACAGATCGGCACTAAAACCGAAGTATGTTTTTGTCTCTCTGAATCGAGCCTATTGTCCTTTTTTATTTCGGCACTGTTATCTTTACAGAAAGGCACAGCAAGTGAAAATGTCTGTTCTTATTTAGCTTGCATTGGTGCACTAGGTTTCATCCCTTTTGGCCAGTGCTTGTTTGTGTACCAATGGACCCTTATGCATATTTTAACAGTGACAACGAGTGCCAGTCTGTTGTGTCACCTTACAGAAGTCATACGCCATATTTGCTATGCAAGCATTGCTATTGGCTATCAAAAGGTTTGCAGGTTTGCAGTGTATTTGGCAGTCACAGGATATCAACTCTGTAAACAAAAGGACAAACTTTATAGTGCGTTTAGGCTCCTTTTTTAGTGCTCAAAAGGGAATAAAAAAAAGCAAGTTCTGTTCAAACAAATGTGTTTAACATCAATTTTAAGTAAAAAACACATCAATATAATCTCGGTGAAGAAGGCACAAAGAATAAATTAGTTGCCATCCATTGGATAAATTGGTGCCTATTGTTGCACGCTTCTTAAAGCTGAACAAAACCCAGGATCTCGAGGTTCTTTTCTATGTTCCATAGGCATCCTGAATTGGCATGCTCTGGTGTGTGAAACCCCCAGAACAATCATACAAACGTACCCAGTCCTATAGTACATGCACACGCTCTCCAATCAAAGCTGCTTCCCAAGGATATGTAGTACACAGCAAACAGCTCTGTTTAGATGCAGAGCCTCGGCAATCCTGAGTGCAATGGCTGCAGTGTGCTGGGTCCCACCCCTAGCCTATTTGAATAGATTGGGGTGGGGGCGTGGTCACACCCCGAAGATGCGGGTATGCATCCGCCAGATGTTTACATCAGCGAGTCCAGGAGCAGGTGAGTATTGCAGCGCCCAAGGGAATTTCACACAGCTCTTTTCTTTTTTTTAGAGTTTTTATAAAGGTAATGATTACATTTGAAAATGACAACAGCCTATAAAATAATCAAAATTAGAGAACTAATATGTTGTGGACGGCACTGGTAAACAAGATAAAAAAGTATATCAGTGGTGTGCTCGCTCGGCCAGGAATGAAAATTGTGCAAAAGCAAGAACAAAGCAAAAGCTTGGGTCTAGTGCCGCTTATTTATAAAGGCCTGGTTGAATTTAGGGTTTTGTGGGGACCCAACCTTTTGCTTTATAAAATAATCAAACACATTATATTTGTTTGGATTCTCTATACATACAGGCTGTAGCCCTGTACAGGCTGTAGCCCTAGCCCTAATCTAGAGACTAAAAGACCTTGTGGCTGGGCAGCTTTCAATATGAGCATCTATATTTGGGATGCCCCCACTGTGAGGCAACCCCAATGATTTGAAGGAAACTCACTTTGTTCTACAAGTTCATGATGCATGTACAGCTCTCCAGTGGCATCACAGGTCGGCGAGCACAGAGTGGGAGCTGGAATGTCGCCAGGTGCTATGGCTTAGAAGAGTCTGGCTAAATTCAGTTGTGCTAAACACCAATAGCTAAACAACCTAGAAAAATAGCTCAAAACACTAAAACCATATAGGACATTGACAAGACATGTGAAGTCCATAACTAAGTAAATAAACTGTATATATATATATATATATATATATATATATATATATATATTCATTATCAACTGGGTAAGTAACCTTGTGTGAATAATCAATAAGCTATGTAGGGTTTACCCACTTCCTTTTTTATGTCAATGGTCTCTCCTATTTAAATCCTGGGTCCTTAAAACATATGCTGCATATTAAAGAGGAACAGGAATGGAGAATCTGGAGTCTAAAACCCAATTCAACTCCTTGGGGCATCTCAAATTGGGATGCCCCGCTGTGTGAACCCCCCCCCCCATCACCAGTTTCACTCACCTTCTCCCGGAGCACTCAGCGCATTTCTGTGCTGCGACCGCATCCCTGCTCACCAGTCACGTGCGTTCCCATGCCGGGCCTTTCTGAATGGGCGACGCAGGCACACCACAGTTAGAAGGTGAGGGGGGTTTGCGGCTCAGGTGGCTTAACCATCAGCCGGGGCGAAGGTAGCTGAGTGAAAGCGAGCGCGCTGGTTATCTGAGTGTGCTGCTCACTCTTTCTCATCCAAGTCTGCACCGTGGGAATGAAAGGAAGGTGAGTGTATGGGGCAACCTGGGGGAGAGATACACACAGCAGGGCATCCCAATTTGAGATGCCGCCACACAGAGGAACAACACACAGGAAAGAGGAAGAGGAAAGTCCCAACAGTTGCAACTTTCACTTCTGTGACTGAGCATTGGAAATGCCGAATCATTAGCTGCGGACTGACCTCATCAAGTCCACAGCTGCTGTGGTGGTGCGGTAGCGCGATGTCTGGGAACCGGCAGCCAGGGCTCTGCTGGATATACATCATGCACAGCATATAATGCTGATTGGACAAGAGTCCCATTCATTTGAGTTTCAGATATTGGGGAATACCCAAGGACATGGGACGAAAACCTAAAAAAACCTAAAATATCAGAGAGAGAGACACACCTTAAGATGGCATCAGGAGAAGAACACTACACCCAAGAATGGCGACGGGAGAGAGCATCTTATCCCGATGTGACGTATAATGGTTTACCGTGCCTGTGTGGCATTTGCTACATAGATCCATGTGTTCGGATAAAAATATTACATATTATAGCGATTTTTTTCTATGTAAGCCTCTATTTTAGTATAACTAAAGCCTGAAAGCAAGGATGAATTAGAAGTGTGGGGTTAACGTAGATTCTGCGTGTTGACTTAAACCATCTTTCCATTAACTAATTAGGAACCAGCCGAGATGAGAGATCTCTGGGACGGCACACAGCATCCACATCATTGACATGTTTCAGGGAGTTGCCAGGCACACATATCGGCATTAGCCTTACTAACACATAACTGGCAATATTGGCATGTTTATTATTATAAGTGCATCTACCACATACAAATGAGGCACCAAGAACTGGACTTTGATGAGTAGAAAAATTGCCTGCCTCCAATTTTGACAGTTTCTCCAGCATGAACATGCTTGACAACTCTATTGGGACAAAAACAAGGCCTCAAAAAATAGCTCAAACAAACATAATGGATCATCTGTAATTTACTAGGGTACAGTGAGCATCTCCACAAACCAAAGTCAAATAAATATAGCACATCCATTGAATATTCTAGACACACTAATAAATGCTTCAAAGTAATTCATTTTCTATTCAGTGATAACTGAAATTTTACTTGTTTCTATAGAAACAAGAACAAAAACTGTTTCTAGTGCTGTTATTGCCTGCCTAAAGCAACAGCTTCGTACTGACAACAATCACTCATTCAGTGCTTTCTCAGCCGATGGCTAAAGGAAATAAAAACAATTCAAATAAAATCTACCACCATCTTTACCATTTTTACCAGTTTTAGTAGCAAACAAAATACTAACAAATTTAAATTGCACATGCAGTACACTTAAACCGGACCTTCACCATGATTTATTGAAAAGCTCAAACCCTTAGAAAATGATTCCCCAGTATCTAAAATTAATATATTTTAAGTTTTTAGTCATTTACTCATTATTCTTTCCCCCACTGGGCTGCAACTCTGTTCAGGACTTTAGGATATGGGTGCCGCCATCTTGACTCGGAAGCATTAGCACAGTCAGAAGGCACTTCCTGTTTGCAGGCTGCCTGACGGCCCATGAGCTGCCATCTTGGATGTTTATAGGGTCATAACATGCAGTAGCTGCAGGTAGAATGATTTTTAATGTGGGCAATCTGTATGTACAGGGTGTGGGAAACATATATAGATATCTATATAAGATAGACTCTTTTTCAGAGTGAAGGACCGCTTTAAGTGTTGCATCCGATCTTCTTAAGAAAAACTAGAAATGCAAAGTGAACATTATTTGCAGGAAGGAGTTTTTTTTTAAATATAAAGCTAGTCATTGAAAGGAAATGTTGCCTTTTACTGTCAGACCTGCCAGACTGTCAGACCTGCACTGGACCCTGCACTGGATTTGAGACACTCCAGCAGTAGAGGTATTCTGTATCAACAGGATTAACACAATAACAAAGGGTTTGTGTAGTCAAGACCATTATACCCCAATCTATCCCCTATAATACGAAGTAATTTAGAGGCCTAGTGGCATTATAGCTACTAAAGCTAATGTTAAGATAATACAATTTAATGGCTAACTCAATAAATTGGAAATTAGTTCCTCAATCCCACCCTTCCCAAGACAAAAAGTTGTGCCTGCAGTCAGGTAGAATTAGCTATTCCACAATATAGGTCTAGGTCCAAACAGGTAAAGCCTCTCATTTTCCAAAAGACTCTTTGTATAATTTCAAAAAAGCACAAGCCAGTCACATAGAGTAGTATATTTAGGGTATCCTGTACATTGATTTTGTAAAGTTACCAAATATAATGCTGTTTCATAATTCCATTTAACCCTTTTCTTTTGTATATCAGGTTACTACTTTTGCACTGGGGTCTAGCTTAGAATGCAGAGAATTAAGCTGGTCAGTTGTAGGCCATGCTCAAGGTCCCTACACTGCATCTATGTCCCCCACAGTAATTCAGGATGAGGAAAAGTATTTAGGTACATGACATGATTTGTCTACTAGAAACAACAGTTTTTTTAATTACTGTACTTGAAAAACCCATAATATAAATACATTGAAATTATTTTGAGAGTCTCTGCCACTCCTTAAGGTCTCCTTACTCCTACGGTAATTGAGAGACTGGTAAACCCAACACACAATGAAATGAAAAAAAAAAAAAATTGTTTTCTAAAGAGGACCAAATCCTGGACTGGGAGTCTGGGTCCCTGTATACTTAATTTGTTCTGGGATCCCATGACAGCTTGCTGCAGTTAAGGGAATCATGTTCTGTACTGTCATAGCATCTCCACTGCAGGGAGCAGTTTGCTGCAGTATTGGAAATGGTGGGGGCACTCACTGGCTGGGTCGCAACTCACAGGCTTGCAGGCAGGAAACATGGGCACGTCACATTGGAGATGTGCCCCCCCTCCCGGGAACAGCCAGTGGATTGGAGGCAACATGGAAACATGGAGATGGCATGGCTAAATGTAAGTATGCGTGGTACATACCATACCACAGGTGGAGGCAGCATGCGTCGGACCACCTTGTTCTGCAGGCCCTGGGGCATGTGCCTGCACTGAGCCTACAGTATATATGCCCCCTGGGGGAGAGCTTTCCTGCTATGTTGCATCCCAAATCAAGATTCCCTTTAGGTAGTTTTTCAGTCTTTCAGGGTTTTGGCCCACTTTAAGAAAATTCTTTGCACCTGCAATAAGGCAATAAAAGTTCTGGACAGGCTTAAGTTTAATGTATATCACTTACCCTGGTGAAGTGGCGTCCAGCCCTGCAACGTGTCAGTAGCGTGCCGCTGTTGGGGGACTCCGGTCTCATACTTTTATGGTGATGTATATACATTATTTATTGTTATATTCTGTTTGGCATAATTTCCTGATGTTGTTTGCATTATAGCACATGTTAAGGAGGATACCTCCTGACTACTGTAGCTCTTTAGTATACACTTAGCACCTGCACTTTACACATTTTGTCTTTAGCTGTGTTTATATGATTATAACAAACATATTTTTTATTGGTTTGGATATTGAATTGTCTTTTATGTTTTTAAATTTGTCTTTAATTGTTGTGTTTTGTATAGCCATTAAATTTTGAATACATTTATTTGTTACATTTTCAAGAAAATCGCCTTGGGTGTGCAGCCATTTCTTCATAGGGGTTCTTTTGGGGCATCTCTGGAGCCCCCAATAGAGTACATTTACATAATGTATATTACACATGGGGTTGTTATTTAAAAGTTTGTAAAATAAAATATGTCCCTTATTTGAAACAATCTGTACTTGTAGTTATAGATCAGTTTAATCCCAAAACCAACTAGGTTTGAATGTTATTTTCTGCTGAGTTTGAAAGTCTTTACAAATTCAGTCTACAATATAATGGGCCTTTCACACCGAAACGATTGCATAGTGATCGATCATCAGTGCCCCGCAATAGGCACATTAAGGGACGTAGTCACCTCTAGAAAGCCTTACCTGCCACATTTTGGAGACCACCACAATAGAAATTCCACTCCATTGAGTGGAAATGGCTATCACAAGCACTTTCCAAATTCTAAACACTGGCGATTGCAGGGTGCTCGCATGTAAACGCGATTGCACCGCAATCGCTTGGTGTGAATGCAGACTGGGAGGCCGATTCATTAATAGCGCCAGGTAGCGACAGATGAGCGACTGTAGCGTGATTTTTTCAGCGCCAGCCATATTCGCTGTGCTTGGCCGGCATTAGCTTGATGACAGCGACTCAGTCGGTGTGCGGTAATGTTGAATACGGGCTGGGGGGTCGCTGTTTCACAGGTCCAGCGTTGTATGTGAGCGCCTGACAACGAATGGCCAGAGCGAACGGCTAGCTTCATATTCATCAACAAATCACGCTCCGAATGTGCTGTCGCTGTCCATTCCTTGTTTAAACCCCAGAGCGCTGGCGGCGATGTGTATTAACTAGTTTTTAACCCCTAAACAACCATATTTTTTGAATGTAACATTATACATGTTTTTAGAATCATTTTGTAATATGAATACATTAATCTCAGACCTGTTAGATCAATTCTGCACATATTTTTTCATATTTTTTTTAATTTTTTTTTTGACTTAAAAATAAATCCTAACATTGCAGAAGTGTTCTCCGATTTTTTGACATTAAAAAAAAAAAAAAAAAAATTAATACCAATTAATTATGAATAATTATAGATTGCTCCATTGAAATGCATTGGACATCGCCAGGGAGCGACAGCTCATACCTGGCGCTGTGAGGGAATTTGCAGCGGCGCTGTTCGGTCCAGGCGGCTTCATGATGAATGCCGCGCTAGCCGTCGCTCTTGCCGGCGCTAGCCTCATTTTGCTTGATAAATGCGTCATTGTGACCGCCGCCGGGCGTACTTGAGTTGGTAGTCGCCGTTAGCTGCCGCTACCTGGCGCTCGTCAGACACTACCTGGCGCTATCGCTTGATGAATAAGGGCCTAAAACTTAAATCATTTGGATAACCCCTCTGAGGAAAAGCAGAATTGCCTAATGGCATCTACTAAATATCATATTTTGTTTACAGATCTTTTTGTACTTTTAATACTGAAGATAATGACTTTGGAGAAAATTGCATTGTTTGTCAAGAGAAGGTCAACGAGTCTTTGCAAGAGTTAATTATACACGTCGCTTGAAGATGTCATTATGATTTTCAGGTATGAACACAGCAGATTAATTAAATGATTTACTTGTAAGGGCAGGTCAAGCACTACGACTTGAAAGTAATGACAACGTCATTGAGAACAGTCATTTTTGGCCGTAGATATGACCATTTACATTTTAGCTTTCAACATCTATTCATAAATTTTGAATCAATGCTGAGGGAAAGGATTAATTTAGAAGAAAACATGTTTTTCATTCTATTCTATTTGTTTGTGTTTTTCAGCTAATACTCTAAAATGCCTAAAAACAAAGGGTAGCAAAACTCAGCAGCACTTCAGGAAATGATCGTAGGACAGTCCGTGTCCTCTCAGCTTTTTTTTTACTTGAACATTCATGCATTTTGCCAATACAAAATCACATAAAAATTATTTCACATGAAAAGCACAACTTGTTCTTTAGTAAACTGAGACAGCACTTTGGATGAATGGTAACACCCT
This sequence comes from Gastrophryne carolinensis, assembly GCA_027917425.1. NCBI lineage: Eukaryota > Metazoa > Chordata > Amphibia > Anura > Microhylidae > Gastrophryne > Gastrophryne carolinensis. The sequence goes on from CM051234.1 coordinate 224,303,705, forward strand.
AAAAATAATTCAAAGCAATATAGATTCAACACTGACTCCTAACTCTAACTTGACATTAGAGAATAACTAAGGCTAACAAAATCCCTAATCCTTACCATAACATTTAATATTACCTTAAAGTCTCTGTTCAGGCACACAATATCTTCCTTTCCCTTTATTCCACCTGGGAACAGTGTAAAATTAACCATTTCAAAACATATATGTAAGTACTTGATGTAATCTTAGCAAAGCCATTTTCTTTGCTTCAAGTTCGGTGTCATGGCTGAGCTGGGAAGGGCTGACTTTTAACTTTTTAATTAGATGCAGATAAATGACTAAAGACTGAAACAGCAGATGAAGGTCCGGGAAGGGGGTTGTCGCGAGGGGTGGAAAGTTATCAATCAGCTCATGGGGGGGTATAAATTCCACAGGCAAAACTAAAAAGGGTTGGGATGGATAGGGCAGAGCTGAGGGGACAGGAATGGATGGGGCAAACCTGGGGGGACAGGAATGGATAGGGAAAAGATGGCGGACAGGAATGGATGGGACAAAGACGGCGGACAGGAATGGATGGGGCTCAGCTGGGGCAGCAGGACAGGGTTGGATGGGCAAAGAGATCGAGAAACAAAATTTGTGTGTAGCTTGCAATTACACTTCTCGCCCGTGCAGTACTTCATATTCCAACGCTAGGTACCAGGGAGTAGAGTCATGACACTGGCAGGAAGATTAAGCACTACATTTACGATCAAGGGGGCAGCACTGAACACGGCAACAGAGGAACAACTGAGTGCAGGGCTGTCAGGGCAGAGGTCCAGAAATCTGGCGCTGAGGTCCGCCAGTTGAGTACCGCTACTCTAAATGATGCCAAGTAAGCGCAAATATGATAAATAAGGTGGAGGAGCAACAATTAACCACTCACACCCACTGTATCCTCTCAAGTTATGCCCCTGAATGTTGGGGAAGCACAGTTTTCATTATGAAAAAGCTGAATTGCAAGCAACATAGCCTGCAGGGCATCCACCTTCTATAGATACTATAGATAAAATGAGACCTTCCTCTGCCAGGTATATAAACCTGTAGATGAAAAAGTGAATAACTATAATTAGTGTCTAACTTCCTTGTAGATAAAGCCCATAACAACATACAAAGTAATGACGAAAGATGCATATACTCAGATTTAGTATTAAGACAACAGAACTGCTATACCTGGAATTAAAAAAAAAAAAAACAAGGAGCCAAAACAACAACCCATCATTTTTCTAGGAATTTGTGATACCTTAAACATACAGTATTTTCAAGCAGTTAGAGCTTTACAGAAATGTTGCTGTCAATAGATATGAAATTGTACTTTCTGTTAGAAGATAATATTAAAAAATTGTACATAGTAAAAAACCCTTACATCTAGTGGTGCTATGCAATGAAGCATAACATTTCATACTAAAACAAACAGTTCTTCCTCACTCTTCTGGGATCAGTTAAAATATCTCCAGATTAACCTCCATGCGTTGACACTTCGAATAGGAAGAAAGTGTAGTTTAGTAGCAGTAAAAGTCTAGGAAATGAACACTGCAGATTTTACAGTAACCTTGAGGAGATGCTGGATATACATTTCTTTAATAGACAAAGTTACACTGCAATGATTTAACATATACTACAGACAATGGTTTTTACATTTTAAATGTACAGTAAATGCACAAGGCTTAAACTCGTGAAGTAAAGAGGTTTATCATCAGGGATCTTTTTGTAAGGCTATAAAAGGCACAACACATATGTGATGTAGTTTTTCAAGGAAAACTGTAGCTACGTTCACATTACCAGACTGAATTCCTCAGTCAAAACTCTTGTAAGTGGAATTTAAGGTCCGATGTACTCAGTACATGAAGGGAACCACGCTATGTAAAATAATTTAGCATAGACTAGTTATACCCTCACCGGGCAGTACTGCTGACTAACAATAGGCTATTAGGTAATTAGACTGGCATGTCTAGTCTGCACCAAAAAGCATCATCATTACATCATAATAAAGGCAGACCAGTCAGGCATGAGGTTAATGTAATAGAAAAACTATAGAGTTTATTTTATTTTTTTTATTTTTGTCTAAACTAAAATAAGTTTCTGGCTATAAATGAATGTGTTCTACTAGATTTTCTACAGTACTTTGATTGTTATCCTACTAGATTAAGTGCTGCTACTAGTTCATTTAGTCAGATCTACATGATTTGCTTTTCTGGCCTATAAAAAGCTCTTCCCATCCCTTATCCCTGCTAAACCTGCTTTGCAGTATAAGATAAAAAAATACACTAACCTTCTGAAGACTAGAAGACTTTTTTTTCCAGGGAAGCCATATTTTGTGTGACTTTGGCATGGTGTGGGATTATGGTTGACACTCAATCACTAACAGTCAAAGGTCACTTGCTACAGTGATTGGGTGATATATGTGTCACTACCTCTGTAGCTACAGGATCTGGCATTTGGTAAGGGAAAGTACTCAAGTAGGAAAGTATATTCTTGAGCAGCAGACATTGAATTGTGCAACAGTTTAAATTGCTATTACTGATGAGATATTTGAAATGGAAATAACAATATAAGCAATTGCAATTGATAGGGGTCTTTGAGATTCCTCCTATACCTCTCTATGAATATACTTGGGGTGTCAATATATATAGTTCAAAACCAAAAATAATCTATTGCAAAATGAGTATTATCACTAAGCAACTAGTGCTCAAAAATTTGGATGTGCTCCAGTAACTGTGACTGATGCGAGGGGGGCAGGAGCCACATGCACTATTTTGCCATTGAAGGAAGGATGTGTTAAGGCAGTGTTTCCCAAACACCAACAGGTCATGTTTCGTGAGACCCTGGCCTAAGGAATTTGTGAACAACAAGGGACTCAGAAATCAGTACATTTTTGAGCAGTGGACCTGGAGGAAGCAGCTGCAGAGGAGGAAATGTTAGTGTTCCCTTCTTGTTTTAGTATGGACAATCATGTTAAACCTTGAAGCTCATTAGAATAAATGGAATTGCCATTGTGCCTCCAGCTTTTATCAGGTTTTCTAAATCAAATTTTGTTTTAAAGAGATCTCCCCTGCAGGGAAGTGTAGAACAGCTGCATGTGTCTGGGTTTGAAACCCAGGAGAGGTGAGTTTCAGGGTCATGATTTGGGGGTTTGCAGGGGGCTATGTGCTGGGGGACCACAGTGTGGGATCTCTTGAAAGAACAGGTTGGACCAATGAACTACAAGAACAGCACTGTGGTCAGAAATACTTTTATCTATGTCTATATATATATATATATATATATATATATATATATATATATATATAGCTATGTCACTGTGCTGTCATTTCTGCAGCAAGATGTTTGCATCTGGAGTGACTGGGAAAATCTTGTAAGTCAGTATGTGGTCATAATGCAATAGAAGAATTGCCAGATTTTCCCTGCATTAGTATGATGTAATCAAGGAGATAGGCACATAAACATAGTTTTTAGGGCACTGGAGAGCAACTAATTTGCATGGTTCCCTCCTGCAATGAAGGTAGCTTATCATTTCATAACAAGGTTTTGTTTTTTAATTAAACTACAGCAATTCTCGCTTTAACTGGTTCTGCTTTAAAGTATGCGTAATTGGAGAGCAATGAACTATACCCATTGTTTGAATAATGTGTTGGTCATACGCAGTCCAATAATTTATCTTGTAGTACAGAATCAGTTGGCTTGGCCTTCACCTTCTGTACATATTAGGCACATCCTTTATCTACTTTACTGCAGTTACGTCAATTGTGGTACTATCTACAAGTCATTGACCTTCTAATGTGTCCTTATGTTTTCTGTGCTACTTTCATTACACTGTTTGATGCATGTCTCTAACTAATGCATATATTTACTTTGATAATAAACTCATGCTGTTCTGTTATTGTCATTCTTGAACATTTAATTAGACTGCAGACAATAACTTACTATGGCAATTTACTTAATTCTCTAAAAAATAGTAAAATAACCCAAACAGCTCTAATGAAAAATAAAGAGTGACTTTCATTAAATAATGTGTTCCCTTGAACTTTAATATAATAATCTTCAATCGCATTGGTAGTTTCTTCTTTTGTCCTTTCTCCAATCTCTATGCATAGTCACCTATGCCATACAGAAACATGTCGTGTTTTATATATATCTTTTTATTGATATATTGAGATATATATATATATATATATATATATATACACACACACACACACACCACCAAGAGAAATGGAACACTTACTAGATTCAAATATGATCAGGCATTAACTGTGGCTCATAGTAGCCTCCATTACATTTTTATGGATTATGCTAGACTCTAATTAGTTCATATAGATGGTTTTCCTATTCCTTATCCTCAGCAAATATCCTCAGTTTATCATCATAAAAGAATGAGGCACATATTTAGGAATAATCCTATTTAAGATTCTTTAAAAGTATTTAATCAAAATAATATTGCACTCACAAAGATCCAGTGAATGAATAGTAAGCCTTCTGTCCCCTTCACCTGATCAGGTTCACTGACGTACAGTCACTTTACATCAACTTGTGAATAATAATGCTCTGCTCCCCAAACAATATGTTTTGTTTGATCTGAACTTTATCAAGGCTGAACCAAATAGGGATTCTTATCTACATTTTTTGGAAGATATAGGGGAGAAAGCACTCAAAATGTTTCATTCTGACCAAATGAAATAGAGGGCTTTCCAACTAAAACAATAATGTAGAAATAGTAGTAATAATGGAAATTCATTTAAAACTCAAAAATATTATCACCTAGTTTGGATTTTTGGGTAGCAATCTTCTTCAGGTGAGATTCAGACCTTTAAACTTTGGTAAATGCTACTTTGGTGATGTTATGTTATGTTATGCTTTGGTGTACTGTTATCTAAGTACATAACATCACCAAAGTAGCATTTACCAAAGTTTAAGTGGTTAATATAAGTTCTATTTATCTTTGTTTACACTGTGTCTACCCTCTTGAAAGAAAAGGGAATACTCACCTTTTGTCCGCCCCAGTTCTATTGTTCGTTTATGGCGCTATTAGTCACAGTGATGCTGCCACACCCTATACATTCACTGCAATGGCAGGGGCGTGCCAGGCAAGGCTTTGTTATATCAGAGTTCTACCAACCTGGAGCACAGGGATAAGGGAAGGTGAAGGTTAGGATTTGGAATTGCTGCTAGGAGAAAGATTTCTAACTTACTAATTAATGGTTAATTTGGTTATTGACTACTTCTCTAGTTAGCTTTTCTTTAATGTTATCTCTAAGCTGATTGCCCTAGGCAAAGTATTTACTATGATGCCTTTTTTTATTTAACCCCACTCTAAACCTCCATGCAGTTATGTATTTATATATAGATGGAGATTTAACATTTAAATTGATGCTCAGTTTATACCACTGCCACTATAAATTGTCTACAAACCTCTTCCATAGTGACAATTAGCATAATTAAATGTTTTATGGTGACTTCTGCAAACAACATGATCTATAAGTTCATTATGGTACGGTAATGCTGAGGTAGTAAAAGTATAAACGCCCATCAAAATGGCTGTAAATAAGGAAACTAACAAGCATTCCCAAGAATGATAGCAGTAATTACGATCCTTAGATGTAATAAATAGGTTTATTTCCTCATTATAACCATATATGGTACATATATATTTCCAGAACTCTCGTGTTTGCACAGACTGTCAAATACCTCAATTTGTCATACAATGTGTAATTTTCTTGGAAAACTGTGTGTAATAAATAGAATGGTTTATGAATATGTAATATTTATTTTCTGAATTATTTCTTAAGTATTCAATTGCCCTCAAGATTCATGTATGGTATATTATGTTTCCTTTTAGTTTGATTAAAAAAATGAATTTAAGATTCAGATATGGCAACAAGCTAACAATAAAAGTACGTAATTGTCAGTTAATAAAGTTACCCCAAATTCCTCAATGACTTTTGGATTGCTAGTAATTACAGCATGACATGCAAGGAGCCATGCTGATTGGGAATCCTCTCAGTGTACAGACTGAAAATGGTCTGTTTCAAAGTGCAGAGCTGACATGAACCCTTGCATGACATGTTGTAATTACTTGTACAGCAGATATTGGCAGCCATTGGAGGGACTGACAGATGGGAGCAGATTTGACGAAGCAACAGGAGAGGTGTAGGTGGCAAGTGGCAGATTTGAGAATGGAGGGGTTTCATTCTGTTTGTTGGTAGACTACAGAAGAGAGTGTTGCAGTAGTCTGGTCAGATAGGGCATGCACTAAAAGGTTATTGATGTCAGGTGTGAGGAATGGACAGATACAGGAGATGTTTTTCAAATGTAGACATAAGGACATGTCTAGCAACGTGGAGGCTGATTCACTACTAACACCAGGTATCGGCAGATGAGCATCTGTATAGCAGCGCTTAGAGCATCCAGTAGTAGACGCTGTAGAAGCTGTAAGAGGGTATCGGGCGCTGCAACAGAGCGCCTCAGTCGCTGTAGTAACCTGGCCCGCATTGATGAATGTGATGTATGTGGGTGCTCTAACACCAGTACAGCGCTGCAGCGATTGAAAGGTAGCGTCAGCTCAGTGTGACCAACTCTCTGCGCTCCACACCATACTTCTACATCAAAAAAGGACACACACACACAGCGTCGGTGCTCTAAATCTGGTCGCTATAGCATAAGTCTGTTTTTGAACACATATACACCAGTAACAAAGTGAAAACACATGGAATGACATTGTTTTACCTCTGTGACAATAACACTTTACTGCCAGACCTGTAATGACAATTCTGCATAAAAATATAAAAAGTCAAAAAAGTTTCTAAAAGTGTTTGTTTGCAGCCAGGAGAGGTCACACAATGATTTGATCAAAACAAAAAAAAATACAATTCTGTGATTACTCACCTGTAGAATTGGTATTATATTTATACAGCACGTCCTGTTCCAGAAGATATTCCTTACACTTGGGTTATACATCCACAAGATGGCGCTGGACTGCAGAGACAGAAAAGTGGCTCCTCCCAGCCCCATATATACCAGGGACCTCCCACAAAATCCCCAGTATTGAAAAGCAGTTAAAATGAGACCGGGAGAACTATAACCATTATATGAAAAAAATTGAACATAAGAACAATCACCATAAAGAGGTAACTCAAGATAATGATAACAAGGGTGGGGTGGAACAGTATGTGTTGTATACATATAATACCAATTCTACAGGTGAGTAATCACAGAATTGTATTATTCTAAGTATACAGCACGTCCTGTTCCAGAAGATATTCCTTACACTTGGGACATCCAATAGCAGTGTCCGTAAGGTAGGGTGGGATCCCCAAAAGTAACAGCAGACAGTTTAAACCACTGCCGCCTGCAGAACCTTGCGGCCAAAAGCAGCATCAGCTGAGGCCCTAACATCAACCTTGTAAAACTTTGAAAAAGTATGAACAGAAGACCAAGTTGCGGCCTTGCAAACTTGTTCAACAGAAGCTTGGTGCTGAAAAGCCCAAGAGGCACCAATAGCACAAGTAGAATGAGCAGTAAGGCGGAAAGGAGGCTTCTTCCCCTTAGCAGAGTAGGCCTGTATCACAGCCTGACGTATCCACTTGCTGATAGTGGACTTAGCTGGAGCCAGACCTTTCTTAGGTCCAGACGGAAGCACAAAAAGAGCATCAGTCCTCCTGAAGGATTCAGTAGCCACCAAATAGAACTTCAGAGTTCTGACTACGTCCAGAGAATGCAAAACCCTCTCCTTAGGGTTACTGGGATTAGGACACAGAGAAGGCAAAACAATGTCCTGATTGAGATGAAAGGCAGAAACAACCTTAGGCAGAAAATCTGGCTTAAAACGAAACACCGCCTTATCCTGGTGTCTCTCAAAATAAGGAGGCTTGATGCAAAGCGCCGCCAACTCAGAAACATGCCTAACAGAAGTGATAGCCACCAAAAAGACCACCTTAAGCATAAGAATGGACAAGGGAGCCCCTTGCAAGGGTTCAAAAGGAGACCCCTGCAGGGCAGATAAGACCAAGTTCAAGTCCCAGACTGGTAACATAGGCTTACGTGGGGGACGCACGTGAGTAACCCTCTGGAAAAAGGTCTTGACCAGGGGATGCTGAGCAAAGGATCTTTGGAAAAAAATAGCCAAAGCAGAAACATGGCCTTTCAGAGTACTGAGCTGAAGACCCAGATCCAAACCATGTTGGAGAAACTCCAGAATCCTAGGAATAGAAAACACACGACAGGAGTAGTGGCCTTTAGATTTGGCGGTTAGTAGACAGAGTGAAGGTTTGATAACTGATGCTGTTAAAAACAGATGAATAGCAGTAGTGATCAAATCAAACATAGTGTAGCTATAATATATAGTGACAACAGCATCTATTTTCTCAAAGCTGGCTTTTTTTAATGGACAGTGCTAGGGTTTTTGTAATTAAAATTATTATTCCAAAAGGAGTTTCAATGCTTTGAGTGATAATTTGTAAAATAGATTATATACATAAAATAAAAAAAATATAAAAACATAGATAAAAATAGGGCCATTATATATGCAAATGTAAGAACACATATAGTATAGGCACCTGAGTTTTTGGTATCTGCCAAATATTCAGTGGAGTAGCTCAAACCATTTGCTAGTATAATTGATGATTCAAGATCATTTGGTAATAGTCCACATATGCTTTTAAAAGTAAAACTTTGGTAAATCTTAAGTTTCACAGTAAGTTGATTTTGTTACTGCCTCAAATTGTAAATGTTTTTAAGTGTTTATAACGAACATATGTGGAACTGATGACTTAATGAGAGTTTTTACGGAAAGTTTACTGAGTTGCAGCCACAGTTTAAATAGTTTGGGATTTGACCACGAAGCTATTAGGACTGCGTACAAGTTGTTACATTCTGTATGAAGACTAGGAATGTATTGAAAGTGAAAAAAAAATGAATAAAGTGTGAAAAATAATTGTAAATAAGCTGTACATTATGTAATAATGGTTACTAGGTTATTTTACAATATATAATTATAATTCGTTTTATTTTCAATTCTTATTTGTCATTGGCATAAAGCATTTCACTACATGTATGACTTGTGTATGTGACAATAAACTCGAATTGATTTTAACGTTATATATTGAATATATCAAAATGATAAAAATCACAACATTTAAGTGTTATTAACAATCTAGTATTAGAACATAACATAGTATTAACATTCTATAAATAAGGTTAATATCTGCAAAAAAGTTTGGTCATTCATTTATAGTTAATATGCCAACAGTATTGAAAGCAATGAACCAAAGACAATGTGCATAGGCTAGACCACATTTATTGAAAAATAAATAAATAACTATTTAAACACAAAAGCCTTATGAATCAAAAAGATAAACCCAGACATTTGTTCCAGGACTGACTGCAGCTGCAATTGTTGACGCTACTTTGACATCTGCATAGTGATACATCTGCTATTCAATAGAGTGCATTGCATTGTCCTGCTTTTAGTGCCATTTAGTGTACATCTGTCTTTAAAACCAGCCACCATAGTTGAGTATGTACTGTATATGTGATTTTATAACAATAAGAATAGATGCAAATATTTCTTCCCTCCCATAGCCCTGATGTGTATCTGCATTTCACTAGATTTACAGTCATTTCAGTAAAATCTTGGAAAGTTAAAAAAAAAAGCAATACGATTCTACTGAATATACAGTAATGGGAATGTTACCCCAAAAACTTCATGAGAGTTGATTAGACTTAGTAACTTTGTTACTTATACTTAAAAGTTCAAGGGCTTCTATTGTATCAGCCTCTTCCTCTGCCAGCTGAAAGTTTGACTCGTCACTTGAAGTGACAGATGCAAATTTAGAAACAACTTATCAGGCTGAAATTGGTTATAGCAGGTAGATATTCTTTCCTAAAAATAGTTTAATTAGAAAGCATAAAACCCTATATACTATACAGACATATATATATATATATATATATATATATATATATATATATATATATATATATTTTATACGCATATTTAAAATTTATCCTTTAAAAGTAGAAAAGTAATATATTATTTTGTATTAAAATAGTTCAGAACTTTTTACAGTGTTAATTCTGTACTTAGTGATCCAATTTCCATTGCACATGGGTACTAAACAGCTAATCTAGCTGCAGGCCATGGCGTGGGTAGAAGGGCCTGCACCTTAGTAAGGAAGTTCTCACTTAGTAGTGTACACTTAGAGCCTATAGGAAAGTTGGGATGAGTATGATTCTGGCACAGTGTGTACTCTATTTGCAGGGGCCTCCCACATCGCGAGTAGAGGGGCCCATTCAAAGTTTGCATCAGGTTATCCATTTTGTTGTGGTTGTCCTCTATTATTCATCCATACTGCCCAAATGAAGCAAAAGTAAGGCAACAAGGAGCTCATCTGAAACTGCCTCCATGAGCTTCTGCTTCATTTTCTTCAGCACATTGAAGATGTACTGATTAAGGAACTTGAGCCATCTCAATACGGAATTGCCCTGCATTTCACTCACCTTTTCTGGGGCATCAACACCACTCTTACTGGCCAGGTCTGCCTCTCCGATCCCCCTATATGCTGTGCTCTCTGTTTAAACAGGGGTGTATGCCATGCATTTATATAGCCCATGTGAGCGTCATGGGACTGGGAAAGGTGAGTTTTTGGGCAAACTGGGCTGTGAAGATTTCTCAAGTCGGTATAGAAACATAGAAGGCTGGCCACAGAAGGAAACTATACGGTCCATCTAGTGTGCCCTTATGTGTATATGTTCTCTTTATCTTAGGATAGATGTATGCACGTCCTATAGAGTTTAGCAGGGAATGCAAAGTGCTGGTGAATGAAAGATGCAGCACATGACAAGCAGAAAGCAGGCTCATTTAACCCTTTGCTTGGAATGCCTATTTAATGCTAGTGGCTAGCCTAGTAGGGGCATCCTAAATACTAGCATAAATATTTCAAGAGTACCTGTCTACCTGTCTACTAACTGGTTGCATTTTGTAAAGAAAGTCACTTTTCCACTATAAAAGCAGCCAACCTATGTAATTGAAGAGGGGGCATCCCAAATACTAGCATAAATACTTCAAGAGTACATGTCTACTAACTGGTTGCATTTTGTAAACAAAGTCACGTTGTCAAATTGCCAGCAGCCATTGCCTTTAACCGGGGGGGGGGGGGGGGGGGGCATCCCAAATATGCTAGCATGTGTCTTTTAAGAGTACACACATTGAAGTTGGCAGCAGCAGCATTAGGGGCCCATATATTGCCTGAAAGACACACATATGAGCAGCCAGCAGCAGCATAGGGAGCCCATATATTGCCTGAAAGACACACCCTGGAGTTGGCAGCAGCAAAAGGAGCTACCATGCATCAGCTACTACCATGGATCAGCCATTGGTGGCTGGAAATCCTGGCTGATCCATGCCTGATTCATCTTCACAAAGGTGAGTCTCTCCACATTTTTCATGGACAGAGGAGTTCTCCTTGGCATGACTCAGATGGCACACTAGTCGCCGGGCAGGACAGCTTTCCCAGGGCAAACTCTGCCAGTTGCGGCCACAAGTCAAGTTAAGCTGCCCAGAAGTCCAGTGGGTCCTCAAGGTGCGTTGGCATGGTCATGTCAAGGTATGACACTACTTGCTGGTTCAGGGCCTGCTCCAGGTCTTTCTGCTGCTCATGATTAACTTCACTATGCGGGTGAAGAAAGCTACTCATTAGCGACTGAAGACTCAGGCTGCTGCTGATGGAGCTGCTGCTGCTGCTCCTGCCACCCCCCTCCAGCAGCCATGGCAGTGGAAAGTGAGTGCAGAGGTCCCCCCGGTTCCGACCTGTCAGAGTATGGACCATGGCGCATATAGGCATCGCACAACTGACTATGTAGAATGTTGTGCCGGTAGCGAGGGTCCAATAAGGTGGAGAGCCAGAAGTCATCCCGCTGACAAATGGAGGCAATTCTGCGGTCACTACGCAAGCACGTGAGCATGCATCGTACTATTTATGCAAGTGACTTGGAGGGACTACCTGTCTCCATCTCCACTGCATACTGCCACGGTGTGTCTGGGTCCTCTGTCTCGCCTTCCTCACAACTCTCTAGCTCCTCTGGCTGCTCCTGCTCCTCCTCTCCTGTCAGATGTCTAGATAAAATGGCCATTTTGTCAAACCTAAACTGTGCTTCGCTGTGCCCCACCCCCTCCTCCTCCACTTCAGCCCCCACAGGCTTCATGTGGCTGTGAAATGTATGCATCATGTCTCCAGTGCCCTGACCAGCCATGGTTTCCAACATGTGTTGTAGTAGATGAAGCAGTGGAATCACATCGTTCATCCCGTAGTCCTGGCGACTGACTAATAATTGGCTTCCTCAAAGGGCCTGAGCAAACGACAGGTGTCACGTATGAGCTGCCACTGGTTCACATTGAAGTTACACTGGGGAGTCCCCCTATCCGCTTGGATCATCAAGAAATCAGTGATGGCTTTTCTCTGTTCGTATAGTCGATCCAACATATGGAGGTTGAAATTCCAACAGGTGGAAACATCGCAAATCAGACTATGTTGGGGGATACCGTTCTGACGCTGTAGCTCAAGTAGGGTGTGCTTGGCGGTGTAGGAGTGGCTGAAGTGCATGCAAAGTTTCCTTCTTGTTGTTAGGATGTCTTGCAGATGACTTCAGAAAACGCTTGACAACTAGGTTGAACACGTGTGGCATACAGGGCGCTTGGCTCAAACAAGATGTTCATCCCATTGTCAGTCACCATAGTTCCCATTTGCAGTTTTCGTGGAGTAAGCCATGATTTCATTTATTGATTTATGATTTTTAGCAGTTCCTCCCATGTGTGACTCAAGGCAAACCATGTGAAGAACAGCGTGAAACCGCCATGTCCTGCACACATGGTAGGCTGGAAGGGCACTGAAAAAAAAATAAATAAATAAAAATACCGAAAAAAAATATTTAGAAAAAACAAAATACAAAAGAAAATAAAAAAAAATAAAATATATATATTTTTAAAAAATACAAAATATAAAACAAAAAAATACAAAAGTAACCAAAAAAAATAAAATGTGATAAATGTTATATGTTATTGTTATTATGTTATATGTCATTATGTTATATGTTATTATATGTTATTATTATAAATGTGTTTAGATAAGATAAATGTTAACAATTAATATGTAATTGACAATTAGGCACTTTTTTCTGTGACACCATTGCTAAGTGCAAGTGCACTGTCACAGGCACAACGGCCTAGGAGCGTGGAGGCCACAGAGGAGGGACCTGTCCAAGTTGCTGTTGTGGTTGTGCAGGAACCACAATCACCCAATGGGCATTAAAGGATATGTATTGTCCCTGACCGTAGTTACAGCTCCAGACGTAGGCACTGCCGTTCACTTTGGTACACACTGACAGGCTAAAGGACTGGCCCACCTTTTGTTCAACAAAATTGTACAGGGCTGGTACTGCCTTCTTCGCAAAGAAATGACAGCGTGGGACTCTCCACCTCGGCACAAGCCATCAGTTCTCTGAAAGGTCCACCACCTCAAAAGGGAGGGACTGCAGCCCCAGCAACTTATACAGGAGCACATTTAGCTTCTGCGCGTTGGATGAGTGGGCACATACTGTTGTCTCTTGCACATGGCTTGGCCAATGGATAGCTGACGGAATGACTGACTCGGATTAAGAGGAGGAGGAGCATCTGAAGCGACAGAGGATGGGTATGACACACAGGAGGTGGTGAAGCCTTGGCTGGCTGGAACAGGGAGCGGCATGCCACTGGGTAATGCAGCAGGCTGGACCACCACTTTGGAGCCAACTCTCCCAGCCCGCTTTATGGTGACGCTGTAAATGTTGACGCAGGGCTGTGGGGCCAACATTGGGACCCTGGCCACACTTCGCCTTCTGCCTACACATCTTTCATATAGCCATGTTAACCTCCTGCGGATGGTAGATGAAAAACTGCCACATCGCTGAGTAGCTGATTTTCCTACCAACAGTCCGCACTAATTCACTGCTGCTGCCGCCGCCGACGACTCCGGGGACCCTCCTCCACTACCTCCTGGGAAGGTAGCCTGCCGCGCAGCAAGTGGTCTACCCCGAGCACATTTGCCTCCATAACGCTTGCAACACCACCTCCCATGCTACTCTTCTCATCACTACTTGCCCGCCTAGTGGAAGAAGCGGCGAGTGTCTCCTACACTTCTTGGCTGGGCAGTAGCTGCTGATTTTTCAGATTATCAGATCGTCCTCACTGAATAGTGGAGCTGAACCCAAAGTATAAGATATAACCGACAGTTGACTGGGGGTGTCAGATGTCACTTGTGATGAACTGAATGATCGTGTTGACCAAAGGATGATGGCAGATGGGTTGCCGGTCGAGACACGACCACTAGCTGATACCGGGAGATGAGGCCTCTCACTGAGACTCCTGCTGCCACTCACCCCTAGTCTGCTGCGACCTCTGCTTGATGAATTTAGGCCTAATATGTTACTATGTTACTAATATGATACTATGTTACCAATATGTTACTATGTTACTAATATGTTACTAATATGTTACTATGTTACTAATATGTTATTATGTTATTATGTTACTAATATGTTACTAATCTGTCACTCTCCATCACTCCAAGCCTTTAAAAGTGCCCTCAAAACTCACTGATGTCCTCCTCAGGTTCCTCAACAGTGTCTACTGTCGAGACACGACAACTAGCTGATACCGGGAGATCAGGCCTCTCACTGAGACTCCTGCTGCCACTCACCCCTAGTCTGCTGCGACCTCTGCTTGATGAATTTAGGCCTAATATGCTACTATGTTACTAATATGTTACTAATATGTTACTAATATGTTACTATGTTACTAATCTGTCACTCTCCATCACTCCATCACTCCAAGCCTTTAACAGTGCCCTCAAAACTCACCGATGTCCTCCTCAGGTTCCTCAACAGTGTCTACTTAAGAAGCCAAAATGCTTGCAACACCACCTCCCACACTACTCTCCTCATCACTACTTGCCCGCCTAGTGGAAGAAGTGGCGAGTGTCTCCTCCACTTCTTGGCTGGGCAGTAGCTGCTGATTTTTCAGATTATCAGATCGTCCTAACTGAATAGTGGAGAAGCCCAATCTGTATGTTCTTTTCATGCTGCTGCCAACTCCACTGTGTGTCTTTCAGGCAATATATGGGCTCCTAATGCTGCTGACAACTCCTGGGTGTGTCTTTCAAGCAATATATGGGCTCCTAATGCTGCTGCCAACTTCAATGTGTTTTTCAGGCAATATATGAGCTCCTAATACTGCTGCCAACTCCAATGTGTTTTTCAGGCAATATATGGGCTCCCTATGCTTCTGCCAACTCCACTGTGTGTCTTTCAGGCAATATATGGGCTCCTAATGCTGCTGCCAATCCCAGGGTGTGTCTTTCAGACAATATATGGGTTCCTTATGCTGCTGCCAACTCCAGGGTGTGTTTTTCAGGCAATATATGGGCTCCCTATGCTGCTGCCAACTCCAGGGTGTGTTTTTCAGGCAATAAATGGGCTCCTAATGCTGCTGCCAAATCCAGTGTCTCTTTCAGGCAATATATGGGCTCCCTATGCTTCTGCAAACTCCTGCGTGTGTTTTTCAGGCAATATATGGGCTCCTAATGCTGCTGCCAACTCCTGGGTTTGTTTTTCAGGCAATATATGGTTTCCTTATGCTGCTGCCAACTTCAGTGTCTCTTTCAGGCAATATATGGGCTCCTAATGCTGCTGCCAACTCCAGGGTGTGTTTTTCAGGCAATATATGGGCTCCTAATGCTGCTGCCAACTCCAATGTGACTTTCAGGCAATATATGGGCTCCCTATGCTGCTGCCAAATTCAGGGTGTGTTTTTCAGGCAATATATGGGCTCATCATGCTGATGCCACCTCAAGGCTCTGTAATTGTGCCACTCTGCGACAGCGAATCTAATAGCGATGCCTCTGATCTGCATGTCATACTTCTTTACAATATTATTTTACTAACCCAGCATGCATCCTATGCATGTTACAGCCAAGCAACCCTATGGAGGCTCTCGGAAGCCCAGAAATAGCCATTTTTAATAGCGATTCGTCGCGAATAAATTCGGGCCGAATCAAATTTTTCAAAAGTTCGCTCATCTCTACTCACTATGATGCTTATATTCAGATTTTGATTAGAGATGAGTCAGTAGGGGCTTATAAGGTTTACAATACACATTTTGGATAATTGTGGGTTTAGGTTCATGCTGCCCACCTCCTCTTGTGTTTGTGTTTTTAAATTATTTTATACTTAGTCTATGTCTTTGTCAGTGTATTAATGTTAATAAATTGCAATGAATATTTAGTTACATTCAGTGTTGCGTGCTTGTTATTGGCATGTGATGGTGCCTAGGCCACCCTCCTGCAAATGATTGTTTTCTCTGAATCAAAATTTCTAGTCATTCATAGAAACATAGAAGGTTGACAGCAGAAGGAGACCATACGGTCCATTTAGTCTGCCCTTATGTGTATACTGTATGTACTCTTTATCTTAGGATAGATGTGTGCTTATCCCAGGCATGTTTAAATTCAGTGACTGTTTATTTTTCAACTACCTCTGCTGGTAGTTTGTTCCAAGCATCTACTACTCTTTCTGTAAAATAATATTTTCTAACATTGCTCCTGATATTCCCCCCGACTAGCTTCAGGTTGTGCCCCCTTGTTCTATCATTAAGCTTCTTCTTAAAAACACTTCCCTCCTGAACCTTATTCAATCCTTTCACATATTTAAAGGTCTCAATCATATCCCCCCTCTCCCTTCTTTCCTCCAGACTGTACAAATTAAGTTCTTTAAGTCTCTTCTGATAAGTTTAAGTCCTTCCACCCGCCTTTGGACACGTTCTATTTGAATAATGTCTTTTTGCAGGTAAGGTCTCCAGAACTGCACACAGTATTCTAGCTGTGGCCTTACCAGGGCTCTATACAGCGGCATCACAACCTCCCTCTTCCTACTGGTGATGCCTCGAGCTATGCAGCCGACCATCCTGCTTGCTTTTCCCACTGCCTGGCTACACTGTCCACTCATCTTGCAGCTATCAGTAATCAGTACCCCTAAATCTCTCTCCTCCGAGGTCCTGGCTAACACAGTGCTGCCCATACGGTACTCAGAGCAGGGATTCCTTCTACCCAAGTGCATGATTTTACATTTAGAGACATTAAACTCTAGTTTCCACAGTTTTGACCATCTATCTAGTAAAGCTAAATCATTTTCCATGTTGCAGACACCTCCAGGAATATCCACCCTATTACTAACCTTTGCATCATCAGACATTCTCACGTCAAATACATTGTGATGGTAACACGTCCCTTTCTTTATGAGCACCTTGTGTTCCACAGCTATATTTTTATATCACCATTTAAAGCAAAAATTCACTTCATGGACAAAGAGACTATCCTGTAAGTTTACTGAGTGTATATGGCACCTTTTTCAGCTGCCAGGCGTTACATGGACAAACTACGTGGCTGCTGCATGAACAGAGAGTTACTGCAGTTGCTTCTCAATTTCTTAACATTTCTAGGAGATTCATGCAGATGGACACATAGATCTCTGTATCTGGGTCATGCTAAATATTTGGTGAACCCAGTGTGACTTTCAGCGTACATTGCGGTATGTTTTGCAACCTGCATCCTGGTGAGCATTTTAGCGTCAAATAGTATTTGTCCTACATTTTCCCCCCAAGAAAATCACCTGAACCTGTGAGGGCATATTTTTACAGGTTCGGTACATTAAATTTCCAGTGATGTAAGGATATATTTTTAACAGCATCCTATGTGCAAGTCACACTGGCTTCACCAAATAATTAGCATGACCCCAATAGTATTCGATCCGTTTTAACATACACAAATGTATGAAGCTGCTTTGTAATTAAAATAATGAGGGATGTTCTGTAATAAAATGGAATGGTAGTTTTGGTAATAAATGTTGATGCAAAGATGAAAATTCTACTGGTAGTTTTACTTCCACCTTCTGTTTCCTAAACACCATATATCTTGTGTATATATGTATCTACTTATTTTGTTATTAATTTAATAAATCTAGTTCCAAATGAACTGTCATTCCGTTAAGAAGAGATATGAAGAGCTTGATTGCACTATAGGACACGGTGTGGAGGCTGCTGATGACACATTCCTCGGAACAGAAGTCCTATTTGTGTCTCCTTGACTTGGACCTTTACTTCTTCATTACCTACAGACTTTATTATTTGTATTATTTATTCATATTTGCACCTTGGCATTATGGCTTGTTCAGAAATATGCAATAATAAAAAAACAAGTTGTTTGGAGTTGAAGTGTGCTTTGGCTGTAGAGGTTACTGACCTCCTGTACAGACAAATGAAAATATGCCAGCTAAATAACAACCACCATTCGGCAAAAGCAAATAACATTGCCAAACAGAGTTATATACTGTGTTACTTGTTGGAAGAAAAATATATTAAGTAGTTTATTAATAAAGTTATGGACATTTTGCCTTCACGTGAAAACAAATATTACTGACAATTCCTTCCCCTGTCTGCCAGGCCTTGTTATACAGTGTAAATCTAAGACCCCCAGAAAAACATGTGTCATATATACTAAATATGCAAAGTTCAAACATTGTCCATATATTGCAAGTGTTTCATCCAAAAAATATAAATCCTACTAACATTCTCTATAACCCTTTCATAAGGGTAAACAACCAAGAAGCGTATATGTGGTTTAGTTGTTTAATATCTTTCATGATCAATAAGAAAGTCCTAAACCTGATGTCACAAATATGTCATTTGCTCATATGGCTCATTTTTACACTGTTCTCATGGTGAATAAGGTGGGAGGAAGTTAGTGTGCCTGGACAGTGACTTTAATGATTTCGAACCTGACATCATGGCATGTGTATATGGCATCTGTTGAATCTTTATTGTTGCTAAAATACGTACTTATCTTACTAATCATAGACATGAGGGTTCTAGCATACTGAGGTTTCTCAGCTTTTCTTTATTTTACTACCATGGCATATTTAATCATAACACATTATATAAAAAGATCAAATGCCTGATTAGCAATAAATAACTGTAAATGACCTTGAGGCTGATTCATTACTAACGCCAGGTATCAGCAGATGAGCGTCTGTATAGCGGCGCTTAGAGCGACCGCTAGTAGACTCTGTGATCGGCTATCGGGCGCTGTAACAGAGCGCCTGAGTTTTTGTAGTAACCTGGCCAGCATTAGTGAATGAGATGTATGTTGGGCATTATAACACCAGTACAGCGTTGCAGCGAGCAAAAGGTAGCACCGGCACAGTGCGTCCAACTCTCAGCACTCCACACCATATTCAACAAAAAAAAACAGTAGAGCGTAGGCGCTCTGGATCTGGGCACTGTAGCACAGAGCGCCAGACACTGTTTGATTAAAATCTGTTTTTGAACACATATCCACCAGTAACAAAGCGACAACTCATGGAATGACATTGTTGTAACATTGTGACATTAATACTTTAATGCCAGACCTGTAATAACAATTTTGCATTAAAACCAAAAAAAAGTTTCCAAAAATGAATCCTCCTAGGCCAGGAGAGGTGACACAATTATTTAAACCCTGTTTAAACAGAAGAAAAGGAACAGCCATTGAAATGTATGGGAGGGCGACAGGTAGCGACAGGTAATACCTGGCGCTCTGGAAGCTAGAGCGCCAACGCTATACGCTGAGCCACCTGTAATGATGAATCGTTCGCTACATGGCACTGTTAGAGTCGCTCACCAGATTCGCTTTCATAAATGTTTGCCTACAGCGCCCAGCGTTCAACAGACGCTGCCTGTCGCTACGAGGCACTACTTGCAACTATCCCTTGTTAAATAACCCCCTTAGTATTACTAGAATCTGGCTAGAATATTTTTTTCTTTATTTGCATTAAATTTGTATATAACCCTAATTCCTTATAGTATAATTTTGACACCGGACCAACCCCCTGACTGAAAATGTGACTAAAATCTAAATCCAATGTATGTATTTGCCAAATAAACTCCATGACATCTAGTGAGCTGAAAGCATTACATGTAATAGGTCACAAGTGTCTCTCTAAAATACAGATTTTGTACTGTATTACAGTTACGTACTGTGAATTGATGCTGTTTCAAAACTGGAGTACAAGTTCTCAAGCAGAAGCTGAAAGCTGTCATATGCAACATGTGTCATAATAACTAGTAGTTAGGATGTTGATGACCATGGGTCATGGCACATGTAGTCAAGAGGCTTGCAGTAGTTAGGAGCCTAAATTGACTTCAGACAAGGACAGAGGCTCAGCATACATGTATGTCATATGTGTAAGGAACAAGGACAGCTGCTCAGACATGGCCAGAAATAGCAATCGTCACTAACAACAAAAATACTGATAATAGGGTCATCTTGTCCTGCTTGTTGGAAGGGTTATTAAATAAGTAATCTTCAATTAGATGTAATGTTGGCCCCTATAGGGGGCTAGATGAACCAGATGGCTTTCAGAAAGGAGTGCCTTCTGTGACTGTTACCAAGCAACAATGCTGCCCACCACTGTACATCAGAGAAACATCATAGAATAGGTGGCTAGTAAGTACCACACCATAACTGAACATTTTTGTGGAGATAATTAAAGAAGGAACTGTAGAATAGCTAAAATGTATGTTTGACTGGTAGTTCAGGACACTCACCTTTGCTTTCCTTTGTTCCCCCTTTTCAGCAGAGATGCAATTAAAGGGAATCACCAGTTAAACATTAAAATTATTCACCTGGCAGGTTACCTGATGAGGTGTCAGTCCCATTTCTCTTTATTCTGGTCTCAGAAAGGAAGGGGGATTTCCTCTTCCTTTGCCTACAGTGCCTCCCCCTAATCCTGAATACAAATACAATCCTGAGGCTCGTGTTTGGTGACTGCAAACAAGGTCACAGACAAAATAGCATAAAAAGGGACCAGCAGTGGCTTGACATTATGGATGTATCCCAATACTGTAAATAGTTTGAACATCACTAGATGAATTTAACACTGCTGATGATTGCGGCTAGAGATGAGCGAACTTTTGAAAAATTCGATTCGACTGATTCGCCGAATTTTCCGACAAAAATCGTTTCGACCCGAATAAATTCGCGACGAATCGCTATTAAAAACGGCTATTTCTGAGCCTCCTACAGCCTCAATAGGGTTGTAAACCATTCAGCCTTGCTGTAACACGCACAGGATGCGTGCTGGGTTAGTTAAATAATACTTTGAAGAAATATCACATGCAGATCAGAGGCATCGCTAATAGAATCGCAGAGCGGCACAATTGCAGAGAGTTGAAGTGGCATCACTATGAGGGGCAGAAGGAGCCCAAATATACACTGGAGTTGGCCTCAGGAGCCCAAAAATTGGATGAATCACACCCTGGAGTTGGCAGGAGTTGGCAGCAGCAGCAGCAGGAGCCCAAATATACACTGGAGTTGGCTTCAGGAGCCCAAAAATTGGATGAATCACACCCTGGAGTTGGCAGGAGTTGGCAGCAGCAGCAGCAGGAGCCCAAATATACACTGGAGTTGGCTTCAGGAGCCCAAAAATTGGATGAATCACACCCTGGAGTTGGCAGGAGTTGACAGCAGCAGCAGCAGGAGCCCAAATATACACTGGAGTTGGCTTCAGGAGCCCAAAAATTGGATGAATCACACCCTGGAGTTGGCAGGAGTTGACAGTAGCAGCAGCAGGAGCCCAAATATACACTGGAGTTGGCCTCAGGAGCCCAAAAATTGGATGAATCACACCCTGGAGTTGGCAGGAGTTGACAGCAGCAGCAGCAGGAGCCCAAATATACACTGGAGTTGGCTTCAGGAGCCCAAAAATTGGATGAATCACACCCTGGAGTTGGCAGGAGTTGACAGCAGCAGCAGCAGGAGCCCAAATATACACTGG
Source organism: Gastrophryne carolinensis (assembly GCA_027917425.1). Classification (NCBI taxonomy): domain Eukaryota; kingdom Metazoa; phylum Chordata; class Amphibia; order Anura; family Microhylidae; genus Gastrophryne; species Gastrophryne carolinensis. Next base: position 224,325,608 of record CM051234.1, read on the forward strand.
AGTTGGCTTCAGGAGCCCAAAAATTGGATGAATCACACCCTGGAGTTGGCAGAAGTTGGCAGCAGCAGCAGCAGGAGCCCAAATATACACTGGAGTTGGCTTCAGGAGCCCAAAAATTGGATGAATCACACCCTGGAGTTGGCAGGAGTTGACAGTAGCAGCAGCAGGAGCCCAAATATACACTGGAGTTGGCCTCAGGAGCCCAAAAATTGGATGAATCACACCCTGGAGTTGGCAGGAGTTGACAGTAGCAGCAGCAGGAGCCCAAATATACACTGGAGTTGGCTTCAGGAGCCCAAAAATTGGATGAATCACACCCTGGAGTTGGCAGAAGTTGACAGTAGCAGCAGCAGGAGCCCAAATATACACTGGAGTTGGCCTCAGGAGCCCAAAAATTGGATGAATCACACCCTGGAGTTGGCAGAAGTTGGCAGCAGCAGCAGCAGGAGCCCAAATATACACTGGAGTTGGCTTCAGGAGCCCAAAAATTGGATGAATCACACCCTGGAGTTGGCAGAAGTTGGCAGCAGCAGCAGCAGGAGCCCAAATATACACTGGAGTTGGCTTCAGGAGCCCAAAAATTGGATGAATCACACCCTGGAGTTGGCAGGAGTTGACAGTAGCAGCAGCAGGAGCCCAAATATACACTGGAGTTGGCCTCAGGAGCCCAAAAATTGGATGAATCACACCCTGGAGTTGGCAGGAGTTGACAGTAGCAGCAGCAGGAGCCCAAATATACACTGGAGTTGGCCTCAGGAGCCCAAAAATTGGATGAATCACACCCTGGAGTTGGCAGGAGTTGACAGTAGCAGCAGCAGCAGGAGCCCAAATATACACTGGAGTTGGCTTCAGGAGCCCAAAAATTGGATGAATCACACCCTGGAGTTGGCAGAAGTTGACAGTAGCAGCAGCAGGAGCCCAAATATACACTGGAGTTGGCCTCAGGAGCCCAAAAATTGGATGAATCACACCCTGGAGTTGGCAGAAGTTGGCAGCAGCAGCAGCAGGAGCCCAAATATACACTGGAGTTGGCCTCAGGAGCCCAAAAATTGGATGAATCACACCCTGGAGTTGGCAGGAGTTGGCAGCAGCAGCAGCAGGAGCCCAAATATACACTGGAGTTGGCTTCAGGAGCCCAAAAATTGGATGAATCACACCCTGGAGTTGGCAGAAGTTGGCAGCAGCAGCAGCAGGAGCCCAAATATACACTGGAGTTGGCTTCAGGAGCCCAAAAATTGGATGAATCACACCCTGGAGTTGGCAGGAGTTGACAGTAGCAGCAGCAGGAGCCCAAATATACACTGGAGTTGGCCTCAGGAGCCCAAAAATTGGATGAATCACACCCTGGAGTTGGCAGAAGTTGGCAGCAGCAGCAGCAGGAGCCCAAATATACACTGGAGTTGGCCTCAGGAGCCCAAAAATTGGATGAATCACACCCTGGAGTTGGCAGGAGTTGACAGTAGCAGCAGCAGGAGCCCAAAAAATGGCCTAAAGACATAAATATGTTTTGCACCATTTGGAAAGTGTAAAACGTGGCACCATGCTGAATCTAGTCGCATGCATCAGGCATTGGTGGGTGGAAATCCTGGCTGATCCATCCCTGATTCATTTTGACAAAGGTGAGTCTCTCCACATTTTTAGTTGACAGACGAGTTCTCCTCGCCGTAACTATGGCCCCCGCCGCACTAAACACCCGCTCAGATGGCACGCTACTTGCCGGGCAGGACAGCTTTTCCAGGGCAAACTCTGCTAGTTGCGGCCACAAATCAAGTTTGGCTGCCCAGAAGTCCAGCGGATCCTCAAGGTGTGTTGGCATGGTCATGTCAAAGTATGACATGACCTGCTGGTTCAGGTCCTGCTCCAGGTCTTCCTGCTGCTCATGAGTAGCCTCACTATGCGGGTGTAGAAAGCTACTCATTAGCGACTGAAGACTGAGGCTGCTGCTGCTGATGGAGCTTCTGCTGCTGCTGCTGCCAACCCCCCCAGCGGCCATGGCAGTGGAAGGTGAGCGCAGAGGTCCCCTCGAGTCAGACCTGCGAGAGTATGGACCATGGCGCAGATAGGCATCGGCCAACTGCCTACGTAGAATGTCTTTGTAGTAGTTGAGTTTGTCCTCCCTCTCGGTGGGTTTAAAAAATGCCCCCATTTTGTGCCGGAAGCGAGGGTCCAATAAGGTGGACAGCCAGAAGTCATCCCGCCGACAGATGGAAACAATTCTGGGGTCACTACGCAAGCACGTGAGCATGCTTCGTGCCATTTGCGCAAGTGACTCGGATGGACTACCTGTCTCCATCTCCACTGCATACTGCCACGGTGTGCCCGGGTCCTCTGTCTCTCCTTCCTCAAAAACCTCTAGCTCCTCTGGCTGCTCCTGCTCCTCCTCTCCTGTCCGCTGACTAGATAAACCAGCCATTTCGCCAAGCCTAAACTGTGTTTCGCTGGGCAACTCCTCCTCCTCCTCTTCCTCCTCCTCCTCCTCCAGTTCAGCTCCAAGGGGGTTCATGTGGCCGTAAGATGTAAACGCCATGTCTCCAGTGCCCTGACCAGCCATGGTTTCCAACATGTGCTGTAGTACATGAAGCAGTGGAATCACGTCGTTCATCCCGTAATCCTGCCGACTGACAAATAAAGTGGCTTCCTCAAAGGGCCTGAGCAAACGGCAGGTGTCACGTATGAGCTGCCACTGGTTGACATTGAAGTTACACAGGGGAGTCCCCCTATCTGCTTGGATCATCAGGAAATCCGTGATGGCTTTTCTCTGTTCATATAATCGGTCCAACATGTGAAGGGTGGAATTCCAACGGGTGGAAACATCGCAAATCAGACTATGTTGGGGGATACCATTCTGACGCTGTAGCTCAAGAAGGGTGTGTTTGGCGGTGTAGGAGTGGCTGAAGTGCATGCAAAGTTTCCGTGAAGTTGTTAGGATGTCCTGCAGATGGGGGGAACACTTCAGAAACCGCTTGACAACCAGATTGAAGACGTGAGCCATGCAGGGGGCATGGGTCAGGCTTCCTTGGCGCAGCGCAGACAAAATGTTCTTCCCATTGTCGGTAACCATGATTCCCATTTTAAGTTTTCTCGGAGTAAGCCATGTTTGGATTTCCTGATGAATACATTTAAGCAGTTCCTCCCCTGTGTGACTCCGTTCGCCAAGACAAACCATGTGAAGCACTGCGTGACACCTCCGTGCCCTGCACACATGGTAGACTGGAGGGGCACTGAGACTTGAGCCTACAGTGGAGGGTGAGGAGATGGCGGAGGATGAGGAGGCCGAGTCGCACGGTGTCACAGGCCCAATGGGCAGAGAGCGCGGAGGCCGAAGCGGCGTGACCTGTCCAAGTTGCTGCTGCAAAGGGACCACATTCACCCAGTGGGCCGTAAACGACATGTACTGCCCCTGACCGTAGTTACAGCTCCAGATGTCGGCGCTGCCATGTATTTTGCTACACACCGACAGGCTCAAGGACTGGCCCACCTTCTGTTCAACAAAAGTGTGCAGCGCTGGTACTGCCTTCTTGGCAAAGAAATGACGGCTTGGGACTCTCCACCTCGGCTCGGCACAAGCCATCAGTTCTCTGAAAGGTGCAGATTCCACCACCTGAAAAGGGAGCGACTGCAGCACCAGCAACTTGGACAGGAGCACATTCAGCTTCTGCGCCGTAGGATGAGTGGGCGCATACTGCTGTCTCTTGGACATGGCTTCGCTGATGGATTGCTGGCGGGATGCATGACTTGGAGGAGGAGGAGGAGGAGGAGGAGCAGGAGCGACAGAGGATGGGTGTGACGCACAGCTGCCTTCGGCTGAGGTGCTGGAGCCTTGGCTGGCAGAAATTGGGAGCTCACTTGGTGAGGAAGCAGACTGGACCACCCCTTGGGAGCCTCGGTTCTCCCAGGTCGTTTTATGGTGACGCATCATATGTTGACGCAGGGCCGTGGTGCCAACATTTGGACCCTGGCCACGCTTCACCTTTTGCCTACATATCTTGCATGTGGCCATGTTACCCTCCTGCGGATGCCTCAGGAAAAACTGCCACACTGCCGAGTAGCTACTTTTCCCACCCCCTGGCCTCACTGATTCACTGCTGCTGTTGCCAACTCCAGGAACCCCTGCTCCACTACCTCCCGATAAGGTAGACTGCCGCACAGCAGGTGCTCTACCCCGGCCCCGGCCCCGGCCGGCTCCAGCCTTTGGAATTGTGCCCCCATGCTGACTGCTACCACCTTGCTGCCTCAGCTGCTGACTCCGGGGCAACCTGCGCCCCTCTTCTCCTGATGATGACGATGAAGCCCCTTCATCACCCGGCTCCCAAGTGCGATCGGCTTCATCGTCATCATCATCATCATCACCGGGTTGTGGCTGTACGTCACTGATGTTCGTGGATTCGTCAACAGTGTCTGGCGCAGGAGCTGGAACGCTCGCAGCACCCACGACACTGTCCACATCACTATTTGTCTGCCTAGCTAAAGAAGCCACCTCCATTTCTTGGCTGGGCAGTAGCTGCTGACTGTCCTCCTGTATCTGATCGTCCTCCTCACTAAAGAGTGGAGCTGAACCCAAAGCATAGGATACGTCGCTGGGGGAGGGAACGGCGTAGGACAGAGGCAATGGGAGGACAGGGACTGCTCTCGGGGCATGCCAACTCAGGGTTGTGTCAGAGGAACCTACCGACCCTAGACTGGGGGTCTCAGATGTAAGTTGTGATGATGTTGTTGATGAGCGCGTCAGCCAATCTACCACGGCAGATGCGTTACTGGTGGAGACCCGACCGCTAGCAGATACTGGCAGATTAGGTCTCTCAGCGTGACTCCTGCTGCTACTGGCCCCCAGTCTGATGCGAGCTCTGCCTGCGGAATCTTGGCCTCTGCCACTCCTCTTTTCACTTCCAGGCACTTGTCTGCCCGACATAGTCTAACTGGCGTGGTAGTAGGTGATATTTTAAGAACCCCCAGGCAGCAGTGGGTCTATATAAAACAGAATATAATGCACACCAAAAGTGAGCAGTAACACTCAGCCTCCAACAGGCCTGCTTAGTGTAAATAAGAGAGCTGCTTAGTGTAAATAAAGAGGGGTATGCTATGTTACAGAATGGGATGCCTCAACAGAAGTGCACCTGGCAGGCAGCAGTAAGCCTATGCCCAGCAAAAGTGTCTTATAATATAAATATAATAAGAGCAAATGCTTATATGGTCTTAAACAGAGGCTGCTTTAGTCACAGAATGGGATGCCCTGGGCAGGAATCGACCTGGCAGGGTCCAGTAGTGCTTTGGCCAGCAAAAGTGTCTTTATCAGGCCTAATTTCAAATATAATAAGAGCAAATGCTTATATGGTCTTAAACAGAGGCTGCTTTAGTCACAGAATGGGATGCCCTGGGCAGGAATGGACCTGGCAGGGTCCAGTAGTGCTTTGGCCAGCAAAAGTGTCTTTATCAGGCTAATTTCAAATATAATAAGAGCAAATGCTTATATGGTCTTAAACAGAGGCTGCTATAGTCACAGAATGGGATGCCCTTGCAGGGTCCAGTAGTGCTATGCCCAGCAAAAGTGTCTTTATCAGGCTAATTTCAAATATGATAAGAGCAAATGCTTATATGGTCTTAAACAGAGGCTGCTGTAGTCACAGAATGGGATGCCCCGGGCAGGAATCGAGCTGGCAGGGTCCAGTAGTGCTTTGGCCAGCAAAAGTGTCTTTATCAGGCTAATTTCAAATATGATAAGAGCAAATGCTTATATGGTCTTAAACAGAGGCTGCTGTAGTCACAGAATGGGATGCCCCGGGCAGGAATCGAGCTGGCAGGGTCCAGTAGGGCTTTGGCCAGCAAAAGTGTCTTTATCAGGCCTAATTTCAAATATGATAAGAGCAAATGCTTATATGGTCTTAAACAGAGGCTGCTGTAGTCACAGAATGGGATGCCCCGGGCAGGAATCGAGCTGGCAGGGTCCAGTAGGGCTTTGGCCAGCAATAGTGTCTTTATCAGGCCTAATTTCAAATATGATAAGAGCAAATGCTTATATGGTCTTAAACAGAGGCTGCTTTAGTCACAGAATGGGATGCCCTGGGCAGGAATGGACCTGGCAGGGTCCAGTAGGGCTTTGGCCAGCAAAAGTGTCTTTATCAGGCTAATTTCAAATATGATAAGAGCAAATGCTTATATGGTCTTAAACAGAGGCTGCTTTAGTCACAGAATGGGATGCCCCGGGCAGGAATCGAGCTGGCAGGGTCCAGTAGTGCTTTGGCCAGCAAAAGTGTCTTTATCAGGCCTAATTTCAAATATGATAAGAGCAAATGCTTATATGGTCTTAAACAGAGGCTGCTTTAGTCACAGAATGGGATGCCCTGGGCAGGAATGGACCTGGCAGGGTCCAGTGGGGCTTTGGCCAGCAAAAGTGTCTTTATCAGGCTAATTTCAAATATGATAAGAGCAAATGCTTATATGGTCTTAAACAGAGGCTGCTTTAGTCACAGAATGGGATGCCCCGGGCAGGAATCGAGCTGGCAGGGTCCAGTAGTGCTTTGGCCAGCAAAAGTGTCTTTATCAGGCCTAATTTCAAATATGATAAGAGCAAATGCTTATATGGTCTTAAACAGAGGCTGCTTTAGTCACAGAATGGGATGCCCTGGGCAGGAATCGACCTGGCAGGGTCCAGTAGGGCTTTGGCCAGCAAAAGTGTCTTTATCAGGCCTAATTTCAAATATGATAAGAGCAAATGCTTATATGGTCTTAAACAGAGGCTGCTTTAGTCACAGAATGGGATGCCCTGGGCAGGAATCGACCTGGCAGGGTCCAGTAGTGCTTTGGCCAGCAAAAGTGTCTTTATCAGGCCTAATTTCAAATATGATAAGAGCAAATGCTTATATGGTCTTAAACAGAGGCTGCTTTAGTCACAGAATGGGATGCCCTGGGCAGGAATCGACCTGGCAGGGTCCAGTAGGGCTTTGGCCAGCAAAAGTGTCTTTATCAGGCCTAATTTCAAATATGATAAGAGCAAATGCTTATATGGTCTTAAACAGAGGCTGCTTTAGTCACAGAATGGGATGCCCTGGGCAGGAATCGACCTGGCAGGGTCCAGTAGTGCTTTGGCCAGCAAAAGTGTCTTTATCAGGCCTAATTTCAAATATGATAAGAGCAAATGCTTATATGGTCTTAAACAGAGGCTGCTTTAGTCACAGAATGGGATGCCCTGGGCAGGAATCGACCTGGCAGGGTCCAGTAGGGCTTTGGCCAGCAAAAGTGTCTTTATCAGGCCTAATTTCAAATATGATAAGAGCAAATGCTTATATGGTCTTAAACAGAGGCTGCTTTAGTCACAGAATGGGATGCCCTGGGCAGGAATGGACCTGGCAGGGTCCAGTGGGGCTTTGGCCAGCAAAAGTGTCTTTATCAGGCTAATTTCAAATATGATAAGAGGAAATGCTTATATGGTCTTAAACAGAGGCTGCTTTAGTCACAGAATGGGATGCCCCGGGCAGGAATCGAGCTGGCAGGGTCCAGTAGTGCTTTGGCCAGCAAAAGTGTCTTTATCAGGCCTAATTTCAAATATGATAAGAGCAAATGCTTATATGGTCTTAAACAGAGGCTGCTTTAGTCACAGAATGGGATGCCCTGGGCAGGAATCGACCTGGCAGGGTCCAGTAGGGCTTTGGCCAGCAAAAGTGTCTTTATCAGGCCTAATTTCAAATATGATAAGAGCAAATGCTTATATGGTCTTAAACAGAGGCTGCTTTAGTCACAGAATGGGATGCCCTGGGCAGGAATCGACCTGGCAGGGTCCAGTAGTGCTTTGGCCAGCAAAAGTGTCTTTATCAGGCCTAATTTCAAATATGATAAGAGCAAATGCTTATATGGTCTTAAACAGAGGCTGCTTTAGTCACAGAATGGGATGCCCTGGGCAGGAATCGACCTGGCAGGGTCCAGTAGGGCTTTGGCCAGCAAAAGTGTCTTTATCAGGCCTAATTTCAAATATGATAAGAGCAAATGCTTATATGGTCTTAAACAGAGGCTGCTTTAGTCACAGAATGGGATGCCCTGGGCAGGAATCGACCTGGCAGGGTCCAGTAGTGCTTTGGCCAGCAAAAGTGTCTTTATCAGGCCTAATTTCAAATATGATAAGAGCAAATGCTTATATGGTCTTAAACAGAGGCTGCTTTAGTCACAGAATGGGATGCCCTGGGCAGGAATCGACCTGGCAGGGTCCAGTAGGGCTTTGGCCAGCAAAAGTGTCTTTATCAGGCCTAATTTCAAATATGATAAGAGCAAATGCTTATATGGTCTTAAACAGAGGCTGCTTTAGTCACAGAATGGGATGCCCCGGGCAGGAATCGAGCTGGCAGGGTCCAGTAGTGCTTTGGCCAGCAAAAGTGTCTTTATCAGGCCTAATTTCAAATATGATAAGAGCAAATGCTTATATGGTCTTAAACAGAGGCTGCTTTAGTCACAGAATGGGATGCCCTGGGCAGGAATGGACCTGGCAGGGTCCAGTAGGGCTTTGGCCAGCAAAAGTGTCTTTATCAGGCTAATTTCAAATATGATAAGAGCAAATGCTTATATGGTCTTAAACAGAGGCTGCTTTAGTCACAGAATGGGATGCCCCGGGCAGGAATCGAGCTGGCAGGGTCCAGTAGTGCTTTGGCCAGCAAAAGTGTCTTTATCAGGCTAATTTCAAATATGATAAGAGCAAATGCTTATATGGTCTTAAACAGAGGCTGCTGTAGTCACAGAATGGGATGCCCTGGGCAGGAATGGACCTGGCAGGGTCCAGTAGGGCTTTGGCCAGCAAAAGTGTCTTTATCAGGCTAATTTCAAATATGATAAGAGCAAATGCTTATATGGTCTTAAACAGAGGCTGCTTTAGTCACAGAATGGGATGCCCCGGGCAGGAATCGAGCTGGCAGGGTCCAGTAGTGCTTTGGCCAGCAAAAGTGTCTTTATCAGGCTAATTTCAAATATGATAAGAGCAAATGCTTATATGGTCTTAAACAGAGGCTGCTTTAGTCACAGAATGGGATGCCCCGGGCAGGAATCGAGCTGGCAGGGTCCAGTAGTGCTTTGGCCAGCAAAAGTGTCTTTATCAGGCCTAATTTCAAATATGATAAGAGCAAATGCTTATATGGTCTTAAACAGAGGCTGCTTTAGTCACAGAATGGGATGCCCTGGGCAGGAATGGACCTGGCAGGGTCCAGTAGGGCTTTGGCCAGCAAAAGTGTCTTTATCAGGCTAATTTCAAATATGATAAGAGCAAATGCTTATATGGTCTTAAACAGAGGCTGCTTTAGTCACAGAATGGGATGCCCCGGGCAGGAATCGAGCTGGCAGGGTCCAGTAGTGCTTTGGCCAGCAAAAGTGTCTTTATCAGGCTAATTTCAAATATGATAAGAGCAAATGCTTATATGGTCTTAAACAGAGGCTGCTGTAGTCACAGAATGGGATGCCCTGGGCAGGAATGGACCTGGCAGGGTCCAGTAGGGCTTTGGCCAGCAAAAGTGTCTTTATCAGGCTAATTTCAAATATGATAAGAGCAAATGCTTATATGGTCTTAAACAGAGGCTGCTTTAGTCACAGAATGGGATGCCCCGGGCAGGAATCGAGCTGGCAGGGTCCAGTAGTGCTTTGGCCAGCAAAAGTGTCTTTATCAGGCTAATTTCAAATATGATAAGAGCAAATGCTTATATGGTCTTAAACAGAGGCTGCTGTAGTCACAGAATGGGATGCCCCGGGCAGGAATCGAGCTGGCAGGGTCCAGTAGGGCTTTGGCCAGCAAAAGTGTCTTTATCAGGCCTAATTTCAAATATGATAAGAGCAAATGCTTATATGGTCTTAAACAGAGGCTGCTTTAGTCACAGAATGGGATGCCCTGGGCAGGAATCGACCTGGCAGGGTCCAGTAGGGCTTTGGCCAGCAAAAGTGTCTTTATCAGGCTAATTTCAAATATGATAAGAGCAAATGCTTATATGGTCTTAAACAGAGGCTGCTTTAGTCACAGAATGGGATGCCCCGGGCAGGAATCGAGCTGGCAGGGTCCAGTAGTGCTTTGGCCAGCAAAAGTGTCTTTATCAGGCTAATTTCAAATATGATAAGAGCAAATGCTTATATGGTCTTAAACAGAGGCTGCTGTAGTCACAGAATGGGATGCCCCGGGCAGGAATCGAGCTGGCAGGGTCCAGTAGTGCTTTGGCCAGCAAAAGTGTCTTTATCAGGCCTAATTTCAAATATGATAAGAGCAAATGCTTATATGGTCTTAAACAGAGGCTGCTTTAGTCACAGAATGGGATGCCCCGGGCAGGAATCGAGCTGGCAGGGTCCAGTAGTGCTTTGGCCAGCAAAAGTGTCTTTATCAGGCTAATTTCAAATATGATAAGAGCAAATGCTTATATGGTCTTAAACAGAGGCTGCTGTAGTCACAGAATGGGATGCCCCGGGCAGGAATCGAGCTGGCAGGGTCCAGTAGGGCTTTGGCCAGCAAAAGTGTCTTTATCAGGCCTAATTTCAAATATGATAAGAGCAAATGCTTATATGGTCTTAAACAGAGGCTGCTTTAGTCACAGAATGGGATGCCCTGGGCAGGAATCGACCTGGCAGGGTCCAGTAGGGCTTTGGCCAGCAAAAGTGTCTTTATCAGGCTAATTTCAAATATGATAAGAGCAAATGCTTATATGGTCTTAAACAGAGGCTGCTTTAGTCACAGAATGGGATGCCCCGGGCAGGAATCGAGCTGGCAGGGTCCAGTAGTGCTTTGGCCAGCAAAAGTGTCTTTATCAGGCTAATTTCAAATATGATAAGAGCAAATGCTTATATGGTCTTAAACAGAGGCTGCTGTAGTCACAGAATGGGATGCCCCGGGCAGGAATCGAGCTGGCAGGGTCCAGTAGGGCTTTGGCCAGCAAAAGTGTCTTTATCAGGCCTAATTTCAAATATGATAAGAGCAAATGCTTATATGGTCTTAAACAGAGGCTGCTTTAGTCACAGAATGGGATGCCCTGGGCAGGAATGGACCTGGCAGGGTCCAGTAGGGCTTTGGCCAGCAAAAGTGTCTTTATCAGGCTAATTTCAAATATGATAAGAGCAAATGCTTATATGGTCTTAAACAGAGGCTGCTTTAGTCACAGAATGGGATGCCCCGGGCAGGAATCGAGCTGGCAGGGTCCAGTAGTGCTTTGGCCAGCAAAAGTGTCTTTATCAGGCTAATTTCAAATATGATAAGAGCAAATGCTTATATGGTCTTAAACAGAGGCTGCTGTAGTCACAGAATGGGATGCCCCGGGCAGGAATCGAGCTGGCAGGGTCCAGTAGGGCTTTGGCCAGCAAAAGTGTCTTTATCAGGCCTAATTTCAAATATGATAAGAGCAAATGCTTATATGGTCTTAAACAGAGGCTGCTTTAGTCACAGAATGGGATGCCCTGGGCAGGAATCGACCTGGCAGGGTCCAGTAGGGCTTTGGCCAGCAAAAGTGTCTTTATCAGGCTAATTTCAAATATGATAAGAGCAAATGCTTATATGGTCTTAAACAGAGGCTGCTTTAGTCACAGAATGGGATGCCCTGGGCAGGAATCGAGCTGGCAGGGTCCAGTAGTGCTTTGGCCAGCAAAAGTGTCTTTATCAGGCTAATTTCAAATATGATAAGAGCAAATGCTTATATGGTCTTAAACAGAGGCTGCTTTAGTCACAGAATGGGATGCCCCGGGCAGGAATCGAGCTGGCAGGGTCCAGTAGTGCTTTGGCCAGCAAAAGTGTCTTTATCAGGCTAATTTCAAATATGATAAGAGCAAATGCTTATATGGTCTTAAACAGAGGCTGCTGTAGTCACAGAATGGGATGCCCCGGGCAGGAATCGAGCTGGCAGGGTCCAGTAGGGCTTTGGCCAGCAAAAGTGTCTTTATCAGGCCTAATTTCAAATATGATAAGAGCAAATGCTTATATGGTCTTAAACAGAGGCTGCTTTAGTCACAGAATGGGATGCCCTGGGCAGGAATGGACCTGGCAGGGTCCAGTAGGGCTTTGGCCAGCAAAAGTGTCTTTATCAGGCTAATTTCAAATATGATAAGAGCAAATGCTTATATGGTCTTAAACAGAGGCTGCTTTAGTCACAGAATGGGATGCCCCGGGCAGGAATCGAGCTGGCAGGGTCCAGTAGTGCTTTGGCCAGCAAAAGTGTCTTTATCAGGCTAATTTCAAATATGATAAGAGCAAATGCTTATATGGTCTTAAACAGAGGCTGCTGTAGTCACAGAATGGGATGCCCCGGGCAGGAATCGAGCTGGCAGGGTCCAGTAGGGCTTTGGCCAGCAAAAGTGTCTTTATCAGGCCTAATTTCAAATATGATAAGAGCAAATGCTTATATGGTCTTAAACAGAGGCTGCTTTAGTCACAGAATGGGATGCCCTGGGCAGGAATCGACCTGGCAGGGTCCAGTAGGGCTTTGGCCAGCAAAAGTGTCTTTATCAGGCTAATTTCAAATATGATAAGAGCAAATGCTTATATGGTCTTAAACAGAGGCTGCTTTAGTCACAGAATGGGATGCCCCGGGCAGGAATCGAGCTGGCAGGGTCCAGTAGTGCTTTGGCCAGCAAAAGTGTCTTTATCAGGCTAATTTCAAATATGATAAGAGCAAATGCTTATATGGTCTTAAACAGAGGCTGCTGTAGTCACAGAATGGGATGCCCCGGGCAGGAATCGAGCTGGCAGGGTCCAGTAGTGCTTTGGCCAGCAAAAGTGTCTTTATCAGGCCTAATTTCAAATATGATAAGAGCAAATGCTTATATGGTCTTAAACAGAGGCTGCTTTAGTCACAGAATGGGATGCCCCGGGCAGGAATCGAGCTGGCAGGGTCCAGTAGTGCTTTGGCCAGCAAAAGTGTCTTTATCAGGCTAATTTCAAATATGATAAGAGCAAATGCTTATATGGTCTTAAACAGAGGCTGCTGTAGTCACAGAATGGGATGCCCCGGGCAGGAATCGAGCTGGCAGGGTCCAGTAGGGCTTTGGCCAGCAAAAGTGTCTTTATCAGGCCTAATTTCAAATATGATAAGAGCAAATGCTTATATGGTCTTAAACAGAGGCTGCTTTAGTCACAGAATGGGATGCCCTGGGCAGGAATGGACCTGGCAGGGTCCAGTAGGGCTTTGGCCAGCAAAAGTGTCTTTATCAGGCTAATTTCAAATATGATAAGAGCAAATGCTTATATGGTCTTAAACAGAGGCTGCTTTAGTCACAGAATGGGATGCCCCGGGCAGGAATCGAGCTGGCAGGGTCCAGTAGTGCTTTGGCCAGCAAAAGTGTCTTTATCAGGCTAATTTCAAATATGATAAGAGCAAATGCTTATATGGTCTTAAACAGAGGCTGCTGTAGTCACAGAATGGGATGCCCCGGGCAGGAATCGAGCTGGCAGGGTCCAGTAGTGCTTTGGCCAGCAAAAGTGTCTTTATCAGGCCTAATTTCAAATATGATAAGAGCAAATGCTTATATGGTCTTAAACAGAGGCTGCTTTAGTCACAGAATGGGATGCCCCGGGCAGGAATCGAGCTGGCAGGGTCCAGTAGTGCTTTGGCCAGCAAAAGTGTCTTTATCAGGCTAATTTCAAATATGATAAGAGCAAATGCTTATATGGTCTTAAACAGAGGCTGCTGTAGTCACAGAATGGGATGCCCCGGGCAGGAATCGAGCTGGCAGGGTCCAGTAGGGCTTTGGCCAGCAAAAGTGTCTTTATCAGGCCTAATTTCAAATATGATAAGAGCAAATGCTTATATGGTCTTAAACAGAGGCTGCTTTAGTCACAGAATGGGATGCCCTGGGCAGGAATCGACCTGGCAGGGTCCAGTAGGGCTTTGGCCAGCAAAAGTGTCTTTATCAGGCTAATTTCAAATATGATAAGAGCAAATGCTTATATGGTCTTAAACAGAGGCTGCTTTAGTCACAGAATGGGATGCCCCGGGCAGGAATCGAGCTGGCAGGGTCCAGTAGTGCTTTGGCCAGCAAAAGTGTCTTTATCAGGCTAATTTCAAATATGATAAGAGCAAATGCTTATATGGTCTTAAACAGAGGCTGCTGTAGTCACAGAATGGGATGCCCCGGGCAGGAATCGAGCTGGCAGGGTCCAGTAGTGCTTTGGCCAGCAAAAGTGTCTTTATCAGGCCTAATTTCAAATATGATAAGAGCAAATGCTTATATGGTCTTAAACAGAGGCTGCTTTAGTCACAGAATGGGATGCCCCGGGCAGGAATCGAGCTGGCAGGGTCCAGTAGTGCTTTGGCCAGCAAAAGTGTCTTTATCAGGCTAATTTCAAATATGATAAGAGCAAATGCTTATATGGTCTTAAACAGAGGCTGCTGTAGTCACAGAATGGGATGCCCCGGGCAGGAATCGAGCTGGCAGGGTCCAGTAGGGCTTTGGCCAGCAAAAGTGTCTTTATCAGGCCTAATTTCAAATATGATAAGAGCAAATGCTTATATGGTCTTAAACAGAGGCTGCTTTAGTCACAGAATGGGATGCCCTGGGCAGGAATCGACCTGGCAGGGTCCAGTAGGGCTTTGGCCAGCAAAAGTGTCTTTATCAGGCTAATTTCAAATATGATAAGAGCAAATGCTTATATGGTCTTAAACAGAGGCTGCTTTAGTCACAGAATGGGATGCCCCGGGCAGGAATCGAGCTGGCAGGGTCCAGTAGTGCTTTGGCCAGCAAAAGTGTCTTTATCAGGCTAATTTCAAATATGATAAGAGCAAATGCTTATATGGTCTTAAACAGAGGCTGCTGTAGTCACAGAATGGGATGCCCCGGGCAGGAATCGAGCTGGCAGGGTCCAGTAGTGCTTTGGCCAGCAAAAGTGTCTTTATCAGGCCTAATTTCAAATATGATAAGAGCAAATGCTTATATGGTCTTAAACAGAGGCTGCTTTAGTCACAGAATGGGATGCCTCACAGCAGACTTAAGATCAGTTCAGTATATATGCACAGTTAGTTACTATAAGCAGCCTGAAAACGCTAACAAAGGCTGGATGAAAAAAAAAAAATCTCCCTGTCAGCCAGCTCCGTTTTTCCTACCTTTCCCTGGCTTTCTGTCTGTCTCCTGTCTGTCTCCTGCCTGTCTCCTGCCTGTCTCCAGCCTGTCCCTGTCTGTCCCTGTCTCCAGCCTGTCTAACTGCCTCAGCTACACAGCGTTCTGTCTGTCTGTCACGAATGCAATAGAGAAATGAGGAAAAGCAAGATGGCCGCCGTTAAATACCGCTGTGTGACGTCACCGGGCTTGCTGGCTGCTGATAGGCTGCATGTGACTGCCCCAGCTTGCACTGGCGCGGGATACATGTCCAGACATGTCCCGTCCGCCATCTTAGAATGCCTGTAATGTAAATGAATGGATGTTAAAGGAAAACTTCGAGTGATCGAATCGCGGGGAAATTCGGATTCGATCCGAATCGAATTTTTCCTGAAATTCGGATCGAATCCGGGTTCGTCCGGATCGATTCGCTCATCCCTAATTGCGGCATCTGTCACACAAGAAAAAATCTGCCAACTTCTTAAGATTCATTATGGATACATTGCAGATTGTATTGGAAATCTTGCAGTCTTCAAATTGCATGATACATCAGTTAGAGTGGCACCAGCATCTTTTGTAAACATCTTTCAGTGGCACTGTAGACACTTACAGAAGAGAGGAGCATTAGTAAGCCTAGGAAATGGTTTGTGGAAATGCAACATATTGTGTGGCCTCAAGTGCCATGTGGCCACTGGTACAAGTTGTATCATATCACTGGTATGTAAAGCCACAGAACAGAGGAACTTGCCAAGGGCTTAAATTATGCCACAACTACTTTATTTCTATCACATCATCTAAACTAAACATTCATATGCGTAAAATTGAAAAGAATAACCTTCAATATAACACTGAACTAAAATAGAAGAGTTTGTTGTATGTAAAAAAAAATCCCAGACTGACAAGGACATGAAGGGATCATTGTCAAATGTGTCAGTTATCAACAATGTCAAATGACAGAGTGCATCCTGCTTTGGGTAGTGGATATGGAGAAACGCATGTGATTGGCAGACAATCCCTAAGGGGGCTGAGGTGCAATGAAAACATAGACAGTCAGTTTCTCAGTTGTTAGACAACTAAACTTCACTGTAGATAAATGTATGTTTGTAATTCATGTATGAGTATTAGTAAGTTGTTGTACCGTGTTGGATTTCTTGTGTTCAAGTATGGAATCCTGGACACACAAAAAATATTAAAAAACTTCTGTCACCAAATCAGTGGATATATGTTTCTATTTACTTTGTCTTTATATTAAAAAAAAGTACACAAGTTAAATGTCATACAATCAAAACCACCCCGCGTGAGAGATTATGTTTTAGTACATGAATACAGGTCAACAAACATAAAAAATATAATATATTTAATATAATATACTCAGTCTAACAATGCATGGACCTACTAGCAAAATATTACAATGGCTACTATGTTGTATAAAAAGTCCAGGGTCTGGCCTTTAGCATTGCATGCTAATGTGTTAAGGCAAGTCAAAGAGATAGAAGGTGATCTTGAGCTCCACCTGGGTCCACATATCTGCTCCATTGGCACCAGACTTTGAGAAATGTTTTATACAAATTATTACAATTTACGGGTAGCTTTTCATTAATTACTGTATCGGAAATTGTATTTTTTGACCTCCACTTTTATTTACGAGGCCTGCATATACATTTGCAAAACCAACTTTTTCTGAAACGAGTTAAAACAGCTCCTATACTGTATATAACTAGTGGTGTAATTAAATACAATGGGGCCCTGTGAACATTAAATGAGACCCTATCTAAGGCTCATTTTTTTCTGTCTTTTATCTCAGTTGGATGCAGCTGTACAACTAAAGAGTGAAACAGCAGACGAATGGTGCCTCCTTTCTCTAAATGATGCCAAGTGACCACAAAACTGATGTATAAGGTGGAGGAGCAACAATTATGGGGGTCCCCTGGTGCGGTCACACCTCCTGCACATAAGAGTAACCATTCATACCTTTCATTTCATATTAGTTCAATGTGCCGATTATGGACATGACTTATCAAGCACTTCTGCCAGACGATGCCATTTCATTGCAAATTAGAGTAGGGCAATATATGAGTTATACATTTTTAAACTCTTTATTTAGATATTTTTCAATACAGATAGTACAGAAGAAAGTAGTCAATTAACATTTCAGCCCACCTCACTCGCGTCGCGTCCGGGAGTTATACATTTTTTTATCATGTTGCTGCACTGCTAATGTTTTAACAAATGTGCTTCTTGTAATGCAGCAACATGTGCAAAAAATATTTTATTATATTATTTACTACTCTAATTTGCACCAATGTGGCACTGTCTGGCAGAAGGGCTTGATAAATCAGGCCCCTAATCGACACATTGAACTGATATGAAATGGAAGGTATGAATGGTTACTCTCAAGTGCTTAAGAAAACCTGAAGTAAAAATATGGTCAGCTGGTATAGAAAATGCTATAGAAAGAGCTGCTCAGATGGGGCTTGGATTGCCTAAGCATGTCACACTGCTGTGAGAAGTCTATTTTTATTTTACTGCATTAAAACTATTTTTCTACGTCAATGAGGCGGGTCACATTAATAAACTACAGAGGCAGCAATACTGAGAGCAATAACATTTGTTCTGGGAGCTTCAAAATGTACGGCACTGCTGTTATGCTGTACAATGTAACAATCAGGACAGGAATCTTGTTGTTACAATGTTAAACGTCAGGCAGCTCCTTGCTGTGTTACATTGCAAGCACCCAGGATTGTGTCTGTTACAGTGTAAGCTTGATAATGCACTACTGTGTTTTACTGTCTAGCAGCTTGTATGAGTGATCTCTCCATCATGGTGTTGTGATGGGGAGATCACTCTAAAAAAGTCTGCATGTATATATGTTTACTGCCCTTCTACCGAGCCTATTACTCATACAGATTCGTGATATGTGTACTGTATATAAACGTACAACTATAGATCCATAAATCATTTTACACGCTGTATACAGTAGTTAGTCGAAACATAAGCATGTTTTGTTGAATTTATTTTTATATAATGCAATTTGGTAATGGCAAAAACTGGAAATGTTTTGAGGCACAGCAATGAAGGAGTTAAGCTAACCATGCTTTCAATTCTGTCTGCTTGACATTTTTGTTCATTTTGACACTGGGTCTCCTTGTCAAGACTCCCAGCTTGAAAATTGATGTAATTTTCCCAGGGAATGGCACAAGTCAGCAAAGCACAATCTACTATTTATGGTCCTGAAAAAGTTATCATCATGTTATCTTTTTCCTGAGCCAAGATTCTATTGCACAATACACCTCCCGAAAATGACTCATTCCAGTATTTTACTCCTCGGAATTGGCCACTTTGCAAGGATTTCCCTAAATACTGATATCTACAGCAGCAGGAATGCCAACTTTACAAAAGTGTAAACTGATAAATAAAGTTCTGTATTCAGCTTATTCCCCTCTTCCCCGTTTATACTTCCTGTCTAGATAGAATACCAAACTCAGTGGTAAATATGTCAAATTATAGGGTAAGTCAGACAAAACTAAACAAACCTCGGAAGCCTTCCTTACTTTGTACTTGTACTTCTTTAGGGAACTCGCGCTCACTAAAACCCTAACACACACATACTATTCTCCACATGCACGCACATAGACCAATGGCAATATGTTTTGTGTTGTTAGAGTAAACTACAGCAGCCAGAGGACACCAAGAGAAAAAATACACCTTTTTCAAGCAAGATAAAGAGTTATGATTTATCAAGCACTTCTGCCAGACACTGCCACATTGGTGCTAATTAGAGTAGTGAAAAATAACATTTATATATTTTTTTTCCACACTTGATCATGTACTAAAACATCAGTGGTGCAGCAACATGCTGAAAAATGTATAAATCATGTCTTGCACTACTCTAATTTGCACGGAAATGCCATTGTTTGGCTGTGCTTTATAAATCAGGCCTTTAAAGTGAAAGCTCTAGCGGCAAAAACACAAGACAAAAAACAAAGTGCGCTTCCAGATGCAGCATCCTTTAAAATGAGACGTAAAGGTTAATTATACCTTTAAAATCCATATAAACATCCATATATATTTAAAATCCATATAAACACATTTAAAATCCATATAAGGGGTCACTTATACACACGAACTGGATAAAACTCCCGCCAAGCTTGTGGTTTATTCTCTCATGGTAGGAATACAATCCAGGGTGACAGGGTTAGTGTATCAGGGGTGAAGCTGTCACCCCTGTTTTCCTCTTTCTTCCATTAAAAAACAAAACAAAAAAAAACATGCCTGGCTGGATATTTCTTGATGGTGGGTGTATACGTGATTTTTCCTCCCACCATCCACCATATTTCTATAGATTTTTATCATCTGACCACTTTTCGCGATGGTGCTTCTTTAACTGTTGTTAAAGCCTGACTAATCATCTGCTAAGGCAGAGTCAACCGGTTAACCACACCTGTTCTAATTCAAACTCTGCAGATAAGGGAATTACAATCTTGTGTTAGCTAAAGGGTTACTGGCAGCGTCCTCAGCTGAGGTCATTACTGCTGCATGATTTTGCCAAAGCTGCTGATGAGCTCACCCGTTACAGTGGAAGGATTCTGGGGCTTGTAGTTTTTACTCAATGCCAGGAAAGCTGCTGCCACTTTGGGAAACAAAGGAATAAAAGAAACTTGGAAACAGAATGCTGATAAGTAAAACACAGGTATGGGGGCACAATCTTCACACAAATATTTATTTTACATTGCAGAAGAGGAAAACAATAAGGCAGAACACCAAAAACCTTTCTTTCATGCGCAGGCATAGTGGGTTATCCTGAATCTTTACTGATTTTCAATGGCTCCTGTGGTGAAATAACTCAATTAGTTGAGTTAAAGTGATACTGCAGGCTAAGGTAATACCATTGTGTTGAGCTACATTTGGCACTGCCCTAAATTGTTTTCTGTTTTTAAATTGAAGCAGAAATGGGCAAGATATGGGGGTTTACATGTTCAGCCAACGACATTGCTTTTTCTATCCTGTCCCCCGATCTGCTCAGCAGGGCTGGGACAGGATTGCTGGTTCCTCCCTCTGTCTCCTCCTCCAGGTTTCTCTTCCAGTCGCCGCTGCCTCCCTCAGGATCTCTCACATTGCTATCAGCGCAGAGCATTGACAGCCTTGTCCATGCCACCGCCATCTCCCCCAGCCTCCCCTTGCTGGTCAGCAGTGGGGAGAACCCACACCGCTCA
Source organism: Gastrophryne carolinensis (assembly GCA_027917425.1). Classification (NCBI taxonomy): domain Eukaryota; kingdom Metazoa; phylum Chordata; class Amphibia; order Anura; family Microhylidae; genus Gastrophryne; species Gastrophryne carolinensis. Next base: position 224,345,845 of record CM051234.1, read on the forward strand.
GCGGCGATATCAGCGACCGCCGGGGAAATGTTTCTTCTATCGCCCGCCGCTCACACGCGCATCAGGGAGAGAAGAAACATGCCCCCCATGGGCGCTGACATCCTTGCCAGACAGCGACACGGAGCTACTCTCCTCCCCTCTCACTGCGGCTCGTTCCTCCCCCACACCGCTCACTCAGTGGGTGGAGAAGATTCTGTGCCCCCGAACCACGCAAATATGACATAAGAAATTCCATGTGGACAGTCCAGTAGTGTGTCCCTCTTTCCAGTCCACAAGGAAGCTTGCCCCCTGTGACTGGAAGCATAATACTTTACAGGAGAACTACAGATATTCAACATGCAGGCTACTAAAGCTTTTGCTTGCTGTAGGTCAGGTAAGTATAGGCTTTTTTTTTATCTTATATAGGCGTACCCCTGAAATTTAGTAAACCAATTAAACAAAATAACAACTGTGTTTTGCTTTAAAACCAACTAGGTGGACACTATTTTTCTAAATAGTAACCTCATGTTGTAACTGTCTATATTTTTTGTGCCAAAGGGATATCCTCGAAGTGCTGAGGCAATCTAGTATTTATGTATTTTTTTTACTTTTTCTTATGTTAGCAAATGGGTGTTTCATGGAAGCAGTTTTTACTACTTCCAATCTGCTTGTGAGCTTATTCAACCCCGCACATCAGCAGCAGTGTTCTGTGTGTACATGCTTCACTTCCTTCTTCTTGGTGTACAGACTTGGAGTACAGTTGCAAATAGCAACAGGTTTCAGGTAGTTAAACTGCTTCCATAAAACACACATTTGCTGACATAAGAAAAAAAGATAAGCTCAACACATTGAGGCCATCGTTTCGGCACACAAAAAAATTATACACTTTAAAAAATTCCATCGAAAGTGAACTTTCTCTTTAGCTCCAATCAGTAATAACGCGAGCCATTATCCACTTTAAAAGGATACTTTATCCACGTTTATTTTCAAAGAAAAGTTCCATCCACATATACAAGCCGGTAAAAAGCATAAGGAAGCAGGTTTTTGGATTCTCTTTAGCTGACATGAATATGGCCTAATCAATGTAAGGGTAGATATACTATATTAGCATATAGGGAGGTATATCATAGTGGGTATACAAATGTTGACAAGGACCATACAATTGTGACACCTCCTCAAAAGAGATTATTCATCATTTTTTTTGCGACTTCTGTGTTGGTGGATGATTAGTAATAGAAAGTTTAACTTCTAAATGTATTAAATTTTAAAAATGAATATAATTAATGATATAATATATATATATTATAATATATCATTATATATATATATATATATATATATATATATATATATATATATATATATTATATTTCAAGTGTTGTGCTTTAATCCGTGTAGTGCAGATTTGTAAGAGCACTCTGGTTGGCATAAAGAAGAGCAGGAACTCAAGACAAAGGCTAAAAGATAGATGACCTGACTGAAAAAGGCAGCAGTGTGCTAATGAGAATCCAGCTGTCACTTTACATTTTTCCTTTTTCATGTACTCTATGACCTTCTCTTTGGTGCCGGAACAGTGCTACATATTTGGCCTTACACAACAGGACAGTGCAGTGCAAAGATTCATGCTGATAGCAGAGTATCTTATTCTGTAGCAAACAATTAGGTTCAAGTATGCGGTATTAACAGCGATGGAAGCCAGTGTCTAGCTGGTCAGTATGGCTTACAGTATTTTGCAAATTGCCCTTTTTATATATTGATCAAGTAAATACTAAACAATATCTCCAGTAGCGGGGCACAAGAACAGGTTTGACAACTGGAATGAAGGTAAGCAGGGACTAGCACTTTTAGCCTAAGACGTCTAGTATTAAGAGGGTTACAGCTGGTTTACTATAAATGTATAGCATTTTTATTCTAACCAGTCTGCACATAAAAGTTGAAATGCTCCACCAGGGGCTTGTTAAAGTATTCAAAACCGTTGCTATGTGATCGGCTCACCCCTTGTATCCTTCTCAGCCCGGACAATGAAACCTCTTGAAACGTTTCCCAGGTAAATAAAGTATTCTGTCCAGCTCATGGGACATTAAAACGTAGCTTTTACTCAATCCATTTAAAATGTTATAAATCTATACGCAAAATTAACCATGTGTCAGCAGCATACATCTTCATATTGAAAGCCCCTTCCGTCCACCAGGACCTCGTTACGCGTTTCAGGCTACAAAAGACCCTTGGTCATACAATTACCCACAGCAGATACAGATTATATATAGGGGCAGTAAAACTGGAAAAACTCACCTGATTTGCTGTAGACATCATGGTGTGAGATGTGGCAGACCAGCGCGGCTTCGTGAGCGTCCTTCCTTCACGCTCCTCCATTGGCAGAACTCTCCGCCTATCCTGGCTCTCCCCTGTCGACGAGCCTCCCAGAGGACGCAAGCCTATTGGCCTAAGCTCCAACCAATAGCGCACCATCTAGGTACGCTGTAGGAGTAGCCTACGCTATTCACAAAACCAACACATGTCACTTGTAATCAAGTTGTGTGAAACCCACAGAATGGCTTAGAAAATTGCTAAGGCTGTGTCAGTATTAAAGCGGACCTTCACTCTGAATAAGAGTCTATCTTATATGTTTCCCACACCCTGTACATACAGATTGTCCACATTAAAAATCATCCTACCTGCATCTACTGCATGTTATGAGCCTTTAAACATCCAAGATGGCGGCTTATGGAAGCCGCCATCTTATCAGGCAGCCTGCAAACAGGAAGTGCCTCCTGACTGTGCTGCTCTGCATTCTGGGACTGCTGACCTTTACCTGACCCCAGCTCTGCTCTGTCTGAGCAAAGCACAGCTATAACCCCCCCCTGAAATACGAAATATCTAGTCTGTCACTCAGTCCCTGTGTCGAACATGTGCACAGTTTAATTATCCATTTCGCTTCCGCTTTCAATAATAATTTGTGAATATTGCCACCCCTCACATTCAAGCTGATTTTCTCTATTATAGTGACTCTCAAACGTTCAGGGTCCCCTGCATGCATCTGGCAAACATGTCTCGCCACATTGGACTTAGGTGTTGGTGCTCTTGTTTGTAACCCACATATACTGCATGTGACCAAAAAAATAACATACTTCGAATTACAGTTCATAAACTGGGATATCAAGAAACTTGATGGGGCTTGTTAAAGACAAAACTGAAATATACCTTCAAGGTGTATGTAAGGGCAAAATACAAAGACCACCATGTTCCATGGATCATCTAAATAAAGCCTGCTGCAGCACACGCAGTGAAATAATACATTTAATACTTACTTGTGTTTTACAGATAATTCCTCTTATGCTTCAGAAGCCTTTGCCAAAAGCAAATATCCTAAAAGAGACTTGCTGTACCATGATAAATTAATTCAGCAAAAACAAGATCGGTTTTTCCATACAAGACATTTGCTTGTCACGCATAGATGTACTGTACTCAGGTGATAATAAAGAATGGAGGAATCTATCTTTTTAAAGCGTTCTCTCATTTTAACATATAAAAACTAGAAGAGTGGGTACACATTTCTCCCTTCCAAGTAATTCTATACACATTACTTTAGGCTGTAAGGCGCACACTTGATTTATGGTCAGGCCAAAAGATGGAGCACCGCAGATACCAAGAAAGAATTTCAGGCCAACTTCATTTAACTTTCTGCTCACATGAAGCACAGAAAATAAAGCAGCCATAAAGAATCACTTTAGATTAGCTTGTAAAAGTAAACCTATACTGCTCTAGTTTCATTAAATGAAATGAATGTTACATTTATTTCTGCTTAGATCAGGGATTCACAACCTGTGGCTTGTGGGCCCCTACTGTGTGGCTCGTGGACTACCTTTGGTCAATATCTGGGCAAGTGAAGAACCTTCAGCACAGCACTCTTGGGTCTTGTAACCCGTGTGTCATGTTTTTAGGCCACAGATATTCATACAGGGGGGGTTTCAATCTCACTGATCTCACATTTACATTTAATATACATTACAACTGGTAGAAATTAGCTGAAGAGAAACAATTGTGGATCCTCCACGATTGCCCGTCAACTCACCTTTTCCCTATTTACACAGTACAAGTGCATGCACGGGTCGTTCAGCCAATCAGCGGCGCTCAGTGAGCGCCAGCATCCCTATCCTCACTCGCATCTAGCTGTGGGTTTGCCTGTGCTAGCCTTTCAGGAAAGCACGGTGGGGGTGAGCGCCTAGCTAGGGGTATATCTGGGATGCTTGGCGGCTCAGGGAAGGGGGGGTTCAGGGAAGAACATCAATCAAATTGGGATGCCACATAAAGAGGCTTCTGGGCCACTAGATATCAGCCTCATCACCCAAGCACCGCAAGAAAAACTTTTGCAATGACATTAAGCTGACATCCAGGACCAGTTGTGGCCTGAGAGCTGGGATGGAACGGCCCCAGGATGATTTGGGATTTTAGGGTCACTTTTCACATAGTGATGTGACACAGTTTGCCAATAGACAGCACAGACCTCTAACATGAACTTCCCATCAAAATATGTTGACTCCCATTGCCTTATGTTATGAAATAAAGATAAATGCACCATAATGTTGTGGCTTCAAAATGTTTGACCCTTGAAAGAAAATCATTGTTCTTGATAATTTTACGAAATGGGCTATAAACCACTGAGGGTACCTGGGGCCAAAATAAAGATGTACATGCTCACCTAACCTGCTCTTGAATCTAGTGCAGCCTCAGCAGCTTTTATACTACGGGTCTTTATCTGTCAGCACATATGCTGCGAGCAGGTTCCCCCGCCAGCCTGCATGTGCAGCGGGTGGTCGTGGCCTCAGTAGAGAGCACTTCTATTTACTCCAATGGTTGCCTCCATACACAAGGAAATTTCCTTTTAGAACTACATTTTAAGAGGAGCTGGTCTATTTGTGGTCAGTAAGCTCAGAGAAGAGGAGTAGACCTGTCTATACTGAATATGAAGCTGTCCAAAGATCTTATTATTTTTATCTTACAAAAAGTAAAAAAGTTGGAATTTGGAACAGTTTTAGGTCTCCCTTATACCTCACATATACCTTACATATGATAAACTTCTGATCACACCTTTTTTATGTATACTCTAGACTAAGACAGTACAGCATATTAATATATATTAAAGCGGTCCTTCACTGTGAATAGGAGTCTATCTTATATGTTTCCCACACCCTGTACATACAGATTGCTCACATTAAAAATCATCCTACCTGCATCTACTGCATGTTATGAGCCTTAAAACATCCAAGATGGTGGCTCATGGAACAACAGGCAGCCTGCAAACAGGAAGTGCCTTCTGACTGTGCTGCTCTGCATTCTGGGATTGCTGCCCTTTCCCTGACCCAAGCTCTGCTCTGTCTGAGCAAAGCACAGCTATAACCCACCACCCTGTACTTTATCCCACTCTCCTCTCCTCAGTAAATGTGATGCTTCTGAGTCAAGATGGCGGCGCCCGTATCCTAAAGTCCTGAACAGAGTTGTAGCCCAGTGGGGGAAAGAATAATAAATAAGTGACTAAAACTTAAAATATATCAACTTTAGATGCTCTGGAATCTTTTTTTAAGGGTTTGGGCTTTTCAATAAATCATGGTGAAGGTCCGGTTTAAGTATATATTATAATATTCTATTATTATACAAATTCTATTATTATATTAAGTTTTTCCTACATAGCTGCCACAGCTTTCTGTGAAAGTTGAGTTCAGATCAAAAATCTCTGACGGCCCACTACTCTATTATCTCTGGGTCATACTGATTTGGCACGTCTCACTAGTTAAATCTACTATACCCATGAAGCCTGAAATTGGGCAGAATTACTCAAATGGTCTGGTTTCTAGGTGCATACACACCACGAGATTGACTGGTCAGTGGTGGTGATGCGGATGCACAAATGCATTCCCAAAAGCTTTCATGGTCTAAAAAACAAAGGTGAATATTTAGGCTTGATTTTGGGTTTCCAATATATGGTTAACTAGTAGACCATCACAAATCAGGATGCCCTGGGGTAGGGGTGGAAACAACCCATCAGTCATTTATTACTGTAGGCCTTCCTTAGGTAAAGGAGCACTATCGCGAAAAATGGCCCAATGATAAAAATCCATGCAAATATACTAGATGGCAGCATGTGCACTTATAAACCCCACTTCAAGGAATATCCAGCCAGGCTTGATTTTGTTTTATTTTATTGGAAGGAAGGGGAAATCAGGGTAACAGTTTCTGTCATTCCTGATACACTAAACCTGTCAGCCCTGGATTTTGTTACTACCATGTGAGAATAAACCACAAGCTTGACTTGAGTTTTATTCAGTTGGGATGTGTAAGTGACCCCTCCTCTCATTAGCCCACATCTTTATATGGATTTTTAATATTGCAATAGTGCTCCTTTAAAGTGGACCAACACTCAGGGGGGATCGGCCCGGGAATCTATAAGATTCCCGGGCCGATCAGATCCCTCCCCTTGGGGCATTCGAAATCAGGATGCCCCGCGGGGTGAAACCCCCCAGGACGCCCAGAAACCTTACCTTATCCCCTTTCCAACGGCGCATGCGGTTGCATCTTGCGCTTCCATCTAGCAGGGCACGCACCTGCGCCGGCCGTTTGTGAATGGCCGGCGCAGGCGCGCTCCCTGTCAGAAGGAAGCGCGAGACGCGGCCTCCAGCGTGCTCAGAGCCGCTGTGATTGTCCGTCGCTTGTCCGTACATACCACAGCGACTCTGAGCGCTCTGATTGGATGAGCGCTCGCGTAGGATCGGGGTGCCCCGCGGAAGTGGACCAAAACCCAGGATAGTGAAAATCCTGGGTGTTGGTCCACTTTAAATCTAAAATGTATGACATATTTATATTGTTTTATAGCTCTTCTACAATACAAACACATGCCATAGAATAAGAAAAAGGCATTTTCTACACTACATAATAAGTGTGAGCTTAATTCTAATGCTGTAACTCACAGCAAATGTAATTTTTCTCATTATCGCTAGGACATACTGTCTGTGGTGTGTCTTCAAACACAAACAAAAACAACAAGAGCAACCCAGTCTCCTAGATAATACAATTCACACAAGTATTCTGGTTTGATTACTGCGCCTACGAAAGATTTATAACGTAAGCTGACAATTCTCTAATATTATGGAGTTAGATTGTGATTTACATTTCATTACTTCAACTTCACAGCTGTTTTTTCCCATCTTATGTGATCAATTTACCAAGTAAGACATAACACACTCCAAAGTCAAGCAGCTCCTACAAAATATTGTATAAAACATAAATATTAATGGCTTTCTTCTCATTGTTTGACTATGGAAAATGCAAACAACAATTGGGGAGGGGAGTTAATTTATTTTAGAATTAAAACCATTAAAACTCAAGTTTCTACTTACAAACACTCAGCCAGTGACAACAAATATTAGGGTCCTCACTCAATAGTATTTAGTGACAGAGAGAAAAGAAATCAATGTAATGATTACTTAAAGAGATGTTCATACCAACACAGATGATGGGAATGTGATAAGGAAAAACATTTACCATTGACTAAATAGACCATTGGGGCATTATCAATTTAAAGCATTGCTAGCAAAATCTATTGATGGATGTGATAAGTTAGTAATGGCCTAGTTTGTTTATTGAGCTGCTGAACTGGTGATTGCTTAGGGATAGAAGACATTGAACCATCCCATCCTAGAATTGAACCTTTACTAGTGACATTTGCCATAAAATGATTTTCATCTCCAAATCAAAAAAGATCTGTTTAGATATCTTTTGTGTTGTGGGAGAGGTCATTCCACACTTCTTGCTTTCATTTTCATAATAGGTTTTAGAGGTTAACTCCCCTGATAATAGAGGCTACCATTAAAAATCAGCTTTATTTGGCCACACAGTCCATTACATCCTGTGGTAGGGCTCCCTTCCAAATATGTATTTTTAGGCTTTCTCTGCATGACATTTTTGGCTGTTGTAGGCATTCAACGTGGTCTCAGGATGTGGTAACTAATTCTCCAAGAAAAATCATTTGAAAACAGTCACTAGATGGCTTTCAACAGAAAAGACAATGTCACAAAATAAAAGCTGGAAAGGCACATTTACTATGACACTGGTGAACAGTGGAATAAGCTCGCATGTTGTGGGACCTGATTACATTTTATACTTCTGTAGCATATGTACACTGTATCATACTTATAAAAATCAAGGAAAGGCACCATCACCACTGCCGTACACTCATAGTTATCCCTTCTTATGGGTATTTGTTTAAAGAAGTAACAACGTACCCAAATAATATATTTTTATTTATCACTGTTTAAGCGGTCTTATGCCCATTTCTTAGCAAAAAGGTTCTGGCCCGCATCATGAAAGGCTGGGGGGGTGGGGGGGGCATTCAAATATCTGGAGCCCCCATGCGACACTCCAAAATCCTTACGTGTACTTTAATCGACGGTCCCGGCAGCTAATAGGAGGAATGTATTTCTGAGGATTGAGGTACAGGTAAGGATTTTGGGGTGTTGTGGGAGGTATTGTGTGGGGGGGCTCCAGCAATCTGGATGCCCCCCTCCCAGTGAGTCATTATGTGGCACTACACCCTAGGAAATGGGTGTGGGACCATTTTAAAAAGCGATATAACAAGCACTGGTTAAAAAGTGGTAACCGCATATACAGTCCTGGTGTTCTGGCTTGCATTTCTGTCCAGAAGGGATGTTCAGTTGTTACATGACTATGAGCATGAGCAAATTACCCTTTGTTGCAAATTTCACCCCTTTACAATTCAGACTTTTTCAAGGGCATAGCAGTTACTGTATAGAAACTAGTTAAAATGCATTATTTTATTTGATCTTCATTTCAAAAGCAATGGGAACACACTTTTCTAACATTGATTTTGATAGCAACCGTATATATTACTCATCTTTTTCGCAAAACTAATTAAAATGTTATAATAATAATATCATCATATAATAATATCATAATATTTGACCAAGAAATTGAAACGAGCTACTAATACTTGGGATTGCAAGAATGGATTGTTGTCTAGTAAATAGATAAACCAGGGCTTACGTTTGTCCTTACAATTAGCGTAATATTAGAAATGTAAGCTTATATTTTTTATATAATCTTATATAAATTACAGTGGGGTAACAGTATTACCTTACAAATGTAAACTTTTTTTAATGCTTTTCGGAAAGGACTTTTGACTAGCTCCATTGTCTTCCTTTCTGCTGTGCAAAAGACTAGAGAACAGCCTCTTATTCCAAAACAAGAAAGCTAGCTCAAGAGGTGCAAAACTCACTGCTGTGATGCAGACAGGCAGAGAGGAAAAGTTAGCAGGGAACAAGCAAGCAGAAAAAAACTTCATATGTTATCTATATTTAAAAGCACTGGGGCTGTGTATAGAAAGGTGAATACATAAGGCAAACCTTTTATCAGATATTTCATTGCACAATAATGCAAGTTTTCAAGAATGCCAATTTTCACCAACAGGTATGGTGGTATACATAAAATATACTATTATACATAAATAAATAGTAGCTAGTTTATGTGTATTTGCAGTTCTACAATTTTACACCCCCTCCCACTTCTGCATCAATAACTGCACCTAAATGCATCTCTCCACACTGCAGAAGCAGTTGGGGATGAGGGCCTAGGTTCATCAAATGATGAGATACAAGCCCCAATAGCTGGTCCCAGGCTGGTTATGAAGGGTAAGGGGGCCCCATGTCACTTTTATTTTAATCCTTAAAATTCCCCCAAAAATTAACCCCTTATTTTTATAGTGTGGATAGTAGTTGTATTTTATTTGTAAATGTTATAAAGTGCTATTTTCAGTTTGGGGGGTTTCCTGGGCAAGAATGCGGGCTACCGATACATATGTGGTACCATTGTAATCTGGAGAAATGGGGCTTTCACATGCAATATGGTTTTCATTAATAAAACAAATGTTTTATTTAAAATAAAGGAGACAATTGTCAAAAAAATATTATTTTATTTATTTTTTTGTTTTTTACACAAAAATATTTTTAAAAAACTGCAGGAAAATTACAAACAAGACCTTTCATGTTAAAGTCTAAACTCTGCTGCAAAAAAATATATAGAATTTTCCTGGAAATTTTGGCAAAAATCACGGTTAAACATGGAGCAAAGTAGGTTGGCAATTAAAAGGGTTTAATAGTACCTATGCATGTTGGGTACTGTTCTGCTCGGTGGACCATGCGCTTTCAGATTTACCTTGTTTTTTCTTGTTTGCATATTGATATTTTAGGAAAACATGCTTTTTATTCTGCTTTTTTATACATTTTTTTTAGGGAAACCCTGTGCAACCTAAGAATTCTTCGAGAGATTACTTCCAGAAAGATGGGCCCACTACAACAAGCTGGGTACGCTTAGAAAGCTTAACACGTGTACTTTCAGGGAATATATTGTTTATGGGGGATTTTCCAAATGTAAAGGGTTGTTTTGGTTGAGAAGGTGAGCACTATGTCTGCAGAGCTGAAATGTTCAAGTAAAATTACCATTATGCGCATGCTTTACTTTGGGGTGTTTGCCAACTCTTCCCTTAACTGGACCTATGCATGTTGGGTACCGTTCTGTTTGGGGGATGTTGTTTTTTTCAGATTTTACTTGATTTTTCTTGTTTGCATATATTTTTTTAGGAAATGTGGCTTTGATTCTTCTTTTTTATTCTCTTTTAGGGAAACTCTGTGCAACAAAAGAATTGATTGAGGGATTACTTCCAGAAAACTACACCCACATAAACAAGCCTGACCCCTAGAAAGCTTGAGGTGTGTACTTCCAGAGAATATATAGTTTGTGAGAGGTATTTCAAATGTAAAGGGTTGTTTTTCTGGAAAAACTGCAAAGTGTGCATCGCGTATATCACAGTTGTATTTTATCTGAAAATCTCCTAAAGCGCTGTTTCAGTTTGGGGGAGTCTCCCGGGCAGGAAAGGGTGTCTACCAATACATATGTGGTACCGCTGTAACCGTGAGAAAATGGGGTTTCACATGCAATAAGAATTTCTTGACAAACACTACAAATTGCAAAAAATAGATTTTTAAAAATTTTTTGCACATTTTACACCCAAAAGTATTGAGAATACACTAAAAAAAAGACATTTCATGTTGAAGCCCAGACTCTACTGAAAAACACAATATATAATGTTCCTAGGAAAATCCCTGGAAATTCCTTCAAAAATCAAGTGTACCGCAAAATAGTGAAACCTGGTCTGGCAACAGGGGGTAACAAAAATTCTAGGAAGGCTGGCACTTAAAGGGTTAAAGGTTAAAAATAAAATAGTTTTGCCATTCATTTGCAACTCATCTATATAAGAAAACTATTTATGTCTAGGTGTTGAAAGCCTTCTGGGATCTTCTTGCGCACAGACACAGGCATACAAAGGGGTAATTAACTAAAAATAGCAAGCTTTCTTCAGCACATAGGGAAACACTGCTCTTTACAGCAAACTGTTTTCGCAGAGTTCCAATTTCATCTGGCCCCACAGGCCTACTCACAGTACATATAAGGGGCACTTCAGCCCTGACGTCCGTCTGACTGTCTGACTGAGTTTGGAAGCAGTCTCTAGCCGGTCCTGCTCCTGGTGCATCCTGCACCCTGTAGCCCACATGGCTTGCTGTAGCACTCTCCAACTCTCGGGTGCCACTTGCACCCTGGCAGGGGGCTCTCCTCAGTCCAACCATCCACAGTGCACTCCATTTTGAGACCCATCAGCCTCATAATAAACTTGCACTGGATCAGTACTGGACCGGGCTACTTGGCCAGCAGGAGCCATCCAGCTTCCTTTACTGTCCAGACTCCAGAACTCTGGAGTCTGTAGTGTATCCCAGTACTTGCCACCCTGCCAAAGGGACTATACAAAACATTAACTTCCTCCTGCTAATATACTCCTACGGTATTAGTAATCGACTTATAATCCCTTTAGTTTTGTATAAAGTCTGTTTTATTAAAGCGATCAGAAATAACAATCATTTTCTGGCATCAGTCACTGGGCCACCTGCTGCAGATTTTAAATCGCATAAAATATCGTATTTGCCGGCGTATAAGACGACTGGGTGTATAAGATGACCCACCAACATTTCCACTCAAAATATAGAGTTTGTTATATACTCGCCGTATAAGACTACTTCCTCTTCCGCACACCGAATAAAACGTAAAAGAACATCAGATTGCACTTCAGCCGCATCCCTGCTCGCCTTTAGTTTGGGATGTGCCCACACTGGCTATTTAGAATGCGTCCCAGCTAAAGCATAGTAGGGATGCAGCTGCAGTATAATGTGGTTTGGGCTCTGGGAAAAGGGCCAGATGGGGGGTTTCCCACAGTGGAGGATCACAATTTGGGATACCCCTGGAGTAGGGAACAAAACCCAGTGGGGCCTCCCAAATTTGGAAGTCAACAACATGGGTCAACAACATGTCACAGTTTAGCAACAAGGCAGGCTGATAAGGCAGCAATAGTGAACCTTGCAGGGCAGGGCTATAACACCATGGCAAACTGACAATATGGTCAGTGGCAAGCTACTTTTTGGAGGCACTGTTGAATAACCAACCTTAAATCAGCTAACAGGGCACTGTGACCATCTTTGTTCAGCGGTTGCCAGTCAATAGTGCTGTCAGACACTGTACCAACCAAATTAATACCAATTTGTAAACGTTGTCCTTGGTTTAACTCCCATTATTGTCCTTTTATGGTTCACCTGGAGTGAAAATCCCACTACACCTACACTTCTCAGCATAAGGACATGAGTGTGCAAAGGATGACACCCAAAGGCTGTACATATACAGAGTTGTTAACGAGTACTGAACCTGCGAGCCTGTACTAACCTCATCCCAATCTGACAGGGATCAAAAGGGGTCATCCAAAATATTGAATTAAATGAAGGAAGCCTACCAGAGGGAAGGAGGCTAAGCACCATTAGGTTCACACAATATATGAAGAGCCTCCTTCGCTCAGGGAGGCTCCCTTCATTCAATTTATTGGCACCAGGGGACCCCTGATGTTGTAGGGCTTGTTTTGGGGGGTTTCAACATATTTTTCTGTGGTGCATGTGCAATATAGTTTCCCTTTTGGTAATACAAAACATGTAACAAGTAGCCGGAAGCATGTACATGCCTCAGGCTAATGTTGGAGGACACATTTCTGGGGGGGAGCATCTGAAGGATGCGGCCTTGCTTCATACTTCTTTTTAAAATTTCTATTAGTCATCTGTGTACTAGTAATCTTTGATGCAGCTTATCCCTGCTATTTGTAATAAACACCCTATGATTTGGTGTTCCCGTGTGTTAAAATACATTTGCAGTTTTTCTTTTTAACTGAGGATAACTTACTACATTTAGAGAAAATAGTCAGTTCAGACTTCTAAAACATAAAAGTCTTCAGGCAACAATGTTCTTGGCTATAAATAAAGTACCCTTGAGAAACATGAAAAGCAAAACCACAACATTTAACATCCAAAAATATATCTGTAAATGTTTCCACAGCTTGAGACCAACCTACATTTTATTAGTCAACTTTGCAAGATTTATTATAACAGTGTGTGTTGGTGTAATAGCTACATAAGTACAACAGTTCCTTTTAAAAAGATGTTAGAAGTTATATAACACAGAAGCTAAACATGGGCACATGCCAAACTATGGTTGTTAAAAATATGTGTGCAGTTTTATTAATACTTATAATGTAAATTAATAAGAAACTTACTTAAATTAAATTAAATTACTTAAATTAAACCACTATATATTTTTTTTTATTTGCCAAGCTGCAATGTTGTTTAATATAAAACCAACCCAGTTGAAAAGGGTGTGTGAGTTTAGACATTTTCACTGTTTGCCTATTGCGTTGGGCTACGTTTGGCACTGTCCTAAACTGTTTCCATTTTTGAATCGAAGAAGAAATGGCCTCAGGGACATTGTAACTGCTAAGGCAATGGACTGGATACATGTACAGAGGCAAGGAGGAGAAAGAAGGAGAGAGGGTTAGCGAAGGAAAAAAGAAAGCAATGTGAAACCCAGCAGTTATTACTGCCTATATGTCTCCTACAAACACTTGCTGTTTTACTTTTGGGTCAACAATGTCTGGCAGTGACCAAACAGTTCCTACAAAAATACCTGTACAAGAGTGTCACAGAAACCAAAGCGGAATTACCGACACAATAATGGATTTCATAGACATGGACAGTGACACCCACTGATGGACAGTGACATCCATTTTTTTCTAGTCTTTGGTGCATACAAAAGTTAATGGTAGATCTCCCCAACTGATGGGTATTTAAAGAGGACCAAACTAGACCAACACAACAAACACTGCTCGTATGCATCCACCCCCAGGGCAATTTACATTCCTGCACATAAATATTAATTTACCTTTTTCTAACTCCTGGTTTGTTAAATTCTAAAAAAAACAAAATGGTGGCTCGTGCAGGCCACCTGCAAACAGGAAGAGCTGCTTCACTTCCTGTTACTGCGCATTTTCTATTATGTCAGTTGAATCCAGGCAGCAGCATGGCTGAGATGCTGGGATGGGAATATCCAAAATGGTCGCTACCTTATTTTCCGACTGTGCCAGGCTGTTGGTCCGGTTTAAGTAATGTAAGGGACTATGCACACAGTGATAACAAACTTGATGCTTTACACTGAAAACAACTAATAACTAGTTAAATGATACTAGCATTACATTAATCATATATCTTATATATCATCTGCAAAGCAAAACATTTTACCTGAGTTTTGTCACTGATCTATAAATGCTTACATATTACAAAAGTCTAAAGCTGGCTAACTTAATTTTTAAGGGTCATTTATTTATTTTTTATTTTTTTAATTCTTTATTTTGTTTTCATGTGTACAATACAAAGAAAACTGAACTGAGTCCAATAGAACCAGGTTGCCAAATATTTCTCGAAGCCACCCTCACCAGATGTCTTAAGATCTTCGAACCTCATTGTCTCATTAACTTTCAACACCCACATTGCCAAGGTGGGGGTCTTCTTTTTTCCATAAGAGGGGGATGCACACCTTAGCCGCATTAAGGAGATGACATAACAATGAACACCGATATTTTTTAAGCGGCTTCTGTGCCAGGTGAAGTAGACACAGAGCCGGATCGTCTGGTATCTCCTCCCTCACAGCCACCTGCCGGACCCTGTCCCAGAACGATTTCACCCTGGGGCAGGACCAAAATATGTGAAGCAACGAGCCCTCCTCACCTCCACACCTCCAACACCTTGCTTCCACTCCGGGAAACCATTTGCTAATTGTCTTCGGCACTCTGTACCACCGCGTCAATATTTTGTAACTACACTCTTGAAACTTGGTGCAAATTGACGTTTTATGGGGCGCTTGCAATAACCTACTAATTTGTGTCGAAGTGAAGGTCCTGCCAAGATCTCTTTCCCATTTTCCCACAAATGATGGTGGGGTGAGGTCCGGGGGGTTAATCAGCATCTTATAGATGTATGAGAGGGTGTGGCTTTCCGCATTATTACTTGAGCAAAGCTCTTCAAATGGAGAGAGCCCTCTATGTTCCGCCTTGTGGTCTCTGAGTGTGTAGAGGAAATGTGAGAGCTGCTGTCGCTGCCACATTGACCATTTGGGGATTCCTAGTTCCGTAGCCAACCTCTCCACATCCTGCCAATCCCCCTCCCCCATAAAGTGTCCAACTCTGAAAATCCCAGAAGCTCTCCAGGCCTCCGGGATCGAACCCCTACAACCCAGGGGGAACCCAGGGTTGCCTAGGACAGGAACCATCGGTGAGGGGCTTGGGGAGAGACCCATCGAACCAAAATATTGATGACACACTCTCAGAGTAGTCCCAACAAGGGCGTGTTTCATTGCCGATGAAATGTCCACCCAAGGAATACACTCCATCCTAGCCACCACTAGGCTTTGCTCTATGGAAACCCAATGCTTGTGACGTCTATGAAGGCACCAATCGACTACTCTATTAAGGTGGACCGCAGCGTAATAAAGCCTAGGATCAGGGAGTCCCATTCCACCCTGCTCCTTACTCCTAGTTAGGATGGATCTGTTTATTCTTGGCCTCCCACCCCCCCCAAACAAATCTACGGGAGAGGATGTTCACCTTCTGAAAGAAGGACTGTGGTATGGTACTGGGAGGGCCTGCATTAGGTAAAGGAGCTTAGGCAACAGCACCATCTTCAATGCATTGCACCGGCCGAACCACGAAAATTTCCCAGTCGACCATCTAGCTATGTCTTCCTCACATTTTTTAAGCAAGGGGGGGGGGAATTTAGAGTGAAGATGTTGGCCAAGTTCTTGCATATCTTCGTTCCCAAGTATGTCACACTAACTCCCGAGGATTTAAAGGTGAAGGAGTTCTGCAAAGTTTTAAACCTTTTCACAGGGATATTTAAGTTTAAAGCTTCTGATTTCTGAAAGTTGATTTTATACCCTGACAGGTCTCCATATTGCCTCAGTTCCCGTAGCAAGATCGGCAAGGAGACCTCGGGTATAGTCAGAAGGGTCATTTATTTATAATATATTATATTTATGTTGGATCCCCTAATCACGTGAACATGGCACTGTTTAGGCCTAGAATTCTGTCTATGACCTCCTAAACTTCTATCGCAGACCAGGCATTACAGCAACTCTTGTATCGCTGGAAAAAGATTTGAAGTCTATAAGGAGAAGTAAGTATCGCTCCAGGTTTTGGTCCTTCCCTCTGGGGTACCCCCCTGGGGTACACACCTCTCCTTGAGCCCAAGGCACGGCTAGAGCAGCTGAAGGGTTCAGTTGCAGCAGGCAGGCCGTGCACAGCCGAGAAGGGAAGGCGAGTGACTATGGCGCCGGTCGCACATGCTCCGGGGGCTCGGGGAAAGGGTAAATATTTGTGGGCAACTCGGAGGGCATTAACTGAGCAGGGCATCCCAGTTTGCGAGGTCATGGTAGGAGGAAGTAAGCCTGCCCTGAAGTCTCATAGACTCCAGGGTAGGTTTTGGTCCAGCTTATGGGATCTTCTGTCCACTGGGGAAAAAGCAAGGCACAAACAGAGTAGATCATTTGGCCAAAAGAAGAACAAAAGGCTTTCTAACCAGTTCAATGTTCGACTCAAAAGATCTCAGAGATCATGCGTTCAGGCATTGTAAGCTTTTCATCCCTACCTAGATAAATCAATGTACATTTTTTATTATTCATTGACCATAAGGTAACTTAGCACCACATTTCCATGTTTCCTCTTTGATGTCCAGAGGGGATTAACTTGTATTAATGGCACAATTTAGTAAAAAAAAAAAAAAAAAACATAATTCGCAAATTAATTAAGGTCACATTTTTACATTTTAGAATTACATTTTTTTTAACTCAACATGTAACTGTAAATTGTACATAAAGTTCAACCAAACCCATAGCCTGGCCTTCACATTATACACAGAATACAAAGAATAAAAAAATAATAAAAGAATGAAAACATTAGGTAATGAAAATAAAAAAGACATTTAGACTGAAGTTGTTATGCAATCTAAACAAACGAGTTATGCATTCAGCATCATCTATGAATGCTAAACTAGTCATTTGTAAAGTGGCACTATGGAAAATCTCCAGAGTACAAACTATTTGTATTAGACAAAGAGGCGCATTTTACTGTATAGCACATACGGCCCAGCGAGCACAGCATAATGTTTTCAAATTGAGTCTGAAGGTAACCAAGCTACCAGGAGATATTCACAATTTGATCAGCTTTTCTATCCTTTTAGCCTCCCATGGGGAAGAGAATAGATCTGAAAGGAAATCTGCATGAAATGACTTTGAGAGAAAGTCATGATTAAATACTGGAACTTTAACTGCAAAGCGGAGTGTTTGAATCTAAACAGACTCTAATACAATGCAGGCAAAAGAAAAGGGGAACAACAAAGACATCTAAGGTACTAAGAAAATAATTCAAATATAGAAAATGCCACTCATGCTGACTAAGGACTGGAATGTAAAGAACACAGCTCACTAGTACATGACATCTGTTGGAACTGGAGACAGAAACATATTTTATGTGTCCCTAGAGAATATTAAAAAAATCCCAACTGCCTCTGCAGTCCTCTGTTTTAAAGCCAACATGTGATAATTGTGACACATACAAAGTTTATATATTACAAATGCAATTAAAGAAGATGTACTCTTTCAGTTGTTCTGTAGATCAGTGAGGTTTAAGTTGTACCTGCTTCAGCCTACTTCAGCAGCTTCTATCTATCGCATGAGCCCTGAAAAAGCTTGTGTATGAACAATAAAGCCTATATAAACATACAACTTTCTGAAAACATGGATAGGGTGGAAACTGCTGAAATAGGCAAATTCAAGAAAACCATGTTCCACTCCTCCAAACAGCTTATTTGCAGAGAATCTCAATTAGCCTGTGAGGCTACCCTATACTAAAAGATTTCCACCAAAATTGCAAAATCTTCTTAGGACATCATCACACCCTTGCTTTTTCAGCAGAAAACATCAATAACAAGATGTGTTATATCCTGTATATTAATCCTATAATACGCACTTTTTCAGTTCCTCTTATTGGGCAAATATAAAAAAAAATGGGGGGGGGGGTGCCACACTGACTATGGGAATGGGACGGCGGAATGCCACACTGCCTATGGGAATGAAAGGGGGGGGGAATGCCACACTTCCTATGGGAATAGGATGGGGGGGATGCCACACTGGGGATGGGGGGATGCCACACTGCCTATAGGAATGGGATGGGGGAATTCCACACTGCCTATGGGAATGTGAGGGGGAATACCACACTGCCTATGGGAATGCCACACTGCATATGGGGAATGGGATGGGGGTATGCCACACTGCATATGGGAAATGAAATGGAGGAATGACACACTGGCTATGGGAATGGGATGGGGGAATGCCACACTGCCTATGGGAATTGGATGGAGGAATGCCATACTGCCTATGGGAATGGGATGGAAGAATGCCATGCTGCCTATGGGAATGGGATAAGAGAATGCCAAAATGCATATGGGGATGGGATGGGGGATGCCACACTGTCTGTAATGGGGTGTTTTAGCACAACATTTGGTTTAGAAATTTTTTTTTTTCTTCTTTTCCTCCTTCAAATCTTAGGTGCGTCTTATAGGGCGGAAATGCAGTATCTATATATCTCTATATCTACAGCTAGTTCCTACCTGCTTATAAAGATGTTATTGGGGACTGAATAGTAAGAGTCTAGGTTATGATTAACAAAAAGGCCTGGGATGGAGTTTTACTATTGGTTACAGCAACCGTCATGACTGAAATGGTTAAATAATCTCATTAGTGTCCATCTAACCACTAAACACAAGCACGCCAGTGCAATGTCTTGCTCAATATTTCATAGTCTAGTAAATCCATGTTGTACTGTAGTCAGAGTGTCCTGTGTTGACCTTTGCTGTTAATAAAGAATAGCCATACATAAAGTAAGGGTTGAAAGAATTAAAAAAAAAGTTTCTTGTGGTTACAACCTCTAAAAGCTTACAATGGGATAAGAATAGCAGAAAGCCCACCTTCTGGGGCAAATGGAGAAGACTGGCCTGCCCAGGAAGCCTGGTTTGGGGGATGTATCAGGACTATACAGGACTATACAGTTCCTGTATGAGAAGAAACTTGTTTCTCTTTTTCTCTGGCAAGAAGAATCCTCTTTGACCCTCAAAAACGGGTGATAGGTTACGGGCCTAACTAATTAACTCAACACAGGAGCCATTAATAACCATTAACAATTTTAAGGTAATATTATGTGCAATTGCTTATTTAATGCATTACCCATCAATGTATAGTTTTCTAAATCTGTCCAAGTTAATTAACCCTTCTAGTGCCAGCTACGTGAGTCTCACGTAGCTGCCTCTACTCCACTTAAGTGCCAGCTACGCGAGACTCACATAGCTGATTTTAAACCCCCACAGTAAAAAAAATATAAAAGTAAAATACTGACCCCTCGTTGGATCCAGCCGGATCTCCTCTTTAATTTGGTGCCATCCGATCCCCTGTGGGGGGGGGGGTCATGTTGGGTATCGTTATGTTCGGGGCATGTTGCTTTTTCAGATTTTACTTGTTTTTTCTTGTTTGCATTTAGTTTTTTTTTTAGGAAAATGTGGCTTTGATTCTTCTTTTTTAGGGAAACTCTGTGCAACCAAAGAATTGATTGAGGGATTACTTCCAGAAAACTGCGCCCATGTGAACAAGCCTGGTACGCCTAGAAAGCCTGAGGTGTGTACTTCCAGAGAATATATCATTTGTGGGTGGTATTTCAAATTTAAAGAGTTGTTTTTCTGGAAAAACTGCAAGGTGCGCTTAGCGCGTAGCATAGTTGTATTTTATCTGAAAATCTCCTAAAGCGCTGTTTCAGTTTGGGGGAGTCTCCTGGGCAGGAAAGGGTGTCTACCAATACATATGTGGTACCGCTGTGAGCGGGAGAAATTGGGGTTTCGCACGCAATAAAATTTGATTGACAAACTTACATTTTTTATTACAAAAAATACTACAAATTGCAAAAAATAGTTTTTTTTTTTTTTGCACATATTTCCCCCAAAAGTATTGATTATACACTAAAAAAAGGCCAAACAAGACATTGCATGTTGAAGCTCAGACTCTGCTGAAAAAAAACAATATATAATTTTTCTGGAAAATCCCTGGAAAACCCTTCAAAAATCAAGGTTGAACATATGTAGCGCAAAATAGTGAAACGTGGTCTGGCAAAAAAAGGGTGACAAAAATTCTAGGAAGGCTGGCACTTAAAGGGTTAAATGACTGACTTGTTACAGTATTAAAAAAAAGCGTGTTGAAGACCAAGCTGAGTAAAATCACCTGCCTATTAGTGGCACTTTATCTCCATCAACCACTGAGCTTTAAATATCAGGTAGTAATCCACAGTCTGAAAAGGAGAATTTAAATGCAAATGCTATTCTTAAGTATGTCTCCAGGTACTCTATTTCAGTATTGACTAAGATCATTCTTATGCGATTAAACTCTTGACACGAATATTCACAATAAATATGTATTTCACCACAGTTTTCAAATTAAAATGGGAATTCAATTTTAATATCAAAACCTTATCCACAATCCATAATTCAGTTCACACGAGGTTAAAAAGTAAACCCACACTGATAAAATAAAAGATGTTTAAACTTCATAGGTAAAAATAAATGTGTTCTTGGGAGTGCAGCCAAAAAAGATTTATTTAAAATCTTTTAAATGTCTTGGTTCACCAGAGTAAAAATAACTGATCAAGAAATAACTAAGATTTTTCTTTTTGTGCTCTCTCTCCCCAGCCAGACAAACCACTTTTAGTGGAAGTCTAGTCCCTAAGTTACCCCCCGTTCTGCCCCCTCCCCTAGCGCTTTGGAAAGATGCAGGAAAAACCTTGCCTAGACTTCAGCACTGGCATCGCACAGAGCAGAATCTTGTAATTTGTACAGCCGCTCGTCCCCCAATTCAAGTTAATGTGTAGGCGTGTCCTGAATTTCATGCATGTTAAGAGGGCTGATTCAGCATCAGGAGAATTTTTCTTTCTCACATTTTGTGAGAAAAATGTTATATACTTATATACTTATAAATATAATTTATATTTATATTTATATACTTATAAATAGAAATATTTAGGGATTATACCATACCCTGCTAGAGCGATAGCTCATGCCCCGTTGGACCAGAAAAGAAGGTGAGTTCATGGGTGACCAGGGGGGGGTTTCACACAGCAGGACATCCTGATGGATGCCCCGGGGGAGGGAATCGATCGGCGCGGGAATCATAGATTGCTGGGCCAATCTCTGTGGGTTTTGGTCCACCTTATGTATGGGGACTGCGAGGCTGTTCTTTAGGAAATAAGGAGACGCCAGTAATACTGTAAGTCTCACTCTCCGCTCTTGCTATATACGCTTGCTACATATACAGAAATATAGGTAGGTGACTACCAAGGGCAGAGAGTGGCTAGAGGTCCACTACAACAGCTACATGGCTGTCTACGAGGGCAGAAGGATCATGATCAATATTTTAAAGTCAAATTTTTCATTAATTTCAGTTAAAAGTTCTGTACATGACTATGCAGTTCCGTCTTTATAGACTCTCACATTTTATAAAATATAGGGGGCTAAATTCTGCATCTCACAGGAAATATTTTCCAATCAGTTACACTGGATTTTCTTGCGGGAGTGTGTGGGAGTTGCTGACAATGTCTGATGGTTTTCATGCACTGTTGCTGTTAAGGAGAAGAGGCGGCTACTTATAAACATGCAATCCCAAAGAATAATCACATATAAAGGAATAATTTGACCTAGAATTAATGTGCTGAATCAAATGTACTCAGGTTAAGCTGAATGTAGTTGATGTTGGCCCACAAACTACACCAATCAAATGTCAGGGCATGAAACCCCTCCGCCAACCTATGCATGAGAGTTCACAGCTGTGTTTCCAGTGTATGTCTGCAGCTTTGTGTACAAACTAGTTACTGGCTGCTTGAACATAAGGACCATTTTTTTACATTTTCACCATTTAGCATAAGCCGCACAAACAGGTCTTGGCCAAAACTCAGCCAAACTTGAAAGGGACAGTTCAGGCAATGGAAATAATAAGGCAGTAAGGAACTATCCTAAATTCTGGCCAATTTTTCTCTTACTGAAGTGTGCTGTAGATGCTGCAGCAGGGCTCATTTTTCTCAGCGCTCCCATCATGAGTAAACTGAGGTCATGCGTGCCAGACTCACTGATACTGGGAGTGCTGAGGGGCAGGGACAGCTACGGCATCATATTTGTGCATGGTTGTGGAGCAATGGAAAAAAAAGAAGCTACATTGAGCCCTGCTACGGTGTCTACAGTGTAGCAGACAATGGAGGACAAGCTTCAAGCCAACTTCTCAAAATCTTATTATTGCTATTGCCTCGTCTTTCCATAAAATGCAAGCCTCAAGGTTTTATTTTGCTGGTAACAGCTTCCAAGAGGAAAACATATTTTTTTGCTCTGACTGACAAACTGTATTAAAACTGGCAATTTCTAACATGAAAAACACACTTCTGCCAGACTGCACCACATTGGTACAATTTATTTATTTTTTTACAATGGCGCATATTGCTTCAGTGCAAGAAAGACATTTGCTAAAACATTATCAATGCAGCAATATGCTGAAAAATAAAAAATATATATTTTGCATGGCTCTAATTTGGCATAGTCTGGCAGACAGTGCTTGATAAATCAGGTCCACAAAGTCCAGTGTGTTGAGTAGGAACAAAACCCATTTTAGGTAGTGTAAAATTGGTGTTAGTCCAAGCAAAAGGGGTTTTGTCTAATTGCTTCCCCATGCGTATATTGCTACCCCTGATTCTCTGTATTCCCCTGGAATTATCAGGCCCCACAATTTGCCAGAAGCAGCCATGGGCCGAGGTTCTCTTCCACAATTCCGCAGGAATACATTTCAGCAGGGGACGGCTGACGGTGGTGTACATGTGCAATCAGGATGACCCCTCATGCATGGACCAACACCCATTCAAGGCGGAATTTATCCACAGCTTTGCCACTACTAGCCGGCTTTACGTGGGTTTTCACCGCATTTGCCACATTTACATGTTTATTTCAAAATATGTTCGCCCGATCATGTCCTGTATTTACTTTTAGTTTAGCATAGTTAGGTGAATGCTGGTGAGCACTTGTTCAGTTCTCCACCTTTTGTCAATGAACCCCATATTTCTTTTGCCAAGATTGTCTCTTTAGGTCATTTTTGCATCTGTACCTGACATTTTAAGCTTGAATGTCAGTTAGTTGTGTGATAGCTGTGTTTTTTCACCCATTATATAAAGCCTTACAAGCAACCAGGGCACTCCGGAGACACCACATATATATTCTAAAACCCTTCCCATGCTTACATAAGTTTTAAAAGTGTGTTCTCAGCAAGATCTCTTTAACACATTTACTCAGACGAAGAGCAGCAAGACCATGTGTAATGCCAGCAAAATGTCAATTGCCCTGACATTCGCCAATATAATTTTAGCCCTGCTTGTGCTCAGTTTGCTGACATGTTCACAAGTTGCAGCACACAAGGTACACTGAAACTAGAGGAGACCAGCGAAAACTAGCGAACTTTGCAAATCTGGCCCTTAGTGTAAAATGGTTGCGAGTCCATTTTAAAATAATGTCAGGGGCATACAGACAAAATATTAATTTATTACACTAGTCCATTGTGCTTTTTAGCATGTAGGGTAAATGCTGGTATTAAAAGTAGACAAATAAAGTATAACAAGAAATCTCAGACCTCACAACAGATGGGAAAACTATAGGCTCTGGGATGCACTTAGGTAAGTGTGAAAAATGAATCCAGTGAAGATCGGTCTTGGGCACAAATCAAGCTATGGGGTAGAGTGAGAGATACTAAGGAACACACTACCAGAGATAGTTACATAGCTTTCTGCTGTCTGATAGGAGACTTAATAAACGTAGAAATCGGACAATGATTAGAAATGGTGAAAAGTCCGAAATTTGCAGGTATTCAGATGACTGAAAAGATAAATACAAATAAAAAGACAGACAGAAATGCAAAAGACTTCAAGTTACAGCCAACATAATGTATGCACAGGCAGTGAAGTTCCATAGAAGCCAGAAGTGGTCAAATAAATCTATTTTGTCTTCAGCAAAACTGAACTATAGAACATCCACGAGAGAAACTTTTATTACAAATTGTAGCAACACCAGAAGACAATTTTTCACTCTACTAAAAAAAAAAAAAAGTTAGTGTCCTTTTATAGTGATGACTTGCTTACAGTAAATGAGAAATTGCAACTCGATCTATAATAACTAAGAACATTTGTCACAAACAGGGAGTAATGAATGAAACCCCATTCTTTCAGGGTGTCAAAGCAGAACATTATTTACTGTATGGCTGAGTAATGACACTCCCAGAACAAGTTAAGCTATAGCATATAACTGAGCACTCTGACAAAAACATATCTCAAGTTATTTCAAATTCTATAATTACTTTGATTTAGGACAGACTTGCCTTAATAAGGGTAGACATGAGTAATATATGTAAAACAACATCTGCATTTTAAGAGAGGCCAGAATTTGAATAAAAACAAAATGACATTATAATGTATTAAAGCAGCTAGCCTCTGTTGTCTCGAAGTTTTATACAGTCAAAATAGTTGAAGTGCCAGGGGGCCACATAAGCCTAAAACCAGGCATGGCTCGTGTCCTAGCTCAGCGCTGTGAAAATTGCTACATGACACTTCCGTGCATGCAAATTCTCATCCAACTGCTGCGCAAAATTGTGGTGATTTTACATGAATGTATCTATCAAATCTTGAAAGCTATTTGGGAGAGAGGAAAGTGGCGATTGCTGAATTTGTCTGGAACAGAAGAAAACACTTCAAGTAAGTTAAAGAAAAGGATTTCGACTCTACTTGGGAATAACTTCATGGAAATGTGATAACAGTAATATATAAAGTTCTAAGTGTAATATGAAAATATAAAATAAGCTTTGTGGATTCTTATGTTGGACATACTTTTGGCTGATTTTTAAATGAAAACAGGGAGCATACGGGGTTATTTAATAAGGAAAATAGAAATGTGCAAAGTGCTTAGAAAAGCTATTAAGCAATAATTGGCCGGGCGATCCCTACTTTGAAAAAATATATATGTTTTAAGAAAATTGGGACAAACTTCATCATAAAATGTGTCTGCTTGCAGGTGAGTACTGGGCCATGGACAGTGTCGGAATGGCTCAACAGAGGATCATCGGGCGGGGGTGGGTGTCCAGGAACTGACCCAAGCCAACTTTAGGGCAGTACAAAAGATTTGAAAAGGTTAGCACTGTGTTTCTTAAATGCATTGAACATGTTACTTATTCAACGTGTTAACCTCTGTTATTTGGTTAAATAAACATTCCACTTAACCGGACCTTCACCATGATTTATTGAAAAGCCCAAACCCTTAAAAAACGATTCCCCAGCATCTAAAATTAATATATTTTAAGTTTTTAGTTACTTACTTATTATTCTTTTCCCCACTGGGCTGCAACTATGTTGCTGTTCAGAACTTTAGGATACGGGCGCCGTCATCTTGACTCAGAAGCATCACACTTACTGAGGAGAGGAGAGTGGGATAAAGTACAGGGGCGGGTTATAGCTGTACTTTGCTCAGACAGAGCAGAGCTGGGGTCAGGGAAAAGTCAGCAATCCCAGAATGCAGAGCGACACAGTCAGAAGACACTTCCTGTTTGTTCCATGAGCCGCCATCTTGGATGTTTAAAGGCTCATAACATGCAGTAGATGCAGGTGGGATGATTTTTAATGTGAGCAATCTGTATGTACAGGGTGTGGGAAACATAAGATAGACTCTTAATCAGAGTGAAGGACCGCTTTAACACTTTGCAACCATCTAAATATGTTTTAGCTCAGGACTGGGCCCCAAGGATTTTCCCTGGTAGGCTAAAATATGAATTTCCTCTGGTAGGGCCAAGTATAACACAGCGAAACAACTGTAAAGGTACTGTAAAATCCTAACTTATCTATCCAGATCTATCTATATTCTAAAATAAAAATAAACATTTTTGTCAGGTTCTTGGTGTTCTGCCTTATTATTTTCATCTTTTGGAATGTAAAATGAACATTTGTGTAAGCATAGTGGTCCCATACCTTTAGTTTACTAATCAGCATGCTGTTTTCTTTTATCTCGGTGGCTCTGTGTTGCTAATGTGGGCATAGCTTTCCTGGCCTTGAGTGGCCTTAAGTAAAGCCCTTTAGCTGCTTAATAAAAATCCCAGAATCCTTCCACTGACAAGGGTGAGCTCCCCTCCCCTCACAAAACAAAACTTAGAAAAATCAGGCAGAAGTAATTACACCAATTGAGAACTGGAAATGGCGGACCATGTAGAAAGGGAATAAGGTTAGTGGAACAGAATAGCAGAAGTGAGTGCCCAGTGGTCATCTTAAAGGCAACTAAGCAATATGTGAAATAAACTAGCAAGAATAAAAGGAAGAAGAAACCACTATGGTTTACTTGGGAAGTCAGTCAGCATCTTAAGAGAAAAAAGGGGAAAAGGATGAAGAAATGGCCAAATCTGCAAAGAGAGGACATATTGGCGACAGAAAGCAGAAAAACAGTACAGTCTCAAAAATTAGAAAGCTACTTTTGTTCAATATTTTCAAATGGTTGCTTTCAAACTCATAGCAGGCATGGCCATAGCATAGCATCCAGCTGGGAGGGTTTTTGGAGGCTGATGTCTTAGCTGAGCTGGCACATCTAAACGTAAGTAAGGCAATGGGTCCAGAAGGATCCACCCCAGAGTTCTTAGGGAAGATTTGTAATTGCAGCCCTCTGATTGATTTACTTAACCATTCCCTTTCAACTAGGTTCAAGAGGATTGCAGAATGGCCAGTGTCCTACCAATCCCTAAGAAGAGAAGTAGAAAAGAAGCCAGAAATTACAGGCCAGTTAGTTTACCTTCTATAGTGGTAACGAATTAAAGCTCTCTTAAAGAAACAGATAATTTTCCATCTAAAACAACCTGTTTACTGAGGGCAGATGATGTCAGACCAATCTTACTCATTTCTTTGACAATGTCACTAAAGTGTTGGATGAAGGTGGTGCTGTGGATATTACCTATCTGGATTTTACAAGCCTTTGACATTTTACCACATAAAAAACTCATAGATAAGTTATTGAAGGTAGGACTCAATCCCTGGATAGTTCGGTGGATTTCTAACTGGCTAAAGTACAGTTTTCAGAGTGTTGGTATTAATGGCATGCAATCTGAACAAAGGCGAGTTACAAGTGGTGTACCACAAGGCTCTGTCATGGGCCCCATCCTTTTTAATATGTTTGTAAGTGACATAGGAGAAGGCTTGGAAGGAAAAATGTCCCTGTTTGCTGATAATACAGAGGTTAGTAATAGGGTGGATACTCCTGGAGTTATTTGCAACATGGAAAAATGATGTAGCTTTACTGGATAAATGGGCAAAACTCTTAACACTAGAGTTTATTGCCTCTAAATGTAAAGTGATGCACTTGGGTAGAAAGAATCCCTGTTCTGAGTCCTATATGGACAGTACTGTGTTAGCCAGGACATTGGAGGAGAGATTACTGAAAGCTGCAAGATGAGTAGACAGTGTAGCCAGGAATTAGAAAAAGCAAGCAGGATGTTCGACTGCATAGTTCAAGGTATCATCAGTAGGAAGAGGAAGGTTGTGATGCCGCTGTAATGAGCTTTAACCACATGGTGCAACTTTTATATGGATACTAGTGTCCCTTTAACCACAAGGTACACTTTATTTATGTGGGTACCAGCGTCCCTTCAACCACAAGGTCTAATTTTTATATGGATACAAGCGTCCCTTTAACCACAAGATGTAATTTGTTACTGTGGATACCATCATTAGTGCAAGTTGTAATTTTTTTTTGCTGTCAAAAGTCATAGAATAAATCAGGCTATAACTTTCAACAGATACAAATTTACAGATAGAAATTTATAGATATAAAGTTACACTTATACCTGCATCAATATCTCAAAAGCTTCACATGAATGCAGGAAAATTGGATTAGAAGTAAGTTTCGCATTACATTTGCTGAAAACATTGGCCGTGTTGCCTGAAATTGTATGTCATCTTTGCTTTTTTCCCAGGAAATGGTCATTATGGCTCCTCACTTACTGCACTCAGCACGGGAGAGTTCTGACATATATAACTGAAGAGACAGATGCGAATCCTCAGGGCAAAGACACTTAATACAAAATGTGCGTCCCTTGCATACTGATGTGAGCTGGCATTATTTGTTTCCCCTGATATAGCCATTACCAACAAGCCGCACAATATAGTCAACAAGGCTGTGTGTCTTAGAGGGAGCATACAAGAAAAAGTAACTGAAATGTTCAATGTGCATTTTGTACAGGATAACTAGGCACATTCATTAAAAGAAATGAAAACTGTACATATTAACCAATAAAACTTTTACACCTATGCTATAAATGGCTTGTTTTGTGCAGCATTTGCATTGATTTCTCCTGCTTTGGACTACAATTTATATACATTTGTGTCATTTTGTAATAAAAGGGTTGTTTTGGTTGAAAAAGTGCAAGGCGCGCACTTGTCTACAGAGCTGAAATTTTTAAGCAAAATTACCCTTACACACATGTTTTACTTTGGAGTGTTTGGCAACCCTACCATTGATAGTACCTATGTGTGTTTGCATGTGGCTTTGAGTCTGCTTTTTTATTCTTTCTTTTTTAGGGAAACTCTGTGCAATCTAATGATTCATCTAATTACTTCTAGAAAACTGTGCCTACGTCAACAAGCCTGGTATGCCTAGAAAGCTTGAGGTGTGTACTTCCAGAGAATATATAGTTTGTGGGGGTATTTCAAATGTAAACGGTTGCCTTTCTTGAAATACTGCAAGGGGCGCATAGCAGTTGTATTTTATCTAAAAATGTCCTAAAGCACTGTTTCAGGTTGGGGTAGTCTCCTGGGCAGGAAAGGGTGTCTACCGATACATATGTGGTACTGTTGTAACCGGAAGAAATGGAGCTTTTGCACACAATATTATTGAAAAACATGTTTTATTACAAAAACAAAAACATTACAATTTGTAAAAAAATAGTTTTTTAAAATATTTTTGCACATATTTCACCCAAATATATTGAGAATACACTAAAACGAGGCTGAACAAGCCCAGACTCAATATATACATTATATATTTCAGTAAAACATCCATGTTCTCCTAGAGAACAAAAGAAATGTAATTCTTCCTTTTCAGATCCGCTCTAGGAAGCAAAGCAAATATGCATCATCAAAAAAACATTTACATCAGCACTATGCAGATATTCCTCAACCCATTTCACATCATCTCAACTGTTTTAGAAAAAAATATTTAAGGATCCTTTAATCCCCTAAAACTGAAAAATTAGGTACACACTAGAAAAATGTTCTCAACTGCAACTGCAAAAACACATTTTCCACTTTGTGGTCATGCAGGCATGTTTACTGAGTGGATGTGTAGTTGCCTGGTGCAAATGCCTGCATTGAGAATACCACTGGCCACCGTTGGTCACATAGTCTGTTAGATTGGCATGTTAATATGGCCCAATGTGTAATTTTGCTCCATTGCCCCCCTCCCATCAGTGGTGCCTCTCTATTTGATAAGCCATGCAAGGTACAGTCCAAGCAATGGTAATAATGCTCCCTGCAAACTTGCCCCATGTGCCTTCCCCTCTTTTGCCTGCAGAGCACTGTAGATGTTGTGGCAGTTTTCCAAAGGTTGCCTCTTCTTTCATTTCACTGTTTTTTTAACAGCCACGCTCCAAATGTGGTCGCACAGCCACCCCTGTCCCTCAGCGCTCCGAGCATGAATGAGTGTGGCAAGCCACAGTCGTTTGTCTTGCCAGGCTTGCTCATACTCGAGCTTAGGCACTGGAGCTGCCATGCAACCACATTTGGAGTGTGGTCGTTTAAAAATGGAAAGGAAAGGAGGGGCAAAATTTGGACACCTTCTACAGCATCTACAGCACATGGTACAGGCTTCAGGTGAGTTCCCTTCTGGCTTATTTTTGTCATTGGGGGGTCATCATCATGCAAATTATTTGGTGAAGCCAATGTGACTTGCAGTGTGCATTGTGATGTGGCTTGCAACCTGGTGATGGGCCATTTTTACAGATGAGGTACATTATTTTTTCTAAGAGGTAAGGATGTTGTTTTTTTTAGTTTGGAAACAACAGCGCCCTAAGGGCTATGCAGAAATATATGCCAAATTCTTTAGCATACCCCATAGAGCGCTGTTAATTCCAAACATACCTTATTGAATATATGATATACTTCCCCTGTAAAAATGCAGCATCACCGGTACAGGTGATTTTTGGTGGAAAAAGTAGGACAAACTTATTTTTTTGCACTCTTTTGTGTGTTAATGCTAAAAACCTCACTAGGATGCAGGTTGCAATTCACATTGCAATGCCCGCTGAAAGTCACACTGGATTCACCAAATAATTAGCATGTCCCTCATTGCCTTGACTGTCCCATTAACTTTCATGGCTTCCCAAACTGAGAGGCACCACTGATGGAAGAGGCAGTGGGGAAAAATTACATATTGGGTCCATATTACCATACCAATCTAACAGCCCATGTGACCATCAGTGAATGTATTAATTGCTCAGGGTTACACTACGGGGGTTATTTAAGAACAGATAGCGCCAGGTAGTGCCTCGTAGCAGAAGGCAGCGTCTGGGGCACTGTATGCAAAACCACATTTAAGAAAGCGAATCTGGTGAGTGCCTCTAACAGCGCCATGTAGCATCACATGTATTAATCCAGGCAGTTCAGTGTATAGCGCCGGCGCACTAGGCTCAGGAGCACCATGTAGTACCTGATGCTCTGTAGCACTATCCCATACATTTCAATGGGGCTTCATTAGTTGTGTATAAATAGCGTGTTTGGCAATTTATTTATTTATTTATTTTTTCTCAATCATTGTGTGACCTCTCCAGACTGCAAACAAACACTTTTATACATTGTTTGTACTTTTTATATTTTTATGCAGAATTGTATTTACAGGTCTGGCACTAAAGTGTTATTGTCCCAGTGTTAAAACTAGGAAAAGTGTCATTCCATGTGTTTTTGCTTTGTTACTGGTGGATATGTGTTCAAAAACAGACTTTGATCACACAGCATTGACGCTGTGTGTGTGTGTAGCGTTTTGTTAAATATGGTGTGGAGCGCCAAGTGGCGGACGCACTGAGCTGGCGCTACATCTCGCTAGCTGCAGCGCTATACTGTTGTTACAGTACCCAACACACATCACATTTATCAGTGCCGGCCAGGTTACCAGAGCGACCGAGACACTCTGTTACAGCGCCCGATACCCGTTTACAGCATCTACTAGTGGTCTCTCTAAGAGCCTCTATACAGACGCTCATCTGGCAATACCTGCCGTTAGGTTTTGATCAACCTATCCACCTTGCACTCAATCTACAGTGTCTTTGTTTAATTCTATTTCAATGCCACTAATTTTATCATCAAATCCCATCCAATGTTTTCAATATAAAACAGATAAAGATTTCTTTATTTGATGCATGAAATTACTGAATGAGAAAAAAACCTGTTGTGCTTAGCCACACTTAGGCACAGATTATGTGTTTCCAGTCCCCAAGTGTTTTCTCATCAAAGTAGTAAGTCCCATTTAAAGACGTTAATTTACAGTTTATCTCACAGAACTATCTTACCAGCTCTAGGTCCACTTGCGGGGAGAAACTTATGCATGGTGAGTGAGTGGGGAATCTCCAGGGACTGACTGAGCAATTACAACGTCATTGCAGTAGCTGCAGAGATTATGAGAATTCTTAAATGCTAATTTTGTTTAAATATATCATGTTGAGTCAAAGCTGTATCCATAAATGTTCAGTCTACAACATTCTTTGCTATTAGAAATAATCACATACATATGCTGTACTGATGACAGCTGTACTAACAGAAGTGGGACACAGAAAGGTTTGGAAAGTTATGGTCATTATTCCCTATGAGACACCCCTAGCCTCATTTTAAATGAGGAGATACCTACCACCCCCTTCAATCATTTGAAGGAACCAAGATTATATATATAAATGGTAATTTAAAAGATAAACGTACAATGTATATAATATCCTAAGAACAGAAATGTGGGTTCTTTAGAAATTAAACATAGAATACCACATGTTATCTATTATGCCCAGAAGACCTGATCCACAATAAAAAGAGTAATAAAAAATCAAAGCAGAAATACAATATTTGCCACACTTACCAAAATGGATAAAAATAATAAGCTACTGTATTTATTAGATACACATGGACACTGGTGTACAAAAACAGATTTCTCCTAGTGGCTAGGACTTCTCTAAACAATGGCCTTAATTCATCAAGAGTTAAAAAATTTCCAGATAGGAAGACAATGAAAGTCAATGTCAATTTTTAACTCCTGAGAAAAGTAGTGAACTTTTTACTCCTTTTTACACTGTAGTAAGAAGTGCAATCAACTTGATTGGTGATTCATCAACAGTGAAATTCTCAGGCTTTTTTCTCATGAAACTCTTTCATTAAACTATTTCTCATTTCAAGGCCAATGTCTGAGAAAGACCAACAGAAGCATGTGTGGCTTTTGCTAAATTTTATCTGACCAAGAACTAAGGTAACATCAAATAAAAATGCTTTTCGAATCTCCAACACAATGGCCTTGATTTACTAGGCTTTTCTCTCATGAACTGATGTTTTTACTACCATGATTTTTTTTTCAACTCTGAATCAAGGCCAATGTGTTTGATCATTCAATACCCATATCAACTACATATATTGTGTACTGTTTCTAAAAGTTTGCTTAGTTTTGTGTCAACATGACCCCCTTTTCTGTGCCACTGGCTGATCAGTACAATTATAATGAACAAATGCACATAAATAGAAGCCAAGTGTCAAGGATGCATCGATCCATCTAAATAATCCAACCAAAAAGTTGGTACAATATCCACTGACACTTGCCCAAGGTTCAATTTTTAATTTATTCGGTGGGTAAATAAAGGTATTTGATGTTTTGGGGACACACTGACTCTTGTTATTAGAGTGGGAGTCCTAACACCCTCTGCCCTCTGGGTTACAACAAAAAAACCCTTACCTCACTCGAATCCCGCATTGTATTCCCAAACTTGTACGGCTACCCCACAGACAGTGCACAAGTGTCATGCCCTGCTGTGTGTGCGCTCCCATCTACCTATTCACTTGAATGGGTGGGTGGGAGTGCACACAAAGTGGGGAAAACCCCAAGATGGTGGCACCCAGGGTGCGGAGTGCCAGGAGAAATGTGCTGGACCGTAAGCGAGGTAAGGTTTTTTTTTTTGCTTGTTTTTTTTTTTTTATAACCCCCACCCTGCCTCAATGCCAGGGAGGGTGGCAGGGCAAGGGGGTTACCAGACCCAGGACTTCCACCATGGAATGAATTCAAAGGCCTTGATTCAATAAAGGTAGAAAAAAATTCTCATGGTAGTAAAAGATTCAATTCATGAGAAAAAAGCCTGAGAATTTCACTGTTGTTGAATCACCAGCTAAGAAAACAATGAAAGTCAATGGCACTTTTTTACTCCTAAGAAAAGTAGAGAACTGTTTACTCCTTTCTACACTGTAGTAAACGTTGCCATTGACTTTCAATGTCTTTTTATCTAGTGATTCAGTAACATGCCTTTTCTCAGGCTTTTTTCTCATGAATTGAATTTTTTACTACCATGAGAATTTTTTCTACCTTTATTGAATCGAGGCCAACATCTTGACCTTTGATTAATAGGCCCAGCGTGTCACCAAAATATTTACACTTTTGTTCCTCTACTTTAACCATGCCTTAATAAATCCTTTTATTTATACTCAGCAGAACAGAAATGTGGAAATTCCCATTCATAGTTTATGATTTGAAAATAAAAAGAGACATATGGTCGTTTCTTAAATTTACTCATGGCCATATGCTTGACATAACGTTTATGCAAAAATAGTACCAACAAAATGGCAAACAATGTCTAGATAAAAAGTAGCTCCAGGCAAACCATACGATACATCATTGGAGCAAAGGTATCGAGCAGGCATTAGAGCTGGCGCAAATAAGCAGCATTTGAATTAAGCAATATTGTACATAGAGGGAGAAGAGTTTAGTGAAATGATAATTGGGCTGGGAATTTTACAACTCACACTCATGCCTCTCTCCTCGTGCTGTGCAAAGTAACAAGCAGAATGATTCACACTCTTACATTGTAAAAGCCGATCAGCTATCTGCTAGGTGTTAAAATCTAAACAGCCAGGCCTGAAGCACTTCAACAGAAGCAGTACCCTGCTGTGATACATTGTATAGCAGTATAAGACCTGCATTTGCAATGTATTATGCTTACAGCTGACTAGGATGTGTGAGTCATCTCTTAATTGCACCGGTGAGATGGAAAGATCACTCACAGAATGATTCAGCTGATGATGATGTAGCTGTACCTACTGTAGATGAAACTGACTTGATAGGTCTTGGCAACAGCTTTAATTTTGCTTGTCTTTTTTCATTCCTAAATCTGTCCTACAGACCATGAATCTTATTGGTGTCTAAATAAAAATCCCACAGTAGCAAAGTCATACAGTTCACACAATTTACCATAGTCCCGGTTGGACTAAAAGATATTAAGTTACTTAAGTTACTTAACGTGTAATTATAGGATAGTGAGTAACTTAAAGGGCAATTCCACTTTTGAAAGGATCTTTAAAAGTTTCCATTATTGTGTACAAAAAATGATGCCCTCAAGGTACATAACGTATCTGTGAACTGCGTTCACTTTAGCAACACAGACCCATAGGGATATAAGAAACAGCAAGCTTTCTAAGCATTCGTGGTTCTCAAGGTACTATAGCCAGTATCTGTTTGCTAAAAGCCATCTACAAATATGTAGGTGTTACAGCATTTATATTGTTATCATGATCTTCAGCTTCTCTTTTAAAATGATGTGGTATAGTAATACCTGTCTACCAAAGTGTATATGATGTGGAACATTGTGGGAAGATGGTGTGAGTTAGAGACTTAACCCTTTAAGTGCCAGCCTTCCTAGAATTTTTGACACCCTTTGTTGCCAGACCACGTTTCACTATTTGGCGCTACATATGTTCGACCTTGATTTTTGAAGGGATTTCCAGGGATTTTCCAGGAAAATTATATATTGTTTTTTTCAGCAGAGTTGGAAATTCAACATGCAATGTCTTGTTTGGCCTTTTCTTAGTGTATTCTCAATACTTTTGGGTAAAATATGAGCAAGAATAAAAGGAAGAAGAAACCATTATGGTTTACTAGGAAAGTCAGCACTATCATAAAAGATAAGAAGTCTGCCTATAAGAAGTATAAAGTAAGTGGAAGGGTAGGGGTCAGGGGTGTGCACGTCGGCAGCCAATCGCGGGACTCCTTTCCCGAAGTTGAAGGTAAGGAGATTGGGCATTCTGGAGGAGATATGTTCGAGGGGCTCCAGCATTCTGGATGCCCCTCCAAGCTTGTTCTTATTCGCTGTCTGCGGGATCAATACCTGTTAAAGAAAAAATGTGTGTTGGTCCGGTTTCACTTACTGATTCCCAGATGTAAAAGCATGACGACCTCAAAGAAGGACCTAAAAACACCAAATCCTTCTAAATCCCCCATACACAGTGGCAACTGAGAGATTATTGCAAATCATTATGTGATGGAAGAAGAGAAAGCACTTTTCTCTCCATATAGAAGGAAAACAGCTATGTCACCTTGACAGGCGCTTGAATGCCTGATAACATTATTTGGACTTTCATTGTTAAAATTGGTCCTTTAATCTGCCAATGACCATGCTAGAGGTCCAAATCAAAGATGAAGACATTTTTCTTGTAAAAGATTTTCATATCAAAAAAGAGACTGACGCTCGCGGAATATCTCTTTGGTGCTCAAAAAATAATTTCTTTTTGGTATTAAAATAAACTTTTAAGGACATTTAAGTTTCGAAAATAAATGTTCTCTAACCACATTTAAACTGTATTATCTACAACACCACTGTCTCCCAGCTTCCATTTATTTTTTTCCCTTCCACTGATTTCGCACTCTTTCATATTTCAATAATATGCACATAAAATGTCTGATGGACTGCAGAATGATTTTTAGTTTTCCTGTTGGCTGCCTAGGAAAAAAAAGTGACATAAATCAAATGGCAAACAACTGCCACTTTACGGCTAAATGCTATTATAAGTAACTGTTTGTATGTTTTTATCATTTATTTTCCACCTGTCAGCCACTGATAAAGATTCAGTCTCTAAAATCACTGTAATTTCCTCCATGCTGTCATAAAAAAAGATTTAATATGATGATAAAACGCAGGAAAAAAAAACATTGTCTGTTTTAAGTACTATACTGCGACACAACAGTTTTGGGAGCCTGTTTTTGGGGGCTGTCTAAGCTAAGTATTAAACCATATTTACATTGCTGACAACACTGAATTTAAGGACATATGCAGACATAACCACAACAGCATACAGCAAAACAGACTTACCATCCCCCATAATTCATGGGTCCCTAATGGCAAAACATACCAGCTCAGAAAATTGCATATAGATGTAAATCTCTTAAAGTGGTCCCACATTCATTTCCTACATAATGCATTGTGTCGGGGAGGCCGATTCATTAACAGCGGCAGGTAGCGACAGTTGAGCGACTGTAGCGGCATTTTCAGAGCGCCCGTTAGTAGTCGCTGTGCTTGGCCGTTGTTCGGTAGTTGACAGGTTCCGCGCTGTATGGGAGCGCATTATAGCGACTGGCCATAGCGACCGGCTCCCACCATATTCATTAACAAATCACGCTCCAAAAATTCTCGCGCTGTAAAATGCATGTTTAAACCCCAGAGCGCTGGAGGCGATGGGTTAAAAGTAGTTTTTTAACCCCCAAACAACCATATTTTTGGAAACCAAAAAAAACAAGTTTTTTAAAATAATTTTGTAATATGAATACATTAATATCAGACCTGTAATATCAATTCTGTACATTTTTTTTTTATTTTTTTTTACCTTAAAAAAATTATTTTAAATGGCAGATGTGGTCACAGAATTTTTCACATTAAAAAAAAAAAAATAATTACAATTAATTATGAATATTTAAAGATTGTTCCATTGAAATGCATTGGAGAGCGCCAGGTAGCGAGAGGTCATACCTGTCGCTGTTCAAGGTCGGACGCTGGCGCTGTGGGCTGAGGCTGGAATAATGATGAATGAGTCGCTATATGGCGCTATCTCAGTCGCTAAGCAGGATCGGCTTGATAAATGTGTGATTGTGGTGGGGAGCCGGCGTTCTCGTGGCGATGCCCGTCATTACCGGTCGCTCACCAGTCGCTACCTGTCGCTATCCCTTGTTAAATAAGGGCCTAAGATCCAGATTGCTGGTGCCTCACTCGCACATAGACCCCCACCAGCGCCTGCAATCCCTCCTTCAACTTTAAACCCCCAGATGTGACCCCCCTATCACATGGGCCAGGGTTGCCTTTCTTTCCCAGCAGCCGAGCCAGGTCAACTGGTCCAGGACAACCCACATGACCACCAGCAGCATTGGGGGATCGAAGTTCAATTTAAAAAAATGTATTCGGGCAGCACCCGGCACATTATGTAAATCTGGGAATCTCAGGGAGCACCTTTGCCTGGGCCTGAATACTCATTCCTGCAGAGGCTCTCTGTGTCCCTGGCTGAGAAACAGGGTGAAAATATGTGGGACTTAGGGTCCTCTAAAGTACAAAAATGGACAATAATGTACATCAAAGAAAGACTGCAATTAGTTCAAATGATTCCAGAGTAGGCAGCATTATTGATATGGCCACCCTTAGTCTCATGGCTAGATATATTGTGAGATGTGTGTTTACAATGTGTTTTGTACCACTGTCACAAGATAGTTGCCAGGGGTTGATTCAGCACCAGCTGCAAAAAGTGCACTTCAGCTATTTTGGTAACAATTGTGCTGTTCATTTTCATTGTCTATCTTAGGGGTGATTCAGCAGCACTATGATTCTATAACACGTTTTCACCTGAGGTGCACTTTTTACTCCAAAGTGTACTTTTCATACTTGGTGCTGAATTGACCCCCCAGTCTTCCTTATTGGGAGTCTATGGAAGGCCAGCATGTGATTGGCATGTAAAAAAAGACTTTCAGGTATTTTGGTCTCTCTAACCAATGTCAAGCTAAGCTAATGGAGCATATGCAGGAGCAGATGCCAGAGGAGTAGTGAATACAGCGGTAAAAAAAAATGTTTTTATTCCACAAGTGAGCAGTGAGTTGTTAATGCCTTGTACCTTTTACCTGCATCTCTTCTGGTGGGGGTGCAAAGTTTGGGGTTACCCCCAGTAAAACAAGCCCAACGACAGATATAGGGACCACTAATCAGCAAAAATAGATGGTGCTTGACATGTGATGTCTGCCCTTTTTAAGCTTGTTTTTTAGGTGCACAAGCAATGAAAGGATATTAGGAGGATCCTCTATGACTTCCTTGGTCCCGTTGGGAGCGCTGAAAAATGGGGCGGCTGTGTGATAACTTGGAGCGTGGTCATGGAGAAGTGGAAAGAAAGGTAGGGGCAAAGTTCTTAAACATGCAGAACTCTGCAGGAAATGGAGGAGAGGGTACATGGGCCAGGCTACAGTTGAGCCATTGCCTGTCCCTAAGTCTATATCTAAAAAGAGCTTGAGCAGAGGGGTGATAATAAGAATATTAAAATCTCACAATCAACTACCCTTCCCTCCCCCCCCCTTTTCAATACAATGAGGTGTCATCAAATTCTCAATTCTTTGTTAGCAGGAACAATTCATTTTGTTTAGTTTTTTCCCAAAACGTAACTAGTCCTTCCTTAGCACCATAAATCAATCGTCTCTGCTCTAGTGTTGGACAGATGCGCTCCCTAATGATCAATTGATCAACTAATGAATCAACTAGGAGAGCGTTGCAAAACAGAAAGTAAGAAATGAAAAATTTTAAGGGGGAAATCTGATATTTCATAAAAATATTTTTAAAAAGTTGCCTATAATAGGAGCTTAATGACAGCTTTAATATTAATATACAAGCAGCCACCAGGTGGAGTACTAGCCAAAACAGCAAAACAGGCAAGAAAATGAGCTATACGGGAGAGCTGGAGGATTTTTTTTTAATGCATTATTTATATTTCACTACAGTTGTCATTTAAATCTAAATTATATTTTCATAATAAGTTCACTTTAAAAATTAAATCTCCAGATTTAAATATCAAATTGATTGATATTTAGCTAAATGGAGGATGCATTCATATCATAAATAATACATTATGGCATTTTATAGACAGTATGACATCAAAAAGTTTTAGCTTCTGTTATTAATGTCTCCTTTCTCTCAAGTTTTAAGGGCCATTGTAATGCTCGAGGCCTGAGGATATTACTAAACACAGTTTATATATAATAATCGCTAGAGATTCATCCCTGCTGTTTATTGCAACCATCTGGAATCAGTTAGACATAGGTGCTGTGGGCTAATTAAAAGGTACTGAAAGTGAAATAAGATGCTGCTCTCACTGTACTAGCTAAAGAGCAGTAAGTGCAGAGCATCTGCTCTAGCTGTAGCAATAGAGTCAGCAACTCCAACAACAACTGTACACTAGTTCTGGAATGGTGAGCAATGTCATCACAGCAGTTCTACAAAGTCCAAAACACTGTTCCCCGGAGAAAAAACTCTCATCCTCTTTACATAGAACAAACGGCTTAGAAGATTTCTAGGGTGCAAGCGTGTAAATCGAATGCTTTCAACGAGGAAATCCAAGCATTTTATCCCCTTTCCACCACTATTCTCCAACTGTGCTAAGCTCAATTGGGGGGCTGCACAGAAGCTAAATCTGGGAGCTTGAGTTACAGGTCAGGTGTCAGGTGTGACTGCAGGGATTGGATGACTGACCTGTCACTTAAAACGGACCAACAGTCAAAAATGACTTAAACCAGACCAACACAACAAGCAGTGCTCATATGCCCCCTCCCCAGAGCAATTTAGATTGCTGCCCAGAAAAATTCATTTACCTTTTTCTAAATCCGGCTATAGTAAATTTTAGAATCAAAATGGCGGCTCATGCCACCTGTAAATAGGAAGTGCTGCCGGGCTTCCTATTACTGTGCATTGTCAGTTATGCCAGTTGAATCCAGACAGCAGCATGGCTGAGATGCTGGGAGAGGAAGCTAAGAAATGGCCGCTACCTTTCTTTTCCAACTGTGCCACGCTGTTGGTCCAATTTAAGTCCGGCTCAAGTCATGGCTGCTGTGCAGATTTCGCCAACCTCATTGGATGAGGTTTGTGTTGAGTTTTTTTTATTGCCTGAATTGGAATTGTGAATGAAAGGTTGAAGGTTAACTAAAAATGAAATGGACTTCTTCTTTAATAATTAAAAGAAAAACTTGTCATACATGGGTATTACAAATTTTAATACTCCTTATCCATTGGTCTATAGGGGTGGTGGGAGTAATCCTGCCATTAGGAAATTGCAGGCCCTATACAGCTAAATAGTTTTATTCCATTTACTTATTTCAGTTATTTCATGATAACAATGGGTCTTCTAAAATCTAAATGACCCAGCTGCCCTAAACCATTCAAGGATTTAAAGATATTACCATAAAAATGACTAGATGTCCATCCCACACCCTACCACTGGTATATTCTGAATAGGATGCAATGAAGCTCTAAAAATGAAGCCCACAATCGAGCAGAACTCTCCTGCTGGGCCCGCACACCTGCATCAGCAACTGTATATAGTTCTGCACAATTTGGGGTTTTACTGTTAGTGTGACAAACAGGGATCAATTTAAACTGGAAACCAAGAGTCCAAAATGTGGTTCAGGGAGCAGTGCTGCTTCTTGTAGGTTGCATTATAAGCTGTTTTGTATGAAAAGACCTCAGATCTAGGGGCGTACAACCATAGAGGCTGTGCAGGCACAGGCCTGTGGAACAGGGGGGCTGGCGCAAGCCACCTACCATACCTCTACAGAATGTACACCCAGCTCCAGTGCATGTACTTACCTGGCCATTCATGCTGCCCCTGTCCATCTGCCTCCGTGCACACACCGCACACCTTGCTCGCCATCGTGAGCGTGCCACTGCCTCCCACACCACCCTCTGCAATGCTCAGCTCTCCGCAGCATCTTTTTGTGCACACCTCCAATTGCATCCTACAGCATCGAGGGGCCAGTGAGTGTTCCCGGGAGTGAATTGGTGCTGCTGATAGGGGGTCCCATCCGGGAAATGTACACCACTGGTCAGATCATACATCTGTGTGTAGAAGAGGAGTCTCTTACTCCAAAATGTAGTTGTGTAACTAGATATGGTAGAACTGCAAGCTTAAATATGGCTTAATACCCTTTTGGGATTACACATGCTAGCTGTCAGATAACCTCCCTAACTTTTACCTCTGCCTTTACACTCACAATAACTGGTATTGTGGAACTATGTACTGATTATTTAAAGATCTTTGAGGGAAAACTGATCTTAAAGTTGGGGGGCAAAACTACAGAAACCCTGAATATAACTTTACGGAGATTGGGGCTTTTAATCAATGATAGTTTGGTACAACATGGGCAGCCGAGGCAACAGCAGTATAAAGGCAGCAAGGAGTTCACCTGAAGCCTGACCCATGTGCCTCTCCAATATTTCCTGCAGTGTGCTTTAGTTGCAGTAGCAAATCTAAAAAATTTGCCCCTCCTTTCCATTTTTTTCTATTTTTTTGTGACTATGCTCAAAATGTGGTTTGTTCGACCGCCCCATCCTTCAGTGCTACCATTGTGAGCAAACCTGGCATGCGACATAGGAGTACTCATGGTGGAAGCACTTATGCGTTTTAACTAAAGGGGTGTCATAAAATTAAGATATCCCTCTGGTGGGGGCTTTTCTGAATTAAATTCTGCTTCAATTAGGATATAGATAAGTTTTAGTGATGGGATGTGATTAAGAATTAAGATTAAAGGTTGCTTTTGGGTATACTCGCTATCTTTGTTTCATTTTTTTTTTGCAAAATCATCTCTATGTGTGCAAACTAAAAGGCATCACTTGAAAATAACTTTCAAAGACTTGCTAGCAACATGATTTAAATATCACAGCCCCTCACAGCTGTAGGGAAATAAAGCTCTTCGTGTTGCAACATCAAATTAGTTTCCTCTTTTATCCTGAATACTGATGAACCTGTCCACTTTCCTTCCGAGTGTAATATAAATTTGATTAATTTCAACCACAACATGCCAAAACCAGAAACGATTCTGGTATGAAAAAGCGTATAATGTTATGTATGTCTCTAGTCATCTTATAGAATTAATTATCTCTAAGGAAATAACCAGTATGCTGACCTCATTGTAGAAGCAGATATAACTCACAAACACCATGTACAACATTGTAATGTGTTGACAAACGAGTAAAAAGAAATTTATCGAACCGCTCAACAGCTTGTGCTAAATTACTTTTTTTTGTCAGAGATGATATTTATACTCGCTCGTCTATTGAAGCATTACGCATCATTGTTAGATCATCTTTCTTCTGTTAAATTGCCAAAACTTTTACTGAACTAAACTGCTTAGGCCCTTATTTATGAAGGAATAGCGACAGGTAGCGACTGGTGAGCGACCGGTAATGACGGGCACCGCCACGAGAACGCCGGCTCCCCACCACAATCACACATTTATCAAGCCAATTCTGCTTAGCGACTGAGATAGCGCCAGATAGCCACTCATTCATCATTATTCCAGCCTCAGCCCACAGCGCCAGCGTCCGACCTTGAACAGCGACAGGTATGACCTCTCGCTACCTGGCGCTCTCCAATGCATTTCAATGGAACAATCTTTAAATATTCATAATTAATTGTTATTAATGTTTTTTTTTTTTTTTTTTTTTTTTTTTAATGTGAAAAATTCTGTGACCACTTCTGCCATGTTAGATAATTTTTTTAAGGTAAAAAAAAAAAAAAATTGTGCAGAATTGATATTACAGGTCTGATATTATTGTATTCATATTACTAAATTATTTAAAAATTTTTTTTTTTGGTTTCCAAAAATATGGTGGTTTGGGGGTTAAAAAACTACTTTTAACACATCGCCGCCAGCGCTCTGGGGTTTAAACATGCATTTCACAGCGCCTGAATTTTTTGAGCGTGATTTTTTGATGAATATGGTGGGAGCCGGTCGCTCTGACCAGTCGCTATCATGCGC
The DNA here is from genome assembly GCA_027917425.1 of Gastrophryne carolinensis. Taxonomy (NCBI): domain Eukaryota; kingdom Metazoa; phylum Chordata; class Amphibia; order Anura; family Microhylidae; genus Gastrophryne; species Gastrophryne carolinensis. Next base: position 224,389,491 of record CM051234.1, read on the forward strand.
ACCCATACATCGCGGAACCTGTCAAATAGCGACTCGTCACCCCGTATTCAACATTACTGCACACCGACTCAGTCGCTATCAACAACCGAACAATGGCCAAGCACAGCGACTACTAGCGGGCGCTCTGAAAATGCCGCTACAGTCGCTCAACTGTCGCTACCTGCCGCTATTAATGAATCGGCCTCTTAGTTTAAACATGGTGTGTGCTGCTCATCTAAAGAGGACAGCCAACCAGTGATCTGTTTGTTACAACGTTAAGAGGGGAGCCCAAAGCGCAACTGGGGCTGTAGGAAATAAAAGAAACTCCCCTTCTCTCAGTTATCCACTATTGTTCAGGCTAGAATGGGACACTTTGTGTTATGTCTCTAGCTTCAAGGTAGCTTTGCAGGCCTTGAGCAGCATGCCAAGCACCTAATCCCTTCAAGAGTTCCAGCGATCAGGTAAATATATTTTCATGTTGGTGATTATCTTTTTTATGTTTATGTTTGTTCGGATAGAGGGGTGGGGAATATTAACGGTTGGAGGTCATCTATAAACTTCGGGTAGTGGTTTATTTGTACTTTTCCAGGTAAACACAATATTGCTTTTATATTGAATAAATCGCATCTGTGTACATAAAGGACAGGTTCAGTGCTTTCAAACTTACTGATTCTGGGCTTACCTATTATTTTTATTCTATTATTGGGCCTGTTTATATTCTGGACACAAAGTAGAGCCAGAATGCCCCTATCCCGTCTCTATCAGAGCGTGTCATTCACTGTGTACAGCGGTGGTCAAGCACAGCCTTGCCAGAGGCAGGTATAAAAGAATTAGTAGGTTGTAAAACATGGAGCCAGGAACAAATCGGGTCTTTTTTTTGTCTGCAGATGCCCTAAATGTGAAGCAGTATGTCTCTTGTTGGAAGAGCTGCCACAGCCCCATGTCTATGCAGCTATTTTCTGCTGTAGAATGGAGCTCCACTAGGAAAAGTTGAGTATCCCTCTACTGCCCTATAATATAAGGCTCACAAATGGTGAGAGGTGTTGGGATGATTGGTTAGTTTAGTGTCTCTGTTGACCAGGACCCTCCCTGGCACAGAGTTGCAATGCGGGGTTTTGGTAGGCTTTAACAAAATCCAGGTTTTGTTCTGTTCCCTGGGGCATCCTGAATTTGGATGCCTCGCTGTGTGAAATTCCCCAGATTGTTGCTATTATCTCATCTCTTTCTTGTTCCAATGGCGCATGCGCAAGCTCTTGTCCAATTAGAGCTGCCTGCCATGACTATGCCATTTGGCAATATGCTCTCATTGACTAAAATGGGGAGCACACCCTGCTACCCCCCTGCATCTCTGGCAGCATGCGTACTCCCACCCCAGCCTATCTCAATGGCTGGGGAGGGAGTATGCTGGGGATGTGGCAGCATATGCTCCCCATTGATAACAAAGAAAGCCATTTGCTGAATGACATAATCATGGCAGACAGCTCTCATTGGACGAGAGCCGCGCATGCTCCATTGGGGTAGGGAAAGGTGAGTGTTTATGGGCATCCCGGGGAGATTCACACAGCGGGGCATCCTAATTCCCGGAAGCCCCAGGGGCCAGCTTGGTGGGTGTTGTTCCAGTTTAAGAGATGTGATGTTTAAATGGTGGTAAACCAATGCACAAATATAAGTCCCAATATCTATAGAGGGCTCTGATTCATATTGTGCTTCTCCTTTAGCGGATAATTGAAGTAAATATTTTCACTTTCTTATAGATATACAACTTGTGAACCATTTATCGCAGATGTATTAGTTTCTGGGCCATTAAAACAATAAATGTCAGTTTATAAGGGAACACTGAAAAATGAGATATTGCAACAATTAACTTACAAGAGTATTATCCTGACATGCTTCATTCTGACATTAAAGCAGCTACTTAAACCATTTTTAGGCAATGACTTCTTAGGTTTTAATGGGTTTTTAAAGTGTATTCTGTAAATTCAAGGCCATTAAGAAAGCCGCAGTGTACTGCTAGGTGAATAAAATGGCACATAATAAATAGGAGGTTGCTTTATTTTTATTTACTGGGCCAGCACAATACTTTTAGGATTAAAAAACAAAGCCACAATTATGGAAATATAAAAATAATTAAAAATATACACAGATTGACCCAAAAGACACTCCACAACTTGTGCTGGACCCAATATTAAAAACAATCTTTACTGCTCAAAAAAACAGACAACAATGAACGCCAAGACAATGAACATGATATTAAAAAAACATAAGTACCAGTGTACTTGGAAATTGGGTTGTTATACTTTTGAAGGGATAGAGACAAAAAAAAGCTCAATTTTCACCCCCACTACTTTGGCCCTTATTTAACAAGGGATAGCGCCAGGTAGCGAATGGTGAGCGAACAGTAATGACGGTCACCGCCACGAGAACGCCGGCTCCCCTCCGCAATCACACATTTATCAAGCCGATCCTGCTTAGCGACTGACAGAGCGCCAGATAGCGAATCATTCATCATTATTCCAGCCTCAGCCCACAGCGCCAGCGAGCGACCTTGAACAGCGACAGGTATGACCTCTCGCTACCTGGCGCTCTCCAATGCATTTCAATGGAGCAATCTTTAAATATTCTTAATTAATTGCTATTAATGTTTTTTTTTTTTTTTGAAATGGCAAAAATTCTGTGACCACTTCTGCAATGCTCGATATTTTTTTTAAGGTAAAAAAAAAAAAAAAAAAAATTTGTGCAGAATTGATATTACAGGTCTGATATTAATGTATTCATATTACAAAATGTTTGTAAAAACATGTTTTTTTTTTTTCCAAAAATATGTTTGTTTGGGGGTTATAAAACTACTTTTAACCCATCGCCGCCAGCGCTCTGGGGTTTAAACAAGCATTTCACAGCGCGAGAATTTTTTGAGTGTGAGTTGTTAATGAATATGCTGGGAGCCGTTCGCTATGGCCATTCACTGTCATGCGCTCCCATACAGCGAGGAACCTGTCAAACAGCGACTCCTAACCCCGTATTCAACATTACCGCACACCGACTGAGTCGCTGTCAACAGCCGAACAACGGCCAAGCACAGCGAATACTAGCGTGCGGTGTGAAAATAACGCTACTGGCGCTCATCTGTCGCTACCTGGCGCTATTAATGAATCGGCCTCCCCGTCTGGTGTGATGGTACAGATAAATTCTCCCTCAGGTTGTCACATCATTGACTAAAGAAATACACAAAAAGCTATGGAGGTATGACAGTGGAAAGGGGTGATTTTGGACGTATCTTGAAGGAATGGGGGAGTGGAGTGAAGGACTTTTTTTCAATGTTTGAAAAAAAATGATACTTAACTCATTCTGTTCATTTAATTGCATATTTTCTTGCAAAAAAATAAACCGTAAAAAAAAAAAAAAATCTTATTTTGAAGTGTAAACAATGTATATTTTCATGCCTATATCAAACATTTATGTTCCATTCTCATCAATGCGTGTGTCAAAACAAAAGGGTTTTACACAAAAGTGTAATATCTACTGAGAAATAAATCATTGTAAGCAATTTTATTTCAAGTTACAAAAGCTAAATTAATCAGCCCAGGGCTACAAAAAGAATGTAGTCATCACTGATTCATGAGGATTTGATAAAAGCAGCCTTAAGATAATAAGCCATTTTACATTTTCTAGTGTAAGCCATATCTGGACATTAGACATGACATTTCAAAGGCAAGCTATAACATTAACACAATCACCACGACACATACTGTCAAGTAGTGAACATATGTTTTGCATGATAAATGAAATAATCACACACCATGAAACAAGGCACAGTTAACTGAAATGATTTGCTTCTAGTAACAGATCCCACACAGCTTTCTTATGATATTTAGCTCGGTTGTATTTTTAGCTGCTTTATCATCATCTATAACAGGGGTACACAAACACTTTTTGTAAAGGTCCATATACAGGCATCTGGTGAGAGGTGAAGGTCTGGGCGGGGGCTGGATAGTTAGAAATCAGCGCACTGGAGGGGGGAGGACTATATATTCCACAGGCAAAACTAAAAAAGGCTGGGATGGATGGGGCAGAGCTTAGGGGATAGGGATTGATGGGGCAAAGCTGGGGGGCCAGAAATGAATAAGGCAGAGATGGCAGGACAGGGATGGATGGGGCAGAGCTTAGGGGATAGGGATGGATGGGGCAGAGATGGCAGGACAGGGATGGATGGGGCAGAGATAGCAGGACATGGATGGATGGGGCATAGATGGCAGGACAGGTATGGATGGGGCATAGATGGCAGGACAGGGATGGATGGGGCATAGATGGCAGGACAGGGATGGATGGGGCATAGATGGCAGGACAGGGATGGATGGGGCATAGATGGCAGGACAGGGATGGCAGGGGCAGAGATGGCAGGACAGGGATGGATGGGGCAGAGATAGCAGGACAGGGATGGATGGGGCATAGATGGCAGGACAGGGATGGATGGGGCAGAGATAGCAGGACAGGGATGGATGGGGCAGAGATGGCAGGACAGGGATGGATGGGGCAGAGATGGCAGGACAGGGATGGATGGGGCAGAGATGGCAGGACAGGGATGGATGGGGCAGAGATGGCAGGACAGGGATGGATGGGGCAGAGATAGCAGGACATGGATGGATGGGGCATAGATGGCAGGACAGGTATGGATGGGGCATAGATGGCAGGACAGGGATGGATGGGGCATAGATGGCAGGACAGGGATGGATGGGGCATAGATGGCAGGACAGGGATGGATGGGGCATAGATGGCAGGACAGGGATGGCAGGGGCAGAGATGGCAGGACAGGGATGGATGGGGCAGAGATGGCAGGACAGGGATGGATGGGGCATAGATGGCAGGACAGGGATGGAAGGGCAGAGATAGCAGGACAGGGATGGATGGGGCATAGATGGCAGGACAGGGATGGATGGGGCATAGATGGCAGGACAGGGATGGATGGGGCATAGATGGCAGGACAGGGATGGATGGGGCATAGATGGCAGGACAGGGATGGCTGGGGCAGAGATAGCAGGACAGGGATGGATGGGGCATAGATGGCAGGACAGGGATGGATGGGGCATAGATGGCGGGACAGGGATGGATGGGGCATAGATGGCAGGACAGGGATGGATGGGGCATAGATGGCAGGACAGGGATGGATGGGGCATAGATGGCAGGACAGGGATGGATGGGGCATAGATGGCAGGACAGGGATGGATGGGGCATAGATGGCAGGACAGGGATGGATGGGGCATAGATGGCAGGACAGGGATGGATGGGGCATAGATGGCAGGACAGGGATGGATGGGGCATAGATGGCAGGACAGGGATGGATGGGGCATAGATAGCAGGACAGGGATGGATGGGGCAGAGATGGCACGACAGGGATGGATGGGGCATAGATGGCAGGACAGGGATGGATGGGGCATAGATGGCAGGACAGGGATGGATGGGGCATAGATGGCAGGACAGGGATGGATGGGGCAGAGATAGCAGGACAGGGATGGATGGGGCATAGATGGCAGGACAGGGATGGATGGGGCATAGATGGCAGGACAGGGATGGATGGGGCATAGATGGCAGGACAGGGATGGATGGGGCATCGATGGCAGGACAGGGATGGATGGGGCAGAGATAGCAGGACAGGGATGGATGGGGCATAGATGGCAGGACAGGGATGGATGGGGCATAGATGGCAGGACAGGGATGGATGGGGCATAAATGGCAGGACAGGGATGGCTGGGGCAGAGATGGCAGGACAGGGATGGATGGGGCAGAGATAGCAGGACAGGGATGGATGGGGCATAGATGGCAGGACAGGGATGGATGGGGCATAGATGGCAGGACAGGGATGGATGGGGCATAGATGGCAGGCCAGGGATGGATGGGGCAGAGATGGCAGGACAGGGATGGATGGGGCATAGATGGCAGGACAGGGATGGATGGGGCAGAGATGGCAGGACAGGGATGGATGGGGCATAGATGGCAGGACAGGGATGGATGGGGCATAGATGGCAGGACAGGGATGGATGGGGCATAGATGGCAGGACAGGGATGGATGGGGCATAGATGGCAGGACAGGGATGGATGGGGCAGAGATAGCAGGACAGGGATGGATGGGGCATAGATGACAGGACAGGGATGGATGGGGCATAGATGGCAGGACAGGGATGGATGGGGCATAGATGGCAGGACAGGGATGGATGGGGCATAGATGGCAGGACAGGGATGGCTGGGGCAGAGATGGCAGGACAGGGATGGATGGGGCAGAGATAGCAGGACAGGGATGGATGGGGCATAGATGGCAGGACAGGGATGGATGGGGCATAGATGGCAGGACAGGGATGGATGGGGCATAGATGGCAGGACAGGGATGGATGGGGCATAGATGGCAGGACAGGGATGGATGGGGCATAGATGGCAGGACAGGGATGGATGGGGCATAGATGGCAGGACAGGGATGGATGGGGCATAGATGGCAGGACAGGGATGGATGGGGCATAGATGGCAGGACAGGGATGGATGGGGCATAGATGGCAGGACAGGGATGGATGGGGCATAGATGGCAGGACAGGGATGGATGGGGCATAGATGGCAGGACAGGGATGAATGGGGCAGAGATGGCAAGACAGGGATGGATGGGGCATAGATGGCGGGACAGGGATGGATGGGGCATAGATGGCGGGACAGGGATGGATGGGGCATAGATGGCGGGACAGGGATGGATGGGGCATAGATGGCGGGACAGGGATGGATGGGGCATAGATGGCAGGACAGGGATGGATGGGGCATAGATGGCAGGACAGGGATGGATGGGGCATAGATGGCAGGACAGGGATGGATGGGGCATAGATGGCAGGACAGGGATGGATGGGGCATAGATGGCAGGACAGGGATGGATGGGGCATAGATGGCAGGACAGGGATGGATGGGGCATAGATGGCAGGACAGGGATGGATGGGGCATAGATGGCAGGACAGGGATGGATGGGGCAGAGATAGCAGGACAGGGATGGATGGGGCATAGATGGCAGGACAGGGATGGATGGGGCATAGATGGCAGGACAGGGATGGATGGGGCATAGATGGCAGGACAGGGATGGATGGGGCATAGATGGCAGGACAGGGATGGATGGGGCATAGATGGCAGGACAGGGATGGATGGGGCATAGATGGCAGGACAGGGATGGATGGGGCATAGATGGCAGGACAGGGATGGATGGGGCATAGATGGCAGGACAGGGATGGATGGGGCATAGATGGCAGGACAGGGATGGATGGGGCATAGATGGCAGGACAGGGATGGATGGGGCATAGATGGCAGGACAGGGATGGATGGGGCAGAGATAGCAGGACAGGGATGGATGGGGCATAGATGGCAGGACAGGGATGGATGGGGCAGAGATGGCAGGACAGGGATGGATGGGGCAGAGATAGCAGGACAGGGATGGATGGGGCATAGATGGCAGGACAGGGATGGATGGGGCATAGATGGCAGGACAGGTATGGATGGGGCAGAGATGGCAGGACAGGTATGGATGGGGCATAGATGGCAGGACAGGGATGGATGGGGCATAGATGGCAGGACAGGGATGGATGGGGCATAGATGGCAGGACAGGGATGGATGGGGCAGAGATGGCAGTACAGGGATGGATGGGGCATAGATGGCAGGACAGGTATGGATGGGGCATAGATGGCAGGACAGGGATGGATGGGGCATAGATGGCAGGACAGGGATGGATGGGGCATAGATGGCAGGGCAGGGATGGATGGGGCATAGATGGCAGGACAGGGATGGATGGGGCATAGATGGCAGGACAGGGATGGATGGGGCAGAGATGGCAGGACAGGGATGGATGGGGCAGAGATGGCAGGACAGGGATGAATGGGGCTGAGCTGGGGCATTGGATGGGGCAAATAGACTGAGAAACAAAGTTTGTGTGTACCTTGCAATGCCACTTCCCATCCGTGCAATACTTCATATTGCAATGTCAGGTGCCAGGGAGCAGAATCATGACACGCAGGGAGACTAAGCACTACATCGCAGATCAAGTAAAGGGAGCAGCACTGAGCACGGCAACACAAAAGCAACTGAGTGCAGGGCTGTCAGGGCAGGGGTCCAGAAATATGGCGCCGAGCACGGCAACACAAAAGCAACTGAGTGCAGGGCTGTTAGGGCAAGGGTCCAGATATATGGCGCTGAGGTCCGCATTCGGACCCTGGTCCACCAGAGTACCGCTGATCTATAATATGTCATAAGTAAAAGGGGCAGATTTTGAGGGGTTGATTAGTAAGGAATGGCCACAGTCAAAATATGAAGGGTTTTAAAAATGTTAAAAGGTGCATATGGAGGAGGCTTAAACATCCTAGGAAATATTTGGCTCAGAACAAAAAAGCCATTAGAAAGCTTTACAGATTGTAAGATAGCATTGTTTATTTAACTCAGTAAATGGTACTATTCTTCTTTTGTATTGTAGTGTTCACCTTGGTCTTTACTAGTGCAACTCTGGTGGATCTAAAACCCACAACCTTTATATCTGCTCACTTCTAGAAGTCCAACACCCTATCCATTGCACCACAGAGCCATGCATGGTCTAATAGCGATGAGCTGGACAGGGGTTTATCCAGTTTTAAAGCTGTTAGTCCAGATAGTCCCCTGTATTAGGCATTCAGTACTCCTGCATGCCAAAAACTATTACATTCAATGTGGGGTCACATGTGAGGTTAGAAGTTTACCAACCAGCATCTACTAGCGGTTGCTCTTAGCGCCTCTGTACAGACACTCATCTGCCGATACCTGGCGCTAGTAATGGCAGCCTGCCAGATAGATGGATGGATATATAGATGATACAGCTGGACAGATTGATAAGACAGGTGGATAGACAGATGGACAGAAAGATAGACAGACTGGTAGATGAATATACACATGGATAGATAGTGTGACAGCTAGAGCGATGGATAGATTGACAAATAGATAAGAGCGATGAACAGAAAGATTGACAGATACAGAGATAGGCAGATGAATAGATAGCTTGATACACAGATGGATAGACAGACAGACTGAAAAATGGGATGATAGATGATGCATAGATAAATAGATGGAAAGGAAGATAGATCAATACACAGATAGGCAGCCGGATATATGGATGTACAGAAAGACAGATGAATATACAAATGGATATATGGATAGGCAGTCAGATGCATAGACAGATATATGATGAAAGGATATTTAGATGGACAGATAGTTTTAAGGAGTAGGGGTGGGCTACCAATGGATATAAAGAAAATAAAAAACACAATTTTTATTCCGGCATGGACACCCCTTGCAGCTAGATGCCCTAGACACAAGCCTAGGGTTGCCTAGTGAGAAATGCCCATCAGCAGAGGCCCAGTGTTCTTCCAGGGATGCCCTTCCAGTACCCTCAGCAGGCATGGGGATGCTGAAAAGCTTGGTGTTCATTGACATGAGCCTTGTGTTCTTCCAGGTATGTCTGGGGGGGGGATGCAATGGCCTGAAAGAACGACTTTGGTAATGTTTGCCAGCAAGTCCACTTTAAATAATGTCCAAAAATGTGAGGTTTTAGGGATCTTTTGTTTTAGACTGCAAAAAAGATTGTTTAAGATGTATTGCCTCCTTTGATATATGGAAAAAAATCTTTCTCACAGCCATCTGGCCAGGCAAGCAAGTTTTGATATATAACACGTAGCAGACTGGCACGCATGGCAAAATAAGGTCACCTTCATAAAGGTTAAAACTCAGTTTTCCCAGACTTTGTGAAGTCTGGCAGCAAACCACTGTAAAGCAAATGTTATTGGAAATTGGTTTTAACTAGGCAGCCAATTGAAGATAGTTTAATGCGGATATAGAGTTCAGAACGATGGTGGTTATTAATTGCCAGTGACAGAGCCCATAGAAGTATATTCATTTTCACTGTCAGTTGAACTGTACTACAGGAGTGTTCATAATTAAATGAAAAAGAACACCATTAATAAAATAAGTAGTATTGTACCATGTGTCTGAATATTTAAAAAAAAAAACTGTCAGAGGGATTTATTTGAGGAATCTGAAATAAATGAAATTAATTTAAGTAAAATATAGAGTTCCAAAAATCCTATTATTTAATTTCTAACGTGGATGCATTTAATTATGGCAGAGTTTGGAGGCACTTAATCTACATCACGATTCCCCTTTTAACACTATATTCACAAATGTGGCAATTTGAAGAGTGAATTTCCTCCAGCAAATAGGTGGAGGAAACTGATGATTCCAATGAGTAACAGGCTTTCTTCATTGTGAAAACAGCAGCATGTTTTTAAATAATGAAATTTTTTTTGTTAAAAAAAAATATATATATGATAAAAGGTCCAAAATCACAATAATTAAGGTCAAAACAACAAAAATGTGTATATTGGGCCCCAATGTTTAGCAAAAACAAAAACCGAAGCAAAGAAAATTATTAAGCAGTTATATGCAAACCAAACAGGGGAGGGAGAGTTAACTAGAACATCTGGGACAAAACATTGGGCAAAAAAGTTAAGGGTTAACTGGAATTGGAATATCCCCCCAAAAAAATGGAGAACACAGGTTCTCCAGAGAATACTCTCTGAAATGGTGAATTGAGCTTTGCAGAAAACAAAGCTGGTGAGATCAAATTCCTATGCAGAAACAATAAAGGATAGGGGAGAAACACAAGGACCATCGAGAGCAGTTACCGTATGTTTCATCCTATAACATGCACCTGCCCATAGGACGCACCTAGGATTTGAAGGAGGAAAATAAGGAGAAAAATATTCTGAACCAAGTGTGTAAAACACTAGCCCCCAAGAGTCAAATAATAGGCAAGGTCCAGAATCCTCCACTTACAGGCACCCCTCCATTCCACATGGGCAGTGTGGCATTTACCTATCCATTCCCCATATAGGCAGTGTGGCAATCACCCTCTTCCCATTCCCCATATAGGCAGTGTGGCATCCCCCTACCATTCCCATATAGGCAGTTTCGCAATTCCCCCCACCCTTTGCCCATAAAGGCAGTGTGGCATCCCCCCTATTCCCCATATAGGCAGTATGGCAATCACCCTCTTCCCATTCCCCATATAGGCAGTGTGGCAATCACCCTCTTCCCATTCCCCATATAGGCAGTGTGGCATCCCCCTACCATTCCCATATAGGCAGTTTCGCATTTCCCCCCACCCTTTGCCCATATAGGCAGTGCGGCATCCCCCCTATTCCCCATATAGGCAGTGTGTCTCATGCTTTTCCTGCCATCCTCACTGTATCTGCTGTCGTGTTCTTCTCTACGTCACCTGCACATGGATGCAACACCCAGCTCTGTACAGTGTGTGGTCATGGACGATGCTCGAGCTGTACAGTGAAGATGGTGGAGCGGTGGAGGCAGCAGGCCGGGTTCGTTTGCACTGCCCACCCTGGCCTCCCGTGGCTGTGATGGCCTGGACAGCAACGCAGGACAGATTTTAAGGTGTTTCAATTTTTCCTTTTTTTCATATTTGCTCAATAACACACCCCAACATTCCCACCCCCCAACTTTGGGGAAAACTAAATGCGTCTTATAGGGCTAGAAATGCGGTAACTATTTAGAACGAAAAGGTTTGTGCATATGGAAATTTGGGTTACAGAGGTAAGTAACAGCATAAGAGAACAGAAGTGTTGAATGAACTGAATGCAGAAGTCAAGTAAAATACATGTTATTTATTAAAATAAATGATAAAATGTTAATTCAATGTTAATTAAAGAATAAAGGTATCTAAGTGTTTAAAATATGTAACAATATAAATTCAAATAATCAGTATTTCTATTGTTCTGTGTTTTATGCATATTTCTTAGTCAATTAAGGAACATGCCCTTCAAAATAACATTTAATTAAAGTGTACTTGCTAACAAAGCATTTACTGTTCCGTGCAGGTTTTTTCAGGTTCTTTAGTAAGTTTCTATAATAGACTGGACAAACATTCAAACATTTGCTGAAGAAATGCAGATCAAATTATTGCTTCAACAAAATGGCAGGATGATTTTTTTAGTACATTGTGAAAGATTAACCACTGGGGGTATTATATGGGTATGGTATGAATTGCTTATTTTGTGCCTAGGTGGATATACATCCACCCAGATGTGGAATTTAAGAATTTTAACAACAGTAGTGTGATGCCCAACGGGACACCAGCCTTCTGTAAGCAGACAACCCGCATTCTCCACCGCCGCTTCTACCTATAGTCAAGTCCCCATTTGCAGGGACGCTAGGAACGCCTGCCCAGACACGGTTGCCCCCAGGTCTTAATAGGTGCAAAGGATGTCTGCTTATGGTGAAGGACGATGAACTGCGAGGGTATCCCAAAGCTGAGGTCATACACGAGAAGACAGTCCGGATGGTGCGTCAAAGTACAGGGATGAGGCAGGTGCGTAGTCAGGGGTAGCCAAAAGGTGAAGGTGAAGAGGACGCTGTGCCACCTGCCACTAGCAGCGCAGCGCTTCCTGGCAGCAAACCTGGGGCCCACACAGCTACAGAGGAGTGAGGGAGGCGGCCAGAGCGGCGCACCACGCTCCCCGTCATATCGGAGAGGCGGGCGCGGCCTGCAGAAAGCAGACACTTGCCGCGGGCCCCCTGGCACAGGTAAGTACCTTATAAGTAGTCAAATAAAAGTTTCCAAAGCAAGAGTTGAATATACAGCCCCTTACCCTCCCCTGAAAAATTATTAAGAGGAAGCCCATATCCAGGAAAAACTACTTACCAATTCCTGGCTTCACTGCCATGAGTCGCACTGTTGCTCATGTGACTGCTGACAACTAATCAGGATAGCCAGAAGGACATGAACACAGCATGAACTTTCCTACTCATCAAATCCCATTTCCTGCTAGGGGTCATTTGAGGGGGGGGGCTGTTTGCCGTAGTAACTCCAGACAGAGGTAAGAGAGATATCTGGAAACATCGTACTCCAATCTCATTCACACTTCCTATTCTCAGTGTCTGGATGGGTGGTGGCCCTTTTTTTAAAGCCGGCAAACCAACATTGATATTGAAAGACAGCGACAGTGTCCCCACAGTGTGGAGATGGCCATTTTGCTGTAGCCATAAGTTCTTTGAGGACTCACAGTAGCAGAGTGGTAGCACTAAGGCACAGAATGCTTCTCGGTCACACTCTGCATATGTGTACCAGGCTGGGACCAGCAATTTTATCCTGTTCTGGGATCCAGCTTCATTCCTAACAGCCAGATTGCCAGAACTTAGTAGAACCATTTAAATCACACCCCTGCATCCGTCTACTGGAGTTGTGGCGTATGGAAACATATTTTTTTCTTCTCTAACTACCTAACCACTACACTACTGGCCACAGCAGTTTTTATAAGACATCAACAGCAGTTTCCTTATCCTTTTTATGGTAAGATTTTTTAAAAGCATTCCTGTTCTGAGGCCTTTACCACAAAGTGATAGACAGATAAAAGAGAAGGCTTGAGGTGACTAATTACCTGTAAAGAGTTGTTGAATGTGGAAAAGTTCTTTAAGGGATATTGTAGCCTGCTTTCAGTACTGAAACAATCACCTCTAAATTGTCTCTATAAAAGTGAAATCTACAATTCTGTAGACTTTAAACTTGCCAGAGCCCTGATCTCCCACAACTAGAAGACAAAGAGAAACAATGTTACTGTAACTCATGCGCTTGTGCATTATTTAGATGGATATTTATTAGAGCACATTACATCGCTGACAGACTTCTGGATTCCCATATGTCTCAGACTAAATTAATATCTACTAGAGTATGAAAGGATAACAAGCATATTATTTAAAGCATGCTAGAGATTAGTATGATTTGTCAGGATATATTTTTTTCGTCATGAGATTTAAAGGAACAAAGACTTACATATTTTGTACAATCAATCAAGAACCAACTTTTTTAAGTGAATGTATATTTTTTTTTTTTTATATCCAGTTCCTCAAAACTGAACGTCCAATGTATAATCATTAACAATGCCCTTTGTTAAACTCATCCGACAATAAGCAGTATGATTATGCAGTTACATCAATTAACATATAAAACACTACACTTTGTATGCCAAACAAACCTTACTACCTTTCAAGTATAAAGCACTTTGCGTCTGACATCAAGGCCCGAAACCTAAGACTCCATGTGGCTTCACTTTTCCAACTCGCTAATAGAAGTAACACAAGCTGATTTTCTTTCATGTTACAAATAACTACCACAAATAAACACATGTCAGGATTCTCTAACTTCAAGAAGCCCTATTTGTTTGTCAGAAAGTAATGTTTAGGATGTAGTGATAGAAAAAATCTAGCCAGAGCAGCAAAGCAGACAGTTTATGTGGCAGGTATGTCAGCACATTGTAATAGCTGGAAGGTTTTGTTCAATAGTACAATGGTAAATGACATATCGTAAAAAACACAAAGGACATGCATCTGTTCTGTGGTCTTATCCTAAATTAAGCAAGTTTAGTTTTCACTTAATTTCATATTAAAAATAAAAAAAGGAGTATTATTATTGAGCCACTGGCACAGCAATTAAGGAAAATATGAATATATCAGTAGTGGGGTATGAACATGAAATCTGCAAGTTTGCAGATTATATATTGTAATGGAAAAATGAGTATAGTAATTTGACTGCTGTAAACTACCCTACTACACCGGCTCCAAGTATTGCTAGGCACAAAGGAATCAAACTTGTGCTAGGGGTTTTAAAAACATAAGCTGTTGCTGTTACATTGTAAAACTCGACCCACCGGTACATTATATTATTATTATTTATAAAGTATCATCATATTCAGTGGCCCAGTACAAAGCATAAATTAGGATTGGATGAGTAACATAATGTACTTATATTATATATGACAACTAATGCATATAATACATAGAGGAATGTGTCTAATGCAATAAAACACATTGGTACAGGAGTAAATAAGAAGAGAGAGTACCGTCCTTGCCAGCTTGTCATCTGAAATGATGATGAGGGATAGCAGCAAGACTCGATTGCCTGTTTTTTTTTTTTTTTGCAAATCTGATGAAGAGATCTACTTCATTGTCTAGATTCGTCATAATAATCAAATTCCACTGCAATCTGTTTAAATATGTATGTTTAGCAGGCAATCAGACAAAATCAACACCACTTGTGCATATGTACCATTAAAAGCACACACAACACTATTATTACAATTATATGTAACTAGTAACTGAGTCTAAAAATTAAATATATATATATATATATATATATATATATATATATATATATAGTCCGTTGAGGAGTTAAAAATCATTTCAAAAACTAGAGATACGCGCCAACTTTATTCCCATGAGACAATAAAAAAACAGACATTTTTGAGACTGCTTCTTCATTTTTTATGTGTTCGTTAAGGGGTTACTATTGCCTTCAGTCACATTTTGAGAATAGGGGCTATTTCTGTGACGCTCACAGCATTTGCGGATAAGGTGCTCCTTTAGATTTCCATTCAAGGAATGCCCTCCCTCACATATTGATACTTCCGGAGGACTTCGGATCCAAGTCAGGCTACTCCCCAACTCTCACCAAGTCTACAAGCCTCAACTTACACTCTAGATCGAAGCCTGCATGGGCTAACACATACGCATTGCCCTACTCTAGCTAGGAGTATCCTTCACAAAAAATCCATTTAGGCTGTATGAGGCCAATGTAGTGCTATTACTGAGTAAACACTTGGGAGAGAAGGACAGGTGACAACACCTCATCCATTCTTACCTGGGCAGGCCTACTTATTAAAAATAGTGGTGGTTCCTCAAATTATTTATTACATACAAAACCTACCCATACTATTGTCCTATAAGGACATTCAGATACGGAACACTTAAAATGAGGAAAGAAGCAACGTGCAATTAGTATGCTAATCCTTCAAATTCACTTTTCCAACCTAGAACACTGCAATTTAGCAGTGTTGGCGAGATAACTGAAAGACTGTATTCACTGCACTTCTACAGGGTATTGGTAAGATAGATGGTGGAACATGGTCTGGACTGAACTTACGAGGCCTGGGTAGTGACCCTAGACCTGTGGGGGAGATGATTGATAGAGCGCATCAGAGGGCTCCCACACAAACAACAAGACACAGGGATATTCCCACAGATGATGCAAAATCTGGAGGCCTGTGTGATGATTGCCCATCATGGCAACAAGTTTCTACCTAACTTCAGAACAAAGATTGGAATAACCCCCATTTAATGAAAGACAAATCTTCCTTATTTCATTCTGATTGTACCGATTTTTCCGGGAAACCGTATATTATAATGCTAAACAGTCGGTACTGATGGTGGAGTTAACGATATCTGATTTGTTCCCCAAAGGCCATTCTTTAAATGCTCTACTGTACTTCTGGCACACAATACAAGCCTCACCTTACAGAGAACGTATGTTTCTCCCCAAAGGGTATTTTCATGTGGCTCTCAGAATCTGAAATTGCTTGAAATGTGGAGCTTATGCCGCAGATCCATTCAATCAGCTCTGGGAAGCTCCAGTTATTAAGCGCTTCTGGCAACAGTTATTTAGATAAAGTCTCAAGTTTCTTACCACCCATACACACAATATTGTCATATCCTGCACCAATGGATATTTACCGCATCACTGTCAGTTTCTCTTTTTTACAATAAACTCCAACTTTGGTCAGGCCTCATGGTATCTGACTAGGATGGCCTCTAGGGAACCCCCATAAGAGTGACCCTCAACTAAGTGAGAACCCAGTGATGGGCATTGGAAACGTTTGGATCTTTGTCCAGTGTGGTATTGGCAATTTAGAACACTGGAGGATTACCTGACCCAAAGAAACACAAGAATAAATCAATATAAAGTTGTTCTGTTGAAACTTAGTTCTATGTAAGAAATAAAATGTGGAAAGATAAAAAAGAGGCAAATAACTGTAGGTCATGTGTCAATTGCGACTACTGGACAAGGTTGTAACATGTTGTTAACTCAAGAATAATATTGTACTAATAATATGTCTATGCAATATGTCAAAACTAAGATTACTTTAATAATTTGTATTATCTCTTATTATGTCTAAATATTTACAGCTAAAATAGGCATATGCAAATATGTAACTTCTAAATTCAACATTTCACTTGTAAAACATCCCCATTGCATGCGCAGGGCATTCAAAAATGACTGTAGCAAGATGCCTAAAATGCTTTATTTGCATACAATTACAAGCTGGCCCCTTGCAAACTACCTAGAATAGGTTTGATAAACACTACAGTTTGTTTGCTTGAGCCTTCTTGAGAATGTAAGACTCACAAAAATTAATCAAACGTTGCCCTTCTACAGGCATTAAGCTTAATAGACAAAGTCAAAAGGACAAATTAAAGTTTCCTGAAGCATTTTTCAAAGTAACATGTTTTCTGAAACATTTATCATGAGTAAGTACACAATTTTATGTTTTATGTTATAGTTTCCGGAAACTCATCACTCAATCTAAATAAAATGTAAGTCCTGACCTAGATAAGGCAAAACCCATGGTATACTTCTGGTCGTCTCTGTGAAGTCATTCTGAGATAAATACCTCAGGCTTGAAACTGCTTTGAAGACAATAATATTGTTGTTTTTAAACTTTTGTACAATTTTCATGTGCCATTTTCATGTTATTATCCCAAAGTGAATACCATATTTTCCGCTCTATAAGACACACTCCCCCCACCAACTGGGGGAAAATATTGGTGCGTATTACCTACGTATCTATCTATTATCTGTGTGTGAGTGCAATGAAGGACCAGCGGGCAGGAAACAGGTTAACTTACTTTTGCTGCCTGCCGGTCCTTCAACGTCTAGCGCCCCCCCCCCCCACACACACACACATACACACACACACACATACACACACACACACACACACACAAAATGCCATACCTTACAGACACCCTGTATTGAGGGATGCAGCACACTGCCTGTAATTGGGGATGCTGCACACTGCCTGTAATTGGGGATGCCGCACACTGCCTGTAATGGCCAATGTAACTGCCTGGGGGGGCTTCTGTTATAGGTGATGGAGGTATGATTGGGTGGGGAATTTAAGCACACCATTTGTTTTACCTTGTTTTTCTCTCTCATCTAAACCCTGGGTGCATATTATGGTTGGTGTGTCTTATGGAGCAAAACTACTGTATATGACAATTTAGAGATTCCTCTATGGCATAATGCAACAAATATTGGTTGAAACTATAATCCTGGCCTTGCAACCAGATCCCTAAGGTGCTACCATTTGTGGGTCTTTGCTATCTACTTTATGTTATTTCACATTTTGGGGACCTATTGTCCCATTTAGTTAAATAATTAGTTGAATTAAGCAAATCGTTGATAGACAAGGCAAAACAAAGCATGTTGACCGCAAACGTAGGTACATTGTATGTTGTCCCAGCTGGCCAACCATGCCATATAATATATCTGAGCAGTCTCTGCAATTTTTTTCAACTCACCTACTGTAAATATATTTATATTTCAACTATACAATGCATTCAGTATTAATTGTTGTTTTAATTCAAAGTAATTGGAATATGGAACAGCTATAAACCCTGACCTGGCCAGACCACTGACCTCACCCATAAAAATGTAAAAAGCACGAGTTTATTGGCAATTCATAACATGCACTCTAGACCACATTGGATTGGTCCCTCAAGTCTTAAATTATATGGGCTTTTTGTATAGACCCTTTTACATTCCCAACAGAGTTTGCTATATCCCTATAACTCTTTCTGATATCATTCAGATTAAATCAGGTCATATACCTGCCCCTGTAGCACACCTGTAGAAGGCACTTCTCACAAATTTTCTCTACTATTTTAAAAAGAAGAGTTTTTTGTAAGACACCACCCCCCATCCCCACTTTGCCCAATTTGGGTGTTAAATTATTAAAAACAACTGACTTGTAATTCTCCCCCTAATGCTGGCAGACGGCAGGGCTCTGCATAGCAGCAGTAGACAAATAGTGACAGTTGAGCTTTAGTGACGGACCAGTACAGTCACACTGCTGCACAGGATTGGGTGACTAACCCATCACTCAAGGTCCTAGCTTCAGCATAAACTGGACCAACAGCCTGGCACAGCTGGAAAAGAAAGGAATCTGACATTTTGGAGCCTCCTCTCCCAGCATCTCAGCCATGCTGCTGCCTGGATTTAAATGACATAACTTGCAATGCACAGTAACAGGAAGCCCAGCAGCACTTCCTACTTGAATGTGGCCTGAAAATGCATGAGCTGCCATTTTGCTTCTAAAATTTACTACAGCAGGAGTTAGAAAAGGATAATTGAATTTTTATGTGCAGCAGTCTAAATTGCCCTGGGGAGAGATGCATATTAGCACTGCTTGTTGTGCTGGTCTGGCTTAAGTCATTTCTGACTGTTGGCCCGCTTTAAGTGCAGATAGCCAACCCCCCCAGTGAATTGTTTTGTTATGCTATTTCCCAAATTGGGCTGAGCAAAGTATCAGGGAGGGTTGGGTGGAATCCTACAAAATGCTTGGACTCTTTTATCACCCTACAATAGGAAACCCTATCCTTATGAAGGAGTTTGAGATATTTGGCATCCTCTCAAGTCTGAAGCATTGAGATTTTCCCAGCAAGCCTATATTGCCAGCTAAATATAATTGCACTCCCTTTTGAATGGGTTTCCCTGCAAATATGTATCTTGGGACCAAAATCTCAACCAGGCTGGAGGAATAGATAAAAATCAGAATCCTTTTAGTACCGTGTTTCCCCGAAAATAAGACCTACCCTGAAAATAAGGCCTACTGTGCTTTTAGCATGAAGGCTAAATATAAGGCCTTCCCCGAAAATAAGACAGCCCCCCCCCCCAAATAAGACCTCCCCCCAAAATACTGTATTTGCCGGCGTTCGGGTGACATACCTGCAGACAGGGGCGGACTGGCCACCGGGCGCACCAGGAGAAGCTCAGGTCGGTGAGCAGCTGAAACAGGCTGCTTGCGGGTGAGTGGCGATGTGCAGGAGGGCGGTAGAGGTACCGGTAGCAGCCAACATGCGTGGGGGAGGGAAGCGGAGTTAGTGGCCGACAAGCTGAAAGGCGGGAGCGAGGAGGGAGGCCGATGTGAGTGCCGCAGGGTTGTAGCTGCCGTCATGCGGGAGGGCGGCGAATGAGCATCCGATGTGCAGGAGGGCGGGTGGTGACACTGGCCAATCAACGTTCTGACGTTTGCATATGGTACCTTGCAACTGGGCAGGACAATCACGGATTGGTTGTTATGTCCCGCCGCCCCGCCCCCTCAGGAAATGTCCCGGAATGCCATTGGAGCAGAGTGCAGGGCCGCAGGAGACATAAGGCCATGTGAGGCCGCAGCGGCGGCGCCTGTCTCTTTCGCCTGACAGAGCGGAGCCGGCTAGCTGCGGGAGTTGGGGGGGTGTGGTCCCAGCAGCTGATCCAGCAATGAATCAGGCGGCACAGGCTGAGGGCCTTCTGATCACCCGCCTCACTGTCTGATCGCTCACTGGACGCCTGCTGCTTCAACAATACCGTAGGTGAGTGCTTGCTGGAGAGGCTGAGGTAAGCCTTTCCTTTAATAGATGTAAGCATACCTCCCAAGTGTCCCTATTTGGAGGCCGTGTCCCCCTGTCCCTCGTTGTTCTCATTTGTCTGTCTTTGAGGTGTGACATGCAGATCTGCAGCAATGGTTCATTTGTAAAAATTTGTAAAAATGTAAGACATCCCCTGAAAATAAGACCTAGCGCATCTTTGGGAGCAAAAATTAATGTAAGACAGTGTCTTATTTTCGGGGAAACAGGGTACCATGTACTTCTAGTATCCATTTAAGTATCCAGTGTTACACAGACAACTGTTGGTCTGAGATCCTATCAAGTTGTGCGTGGCAAGATTTCAGATTGATCTGTAACTCATTCTGATCGGTGGTCATCTATACTTTACCCGAATCTGAGTTGTCTCATTCATTAAAAAAAACTGTCGCACAAGGTAATGAAAACTATGTGCATTTCTGTACATATCATGAACTTTAAATGGCTGTTTTGTGCATTTGAACACAGTTTTAGATTAACTCTATGTATAGCCCAGAATAATTAAAAAATGGAAAATGGTATTGGTAAAATTTTGGGAACCTCTGATTTAAAGAGAAACATCGGGGGAACATCCCCCAAATCTCACTGGACTGCTGCCCATCTTCTAGGTCCCTTGGATTCCAGGTGACCTCAAGTCGGGCAGCACCCATTCTCGTGCTTGTGCATTGCCTATGAATGGGATGCAAGGGGGGGTCGACGAAGATCCAGAAGACTTCGCAGGACTTTGAAGAGCACGGATAAAGCCCTGCTGACATTTAGAGATGGCTAAGGCAGCGGCAGGGAGAGAATTGGGCCTGGAGGCAGCCGGATGTAGCGGCATCAGGCAGGGGCATCACTTAAAAAGGTAAGCAGGACCAGATGGGGGGGATCGGCCACACTTGTGTTTTACCCTGATGTTCCTCCTTAAGGGCTTATCTGAATTTATGCAATGACTGACACATAGAGTTTATTTTGCGGCACCACTGATAGCATTGTGTATACAGCTGTCCTGCAGATTGGAAGGTTTGGGGCACATACGCACACAGATTCCAGCTTCCATTGTGCATGGTCTAGGCTGGTTGTAGACAGAATCATAAACAACTGGTGCAGGGGCATCACAGTAAAGCCTAAAGAGCCATATTTGGTGCCTTGAAAATATATTGTTTACTACTAAATCATAAAATAAACATTAAATCCAGCCTGTTATAATTTTAGATATATTATACATTACAATATATATATATATATATATATATATATATATATATATATATATATAGTAAATGGCAAAGAAGGGTAAACAAAAATCAAGAAAGAGTGACTAAAAATACCGTTTTGTGAGTACTCACCTTTAAAACGGGTATTATGAGTGTGCCATACACTCCACTTCGATCTTCATGACATGTGGGTAATCTCCAGTAGAGGGCGAACTTCTGCAGAGATGAATATGCAAAAAAAAGAAAGCCCCTCCCAGTCCATATATACCTGGGACCTCCCGCCAATTTCCCAGTGTAAAAAAGCAGTAAGGTGACCAGGAAGAACCAATTATAACCTTAACAATCAAAACCAATGGTTCACCATATAAAAGCCCCAGAATACCTGAAGAAAAGGGGTGGGGCGAAGTGGAGTGTATGGCACACTCATAATACCCGTTTTAAAGGTGAGTACTCACAAAATGGTATTATTCTAAGTGTGCCATACACTCCACTTCGATATTCATGACATGTGGGACATCCAATAGCAGTGTCCGTCATGGGTGGGAACCAGAAAACAGTGAAGAATGTACCAACTCAAACCACTGCAGCTTGCAGAACCTTGCGGCCAAAAACAGCATCCGCTGAAGCCCGCACATCAACCTTGTAAAACTTGGAAAAAGTATGAACGGAAGACCAAGTAGCAGCCTTACAATCTTGTTCAACAGAAGCCTGGTGCTGAAAAGCCCAGGATGCACCAACAGCACGAGTAGAGTGCGCAGTGACCCTAAAAGGGGGAGTCCTCCCCTTAGCAGAATAGGCCCCAACAATGGCCTGACAAATCCATTTGCTAATCGTAGACTTAGCAGGCGCTAAACCTTTCCTGGGCCCGCAGGGCACCACGAAAAAAGCGTCCGTCTTGCGGAAGGAAGAAGTAGTCACCAAATAGTACTTCACACAGCGAACAACATCCAAATTGTGCAGAACCCTCTCCTTGTCGTTGTTAGGCTTAGGACACAAGGAAGGGACAACAATATCTTGATTGAGGTGGAAAGTAGACACCACCTTAGGAAGGAAATCTGGCTTAAAATGAAAAACCACCTTATCCTGGTGTCTCTCAAAGTAAGGGGCCTGAAACGACAGAGCCGCCAACTCAGAGACACGCCGAACAGAGGTAATAGCCACCAAGAAAGTAACCTTCTGAGTGAGAACCAAAGAGCAATATCCTGTAGCAGCTCAAAAGGAGGACCCTGGAGAGCCGAAAGAAAAAATTCAAATCCCAAACAGGAACCACAGCCTTCCGAGGGGGCCGCACATGCGCGACCCCTTGGAAAATGGTCTTAACCAGCGGGTGTAAGGCAAAAGACCTCTGGAAGAAAACCGACAGAGCAGAAACCTGTCCTTTCAAAGTACTAAGCTGGAACCCAAGATCCAGATTATGCTGAAGAAACTCCAAAATCCTGCAAATCGAAAACACCCTGCAAGGCAAGGCCCTAGCCTCACACCAATCAATATAGGACCTCCAAGTCCTATAGTAAATGCCAGAAGAGGACCGCTTCCTAGCCCTAATCAAGGTCTGAACAACAGCCGCAGACAAACCTTCCTCTTTCAAAATGAAGGTTTCAGCAGCCAAGCCGTCAAAGCCAGAGTTTGTAAATTGGGGTAAAGTAGTTGACCCTGAGATAGCAGATCCAGCAACAAGGGAAGCCGGTACTGATCTACGGCCAGCCTTACAACGTCTGCGTACCAAACCCTTCTTGGCCACCTTGGAGCCACCAGAATCGCTGGTGCCCCTTCTAGAAACAGTTTGCGAACTACCTTGCCCAGCACGGAGACAGGTACAGAAAACCCAAATTCTTCCAAGCAAGGGACGAGGCATCCACTGCCAGAGATAGCAGATCCTGAGAAAGAGACACAAAGGCTGGAAGTTTGTGATTGTGCCTCGAGGCAAAGAGATACACCTTCGGAGTCCCCCATTTGCGGCAAAGATCCAGAAAAACCTTGGGGTTGAGAGACCTCTCTCCTTGGCGAGAGGATCCCCTGCTCAGGGAATCTGCCTCCGTGTTCTCCACTCCCGGAATGTAGACTGCCGAAAGGCAAGGAACATTGCTCTCCGCCCAGTGCAGGATCAGAGAGACTTCCCCGAGGGCACTGCTGCGAGTCCCTCCTTGGTGATTGATGTAAGCTACCGCCGTTCGGTTGTCTGATCGAATCTGAACCGGTAGACCCTGTAAATGTGAGGTCAGCCGAGCCAGAACCAGTCGGATGGCTCTGAGCTCCAAGACATTGATGGGGGTGTGAGCCTCCTGAGGACCCCACACCCCGCTGAACTGATGACTTTTCCAATAACCTCCCCAGCCCGACAGGCTGGCATCCGTGGTAACCGTCTCCCAACAAGGGACCAGAAAGGATCTGCCCTTCAACAGGTTGCTCGATTCCAGCCACCACCGAAGGGACTGCCGAACCCTGGGAGACATCCTGAAAGGTTGATCCAATGACCAGAAATGGAATCACACGAGACGGAGAGAGAGAAGACTTGGGGCGGTTGATCACCCACCCGAACCTCTCCAGGGTCGACACCACCTGGTGGGTGTCCAGCTCCGCCTGACGGAGGGAAGAAGCTGAGACCAACAGGTCATCCAGATAAGGCACAATGCGAATGCCCTGAGCTCTGAGCAGAGCCATTATTCCCGCCAAGACCTTGGTGAAGATCCTCGGCGCCGAGGTCAGTCCGAAGGGAAGGGCTACAAACTGAAAATGTTGATCCTCCACCGCAAACCGGAGGAATCTCTGATGTGCCAGAAAAATCGGAACATGCAGATACGCATCCTTGATGTCTATGGATGTCATAAAATCCCCTTGGTGAAGGGAATTGATAGCCGAGCGCAGAGTCTCCATGCGGAACTTTTTGGCTCTGATAAACCTGTTGAGAACCTTGAGATCTAGAATGGATCTCACCGAACCCTCCCTTTTGGGAACCGTGAAAAGGTTGGAGTAGTAACCCCTGCCTCTCTCCGACGGAGGCACCGGGCATATAACCCCCATGTCTGGAAGGTTTTTCACTGCTAACAGGAGCCCCCAGGAATCTTGGAGGCGGCCAGTACTTGAACTCCAGTTTGTACCCGGAGGAGACCACTTCCAAGATCCAATTGTGACCTCCCGGGCCCAGACCTGGAAGAAAAGCCGCAGCCGCCCCCCCACCCTTGCGGGTGAGGGCGCCCCTTCATTGCTGAGCCGGTTTAACGGCAGGCTTGGGCTTGGAACCCCAGGCAGCCGTGGGACGTGCCCGACCTCTGCCCCTGTTCCAGGACGAGCCCCTGACACCCGAGAAGGCCAAACCCCTAGCCGCTCTGGCCCCTCAAAAGGAAGGAGTGAACGAGCCAACCCACCCGAAAGGGACGGCGCTGTTTCTTCCGCTGAGGTAACTTACCTCCTTTAGCAACAGCATTCAATTTATCTCCAAACAGCCGCGTACCCAAGAAGGGAAGAGCTGTGAGCGACTTCTTGGCCCCAAAGTCCGCCGTCCACTGGCGGAGCCAGACCGATCTGCGCATAGCCACCAATAAGGCTGAAGTCCTACTACACATGACAATAGAATCTTCCATAGCAGCCAAGACAAAATCCATGAACAATTCACATATCTTAAGGGTAGCAAACTCAGCGCTAGCTGGATCAAACTGAGCGTCATTCAGCCAGTCCCTGATAAGAGACCTGGCAGCAAGCGACACCAGGGCAGATGCACAAACAGGCCGCAGGGCCGAGCCCACGCTGGCAAATGTGTGACACGCCATCTGATCAAGGCGCTTGTCCTCGCCATCCTTAAGGGAAGTGGTGTCAGGGGTGTTCAGCACAGAAGAGTTGGTCAAACCTAAAACAGGCGCGTCAACCTCAGGAGGAGAAGACCAGCGCTTAACCGCCTCCACCGGGAAAGGATACTTCTTATCCCATCCCTGAGGAGCACCAGGAAGCCGACTGGGCCTCTCCCATTCTCTAAGGATCAGCGCATCAAAGTGACCCTGGGTAGGGAATTCCAGACAGGGCTTGCAGACCCCAAAAAATCCCCCCTTCTTGAGAGGAGGCGCCTCAGGCGGCTCAATATCCAACACCTCCAATAGATGTGACAAAACAGTGGCCGGATCAACGGCATCCCCCAGCGCCTGCCCGACATCGGCATCACCAGACTGAACATAGTCAGCCTCTGTTTCCTCATACAATTCCCCCTCCTCTAATGGGGAATAATCTGACAAATCAATGGAATCATCGTCAACATCCCACAAGGGCTGGGCCGACGACAAATGTCTCTTTTTAGCCTGGGCCTTCTTGCCCACCGTGCTAGCAATAAATTTCCTGATGCTGGCCAACCTAGCACAAACATCAGAGTGCGACTCCCTGCTGGCACCAATGTCACTTGGGGTACGGATAAGGCGGAGAGGGGAAGGCGATGAAGCGGGAGGAGCCGACCCAGAAGGCTGGGTACCAGACTGCCGCGTTATGGCCTTTTGTGCGCATGGTATACAGGTCAGCACATTCTCCCCCGTAAGGGATACCCCACACCCCACACATGGCCCGGATTGTCCCAGAGGGAGCCCGAGCCCATTATCCTGCGGAGCCTCCATATGGTGGTCAGTCACAAGACCGCAGGGAATTTACGCCTAAGCAACCCGGGATGCCCCTTAAAAGTCCCGGTGGGAGGATTTGAGGTGATCAAATTTACACTAGGGACCCCAGGACCAGGAGGAACCCCTTAACATGCACAATAATGAAGCAATCTGCAACACACAATAAGGCATATCAATTACTATACAGCAAATATATATATATATATATATATATATATATATATATATATATATATATGTATATATATATACAATTCTAAATAAATAATTAAATAGATAAAAGGCAAAACCTGCCAAGAACCAGCGCCACAGGGACCCCCACCAGAGAGGGACCCCCAAGTGACAAAGAGGTGGTCAACAGGCCCCTACCTGTCCCCAAAAACGGCAGCAGCAACCGCAACAAGGCAGCAAAACTGGCCCTCAATCTGTGAAGAAGCCGAGAAGCAGGAAGAGACGGGAAGGGTGGCGGGCCAGCGCCGAAGGCGCGCTTTTCCGGCCCACCCCCCTCCCAGCAGCGTGGATCTGGCCAGCAAAACGTGCCAAACGAGGGGGGCGGGGCTACAGCGGCCGCGCTGAGTGCCCGGCCCCGCCCCCTTTTCTTAACACAGCCTGAGGGACAGAAACTCCCCAGGCTAACAGGAAAACCACCACAGGCTAGAAGGCGCCATGCACCAATTCATCCAGGGATACTTTCAGGAGATCCACACACACACAACACAAAGTAAAGTGAACACCAGCACACATACACTCATATATAATTATTAATAATATTATTAACAAATTAAAAAGGGAGAGGCCGAGGATGATGGCCCACCAGCCCCCCCCCCCCTAGAGGGAAGTAAGGGACCCGGAAGGGGGAGTGGGAACCCGGCCATTATAAGGCCATAGGCATGTAGGGATGGGCCACCCGCACCAGGATCACCAAAAACCTGGATAACCGCCTACCCCATAATGAGGTCTCACGGTGAAGCAAAGCTCCTTCCGCACCCATAGAGTGCTCCTACCCTCACCAGGACCCACAGCCTAAGCTGGGAGGCTCAATTAGGGGCAATTTAAAAAGGGTCCTGGCAGTAATAGGGATAATAAACGGCCGGGCACGAGCCCGGCTTACCTGCAAGTAAAAGAAGTCTTCATCTTCTGTCTTGTCACCTTCCCTGTAGAGAAGGAACTGGGAAATTGGTGGGAGATCCCAGGTATATATGTTCTTTTTTGCATATTCATCTCTGCAGAAGTTCGCCCTCTACTGGAGATCACCCACATGTCATGAAGATCGAAGTGGAGTGTATGGCACACTTAGAATAGTACAAGGCCTTTGTCTTTGCATAGTAACTGGCACACTTTCATATTCTCCCATTTCTCTCCTGTTCTTTATTTTATTAGGCATGTAAACAACTTACCTTCGCATTTTCATTTCCCATCAAGAGATGTCAATCTGACAATGTGGTTATCTATTTTCTCGCTCAGCGACGGTCTGCAGAAGCATTACCATAGCAACCCGACTGTAGGCCTTGAAAATTTGTGCTCAGCAGTGTGCTGCTACCGAAGAATGCAACAGGTCACATCCACAAGTATTTTATCATTTCCAAGCTGCCGTTTCTTTTAATATATAGCTACATCAGAATAAATAAGTCTGTTTTCTGAATTGGCTTCAGACCATCAGTTTTGTGTATGAGTATTGAAGTGTATGACAAAACTTTCTGAGAATGGTCACCTTTAAGTCACATTAACGCAAGGAAATAACACTTCAAAATATTTATTCTTTTCAGACACTGAGGCGGAAGGGGTAGTAAAATGCTAATGTGTTGTCTAAGGCAGTGGTTCTCAATCTTTTTATGTCAAGCAACCCCCAGGCACAAGAAGTACCCCCAAGGGGGTGATTAATTTTAAACCATAGTATAGTACCAAAATAAGTAGGCCACACTTTATCACTTTAAAGAGGAACATCAGATCAAAAATAAAAAGAGGGAGATTCCCCCCCCCCCCCCATCGGCCCCTACTTATTTTTTAAATGTCGGTGCTGCGGCGAGATCCAGGGTCTTCAGAGCCGGATCCTCTGCCCCCCCTTCCGGCTTAGCCGTCTGTAAGCCGTGCTCTTCAAAGTCCTGCACCACTCAGTCTTGAAGGATTTTGGGTGGCTCTATTGCATTCCATTTATGGGCACTGCGCAGGCACGAGATTGGGGGACTCGTGCAGTGCCTGATGGGACGCAAGATAGTGCCGCCCATTGGAAGGTCATCTGGAATTTGAGGGACCCAGAAGATAGATCCCCCGGTGAAGTGAGTAAATAATGCCCAAAGGTAAAACTGGAGGGGGGCAGCAGATCGGTGAGGTTTGGGGGAGATTTTAACCTCCCTCGATGTTCCTCTTTAAGGGCAAGAATGGATAAAAACCAGTCAGACACCCTCTGTGTGCTCCTGAACACCAGTGTGTGTTACACAGGTTAAGAAACAATGGTCTAAGATATTTTTCATAGCCTTTACAGGTGTACTTCTTATAAGGATCCCCCAATGTATACTCTGCTGGAGGTATGCCCCAGGAAATCCACTGGTTATGGATTCTAAACTACCCATTTTACCACTACACCAGAATACATCTGGACTACAAGAGGTGCACACCTCAGCTGTAACTCACCCTTTCAGCTTTATATGGCCTTGAGTACCACCTAAAACTGTGTTACAATGCATGAAACAACCACATAAAAGTTCATGAAATGCACAGGTCAGTTTTGTATTTTTTATGAAAACCAGGCTTGGGTTTTGGTAGCAAGTGGTTCGGATACAGACTGCAGCCATTCCAAGTACCACCTGATGGTACCTCACGTACCACCAGTGGTACTGAAACCACTGCTTAGGAATAACTGCTATAAATTATTACTTAATATGGACCAAATAAACTCCCAGTTCATGTAAAACAAATCTGATTGGGCTGTAACCCTAATTAAAATTAAACAGTTAGTCCAGCTAAAAAGAAACACAGGAGAAGGCAGAAGCAATCTGGTTTTGGTTTGAAGCTGACATTAGCCCCATCATTGATACTGGCAAGATCCAAGTCAAATTATCCAGCATGCCAACTGCCAGGGCTGGCAGGTAGCATGCCGGCTACAGCTACATGTGAACTGACATGGGGTCCCTTGGACCCCTTACCAGTTCACAAGCAGTGATAAAACAAACAAACTACAATTTTAAAATAACAAGAATTCCCATTCACTGCATCTTCCTTCATCTATCCCCTGACGGATGGTGTCCTTTCTGCAGGTCCTTCTGGTCTGGCAGCTGTCATCTTCTTCACCAGTCACCCCCCCCCCCTTCATTGATGGCCCAGTGGTGGGCTTTCCTCAGAAGGAATCTTTCATACTACAGAGTTGAAGCCTTTGTGTAATTCCCCATATGGCCAAGGACGTTACTGGAGGGGAAGGACATAGAGTGGATTCCTTGTCAATCTCCCACATGCCCCTCCCCTCCAGTAATATTGTTAGTTACAGCAGTGGGATACCCCCTATGGTATAAAAGGTTCCTATCAAGGCGGGCCCGCCACTAGCTTGTACAATGTTTGACTGATTGGAGGGCAAATACAGGGTTGCAAACAGGCACATAAACCAGAATCTATTTTTTAATAATGACTATAAAAAAATTAAAAACAGGTTTTCCACTTTATCGCTGATGTAGGATTTTGGAAAATTAATACTGTATCATTAAATGTTATTTGAATTCTGCAACACAGTGAATTTAGACATTTGCCTTGAGGCATCACATAGTATTTATGAGCAAATTATTAGCAGGAAAACCCCTACGAATGTCAAACACTGAGATATTTTAATACTGGAGAATTTTGCATAGACTCATTTTCTTGAGCATGTCACAGACAATGTCATTATGCTCTTGATTACGTTACAGACAATGTCATCATGTCGTTGATTGTACTACAGACTGTCATTATGCTCTTGATTGCTTTACAGACAATTTCATTGTGATGATTGATTGTGTTACAGACTGCCATTGCGTGGCTGATTGTGTTACCGGCAGAGTTGAGGGATTGTGTGGCCTGCTCCAATTGGTCTGTGTGTTTGTCATGCAGTTCTCCATCAGGTCCATGGGGGAGGTCCCCTTGCATGGCGACTTGCATATAAGGCCCAGTGTGGCACTAATAAAGTTCAGTTCATCTTCACCCTCAATACTGAGTTCTGTCTCTTATTGGGGGAAACGCTATATTACAATTCACTAGACCTTGTAAGGGCTGTTCCTGGTTCCTCACGGATGACTCTGGGATTCCTGCAGCGCCTCTCACCATTGGGAAAAGGACGTCTCTGGCGGGGAAGCCCTCCTGCGATAAAGGTTATCGCTACAATATATATATGTGTGTGTATTGAAAATGCTGCATCTGCTCTTTAAATCTAAGTGCAAAGCTTCATATATATTAAAAAAACTATGAAGCTCTACAGTTTATATATATCATGCAGTTTTTTGTCTTTAGTGTGTGTAGTTGTGCCAAACCAGTAATTCAACTGAAATCACATTAGAATTACATTTGTCAAACATCTATGTTTCTATGTTTCTATGACTGACAACTCCTTTTCTATACATAGATTAATTTCCATTTAACCATCACGTGCCAGTGGTAAAAATATTTTATATGCAACAGTGATGATATAGATGTGTCATGTAAAGAAATTGGAATTGGATACTGTTGCCATCAGTTATTAGCATGTCTTTTTACTTTTCATTCATACATATGCAGAGACCTATTTTAATTTAAAAGTGTAATTTATATACATTACATTTCTGTGCCAAAAAACCAGAAAGAATACATAGTTCTATATAAATATATATATATATATATATATATATATATATATATATATATATATAATTTTTTTTAATGTGTCTGCAGGTTAGACACAGCAGAGACTTGAGTTCTCTGTAACCCTGGTTTTGTGATCTTCCTCAATCATCAACAATTTCTAAAACAATGATGATGGAGGCTATATTTTTTCAACACAATCGGGCTAGACAGAACACTCTGCCCTTGATTTATAACAGCCGAATATCGAAACTACAATTACAGATAAAAGGGACAGATACGTTGGGAAAGTACAATAGATCTTTGCCCTTTGTTTTTATCTGTAAGTTAGGAATGGTATTTATCAGTTGAGCAATATTGTGCCTGATAAAATCTGAAATGTGGATTTTGTAGTACCTCTAAATGTGCACAAGGCTTTCTGAGTAAAAGCCAGATCTGCCCATAAACAAACCAAAAATGACATAAATGCTTGCTTCACTATTAGTGACAGCTTTAAAGAAACAAAAAAGAGTGGAATGAATGGATTCATTCCCAGCATTCCGAAAGGGTGATATGTTGCATCTAACTGGCCAAACAAAATAATTAGAAAGCTTTGAGGCTGATTCATTAATAGCGGCAGGTAGCGACAGTTGAGCGACTGTAGCGGCATTTTCAGAGCGCCCGCTAGTAGTCGCTGTGCTTGGCCGTTGTTCGGTAGTTGATAGCGACTCAGTCGGTTTGCCGTAATGTTGAGTATTGGGTGAGGAGTCGCTATTTGACAGGTTCCGCGCTGTATGGGAGCGCATGATAGCGACTGGCCCTAGCGACCGGCTCCCAGCATATTCATTAACAAATCACGCTCAAAAAATTCTCGCACTGTAAAATGCATGTTTAAACCCCAGAGTGCTGGCGGCGATGGGTTAAAAGTAGTTTTTTAACCCCCAAACAACCATATTTTTGGAAACAAAAAAAAAAGTTTTTTAAATAATTTTGTAATATGAATACATTAATATCAGACCTGTAATATCAATTCTGTACAATTTTTTTTTTACCTTAAAAAAATCATCTAAAATGGCAGAAGTGGTCACAGAATTTTTCACATTAAAAAAAAAAAAAAAAATCATAACAATTAATTATGAATATTTAAAGATTGTTCCATTGAAATGCATTGGAGAGCGCCAGGTAGCGAGAGGTCATACCTGTCGCTGTTCAAGGTCGGACGCTGGCGCTGTGGGCTGAGGCTGGAATAATGATGAATGAGTCGCTATATGGCGCTATCTCAGTCGCTAAGCAGGATTGGTTTAATAAATGTGTGATTGTGGTGGGGAGCCGGCGTTCTCGTGGCGGGGCCCGTCATTACCGGCCGCTCACCAGTCGCTACCTGTCGCTATTCCTTCATAAATAAGGGCCTTTGAATGGCTTTTGAAACAGCCACCCTGAGATCTTAAGTGGACAGGTTTACATTAAGGGGGTAATTATGGCCATTCAGTGAAGATAAGGAGATGGTGTCTAACACTAATACTGCTTATGAACTGATATTTTTGTGTTTTTACAACCACATATGAATTTCTCTGTATTAGAAATAATGAAAATAAAGTACAAATTTAGGAATTCTTTCAGTGTTTTCCCAATACACAGATTTATTTTACTGCACTTAAAGAGCAAGTGTATAAGAAAAAAATATTCACTGTACTTAGTCAAATGAACCAGTGTCCTATTTACTACTTTTTACAAACTTATTTCTGTGTTTTTAAAAGCAACGGATATTGAGGAAATTCCCCACACTTAAATAATTCTTACAGACATGTTTTTTCTCAGTATTTTGTAGGTGCAGAGTTGGAAATTGGCTCCTGATTCAGGTACTAGATAACTAAGCAGTAAATGTGCCACCTTACTTTCAATACCAACAGTCAAAAATGAATTAAACCAGACCAATGCAACAAACAGTGCTCGTATTCTTCCCTGGGGCAATTTAGATTGCTGCACATAAAAATTTACCCTTTTCTACCACCTACTGGGATTAATTTTAAAAACAAGATAGCCGCTCATGGGCTTGCAGGCCACCTGCAAACAGGAAGTCATACTGGACTTCCTGTTACTGTGCTTTTCAGTTATGTCAGTTGGGGGAGGAAGCTCCAAAATGGCCGCTACCTTTCTTTTCCGACTATGCTGGGCTGTTGGTCCGGTTTAAGTATTTCCTTGCACTGCAATGGAAGGTGCTGTGGCTGAGCAATAAAATATATGGTGTCATGTGGCCTCCTCTTAAAGACACAGATGAAATAAATAGGAACCAGAGATGAGTTTCTGTGCAGGAGAAGGGTAGAAGACTATGCCCTTTCCATGGCTTAATACAGATGTGTCCATATTTAATATTTTAGCATGTGTTTAAAAACTTCATTGGCAATAATACAATCACCAGGCAGGCTGCCACAGACCTACAATAGAATAGACTAGATCACCATCTTAGGAGCTGATTCAAGACCAGGTGTAAAAACAGAACTATTTTGGAGAAAAAGTGTAATTCTCCAGCCAGAGTGCACTATTTACACTAAAGCTTGTTTTTAACACCCAGAACTGAATCCACCCAAAAATCTCACATTATAACTACCGGTAGCTAAGAGAAAAGTTAAGGTAGGACACATCTGTATCAGTAAGATAAAACCCTAAGGACTTTGTGGATAGAATATTGTTTTGCAAGGATGACCTATTTAAGAAATGTGTGGCTTCCTCTCTATAATCTGACCAATTGTTGTTGGAACGACTCTTCTTTGTTAAAAGTACCTCCTAAGAGACTTCTATCTGCCTTCTATTAAGGATCAAGAATTATTTTCTTTTTGGCCCGTTGAGAAATAGCACTGTTTGTTACCAAGAAAACTTGGAACCTCTGCAATGACATGTCCCAGCCCTATACACTACTCCAAGTCTTCTATCATATCCTGTCTCTTTGTCCTGCCCCCTCTCACCTGGTAATCATTTCCCAACCTCCTGGATATTTAAGTCTATGGCCCTTATTTATGAAGGAATAGCGACAGGTAGCGACTGGTGAGCGGCCGGTAATGACGGGCCCCGCCACGAGAACGCCGGCTCCCCACCACAATCACACATTTATCAAGCCAATCCTGCTTAGCGACTGAGATAACGCCATATAGCGACTCATTCATCATTATTCCAGCCTCAGCCCACAGCACCAGCGTCCGACCTTGAACAGCGACAGGTATGACCTCTCGCTACCTGGCGCTCTCCAATGCATTTCAATGGAACAATCTTTAAATATTAATAATTAATTGTTATTAATGTTTTTTTTTTGTTTTTTTTAAATGTGAAAAATTCTGTGACCACTTCTGCCATTTTAGATAATTTTTTTAAGGGAAAAAAAATAAAAAAAAAAATTGTACAGAATTGATATTACAGGTCTGATATTAATGTATTCATATTATTAAATTATTTAAAATACTTTTTGGGGGGGTTTCCAAAAATATGGTGGTTTGGGGGTTAAAAAACTACTTTTAACACATCGCCTCCAGCGCTCTGGGGTTTAAACATGCATTTCACAGCGCTTGAATTTTTTTAGCGTGATTTTTTGATGAATATAGTGGAAGCCGGTCGCTCTGACCAGTCGCTATCATGCGCACCCATACATCGCGGAACCTGTCAAATAGCGACTCGTCACCTTGTATTCAACATTACGCCACACCGACTGAGTCGCTGTCAACAACCGAACAACGGCCAAGCACAGCGACTACTAGCGGGCGCTGTGAAAATACCGCTACAGTCGCTCAACTGTCGCTACATGTCGCTATTAATAAATCAGCCTCTATGTCTGGCCATGTGAGCTTGCTGGAGCATTATCTGTGAAAACAGATATTAGTTTTCCCAGCCGCTCATTTACCAGTCCAAACGTGCATCTACAGCCATTTTGTTACAAATTTGCGTGGTTATAGTTTAGAGAGCTATCGCCATCCTTCAATTCCTCTGCAGCTTTTCTGCACAGAGATTGACCTGTGTCCGGGTTGTGTTTTCTGCTATTATGCTGATATGCATACTTACCTAAAAATCCCCTGCAATTCTTCCCCTGCAGTCCTTTCCCTGGATAGAAGCCTATTCATGCAGATGTGGCTGAGGCAGTGATTGAGAGAGAAAAGTGTCACTCAGGATCCCACCAATGCCTTGAAAGATACAGGCCCCGGCTTCAGGAATGAACCAGGCAGAGGTAGATGTGTAAGATAAATATGCAAATGTTCTATTTAATCGGTTTCAGGACTGCTCTAACTTGGGCAGTGTTGGCAAGATACCCATTAAGCTGTAATAACTTTTGAATGTAGAGAAAAGACCTTAAAAAAGGGTGGAAAAAAAAAAACAAGAAAATGTAGAAAAGAGAAAGATGGCGGAAGTTTAAGTGAGGAATATGTAGAAAAGGTAAAATGAGATGGAGGGATGTAGAAAAGAAGGTGATGAAGAGGAAGTTAAAAGACTGAAAGGCAGAAAGAATGCGTATGATGAAAATGTGACTTATGCCTGCTGATCCAGCTAAGAGCTTTGTTTGTGAAGGGGTGTGTGAATATTATCTCCTGGCACTTCCTTACTCACCTCCTGGTGAACCTTTTTGGCTTCTGACAGTCATGTGGGGCCAAGGCATGCAGAAATAATAAGAGGCCTGGTTATACCTGGGGTATACGGGTCATCCCACATCGGTATGCCTCCCCACTCAGGGCCACACTAGACACCTTTGAGTACTTGATGTTCACATTGGGCCAGCTGGTGCCTATAGTTACCCAGGTCATAGAGAAGAAGATCGTCTACATCACAGAGAACAAAACCACAACTGCTGCTTTCTCTGCAGGTCTGGGTAACTACAAGCCTCAGCTGCCCCCTGGAGAACAAGGCCAGCTACCCCAGGAGGAAGTACAGGTCCCAGCTGACCCTGGTGGAACTATAAGTCCCAATTGCATCTGGTGGAACTATAAGGCCCAACTGATCCTGGTGGAACTACAAGGCCCAGCTGCCACTGGAGGGCCTACAATGCCCAGCTGACCCTGGGGGACCTGCAAGGCCCTGCTGACGCTAGAGGACCTACTAGGCCCAGCTGACCCTGGAGGAACTACAAGACCCAGTTGCCCCTGGAGGAACTAAAAGGCCCAGCTGCCCCTGGAGGAACTACAAAGCCCAGTTGCCCCTGGAGGACCTACAAGGCCCAGCTGACCCTGGAGGAACTACAAGGCTGATCTGACCCTGGAGGAACTACAAGGCCCAGTTGCACCTGGAGGAACTACAAGGCTCAGTTGCCCTCAGAGGAACTAGGCACATTTGCTTCCCCTCCCGAGCCGTGGGGAACTACAAGACACAGCTGCTACTCCTCCCCAACCCCGGGGAACTACATGGCCCAGCTGCTCACCATCTATAGGCCTGGCGAACAGCAAGTTCCAGCTTGGCCCCTTGCCACAATAATCAGCAGGACCTACTTCAGTGAAGACAGATGGAAGAACAGAGAGATAAGCAGTCATACAGAGGCTGAGTTGATAATGTCCTTCCTGGCTAGGCTTTCTCCCTTGTAAGACTTAGGTCACATTACTGCCCTCAGTGTTGAAAAGACAAAACTGCATGCTGTAAGCAGCCTCTATGAAACGCGACCAGTCCAGCACCTTACCAGCCCTGTTCACATTCATTTTATAATAAAAAAATGTGCTTCGTATACGGTGCGATTGTAAGAATATGTCATACTCTATCTCCAAATAGGCGCCCATGCCCAACTTCTGGGAGTTTTAGAAAAAGCTGTTCTACTAAAAAGTATGCTTTATCAGCATTTCAAATATATAAAAACCTAGAAAGATTATGATCTTTAAGGCTATCTAAAATTAAAGTTGATTAGTTGTCCTGGACAATATCTGGTATCCGGGCATTTATTTAATAAATAACCATTGGCTGCAGATTCCTCAAGAATTCTCTATGCTATGGCATTGTTAAATAAATAATATGTACATTTAAATGCAGGGTTCTTAAAAAGAGGAGTCATGATTTATATGGCATCCCATATTATCAGTCCTATAGCTCTTATGTTATTGCTGCATATAACTGGAATATATGATTTGATCTTTTACCATGGTCAGCCATGGCTGCTTTTTATCTGCTGACATTCTCTAGCTGTTTATCTTCTCTAAGCTCAGGGATTGATCAGAGTTCTCACTGCTGAACTGAGAGGAGCATGCGGGCCTTTCAGGATTCATTTTCCTCCTGCCATTAGAAGACAAGGGATGGTGTTATCATTTATGCCTTCTTGTATCCTACTAAATTATTTACATTAGCATCAGCTCTTATCTGGTGAGTTATATTTCTTAGCAATTTCTCGGCACTTATTTATTGCAACTGCAGAAGCGGAAAGCAGACCTTTAATTACAAATGTGATTTTATATTCGTTAGGTATAACAGCTAAACGATTTTAGAAAATCTACTAGAGTAAATGGATAGAATAAAACAGCAGCTATTGGGCTGCTGTTAGCACTAACAAGACACATACCTGTATAAGTAATGATTTAAAAAATAATTCTCACTTACAGGAATTCTCTAGTAATGTGGAGGGAAAAAACATTTTTGTGTGTATGCCTGTAATAAAAAATAATAGTGATAAGGAAGCAATTCTGTGACCAGGGGCTTGCAAATATGGCTCCTGGCCAGGCCATGACTGAATTGCTCGTGACCAAGGCACCTAACCCCCAACTTAATCCCTGATTGTGGCAGTGGCTCTGCTGCACTATAGTTAGGTGACTGCTTTGCTTCTTGTCTGATTGGCAGTGGATCACAGTATAGAAGTGAGTCTTTTTTATATAGTTTGTCCATTTTAAGCTCAACCCCCCCTCCCTTTGTCAGAAACAGTTGGTAGTCCTTGTTAAACCGGACCTTCAGCATAATTTAATGAAAAGCTCAAACCATTAAAAAAATATTTCCCAGCATCTAAAATAGTTCAAGTTTTTAGTCATTTACTTTTTACTCTGTTCAAGACTGTGGGATACGGGCACCGCCA
Organism: Gastrophryne carolinensis; assembly: GCA_027917425.1. Taxonomy (NCBI): domain Eukaryota; kingdom Metazoa; phylum Chordata; class Amphibia; order Anura; family Microhylidae; genus Gastrophryne; species Gastrophryne carolinensis. The sequence continues at coordinate 224,427,612 of CM051234.1, forward strand.
TCTTGCCCCAGAACTGAGGAGAGGAGAGCGGGGTAAAGCACAGAGGGGCAGGGTTATAGCTGTGCTTTGCACAGAGACAGCAGAGCTGGGTTCAGGGAAAGGACAGTAATCCCAGAATGCAGAGCGACACAGTCAGAAGACACTTCCTGTTTGCAGGCTGCCTGATGCTATAAGATAGACTCTTATTCAGTACAGAAGCCAGAGTCATTGACCCCTATTAAACTGAGAAAGCAATTCTTCCCTATAAGAGCCAATGTTGCCCTCATTTTCTTTGGAAAGGGCTGTGATGGTTTGACCGGCAACTGTCTTAGCTCTGAATAAAGTGAAGAGCTAGAGGACTCCAGGCACTTCTGATGTAAGCCAGAGAGAGCACAGAGAAAAGTTTCAAGAGCAAATGCTGTAACCCTCACATTCTCTTCAACCATGTTTCTCAATATGGCCCACTGCTAAATTACTTTAGCACTGAAGGATCCCTTTAAGACAATGGAACTCCACAAGTGTGGCTTCATAAAAGGGAAATTTTCTTATAATATTATTGCAATACTAATGTATTACATTTACAGAGATAAAAGAATGGGTGGCCAGCAGTTGCACACAGAATACCTCCAGAGAGTTACCCATATGAAAATCAATGTTAAGTTAAATGCATATCCATAATCATAAATACACAAATTAGGGTAGATTAAAGAAATGAAAACCCGGAGGTGGAGTACAAGAGATGCACTCCTGCTAGCAAACCAGGATGTATACTGTGTAACAGCATCCAAAGAAGACTGATCAAACATATCACATTCCAGCACATTAAAAAGCTTATAGGTATGTAGATGACCTTTATGTGAAATTACTGTGAACTGGTACAAATATTTGGAGATACGACTAATAGCTGTATTCAGGGGCGGACTGGCCATAAGGCACATCGGGAGAGTGCACATCCCCTGGGTGCCGAGGCTCTGGCTCCTTGCAGTGGCTGCGTGAATGTGAACCACTGCCAGCCACCCAGAGCATTGCCCATTGCAGGAGAGGTGGTGGCCTTCCTATGACGTCCAGGTGGTGCACAGAGTCAGCATAAGAGTCCTGGCTCTGCTGGAACTCGCATGCTGCTGCTGTGTTGCCACCGCACAGATCCTCGGATGACGGGCAGCACCGGCTCGGCAGCTCTCCTCGGCTCATGGCAGCGGCATCCCTGGGCTTCTGGTAGTGGTAAAAAATCAGTGAAGTGTCCAGCTTCTTCCCGTAATAAAAAATAACTTTTATTCCAAATCTTTAAAAGTATCATCCATGTAGTAATTCCCAGTTTATAAAAAAGACAAGCAAAGTCCAGGTCCACATGTACCCCACTGAGGAGATCCTGTGACGCGTTTCAGGCTTCAGACGCCCTTAACCCTTTAAATGCCAGCCACGTAAAATTTACGTGGTTGCCTCTCCGTCACTTAAGTGCCAGCCACGTAAAATTTACGTGCCTGGCATTTACCCCTGCTAGTGGGCAAAAAAAAAAAAAAAATTACTCACCTGACCCCTCGTTGGATCCGGCCGGGTCTCCTCTTTAATTTGGTGCCATCCGATCCCCTGTGGGCTTCAGCGTTCTCAGCTGTCAGATGCCGGTGATCCTCTGATCTCCTGCCTCCCCCTTCTCTGATGCCGATCACCGGCATCTGTCAGCAGAGCGGCGCGGGACAAAGGAGCTTACAAGGAGGTAAGTACAGTAAAAAAATTTTTTTTTTTTTTAATAAAATACTTTTGTGTGGCGTTTTTTTTCATTTAACCCTTTGTGAACTGGTAAGGGGTCCATGAGACCCCTTATACCAGTTCACAAGGCTCTGGGTATGGCAAGTCACCTGCAGCTAGTGGGTGGCTTGCCATTAACCCCCAGCCCCCCATTACCTGCCTCCCCAACGGCCAGGGGGGGCAGAAGGGCCCGGGCCACTTAGTGGCTTAGTGGCTATGTGGGCTAGTAGCCTGCAGGGCCAGGGGCCACCAACGCTGGCCCCTGCGCCCTGTTCTACAAGCCCCCATAGCTGGCCCGGGTCGGTAATGCTGGGTAGGGGGGACCCTACGTCATTTTTTTTGGGATTATTAAGGGTTTTTAACCCTTAAAATTCCAAAAAAAAATGGGGTCTCCCCCCCCTAGGAGGGGGAACCCTATGTCATTTTTTTTTTAATTAACCCTTTTGTTTTCTGTCATCCAGCAGCTATAAAAGGCTGAAAGAGTGCTCCACTATGGATGGGAGGTAAGTATTAAAAAAAAAAATAATACAATATTTTTTCTCTTTGTGTGTCTGTGTTTTATTTTTACATTTAACCCCTTGTGAACTGGTAAGGGGTCCATGACCCCTATACCAGTTCACAAGGCTGGGGGAGGTGGCAAGTCACCTGCGCTAGCCGGTGACTTGCCATTAACCCCCGGCACCCCCATTACTTGCCTCCCCAAAGCCCAGGGGGGGGCAGAAGAGCCCGGGCCCAGTGGCTATGCGGGCTTGTAGCCTGCAGGGCCAGGGGCCACAAAAGCTGGCCCCTGCGCCCCGTTCCTACAAGCCCTACATAGCTGGTCCCGGGCTGGTTACTTTGGGTAAGGGGGGGCCCATGTCATTTTTTTTTATTTTTAAGGATTTTTAACCCTTAAAAATCCCCCCAAAAAATGGGCCCCCCCTCCCGGGAGGGGGGACCCTATGTCATTTTTTTCTCTCGATTTAACCCTTTGTAGTGTGGATGGTAGTTGTATTTTATTTGTAAATGTTAAAAATTACTTGTTTCAGTTAGGGGGGGTCTCCTGGGCAGGAACAGGGGGCTACCGATAAATATGTGGTACTGTTCTAATCGGTAGAAATGGGGCTTTCACATGCAATATGGTTTTCTTTAATAAAATAAATTTTTTATGTAAAATAAAGGAGGCAATTTTCTAAAAAAAATTTTTATTTATTTATTTTTTTTTACTTAATAATAAATAAAATTAATAATAAATAAAATTTACAAACAAGACATTTCATGTTAAAGCCTAAACTCTGCTGCAAAAAATATATATATAATTTTCCTGAAAATTCCAGCAAAAATGACGCAAAACATGGCGCAAAACATGGCGCAAAATGGGGAAAAATGACCTGTCAACAGAGGGTGACAAAATCTCAAGTAAGCTGGCAATTAAAAGGGTTAATAGTACCTCTGCATGTTGGGTATTGTTCTGTTCGGGGGACCTTGCGCTTTCAGACTTAGCTTGTTTTTTCTGGTTTGCATATTTATATTTTAGTAAAAGGTGTTTTTTATTCTGCTTTTTTATACATTTTTTAGGGAAACTCTGCGCAACCAAAGAGTTCTTTGAGGGATTAATTCCAGAAAGATGAGCCCACTACAACAAGCTGGGTACGCTTAGAAAGCTTAACATGTGTACTTTCAGGGAATATATGGTTTATGGGGGATATTCCAAATGTAAAGGGTTGTTTTGGTTGAAAAATCGCAAGGTGCGCACTTTGTCTGCAGAGCTGAAATTTTCAAGAAAAATTACCGTTACGCACATGCTTTACTTTGGGGTGTTTGGCAACTCTTCCATTGACAGAACCTATGCATGTTGGGTATCGTTCTGTTCGGGGGATGTTGCTTTTTCAGATCATACTTGTTTTTTCTTGTTTGTATATAGTTTTTTTAGGAAAATGTGGCTTTGATTCTGCTTTTTTATCCTTTTTTTAGGGAAACTCTTTGCAACCAAAGAATACATTGAGGGATTACTTCTAGAAAACTGTGGCCACATCAACAAGCCTGGTACAAATAGAAAGCCTGAGGTGTGTACTTCCAGAGAATATATAGTTTGTGGGGGGTATTTCAAATGTAAAGGGTTGTTTTTCTGGAAAAACTGCAAGGTGCGCATAGCGCATATCACAGTTGTATTTTTTCAGAAAATCCCCTAAAGCTCTGTTTCAGTTTGGGGGAGTCTCCTGGGCAGGAAAGGGTGTCTACCAATACATATGTGGTACCGCTGTAACTGGGAGAAATTGGGGTTTCACACGCAATAAGATTTTATTGACAAACTTACATTTTTTATTACAAAAAAACACTACAAATTGTAAAAAATTGATTTTTTTAAATTTTTTTGCACATATTTCGCCAAAAAATATTGAGAATACACCTAAAAAATGACAAACAAGACATTTCATGTTAAAGCTCAGACTCTGCTGAAAAAAACAATATATCATTTTCCTGGGAAATCCCTGGAAATCCCTTAAAAAATCACAGTTGAACATGGGGAGTGCAAAATAGTGCAAAATGGTCTGGCAACAGAGTGTGACAAAAACTCCAGGTAGGCTGGCACTTAAAGGGTTAATCATACCTGGCAGTGGTGGCATCCCTGGATCCCAGAGGTGGCATCCCTGGGCTTCCAGCAGCGGCAGTGGAATCCCCGGCTTCCAGCAGCGACAGTGGGGGGAAGGGGGTGGGAGTGGGGGGATCCTGCCACTCAGCCCATTATAGGGGGTACTCAGCATGTTATGGGGGAATTCTACCACTCAGCATGTTATGGGCGGGGGATTCTGACACTCAGCATGTCATGGGAGGGGGGGGGATTCTGACACTCAGCATGTTTTGGGGGATTTTGCCACTCAGCATGTTATGGGGGGGTTCTGCCACTCACCTTGTGATGGGGGGATTCTGCCACCCAGCATGTTATTGGAGGGGGGGTTCTACCAATCAGCATGTTATGGAGGAGGGGAGGGGGTTCTGCCACTCAGCATGTTATGGGGGATTTTGCTTCTCAGCATGTTATGGGGGGGGGGGGGGGTCTGCCACTCACCCTGTGATGGGGGGATTCTGCCACCCAGTATGTTATGAGGGGTTTTGCCACTCATCATATTATGGGGGGATTTTGCCATTCAGCCTGTAATGGGGGGTTTCTGCCACTCTGGTTCTGTACACTGCCTGTTATGGATGGGTTGGATACCTGGCCAAACACACTACAGAAGGGCCAGTGTGACCAGAAAAGTCCCAGGCCGTTTTTTAACCCCAGTCCGCCCCTTGCTGTATTATGTTATTATTCTAAAAACATGGTGCCAGAATACCATGCAGCTTGCTTAAAATTAAGCCACCATGCCATATAAGTGAAAATAAAACATTCAATATATTTAGACTTAATGCAAAACAGCTACTAAAATTGTCACCTCAATCTATGAAATATGCATCTCCTTACGGAAAGTGGTATTGTGAGCAGAAAGGTAATGGTAGAATTATTTATACAATGCAAAATATTCAAGTTAAATTCACAAACCACATGGAGTGTTACTGAAAGCCCTAAAGCCTGATGCCATATATTGGTTTAGGATATAGTAAGGAAAGTTTAGATTTTTTTCTGTTACTTTACTGAAATCCTCACGTCCTGTCTGCAGAAGCCAAACAAGAATTCATTTAATACAACATCTGGACAAATAACTGCATAAAACGGATGTCACCTGCACTATATATGCTGTCCTCATGTATGCCTTTAGTAGATGGAGATGTTTTATCATTCAAATGGGTTCACTGACTGAATAATATAAAATAATAGATCATTCCTTCTTTCCCTATCTAAAACTAAATCGAAAAACATAAAAAGTTTATCAAGGCTATGTGTAAAATCAAAAGCTTCTTTCCTGATTTCTATATTGCATCTCATCCATCCTGCTGTGTTTCTGAACAATGGTGTTTTTGATAATTTCTAGACCATTTTATATAGCCAAACATCCAACTTTTTTTCAAGTAGGACCACCTTTCTGGAATAAGAGGTTGCCCATCATTACACAGTGTGAGACACATCATCTACTGTGTGTACAGGGAGATAGCCCCTCATCCCTGCCTTTCTGTTTCTTTTTAACAGCAACCAACAATGTATCATGGTGATATGATGGAAATATGTTGTGAAAGAGACAGAAATACACAGACAGGCAGAAACAGCTTTCCTTTACAGACTGGATGTAACAATCCCATGTAATTCATGGTATGCTACATTTTTTAAGCTTTTAATACTTTCCACCAAGAAATGGCAAATTGAGGTATATGTAATGAGAGTATTAGATATTAAACCAGACCTGGCACAGTTGGAAAAGAAAACTCCCCAAAACCCCCTTGCCCCATCTGCATGCATGATACTGAAGCATTGCTGGCCCTTACATCTACCGCAACAGTTCAAGGTAGCTTTGCAGAAGCATGTTTAGCCCCGAAACCAGGTGAGTTCTATTTTTGTTTTAATGTCTTAATCATGCCAGGGCCAGGGGTAGGATGAGAGGGGATGATCAGGATAAAGGACTTTAGGTTCATTTTAACCAGGGAAGATGAGAAGTGAGTCAGGCATGGATATGGCGTCCTTATTCCACAAGCCAAGAGTTAGAGCCAAACATTTCTTGACTGAGAAACTAGTGGTTCCTGCATCTTCTAGAATGACACTATCCAATCTACAGCCATAATAATAAATAATTATACTAAAAATAATAGACATAACATATTTATTTTTTCTGTGTTCAATATTAAACTAAATAAATAGAGACTATTTTGTAATTCTTGGTGGTTGATTGGTGGCATCCCTATGCTGAAATAGCTTGATAGTACAAAATAAAACCAGCCACTGACTCCAACCAAAAGACTTTTTTCTTCTGCTCCTCATGAATATTATCCGCAGTATTAAATGCACCTACCTTGTTGCTTGTTGATGTATTTTTGATGCCTCTTCTGTAAGTTTCGTAGTTTCACTAGACTGTTCTGTATGAGAAGGCACAAAGGCTGAGCATGACACAATAGACTGGTAGGAGTCTTCTCGGCATACTGTAATAAAAAATAGTTTAATGTAAATAAAATGAAATAAATGAAGTCTTGTTTCATTTACATGCAGATATATGATGCATTGCACAAGTGAAGGTCACTTAGGACTTACAGAATTTTAAAAGCGGTGAGCAGTGCAATATTTATCGCAGAACAGTGGCATACCCATAAATAATATACAATACATAGCACAGTATGCCTCATAAGGACTTGTAATTCATATTACTCCATTACATTATGTGAATCACTGGTTCCACCATTCACCATGTCAAAATTTATTGTAATTATAGACATAATTATCCTTTAATTAAAACATTTTGACGTGACTAATCGCCAGTTATGGCCCTTTAATATGCACAAAAGTATTGCATTACTAATGGTAGTTTATGGACTGGTAGAACATAACAATATTTCACAGAAGAAAAACACATTTGTCCAATATTAAGCATTTATAGATTATTTTACTGCATGAATAATAAGTACACAGCTGTACACATCAATTATAAAGCACAGTAGATTTTGAGTCAGGCATTGCCTTAGCTGCTCTGTATTTGCCCCCTGATGTACTTGAGGGAACATGCCTAGGGCAGCACAATGTGGTGGGTAGCAACACTCTGCATAAAAAATTATTTAAATGTAATGAATGATTATATTAATGCAAAGAAATCCAGTGTTGAAAATTGGAAGGGGTGTGAAGGCGACCAGCTGTTTTCCTAGTGGCGCTGCGGGTGGGCGATAAATGAAGAGTCTGGAACATTCTGGTCTGAGGTCTTTGGGTAAATCCATGAAACTTGGACTTTTCAGCCAAGTCAGCCAACTTCCTCATTCATTGTAGCACTGTAAATCTATTGACTACCAGTAACGAATTGGGCTTGCCAAGTGGGACATTCAAACCTGAATTTTTGCTGGTGGTCACATGACTGCAATTAACTGCCAAATATAAAAATAAAGTGATGACTTGCGTACAGTGTGCCTTTAAAGACCCTGTAATTGTAGAGGCTAAAAAAAAAAAAGCACAACTGACTCAGTTCATATACAGTAAACCTCTAGTAGTCAAATGAATCAATGTCATTGATTAATTCTTTATCTCTTCACCTACTGAGGCCCTTATTTATGAAGGAATAGCGACAGGTAGCGACTGGTGAGCGGCCGGTAATGACGGGCCCCGCCACGAGAACGCCGGCTCCCCACCACAATCACACATTTATCAAGCCGATCCTGCTTAGTGACTGAGATAGCGCCAGATAGCCACTCATTCATCATTATTCCAGCCTCAGCCCACAGCACCAGCGTCCGACCTTGAACAGCGACAGGTATGACCTCTCGCTACCTGGCGCTCTCCAATGCATTTCAATGGAACAATCTTTAAATATTAATTATTAATTGTTATTATTATTTATTTATTTTTTTTTAAATGTGCAAAATTCTGTGACCACTTCTGCCATTTTAGCAGATTTAGCAGCAAAAAAAAAATTGTACAGAATTGATATTACAGGTCTGATATTAATGTATTCATATTACTAAATTATTTAAAAAACTTGTTTTTTTTGTTTCCAAAAATATGGTTGTTTGGGGGTTAAAAAACTACTTTTAACCCATCGCCGCCAGCGCTCTGGGGTTTAAACATGCATTTTACTGCGCGAGAATTTTTTGAGCGTGATTTTTTAATGAATATGGTGGGAGCCGGTCGCTAGGGCCAGTCGCTATCATGCGCTCCCATACAGCGCAGAACCTGTCAAATAGCGACTCCTCACCCAATATTCAACATTACGGCAAACCGACTGAGTCGCTATCAACTACCGAACAATGGCCAAGCACAGCGACTACTAGCGGGCGCTCTGAAAATACTGCTACAGTCGCTCAACTGTCGCTACCTGGCGCTATTAATGAATCGGCCTCCCCGTCTAGTTTGTAGTATGTTATCTGTTTCTATGTTTGTTCTATGAAGATCTATGAAGAAAGGAGAAGGGGTGTTTTTTCCTGCTTATCTGTATGCATATCTGTATGTGATGTGATACTTGCGTTTTTTTTTTTTTTTTTACTTTTTTTACATATTTTTTTTTTTACATATTTTTGACATTTTTCTCATTAATGTTGTATGTAGATTCATTAAGATGTTAATATATAAAAACCAATTATTACAACATCGAAACAATTAAGAATATTAAATTAATATTACGTCAATAAAATGTAGGCGTAAGAAAAGCTAGTGAACCATTTTAGATCGACATCAATATTGCATGTTCTGTTTATGTATGCTCAAATTAAATTTGTGTAATTTCCCTCTATCTATAATTAATAGTATATGCAATTTCTCTTCCAGAGACATTAAAGAAGTATAAATCAAAACCACAAGGGAGGTGTTTGGCTAACACCACATTAATGTTATGTTTGTTCAGAAATAACACTAAAAGATCCTATTAAAAATACACTTTAAAGTAATACATTCACATATATTATTTATATATATATATTAATATTCCTGCCGTGTGTACACAAAATAGACACATATACACACTTACATCTAAGGTTTTGTAAAGGTTGGAGTGGGCAATTTAAACAGGCAGTAATCAGCCACTAAAGTGATAGAATAATGTAAATGTCAGGGCAACATGGTCCACTTAAGCAGAGAGTTGAGCACTGTGCTCATTGGGTGGACCAGATGAGTATTTTCTTTACTGGCAAACTGGTGTAACGTTGTGAGATGGTTGGAAATCTAATATTAAGCCCACTTTGACCACAGTCTGGCCCTGGAGTCTAAAAGAGTCTAAAAAACTCCAGGGCCAGACGACTAAATGCCCTTGGGGCATCCCAGCTGCTGTTAACAGAGCTGTCTGCTGAACGCTAATTATGCACGGTAAACGGCTCTGATTGGACGAGTCCACGCATGCTTCAAAAGAACAGGGGAAAGGTGAGATTGTATGATGGGTGATCTGGGGATGTTTGAGCACTGTGCTCATTGGGTGGACCAGATGAGTATTTTCAAGTGAGGATGCCCTGTGGGCAAGGAACAGCACCTGGGAAAGTCAAGATCTTGGGTTTTGTTCTGCTTTGAATTGGAAAGATTAGTCCTGATTTAAAGCTCTTTTTGGTGTGAACCTGTTGAGTAATACTTCTTTTATTCCTCTATAGTAAACACCTTGTGTGGCCGGTAAAAGTATCATACTACAAAAAAGGGGTGGTATCAAAGGTGTCCATGAATTATTACCCTGATCCTTGAATTAGCCCTCTTTTCTTATGATAATATTCTCAACTGCCACTTAAAGAAGTGTTATGGAAAAACATGATCCAATAATAATAATACAATATACCAGATGGCAAGAGGAGTTTATTTCCACTCCCTGCATGAGCTCCACTGTGGAAAAGTCTGTTTCTTCCTTTTACTAGAAGTAAGGCATAAATACGAGTGACAGGTATGAACATGCTATTCTGCTTTTACAGGAGAGATCTCTAACCTTTTTTCTATCACTAATGTGTGTAGATGAGTTTTACCATCATGCCATACTTTGGGAAAGTATTTAGAATGATTATTGCTGCTGCTCCCCGCATCAAATAGGGTAAATAGCAAGAATGCAGGCTGCCATTATTCATTGTAAGCAGTTATGTAGATGTTTATTTTCATTGTTCCCACCTCTGTAGATGCAATTAGGTGGGTATTAACTGCCTTGTCTGGTTGCTTCAAAGAGTTAGGGAAAAAATAAGAAACCTTTGCACAATTGCGTCCAAGAAATGATGACAGCCTGCAAAACTGGAAGCAGCACGAGAAGATCAGGAAGAGGTATGTCAGCTGTCAGATTAGAAGACAAATCCAAGCAAACACCCACTCCTCCCTCCCCCTTTGGTAAGCCCAATTTGGGCAATAGAAAATACTCAAGGGTTGGATGGTCACTCTATCTATACAGTGTGACTGTACCGATATGTCACTCAAGTCCAACGGTCACTCAAGTGCACGACTACTATGCACAGCAGAGCTTCACCTCCCGCTGGCATCAAGGGAGGATTATAGCAATCAGGTTATTTGTTTTATTATTCTAACACCCAAACTGGGCTTAGCACAGGGGGAGGGAGGGGTTTTTGGCGGGTTACAAAAGGTGTGGACTTCCTTTTTAAAGAATGGCAGCCGGTAGTGGAAAAAACAGTCAAGATATAAGATCACAGTTGAGTGGAAAAAAGCTGCAGCAGACAGGATGATAGCTGGAGAAAATTACTGTAACACAACGGAAGATTTGGGTGAATTGGAACAGGTAAAATGAGAGCCAGTTGGGTAATTTTTCTAGATCATTTCTGAAATTACTGCAGTACCAATACCAATGCATTTTTCAGTTATGCAGAAAATGATAAGAATTTAAAGTGGACCAAAACCTATGATTTTTACTATCCTGGGTTTTGGTCCTTGCCGCCGGGGTAACTCAATCGGGGGTGCCCCACTGTGTGAAACCTCCCAGCTCGCCTGAATAAACTTACCTCTTCCCGATCCTATGGCCACTTGTCCAATCAGCGCGCTCGAATCCGCTCGGGCCCCTTCATCCAGGAGCTTGTCTAATGCTAGTAAATTCAAGTGCATGATGGCCACAACCCCTGTTACCCATTAACAGGAAGCGTGCCTGCGCTGGCTATTCACAAATGCCTGGCGCAGGCATGGCCCTGCTAAAGGGATAGCAGGGATGCGTCCACTGCTCGCGCATGCGCTGTTGTACCGGGAATGAAGGTGAGCTTTTGGATGACCTGGGTGTTTCACACTCCGATTGGGGTGCCCTGGGGGGGGGCGAGTATGCCTGCCCTGGAGTCTCATAGACTCCAGGGTGGGTTTTAGTCTTTAATCTTCTTTAAATGCTAGAGGAGACATACAAGGGTTATGGGAGAGTTAGGGGGTTATTTAAGAAATGCTAATGCCACGAAGTACCAGCATCAAGTGAGGGCCAACCGCAGTATGTGAAAACCATATATATGAAAATCAATATGTTGAGCTTCACTAATAGCGTCATGTAGCGTCGAATGTATTACTAGCGGTGGCTCAGTGTAAAGCACCGGTGCTGTATGTTCAGCAGCGCCATGTTGCTCAGCAGCGTTATCCCATACATTTCAATGGTATTTTTTTTCTTGTGTATAAATATCATTTTAATTAATAATTTTTCTCAATTTTAGGACCAAATGATTGTGTGGCCTCTCCTGCCCAGCAACCAAACACTTATATTGTCATATACTTAATTTTTGTATGCAGAATTGTATTTGCCATTGTAGTGTCATTGTTACAGTGTTAAAACAATGTCATTCCATATGTTTTCGCTCTGGTGCTGGTGTATATGCTGGACAGGATACTACAGCGTCACTTGTCCAGCCGCTAAGCTAGGTCACAGTGCCAGACACCTGCTTGCAGCATCTACTAGCAGATCCTCTAAGCACAGCAATATGTGGTGCTAGACTTAAATCAGCATCCTACGGCCTTATTTATCAAGGGCTAGCGCCAGGTAGTGTCTGACGAGCGCCAGGTTGCACCAGCTATCGGCGGCTACCGACTCCAGAACGCCAGGCGGCGGACACAATCACGCATTTATCACGCTAAATGAGGCTAGCGCCGTCGAGAGCGTCAGCTAGCGCGGGATTCATCATGTAGCCGACTGCAACGAACAGCGCCGCTACTAATCCCATCACAGCGCCAGGTGTGACCTGTCGCTCCCTGGCGCTCTCCAATGCATTTCAATGGAGCAATCTTTAAATATTCATAATTAATTGATTTTAAGGTTTTTTTTTTTTTTTTTTTTTTAAATGTCAAAAATTCTGTGAACACTTCGGCAATGTTATATATTTTTTTAAAGGTTAAAAAAAAATAAATAAATAAATACATTTGTGCAGAATTGATATTACAGGTCTGATATTAATGTATTCATATTACAAAATGTTTATAAAAACTTGTTTATTATTTTTTACCAAAAATAAGGTTGTTTGGGGGTTAAAAAACTACTTTTAACACATCGCCGCCAGCGCTCTGGGGTTTAAACAAGCATTTTACAGCGCAAGAATTTTTTGAGCGTGATTTGATAATGAATATGGTTGGAGCCGTTCGCTCTGGCCATTCGCTGTCAGGCGCACCCATACAGCGAGGAACCTGTCAAACAGCGACTCCTAACCACGTATTCAACATTACCGCACACCGACTGAGTCGCTGTCAACAGCCGAACAACGGCCAAGCACAGCGAATACTAGCGGGCGCTGTGAAAATAACGCTACTGTCGCTCATCTGTCGCTACCTGGCGCTATTAATGAATCGGCCTCCTAGTTTCAGGGGCAGGAGGGAGGTTTTGACGACTTTGCTTGGGAAGAGAAAATGATCAGATAAAATACTTTTTGTAACTCTCAACAATAAAGAGATGTTTGTGCCTCATATAGGAGACCTGCTTGTCTTTTCCATTGGGTGCGGATCATTAGGCATCTGCAGCCACCATTATGTTGCTGAATTGTAATAAAACAACACTGAGATGGGGCTTTTAAATTGATGAAGCCAGCTTTGGAGTGCAGCTGTACTGTATGTGGATTTGGCATTTTCAGGCCGAAATTCTTCTTTTTATACAGTTTATATCTCTGCAGTAAGGCAGCACCACGATGTCCATGAATGGTTTCTCCTGCTGCTTTCTCTCAATATGTTTTGTGCTCTGCAGTCATATTAGGTCTTTTTAATGAAAACAATCTATGCCACAGGCTGATTATAATGCATGAACATAAAAGTTTTTATTGCATGGGAACATTTATGGTAATAACTGTACTTTCATTGAAATATTGACAGCAATTGCTAAACTTTTAAAAGATAATAAAAGTGGAAAGTAAAGTTTTCATTTGAAATCAGAACACTAGGTAAAACAAACAAAGTTCATAATGGTGAAGTGAGTTTTTGTTTGGGTCGCTAAATTTGAATGGACAGCTTTTGGGTTGAAATGCACTTGTCCATTTGTCCAGGATATTTGGAGCAGGCCAGTTGATTATATTTTTAGCCAATGGTAGATACAGAGCAGAAACAGGATCCTGAAGCTGAACAAGAACATGAGGCAGGATTTTGGAGGGGGATAGCGACCAGGAGCAGAACCTCAGAGTCAGATACAGACTAAGAGAAGGACTACAAGCCAAATGCATAATTGCTACAGCACTTTGGAGTGAGAAGCATGATATAAGAGGAATGAACAAATCAGAAACAAGATATGGAGCCAAGCATCCTAAGAACCCAAGAGACAAGGATTTTAGAGTGAGGACTGTATTTCCCATTAGGCAAGTACCTAGGGTGGCAACCTTGATGGGGGCACTGCCCTTACTACTGTAGTAAAGAAGATAAATGAAAACTCCTATAGCCGGAACATTAATGCCTCCTAACAAGCACCCCTGAGCCACAGAAGGAAGCAGAGTGTATTTGTGTGTGTGTGTTTGGAGGGGGGGGGGGGTGTGAGTGCAATGGATTGAACACAGGTCAGAGCATCTCTCCTCCACTTTTGTGGTCATATGACTCCTGTATGTCAAAAATTACGGAAAGATGGAACATGTTTCTCGGCATTTTCCTCTTTGTGCCCTCCCCCTCCTCCACACACATACTCTGCAAACATACACTGCATCTAACCCATTGTACCCTCCTCCTCCACACTTTATTTGTATATGGACCTAAGAATATAAGGATCTAACATAAAAAAGGGGGACGCATGTACTTAGGGCACCATGAGCACCAAATACGACCCTGCTTAGAGCATCATATAGACTGGGAATACAACTGACCTAAAAGCCAGATTACATAAGTCTTAAAGGGGTCACAGCACCCAACCATGTAAGTTTGCAGCAAAACCTATAATCTGTCCCTAAATCTGGTTAAAAACAGAGGTCTTGGTCCACACACATCTGCAGAAGTATGCTGAAACTGTACCACCAAACGCCAAGGTGCCTCTGTGAGGTGCAGTCCTAACTCCTTTGGGATATACAATACAATAGATAAACTGGGAGCAGGGTTACCTGAGGTTGCCCTATAACCTCGAGTGCAGAACATGTGGTGTATGGTGGTGCAGCTTTAGCGTACTTCTGCAGATGTGTGTGGACCAAGACCTCTGTTTGTTAACTAGATTTAGGGACAGATTATAGCTTTGTCTGAAAGCTAACAGGGTTAAGTGACGTGGCCCTTTTCAGACCTGTATATCCTAATTGCCCTGCTCATGTGCACCACCCAGGTTAGTTATAAATTGTTCACAGTGGCTACCAACCCTTCTTTGTTTCCTTTGATTTTGTGCAATCACATGGGGTGGGGTCTGAAGCTGTACTGTGAGGCTTTCAACCCTTCCACCCCATGTGCTGCAATTTGGTGCTGCAGCTTTAGCATACCTCTGCAGATGTGTGTGGACCAAGACCTCTGTTTTTAACCCGATTTTGGACAGATTATAGGTCTGGCTGCCAGCCAACCGGGTTGAGTGCTGTGGCCCCTTTAAAACTCGTGTATCCTAATTGCCCTGCTCATGTGCACCTCCCAGGTTAGTTATAAATTGGTCTGAGTGGCTGCCACCCCTCCTTTGTTTCCTTTAGAAGCCAGATTAGCAGACTTGAGATAACCAGGATACAGACCTCAGAGTACAATGAACCAAAAGTGGACATAAGGATTGAAAATGAAATCTTATTGCTTTCCTCGACCAGCCCAGCATGTTAAAGCAACAGACAAATCCAGACAAAACGAAAAATAAACATAATTTACCTGGCAGCCCACAAGCTCGATCCCTTGTAGTCCTGCAGGCTGAGCCAGTCTGGTAACCTTGAAGCTTGTAGTACGTTACTGACATATTGGCAAGCATACAAGCAGACACTGATAAAAAAATGAACATTTAAGCAGTGGCCAATCAGTGCCAATGACTAGCAGCATGGTGAGGAACACTCTGTTGACACCATAGCCAACAGGGCTGAAATGAGAAATGCTGTAGCCGTTAAGAATTTATGGGATTAAGCTGGCAGACTGGCTTGTAAGAGCTGTTTATTTTTTGATGTTAAAGGGATTGTCCAGGCAACTGCCACAACCATATGATCACATAGTCCTAAAACTCCTTTTATGCCCTGTTTTTTTCAAAAGGAACACCCCAAAACGAAGAAAAATTATTTTCAAGTTATATTCCATTTAAAATTTCCATTCAGTGGGTGTGGCCACTCCCCAGTACAATAGCAGGCAGCGTATTTATATCAGCTGTGGTAAAGTGTATGGAAAAGTGGTGGATGGGGTCTGTATTTCCCATGGGTTTTGCAGGCAGGCATGATCCATGCTGGAATATCAGAGATCCAATCCACATCCCGGGTCCTCTACAGGTTTTTCCCCTACTCACAGGTCTTCCCAGGTGATGAGACTAATTGAAGCAAGGAAGCCCTATAAAAGGAGTTGCTGAGGCTTCCAGGGTGGAAATGGATAGGCTGGGATGAGGAGTCTGTGCCTTGCTGCTCCCAATACTGACAGTGCTGAATTGCATCTGAAGGACTTGTGTTAACTGTTCTTGGAACCTGTGGATTAACAGACTGGACTTGTATGCCCCGAAAGAGGACCTGTGATATCAAGGACTTGCAATACGCTGTAATTATCCTATACTGGACATTGCTAAAGTTGGTGAGGTAACCGCTTGCTGTACTGCATTGTATCCTGCATCATACTCTGAAGTTAAGAGATTTTGCCTGTTGGACTTTGTGCCAAGTTTTTTCTTCTAGGTGTTGTGAGGTTACAGGAAGGGAAAGGGCAGATGAATCATGTTTTTTACACTTTGCCTGGACAGTCACTTTAAAATAAATACCAAATTCATGCAAGAAGTCCTTTCCCTTGCTGGAAGCTATGTTCTCATGGGTGGCCATCTTTTGATCCATACATTAAAGCAGCAAACCGTTGATTGCTACAGTGATTGAATAACAAAATCTTTACCCATGATCCTCTGGGGTACTGAAGCTGCAGCTGCAAAGGAGTACGGAAATGACTCTTTACTTTACTAGATAGGTATATCTTTACCGAAAAATCAGGTTGGTCAGGATGGGGGAATCTAAAATTAAAATATTTTAAGCTTTATTTATTTATTTATTATTCTTTCCCCCACTGGGCTGCAACTCTGCTCAGAACTAGGATACGGGCGCCGCCATCTTGACTCAGAAGCATCACACATACTGAGGAGAGGAGAGTGGGATAAAGTGCAAGGGGCAGGTTATAGTTGTGCTTTCACAGGCAGAGCAGGGCTGGGGTCAGGGAAATGACAGCAATCCCAGAATGCAGAGCGACACATTCAGAAGACACTTCCCATTTGCAGGCTGCCTGATGCTCCATGAGCTGCCATCTTGGATGTTTAAAGGCTCATAACATGCAGTAGATGCAGGAAGGATGATTTTTAATGTGAGCAATCTATATGTACAGGGTGGGGGAAACTTATAAGATAGGCTCCTATTCAGGGTGAAGGTCTACTTTAAGTGCAATTTAGCACCATATTTAGCTGTGCAATTTGTTTAAAAAATTACTCGCGGTGACGAATCAACATATATGGGGTAGATTCAGGGCCAGGTGAGAACTCAACAACCAGATGTAAATTTTAACCTGGTGTTGAATCAGCCCTAAGGTAGACAATGAATGAATGACTATATATATATATATATATATATATATATACAGCATCCAAAAAGTCAGTCCAGCATCATTAACATGACAAATAACTGTTTTGGTAGAAGTGATATAACTACAAAGCAAATAATTTACTAAGTGTAGTAGAGTAATAAAAGTCCCAACAATTACGACATTCTGCATATTCTGAGTAATTGAATCATTAACTGAAATGGTGTTCAAAATAATAGCAGTGGGGAATTAAATTGGTGAATAATTCATTTTGTGAAATAACAGGTGTTAATCTTGGTCCTTATTTAAAGTGGAAGGTAACTCACCAGGGCCAGCCAAGATTTCATGCCCTGAAACTGGCTTTCCTCCCGGGGGCATACTGATTTGTGTGAACCCTCACCCCCCAGGGCCCGGCAAAACTCATCAGCTTCCTGCCTCCCTCGTCGATGTAAACATCAGACAGCCACACCCCCGCATCTTCGTGCTGTGCGCACTCCTGCCCCCAGCCATACAAATAGGCTGGGGACAAGAGCACACCCCCTTGCAACTCCCATTGCCATAAACAGAACCATTTGCCAAACATTTATTACACATGGCAAATGGCTCTGATGGGATGAAAGGCGTAAGACTGAGAAGAGGAGAGTTTTACTGGGCGATCTACAAGGGTTTCTCGCAGCGGGGCATCTCAAATCAAGATGTCAGGGGGGCAAGGAACAAAACCTGGGATAGCCAAAATCCCGAGTTTTGTTCTGCTTTAAAGTATAAGGGTGACAAATCTTTTACAAGCTAGTTATAGTGCATTCCCTTCTGAAACTGTAGGGAAATGGGTCATTCCAGACATTTTTCTGATAAAGAACATACTTTGAATAAGTTGATTGGAGTGGGAGTAGTAGATGCTTGGAAAAAACTTCAAATCGAGGTAGTGGAAAAATCATCAATATGTGAATTTAAACCTGGAAATGTCTGGAATAAACATAAATGTATTTTTGATATACTATAGTTATGCCAACAGTCATGGCCGGATTAAGTGTGGTGGAGGGCCCTCGGCAAAACATCAGTTTTTTATTTTCCTTTAAAATAATAGTCCACCAACTGCCCGTACAGTTAGCGATGGGCACTGTATGGGGCAGATGAGGCTTCCCCAGCATGGGACAATACGGGAAGCCCCCTCCCACCCACTTTCTCTGCTCTGAGCATGTACTCCCCGGCAACGGCCCGACACTCGCCCTTGGAGACTGACTTACTTCCCGGAGACAAAGGTCCCTGCAGCTTAGGGTATGGGATACAAACACTAATGGTCGATCACTATGTATACCTTGGCTCACGAACAACTGGCCGTTGCTGGGGGAGGGGGGTGGAGGAGTATAACAACGTTGCGTCCCGAGGCGGTGGACACACGAGAAGACGTGGGTGTGGATTGTCTACCCGACTGTACCTTGTGTATGTGTTTTTGTCTTTTGCTGTCCTTTTTTCATGTCTGGAAAACTCAATAAAAAAGAGATTAAACTAAAATAATAGTCCACCCAAGTAACTGATTGATCATTGTCTGGCACAAGCCCATCCGGTCCAGCACAAAACAGTTCCCCTGCATTGAGCTGCCAGCGGCTGTGATTGGTGGCTTATGTGCAGTAAACGGATGCAGATTGACAGCTTTGCACGCACCCATCACTGTAGCGTTGCTGACGGCGACTTTGCTGCTCTAGACTCTCCATCCTGCCATGTGGTGGCATTGGCTGCAGCTTCGCAAAAATAAAAAAAAGGCTTTCCCAGGCACAGGGGCCCCACTGCCGCCAATAGCTTTGTTGATGGCCCTGCGGCCCTTCAGACCAAAGACCGAAAAGCCTCCTGGACCAGACCATAACCCAAAGGTTGGTGGATGGTGGAGGCCCCCTTTGTAGGGCAAGTGGTGGAATCCCCGGGGTGCACACGCCACTTGCACTCTGGCCCTGCTAATAGTTATGGCAGGTATTAGTATATATATATATACAAAGTAAAGTAAAATCGTAATTTTTTTAGTTTTTTTAACAAATACTGGACTACTATTTTTAAATAGCCTAATCTTGCTTTTTCGAAATATCCTTTAACCAATTAATTTAGACATTTGGCTTTTGTTTTAATTTTAAAGTAAATATGCAGTGGAAATAAAGGTAACTACACAAAAATATATATATATATATATATATATATATATATATATATATATATATATACACAAGTCTTAGCACTTAAGCTCTCCTTCCTATAAATGTAAACGTACCTCAAGTAGTAATTTTTTCTCTTCTCAATGAGACCTTTTTTCTTTGATATTTTAATCTTTATATGCCCTGGTAACATGACATTACTGGTCATTTCCTGTCGGGAGAAATGGCATATTCTGGAAATGTTAGCTACTCAAATCTCCCAACTAAAGGACTGAAGACTTCTGAAGAATTTCTAATGTCACATTAGATTCCGTGCTATCTATCAATAATGTGGTGTTGCCAGCAATCAGTATCTGCTCTTCTGTAGACATTGAAGAGGTGAGGGAGCTGTTGTTGCTCAATGGACACTGCATGTAATCCAATCTGTCAAATATGGTGTGATATAAAGAGCTTCTTCACAACAGTGGGGTCTGAAGCACACAAACAGGAACATCACTTTACGAGGCTGGATTTAAACCTTTTTAATGGACAAGAAACATAACTAAAAGCCCTCAAAAGTAAAACATGTAAAAGCAAAACTTTAAAGTGGACCAGAACCCTCTAAAACCCCCAGCCCCCTACTCCCCTCACCTGAGTACCATGGGCAATGCTGCTTGCTAGGGGGCAGCTTGATTTAAAAAAAAAAATCCAACCCAAATCTGAATGGCACACCTCAGCTAGAGGGAAGCCAGGGACAAAAATAATGTGGAGCCTCAGGAAAGGTGTATTTTGGGGGTGGTCCAGGCAGTCTATCACAGTGCAACAGCCAAGAGGCAGGCCCTGGAGTTCTGCTTTAATGTTGCATAAGCCATTGTATGCTTCAAAACCCTCTAAAAATGTTAACTTCCAAGTATTTGGGATTCAATTTCCAGGTAATAATAGCAACAATACAATTCGTGACACGTGTATTCCTGTAGGTTGAAATTGTGGCAAATGCTGAAATTGCCATCTCTGCCCTTGCAAATGTCTGTTTTTTTCCAGAAGCCAAAGGAGACATCTGTTTAAAGTAATGCATTTTGTTGTCTATAGGCAGTACCCCAGGGCCGGATTAAACTGGAGCCTCACCCTGAATAAGAGTCTGTCTGGTATGTTTCCCCCACCCTGTACATACAGATTTCCCACATTAAAAATTATCCTACCTGCACCTATTTTGTTTTTCTGAGCCTTTTAACATCCAAGATGGCGGGACGTGGAGTCTCAGGCTGCCTGTAGACTATGCTGCTATGCATTCTGGGATTGCTGTCCTTATCCTGACCCCAGCTCTACTCTGTCTGAGCACAACTATAACCCACTCCCTGTACTTTTCCCCCTCTCCTCAATATGTGATGCTTCTGAGGCAACATGGTGGCGCCCGTATCCCAGTCGAGAACAGGGTTAAAGCCCAGTGGGGGAAAAAATAATAAGAAAGCAACTAAAAATGTAAAATATATTAATTTTAGATGCTGAGGAATAGTTTTAAAGGTTTGGGCTTTTCATAAATGATGCTGAAGGTCCAGATTAAGTGTGGTGGAGGCCCCTGGGCACAAAATCTGGTGGAGGCCCCAGATACAGTATTTTTTTCCTTATAATAATAGTCCAGCCAAGTAACTGATTGATGGTTGTCTGGTGCCCGCCTACTTGCTGGAACATCAGATCGAGTCCCTTGTGCGGGTGTGTACTGCTCGGGAACGCCTGCTTTGCAATTCTGGGCGGGGGGCAGTGTAGAAGCCCATCTGGTCCAGTTCCCTGCACTGAGCTGACAGCAGCTGATAACTTTTCTGCTCTACACTCCCTATTCTGCCCTCTGGTGGCTTTGGCTGCAGGTTTGCAAAAAACAAAAATGGCTTGCCTAGGCATGCGGCACCCCGACTCTGCAGCACCCCATATTAAGACAAATGTATATTCCATAGGGTTGTCATTGTAAAGTTTGACCTATGACTGTAAATAGTTTAGAAGGCTACAGTGCAGTTGACTTAGTGGTAGTGGTATAGTATATATACTGTAGCAACTTATCTTAATGAAAAGGTTAACATAACATGAGTAGTCAAAATACTGAGCCTACTGGCCAAGTAAGGTATGGCCACACTAACTTTCTCCCATAGTATGCCCAATGGGAACAATGTAACATAAGCCATTTCAAAGTATTTCAATATCTCTGATTATATCTAAATACCTTATGTATTTTAAGCAAAGATGCTTTCTTCACATCAAATTCTGCGTCATGGCTGAGACAGGAACAGTGTGTGATGGCACAGTTTTATGAGTCTGGAACATGCTCTGCTGTGATCAGAGACAGCTGTGGGATCACTATGATTTTCCCTGCTCACTTACTCTGATAGACTCAAGAGACAATAGGGTCGATTCAAAGAAACATGTAACAGCTTGGATTTTGGTGCCGATCATCCTATTTTTCCCGTCCGCTCGTGCGTTCGTATGAACTTGCGAGTGATTCTATAAGCAAATACGTTTCTATCCTAAAATGTACGTCCGTTCGTATGGCAGTTCGGGAATCAGACCTATGTCAGTTTCCATCCTGAATTTTCCGTTTCATTTCTCAGGTTGCAACATTGGTTTTGCCCTTTTTCCTTTTTTGTCTGGACGTAAATCCTTCTGATCTTGCGGCTGCGCACTACAAACTTACCTCATTAAAGTGCATTCTAAATATTTGGTCTTATTTTTCTTTATTTCATTCATTTTGTAGTAACCAACCATTAATGAATGCATTTGCATAAGTAAATCTTACTTTGTTTAATTTTTAGTTAACTTGCATTTTTTACTTGTGGATTTAATTTTAATATTTTGGCTTCAAATGGTACAACTTAAAATTTTGTGTGTGGTTACCCACACCCTCTCCATACAGATTGCTCTCAAATATAAAAAAACACCCAGCAACTTCTGCATGTTATGAGCCTAGAAACAGCCAAGATGGCGGCTCAGGTTTATCGGGCAGCCTGCAAACAGAAAGGGCCTTGTGACTGTGTTGCTCTGCATTCTTTGATTTCTGACCTTTCCGTGCCCCCAGCTCTGCTGTGTCTGTGCAAAATACAGCAGTAACCCACATCCTGCACTTTATCCCGCTCTCCTCTCCTCAGTAAGTGTGATGCATCTGACCAAAGATGTGCTTAAATAATTAAACAAAGCAAAGGTAAACAACTACACCAATAAATGCAATCTAAAAATATTATTCTAGTACATCAATTTAAAAATAAATACCAAAGGACATAAGTTTCTTTAATTAACGCAAAATAAAGGTTTACATGCAAAGGACTAATTAAGGTCCACATTAAAATGCTTTTATAAGGCATCCATGAATCAGGTATGCATTGCCATACAATTTATGGCCTCGGCCATGCTGATACATGCAGTTCATTGCAGCTCAAGACGCGCAGACTCCTCCACATAGCCAAAAAACCTGTTCAAGAACAGCAATACGACTGCTAAAAGGTGTCGGCAGTGGCTTTCTTTTAAAACGTATTTAGAGGTTTGAAAACTGTTCTCTGAATCACACGTAAACACATCCGATTATCCTAAGTTTTACGTTTTGATCCTAAAATTTAGGAACGAACTTGCGATGATCGTAAGAGCATATACGCATTCGAACGTAGGCTCGTGCGAGTCGTAAATGGCCAAAAAAACAGGAAAAAATGACTAACACCCACCCAAACTTACGATTCTCGATCCGAAATCAATTAACTTTTGCTCTTTGAATCGAGGGGAATGTGGCTGTTAGATCATGTTTTCGTGTGGTCTTAGAGGAATGGAAGGGGCAGACTTTGGAGCCCAAGTACAACTTCTACCCTATGCTGCAGGAAATGGAGCAGAGGCATGTGGGACAGGCATTAGGTGTGCCGCTTGCTGCCCTATTACAGTGCCTTTAATATTATTCTACAATGAGTTACAGACCTCTAAGATTACGTTATATTCCTCATACTATCCCTAATCACTGCAGCATATATGGATGCCTGCCTGCTGCTCATTGTGGTCTACCAAGCCCGATACGGGAACCCTGATTTTCAACATTCAACAACAGCAGTCAAATGAGGCACTACTGTAAGACATTCAGACTCACTGGGTGGACGCGTTATCCTAATATGCAGGCCTGTCTGATGAACCTGGTTGGTTAGTGTGTTTGCTGGAAGACACTGAGCAGCAGGACATTCTGATTTGTGATGCCCTTATGCTTCATTTATTATTGTTAGTATGACAAAGTAAAGTCTTCAAGGCTCAATCATGAAAGTTGCCAAACTTATCGCTCAGTTTGTTAGTCCAGCCGTATGCAAATGACTTATTAGACGTGATTCTAAGTCAAAATATTTAAAGATATGGGATGCTTGGATAGAAATGATTAGCCTTGATTGAGTGCGTATCAAGATTCAGCAACAGACCTGACTCTTGGTCGAAGTTGGGCCACATGGAGGAGCAAAGTAATGTGCATAATAACTAGTTAGTGGTGCCTAGGTCTTTATTAGAACCTTACTTGTAAATGTTCTGTGCTGTGTTTATGTTTTCAAACCAACAAAAACTTTTGCAAAGAAAAACTATCTTTGCAGAACTTTGGAGTAGCGTATCTATTTAGACATGTTAATAGGAACTGATCGCATCAAACGAGCATGCCAGTGTTTAGTAATTGCTCATTTAATCTCGTTTTTCACTCCAGATAGATTAATTGTGCCATGGGTAGAATAGCATCAAAGCCATCGAGAACAGATTAACAGAGAAGACAGTCGTAATTACAAGAACATTACTATGACCACAGCTAACTCACACACACATATACTTTGTACACAATGGACCTGGCGGCAAACAAACTTTATTCTGATTTTTATCTATAGAAATAATCAAGATTAGTGTAACAAGACTTTGCTGGGCAATCAGCAAAATAATACACATCTTGATGTCTCTCGGTAGAAGACTTCCCCTCTGCACCTTAAAGTCTTGTCCCGGCACACATTCGTTTTCTCCCCCCCCCCCTTGCCCCCCTTGGGATCGGTTAAAAATTCACCATTTTAAAGAATCTCAAAATCTCTGATTACATGAAAATACCTTATGTAGTCTAAGTGAAGCCACTTTCTTCAGGGGCCATGGCTGAGCTGGGAAGGGCATGTCATGGCACAGTTTTCATGAGTTATGAACATGCCCTGCAGTAGTCAGAGTCAGTTGTGGGACCACTATGGAGTGCCGTGCTTGCTCACCAGTGCTCACTGTGAGAGCATCAAAGGACAGAGTAGCTGTCAGACCACTCATTTGGGTGGTCCTGAAATAATTACATTGAACGGAAGGACACATTTTGAGCCCTGTTTTTGTTCTTCCCTGTGTTGCGGGAAATGGAGGAGAGGCACATGGAAAAGGATTCATGAATCAATAATAAGGCAATCAGGTGAGTTGCTTGCCTTATTATTGCCTATTATTGCCATTGGGTTTACAGTCTCTTTTAACAACCCACTTCTACCACCCTTTACTTAAGGTCATCCAACACCCATTTTTGTCTATAAATAGGTTTTTGTTGCTGAGGTAGTAAGCGCAGGGGCATCATTCCATTTAAAGGGACCCCTGGGCAGGTAAGTCAAATAAGGTTTTGCCCTAGGTGTATATTCGCGGGAGGGGGCACATATACGAGGGGCAAAGCCTAATGTGACTTTCTAATGTGACTTTCCTACCCAAGGCTCCCCGGTGAAATCCAACCTTGCGATTTCACACTGGAGGTCACATGGTAGAGTTTCTCTCGGCAGGTGGAATCCAGGAACAGAATTATGGACCATTTGACAGTGGACATCTAATCATGGGAGCAGATTTCTGGGGGAGAGAAAGGTGGGTAAGACAAATCAGGCTTTGCAGCAGTTGTATGCATGATGGGGGGGGGGCCTAAGGATGTCCACCACTTAGTGTTGCTGCAACCAACACCTATTCTGTCAAAAATATGTTGTTCTGCTTCCAGTAAACTGCTTCCTCCCCAGCATGCTTTTCCAATATACTGAGTAGGTATATCATACAGTAGCTATGATATATATATATATATATATATATATATATATATATATATATATATATACAGGACCAGATTATGAGAGGGTGTGGGGCTGCAAAAAAGCCTGGGTAAGCCTATTTTGTTTTTGAAAACCTGCAGCAAAGCCACCGGCAGCAATGCTACAATGATGGGTGGGTGCAGAGCTGTCAAACGGCTGCCACTCACAACACATAAGCCATAAAGCACAGCCACTGGAAGGTCAATGCTGGGACTAGCTGGGCGACTACACTACCCCCCCACCCAGAATGGCAAAGCAGGGGTTCCCGAGCAGTACACACCCACACAATGGACCTGGATCTGACGTAACAGTAAGTAGGCAGGTGCCAGACAACCACCAATATGTTACTTGGCTGGTCAATTTGTTTAAAGATTAGTTTAAAGAAAAATTAATATTGTATCTGGTACCTCCACCAGATTTTGTGCCCAGGGGCCTCCACCACACTTAATCCAGCCCTATATATATAGTTAGACTTCATGTTCATAGAATTTTCCAGTAACACCCCTGTTTTACATATACAAACGGTGAGCACAGAGATATAGAACCTTTATTTTATAGGCTGTATAAGTCACACTCTGTGTTCACCGTTTGTATATATATATATATATATATATATATATATATATATATATATATATGACTTATACAGCCTATAAAATAAAGGTTCTGTGTCTCTGTGCTCACCGTTTGTATATGTAAAACAGGGGTGTTACTGGAAAGTTCTATGAACATGAAGTCTAACTATATCGAGATATTATTATACTTATAAAGTCTACTGTATATCTATATAGACATCATGTTCTTAGAACATTCCATTAACACCTTGCATCTAGTTGATAAATGATCTACAAAAAGATGTAGACTTTTTTTCTAAAGTTTCTGTTAAAACACATGCATCATCATCATCCATCCCAGCCGTCATTCTTCTTCCCCGGGAGATGTAACATTTTGTTAGCTGTACCCATATGATACAATGGGGGTTATTTAAGAAAGGATAGCTCCAGGTAGAGCTTCGTAGCGACAGGCAGCTTAGAGTGCCGACGCTGTGTGTGTAGTTTTTTTTTACATACAGTGTGGAGCGCCGAGTGCCAGATGCACTGAGCTGGCACTTCCTATCATTCACTGCAGCGTTGTCCTTTTGTTAGATGTAGTGTAGTCTTGGGCGCTTTGACCTTAGGACACCACCTAACATTCTCCATTGGTTCTGCAGTGAATCAGGGAAAGTACTTCTACAGCGCCCACCACAAATCAAATTCATCAATGCCGACCAGGATACTACAGCGACCGATACGCTAGGTTACAACACCCAACACCAGCTTACAGCGTCTAAAAGTGGTTGTTATAAGCGCCGCTATACAGACGCTCACATGGCTATAGGTGGCGCTAGTAATACATCAGCCTCCACGTGACTCAAGGCCATTGTAAGAAAAAGCCAGCTGTGCTCCGATAGGAGAAATTTCTACAACTGACAATCATTTGCGGTGTATGTGTGCGCAGTGAGGGCGTCAGGATGCGCGTTTGAGAAGATGTACATGTATATTACATAAAATTCTGTGTTAATGCGACCTCTGTCAGTAAAGTTAATTTTTTTTTTTTTTTTGTCAGGATGCATTATAACTGTAAGCATGCTGCTTATGCGTTGAATTGCTTCTTATACACTCTGATCTCACATTATTGTTCTGCTTTCAGAGGGACAAATACTTTGGCTGGTGCTGCACTGGCTGTATTTGCTATTAGCAGAAAGGAAAGGCTGGACCTCCTCAATGGGTTAAAAGTGAAGACCCAGACTTGAGGAACATGCTGCAGAAGATCAAAAGTGGGAAACCCATTTTCTTTCCTGTTTTGCCCACTGTGAACTTTGGGGTTTATTTATCAAGGGCTAGCGCCAGGTAGTGTCTGACGAGCGCCAGGTACCGCCAGCTAACGGCGGCTACCGACTCAAGTACGCCCGGCGGCGGTCACAATGACGCATTTATCACGCTAAATGAGGCTAGCGCCGGCGAGAGCGTCAGCTAGCGCAGGATTCATCATGTGGCCTACTGCAACGAACAGCGCCGCTGCTAATCCCATCACAGCGACAGGTATGACCTGGCGCTCCCTGGCGTTGTCCAATGCATTTCAATGGAGCAATCTTTAAATAATCATAATTAATTGCTATTAATGTTTTTTTTTTTTATGTCAAAAATTCTGTGACCACTTCTGCAATGTTAGGATTTTTTTTAAGTAAAAAAAAAAAAAAAAAAATTAAAAATTGTGCAGAATTGATATTACAGGTCTGATATTAATGTATTCATATTACAAAATGTTTAGAAAAACTTGTATAATTTTTACATTAAATAAAAATGGTTGTTTGGGGGTTAAAAACTACTTTACACACATCGCCGCCAG
Organism: Gastrophryne carolinensis; assembly: GCA_027917425.1. Lineage (NCBI taxonomy): Eukaryota > Metazoa > Chordata > Amphibia > Anura > Microhylidae > Gastrophryne > Gastrophryne carolinensis. Next base: position 224,455,529 of record CM051234.1, read on the forward strand.
CGCTCTGGGGTTAAAACAAGGAATTCACAGCGCGAGAAATTTTTGAGCGTGATTTGTTAATGAATCTGCAGCAAGCCGTTCGCTCTGGCCATTCGCTGTCAGGCGCACCCGTACAATGCGGAACCTGTGAAACATCGACCCCTAACCCCGTATTCAACATTACCGCACACCGAGTCGCTGTCAACAAGCAAACCCCGGCCAAGCACAGCGAATACTAGCTGGCGCTGTGAAAATCACGCTACTGGCGCTCATCTGTCGCTACCTGGCGCTATTAATGAATCGGCCTCCCCATCAGTAAATGCACAAGATGTTGTATGTCAATAAGCAATAACACTGGTTTCATCGCCCAACTTTAGGTATAATTACAGAATTACAAAACTCATGTACAGACTGTTGTAAAGGGGAAACAGCAGAAATTATAGCTAGCCAGAGTTTGCTTTTTTGTCTAGATTTATTTAGAGGAACAACTTCTTGAACCAACAAAAAAAATAAGCAATCCTTTGCTTTTTTTAAATTTTATTTTAAGATCAAAGCTGTTGATCATGTTATTCGAGTTACTTTTAACCACATTTGCAGCATTTCTTTGGTTCACTTGGATTTGGTCATGGATCATTTTAAATAGTTTTCTACCAAAGGTCACTGAACAATGTTTACTGCTCTTTAACGATAAACATCAGCATGTTTTCCCAGTCCTGGAAGATGTAAACATATTTCAGCACTGTCACTTTGCTAAATCCACTCTTTGCTTTATCCTAATAGAGCTCCAGATTCCTTTGTGCAGTCTGAAATAAAGATAAGTGACCTAGATTCGCTCCTTCTTAGCCACACGGCCCAACGGCTACATCCTCATCCTTAATATTTGAATTATTTATATTATCATTATTATTAGTATGTATACAGCACGTTTTTCTCATGCAATTAGAAAGCCTGCTGATACAGAAACTCTGTTTGTTGAAAGTTTTAATCTGGTTGTGTCCTTTGGGAAAAATACAACTACATGTATAATTAGTATCCCCTTTTTCTTTCTTATATTTATATTTCCCAAAAAATAAATAACACATACTGAATTTTAATCATTTTAAATGTATTAAAGGGCACGCTCACATCTATGTGCTGGGGCCTGCACACAGATTCCTAGACATTTTAGGCTTGCATGTTGCCTTCTGTTTTGCAGGTTTCAACTGCTTTCTACTATATGGGCTGTGATCTCCATGCCCCAGGCTAAAAACATGGCGTCTGGCTATGCCAGGATACCAGCCCTTATGCACCTCAGCATAGGTCTATTGCTCTTCCCGGAAGAACAACATGCTCATGCTAATGTGCAGACTCTTGCACTCCCACAGTACCCAAGTCATGGTTTCAGTAATAGATGGATTGTTTGTTTTGCTGCCTGATCCTTTAAATTGGTATAGGGGTCCTTTTCAGGTTCCAAGTTGTGTAAAAGTAAAAAAAAAAAAAAAATCCATCCTCCATTTAAATAAAGCTTTCAAGTAAACCTTTACTATTTCCAATGTCTTCTTTATTAATCCTGGCCTCTCCTTCCAGCGTTCTGGTACCTTCTAGGCATGGCAGTCAAGAAAAAAGACACTTCAAACAGTCAAAAATACATATTTTAATGAGTGGGGGGGAGTTGTCTCTTTTCCTTTTACTTTCAAACACCTTGTGAACCAGTAATTGGACCCAAGGATCCTTAGACAAGTTCAAAGGGTGGGGGATGGCAAGCCAACTTGGAAAGTGGTGGGCAGCTTGACAATATACATTTCATCAACTTATTAACTGCCACTAAATGTTTGTGGTGTTTACTTTTACTTGCAGCACATGGGATGTCCAGTATGTGGGGTATGTTGGGTGCCCGAAATGTCTCTTGAAGGATAGCTGAATATTTATATGGAATAGGCAAACCCCATCTAATAAACATGTCAAATGTTGCCCATAATTTTAATTAAAAAAACATGCAGGCGAAATTACAGATTTACACATTAATGCTATTGAAAATGTGAGCATAGGGGCACATGGTGGGGATTTTAAATTAATAGCAAGAGAACTAAAATGGATTTTTGACTTTTTGACAGAATTGAATCATAGGTGGGATGTCTTCCTTTATATCAATCAATTTTATTGTTACAGTATGTTACAGTATCTTTGTTCCTTCTATATATATATTTTTCCATTCTTATCTCATGCAGTTTTTTCTTTTCTTGTTTACAACTGTAAATTATGTTTGTGAGGAATATAATATAATATAGATGTATATATAATATAATTTGTGATTAATTTAAGTTTGTTTCAATATGCTTATTATATATTGATGTATTTATATACTCCAGTAAATAGTTTATATACGTCTTTTGTATATATTATTAATTATGTCTGTCTTCAATATTGTGTTTAATATTCGATATAGGTCATACATTTAAATGACAGTAGATTGTTCCCCCTGCTTGAATCTTTGCCCTTCTCCTTTATCTTTGTCCTTATGTCTGCTCGACAGCTCCTGATATTAGTCAGGATAGGCCAATCTATTGCTGAATCGGTCCCATGTCCTGTGTAGCAGGGCGCTGTGCGCTGTCCATGGTGCTGGTTGTTTCTTGTGTAGCAGGGCGCTGTGTGCTGTCCATGGTGCTGGTTGTTTCTTGTGTAGCAGGGCGCTGTGTGCTGTCCATGGTGCTGGTTGTTTCTTGTGTAGCAGGGCGCTGTGTGCTGTCCATGGTGCTGGTTGTTTCTTGTGTAGCAGGGCGCTGTGTGCTGTCCATGGTGCTGGTTGTTTCTTGTGTAGCAGGGCGCTGTGCGCTGTCCATGGTGCTGGTTGTTTCTTGTGTAGCAGGGCGCTGTGTGCTGTCCATGGTGCTGGTTGTTTCTTGTGTAGCAGGGCGCTGTGTGCTGTCCATGGTGCTGGTTGTTTCTTGTGTAGCAGGGCGCTGTGTGCTGTCCATGGTGCTGGTTGTTTCTTGTGTAGCAGGGCGCTGTGTGCTGTCCATGGTGCTGGTTGTTTCTTGTGTAGCAGGGCGCTGTGTGCTGTCCATGGTGCTGGTTGATTCTTGTGTAGCAGGGCGCTGTGTGCTGTCCATGGTGCTGGTTGTTTCTTGTGTAGCAGTGCGCTGTGTGCTGTCCATGGTGCTAGTTGTTTCTTGTGTAGCAGGGCGCTGTGTGCTGTCCATGGTGCTGGTTGTTTCTTGTGTAGCAGGGCGCTGTGTGCTGTCCATGGTGCTGGTTGTTTCTTGTGTAGCAGGGCGCTGTGTGCTGTCCATGGTGCTGGTTGTTTCTTGTGTAGCAGGGCGCTGTGTGCTGTCCATGGTGCTGGTTGTTTCTTGTGTAGCAGGGCACTGTGCGCTGTCCATGGTGCTGGTTGTTTCTTGTGTAGCAGGGCGCTGTGTGCTGTCCATGGTGCTGGTTGATTCTTGTGTAGCAGGGCGCTGGGTGCTGTCCATGGTGCTGGTTGTTTCTTGTGTAGCAGGGCACTGTGCGCTGTCCATGGTGCTGGTTGTTTCTTGTGTAGCAGGGCGCTGTGTGCTGTCCATGGTGCTGGTTGTTTCTTGTGTAGCAGGGCGCTGTGCGCTGTCCATGGTGCTGGTTGTTTCTTGTGTAGCAGGGCGCTGTGTGCTGTCCATGGTGCTGGTTGTTTCTTGTGTAGCAGGGCGCTGTGCGCTGTCCATGGTGCTGGTTGTTTCTTTTGTAGCAGGGCGCTGTGCGCTGTCCATGGTGCTGGTTGTTTCTTGTGTAGCAGGGCGCTGTGTGCTGTCCATGGTGCTGGTTGTTTCTTGTGTAGCAGGGCGCTGTGCGCTGTCCATGGTGCTGGTTGTTTCTTGTGTAGCAGGGCGCTGTGTGCTGTCCATGGTGCTGGTTGTTTCTTGTGTAGCAGGGCGCTGTGTGCTGTCCATGGTGCTGGTTGTTTCTTGTGTAGCAGTGCGCTGTGTGCTGTCCATGGTGCTGGTTGTTTCTTGTGTAGCAGGGCGCTGTGTGCTGTCCATGGTGCTGGTTGATTCTTGTGTAGCAGGGCGCTGGGTGCTGTCCATGGTGCTGGTTGTTTCTTGTGTAGCAGGGCGCTGTGTGCTGTCCATGGTGCTGGTTGTTTCTTGTGTAGCAGGGCGCTGTGTGCTGTCCATGGTGCTGGTTGTTTCTTGTGTAGCAGGGCACTGTGCGCTGTCCATGGTGCTGGTTGTTTCTTGTGTAGCAGGGCGCTGTGTGCTGTCCATGGTGCTGGTTGTTTCTTGTGTAGCAAGGGCGCTGTGTGCTGTCCATGGTGCTGGTTGTTTCTTGTGTAGCAGGGCGCTGTGCGCTGTCCATGGTGCTGGTTGTTTCTTGTGTAGCAGGGCGCTGTGTGCTGTCCATGGTGCTGGTTGTTTCTTGTTTAGCAGGGCGCTGTGTGCTGTCCATGGTGCTGGTTGTTTCTTGTGTAGCAGGGCGCTGTGTGCTGTCCATGGTGCTGGTTGTTTCTTGTGTAGCAGGGCGCTGTGTGCTGTCCATGGTGCTGGTTGTTTCTTGTGTAGCAGGGCGCTGTGCGCTGTCCATGGTGCTGGTTGTTTCTTTTGTAGCAGGGCGCTGTGCGCTGTCCATGGTGCTGGTTGTTTCTTGTGTAGCAGGGCACTGTGTGCTGTCCATGGTGCTGGTTCTTTCTTGGCAGGCACAGTACTGAGGTTTGGACTCAAACTACAGCCTTCCTGCCTTTGATGTGCAGTGACGTGGCATTTCACAGGACCAAGAACAATTCACCATGTCGGGTCATTTCCAGCTGACTTGACATTTCTGGTCTCTGGTCACCCATTTATTTTTGTGCTTTCTTGGCGATTTCAAACTTGAGGACCAGAGGTGGGGTGGGGTTTACAGCTGATCTGACATGACGTTACAGGGTAAGCCTATACTCTTCCTTATATATTTAGCCTGTTATTCCATAGCAGTTGATCTAGATTAGAATACATGCCTAGCATCTGTCCTTATTTATTATTGCACAGCTTTTAAGGGTTTGTGGCTTTTTAATGATATTCAAATAAATTAGGATGTTTTATTGGCTGTGCCAGCAAATTTTTGGCCATGTCTGCAATTTTTTTTCTCTGCAACTCTGAAAGAAGTGGAATTGAGTCTCCCTTAATGTGCAGCCAGTGAGCGAACAGTTTCTGCCTTTGTTCTTGTAGATAAAGACAAATTTTGTATTTGGGGTTACAGCAGACTTGTAGTTACCCTGGGACAGGCTTTCCATTATTAGAGGTATTAGGAAAGGGCAATAAAGATTACTTTTAGCTATAACATAAAAAGAGAGGCTACACCAATTAAATATCAACCAACCTTCCTGTGTATTCATTTTGCCCCTCCCCTTAGAATAACTACCTAATCTCGATGAATGCTCCTTTTGAGCATTAGCTGCATCTGTCTGCTCAGTATTGCCAGAACAACTTCCTGTCCAGACAGGAAAAACATTGCAGTTGAGACATTTAAGGCCACGCTAATTATTTGGTCTGAATTGCAGCCCGCATCCAGGTGAGGTATCCTACATTTTACAACAAAAATCACCTGTACCTGCGATGGGACATTTTTACAAGTGAGGCACATCATATATCCAATAAGGTAAAGATATTTTACCTTAAAGATAAGTTTGGAAATAACAGCACCCTATGGGCTATGCTAAAGAATTTGCCTTTTTTCTGTATTGCTCATAAGGTTCTGTTACATAGTTACATAGTGAAAAAAGACATACTTCCATCAAGATAAACCAATGGTGTTGAGTTAGGGGAAGTTATTTTTATTTAATTTTTTTGTTTTGTTTTGTTTTTTTTTTACTGATAACTACCATCTTACCTTTTTTGAAGCTGTCAGCAGTTGATGCTGTAACAAGCTTCTGTAGGAGGCTATTACACAGATTTATAGATCTTATGGTAAAAAATTGTCACCACCGAAGACTGAATTTATTTTTTCATAGGAATACATTTTGCAGTGTTGGTACTCAAAATTGGTTTAAAGCACTCCCGTCTGTATCCTTATTCCTCAACAGATGCTCCCAGTATATGTCCTGGAGTGCAGCTCTGAGTCTGGGGAAGTTGGCCTTCCTAAAATTCAGTGTTTTTGCCCTCCCAGACAGAAAATCTTTCTTACAGTTTATGTTAAATGCAACTAAATTGTGGTCACTGTACCCAAGATTTTCATGGACTGTTACCATCCCTATAAGGTCATCATTATTTGATATTACCAGATCTAAAAGAGCATCACCCCTAGTAGGTGCCTCCACAAACTGATTCATATAGTTATTTTGTAGCAATCTGAGGAATGCTCTCCCCCTTGTAGAAGAAGCAGAACCATGTCTCCAGTCGATTCCTGGGTAGTTGAAGTCCTCCATCACCACCATTGTACCAGCCTGTGACACCCGCTCTATCTGTTTATGCAGCTGACCCTCGATTACCTCTGTTATGTTTGGGGGTCTATAGATACACCAAATTGTATTTTAACATTATTTACATCCCCCCACACTTCTATCCACAAGGATTCTACATCCTCACAATCTTCTGCTAGTATCCCCTCATTAATATATGCTTTGAATTCTTGCTTTACATAGAGACACACTCTGTCCCCTTTCCTTTTTGCTCTGTCTTTCCGAAAGAGAGCAAAACCTAGAAGATAGACAGTCCAGTCATGTGTGGAATCCAGCCACACCAATAACATCAATATTTTCTTTTAGTACCAGAGTCTCAAGCCCCCCCCCCCCCCCCCACTTTACTTGCCAGACTTCTGGCTATTGTGAACATACACTTTAATTTCCTATCTAGTTTGACACATTAAGCTTTAGTATTAGCTTCTGCAGTAATGCATCCAAATAAATGGGAAGACTCATTCTCCAGCTGTAGTTCTCATTCTCCTGGTTAGTCCACAACCATGATAAATCCGAAAAATAATGATGCCGGTCTGCACAAAACATTCATTTATTATCAAAAATCATTAAAAGCAGCCCATCAGTGCAATTGCAGGGATAAAATAATTGTATCCCTGCATTTGCACTGATGGGCTGATTTTAATGATTTTGAAAAGTCAGCCCAGTGCTTTAGGAACCCAAATCCTTCTGCCCTGCACCAGGTATTCCAGAGAATACAACCTTGGAGGTCCTTCATTTCAACTTTGTGCCTAATTCCTTAAATGTATTCCCAAGGAGTTCCCATCTCCCATTTATTCTGTCATTGGTCCAAATGTTTAAACAAATATCCTGATCTCATAGGAAAAATGATATACCTCACACCATCAAAGGTACAGGTGATTATAGGGAGAAACGTAAAGCAAGCCATTTCTTTTGCACATTTTTGTGTGTTAAAATGAAAAGGCTTACAGGGATGCAGGTTGCAATCCACATTGAGAAGCACAGTGGACGCCACACTGGCTTCACCAAATATTTAGAATGATCCCCACAGTTCAGGTCACTGCTAAAAAGGGGGACCAAAGGGGAGGAGGTTAATAATTTATGCGGAGGCAAAATTATTATGGTAATATATATCCTTAAATATACACTCATCAAAATAGAAAACCTGGCTGAGAATCTGAGAATATTTATGAAACCAAAACCTGCTGCCTAAATATATATCATATCATTATAGAAAGTTGGATCTTCTATCTCAAAGTTCAGTAAGTGTGAATAAAATGCTGACATAAAAATCCCAAGGATACTAATATTAAATATGAAAAGTGTCCTCCTTTTGGCTACTTAAAACTAAAATACCTGCCAGGCGGCAGTCCGACGGTCATCAAACTTGGCCTTAACTGCTCTGTGTTTATTTCACTCCAGGGTGCAATGACAAACTTTAAACAAGAAATTCAGCATAAACTGTATATTGTGTTTCCCTTTATGATTACAAAAGAGAAACTAGGTAAAATATAACACTTCAGAAAGTTGTATTTTATTGTGATGCCCTGCTCTGTGCCCAGCTACAAGACTACTAGCAGAAGACTGCAAGCTCAGACTGTTACAAGACAAATACATAAATTAAACTTGAGCTCCAGCAAAATCTTTTCATTTAGTTTTTGATTAAAGAATAAGACATAGAAGACCTAGGCCTTGATTAAGTAAAAACAGTTGTAAAGATTGCACACAGGCCATCCGCTGGTTTTTGAAGTTGTGCAATCGCGTTCGTATGCTGTTCAGCAACGAGCGATGAATGCATAAATAAAAGCAAGCAATATGTTTCACCACTGCAACAATAAAAAAAAAAACAACATAAATATCATGAGGTCCCCCCCCCACCAACCCTATACATCAAACATATGGCCTGATAAACCCTTGACTAATATCCTTCAGCCTTGGCCAATTGCTCAGTCAGGGTTAACAGAAAATGGTCACCAGCTCGATAGAAGGGCTATGGGTAATGGGGAGAAAGCTTTCCAAGCTTGGGACATGGGATACCACTAGGGTTACCACCTGGCAAATGTTTTTTTTTTCTTCTACTTTACTGGCCTGGCGGTGCCGGTACTTTATTTTTAATGGTGATTTTAATTGCGGGTATACTTTTCCCATACGCAATTACCAGTAAGAAAACGAATGGCAGCTCTACCAGACCAGTGGGCAGTAAAAAAATATATATATATATATCGATCAAGTAACAACCTTAGATATCAACCATTATGTTGGGGGCAGTTGCCTATGGAGGACATTTTTCTTCTTTTTTACTTAACAGTGACAAGAACATAATTTTTCTTGCTCCATGATAGAAGCAGTGCAGCCATGTATGTTTGTCGATACCTGTTTAGAGAAGCTGTAAAATAAGAAAATGAAAAAAGGAGTGTTTTTTAAAGTGGACAAAAACCCAGCTCGACTGGCCTGGGAATCTATAATATTCCCGTGCCAATCGATACCCCCCCCCGGGGGCATCCAAAATTGTGATGCCCTGCTATGTGAAACCCCCAAGGTCATCATGTTCACTTACCTTGCTTCTCAGGCCAAGGGCACATGCGAGGGTCGTGGGCACATCCCGGCTATCCCTCTAGCAGGGTATGTGCCAGCGCCATCCATTCGTGAATGGCCAATGTGGGCACACTCCCTGTTAGAGGGAAGCGGGGGATGCAACCACCAGAGAGCTCGAAGCCTTAAACGCCGTCTTAGAAGGTTTGACATCAGCGGCTCCGAGTGCACTGATTGGACGAGTGGCCGTGCATGCGCCATAGGACCGGGAAGAGGTGAGTTTCTTCAGGTGATCTGGGGATCGGGGTGTCCCAGGGGGAAAGGACCAAAAGCAAGGATAGTCAAAATCCTGGGTTTTGTTCCACTTTAAGTCGATGCAAGCTAAAATATTTTTTTTAGCACAGCGTTATACACAATAAGGCATCCTAAATCAAGTATGTCCCCTGGAAGTGTATAAAATCCCAGGAAAGTGAAAATCACAGGCTATTACCAAAAGTAAATTTAGACGTTTGGTTACATATGTACGCAGACACCAGTAGTCAGATATACTGACCTTCTGCGTTCCAGTGACAATGATATGCAGCAGCAGCAGCAGATGGCAAGTATATCCTCAGTCCCTTATCTGTTGAAATATCTCCTTGCTCCTGGTGTCTATGTACATATATACACTGTGGGTCTTTCCAACAGAGACAATCTTTAGAGAGCCTATCCCATCCCACAGTGGGATGCACGATGCACACCTCACAGCTGATTACATCAAAAACAATTAAGACAAATTAATTACTATTTGCCTTATATAATGTAATGTCATGGAACCTTTTAGCAGGGAGATGGCAGGCTTTTCAGAATGACTCATCTTGTTTGTTATAGCCCCAGCATAAGGGTGAGATAGCCCATCTCAAGGTTTAACCTCCCATTTCAATATATGGCTCCCTGAGCTTTGTTGCCTCTGTATACTGCCAGAGGAATTCTAAAATTAAGTTTTACCTTATGTTGTGATGTGAGTGGCAGGCCTGAGTGATGCAAACACACTGTGCACATTGTATTGGACTGAACTAGGCTTGATTCTAGCCTATCACTAATAGAGGGGGTGTCAACAAAAGCCTCAGAATTGAAAACAAGAAGCACCAGACCACTGTCTATGGCTAAAAACTAGTATCTCAGAACTTTGTTATATAGAAGATAGTAAGAAAAGGTCCTCACTAGAACAAGTAAAGCCCTAGCAAATTTAAAAGATCTGAAATAGGTATCTGGCAGAGCTAGACACATCTGGAATAGCAGCAAGGCAGAGGGGGCAGCTGACTAGCTAATAATCATACCACAGAATTGGCAATCACCCTGTACTATGGGCCTTATTTATCAAGGGATAGCGCTGGGTAGTGTCTCACTAGCGCCAGATATCGCCAGCTATCGGCGGCTACCAACTCCAGAACGCCAGGCGGCGGACACAATCACGCATTTATCACGCTAAATGAGGCTAGCGCCGGCGAGAGCGTCAGCTAGCGCGGGAGTTATCATGTAGCGGACTGCAACGAACAGCGCCGCTGCTAATTCCATCACAGCGCCAGGTTTGACCTCTCGCTACCTGGCGCTCTCCAATGCATTTCAATGGAGCAATCTTTAAATCTTCATATTTAATTGTTATTAATGTTTTTTTTTTGTTTTTTTTTTTAAATGTCAAAAATTCTGTGACCACTTCGGCAATGTTAGATATTTTTTTTAAGGTAAAAAAATAAAAAAATAAAAATTTGTGCAGAATTGATATTATAGGTCTGATATTAATGTATTCATATTACAAAATGTTTAGAAAAACTTGTTTAATTTTTTAATCAAAAAATATGGATGTTTGGGGGTTAAAAACTACTTTTAAGCCATCGCCGCCAGCCCTCTGGGGTTTAAACAAGCTTTTCACAGCGCGAGAATTTTTTGAGCGTGATTTGTTAATGAATATGCTGGGAGCCGTTCGCTATGACCATTCGCTGTCAGGCGCTCCCATACAGCGCGGAACCTGTCAAACAGCGACTCCTAAGCCCGTATTCAACATTACCGCACACCGACTGAGTCGCTGTCAACAACCGAACAACGGCCAAGCACAGCGAATACTAGTGGGCGCTGTGAAAATCACGCTACTGGCGCTCATCTGTCGCTACCTGGCGCTATTACTGAATCGGCCTCTTTGTATCTCAGCATTACATACAGCCCCTGATCATCCCGGTGGGTGTAAGCTAGAGAAATATGATATAAATATGTGATGCGTAAGGAGCATTTTCTGAGGGGAGGAAAAAGCCTCAAAATTGAATTAGTAGTTTTTATTGGGGGGGCCCTAGAGGCAGAGGAAGAAGAAACCCCCCTCTTTTTTGTGACTAGAGCAATGAGAGCAAGGGGGCTGACACTTCATCAGGTACATTGCCAGTCCAGACCAATGTTATGTGAGCTGATAAGCCTTAAGCCTACAAATTATTCATACAGTACTTAACTATTTAAAAATAACTTTTGATAAAATCCATACATTTGTTTTTTTTAGAGGAAGCATAAGGAGCTGTCAGTAAAATGTCACACTTTTAGGTGTGATTTGTTAGCGTGTCATGTGAGGATGGGACAATCTCTGGCTCGGCAGGATGCTGTCACACAGTCATGAGCGCCTGTTATTTCCTGCTTCTAAACCCAGCGGGAACACTGTGCAGTTACTCTCCATTCATCCAGCAGCCTAAACCTCCCGCCATAACACTAACAGAGCCAAACACATTTTTGAGGAACTTTAAGAAAGAAAAATATGTTCAAAGTATAAAAATATATTTACAGCATTAGTATATAGATGCTGAAAAACCTGGCACTGCCTTATGCTCTGCTCTGATAATATCTCTCAGATACAATGGTTGGGCCGCTGCATATTCCAGTCGTGCCCACCTAGAAAGTCACAGCGGCATACTGTCTCTAGATAATGACTGTCGCACTGCCATGCCTCACATACTACGCTCTGCTCGCTGCCAGTGTTCTGAGTGTTCTGAAGTAAAGTTTTCTTTTTCAAAAGCCAAACACAACTGCTAATTTTATATTTCCATTTCATTATATTGTTCCTAAAGCGTGCTCATATGTAATTGCATCAAAAGCTTTCAACACAATCATTTATTTACTCGCATGTGCTTGCGCTGATAACAAGGCAACGTCTGCCAGACACGCTTTAAAGTTTCTACTTAACATTCTGCAAGAGAGAGAATTTTCAGAGCGGCCACAGTGTTAGGAATTAATTGCAAACATTTCGACATTGCGAACATTTTGTGGTGGTATAAATGGGGCCCCCTTGTAGAGCACTGTACAGGAGATGAAACTAACCAATTATGCCAATAAAAATGGTCTATGCTTAAACCGGACCTTCAGCATGATATAATGAAAAGCCCAAAACCCTTAAAAAACTAATCCCCAGCATCTAAAATTAATATATTTTAAGTTTTTAGTCACTTACTTATTGTTCTTTCCCCCACCGGACTGCAACTCTGTTCAGGACTCTAGGATACGGGCACCGCCATCTTGACTCAGAAGCATTGGATACTGAGGAGAGGAGAGGGGGATAAATTGCAGGGGGTGGGGTTATAGCTGTGCTTTGCACAGACAGAGCAGAGCTGGGGTCAGGGAAAGGACAGCAATCCCAGAATGCAGAGCGACACAGTCAGAAGACACTTCCTGTTTGCAGGCTGCCTGATGCTCATGCCCATGAGCCGCCATCTTGGATATTTAAAGGCTCATAAAATGCAGTAGATGCAGGTTGGGTGATTTTTAATGTGGGCAATCTGTATGTACAGGGTGGGGGAAACATATAAGATAGACTCTTATTCAGGGTGAAGGTTCGCTTTAAAGTGGACAGAAACCTGCGATTTTGATTTTCCCGGGACCTTGTCCCCAGGGCAACACATGGACCTTGCTACATATGTTAGAGCACCAGATCTCACTGAGCACTGATAGAGCCAAGACAGGGGCATATAAGGTTTTAATAGTTGTCATAATGCTTCATCCGAGATGCACTGCACCACCAATATTCAAACAATTAATATTCTAGAAGGAGGAAGACAAAAAAGACAAATACTTCTATAAAGCACAAGGCTCAAAACCCTTACTCTTGTCTCCACAAACAGAATATGCTGATCTAAAACTAGCTTTCCCAACCTCTTTTTCATGGAGTACCACTTCCTATTTTCACCTGTCTCAAGTACTGCGTAATACCTGAAATAGTGAGGGTCTTCTTAACAAAAAAAAGGCTAATGTGTACCTAACCTGGAGCAACTATATAAACTCTTCATCCAGCACTGCTGTCAGCTGTCATGCCAAGATAGTGTAAACCTGCAGCTTGTTGACTTGGCCACTTATTGAATCCTAATGGAGCAGAAGCTTGCACTCAGAGCTTCTGTGATCGGCTATGGTTTGCTGTTACCGAGATCCTCAGTAGCTGGCCGGCATTGATGAATTTGATGTGTGAGTCGCTATAACACCAGTACAGCATTATATGGGAGCGAACGGTAGCGACTGGTCAGTGAGAGCGACTCAAACCATATTCATAAAAAAAAACAGCCTCACACAGCGTCGGCACTAAAAATTGGGTCGCAGTAGCCCAGAGCGCCAGAAGCTGTGTGATTAAAGTCTGGTTTTGAACACATATTCACTAGTAACAAAGCGAAAACATAGGAATTACATTGTTATTACATTGTGACATTAACACTTTAATACCAGACATGTAAGGAAAATTCTGCATAAAAATATAAAAAATCCCAAAAGTTTTCAAAAATGTATTTAGTTCAATCTGTTTTTATTGGTGATCCAAAGAAAATACATACAAAATGCGGTACATAGAACAGCGTTACATCCATCAAACAGACCAACATTACAACAATAGCTTTACACAGTGCCATAAGAGTTCCCCGATATCCGTAATCTTGCCCTTAGAACATTGGGGGCGCCAGGCCGTTGCACAATGATCACACAATGATTTGATAAAAAAAAAGCAACAGGTAATACCTGGAGCTCTGGAAGCCAGAGTGCCAGCGGTATACGCTGAGCCATCTGTGATGATGAATCGGATGCTACATGGTGCTGTTAGAGTCGCTCACCAGAATCGCTTTGATAAATATGGTATTGCGTACAGTGCCCGTCTTTCACTATATATATATATATATATATATATATATATAAATATATCTTTTCTTTTTGTTTTGTTTCTTGTTTACTGGATTATTTTGAGAGACATTAAGGAAAATAGGCATAAAGAATGTAGAATAGAACTGTTTAAGATTCAAGAAGGTGCACATAACCCATACTGTATAACCCCCCAGAAAGTCCTGTAACCACTTACCTTCCCTGGCTCCAACGTTGCATGTGCAGGCTCTGGTCCAATGAGTGCGGCATGCCGTCACTACGTAATTCAGCAGGCTGGGATCTCCATTGATTTTAATGAAAGCCACCTGCTGAATTACCTAGTTACAGCTGGCGGCTCTCATTGCACCATAGCCTGCACATGCGCCGTTGGACCGGGAAGAGGTGAGTGTCTATGGGTGATCTGGGGGATCCCCCCCCAGGGCATTCCAAATGGGGATCTATTTTTTTCAAAAATATATTAAAAAAAAAAAAAAAAAATACTACAAACACAAAGCAATCGTGACAGGTCCCCGAATCCCTGCCCACTTCTACAGTACCTTTCACTTGTCTGAGGGAGTGATGAACCCAGCCGCCCCTAGTCATGTGGCAGACAGTGAGCAGGTGGGCCCTGCAGCAAAACCAACGGCCGGAGGCTGGCCGCCCAGACGGCAGGGCGGGGCTGGTACGGTCGGGGCAGGTTCGGGGGGAAGGCGGGAAACAAAACCAATGGCTGGAGGCAGGCAGGCCAGACAGCGGGGAGAGGCGGATACCGTCAGGCTATTATTCAAGGGGAGAAGGATCTGTTGGCCGTGGGGGTGCGGGCACTCCCGTGGGCACGCGCACGGGCGCCCCCAGCTGAGCTGGGAAAGAAAAAAAAATGTAGCCCGACTGCGCGGCTGCGCCCAGGGCCGTATTTAGGGTTCACGCTGCCCTGGGCACTATTTGTACGTCCACCCCCCCAACCAAGTGGGAGAGGTGGAGTGAGTGTAACAGTAGTAGAGGAGTCTACAACTGTGGAGTACATGCGGGATGCAGCAAGAGAGCAAGTCAGCTAAGACTGAAACAAGGGATCAGCAGTGAGTGAGGGGAGAGAGTGGAGATAGTTCATCTGTGCCTGGGGAGGTGGTTGTTGTGTGTGTTGTTGGCAGATGCCCGCACCTGCAGAAAAAAGCACTGTTGGCACCCGTGATCAGGGGTGAACCTAGCCTCTCTGCTGCCTGAGGCGATCTTTAGTTGACTAGCTAAGTGTCTAAGAAAAATACCACTAACTCGAGCTGCCTTGACGTATTACTACAGAATGGGGCAGTCGTGGCCTAGAGGTAAGGGTGCAGACAGGAATCTTGGTCCTGGGATATAAGTGCTCTTAAGCAAGGTACCTAACCCCCAAATACTCCCCAAGTGCCATACTTAGGGCAGCCCCCTGCTTCAGGGATGTGTACACCCAATGCATGGATGAGTTAAATGCTGAGGAAGAATACCTGCGTGTGCCATCTATACCACAGGAAAAAAGTCTTACCCAAAGAGATAACAGAATAAAGCAAGCCCAAAGAAATCGCAGAAAGAACTGTATCCAGATATAAAGCAGTGGACCTCTTTTTGAAAGTCAGTAGCCAAACTATTACTATTTTTACCTTTTGTTGAGTCAAGAGTCAAAACTTTCGTAGTCTGGTTGTTCAGCAGCTTTAGGCTCCTGATGCAAGAATGGAGCCCACAATTAATAGGCATAATACAAAAAGATCAACCCACATCCCACAATTAATAATCAGAACCCCAAGCACAACTGTTGGCTTAGCCGGCCAGCCCTGCTCTCACAGTGATTAGCCAGTTAAGCAGAGATTCAGTTATAGCCACCAAGTGCAGGGGAATGTCCACCTGTCGTGGGCTAGGTCACATTTTTTTTTTAAATTGGACCAATCACCAGCCCAGCTGGCACTGAACTCTAAAATACTCCAGGGTCAGCTGACTAAGTGCCCCTGGGGCATCCTGATTCAGGATGCCCCATTGTGAGCCCCTGCAGTGGCCATTGGGTCCAGAGTCAACGTGGCAGCTAGTGGCCAATCATAGGTCCATTTTGCCAAGGGAGCGAGGATCAGGTAAGAAATGGGCCTTCAATGAGGGAGAGGGGAATCAGCAAGGGCAAACACCCCATCAACCCCTCACACCATTAGCCCCACAAACCAGTTAACCCACAAACACACACCATTATCCTCATTACCCCGCCCAACCACTCTTACACCCCAAAACACACGCACATACTAATAACCCCACACATGTGAAACCAGACCTTAACCAGTTTCATCCAGCACTGTAGTGGCATGCAGCGGCATCCCTTTGTCTTAATGGCCAGCACAGACACTCAGCAGGAGGGGAGCAGCCAGTGGGTGGTTCCAAGTCTTCTAATTATTCAGAATAGAAAACTGGCTGGTTTAATCTATACTGCGTTACTGGAAGCCTGTGCGAGCACCACGGGAGATAGTCGAGATTTTTGGCGTTCCTTGAGGTTTCAGGATGCCCCAGTAAAGGGATGCCAAAACCCAGGTGTTGGTCTGTTTTAACCTCCCACACATACAGTCAAAGTGGAACAAAACCCTGGTTTCTGACATTCCCGGTTTTGTTACATTCCTTGGTGGCATCCCAAACTGGGATGCCCTGCTGTGTAACCCCCCCCCCAGGGAAGCCAGGATTCACTCACCTTTCCTGCATCCAATGACTGATGTATGTCTCTTCTCTACTGCGAGCTATTTGCTGTGACTATGTCATTCAGCAAATGGCTCTCATTGACTTCAATAGAGAGCACAAGCGGCTACATGCCAAGCGGCGTCCAGCCTATCTAAATGGATGGGACGGCAGTGTGTGCACAGCCTGAGGATGCAGAGGATTGAAAACAATGAGAGCCATTTGCTGAATTACATTGTCATGGCAAACAGCCCTGATTGGCCAGGAGTCCACACATGCACCGCTGGAACCAGGAAAGGTAAGTGATTACTCGCACCCCCGGCGGCTTAACTCAGCAGGGCAATTCAGGGATGCCCCTGGGGCTGGCCAGTCAGGGTGGTGTTCCACTTTAACCCCTCACCTACACACATACACAATTACCCCCCAAACACTCTACTACCCCCACTACACACACTTCACACATATTGTAAAAGCATATCAAAACTGATTTGTACAGCCCTAAAGTCTAAAGGACTCCAGGGCCAGCTGTTTCCCTCTTTTGATCTAGGATATCCCACTCTGTAAAACCCCCTCGGATCCCACAGTACATGCGCAGCCAGAGATGGCATCTTCGTGGCTAAATGGCCAGTGTGGGCACGCAGAGCGGGAGGTTCCTGGCACTTCATTTATTTAGAATAGATTGCAGGGTGATGCAAAATATTCTAATTTGCTGTAAGCCTGGGCATGCGCCATGGGAGCATTACCTGGGGTTTCACACACAGGGGCATCCCCAGGTTTACCAGCTTTTAAAGCGGAATAAATCTCATTAGTGGTCGGCCTGAAAGATTCCAGGGCTAGCTGCTGGCTTTCCATGGGGCATCCTAATTCCAGATGCCCCACTGTGTGAAACCCCCAGGGCGCCTGTAAACACCACCAGCGCTTGCGTGGGCTCTCGTCCGATTAGAGCCATTTGCTGAAGGATGTAAACACTGCAATGGGCGCTGATTGGACAAGGGACCGCGCATGCACCATTGGACCGAGGAGAGGTGAGTTTTACTGGCCAAACTGGGAGATTTGCCCAGTAAAACCCAGAAGATGGATGCCCTGGCAAGGTGAGTACAAATTGGCCAAAAATAAAACCGCGGGGGGGGGGGGCCCTGCTGTGTGAAACCCCCGGGGAAGCCAAAAAAACTAACCTGCCTGGCCGCACCTATCAGAATGGCTGGCGTGGGAGCACCCATAAGACGCACATGCTCTCCATGTAAACAATGGCGTCAAAGCAGGCGGCTCTCATTGGACGAGAGCCCGCGCATGCGCCACTGGAGTGGGGAAAGGTGAGTTTTTATGGGCGTCTGGGAGGGTGTCCACACAGTGGGGCATTCCAATCGGGGAAAAGCCAGCGGCAGGCCCTGGAATCTTTTAGATTCCTTACCGGCCGCTGTTGGATTTTGTTCTGCTTTAATCAGGGTCCCATCATGCAAACCATAGCCAGATTGGTCAGTGCTTTATTAAATGCTAAATACACATAAAGTCTTACAGAGAGAGACACACACACACACACACACACACAGATAGACAGTGTTACAGACACACATACACAGACAGATAGAGAGAGACACACACACAGACAGATAGACAGTGTCACAGACAGACAGTGTCACAGACACACAGACAGTGTCACAGACAGATAGACACACACACACACACACACACACACACACACACACACACACAGACAGAGACCCACACACAGACAGTGTCACAGACAGACAGACACACACACACACACACACACACACACACACACACACACACAGAAAGACAATGTCACAGACAGACAGACGCACGCACACACACAGACAGATAGAGACCCACACACAGACAGTGTCACAGACAGACAGACAGACAGACAAACACACACACACACACACACACACAGATAGACAGTGTCACAGACAGACAAACAGGCAGAGAGAGACACACACACACCTACCTACACGAAGCTTAGCAGTGCTGCAGATTTCCTCCTCACAGGCTGGGAGAACAAGGCAGCAGGTTGATGATGCGTCTGGGGGGCGGAGCCTCCTGAATCAGGAAGCCACACGCTGCTTCTCAGCCTGTGCGGCCCCAGTGATCACACACACACAGCCTGGCTGCCCTTCTTCTAACTCCCGCCCCCTGGCAACACAGCGCCCACCCCCCACGCTACGCCCCTCGATCTTACCACAAGGTCAGCGTTATTGGTGCTCCTCCATTCATGCGTACATCTGATGCAGTGCCACGACCCATCTCCAGCACGTCGCTCCTATCATAGGAAAGAGGCTGCAGCTGCAAGCAGGGATGGGGCGGAGCTGGGCTGGCAGATGAGGAGCTGGGCTTGTCAGGGCTGGGGATCGCTCGCAAGTTGATTTTTTTTTTATTAAATCGATACGGCCCTGGCTGCGCCCCCTTGCATGAAGCTGTAGCTGCGCCCGAGGCCAGTGCCTCATTCGCCTCATGGCTGCTATGGCTTTGCTGAATCAAATCCAATGAAAGTGAATTGCATTTTTTTCTCCTAAAAAAGTAGTGTTTTCTCACCAGGCTCTGATCCAACCCTGTTGTCAATATTAGCTTTAAAAATATTCTTAGACCCTCAATAACTACTGTATTATAATCACACTGACCCTTTGAGGCTTAGCACGGTGGCTCCTTGGGTGCACATACTATTAAGAAATAATGCTATACATGGCTAGAAATAGCTACGCAGTACCTGTGAAAAGTCACTAGCTAAGTAAATATGAACTGGTGGATCAGGTGACCACCTACAAAAAGTTTTATATGCAGCAAGGCAAAAAAATAACTTTTCCATTAAGATTTTGTGAGAAATTAGAAAGTTGAGGAGAAAAGATTTTTCCAGCCTGTTCATAAGCATTCCAGCCAGTTCCTGTGAACTGCTGTCAGCAATACCTTAACATTTCTGTTCTGTTGAAGCAATATGCTTAAAGGGATTTGAAGGTAAAGCGTGTACTGGAAATCGGAGGTGGAAACATCTGTGATTGCGCTCATTTGCTGCACTAGCCACAGGCATTTCCAATCATATGTTCAAGTTGAAAAGAAATGGCATGGCAGTCCACCAAGGTGAAAATAGTAACAGGGCTACATGGCTCTAATATGAAAAATATCAGGTCTAGATTGGAGAAAATATCCAGTCAACCGCCATCACTTAAGACAGAGTTAAAAAGACATCTAAGCTCTATTAAAAAAAAAAGCTAAAAGAAAAATGCGGATGCCTAATCAACACAAGACGAAGCAAGCATCCCGTTTCTATTTCCACTGCTCTTCTGGAAGATTTCAAAGGCTGAAAACAAGCTAATCACCACAGCTTCATTGTCACTCTAATTAACTGGTCACACATGCATCCACTTTTCTTGTTTTCAAATGAACGCACTGTACAATCATATAAAGACAGATTTGAGATGCATATATTACAATCCAAAGTGTATAAGCGGCTGCTGTAATCAGGTCATGCAATAAACAAATGATTGCTTCACATACAAGATAAATGCTGCAGGACAGTTTTGATCTAGGAGCAGGTGATTATAAACTAGAAACTTGTAGATGAATGGTCAGATAATTGTATAGAAATAGATAACAGATCATTGGGAAAGTGTGAAGGGGCTCCCAAATGTCCACTAGAACCCTTAAAGCCCATGAACCATGTTTTTGTGGTATCAACCACCTGTAGCTGACGGTTATTAGGGTCTGCATTCTGTGTGAAGATTCAAATCAAAGATAGTTTTTATAACAGCAAACGCCCGTGCCCTAAACCAGGGATCTCCAACCCTTCCTACTATGAGAGCCGCATTGAGCATGGCTAGGTGCCACAATCCTGAACTGTTAGTAGAAACCACATAACCCTTAAATAACAGGAAACAACTACACACTGTCCAAACAACAATACAGTGAAATACAGTTAGCACCGTTCCCCTCTAAGCCCCCCCCCCAAAAAAAAATAAAAAAACAGGGCGCTAGACTTCCACGTGTCTTAGAAGCCTGTGAGTCACACAGCAGATCTCTACCCTAAGCTGTAAATTATATGTCCAGCACCTAGTCTGGGTATATAGTAGGTATTGTTGTTAACTTGTTACTGTAGTTTTAAACACCACACTCTTATCCCCTGACATTGCAGAGCTCTCTATTAGCTGTAAACAGGTTGAGGTGCAGTAGTGCCCACAGTGTGCTGCCATGACAGGTAGGACAGGACCAGTGGTGCTTTTGTACTTCAAAAATTAGGTGCATGTTGCTATCAGCTTCTGTCACCCTACCTGATCCTGGTGAGATGTTTTCTCCCCTTGCAAAGAGAATACTGAGTGATCTGTATCATTAGGTAAGGTACTACCGAGTCCCCAGAAGGGAACAAATCACCTCTCCTGCACTCAAACCAAAGGTTTTCCCTAGGGGGCATCCATTTTAGGAAGAAGCCCAAAATCATGTTAACATACACACTCCTTCCTGGTGCCTTCCTGCTTTCCTCTATACATGCCCAGTGAAGCCTATTTGTTTTGCGATGGTCACATGAGAATGGGGCACATACAGGTGGAAGCAGGAATAATGCTGCTGAGTAAAATCCCAAATTTGACAACCACACTGGAATAAGGGATAATGGGAGGTTTGGTCCAGGAAAATCCCTAAAAGCCAAAAATGAGCTGTAGACAACGTAAACACACAGAAAATGTTTTGCTGTACAAAATACATATGCCTTGGAAACTCTTACTAAAAATAAAGACTGTAATAAAAGCAATTATGAGACATTTGTGAAGCATAATACATAACGGTTTACCGCTACAGGAATATAGAATAGAAATTCTTCTGTCTGGGTCATTGTCTTGCTGGAATCATTTAAAATCCGACTTTGCATAGCAACAGCTTGTTAGGTTTATTTTGTCATTTAACATAGTGACAATTCTGCGTAAAGCACAATGTGCTAGAAAAGGCTTAAGAGCTGCGGTATGAATGAAAGTATGAAAACACCTTTGATGGAAGTGTAGGAGAAACAGCAGTGCACAGCCCATGTTACTTAGTTAACATCTGACAAAAAAAATCATACTGGGAAAGGCAATGGTAATTTATTTTGCTGCCTCCTAATACCCACCTTAGGTGTGATTTTATTTTGCATGAAAATTGTATGTGACAGCTTGCAATGTGTTACTCAGTTCTACAAGTACAGTGCAGCGCTGTGACTTCTCCGGTACAGCATGTGGTTCAGATGAAATAGCGCACATCCTTAGAGACTAATAAATGTACAAGTGTACAATGTATAAAAGATGTGATACCATTCTAGAAGCCTACATAGAATTTACAAGATGCAAGAGAGACTTTCCTTACAACTGTCTACAACTATCTTTTAAAAAAAGTGAAAAAATTAGTGATATCCAGGTAGCTGAACATCCACTTTTATAAAGTTTTTATTTATTGATGGACATCCACTTTAACATGTTTTAAACACACACTATAAATACCTACAAACAGGATATGTGTATCTGTATATATTGCTAAATTATTATTTGTTTTAACATAATCGTCTTTCATGATGCTATAACATGTTGAAACAACAGCCAGGGGAAAACAAGTAATATGTTTATTATACAAAGAGTATCTATATTTACTGGATTGGCTGCAGTTCACATTTATGACACTAGATTACCAATGCTTATCTGTGGTTTCCCTATGCTTTTCAAAATGTGTTGCAATTCATGTACATTGAGATGTGCTCTATGACTTCTGTTTTCTGTCCATGTTATCCACCATGTAAGCTGATCTTCACTTACTGCACTCATGTTCCAGTAAAACCAGCTCCTGTTACACCATAAATGTCTATCTGGATTTGACATCTCTGCATCCAGCACTCACATTCACACTAATCTAACACAATAATTGAGCACACTAGTGAGGGCCCTGTTCTTGCGAGCTTACAATTTAAAGAGGAACATCTGACCTCTTTTCAACCTAAACCCATCCTCCCCCTGGCTGGGTGCTGCACACCTTTTGGATGTCACCCCCATCGGAGATGGCGACATCCTGCTGTTTCAGGGGGTGACTCTCTGCCCCCCCCCCCCCCACTGGCTTAGCCGCCAGTAACAGACAGCTGCAGCTTTAGCCGCTCCCCTTCAGCAGGTCTGTAGAAAGCCCCTCTTCAAGTCTTGCCGGCTCCCATGGCAACACGTTACATGGGCACAGTGCCTGATGTGCACAGTGCCCAATCTTGTTTTTTATTTTTGGAATTCCCATTTTTGTTTCTTTATTTTTTCTATGTTTTCTATCTTCTTGCTTTTCCATATCTCTGTACTTCTCTCTTTGATGTGATTCCTCCTTCTTTTTTATTCTCTTATCCCTTTTCAGCTTTTTGCCCCTCCCCTTTCTCTCTCTCTATCTATCTCTCTTTCTCATTTCAACTTTTCCTCCTCCTTTCATTTTTTACATTTGCACCTTCAGTAATATACAAAGCATCCATTTTCTTTTGACACATTCCCTCTATCTCATTCTACAGCTCTCCCTCATTTTCAGCAATCCCTCACCTTTTTTTTTTGTACTCCATCTATCTCCCTGAGTGTCTGAGTGTGAATTTATGTATGTATGTTTTTCAGAGGCACATTCTGAAATCACACAGAGAGAGCTATTTAACCTAAGGCCCATTCAGAGAATACACATATATATATATTTGCCATGGTCCCAAATATTCATTTATCAGACTTACAAAATATTTCTACAGATCTTAGAAAGAACAGATACAGAAAGAAACAACACAACTCATATAAGCACACTTTGGTTATTGGATTCCTTATAAAAATAACTAACGTTGTCTTCATTTTCCCTAATGCAAGCAAATTATAATCAATTTCACATGAGCTAGGAAAGATGCCATTAGAATAGTTAGGAATGTGTGCATGGTTATCTTGGTACAATACCTGGAAGGAAAGCAATTTTTCCTTCCAATATTTCTCAGAATATTGTGCATTAACCCCTCATCCCTCAGTCAAATCAAGTAGTGTGCCTGGCCCCCACGGGCACAACTTATACCAGGTGAAAAGGTAACATTTCTTGTCTTTAAAGTGGACCAACACCTACAGGTGATCGGCCCGGGAATCTATAAGATTCGGATGTCCCGCGGGGTGAAACCCCCCCAAACACCCCAAACACCTTACCTTAACACCGCGGACAAGCGGCTCCTCCGCCGCCTCCCTCGCGCCCCTCTAGACGTGCGCGCGCCCGCACCGGCCGTCTGTGAATGGCCGGCGCGGGCACGCGCGCGTCAAGAGGGACGCGCGGGAGGCGGCGGCGGAGGAGCCGCTTGTCCGCGGCTTGTCCGTCGGCGCGGGGAGAGGTGAGTTCGGGGGGTTCGGGGGGGTTTCACACAGCGGGGCACCCCGATCGGGGGTGCCCCACCGAAGTGGACCAAGACCCAGGATAGTCAAAATCCTGGGTGTTGGTCCACTTTAACAGGGTTAATGTGAAGGAGGGGGACCAGCAATTGGAGTGCATCCCTGCCCCAAAAAGAAGCGCTCTTCCATATTGCATCCATATAACAAGTCCTAACAAATAACCTGTTCTTCACATCACAGGCAAAACACCTGCCTCAAAACGACAGTCACATGACAACACTTGCCACTTGACTTCCAACGCTCTTATCAGAGGGGGAACTAAAGACAACTCTCCTCCAAATGTATATTATCACCAGCAATATATTTATTTAGATGTGATTATGGAAATGTATGCTGACCTGACAAATAGATTGTGTCCTCAAGCTTGTCAATCAGCAACACAAAATAAACATAGGGAGCAGCACCCTTTGAACTGCATCAGCTGGTATGTGCATTTTTATACCTGTTCAGTTAAAGGAAAGCCATTACTTGGGTGTACAGCCATATGCACATAGGACACTGCTGATTAATACCTAGGGAACAGTACAAACCAAAAAAACAATTTAGAGAGAACCTTGCTAGGTAGGACAAGACTCTGAAGGCCCAAATTTGGTAAATAAAGTCAATACTGTCAAGTCAAAGGTCAATATCTTCTATTATGTTATCATTACAAAATGTGCTTATTTTACTTACTAAATTTGAATACAAACAACAAGTCAAACAGATAAATTATTTAAGTCACGTATTTGTGTCACAGGGACCAAAAAGCATAATTGGCATGGAAATATTTTGTGCAGGTCACCATTTCCTTTAGCGATAGATGAGGTCTCCCAGTCTGTCAGTATTGGGGCTATCCTGATTAAAGAACAAGGTAGCTAAAAAATATCCAAACTGTGGTAATGGAGTAAAAGAATAGGGTGAAGACAGATGTGCACTGCAAAATACTAAGATCTTGGTTCAGCCAAACTTTACATATAAAGCTATTAGGGCTGTATAAATAACTATAAGAAATAGGTTCAGAAGAAGTTCCAAATTCAACAAATGGACTTCATGTACTTCAAATGTAAAATAATTTAGTTACTAGCTAATTAATTTTTAATTGACAACACTGTGTCTTCAAAGAGAGTTTTTTTTTCATTTGGCTAATTCTCAATTGCTGGTGGCCTTGGTTCTCTTTAGACTCATCACATTAACTGAGTATAAAGCAATCCTCCGTGCATTTCCTTTCATTGGCACTGGCTTTGGCTCTTCTTATTACATTCTTCTTATTACATTGTAATATATAAAACAACTCTCACATTACACATATTACAGGTAATAAGACTTAATATTATAAAGCATGTGCTCATCAACTACTAAAACAACAGAATAATACGTATTGTCATATCATTCATGGTTTAAAAAAAATTCAATGTAAATGGAATGTAAACATTTGATCATTATATAGAATGGTTTTGTAAATACTAGCAAAAAAGGGGGAAATTCAACTTTTAACCCTTTAAGTGCCAGCCTACCTGCAGCTTTTGTCACCCTCTGTTGCCAGACCATGTTTCACTATTTTGCGCTACACATGTTCAACTGTGATTTTTGAAAGGATTTCCAGGGATTTCCCAGGAAAATTATATATTGTTTTTTTCAGCAGAGTCTGGGCTTCAATGAATGTCTTGTATTGCCTTTTTTTAGTGTATTCTCAATACTTTTTGGTGAAATATGTGCAAAAAAATTAAAAAAAATCCTTGCAGTTTTTCCAGAAAAACAACCCTTTACATTTGAAATACCCCCCATAAACTATATATTCTCTGGACGTACACGCCTCAAGCTTTCTAGGCGTACCAAGCTTGTTTATGTAGGCATAGTTTTCTGTAAGTAATCCCTCAATCATTTCTTTGGTTGCGCAAAATTTCCCTAAAAAAGAATAAAAAGGAAGAATCAAGCCACATTTTCCTAAAAAAAAAAACTATATGCAAACAAGAAAAGACAAGTAAAATCTCAAAAAGCAACATGCCCCGAACAGAACAATACCCAGCATGCATAGCTACTGTCAAGGGAAGAGTTGGCAAACACCCCAATGTAAAACATGCGCATAACGGTAATTTTACTTGAAAATTTCAGCTCTGCAGACATCTTGCAATTTTTCAACCAAAACAACCATTTACATTTGGAATATCCCCCATAAACCATATATTCCCTGAAAGTACACATGTTAAGCTTTCTAAGAGTACCCAGCTTGTTTTAGTGGGCTCACCTTTCTGGAAGTAATCCCTTGAAGAATTCTGAGGTTGCACAGGGTTTCCCTAAAACAATTAATACAAAAACTGAATAAATAACAATATGCAAACAAGAAAAAACAAGCTAAATCTGAAAGAGCAAGGTCCCCCGAGCAGAACAATACCCAAAATGCAGAGATACAATTAACCCTTTTAATTGCCAGCCTATTTGACAGGTCATTTTTCCCCATTCTGCGCCATGTTTAACCCTGATTGTTGCTGGAATTTCCAGAAAAATGATAGATATATATATATTTTGAAGCAGAGTTTAGGCTTTAACATGAAATGTCTTGTTTGTAATTTTTCTACTTTTTTTTTATATTTTTGCATAAAAAAACAAAACAATTAAATAAATAAATATTTTTTAGACAATTGTCTCCTTTATTTTAAATAAAACATTTACTTTATTAGAGAAAACCATATTACATGTTACAACGGTACCACATATGTATTGGTAGCCCCCCGTTCCTGCCCAGGAGATCCCCCAAAATGAAAATAGCACTTTATAACATTTACAAATAAAATACAACTACTATCCACACTATAAACATGAGGGGTTAATTAAAAAAAAAAGGCATAGGGTCCCCCCTCCTGGGGGGGGACCCATTTTTTGGGGAATTTTAAGGGTTAAAACCCTTAAAACTCCCCCAAAAAATGATATGGGGGTCCCCCTTACCCATCATAACCAGCCCGGGACCAAAAATGGGGGCTTGTAGAAACAGAGCGCAGTGGCCAGCTTTGGGGTCCCCCTTACCCATCATAACCAGCCTGGGACCAAAAATGGGGGCTTGTAGAAACAGAGCGCAGTGGCCAGCTTTGGTGCCGACAGCTGCCGGGTGCTGGGGGGGGGGGCGAGGGCTCACAGCCCTCTTCCCCCTCCCCACCTCTCTCCTCCAAGCACCCGGCAAGACTGATTCTGAGCCCCCAGGGGGCGGGGCTAGCAGTCGTGATCCAGGAAGTGAGAGAGAGGGCGATTTCTCGCCCTCTCCTCACCACGGAAAAGCCTGGGGGGGGGGCGATCGGGCCCCCCCCCCCAGTGAAGAGAAGACCCGGCGGGAGGCAGCGCGGCCACAGGTGAGTAATTTTTTTTTTTTTCTTACAGTTAGCAGCGACCGCTGCCAAAGCGCGGGAAGCGCTATTCCGGGGATTCTCCTGGAGCCATCCGAGCCTCCAGGGGAGATCGGATGGCACCAAATTAAAGAGGAGACCCGGCCGGATCGATAGAGGGGTCAGGTGAGTATATTTTTACTTTTTTTTTTTACTAGCAGGGGGGGGAAGTCAAGCAAGTAACACCTACATGCTTGGCACTTAAGGGGTTAAGTGCCAGCCTACCCTGAGATTTTGTCACCCTCTGTTGCCAGACCATTATTCACTATTTTGCACTACACATGTTCAACCGTAACTTTTGAAGGAATTTCCCAGGAAAATTATATATTGTTTTTTTTCAGCAGAGTCTGAGCTTTAACATGAAATGCAGTGTTTGTCATTTTTGTGGTGTATTCTCAATATTTTCGGGTGAATTATGTGTAAACAACTAATTTTTTTACAATTTGTAGTGGTTTTTTGTAATAAAAAAAGTTTTTCAATAAAATCAGATATTTCCCAGTTACAACGGTATGACATTGGTAGACACCCTTTCCTGCCCAAGAGATACCCTCTAACGCGTAAAGAAGCACTATCGCGAAAAAATGGCCCAATGATAAAAATCCATCTAAATATGCTGGATGGGGAGTAGAGAGGTCTCTTATACACCCGGCATCAAGAAATATTCAGCCAGGCTTTTTTATTTTATTTTAATGGAAGGAAGAGGAAATCAGGGGTGACAGGATCTGTCACCCCTCATAAACTAAAACCCGTAACCCCTGGATTTTATTCCTACCAGGGGAAGAAAACCACAAGCTTGGTAGGAGTTTTATTCAGTTTGGGTGTATAACTGACCCCTCCTCTCATTAGCCGACGTGTTTAAATGGATTTTAATATTACACAATTTTGCAATAGTCCCCCTTTAGGAGATTTTAAGATAAAATACAACTGCTATGTGCACCTTGCAGTTTTTCAAGAAAAATAACCCTTTACATTTGAAATACCCCCCAAAAACTATATATTCTCTGGTAAACACCTCAAGCTTCCTAGGCATACCAGGCTTGTTGACATAGTAATCCTTCAATTAATTATTTGGTTGTGCAGGGTTTCCCTAAAAAATAATAAAAAAGCAGAATCAAAGACAAATTTTCCTAAAACAAAAGTCCAACAAGAAAAAACAAGTTGCGCACCTTTTACTTTTTCAACCAAAACGGCCATTTACCTAGGTGTGCCCAGCTTGTTTTAGTGGGCTCATTTTTCTGGAAGTAATCCCTCGAATAATTCTATTGTTGCACAAAAAAGCAGAATAGAAAACACATTTTCCTAAAATATCAATATGCAAACAAGAAAAAGCAAGCTAAATCTAAAAGCAAAAGGTCCCCTGAACAGAATATTACCCAGCATGCATAACTGCTTTTAAGCCTATTAACTAACTTTTTCAACATTTTGCGCTGTTAATATATATATATATATATATATATATATATATATATATATATATATATATATATTTGTCTTCTTTATTTTAAATAAAACAATTATTTTTAAAGAAAACCATATTGCAGGTGAAAGACCCATTTCTCCAGCTTACAACAGTACTTAATATGTTTCAGTAGCTCCCCATTCCTGCCTGGGAGACCCCCCAGACTTAAGAGAGCACTGTATAACATTTGGAAACAAAATACAACTACTATCCACACTATAAGGGTTACATTTTAAAAAATTGGTGCAGGGTCCTCCCTTTTCAGCATAACCAGCCCAGGCAACATCTATGGAGGCTTGTAAACCAGGGCGCAGAAGCCTTGGTAGCCCCCGCTCCTGGAGAAGCCTGCACAGCATGTGACTTGCCAGACCCCAAGCTTTGTGAACTGGTATAGGGGTCTCATGGTCCAATGAGTCATAGGCCACGCCCCACATAGAAGCCGGAACCGACTCGCTCTGAACTTGCGGTGGCTACAGAGATGGCGGGCAGAGGCACAAGTGGTGGCTACGGAGGTAACGGGCAGCAACTTTGTTGCCGAAACCTCGGGAACTAAAAACAGCAAAGTAAGAGAATCAAGAAAAGTACAGAGAACGGGAGACTGGACTCTCATAATACACTCTGCCCTTCTCTGCCCTTTATTCTCTCTGTTAGTTCACTGTGATTACATATATTTGTGTGAACAAATGAGAATCAAGGTGCCCACCAGCACCAGGGTAAAAGAGGTCCTTTATGGCTGAGTGAATGTACTGCCTCAAGACGCATCTCTACATCTGTAGAGAATGCACGGTGGGGGCAGTAACTGTATTTGCTTTTTGAATTTAAAGTGGACCAACACCCAGGATTTTGACTATCCTGGGTTTTGGTCCACTTCGGTGGGGCACCTCGATCGAGGGTGCCCCGCTGTGTGAAACCCCCCAGAAAGCCCCGAAAACTCACCTCACCCCGCTCCCACGTGACCGCTGCAGCCAATCCCCGCCGCCGGACAAGCGAGAGGCAGCGCCGGACAAGCAGAGCGCGTCCGCCGCCGCTTCCCGCGCGTCCCTCTTACAGGGAGCGCACCTGCGCCGGCCATTCACAAACGGCCGGCGCGGAAGCGCGCCCTGCTAGAGGGACGCGCGGGAGGTGGTGGCGGCGGACGCGCATGTGCCGCTGGAACGTGGAAAAGGTAGGATTGTGGCTTTCCTGGGGGGTTTCACCCCGCGGGACATCCCGATTTCGGACGTCCCGCGGGGAGGGATCTGATCGGCCCGGGAATCTTATAGATTCCCGGGCTGATCCCCCCTGGGTGTTGGTCCACTTTAAAGCCTTCTATATGTCTTACTAACCATTGCCTGAACAGTAGACGGACAAATAGAAACAGGAATATAATGGGGAGCAGTGTCTTTATCGTACAGCACAGGGCCTTTGGGTAACCTCTTCACTCCACTGATTGAGTGCAGGGGCTCCTCCCAGAGAATGAGAGTGAGCTTTGTCATTTGGCTCTGTTGGAAAATATGGAGAGATCAAAAGCAGGGATTCTTAGTGTGGGACTTTCCAGCCACAGACCATAAAGTAGTGCTGAGAATAAACTGAGTGAGAAGGGTAAGAGTCCCCTCCACCATAGCTGGGTTATGGGACACAAGGGTCTGGCCGATCACCAGACCAAAGTAGTAGACATCTCAAGGCTACTCCAACCCCACAAGAGGAGATGAGATTAAAGTATGGAGAGTTGGTCAGCAGACAACTCTTGAAATGGCACAAGCTGACTAGGGGGATGGATCTAGTTATCCCAAAGAATGGAATTTCTGAGCCAACCTGGTGGACTCGCATTTAAAAAGTGGTAAAACAAAATTCACCAAATGAGAAAGCAGCTTGGGGTAGGTGCAAGGTGGAGTCCCATAATAAAGAGAAAAGGGCCCAAGGTATTTAAACAGTAGGTATCAAAGGAGGGACTGTGCCGTCAGATGATAGTGAGAATGAGCAAAACCAAGAAGAAATAGAACAGTTAGCAAATTTTAAATGCCCTCATTACCAGCCCTCAGAGCACTATTACTCAGTGTTCCAGTACATGCAGGGGCAAGACCAAAAATGCAGATTCACTGCATTGTACCCAAATAGTGATTTAACACCCCTACAGGGTGTGCAACCCCCAGCATAAAGAGATTCTCGCATGAGCCCAACTGTCCCTGAATTGCTACATGGGCAAACAAAACCCCTTATGTGGGAAGAAATAGGTAACCTGAGTGGAGGGATGGTCCTGTGTGGAGTAGATGAGGAGCTCTTGATCATGCCTAAAATTAACCAAGAGGAGGTCAATAGGATCAACGGAGAACACCTTTTGTCACAGGCCTCAGCTTATGTGGTTAGAGAGCAGGTAGTACCTGCAGTAAATGGCCAGTCAGAAAGGTGGCTTCTTCAACATGCCCCATGTACCCCTACCACAAAGTAATCCATATAGGTTTGCAAATAAATTGTATATCATAACAGCCAGTTACAGACCCCCATGGAGAGATTTGTTGCAGATAATAAAGACAGTAGTAGGTCCCATTGACACTACTGACATTTGCAAAAGGCTCATGCTACTGGCACTCCCAAATTACAACAAGCAGTTCTTTCTGTTCTGTTATGAACAGGAAGGGCAGGCTTCTGAAGTGTTCACCCAAAAGTATGGGGGGAAACAGAAACCAGTAGGGTACTACTACTACTGGTGTCACTGTGGCAGAAGCTGCTTGTGTGAGATCCATCACTGCAGCAGCTCTCCTGATATTGGCTAGGCAACCAGTTGTTTCTTATGGTTCCCCATATAGTACAAGCAGTTAGATAAAGGGCCAGCACACCATAGGTTAAATCAATAGAGTTGTATTCAATAATATACAGCAAGGTGAGGTATATACAGACCATTAAGCTGCATCAAAGTCCATAAAGTGGGTTGTTGATAGCAACAGTGTGCATAAGCCGACGTTTCGGGGGTATAGCAAAACCCCCTTCCTCAGGGCAGACAAACAACCATGTAAAGGCAGCAGGTGGCCTTTTATAGAGCAGGAATGCTGTGATTCCCGCCTGACGTCATAATGACGTCAGCGGGTCAGCTTGTCACTCATAAATAACTAATAGAGAATTATAACTGTGATTAAACAAATATATACTCACCCAGCCGTCGGAGCGTGCCACAGAGAGCACAGCTCCGTCACCGCCGGAGGCCGATCACTGCTTGTTTGTCTGCCCTGAGGAAGGGGGTTTTGCTATACCCCCGAAACGTCGGCTTATGGACACTGTTGCTATCAACAACCCACTTTATGGACTTTGATGCAGCTTAATGGTCTGTATATACCTCACCTTGCTGTATATTATTGAATACAACTCTATTGATTTAACCTATGGTGTGCTGGCCCTTTATCTAACTGGATGTAAAGCGGCGCCACCGCGGCCTTGGCACCTGACATATTTAAGGTAAGCGTGCACCTGCCCTCCTGGACTGTTCTAGACATTTTTTGGCACCGGCTGGTCGCACCTACCTATCTATTGGGATACTACCAGTACCTGAATGGAGATTTTCCGTGACATTGATAGCAACCGGTACAACCGTGCAAAGACATGCATATATATAACCAGGAAGAAATAGAGACTATTTTGTTTCCTTCTGATCCTGCAGCAGCTTTTGGTACAGATACCCCTACAGATCTATTTAAGGACCTCAAAAGATTGAGAAAGAAACGTGTGGACCTGGAGCTTCATGGTCAGACTCTATCTGAATATTATAGGATCAAGAAGATCCCCCGCGGCTTCAGGATTAGAAATCAACCCACTATTGGACGCAACAAGCCAGAATTTTGCGAACGCTGGTGTGAAGTCTCTAACCAAAACTCACTAAATTATATGATACTGGTCATTGAAGAGGTGACAGCACAATTGTGCCAGCTGAATAGGGAAATTAACACATTGGAACGACGGATCCAAGAAGAGAAATCCGAAACATCTGAGGTAGATCTTAATAACCTCCAAACTAAACAATTATACTGAGAGACTTAAGCGCTACAAGCGAGACAAATTCAAACAGGTCTGTTTGGACTATACTGAGAACCACGTTTATCCCTGGCTCTCTGGGAAGGACCCAGACCAATTTAGACCTAAAAGGTATCCGGGAGCACCCTTTAAGAGAGGCACCTCTCGTGGACGCTCTCACCCCACATCAGACAGTGATCCTCTATCTGAAAACCTGTCTTCAGACAACGAATCACAGACACAAGGCTTAAAGAAAAATCTGAGGCGTAAGACTCGGGAGGCCCATTTTCGGACAACCCCCGCCCCCACCGATCCAGGCGGGGAGGGAGGAAGCGGCGACAACGCAGCAATGACCCTACGGTCGGCCAACAGGAGACCCCTATTATGAATCTTTCCTCCAGACCACTCTCAACAGAAGAGGTAAGCCTCCTCAGTCGAGGATTATCGTTTTGTCCTTCCTCACGATTTGACCAATTTCAGTTTGATATTGAACTGTATAAACTCGAGAGATCACTGAAACTTAAACAGTTTTTTTTTCTGGGCAACCAGATACTGCACGGGATACAAAAATTTGGGGTCCCCCGAAACTGAAACTCAAAAGTCAGTTTATACCCCCTGGCCACTTTGGTACAATAGACACGTATATCAATACTATTAGATCTGAAACGGGACGGATCATGCAGTCTAAACGTTACCACTCTAATTTGCCACAAGGAGAACAGATGGCCCTGTCTAAATTAAGCAATGATAGGACTATTATTGTGAAACCCGCTGACAAGGGCAGGGCGATTGTGGTCATGGACTATGACATGTACAGACGGAGCCTCTTAGATATGCTGTCTGATACAATAAGCTATGAACGTATCTCTAACAATCCGATTTGGGATATCCAGAACACAGTGCGTCAATATATCTCATTAGGTCTGGCAAACGGATGGCTTAGTGAACAAACAGTGAAATACATTGATATTGAGTATCCTATCACACCGGTTATATATGGATTACCCAAGATCCATAAAGGGTGTCATCCGCTGAAATTTCGGCCAATAGTAGCTGGCACGGATTCAGCCACTCAGCCATTAGCGCAATGGCTTGACTATTATCTTCAGCCGTATGTACGCCTGTTACCATCCTACCTGAAAGATACTGGAGACTTTCTGCAGAAATTCAGAGAGATTGTGATTCAACCAGAGGATTTGTTAGTAACCATGGACATTTCCTCACTTTACACAAATATCCCTAATGATCACGGGATAAAAGCAGTCAAGCATTTCCTCACACGCAACCCTCCAGAGATTCCAGTTGAATACATTGTGACGGGTCTGGAGATCGGCCTGCACAACAATTATTTCAGGTTTGAACAGACATTTTTCAAACAGATCCGTGGGACTGCGATGGGGAGTGCAATAGCCCCATCTTTTGCTAACTTGTTTGTTGGATTCTTGGAGGAACGATATATCTTTCCATTACCCTCATATACAGCACATGTCAGGTATTGGGGACGATACATTGATGATGTCATCACGGTATGGCATGGTTTTTCCAACTATCACTTTCAACCCCGAGATATCGGATACCTATGTGACCTTCCTTGATGTGGCAATCTCCAAAGAGGATGATGGCACTATTTCCACGGGTCTCTATACGAAACCTACAGACAGAAACACGCTGCTTAGGTTTGACAGCGCACACCCTAGACCCCTTGTCAACAGTTTGCCAATATCACAATTTTTGAGGGTATACAGGGTGAATACTAAGCCCGATACCCGTAAAGAACAACTACAACGGATGTTTGAAAAATTTCACACACGGGGCTATCCAGAAGAATTACTTGGGGAAGAGAGGTCAAAAACCCCGAAGGTAGAAAGAGTCCCCTTCATGGTGACATACAACCAAGCGGCTCCAACGATTGAACGTGTCATGAATAAATAAAGTAGCATATTGATCTCAGATAAAACATTGTGCCCCTTGGTGAAGACCCCTCCTATGAAAGTATACAAACGTAGTAAAAACCTTAGGGATTCCCTAGTGAGAGCTGACCCAGTGGAGAAATATAGGAAGCCACCTGTTATGATATCTTCCCGGACGGGTTGCTTCAGAAATGCAACTCCTGCAATGTGTGCAACTCACTTATTTTGGGTCCTGAATTTACTCACCCTCACACCGGGAGACGATATAAGGTCCGAGGTACCTATACTTGCCTCACAGACTATTGCGTTTATCTTCTCAAGTGCCCTTGTGGCCTACTATACCTAGGAAAAACTATAGGGGCATTTAAGAAAAGATTTCAACAACATCGAAGTGACGTAAGGATTAGCATCAAGAAACATCAGGATGGTGAGACTCTTGACTATGACAAACCTGTAGCTATTCATTTTGTACGCCACAAACATCAGACATCAGAGCTCCGCGGCATGGTCATAGAACAAGTGGAACGACCACATCGCGGCAGTGATCGCCATCTTCGTTTATTGCAACGTGAGACTTATTGGATCCACGAACTGGACACGGTCCAACCAAGAGGTTTAAACACCTCTTTTGGCTTCTCTTGTTTTCTCACACAACGTTGACCTAGTACCTGTACCATTACCACTGTTGCGTATAGTTTCTCTTTCTGCTTCTCTCTTCTCCTCTGTATTATCTCTCTCTATTTGCTAATTTTCCTGCTTTCTTCATTGTCCGGTCTTTGTCTTCTTTTGCCACTTTGTCTTTTCTTTCCTTTCTTTCTCTTTTTCTTTTGCCTTTTCCGTTTTTCTTCCTTTTTTCTTCCTCTTCCTTATTTCCTTTTTCCTGCTTCTCTTCCATCTCTTTCTAATGTGTCTTTCCTCTCTGACTAATTGCTCATTTTCCTTCCTTCTTCTTTTTTGCTCGTTCTTCACTTTGCCTTTCTTTCTCCCTTTCTTCTTTCTCTTTTTCCTTTTCCCCGTTTTTCTTCCCCTTCCCCTTCCCTTTGTCCTTTTCGTTCTTGTTTCCTTTCTATCTCTTTCTAATGTGTCTCCGCTCTTTTCTGGCCTGCCTTTTTTCTTTCCTTTTTCTCTTTTTCTTTCTCTTTTCTTTCTTTCTTTTTTCGTTCTTTTTTTCTTTCTTCTCTTCCCTTTGTCTCTTTTCTGTCTCCTTCTTTCTCTTTTGTCTTTTCTACCCCCCTGTGTTTTTCCCTTTCTTTTATTGTATCTTTCCCTTTCTTTGGGTTTCTCTCTTTATAACATTCTTCCCTTCTGACCCTCCTTACTTGGTTCTATTTGCTGCCTTCCTTTCTTTCCATTCCTTCAGTTCCTTTCTTCTTAGCTTTGTCCCTTCGGTGGTCTTATGCGTCTCCTCCCCCTCTTGATCCTTCCGTTGGCTATGTGTTTTTTCCTCTTTCCTTCTTTTACTGCTCCCCACTGTGTGTTCCTATTCTCTCCATTTCTTGTCCCCCTCTCCCCCTCTTAACTTTCACAACCTTCCCCCACCCCTGTTCTGTCCCCTCCCCCAGTATGTCACACTGTTGTTTTCCCCTGGTTGGTACTTTCTGTTTTTTCAATTCCCCCTGCTCACTCACGGGTCTCTGTTTCTGCTTTTCTCCCGCTGGTTTCCCTGGTTTCACTACCCCTTTCCTGCTGCCTGTCTATTTATGCTCTTTTACTGTTCATTCTTTCCTTCGTTTTCCCTCTTCCCTTCTCTCCTTCTCTCTCTCTCCCTTTCTCCATTTTCCCTTTCTTTCTCTCCCCTCCTCTCGTTCTCTTCCATGTGTTTGCCACAAGTTTAATGTTTTTGCATTACAGAGCTTCTACAATAACGACACCGAGCCGGGAGCTTCCAGCTCTCACTGCCGGTAAGGTGAGCTGACGGCGCAGGATCACTGGATAGGGCGCCGCTGACATGGTTTCCATGCCAGCGGACGCCCTGCAATGGTGACGTCTGCCCCTGCGAGCAGGCTGACTGACAGCAGGCGCGGCCTATCTGGTCGCCCCTGCTGCCCTGTCACCAGTTACTGGGCAGATTTGGAGCCCAGCGTCATCTCCCCTCCCTGGGCAGACAGGGACGTCGCCGGTCACAGCAGTGATCGGCCTCCGGCGGTGACGGAGCTGTGCTCTCTGTGGCACGCTCCGACGGCTGGGTGAGTATATATTTGTTTAATCTATGTATGTATGTATGTATAATTCTCTATTAGTTATTTATGAGTGACAAGCTGACCCGCTGACGTCATTATGACGTCAGGAGGGAATCACAGCATTCCTGCTCTATAAAAGGCCACCTGCTGCCTTTACATGGTTGTTTGTCTGCCCTGAGGAAGGGGGTTTTGCTATACTCCCGAAACGTCGGCTTATGGACACTGTTGCTATCAACAACCCACTTTATGGACTTTGATGCAGCTTAATGGTCTGTATATACCTCACCTTGCTGTATATTATTGAATACAACTCTATTGATTTAACCTATGGTGTGCTGGCCCTTTATCTAACTGGATGTAAAGCAGCGGCGCCACCGCGGCCTTGGCACCCGACATATTTAAGGTAAGCGTGCACCTGCCCTCCTGGACTGTTCTAGACATATAGTACAAGCAGTCCACCATAACCTGCCAGATTGAAGTATGACATTTCCTTGTTGGCACCATCTAATATAACCATACTCAGATGTAGCATGTGGAATCCAGCAACCCTTTTGCCAATACACTCAGAAGGGGAGTGGAACACAGAGCACAATTGGGAGAAGGAGGTAGAAAACTTCTACACCCTTCCCAGTCCTATTGTGGAGAAACCCATCCCTAATGCTTAAATGACTCTCTATGTAGATGGGTCAAGACAGCAAAGGCCAGAGGGAGGCTTTGCTCATCTGTTGTCTACTCTGAAACATTTGATCCGAACGTACATTCTGCCCAAAGTTGCTTGCTCTGATCAAAGTGTGTGAGTTGGCAGAAGGAAAGGTTATACATATATTCTTGGATTTGCGATATGCAACAGGAATTCTTCATGATTTGTAGGCCCACTGGGGTTTTATTTATAACCTCCAGTGGGAAAACTGTGAAACACACTGATCTTATCAGAGATCTGCTAGAGAAAAGAAAAAAAAAAGAAAATCTGACCTTAGATACGTTGGTAACTCTGCAAAAACATAGAAACATAGAAGGTTGACGGCAGAAGGAGACCATACGGTCCATCTAGTCTGCCCTTATGTGTATACTGTATGTTCTCTTTATCTTAGGATAGATGTGTGCTTATCCCAGGCATGTTTAAATTCAGTGACTGTTGATGTTTCAACTACCTCTGCTGGAAGTTTGTTCCAAGCACCTACTACTCCTTCTGTAAAATAATACTTTCTAACATTGCTCCTGATCTTCCCCCCGACTAGCTTCAGGTTGTGCCCCCTTGTTCTATCGTTAAGTTTCTTCTTAAAAACACTTCCCTCCTGAACCTTATTCAATCCTTTCACATATTTAAAGGTCTCAATCATGTCCCCTCTCTCCCTTCTTTCCTCCAGACTGTACAAATTAAGTTCTTTAAGTCTCTCCTGATAAGTTTTAAGTGTAAGTCCTTCCACCATTTTCGTTGCCCGCCTTTGGACACGTTCTATTTGAATAATGTCTTTTTGCAGGTAAGGTCTCCAGAACTGCACACAGTATTCTAGCTGTGGCCTTACCAGGGCTCTATACAGCGGCATCACAACCTCCCTCTTCCTACTGGTGATGCCTCGAGCTATGCAGCCGAGCATCCTGCTTGCTTTTCCCACTGCCTGGCTACACTGTCCACTCATCTTGCAGCTATCAGTAATCAGTACCCCTAAATCTCTCTCCTCCGAGGTCCTGGCTAACACAGTACTGCCCATACGGTACTCAGAGCAGGGATTCCTTCTACCCAAGTGCATGATTTTACATTTAGAGACATTAAACTCTAGTTTCCACAGTTTTGACCATCTATCCAGTAAAGCTAAATCATTTTCCATGTTGCAGACACCTCCAGGAATATCCACCCTATTACTAACCTTTGTATCATCAGCAAACAGACAAACTTTTCCTACCAAGCCTTCTCCTATGTCACTTACAAATATATTAAAAAGAATGGGGCCCAGGACAGAGCCCTGCGGCACACCACTTGTAACTCGCCTTTGTTCAGATTGCACGCCATTTACAACAACGCTCTGATACCGATCCCTCAGCCAACTGGAAATCCACTGAACTATCCAGGGATTGAGTCCTACCTTCAATAACTTATCTATGAGCTCCTTATGTGGTACAGTGTCAAAGGCTTTGCTAAAATCCAGATAGGCGATATCCACAGCACCACCTTCATCTAACACTTTAGTGACATTGTCAAAGAAATCAATAAGATTGGTCTGACATGATCTGCCCTCAGTAAAGCCGTGCTGTTTTGGGTCCAATAGGTCATTAATTTTTAGATGGGAAATTATCTGTTTTTTTAAGAGTGTTTCCATTAATTTGACCACTATAGATGTTAAACTAACTGGCCTGTAATTACTGGCTTCTTCTCTACTCCCCTTTTTATGGATTGGTACGACATTGGCCATTCTCCAATCATCTGGAACCTCACCAGTTGAAAGGGAATGGTTAAGTAAATCAGTTAGAGGGGCTGCAATCACAAACCTAAGTTCCCTTAGAACTCTGGGGTGGATTCCATCTGGACCCATCGCCTTACTTACCTTTAGATGTGCCAGCTCGGCTAAGACATCAGCCTCCAGAAACTCCGGAGCTGTACTCTCCCAGCTGGATGTTGTGCTATGACCATGCCTGGTACTATCTGAAAATACCGAACAAAAGTAGCTATTCAGATGGTCAGCCACAGCCTTATCTCCGTCAATATATTTATTTTCCCTATTTCTAATTTTTGAGACTGCATTGTTTTTCTTCTTTCTGTCACCAATATATCGGAAAAAGGTTTTATCTCCCCTCTTCATAGATTTGGCCATTTCTTCCTCTTTTTGCCCTTTAGCAGTCCTTATAATTAGTTTTGCTTCCCTCTGTTTAATTTTATACGCCTCTCTGTCAGCTACACTTCCACTTACTTTATACTTCTTATAGGCAGACTTCTTATCTTTTATGATAGTGCTGACTTCCCTAGTAAACCATAATGGTTTCTTCTTCCTTTTATTCTTGCTAGTTTGTTTCACATATTGCTTAGTTGCCTTTAAGATGGCCATTTTTAATAGTGACCACTGGGCACTCACTTCTGCTACTCTGTTCCACTCACCTAATTTTCTTTCTACATACTCCGCCATTTCCTTGAAGTTTGTCTTCCTAAAGTCAAGCACTTTGGTTCTGGTGTGTGATTGCACAATGTCTGTTTTTATTCTGAACCATAAGCATTGATGGTCACTGGAACCCAGATTTTCTTCAACCCTGACCTCGGACACCAGATCCCCATTGGTCAGAACTAAGTCCAGAATGTTATCTCCTCTAGTTGGCAATGTCACAAGTTGTTTTAGAGACACTCCATTAAGTGCCTCTAATATAGTCCTGCTCTTGCATGCCAATGCACTTGGGATATTCCAGTCCACATCAGGCATGTTGAAGTCACCTGTAATTACAACGTCCCCCTTCTCTGCCATTCCACTGATTTCATCTATTAACAGGTTATCTAGATCCTCAGATTGTCCAGGGGGCCTATATATCACACCAATTCTGACCACAGCTCCCTCCTTAGTCTGCATGGTAACCCAGAGAGTTTCTAGTTCATTATGTGTATGCTGAATTATTGTTGATTGAAGGGTAGTCTTGACATAAATGGCTACTCCACCGCCCTTTCTATCCAATCTGTCTTTTCTGTACAATGTGTAACCGGGTATGGCTATCTCCCAGTCATTGTGATCCTTGAACCAAGTCTCTGTTACTGCAACAAGATCCAATTCATCTCTGGATATGATAGCCATTAATTCACAGAGCTTGTTGCCCAAGCTGCGAGCATTGGTACACATCATGTGGATGTTGTTGGTATTGTATTTTAGTGTGTCCTTGATCTTTTCCACCTCTAGCCTACCACTAACCGGGTTTCCTGCTTCAATGTCCTGCTTCATCCTAAATGGTAGGGGACAGAAATCACCCTCGCAAGTTACATCTCTGTCCCCTTCCTCTAGTTTAAATCAAAAAATGCTCTGAGTTCCACTCCAAGTTCTTTTGTGCCTTTCTGTGAAGGATGCAAGCCATCCCTCTTAAACAACTCATTGTTCGACCACCTTCTAACATCATGACTAATACATCCAAAGCCTTTGTCTTCACACCACTGACGTAACCACAAGTTGAACTTAGCGATGTTGAGTGCCTTTTTTCCCTGAGTACATACTGGCAAAACTTCAGAAAATGTGATGGAACCTGTTATTTTGCAAAGTTCCTGACTAAAATTTTGGAAGTCCCTCTGCACAACAAACAAATCTTTTTGGGATAAGTCATTTGTGCCAAGATGTAGCACAATGTCCACTTGGTTATGTTTGCTTGCAGACTTCACAATATTTATAATACGTTTCTTATCCCTATTAACCGTGGCACCTGGGAGACACCTCAATTCCTTTAGCTCATCTTTATCCTGTCCAAAGTCCACACCTCTAATTGTTGAGTCACCAACCAGAATATGTCTTTTCCTATTGGTTGGCTTGGTAACTGTTCCTTGCTGCCCTTTTGTACTCATTTTATATGGTCCCTTATTTAAGTCCACTTCCTTTGATCTTACCAAATCCTGCCCAGACTGAGCATTAGCAGATACATCCACATCAAGCTCAGAAAGAACAGCAAATTGGCTATATTGGCTTAGTCCAAAATGTTGATGTTTTTGTTCTACAATGCGCAATCTTCCGGAGCCAACAGTCTTCCACTCTGCCCCTCTCTTGTGAAGTCTTTGTGGGAGTGGTGGCTGTATAACAAGCTGCTTTACTGGCTGGGATAGCTTCATAACTTCAGACTGAAGAGTAGAAACTAAAGACTGTAATTTTGAAATCTTGTCATACAACCCCTTCATTTGCATACAAATTGGACAGCATCGCAAGTTCCACAGAGTACTACGAAACACAACGGCCAGGCAAGAGTTACACTGCACCAAACCAGACATTCTAGATAATAAGAATAGGTACGGCTAAAAAGTAAATGCTGTACTCACCACTATTACTTGTGTACAACCCCTGCTGTTTTCAAACTACTGCAGTTTTTAAAACTACACACTTGTGTCCTGCTGCACTTATGTCAAGCTGCTCTCACACAGGCTGAAACTCCACAGAGAACAAGCAGGCCCCCACATTCACAGAAAATGGAGAAACTTAGGCTGTAAAATAGACAATGACTCTTGGAAACATGATGATGGTCGAATATATGCACCCCCATCTCTGTATCCAGCCCTGACAAGTCTATCAAATCTCCCTTCTCATGATTCCAAAGGGGGAATGTTTAATGCGGTTAGCAAATTCTGGATTTCACCAGGATTTCCCCAATTTGCAACAGAAAGGTAGAAATTAAACACCTTATAAAACCTCCCAGTGCTTGCAAATAGATTATATTTAGCTGCCCAAAGGTGGTATCTATGAATATGTCCTGGTATGTGTGGACACATTTTCCCCTTGGATAGAGGCCTGGTCGGTTGCTAAGACAACAGCCTCAGTGACTGCCAAATAGTTAATAACTGAGATTGTGTGTAGTTATGGCTTGTGCGATAGGTTGGTTGCTCAGGTGTTTACTGAGGTAATGAAAGCACTACAAATCGATCAATACCTTCATACCACTTACCACCCAAAAGCATCAGAAAAGACTTACCCCCTGCCTTTTGCTTTAAATGAGACACACCCCAAGGGGATTGCACAAACTCTCACCGTTTGAAATTCTGTTTGAAAGATCACCAGTGACAGGTCTTTTCTTCCCACAACAGCTGCATGGACAATTTGCTTTTTTAGCTGATTATGTAATCACGCTGCATGAACAACAGACTGATTTGCATGGCAAAGTTATCTCCTCTTTACCAGACCCACAAGAGATGACTGGAACTCATACTCTGCAACCTGGAGACTGGGTTGTAATCCAGAAATACGTGGGGAAAAGTGTGGAGCCCCAATTGGATGGCCCATACCAGGTGCTACTGACCACTCCCTCCTCGGTTAAGGTGGAGGGAAGGTCAAGTTTCAGGTCGGTGACATAGACCAGTAATAAAATGGTGAGGCCTCACAGGGTAAGGAGGATTGAGAAGCTACCAGGAATGCAGTTGTTGTTCTATTTATTCCTCTTTATGCAAGTGAGAGGAGAGTGGCGAAAGAATACCATTTGGCTCTTGCATGACCAAACTGCCAAACAGTTAAATGCTACTGATTGCTGGATTGGCTCACAAGTCCCAGCAAATCATAAAGGAATCCCTTTGTTTGGTGTCCAATGTCAACGAATGATCTCAATCTCACAGATTATAGTTATGAGGTGACATTAGATGTAGACACAATGCCATTTCAGACACCAGGACAATTTTAGACATTTTTGGCCTACTCTCTACTCCCTCTATGTGATTAGGAAGTATGTACACTAACCACACAGGCGAGTTGAATGGTCAAATAGTCCGCTTACCCGAGGCACATAAGGCCTATTCATGGCCCCCCATGGGAGCGTGGGGTAATTGCACCATAGTAAGGGTAGTGCCAGCCATTTAACCCTGTACTGGTGTAATGGTAACAGATATTTCCAGAACACCCCCAGAGGAGAATCAGTGGAAAAGGGAACTATTTTCACAAGCAGATAAAGCTTGGATGTGGTTTCCTTCCTGGATAGGTCGGGGTATTGAATCGGCCAATAGACTTAACGAGTATGCTAATATTATGGATGAAATAATTAATGAGACCGCAGGTTTAATTCATGTCATGAATGAGGAAATGGCCCAAATAAGGAAGGTTGCCCTTCAGAACAGGATGGCTTTAGATTACCTGTTAGCA
The DNA here is from genome assembly GCA_027917425.1 of Gastrophryne carolinensis. Lineage (NCBI taxonomy): Eukaryota > Metazoa > Chordata > Amphibia > Anura > Microhylidae > Gastrophryne > Gastrophryne carolinensis. The sequence goes on from CM051234.1 coordinate 224,499,263, forward strand.
ATAGACGGGGGAACCTGTGCCATTATTGGAAAAGAGTGTTGTACTTGGACTGAAGACTCTAGAGACCCCACGGAGGCACATTTGCATAAGCTGAAGAAGTCACAACAAAAAACTAGAGACATAGCAAAGGAGGGATCAGATCCCTTCTCATGGATGGGGATGGCCGAAGTCTGGTTTAACAATGTTCTTTCAAGTTTAATGAAACCCATAATAGTAGTGATAGTTCTGATCTTGACATATTTATTGTGGAAATTGCTAATGTGTTGTATCTCTGGTTGCAGTTCTGACATCGCTGAGACAGCTATTGTTTAATAGGCTTATAGACATATAGGTGAGAGTGTTTTTTCCTTTCATAAAGTTGTGTTTTTGCAATAAATAAAATCGTGTGAATGCTTAGATGGAATGGCTACTAAAACAGTGAATGGAGACTGGACCTTTGCGCTCCACAGCTTGTGTGGATTAGCTGCACAATTTAATTAGTTTGCAAAGGGGCTGTTTCCAAAGGACAGGCAGAGTAGAGGGTGAGAAATGTTAGAGGGCAGCCCACCTCTCCAGGCACCTACACACTCTGCTTGTTTATGTTTCACTGCACAGATGGGTTAAATGCGGAGGAAAAAAAAACCTGTATGTGCACAAGCATACAATGGCCATATGTGTAAAAAAAATGTTTTGCCCCATAAGACGTACTTATTTCCCCCCAAATGCTGGGGGAAAATGCCCCTGCATCTCATGAAGCGAATGTAAAAAAAAAAAAATGACATTACAGGCGCCCCCGCTGCTTCTGAAGCCCAGTCCAGCCCACACTTTCTCCCTTCACACAGTGGGTGGGTGCGGCCTGTGTATGGGAGTGTGCGAGTGTATTGCCTATGAATGGCCAGCATCCAATAACAGGCATGACCCGTAAATAGGCCACACGCGCCTGGAAAGCAAGGAAATCAGCTGCTGGAAGCCTGTAAGTTTGCCTGTGTATGTGTGTGTGTGCATGCGTGTCTGTGTGTGTGTTTTTTGGTCTCTGCCTGTGCACTTCTGTCTGTCTGTGTCCGTGTGTGTGTGTGTTGTCTCTGTCTATCTGTGTGGAGCACTGGGCATTGGAGGACCGGCAGACAGCAAGTGTAACTTCCTGTCCACTGGTTCTTCACTGCACTCTCTCCTCACAAATGGTATTGGGGAGGAGATGCCACACACTGGCTGTAATGAGGGATGCTTCTTACTGGCTATAATAAGGGATGAAGCACACTGCTTGCAATGGGGAGTGCCTCTCATTTACTGTACTGAGGGATGCCGCACACAGCTTTGATGGGAAGTGCTGAACACTGCCTGTAATGGGAAGTGCCACACATGCCTGTAATGAGGGATCCCTCTCACTGACTGTAATGAGGGATGCCGCACACTGCCTGTAATGGGGGAATGCTGCACACTGCTTGTAATGAGTGATGTCACTCACTGGCTGTAATGAGGGATGGCGCTCACTGCCTGCAATGGGGGGATGCCACACACTGCCTGTAATTTGGGATGCTGCGCATTGCCTGTAATGAGAGATGCCTCTCACTGGCTGTAATGAGGGATGCTGCTCATTGACCGTAATGAGGTGATTGGGAGGGGGTATTTTAGCACACCATTTAGTTCAGAATATTTTTTTTTTTTTTCCTCCTCTAAACCCTGGGTGCATATTAAGGTCAGGTGGGTCTTATAGGGCGGGAAATATGGTATACTCTGTTTCTTTCAGAGGAACAGATTAGGTGACAGAGATATTTTAAGTACAGTATGTGTGGAAAGTATAGTGCTATATAAGATTCTGCAAAATTACATATACTCCACATTCACAGACGAACAACATAACATCAAAACATCAAAAAAATTGGGAAATGAGACATATCAGTAGGAGAGTTAAGATTAAATTGACAAAAAACTGAGAGTGAGAAAAGAATTTCATCTGTGCAGACTTCTGATCTGTGAGCTTTACAAAGGTAATAGCTCAGTCATAGATGTAAAGCTCTCTGTTCACATTGTAGTGTAATACATTTTTGCATTTGTATACATTCCAATTATTTCCTATTTTTTTCACTCCTTTTATCCTTTTCTGTCCAGGCCCACACTAACTTTCTCCCACTTTATCCACCTTGGGAACAATATAAAATAAGCCCTTTAAAGCATCTTAAAATCTCTGATACCTTATGTATTCTAAGCGAAGCTGTTTTTTTCACTTACATTTTTGGGTCATGGTTGAGTTGGGAAGGGTATTTTATGCCATAGCTTTATGACTCCTAAGCATACTTTGCAGTGGTCAAAAGCCACTAAGGCTTGCTGTTCTCACTCACACAGAGAGTGCCAATGGACAGACCGGCTGTTAGACCACTTTTTGTGGTCCAGTCAGATATGGAATTCGAAGGAGAGCAAACTTTAGAGCCCTGCTACAGCTTCTACCTGGCGCTGCCAGAAATGTAAAGCAGGCACACAGGACAGGCATCACGTGAGCTGCTTGCTGCCTTATTATTGTCATGGGGCTTACAGTCACCCTGAACTATGATACATTTAATGGAATGTCTCTTTGCCTCATGTGAAGATGTTTCACACACCACAACTCGGGGGGTATTGAACAATTCATGGGAAATTACTTTACCTCATTTGGAAATATCTGCACCTGACCTTCCCATTCAAGTGTAACAGATTCACACTATTTGAAACTGAGAATCTATCACTAATCAATGTAAATGCCAGCCAATTTTAGTGAAAAACTCCCTACATTTAAGACTTTCTCCCCCAGATGAAGGCTTGTGGAGAGACACTTGCACAGTATAGTTAGATACAAGTCATTAAAGTCATTAGGACCTACAGGAAAGTAACTTTAAATGAGTGGAAATTATGCCAGTAGTGTTTACTAGAAAGTCTAGCCACACCTTAGTGGTTGCTCCCAGTCTTATCCTTTTAACTAAATGTCAGATCCCCCAGTACTGTGAGTGTCCTTTAGAACAGTGGTTCTCAGCCTTTGCACCGACAACCCCCTAGCGACAAGAAGTTCCAACCGAGTACCTCCAAAGATGGGAACAAATATAAAAAATTTTGTGGACAAAATAAGTAGGTCATAGACATTGTAGTAGATTAAGAAGGAATACTGTTTTACTGTTAAAATAGTACATCGGACCTGTAAGACTCCCCCTGCTGGTGCACTCCTGAACATCTCAGTGTAACCCTGTAGGACTATTCCCACCCGTTCCTTTTCACTGCCTCCCAGCTTAGGCTGCGCTAGTCGGGTGATGGTAGGCAGCACCGCTGTCAGGTGCTAAGGAGTGCTGCTCCTACCGCAGTCCCTCACCAAAGGGTAGGCGGTACAGGCCCGTGGTGAGCCTTATGGGATGTCCCTCCCGCGGCTGTTTGCCCTTCGCCCCCTGTCCCCTCAGTTAGGCTCCTCTTAGGCCGACCGCTGTTTCCCCTTCGCTCTCCCTGGGTAGATCTTGGGGGGGGGGGGGTGTATGTATTAACTATGCCGCTTTGCCTTGTTTGCACTGTTTTTTTTATTATCGTTGCCGCGCACTTGTACTTCGCTCCGCGGATGGCGGCGACATCGCCTCAGGCGCTGCTGCATTGCCATTGGCTGGCCTTGTCACGGGTGCGCGTTTTTGCACTCTTCGGGGGGCGGGCCTTGCGGATGACGTTTTTCGCATTATTTCTCCGCGGCCCGCCCCTCAAGGTATATGCGGGCACCATTTTGGAGCTCCTGTGCTGTGTGTCTGGCGTCTCCCTATCGCGGTCCGTAAGTGCCCCTGCGGGCTGGCTTTTCTTTGTATTTCATTGTATTACGCTTACGGGTTCTTTACTTTATGTCTTACAGGCGGGTCAAACTTTTTTGTGGTTTCTCCCGGTCCTATCCCCTCTATTTAGCGTTAACTCCTTATTGGAGGGCTATTGTATTTGTATATCTCCCACTTCCCTAGCAGGTTCTTGGGGCATCCCAGGTAGCCTTATTGGCGTCAATCCCAATTGGCCTATTGTGCCACAATAATCACCATATGAAGGCTTCTCAGGATAATGTGCTTGGGGTTCCTTCGGGACAAGCCCGGCTGTGTATGGCATGTGGGGTATCCCCTATTAGTGATGATGTCAGGGTGTGTGTACCCTGCGCCCAGCAGATGCTTGCGCTGCAGTCTGGGTTACCTGCGGCCTAGTGCTGTGCCCCCTCTGGCTTCGCCTACCCTCCCACGCTTACATCTGACTCCTAGTGAGGTGCATACCAGTGGAGAGTCTCAACCTGATTTGGCTGCACGGGTGGCCAGCATTGAGAGACATATTGCTGGGTCTGGCCTGCGTAAGGCTTCTGCTAAGAAGCAACATTTATCACCTGGGGTTACTCTTTTTCCTATGTAGGTTGAGGAGTTTTTTGACGTTACCGGTTATACCCCCCTGGAAGAGGGGGAATTATTTTCTGATTCAGAATCATCTGAGGAACAATCTAGGGTGTATGGTGCCGATTCTGGGTCTGACACATGGGCTTCAGATGATACTGACAGGCTTTTAGCTCACATTTTTGAAGTACTCTGTATCTCTCCTCCTGCCGTGGCTCCGCGGCAGCAGGGGGAGCTGTTTCATACTTTTAAGCCATGCTTGGAGTTTCCTGAACAAACTCACTTTAATAATCTGGTGCTCAAAGAGTGGGAATGGCCTAGCCGGATTCCCGGGGTACCAAAGAGTTGGGATAAGAGGTATCCCTTTCCCACTGAGATGGTTAAACGTTGGTCATGTCCTCCCGAGGTGGATGCTCCAGTTCTGGGGTTGTCCAACACATCCGTCATGCATTCCCCTGACTCTACTACCCTGAGGGATGGGGAGGACAGGCGCATAGATCAGCTGGCTTGCCATGCCTTTGCCTGTGTGGGGACCGCGCTGCGTCTGGTCTGTGCATCTGCCATTACGGCTGTTGCTATTAAAAGCCTGCTCAGGAGTCTCTTAGATGGGGCCCCTAATGATGCTGGTAGTGAAGAGTATAGAGCTCTTCTGCATTGTGAGGAATTTGTTGCATAGGTTCTCTCTGCCTTGGATGATACCATTAGAATGTGTTGTTGGTGGCGATACGTCGCTCGGTCTGGCAGCGCCAGTGGGCAGCTGAAAACGCTGCTAAGAAGGCTCTCACTGGTTTTCCCTTCAAGGGGCTGCGCCTCTTTGGTGAACGTCTGGACTTGTTTGCTAAGGGAGGCAAGTTACCTCAGCGTAGAAGGCAGCCCCGGTCCTTTCGGGTGCCTTTCTTCCTACCTTCCGGGGTTGCAGAATTGGACGGGGAGCTTTCTTTGCTGGAGCCCGCGCAGATTTTTGGGGCAGGGGCAGAGGACGTGGCTGCCCTGGTCCCTCCTGGGGTCCCAAGCCTAAGTCCTCCCCCAAGTCCCCTTAGGCATGAAGGGGCGCCCTCACTCATCCGGGTGGGGGGGCGGCTTTGGCTCTTTGCTCACATCTGGAAGCGTCATGTCTCAGACCAGTGGATTCAGAAGGTAGTGTCCTCCGGTTACAAGATAGAGTTTGCAGCCTGGCTGCTCCCCAAGATTCATCAAATCCCGGGTGGCTCAAAACCCCCTGTCAGCTCAGGGTCTGTCGCTTGCTGTTCAAGGCCTTCTGGAATTGGGAGTCATCTGCCGGGTGCCCTTGTGGGAAAGGAGCAAAGGCTACTATTCCAATCTTTTCACTGTTTTCAAAAAGGACGGGTCCATCAGACCCATCCTGGATTTAAAGTGCCTCAACAAATTTGTCAGATTCAGACACTTTTGCATGGAGACTCTGCACTCCGCTGTGAATTCTCTACGCCCAGGGGACTTCATTACCTCTGTGGACATCAAGGATGCTTATCTTCACATTCCAATCTTTCCTGGTCATCAGAGATTCCTCAGGTTCACTTTGGAGGATCAGCACTACCAATTTGTGGCCTTGCCCTTCGGTCTCATCTCGGCTCCCAGGGTTTTCACCAAGGTGCTGGCAGGGGTGATGGCTCTGCTGAGATCTCAGGGCATTCGCATTCTTCCCTATTTGGACGACATGCTTATCGCTTCTCAGTCCTTCCAACAGGCAGAGCTGGATACCCAGCTGGTGGTGTCCACACTGGAGTCATTCGGCTGGGTGATCAACCACCCCAAATCTTCCCTGTCTCCTTCCATGGTGAAGTCCTTTCTGGGCATGATTCTGGATTCATCTCAGGTCAAGATCTTTCTTCCTCAGCAGAAGGTGGAGGGTCTTCAAGAGCAGGCACGGCTCCTTCTGTCTTGTCCTCATCCGTCCATCAGGCAGGGGATGCAGCTGGTGGGCCTGATGGTGTCCTGCTTCGAGGCGGTTCCATATGCTCAGTTCACATGAGACGTCTTCAACTTCACCTCCTGTCGGTATGGGATCGGGACCCCGTGTCCTTGGATCAGGTGTTTGTTCTATCCCCTCTGGCCAGGCGGTCTCTATCGTGGTGGCTGGACTCAAGGAACTTGCTGGGGGGCAGATCCTTTCTGGCCCCTTGCTGGGAGACTGTCACCATGGATGCCAGTCTGACAGGTTGGAGGGGCTTTTGGAAATCCCTGAAATTCCAGGGTCAGTGGGGCCCTCAGAAGGCCCACACCCCTATCAACATTCTGGAGTTGAGGGCGATCAGGTTGGTTCTCGCCCACTTAACCCCACACCTTCGGGGTCAGGCTGTTCAGGTCCGCTCGGACAACCAGACGACGGTTGCCTACATCAATCATCAGGGAGGGACCCGGAGCAGGAGGGCCCTCAGGGAAGTGTCTATGATTCTGTCCTGGGCGGAGGACAATGTTCCCTGCATCTCGGCTGTGTACATTCCGGGGGTGGAGAATCTGGAGGCAGACTCTCTGAGCAGGGGGACCTCTCATCTGGGAGAATGTTCCCTCAGCAGCAGGGTGTTTCGCTCCCTGTGCCACCGCTGGGGTCAGCCGGATGTGGATCTGTTTGCATCCTGTCACAATCACAAGCTTCCAGTCTTTGTCTCTCTGTCCCAGGATCCTCTGGCCTTAGCCATGGATGCCTTAGCAATGTTTTCAGCTCTTGTATGTTTTTTCCCCGTTTCCCCTGCTGCGCAAGATAGCTCAGGAAGGGGTGCAAGCCATACTGGTGGCCCCCTGTTGGCCAACAAGAGTGTGGTTCGCAGACATCATGCAGCTGACAGTAGATCAGTACGCCCAGGGTTCCAGATCTGCTCACTCAGGGGCACCTACGCCACTCCAATTTACAAATGCTGGCTTTGACGGCCTGGCTGCTGAAACCTCCATCTTGATGGAAAAGGGGCTGCTTGCCTCGGTTGTTAATACCATTATCAGGGCTAGGAAAAGGTCCTCTTCTTCCATCTATTATAGGGTTTGGCGTACTTACATTGACTGGTGCGAGTCTAAGTCGCTTCCCTGTCGTGTTTTTTCTATTCCTAGGATTCTGGAATTCCTGCAACATGGTTTGGATCTGGGTCTTCAGCTCAGTACTCTGAAAGGTCATGTTTCTGCCTTGGCCATTTTTTTCCAAAGTTCTTTTGCTCAGCATCCCCTGGTCAAGACCTTCTTCCAGGGGGTTACTAACGTGCGTCCCCCACGTAAGCCTATGTTACCAGTCTGGGACTTGAACTTGGTCTTATCTGCCCTGCAGGGGTCTCCCTTCGAGCCCTTGCAGGGGGCCCCTTTGTCCATTCTTATGCTTAAGGTAGTCTTTTTGGTGGCTATTACTTCTGTTAGGCGTGTTTCTGAGTTGGTGGCGCTTTCCATCAAGCCCCCTTACTTTGAGAGACACCAGGACAAGGTGGTGTTTCGTTTTAAGCCAGACTTTCTGCCTAAGGTTGTTTCTGCTTTTCATCTCAATCAGGACATTGTTTTGCCTTCTCTGTGTCCTAATCCTAGTAACTCTAAGGAGAGGGTTTTACACTCTTTGGATGTGGTCAGGACTCTGAAGTTCTATTTGGTGGCTACTGAATCCTTCAGGAAGACTGATGCTCTTTTTGTGCTCCCGTCTGGACCTAAGAAGGGTCTGGCTCCAGCTAAGTCCACTATCAGCAAGTGGATCCATCAGGCTGTGGTACAGGCCTATTCTGCTAAAGGGAAGGAGCCTCCCTTCCGCCTTACTGCTCATTCTACTTGTGCTATTTGTGCCTCTTCGGCTTTTCAGCACCAAGCTTCTGTTGAACAAGTTTGCAAGGCCGCCACTTGGTCTTCTGTTCATGTTGATGTTAAGGCCTCAGCTGATGCTGCCTTTGGTCGCAAAGTTCTGCAGGCAGCAGTGGTTTAAACTGCCTGCTGTTGCTTTTGGGGATCCCACCCTACCTTACGGACACTGCTATTGGATGTCCCATGAGTAAGGATTATTCTGGAACAGGACGTGCTGTATACTTAGAATAATACAATTATGTGATTACTCACCTGTAGAATTGGTATTTTACGTATACAGCACGTCCTGTTCCACCCCGCCCTTGTCATTATTTTTAGTTACCTCTTTATGGTGATTGTTCTTATGTTCAATATTGACAATGGTTATAGTTCTTCCGGCTTCATTTTAACTGCTTTTCAATACTGGGGAATTTGTGGGAGGTCCCTGGTATATATGGGGCCGGGAGGAGCCACTTTTCTGTCTCTGCAGTCCAGCGCCATCTAGAGGATGTATTACCCATGAGTAAGGATTATTCTGGAACAGGACGTGCTGTATACGTATAATACCAATTCTATAGGTGAGTAATCACAGAATTGTATTTTTGCCAATTTTCACTGCTCCTACTTCACTCTAATCCCAGATAACAGCGCCTGTTTTAGCTGCAAAGCTCCACCTCCTTCATTTATTGCCACTGTTGTATGTAGCAATGATGTCATTGCCACACTGATGTAATTACTGATCCTCTGCCATCTTCTTTTACAAAATTTTTATTAAAGTTTGCACATGGTATACAGCATACTTTTATAGACAGGCGTACTGAACTGGTAATGAAGCAAGTGATAAACATGATTAAATGCATGGTAGGATGCAGATAAACAGTATAGATAATCCAACAATATGCTCACAAAATCTCACGATGCTAGCATAAATAGCTTGTAATATCAGGCATTATCCTGTAAAAGGGTATGCAGATTATAAATCCGAAATAGCATGTTTTGAGATTATGAACTTTAAAATTGTGTTGGGAGCTATTTGTGTATTTACTTTTAGCTACCCTAAGGCAAACTTTTAACTGTAAGAACAAACACTGGACTAGTATAGATGTCCGGGGTATATCTCAGGAGGGTTGGGGAGGGAAGAGGGGGAGTTAGGTTGGGGGGGGGTGTGGGAGCCCAGGTCAGCTGGCTAAGATGTTTGAGAGGGGGGTTGTGAAAAAGATTTGAACCAACCGGGCATCTGTTGGTTAGATTGGGAGGGACGAGTCAGTTTGGTGAGTACTCAGCCCGATGTACTCTATCCATGGGTTCCAAATGTAATCCTCTGCCATTTTACATAGAGGGACAGCAAAAAAAAGTGTTCCAGGTTTAAAAGTGAAAATATCCATTCCTAGCTCTAACCCCTGAGAGGGGAGTATCGGAGGGGGCTTTGGGCAAATGTATTTTGCAAGTTCAGTTGGTTTTGGTCCGCTTTAAATGTCCCATTGCTATATAGAATAAAGGCTGTTAGAAACTGCCACAAGGATATGTGGTCATAGAAAAAACACTACAAAGGTGGCCTGGGGTCATACATTGAAATAACTGTCTCCATTTTATCTTGAAATTCAGAAAGGAAAAAAAATGCAGTTAACAACTAACACTATATCATTACTGGAACACAGTTTGTGGTGCTAGATATTTTCAATGAAACATGACATTGCTTTTATATTAAATGGTTTCCAGTAAGACATTTTTACCAGAGACTCATGCAAGTCACTGCTATGTATATAACACAAAGTAAAAAAAAAAAAAGCAATAACACTTAATGGATACACTTAGCAAAGCATTCATTTTAAAGCTGTGGGAAGAGATAAAAAAATTGAAACTTTATATTAAATGATCTGTCTTTTGCGAAGCAAAAACACTTTATTTTTAAATCGCTCTGTTTCATAAGAACACATTAGCCGGGGACAAATAGCCCGGATAAATAGTGGAAAGCAAAATAATGCTAAGGCGCTCCATTGCAGTATTATACAATGTGTAATTGCACAAGAAACACATTTGGTAATGTAATAATAGGACATTAGTCCACTTTGCAGTTGCTGACTAATGAAGTAAAAAGTATCCTTCTGCTTTTACATTTCACATATTGATCACGATTATACTGACAGCAGGCAAGCTCTAGCTTTGCCTATTTGTTCTAAAAGTCAAACTCAGTGTGAGGCTTTCGCTCATTATTTGCTCTTGTACACCTTTTTCATTGCTATAGTCTTACTTACTGGCTTTTATTTCCCTTATTACATTGTAACAGAATATAGTACACTTGACCTAGGGCTGCGTGATTTGTTGTGTAGAAGAAGCACAGCCAACACAGCCTTAACACACAAATATTGTTGGTATAAATCAGGGTAAATGGGCAGTGAATTGTGCCAAAAGCAGAGGACTACCCATTCTTATGAAATATGTCTCTATTTTCATAGCAGCATTACAGCTTATTTTTTCTCTCCTAAGTGACATTCCCTTGAGGAGTCTGTTGTATTTCTGTTTGTACTGTATGCTGCACTTTTGCACACAACACATGATTTATACTGCAGACGACATAAAGGGCCTTATTTAAAAAGTGATTCATTTTGCTGGCATAGCGCCCTTTTTTGGAGTGCTGTGTCTCTTTCTTTTTGGTGCTGCTATTTAGACTGAATGGTGCTGGAAGTCAATGCCCAATGTTAGCTTATACCAGCGCCAGTAAGTGCCAATGTGTACCGCTGTCTTTTTGGCACTGCACAGTGTATTTATTCATTTTTGTCATGCTGAAAACAGCGCTGGTTGGCATTTCATCATTACACTTACAGGGGACAAACTTTACTGTGACTTTACTGTGACTTTTAGGTTGCGTTTTAGTTAGTGTTGTCCAAATTACACATGGGTAAGCAAAAGAAGCCGTGAAGTATATAAAGTGAAATCTAGGTCCTGCATTTACATTATTGACAAGTCCCAATGCAAGTTCTCTACAAAAAAAATGTGTGTAATTAGTTATAATCATGAAACACTTCAATAGAGTTCTGCCCATTGTGCTCTATGGGATCTTAACCTACAGCGCCACTATAAACTGGCGCAGCTTAAACAAGAGAGACCGGTACTGCAAACTATATGGCACAAGTGGTAAATTAGACACAGGCTAGTGGGTGCATCAGCCTGTTTTTGTTTGTTTAATTGTACCGCTAAGGCAAAAATATTGGTGCTGAGTGACGCTTGATAAATCAGGCCCTAAGATTCCTTTATCACAACTTATCTGAAAGCTGAATGCCAAGTTCAGAAATAGAATAATTTTATCTGATAAGTTTATGCAAGTACATCAATGTATTTGGTTTAGGATGGGGTAGACATTGTACTGTAATTCAGAAAGGAGACCTATTATGAAAAATAGTCTAATAATAGGAATCCACACAACGATATTAGATATTAGATATCAAGAGAAGTGAAAAAATGACATTAAAAAAATGTAGCCAAGCTTGTTTCTTTCTTTTACTGGAACAAAGACGTTTCAGGGTTAAACATTTTGAACCCACCATTCTTTATTTCGGGAAAAAGTCTAACCACCTGTTTCCTGAGTCAGTTGCCGTGACAGCCTATTGCTATTCTTTAGTTGTGTGTAGATGCTCTTATCCATCACGCAATGTTTTGGGCAGATGTTAAAATGGCCAAAGATATTTATTCCACTGTACCCCACCGTATGGCTCAGGAGAAAAACATTTAAAGATGTACAGATCTGCTAAAATGAAATTATGCGATCATAAACCTGTCACCGCTGGATGTTATTCCTACCAGCAAAAACACAAGGTAGGTAGGAATTGTATTCAGTTGCCATGTAAAAGCAACTAATCATCTCTCTAACTAGCATATATGGAGTTTTAATATAAGAACATTTTATTATAAAGCACCCTAAAAGGAATGCAGATAAAAGATAACCTACCCTATCATTAGCTGCATACAGGTAGCAAAGAAGTTCAGTAATATGCAATTTAATTGGTGTACTAGTCCCTTGTTGAGTAGGCACTTCTACAACAATGACATTCAGTAGTACTGAACTTACTTGCAATACACTTTAAAGGATCATCGCAGGTGTAAGAATGGTGTTATTTCTATAGCAGCGAAGAGATAATAATTCCAGAATTGCAAAGGAGTTAAAAAAATGGTAGGTTGAATTCAGCTGTCCTTGTAGTAGATGTACTATTTGTTTCTATGCATCTCCTTACTGGTTCTGGTGTTGGCAAGGTTAAATGGACAGTCCGGGCAATGACAATAATAAGGCAGCAAGGAGGTCATCTACAGCCTGTCCCATGTGCCTCTCCACTTCCTGCAGCACACTGTAGATGCTGTAGCAGGTCTCTAATGTTCGCACCTCCTTTCAAATTCCATTCCTCCACAACTACATGCAAGTGTGGTCACATGGCCTCCCCAGTCCATTGGTGCTTCCAGCGTGAGCAAGACACAATGGTCATACTTGCCAGCATCACTCACACTGAAAGCACTGAGGAACAGGGACAGACGTGCAACCATATTTGTGCATGGTCATGAAGGAATGGAATTGAAAAGACAGGCAAGCTTTGAAGACCTGCAACAACATCTACAGTGCACAGCAGTAAATGGAGAGGCACATAAGACAGGCTTCAGGTGAGCTCCTTGCTGCCTGGAATTCAGCTCAGCTAAATCAAGCAAGGACTGCCACTGCATCCTGGTGCCAAGTCTTTCCTTCTCTCATAGGTTTGGGAGAGAAGGTATGAAACTGAACATGAGCTGAAGCAGCACTGGAGCCAGAAGATGCTCCTGGGGAATGCAACTAGACTTCAGAATTGTACTATAGAACTATCAAGAGACATAGACATAATACAATACATACTGGATCATCATGTAGATTCCAGAAGCTTTTTGGAGTTGGATTTTTAGTCACCTGGATTAATCCCTTGCAAATTTGGAAGCCATGTAAACTCCATAAAGATAATGCACTTAGTAGGATACCCTGGTACTGGAGGGCAAGGCATTGACACAAAAAATGTGTACAACATTAATGCAAAATGTAAACAAACAAGCCCATTTACCCTGATTTATACAACAACAAGGTCAAGATTTGTTGGCTTCAATTTTTAAAGGCTAAGGAGCACTGGCGCAGGCCAAACAAGAGTCCTGTGGTTGGTGGGCAAAACCAGGTCCGTAGAATATTATTTTAAATATTGTCAAGAGAACAAATTACTGATTACTCTGAAACCCCTAATTATTGATAATTATTAGATTAAAGAGTGATTAACATTGCAAGCACTTACATTTGCTAATTTGTATACATCGGGTTTTATATTAGAGCACAACACAAATGTTAGTGCTGCTTTATCTAAACTGACACTCATCCTAATTTTAGAACAAGCATCCAAGAAAGTATATTGTGAAATATACGCAATAGCATTGTAATTCTGTAGGACTAACAAACACATTATTTCATTCTGCTAACCTCGTCGAAGCTGCTGCTCTTCTGTAAATTCCAGGTCAAGCATAAGATCATCTTCATCCAATTCACAGGATCCCAAATTGTTTAACACATCCTGGTAAGAGAGACAAGAAGATGTTAAAACATCCAAAGAAACCCAGGCTGTCCTCACACATTTTACGAATAGTCAGATTTTGCATTATCGCTGCCACCAGGGTCCCATCAAAGTGAGAGAGGAAATTTCTTTCTGGGCACAGATGCAATACACAGGATTATATAGACACAAATACAATTAAAATAAAAGCAAAAGCTATGTAAGCAAGCTATTTAATACAAACCAGTTACAGGCCCTTATTTATGAAGGAATAGTGACAGGTAGCGTCTGGTGAGCAGCCGGTAATGACGGGCCCCGCCACGAGAACGCCGGGTCCCCAACACAATCACACATTTATCAAGCCAATCCTGCTTAGCGACTGAGATAGCGCCATATAGCGACTCATTCATCATTATTCCAGCCTCAGCCCACAGCGCCAGCGAGCGACCTTGAACAGCGACAGGTATGACCTCTTGCTACCTGGCGCTCTCCAATGCATTTCAATGGAACAATCTTTAAATATTAATAATTAATTGTTATTAATGTTTTTTTTTTTTTTTTTAATGTGAAAAATTCTGTGACCACTTCTGCCATTTAAAAAAAAAAAATGTACAGAATTGATATTAAAGGTCTGATATTAATGTATTCATATCACTAAATTATTTAAAAAACTTTTTTTTTTTTGGATTCCAAAAATATGGTGGTTTGGGGGTTAAAAAACTACTTTTAACCCATCGCCGCCAGCGCTCTGGGGTTTAAACATGCATTTCACAGCGCGAGAATTTTTTGAGCGTGATTTGTTAATGAATATGGTGGGAGCCGGTCGCTATGGCCATTCGCTATCATGTGCACCCATACATCGCGGAACCTGTCAAATAGCGACTCGTAACCTTGTATTCAACATAACGCCACACCGACTGAGTCGCTGTCAACAACTGAACAACGGGCAAGCACAGCGACTACTAGCGGACGCTGTGAAAATACCGCTACAGTCGCTCAACTGTCGCTACATGTCGCTATTAATAAATCAGCCTCCCCATATCTCAACGCAAATGTATATCTATAAAAACGAAATTGGTGCACAAAGCTTCCCCGGCATATATATACATTTATTTTAAAGACATAAAGTATTTGGTCATTCTTTAAGCTGACCAACACTGAACACAGTCTAAACAACTGTATGCTCCACAGTGTTCTGTCAGTGTTCTGTCAATTCCACAAGAGTTTTGCAGAGCGCTCTGCATTTCTGCTACATCCCTGTTACCTTTGCGAGCAGAGTGGATAAGCCGCAATGCAGTTTGTTTTGTTGATTGTGGATATCATCACTGCGGGAATGCTTGACTTGGTAGGTTTTACACTTTGGGCCTTCCTAATTTGATATGCCTCCAAGGGAAGGGTTTATGATGGGCCTTTAGCCTTTCAGACTAGGTGTGGGTCATCCTAAGAGATATTCATTAAAATGTGGAGAGTTTTTACTTCTACAGTTAGCCAGCAGTCAATAAGGTTTGGAGAGCTCTTAACCTCAGCACACAAAAAAGTAAGAATTACATTGTTTTAATCTCTCGTGCCCGATTCTGTTTAGAATAAGGTTGTTTCCAGGTGAGATGCAAACATCTCCTTTGTTCTAGAGACAATGCTTAAATATTAGTAAATGAGGTTCAGTATCATTTTCAATAACGTGTGGAGAGCTTTCTACCTTTACTCAGGCTGCAATACCTAATGGTAGTATTTATCTTCCGAGGGATTCAATGATTTGTTTTTTTTTAAATTCCCCAAACTTCATTTAAAGAAACCAATAATAACCTACAATTCAGTACCAGAACTTACTGTTGCTATTGCAGGTCACTAATGTCACTGTGCAAGTCCTAAAATTGCTGCCATCATTGTACATAACATAGTTAACTGGTCATGGCCTACAAAAAGGGTTCTAAAATGATCTTACATCAATTTACTGCAATTTTTTTTTGCTATTGTAAAGTTACAGAGTAAATAAAAAGCATATGTGTCCAGAATGAAGGAAAATTGGATCAGGCGTCTGAAACTACCAATCAAGTTATATTGTTTAAAAATAACAAGATATCCGTCTAGCTTTGACAATTGCCGGAGTAGAGACCCATGTTCTGAAATAAAGTTAAAAGTTCAGATAATCATTAAAGTGGACCTATACTCTTCCTTGCAACAATGTGCCAGGGTGGGTCCTGGTTCACAGGGACACTAAACTAACCTAACCTCACACTATCACTGAGCCCTGCATTAGAGAGATACTGATTTTAACTTAGTCCATTGGGGTACTTTTGGGGGATAGTTAATAACTACAGACATGTGCGGAATCTTCAGCTCATGCAATAGGAGACTGGCTTCCCTGAAGTGTGCAGCTACTTTCTGCCCCCATCATAAAGTGCTTACTGTCCACGTTTTTGGCTTCCTAAGGCTCTTTAACTGTAACGGCATCCCAAATTGAGATGCTCTAGTAGAAATGGACAATTTTTGACCATTGGTCTGTCTAAGGTGCCCAAAAAGGTCCCTTAACTAGCTCACTAAAAGGTGAGACTGACCCACCTATTTCCCAAGGTAGACTCTATAAAAGTAGTAGTGCCTATGCCTATGCAAAGGAAAGTAACATTAAAGGAGCTCTATCATGAAAAATAGTTTAACCATAACAATTGCAAACATGCACTAGATATCAAGGGGAGGGGGTTTACTGCTTACTGCAGCTGCACTTCCTTGTACTGTATGTTTGTTTATGTATTTACCCATCATGCAAATCTTTAGCCCGACATTTGAGTGGTAATTCATTGATTGCACTCTGATTTCTTTCTTCCAAAAAAGGGCAACACAAGCTGATAGAATTTTTTCTCATGCAAAGAATATAAGTAACCATCCCTCTTGCTATCTAGAACATTAGGAGCCTTATTATGAAGCATCAGCGACACTTTCTTTGACTCAGCAGCATCCGATTTAAGAAATAAAAAACGGCAACACTGCTGCAGCCACCAGCTGGCGTCTTATTTAACACTAGCGCTGAAAAGGTTGCAGAGCCGGGCGCTCTGATTGAAGCACCGCTAGATGAAACCTGGTCAAGATCCAATAAAGCACAATGGGCAGAACTGTATTGAAGTGTTTAATGCTTTTATGCAATGTAATCCCCAGCACAGCACCAGATAAGACAAAAATGCCAGCACAACGGAACTGTGCAGTGACTGCTATCACCAATGCAATCCCCAGCACAGCACCAGATAAGACAAAAATGCCAGCGCAACGGAACTGTGCAGTGACTGCTATCACCAATGTAATCCACAGCACAGCACCAGATAAGACAAAAATGCCAGCGCAACGGAACTGTGCAGTGACTGCTATCACCAATGTAATCCACAGCACAGCACCACATAAGACAAAAATGCCAGAGCAACGGAACTGTGCAGTGACTGCTATCACCAATGTAATCCACAGCACAGCACCAGATAAGACAAAAATGCCAGCGCAACGGAACTGTGCAGTGACTGCTATCACCAATGTAATCCCCAGCACAGCACCAGATAAGACAAAAATGCCAGCGCAACGGAAATGTGCAGTGACTGCTATCACCAATGGAATCCCCAGCACAGCACCACATAAGACAAA
Organism: Gastrophryne carolinensis; assembly: GCA_027917425.1. Taxonomy (NCBI): domain Eukaryota; kingdom Metazoa; phylum Chordata; class Amphibia; order Anura; family Microhylidae; genus Gastrophryne; species Gastrophryne carolinensis. The sequence continues at coordinate 224,516,532 of CM051234.1, forward strand.
AATGCCAGCGCAACGGAACTGTGCAGTGACTGCTATCACCAATGTAATCCACAGCACAGCACCAGATAAGACAAAAATGCCAGAGCAACGGAACTGTGCAGTGACTGCTATCACCAATGTAATCCACAGCACAGCACCAGATAAGACAAAAATGCCAGCGCAACGGAACTGTGCAGTGACTGCTATCACCAATGTAATCCACAGCACAGCACCACATAAGACAAAAATGCCAGCGCAACGGAACTGTGCAGTGACTGCTATCACCAATGTAATCCACAGCACAGCACCAGATAAGACTAAAATGCCAGAGCAACGGAACTGTGCAGTGACTGCTATCACCAATGTAATCCACAGCACAGCACCACATAAGACAAAAATGCCAGCGCAACGGAACTGTGCAGTGACTGCTATCACCAATGTAATCCACAGCACAGCACCAGATAAGACTAAAATGCCAGAGCAACGGAACTGTGCAGTGACTGCTATCACCAATGGAATCCACAGCACAGCACCAGATAAGACAAAAATGCCAGGGCAACGGAACTGTGCAGTGACTGCTATCACCAATGGAATCCACAGCACAGCACCACATAAGACAAAAATGCCAGCGCAACGGAACTGTGCAGTGACTGCTATCACCAATGTAATCCACAGCACAGCACCACATAAGACAAAAATGCCAGAGCAACGGAACTGTGCAGTGACTGCTATCACCAATGTAATCCACAGCACAGCACCACATAAGACAAAAATGCCAGGGCAACGGAACTGTGCAGTGACTGCTATCACCAATGTAATCCACAGCACAGCACCACATAAGACAAAAATGCCAGCGCAACGGAACTGTGCAGTGACTGCTATCACCAATGTAATCCACAGCACAGCACCACATAAGACAAAAATGCCAGAGCAACGGAACTGTGCAGTGACTGCTATCACCAATGTAATCCACAGCACAGCACCACATAAGACAAAAATGCCAGCGCAACGGAACTGTGCAGTGACTGCTATCACCAATGTAATCCACAGCACAGCACCAGATAAGACTAAAATGCCAGGGCAACGGAACTGTGCAGTGACTGCTATCACCAATGGAATCCACAGCACAGCACCACATAAGACAAAAATGCCAGCGCAACGGAACTGTGCAGTGACTGCTATCACCAATGTAATCCACAGCACAGCACCACATAAGACAAAAATGCCAGCGCAACGGAACTGTGCAGTGACTGCTATCACCAATGTAATCCACAGCACAGCACCACATAAGACAAAAATGCCAGCGCAACGGAACTGTGCAGTGACTGCTATCACCAATGTAATCCACAGCACAGCACCAGATAAGACTAAAATGCCAGGGCAACGGAACTGTGCAGTGACTGCTATCACCAATGTAATCCACAGCACAGCACCACATAAGACAAAAATGCCAGGGCAACGGAACTGTGCAGTGACTGCTATCACCAATGGAATCCCCAGCACAGCACCACATAAGACAAAAATGCCAGAGCAACGGAACTGTGCAGTGACTGCTATCACCAATGTAATCCACAGCACAGCACCACATAAGACAAAAATGCCAGGGCAACGGAAATGTGCAGTGACTGCTATCACCAATGTAATCCACAGCACAGCACCACATAAGACAAAAATGCCAGGGCAACGGAACTGTGCAATGACTGATATCACCAATGTAATCCACAGCACAGCACCAGATAAGACTAAAATGCCAGGGCAACGGAACTGTGCAGTGACTGCTATCACCAATGTAATCCACAGCACAGCACCACATAAGACAAAAATGCCAGGGCAACGGAACTGTGCAGTGACTGCTATCACCAATGGAATCCCCAGCACAGCACCACATAAGACAAAAATGCCAGAGCAACGGAACTGTGCAGTGACTGCTATCACCAATGTAATCCACAGCACAGCACCACATAAGACAAAAATGCCAGCGCAACGGAACTGTGCAGTGACTGCTATCACCAATGGAATCCCCAGCACAGCACCACATAAGACAAAAATGCCAGAGCAACGGAACTGTGCAGTGACTGCTATCACCAATGTAATCCACAGCACAGCACCACATAAGACAAAAATGCCAGCGCAACGGAACTGTGCAGTGACTGCTATCACCAATGGAATCCACAGCACAGCACCACATAAGACAAAAATGCCAGCGCAACGGAACTGTGCAGTGACTGCTATCACCAATGGAATCCCCAGCACAGCACCAGATAAGACAAAAATGCCAGCGCAACGGAACTGTGCAGTGACTGCTATCACCAATGGAATCCACAGCACAGCACCACATAAGACAAAAATGCCAGCGCAACGGAACTGTGCAGTGACTGCTATCACCAATGTAATCCACAGCACCACATAAGACAAAAATGCCAGAGCAACGGAACTGTGCAGTGACTGCTATCACCAATGTAATCCACAGCACAGCACCACATAAGACAAAAATGCCAGAGCAACGGAACTGTGCAGTGACTGCTATCACCAATGTAATCCACAGCACAGCACCAGATAAGACAAAAATGCCAGCGCAACGGAAATGTGCAGTGACTGCTATCACCAATGGAATCCCCAGCACAGCACCACATAAGACAAAAATGCCAGCGCAACGGAACTGTGCAGTGACTGCTATCACCAATGGAATCCACAGCACAGCACCAGATAAGACAAAAATGCCAGCGCAACGGAACTGTGCAGTGACTGCTATCACCAATGTAATCCACAGCACAGCCCCACATAAGACAAAAATGCCAGAGCAACGGAACTGTGCAGTGACTGCTATCACCAATGGAATCCACAGCACAGCACCAGATAAGACAAAAATGCCAGGGCAACGGAACTGTGCAGTGACTGCTATCACCAATGTAATCCACAGCACAGCACCACATAAGACAAAAATGCCAGGGCAACGGAAATGTGCAGTGACTGCTATCACCAATGTAATCCACAGCACAGCACCAGATAAGACAAATATGCCAGGGCAACGGAACTGTGCAGTGACTGCTATCACCAATGTAATCCACAGCACAGCACCACATAAGACAAAAATGCCAGCGCAACGGAACTGTGCAGTGACTGCTATCACCAATGTAATCCACAGCACAGCACCACATAAGACAAAAATGCCAGCGCAACGGAACTGTGCAGTGACTGCTATCACCAATGTAATCCACAGCACAGCACCACATAAGACAAAAATGCCAGAGCAACGGAACTGTGCAGTGACTGCTATCACCAATGTAATCCACAGCACAGCACCACATAAGACAAAAATGCCAGCGCAACGGAACTGTGCAGTGACTGCTATCACCAATGTAATCCACAGCACAGCACCAGATAAGACTAAAATGCCAGGGCAACGGAGCTGTGCAGTGACTGCTATCACCAATGTAATCCACAGCACAGCACCACATAAGACAAAAATGCCAGGGCAACGGAAATGTGCAGTGACTGCTATCACCAATGTAATCCACAGCACAGCACCAGATAAGACAAAAATGCCAGCGCAACGGAACTGTGCAATGACTGATATCACCAATGTAATCCACAGCACAGCACCAGATAAGACAAAAATGCCAGCGCAACGGAACTGTGCAGTGACTGCTATCACCAATGTAATCCACAGCACAGCACCAGATAAGACAAAAATGCCAGCGCAACGGAACTGTGCAGTGACTGCTATCACCAATGTAATCCACAGCACAGCACCACATAAGACAAAAATGCCAGCGCAACGGAACTGTGCAGTGACTGCTATCACCAATGTAATCCACAGCACAGCACCACATAAGACAGAAATGCCAGGGCAACGGAACTGTGCAGTGACTGCTATCACCAATGGAATCCACAGCACAGCACCACATAAGACAAAAATGCCAGGGCAACGGAACTGTGCAGTGACTGCTATCACCAATGTAATCCACAGCACAGCACCAGATAAGACAAAAATGCCAGGGCAACGGAACTGTGCAGTGACTGCTATCACCAATGTAATCCACAGCACAGCACCACATAAGACAAAAATGCCAGGGCAACGGAACTGTGCAGTGACTGCTATCACCAATGTGATCCACAGCACAGCACCAGATAAGACTAAAATGCCAGGGCAAGGGAACTGTGCAGTGACTGCTATCACCAATGGAATCCACAGCACCACATAAGACAAAAATGCCAGGGCAACGGAACTGTGCAGTGACTGCTATCACCAATGGAATCCACAGCACAGCACCACATAAGACAAAAATGCCAGCGCAACGGAACTGTGCAGTGACTGCTATCACCAATGCAATCCCCAGCACAGCAACATATAAGACAAAAATGCCAGCGCAACGGAACTGTGCAGTGACTGCTATCACCAATGTAATCCACAGCACAGCACCACATAAGACAAAAATGCCAGCGCAACGGAACTGTGCAGTGACTGCTATCACCAATGGAATCCACAGCACAGCACCACATAAGACAAAAATGCCAGCGCAACGGAACTGTGCAGTGACTGCTATCACCAATGTAATCCACAGCACAGCACCAGATAAGACAAAAATGCCAGCGCAACGGAACTGTGCAGTGACTGCTATCACCAATGTAATCCACAGCACAGCACCACATAAGACAAAAATGCCAGAGCAACGGAACTGTGCAGTGACTGCTATCACCAATGTAATCCACAGCACAGCACCACATAAGACAAAAATGCCAGGGCAACGGAACTGTGCAGTGACTGCTATCACCAATGTAATCCACAGCACAGCACCAGATAAGACAAAAATGCCAGGGCAACAGAACTGTGCAGTGACTGCTATCACCAATGTAATCCACAGCACAGCACCACATAAGACAAAAATGCCAGGGCAACGGAACTGTGCAGTGACTGCTATCGCCAATGGAATCCACAGCACAGCACCACATAAGACAAAAATGCCAGCGCAACGGAACTGTGCAGTGACTGCTATCACCAATGTAATCCACAGCACAGCACCACATAAGACAAAAATGCCAGCGCAACGGAGCTGTGCAGTGACTGCTATCACCAATGGAATCCACAGCACAGCACCACATAAGACAAAAATGCCAGCGCAACGGAGCTGTGCAGTGACTGCTATCACCAATGTAATCCACAGCACAGCACCAGATAAGACAAAAATGCCAGAGCAACGGAACTGTGCAGTGACTGCTATCACCAATGTAATCCACAGCACCACATAAGACAAAAATGCCAGGGCAACGGAACTGTGCAGTGACTGCTATCACCAATGTGATCCACAGCACAGCACCAGATAAGACAAAAATGCCAGCGCAACGGAACTGTGCAGTGACTGCTATCACCAATGGAATCCACAGCACAGCACCAGATAAGACTAAAATGCCAGGGCAACGGAACTGTGCAGTGACTGCTATCACCAATGTAATCCACAGCACAGCACCACATAAGACAAAAATGCCAGGGCAAGGGAACTGTGCAGTGACTGCTATCACCAATGTAATCCACAGCACAGCACCACATAAGACAAAAATGCCAGGGCAACGGAACTGTGCAGTGACTGCTATCACCAATGGAATCCACAGCACCACATAAGACAAAAATGCCAGCGCAACGGAACTGCGCAGTGACTGCTATCACCAATGTAATCCACAGCACAGCACCACATAAGACAAAAATGCCAGCGCAACGGAACTGTGCAGTGACTGCTATCACCAATGGAATCCACAGCACAGCACCAGATAAGACAAAAATGCCAGCGCAACGGAAATGTGCAGTGACTGCTATCACCAATGTAATCCACAGCACAGCACCACATAAGACAAAAATGCCAGCGCAACGGAACTGTGCAGTGACTGCTATCACCAATGTAATCCACAGCACAGCACCAGATAAGACAAAAATGCCAGCGCAACGGAACTGTGCAGTGACTGCTATCACCAATGTAATCCACAGCACAGCACCAGATAAGACAAAAATGCCAGCGCAACGGAACTGTGCAGTGACTGCTATCACCAATGTAATCCCCAGCACAGCACCAGATAAGACAAAAATGCCAGCGCAATGTAACTGTGCAGTGACTGCTATCACCAATGTAATCCCCAGCACAGCACCACATAAGACAAAAATGCCAGGGCAACGGAACTGTGCAGTGACTGCTATCACCAATGTAATCCACAGCACAGCACCAGATAAGACAAAAATGCCAGGGCAACGGAACTGTGCAGTGACTGCTATCACCAATGGAATCCACAGCACAGCACCAGATAAGACAAAAATGCCAGCGCAACGGAACTGTGCAGTGACTGCTATCACCAATGTAATCCACAGCACAGCACCACATAAGACAAAAATGCCAGCGCAACGGAACTGTGCAGTGACTGCTATCACCAATGTAATCCACAGCACAGCACCAGATAAGACAGAAATGCCAGGGCAACGGAACTGTGCAGTGACTGCTATCACCAATGTAATCCACAGCACAGCACCACATAAGACAAAAATGCCAGCGCAACGGAACTGTGCAGTGACTGCTATCACCAATGTAATCCACAGCACAGCACCAGATAAGACAGAAATGCCAGCGCAACGGAACTGTGCAGTGACTGCTATCACCAATGTAATCCACAGCACAGCACCAGATAAGACAGAAATGCCAGGGCAACGGAACTGTGCAGTGACTGCTATCACCAATGTAATCCACAGCACAGCACCAGATAAGACAGAAATGCCAGGGCAAGGGAACTGTGCAGTGACTGCTATCACCAATGTAATCCACAGCACAGCACCACATAAGACAAAAATGCCAGCGCAACGGAACTGTGCAGTGACTGCTATCACCAATGTAATCCACAGCACAGCACCAGATAAGACAGAAATGCCAGGGCAAGGGAACTGTGCAGTGACTGCTATCACCAATGTAATCCACAGCACAGCACCAGATAAGACAGAAATGCCAGGGCAAGGGAACTGTGCAGTGACTGCTATCACCAATGTAATCCACAGCACAGCACCACATAAGACAAAAATGCCAGCGCAACGGAACTGTGCAGTGACTGCTATCACCAATGTAATCCACAGCACAGCACCACATAAGACAAAAATGCCAGAGCAACGGAACTGTGCAGTGACTGCTATCACCAATGTAATCCACAGCACAGCACCACATAAGACAAAAATGCCAGCGCAACGGAACTGTGCAGTGACTGCTATCACCAATGTAATCCACAGCACAGCACCAGATAAGACAGAAATGCCAGGGCAACGGAACTGTGCAGTGACTGCTATCACCAATGGAATCCACAGCACAGCACCAGATAAGACAAAAATGCCAGCGCAACGGAAATGTGCAGTGACTGCTATCACCAATGGAATCCCCAGCACAGCACCACATAAGACAAAAATGCCAGCGCAACGGAACTGTGCAGTGACTGCTATCACCAATGTAATCCACAGCACAGCACCAGATAAGACAAAAATGCCAGCGCAACGGAACTGTGCAGTGACTGCTATCACCAATGTAATCCACAGCACAGCACCACATAAGACTAAAATGCCAGCGCAACGGAACTGTGCAGTGACTGCTATCACCAATGTAATCCACAGCACAGCACCAGATAAGACAAAAATGCCAGAGCAACGGAACTGTGCAGTGACTGCTATCACCAATGTAATCCCCAGCACAGCACCAGATAAGACAAAAATGCCAGCGCAATGTAACTGTGCAGTGACTGCTATCACCAATGTAATCCACAGCACAGCACCAGATAAGACAAAAATGCCAGGGCAACGGAACTGTGCAGTGACTGCTATCACCAATGGAATCCACAGCACAGCACCACATAAGACAAAAATGCCAGGGCAACGGAACTGTGCAGTGACTGCTATCACCAATGTAATCCCCAGCACAGCACCACATAAGACAAAAATGCCAGGGCAACGGAACTGTGCAGTGACTGCTATCACCAATGGAATCCACAGCACAGCACCAGATAAGACAAATATGCCAGGGCAAGGGAACTGTGCAGTGACTGCTATCACCAATGTAATCCACAGCACAGCACCACATAAGACAAAAATGCCAGGGCAACGGAACTGTGCAGTGACTGCTATCACCAATGTAATCCACAGCACAGCACCAGATAAGACAAAAATGCCAGGGCAACGGAACTGTGCAGTGACTGCTATCACCAATGTAATCCACAGCACAGCACCACATAAGACAAAAATGCCAGGGCAACGGAACTGGAGCTATAGCCTCAAAACAGATGCTACAGGGTGCATGTCATAAATAAGGCCCTTCGTTTTAATATTGGATACTTAATGATAGCACTTCTTTAAGAAAGAAGGAGAGGAGGACAAAAATGTCTTGATAGATTTGACGCTCATCCCAAGATGTGAGATAAACAGGCTGATTCATCATTAGCGGCAGGTAGCGACAGATGAGCGTCTGTAGCAGGCATTTTCAGAGCGCCGTAGTCGCAGTGCTCGGCCGTGAGTCCCCACTGTATAGCGACTCAGCCGCTGTTCAGTAATGTTGAATACATTGTGAGGAGTCGCTATTTGACCAGTACAGCGCTGTATGAAAAAAAAAAAAAAACCTGTTTAAAGAGAAGAAAAGGATCGTCCATTGAAATGTATGGGAGAGCGCCAGGTAGCGAGAGGTCATACCTGGCGCTGTGCAAGGCTGAACGCTAGCGCTGTTCGCTGAGGCTGTGAAAATTATGAATCAGACGCTACATGGCGCTATCCCAGTCGCTAAATAGATTCTGCTTGATAAATGTGTAATTGCGTGCCGTGTCCGGCGTTCACCAGTCGCTACCTGTCGCTACCTGTCATTAACCAGCCACTACCTGACGCTATCCCTTCTTAAATAAGGGCCAAAGCCAAATAGACAAAAGAGGAGGTTGTGCAGTTAAGGAAGGGTAAAAGTTAATAACATTTTTTATTGTATTTAGAGACAATACGTGCAATGCAGAAAAACCTACAGTCATCTAAAAAAAATGTAAATAAAATGTTTTATTAAAAATAACAGAATTATAGAGCTATTTTAATGACACAAATGCATACTGCTGGTGTTGTAAAACTGATTAAGCAAATGGTAAAAACAAGCTTCCACAAGGAACATTTTTGTGTAACTCTGAATAGAACAAACATGCTGCTAATATATACCCTAGGCGTGTATCATGTGAGAATAACACAACAGATAGTAATTACAGGACATAATAATAACACCATCGATATCACTCACTCATCTTTCTCATAGTAAGTATTGATTGAGCTATTTATTGCATGCCAGAGGAGATTGGACTGACTCATGAAACTGAGCTCTAAAAAAATCTGTTTCTTAGACCTCTATAATATACCTCCATGCTGAGATTGTGGTCTTCAAAGAATAGTTCATTAAAAAGCAATGCTAAATACATATTTCTTCTGTGGACTGAGCTTAAAGCGTGATTTTTAATTAATAAGAATATATGTTATTAATAAAGTAGGAGCATTTTCTTTGCCAGCTGAAGGAATATTTCGTTATTAACTCATATATTTTCTATTTACTGTGCTTCTGATTACTCCAAGAATCTGTGTTCAGTTTAATAGACTTTCTTAATAAGCCTGCAGTGGAGAATTTTGCTGCAGAGATTGAAATTGGCCTATTAGTAAGTTTTTCCTTTTAACTAGAATAGGATGGCTAAGCAAAGGATCATTTATTATATCTGATGTAAGCATCTACTTTGAAGTACACATCATTTCTAATTATTTATTCAACAATACTACTAAATACTTAAAAGTATTAAGTTTGCCATCCTATAAGGTGCAATTGCTTTATGGAAATCCACAAAGACATATTGCTGTAACAGTTCTATTGGCCAAATATTAGGTCTATGGTCTATGAAAAGTGAGCTTTTTGGCTATTGTCTAAAAACAATGAAGGTTGCACCCAAATAATTGGGACAGAGGGTTGCACGTTTCTAAAGTTCTAATCCATATTAGCCATGAGCTTAAACCCAGGACTAATTCCTAATGTTTCAGGCATAGGCTTGCTGGGATTGGTGCAGATATGCAAACCAATAGGTACTGTTCTTTAAACAAAAAAGATGCATTAATCTTACTGTTTTTCACAAACAAATAGACTACTATAGCTGTAAACATACTGTACATACACACCAAAGTCAAACTTAAACCGGGCCAAAAGCCTGGCACAGTTGGAAAAGAAAGGTAGTCGCCATTTTGGAGCTTCCTCTCCAAACTGACATAACTGACACTGCATAGAAACAGGAAGGCCAGCAGCACTTCCTGTTTGTAGGTGGCCTGCAAGTCCATGAGCCGCCATCTTGTTTTTATATTTGACCCCAGCAGGGGTTAGAAAAAGGTAAATTCATTTTTACGTACAGCAATCTAAATTGCCCTGGGTACGGATGCATATGAGCACTGTTTGTTGTGTTGGTCTGGGATAAGTCATTTTTGACTGTCCGCTTTAAACTGAAGTTGAAAAAAGTTGCAACCACAGGAGTGGATCCAAAATAAATGTTTCCAAAGGCAAATTGTTTTTGTGTCACAGCTGCCAATGAGAATAAAGCCTTAAACCGGACCTTCACCATGATTTATTAAAAAAGCCCAAACCCTTAAAATGATTCCCCAGCATATAAAATTAATACATTTTAAGTTTTTAGTCACTTACTTATTATTCTTTCCCCCACTGGGCTGCAACTCTCTTCCGCCATCTTGACTCAGAAGCATCACACTTACTGAGGAGAGGAGAGTGGGATAAAGTACGGGGGGGCGGGTTATAGCTGTGCTTTGCTCAGACAGAGCAGACCTGGGGTCAGGAAAAGGTCAGCAATCCCAAAATGCAGAGCAGCACAGTCAGGCTGCCTGATGTCCCATGACCCGCCATCTTGAATGTTTAAAGGCTCATAAAATGCAGTAGATGTAGGTAGGATGATTTTTAATGTGAGCAATCTGTATGTACAGGGTGGGGGAAACATATAAGATAGAATCTTATTCAGAGTGAATACTTAACGCTTGAAGTAAAATTTGGTGGAACCAGTTGACCATTATTCAAAGCTGTAAAGGAAAAGACTCTTTATTCTTTTCTCAGTTTGATAGGTCATGTTTAGGTCCCAAAATGACGAAGTTTATTCTGACCACTTTCTAACCATTTTGATAGATATATTAAAGCCTAGGGTACATAGCAAGGGAATACGCTATGGGATTGTTTGAAACTAGAGAAATAGGCAACAGTTAAACGTAAATCCTAATAAATGTTAGCTATTTCTTCATAGTTGAGAGATCTCCAAGTGTTAAACGTAAATCCCAATAAATGTTAGCTAACACAGTGTCCTATTTATACGTATTGTTATAGTCAATACCGTCGGCACTGCATAGTTGAGAGGTCTCCAAGTGACAACTTTATTTTACAAGTAAATAAGTAAGTGTTAGCAGAAGGAACCCAAAGGAAAAAAACAACCATAACATTACTGCATGTCAATACGTCCTGCTTAGCAGACTGTATTCCCAATGCCTTTTGACAGACAGCCTAAAAGGGCATCCTCTTGGAAGGTCCTCAAATAAACAAAATGGATACTAGCACCTTTTTTCATATTTCGTTTCTTAACTTCTGTTTCTTTATCTCTTTCTTTCATCAAAGTGGCTAAAGAATTATGACTCCTACTAGCCTTGAGAGGTAAATGTACCATCTAGTAACTCTACTGACCTGTATTAGTGCAATAGTAGAGCCAAATGAATGTGCAGTAGTGGAACTGTGCAACAGCCATCTAATCTCAAGGCTCTGCTATTAAGTCAAATGCTAGAGCACGGGTTACCAACCAGTGGTACACAAGATCCTATCACTGATACTTTTCACAAGCCCGATTAGCTCCGTAAGTACAAAACTGCTCCAAAAGTTGAGAACAACATTTTTTGTGGGAATTTTAAGCAATTTAAATGACTGTTTTGTGGGTTTTTACTGTGGTTTTAGGTGACTGAAAACCAATGAATACCACCCAAGAGTCCTCAAATAATTAGAAAATGGAAAGTGGTGCTGAGAATAATCTAAAGTAATGTGATTTAGCCGCCATCTAGAAAGGGTTTCTGGATTCATGTATACTGCTCCCTCTATAAGATTCTTGGGCCGATCCATTCCCTCCCCGCGGGGCATCCAAAACCAGGATGGCCCGCTGTGTGAAACCCCCCTTGACTTCCGGTGCACTGATTTGAATCCCGGTCCAATGGTGAGGAAAGCGCGAGATGTGGGCGCCAGTGCGCTCAGAGCCGTTGAGCTTAGACATCGCTTAGACGCCTATAGCTCAGCGGCTGCGAGCCCGCTAATTGGAGGAGAGGCCCGCATGCACCGTAGGACCGCGGTGAGGTGAGCTGGCTGCGGAGATCGGAGGGGTTCACACTCCCGGGGGAGTGGACCAGAACCCAGGAGAGTCAAAATCCTGGGTTTTGATCCTCTTTAATTCTATAAATAGCTATAGTAAATTTAAAAAAAAATCTTTAAAACACTAGGGGACTCGGGCGACCGCATCTAACAAACTGTGTGGATTATAACCCAGTGGAAGGAGAAGATGCTATAGGTAGGTATAACCCCATGTTTAATATATGTGTCCCCAAATTAATAAAAGGGGACACTCTGACACTCTGACCTTTTGGATTAATTTGTGGTTTGGTCACTTCATTCAGTAAGGAATTTTACTAAACTTGTTTGAAATTCGCCCCACACTAAATTATTTTCTGGAATTGAACTTCAACATTCCCACTATAGCGTCGATGCATGGCCATGTGCCAATGTATTTGCGCAACCTTTTCATGCATAAAAATGGTTGACTCCTGGTTTGTGTGCTGATGCGTGTGAATTTGCAATTTTTGACCATTTAAAAAAAAATAGTTTGAAAAGTTGACAAATATAATATTGTTTTAAGATTAAATAACAAAAAGGTGGACATTTGGCTACAAAAGTAAAATAACAAAAATGACATTACAATTAAGACACTAAACAAGCAAAGGCATTGGGGGAGGGATATAGAGAACATCTGTGACCAAATATTGGGAAACACAACACTGTTGGTCAACAGGAATCAAGATATAACCAAATAAAACACTACACATAAAAACAAGAACACAGGTGCCACAGGGAATCCAACAGAGATTGGAGAGTTGAGATTCAGCTCAAACACAGAAGCTGGTGAGACAAGTTTGCCACTGCTAAACATTAAAGCTGGGGTAGCAACATGGGGGCCATGGGCCACCTTAGCCTGTAGAATGTTCACAGAGCTTGGCCATTTCTGCACAAAAAGAGCTGAATTGCATGTGCAATGTGCAAGTGCGCGTGAATCAGGAACTTGAGAACGCACTTCACCTCTGCCATTTGGTGCGTTGCACACATGCGTGAGACGTGCGCACACTGTCATGCACAAGTTTCACAAGTTTCCGCATGTGGATTCACTTGCACATGGTTTTGCTGCTTTTGGCACATAGGCATAAAACCCTTATGTGACCCTGAAAGACCAGGCTTAGATTTAAGGGTACCAGTGTGCAACCAATCAGCTGGAGATACACAATGGTTTTAAAAAGGGAAACTTCACCTGGAATTGGGGTCGCATAGCAGCTACATGGGATAATATTGTTGTGGTAATTTTTCAGTTGTTTTGCTTCTAGTACCATAAAAGTAGCTTAATTAATTTGTGTACAGGCATTCATTAACAGAAACTTTTGTAAAAAAAAAAGTACGTCTGTAGCAACAAATATAGCATATGCTCCGGGTAAAGGCTGTATTTAGGATAAACGCCACCTTAGGCTCTCTTTAATCATGACACCCCTTCATGCCAGACAGGCCCAGGAATCAAGGTCAACATGCAATACTTTTATTTTTATGCTACAGGTGTACTTTAAATTCTGAATTTCTCTCTAAAGCTAACATTAAAGTTGGCCAAATATACAGATTTGAACTGAACTAACACAGAAATGCTGCAGAGGTCCATTATTTCTCACTGCAATTTTTACTAAAGGTTTTTTTTTTTTAAATGTCCATTAAGGTGACATTTGTTGGTGACAAAAGATGTCGGAGAAGCTTTTCAGAAAATTTTCCACATTAAATTGTCACCTACAATAATTAGAAATTATTTGGACTGGGTGAGTGGATATTTGGAAGCTAATGGATTGTTTCTCAAAGTTCAGAGAAGCTTTAAAACTTCACCTTTTCAAAAACGTTGTCATCCTTAAGATAAATAGTGTTTTTTTTAATGAATAGGAGGCTGAATTATCACTAGTTATGCACAGTAGATTTATATAGACTGTGGTATCTTTGTTGAATACAAGTACCAAAAACTTGTTTTTATTATTTAGTAAACATGTAATGGTATATTTAATCAATCAGTGTACACTTTTGAGGCTTTTATTTGCTTTTAACCATTGTTAACTTTTTTTTACCATTATATTCTATGTGGACTAGGTTCCCTTTTGTCTTAAAATTGCCAATTTTGCTATCAAAATTGCCAAGTTTGTGGCCTTAGGGTTGTGAGGCTCTTCAACCTTTAAGATTTTGTAAAGTAAAACCACAATAACCCATTGGAAAAGTTAAAAATGATTTAGTATTTGCACTTCAAATTGCTTTGGAGAGGTTTTCAAAATTCAATGCACAGGTGCACCAGAAAAGCTCACAAAAATGGACAGAGCTCCTCCAATTCATATTCTCTTTTAAACCTTATATGAATTGTCCAGGAAAAATGTAAAAAACATTATTCAGCATAACCTTGTCATATCTGCCCTCTCCCCTTCTGTAACCTCGCAGCCGCACCTAGTATCAGAAATTTGGAACACTCGCTCTGATTCCCAATCACAGGTCTTGACTGGTGGTCTATAACTCTGCCATCTGTGACTGCCTGTGTATTGCAGCATTGTGTTTAGGTGTCTGTAAGTGCGCTGTATGAAAAACTGGAAAAACTGGCTTTGGGTTTGTTTTGAGGCATAACCTTGTCATATCTGCCCTCTCCCCTTCTGTAACCTCGCAGCCGCACCTAGTATCAGAAATTTGGAACACTCGCTCTGATTCCCAATCACAGGTCTTGACTGGTGGTCTATAACTCTGCCATCTGTGACTGCCTGTGTATTGCAGCATTGTGTTTAGGTGTCTGTAAGTGCGCTGTATGAAAAACTGGAAAAACTGGCTTTGGGTTTGTTTTGAAGAAAAAAAGAAATGTGGAACATTAGCTTTAGGGCTATGTGATTATATGGTCTATGTTGCCCGGACAATCCCTTTAAGTAACAGTTTCTGTTGTTGCCTGACGTTTTATCATATTCAAAGTGCATGTATTGCTTATAAAATCCTTTTGCACAATAAATGATTGAATGTTTTTGTCATTATTAGAGCATTATTATAAGTAACTTTTCCTCGTCTGAGCCTAGAGCACTTGTTTATTTGAATGAGTCTTGGGAGTGAGTTCTTAAACATGTGCATGGGGACAAATAAACAGAAGCAAATGTATTTTATTGACTGCAATCCTTAAAAGCAGGCATCAGGACAGCTTGGAGGATCTCAGCAGTAGCTTCAATGACTTTAATGTTCTGCCAAAGCTCTTGCTGCCTCTAGTTCATAGAGCTCTCAGTTGCTTCTACTATTTCAAGTTTTATCTGCACAGTCAAACACTGCACCTTTACGTCCCACCAGGATATGCTATGCAGACACTTGGACTATAAATGTATTCAAATTCAATATTAGATTTCTTGTTCATTCTAGAAGGCTTACCGTAACAGGGATTTTGTAAAACAAAAATTATTTATATTTGCCACTTGGGCAAAATGCACACTGTTGGGATGCCGCACAGTTGTCACACAAGCCCCTTTCTCTGCCACCACACAGGGCCCCTGGGCCTGCCCCCCCTGCAGATAGCAACAGTGCCCCTGCCCCCCTCCCTACAGCCACCATCAGGGCACTTGGCCCTCCCACAACCACTACACAGGGCCCCTTTCCCCCTGCAACCACAATCAGGGCTCCTGCCATCTGCTGCCACCATCAGGGCCCCTGACCCCCTGCAACCACCATCAGGGCCCCTGCAGCCACCATCTGGGCCCCTGGCCCCCTACAACCAATTTGGGATGCCCTATTCAAACCCATACCCTGTTTCAAACAGAGCACCAACATACATGAACTGGAGCAGCTGCTGCAGTCTGTAGTTCTCTCCTGTCCCCAGCCTATCAGAATGGCTGGGCATGGAAGCTCATCTCAGCCACAAGATGCAGGGGATGCTGCAGCGGCTGCGAACATGGTGTGGGAGCCCTGACTTCAGCTCATACAGGGAAATTACTAAGTACTAATCCCAGATAATGGCTCCGCCTCGTCCATTCATTGCCACTGTTGTATGTGGCGATGAGGACAGAAAGGGACACCAGTGTTCCAGGATGATTTGAAAAGCGAAAATATCCATTTCTAGTTCTAGAAGGGAGTATTGCCAGGGGCTTTGGCTAAATGTATTACACAAGTTCAATGGGTTTTGGCCTGCTTTAAATTACTTTCATGTAAGATGATACATTTTTGGGGGGTGGCAATCTGGAACAGCTTCAACCAAGTTGTGGGTGATGGGCGTGGTGGGAATGTGGCCTATTTACGGGCTTTTGAGGAACAAATATCCATAGCTAATGTCGGCTTGTTAGGTATAGTCCAGCCCCAGTCACATGCTCCAGGAATCTTTGGTCCATAAAAGATGTTGGTGATTAAGCTAATGCTCAGCCTATCTATTCATTCTGCCACCACCATTCAGCCAAAAAATCAGAGCAGTTGTAAACTCACCAGACATGCTGTACAAAGCGGAGTCCATAAATATTGAGAAAATGCTGCAAGGTGGATTGTGCATAGTCCTGTCCTAAACCCCAATAGAAAACTGGCATCACTGCAACCCAGACTCCATTAACCAACATTAGTGCCCCTGACCTTATTGATGCTCTTGTTTCTGAACTGGAACCGACCATACTCCATGTTCTCTATACAGCATACAAGGGAGAAGAAGCTCCCTATTCATACCTTAAATAATATATATCCTGTGGTGCTTCAATACTGACATATAAAAGGCGATGTGTAGGTCAAGATGTGTATACCTTCACATTAAACCGGACTAACAGCCTGGCACAGTTGGAAAAGAAAGGTAGAGGCCATTTTGTCGCTTCCTTTTGTAGCATCTCAGCCATGCTGCTGCCTGCATTCAACTCACATAACTGACAATGCACAGTAACGGGAAGTCCAGTAGCACTTCCTGTTTGCAGGTGGCCTGCAAATGAATGAGCCGCCATTTTGTTTCTAAAATTTACTACAGCAGGAGTTAGAAAAAGGTAAATTAATTTTTATGTGCAGCAGTTTAAATTGTCCTGGGGAGGGATGCATATGAGCACTGTTTGTTGCTTTGGTCCGGTTTAAGTCATTTTTTACTGTTGCTCCACTTTCCTGACGGGAAAAAGAATAGAAGATAGGTATAGACAAGAAAACAAGTAAAACACTCTTTAAAGTAATAAAGTTTTCCTTCTCATTACGTTGAGTAATATCCAGAAGCTTTATTACAAATAATGACCCACTGTATTAATGCTTTTCTTAACTACAGTTACTGGCATTCTGTGTTACCTGTCTTTATGAAACATTCACTAGAGGACTTTAGAGGCCCAGGTAAAAGTAAAGCGCAATAATATGTTACAGCTTGTTAGAATAAACCCAGCCATGCTGTTTAATATAGGCTCTGTCATAGGCTGCAGCCTATGGTACTGGATGATTAATAACATCAACAAAGTGCATTTTTTCGTTCTACCTTTGTCACCATAAACTATATTAAGATGGTTCCAGATTGTATATGTGCCCCTATTAAAGAACACCAACAAATCTTCACAAAGTAGCTTCATATCTTCAATCTCCTCTTGGTCATTAGAAATGGGCTAGTGACTTCAGCTACTAAATGCAATGAAGAGATTGTAAGACTTTTAGCTTGGCCCGGAGAACACACACTAATACTCTCCATTGTGACAGACCACTGCACCGTTATCCAATACGTAAGGTCAACTTTTCTATTATATTAAATCTGTGAGCCAAATCTTTCCGGAAAATGGAGCTCTGGAGTTAATGGGATAGCTTGTTGTCTGGCAGGTATTGTACCAATTATGTTTTAAGTGCACGCAGATTAATTGCTGTTTTTCTTAAGTCTCCATTTCCTTTTGGAGGGCAGTCATAGTGGGCACTGACTCAAGTTATTAACAGTTTAGTAGAATCCCTCCTTTTTTATTGAACACATACATAAATAATGCCCCAAAAACCTGCTCAGTGATTTTTTTTTTCTTACAAAGCGTTAGAAGAACCGACAGGACGTGTACTGCCAAATTTACCATATTCTATGTACTAATTATTTCATCTTGTACTGCCTTTCTATTCCCTTGTTACAATTTGGGCTTGTATTCAAAAGACATTGATCTCATTTACTATGTTGACTTTTTATATTTTGTAATAAAATTTCAACTTGATATATGGAAATGTTATTTTGTAGGATAATGAAGTAAATGCATCATTTGATCTGTTGAGTAATATATCTTTTAAATTACACTGAGTGTAATATGGTTAGAAAAATATCTTTCTTTAAAGTAGAAGTTTGGCGCTTTCTATAAGACAAAGGTTATGTAGATTGCTGTTGTTCTTGACTGGGCCCAGTGGCAAAATATTAATTTATATGATTAGGTGCATATATGGTTGAACAGAAGCTAGAACCCATGTCATTTGACATGTTCAATCATTTGCAAAGAAAGCCAACAAGACTTGCTACCCTGCTGTTAAAATCAAAAAGGTGGGAGCTTACAATGGGCTTCTCGGAGTGAAGCCAGCCTTCCTGATCCCGTGTCTTCCTGTTCCGGTCCCCACCTCAGCTCTTGTACAACTTCCTCCCTCAGCTTTTGACCTCGGCTTGGATTCTGACACCCCTTTGGCTCTCGACCTCGGCTTTGACAACTACCCCCTTTGGCTCTCAATCTTGACTTGGACTACTACCCCCTTCTGGCTCTTGACCTTGGCTTGGACTATACCTGTTTTAGCTCTGACCCACCGCAGCCGACCAGTCTCCTCGAGCTTTTACCAGCTCCAGTTTCTACAGTTGCATCTGGGCCCCCAGTACTCACCGGCCCCTGTGTCACCAGTCTGCTTCAGCTTTCGCAAATTCCAGTGTCTCCAATTGCATCCTGGTCTCCAGTACTCAACAGTTTCCATATCTCCAGTCGCATCCTGGTCTTCATACTTACTGACCCGCCGCAGTTACCTCCGTTACTTCCCTTGGGTAGGCCCTCATTGGATGCCACTGGTGGTGGATGAAATTCTGCAACTACCAGGCTGAACATCGAGTTAAGTGACAGAGCCACATTCAGTACTGAAAGATAGCCGGGAGCCACATGAATAGACCATAGATGTCATATAATGACTGAAAACATTTCCAAATAACATAGCACTCTAAAGCATTAAACTTGACAACTTATTAAGAAAGTTGTTCCACTTACCCCAGAGAAACAGAGTTAATGGCCCAGCCCCAAAGAGGTGAATGGCAGAATCAAAACCTAGACACTTCTAGGAGGTAAACCGAGTGTGACATTGGAAACTGCAAAGACAGGTAAGTGTAATTTGCTATTTGCCTGACTCAGCCTTAGCTCTAAGCATGGTGCTGACGGTCAGCCCTGGTCACTGTGTAACTCAACAGATTTAACTGTGAAATTTGCTACTGCTCTGGTTTGGCAGACAACTGGTGAGCCATGGTTTAACTGCCCTGAAGCTTGGATCTAGGGCCTTGATTTAAGAATTGTCTGCTTCATTTAGTACTGATGGTTTCACCACTGCGTCACTCTAAGCCTAATTTAAGATGTGCGTGACAGCTGGCGCCAAGTAGAACGTTCCTTTAACGACAAATCTATGACTTTTGCCTTCCACACAGCGAAGTGTGTGCTGTTGTACAATCTATGCCAGTCATAAGTGGAACTGAAGCCTAAGATGCCATTAAGCACACATACAAAGGTTGAAGTGTTTATAATGATAACATTTTGAAAAGAAACTACAAAAATGGAAAAAGTTTGTGTAAAATATCAAAAGGGCAAACACATGATATAGATGTTGCCAGATGCTATTCTTTTGAAAATCGACAAAAATTAGTTTTTCCTGCTGATTGTCACACCAATGCCTTCATCTAAGCTCAATAACTAAAAATGGAATTACACGCACTACGAAGTTTGCTACATTTTGATCACACAAGTGTTTTCAGATAACTTAAATGATATTATGGCAACCAGTACCTTTAAGATCCCCCGCCAAACATGTTAAAAATTAGCATGCAGCACATAGAAGGTAGACCAGAGTAGCGCACATTGACACTGTTAAATCCAGCAAAAGGGTAAATAGGTACCACAAACAGGCTCATTATTTAAGTTGTCTGCACACCAGTAAAATTCCATTTATTAAAGTTTACCAAAACCCAGGGTTTTGACTATATTGGGTTTTGGTCCTTGCCCCTGGGGTATCCTGATGTGTGACACTCCCCAGGTTGCCCGAACTAACTCACCTTTCTCTGGTCCTATGGCGCATGTATGGCCTCCTGTCCACTCAGTGTGCTTGGATCTGCTCCCGCCCACTCGTCTAAGGATAGTTCAGCCTGAGTCTAGTCGAGTCCTGATGAATAGACCTGAGTTCAGGGAGTAGGAGAGTTTACTGGGCGACCTGGGGGGCTTTACACAGTGAGGCATCCCGAATATTGATGCCCAGGAGAAGCATAGACTCCAGGGTGGATTTTGGCCCACTTTAAAGCAGTTAGAAAGTCCAGTGTTACAGCATTCCAGAGTGTTACAGCATTCCAGAGTAAAACTAATACGCGTTTTGGGCACGTCCATGTCCTTTGTCATATTGACCCCTGGGATTCATTTGGAGTATAATTGGCGGTGAACAAACCAGCCATTCACTCATGTGTGTAGCAGCTTCAGCGTGGATTTCTTCCCTTTGTTCTCATTATTTAAGAACAGATGTTTAGTCTTGCAGTGCCATTCAAAGTACGCTTACGGGAAGAGGACAGAGCTGAATAAAAAAAAAGAAGCTGACAATAATGTCTGCAAAATTATGCAAAAGGGCACACTTCTGGTTTTCATATATGAAATCTAAGGTGAGCAACATGAGTTATAGGAAAATCTGATTTACGTCATAAAGAACTGAATGTTTTATGTAATACATCATCATAGGTTGGTATGTGGCTCTGGAGACATCTGTACTGGAAATACACCTGTGCCAAGTTTTCAACCTCATTTGTTTAAACTTCTGGGGTTGTTAGTTCAAGCAGCCTGCCAGTCAAGAAAAAAAAGTTTAGTAATTTGCTCCCCTAAGGCCCCTTTGGTGATGAGTGAAGTATGCTGTGGAGGAATAGAGCTCCTAGAATCACATGGAAGCGGCCATCTTGGGTCACAAGAGCTCTGCTTACACATAGGCATGAATGAGGGGTTGGGGCGCACAGATACAGACATTTTATAATCAGCCCAACCAGACAGAGATAGATTATCTGTTTTCATGCAGATTGTTAAAAAGAGATAAATCCTTTCTCTCTCTGGCTGCATTGAAGATCAGCATGGCTGGATTAAGTCTTTGTTTATCCACACAGGGCAGGCTGTCAGAAAATAGCATGTCTGTTATGTTAAAGTGGACCTACAGCCCAAAAAATCAAAGCTTAGTAAATTGCGCCCCTAAAGCCCCACCTTGGCAATCAGGGACATAAGATTATTGAAAGGGATTATCACCATGCAGATTTTTGGAATAGTAGGCAGATTATGTGCTCTTAAACATGCATAACACACACGAGAGACCAGCTTATGAAGAGATACATTAGAAATACATTGTAACGATTTCCCTTACACAGCTTTCCTTTGTTACGCTGTTTATTCAGTGTTTGTGTGTGTGTGTAAAATGACAGGCAAGTTTCTTCTCTCTCAATTTGATGGCTGCTGGCACAGCACCCCCTGCAAATTCTCAAGTGTTAGCAGGACTATCAGGTGTGGAAAAATGGCTGCTCCCAAGTAATTCAAAAATGAATAATCTTCATGTCATTCCAAATGACATGAATGCATGGAATAAAAGGAGCATTATTGCACAAATGTGTAATATTAAAAATCCATATAAACACATCAGCTAATGAGAGAAGGGGTTCACATAAACACAACTGACAACAACAGGTTTGAGTGTATCAGGGGGGACAGAACCTGTCACTCCTGCTTTCCTCTTCTTTTCATTAAAAATTATATAAACAAGCCTGGCTGGATATTTCTTGATGCCAGGTGTATAAGTGACCCCTCCTCTCGCCATCCGACATATTTATATGCACTTTTATCATTGGGACATTTTTCACAAAAGTGCTCCTTTAAGCCTTCTCAGACTGCTCATGCCACTGATCATATGAGGGGAAGCATTTTACTAAACTTTCTTTTTTTGACTGGCGTTCCGCTTTAAAGAAGAACATTTCAGGTGTTGGGGAGTTAACAAAAACTCCAAAAACCTGGCTTGCTTTCCCCCCTGCACCTCCAGTTTCACTTTATACAACTTTTGACTTACATGTTCAGTCACATCGCGTTCTGGCATCCCTCGGTCCTGCTCTGTCCGGCTAAGGGGGGTGGGAAGGGGCCAGGAATGCTGTTGGACGTCTGCGTTTTAGATAATGCTGACATCCAAAAGGCAGTGAGGGAGGGGGTAGGATGTTCAGAGAGGAGCAACAGAAAAGGTCTGATGTTCCTCTTTAAACACTTGCTGAATTAACAGCTGCTGAAGTGTAACTATGTATCAATGTAAGTCAATGGCCTGGGCTGCCACAGAGCATTTCCACAGTTGTTTACAACGTTGATATAATGTTTTAAGAAATTTCTAAGCAGTAATTAGTCATTACAACTGATTATTTATTTTTGGCTAGAAATAAATTTCACCAAGGTTTATGGTACTTTCGACTATAATTTTTTCAGAAGCAGGCTTGTTGGAATTGTGGCAAGCTGGCTGTTCCCATGCAGTTCTGAAGCATAGAATCTGGCTGCTATTCAGATCCACAAAATCTGCATGGAGTTAAGGCCTTTCAAATAGTTAACATCACTGATTGCGAGAGGGGGGGGTTTAAGGGAGCAATTTACTAAACTTTGATTTTTTGCATGGAAGTCTGCTTTGAAGTGTTAAGAGCATCTCCAGTACCTAGGAAAAACTTTTCCACCTCAACAGTTATTCAGGTAAAACACAAGTCCAAGTTTGTTTTTTCAAATTCTTCATCCCAATTGGATGTTGAGGAGT
This sequence comes from Gastrophryne carolinensis, assembly GCA_027917425.1. NCBI lineage: Eukaryota > Metazoa > Chordata > Amphibia > Anura > Microhylidae > Gastrophryne > Gastrophryne carolinensis. Next base: position 224,539,835 of record CM051234.1, read on the forward strand.
GGAACCTCAAATATCCAATTAAAATACAGCATACAGTATTTAATACCTAATGCATGATGTCAGCTTGTACACAATCTGCTTAGCCCAGCTTTTATCTAAAGTGGAAAGGGAACCGTCATTATGAGGTGCACAATATTTATATAAAGGGAAGTTATTAGTATTGTTCTATTTTTTATAAATTTTAAGCCGATGCTGTTTAACAACTGGCCAGGAAGTCCAATACAAGCTTATCTCTTTCATGGTCCAGGCTCTACGGAACGTGCTGAGTTGATGCTTTCAAAGCAAAGTAAAGGTGAGAGGCTTGTTGTATTATCATTCTTCTTTTTACACGTTCTGGTTCATTAGCCTTTTAGATTGAAATAGTGCACAGACAACAGATTTTACATTTATCAGCATGCAGTTGTGTTTAATAACACAGCAGATTAGATTCTGTTATTTATAGTTGGTGTCTGAGTTTTCCGTAATTGAAAAGATGGTGGCGAGGTCTTCATTAAGACAGAAGATCACTATCGCATTTGGTCTCGGCAAGAACAAAATTATAAATAAATTGTCGGTTTGATCTTGGCAAGAAAAAAAGCAAATGGTGTAGGATTTTGAAAAAAAAGGAACATCTTATTTTAGGACAAACAGCGCTGTGAGTTTTTCTCTGCAAACATTCACCTGCGAATGCTTGAACTGTTTCAACAACTTGCAATTATCTTTAAACTGCTAACCCGCAACGTAGTATTAGGTTTGGTTTTGTAGCTTTGACATATTGTGATGCTTTTTGCAAAGCATAAAAAAAATCAATACTTCTAAGTTATGTTTTGAATTCTTATTTGGTATTCGAGGATTTATAGTAATGTTACAGAATTTTGAACACTGCAATTCCTGTGGACATACTGTACAATTTCTGCAGCTGCACTTTCTGATTCACCTTTAAATGCTAAGTTCAATGTTTTAATCTCGGAGGAAAAAGTCTGAAAGCTGTCGGGGAACGTTTGCATAGGAAATGTTATTCATAACAAACTCTAGCAATTTAAGTTAAGAAGATAACCTTATAAGTAAAGCCATTTACATAGATAAAAAGTAAATGCAATATAAAACTATACTGAAAATACCCAAAGAGTAGATTTGTATCACGACTGTATATAACCATGTTAAGAACTCTACTGATAAAGGCCCTAAATCTTTCTTTAAAATGTATCCTTAAAATTAGTGCTGTATTCACACTTTCCTTAAAGTGGAACAAAAGTCTACAAGTCTCCAGGACCGACCAAATCGGGATGCCCCACTGTGTGAAACCCCTCTGGTTTGCCCTTAAACTCACCTTTACTGGTGGCTCCTCACTGATGAAGCCGCATCGCATCTTTGGTCTCGCACCCAGCTCTTCAGATCAACTCTCCAATCTAAAGGGAACTGGGGATGCGTCCGGTCTCACTCCCAAGTCTAAATTAATATTGCATGGGTTCCTACTGAAGGAGAGCCCACGTATGCGCCATAGCCACGGAAGAGTTTTTTTATAGGCAATTTGGATGGTTTCACACAGCAGAGAATTCCAAATCGGCTTTAAATATCTCCTTTAAATTAGGACCATATTGCGTTTCGCTAGAATAAGGTAAGCTAAATTCAATTCCAGGCTAAAAGCTAAAAGACTTTAGGCCCAGAGGAATCCTTCCCCATCGTATACTCACCTTGTTATGAGATTACTCCATGATGACCAGCAGCAAAGAGCAGAGCATGACATTCCTGCTTGCTCCACTCTGTTTGCCCCCACAAGGAGACAGGTCTGCCAAGCAGATAAAATTCATAGAGCAGGGATGCCCTACAGATAAGCAGATTGTTACTGTGATATACCGGTGAGTATACAGGGAGGCTGGGGGGTTTAACACTGGTGGCATGCCAAATCACAATGCCCCCTAGGGGACAAATAAAGCCAGAACAACACCTATTTTTAAAACACAGGAAAAGGACAGCAATCCCAGAATGCAGAGCGGCACAGAAACTTCCTGTGTGCAGGCAGCCTGAGACTCCATGGGCCACCATCTTGGATTTTTAAAGGCTCCGATAATGCAGTAGATATAAGTAGGATGATTTTTAATGTGGGTAATTTGTATGTACAGGGTGGGAGAAACATATAAGATATGCTCATATTCAGGGTGAAGGTCTGGTTTAATCAAAGTTTATTAAATTAGCACCAAAGTGTCTAAAATCTTTACTTTAGAGCTCAGCTTCTAGTGTTTTTTATTAGAATTTTCACAATAAGGGAAAATTTCTTCTTGTCGGGTTTTTGTGCTCTGCTTTATTGCTTTTAGTTTTCTGAATAATGGAAATGCTGGACCTAGATGTCGCAAAACACACTGTAAAGTTTGTCCCCTTTGTCGCCAGCAGTGATTTCTTGTAACTGTAATGATAAAACGCTAACCAGCACCAAAATAATACAGCGCCAATCTTTTCAAGGAGTAAAAATGTTATAAATATACTGTGCAGCAGCGGGAAAAGACGGCAGTCCAAAGTCACGCTCACTGGCGCTGGGATCGGCAGCGGGGTCCAACAGGCGCCGACATAGGCTGGTCGATAACTCAGACCAACAATCAAAGCTAATTAGTAGCATTCTGTGCAGCAACTGCTAGTACCAATGTAGTCCACAGCGCAGCCCCAGATAAGACAAAAATGTTGGCCCTCTGAAACTGCCGCTATAGGCACACAAATTATGCTAATTGGCACACATCATAAATAATACCCTTAATTTTTGCAATACAAAAAAGCTCATATGGAAGGTAACAGAACTGAAATGGTAAGCAGGAAGAATCTGAATGATGAATTAGCAGAGGTTAGCATAACATGAAAATGGGATGCCAGCTATCCGGCCTTTTTTCTGCACAGAAGCTGGAGCCCAATGCCTGCAGGAAGGGGACATTAAAACCTGTAACTATAGTGAACATTGACGGTAAGAGTATCTTAGTGGACAACAACTTTATTATTACATGGCAGAGCAATAACATCTGAATCGCTGATTTTTGGTATACATTATTTTTTTTAGATGCTGAGGTGTAGCAGTAACGTTTGGGGAACTTTGTACTCTGTTTCCCTGAAAATGAGACAGGGTCTTATATACCTATTTGCTCCAAAAGGGGCATTAGGACTTATTTTCAGGGGTTGCCTTATTTCTCCATAAACAAAGGTCTCTGTTACACACTGCTCTCTTCCAAGTTTCACTGTACAACTAGTGTAGTGGTTGTCTCCCACTGGTGACTGGAAGCAGCCATTAGCCACTCTAATATACTCTTGGGAATGCACTAGCGGGACTACCCGATCTGTGTGTGAGAGCCTGGCACTCGCCAACCCTTATTGTGCAACTCTTTTGGAGATGTCTGCTTTTCCTGGTGAAGGGTCTATCTGTCTTGCTGCATTCTATTACATGTATAGCTGCATGGACACTATCTACATCCGCCTGCCGCTGGCACACACACCAGGCCTATCTAAATGGCTGGCGTGGGTACGCACAACGGGAGGGAAGCAGCAAGCTGCTAGCCTGCCATTTAGGTTTTCTAGCTACTCATTTATATTCACAGCTAGGAAACCTGTTGTGGAGGGTTTCACACAATGGGGCAAACCAAATCAAGATGCCCTGGGGCAGGGACTAAAACCTGGGATATGCAAAATCCTGTGTTTTGGTCTAGTTTAAGCACATTTTTCACTAGAATTTCGAAGGTGTTCCTGCTTATACCCAATTTAATTCAACTGTTTTCTGTCTCAAACATTTGTATTAGATATCTAATAGCGAACTACAGGGGCTATTATATTCCCTTAAAGATAAAGGTTAAACTGAAATGCTACAAACATCATAATGACACATGGCCTGCAGCATACTGCTTTATATAGTTATTGAACTATTTTGTGACCTCTAATACCCTTATGTTACTGGGAAAATGATATAATTTTGTTCTATATACAGTGAAATCTACTCTACATTGTTTGGCAATGTTTATTAACTCGCTAACTGCCAGCCAACCTAGAGATTTTTTTCACCCTCTGTTGCCAGACAATGGGGTCGATTCAAAACCAGGTGAGAATCCTTACTCATTTTTAGGACAGAAAACTGTCGTTTACTTTCATTGTCCACTGGTGTAAATTTTCACCTGGCTCTGAATCAGCCCCTAGGTAGACAATGAAAGTCAATGGCAGCTTTCTCTTCTAATAAAAGAGTGAGAAACCTCACCTGGCTTTGAATGGGCCCTAATGTTTCAACATTTGTGCAACATATGTTTAACTGTGATTTTTGCAGGAACTTCCAGGCATTTCCAGGAAAAAAGTGTGGGCATTAACATAAAATGTCTTGTTTAATTTTTTCTCAATATTTTTTGGGTGAAATATGTGGTTTAAAAAATATTTTAAAAAAATGGTAGCACTTTTTAAAATAAAAAAATGGTTTTCAAGAAAACCATATTGTGTGTAAAAACCCTATTCCTCCTAATTAAAATGATACCATGTGTGTATCAGTAGACACCAGTTCCTGCCCAAGAGACATCCCAAACTGAAAAGAGCACTTTATGAGATTTTCAAATAAAATACAACTGCTATGCGCACTATCAAGGGTTAAACACTTACAAATTAAAAGAAAATCCTCATGGGGTCCATCTTCACCAGCAAAACCAGGCCCGGCACCAGGTATGGGGGATAGTAATTCAGAGCTTGGAGGCAGCGCTGCCAGCCTCTAAAGGTTACCAGCCTGCATAGCCCACATGGGCACCCGTCTGGCCTTTGGGGATGCAGGTAATAGAGCAGAGGTGAAGGATGCAAGAGGAAGGCATCATTAGTGGAGTTTGGGAAACCAGCCAACACACTAAAGAACTATAGATCGGGACCCACCACACCCTAGGCATTGATTGAAACCCTGTCTTTTGGTTCATGTAAAAAATGACAACAGACACAGGTTAATACATTAGCAAAATTATGGTAGCAGGCAAAGAGCAAGCAGATACATGGGCAACTTGGACACAGTGATCAGTGTGCCCAATGAGCAACATGGTTTAGCTAGTTTAGAGAAGAAGAACAAATGCAAACAACAAAAAGGTAAAACAGAGGTTACTTTCCAAGAAGGAGCAGGACGACCAATGACCACCTAAACATACCTGGAGGCACCAATGTCACGTGCATGCAGTCCATCATGCCCATGATGTTGGGCATATTCACTACGTTGAAATAACCCAACTTCATCACGTTCCAGGCTGCCAATCTGTCAGGAAGACAGATGTGTTTCTCCTGCAGGGCAACGATGCCACTGAGAAATGTAGTCAGGGCGCGGCTCAACGAAGGCTGAGATGTGCCAACAGACAGTGGCCCAGGCCTCTGGAAGGAGCCATTCACTAAAAATTTAAGGCAGCCAGCCAATTTGGTCATGCTATCAATCGAATGGCCCTTGCAGCTCTGAGTAAAGCTTCTCAAGAGAAAGTCGGGTCAATTCAAACACATGTTGATTGGACATACAATCAACATCCAGACGAGAACAGGTGTGCATAAGTTTACAGGGTGAGCAGCCCATGGCACTGCAGATGCTCGTACTGTGCCAGAAGCTCGTCTAGGGACTCCCTTGCACATGTGGGCCGAGCATCCGCCAACAATCCTGCAAGCAAAAAGAGGGCATAAGTCTGAAGCAACAACTTAGATTTTTAAATGCTCGGCCAAAGGTCAAATCAGTTCAGTTCAGTTCCGTAAATCTGAATACTTGTTTTCGTGTACGCAAATCGGAAAATCCGGAAAACAGCAAACGTGCACAAAAAAGGGCAATACTAAATAGCACAAGGCCGAAAAATGCCTAAAACCGAGATTTCACAGCAATTCTGCATGTGGGAATGCGTTTGTGAAAGGCTATGAATCAGGCTTTATAACTGAAGAGCTGACTAAGAAAAATCCTTACAGGTGAAGCTTTTCCATCCTAGCGCCTAATCTCTATGAGTATGAATTATATACCCACACAATCTAAATAAAAATGATATGTTCTTTCTTCTGCTAGAATTGTAGTTTGTTTATTTTGTATAATATTTTGCATAATATTTAAGGTGTCAGCTTCCTCGGCCCACACCTTGGGGCGTGCTGCATCACTGGGCCTCCACCCTCTTGTCAGGTCCCGGAGACACCCACCTTCCAATAAATCAGCAACCCCCAATCTCCGCTGCTTTCTTCACCTATAGTAAGCCCCCGTTTGCCGGGACGCTAGACACGCCTCACCGGACACGGTTGCCCCCAGGTCTTATTAGCACAAAGGATGCTGATTTATGCAGGGGAAGGCAGATGAATCCAGGGACTAGACTGAGTAGCGATACACGGACAGGGGTCATACACGGGTGGTCAATCCGAGGAGGCACGGTACAGAAGGGTTAGACAGAAGAATGGTCAGGGGCAAGCCAAGGGTCACAACGGGAGGTCAGAAGTTCGCGGTACAAAGGAGCAGGCAGAATCGTAGTCGAAGGGCAAGCAAGGTCGGTCCAGGCGGCAATCAGGGATGGTCAAAACAAGGCAAGAATCACAAGGAGAAGAGCTATCCAAATCACACCCAGTAGCACGCTATAACGGGCAACGATTAACTGCAGGGTGTATACCTATATAGGATGGGGGCTGACTGGATTGGCTGAGGGGAGGAGTGTAGTGATTGGAGTAACTGGGATCTCTGGGCTGATTGCCCAGTTTGAATAGGGAGGCGGACTGTGTGATAGGGCACATGCTTTTAAATAGCAAGGGCTCATTGGCCCAACTTAATGTAGGGAGGCGGACTGTGTGATAGGGCACATGCTTTTAAATAGCAAGGGCTCATTGGCCCAACTTAATGTAGGGAGGCGGACTGTGTTTGGGCACATGCCCTTTACTAACAAGGGCTCATTGGCCCAATACAATCACCTCCGGCGGGCGCGCTGTGCGCAGCGCCGCCGGAGGGCATAGACCGAGGTTAGACGCGCGCGTGCGCGCGTGTGAGGACGCGCGCCGGGAGCGCGCCGCCCAGAGAGCGGCGCGGCCGCTCCCGACGCTGCAGGGCCGGAAGCCGCCTGAGCGCCGAGAGGAGTCGGCGGGGGAGCGAAGGCCAGGTAAGGAGGTGGCCGTGGCCGTGACACTACCCCCCCCTTCACGAGGGGCCTCTGGACCCTTATCAGGCTTATCCGGATTCTCACGGTGAAACCTATTAATAAGGGTTTTGGCATGGACATCCTTGGCCGGTACCCAACACCTTTCCTCTGGACCAAAACCCTTCCAATCTATTAAATACTGTAAAGAGTTGTGAAGCACCCGAGCGTCGAGTATTCTATTAATCTCATATTCAGGCTCATCTTCCACTATGATCGGGGAAGGAGACGACACCTGAATATTTTTGGCAGATTTTAACAAAGAAACATGAAAGTACGACGGAATTCTCATGGATGAAGGTAACTTGACCTTAAAGGTAACGTCGCTTAGTTTATCAATAATAGGAAACGGACCGATAAATTTAGGCCCTAGCTTAGACGAGGGTTGCCGAAGGGCAATATTTCTAGTAGAGACCCAGACCAAATCACCCACCTGAAATGGTGGTTCTAGCGACCTATGTCGGTCCGCAAAGATTTTATAAGTTCTAGAGGCTTTCTTTAAGTTAGTCTGTATCTCAGCCCACACTTTTGTCCTTTCTCGTAGCCATTCCTCCAAGGCCGGCAAGTTGGAGGAAGGACCAGAAAAAGATGATGCCTTAGGATTTCTACCGTAATTACAAAAGAAAGGCGAAAACCTAGTAGATTCGCTCGGCGCATTGTTAAAGGCGAATTCTGCAAATTCGATGAATTCCGCCCATTGTTCCTGGCGATCGGAGACGAAACAGCGTAGATATTGTTCTAAACATTGATTTACCCGTTCAGTCTGTCCGTTAGACTGAGGGTGATAGGCGGTAGAGAGCGACACTTTAATACCTAAACGATTGCAGAAAGCTTTCCAAAAACGGGATACAAACTGAACTCCTCGATCTGAAACAATATTCTGCGGTAGACCATGGAGGCGAAAAACATGTTTAATGAATAACTGTACTAAATCCGGTGCCGACGGAAGTTTAAACAATGGAATAAAGTGTGCCATTTTACTGAAGTGGTCCACCACCACCCAAATTACAGAATTTCCTTGTGATGGAGGAAGATCAACAATAAAATCCATGGATATGTGCGACCATGGTTCAGCGGGGATTTCTAAGGGAACTAATAATCCCGCAGGAGACCCATGAGTGGCCTTACTCCGAGTACATACCGGACATGCTTCGACAAAGGCGGAAGTATCGCGTCGGATGGTGGGCCACCAGACATGACGTTTGGCGATAGCCAAGGTCTTCCGAACGTCTAAGTGACCGGCAGACTTGGCATCATGTAGTTCCTGTAAAACGGCCAGACGCAAATGAGGTGGGACAAATAAACAATCAGAGGGTTTACCAGGAGGAGAATCAACCTGAAATGGCATTAACGAGCTAGACAAGTCAGGGAGAAGAGTAGCCACAACACAACCTAAAGGCAAAATCGATTCTGGAGGACCGCTCTGGTCCTTACTATCCCTGAAATTACGGGATAGGGCATCTGCTTTGGCATTCTTCTTCCCCGGCTTATAGGTGATAATAAAATTAAATCGAGAAAAGAAGAGTGCCCAGCGCGCCTGACGGGAGTTGAGTCTTTTGGCGGACTCTAAGTACTCTAGATTCTTGTGATCAGTATATACAGTGATAGGGTGTAGGGAACCTTCTAGCCAGTGACGCCATTCTTCAAAGGCCAGTTTAATACCCAATAGTTCCCTATTCCCAACATCATAATTGCGTTCAGCCGGTGAAAATTTCCGAGAGAAGAATGCACAAGGATGTAGTTTCTCAGGATTGCCTGCATACTGAGAAAGAACAGCTCCTACTCCCAGTTCCGAGGCGTCAACCTCCAATAGAAATGGAAGCCGGGTGTCGGGATGTATCAAAATGGGAGCGGAGGTGAAAGTCTCTTTTAACACTTGAAAGGCGTCTTTGGCTGAGGGAGGCCACTCCTCAACAAAAGCGCCCTTACGAGTGAGATCTGTTAAAGGACTCACTATGGACGAGAAACCCTTTATAAATTGCCTATAAAAATTCGCAAATCCTAAAAATCTCTGAAGCGCCTTTAGGGTTCTAGGTTGTTCCCACTCCAAAATAGCCGAAACCTTGGAAGGATCCATCACCAACCCCCGCTTGGAGATTATAAATCCTAGGAACGGGATTTCAGACACTTCAAAAACACATTTGGAGATTTTAGCATACAGACGATTTTCCCGCAATCTCTGCAACACCGCTTTGACATGTTGACGGTGCTCCACCAGGGAGCGGGAAAAAATCAGTATGTCATCCAAATAGACCACGAGAAACTGACCCAAAAAATCACGAAATATGTCATTGACAAAATCTTGAAACACTGCAGGAGCATTACATAACCCGAATGGCATCACTAAGTATTCATAATGCCCATCTTTTACATTGAAGGCCGTTTTCCATTCATCCCCCTGCCGTATGCGAATAAGGTTATATGCCCCTCGAAGGTCTAACTTGGAGAAGACCTGGGCCCCAGAGACCTGATTAAAAAGGTCATTGATTAATGGTAGGGGATACCTATTCTTTACAGTAACCTTATTTAACCCTCGATAGTCTATACAGGGGCGTAAGCCGCCGTCCTTCTTCTCGACGAAGAAGAATCCAGCACCGGCAGGGGAGGTGGAAGGACGGATAAAACCTTTCTGGAGGTTTTCGGAGATGTAATCTTTCATAGCCCGCTCTTCAGATCTAGTGAGATTATATAGTTTTCCCCTAGGGGGCATAGTACCTGGGAGTAACTCAATAGGACAGTCGTAGGCCCTATGGGGTGGAAGAATGTCAGCGGATTTTTCCGAGAATACGTCTGCCCAATCTGCATAGACTAGAGGTAACCCATCAAGGACAATAGGTGTGGTTCTAAGGGATATGGAGAAACAATGACTTTGACATGAAGGACTCCATTTCACCAGATCCCCAGACCTCCAATCTATCACTGGGTTATGGACCTTTAACCAGGGAAATCCTAAAACAATAGGGGATACGGAACTTTCAATAACCAGAAATTTTATTTCTTCGGAGTGGGCAGACCCTACGACTAATTTTACCCAAGGGGTCTTGTAGGAGACCAACCCCCCCTCAATGGGCTTATTGTTAACCGCCAGGACCCGAAGGGGATTTTCTAATGGAATAAACGGAATCCCAAGAGTGATGGCTAGGGATCTATCTAGGAAATTGCCAGCCGCTCCACTATCAATGAAGGCGGAGGCAATAGTCCGGGAAGGACCCCAAGAGAGTGTAACGGGTAGGAGTACCCGATTATCAGGAGGGAACGATACCTGACCGCCTAGAAGAAGTCCCTCTGCAGGATCTAGGCGTTGAAGTTTCCCGCCACCGGAGCCTTGTTCGGGCAGGTCTTGGCAAAATGACCCGGATTACCACAATAGAGGCAGAGGCCTTGGGATCTGCGCCGAACTTTCTCCGCCTGAGAGAGATGGGTAACACCAAGCTGCATTGGTTCCTCAGGTGACAAGGAAGGAGAGGAAGCGGCTGCCCCCTTGAAACTTGGTTCTTGACGTGAGGAACCCCAAGGTTGGTCCTTGCCTCTTTCCTGGCGTCTCTCGCGGAGACGTCGATCCACCCTGATAGCCAGCTGCATATATTCGTCTAGGCTTTTTGGCAAAGGATAATTCACCAAGGTGTCCTTGATGTTGTCAGAGAGTCCAATCCTAAATTGGCTACATAAAGCCGGATCATTCCACTTCGAATCTATAGCCCATCGCCGAAATTCTGCGCAATATTCTTCAGCAGAACGTTTAGCCTGTCTCAGGTTCCGTAATTTGGAATCCGCTGTCGCAGCCCGATCTGGGTCAGCATAGAGTAGTTCCATGGCCGAGAAAAAAGAAGAGACCGACTGCAAGGCTTCGTCAGTCGGAGCTAAACCAAACGCCCAGGTCTGTGGGTCGCCCTGGAGAAGTGAAATGACCAGGCCAACGCGTTGCGCTTCGGATCCAGACGCGTGGGGTCGAAGGCGGAAGTAGAGCTGACAAGAATTTTTGAAGTTAGAAAACTTCGCCCGATCCCCCAAAAATTTTTCTGGGAGAGGAATCTTGGGCTCGATGGCCGGACTAGGATCCACGGGCGCAGGCATCTGACGACTCTCTTGAGTGGCCACTCGTTGGGCCAGCTGGTTGATGGCAGTGGCCATAGCTTGAACCTGTTGTATCAGTTCTTCCATCTAGAAGGTATTTCTTCTTATAGGGCCCGTTATAATGTCAGGTCCCGGAGACACCCACCTTCCAATAAATCAGCAACCCCCAATCTCCGCTGCTTTCTTCACCTATAGTAAGCCCCCGTTTGCCGGGACGCTAGACACGCCTCACCGGACACGGTTGCCCCCAGGTCTTATTAGCACAAAGGATGCTGATTTATGCAGGGGAAGGCAGATGAATCCAGGGACTAGACTGAGTAGCGATACACGGACAGGGGTCATACACGGGTGGTCAATCCGAGGAGGCACGGTACAGAAGGGTTAGACAGAAGAATGGTCAGGGGCAAGCCAAGGGTCACAACGGGAGGTCAGAAGTTCGCGGTACAAAGGAGCAGGCAGAATCGTAGTCGAAGGGCAAGCAAGGTCGGTCCAGGCGGCAATCAGGGATGGTCAAAACAAGGCAAGAATCACAAGGAGAAGAGCTATCCAAATCACACCCAGTAGCACGCTATAACGGGCAACGATTAACTGCAGGGTGTATACCTATATAGGATGGGGGCTGACTGGATTGGCTGAGGGGAGGAGTGTAGTGATTGGAGTAACTGGGATCTCTGGGCTGATTGCCCAGTTTGAATAGGGAGGCGGACTGTGTGATAGGGCACATGCTTTTAAATAGCAAGGGCTCATTGGCCCAACTTAATGTAGGGAGGCGGACTGTGTGATAGGGCACATGCTTTTAAATAGCAAGGGCTCATTGGCCCAACTTAATGTAGGGAGGCGGACTGTGTTTGGGCACATGCCCTTTACTAACAAGGGCTCATTGGCCCAATACAATCACCTCCGGCGGGCGCGCTGTGCGCAGCGCCGCCAGAGGGCATAGACCGAGGTTAGACGCGCGCGTGCGCGCGTGTGAGGACGCGGCCGCTCCCGACGCTGCAGGGCCGGAAGCCGCCTGAGCGGCTGCTCGTGACAGCCAAGCGGTGGGCGGGCAGGAGCGACGCCGACCCGCCGCCGGCTGCAACGGACGTGCAGCCCGCCGAGAGGAGTCGGCGGGGGAGCGAAGGCCAGGTAAGGAGGTGGCCGTGGCCGTGAAACCTCTCTTCTAGCTTTAGTGAATGCGGCTGGTCGCTGGACGGGATGGGGGCGGTAGTGTCATTCACAGCCGCTTTCAGCAGCATTGATTGGGCTAGTGGCACCATTTCCAGGGGTGTGTGTCTGCCTCCTCACCTCACACCCACAGTTGACTATCATTAGCGGTGATGCGGATTGGTGTGTGTGGCAGGGGCAGGATGGGCCCCCATTCTGACCAGCTGCGCGTGATCGTCTCTGGGGTGTGGGGGAGGCAACACCATCATTTATTGGCTGGCAGGTCTGTAGGTTGGTGTTCCTCATTATTTTGTTATGTTGGGATAAACAATATTAAGATTTATAATTTAAAATTATCCTTCTTTATTAATTTAGCACTTGTACTTTAGATTCACAAACTCATAGGTGTAGTTAACACTCCCTGGCAGGTTCCATGATACAGTGGTTAATTTTTGGTACTCAATTTCAGATTGGGTTTACCTTTCATCAGCCCAGCATACTGAGCCATTGCATTTTATGTATGATTGTATAGTAGATTTACACTCAGCAATTGGTGTGACACCCCAGTGTTTTTAACTGTTTTGTCTGTGTGATGTATATACTTTTTGAGCAATAAAGCTGATTTATATTTTTCTACATTAGGCTTGTGCAGCTACTGTTTGGGTAAATAGGACTTTAGGCTCGATTCAGAGAGGCAAAAAAAAACTTCAGTTTTAGTGCCGATCTGTTTTTTTTTTTAAATGTTTCCGCTTTCGTATGAGTGTGCGAGCGATTCTATGCATGCATTGCAATCCTTCTGTAAAGTTTCTGTCCATTCGTACGGCAGGTTACGAATACGAGTATGTAATTTTCCAGCGTGACTTTTCCGTTTCATTTTCACATGTTACAACGTAGGCTTTCGTTTTTGCCCTTTTCCCATCGTATCTTCCCACGAATCCTTTACGTTTCCCGATAGATTCTGTTTCCCTTTTTCCAAAAATAATCGTCCAGACGGAAATCCTTATGATCTTGCACCTGCGCACTACAAACTTAACTCATTAAAGTACTCGCCTTCATATTTGCCACCCTCACTTCTACTACAATGTTAAGCTAAATCACTTAGCACTATCCTCCATCTTCCCTTTTGGACCCTTAAAGCTCACCCAAACCACTTAGCACTATCCTCCATCTTCCCTTTTGGACCCTTAAAGCTCACACAAACCACTTTGCGGTTCGGTTCTTCTTCCATTTTAGCCCCCTAAACTTACCCAAATCACTTCTTGGTCATGTGAATATTCATTTTTAAATATTTCTGGGCCCATTAGTTTTGTGTTAATGTATTTTGTAAATGAAATGACACTGTAACATTTTTTTTGATTCCATCATAAAATATAAAATTTGTAAAAATTTTGAAAATTTCAAATTTTTACAACTATAAAAAACAAAATACATAGCAATGGCAGGCCACATAACATTATTCTTCATCTGTGGTCCCCAACAAGTTGCGCAGCTCCTGCATCTCGCCCACCAACTGAAGGACCCTGACACTCAGTTGTGCCACTCTGGCACGTGTGGTCCCTGTTAAAAAACGTAAATTAAAATATTGGTATAACCTTGTGTGATATGTGTGTGATAAGAATGATGTCTGGATGACATTTTTAGACATCTTTTTTGATAGGAATATGTGGTGAATGAGAATCATAGGCCTAAAAAACCTGAGAACCATATCCTTTGGATGAACTGCAAACATAAGCAGTTTGCAAAACATGTTTTTCTCAAAATAAATAGCTTGCAAAACATGTTTTTCCCAACCTGTTGTCCACCAAAAGGACAAATGACACATGTTGATCATGCATTGTGCACGAGGGATGGAGTGGTATCCCATTGGGTGAGGGGAGGAGGTTAAGGTTGGGAGAGAGCCGAGCTTCGGAGATTCAGCAATAGCGTGATGAATAGAACCGGTGATTCCTCCAAGTCGATCTCTCGCTCTCCCGATCTAATGGAGTGATGCTACAAAAACCGATAAGGTATATTTTGATGCTTAAACTCTATGATTCATAAGTAAAGTTTTGCTATAACGATTTTATTAAGATTATATTTTTTAATAAATTTTAATAATTTAATAAACTATTTAAAGGATTTTAAGTGTTGTGTCTAATCAGCCTCATTTGTACGTTAGTGAGGCATTGTTAGTTATTTTTGAGAGATAGCAACACACCTTGTTGGGGTCATACTGCAGTGCCCCCCCCCCCCCCGTATGGTCCAAACACCTAAATCTGGACTTCAAAAGCCCTCGCCACCACGGCCCGGGTTTTGCATAGTGCCCGATTAGAGAACCCCTGGCCGGCATTCTGCAGGCAAAGAACGGGCATCAGGAGCAAGGGCAAGAGTGGATATCCAGAATCCCCTGAAAGAATTTAAAAATACTAACATAAAATACACATTCTAAGCTACAATATTGTTTAACATGTCATCAAGGGCTAAAAACAGCCATAGGTTAAGACATGAGTCATCAACTATATTCATTGCCATACAGTGAAAATGGATTGATGGAATGTGAGCAAACTTACCCAGGAGCCATCCACCAGATAATTCTCCTGACTCAAACTGACTAAATAAGCCGGAGCTCTGCAATATATAAGCATCATGGGACGACCCTGGATACCCTGCAAGAACACTGAGGAATCGCATAGCTGGACCAAAGACTGCTTGTATGTTGTGCGAGTGGCACATCTTGCGGTTCCTGCAACCAAATATAAAATAATTACACAAAGCAAAGGTAAGCGACTAAAACAATAACTCCTACAACAAATTAAGATTCAAGTTCAACAATCCAAATATAATTCACAAAGGACATAAGTCTAAAAAAAATAGCAATTATATGGATGTGTGGGAAAATAAATGTTTACATGCTAAGGACTAATTAAGGTCAGCATTAAAATGCATCTATAAGGCATACATGAAATGTATTGATTCAGGTATGCATTGCTAGACAATTTATGGCCTCGGCCATGCTGATACATGCAATGCCTTGGTGCTAAAGGCGCGCAGACTCCTCCACATATCCGCAAAACATGTTCAACAATAGCAATCCGAGGCCTCAAAGGTCCCGTAAGTGGATCGGAAATGAAACGGATTTATAGGGTGGTGGTCCATGGGAAATCAGCTCTCTGAATCAGACGCAAGCCCATCCCAACAACGTAAGTTATCTGAGCGAACGAAAAATATCAGATTTTGTTTGGAAAATGATCCGAACTAATGGAAATGTTCCGATTTGCTTCCGTTCATCGAAAGCGCATATACACATTTTCCCGAACATTCGTACGAATGAAAAATGAACGAAAAAAAGCAAAAAAAAGACTAACATCCACCCAAACTTTCACAGACAGCTACGGAAGTCCGGATGAATGTGTCTTTGAATCGAGGCTTTTGTCCTATAAGTGTTATTTGTTGTAAAAAAAAGGGGGGGAAGGGTGTCTTACAAATATGTTGTTGGCATCCTTAGGAGATGCTTGGTTTGTTTTAATTTGTGTTATTATTTTTGTGTGTTGTTAAATTTCTTTTATGGTCTGTCTCCCTGAAAGCTTACAATGCAAGGGGGGGGGGGAAGGTTAGTCTAGTAGGATTTTATTTTTTAATTATTTTTAGTTCTAGCATTTATATAAACATAGTGGAAAAGAAAAAAAGTGCACATATGCATAAGAAAAATTATAGATGGTTTGTGGGGCAGATTTGGAGGTATCCACTAAATTATTGACATTACAAAGGAAATTACAGATAGCAGCAGACATCAAAGGTGCTGTTAGTGCCAAAAAGAACCACTGTACTATTCCCTGTGCTCTCCCCCCCCTTGGTCCTTAGGGGAGCCCATGACTACCAGTGGGGACAATGAAAACCTATATATGTCTTACTCTGTAAAGCTGACCTGGTTTTCTAATTCATTGCATGTCTTTGTTGTTGTCATGGTAAAAGCCTTACAGCATTTTTATTTATTAAAATTTTATTTATATCAAGAGCGCTGATAAAAGATCCATTTAAATCCCCAGTGAAAAAGTGCGTGTCAATTTATATTTGTCATTTTTATATTTTAGCTACATGTGTTTGTACCTTATTTACGATAAGAAATAAAAACAGCTGTTTTACCTAAGTATATCATTGTTATTGAAATAATTACTTGCTTTTACTTTCATATTTGTTTATAAAAAAAAGAATGCCTGCAATACCCGTTCTCCCTTTCCCCGGCATTCATTCTGATTGGGCATCTAAAAAAACACATTCACTGGACAGCTTCCCGATCCACTGCCGGGAGCAGTGCAGGACAGGTCTGCTTCCCATCGGGCATGACTGACTGCTTAGACAGCCAATCAGTGCTGTGATGGTTGCTATTAATCCAGGTCATGGTATATCTATAGGAACAATTCAAAGCAACTGGATGTATTTGTAAGACTTTTCACTAGTCATTTGAGTGGCTTTCTGAATCGAGAAAGTCAGTTGGATGAATAATGAAGGAACACCATGAGCCATCAGCTAATATGCTGGCACAGGTCCCTAACTGGTCCCTAACGGCAGCAATGAATTGATTGCTTAAGCAACTCACTAAGGCACATCAGCAATTCAGAGCACCTCTCGCTGCTATGGGGGACTACAGACACAAGTTTCTTCCCCTCACCCTCAGAGCGGCAGACCATATTGTGAATGGTAAATATATTCTCACCACAGGCTCAATAGCATGCTATTATGTTCACGGTTAGATTGAGTGTACTAGAGGTACCTGTGCCATTATATTCTTTATTGGCCCACTTAAACCAGACCTTAAGCATCATTTAATGAAAAGCTGTTAAAAAAACTATTCCCCAGCATCTAAACTTAATATATTTTACGTCTTTAGTCCCTTTTTAATCTTTCCCCCACTGGGCTGCGACTCTGTTGAGGACTCAAAGATATGGGTGCCGCCATCTTGCCTCAGAAGTATCACATACTGAGGAGAGGGGTGAAAACAGCAGGAGTGCGTGTTATAGCTGTGCAGACAGAGCAGAGCTGGGGTCAGGAAAAGGACAGCAATCTTCCTGTCTGCAGGCAGCCTGAGACTACGTGTGCTGCCATCTTTAGTACTACTAGGGATTAACAATACAATTTCTTGTTATGTTTCTTACTCTTATACCCCACATTGTTATTTTCTTTACGTGCTGTGCTGTGTAGGTTTAACACCTGCCTAAATCTGGTTTAAAAAGAAAATAAAATTGCTGTGTAAAAACAGGTATCAGAAAGTAATTGAATCTCACCTTCATTACATACATGAAGGTTTTTCGGCTAAACTTTTTGCAAATACACCTATTTTTGCATAAGCACATCGTACAAAAAATGCTTTTTTATACTCACTGTATTAAACAATGTTTTTACTGTAAAAACAGGTGTAAGTAGAATACTGTTTTTTCTTATTGAGGGAGGGCCTTAATGTCATTGAACAACAGATCTCCATTAAAGAGGTTTTAGATTCTCTTTCAAATGCTAACAAATGTTTCAAGTGTTATACAAGTATAAGTATTTATTTCAAAGTGCATAAGTAATAATGTATTTATACTTTATAAAACTGAAATAAGCTTAAGAAATGCCAACAAGAAATACAAAATATTTATTACATAGGAGCGTCACTGCTTATATATATATATTTAAAATACATGCTGTTGCCATGACAGTGGTCCAAAGCTGAAAATGCAGAAAATAGTGTATCCCTCATCCCTGTAATGTTGCTCCAGTTGCAAGAATAATGGGAAATTATCTTGTTACAAAATGTTTTTTGAGAACTGAAAAGCCAGCTGCTTAAGTTCCTTGCATATGAAATGATTGAGACATGCCTGTCGGTGGCTTCTCGCCTTAATATGAGACATACAATGCTGCAAGGTATCTGAATAAATAACCATATAGAGCAGTACCATTTTAAAACCCAGATAGATAGAAAGGTTCTACCTAATAGACACATCAAGATGTTCTACAGGCATAATTCAATTAACAAGAAGAATTTTGTGAAATGATATAACCAGCCCATCAATACATACATATTTATTCTTTACAGTATCTCTGTCACTAAATCTTCCCCTCTTTGGACCCAAGCAGGTTTGTCTGTTAATATAAAGGCATAATCATTTCTGTCTGGTAAGTAAAGAATTGTAGAACCTACCATTGCCATTCAGCAGCTAGAGAATCAACAGTGGGGCTAGGACTATAGAAAGTAGTGGGTAGCTCCCTGTTAGTCCTGGGTAATATATGCAGTAGGGCGGCGTAACAGAGGTTATATTAATAGGGCCTCCCAGCCTAGATTAGTAATAGTCTGGCAGGAGACAAAGCAAGCGCGTGTATGAAGGAAGCACATAGAGTCTCAGTAAACTTCAGAGAGGAAACACCCAAGAATCAGGGAAAGCCTTCAGGACTATGGGAGTCATGCTATGTTTGGTGAAGCCAATGTGACTTCCGGCATTGTGGTGTGGATTGCAACCTGAATCTCGGTGAGATTTTTAGCGATAAAAAAATGATTGTCCTACATCTTCCCCCAAAAGCCACCTGTACATGTGATGGCACATTTTTCAGTTTAGGTACATTATTTTTCCAGTGATGTAAGGATATATTTTTAAATTTGGAAATAACAGCACACTATGGACTATGCTAAATATTTAACAATATTTTTTAACATTTTTTTCTGCATAGCCCATAGGGCTCTGTTGTTTCCAAACTTAAAAACAAATACACTTGCCTCATTGGAAAAGGGATGTGCCTAACCTGTAAAATGCCCCATCACAGGTACAGGTCATTTTGGAGAAAAACCCCGCAAAAAAGCTTACGCGATGCAGGTTGCAATCCACACCCAAAAGTCACAATGGCTTCACCAAATATTTAGCATGCCCCCCATTGAATAGAGAAGGCAGGCGTAATCTCACATGGAACGGGGAGGCCGATTCATTAATAGCGCCAGGTAGCGACAGATGAGCGCCAGTAGCGTGATTTTCACAGCGCCAGCTAGTATTCGCTGTGCTTGGCCGGGGTTTGCTTGTTGACAGCGACTCAGTCGGTGTGCGGTAATGTTGAATACGGGGTTAGGGGTCGCTGTTTCACAGGTTCCGCGTTGTATGGGTGCGCCTGACAGCGAATGGCCAGAGCGAACGGCTTGCTGCAGATTCACTAAAAAATCACGCTCAAAAATTTCTCCCGCTGTGAATTCCTTGTTTAAACCCCAGAGCGCTGGCGGCAATGTGTGTAAAGTAGTTTTTAACCCCCAAACAACCTTTTTTTTTATATGTAAAAATTATACAAATTTTTCTAAACATTTTGTAATATGAATACATGAATATCAGACCTGTAATATCAATTCTGCACAATATTTTGTTTTGTTTTTTTTTACTTTAATAAAATTCCTAACATTGCAGAAGTGGTCACAGAATTTTTGACATGAAAAAAATAAAAAAAAACAGTAATAGCAATTAATTATGATTATTTAAAGATTGCTCCATTGAAATGCATTGGACCACACCAGGGAGCGCCAGGTCATACCTGTCGCTGTGATGGGATTAGCAGCGGCGCTGTTCGTTGCAGTCGGCTACATGATGAATCCCGCGCTAGCTGACGCTCTCGCCGGCGCTAGCCTCATTTAGCGTGATAAATGCGTCATTGTGACCGCCGCCGGGCGTACTTGATTCGGTAGCCGCCGATAGCTGGCGGTACCTGGCGCTCGTCAGACACTACCTGGCGCTAGCCCTTGATAAATAAGGCCGTAAGGACAGCTCATACAGGACAACCACTTGAAAGTTAGACAACTCCCCCTCCCCCAGTGAACACAGCTGAACTTTGTGTTAAACCTGTGTGACAAACACCATGCTTTGTAAAGATTTTTGGTGAAAGTATTACTGTGACTGAAAGTACAATTTGTTGCATCTCCTGTAATTTGCACCTACAACAAAATGGTTGTCTTGGAAAGGGTGTATGACCTTTATCCAGAGCAGACTTAAATAAGTCAGAACCTTAAAAGGAACGGTCTAATGATCTTTTCCCTTGGCGCGCTTATTAAGTGAATATAACAAGCCACAGTGGTCATGCAGCTGAATCTGGACTCACAGCAGATCATGTCCATGACTCATAAAACAGCATCATGTTATGTTCCTCCCAGTCAGGAACTAGAAATTAAAGTGAAAAAAGCTGCTTATCAGGTATTTGCATATAATCAGAAATTTTGAGATGCTTTGAAATGGTTCCTTTTACACTGTTCCCAAGGTGGATAAAGTAGGAGGAAGTTAGTTTGTTCCTGGACAGGGTCTTGTATGTACTCTATGAGCTGTTTTTTCTAGGATTTAAACAATAATGATGACTCAACATATAGACAACATTCTTCAGTTTCTGCTTTTTATTTTTATAACGAGGCACCATAGCCACCACCTCGATTTTTAAGTATATAGGCTGAATTTAGAGAAGAATGTCATCACTGGCAGGATTAGGCTTGTAAAATAATAACATTATTTTTCAAATATTACATTTCCAATGATTTAAGTGATCTGAGCAGAACACACATGAAAATCGAAGGTTTAAACTTACTAAATAAGTGACTTATGTGTGCTTTAAGCATGGTCAGCTGTTCCCTTACTAAAATACATTATCACCCACAGAGCAATTATGGTGTTAGAGCTCTCTTTTGAGTTCTTAGCATGGAGCCAATTTCCTTACTTCTATCTCACGTATGTTCCATAAATGCGGCCATTTCCTTATGTGCACTTAAAAAAGCAATGGAAGAAATTCCCTGTAGAGATCCTAATAATGTGATAAACAAAATGAATTCAGCTTTTGAAAAAATCAATACTCAAAGTAATTATGCTATTACACTTCTGGCTTTTTTTTCAGTGATGACGGCACACACAAAGCAAGGCACCCCAATAATTAGGGTTATCTGCTAGAACTAAAATTAGTCATTTGTCTCCAGTGTAAAAATAGCACCTCTGCCTACAAAAAAACATAAGGGCAGTTATCGCTTCTTAAACCGGACCAACAGCCTTGCTTATTTGGAAAATAAATCTCCCGAAACTCACTTGCCCCCTCTGCAAGCATGCACACTGATTACATTTACATTTGTTCTTGCATCCACTTGAAGCTAAAACGCTGCCTCACAGATTTTCTCATAGTAGCGGCCCTATTGGAGCTTCCTTTTCCAGCATCTCGGCCATGGTGCTCCCTGAATTCAACTGAAATAACTGATGATGCACAGTAACAGATGCACTTCCTGTTTTCAGGCAGCCTGAAGCTCCAGGAGTCGCCATTTTGTTTGCAGAATTGACCACATCAGGAGTTAGAAAAAGATTAATTAATATTTAAGTGCAGCAATCTGAATTGCACTGAGGGGAAATGCATATGAACGCAGTTTGTTGTAAGGGTGTTGGTCCACTTTATTCAAGCACATGGCAAAACTACTGTTGATTGGGCTTCTGATCCTGCATTCAACATCCAGTCTTTCTGTTGCAAAGCTTTCTTGTTCTTTCATAACGTACTGATGGCTTGATTTTGTCCAGTCTTCATCTACCATTTATTTGCTACATTACACAAAATAAGAATATCTCATTTCAGTAAAATAAAAGCAGAACTGTAAGGTTTTTTTTTTGTACAGAGGAGAGTCTTTTCCATCCCACACATCACATTGTACTGTAAGCTATCTACATTCCATCAGTAGGTTCATGGCTTATTTAGAAATTATCACAGCTGGTTATAATAGAAGCAATTAATGTAAATGAATTGCTCCTTGTCTGTAAGACTGGGCCTCTTAGCAGAGAGCTGGCAGGCTTTTTAGAATGACTCATCATGTTTGTTATAGTCCCAGAAGGAGGGAGAGATAGGCCATCCCAATGTTTTAAGCTCCAATCCCAATATATGGCTCTGTGAGCTCTGTCCACTCTGTAACAATAAATATGGAAGGGCAAGGATACAATGCATAAAAAATATAATCCACAATGAAGAAACCCAAGTTATCTCCAATCAGATGATACATGCTATCAGCATTAACTGATGATACATGTGATATAAGAGGGGGAGATGCATGGTCGGAGTGGGGTAAAAAATAGCAGGCAGTCAAATGATTGTTGTATGACCTGTACCACATACCACCCACAGAAGGCAAAATCCACAGCCCCACTGCTCACCTCTTTTGGGAACTCTCCCCCTGGCTTCTGGATTGACTCACTGGCTGCCAGCAGTCACATGGACCCACAATGTAGCATGGGATTAAGAGTAAGAGGTGAGTTATGGCTACAAAGAATGCGTTTCTCCTGCAGGTATGAAATGCCACCAATTAATTCATTTCTAAGTGTTCCATTCTGATATAGAGAGGAACAATCACTGGAAATGTCTCTACCCAAATTGGGATGTCTTGTTGTGTGAAACCCCCAGTCTGTTGGGTCTTTTTCCACAATCCCACTGTGCGTGTGCAGGCTTTCCTCCAATCAGCTTTCTATGCAGCTCCTACGTACGAGCCACTTGATAAAGCTAAATGAGGCTTAATCTCTGGCCTAGCACCTCTAGCTGCTGCAGTCACACACAGCAGGTAGAGGAATGTCTGCAGCAGAAGTGTGGGATCATGCCAACGATGCATGGAAGTTTGACAATGCAGGGCCCCCAGGGTCTTTTACACAATGAATGTTCAATAGAAGGATATTTCTCAGATATCAGTTGCATAACCTGCAAAGGCTGCAAATGCAGTTGAATAAACTGCAAAGGCTGAGGGTATTGTTTTCAACTCTTTATAACCTGTATAACAAACCCATCAGACTTGTAATTAAAACCTAGCAATATTAAATGAAACCACCAGCTCATGAAGTATCCCACAGTATGTGTTTTGAGATTAGAAAATGATTTTATGATACAGTGTCATGAGATTATGCTATGTATGCTATGGGTATTTACATTTAGCCAGCCAGTTTGTGAACTGCAGCTTGCCCTGGGTTCTGCTAGCATGTCTTAATATTACGTTGAATTAATATCATGAGAAAGTCTGAGGAAATGTAAGAGTGGAGAGTGTAGAACACTTGTCTTGAGTAGAGTTAATACTAAACATGCAGAAGATCTCTGTGCCGCATGCAATGCGGCTCAGCAACTGGAGCAGACAGCATTCTTTATATAATAAACAGGCATAGCTACACGAGTAAAGGTAGAAGCTCCTGAGTTAAAGGACGAAGGAATTTAACTTGATAAGTAAATTGTGAACTCCCCAAAATCATAAAACAAATGGGTAAAATCATCAACAAGCCAGGCAGAGGGAAGACCAGCATGAGCTTGCCAAGCTAGGCTTTCATTTGAAAGTCAGGTTAGTTCACTTATTACACACCATTGTCATTTCATGGAACTAGAAAATTGGATAAGGAAAGGAAAGTAAACACTAAAATTGAAGCATTCTCTGGTAAAATGAAAAATAATCCCAAGTGATTGTTTTTAAAGCCAACTCGGGACAAAAGATGAAACACCAGTTTGGTCACAGCATACGGGAAGCAAAGCTAAATCTCTCCACTGGGATCACAGACAGCCTAAGACATTAAACTATCTAACATTTTCCCACTCCTTCCAAAACTAAGAAAATGTTCCTTGAGTTGGAGTAAAGAGTCTAAATAGACCAGGGTTTCTCTAACTGTGGCAGTACAGGGACAATTTGAATGCCCAGCTATACTCTGCTGCCCAGGAAGCCTGATTGAGTCTGGGTGACCAACACTTACCTCTTCTGTGTGCCCCCCAATAGCTACCAGCAGCCTATCAATGACTTTCACATAACGGTGCATCTGCTGCAATTAGGAACATGATTGGCTTATATTTTAAGGATGAGTAGCAAGTGCATGGTATGGACTTCCAGGGGGAGATCACAGTGTGCAAAAGGGCATTCGCATTGGGATCCAGGGTTAGAGGAAGTTAGTCTCTATATTGCCAGGTAATGGCAAACTACTACCTAAGAATAACATTTTGTGCTCCCTTCCTTCTACTGCACCACAAGTTAAGGAGACAGGTCCCCACATGAGCCAGAGTTTGGCACAAAGAATATCGGTCTTTAAGAATGCAGATTTTCCTGGACTGAGCTACAATGCTGACAACTGGCAGCATGAGCACAATACATCCCAGGTCAGCTAGGGTAGAATCACTAATTTACTGACCCAGATGAGTATTTTTGCCCTTTTTCCATGCAGAGGGGAGGAAGTTCATTCTTAGCTAATGTAAATTATAAGAGTTACTCCCCACCCTGTTAGACACTCCTGGCGGACATGGCAGCAAAGCTGCACAATACTAGCCATTCTCGTACTCTGTTTGATATCTGTGTTGGCCAGAGCAGCTGCTGCCAGGGGTACCAAGGGAATAAGCTTACTGCCAGAACCAGGTTAGTTATTCTTTTTAACTCCATACACTAGTGGTTCCCAACCTGCTTGGGAAGCAAGGAAACCAAATGCAGTGGAAGCTGCAGAGACAGGTAACCGGTAAGACATCGCTGTCTGTCTGTCTTATTGAGGCTGTGGGATTTTTTTGTTGGGGGAGGCGGTATTCTACAGGGAAGGGGGTTAGCATACACTCTGCATAATATATTTTGGAGGCTGGGGGGTCTGCATGTACTCTGCTCATTAATTTCTGGGGATAACGGGAAATCGTTGCACACACTATAAAATACAATTATGTATGTTCTATGCACAGTGGATGTAAATATGAATTACAATCACCAATCGCTATGCCTTGAGGCTCAAGGCCATCTTACAATGCCTACAAAGGTGGCTCCAAGGTAAGAAAGGTTGGGAACCTCTGTCCTACAGTAACTGTGCTCCTGGGAAGGGGGCCAGGGGAGAAACATGTGTTCTCTAAATTAAAACAAAAGGGTTTTGCTCAGTCACTGGATTTGTGACTGAACTCCATTCACTGGTGTTCTGTTGGGCCAGGTCCCACCCCCCATTAGTCCCAGGGACATCGCCACCCTCTCTCCATTCAATACAACGGAGTGGGGCATGTCAGGCCTTGGCACACTCTCTCCATTGCAATGAATGGAGAGGGCGTGGCAGTGCTCTTTGATGATGGGTCACATACCCGACCACATGTATTGCCCTGGACAGTGCAGGATATGGCAGATGCAGCAAGGGTTCAGTTCCAGATTGAGTCACTGATCACCGGACCGGACTAGCATTAATCAGCTGCGTGGGATAAAAGAACCTTTTTTTTTTTTTTTTATTTAACTGCTGAATCACTTTAACTTAGGGTCTCTTAAAAACATAGATCTGTCAGTAGGATGCTTCAGAACGGCAGCTGGAGGCTTCGGGGTTTGCAGAAGCAGGTAGGCCCCTATTAGAATCAAAAGGCTGCTGTGTCTTTTCCCCCCGAAAAAGTCTGGATATATAAATTTACTGGCAGGTGGGGCTCCATTTGAATAAAATTAATGTGCATTAGGGGTTGCAGGAGGAGCAACAATGATGCCCTGATCTTCTGGGCCCAGCACCACGTGCAATCCCTCAAAGTACAGCCTAAAAAGCTTCAGGAAAGAAGCAGTACTGCCTTGGACATGCTAACTTTTTATATAGCTCACAAATAAAGGATACCTGTATAAATGCCACGTTTTATTGTGTATCTTTATATTTATAAAGGGCAACTTACAGAAATGTTTTATGGATAATACAGTGTAAGTGCTTTATATCTGTCATTTAACACAAAGGTCCAACAATATGCTCCACTGGGTCACTGAGTCACCTCTCCTAACTCAGGAGTGTAAAGGGAGGCATTGTACTTGTCAGGATAATTTACTTGTCAAGGAAGGCACTGCGGCACGGTGTCAAATGCTCTTGTAAGACACGGCTCCTTCATTATCACTGTAGATGTACGGCTAGACATTGCTAAGACCAAATCTAAAATACTAAGCACAAGGAGCTTTGCTGAGCACCAGAGGGAGGATTAATCTTAAGGTTGTCTCGAGCCTTGACCTTGCTCATACCAATCACTGGTTAGAGAGATGTGACCAGTTTCCCTGGATAAAGAAGTCTTACAATGCATCCCTCTATAAAATGATATTGACTGGCAAAGTTTGCAGCAACAACATCAGGCTTGTAAATACATTGTTTATTCCAGCTTCATAATGCTTATGCGTGCCAAGGCATGCTACGAATAGAAAACATGCAACAAGCAAATCATTTCTATTCATAACTAGCAAATGTAGGACACCTTGGACAAAACAAAATTTCAGTGATGCAATGAAATCTGTTTTGCCATTAATACATGGAAATTCACTTTTGAAAAATCAACGATAGAAGGGCTGTCTGCCATCTAGTGTCTGTTAGGTGGTAATGCAAACAATGAATGTGTCTGCAAACTGGTATCACAAATCTGAAATAAAACTGTATGGGATGATGAGCCCTCAGAGGTAGGTTGGGATCAACCTCTCTAGGGAAAACATGGCAGCCCTGGATCCACGAGTGTAGACACAGAATAGATATGATTCTAATTCAATCTGACTACTTGCTGACAGTTTCATCTCTCTATCTTTATTGGCATAGAGGCATAAATATGGCATGTGCTGCCTGTACTTGAGCACCCAGAACTAAAGCAAGGCTTTTCTAAAGATATCCGCCCCCCCTTTCATCCTCTTACCACATATGTGCATGCATAAAGTGTTTTGAACAGAGTGCCGACATAGGGTGCGGAAAGGGGTTGCATGTGATAATAATAGGTAAAAGTGGCAACCTGTCCACCATTTTGTCTGGATCTCATAAGCCATTTTGTGCTTCAAGAATGAACACTGTATTACAACTGGCAGACATTTTGGGACTATTGTGCTATGGCATAGCAAAACATTGGAGGGATAGACATTGGAGGGGGGCAAGCATGCTGCTGGGGGTAACTAAGAAAGAATCCAAATGGATTTTTGAGCTAGACGCCCTCTCCCTTATAGGTTTGCCGTTGACTTTGACTTTAAAGTTATACTAAAGGCGAGCCCGATTTTTGTCCAATTGTTTCAGGCTACACGTTGCACTGCCCTAAACTACAATTCATTTTCAAAAAGACCCTGGAGTTCCTAAGTTATCTTTAAAAGTATTACAGCATTGGAGATTCATAGAAAAAAATGAAGAGAAACAGTGGGTGTGGCAACAGCGATGTGATGTAAGCGCACTGTAATGAGTGTGAGAGGAGAGAGAAGGGAGGGTTTTCAGAGCTGCAGAGAGAAGCAGCCAATCAGGACATCTGGGGAAGGAGTGAGGGTTGATTCTGTTCTTGGTCCCCTGAAGGTTGATTGATGGACCAGGTCAGCGGGGTGGCGAATGAAAGCTGAATGGGGAGGTGATTTTCCTCACTAAGGAGACAGATGAGGAAGCAGAGCGCTGGAACCACTTAATGAAAGATAAGCTACTGTTATTTATTTTTTAACTTTTGACTTGCCAAACACTTGAACTGTTTTATAGATACTCCTTATATGTAGAGATCTGATATTATTAGTCAGAGTTTTTAACATACCTTTTAATGTTTAGCCTGGAATTCTCATACTTTTTATATTTTTATACATTTTTGTTTGTTTACCTGTACTTAGGCTGGGAGAACAATACCCAAGCCATCCTTGAGAAGGGTCAAAAGAAGCTAATCTTTCTTCATCAGCTGAGGAAATGGGCAGGCCGATTCATTAATAGCGGCAGGTAGCGACAGATGAGCGCCAGTAGCGTTATTTTCACAGCGCCCGCTAGTATTCGCTGTGCTTGGCCGTTGTTCGGCTGTTGACAGCAACTCAGTCGGTGTGCGGTAATGTTGAATACGGGGTTAGGAGTCGCTGTTTGACAGGTTCCGCGCTGTATGGGAGCGCATGACAGCGAATGGCCATAGCGAACGGCTCCCAGCATATTCATTAACAAATCACGCTCCAAAAATTCTCGCGCTGTGAAATGCTTGTTTAAACCCCAGAGCGCTGGCGGCGATGGGTTAAAAGTAGTTTTTTAACCCCCAAACAACCATATTTTTAGAAAAAAAAAAAAAAAACATGTTTTTCAAAACATTTTGTAATATGAATACATTAATATCAGACCTGTAATATCAATTCTGCACATATTTTTTTTTTTTTTTTTTTTTTTAAAAAAAAAAAAAAAAAAAACATTAATAGCAATTAATTAAGAATATTTAAAGATTGCTCCATTGAAATGCATTGGAGAGCGCCAGGTAGCGAGAGGTCATACCTGTCGCTGTTCAAGGTCGCTCGCTGGCGCTGTGGGGTGAGGCTGGAATAATGATGAATGATTCGCTATCTGGCGCTCTGTCAGTCGCTAAGCAGGATCGGCTTGATAAATGTGTGATTGCGGAGGGGAGCCGGCGTTCTCGTGGCGGTGAGCGTCATTACCGTTCGCTCACCATTCGCTACCTGCCGCTATCCCTTGTTAAATAAGGGCCTTGGTCTTTCACATGATCTACTGACCCTGTTCCTGTTCTACAGTGTAGTTATTGGGCCTACCTTGTGCTCCTCCTATATAGTATGGTTTGCAGGTGCCACCAACGAGGAAATCGGGGGCTTCGAAGCCTTGTTAAATAAGAGAGAATAGGTTCCCCTCTCACTTTGCTTATCTATATCGGCCGGGTCAAGAGTACAGCAATTATAGGAGACCCAACTCACCTAGGCCATTCCCTATTTAACCTGTTCCCATCGGGACAGAGGTACAAATTCCCCCCTGTTAGGAATACTAGAGAGTTTCTTCCTCACAGCCATCCAACTTCTAAATAGTGGGTAGAGAATCATCAGTTCTTCTATTAGGTTGGTGGAATTGTTAGCTGCAAATGATGAGCTCAGTTCATTACTATCCACATAACTGTGTATGTATATAGTCTGGATAATCTGTATCATGATGTATATAGTGTTGTATCTCATATATTCTTATTATCATCTTGTAAATACTCTCAATTTCCATATTCCAGTGCTGGCAGCCTCTCCTGGAGGGGTCCGTGGAGCCTTGTTTACAACCCCACAAGCCTACTCCATTCAGTAGAATAGAGAGGGTGTCCCAAAGCTAGTTTAGCAATGGAGTTGGAGTGTTAGGAGACGTAAAGCTATATTGATGGACACCACCATGTCTGCCCAGCAATGGAGGATGAAATCGCTTGTTCTCCCTCATTGGTAAGTATGAAGATGCTGGGGCTACACGGAGGAGCTGTATAGAATTTGAAATGTTATTGTCTGGATGGGAACTTTAAAGTAGTATCCCAGGAAAAAGGATGAATTGGCCTGTGTTCTGCTCTCTCCATGTTGAATGTGGGAGGCTGCATCTTTTATTCAGCCTGCTTTATATTTCTTAATAGAACTGAATGAACTTCCTACCTTCTGTTTGGCCTTCTCAGCAGCAGAGCATGAGTCATCAATGCATGTTTTAGTGTTACAGTCCCCTGTGAAGTGAATTAATTTTGGGGACTGAGAAAGAGAAGTCAGCAGAGTATTTTAGGGAATATAAAGTGCTGGTGAATCAAAGCCAGCATGAGTTATTTTAACCCTTTGCTTGGAATGTTCCTTTAAGTTATTTGTTCACAACTTGTATTACAATAAATAAGCTTTTGTTAACATTTTACTACAGTAAACTGACTTACCGACTCTGGTGGCTCTGGCACCCAAAAGGTAAGAGATTGCAGGGCTCTGTAAGGGTCTCACACAGTGGGGCATCCTGAATCCGGATGCCCGAGGAGCATCTTGGTTGGTTGTGCCTGGTGGTGATAACTATATTTTAAGGTTTAGACAACCACAATTGTAATTGGAGTCTGCACCGCTACCTCAGATCAATACTGGTGCAAGCCTATGGGACCATAATGAACATTAGATAACACCAATGGTAAGGCTACAGGGCTAGCCGTCCTATGTCCTCAAATATAAGGCTGCACACACCTTATAAAATATTAAAAATATTTTAAGGTTTAGGTCTGCTTTAAATGGACTGTAAAGGCTATAATGAAAACAAATCACATTTTATGCCCCGCAACTGTTTACAGTCTGGGGCTCCAAAACATAACAGTTTCTGGGAACAGGTCCCCCGACATCCTTGCACACGCCCACCATCTCCTACGGAGGAAGCATAGACATGGGCAGTGTCTGGCACACCTCCTGTTGCAGTTAATGGAGCTGGGCATGGCCAAAATGCATAGAGGGTCCGCTGAACTTTTTGTCTGAGCATTTGTTTCACTCAGTAGCATAATCCAACATTTAGGGGTTACAGAGAACCTCTTTAACAAGGAACATACAAATAGTGATAGGATTCGCATATTTTACATAAAAAGGATCAATGAGGAAGTGCCTACGACATCATAAATGATGTCGACCTGTCAAAATGTGGGGCTGGCCCCCCAACCCACAGTGCATAGCAGGTGCCTGCTTGTCCTCCTAATCCCAATATCTTTGGGTTTGGGGCCCAGCAACAATTTTTATAGGCTGTGGGCCTTTCTATTTCACAGTTCCTGAATTCTTTGTTCAAAGTTTCCTCATTTCTTTCTCTCTGTTCCATCTTACATCAGCATTTCTCTTGTTATTTTTTCTTCCCTTTTTTTCACTTTGTCATGGTCCATCTATTTCTCTTTGTTTTCTTTTCATTGTTCTCTGTTCTCTTCAAATTGTCATCTTTCTCTCTCTCTCTCTGTATTTAAACTTCTCTATTTAAAGTGGACCAAAACCTACAGCAATCACCCCGGGATTCCATAAAATTCTTAGGCCAATCGATCCCCCCCCCGGGGAATCCAAAATTGGGATACCCCCATGTTTAAACCCCCCCGGGTTACCCATATACTTCTTTTCCGGTCCAACAGCGGATGCGTGAGCCGCGGGCACATCCCCGCTACCCCTCTAGCAGGACGCGTGTCCGTGGCAGTCTTTTTTGAATGGCTGGCGCGGGCACTCTCCCTGTTAGGGGGTAGCGGGCTAGCAGTTGTCAGCGCGCTCAGAGCTTCTCGCCTTAAATAAAGGCGCTGATTGGACGAGCGGCAGTACATGCGCCGCATGACTGGGAATAGGTGAGTTTGTTTCGGTGACATGGGGGGTTTCACGGGGTGCAGAGGCAAGGACCAAAACCCAGGATCTTGACTATCAACTTTAAACTTCTCTACACCTTTTTCATTCTTCACATTCTTTTACTATCATTCCCTACGTGTGTTTCTATATTTGTGTGAACGTGTGTCTCAGGATGGAATGTAGGACACTTTTCTGAAATGTTGCACAGGATAAAAATGACTCCAAGATCAGGGGTGTAACTATACACACACACATTCACTTGGGAAAGAATTCTAAGGTTCCCAAGTATGATGTAAGTCCAGGTCTTCATGAATGTTTCAGCCACTTAAAAGCCATTTGGGCAGTGATCAACCAGTAGATTGGAGAGGCCAGCCATGTCCCCATGCCTGATCTTTAAGAAGGGGAATGGGGTATTTTGGTGTACACAATAATGTGACTGAAAATTGACCCTTCAGCTGTTTTTCATAAGTGGCACTTAATTATCAAGCCTTTTGTTAACCTTGTTCTAACTTTAATGAAATGGAAAAATGCCTAGCTTGCTACTTCTGATATGTTTGAATAAAATGTGATTATATGTGCTTTCCAAATCACTGCATTCTTGTTTACTTTCCATTTCACAAAGTATCTCAACTTTTTCTACAGTTGGATTGCAGAAATTTTAAGAGGAAGGCATAGTCCAGTCCACTTGGCTAATGCTTTGACCTTTCAAATTTACCAAAGCAGCCAAAAAATTTTGCCACAAAAACTTTCAGGCCAGGGAATCTGAGGTCTTCCTCACTTTATGCATTGTGTCCACCTAAGGCCCAAGCGCTAAACTTGTGGCCCGGGGGCCACATCTGGCCCTCTGAGTGGTCTGATGTGGCCCCCGACCTGCTGTAGGGAAAGTGGGAGGGGTAAATAGAACTGGCATGTAACAGTAGTTTAATAGAGACTAACTGATGATGAGTGAGGTTGCACGAAAAGTGATATAGGAGGTGGCACATTGGCAAATAAAGGTGGCAGTTGTGGTGCAATACAGTTACAATTTGGGATTGATGGGGAGATGAACTAAATATTGGACAAGAATATTTGGAGAGGTAAGGTAATCAGCATGTGTATTTCTAACGTGTGGGGATTGTTACATATAATAGTGCTAATGGGGGGGGTTATGGTGGAAGGACATATAAGTGTAAAAAAAATAATCTAATGAAGTTTGTGGAGACAGTGGGTATCCTGAACATTATAGAAAAGCTTTATTATTTTTTTGAAAATAATACATTTGAAATTCTCAACCTATTAATTGGGGCCGGTGACCAGTTTCCAAACCACTTTAGTGGCCCACACTCTTCAATCAGTTGAGCACCCCTGACCTAAAGACTACAGTAAGCAGGGCAGGTCTCCTATTGGGAGGTAAAGGAAGGTTAGAAGGATTAAATATCCTTTAACTGAACATATATAAATAATATTAACTAAATCGTTTTCTGTCCTCCGGTGTCAGTTTCATCTCCAAAACTACAGAATAGCTTCTCATAATTAAAGGAAACAGTTTAAGTGAAAGCTGGTGTACCAAGTAAACTACAACCACGCATTCTCAAATGAAGACAATATCAATAGGAAAGCATGAGGTGTTTGACCATGAATGTCATCACTCCAGAACAAATTGGAAAACGATTACAATACGCTGGAGCAACACGTGTCTATTTTTCTATGAAATGAAGTGCATTCCCTCATAAGGTGGCAGTTTGACTAATAAGCAAAGGTATTTGCTGGAGGCAGCACATTTTTCCTATTAGTAATGCTTTTGCTCATCCCAATTATTCTGGGGAGCTCTGCGACATGCTATTTAATCATATAAGGAAAGATAAAGAGAATATAAAATGAAGCAGAAAATGAAGAAATAATAAAGGAAGGTTCCTTAACTGATCCATCTCTATTCTCAAAATTGTGAAGACCTTTCTTGCTGCCGTGTGCTAATGCATTCTGCAGAGAATAATACGTTCCTTAAACTAGCTGAACTGCAAACAGCTTGACAAATTCACTGCTGCAGGACTTTCAAATGCTCCTAGAAATCCATTGCCACCTTACACAGCAGTATTTTTATAGATTTTACAGTTTATAACAATACAGTTCCCTTTGAAGTTGGTAGCCAGAGGCACCTGGGGATGAAATTTTATGTAAAAATGTATTTCCCAAAGCGTTGAACAAACACTTGTATGACTTGCTTTTAACCAATGAATCCTTTTATGAAGGCTAAATAAGTTAGCATAACATTACATGGGTGGGTGGGGGCATGGACTGTAGTAAAACACACTATGGTAGTAGAGGCACATAGCTTTAAGCACATCATTATCTTTGGATCCACCTCGTCAGCCATGATGTAGCTGCAAGCAGTGCAGAGGCAACAACCACACTGGGGGCATCAGGTCAGAAGGCCAATACATAGATGGTTTTCAGCCTTGTGCTAGAAATAGTTTCATGCACACCAGGCACTGGTGCCACAAAGTGAATAATATTAGAGAGACTGTAGCAGAGAACAACAGCAGGGGATGAAAAAGAAATGATGGTCGGGGAGTAACAACAGGATTCTTCAGAGGTTGCAACTGCATCATGGTCCATAAGGTCAGGGGGCCCTATCATTGCTTATCCTGTCCTAATTTATCAGATTGGTATTTGCACTGCATCATGCGCAGAAAGAAGACAATGTGTCTCCGCTCTTTTAGTCTTTGGTAGTCAAATTGTTAACTGTTCAGTTAAAATGACAGAAATGGGGTATACCCCCTAATGTCCCCTATACATCTGCCGCACACTAATAATTATCTCAAACTATCATTAAACCAATTGACCTTTAGATACTTACTACAAATTTATTAGTAGGACTCACAAAATACACACCAACAATACATACAGGACTTGATTAAAATACATGAAATTACACACACAGGAGAGGGTTGGGATGGAATCAATGCAACCCTGAGGAAAGAAAAGCACCTAAAGGGACTGGTGTATAATGGATTTTGTCCCTTTTCCTCCTTTTACCTTTCCTTCCTTCCTTCCGGTGATGGCGTGAATATGGACGGATGTGACGCATCCACCCCGCGTCACCCTTACGGGAGCTTTGTCTGCCGGGCGGGGGGCGCGTGTGGGGGAGGGCTGCACGCCGAGACATTGGAGCGACCATTTTCCACAGGTATATAAATAGGGGAGCAGGGGATGGGAGAGCTCATACACCCTGGCGAAGTGGCGTAGAGCCACGCAACGCGTCGGTGGCGAGCTGTGGAGGAGGGACCCCGGAGGCCGAATTAAATGGTGATGTAAATAGTAATTCTGTGTTAACTATTGGTAATATATTACTTGTGATCCATTTGGGGCTGTTGCAATAGAACTCTATGGTATGTTTTTGCACTAAGCACTTTAGTTTGCACACTATAATAGATGTATATAGTTTTCAAGGTTGTATAGTGGTTTTATCGACATTTTTTAGTAACTTTTTTGGTATGTAGAGTTTGATAGTTTGGCATAAATAGATAATACACTTTTTTCACATAGTATAGCACGTATCACTTTTTCATTATCTCTAGAGGCCCCAAACATGTATATATATATGATAACAATTTTTGATGCATTATAACATATAAGAGAGCCAGTTGTGGGGTATACCTCTCTCCTGTGTGTGTAATTTCATGTATTTTAATCAAGTCCTGTATGTATTGTTGGTGTGTATTTTGTGAGTCCTACTAATAAATTTGTAGTAAGTATCTAAAGGTCAATTGGTTTAATGATAGTTTGAGATAATTATTAGTGTGCGGCAGATGTATAGGGGACATTAGGGGGTTGGTCTAGGACCCCCATTGCATAAATTTCTACAAGCGGTTGTTGTCCCATTTAGCCAGCACCTTACATTGCAATATATAATGGGCAGTGCACATTCACAATACTCACTTTTAGAAATGGGGTATACCTCTGATCAAAGGTGAGTTAGAATGGTCATAAAGATAATGGCCAAAGGTGAAAGAAGATGAGGGTAAACCAGAACCAGAGAGATGACTGTCAGCAGCTCAATGGAGATGATGGTTATGTGAAAGATCAGAGAATTCTGAAAAGATTCTGCTTAGGTCCCCCCAAAAGAGAATAAGGTGCCTGAAATCTGGCAATATAAGTTACCAGATCCCTGCTTTAGTGCTGTTCACATGCCCACGTGCAATATGATGTTTGAACACCCACCCTGTGAATGCTAATGGTCACTGGTGGAGCAAGGAACACAAGAAACAGAGAAAGGATCAGGTGCAGCCACCACCAAAAAGGGCAATCTGTGAGGTCTCACATAGCAGGGCATTTGGGAAACTCAAGGTAAATAGATCTGTCACCAGGATAGTGAAAATCTAGGTGATAGGTCTACTTTCAAACAGATAGCTGACTAGGCAGAAATGGTAAAACATCTAATATTTTAATACCCAAATCTACATTTACACCGGGTGAGGTATGCATTGTGTGTGTGTGTGTGTGTGTGTGTGTGTGTGTGTGTGTGTGTGTGTGTGTGTGTGTGTGTGTGTCGGGGGGGGGCACCACATGTCATGTAAATCTCGCACAGGGCAACATGCATGCACCTAGGACCAGCCCTGCATGTGTCTGTAGATGCTGCACCAATCTTCAAATTTTGCCCTTCCTTTCCATTTTCCAATGGGCCTGCTTCAAATGTAGTCACATGGATACCCCTGATTGTCAAAGCCTTCAGGATGAGTGAGCCTCTAAAGCGCAATCTCTATGGCTTTCTGGCTCACTCACACTGAAGGCGCTGAGGGACAGGACAGCTGTCAGGCTACATATGGATCATGGGGAACCATAACTCAAGTTTTGTATAATTACTGGGGAAAGAAACATACAGTACAAGTAGGGAGAAATAAGACCAGCTACCTGTCCACTTGCCGAAGAGGGTTGTTGTGGAAGAAGTGGGAGGGGGAATTTGAGAATCCACAGTAATTGTGACAGGGCGAGAGTATAGCAAAGAGAGAGGAAGAGCGAGAGGTTGGATATGAAAGGAAGGCTCCAAAGCCACCCTTTGGACGCAAGGCCATCAACAGTAATGGCTTGATAGTTCAACGTCAGAGCATAAGGTAGAAAACTGTATCTGGGGTTTCCATGTCAAGAGGAACTTTCGCGGGTCTCATAATTCTAATCAAGACACCAATTTAGCTGTTTTGAGGAAAAAACTGAAGCACCTGGAGAAGAGGCGCAAGCAGAACTATAAATGTTTATGCAGCTGGTGTCCAAGGTAGGATTTGATGCCAAAACACTGCTGATGCCAGATGAAAGAACTATTACTAAAAAAAAATGAAAGAAAGATCAATAAATGTGTACTGGAAGTTCTTGAATATGTGTTTTAGGCTAGCTAAGATGTACTATGTAGTACTAAAAAAATTTGCAAGATTTATTCCTGGGAGGCTGTGTCTGATCCCTCTGCTAAGACAGCTTTACAGCCTGTAGGTATATGCAACCTTACGCTTTGGGTTGTCAGCATGGCTGATCTTGAAGATTAGACAAGAATAGTGTTAGAAGAGATTGATCCCCTGTAGAACAGAAGAAGATTCTTGTTAAGCTGACCAAGCTTTGTACTGGCGAGAGGCAAGGCAATCAATCTCTTTCCACAGTCTAGCCAGCATGAATGCAGATGCAGTTAAAGCCACTGAACACACACCTACATGCGGGGGAAAGCGGGAAGCTGTTCATGGGTAGAACATGTGATACATAAGTAAACAAGCCATGCCTGGGACAGGCTACAAGATGATGTCTTGGGGGACATAGGGTGCTGAGTGAAGAAATACCAACATCAAGCTTATTATAGCAGGTTCCAGGGGAGAAGAAAGAAGACGACTGTGTTTTGTTTCGTCCAAGGGAAATACAAATCTGACACATAGAGCCTCCCATGGAACAAAAAACTATGGGGAGCTGA
This sequence comes from Gastrophryne carolinensis, assembly GCA_027917425.1. Taxonomy (NCBI): domain Eukaryota; kingdom Metazoa; phylum Chordata; class Amphibia; order Anura; family Microhylidae; genus Gastrophryne; species Gastrophryne carolinensis. The sequence continues at coordinate 224,577,042 of CM051234.1, forward strand.
AGATTTAAATGCCACACACTGGCTTCTAGCTCGTTTTATCAGATTGTGTGTTTATTCCAAATAGAATCCCCCTAGCCTGTTATCTTCAGATAAGCTCAAATATGTAAACTGTCATCATTTTAGGAGAGACAAAAAACTCATGCAAAATGTAATAATGATTTTAATGTCTACACAATTGTGTTGGACAAAAGATTTGCTGCCCTCACACCATGATAATAGGCACATTGTATTCTTTGATGTTGGAAGTCGTTTTGTTAACAAATAAAAAGTATAGTTTTTCCAATATCATGAAACACATTGTTTGCATGTAGGAGAATTGTGTTTCATACAATACCCCATCTTTCAGCTTTTCGCTGTGTGATTGATATAACAATGACACAGTGACAGCTTCCTATACATTCCAGCAAGGCACATGGGTCATCATTTTAAAATAATGTAAAAGCACAATGGCGTTTAAAGGGGACAAAGACTCTTGGTCTGGCACAAACTCTTTCCTAGGGGGCAACCCTGAGTTCCCAAGGTGATTTTCTTGGCAATCAGCAGCCTGCGCTGCATGTCTAAATGTCTACTGCTGGGTGCACGAGACAGAGGTGATGCTGCAGAAATAAACAGCACTCAAGATTTCATGTTGGACCTAGCGTCTTTTAGCCCCTAGGTCCAGTGTTGGACCACTTTAAAGTGTTTGGCAAGTCAAAAGTTAAAAAGTAAATATACCTTTCATTGACTGGCTGCAGCATTCTTTCTCTCCTGTCTGTCTCCTTAGTAGAAAAATCACTTCCTCATTCAGCTTTCAGTCCCCACCCGCTAACCTGATCCATCAATCAACGTTCAGTGGAGCAAGAAGGAAGCACCCCCACTCCCTGCCCAGATGTCCTGATTGTCTGCCTCTCTCTGCAGCTCTGAAACCCCTCCCTCCTCTAAAACTCATCACAGTGTGCTTACATCACATTGCTGTTGCCACACCCACTGTTTCTCTTCATTTTTTCTATGAATCTCGGATGCTTTAATACTTTTAAGATTTAACTTAGGAACTACAGGGTCTTTTTGAAAATGAATTGAAGTTTAGGACAGAGCAACTTGTAGCACGAGACAATGGGACAACAATCGGACTTACCTTTAGCATGACTTTAAGACTTAAAGTATGGTTTTAAAAAAGTATTAATTTAGAGGGAGACTCAAGTGGGGGTTAAATAGACTAAGGCAGGGTTGTTAAAATACAAGCAACCTTGTTACTACTATCCTCTGGCAAATCAAAGCTCCCAATTTAGCAATTCAACTTTACTAATGTATCGTATAAAAACTGTATGACCATCCATGCAAAAATATAATTTTTAAGGAAATAAATGATGGCAATGGTAAAATTAGGGGCAGTCAGCTATTCCAAGTCTAATACATACCATATTTTTCACCCTCACCCTATAAGAAGGGAGTCTTATCAGGCGAATGTAAATAGAAAAAAAGTAAACTCACATCCATGGCTCACAATGTCCCCACCGTTCGTGCTGCTACCGCCGCTGCTTCTTCCCCTGTGGGTTCTACACATACAGACTACACACACTTGGTGCCAGCCACACCCACCTGCTGAATGGAGCTGGGTATTTGTTCTGTTTGTGCAGCCGCCACCAGAGAAGAGGCAGCGGTGGAGACAGTGTGCAGCGTGGACGGCACAGACAGTGTGAATGGTGGGGGCATCGGGAGCTATGGATATGTGAGTTTACTATTTTTTCTTTTGCTTATGGGGAATTGGAGGAGGGATGCCACACTGCCTGTGGGGAATGGGAGGGGGGAACACCACACTGCCTATGGGGAATGGGATGGGGGGAATACCACACTGCCTATGGGGAATGGGAGGGGGGAATGCCACACTGCCTATATGGGGAATGGTAGGGAGGAAATGGCCCACTGGCTATGGGGAGGGGATGGAGGAATGCCACACTGCCTATATGGGAATGGGAGGGGGAATGCCACACTGCCTATGGGGAATGGGAGGGGGGAATACCACACTGCCTATGGGGAACGGGAGGGGGGAATGCCACACTGCCTATATGGGGAATGGTAGGGAGGAATGCCACACTGCCTATATGGGAATGGGAGGGGGAATGCCACACTGCCTGTGGGGAATGGGAGGGGGGAATGCCACACTGCCTATATGGGAATGGGAGGGGGAATGCCACACTGCCTGTGGGGAATGGGAGGGGGGAATGCCACACTGCCTATATGGGGAATGGTAGGGAGGAATGCCACACTGCCTATATGGGAATGGGAGGGGGAATGCCACACTGCCTGTGGGGAATGGGAGGAGGGATGCCACACTGCCTATATGGGAATGGGAGGGGGAATGCCACACTGCCTGTGGGGAATGGGAGGGGGGAATGTCACACTGCCTATATGGGGAATGGTAGGGAGGAAATGGCCCACTGGCTATGGGGAGGGGATGGAGGAATGCCACACTGCCTATATGGGAATGGGAGGGGGAATGCCACACTGCCTGTGGGGAATGGGAGGGGGGAGACTGCCACATTGACTGTAAGTGGGGGATTCTGGACCTAGCCTATTATTTGGTTCTTAGGGGGGGAGGCGATGTTTTAGCACAACACTTGGGGTTCATAATATTTTTCTTCTTATTTTCCTCCTCCAAATCCTAGGTACGTCCTATGGGCATGTACGTCTTATTGGGCAAATAATACGATAATTAAATATGTAGCAAATTATAGACCCAGTAAATGCTTAGTCTTCTGATCACCTTATTGATTTACAAGCTAACCTCAAGATAAACAAGATAATGATCAGGTCACCAACTTTTGACAGTTCTACAACGTACATTGACACTCCGTGGTGGTAGAGAGGACCTAAACAGTCAGTCTTCAAACCTAGGAATAATAGGTAGCTAAGGTATAGATAGGAATAAAACAAAGCAAAAGTGTCTTCAGTAAATCTTAGGAATTAAGGTACATGCTCTGTTAAGTATAATACATAAAAGTAAATATGCATTAGGTAAAGTATGTATCCACTCCATTTTGAAAGTTTAGATTTGTTACTGTTGTACATTACATATTATTTTTCATTCAAGGGGATGAAGCTTCTGGGCCTAGGGAACGCATATGAGCCATGCAGCTTCAAGCTACACCAAGGTAGTTAACTACATGCAGCTTTTTTGTTGGCTGCTGGGTTGATTCAAATGGGAAGCAGATACATTTGCGTGTCTTGCTGGTAATTTATTCAGTGCTTTCTCAATATTTTGCGTAAAATATGTGAAAAAGTAATTTTTATTTTAAATGGCAGGGGGTCCTCCCTCCCCAGTAAACCAGCTATGAGGATTGGTAGACTAGGGGAAGCCCTGGCCCTGAAGGCTACCAGCCCGCATAGCTTACAAGGCCGCTGGCTCTTCTGCACTCCCCTGGCCTGGGCTTTGGGGATGCTTGTAATAGGGCAGACAGTTATGGCAAGTCACCCACTTGCTGGCAGGTGACTTGCCAGCTCCTCCTGCCCTGTGAACTGGTATAGGGGTCTCAAGAACCCCTCATTAGTTCACAAAGGTTAAAATGTAAAACACACACACAAACACACACACAGAAAAAGTATTTTATTTTATATCTGCTTATCTCCTACTACGAGGATTGCTGCTCTGACAGCCGGAAGTGAACGGCGGAAGCCACTGCCGGGAGGAGAATTTTAAAGCAGCTGAGTGAAATGAAATCATCTAAATTGCTGGTATAAAATGCCCTTCCCTGTGGTGGAAGTAAGCTGTCAGAAGCCACAGCGTGGGCTTCACACCTCTGGCACTAAATCCTGAGCCCTGTAAACAGAATTGCCAGGCCTGTGAAATGTATGTGGTTGTCAATTTACGGTAGTAGAAGCAACTACTGGATTTTCATGTGCTTGGCATTTAAAGGGTTACGAACTATGCTCTAGGTTAGTGTTGCCCTTCTCAAGACCAACCAACAGGCCATGTTTTGTGGATCTCCATGTAGATGTCTCTGTAGCTGTGTCTGAGATCTCATTATTTCACCTATATATATGAAGATTTGCAAGACATGGCCTAGAGGAGAAGATTGGAAACCCCTGCTGTGGGAAACACAGATGTGCTGCAACAAATGCAATGCATAGACTGTAACCAATTAGTAAATACTTGAATGATTCACATCATAACACGATCTGTGCAATTTCTTTTTGATGAGGAGGACAGTTAGAGTTATTTTAATACTGTATGTGCTCTATCACTTCAACAGAAGTGAATTACAATCCTACAATTTACCTAAGCACCGTATAGCCACCCAAATCCACTGAAAGAAGTGCAGAACAAGACGATTTCCCAAGCCTTGCCATTGTAAATGCAGGTTTTTGGTTGCTTAGCATGTGTAGTGCGCACCATTGCCCTGCACAGTTCTATGAAAATAGACAGCATAGACAAATGGTGTGAAATTGTGTTATAAAAAGCATCCAGCCACAGGCCTTTGAAAACTGTCAGTGAAGGCCATCTCTGCAAATTATTAATTTTTATGGTCAGGAAAAAAATTCTCTCTGATGAAATTTAAACATTTACAGCGGCTATAAATAATGTGCAGTTGGATAAAACATCTACTTTTGATAGAATTAAACAAGAATCAGTGCGCCGGGATGAGCTTATGCTAAAAGAATACCTGTAAGAAAAGGAATAATATATACTAATGAAATATGTTTAATCCTCTGCAGCTTTCCTCTGCAGAATATTTAGTTGTTGCATGATTTCAATAAGGAGATCTTCTTATCCCCCAGCATCCTAATAAAGAAAATGGCTAAAGTATGCTTTCAAGCTGTATCAAATATAAACAAAAATAAGCTTGCAAAAAGGAAATGAAAAAAAAAACACGAAACAGGCTTTCCTTTTCATTACCCAAAGGGCTTTTTTCTTTTAACTTGTCATTTGCTGCTCCTGCTTAATACATCTCATACCCAAAGTGTTTAACTGTATCCCGAATCCTCCCAGCAACAACTTTAAAGGGTCAATTCAGCACCAGGTGAGAAAACTGGCTAACTGCACTAACCCCCCTACCACCCCTTAGGAGCAGGTTAAAACAATCTCAAAATCTCTGCTGATATGTAAATACCTTATGTATTGTAACTGAAGCTATTGATTTCACTTCCATTCCTGGAAGTGGCTGAGCTGGGAGGAGCACTTCTGAGTTATGCACATGCACTGCTGTGGTTAAGGTCAGATGTGTGGCCACTGTGGTTTGCAATGCTTGATTGCACCAAGAGCACCAAGGTAAAGAGGAAGACGTGCAACCACTCGGAGTGTGGTCAACAAGGATTGGAAAGTAAAAGGAGGGGCAAACTTTGGAGCCCTGGTATAGCAGGTAAACTGCTCTCTGCATCAATATTGCTTTTGTCTGGACTGTCCCTTTAAGGTACCTCTGGTGTCAAATCTGATTTAAAACTTCATATGAATAGGCACAATTTTGACATAAATGTTCTTATCTTTTGTAAAAACAAAACAGATCCCAACACGGCCATGGGTGTTGCACACACTGTCATTCTGAGACTTTTACTTACAAAAAAGGTCATAAACACAATTGTAAAGCACAGCCTTTTATGGGGCCACCAATAGCACTACGAACTGAAAGTGGGCAATACAAAAGTCTTAAAGGGGCCACAGCACTCAAACCAGTTAGCTTGCTGACCAACCTACAATCTGTCTCTAAACTAGGTTAAAAACAGGGGGCTCGGTCACACACATCTGCAGAAGTATGCTTAAGCTGCACCACCAAGCGCCAAGGTGCCCCTGTGAGGTGCAGTCCTAACTCTAGTACTAATTTTAGTCTCTAAGAGCCCCATTTGGGACATACAGTGCAATAGATAAATTGGGAGCAGGCTTACCTGAGGTTGCCCTAAACCTCAAGTGCAAGCCATGGGGTGGAAGGGTCAAAGACCTTGCAATACAGCCTAGACCCCACACACCATGTGCTTGCACAAATTCAAAAGAAACCAAAGAGGGGTGGCAGCCGCTCAGACCACTTTATAACTAACCAGGGAGGTGCACATTAGCAGGGCAATTAGAATACAAAAGTCTTAAAGGGGCCACAGCACTCAAACCAGTTAGCTTGCTGACCAACCTACAATCTGTCTCTAAACTAGGTTAAAAACAGGGGGCTCGGTCACACACATCTGCAGAAGTATGCTTAAGCTGCACCACCAGCGCCAAGGTGCCCCTGTGAGGTGCAGTCCTAACTCTAGTACTAATTCTAGTCTCTAAGAGCCCCATTTGGGACATACAATGCAATAGATAAATTGGGAGCAGGCTTACCTGAGGTTGCCCGAGCCCCCTGTTTTTAACCTAGTTTAGAGACAGATTGTAGGTTGGTCAGCAAACTAACTGGTTTGAGTGCTGTGGCCCCTTTAAGACTTTTGTATTCTAATTGCCCTGCTAATGTGCACCTCCCTGGTTAGTTATAAAATGGTCTGAGCGGCTGCCACCCCTCCTTTGTTTCTTTTGAAAGTGGGCAATAAAGATAGTCCCAGTTCAGAAGGGCTGTAGACTGTTCACCCCTGTCACTGTGGCTGCAAAAGATGAGAGAGGCCATTTTGACTGAAGATTGGTTGTAAGGCATATATAATGAGAGACAGGATTTGGATTTTCGTTACTCATCCAACTCGAGAACCAGAAGACATAAAGTTTATATAGCAGATGTACAACAGGCAGCAAATGAGACAATGGTTATGAAGATTACACTTGTCTACCAGTTGCTGTCATGGATCTCTCAGCAAAGAGATCCCTTATTATAGAATGACCAGGAATGAGGCTGTGAGACAGAAACGGATATGCGACAAACTGTGTTATGGGGCTATGGTAAGAGTCCAGATTTCAATGATCAGGGTACAGGGTTTCAAGGTTCAAGATTCCAGGGTTTCAAGGTACTAGCTTCAAAAGTCCAGAGTCAGGGTCCAGGTAGACAGTTCAATGCTGATTCGCTGGCTCCATGTGTGGATCAGCTTAAATAGAGCAGGAAGTCCCACAGGTGCTGGCTGATTACCAACACCTCTGCAGGACAGAGCCATCTGCTGGTGTAGGGGAAACTCAAGCTGTGGAGGACCTCCAGACCTGACAGGTGCATTGTTGAAGTGAACAATAAAGGAAGAATTTTGCCAGCCTAAGATCCGATGACCAGTCAAGTAATAGGGTATTGTTTTTTAAAGTAGAAAGAGAGTAAGACCCCATGTCTAACAACACGAAGGCCACATATGCCCTTGGGGGAGTAAAACTAGGAGAAATACTTGTTGAGGAGGATCTGGGGGTACTGGTAGATCACAGGCTAAATAACAGCATGTAATGTCAAGCAGCTGCCTCCAAGGCCACTAAAATATTATCATGCATTAAAAGAGGCATGGAATCACGGGATAGGGATGTAATTTTTCCTCTTTACAAGGCACCTGGTTTATGCCATCCAGTTCTGGGCACCCATTCATAAAAAGGACGCTCAAACTATAGAAAGGGTGCAGAGGAGAGCCACCAAACTAATAAGAGGAATGAAATTTCTTAATTATGAGGAAAGATTAAGAGAATTAAATCTGTTTAGTCTTGAGAGAAAATGACTGAGGGGGGGGGGGGGGGGGGACATGATTAACTTATATAAAAATATAAATGTCCAATACAAAAAATATGGGGAAACACTATTTAAGGGAAAAGCCTCTCTAAAGACAAGGGGGCACTCCCTTCGACTGGAAAAAAATTCAGTCTCCGAGGTGACAATCATTCTTTACCATAAGAACTATAAATCTGTGGAATAGCCTCTCGCAGAAGCTTGTCACAACAACAACGGCTGGCAGCTTCAAAAAAGGATTAGATGCTTATTTAGAAGAAAATAACATTTCTTCTAAGCTACTATTAGCTGTTACAAGTAAAACAAAATGGACATATATTTTATTTCAACCGTATGAACTATGTAAGTTTATCTGGCGGTTGAACACCTCTACAACTCCTATGGAGTTGCCTCTAATGGAGAACTAAAGCACACACTGTACCTCAAAAAGTCAGATGCAGCCCTTCTCATTGGCCTGTGCTCTTCCCATCCCTGTCTTGTTTAGCTTTAATATAACCTTGTTATGGACTGATTATCTGACATTTGACCCTTGACTTGGCCCGGGCACTTAATTTCACTTTTAACCCTACCATGGTTCTATATTGTGTTTTGCCCCAGCCTCTAATTTGAGGCTTCTGCTGCTAACAATGTGGAGGCTGATTTATTACTAATGCCAGGTATCGGCAGATGAGCGCCTGTATAGCGGCACTTAGAGCGACCGCTAGTAGACGCTGTAAGCGGGTATCGGGCGCTGTTACTTTTTAACAGTTAGACTGAATCCAGTGCAACAACTTTTAGAATTATGGACAATTCTGAATCCTTTATACACCATAACTAAGATACATTTAAACATTAATCAGTCTTCGATAACAGCTTTAAAACGTAAATGTATTTATTATTTACATTTTAATGACTAGTGTTGCTTGGTTAAGCTCAAAAGCAGTTTGGCAGAACTCATCAAAATGTCTATGGGGGGAAATCTGAGATGTTTTTGTTTGACCTTTGGCATCTATTGATGGCAAGTGCTCCCAAATTGCAGTTCATGGAGAGAATGCCAAAAGCCTTAGGAACTTTAGGCTGATTAAAGTAGAAAAATGGCATTAGTGGCTTGAGTGTGACCCTCAAAGTAGAGCTATTGGTGGCTGCAGGAGCAATAATGGTCCGTAATCAGTCTTTCATAACAGTCCTATAATATTGCAGCAAACACATCTTACTACCATGCTAAAAACTGGTGATGCTTGAATAGCTGTCTGTCTGAGAGCAGTTGGCCAAACTTGCCAAAATATTCACCTTAAATCTAACCTTAGTGGACAGAGGAGGGATGATGACTGCTGCCTATGCTGTAATATGACCGATGACCATGCATCCAGGTAGTGACAACTGGAAAAGGCTTGGACTACAACCTGGGGCAAAGCTAGAAACCACAGAACAAAACCAGACATAAGCGCAGAGTTGGCAAAGGCTCAACATGACTTGGCACAGAGAATGCTACTTGGACATGGAACAGAACATGATCAAACTAGAAAAGAATAGCAACAAGGTTTTCCACAGAGGCAGTAAAAACATAATTTCTGTTCCAGAATGACTGTGCCCCAGTGCACAAAGCATGGTTCATAAAGACATGGTTGGTGAGTTTGGTGTGGAAGAATATGACTGTCCTGACTAGAGTTGGGTTAACCCGAAATGCAAAATCAGGTTCCTACCGAATTTTGCTATATCGGGTTCCCAAACCCAAACAAGGACTTCAGCCAGAAGTCTGTTTCCAGGTTTGCTGAGCAGCCTATAAATCAGCTTTAGCTCCTCCCCTCAGCCAATCAGGTTGGCCAACAAGCCAACCATCTCACTGTCCCCAATTGTGGGTATTTTTGCTATATAATTCATGCCACACGATACAACAATTATTGGAGGTTGTTGGCAGGTGTGTTGCTGCTTCCTGACACTGCACCAGGTCACAAGTCTATCAAATCACAAACTGTTAACAGGGAATGTGGCTCCATGGAGCTTAACCATACATGCTACAGTCTAGACTTGGCTGCCATTGATTTTATAACCTAAATCCTAATACATTTAAAATGTTCCTTGTTACTTTAATCCTATCTATACATTTTGCAGATGCAAAGTATTTATTTGTGATGTTGCCATTTTAAATGCAAGTGTGATAGAGTAACCATGTGTTGTTAAAAAGCAGCATGAGGTTGTGTGAACTGGGAGTGGGAATCTTACCAGCCCTATTAATAATATGTGAACTGGGTTTGTGGTGCGCTTCACTAATGTGTTGTCCTACTAAGATAAGTGAGATTGAAAGTGAGTGTTTGTAGCAAAGTAAACCTTTACAGCCCCATATCAGTTTTAAGTGCAATGTGACCCCTTTATTTATGATAAATATTTATGATAAGTGGCAATTCTCTACGGAGCTCAAAGCACCCCCTTAAAGCGGTCCTTCACTCTGAATAAGAGTCTATCTTATATGTTTCCACCCTGTACATACAGATTGGCCACATTAAAAATCATCCTACCTGCATCTACTGCATGTTATGAGCCTTTAAACATCCAAGATGGCGGCTTATGGAGGCCGCCATCTTATCAGGCAGCCTGCAAACAGGAAGTGCCTCCTGACTGTGCCGCTCTGCATTCTGGGACTGCTGACCTTTACCTGACCCCAGCTCTGCTCTGTCTGAGCAAAGCACAGCTCTAACCCGCCCCCCTGTACCTTATCCCACTCTCCTCTCCTCAGTAAGTGTGATGCTTCGGAGTCAAGATGGCGGCGCCCGTATCCTAAATTCCTGAACAGAGTTGCAGCCCAGTGGGGGAAAGAATAATAAGTTAGTGACTAAAAACTTAAAATATATTAATTTTAGATGCTGGGGAACCGTTTTTTAAGAGTTTGGGCTTTTCATGAAATCACGCTGAAGGTCCGGTTTAAAGGTGGGCTTCTAAATCAGAAAGGTTGCCATATATTCTCTTTATTTTTGGCACAACTGGCAATGGTTCGTGGCTGATAACACACAGGTTAACTTGGCTGAACCTAATTAACCATGAAACTTGTATTACTCAGATATGTCAGTAGTTATAGAATTGAGCTGATGATCATATTAAGCAACTGCTTGACATTTCTTACATTTAAAATGATTTTGCTGGGCATATATAAAATGTCTCCACTGTCATATTTCAATAAAGAGCTGGATTTTTGAAATAAGTGAAGCCTGCCAACATGACAGTTGACAGCTGGTATCAGGAATGTCACCAATTAGTGAGAAGGTCCTTTATCTTATTAAAAGTTCCTATAGTCATACATGTCATCTGTGAGTGTCTGGGGATAATGTTTTATCTAGATAGTCAAGCAATTCAAATCCAATATAAAAATGAGCACAGCAGCCTATAGCACATCAGTAAATAATGGCTCCTTAAAACTTTTTAGCTGAATTAGCTTATTTGCTAATTAAAAAGTACTCCAGGAAAGAACAGTATTGAGTTAAACCCTGAAAATGTCCCTTAATCCTGGTTTGCTTGCTGAGAACTGATGAGAAATGTGTGAGTTGATTCATACACAATTCCTGAATCTAGATTGTAATATGCATATGTTGGAATTATGTAATTACGCCCCAATTCTAAACTCCCTGTCCAGACACACACTTCCTCCCACTTTATCACTCCCTAGGAACAGTGTAAAAAAGCCATTTCAAAGCATCAAAAACCCAGACTATATGTAAAGCTATTATGCATTGTAAGTGAAGGCACTTTCTTTGATTTTAAATTATTTGTGGTAGTTGAGCTGGGAAGGGAATAACTTGGCACAGCTTTATGAGTCTGGAGCATGTTCTACTGTGGTCAAAGACAGCTGTGGGGTGACTATGGCTTTCCATGTTCACTTGCACTGAGAGCACCAAGGGACAGAGTGGCTGTTAAAATCCTGGTCCAGGACAAATGGAATTAAAAGGCAAAATCTGGGGCCCTGCTATGGCTTCTACCATGCACTGCAGGAAATAGAGAAGAGACATATGGACCAGGCAGCAGATGAACTGCTTGCTGCCTTATTATTGCTGTTGGGTTTACAGTCCTTTTAAATCTAAAAAAGGATTGGTTATTTACATAAAGCTCACATTGAAATGTATTCTGCACTAGGTTGGAAGTAGAAAAAAGTTTTCAGGAAAGGAACGGTGTGAGTTTGTAATTACTGAGTAATTTACTAAGCAGAAGCTCTTTAAGTGAAGGGCTACTTCACACCACATGGCGTACTCAAATGTTTGAGGCATTCTTCCCTTAACACCTAATCAGCTACAAAAGCAACAATCAGCTACTATTTTAAACTCCTTAAAGAGGACCACCGTCTATGAGACTCCAGGGCAGGCTTCCAATTTCCTATTTCAAATCCTGAGCTATGTGAAACCCCCTGGATGTCCGATATTCTTACCTGGCTACCCAGCCAGCGCCGGCATCACTTGCCTTCTTTCTCGGCTGTGTGCGGCCCTGCCCACTGCAACTGAAAGGCTGTGGGGAAGTGATGTTATATGTCATTCACACCGGGGGGCTTGAGGAGAGGTGCGTTATTTTGGTGTTGTGAGGGGTTTCACACAGAAGGATCAGAACCCAGGCTAGTGAAAATCCTTAGTTTGGGGGCTCTTTAAACTTTTTGGGATGTTGAGTTACTACAGACATGCAGAGAGACCTTCTACACACTTTACTAAAAACCCTGCTGGGGAGGTCACTAATCAGGGTTAGCGGAGCTGGTGTAGAAGCACATGCATGCCAGATGAACCTGGCTGGTTGGGTGGTCACTTGAACTAGGCTACCAATTGTATGGCTTCTGATAGGTTGTTAAAGTAAAGCAGGTCCAGGCAGGTAAATAAAATAATCAGATTGACCTAAAGCTCCGAAAGCTTTTAAAGTTTAAAAAAAAAATGTAAAACAGAAGCCCCTCAGCTGAGAGGTTGGCCGCATACTAAAACCCAGAGCACTAACATTAGCATAGGGGAGGGCTGCAAGCCATAGCTCAGCTTGTAAATACTTGATGTAACCCCTTCAGGGCCAGAGGGTATATTTATTATAGAGATACACAGCGACAAGGTGCTGCAGCCAGAAAATAGGACAATGCCTGATAACAAAGGAACTGCTGCTTCACATCAACAGGTAGGAAACCTGTCGGGCTGGAAAAACTTTTGGGGAGTCACTTTTGGAGCAAAACCAGGGATTTTGACTATCCCCAGTTTTGTTTCCTGCTCTGGGGCCATTCTGTGAGGTCGCCCAGAACAACTCACCCGTTCTCGGTTCTATAGCGCATGCGTGGGCTCTCATCCAGAACCATTTGCCATGCATATTAAATGTTCGCCAAATGGCTCTTGTTCATGAGAATGATTGCAAAAGCCACCACGTCCCCTGCAGCATGCTTTCTTCTGCCCCCAGCCTATCTGAATGGCTGAGCGCGGGAGCATGCGCACAGGGCATGTGGCTGTCGGTGTTTAAATTGGCGAGGGAGCCCAGAGGCATCGTCCGGAGGCTATTCAAACAGTGGGGCATCCTGATTTGGGATGCCCTGGGGGAAGGCCACCACCCGTCCCTAGAATTTTTTTTAGATTCGCACGCACAAAAAATAGGCATCAACCAGAAAAATATGGCAGATCTTCGCATGGATGTACGCGCACCGTAAAGTCCAGCAAAACAGCTAATTCAGAAATAAAACACGGCATAGAATCACCCAACACAGAGAAAAGCCTAAATATGGGACTTTAACTTCATTCTTGCATGCAGAAATGTGCACGACAGGGGCTTTGAATCAGGCCGACAGTTGCAGATGCTGTTTCTGTTCCTCCTGCAGCTCAGGTGGAGGATCTGAAACCAAACATCAACTGCATCTGCATAAGTATGAACAAAGGGTAAGAGAAGTAAGGTATGCATGTTAAGATGTCATGTAAGGTTAAAGTGGACCAACACCCAGGATTTTGACTATCCTGGGTTTTGGTCCACTACGGCGGGGCACCCCGATCGGGGGTGTCCCGCTCTCTGAAACCTCCCAGAAACCCCAAAAAACTCACCTCTCCCCGCTCCCACGTGACCGCGCCGTCCAATCCCCGCCGACGTCCAAGCGAGTGACAGCGGCATCCAAGACAGCGCGTCCGCCGCCGCCTCCCCCGCGTCCATTCACAGACGGCCGGCGCGGGCACGTCTAGAGGGGCGCGCGGGAGGCGGCGGCGGCGGATCAGGTAAGGAGTTTGGGGTTTTTTTGGGGGGTTTCACCCCGCGGGACATCCCGATCTCGGATGTCCCGCGGTGAGTGAGGTGATCAGCCCGGGAATCTTATAGATTCCTGGGCCGATCACCCCTGGGTGTTGGTCCACTTTAAGCAATCCAATCCACTTAATACGTTTACTGCTTTTAGGACTTTTAAAACCCTCCATAGAGCCAGTATGTTCTTGAAGTCCCTGTCTAAGCAAAAAAACAAAAAACACTATTTTCATCTTTTTCCCCACCCCTCCTCCCAGCTTTTTCCCTCCAGCTCTTCCCCTCCTGCTCAGTCATGTAATAACCTACTGATCGCCGGGAACGAACACGCTGTGCAGTGCCGGTCTCTATTCCCCACCTTCGCTAGGATGGAATCACACCCCTCTGCACCCACACTATTAATTTAACCTTGGCGTGTCCTCTCTATTGCAGTGAATAGAATGGGCATGTGGAGTGGCGTAATTCCATCCTAGAGTAGGGAGATAATCGGGATGCCCCTGTGAAGCAGACCAAAACCTGGGTGGGTCAAAATCAGTAAAGTTAAATAATGTTTTACGTTAACTTGCTCTTCCTACATCCCCATAATTAAATATTAGTTGTAAAAGTGGAACAAAACCCTTTGCAGCATGACCATGGAATTTATAGATTGCAGGGCCAACCGCTGGCTTTCTCCTGGTACATCCCCGATCAGGATGTTCTGCTTTGTGAACAAGCTGAGTGTTATGGCGTCCTAGGAGAAGGGGGGATTCTCTCAGGATGCCATAACACTCAGCTTGTGCTTGGGTCCATCACCATGTAAACAACAGTGGCCACGTCCCTGCATCTTTGGGTTTTGCAGCATGCTGCAGGGGATGAGACCACTCTTGCTCCTTTTGCCAAAGCCCTGCAGATAAAAAGAATCATTTGGCAAAAAATACATATGCATGGCAAACAGCTCTAATTGGACCAAAGCCAGAGCACCCGGTGAGTTTGCACCAGCATTCTGGAGGTTTCACACAGCAGGGCATTCTGGATTCTGGATACCCCCGGGACGAGGAACAAAACTGAGTATAGTCAAAATCCTGGGGTTTTTTCCAGCTTAATGACTGACACATGTGCTTTAAAATGTCATGGTCAGTAGTATAGACAGTAGCTACTGTAGTTACATTATTATACAATTACCTTATTAAAGAGAAACAACAGCCTCCCTGGAATCTAAAAGACTTTCAGAAAATATACACAGTCATGCAGAAAAGCAGGGGCCGGTTGTGCATGCTCCATTCAACTTTCTGATGTCAGGTCAGCTAAGGAAAGAATTGATAAAGCGCAAAAGCTGATTGGCTGGCGACCTGCGCATAAAATCGCTGTGGATACACACAGCAGGGCATCCCAAATTCCTCGCTGGAGAGATACAACACTCGGGAGACTACAAATCTCAGGTGTTTTTCCTCTCTAAGCACCTGTTGTAAACTGTATTTGTTTTCATAGTAACGTAATCACCTAATATATTCTACTAGTTAATCACTATGTTACTGCAAACAATGAAAGCATTGCTTGTAATTAATAAGATACGTTGATACTCCATGATAGCAGTATGAAACCAAGTGGGTGGCCTTTCTGTCTAATGTTAATATCACTCAGTTTTATGTTTATCTCAGTTCATTTAGTGGGAAAGAAGATCATTATCATTTTCATTATTATTTATCCAAATGTAATTACAGTACAACTGCAAGCTTCGAGAGAAAGCAGAAATTATTCTCTCTCCCACTGATTTGATGTATTGGTATTAACAGAGTCATGCAGGTAGTCATCAGTCATGAGAGCAGAACTTTTCTTATATGTTAAATTAAGATGCTTTCAAGTAGTGCTCTAGGAACAATAGAGTTCCAAAGGCCACAATTAAATTCAATAGCATTAAACTAAATACAAGTAAAGAATGGCACTATAAAAGCAATGTGAAGCCAAGGACTAGTCAACATTAACAAACATCTTGCTACAAAATAGCAGTATAACTGCTGAAAACAGGTTTCTACATAAGCCATTATCATTCCTCTAATATATAATGTTCTAAAATGGAAACTATTAACAAGACATGGCAAAAAACATAAAAGACAAACTTTTGCCTATATGGGTCTATAATAAACCAACCTAATGAGCTTAGTCATGATAAGTTTAGTCATGTGATTGTGATAGTTGTAACATGATCCCTTAGGCAGTTTAAAGGACCACTTCAGCCCCTTCCAGCATAATAAAAATAACCCCTGCCCCCACTAAATAGCAATTAGGCTCATGTTATAAGAGGAAAAAAAAAAAAGACACTCCCCTTAACCCCGAAGCTCCTGCACCGAACCCCCACAGCTGTCATCCCAGAAGTCGCGGCCAGCCACTTGGATGCAGAGAGCTTCTGCTCCCAGCGCCTGGCCGAGCGTTCGGTGAAGCAGCTTTGGGGGCTTCAGTGTTAAGGTGAGTGTCTTTTTTTCTCTGCTTTTATCACATGAGCTTAATCGCTATTTGGCGGGGTAGGCTGGGGGTTATTTTAACTTTGAAGGAAGGGGATAAAGTGTCCCTTTAATTGGAAGTCCAGTCTACCCCCTGCCCACAAGGGGGGGGGGGGGCGCTAAAAAAAAACTAAAACCCCTTACATGTCCAAGGAATCCAGTGCTGTTACTGTCCCTATGGCCGACAGCCATATATAGTTTGCACAGAACGGGATCCTCGCTCTGTGTGTGTGTCCTGCTGACCATTCAAGTGAATAAGCTTATAGGATTGTGCAGGGGATGCCATGCTGTGCAGCCTGTCCAAGATTAAAAGCTCGCTGAGGAAAAAGTACTGGATATTAGGGTCTGGGTAAGTGGCCCATAAGTGGTCTGTCTAATAAACTTGTGTTTTTAACTTGACCCCTGTATCTTTATAGACTACTTTTGTCACTTTTATTTCCTTGATCAGTATCAGTATCAGTATGCTTAGCGAAAGATGCAGTAGCTCTAAGAGTCATTGTGCATTACAGGGGTCTAGGTACAAAGGGATGGGCAGCATAGTAAATTGCAGTCTCTTATATGACCTGTAGGATACTGATCTCTAGGATAAAGCATAGCTACTCACAGAGAAGTTGAATGGTAAGGTACATTTTTACATGTTAACAAATTAGAAAATTGTGATAACATTGTGTGTGTGTGTGTGTGTGGGGGGGGGGGGGGTATTCCGGAATTCTGGGCACACTGGACCAAGGTATGCACTATAGATGCTAGCTTGCCCGGATTGACTAGATGTAAGCTAGCAACTTAAAATCTAGACGGAAAATGGCTAGAAATTATTTTTCTTTCTTTCTGAGCGTCCACTTTCTACTAAAACACATCTATAATCTCTGTAATGTTTCCACATTAGAGAAAAAGTTCCATTTGCTCGCATAGGTCAGGAGCACTAAAAATACCACTGCGGCAATCATTTTGCTCTCCCACATTTCCCCGTCAAAAGCACAGTTTACTTTGATTATATCGCTATTAAGGTAGCAGAACACATTTCCCATTGCATAAAAATCCTTTAATGTTTAGCAGTAAATCAACCCCACAGAGAATATGTGCTGTTTCCCATCTTACCATTAAGCTTCTTGGAAGAGGCTATTTGGCTGATAAGAAAAGAAAACTTTGGAAAAGGTGTAAGCGTGCAGACGTTAAGTCCGGGATCAGTTTTGTTTTTCTGACGCTGCTCATATCAAGGCGTAGGCCTCTTTATTCCCAAAAAGAAATTGTTTTGGCATGAAGGTAATCAGGAATTCCAGATAAAGACATACTCTCCCTCCTAATCATGACTGAAACAGTTGTGATTAGCAGAGAATCTTGCAATCAAGCTGGAGAGATTGCTTAGCTGCTCTTTTGTTCTAAGCTGTCCACCTTTCTTAGCGAAAATTGACCCAGAAGATGCGATCCATGACAAATTGCATATTGCGCCTTTGCTTATACAGTGATCAACCTAAGCGATACAAAACACTGCTAATTAAAATACAATCAAAGTGTCCGTGCTGGTCTTCAAAGACTCAGCTGGCTACAAATGAGATTCCCCTCAATGAAGTCCTTCCATTAGCTCATGTCACGTCTTATTGCAGCCAGGGTGCAAATGTTATAGGAGCTCTTCACATGTTGACAGCTCCACTTAGCAGCAGCACACTAGGGCCATGGAAAAAGTGGCTCCTAAGTAGAAAACTAGTACGTGATGAATTAAAGAAGAGCTCGCAATCTGGCAATCTTCATCAAAGGACAGCAACAGCTGAACAATGTCAACTGTAAGTAAAACTTTCAATGTAGATTATGCCTTAAAAATGATAATTGCAGCACACCGGGTAAGATGTCAGAAACCTTCATCTGCAAAGGTAGAATTCTCTGTGGGGAACAGTTATCTGCTTCTGAGCTAGACAGCTTTTAAAATAGTTCTAAAAGTATTCTCAGACCGGTTTTATATTACATAAATGATATGTCCATTATGCTTTCAGTATAATGATGTACTGCTAGCTGGTCTGATGGCTTGAGAAGAGCAACACGTAAAAATGTCTTCACTATTTTTGTAGTTAAATTGACTCTCTGTAGTTCTCTGGGCGGGTACATGTACAGCAGGGATACCTTGGGTTCCTGTGCTGCAGAGAAATAGAGGGAAAAGCAGCCATTCCAACTGTGGGGCATCCCAAATAAGGGTTGGTTGCTATAGGGATAAATGTAGAGAAACTAATGGTGTGGCCAGGGGTGCATGTGCCCCCGGTCAGGGGGGTGCCAAAGGGTGCCTGAGCACAGGTGGCACAGATGGCAGCGCTGGGATGCCCCACTGTGTGAACCCCACTGATTTCCCACACTGCGCAATGCCACAATTGATCACTGTGGGATCCTGGAAGTAGGTGACAATGTACGCTCAGCCTGTGTCCTTAGTTTGACACTGTAGGACATCCCTAATTGGACATCTTTTACTGGACCAAAAGACTATTTGGATTATTGGACATATTTAAAGAAGAACAGACTCTGGGATTTTCTCTCTGCTGGGTATTACTGGGGTCCAGGGCAAGCCTGAGTTGCGATGCCCACTGTGTGAAACCCCCAGGAATGCCCATTATTGTGGCATTTCACACATCAGGGATATCCTGTTTAGAGGGAGATCACTGCCCCCCGAGTCTTATAGACTATAGGCTGGCAGTTGCTCCTTGTTAATGACTGGGGTTTTTGCCCTTTTATTTTGTTGAGCTATGTGCCCCTCTGCATATTCATTTTTGGGCCCAGGGGTGGAATCTGCTATCACTCTGCTCTACCTTTAAGGCCTGAGGGAACTTGCTGACACTGTGTTTATTCATATTTAAGTCTAAGGGCACAGAAAGGCATAGGGGTAGTAGTGGGGGGGGGGGGTTGTGGTGATACAGGGCCTTTAACCCTCCTTCTCATGCTGACCCTATTCCGCACAGACAAAAGCAGAATGATGCTCAACTTTTTCCTGCATTGGCCCGTCCTGTGCACTCACAGATTGGTTTGTCTAACTGCACAGATGGGTTAAAAGTGGAGGACAAATTTCTATGTCTGCATGCTGGCATACAATGGCCGTATATGCACAACCCCCCCCCCCCCCAACAAAAAAAAACAAGAAAACACTTCTTGCATTGTCCTGTCTATTGGACGCTGAAACAGCTGCATGTGTTTGGTGCCACAGTGCCCAGCCATTTCTTGGTTCACATCAGTTTGGGTAACACAAGGAAAGAGTAAGTGACTCTTCAGTGTTGGAACTTACAGGCGGGTGGGAGCACAAAAGTGAGGGTAAGGGTTGAAGTAAACCTCCAGAAGGGTCCTGGCCCCCAGGGATCTCATATAAACCTTACACACCTCCTCATGCCACCCAAGACATTGCAGGGATACTTACCTTTTCTTCAGGTCAATCCAATAGGAAAACCTGTCTTGGTGTTCAAAGAGGGGTATGTAAGATTCATTTAGGACCAAGGCTTGTTAGATTTTCTGACAGCTCTTTAAACAGAGACTTCAGTCTTTCCTAGCCAACCTTCTTCACGCTGTCCCCCCCCCCCCACCGTGCAATTTTAAGAATTGGGAAAAAATACTCGCCTTACTGATGCAAACCTGCTTGTGTTGCCCTGGTGCACCTGCAGCTATAACTGGCACAGTCAGAGGCCATGACAGGTCCTTAATTCTCTTCTGTCATGCAACCTTTCTGGCAGTGATTTTTTTTACCCCTATTCTCCAAAGAAAGCACTAGCGTGAAGGGGGGGGCGTTGTTTTGAATCTTTGCCCGGGGTGCCAGAAAGCCTAGCTACGCTACCATCCTCCCTGACCTCAACGCTATTGAGAACCTTTGGGGTATCCCCAAGAAAAATATATTAGGGTGGAAGGCAGTTCACATACAAAGAAACTGCTCTGGGAGGCTATTCTGACATCTGCAAGAAATTAAGAAACTCTCTAAAAAGTCACAAGCTCAATTGATGCAAGAATTGTGAAGGTGTTACCAAATAAGGGGTTCTATGTGTACATGTAACTTTTGATTAGAGTAAATGTGTCCTGTTAGTGCTGCAAATTTGGAAACTTTCCAGAGACATCTCATGTATACAAGTTCTTATATATAAGGAGGTAGAATAGCCAGCTGATTAGAGCTTAAACTCAGTGGCCAAGCTGAATAATGACAATTATCAGCTATGGATTGCTATTATCCAGAGATGACTTGTGGGAGGTTATCACATCTGCTTATACACAAAGTAATTGGCAAACAGATGGATATATGTGCTCATTTACTTGGATGATATCCGGATTTGTTTTGGGGGATGAAGCAGAAATACTGCAAGCCCTGAATCAGCATTTCCCTGAACAGGGACCTATTCAGTTACTTTATTGCCCTACTGAGGATATGACAGCAGATATCCTCACTGACTGCTGAAAGACACTTGAGGCTTAAAAAGAAGTTGGGTTTCATAGACTAAGCCTCAGCTGTTGAGAAAGGGTGTTGGAGATATAATGCTATGGGACAGCTTCTGCTTGTCTTTAAATGTGATTTGTGACGTTTGACAGATTTACTGCAGTTTACAGTTATGAGAAGTTAAGAAACCTAATTACCCTTTAACAAATGGAAACATGGAGCATGGATTCCCCAAAAAGGAATGTGCATGGCATGCTGGAACTTCTGCATGTGCAAAAGTCTTTAAATAGGCAGCAAGATGGTCCTTATAGGATCAATCCAGCCTATCCCTTGTTCCAGTCCGTGAACAGTTTCTGATCGCCTAACTGTTGTTGACATCTTGCTTGGAAGATTATATCTTCTGCTACCCACCTTGTGACCCATATTATAGACTATGACTATTATTGCCCTGTTATAGACTATAGACTATTATTGATTATTGTCGCCTGTCCACCTTGGTTCACATCTGGTGTTGATATCTGTCTGCAGCCCATTCAGCTCCTGCCAGTCCACCAGAGCCAGGGAACCACTACTTGCCGGTTCAGACCCTCTATTCCCCAGTAGCACAACCTGAGTGGTGGGCTCTAGTGAAGACAAGGGTTGCCCTTAGAGTCTGAGCTGTTGGTTCAAGTTCTAAGTTGCGGTCAATAGACTCACGGTTCAGCCTTGCTAGCAGTGAGACCCTGGTTTCCTGTGATCAGGACTAACTATATATTGGTGAGATAGTGACCAGATACAAAAATAGCAAGTATACCTAGTGTATTTATGGTTATTCTGAGGAGAATCTTTGGACATTGGGAAGCCACTTTTTTTAAATCAAATTACATTTAGAAATTTCACTTATCCATCTGTAAGCCCAGTGTTCATCTACTACCCAACAAATTAATCCAGCTGAACCTTAAATCTCCATGGCTGCAAACAAGCCTAGAATCATCCTTCCTTCCTTAAAACTACACAGTGACGCTCTATTTTGCTACGTATTGGCCCAACATGGCCTAAAAACACTTGTGGCCAAGTCTTCTGTCAACATACTTACCTGATCCCTGCAATACCTTTCTTCAGATGCCACTGGTTGTCCTGTGGCCCCCTGACTGAACCTACAAGGTCTGTGGCAATAAAGTAATTGTTGAAAGGGGGGTATTCTGGACAAACTCCAGTCAAGTTGTTGATCCCAGCTCAAAGCAGCAGGCACTGGTTTAGGACAAGTAGCTAAAGTATTACTGAAGAGAAGGACCAGAAGCATCACATAAGGATTTCAAAGAGGAACCCATTGTCTAAAAGAGTCTTTGGGTAACAGCCTTTAATGTAACTTCGGAGCAGCATTTTTCCCTAGTAGTCCGTCTACTAAATGTCACAGTAGATGGCATAATCAGGGCCAGCTTATGAGGGGGGCGCCCCGGGGCCTCCACCACTTGCCCAGCAAAGGGGACCTCCACTAACCTTTGGGTTATGGTCTGGTCCAGGAGGCTTTTCAATCTTTGGTCTGATGGGCCTCCACCAGATTTGTGCCCAGGGACCTCCACCACACTAAATCTGGCGCTGGGCATAATGCAACAAACCACAAACAGGGCTGTGGAGACACAAGATTATGCCCAGATTATACCATTTAAAGGCGGTGGCAGCATAGTCCGTGGGCTCCATGTATTGCTCTTGTAAATAGTTTATCTTTGTCACATTTGTTACCTTTAACAAATGCTTGGTTGTACCATTATTATGAATACTATTAGCATTGGCACTAAATGTAAAACTGATAAATAGCAAACTTAAGCAAACTAACTTTCGTATTTTGTATTTTTGGTGGTTATGAATGGTGATGTACTATATTATATTCTCACAGCACAGGCATAAACAAAGCTGAACTTCACAAGCAGGAAAAGTCATTCCGTGTACACTTCCTATTCCCCAGATGGCCGGTGGAAGAACAGTTTTCCTTTGCGTAAAATCTGATAGCACAACCTTTGAAATGTCACTAGGTTACGGTAGATGATAAAATGTCACCACTTGGATAGGGCCCATTTACAGTACAATGAAGGAGCACGTGTTATCAGGATTTCACCATCAGTCCTGATACTCAGGCAATGGCTCCTTCTCTGTTCTTAGACTGCAAATACATAATTTATAAACTGGCACTGTCTGTAAAAACTAGCTATATGTTAAGCTAAATATCAAACACGACAAAGGAACCGTGGCTCCAAGAGGGGTTTTGCATCAACTATCAAGATATCTTATTTTCTGCCAGGTAGCAACAACAAAATGCCATGATATTACTGATAGTTTACAAAGATTGTGCTTTAATATTCTTTCCCCTATTTTCATGCTGGATTCTTGTCAGCTCTAGCCATAGAGATCTATTTATTTCAAATGACAAAAAGCAATGCATGTGAAATACAGCTAGAATAAAATAACAAATAAAATGTACATGGTTTCAGCCCTTGGTAGGGTCTATATTTCTGTCTGCTAGATATACCCCAAGGTTGGGTAGGAGTGGAGAGCAGTTTATTCTCGCTGCTCCAGTTCACTCCATAAAAAACATAAAAACATTAGGCTCAATTCAGAGGCACATTCGTCTGGACTTTCGTAGCTGTCTGTGAAAGTTTTTGTGTGTGTTTATCATTTTTTTTTGTTTTTTTCGTTCAATTCTCACGAACATTGGGGCTAATGCGTATATGCCCTTTCGATGGACGAATCTAAATCTGATAATTTGTGTTACTTCAGATAACTTACGTTATTGGGATGGGTTTCCGTGTGATTCTGAGACCTGATTGCCGATGGACCTCTGCCCTATAAAACGGATTATTTTCCGCTTCACTTATGGGTCCTTTGAGGACTCAGATTGCTATTGTTGAACATGTTTTGCAGCTATGTGGAGGAGTCTGAGCACCTTCAGCTCCAAGGCATTGCATGTATCAGCATGTCCGAGGTCATAAATTGTATAGCAATGCATACCTGAATCAATACATTAATTGTAGACTTATGTCCTTTGTTATTTATATTTGGATTGTTGAACTTGAATCTTAATTTGTTGTAGGAGTTCTTGTTTTAGTTGGTTACCTTTGCTTTGTGTAATTATTTTATATTTGGTTGCAGGAACCGCAAGATGTGCCACTCGCACAACATACAAGCAGTGTTTGGTCCAGCTATGCGATTCCTCAGTGTTCTTGGAGGGCATCAAGGGTCGTCCCATGATGCTTATATATTGCAGAGCTCCGGCTTATTTAGTCAGTTTGAGTCAGGAGAATTATCTGGTGGATGGCTCCTGGGTAAGTTTGCTCACATTCAATCAATCCATTTTCACTGTGTGGCAATGAATATAGTTGATGACCCATGTCTTAACCTATGGCTGTTTCTAGCCCTTGATGACATGTCAAATAATATTGTTGCTTAGAATGTGTATTTTATGTTAGTATTTTTAAATTCTTTCAGGGGATTCTGGATATCCGCTCCTGCCCTTGCTCCTGTCACTCGTTCTTCGCCCTCAGAATGCGGACCAGGAGTTCTATAATCGGGCCCTCTGCAAAACCCGGGCCGTGGTGGCGAGGGCCCTCTGGCTTTTGAAGTCCAAATGTAGGTGTTTGGACCATACGGGGGGGGGGGGGGGGCACTGCAGTTTAACAGCAACCACACATGCCAGAGTGGCACAACTGAGTGCCAGGGTCCTTCAGTTCAGTTGGTGGGCGAGATGCAGGAGCTGCGCGACTCGTTGGGGACCACAGAAGAAGACTAATGTTCTGGGTCCTGCCATTGTTTTGTATATAGTTTTTAATTATTTAAGTTAAAAACATATTATATATTTTACATATTTTTAAATTTTTATAAGCAAAAAAAAAAAACAGTTTGTACATTTTAACAAAAAAATGTAACAAAAAAAAGCCAAAGAAAATGGCATTTGGTTATAAAACAAAAAAAATAATAATAATTTCTGTGTCATTTTAATTCAAAAATACCTTAACACAAAATGAATGGGAAAAGAAATATTTAGAGATGAAGATTCACATGGCCGCGAAGTGATTTGGCTAAGTTTTAGGGGTGAAAAATGGAAGAAGAAGGAAAGCGCAAAGTGGTTTGGGTAAGTTTTAGAGGTCATAAATGGAAGATGTAGGAAAGCGCAAAGTGATTTAGCTAAGCATTGTAGCAGAAGTGAGTGACCCAAATATGTAGGTGAGCACTTTAATGAGTTAAGTTTGTAGTGCGCAGGCGTAAGATCCTAAGAATTCGTCTGGACGATTATTTATTGAAAAATGAAATCAGAATCTAACGGGAAACGTAAAGGATTCGTGGGAGGAGACGATGTAACATGAGAAAAGAAAACGGAAAACTAACGCTGGAAAATGACATTCTTGTACTCGTACTCTGGCATACGAACGGACGAAGACTTTACAGAAGGCTTGCATTGCATGCATAGAATCGCTCGTACACTCATACGAGAGCGGGAACATTTAAAAAAAAAACAGATCGACACAAAAACTAAAGTTTTTTTTTGTCTCTCTGAATCAACCCTATTGTGCCGATATGAGCTCCTTTAGGCGCGTGTTGTATTAGTGTGACCCCTCTAAAGTTCACTACTATTTTAGCATTTGTCCTGCTATCATTCTACCCAATAAACACTAGAAGGAGCAAAGCACTAGGTCAATCTAAGAGAGGGGTATGGGTCACTAAAAGGCAAAAAGAGATACAACAATGGAAAAGGGAAAGAAAAGAGGAGGGTGAATGGATTGGGTGAGAGCAGGGATTCCCAGTCATTGGTAAGTATACCACTGGAGGTACACAACATTCTATCTGGAGAGGCTGCTGTCTGACGTGTCCCCCAACCTGATCTGCTATCAGCTATACTTTACACAAACAAGATTTGCTTCATATATATATATACAAGAGGTGATTAAACTGGACCAACAGCATTGCACATTTGGGAAAAAAACTCACTTGCCCCATCTGCATGCATGATACTGAATAATTGTCAGCACTCACATTTGCTCATGCACCCACTCAAACACTGTCTCACTGACTTTTTTTCTAGTGGTAGTGGACATTTTGGAGCTTTCTTTCCCAGCATCCAAGTTGTGCTGCTGCCTGGATTCAACTGACATAACCCACAATGCACAGTGGCAGGAAATCTAGCAGCACTTGCAGGCAGCCTGCAGCTTCATGGGAAACCCTTTTGTTTGTAAAGTTGACCATGGCATGAATTACAAAAAGGTAGATTATTTTTTATGTGTGGCAATGTGTCTTGCCCTAGGGCGTGATGAATATGAGCCCTGTTTCTCGTAAGGGTGTTCATTCAATTTAAGTGATAAAAGGGAGAATAATGTGATCCATCTATTACAAAGCAAAGTTTAATTTATGTCAATGATTACATTCATATTTTAATACCTTTTTTATCTCTTAAACTACATAATAACTACTGTGAGTCTTTAAATCCTCTTTTCCTTTCACTGCCATTTGCACTTTGTTTCATGTATTCATGCAAAAAAGGGGCATTAAAAATACATTGAACATATGGCCATGACATAAGATGAGTAAAACTCCATTCAACTGAGAACATTAAAATGCCAATGTGTTAGTGGTTAAAGAGGCATCTTGAAACGCCACTGCACCAGTATGAATATCAGAACACTTTAACAGGGATTAATGTGTATAAAAAGGGGAATTTGTTGCTGCATTCTGCGCATGACTAATTTATATAGAAGCCACCCCAATTACAAAGCAACCGGGCTACTAGACACATAAGGCACTCTGAAGCATCAGGACCTGACTGCTTAAAGTGGAACTTCAGTCACAATATAACCCCCGCCCTGTCACCCTACCCAGGCGCTGAGGCAGAACAGGGGTTACAAAGAAAAAAAAACCCTACCCCACCAACAGAGCCGAGGGATGCAGCTCTATGTTTTACTCCCAAGATGGCAGTGCCCAGGATCTGGAGCACCGAAGGAGCGGTGGGCGCCCCTGGATAACATATGGGGTATTTTTCCTTGTAACCCCCGTCCTGCCTCTGTGTCTGGGTAGGGTGGCAGGGTGGGGGGGTTATATTGTGGCTGAAGTTCCACTTTAAGAATTTCAAAGTGTCGACAACATACCTTTAAATAAGAATACATTTCAATTAATTTGTGTGAAACTTCTCATAAACTTATACATACAACTTATATTAGTATACTACAAGAATAGTATACTTATATAGAATACTTACCTGGCTGCCAGTCAAGGCTGACCAACATGACCCCCAGGGCAGATTGGAAGACAGCATTTCAGCTGAAGATTGAGGTAAAGGTAAGGATTTCGGGGTGTTGCAAGGTGCATTGTGCTAGGGGGCTCCAGAAATCTGGCTGCCCCACTGAGCCTGTCACAGCGGCGTCCCTCACCCATTTGCTAGGAAAAGCACATACTAACTTTCTCCCACCTTATCTCCAATAGGAACTGTTTAAAATGAGCCTTTTCAAAGCACCTGGAAATCCCTGATTGTTTTTAAATACCTTATGTATGCTAGGCGAAACACATTTATTTGCTTCAATTTCTGTGTGGTGGCTATGCTAAAAGGGGCGTGTCATGAAGCGGCTTTGAGTCTTAAAGTGGACCAACACCCAGGATTTTGACTATCCTGGGTTTTGGTCCACTTCCCCGATCGGGGGTGCCCCGCTATGTGAAACCCCCCAGATCGCAAGTTACAACTCACCTCACCCCTACAGCGCATGCGCGGCCGCTCGTCCAATCAGCGCACTCGAGCTGTTGTGGTATGCGCGTCAATGAGCCGTCTTACCGCAGCGGCTCCGTGCATGCTGACGGCGCGGCTCGCGCGTCCATCTAACAGGGAGCACCTCCTACTAGAGAGAAGCGCAAGATGTGTCCGCGGCCCGCTGCTACATTGTGGCCCAAGCACATACTCTTGAATGTACTGGAGCTGGAAAAAAAACAACCAGGCACTTACCTTCTGTCCCCCGCAGCAGCTCCTGGATGGTCCACTGCTCAGAATCCCTCCACCCCAGAGTTTTTTGGGTCAGGACCAACACTCGCTGTTGGTCATGGCCCAGACGCTCCCCACCAGTCACAGTTCCTGTGCACAGCCCATATATTTCAGGCCAGTGTACAGAGTCACCATGCCTTACATGAGGGAGGGACACTGCATGAGGACACCAGGAGCCCCGTCACTGGCCAGGAGATGCTACAGGTGAGAATGGCAAGTGCCTGTTTGTTTATTTAGGTGGATTTACAGTCCCTCTAAGCAGAGTAAATGTTTGTATTTATTTTTCTCATAGCTGCCCCTTAAAACTAAGTTTGTGCTACAAAGCAAATTCTTATTGAAGAACTAAATAATTGTCTTTTTTTTCAGTACGGTTTGCACCTGTGAGCAAAAACTAATAAACAGGGGCACTTACATTCAATCCCTGGAAGCTCATCATCTTTATTTACTTTACTAGTAAAGCAGAGGAGTAGCAGGCCTTTCTGGCACCCAGGGCAAAGATTCGAAATGGTGCCCTCCACCTGTGCTACCTTTGAAGCCCCCTGACCTGCTGCACCCGGGGCACGTGCCCCCGCCCCCCCCTCTAGCTACATCCCTGAGAAAAGATCCAGCACCCAGCACCCACAGCCACTTCCTGCCCATCCATGGTCTGCATATAATATAGAGCCATAAATGGAACTCATTCATTGGTGGCAGCAGAGGCTTTGATGAACTAGACTAGATACTAAAGATCTGGATGCATATGCTGTGAAGGTGGGTATGTGTGTTTTTGTTACCCACAATGCTGCTATGCTAATTTTGTAAACTGCACTAAGAAATAATCATTGTAGTGCGTGTTAAAAACCATTCCAACTAAAATGAGCTTTAGAATATTTTTTTTTTCAGTTTTGAGAAAGTAGAATGAGGTATATGCCGGTATCTGGTAGGATCTAACTTCACTTTATATTAAGTTTATTTAAAGTGGACTCCTAGTCACAAATGCCTTTAGGTTCCTTTTAACAATCACTTCAAGGATTTTTTATTTGAGATGCCTCTACAGTTAAACATCCTTA
Organism: Gastrophryne carolinensis; assembly: GCA_027917425.1. Classification (NCBI taxonomy): domain Eukaryota; kingdom Metazoa; phylum Chordata; class Amphibia; order Anura; family Microhylidae; genus Gastrophryne; species Gastrophryne carolinensis. The sequence goes on from CM051234.1 coordinate 224,605,718, forward strand.
GGAAGTCTGGCTGGATCAGGAAATGAAATAGCTGCACACTGTAATGGAACATTGGATGACTGCATCCTGTCCCCCATCAGATGGAGTCTGAATAAGAAAAGTCAAGTATCTTTTGAATGCAGGGCCCATTAATAGAGTAAAGGAGCTGGTTATATTCATTTACAGTCCCCGTGAGCCAGGCTCCTCTATGGCTCATAGTTCCACTTTAACAAAATATGTTTAGGTATGATCAAGACCTAAAGGTGGTTAACAAAACAGCATATAGGGTCCTTGAGCCAGTTTTAGCACTTCAGAAAGAAAGTAAGCTTGCAGTACATCTCAAACATTGGGTTACCATCAGCTTAAAGTGGACCAAAACCAAGGATTTTAACTATCCTGGGCTTTAGACCGCTGAGCGCAACTCATCTCTTCCTGGTCCTATGGCGCATGTGCGGCCGCTGGTCCAATCAGTCGCTGACATCACCCCGCCTAAGCCTTCGTCTAAGGCCTGCGGTTCCGAGCACGCTGGCAGCCACATACTCCCTTCCCCTGCAGAAATGCCTGCCGCAGGCACGAGCCCTGCTAGCAGGATAGTGGGGATGTGGCTGCGGCTCACGCATGCGCCGTTGGATTAAGTGAATCGGGCGACCTGGGGAGTTTCACACAGTGGGGAAATCCTTATTTTGGATGCCTTGGGGGGAGGGAATTGAACGGCGCAGGATTCTTATAGATTCCGGGGCTGATCGTGCTGGGTTTTGGTCCACTTTAAGAAACCTTAGAGTGCCTATAAACTTCCCTCACTATAGGTATCCGTAACTAACAGTCATTTTTTCCGGAGTTGTCCTTTATTATTTTTGTGAGCATGTACTACCATTGCCGTGATGAAACATACATTATAAAAGAACAAACAGTTTTACCTCTTGCATTATAACATCTGATACTCAAATCACAATATAAATCCCTTTCGCTAAAAGTGTAAAATAAACACTGGGATTCTGTTAGCAATGTATCCCTAGAATCTTTCCACTACATTTACTTGTTTAAAACTAAAAAACAACATTCTCCCTAAATCTATAAAGTCCCTAAACAAAACAAAATCTGCCATCATTTATTTCCACTTGGAAGTAGCTTGGATAGCAGAAGCCCTGCAGCACGGGCACAGTCACTAACAGCAAGTAAATGGTGACATCCTGTGGCCGCCTTGCTACACTGCTCACAGAGGAACGCCATATGGCAGCTTATTATTCTACTTCAGTATTTTCCCAATACCACCGGAGGAGGATTTGTTTCAGAACACTTACTAAATAAGTACAGGAGAGGTGCGGTTGCCATTATCAGGCTCTAGCATTTCACAACCTACCATGAACCTATTTATTAATAGAGAATTTGTTTGTCCATCCCTGTCCAGACACACACTAACTTACTAACCTTATGTCCCCTGGGAACTGTAAAAGTTAGCCATTTCAAAGCATCTCACAATCTTCTATTACATGGAAATACCCTATGTAGTCTAAGCAAAGCAGCTGTCCTTGCTTTCATTTTTGGGTTGTGGCTAAACTGTGAAGGGCAAGTCCTAAGCATGTTCTGCTGTGGTCAGTTAGCTGCGGGTCCAAGCTCACTCACACTGAGAGCACCAAGACCAGGGTGGCTGTCAGACTACTCTTTAGCATTGCCATGAAGGAATGGATTCAAAAGAAGGGCAAGCCTTGGAGCCCTGCTACAGCGCTGCAGGAAATGGAGGCGAGGCATATGTGACAGGCATCAGGTAAGCTGCTTGCTGGCTAATTATTGATGTTTGGTTTAAAGCCTTTTAAAGTCCATGTCCATGAAACAAAATAAAAAAGGCTATAATCACCTTTTAGCCACCACAACTTCTCTGTGCAGCGCCAGTGTCTTCAAGCATTTCCGTCCTCCAGCACCTAGCAGACATGGTGGCCTCCAGCACAGTTTTACACGTTCATTGCAATGGAGGGGTGGTGTGTGTAAACACATTTCCATGGAGGTCACCATAGCTGCCCAGTGCCTGGGGTAGCTTATTCTTCACTATTGTTGTAAGTACCTTGGGCACTGCTGTTGGCTCGGTGATGGCCCAAATTTCTGGATTTTCCACCACCAAATCCACACCCAGCGGCACTTTTAAGATTGCTAGTCCAATCACAAAGATGCCATCACTATTCAGAAAGGCTGGGCGCGGGAGAGCGCACAGCTACAGGGCGGCATCGTGGAAGCCGTCCGCTAAAGGTTAGTTTACCGGTGACCACAGGGGAACCTGCTATAAACTTGTTTATTTTGTCGCCTGGACAGTCCCTTAAATGATAAATGAATGGCCCAGATGGTCCTGATCAGAAATGTGCATCCCTATTACATTTTTAAAGGCTATTGAGGGTACATTTGTTATTAGAGTCATGGTATAATTAGTTCTGAAGAGACACTTGTGTTATGAGGCAACCAGATTTGTTTGTGAAGAATTCAGCACCATTAAGGTAATTACCTATCTTGAGGACCAAGGTTTAATATAGCAGGTGAATACCCAAATTGGGATGCCCCGGGATGCAAATAAATTGTGCTTTCAGCAATTTGTTGGATCATATTGTGATTGTGAGCTGTATTCCAGGCAGCATGTTAAGGATCAGGTTTTGAGCTTATGGCAGATTACCTATAACCTGGCTGTAACATGGCAGTAGTCTCGTTTGCCATGCCAGAGACCATTCTAGTGTTAGGAAGAGTATGGTGTTCATAGGTTTCTAATTGCATACATCTTTATAGTTATCGGTTCGGGTCTTTACTATGCTCTGTGACCTCTAAATACTGTACACAATGAAAGCTTTTCACACCCTTCTGGCTCCTGTAACACACCATTTTCTTTTGCTATCTTTGCCGGCTTATTGGATTTTTCCCCCATTGCCTAGGTGTACTTCTCAGCAGGGTATTCAAAGCTGTACGTGATACATTTCTTGGCTCCCAACTCTTGCTCCCTCTAATGACTGTGCAAGCTTCACTCCTGTCATGGGATACATGACCATACAGTAGTACTACACCAGAATCCATGCTCATAAATCATCACTTTCCTCACTAATACAAAAAAAATTGCTGGAACAAGATCTCTTATGTAACTACAACAAAGGTAACTCTACTACAAAGGTTCTGTAACAGCACTGATGCAAATATGTTACCAAACCAGGCACAATAGGCCTTGGATTTTAGATCACAGGAACAATGGGAAGAGTAAAATGAAAGCAATGCATTTGATCAGACACACTGCCCCGAGGAAGTGATGGGGTTTACCGTCACGGAACGCGTGGGTGATTGGGGGCACTAATGGGGAACTTACCTGCTGGTGATGTATCATATTTAAGTACTTATGTACCTTTCCTCTTGTCCTGTCCTGGTTCTCTTCCAGCTTCTTGACCATAACATAGGTTTTTGTGGGTTAGATTATATGATGGATAGTAAGCACTGTTTTGCACACTGTAGCATGTGCATTTATTGGAAAATAGGTTTAAGCACATGCACTTTGCTGGATAATACGTTGATTTATTAGATTTTTAGCACTTTCTATTGATACCAGTGGACAGTGGGTTTATTGCTTATGATAGGTGATGAAAGTAACACAGTAGCGCCCTCTTTAGATATTGTGTCAATTGTGGTTTTAATGGATTTTAAGGTTGTCTGTATGTCTTGTTTGGCCTGTACAATAACCTTATATACATAGTAATATGATTTAGTGGTGCAGTTTTGTGTTCTGGTGTAGACGTGGAGTGTCTGAGCCGCCCCGATAGCTTTTTGAGACTGCATTGCACATATTACTTGCAAGAAGCTGGCAAGACTTTATTGAAAAACTTAGAAGCACAGTTACACTTAATACAGTTACAGTTTATACCTTGGACAACCTAGCACAGACACCAAAGGTGTATTCTAGTTTCTTTATGCAGTACCACTTCCTGTTTTAAAGTTATCAGAAGTACCACTCAATACAGACTCCCCTCGAAGGGAGAATGTCCTCTTAAAATAAGATCTATACTGTATGTATCCAGGGGTGAGGCTAGCCTCTCTGACACCTGAGGCTAACTATAGAATAGCACCGCCTAGGAAATACAGCTCCATTCCTCAACAGAGCAACCTGAGGATAGGGGCGGGGCTGAGGCCACTGAGCCACCAATGATTGACTTAGAAACGTGAAAGCATGCAGCCATGCACCCGATTTCCTCTGAACCACCAAAGTAGTAAAAACCTAATAATGAAAAACAGGTCTATTGCTTGATGCCCCCTCTGTAGCGTTGCCTGAGGCGGTTGCCTCACATGGCTTCATTATAGGTGCACCACTGTATGTACCCTACCTGGTCTGGTGCAAATTTTTCTGACAGCCATGTCAGAATCCTGCAGCTTGCTGACTTTGCCCACTGCATCCTAGTGAGTGTCCCCCTGCTTTTCACCCCTGGGTGACCTTGAGTACCGTCAGATGTTAAGCATAAAAACCAGTGATACTACTACTAGTGGTTGGAAAAATGTTTTAGTGCAGTGGAATAATTTTAAATGTGGGCTGAAACAGGTCTCACTCTCCAGTCCTTGTGCCGTCCAATGTAATGGCATTCCTTAGCACCATCATTGTTTTTATAACCTGTCAGCAAAAGCCTTTTTACAGCAATAAAGTCTTACAAGTGAAACATCAATATTAAGGAGCTAATTGAATATTGATTGTCGTCTATAAACACATCACTTGTCGGCAGATTCAAGTAGGTTGCCTGAGTGTATACTCTGGAGCAATAGGCATGCTTATATTTTCAAATATTTATTAGCCGCTTCGGGGGATGCTAGGCTGCTTTTTGCCTCTGGCAGGCAAGGTATGTAAATTAATACAGGGGTCACTAAGTAGCGATTACTGAATGAAAAGTGCGTAAGTGGCAGTTAAACGTAATGAATATGAATGACAGCTATAAATAAGCAAATGCCAGACAGCTCGGCGGCTTATAAACAAGTAAGGAGTAGCAGCTTCTGTGTAGCGCTAATACTTGCCAAATTGTGGGAGGCTGTTTTTCATTATTTCCCTACAAATTTAAATGGAACATATATTCATTTTTATCGTTTTATTTTCCTTGTCTCTCACAAAGTATGGAAACAAGTTATCCGGAAAGAGAAACTTTGATTAGCTGATTTAAATTTTAACATTTTCAACACACAACAACCAAGTCACATTTATCAACATTTCTTTAGTCATCTGACTAGATTTCTTAAATCAGAATTCGCATCCTGAATCCAAAAAAAGAATTCGATGGCTGGTAACACATCTTCAGAACTATGACCTGGATGAGTGAGGAACATGCTATTTATTTTCAGAAGCAGGTTTAACCTTCGTAACACTTATGGGTGAACTAAACTTTTTGATCCAAACACACACAAAAACGTTCAATAAAAAATTTCATGATAATGTTTTCTCCAAAAAATCACTTGCCCCTGAGATGGGGCATTTTTACAGGTGTGGTAAATCATTTTTCCAATAAGATAAGGATCAATTCTTCAGAGTTGGGGTATGGTATTTCTTCCTCTGCATAACCCATAGGTATCACTTTTTGGATTATAGCCAGAAAGTTCAACCTTGGTCACAGCAGTACATAACATGTTTTCCCACATGGTTTTGGCAGACTTATTGTAGGTTTTGCCAATCATAGCAAGGCTTGGATGCTTTTCTTTGTAAGAAAAGACTTTGATCTTGCCACCCTACCTTACAACCCAGCCATATGAAGAATATTGGAAATTGTTGTAACAAGCATCGTGAACCATTTTTCTTTTTGTCATAGATAGGCAAAATTGTATATTAACTATGTTCCATAGTATCTAATGCCTGATAATTTTATTTTACACCTCTTCTGGCTGATAACTCAGATTCATTTTAAACTGGACCAACAGCCTTCCACAGTTGGAAGAAAAACTTCCCAAAACTCAAGTGCCCCATATACATGCATGGTACTGAATCATTGTCATCACTTACATTTGCTCCTGCATCCACTCAAAGCTGAAGTGCCACCTTATGTAGCTGCCATTTTAAAGCTGCATTTCCCAGCATCCCAGCCATGCTGCTGTCTGGATTCATCTGACATAACCTGCAATGCACAGCAGCAGGAAACCCAGCAACATTTCTTTTTTGCTGGCAGCCTGCAGTTTCATGGGATACTATGAGTTTAAAAATGAATGGTCAATGCTGAACACAACCACATCCCCAATTTTCGGAGAGTGTTTACACTCACAACCAAATGGTTTTTGGGTCGTTATTCCCTCTCTAAATGAGACGGAATGCATCATTTCTAATGCATTGTATAGATTATGTGTTTCATTAAAGGTGGATAATGTTCTGCAACAAATTCTATTGCAGATTCCATGAGAGCCCTGCTGTGAGTACCCTCAGCTCTATGGGCAAAAAATTCCTCCCAATGGTCGGCTCACCAGACCCTGCAGATAAGCAAATAATGATCAATGTAACTGATGTTAAGCTAATTTTTCAGAAACTGAGAATAGGTGAAGCAGCAGGCCCCGACGGCTAATCACCTTCCTGCTTACAGTCTTGTGCAGACCAACTACCCCCCACTCAAAATTCTACAACGGATCATTGGAAGAGTGCAAAGTTCCATCAGGCCTCAAAAAATCAATAATCATACCATTTTCGAAGAAGACTTGCTCTCACCTCCATAACTATGAAAGCCTTTGAGAAGGCGATGTGAAGATGATCAACCAGAATTCTTGGGATCCTCTTCAATTTATCTATCCAGGCAATGCAGAGGACACTGTAAACATGGCTCTTCAATATACACTGGAGAATATGGATACACCCAGTTCCTATGTCAGGATGCTATTAGTGGAATTCTCCTCTGCCTTTAACACCTTTGTCCCTGACACTCTTCATCTGCGTACAGTACAATCCAAAATCTGTGACTGAATCAGCAACTTACTAACATGGTAATTTTAGTGCAACAGTTTGGGGCCTGTACTGTTCAACATTAGATCCACCAATATTGGTAATCCAAGTATTCCATCACCATTGTTATTTACCTTGTGGCGGTACAGAGGAAATATCCACTTTCATTGCCTAATCATTGTGTAACTTTCTATGTGAAAAATATGGAGTCTACTATTGCTGATCTCATTTTAAATAAGCTAGCTACATGGTTTACATGTTGATAATTGTACCTTCACTTGCTGCTTAAAGGGACTGTCCAGGCAATGGCAATGATAGGGAAGCAAGCAGCTTACCTGATGCCGGTCCCGTGTGCCTCTCCCAGCTCAGCCACCACCCAGAAATGGAAGTGAAGAAAGTGGTTTGCTTTAGAAAGTATTACAATCGGAATTTTGAGATGCTTTGAAATACCATACTGTATGGCCCTGATTGGAGCCCACGCATGTGCTGTAGGACCGGGGAAATGTGAGTCCTTCTGGGCAATCTAGGGCGTTTCACACAGCGGTGTAGGAAACATAACCCGGGAGAGTCAAAATTTTAAGTAAATGTAATGAAATAGCAAACTGACATAAAAGTGGGCCGTGCAAGGTGTCTGCACCAATACTATACTAACTAACTGGGACCACCCACTGTGGCCAAATGGCATTTGTCATGTGGTGTGCTGATTCAACTGTTTATAGTTTCAAGTCTTAATGTTGCATTAAAGTTAATGGGATGCATATATGCACAGAATATACCATTTTATTCCCTTTAAATGAGATTATTTTCATGTTTTTTCACATCCAGCTTTCTAACAAAACATTGACCTGTGCTTTAAACACGACAGCAGGCATCTGCGCTGTGAGAGACTGGTAAATGCAGCTAATTATTTACACAAATGGCTGAACATCCAATTTACCACTGGCCCCAGCCAGGCTTTACAGAGCTTATATAAGTCCAAAACAGCACTGTGCCAAATTCTGCAGCCAAATGATGTTATTTACCTAATACTAGTACACATTCTGCAAACTCAAATGGGCTCTTTATTTAGAGGTGTAACAGTTGAGATATCTGGCTGGAGAAGCCGTGTTAATATATATTCATTTGGGAAATATCCACAGCTGTGTCTAAAAATGTTTTAAACAAGTTAGCCAATTCATTATACGGATGTATAACCTGATCATCTCTATGTTTTAAATTTTATTCATCAATTATTTTGTCCATGACTTCATGCCTTTGTTGCTAATCTCTATACTACCTCAACCTAATAGTTGGCACACTAAGATCATAGACGCTCTCTTCAAGCCCTTCTGTTATCTTTGCTACTCTACCAGCTTTAGGGCTGCTTTTTGGGGAATGCAGAGTGTGCAGCCACACAGGGGGTCTTCTTTGTATAGATAAGAGTACTGTATAAAATGCCACACAGGGGACCTTCTTTGTATAGATAAGAGTACTGTATAAAATGCCACACAGGGGGCCTACTTTGTATAGATAAGAGTACTGTATAAAACACCACACAGGGGGTCTTCTTTGTATAGATAAGAGTACTGTATAAAATGCCACACAGGGGACCTTCTTTGTATAGATAAGAGTACTGTATAAATCACCACACAGGGGACCTTCTTTGTATAGATAAGAGTACTGTATAAACCACCACACAGGGGGCCTTCTTTGTATTGATAAGAGTACTGTATAAAACACCACACAGGGGACCTTCTTTGTATAGATAAGAGTACTGTGTAAAACACCACACAGCGGGCCTACTTTGTATAGATAAGAGTACTGTATAAAACACCACACATGGGACCTTCTTTGTATAGATAAGAGTACTGTATAAAACACCACACAGGGGGTCTTCTTTGTATAGATAAGAGAACTGTATAAAACGCCACACAGGGGGCCTTCTTTGTATAGATAAGAGCACTGTATAAAACACCACACAGGGGACCTTCTTTGTATAGATAAGAGTACTGTATAAAACGCCACACAGGGGACCTTCTTTGTATAGATAAGAGTACTGTATAAAACACCACACAGGGGACCTTCTTTGTATAGATAAGAGTACTGTATAAAACGCCACACAGGGGACCTTCTTTGTATAGATAAGAGTACTGTATAAAACACCACACAGGGGACCTTCTTTGTATAGATAAGAGTACTGTATAAAATGCCACACAGGGGACCTTCTTTGTATAGATAAGAGTACTGTATAAAACACCACACAGGGGACCTTATTTGTATAGATAAGAGTACTGTATAAAACACCACACAGGGGACCTTCTTTGTATAGATAAAAGTACTGTATAAAATGCCACACAGGGAGCCTTCTTTGTATAGATAAGAATACTGTATAAAACCCCACACAGGGACCTTCTTTGTATAGATAAGAGTACTGTATAAAACACCACACAGGGGACCTTCTTTGTATAGATAAGAGTACTGTATAAATCACCACACAGGGGACCTTCTTTGTATAGATAAGAATACTGTATAAAACGTCACACAGGGGACCTTCTTTGTATTGATAAGAGTACTGTATAAAACACCACACATGGGGCCTTCTTTGTATAGATAAGAGTACTGTATAAAAAGCCACACAGGGGACCTTCTTTGTATTGATAAGAGTACTGTATAAAACACCACACTGGGGGCCTTCTTTGTATTGATAAGAGTACTGTATAAAACACCACACAGGGGACCTTCTTTGTATAGATAAGAATACTGTATAAAACGTCACACAGGGGACCTTCTTTGTATTGATAAGAGTACTGTATAAAACACCACACTGGGGGCCTTCTTTGTATTGATAAGAGTACTGTATAAAACACCACACAGGGGACCTTCTTTGTATAGATAAGAGTACTGTATAAAACACCACACAGGGGACCTTCTTTGTATAGATAAGAGTACTGTATAAAACACCACACAGGGGGCCTTCTTTGTATAGATAAGAGTACTGTATAAAACACCACACAGGGGACCTTCTTTGTATAGATAAGAGTACTGTATAAAACACCACACAGGGGACCTTCTTTGTATAGATAAGAGTACTGTATAAAACACCACACAGGGGGCCTTCTTTGTATAGATAGGAGTACTGTATAAAACGCCACACAGGGGACCTTCTTTGTATAGATAGGAGTACTGTATAAAACACCACACAGGGGACCTTCTTTGTATAGATAAGAGTACTGTATAAAACACCACAAAGGGGGCCTTCTTTGTATAGATAAGAGTACTGTATAAAACACCACACAGGGGGCCTTCTTTGTATAGATAAGAGTACTGTATAAAACACCACACAGGGGACCTTCTTTGTATAGATAAGAGTACTGTATAAAACACCACACAGGGGACCTTCTTTGTATAGATAAGAGTACTGTATAAAAAGCCACACAGGGGACCTTCTTTGTATAGATAAGAGTACTGTATAAAACACCACACAGGGGACCTTCTTTGTATAGATAAGAGTACTGTATAAAACACCACACAGGGGACCTTCTTTGTATAGATAAGAGTACTGTATAAAACACCACACAGGGGACCTTCTTTGTATAGATAAGAGTACTGTATAAAACACCACACAGGGGGCCTTCTTTGTATAGATAAGAGTACTGTATAAAACACCACACAGGGGACCTTCTTTGTATAGATAAGAGTACTGTATAAAACACCACACAGGCGACCTACTTTGCATAGATAAGAGTACTGTATAAAACACCACACTGGGGGCCTTCTTTGTATTGATAAGAGTACTGTATAAAACACCACACAGGGGACCTTCTTTGTATAGATAAGAGTACTGTATAAAACACCACACAGGCGACCTACTTTGCATAGATAAGAGTACTGTATAAAACACCACACAGGGGGCCTTCTTTGTATAGATAAGAGCACTGTATAAAACACCACACAGGGGGCCTTCTTTGTATTGATAAGAGTACTGTATAAAACGCCACACAGGGGACCTTCTTTGTATAGATAAGAGCACTGTATAAAACACCACACAGGGGACCTTATTTGTATAGATAAGAGTACTGTATAAAACACCACACAGGGGACCTTCTTTGTATAGATAAGAGTACTGTATAAAATGCCACACAGGGGGCCTTCTTTGTATAGATAAGAATACTGTATAAAGCACCACACAAGGGGCCTTCTTTGTATAGATAAGAGTACTGTATAAAACACCACACTGGGTCTTCTTTGTATTGATAAGAGTACTGTATAAAACACCACACAGGGGACCTTCTTTGTATAGATAAGAGTACTGTATAAAACACCACACAGGGGGCCTTCTTTGTATAGATAAGAGTACTGTATAAAACACCACACAGGGGACCTTCTTTGTATAGATAAGAGTACTGTATAAAACACCACACAGGGGACCTTATTTGTATAGATAAGAGTACTGTATAAAACACCACACAGGGGACCTTATTTGCATAGATAAGAGTACTGTATAAAATGCCACACAGGGGGCCTTCTTTGTATAGATAAGAATACTGTATAAAGCACCACACAAGGGGCCGTCTTTGTATAGATAAGAGTACTGTATAAAACACCACACAGGGGGCCTTCTTTGTATAGATAAGAGCACTGTATAAAACACCACACAGGGGGCCTTCTTTGTATAGATAAGAGCACTGTATAAAACACCACACAGGGGACCTTCTTTGTATAGATAAGAGTACTGTATAATACGCCACACAGGGAGCCTTCTTTGTATAGATAAGAGCACTGTATAAAACACCACACAGGGGACCTTCTTTGTATAGATAAGAGTACTGTATAATACGCCACACAGGGAGCCTTCTTTGTATAGATAAGAGCACTGTATAAAACACCACACAGGGGCCTACTTTGTATAGATAAGAGTACTGTATAAAACACCACACTGGGTCTTCTTTGTATTGATAAGAGTACTGTATAAAATGCCACACAGGGGACCTTCTTTGTATAGATAAGAGTACTGTATAAAATGCCACACAGGGGACCTTCTTTGTATAGATAAGAGTACTGTATAAATCACCACACAGGGGACCTTCTTTGTATAGATAAGAGTACTGTATAAAACACCACACAGGGGGCCTTCTTTGTATTGATAAGAGTACTGTATAAAACACCACACAGGGGACCTTCTTTGTATAGATAAGAGTACTGTGTAAAACACCACACAGCGGGCCTACTTTGTATAGATAAGAGTACTGTATAAAACACCACACATGGGACCTTCTTTGTATAGATAAGAGTACTGTATAAAACACCACACAGGGGGTCTTCTTTGTATAGATAAGAGAACTGTATAAAACGCCACACAGGGGGCCTTCTTTGTATAGATAAGAGCACTGTATAAAACACCACACAGGGGACCTTCTTTGTATAGATAAGAGTACTGTATAAAACACCACACAGGGGACCTTCTTTGTATAGATAAGAGTACTGTATAAAACACCACACAGGGGACCTTCTTTGTATAGATAAGAGTACTGTATAAAATGCCACACAGGGGACCTTCTTTGTATAGATAAGAGCACTGTATAAAACACCACACAGGGGACCTTCTTTGTATAGATAAGAGTACTGTATAAAACGCCACACAGGGGACCTTCTTTGTATAGATAAGAGTACTGTATAAAACACCACACAGGGGACCTTCTTTGTATAGATAAGAGTACTGTATAAAACGCCACACAGGGGACCTTCTTTGTATAGATAAGAGTACTGTATAAAACACCACACAGGGGACCTTCTTTGTATAGATAAGAGTACTGTATAAAATGCCACACAGGGGACCTTCTTTGTATAGATAAGAGTACTGTATAAAACACCACACAGGGGACCTTATTTGTATAGATAAGAGTACTGTATAAAACACCACACAGGGGACCTTCTTTGTATAGATAAAAGTACTGTATAAAATGCCACACAGGGAGCCTTCTTTGTATAGATAAGAATACTGTATAAAACCCCACACAGGGACCTTCTTTGTATAGATAAGAGTACTGTATAAAACACCACACAGGGGACCTTCTTTGTATAGATAAGAGTACTGTATAAATCACCACACAGGGGACCTTCTTTGTATAGATAAGAATACTGTATAAAACGTCACACAGGGGACCTTCTTTGTATTGATAAGAGTACTGTATAAAACACCACACAGGGGACCTTCTTTGTATAGATAAGAGTACTGTATAAAACACCACACAGGGGACCTTCTTTGTATAGATAAGAGTACTGTATAAAACACCACACAGGGGGCCTTCTTTGTATAGATAAGAGTACTGTATAAAACACCACACAGGGGACCTTCTTTGTATAGATAAGAGTACTGTATAAAACACCACACAGGGGACCTTCTTTGTATAGATAAGAGTACTGTATAAAACACCACACAGGGGGCCTTCTTTGTATAGATAGGAGTACTGTATAAAACGCCACACAGGGGACCTTCTTTGTATAGATAAGAGTACTGTATAAAACACCACAAAGGGGGCCTTCTTTGTATAGATAAGAGTACTGTATAAAACACCACACAGGGGGCCTTCTTTGTATAGATAAGAGTACTGTATAAAACACCACACAGGGGACCTTCTTTGTATAGATAAGAGTACTGTATAAAACACCACAAAGGGGGCCTTCTTTGTATAGATAAGAGTACTGTATAAAACACCACACAGGGGGCCTTCTTTGTATAGATAAGAGTACTGTATAAAACACCACACAGGGGACCTTCTTTGTATAGATAAGAGTACTGTATAAAACACCACACAGGGGACCTTCTTTGTATAGATAAGAGTACTGTATAAAAAGCCACACAGGGGACCTTCTTTGTATAGATAAGAGTACTGTATAAAACACCACACAGGGGACCTTCTTTGTATAGATAAGAGTACTGTATAAAACACCACACAGGGGACCTTCTTTGTATAGATAAGAGTACTGTATAAAACACCACACAGGGGACCTTCTTTGTATAGATAAGAGTACTGTATAAAACACCACACAGGGGGCCTTCTTTGTATAGATAAGAGTACTGTATAAAACACCACACAGGGGACCTTCTTTGTATAGATAAGAGTACTGTATAAAACACCACACAGGCGACCTACTTTGCATAGATAAGAGTACTGTATAAAACACCACACTGGGGGCCTTCTTTGTATTGATAAGAGTACTGTATAAAACACCACACAGGGGACCTTCTTTGTATAGATAAGAGTACTGTATAAAACACCACACAGGCGACCTACTTTGCATAGATAAGAGTACTGTATAAAACACCACACAGGGGGCCTTCTTTGTATAGATAAGAGCACTGTATAAAACACCACACAGGGGGCCTTCTTTGTATTGATAAGAGTACTGTATAAAACGCCACACAGGGGACCTTCTTTGTATAGATAAGAGCACTGTATAAAACACCACACAGGGGACCTTATTTGTATAGATAAGAGTACTGTATAAAACACCACACAGGGGACCTTCTTTGTATAGATAAGAGTACTGTATAAAATGCCACACAGGGGGCCTTCTTTGTATAGATAAGAATACTGTATAAAGCACCACACAAGGGGCCTTCTTTGTATAGATAAGAGTACTGTATAAAACACCACACTGGGTCTTCTTTGTATTGATAAGAGTACTGTATAAAACACCACACAGGGGACCTTCTTTGTATAGATAAGAGTACTGTATAAAACACCACACAGGGGGCCTTCTTTGTATAGATAAGAGTACTGTATAAAACACCACACAGGGGACCTTCTTTGTATAGATAAGAGTACTGTATAAAACACCACACAGGGGACCTTATTTGTATAGATAAGAGTACTGTATAAAACACCACACAGGGGACCTTATTTGTATAGATAAGAGTACTGTATAAAACACCACACAGGGGACCTTATTTGCATAGATAAGAGTACTGTATAAAATGCCACACAGGGGGCCTTCTTTGTATAGATAAGAATACTGTATAAAGCACCACACAAGGGGCCGTCTTTGTATAGATAAGAGTACTGTATAAAACACCACACAGGGGGCCTTCTTTGTATAGATAAGAGCACTGTATAAAACACCACACAGGGGGCCTTCTTTGTATAGATAAGAGCACTGTATAAAACACCACACAGGGGACCTTCTTTGTATAGATAAGAGTACTGTATAATACGCCACACAGGGAGCCTTCTTTGTATAGATAAGAGCACTGTATAAAACACCACACAGGGGACCTTCTTTGTATAGATAAGAGTACTGTATAATACGCCACACAGGGAGCCTTCTTTGTATAGATAAGAGCACTGTATAAAACACCACACAGGGGACCTTCTTTGTATAGATAAGAGTACTGTATAAAACACCACACTGGGTCTTCTTTGTATTGATAAGAGTACTGTATAAAACACCACACAGGGGACCTTCTTTGTATAGATAAGAGTACTGTATAAAACACCACACAGGGGACCTTCTTTGTATAGATAAGAGTACTGTATAAATCACCACACAGGGGACCTTCTTTGTATAGATAAGAGTACTGTATAAAACACCACACAGGGGACCTTCTTTGTATAGATAAGATTACTGTATAAAACCCCACACAGGGGGCCTTCTTTGTATAGATAAGAGTACTGTATAAAACACCACACTGGGTCTTCTTTGTATTGATAAGAGTACTGTATAAAACACCACACAGGGGGCCTTCTTTGTATAGATAAGAGTACTGTATAAAACACCACACTGGGTCTTCTTTGTATTGATAAGAGTACTGTATAAAACACCACACAGGGGACCTTCTTTGTATAGATAAGAGTACTGTGTAAAACACCACACAGCGGGCCTACTTTGTATAGATAAGAGTACTGTATAAAACACCACACATGGGACCTTCTTTGTATAGATAAGAGTACTGTATAAAACACCACACAGGGGGTCTTCTTTGTATAGATAAGAGAACTGTATAAAACGCCACACAGGGGAACTTCTTTGTATAGATAAGAGCACTGTATAAAACACCACACAGGGGACCTTCTTTGTATAGATAAGAGTACTGTATAAAACACCACACAGGGGACCTTCTTTGTATAGATAAGAGTACTGTATAAAACACCACACAGGGGACCTTCTTTGTATAGATAAGAGTACTGTATAAAATGCCACACAGGGGGCCTTCTTTGTATAGATAAGAGTACTGTATAAAATGCCACACAGGGGACCTTCTTTGTATAGATAAGAGTACTGTATAAAACACCACACAGGGGACCTTATTTGTATAGATAAGAGTACTGTATAAAACACCACACAGGGGACCTTCTTTGTATAGATAAGAGTACTGTATAAAACACCACACAGGGGACTTTATTTGTATAGATAAGAGTACTGTATAAAACACCACACAGGGGACCTTCTTTGTATAGATAAGAGTACTGTATAAAATGCCACACAGGGAGCCTTCTTTGTATAGATAAGAATACTGTATAAAGCACCACACAGGGACCTTCTTTGTATAGATAAGAGTACTGTATAAAACACCACACTGGGTCTTCTTTGTATTGATAAGAGTACTGTATAAAACACCACACAGGGGACCTTCTTTGTATAGATAAGAGTACTGTATAAATCACCACACAGGGGACCTTCTTTGTATAGATAAGAGTACTGTATAAAACACCACACAGGGGACCTTCTTTGTATAGATAAGAGTACTGTATAAAACGCCACACAGGGGACCTTCTTTGTATAGATAAGAGCACTGTATAAAACACCACACAGGGGACCTTATTTGTATAGATAAGAGTACTGTATAAAACACCACACAGGGGACCTTCTTTGTATAGATAAGAGTACTGTATAAAATGCCACACAGGGGGCCTTCTTTGTATAGATAAGAATACTGTATAAAGCACCACACAAGGGGCCTTCTTTGTATAGATAAGAGTACTGTATAAAACACCACACTGGGTCTTCTTTGTATTGATAAGAGTACTGTATAAAACACCACACAGGGGACCTTCTTTGTATAGATAAGAGTACTGTATAAATCACCACACAGGGGACCTTCTTTGTATAGATAAGAGTACTGTATAAAACACCACACAGGGTGCCTTCTTTGTATAGATAAGAGCACTGTATAAAACACCACACAGGGGGCCTTCTTTGTATAGATAAGAGTACTGTATAAAACACCACACAGGGGACCTTATTTGTATAGATAAGAGTACTGCATAAAACACCACACAGGGGACCTTCTTTGTATAGATAAGAGTACTGTATAAAACACCACAAAGGGGGCCTTCTTTGTATAGATAAGAGTACTGTATAAAACACCACACAGGGGGCCTTCTTTGTATAGATAAGAGTACTGTATAAAACACCACACAGGGGACCTTCTTTGTATAGATAAGAGTACTGTATAAAACACCACACAGGGGACCTTCTTTGTATAGATAAGAGTACTGTATAAAAAGCCACACAGGGGACCTTCTTTGTATAGATAAGAGTACTGTATAAAACACCACACAGGGGACCTTCTTTGTATAGATAAGAGTACTGTATAAAACACCACACAGGGGACCTTCTTTGTATAGATAAGAGTACTGTATAAAACACCACACAGGGGACCTTCTTTGTATAGATAAGAGTACTGTATAAAACACCACACAGGGGGCCTTCTTTGTATAGATAAGAGTACTGTATAAAACACCACACAGGGGACCTTCTTTGTATAGATAAGAGTACTGTATAAAACACCACACAGGCGACCTACTTTGCATAGATAAGAGTACTGTATAAAACACCACACTGGGGGCCTTCTTTGTATTGATAAGAGTACTGTATAAAACACCACACAGGGGACCTTCTTTGTATAGATAAGAGTACTGTATAAAACACCACACAGGCGACCTACTTTGCATAGATAAGAGTACTGTATAAAACACCACACAGGGGGCCTTCTTTGTATAGATAAGAGCACTGTATAAAACACCACACAGGGGGCCTTCTTTGTATTGATAAGAGTACTGTATAAAACGCCACACAGGGGACCTTCTTTGTATAGATAAGAGCACTGTATAAAACACCACACAGGGGACCTTATTTGTATAGATAAGAGTACTGTATAAAACACCACACAGGGGACCTTCTTTGTATAGATAAGAGTACTGTATAAAATGCCACACAGGGGGCCTTCTTTGTATAGATAAGAATACTGTATAAAGCACCACACAAGGGGCCTTCTTTGTATAGATAAGAGTACTGTATAAAACACCACACTGGGTCTTCTTTGTATTGATAAGAGTACTGTATAAAACACCACACAGGGGACCTTCTTTGTATAGATAAGAGTACTGTATAAAACACCACACAGGGGGCCTTCTTTGTATAGATAAGAGTACTGTATAAAACACCACACAGGGGACCTTCTTTGTATAGATAAGAGTACTGTATAAAACACCACACAGGGGACCTTATTTGTATAGATAAGAGTACTGTATAAAACACCACACAGGGGACCTTATTTGTATAGATAAGAGTACTGTATAAAACACCACACAGGGGACCTTATTTGCATAGATAAGAGTACTGTATAAAATGCCACACAGGGGGCCTTCTTTGTATAGATAAGAATACTGTATAAAGCACCACACAAGGGGCCGTCTTTGTATAGATAAGAGTACTGTATAAAACACCACACAGGGGGCCTTCTTTGTATAGATAAGAGCACTGTATAAAACACCACACAGGGGGCCTTCTTTGTATAGATAAGAGCACTGTATAAAACACCACACAGGGGACCTTCTTTGTATAGATAAGAGTACTGTATAATACGCCACACAGGGAGCCTTCTTTGTATAGATAAGAGCACTGTATAAAACACCACACAGGGGACCTTCTTTGTATAGATAAGAGTACTGTATAATACGCCACACAGGGAGCCTTCTTTGTATAGATAAGAGCACTGTATAAAACACCACACAGGGGCCTACTTTGTATAGATAAGAGTACTGTATAAAACACCACACTGGGTCTTCTTTGTATTGATAAGAGTACTGTATAAAACACCACACAGGGGACCTTCTTTGTATAGATAAGAGTACTGTATAAAACACCACACTGGGGACCTTCTTTGTATAGATAAGAGTACTGTATAAATCACCACACAGGGGACCTTCTTTGTATAGATAAGAGTACTGTATAAAACACCACACAGGGGACCTTCTTTGTATAGATAAGATTACTGTATAAAACCCCACACAGGGGGCCTTCTTTGTATAGATAAGAGTACTGTATAAAACACCACACTGGGTCTTCTTTGTATTGATAAGAGTACTGTATAAAACACCACACAGGGGGCCTTCTTTGTATAGATAAGAGTACTGTATAAAACACCACACTGGGTCTTCTTTGTATTGATAAGAGTACTGTATAAAACACCACACAGGGGACCTTCTTTGTATAGATAAGAGTACTGTGTAAAACACCACACAGCGGGCCTACTTTGTATAGATAAGAGTACTGTATAAAACACCACACATGGGACCTTCTTTGTATAGATAAGAGTACTGTATAAAACACCACACAGGGGGTCTTCTTTGTATAGATAAGAGAACTGTATAAAACGCCACACAGGGGGCCTTCTTTGTATAGATAAGAGCACTGTATAAAACACCACACAGGGGACCTTCTTTGTATAGATAAGAGTACTGTATAAAACACCACACAGGGGACCTTCTTTGTATAGATAAGAGTACTGTATAAAACACCACACAGGGGACCTTCTTTGTATAGATAAGAGTACTGTATAAAATGCCACACAGGGGACCTTCTTTGTATAGATAAGAGCACTGTATAAAACACCACACAGGGGACCTTCTTTGTATAGATAAGAGTACTGTATAAAACACCACACAGGGGACCTTCTTTGTATAGATAAGAGTACTGTATAAAACGCCACACAGGGGACCTTCTTTGTATAGATAAGAGTACTGTATAAAACGCCACACAGGGGACCTTCTTTGTATAGATAAGAGTACTGTATAAAACACCACACAGGGGACCTTCTTTGTATAGATAAGAGTACTGTATAAAACACCACACAGGGGACCTTCTTTGTATAGATAAGAGTACTGTATAAAATGCCACACAGGGGACCTTCTTTGTATAGATAAGAGCACTGTATAAAACACCACACAGGGGACCTTCTTTGTATAGATAAGAGTACTGTATAAAACACCACACAGGGGACCTTCTTTGTATAGATAAGAGTACTGTATAAAACGCCACACAGGGGACCTTCTTTGTATAGATAAGAGTACTGTATAAAACGCCACACAGGGGACCTTCTTTGTATTGATAAGAGTACTGTATAAAACACCACACAGGGGACCTTCTTTGTATAGATAAGAGTACTGTATAAAACACCACACAGGGGACCTTCTTTGTATAGATAAGAGTACTGTATAAAACACCACACAGGGGACCTTCTTTGTATAGATAAGAGTACTGTATAAAACGCCACACAGGGGACCTTCTTTGTATAGATAAGAGTACTGTATAAAATGCCACACAGGGGACCTTCTTTGTATAGATAAGAGTACTGTATAAAACACCACACAGGGGACCTTATTTGTATAGATAAGAGTACTGTATAAAACACCACACAGGGGACCTTCTTTGTATAGATAAGAGTACTGTATAAAACACCACACAGGGGACTTTATTTGTATAGATAAGAGTACTGTATAAAACACCACACAGGGGACCTTCTTTGTATAGATAAGAGTACTGTATAAAATGCCACACAGGGAGCCTTCTTTGTATAGATAAGAATACTGTATAAAGCACCACACAGGGACCTTCTTTGTATAGATAAGAGTACTGTATAAAACACCACACTGGGTCTTCTTTGTATTGATAAGAGTACTGTATAAAACACCACACAGGGGACCTTCTTTGTATAGATAAGAGTACTGTATAAATCACCACACAGGGGACCTTCTTTGTATAGATAAGAGTACTGTATAAAACACCACACAGGGGACCTTCTTTGTATAGATAAGAGTACTGTATAAAACGCCACACAGGGGACCTTCTTTGTATAGATAAGAGCACTGTATAAAACACCACACAGGGGACCTTATTTGTATAGATAAGAGTACTGTATAAAACACCACACAGGGGACCTTCTTTGTATAGATAAGAGTACTGTATAAAATGCCACACAGGGGGCCTTCTTTGTATAGATAAGAATACTGTATAAAGCACCACACAAGGGGCCTTCTTTGTATAGATAAGAGTACTGTATAAAACACCACACTGGGTCTTCTTTGTATTGATAAGAGTACTGTATAAAACACCACACAGGGGACCTTCTTTGTATAGATAAGAGTACTGTATAAATCACCACACAGGGGACCTTCTTTGTATAGATAAGAGTACTGTATAAAACACCACACAGGGGGCCTTCTTTGTATAGATAAGAGCACTGTATAAAACACCACACAGGGGGCCTTCTTTGTATAGATAAGAGTACTGTATAAAACACCACACAGGGGACCTTATTTGTATAGATAAGAGTACTGCATAAAACACCACACAGGGGACCTTCTTTGTATAGATAAGAGTACTGTATAAAATGCCACACAGGGGGCCTTCTTTGTATAGATAAGAATACTGTATAAAGCACCACACAAGGGGCCGTCTTTGTATAGATAAGAGTACTGTATAAAACACCACACAGGGGACCTTCTTTGTATAGATAAGAGAACTGTATAAAACACCACACAGGGGACCTTCTTTGTATAGATAAGAGTACTGTATAAAATGCCACACAGGGGGCCTTCTTTGTATAGATAAGAATACTGTATAAAGCACCACACAAGGGGCCGTCTTTGTATAGATAAGAGTACTGTATAAAACACCACACAGGGGACCTTCTTTGTATAGATAAGAGTACTGTGTAAAACGCCACACAGGGGGTCTTCTTTGTATAGATAAGAGTACTGTATAAAACGCCACACAGGGGATCTTCTTTGCATAGATAAGAGTACTGTATAAAACGCCACACAGGGGACCTTCTTTGTAAAGATAAGATTACTGTATAAATCACCACACAGGGGACCTTCTTTGTATAGATAAGAGTACTGTATAAAACGCCACACAGGGGACCTTCTTTGTATAGATAAGAGAACTGTATAAAACACCACACAGGGGATCTTCTTTGTATAGATAAGAGTACTGTATAAAACACCACACAGGGGACCTTCTTTGTATAGATAAGAGTACTGTATAAAACACCACACAGGGGACCTTCTTTTTATAGATAAGAGTACTGTATAAAACACCACACAGGGGGCCTTCTTTGTATAGATAAGAGTACTGTATACAACGCCACACAGGGGACCTTCTTTGTATAGATAAGAGTACTGTAAAAAACACCACACAGGGGACCTTCTTTGTATAGATAAGAGTACTGTGTAAAACGCCACACAGGGGGTCTTCTTTGTATAGATAAGAGTACTGTATAAAACGCCACACAGGGGATCTTCTTTGCATAGATAAGAGTACTGTATAAAACGCCACACAGGGGACCTTCTTTGTAAAGATAAGATTACTGTATAAATCACCACACAGGGGACCTTCTTTGTATAGATAAGAGTACTGTATAAAACACCACACAGGGGACCTTCTTTTTATAGATAAGAGTACTGTATAAAACACCACACAGGGGGCCTTCTTTGTATAGATAAGAGTACTGTATACAACGCCACACAGGGGACCTTCTTTGTATAGATAAGAGTACTGTAAAAAACGCCACACAGGGGACTTTCTTTGTATAGATAAGAGTACTGTATAAAACACCACACAGGGGACCTTCTTTGTATAGCTAAGAGTACTGAATAAAACGCCACACAGGGGCCTACTTTGTATAAATAAGAGTACTGTATAAAATACCACACAGGGGACCTTCTTTGTATAGATAAGAGTACTGTGTAAAACACCACACAGGGGACCTTCTTTGTATAGATAAGAGTACTGTATAAAACACCACACAGGGGACCTTCTTTGTATAGATAAGAGTACTGTATAAAACACCACACAGGGGGCCTTCTTTGTATAGATAAAAGTACTGTATAAAACACCACACAGGGGGCCTTCTTTGTATAGATAAGAGTACTGTGTAAAACACCACACAGGGGACCTTCTTTGTATAGATAAGAGTACTGTATAAAACACCACACAGGCGACCTACTTTGCATAGATAAGAGTACTGTATAAAACACCACACTGGGGACCTTCTTTGTATAGATACGAGTACTGTATAAATCACCACACAGGGGGCCTTCTTTGTATAGATAAGAGTACTGTATAAAACACCACACAGGGGGCCTTCTTTGTATAGATAAGAGTACTGTATAAATCACCACACAGGGGGCCTTCTTTGTATAGATAAGAGTACTGTATAAATCACCACACAGGGGGCCTTCTTTGTATAGATAAGAGTACTGTATAAAACACCACACAGGGGACCTTCTTTGTATAGATAAGAGTACTGTATAAAACACCACACAGGGGACCTTCTTTGTATAGATAAGAGTACTGTATAAAACGTCACACAGTGGGCCTACTTTGTATAAATAAGAGTACTGTATAAAACACCACACAGGGGACCTTCTTTGTATAGATAAGAGTACTGTATAAAACGCCACACGGGGACCTTCTTTGTATAGATAAGAGCAGGGGCGGGCTGGCCATAGGGCATACCGGACAAAATCCCGGTAGGCCGACAGCAGGGAAGGCCGCAACAAAGTGAATGACATGATGTGTTGGCCGGTCTGCCAGTTGCTGCTGTTTCCCGGCTGCCACACACACACACACACACACTTACCGGCACTTCCTGGTTGTTGTGCGCTGGTCAGTGGGCGTCTATGGGGGGCTTCCATTGTTTTCATTGGACGCGAGCCACCTGGGGCACGCCCACCGGCCAGCACGCCTGCATGAAGATAATTGCGGCGGTGTGGCTTAAAATGCGGGGCGGAATGGCCGGGGAAGACGCAGCATTAGGAGGTTAATGGCAGCGGACCATGCGACAGCATGGTGGCGGTACCTGGCAGGCCGCAGGCAGGGCTGTGACTGGGGGCAGCATTTGGATGGCAACTCCCCAGCTGTAGAGTGGGGACACCCCCCTGCGGATAATGGCAGCGTCCGGGGGCGTTCCCTTTTCTACATTGCTGAAGTGAAGATGGCAAATGGGCGGCCTGAGGTGAGCGGGAAATCGGCGGCATTGGGCTCCAGAGGGACCAGGTTGGAAGGGTATGCAGGGGTGAGAGACAGCCGGCGATTGGAAGGGTGCGCCCTATATCGAGACCAGTGTGCCGGCCAGAAGTTGAGCGGGGGTGTGTGTGTATCTCGTCCTGTGTGTGTTTGTGGTCTCTCTTTTTCTCAATTTCTGGTTGTGTGTGTCTGTACTGAGGGATTCTCCCAGTTTCTGTACATAGGGATGCCCCCAGTGTTTGTACTGAGGGATGCCCCCAGTGTTTGTACTGAGGGATGCCCCTGCTGGCTGTACAGACAGATGCCCCCAGTATCTGTACTGAGGGATGCCCCCAGTGTCTGTACTGAGGGATGCCCCTGCTGGCTGTACAGAGGGATGCCCCCAGTGTCTGTACTGAGGGATGCCTGCAGTGTCTGTACTGAGGGATGCCCCCAGTGTCTGTATTGAGGGATGCCTCCACTGAATGTACTGAGGGATGCCTCTGCTGTCTGTACTGAGGGATGCCCCAGTGTCTGTACTGAGGGATGCCCCCGCTGGCTGTACTGAGGGATGCCCCCAGTGTCTGTACTGAGGGATGCCTCTGCTGGCTGTACAGAGGGATGCCCCCAGTGTCTGTACTGAGGGATGCCTCTGCTGGCTGTACAGAGGGATGCCCCCAGTGTCTGTGCTGAGGGATGCCCCCAGTGTCTGTGCTGAGGGATGTCCCCAGTGTCTGTACTGAGGGATGCCTCTGCTGTCTGTACTTGGGAATGCCTCCACTGGCTGTACTGAGGGATGCCTCTGCTGTCTGTACAGAGGGATGCCTCCGCTATCTGTACAGAGGGAGCCCCGGCTGGCTGTACAGAGGGATGCGTCCGCTGGCTGTACAGAGGGATGCCTCCACTGGCTGTACAGAGGGATGCCCCCGCTGGCTGTACAGAGGGATGCCTGCAGTGTATGTACAGAGTGATGCCCCCGCTGGCTGTACAGAGGGATGCCCTCACTGGCTGTACAGAGGGATGCCCTCACTGGCTGTACAGAGGGATGCCCTCACTGGCTGTACAGAGGGATGCTACTTACTGGCTGTACAGAGGGATGCCCTTGCTAGCTGTACAGAGGGATGACCTCACTGGCTGTACAGAGGGATGCCCTCACTGGCTGTACAGAGGGATGCCCTCACTGGCTGTACAGAGGGATGCTACTTACTGGCTGTACAGAGGGATGCCCCCGCTGGCTGTACAGAGGGATGCCCTCACTGGCTGTACAGAGGGATGCCCTCACTGGCTGTACAGAGGGATGCTACTTACTGGCTGTACAGAGGGATGCCCTTGCTGGCTGTAATAGGAGATGCCGCAACATGCCTCTGTTGGATGCTCTTTACTTGCTTTAAGGAGGGATGCTACTTACTGGCTGTAATGAGAAATGCCCCTCACTGTCTGTAATGGGAGATGCTGCAACATGCATTGGTGGGATGCCCCTCACTGGCTTAATCAGGGATTCCCATCATTGCCTGTAATGGGAGATGCTGCAACATGCATTGGTGGGATGCCCCTCACTGGCTTAATCAGGGATTCCCATCATTGTCTGTAATGGGAGATGCGGCAACATGCCTGTGGGATGCCCCTCACTCACTTGTAATGAGGGATACCAATGACTGCCTGTAATGGGGTCATTCTGCACACTGTCTGTAATGGGGGAATTTTTTTAATTTTTATTTTTTATTTTTTATTTTTTATTCTTTTTTTTTTTTTTTTTTTTTTTTTTAGTTTAATCTGTTTTTATTGCAGAAGATTGGATAAAAGAAGGAACATAGACACGCGCAGGTGTCATACAAAATAGCATAACAAGCATAACAAAAAGAAGGAACAAGGGAAAACAACATTGTATCTTCCAAAAAAATATGACATCATCTCCAATTCTTGTCACAGCGTTTCATTTATGTCTGTGTAGATGATCACTGCCAGTGCGCTGTTTCTGTTTGTCAAAGGGGATGTAACTAAGGAGAGCAGAAATCAGAACGCAAGACAGAATAGAGAGAGACTACCCATAAAGATGGGAGAGAGAAGGGTGATGAAGAGGGGAGAAGAGAAGTTAGAGGGGAAGTGGGGAAGGTAAAAGGGAGGGAGGGAAGAAGGGGAGGGGGAGAGGAAGAAAGGGAGTGTCCTCTGCTGGACCAATACAAAATTTCTGTTTTGCCTCCACGGTCCAACCTTGTGATTGCCAAAATTTGGTCGAGTGGTTGCCTCTACTGCCGGGGTCACTGGATTATTGTCTGAAAACGGTCTGAGTCTCGAAGATCAATCCAGCAAGCCCAAGTCGTGACATACTTCTCAGACAGGCCCTTATCGCTAAGGATGAGCTCTTCCATACGTCTAATACGTTCTAGCTCCACGACCCATTCTGCTAGGGGGGGGGCTTCACGGGTCTTCCAGTGTCTGGGTATTACGGCCCGCGCCGCCGTTAGGAAGTGCCTGAGCAATCCTTTTTTGTATTGTGATATAGAGTCCTCCACTAAGGAGAGGAGGGTTAATTGGGGTGAGTTGTTCACCATGATGCCCGTCGCCTCTGCGTATATGCCAAGGACCCTGTCCCAGAAGGAGGTGATGGCTGGGCACCCCCACCAGATATGGGTCATGGTCCCCTCTTCTGTCAGGCACCGCCAGCAACTGCTTGAAGCCTGAGGTGCGTACTTATTGATGTCGGACGGGCATCTATACCATCTTGATATGATCTTGAAGCCTCTCTCCTGTGCCGCCCCCTCCAGTGCTGATTTATGCGTCAGGCTAAATATTTTGGCAAGGTCCTCCTCAGAGAAGGGTCTATCTAGCTCTTTTTCCCATCTGGCCACGTACCCCGGAGGATCCGGATGCGTGCTATTCAATAGAGCATGGTACAGAGCAGAGAGGGCATGGGGTATGGGCGACACAGAGGAGAGAAGCCGTTCCAGCTCGGATAATGGGCAATCCCTCACGCCACTCAGATGGTGGGAGGATACATAATGCGCTAGTTGTCTATAGAGGAACCATGACACGCGCACCCCGGGGCATAGCGCTCTGATCTCTTCCAGTGTTGGCAGGCCCGTCCCCCCCATGATGTGTCGTAGCCTCGGGTCTGACGCCGCCTGCCAGCCCAAGAAGGACGAAACCCCCATCCCGGGCGTGAAGTCCGGGTTCCCGATAATCGGGGTCAGAGGGCCCGGGCGTTGGGCTAGCTGAGATCTGGAAGTCAATTCGTCCCATACTTTAAAATAGTGCTGTGCTAAAAAGGGTAATTTTCTAAGAATGCGTTTAGGCTGAGGACCCACCCAAGGGAGAGAGACCAGTGGGAAGGGCGACAATTTTTTCTCGATTGTGACCCACGTCTTACTTGAGGTATGATGAGCCCAATCTAGAGTCCTTAAGAGGACCGCTGCCGCGTGGTATAGCTTCAAGTCAGGTAGTCCCACCCCTCCTTTTGCTTTGCTGCGGGACAAAGTGTCGTGACGAATGCGAGGCTTGGAGACCCCCCAAACAAATTTGAGGAACGCAGACCTCAGGATTTTAAAAAAACTGTTGGGGGGCGTTATGGGGGCTGTTTGGAACACGTATAGAAAGCGGGGCAAGACGTCCATTTTAAGCACGCCCATTCGTCCGAACCAGGACAGGGACTTTCTGTCATATTTTTTAAGGTCGTTCAGTGTCTTATTCATCAACGAGGCATAATTCAGGTCGTATATCTTAGTTAGGTCATTAGGGATCTGTATCCCGAGATATTTGATAGCGGTCGCCTGCCATTTAAAAGAGAAATTAGCTTTTAGTCTGTCTACCTCTCCGGGCGGTAGGGTTAGGTTAAGGGCTTCCGATTTCGTGTAATTTACTTTAAAGTTGCTCACCAACCCAAATTGTTCAAATTCTTTTAATACTGACGGGAAAGAGATGGTAGGGGAAGTTAGGTGGAGCAAAAGGTCATCGGCATACAAAGACAGTTTGTATTGCTTATTATCTATCTCTATCCCCTTTATGTCCGGATTGTCTCGTATGGCAATGGCCAGGTGCTCCATGCATAGGATATATAGAAGAGGAGACAGTGGGCATCCCTGACGTGTCCCATTGCTTATGGGGAAAGAGGATGACAGCACACCGTTGGTTCTTACTGAGGCTGAGGGATCCCCGTAAAGGGCCAGTATTTTGCCAAGGAGGGACGGTCCCAGGCCAATTTGTTGTAGAGAAGCGCGCATAAAGTCCCAGCTCACCCTATCGAACGCCTTCTCAGCGTCACAAGAGAGAAGGCAACCTGGGATCCCTTGAGATTGCACGTAAGATATCAGTGTGAACAATTTGTTCGTGTTGTCCCGTGCCTCTCTACCCGGGACGAATCCCACCTGGTCCAGGTGAACAAGATCAGGGACAATTGGCCCGAGGCGCGAGGCTATTATTTTTGCAAATATCTTTATGTCCACGTTAATGAGGGAGATCGGGCGATAACTGCTACATATGAGAGGGTCCTTACCTGGCTTGGGGATAACCGCAATCGTGGCTGCCAATGACTGTCTTGTGAAGGGGGAGTCCTGTCCCACTGAGTTGAAAACTCTGGTCAAAAAGGGGACCAGGAGGGGTCCCAGCACCTTATAGAACCTAGGGGTGTAACCATCGGGTCCTGGGCTCTTGCCCACCGGGGAGCGTCGTATTGCCTCCTCCACCTCCTGTGTTCCAAAAGGAGCCTCAAGGGACTGCACGATCTCCTGTGAGATTTTGGGGAGGGGTGTCCTGTCTACATAGGCCCGAACCGCCTCCGAGGGGGACAGGTGAGCTGCGGTTGGCGCGGGCCTCGGCAGATTATAGAGGGTGCTGTAGTAGTCCCTAAAGGACTTCGCTATATCGGTTGGGTTAGAGGTTTCATTGTCCCCTCGTGTTTTTATACAGGGGATGTACGTGGTGGGGTTCCTAGGGTGTAGTGATCTCGCCAACATCTTGCCCGGTTTGTTGGCGTGCTCATAAAATGACCCCCTAAGCCGATCCCTATGCCGCAGGAATATTTGGTTGTACAGGCTCCTAAGGTCGTCCCTAGCTTTTTCTAGCTTGATCAGAGTCTCGTTGGTGGGCAGTTGTTTATGCTCGAGCTCCAGGGTTCTAATTTGATGAATTGTGTTTTCTATTAGGGTGGATCTTTCTCGTTTGAGTCTCGCACCGTGTTGGATAAAGATCCCCCGCATCACGCATTTAAGCGCTTCCCACTGTACAGGGAGGGGTGTGTCATCGCTACGGTGGTCTGTTAAGAAGTGGGCTATACTCTCTCGTATTGCTGCTAAGCAGGTCTCATCTTTGAGCAAGTTATCGTTTAGGCGCCAATCCCATCTGCTCGGGTACAGCCCAGGTACATCCACCGATAGGAAAATCGGAGCGTGGTCTGACCATAGGATACTCCCTATACTAGCCTCTGGGTTCCAGGCCATGGCGTGATGGCTCAATAAGATATAGTCAATGCGGCTATAGGAGTTGTTGGCGGTAGAGTAAAAGGTGAAATCCTTGTCTCTCTTATGTAGTGCCCGCCAGGCATCCACTAATTGTAAGTCTTGCAATAGTTTCTTCAATTTTTTAAGCCCTGCAGCTGGAACCCCAGACCTGCCGGAGGAGGTGTCAATCAGCGGGTTGAGAGGCAGGTTGAAATCACCCCCACACACCAAGATACCCTCCGCAAAGTGAATTAGCTGTTTAAGCAGTGCGCAGAAATAAGGGGCTGGGTCCTGGTTGGGACTGTAGACATTCACAACCGTGTAGATCTTCGTAAACAAAGTTAGTTTTAGGAATATAAACCGGCCTTTGGGGTCAATTCTTGAGTCTAGAATCCTATGGGGGAGGGACTTATGTATCGCTATGGACACCCCTTTCGATTTTGCTTCTGGGTTTGGCGCATGGATCCAGGAGGAGAAGTGGCGGTCCCTAATTGTTGGTATGTGGCCTTCTTTAAAGTGGGTTTCTTGCAGCAAGGCTATTTTGACCCTGTGTTTGTGGAGTTCGGAGAGGATTTTAGATCGTTTTTCCGGGACATTTAGACCCTTTGTGTTGTAGGAGCAAATGGTGATGCTTGACATGTTCAGTAATGGTAATGGGGGAATTTTAGCACACTATTTGGTTCGGAATAATTTCTTTCTAATTTTCGTCCTCTAAACCCTGGCCACGTGTTATTGAATGAAACATAAGATGTATATATAATGTGACATTAAGATACTATACTGGGCCAGAAACAGTACAGCAGGGCTGGTGTGCCCCTAAAAGTCCCGGGCCGTTTTTTAGCCCCAGTCCGCCCCTGGATAAGAGTACTGTATAAAACGCCACACAGGGGACCTTCTTTTTATAGATAAGAGTACTGTATAAAACGCCACACAGGGGACCTTCTTTATATAGATAAGAGTATTGTATAAAACACCACACAGGGGGCCTTCTTTGTATAGATAAGAGTACTGTATAAAACACCACACAGGGGGCCTTCTTTATATAGATAAGAGTATTGTATAAAACACCACACATGGGGCCTTCATTGTATGGATAAAAGTAATGCATGAACAACAGAAATATGCAGGGATATAACAGCAAAATAAACCTGGTAGTGCCTGGTAGATGTTCCCGAAATATTAGCTTCAATAACAAAAAAACTCCATATAGATGTCTACGGGGCATTGTGTCTGGCGCGTAATTTAAACTCCAGGGCGGATCACATGCAGGCCCAGCCACCCGCTTGGTGTGTCACCTGCTTGCACGCATTTGGCAGCACAAAAAGCATTTAACATAAAGACATTTTACCTTCACATTGATCCCCTGGAGAACGTAAGCTTTGTGATTGGCTGCTGCTGTCACATGGTGGCCAACAGCCTTCACTGTGTATTTTGCTGCCGACAACCACATGAATGATGCAGGCAACCATGTGGCCCCTGTGGCCAATCAGGGGGCTTGAGTTCTCCGGGGGATCAATGTCAAAGGTAAGATTTCTGCTTTATGCGCTGCCAAATGCGGATGGGCAGACGGGGAGGCACCAAGTGAGCGGGCAACGTGTGGCCCTGGGCCTAAATTCTGTGCCAGACAAAATGGCCCATACACAATCAAAGAAATGTACACCACCCCTACTGGGAAGCATGGTGCCTCACTGTATGGTGACTGGGCAGCATCAGAACTGCCAATAAGACTGCTGCGCCATATGACCACCAGCAACCTATTCAGTTCACTGGATGGACAGGCAGTTAGGTCAAACAATGTGGACAAATGCAAGATCAGGAAATATCATGTCAGGACACAAACTAACAGACCTCTCAACATTAAGAAGATAGAGAGGCTTGACTTAATGTGAGCTAAGGCATGTGGACGAGTAGTCATACATGCATATAGGTGCACAGTGTAACCCAGCTATCCCCAACCGGTGGCTCGCAGGTACCTGGAGAGCAGATAGTGAATAATTTTAGACTGCTTGATGGGAGCAGCAGATAAACAGAATGCACAATCATATTGCTGAATGCAGGAGACAGACTTCCCCGATGTTCTGTCAGACATGTGAGAGCAAGGTCAGATAGGAGAGGAGGAGAAGGCACCGGCATCATTACAAGGCTTCTACCTTTGTCTCCTGTGGGTACGTACAGCCCGTTCTTAACAGGTTGCACTTTATTCTGGCTCATTGACTTGCTATCAGGGTATCGGGATTCCCTTTCCCCTCATTGTTTCCCGAGAGGTACAGTTGTGTGTGACACCATTGCACCTGGAGTGTGGTAAGTTTAGTTAAAAGAGAACTATCGCGAAAAATAAGCCGGATGGATGGCAGGAGGAGGGGTCACTTATACATCTGGCATCAAGAAATATCCAGCCAGGCTTGTTTTTCTTTCTTTTAATAGGAAGGAAAGGACATCCAGGGAGACAGGCTCTGTCACCCCTGATAGACTAAACCTGTATCCCCGAGATTTTATTCCTACCATGAGAGAATAAACACCAAGCTTGGTGGGAGTTTTATTCAGTTCAGGAGTATAAGTGACCCCTCCTATCATTAGTCGACGGGTTTATATGTATTTTTAATATTATATAATTTCGCAATAGTGCTCCTTTAAGTTAAAAACAGAATCATGGTGTTCATATTATGCCCAGTGTCCCATATTTGATTCTGTGCCAGGGATGTTCCAGGTCTGGAGCGACCCTAATTTATCATCCCCTTACACCACATAAGGCCCAAAAGCCTTGTGAGAGGATGAATTAGGGTACCGGCATCATAATTGCATATAAAGCAGACCAGCACTGAAAAATAAGCAACAAAGAGCACGGAGCATTTCTAGATAGATAGAGCACAACTTAGAGCAAACTTTATGAGGAACGTTGCGGTAGAAATAACTAACAGTCTTAGTACATCAGTATGTACAGCCAAGTCCACTTTAAAGTGACAATATTTAATGAATCAAAAAGTGGGCACACCACTGGCAAAGATACTCTTATCAGCTTTAAGATAATTTCAGGCAACCAAATAACAGCCCAGCTCGAATTCACAATTGCTCTGGCAATGTAGCAGCAGCTGTGAGTATCCCAAAAAGCTTTAATCCAGTAATAAGGCTGCTTCCGCTCCAGAGAGCCAGTTTATATGTGGCAAAAATTATAAAAAGCTCCAATAGTGTGATACCATTTTAAAGCGTCTTTAATAAGTTAAAAATGTCACATTTAAACGTGGATAAACAGCAGAATATACACTATAGTAAAGGAATATGTGTAAGTTAGAATGCATGTCCTTATACCTTTTTATGGAAGTTCATTATATATAAAAGTGTAATCAACTACTTTGTGAGTTTATCAAAGTTCAACTTTAGGAATATTGCAATACATAGCCATTATGGCTTAGCTTAAAATATTTCAGTTTACTTACCATACTACTCATTTTCGAAGATGTTGAAATCGTTCTTGGTTTTCTAAAATGGGTCAGTTCTTCAGAGTTTTGCTCCTTTGGTTTATAAGCCATTCTGGTGCCCCCTGCTGTACCCTCTGAGGAAGAACGCAAACGTCTTTCCGAATGCCGCCCGTCTCGATAGGGGCTGAAACTGCTGGCATAGTTCACTGAACAAAAACACATAAACTAGAGTAAATGTTTTCTCCGTGGAGCCATTCAGTACCATTGGATCATTAAAACAAACATAACCTCTGGCTTTATTCCAATAAAAGTCAGTCATGTGGAGGACGCTGCATAAATATATAATGCTGCAAAACTATTAGCAGTTTACAATGTGTTGTTTTCATGTGTATGTTTATAGCAAAAGGAACATCATATAATTACATTATTAGAATTTACATATATAAATAGGCACATAATATGATTTATTTTAAGAAAATGCTTTTTATTATACAAAATACTATTTATTTGGCACCAATATATTGACACAGAACATTCTTTGGTGTTACAATCCTTCAAAAAACCATATTCCTCTTAAGGAGAAAATATTGCAAAAAATAATAATCACTAATGCCTCATAGGCGAGACCCAGAGAAAAGTCAGTGGCATAAAGAACAAGTGGTGGGAAGAGAAAGCTAAGTAAACGCAAAGTTTCGGTGATTGGCTGGTAGAAGATATCTTAGATGGCAAAGACACACAGTCCCAGTATGAATGGACCCATCCCCCCTCCTTTCCGCGGATATCTTGCAATGCAAAAATAACACATCCTAGGGGGATGAACTGCCAACCTTAGAAAGGATACTTCAGGCCATCAAACAAATTAACAACCAACAATGCAATATGGACAGTATTCCTGCAGAGACATGCAAGAATAGTGGTGAGGAATATGGCCGCAAGTTTCAAGAAATCATTAGCAAGATCTCAAATGATGAAGAGATACAGCCTTGGAAACTAGAACAATGACCTATTTTTAAGAAGGGTGACACATTGGATTGTGGGAACTATACTCTGAAGCATTTAACCAGGGCTTGGAAGAGCCTAGCAAGGCCCCTCAACATCAGGAAAACCATAATCCTCTGCCAAGATTCCCATGGGACAGTAACTGTGCAGCCATCTATCCTGAAAGACAGCTATTAGGTGGACGTTCAGCACCACAAACCAAATGAATGGCTTATGTGGCTGCTGGCCTGCTCAGTCTCTCCCTGCTCTGATCAACTAGTGCTGCCTGAGCAAGAGCATTGCTCTGCAGGAGGAGGAGGAGAAGGACGATCGTGCTGCCCAGCTTGGTGAAGAACAAGTTCTCAGTTGCTACCAATCAGATGAAATAATCACAAATGACGACCATGGATCTAGACACCAAAGAAGCTTACTAACTGACCGAGAATTGACATCATTCGAGTTACATCTAATTGTTGAGACTGAGGTCTCTGGGAATTTGTACCTGTGTATATATATCTTCTGGAAGCGTTTTATCCACGGGGAGTTTACACACAGTCTGATTATTATTTGAGGATATTGTCTACATTGAAGTCCATTGGTGGCATTAATACTGCACAGCATTAATTGAAGGCGCTCTATTCTCATTGAAGTTGGTAAGAGTTTGCACATTTGGTGGTGGATATATTTGCACATATACATGTGAAGTGCATGCACCGTGGGATATTCAATATTTTTTTCATCTGATCAAAGAAAAAATAATTTTTTGAATGTTTTGGACTTTTTCTATGTTTATTTCAATATTTAACTGACCTGAAGGTTGTAGTTCACATTTTTGCTCTGTGTTTATTGTTTATTGTTTGTTACACTACTCTTCTGTTAGTCAAGGAGGCCTGAGTTATCTACCAGATTCAATCAGTGCAGCCTGCGGAAGATTATCAGTATCAGCTGGAAGGTTTTGCCAGATCAATTTGATAGTCCTCCCCACGGCAAAGACTGTATTGAAGCCATGATCTTCCACAAACTCTGCTGGACAGGACGTTACATCAGAATGCCTGACTCCCATCTCCTCAGACAGGTTCTCTACTCCCAACTGAGCCGAAGAGAGAGAACCCAAGGTGGCCAGAGGAAGTAATTCAAAGACACCATTAATAATTATCCTCAAAAAGTCCAGATTGATCTTGTTAGCTGCAAAGCCTTGACAACAGACCATTCCCATGCATCATAATTCATCAAGCAGAAGTAAACTTTGACACCGACTGCCTTTTCAATGTGACAGAAAAAAGAAAACAATGAAAGGAGAGTGAGAAAAATGTATGAAAGCAAGCTCCATCAATCATCATCTTTATCTCAAGTGACTCCTGATGATGACAATGATCTATAGGGCGGGGGTCCCTAACCCTGTCCTCAAGGCCCACTAGCAGGTCATGTTTTGGGGATCTCCACATAGCTGGCTTTATAGCACTGCTGCTGCACTAATTACTCTACCTGTGCATTTGTGTGGAGATCTGCAAAACCTGGTACGTTGGTAGGCCTTGAGGAGTTGGGGACCGCTGCTATAGGGCATCCAAAGCAGTTTATACAAGGGTAAGAACAGAACATTAACAACCTAAAAAAAAAATAAAGGTTGCAACTATTTATCAAGGTAAAAAAGCACCCTGTCAACATGAGTTATAAACCACTTGGAGAAGCTTGAGGCCAAATGAGGTGTCACCCAATGACACCTTCTCAAATTTTATAGAACCTAGCAAAAGTATGCAGAGATGACCATTTGTACACTTGATCTGCCATAAACTGATGGCATAATAATCCGGAAGAACCAAGGGTTGTAAAATAATAAGCATACACTGAGGGATGGCTCCAGGTTTATGTGGGCCCTTGAGCGAAAAAGTTTTAGTGGGCCCCTTATGATGTGTGTCATCCTAAGAATCTCAAGGTCTCTCATCCTGGCACTGCTGTCTTGCTTGACATAGAAAGAAAGAAGGGGAAAAAGTTGAGAATGAAATACAAGTATATAGAAAGAAAGAATAATAAGGTAAATGGACAGAAAAAGTACAAATAGAAGGAAAGTCAGAAAGAAACCATAG
The DNA here is from genome assembly GCA_027917425.1 of Gastrophryne carolinensis. Classification (NCBI taxonomy): domain Eukaryota; kingdom Metazoa; phylum Chordata; class Amphibia; order Anura; family Microhylidae; genus Gastrophryne; species Gastrophryne carolinensis. The sequence goes on from CM051234.1 coordinate 224,641,785, forward strand.
ATGGAATCAGAGAAAAAATACTAGGAATGGCAGAAAGAAAGAATAGAAGGAACAAAATAGAAAGAATGACAGAAAACGAATAAATGAAAATAAATAAAGACTGACAGAAAAAACAGAAGGAATACATAAAAATAAAGAATTAAAAAATATTAATAGATGGAATGAAAGAATAGGAAAAGGAATAAGAAAAAAATACAAGGAATGTCATGGCCCTGTTCCCACCTGCTGCCCAGGTGAGGGGGAATGACCTCACCCACTCCCATGTCAGATGGGCCCTCCCAAGGTGCAGAGGCCCTGGCACCTGCCCAGGTAAGCCTAGTGCTGCGCCAGCCCTGCATACACTCACAAAAGAAGGGGCCTAAACTCTTGATGAATAGGCCACAGAGATGACAAGGCAAATCCACCATCCAACAGTGGACTTACAGTAGGTGGCTGCTGGCCCACCTCTGTGGGCTTTTTAAAGTTCACACAAGGGTGCTGATTTGCCCTGACCTCATGATTCACTGTGATGCAAATTCCTGTATCCCATCATAAAGTGCTCCACATCCGATTTTTTGCTTCATAAAGATCTTTAACTATAGGTACTTACCTAATCCGGATCCGCCAGGGAACACTATTCCAAAAGAGATCTAAAATTACTTTTTTAGTTTAAGGGGGGCTTTCTGGAAACCGCACACAGGCCCTCAGATTGTCCGCACTCTACCTACAAGAATGTAGCAAAACCACAATGTGCTATAGTAAAAGTCTAATTTTATTGGTAGTAAAAAAGACTCCTATAAGGGATTATACACACATAGACATAACAAGTGACATTCTTAAAAAACATATACACAATAACACAAAATAGGGGGATTCCCCTGAATAGGCTTTGAATTTATATACATGTCTCACAATGAAATGTCTTCCTGATGTTGGAAATACCCAATATAAACATGCAGCTGATATTAAAGGCCAGTGCCAGATAACGGACACCTAATCTAAAAAAAAGGGCTGTGTGCAATAAAAGGTCAATATAAACTATTAGTACCAATAAAATTAGACTTTTACTATAGCACATTGTGGTTTTGCTACATTCTTGTGGGTAGAGTGCGGACAATCTGAGGGCCTGTGTGGGGTTTCCAGAAAGCCCCCCTCAAACTAGAATTGTTAGGTGTTTAGATGGACACAGATGGGTCCGGCACTCCCACTTGTTACACTATTAGGCTGTGCGTGTCTATCTTGAAGCTAAAATTACTTTTTGACTAGAGATATATTCTTTGCTTTGTAGACTAGTGGGGAGTTTCATTTAATTGGCATGTGTAGATTACTGAGACAGGGCGGTGTTGCCACTGATAGGGCTGATGATCTTTAATATTTATTCTTGTGGTTTAACCTAACATTTTTATTTAGCTAAATATTAAAGTTACTTTTGGGTCAAAATCCTGCTGTGATTTACCACCAATCATGGTGCCACAGAGCAAGTCATCTAAATCATTTAATAGTATCTCTAGAACGAAATATCATTTTTCTATCCAGGGGTCTGTCTAATTAAGGCTGAACATCCATCTGATATTCTAATTGGAGGCAATCCTGGGATTTATGACAATATGAGTTTGCCACAGGGTAGATTCATTAGCAAGTAATATGAATGCAAAGTTCTAATTAAAATGGCTCCTTCTACTGAAGTTGAAAGGTCCTTGATGGTGCTCAGACATAATAGACTGGGATGGGCAGAACTTTCTGTCTTCTGTTCCATGTATTTTTCAGTAACGCTGAGTATCTCTTATTTACATAAAGGATTTATCACTTTATCACTTAGGCAAGTCTGTCAGATGTTTCATTTTTAACAAACGTCGGAGGAAAGCAGACCTATGAATGAGTTTTTACAAATGAAAGAAAAATTAAAATAGCCTAGAGCTAGTCAAGACTATTTTTAGTGAAGATGTTTTCAGCCTTTATCAGTAATCCAATACACCATTTAAAAGTGACAGCCTTTGAAATTGAAATGGAAATGTGTCATTAAAGCAGACCAAAATCGGCCATGGAGACTCGTAGACTGATAATCTCTGTCTAGGGCATCCCTGCGGTCCAGCTGGTTTTCATACATCTACCACGAGCACAAGGCACCTGCACGGCCGGCATCACTTGCTTCCCTTTCTGGCTGTGCGCGGCCACACCTGCTGGAACTGAATGGCTGTGCGTGGCCATGCGCAGCCTAAGGAAGCAAGTGATGCTGTGCCCCTATCATTCAGCTTCTCTAACCGCACATTAATATGCATGACCAGAGAAGGTGATAGGAGGAGCCTGTGCCATGGGCTTCTGTAAAAGGTAAGACAACTGGACGAACTGTAGGGTTGCACAAAGCAGGGCATCCCAAATTAGGGTGCCCCAGGGAGATGGACCAAAACTTGGGATAGTGAAAATCCCAGGTTTTGGTCCACTTTAAACAATAAAAACGCTAAAAAGGATATTAGAATTTTATGGGGGGACTGAACCAATATACACCCTACAATATCAGTAGTTATGCGATTCTCAGTTTCGGCCACCAGAAAGCCCCACACATGACCCCCCAATGTCCAACTGCACGGCAGGGGCGGGTCCAGAATTCTTAATGCATCAGTACCCACACCAACTAGTGGGAAAACTGTGTTGGTCTGCTTTCATTAACACAGCACCACTGAAATAGATAAGCAGTCAATATTTACCCCCTTTTTTCTTCAATTTGTTTTTCCACCCACTGTATCTTTTCCTTTCCCTTCTGCTCATTCTGGCCATCCCTTTTCCCCACATTTCCCTTATTGCTATGTCTTTCTAGTTTTCCTTCTATAATATTTCCTCACCTTCCTTTCACATTCTTTCTTCCCGCTCTTTTCCATGGTACAGTACCTCTTTTTTCTAATTGTTACTCTCCCATTTGCTCTCTCTTTTTCATTTTTCTCACTTGTTATTCCCCCATCTTTCTCCTTATTCCCATTGGTACCATCCCTTTTCCTTGCATTTACCCATATTTTGCATTGATGATAGCAACAGATAATGTTAGCTCCACAGACAAGCAGCACAGCTTATCCAGTCATGGCCATCTTATAGTAGGGGTGGTCCACACTGTGGCCCCTGGCACAGTATAGCCTCTCTGGTCACTCCACCCCAACAGCTAGGAAAAGCTGAATGACAGCTGTGTCACTTCACTTTTGCAGAGACTCCAGGACCAGCACAAGAGCCTGAGGCAAATGGGCAGCACATCACCCATTGCTGCACAGTGCTTGTATCTTATCTGAATACTTTCCCCTGCTACAGGTCATTCCAGTCCACAGAGCCATGCCCCGATCTTGCCCATTAACCCCTCCTACTTAGGAGAGTGCCACCTTCAGCCAAGCCCAGGTCCAGCCAGCAGGATAACCACCCCGACCTTCACTACAGTGAAAGTCTTTAGACCCGACACTGCCTGCCTCTCTGTGCAAACCCCAGAGCCTAGTACCCAACACTGCCAGTCACTACAGTCTCCCCTTAATCCCAGACCCTATTAATCCGCACTTCCGGTCACTACAGTCTCCCCTTAATCCCAGACCCTATTAATCCACACTGCCCGTCACTACAGTCTCCCCTTAATCCCAGACCCTATTAATCCACACTGCCCGTCACTACAGTCTCCCCTTAATCCCAGACCCTATTAATCCGCACTGCCCGTCACTACAGTCTCCCCTTAATCCCAGACCCTATTAATCCACACTGCTCATCACTACAAATCCACCTCAATGCCAGAACCTATTACCTAACACTTTGAATTACTCTGGATATTACCCTTCACTGGCAGTCAAGACAATCCTACCTTGCTGCCAAGCACGTATTATCACTTATGGGGATAATTTATGGGGTTTATCACTCATCTCAAGGGATCACCAGTCCCTTACTGGCAGAGCCTATTATCACTTATTATCATCCCTATCACACTATTATCACTCTTTATTGGTCAAAACATAAATCTGCTTCACTGCTAGACCCATTTATTCATTGCTGCCAGCAGCAACAAACGCCCTTAACAGCCAGTCTGCACTACCCACCTCAACTATGCTCAAACCACCTCTGCTTACCACGACCCACCTCTATATGGTATGTATGAACCTGTTTAACATTAGTTTAGGTATGCATTAATGTACAATACTTATAGTCTTTAAGTTAGATGTAGAAGTAGCAGAGCTTACACTCTAGTATAACTAAGAAAGTGGTATGTTACATACGCTGAATCCCAGTTAGTTCAGTGAAAGTTCAGGGGAAATTAATGTAGGAGTCCACACATGGTGAACATGCTGGACCTGCCCTGACATGTGAGGGATGGATACAGATGGATACAGATCCGACTCATTGGGCAAGTCTAACCTTCAGACTAATAGTAGGAAAACACTTTAAAAAGGTTAGAACATCTGTTAGGCTTAGCTTAGCTCACATTAAATGTAGACTTGGAGTGGACAAGACAACTGTGCAGGAGAGACAGTAACCAGACCAAGAGAGGGATCCAGCTAGAGACTATTTCGCCTTGCTGCAGTGGAACAAGAAGCAAGCGGTACACCCTGGTTCTTGAAGAGGGACTAAAGACCCAAATGATCATTAGGAGGCATATAACCTGCTGCAGCCTTATTCTGACTAAAGGGAACTAACTACCTTTGTATGCTGTTGATGATGGAAGTGATGACAACTATGGAATGTATCTGTGAATACTGAAGTGACATCTACTTATATAGTGAGTGACTATTTTAGAGACTGTCTCCTGTGAAGTATCTGTGCACCCTGCTAGCATCCCAAGCCTGTCAGCATCCCGCTCCCACACCGCTCCCACGAGGCCCTAGAAGCATAAGCAACCAGAACCCACTCCCCACATGCCTGGGTGTTAACCTCTAACCTCTTGGGACATGTGTGCTCCATCTACTCACCTCTGCCCGCCTCTGCTTACTTCTGCCTACCTCTGATCATCTCACATCTTCCCATCTTACCTCTGCTATTCACATGTACAGCATTTGGTTATATTCCCTATATAGGCAGCTTACATTTTATTGTGGCCCCTTGAATAGAACAATATGACAGACAATGCAGCCTTCAGACCAAAAAAAGATGCACACCCCCTGCTCTATACAGAGTGCTGATATACTGTTTAATTAATGCCATGCAAATTAACAAGGACACATATTGTAATCTACACTACTTTATAATTTTACACATAGTTACAGTGAATACTATTGGCCCCAAACAGTAAATATATGGTCTCAATCACCCTTATTTTAGGGATACCAAATTAGTATGTTTTTTCCAAAAAAGATGGCTGCAGTGTTACTCATGTTTCTGATCACATGGCCAGGGCAGCCATCAGGACAGGAGAGCCAAGAATCCAGATAAGGACCAAGGAGCTGTAAGGGGGAGGCCCCCGACCAGATGGCTCTGATGGCCACCCTGACCTGCAGGCTGCTACAATTATTCTTGGTGTTGATGTTAAATGAAGGTGTCTGGCCTTTTCCCCCCAGTCTGTGGTGCCTTGGGGCCCAATTCAAGCTAGTGAACTAGCCATCACACATAGGTTAGAGAGGAGAGGAGCCCAAAACTCTATGGAGCTTATATTGTGTGGGCCCCTCACAACATATAATGGATGGGCCCCTAGTCTGATTTTCAGTTCTCTTTATGGCCTGAATAATAAGGTAAGCCTGGAGGACAGAGGCCCAGTTCAAACTAAGGCCCTAAGCATCACATATATGTTATATAGGGGCCCAGTTTCTATGCAGCCTATATTGTCTATGTGTCTACGCCCCCACAAAAAATAATGTAATGGCTGGCCATCGGCCCCTAGAGTCTTTGTTTACTATATGGCCTGTCTGGATTTTGAAGTAATCCTGGTTGCCCTGGGGCAATAGGCTCAGTTTAAACAAGATGCTAAGCTATCCCACATTGGTTATGAGAGTGACCCAAACATTGGAAGAGAATTCAAAGGATGGGGAAACAAACTTTTGGGATGCAATAATGAGAAGGCATGGTTCATTGATTTAAAAAGGTTCAAAGTGGTATTATTTCAGTGAACTCTCTTGTAGAATGTCTTCTGTTACAGATAGTATATAGATCTCCACCAACTAATATCCTAGATGCCAAACCTAATATAAACTCTCTCCCAGCAAAGCTTTATTAGGCCAATAAGAAAACTGATCTGATCCCCCCTATTCTCCCATTACCAATTGGGGCACTGTAGTCTTGTTCTGAAAGGCAAACACAGTGCAGGAAATCATTTAAGACTTGTCATTGCTACAGGACTTGGGTGACCAACAAATCACTCACGTACCATACACTTGCTCAAGATATAGAAACCAACACAACAGTTCTTGGCTCCTTTTTTGCCGTGGAGCAAAGGTTTCAAAAAATGGGGGTGGAGAAACCAAAAGATTGGGTTTCTACTAGCTACTGTGAACTTAAAAGTTGACCTTTGTAGATTTAGCTTTGTAGATGTAATCAATACAATACCTAAAAAAAAACCAATACAATACCTCAAAACTAGTGTATACAAAATATACAGTATGAGTACCTCTAGCTCGTCCATTTTGAATATAGGATGGCTGTGTCTCAGAAGAAGTCATAGTTCCTTTTGTTTCTGGCATAGTATGATAAACCCTTGAAATTGGCATTACTTCGCATTGAGATACTGCTGGCTCAGAATTCTTTGGCAAATTTTCGACAGAGTTTACGTGACCTCCATTATGACACACTGACTTGTTTATATGTTGCTCTCCAGTACCAGCTTCAGGATTGGAAAAATTACTTGTGGTCAGTTCTACCATTGCTATCAGTTCTTTAGAAGATTCAAGAGATGTGTTTGACCCAGGTATTCTTACAGATTGATCAGATTTTGCTTTAGAAAGCATCAAGCCATCACATTCAGACATGTGTTCTGCTACGTTTACTTGATCAGCAACAGAGGCAGGACTGTTAAAGGTTTGTGAGGTAGAAAGAGTGTTGCAGATAGGACGTTTGTCAGATTTTTGATGTACACTAACTGGCAAAGAATCAGCTTCGGAGGCAGAGTCATCCATAAATATTAGGTCTGATGGGGTTTGTGGAGCAGTTGTATGGTCAGTTGATATAAGGGGTGACTGTAAAGACTGTAAAGAGTTTTCTGTATATTCGGTTACCTCATTGGCACTTTGTAGAACAGGCTTGGCAAGTAAAGAGCCTGTTTCTGGAGATATCACTTCATCGGGGCAACCTAAACTTTGTGCTGATGATGGAGTTTGGCATTGAGATCTATGCTTGCAGAACCTATAATTTGAAGAAAACGATCTAGGGAGAAGCCTTCTTGTGGAATGTTTCAGAGACTGTTTGCTTTGATCTTCTATAAATCCCGAATCATCTCCTTCGCTTTTACCTAAACAGTTTGTAAACACATTTCTATTAACTGAATGTTCCTTTTTCTTTTCAAAGTCCTCAGTTACTGATCTAGTAATTTTCTTTCTACATGAACTAGGTATACCCGTGGGGCTCCTTGCTTTATTTTTTGTCTGCTTTTCCAATTCAAGGTTTTGCAAGTTGTTATGGCTAATAGTTTCAACTTGGCTGGAGGCAAATTTCGTATCATTGTCCTTTTTGTGATGGAAACCTAAAGATGGAGTTCGAAAAATACTTCTTCTTTTACCAGTGCTACCGGAGCTGGAATTTGTACTAGACGGAGAGGAACTGTGCAGGCCACCAGTATTGTTGGATGAAGGTGAGGACGGAAGAGATTCTTGTCTGCGAGTTATGCTGCGTCTAAATATCGGCAACTTGGAGACCAGAGTTGAGCGTCGCGTTCCTACGTCCCCCATCAGAGCTGTGTGTCTGCAATACATGAGAAGTGAACCCATTAATAAGAGAGCCACCATCAACATGTTAGAAGATATGGGAACATGTCTAATCTGATTCTGTTTATTAACAGACCCCATGTAACATCAGTTAAAGGGAAAAGATATAAATTAAACCAGTGCGATATTTTAAAGCGGAACAAACATGCAGCAGTTGAAACAAATTATACTTATTATCCCTTATAGCCCTGAAAGTTCCTCCAACCATGGATGGCCATTAAACCGGACCTTCACCATGATTTATTGAAAAGACCAATTCCCCAGCATCTAAAATTAATATATGTTAAGTTTTTAGTCACTTACTTATTATTCTTTCTACCACTGGGCTGCAACTCTGTTCAGGACTTTAGGATACGGGCGCCGCCATCTTGACTCACAAGCATCACACTTACTGAGGAGATGAGAGTGGGATAAAGTACAGGGGGGCGGGTTATAGCTGTGCTTTGCTCAGAAAGAGCAAAGCACAGCTATAACCCACCCCCTGTACTATATATATATATATATATATATATATATATATATATATATATATATATATATCTTTTTGATCCCTCCACAGTCCTCTCTTTTTGTATTCCACCTTTTTCATTTATTTTCCATATTCAACATTTCTCACTCCTATTCACCCACATTCCCTCCTTCTTCTCTTTTCCCCAATCCCCTCTATATTTTTCTCTATTATCACATTCCTTTCATCTTCATCTTTTTTCAACTTGTAACTTTGAACTGTAAATCTAATTTTTTCCTTCTCTCCTTCTTTCTATTCTTTTCTACTTTCTTTTTTTGCATTTGTTCTTTCCCCATTCATCTCTCTCTCTGCCTCACTCTTTCCTTTTATCTCTCTGTTATTTGTTCTGTTTTATACATCCCACACTCTCATTTTTCACTTTTTTTTTTTTTTACTTTTAAACTCATTTACCCCCTCCTTTCTATTTATTTTCCATATTCTTCACTCTCTCTTTTCCACATCCCCTCCTTCTGTCTTTTTCCACACTCCCCTCTTCATTCTCTCTCCTTTCAACATGCCCTCATTCACTCTATTTTCAGTCATTCTCTCCCTTTTTCTGTCTCTCATCTTTCTTTTTCCCACTTTATGCAATCTTTATTTTTCTGCATTCCTGCTTTATCCCCCTCCCTCTATTTTCTTGCTCAATCCATCTTTCTGTCTCGTATTTTTCTTTGTTTCCTCTGTCTGTCTCTATGTTCTACATCCGCTACATCTCTTTCACTTTGAGGCCGACCCTGTCTCTTGACATCCTCCAAATGTTCTGCTAGATGCCATGGCTGCTTGCTGCCCTGCCAATCAATAATCATTACATAACTACATTTGGAATGCAATAAACAAAAGTTTTTCAAACATAACATTCATGTCTGAAAGTTGTGGGACATTTTGGTCAGAGATTACATATGCCGGCAAAGCTTTGCTTATACTCATATTATGGTTTACAAAGTGACAATTGGGCTTTTCTGAGGCTGGCTAAGTTGGACAGCTATGTAAAATGTCTTAGCATAATGGGTATTTGCAACAATAACCCTTGCACTAACTAAAACCTGAAAACTCCATTGTATTCAAGTACATAAGCACAAGGTGACACTGCTTTTAATACAGAAATGCACAAGTTAAAGCGGACCCTCACCCTGAATAAGAGTCTATCTTATATGTTTCCCACACCCTGTACATACAGATTGCTCACATTAAAAATCATCCTACCTGCATCTACTGCATGTTCTGAGACTTTAAACATCCAAGATGGCGGCTCATGGAGGTGCAGGCTGCTTGCAAACAGGAAGTGACTTCTGACTGTGCCACTACGCATTCTGGAATTGCTGACCTTTTCTTGACCCCAGCTCTACTTTGTGCAGAGAACAGCTATAACCCGCCCCCTGAACTTTTGACCCCTCTTCTCTCCTCAGTATGTGATGCTACTGAGCCAAGATTGCGGCGCCCGTATCCTAGAGTGCTGAACAGAGTTATAGCCCAGAGGGGGAAAGAATAAAAAGTGACTAAAAACAATAGATATATTAATTTTATTATATATTATATATATAATAATATATTCATTTTTTTTTGGGGGGGGGCTTTTCATTAAATGATGCTGAAGGTCCGCTTTAACACATAGCCATCAACCTTTGTGAAGAAATAACTGAAAACTTTCCATTTACAAGCATAAGAAAGCAGTTATGCAATCTGACCACTAGATGGCAAAGCAATCCACGTAATAACAATCAATGCTTTTCCAATAGCGCTGACATTCTTCAGCGAGCACACAGTATGGAAGCACTGACAATCCGTGTTCAGGCACACATGTTGTCATTTACAAGTTCCTGATCTTCCTTCCCTCTAAATGATTTATACAACACTTCCCGTCCCACATTATCTAATGGTATACAAAGAATTAGGCATATGTATTATGTCATTGCAGTATAATCTAACATACTGGGATCAATTCAGAGCCAGGTCAGAATTCTCACTCCTTTTTTAGGAGAGAAAACTGCCATTCAATTTCATTGTCTATCTTGGGGCTGATTCAAAGCCAGGTGAAAATTTGAATTTGGTAAACAATGGAAGTCAATGGCAGTTTTCTCTCCTAAAAAAAGGAGTAAGAATTCTCTCCTGGCTCTGAATCAATCCCACTGTGTAAGGAACAAAGAACACTGCAAGCAACTCTGAAAACAAAGGGAGAGGCACACAAGAACACTGTATCACAGAATATCCATCAGAGTACAATCCCATCAGTCAAGTACATCTGTAGTCAAAACAACAACAGGTTAGAATCAACTTACCCTCAGGTCATGTTGATACAGCAATGAGCTGATAACAGAAGAAACTGATCTTCAGCAGCAAGCAGTGCCCTGGCAGATTCAGCATGCTCCCTTGTCATAAGTCATGAGATAACATGCAATGTTGGATTGGGGTTTTTAGGGCTCACCAGGAGACTGATGAAACACTTTGATGAAAATATTACAGGCTTATGTAGGGCCATTGGCACACATAACATGGAGGCAAGACAGGGAACTGCTACCGGGCACATGACAGAAATTGGTATGGTTATAGACGCTGAATTATTTTGCCCTGGACAGTTTCGAAATTATTTTTGCCCAGGACAGACACTGAATTATTTGCCCAGCATAGACACTAAATTATTTGCTCAGGACAGATGCAGGTGCTGAAACATTTTTCCCAGGACAGACACAAAATTATTTCTCCCAGGACAGCAAAGAATTATTTTGCCCAGGACTGATGCAGATGCTGAATTATTTTGCCCTGGAAAGATGCAGACGCTGAATTATCTTTCCCACAAGAGCCACATAATTGTTTTGCCTAGGACTGATGCAGACACGGAATTCTTTTTCCCAGGATAGCCTCAGAATTATTTTGCCCAGGACAGATGCAGATGCTGAATTATTTTGCCCAGGACAGATGCAGACGCTGAATTATTTTGCCCAGGACAGATGCAGATGCTGAATTATTTTGCCCTGGAAAGATGTAGACGCTGAATTATTTTTCCTACAAGAGCCACATAATTGTTTTGCCCAGGACTGATGCAGACACAGAATTATTTTTCCCAGGATAGCCTCAGAATTATTTTGCCCAGGACAGATGCAGATGCTGAATTATTTTGCCCAGGACAGATGCAGACGCTGAATTATTTTGGCCAGCTCAGATGCAGATGCTGAATTATTTTGCCCTGGAAAGATGCAGACGCTGAATTATTTTTCCCACAAGAGCCACATAATTGTTTTGCCCAGGACTGATGCAGACACGGAATTCTTTTTCCCAGGATAGCCTCAGAATTATTTTGCCCAGGACAGATGCAGATTCTGAATTATTTTGCCCAGGACAGATGCAGACGCTGAATTATTTTGCCCAGGACAGATGCAGATGCTGAATTATTTTGCCCTGGAAAGATGTAGACGCTGAATTATTTTGCCCACAAGAGCCACATAATTGTTTTGCCCAGGACTGATGCAGACACAGAATTATTTTTCCCAGGATAGCCTCAGAATTATTTTGCCCAGGACAGATGCAGATGCTGAATTATTTTGCCCAGGACATATGCAGACGCTGAATTATTTTACCCAGGACAGATGCAGATGCTGAATTATTTTGCCCTGGAAAGATGCAGACGCTGAATTATTTTTCCCACAAGAGCCACATAATTGTTTTGCCCAGGACTGATGCAGACACGGAATTATTTTTCCCAGGATAGCCTCAGAATTATTTTGCCCAGGACAGATGCAGATGCTGAATTATTTTGCCCAGGACAGATGCAGACGCTGAATTATTTTGCCCAAGACAGCTATCTCTTACACACAAAGGTGATAAAACATGCTGCCAGTATCAGCAGCCATGGAGTCACTGGGTCACGGGTGCTGTCCACCAGCTGCCATATGACAGCTGTCAGAGGGCCACTTAAGAAGGTTTGGCCTTAAGATTGACACATGTGGGTTAGAGGGAGACCTTGGCGCATACAGTAATAGGACCAAGCAGGAGGGAAGACTCAATATTTCCCAGTCTAGTGAAACATGGGCTTAGCCATAGCACTTATTCTGCTATCAAATTCAGTGAAGTGTTTATTCTATCCAGTCAACAACTGTCAACTCTCATACAGCTTCAACACCCACCGTGCCAATGAGCAAGGATTGAATTTAAGCCTATATTGTCACTGGGAGACCCAGGGAAGTAGTTAGTAACATGTAACAGTAGTTGTCTTAGCCAGATGGTGTGCTATAAAACCCATTATACTTATATTTAGAGATCATCTACACAGACAGTTTGCCAACTCTATTGTGCGTGTTCACTTGAGATGCCACAAATAAGCTATACCTAGTTCAGGTTGGCTGTATAAAGAATATAAAATATGAACAGTTCAATCAATTTACACAATTAACCCTCACACACAATAACAGATACTACTTCATTTGCTACCAAGAGTGGATAAGCTGTGCTCTTTTGCTGAAGACATTCAGAATCACCTGCTGCTTCTGTCATAAGCAAATGGACATTATAATCAGTATTTTCATACACTCGGCAAAATGTACAGTTTCACTTGTGGGCCAGGGCTGTACACAGGGGCAAAACTAAAAAGCTTCTGGCCAGGTCACGCAATAGAAAGCAGCATGCGAGCACCATACAAACTTGGGGCCCAGGGAAGGGTGGGGGAGCCCATTTGGTTATAGGGCACTCAAAATGGGGCTTCTGAATCCAGGGACCCACTGAGAGATTATTTGGTAACCCTGTGAGCCAGATAGCAGATTACTTCAGGCAGAGGTGTAGCTAGGCTTTCTGGCACCCGGGGCAAAGATTCGAAATGGCGCCCCCCCACCTGTGCTCAGGCCCCCCTTTGGCGTCCCCTGACCTGCTGCACCCGGGGCACTTGCCCTCCCTGTTAAATCAGCCCCAAGGTTGCCCCCAAAGAGAAATTTTCTCTCCTAAAAAATTAGTGAGTTTTTTCCGTTCAGAAGTCTAAAACACTCCGGCCGTTCAATACCCCTGACTCAGAATGTCCCCCTGTGTGAACCCTGCGCATGATCTGTGGGAACATGGGCAAGGTAAGGTAAGGGACAATCCAGGGAGTTCCAAACAGCAGAGGCATCCAACATTAGTTTGCCCTGGGACAAGGACCAAAACCCAGGATACAGTAGTATAATCTACCAAAACCGGGTTTTGGATGAAACATGGTCTAAAAATAAGCAGGAGGAGTCACTTACACACCATGCATCCAAACAATTCAGAGAGGCTGTTTTTTTTCCTTATACTGTAATGAGCATATGAGCATACCATACTTTCAGAGGAGAACTGTACAATTTGAGTGGCTTCTCCATGGCCAGCACATAATCTAGCTGGATGCCTTGCTGTCTACACATCACCCAGCTCCAGATACTTGTCTAGTGAGTTGCAGTGAGCTGGCCCAGCTGGAAGTGCAGTGTCACTTGACCAAGGCATTGCTGGCGGCATGGCGGGTGTGCATGCTGCTGGCGCATAGGTGCCACCCCAGCCTCTCTGTGTCTCCTTTATAATCATTCAGATCTGCATCAATAAATGATGCATTTGCCTATTTAAAGTGTTGATTTTGTTTTAACGGTTACATCCTATCTATCCCTCAATGAGGGGACGTGGCCTAGTTCAACAAACGTCCTTCTTCCCCACCCTGAAAAGTTGGTAGGTATGAAATCACCCCCCCCCCCCCCTTTTATCATGCCGTTGCCACATTGCCTCTCTTTTCAGTTTCTTCACCATTCCTTATTTTTTTACCTTCCCTCCATCTCTCTTTTCCAGTTTTTTGCTTTTTTTCATTCTTACTCTCTTCCTTTCTTTTTTTTCTCTTTATATCATTCTTTTCTCTCTTTCTTTTATTCTTTCGCTCACTCTCTTTCTTTGCATTCCAATTTTTTACCTCTCTTTTCTAGCCCTATTCAACTTTCTCTCTTTCTCCTCCGCTCTCTTGTTTTTCTACATAACTCCCATCCAGATCTTATTTCCCATATTCATTCTCTCATTTCTTTTGTCCTATTCCTTCAGTCTCCTTCTCTTTCTCACTTTCTATGTCATCCTATCTTTTTATTAATCATTTCTCCTCCTTTCTATTTTCCATTTTCCACATTTCCTCCATCCTCTCTCTTTTTGCCTTCTCTTCATAGTAGATTCCTTTTTCCCTATCTCCATTACGTTTCCACTTTCCTATTATTTCTCTTTTATCTACTTTCCGTCTAATTTTCTGCTTTTCCTCTGTTTTTCTTGCCCCATCTCTCTGTCTCCCTTGTTTCTGTGTTTATTAATCTGTTCTTGCTTTCCATTTTTTTGTGTTTGTGCCTAGGAAGCGCCATCCTGAAATCTTACACACTTCTCCTAAGGCCAGCCTAGGCTGGTGGGTCTGTTTTTTGTACATATGTAATGATCAACTCCCACATGGGTGCCAGCCATATACCTAGACTGCTGCAATAACTAGGCGCTATTAAAATAATATTGGTGACAGTTGTCTGTGTAAATGATATAAAGTCAACCTATAGTAAAAAAATCCTGTTTCCTTTACCAATAATCCCAGGCATCTGAAAACATGTGTCATTTCCTATAGATGCTCAGGTCTCATAAAAGGCATACACAGAGTTAATGTATTATGAAGTTACAAACCAGTCTACAAACAGAACTGGCTGAGCAAGCAGGAAACATTTAGGGATTTTTAATTGCACCACAACAATGTGCCATGCAGAGCAAGGAGACTCAGCAGGATTGTCAATTACTTTCATTTTAATTAAAATAAAAAATACCGTTTTGTGAGTACTCACCTTTAAAACGGGTATTATGAGTGTGCCATACACTCCACTTCGATCTTCATGACATCTGGGTAATCTCCAGTAGAGGGTGAACTTCTGCAGAGATGAATATGCAAAAAAAGAAAGCCCCTCCCGGTCCATATATACCTGGGACCTCCCACCAACTCCCCAGTGTATAAAAGCAGTAAAGGGACCAGGAAGAACCAATTATAACCTTAACAATCAAAACCAAAAAAACAATGGTTCACCATATAAAAGCCCCAGAATACCTGAAAAAAAAGTGGTGGGGCGAAGTGGAGTGTATGGCACACTCATTATACCCGTTTTAAAGGTGAGTACTCACAAAACGGTATTATTCTAAGTGTGCCATACACTCCCCTTCGGTCTTCATGACATCTGGGACATCCAATAGCAGTGTCCGTCATGGGTGGGAACCAGAAACAGTAAAGAATGTACCAACTCAAACCACTGCAGCTTGCAGAACCTTGCGGCCAAAAACAGCATCCGCTGAAGCTCGCACATCAACCTTGTAAAACTTGGAAAAAGTATGAACGGAAGACCAAGTAGCAGCCTTACAAACTTGTTCAACAGAAGCCTGGTGCTGAAAGGCCCAGGATGCACCAACAGCACAAGTAGAATGCGCAGTGACCCTAAAAGGGGGAGTTCTCCCCTTAGCGGAATAGGCCCCAACAATGGCCTGACAAATCCATTTGCTAATGCGCCCACAGGGCACCACGAAAAAAGCATCCGTCTTACGGAAGGAAGAAGTAGACACCAAATAGTACACAGCGAACAACATCCAAACTGTGCAGAACCCTTTCGTTGTCATTGTTAGGCTTAGGACACAAGGAAGGGAGAACAATATCCTGATTGAGGTGGAAAGCAGACACCACCTTAGGAAGGAAATCCGGCTTAAAAACAAAAACCACCTTATCCTGGTGTCTCTCAAAGTAAGGGGCCTGAATCGACAGGGCCGCCAACTCAGAGACATGAGCACATGCGCCACCCCTTGGAAAAAAGTCTTAACCAGCGGGTGTAAAGCAAAAGACCTCTGGAAGAAAACCGACAGAGCAGAAACCTGTCCTTTCAAAGTACTAAGCTGGAGCCCAAGATCCAGATTATGCTGAAGAAACTCCAAAATCCTGGGTATAGAAAAAACCCTGCAAGGCAAGGCCCTAGCCTCACACCAATCAATATAGGACCTCCAAGTTCTATAGTAAATGCCAGAAGAAGACTGCTTCCTAGCCCTAATCAGGGTCTGAACAACAGCCTCAGACAAACCTTCCTCTTTCAAGATGAAGGTTTCAGCAGCCAAGCCGTCAAAGCCAGCGTTTGTAAATTGGGGTAAAGTAGATAACCCTGAGATAGCAGGTCTGGCAGCAAGGGAAGCCGGTACTGGTCTACGGCCATCCTTACGACGTCCGCGTACCAAACCCTTCTTGGCCACCTTGGAGCCACCAGAATCGCTGGTGCCCCTTCTAGAATCAGTTTGCGGACTACCTTGCCCAGCATGGAGACAGGTGGAAACAGGTACAGAAAACCCAGGTCCTTCCAAGCCAGTGACAAGGCATCCACTGCCAGAGACAGAGGATCCTGAGAAAGAGACACAAAGGCTGGAAGTTTGTGATTGTGCCTCGAGGCAAAGAGATCCACCTCCGGAGCCCCCCACTTGCGGCAAAGATCCAGAAAAACCTTGGGGTTTAGAGACCACTCTCCATGGCGATAGGATCCCCTGCTCAGGGAATCCGCCTCCGTGTTTTCCACTCCCGGAATGTAGACTGCTGAAAGGCAAGGAACATTGCTCTCAGTGCAGGATCAGAGAGACTTCCCTGAGGGCACTCCTGCTGCGAGTCCCTCCTTGGTGATTTATGTAAGCTACTGCCGTTCGGTTGTCCGAACGAACCTGAACCGGAAGACCCCGTAAATGTGGGGTCAGCCGAGCCAGAACCAGTCGAACGGCTCTGAGCTCCAATACATTGATGGGGGTGTGAGCCTCCTGGGGACCCCGCTGAACTGATGACTCTTCCAATAACCTCCCCAGCCCGACCGGCTGGCATCCGTGGTAACCGTCTCCCAAAAAGGGACCAGAAAGGATCTGCCCTTCACCAGATTGCTCGAGTCCAGCCACCACCGAAAGGACTGCCGAACCCTGGGAGACATCCTGAAAGGTTGATCCAATGACTGTGGGCACCTGTCCCAATACGTCAATAGGTGAAGTTGAAGAGATCTCATGTGAAACTGTGCAAACGGCACCGCCTCGAAGGAGGATACCATTAAACCCACCAGTTTCATCCCCTGTCGGATAGAGGGACGAGGACTGAAGGACCAGAAGAAGACGGATCAGGCCCTGAATCCCCTGCACCTTGGTCTGGGGCAGAAACACTCTGGTCCGACTGGTATCCAGATTCATGCCCAGAAATGAAATCACACGAGACGGGGAGAGAGACTTGGTGCAGTTAATCACCCACCCGAACCTCTCCAGGGTCGATACCACCTGGTGGGTGTCCAGCTCCGCCTGAGGAAGGGAAGAAACTGATATCAACAGATCGTCCAGATAAGGCACAATGCGAATGCCCTGAGATCTGAGCAGAGCCATTATGCCCGCCAAAACCTTGGTGAAGACCCTCGGTACCAAGGTCAGACCGAAGGGAAGAGCTACAAACTGATAATGCTGATCCTCCACCGCAAATCGGAGGAATCTCTGATCTGCCTGAAAAATCGGAACATGCAGATACGCATCCTTGATGTCTATGGATGTCATAAAATCCCCTTGGCGAAGGGAATTGATAGCCGAGCGCAGAGTCTCCATGCGGAACTTTTTGGCTCTGAGAATTCTGTTGAGAACCTTGAGATCTAGAATGAGTCTCACCGAACCCTCCTTTTTGGGAACCGTGAAAAGGTTGGAGTAGAAACCGCTGCCTCTCTCCGACAGAGGCACGGGCATAAAACCCCCATGTCCAGAAGGTTTTTTACTGCTAACAGGAGCCCCTGTGCATCCTGAGGGTCCGAGGGCACCTGAGACCTTAAGAATCTTGGGAGCGGCCAGAACTCACTTCCAAGATCCAATTGTCTGTGACCTCCGGGGCCCAGACCTGGAAGAAGATCCGCAGCCGTCCCCCCACCCTTGCGGGTGAGGGCGCCCCTTCATTGCTG
The DNA here is from genome assembly GCA_027917425.1 of Gastrophryne carolinensis. Taxonomy (NCBI): domain Eukaryota; kingdom Metazoa; phylum Chordata; class Amphibia; order Anura; family Microhylidae; genus Gastrophryne; species Gastrophryne carolinensis. The sequence continues at coordinate 224,660,054 of CM051234.1, forward strand.
AGCCGGTTTAACGGCAGGCTTGGGCTTGGAACCCCAGGCAGCCGCAGGACGTGCCCGACCTCTGCCTCTGTTCCAGGACGAGCCTCTGACACCTGAGAAGGCCAAACCCCTAGTCGCTCTGGCCCCTCGAAAGGAAGGAGTGAACGAGCCCGCCCCCCGAAAGGGGCAGCGCTGTTTCCTCTGCTGAAGTAACTTACCTCTTTTGCCAACAGCATCCAATTTATCTCCAAACAGCCGCGAACCCAGGAAGGGAAGAGCTGTGAGCGACTTCTTGGCTCCAACGTCCGCTGTCCACTGGCGGAGCCAGACCAATCTGCGCATAGCCACCAGTAAGGCTGACGTCCAATAGAATCTTCCATCGCAGCCATGACAAAATCCATGAACAATTCGCATTTCTTAAGGATAGCGAACTCATCGCCGGCTGGAGCAAACTGAGCGTCATTCAGCCAGTCCCTGAAAAGGGACCTGGTAGCAAGCGACACCAGGGTAGATGCGCTAACAGGCCGCAGGGCCGAGCCCACGTTGGCAAATGCGTGGCACGTCATCTGATCAAGGCGCTTATCCTCGCCATCCTTAAGGGAGGTGGCGTCAGGGGTGTTCAGCACAGAAGAGTTGGCCAAACCTAAAACAGGCGTGTCGACCTCGGGAGGAGAAGACCAGCGCTTAACTGCCTCCACCGGAAAAGGATATTTCTTATCCCATCCCTGAGGCACACCAGGAAGCCGACTGGGCCTCTCCCATTCTCTAAGGATCAGCGCATCAAAATGACCCTGGGTAGGGAATTCCAGACGGGGCTTGCAGGCCCCCAAAAATTCCCCCTTCTTAAGAGGGGGCGCCGCAGGCAGTTCAATATCCAACACCTCCAATAAATGTGACAAAACAGTGGCCGTATCTATGGCATCCCCCAGCGCCTGCCCGACATTGGAATTCCCAGACTGAACATAGTCAGCCTCTGATTCCTGATACAATTCCCCCTCCTCTAACGGGGAATAATCTGACAAATCAACAGACTTGTCGTCAATATCCCACAATGGCTGGGCTGACGACAAATGTCTCTTTTTAGCCTGGGCCTTCTTGCCCACCGTGCTAGAAACCTCGCCCATGCCGATGCTGGCCAACCTAGCCCAAACATGAGAAAGCGACTCCCCACTGGTACCAATGTCACTTGGGGTACGGATAAGGTGGGGAGGGGAAGGCGATGAAGGCTACCTTCCCGAACGCAGCCGAGAAGCTCCCCCAGGCTGTAATTAGTCCCTGGAATGTCAGTAAGGCAGCAAACACTCACACACACACACAGTAAAACACTCAGCACACAGGGACACAGGCTGGGGAAAACAAAATATCGGCCAGGAAACCCCCCCCCCGGAGGGGAATAAGGGACCCGGAAGGGGGGAATCCTGCCAGGAGCCGGCCATAAGCCTAACAGGACGGGGCATCCCACACCAGGATCACCAAGAAACCTGGATAACCGCCTACCCCATAGTGAGGTCTCACGGTGGAGCAGTGCTCCTGCTGCACCAGGACCCACAGCCTAAGCTGGGAGGCTCAATATAGGGCAATTTAGAAGGGTCCTGGCAGTAATAGGGATAATAGAAGGCCGGGCGCGAGCCCGGCTTACCTGTAAGTAAAGAAGTCTTCATCTTCTGTCTTGTCGCCTTCCCTGCAGAGAAGGAACTGGGGAGTTGGTGGGAGGTACCAGGTATATATGGACCGGGAGGGGCTTTCTTTTTTTGCATATTCATCTCTGCAGAAGTTTGCCCTCTACTGGAGATTACCCAGATGTCATGAAGACCGAAGTGGAGTGTATGGCACACTTAGAATAAATACAATGCAGATACTAATTGCTTTAACTAAAAATTAACCAAATGTAGTCAAAATATAAACCCAAAATGTACACATGTAGGAAAAATGTAGGAAATGTGTACACACACATTTAGTTTGTCTTTTACATTTTAGGACTTGTGTGATTGACAACTCACTGAACTTTAAATATGTTAATCTCGTCTAGCAGCTTCACATCATCACCTTTTTTTTCTTCTGAGGCGAGGAACGTGCTGTCGCTTTAAAAAAAACAGGTCATAAGAGACGTTTGAGGGCTGCTAAAGGCTCCTGCAATAAATTGTTATTTGTATGGCAGTCATGTTGCTCCTCCACTTAAAAATGTTAAGATCAGGAGTTCCAATGTTCCAAGGAATGGGCCCTAGGCAACTTCCCAGGTTTGGGGGAGGCAACATGAGCAGTTGCCTAGGGCTCATTACCAAAAAGGTCCCTCGCTTTAGCGCTGGAGGTTTGCTATTGCCAAGGGAGTTGGGTGCAGACTAAAGCTGACTGATTCTTCGCACTGTCCCCATTGCCTGTCTCTTCTGCAGCATTCCTTGTAATACACTACCTTCTGTGTGCTCCCTTCACCCTCTATCTGCCTGGTTACACAACTGATCTGCTGCTGAAGAGAATGCCAAGGTTGCTTGAAGATGGACTTCATTAAGGCTACATGGATGTGTTTGCAATTCTGCATTTTTCAGATATGTCATGCAATATACAGATCATGTAATATATCCTCTATGGCAGGGGGTTCCCAACTAGTACCACTAAGCCCCCATTTCCTGGGATGCTTTAAAGGCCTCACGAAACACGGTTGTCCCCAAGACTTATTAGCTAAAAGGATGTAAACTCAAGGGGGTGAAGACGGATGAACCAAAGGTTGGATTGGGTGAAATTGGGTAGCAAGGTAAATACAGATTATAGTTCGAGTAACTCAGAGGGAGAATACAAGTGAGATCAAGAGAACGCCTGAGCCCAGGGCGCTGTGGGACCAGACTGGAGGTAAGCGCACCGTGACACTGACTAACCCCAACCTGATCTTCTGCCATATACAGTATATACCCATGTCTATACACCCATGTACTGGTAAACTGTACAAAAACATGTACAAAACTGTTCCAGAGGGTCTGTTTACAATAGTTTTAGGTGACCCAACAACCTCCATGCGCCATCTAGGTGGTACTAGATATAACTGGAAAATAGAATGTAGAAAGTGATGAAAAAAGGTTTGAAACTCTCGCTCTATAGACAATTCTCTGCCTGGATATATTGTAGGTGGAGCATGTCCAAATAACTCCTGCATGTTGTGTTCCAACCATAATCCAAATGTATATGCATTCAGTGTCTATCCTATAGATCTGCATCTGCATATAAAACATCTCATATTTTCGCCCTATAAGATGCACTATTTTTCCCCAAAAGGGGGGAGGATGTCAGTGCATTTTATCAGGTGATAAAAAAAGTTAAAAAAATTATACTTAAATGAGCCTCATGCCCACGTCACGGCCCCCGGGAGGCCAGCCAATGGAGGAGCAGTGGAAGGGTGGGCGGGGTAAATTAACCCTGCCCGCTGTCCCTGCTCTGGCTTCTGGTGCCGCCACTGCTTCTTGGTGTGGTGGACATGCTGATACAAACACTTGTGTCTGTGTAGCAGGTGGGTGTGCCCTGCGTCCGCGTCCATTGTCCTCAATGGATACTCAAGCAGGGCACACCCACCGACTGCACAGACCTGGGTGTGTGTGTGCGCAGGCCCAAAAAGCAGCGGCAGCAGCCAGAGCGGGGACAGCGGGAAGGGTTGATTTATCCTGGGGAGGGAGGGAATGCCACACTACCTATGGGGAATGAAATGGGGGGCAGCCACACTGCCTATGGGAATGGGATGGGGGGAATGCCACACTGCTTATAGGAATGGGGTGGGAGGGATGCCACACTGCCTACGGGAATGGGATGGGGGGGGGAACGCCACACTGCTTATAGGAATGGGGTGGGAGGGATGCCACACTGCCTATGGGGAAAGGTATGGGGAGGATAGTATGGGGGTGAATGTCACACGGAATATGGGAATAGAGGGGAATGCCACACTGCCTATATGGGGAATCGGATGGAGGTAATGCCACACTGCATATCAGAATGGGAGGGAGTAATGCCACACTGCTTATGGGAATGGGAGGGGGGTGCCACACTGCCTATGGGGAAAGGTATGGGGAGGATAGTATGGGGGTGAATGTCACACGGAATATGGGAATAGAGGGGAATGCCACACTGCCTATATGGGGAATCGGATGGGGGTAATGCCACACTGCCTATATGGGGAATCGGATGGGGGTAATGCCACACTGCATATCAGAATGGGAGGGAGTAATGCCACACTGCTTATGGGAATAGGAGGGGGGTGCCACACTACCTATGGGAATGGGAGGGGGTGCCACACTGAATATAGGGATGGGGGAATGTCTCACTGCCTATGGGGAATGGGAGGGGGGAATGCCACACTGTCTGTAATTGGGTGTTTTAGCACATTTGGTTTAAAATATTTTTTTTTATTTTTCTGCTCCAAATCCTAAGTGTGTCTTATGGACAGGTGCAGCTTATATGGCGAAAAATATGGTGGGTCAAAAACACAGCTGATCTACAACTCCATCTGCATAGGTTTGAACACAGGCTAAAGGTCTGTTAAATGTGATCATATTGTTGGTACAATATTTTGGAATCTAAGAATATCTGGTAAACATTATTTCTGCTATTTTAAGCAGCTCTCAATGTCTGGTGCACCCTGAACATTTCCATCTCTGAAGGAAGGCAGACACCCCCCTAGATGACAAGGGGCCCTGGGCAACTGCCCCTTTTGCCCGCCTAACACTGACCATGCTTTTAGTTTGTGGGTTTAGAGATGGAAAAGTGCTGACATTTCCCAATGCAGTACAGATGTTTGTCACACTTTAAATAGGATATTTCATGAAATGTAGATAAGGTCTCCAAGGCGATGGAAAGACGCTACAATGAGGAGAAAACAATTTCTACGCTTTAGTAAATAACCTAATTAATTGGCTACAGGAAGGCTAGCCTACATTAGCTTGCCAATAACTTGGTAAGTAAATGTGTAACTTTGTGCAGTATTTTCAATAGCATACACTGCATTTCATATTGCAAATCTTAAAAAATACACTATAGTAAACGGGCCAAGAATAACACATTTTATAGGTCAGAATAGTAAATGAGCCAATTATTGCTGCCAGAGTGGCATAACTGTATCCACTGGCAGCCAGCCCGACAAAGGCATGTCTCTAAAGCAGGCTACGTTTCGGTGCTACAGTCCTGAACTAAGTACTTTTCTAGATTAATTCATAAACTGAATTCTAATGATTTGTACAGTATACTGGCCAGACTAGTGAAGCTTTGTAAACTTGAATATGGGACTGCTATTAATATCGGGACATTTAATAAGATAGCTTTATCATCATTTGGGATACAGTATGGAATGCACTAAATTGCAGAAATTATTTTATTCATAGGCATAAATACCAAAGCATCAGAGGATCCTCTAGTGGACCCCGGGCACTGACCCATTATTAGGGCAGTAAAACAGATCGATGACTAAAACTGTGTTTTTGGCTTGTCTGTAGTAAGGTACATTTGATAATTGGTCAATAAACATCAGTTTTAATATTATGTAATGATCTAATTAGCGGAAGGGTGAGCTACACACCAAGGATATTTTCTTCTGGTGGGCCCTTATAATGATTTCCTCTGGTGGGCCCAAGGTGCTCCAGGCCGACCTCTCACCTAACGTATTTCAGTGGTGTTGTAGAAGAACAACTTCTTTATGCGAACAGAGCAGCATACCCCGGTTTTGTAGGTGGACCTTGCATTTCAAGCCTTAAACTGGACCAACACCCGCACCTCATGAGCGTTGGTCCCCGTCGCTGTTTGACAGGCTGGGGGGCATCCACAATGCTGGAGTCCCCAGCACATAACTCCCCAGAAAGCTTGTAAATCTCACCTTAAGCTCTCTCCCCTGCCAGGAACTCTGGCTCAAGGATTGGCCACCGGCACTTACATGAGTAGCACATTCCGGCATCTGGAGCAATCCACCCGTGCATCAGGCTACCAGTTAATTGCTAGGGTGCTGTTGGAGATGTTAGAAGCGGATTCCTGGTATAATTTGGGAAGTTGACATAATGAATTGGCTTATGTAGTATTGTAACTGCCACCAAGTTTACTTGCGACTCTTCACCAAATCCCCTTTAGTTTCCATCTGAAACATTTGCATTGATGTGTGTAAGTCTGATCAAGTTAAACCGGACCTTCAGCATGATTTAATGAAAAGTCCAAACCCTTAAAAAAACTATTCCCCAGCATCTAAAATGTATATATTTTAATTTTTTTGTCACTTATTATTCTTTCCCCCACTGGGCTGCAACTCTGTTAAGGACTTTAGGATACGGGTGCCGCCATCTTGACTCAGAAGCATCACACTTACTGAGGAGAGGAGAGTGGGATAAAATACAGGGGGGACGGGTTATAGCTGTGCTTTGCACAGACAGAGCAGAGCTGGGGTCAGGGAAAGGTCAACAGTCCCAGAATGCAGAGTGACACAGTCAGAAGGCTCTTCCTGATGTTCCATGAGCCGCCACATAACATGCAGTAGATGCAGGTAGGATTAATGTGGGCACTCTGTATGTACAGGGTGTGGGAATCATATAAGATAGACTCTTATTCAGAGTGAAGGACCGCTTTAAACCTAATTCCAAGGTGTCGTGAAAACTTGTCTTGCCAGCTAAATTGAACATAATGGCCAAAAGAAAGTCTGGGGCAGCTTTCTATAAGATTAATTCTTGCTGGATACATATTAGCTATGCACTTTGGTATAGGCTGATACTCATAGTAACATAGTAACATAGTATGTAAGGCTGAATAAAGACTTTAGTCCATCCAGTTCAGCCTGTTTAACTCCTTCCAGTGGTCTAGTAGCCATAGCTGGAAATGTTATTACATGCCAGGAAGGCATCAAGGCCACTGCTCATGCGCTGCCTCCATTAGCTGGTGAAAATGGGAAAAGCATTTATATTCACTGGTGCCTCAAGCACTGCATTAGTCTCAAGGAGCCTGGCAACTGATTGGAAGTAGCTGATTCAAGACCCACCACCAGAAGAAGAAGGCCCTGACCTGTTACAGCCACTGTCTTGCTGCCCAGTCCACCTCCTGTTGATCTCCGTTTGTTGCCAGCTCACACCTACTGTATTTGGTATTGTACTTGACCATCTCGACTCGTCTATTGCCTGTGTGTCTGACCCTAGTCATAGATTTTGGCCATGTTTTTTTTCCACCAGTTTGCCACAAATTACTCATAGACTGTGTAAGTGAGATTAAGTTACAGTCTAGTAGACGTTCTACCATTCCCGAGGTACTGGATCACTGGACAAATCTGTGTTCACCGACCCTCCTCCTTTAGAGTCACCAACAGGCCAGGCTTTTGGATCTCCACACAAACACACAGGTGGATTAATTACTGTTTAATAAGATCTACTGAGCCTGTTGGTGGCTCTTGAAGAGAGGGGCGGGGAACACTGCTGTATAATCTGTACAGGCCAGCCAATCAAACTGCCGCCAAACATTCAGGTTTTATGTGTAAGCCCGCTAAGTAATCCCGATAGGTCACTGGCAGTCATGTGATTGGTAGTCATACAGTACAATAAATGAGGAAGTGTATGACTACCATCATGTGATTGGTAGTCATACAGTACAATAAATGAGGAATTGTCTGACTTGACCTTAGTTCCTCTTTAAGGCAAAGGGTTGCATGCTTATAAAAGCACCCCTCAGTGATGGGATAGTGTCAGCAAAGATCATACTGGGAAAAAACATGGAATTGCACATTGCTGGCCATATAGAGTAAGATCTTTGTAGTGTATATCACCTGATCATGAACATCTCTTCTTCAGATTGGGTTGTAGAAATACAATAACTGTAGTTATTTTGTCTACGCAGCAATGAGCAGGACTCCCCTGATATAATTTATGATAATGGCTAGTATGTACTATACAAAGCAGAAAGCATAGCGACATTAAAGTACCTTGTGTCTACACGCCCCCATCTGTAAATTTTGTCCATGCCTTGGTTTTATGAACTAAGGACCATATGGTCTACTATTTTTCTCATGCTTTTTAAAGCATCTTAATTGCATCTGCATCGCAATTAAATTTATTCATAAATTGAATGAATAATGCATTAATGTGTTCTTTCAGCGTAAAAGTAAAGTTGATTTCTGCACAAAAAAAAACTAGTTGAACAAACAACCGACTAATCATGGTGGTTATTTATTGTAAGAATTTGCATTTCTATCGTTAAAGCAACATTTTAGCTAAATTAGTATTTCAAGTACAAAAAAAATCACACCATGCCAAATACAGTTATAAAGGAAGTGATTAGAGAATAGAGTGCAAGATTACCAGCTTGGCACCTACTGTGATATTAAGACACTTTTCTATTGTGGCAAACAAAATGATGGAAAATTCAAAAGCCATTTGCTCTACTGAAATTGTTTTTTTTTTAATGACCGCATAAATGGTGTATGATTTGATTTGTATAACATTTAGGTTAGCCAGCTCCTGGAGATTAACCAGTCTTACTTTAGGCTCTGCTTAAAATGATCCGAAACTCAATAACTCCGCAAGACAGGAGCGTATAAGATATAGCACCAGAGAATGGTGAGACTTATCAGAACAAAACAGGCATACTAACAGTTAATCTTAGCAATTCAAAACTTTAATTGTGTCAAGCCCTGTGGGACACCCGTCTTCTAGGTAAGTCCACAACCCCCAATCTCCGCTGCTAGCTTCACCTATAGCCAAGCCCCCGTTTGCCAGGATGTATTACACGCCTCGCTGGACACAGTTGCCCCCAGGACTTAGTAGCACAAAGGTTGTGAACTTACAGGGGTTAGGCGAATGTACCAGAGCCAAGATTAGGCGATGTCAGGTAAGCCAGAGTCATACACGGGTAATCAGTCCTTATTAAGTGCAGCACCAAAGGGAGAGACAGGAGAAGAGTCAGAGGTCAATCCAAGGGTCAAGCCTGGAGGTCACGGGTAGGGATGAGACGGGTTCTTGGTCAGGGTACAGGCAAGCATCAATCCAGGCGGCAGTCACGGTGTGGTCAAGCAAGACGAGGTCGGCAACAGAAATGAACGAGAATCACAGGTACTATCGCACTCAGCAGCACGCGATCAAGGGCAATGAGACAGTGTGGAGAGAAAACCTTTATTGGACGGGAACTAACGGGATTGGACAGAGGGAAATAGATAAGATTGGCGCTTAATAACATATGGGCTGATTGTCCAAAACAACCTTTAGGGTGTAACACCCACTGTAAACTTTGGGCCCATTGGCCCCCTTAACCCTTTCAGTGCCAAGCACGTAGATTCTACGTGCTCGCTTCCACTCCACTTAAGTGCCAAGCACGTAGAATCTACGTGCCTGAATTTCCCCCCTGCTAGTTAAAAAAATAAAAAATACTCACATGACCCCTCGTTGGATCCGGCTGGGCCTCCTCTTTAATTTGGTGCCATCCGATCCCCTGTGGGGGGTCGGATGGCTCCAGGATTGTGCTGTATTGTGGGATGCCAGTCACTGCCTGAATTGTGGGATGCCGCTTACTGTCTGTATTGTGGGATGCCACTTACTGCCTGTATTGTGGGATGCAACTTATTGCCTGTATTGTGGGATGCCACTTACTGCCTGTATTGTGGGATGCCAGTCACTGTCTGTATTGTGGGATGCCACTTACTGCCTGTATTGTGGGATGCCACTTACTGCCTGTATTGTGGGATGCCAGTCACTGTCTGTATTGTGGGATGCAACTTACTGCCTGTATTGTGGGATGCCAGTCACTGTCTGTAATGTGGGATGCCACTTACTGCCTGTATTGTGGGATGCCAGTCACTGTCTGTATTGTGGGATGCAACTTACTGCCTGTATTGTGGGATGCCAGTCACTGTCTGTAATGTGGGATGCCACTTACTGCCTGTATTGTGAGTTGCCACTTACTGCCTGTATTGTGGGATGCCACTTACTGCCTGTATTGTGGGATGCCATTTACTGTATTGCCTGTATTGTGGGATGCCACATACTGCCTGTATTGTGGGATACCACTTACTGGCTGTATTGTGGGATGCCACTTACTGCCTGTATTGTGGGATGCCACTTACTGTCTGTATTGTGGGATGCCAGTTACTGTCTGTATTGTGGGATGCAACTTACTGCCTGTATTGTGGGATGCCACTTACTGCCTGTATTGTGGGATGCCACTTACTGCCTGTATTGTGGGATGCCACTTACTGCCTGTATTGTGGGATGCCAGTCACTGCCTGAATTGTGGGATGCCACTTACTGCCTGTATTGTGGGATGCCACTTACTGCCTGTATTGTGGGATGCCACTTACTGCCTGTATTGTGGGATGCCAGTCACTGTCTGTATTGTGGGATGCCACTTACTGCCTGTATTGTGGGATGCCACTTACTGCCTGTATTGTGGGATGCCACTTACTGCCTGTAATGTGTGATGCCACATACTGCCTGTAATGTGCGATGCCACTTACTGTCGGTATTGTGGGATGCCATTTATTGCCTGTATTGTGGGATGCCGCTTACTGCCTGTAATGTGCGATGCCACTTACTGCCTGTATTGTGGGATGCCATTTACTGTATTGCCTGTATTGTGGGATGCCACTTACTGCCTGTAATGTGTGATGCCACTTACTGCCTGTATTGTGGGATGCCACTTACTGCCTGTAATGTGTGATGCCACTTACGGCCTGTATTGTGGGATGCCATTTACTGTATTGCCTGTATTGTGGGATGCCACTTACTGCCTGTAATGTGTGATGCCACTTACTGCCTGTATTGTGGGATGCCACTTACTGCCTGTAATGTGTGATGCCACTTACTGCCTGTATTGTGGGATGCCATTTACTGTATTGCCTGTATTGTGGGATGCCACTTACTGCCTGTAATGTGTGATGCCACTTACTGCCTGTATTGTGGGATGCCACTTACTGCCTGTAATGTGTGATGCCACTTACTGCCTGTATTGTGGGATGCCACTTACGGCCTGTAATGTGGGATGCCACATACTGCCTGTAATGTGCGATGCCACTTACTGCCTGTATTGTGGGATGCCACTTACTGCCTGTATTGTGGGATGCCACTTACTGCCTGTATTGTGGGATGCCACATACTGCCTGTAATGTGCGATGCCACTTACTGCCTGTATTCTGGGATGCCATTTACTGTATTGCCTGTATTGTGGGATGCCACATACTGCCTGTAATGTGCGATGCCACTTACTGCCTGTATTGTGGGATGCCATTTACTGTATTGCCTGTAATGTGGGATGCCACATACTGCCTGTAATGTGCGATGCCACTTACTGCCTGTATTGTGGGATGCCATTTACTGTATTGCCTGTAATGTGCGATGCCACTTACTGCCTGTATTGTGGGATGCCATTTACTGTATTGCCTGTATTGTGGGATGCCACATACTGCCTGTAATGTGCGATGCCACGTACTGCCTGTATTTTGATGGTAATAGGGAGGGGGTATTTTAACACACCTGGTTCAGAATATTTTTTCTTATTTTCCCCCTCTAACTCCTGGGTGCATCTTATGGACAGGTGCTTCTTATAGGGCAAAAAATACAGTACATTTTAAATAATGCTATAAATGCACAATAAGCCCAGAACAAAAAAATAAATAAATAAAATCATGGGATTTTTTGGTCTTGCATAAACTGCCTTTAAAATTGGATGCTAATCATAGAGCGCTCTAATAAGGTGCAGCGATCTCATTTACTCTTTTAAAATAGTGTGACTGTGATAAATTGCAAAGTCATCACAGAGCTATTAAGTTATTTAATTATTCCATCACATTTACCAGTTTCCATATGAATGTCAGACATTCTGTCTACATATGTCTAATAGTCTAGCAGCACTGACAGCCAAGACACACTATAATAACACACCTATTCTCTAAACTGGGATAGTCTCATATATTGAAGTAATGATACAATTTATATTAATAGCAGACCACGCCACATGCTACTGATCCCTTCTTTGCAGTTTAGCACTCTTTTCTCTAGAACAGGGGTCCCCAACTTATTTTCATTAAGTACCACTTTCCATTTACTAAATATGCCAAGTACCACCTAGGTTGTACTTGTGGGTTGTCCATCACCTAAAACCATGTTAAAATGCACAAAACAGCCTTTTAAAGTGCATGCAATGCACTTTAAATAGCCACAAAAAGAGTTTGCACCACCATTTGGAGCAGTTTTGTATTAGAATTAGGAAATCGGGGGCGTGGCTTGACATGGCCGAGTAGAGAAGCAGGGAGACGGAGCTCCGCACCAGCCAGCAGATTTGAGGAGGCAAGAGCGCAGAGGCACACCTTACAGCCGTATGCCCAGGAGGGGGAAGCAACGGGGTCCGAACAGGAGGGGCAGGCAGGGCACCATCCCGGCCCTGTTCAAGTCCGGCAGCCCGGGGGCCCGAGAGACGGCCACAGGAAAGATGGCGGCGATGGCGGGAGGAGAGCGCGCACGTGGGCGCGAGATCGCTGTGCGGCGGGAGACTGCCGACTCCGTGGTCCCGGCCCCGGCTGGGGCTTCCCTGGATCAGCGGGGGGAATGTGCTGGGGCTCAAAAGGCACAACGGAGCCCAGATCGGGAGTGTTGCAGCGCCGGCGGCCGCATGCTGACTGTGTCAGCCGACGTGCACAGCGGAGCTGACTGGCCGGACGGAACTACCGGCGGGGAAAAGGTTAGTCCCTCGCCCCGACCTTCCCGCCCCCGCCCCGGAATCCTGCTCACCCAGCCTGATGCCCCCCTACATGGAAGGGGACACCCGATTGAGGGGGATGGCGCCCTGATCAACGCTGCCGCGGCCCCTGCTCGGCGGGCCACCGGACCCGGCCCGGCAGCCGCATCAGCGGGCCAGCTTAGCCCTGACTCACCGCCAAGAAGCCTCCTGCGGGGCACCCCGACACCGCCGACATGGGGTCAGGGGCCCACCTCCCCGCACGCTGAGGAGCCACAACCTGCCCTCAGCTACCTATCGGGCACACCATCTCCCCCCCTGAGCCCGCAGTCGCCGTGGCAGGCACTCACGGAATCCCCGCGAGTCACCCGTGCTGGATCCCCGCTGTCCTTGGGGAATGACACCACCAGGGGCGACCTCTGGGACGGAATGCCACCGCTGACACCGCTGACACCCGGGAGCCCACACACGAGGCATGGGAAGATGGACACACTGCTGCAGATGGGCCCAGCCATCCATGAGGAGCAGATATGCAAGGCTGTAGCCTCTAGCCCACCACGACCAGTGGCGTGTATCCCGGAGGCGCCTCCTACACAAGACCCTCTCTCCTCCATGCCGCTCGCCCAGCTCTCCCAATCCATCGCGGAGGCGGTGAAGGTCAATATCGCTGAGGCCCTGCGTGGACTCCCAACGCGAGGTGATTTTGACGGATATGTGTCTAGGATGGAGGGCACCATCAAGAGAGAGCTGGCGGCACTCCAGGGTTCAGTTGCAGAAGTCACGGTGAGGATGGATGGAGTGGAGGCCTCACAGAGGGCTCTGGAGCAGCGTCTGACGGATCTAGAACAGCAACAAGATCACAGCAAACGTCTCCTGTCAGATATCTTCCTGGCGCATGACGACGCGGAGAACAGGAGCCGCAGAAACAACTTGCGCCTCCGGGGAGTGCCTGAATCGGTGGAGCCCCGAGACCTGCCGGAAGCGGTTACTTCTATTTTTAACGAGCTTTTGGGCCTCCCCGACTCCAATCGCATAGAGATGGACCGAGTCCACAGGGCGCTGGGCCCCCGGCCGCAAGACCCGAATCGCCCTCGGGATATTATCTGTCGCATCCATTTTTTCAAGATAAAAGAGGAGATCCTGCGCCGCGCATGGGATAAGGGCCCGGTTGCATTCAGGGGCGCACAGGTGATTATTTTGCAAGACCTCTCGCGGAGAACTTTGCAGATGAGAAAGCTTCTGAAACCTGTACTGGCGGCTGTTCAGAGTCGGGGTGCCTCCTACAGATGGGGTCACCCTTTTCAACTACTGGTGCGCAGGGGAGGAGATCTGTTTGTCCTCAAGGGGCCCGGCCAATTACCGGACCTATTCCATTTTTTGGAGACGGCGAGTGTGGATGTCCCAGACTGGACAGTTCATGATCTGACTGTGTACAATGGCCGGCTGCCACAGCGCCCAGAAGGTGGTCCCAGAGGCGACAGAGGCCGCATGAGAGGCCGCAGAAGATAAGCTTTCATCCTGTCATATTAAGATTTTTCTTTTTCTCTGTTCTGCCTTTTGATTGGTGCCTGGGTTGCTCCCTGACGGGCCGGATGGTTCTATGTGGACCTTTGTCCTGCCCCCCACGGACGCCCATTTCTGAAAATCAGTCGGGTTGTACTGCTGAGCGTGGTGTCATCTCACTTTGGTCTGTCTACATTTTGCCTGATAGGCCATAGCGTCTTAGTGGCGCGGCGCGCCTCGCTGAGCAGTTACAATTCTAGTTTGACGCCGTACTGCCTTGCTCAGAATTTACTGTTCTAACTGTTGATGATTAATGTCTCTGCTGCCTCCTGACGGGCCGGTTCGATTGGGTTGGATCCCTGCCCGGCCCTTCATGAGAGCTTCTGCTAGAAAAACGGGAGTGCTGGGCTGCTATGCGCGGTGTCATTCCGCTTCGGTCTGTCTAAGTTTTATCTGACAGAGCGATAGCGCCCTAAGGCCACAATGCGCCTCGCTAGGTAGCTGCAGCACTGGTTTGATGCCATATTGTTATGTTCAGAACTTGAATGTTTATCTGTTGATGTTGATGCTTATGCTGCTCCATGGTGGGCTGGATTGATCTGTTTGGATCCGTGTCCCGCCCCTCATGGAGACCCACTTTAGCAACGCAGTTGTGTTGTGCTGCTGTGCGAGGTGTCATCCCACCGCGATCTAGGGCCACGACTTGCCTCGCTGAGTAGCTACAATACTGGTGCGACTCCCTACCCGATGTTTGCTTAGGCTTGGTCTTCCGCTTCCCCCCATTTGGTGCACCCCTCTGGAGAAGTCCTTAGCCTTCTCCTGTCGGGAATAGACCGTGCACTGGGCTTATCAGCCCGTGGTTCGGAGTTTCTCCCCCACTTAGTGCGTCTTTAAAAGGCACCGTTTTTTTGTTGGACTACTAGCTAGTCCCTGCCATCCCTTAAGTCCTCTTGTTTCTCCTCCATATCCCTGATACCCATTTCCTCTCCTTCTGTTCCCCTCCCATTGCTGTTTCCCCCTCTGGTCATAACTCCTCCCTCCCCCTTGGCGTGTGGGACCGGACACGCAGCGGGGGGCCCCGCTGCCTGACGATCCCTGGTTCTCCTCTCCCCCCCTTGTCCCTTCCCTGCAGGTATGGCCCCTGTAAAGGCGGTCACCCTGAACGTGAAGGGCCTTAACACCCCAGAGAAGAGAACCATCCTGGGGCAGGAGTTAAAGAGATGTAAAGCGCAAATCATTTTCCTACAAGAGACACATTTCAGGCGGGACTCCGTGCCCAGACTCTGTAGTAAGTTGTTCCCCCAGGCTTTCACCAGCTGTGCTGCGGATGCTAAGAAAAAAGGGGTGGCAATCCTGATATCCAGGGACGTCCCCTTCTTGCTGAGGGAGGTCTGGAGAGACGAGTCGGGACGGGTGGTGCTGGCCAAGGGACTGATTAATCAGAAAATGTATACTTTAGCCTCTGTATACGCTCCCAATCAGGGGCAGATACCATTCCTGAAGCACACTCTGGAAAAGCTTGAGAAATTCAGGGAGGGGGAGATCATTCTAGGGGGTGACTTTAACCTGACTCTGGAACCACTACTGGACTCCTCGGCAGGGAAGTCAGCGATCTCGCACCTGGCCTTGCGTTCTCTGAAGAAGGCATTGCATGGGATGCAGCTGGTGGACGCCTGGCGGGTCAGGAACCCCGGGACGAAAGACTACTCTTTTTACTCGCATGTACACGGGACATATTCCAGGCTAGACTACATATGGGTGACACATAGCCTGTTGAGCCTGGCCACGGGAGACGGGATATACCCCACCTCCTTTTCAGATCACGCCCCGGTGTTTCTTGACCTCGAGCTCGTGGACAGGCCACCCCCCTCCTCCACTTGGAGATTGAATGAGTCTCTCCTCAAGGATGCGGTGGTGGCTCAGGCTGTGAAGGAGGGCCTAGAGTCCTACTTCAGAATCAATAATAATGGAGAGGTCTCGTTACTCACATTATGGGAGGCACACAAGAGCGTGATCAGGGGCATCCTGATCAGCCACGGGGCGAGGCTCAAGAGAGAAAGACTGGCCCAAATAGTGAAGCTTACAGAGAGGGTGCGGGGCCTGGAGTTATCCCACAAGCAATCTGAGGCGGCACGGGTGCTTGGGGAGCTGACTCAGACTAGGGAGGCACTCAACGCCCTTCTACGGCAGAAAGCAAAGCATGTTATTAGAAGATGCAGACGCACCTACTACGAGTATGGTAATAAGAGCAGCGCTCTGCTAGCTAGGGCCCTCAGGCAACAACAATCCCAGAATTTCATCTCGGCAATTCTAGATAGTGAACAGCAAACACGACATACCATGGAGGGGATAGCAGATGCATTCAGGGCATACTACTCAGGCTTGTACAATCTCAGTAGAGGGGCCCCGACACGGTCGCATCTGGATAGAATTGAGGACTATATTAAGGAGTCAGGCATGCCTTCGGTGACAGATGAAGTCTCGGCCTCCTTGGAGGACCCGATTGGGTTGGAAGAGTTACTAGAGGCGCTTAAACAGACCCCGACGGGGAAGGCCCCAGGACCTGACGGTTATTCGGTCCAATACTATAAAACCTTCATTTCTATCCTGGGCCCTCATATGGTTGGGGCCTGGAACACCATTACAGACCCGGAGGTGGCGGGTGCCTTCTCAGATGGGGACCTTGAGGCCCACATCTCTGTCTTGCATAAAGCGGGGAAAGACCCCCTGTCGTGCAGGAGCTACCGCCCTATCTCCCTTCTCAACACTGACCTGAAGCTGTACGCAAAGATCTTGGCCAATAGATTGGCCCCGGTGGTGGCCCAGGTGGTCCATTTGGACCAAACGGGTTTTGTGGTGGGAAGGGAGGCCAGGGATAATGTGGTGCGGGCGCTCAGTGTCACATACTCCGCGCAGTCCACGGGGGTGCCAATGATGGTGTTGTCCACAGACGCGGAAAAGGCCTTTGACCGGGTGGGTTGGCCTTTTATGCAGGGAACCCTTAGACATATAGGCTTGGGGGAGAACATTAGGAAACGCATTGGGGCTCTGTATACGGTACCCTGCGCGAGAGTCAAGGTGAACGGCCATCTCTCCGCCCCATTGCCGATCAGTAACGGGACCCGACAAGGCTGCCCACTGTCGCCCCTGTTGTTCGCCTTGACTCTGGAGCCCTTTCTATGTAAAATAAGGAAAAATGTAGACGTGAAGGGTTTGAGTGTGGATGTCAGTATTCATAAGGTTGCCGCTTACGCGGATGACCTCTTGTTCTTCATCACAAACCCCACGGTCTCTGTCCCTGTGTTAATGAAGGAGCTTGAAGCCTTCGGGAGACTATCCTTTTTTAAAATTAACTTTGAGAAGTCAGAGGCGTTAAACATCTCCCTCCCTGTTGAAGTGGCTGAGACTGCGCAACAGGCATTTTCTTTTAAGTGGGCCAAGGATTCAATAGCGTACCTTGGTACACGGTTGCCGAACCGCCTGACGAACATCTTCGCCTTAAACTTCCTGCCCCTACTTCAGAGAATAAAGGATGACCTGGAAAAATGGGATTCCCCTACCTTTTCATGGATGGGTAGGGTGAATATAATTAAAATGTCGATCCTGCCAAAACTACTGTTCCTGTTCCAGGCGCTCCCGATCAAGATACCTACCCGCTTCTTCAGGGACCTGGAGAAAGTTCTGATGGGGTTTGTGTGGCAGAAGAAGAGGGCTAGGCTCCGCCGACAGGTGTTATTCAAGCCCAAACACCTGGGTGGTATGGCTATGCCGGATGCCCAGTCGTATTGGGTGGCTTCCCATTTGCAAAGGGTATGTGAGTGGCACACGTGTAGGGAGACAAAGAGATGGGTACAGCTAGAGCACTCCCTGGCACCTGCCCCCCTGGATGCCGTTGTTTGGAACAGAGAGAATCGAGTGCCAGCCCTGAGATCCCACCCCACTGTAGCACCCACTCTGGATGTCCTTCGGAGTTCCAGGGAGCGTTCGGATATCTCCCCATGGCCCTCCCCCATGGTGGCTTTATTAGATAACCCGCAACTCATGCCTGATTGTACCAGGAGAGACCTCAGGGAATGGGGGAAGGTAGCCCAGCTAAGGGGATGTGACTTGTTATCGGAAGGGGGCTGGACCGCGCTGGGTGAGCTGAGGGCGAAATTTGAGAAAGGGAACTTGGACCCCTGGACACTATTGCGGTTTCAGTCGGTTCTGTCCAGGATGGGCTATCGCAGGGAGAATTTCAGGAAGCATACCGATTTTGAGACGCAATGTTTGACAGGACAGCCACAGCCCCATCTGATTTCCTTGTTGTACTCGCTGCTCATCCGGGAAGTAGAGTCCCCGCCTGCGTATTGGGGAGAGTGGGAGCGGGACTTGGGTCGGCCCCTGGGTGAGAAGGAGAGAGTCAAGATAGCCACCCTGATACATAAATCCTCGGTAGCCACGAGAATCCAGGAAGTAAATTATAAATTGTTGACTCGATGGTACTACACTCCTGACAAACTAGGCAAGATGTATGACTCGGCGGATACGAGCTGCTGGAGATGCGGAGGGGAACGTGGGACTCTTTTCCACTTGTTCTGGCAGTGCCCCAGAATCCAAGAGTATTGGGGGGCGGTCCTGGGTATTGTGGCACAGCTGACAGGGGCACAGTTGCTGGGGGACCCGGCGCAGGTCCTGCTTCACTCCACGAGGTCCCCGATAGGGAAATACAGGAAAACGTTGCTGATTCACCTATTGAACGCTGCCAAACAGGCTATACCCAGATTCTGGAAACAGAAGAAAGCACCCTCCGTCAGGGATTGGGTGAGGGAGGTTGTCCTCGTTAAGGAAATGGAGGATTTAACTTTAGCTCTTCATGACAGGGATGAGCAATACAAAGTCACCTGGCTACCCTGGCTGATTTTTGAAGAATCAGCGGAGCTCCGCAATTTGTTTACGTGATTGATTAGATGCTATGCCGCCTGCGGTGCCGCCCGCGGTCATGCTCAATTCGAGCGAGATATACCTCGCCTCCTGCCGCGATGGGCCTGAGTTGGACAGCTGCCGGCGGCGCCCGGCCTGGGGCCCTGTCCCACACGCCATACCCATACCTCCACCAACACCTACCCCCCCCATGCCTCTCATATCGTCTACCTCCCCCTCTTTCTCCCCCTTCCCCCTCCCCTGCCCCCCCTTTTTTCTTTTGTACCCCTTGCCGTCGCGCCTCCCCTCGGTCCCCCCTTGTACGTCTAACCCCTGTATCCTGGGGAGAGCTTGGGTTCCTACCCTATACGAGGAAATTGAAACCATTCTCATCTGAAAGCCCCATGACTGGGTGCGCCCGCTGGGACGTGGGGTGGGACGGGACAGGGGGGACAGATGGTCGCTGGGCGGCTCTCGTCGCGCTGTGTTCCCCCGCCTCGTGATCCCCCGTGACTGGTGTTCGCATCATACGGCATTATGTACTATTGTCTGACACCATTACTCAACTGCGATCCGTCACCTCTGTTGCGATGGTGATCTACTTGAGCTCCCCTATTCCTTTTATGTTTCCTGTATTGTTGACCCTATTGAATGTATGTATGTTATAAACCTGCAAAATTCAAAAATAAAGAATTTAAAAAAAAAGAATTAGGAAATCAAAGTTGAGTAAATTATTGATGGCAGCAAATGTGGTTGGGGTATAGGTCAGTGTGCAACCTCTCTGAGAATCACCTGAAAGACTCTCAAGTACCACCAGTGGTACTAGTACCACATGTTGAGAACCCCTGCTCTGAAATAATTAATATTTTCTATTGTTTGGGTAATAAGCTATCACCTTGCTCTGATGCTGAATATTTGAGAATCTGTAATATGGATTTTACTTTTAAAGGACAAACTTGTTTTACAAGACAAAAGACTGGGTTTACTAGCATCAACTTAATATAGAAAGTGATGTGTGGAATAGTTATGAGATCAGAGAGATGAGATGTGCTGATGAGCTGCGAGGTCAGAGAGACACACGGAAGGGCTGTGAGGTCAGAGTGATGTGTGGAATACAGTAGTTGTGAGATCAGAGAGATGCGGAAGGGATGCGAGATCATGATGGGGGGTCAAAGTGACTCACAGTAGGGCTGAGGGGTCAAGGAGACATGTTGAAGGGGTCAGAGTGATATGTGGAAGGGCCGAGGGGTCAGAGTGATATGTGGAAGGGCTGAGGGGTCAGAGAGATATGCAGAAGGCCTGTGGGGTCACAGTAAAGTGTGGAAGGGCTGCTGGTCAGCATGGAAGACACATAAGGGCTGCCTAATATATATATATATATATATATATATATATATATATATATAGACTGTAAGTTGCAGGGAGGAAGGTAAGGGCTGCGGGCTGACATACAGCAGAAGGACAGTGAATTGTGATAGAGGGGAAGCAGAATAGCAAAACTCATATTTTCCTAGCAGAGCTCCATCTGAAGGGGAACAGAAAATAGCTATGCACATGCATACCTCCCAACTGTACCTGATTTGGAATGACTGTCCCTCTTTTGAGTCCACCTCTTTTAGGTGTAACATGCAGATCTGCATCAATAAATGATTCATTTGCATATTCAAAGTCTTTCTATTGTTGTAACAGTTACATCCTACCTCCCATGCAACAATCAATTAGGGGGTGTGGCTTAATTTAACAATTGTCCCTCTTTCCCAATCTGAAAAGTTGGAAGGTATGGCACACAGCGTGGCCACTGCACCTCCTCCAAAAAATGACAAGCCAGAGAGCGCAGCTATTTTCTGCCTCTCATTGTACAGAGCTGTAGGCAAGATTTTGACTTACTAATGGTCTTAAATTGTAGGGGAATCCTAAATATCATGCATCACAGCTACTGCTGTACTGCTCCATCCAAGGGATTGTCCAGCCAAAAATAAAAATAAAAACTGCTACTCGCCTTTTGTCCAACACAGCTCCACCACCTGGATCCACTTTTGTGCAACTTACCAAGATCAGGACTCAATCACCCTGTTGACCCTCTCCAGTCCAAGACCATGGCTGTGAACATGTTGGGGTTCAGTTCATTGCAATGGAGGGGGTAGTTCTGAGGTGTGATCATGCAGGCCTCTATTGCAATATATTGAGGGGACATGCTAAGGGACGTAAAGGCCGACATGTTCATGGCTACCATCTTGGACTGCCGGTGTGCTCAATCTCTGATCTTGTTAGGTTGTACCAGTGGGTCCAGGCAGCAGAGCTTCGCTGGACAAAAGGTGAGTAGCACAGTTTTTTTTTTAATTCTGTCTGGATACTCCTTTTAAATTGCATTACTACCTGTTACAATATACCACTCCTAATTTAGAGATCACATGCACACAAATAAGGTTTCTTTGTGCAAGTATTTAATCACATTATCACGCCTGTTATTCCCATCTGCAGGTTAAAAAAAAAAATGCTACTCAACATCAGAAGCGCTAAATAAATGAAAAGATGCCACATATTTGTGTGTAATGGAGCTCCTCTCACAGAAGTAACAGTATTTAGCTAGTGAAAGACAAATAAGCACATTACAGTAATGATACAATGTGCAGAATAATGTAGCAAATGTTAATGAAGCCTCCAATTTGCAGAGCAATTGTGAAGCTGGGTTGAATTTTGTAAATTGAAACCCCAAAAGGCTCTCTGCAGAGGGTTTTATAACAGTACTAGGCAGCAGGAATGAGACAAAACACTTTTCACCTCTACCTCCAATTTAAGTACCTTTGCAGTGAAGGTAGCACAGAACCGATCTAATAGATGGTCTCTTATTAGGGACGTCTGGCAATAATCTGCTGTCTCTGCCAATGATAGGCTGGGACACAGTGTTTGATAAAGAATACTGCTAATTCTGATGGATAATTGTCATCGTTTTCTAGTCATTCTAAAATAAAAGGCTTGGAAGAAAACTGTCCTGTCAGCGATACACACAAAGAGCTTGTTAATAATACCCTCTAAATGCCATCCATGACTTCTATCTACAGAGGTCAGACAGAGCAAGTGCTCAGCTATCAAATCATAAAACAGATAAAGATAGAAGCAGGTTACAAAAAAAAAAAGATCATTTAAACTGTTTGTATACTTCCAAATACTAAAACTATTTGCTCTATGTAAGGAGTCATTTTTATCGTAAAGGAAGCATCTGATTTGGTGATTATTACAATAAAAATTGGAGAGGCTCTTTGCTTTTTTAGAGCCTGTTTGACCTCATTGCAACTGTATAAATCTAGAGGAGTTGTAGTTCCAAACGGCTCCAATGCTTGACCAAATTATGAGCAGGGTTAGGTTGGTGCAAATCCAGCACAGCCAGACCCCGCAGTGAAGAAATTGGTAAAACTTAGCTTTTACTATTGTTAGTTACAATCAGTAAATAATGCGCTTACATGGAAAAACAAGTTCCCAATTCCTGTACCCCCCAACTGTGGCGCATTTTGGGGGGAACTGCGACTGCTTGACAAAGGGGGAACTCCCCCGAAATGCGTCTGTGAAGCTATAATATTTTTATATATTTTGTTTACATAGAATTTATTAAAAAAAAGTATACAATCAAAATTGCACTGTATATAGGATGACCCCTTTTGTTTAGCCGCATGGTTGGCTCCTTAATATGCAACATGGTGGGAGACCCTTCTTTGTTCTGAAGACTGGCCTGGCCAGAGTTTGTCTGTCAGCAGAGATCTCACCGCCTCCTAAAGAGCCGTGCAACCCTGCACCAGGAGAAGGACCCGTGCTCATCGAGTATTCAATGTCATACCTAGATAGGTCACCAACATGGAGGGAACCACCTGGGACTTAGGGTAGTTGATTACCTACCCGAAAAGTTCCAGCGTGGAAAGGACCATCCGAACATCCCACAGTGGCTCTGATAGAGATGGGGCTGAGAGGAGAGAGTCATCTAGGTATCGGGTGATATGTGCATTTGCATGCAAAATAAGTTGGCCAGCAGAAAATCACCTGTAATCAGAGAATCACCTGGGTTAGTTTGTCTGAGCCAATCAAAGATCACCTGTGCTATTTCAAATGGACATATATACAACACGGAGGCTTCCACACAGCCCCCAACCCCAAGACACAATCTGCACCACTCCGTTTAAATGATAACAATAATCACTTTTATTAATTCATCTAAACACTACACAGGTTTAAATACATTAAAAACTGATTGTGTGAACATTCCACGCAGACTGCGTCACAATGCTGGGGCACTTCCGGCCAGAGTGCGATCAGCATCATGTGACCCTCCACCTGGAGTTTTGGCAGGGGCTGTAATGGGGGGGTAGGTACATTTATAAGGAGAGGGCTGTTGGCAGCAGATGTCTGGACTCTCCATTTGCCCTGAGGAAGCGACGATCCGTCGCGTAATGCGTAGGCTGGGGGAGAGGCATGGTGGCGGCTGGCACATGTAAGATTTATGGTTGGTTGTCCCTCTTGTTAACCTGCTGTGTCCCCTGGTATGGTCATTTTTTCTTACCTTTTATGCATATGTAGGCACTTGGTCACTTTAGCACTTATAGTATCATTAGAGTTGTTTATTAATAGTATATATAGCACATTGCACTTTTTGCTTGGAGCACTAGGATCCATTCGGTTTTCATTGGGACATATGCTTGATATCTGAGCTAGTTAATTGTGCATTACCACCAGCGCCCTCTAGTGGAATGTTCACACAATACGTTTTTAATGTATTTTAACCTGTGTAGTGTTTAGATGAATTAATAAAAGTGATCATTGTTATCAATTAAAGGAGTGGTGGAGATTGTGTCTTGGGGTTGGGGGCTGTGTGGAAGTTTCCTTGTTGTATATATGTGGGATTCAGGTACCCAAGCCTGCACACTTCTTTTATTAATTGTTGCTGGTGCAGCATTTTGCTCTGTATTCTATTTCAAATGGAAATACAGGGGTCAGCCTGAAAAAAAGAGCTGGCTGGTGAGAGATAGAGGAGATGCGCTTGGGCAGTTGATGAGACACACAGTTGTGTTTTGAATGGAGACAGACCCAGACAGACGATGATAAGATTTGCTTTGGGATAGAGAGAGACCTGCGTTGTGAACTTGAATACAGCAGCCATCTTGTTTGGAGATTGGGTGAGGCCTACTGATTTTTTGCCTGAATCAGATTAAAACAGATGAGTAATCCGTTTTAATATATGCTTTTGCCCTGTTAAGCGTTCTGTGTTGTAACAGCTTGTAGCGTTTTTTCTATTTGTACATTTTTTTGCAAGCAAGGTATAATAACTCTTTAAAGTGCATCAACTAGCTTTTCCTTGGGAGTTACTGACAAATGAACTTATTAGACAACGTGGTGTAATTTTAGAGATTATACATATATTCAAGCTTCTTAAACTGCCTTATACAATTAAGTAAATATACTTGTCAATTTTAGCAAAATTACACCCAAGCTAAATAGCGTTGCAGTTGTGGGGTATAGGAAATTGGACCTTGTGTCCCCATGTACGTGCTATATTTACTGATTTTAACTAACTATAGTAAAAGCTAAGTTTTACATTTTTTTTTATGGTAGGGTCTGACCGTGCAGGATTTTCTCAAGTTCATTGCAAAAGTATTCATCAAAGGTTATTATTATTATAAGTGTTTATAATGCACCACTATCCTCCACTATCTTCTCTGGCACTGTACAAGTTAGAGATTACAGGAGGGTACGATGAGTAATAAGCTATACAGTAATATAAAACAAAGTGTATTAGGAATCAGATGTGACATAAATAAAATACTTAGATGTGACAAAAGTGCAGCAAATACACAACGATACTGATGTAAAGGTTAAAGTGTAAAGATATGAGAACGTAGCTCATGAGAGAAATTGACTATGACTTATTGAAAAAGTGGCACAAAGGATGGTTAAATTCAGGCTACATGTCAAAACACACCTTAGAAATTAGCAGATGTAAAGCAGTTGTTTTGTTTTAAGACTACCAAAAGTAAACTCAATTTGCCTACAACAGTTTAGGTGCCTTTCCCAAACGGCTGAGTTGATTGGCTCTTAACAAAGAGGGGGAGGGGAGTCTCACAAAAAAGTTTATAGGGCCCATGTGACCAGACTGTCTAGGCAGTATAGTTACAAGATTGCCAAGATATGATGATCAGCTGATCTATTTGTTGACATAGGCTTCATACTGATACTGAACTTGCATATTTGGTGTCCCCATAAAAGCAATTAAATCATTACACGTGTTTAAAAAGAAAGAGGAAGGCCATATTTAAAGTTACCTAAAAGGAAACAAAAAATAATAATTTCATAAATAAGACTTTGTGCCCTGGTATCAGAACCAGAGATTTGGAAAAAACATAGAACTATTTTTAGAGACCAGAACCATGTTCCCAGAGACACGTTGACCTTGATTCACTAAGACTTGAAAAAGAAATTCTTATAGTAGTAAAAAATTCATGAGAATTTCACTTTTAGTGAATCACCAGATAGGAAGTCAATGAAAGTCAATGTCACTCCTGAGAAAAGTATTGAACTTTTTACTCCTTTTTATGATGTACTAAAACATGCCATTGACTTTCACTGTCTTCCTATCTGGTGAGACTTTTTGGACTCTTAGTGAATCGAAGCCAATGAGTTGTACGGAGCCATCTTTCCACCCATCTTCTGCCTCTAAAATGAAAGGGATTGAACGGATAGGCATAACATGTCACAAGCAGACTGTTATGATAATCTGTGCACCACTCACGACAGGAACCTATCCTCACCAGAGGTAAAGGTTGTTTTTTGTTTATTTCTCCTAATTATTTTGTACGCAACTTGCCATATTTAGTATGTGCCCATTTTTTTATTCTTTAAATATTTTTATTGTACATTATCTACTTGTGCTGTCCCGTTATGGGAGTTCAATTTTAAAAAGGTGTAAGGTGTCCTTTTGTGTACCCACTTAACTCAGGAGAGACATTGCATGTTTGCTAAACCTTGTGACCTTGAATACTTGGCTGTGTGTAACTATTGTTGCTAGGGCTTGTCAGTTTGGTGGTGTGGGATCACTTTACAATTGTTAAATCGATGTAATATGGTATAAGTGTATAGCAGGCCCTAACTCTGTAATTCTGACTGTAGCTGTCAGTATCAGAAAGTATCTTACCTAGAGAGTTGTGTGAATCTAGCCTGTATAATGTTGCAGCCTGGAATTGTCTGTGGTGATAGTCTTAGAGGCCGATTCAGTAATAGCGCCAGGTAGCGACAGATGAGCGACAGTAGCGTGATTTTCACAGCGCCGGCTAGTATTCGCTGTGCTTGGCCGTTGTTCGGTTGTTGACAGCGACTCAGTCGGTGTGCGGTAATGTTGAATACGGGGTTAGGAGTCGCTATTTGACAGGTTCCGCGCTGTATGGGAGCGCATGACAACGAATGGCCATAGCGAACGGCTCCCAGCATATTCATTAACAAATCACGCTCAAAAAATTCTCGCGCTGTAAAATGCTTGTTTAAACCCCAGAGCGCTGGCGGCGATGTGTTAAAAGTAGTTTTTTAACCCCCAAACAACCTTATTTTTGGAAAAAAATAATAAACAAGTTTTTTAAAACATTTTGTAATATGAATACATTAATATCAGACCTGTAATATCAATTCTGCACAAATTTTTATTTATTTTTTTTTTTTTTCCTTAAAAAAAAGATATAACATTGCAGAAGTGGCCACCGAATTTTTGACATTTAAAAACAAAAAAAAAACATTAATATCAATTTATTATGAATATTTAAAGATTTCTCCATTGAAATGCATTGAAGAGCGCCAGGTAGCGAGAGGTCATACCTGGCGCTGTGATGGGATTAGCAGCGGCGCTGTTCATTGCAGTCCGCTACATGATGAATCCCGCGCTAGCTGACGCTCTCGCCGGCGCTAGCCTCATTTAGCGTGATAAATGCGTGATTGTGTTCGCAGCCTGGCGTTCTGGAGTCGGTAGCCGCCGATAGCTGGCGCTACCTGGCGCTAGTGAGACACTACCTGGCGCTATCCCTTGATAAATAAGGGCCTTAGTCAGGATCTGTGTGTGTGATTGTAACTCTATCTGGATCAGGGACATCAGACCTCCTTGATTTATTAGGTAAGGGTGGAGAGGAGAGAGAAAGAATAGTGCGCGCTAAGTTTTGAGAGTATCTCCAACTCAACGCACAATAAAATTAAGGGGCTGACACGCCCCTCTATTGTAGTGAATGAAGTGAGGGGAGGAACGCTGGGCTCCGGGCTTCAGGGATGGCGGAGACATAAAGGTAAGATTCAAACTACGGGCATAGGGGGACACAGCTGCGTCGGAGAATAGGTGTGTATGTGCTGTTTATTGTGTTTGTTTGTACAGGGACTTATGGAATATGATAGAGGATAACTCCACCGGCATATTGGGGGGAAACACTAATGTACAAATACAAGGTAGTCAAGGTAGTTTATCAACAGGGTTGAGACTGAGAACATTAAATGGGTTTTAGCGCCAATTTGCAGCTACGATTTGCCGATATATATCGGGTAACCGTTTTGGCTGCTAGTTAAAGCCATTTCAAAGCATATGAAAATGTAAATTTTTGCTAATGATTGTATTCTAGGAAAAACCTGATTTCTTTGCTTCTACTTCTAGGTTGTGGATGAACTGGGAAGAGCTTGTCATGGAGCAAGCATTTTATGTCTTGAGGAAGCTTTGCTGCGGGACCACGCTGAGAGAACTAAGGGACAGTGTTGCCGTAGGACCTCTTTTTTGCACGGTCCTGAAGGAATAACATTTTAAAAAGGACCTACTTTGGAGCTTTTACAGCTTCTACTCAGCACTGCTGGAAATTGAGAAGAGGTACATGGGACAGGCATCAAGTCAGCTACTTGGTGGATAATTATTATTGTTGGGTTTACAGTTCCTTTAACGTTTATAAATGTGCTTTGAATTAAAAAAAAAAACTAACCGTGACTTTAAACGAATTGTTAACTGTCTAGATTTAGGAATAAAGTCTTACACTAGTCAATTTATTTAAAACTTGAATGTTCTGGACAGCAGTGGGTGTTAGCTTTTATTTTGTCGTGGCTAAATTGTATTTTGCTGTTGTTATGATTTAACACGGCGCAGTTTTAGGACCACACAATGGCTGCTTCCAGCAGATAATTGCTAGACGGGCATTTTGTCTGCCTCTCCAGACCTCTTTAGTCTATAGTGCCAGTATGTCACAGCGCCGCCTTGGCACTGCACATTAGCTGTGGAAATCCATCAACGATTACAGTAATTACAAACAATAATAGTGCGTGACACTTCACTGACAAATTGGTTGAAATCCTAATGCCATATTATCAAATGGATTTGAAGCCCTTACAACACGTCTGTGGTAGCTTGTTGTGATAAGACGGCCATGTCACTCACTGCCTGGCCAGCCCGCAAAGTCAATGACTAATCCGCCAAAACCTCAGGAACAGTCTTTCTAAGGGGAAAAAAAAAACCTCTACACAAACAGTGTTTTAAAAACGGCAAAGCAGGTTTAATTTAGGAAGGTGTGTTGGGGAGGAATTTACAGCCCTCAGAAAAACATCAATAACATTTTACTATAAAGAGGGGAGTTTCGTCTCGCAACATGACGGCTGGCACACATCACACTTTCCAGACTGCTGCTGTTTTGCTGAGCAACTGGCCAGGAATATTTTTTCAGTGCATCGCAAATTAGACTTTCCTCCTCTTCTCATTTTAATTTTTACAGTTTATTAAAATAAAATCTAAAAACATTTAATTACAAAGATATGGTGCCCATCGCACCATTATTAACAATAACCACAGTGTGCAGGAATTTAGCTGAAGGCAAGCGATCCAAAAAAAAGGAAAAAATGGGGCAGCCAGACACCCCTCAAAAATGCACCAAATCTACAGTTCTACCATCCAAGTATTTTTAAAACACACAAAGACAATAATAAAAATCCTCAAAAAACATATATACAAATGACACTATCTTGTATAGGGGCGCTGCACAGTATCCTAATTAATATATAGTAGGGGTGTGAATAAGCAAGAATCTGGCGCTACGATACATATCGCGATACACGTATGACGATACGATATATCCAGATATATCCCGATTCTGTCTCAAAGACAATATATTATGATTTTTTTTTTTTTTATTTAACCCTTTAAGTGTCAGCCTTCCTAGAATTTTTGTCACCCTTTGCTGCCAGACCACGTTTCACTATTTTGCGCTATATATGTTCAACCTTGATTTTTGAAGGGCTTTCCAGGGGTTTTCCAGGAAAATTATATATTGTTTTTTTTCAGCAGAGTCTGAGCTTCAACATGCAATGTCTTGTTTGGCCTTCTTTAGTGTATTCTCAATACTTTTGGGTGAAATCTGTGCAAAAAAATAAACAAAAATACTTTTTTTGCAATTTGTAGTTTTTTTGTAATAAAAAATGTAAGTTTGTCAATAAAATCTTATTGCGTGTGAAAGCCCAATTTCTCCCGGTCACAGCACTACCACATATGTATTGGTAGACACCCTTTCCTGCCCAGAAGACTCCCCCAAACTGAAACAGCGCTTTAGGAGATTTTCAGATAAAATACAACTATGCTACGCGCTAAGCGCACCTTGCAGTTTTTCCAGAAAAATCCACTCATCGATTTTTGGTTTCTTGAATCTCTATAGCTGGTTATAGGTTATATCTAGATGGCCCAATAGTCCTTGTTAAAGTTAAAACAAGGAATCAGCTTCTTACATCAGCAAATCAGCTCGCCCAGTTTCAGCCATGCCTGCACCGTGGTAACACCAGGAAGGTGAGTTTTTATGGCGATCCATGGGGATACACACAGCGGGGCATCCCAATTTGGGATGCCCAATCTGAGAGGAACCCCACTTGGGAGAGTGCAATTCCCAGGTGTTGATCCTCATTAAGAAGACTACCCGCAGACTCAATCATTTTTTTATGCAGATCCTCCCTTGGCTACACACACTCCTCCTGGACATGCCAGAGCGAATTTTACCCATGAGGCACTCCAGTCCAATCCAGGGGGTGCCATGCTTATAGCAAGGAGGCCCCCTGCCTTACTGCTTCCCAGGGCGCCCAGTCCCATAAACAGCCCTGCACATCTGTAGCCCTACCTGAGTGTAAAGAGAACCTATCAGCACTGCCAATCCCACACCTACACACATAGCACACAGCAAGGTACCAGAAGAATCTGCATCCTCTCCACGTGCGTGTGGGCGACATCATGAACGCTATTATCGAAGCGTAATACATTTTCATCCTGACTTCCTGTAAAAATAATGCTAGAAAGTATACCGACTTTGAAAATGACCTTTGCAGCTAGAAAAGAGAGTAATAGTCAGCAGTGGCAACAAATAATGTCATGAGATATTATGAACAGAATCCATTACAAAGCTATGAAATATTTACATCTCTTAATGTATAACCTCTATGAACGGCGGCTGACATTTGTCACTGTGAATGCAGACTGATATAAAGCACCCACCTTGAAAACATGGCATCTGGTTTATTAGTAAACCGCCCTACTCGCTGGGATAAATTGTCAGCTCCTTTTTCACATGCACACTGCTCAAATATTCTGTAGCGTGGAGAATATTTTAACAAAGTGCTGAATCAAGGTCAACAAGAAGACTGCCAGCTTGAAATAAATCACAGCCTTTAGGCTCCACTTCACAAAAAGTAGCTTTTAACATTATTTTCTGGGCACTAACTAGATATGTTTATATCAAAACAATTATATATTGCATTTGCTAGTTCAGGAAAGCTACAACCACACTATTAAGGAATTAACTTCGATAGTTTTATATCTGTCTTTGGCCATCTCGATATGGGCAAGACTAAAATATTTCAGCAATTTTTAATTATAGATGCATAAAGGAAGTGACACCAAATACAAAAATTGCAATGCAAACTACACACATCTCATATAAACATGAAATGAGTGTAAACATCAATAGGATTGTGCAGAGTTTGGCTGTTCCAAATGGTGTGAATTCCTATCTTATATTGAACTAGCCTTTTGTAGGTCTTTCAGCGGTCTTAAAAGTTTGAAAAAAGTTTGGCACCACTGATTAGTGTCAAGAACAAGCAAACGTACTTCCAGGTCAGCAAAGACCGCACTTCAGTGCTCCAGCAACAGCACATCCTGCACTTTCCCTCTCTCCACGTGACAACCGGCTGCTAGAAGCAGGAGGGTGCAACCGGGAAAAATAAAGTAGATTTATGCCTGCTACAACTTGTCTAAAATCTTTCTATTTATTCCAATCAATGCTTTCTTATTTGTCATACATTTTTCTTTGTGGTCCCAGTTTGCAAATAGGGATATAATTAATTTCTGTTCCTATTTCTTAGAGTGGAACAAAACCTTCATGGCATGGCCCTGGAATCTAAAAAAATCCAAGGCTGGCCACTGGCCTTCCCCCGGGACATCCCAGATCGGGATGCCATGCTGTGTGAACCCCCCCTCCGAGCCCTCCGAGCTATATTCACCTGCTTCCGGACTCCCTCGGTGACGTAAACATCCAGAGGCCGCATCCCTCATCTTGGGGCTGAGAGTGCGTTCCCGCCCCCAGCCATTCAGATACGCTGGGGGGCAGGAGCGTGCTGCTGGGAAGGAAAAGCTCTGCATGTAAAAAGAGCCGCTTGCCGAGCATTACATGTGCATGACAAAGGGCTCTGATTGTATGAGAGACCCCACCGTCGGACCTGGAAGATGTGAGTTGTTTTGTTTTGGGCAATCTGGGAGGTTTCACACAGTGGTGGCTCCCAATCCGGGACGCCCGAGGGCAAGAAACAAAACCTAGGAAAGTTTTGTTCCGCTTTAAGTCAGAACTAAAATATATTCAGGATATCTATAGGCAAGCATTACTCACAGCGATGAATCAACCCTATAGTGATATTGCAACCTAACTCTCTCTGAAGCTGACATAAAAAGATTTGACCAGAGCTCTACTTTAATATGCAATTAGACTCCACTGCAATTATAAACTAACTGGCAGGTTTTCAATGCTGGAAATGTATTTATCCCAAAGATACAATAAATAACTCCACTGATCCTAGCAGCACGTACCAGTAAATGTGATTTATTTATATGGCTCCATTGAGGAAGGGACTTTTTATTGGCTTAAAACACACAAAGGACCTTAAATTACACCATTACAAGATAAGTTATTTGTCTATACAGCTACTAGAAGATCACATTCAAAAGATAAGGAGTCCCTAAAGACGTAAAAAACGACAGATACTTTATTAAAATTAGAGATGACTACACTTTTCCCACAGCAGGAAAAGATTTATGGCATTTGGTGCCAAAAGTAAAGATACAGACTGGACTCCATGCCATCATTATGAATACTAATTATTTTTCCACTTAAAGCCTATTTAGAAAATATACAAAAAAATGATTTTAAGCAAGTTGTCATGCTTGGCAGCAAAGAAACACCACTGGTTTCCCGGCCTCTCCGCCTGTGTCACATCCCTGGTCTCAATGGAGGATGAAAGTGTGCTGCAGGAAGTGAAAGGGACATAATGGTGATTATAACTTACAGTCACCAACCAACCTTTCGCACTGAATGTGGCTCATGATCATATTTCAGAGCTGAATGTGGACCTCAAACTAAGGAAGGCTGAGGAAACTGCCATAAAATATACTACCACTGACACTACCCTGTCCTCTAGGGACACGGACCCCAAGAGCCCCAATCGCTGCGCAGTGTTCCCAAAGGAGGAACAAGGATAAGGTGAGATTTATTGGCATTTTGGGGGATTATGTGTGGGGGGGCTCCAGCATTCCATATCCCCCCTCGACCAGTTTGTGGGTTTATGCCCTGAATCAGGTTCAGTAAGAAATGACTGGTTAGTGACAGATGGCAGCAGACAAGAGTACAGAAAGTAGCAAGGGAAATAGTAGGGGTCATGCTATTTATTTGAAGCAGGTTTAAATTTGGGTATGAAACTTGCATGTCAGTGAGCTTTTCTCACTTTGACACAAAAAAATACCATTTTGTGATTACTCACCTGTAAAATGGGTATTATAAGTATGTCTCACACCCTGCTTCGGAAATATTAATTACACGTGGGTTATATCCAGTAAAGGGCGAACTTCTGCAGAGATGACCAGAAAAAAGAAGCCCCTCCCGGTCCATAAATACCTGGGACCTCCCACACATTCCCCAGTATAAGAAAGCAGTAAGGGGACCAGGAAGAGTCAATAAAATCTAAGAGAAAAAAGTTTCACCATATAGAGGATCCAAGATACAACTCAGGGTGGGGCGAAGCAGGGTGTGAGACATACTTATAATACCCATTTTACAGGTGAGTACTCACAAAATGGTATTATTCCAAGTATGTCTCACACCCTGCTTCGGAAATATTAATTACATGTGGGACATCCAATAGCAGTGTCCATCATGGGTGGGGATCCCAATACGGCAAAAAATGCACAAAGTTTAAACCACTGCAGCTTGCAGAACCTTGCGGCCAAAAACAGCATCCGCTGAGGACCGCACATCAACCTTATAAAGCGTGGAAAAAGTATGAACGGAAGACTAAGTAGCAGCCTTACAAACTTGTTCAACAGAAGCCTGGTGCTGAAAGGCCCAAGAAGCCCCAACAGCACAAGTAGAATGAGCAGTGATCTGAAAAGGGGGAACCTTCCCCTTGGCAATATAGGCCCCAACAATGGCCTGGCGAATCCATTTACTAATGGTAGACTTGGCGGGCGCCAAACCTTTCCTGGCCCCGGAGGGCACCACGAACAAGGCGTCCGTCTTACGAAAGGGAGAAGTAGCCACCAAATAGTACTTCTCACAACGAATCACATCCAAAGAGTGCAAAACCCTCTCCTTGTCATTGCTAGTCATGGGACACAAGGAAGGAAGAACTACATCCTGATTGAGGCGGAAGGCAGAAACCACCTTAGGAAGGAAATCTGGTTTAAAGCGAAATACCACCTTGTCCTGGTGTCTCTCAAAGTAAGGGGCCTGAATGGACAGAGCCGCCGACCCAGACACACCCCGAGATAGAGGTAATAGCCACCAAAAAGGCAACCTTTTGAGTGAGCACAGAAAGTGCAACATCCTGCACCGGCTCAAAAGGAGGCCCCTGGAGGGCTGACAGAACCAAATTAAAATCCCAAACGGGCAACAAAGGCTTTCTAGGAGGCCACACGAGTGACCCCCTGGAAAAAAGTCTTAACCAGAGGATGCAGAGCAAAAGACCTTTGAAAGAAGACAGTCAGAGCAGAGACCTGCCCTTTCAAGGTACTAAGCTGGAACCCCAGGTCCAGACCGTGTTGACGAAATACCAAAATCCTAGAAATCGAAAACACCCTGCAAGGCAATGCCCTAGCCTCTCACCAGTCAATATAGGACCTCCAAGTCCTGTAGTATATGTTAGAGGAAGATTTCTTCCTAGCTCTAACAAGAGTCTGAATCACAGACAAACCTTCCTCCCTTAAGATGGAGGTTTCAGCAGCCACGCCGTCAAAGCCAGTGTTTGTAAATTGGTGTAACCTAGTCGACCCTGAGTGATCAGATCCGGAAACAGGGGCAGCCTGTACTGATCTACCGCCAGCCTTATGACGTCTGCGAACCAAACCTGTCTTGGCCATCTTGGGGCCACCAGAATTGCTGGCACACCCTCTAGAGCCAGCTTACGCACCACCTTGCCTACCATGGAGAAGGGGGGAAACAGGTACAGGAACCCCAGATCCCTCCAGGCAAGAGACATGGCGTCAACTGCCAGGGCCAGAGGATCCTGAGACAGAGACACAAACGTTGGGAGCTTGTGATTGTGACGTGAGGCAAAGAGATCCACCTCCGGAATCCCCCACTTGTGACAGAGGGACCAGAATACCTTGTGGTTGAGAGACCATTCCCCTCGGCGAGAGAATTCCCTGCTCAGGGAGTTCGCCTCCATGTTTTCCACTCCCGGAATGTACACTGCTGAGATGCATGGAACATTGCTCCTACCCCTACACCTACCCCTTAAAATGGGGTCTCACGGGGGAGCATGGCTCCCTAAAAACACCTCTAAGGTGTAGTCTACCGTAGCCCGGACCTTCAGCCAAGGCTGGGAGGCATATATGGGACTTAAACAATCAAGGTCCGGGCAGAAATAGAGAAAAAAAGGGCCCGGGGGCAACCCCGGCTAACTTGCAAGGAGGAGACACTGCCATCTTCTGACTTGCTCGCCGTCTGCAGAGACAAAAACTGAGGAATGTGTGGGAGGTCCCAGGTATTTATGGACCGGGAGGGGCTTCTTTTTTCTGGTCATCTCTGCAGAAGTTCGTCCTCTACTGGACATAACCCATATGTAAGTAATATTTCCGAAGCAGGGTGTGAGACATACTTGGAATATCATCTTGGGGATTCTCCCTCTATAGCCTTTCCCCTCCAGAAAGCGCCATCCCTTTAAGGAGGGCAGCCCACATCACTGGCCTGCATTCCTGTCCGGAGGCAGACCAGCCATGTTGAAGTTGTCACGGGGGGAAGTGACCTCAGGGGGGAGGGGGAGTATAAAGGGGACATCCATCCCCCTCTCCTTCCTTTTTGACCCCCGGCGTGGATGGACGAGCAGTTCCACCCGCCCGCCCTGTTTTTTGGTCATGGTTGGGTTTGTTCGGCCACAGTCCTGGGGGGGGGGGGGCTTTGGGTTTTTTGAATATGTGTTAAGGCTTTGTATGGCTAGTTATTTATTGTATTAATAAAAAAAAAACATTTTTTGTAATATGTCTGGTGGCACCTATTGGGGGTGGAGCAATATTTCTTTGTTGAAGATGTTTTGTACCCCCCCCCCAAAAAAAAAGAGAACGTGTTATAATTTGTATATGAATTAATATATTGTCATTTATGTATGTTAAGTTTTGGTTTATTGGAAATGTTAGATTGTATTTGTCACAGCCGTTTGGCGGGTCTCCTCTCGGGTTTCGGGTCTGAGGTAGCATTTCCAACTGGTAGGGTATGCGGCTGTTTCCAGTGGAAACCGGCCAGGACAGTTTTGGTTAAAGAAATTCGGATGGTTGGGGTTCAAGTAGGGAAGGGGATGTTTGGCCACTGGCGGTTAGCCCGATTAAGCTCCCTGGCCTAGGAGGTATGCGGCCAAGTTTATGTTGGCTTCCGCTTGGTGGGGGGTCGGGATGTTAATTTTGTTCCCTCACCCTTCCGTTTATTCTTGGGATCCTAGGCTTCTCAGACCCGGAACAATAGGGGGGACTCTTTTCTGCTTGTACAACTTGTTTATATATGTTGGGCTGTGGCCGATTAAATTTAATCTTTCCAACAACATGGTGGTCCGGACTGGTTATTTTGGTGGTGGGAGGTATATGACGCAGGGCATTTGGAACGCTAGCCCAGTCAAGTGACTGGGGGCACTCAGCAGCCAGGTTGACTGAGGCCACACCGAAAACGCGAGGCGCACACGCTGCAAGGGAGACATGCGGCGTGCGCATGGAGGAGGGAGGCAGCATGGCTGGGTAAGTACTACATGGTGTAAATGCTACAGAGGCAGCTTGTGCCAGGCCTCCTTTCCCAAGGGCCGGGGACATGTGCCTGCACAGCTTTTATGGTATGTATATTCCTGGCTTTAGTCACATGGCGGGATTCCACAGAGACTCCCACTCTGTGGTAAAAGGTCTCCATGCTCCTGCGTCCCAGCACTAGCTTGCCGGGACGCAAAGGAAGGAGGAGGAGGAGGCGGCCTGTGTCCCCCCTCACTACAGATGCCAATGGAGTGCAGCTTCCTGGCATGGAGATGACAGCCGACACACCAAGAGGAAGCCCCTACCCGATGGACCTGCAGAGAGGACGCTGCCTACCAGTGATTTCTGTTTTTATTTCAAAGATGTATTTCTTTTGACTGTTTGTTAAAACAGACCAAAACACACTGGACTTGTGAAATGCATTTAGCCAAAGCCCCTCCCAATACTCCCGCGGAGCTTTACAGCTAAAATGGGCGGCTTTATCTGGGATTAGAGTGAAACAGGAGCCATGAAAAATGGCAAAAGGTTCTCTTCATGAGGGGAGAAATTCAGGGGATGCTAGTTAAAAATGTGGGTTTTGGTCCGCTTTAACTGGTGAGAGGTCCAAGGGATTCCTAGACCAGTTCACAAGTAGTGGTGGCCAGCATGCCACCTGCCAGTGTTGGCGGGTAGCATGTGGGATTATTTGACCTGGATCTTGCCAGTCTCTTCGATGGGCGAACCGGACCGTATCAGCAAGGGTGAATCTTGCTTCTAACCGGATCTGAAGCCCAGCACTAATTACAATTTGGATGTGAAAGAAATTAACAAATACATTAAAGTGGACCAAAACCCACCACGATTGGCCTGGGAATCTATAAGATCGATTACCTCCCCCGGTTCATCCAAAATCAGGATGCCCCACAGTGTGAAACCCCCCAGGTCAATTACTTTGCTTCCCAGTCCAACGGCACATGCGCGAGCCACGGCCACATACCTGCTATCCCTCTAGCAGGGCGCGTGCCAGCGGCAGCCATTTGTCAATGGCCGGTGTGGGCATGCTCCCTGTTAAAGGGTAGCAGGGGATGAGGGGCACTAGCGCACTCGGAGCCGCTGGCCTTAGACGCCATGACGCCAGTGGCTCAGAGTGCGCTGGTTGTACGAGCGGCCGCACATGCACCATAGGACCAGGAGGAGGTGAGTTTGTTCAGGCGATCTGAGGGGTTTCACACAGCGGGGCACCCCCTATCTGTCCGTGGGGAAAGGTCCAAAACCCAGGATAGTCAAAATCCTGGGTTTTGGACCACTTTAATGAGAAGCGATAATAATAAGGGGGTGGAGACTAAATATAGGAGGGGTGGAGACCAAATATAGGTAATTAGTATGTAAATAGTGGCAAATGCACTTATGTTGTCAGGACTGTGAAGGCAATTGCTTAGGCCAGAAGTTTCTGCCACTTACAGATACATTTGCTCCGTTAGGAAAAATCTGAGGTTCAGAATATTTTCAAAAATGTACATACAATATTTGTTTAAATTTTATAATTGTAATGACCAGACCATTTGCAATCCACAGGTCCTATGTCCTACGTAGATAAAAGCCTACTAAGGGCAAAAACACTGAGATAAACACCTGTGATCCCCAGCATCACGTTTCCTCAGATATATGGGATACTTAAATATATTTGACATAGGAACACAGAAAGGTGTCAGCACAAGGAGACCATATGGTCCATCTAGTCTGCCATCATGTCTATACTGTTATGTACTTTTTATCTTAGGGTTGACTTTGACTCTGTTTTAAAGATTCCTAGGGGGCATCCTGATATGGGATACCCTAAAGGTTAGAATGGCTGCTTTTCCGCACCTTAGCATACTTCTTCTGACAGGGGGCACACCTGAGTATTGAAGAACCTTACACATAGGTAGAGGGGTATGAGAACAGAACATCAAGATTTCGAGAGATGTGCTAATGGTTAGAAGTTTAGCCTTTTAGTCTTTTTATTGTTTGTTTGCTCACAGTGGGCTACATATTAAACCTCTGATTCCTGCCCACTTCTGCCAAAGCGTAATGAGGCTACACGGTGCTGCTTAGCAATGTATATGTCTACTGACTTTACTCATAGAGCAGCAATGTCATGTAACTGTCAGCTAACAGCAAGTCTTGTCACTTTTTATTGCAACACAGCAGCTGGGATGAACGGCAGGTTTTGTCTACACATTTTATGTTGATGGCTATAAATACAGGTATACATCTGCTTGCTGCCTTTGTCAGAAGGACCAGCAAATTGGATGAAAATTATTTTGGTGCCCCCCCCCAACAGCAGCCAAAAAACTGCAGCAAAGGCAGTCCAATGCAGAAGGTTTTCTCAATGGACACAGCAACACTACACGGCCATAAGAGCACACAACACTGTATTTACAATCTACCCCTATTTCTGTGCTAAGCCTGATTTGTGCAGTAAAATAATAAAACCTCTCACGTTATTGCTGCAATCTTCCCCTGATGCTGGCTGGGGGCGAGGCTCTGCACGGCAGCAGTAGACTTCAGTGATAGGTTACTGCAGTCACATGGCTTCATGGATTGGGTAACTGATCTATCACTCAAGGCCCAAGCTTCAGATTCTGTAACGATTGTTTGCCCCCCCAAGTGATGTATTTTTTTATGTTATTGCCCAAATTGCTCTTGCATAGCGGGAATGGAGGGGTGGATAGGGTATTACACATTGCTTGGATCTCTTATGGGAGCACTATCAAGAAGAAAATTGCCCAATGATAAAAATCCATAGAAATATGCTGGATGGCGGGAGGAGGGGTCACTTATACACCCGGCATCAAGAAATATCCAGCCAGGCTTGTTTTTTATTTTAATAGAAGGAAGTTCTGTCAACATTGGAATTTATTCCTACCAGGAGAAAATGAACCACAAGCTTGGCGGGAGTTTTATTCACTTCGGGGGTATAAGTGACCTCCCCCCCCCCCCCCTCATTAGCTGACAAGTTTACATGGATTTTTAATATTACACAATATCGCAACAGTGCCCCTTTAACTACACAAACATAAAAGGGTGTATATAGCATTAAAGTGGACCAAAACTCACCACGATCAGCCGGGGAATCTATAAGATTCCTGGGCCGATCGATTACCCCCCCCCCCGGGATCCGGGATGCCCCGCTGTGTGAAAACCCCCGCCCAGATTGCCCCATACACTTACCTTGCTTCCTGGTCCAATGGCACATACGCAAGCCGTGGCAACATCCCCGCTGGCCGTTTGTGAATGGCCAGCGCGGGCACGCTTCCTGTTAGAGGGAAGCAGAGGATACGGCCACCAGGGCGCTCAGAGCCACTGGCCTTAGACGAAAGAATTAGATGACATGACGTCAGCTACTCCAAGTGCGCTGATTGGACAAGCAGCCGCGCATGCACCTTAGGATCGGGGAAAGGTGAGTTAACTTCGGCGATCTGGGGGTGTCACACAGCAGGGCATCCCTCGATCGGGGTGCCGTGGGGGAAAGAACCAAAACCCAGGATAGTCAAAATCCTGGATTTGGGTCCACTTTAAAGAGAACTGTCACCAGTGCCAGTTAAAGGCTACAGCTTGCCACCTTTTGGAATTAAAAGAGTGGTCTGAACTTTTCTCAACAGGGAGTAGGGTTCATTTGAAAAAAAGCAGGTTTACTTTTGTGCTGTTTCCCTAAAGTAGTCCCACACCCTTATGGTAACGGTATGGGGTTGCATTGTGACAGGCATCCAGATTGCTGGAGAACCCCCCAACCCACAATTTCCCCAAATCCTTACCGTAGCCTCGGTCCTCAGCCAAAATGTGGTCCTCTGACTGGCCAGCAGCACTCATGTGGTCCAGCCTTGACTCCAGCATTGTGGATCCCTGCCCCCGCGCCTGTCAGGATGCGGCCCCAAACCTGTTAGTTAGAAATAGTGGGACCACAGATCAGATTTAGTGAAAGATGTACTTTAAAGGGACTGTAAACCCAATGGCAGTAATAAGGCCAGCAAGCAGCTCACCTGATGCCTGAATGGCTGGCAATAGGTGCACGCAGCCAGCGAGAAGCACCCTGGTTATCTGTACATTCAGAATAAATTGTGTGGGGTCTCAAACACAGGGCATCCCAACTCGGAGGGGGCTGAGTTTTGATCCATTTCAGGATTTCCCCTTAGTCAGACGTTTTTGGGCCACCTGAGAAACATCAGCAGATAGGAAGACAATGTAAGTCAATGTCACTTTTTTATTCCTGAAAAGGTATTGAACTTTTTACTCCTTTTTACCTGTAGTAAAAACTGCCATTGACTTTCATTGTCTTCCTATCTGGTGATTCACTAACAGTGAAATTCTCAGGGTTTTTTTCATTAATTGATTTTTTTACTACCATAAAAGTTTTTTTCAAATCTTTGTGAATCAAGGTCTCGATTCATCAAGAGTCGAAAATAATTCTCATGGTAGATAAAAATTAATTCATGAGAAAAAAGCCTGAGAATTTCACTGTTAGTGAATCACCAGATAGGAAGACAATGAAAGTCAATGGCACTTTTTACTCCTGAGAAAAGAACGTTTTACCCCTTTTTACTCTGTAGTAAAATGTCCCATTGACTTTCATTGTCTTCCTATCTGGTGATTCATCAACATTGAAATTCTCTGGCTTTTTTCTCATGAAATGATTTTATTCCTACCATGAGAATTTTTTTAAACTCTTGATGAATCAAGGCCATTGTGTTAGTCTTGACACGTTTGTATTGCCTGGATGGTGGCCTTGTGTCAGTGCCTGGGGCCCAGTGCAGAAACCTCTGGTGCTCCGCTGGCCCAGTCCAACACTGGCAGTAAGTGTGGTATAAATTAGATATCACGGGTGGGCGCGCGGTGTGTTTTAAGGTGGTGTCTCTGGAGTGTGCTCATGGCTTGTGTCTTTAAATAAATGCAGTTTTCCACTCATTATAGCTCAGAGGAAGAACCATGGGCTGCAGCATCTGTCTGTAAGTAGCACCCGATAGTGAGGAAATGCCTGAACGTGTTTGCTGGCTATTTTCTGTCCCATAATTGCATCTGTTATTGCAGACTGGAGGAGATCCTGGCACGGAATTCTAGTTAGCAGTGAATAATGTTGAGTGATTCCCCGTCTAACAGTGAGATGCCACCGACACCTCAGACTGGAATTAAATGAGCAGGCATCTGCTTGGAAGTCCCCGTCATGCCTGCCGGAGACGTGAGCTGCTATGTAAACTGTAAAGCGCGCTTTGTAATGAATAGTAATGATGCAATACCGGGGACAGCTTTCTGAAGTCTTCAAAAATAATGAATGGGAAGTTACCAGAGCTTTCTATTCTCTTCATTGTTTATCTAATGAAGCCGTGGAAAAGACATTACAGTACATATTCATTTACTTCATGAGAATCGGAAAACAATCACAATGTCATAAACATTTAAATGAAGAGTAAACTGGTGTGTGTAATAAACCGGACCTTCAGCATGATTTAAACCGGACCAACACCAGTTATTACATTAACGTGTTGGTCCCTCTCTTTGCTGCTAGCAAGACGCTCAGGGGGGCATCCAGATTGAGCCTTCCTTACGAGCCAGAGCCGGGAAAGGAGTCCTGTGATTGGCCACTGGGCGGTCACGTGGGTGGTAGTCGCGTTCTCTTTGCTGGCCGCCGGGACGTGACCGCCCTGCGGCCAATCGCGGGGCTCCT
The DNA here is from genome assembly GCA_027917425.1 of Gastrophryne carolinensis. Lineage (NCBI taxonomy): Eukaryota > Metazoa > Chordata > Amphibia > Anura > Microhylidae > Gastrophryne > Gastrophryne carolinensis. The sequence continues at coordinate 224,702,281 of CM051234.1, forward strand.
TTCCCCGCGCTGGCTCGTATGGCCCATAACATATGGCCCATAGGCCCATAACATGCAGTAGATGCAGGTAGGATGATTTTTAATGTGGGCACTCTGTATGTACAGGGTGGGGGAAACATATAAGATAGAATCTTATTCAGGGTGAAGGTCCACTTTAAAGGGGACATGTGTGGCAGTACTACTTCCCCCCGGACACTTTTGTGTTTTTGCTTTTCTGCCAAACAAAAGAACGCTTTGCAGGTGTTAGAAAGCTGCCTGCCATTGGCTTAAGAAGGCCCAACAGCAAGAAACTAAGAAGGAGGCTAGCAGCGAAGACTGATCACAAGGACCTAAAGTATGCCAATGGTAGCGGAGGACCAGGAGGTCGCCAAACAAAGACAAGATGGAAGCAGAGGAGGTGCTGAGGACTCTGAAGACTGACAAAGAGCAGAAACCAGCACCGAGGATCAGCAGTGACTGGCAGCGTGGCACTGGCACAGCCTGTAATTTCAATCCCTCTGTAGGGGGCGCAGGCAGACAACGTTCAGGCGCCCCTAAACATAGCAGTTAGGTCCAGAATCCTTTTCATTGTGGCACTGGCATTGAGCCTTCAATGGCCTTGGTTCATCAAGTTGAAAAAAATTCTCATTGTAGTAAAAAAATCATTTCATGAGAAAAAAATCCTGAGAATGTCAATGATGATTCACTAGTTAGGAAGACAATGAAAGTCAATAGCACTTTATATTTACTCCTATGAAAAGTAGTGAACTTTTTACTCTTTTTTACACTGTAGTGAAAAGCGCCATTGATTTGACTTTCATTGTCTTCCTATCTGGTGATTCATCAACATTGACATTCTCAGGCTTTTTTCTCATGAAATGAACTTTTTACAGCATGAAAATTTTTTTCAACTCTTGGTGAACCAAAGTCAATCTGTCTCCCTTTCTTTTTTACATTCCCTTATTTGTTCCCTGTTTTTCACATTTATTATTATTGTTTATTTATATAGCACCATCATCTTCCGTAGCGCTTTACAAGCAGCGCTGAAGAAGCGAGAGGAGAGGTGGATGGAGCGAGCAGCAGAGTTTAGAATAGATTGGAGGGGTGCCAGTCTGTTTGTTGGCAAACCACAGAGGAGGGTGTTGCAGTAGTCCAGTCGGGATATGACCATGGCGTGCACTAGCATTTTAGTTCTCTCCCTCTTTTTCTGCATTGTCTTTGCCCCTCTTTTTTCCACATTCCCTTCTCCTTTTTCTCATTCCCTCCTTCCTTTTCTTTTCCACACTCTTGTCTTGTGAACATGCCGCTGATTTTTATGGCCAATATTTTGCTAAGGGAGGCTAGCTGACTCTACAGAGGTGCATGAAGGTGACCGTGGAGAGATCAGTAGGTTCAAGTGACAGAAAAGCCAAGGCTGTTACTGACACATGACACCCTAGGATTATTTGTCTGTCGATAACTTTTATCTGGAGCCGAGGTTTGATCCCAGCAGAGCAAGGTCAGGGTCACATGTCATATCTAAACAAATTCACTATTAGAAAAAAGATCAAGCACATCAACAGAGTACATAGCACACCACCTTTTCATAGTGAATAGAGGTAGCATGTTCCCTTCACTGTGACGGTGGTGAGGATTGCAGAGATCCATCTAGCTTTTGGCTAGCAGGCCTTCAGAATGATACAGGACACCATCTCTAAGAATGGTACACTTTAAAGGGCACATTTAGGAAAAGAAATGCCAGGCTACTGGCCACATCTGCTCCATTGACTTGAATTGGGTGGCCATGACAAGGGCTTAGCATGGCCCCTGCAATGGTGCGGACGCAACAAGTCACCAATGCAAGGGAACGTCCGCGAGGATGTTGCGGACAAGATCGCTGATGTCAGGAAGTCTCAAACTACCGTCATTTGGCGAATCAGCTGCACACCATATTTAACAAAACACTAGACCTACAGAGCATCGGCACTCTAAATCTGGGTGCTGTAGCATAGAGCGCCAGACGCTGTGTGATTAAAGTGTGTTTTGGAACACATATACACCAGTAACAAAGTTAAAACACATGGAATGACATTGTTTTAACACTGGGGCAATTACACTTTAGTGCCAGACCTGTAATGACAATTCTGCATAAAAATCAAGTCAAAAACTTTTCTAAAAGTGTTCACACAATGATTTGAGCAAAAAAAAAAAAAATTATATTGCCAAACACGCTATTTATACACAACTAATGAAAGCGCATTGAAATGTATAAGAGAGCGACACTGAGGCCCTTATTTAACAAGGGATAGCGCCAGGTAGCGAATGGTGAGCGAATGGTAATGACGGTCACCACCACGAGAACGCCGGCTCCCCTCCGCAATCACACATTTATCAAGCCGATCCTGCTTAGCGACTGACAGAGCGCCAGATAGCGAATCATTCATCATTATTCCAGCCTCACCCCACAGCGCCAGCGAGCGACCTTGAACAGCGACAGGTATGACCTCTCGCTACCTGGCGCTCTCCAATGCATTTCAATGGAGCAATCTTTAAATATTCTTAATTAATTGTTATTAATGTTTTTTTTTTTGTTTTTTTTTTTTAAATGTCAAAAATTCTGTGACCACTTCTGCAATGTTAGATATTTTTTTTAAGGTTAAAAAAAAAAAAAAAAAAAGTTGTGCAGAATTGATATTACAGGTCTGATATTAATGTATTCATATTACAAAATGTTTTGAAAAACATGTTTTTTTTTTTTCAAAAAATATGGTTGTTTGGGGGTTAAAAAACTACTTTTACCACATCGCCGCCAGCGCTCTGGGGTTTAAACAAGCATTTCACAGCGTGAGAATTTTTTGAGCGTGATTTGTTAATGAATATGCTGGCAGCCGTTCGCTATGGCCAGTCGCTATCATGCGCTCCCATACAGCGCGGAACCTGTAAAACAGCGACTCCTAACCCAGTATTCAACATTACCGAATACTAGCGTGCGCTGTGAAAATAACGCTACTGTTGCTCATCTGTCGCTACCTGGCGCTATTAATGAATCGGCCTCCCCGTGACAGGTACTACATGGCGCTCTGGAACCTAGAGTGCCGGCGCTATATGCTGAGCCGCCTCTGGGTTTATATGTGACGCTACATGACGCTGTTAGAGTCGCTCACCAGATTCGCTTTCATAAATGTGGTCTTGCGTACAGCCCCCGGCGTTCACCAGACGCTGGCAGCCGCTACGAGGCCCAAAATTTGCTAAGCTCTACCAGTAAAGGGAACACTGTCTAAAACTGTCTAACTAGCACAGCATGGAAAGCTTGAAGGGGCTTATTAGCACTAAGCACTTTTGCATCTTCCCGCCTGCGTCACAATGAAAAACACAGGATGGATTTTGGTATGTGCCCCAAGGGTATCCTGATTTGGGATGCCTCACTCTATGCAAACCCCTCGTTTACCTTGATTTCTTACCTCAATTCCACAGTAAATTCTTCTCTCTTCTTCTCCATTCGTCTCTCTTAGCTGTGTATATGAATATAAAGCTAGTCACATGCCTCTGGATTTCCACTCTCCTTTGGCTGTGCATACCCACAGTAGCTAGAGGGATTTAGGGAATGCTGCTGTGGCCCTGCATGTGCTGTGGGATCCTGGAAGAAGTAAGCAGATCCGGAGAACCAGGTGGTTTCAAACAACTCTTAAAGGTTCTACAGCAGGGTTTCCTAAACTTTTTTTTATGGAGTACCACTTTCCGGTTATCCCAAGTACTACCCTTGCTACCACCATTACAACTTCCTGGAAGGGTAAAGGCCCACTCTTAAGAACTGTATGAACCTAATGTTGTTCAAGGGCACAAGCTCTTGTGCCGACAATGCCATTATCCCACGCTATTTCATACCCGCAGCTTGTTCACTTTATTGTAGACTGTTAAAATCCATAATACATCCCATGATCCAACAACGTGACAAGCAATCTCCTGACGCATTTCAGGTGAAACAACTCCCTTAGTAATATGTGCTGTGGGATCCTGGAAGAGGTAAGCAGATCTGGAGAACCAGGGGGTTTCAAACACACACATTAGACGTGCTCCTGGAGGAAGGGGCTTGAGCGGATTCAAGTGTGCTGATTGGACGCGCATGTGGTTTAGGACTGGGAAGGGGTGAGTTTGTTCAGGCGACCTGGGGGGTTTCACACAGCGGAGCACCCCTGATCGGTGTGCCCCGGGGGGCAAGGGCCAAAACCCAGGATAGTCAGAATCCTGAGCTTTGATCCACTTTAATGAAGATTTTAATTCATTCCATTAGATTTGTTACACGTATATGTCCTTCCAACATGCCACTCCATTACCACACTTATATCTATATAACAAGCCTCACATGCTAGCAGTACACATGCTGATTACCTTTAGTCTCTAGATACATGGGTCCTGTATTCATAGCCCATCTCCCCACCAGTCCCAAATCGTAACTGTATTTCCAATGCTTCTTAAACCGGACCTTCAGCATCAATTAATGAAAAGTCCAAACCCCTCAACTATTCCCCAGCATATACAATTTATATATTTTACATGTTTAGTCACTTCCCCATTGGGATATGGCACCACCATCTTGCCTTAGAACCATCACATACTGGGGAGAGGGGGCAAAAGTGCAGGGGACGAGGTTATAGCTGTGACAGAGCAGAGCTGGGGGCAAAAAAAGGACAGCAATTCCAGAATGAAGAGCAGCACAGTAAGAAAACACTTCCTGTTTGCAGGCACCCTGAGACTCCATGTGCCACCATCTTGGATGTTTAAAGGCTCAAGAAAAGGTGCAGGTAGGAAGATTTTAATGTGAGCAATTTGTACATACACGATAGACTCTTAATCAGGGTGAAGGTCCAGTTTAAATTAATTAATTATTAAATGTAGAAATAATTAATGAAAAAAGAGAATAGCGTTTCTCCTTGTCACTGCTGCCACCTCTATTCAGCAATGCTTCTTTACCAATCTCCTTGCAATATGTGGTGTAAGCGAATAAAACAACCAAGCCATACCCATCCTTTATCCCCTGAAGCTGATTGCTCCAATACCAGCACTAAGGAACTCACCCAGTCCCAAATCCCACACTGTGAGGTCCTGATTTCTCAAGTGCCTCCATCCCCCCACCACCAGTCACAGTGCTGCTGCCATTCACTGCATAGTAGGAGACATGCCAGGCCAAGCCTCAGTATTATTTCATTGTTAGGCCCATTATGTGCATATAACATACATAGGCCTCGATTCAATAAAGGTAGAAAAAAATTCTCATGGTAGTAAAAAATTCAATTCATGAGAAAAAAGCCTGAGAATTTCACTGTTACCGAATCACCAGATAAAAAGACAATGAAAGTCAATGGCAACTTTTACTACAGTGTAGAAAGGAGAAAAGTTCTCTACTTTTCTTAGGAGTAAAAAAGTGCCATTGCCTTTCATTGTTTTCTTAGCTGCTGATTCAGCAACAGTGAAATTCTCAGGCTTTTTTCTCATGAATTGAATCTTTTACTACCATGGTATTTTTTTTCTACCTTTATTGAATCGAGGCCATAGTTTGGATACCCTATTATTTCCATTTTGTCTACTGGTTCTCGGTTTCACCATTTTCTTTAGCTCTCCCACTTACAGAGAATTTGCCCAGTACTGCTTTTTAACAAGCAGCCCCCCCCAGCATCAGAGACACCTATTTACACCTAATTTAGCAAGGTGAATACAAAAAGTGGCACTTATAAACCATCTATAATCCATAATGATAGACATAGCAATACACATATCAATGGATCCCAGCTGCAATGTAAAATGTGATGAAACCCGTAAAGCAGCGGGTATTAACAGTAACCAGCATAGTTAATGAAAATGGCCGATGTAGCTCTCTGCCTTTTATGAGTGTGGAGTTGTAATTATATCAGAAACAATCACTTTCTAAATTACATCTCCGCTCCAGCACAAAAGCAATAGGCTGCAATTGTTTTGGCGCCCAGACCTCAATGAGAATCAGCATAAATGTTGTTAATGGCAAGGCTGACACTTTAATACTCCTCTAGTCTGATAAGAGCATAATGTTTTAGCATAAGAATATGTAATGCGACAAAATACAAAGCAAGTGTTAGGCCTAGCGTGCTTTAGGTCAGCCTTTCCGTATTATATATAAAGCTGCAGAATTACCACTTGGGAGCAGAGAGATGCCAACTGTTTCTGGCAGTTGTCATGGCAACCTAGAGCTAAATATTTCCAATGACTCATTCGATAAAACTAGTTACATTTTATTAAAACTATTATTGGTCTTTTATACAGCACTGAGAGATTAGAGAGTCTATGGAACGCGTTCATTGCGTTGGGAATTTTTTATTTTTTATAGCCACACACGACTGATTCTAGCTTGTTAAACCAATTAACAGATTCATCACAAATCCCTGTAAAGTAGCCCAGGTGTAACTTACTAAAATACTATGTTATGAGGAGTGCTTACTAGAAAAAGCGCCATCCTCTTCTGTTGCTGAGGCAGAATGGGGGTTACAAAGTAAAGAAAAAGTGCGGTCCAATGCTCAGAGGAGTAGCTAGGCTTTCTGGCACCTGGGGCAAACATTGAAAATGGTGCCCCTCACCTGTACTCAGGCCCCCTTTTGGCGCCCCCTGACCTGCTGAATCTGGGGCATGTGCCCCCCTGCTCCCCCCTAGCTACGCCCCCGCAGAGCTGTTCCCCGGGGTCTGTGCGGCTGATGCGCACAGAAAGACAAAATGTGGCATCCCCCGGCTCCATACCAGTTCCTGCCTCAGGAATTCCGCTTTAAAGCTGACCAGAAAAAAAACATTTGTAACTAGCACCCCCCTAAATTGCTCTCCACATGAAGAGTATCTTTTTGCTCCCAGCTAATCGCCCCTGATTAAGCTGGAGGTCTCGACTCTTGAGTCATTGCCACAGTTTTGAGTGGCAGTGATGTCATTTTCGCACTTTTTCCTGCCATTTCACAGAGGGGGACAGCAAAAACCCAGGTGAAAACATCTATTTCCCTGATCTTGGACAAGTATACTTCACAAGTTAGGTGGGTTTTGATCGGCTTTAATGTCCTTTTCAACAATTACCCCCAGGGTATTCCGGTTTGGGATTACCCACAATTTAAATACCAAATGGAAGCCAAAAATCAGGAATTAAGCTTTGTATAATGGAGGACAGGAAACAGCTGTACCGTGCAGTGAAGTGTGCCTCCTAATGGAGAAGGTGCGGATGAAGCATGTGTGTGCAGCTGTTCCTTCACCCTGACGGGTGAGTTTCTCTCTAATCCAGTCCAGTCGCTCCCTAACCACCCTTGCCACCCTCCGAATCCCACACCACTCTCCTGGGCCAGTGCATGGGCCACACAGACAGCACACAAGGTGGGATCCTCCCATCTGCCTTTTCACTTGGCTCTTTACAGACCCAAGCAATCCACTTTGTGCTTCCTGTCCAAGATGGCAGCGCCCAGGACTGAGAGCTTTGGGAGAACTGCGCTAGACCATGGTTGATTTTTTTTGTAACCTGCTGTCCTGCCTCAGTGCCTGGGGAGTGTGGCACGGTGGGGGAATTACCGGACACTGGACTTTAATAGTAATGGTTAGTTCCTTGCTAGAGGCATTATACATTAGTAAGTATGCATGGGGAGGCCTGTACAGGAGCAACTCAGGATTGGCTTTGCTAAATTTAAAAGGGATTTCCAAAACTAGGTCAGATATTTCCCACAACCATACTGTCTTCCTGTCGCCCATGGTCTCCACACACCTACTCCAGTCATTGCAATGGAGGGGGGTACCAAGTCAGGTTTGTCATGCTCTGCCTTAGCATGCCCCCTCTTTTGCAGGAAATGGAGTAGGTGTGTTAGGGGATGTGAAACCACCTGAATCCACGTGTGGACCACATAATGGGCCGTTCTCTCTCATCAGTAAGTTTAAAGACAGAGAAGCTGCAAGGAACAAAACGTGAGTATAGACTTTTTTTTAAGGCCTTGACAGTAACTTTAAATAACTAAAGGGGGATATTTAAGAAAGGATAGCGTCAGGTAGTGCCTGGTTAATGAGAGGTAGCGTCAGATAGCGACTGGTCAACGCCAGACACGGCACGCAATTCCACATTTATCAAGCAGAATCTGTTTAGCGACTGGGATAGCGCCATGTAGCGCCTGATTCATCATTTTCACAGCCTCAGCGTACAGCGCCAGCGTTCAGCCTTGCACAGCGACTCCTCCCCCCTTAGCTTCAAACAAGTATTTTTCAGCGCCAGAGATTTGTGAGGCTGTTTTTTTGCTGAATATGGTGTGAGTCGGTCGCTATGAGCAGTCGCTAACATGCGCTCCCATACAGTGCTGTACTGGTCAAATAGCGACTCCTCACAATGTATTCAACATTACTGAACAACGACTGAGTCGCTATAAAGTAGCGACCCACGGCCGAGCACTGCAACTACTAGCGGGCGCTCTGAAAATGCCTGTTACAGACGCTCATCTGTCGCTACCTGCCGCTAATGATGAATCAGCCTCCCCGTATAGCAGGTAAAGTGAACCGGTGTTACAGTCTGATGCTCTGAACCAACATAGTATATAAGTATATTCTACTTATTTTCCAAACCTGACATATTGGGATTATTTATAATTTTTAGTAGGTGCTCACAAATATCTGTCTATCCTTACAGCCTAATAGCTGGAGCAGCCTAGATAAAATACATGAGCTCTTCAGCAGACAGATATGGTTTCTAGGCAAAAAGATTAGATACAAATAATATTAATAGTGTCATTTATTATGCGCGGATGATAGATGCTCATTAAAATCCAAACGGATCTCATCCAACTCGGAGAAAATATCAATTCACGAGAAACACTCTGATACGTACAAAGGGATACAAAAGGCCTCGTGGCTGTATGGGAGCAAGTTGTAACAGTGCCGTGCGCTATGAGGAATGATGCTGTCATATAGATGAGTGGAATGAAACACCATAATGCCCCCGGGGATTTAAAAACACAAGACTTCCCTGTCGATAAGCACTTGCAATATTTCGCAGGGCTGGGCATTCATGGCGCGGACATTCAGCCAACAATACAGAGTAACTGAAGGTTAACAAAAGCTTGAATTAGAAACATACATCATCTTGAAGTACAAATAGTCTCATTCAGACAGAGAGGAAGGCCCCTCTTATACAAGGGAAATAATTATGGTTACACCACTGCCCAGGAAAACAGACTACTTCAACCTGAACTCTGCGCTCAGTACAAGGAACGTATGCGATTACAAATGTGATGCTCTGCAGACTACAATAAGATAAGTGCCACTAAAAATCAAGTAAGAATAACCATGTCTGTACAGATACAAAGAGTGGAAGCAGACAGCCCCAATTACTCAGATCATCATCTCCTCCTCCAATCTCTGAATTCATGTTAAAAGTGTAAACCTAGTCTACTCCATGACCTTCTGGATTCCTGTTTAGAGTGTATACAGAACACCCCCACCAACTCCTGGATTCATGAAAGGGATTAAACAGACCTTTTTTCTCCAGCTACTGAATTCTTGTCAGCATGTAAATCCTCTTCCAATCCCTAAGACATGCAGCAGTCTACCCTGTCTACTTCATCGCCCTGGGTTCTTGTTGGAGTGAGATCCCCCTCTCTCCAACATCAGGGTTGGAGAGTGTAAACAGAGCCTTCTCTTACAACCCCTAGATCTTTAATAAACGTGTAAACAAATCCTCCTCCTCCAATCCCTGGAGTTGTGACAAAGTGTAAACACAATGTACTCCACTACTACCTACCTGTCTGAATGTATATAGACCACCTCCGCCAGAACTCCTGGATTCATGGAATAGCGTCAAAAGATCTTTCATATTTTCCTATGGCTTATTGTCAGAGATCCTTCTTCTGTAATCCATAGATTCAAAAAAACATATAAACACAGTCTACTCCACTCCTCCCTGGAGTCTTATGTGACTGTATATAGACCACCACAACTCTTGGAATCATGGTAAAAAGATCTTTTCTCTACTCCCCTAGATTGTCAGAGTGGAAACAAACCCTCCTCCTGTAATCCCTGGATTCATGACACAGTGTAAACTCCACCACCATCTTTTCAGAATGTATACAGACTTTGCATGAAATAATGTGAAACGGATTCTTCTCCTTCAACCCTTGGATTCTTGTCAGAGTATAAACAGAACCTCTTTCACTAATCAATGGATTCATGGCAGAGTAGAGACTTTTAAATGAACGTCATATTGTATACAGACAACCCCTCCTCTAACTCCTGGATTTATTAAAAAGTGTAAAAAGATCCTTCTCCCCAATCCATTGAATAATGGCAAAGAGTAAATAAAGTCTACTCCACCACCTTCTGGATTTATGTCAAAGTGTGTTCCTTCAATTTCTTCTCTAACTCTTGGATCCATGAAGGGAAACAAGTCAATGTAAACTAGTCAATCCATGGATTCATGGAATAGTGTAAACAAGCCCTCCTCCCCCAAACACTGGATTCAAGTACACAATCCCCTCTCTCTCCTCGACTCAAGAGCAGAGAACTTTGCTCATTGTTTCAAGTCACAGTTTCCATAAAGCAGATGAGTAGTTAGAGAGGCCGAGGGGTACTGTAGCACTACACACATTCCTAATCAACGTGCCCCCTAAAAAATATCCTTGGTGGACCAAAAGTCAAATTTTAACTTGGTCCACTTTAAAGTACAACTACTGTACAACTGTGGCAGGTATACTAAACTTCAGTTCAATAAAACATATTTGGTGATTCAGCTGATTTTGAGCCTGGGAAAGACGAATGGGGTCTTCTTACCCTGTACCCTCCCTCCTGGTGCTACTCTATGCAGCTCTGGTCTTCCCATGGTCACCTGAGAAGCCTAAATGTGTGGCCCCCTTACAGTGAGGTGGCCACCTACTGCTCCTCTGTGTACAGTCCTATGCGGAAATGACATTGCCCTGTGAGGGGCCCTTTAACTGCGATGGAAGGGCTCTATTTTTAAATAGAGGAGCTGGGACTGGCCCCACCTGTGCTACTTTTTGAAAGCTGTTGCACCTTTGTGTCGGGATTATGAAACTTCACCTACCCTCTCTGGGGAAGACACTTGGAGAAGTGTATCCATGCGCCATGGCTTATGCAGGGTGCACAACCACAAGGTATAAGTGGATCTATGGCTGGACATGCTAATATTTGCTTTTTTTTGTGGATGTTCTAAGATGGGAAGATGTATTATTTTATATTTATGTGGATTACTTTAATGTAGGCACTTATAACATACTTTACTTTACAGGTACCATAGTAATTTAAGCCAGCCCTGGGTTTTTTATACATTAATGCTACTGCCTTTCAAATGTTAACCATTTTTCCGCAATGCTTTATACTCTAAAAAGTCACCCACCAGCTTTATAAATGGGCCAGTAAATTACTTATAGTAATGTAAAATCTAGACTATTAGGGAGTGCATCAAAGAGGATTTGGGTAAAGGCAGGGCCTCATTAACTGAAAAATTTGTGTTTCATTATAACAAAATATACATACATATATATATATATTAAAGTTTCCATATATACAAGAGTACAGTTTTCCTGTAGTTTTCCTCCTGCGCAGTGAGAGGTCTTGCTTGAACTTCAGGCATGCCTTTAATATGTGAAACGCGTCAGGGTTACTGACACAGACCTAGAACCCTAGATTCGACTCTCTTTATTGTCACTAGCAAAGAAAGAGAGCAGTATCCCCCTCCACGTGGTACAGGAAAACTGTTAAGTACGCTTGTATATATGGAAACGTTTTAATATATATATACCCTGGAGAGTAACCATAACCCGAGGGCATCCACTAAGGTTAGAGGAGAGGTGCTTTTTCCACCGACATAGGAAGGGATTCTTCTCTGTAAGAGCATTGAGACTATGGAACTCGCTAACAGAGGAGGTAGTAATGAAGGATACAGTAAAAATGGCCAAAGTGGCCTGGATGCCTTCCTAGCATGTAATAACATTCTATAGTTACTAGACCACTGGAAGGAGATACACAGGCTGAAATGGATGGTCTAAAGTCTTTATTCAGCCTTACATACTATGTTACTATGTATGTTATATTTTATTACAATGAAACACAAATTAATCAGGTAATGAGGCCCTTCCTTTATACAAATCCTCTTTGATGCTCTCTCAAATTATTGGTGCATTACCTGATTTTTTACGTATAACAGTCTTATAGTTGAAGACCTTGGCCTCGATTCAATAAAGGTAGAAAAAAATTCTCATGGTAGTAAAAAATTCAATTCATGAGAAAAAAGCCTGAGAATTTCACTGTTACTGAATCACCAGATAAGAAAACAATGAAAGTCAATGGCATTTTTTTACTCCTAAGAAAAGTAGAGAACTGTTTACTCCTTTCTACACTGTAGTAAAAGCTGCCATTGACTTTCATTGTCTTTTTATCTAGTGATTCAGTAACAGCGACATTCTCAGGCTTTTTTCTCATGAATTTAATTTTTTACTACCATGAGAATTTTTTTCTACCTTTTCTGAATCGAGGCCCTTCTCTCAATTTTTTTCTTATTCTCAACCAGAATCAGTAGACTGATTTACAAACCAAAATACCTCTTGCTCATTATGGCCCCCCACTGAGAACCGTTAATACGACACAGAAAAGAGTAAAAGCAATTCTTGGCTGCAGGACACATGCTAAAAGTAATTTTTGCTCAGCAGATGTAAAAGCAGTAGTTATGCTAGCTGGCTTCTTGGCAATTAATCTGTTTCCAAAGGGCCAGTGGAGTCATTAAGAAGCAACAGGGGAATTGTTTAGAGGAATATGAGGACAGCCAAAAAGAGGGCTTGCCATTCAACCACAGATCTTGGTGTGGCTATACTATTTTCTGCTATATTATGAAATCAAGATTAGGCTTGATGGTTCTACGTGATTATTGTTAGGAACAGCATGTGTGTGCCGAGAGCTTCTCATATGGACAAACCAGTCAGGAGGAGCTATGGTAAATTCACATTAATTAAATGAACATGAACTTTCATAGTTCTCTAAGAAAGATGCACATATTACAGGAACCTACATCAAGGACGGAGAAGGGTTCCTAAAAAGATTTCCTAAAGAGTTTCATAGAAAGAGGACCAAAGGCCTCTTTGACCCCCCGTGTAAAATCATCTTGTTTTCTAATCTTGGCTCTGATCCCAAATTAAGATGCCCCCCTGTTTGAAACCCCCACTGACTCACCGTTCTGCTGTGCCAGCCCCACCTCTCCGTGATGCGGCTGCATCCCCACATACCTCTAGCTGTGGTATGCCCACACCAGGCCTCTCTGTTTCCTACATTTTTTTTGTCTCAGTGAAATTCAGCAGCATATTTAGCTGTGCAATTTCTTAATGAATTAATATGAAAAATGAAAATTGCACAGAGGGAAAAATAATGAGAAAAGGCATTTTTTCTAAAAAAAAAAAAAACGTGACTAAAAATTCTCTTGGTGGGGATACACACAGTGTAGGAGCAACAACACCCAAGAATGTAATTTACTTGGGTGTTGTTCCTCTGTAAGGCTAAGGATATTTAAGTTAAGCTTTTAAAAAATACTTACTTCTTGTCCTCAGACATAAACCTGCCTTAATATATTTCAAGAAAATAAGGACTGTTTCATGCTTTATTTCAAAAAAGGGAATGAGTTAAAATATGGTGTGTATCCTGTCTGAGTCACAATTTATCACAGTCCATACTGACGTCAGCATGGTTCAGATATCGTCATGAATTTGCATGTAGGTTGAAGCCATTGTAAGGTTTAACCCTTTTGCATACATTTTTATTCTCATTCCTTCCTTTCCCTCTGTGTTTTGAAACCCCCCATCAAAACTGTCACTTTCATATGATCCGCGGTGTTGTTTGGGATATTATGTCATGTTTCAGCCAAACACACTGACATAGGGCCTGGATAGAAAATTACAGATGACCTAGAAGACATCAGGTGGATTGCTTATACGGAGGGGAGATGTAATTTATTATCTCTGAGAGTTCTCTCAGAGGGGTTTTTCTTTTCTACCTTTTTTCTTGTATTCTTATCGTGTTTTTTTCCATATTCTCTCTTCTATAGCTTACTTGTTTTCCTCTAGTTATTTTTTGGTTTTCTCTACCATAGCATGAGGATATCCTATGATACGTAACAGGTATAATGTTTAAACCGGACTAACACTCGTTTTTTCTTTAATGGGTGTTGGTCCCGCTGTCTGTTGATCATAAGAAGCTTGGGAGGGTATCCAGAATGCTGGAGCCCCCCTCGCAGATAACCTCCCAAACTTCCCATAATTCTCACCATCATAACGAGCCAGCACCGGCAAAGGCATCCTGCCATTGGCTGCTGGCCGGTCACGTGGGCCATAGCCGCGTCCTCTGCACCTGCCAACGTAATGACCTTCCCATGTGATCGCCAGGCGGCCAATTGCGGGACTCCTTTCCCCGCGCTGGCTCGTAACAATAGTGAGCATTACGGGGGTCTGGGAGGTTAGCTGCGAGGTGGTCCAGCATTCTGGATGCTCCCCCGAGCTTGTTGAGATGAACAGACAGCCGGACCAACACCCATTAAAGAAATCAAAAAAATGTCTGTTTTATAATCAAAGGATGTCTATGTACTGACATTTGGCTGTCATTTGTGATCTTGACATGTTCTGTATTTTGATTTAAAAAAAAAGACATTAGGCCCACTGACAACCTCATCCTTGGGGCATCCCAATTTGGGATGTTCCTGCAGTAAAAGAACACTAGGAAGCCCAAAATCAGGCAAAACACTCACCCTTCCATGCTCCACCTGCTTACATTACAGTACAGGACATTGCAGTTCATACATTTATTGCTGTGTCTGAAACCAATAGGGTTTTTCAGATGTGCGTATCCATGCCAGGGCCCGGCTCCAGGTTTATGCGGGCCCTTGGGCGATAGAGTTTAAATGGGCGCCTTGCAGTGTGGTATGATACTACATACTTGGTGATAAAGTTGCATGTATGGTAAATACTGGCAATCATTGGCCAGTCGGCATCACCAGGAAGTGAGAGCACTTGTTCTGTAATGGGAAAGGCAATGGGAATGGGGTGTGTAAATGGACCTACAGCCTTTTTTACTTTAAGTCCAGTTTGTATACTACAGTTTATGGTTACTCTGCTGCAATCAATATCCAAAGCCATCAGAATCCTGTTTGAGTGATAGAAAGCAGAGAATCCTTTACATCTGCCAAATAAATGAATACCAAGAGAAGAATGTTTTTTTTTCTAGGAAATCACTATTAATAGCCAAAGCCAGAAACTGAAAATAGATATCTAAAATAAATGAAAGTTCTATTCCGGCCAAGTTCCTCAGACATCTGCCTGGAGCAATTCTTTCAGAGTCTGCACTTTCAGTTGCCAACTTAACTGCTACAAGCTTATCGCTCACGCAGACAATATGTCAAATCTGACTTTCGGAGAAAAGCAAAACAGACTGGCTTTTAAATAGAAACCCCTTTTCTAACCTGATTCAGTGGATAAGTAAGTTGCCAGAGGCAGCTGACAGGTGGAAGCAATGAGCCCTTCTTCTGTATCCTCCGACTCAGAAAGTGCACCATCAACAGAAGCTGATTTCATGCATTGTAATCCTACGGAAGCATGCATAACTCTGCATTCACAATAAGAGCCGAGATACTCTCACAGCGCTGTCATCATTATAACCGAGAGGGTGAAAACGCAGTCACATCACATGAGGCAATATACCCAGAGGGAAACTAACAGCAACCTTCACATACCACAACACTGCTGTCTAACTGATAGCCAAGATGTGCGCATCTCTAGAATACTAATTTAGATTGTCCCAGAATAACCCAGAATTTACACATAGCACCGACATCCACCTACACGCAGTGATTGAATTTTTTATAGGATACATATTACTCAAAAATGATATGACCACACAAAATATGAAGAGCTTTGACACTTGTTTGACCTCACTGATGTGAGTGCAAGCCAGGTATGAAAAAGAAATGCACTAAGCCAGGGGTTCCAACCAGTGGTACGATATACAAAGAAAAGGCCTGCACTCTCCCCCTCATTCAAGTAACCAATCCATTGTCGGGTGCCACTCCCAAAACTGCAACAACAGTGCCCCAAAGACCAATGAACGTATAAAGGGAGGCACACCAATATCTAATCAATACAAAAAGTATTTTATTTCATCCAAAAATGTCAATCTCAACTACATCCAGACATATTAAAAACATGTGGAGGCTGATTCATTACTAGCGCCACGTATCGGCATGTGAGCGTCTGTATAGCGGTGCTTAGAGCGACTGCTAGTAGACTCTGTAAGCGGGTAGCTTACAACGCCGCAGCAAGTGAGAGGTAGCGCCAGCTCAGTGCGTTCGGCGCTCAACACCATACTTAAGAAAAAACTACACACACACAGCGTCTATGTTCTAGCATAGAGTACCAGACGCTGTGTGATCAAAGTCTGTTCCTGAACACATATCCACCAGTAACAAAGCAAAAACACATGCAATGACATTGTTTTAACACTGGGACAATAACACTTTAGCGCCAGATCTGTAAATAAAATTCTGCATAAAATTATAAGTCTTAAGTCTTTCAAAATCTCACATATATAGTCCGGTGTCTGTTCTTCAATGGTGGAGCTACGCCGCTCCTGTCTCTTTGGTTTTGCGGCTGGCAGTTGGAACTGCACCGGTCCTGTAGCTTTGTCTTGCCGCTGGCTGTACAGCCGCAAAACCAAAGAGACAGGAGCGGCGTAGCTCCACCATTGAAGAACAGACACCGGACTATATATGTCAGATTTTAAAAGACTTAAGGACACGGACTTTTTATCCTCAAGAACATGGAAAGTGGTACTTGATAAAAAAAAGCCTTGCACTAAACTATACAAAATATGCTTGTCATGGTCATGTAGTTCCGCAGACGTCCTGCTGGTGGCACTGTAGCACAGCTGCTTTTTCAGGGCCACCTGCGGGGGGTCCTGTGGAGCTGCCTGGCCATTGATACACCTATTATGCAGCACCTGACTGAGACTTTCTAATATTGGGCCACACTCTCATTTAGGTATAGCAGTATTTTGTTCATTCTGAACCTTTGCCATTGTCAGTAGATTTATCTATCTAGATCTGTCCTGGGTTCCAGAAGGCCTTCACCTGTTCTCTGGAGGCTGCTGGATTCTGTGCCAAGCCTGCTCCTTGAGGATCCCCTCTGTGGCCCACATTATGTTTTGTCACATTTGCGTTGCTTATGTTCCTGAGTTCTGTCCTCTCCCTCTATGTGGAGAAGAGCTCTGTTCTGTGGATCATTTATCCCTTACACTGCTAAATCTCAAACTCCAACATACAGCCCAATTCAAATACACCAAACAACCAACTACTTGAAACAAGCCCTAACAACTGATACAGTACCAACAATCCAATAGGCAAAATAAAAATATATAAAATATATAAAATACCGCGCTAACAAAAATACACAAAGCTCAACATGCAGTCAAAAGTCCCTCCTCTTTTGTGACAGCAAAATAAAAATAATAATTATTGCACAGAGCTACTTGGTAAATGTCCACAAAGGAATGTCATCACGTAATAAAAGCTCCACCACCTTGAAGATGAATCACCAATGTAAAGCTACCGCTCTTACCAGATCCCAGGAATAATGCGCCTTATATTAAACCTTAGATTTTCAATCTTTCGGTCCTCTCTGATAATAACAATGAGCCTCGCTCCAAAGATGCCGTCATAGAGAATTCATGTAATGGAAACATAAACACACTAGTGCAATACGTCCCAATATTGATAAAAAACGCTATTTAATAAATTGCACTCACAAAGGTAAACAAACATTAAGCCTTCAATACATAGGATGGCCAGTAGTTCTCACCGCCAGGACCGCTCCACAGTTAAGACCCTAATAAAAGATCCAGTTCCAAAACGATAAATCCAAGCGATCCAACGCGTTTCGTCGTATACACGACTTCTGCCGGAATGCTTGGATAGAAACAAAAGCGGTCTTTTAAACCGGAGTATCAGTGACGCACAGTCACGTGATTAGAACGTATGATGCTAAAAGAAAGGGCCATGCCCAGTTAACATGGTAACAGCACGCGTCACCGCCGCAGCCCACATTAGAAAACAAACTACACTCACCCACCAGAGAGGTCTCCCCCAATCTCCTCCTCTTTCAGCTGGCCAGCGCATGCACGCTGGAGCGTCTGCGGCTCTCACTGTAACCAGCCAGAGAGGTCACCCTCGATCACTTCCTCCTCCGGCTGGCCAGCGCATGCGCACTGGTGCGTCTCAGCTCTCACTGTGACAGCTTCTCCAGCGCGTTAACTGACAGGCGCATGCGTAATTAAATACCCATCACAAACTAACTATGGAAAGATTAGTCAGCGCGCACAGCAAAATAACATGATGCGCGCGCATCTAGAATCAATGGGCCCACAATGAATGGAAAAATTAATAGAGCCTTGGCCCATTACCCGTATCAAAAAATCCACTAATATATAAAATTACACGATATTAAAAAAATTTATAAAAATACACAGAAACCTGGAAAAAGCAACTTCTAGACAGTGGGATAATTTCTATATGCGAAGGGGGAGAGAACCCGCTCCTCCAGCAAGAAACGATTCCCCTGCCCCTTTTCGGGAGGACCCACAGAGATCCCAGAGACCGAGAACACCTTCATTCAGAGACAGGGGAGGATTGGGAAGTGGAGGAGCACGACAGGCACAAAAAAGAAAAGAAAGGGACAGAGAGGGAGACGAGGAGGAAATTGGTCTCTAAGGACCTTAGGAACATTAAGACTAGATATGGCAGGGGCCCCACGCCTATGTTGAAAAATATTAAGGATTTAGAGCAGAGGCATGAGATTGTGATAAAGCCTGCCGATAAGGGGGGTGGGCTAGTGGTGCTTAATAAGGGGGATTACATTATGGAGATGCAAAGATTACTGGGGGATGGAGAGACTTATAAGTTGTTAGAGAAGGATCCCATTAATGAATTTAGAGTGGGATTAATTTCGCTTCTAAAACGTGGGCAAGATGATGGTATCATCAATCTGAAAGAGTTTAATTACTTGAACATCCAAGCCCCCCGCACCCCTACAATATACTATCTCCCAAAGGTCCATAAGCGTTTGGACAAGCCCCCTGGACGCCCCATAGTAAGTGGGGTTGATTCCCTTACTTGCAGACTAGGGGAGTATGTAGATACCTTTCTTCAACCATTGGTGAGTGCCTTGCCAGCCTACCTGAGAGACTCTGGGCAGGTTTTAGAATTGTGTAATACCGTAGAAGCCGTAGATGAGACAATACTGGCGACAGCGGACGTCACGTCCTTGTATACCGTTATTCCCCATAATTTAGGCATCTCAGCGGTCCGCCATTATCTTAATCGCTCATCTGGGCTCCCCACTAAACAAGTTGAATTCATAGTAGATTGTTTGACTTTTGCTTTAAACCATAACTACTTTTGGTTTGGAGGGAAGTTCTACCTCCAGACCAAGGGTGTCGCCATGGGTGCTAAATTTGCACCCAGTATGGCCAATCTATTTGTGGGATTATGGGAGTCCCAGCATGTCTTTGATGGATCTTGGCCTCACTTAAAATTATGGAGGCGCTACATCGACGACGTGCTAATAGTGTGGGAGGGGCCTAAATTGGCTTTGGAAGAATTCTTTGTATCAGTGAATTCTAATGGCTTCAACCTGGAGTTCACTCCAGAGATTGGATTGCATGAGGTTAATTTTTTAGATTTGACCATTAAGGTAGTTGGGTCACAATTACGGACATCTACATTCTTTAAAGCCACAGATAGAAATGGATATGTCCCCTGGGATAGCTGTCACCACCCTAATTGGTTGCGGGCTATTCCCAGGGGACAATTCATGCGCTTAAGGCGTAATTGTAGTGAGGTGCAAGTGTTTGATGAGCAGGTGGCAGCTCTCTCTAAAAGGTTTGTTGATAAAGGGTATGATACTACCATGATAGAAACACAATTGGCATCGGTCCGATCAATGGATCGTGATGCTTTATTGAATAAATCAAAAGAGACCAAAAGAAATTGTGGAAATATGGAGTATGCCTTTATTTCTGGGTTTAATGCCCAACATCTCAAGGTAAAGAAAGTACTGGGGAAGCACTGGCATATTCTGAGGGAGGACCCGGTGTTGGGCCCGGTACTGCCAGATAAACCAGTGTGTATTTTTAGAAGGGCGCCTACCTTGAGGGATAAACTTGTACGCAGTTTTGTAGATCCTCCTAAACCCATTACTGTAGTTGAGACTCCACCCATTGGATTTTATAAATGTGGGAGATGTTGTGGATGTAAAACCACTATGGGGTCTGAAAGAACTATTAAGGGCTATGAGGATACCCGTATGGGAAGAACCTATGGGATTAAGAAATTTATTACTTGCAGTTCTAAAGGTGTTGTTTATGTTTTGTGGTGCACGTGTGGCCTGGCCTATGTAGGCAGGACCACTCGCGAGCTTAGAATTAGAGTCCGCGAGCACATCTATAATATTAAAAGAGGATATGATGGTCATAGTTTATCTGCCCATTTTAAGATGAAACACGCTTCTGATCCTAAGTTTATGTCTTTTGTGGGGATTGAGAAAGTTGAGCGGCATTGGAGGGGTTCTAATTTAATAAGGACATTGTCTCAATGTGAGAGTAAATGGATTTTCCAGCTGGATACCATGGTTCCTAGAGGTTTGAATATTGAGTTCGACCTCAATTGTTTTATTGATGATTCTTAATTTTAAACAGCATTGTATTGCTTGACTGCATGTATTTTTTTGTTTTAATGATTATATTGCCTGTGAGGTAATTCTCACCTGCCAGGACTGTGATTGTTTTTTTATTCTTGCTTCCAAAGTTTTCCAGGTTTCTGTGTATTTTTATAAATTTTTTTAATATCGTGTAATTTTATATATTAGTGGATTTTTTGATACGGGTAATGGGCCAAGGCTCTATTAATTTTTTCATTCATTGTGGGCCCATTGATTCTAGATGCGCGCGCATCATGTTATTTTGCTGTGCGCGCTGACTAATCTTTCCATAGTTAGTTTGTGATGGGTATTTAATTACGCCTGTCAGTTAACGCGCTGGAGAAGCTGTCACAGTGAGAGCTGAGACGCACCAGTGCGCATGCGCTGGCCAGCCGGAGGAGGAAGTGATCGAGGGTGACCTCTCTGGCTGGTTACAGTGAGAGCCGCAGACGCGCCAGCGCGCATGTGCTGGCCAGCTGAAAGAGGAGGAGATTGGGGGAGACCTCTCTGGTGGGTGAGTGTAGTTTGTTTTCTAATGTGGGCTGCGGCGGTGACGCGTGCTGTTACCATGTTAACTGGGCATGGCCCTTTCTTTTAGCATCATACGTTCTAATCACGTGACTGTGCGTCACTGATACTCCGGTTTAAAAGACCGCTTTTGTTTCTATCCAAGCATTCCGGCAGAAGTCGTGTATACGACGAAACGCGTTGGATCGCTTGGATTTATCGTTTTGGAACTGGATCTTTTATTAGGGTCTTAACCGTGGAGCGGTCCTGGCGGTGAGAACTACTGGCCATCCTATGTATTGAAGGCTTAATGTTTGTTTACCTTTGTGAGTGCAATTTATTAAATAGCGTTTTTTATCAATATTGGGACGTATTGCACTAGTGTGTTTATGTTTCCATTACATGAATTCTCTATGACGGCATCTTTGGAGCGAGGCTCATTGTTATTATCAGAGAGGACCGAAAGATTGAAAATCTAAGGTTTATTATAAGGCGCATTATTCCTGGGATCTGGTAAGAGCGGTAGCTTTACATTGGTGATTCATCTTCAAGGTGGTGGAGCTTTTATTACGTGATGACATTCCTTTGTGGACATTTACCAAGTAGCTCTGTGCAATAATTATTATTTTTAAAATAAAAATATAAGCTATATATTAGAATACATTAGGGTTGAAATCATCCTATCTGCACCTACTGCATTTTCTGAGCTTTTAAACATCCAAGATGGTGGCCTGTGGAGTGTCTTGGGCTACCTGCAGACAGGAAGTGTCTTTTGACTGTGCCGGTTTGCATTCTGGGATTGCTTGTCCTTTCCCTGACCCCAGCTCTGCTCTGTCTGTGCAGATAACATCTATAACCCCACCCCCGCACTTTTGCCCCTTCTCTCCTCAGTATGTGATGCTTCTGAGGCAAGATGGCGGCGCCCTTATCCTAGAGTTGCAGCCCAGCGGGGAAAGAATAATAAGTAAGCGACTTAAAATATATTCATTTTAGATGCCAGGGAATATTTTTTTAAGGGTTTGGGCTTTTCAATAAATGATGCTGAAGATCTGGTATAAGAGTGGAAGAATTTGCCTTTTTTCATCTGCATACATCTCTATATACATTTCCATTTTTCTTTAAAAAAATCCTTACCTAATTGGAAAAATGATGCATCTTATCCCTGAAAATGCCTCATCATTTGATATTTGGGAAAAAATGGAACAACTTTAATTGCACTTCCTTGTGTGTTAAAATAAAAAAGAAAGGCTGCAATTCACACTGCAATGCATAGCCAAAGTGCACCTTACTTCACTAGATAATAAACATGACCCCTATTGTCTATCTAGAGGCCAATGGGGGTCATGCTAATTATTTGATGAAGCCAGTGTGACTTGTAGTTTTCATTGTGGTGTGGATGGCAACCAGCATCTCGATGAGCTTTTTTTGGGCATCAAAATGCCCTCGTTGTAAATGGGTAAATGGAGCCTAATATTGCTCCTGCCACTGCAAGGAATGATGGGTAAATCTATTATTCCTTAAGCTGTGTAAATACTTTCTGTTGTAGGAAAGCGCCTCTTTTCCTAGTGCTAAAGAGTATAATCACCAAGACTAGACAAGTGCTCTTTCCTTCCCCTTTTTTTTATCTAGTGCAAAAATTCACCTTTAAGCGCAATGTTTGCACCCCATTGTGTGGAGATTCTTAGACTTCTCCACTCATGTTTGTCAGGCCATTTTGAAATCTATCTATAGGTATGTCTGTCTGTCAATCTAACTAGCAAAGATGCTAAAAAAAAACGTTAGTGCACTCTTTACTCCAAAATGCACTTCTTGCATTCTTCTGATGCTAAGAGGCGGATTCACTAATGCCAGGTATTGTCAGATGAGTGTCTGTATAGCGGCGCTTAGAGTGACTGCTAGTAGACGTCGTAAGCGGGTATCGGGCGCTGTCACAGAGCCCATCAGTCGCTGTAGTAACCTGGTCAGCATTGATTAATATGATGTGTGTTCGACGCTGTAACAACTGCGAGAGGTAGCGCCAGCTCAGTACGTCCAGCACTCTGCGCTCCGCACCATATTTAACAAAAAACTACACACACACAGCGTCGGTGCTCTAAATCTGGTCGCTATAGCATAGAGCGCCAGACGCCGTGTGATCAAAGTCTGAACACATATACACCAGTAACAAAGCGAAAACACGTGGAATGACATTGTTTTAACACTGGGACAATTACACTTTAGTGCCAGACCTGTAATGACTATTCTGCATCAAAATATAAAAAGTAAACAAAGTTTCTAATAGTGTTTGTTTGCAGCCAGGAGAGGTCACACAATGATTTGAGCGAAAAAAAATGGCAAACACGCTATTTATGCACAACTAATGAAAACCCATTGAAACGTATGGGAGAGCGACAGGTACTACATGGCGCTCCTGAGCATAGAGCGCCGGTGCTATACGCTGAGCCAACTTTATTAATACATGTGACGCTACATGCCGCTGTTAGAGTCGCTCACCAGATTCGTTTTCTTAAATGTGGTTTTGCATACAGCGGCCAGCGTTCACCAGACGCTGCCTGCCGCTACGAGGCACTACCTGGCGCTATCCCTTCTTAAAAAAAACCCTAAATCAACTTCTATAATTTGGAAATCTTCAACCTTTATAGAGCCAAGCAATTACATGTCGTAAGCTCCTGTGGTTTTACTTTGCAAGATTATAAGAACAAAAATATTGCTGGCATATTCCTCTCCAACTCACTTTGCTTTGATATCACCATATTTAACACCTCAGGGCTACAACTAATTTAAATAGTCCCATCAGGATTCCTTTAGTATGGAAGAAGCGATGAACTGATGAGCAAACACTGGCCAAAAGAACTCGAGAGATTGATATGTCTTCTTCCTTTAAGTAATTTGCCAACCAGCGCTAAATGGTTTTTTTAATTAGGTTCATCATTAGGGAAAACATCTCCAATTCTTTCCAGGAAAAAAGATTACTTCCGAACAGCTACAGTGTGGTTACCAAATGATTAGCTCTGTTTCTGGAATATAGAATAACTCAGAAGCTACATAAGTCATAGACACATTGTTGGTGAGGGCTTAAAGTGGAAGGTCAGTGATATAACAGTGTCCCCCGCCCCCTACATCAGTGCTGTGAATAAATACAACAATGTACCTGGTCCACGCAACCCAATGCATTTCTCTAGCATTTCTAGACATGGGCTCTTCTCGTCACAGCACAGATAGATTGCAGGGCGAGCGCGGATACCTCTCGGTGCAGTCATCGCCACACGAGTCCATGGACAGTGATGGATTCAGGGACCAGGTAACTCCCCCACTCTGCCACAGCACTGGAGGGGCACTGTTAGATCACTAGACTTCCGCTTTATAAAAAATATTTCGGCCCCATTCACCGCAAAGTGGACACAGAATCCCAAGTCGGCACCAATCACTCTGAACAATTAATTACATATTAGTCAAAATGAATCATTTCCAAAAATGTATGTAAAAGATTTAAAACAACACAAACAACATACAATTAAAAAATAGAGCCACAGCAGGGGCATCCCAATTATGATAATGCAACCTTAGACCCCCATAATACAACCCCAATAACAACAAAATCTCCCATGATAGTCCTAAAAAAATGGACAATATAATCAAAAAACTATGCAAACTGTGCTGAAGTAAAGTGCAACAGTGCCAAGATGTTCGTCCAAAGAGAAAACGGCAATGTACAACAAGCAACTACATGGAATAAATTCACCTTAGTGACCAATCAATGGCGTCCCTGCTGTGTCCCACTTGTATTCCCTCACCCAGACTTTCGCTTTGAATAAGAGATATTGATTTCATTGGCCATGGACATGGCTTAGATCACACACATTTTACATTTTAAATTATGCTAAAGATTGCAAATACTTTGGATGCATTAGAATGTCTCTTTCCAGCATCAATATAACATTGTTTTTGGAACAGTAGTAAATCAAAATGAAATGCATTATGCAACTTTTTAATCCAAACTAAAAGAGAACCAGAGAAGAATCCGGTGCAGCAGAACCACCAACACTGGCGCTCCCAAGGCTGTGTTCTTTTCATCCTCTTATTCTTTATAGTTTTCCATAGTTGACTTGGTAAAAATCTTAAACCGGACCTTCAGCATAAATAAATGAAAAAACCCAAACCCTTAAAAAACTCATATATTTTAAGTTTGAAGACGCTTACTTATTATTTTTTCTCCCATTGGGCTACAACTCTGTTCAGGACTCCAGGATATGGGCACCTCCATCTTGCCTCAGAAGCATCACATACTGAGGAGAGGAGAGGAGGGTAAAAGTACAGGGGGGGAGAGTTATAGCTGTGCTTTACACAGACAGAGCAGATTTGGGGTCAGGAAAAGGACAGCAATCCGAGGAATGCAGAGAAGTCAGAGGAAACTTCCTGTTTGCAGGTCAGCCTGAGTATCCATGAGCCACCATCTTGGATGTTAAAAGGCTCAAAATGCACAATAGGTGCAGGTAGGATGATTCAAAAATCACATTCACATTCCTTGTACAATAGTGCACTCTTTTTCTTCATTCTTCCTACAGCATAATTGTCACAGAAACAAAGCCGTTCTGCCTGTCTCAGGAGAGAGATCTTGAGCACCATCCCAGAAGCAGGACTATTCCGCCAGCTCGCCAGCAGAGGGCACTGAGGCTCCCCAGATGCCCACAGTTGCGCACTAGAACAGCGTCTGCCAGGGAGTGTGTGCGCATGCATGCGTACATGCCCACAGAACCTCATCTAGTTGTTGTGGTGCGCTCGTGTGCGTGCATGTGCAAGAGCGTGCGCGTGAAGCAGCATTCATTTGTGCGCAGGCACAAGGGCCTATAGAACCCAGTAAGCCTTGGCCTGCAGCACCAGTTGGTAATTTCCTGCATTGTTCTAGAGTTCCTGACATTCCTGTGTACAACCGGCTTGCCTCTGATTTCAATCCTGATCTCTTCCCCGACCCGCTTGTTTATCAACTTGAACTGCTGCCTGCCTCCGACCTCGGCCTGTCTCACTTTTTGAAGCTGTTCTGCCTGCCCATGAACTCAGTTTTTCATATCTGAACCATATCTGCCAGCCTGCAACCTTTGTTCTACACTTCTTCCAGCTCTCCAGTCCTGGTCTGTCCATTTACCACAGTTTGGCAAAACTCACTCCTTGGTTGCCTGAACTGGGGCCCTCCTGCAGCCCAGCCTATTCCCACCATTAGAGGCTCTAGTGAAGACAAGGTTGGTCATTAGCCCCCAGACTTCCAGGTCGAGAGCTGAGTCGTAATGCTAGTCTATGATATCAGGGCTCCTCCTGGGACTCTCATGTTCTTCAGCAGCTCCACAACTCACAGATCCTCTTCCTCAACTTGTGTCTCTCAAGGCAAACAGAAAAGTCTACATAGTCAATGGCGAATAAAATAGATGTGCTACTGGAGAGAAGGAGGGTACTACTGAAAGTTGGTCCAACTCTAGAGGTTGAGGTACCACTACTCCAATTACCATACAAGGTTCAAATGAAAAAATCTTTGATGGAGTTATCAATGGAAAATTCTGATATAAAACTTCAGTTTGTTCATTTTGTCTGCCCATATGTCTGCTGGATAAGTTACTCGGTTTCTCAACAAAGTGAACCTAAATAACTAGAGACATTGGTTTAAAATGGCCTGTTGCTGCTTATGCTTTATTGCAGACATATTATACGGTGTCTTTATTGTTTCATCTTTTATCTAGTCCAGCAAGTCACTTTCTTTAGGGCTGCAGGTCTCTACTGTACATTCATGCTCGGGCAGAAAATATGACAGTGTCAGGGAGCCATATTTCTGAAAGGGTGGCTGAGCACAATTTCTGGACTGAGGTCAGTTTGTAGACTGCCATTCACTTACCACTTTGTAACCTCTTCTAAGAAAAATCAATAGATTTCTATCCACAGTAACAACTATCACAAATGGCTCTACAGATATCATTTTCTGAAGCTACTGTATACAAGAAGCTTAAACTGTCAGATGCCTCATTTACGGTTTCATTTTATTTTTATTTTATCCTATAAATGTAATTCTTGCTGGCTGTGACCAAGATCTTGATTCAGTAAACTTGCTTCAATTATTTTCTGAAAATATGGGCAGTTTTCTGCTTCATTTTGAAAATTAAAAATGTTCTTTTTCAGTGAGGGGATGAAGATAGAACATTATTTGCATCAAAGACCTTCGCAAGAGCAATGTAAAAACATTTTTAAAATATGTAAATAAGTGGACCTTTACCCTGAATAACAGCTTAATCTTGTATGTTTCCCGCACCCCCTACATACAGATTACCCACATTAAAAATCATCCGAACTGCACCTATTGCATTTTTTAACCTTTTAACATCCAAGATGGCAGCCCATAGAGTCTCAGGCTGCCTGCAGACAGGACGTGTCTTCTGACTGTGTCGCACTGCATTCTGGAATTGGTGTCCTTTTCTTGACCCAGCTCTGCTTTGTCTGTGTACAGCACAGTGTCACGGACCGGGTGGAGTGGACTCGGGTGTGGATCCGCTTTAACTGTGGGACCGGTGGCGGGTACTGTGTTAGGGGAGCGGAGTCTAAGAGGCCACCGGTATTCACCAGAGCCCACCGCAAGGCAGGTTGGTCTTGTACGGCGAGTGACCCCCCAGGTCGCTACCCCCCAACAGTGCCCAGTCCCACAGTCAGCCGAGGTTCAGCGAGGTACACAAGTGGCAGGCAAAAGGCGTAGTAAGTACAGGCAGAGGTCAGGGCTGGCAGCACAGGTTCGCAGTAAAGGTGAGTAGCCGAGGTCGGGGCAGGCAGCAAAGGTTCAGAGTCAGGGACAGGCAGAGGTCGGTACACGGGTGAGCAATCCAAGAATGTCTGACTTTCAACAAGCATGGAGAGACCAAGATCCGGCACTGAAGGAAGGAAGTGCCTCTTTAAATAGGAGAAGTGGATGCAGGCTTGGATGACCAAGCACCAATCAGTGCTGTACAGGCCCTTTAAATCTCAGGAATCTAGTGCGCTCGCCCTCTAATGGACGGAGACGTGTGCGCACCTGAGCATGTGAGGAGGAAGCATGGGGGGAAGGGCGGCAGCTGGATGCAGCCATGAGGGAAGTGCTGCAAAATGGATGACGGCTGCATGCAGCCATGGAGGTGAGTGAAGTGCTGCTAGATGGGCATGCAGCGCTCGCCCTAACACACAGCTATAACACACCCCCTGTACTTTTCACCCCTCTCCTCAGTCTGTGACTCCTAGAGTCCTGAAGAGATTTGAAGCCCAGCGGGGGAAAGAATAATAAGTAAAAACGTAAAATATATTAATTTTAGATGCTGGGGAATAGGGATTTGGGCTTTTCAGTAAAAGATGCTGAAGGTCCGGTTTAACTTTTATAGTCAGTGGATTTTTTTACCGCCACAGAGTACAAGTTTTAGGCGTAGCAACCAACATATGTGCACTTTTAGGCATCTCTAAATTGCTGTAATGTCCTCTATTCCTTGAATCACATCTTATTTTTAATTATGCCTTATTCTGAAATAAAGCATTAAATGGCTATTTTTGTGATAAATTTTAAGGAAAGTTTACTGAATCAAGGCCAAAGTGTGCATGTATACATTTTTAACGGGTAAAACTCTAAGGTGGAACAAACCCTCTCCCCTGACCCTGTGACCCCCTCTCCCCACCAAAGTACATGCGACAATGCTGTTGGCTCTGTTTAAAAACATGCTTATTTCCCCTGTTGTAGCCATTTGAAATCACCTATTGGCTGCTCTTTAATGTGCCTGGTGATGTGATTAAGCCGACTGGTCGCATCACTGGCTTCCCTCGAGTCTGAGGCACACTCCCAGCCTATCAGAAAGGCTGAGAGGCTGATTTATTAATAGCGCCAGGTAGCGACAGATGAGCGACTGTAGCGGTATTTTCACAGCGCCCACTAGTAGTCGCTGTGCTTGGCCGTTGTTCGGTTGTTGATAGCGACTCAGTCGGTGTGCAGTAATGTTGAATACAAGGTGATGAGTCGCTATTTGACAGGTTCCGCGCTGTATGGGAGCGCATGATAGCGAATGGCCATAGCGACCGGCTCCCACCATATTCATTAACAAATCATGCTCCAAAAATTATCGCGCTGTGAAATGCATGTTTAAACCTCAGAGCGCTGGCGACGATGGGTTAAAAGTCGTTTTTTAACCCCCAAACAATCATATTTTTGGAAACCAAAAAAAACAAGTTTATAAAAACATTTTGTAATATGAATACATTAATATCAGACCTGTAATATCAATTCTGTACAATTTTTTTTTTAATTTTTTTTTTACCTTAAAAAATATCTAACATGGCAGAAGTGGTAACAGAAATTTTCACATTAAAAAAAAAAAAAAAATATTAACAATTAATTATTAATATTTAAAGATTGTTCCATTGAAATGCATTGGAGAGCGCCAGGTAGCGAGAGGTCATACCTGTCGCTGTTCAAGGTCGCTCACTGGCGCTGTGGGGTGAGGCTGGAATAATGATGAATGAGTCGCTATCTGGCGCTAGCTCAGTCGCTAAGCAGGATCGGCTAGATAAATGTGTGATTGCGGAGGGGAGCCGGCGTTCTCGTGGCGGTGACTAGGGATGAGCGAATCGATCCGGACGAACCCGGATTCGATCCGAATTTCAGGAAAAATTCGATTCGGATCGAATCCGAATTTCCCCGCGATTCGATCACTCGAAGTTTTCCTTTAACATCCATTCATTTACATTACAGGCATTCTAAGATGGCGGACGGGACATGTCTGGACATGTATCCCGCGCCAGTGCAAGCTGGGGCAGTCACATGCAGCCTATCAGCAGCCAGCAAGCCCGGTGACGTCACACAGCGGTATTTAACGGCGGCCATCTTGCTTTTCCTCATTTCTCTATTGCATTCGTGACAGACAGACAGAACGCTGTGTAGCTGAGGCAGTTAGACAGGCTGGAGACAGGGACAGACAGGGACAGGCTGGAGACAGGCAGGAGACAGGCAGGAGACAGACAGGAGACAGACAGAAAGCCAGGGAAAGGTAGGAAAAACGGAGCTGGCTGACAGGGAGATTTTTTTTTTTTCATCCAGCCTTTGTTAGCGTTTTCAGGCTGCTTATAGTAACTAACTGTGCATATATACTGAACTGATCTTAAGTCTGCTGTGAGGCATCCCATTCTGTGACTAAAGCAGCCTCTGTTTAAGACCATATAAGCATTTGCTCTTATCATATTTGAAATTAGGCCTGATAAAGACACTTTTGCTGGCCAAAGCCCTACTGGACCCTGCCAGCTCGATTCCTGCCCGGGGCATCCCATTCTGTGACTACAGCAGCCTCTGTTTAAGACCATATAAGCATTTGCTCTTATCATATTTGAAATTAGCCTGATAAAGACACTTTTGCTGGCCAAAGCACTACTGGACCCTGCCAGCTCGATTCCTGCCCGGGGCATCCCATTCTGTGACTAAAGCAGCCTCTGTTTAAGACCATATAAGCATTTGCTCTTATCATATTTGAAATTAGGCCTGATAAAGACACTTTTGCTGGCCAAAGCCCTACTGGACCCTGCCAGCTCGATTCCTGCCCGGGGCATCCCATTCTGTGACTACAGCAGCCTCTGTTTAAGACCATATAAGCATTTGCTCTTATCATATTTGAAATTAGCCTGATAAAGACACTTTTGCTGGCCAAAGCACTACTGGACCCTGCCAGCTCGATTCCTGCCCGGGGCATCCCATTCTGTGACTAAAGCAGCCTCTGTTTAAGACCATATAAGCATTTGCTCTTATCATATTTGAAATTAGGCCTGATAAAGACACTTTTGCTGGCCAAAGCACTACTGGACCCTGCCAGCTCGATTCCTGCCCGGGGCATCCCATTCTGTGACTACAGCAGCCTCTGTTTAAGACCATATAAGCATTTGCTCTTATCATATTTGAAATTAGCCTGATAAAGACACTTTTGCTGGCCAAAGCACTACTGGACCCTGCCAGCTCGATTCCTGCCCAGGGCATCCCATTCTGTGACTAAAGCAGCCTCTGTTTAAGACCATATAAGCATTTGCTCTTATCATATTTGAAATTAGGCCTGATAAAGACACTTTTGCTGGCCAAAGCCCTACTGGACCCTGCCAGCTCGATTCCTGCCCGGGGCATCCCATTCTGTGACTACAGCAGCCTCTGTTTAAGACCATATAAGCATTTGCTCTTATCATATTTGAAATTAGCCTGATAAAGACACTTTTGCTGGCCAAAGCACTACTGGACCCTGCCAGCTCGATTCCTGCCCGGGGCATCCCATTCTGTGACTAAAGCAGCCTCTGTTTAAGACCATATAAGCATTTGCTCTTATCATATTTGAAATTAGGCCTGATAAAGACACTTTTGCTGGCCAAAGCACTACTGGACCCTGCCAGCTCGATTCCTGCCCGGGGCATCCCATTCTGTGACTACAGCAGCCTCTGTTTAAGACCATATAAGCATTTGCTCTTATCATATTTGAAATTAGCCTGATAAAGACACTTTTGCTGGCCAAAGCACTACTGGACCCTGCCAGCTCGATTCCTGCCCGGGGCATCCCATTCTGTGACTAAAGCAGCCTCTGTTTAAGACCATATAAGCATTTGCTCTTATCATATTTGAAATTAGCCTGATAAAGACACTTTTGCTGGCCAAAGCCCTACTGGACCCTGCCAGGTCGATTCCTGCCCAGGGCATCCCATTCTGTGACTAAAGCAGCCTCTGTTTAAGACCATATAAGCATTTGCTCTTATCATATTTGAAATTAGGCCTGATAAAGACACTTTTGCTGGCCAAAGCCCTACTGGACCCTGCCAGCTCGATTCCTGCCCGGGGCATCCCATTCTGTGACTACAGCAGCCTCTGTTTAAGACCATATAAGCATTTGCTCTTATCATATTTGAAATTAGGCCTGATAAAGACACTTTTGCTGGCCAAAGCCCTACTGGACCCTGCCAGCTCGATTCCTGCCCGGGGCATCCCATTCTGTGACTAAAGCAGCCTCTGTTTAAGACCATATAAGCATTTGCTCTTATCATATTTGAAATTAGCCTGATAAAGACACTTTTGCTGGCCAAAGCCCTACTGGACCCTGCCAGGTCGATTCCTGCCCAGGGCATCCCATTCTGTGACTAAAGCAGCCTCTGTTTAAGACCATATAAGCATTTGCTCTTATCATATTTGAAATTAGGCCTGATAAAGACACTTTTGCTGGCCAAAGCCCTACTGGACCCTGCCAGCTCGATTCCTGCCCGGGGCATCCCATTCTGTGACTACAGCAGCCTCTGTTTAAGACCATATAAGCATTTGCTCTTATCATATTTGAAATTAGCCTGATAAAGACACTTTTGCTGGCCAAAGCACTACTGGACCCTGCCAGCTCGATTCCTGCCCGGGGCATCCCATTCTGTGACTACAGCAGCCTCTGTTTAAGACCATATAAGCATTTGCTCTTATCATATTTGAAATTAGCCTGATAAAGACACTTTTGCTGGCCAAAGCACTACTGGACCCTGCCAGCTCGATTCCTGCCCGGGGCATCCCATTCTGTGACTAAAGCAGCCTCTGTTTAAGACCATATAAGCATTTGCTCTTATCATATTTGAAATTAGGCCTGATAAAGACACTTTTGCTGGCCAAAGCACTACTGGACCCTGCCAGCTCGATTCCTGCCCGGGGCATCCCATTCTGTGACTACAGCAGCCTCTGTTTAAGACCATATAAGCATTTGCTCTTATCATATTTGAAATTAGCCTGATAAAGACACTTTTGCTGGCCAAAGCACTACTGGACCCTGCCAGCTCGATTCCTGCCCGGGGCATCCCATTCTGTGACTAAAGCAGCCTCTGTTTAAGACCATATAAGCATTTGCTCTTATCATATTTGAAATTAGCCTGATAAAGACACTTTTGCTGGCCAAAGCCCTACTGGACCCTGCCAGGTCGATTCCTGCCCAGGGCATCCCATTCTGTGACTAAAGCAGCCTCTGTTTAAGACCATATAAGCATTTGCTCTTATCATATTTGAAATTAGGCCTGATAAAGACACTTTTGCTGGCCAAAGCCCTACTGGACCCTGCCAGCTCGATTCCTGCCCGGGGCATCCCATTCCGTGACTACAGCAGCCTCTGTTTAAGACCATATAAGCATTTGCTCTTATCATATTTGAAATTAGGCCTGATAAAGACACTTTTGCTGGCCAAAGCCCTACTGGACCCTGCCAGCTCGATTCCTGCCCGGGGCATCCCATTCTGTGACTAAAGCAGCCTCTGTTTAAGACCATATAAGCATTTGCTCTTATCATATTTGAAATTAGCCTGATAAAGACACTTTTGCTGGCCAAAGCCCTACTGGACCCTGCCAGGTCGATTCCTGCCCAGGGCATCCCATTCTGTGACTAAAGCAGCCTCTGTTTAAGACCATATAAGCATTTGCTCTTATCATATTTGAAATTAGGCCTGATAAAGACACTTTTGCTGGCCAAAGCCCTACTGGACCCTGCCAGCTCGATTCCTGCCCGGGGCATCCCATTCTGTGACTACAGCAGCCTCTGTTTAAGACCATATAAGCATTTGCTCTTATCATATTTGAAATTAGCCTGATAAAGACACTTTTGCTGGCCAAAGCACTACTGGACCCTGCCAGCTCGATTCCTGCCCGGGGCATCCCATTCTGTGACTACAGCAGCCTCTGTTTAAGACCATATAAGCATTTGCTCTTATCATATTTGAAATTAGCCTGATAAAGACACTTTTGCTGGCCAAAGCACTACTGGACCCTGCCAGCTCGATTCCTGCCCGGGGCATCCCATTCTGTGACTAAAGCAGCCTCTGTTTAAGACCATATAAGCATTTGCTCTTATCATATTTGAAATTAGGCCTGATAAAGACACTTTTGCTGGCCAAAGCACTA
The DNA here is from genome assembly GCA_027917425.1 of Gastrophryne carolinensis. NCBI lineage: Eukaryota > Metazoa > Chordata > Amphibia > Anura > Microhylidae > Gastrophryne > Gastrophryne carolinensis. The sequence goes on from CM051234.1 coordinate 224,736,432, forward strand.
CTGGACCCTGCCAGCTCGATTCCTGCCCGGGGCATCCCATTCTGTGACTACAGCAGCCTCTGTTTAAGACCATATAAGCATTTGCTCTTATCATATTTGAAATTAGCCTGATAAAGACACTTTTGCTGGCCAAAGCACTACTGGACCCTGCCAGCTCGATTCCTGCCCAGGGCATCCCATTCTGTGACTAAAGCAGCCTCTGTTTAAGACCATATAAGCATTTGCTCTTATCATATTTGAAATTAGGCCTGATAAAGACACTTTTGCTGGCCAAAGCCCTACTGGACCCTGCCAGCTCGATTCCTGCCCGGGGCATCCCATTCTGTGACTACAGCAGCCTCTGTTTAAGACCATATAAGCATTTGCTCTTATCATATTTGAAATTAGCCTGATAAAGACACTTTTGCTGGCCAAAGCACTACTGGACCCTGCCAGCTCGATTCCTGCCCGGGGCATCCCATTCTGTGACTAAAGCAGCCTCTGTTTAAGACCATATAAGCATTTGCTCTTATCATATTTGAAATTAGGCCTGATAAAGACACTTTTGCTGGCCAAAGCACTACTGGACCCTGCCAGCTCGATTCCTGCCCGGGGCATCCCATTCTGTGACTACATCAGCCTCTGTTTAAGACCATATAAGCATTTGCTCTTATCATATTTGAAATTAGCCTGATAAAGACACTTTTGCTGGCCAAAGCACTACTGGACCCTGCCAGCTCGATTCCTGCCCGGGGCATCCCATTCTGTGACTAAAGCAGCCTCTGTTTAAGACCATATAAGCATTTGCTCTTATCATATTTGAAATTAGGCCTGATAAAGACACTTTTGCTGGCCAAAGCACTACTGGACCCTGCCAGCTCGATTCCTGCCCGGGGCATCCCATTCTGTGACTACAGCAGCCTCTGTTTAAGACCATATAAGCATTTGCTCTTATCATATTTGAAATTAGCCTGATAAAGACACTTTTGCTGGCCAAAGCACTACTGGACCCTGCCAGCTCGATTCCTGCCCAGGGCATCCCATTCTGTGACTAAAGCAGCCTCTGTTTAAGACCATATAAGCATTTGCTCTTATCATATTTGAAATTAGGCCTGATAAAGACACTTTTGCTGGCCAAAGCCCTACTGGACCCTGCCAGCTCGATTCCTGCCCGGGGCATCCCATTCTGTGACTACAGCAGCCTCTGTTTAAGACCATATAAGCATTTGCTCTTATCATATTTGAAATTAGCCTGATAAAGACACTTTTGCTGGCCAAAGCACTACTGGACCCTGCCAGCTCGATTCCTGCCCGGGGCATCCCATTCTGTGACTAAAGCAGCCTCTGTTTAAGACCATATAAGCATTTGCTCTTATCATATTTGAAATTAGGCCTGATAAAGACACTTTTGCTGGCCAAAGCACTACTGGACCCTGCCAGCTCGATTCCTGCCCGGGGCATCCCATTCTGTGACTACAGCAGCCTCTGTTTAAGACCATATAAGCATTTGCTCTTATCATATTTGAAATTAGCCTGATAAAGACACTTTTGCTGGCCAAAGCACTACTGGACCCTGCCAGCTCGATTCCTGCCCGGGGCATCCCATTCTGTGACTAAAGCAGCCTCTGTTTAAGACCATATAAGCATTTGCTCTTATCATATTTGAAATTAGCCTGATAAAGACACTTTTGCTGGCCAAAGCCCTACTGGACCCTGCCAGGTCGATTCCTGCCCAGGGCATCCCATTCTGTGACTAAAGCAGCCTCTGTTTAAGACCATATAAGCATTTGCTCTTATCATATTTGAAATTAGGCCTGATAAAGACACTTTTGCTGGCCAAAGCCCTACTGGACCCTGCCAGCTCGATTCCTGCCCGGGGCATCCCATTCTGTGACTACAGCAGCCTCTGTTTAAGACCATATAAGCATTTGCTCTTATCATATTTGAAATTAGGCCTGATAAAGACACTTTTGCTGGCCAAAGCCCTACTGGACCCTGCCAGCTCGATTCCTGCCCGGGGCATCCCATTCTGTGACTAAAGCAGCCTCTGTTTAAGACCATATAAGCATTTGCTCTTATCATATTTGAAATTAGCCTGATAAAGACACTTTTGCTGGCCAAAGCCCTACTGGACCCTGCCAGGTCGATTCCTGCCCAGGGCATCCCATTCTGTGACTAAAGCAGCCTCTGTTTAAGACCATATAAGCATTTGCTCTTATCATATTTGAAATTAGGCCTGATAAAGACACTTTTGCTGGCCAAAGCCCTACTGGACCCTGCCAGCTCGATTCCTGCCCGGGGCATCCCATTCTGTGACTACAGCAGCCTCTGTTTAAGACCATATAAGCATTTGCTCTTATCATATTTGAAATTAGCCTGATAAAGACACTTTTGCTGGCCAAAGCACTACTGGACCCTGCCAGCTCGATTCCTGCCCGGGGCATCCCATTCTGTGACTACAGCAGCCTCTGTTTAAGACCATATAAGCATTTGCTCTTATCATATTTGAAATTAGCCTGATAAAGACACTTTTGCTGGCCAAAGCACTACTGGACCCTGCCAGCTCGATTCCTGCCCAGGGCATCCCATTCTGTGACTAAAGCAGCCTCTGTTTAAGACCATATAAGCATTTGCTCTTATCATATTTGAAATTAGGCCTGATAAAGACACTTTTGCTGGCCAAAGCACTACTGGACCCTGCCAGCTCGATTCCTGCCCGGGGCATCCCATTCTGTGACTACAGCAGCCTCTGTTTAAGACCATATAAGCATTTGCTCTTATCATATTTGAAATTAGCCTGATAAAGACACTTTTGCTGGCCAAAGCACTACTGGACCCTGCCAGCTCGATTCCTGCCCAGGGCATCCCATTCTGTGACTAAAGCAGCCTCTGTTTAAGACCATATAAGCATTTGCTCTTATCATATTTGAAATTAGGCCTGATAAAGACACTTTTGCTGGCCAAAGCCCTACTGGACCCTGCCAGCTCGATTCCTGCCCGGGGCATCCCATTCTGTGACTACAGCAGCCTCTGTTTAAGACCATATAAGCATTTGCTCTTATCATATTTGAAATTAGCCTGATAAAGACACTTTTGCTGGCCAAAGCACTACTGGACCCTGCCAGCTCGATTCCTGCCCGGGGCATCCCATTCTGTGACTAAAGCAGCCTCTGTTTAAGACCATATAAGCATTTGCTCTTATCATATTTGAAATTAGGCCTGATAAAGACACTTTTGCTGGCCAAAGCACTACTGGACCCTGCCAGCTCGATTCCTGCCCGGGGCATCCCATTCTGTGACTACAGCAGCCTCTGTTTAAGACCATATAAGCATTTGCTCTTATCATATTTGAAATTAGCCTGATAAAGACACTTTTGCTGGCCAAAGCACTACTGGACCCTGCCAGCTCGATTCCTGCCCGGGGCATCCCATTCTGTGACTAAAGCAGCCTCTGTTTAAGACCATATAAGCATTTGCTCTTATCATATTTGAAATTAGCCTGATAAAGACACTTTTGCTGGCCAAAGCCCTACTGGACCCTGCCAGGTCGATTCCTGCCCAGGGCATCCCATTCTGTGACTAAAGCAGCCTCTGTTTAAGACCATATAAGCATTTGCTCTTATCATATTTGAAATTAGGCCTGATAAAGACACTTTTGCTGGCCAAAGCCCTACTGGACCCTGCCAGCTCGATTCCTGCCCGGGGCATCCCATTCTGTGACTACAGCAGCCTCTGTTTAAGACCATATAAGCATTTGCTCTTATCATATTTGAAATTAGCCTGATAAAGACACTTTTGCTGGCCAAAGCACTACTGGACCCTGCCAGCTCGATTCCTGCCCGGGGCATCCCATTCTGTGACTAAAGCAGCCTCTGTTTAAGACCATATAAGCATTTGCTCTTATCATATTTGAAATTAGGCCTGATAAAGACACTTTTGCTGGCCAAAGCACTACTGGACCCTGCCAGCTCGATTCCTGCCCGGGGCATCCCATTCTGTGACTACAGCAGCCTCTGTTTAAGACCATATAAGCATTTGCTCTTATCATATTTGAAATTAGCCTGATAAAGACACTTTTGCTGGCCAAAGCACTACTGGACCCTGCCAGCTCGATTCCTGCCCGGGGCATCCCATTCTGTGACTAAAGCAGCCTCTGTTTAAGACCATATAAGCATTTGCTCTTATCATATTTGAAATTAGGCCTGATAAAGACACTTTTGCTGGCCAAAGCCCTACTGGACCCTGCCAGCTCGATTCCTGCCCGGGGCATCCCATTCTGTGACTACAGCAGCCTCTGTTTAAGACCATATAAGCATTTGCTCTTATCATATTTGAAATTAGCCTGATAAAGACACTTTTGCTGGCCAAAGCACTACTGGACCCTGCCAGCTCGATTCCTGCCCGGGGCATCCCATTCTGTGACTAAAGCAGCCTCTGTTTAAGACCATATAAGCATTTGCTCTTATCATATTTGAAATTAGGCCTGATAAAGACACTTTTGCTGGCCAAAGCACTACTGGACCCTGCCAGCTCGATTCCTGCCCGGGGCATCCCATTCTGTGACTACAGCAGCCTCTGTTTAAGACCATATAAGCATTTGCTCTTATCATATTTGAAATTAGCCTGATAAAGACACTTTTGCTGGCCAAAGCACTACTGGACCCTGCCAGCTCGATTCCTGCCCGGGGCATCCCATTCTGTGACTAAAGCAGCCTCTGTTTAAGACCATATAAGCATTTGCTCTTATCATATTTGAAATTAGGCCTGATAAAGACACTTTTGCTGGCCAAAGCACTACTGGACCCTGCCAGCTCGATTCCTGCCCGGGGCATCCCATTCTGTGACTACAGCAGCCTCTGTTTAAGACCATATAAGCATTTGCTCTTATCATATTTGAAATTAGCCTGATAAAGACACTTTTGCTGGCCAAAGCACTACTGGACCCTGCCAGCTCGATTCCTGCCCGGGGCATCCCATTCTGTAACTAAAGCAGCCTCTGTTTAAGACCATATAAGCATTTGCTCTTATCATATTTGAAATTAGGCCTGATAAAGACACTTTTGCTGGCCAAAGCACTACTGGACCCTGCCAGCTCGATTCCTGCCCGGGGCATCCCATTCTGTGACTACAGCAGCCTCTGTTTAAGACCATATAAGCATTTGCTCTTATCATATTTGAAATTAGCCTGATAAAGACACTTTTGCTGGCCAAAGCCCTACTGGACCCTGCCAGCTCGATTCCTGCCCGGGGCATCCCATTCTGTGACTACAGCAGCCTCTGTTTAAGACCATATAAGCATTTGCTCTTATCATATTTGAAATTAGCCTGATAAAGACACTTTTGCTGGGCATAGCACTACTGGACCCTGCCAGGTGTACTTACTGCTGGTTTTTAGGGCATCCCATTCTGTGACTACACCAGCCTCTATTTAAGAACCTAACCATTTGCACCTATTCTAATTGAAATTAGGCATGATAAAGACACTTTTGCTGTGCATAGTCTTACTGCTGCCTGCCAGGTGCTCTCTGGTTTTTGGGACATCCCATTCTTTAACATACCATTAGCCTCTGCATTTACTGTAAGCTGCACATTTATTTAAAGAAATTTGGCCTGTATGAGCCTGCTAACACACTGCTGCTGTGTGCATATATACTGATCTCAAGTCTGCTTGGGGCATCCCATTCTGTAACATACCATTAGCCTCTGCATTAACTGTAAGCTGCACAGTTATTTAAAGAAATTTGGCCTGTATGAGCCTGCTAACACACTGCTGCTGTGTGCATATATACTGATCTCAAGTCTGCTTGGGGCATCCCATTCTGTAACATACCATTAGCCTCTGCATTAACTGTAAGCTGCACAGTTATTTAAAGAAATTTGGCCTGTGTGAGCCTGCTAACACACTGCTGCTGTGTGCATATATACTGATCTCAAGTCTGCTTGGGGCATCCCATTCTGTAACATACCATTAGCCTCTGCATTTACTGTAAGCTGCACATTTATTTAAAGAAATTTGGCCTGTATGAGCCTGCTAACACACTGCTGCTGTGTGCATATATACTGATCCCAAGTCTGCTTGGGGCTTCCCATTCTGTAACATAACATAACCTACCTACCATACTAAGCAGCTCTCTTATTTAAACTAAGCAGGCCTCTTGGAGGCTGAGTGTCCACTTTTGGGTGTGCATTTATATTCGGTTTCATATACAGTGGGGTATCCCAATTTGTAAGATAACCTACCCCAACCATGTAAACTAAAGGTTACGTCCTTCCAGAAGGAAAACTTATACCGAACACTATTTTTGTTAGGGGCATTGACCTTTGGATTGATCGGCATGAAATTAATTTTTTTTTTTCAAAGTATGGCGCTGTGAAGAAGGTCAAAAAGATGTCTCATACTTGGATTATTGTTACTTTTTGTTCAGCTTGAAATATAACAGGCCACACGGGCATCCCAAGGCACATGCTATTTTAAACCTATCTGTTATACAACATAAGCGTTGATCAGGCTACTTCAGTTTGCACTTGTTTTTGACTGATTTTAATAAACCAGGCCGCAGGGCACCCCAAAGCTGCACCTTGCACCCTATCTGGTATACAACATAAGCGTTGATCAGCATCAGCTTCATTAAGCTACTTCAGTTTGCACTTCCTTTTTGACTGCTTTCATTTAACCAGGCCGCAGGGCACCCCAAAGCTGCACCTTGCACCCTACCTGTTTATACTAAATAAGCATCTACAGCCTCAGCTTTATTAAGTTATTGCATTTTGAATTGGTTTTGGTCTGCTTTAAATACACCAGGCCGCAGGGCATCCCAAACCTGCATGTTGCACCCCATCTGTTATACTAAATAAGCGTTGATCAGCATCAGCTTTATTAAGCTATTGCATTTTGCATTGGTTTTTGTACTGCTGCCAAAACACTAGCCCATATGGGCATCCCAAACCAGCACATGTCACCCTATCTGTTATACTAAATAAGCTTCTACAGGCCCTTTTTTTATTTATTTATTTTTATTTATATAGAGCTGCAATGGCTTATATTGTGAGGTTAATTTGCCATTTTGCAGCATAATATAGAGCAGCCCCTGTGTAAATCTGAGGGGCAATAGCTTATATAGTGAGGTAAATTTGCCATTTTGCTTCGTTATATAGAGCAGCCCAGTTGCCATCTAAATCAACTACTGTCCGGCCAGTACAGCTTTTCCAGGGCAAACTCTGCTAGTTGCGGGCACAAGTCAAGTTTGGCTTCCCAGCAAATCCAGTGGATCTTGAAGGTGTGTTGGCATGGTCATGTCAAGGTATGACATGACCTGCTGTTTGAGGTCCAGCTCCAGGTCTTCCTGCTTCTCATGAGTAGACTCACTATGCGGGTGTAGAAAGCTACTCACTAGCGACTGAAGACTGAGGTTGCTGCTGATGGAGCTGCTGCTGCTCCTTCCACCCCCCCAGCAGCCATGGCAGTGGAAGGTGATCGCAAAGTTCCCCTAGAGTCAGACCTGCGGGAGTATGGGCCATGGCGCAAATAGACATCGCCCAACTGACTACGTGGGATGTCTCTGTAGTAGGTCAGTTTTTCCTCCCTCTCAGTGGGCGTAAAAAATGCCCCCATTTTGTGCCGGAAGCGAGGGTCCAATAAGTTGGAGAGCCAGAAGTCTTCCCGCTGAATAAAGGGAGACAATTCTGCGCTCACTAGTACGCATGCATGTGAGCATGCATCGTGCCATTTGTGCAAGTGACTCGGAGGGACTACCTGTCTCCATCTCCACTGTAAACTGCCATGGTGTGTCTGGGTCCTCTGTCTCGCCTTACTCACAACCCTCTAGCTCCTGTGGCTGCACCTCCTCTCCTGTCAGATGACTAGATAAAATGGTCATTTTGTGAAACCTAAACTGTGGTTTGCTGTGCCCCACCCCCTCCTCCTCCTCCACTTCAGCCCCCACAGGCTTCATGTGGCTGTGAAATGTATGTGCCATGTCTCCAGTGCCCTGACCAGCCATGCTTTCCAACATGTGTTGTAGTACATGAAGCAGTGGAATCTCATCGTTCATCTCATAGTCCTGGCAACTGACTAATAATGTAGCTTCCTCAAAGGGCCTAAACAAACGGTCGGTGTCACGTATGAGCTGCCAATGGTTTACATTGAATTTACACAGGGGTGTCCCCCTATCCGTTTGGATCATCCAGAAATCCGTGATGGCTTTTCTCTGTTCCTATAGTGCAGTGGTCCTCAACCCTGTCCTCAAGGCCCACCAACATGTCATGTTTTTTGGATCTCCAAATAGCCAGCTCTATTGCTCTGCAGCTGCACTAATTACTCCACCTGAGCATCTTTGTGGAGATCTGCAAAGCCTGGCCTGTTGGTGGGCCTTGAGGACAGGGTTGGGGACCACTGCTATAGTGGATCCTGCATATGGAGGGTGGAATTCCAACGGGTGGAAACATCGCAAATCAGACTATGGTGGGGTACACCTTTGTGACGCTGAGGCTCAATAAGGTTGTGCTTGGTGGTGTAGGAGTGCCAGAAGTGCATGCTAACTTTCTTTCCTGTTGTTCGGATGTCTTTCAGATGGGGGCAAGACTTCAAAACTAGACTGAACACGTGTGCCATGTCAGGACGCATGACTCTGGCTTCCTTGTCGCAGCGCAAACAAGATGTTCTTCCAAGTGTCAGTCACCATGGGTCCAAATTTGCAGTTTTCGTGGATTAAGCAATGCTTTCATGGATTGAGTTCTCATTTTTAGTAGTTCCTCCCATGTGTGACTCTGATGGTCAAGGAAAACCATGTGAAGAACAGCGTGAAACAACAATCACCAAGGGGGCCTAAAAGGATATATATTGTCCACCATGAGTCTATAGTTACAGCTCCAGGCGTAGACAACACTGTGCACTTTGGTACACACTGACAGGCTAAAGGACTGGCCCACCTTCTGTTCAACAACCATGCCATGTGACTCTCCACCTCGGCTCGGCACAAGCCATCAGTTCTCTGAAAGGTCCACCACTGGGTAATGCAGCAGGCTGGACTTATGGTGACGCTGTCTGAGAGGAGAAATCCCTCAGACATCAAGATTAAAAATTCCAAGAATTTTTGAGGGCTAATTATTCAGAGGCAAATGATAGCTAGTTGTTTCTGATTTAATTGCAAGGTGGAAACACACCCTCAAACAAAACTTCACTTTCGCAATACTATTGCATTTGTCTATTCATAATTTTATGTATATACACTAACTAACCTACTTTTTCTCCACAGGATGCTGCATGGAACACTGCCACATCGCTGAGTAGCTGATTTTTCCTACCAACAGTCCGCAATAATTCGCTGCTGCTGCCGCCGCCACCGCCGCAGACTCCAGGGACCCTCTTCCACTACCTCGGCTTGCAACACCTCCTCCCACGACACTCTCCTCATCACTAGTTGCCGGATAGTGGAAGAAGAGGCGAGTGTCTCCTCCACTTCTTGGCTGGGCAGTAGCTGCTGAATTTTATGATTATCAGATCTTGGATATCAGATCAATGGATAGTGGAGCTGAACCCAAAGCATAACAGGCAGACAGTTGACTGGGGGTGTCAGATGCCACTTGTGATGCAGTGGACTGCTTTTGCAGCACTTCCAGACAAAGTTGCTTCATTGGCTGACACAATGACTGGTAAAGCTGTGGAACATATGGTTGAAAAGCAAGAATAACCATTTGTTTTTATATGAAAAAGACCCTGGTTTATACAGACTTTTTTTTTCCAGAGACTGCCCTGCGTGGAAATGAATGGCGCATGGATCAGCCAAGCTTTCCTCCCAACAATGCCTGATGTATTCCAGTAGATTGATGACGGGGCCAGACCAAGAAAGATGGATCGTGCAAAACAGATTTAAGGCGCTGCTCTCAAGTTACAGACATTCCTCCGCATCGGACCACAAGTAAGTATTGATAAAAAATCCTTTACGTTACTCTTACTTTTTATTAATATTCTTCGGATAAGACGGATCAGACATGATTCCAGATTAAAAATTCCAAGAATTTTTGAGGGCTAATTAGTCAGAGGCAATGACACCTTCTTGTTTCTGATTTAATTAAAAGGTGGAAACACACCCTCAAACAAAACTTCACTTTGGCAAACTTTTGCATTTGTTTATTCATAATTTTATGTAGATATTACTAACTAAGCTACTTTTTCTCCACATGACTCTCCACAGGGTGTGATTCATCCAATTTTTGGGCTCCTGAGGCCAACCCCAGGGTCTGTTTAAAGTAATGTTTGGGCTCCTGCTGCTGCTGCTGCCAACTTCTGCCAACTCCAGGGTGTGATTCATCCAATTTTTGGGCTCCTGAAGCCAACTCCAGTGTATATTTGGGCTCCTGCTGCTGCTACTGTCAACTCCTGCCAACTCCAGGGTGTGATTCATCCAATTTTTGGGCTCCTGAGGCCAACTCCAGTGTATATTTGGGCTCCTGCTGCTGCTACTGTCAACTCCTGCCAACTCCAGGGTGTGATTCATCCAATTTTTGGGCTCCTGAAGCCAACTCCAGTGTATATTTGGGCTCCTGCTGCTGCTACTGTCAACTCCTGCCAACTCCAGGGTGTGATTCATCCAATTTTTGGGCTCCTGAAGCCAACTCCAGTGTATATTTGGGCTCCTGCTGCTGCTACTGTCAACTCCTGCCAACTCCAGGGTGTGATTCATCCAATTTTTGGGCTCCTGAGGCCAACTCCAGTGTATATTTGGGCTCCTGCTGCTGCTACTGTCAACTCCTGCCAACTCCAGGGTGTGATTCATCCAATTTTTGGGCTCCTGAGGCCAACTCCAGTGTATATTTGGGCTCCTGCTGCTGCTACTGTCAACTTCTGCCAACTCCAGGGTGTGATTCATCCAATTTTTGGGCTCCTGAAGCCAACTCCAGTGTATATTTGGGCTCCTGCTGCTGCTGCTGCCAACTCCTGCCAACTCCAGGGTGTGATTCATCCAATTTTTGGGCTCCTGAGGCCAACTCCAGTGTATATTTGGGCTCCTGCTGCTGCTACTGCCAACTCCTGCCAACTCCAGGGTGTGATTCATCCAATTTTTGGGCTCCTGAGGCCAACTCCAGTGTATATTTGGGCTCCTGCTGCTGCTACTGTCAACTCCTGCCAACTCCAGGGTGTGATTCATCCAATTTTTGGGCTCCTGAGGCCAACTCCAGTGTATATTTGGGCTCCTGCTGCTGCTACTGTCAACTCCTGCCAACTCCAGGGTGTGATTCATCCAATTTTTGGGCTCCTGAGGCCAACTCCAGTGTATATTTGGGCTCCTGCTGCTGCTACTGTCAACTCCTGCCAACTCCAGGGTGTGATTCATCCAATTTTTGGGCTCCTGAGGCCAACTCCAGTGTATATTTGGGCTCCTGCTGCTGCTACTGTCAACTCCTGCCAACTCCAGGGTGTGATTCATCCAATTTTTGGGCTCCTGAAGCCAACTCCAGTGTATATTTGGGCTCCTGCTGCTGCTGCTGTCAACTCCTGCCAACTCCAGGGTGTGATTCATCCAATTTTTGGGCTCCTGAAGCCAACTCCAGTGTATATTTGGGCTCCTGCTGCTGCTGCTGCCAACTCCTGCCAACTCCAGGGTGTGATTCATCCAATTTTTGGGCTCCTGAAGCCAACTCCAGTGTATATTTGGGCTCCTGCTGCTGCTGCTGCCAACTCCTGCCAACTCCAGGGTGTGATTCATCCAATTTTTGGGCTCCTGAGGCCAACTCCAGTGTATATTTGGGCTCCTTCTGCCCCTCATAGTGATGCCACTTCAACTCTCTGCAATTGTGCCGCTCTGCGATTCTATTAGCGATGCCTCTGATCTGCATGTGATATTTCTTCAAAGTATTATTTAACTAACCCAGCACGCATCCTGTGCGTGTTACAGCAAGGCTGAATGGTTTACAACCCTATTGAGGCTGTAGGAGGCTCAGAAATAGCCGTTTTTAATAGCGATTCGTCGCGAATTTATTCGGGTCGAAACGATTTTTGTCGGAAAATTCGGCGAATCAGTCGAATCGAATTTTTCAAAAGTTCGCTCATCTCTAGCGGTGACCGTCATTACCGTTCGCTCACCAGTCGCTACCTGGCGCTATCCCTTGTTAAATAAGGGCCTGAGCATTATTGGAAAGCCAGGGATGTGGCCGCGGCCTGTCATTGCAGGGTTGGAGTCCCAGGAATGATCAGCACTACTGAAGATGATGGCGCTATATAAATAAACAATAATAATAATTTGTGGGTGATCATGCATGGGGGGGGGGTCACACAGTGGGGCAGCCAAGCTGCTGGCCATAGAGTCTAAGATACTACAGGGCCAGCAGCTTGACTGCCCAACTGTGTGACCCCCCCACACCCCCCACCATGGGTTTTAATCTGCTTTAAGGAACTGATGTTTAAAAACACAGATTAAGCAAACAGTCTTTTATTAGGTGTCTTTTAACGTGAGCATAAACTGTGATCCTACAACTTTATGAGGAAAAGCCTTTTTGTAGCCAAATGACTCATTCACCAGCTTGCCAAACTGTCACAGAAGGTCCCTCATTTGGATGCAAGGCTGACATCACATGGAAAACAAAGTTTATAAAACGGTTTTATTTCTACATGCAAGGCAGAAAGCTCATTTCTAACTAGATTAATATAAGGAAGTAAAGTAAAATGCTTAAAACCAGACATCCATAAATGAAAGTATGTCCCTGCTGGGCAGCCTTCCACTCAGCAAGAAAAAAAAAACACTGCAGTTTTCCACCTCACCACCCCTCCCCCTGCTACAATGCCAGATCTTTCATTCCTGCCAATAAAGGGTAATGGCTGCAGCAGATTCTGGTCCCCCATGACAGAAGACAAGGACTTAAGCAAGGGGGCAGTGAGGGAGCAGCAGACAGTATGCAGCTTTAAATGGAAGTCTGTTCAAACAGGCAGGGTTTGAGGATGCTTTCATTATAGTACTACTTTGGACCGATTGTGTGGCTCTCCTGAAGAACTGGTGACCAGGACCCCACTGGCAGAAGTGTAAATAAACTGTTAGATATGGGTTAGATTAGCAAACATTACCCGACCCAATGCAAATATCCTGGAATGTGCTACAGGCAACAACACAACTGAAGAATTTAGCTTTAATGTATTACAGCTAACAATGCTTTTCCTCCATAATCTGCAGTTTTTGTCATTGCTGTTTTTGTCCACACCAAGCAGTGACCTACAGCTGCGGCATCTCACACCTCCAACTATTCTCCACCCCCATGTCAGTATTTCTGTCTGGTCAAACCCCTAATGTAAGACTCAAATCAGCTATATCATGTCTGGGACATGACATAAACATTGGCGGACTGGGGCCAAAAATCAACCCTGGATTTTACCAGCCCCTAGATGGCCTGAGACATCCCTGCTGCCCCCCCCCCCAACCATGATGCCGAGGATATAGTATTGGGGGCTGGGGTTACTTGGCTTGTGGGTACATCCCCTGCCTATAAGACTCGCCATTTAGCAGGTCCAAGTTAGTTGATAACGTCCAATTTCCGCTGCTATCTTCACCTTTAGACAAGCCCGTTTGGCGGGACGCAAGCAGGCCTCACCGGACACGACTGCCCCCAGGTCCTGCAATCTGACTATATCGACTGACAGCTGGACCTGCAGGTGGGTGAGGCACGCGCACACAAGCCAGGACACTGGGGGGGGGGGGGGGGGGTGATATATGTATAAACCCCCATACAGACAGTGCACAAGGAGGAACGGAAGCTGCTGCATGGCAAGAGTTCTAGCCCCACCTGTCATTATAACACAACACATAACAAGCCAGTCTAAGCAGCCTTCCTTGTATCCATTCCTCCCAACTGTCCCTGATTTTTGATTCCATCGCCCCTGTCCCCCTGTTGTTCTCATTTGTCCTTCTTTGAGGTGTAACATGCAGATCTGCATCAATAAATGATTCATTAACATATTCATACTTCCCATTCCTTAATAAGGGGAAGTAGCTTCATTTAAAGAAGTTCAAAACCCACATTTTTAACTAGCATTCCCTGAATTGCCCCCCCCCCATGAGGAGTATTTTTTACCAACTGTCACTGCTCATGCTTCACTCTAATTCCAGATTATGGCGCTTGTTTTAGCTGTAAAGCTCCGCCTCCTCCATTCATTGCCACTGTTGTGTGTGGCAATGATGTCATTGCCACTCCTATACAATACAATACAATGACTGATTACCTGCCACAAAATCAGTGTTCCAGGACATTTCGAAAAGCAAAAATATCTATTTCTAGTTCTACACCTTAAGAATGGAGCATTGGCCAAATGTATTTCACAAGCTCAGCGGGTTTTAGACCGCTTTAACAAATGTCCCTCTTTCCCACCCTGGAAAGTTAAACCGGACCTTCAGCATCACTTACTAAAAACCCCAAATCCTTAAAAATGATTTCCCAGCATCTAAAATTAATATATTTTAAGTTTTTAGTCACTTACTTATTATTCTTTCCCCCGCTGGGCTTCAGCTCTCTTCAGGACTCTAGGATACGGGTGCCGCCATCTTGCCTCAGAAGCATCACATACTGAGGAGAGGGGGCAAAAGTACAGGGGATAGGTTATAGCTGTGCTCTGCACAGACAGAGCAGGCAGCCTGAGACTCCACGGGCCGCCATCTTGGATGTTAAAAGGTAAAAAAAATGTGATAGGTGCAGGTAGGATGATTTTTAATGTGAGCTATCTGTATGTACAGGGTGTGGGAAACATACAAAATAGGCTCTTATTCAGGGTGAAGATCTGCTTTAAAAGGTATGTTGTATCTATCCTCCTGTATTACGTCTGTAAGGTTATGAAGTAAAGCTCGTATTTCTGCAGTCAGAGCGAGATCTGCTGGCCACAATGACACCCATCTAACTAAAAGCAATCTAGCTAATTGTTATTAGTCAGGACCCCCCCCCCCCCCCCCCATAATATTCTGTGTTTGTATGGCCGGCATAAAAGGCGTGAGTAACAGCCGGTGAATCGCTATCATGCAGATCAATGGAAGTGGCATTATTCACACTACAGCTGCACAGACTATTTGTGTGGATTGTTCCTGCTCAGCAGAATAACAGGAAGTAAGACGTGACCGAGCTTTGTAACAAGCCTTTCCCGCAGAGATCTAGGAGAAAAGGTCTATAACCGGAAACTAATACTGCTGTCTGGCTCTGCAGCCAAAAGGAAGACTGACATG
Organism: Gastrophryne carolinensis; assembly: GCA_027917425.1. Taxonomy (NCBI): domain Eukaryota; kingdom Metazoa; phylum Chordata; class Amphibia; order Anura; family Microhylidae; genus Gastrophryne; species Gastrophryne carolinensis. Next base: position 224,751,605 of record CM051234.1, read on the forward strand.
ATGCCCATAGACCTGTGTTATGAGCAAAGGAAACTGCCTGTTGTGTTAATCACTAGCAACATAAAACGTATGCTGAAGGCCAGGAATGTACTGTCATTATAAAGTATCAAAATAGGTGTCATATGTGTCATGTAGTGTTGTTACCTTATTTGCCCTGGATTGGGCTAGAGTGATCCTTTAAAGAGGACCTAAAAAGATCTGATTACAGCCCCACCCCAAGGCACTCTTGGGTGACCCCTTAATTAAAGGAAGCGCTTAAATCCTTACACTTTTCATTCCATTGTGCATTTGACAAATACCACTGATCATGTGAGACACACAGTTGACAGCATGAGACAAGTGATTAATCATGCCTAAATTTAGACTTTCTTTTAGCATTTTACCATAGGGTCATGCCAATTGGGATGACCCAAAGTGGAAGATGCTAGCTGACATTAAGCCATCTTTGACTGGAGGCCTGCTTTAAATTTAGGTGATTGGGATCACCCCTCAATTAAAAGAATCCCTAAAATACTCACCTTTTCGTTCCATTGTGCATTTGACAGGCAAATCCTATTGGCCACCACTGGACATGTGGGATAAACAGGTGGCAGAGGAATATGAGACCAGTGAGCAATCATGCTTAATTTTAGGATTTCTTTTAGTATTTTACACATATGGTCATGCCTAATAGGACGCCCCATAGTGGGGGCTGTAAGCGTACATTAGGCCATTGACTGGAGGTTTGCTTTAAATTTAGCTAAAGGCTGTAAGATTGGTTGACAGCTATTAACTAACTTGTGTAACCTTGACACCAGCCCCTAAATTGATCACAACTGTGGTGAACAAAAAAGCACATTAGAATGTACAACATGTTGAACCTTTAAAAGGGTACAACAACAGAAGACCTACCTTGCGTTAGTAAGGTGTATTCAACATTTGTTATAGTAGACCCACAGCCTCTGAGGGAAGATTGTCCTCGGAAAGGAATAGGTCTACTATGAGTCCAAAGAACAATATCTACCTTACCTCCTGGCAAATGTCCATCTGAAAGGGGTCAGGAAACTGTAATATACAATATAGTGGATTGCACCTACTCCAATAGACACCTAACAGATTTTAGGTCCACTTTAAACTGCACTTAATTCCTACTTATCATAGAAAGCTACCACGTGGGCTCCAGGCCACACCTCTTCCTCTGGTCACAAGGGAGGAAGTCCTTTTGCTGATTGGAGAGAGGAACACAGGCTGGCCATGAAGCTTGCTGTCAGCTAACAAGATCCATAAAAGTTATATTAGTACATATATATATATATATATATATATATATATATATAGGTTTTATTCTTGGCCACAGTTGACTTTTATTAATTATGGCTCGATTAATATATCAGTGATCAAACAAAAAAATGCTCAGGTTCTGAAGAAGTTAATAACAGCATAATTCATGCTGCCCCCAACCCAGAGGCGTAGCTAGGCTTTCTGGCAACCAGGGCAAAGATTTTAAATGGTGCCCCCCACCTGTGCTTAGGCCCCTGTGACCTTATGCACTTGGGGAACATGCCCCTGCCCCTACCCCCCGCACATACACAAACTGAGAATGCTGGTTTTCTTACCTGGTCCTCATTTGCCCAGCAAATTCGTGCCCTACAATTGGTTGCCTTCCTTCATGCCATCGGGGTTGCCTGGGATGGCTGGACACCTAAAAGTGGACACCGTATCACGTGACCCCTGGCGGGGCATGATTTTGCTTTGGCAAGGAGGATCAGGTAAGAAAACTGGTGCCATATATGTCATGTAGTGTTGTTACCGTATCTGCCCTGTAGGAACTCCATGGATTGGGCTAGAGTCAAAAGATCTGATTACAGATACCCCTCCCATGCTTCAGCCAACCCTTGTTTTGTCTAAAATGGGTGTTGGTCCTCTTTTACATGTAAACTGCGTTTTGAAATACAATAGCGTTCTTATCCTGCAATATTGCTAAAGTTAAACTTTAGTCCTTAACAAAGTCTGATTAGACAAGTTCCCAAGCACTAAGTTAAGTAGTGAGTTTCATGCCAAAATCCTGCAGCAATTTAAGCAAGAACATATGCTCAGTGATGATCAGTCAGAGAAACATAAAGCTTAATAAGATGTCCTATTCCCCTGTCACATGCAAGACAATCTGTCATGAAAGTGCCTTCTGCAGAATAATGACAACCCCCTTCTCTTCAGTTCCTAGCAGCCATTTTCTTTTCTGATCACATAGTCATCTCTCACCGAGCTCTGGCAAAGCTTTGCTATTTCATCTCCTGAATTGTGTATTTTATCCTGTAATAAAAATCTCACCTGGTATCTTTATCGGCGACCTTCCAGAGGAATTAACACTATGGCCTTGGTTCCGTAAAAGCAATTCAAAGTTCACTGGATGGCCTGCATGTAATATATTGTAAGAGACTCTGTAACTTACTTATACTTTGTGATGTGCACTTTTAACACCTACATGTGTACTTAAAGGAGCACTATCATGAAACGGTATAATATTAAAAATCTATATAAACATGTCAGCTAATGAGAGGTGGGGTCACATATACACCCAAACTCCCATCAAGCTTATGGTTATTTTCTCATGGTAGGAATAAAATACATGGGTGAAAGGTTTAGTGTATCGGAGTGACAGTCTACTGGATCCCCAAGTTTTAAATGATAACATAATATAGTGTAATTGTAATAGGGGTTCTGGATATATATCATCCCTAAAAAAACTCCATATGTCTATTGTACACCAATAGAATACTCCATCTATCCCCACACAACAATGCAAATTCATTTAGACCCTTTTAGTAAAAACCAACTACTATTTTACTAAATATTAAAAACATAATTTATTTATTATCCAATATTAAAAATACTTCACAAAAATCATGATCCCATTTTCATAATGTAGCTTGCAAACAATATTTTTTATCCACTTAATGTACGCGTTTCGATATATAATTTTTCTTGGTCTTGGACAAGTGGACAGTTTTTAGATCTCCTTTAATGTAATCACACAATTATGGACACTTTGTGTCCTGGTAATTCATGATGCACATTTGGAAGAAATACACATGCCCATCTGGATATTTTAGTCAACTGCCTGGTTAAAACCAACTCTCCAGAAGGGATGTCCCTGTCATCCGTCTCTCCTGTTGGCTCGGGTGCCCCCTAAATGTGTTCAATGGGGGGCTGGTGGCCTTAGTAACCCCCAAAGAAAATGCATGCACGTCTGGGAAGTATTTGTAATATTGAATAATAAATAACTTATGTTTTTTATATTTAGTAAAACAGTAGTTGGTTTTCACTAAAAAGGTTTGCATGAATTGTTGTGTGGGGGATAGATGGAGTATTCTATTGGTGTACAAGAGACATATAGTGTCTTTTTATCAGGGTGACAGAGCCTGTCACCCCTAATGTCCTTTTCCTTTCATAGAAATAAAAAAACACAAGCCTGGTTGGATATTTTGTGATGCGGGGTGTATAAGTGACCTCTTCTCTCGCCATCAAGCATATTTGGATTTTTATCAATTTTGCGATAGTGCTCCTTTAACTGAATCAGAGTTGATTGTCATCTGAAAGCTCAGTATAAAGTTACTATCTCAACAATTTGCTCCTTACTGGGCCTATCCTACAGCCTCATAGCCTCCTGTAGTTCAGGAAATAATCTGTTGCAGTATTTGTCAACACTTATGTCAAATTCTTCACTGCCTTATTGTCAAGTTAGACAACAGGAACTGCTAACTTAGGGTTAAATGATGCACAGAATACACTCTCAAAGTCAAGATTAAAGTAAACTTTATGAAGGATTGCCTCTGTAGCAAACAACATAATAAAAAGTAATTTCCAATTGCCAGAAATACCTGGAGGGCATTTATCTTGTTTCTGGTGTGCCTCCTCTTGCAGGACAACAAACTAGAAACATTAAAATTCCTAGTGTCACCAACATTTTTTTAGATTTATTGACTGCATTCATTAGGATATAATATTAGCCTCGATTCATAGACACATTCGTCTGGACTTCCGTAGCTGTCTATGTTTTTGTGTGTGTTTGTCATTTTTTTAGTTTTTTTCGTTGCATTTTTCATTCGTACGTTCGTTTGAGCTCATGCGTATATGCGCTTTTCAATGAACGAAAGTAAATCGGATCCTTTGCGTTAGTCCGGATCATTTTCCCATCTAAATCTGATATTTTGCGTTCATTCAGATAACTTACGTTATTGGTATGGGCTTGCGTCTCATTCAAAGAGCTGATTGCCGAGGGACCACCACCCTATAAAACCGTTTCATTTGCGATCCCCTTACGGGACCATTTTGACCTCGGATACCTTGCTTTCAACATGTTTTGTGCCTTTGTGGAGGAACATCACCAGCTAATGGGCATTGAATGTATCAGCAGGGCCGAGGCCAGATTGCACCGGCGACGCATGCATATCGATCGCATGCATGATGTTGAGCTGTTCGAGCTGACCAGACTTAAATTGCGCTTCCCTTCATAAGTTGTATAGTGAGCTGCGGCCATGGTTAGTCCGCACCACAAGGAAGGGGCAAGCAATTTTAGGTATGATCAAGATGCTTGGCTGCCTGCAATTTTTGGCGAACAGCTCGTTCCAGAGGCTGGGTGCCCTCTCCGTGGGGATCTCCCAGCCTACACTGAGCCGTGCGCTATCCAAGTTTTTGGAAGGCATGGCTACCATTAGTCAGAAATATATATTTTTTTCCTGACGACATGGTAGCCTGGAACGCGCTTAAGCTGGCATTTTATAATATCGCCGACATGCCCAACGTCATGGGTTGTGATTGATTGCACCCACGTTGCATTGGTCCCTCCTGCAGCCGACGAGTACATCTATAGGTAAGTTCAATCGGTCATTTTGTTATATAGTTTAGAAAAATTGTATTTTAACTATTTATTAATCTCTCCTTGTAAATTGTCCCTGTGAAACAGCTTACACTGTATATCTATTAATCCCTCTTTGTAAATTGTCCCCGTGAAACAGCTTACAATGTAGATCTATTAATCCCTCCTTGTAAATTGTCCCTGTGAAACAGCTTACAATGTAGATCTAATAATCCCTCCTTGTAAATTGTCCCTGTGAAACAGCTTACAATGTATATCTATTAATCCCTCCTTGGAAAATGTCCCTGTGAAACAGCTTACACTGTATATCTATTAATCCCTCCTTGTAAATTGTCCCTGTGAATCATCTTACAATGTATATCTATTAATCCTTCCTTGTAAATTGTCCCTGTGAAACAGCTTACAATGTATATCTATTAATCCCTCCTTGTAAATTGTCCCTGTGAAACAGCTTACACTGTATATCTATTAATCCCTCCTTGTAAATTGTCCCTGTGATACATTTGACCGTCTTTAGCTTCATCAATGTTTTTCATGCCAGCCAAAGCCAAACATTTTCATGTGGACCTTTATTATTCATTTTAAAATTAATCTTTAGTTGATCCAACATACATATCCTTTTTTGGGCCAAAACATACTTAGGTACTTAGTGTTATTTGTATTGCCCAACATGTCTTTTGGAGGGTGTTAGGAGTTAGTGTTTGAGTAGTTTACCTTGCCTTGCTAATTTTTTTAACTTTGCTTTTTTCCCAGGAACTGCAAAATGGGCCACTCCCTGAATGTCCAAGCAGTGGTGGCCCCGGACATGAGGTTCCTTAGTGTCCTGGCTGGGTTTCCAGGCTCATCCCATGACGCGTACATCTTGCGACGATCTGGATTGTACCTTCGGTTTGAGTCTGGAGAATTCTCAGGTGGATGGCTCCTTGGTAAGTTGACGCAAATAACGTCATTCACTTTTCAATGTATGCCTATGAATATAGTTTATGACCCATGTCTGAAGCTATGGCTGTTTTTACCCCTTGATGACATGTTAAACCGGACCTTAACCATGATCTTTAGCAAAGCACAAACCCTTAAAAACTGATTTCCCAGCATTTCAAAATAATATATTTCTACTTTCTAGTAAATTACTTATTATTCTTCCCCACACTCGGCTGCAATTCTGTTCTTGACTTTATGATAGGGTCTGCGCCATCTTTACTCAGATTCCTGACACTTACTGAGGAGAGGAGAGCGGGATAAAGTGCAGGGGCGGGTTAGAGCTGTGTTTGGCTCAGACAAAGCAGATCTGGGGTCCTGAAAAGGTAAGACATCCCAGAATGCTGAGCAGCTCCGTCCTAAGCCAATTCCTGTTTGCAGGCTGCCTGATTTGCCCTCATCCGCCATCTTTGATGTTTAAAGGCTCAGAACATGCAGTAGATGGTGTTAGGCTGTTTTTTTAGTTGAGCAATCTGTATGTACAGGGGGTGGCTACAATTTAAGATAGGCTCTTAGTCAGAGTGAACTACCGCTTGTCACAAAATTTATTTTTTGAATGTGTAATATATAAGTGTTTTCTTATTCTTTCAGGTGATTCCGGCTATCCGCTACTTCCCTGGCTGATGACGCCCGTCCTTCGGGCCACAGAACGCGGCCCAGGACGACTACAATCGGGCGCACCGCAAAACCCGGGCAGTTGTGGAGAGGGCCTTTGGCCTCTTAAAAACTTGCTTCAGGTCTTTGGACCATACCGGGGGGCACTCCAGTATTACCCCAACAAGGTAATCGATATAATACTGGCCTGCTGTGTCCTCCACAATTTTGCCATAATGCAGCGTGTCCCCCGGTATGTGGATCTGCCCCTCTCCCCACCCAGCCAGGACCCAGAAGATAACTACCTAGTGCCTCTGGCCAAGCTGTTCGGGCCAATTTGATTAACACACATTTTGAATTATTTGTTTTTCCTGTGTTTGTTTGTTGCATGTAATTATTTATTTTTACTATAATTTGGCTTTGTGAATGCTTTAGTATTGTTTTTTGTATCAAATACTAATGATTTAATTACTAAAATTCACATATGATCTGAGCCTCATGCATATTTTTTGGGACATGTTTGTTTAGAAAAAACTTCAGTAATCTCAAAAAACCCAAACATTAATGCATCAACTTAGTCAACAACAGCTAAAGTCACATTCACTATTTTTTCTTTAAATATTAAAAATTGGAGTTGAAGGGCACTTGCAGACTTCATGTACATACATAGGACACCATAAATATACATTGGTGCAGAATCATGGCACCTAGCAATTGGCCACATCCAGGAGTTTTTAAGTAATGCACTCCAGGCCGAAGTTTCAATAACAAATAAAATAAACAGACATAGGGAGCAACCATTTGCATGTCAATCTTTGGCCAGTAATACATAGGGCCACATACACACCCTCTCCTGCTTGGCTTGGATGAGCCAGACACAATTTCATTAGGCCCAAGCCTGCAGCATGGCAGCTTGAGCGGCAGCTTCAGTGAGGCTTTAGCTCAGGCATTGGCTAGTGGGGTATCTCAGCACTCTAATGAGCTATATGGGCGTAAATCAAAATCATACAAGCACAGCCATAAAAAAGGCAATCTTGGTAGCGCTCACCAGACAGGTCAATACATTGTGGATGTAGAGGAAAGATGTGCAAGTACAGGGCAAATAGCTGTTAAAATGGGTGTTGCCCATAAAACCCTGGTGGTGGGACTTGGAGGTGGCCCATCACTTGGGCATGTGTGGCATTCATAATCTGCCACTGTTCCAACATGAGTCTATTGCTATTTCTAACTTCCTCGAGCATGGCTGTGAAATTATTAGTTAAGGTGGCCATGTGGCTGTTGTCCGTCCTAAATTCTGTCAGCATGGTGGTGAATGTATTATTTAATGTATGTAATTGTGCACTAAGCTGCTCTGTGGTTCTTTAAGTCACCTGGCGAAATAAATGCCTCTCATGGTGCCACGCTGTTTCCAGGATCGGCACACGCCTCCCCTGGGAAACTGGTCGACGTTGCTGACTACGTCTACCAATTCCCCGGGTTTGAGCGCCTGCAGATGCTGGACCTCTAGGGCGAGCAAGAGTCGCAGATGTGCTTGGCAAATCCTCTGCAGCAGAGCTACCACTGGAGACTGTAGGCTCAGTCTCTGCATGCTGCCCACGATGGGCTGGCAACATGCGTCCAGCTTCACTCTGCTGCAGAGGATTTGGTGCAGTAGCATGTTGGGACAGTGGCAGATTAGGTTTCAGGGGGGTCAGTTCTGAAGGTCCCATCAAGCTGGCATCCTCCTCCATCTCCTGGATTTCCTCCATCAGTGTGTGGGTCTGTTGGGATAAGTGCCAAAAAAATGTTAAGTTTAAGTTTGGGCACTAAATATATTTGTTATGCAAATTAGTCATGTTCATTCACATGCATCAGCAGATTCATCAAAGTCCCCTAACCGTATATATCTGGTCCTGGCTCCTAGGCAGCACGGAAGTTGACGGCGTGGTCAGACTGGATGAGGCTTCCACACTTGCTGAGGCTTGATGCTGGGCTGTATTTTAAATAAAAAGGCACATAAACACCCAAAAATCCCTTGATGATCTGGATTACTACATATGCTTCAAAAAAACACGTGGCCAAGCAGGAATGCCAACTCCCACAACGGTCCAAGGTGACCTTCACTATGAATGTCATTATCTGTGTTATGTATGACTCACCCTGTACATACACATTGGTCACCTTAAAGTGGACCAACACCCAGGATTTTCCCTATCCTGGGTGCGCGCCCTGCTGGAGGGACGCGCGAGAGGTGGCCGTCCGCGCATGCGCCGTTGGAACGGGGAGAAGCTAAGGTTTGTGGGCGTCCGGGGGGGTTTCACACAGCGGGGCATCCCGATTTCGGATGCCCCGCGGGGAGGGAGCTGATCGGCCCGGGAATCTTATAGATTCCCGGGCCGATCAGCGGTGGGTGTTGGTCCACTTTAAATAATACAAACATGCATGTACTGCATGTTATGAGGCTTCACACATCAATAAAGGTCCATTAGGGAACAGCACTCAGCTTGCAAATAGCATTTTGCTTAAGAGTATGCTAGTGGGCATTCTTCCTATGTTGGCCTTTCCCTGACCCCTGATCAAGTATTTGAGACCAAAGCACAGCTAAAACACAAGTGGCCTAAAGACAAAGAAGGAAGTGTTGGATATGATTGAGTAGAATCACATAACAGGCAGTGCTTTGCTAATATAAAGACTTTAATAGTGACCATAAATACTGTCCAAGGTCGTGTATGGCCTGCCAAATTGGAAAATGAACATTCCGCAGACATTAAACACCCTGCTAAAACTGTAACCTCCTGTAACCTCCCCTACAAGCCACTCCCTAGGTGTTCATATATGCCTGTGAGCCTCATTTTACACGTTTACAACATTTCACATACACACTAACATTACTAACCTGCAGGAATGGTAGGGATGTCCATGTCCCGTCGCCCAGAGAGGCCCTCTAATGCCACGGGATGTATCAACGCCAGCACCATCTCCTCAGCTCGGGTAAATTGTAATTTTGTGGGGAAGCCTCTGCCAGTTTGTAAGCTGAAAAATGTAGGTTGCCAAATTTAGTAAATTGTGGACAATACAACAAGCAGACAAATGCACAACTCAAATATGTACCTGTAATTGCGCCGTTTATTTTCTTTCTTCCGTGCTGCATACTTCAGGTCAGAAATTTACCGCTGGATCTGCTCCACATCTTTAAGCTCCTCCCCCGCTGCACTGACCTGTCTGGTGAGCTCCTCCAAGATTTCATTTTTTCGCATTTTGCTTGTAGATTTGGATTTTTGCCCATATAGCTCGTCATAATGTAGGGTCAGCCCACTTGCCAATGCCAGAGTTTGGGCCTCACCAAACCTGCCACTCAACTGTCCTCGCCGCAATGTCCGCCCTATTGCTTGCTGTTCGGGCTCATCTCTGGATGTAGGCAATTCGGGGGACATTCTGGGCTGGCTCTGTTGTGTTGAAATGTTGGACAGGTGGCTTGATAAAGAATGGACTGGACTTGGAAATGGACTGGTGGTCCCTGCCTGGGTGGCCACTGAACTTGCAGGCGTGGATGTGGCATATGGATAGTTGCTTGCCAACTGTGCCGGTGGCAAATGTGGCCGACAAGAAGAGGGTGTGCTTGAGGGTGTGGTGCTTCTGACCTGTGCCTCTTTGTGCCCTTGCCACTTGTGGTTCCATGCCCTTGGGAGATACTTGCACGTGGCTCTGGAGATGCTGAGCTGGCTGTGCTTGGCCTTCTGGGCCTGTGGCTCTTGCTCTTTCCATGGGCATGGGTGCGTTTCCCCCATGGCTCTGGAGATGCTGAGCTAGCTGGGCTGGGGCTTCTGGGTCTGTGGCTTTTACTGGCCTTGCCAGTGGAGCGTTCTTTCAGAACGGATGTGGTAGGCCGGGGAGGAGGGGATGGTGTTTTTTGGGGGCTGGGGCTTCTCACCCCCTTAGTGGCCTTTTTTGCGGGTGTACCTGCCTGCTTGGTTGTTGGCTTCTTCTTCGCCGCTCCCTCCTTGGCTTTGCTGGATGGTTTGGGTTTAGCGGACCTGGTGGGTAATATCGCCTTGGCTTGGCCACTGTCGCTGCGCGTTTCCCGCACCTTCGGCGTTGTTATTTCGGACCGAGTGGACCATGAAGAAGCCTCCTCAGGCCGCTGTGGCATTTTGCTGCTGGCCTCCTTGCCTGGTCTGGCCATACTGACTTGTTTTTTGGCTGGCATGTTGAAACTCTCAAAGAGAATGAGCTGTGTGTCCAGGACCCTTTAAATACTAATGCCTGGGTATGACGCTGGGGCATTACTTATCTGCTGCGGACAAGAAGAAGAAGAAGAAAGATGGCGCCCACGATCTTCACCAGCCAACAAGAATAGCTGATTATGCTTGTAAGTGTATTGTAAGGACTTTGATTTGCCATCTAAATGCATGCCTAGGCCTTAAGGAAGCGCTTAAGGAAGCGCAGGAAGAAACAGTTATCTTTAAAAGTATGTCTAAATCTGTGCCAAACAGAAGTGCGCACATGTGCAAACCAACTCACTAACATCTAGAAGGATAGTTTGAGGCTAGAAATGTGTCTGGGAATGTCATTTAGTCAACTGATCTAATTGTGACAGATAATTGTATGCAGTTTGATCTAACAACTATGTTTATTTTGTGTTTTTTTAGACGATGCTTCAGCGCAGGTACGCCTACCTGCCCTACTCTTTTGAGAAGAGGACCGTCGCCCTGGAGATCGTTTCCAGGATCCAGCACGAGACGGACACCACCTTCACACATACGCAGATCATGCAGCATTGGTCGGACCTGAAACGGCTCCACATGCCCCGGGTGCAGCGATTTTGCGGGCTCCATTTCCCAAGTAAGTACATAGCGATTGCATGCTAGATGTAACTAATACAGAAGGTAGGCCTTTATTTATAAATTCTTTTCTTTTCTAGTGCTGGAAATGGAGTACCGAATACGACGCACCCGGAGGCGCACAGGCCGACCAGTACTGCAAGAATCTGCAGCACAAACTGAAGGTGGTGGATCTCCAGGGCGACGGTCCTACCCCTCCTCTGTAGGGGCCTCCGACCAGCCCCTGGACCTTTCTACAGAGGAGGGGCGTCATGGCGTGGACAGAGCACTTAGCCTCTGGTATGTGACTCTTAATGTAACTGCACACACATACATGCTATTTAAACAAAAGCTGATTCCCTTAATCTCTTTTTCTAGATGAATCTGTAGCGGGTGAAGGATCTGTGGAAGAGTCTGCAGCAGATCATGCCCAGGAGGCACATGGAGAAGGTGGGTGATGTCACACACATTCAAATTGTCTTTTGCTTACTGTTGACTCAGACATTAGAAGTGACCCTATTTGACATGTCTCTACAGCCTCAACTTCCCAGCAGTGGCAGGTCCCAGAACCCAGGGTGGTCCCCGAAGCAGACGTCGGCCACCAACGAAGTAAGTTGTAATGTCATTCTCTTGAATATGTGGTAATTGACATGATAGCCAAGATACCTAAAGCCATAGTCAATGGCATTAGCATAATGACATATGCCCTCTTCCTTAGATTAATTACTTAGCATAATGACATATGCCCTCTTCCTTAGATTAATTACTTAGCATAATGACATATGCCCTCTTCCTTAGATTAATTACTTAGCATAATGACATATGCCCTCTTCCTTAGATTAATTACTTAGCATAATGACATATACCCTCTTCCTTAGATTAATTACTTAGCATAATTACATATGGCATCATGAGTTAGCTTGCCACCTAAAAAACATTCCATCCACAGCTGAGAAACATGTATTTGCCAACAAATAATGTTTGTTTCTTTTTTATACAGGGACCACACGTGCAATGAGTGCAAGGGTCCTTCAGTTGGTGGTCGACATGCAGGAGCTGCGTGACTCGTTGGGGACCAAAGATGAAGACTAATGTTCTGGGTCCTGCCATTGCTATGTATATAGTTTTTAATTGTTAAATTTTTAAAACTTTTAAACATTTTATATTTTATTACAAACAAAAAAAAAAGTTTATACATTTTTATAACCAAAAAGTTGAAAAAAAGCCATAAAAAAATGGCATTTTTGATTTAAAAATTTTCAAAATACATTAACACAAAACGAATGGGCCAATATTTAGAGATGAGTAAGTTTTAGGGGTGAGAAATGGAAGAAGAATATAAGCGCGAAGTGCTTTGGGTAAGTTTTAGGGGTGAGAAATGGAAGAAGAACATAAGCGCGGAGTGCTTTGGTTACGTTTTAGGGGTGAGAAATGGAAGAAGAACATGACCGCGAAGTGATTTGGGTAAGTTTTATGGGTGAGAAATGGAAGAAGAACATAAGCGCAAAGTGCTTTGGGTAAGTTTTAGGGGCGAGAAATGGAAGAAGAACATGACCGCGAAGTGCTTTGGGTAAGTTTTAGGGGTGAGAAATGGAAGAAGAATGAGAGCGCGAAGTGATTTAGCTAAGCATTGTAGCACAAGTGAGTGATCCAAATATGTAGGCGAGCACTTTAATGAGTTAAGTTTGTAGTGCACAGGCGTAAGATCGTAAGGATTTTCGTCTGGAGGATTATTTATTGTAAAAGGAAAACAGAATCTAACGGGAAACGTAAAGGATTTGTGGGAGGAGACGATGGAAAAAGGGCAAAAACAAAAGCAGACGTTGTAACATGAGTAAAAAAAACGGAAACCGAAAGCTGGAAAATTACATTCTCGTTGGCATATGAACGGACAAAGACTTTACAGAAGGCTTGCAATGCATGCATAGAATTACACACATACGAGAGCGGGAACATTTAAAAAAAAAATACAGATAGACACAAAAACGAAAGTCTTTTTTTGTCTCTCTGAATCCACCCTATTGTTCAGATAGCGTATCACCAGAAGTATAGACCTCACTACCTTGCAAAAAACAAGACCCTGTGCTGTCACGCTCCCAGGTTGCTTCAGCTGACATCAAAAATGAAATCCTGGCAGTGGCTTTGTTCTCTGGTTAGCTGTCCTGTACCCAGGACCCCCCCCCCCCCCCATCCCGCCTCCAGTACAGAAACAGTTCCTAGACTACACTGCAGGGCTCAGGAAGGCATACATAAAAATAATTCAGCAATGACAACCCATGGTTCACCAGCAAGATTAATGATAGCCATATAAAGGAAATCACTCGCAGTCGCTCATGGCACAATGGCAACATTCAGTAGACTCAGAAACTTCAAGACCGGAGAGATCAGGGCTGCCAAAAAGAATTGTGCCAAAAGTTTAGAGGGACACTTCTTAGCTGTCGACTCTAGGTTTGTATGGAAAGGCCTAAAAGGCGCAAACAACTGTCTTTCAAGAAGACCAAAAAGGCAGATTGCTGAGGACCTTATATTTTCGAATATTACTGCAGGTTTGGAAAGGTGTCTTCAAAAAGCAGTGAGCAACCCCGGAGCATTGCCTTGTTTGTCAATCTAATATTAGAGCACCCCTTTGATGCATGTTATCTCTATCTTGTTCTCTTTCTACACCAGGGGTTCAATCAAGTACCACGGTCCATTTTCGAATAATATCATGTACCACCTGGGTGTTAGGCATGGGTTGCCAGTTACCTACACTGCCATATAAAGTCCATATAACACACACATAATACACAACAAGTTCTTATCACCTTTTGAAGCAGCTTTGTATTTCACAAACAAATCAGATGTGGGCATATTATAGAGGCAGAAAATCAGGTTGGGGTACAATTCACTCTGCAGCTTTATTGAGTACAACCTAATAGGATCTAGAGTACCACCAGTGGTTGGAAGCCCCTGCTCAATACCAATGACTGTAGGTCCACTAAAGGCACAGTCAAGCTTGTCAAATTTGGGGATGATGCCACCATCATCTACCTCAATAATGATAATGATAATCAAGCCTATTGCAAGGCAGTCTGCAAGATGGTTCTATCGAAAAAAAAACTACAAAAACTGTGGAGATGAATTGACACCCAGATCGACACCAATCTTTGTTGTTATAGTTGAAGTAACACATGATTTACACATGATCTGAAGTGGGGCATGTGGATATGGTGTTAAAGAAGGCACAACAAATACAGCTCAGGAAATGTATACTCCATAAATATATATATATATATATATATATATGACAAAGTAAAACTGAATGGAAAAATGGTTCTGCATAGACCCTCAGTGAGAGCCTGTGTGTCTGCCTCATACTTCTAAGAACTAAGAACTAGGTCCTCCAAACCCGTCTACTTAATATCAATGTTGAAACATGGCCTAATGCTTATTCCATCCACAAAAGGCATTAATCTGAGCATGAGCTAGTAGTGTTAAAGCTGTCAGGAAATTAGATGTTATAGCTCCAGTATCATTAAACAAATTGAAATCTGGTTGCTGGCATCTTTATCATTTCAAGTGTGCGTCTAATTCAGCAACATATTTGAAAAGCACTTATATAAATTGAACAAAGATGCTTTTGGAGAAACCAAGTTTCTATATTAAACAAGTTATCTATTCATTATGATATACGTATACTACTTTCACTTTAACCAAAAATATGCCCTTAATAAGCTTTGCTTTCCTCCTACCCCAACACCCTTGGTTGAACTCGATGGACATATATCTTATTTCAACTGTATTAACTAAGTAACTATGTAACAGCTGCCCAGTTCACCACCATAGCTGACAAGCTGGGTTGTGAGGTGAAGAGATTCTCCAGGTCAGATGTAGAGGTATCTTAAGACAGAACAAAACCCTGAGCAGCCAGCCCTGGATTCCAAAAGCCCAACAAGATTTCCCCTAACTCTCCCCCCCCCCCCCCCCCCCATTGAAGTCCAGTGAGTTGGTAAAAACAAAAAAAGAACACTTACTTGATCCCAGTCCTACACTGGGAGCTGGCCGTTCCAAGTTTTTGTCCAGTTCTAGATGACCAACTTCAATATGTTCTATGGTATTACTAATGCCTTGGCAATGTTTTTTTACCCTTGTCCTGACTGATAATGTTTTCAATGTGTTTAATGTGTTGTAAGCTTTTGCTGTAAAATATAACTGAGAAAATGTCAGGAAAATCCTACTAGAACAGCTAAGCTTTATATAGAGTTAGTTAATCAGAATTACTATAAATGGTGGTGGCTATGTACTGACTACTTTCTGACATATATAAAATATATTCATTTAAGATGCTGGGGAATAGTTTTTTAAAGGTTTGTGCTTTTCATTAAATTATGCTGAAGTTCCAATTTAGATCCTTAACTTTAACTGTGCTCTCAGCCGGCGCTAGGGGTCACTAGAACTAGGGGTTTTTCATCAAAGGATAGCGTCAGGAAGTGCCTCGTAGCAGCAGACAGCATCTGGTGCTATACGCAATACCACATTTATGAAGACGATTCTGGTGAGCGACTCTAACAGCGCCATGTAGCGTACGATTCATCCTTACAGGCGGCTCAGCGTATAGCGCCGGCGCTCTAGCTTTCTGAACGCCAGGTATTGCCTGTCGCTACCTGTCGCTCTCCCATATATTTCAATGGACGTTCCTTTTTTTCAGTTTAAACAGGGTTTTTTGTTTTTCATTTTTTTTTTTCCTCAAATAATTGTGTCACCTCTCCTGGCCTAGAAAGAGTCATTTTTGAAAACTTTTTTGAATTTTTATATTTTTATGCAAAATTGTCATTACAGGTCTGGTATTAAAGTAATGTCACAATGTTACAACAATGTAATTCCATGTGTTTTTGCTCTGTTACGGGTGGATATGTGTTGAAAAACAGACTTTAATCACACAGCGTCTGGCGCTCTATGCTATAGCGACCAGATCCAGAGCGCGACGCTGTGTGTGTCTGTTTTTTTGTTGAATATGATGTGGGTCGCACTGAGCTGGTGCTACCTTTCGCTCCCTGCAACGCTGTACTGTTGTTGGAACGCACAACACACATCACATTCATCAATTCCAGCCAGGTTACTACAGCGGCCGAAGCGCTCTGTTACAGTGTCCGATAGCTGATCAAAGTGTATACTAAAGGTCGCTCTAAGCACTGCTATACAGGCGCTCATTGACGATGCCTGGCGCTAGTAATGAATCAGCCTCATAGATTTATCCAAGCCTTGTGCTGTTACCCAAACACCGGGCAGGAGCATTGGAGTGATGAATCAGGGCCAGCTCTCTCCGGGCGGCCACAGCATCTCGCAAGAAACGCTCATATGCCTTGCGCACATTTTTTTATTAAATAAGGCTGTTCGTTTTGTTATCTTTTATTTCCTCCTTCTTAATGATATTAGTTTGTTTTTCAATGGAATTGTACAGGTTATGGGTCCCAGTAAAGGTAAAAAAAAAGTTTTTACATG
Source organism: Gastrophryne carolinensis (assembly GCA_027917425.1). Classification (NCBI taxonomy): domain Eukaryota; kingdom Metazoa; phylum Chordata; class Amphibia; order Anura; family Microhylidae; genus Gastrophryne; species Gastrophryne carolinensis. The sequence goes on from CM051234.1 coordinate 224,768,312, forward strand.
ACAAAATCCTGCCATTTTAACCAGGGTTTAAAGACTTTTGATATTCTTGAAATATTCGAGCTATGGTACATTTATCTACAAATACATTACGACATGCAGCTTGATCTCTTTTTATTCCCCGATTTACATCTCGTGCATAACACGCAGTACAATAATAACAGTAACGTTTTAGGAAGAGCGGCCTTGTTAGCCGCCCTCTTTACAGACGCCTGCACTGTGCCTAACTGTAGGTATCTTAATTATATCTTTATGCTTGAGATATTGTGTATATGCTAATGGGCTCACCTCCGACCCGCCATGCGCACTTGATAAAAGCTTGACTGAATATCAGTATTAGTGGGGTTCTGCTTAGTTAGGCAGCACTCATAATAAGCCTTCCTAATCAGGAGAAGAGAAACAAAGGCAGCTCCACTTCAGAAATAGAAAAATAGCTTTCAGCTACAAAAATGAAGGCGGACAGGCATTGCATGGGTTGCAGTATATGTATTGATTAACTGATTTCACATAGATTAAGAAAACAATCTGTTTCCCCTTTGTAATAGTTTATCAAATCTAAGTGAATTTGCAGGACATTTTTGGCAGCCTTTTTTCATCATTTTTTTTTAAATTCATGAATGTGCAATATGTGAATATTACATTTTTTAATGGGTGGTTTGTTTTCCTGATATTACTCTAATATCTCACAAAATACTCCTGTTCTTTCAGTGGCCTCGATTCAGTAAGAGTTGAAACAATTCTCATGGTAGTAAAAAAAAAATCACTTTATGAGAAAAAACATGAGACTAGCTAGCAGGACAATGAAAGTTAATAGTACTTTTTACTGCAGTGTAAAAAGGAGTCAAAAGCTCATTCATTTTCTTAGGAGTAAAAAAGTACCATTGGCTTTCATTGTCCTCCTAGCTAGTGATTATACAATAGTGAGATTCAATGATACAATAGTAAGATTCTCACTGTTTACTCATAATGTGCATATTTACTACCATGAGAATTTTTTTCAGCTCCTACTGAATCAAGACCACTGAAAGAAGGAATCAGGGCCGGCGTCAGCATGCGGCAAGGTGGGGCAGCTTCCAGGAGCCCCGGCCTCCAGGGGGGCCACTGACAGGGCCGGCCTCTGGGGTATGCGACAGTGCTTGATCGGTGGCGGACTGGGAGTGGCGGTGCAACTTCCTTTCCCTGCCGGGCGGGGACAACGGTATGTAGCAATAAGGTTCTGCTGCTGCCTGTGCTGTCCCCACCAGTGAGAGAGGAAGGGGCCTCCATACCACGTGACACGCACACCGGGAGGCTGCAGATGCTGGGAGAGAAATTACTGTAGAGATATTTTCATTCATTCATTTGATCCTTAGGGGGCATCCAGATTTGGGACGTCACATAATGATGTGACGCGACCACAAAGGGGCCCACTGAGGCCATGCCGCCCAAGGGTCCATGTAAACTGTCCACTGTGTCTCCGCTCTGGCTTCTGGCACAGCCACTGCCTCCTAGGTCTCGGTGCGCGCCGCCCCGAGAGGGGGTGGTGGCGACAGAAGCCAGAACTCGGACAGCAGACGCGAGACTCATGTAAGTATACTTTTTTCTTCTCTCTCTTTTTTTTTTACATTCACCCAATAGGGTGAAAAAGTTGGTACTTACGTCCTTACGTGACTTACGACATTGCCCTTGTCTGTCTATGATAATTTACCTAGGACTATCAAAAGAACAATCAAACTAGTCAGTGTCTGGGACCCACCAGTAGAACTTGGCCCACCCCAAACTTAGATGCAAGTATTACCAGCTTATATTCAGGGCCTATGCACAGACACATTATGCCAGGCGGTATTGTCTGTGGGTCCACTTGGGATGCCACAAATAAACCATACATAGTTCAGGTTTTGGTGATGAAGGTCCCTCAAAGATGCCTACTGGGGTATTCCCTAGTAGCTCTGTATGCCAGTCCCAGCTCCTATTCAGGCATTTTATTTCTCTGTGATCAGGATGATTTCTTTATTATTCTTTTTTTATAGATTTTTTATACTATGTTTAAATAGGTTTTCGGTAAATACAGAGTGTTTGTTCCTTTAAAAGTGCCTAGGAAGTCCACAACTTTATTGTTAAATTCATTCTCCTTTGTGAATCTTTAATCTACCACAATTTTGGTTGCTCTACTGTCCACAAGATGCAAAAGTGGATGTGTCTTAATTTTCTGGGGTTTACACGAAAGATTGTAAGTATCATCTATGGAAAGAAATACAGTATCCTGTGTGGGGTCTGCATTTAAATAAGCTATTCTTTCCCCCCACTGGACTGCAACTCTGCTCATGACATTAGGATACGGACGCCGCCATCTTGCCTTAGAAGCATCACATACTGAGGAGAGGAGAGGGGGGGCTAAAGCACAGGGGGTGGGGTGTGTTTTAGCTGTGCTTTGCACAGACAGAGCGGAGCTAGGATCAGGAAAAGGACAGCAATCCCAGAATGCAGAGCGGCACAGTAAGAAGACACTTCCTGTTTGCAGGCAGCCTGAGACTCCATGTGTTGCCATCTTGGATGTTTAAAAGCTCAAAAAACGCAGTAGATGCAGGTGGCACGATTTTTAACATGGGCAATCTGTATGTACAGGGTGGGGGAAACATATAAGTTTTTATTCAGGGTAAAGGTGTCAGTCTCCTTGCCCTCCTTACTCTTTAAAGAGACGTGGGTGTGCTTTATCATCTGCATGCAGCAGTAGACATGCACGGCTGGGGGTTCGTACCAGAGCAGGCTCCTCATCTGTTGCTCTGCTCAACAGCGACACCTGGTGTTCAGCACACTGCAAGTGCACAATGCCTAGAGTGTAAGCTCTTGGGCTTGATTTTACTTCCTGGTTTCCTGGTTCTGAATGGACAGGAAGTGACCTCAATCAGACTCTGACACTTCCCTCCCTGCTCTAATTGACAGCCCTATTTAAGAGGACAGCTGGCCTGCATCCAATGCTGTGTTATCAGCTTACTTCCTGGATTCTGTTTTCCTGATTCCTAAGTTCCTGATCTGATTTCCTGGATTTACCCTCGGACGGATGACTAGGTTTTTGACTTGGATTTTCTCACTGGACTTCGCCTGTCTGCCGCCTGCCCCTGAATCCGGAATCATCTATTGGACTTTGCTTGTCTGACGCCAGCCCTGACATTTGGATTACACTTTTGGATTTATGTGCTTCACTTCGCCCCCACAACTGGAGCTCGCTCAGACCTTCCTTGGTTGTAGTCGGGAAGCTTGACAGAAGGTCCGGTTCAAGCTTCCCAAAGCAGCCACAAAGGGGAGGTGGTAAGTGACAGGACAAACCTAAGCAAGGAAACCTCTACAAAAAATAGCTAATGGCTCAGATGAACAACAAATGTTGTTGCTGGATGATACAGGCACAACACTGAAAGTCCTACCTGATAGCTGTATGATGATCCTGCTCATAGTGCCAGCAGAAGCACTCTGGGTTGCAGGCTGCTAAAGAACAAGCCCGGATGTCAACTAGAGAGTAGAAGGGTGGCTTTTAGTATGAGTAAGGGGATCTAATGCCACCGGGCCGGGTTTCCCTTTACAGCATAGCTTCACTTTCACTTGTCACGCTGATAACAACATTTCTGCACATGATGGACATGTACTTTCTCAGCAGTAGAAATAAGAGGCTAATAACATTTCCCTAATCTTAGGACTTTGAGATGTGATAAAAAATGAGAGTTTATCTAAATCCCCATCATTTGTCATGCTTTCCAAGGAAATGGCGGAAACATCAGTTAGAGCCTAAATGACTTTAGGATTAGGAGATTAACCTAGCTTGCCTGGGATAACAGGCGGAATGCAATACTATGCTCCTCATGCCAGTGTATTGGTTAATGGGCTCTGTATACCAAGCCGTACACGGCATGAGAGATTTTGCACTTGGAAATCATTTCCTATGAACGGTTTGATAATGTGATATTTATTAATAATAATGTATATACATTATTAATTGATATACAAATATTTAATTATACAGCATGTTTTTGTCACCTTTTTAACAATTGTATGGATATGGGGGGTTACTTAAGAAAGGATAGCGCCAGGTAGTGCTACGTAGCGGCACGTAGCGTCTGGTGAACACTGGGCGCTATATGTGAAATCACATTTAAGAAAGTAAATCTGATGAGCGCTTCTAACAGCGCCATGTAGCGTCACATGTATTACTAGAGGCGGCTCAGCGTATAGCGCCGGCGCTCTAGGCTCAGGAGCGTCGTGTAGTACCTGTCACTCTCCCATACATTTCAATGGGCTTTAATTTATTTGTGTTTATAGGGTGTTGGGCTAGAATCATTGTGTGACCTCTCCTGGCTGCAAACAAACACTTTTTTGATTTTTTATAATTTTATGCAGAATTGTCATTACAGGTCTGGCACTAAAGTGTTATTGTCCCAGTGTTATAACAATGTCATTCCATGTGTTTTCGCTTTGTTACAGGTGTATATGTGTTCAAAAACAGACTTTAATCACTCTGTGCTACAGCGCACAGCATTATAGCGCCAACGCTGTGTGTGTAGTTTTTTGTTAAATATGGTGTGGAATGCTGAGTGCCAGACGCACTGAGCTGGCACTACCTCTCGCTCACTGCAGAGCTATACTGTTGTTAGAGAGCCCAACACACATCATATTCATCAATGCCAGCCAGGTTACTACAGCGACTGAGACGCTCTGTTACAGCGCCCGATACCCGCTTACAGCGTCTACTAGCGGTCGCTCATCTGACAATACCTAACGTTAGTAGTGAATCAGCCTCATATTTTGTTTTGTGCATTATGTGGCATTTTTGTAAAAGAATCGGGATCTGAATAATAAGCAGTGTTTGTCATTTCGATTTCCTGGCAGTACAAGATTGTGTGGTAGATTGCTTTGTCTAAAGTATGTGAAACATTTACAGTATGTGTTCAATGCAAATGATCGCACTGAAATAAATGTGGAGGCTGATTTAATACTTGCGCCACGTATCGTCATGTGAGCATCCGTATTGCGGCGCTTAGAGCGACCACTATTAGACGCTTAAAGCGGGTGGCGGGCGCTGTGACCTAGCATAGTGGTCACTGCAGTATCCTGGCTGGCATTGATGAATGTGATGTGTGGTGGGCGCTGTAGAAGTGCTGTCCCTGATTCACTGTAGAGCCAATGGGGAAGGCTAGGTGTTGTCCTAAGGTCAAAGCGCCCAAGACTACACCACATCTAACAAGAGGAGAATACTGCAGCGAGCGATAGGTAGAGCCAGCTCAGTGCATCTGGCACTCGGCGCTCCACACCATATTTAAGAAAAACTACACACAGCATCTGCACTCTAAAGCAGGGGGGCGCATGCGCCACTGGACCAAGGAAAGGTGAGTTATTACCAGCACCCTGGGGGGTTTCACATAGGGGAAAGCCAGCAGTTGGCCCTGGAATCTTTTAAACTGGACCTTCAACATCATTTCATAAAAAGCCCAAACCCTTAAAAAACTAATCCCCAGCATCTAAAATTTATAGATTTTACATTTTTTATCGCTTGTTATACTTTCCCCCATGGGGCTGCAACTCTGTTCAGGACTCTAGGATATGGGCCCCACCATCTTGTCTCAGATGCATCACATACTGAGGAGAGGAGAGGGGACAAACATACAGGGGACAGGATCATAGCTGTGCTTTGCACAGACAGAGCAGAGCTGGGGTCAGGAAAAGGACAGCAATCCCAGAATGCAGAGCGGCACAGTCAGAAGACACTTCCTGTTTGCAGGCTGCATGAGCTCCATTGGCCGCCATCTTGGATGTTTAAAATCTCAGAAAATGCAGTAGATGCAGGTAGGATGATATTTAATGTGTGCAATCTGTATGTACAGGGTGTGGGAAACATAAGATATGCTCTTATTCAGGGTGAAGGTCCGCTTTAAGGTGCTGGAGGGGTTGCTGACTTCTGGCAACACCCGCTACCTACCTGTTCGCCTAGATTAGGACGGAACAGCAGCTGCACACAAGGTGACTATACTATTTTTACTTTCTTTGCCTGGACAGGTCCTTTAACATTGAGAAATGTGATTTTGATGAATACATGTGGCTGTGGTCTGGTAACACGATTCCTTTTACAGCTGTCACACAAAGAATATTCACAACTTCACACGAGAGCTTAGCAAGTATTTCTGCCATCAAGAGTTACAGCAGCAATGCATGAGCAGAATATTTGCAGGCCCAGGAAGAGATCCAACCTCTGAGCACAGTAGTCCAGTTGCACGTGATAAAGGATGTGAAAAGCATATGGGGGACTGGGAGCAACCCGCCAGTCAGCTGACCTTGTCACAGCACGCCTGCATTGCACTGCACAGCGCTGGACATCTGCAACAACCACAGCTGCTGCTACACTGGCAATTTCTGTTAACTAGTGTGTGACTGGAAACATTTGTGGCTTCATCCACATACCTGAATATTTCTCTTTTTACTCTTTCTGAATATATATATATATATATATATATATATATATGCAAAGCTCTTTGATTTCCCAATAACCAGGTGCATAGATCTGGTTAGAAATCCTGTACAATGCTTCTTAAAGTGGACTAACACCCAGGGGGATCGGTCCGGGAATCTATAGGATTCCTGGACCGATCCAATCCCTCCCCCGCGGGCATCCAAAATCGGGATGCCCTGCTGTATGAAACCCCCCAGGACGCCCGCTGCACTTACCTGAATCCCGGTCCAATGGCGCACGCTTCTCTCTAGCAGGGCGCATACCCGCGTATTTGTGAATGGCCGGCGCGGGCACGCTCCCTGTTAGAGGGAAGCGCGAGATGCGGCCGCCAGCGTGCTCTGAGCCACTGAGCTTTAACGACGATTTGACGCGCATACCTCAGCGCCTCCGAGCGCACTGATTGGACGAGCGGCCGCACATGCGGCGTAGGATCGGGGTGAGGTGAGTTTTATCAGGAGATCTGGGGGGTTTCACATAGCGGGGCACCCCCGATCAAGGTGCCCCGGGGAAGTGGACCAAAACCCAGGATAGTCAAAATCCTGGGTGTTGGTCCACTTTAAGTCTTAAACCGGACCTTTAGCATCATATAGTGAAAAGCCCAAACGCTTAAAAAAACTATTCACAAGCATCTAAAATTAATATATTTTACGTTTTAGTCACTTTTTATTCTTTCCCCCACTGGGGCTGCAACTCTGTTCAGGACTCTAGGATATGGGTGCCGCCATCTTGCCTGAGAAGCATCACATACTGAGGAGAGGAGAGAGAGCAAAAGTACAGGGGGTGGGTTATATCTGTCTGCAGGCAGCCTGAGACCCCATGGGCCGCTATCTTGGATGTTTAAAAGGAATGATAAATGGGAGTGGCAGCAGAATCATTCCCCAATCGGTGTTTAAAGTGGACCAACACCCAGGGGTGATCGGCCCGGGAATCTTATCACCTCCCTCACCCGAAGTGGACCAAAACCCAGGATAGTCAAAATCCTGGGTGTTGGTCCACTTTAAATTGGTCTGCAGTGGGGAGATACCAGCGCGAGGGTCTGGACCAACAGTGGCGGCAGCTGCATCCCCCGTAAATGATATCAGCTGGATAAACTGTACATGATGGTGCCACCACTAAAGACAGTCACTGAGAGCCTAGGGAGAGGCAATGACATGCTATGATGGCGTGGCCGAGAAGAGGGGTTACCAATTGTTACTAGAGCTTATTTTCGAGGGTAGTGCTTCCGTTGGCAAAAAATTCAGAAAAATCCTACTAGGGCTTATTTTCATGGAAACATGATAGCTGACAGAAGGAGAGTTGATTGAAGAATAACAACACCTAGAATTGTTTACTCTCCCGGGTATTGTCCTCATGCAGCAGGACATCCTGATTTGGTGTATCCCTGCAAAAAAATCTCCTGGCGATCAAAAGGCATCAGTGGCATACTCTCCATTCATTCCTTACTTAGCTGACCTGATGTCGGACCAGCTAATTAAGCTGAATAAAGCATGTACAATGCTAACTTCTGCCTCATGTAGCCATGCTAGCCATTCAATAATGCCTGGTGCGGGTAAGCTAAGCGATCTGAGGCTCCGGGCCACACATGCCATGGCATCACAGGCTAGGTGAGTTTACGATCCAGTGGGGAATCAACCCAGGACAGTCAAAATTCTGGGTTTTGGTCCACTTTAATATCTGCTATCTGTATACCGACACTAGCTTGGAGTTACTTTTAGGCACCTCATATCTTTGTCCAAGCCTGTACTATGTAGGAAGTGGCACAAAGGGCCATTTCTAGGAGTAGGCAAGCAGGGTAGCCATCCTGGGCGCCTTGGCCATTGTGTTTGCTGGAATGGGGGGTACTTTTATCACAGCCATCCTACTTTCCACAGATGAGTCAGTGGCTATACACAATCCTTCGTCCCCCATATTGGGGTGTCAGACATGCTGCTAAGATAAAGGCAAGTTATGGCACATAATTAGAATGGTATGGGACAACAGCACCATAGGATGTGTCAGGAGGGTGGATAGTTTCCTTCCTTCCAGCACTATAGCTATTTTACCTAGAAACTGCCTTGCTTGCACAGAAAGCAAACCGGAGCAGGACTGACCATCTGCAAGGAGAAGAAGGTAAGTATGACTTTTTTTTTTGTTTATAGCCAATACATGAAATATTTTTTAATGCCCATTTCACGTTGCAGACCAATAGACCTTCATGTTTTAAGAAAACTGCAAGAAAAAGTCCCTTGTAGTCTGTCTGAGGCAGTGGGTGGCGATCCAGTGCTACACAATATACTACTATACTATACTATACTATACTATACTGCACAACTCAAGTCACCACATGGCTCACACCCTTTATTTCACACACATTAGGAATGATGAGCATGTCACCCAAAGAACTTGCTTTTTATCATTTTATTTTTGTATTGTCCACTCATGGTCTACATTGCATTCAGAGTTCTACTTGCAGTGAGGCCAGCATTGCATAGACATCTCACTTTTCAATTATGCATTACTCTGAGGAGGTCAAGAAACATGAGGTGCGATATAGCAATAACCAAGCTGACATCACTCTTGATTCTCACTACAGACATAATAAATGAGTGTTCAGGGAATGCAACTGAACAAGAGCTGTCTACAACACACATGTGGTTTAAGCCACAACACAAGGACAGCATGTCCATGTCTGTGAGCTTCAAGTGGTGGTCGTGGTAAGAGAATCCTTGTTTCAATATGTATGTATTGCATAATCTGTCTTAGAACAGTGTATACAGCCACCAACTAGGGTCCAGTTGTCACTAGCTCTTGCTGACTTGAATGTGAATGTCAGGCAAGAACAAATGAGGAGGCTGTAAAATATTGTGCGGTATAACCATGGTGTACTATGCTATTCCTGAATTGGGCTATGTTTTATGGCATTTTAATACCACAAAGTATGAAAGCAGCAGCTCTATCCTCACGATACAGCTTCGGCCTGGCCTCCCCTAGCCATGCCTGTCCTGAGTCTGAGAGCAGCACCTTATATTCCTTGGTAGTCACGTTTATAGCTTCTGCTCTGGCTTCTCTGGCATACCTGCCCCATGTCCTCAATTGGCGCCATCTTGTACACCATCCTTGTTAGCATCACCTATAATTGTGGCCCAGGCTTCTCAAGCCATGCCTGCCCCACACACAAGAGTAGTACCTTTTCCATCTCCATCCACAGCAGTCTTCGCTATAGCTTTGGCCTGGGCTTTTCTGCCCATGCCTGCCCCAAGGCTAAGAGTGATGCCTTGTCCTTCACCTTCTTAAAGGAGGTTTGTTGCAAAATTGTAATATTAAAAATTCACATAAACATGGCGGCTAATGAGAGGGAGGGTCACTTATACACCCGAACTGAATAAAAGCTTGTGGGTTTCTTCTCCTGGTGGAAATAAAATCCAGGGGTGACAGGTTAAAGTCTATCAGGGGGGACAGAACCTGTCCCCTCTGATGTCACCTTCCTTCCATTAGAAGAAAGAAAACAAGACTGGTTGGATGTTTCTTGTTGCGGGTTGCATAAGTGACCTCTCCTCCCACCATCCAGCATATTTTTATGGATTTTTGTCATCGGTCCATTTTTTCGTGATAGTCCTCCTTTAAGTAGCTCACCTATAGCTTCCAACGTTTCTGCATGTTAAACCTCAAAACGAGGACTCAAACGAGGGACAGTCCCTCCAAATGAGGTCAGTTGGAAGGTATACTATAGTTTTGGTCCAGGTCGATGCCTTTACACCGAGTCTAAAATCAGGACCTTGTCTTTCTCCATCCCCAATAGTCCTGCTTTTAGGTTTGGCCTAAGCTTCTCTATTCATGCCTGCTCTGAACAAAAAAGAGGTACCTAGTCCACCCCTATCCTCAGTATAGCTTTGGTCCTGGCTTCTCTGACCTCATCCAAGAACAGTGCCTTTTCTTCTTCCATCCCCAACAGCGCCACCTAGAGTTTGGGCAAGGCCATGTCTGCTTAGATTTCTTGTCCTTTATTTGATACTCCTCTTTTGCCACTGTCACCATCATGGACTTCTACAACATGGGATAGCTTTTTCTTTCTGTGCCCCAAACACACTAGAACATTGTTCTTTGTCTGCGTTGACATACACTTCCTATTTCATGTGCTTGCCTGTGCTACATTTCCCCCACAATACAGCACGATGATGACATGTGAACCTGCCCATTGATCCCAATAGGCAGATTTTTGCCTATTTTTTTGTAGTTATCTTTTAACACAAAAAATGCATATGTGTAATAGAAGTCACACACTAGACAGTTTGTGTTTTGTCAGAGCATTGATGTCTCTTAGACACATATCTAGGGTTCCTAGTAATCTAAATTTGACCCCAGCTTGAACAAAACACTGCTGCTAACTGGGTAAAATGAATTTGTTCCAGGCTATAATACTTCCGTTTCACTGTTAATGGTTTGATATGTGGAGCAATCCAAGTGCAATCATTTATGGATCAAGCATTGCTTCTGCATTCTATCACTGGAAGGGTTTGGAAATAAGCACATCAAGGGTGTATCATTCATTTTATATGAGGAAAACCCTGCTATAAGATGCTGAACAATAAATTGCAGTGTAAAATGTTCAATCCAGTTACGGTATAGTAAAACATTCTGAGCCACCCACTGAGCAGAAGACATTTTTCTCTTTGGCGCTAAACCATCAGGGCATACCAATGCTGCAAGCTGAAAGGTCTAATAATTTATTCTGCTTGTTATATAGCGCTGCCACCATTGAATCATGCCACCGAGACACACTGAATGATTAAACTACACAATGCTGAAATGCTCCTCCTCACATATGTGCCCTTTATCTTCTTACTTCTTGACAGCTATTATTTCTCCGCTTGATCAAAACAAACAGCGGGGAAGATAAATTGAACTTCCATAACCAATTAGAGAAAAGATCGTAAAGAGTTAAATTAGACACCAAGAACAAATCTGCTGAATTGACAGAGATGTAGACAGATGTACAGGGCTTGGATCGGGAAAATGGTGCAGTAGTCATAAAATCATCAAGGGAGGGGTCATTTACACCCCCTGCTTGTTTTTTTATTTAAAGTCCACTAACTTGCTCCCACCTTATCCTGAGCCACTTTAAAGCATCTCAAAATCTCAGATTATTTTTAAACAGGAACAACACACAGGAATTTCACTTTCTATTGTGTTTTTCCTCCATGCGGCGCCATCATGAATTGGGGTGCTTCTCTCTATGTATCCCCCCCAGGTCACCCCATACACTCACCTTCCTTCTGCTCCCACAGCGCAAGCTCAGACGAGAGCAAGTGCGCTGATTAGCTGAGCGGCGCACTCAACCAATTGGCGAGCTCGCTGTCACTCGGCTCTCTTTGGTGCCGCTGATAGCAAAGCCGCCAGGCCGGCTAAGCACCCGAGCAGTGCCAAAGGGAGCCGAGTGTGCCGCTAGTCGCATCCTCCGCTCTCCTTGCAGCATGCTGCTCATTCAGAAAGTCTGGGCGCGCACATGGCTAGAGGTGAATGGGGATGCGGACGCAATGCATAGAAACGGCGAGGGCTCGCGAGAAGGTGAGTGGATCTGGGCATCTGGGGGGCTTCACACTGTGGGACATACCAATTTAGGAAGCCCCAAGGACAGGAACTCAGATGGCCTAGGAGTCTTCTAGACTTCTGTTCCTCTTGGAATACATTATGTACTATAAGCTTTAATGTCTGGGTCGTGGTAGAGCTGGGAAGGGGATGTCATAGTGCAGCTTTATTAGTTATGAGCATGCTCTGCTTTGGTTAGAAGCAGCCGCTGGACCACTGTGGCTTGCCAGGCTTGCTTGCACTGAAACCACCAAGGGAATGGCTGTTAGACCAATTTTTTGCGTGGTCCTGTAGAAATAAACCTGAAGGTAACACAAACTTTGGAGCTTCTACCCTGCATGAAAAAGTGGATAGGCACATTGGTCAGTTATCAGGCTTTATTATTGTCGTTGAGTTTACAGTCTCTGGAAAAAAACAATAGTGACAGGTTTTTGGACTACTTAACTAGTCCTAAGAATCAGCCTGTGCTGGCGTGTTACGGTACTACTGCAGCTCTACTGATGTTTTTGGATGCTTTTATTGGATCATACCTGGTACAATGCTTTCATCCAAAAGTAAAGCCATACCTCCCAACTTTTGAAAGCAAGAAAGAGGGACACGTGTGGAATTTTTGTTACCATTAGGCCACGCCCCTAGCCACGCCCCCTACCCATGCCGATAAAGGGAAACACCACCTAAGAATTGCATAATGATAATAAAACTGGCACGCCCCCGCGCACACACGCATACAATAGTGTGATAGTGTGAGAAGAGGGAGAAAGAAAAAGGAGAGAATGGAGGAAGAAAAAGAGAGAGGGAACATAGGGTGGGGAACAGAGAAAAAGAAAGTAAGAGAAAAAAAAAGGAGAAAGTTAGGAGGTTGGGAAGAAGAGTAAAGAAAGAAAAGGAGAAAAAAATGTGAGGAATAGAGAGAAGGGAAAATAAAAAGAAGGAAGTGATTAAAGCAAGGAAGAGAGGGAAAACAGAAGTGGGGGAGGTAATGAAAAAAGAGAGAAAGAATGTATAGCAATAGTGAGTGAAAGAAAAGAGAAAGGGAGGAAGAAGGGAAAGAAAGAGGGGGAGTGAGACAGAAAGAAATAAAAAAGAGATAGAGTAAAGAGATGGGAAGAAGACAGGATGGAAAGAGGAGAGGAGGAATGGAGTAAGAGAAACAGGGAGGGAAGGGGGGGAGAGAAGGAAGTGAGAACTGAAGAAAAGGAGAGAGAGAAGAGCAAGGACAGGGAATAAGAAAGAGGAATGGGGAGTGAAAGAGCAAAATGAAGGAAGAAGGCAGTAGGGGAGTGAGGGAGAAAGAGATAATGAAAGGCAGACAGGGAAGAATGTAAGGAAGAAAGAAAAGGTGAGAAAAAGAGAGGATGGAAGGAAGGAGTCAGAGAAGAAAAAAGAGAGGAAATGAAGAAAGGAGGGGAGAGAGGGAAGGGAAGGGTGAAAGGAAGGAGTGAGGGAAAGGATGAAGGAAAGAGAACAAAAGAGAAAGAGAGAAGGAAAGTTAAGAAAGAGATGGAATAAAGTGTGGTGGAGAGAGAGAGAAAGAGAGGCAGGGAAGAAGGGAGAAAAAAAAGAAAAAGAGAAGGACACAGGGAGAAAGATAGAGGAAGAGAAAAAGAAGGAAGGAATTGACAAATAAAAGAAGCAAGAGAGGACAAAAAATTAAAGCAGGGAGAAAGAGAGAGAGAGGGAGGGAAGGAAGGGAGAAAAAAAAGGACAGTGATAAAGTGAGAGAGGGAGAAAAAGACAGAGAATGGAAAGGAAACACAGAATAGAAGTGAATGAGGCAGACTGGCCACAACTAATAGATCATGGGTGGGACTTGCCTTTTCTCTCCTCTTTTCTGTCCTGTAAGTCTGACACCTCCAGGACACTGATGATCGCAGAGAGAGGGGGGGGGGGGGGACGCGGGATCAGCCTCACTCTGCGCCCCCTCTCCTGTGCAGTCATGTGGAACTGACAGTCGGGGGGAGGCAGAGGTCAATCAGCTCCCGACCAGCCAGAGATGATTAAACAAAAGTGCTGGCAGGAGCGCTGCGGGAGGTCTGAAGCTTTTTTATTTTTACCTTATTTACTGTCTTCTGCAGAACCCGGGCACACCGCAATTGTGACCCGCCCACTCCTCCATCATTGGCCCAGCCGTGATTGCGCCTCCCTCAGCCTCCACAAAGCACCTCCTCCAGTTCTGCTGATGCCGCCGCACAGCGCGTTATTACCCTGGCCCCGGGCACACCATTCCACAGCGGGGGGCAGCCGGGACATCTCTTAATGGGGCGGGACCGCGGGACATGGGGGGGAGTCCCGGGCAAATCGGGACACTTGGGGGGTATGAGTAAAGCCATTTCCCCTCGGTTACCCAAAGGCTAATATAGGGGACCAGAAGGTAAAGCACAACAGATAAACAAACCCTTTTCGCCATGTTCGCCATGTCATTTTTTTAACTAACACTTTATGTCTCATTACTCAGCAAGTATAAAAGGCTTCCAGAAGCATAAGAAGAGCAGAAACCAGAGTGATCGGTGTGGGACAATGCTTGGGGATGAAACCATTGCAGGTAAGTATTAAAAAAAATGTAATATTTTTTTCTAATGTGTGTGTGTGTCTTTTCTTTACATTTAACTCTTTGTGAACTGGTAATAGATCCATGAGACCCCCTATACCAGTTCACAAGGTTTAGGGACTGGCAAGTCACCTGCGGCAAGCAGATAACTTGCCTATAACCCCTAGCCCCCCCATTGCCAGCCTACCCATAGCAGCAGAAGAGCCTGCAGCCCATACAGGCTATGCGGGCTTGTAGCTTTCAGGGCCAGAGGCCACTGAATCTGGTCTTCACACCCTGGTCTACAAACCCCCATAGCTGGTCCCTGGGCCATTTTAAGGGAGACCCAATGCCAATTGTTTTAATGTAACCCTTTATAATGTGGATAGTACTTGTATTTTATTTGTAAGTGCTCTTTTTAGTTTGGGGGTTTCCTGGGCAGGAATGGGGGGCTACCCATACATATGTGGCACCGCTGTAATCAGGAGAATTGGGGTTTTTGCATGCAATATGGTTTTCTTGAATAAAATATTTTTTTATTTAAAATAAACAAGTTTATAAAGATTTAAAAAAACACATTTTAAATGTTTATTTTTCATAGTGCAAAATGGTGAAAATGACCTGTCAACAGAGGGTGGCAACATCTCAAGTAGGATGGCAGTTAAAAGGGTTAAAATTATTTCTGGTCAGCTTAAATTGCTGGGGGGGGGCACCCTTGTTTGCATACCTGCAGTTGCACACACACTCATAAGCATTTCAATGCACCTGGGCACTGGTTCATCAGCCCACGTGACCACTGACCTTTGTCTTATGGAAGTCATGAGGGGTAGCAAACTGGCACCCAGGGGCAAGGCAATGCATGAGGGTATGTGCAGTGTGGGATTGGAAATTGGGATGCCACCACTGGGGGAGGTAAATGTGGTGTGTAGGTGCAAAGGTCCACTTGAAGTGGAGGTCTCCCTTAAAAGTTATGAAAAGAAGCCTGTTCCAACTTAAAGTGGACCTTCACTCTGAATAAGAGTCTATCTTATATGTTTCCCACACCCTGTACATACAGATTGTCCACATTAAAAATCATCCTACCTGCATCTACTGCATGTTATGAGCCTTTAAACATCCAAGATGGCGGCTTATGGAAGCCGCCATCTTATCAGGCAGCCTGCAAACAGGAAGTGCCTCCTGACTGTGCTGCTCTGCATTCTGGGACTTCTGACCTTTACTTGACCCCAGCTCTGCTCTTGTCTGAGCAAAGCACAGCTACAACCCGCCCCCCTGTACTTTATCCCACTCTCCTCTCCTCAGTAAGTGTGATGCTTCTGAGTCAAGATGGCGGCGCCCGTATCCTAAATTCCTGAACAGAGTTGCAGCCCAGTGGGGGAAAGAATAATAAGTTAGTGACTAAAAACGTAAAATATATTAATTTTAGATGCTGGGGAACCGTTTTTTTTAGAGTTTGGGCTTTTCATTAAATCATGCTGAAGGTCCGGTTTAATATGCTTTCTCTCAGAAAATGTATACGGGACCTGCACCCTATTACGTAGTAGTTCTGCACCCAAATGTCTTTTCCACAGCCCTCAGTGAGGGATACATTTAGGCCCTTATTTATGAAGGAATAGCGCCAGGTAGCGAATGGTGAGCGGTCGGTAATGACGGGCCCCGCCATGAGAACACCGGCTCCCCACCACAATCACACATTTATCAAGCCGATCCTGCTTAGCGACTGAGATAGCGCCATATAGCGACTCATTCATCATTATTCCAGCCTCACCCCACAGCGCCAGCGAGCGACCTTGAACAGCGACAGGTATAACCCCTCGCTACCTGGCGCGCTCCAATGCATTTCAATGGAACAATCTTTAAATATTAATTGTTATTATTATTTTTTTTAATGTGAAAAACTACTTTACCACTTCTGCCATTTTAGCTAATTTTTTTAAGGTAAAAAAAAAAACTAAAAAAATTGTACAGAATTGATATTACAGGTCTGATATTAATGTATTCATATTCCCAAATTATTTTAAAAACTTGTTCTTTTTGGTTTCAAAAAATATGGTTGTTTGGGGGTTAAAAAACTACTTTTAACCCGTCGCCGCCAGCGCTCTGGGGTTTAAACAAGCATTTCACAGCGCTTAAATTTTTGGAGCCTGATTTTTAATGAATATGGTGGGAGCCGGTCGCTAGGGCCAGTCGCTATCATGCGCTCCCATACAGCGCGGAACCTGTCAAATAGCGACTCCTCACCCAATATTCAACATTACGGCAAACCGACTGAGTCGCTATCAACTACCGAACAACGGCCAAGCACAGAGACTACTAGCGGGTGCTCTGAAAATGCCGCTACAGTCGCTCAACTGTCGCTACCTGCCGCTGTTACTGAATCGGCCTCTTAATAGGCTGGGAAAAGTAGCCACCACCTCCTACTGCTGCAGTGTTCCCTGCCACCTCTGTTCTGCCCATGGATACAGGGTATCACTCAAGGGGGGCAGTAACAGAGATATTTAGGTGCAGAGGTGCACTTAAAGCGAACCAAAACCCACATTTTTAACCATCATCCCCGAAATTGCTCCACCCGTGAAGAGGACTATTTGCCAATTTCTACTGCTCCTACTTCACTCTAATCCCAGATAATTGCGCCTGTTTTAGCTGTAAAGCTCCGTCTCCTCCATTCATTGCCACTGTTGTGTGTGGCAATGATGTCCCATTTAAACTTTCAAAGTTGGCCCATGTCCAAGTTTTTAATTTAGGCCCACTTGAGACTGCCTTAAACTTTTTCTCACAACGTATTATCTGTGTTTGGGCATGCGTGAGTTCAATAACTACATTGTTAATGATAAATGGCAAATAACTCTAAGAGAATAATCTTTTATATAGGCAATATCTGTAAATTACCTTTAGAATCTTTTATAGCTCGCAATAATGCTGGTACAGCAATTTAGCCCGCCTCAAAGCTGCACCCCTCTAATTTCTTTTTTTTCAGAGGGAGAAACAAGCCGCATTAGTAACAGCACTAATGACTTTACTAAAACATAAAACAATAAAAGCAAGGCTCATTAATATTTGATTAGCAATTTAATTAGTCCATTTATTAGATCGTTACTCCTTCTGAAGTTATAATAATTACTTAAACCGCTCACCAACATTAATGAATTAAATTACATGAATGTCATAAAAAAAATAAACAATTACTATTATTATTGTTCTATAGTACTTTCAATCTTCTATATATTGTAACTTGCAGCATGTTTTCAAACAATCTTTAAAGGGACATTCCAGGCGAAGGGTTAAAGCAGACCAAAACCCACATTTTTAACTAGCATTCCTGAAATGCTCCCCCATGAAGAGTAGCTTTTGACAATTTTCACTGCCTCTACTTCACTCTAATCCCAGATAATGGCGCCTGTTTTAGCTGTATTGTCTGTTGTGTGTGGCAATAATGTCATTGCCAAACCAATGTAATGACTGATCGCCTGCCATCTTACAAAGAGGGACAGCAAAAACAATGTGTTACAGGACATTTCAAAAAGTGAAAACATCTCTTTCTAGTTCCAGAGGGGAGTATTGGCAGAGGCTTTGGCGGGGAGGCCGATTCATTAATAGCGCCAGGTAGCGACAGATGAGCGACTGTAGCGTGATTTTTTCAGCGCCAGCCAGTATTCGCTGTGCTTGGCCGGCATTAGCTTGATGACAGCGACTCAGTCGGTGTGCGGTAATGTTGAATACGGGCTTAGGGGTCGCTGTTTCACAGGTCCAGCGTTGTATGTGAGCGCCTGACAACGAATGGCCAGAGCGAACGGCTAGCTTCATATTCATCAACAAATCACGCTCCGAATGTGCTGTCGCTGTCTATTCCTTGTTTAAACCCCAGAGCGCTGGCGGCGATGTGTATTAACTAGTTTTTAACCCCTAAACAACCATATTTTTTGAATGTAACATTATACATGTTTTTAGAATCATTTTGTAATATGAATACATTAATCTCAGACCTGTTAGATCAATTCTGCACATATTTTTTTTAATTTTTTTTTTTTTACTTAAAAATAAATCCTAACATTGCAGAAGTGGTCTCCGATTTTTTGACATTAAAAAAAAAAAAAAAAAAAAAATTAATACCAATTAATTATGAATAATTATAGATTGCTCCATTGAAATGCATTGGACATCGCCAGGGAGCGACAGCTCATACCTGGCGCTGTGAGGGAATTTGCAGCGGCGCTGTTCGGTCCAGGCGGCTTCATGATGAATGCCGCGCTAGCCGTCGCTCTCGCCGGCGCTAGCCTCATTTTGCTTGATAAATGCGTCATTGTGACCGCCGCCGGGCGTACTTGAGTCGGTAGTCGCCGTTAGCTGTTGCTACCTGGCGCTCGTCAGACACTACCTGGCGCTATCGCTTGATGAATAAGGGCCCAAATGTATTTCACAAGTTCAGTGGGATTTGGTCCGCTTTAAATTATCCTGCTTTCTGCTCTCCCTATGCTAACTGTCAGCGGCTGCATCCTTAATTCAGTCTTCCCTATACAATAGTTCTTTAATAAGTCTTATCGAATTCTCTACCTACAGCTGGGCCTTCTTAGCAGCAGAAAATAACTCAACTAGGACTTCTTGGTAGGTAAATAATATTCTACTAATCCTGGCCTAGAGGTAAGGAAACAATCTTGTGATTGGAAGGTTGCTGGCCTGATTCCTGTCTGGGACATGACTGACAAGCTTTTGAGCAAGGCACCTAGCCCGCCAACAGGGGCTATGATTACGGCAGCCCACCACTCCTGGCATGTGGCACTGCTAGTGTTTGTCTCATGGCATGGATAAGAGTTGAATGCAGAGGAAAAATTCCTATGTGTGCACATGCATACAATGGCCATCTATATCCCAACCCCCCATAAAAATATATATAAGCCAACATATTTATCAAATAGATCTTTAAATAGGAACAACACCAGGCTTTTAATCCTCTCTGGCCCAATGGCACATGCGTGAGTCACTGCCCACACCCCTGCTACTCCATGTATTTAGACAACTAAAGACAGAAACAGCAGAGGAATGGAGCTTCCTTTCTCTAAATGATGCCAAATGAACACAAATATGATAAATACGGTGGGGGAACAACAATGACGGGGCCTTACTGTCCTTCTGGGCTCTTGGTGTGGTCACACCCCCTGCACCCCCAAGTTACCCCCCTGACTGGCACCTCAGCTAGGGGAATAGCGGGGTTGCAGCCTTGAAACACCGGCTAAATATATCTGGTCCCTGCCAAACCTGAATTTCACTTCATCCTAAAGGCGGTATCTCTCTTATTGTCTCCCCTTTATGCTGCTATTTATGTGCATGCTGTGCTTGTTTGATTCATTTAAACCTCTTTGTAGGGATTTATATTCACTGTTTTTATTGTGGTAGCTTGAACATTTAGGTTTGATATTGTTTTTTAGTTGTTGCATCATGTCACCTTTGGATTTTTACATTTTTCATTTATAATTTATTTCTTTCACCTCTAAATTATAGCACTCGCACTTTATAAAGATTATTATAGGATTGTATATAAGCCTATATCCCCCTTTTGTTTATCAAGATATATTGGTGTGCACTTTAGATAGAGAATATGGAGGTCACTTTGTGATACCTCCATGTGTATTGTATTATTAAGAGGTAGAGACAAGAGACACCACCTGTGGTATTTAACCCTTTATTGTATAATATTGATGTTATTTATAGTTCAGGGTAGACAATTGGTTTTAAATGAGTTGGTGTCTATATGTTTTTAGATTCTTTGGTTTGGCTTGTAACATATTAAAATAAAGTAACCTTTTTGATTATATGAAGGTTGTTGTGCCCGTTTATGGTCCACAATAAGGGTTATTATTGTGCATGTCTAGTTTAAAAGGTGGGACCATCGGAGCACCTCTTTCTATTTATTGTTTCATTAGTCTTATTAGAATAGTGGTGCCCGCCCAAATATTTAAATATATTTGGTGATACCAGGGTTTTCACACAGCAGGGCATCCCCAGATGGGATACACAAGTCTTAAAGGTGCCACAGCACTCTGTTAGCGTGCTGACAAGCCTATAATCTGTCCCTAAATCTGGTTAAAAACCAGGTCTTGGTTGGCACACATCTGCAGAAGTATGCTAAAGCTGCACCACCAAGCGCCAAGGTGCCTCTGTGAGGTGCAGTCCTAACTCTAATCTCTGAGAACCCTCTTTGGAACATACAATGCAATAGATACATTGGGAGCAGGCTTACCTGAGGTTGCCCTATAACCTCAAGTGCAGCCCTGTGTGGACCGAGTCCTCGGTTTTCAACAAGATTTAGAGACAGATTATAGGTTTGTCTGCAAGCTAACAGGGTTGAGTGCTGTGGCTCCTTTAAGACTTATGTATCCTAATTGCCCTGCTCACGTGCACCTCCCAGGTTAGTTATAAATGCCCTTATTCATCAAGCGATAGCGCCAGGTAGTGTCTGACGAGCGCCAGGTCCCGCCAGCTAACGGCAGCTACCGACTCAAGTACGTCCAGCGGCGGTCACAATGACGCATTTATCAAGCTAAATGAGGCTAGCGCCGGCGAGAGCGACAGCTAGCGCGGGATTCATCATGTAGCCGACTGCAACGAACAGCGCCGCTGCTAATCCCATCACAGCGCCAGGTATGACCTGTCGCTCCCTGGCGATGTCCAATGCATTTCAATGGAGCAATCTTTAACTAATCATAATTAATTGCTATTAATGGTTTTTTTTTTTTTTTTTTTTAAATGTCAAAAATTCTGTGACCACTTCTGCAATGTTAGGGTTTTTTTTTAAGGTAAAAAAAAAAAAAATGATTTTGTGCAGAATTGATATTACAGGTCTGATATTAATGTATTCATATTACAAAATGTTTATAAAAACTTGTATAATTTTACAATCAAAAAATATGGTTGTTTGGGGGTTAAAAACTACTTTACACACATCGCCGCCAGCGCTCTGGGGTTTAAACAAGGAATTCACAGCGCGAAAAAATTCGGAGCGTGATTTGTTAATGAATCTGCAGCAAGCCGTTCGCTCTGGCCATTCGCTGTCAGGCGCACCCATACAACGCGGAACCTGTGAAACAGCGACCCCTAACCCCGTATTCAACATTACCGCACACCGACTGAGTCGCTGTCAACAAGCAAACCCCGGCCAAGCACAGCGAATACTAGCTGGCGCTGTGAAAATCACGCTACAGGCGCTCATCTGTCGCTACCTGGCGCTATTAATGAATCGGCCTCCCCATGGTCTGAGTGGCTGCCACGCCTCCTTTGATCCCCAGTCACGATGCCCCAGGGATGAGGACATTGGCCCTAGAGTCTCTTAGACACCAGGAGATCCGTTGTTCCTAATTACAATGCTAAAACATCAGTTAAAACATTATTCATGATACAGTTTCCCCAATCCAAACTACAGTGGACACCTCTGGATAAGGAGGTAAGTACTTATACCCAGAAAGGAAGTTTATGTTGTACCTTCCATCCCCAGCCCAGTGCCCCAAAGCAGACCATGTTTCTTTTTTTACTAAAGCTTTGCTCAATATTCAAAAAAATCGGAACTGGATGCAGTTGGTCATATTGCTCCCTGGCCGAGCAGCCCCGCCCCTGATGCTTTCCAGCGCACAGTACTTCAACCTGCCATCATGTGACAGTTTAGTTGTAACTTAATTCATTAGCATACGGTTGCCATTCAGACACCATACTCTATCTGGTTAGTGTATTAATAACCATTGGGTATAGGATCCCTTTAAAGTGAGCATAATCCTTCCTTTATAACTTTGTGCCAGGAAACAGGTCCTAGTCCACACATGTTGCTGCTGCCCCTCATCCAATAAGTATGGGGCACTGTGATGTGCAGTTGTTTGCTGGTTCCCCATCATTCTGAGCTCCATTAGGAAAAGGCATCTCCTAAATTCAGGGTTCATCTTAAGTAGGAGTAGGTGGGTTGGGTTTCCTCATAGATAGATATACAAGACAAGGCAATAATTAAGTAAACATTGAAGTGCATACAAATAATCAGAGCAATAATTGGAGCAATATAATCTCACATATGATTATCTATTGCAGAAAATAATTAGCCCCTACAGGCAATTACATAACGTTACTGGTCAGACCAACCACTGCCATTTAAGTGCATTCAGAAAACACTTTTAACAAGTTATAAGCAATATATTGGATTATAACACATACTCACTATTGTCTGTACTTTAATCATTATAGCAATATATGGTGTACTGATGAAGCATGAAAGTACGAAATGCGTCTATACTTCGTAACTGAGAATTATATTTGCTACAACTGTAAACTCATTACAAACTGATCCACAGCAGATAAGAAAAGACAATGAAGGAGTATACACAAAGAAACCTTAAGGATAATGTATTTGTTGAATGTGTGTATTCATAATGCACATATGTATCTGATAATAACAATGAAGGCAGGGCACAGACTCAAGAACCAAATTTTTGTCTCTCACCAGGACCCTGTATAACCTGACCAAGGTGTCAGAGAGACAACCTCCCAAAGATAATTCCTGCAAAAGGGTTTAGCACTGCTACCAAATGGACAGTGTGCAGGGGCCGTGCATGATGCTTGTATCTCATACCAACCTTCAGCACCTTCACATACTTCCAGCACTCATTAATGATTTCCACCACTTGTAATGCCTGGCTACAGTGCAAAGAAACAGTCCTCCTCTCTCAGTCATTGGACAGCAGTATTTGGTGTTGCTATAGCCGTGTGAACTGATTTAATACTCAGTAGTTTCACACAATTGACATTGTGCCACAACATATAATTTATGGGCAAGGCCATTGTGTGGACTTTACAAAACCAGAACTGCTGCTGTAGCGCGAGGCGTCTATGCTCAACAACACACAATATAGCCATCCATCATTTTCATGAGAGTCTCTGTTATCACCATGTCAGCTCCCACCACGATGGCTATACACAGTTGTTAGTCGAACAAACCCCAGGATTTTCACTTCTGTTCCTTTTCCAGGAGGCATCCAAATTAGGGATACCCCCTGTGTGAAAGCCCCAGGGAACGTTGGTATTCTTGTGAGGGCTCTCCTCCAATCAGCTTTCTATGCCATGCATATTGATGAGCGGCACAGAAAGCTGAATTGGGGGGGGAGTGCCCCCACAGCTGCTGTGCATGCTCATGCTGGAGGGATTCCAGGTAGGCCGCCACTGCCCATGCATGTACTGTGGGATCACCAGAAAGGTGCTTTTTTACAGAGATCCCCGGGGTTTTACTCACTGGGGTTTCCCAAACTGGGATGCCACAAAAAGAAGATGTGCAACGGCTCTAGATTCTTACAGACTCTAAGCTGGTGGTTGTGACTCTTTAAAGTGGACCAAAACCCAGGATTTTGTCTATCCTGGGTTTTGGTCCTTTCCATCTCCCTGGTACTATGGCACATGTGCGGCCGCTCATCCAATTGCTCAGATCTGCTGACGTCCCTTCATCTAAGCCTTCATCTAAGGTGAGCGGTTCGGAGCACACTGACGGCTGCATCCTCCGCTACCCTCTAACAGAGAGCGTGGGGCGGGAATGCTGCCGCGGCTCGTGCATGCGCCACTGGAAAATGAGGTAAGTGTATGGGCGACTTAGAGGGTTTCACACAGCGGGGCATCCCGATTTATGATGCCCTGTGGGAGGGAATTGATTGGCACGGGAAACGTATAGATTTCCGAGACAATCACTGTGGGTTTTGGTCCACTTTAAAGAAGAATCAACCTTTACAAATTCAATATATTTAGAGGGGACTTCTGACTTGGTATTTCTGATGTGGAGACTGATTCATTACTAGCGCCAGGTATCGGTAGATGAACGTCTGTATAGAGGAGCTTAGAGCGACCGCTAGTAGACGCTGTAAACATGTATCGGGTGCTGTAACAGTGCGCCTCAGTCGTTGTAGTAACCTGGCCCGCATTGATGAGTGGGATGTATGGGCGCTCTAACACCAGTACAGCGCTGCAGGGAGCGAGAGGTAGTGCCAGATCGGTGCGACCGACTCTCTGTGCTCCATACCATACTTATCAAAAAAGGACACACACACAGCGTCGGCGCTCTAAAGCTGGACGCTGTAGCATAGAGCACCAGGCGCTGTGTGATTTAAGACTGTTTTTGAACACATATCCAACAGTAACAAAGCGAAAACACATGGAATTACATTGTTTTAACACTGGGACAATAACATTTTAGTGCCAGACCTGTAATGACAATTCTGCATAAAAATATAAAAAGTCAAAAAAGTGTTTGTTTGCAGCCAGAAGAGGTCACACAATGATCTGAGCAAAAAAAATATATCAAACATGCTGTTTAAACACAAGCAAATGAAGGGCCATTGAAATGTATGGGAGAGCGAAACGTAATACCTGGAGCTCTAGCTTCCAGCCTGCGCTATACACTGAGCTGCCTGTAATAACACATCGGACGCTACATGGCGCTGTTAGAGTCGCTCACCAGATTCGCTTTCATAAATGTGGTTTCACATACAGCACCCGGCGTTCACCAGATGCAGCCTGCCGCTACGAGGCACTACCTGGCGCTATCCCTTCTTAAATAACCCCCTATGTTTCTCATATGCTTGGTGATCCTCCCATGCAGTTTAGAGGTATTTGGCTGCTTTAGTTGCTTGAATGGTTCATATGTGTACTGAACCAGAATGTTCCCAAAACTGAGCAAACCCACAGCGCTGTGAGGATTAAATGGAGGTATTAGGACTGATTCAGCGCTTTTTTTTCTTTTTAAATAATTTGCACCCCTAAAAAATGGAGCTGAATAATAATTATAATACACATTTTCTCACAAAAAAAGTGTGAGGAAAATAAATCTCACGATGCTGAATCTTTATTGAACTTTAATACTAATAGGAAAAACCAATTTGCTGAGTCCATGTTTTTTTTTTTTTCCAAATCACATTTTTCCAAAAAAGGAGAATAATACCCAGGCCTTCTGAAGGGACCAGAATTTAGAAAAAGGCAAACAAAATCGCTGAGACTAGCTCTTCCCCCCAAAAAGGATTAGTAGCTCTTATAATCAAGCCGAATAGACTGGGGTAGTGGAAAATGCCTAAAGAAATCCAATAAAGCAGGATTATACAGCGGGACACTAACGTCTTGTAGAAACTGTCCTTTAAATATAGGAGCAGGGAACATTTTCCCTCTGGCAACCTTCCACACGTTAAAGCAGCCCCAGCCTTCTGATATTTCATTGTGCTGCATAGGCTGTATAAAGAGCCACTGTACATTTCTTTAATCAGATCTTTTATGATTCCCATTACACACAGAAAATGACTTGTCACTTCATCCTGTGAAACATGTATGGCCGCCACATGAGAAGAAAAAAAAAAATCTATTAAATTAAGGAAAATCGATGGGGCTGCTGCTACAGGAGGATGGGGCATGGCCATGGATTCTTTTGTGAGGAAACATCTAAGGGCGATTACATGCCAAAACCAGTACAAATTATATCAATTTACCTCTCTCTCTTGTTTCCCTGCACAGCATCTGAGGCCTGAACATTCTTTCATCTAAAAGGCTTAATTAATATTTCGCTATTGATATCGGTTAAGTCATTTATTTCACCTAGACATCTATGTAATCGCGCAGCTGGATGGAAGAAGCGCAGGCTTTTTAAGAGCTTCTGTGGCGCTTACTTTATGGTTGACAGAGAGGTTGTTGCATTTTAAATGCTGCACACTTTTACAAGTACAAAGAAAATAAAGTCAAGATAATATATTTATTTTTAATTTAAGACGAGAAAGGCTTTTCAAATGTATTCTGATACATCTGAAACAAGGTGAAGAGACTATTTTAGGCTGCCCCAGTAGATTCTATGTGGTGCCCACCATGGGCGTACATACCATAAAAGCAGGGGAGGCAGCTGCTACCAGGCCCATGGCAGAATGGGCCCAGTGCAAGCCTCCCTATCTTGCAGTATCCATCCTCTGGTGTTCCTCTGACAGTGGCAGACTAGTGCTGCCCAGGCCAGCCGAGTCTGGTTGATGGCAGTAGGAACAGGTTTAGTGGTGTTGGCCTCGGACTCTATCGATGGGCCCAGATTGGCAGGGGCAAGGATTGATACCCCTGGCACAGGAGTGAAGCCGTTCCTATACCTGAGGCAAATTATAGAAGCGACCTGTATATCAAATACCAACGTGCAGACCGCCATTTTTTACCTACAATTATTTAATGGTGGACACATTGATGGGGAGGCTAATTTAAGACTAGCGCCACGTATTGCCATTTCAGCGCCTATGTAGCAGAGTTTAGATTGTCTGCAAGTGGTCTCTGTAAGCTGGTGTCTGGCGCTATAATCTAGCTTAGCAGCCGGACAAGTGACTGTAGTATCTGGCCAGCATTGAAGGTTGCTTTAGAAGCGCGCTCCCTGATTCACTGCAGAGCCAATGGAGAACACTAGATGGTGTCCTGAGGTCAAAGCGCCCAAGACGACACTACATCTAACAATGTTCCAGAGATATGTAGCGACAGTTAAGTGCGTACGGCACTTGGCGCTGAAGCCCATATTTAAGAAAGAACTACACACAACCAGCGTCAGTGCTCTAAAAATGGGTGCTCTAGCGTCAAAAGCCGGACGCTATGTGCAAAAAGCCTGTTTCTCAACACATATATACACCAGCACCAGGGTGAAAACATATGTAATGACATTGTTTTAACACTGTAACACTGACACTGCAATGGCAGACCTGCACATACAATTCTGCATAAATAAAAAAATTAAAAAAAAAAACAAGAAAAATGTTTGGCTGCTGGGCAGGGGAGGTCAAACAACCATTTGAACCAAAAATTTATAACATTACTATTGGAAAACGCTATTTATACACAACCAAATAAAACCCCATTGAAATGTATGTAATAACGTTACTGAGCGACAGATGCTACATGGCGCTGCTGAACATACAGCACTGGAGCTATACACTGAGCCGCCGCTAGTAATACATGTGGCGCTTCATGACGCTAATAGAGGCGCTCACCAGATTGACTTACATGTATTTCAAAAACATGAAGACATGCAGCAGTGCCTCATTCTCACTGAACCACCAGTGAACTAGTAAAAACAAAAAAAAGGCCAACAATTGCTACCCTGTCGTCCGCTTTCAAAATAAAGAATGAACTGCACCCTCTCTTCCATTACAAGGGGTGAGATTCACCAGTTACAGTGTGTGCATAGGGGTTGCTTATTTCTCTGTTTGCCTTGTTTCTAGATATGTCGTGCCAGAAAAGAATTAATCATGTTGCTATTTGAAAGTTTTGCTGTCTGTAGGTAAAAGAGACCACATATCGGCAGAAGGAGAAGTCACTCTTCCTATTCAGAGGGAATCACACAGGCTAGGAAGAAAAATACCATGCTCGGCTATAAAACAGGAGATAAGAAAATAACAACATTTATCTACGAGAGTCATTTAGCAGAAATCAGCTGTGAGGTAAAACCAGTATGCTTTGTTTTTACATTTAATTTTAAAGGAAGCCTCTAGTCAAATAGTTGTGGGGCAACTCTCTATTCATGTGCAAGGAGGCACCCCCCCCCCCCATTGTTGTGAATGGAGAGAACATGGTATCGTTCTTGTGACTGATGGTGGGGGCAGCGAGACGGACACCGAAACGTTGATGACTAATTGATCAAGCAATCAACTTAGGCCCTTATTCATCAAGCGATAGCGCCAGGTAGTGTCTGACGAGCGCCAGGTAGCGGCAGCTAACGGCGACTACCGACTCAAGTACGCCCGGCGGCGGTCACAATGACGCATTTATCAAGCTAAATGAGGCTAGCGCCGGCGAGAGCGACGGCTAGCGCGGCATTCATCATGAAGCCGGCTGGCCCGAACAGCGCCGCTGCAAATTCCTTCACAGCGACACGTATTACCTGGCGCTACCTGCCGCTCTCCCATACATTTCAATGGCAGACGCTGCAATGATTGTTTTTAGTGGTTTTGGGGTTTTTTTCTTTGGTACAAAATTCAACACATGTTTATATTGATATGTTTTATGAATCTTGCTGGTTATTTATATGTATTAGATTTTTTTTTTATTTTTCACAATGTAATGTTGTGAGTGACATGGGAATTGCATCTCCTCCACCCAAACTCATTGGCCTCAAAATCGCTGGTTTCCCACAAAAACGGGGCTTGTAAAGCTATTTTGTAGCCTGTCAGGTTGGGCGGTCACGTTCGCTCTTAGAAATTGTCAGCGCCCAAGCTATTCGGCAGCCCTGTCCTTGATGAATCTGTGTTGGTCAGTGTTTGTGCAGTCGCTGTTTGAATTCGCTATGTGGCGGCGCGAGCGTCGCTGTGCCTCGCTGCGCTGCGTTGTGCGGCGCTGTGCTGTTCATACATGTGCCCTTCTGCCATTTGCAAGGAATTCACTTCCCGCGACCCCAGTCGTTGTTAATGAATACACTGTAGTTGTGAGCGTGCCTGGCCACATATTGCAGGATTAACATTCAGTCGTACCAGCTCATAACAACCCGTTATGCATTCTCATGTGTGCCACATTTTCAGGTAGTTGTCTAGTTAGATTGTGTGATGACTTTGTGAAGCAATAAGATCTGTATATTTAAGCACAACGGTGTATGCTTTAGAAGGACCTATGCATTACAGTATGTAGAATCCCCTGCTAAATCAAGCTAATAATTCGTTGCGCCTTTGGCCCTAGCTTGATTTGCAGCGTCATTTTAATGTTTTTCCGCCACTTAGCTTGCACATAGCTGATATTAGCTTGTCCCTGCTGCGCGCATGTTTGTGTTTGAATTTTGAAGCACAGTTGCTAGCGTCATATCCGGTTCCGGGATCCTCCTTTGCGTTTCAACGCCACCTTAAGGTAAAAATGTCTAGCGCTTATGCCAATAGCTTGTTTTGCAGCGTCATTTTAATGTTTTTCCGCCACTTAGCTTGCACATAGCTGATATTAGCTTGTCCCTGCTGCGCGCATGTTTGTGTTTGAATTTTGAAGCACAGTTGCTTGCGTCATATCCGGTTCCGGGATCCTCCTTTGCGTTTCAACGCCACCTTAAGGTAAAAATGTCTAGCGCTTATGCCAATAGCTTGTTTTGCAGCGTCATTTTAATGTTTTTCCGCCACTTAGCTTGCACATAGCTGATATTAGCTTGTCCCTGCTGCGCGCATGTTTGTGTTTGAATTTTGAAGCACAGTTGCTAGCGTCATATCCGGTTCCGGGATCCTCCTTTGCGTTTCAACGCCACCTTAAGGTAAAACTGTCTTGCGCTTATGCCACTAGCTTGTTTTCAAGCGTCATTTTAGTTTTTCCGCCACTTAGCTTGCACATAGCTGAGAATAGCTTGTTGCTGGGGCGCGGTGCGTATTTTTGTTAGGTTTTTTTTTTTTTTTGTCTAATGTCGCTAGCGTCATTTCCGGTTCCTGTTTCCTCCTTAGCGTTTCCAATATGGCTCCCAAACGCCGAGTAATGCGCCTCCCCAGCTCCTCCTCAGATTCCGGACCCACCACCCCTCCCCCACATCCCCCACCTACCTCACCTTCCCCAAATACCACCCCTCCCACCCATTCCCCTCCTGGGCCCAGGAAACAAAGGCGCACCCGGGTGGATAGCCGTGTAAATGGCCAGGTTGTGAAAGTGAGTATTTTAGTTATGTATTTGTACCTTACAAATTTATAAACACACAGGGGGGATAGGGGCAGAATTTGTATTGTTTTTAGGCCAAAATTTAACACTCCACATGGGGCATCCCCATTGTGGATGTCCTGCTTGGATGCCCCCCCCCCCCTGGAGGGCCCTAAAAATTACCTCTGCCCCGTCCCATATGTGCATGCGTGAGTTGCGGATGCCTATTGCGCTTACCTCTAGCAGGGTGTACCCCTGCGCCATACATATTATCATTTTGTGTGCAGGCGCACTCCCTGTTAGAGTCAAACGCCACATGCGTACTTTGCCGTGCAGACACAGATGAGCTGGTATGCACCTCCCAAGGGCCTTGGATGCGCATACCACACCGGCGTGGAGCGCTGTGTTTGGCTTGCGGAGTGACGTGGGAGTGTCCTCAGCGGTGTATTTGGGGCCTTCCAAGGGGGTTGCAGACAGTGGCCCACCCACAATAGTTGTGGCCCACAAAAGTGCACCCAAACCCAGAATGATGTAAATCCTGGGTGTGGGTCCACTTTGATCTTGTCTCTGTATAACTGTTTATGACATTGTTCTGAGGTCATGTATTTAATTTTTTTTTTGTTTTGTTTTCTTTTCCTAGGACTTCTGCCTGGCCGAATATGACTATGCCCGAGGAGCTAAAAAACGCCTTGCCATGGAGGTGAAGGCCACTGTGTCCCGGCGCTTCAAGACCGACCTGACCATCCGGGCCATTCAGCAAAAATGGTCTGATTTCAAGCGCCGGGACCCAGAAGGCGTGTACCGCCTATATGATGCCTACGCATCAGGTAAGTTAAAGCTTATGTTCTTTTTTGCCTTTGTGCAGAATCATCTGCTAAGCTGTGTCCTTTTTTGCTCTTTATATTAATTATTTGCTTTCACCCCCTCCACACAGATAAGCGTCCTCCCCTGGGGAAACGTGGGAAGGGATTCCTCCCCCGAACCAGGCAGGCGGACTCGGGGGAGTCATCGGGGGAGGGTCCCTCCCGCGGGTCCTATTTAGAGGACCCAGGGGAGGAAGGGGATGACGCCCCAGAGGAGTGTGCTGCTGGGGGGCAGGCTGGATCAAGCCTCAGCTCCTCACACTCTGAGTCTGAGGACTCTCACCAGGCAAGGGGCCACTCTCAAGCAGGGAGTGAGAGGGAGGAGGGTGGCCCTTTGACTGGTGGATCTTCTGAGCAGAGTGTGAGGAGCCGAGGCTCCCCGCCTCCTCCTCAGAGCCCTCCCTGGGCTTCAAGTGGCGCTTCATCCCCTGGTGAGTTTACATGTTTTAATTGTTAGTCTGTGACAGGTTTCATCTGACCATTTGTGCTTAGCCCTTGCCATTCCTCTGTAATTTGCAGGGCATCATATAGGCGGCACCTCCATGGATTTTTGGCGTCAAATCCTCCTCGGGCATAGTCGTGGTAAGTGTATGTTTTTAGCCAGCTCATTTTGGAATTTATGTCATTCCTTAAAGTGAACCCACAAACATTGATGATATTGCTTGGATTCTGGCGCCTTCCCTGCCCAATCACATCCCTCACCCAGGGCCACCCCCCAACCAAACACCACAAACTACTTCCCTCTTTGGGGGTGGCAGAAGCCATTGTCCCTGCCTCCTGTGTGGCACTCGAGATGTGTGTGCGCCTGCGCTCTGTTTCATACTGGCATGCGCGTGCGCACACACTGGAGGAGTGATGTGCGGAAGGCAGGGGCGGTGGCGGTCTAAAATTGTGTTGCTCTGCCAAAGTAGACTAAAACACTGAATATTCACAATCCTGGGTCTTGGACCACTTTTAACAGACACGTTTCCTGGTCCATTGTCTCAGCTGGTTTGCTAATGTACATTAACATCACAAACCACACTACAGTGCTAGCCAACTGGCAACCACCCCTATGTTTCTGGCCACACCATGATGTGTGCTAGCAATAGTTAATTTACGTTAAGTAGTTAGGCCAAACACATGTTGCACACTGGTAACATTAGCCATTAAATTGGTAATGAGTCATTTACATTGCAATGTAAAGGTTAGTGCCAGATTTTCCTAACGGATACATGTGGCAACCATAAACACTTCACATTAACTAATGGACCAGGAATCTAGCAAATATCGTTTAACATGTATGTAATTAAGTTTTGTTTTTTTGAGGTAAGACTCAATAACCAGATTGATGTCAAATCTTCGGGTGTCATAGCTCCACTAAATGTTGTTTTGTATTTTGTTTTTTTATGGACAGATGTTGCGACGCAGACGGAGGCAGAATTCCTCCTCCCCACACCAGCTCCAGGGACGGCCAGCAGCATGGGCCACCGCCACAGCTGCGATGGTGAGTACATCTAAATTCATATGGGTAAATACTTGTGAAACCTTTCTCTTCTAGTTACATTTGTAGAAATTTTTAAGTTACCAATGTGTGAATTTCACACACATCTAGGTTAAATGTGTTTGTACAATAATCCAACATGCCAGTCACCATCCTTGATAGTTGCCTCACATTCTTGTTACGGACACATACGGACTATTTGTGGCGTATAGACACCCAAATGGGGCTGATTAGGTGTTTACCCATAACATTATAGGGCAAACTTCGATCATCCTTAGGCCCTGATGTTTGGCTGGGACTAAAGACATAAATGTCCTTACTTGGCCATAAACATTATTACTTTTGCAAGAGTTAACCTGGCCCAACACCAAGGGTGTTTAATGTGCATTAAACATGTAATTTGCCAACAACTAACAACTAACACCCCGCGGAACATACGATAAGTGCATGTACCGCGGGTCAAACCCACCAAGCAAACCCCTAATTATCGGAACTTATCTTCCGCTGGCTCCCGCGCACCACTCCAGACGTGCATTTTTCCGCCCTGGGCCTCTGTGAATGGCCGCCGGGTCCCCATGAGCAGCCAGAGAGTGACATGCGTTAAGAGGCGGCGGAAGAGGATTGTACATTCCTGTTCCCTGCATAGACGTTAGTGTGCGTTTTTTGTGCCAATCACGTTGGAGCATGGAGAGGTGAGTGGCTATGGATTACTGTGTGTATACACACATCAGGGAAAAAACAGATCTGTGAGCAACAACAAAGTGGCCCAAAACCCATGATAAACTATATTGTGGGTGTTGGTCCACTTTAAGAGTAAAGGTATGTGGTCCTAACATGTTTAGAAGCCAATATTAAACCTTTAATTTAAAATGTTAAGGGCACATTGTTCACCAATGTTAATGTGAGTGTTAGCAAGTTAGAAACACTGACATTACATTGCTACATCTGTGTATGTTGAGTTCCCAATCAAATTCTAACATATTATTTTTAATCACATCTCTACAGCTTGTATACGCCAGCATCGCAGACTGTGGCGGGCCTTCCGACAGATGAAAGGGATGCTGCTGGCCATGAAGAGGCGTCGGAGACGTTAGGGTGGGGGGGATGGCTGCCATTTCTATGTTTTGTGGCTTTGTTGGCCTATGTTGGCCGTGTTGGGCCAATTTGTTTTAATACATTTTTTTGTACGAATAACTGTGTTGTTCCTTGACCAGCATAGGTTTAGATTCCCAAAAACCATTATGTCTAAAATTAGGCAGCCATTTTGAGCCAGTACATGTTTACACCATAGTAAGCAATGTTAACTAATGTGGCACATAAATGGTGGCATAATATTAGAGATGATTGAGCAAATCATCCATGACTGTGTATTTTGCTTTCACATGTATGGATAAACACAATTTAGAGGTGGTTTTCAAAAATATATTTACATAAATCAGAAGAAAAAGGTTTACAAATTAATATTCTTGGCTGGGTGGCCGGGGAGGTTGGGAGTCATTGCTAGGGGCGGTGTTGGGGGACAACAGTGCAGTAAAAAATATAGACTGCTGTTGTATGAGCTGTTGTAGCAACAACAAAGTTTGGTCCTGCCGCTGTATTGCTTCTGCCTGGCGCTGTATTGCTTCTTCCTGGCGCTGTACAGATTGCTCGATTACATTTGCAAGCCGACCAAGGTCCTGGTTCTGTACTTGGTTTTGCCGTAACTGGTCCACCTGGCGCTGCAGGGCCTCATTTTGTTGCTGACACATCAGCACCTGATTTTCCAACGCCGCAATGCGCTCATTAGTTCCATCACGCGGCTGTTGGCGACTGTAGTCCTCCAGCATCCGGACCCCTAGCTCGTAGAAATCGGCACTGGTTGGTGCCACACCTCCTCTTGCTGTGGTTTGAGGCTAAACAAATAGTAAACCACATTTTAGTCAAACAGAACCAATGCAGTTATGCCCCTCCCAAAAATTACCATAAACACTCACTAGACAACTTACCCTTGTCTGAGCCTCTGAAGCTTGGCCACATGGGACTTGGGAAGAGGTCCCAGCTTGGGGTTCTGGTTCCGCCTCCTGCCAAAACAACAATGAAAGGAAATGTGACATGTTGCTTCTTCCACTACCCACGAATATGCCAATGTGTTTCGAGGTCGTCTACATCAGCCATGTTACCTGCGTGTCCTCCGGCACAGGTAGGCTCGAGGTATCGCTGCCAGAGAGTCGCAATTCAACATCCGAGATGTCGGGCAAGTTGGCATATGCTAAACAGGAAAATCAGGTTAGTAGGTCTGTGGGCCAAACTCTAATGTAACCTGGTTAGGCTATCGAGGCCATACCTCTAAAAAGTTCAAAAATACACACTAGACCAAAGGTCTCTGTTAAACTCAGATTGTTAACATGTATGTTACAGGACTAAGACGCACTAATTTCTGCAAATCTCATCATAAACATTGCTTAAATTAAACATACCCCCAATATCCCAGATGTCTGGAGTGGGGTCCTCACTCGAGCTTGGACCTGGAAAATACATGTGGACACACAAGTTGCCAGAAGCAAGTGGCACAAAATTAGAGCCAAAATACAGACTAGAGCAAGGCAAAACCACTTACCCTCATCTCTGGCAGCTGGTACTTGAGGGGCCCTTTCTGGACAGCCACTTCCGATATTCGGGTCAACTAAAAAAAATAAAGAATGTCTCTAAATAATCAGCAAACTACTACAGGGAATGTTTGGCTAAAAATATGTCCGCAAATATACATTGCTCTCACTCAAATAACTAATAGACTGACCCTGGGGAGGCAACCAGCACTCCCAAGAGGCATCTTCAAGTTTACCAAGCAAACATGTAGCTTAGTAGACTAACCAAATTGAACCAGTGTAACATAAACAGCATAAAGGATACATTATGTATTGCTCTACACACCAACAGGGTCCTGTTGACCGGCAACATCGGAAGTGGGGTCCAAAGATGAACCAGTCACTTGGCCTACCAAGAAAAAAGAGGAATGAGACACATGCACTTGAGTAAAAGTGGATCAAGCAAGGTGAACACATGCACTTACCGACATCCAAAGAGTAGCTGGGATCCGGAGGAGATGCTGGGGCCAAGGGCATGGGAGCTAGGCCAAAATAAAACCAACATTGAGCCATAGCTAATGTGCGTTGCAAAATACAACATGCATTAAGGTGTGTGAGCAGCTCTTTCAATAATATTGACTAATCAAGCCAAGTGTGGCTCGCACATTGATATGCCGATATATGGCTACACATCTCTGGCGTCCTACATATCTACACATGTTAGGGCCTTGTTAGTTACTTGCTGTGAGTGTTACAGTGGGCGTGCAATTAGGGCGCAGGCACATATTATTAATACTCAACAGGGCAAACCTTGATTGTTTGAGCTGCTCCCACACCCATTTGTTTATAAAAAAAGCAGCAACCAAATTATGGGTAAATACCTTCAATGGCAGACTGGGGTAGCCTTGAGGTTGCTGGAAGGGCAGGAGCTTGGGTGTCCTGAGCCACATCCCGGACAGCAGCATGTGCACCTATGCATAAAGCAACAGACAGAAAAGTTACAAATGTTTGAGCTGTAATGTAATACTTCACAGGTCCTACTGTTAGTTGGTCAGAATGTAAAAATGCAAATCACATACATTAACATTATGTTATTGTAAAAGCCAGAAAATATGTACCTTCAGCCCAACCGGTGGTGTCATCCCCAGGATCCACACCCTGCAGCCGAGCCAGTGGGATTTTGGCCTTCAGCATCTCCTCATACGGCCTGTAGGTACTCTTTGGAGCCTGGATGAACCCACTGTCCACATCAAGATCGTGATTCATCTTTTTCATAAGGGCCCCTCGCAAAGTGTAGAAGCGTTTCCTGCAGGATGGGCCACTACGTGGGTGTTGAGCTGTGCTACTAAGCTCCACACCAATGGCATCCCACAGTTTGCTTCTTTCTTGTTTGCCTATGGACTTGCTTTGGGAGCCAAATATCAGCTCCCATTTCGCAAGTGTCAGGCGCACAAGATGATTATTCTCAGCCAAATTAAATTCAGGCTCCCTCTTGGCACCTGGGCGCTTAGCCTGGGGTGCTGCCCCACCTTCAGGCTGTGCCCTTTTCCGTAAGGGAGGTCTGCGCACAGCACCCACCAAACTCCTACTCGGGCCTGCTGTGGCCGGCAGATGTCCTGTATTTGGCTCCATCCTGTAGCTGCACACACACACAAATCAACACCCCACAAGCACGCATGCACACTACAGAATGGCATCGCAATCTCTTAGGCTTGGGCAGGTTTTATGTGCTCTAACAGCCAATCCAAAAGCAGCCCACTTAATTGATTCACACATACAGCCCAGTTCCTTCTAGGCACACCTCCACTGCACTGACAGAAGCATGTGTGTTAGCCAATTAACTCATTACAGACCTCATTAAACAAACAACACACACCCAATCCCAACAATGGACTGATGTATCTCAAACCCTTGTGACATGTGCTTAGCCTAACGGCTATTTAAAAAAACAACAGCTTCCCTTTCATTGGTCCCCACCTGATTTTTGGCCCATGTCCGTTAATGCACGCAAGTTACGGCTCAAGTACGCTAGTAGCACTACTAGCGTGCGCGTGCGCACTCTGTTTTACGCACACCTGGGTCGGCTAATTGGCGCCCGGAACTAGCAGAGCGACGCAAAAGGCGGCAAAGCGGACCTGTCACTTTAGAAAATGAAGTATAAAAGGAAGGAATGTTCTAGCTTCTGCTATTCTTACACTGTGGCAAAGGCTGTGGTGTGGTGCTGTGCTCGCTTCCCTTAGCTCATTTGAGCCTCTGTCTGGTTTCTGTCCTCACTCTCTGTGGCTTGTTGGGTGATTTCTGACATCAGTGCTGTTTCTTTAGGAGCTTGGTTTGGGTGGCATCTGCAAATATTGTGTAGCATACAGCAAGTGAGGCTTGATTTTGGGGCCTTTTGTGGGCTGTGCAGCAACTCCCCTCTTGGTTGTGCTTAACTTAGAAAGCTGGTTTTCAGCAGGCTGGTGGTTTGGACCACTATAGTTCTGGTTTTGTGGTGAGCTGCATTGTAGCGGGTGTGTGTGTAGTGTGATTGTTTGTGTGTGTGTTGTGTGTTAGTTGTTTTTTTTGTTTATTTTTGTTTTTGTATATATCTTTAGTGTGTGTGATGGATAAGAGGGTGATGTATGGTGTCTGGGTGGATGGATGTATGTGTATGCTGAAAGAGCAGGAGGAAAGGGAGCGGGGTGTTGTGAGGCTTAGGGCACCCCGCTCCTTTGCAATCTGCCTTTCAGTATGGGACTTAAGTGACGAGCAGATCAGGAGCCGCTTCCGTCTGAATCGTGCTGCACTACAGTCCCTATATGATCAGATTAAGACCAAAATCGAGCCATCCACCAAACGCACTCATTCCATTCCAGGCATAGTACGCCTGTGTGCCACTCTTAATGTTTTGGCACGAGGGACCTTCCAGGCAACCTCAGCCCTCCTCAGCGGGATAAGCCAGGCTACTATGAGCCGCATACTAATCCAGGTAGTTCTGGCAATTTGTGATTTAATCCCAATTTACATCAAGTTTCCTGAGGATGAGGAAGAGGTTGCCAAAATAAAACATGCTTTCTATCTGATGGGAGGGATCCCGAATGTGCTAGGGTGCGTTGATGGTACACATATCCCTTTCCGCCCTCCCCGTGCACAGGAGCTGTCCTACAGAAACCGGAAGCAGTTCCATTCGTTTAATATCATGGTGGTCTGTGACCCGGACATGAGGCTGCGGGCGGTGAGATCGGGGTTCCCCGGCTCATGCCACGATTCTTACGTCTTGCAGCGGACAGTCCTGTGCCGGAAGTTTGATAACAACGAAATGCCAGCTGGCTGGCTACTGGGTAATAAATTAACCATGTCTATGTATTTTGCTAATATGTGGCCTAGTAAGCCAATTTTAACCAAACTACCACCAAAAAACATGTACTAGTACTAATTGCTGTCTCTCTCCTTGTGTTTTTTCTACAGCGGACAAGGGATATGGGCAGAGAACGTGGGTCATGACTCCGGTCAGGAACCCACGGACCTCTGCCCATGAACGCTACAATGCAGCGCATCGCAAGACCAGAAGCATTGTGGAAAGAACCATCGGCCTGCTGAAAGCACGCTTTCTCTGTTTGGCACGGCCAGGAGGAGAGATGCTCTACAGCCCACAGAAGGTTTCCAAGATCATCCTTGCCTGCTGTGTGCTACACAACATTTGTATTTGTCACCGAATCCAAGCCCCCGAGGAGACAGCACTGGTGCCAGAAATCCCCAACCTGCCCGCAGATAGAAGTGAGGACACCCAGACTGGCGATGAGCTAAGGGAAAGGCTGATCACTTCTTTTTTTGCGGTAAGCTAACTACCCTTCACTCTAATGCAAGTACTGCACTACTGTTTAAATGTATTTGACCTCCCATCCAAAAGAGCAAAAAAACGCACTAAGGGGGGTGTAAGATGACCCAAACCACTCTAAGGGGGGGTGTAAGATGACCCAAACCACTCTAAGGGGGGTGTAAGATGACCCAAACCACTCTAAGGGGGGGTGTAAGATGACCCAAACCACTCTAAGGGGGGTGTAAGATGACCCAAACCACTCTAAGGGGGGGTGTAAGATGACCAAAACCACTCTAAGGGGGGTGTAAGATGACCCAAACCACTCTAAGGGGGGTGTAAGATGACCCAAACCACTCTAAGGGGGGGTGTAAGATGACCAAAACCACTCTAAGGGGGGTGTAAGATGACCCAAACCACTCTAAGGGGGGGTGTAAGATGACCCAAACCACTCTAAGGGGGGGTGTAAGATGACCCAAACCACTCTAAGGGGGGTGTAAGATGACCCAAATCACTCTAAGGGGGGGTGTAAGATGACCAAAACCACTCTAAGGGGGGGTGTAAGATGACCCAAACCACTCTAAGGGGGGTGTAAGATGACCCAAACCACTCTAAGGGGGGTGTAAGATGACCCAAACCACTCTAAGGGGGGTGTAAGACGCCAATGTTGGTTATCAAGTTATGCATTTTTTTTGGGGAAACCACAAAACAACTATAAAGATATATACTAACTGCACTTTTCTTATTTTTTCAGGCACAAAGAGATGCACCCTGATCCTTAATTTCCTTTTCCAAAACTTTCCTGGACTTTACTTTGCTTTAGAATTTCTGTTTGACTTTTCATTTTCAATTTCATTTCTGTTTTATTATGAATTTTTTTTTAGAGTAAAAATAAAAAAAGAATTATATATATACATGTGGCTATGTGTTTAATTCTGTTGTAAGTTTCCTTTTCATTCTAATTCCTATTTTAATTTTCCTTTTTTTTCTCTGTTCTGTTTTTATTTTCCTTTTCTATTTTCCTTTTCTTTCTCTGTTCTGTTTTTATTTTCCTTTTCTATTTTCCTTTTCTTTCTCTGTTCTGTTTTTATTTTCCTTTTCTATTTTCCTTTTCTTTCTCTGTTCTGTTTTTATTTTCCTTTTCTATTTTCCTTTTCTTTCTCTGTTCTGTTTTTATTTTCCTTTTCTATTTTCCTTTTCTTTCTCTGTTCTGTTTTTATTTTCCTTTTCTATTTTCCTTTTCTTTCTCTGTTCTGTTTTTATTTTCCTTTTCTATTTTCCTTTTCTTTCTCTGTTCTGTTTTTATTTTCCTTTTCTATTTTCCTTTTCTTTCTCTGTTCTGTTTTTATTTTCCTTTTCTATTTTCCTTTTCTTTCTCTGTTCTGTTTTTATTTTCCTTTTCTATTTTCCTTTTCTTTCTCTGTTCTGTTTTTATTTTCCTTTTCTTTCTCTGTTCTGTTTTTATTTTCCTTTTCTTTCTCTGTTCTGTTTTTATTTTCCTTTTCTTTCTCTGTTCTGTTTTTATTTTCCTTTTCTTTCTCTGTTCTGTTTTTATTTTCCTTTTCTTTCTCTGTTCTGTTTTTATTTTCCTTTTCTTTCTCTGTTCTGTTTTTATTTTCCTTTTCTTTCTCTGTTCTGTTTTTATTTTCCTTTTCTTTCTCATTGGTGGTTTAATTGTATTTCCTTTTTATGTAACAAATAAAAAAAAAATTAATTGTGGCTATGTGTTTAATTATGTTTTATTTTGCATTTATATTCGAATATCTGGTTGAATTTAATTTCCTTTTCAACACAAAATAAAAACTCTTTAAATTTTTAACAAATGTTGCAATGTGTTTTATTCAGAAGGTACTGGATGGCCAGGACACAGCAAAGCTAACAGGCGCTGTGTAGAATAGCGTGGTCACACTGACTGACAGCGCCTACAAAGCTGAGGGCCAACATCATATTCAGCAATGTAGGCATTGTTCGCAACAACGCCAGGTAGCGACTGAGGAGGCCTGCTATAGCGAATCGCTACCGCCCGCGGCTGACGCTAGCGGCGCTCATAGCGCCATACTTCAGTCGCTCATCTGTCGCTACCTGGCGCTATTGATGAATCGGCCTCTAAGTTGCTAAATGTCGGAGTTGGCCCAATCAGCTGCGGGGGACAAAACATAAGTACCCTTTATTTTTTTACATGGGTGTTTAATCACTTTAATCTAGTTACTTGGATACTCGTGCTAACCACCTTGGGATGCCCCAGAGGAAGTAGCTAGGTGGACCTGTAACTCTGGAGCACACAGATCATGAGGCAGTTCTGCTTAGTGTAATAAGAGCAGGCCTGGGCGCTCGCGGTATTCTGTGTACAGTGAGGCTGGAAGCCGCCAGGATGCTATTTAAGGAATTCACCAGTCACCTGCTAGAATGAAGTGCTGATGTAAAGCAAGTTATTCATTAAGCACTGATGTCAGCCGCATGCCAACAAGCACTGTGCTAGAGTAATAACTAACCGCACCGTCCTGCAGGCCCAGCCTTTGTTTACCGTCCCCCTCACATACAGTGAATAAGGAGCAGAGAAAGCAAACAGAAACACTGGCGTTCTGTATACGGAAGCCATCCCTGAATGACCAGAGTCACAATGGTGAATGCTGACAATTCAGAGTCTACCTAACCTAACCTTTTGAGGGCCGTAATATGTCAAGCCTTGTAAACCAAGACAGGTCGACTATCCTACCCATCAACTGGCTGATTTTCCGACACGTCAGTGAGGCACAGAGATGTGTTATAAAAATTGCAGGCAATTTCCCTTTCCCAGTCTAGACCATGCCGGGTTCACACTTCCTCTCCACTCTGGATGTGGCGGCAGCTCTAATCTCTTATAATCGCATTTTTGGAAGGTGTGCCAAAAGGATGTCCACAAGGTGCTGAGCTGATCTTTTTCTTTTTTCTTATGTTAGCAAATGTGTGTTTTAACTAAACTGAGGCAGTTTGTAAGTGATGGGCGTGGTAGGGTGTGTGGTTTAGCATCTGGCTTAATTACAGGTCACATGCTCTAGGAATACTTGGTCCATAAAAGATGTTGGTGATGGAGCCAATGTGCAGAAGTCCATGTATTCCACTACCACCATTCAACCAAAGAGTCAGAGCAGTTGTAAACCATCCAGATATCCAGCATTCTGCATTTGGGGGGACAATTTTTCCCATGTCAGCAAAGTGGAACATTTAGGTGGTTCCAGAGTTTTCGCAGGGACAGGGGGCCTCAAAGTGGGACTGTTCCACCGAAAGTGGGACATCTAGTCAGTTTAGTTTTATGGAAGCAGTTTTCACTAGATGTAACCAAAGCCTGTAGACCGCCCAGTGCGCTGCTGCTTCAGTCGCTGAAGTTGTCAACAAGCTCACGCAACCTTACAGCAACAGCGTTCTGTATGTACACGCTTACGTATATGCTTACATCTCTCTTCTTGTAGATCTTGGTGTAAATAGAAACATAGAAACATAGAAGGTTGATGGCAGAAGGGGACCATATGGTCCATCTAGTCTGCCCTTATGTGTATACTGTATGTACTCTTTATCTTAGGATAGATGTGTGCTTATCCCAGGCATGTTTAAATTCAGTGACTGTTTATTTTTCAACTACCTCTGCTGGTAGCTTGTTCCAAGCATCTACTACTCTTTCTGTAAAATAATATTTTCTAACATTGCTCCTGATATTCCCCCCGACTAGCTTCAGGTTGTGCCCCCTTGTTCTATCATTAAGCTTCTTCTTAAAAACACTTCCCTCCTGAACCTTATTCAATCCTTTCACATATTTAAAGGTCTCAGTCATGTCCCCCCTCTCCCTTCTTTCCTCCAGACTGTACAAATTAAGTTCTTTAAGTCTCCTGGTTTTAAGTTTAAGTCCTTCCACCATTTTCGTTGCCCGGCTTTGGACACGTTCTATTTGAATAATGTCTTTTTGCAGGTAAGGTCTCCAGAATTGCACACAGTATTCTAGCTGTGGCCTCACCAGGGCGCTATACAGCGGCATCACAACCTCCCTCTTCCTACTGGTGATGCCTCGAGCTATGCAGCTGTGCACCCTGCTTGCTTTTCCCACTGTCTGGCTACACTGTCCACTCACCTTGCAGCTATCAGTAATCAGTACCCCTAAATCAATTTTTTCCAAATACTTGGTGTACAGTAGCAACAGATTGCCGGTAGTAACAACTGCTTCCATAAAACACACACATTTGCTTACACAAGAAAAAATAAAAAGACATACTAGATAGACTCAGTACCCATCTTTTGACAAATATACATACCTCCCAAGTGTACCTCATTTGGAGGGACTGTCCTTCTTTTGAGTCCATGCCCCCCTATCCCTTGTTGTTCTCATTTGTCCCTCTTTGAGGTGTAACAGATTTGCATCAATAAATGATTCATTTGCCTATTTAAATTGTTTTCTATTGTGGTAACTGTTACACCCTATCGCCTATCCATTCCTCAATGAGGGGGTGTGGCCTAAATTAAAAATTGTCCCTTTCCCACCCTGAAAAGTTGGAAGGTATAAAATATATACTTTTTAAAGTTGAAAAGATTAAAAAAAAAAAAAAAGAAAACAAATTGAAATCAGACTTTCCATTTAAACTATAAACCCTTCTTATCAGTATATATAGCACATATTGGGAAATATAATAATATAATGCATATATGACCAATGTATGCCTGTGCATGAAAAGGAATTTGTGCACTGCATTTTACCCATCCGCTCAGTGAGACCAACTACAATCTAGTGAACACACACGTGCAATGCACCAGTGAACACACTAGCAGCTAGTGCAGACGTGTCCAAATTGGTGTGCTGCTCTTACCACTAGGCCATGGCTGCCCCTGCGCAGTGCTTTTTTGTCCTAATATATTTAGTATTGTTTCTTTTATTCATATTACTGCGTTGGTTAGATTAATTTTCTGGGTCCCGTGCCAAGCCTATCTGAATGCCCGGCATGGGCATGCACAGCAGGTGAAAAAGGTGGTGGGAGGTGCCCCAGCAATCCATTACTTCAGAAGTTATTAATATTCATGGCAATCTATTCTTATGTGGTTCCACACACAAGGGATATCCCAAGTCATGATGCACCTGCTGAGCAGACCGAAACCTAGGTGAGTGAAATACCTGGATTTTGCTCCACTTTAACAAAAGCTCTTGAAGTGGGACAAAACCAAGTATTTTCAACCTCCTGAGTTTCCTGCATCCTCAAATTCTCTGCTGTGTGAATGCCCCAAGATCGCCCAAAATCTTCCATTGATCCCCGCTGATTGATTGATTGCTGTCCATACTTATGCTCGGCAATCCATGCTGAAAAAATGAATAGCAGGGCAGCTT
Organism: Gastrophryne carolinensis; assembly: GCA_027917425.1. NCBI lineage: Eukaryota > Metazoa > Chordata > Amphibia > Anura > Microhylidae > Gastrophryne > Gastrophryne carolinensis. The sequence continues at coordinate 224,812,526 of CM051234.1, forward strand.
TACCTGCATGCACCCACTGCCAGCCATAAAAAAGGAAATACTTACCTCTTATCCCCAGCAGCTGCTTTAGCTCTTTAACACTCGATTGATCCTGTGATCAGGTTCTGCAACGTGCAGACGCTGAGGGATTCCTTGGAAGCCCATCCAACACACACATGATGTTGCACCCTATTCACTGCAAGAGCCGAAAACCAGCAAAGCAGCTGAATAGGAGAAGAAGTTAGTATTGTTTTTTTCAGTTATTTGCCTAGACAGGGATTGGAGAGCATTTATGCCCCCAATGTTTCCCCCACCTATAAATCTTGCTGCTAGGCACAGCCTGTGAATGGTAACGCTGGGTGAGGCTCAGTAATATATTAGCAAAGCACCTCTACGTTTTAATTAATTAACCTATTTAAGTGAGTCATCTTGGGGATAGCTCTGTGTAAAAGTGTGGGGTAATTAGTCATTTAAAAGCCATTAGTGAGAGCAGCGCTATCACAGTATCCCGCAGGTGCTGGCAAGCTGTGGCACATGAGCTGGGTAACCCTGCTAGCTCAGGCTCACATTCTAATCACTGTTCAGTAGCACTTACCATGCATGTGTTAAGGTCACAGTAGCAGCCATATTTGTATCTGAGCACAGGACATTGGAACACACTCCAATGACCTTTAAATATATACATTAGCAACACAAATTAACAATATGGGAAATTTTTTGAGTGCTTCAGTAGATGGCACTAACATTATTTGGTTTTATTGGCTATTAAACGTCAGCTCTAGGCAAAATGTTTATTTTCATTTGAAATAGAATTGCAGAGATTACGATGCACTTTAGTGTCTTTCTTGTGATCTGTAACCACACTGGAGACATTTAGAGGGTTATTGATTAAATTGAGAAGAGCCTCCCATCCTTGGAATGGAATGAGTCTTATGTGCTCTCCACACTTTATTGATTAACTCCAATAAAAATATAACTTTGTAGAAAGAAGGACCATCTAAATGAAATATTCTATGCACTGAGCTTGAGGGCAGGCCCCAATGTTATTTGAAGCAGAACAACATTCGGAAATAATATTCGGTTGCAGGGCAGCATCTGATTTTCCCACACCTCATACCACCTACAGAAGGTGGAACCAAATGTCAAGATACTCACCTCCAGCAATGGGATGCACCCGTCCCCATCAATTGAAGTGGAATAGTGCTCAAAACTGAGTGTTGTCTCCTTTTAATTGCTTTTTAATTGCTGGTAAATGTTGGCGCCAATAGATAATAATCTGTGTGTGGCCACCCTAAGGATGTTGAGGTTCTTAGTAACCAAGCGAGAAGCTGAACCTAAATAAGGTCAAGAAGAGTTGAGCCCACTGGAGCACAGGCAGGAGCTGAGCCTACCAGGGCCAAGGGAGAATCTGAGGCTACCAGAGCCCAGAGAGGAGATGAGCCTACCAGGGCCAATGGAGAATCTGAGGCTACCGGAGCCTAAAGAGGAGATGAGCCTACCAGGGCCAAGGGAGAATCTGAGCTTACCGGAGCCCAGGAAGGAGCTGAGCCTACCAGGGCCAAGGGAAAATCTGAGGCTACCAGAGCCCAGAGAGGAGATGAGCCTACCAGGGCCAAGGGAGAATCTAAGGCTACCAGAGTCCAGATATGAGATGAGCCTACCAGGGCCAAGGGAGAATCTGAGGCTACCAGAGCTGAGAGAGGAGATGAGCCTATCAGGGCCAAGGGAGAATCTGAGGCTACCAGAGCCGAGAGAGGAGATGAGCCTACCAGGGCCAAGGGAGAATCTGAGGCTACCATAGTCCAGATAGGAGATGAGTCTACCAGGCCCAAGGGAGAATCTGAGGCTACCAGAGCTGAGAGAGGAGATGAGCCTATCAGGGCCAAGGGAGAATCTGAGGCTACCAGAGCCGAGAGAGGAGATGAGCCTACCAGGGCCAAGGGAGAATCTGAGGCTACCATAGTCCAGATAGGAGATGAGTCTACCAGGCCCAAGGGAGAATCTGAGGCTACCAGAGCCCAGAGAGGAGATGAGCCTACCAGGGCCAAGGGAGAATCTGAGGCTACCAGAGTCCAGATAGGAGATGAGCCTACCAGGGCCAAGGGAGAATCTGAGACTACCAGAGCCCAGAGAGGAGATGCGCCTACCAGGGCCAATGGAGAATCTGAGGCTACCAGAGCCGAGAGAGGAGATGAGCCTACCAGGGCCAAGGGAGAATCTGAGGCTACCATAGTCCAGATAGGAGATGAGTCTACCAGGCCCAAGGGAGAATCTGAGGCTACCAGAGCCCAGAGAGGAGATGAGCCTACCAGGCCCAAGGGAGAATCTGAGGCTACCAGAGCCCAGAGAGGAGATGAGCCTACCAGGGCCAAGGGAGAATCTGAGACTACCAGAGCCCAGAGAGGAGATGAGCCTACCAGGGCCAAGGGAGAATCTGAGGCTACCAGAGTCGAGAGAGGAGATGAGCCTACCAGGGCCAAGGGAGAATTTGAGGCTACCGGAGCCGAGAGAGGAGATGAGAACACTAAAGCTCAGAGAGCAGCTGAGCCTGCCAGAACTCAGAGAGGAGATGAGCCTACCAGAGCTAATGGAAAAGCTGAGTTTACCAATGCCCTGAAAGAGCCAAGCCTACCATTTGGAGGCCCCAGATACAGTATTTTTTTTCTTTAAAAATAATAGTCCAGCAAAGTAACTGATTGGTGGTTGTCTGACACTCGCCTACTTACTGGAACGTCAGATCAAGTCCTGTGCTTGGTGGCTTATGTGCAGTGAGCAGCCTCCGATTGACAGCTCTGCATGCACCCATCACTTTGCTGCTCTAGACTCTCCATCCTGCCCTCTGGTAGCTTTAGCTGCAGGTTTGCAAAAACAAAAAAGAGGGCTTGCCAAGGCGCGGGGGGCTCCACTGCTGGCCCCACGGCCCGTCAGACTAAATACTGAAAAGCCTCCTGGACGAGGCCATAACCCAAAGTTTGGTGGAGGCCCCCTTTGCAGGACAAGTGGTGGAGGCCCGGGGCTCATAATCCGGCCCTGGCTGTGCTTATTAGAGCCCAGGATGGAGCTGAGACTTTTAGGGCCCAGAAGTGAGCTGAGTCTTTCAGTTCCCATGGAGGAACTGATGGGGGTTGGGCATCATCAGCGGAGCTCTGCTTTCAATGAAATCTGACCCTTTGTTATTCTATCTAAACCTGAAAAAGGTAATATAGTTTCATATGTTTCTCAGCTCTTTTGGTTAAAGCTCACACATTATTTAGTGTGACAAATAAGTCATATTTGGGGAATCCTTAAACAGATTGAGTATTCTTTTTTGTGAAATGTGGGTCATACACCTTGCAATCTGACTATTCTTAGCCAAATCCAATGTAAAATAACTGTTCAGTAATTAGTTTTACAATGCAAAGTTTCATAAGCCTATTGACACAATGAGTCACTTACCCGCCTCCCGCTCCCGAATCGTCCTCGGGTGGTGCGCCAGGCTGTCTGACACCCGGCCGCCAATCTTGCAAGCTTCCTCCTCTCTCTGCATCCATGGTGTCTCTGCAAGTGTACACGCACACACACCTGTGCTGCAGGCAGCACTCCCACCGGTGGCAGGTTTAAAATGGCCAATGAGCCCTTTTCTTGCATGTTGGGCTAGCAGCCCTTAATTGTGTGGACCATTCAGCCCATGGGTTTTTGCTTGGCTAATGAGCCCGAGGTTCTCCTGGCCTATCCCCTGCACCCAAGTCTCCCCAGGTCACTCTCCCACTACCCCTGATAGCGTTCTGCTGGGTATTATAGTGCCACTTTTTCATTTATTCTGACCATCCCTTGCTGACTCTAGCTTTGTCTGACTCTCCTCTGATCGCTCCCAGGACTGACTGCCTGACCTTGGGCTAGTTTATCCCTCTGTACCACGAACTCTCTGACCACCCGGCAAATGGGGGCTTGTCTAGAGTTGAATATAGTGGAGGAGATTGGGTGTCCAACCTGGACCTGCTAACTAATCTGAGCCTTACTCCTATAAAGTAAGTATAATATGATGGGTAAAGGAAATGTAAACCAAACAGCAATAACAAGGCAGCAAGCAGCTCATCTAAAGCCAGTCCCATGTGCCTCTTTTCCAGTTCCTGCAGTGCCCGGTAAAAGCGATAGCAGGGCTCCAATGTTTACCCTCCTTTCAATTTCATTCCCCCAGGACCACGCAAAAGAAGTGGTCTAACAGCTACTTGGTGCTCTCAGCCTGATCACAGCTGAGCATGCACCATGACAGTTCAACCATAACATGGATATTGGAGCAAACTTAATTTCAGGTGTTTTGAGATGCTTTAAAATGGCTTATTTTACACTGTTCCCAAGAGGGATAAGGTGGGAGGAAGTTACAGTGTGTTTCCAGACTTAAATATGTTGCCCAGGTAGCTAACTGTAAACATTGGCACAGGACAGGTATTACAGGATTAAATTCATTATTCTTCCTGCTCATATTCAATCAGCTTAGTCAATATTACATAACTAATCAGAAAGCTGCATATGAGTGTAAATAACAGGGTCACCTGAGCTCCAGTCTTTTAGCTCTGAGGCAAGCAATGTACTGGTATATTGTTTCTAATGCTAATACTTCTTAGACCTGTTTATTTCTATCCCTGTGTAACCAAAAATCATTTATATTTTCCAGTTACAGCCAGCAAGTTGCGATCTCTAACAATGATCAAGCTAAGGGTGGTTATTTCATACCTGACACTAACATATCATTACATCATCAATAATAGAGACACCATCATACTGTACTCATGGATGATACTCAAATAGTGTTCCTCAAATATGCCTCTGTTCTGGTGCAGGTCAACCAGATTTATATGAATCAAATTCAATATTAATACTATTTATCCCTTTCAGTGCCAGCCTACCTAGAGATTGTGTCACCTCCTGTTGTGATTTTTGCAAGGATTTCCATGAATGTAATTACATTTGCCAGCCCCTCCTGTTCTGTGAACTGGTCTCCAGGGCCCTTTACCAGTTCACAAAGAGTTAAGTGTAAACACACACAAACCTCTAGTCATCACCAGTTACTACTGTCCCACGCTGCAAACCACAAGTGACAGACAGAAGCCGAGAGCAGGGCAGATAATCGGCACCCTTTGCCCCACTACCGCCTTCTCACTCCCGCTGCAGGGGGGGGGGGCTTTTATACCAGCGTGTGAGCTGACATCATCTCATTCGCCACTATAAAAGGCCCCTCCCTGCAGTGGTGAGCGAGCTGTCAGAAGTAGCCATGCGGGGCAGAGAATGGGTGTTTTCTGACCCTTGAATACCCCCTGTTATAAAAGGGACCCCCACCCTTTTTTTACTTAATGGGTGAGGGGTCGCATTGTGAAAGTCTTGGGGGCCATCCAGATTGCTGAAGCCCTCCTCCCACACATAGACCACTGCCATCCTTACCTGCACAATCAAAATACAGCCCTGTAATTGGCAACCAGCAGTCACATGGGCTGGATGGCTTTCTCTTTCCTGGGTGCTGTCAAACCTTGCCCACGTGACCGTCAGAGGTCAAACGCAGGGCCCTCTGAGACTGTCATAATGGGGCCCCACACCCACTATGTAGAAAACGGGTGTGGGAACTGAATTCTCATAGCAAAAATAAGGACTATATTTAATTTTTGCTCTACAATACAGATACAGTAAAATTATATTTACCAGCTAAAGTGAACATCAAAAATGGTAGGATTTTGATGTCCCGTTGTGCTATTGGTACAACAAAGCCAAGAATTGGGCAGAGCAACTTCATCTCCAGGTACACAGGTAAGCAGATTGGTCACACATGCCTCGTGAACCTGATTGGTTGCAGACGGTCTCATGGGGCATAAGAGGCTGCTAACAATAATGTAATCCGGCACTGGTTAGTATTTCTGTATGATGTTGTCCTCCATGTATTGTATCATAGGGTGAGCCGGACTTCCAGTCATTTTTGCTTAAAGTGTTCCAACACCTGTTTTAGTAGAAACCCAAGAACAGTTCATGCACAGGCTGCATGCTGCTATTTACTTTTATACCCTGGCACAACTATGCAGAGGGTCAGGCGTGCGTGCATGGCATGCAAATCGTTCAACTTTGCATGCGCCTTGGGATTGAAAGAAAGCTGAGTTTACGGGCAATCAGGGGAAATACACACAACTATTTTCCTCAACTGTGAGGCTCCAGCATTCACTAACAGAGTCAATCTACTGGGTGATTTCTCTCCCTTTTTCTTCTCTAAGCCCTAAAAAGGCTACATGTTGCATTGTCCTAAACTTCAATCCATTTTCCATAACACCCAGTAGTTCCTACGTTATCTTTATATGTATTTGAGCATTGGAGATTCATAGAAAAAAATGAAAAGAAACAGTGGCTGTGGCAATAGCGATGTGATGTAATCACACTGTGAGGAGTGTGAGAGAAGAGAGGGGTTTCAGAGCTGTAGAGAGAGGCAGCCAATCAGGACATCTGAGCAGGCAGTGGGGGTGTTTCCGTTCTTGGTCCTTTGAAGGTTGATTGATGGACCAGGTCAGCGGGGTGGGGACTGAAAGCTGAATGAGGAAGTGATTTTCTTCACTAAGGAGACAGACAGCGGGCGAAGCATAGCGCCAGAGTCACTTAATGTAAGGATAGGTGCAGGTACTGCTAAGACCTTCTATTATACAAAGTGTGACAGTTGCTGAAGGTACTTTCATCAGTGGTTAAAGTCATTGCTTGGGCACGCTTCAAACGTATTACCATTGTGTAGGGCAATGTTCGAATTTTTTTTCCCATTTTAAAAACAAAGCTAAATTACCAGGGTAATTTTCACCTCAAGTTGTTCTGTCCTTTGTGGTGGAAGTGGCAGGACTAAATGATACAAGCACATTGTGTACATTGCTTGGGCGTGATCTGGGATTGATTCTAGCCTATCATTAATAGAGGGGGTGTCAACCTGACACAAGCGAGTATTGAATTGGTGGTCAGGATCAGGGGAGGGGAAGAAGAAATACCCCTTCCTTTCTGTGACCAGACAGTATGGATGGGGGGGGGGGGGTGATGCCACACTGCCTATGGGAGAGGGGGAATGCCACACTGCCTATGGGAGAGGGGGAATGCCACACTGCCTATGGGAGAGGGGGAATGCCACACTGCCTATGGGAGAGGGGGAATGCCGCATTGCCTATGGGAATGTGAGAGGGGAATGCCACACTGCTAAATTTGGGTTTCTTTCCTTTCTGGTCCCGTAGTCCAGGAGGGTTCCTCCAGGCCACTTTCACAACCAATCGAGGTGTTGGTGTGAGGGCGGAGTCTGTTGGAAACCTCCAGATTCGGGAGGAAAAAAGGCCTCTAAGTCACTTCCTGGGGAGGTTGGGTCATGCGCAGCACATAAACAATTGTTACAAAGGTTTGGTATAAACCAGTTGTGAAATCTTTACATTTAATGCTCATTCCATTTGTACGATACAAAAAACAGTATTCTATTCATACTTGTTTCTGTAAGTTCATTTGTTTAGAAAAAAGTCCTTGGTTATTAAGGGGCTTGTATTTGCCCTCAGCCTGTAGCAAGGCTTGTTGTGGTCTGTTGATGTGGACCTCTTTCACAGACGCGTTTCGCTCTTTTGCTTCTTCAGTGTGGGGGTCCTTGTGGTCTGGTTATGATGTATCAGTACAGGGTTAGTTTGTTATAAACAGTCATGTATATTCGTTGGATGCAACAACATAGAGGTAAATGCAAAGGTAAATGTATACAATAGTAAACTTACATTTCCTTGTCCTTGTTCCCAAATGAATGCTGGTTTTTGCAGCTTGTATCGGTTTTACCTCGGCGTTAGAGCTTTGGTTGCAGCGGTTCCTCCCAGCTTCTTTGTATGTGTGGTTTCCCAGGGTGTTGCCTTTGAATTGGTATAAGACAGGGAGTGCAGGTGTCATTTTTGTGTATTGGTACTTATGTACATATTGGAGAAGGGGTAGAGTATGAATATGTATGTGATTTATTATGCACTTGTGTCCCCTTAAAAAATATATATATTGGGGTGACTGTTGGGTGTTGGGTCCCCTGGATTATGTTAAAATCCAGGGGGGTTTCTGTCCTTAGATTTATTAAATTGTCCTTATGTGTAGTTGTCTCTTGTCCCTGTTGTTGTCCCTTGTCCCTATATTTTTTTGTATTGTGGTTCTGCATTATTGTAGCAGTTACCTTGATAGTTGGGACAGGTTCACTATGGAGGGTGGACAGCCCCTTTAGTAAAGCTGCTTACCTTTGTGTTAGTTGCATGTGGTCTTATTAGCCATTTAGCCAGAACCCCCTTGTGTCAGACATCAGGGGGCGATTCTGCAGTCTGTGGTTACTGTGTCCCTGCGCTGGTGTCAGTCGTCCCGCTGGGTATGCCGTTCTGCTCGGTGAGCGATGTACCTGCTTTTCGCTGCTGGAGCCGTGTGAGTGTCCCTCTGTGTTGTCTGCAGAAATACGGGGCCGTGTGATGCAAGGTGGGCGGGGTTTCCGCTCCCCGCGCCCCCTGCTGGTCCCCTGGTTGGTTGGTGTCCCAGGGGCGGAAGTGCGTCTCTCGCACTCTCACCTCGCCGGCCCCGCCTGGCTATTGGCTATTTATGTGTCCGTCTCATTGGTGTTTAGTGTGTGTTACTATGGGCTTCTGTCTCCGGGCCTGGGGGCGGCCATTTTGTTGGTGGCTGCTATTATCATGTGTCATAGTGTTAGTGCCTGTTTGTATTATGTTACTGTGGACTCCTGTCTGCAGGCCTGGCGGCGGCCATTTTGTTGGTGGCTGACGTTATTATTGACCTGGTGTTGGCTGGGGGGAAGCGCTGTTTCCCAGTTCTCATGCGCTGTGGGGTTGTAAGTGTTTGATTTACTTACTTCACAATCTGTGATTAGAGCAATGAGATTTAGCAATGCAGTTTAGTTCACGTATTTCACAAGCAATGAATAATGATTTGAGCTTTGTTAAAACATTACAATCATTACAGACCATATATATGATTTCTCAAGTAAAAAATTACACAGGTGCTATAACCTCTTCCCGTGCTGCGGTGCTTGTAATTCATTTAGAAACTACTTCATTGAGTCCCTCTGTGTACCAGAGAATGGCTTTACGCCACCATGTATTGTATCAATGGGATAATTTTTTTTGAAGTAAAATAAACTGGAATGAATTGGAATACTTGGTTTACTTTGCTTGATTTCTCCCTCCCATGTTGCATGCTCATGTGTTTGAGGTGCCTATCCATTTATGTGCTATCTAGTTTCTACTCGTCAATTGAGTGGATTATTGCATGTTTTGAGGTGTCCCCATCTGGGGTAAGAGGTCAGGACTATGTATCGTCCCGCGTACCTTGTTTGGGTACGTCATGACATTTGGTCAGTTGTTAGGGATCCTTTCTTTTCCGTGGGGATCTGTATCTTTTCTAGCGGTACGGGTCATTTTAAAAAAGGGGCAAAGCTACATGTCTCATTCAGTCCTGGTGGATGTGTCGCCTTAAGTTTGACTATCCACTTGGTCTCTTTTTGTAAAGTCTTTTTTTGGATGTCACCGCCCCTTTTGTGTACATGCAGTCTGTCAAGTGCCTGGAAAATAGTCCCCTTTGGGTCTGCATTGTGGTTTTTTGAGAAATGTCGGCCTATTGGTGTGGTGTGGTTCCTATTTCTGATGTCTCTCAGGTGTTCCAGGATTCTTACCCTGAATTTTCGATTTGTTTTGCCCACATAAAATCTCTTACATGGGCATGTCATCAGGTATACGATATGTGGGGAATTACAGTTCACAAAATGTTTCATGTTATGTATCTGTTTGTTGGGTAATTCTAGGGAGGTTCCTTGTTTAAGATATTGGCAAGTGTTGCATCCCCCACAACTGTAAAGTCCTATGGTCTTGCAGCATTTCTCTTCTGAATGTTGTGAGTAATGGCTCTTTACTAGAGCTGTCCACCCTCCATAGTGAACCTGTCCCAACTATCAAGGTAACTGCTACAATAATGCAGAACCACAATACAAAAAAATATAGGGACAAGGGACAACAACAGGGACAAGAGACAACTACACATAAGGACAATTTAATAAATCTAAGGACAGAAACCCCCCTGGATTTTAACATAATCCAGGGGACCCAACACCCAACAGTCACCCCAATATATATATTTTTTAAGGGGACACAAGTGCATAATAAATCACATACATATTCATACTCTACCCCTTCTCCAATATGTACATAAGTACCAATACACAAAAATGACACCTGCACTCCCTGTCTTATACCAATTCAAAGGCAACACCCTGGGAAACCACACATACAAAGAAGCTGGGAGGAACCGCTGCAACCAAAGCTCTAACGCCGAGGTAAAACCGATACAAGCTGCAAAAACCAGCATTCATTTGGGAACAAGGACAAGGAAATGTAAGTTTACTATTGTATACATTTACCTTTGCATTTACCTCTATGTTGTTGCATCCAACAAATATACATGACTGTTTATAACAAACTAACCCTGTACTGATACATCATAACCAGACCACAAGGACCCCCACACTGAAGAAGCAAAAGAGCGAAACGCGTCTGTGAAAGAGGTCCACATCAACAGACCACAACAAGCCTTGCTACAGGCTGAGGGCAAATACAAGCCCCTTAATAACCAAGGACTTTTTTCTAAACAAATGAACTTACAGAAACAAGTATGAATAGAATACTGTTTTTTGTATCGTACAAATGGAATGAGCATTAAATGTAAAGATTTCACAACTGGTTTATACCAAACCTTTGTAACAATTGTTTATGTGCTGCGCATGACCCAACCTCCCCAGGAAGTGACTTAGAGGCCTTTTTTCCTCCCGAATCTGGAGGTTTCCAACAGACTCCGCCCTCACACCAACACCTCGATTGGTTGTGAAAGTGGCCTGGAGGAACCCTCCTGGACTACGGGACCAGAAAGGAAAGAAACCCAAATTTAGCCTATAGTGCCCAAGAGGCCAACCTCTACACCCCTGGGATACGACTAAAAAGCGAGGTACCCACTACACTAGTTCCCCTCCCTCCCAATTTCCCCCCCCCCCCCCCTATTACAGAATGCCACACTGCCTATGGGAGAGGGGGAATGCCACACTGCCTATGGGAATGTGAGAGGGGAATGCCACACTGCTTATGGGAATGTGAGAGAGGGTGCCACACTGCCTTTGAGAGAGGGGGAATGCCACACTGCCTATGGGAATGTGAGAGAGGGTGCCACACTGCCTTTGGGAGAGGGGGAATGCCACACTGCCTATGGGAATGTGAGAGGGGATGCCACACTGCCTATGGGAATGTGATAGGGGAATGCCACACTGCCTTTGGGAGAGGGGGAATGCCACACTGCCTATGGGAATGTGAGAGAGGGTGCCACACTGCCTATGGAAGAGGGGGAATGCCACACTGCCTATGGGAATGTGAGAGGGGATGCCACACTGCCTTTGGGAGAGGGGGAATGCCACACTGCCTATGAGAATGTGAGAGAGGGATGCCACACTGCCTATGGGAATGTGAGAGAGGGTGCCACACTGCGTTTGAGGGAGGGGGAATGCCACACTGCCTTTGAGAGAGGGGGAATGCCACACTGCCTATGGGAATGTGAGAGGGGATGCCACACTGCCTTTGAGAGAGGGGGAATGCCACACTGCCTATGGGAATGTGAGAGGGGATGCCACACTGCCTATGGGAAACATATGTGGAACAGACACTGCATCAGGTGAGCTGCCAGGCAATTAATTTTAAAGCTTGATGGGTCAATCCCTTTAAGTCATATTTTGACTTACACTTTAACCTTAATCTGAAAAGTTTCTGGCCCGGGGGATGATGGCTGTTAGATGTCTATTTCCCATTAGCTTCCATCTAGTCAGGTCTGTGGTTCGCCTGTATGCGGCAGGAGGCAGGCCTATTCATTCTGGATGTCAGTAAGCGCTCCTCCAGACACACTGATTTCATCACAGTCTGGAATCATCATGTGCTCCTACAGTGACTAATCACATGGATATTTGTTCTGTAGCAGCATAGTGGGGAAACCTAATACTGGCTCATACAATCCTAAGTTGTTTTTAAATCCCAAGAGATGGTAAAGAGCTCTGAGGCTTCTTCTTGAAGACACTTATATAAGTAGCAGACACTGAGCTGATAAAGCTTCAGAAAAAAAAGGGCTCTCAAGCACTTCCGGGAGGATACATTCTCGCCTCTGATCTGTATGAAAAGTAACAGGCTGACAGCTGTCAAACCACTTTTACAACCTGTTCTGTGAACTGCAACAAGCAGATCATCATTGCAATGAGATGAATCACTGCCAGGCTGCCACACATCATGATTGGATGGATGTTATATAGAAACCCAGCATGTTCTCCCTGTGTCTGTGTGGATTTCCATGGGGAAGCTCCTGTTTCCTTACACTAGCCCCACTGGAAGGTCAAGGTGAAACTGCACCCTTTCTTCTCATCATTTTATCACCCCCAGCCTTGTAGTTAGCTATACACACCTGATTCAGTGCCTTTCAAGTGGACCAAAACCCAGGATTTTGACCCTCCTGAGTTTTGGTCCTTTCCCCCCGATCGGGGTGCCCCGCTGCATGAAACCGTCCAGATCGCCGAAGCAAACTCACCTCTTCCCGGTTCTACGGCCCATGCGTGGCCGCTCCTCCAATCAGCACGCTCGGAGCCGCTGACGTCATGTCGTCTGAGCGCGCGGATGGCAGCATCCCCTGCTTTCCTCTAACAGGGAGCGTGCCCAGGGCGGCCATTCACAAATGCCTGGCGCGGACATGCGTCCTGCCAGAGGGATAGCAGGGATGCGGCCAGGGCTCGCGCATGCGCAGTTGGACCGGGAGAGAAGGTAATTGTATGGGGCGATCTGGGAGGGGATCGATTGGCCTGGGAATCTTATTTTGGTCGACTTTAAAGTGGCTCAAAACCCACTTCGATCGGCCTAGAAATCTATAAGATTCCTGGGCGGATCATTCCCCACCCCCAGGAAAAACCTCCCAGATCGCCCCATTCACGTACTTCGTTTCCCGGTCCCACTGTGTGAATGTGAATTTGTGAATGGCCGGTGAGGGCACGCTCCCTGTTAGAGGGAAGCGGAGGATGCGGCACTCAGAGCTGCTGCTCTTAGACGCACCATGGGACCGGGAAGAGGTGAGTTGCCTTAGGCGATCTGGGGGGTTTCACGCAGCGGGGCACCCCTAAAACCTAGGATAGTCAAAATCCTGGGTTTTGCTCCACTTTAAGACAGGTAACCAGAAGCCACATTATAAACTCCACTTACAGCACCTCCTCTGGCTACACCTTTCCATGGTCCAATCAGATATCCTGACAGATATTCATTTACCAAACCAATAACCTTTTACACTCTCACCAAAGACATCAAGCTTGTACAGCACGTGCTTATATGACAGCTACAAAAAAAACAGAACATTGAACCGGAATCATTTAATGAAAAGCCCAAACTATTCCCCAGCATCTAAGATTAATATATTTAACGTTTTTAGTCGCTTCCTTATTATTCTTATTATTCTGCAACTCATTTCAGGAGTCGTCACCATCTTGCCTCAGAAGCATCACATACCGAGGAGAGGAATTACAAAACATCAGATTTGAATGTTAATATTTGGATGAGTGTTTATTGAAGCATATCAGAGAGCAGTGGATTCCCTCATTGTTCGGGTTGCCCCGCTTTGTGAAACACCCCAGGTCGCCCCATTCATTTACCTCCCTCCCCGGTCAATGGCGCATGCGCGAGCCGCATCCCCACTATCCCTCTAGCAAGGTGCACTCCCACGCCAGGCATTTGTAAATGGCCGGTGTGGGCACGGTCTCTGTTAGAGGGAAGATAGGGGGGGTTAGAGGAGGATGTGGCAGCCAGCGCGCTCAGAGCTGCTGCCCTTAGACGAAGGTTAGACGACGTGACATCAGTGGCTCCGAGCGCGCTGATTGGATGAGCACCGCGTAGGACCAATCGCCATAGGACCAGGGAGAGGTGAGGTGCACGATCTGGGTGGGGACATCAGGCAGCCTGCAAACAGGAAGTGCCTTCTGACTGTGCTGCTCTGCATTCTGGGATTGCTGACCTTTTTCTGACCCCAGCTCTGCTCTGTCTGTGCAAAGCACAGCTATAACCCGCCCCCTGTACTTTATCCCGCTCTCCTCTCCTCAGAAAGTGTGATGCGTCTGAGTCAAGATGGCGGCGCCCGTATCCTAAAGTCCAGAACAGAGTTGGAGCCATGTGGGGGAAAGAATAATAAGTGACTAAAAACGTATTAATTTTAGATGCTGGGGAATCATTTTATTAGGGTTTGGGCTTTTCAATAAATCATGATGAAGGTCTGGTTTAAACCGGACCTTCACCATAATTTGTTGAAAAGCCCAAAACCTTAAAAAATGATTCCCCAGCATCTAAAATTAATACATTTTTAGTCACTTATTATTCTTTCCCCCACTGGGCTCCAACTCTGTTCTGGACTTTAGGATACGGGCGCTGCCATCTTGACTCAGAAGCATCACACTTACTGAGGAGAGGAAAGTGGGATAAAGTACAGGGGGCAGGTTATAGCTGTGCTTTGCTCAGACAGAGCAGAGCTGGGGTCAGGAAAAGGTCAGCAATCCCAGAATCCAGAGCAGCACAGTCAGAAGGCACTTCCTGTTTGCAGGCTGCCTGATGTTCCATGAGCCGCCATCTTGGATGTTTAAAGGCTCATAACATGCAGTAGATGCAGGTAGGATGATTTTTAATGTGAGCAATCTGTATGTACAGGGTGGGGGAAACATATTAGACTCTTATTCAGAGTGAAGGTCCGCTTTAAGGACGGGGAGAACAGAACGGTTATAAATGACATGATACAATGACGGCTGCTGCCAAGAAGACACATGAGAAGCTAACCAGCAGGAATAAGATGAAACAAGCAAGTGGGGGTAAAATGTATGTATTTATAACTTTTTATATGAGGTCACCATTAATAAATCTATTAGCATATAAACAGTGTATGTGACTCTCAGGACTGGCAATGTGGTGGATGAAGATGCTGGATGTATTTCCATAAAAATCCAGCCATTTCTGAGTACCGGCATTGTGAAATACTGAGATGGCCAATGGCAGCATGTTTTTAATATTAGGCTTTATATTGTCCCTCTGGGGCTTTTCAATGCTGCGTTCCTATTGCCTGAACCTGTCCCAACAGATTTTAGGGCCCCTAAGGCTGTGTTAATTGTTGGGGCCAAATATCTCAAGTCCTTATTTGGAGAGCCCAGATTAGCCAAGAGATGTGAGGTAGATGAAGACTATCTATTTTATCTGTCTGCCTGTCTTATCTATTGCATCAATTGTTTCTTCACAAGGATTTTAATATTAAATTACTAAATACTACTATTGCTGGGAAGGGTAAAATTCGGCTAATGAAGCTGAAGGTTAAAGGAAAAGCTCACTTCTGTAGACGGGGAGGCTGATTTATTAATAGCGACATGTAGCGACAGTTGAGCGACTGTAGTGGTATTTTCACAGCGCCCACTAGTAGTCGCTGTGCTTGGCCGTTGTTCGGTTGTTGACAGCGACTCAGTCGGTGTGCAGTAATGTTGAATACAAGGTTCCGAGTCGCTATTTGACAGGTTCCGCGATGTATGGGTGCGCATGATAGCGACTGGTCAGAGCGACCGGCTTCCACCATATTCATCAAAAAATCACGCTCAAAAATTAAAGCGCTGTGACATGCATGTTTAAACCCCAGAGCGCTGGAGGCGATGTGTTAAAAGTAGTTTTTTAACCCCCAAACCACCATATTTTTGGAAACCAAAAAAAAAAAATGTTAAATAATTTAGTAATATGAATACATTAATATCAGACCTGTAATATCAATTCTGTACAATTTTTTTTTTATTTTTTTTCCCTTAAAAAACATATCTAAAATGGCAGAAGTGGGCACAGAATTTTTCACATTAAAAAAAACAAAAAAAAAAAACATTAATAACAATTAATTAGTAATATTTAAAGATTGTTCCATTGAAATGCATTGGAGCGCGCCAGGTAGCGAGAGGTCATACCTGTCGCTGTTCAAGGTCGGACGATGGCGCTGTGGGCTGGTGAGCCGGCGTTCTCGTGGCGGGGCCCGTCATTACCGGTCGCTCACCAGTTGCTACCTGTCGCTATTCCTTCATAAATAAGGGCCTTTACTTCAGACTTCAGAGTAGTGCATCTCAGAAGGACAGATTCATTTTATAAGGAGGATTTTACTTAAAGCGTAACAAAACTCACCCAGGGTGCTGGTAATCGCTTCAGCACCCTATTTAGCTGGGCACATTTTGATAAAGATTGCACAACTGAATAGGGTGTTTTCCAAGGTGAAAAAAATCATGAGAAAAAGTGCCTTCTCTCAAAAAACAACTTGAGTAAAAAAAAATATGGTGCTGAATCAGCCCCCTTATATGAGTGATATCTGCAAAGCTCATTTCCATGGCACCTCCATGGCAAATCGCTCCCCCCTCCACTACCACCGATAACGCTGGCACGCACACTCCACTCACGGCCTCCTCTGCTATTTTTTGTAACAGCAGGACTATTTTACAAATCTTTCCATTTTTTGTAGTTGTTTTACAGAAAGTTGTAGTTGTTTTATTAATAGCCAGCTAAGTTTTATCCTTCACATAAACAAGGAATCCAATTTCTATGGGCAAAAGTGCAAGCAACAACCTGGCAGGCAGCAAGGGAAAGCAGTACAACATAAAAACAATAAGCAGCAAAGTGCCTGCAGCATCATTCTAATAAATATGAGGCACAGATTAGTCACACTGTCATACAACAGGATAATGGAAGATGACACATGCCCCAAATAAACACTGCGCTCCATATGGAGAGATATCCATATATACATCTTAGAACATGATTTAGCACAGGATAGTAGTTGTGCAATTATGGCTTGGTTAGGTTCAGATGCACTATAGACAAACTCACTCAGTAGCACACAGAGCCAATTTCATTTAAAGCGGACCTCCAGTCAAAAATTCAAAGCTTAGTAAATTTCTCCCCTAATGTCCCTCTGTGGCAATCTTGGAGGCAAATGTATCACTAGCTCCTTGTAGCGGCACTTGAGTGTCTGAGGAGAGACGCTATTAGCGCTTAAGACGCAATGAAGGCCACAAGCAGATGGCACTGTTAGTGTTTGGTGATGTAGGCTACCCGTGGCGCTGTGTCTTTTTCCAGTGTAGCTAGCAACAGGTAGCACCAGCGGGGAGGGCCAGAAATCATTTGTATTTAACATGTAAATAAACAGTGCAGGCGCTGTGAAGCCACAATAATCAGGCATACAGCAACATGTGCAATACAAAATGGGGATGGCTGAACAGTGATTAAGATAAAACACATGGAATGACATTGGGAACATACAAATGACATGACACATGATTGGCAGGCATGAAAACGCAAGTTAGCAGTGGATAACCTAAGTACAATAATGAATGAAAAAACATTCTGAACAGGCCAGGGATCCCGTGTCACTTGACTGAGGAAAAAAATTAAAATACGCTAACCAGAAGTCACTGAAATGGCTAATTGAATCACTGGGACAACGATACTGAGCGTCTGATGTGATGTAGCGCTATAAGGAACACAGCGCCGGCTCTAAGAAAGCTCCTGGCGCTCTTGATAAATGGAACACTACATGGTGCTAGGAGAGGTGCTACATTTTTTTTTGTATCATACCTATGACTGGCGCTCACGAAAAACACCTGCCATTAAGTGGCATTAGCATTTCTTAAATAAACCCCATAAGCTTATTGAGAGGGATTAACAGCATGCAGGTGTTTGGAACAGCAGGCAGGTTTTGTACTTTTAAACATGCATGGCAGCGGCCATCTTGCCACACACATGAAGCTGATTCTGAAAAAACGGGTCTCTCAGTCCAAAAAGCCTCATAGCTGTGTGCAATCATCTCTTACTTCTAGCCAGAAGTAGAAAGCCTTCAGCTGTAATGACTCATCATGGAATAAAATAGCAGCTGCCACCATAGAGATACATTGTAACAGCTCCCTTCAACCTATGCCTTATGCTACATTAGCTGCTCATTCAGTGTTTGTGTGTGTGAAAAATGTATATGTCTCTCTCAGTATATTGTGACACAGCACCCCCCATTCTCATGTGTAAGCAGGACTATCAGGTGTGTGGCAAGATGGCCTCCCCCATGTAATTCTCGAGCGAATAACCTTTATGCCATTCCACAACATCTGCATGAGAAAAAAACTGGTTATGATCAAAAAGAGAAGCAATTTACTAAACTTTCTTTTTTTGACTGGAGGTCTGCTTTAAGTCTGTGCAGTAATATATTGCCTGTGTATTCTGGAAAGTAACTAAAGCAGCCTCCATTATGTGGGGAACATAGTGCTTTGGAAAAAACTGGATCAAGGTAAGTTCTATGTGGTTTAAAACAAAGTGGAGTCCCAATTAAAGCTGATAGGCTGCCAGTATACACCATGAGCATCTGTTTTACATACAGTAGCATAAGACAAAAATGAACAAACTGGTGTTACAAGCACTCGCACATCCTAGCATTATACATTTCAATGAAAAAAAGCCATGGTGCACATTCCCGCATAGGTTTTTTGGCAATTAAAAGGCCATGTGGAAATTTGTTTTTATTCTTTATAATATAAAAAAGCATATCCATCCCCTCGGATTTCCAAGGCTACCATCCCAGCACAGGGGCTGATATTGTAGCCTAAGCCTGGAGACTGAATGGCCACCTCCAGCCCTAGTGGTCTACAAGCCCCTAATGCCTTGCAGCATAGGTCCGGAGCATTACCAGGTGTATCAGGGGACACTCCTGGAAGAAAACCAGGTCCTTCCTCTGGGCAAGCTGGCTCAGTTGCCTGAACGAGTGCACTTTTACATTTGTTTGCTAAATCCAGACCAAAGGGTATTTTTTTAATTACAAATACAGATGGTGAAATTTCAAAGAAATCCACAGATATAAAGAAAGACAGAAAAATAGCTATATATAAATCTAAATACTGTGGATAAATAGAAAAGATAGATAGATAGATAGATAGATAGATAGATAGATAGATAGATAGATCAGATAGGCAGATATAGAGATAGATAGATAGATAGATAGATAGATAGATAGATAGATAGATAGATAGATAGACAGATATAGAGATAGATAGATAGATAGATAGATAGATAGATAGATAGATAGATAGATAGATAGATAGATAGATCAGATAGGCAGATATAGAGATAGATAGATAGATAGATAGATAGATAGATAGATAGATAGATAGATAGATATAGAGATAGATAGATAGATAGATAGATAGATAGATAGATAGATAGATAGATATAGAGCCTCTAACAGAAAACACAGAGACCCCAATGACAAGGATGTGAGGGAAGTCTATGACACCCTACGGAGGCAATACAAGCACACCCTCAGAGAGAAAAAACAAAGACATCTCTCCCACAAAATCCAGCAGCTCGAGGACTCCATCCAGGACAACTCATTCTGGGAGACCTGGCACCATATCGGCACAAAGCCAAAGAAAAACTCCCTCCACATCCAAAATGGCAACATCTGGCTCAGCTACTTCAGGGACCTCTACAAAAACCTCCCTGAAGAAGAGCAAACCCCGGAACAACAACAAATAACCACAAAACTGAGGGACATGGAGGAGGCAATCAAGGACTTCCAAACCCCCCTAGACTGGCCAATCACCATGCAAGAAATCCAGGAGAACATTTCCCTGCTGAAATGCAGAAAGGCCAGCGGCCCTGACGGCATCCTGCCAGAGATGATCAAATACAGCTCCCCAGACATACACGCTGCACTGGCAAAACTATTCACCCTGGTCCTGAGCTCCGGACACTTCCCTCAAGACTGGAACCGAGGCCTCATAACACCTATCTACAAAAATGGAGACCAATATGACCCAGTGAACTACCGAGGGATCTGTGTCAGCAGCACTCTGGGAAAGCTATTCAGCAGCATCATTAACAGAAGGGTCCTCACCTTCCTCACACAGCAAGAGGTTCTCAGTAAAAGCCAAGCCGGGTTCATGCCAAACCATCGCACCACTGACCACATCTACACCCTGCACAGCCTTATCAAGACTCACGTCCACAACACCAAACAGGGGAAGATCTTCTCCTGTTTTGTGGACTTCAAGAAGGCGTTTGACTCAGTGTGGCACCCGGGCCTGTTCCTGAAACTCCTGCAGAGCGGAATAGGGGGGAGAACATATGATGGCATACACTGGGAACCAATGCAGTGTGAAGGTGAATGGCAAGAGGACGGCATACTTCCACCAGGGCCGAGGAGTCAGACAGGGATGCAGCCTGAGCCCAACGCTCTTCAACATCTACATCAATGAACTGGCTGCAGCTCTGGAGGCTTCCTCAGCACCAGGCCTCCTCCTGCATGACCGCGAGGTGAAGTTCCTGCTGTACGCCGATGACCTCCTGCTGCTGTCCCCGACAGAGACAGGCCTCCAAGACAGCCTGGCAGTACTGGAGAAATTCAGCACCACATGGGCACTACCCATCAATTCTAAGAAGACCAAAGTCATGGTGTTCCAGAAGAGGGGCCAGAATAAAGCCTCCATTCCCTCCTTCACATTAAACGGGTCTGCACTGGAGAAAACCAACAGCTACACCTACCTGGGGCTGGAGCTTAACCAATCAGGGAGCTTTAAGCCAGCAATAGAGGCCCTGAAAGGAAAAGCCTGCAGAGCTTTCTACGCCATCAGAAAGCGACTGTACCACCTCAAACCACCAGTGAGGGTCTGGATGAAGATCTTTGATGGGGTCATTGCCCCAATCCTACTTTATGGCAGTGAGGTTTGGGGCCCAATCACCTACCCAGACCAGTCCAAATGGGACCCAAGCCCAACAGAGACCTTTCATCTGGAGTTCTGCAAGTACCTCCTCCAGGTTCATCGCAGCACCTCCAACATGGCGTGCCGGGCAGAGCTGGGCAGGTTCCCTCTATGGTTCCAGGTGCAGAAGAGGGCGCTGTCATTCTGGGGGCACATACAGAGCAGCAGCCCCGACTCCTACCACCACAAAGCCTCACTGAGCCATGGGGCCCAGAACAAACCCTGTGCCCTCCAACTGAGTGTCAGTCACCTGTCCAGGCAAAACCCCCGACAAGCCCTGACAAAAGCCCAAATAAAGGGGGCGATAGAGAGCTGCCAGGAGCAATATATAGAGGATTGGAAGAAAGAAATAAGCAACTCCCAGAAACTTACCATCTACCAATCACTAAAGAGGAACTACACCGTGGCCCCATACCTGGAGAGGCTGCACCACCCCAAACACAGGCAGACCCTGAGCCTCTATAGACTGAGCGCCCACAGCCTGGAGATGGAGACAGGTCGGCACAGGCAGACATACAAGCCACGGGAGAGCAGATTGTGCCGGCACTGTGAGCAGGGGGCCCTGGAGGATGAGGCCCACTTCCTGCTACACTGCAGCAAATATTCATCCACCAGGGACACTTATTTCCAGAGACTCTCCACCCTCATCCCGGACTTCACCTCCATAGATGATGAGAGGAAACTCCACATCCTGCTGGGAGAAGAGGAGCCCACCCTGCAAATAGCCGCCCAATATGTCTCCACCTGCCACCAACTGAGAGGAACATAAGAGACCATGGACTGATATACCCCTATACTGCCCCTATACCCCACGTACATACTGCTCCAACTAAAAGGACAATTAGAATCTATGGATTTCAAACCCATATACTGCCCCTTAATCCCGCCCAACCCCCTACTGCCTCTATACCTCTCCACCTGCCATCATCACTGGACCAATGTACACCCAACCCTGCCCCTATAACCCAACCCCCCCCATTTGTTATTCTCTTTTGCTTTGGCAATGCTAAATGTTTTTTTTGGACCTGCCAATAAAGCTCTTTTGAATTGAATTGATAGATAGATAGATAGATAGATAGATAGATAGATAGATAGATAGATAGATAGATCAGATAGACAGATATAGAGATAGATAGATAGATAGATAGATAGATAGATAGATAGATAGATAGATAGATCAGATAGACAGATATAGAGATAGATAGATAGATAGATAGATAGATAGATAGATAGATAGATAGATAGATAGATAGATAGATAGATAGACAGACAGATATAGAGATAGATAGATAGATAGATAGATAGATAGATAGATAGATAGATAGATAGATAGATAGATAGATAGATAGATAGATAGACAGACAGATATAGAGATAGATAGATAGATAGATAGATAGATAGATAGATAGATAGATAGAGAGATAGATAGATAGATAGATAGATAGATAGATAGATAGATAGATAGATAGATAGATAGACAGACAGATATAGAGATAGATAGATAGATAGATAGATAGATAGATAGATAGATAGATAGAGAGATAGATAGATAGATAGATAGATAGATAGATAGATAGATAGATCAGATAGACAGATATAGATAGATAGATAGATAGATAGATAGATAGATAGATAGATAGACAGATATAGAGATAGATAGATAGATAGATAGATAGATAGATAGATAGATAGATAGATAGATAGATAGATATGTAGATAGATAGATAGATAGATAGATAGATAGATAGATAGATAGATAGATAGATAGACAGATAGAGATTTGCTATGCACACACCTATGTTTCGGTCACAGAGCTATGTGGCACCCAAATACCTTCAACAATAGAATTGAGCAAGAGCGCTGTCATCTGCTGAGCAATCAATGTGACTAACTTTGGGAGGAAATCTTTATGAGTAACCTTGCAATGGTTTTTCCCACACTGAGCTTTATGGACTTGTACTTATGTGCAGGATACATTTCGATATGTATGACCCACTATAAAACTCCAACCAATTTTGAGTTAATTTTTTCAAATGAAATTAAAACAATGTCAACTGATGTATGTACCAGACAAAACAAAAAGGAATCAAATCCCCACCAGCCTGCAAAAAATCCTATGCAGCAAATCCCCACTAGCAGCTGGCTTGGAATCTAAAAGACGGAATATGTGCAGGCTCTCATCCAATGAGAGCCACCAGCTGAACTGACGTAATTTGGTAGGCGGTTCTCATTGTTTTGAATGGGGAGCGAGTGTTGCTGCATCCCCTGCATTCCCAGCGTCGTGCGCACGCTCCCAACTCAGATAAGTGCTCCCCATTATAGTCAAGCCTGCCGAATGACGTAGGAGCCCGCCAATGCGCTGTTGGACCGAGGCGAGGTGAGTTTTACTGGACGAACTGAGGTGTTTCACACCGTGGGGCATCCTGAATCGGAACTCAAAATCCCAGGTTTTGTTCCGCTCATACGTACATAAAACATGTACTAATATCCTGTGCTTTCCATGCTTTTTTGCCAGTTGCAGTGATGCTCTGATTGGGTGACAAAGTGTCACCAGTGATCCCTGCAGAGACTTCCAATAGCAGAGAGCACTGCAGGTACAGAACAGGTAAGTATATATATATATATGAAACTTGGGGTTGGTTTTTGTAAACTGAGTAGCAGAACACTTTAAGTCTTCAATTCAGGCAGATCCACATTAGATAAAGTAACTGGTGTCAGAGATTAAAGTAGACCAAAACTCATCTTTGGTGGGCTGACGTATCCCCTCTACCTGGGAAACCCTATTTGGGATTGAAAACCCCCAGGTTGCCCACAAAAACTTACCTTTTTCTCCAATACCTTGGCTCACGCACGCGCATGCAGCAAGTCTACTGACTCCATTTGTCATTTTTGGCTAGAATTATCTAAGGGCCAAATGGAGCTAGCCTCTAACAGGGGTGAGTGCCTGAAATGGCCATACACAAACGCCTGGTGCAGGAGTGTGTTGGGCTAAAGGTATAGCGTAGTGCAGGCCGCGACCCAAGCATGCACTGTTGCATTGGGGATCTGGTAAGTTTTTACTTGAAACTCAGGGGGATTCACACAGTGGGGTATCCCAAATCAGAATGCCCTGGACGGAGAGGAAATGAGGTAGTCCTGGAGTCTTACAGATTCCAGGGCAGCCAAAGATAGGGTTCTGGTACAATTTAAAACACATACAGTACAAATGAGGATCACAAGTTGCTAGGGAATTATTCAGATGAGGTTGGAGCACATCTATGACCCAGCACTACACAGCATGGTCTCAGAAACCCTGAAGGCACATATAATAATGTATAACTGACCTATAAGTAACATCCAAAACACATAAAGCCACATGTGTTTTCACTATTATTGCACTGCTCCAAAAACCCTTATATAACAAAAAGGAATAATCACACTAAAAGAAGAAACATGCAAACTAAACACGGAACAACTGTAATAAACTGACCCGACATCCCGAAAAAGTCTGGACAGTCCCACTTTGGCAAAGGTTGGGTCCCACTGAAGACACGCAGAACATTTAAATGATGTGACTGCTGGCAGCCAATACCGGGCAGCATTTGGCTAGGGGATCACAGTGCAGGTGAGTGAAACCATGATATACTGGTGCAGGTGACTGAAACCATGATATACTGTCTGTGTGTGTAAAAAATGTAAAAAATTTGTAAAAAAAATGGGTTTGGATCGCTTTAAAGTGGACCAAAGCCCAGGATTTTGGCTATCTTGGATTTTGGTCCGTGTCCCGTTGTGTGAAACCCCCTCAGGTCACCGAAACCAATTCACCTCTTCCCGGGCCCTACAGCGCATGCGCTGCCGCTCGTCCAATCAGTGTGATCAGATCCACTGATGTCAAGTCGTCTAAGCCAAGCGGCTCTGAGCGTGCTGATGACTGCATCCCCCGCTACCCTATAACAGGAAGCGTGCCTGCACCGCCCATTCACAAATGCCTGGAACAGGGACATACCTGCTGGAGGGGCAGCGGGGATGCGACCGTGGCTCACGCATTCGCTGTTGGACCAGGAAACAGGGTAAGTGTATGGGCGACCTGAGGGGTTTCCAAAATCGGGATGCCCTGGGGTGAGGGAATCGATCGGCCCGGAAATATTTTATATTCCCGGGCCGATTGCTGTGGGTTTTGTTCCACTTTAAACATTGTTTTTTCAGCTATTTCTGATGGTTATTGAATAGTAAGCATAACAGCCGACCAGGCTGCTGCAGTGATGCTGCTTTAAAAAGGACTTACACCCAAATAACCTGCAACACCTCTCATGGTCACTGCCTCCCACCAGCTGTACCAAATAGGGATACCAGTCCACATTAAACCCCTTAGATATGGCATACAACACGCCTATTAAACATGTGACCTCCAGTGACCAATAGGGATTGCCGATTACGTTTGTGTAGCACAGTGTGAGAATCCCACTAGATGCCACTTTCTCTGTGCAGCCACAAAAGCTTGAAGTGGTGTGTACAATTACCTGATTGTTTCTAAGGGGTTAAATGAGGATAGGGACAGATGTGAGGTGCACAGTAGGTCCACTTTAAGCAACAGGCTGCTGTGCTGGAGTCCCAGTCTTGCTGTGTTGATAATGATTGTGACACAGCAGAAGCAGAAGTAGCATGACTTGTATGGTAGGTATGAGAGCCTCCTGCTGCTCCCATAGGGCACACAACCCGTGTATTATTACTATTATCGTTTCCTATTTGCTGCTAAAAATAACCTTTATGTGATCCAATCATGGGCACACAGGAAATATAGGAACGAGCCACAACTATACAAGCAAAGTGCATTTGTCATATATCATGTGAGTGAAAAAACTGATATTCAAGCATTATTTACTAATAATACCACAACAACACTCATAGCATGTGCTAGTACCGGCAATTACAGTGGACTCACAATCTGGATATAGCTTATGGGATAGGCTTCTCCTTCATACATTTAACATACGCTCTCACTGCCTTCCAGGCTAAAAGTCATGTTAGGACACAGATGGACTGAAACTCAACACTCAGCATCTCTACAGCATCCCCACTCCCTACAGGCCCCTGCCAACCAATGATTACTGGAAGTCTATGGGGCACACATAGTGTGCAGACTAGGGATACCACTGGAGGGCCTGCGCATACACCATGGAGACTTGGAACAAGGAGAGTATGTGGGAACAGGGAAGGGTTTCACGCTGTGGGCATCCCAAATCAGGATGCGCCTAGGGAAAGCTTTCACTCAGCTCTAGAGTTTTTTAGGTTTTCCCAGCTTTTATGTGACAAAGAGTTCTGAAAACTACATTTGAATGATGCTGTTGTGAGGAGGGACAGTTAAGGAAAAGTACAAGTGGAATATGCTTTTTACAGTTACCCCATTGAGTATATCCTGCTTCATTCCCTTTTTGTGATGACCAAACCAGAGTAGTAGTTAATGTCATGGGAATCTGTGAGTGGACACTGGCATAGTAATCCCATATCCCACTGCGATCGGCCAGGGGATCTATAAGATTCCCGGGGCAATCGATTCACCCCCCGGGGCATCCAAAATTGGGATGCCCCGCTGTGTGAAACCCCCCCAGGTCACCCATACACTTACCTTCTTCTCCGGTCCAACGGCGCATGTGCAAGCCGAGGCTGCAGCCCCAGCTATCCCCCTAGCAGGGCGCATGCCCACACCAGGCATTTGTGAATGGGTGGCGCGGGCATGCTCCTTGTTAGAGTAAAGCGGGGGATATGGCCGTCAGCACTCTCAGAGCCACTCGCCTTAGATAATGTGACACCAGCGGATCTGAGTGCGCTGTATGGCCTGGGTTTTGATCCACTTTAAAAAGACTATATAGTCAAAAGTGACTACAGGACGTTGCTAATAATAGCCCCCAATCCAAAATAGAGAATACTTAGTGGTGTACCTGGAAGACAAAAAAAGTTCACCGGCCAGAGACTTACAAAGCTATGTCTGGGTAACTTTATCAACTCCATTGATGCATAGAAGTGTGACACAGGTAAGTATTGATCCCGATTTCCAACTGGCTATTTTTATTTAGGATGTCTTGGGGGGGTCACATCCTATAGTCAGTCTTAACCAGTTGTTCATGTATAGCTGGTCACAACCTTCTGGTTCTAAAGACACCCATGGGGTTAAATAAACTGTGTTACTGATAACTAAACAGGAAGCAAGGTAAGATCTCATCAGTAGGGTCAATGAAATGGAGCTTTAGTGTGGACCAGGATTTTCAACCCCCCTCAGGTTTTGGTCTGCTTTACAGGAGCATTCCAATTCGGGATGTGAAACTTCCTGGTTCGCCTTGTACTCACCTTGATCCAGTGATCTCATGCCACATGCGCTGGCTTTTATCCAATCATTATTAGTTGCTGTGTAATAAATAATGAATAAATGAATGAATTGCTGTGCGTCTCCCTCTGGCCCCTCCCTCCAGCTGCCTAGTACAGGTTCATGCAGGGGATGGAGGTATGTAGGGAATGCTACCAGAGGCCTGCACATGGGCTGAGGGACCAAGGTCTGGGGGTTACAGGTCAACCGGAGGTTCCACACTGCGGGGCATCCCACATCAGGATGCCCTTTGGGGAGGCTTTTGAACAGACTCCCGGGCTGGTTAGAAAGGGTTTTTGTCAGCTTTAAAGGGAAAGTCCACTTTCAATGACATTTTTTAAAATGGTTATTGTTGTGCGCCAAAATGATGTCCTCAAGGTGCTGAGCTTGTTTGCTAACATAAGAAAAAATGATTACTAAATCAGATCAGAGGATATCCTTTTTGGTGAAAAAAATGCTATCAAAAGTGGACTTTCCCTTTAAGCACAGTTAGGGTAGCTATCTCCCTATATAGTTTATGAAGGGCAGACAAATGACTGTATGCTTGTTATTCTTCATATATACTGTAGCAAATGTTAACTTGACAGTTGAACTGGACCAAAAGACAGATTTATAAAAGACACAAGACCAAGCAAACCTTTCCATAGTTGGGATGCCCCACTATGTTAAACTCACCTAGTCCTGGAGGCCCAGCCCTGCCATAGCATCCTTATCCTCTCCACAGTGCGAGGGATTCCTGGGCTAGGTGAGTTGAAAACTGTGACGCAACCCACAAGGGTTCACAACCCTTTTTTCATCAAGTAACCACCTGGGTGGCAGCAATGGGCTGAGAGCATCTACAGAGGAGTAGCTAGGCTTTCTGGCACCCAGGGCAAAGATTCGAAATGGTGCCCCCACCTGTTCTCAGGCCCCCCTTTGGCACACCCCTGACCTGCTGCTCATGGGGCAAGTGTCCCCCCTGCTCCCCCGCTCCCCCCCTAGCTACGCCCCTGGCATCTAAAACAGTATGCAAAATACCCTAGTACTAGCACCATTTATACTGATGAGGCAGATCAGGTTTGGGTAAAGTTTAGATGGCATTGGGGTACAGATGAGCCTACAAGCTGGCTGAGTGCCATCTGATAGGATCACCATCAATGGTACTGGTTGGGAACCTTTGCTCTAGAACCCAGTTTTGGTCTACTTTTGTGGTCCACAAACTAAGGAACTGAGCATATTCTTAAACTCTACAGTTAATTTCAGTGTCAGGGGGGATCATTGGTACCTCTGGAGTTGATTCTAAGCATTGGCAGCACGCCCATAGGGCGAGAATAGCATCACCCAGGACTCACCTATGGCTCCAGGAAACAGAACAACTCAGCGATCAGAGTGAAGGCCAAGGTGCTCACGGGGCAGTGACAGGTCAGCACGTGACAGCTGGCATCGCAGCACAACAAAGGCAGCCAGTGACCCCAGCCAGTGACCGGAGGGCGTGTATTAATAGGAGCCACCCGATCACCTACCTACAGGGCGATAGGGCACAGGTGAGGCACTGCAGAGCTGCTTGCTGCAGTCCCCACACTTATATACAGGCGATCAGGTGTCATCACACGTGACAGGTGACAGCACACCTGCGCTGGCATGGGGTGAGTAGGTAGGTAGGTAGGCGGGTGGGCACCGGGCAGGGAGAGAGAAGATAGAGCGAGCTTACTGTGTATCGGCAGATGGCGAGATGGCTGGCCTCCGTCCTGTGCTGCTGCTGCTGCTGCAGTGCGCGTTTCCTGTCCCCGGGTGGCTGGCTGTCTACAGGCTGATCCAGGTGATGCCAGGGCTCCCCATGCCAGGCAATGCTGAGGCTGCGGAGAGGAGTTGTGTGGAGGGATGGCCGGCCTGTCAAGCTGGGGAAGTGCAGGAGAAGGAGGAGGAGGAGGAGGGAGGAGGGGCCTCAGGCACACACACACATATACACACACACACACATATACACACACACATATACACACACACACCGCACTGCCAGCTCACTCACTGCACAGGATTCCTCCATGACTGCACCCAATACGGGGCATAGACCGACCAGCCATGGACCCATGTGTACAGGAGCCGATCGGGCACTAGACTGGCTTCTACTCATCATCCTTGGTAGTAGCAAAAGCTTCCTTCACTCTGTTACATATGCTCTCCTCTCTCATTTCTTATTTTCCTTCCTTCTCTCTTTTTCACATTCCATCTCTATAGTCAC
This sequence comes from Gastrophryne carolinensis, assembly GCA_027917425.1. Lineage (NCBI taxonomy): Eukaryota > Metazoa > Chordata > Amphibia > Anura > Microhylidae > Gastrophryne > Gastrophryne carolinensis. The sequence goes on from CM051234.1 coordinate 224,841,914, forward strand.
CTTATCCTTTCCACATTCCATCCATCATTTCTCCTTCATATACCTTTCCACATTCCCTTCACTTTCCTCTTTTTTTGTCCATATTCTCTCTCCCCTCCGTTCCTATTTTCACATTCCCTCAATCATTATTGTTTTTATATCCCCCTATTGTTTTCTCTCTTGCACCATTCCTCTGCCTCTCTTTGTACTCCACATTATCTCCGTCTTTCTCTTTTCCACTTTCCATCCATATTTCTCTCCTTTTCACATCCCCTAGTTTATCCTCTCTCCTCTACATTCCCTTTCTCATCTCCACATTAAATACATCCTTCTCTCTTTCATTTACTTTTCCACATCCCCTTCACCTTTCTGTTTTTTCCATATTCTCTCCTACCACTTTTTTCACATTCCCTTTATCCTTCTATTTTTTTTTCACATTCCCTCTATTGTTCTCCCTCTTCCACCATTCCTCTGCCTCTCTTTGTACTCCACATTCCCTCTATCTTTCTCTTTTCCACATTCCATCTATCATTCTCTCTTTTCACATCCCCTAGTTTATCCTCTCTCCTCTACATTCCCTTTCTCATCTCCACATTAAATACATCCTTCTCTCTTTCATTTACTTTTCCACATCCCCTTCACCTTTCTGTTTTTTCCATATTCTCTCCTACCACTTTTTTCACATTCCCTTTATCCTTCTATTTTTTTCACATTCCCTCTATTGTTCTCCCTCTTCCACCATTCCTCTGCCTCTCTTTGTACTCCACATTCCCTCCATCTTTCTCTTTTCCACATTCCATCTATCCTTCTCTCTTTTCACATCCCCTAGTTTATTCTCTCTCATCTACATTTCCTCTCTCTTCTCCACATTAAATACATTCTATCTTTCATTTACTTTTTCACATCCCCTTCACCTTTCTGTTTTTTCCCATATTCTCTCCTCCCAATTTTTTCACATTCCCTTTATCATTCTATTTTTTCACTTTCTCTCTATTGTTCTCTCTCTTCCACCATTCATCTGCCTCCCTTTGTACTCTACATGCTCTCCATCTTTCTCTTTTCCACTTTCCATTCATTCTCTCTTTTTTTCACAAACCCTCTTGTATTCTCTCTCCTCTACATTTGCTTTCTCTTTTCCACATTAATTACATCCTTCTCTCTTTTTTCACAATCTTTCTTTTATTCTCTCTCCCCCATCCCCTCTCTCTTTTCCACTTTAAATACATCCTCCTTTCTTTTATTTACTTTTCCATATCCCCCTCACCTTTTTGTTTTTTTTTTTCCATATTCTCTCCCCCCCTTCTTTACACATGCCCTTTATCATTCTATTTTTTTATATTCCCTCTATTGTTCTCCCTCTTCCACCATCTCCCTGTTTCCCTTTGTACTCCACATTCTCTCCATCCTTCTCTGTATCCACATTCCGTCCATCATTCTTTTTCACAATCCCTCTTTTATTCTCACTCCTCTGCATTCCCCTTCTCTTTTCCACACTAAATACATCCTTCTCTCTTTCATTTACTTTTCCACATCCGCTTCACCTTTCTGTTTTTTCCATATTCTCTCCTCCAACTTTTTTCACATTCCCTCTATCATTATGGTTTTCATATTCCCTCTATTGTTCTTTCTCTTCCACCATTCCTCTGTCTCTCTTTGTACTCCACATTGGCTCCATCTTTCGCTGTTTCCACATTCCATCGATCATTTTCTCTTTTTCACAATCCCTCTTTTATTCTCTCTCCTCCACACTTCCTTTCCCGTTTCAACATTATAAACATCCTTCTCACTTTAATTTACTTTTGCCCAACCCCTTCACCTTTCTGATTTTTTTTTGCCATGTTCTCTCCTCCTACTTTTTTCACCTTCCTTTATCCCTATCATTCGATCTTTTCACATTCCCTCTATTGTTCTCTCTCTTCCACCTTTCCTTTGTCTCCACATGTTTTCCATCTTTCTCTTTTCCACATTCCATCCATCATTCTCTCTTTTTCACAATCCCTCTTTTATTCTCTCTCCTCTACATTCCCTTTCTCTTCTCCACATTAAATACATCATTCTCTCTTTCATTTACATTTCCACTTTTTTCACCTTTTTCTTTTTTCCTTTACTCTCTCTCTCCTCTCTCTCCTCCCACTATTTTTCACAGTAAAAGTATGCGCAATGTTCATGCCATTGCATTACTGGGATGATTAATTGGCAGAGGAGGGTATGGCCACTGTAGGGGCAGATAATGCATTATGCTGAGGCCAAAGAACTGGGTGCATAACATATGCCCTTATTCATCAAGCGATAGCGCCAGGTAGTGTCTGACGAGCGCCAGGTCCCGCCAGCTAACGGCGGCTACCGAATCAAGTACGCCCGGCGGCGGTCACAATGACGCATTTATCACGCTAAATGAGGCTAGCGCCGGCGAGAGCGACAGCTAGCGCGGGATTCATCATGTAGCCGACTGCAACGAACAGCGCCGCTGCTAATCCCATCACAGCGACAGGTATGACCTGTCGCTACCTGGCGCTCTCCAATGCATTTCAATGGAGCAATCTTTAATTAATCATAATTAATTGCTATTAATGTTTTTTTTTTTTTTTTTTTTTTTTAATGTCAAAAATTCTGTGACCACTTCTGCAATGTTAGGATTTTTTTTTAAGGTAAAAAAAAAAAAAATGATTTTGTGCAGAATTGATATTACAGGTCTGATATTAATGTATTCATATTACAAAAAGTTTATAAAAACTTGTATAATTTTACAATCAAAAAATATGGTTGTTTGGGGGTTAAAAACTATTTTAAATCCATCGCTGCCATCGCTCTGGGGTTTAAACAAGGAATTCACAGCGCGAAAAAATTCGGAACGTGATTTGTTAATGAATCTGCAGCAAGCCGTTCGCTCTGGCCATTCGCTGTCAGGCGCACCCATACAACGCGGAACCTGTGAAACAGCGACCCCCCAGCCCGTATTCAACATTACCGCACACCGACTGAGTCGCTGTCATCAAGCAAACCCCGGCCAAGCACAGCGAATACTAGCTGGCGCTGAGAAAATCACGCTACTGGCGCTCATCTGTCGCTACCTGGCGCTATTAATGAATCGGCCTCATAGTCTAGTGTTTTCTGGCTATGGTGGTACAGGGGGGCAGGGATTAGATGTGGCTGTTAAAAGCAGCAGCCCAGCCGTCCCCAAAACAGTGCAGCCCACTGGCATGTCTTCCGGGCCCCCCCTTGGCCAGTCCACCCCTGGCTGTGGCCAACATAGTATGATTGGACTTTTCTTAGGCCCTTATTTAAGAAGGGATAGCGTCAGGTAGTGGCTGGTTAATGAGAGGTAGCGACAGGTAGCGACTGGTGAACGCCGGACACGGCACGCAATTACACATTTATCAAGCAGAATCTGTTTAGCAACTGGGATAACGCCCTGTAGCGTCTGATTCATCATTTTCACAGCCTCAGTGAACAGCGCCGGCGTTCAGCCTTGCACAGCGCCAGGTATGACCTCTCGCTATCTGGCGCTCTCCCATACATTTCAATGGACGATCCTTTTCTTTTCTTTAAACGTTTTTTTTTTTTTCAAAAAAATCACAAATAATTCCTTGACCTCTTCTGGCATTGAAAAAGCTGTTTTTTCATAATGTTTTCATTTTTAAAATATTTAAATGACATTACAGGTCTGGCATTAAAGTGTTCATGTTACAATGTTGTTACAATGTAATTCCATATGTTTTCGCTTTGTTACTAGTTGATAGATGCTTGAAAACAGACTTTAAACACACCGCCTCCTGCGCTCTGGGCTTCAAACAAATATTTTTCAGCGCCAGAGATTTGTGAGTCTGTTTTTTTGCTGAATATGGTGTGAGTCGGTCGCTATGAGCAGTCGCTAACATGCGCTCCCATACAGCGCTGTACTGGTCAAATAGCGACTCCTCACAATGTATTCAACATTATTGAACAGCGACTGAGTCGCTATAAAGTGGCGACTCACGGCCGAGCACTGCGACTACTAGCGGGCGCTCTGAAAATGCCTGTTACAGACGCTCATCTGTCGCTACCTGCCGCTAATGATGAATCAGCCTGCCCATTTTATTCGCCAGGACAGATCTGAACTTTAACGTGTCTCAAAACCCAGCTTGATCGGCTCGGAAATCTATAAGATTCCCAGGCCGATCGATTCCCTCCACCTGGGGCATCCAAAATCAGGATGCCCCGCTGTGTGAAACCACCCAGGTTCACTCGCCTTTGTTCCTGCTCCAACGGCGTATGCGCAGACCGTGGTTGCATCCCCACTATCCCTCTAGCAGGGTGCATGCCCGCGCCAGCCATTTGTAAACGTTTCCTGTTAGAGGGAAGCAGGGGATGCTGACGTCAGCAGCTCCAAGCGCGCTGATTGGACGAACGGCAGTGCATGCGCCATATGACCGGGAAGAGGTGAGTTTCTTCAGGCAATCTGGGGGGCCTCACACAGCAGGACACCCCTGATCGGGGTGCACCAGAGGCAAGCACCGAAACCCAGGATAGTCGAAATCCTGGGTTTTGGTCCACTTTCAGTGGGAAAAGCAAGCCAGTGGGAAAAGCAAGCAGGCTGCTCGGCTGCATAGCGCGAGGCATCACCAGTAGGAAGAGGGAGGTTGTGATGCCGCTGTATAGAGCCCTGGTAAGGTCACAGCTAGAATACTGTGTGCAGTTCTGGAGACCTTACCTGCAAAAAGACATTATTCAAATAGAACGGGTCCAAAGGCGGGCAACGAAAATGGTGGAAGGGCTTAAACTTAAAACTTATCAGGAGAGAGTTATAGAACTTAATTTGTACAGTCTGGAGGAAATAAGGGAGAGGGGGGACATGATGGAGACCTTTAAATATGTGAAAGGATTGAATAAGGTTCAGAAGGGAAGTGTTTTTAAGAAATAGCTTAATGATAGAACAAGGGGGCACAACCTGAAGCTAGTCGGGGGGAAGATCAGGAGCAATGTCAGAAAATATTATTTTACAGAAAGAGTAGTAGATGCTTGGAACAAACTTCCAGCAGAGGTAGTTGAAAAATCGTCAGTCACTGAATTTAAACATGCCTGGGATAAGCACACATCTATCCTAAGATAAAGAGTACATACAGTATACACATAAGGGCAGACTAGATGGACCGTACCAGAACAAAACCTTGGAATTTTACTTTCCAGTGTTTTGTTACGTTCCCCCCGGGGCATCCCAGTTTGCGGTGTGAAGCCCCCCAGGGCCCTATTCTCGGTCCAATGGTGCATGCACAGTCTCTCGTCCAATGAGAGCCATCTGTCGTGACTAAGGATGCAGGGGGTGTGGCAATGCACCCCCCCCCCCTCTATTGAAAACAATAATAGCTGTTTGCTGAATAACATAGTCCCGGCAGATGGCCTCTCATAGGGTGAGAGCCTACACATGCTCCATTGGAGTGGGGAAAGGTAAGTTATTACCAGTGCTCTGGGAGGGGGGGTTACAAAATGGAGCATCCCGAATTGTGGGAAAGCCAGCAGCTGGGGGTGGGTTTTGTTTCTCTTTAAATGAGCAGTCCTTTTGCTTTGTATGTATGTGAAGGCATATTTGTTTGGTTTGTAGTCACACAGGCTAGTTTCACACCACAGTCACTGGAATAGTCCTTCAGACTGGGATTTTGCAGTAACAGCGCTTTCAATTGCACATTATTAAATAGCTATAGCAAGCGCTTTGGGTTGTCAATTGCTGTGTAAAATGCTGGTGTGAAACCAGCCGGACATCAGACTTTTTCTTTCCTCAATAATTAGCTTCTTTCAGCAGGTTTGTATAAATAAAACTTTATTGACATTCAGTCCAACTGCAGCAGAAGCCAGATACAGTATAAGGTTTCCTTTTAAGAGAAAAAAAGCTGCCCTTATGTTTAGGACTCTAAATAGTTAACAATTCTGAGCCTTCCCATTTTGCTGCTGTAGTTGAAGAATGTAAATGATGTTTCTACAGAAGCTCAGCTTTCAAAACCATGGGGAATAATAAGAAGACAAAATCGCATTGGAAAAGTTGAAAACGCTGATGCATTATGAACGTATAGGAAAGCAGACTTGCCCTTTAACTTTCACTTATCTGGATGAAGTACTGTAATGCAAAGCTGTGTTTCAGCATTCAGGTTACTGGGCTGTGTTACTAGCAAACAGTGTTGCTACTAGTGATTGATTTTTTGTTATATTGTATCTGTCATGCTTTGCATGTTGTCACAGGGCAAAGTCTAAGACATTGTTATCAAAGCAAAGGAAAGTGACACATGCCCCATTCTCACTGTAAACAAACATACATTATCGGGATAGTTCAGGCAATGAAAGTAATGATCAAGGAACTCACTTGAAGCATGTCCCAGGTGCCTCTCCGCCATTTCCTTCATGTAGCAGGTCCCCTCTTTTCAATTCCATTGCTCCACGACCACACACCAAATGTGGTCACACAACTGGCCCTGTCCCTCAGCGCTTCCAGTGTCAGCAAGTCTGGCAAGAAGGAGCACTGTGTCTTGCACATGCTAGGAGCACTGAGAGACAGGAGCGGCTTTGTGACCACATTTGCACAAAAACCTGCACACAGTGTACTTAGAGGCCGATTCATTAATAGCGCCAGGTAGCGACAGATGAGCGCCAGTAGCGTGATTTTCACAGCGCCAGCTAGTATTCGCTGTGCTTGGCCGGGGTTTGCTTGTTGACAGCGACTCAGTCGGTGTGCGGTAATGTTGAATACGGGGTTAGGGGTCGCTGTTTCACAGGTTCCGCGTTGTATGGGTGCGCCTGACAGCGAATGGCCAGAGCGAAAGGCTTGCTGCAGATTCATTAACAAATCACGCTCAAAAATTTCTCGCGCTGTGAATTCCTTGTTTAAACCCCAGAGCGCTGGCGGCGATGTGTGTAAAGTAGTTTTTAACCCCCAAACAACCATTTTTTTTTATGTTAAAATTATACAAGTTTTTCTAAACATTTTGTAATATGAATACATGAATATCAGACCTGTAATATAAATTCTGCACAATTTTTATTTTTTTTATTTTTTTTACTTAAAAAAAAAATCCTAACATTGCAGAAGTGGTCACAGAATTTTTGACATTAAAAAAAAAAAAAAAAAAAACATTAATTGCAATTAATTATGATTATTTAAAGATTGCTCCATTAAAATGCATTGGACAACGCCAGGGAGCGACAGGTCATACCTGGCGCTGTGATGGGATTAGCAGCGGCGCTGTTCGTTGCAGTCGGCTACATGATGAATCCCGTGCTAGCTGACGCTCTCGCCGGCGCTAGCCTCATTTAGCGTGATAAATGCGTCATTGTAACCGCCGCCGGGCGTACTTGATTCGGTAGCCGCCGTTAGCTGGCGGTACCTGGCGCTCGTCAGACACTACCTGGCGCTAGCCCTTGATAAATAAGGGCGTTAGTTCAGCACCATCCAGAAACATACATGCATAAGTAAGGGTGTGCCGGTTCGGCGTCCCAAATTAGCACTGCAATATACAAAAACTTGCGGCCCCAGTACACCGCAAATACAGGGCCTAAGCCAGAAAGGCACCACTCTTACTTACCCTGCTAATAAGTCAAAACCATCAATAGTTTAATATCCATTAATTTAATTCATCAAAAATTCTTTTTTTAAGAAAAACATTAAAGACAATACAAAAATCATCACAGACATTTAAAAAACATAAACCAAACCCTGCAGGAGAGACCCAATCCATCCCCACTATCCATGCTATACCATAATGTTCCTCCCATAAAAAGTATATCTATAATCTGTGTGCTAAAGTGCCAATGTGCAATGCCAAAGTGCCATAGGGAAACGTTCAATTGAAATGAAAGATTATTTTTAAGAATAAACTAACACTAACAGATTTAAAATCTAATCACTTCAGTGAAAAATATGATCTCCTCCCGCCAAGCAAGACTATCCTTCCACCCACACGTTCCGTGATAGACTGTCACTTCTTCAAGGTGCCACTCCGAGTGCCGCCGATGCCGCTGCCTTTATAGGCTGGGAGAACGCGCGAGCACGTGTCCGCACCTATGCCCTGGTGCGCGGCGGCCACACTCACGCCGGAAGAGGAACCCGAAAGGCGCCCGCACCAGTCCCCGCCCAACCGCTGATGGCGCCATGACGATGCCCCCGTCCGTCCCCCAGACCGCCCCCAACGACGTACCCCACACCGCAACGCCGTGCAGCGGCGCGCAACCATGGTAACGGACACCAGGGGAGGGGGGCTGGCGGACGCAGAGCCGGCGCTGCGGTTAGTGAGCAGCAATAAATAATTTCTCATACATTGGCATGTAGGCGGCACTGAAGTCCCTAATCTCATTCTACACATGACCCCATACATAAACACAGATATACACCATAATGCAATTAAATATACATTTTTTATATAAATAAGGTATTATTTTGCATAAATCAATGAGCGCCAAATCAAAAAACTCATGGCTCACAACAGGATCATAATGACTAATAATAAAATATTTACAATATTTATAAATCAGAGAGAATGAGGAAGAGACCTATAATAATGATACAATTCAAGGGTATATACATACAAATATATAAAGAAAACCCATATGGTACCTATGCATCATATAATAAATAATAAATGATAAACAATACTGAATCAAACCCCAACCCCCCTGAGACTCCCAAGAGCCTCCCTTCCCAAAGAAACCCCCCCTCCCGAAACACCCCCCACACCACCCCACAAAATTGCACCAAACTGTGAAAATCAAACCCACAATGCAAATCCAACAACAACAACGTAAATCACTTTAAGAAAAAATAATGAATAAATAAATAGACTCCACATGTACAAAAAAAGGACCTAAATCCAAAATTAATCATAACAACTAAGTGCTGAGGGTACTCCCATCCACATCTTCAAGCGTCTGGTGTCATAACTCTAGGCAGACCTTAAAGAACATCCCAGGTATTACTTCCGAAGATGGTTGGTCAAATGAGCACCAGAGACCCCATTAGCAATAAGTATCTAAAACAACCAAAAATACACACATGAGATGGATACAAAAACATATACCCATATCTAACCCAATTCATCCAACCCCCCCCCTATTTTATATCCCCCTCCAGCCCCCCAAAATCTTTTTATTCCAGAAAAAATGAAGCTATACCCAATGAAGCAACTTACTCAAAGTACTCACCTATCCAAAAAGGGCTCAAAGGACACATCTTCATTTAATCCCAAAGGAGCAATCATATTCAACCTGTGCATCCATTTTAATTAATTCTGTAGTAATTTACGTTTAATATTCCCCCCTCTAATTCCCAATTGGATCTTCTCGAGTGGGGTAACCTTCAGGGTAGATGGTTCACCCCCATGGAATCGTAAGAAATGATCCGCTAATGGGGATATGACCCTATGTTGGTCCCTATCTCTTGAGGCAAGTTTTATATTAGAAAGGTGGGCCTGTATTCTGGTCTTGAATGCATTCTTTGTTTCTCCTATGTAGCCCAAATTACAGCCACATTGCAGAAAATAAATCACACCTTTAGTCCTACAGTTCAAAAAATCTTTGATCCTGTATTTCTCCTTAGTATATTGATTAAAAACAAAATCCGTTTTAACAACAAATTGACAAATAGAGCAACCGCCACAACTATAACTTCCCTTAGTTTTTTGTTGTTCCAACCAAGTATCAGGTCTGACGAAATTACTCTTGCAAAGAATATTTTTCAAGTTCGGGGCTCTTCTAGCCGTCATCTGAACCTTCTTACCTATAAGGGTCCCAATAGTAGGATCTGATTGTAGGATCCCCCAATGTCTGTCCAATACCCCCCGAATTGGTCCCCAATTATTTCTATACCTGGTCACAAACCTTATGGTGCCATCTTTTTTACGTACCCTCGGGGTCAGCAGATCACTACGCGCCATACCGGCCACCTGTCGATACGTACTGACCACGAAATTTTTGGGGTATCCCCGAACACAAAATCTTTTCATCAAACCCCGCGCCTGCTCATGGAACTCCTTGTCATTGGAGCAATTCCTCCGAACCCGTATAAATTGACCTTTGGAAATACCCATGCTCTGGTGTTTCGGATGGAAGCTCCCAAAGTGGAGGAGGCTATTAACAGCCGTCTTTTTTCTGAATAAAGTGGTGGAAATGGTACCGTCACAAGTCCAGAAACTCAACCTGCATGGTAGATACAGTAAATGTCAAAAATATGTTCAAATCATTCCTGTTCAATCTAGCGAAAAATTCATGGCAAAGATCACCTGGCCCATGCCAAATTAACAGAACATTGTCTATGAAGAGAAACCAGCCACTAATAAAGGGCTGGTATTCACTCATAATATCGATGAATACCACCTCTCTTTTCCACCACCCCAGGAAGAGGTTGGCCACAGAGGGCGCGCAACGCGCCCCCATGGCCACACCCCTCACCTGGCGGTAGTAGGAATTGTCAAAGACTAAATGATTATGTGATAGAATAAAATCAAGCAAATCCAGGATGAATTCCTGTCATTCCTTCAATAGCTCAGACTCCATATTAAGGAAGTACCCCACAGTGCTAAGGGCTAAGTCATGGGCGATGTTCGTATATAAGGACTCAATATCTGCCGTGACCAAGAGGGTACCCTCTGGCCAATAGATATCATCCAATTTATTCATTAAATCTGACGGGTCCCTCACATACGATGTTAAAGATTGGACAAACCCTTGCAAATGTGTGTCTATGTATACGCTCGCTTGCTCCGTTAGGCTCCCTATGCCCGAGATTATGGGGCGTCCAGGGGGGGCCCTGGTGTTTTTATGGACCTTAGGTAATAAGTACAATATTGGAATCACCAGAAACTCAACCCTGAGAAATTCAAAGGTTGTTTGATCAATTACTCCTCTGGAGACATCTTGATCTAATATCACTTCAAAAGCCTCCTTGTATTGGGATGTAGGATTAGAGGGTGTGAAGGAACGATCCAGCTTAAGTGCAGAAACCTCACATATACAAGTCTGGAGTTCCCCTTTATTTTCCTCCTAGTCATCAATATGCACTCAGGAAAAGGAATTCGCATTTATGTGTTGAACAGCACAGATCACAGACCCCCCCTGCTGACTGTCACACCTCTAGTCTGAGAAGACTCCGCTGGGTCTGCAGCTTGCTCGACCCCTGGCTGTGAATTTGTCAGATGAAAGAGGGGAATGGCAGACATCCGGCACCAACATAAATCAGACCATAGCTGTGCCCCCATGTGCCCCAGCACCAAACCAGGTACAGAATCAGAACCGGCTCACAAAACCGCACACGGGCATAGGTTACGGCGGACTCAGCAATAAAGGAAAACCCGGAAAACAGAGATCTAAGGTTCTGACCCGCTTAGGGACCCCATTTCTGGACTCATCGGATACCCGGTGTCCAGCCCAATCGTTTAGTACCGCTTGCAAAGCCATATGACCCCCCTGCTCAAATTTATAACCCCTAAAGGGTTTTAGGGGCTGAAGCGAGCCCCAGAACAGTGGGAGGTGACAATCCATCCCACAGAGGGGAGTGGGTGGAGGGGGTCTCGCCGCATAAATAGGGTAACCCTGAGCCGGGCATTGGTCGCTTCTGGAGAGGTCACGAGTCACACGTGTTGGAGGTGCCCACCCACACAGCTTGCTACTTACCTCTTGTGGAAGCTCTAACCACTAATGGAGGACCGTGCCCCGCATGCCGGTCCCCCCAGCCAAGCAGGCTCAGACGCTCTCCTGCAAGCTGCTCTGGCAAGTCTACGGGCTGGAGACCGCGCCACCTATGAGGTCCTGATTGAGGCTGCCGAGTGCCAAGCGGAACGTAAGGAACGCCGTAAACGTGAGCAGATTGAAGCTGTTGAGCGCCAAGCAGAACGTGAGCAACGCCGTGAACGCGAGCAGATTGACGCTGCAGAGCGCCGTGAACATGAGCAGATCGAGGCTGCCGGGAGCAAGCTGAATGTGAACACCAGCTCCAAGTACTGCAGCTAAAGCTTCAGCACCCTCAACCCAGCACAGCTGGTAGCGGGCCCCCTGAGAACCAGGCCCCAAAGTTGCGTGCAGAGGATTTCCCCGTCTTGGACAAAGGTACAGATCTGGACACCTTTTTGCTGGCTTTTGAAACGGTTTGCCATCAATACCATGTACCGGAGGATCAGTGGGTCAGGTACTTAACCCCTCGACTTAGGGGTAAAGCCCTGGAAATCTTTGGGTACCTACCCAGCGAGACCACCCTGAGCTGCGAGGGGGTCAAGCAAGCTCTTGCCCCGGAATTTTATCGCAAGAAACTGCGACGGGGCACCACCGACAGCTGGGCTGACCACATGAGGGCGCTACAGAGAGCAGTCGAGCAGTGGACTACCAGCTTAGAAATCACCACTATCCAGCAACTGAAGGAGCTGATTGCCACAGAACAGTTCCTCTGGAATTGCCCCGAGGATCTGCAGCAGTTTCTGCGTGACCGGAAGCCCAAAGAAGCCTCAGCGAATGCAATCCTCGCCGATGATTACAGTCACAATAGAGCCCAGGAGCCCCGCAAACCTGTCAGCTAGAAAGTGGGTAAGCCGCCACTGGCGTCTGTTGTCTATGCCCATCAGCCCAAGACCCCTCCCCCTACTTCCCTCTGTCACCACTGCAACCAACCAGGACACTTCAAGGCCACATGTCCTCAGCGCCAGCAGGGCCCGCCCCAGAACTCCTCCATGGTGCTGTATGTGGGTAGTGGTGCTGTGAGGTCCCGGGACAACTTGAAATTTGTTACTGTGGGCCAAGCTGTGGCCGTGGGACTTAGGGACACAGGCGCAGAGACGACTCTCATGCACCCCGAGATGGTGTCCCCACCGGACTTCATCCCCGGGAAGACTGTCTCAGTCTCCGGAATTGTGGGAGGTGCATCGGCACTCCCCATGGCAAAGGTTTATTTGGACTGGGGTGCCGGGCGGGGTGTGCGGGAGGTGGGGGTATCATCAAATATCCCTGCCGGTATTTTGCTAGGGACAGACTTGGGGCGGCTAGTGTCTCAGTATGTGGCCGCTGAACCCCCGAGGTCTGGTCCCCCAGAATGTAATAACATGTATACTCCAAGGTGCGCAATAAATATGAGTAATGTGTGTAACCTACCTGCTACAGGGAATGTGGGGGTAGGGAGTATAAAGTGTGCTTCTTCCTCCTGGAGGAAGGAGGGTTACCCAGCAGCTGGGGAGGGAACTGCGACTGAGGTGAGGGCTGTTCCAGGAGACATGGGACCCCTAGGTAAGTCCACATCGCAGGGTTTCTCCACCACTGGGGTGTCAGAGGGCCAGGCTGGTCTGTCTGGACTGGCAGCTTAGATGGGAATGGAAGGGGGGCAGGCATTACCTGAGGCCACAGCGGCTCTGGCCACTATCTTGAATAGTGGGAGTGCTGGTGGCCCAGGGGCCCCGCGGGTATCTAATTGCTCCCTTCCTCCAAACCAAGTGGCTGCCAGGGCCGACGGAGGTCCGGAGGGAGGTCCTGGGAAATGGACAGGGGATGGGATGGTCTCTTCTATTCCAACCACCCTACGTCCAGGGTTCCTGGCACCTCAACCCGAGGAGACCAGTCCAGGCCAAAAAGCAGTGGCAGTGGAACCTGCAGGTGGGGTGAGGGGTGTCCATGGAGAGATGGGACCCCTAGGCAAGTCCCCACTTCAGGGTTTCACCACACCCAGGGTGCTAAGGGACCAGGGTGTTCTGCCTGAACCAGCAATTTGGGTGGAAGTAGTGGAGCAGCAGGTGCTATCTGGTATGTCAGCAGCTGAGACCGCTGACAAGCACAGCAGGGGCACAGAGTCCCCTCAGGGGACTGAGCTCCTTCCATTCCTCCCAAGAGGCTGCTGAGACAGGCGGAAACCCAGAGGTGGGTCCCGTGAAACTGACTGAGGACATGGTGGTCCCGACCATGTCTAGGCAGAGATGTGGGGTAGCATCAGACACTGATGACCCCCAGAGAGTTCTCCCCAAACAGGAGATGCAGCTCCACTTGGGCCCAGACACCAGACGGGTGGTCTGGAGACAAGGGCTGCTGTACCCCATGATGGTCAAGCTAGGCTCACCAAAAGAGTGGCCTGAGGACCAGCGGTTGGCGGTTCCCTATCTGTCCAGGGCCCAGAAGTGCTATGCCTTAGAGAGCTGGACGATTGGGCGCATAGGGATCACCAAGAAGCAAGTGGGGCCTGACCTGGCTGCCTACTGCCATTGGTACCATACCTGTCAGAGGGTGGGGGTGGCAGGGCCAAGTCCCAGCAGCCCACCGAAAACTCTGCCGCACAGAAAGAGGTTCGTACCAGTGTCAGTGGACTATGCCACTCAGGGCCCACGTTCAATGGCATTGTCACCCACCTGGGCTGACAGGGTGGGTATTGCCTTGTTGGAGATCCTTCCCAAGGAAGATCCCCCCCAGGGTAAATTCTCCATCCAGGGTATCCGGTTCATGGCACTGGAGGTTAGGCAGGCACCCACTCGGGGCTAGCTCCTTAAACTGTGTTGGTGACATGCACTGGGGCCCGTGGCCCGGGTGAAGCAGAAAGGGATGGGTTGCCATCGGCCGACTGTGGACCCGCGGTCCCAGCTATGGGCCACTCTACACCCCTTCCAGGAGTGGTCCAACCATTACTCTGGAGGGATGTGGACTGCAGTCTGGCACATAAACCCTGGAGGGGACCCCCGAAACTATGCATGGTTCGGACCTCCCTTCTGAGGCAGCAGTGCAAGGCGGGGAGCGGAAACCCCCCCTCAAGGTCCCACAGCAATGGGACCTTGCCCAAAATCCTCAGCACGAAACAGCACGGGGTGCTGCCGCGGAGTGCTACAGACAGGGATAGTGGGCACATGGGCGCACGGGCCAGGACCAGGAAGTGCTGCCCCCTAGCACCCTCTTAGAGAGGGAGATGTGAGGGAACGATCCAGCTTAAGTGAAGAAACCTCACATATACAAGTCTGGAGTTCCCCTTTATTTCCCTCCTAGTCATCAATATGCACTCAGGAAAAGGAATTCGCATTTATGTGTTGAACAGCACAGATCACAGACCCCCCCTGCTGACTGTCACACCTCTAGTCTGAGAAGACTCCGCTGGGTCTGCAGATGAAAGAGAGGAACGGCAGACATCCGGCACCAACATAAATCGGACCATAGCTGCGCCCCCATGCCCCAGCTCCGAACCAGGTACAGAATCAGAACCGGCTCACAAAACTGCACATGGGGTTAGGTTACGGCGGACTCAGCAATAAAGGAAAACCCAAAAAAACGAGATCTAAGGTTCTGACCCGCATAGGGACCCCATTTCTGGACTCATCGGATGCCCGACGTCCAGCCCAATCATTTGGTGCCGCTTCCAAAGCCGTACATAAGGGTTTTAGGGGCTGAAGCGAGCCCCAGAACAGTGGGAGGTGACAATCCGTCCCACAGAGTGGAGGGGGTGGAGGGGGCCTCACCGCATAAATAGGGTAACCCTGAGCCAGGCATTGGTCGTTTCTGGAGAGGTCACGAGTCACATGTGCTGGAGGTTTCTACCCACACAGCTTGCCGCTTACCTCTTGTGGAAGCTCTAACCACTACTCTGCAACTGTATACTAAGGTAACTGATTATTGTGTCTGTGTAACTCACTCTATCCTGTAACCGTCTCAGCATTTTGTATCATCTGTATCATTTCATATTCCATCATAGCCAAATGTTTGTTATCACTGCCTAGTGTGCTTATAGCATTAAAACTTAAATTTTAACTTGAGCGATCTTTTTGCCTTAAACCAAGAATCTGTGTGTCCGCAGGCTTTGGGCCTGGTGTTTCTGATAGGAGAACTCGGACAAAGGGTTTTGGGGAAAGCGGTCTGTGTGTACGGAGGTCCCTGGTTTATAGTTGGATCACGTGACCTGCGGTTCCCTGACAGAGGGCAATTTCTCATAATTACTCTTATTATTTAACTTTCTATGAGCTTCCCTAATGTAATCAGCCGTGCCCCAAAGGACCACATTCCACATTGGCTCGCAATGAGCGCACGGCCTCCTGTTCAGTCTGAGTCTAGTTATATCGGGCCTTTGACTGTCATAATTTTTCCACTGCTCCACTCACCATGCGGAAAAACGTTAGGTGGTGCCGATCCAAAATATGGGGTGAAGGTCGAGGGCTTCCTAAGCCTATTAATTAGGTTTAGCCAGGTCTGTGGATCCTCCTCACTCTGCTGAAAATCAAAGTTCAAAATCTCACGTTCTAAAACATCCTCTGTGGTACCACCATTAATAAGGGAAGTATCGGCGGGAGACCCCTTCTTACCAGAAAAATTTCTCTTCAACTAAATTTGTCTGCAAAACACAAACAAGTTTTTTATAGTTTCAAACTTATCCATTTGATTAGTTGGGGAGAAGCTCAAACCTTTGCTCAATACTGACCTTTCTGCAGCTGATAGTATGTGTCCAGTTAAATTAATTATTTGTAATACATAATTGTCAGTTATCTCCGCTTGAGAGGTCATATTTTCCACTGAGGTGAGGGTAGGGGTGTTTCCTGTCAAGTTTACATCCTCCGTCTCTTTGGGCGCTGGGGTGCTAACCTCAAGGGATCCCAGGCAGCTCCCCTGTTCCCCTGTCTGTCTCCTCCTCCCCCTAAACCTCTTCCCACCTCTCCTCGTTGGTCTCCTCCCATGTCTCCTCTTCCCATAATGCCCAGGGATAAAAAATGCTCCTGGGAGTTGTCCACAGAATGGCCAGAGACTCCTGGTTAATGAACGGTGGAATCGGTGATTGGAGTGTTTCCATGGTGGCGCCACTTGTAAACTCTATTATCATCCTTGTCCCTCTTGTCTCTGGCCATCTTGGACTGCTTACTCTGTATGATCCCATCCTCATATTGCTCCATGTCCCTCCTTAGAGTGTCCTGGTAGTCTTGGAATGACTCCTGAGCAGTGCATTCCACTAATTGTTGATATAATTTCTGCAATTCTGCTTTCACCTTCATAAGCAACTCCTTATCAAAGTCAATGAGTATATTAATGAGTGACATGGAGCAATTATGAAGATGTGACTCCCATACTTGTTTGAAAGTCTCATTGACCTCCCACGCCGGGAAGATCTGGACTCTCAATCCTCTGGGGATTAATTGTTGTACCTTATACCATTCCAGGCTATTTATATTCCACCACAAACATACATATTGTTTGCGTGCCTGTTTCAAATGAGAAAAGATATGTTTAATCTCCCTATTTCTACCAAGCCTCTCATCCCGAAAGGTATTGTCTGAATCCAAAATATTTCTGAGGTTATTACTCCAAGATTCTTCCTCCCTGTCGAAGTTCAAGTTGTAATTAGTAGCCATGATGGTGTGCTAGAACACAACACCCAAACCCGTATTCCTAAATGCCAATAGCAAGAAAGGGAACAGGTGTGGGTGAGTACTGGTGTAAATCACACAAAAACCTGCAAACAGTGCACTTAGTTCAGCACCATCCAGAAAAATACATGCATAAGTAAGGGTGTGCCAGTTCGGTGTCCCAAATTTACACTGCAATATACAAAAACTTGCGGCCCCAGTACACCGCAAATACAGGACCTAAGCCAGAAAGGCACCACTCTTACCCTGCTAATAAGTCAACACCATCAATAGTTTAATATCCATCAATTTCATTCATCAAAAATTATTTAAAAAAAAAACATTAAAGGCAATACAAAAATCATCACAGACATTTAAAAAACATATACAAACATAAACTAAACCCAGCAGGAGAGACCCAATCTATCCCCACTATCCATGCTATACCATAATGTTTCTAACATAAAAAGTATATCTATAATCTGTGTGCTAAAGTGCCAATGTGCAATACCAAAGTGCCATATGGAAACATTCAATTGAAATGAAAAATTATTTCTAAGAATAAACTAACACTAACAGATTTAAAATATAATCACCTCAGTGAAAAATATGATCTCCTCCCGCCGAGCAAGACTATCCTTCCAACCTACTCATTCCGTGACTGACTGTCACTTCTTCAAGGTGCCACTCACTTTGTGAACACATTCACACGTGCTTGTGGAAGAATGGAAGAAAAGGAAGGTACATTTTAGGTACTTTTGTAAGTATTAGTACACATCTATGTACAAATAAAAAAACTCCACTCTTGCCCTATGACAGTGGACTTTTAGTTTGAAAGCCACGTGGGAATCGTGGACCCTTGCTGTTTGGCTTTGAACTGCTTAACATGGACCAAAACCCACAGCGATCGGCCCAGGAATCTATAAGATTTCCAGGACGATTGATTCCCTCCCCCCGAGACATCCAGAATCCGGGTTGCCCTGCTGTGTAAAACCATACACTTATCTTCTTTTCCGGTCCAAAGAGCTGCTGCCGCATCCCCGCTATCCCTCTAGCAGGGAGCGTCTGTGAATGGCTGGCACGAGCGGGGGATGCGACAGTCAGCGCGCTTCTGGGCTGTTCGCCTAAGATGAAGGCTTAGACGAAGGGACGCCAATAGATCCGGGAACCCCCGGAATAGTGACCCCCACGCTTCGGCAGCGGCCGCTGCTAACTGTAAATAATTGTTTTTTAAAATGACATTTACTCACCTGCAGCTGCGATCGCTCCCGCAGGCTCTTCTCTTCTTCGGTGGGGGGCCTTGGATCACCCCCCCCCAAGCTGCTTAGTCTTCAGGAGAGGGCTCAACATGCCCTCTCCCCCTGCTTCCCGATGGCCGCCGCCATCTTGACGACTAGGGGGGCGGGGCTTATGACGTCACTCGCCGGGTGTCGTCCTGGCTCCCCGCGGCTCAGCTGTCAGATGCCCTGGTTATCGCTGGGCAGAGCAGTAGAGGGGTAGGGGATGATCTGATTCCCTGCCTTCCCCCTCCTCTGGCCAGCGATCACCATGGCATCTGTCTTCTGATCGACACAGGAGCTGACAATCGGAGGTGAGTAAAGAAAAAATTTTTTTTTAATAAATGACATTTTTGTGTGGTGTCTTATTTTTACTGTTAACCCTTTGTGAACTGGTAAGGGGTCCATGAGACCCCTATACCAGTTCACAAGGCTCTGGGTCTGGCAAGTCACCTACGGCTAGCGGGTGACTTGCCATTAGCCTCCCAAAAGCCCGGGGGAGGGGGGGGGCAGAAGAGCCCTTGGCCATAGGCTAAGCCAGCTTGTAGCCTGTTGGGCCAGGGGCCACCAAAGCTGGCCCCTGCGCCCTGCTCTACAAGCTCCCATAGCTGGTCACGGCTAGTTATGCTGGGTGGGGGACCTCATGCCATTTTTTGGTGATTTTTAGGGGTTTTTTACCTTTAAAATCCCCCCCCAAAAAAATGGGGTCCCCTGCCCTGGGAAGGGGGACCCTACGCCATTTTTTTATAATTAACCCTTTATAGTGTGGATAGTAGTTGTATTTTATCTGTAAATGTTATAAAGTTCTCATTTCAGTTTGGGGGGGTCTCCTGGACAGGAACGGGGGGGGGGGGGGCTACCAATACATATGTGGTCCTGTTGTAATCGGGAGAAATAGGGCTTTCACTAGCAATATGGTTTTCATTATGTAAAATAAATGTTTTATCTAAAATAAATGAGACAATTTGAAAAAAAAACTATATTTTTTATTTATTTTAGTGTTTTTACTTAGAAATATTTTTTAAAACTGTAGAAAAATTACAAACAAGACATTTCATGTTAAAGCCTAAACTCTGCCGCAAAAAATATATATAGAATTTTCCTGGAAATTCCTGCAAAAATCTCGGTTAAACATGGGGAAAAATGACAAAAAATGACCAGTCAACAGAGGGTGACAACATTTCAAGTAAGCTGGCAATTAAAAGGGTTAATAGTACCTCGGGGGACCTTGCACTTTCAGATTTACCTTGTTTTTTCTTGTTTGCATATTGATATTTTAGGAAAACATGTTTTTTATTCAGCTTTTTTATACATTGTTTAGGGAAACCGTGTGCAACCAAAGAATTCTTTGAGGGATTACTTCCAGAAAGATGTGCCCACTACAACAAGCTGGGTACGCTTAGAAAGCTTAACATGTGTACTTTCAGGGAATATATGGTTTGTGGGGGTTTTTCAAATGTAAAGGGTGGTTTTGGTAGAAAAAGTGCAAGGTGCGCACTTTGTCTTCAGAGCTGAAATTTTCAAGTAAAATAATTCTTACGCACATGCTTTACTTTGAGGTGTTTGGCAACTCTTTCCTTGACATGACCTATGCATGTTGGGTATTGTTCTGCTCGGGAGATGTTGCTTTTTCAGCTTTAACTTGTTTTTTCTTGTTTGCAATGTGGCTTTGATTCTGCTTTTCTATGCTTTTTTTAGGGAAACTCTGTGCAACCAAAGAATTCATTGAGGGATTACTTCCAGAAAACTGCACCCATGTCAACAAGCCTGGTACGCCAAGAAAGCTTGAGGTGTGTACTTCCAGAGAATATATAGTTTGTGGAGGGTATTTCAAATGTAAAGGGTTGTTTTTCTTGCAAAACTGCAAGGTGCGCATAGCACCTAGAATAATTGTATTTTATCTGAAAATCTCCTAAAGCGCTCTTTTAGTTTGGGCAGGAAAGGGTGTCTACCAATACATATGTGGTTCCACTGTAATCGGGAGAAATCGGGATTTTACACGCAATAAGATTTTTTTGACAAACTTACAATTTTTATCACAAAAAACACTACAAATTATTTTTTTGCACATATTTCACCCAAAAATATTGAGAATACACCTAAAAAATGACAAACAAGACATGTTCATGTTTAAGCCCAAAACAGTATACAATTTCCCTGGGAAATCCCTTTAAAAATCACAGTTGAACATGTGGAGCGCAAAATAGTGCAAAATGGTCTGGCAGCAAAGTGTGACAAAATCTCCAGATAGGCTGGCAGCGAAAGGGTTAATGAAAGGAAAAGGACATCCGGGGTGACAGACTCTGTCACTCCTGATAGACTAAACTTGTCACCCCTGGACTGTATTCCTAGCATGAGAGAATAAGCCACAAGCTTGGTGGGAGTTTTATTCAGTTTGGGTGTATAAGTGACCCCTCCTCTCATTAGCCTATGTGTTTATATGCATTTTTAATATCACACAATTTTGTGATAGTGCTCCTTTAACAATGCAGCTGCACTGTTCTATATGGTGTGATGCCAGCGGGGTACATTTTTGAGAGCGTCACTGCAGAAGGGAATGGTGAACTGTAAGTATCACTGCTTCAAAATCTGCTGCCTTGGAAGGCTGGCTCTCAAAGGTAAGAGGAAATCCTGGAAAAAAGTGAGTGTTGGAAGAACATTTGTCTTTCAGCAAGACAATCACAGAAAAAAAGATCCATTAAGTACTAATTTAATTTAAAGCAACAGTGTACTGTTCTTAGGGTATAACGTAGGTTCAAGTTTACTGTTCATCAGCTTACAATACATAGCTAGTTACATAATATAATTGTTTGGCTAGACTGCTAGATATTTTATATAGTATGCATTTACTCAGCACGCACAAATCCTCTTTACCTCTCTGAACAGCCCAGAGAAGAAAACAGCTCCTCGGCTCTGGCAGACCTTATTATGGCTCAATGCTAAGAAGCTCCTTACCGTCCTGTACTTCTCAGGCAGCCAACATCCTAGTGCTGGATTATCTGATTACATACATCCGACAGTCCCCAGAAAGACTTGCCATAATTCTAGCTGAGGAGAGACAACGTGGAGAACTCTATGGAAATCTCTAACCCCTTCAGAAACTTTACCAGTGTAATTTTGTAGCATTTATGTTCCGGAGCTGATCTGATCTTATTCCAACAGGAATATTTTGGCCTGGCACTCACAGTCCTTTCACAACACATCAGACGGAGCTGCCCTGCGCTTTCTATCAGGTTACAAAACTCACACAAGCTTCAAACAGCCTCTATGAAAGCAACAGTCATCTGACATGCTCAGAGAAGGAGGGTATTGTGCCATAGTGATAAAACCTGGGAACTTTGAAGGAAGCAGATCTCCACAAAGTGAATGGGAAAACACCAAATTATTATATGTGTATATGGATATGTATCCTTTAAACCAGACAACAGTCAGATCTGAAGTTTACCCCTCCTGCACTCTGTCCTGGCCCCACACGCTTGCTGGCTGTCAGACGTGTTTGCCGGAAGGGCTTGTATATGACTGTGAATGTGCCTGGACAAACGCAAACGCAATTGCCCCTGGCAGTCACCTATGATATAGCCCCACTCACTGAAGGGCGTGGCTTATTAGTGAGGGCATGTGTGTGGAGCATCAGCTATTGGGATGCCTCCCCCATGCTAAACCAAAAGTAATTTCTATTTCATTTACTATTGGTTCACATTAATATGATTTCCAAAGCGACGGGGAGGCCGATTCATCAATAGCGCCAGGTAGCGACAGATGAGCGACTGAAGTATGGCGCTAAGAGCGCCGCTAGCGTCAGCCGCGGGCGGTAGCGATTCGCTATAGCAGGCCTCCTCAGTCGCTACCTGGCGTTGTTGCGAACAACGCCTACATTGCTGAATATGATGTTGGCCCTCAGCTTTGTAGGCGCTGTCAGTCAGTGTGACCACGCTATTCTACACAGCGCCTGTTAGCTTTGCTGTGTCCTGGCCATCCAGTACCTTCTGAATAAAACACATTGCCACATTTGTTAAAAATTTAAAGAGTTTTTATTTTGTGTTGAAAAGGAAATTAAATTCAACCAGATATTCTAATATAAATGCAAAATAAAACATAATTAAACACATAGCCACAATTTTTTTTTTTTTTATTTGTTAAATAAAAAGGAAATACAATTAAACCACCAATGAGAAAGAAAATGAAAAGAAAAACAGAACAGAGAAAAATGGAAAATCGAAAAAGAAAAGAAAAACAGAAAAGAGAAAGGAAAATCGAAAAAGTAAATAAAAACATAAATGAGAAAGGAAAGGAAAATAGAAAAGGAAAATAAAAACAGAACTGAGAAAGAAAAGGAAAATAAAAACAGAACTGAGAAAGAAAAGGAAAATAAAAACAGAACTGAGAAAGAAAAGGAAAATAGAAAAGGAAAATAAAAACAGAACTGAGAAAGAAAAGGAAAATAGAAAAGGAAAATAAAAACAGAACTGAGAAAGAAAAGGAAAATAGAAAAGGAAAATAAAAACAGAACTGAGAAAGAAAAGGAATATTAAAATAGGAATTAGAATGAAAAGGAAAATAGAAAAGGAAAATAAAAACAGAACTGAGAAAGAAAAGGAAAATAAAAACAGAACTGAGAAAGAAAAGGAAAATAAAAACAGAACTGAGAAAGAAAAGGAAAATAAAAACAGAACTGAGAAAGAAAAGGAAAATAGAAAAGGAAAATAAAAACAGAACTGAGAAAGAAAAGGAAAATAGAAAAGGAAAATAAAAACAGAACAGAGAAAGAAAAGGAAAATTAAAATAGGAATTAGAATGAAAAGGAAACTTACAACAGAATTAAACACATAGCCACATGTATATATATATATTTTTTTTTATTTTTACTCTAAAAAAAAAATAATAATAAAACAGAAATGAAATTGAAAATGAAAAGTCCAACAGAAATTCTAAAGCAAAGTAAAGTGCAGGAAAGTTTTTGAAATGGAAATTAGGGATCAGGGTGCATCTCTTTGTGCCTGAAAAAATAAGAAAAGTGCAGTTAGTATATATCTTTAAAGTTGTTTTGTCGTTGCCAAAAAAAAAATGCATAACTTGATAACCAACATTGGCGTCTTACACCCCCCTTAGAGTGGTTTTGGTCATCTTACACCCCCCTTAGAGTGGTTTTGGTCATCTTACACCCCCCTTAGAGTGGTTTTGGTCATCTTACACCCCCCCTTAGAGTGTTTTTGGTCATCTTACACCCCCCTTAGAGTGGTTTTGGTCATCTTACACCCCCCTTAGAGTGGTTTTGGTCATCTTACACCCCCCTTAAAGTGGTTTGGGTCATCTTACACCCCGCTTAGAGTGGTTTTGGTCATCTTACACCCCCCCTTAGAGTGGTTTGGGTCATCTTACACCCCCCTTAGAGTGGTTTTGGTCATCTTACACCCCCCTTAGAGTGGTTTTGGTCATCTTACACCCCCCTTAGAGTGGTTTTGGTCATCTTACACCCCCCTTAAAGTGGTTTGGGTCATCTTACACCCCGCTTAGAGTGGTTTTGGTCATCTTACACCCCCCCTTAGAGTGGTTTGGGTCATCTTACACCCCCCTTAGAGTGGTTTTGGTCATCTTACACCCCCCTTAAAGTGGTTTTGGTCATCTTACACCCCCCTTAGAGTGGTTTTGGTCATCTTACACCCCCCTTAAAGTGGTTTTGGTCATCTTACACCCCCCTTAGAGTGGTTTTGGTCATCTTACACCCCCCTTAGAGTGGTTTTGGTCATCTTACACCCCCCCTTAGAGTGTTTTTGGTCATCTTACAACCCCCTTAAAGTGGTTTTGGTCATCTTACACCCCCCTTAAAGTGGTTTGGGTCATCTTACACCCCGCTTAGAGTGGTTTTGGTCATCTTACACCCCCCCTTAGAGTGGTTTGGGTCATCTTACACCCCCCTTAGAGTGGTTTGGGTCATCTTACACCCCCCTTAGTGCGTTTTTTTGCTCTTTTTGATGGGAGTTCAAATACATTTAAACAGTAGTGCAGTACTTGCATTAGAGTGAAGGGTAGTTAGCTTACCGCAAAAAAAGAAGTGATCAGCCTTTCCCTTAGCTCATCGCCAGTCTGGGTGTCCTCACTTCTATCTGCGGGCAGGTTGGGGATTTCTGGCACCAGTGCTGTCTCCTCGGGGGCTTGGATTCGGTGACAAATGCAAATGTTGTGTAGCACACAGCAGGCAAGGATGATCTTGGAAACCTTCTGTGGGCTGTAGAGCATCTCTCCTCCTGGCCGTGCCAAACAGAGAAAGCGTGCTTTCAGCAGGCCGATGGTTCTTTCCACAATGCTTCTGGTCTTGCGATGCGCTGCATTGTAGCGTTCATGGGCAGAGGTCCGTGGGTTCCTGACCGGAGTCATGACCCACGTTCTCTGCCCATATCCCTTGTCCGCTGTAGAAAAAACACAAGGAGAGACAGCAATTAGTACTAGTACATGTTTTTTGGTGGTAGTTTGGTTAAAATTGGCTTACTAGGCCACATATTAGCAAAATACATAGACATGGTTAATTTATTACCCAGTAGCCAGCCAGCTGGCATTTCGTTGTTATCAAACTTCCGGCACAGGACTGTCCGCTGCAAGACGTAAGAATCGTGGCATGAGCCGGGGAACCCCGATCTCACCGCCCGCAGCCTCATGTCTGGGTCACAGACCACCATGATATTAAGCGAATGGAACTGCTTCCGGTTTCTGTAGGACAGCTCCTGTGCACGGGGAGGGCGGAAAGGGATATGTGTACCATCAACGCACCCTAGCACATTCGGGATCCCTCCCATCAGATAGAAAGCATGTTTTATTTTGGCAACCTCTTCCTCATCCTCAGGAAACTTGATGTAAATTGGGATTAAATCACAAATTGCCAGAACTACCTGGATTAGTATGCGGCTCATAGTAGCCTGGCTTATCCCGCTGAGGAGGGCTGAGGTTGCCTGGAAGGTCCCTCGTGCCAAAACATTAAGAGTGGCACACAGGCGTACTATGCCTAGAATGGAATGAGTGCGTTTGGTGGATGGCTCGATTTTGGTCTTAATCTGATCATATAGGGACTGTAGTGCAGCACGATTCAGACGGAAGCGGCTCCTGATCTGCTCGTCACTTAAGTCCCATACTGAAAGGCGGATTGCAAAGGAGCGGGGTGCCCTAAGCCTCACAACACCCCACTCCCTTTCCTCCTGCTCTTTCAGCATACACATACATCCATCCACCCAGACACCATACATCACCCTCTTATCCATCACACACACTAAAGATATATACAAAAACAAAAATAAACAAAAAAAACCACTAACACACAACACACACACAAACAATCACACTCCACACACACCCGCTACAATGCAGCTCACCACAAAACCAGAACTATAGTGGTCCAAACCACCAGCCTGCTGAAAACCAGCTTTCTAAGTTAAGCACAACCAAGAGGGGAGTTGCTGCACAGCCCACAAAAGGCCCCAAAATCAAGCCTCACTTGCTGTATGCTACACAATATTTGCAGATGCCACCCAAACCAAGCTCCTAAAGAAACAGCACTGATGTCAGAAATCACCCAACAAGCCACAGAGAGTGAGGACAGAAACCAGACAGAGGCTCAAATGAGCTAAGGGAAGCGAGCACAGCACCACACCACAGCCTTTGCCACAGTGTAAGAATAGCAGAAGCTAGAACATTCCTTCCTTTTATACTTCATTTTCTAAAGTGACAGGTCCGCTTTGCCGCCTTTTGCGTCGCTCTGCTATTTCCGGGCGCCAATTAGCCGACCCAGGTGTGCGTAAAACAGAGTGCGCACGCGCACGCTAGTAGCGCTACTAGCGTACTTGAGCCGTAACTTGCGTGCATTAACGGACATGGCCCAAAAATCAGGGGTGGACCAATGAAAGGGAAGCTGATGTTTTTTTAAATAGCCGTTAGGCTAAGCACATGTCACAAGGGTTTGAGATACATCAGTCCATTGTTGGATTTGGGTGTGTGTTGTTTGTTTAATGAGGTCTGTAATGAGTTAATTGGCTAACACACATGCTTCTGTCAGTGCAGTGGAGGTGTGCCTAGAAGGAACTGGGCTGTATGTGTGAATCAATTAAGTGGGCTGCTTTGGGATTGCCTGTTAGAGCACATAAAACCTGCCCAAGCCTAAGAGATTGCGATGCCATTCTGTAGTGTGCATGCGTGCTTGTGGGGTGTGTATTTGTGTGTGTGTGCAGCTACAGGATGGAGCCAAATTCAGGACATCTGCCGGCCACAGCAGGCCCGAGTAGGAGTTTGGTGGGTGCTGTGCGCAGACCTCCCTTACGCAAAAGGGCACAGCCTGAAGGTGGGGCAGCACCCCAGGCTAAGCGCCCAGGTGCCAAGAGGGAGCCTGAATTTAATTTGGCTGAGAATAATCATCTTGTGCGCCTGACACTTGCTAAATGGGAGCTGATATTTGGCTCCCAAAGCAAGTCCATAGGCAAACAAGAAAGAAGCAAACTGTGGGATGCCATTGGTGTGGAGCTTAGTAGCACAGCTCAACACCCACGTAGTGGCCCATCCTGCAGGAAACGCTTCTACACTTTGCGAGGGGCCCTTATGAAAAAGATGAATCACGATCTTGATGTGGACAGTGGGTTCATCCAGGCTCCAAAGAGTACCTACAGGCCGTATGAGGAGATGCTGAAGGCCAAAATCCCACTGGCTCGGCTGCAGGGTGTGGATCCTGGGGATGACACCACCGGTTGGGCTGAAGGTACATATTTTCTGGCTTTTACAATAACCTAATGTTAATGTATGTGATTTGCATTTTTACATTCTGACCAACTAACAGTAGGACCTGTGAAGTATTACATTACAGCTCAAACATTTGTAACTTTTCTGTCTGTTGCTTTATGCATAGGTGCACATGCTGCTGTCCGGGATGTGCCTCCGGACACCCAAGCTCCTGCCCTTCCAGCAACCTCAAGGCTACCCCAGTCTGCCATTGAAGGTATTTACCCATAATTTGGTTGCTGGTTTTTTTATAAACAAATGGGTGTGGGAGCAGCTCAAACAATCAAGGTTTGCCCTGTTGAGTATTAATAATATGTGCCTGCGCCCTAATTGCACGCCCACTGTAACACTCACAGCAAGTAACTAACAAGGCCCTAACGTGTAGATATGTAGGACGCCAGAGATGTGTAGCCATATATCGGCATATCAATGTGGGAGCCACACTTGGCTGGATTAGTCAATATTAGTGAAAGAGCTGCTCACACACCTTAATGCATGTTGTATTTTGCAACGCACATTAGCTATGGCTCAATGTTGGTTTTATTTTGGCCTAGCTCCCATGCCCTTGGCCCCAGCATCTCCTCCGGATCCCACCTACTCTTTGGATGTCGGTAAGTGCATGTGTTCACCTTGCTTGATCCACTTTTACTCAAGTGCATGTGTCTCATTCCTCTTTTTTCTTGGTAGGCCAAGTGACTGGTTCATCTTTGGACCCCACTTCCGATGTTGCCGGTCAACAGGACCCTGTTGGTGTGTAGAGCAATACATAATGTATCCTTTATGCTGTTTATGTTACACTGGTTCAATTTGGTTAGTCTACTAAGCTACATGTTTGCTTGGTAAACTTGAAGATGCCTCTTGGGAGTGCTGGTTGCCTCCCCAGGGTCAGTCTATTAGTTATTTGAGTGATAGCAATGTATATTTGCGGACATATTTTTAGCCAAACATTCCCTGTAGTAGTTTGCTGATTATTTAGAGACATTCTTTTTTTTTTTTAGTTGACCCGAATATCGGAAGTGGCTGTCCAGAAAGGGCCCCTCAAGTTCCAGCTGCCAGAGATGAGGGTAAGTGGTTTGGCCTTGCTCTAGTCTGTATTTTGGCTCTAATTTTGTGCCACTTGCTTCTGGCAACTTGTGTGTCCACATGTATTTTCAAGGTCCAAGCTCGAGTGAGGACCCCACTCCAGACATCTGGGATATTGGGGGTATGTTTAATTTAAGCAATGTTTATGATGAGATTTGCAGAAATTAGTGCGTCTTAGTCCTGTAACATACATGTTAACAATCTGAGTTTAACAGAGACCTTTGGTCTAGTGTGTATTTTTGAACTTTTTAGAGGTATGGCCTCGATAGCCTAACCAGGTTACATTAGAGTTTGGCCCACAGACCTACTAACCTGATTTTCCTGTTTAGCATATGCCAACTTGCCCAACATCTCGGATGTTGAATTGCGACTCTCTGGCAGCGATACCTCGAGCCTACCTGTGCCGGAGGACACGCAGGTAACATGGCTGATGTAGACGACCTCGAAACACATTGGCATATTCGTGGGTAGTGGAAGAAGCAACATGTCACATTTCCTTTCATTGTTGTTTTGGCAGGAGGCGGAACCAGAACCCCAAGCTGGGACCTCTTCCCAAGTCCCATGTGGCCAAGCTTCAGAGGCTCAGACAAGGGTAAGTTGTATAGTGAGTGTTTATGGTAACTTTTTGGAGGGGCATAACTGCATTGGTTCTGTTTGACTAAAATGTGGTTTACTATTTGTTTAGCCTCAAACCACAGCAAGAGGAGGTGTGGCACCAACCAGTGCCGATTTCTACGAGCTAGGGGTCCGGATGCTGGAGGACTACAGTCGCCAACAGCCGCGTGATGGAACTAATGAGCGCATTGCGGCGTTGGAAAATCAGGTGCTGATGTGTCAGCAACAAAATGAGGCCCTGCAGCGCCAGGTGGACCAGTTACGGCAAAACCGACTACAGAACCTGGACCTTGGTCGCCTGGCAAATGTTATCGAGCAATCTGTACAGCGCCAGGAAGAAGCAATACAGCGCCAGGCAGAAGCAATACAGCGGCAGGACCAAACTTTGTTGTTGCTACAACAGCTCATACAACAGCAGTCTATATTTTTTACTGCACTGTTGTCCCCCAACACCGCCCCTAGCAATGACTCCCAACCTCCCCGGCCACCCAGCCAAGAATATTAATTTGTAAACATTTTTCTTATGATTTATGTAAATATATTTTTGAAAACCACCTCTAAATTGTGTTTATCCATACATGTGAAAGCGAAATACACAGTCATGGATGATTTGCTCAATCATCTCTAATATTATGCCACCATTTATGTGCCACATTAGTTAACATTGCTTACTATGGTGTAAACATGTACTGGCTCAAAATGGCTGCCTAATTTTAGACATAATGGTTTTTGGGAATCTAAACCTATGCTGGTCAAGGAACAACACAGTTATTCGTACAAAAAATTGTATTTAAACAAATTGGCCCAACACGGCCAACATAGGCCAACAAAGCCACAAACAATTGAAATGGCAGCCATCCCCCCCACCCTAACGTCTCCGACGCCTCTTCATGGCCAGCAGCATCCCTTTCATCTGTCGGAAGGCCCGCCACAGTCTGCGATGCTGGCGTATACAAGCTGTAGAGATGTGATTAAAAATAATATGTTAGAATTTGATTGGGAACTCAACATACACAGATGTAGCAATGTAATGTCAGTGTTTCTAACTTGCTAACACTCACATTAACATTGGTGAACAATGTGCCCTTAACATTTTAAATTAAAGGTTTAATATTGGCTTGAAAACATGTTAGGACCACATACCTTTACTCTTAAAGTGGACCAACACCCACAATATAGTTTATCATGGGTTTTGGGCTACTTTGTTGTTGCTCACAGATCTGTTTTTTCCCTGATGTGTGTATACACACAGTAATCCATAGCCACTCACCTCTCCATGCTCCAACGTGATTGGCACAAAAAACGCACGCTAACGTCTATGCAGGGAACAGGAATGTACAATCCTCTTCCGCCGCCTCTTCACGCATGTCACTCTCTGGCTGCTCATGGGGACCCGGCGGCCATTCACAGAGGCCCAGGGCGGAAAAATGCACGTCTGGAGTGGTGCGCGGGAGCCAGCGGAAGATAAGTTCCGATAATTAGGGGTTTGCTTGGTGGGTTTGACCCGCGGTACATGCACTTATCGTATGTTCCGCGGGGTGTTAGTTGTTAGTTGTTGGCAAATTAAATGTTTAATGCACATTAAACACCCTTGGTGTTGGGCCAGGTTAACTCTTGCAAATGTAATAATGTTTATGGCCAAGTAAGGACATTTATGTCTTTAGTCCCAGCCAAACATCAGGGCCTAAGGATGATGGAAGTTTGCCCTATAATGTTATGGGTAAACACCTAATCAGCCCCATTTGGTTGTCTATACGCCACAAATAGTCCGTATGTGTCCGTAACAAGAATGTGAGGCAACTATCAAGGATGGTGACTGGCATGTTGGATTATTGTACAAACACATTTAACCTAGATGTGTGTGAAATTCACACATTGGTAAATTAAAAATTTCTACAAATGTAACTAGAAGAGAAAGGTTTCACAAGTATTTACCCATATGAATTTGGATGTACTCACCATCGCAGCTGTGGCGGTGGCCCATGCTGCTGGCCGTCCCTGGAGCTGGTGTGGGGAGGAGGAATTCTGCCTCCGTCTGCGTAGCAACATCTGTCCATAAAAAAACAAAATACAAAACAACATTTAGTGGAGCTATGACACCCGAAGATTTGACATCAATCTGGTTATTGAGTCTTACCTCAAAAAAAAAAAACTTGTTTACATACATGTTAAACGATATTTGCTATATTCCTGGTCCATTAGTTAATGTGAAGTGTTTATGGTTGCCACATGTATCCATTATGAAAATCTGGCACTAACCTTTACATTGCAATGTAAATGACTCATTACCAATTTAATGGCTAATGTTACCAGTGTGCAACATGTGTTTGGCCTAACTACTTCACGTAAATTAACTATTGCTAGCACACATCATGGTGTGGCCAGAAACATAGGGGTGGTTGCCAGTTGGCTAGCACTGTAGTGTGGTTTGTGATGTTAATGTACATTAGCAAACCAGCTGAGACAATGGACCAGGAAACGTGTCTGTTAAAAGTGGTCCAAGACCCAGGATTGTTAATATTCAGTGTTTTAGTCTACTTTGGCAGAGCAACACAATTTTAGTCCGCCACCGCCCCTGCCTTCCGCACATCACTCCTCCAGTGTGTGCGCACGCGCATGCCAGTATGAAACAGAGCGCAGGCGCACACACATCTCGAGTGCCACACAGGAGGCGGGGACAATGGCTTCTGCCACCCCCAAAGAGGGAAGTAGTTTGTGGTGTTTTGTTGGGGGGTGGCCCTGGGTGAGGGATGTGATTGGGCAGGGAAGGCGCCAGAATCCAAGCAATATCATCAATGTTTGTGGGTCCACTTTAAGGAATGACATAAATTCCAAAATGAGCTGGCTAACAACATACACTTACCACGACTATGCCCGAGGAGGATTTGACGCCAAAATTCCATGGAGGTGCCGCCTATATGATGCCCTGCAAATTACAGAGGAATGGCAAGGGCTAAGCACAAATGGTCAGATGAAACCTGTCACAGACTAACAATTAAAACATGTAAACTCACCAGGGGATGAAGCGCCACTTGAAGCCCAGGGAGGGCTCTGAGGAGGAGGCGGGGAGCCTCGGCTCCTCACACTCTGCTCAGAAGATCCACCAGGCAAAGGGCCACCCTCCTCCCTCTCACTCCCTGCTTGAGAGTGGCCCCTTGCCTGGTGAGAGTCCTCAGACTCAGAGTGTGAGGAGCTGAGGCTTGATCCAGCCTGCCCCCCAGCAGCACACTCCTCTGGGGCGTCATCCCCTTCCTCCCCTGGGTCCTCTAAATAGGACCCGCGGGAGGGACCCTCCCCCGATGACTCCCCCGAGTCCGCCTGCCTGGTTCGGGGGAGGAATCCCTTCCCACGTTTCCCCAGGGGAGGACGCTTATCTGTGTGGAGGGGGTGAAAGCAAATAATTAATATAAAGAGCAAAAAAGGACACAGCTTAGCAGATGATTCTGCACAAAGGCAAATAAAAACATAAGCTTTAACTTACCTGATGCGTAGGCATCATATAGGCGGTACACGCCTTCTGGGTCCCGGCGCTTGAAATCAGACCATTTTTGCTGGATGGCCCGGATGGTCAGGTCGGTCTGGAAGCGCCGGGACACAGTGGCCTTCACCTCCATGGCAAGGCGTTTTTTAGCTCCTCGGGCATAGTCGTATTCGGCCAGGCAGAAGTCCTATGAAAAAACAAAAAAAAAAAAAAAATAAATAAATACATGACCTCAGAACAATGTCATAAACAGTTATACAGAGACAAGATCAAAGTGGACCCACACCCAGGATTTACATTATTCTAGGTTTGGGTGCACTTTTGTGGGCCACAACTATTGTGGGTGGCCCACTGTCTGCAACCCCCTTGGAAGGCCCCAAATACACCGCTGAGGACACTCCCACATCACTCCGCAAGCCAAACACAGCGCTCCACGCCGGTGTGGTATGCGCATCCAAGGCCCTTGGGAGGTGCATACCAGCTCAGCTGTGTCTGCACGGCAAAGTACGCATGTGGCGTTTGACTCTAACAGGGAGTGCGCCTGCACACAAAATGAAAATATGTATGGCGCAGGGGTACACCCTGCTAGAGGTAAGCGCAATAGGCATCCGCAACTCACGCATGCACAGATGGGACGGGGCAGAGGTAATTTTTAGGGCCCTCCAGGGGGGGGGGGGCCATCCCAGCAGGACATCCACAATGGGGATGCCCCATGTGGAGTGTTAAATTTTGGCCTAAAAACAATACAAATTCTGCCCCTATCCCCCCTGTGTGTTTATCAATTTTTAAGCTAAAAATACATAACTAAAATACTCACTTTCACAACCTGGCCATTTACACGGCTATCCACCCGGGTGCGCCTTTGTTTCCTTGGCCCAGGAGGGGAATGGGTGGGAGGGGTGGTATTTGGGGAAGGTGAGGTAGGTGGGGGATGTGGGGGAGGGGTGGTGGGTCCGGAATCTGAGGAGGAGCTGGGGAGGCGCATTACTCTGCGTTTTGGAGCCATATTGGAAACGCTAAGGAGGAAACAGGAACCGGAAATGACGCTAGCGACATTAGACCAAAAAAAAACAAAACCTAACAAAAATACGCACCGCGCCCCAGCAACAAGCTATTCTCAGCTATGTGCAAGCTAAGTGGCGGAAAAACTAAAATGACGCTTGAAAACAAGCTAGTGGCATAAGCGCAAGACAGTTTTACCTTAAGGTGGCGTTGAAACGCAAAGGAGGATCCCGGAACCGGATATGACGCTAGCAACTGTGCTTCAAAATTCAAACACAAACATGCGCGCAGCAGGGACAAGCTAATATCAGCTATGTGCAAGCTAAGTGGCGGAAAAACATTAAAATGACGCTGCAAAACAAGCTATTGGCATAAGCGCTAGACATTTTTACATTAAGGTGGCGTTGAAACGCAAAGGAGGATCCCGGAACCGGATATGACGCAAGCAACTGTGCTTCAAAATTCAAAAACAAACATGCGCGCAACAGGGACAAGCTAATAGCTATGTGCACGCTAAGTGGCGGAAAAACATTAAAAGGACGCTGCAAAACAAGCTAGGGCCAAAGGCGCAACGAATTATTAGCTTGATTTAGCAGGGGATTCTACATACTGTAATGCATAGGTCCTTCTAAAGCATACACCGTTGTGCTTAAATATACAGATCTTATTGCTTCACAAAGTCATCACACAATCTAACTAGACAACTACCTGAAAATGTGGCACACATGAGAATGCATAACGGGTTGTTATGAGCTGGTACGACTGAATGTTAATCCTGCAATATGTGGCCAGGCACGCTCACAACTACAGTGTATTCATTAACAACGACTGGGGTCGCGGGAAGTGAATTCCTTGCAAATGGCAGAAGGGCACATGTATGAACAGCACAGCGCCGCACAACGCAGCGCAGCGAGGCACAGCGACGCTCGCGACGCCACATAGCGAATTCAAACAGCGACTGCACAAACACTGACCAACACAGATTCATCAAGGACAGGGCTGCCGAATAGCTTGGGCGCTGACAATTTCTAAGAGCGAACGTGACCGCCCAACCTGACAGGCTACAAAATAGCTTTACAAGCCCCGTTTGTGTGGAAAACCAGCGATTTTGATGCCAATGAGTTTGGGTGGAGGAGATGCAATTCCCATGTCACTCACAACATTACATTGTGAAAAATAAAAAAAAAAACTAATACAGATAAATAACCAGCCAGATTCATAAAACATATCAATATAAACATGTGTTGAATTTTGTACCAAAGAAAAAAACCCCAAAACCACTAAAAACAATCCTTGCAGCGTCTGCCATTGAAATGTATGGGAGAGCGGCAGGTAGCGCCAGGTAATACGTGTCGCTGTGAAGGAATTTGCAGCGGCGCTGTTCGGGCCAGCCGGCTTCATGATGAATGCCGCGCTAGCCGTCGCTCTCGCCGGCGCTAGCCTCATTTAGCTTGATAAATGCGTCATTGTGACCGCCGCCGGGCGTACTTGAGTCGGTAGTCGCCGTTAGCTGCCGCTACCTGGCGCTCGTCAGACACTACCTGGCGCTATCGCTTGATGAATAAGGGCCATAGTAAAATATAAATCACCAAAAGCAATCAGAATGCTTAAAATGAATTTAAAGTCAAATAAGAATTTAGGTCTCTTGACTAGCATTCGCCGGGGATGTGCTGATTTGGGATGCTGTCCTCCTGAATGAGGCCCAGGAAGCTTGAAAATGGGTATTTAATACTCACCTTTCAAGGATTCTCTGGCAACCACAGCCTATTCTAAAGTAGGAAGTTTAATCTGCGGGGTATTTAGGCACTCATGCCATCCTCACACACCTGGCAAACCCGGTTGGGCACTGGCTCTCACACAGGAATGAGTTAGATTTCCTTAGCTTTTCTAATGGTGAAACCCCATAGGTCACCCGGAAACTCACATTCGTATCCGGTCTAACGGTGCATGCGTGAGCAGCGGCCGCATCCCCGCTATCCCTTTGTGTGTGTCCCTTTGTGTGATCCTGCACCAGGCATTTGTGAATGGCCAACACGGGCACACTCCCTGTTAGAGGGTAGCAGGGGATGCGGTCGCCAGCGCGCTCAGAACTGCTCTCAATAGATGAGCTCCTGGACAAAGGGGCTTGAGCAGATCTGGGCGCGCTGATTGGAAGAGCGGCTGCACAAATGCGTTGTAGGACTAGGAAGAGGTGAGTTTGGGGGGTTTCACACAGCGGAGCACCCCCGATCGGTGTCAAAATCCTTGGTTTCGGTCCACTTTAATGTGCATCAATTATAATTACTCTGAAAAAAAAATAGAACATACTGTTAAAATTAAAAACCATGATTATACGACATTTTGCATATCTCATCTTGACATTATTTTGGACGGTTGGTTGATTTATACATAGTTCAAATAAAGCGTTATTTCAAAAGCTCAAAGTCCCCTTTCCGAGGATTTAACTGGGAGCATAGTACTTAATGGGGGGCAAAGGGTGTCTTTTCTATTTATGTAAATCAGGCCTAAATTGGTTTTTGTCTCTCTGGATTGCAGAGGAGGACTAACCATAAAATGTAAGGTCATACAGAATGCCAGAGTGAAGGCGTTGATAGCATGGCATCCTCTAGGATGAAGCCCTGTGACAGGCATTTCAGACAGGGAACACCATGGGGAAGACCCTAGGGCTCAGTTTTCAGCACACACCAATTAAACATACGAGACACGGTGGACATTTGGGAATATTCTGTACAAGAGGCATTCTACAAAAGCTTCAACCTCTCTCTTCACCCACATTTCCACCTAAGGGGTCACTGTTCACTTGTATTATAGTGTGAAAATAGTTTAATAAATAATTAACCATTCATTTAATTGCAATTCTGGTGACTAGCATGGCATGAAAGAAGGGATGAAAATCCATTAGCAGTTCTCTGGTCTTCTGTAGGGCTAATTAATTCAAATACTAACAAAATCGTTTTCCAGAAGCTTTGATTATGTTAATCTTTTTCATGCAGCATTTTAATTATTATTAATATATTTATAGAACCAAGTATTATTACAAATTTCAGAAACCCTTTTAATAGATAAACCTATTGCCTGTCATTTTCAAGAAGCCAAACACTATTCAGACTTGATGTGACCTGAAAATTAGATCTGGATGGGAATCTTTTTTTGTCAGCCAAGTTATTACATTTTATCCTACTCTACATTTCTTGGAGGTATTGAAATGTTTGCACAGAACATATCTGTAATTTATTTCAATACATTTATAGTAATAGATGAACCCAGGCATAAGCATATTTACATAGCCATAATAATTTATGATATATTTTCGGTCTGTTATATTAAGGATTTTAAGATATATTTAAAATTTACTACCTACACTTTGATTTTATGCATATGGGTGATAGAACTTGATGCATTAGAAAAGGAAAAAAGAGTTTTTCCCCAGAGCAAGCATGCTGGCGAAAATTCATCTTCTGCGGAACTGAAGTTGAAGATGCTAAAGTGCAACCCTGTTATAAATGTTACATTAATCTATATCTATTTCTAGTTATTACTTAAAAATATAAGTGAACCATGCCCTGAATTTACAGAATCCTCATAGGATTATACATTTCGTATACATCACGCAACCTGCTGAACATATTGAATGAACCAATAGGCCCACATCTTTTATACTACAAATATTTGTTCTCACAGCATGTATATAACCTCTTTCCAAAAAGCCAAGAATATAGGCATATAAGAGGGTAGCTTGATGATGCTCCTTTATGGCTGTCAGTGGCTTATCTAGCTGCTTACTTGTGTTCTCACAGCATGTATATGACCTCTTTACAAAAGGACACAAATATGGGCATATAAGAGGGTAGCTTGATTGGTGGTCAGATGACATTGATGCTCCATTATGGCTGTCAGTGTCTTATCTAGCTGTTTAGTTGTGTCCCTTGAATCCTTCTTGTAGCCTCGATCCTGTATGCCCAGGGCAATGAAATTGGAAAACCTATTGTAAGGTTTGCCATTACAAGGCTTGAACCATCTCTGTTATACAAAGCCTCATATTTACCTTGTTACGCATTTTTCTGGCTCTTCCCTCTGTAGCCTTTGTCATGTCACAGCCCATTGCCAGGTGATCCTAATTGACCCCCTGGGCCACCATTGATAGCATACTGTGTAACTCCACCTCCTGGCTGGATCATTGCATCACTTCTGTTTGTGCATGTGCTCTCCAGCTCCTGTGTTTCTGCTTGGCTCTACCCGCCTTTTTCCAGGCCGTGGCTCCGCCTGCCTGTTGCAAGCCGGTGACCGTGCCCCCTTAATGGAACATTTTGCTCAAAGGAAAACAGGATATGGACTACAGGGTTTTTACATTTTTCTATCAGCACTTCTCTCAGCAAAAATCTAAAATAGTTAAGATCTATGCCAGAGGCAAGGTCTATCTTGGAACATTTCCCCCCTTTCTTGTCAGATTTCTTCTGCACAAGGTAATATTTTTATATGTGAGAACATTACAGAGCACAAAGCACAAGAGAAAACATCATTATAAGACATGGTTATAGGTTCTAAAGCACTTATTCCGTTGTTCTGGATCTAAAAGGCTGTACCTTAAAGACCTCAAGCCAAAGAATTGCTGTATTAGGCTTAAATTCATTTAAACCTACAGAGGAACAAGAGCAGTTCTGTGCAATTCTACAAATGCAAATGGAACCTCTCTTACACCCTTTTGGTGGGTACCTATGATGTAGAACTGAAAAGTCTGGAGAAGCAAGAGTAGTTGTCTTTGAGGGTACTGCTAAGGGCTGATGCAGAGCAGGACATCTGCTTGAATAAATTCAGACCTCCTGAATTTTTTTAAGCAGAGTCTTCTGCCTCTTATAAGCCAAATTTGATTTATGGATTACCCGTTGGGACCTAGTAGACCATCTCCCCAACACGGTGGCTCGATAAACGGGGCTCAATGAACATTATGACCTCGCCTTTTAGTAACTTCTAAACATTGTTATCTTATAAGCCAAGTTTGATTCTTTGTCCAATTGTTATTACCGTAC
Organism: Gastrophryne carolinensis; assembly: GCA_027917425.1. Taxonomy (NCBI): domain Eukaryota; kingdom Metazoa; phylum Chordata; class Amphibia; order Anura; family Microhylidae; genus Gastrophryne; species Gastrophryne carolinensis. The sequence continues at coordinate 224,880,420 of CM051234.1, forward strand.
CTATATAAGATGTCCCCTCACATCTTGCCCTTGTGTGTCACAGGAGGACCACAGGCACAGTATATTATGCTAGAGAGCATTTCCAAAACCTCCTTGAGATTTCCCCTTACTTTAGTCACCCTGGTCCTTCAATCTTTTTTTATCTGCTGAAAGAAGCAAAACATTCAGACAATAGCCTCGATTCAGAGAGACACAAAAAAACTTCCGTTTTCGTGCCGATCTGTTTTGTTTTGTGAAATGTTTCCGTTCTCGTATGAGCGTACGAGCGATTCTATGCATGCATTGAAAACCTTGTGTAAAGTTTCTGTCCGTTCGTACGGCAGATTACGAATTACGAGGATGTCATTTTCCATCCAGACTTTTCCGTTTCATTTCCACATGTTACAACGTAGTCTTTCGTTTTTTCCCTTTTCCCATCGTATCCTCCAACGAATCCTTTACGTTTCCCTATAGATTCTGTTTCCATTTTACAAAAAATAATCGTCCAGACGGAATCCTTACGATCTTGCGCCTGCGCACTACAAACTTAACTCATTAAAGTGCTTGCCTACATATTTGCCACCCTCACTTCTACTACAATGTTTAGCTAAATCACTTAGCACTATCCTCCATCTTCCCTTTTGGAACCTTAAAGCTCACCCAAACCACTTAGCACTATCCTCCATCTTCCCTTTTGGAACCTTAAAGCTCACCCAAACCACTTCTCGGTCATGTGAATATTCATCTTTAAATATTTCTGGGCCCATTAGTTTTGTGTTAATGTATTTTGTAAATGAAATGACACTGTAACATTTTTTTTAAGATGCCATCAAAAAATAAAAAAAGGATCAAAATTTTGTAAATTTTACATTTTTACAACTATAAAAAACTAAATACATAGCAATGGCAGGCCCCAGAACAATATTCTTCATCTGTGGTCCCCAACGAGTTGCGCAGCTCCTGCATCTCGCCCACCAACTGAAGGACCCTGACACTCAGTTGTGCCACTCTGGCACGTGTGGTCCCTGTTAAAAAACATAAATTAAAATATTGGTATAATCTTGTTGGGGGTCATACTGCAGTGCCCCCCCCCCCCCCCGTATGGTCCAAACACCTAAATCTGGACTTCTAAAGCCAGAGGGCCCTCGCCACCATGGCCCGGGTTTTGCATAGTGCCCGATTACAGAACCCCTGGCCCGCATTCTGCAGGCAAAGAATGGGCATCAGGAGCAAGGGCGAGTGGCACATCTTGCAGTTCCTGCAACCAAATATAAAATAATTACACAAAGAAAAGGTAACCAACTAAAACAATAACTCCTACAACACATTAAGATTCAAGTTCAACAATCCAAATATAATTCACAAAGGACATAAGTCTAAAAAAATATAGCAATTATATGGATGTGTGGAAAAATAAATGTTTACATGCTAAGGACTAATTTAGGTCAGCATTAAAATGCATCTATAAGGCATACATGAAATGTATTGATTCAGGTATGCATTGCTAGACAATTTATGGCCTTGGCCATGCTGATACATGCAATGCCTTGATGCTAAAGGCGCGCAGACTCCTCCACATAGCTGCAAAACATGTTCAACAATAGCAATCCGAGCCCTCAAAGGTCCCGTAAGTGGATCGGAAATGAAACGGATTTATAGGGTGGTGATCCGTCGGAAATCAGCTCTCTGAATCAGACAGAAACCATCCCAACAACGGAAGTTATCTGAACGAACGGAACATTTCCGATTTTGTTTGGAAATGTTCCGATTTGCTTCCGTTCATCGAAAGAGCATATACACATTTTCCCGAACGTTCGTGCGAGTAGAAAATGGATGAAAAAAAGCAAAAAAATGACAAACACCCACCAAAACTTTCACAGACAGCATACGGAAGTCCAGACGAATGTGTCTCTGAATCGAGGCTAATATGGCTAAACCCAACATTTTTGAAAATCAGCCATTGTTCTGACCCCTTTACCGAGCAACACCTATACACAAATAAATAGAAATGTCCCTGTGCCCCAAAATTAATGCAAGAATACAACTTGGCCTTATAAATTATGGTGAGCACAGTCATATTTTATTTTTTGATCTATTTTTTTGCTAACTATCAGTTGGCCATCATGTGATTTATTTTTAACTCTTATGCCCTAGGTGTATTACATATAGATATAGTTAATTGTTTTGTTGTTTTTATAGATATGAGTCATAGAAGAGATGACAATCAACAATGCCTTCTAAAATCTTTTTCTTGTCATGTCAGAAAACATTCATTGGCTCCATATTGTAATGTGGATTTAGGGATTAGTTAACACAGATTCGTTCTGTGAAGTTCATTCAGTCATATAGAGAAACTAATGCCAGTTAAGGTTCCACTGGCTCAGTCTTGTCATTAAAGTCTGAACGCGTTACATCTCATTACTTCACCAGACACTGAATATTATGGCACGCTAGCATTTTAATTAAATCTGCCATTAGGTAAAAATAGTCTTCATTGTACCTCTTTTCTCCAATTCCAACTTTGCTTGTTGTCTGCAATTTCAGTTGAAGTATATTTTACAGTGCATTGTAGTGGTGTTGGGTTCATTTCATATTCATTTTGTTGTCATCCATTCATTTTGAAATTTGCGTTACATTTGCTTTCAATATGATCATTGCCAGTGGTGGACTGGGCCAAATATCATCCCTGGATTTTACCAGCCACTGGCCTGACCCGAGACATTCTTGCTGAAGCCACCCCCCCGACCATGATGCCGGGGCTATATAATTTGGGGCTGGGGTTCCGTGGCTTGTGGGTACAGTGGGGCTGGGTACAGGGGGTTGACAAAAAGGGGGTTGACAGCGAGGGAGATTGGGGGCAGGGATTGAATATGTAAGTAAAAAAAGCAGCCCAACTGGCCCCAAAGCAGTGGGGCCCACTGGGCATTGTCCCAGGTCTCCCTATGTTCATTCGGCCTCTGATCATTGGAAACAGAATGTAAATTTAGCAGACAATCCATTGGCTTAGCAGGAATGAAAGTTGGTGACTAGTTATGAGCCGAAAAAGCCTCTGTGCAACTTGCCAGCCATTTGGATGAATAATCATTTGAAGTAATGACTCCAGATGAAATCACTGCCCATAACCCTTTAGCTACTAGAGAACAAGACTGTGGTCCTCTCATCTGGAAAGGCTGAATTAGAGCACAAGGGGTTGAAATTGTAAGCTGAGGAATCTGGAGCGTCATCTCTGCCTCAGTCAATCAGATGATTATCAAACCAGTCAGGAGTCAGGAAGTCTCTGCTCTGTACACCAAACATACCACTTTGGTGTACTGTTAGCTGTTGCTAACACCTTGTTGCTAGTGAAAACACTTTCTTTTTAAAACACAGTGTTGCAAACAAATGAAAAAGAAAGTGTTGGGGAGGTGGCATGCTGACCCCTCTACCAGTAGGACCACTATTTTCAAGAGAATCGTAAGAATAATATGTTTTTTTTAAATATATGAATACATTATAATATTACATACATGTGGACCCCAATATTGCTTCTATTAAAGTGGACCAAAATAATTTCACAATTGTTCTTTCTCCCGGGGCATCCTGAATTGGGATGCCCCGCTGTGTGAAGCCCCCCAAGTCACCCCCTAATAACATATGTTCTGACGTTCCCGTGGTGCATGCATGGGCTCTGATCTAAAGAGCGCTATGCAAAGCTTGGACCAGGGCTATGGAGCTGCCACATCTTCGGCCTCTCTGTGGACTGAGGTGCGCTACCACCCCCAACCTCAGGGCTGATACTTATAGTGATTGGTCCATTTTAATGTGTGGGCCCTGGTCCAGTAAGTACTGTGCAATGCGCTGTTTAGACCAGAGCTCCAGCATAAGGAGCCAGATTGACCATAACCTCAGCCTCTCTACAGAATGAGGTGCGCTCCTGCCCCCTGGATGGCTGAGTATGGGATTGTGCCGTTGCAGGGTGGCTAGGGATGTGGCCGCAGCCAACAAGCCCACTGTGGGAGTCCTGAAAGGTGAGTTGATTTTTTGGGCAACTGGGGGGTTTCACACAGTGGATATGCCTCAGTAGGACTGAAACGGATGGCTCTGGAATCTTTTAGACTGCGTTTCTGCCTGGTTGCGGCTTTTGGGACTGCATTTTTTGCCTGCCATTTTCACTTATGAGAAGGAAAATTGATGTAAATAGTTTTTTTATAAAGAAAATATAATTGTAAAAAAGAAAACATAGGTAAACTTAAAAAAATTTATATTTACAAATGTTTTTTTCGGGGGTATTTAAAAGAAGGTGGCAGGCTCCCAGTGTCTGATTTTCCTTCTCATAAGTGAAAATGGCAGGCAAAGTCACATAAGCCGCAACCAGGCAGAAACGCTGGATTCTGGAAACACTCACCAAGGGTCAGACCGCCACATCGTCACAAGACTCATTCAGTTTTTCAACACACCACGAAAGTACAAACTCACCAGGAAATAGAGCCCGTAAGTGGAGCTGAAAATATCCTGTTTTATTAGCCTCTCTCGCAGCCGTAATAACTGCTCTGGATCATGCACAAGCCCTCACTAATCACAGCTTATACGCATCAACACTAAAAAAATATGACACTAACGAAAAGGCTGAAACGCAACCATGAAAATGCTAATTCGAATAAAAAAACTTCCAAATAAAGGCTTGTTATAGAATTTTAAATTTTACTGAGTGCGACTTTTTTGGGGGCATCTTTTGGTACTGTACTGGCAGGCCAATTATTTTTGTTTTAGCTTATCCACACCTATTGGTGGCCCCCCACATTAGCCAGCACCAGTATTACATTATTGCAGTATATTTGATTAAGCTGTGCAGGATACCCCACAATATTTCCCCACAAAGAAAAAACATGCAAGAGAAACTCAAAAATGGATCTAAAAATTACACATACACATGCTTTTTCATGTGTAAGTGCAAATAAAAGAGGCTTTGAATCATCATTTATAACAGAATAATGTCCCCTTCAAGAGATACTAGAAAATGTAGCCCCTGTTGATATTAATTTGCTAATATTTAGCCTGACAAATTAGAAATGAGAAACAAATAGTAAACATTAAAAAAATGTAAATGTTAGTCATGTATCTTTTTTACAGGCCGACGCTGATAAAAGCTGTGTAAAGCAAATATGAGGCTTTACTAAGCTACTCAGTTTCTGGAATATGTAATGAAAGCATAATTAAGTATACTTATACTTTATAGGAGCAAAGTATACTTATCTTTTACATGCGAGGGTCAGGTCATGTCTATGATTGCTACCTCCTCCTAGTAACTAATCACCGATGACAGCTTTTGTGTTTCTCTCACCAAGGTGTGCTTTTCATTTGTACATTTGGAGATATTCCAGACAAATAGACATGATATCCTTCTGACTGGTGGGTCAACCATTACAGTTGTTAGCTTATTATCAGGTTTTGTGTCATCCACAGAGGTATTCACCTAGAAGTGACCACCTGTGGCACCACCTTTACTGCAGGATAACTATGGTGAATTAAAAGCGGCTTATTAAAAATAACTGTAGATACTAATATCTGATGCTGCGATAAAAAAAAAGAATTACTACACAACTGCCAAGAGGTTTCAGATGGATTTTATTAAATAATCCTGGTAACCTAACTTTAAAAGCTATTCTCAAAAATAATTAAATGCAGGTTGATCAACTGTAACAGACCTCATTAAAATATTTTTTGTCACGGAGTTCAGTATATATTGCATTTAATTAATGTATGCAGATGTATGCATCATGTGATTTCAACCCCTTAGCAAAATCATTATACATGATGATTAGTTCTATTTATTGGATTTTACTCACGTTTTATCTGTGAATGAAATCTACAGTAACACATTTTTCATTTGCAAGTTTCATACGTTTCTTTACATATTTGATAAACAACAGTACTGTATTTTCTGCCAAAGAAGTGAAGTATTGTGGAAACTGCTTAATCCAAATATAATTACCATCTCATTAGAATTTATGATTGATTAGTTCCTGTCTATGACATAATAATTATGAGAAGTATATTTCACGTTTATATTCTTTTAATGGAACCATTTTGGAACTGCTTGTTATAATGTGCAGATGAGCTCCTATTTTTTTATGAACAGTAGAAAAACTGGCATTCCTTTTTTATGTTCATGAAGTGTTCTATTCTGTGTGCTATTCGTTTTACATCTTAGAACAGAAATATTTCTGTGTTTTGAAGGATCATTAAACCCCAAAGCAAAACATATTATGGGGGTTAGTTATTAATTGGGGTTAGTGAATTCTTGTACAATATGTACAAGTCTTTTCCCAACCTTATTAAATAATATTATATTATTATTATTATTATAATTATTGCTGGAACATAAAGAAGAAGGTAAGGTCCACACATTGCTGAGATGCATATCATAGGTTGTATAGTTCTAGTCAGTATGGTGTATGACCACCAAATACATAGTGGCAGACTGCCCGTTGTGTTCTCTCAGGGGTGTACCTGTAATCAGGCCACGTGAGGCAGTCGTCTCAGGTGGCACTGCAGGGGCGGGTGGGAGGCAATTGCTGGTCCTGTGTTTTTATTGATTTTTTTTAGTGGTTTACTGAGGACTAGGGGTGCTGCTGCATGTCATGTTTTTACAGTCAGTCAGCCACTTAACCACCAATTTAGTGGCTTTGGCTCTGCTCCCTTCCAGTCTGCGCAATATGATGACAACGCTCCAACAACTCCTACCCACACGTAAATCCACAGACAGCTAAAACATGGCGCCAGCATAGTGGCGTCACATATCTGAAAAAAAAGTGCGGGATCAAGTGCTGGCCCTCTACTAGATGGCAAACTAGAAGAGCACTTTCTAGAGAAACTAGGGAAGAGTTGAAGGGGTGAGTTTCCAGAGCGCAATGCGTGACTACATCGGGTAGGGGCAATCTACATCAATATGGTTGGCATAAAGTACAAATAAATATTATAATAAGACTTGATAATTAATATGAATAATATAACTGAATACAATAATATGATCACAAATGGCTAATGAAAATAAAATACTATTTGCTATTTTTAGATATGTATATGTAAGTTTCAGCTTATTAGTCTTCTTTTCAAACATCTATTCAACAAGGAGCACGAACGGCAATGAGTCAGCAAGAATATATGCTGTGCCTTAGGTTGGAATATAGCTGACCCAACATGAAAAAATGCATGGGACTAGTAACCAAAAGCTGTCACAGAGGATAGCGAGGCAGAGGAAAGGAACCAAATCAAACTCAAAAGCATACTTTTTACATAGTTCAACAACAATATATGCACAAGCAAAATCAAATATGAATGTATCATATATACAAATGAACCAAAAATCCTTTTATTTTGTCACGGCCGGTCTCCTCGCCTTTCTCGCTCCTCTATTGGGCGAAGATGTGCCTTCGTATCTCCGTAGCTGCCTGTGCGCAGTCACGGGCATGCACACTTAGGCGCATGCACACGACAGGGCTCTTCATCCTCCTCACACCGCCATCTGGTGTCTGGCACGACAGCTTTATTGACAGCCCTATTTAAAGGTTCCCGTATTCTGTTATACCTGTTTCCTGCATTTCCAACGTTTCCTCATTGATTTCCTGGATTGACCTGGCCTGCTTTCGGATTGGCACACAGATTGATTACATGGTTTGAACTTTGATTTGATTATTGGACTTTGCCTTTTGCCGCCAGCCCCTAAATTTGGATTTGTTTTATTGGACTTTATTTCTTCACTGCGCCCCCACACCTGGAGCTCCACCCAGCCCCAAATACTTGTCTACCTTTCCATGGTTGTAGCCGGGAGGCTTGATAGGCAAATCATTCTCTCGCCCACCAATTCTCCCAGGTGCTGTCAGAGGCGTGGGACAATAATTTCAGATTTTAGAGTTAGAAAAAAATATCAAAGGGCAGGTCTGTGTAACTCTTGATAGATCCGATTTTATTTCAAAGTATACATTACATACATTACTTATTTGTAATGTTTCGTTGTATGCTGTTAATGCACAGAATGTCTGTAGGCAAAATATGCAAAGTAAATCAAATCTAACACAATTACAAAGGAATATCATTCAATGACGAGCAAAGAGAACATTCAGTGCAAATGGGCTGCTCCATAAAAATAACTACTAATAATAATTACACTACTTAGTACCAGTGCTGCCCATATAAATACAAATGCTTCCAGAAATTTGGAAAACATGCACAAACTCTTTAAAAAGGTTATTCATTCAAATGTGTAAAAATCTTCTCTTTATTCAGAGAGCCCTCTCCCTCACTTGCCCCGCTAATCAATAGATTTTATAGAGTTCAAAACACAAATTGGTGCAGAAGAAAAACCTAGAGCCTGATTTAAGTAGCGTCTGCAGCATCTAGTGCCAATGGTTCAAACACTGCTACATTCTATGACTAATTTGAGATGTGTGTGACAGTTAGTGTCAAGTTAATAGCCCTATACAAATGAATGTTTGGCTCTTGCCTTATTAATGGTGCATCACTGTTGTAAAAGCTACATATAAGCATATGTACAACATATGCCAAACCCGAGACAGGACTTCCACTTTAAGGTGTATTCAACATGTACAATTGCAACAATTTGGGGTCTCTTTTTCTTGCATACACACACACACACACACTTGCATACAAGAAGTAAAATAGGAGATAGGAGAGATCCATGTCAACCAATAAGGTGTTCCTACCACCCTCTACTGGCTTGGCATGATACTCTCATCATTGACATATACTTCCACTTAAACCCTTTTAGTGCCAGCCTACCTAGAGATACTGTCACCCTCTGTTAGGCCCTTTCACTATTTTGTGCTATACCAGTTTAACTGTGATTTTTGAAGGAATGTCCAGGGATTTCCCAGGGAAATTATATATTGTTTTTTTCAGTTTGGGTTTTAACATGAAGTGTCTTGTTTGCAATGTATTCAGTGCTTTCTCAATATTTTGGGGTAAAATATGTGTAAAAAAAAATAAAAAAAATGCATTTTTTTTCATTTTTTTTCTTAAAAAAAGCATGTTTTTCAAGAAAATCAGATTGCACGTAAAAGCCCTGATTACAGTGGTGCCATATATGTATTAGTAGACCCCTCAAACTGAAACAGTGCTTTATGAGATTCTCAAATAAAATACAACTTCTATGTGCACATTGCATTGAAAAATGCCCTAAACTAAACTATATGTTCTAGCTAGAGATGAGCGAACTTTTGAAAAATTCGATTCGACTGATTCGCCGAATTTTCCGACAAAAATCGTTTCGACCCGAATAAATTCGCGACAAATCGCTATTAAAAACGGCTATTTCTGAGCCTCCTACAGCCTCAATAGGGTTGTAAACCATTCAGCCTTGCTGTAACACGCACAGGATGCGTGCTGGGTTAGTTAAATAATACTTTTAAGAAATATCACATGCAGATCAGAGGCATCGCTAATAGAATCGCAGAGCGGCACAATTGCAGAGAGTTGAAGTGGCATCACTATGAGGGGCAGAAGGAGCCCAAATATACACTGGAGTTGGCTTCAGGAGCCCAAAAATTGGATGAATCACACCCTGGAGTTGGCAGAAGTTGGCAGCAGCAGCAGCAGGAGCCCAAATATACACTGGAGTTGGCTTCAGGAGCCCAAAAATTGGATGAATCACACCCTGGAGTTGGCAGGAGTTGACAGCAGCAGCAGCAGGAGCCCAAATATACACTGGAGTTGGCTTCAGGAGCCCAAAAATTGGATGAATCACACCCTGGAGTTGGCAGAAGTTGGCAGCAGCAGCAGCAGGAGCCCAAATATACACTGGAGTTGGCTTCAGGAGCCCAAAAATTGGATGAATCACACCCTGGAGTTGGCAGAAGTTGGCAGCAGCAGCAGCAGGAGCCCAAATATACACTGGAGTTGGCTTCAGGAGCCCAAAAATTGGATGAATCACACCCTGGAGTTGGCAGAAGTTGGCAGCAGCAGCAGCAGGAGCCCAAATATACACTGGAGTTGGCTTCAGGAGCCCAAAAATTGGATGAATCACACCCTGGAGTTGGCAGGAGTTGACAGCAGCAGCAGCAGGAGCCCAAATATACACTGGAGTTGGCTTCAGGAGCCCAAAAATTGGATGAATCACACCCTGGAGTTGGCAGAAGTTGGCAGCAGCAGCAGCAGGAGCCCAAATATACACTGGAGTTGGCTTCAGGAGCCCAAAAATTGGATGAATCACACCCTGGAGTTGGCAGAAGTTGGCAGCAGCAGCAGCAGGAGCCCAAATATACACTGGAGTTGGCTTCAGGAGCCCAAAAATTGGATGAATCACACCCTGGAGTTGGCAGAAGTTGGCAGCAGCAGCAGCAGGAGCCCAAATATACACTGGAGTTGGCTTCAGGAGCCCAAAAATTGGATGAATCACACCCTGGAGTTGGCAGAAGTTGGCAGCAGCAGCAGCAGGAGCCCAAATATACACTGGAGTTGGCTTCAGGAGCCCAAAAATTGGATGAATCACACCCTGGAGTTGGCAGGAGTTGACAGCAGCAGCAGCAGGAGCCCAAATATACACTGGAGTTGGCTTCAGGAGCCCAAAAATTGGATGAATCACACCCTGGAGTTGGCAGAAGTTGGCAGCAGCAGCAGCAGGAGCCCAAATATACACTGGAGTTGGCTTCAGGAGCCCAAAAATTGGATGAATCACACCCTGGAGTTGGCAGGAGTTGACAGTAGCAGCAGCAGGAGCCCAAATATACACTGGAGTTGGCTTCAGGAGCCCAAAAATTGGATGAATCACACCCTGGAGTTGGCAGAAGTTGGCAGCAGCAGCAGCAGGAGCCCAAATATACACTGGAGTTGGCTTCAGGAGCCCAAAAATTGGATGAATCACACCCTGGAGTTGGCAGGAGTTGACAGCAGCAGCAGCAGGAGCCCAAATATACACTGGAGTTGGCTTCAGGAGCCCAAAAATTGGATGAATCACACCCTGGAGTTGGCAGGAGTTGACAGCAGCAGCAGCAGGAGCCCAAATATACACTGGAGTTGGCTTCAGGAGCCCAAAAATTGGATGAATCACACCCTGGAGTTGGCAGAAGTTGGCAGCAGCAGCAGCAGGAGCCCAAATATACACTGGAGTTGGCTTCAGGAGCCCAAAAATTGGATGAATCACACCCTGGAGTTGGCAGGAGTTGACAGCAGCAGCAGCAGGAGCCCAAATATACACTGGAGTTGGCTTCAGGAGCCCAAAAATTGGATGAATCACACCCTGGAGTTGGCAGAAGTTGGCAGCAGCAGCAGCAGGAGCCCAAATATACACTGGAGTTGGCTTCAGGAGCCCAAAAATTGGATGAATCACACCCTGGAGTTGGCAGAAGTTGGCAGCAGCAGCAGCAGGAGCCCAAATATACACTGGAGTTGGCTTCAGGAGCCCAAAAATTGGATGAATCACACCCTGGAGTTGGCAGGAGTTGACAGTAGCAGCAGCAGGAGCCCAAATATACACTGGAGTTGGCTTCAGGAGCCCAAAAATTGGATGAATCACACCCTGGAGTTGGCAGAAGTTGGCAGCAGCAGCAGCAGGAGCCCAAATATACACTGGAGTTGGCTTCAGGAGCCCAAAAATTGGATGAATCACACCCTGGAGTTGGCAGGAGTTGACAGTAGCAGCAGCAGGAGCCCAAATATACACTGGAGTTGGCTTCAGGAGCCCAAAAATTGGATGAATCACACCCTGGAGTTGGCAGAAGTTGGCAGCAGCAGCAGCAGGAGCCCAAATATACACTGGAGTTGGCTTCAGGAGCCCAAAAATTGGATGAATCACACCCTGGAGTTGGCAGAAGTTGGCAGCAGCAGCAGCAGGAGCCCAAATATACACTGGAGTTGGCTTCAGGAGCCCAAAAATTGGATGAATCACACCCTGGAGTTGGCAGGAGTTGACAGTAGCAGCAGCAGGAGCCCAAAAAATGGCCTAAAGACATAAATATGTTTTGCACCATTTGGAAAGTGTAAAACGTGGCACCATGCTGAATCTAGTCGCATGCATCAGGCATTGGTGGGTGGAAATCCTGGCTGATCCATCCCTGATTCATTTTGACAAAGGTGAGTCTCTCCACATTTTTAGTTGACAGACGAGTTCTCCTCGCCGTAACTATGGCCCCCGCCGCACTAAACACCCGCTCAGATGGCACGCTACTTGCCGGGCAGGACAGCTTTTCCAGGGCAAACTCTGCTAGTTGCGGCCACAAATCAAGTTTGGCTGCCCAGAAGTCCAGCGGATCCTCAAGGTGTGTTGGCATGGTCATGTCAAAGTATGACATGACCTGCTGGTTCAGGTCCTGCTCCAGGTCTTCCTGCTGCTCATGAGTAGCCTCACTATGCGGGTGTAGAAAGCTACTCATTAGCGACTGAAGACTGAGGCTGCTGCTGCTGATGGAGCTTCTGCTGCTGCTGCTGCCAACCCCCCCAGCGGCCATGGCAGTGGAAGGTGAGCGCAGAGGTCCCCTCGAGTCAGACCTGCGAGAGTATGGACCATGGCGCAGATAGGCATCGGCCAACTGCCTACGTAGAATGTCTTTGTAGTAGTTGAGTTTGTCCTCCCTCTCGGTGGGTTTAAAAAATGCCCCCATTTTGTGCCGGAAGCGAGGGTCCAATAAGGTGGACAGCCAGAAGTCATCCCGCCGACAGATGGAAACAATTCTGGGGTCACTACGCAAGCACGTGAGCATGCTTCGTGCCATTTGCGCAAGTGACTCGGATGGACTACCTGTCTCCATCTCCACTGCATACTGCCACGGTGTGCCCGGGTCCTCTGTCTCTCCTTCCTCAAAAACCTCTAGCTCCTCTGGCTGCTCCTGCTCCTCCTCTCCTGTCCGCTGACTAGATAAACCAGCCATTTCGCCAAGCCTAAACTGTGTTTCGCTGGGCAACTCCTCCTCCTCCTCTTCCTCCTCCTCCTCCTCCAGTTCAGCTCCAAGGGGGTTCATGTGGCCGTAAGATGTAAACGCCATGTCTCCAGTGCCCTGACCAGCCATGGTTTCCAACATGTGCTGCAGTACATGAAGCAGTGGAATCACGTTGTTCATCCCGTAATCCTGCCGACTGACAAATAAAGTGGCTTCCTCAAAGGGCCTGAGCAAACGGCAGGTGTCACGTATGAGCTGCCACTGGTTGACATTGAAGTTACACAGGGGAGTCCCCCTATCTGCTTGGATCATCAGGAAATCCGTGATGGCTTTTCTCTGTTCATATAATCGGTCCAACATGTGAAGGGTGGAATTCCAACGGGTGGAAACATCGCAAATCAGACTATGTTGGGGGATACCATTCTGACGCTGTAGCTCAAGAAGGGTGTGTTTGGCAGTGTAGGAGTGGCTGAAGTGCATGCAAAGTTTCCGTGAAGTTGTTAGGATGTCCTGCAGATGGGGGGAACACTTCAGAAACCGCTTGACAACCAGATTGAAGACGTGAGCCATGCAGGGGGCATGGGTCAGGCTTCCTTGGCGCAGCGCAGACAAAATGTTCTTCCCATTGTCGGTAACCATGATTCCCATTTTAAGTTTTCTCGGAGTAAGCCATGTTTGGATTTCCTGATGAATACATTTAAGCAGTTCCTCCCCTGTGTGACTCCGTTCGCCAAGACAAACCATGTGAAGCACTGCGTGACACCTCCGTGCCCTGCACACATGGTAGACTGGAGGGGCACTGAGACTTGAGCCTACAGTGGAGGGTGAGGAGATGGCGGAGGATGAGGAGGCCGAGTCGCACGGTGTCACAGGCCCAATGGGCAGAGAGCGCGGAGGCCGAAGCGGCGTGACCTGTCCAAGTTGCTGCTGCAAAGGGACCACATTCACCCAGTGGGCCGTAAACGACATGTACTGCCCCTGACCGTAGTTACAGCTCCAGATGTCGGCGCTGCCATGTATTTTGCTACACACCGACAGGCTCAAGGACTGGCCCACCTTCTGTTCAACAAAAGTGTGCAGCGCTGGTACTGCCTTCTTGGCAAAGAAATGACGGCTTGGGACTCTCCACCTCGGCTCGGCACAAGCCATCAGTTCTCTGAAAGGTGCAGATTCCACCACCTGAAAAGGGAGCGACTGCAGCACCAGCAACTTGGACAGGAGCACATTCAGCTTCTGCGCCGTAGGATGAGTGGGCGCATACTGCTGTCTCTTGGACATGGCTTCGCTGATGGATTGCTGGCGGGATGCATGACTTGGAGGAGGAGGAGGAGGAGCAGGAGCGACAGAGGATGGGTATGACGCACAGCTGCCTTCGGCTGAGGTGCTGGAGCCTTGGCTGGCAGAAATTGGGAGCTCACTTGGTGAGGAAGCAGACTGGACCACCCCTTGGGAGCCTCGGTTCTCCCAGGTCGTTTTATGGTGACGCATCATATGTTGACGCAGGGCCGTGGTGCCAACATTTGGACCCTGGCCACGCTTCACCTTTTGCCTACATATCTTGCATGTGGCCATGTTACCCTCCTGCGGATGCCTCAGGAAAAACTGCCACACTGCCGAGTAGCTACTTTTCCCACCCCCTGGCCTCACTGATTCACTGCTGCTGTTGCCAACTCCAGGAACCCCTGCTCCACTACCTCCCGATAAGGTAGACTGCCGCACAGCAGGTGCTCTACCCCGGCCCCGGCCCCGGCCGGCTCCAGCCTTTGGAATTGTGCCCCCATGCTGACTGCTACCACTTTGCTGCCTCAGCTGCTGACTCCGGGGCAACCTGCACCCCTCTTCTCCTGATGATGACGATGAAGCCCCTTCATCACCCGGCTCCCAAGTGCGATCGGCTTCATCGTCATCATCATCATCATCACCGGGTTGTGGCTGTACGTCACTGATGTTCGTGGATTCGTCAACAGTGTCTGGCGCAGGAGCTGGAACGCTCGCAGCACCCACGACACTGTCCACATCACTATTTGTCTGCCTAGCTAAAGAAGCCACCTCCATTTCTTGGCTGGGCAGTAGCTGCTGACTGTCCTCTATCTGATGGTCCTCCTCACTAAAGAGTGGAGCTGAACCCAAAGCATAGGATACGTCGCTGGGGGAGGGAACGGCGTAGGCCAGAGGCAATGGGAGGACAGGGACTGCTCTCGGGGCATGCCAACTCAGGGTTGTGTCAGAGGAACCTACCGACCCTAGACTGGGGGTCTCAGACGTAAGTTGTGATGATGTTGTTGATGAGCGCGTCAACCAATCTACCACGGCAGATGCGTTACTGGTGGAGACCCGACCGCTAGCAGATACTGGCAGATTAGGTCTCTCAGCGTGACTCCTGCTGCTACTGGCCCCCAGTCTGATGCGAGCTCTTCCTGCGGAATCTTGGCCTCTGCCACTCCTCTTTTCACTTCCAGGCACTTGTCTGCCCGACATAGTCTAACTGGCGTGGTAGTAGGTGATATTTAAAAAAACCCCGGGCAGCGGTGGGTCTATATGAAACAGAATATAATGCACACCAAAAGTGAGCAGTAACACTCAGCCTCCAACAGGCCTGCTTAGTGTAAATAAGAGAGCTGCTTAGTGTAAATAAAGAGGGGTATGCTATGTTACAGAATGGGATGCCTCAACAGAAGTGCACCTGGCAGGCAGCAGTAAGCCTATGCCCAGCAAAAGTGTCTTATAATATAAATATAATAAGAGCAAATGCTTATATGGTCTTAAACAGAGGCTGCTTTAGTCACAGAATGGGATGCCCCGGGCAGGAATCGAGCTGCCAGGGTACAGTAGTGCTTTGGCCAGCAAAAGTGTCTTTATCAGGCCTAATTTCAAATATGATAAGAGCAAATGCTTATATGGTCTTAAACAGAGGCTGCTTTAGTCACAGAATGGGATGCCCCGGGCAGGAATCGAGCTGCCAGGGTACAGTAGTGCTTTGGCCAGCAAAAGTGTCTTTATCAGGCCTAATTTCAAATATGATTAGAGCAAATGCTTATATGGTCTTAAACAGAGGCTGCTTTAGTCACAGAATGGGATGCCCCGGGCAGGAATCGAGCTGCCAGGGTACAGTAGTGCTTTGGCCAGCAAAAGTGTCTTTATCAGGCCTAATTTCAAATATGATTAGAGCAAATGCTTATATGGTCTTAAACAGAGGCTGCTTTAGTCACAGAATGGGATGCCCCGGGCAGGAATCGAGCTGCCAGGGTACAGTAGTGCTTTGGCCAGCAAAAGTGTCTTTATCAGGCCTAATTTCAAATATGATTAGAGCAAATGCTTATATGGTCTTAAACAGAGGCTGCTTTAGTCACAGAATGGGATGCCCCGGGCAGGAATCGAGCTGCCAGGGTACAGTAGTGCTTTGGCCAGCAAAAGTGTCTTTATCAGGCCTAATTTCAAATATGATTAGAGCAAATGCTTATATGGTCTTAAACAGAGGCTGCTTTAGTCACAGAATGGGATGCCCCGGGCAGGAATCGAGCTGCCAGGGTACAGTAGTGCTTTGGCCAGCAAAAGTGTCTTTATCAGGCCTAATTTCAAATATGATTAGAGCAAATGCTTATATGGTCTTAAACAGAGGCTGCTTTAGTCACAGAATGGGATGCCCCGGGCAGGAATCGAGCTGCCAGGGTACAGTAGTGCTTTGGCCAGCAAAAGTGTCTTTATCAGGCCTAATTTCAAATATGATTAGAGCAAATGCTTATATGGTCTTAAACAAAGGCTGCTTTAGTCACAGAATGGGATGCCCCGGGCAGGAATCGAGCTGCCAGGGTACAGTAGTGCTTTGGCCAGCAAAAGTGTCTTTATCAGGCCTAATTTCAAATATGATTAGAGCAAATGCTTATATGGTCTTAAACAGAGGCTGCTTTAGTCACAGAATGGGATGCCCCGGGCAGGAATCGAGCTGCCAGGGTACAGTAGTGCTTTGGCCAGCAAAAGTGTCTTTATCAGGCCTAATTTCAAATATGATTAGAGCAAATGCTTATATGGTCTTAAACAGAGGCTGCTTTAGTCACAGAATGGGATGCCCCGGGCAGGAATCGAGCTGCCAGGGTACAGTAGTGCTTTGGCCAGCAAAAGTGTCTTTATCAGGCCTAATTTCAAATATGATTAGAGCAAATGCTTATATGGTCTTAAACAGAGGCTGCTTTAGTCACAGAATGGGATGCCCCGGGCAGGAATCGAGCTGCCAGGGTACAGTAGTGCTTTGGCCAGCAAAAGTGTCTTTATCAGGCCTAATTTCAAATATGATTAGAGCAAATGCGTATATGGTCTTAAACAGAGGCTGCTTTAGTCACAGAATGGGATGCCCCGGGCAGGAATCGAGCTGCCAGGGTACAGTAGTGCTTTGGCCAGCAAAAGTGTCTTTATCAGGCCTAATTTCAAATATGATTAGAGCAAATGCTTATATGGTCTTAAACAGAGGCTGCTTTAGTCACAGAATGGGATGCCCCGGGCAGGAATCGAGCTGCCAGGGTACAGTAGTGCTTTGGCCAGCAAAAGTGTCTTTATCAGGCCTAATTTCAAATATGATTAGAGCAAATGCTTATATGGTCTTAAACAGAGGCTGCTTTAGTCACAGAATGGGATGCCCCGGGCAGGAATCGAGCTGCCAGGGTACAGTAGTGCTTTGGCCAGCAAAAGTGTCTTTATCAGGCCTAATTTCAAATATGATTAGAGCAAATGCTTATATGGTCTTAAACAGAGGCTGCTTTAGTCACAGAATGGGATGCCTCACAGCAGACTTAAGATCAGTTCAGTATATATGCACAGTTAGTTACTATAAGCAGCCTGAAAACGCTAACAAAGGCTGGATGAAAAAAAAAAAATCTCCCTGTCAGCCAGCTCCGTTTTTCCTACCTTTCCCTGGCTTTCTGTCTGTCTCCTGTCTGTCTCCTGCCTGTCTCCTGCCTGTCTCCAGCCTGTCCCTGTCTGTCCCTGTCTGTCCCTGTCTCCAGCCTGTCTCCAGCCTGTCTAACTGCCTCAGCTACACAGCGTTCTGTCTGTCTGTCACGAATGCAATAGAGAAATGAGGAAAAGCAAGATGGCCGCCGTTAAATACCGCTGTGTGACGTCACCGGGCTTGCTGGCTGCTGATAGGCTGCATGTGACTGCCCCAGCTTGCACTGGCGCGGGATACATGTCCAGACATGTCCCGCCCGCCATCTTAGAATGCCTGTAATGTAAATGAATGGATGTTAAAGGAAAACTTCGAGTGATCGAATCGCGGGGAAATTCGGATTCGATCCGAATCGAATTTTTCCTGAAATTCGGATCGAATCCGGGTTCGTCCGGATCGATTCGCTCATCCCTAGTTCTAGCAAAGCAAACACCGCATGCTTTCTAAGCGTACTAGGCTTGTTGTCATGGCTGCAGTTTTCTGGAAGCAAACCCTCGAGGAATATGCTATTGTACAGGGTTTCCCTAAATAAGTAATAAAAAAGCAGAATAAAAAAAAACTTTTCCTAAAATATCAAAATGCAAACAAGAGGAAACAAGCTAAGTATGAAACAACAAAATCTGAAACAGCATGTTGGGTATTGTTCTGTGAAAAGAAATTTATCGAACACTTTTAACCCTTTCAGTGCCAGCAGAGCAGCAGAGTTTGAGCTTTAACATGAAATGTCTTGCTTTGTTTGTATTTTTATCAGTGAATATGTTTGGGTAAAAAATGTTTCAAATGTTTTAAAAAATACAAAATGTATATTTAAAAAAAAAAATGTCATTTTTTAAATAAAAAATGTATTTTTTGTCAAGAAAACCGTATTGCGTGTATTTACAGTGGTACCACATATGTATCAGAAGGCCCCCCTTCCGGCCCAGGGCACCCCAAGCTGGAAGGAGAGCATTATGACATTTTCAAATAAAATACAACTACTTATGCGCACTACAAAAATAAAAATTGGCGTGGGGCCCCGTTTCCAGGTGGGACCTCATATTTATTTTTAATTTTTAAGGGTTAAACCTTTAATTATTTTTTTTTTGAATGGCGTAGCCAACCCTCTCCATGCAAAACCAGCCTGGGCACCAGCTATAGGGGCGACATCTAGGTTCTGCTTTTACAATTTTGACAAGAATGCAAATTATGTAGAAATAAATATGTGTAATATTAATTATAAGCATAAAACACATCACTATAGTTCTGCCTATTGTGGTGTATAGGATCTTAACCTACTATGCCAATAAAAAATGGCGCAGCATAAAGAGTGACTGGCGCTGAGAACTATATGGTGCTATTGATAAGTTGCAGGCTGCCAGAAACATTGTTGCTGCCTCTTTTTTGTTTGTTAAATCAGTACTGAGTGACGCAGAAGCTAAATATTGGCACTGAGTGGTATTAACAAGCGCTGATGCTTGATAAATCAGGCTTTTTCTTCAACTAAGCCCTATTTTGACATGAAGCAGGAAATAGAGATACAGTGTTTTGGGGCAAGTTTAAAGAATCAAGGTCTTCTGATTCTTTTGTATTCTTAGGTGTTAGAATTGTATTAATAAAGAGAAGAAGCCATTGATTGGTTAAATAAAGTAAAAATTGCAGATGTTTAATTCTTTAAGCTGAAAATTATTTTTTGGTGATTGCTGTGTTTTTCTTTATATTTCAATTTGTTTTATTAAGGTGAGCTTAAATGAAAATTCTTCCATACTAAAATTATATACTGTATTTTTGCCCTATAAGATGCACCTGTCCATAAGATGCACCTAGGATTTGAAGGAGGAAAAAAAATAAACTGAACCAAACATTGTCTCCCAAGAACCAAATAATAGACAAGATGCAAAATCCCCCAATTACAGGCAATTCGGCATTCTCTCCGTCTCCATTCCCCATAGGCAGTGTGACATCCCCCCCTTCCAATACCCATAGGCAGTCTGGCATTCACCCCATCCCATTCCCCATAGACAGTTTGGCATTTCCTCCTCCCATTCCCCTTAGGCAGTGTGGCACCCCCCTCCCATTCCCCATTGGAAATTTGGAACCCCCTCCCATTCCCCATAGGCAGTGTGACATTCCCCCCTCCAACTTCCCATATAGACAGTATGGCAGAATCATCCCGACCCCCCCTTCCCCAGCGATGGATGAACGAAAAAAAAATAAAAGTAAACTTACATATGGTGCTCCTGCGTTTCTGGCCGCCACTGGGTGACCAGATGACTAATTAGCGGTGGCCTGCTGTCCCCGCCGCTGCTTTTTCTCAGTCGGCATGGCCTGCAGCTTGTGTCCAATGAGGACAGCAGGCGCAGGCCATGGACACCCTCTGCACGGACTGGGTGCTTGTGTAGGGTGCACATCGTGCCTGAAAAGCAACAGCGGTGGGGACCGTGGGCCACCACTCACCGCACTGACATTTCCACCTTTAATAGGGTGAAAAATTTGGTAATTCTTGCTTTGCATGTAGATGTTTTAAAATTGACTGTTCTTTTACTGTAAAAATGAATGATTCTATTAAAGGGCAGTCATTGAGAATTGCTTGGGCCCATTTTGTTGTCTACTTTCACTTTCAAATACTGTACAATTAATAGCTAAATGTGACCTCTGCCATTATCTCCGGATAAATTACTGGTGTTCAAGGTTTTTTTTTCTTCGGCTGAATTTAAATTTGAACCTAAAAACAAACCTCAAAACTAGCAATAATTAGCACTAAAAACAGCCAGATTTCTTATCGTTTATGGTATTTCATTTAGAGAGACTGATTTCCAATGATGCATTTTATAGATAGGTTTAATTTGTAGTACAATTTATGATTAAAATAAAAGTAATGTTTCTATGTAAAGGCCTATAGAGGGGCTCATGAGCATAACAAGAAGCATTAGCCAAGGCAATCAATATAAATAATGTTTTTGTGATGCCCCTATGCCAGGCACATATGTTCGATTCTCTATGTGAATTTGGCAGAAAATAATAATATGCTATTTATTATAACTTCTTGGTCCTGTGTCTGTACACTATTTATAGCTCATTTGAGGACCATTAAGCAGCAACTACTGCCATTATTATCAAACATCCTAGGACAAAATGGCGTGAGAGAGTCATACATAATGATTTATGCACTTAACACATATCTACTATATTTAAAAGTTTTGGCATCAATACAGTAACAAAGCAAAGGTGTCACGCTTGGGGGTAACTCCAGACCTCTTGATGAGCTTACAACCCCCAATCTCCACAGCCAGCTTCACCTGTAGGAGCCCCCGCTTTCCGGGACGCAAGATACGCCTACCCGGGATCGGTTGCCCCCAGGACTTAATGGCTCAAAGGATGCAAGCTTATGTGTGAGAGGTCTGGAGAACCAATAGCTAGAGCGTGAGTGACGGGAGTCCAGAGACAGGCAAGAGGTCAATAACGGGAAGGCAGAGATAATAGCGGCACCAAGGGTCAGGCAAGATGTAGTCGGGGTACAGGCAAGGTCGGCAACTGAGGTTCTGGATCGAGAGGCGTCAGTACAGGCAGAGGTCGGCAACAAGGATTCAGGATCGAGAGGCGTCAGTACAGGCAGAGGTCGGCAACAAGGATTCAGGATCGAGAGGCGTCAGTGCAATCAAATCGGCAACAGGTTAACTTGACAGGAATAGGTAACACAGGGTTCTGAGCACTATCACAGGTCATTCACCACTGAGGAGGAATTGCCTTTATAGGAACAGGACTGAGGGAACAGTGTACTGATTGGTGCACGTTGGATACAATGGCTGATTGGCTGGACAACTGAGGAGGGCGATGTCCTCATCCCCCTAGGGCTCATTGGCCCTTTAATTGATCCTCCGGCGGGCGTGCACAAAACAGCGCCGCCGGAGAGCATAACAGGCACGTACTCGCGCCCGCGGGGCTCAGCGGTCTGTGTGCGTGTGGCCGGCTTCCGGCCGGGCCGTGCTGCACGCCCGGACGCACGCCCTGCAATTGAGGGTAAGTCTCTTATATAAGGGCAGTAATGGGGTAGCCTCCTTGACCTTGATGAAGTGGCCTGTGAGCGGGGGGCCACGAAACACGTTGGGGGACCGTCATTTGACTGGGGCATTCCTGTGGAACACTGTGGATTGATCACTCAGGTGATGTGTGTTTTTCAATTGATTTTGTTGTATTTGTTACTTTCAATCTGTTTTACTTCTCTTGTCTTGCCACATTTTACATTATCAATTTGTATTACTAATGTTGTATTTGCACAGATTAGCACTTATGCACTTTATGAATGTTTTTTTATGAGCATTTGGGATAGATTGGGATGCCCTTGAAAATGTACGGTTTAGTCTTATATGTTTTTTAATTGTCTGTCATGTGATTTTTTTGTGGGTAATTTCTAATAAATTATTTATGAATTCATGATGATTATTTAGTTTACTTTTTTACTGTGGAGGAGGTGCGATGGTGTGAAGCTATATTGGATGAATTGCTGGGTTCACCATTATAATACTTTAAATGTAACCCTTGTAGGAGGGGAGGCCGATTCATCAATAGCGCCAGGTAGCGACAGATGAACGACTGTAGCGTGATTTTTTCAGCGCCAGCCAGTATTCGCTGTGCTTGGCCGGCATTAGCTTGATGACAGCGACTGTATGTGAGCGCCTGACAACAAATGGCCAGAGCGAACGGCTAGCTTCATATTCATCAAAAAATCACGCTCCGAATGTGCTGTCGCTGTCCATTCCTTGTTTAAACCCCAGAGCGCTGGCGGCGATGTGTATTAACTAGTTTTTAACCCCTAAACAACCATATTTTTTGAATGTAACATTATACATGTTTTTAGAATCATTTTGTTATATGAATACATTAATCTCAGACCTGTTAGATCAATTCTGCACATATTTTTTTTTTTTTTTAACTTAAAAATAAATCCTAACATTGCAGAACTGTTCTCCGATTTTTTGACATTAAAAAAATTAAAAAAAAAAATTATTACCAATTAATCATGAATTATTATAGATTGCTCCATTGAAATGCATTGGACATCGCCAGGGAGCGACAGCTCATACCTGGCGCTGTGAGGGAATTTGCAGCGGCGCTGTTCGGTCCAGGCGGCTTCATGATGAATGCCGCGCTAGCCGTCGCTCTCGCCGTCGCTAGCCTCATTTTGCTTGATAAATGCGTCATTGTGACCGCCGCCGGGCGTACTTGAGTCGGTAGTCGCCGTTAGCTGCCGCTACCTGGCGCTCGTCAGACACTACCTGGCGCTATCGCTTGATGAATAAGGGCCATAGTCTTCTACCGCCGCACGGCCAAGGATCTTATTACTTAACATCTAATATTGTGGTGCGGAATTATATATATATACTTTAGTTCGGCAATCCAGCTATCCCATACATTGAGATTAATTCCAGCACACTAAATTAATCCAAAACAAAAATGGCTACAGGTTTTGATTTTGAGAGTGAGGAACAGTCTTGGAATAATAGATTCAAGACTCTATTATCCAGTGAGGAATCCATTATTGGGGGGAGAGGAGATCCCCGGGATGGGAATGATATTAAACAAATTTTTAGACAATTGAAGATGGCCCGAAAACAATATATCCGCCTTTGGTGGAATATTAATACCTTAAATTGGTATAAGGAACAACATCTTATCCCACGGGGCCTTCGAGTCCAAATTTTTCCGGCTTGGGAGGTAGAGGAGAATTTCAAGAAAAGATGGGAGTCCCATTTACATTCATGCTCAGAAGCATTCATGGATATGCTCATTGAATTTGATAGGAGCATGTTAGTCAAGGTTAAAGAGGACCTACAAAGATTATATCATAAACTTGCTGATTGTACAGCTCAAGAATCCTTCCAGGATTTTCAGGATACATTGAAAAAAGACATGGATAAATATGAGGAAGGTATAATACGGAACAAACAGATTAAGATGGGGAGGGACAAAAAGGATAGGGAAGATAATCGAATTTATAGATGGAAGCATTCTGGAAATAAAAGAAACAATCATGTAAAAAATAGAACTTGGATACAATCCAGCCAGGAAAGGAGTGAAAATTCATCCTTCTCTAGCCAATCATCTAGACATACAGGGAATTATCATTTTTTATCGGACAGTGAGAGGGGAGAAACCGTAGGAAGATTAGGAGGGGGGGAAAATGTGGCAAGAGGGAGAAGAGACAGACGGTGGGAATACAACAACAACAATTGGGAGCCCTTGAGAATGTTACCCCAGCGCCACAAACGTCGGCGCTTATAAACCCACTATTAACTCTAGGACCAACTCCGGAAAATCAGGCCACACATACAAGGACTCTGGAAATCATTAATCTCACGGATTATGAATTATCTGCCCCTGAAAAAAAAGATTATTATTGAGAAGACAATATGATGTGAACACTACAGAAAATACCCCTGAAGTTCCACATGGTGGGATGGAAGGGGATGAAATGGAGCTTACCACCCAGACTGAGGAAACAATTACATCTGATCCACTCCCCCTTAGAAGACCATCATCATATGCCCCCCCATTTGGTTTATGCGCTGCAGTTCAAACCTTCTACAGGGTGGATCAGATCAATTTTTTGGACTTGAATCTGAATATGGAAAATGGAAGGATTTCCACAACATTATACAGGAAGGAAACGGCAGTAAACGGTCTCTTACACTACCAGAGCTTCCACCCAAGACATCTTAGAGGTGGGATCCCACGTGGTCAGTTTGCGATACTGAGACGAAATTGTTCGGATGAGGCTCCATTTAAAATCCAGGCCAAGGATCTTACACAACGTTTTCTTGATCGGGGTTATCCAAGAAAATTGGTTTCAAGAGCTCTCCAGAATGTAAAGGATAAGAACCGGGTGGAAATGTTAACACCAAGAAGGAAAAGGAAAGACAACCTGAAACCAAGATTGACAGCCAAAAGGGCCCCCAATCTTAAGGACCGACTCTGTAGCAGTCACTTTACACGACCTAGGACCTGGCTGGAAAGAGAAACAACAACGGGCTGCCATCCTTGTGGAAGATGCTCTATATGCAGCTTTAAGTGAGAATTATTGGAAAAATGATATATCCATCTGTTCCCCTTCTCGACTATTTGAAGATGGAAATATCCCTTAAAGAATAACACCCTTTGGAATTGAATAACATCTTTTGGAATTGAATGTATCTAGATGTATATATGCAATAAGTAGAAATTATACTCATATATTCACTTAATTTATTTGTTTAATCTATAGTGTTTATTTATTTTATGTATTATTTATTATATGAATTATTTAATAATGTATATAATTTTCAAACAGGTTTAATTATTAATTATTCATTATTTATTATTTATTATTTATATATATAATTTTTTATTCACTTATTATTCATTCTTTATTTTTTATTTTTTCTTATTCTGCATTGATTATTTATTTATTATTAATTGGTATTTTGGTTGGGTGGTTTATATATATATATATAATATATTTTTTCACTTATTTAATTATTAATTAATGGAGGGAGTAGACTTGGTATTGATTAATAACGGGCATCTATTATTATTATTATTATTTTAATAATAGTTATCTAATAATTACATAAATGATTTATTATTATTATTTTTTATTATTTATTTTATTTTTTAATTGCACATCTAATTTGAAGAAGAATATATAATTCTTAAAAATCGTAATGGGTTATGGGTTTATTTAATTAATTTGGTTGAATTGATTTATTTAATTAATTTAAATTGATTTAATTTATTGAATTAATGTAATTAATTTATTTAATTAATTTTTTTTTAATTATGGATATATATATATATATATATATATATATATTTCTTTCATTATTGCATATATAATATTATCATATTAAATTCATACGGGTAGAGGGATAAAAAAGGGGTGGATGTAATGAAACATTGATTGATTTATTAGATTTCATTTAATATAATTGGAACTAAGAATAATTTTCTTTATTTATTATTGTACTCCCAATCCACTCACTCAGTATCCTTGAAACTTGATTAAAATCCCTTCTTAAATTTAGACAGTGGGATTTAACCTGTAGACTTTTCAAAGAATTAAATATGTTTGGGAATAAACACCTTGATTTGAGATGTTTATGGTATATATTTTATTACCCATCATATTGTGTACATATATTAACTATAATTCTTGTTATTATTAAGTGGTATGTAGTTAGAATTCTGTATATAAAATTGTTTGAGTATACTTTGGGAATATTTTGTGGGTGATACATTTTTAGATTCTTTAATAAATAACTTTTTATATGTTTGTTTGGGATTGTATATATGTATCATTTGTATATCAATATCATTGGTGGAAGGCTGCCCTGTTACATTATATTACCGGCTATAATGTCTGTGACATGTATTGAGACCTGTACTGATGGCGGGGTGAACTCCGTCCCCTCCGTCTCGCCTACAGCCGAAGCACGCACGTAATTAATTGTGCTTATGTGTGCGGCTGGCTGGGGGGACGGTCTGGGGGGCGGGGTCATGACGGCATCGGACAGTTAGACATCTCCTATTGGAGCGCGGGGCTCAGCGGTCTGTGTGCGTGTGGCCGGCTTCCGGCCGGGGCCTTGCTGCACGCCCGGATGCGCGCCCTGCAATTGAGGGTAAGTCTCTTATATAAGGGCAGTAATGGGGTAGCCTCCTTGACCTTGATAAAGTGGCCTGTGAGCGGGGGGCCACGAAACGCGTTGGGGGACCGTCATTTGACTGGGGCATTCCTGTGGAACACTGTGGATTGATCACTCAGGTGATGTGTGTTTTTCAATTGATTTTGTTGTATTTGTTACTTTCAATCTGTTTTACTTCTCTTGTCTTGCCACATTTTACATTATCAATTTGTATTACTAATGTTGTATTTGCACAGATTAGCACTTATGCACTTTATGAATGGTTTTTTATGAGCATTTGGGATAGATTGGGATGCCCTTGAAAATGTACGGTTTAGTCTTATATGTTTTTTAATTGTCTGTCATGTGATTTTTTGTGGGTAATTTCTAATAAATTATTTATGAATTCATGATGATTACGTTTACTTTTTTACTGTGGAGGAGGTGCGATGGTGTGAAGCTATACTGGATGAATTGCTGGGTTCACCATTATAATACTCGAAACTAATATTATAGATATTGACCGATGCTGTGTATTCCAGCAACAAAAATATAGGCACACGTTAAGTTAAACACTCATAAAGTATTTACAAGGTAGAACAGTAAATAGTTAAACATAAGCAACCACATGGGAGGTCTGGATGGCCTATACAGCCCCCAACACCCTTCCACATTAATAGTAAAAAGATCCAATAGTAGCATCAAATAGATCAAATAGAGTCAAGCTTAAAGGCAGTGCCACCAGGTGGGGAGAGAAGAACCCTCAACGTTTCGGTTTTGACACCTTTATTAAGAGGGAAAGCGGTATCCACGTGTAAAACAGAAGAGATGGTGTCGTAATCAGTGGCGATCAGAATCCGTCCCGGTCAATAATCCTCTAGGAAGCAGGGAACCGCGGGTGGGCGCAGTCACCACATAAAATCAGCGAGGGGAAACCAAAAAGATGGGGGAAGCCATAGCGGCTAACGCACAGCCACGCACAGCCACCAGAAACCTAAGACAACAAAAAGGGGCGCCACCTGCACCCGGGCAACAATTCAAACCCTTATTGAGCCAGAACAGACAATACAGCTTTACCACAGGAGAAACTTTTCTTTAATCGTTCTACATGGCTGTAGAGACCAGTAGGTGGTGAATAGGTAGAGCTGCAGGAAGGAGAATGCATAAAGTCCCAGTTAGGGTCTATAACCTGGAGTACCCACAGGGGCGGGCTGGCCATAGGGCATACCGGGCAGAATCCCGGTAGGCCGGCAGCAGAGAAGGCTGCAAAATGTGTAGTATTGTGTGCGTATTTCACCTGTCAGCAAATTTTTTGTTGTCCAGGGCCGAGCGGCTGCTTTTCAGGTTCTGTTTTTTCTTTTTTTTTTTTTCTTTTGCCCTCCCTGTTTTACTGGGCTATAATAGCTCCTCAAAGATAGCAACCAGGCGGCGCTGGACAACCTAAAGATTTGCTCTCAGAGGAAGAAAGCCTAGCAGCCAATCGTCTGCCACGCAGCCCGAGGAGGGGGCAGGGCCAGGAGGAGATGTTGGAGGTGAGCAGTGCTGCATGGTAGATGGTGGCAGCCAGCCCCCCTCTCTCCCCAGCTCATCCTGCAAGCAGCTCAGGCTTTCCTGTCCCCTCCTCTGCGCAGCACAACACTGCCAACTGGAATACAAGCATCAGCAGCAAGACCAGGTACAATGTACACAGCCCTATTTACCTGCACCCCCCCCTGCCTGACACATGGCCCAATTAACCTATAACCCCCAGTCTGACCAAAGCCCCCATTCATCTCTGCCTTCCAACCTGATCCACACACACACACACACACACCATGTACTGATGGATGCTGCACATGGCTGTACTGAGGGATGCCCCCACTGTGCGTGAGCTGTACTGAGGGATGCCCCCACTGTGTGTGAGCTGTACTGAAGGATCCCCCACTGTGTGTGAGCTGTACTGAGGGATGCCCCCACTGTGTGTGAGCTGTACTGAGGGATGCCCCCACTGTGTGTGAGCTGTACTGAGGGATGCCCCCACTGTGTGTGAGCTGTACTGAGGGATGCCCCCACTGTGTGTGAGCTGTACTGAGGGATGCCCCCACTGTGTGTGAGCTGTACTGAGGGATGCCCCCACTGTGCGTGAGCTGTATTGAGGGATGCCCCCACTGTGTGTGAGCTGTACTGAGGGATGCCCCCACCCTGTGTGAGCTGTATTGAGGGATGCCCCCATTGTGTGTGAGCTGTACTGAGGGATGCCCCCACTGTGTGTGAGCTGTACTGAGGGATGCCCCCACTGTGAGTGAGCTGTACTTAGGGATGCCCCCACTGTGTGTGAGCTGTACTTAGGGATACCCCCACTTTGCGTGAGCTGTACTGAGGGATGCCCCCACTGTGCGTGAGCTGTACTGAGGGATGCCCCCACTGTGCGTGAGCTGTACTGAGGGATGCCCCCACTGAGTGTGAGCTGTACTGAAAGATGCCCCCACTGTGCGTGAGCTGTACTGAGGGATGCCCCCACCCTGTGTGAGCTGTACTGAGGGATGCCCCCACGCTGTGTGAGCTGTACTGAGGGTTGCCCCCACCCTGCGTGAGCTGTACTGAGGGATGCCCCCACCCTGCGGGAGCTGTACTGAGGGATACCTCCACCCTGCGGGAGCTGTACTGAGGGATGCCTCCACCCTGTGGGAGCTGTGCTGAGGGATGCCCCCACCGTGTGTGAGCTGTATTGAGGGATGCCCCCACTGTGTGTGAGCTGTACTGAGGGATGCCCCCACCGTGTGTGAGCTGTATTGAGGGATGCCCCCACTGTGTGTGAGCTGTACTGAGGGATGCCCCCACCCTGTGTGAGCTGTATTGAGGGATGCCCCCACTGTGTGTGAGCTGTACTGAGGGATGCCCCCACTGTGTGTGAGCTGTACTGAGGGATGCCCCCACTGTGTGTGAGCTGTACTGAGGGATGCCCCCACTGTGTGTGAGCTGTGCTGAGGGATGCCCCCACTGTGTGTGAGCTGTACTTAGGGATGCCCCCACTGTGTGTGAGCTGTACTTAGGGATACCCCCACTGTGCGTGAGCTGTACTGAGGGATGCCCCCACTGTGCGTGAGCTGTACTGAGGGATGCCCCCACTGTGCGTGAGCTGTACTGAGGGATGCCCCCACTGTGTGTGAGCTGTACTGAGGGATGCCCCCACTGTGTGTGAGCTGTACTGAGAGATGCCCCCACTGTGCGTGAGCTGTACTGAGGGATGCCCCCACTGTGTGTGAGCTGTACTGAGGGATGCCCCCACGCTGTGTGAGCTGTACTGAGGGTTGCCCCCACCCTGCGTGAGCTGTACTGAGGGATGCCCCCACCCTGCGGGAGCTGTACTGAGGGATGCCTCCACCCTGTGGGAGCTGTGCTGAGGGATGCCCCCACCGTGTGTGAGCTGTATTGAGGGATGCCCCCACTGTGTGTGAGCTGTATTGAGGGATGCCCCCACCATGTGTGAGCTGTATTGCGGGATGTCCCTACTGTGTGAGCTGTATTGAGGGATGCCCCCACCCTGTGTGAGCTGTATTGAGGGATGCCCCCACCCTGTGTGAGCTGTATTGAGGGATGCCCCCACTGTGTGTGAGCTGTATTGAGGGATGCCCCCACCCTGTGTGAGCTGTACTGAGGGATGCCCCCACCCTGTGTGAGCTGTACTGAGGGATCCCCCAGTGGCTGTCCAGAGGAATGCCCCCAGTGGCTGTCCAGAGGAATGCTACTTAATGGTTGTAATGGAGTGATTCTGCACACTGTCTGTAATGGGGGGATTTTAGCACACCATTTGGTTCAGAATATTTTCTTTCTTATTTTTGTCCTATAAACCCCGGATGTGTGTTGTGGAATGAAAAATTAGGTGTATATATAATGTGACATTAAGATACTATACTGGGCCAGGAAAAGTGCAGCAGGGCCGGTGCACCCCAAAAAGTCCAGGGCCGTTTTTTATTCCCAGTCCGCCCCTGAGTACCCATGGTATATTATGTGACAGGGCGCACATACTGAAGCCAGAACCCACATATTTCGAACATGTCAGGTAGGAGGAGACACACTGAAGCCACAAGGCATAGGTAAGTATAACCTACTACAGATGGATACAAAACATTGGTTCCCCCAAGAAAAGGGGGAACTGACAGTGTAGGACATCCAACATACAAGAGAACATGCAGCGGCAACTGATGAGTAGAGACTGACCAAACGTGACCCTAGGGAGTACTGTTGTAGGGGTGAAAAAGTTAGGTCTGGATGTAACTGAAATCTACATGCAGTAAGTGCACCTAAATACTATCATGAAATTGAGAATAGTCTATTTCCTCATTGAGACCTAATGGGTTTTTTTCTTTGTAAATGGAATATCCAGTACAATTTACGTTGTAGCAATTTTCTTTTCATGTAACCACCCTGAGTGGGCCTCCATACAACCTCAATGACCATGAAGCTAAGCTGTGAAATATGGTAGCCCTCTTCTAGAAATTGCCTGGCCACGGGGGATTCTAATCTATTGTGCCTAATTTCAGACTGATGTTCATGGATACTTTGCCGAACCTCTCATTTGGTTTTACCCAGATAGCCCTTTCCGCAGGGGCACTTAAGTAGGTACACAACATTTGGGCTTGCACAGCTGGCAAAAACACAAAGATAATACTGTTTACCTGTCAGTGGATGGGTAAAAGTGGTGGATTTGTGGGTAAAGCTGCATTGTGCACAGTGGCTACATGGAGACATGCCGGCTGGGGTCTGTAGTTTGGAGAGTCAGTTACTGGTGATGGATTTGTCAATAGTTGTATAATTGGCTTTGACCAAAGAGTCCTTCAGACTTCTTGCTCTCTTGTGGGCTATAATAGGTGATTCCTTAAAGAAGCACTATCACGAAATTGTATAATATTAAAAACCCATATAAACACATTGACTAATGAGAGGAGGGGTCACTTATACACCCGAACTGCATAAAACTCCTGCCAAGGTTGTGGTTTATTCTCTCATGGTAGGAATAAAATCCAGGGGTTATAGGTTTAGTGTATTAGGGGTGACTGAACCTCTCACACGATTTCCTCTTCCTTCCAAAAACTAAAAAGCAAGCCTGACTGGCTAATTCTCGATGTCAGGTGTATAAGTGACCTCTCCTCCCACCATACAGCATATTTATATGGATTTTTATTATTGGGCCATTTTTTTCGCGATAGTGCTCCTTCAAGGACAGCAGGTAGCTTATTATAACCTCTGATGATCGACTAATGCTTTTTGCTCACCCTGTACCTGATTAGAAACATGGGAAAAGTAAGGCACAAGGAGAACCCTAGTGCTTTCTTTTTTACCTTTGAACCGATGTAGGGAATTTCTATCCAGATCCCGTGCTCTCGTTTGCGCAACCCTTAGGTCTGTCATTTTGTAGCCCCGATCATGAAGATTGGATATGAGTTCATTCGATCTTTGTTGATATAGATCATCAGTGGAGGTTATCCTCTGGATATGCACCAGCTGACTGTATAGAAGTGCTTTAATCAGGGAAGGAGGGTAATAGCAGCTAACATGCAGAAATGTATTATGATCAGTAGGTTCTTTTAAAGAGGTTTGTGATCAGGTGACCATCCCTCAGGAGAATGAGTGCATCAAGAAAGTGTATCTGGTCGGAGCTTTACTCAATGGAAAAAGAGATTGTGGGTAGCCAATGGTTCAGATAGGCATGAAATATTAAGAGTGTTTCCTCATCCCCCTTCCAGAGAAAAAAAATGTTATCTATATAGCATAACCATGTAAGAATATGGGTGGAGAACATCTCCATCTGATATACAAAGGTAGTCTTGAAGTCTGCAATGAAGAGATTGGCATAACTTGGTGCCATATTAGATCCCATGGCTGTCCCTTGTGCCTGGAAATAGAACTTGGATTACACTGAGTGTTCATACTACCTGGATTTCTTTATGAATGTAAGGAATAAGGCTGTGTTAACCATGCCAATTATGTAATAGTCAGTAAAACCTAATGTAATCTACAGTCAGAGTTATCCCCCAGATATTCAAGGATTGTTGTGAAAAGTGCAGCATGCCTTTAAAGCGGATCAAGAGCCAGGCAGTGGGGATTCCCACCCCCGGGGAATCTTCTAGCAAGATGCCCTTCTGCAGGTATACTCAATTTTACCAGCGCCGCTGTATTCGCCAACCACCCACACCCAGCCTTTCTGAATGGCTGGACATATGAGTGGACATGTGAGCGGGCCGTCCAGCATGGAAGCCCAGGATACAGCCCCCAGTACCTCATGTAACCCCTCCACTGGCACCTTGAGATCAGCCAATCGGCGATCTGAATACGGCTAGGTGAAAGTGGCCTCAGCAGTGCCGAGGCGGCAGCATCGCCTGGCTGCTCGGGCGGGGGCCCAGCATAAAATTGTCCTGGCGCCAAGACCTTTGGGGGTGTCTTTATTCCAGCCATCCTTTCTTTCTGCAGATGCGTCAGGGCCACTGTTAGTGGTGCAGGCTCCGCATTCTCCCATATTGGGCTAAGTTATGGGGGGGTACCTGCTGCTAAGGTAAAGGAACAGCATGGCACATACCTGTGTAGAACAGGATGGGTGACGAGGGGGAGCAGAATATTTTTCCTTTCTGCACTGAGCACTATTTTGCCTAGAAACTGCCCTGAACGCTAATAACTACTATTCACTATAGGAGAAACAGAGTCTGACCATGGCCCGATCCACTAAGGCCTTCTTTGTGCAACAGAAGCATGGGATTTGAAAAAAATATATATATATATATATATATATTTCCTTAAATTTGTCATGCCCCCCCCCCAATGTTCAGATTTCCTAACTGGCCAGGTGCTTCTATAACTGAGAAACTATCCAAAGATGTCTATGGGAACATTGGGTTATAGTGGGCCATGATAAAATGTGATAAAAGAAATGGCAGATAAACCTGAACATTCAGAATAAACAACTTACTGCCAGTATGCAAGGCACACTAGGCAATGCCAGAATGAATACGCATGCTTATGTGCATGTGAGTTTACTATGTTTTTGTATAAAATTGAAGAACATTTTTGGGAAATACATTGAAATATGATCTATCTTGTGCCTTTATTGCTCCTTTGCACTTGGATTTACTCATCATAAAATACTAAATTTTCTCTCTGCAAGCCCCAACTGATTAATACTAAGCTTTGGAGAGCAATGTTCTAGCAAAACCTCACTTAGATTTATGGTCTCTCTTCTGTCTGTTTAAGTAGCTCTGGAAGCTGAAATCACATTGCCCTAATTATATTCCTTCCCTACAGGAAAAAGAGTCTATGTAGTGTAAGAAAACAAAAGAAACTGACTGTCAGAAACAATTCACATCATAGAAAGTTATCGTAATAATAATTGATATGTATGTGATTTTATTGGCATCATTTTTCATTCTGACAATATGGTATAATATATTATAGATTTGGCATTACTCTTCAAAAAATGTGCCAAAATAATGCGTTAGGGTACAGTGTTATTGATGCTATTGTATTGTATATGTTTTAAAGCAGACCAAAAGTCAAAAAAAGCAAGTTCAGTAAATTGCACCATTAAAGCTCCACTCCCACTGGTAATTGGTGACAAACTATTTGAGAGGTCTTAATTCCATGCAGATGCTATGGAATAGCAAGCAGATTCTATGCTGCATAACTGCATGGCAGCAGCCATCTTACCACATACATGAATCCTAAATATATATATACCCAAGCCCACAGTCAAAATTTCCTTATATATATATATATATATATATATATATATATATATATATATATACAGAGATAAGCAAACTTTAAAAAAGTTTGGTTCAGCCTTTATAACACTCTAAAGTCACCTCTGAAGTCACTCAAGGCCGTAAAAAAACATGTTTTCGTGGACTAATTAGCATTTGAATCGGCTGGGGCAAATTAGCATGCAAATCACCCACTTACACATCAGTACGCATTAGCAGTACTGAAAGACTAAGCAAAGGGACAGGAAACCTGTGGTGGTTGTGTAGGGTTGCCAGTAGTGGGCAAGCTCTCAAAGCAGCAGGATTAGCATCTTGACAACCTATTTGAAGCAGACCAAACTATGTTTTTTTTTTCAACAAACCTTGATAAATGTACCCATTTTGTGCATTATGGCGTAGACTTGCGGTTGTGTAAGCCTAGTTGTTTTTAAACTGTATTACACACTGAGCCAGCGTAGACCCCCTGGGGCAGACTGGGGCTAAAAATGGCCTATATATATATATATATATATATATATATATATATATATATATATATTATTTTTTATTCCATAAGACACACCCAGGGTTTAGAGGACAAAAATAAGAAAGAAAATATTCTGAACAAGTATTCTGTTGCGCGCTGGTTCCCTGTGGTCAGAGGACATGGCATGTGTCTATGGCAGGTAAAAAAGATAGATTTTTTTTTAAACTGAGGCACTGTGTACCCCAAGTTCCCCAACATAGTGACAGGGGCCAGCTAAACCAGACAGATGTGGTCAAAAAATTAAAAAAAACCCTCACTGAAGTCTTCAGACTTTATAAGGTGAACTACTATGACCAGCAAATCCCAGTGCAGGGCAGATGCAACACCTCCCGAGCGTCCAACTGGGCCCACTTTCTTTCCTGTTCCTTCTTTTCTCCTATGCTGTGGTTCAAAATGCCCTAAACTGTACTTGCTCTAAGAGCAATGCTGTCTCTGCAACAGCCAGCTCGATAATGGTGGATAGTCGACAAATCACTTGAATATCTCCTGCAATAGTGCCTCCTGCTTGGCCCAGATACCCTGACCTCTTAAGCAGTGACCATGTGAGCCTGTCTCTCTGCTTCTCCTTGGCTGGCTGCGACCTGTGAGGTGGGGCTGGTGAAAACCCACCAGGTTCATCTTCCACGTTTCACTGTGAACCACATGAAGTTGGGGTTCACTGCAAACCAAACTTTTCCTGAAATTCAGGTCAAAACTGGGCTCTACCAGTTTGGTACGCTCATCTCGACTCACATATCAGTTCAATCCTGCTTTATTGCTAGTAGAAAGCCATCAGCTGTGATGACTCATTGCTCTGCTGCACAACTGAAAGAAATCATTTTAGAAGACTGTCTGAATGGTCTGCAGTAAATCCAGAGGTTGCAGATTTCCTTTCTCACACACAATCTGTCTAGCAGCTGGCTATTCAGTGTTTGTGTGTTTATATAATATAATACACAAGCTGCCCGTGTTTCTGAGGCATATATTTCACTGTTTGGTGTGGACTGTTGCTGGCATAGCTCTGCCCTCATGCTTACGTGTGTGACAAGATGGCCGCTCCCAAGCAGTTCTGCAGAAAAGAATTGGCCTGTTATTCCAGAACATCTGCATGCAGTTAAGCCCTCTCAAATAGGGGGACTTTAGAGGAGCAATTTACTAAACTTTCTTGTTGACTTTTGGTCCGCTTTAAAATACTATAAAATTACCTCTTGCATTTTACAACAAACATTATTTAGACAAATAATTTCTACAGAGCATATTGTTTTTATTGCTAGGCAATTGAGCCAATAGGACACTGAAACAGCAATTAAAGTATAACTTATATTTGTGTAAAAAAAAAGTTTGGAGGTTAGTATAAATTAAATAGCAAAATTAAGTGTGCAGAAAAAGAAAAGGGCTTGTGATTATTGATTAGTGATTGATTGCCTAATTGATTGGGATCAATTATGTTAAGGTTCATCAGGGGCCAGCAAAATTATGTTTTCTTGACCTGCTGTCACTGTGAGAAACTTACCTCGCAGCCACTCCCAGAGCAATCCCATTGCCATGCACCCTGGCAGATGCAACATCTGATTGAAGGACAGATAATCATTCAGCTTGTGTGCCAGCCTGTTCCAACCTCCAGCAACTGCCAAGCCTTATTTCTGACCCTGCCTTGTCTGACCATATCTGCTAACAAGCCCTGTTGCACACCCAGCCATGTCTGACCGTATCCTCTGCCAAGCCCTACTGCCAACCCACACCATCAGCACAGACCACCCTCCCAGGTTACTCCCTCATGTGGGAGTGCGCTTAACCTGCTCATCACTTGCAAGATAGAGTGGTATGCTTATCCATGTAATATGTAACATCACACCTATCTGACATGAGCCTATTTGCAGCATTTTAAAAGGTAAAAAACTAACATTACCAACCAGTTTGCATTATGCCTGTATTAGAGAAGCTATACTTGTAATGAGGGGGGTGGGATTGCTTTAAATTCATGACTAGATACCAAACTTATCTGTCATGATGTGTAATATGTGGTAAAGTAATATCAATTGCCCCACCCAGGGCTGGCTTCAGTGGACCTCAGTAATAGAGCCTCAGCGGGCCCATCTACGTTGCCCCCGGGGGGTCTCTACCACTTGCCCTTCAACGTGGGCCTCCATCAACCTTTGGGTTATGGTCTGGTCCTGGAGGCTTTTCAGTCTTTGGACTGACGGGCTGCAGGGCCGGCACCAAAGCTATCAGTAGTAGTGGGGGCCCCCCCGTGCCTGAGCAAGCCTTTTTTGTTTTATCAAACCTGAAGCCAAAGCCACCACAGGGCAGTAAGTAGAGTCTAGAGCAGCAAAGCCGCCGTCAGCAATGCTACAGTGATGGGTGTGTGCAGAGCTGTCAATGGTCAGCCGCTCACTGCACATAAACCACCAGGCACAACCGCTGGCAGCTCAATACAGGGAACTGTTTTCTGCTGGACCAGCTGGGCAACTATACTACCCCCCACCCCTCCCAGAATGGCAAAACAGGAGTCCCCGAGCAGCACGCACAAGGGTGGCACAAGGAACTCCATTTGATGTTCCAGTAAGTAGGTGGGTGCCAGACAACCACCGATAAGTTACTTGGCTGGACTATTATTTTAATGGAAAAGAAGTACTGTATCTGGGGCCTCCACCAGATTTTGTGCCTAGAGGCCGTCACCGCACTGCACATGGCAGCAAGACTGCATGCATGGTAGTTTTTGCCAAAGATTTCATGTTTGCAGAGTGAATTGGTGTTAATTAGCCTTTGCACCCAGATCCCCCAACAGTACATAACATTTAACCCAGTCCCCCAGACCAAATATTAATATGCAGATCCGCTCTACAGACGCTCGTCTGTCGCTACCTGGCGTTAGTAATGAATCAGCCTGCCCGTTTCAAATTTACATCAAAGAGATAAAGCTCTATCTCCTTTGCAACAAAAAGAAATAAGGTATGTATAATAAACAGTGTGCATTGATATATATATATAGCTAAATGAATCAGAAATAAATATTAAACTAATCATATATAAAAATAAATAAGCAAACTTATAATATTATTATAAAAATATAATAATAATAAATATAAAGATGCCTTTGCCTTTAGAAGTAATCTATGACATCATATTTATATTAACAATTAATAGGATGTCATATTCATATACATACATGTTTTATTATAAGTAGATTAATATATGATCTAAATGTTATATTAACTTATATAATTTTATATTACGGTAGTATGACTAAATGATTTTTAATAGATTATTAGTACCATATAATTTTTATTAAACAATTTGATTTACAATTATTAAGTGACAAGTGGTGTATTAATCGTTAAATGAACAGATATCCATTAACTAAATAATCTTATTAACTTTTATGCTATTACAGGTTTTTTAACCTTACACATAAATAAAAAATTATAGGTTCATCAGTTTAGACATTTTTTCTGTGATCTAAACAAAAGATTTTTTTTTTATATAGATACATGCTTTTCCCCACATGGGCCATAGAGGATAATTAAAAAGAAAGTTAACCCTCTGCACACTCATACTATTGAAAAACATAGCTAACACTTGTTAAGAACATGGACTGTTAGTTAACATAGATTGCAATGAATGTAAAAGCGCGTAGCCGCGTCAAGGCCGTCCAATTTGTACCCCGTCCTTAACATTACGGGCAGGCTGATTCATCACTAACGCCAGGTAGCGACAGATGAGCGTCTGTAGCAGGCATTTTCAGAGCGCCCGCTAGTAGTCACTGTGCTCAGCCGTGGGTCACTACTTCATAGCGGCTCAGTCGCTGTCCAGTAATGTTGAATACATTGTGAGGAGTCGCTATTTGACCAGTACAGCACTGTATGGGAGCGCATAGTAGCGACTGCTCATAGCGACCGACTCACACCATATTCAGCAAAAAAACAGCCTCACAAATCTCTGGCACAGAAAAATGCTTGTTTGAAGCCCAGAGCGCAGGAGGCGGTGTGTTTAAAGCCTGTTTTTCGGCATCTATCCACTAGTAACAAAGCGAAAACATATGGAATTACATTGTAATAACATTGTAACATGAACACTTTAATGCCAGACCTGTAATGTCATTTCTGAAGAAATATATAAAAAAATGAAAACATTCTGAAAAAAATGCGTTTTCAATGCCAGAAGAGGTCACAGAATTATTTGTGATTTTTTGAAAAAAAACTAAAACCCTGTTTAAAGAAAAGAAAAGGATCGTCCATTGAAATGTATGGGAGAGCGACAGGTAGCGAGAGGTCATACCTGGCGTGTGCAAGGCTGAACGCCGGTGCTGTTCGCTGAGGCTGTGAAAATGATGAATCGGACGCTACATGGCGTTATCCCAGGCATTAAATGTGTAATTGCGTGCCGTGTCCGGCGTTCACCAGTCGCTACCTGTCGCTACCTCTCATTAATTAGCCACTACCTGACGCTATCCCTTCATGAATAAGGCCCTAAGTTTAAAAGTTCGTGAAGACATTGCTGCAATACATGAATCAGCCTGTCTAAAGACATTGCAATAACTTAACTTGCTTGCACACACACAATAAAAAATGCTTTACTTGCCTGCACAGTGTTACAGTTCAAATAGGGGGTATTTCAGGTAGAGGCCAATTGGACTCCCTATTACATTGGGAGAGCTACAATCCAGCAGATCTGGCCACTGACCTGCTTAGAGGATAATGAGAAGCAGTGGATGCGCAGAGATTATTTCTGTCAGGGAACCGCGAGTCACGTGGTCCCACTACAAACCAGGGACCTCCCGACACAATGACCGCATTCCCCAAAACCCTTTGTCCGACCCCTCCTACCAGGGATACAAGGCCCGAAGCTACGGACACACAGATTCTTGGTTTAAGGCAAACAGATCACTCAAGTTAAAATGTAAGTTTTAATGCTATAAGCACACTAGGCACTGATAACAAGCATTTAACTATGATGTAATATAATATGATACAGATGATACAATTATGCTATTCTGAGATGGTTACAGGATTGAGTGCATTACACAGAGAAACATTAAGCAGTTACCTTAGTATGCAGTTGCAGAGTAGTAGTGATGATGGGGAGCTCTTCACAAGGGGTGTGTCAAGAGCTTATCGATGATGATGGCCACCCCCAGTATGCTGACCGCATATCCCCTCCAGATGAGTGACGATTACCTGATTCCAGACCACCCTATTTATGCTGCAAGGGCTCTCTGCCCCTCCCCTCTGTGGGATGGACCGTCACCTCCTATGGTTCTGGCGTATGTTTTTGCCCTAACACCCTTTAGAGGTTATAACTTGGAGCAGGGGGGTCGTATGGCCCTGGAAGCGGTACCAAACTGTCGGGCTGGATGTCGTGCTCCCAATGAGTCCAAGAGTGAGGTTTCTAAGTGGTTCAAAACCTTATATCTCCGTTTACGGGCTTTTCCTTTATTTCTCAGAACGCCATATCCCCTTATGCGGTTTTGTGAGCTGGTTCTGATTCTGTAACTGGTTTGGCGCTGCAACACATGGACGCGCAGTTATGGAGCAATTTGTGTTGGTGCCGCTAGTCTGCGATTTAATCCTTGCTATGACAAATTCAAAGCCAGGGGTCGAGCCAGCTACAGACTGGCCGGCAGCTTCCCAGTCTAAGGTGTGACAAGACCAGCAGGGGGTGTGAAGATCTGTCCCCTGAGCTATTCAGCACATACATGCTGATTATTCCTTCCTGAATAGTGAATAGAGCTAAAAGACTTGTGCATTTATAACAGGGGGGAATAAAGGAGCACTCCAACCTGGGGTATTTGAGGTTTCTTAACTTATGCTGGGCGGATCCTTCACAATTTCCTGAGTAGAATAGAAAACTTTTGGTATATCTGTTGTTGTTAGCAGGCTCTGGTAACTTATATTTGGCACAGAAAACACAGATCAGGTTTTTCTGACTGGCTAAACTTTCAGGAAGGTTAACCATTTCCAAGCAAGTATTATTTTAATGTAAATTGTCTTTCCAGTTCTGTCTGTGATGGGGACATGTTTTCCACACACAAAAAGCAAGCAATAACAAAGGTAAAAGCATACAACATAGTAAACTCACTACTAACATTTTAGCAGCACACATCAATTATTTGACAGTAAAAACTTTTCCTGGCTATCTCATTAAAATTTCTTTCCTGGTCGCCGGTATTTAGTCAATGTGGACAAATTGGTAGCTATTTGACTGGACCTCCAGTCAGTCGCAGTGCTCGGCTGTGAGTCGCTAGTTTATAGCAACTCAGTCGCTGTTCAGTAATGTTGAAAACATTGTGAGGAGTCGCTATTTGACCAGTACAGCGCTTTATGGGAGCGCATGGTAGCGACTGCTCATAGCGACCGACTCACACCATATTCAGCAAAAAAACAGCCTCACAAATCCCTGGTGCTGAAAAATGCTTGTTTAAACGCACCGCCTCCAGCGCTGTGGGCTTCAAAGTCTGTTTTCAAGCATCTTTCCACTAGTAATAAAGTGAAAACATATGGAATTACATTGTAACCACATTGTAACATGAACACTTTAATGGCAGACCTGTAATGTCATTTCTGAAGATTCTTTAAAAAAATCATAAAAATGTGAAAAAAACATCTTTTTCTATGTCAGAAGAGGTCACAGAAATATTTGTGATTTTTTGGCCAAAAAAAAAAAACCCCGGTTTAAAGAGAAGAAAAGGTTCGTCCATTGAAATGTATTGGAGAGCGACAGGTAGCGAGAGGTCATACCTGGCGCTGTGCAAGACTGAATGCTGGCGCTGTTTGCTGAGGCTGTGAAAATGATGAATCAGACGCTACATGCCGCTATCCCAGTCGCTAAACAGATTCTGCTTGATAAATGTGGAATTGTGTGCCGTGTCCGGCGTTCTCCAGTTGCTATCTGTCGCTACCTCACATTAACCAGGCGCTACCTGACGCTATCCTTTCATAAATAAGGGCCTTTGTATCCCTAAACTGTGGTTCGGGGTAGCCACCTTTGTACTACAGCCTGTTAGAGGGAACAGTGGTCTTGGTAAACCCCTTTCTTGTGTGTGCTGTGTATGCATACAGCCACAGCAAACACTGGAAATAACAGGATGGCAAATGCAATATAGTGCATGTGTGCTGTGTACGCATACAGTGCATGTGTCTCACCTTCGGCGATTCCAACACATATATAAGTGTGATATGCAAATTATCTTGAAAGATTTTTATTCACATAAAGGTATTTTATTAAAATAAAGAAAATACAGCAATCACTGGAAATAACAGGATGGAAAATACAGTATAGCATAGGTGTTATGGTTTCAGCTTCCCCACATTCTGGCTTAATCATCTTTCTGTGTGCTCTGGCCTTCAGTATGACTGCACATCCCCGACATACCTCCTTTTATGGCCATGTTTTGCTAGTTTTGCAGGTCAGCTTCCCCACAGGTATTGCTGTGGTTAAGGAGGTGGGCTGACTCTGGCCTCCTGTCCTGATTGTCCAATGGCCATATAAAACCAGGCCTTTCCCAGCATGCAATGCCCGTTAAAGCATTTTATGGGAGGTATAGTACCACTGTTAGATGGATTCTGATTACCTGTTGCTGACTTTCGTTTTGTCTGAACCTCCTCTGGTCGCTGCCTGGACCTATGCCTGCCTGACCTTGAGCTTGTCTACTCATCTGTACCGTGAACCCTCTGACAACCCTGCTTGACCCCTGGCTTGACCCTTGACCATTCTCCTGTGTAACTCCTTGGAACCCCGAATCGGAAGGACTGTCATTCCTGTGTATTACTTCAGCCAGCCCGGTGCCATCCCTAGTTCATCCTGTAAGTCCGCATTCTTTATGCTATCTAAGTCATGGTGGCAACCGTGTCCGGTGAGGTATATCCAGCATCCCGGCAAAGAGGGTCTTTGGGGTTTGCTGACTCACCTGAAGGCAGTTGTCCCCGAGGGCTGGACAGCGGGCATACAGGAAATGGATTATTTAATATAAATGCTGTGACTATCTATTTCTAGATGGTTGAACAAATCTGCTGAGTGTACATGTGTGCCGGTGGTGGAAGGAGCACACAGTGTATCATCTAGCAATTGGGTAAAGAAGTCAGTCCTTTTTTTTACTTTATTAAAATGGTTTAGCTTTAATACTTTTATACTCTTGCCCTTATTCATGAAGGGATAGCGTCAGGTAGTGCCTTGTAAATGAGAGGTAGCCACAGGTAGCGACAGGTGAACGTTGGACACGGCACGCAATTACACATTTATCAAGCAGAATCTGTTGAGCGACTGGGATAACACCATGTAGCGTCTGAATTATCATTACCCAGCCTCAGCGAACAGCGCCGGCGTTCATCCTTGCAGAGCGCCAGGTATTACCTCTCGCTACCTGTTGCTCTCCCATACATTTCAATGGACATTCCTTTATTTATTTTTAAGCAGGGTGTTTCTTAAT
Source organism: Gastrophryne carolinensis (assembly GCA_027917425.1). Classification (NCBI taxonomy): domain Eukaryota; kingdom Metazoa; phylum Chordata; class Amphibia; order Anura; family Microhylidae; genus Gastrophryne; species Gastrophryne carolinensis. The sequence continues at coordinate 224,923,503 of CM051234.1, forward strand.
TTTTTTTTTAAAAAGCTCAAATAATGTTGTGACCTCTTCTGGCCTAGAAAAAGCCATTTTTTCAAATATTTTTCATGTTTTATATATTTCTGCAGAATTGACATTACAGGTCTGGCATTAAAGTGGACCAACACCCAGGGGGGATCGGCCAGAGAATCTATAAGATTCCCAGGCCGATCAGATCCCTCCTCGCGGGGCATCTGAAATTGGGATGTCCCGCGGGGTGAAACCCCCCAGGACGCCCACAAACCTTACCTTAACCCCGTTCCAACGGCGCATGCGCGCTAGCAGGGCGCTAGAGGGGGCGCTGTTAGAAGGAAGCGCGAGACGCGGCCTCCAGTGCTCAGAGCCGCTGTGGTTGGACGCCGCTTGTACGTGCATACCACAGCAGCTCTGAGCTCTCTGATTGGACAAGCGCCCGCGTAGGAGCGTGGGGAGGTGAGTGTTCACGGGCGTTCTGGGGGGTTTCACACAGCGGGTCACCCCCGATCGGGGTGCCCCACCGAAGTGGACCAAAACCCAGGATAGTCAAAATCCTGGGTGTTGGTCCACTTTAAAGTGTTCATGTTACAAAGTTATTACAATGTAATTCCATATGTTTTTGTTTTGTTACTGGTGGATACATGCTGAAAAACAGACTGTAAACACACAGCCTCCGGCACTCTGGGCTTCAGAGAAGCTTTTTTCAGCGCCGGAGTTTTGTGAGAATGTTTTTATAATGAATACCGTATTTTTCGCCCTATAAGACGCACTTATTTTTCCCCAAAAGTGGGGGGAAAATGTCCGTGCGCCTTATCGGGCGAATGTAAAAAAAAAAAAAAAAACCTCACCCGTTCCTGGCGCTCCCACGTTGTCTGTCACACTGCGAGAGGCCAGAGGAGCGGCGGGGGCTCTGTCCCAGGCCCACCGCTGCAATCGCTGTCTTTTCAGGCAGCGATGACAGCGGCGGGGCCAGAGACAGAGCCCCTGCCGCTCCTCCATCTGCTGCCTCTTCCGGGCTCAGAGCACACGCGAGCACGAAGGTCCGGGCAGTGGGTGGGCGTGGCCTTCAACGGTGCAGGCCACGCCCACCCGCTGCCCGGACCTTCATGCTCGCATGTGTCCAGGAACAGCAGATGGAGGAGCGGCAGGGGCTCTGTCTCTGGCCCCGCCGCTGTCATTGCTGCCTGAAAAGACAGTGATCGCAGCGGCGGGACCGGGACAGAGCCAGCTCGTGAATGGGGTGGGCGTGGCCTGCACCGCCCCATCCCCATTCACGGAGCCGGCCGCTCAGCACAGCGGTGTCAGCGGACGGTTGGGTTTAACTTTTTTTTTTATATACATGGCGCCTGCCTATACTAATGGGGGGAGGGGGGTGGGAATGGGGGGAGAGGGGCCCCACAGCCTATTTTAATGGGGGGAGAGGGGCCACACAGCCTATACTAATGGAGGGAGGGGGATGCCACACAGCCTATACTAATGGGGGGAGGGGGATGCCACAGAGCCAATGGAAATGGGGGGAGGGGGATGCCACACAGCCTATGGGAATGGGGAGAGGGGGATTCCACACAGCCTATGCTAATGGGGGGAGGGGGATGCCACACAGCCAATGGGAATGGGGAGAGAGGGATGCCACACAGCCTATGGGAATGGGGAGAGGGGGATGCCACACAGCCTATGGGAATGGGGAGAGAGGGATGCCACACAGCCTATACTAATGGAGGGAGGGGGATGCCACACAGCCTATACTAATGGGGGGGGGCACACAGCCTATGCTAATGGGGGAGGGGGATGCCACACTGCCTATGGGAATGGGGAGAGAGGGATGCCACACAGCCTATACTAATGGGGGGAGAGGGGGATGCCACACTGCCAATGGGTATATGGGGAATGGGAGGGGGGGATGCCACACTGGGTATACGGGGAATGGGATGGGGGCATGCTACACTGTCTATGGAATGGGGGCATCCCACACGGCCTATGGGAATGGGATAGGGGAATGCCACACTGTAATGGTGCGTTTTTGGTTTAAAATATTTTTTTTCTTATGTTCTTCCCCCAAATCCTAGGTGCGTCTTATGGGCAGGTGCGTCTTATATGGCGAAAAATACGGTCGCACTAACCAGTCGCTAACATGCGCTCCCATACAGCGCTGTACTGGTCAAATAGCGACTCCTCACAATGTATTCATCATTGCAGCACAGCGACTGAGTTGCTATGAACTAGCGACCCACGGCCGAGCACAGCGACTACTAGCGGGCGCTCTGAAAATGCCTGCTACAGACGCTCATCTGTCGCTACCTGGCGTTAGTGATGAATCAGCCTGCCAGTTTTTGTTTTCTTTTATAATTTGTGTTTGTTGAACATTTGATTTTTTCTGAGACCTTGTTATAGTGTTGAGTTTTTAATCACTTTTTGCTTGAAATCATTTTTAATTTCCTACTTTATTTTATGTGTATTGCACCATGCCTAGATTCTAGGGGCTCGATTCAGCAAAGTTTGTAACAAGAAATTAGTCTGTTTCTTGAGAAAAAAATTCTACCATTCTAGCTTTTTCAAATTCTCACTTGTCTTTTCTCATGAAGTGATTTGAAGTGAAAAAAATACAACTGAAATTCACAATTGTAAAAAATGAGTGTGATTCGGCAATTTTGACTCTAGTTTTTACTACCCTTTTTTGAACTAATTATTTACAGCTACCCCGACCAGGTGTAAAAAATTCTCAGCACATTCCCTTATGGTCCCTTCCTTATGGTCATGTTACCCAAAAAAAGCCAGGTTAGCAACTGCCAGCTGCATCAGTGTAAAAGACATGTGAAAGTAACTTTAATTTTTTTATGCCTGTTTTAATTTAAAACTGCCGACACCCCAGGCAAAGCACCAAACCTGGGCCAAAGACTAAAGGGGCTGGTGAGTTGCCAGATCCAGACTGGTGCACTAGCCTGGTAATTTGGAGAGAGGGGCTATGATTTGTTTTCATTTTAGTTGAAACAGTAAAAATAAATAAATAAAAAAAGATTAACTCCAGTAGGTTTGCAGGAATAAAACTATGAGGGCGATTCATTAACAGCGGCAGGTAGCAAAAGTTGAGCGACTGTAGCAGTATTTTCAGAGCGCCCGCTAGTAGTCGCTGTGCTTGGCCGTTGTTCGGTAGTTGATAGCGACTCGGTCGGTTTGCTGCAATGTTGAATATTGGGTGAGGAGTCGCTATTTGACAGGTTCCGCGCTGTATGGGAGCGCATGATAGCGACTGGCCATAGCGACCGGCTCCCACCATATTCATTAACAAATCACGCTCAAAAAATTCTCGCGCTGTAAAATCCATGTTTAAACCCCAGAGCGCTGGCGGCGATGGGTTAAAAGTAGTTTTTTAACCCCCAAACAACCATATTTTTGGAAACAAAAAAAAAACAAATTTTAAAATAATTTTGTAATATGAATACATCAGACCTGTAATATCAATTCTGTACAATTTTTAAATTAAAATGGCAGAAGTGGTCACAGAATTTTTACAGAATTAAATCATAACAATTAATTATGAATATTTAAAGATTGTTCCATTGAAATGCATTGGAGAGCGCCAGGTAGCGAGAGGTCATACTTGTCGCTGTTTAAGGTCGGACGCTGGCGCTGTGGGCTGAGGCTGGAATAATGATGAATGAGTGGCTATCTGGCGCTATCTCAGTCGCTAAGCAGGATTGTCTTGATAAATGTGTGATTGTGGTGGGGAGCCGGCGTTCTCGTGGCGGAGCCCGTCATTACCAGCCGCTCACCAGTCGCTACCTGTCGCTATCCCTTGTTAAATAAGGGCCTAAGCAAGTCATCCAGCCACTTTTCCCAATAGACAATATTGAATTCATACATACATCCAGTGGGATGAATAACAAAACATGTGGCGCAAAAGAAAACAGCAGGTCCGGCTGCATTGATCTATTACTCAATACATCAGTGCATCAATGCAACAGTCAGAGAAACAATAGCCCCAGAAATGCACATACACAGTTAAGAATGCTTACAGGAAAATTCGAGCACATTTTACAATAGTTTTAGCTTGCTACAGCCTTTTTACATGTGCTTCGAAAATTTTGCGATCGCATTTTCGAACACATCCGAGCGCAAGTATTTCATTCAACCCCCTTTGCTGAATCACACGAAAAGTTAAAAATTCACGTATACAATCCAATTTTCTGAGCAAAACGAATTTTATTCTAGAGCCCTAGGTTATCAGCTATAAAGGAATTAAACCAGAATCTTGATGCAATCTATTATTTCTACTTGATAACCAAGGCCAAATAAAATTCTCACTTGTAATTGTATATGTTGTCCTATTGTACAGCTGCTGTGCCTTATTCAAGGATAAATTATGCAACAACTCTATGCTTCATGTCCGTGACAATAAATAATTAATTTGGTCTCTATCTGAATGCTAAATGAATATGTGACAGTACTACACTAAATGGATAATTGTGTTGTATTACTGACAATATATATCTGGATTTCAGAAATGAAGACTATATGGACAATGATGGCATTTTAAAAGATACCTATTGAAGCACTAAAAAGGATACACAAGTGAGGGTTGTAAAGATAAAAATGTTTTCACCAATTCTTCTGTCATATTTTTTTCAACTGTATTATTGTTACAAATAATAAAAGACTAAGTGGGTTTGTTTTAAAATGCATTGCCGATGTGGTAAAGCTTTGAAAAACAGCAAAGCAGAATGAGGAAATGACAAGAGTACAGTTTTTTGGGAAGCTGACTGAGTAAAAAAAGTAAAGCCTATTTTCTATGTCTTCAACCCTTTAACTGCCAGCCTACATAGAGATTTTGTCTATTTTTTAACAATTTTGCACTAAATACAGTATATACAGTAACTGTGATTTTTGTGGGAATTTCCAGGAAAATTATATATTGTTTTTTTTCGAAAGAAAAATAACAAGAAATGTTTTGTCAGTTTTTCAGCGCTTTCTCAATATTGCCTGCAACACCCAACTCACCCCAGTATTCAGAGATACCTTCTTGGAGACTGTAATAGTTTCCCCTTGCATGAAGTTCTTCACAATAATCTCAGTACCCAAAAGCACCACACCCAAAGACCTGAACGAGTACAGACCAGTGGACCTTACATTGGTCATCACAAAGTCATTGGAGAGATTGGTGTCTTGCTAACGTACAATTAAGGCTGCAGAAAACATTGTAGGTGCCCCCCAACCATCACTCCAGTCCCTGTTCAAAGAGAGAGTAAACTCCTGTATGAACAAGTTTGTGAGAAAAAAACCACCTCATCCACCCACGATCTGAAAAACCTTGATGCTATCCAACTACCCTCTGACTGGGTGTATGTGTAACATGTTAGCAGTCCTGAATATAGCAGCCTTCCCCAGTTACCTTGGAAAATGGTCCCCCCATACCTACTCCCTCCCCCATAAGCAGCCAAAACAGTTCCTTGTGTTTCCTGTATATGTACTTGACAAAATAAAGTGATTTGATTTTAATTAGATTTGATTGGCAGTTAAAAGTGCTCCCTGTCTTAGCTGGCTTGCCCACTCTTGACCATCCATAAGCCCCTATCATTGGGAGAATGCTAGCACCAGGCCTTTATTGTGACTTTCAGTACAGAGCACAGAATGGGAGAAATCTTACCTTTCTCCTTGGTCCCCCAGAGAAATCTGCTTGTCCAGCACTCGGCTGGAAACTCTGCCGTGCCAGCAGCCATGTGACGTGATCAGAATATTGGATTTCTCCAGGACCAAGGAGAAAGGTAAGATTTATCTTGCTGATGCACAATCTGCAATCACCATGTCTACCTGCGCCTGGAACAACAACCATTTTGTGAAAAATGCGTGTTGTTCCGGTTTAATATGGAGTTGGTCCTATCTGTAAAGATAAAACAGATTCCTTCTGAGAAAGCTTTCTACTAGAATTTGGAAGGTGCCTTTGGAAAAAGCAATTGTGAGGACCCCCACTGATGTTTTAAAAAAGGGGGGGCTGCACCAAAATCATTGTTCTAGTTTATGACAAAGGTGTTTCATAAGGCTGAGGTGCGGGTTAGTCAAGTGAGACTTTATGAACTTTGCTTTGTGCAGTGGGGCAAAGTCAAGCTAGAACACAGAAGGGAAAAACTTGTTGTCCAAAATGTTTTGGTGCGCTAAAGCATTTCGATTTCTCTTCACTGGAACCCTTGAAAAACAACCCCAGAGCATTATTCCTGTGCCACTTACAACTTTCTAATCCAGGGGATACTGCACCTATTGTGTTTATTTGTTGCCAGACTTTCCTGACCATATTGTGTTGAATTTACTCCAATACCTGCCTACATCCCCCCTCCCCCCGTTGCACTATTGGTGGTGCTATACTTGGACTTGTCACTAATTTACTGTACCTGTTAAAGCAGCCATGATTCCTGTGTGTTTCTCTTTCTTCATCCTAGTTTATTCAATTAGTGGACCTTAGATGAAATGAACAGATTTGCTCCACTCCAGCCTCACTTCTCAACTGACTACATACATTTCCCCAAAAGTCTTAGTAATCTGTAATTTACAGTAACTTCTTAACCGGGTAATTTTCTGGGATTTGATCCAAAAGACTTAAGGGACTAGATGCCCCTTTCTACTGGTCCCTCGCTGGTATTGCGGGCTGCCGCCACATCCCCGGCCTCCCTGCAGCTGTGCGTGCTCCTGAGCCCAGCCATTCGGTTAGGTGGGGTATATGAGAGCAAGCACTCAACAGGGAGGTTGGGGATGCAGCTGCCAGCAGTCCCTATACAGACGTAGTCCAAAAAACAGCTTTATGCTGTGCCGGCAAAAAATGTTGATTGGACCAGCGTCTGAGCATGCATGGTGGGCAAAGCACAAAGGTGGGATGTTCCTGGGGCAAGGACCAATCCCCAGGAAAGTAAAAATCCTGGTAATTGGTTCGCTTTAAACATTTCATAGTCAGTTCCTTCACTGCCTGCAATTAGCCCAAATACAACAGTTTAGATATAATACTATATCTGACCAATCTATATCTGATCTTGAGAGGAAACCGATCAATTATGCTCCTCCCCTTATCTGGAACTCTCCTATTTGTGTCAGCTGTTATTTTTTCAAATGTCTTTTTCAACAAGTCAATAATCTGGCTCAATATTTTTTCTTGAGTTAAAGAAGCCCTATCATGAAAGATGGTCCAATAATAAAAAATCCATATAAATATGTTGGATGGCGGGAGGAGGGGTCACTTATACACCCGGCATCAAGAAATATCCAGCCAGGCTTGTTTTTCTTTTTTAATGGAAGGAAAAGGACATCTGGGGGTGACAGGCTCTGTCACCCATGATAGACTAAACCTGTCACCCTGGATTTTATTCCTACCATTAGAGAATAAACCACAAGCTTGGCGGGAGTTTTATTCAGTTCGGGGTATAAGTGGCCCCTCTTCTCATTAGATGACGTGTTTGTATGTATTTTAAATATTACACAATTTGGCGATAGTGCTCCTTTAAAGTCACAACATTGATCTGACACCAAGTGCTGCTCCCAATTACTGTATAATGTCCCTTTGTTTAACTACTCTTACTTCTACTTATTGAACATTGTACACTGATGAGCACACAACTCACTTTCCATTGTAGATGCTGTATTCAGGACCCTGTTTCATTTACTGTAAACCTAATGTTAAGGCACAGTATTGTATCATCTTTAAAGGTATTGTCCAGGCAAAAAAATAAAAACAGGTAAACTCACCTTCCATTTAGCTCCAGTGCCCTAACCCACTGTTGTTAAACTGAGAGAGCATAGAATGAGTGCCCTATTGTCTCCCTATCAGAGGCATTAACTAGACATGACCATAGCTGCTACCTGTGACTGTAGAGTTCCAAGGGGCCGCTTGTTCTCTGTTATATATATATATATATATATATATATATATATATGCCACATTCTGTAGAGAGAAAAATTGTACAAGTGTAAGTTTATAATTTTAGGTTAAAATTGATTTTTGTACAGGGAAAATATGGGGTAAAACTGCATCAAATAACCACTTTAAAATACAAAGCCATATTTTATTTATATTAAAAACTAAAACCCAATGAAAGGACTTCCTTTTAACACAACAGTAAAATCTGTAACTCTTTACCATCTTCTAAATTGTTCTTTACTTTTACAGAGACAGCAGTAAAACCTAGATCATACGATTCATGGAGAAATGTAACTGATTGACTGCATGGAATTTTGGATTGATATCCTTGACTATCTTTGTAATTCAGCACCGCATTGTGAAATGAGCGTAGTCAGCTGTATTCATGTGCAGAAAATACCTTGCTCATTTGCATTTGTTAATTTGCATATCGCAAGACTTTGTAAACCAGAGCCAATTTTCAAAACAAGTGCATTCATTTGAAATTGAAACTGACAGTAAGTGCATTTCAAATAGAAATGTGCAGTGCACCTATTTCCCTTAATAATAAAAAATAAAAAAAATACAGTCCTCCAAAAAGGTTGAAACATGCACTGGGTCAATGCCTCTACTAGACTTGATCATTGCAATTATTTTACTTTCCAAATATACAATTAATGAATGTACATTATTATGATGCTTTTACAGCAAAGAAAAAAACATCTAATCATACCACAGGCTGTTGGAATTTCTCTAAATTATTAATGTAATTCTCCATAATTTCAGATGAATAAATAAACAATTCTATGTACACCTATGCAAAACCCATTTATTTAATTATCTGTTATATAACACATATATTAGTGTATCCTCTTCTTAATGGAGGTTCTACCTACAATTTACAATTCTAAGTAGAATCTCCATTAAGTGTATACGCTATTATCTGTGTTATATAAAAGATTAAAATAAATGGGTTTAGCATCGGTGCACTTAGCAGCAGCAGAGAAGGTGGCAATTACTGAACGACAAATGCTGGTAGTGGAGAATGCAATGAGGACTTGAGGACAATCAGCAGCAGAGGAGGATCAGTTTCAGTGGAGCTGGGTGGTAACATGATGTACTGTGGCATGTTTCGTGGTGCACTATATAGGGGCCCACATAAGCAGGAAGCCGGCCCTGCTGCCTATATGGATTGTCTTTAAACAGGACCTTCAGCATAATTTAATGAGAAACCCAAACCCATAAATAATTATTCCCTAGCATCTAAAATTAACTTAATTTTAATCAAATTGATTTAATTAATTTAAGTTTTTAGTAACATATATATTATTCTCTCCCCCACGGGTCTGCAATTCTGTTCAGGACTCTAGGATACAGGTGCTGCCATCTTGCACATACTGAAGAGAGAAGGGGGGAACTGCAGGAGTGGGCATGTTGTAGTTATATAATTCCAGAATGCAGAGCAGCACAGAAGACACTTACTGTCTGTTGGCAGCCTGAGACTCCATGGGCCACCATCTTGGATGTTTAAAGGTTGAGAAAATACAGTAGATGTAATGCTCGCAATCTGTATGTACAGGGTGGGGGAAACATATAAGATAGACTCTTATTCAGGTTGAAGGTCCGGTTTAAGATGATTAAGAGGCTGATTCACTACTAGCGCCTTGTATTGCCAGATGAGCGTCTATATAGCGGCGCTTAGAGCGACTGCTAGTAGAAGCTGTAAGCGGGTGTCAGGCGCTGTAACCTAGCGTTGTGGCCACTGTGGTAACCTGGTCAGCATTGATGAATGTGATGTGTGTCGGGAGCTTTAACAACAGTACAACGCTGCAGCGAGCGACAAGTAGCGCCAGCTCAGTGCGTCCGGCACTTGGCGCTCCACACTATATTTAACAAAAAACTACAAACACACAGCATCGGTGCTCTAGCATAAAGCGCCAGACTCTGTGTGATTAAAGTCTGTTTTTGAACACCCACACACATATTCACCAGTAACAAAGTGAAAACACATGGAATGACATTGTATTAACACTGTGACAATAACACTTTAGTGCCAGACCTGTAATGACAATTCTGCATAAAAATATAAAAAGTCACAAAATGTATAAAAGTGTTTGTTTGCAGCCAGGAGAGGTCATACAATGATTCAAGCAAAAAAAAAACATTTAAATTGCCAAACATGCTATTTATACACAATTAATGAAACCTCATTGAAATGTATGGGAGAGCGCTACAGAGCGACAGGTACTACATGACGTTCCTGAGCCTAGAGCACCGGCGCTATACGACAGGTAGTGGCTATTTTGTGACAGGTATCGGCAGGTATCGGCATGAGAACGCCAGCCACAGCACGCTATTACACATTTATGAAGCCGATCCTGTTGATTCACTGGGATAATGCCTCAGTGTACAGTGTACGCGTACAACTTTCAGAGCTCCACGTCTTACCTCTTGCTACCTGCCGCACTCCCACACATTTCAATGGACGATCCTTTAATCCCATTTCTCTGTTTTTCTTAATTTTTTTTATTTTTGAAATAATACAAATGCTTCACACATTTATCCTGACCACTTGTCTGGCAGTAAAGTGTTAATGTCACACCCCTCCAACAATGTCATTCCAGTGTATTTCGCTTGCTTAATGTTGTTTATGTGTTTACAAAACCACTTTATTCACACATCGTCTGGCCACACAATATATAACGCCTGCGTTCGCTCACTGTCAAATTTTGTTGAATACGGTAGGATTCGCAGAGATTCATTCGCACTGAGCAGTTGCTGTCGTTCGCCGCATGCAGCGCCCCACAGTTGATACATATGGATTCTGCGCGTGTGCCTATAGCGCCGAACATTGGTATGCGTACGCATTGTTAATTTTGGGTTTCATAGTGGTATAATTGGCGTTTCTTTGCATTTTTATTTTGTGAGCAGGGTCAAGGGTTTTGCTTTCACTTTCGTTTTGTGTACTTCCGGTTTTACACCTACGACGATCCACCATGAGGCCCAGAAGAACAGTAAGACGGCTCCCCAGCTCCTCTTCCGATTCAGACACCCCCCCTGGTCCCTCTGCCCCCCCTGCCCCTTCAGCCTCCCCTGTCCCCCCCTGACTCCCCCAAGAAGGCCAGGAAGAGGGTGGATCCTCGGTTAAATGATCGTGAAAGTAAGCGTTTTTTTTTTTATATTTTTTTGTTTTTTCTTCTAGCTGCTAAACCTAAATCTCTAATGTATTTGGATTAGTAAAGTGTGTTAGTATGTTCAGGGCAATGTTTATTTTGGATTTTAGATTGACATTTTTATTTTTTGTCTAGTGATTTTAAAATTAAAAAAGGCCATAGTTTCAAATTTTTTTACCCATTATTTTTTTAATAAAAATGTTATTTGCAAAAATGTCTAAATTGTTGAATAGCATATTTATGTTTTTTTTCTTAGGATTTCTGCTGTGTGAAGTATGAATATGCCCTGAGTGCGAAGAGTAGCATAGTGATGGAGGTGCAAGCCACAGTGTCCCAAAGCTTCAAAACTAAGCTCAGCTAACGGGCAATAATACAGAAATGGTCCGACTTTAAGCGCCGGGACAATGAGGGTGTATACCGGCTCTATGATGCCTATGCATCTGGTAAGTGTAAACTAACTAAATAATTGTTATTTCTATAATGTGGCTGAGTAATGTATTTGAGTGTGATTTGTTCATATTTTCCTTTTGTTTCCTCTCCACAGATAAGCATCCTCCCCTGGGGAAACATGGGAAGGGGATCCTCCCCCGCACACAAGTGTTGTACTCGGATGAGTCTGCGGGGGAGGGTCCCTCTCGTAGATCTCATCTTGAGGACCCAGCGGAGGAAGGGGATAACGCCCCAGTGGAGCGTGCTGCTGGGATGAGGGCAGTACGGAGCCTCAGCTCCTCACAGTTGGACTCAGCTAAGTCCCAAACCCCCTGTGGCCACTCTCAAGTGGGGAGTCCCAGTGGGGAGGAGGCAAGTGACTCCACCACACTCCCTCTAGGATCAGGGAGTGAGAGGGAGGAGGGTGGCCCATCGGGTTTGGGATCTGCTGGGCCCATTGTGAGGAGTGGAGGCTCCACGCCTCCACCTCATAGCCATCCCTGGTATACCAGCAGCAGCTCATCCCCTGGTGAGTGCATTTCTTATTGTGGTTTTTTAGTTCCATGGTGACCTTGTTGTTACTTATATATTCCTTTCCACCTATAACTGTTTTACAGGGCATCATAGAGCCGGCACCTCCACCAGCTTTGCTGCAGATCTTGCACTCGGGCATTAGTCATGGTAAGGTATTTTTAAGAATATTCTAAATTGTGTTGCAAATTTATATCTTGAAATCTAAAACATTTATTAGGCCGAAATACATTATATGGTATTGAGAGGGCCATGCGGACTAGTTCAAAGTAACTGCTAAACTATTGTACCCCTAAATACCATTCTAATGTGTTCAAAACATGTGTTACACATTGTTTTAATTAATTAAACCAATCCATGTGCTAATCTCTAAAAGCAATGTTTTTGATGATTTTTATTCAAACACAACAGGTGGATGCAGATTAACAACATCAAAAATTAAGATCTTATGAATGTTTCTGTTGTGTTTTTTACAAAACAGATGTTTCCACACAGACGGACCCGTCATCATACTCCCCACCCCAGCTCCGGGAACCCCCAGCAGCATGGTCCCTAGCCACAGCCGCGATGGTGAGTACATTTAAATTTAAATAACACATACCTAACAAAAATATATCTGTCTACATGACCAGGTATAAAGGTTAGTGCCAGTCTGGGGTTTATTATGAGACATGGAGATGGAGATATTTGCAAGCCACATTCATAATTGCATGTATGCATGCTAGTTTGTTGGCTCCGCTTAAGTTAAGTTAAAATACATTAAACAAGCAGCTTGTGATGCTGTGGGGTAATTATAATAATACCTCTAGAGTATATTCTATAACTATAGATAAAATGTTCTGTTAGATAAAACGAACATGAGTTATTGAGCTATACAGTATGTACAGTCTTCCACTGCTTAAGTTGCCCTTATTTGGTTATTTATGGTAATTTATAAAGTGAGCCTAGGGAGGATAAAATCAAATGGTAGGCCAGACAATTAAATAATTTGATATAATATTTTACAATACGAGCCTAATGGTTAAGGGATTAAATATTTTGAAGCAACATTAATCAATTCTTAAAATTTAAGACTCACATAGTTTTCTAAAAATGATTGTGAAGTTCAAATATTAATGAAATTTCTTTCATCCTACAGCTTGCAATATTGAGCATCGCAGTATGTCCGAAGGACCAGATTGATGCTGCTGGGGAAGAAGAAAAAGCCATAGGGTGGGGGGGGATTAGTTTGGCCGCTATGTGGCCTTGGGTTCTGCCCATGTTGGGTGTTTTTAAAAAAATAATAAAAGTTATTTGTATTTTTCAAAAAAATTGTGGTCAGAGTTTAATTACATCAACACACACACATGTAAAAATATTGAACAAATAATCTCATATTGTCTATGTGAGCATAGACATTATAACATTATTCTAAATTGCAGCATTCCAGCACAGACACTATTTGATTTGGGTGAGCGAATGTACAGTGGCTTTATAGCGACTGAGAAACATCATATTCAACATTGGCGACCAGGTTAATATAGCGACTGAGGAGCTCTGTAATAGTGTCTGACGGCTGATCAGGGCGCACACTAGCGGCCGCTCATAGTGCTGTTGTACAGATGCTCATCTGTCGCTACCTGTTGCTATTAACGAATCAGCCTGAAAGAACCAAGTGTGCCGATGTGAGCGAACCAAACCTGTGCCTATGCCTCAACATACAGTGGTAAAATGGTTTTCATTCATAATGAGAACTCCCTGAGGGGAAAATAGTTTTGTGAATAGCAGTTTTATATTTTGCCTGCTTGCGTGACTGTACTGGTCTGGCTTACAGTAGGTCAGCATAGCTTTAGTACACCAAGCCCAGGATACGCATACTGATGACACTGAATGAGTACTGTCTGTGAATGGATCCAGATTACAAGATTAGCGTCTTTATAAAGCAGACTCGGTCATTCTGATTACAGTGTAAATGTCGCTGTACTGAAATGCCAGCTTCCTGACTTCATTTGCTGTACAGTTTCATTCCAAATCTATTCACCGAAGCAGAGATGATATTAGTTTACTTTCAATGCGCACTTATCGGGGATGCCTATTTCAAGAAAGACTAGGCAAACGAGAAGCAAAGCATAGCCGGGAATCTGAAAAGCGATCTGATGATGAATGTTCCTTGTGAAGCGTCTGAAAGATAAGCCATAAAATATTCTTTCCTTTCTTAGTGGTAAACATTGTGGCAATGCATATTTTAAGCTGAGCAGGATGAGAGGGAAAAATATGAAAGGATGGGTACTTTTCCATCTATGAGAACAGATACATCTATGTCAATTCTAGCCTGGAGATGTTTTAGCTCTTCCTGAAACCAAAGATTATGCTCCATAAATCTCTTTAAATGTTCAAGAATTATTTTATAGAGTTTATTTTATTTTATGTTATTTTTATTTTAAATGTTCTAGTAACCTAAAGCAGAACAGCATTAAATGGACTGTAAACCCAGGGGCAATAAAAAGGCAGGAAGCAGCTCTATGGATTTTTTCTTGGATTCTTAAGCTCAGCCAAAGAAAAAAAATAACCTTGGATTCTTTATTTGGACTTTAGGGGTTGTCCCTTTTTTTCACCTATAAATTTTTTCATTGCGCTTAAATCGTCATTACATTGTCACAATACTACACTTATCAATATATACAATAATCAGCATTTCTCAGTTGTGGTTACTCTTTATTCTGATTTTATCAGTTTTATAGCAAATGTCTTCCTCAGCTGCAGCAAGCACCAGAAGTTTTTCCCATTCAGTTGTAGCAAGCATCAAGTGTATACACGTTTCGCATTAGACTACTTACACTGCTTCCTCTCTGCTGCCTGCTGGCATACATTCATCTCAGATCAATATTCTCCAAGGGTAAACTTTGATTTACTAAACACTTTTTATTTTCAGGTTTATTCTGCCAAACACACACACAGATATACATATATATATATATATATATATATATATATATATATATATATATGTGGTATCTTCACTCAGGCTCATTCACTCAGGCTCATACTTGGTCATATTATTATTTTACAGTGGACCCGAACAATCGAATGCAGGGAATTGTGTGCCTGCTCAAAGCAATAAAGACTGGAGGACGATTGGTGGCTATAGGGAAGACAATAAGGACTAGAGGGCTATTGGTGGCTATAGGGAAGGCAATAAAGACTAGAGGGCAATTGGTGGCTATAGAGAAGGCAATAAAGACTGGAGGTCGATTGGCGACTATAGGGAAGGCAATAAGGACTGGAGGGCGATTGGTGTCTATAGGGAAGGCGATAAGGACTGGAGGGTGATTGGTGGCTATAGGGAAGGCAATAAAGACTGGAGGGCAATTGGTGGCTATAGGGAAGGCAATAAGGACTGAAGGGCGATCATCAGCAGAAAATTATTCATTTGTGGCAGCGGAGCTGAAAGGGGACACTTTGGGGCCCACTAAGACTCTTCTGCCCAAGGCCCCCCACAAACCTGGAGCCGGCCCTGTATATATATATATATATATATATATATATATATATATATATATACACACACACACTCACACACCGAACAAAACTGTAACAAAACAAGTTAACCAAAACTGCAACAAAAAAGGGCAGGTTTTAGGCATACAGCGGTTTAGGGTGAAGAGCAGGATGATCATTAGCTGGCACAGGGCCCACTGTTCCCCTACGATAAAAAGGATATGTTACTCTGCAGGTTTGTTAGCCTGTTTTATTTTTTCCTTGTACCCAAATTTTGTTCAGGGCTTTGGGAATTTGACAGATTCAAAAACGTATGTGCATTCAAGTTACTGTATTTGTGTTTTGAATTACAGCACCCCAAATATACCTGTACTAAATATGGCTTAGCCAGCAACCCAGTTTAGGCTATGTGGAACCTGCATACAGTGGCGGACAGTGGAGGACAATGGCTATGTGCTGGAGCCATCCTTTGCCAGGGTTTATACTGTTATGTGCCTAAAATTTGGCGGTTGCAAGTTCTTCACCCTGTAAGGAACAACACTCAAAAGTGGAGGCTATTCTTTTGAAATCAGCAGTAGCATGGCATCCAGATACTGGATACCCTGAACCACATATTAACCTTGGAAGCCTGATGCCCCTTCCTTGATGCTCACCTACTTCTGGGATTGCTCATGCTAGGTTCCCGATTGCAAACCCAGTGACAAGTAGCAGTTGGCTTGACCTTCTTCCTGACCCTCTAATTCTGGTTGTACCGCTCGAAAGTAGGCAAAGAGTGTATGTTGTGTTTAGGGGCTGTGCATTAGGCAAAGTTCCTGTTGAGGGGAAACGTGTGTGCTTATTTGGTAGCCAGTAATGTGTTGTACCATGTTAGTCATTGAGAATAGTAGAAAAGTTAAGAAATAAGGTGATACCTTTGTAATATCATGTCTGACGAAGAGGACTAAATATATTCCAAAGCTCACCTAAAAATGCTTTTTTAAGTAATAGCCAGATGGCTAATCCTATTACACTAGTTACATCCAATACTCTATACCTAGGAATATTTTGTGACATTTTTTTTCCATCTCTCTCCCTAAGGGGCAGTGGTGGCCTGTCAAGGGGCAGTCATGGGCTAGGTTAGATTCCTGGCCATGGGACAGGACTAAAGTGAGCAAGGCACCTAACCACCAGCTGTTCCCCGAGTGGCATAAGTAGCGCAGCCCACCACTCGGGGCATGTGTACACTCACTGCATGGATGGGTTAAATGTGGAGGGTGAATTCCTATGTTTGGGCAAGCATGTAATGGCCATCAAAGTTGTTTTTCCACATACATTTTAATTTTCCCAAGCAGGAATTTCCCATTCACATAACTAATATAATTTGCCTATTTGCCACAAATAATTCACTAGATGTACAGTATGACATTGTGATTCCAATTCTTCAAACATCTTCATTAAACAACTGGTCAGCACCATTTATTTAATTCTGTATTGCTGCAATGGTGATGATGCTCAGTCAGTGGACCAGTTACTTTTTGAATATTGTTCAATATATATATTATTTGGTCACAGTATATTTACTGATAAACACTATCTCATTCAACTTATATTTAATCTAGCGTTATTAATAATTGAGGTAAGTATATATTGTGTGTCACATTTTTATGAGCATAAAATATTTAATTACCATATCTTGTGCGCTTTGGGTCAAACCGTTTTTTATTAATAAATTATCGCATGGCCAAACATCACATTAGATGGCTATATAGTTGGTGGAGGCGTAAATGAATAAGACAGAGAGAAAAAGTAATAAATGTAAATGCCATAGACAAATGATAGAATTTTTGCACTGTGCCTGGCCATCTATCTAGATGAGTGTTGCTCACACATAACACATCCATTGTTTTCACACGCTGTTAATTATTTAAAAAATAGGAAGTGCGAAAATGGTAGAATAGATGGTATGCACCCAGCCATTAAATTGAAAGATAATGAATAGAGGAAACGGCCCAGCATATCAGCTATTACTTGTTTTAGTGCTTGAAGTCTCAGCATAACAATATCTTTGAGCTGTTTGTTTTAAAGAAAACAGAATGAATAAACCGTAAAACATTGATTTCTGAATTGTACATTAAAAGTTCAAATGGTAGAGGAAGTGAGATACTTGGGGTTCCCTATAATCTTACTAACCCTTTCGCTGTCCTTGTCCTACCATGGCAAACAATACCCAATGCAAACCATATAGCTTACTGGCAGAGGTGGTAAAAACTGCCTAATTATCGGCATGCTCATTGTTTTTATTAATCTTAGTATGTGTTTGTTGGCTTAAATTAAGTAGTGCGTCTATGTCAATCTGAAGTATTTCACAGCTGATCCCTCAATTGCATTACAATTTAATCACCTGCTGGTGGCACTTATCTCAGGGTTGTGTTTACTGTTTCTTTCCTGGGTAACTGCTCCTCAGTTGAGCCTAATTAACAACCCAAATAAGCTCCATGGACTAGGGTCAAGCATCCAATATTCATATCCAATATATCCACTATATATGAGAACAGTTCCTGCTACTCAGGCCCACCGTGCACTTTCAGGCTTTGTTCTTTGTCATCCTGGTCCTCCAGTTCCTGCCAGCTCTTACTCCAGATATTCAGTTCCCCAGTTCCTGATTACACCTTGGCCCCTATATTCTTGTTCTTAGACTCAGTCACCCATTATTTTGGTTCTCTGTTTTTTGTCCCTCCCATGTTCCTGCTGCCCCGTCCTTAGTTACCTATCATTCTGATGCTCTTGTTTCCTGTCTTTTCTTGATGTCACCTGTCAGTTACTCATCACCCCAATACTCCTGTCAATTCTGGGTTCTGTCATCTCTTAGTTACACATCATCCTGATCAACTGGTTTCCTGTCCTACCCTGGTCCCTGCCCATCAAAGTATTCTTCAGCATGCAATAAACAGTAACTTAGGCCCTTATTTATCAAGGGCTAGCGCCAGGTAGTGTCTGACGAGCGCCAGGTACTGCCAGCTATCGGCGGCTACCGAATCAAGTACGCCCGGCGGCGGTCACAATGACGCATTTATCACGCTAAATGAGGCTAGCGCCGGCGACAGCGTCAGCTAGCGCGGGATTCATCATGTAGCCGACTGCAACGAACAGCGCCGCTGCTAATCCCATCACAGCGACAGGTATGACCTGGCGCTCCCTGGCGTAGTCCAATGCATTTCAATGGAGCAATCTTTAAATAATCATAATTAATTGCTATTACTGTTTTTTTTTTTTTTATGTCAAAAATTCTGTGACCACTTCTGCAATGTTAGGTTTTTTTTTTAAGTAAAAAAAAAAAAAAAATGTGCAGAATTGATATTACAGGTCTGATATTCATGTATTCATATTACAAAATGTTTAGAAAAAATTGTATAATTTTTACATATAAAAAAAAGGTTGTTTGGGGGTTAAAAACTACTTTACACACATCGCCGCCAGCGCTCTGGGGTTTAAACAAGGAATTCACAGCGCGAGAAATTTTTGATTTTTTAATGAATCTGCAGCAAGCCGTTCGCTCTGGCCATTCGCTGTCAGGCGCACCCATACTAGCGGAACCTGTGAAACAGCGACCCCTAACCCCGTATTCAACATTACCGCACACCGACTGAGTCGCTGTCAACAAGCAAACCCCGGCCATGCACAGCGAATACTAGCTGGCGCTGTGAAAATCACGCTATTGGCGCTCATCTGTCGCTACCTGGCGCTATTAATGAATTGGCCTCCCCGTCTGTGGAGTCTTAGCTATTGTGTGTTTAGTATATTATTACTGTAGTGTGGGTGTAGGATTTGGTGTTCACAATGTGTTGTTTGCTGTGATGTCTTGGAATGTCATTGTATTCCATGGTTCTCACTTGTGCAATTAACTGTTTATCCTCATATGTGCCTGTGTTCAAGTACACCTTGAGGTTTCTTGACAGCAGTTAATTGGGTCAAGTTCTGTGGACTTTGCACCGGACCTGAAGTCTTTAGTGCAGGGGTGCTCAAACTTTTGACAAGTGGGGACCACTTAAATTATTTAGAACCTGATCACGTGTTGCATCACTTGGAGTTAAGTTTTCTAGAACAACCAGCATCCCCACTGTCTCCACAAACTCCTCTTGTATGTCCTTCCATCACATCCCTACCTTTATATGTACAACCCCACACGCTAACAATGCACATGCCAACTGGCTTACCTTTCTGAATTTATATGTCAGAACCATCCCACATCTTAATCATCATCCCAATACTTAACCTATCTAAGTTCCCACCAATGCTAAGCATACAATTATGGTAGAAAAAATATATTAACCAAATTATTATTGTATATATATATATATATATATATATATATATATATATATATATATT
This sequence comes from Gastrophryne carolinensis, assembly GCA_027917425.1. NCBI lineage: Eukaryota > Metazoa > Chordata > Amphibia > Anura > Microhylidae > Gastrophryne > Gastrophryne carolinensis. The sequence goes on from CM051234.1 coordinate 224,943,336, forward strand.
ATATTATATATTATATTATTATGCCACCGATTTGCCAATGTGACCCTCTTATATAACTCTCAGTACAACCTCCAAGGTTAACTCTACTCCTATTTAACTATCTTTACATGTCAGTTCTGTTTACTTCTCCCACTTTCTCACAGCAGGTCAAGAGCCCCATCAGATGGCCTGGGGGCCACAAGTGTGCTTTAGTGTAAACCAAACAGTACACAGCAGCATAAACACCAGACAAGGCACTAAGGATCATACACAGTAAGACAGGCTGTGTTTTGTACAAACAGCTTAGGATCAATGGTCGTGGAACAACTACTTATTAGGGCAGGTCCTCACTCTGTGGTGACCTGTCCTAATTCAACAAGCGACCCTCCTCTGGAAAAAAGTAAATTGTTATTACAGTTTTTTTAATTTTTTAGGAGAGGGGGTTTGGAAATTGCTGGTCTATCAAAATTGATTCAATTTGATTGTTGGGGATTAGGCCCAATCCCCAATATTCCCTAGACCCAGCTTTCCCACCTTTGTGGTGGGAAAGCTGGGTCTAGGGAATATTGGGGATTGGGCCTAATCCCCAACAATCAAATTGAATCAATGGTCGTGGGTCGGGACAAATTCAGGAGGCTGTAAATGGGTAAATAAGGTCATTCTAAAGCAAAGTTAAATGATGTGTATGTACAAAATAAAAGTAACAGAGCTCCCTTACAAATGCTTCAGTACCTACATTATCATTTTATGATGTTCAGTTTATGGTGTTCTTGCAATCAACAGACTAACAGTCCAATCCGTAGTCTTCAGCCAATGGCTTGTGAGACTAGAAAAGAGAGGAAAGAAAAGAATGAACGTAGCAAAATACAACATCCAGGGCTTTGTTCAGTGCTCCTGGGACATCCCAACTTGAGATGCCCTGCTGTGTGAAACCCCCAAGAACACCCAAAAAACACACCTCTTCCTGGTCCAAATGTGCATGCATGAGCTCTGGTCCAATCAGAGCTGTTTGCCTTGACTATGTGATTTGGTAAATCTGGTATACTTCAATGGGAAGTGAGAACGGCCACGACCCCAGCATCATGTGCGCTCCTGCCCTAGCCTAGTAGGGCATGCTACAGCTCTTGCACCCCATTGTAAACAATCAGAGCCATTTGCCAAATTACATAGACACAGCAAACATCTCTGATTGGATGAGAGCCCGAATATGTTGGACTGGGGAAAGGTAAACTGTTGCCTGCTTTCACTTGCAGCCCAAGGATCACTCCTTTCTGTGCTCCGTTTGTGCATCATCCATAAATAGGGGTGATTGTCGTGGATGACAGATGCCCCTCCAACCCCTCCTGGCTGCTAAATTTCTCTCCCTTTTTCCCTCTTCTTGTCTTCCCCTACTCTGAGCTTTCCCCCACCCTCTCTGCATCCTGAAGGAAAGTCTTATGCTAATACAAGCAGTACGCCCAGAGAAAGGATATGCCCACCACCTGGGGAATGTACAAATCAACATAGAATATAAAATAGGTTTTCTCTGCATCACAAAATAAAAAAAAAAAAAAAACAACCAGGAGCATGAGGACACATAGGGCTATTGGTTATGGTTAACAGCAGTGCCTGGACAATAACTTTAAAGTGGCCCAAACACAGGACTTTGATCATTCAGGTTTTTGAATGTTTTCTTGAGGCATCCCAATTTGGATCGCCCTCAAAACACAACCTTTTTCGCTGGCGTTGGCTTTAGTCAAGTCAGTGCTTTGTTTACCTGCATAGGGAGCGGGGATTAGCTGCATCCCCAGTCTCCCTGTGGTTTGAGGGGGCACATGAAGTTGGATTGCAGTAATCACAGGGTATTTCCAGACAACGACAAACGCACATCCTTAAAGTGGATGGGTTCACTGCTCAATCTACATGTCTTTTCCTCTGCCCAACAAGCCAGGAGCTGCTGTGTTGGGTTGGTGGTGGCCAAGTTTTCCAAAAAAAAAAAAAATTTTTTTAACTGCCAAAGCCACACCGTGTCACTATTTGAGAGATCCCATTGGCTCTCGCAAAAGTGCCGCTGTGACGAGGGTGCACCTGGCTGGTCGGATCAATGACATGCTGTTCAGGTGCAGGCACTTCCACACCCAGCCATTCAGAAAGGCGGGAGCATGCACAGCTACAGTGAAGCAGAAGCTGCCAATGAGGCTTACATTACGTGACACACAGGGATAAGGTAAGATCACTGGTGCTCTGGGAGGGTTTCACATAGCTGGGCAACCGGTGTAGGATGCCCCAGTGGTAGGTTAGCTGCCGGGCCTGGAATCTTTTGGATTCCAGGGCCTGGCTGCATGGGTTTGATTTTTTTAGACTCACAGGGTTTTGGTTCAATTTAAGGCTATAATTGCAGTCATATGTCCATCTACTATATACGGGATTAAAATGGGTTATATACCCAACTTTTTTGTGTACACTTTGGCAGGGGGCTTTTTTCCCTTTGTCAAGTCAATTAACTTTACATTTGTTGTAGCTGATTAAAAACACCTCTATTTACATTTATTGAATTTGATTCAATATATTTTGGCAATAACATTTAACCCTTGGTATCATAAGGTATCATAAGTGATAAATTGCACAAAAAAGCACCTGGTACACATACTATGCTAATTCAAAAAAACATAGTTCTTGCTTAGGAGCATTCTAAAATTTTTTCAGATTGCAACTTAAGCATAAAAGGGCAGGCATAATTAATGCTTTAGTAAACGTTTTTTAGTATTCAAACCTGACATTTAAAAAAAGGACAGTCACTGAAAATCTGAATCTAAGTGTCATGTTGGTCTTGCTATGCAATTACATCCCTCGTCATGATGCACTCTGCACACAAGGAAACCATCCTTGACCTTTCAAAACAGGCTTTAACCTCTAAAATATTTGCTTTTTTACCTGTAGCAGCTGCTTAATAAGACACTTCGTGAACTGATAACACACATATGAGATGATTTAAACTACCGACTTAATATTATACTGTTATTGTTCAGCTTTTCTCATATATAGTAGTTCTTTTATGTACTTTCAAGTGCCACTGCCTCTGTACCATGACCTGTCCAGGTAAAATGGATGATTGTGTTGGGAGTCTATCCAGTCACATGGCTTATACATGTAACTATGGCTCCATGATTCCCCAGAACTGTCTTTATGTACCTCTATGCCTTACCCAGTGTATCTAATTTAATATATTTTTACCTTGTTTCCACATCCAGTGTACGTTTACATAAATACCAAATCAAAAACACAGTTTAAACATCAGATAAACTAAAATATTAGTAGAATAATTTTAAAACCTCTGTATTATATTATGGTGCAATAAACATTCAAATATACAAAATGCAAGGAGTTTCAAAAGTCTTTCAAACAAAAAAACAATCTTGTCTCAAAAATATTGCATCTTCTCCAATATATTATAACAGTGTTACAGCAGGTCTTGATAAAGTCCATCAACCGCAGAGAACTCTAGTTCACTTTCATTAGGGCTGATTCATAGCCTTCTCAAAACCATCTTGTTTTTGTCTCGAATTGTGTAGTTTTCACATTTTTCCCGCAGGTCTACGTGCTTAAGCATGATGCAGAGCCGCTATCGAGAGTGTTCCGTTTACTTTTCGTAGCTGCGTACGCCATTGTGAATGGCTGTGTACGGCTCTCGCAGCGTAAGCGAGAGGACAAGGTTTTCGTTTACATTGCTTTGTAATTCTCGTATACTACTTTTTAGCATTTTTCAACATACCTTCTGTGAAGGAACGATCCAGATTAAGTGCAGAAAACTCACATATACAAGTCTGGAGTTCCCCTTTATTTCCCTCCCCCCGGTTAAGGCTTTTAGTCATCAATATGCACAGGTCTAATCTCCTCAGGAAGAGGAATTAGCATTTACAGGTTAAGCAGGGCAGATCACAGACTCTCCGCTGGCAATTCTCACACCTCCAGCCTGGTGAGACTCCAGTTGGTCTGCAGCTAGTTTTCACATCAAGTTGAGTTAAAGGGTCTCACCACATAAAAGGGGTAACCCTAGGCAAGGCTTACGTCACTTATCTGGAGGGGTCTTGCTGCAGCGTGCTGGAGGTGTCCAAATCATCTGTAAGCTCTTCACTTACCTCTTGTGGGAGCTCCCCATCACCACTACTCTGCAACTGCATATTTAGGTAACTTTTCTCTGTGTACTCTATCCTGTAACCTTCTCAGAACAGCATTTGTATCATTTGTATCATTTCATATTCCATCATAGCCAAATGTTTGTTATCACTGCCTAGTGTGCTTATAGCATTAAACTTTAATTTAACTTGAGCGAACTGTTTGCCTTAAGCCAAGAATCTGGGTGTCCGCAGGCTTTGGGCCTGGCATTCCTGATAGGAGGACTCGGACAAGGGTTTCTTGGGAACGCGTCTGTGTGTCCGGAGGTCCCTGGTTGATAGTGGGATCACGTGACCCGCGGTTCCTGACAAATTGGTGGCAGCGTGTTGGGATAAGGCAAATAGTGTGAGTGAGTGTGGGCCCAATACTCTAATACACTAAAAATTACCAGCAGTGGCTTTTCTGTTGCTGGGATCTTAAGATCGGCTCAACACTAGGCATATTCTGAGAGTGGTTACAGTAGGTTGTGTGATTACAACAAGGTGCAATATCTGTCAGTGACCAGCAGCTGCAGGCATGGCAAGTGGCACCAGGGCCAGAAGCAGGAATGTGGCTGCCGATGTTGCACTGGGTGTGGTGCGGCCCAGCCAGGGCTCTCCCAGAAGCCAGTCACCAGCCCTCAGCATCCCAGAGGACCGTGCCCCACCTGCCGGTCCCCCCAGCCAAGCAGGCTCAGACACTCTCCTGCACGCTGCTCTGGCAAGTCTCCGGGCTGGAGACCGCGCCACCTATGAGGTCCTCATTGAGGCTGCCGCGTGCCAAGCAGAACGCAAGGAACACCGTGAACGCGAGCAGATTGAGGCTGCCGAGCGCCAAGTGGAACGTGAGGAACGCCGTGAACGCGAGCAGATCGAGGCTGCCGGGAGCAAGCTGAACATGAACACCAGCTCCAAGGACTGCAGCTAAAGCTTCACCACCCTCAACTCAGCACAGCTGGTAGGGGGCCCCCTGAGAACCAGGCCCCAAAGTTGTGTGCGGAGGATTTCCCCGTCTTGGACAAAGGTACAGATCTGGACACCTTTCTGCTGGCTTTTGAAACTGTTTGTCATCAATACCATGTACCGGAGGATCAGTGGGTCAGGTACCCCTCGACTTAGGGGTAAAGCCCTGGAAATCTTTGGGTACCTACCCAGCGAGACCATCCTGAGCTACGAGGGGGTCAAGCAAGCTCTGATCCATCAATATAATCTTACCCCGGAATTTTATCACAAGAAACTGCAGAGTTTGCGATGAGGCCCCACCGACAGCTGGGCTGACCACATGAGGGCGCTACAGAGAGCAGTCGAGCAGTGGACTACCGGCTTAGAAATCACCACCATCCAGCAACTGAAGGAGCTGATCCACTCATCAGCGCTCATCCACTGGGTTGTGTATGGGTCAGGGGGCAGGGAGGTATCTGGACAATGTACAGCCCGTCACCGTAGGCCAGGCTGTGGCCATGGGCCTTAGGGACACTGGTGCTGAGATGACCCTGGTGCGACCAGAGTTAGTGTCCCCACAGGATTTGGTGCCCGGGAAGACCCTCGTGGTCTCTGGGATTGGAGGAACTGAACCGGCACTGCCCGTTGCCAAGGTTTATTTGGACTGGGGGGCTGGACAGGGAGTGCGGGAGGTGGGGGTATCGTTGAATATCCCTGCCAGTGTTTTGCTAGGGACAGACTTTGGGCCGGCTAGTGTCTCACTATGTGGCCACTGAACCCCCAGGGTCTGGTCCCCTAGACGGTAATGTAATGTATAAGCCGATGTGTACAATCAATAAGAGTAATGTTTGTAACCTGCCTGCTACAGGGAATGTGGGGGTGGGTGAAGTTGGGTGCCCCTCTTCCCTTGGAGAAGAGGAGGGCGACCCAGTTGGCTGTAATCTCTTGTCCCCAGAGCTCATCCCCAACGCGATGAGCCAAGGACAAGCAAAGGCTGTGGTAGGACCTGCAACTGAGGACGTGGGGCCCCTAGGTGAGTCCGCATCGCAGGATTGCTGCACTGCCGGGGTATTAAGGGCCCAGGCCAGCCAGTCTGGTCTGGTGACCTGGTTCGAAGCAGAAGGGGAGCTAGCACTACCAGCGGCCACAGCCCGCAGTGGGGGTGACTCAGGCCCAGGGGCACCCCAGGGATCTGACGATGTGCTCCCTTCCAACCAAGTGGCTGCCAGGACTGATGGAGGTCAGGTGACAGATCCGGAGGAATGATCTGAGGACATGGCCATCTTTTCGATATTGGCCATGTCCAGCCAGGGGTTGCAGGCAGCTTTGGAAGCCGATGAAAGCCTGAATGCTCTTAAGGAGCAGGCAGCACTGCCTCCCTGGCAGGACAATTGGGGGTCACAAAATCAAAAGCCAGACTAGCCCAGCACTTCCACTGGCCAAAAATGGGGGTCGATGTGTCTGCATACTGCCATTCGTGTGAGGTCTGTCAGAAGGTGGGGAAGGCAGGGCCTCACCCCAAAGCCCCGCTGGTACCTCTACCAATCATAGAGGAGCCTTCAGGAGGGTGGCTGTGGATTTGATCCAACCACTGTCCATTCCCAGCAGCTCCAGGAAATGCTTCATACTAAAGGTAGTAGATTATGCCACACAGTATCCAGAGGCAGTGGCCTTATCATCTATTCGGGCCGAGAAGGTGGCCACAGCCTTGATGGAGATATTTTCCCGGGTAGGCTTTCCCCAGGAAATGCTCACGTATCGGGGGACCCAGTTCATGTCGCAGCTGATGGAGTCTCTCTGTAAGCAGATCCAGATGCAACATCTGGTGACCAACCCATACCACCCACAGACGAATGGCCTCTGTGAACGGTTCAATGGCACCCTGAAGCAGCTGCTTAAGATGTTGGTTGATGCCCATGGGCGTGACCGGGAGGGGTATCTTGCTCATCTGCTGTTTGCCTACAGGGAGGTTCCACAGGCATCTCCCCCTTCGAGCTCCTGTATGGACGACGTGTGCGGGGACCCCTGGGCCTGGTGAGGGAGGCTTGGGAAGGGAATCTGGCCCCCTCCAAAGTGTCAGTCGTCGAGTATGTGATGCGCTTCCGGGACAAGATGCAGGCCTTGGCGCATCTGGTGCACGACAATATGATGCAGGCCCAGGCCGAGCAGAAGAGGTGGTACGACCAGAACACCTGTGATCGGACCTACCAGGTGGGCCAAAAGGTGTGGGTGCTGGTCCCAGTACCCCAGGATAAGCTTCAGGCTGCCTGGGAAGGCTCCTATTTTGTGCACCAGCTGCTCAATGCCGTAACGTATCTAGTCACCCTAGACCCTGCCCGTGGACGGTGGAAGGCCTTTCAACATGAACATGATGAAGGCCCATCATGAGCGAGTAGCATGTGCTCTCCCGATCTGCAACCTGCCAGAGGAGGGGGAAGCTGAAACCCTCCTGGATATGCTGGCCCAGGTTAGGGAGGGGGGACCCTCGAGGATGCCCCGATTGGTCATCAACTCACAGTAGACCAACAGTCCCAGCTCTGGGCCACCCTGCACTCCTTCTGGGACTTGTTCAACAGCAAGCCTGGACGAACGAAGTTAGCCGTCCACCATGTGGACACCGGGACTCACCCTCCGATCCGACAGGTGACCTACCGTGTCTCCCTGGAGATCCAGCAGCAAATGCGTCAAGAGATTGACGAGATGTTGCAGCTAGGGGTCATCCAAGCATCCAGCAGTGCTTGGGTCGCCCCAGTGGTCCTTGTCCCCAAGAAGGACTGGACCCTCAGATTCTGCGTGGACTACAGGGGGCTCAATGCTGTCATGGTTGCCGATGCATACCCCATGCCACGCATCGGTGACCTGCTTGACCAGCTGGCTGGGGCTAGGTACCTGACTATCATGGACCTGAGCCAGGGATACTGGCAGATTCCTCTGACCCCTGAGGCCAGGGAACGGTCGGCCTTTGTTACCCCATTTGGATTATACGAATCCACCGTCATGCCGTTTGGCATGAAAAATGGCCCTGCCACTTTCCAGCGGATGGTCAACACTCCGCTCAAGGGACTAGAGGGGTACGCGGCTGCATACCTGGATGACATTGCCGTCTTCAGTCCCACATGGGAAGAACACCTAGAGCACCTATCGCAGGTGCTCGGGTGGGTCCGGCAAGCAGGTTTGACTATCAAGCCAGAAAAGTGCCAGTTGGGCATGGGCGAGGTCCAGTACCTAGGGCATAGGGTAGGAGGGGGGACCCTGAAACCTGAGCCGGGGAAGGTGGTGGCAATCGCCTCCTGGCTAACCCCTAGGATCAAGACCCAGGTGCAGTCCCCCACTATAGTACCCTGACCAAGCCCTTGACGGACCTCACCAGGAACAAGCTGCCCTCCGCAGTCAATTGGACCCGTGACTGCGAGATAGCCTTCCAAGCACTGAAAGATGCCCTCTGCAGCTCTCCAGTACTCCAAGCGGCCGACTTTGCACGGCCGTTTATAGTACAAACTGATGCCAGTGACTTTGGCCTTGGCGCCGTGCTAAGCCAGGTCGACCCGACGGGACAGGAACACCCCATCTTGTACTTGAGCCGCAAGCTCCTACCCAGGGAAGTGGCGTATTCAGTCATGGAGAAGGAGTGTCTGGCAATTGTTTCATCACTGCAGCGGCGGCAGCCATACAGCCATACTTGTATGGCACCTCCAACAATATCAGTTTGACATCCGCCATAGAAAGGGCCATGGAAATGCAGATGGGCTGTCCCGGCAGGGGGAGGTGGCCAGTGGGTGCATGGGTCAGTCCCGACAAGTTCTGGCCCCTAGCACCCTCTAAAGGAGGGAGGCGTAAAAGAAACGATCCAGCTTAAGTGCAGAAAATTAACAAATACAAGTCTGGAGTTCCCCTTTGTTTCCCTCCCCATGGTTAAGGCTTTTAGTCATCAATATGCACAGTTCTAATCTCCTCAGGAAGAGGAATTAGCATTTACAGGTTAAGCAGGGCAGATCACAGACTCCCCGCTGGCAATTCTCACACCTCCAGCCTGGTGAGACTCCAGTGGGTCTGCAGCTAGCTGAACCCCTGGCTGTGAATTTGTCACATCAAAGATGGGAGCCGCAGACAGGCGGCACCAACACAAATCGGACCATAGCGGTGCCACCATGTGTGCCAGCACCAAGCCAGGTACAGAGTCAGAACCGGCTAACCGCACACAGAGGTAGGTTACTCCGGGCTCGGCAATAATTGAAAACCAGGAAAACAGAGATCTAAGGTTCTGACCCACTTAGGGACCCCATTTCTGGACTCATCGGATGCTCAGCATCCAGCCCAATCGTTTGGTGCCGTACCCAAAGCCATACGACCCCCCTGCCCAAAGTTATAACCCCTAAAGGGTTTTAGGGGCTAAAGCACGCTCCAGGGCAGTGGAAGGTGACAATCAGTCCCACAAAAGGGAGGGGAGTAAAAGGGTTTCACCACATAAAAGGGGTAACCCTGGGCCAGGCTTGCGTCACATAGAAACATAGAAACATAGAAGGTTGACGGCAGAAGGAGACCATACGGTCCATCTAGTCTGCCCTTATGTGTATACTGTATGTACTCTTTATCTTAGGATAGATGTGTGCTTATCCCAGGCATGTTTAAATTCAGTGACTTCAGTTGATTTTTCAACTACCTCTGCTGGAAGTTTGTTCCAAGCATCTACTACTCTTTCTGTAAAATAATATTTTCTAACATTGCTCCTGATCTTCCCCCCGACTAGCTTCAGGTTGTGCCCCCTTGTTCTATCATTAAGCTTCTTCTTAAAAACACTTCCCTCCTGAACCTTATTCAATCCTTTCACATATTTAAAGGTCTCTGTCATGTCCCCCCTCTCCCTTCTTTCCTCCAGACTGTACAAATTAAGTTCTTTAAGTCTCTCCTAATAAGTTTTAAGTTTAAGTCCTTCCACCATTTTCGTTGCCCGCCTTTGGACACGTTCTATTTGAATAATGTCTTTTTGCAGGTAAGGTCTCCAGAACTGCACACAGTATTCTAGCTGTGGCCTCACCAGGGCTCTATACAGCGGCATCACAACCTCCCTCTTCCTACTGGTGATGCCTCGAGCTATGCAGCCGAGCATCCTACTTGCTTTTCCCACTGCCTGGCTGCACTGTCCACTCATCTTGCAGCTATCAGTAATCAGTACCCCTAAATCTCTCTCCTTCGAGGTCCTGGCTAACACAGTGCTGCCCATACGGTACTCAGAGCAGGGATTCCTTCTACCCAAGTGCAGGATTTTACATTTAGAGACATTAAACTCTAGTTTCCACAGTTTTGACCATCTATCCAGTAAAGCTAAATCATTTTCCATGTTGCAGACACCTCCAGGAATATCCACCCTATTACTAACCTTTGTATCATCAGCAAACAGACAAACTTTTCCTACCAAGTCTTCTCCTATGTCACTTACAAATATATTAAAAAGAATGGGGCCCAGGACAGAGCCTTGCGGCACACCACTTGTAACTCGCCTTTGTTCAGATTGCACACCATTTACAACAACGCTCTGATACCGATCCCTCAGCCAACTGGAAATCCACTGAACTATCCAGGGATTGAGTCCTACCTTCAATAACTTATCTATGAGCTCCTTATGTGGTACAGTGTCAAAGGCTTTGCTAAAATCCAGATAGACGATATCCACAGCACCACCTTCATCTAACACTTTAGTGACATTGTCAAAGAAATCAATAAGATTGGTCTGACATGATCTGCCCTCAGTAAAGCCGTGCTGTTTTGGGTCCAATAGGTCATTCATTTTTAGATGTGAAATTATCTGTTTTTTTAAGAGTGTTTCCATTAATTTGACCACTATATATGTTAAACTAACTGGCCTGTAATTACTGGGTTCTTCTCTACTCCCCTTTTTATGGATTGGTACAACATTGGCCATTCTCCAATCATCTGGAACCTCACCAGTTGAAAGGGAGTGGTTAAGTAAATCAGTCAGAGGGGCTGCAATCACAAACCTAAGTTCCCTTAGAATTCTGGGGTGGATTCCATCTGGACCCATCGCCTTACTTACCTTTAGATGTGCCAGCTCGGATAGGACATCAGCCTCCAGAAACTCCGGAGCTGTGCCCTCCCAGCTGGATGCTGTGCTATGGCAATGCCTGCTACTATCTGAAAATACCGAACAAAAGTAGCTATTCAGATGGTCAGCCACAGCCTTATCTCCGTCAATATATTTATTTTCCCTATTTCTAATTTTTGAGACTGCATTGTTTTTCTTCTTTCTGTCACCAATATATCGGAAAAAGGTTTTATCTCCCCTCTTCATAGATTTGGCCATTTCTTCCTCCTTTTTCCCTTTAGCAGTCCTTATAATCAGTCACTTATCTGGAGGGGTCTCGCTGCAGCGTGCTGAAGGTGTCCAAATCATCTGTAAGCTCTTCCCCTCTTGTGGGAGCTCCCCATCACCACTACTCACTCACTCTACTCTACCTCACTCTATCCTGTAACCTTCTCAGAACAGCATTTGTATCATTTGTATCATTTCATATTCCATCATAGCCAAATGTTTGTTATCACTGCCTAGTGTGCTTATAGCATTAAACTTTAATTTTACTTTAGCGAACTGTTTGCCTTAAGCCAAGAATCTGGGTGTCCGCAGGCTTTGGGTCTGGCATTCCCGATAGGAGGAGGAGGACTCGGACAAGGGTTTCTTGAGAACGCGGTCTGTGTGTCCGAAGTTCCCTGGTTGATAGTGGGATCACGTGACCAGTGGTTCCCTTACACCTTCCAACGTAGCATTTCAGTGTCCCGCGATATTCAGCTTGCATGTTTCTCAAAATATACGTAGTGACGTAATTTTGATGTAGAAGCTGCTATTTCTGCAGGCATGCACGCATGCGCGCAGCTTATTAACTGATTCATGTCCCCGGTTTCAACTGTTCCCTCACTCACTTCTGCTCCCATGCTTACCTTATCTCCCTTGTGAGTGTTTCTTTTTCTCTATCCCAATATCCCAATATTTTCATGCTTACCTTAATTTCCTTTATTCTTTGGATATGTTGCAATTCTTTGTGTTTTTTTTTCGGATTTATGTGCATAAGTGGATTTGTAAACTCATTAAATTTATATTAATTATCAATAAATGATAGACATCATAAACATTTTAAGTTGTAAAAAATGTATTAAAAGTAGTTTTTTTTTTTACTTGTATATATTTTTTTTATGGTAATAATTGTTATTATATTTTTCTTTCAAAAATATAAAAATATTTTAAAGTTTTTTACAAAACTATTTACAAAAAAGTAGCAGGCTCCCAGAATTCTATTCCTTGGTGGTCCCCATTGAAGCTGCAAGCTCTTCAATTTCGCCCACCAGCCTATGAGCAGCAGCTGACAGTTGCTGCAGGCGCTCATATTCCTCCACGTAATCCGCCTCCATCACATTGCAACTCACACAACGACAGCAAACTTTCACCAGGAAATACACCCCGTAAGTTTAGCGGAAACACCCTTGTTTTATTGACCGTGTTTGAATCAACAATCAAGGCTCTGAATCATGCGTAAGTCCATTCCAATAACGTAACATTCAAGAGAAAGCGAACTATTTACGCGAAAAATACGATCATTGAATATGCTTATTCGAGTTAACGTAAACACACATACGCATGAAAAAAGACACGAAAATCCCATTAATGGCTGCAAAAACTCACAAAAAATACACAAACACATGTGAAAGTGAAGGAAAAGGAGGCTGTGAATCAAGGCCATTGTCTACCTTGGGGCTGATTCAACAACCGCATGTTGATTTTCACCTGGTGAAATCAGCCCCAAGGTAGACAATGAAAGTGAATGGCAGTTTTCTCTCCTAAAAAGAGTGCGTCTTCTCACCTAGCTCTGAATTAGCACCTATGTCTCGTTGAAAATATATGCTTTACATTCAAGGATTACACGTGTGTGCCATCTGTTTTTGATAAAATGTGATTTTAACTGGATCACACTATTGGCCTGATGCAGAGCCTCCTCGTTCAGCTATTCCGTGCGTTTTCCCGTTGTTTTTGGGCTGTGATCGGGTCAGGAAAGGGTGCTATGTTGCTTTTTGTGTGCGTGTATGCGCTCAGGTGTTTGTTCAGGCGCCTTTCCGATTGACGGCTCGCAAGAGGCTGAACTCGGATGGGCCGTTGATTGTTCAGTTTTTTACTTGATTCAGAGCCTTGATTTCCGATTGAAACAAGCCCAATTTAATGAGGGTGTCGACGCTTCACTTACGGGCAGTCTTAGCAGCTGTATTTGATCTTTGTGACTTGGAAATGCATTCTGCTGTGCGTGAGCATCAAAGGCGTCAGCTACGCGGCCTGGCTCTTTTGAGCATGGCAGGTCCAAAAAAAATTAAGGAAAAAACTTAGCAAAAAATTAACCCTAAAAATTGACCAAAAAAAACCCCCTAGATAAGCACAACATACTTACAAGGCAAAACTGATGATGTTTTTCATTCACAGATCAAATAAAAGGGCAACAATGAGCACCAAGAAGAGCCTCCTGCCTGTGCTATTTTTTAAAATGTTTAAAAAAAAAAAAAAAAAAAAAAAGAATTTACAATTTTTTTAAAAATTCTTTGACAATTTCTTAAAAAAAATTTAAGTAAAAAAAACAAACAAAAAATTGTGGTGTGTTCTCTTTTCTGCCACTGTACGTTCTCACAACATAACCATCCAGTTACATGTCCCAAAAGGTAAGTATATGGGACAAGGAATAGGAGGAAGAAGAAGGATAAGAAGAAGGAGAAGAGATTAAAGTAAGCATTAAACACAGGGAGGAGGAAGAAGAAGAAGAAGGATATTAGTTTAAGGTAAGTTTTGGTGTTGGTAAAAGTGTCGGTTTGATGTATGAGGAAAGCTTGAGGGAGGACTAGGGATGTGCGCTTGCGTGGACCCAGATTGTCAACAGGAAATCCATGGAAATGTAAGTATACACGGAAAAACAATCGGAATCGGGGTGAAAATGGAAACAGATGGCAAGAAGCTACGTTTGGAAACGCATTAAAATGGACCCAAAAACGGATCGTCCGTGTGAACGGCAACGGAACCCACGACCACACGGAAAGCACCCGAGAGGGGATAAAACACTTTCCGAATGAAGAAACATAAACGGATCAGCAACGGAGCTCTCCCGACGGTGGCTCTGAATCACATTTGAACCCTGAGACAAACGGAATGAAAACGGGACTTCAGAGAAACGGAACAAAATAAGGTCAGTTCTGGGGAGGCTCTGCATCAGGCCATATATGCTGATTTTGATCATTTTTCACATGGTTTGGGTGGTGAGAAAAGAAAAAGTAACTGAAATCAGATCCCATTATAATCTTTGAAATATAAGCTGAATTTGGGACCTGCAGAGGGCGCTGCATGGAATCAAATGCTTATAAGTAGTGACAATCCATCAGAAGCCCTCTGAGCGCCACCCTAGTATCAGGTATTTTGCACTTCTGAATGTTGGATACTATAGCCCCAGCCACCACCACATGTAAAACGGTATAGAGAACTTGTTACCAGTTCACAAAAATAAAATAACAATGAAGGTTTGAGCTCCTTTAGCATCTGTAGTGAAGGGGCACACAGATTCCCCCCTCCTCCTTCCTTGGCATCCCGCCAAGATAATATCTGGGCTGCCAGGGCAGGGAGGGTTTTATACCACAGAGGAGGAATCTCTGTGAAATCACCCATGTGACATCACTGGAGGGGAGGGGCTTGAAGAGAGATTCCCTAGTAAACCAAACTCTATGTCTTTCCCCTCCAGTGTCTTCATTAGTCACATGGGGATTCCACAGTGGCTCCTCCTCTGTGGTTTAAAACACTCCCTGCCCCAGCGGTTAGGTATTAGCATGGTGAGACAAAAGTAAATAGTGTTTAGAGAAAGTTCAAGAACTGTCTAGGAGGAGATTCACAAAACATGACCTGTTGGTGTCTCGAGGAGAGGGTTGGGTAACACTGTGCCTGAGTAACAAGAGGGGTTAGTTATACACCCTGCATTGAAAAATCCAGTCACAAATCCTTGTTTTTTTTCTCTTTCACTGGAAGGAAGGATCAGGGGTGACAGGCTTCGAACCTATCTTTCAGCTTTTACAGGGGAAACCTGTTCAGATATTAGAGTGGTTTGTGCTACTATTCTCTGCAGTCTGGCCCATCAGACCATCATAGCTGCTCAATTTGCCCATGCACAAGTGAATTAGGATGCTGAAAAAACGGTCAACCCTGGATTAAATTCCTAGTTGTAAAAGTAAATGAAATTTTTTACACGTGTGTAAACTTCAAGTAACTCGACCTCTCACTATCTAGCACATACATATGCCACACGTGGCCCTCAGATGTGGCCCTTGACCTTCTGTGAGGAAAGTGGAATGTGTAAAGGTAGGTAAACGGGTACAGAAAAAGGTGCGACGCACGAGCTGGCTTGGGGGAACACGGTGACATTGATTTTACAACACCACCCTTGGATGAAATCTTTGGCAAAATAATATGGTGAAATATTTATCTATAATAATTGTATGTTTGTAGAAAATCTTCATTATGCTATTCCAAATGAAAAAAATCTGAACCTATTCATTGTGGCCCTTGACCAGGTTCCAAATCATATAAGTGGCCTACGCTCATCAAAAAGTTGAGCACCCCTGACCTAACTTATTTATATGGAATTTTAACAATAGAACATTTTGAGATAGAGATCCTTATTTTTAAAGGATAGTTAGTTTTAGAGGAGTCTACCAACAACAAAAGCTCGGAGGCGAGAGTAAAAACATTGGGTATTGAGAGACTGCGGTCAGGGAACTCCTAAATGTCAATTGGGTTTCTTTCAGAATAACCAACTCCAACTCCAGTATAACCAAATCATCCAAATGGCCCAGCTCATTTACGATAGTGACGGCCTCCTTGTTTGTCCATCAAAAACAACGGACCTGTAAAAGTGTCAGAGCTTTTTAAAAGAAATTTACAGAATGACAGGTCAGGTCAGGTGCCATGGATTTACAGGTGTATTTGGCCAGCAGGAAAAGTAGCTACTACATTATTTACCGTACTTTCCATTTTCTAACATAAAATATACAAAAGCAGAACTATTGCAGTTACATATTTAGACACTGACTCTAACAAAAACAGATTGTGCATGTTGTTATTATTGTTGTTGTCTTTATATTGACAATGGTTCAGCATATGGTTCAGTGCGTAACTGCCGCACTTGTAATATGTGCTGAGAATGTTTTTTAGTTGAATGTGCATTTGTTTAATGTGCATTTAAGCAAAACATATGTTACTTAATTGTACTTCAAACAGTTTATGCTAAATAAAAATTACAATAACATGTTAATTAAAAATTCACATTGGCTTAGAAAATAATAGAGAACAGATGTTTTGATTTCCAATGACAGTTTAACATTGCTTTTACATTACAGAGAAGCATTGGGTATGATAGTGAATTACCATACAAAGAACTTGAAGGTCTTGTACGAGTTTTGGTAACATTTGATCCTTTTGCAGATTTCCATACTTCTGGTACATTGTTGAGAGTTACTACACCACTGCACAAGTGTTGTATGTAGACACACCTTAAAGTGGACCAACACCCAGGATTTTGACTATCCTGGGTGTTGGTCCACTTAGGTGGGGCACCCCGATCGGGGGTGTCCCGCTGTCTGAAACCCCCCCGATCGCCGCAAAAACTCACCTCTCCCCGCTCCCACGTGACCTCGTCCAGCCAATGACAGCGCTCAGAGCAGCTCTGGTATGCGCGTCCAAAGCCGCTTGGACGCGTATACCAGAGCGCTGTCATTGGCTGCGTCTCTCGCTTCCCTCTAACAGGGAGCGCTCCTGCGCCGGCCATTCACAAAACGGCCGGCGCGGGAGCGCGCCCTGCTAGAGGGAAGCGAGAGACGCGGCTGCGTCTCGCGCATGCACCGTTGGATCGCCGGTAAGGTGAGGATTGTGGGCCTCCTGGGGGGTTCCTCCCCGCGGGACATCCCGATTTCGGATGCCCCGCGGGGAGGGATCTGATCGGTCCGGGAATCTTATAGATTCCCGGGCCGATCCCCCCTGGGTGTTGGTCCACTTTAAGATGTGCTCAAGATGCCACATTGAATAGCTGCATCGGTGGAAAGCTCTTCCACAGCGTTGCCTTTTCCTTCTTTTTCTCCAATCCCCTATTTGTTTGCTCAAAATGTAACAGTATGGGGTAGCTACAGAGGAACAGTTGGAGTGCTGGGAGTGGTGTCCCTCGGCTGCGAGCATGTGGCAGCTGGCTGTGTCACTGGGCCTGCTGTCTGTGGATAGCTGTAGAGAAGAACAGACCAGCAGATCTGGGCAGTACATGCCGGAAGCAGGGGAAAGTCATCCCTGGGCCGGGATGATGAGAGTAGAGCAGCAGATCAATGTAGTAGGTGTACTGCATAAAGCAGGAGACAGTGTCCTTGAGTCTGATCAAAGCAAGTTGTCTATGGGTGGCATCTAGGACAGATTAGGTAACAGTCAGAGATCTTATGCACTAGGAGCCAAATTAGTGACAGGGAGTGTGGTAAGCCATTGGACCTTGGTAAGCAGCCCTGGATACATCTAGAATAGTGTGCATGCTGAGGACTGAACTAGTCGGGATGAGGATGTGCATGTCTGGGCTTTCCCACAGCCATCCCCTCCAAATCCAATTGACTGCACTGGCTCAGCATTTTCCTGTTGAGCTCAACGTGAGAGTTTGACTATTAAATTGGGGTCCCCGCTCTGTGAAGCCCTCGCCCAGAACACTTCTTCCCGGTCCAGCTGTGCCTGCGTGGGCTCTCATCCAATCAGATCCGTTTGCCGTGACTGTCATTTGGCAAATGGCTTTGATAGACTTCATTGGTGAGCACAAGCGGCCGCATCCTTAGCCTAGCCTATCTGAATGGCTGGGGTTCAAAATGCAAGCACAGCCGTGCTGTGGCACGAGAGCTCATGCATGGGCCATTGGACTGGGGGAAGGTAAGCTGATCCTGGAAATCTGGGGTGTTTCTGAGGAAGGCCAGCAGCTGGCCCTGAAATCTTTTTAACCACAGGGCCAGTCGCTTTGGTTTTTGGTTTGCTATAAATGTAACCTACCCTCTATTTGGTTGGTTAATTTCATCTACCAAATGACCATTTTTACACATACACAGGAATAGGGACCATATTTATGAAGTGCAAAGTTTAGCATCTTTCTGGTGCCCATAGCTTCAGTTTGAAACACCGGCATTCCTGTCTTATTTGGCACTGCGCTGTGGACTACTTTGGAGCTAGCAGCAGGATACTATTTGGCTTTGATTTTGTTACACTAGGTATTGGCCAGCCTAAGTCAGCTCCTGTTGGACTCGGTTGCCCATTATCCCAGTGCCAGTGAGCTTTACAGTGTGTTTAGGCTGTGTTTTAGTTGTTTTCCAAGTTACACATTGTACACATTGTAAAGCAAAGGAATCCATTAAAATCCATTTTAAAAACCCCCTAAAATACATTTTGGCCCATCTAGGTGCTGCGTTTGCATTACTGACAAGTCCCAATGCAAGTTCTGTACAAATAAATGTGTGCAATATTATTAAAAACATAAAACACTATAATCCAGTTCTGCCCATTGTGCTCTATGGGATCTTGAGCTACAGTGCCAGGTTACAACTGGTGCTGCTTCAACCAGAGAGCCCAGCACTGCAACCTTTTCGCCTCTAGTGTTAAATAAGATGCTAGCCGATGGGCATCTGCAGTTCCGTTTTTTATTTTTTAAATTGCGCGCTGAGCGCCTCTGAGGCCAAAAAAGTGGTACTGTGTCGTGCTAATGCTTCTTAAATAAGGCTCTAAGACTCCTCCAAATGGCTCCTGGGATATGATAGTTCTTTAATCTACTCTCACCCTTGCCTAGTCCCTGTCCATCCATTCATTTTATGCTCAGCAAACAATGAGGATTTTGATTTTAATTAAAGTGGCACTAAATCAGTTTGAGTGGAAGTCCAGTTACAGGCCCCCACCCGGTGCTAGTCTGAGGCCGGCCGAGCGGGTGACAATGAGAAAAACCATCACTTCGCTTGGGATCCAGCACTGTTCTCCCAGTGCTTCCGGTCCTGGGCACTGCATCTTAAAGGGAAAGCACAGAGCGGCTCCCCCCACTCTTTGCATGGCCCCATCCACCCATTTACTTGAATGGGCCCAAAGCAGTGCGCATAGAGTGGGGGATTCTATGAGGCAGCCACCAGTGCCCGTAGGAACAGTGCAGGGTCCAAATGAGGTAAAGGTATTTTTTGTCACCCCCATCCAGCCTCAGCGGATGTTGAAAATGGTGGCAGCGGGTGGTGACTGGAAACTGGACCAAACGGAAAGTATATACATAGTGAAAATCATCACAAAGGATAATACAATCTCTAGTAATATTTTTGCAGTAGGTGTAGTCATGTAAATAAATCTATTTTCACCTTTTGGCTATGCCCAAATTTCCTAGAAGGCCACCAGCAAGTGCAGTCCTAGTCACTTATAGACATGAGTTTCAGATGCTTGGTCCCGCACAAGGTTGGAGTTAAAAAGCTGTATGGGGAAAGAGGTCTGGGAAAGCTATAAGTCATAAACCAGGTTTTTAAGAAACTCATGTTAAGAGGAATAAAGGAATTAAATAGTCCAACATTCCCTTTATTGAAAGGTGCAAGTGTGTTTTCTTTTTTAAACAGGAAGTATTTGAATAGTGCATATCACAAAGGATTACAGAATTTGTCCCAAGATCCTTTGCAGTAGGCATAGGCATGCAAATAAATCTCTTTTCATTTCTTCTCATAAATTGCCCAGTCTGGTTGTTTCTAGAAACATTTGGTTGGAGATCCCAGAACCATTGTTCTCCAGTCACTGTGGTAGAAGTGGGGTTGCATGCAACAGTTTGCTTGCATATGGTGGATGGACACCAAAGTAATCCCCAAGGACCAGATCTCCAAAATGGTTGCGGACAAAACTAGAGTTAGAGCTGTGGTGGAGCAAGGTAATGTTTCCTTTATTTTTGTCTGTAATGTCCCTTTAACATAGCTAACCATTCAGGAAACTAATATCTTAGAAAGCCATGACCATGTGGGGCTCAGCTTGATTGAAAAGCATTTCAGCCAAAGAAAAAACAGATGACACTCAAATAATTGCTCATCGCCAAGTTACAGTCACTGGGGATGTTTATCAAGGCAGAGAAGATTGTCTATCTTTTTATTGGTATGATAGAGGCTTATTTTGTTTACTTTGTAATTCTCATATAGTTACTATATTGCACACAATACCTAAAAGTGGTTTTCTATTTCCATACACTTACCCGACAAGTCACAGTTTCATTTTTTATACCCTTGTGTGACACGTCAGACATTTCCTCTAGTTATATTTGCGCTTTTATACTCAGATGTCACAGTGATATTATGTTCCTCCTGGTGTTTTCATGTTCATTATATTACAGTTCAGCGAGCGGTGACCTCTGCATAATAGGAGTTTGCAGGAAATGGCCCCTCTGCGTTCTGTTAATGTGATACCTGCAGGGACACAACACGGGCACACACATTCCGCACTGGCTTTAGATGCATATTCTCATTCCAAAGAAAATTTTTGCACTTTTCAATTTTTATTGCTGGGAACACTAACGATTATTTGCTATATGCTTGAATGATTTGATACAGGAAATTCAGAGGTGTACTCATGGCGCCTACTAGATATGATAGCGCATCAAGAATTCATCTAGTCTGGGCAATTTGCATTTCCAGTCTGCAGTCTCTATTGTTGCTCTTGTAGTTTTCTATTCTGTTGTTGCTGTTTGTACAGCTGTGAAAGCTGAGCGGGCGCCTCCTAAAAAGTGCCATGAAATACCATACCCTTTAATGAAAGACACTTGGATAATAGTATTACAGGGCTGAAAGGAAACTAAATGCAAAACTGGGAATTTTCTTTGCCAAATTGTCTGCCTCTGAAATGATATGAAATGATATTATCTTCAGACAATGGCAAACTAACACATTGGTGAATGCTTAGGTCATTTATGAGAGATTGGTGTTCCTGCAAGAAGTGAATTTAATGCCAGCTCTTAGACACTCATATCTAACATTCTAAAAAAAAAAAATAATTAAAAGGCCACGCCAGCCCTATTTGAATAATTTAAAAATACCCCCCCCCCGCCTTGCCACTCTCTATTAGCGCTGAAGCAGCGCTAATAAGAAAAATATGAAAAGCCACTTACCTGCAGCGGCGAAATTAGGTGGTGCCGCAGATTCCATCCGCCATGTTTCTGAAGACCAGACTGGCTGATGGACGTGGGCGCCCCTGGCATCGCGCTCACTTCTGTCTGCCCATTCAAGTACCTACGATGCCGAGAACAGGTGTGCGACTCATATGTGGCAAGTAATGGCTTGCACATTGCTGTGCACCTGTCCACCCGGGAAACCCAACAAGTCACCAGCAGTTACTAGGGGCTGCAATCTAGTGGCCAGAAGGAGGGATTGTGGAGATAGGTGAATACCAATAGCAGGATTGAGCTTTCAGTGCAGGTAGGGGTGTAGAGCATCCCACCCAATGCTTAGTTCAGGGACCCATTAGCCCTATCACTTAAAAGGTTCATTGATTGAGAGTAGGACATTTTACAGATTGGCCATGTTGAGTGTTGCCAGTCTATATATGTGTTGGAGCCAATGGGAAAACTTATAGGAGTTGATAACAGAAGAAATATCTTCTGTTGTCAGCTTATTGCTGGAACAACTAGCCCAGTGACTAGGTGAGCATAGACAGCAATTCATGGTCACAATCTACAGCGAAGCAGATGCTACCTGCTGGAGCTTTAATTCTGGAGGGTCATTTAATTTTATGCAGTAATTTGGCACTGAATTATAGAAGAACTGGAGTGATGACCGTTAAATATATACTTAATCCAGAGTGTTTGCTCAGAGTTAGGTCAACGGTGGGTTGCTCCACACAGCCTGGATGCCTCAATGCTCTATGGGGGCCAATTCATCGTTCTTCTTAATGGATTCAGTATACAGTATACAGACAGAAGATGGAGCTAGCAAGAACATATAATTAGGTACTGTGTCATCACTAGAAGAGGAGGGCTTAAACTGGCAGAATGAGCCCTGACAGTATAGTAATAGCAATGCAGGAATATGATGATGACACAGCAGTTAGTAACATCAATAACAAGCATTAATGCAGAAACATAAATTGTTTGGCATATAGCATACCAACAGTTAATTAAGTATATTCAAGTCAGAACAGAAGCAGTATACCTAAATTGGAATGACATTCGGAACTCTCAACGTTTCGGTAAACACCTTCGTCAGGAGGGAGAGTTGTATCCACAGTTAATATCTTGCAGCTTAAATAGTGAAACCCAAAATGGCACCCATCAGTGACGCACACATGTGGTCGCATGAGGGGATCCTGACCTTACAAGACACAGAGGCAAATTTGCCATCCATACCAAGCTTGGCACCTGGGGTCCGCAGCGTGCAGCTTGGTGCACACCCCCACATAAGAAAATAGTAAAGTAATGTTGGCGCGGTTTTTCTATCCAAAAAGATGGCCGCTGTGTATAAGGCAACAGGGATATGGAAGGAAGTGACCCGGGGGGGGGGGGCTAACCACAAATATGGCCGCCATGTATAAGGTGTCAGGAAGTTCAATGTCGTGCAAGGAGCACCTGCCCTAGACCCCGCAGCTCTGGATGACCAGCTCTTTACTCTGCATTAAGGCTGACGCAGCCAATCAGTGTATCTCTGGAGTGCACCAAAAGGGAAAGGCAACAAAACAATCAGAAACCTGACAAACACTGCTATTTAACATATATTTAAAAGTACTTATTACTATTATTATGCAATAGAAATACTCAGAGACAGACTCATTAAAACCATCTAAATAACATGTACACAATACACACAACAAATAAGACCAGTGCTGAACAACCTGTTATAGTAGAGTTTCTTATGTACGGAGAGGAGGAAATGACAAATCTCTCCCACTCTCCAAACATTTGCAGCTTTCCCCTTAAACCAGCTTCTCAATCTCAAAAACAGGACTTTAAAAATAATACATTTATTAATAAGTATCAAAAAATATTTTAGATTCCAGGCCAGCCGTAGGGGGCGATTGGTCCACTTTAAGAAGTGATTGTTCTGGCTCACTTTCAAGTGTGGGGACATGCAGATGAGCTCTTCTCAAAATCACCCTGCTGCTAAAGTTGCAATAGTGATGGGTGGATGAGCCAATGGGCAGAGTCAGGCTGACAATCTCAGCTCAGGTGCTACCAATGAGCTTAGGACAGTAGATCTCAGGTGGCCTGTACCTTAATGTGTACAGATAGAGCAGGGATTAGGATTATTGTGCCCAAAGCTTAAACCGGACCAACACCCGTTATTACATTAACTCTTTGCCGCTAGAAAGAATTTGGAGGGGGCATCCAGAACGCCGGAGCCCCCTCGCACCTAAATGGCCAGGACGCGTAAAATACTCACCTTTTTAACGAGCCAGTGCCAGGAAAGGAGTCCCGCGATTGGCCGCCGGCCGGTCATGTGGGCTGTAGTTGCGTTCTCTGTGCCGCCAATGTGACCAGCCGGTGGCCAATCGTGGGACTCCTTTCCTGGCCCTGGCTCGTAAAAAAGGTGAGTATTTTACGTGTCCTGTGCATTTAGGTGCGAGGGGGCTCCGGCGTTCTGGATGCCCCCTCGAGCTTCTTTCTAGCGCCAAAGAGCCGGACCAACACTCGTCAATGTAATAACGGGTGTTGGTCCGGTTTAAACTGGACCAACAGCAGTAAACATTTGAAAAAAACTCTCCTCAAAATTCACTTGCCACATCTGCATGCATAATACTGAATCATTTTCAGCGCTTACATTTGTTCCTGCGACCAGTCATAGCTGTCCTGAGCGCGGCCATCTTGAAGCACCCGGGATATTTCCATACCTAGCATCCCAGCCATGCTGCTGCCTGGGCTTAACCGACATAACTCCACAATGCAGGCAGCAGGAAAGCCAGCGGCACTTCCTTTTTTCCGCCCACTGGCAGATCCATAGGAAGCCATTGAGGGGGGGGGGAATAATGCACTGCCGGTGCAAGGCTGCGATAATCATTGCCTCTGCTTGTGAGGTGAGACACCGGGGGACTTGGAAACATGCTGGGGGGTGTGATGTTGGTGGAGGGGCCCCCATAAGACAACTGGTCCATACAATGTGCTCCCCCGATTAGCTATAGCCTATGTACAGAATAAAACCATCCGTGTGTTGTTATTGTCAATGATTCAGCTTAGGGTCCTTCTGCAAAAGGTCCTTTTTAAGAAACTGCCAAAGCATAATAGTAATATCATTTATTAGCACATATTGCCAAACACTGCAGACCTGGAGACTCCAGACTCCCTCTGGTGGCTGAAATTACATTTTTTATTAGGTCCCCAGTCCACAGCCTACCTTGAGAAAGTTCATTAATATTTATAATATTTATAAAGTGCCATTGTATTCCGTGCGATGTTTGACACACTACTGAGCTTGCACTATTCCAGAGGTTTGTGCTATAGTGAGCAAGATTTTCAAGAAGTATTAAGGAGTTCACAATTGGCCTCTTTGGCAATCACTTCTAACCAGTTCATTTAAATAAGGTTGAATATAAGCCGCACAATCAACTCAATCTACACCCAATAGTGTGCAGTGAAAAACTTTAAAAACCTTCAAAAAAACATATATACAATATGACACAATCTGGGAGAGCTCTGGCCATTATCTCCCATAGCCCATCCAAAATCTCATAAATCCTCTGCTCCCTCTATAACTACCTAACCCTCAATAATACAATAAAAGACATGTGCAAAGGTATCCAAAAACATCCTAATTCCAAATAATTATATTTCCAAGGTGCTAGCCAATTAAAAGAGGACAACAGTAAGAAGAGGGTAGGAGAGGGTTAACATTTAGTGTCAATGGCATACATCACCGACAGGCCACCTGGCAGTGCAACCCCTGCTGGCCAACAAAACAAAAGACTCAAAGGGGAACAGTTTAACGATCTCTGCATGTATCTCTATCAGTGCTTTGGTGTTTTTGCTGTCTTAGACACTTTTATTGTTTTTCACCACTTTTTGTTGAGTCTAATCCCATGGTTGCCCCCTTGAGCAGGTGCATGGACTGCCCCCACCAAGCTCCTAAGTATGCAAAGAATGAGAGCTCTTCCTCCTACTGTATCCCCTCATCTACCCTAGTAGATTGTAAGCTCTTTCCACTTCTGTTTCCCCTCTTACCTTGAAGTGGTTTGAAACCCTTCTGGAACACCCTGTAGCCCCCATCTGCCATTACTGCCTGAGTACCTTGCGATGCTGCTCCTACAGCTGAGGCTGCGCCCAACTCAGCAACTTTGAGATTGCCGATTGCCTGATCCTACGATTGCTGGATGCCGTTTGACCACATCCCCGGTTTTTGATTTGAGTGTGTGTCCTCCCAAGCCAGCTATTCAGATCAAAGGGAAGCCGGAGATGCGGCTGACAGTGTGAGCCTCTGGGAAAGGGGGAGTTTACAGGTGGCCCGGGAGGTTTCACACATGAGGATATCCCACTATAGGATGCCTCAGGGGCAGGCTAGTGGCCCGTCCTTGAGCCTTTTAGATTTAGGACCATGACTCTAGAGTTTTCATTCTCTTTGATATGCTGTTTTCTGTTCCTCCCTCTGTATCCTTCCTTATACTCAAACTGATTCAATTTATTATTATTTGTACTATAGCAGTAATGCCAGCACCCGTCTGCAGGTGACCGCCCTAGGCATTATGGGAAATACAGCCTATACTCATGCCCTGTTGTCTGCCTGAGCTCCCTACAGTTCCAAATTTCAGCCTGTAGTTGAGCATGTGTGGAGTATTAGCCCCGACAAAGGTATCAGGAAACTTTCTGACAGAAGTGCAGTAAAGAAGTAAAAGGAGCAGTTGGCTGTATTTTCTGTTGTTATTTTATACTTTTCTCATTAAAATTATAGGATCCAATTATAGGATCCAAATCTCCTACACCCAAGGCACAGGGAAGAGTTTCTTGCACATGTGCAGAGGCGCACAAGCATACGAATGCTTGTAGCGTGGATGGCTCATGGCTGGAGGTAGGTGAGTGCACAGTGTCCATGGGTGCTATTGGTAAACCTAGGGCCTTATTTATCAAGGGCTAGCGCCAGGTAGTGTCTGACGAGCGCCAGGTACCGCCAGCTAACGGCGGCTACCGACTCAAGTACGCCCGGCGGCGGTCACAATGACGCATTTATCACGCTAAATGAGGCTAGCGCCGGCGAGAGCGTCAGCTAGCGCGGGATTCATCATGTAGCCGACTGCAACGATCAGCGCCGCTACTAATCCCATCACAGCGCCAAGGTATGACCTGTCGCTCCCTGGCGCTCTCCAATGCATTTCAATGGAGCAATCTTTAAATATTCATAATTAATTGATTTTAAGTATTTTTTTTATTTTTTAACTGTCAAAAATTCTGTGACCACTACGGCAATGTTAGATATTTTGTTTATGGTTTAAAATAAAAATAAAAAAATTTGTGCAGAATTGATATTACAGGTCTGATATTAATGTATTCATATTACAAAATGTTTATAAAAACTTGTTTAATCTTTTAATCAAAAAATATGGTTGTTTGGGGGTTAAAAACTACTTTTAAGCCATCGCCGCCAGCGCTCTGGGGTTTAAACAAGCATTTCACAGCGCGAGAATTTTTTGAGAGTGATTTGTTAATGAATATGCTGGGAGCCGTTCGCTCTGGCCATTCGCTGTCAGGCGCACCTATACAGCGCGGAACCTGTGAAATAGCGACTCCTAACCCCGTATTCAACATTTACCGCACACCGACTGAGTCGCTGTCAACAAGCGAACAACGGCCAAGCACAGCGAATACTAGCGGGCGCTGTGAAAATCACGCTACTGGCGCTCATCTGTCGCTACCTGGCGCTATTAATGAATCGGCCTCCCCGACTCAGTCAGCAGGTTGTTGTAAAAAGACATGTGTCAGTTGTACTGAACAAAATGTAAAACAGTAAGAAAATGCTGTTAAAACCCTTTTTAACTAGACAAAGGCAGTAAACGCCTAACAAGCAGCAATCCAATTCTGCTTTAAGAAGGAAATAAATTCTGAATTCTCTGCAGTAAGATTAACATTCTCTGCTGTCACACTGCTTGTCTTTTCTAATAACTCTGCATACATTTTCTCTTATCCACTTGGAACAATATATTTCCATGAAAATGAATCGATTTATTTAAACAACATTGTTCTTGTATTATCTGGATGATGTGTGTGCGCTTTACCAACATTCTATGCCAGCCGAGAGACTGTTACCGAGCCATGGTAGCTGCATTACTTGTATCCATATGGTTATTAACCTATTTTCATTTCATCAGAGGGATTTACTGAAATGGCCTATATTTCTATGTAAATAGCAGTTATTCTTTGTGCATTTCATATAATGGCAATAGAGATAAAAAACTTTTTACATGTGCTGCACTTGCTTTTTTCAGTCTACATAACAGTGTTTCCCAACCAGTGCTGCTAGTACTAATGGTGCTACTTGGGCATCCCTCTGTTCAGGGCCGGCGTCAGCAACCGGCAAGACAGGGCAGCTGCCGGGCGCCCCCACTTTCTGGTCGATGGGGCCGGCCTTTGGGGTGTGCAACGGCACTTGACCGGTGGTGGACTGGGAGGGCACAACCACAGCTGATGCCCAACTTCTCCTCGAATGGCGGGGTTCCACACAACGAGGCATCTCGATTTAGATTCCAGAGGAGGAAGTACTGGGTTTTGTTCTGCTTTTAAGTTGCCCACCCCAGCTGATTTCCTATCCCTGGAGCATCCCAATCTGTGATACCCTGCTGTGTGAAACCCCCTTAGGATCACTGGCATACCCACTATGCAAGCAATTCCACCCCTGAGTTTTGGTCCTCTTTAGAGGGGCATCTCAATTTGGGATACCCCTGTTTGTGAACGAACCCCACTGGTTTGGCGATTAACTCAAACTTGTAATGAACAAATGGGGGGGGGGGGGGGGGGTCACACACAGGGGCATCCAAAATCAGGAGAATCTAGATTGGTTTATAATCCAAGGTCAGTTTTAAAGGAGTTTGGTGTGCTCAAAATAAACCAAAATTAGAGTTTTGGTCCAAATAGCACGATCCTTAGGGGGCATCCAGATTTGGGACGTCCCTCTCGGATGTGACGCGACTGAGACCATGCCGCCCAAGGGCCCATATAACCTGGAGCTGGCCCCACCTCTGTTGGTAAAGCAGACAAGCACAAAGTGCAGAGGAACATCTAAATTCCTCGAGATCAGGGGTTCCCAACACTTTTTCATCAAGTACCACTTTCCATTTGCTAAATATCTCAAGTACCCACCTGGGTGGTACATGTGGCTTGTCAGCACCTGTAACAGTGTTAAAAAAACACACAAACAACTATATTAGCTGTAGGATATATACAAAAATAAATGTATATATCTCTCATTACCTTGTGTAGTAGTAAAGCAAATCAAGGTTGGGTAATCTGGGCAGCTCATTATGCAACATGGCAGAGTGACACCTGATAGGATCTCAAGTATTATCAGTGGTACTAATACCAATGGTTAGGAACCCCTCTTCCAGAGTAATCTAGAGTGTTATTAATTAAGACTATTATTGTGTAATCTAATATATTACTGAGTGATTTAGATCAGGAGCTCCCAAACTGCTACTTTACGTTTTCTGATTACTACCTTAAAAAAAGCCATGTAAAGTGAAAGTGAAATCACAAAAATAGGCAGTTTTCCATTTATGGTGCAAATCAGGCCTGGGTGTAGTATAGATGGCAGTAGATCAGGTTGGGGTACAGGTCAGTGTGCAGCCTTGTCAAATACCACCTGAAAGGATCTCAGGTGCCACCAATGGTACTAGTACCAGCTGGGAACCCCTACTCTAAATCACTGGTGGGGAACCTATGGCACACGTGCCAGAGGTGGCGCTCAGAGCCCTCTCTTTGGGCACCCACAATCTCCCCCCTGGCACTGGAGCCATCAAGTTAAATTGCCATTTTGGGGCCTAAATACATTTTTGGGTTGTGGTTTGGGCACAACAGGTTTGCTATCACTACTCTAGATTGAACAGATCGAACAGTGCCATAAGTCAAATTTCTACTGCCTGTTCTGAAGCTCAAGATTGAAATATAACAACACCCTCAACCCTAAATGAAAACAGTAAATGCAGACCCGTTTTGAAGAAAATCAACTGTTACCTGTGTCGCACTGAGAAACCCCTTTCCATGAGATGAGGTGAGTAGTCCAGTGTATATTTACTATATCAGTTGTGTGCCGTGAACTGCAGGGATATTTGGCGCTGTGTGTGGAGAATCATTGGAAAATATTTAATATGTCTGCTGTTTGCTTTAAAACACGTGTCAAACTCAAGGCCTGGGGCTGAATGCGGCCCTCCAGCCCTTTTTATGTAGCCTTCTAATAGGTTCCAGATGGCAGCTCTTGCCGGGACAGTCACTCCAAGGCTTCTGACACTGGCAGCAGGTCATTGTGCCTGCATGTGGAGGTGCCGAGTGATGCAGTGGTATACTGCACTACTGTAGAGCAAAGTACTGCCTCTAATCCTGCCCCCGGACATGGTGCCTCTAAAAGCAACTAGTGCACATCTTTGTAACATTTTGTGGGAGAGGAGAGTAGAGTTTGCACCTGTTAAGTGCCTCTGTGCAACCGGCTCTCACCACACAAGCTGGGCCCACCTAGCCCACTATACTTACTGCCACAGTGGAAGGTGCTACTGCTACTGGGGTTATTGCTAGCTTTTATCAGGTGTACCAAGTTTGGAAAAATAATTCTGTGCTTGCATCTGTCCTTGGCAAAATTCAATTCTGCATCCCTCCTGGGCAAAATAATTCTGTATCTGTCCCGGACAAAATAATTTAGTGTCTGCATCTATCCTGGGCAAAATAATTGTGCATCTGTACAGGGAAAAAGAATTCAGTGTCTGCATCTCCCCTGGGCAAAATAATTCTGTAACTGTCCCGGACAAAATAATTTAGTGTCTGCATCTCTCCTGGGCAAAATAATTGTGCATCTGTACAGGGAAAAAGAATTCAGTATTTGCATCTCCCCTGGGCAAAATAATTCTGTATCTGTCCCGGACAAAATAATTTAGTGTCTACATCTATCCTGGGCAAAATCATTGTGCATCTGTACAGGGAAAAAGAATTCAGTGTCTGCATCTCCCCTGGGCAAAATAATTCTACACCTGTCCCGGACAAAATAATTTAGTATCTGCATCTCTCCTGGGCAAAATAATTCTACATCTGTCCCGGACAAAATAATTTAGTATCTGCATCTATCCTGGGCAAAATAATTCTACATCTGTACAGGGAAAAATAATTCAGTGTCTGCATCTCTCCTTGGCAAAATAATTCTACATCTGTCCCAGACAAAATTATTTAGTGGCTGCAATCTCTCCTTGGCAAAATAATTCTACATCTGTCCCAGACAAAATTATTTAGTGGCTGCATCTATCCTGGGCAGAATAATTGTGCATCTGTCCAGGACAAAACAATTTAGTATCTGCATTTATCCTGGGCAAAATAATTGTACATCTGTACAGGGAAAAAGAATTCAGTGTCTGCATCTCTCCTGGGCAAAATAATTCTACATCTGTCCCGGACAAAATAATTTAGTATCTGCATCTATCCTGGGCAAAATAATTCTACATCTGTACAGGGAAAAATAATTCAGTGTCTGCATCTCTCCTTGGCAAAATAATTCTACATCTGTCCCAGACAAAATTATTTAGTGGCTGCAATCTCTCCTTGGCAAAATAATTCTACATCTGTCCCAGACAAAATTATTTAGTGGCTGCATCTATCCTGGGCAGAATAATTGTGCATCTGTCCAGGACAAAACAATTTAGTATGTGCATTTATCCTGGGCAAAATAATTGTACATCTGTACAGGGAAAAATAATTCAGTATCTGCATCTATCCTGGGCAAAATAATTGTGCATCTGTGCAGGGAAAAAAATTCAGTCTCTGCATCTCTCCAGGGTAAAAAAAAATTCTACATCTGTCCTTGACAAAATAATTTAGTGTCTGCATCTATCTTAGGCAAAATAATTGTACATCTGTACAGGGAAAATAATTCAGTCTCTGCATCTCTCCAGGGAAAAATAATTCTACATCTGTCCTGGACAAAATAATTTAGTGTCTGCATTTATCCTGGGCAAAATAATTCTGTGGCTGTCCTGGGCAATTCAGCTTCTACATCTGTCCTGGGTAAAAAGCTTGACTGAGTTCCATTTTCACCATACGCTTGATCAAATGTATGCTGATGTGGACCTCCATTTGGCACCCCAGCTTTAATAGATACATGTCAACAGAAAAACATGGGAGCTTTAGTGACCTCTAAAAATTCTGGTGACTAAAAATGACAAAAAAGTTTTGTCCGGAATCAAAACCGATTCAAATTTCCTTAAATTTTGGACCATATTAAAATGTAAAGTATTTATTTTAGACATTTTTTTTTAAATATTTCTTTTCAATTCAGTGCAATTAAACATTTTTTGTCTATTAAATGCACATACATTGTTATTATTAGATGTGAATTAAATAGATTTGCAATTATTTAAAAAAATTGTCAAACCTTCTCGGGAGCCTGATAAGTGAATGATATATGTTATCATTATATGTTTATAAAATGTAGGGGGTGACATTAGTGTGTGTGTACAGGGAGGGGGTGAATGGCGGTGCGGGGGGTGTGTTTTAGGTTGGTGGATGGACGATATGGTTTTAAAGCAATTGAACACCCAATAAAATGGGTACTCATTTTTTGTTTACCATAGCACAGTCTGATTTAGACGAACAGCAATTCACCTGATCGAAGGATCCTCACCAGTGCTGCAGCCCATCCCGCACCTCCTGGGCCTGAACTCTATTGACCTTGTACCCCTTGCTGTCTGTCACAGGGGTGCAGCCACACCCCCTTGATTCACTTCAATGGAGGTGGGAGTGTCAGGTCTCTGCATACCCTCTCCATTGCAATAAATTGAGAGGACATGGTAGCACTCCTGTGACTGATAGCATTAATCCCAACCCCATGTTCGGGCTGGCACAAGATGCCTGAGCTGGGATCCAGCAAACAGGCAAGCTGCTGCTTGGACCAATCAGCTGTGGTAGACAAAAGGTGAGTAACCTTTTTATATTTATTGGGTGGTAGATTACTTTAAATGTACACAGGCAGATTTGATACCACTTTACAATAATACAATTCCCTCCAATATGCAATATTTCTTAGCTGCATTTAGAATAATCAGAATTGATCAAACATATTTTCCAAACAAAGGAGAGAAAGCAGTTGGTTTTAAGTCCTCTTCAAAATGTCGGCCCCTTTAATGTACCACCAATTAATAAAACATTGACTATAACAGTAGGAACCACTATTAATTTATTACTGCACCCCTGTGCCTTTCAACACACTTTGAGCCCTCGGGACTACAATTAAGGCTGGCTTTCAATAAGGGAAAAGCTTGGAAGCGCCTCGTTGAAATGAAAAGCTTATCACAGAAGGCGTTCTTCAACTGTAGCCCGGGTGGCCGGCTCTTCTAGTGTCTTCCCGTTGAACAGACAAATTGCTTCTCTATCGGTAATCTCCCCTCTCGGTTATCTCACCTATCGGGGTAGTGATGATATCCTTCCTTTTTCTGTTTCCAATGCTTTTATGTTTAATATATAGTATGCAAATATGTAAACAAGCTCCGTGCTGAGCATCTGAGCATATGAGCTACCAGTCTGCCGCGTGTTTCGTCCTCATGACGTCCTCTGGGAATCCTTGCAGATATCCTCTGTTTTTCAAAGTACAGGCTTCAAACTTTTATTTTTGATCTATATCAAAAGTAGTATAACAATTAATGCACAATAAAAACAATGTTAAAACCACTTGCGGCCAATCACTTCACTTGCGGCCAATTATAGAAACTTGCAACCGCCATGTTACTGGGAGATCAGTAGTTCATCAAAGTTCTGTCACTTCGTTATTCTATTTGTCCTTCAATACAAAGCAAGTATTTATTTTGTGCTTCACTACAAACAATTACACTCGGCTTCTACCTCACTATACTCATAATTCTTTTATAACAGCTAATTAATACCAAATGTAATTCATAGATTCAACTAAAACTAAAGCTTTTACCCCTATGATACATATATCAACTATATATTCTAAATCAATATACCTGTACTTTTCAAGATAATTAAAATATATTAAGCTATTCATAATTCATATAAATGTGTTCAATTTTCAGAAAACTAAAACCAAGCCTATAATTTCTTTTGAGATAACATAACAAATAATACCTATTTATTTTGTAAAAGAAAACAATTTCTATCGAACTCTATGTTTAAACCACCTGGATGCAATGGATCCAGTTGGTGAATCCATAAAGTTCCTCTTTTTGAAATGTCCCTTACTACCACATTGGAACCCCTCCAATGTGGTATTTCTAGGGTCCCAATTATGTTTAGCATCAGAATGATGTGTTAAAAGTCCTCATTTTATATTCCTGATATGTTCTGCTAATCCAACTTTGGATGGCGCTTTGTTCTACCAGTATATAGCAACAGGCACAGACATTGGATGGCATACACAACCACACTCATATTAAACTGTTTTAAATTATACAATTTCCCTGTTATGGGGTTTTTGAAGTTCTTCTTAATTGTTACATTATTGACAGCTTTACGCCCGGAACATTCATTACAGGGAATAAAGCCTTCCAATCCACCATGCATCCCAACATCCTTAGATGGATAAATGAAACTTTTTACCAGGTGTTGGCCCAGGTTGGTGGCTTTCTCATAATTAAATCTTAGTCAGATAATCTAGGTCCTAAAACCAGGTAAGTTTTCAACACATGCCAGTGTTTTTTCGGTATATTTTCTCTTCTCTTCTCACATTTTTGTATTCAGTATTATAGGTGGCAAATGGCAATAAATGGGACAGACACACATTCTTTTTAATTGTCTCTATCTCTCTTAGATTCTTCCATTTCTTTCTGCTTTTTTTTTCTACTTCTACTCATATGCTGTCCTTTTTTTGTTTAGTCTCTTCAATGATTTCCTTCAAATTCTCTTCTTTATAACCGTTCTCCATAAAATTGAGTTTTAAATTCTTCCCTTGTCCTAGACAGATTTGATCCTCTGAACAATATCTGAAAATGTTTCTACACTATTTGGTATCGATTTCAGACAGACTAGGTGGTGACAACTTTCCCTCGGAATATAGCTATTACGATCAGTTTCTTTAAAGTGTATCTTTGTTTCTATTTTTCCTAGTTGCTTATAAACCACGATATCCAAAAATTCAATTTGTAATTATATGTTAAAGTGATGTTCCAGTTATTTTCATTTAGATTGGACAGAAAGATTTTTAGGGAATCCTCTGTACCCTGCCATAAGATAAAGCAATCAGCGATATACAGTCGATAATATACAAGCGCTGATGGTGGATTTTCTTGTATTGCACCTCTCTGCACCAAGGTGCCTCTGTGGGGTGAAGTCCTAACTCTAATCTCTCAGAGCTAACTTTGGGACATACAATGCAATAGATAAATTGGGAGCAGGCTTACCCGAGGTTGCCCTATAACATTGAGTGCAGCACATGGGGTGGAAGGGTCAAAGACCTTGCATTACAGCCTAGATCCCACACCCCATGTGCTTGCACAAAATCAAAAGAGACAAAGGAGGGGTGGCAGCCGCTCAGACCATTTTATAACTAACCTGAGAGGTGCACGTGAGCAGGGCAATTCGGATACACAAGGCAATTCGGGGCCACCAAAGCAGGCCGCTGCGCCCTGGTCTACAAGCTCCCATCGCTGGTTATGCAGGGTAAAGGGGACCCTACACCAATTTGTTTGGAATTTCAAATGTAAAAGGGTTTTTCTTGAAAAAAAAAAGATGCGCAAAGGAGTTGAATTTTTTTGAAAATCTCCCAAAGAACAGTTTCATATTGGGGGAGTCTCCTGGCCTGGAAAGGGTGTCTACCAATACATATGCAGTACCACTGTAACCAGAACAAGGGGCTTTTACACACAATACGATTTTATTTAAAAACGTACATTTTATATTACAAAAAAAGACTACAAATTGTAAAAAATAGATGATTTTTTTGCACACATTTCACCCAAAAATATTGAGAATACGCTAAAAAAAATGACAAACAAGACATTTCCAGGCTTATTTATTAAAAATTTAAGTTGGCGCCAGATGAGCGTCTCGCATGAGCCGGGGAGCGAGGCAGTGCTATGCATGCGTTCCCTCCCAGGCCGCTGATCGGCGTTGTGCACGGCTTATCAGAGCCGATGCGGCTTGACCCCTGGCACCAGCTGGGAACACAGAAACAGAAGCCGCTTTTAGCAAAAAAAACATGGCACTGTCAGAAGAGGACTCCAGGTGCACTGCGCCTGCAGAAAACCCTGTTTTTGGGCTTTGGGGGGCTGGGGCCACATAAAAAATAAAAAAAAACAGAGTATTACATTGGGGGCACATGAAAGATAGGACACGTGTTTTGCACAGCACAAGTTTACAGTGTAATAAAAAAAAAGTGCATAAAAGACATCTAAAAACAATTGCAAACAACAATAGGGATCCCATGGTACATGCACCAGCCAAAAAAATGAAAAAGTGGCCTAAATAATTTTAACCATTTCAGCCCATTGAATTGTATGGGATAAGACCACACAGTGCAGGGTGATGCCTGGTCTGATCCGGCCCTGTAGGGAACTCAGAGCCGAGACTCATGCCATCCCCAGTGCTGTTGAAAGATGGGACACTACCTGTCACTATCAGGCTTTTTGACTTGATAAATACGCCTTTTTCACTTAAGATCTTTTATTACCAAATTGCTTCTCCATTACCATTTTGCGGGTTAAAAACAGGGCTGTTTTTTTAATTTGGTATGTACCACCTCCATTTCCCGTTCATTCTGCTCTTCTGTAGGCAAATTGTCTTGTTCAGAATCTGTCTTTGTCACGAGGAATTGTTTTACATTTAATTTCCTCGTAAATTTGAGTGTATCTAAGTATACAACAAATTTCTTCAGTTTCTGATATGGGGCAAACTTTAAGCCTTTATTACGCACTCCCTTTTCTTTATCTGATAAAGTTTGATCAGTTAGATTTAAAATACCACAGTTTTCTTAATTTAATATCCTTCCCCCTGTCTTTTGTTTCTCGAGCCTATATTTGGTAACATCTTCCTTCATTTAACTTTTCAATGTCAAGTAAAAGAGGCGTAAAAGTTACCCTAGATAAAAACATTCAACATAACTTAATTGCAATGGCAGACACCATTGAGATATATTGGTGATGCTTTATCCAGCAATGTCACCTTTGAAGCAGATTTAGACAGAGCTTAGTAATGTGATCAGCCTCAGGTTACTCAGATGAGACACAATAGGCATAGAATCTATTATACACTTAGACAATGACCAACGTCTAACTCTCATTACATACATCATTAAACATACAAATGTAACTGTATTGAAGCCATTTATGTCACCAAGCACAGTACATACTTGCACATATACAACGGATTTGTTCTAGAATAAGGGCAAGACGGTTAACCATGAGGAATATATGCATGGAATGTATACAGGGGTGGGGAATACAGGGCGCATAAACAGGAATAAAAATACAAAACAATAATTGACAATTAGTTAATTGGCCCAGAATCATACTTAGACTGTCCAGGCTGTAAAAAAAAAAAAAAACTGGACCCTTACCCCTTGTTCCCCACAGCTGATAGCTCCTGCTCCGGAACACTATAATGGCCTGAAGTGCTATATTTAGGAAAAAAATGTTCTTGAAACTAGTAGTCCTTGTCATCTGAGCCCTTTAATGGCAGTCTGTAGGAAGCAAATGATACAGAACTGGGTGTGAGGTGATATCTTTCTGCATGACTTCTTGCTCTTGAAGCGGGCTAAAACCTACTGAACTTGTGAAATACATTTGGCCAAAGCCCCTACCAATACTCTTCGGCTGTAGAACTAAAAATGGGTATTTTGCTTTTTGAATCATTCTGGAACGATGTAAGATGGCAGGTGATTAGTCATTGCATAGGTGTGGCAATGACATCAATAAATGGAGGAGGTGGAGCTTTCCAGCTAAAACAAGCAGAATTATCTGGTATTAGAGTGAGGCAGGAGCATCAATAATTGGCAAAAAGTGCACTTTACGGGGGGAGCAATTCAGGGGATTTTAAAAGTGGGTTTTCATCTACTTTAATGTGAAAAAGACCTGGAAATGTGGCAGGGGGTTTCCTTTATCTGTTTCACTGTCTAACATTTTGAGAGACCCTTCAAACCAAACTAGAATGGAGGAGTGCATGGCCAACTGCAGTTTCTGAGGTAGTCCATATTTTCTTGAAGTCCATATGTTCAGTGCTGTTGTACTTTCCCCAGAATTGCATTCTCCTCCAATCTCAGGTCACTAGAAATGATGGTCTCCAGGAATGTGGTCCTCTTTATTCTCATTACCGTTTTCCCTATATGAGAATAGGTGCTTTGCCAGGGAGGACTCACGCGTTGCGTGACGTCATTCACGTCACTTCCTCAGGACATGTCCTGAGGAAGTGACGTGAATGACGTCACGCAACGCGTAGACGGTAGGGGCAGTGGGCTGGCGGTCGTTTGATTATGTGAGTGTATTTTTTGCTTGAATTGGGGTCAGCCTTTCTGAGTCCTCCCTGGCTTGTCTTACATTGGTGGTAGTATTGTTATTAGATTTTGGTATAGGCCTGAATAGGGTCTAGTACACTATATGTAAATAGGGTGAATATGTAGTATTTGTTTGTATATATATATATTTGATATCGAATCATGTTGGTTGTATATTGATTGTGTATTTGCACTTTATGCACTGTAGCACTTTAGGTTTATTGAAGTTTAGCTAGGAGATGTATTATGTATTGTAAATATATTAATTATAACTGCCATTTCCACTGCCCCCAGAAGTGTGGTTCTCTTCCTTATTGAACCTTATTGTTGTGTTTTTAGTGTTTTTAATTCATGTTTAGTGTCTGTAGTTATGTGACTTGATCTTTAATAAAATAAAACATTTTTAAATTAACAGTGGTGCCATATTGGGGTGGGTGTTGAGGAAGGAGTGGGACCTTCCCCATAGTGTGTTTTAAGAGTTTGTAATACCCACATGTGCACACTGTATCTTTGAGAGTGATAAGGTTTCCAGTGCAGTCTCACTTTGTGCTTTAATTATTGAGTTGCAGGACGGCCTCTGGGTGGGCGGCGCTCCCTGCACGCCTCGCCCAGATCCTGCACCATTCTCCCGAGCACAGGTATCTGCCTCCAAGACTGTGCGCAGTGCACTCCCGCCTACCCATTTAAGTAAACAGAGGGGCAGAACTGCACACAGAGTGGGGAAAGCTGTTCAAGCAGCGAAGTGCTGGCGAAACAGCGCTGCAACATGGGCAAGAAAAGGCTTTTTTTTCCTTGCAACCCCCCATCCTGCCTCAATGCCAGAGGAGAGTAACAGGATAGGGGGTTGTTAAATGAGACAGCACTTGCCACCATTGTTAGTACCTGTGACCCAAGTTCTTGTTGCAGCTCCTCTTATCCTTTCTTTATTCCTTATGTGTCCGATTAACAATGTACATTTGTTGCATTCTGACTAAGCATATGGTTTGTTTTAACGTGTCTGTATTTTATACCTTGTATATCGCCACGGAAGATGATGGCTCTCTATAAATAAACAATAGTAATAATAATAGCAACAACAATTAGATTTCTTACTTACATTCCTACAATATATATAGGGAAGAAAAAACAGGGGTTTAATCCGGACCAACAGCCTGGCACAGTTGGAAAAGAAAGGTAGCGACCATTTTGGAGCTTCCGCTCTCAACTGACATAACTGAAATGCACAGTAACGGAAAGCCCAGGATGATTTTTTTGTTTGCAGGGGACCTGCAAGCCCATGAATGCCCATCTTTTTTTTTTAAATGTATCCCAATAGTCATTAGAAAAAGGTAAGTTATTTTTTTTACGTGCAGTAATCTAAATTGCCCTGTAGAGGGATGCATGAGGACTGTTTGTTGGGTTGGTCTGGTTTAAGTCATTTTTGACTGTTGGTCCTCTTTAAATGTATCTGTTAAACTTTTTCTGGGACTGTTCACCTTTACCTGCCCCTCGAGCCAGCCTGTTGGCAACACAAGCAAGAACCACATGAATATCTGGCTTAAGCAGTGCGTGATGTGTAAAAACATGTACACACAGCAGAAGAATCACAAGGGGACAGACAGTCTTCATTAAGAAGTTCTCCCCAGTTATTCTTCCTTCTAATAAAATAAAAAAAAATGCTGGGCTGGATTTTTTTTCTCAAAGATTTTTATAAGTAACCCCTCTGCTTGCTTTCTAAAATGTTTATTTTTTCATGATTAAGCTCCTTTAAGACAAAAAGAAAAAATGAAAAGAAGATGGATTACTTTGGATGCTAGTGCGTGCCAGCTTTATTACTATGAGAATGTCTAGGAAATACTAGACAGTGTAAGCTATTGAATGATGCATGGCGGATTATTGGAGTGAGGAGCATCCCTTCACAGATATCAGATACTTCTGTGGAGTCAGCAGGATAAATCTAAGCGCCTGCTGCTGCCAGCGTGATTCTGTACTGTACATGAGACTAATGGCTGCTTGATCAGTCCAGAAATAGACTTCATCCTTGTCTGGGAACCAAGTGAAGAATTTTCTGATGAAATTTTGGCTTGTGCCAAGTTTTCACTATGCTATATATAGGTATAGTAGTTGTACTATTTGTATCTATATATTACATAGAAAAAACTCCTTGTGTTCTACTAATAATGTATCATGTAGCTTCCTGTTTTTTTATGTTTTAAGACAGAGAAGGAGGTAAAGTAATGAATTTGCAGATTATAGGACCCGGCTAATAGGGCTTTAACCCTTTAAGTGCCAAGCACGTAATACCTACAAGCTCGGTTGTCTGGGCCTTAAGTGCCAAGCATGTAGGTGTTACGTTCTTAACTCCCCCCCCGCTAGTTAAAAAAAAAATGTAAAAAATACTCACCTGACCCCTCTATCGATCTGTTCGGGTCTCCTCTTTAATTTGGTGCCATCCGATCCCCCAGGAGAACCCCCGGAATAGCGCCCCCCCCCCCTTTTCGGAAGCGGCCGCTGCTAACTGTAAAAAAGAAAAAATGTACTCACCTGTGGTCGCACTGCCTCTCACCGGGTCTCCTCTTCACTGGGGAGGGGGCTCCAATCGCCCCCCCAGGCTCTTCCATGGTGAGGAGAGGGCGAGAAATCGCCCTTCCCCTCACTTCCTGGATCTCGACTGCTAGCCCCATTGTGATGTCTGTCTTAATACCCGCACCCGAGACTCAGAATCAGTCTTGTCAGGTGCTTGGAGGAGAGAGGTGAGGAGGGGGAGAGGGCTGTGATCGCCCCCCCCCCCCGGCTCCCTCCTCCAAACACCCGACAGCTGTCATTGCAGATCGCCAGGGGACAGATGATTGGAGGTGAGTAAAGTAAATAAATGTCATTTTTTTTATTGTGTCTGTGTTTTTATTTATACTGATAACCCCTTGTGAACTCGTAAGGGGTCCATGAGAACCCTATACCAGTTCACAAGGCTGGGGGCTGGCAAGTCACCTGCGGCTAGCGGGTGACTTGCCATTAACCCCTGGCACCCCAATTACCTGCCTCCCCAAAGCCCGGGGGGGGCAGAAGAGCCCGGGCCCACACAGGGTATGTGGGCTTGTAGGCTGCACAAAAGCTGACCCCTCCACTTTGCCCCCATAGCTGGTAATGCTGGGTAAGGGGGACCCCATGCCATTTTTTGGGGGGATTTTTAAGGGTTTTTAACTTAGATTAATTTAAATTAGATTAATTTCACACGCACTAAGATTTTATTGACAAACTTACATTTTTTATTACAAAAAACACTACAAATTGCAAAAAATAGATTTTTACATTTTTTTTGCACATATTTCACCGAAAAGTATTGAGAATACACTAAAAAAAGGCCATACAAGACATTTCATGTTGAAGCCCAGACTCTTCTGAAAAAACAATATAACATTTTCCTGGGAAATCCCTGGAAATCCTTTCAAAAATCACAGTTGAACATGTGTGCCGCAAAATAGTGAAACATGGTCTGGCAACAGAGGGTGACAAAAGCTGCAGGTAGGCTGCCACTTAAAGGGTTGAGCTTTGTCTGTGGGGGTCATGTTAATTATTTAGTAGACCATGTGCACCAGTGGGGGTCATGCTAAAGATCTGGTGAAGCACCTTTGATTGGGAAATGAAGCTTACATGTGAGTGAGATTTTTAAC
Source organism: Gastrophryne carolinensis (assembly GCA_027917425.1). Lineage (NCBI taxonomy): Eukaryota > Metazoa > Chordata > Amphibia > Anura > Microhylidae > Gastrophryne > Gastrophryne carolinensis. The sequence continues at coordinate 224,984,728 of CM051234.1, forward strand.
TTGAAAGCACTAAAACATTCTGTAAAAAAATCTGTTCTCTCCTACCTTTTACTTATCTCATCTTCAGTTTTTCTTTAATTAGATGTTTCATATATGTATTGTGGTAAAGCGTATGGAAAAGTGCTGGATGGTGCCTATATTTCCCTTGGTTTTCTCAGCCAGGCACGATCCATGCCGGGATAACAGAGCTCCAGTCCACATCCCCAGTCCTCTATGGGTTTTTTCCCTACTCCCAGGTCTTTCCAGGTGATTAGATTAATTGAAGGAAGGAAGCCTAATAAAAGGAGCTGCTGAGGCTTCCAGTGTGGAGAAGGAGAGACTGGGATGAGGAGCCTGTGCCTTGCTGCTCCCAAAACTTACAGGTCTGAACTGCATCCGAAGGACTTTATGTGTTTTTTTGAACCTGTGGATTAGCAGCCTGGGCTTGTATGCCCTGAAAGGGGACCTATGATTTCGAGGACTTGCAATACTCTGTACCTATCAGACACTGGACATTGCTAAAGCTGGTGAGGAAACCGCTGACTGTATTATACTCTGAATTTAAGAGATTTTTCTGTTGGACTTTGTCTTCAATAAACCGCTTATTATTTCAACTAAAAACTGTTTCCAGAGTCATTGCCGTTAGCACCCCAGATCCTGACAGTATATTTTTTATTGTTTATGTTAAATTTTTATATTTATCTTATTATGTTCTTATTATATTTTTTATTCTAATGTTCTAAGATATGCTTTTTTGTTTGTGTTTGCCTATATGAAGATACATTTTGTTCTTTGTGTAGACAATTTTGGACAAAAAAACAGATTACTCACTAGGTTTGAATATTTTGCTACTTTCATTATGAACAAGGGACATTTTAATACTTATGGGTCAATTCAGAGAAATTTCACGCCTTCTTAGGAGCGACAACTGCCATTGACTCATTGTCTACCTGGGGCTGATTCAAAGGTGCATGAAAATGTACAGCCGGTAAACAATGAAAGTGAATGGCAGTTTTCTCTTCCTAAAAAGGAGTGAGAATCCTCAGCTGGCTCTGAATCTACCCCAAAAAAGTATTATTTGAAATGTGTAGTTTTTATTTTTTGCTTTATTAACAACTGTACAAATTGAGTTACTTGAACAACTGTGATTACACAACTGTACTGTATATGTTTACACAAAGCAATAAAAACTATTGAAACAAAAAACATCCTTACCTCATAGGAAAAACGATGTACCTCACCTGTAAAAATGCCCCATCACAGGGGTTTTTAAAACAAATAATTTTTACAGCATTGTTTGGTGTATTCAAGTAAAAAAGCTCACTCAGATGCTAGCTTTACTTCATACCTGAAGCACACCTAAAGCTTCACCAAATCTTTAGCATGACCCTGTTTGGTGTACCTTGCGGTGTGAATTGCAACCTGTTTCTCAGTGAGATTTTTATTTTTATCATATGAAAAGTGCAATAAAACATTTTTGTTTTCTCCAAACATTTGACAAGATCGGGGGTGCCCCGCTGCGTGAAACCCCCCAGATCGCCCTAAATTACTCACCTCACCCTGCTCCTACGCGAGCGCTTGTCCAATCAGAGCGCTCAGAGCCGCTGTGATATGTACGGACAAGCGACGGACAACCACAGCGGCTCTGAGCTTGCTGGAGGCCGCGTCTCGCGCTTCTTTGTAACAGGGAGTGCGCCCTGCTAGAAGGAAGTGCGAGATGCGGCCGCAGCCAGCGCATGCGCCGTTGGAACGGGGATAAGGTAAGGTTTCTGGGCATCCTGGGGGGTTTCATCCGAAATCGGGATGCCCCGCGGGGAGGGATCTGATCGGCCTGGGAATCCTATAGATTCCCGGGCCGATCCCCCCTGGTGTTGGTCCACTTTAAGGATTTTTTCCTCTGAAGTTTAGGAAAAAAATTATCAACTTTTTCTGCAGAACCCAAATATTTTATCTCTAAAGAAAAGATATGTATCTAACCCGTAAAAATGGCCCATTGCAAGCACGTGATTTTTGTTTTTATGAAAAAATTAGACACAAATATTTTATTGCACTTTTTTGTGTGGTAAAATTTAAAATGTCACAAACATGCTGGTTGCAATTCACAATACAAGGAACTGCCAAAGTGCACATTGCATCACCAAATAATTAGCATGACCTCTCATGTCTCTTTGCCCTGCTCAAGTTCTATCTATGTAAACCTATGTGTGTGCAGCTGTCACCCCCCCCCCCCCCCCCTCGGCTGGAGCATCACAAAATAGTGAGCAACTCTGTAATGAGTTGAAGGTTAGTTTAACCCCTCTCTTATACAATAAAGATAATGTACTACTCGCTGTGTATGGTATGGCCAGGCCAAGATTTTTATTTAAATAAAGGTGGGAGGGACCCAACAATTTTTATGTGTATTCGGATACATTCATCTAAGAAAATTATTCTTTTATAGATGACCTTCACCTTAAATAAGAGACTATCTTATATGTTTCCCCCACCGTGTACGTACAGATTGTCCACAATTAAAATCATCCTACCTCCATTTACTGCATTTTCTGAGCCTTTAAACATCCAAGATGGTGGCCCATGGAGTCTCATACTGCCTGCAAACAGGAAGCATCTTCCGACTGTGCCGCTCTGCATTCTGGGCTTGTTGTCCTTTTCCTGACTTAATTTTAGCTCCTGGGAAATTTTAAGGGATTGGCTTTTCATGAAATGATGCCGAAGGTCCAGATTAAGTGCCAGCTACATGAGACTCACGTAGATGACACTTTCCTTGATAAAAAAGAAATAAATTCACCTCCACATGTAATCCATCAGGCTGGGCCTTCTCTTCACCTGGGGGTTTGCTGATCCCCCACCAGACTCTTCCAACTTCAGAAGAGGTCCCGAAACAGTCCCCTCAGCTTCTGACCACTAGCCCCGCCTTTTGTAGGAGGAGTGGGATGACATCACCCCTCATTGTTTTCGGCTCCGGGCATGTCAAATCAGATGCTGGTAGTGTTCAGTGAAGGGCAGGTGGAGGGGCAGGGAACTCCAATAACCTGGATATCAAGTGACAACAGCGATCGGTGCAGAACAGAGAATTGTAGGTGAGTAAAAAAAAACATTTTTTAATAAACGTCACATTCTCTTAGGTGTGTGTGTTTTTTTGTTGACATTTAACACTTTGTGAAATGATAAAAGGTTCACCATGATTTATTGAAAACCCAAACCCTTATAAAACTACTCCCCAGCATCTAAAACTAATATATTTTACGTTTTTAGTCACTTACTTATTATTCTTTCCCCCACTGGGCGGCAACTCTGTTCAGGACTTTAGGATACGGGCGCTGCCATCTTGACTCAGAAGCATCACACTTACTGAGGGGAGGAGAGTGGGATGAAGTGCAGGGGAGCGGGTTATAGCTGTGCTTTGCTCAGACAGAGCATAGCTGGGGTCAGGTAAAGGTCAGCAGTCCCAGAATGCAGAGCAGCACAGTCAGAAGGCACTTCCTGTTTGCAGGCTACCTGATATTCCATGAGCCGTCATCTTGGATGTTTAAAGGCTCATAACATGCAGTAGATGTAGGTAGGATGATTTTTAATGTGAGCAATCTGTATGTACAGGGTGTGGGAAACATATAAGATAGACTCTTATTCAGAGTGAAGGTCCGCTTTAAGGGTCTGGCAAGTCACCTTCAGGGCCTGGGGCCACCGAGACTGGCCTCCGTGCACTGGTCTACAAGCCCACATAGCTGGTGTGTGGGCTGGGTTTACTGGGAAGGGGAGACCCCATGAAATTTTTTTTAACCCCATACTTTTTTTTTTATTAACCCTTGATTTCCTGTCACTCAGCCAGTATAAAAACTTCTAACAGCAGGAGTGAGCAGAAGGCAGTGTGATCAACGTGGGACCCAGTGCTCTGGGATGCAGAAAAATAAAAATAAAAAAAATACTTTATTCTCCCTTTAACTGTTTTTTTTTACATTTAACCCTTTGTGAACTGGGACCCCTATACCAGTTCACAAGGCTTGAGGGACTGGCAAGTCACCTGTGGCAAGCGGGTGACTTGCCATTACCCTCAGCCCCCAGCCCCATTACTTGCCTCCCCAAAGTCGGGGGGGGGGGGGGGGTGTGGCAGAAGTGCTCATGGCCCAAAAGAGCTATGGGGGATTATAACCTTCAGGGCTGGGGGCCTGGGGGGAAATCTGTGTAAATCATCCAATCTATGTAATTGTTATTACTGTACAAAATGGTGATTACAGACAGGGTAGAAACATACAGTACATAGACTATTACAAATACAGTGTTATAAAGTTCACAATGAATATTTTGAATACAAGATACAATAGCCTTAGAACACCATAGGAAAGCAAGATTACAAAGGGAATTATACATAGATACTCTAGATATGCAATCCACTATTGTAGGTGACACAAGGAAATGAAATGGTTAAAGGCAATTTCCAGCCCATTTATTGCAATGAGAGGAAGTGTGGCAGCTCACCATGACTGATGACGGCGGTGTCACCACGGCGGACCCAGGAAGAGATCGCACGATAAGATATAGGAGCGCGGTGATTGGCTGGGTGGCGCTGGATGTGGATTTAGCAATGAGGTAAGCCCTGCAGCCCTGGACTAGCAGCCATGGTCTACATGGGGCTTATGGTGCTAACAAGCACATGCACATAATAGAGTCATGAGATTGTATATAGCACCATTGCAGGGCATTTGTGATCTCCCTCCAGTCCCCAGTGAAATGCTGCCTATCTAGGGACGCAGTCACCTCCACATTTGGCATTTGCAGAGAGAGCACATCGCTTCACAAAAGCCTTGCCAGTGGCTGGGCTAGTGATTCCATTCCTGATAAGCACTGCATGGAGGCGCCTCTCACGAAATCATGAGTGCGCCATTGTTCGGATGGTGTGTAACCAGCCTCAGAGTTACCAGCATAGGCAACATAAGACTGTTCATAATTTTGGGAAATAACAATACAGGTCACAAAATAAACATAGACAACGATTACTCAGTGTTTTGAGAGGTAGGAGAGGGACACTCATCCTATGTTTCGGGAATCCTGCCCCCTTTGCCAATTGAAAAGGCCGTCCATACACCTACGTCCAATGGCGCATGCGCAAGCCGCGGCCACATCCCTGCTATCCCACTAGCAGGGCACGTGCCTGCGCCAGGTATTTGTGAATGGCCGGCATGGGCACGCTCCCTGTTAAAGGGTAGGGGGGGATGCGGGCATCAGCGTGCTCTGAGCCACTCGCTCAATGAAGGGACGTCAGTGGATCTGATCGCGCTGATTAGACGAGCGGCCGTGCATGAGCCATATGACCGGGAAGAGGTGAGTTTGTTTTGGTGATTTGGGGGGGTTTTACACAAGGACCAAAACCCAGGATATTCAAAATCCTGGGTTTTGGTCCACTTTAAAGTGACACCCCCTCCCCCAGTCAGGGGCTAGAGGGCCACAATTGGAGAGTGAACAAAGCAGGGGTGAAGGGGGCATTGTGGCATCCAATTTATACCTGCGCTGTGAGCCCATACCTGACGCCCGCTACTCGGCTACTTCCACACTGGTTAATGGGCCCAACATGATCGCTGGTGTCCAGTGAGGCTCATGGGTGGTTGCACAGCACATTGTAAGCCAGCCCTGCAAGGCTCAGATATATCTGAATGCCTGGCGTGGGTACACACATCAATTTATTTATCTATCTTAGCCACGCATATGTAAGGCTACCAATGCTAATTGGGCGAGAGTCCGCGCATGTGTTCATGGGGTCGCTGGTGAGAGAAAAATTTTGGCGAACCAGCAGGTTTCAGAGTATGAACCAAAGGCTGGGATAGTTTGGGTCATCTTTAAAGATGCTTGGTTGAACATCCCTGCTTGTACCTGTGGCTACTTTAAAGAGAAGCAACCACCTGCCTATAGTTTATAGGACTCTATGGCCAGTGGTCTCCTTTTTGAGCTCAGTTCAGCACTGTGAGTAAATAAATTTGCGCATGGTTTTCTTGAGTAAAATCTGTTTACTCACATTTTTTCCTTGCTCCTGATTCAGTAGACCTTTTTTCGGAATAAATGTGCGTATTGAGCCAGATCACACACCCGTACATTTACTCAAAAATTGTAATTGCTTGTGATTCAGGAAGCTTTTTGGGGGGCTGTTGGGTTTTGTTGAGCCATCGATTTACTATTGTTTACGGGGGCCACTGTAACATTGAGTGGTGATGAATCGAGCCTATTTTGAGGCTTCTTGATTTGGGAAAAACCCTAGGATTGTCGTCTCACTAGCAATCCCATGGTGGATGTGTAAGCTCCATCCCCTCAATCATCCAGCTGACACGCGAAACTGCACCAGGCACTTTTTAATGGCTGGCATGGGTACAGCATGAGAGGACAGCAGGTTGCACTCCATTCATCTTTGCTATTTCCCCTTTACAGTCTGCTTAGTCAGAGCAGGATGGCAAAGATGAATGGGAGCACTGGCCGCTGATTGGCTGGCGGCCGCTAGTCTAATCTGCGCACCGGGGAGTCGCCACAGACACAGTTACAGAACTCTGGATGGTGAAAATCCAGCGTTTTTTCCTCTTTAAGGGCAAATGGTTATCACAAAGGAGTAGCTAGTCTTTCTGGCAAATGGGGCAAAGATTCGAAATGGCGCCCCCCACCTGTTCTCAGGCCCCCCTTTGGCGCCCCCAAACCTGCTGCACCCAGGGCAAGTGCCCCCCCACTCCCCCCTAGTTACGCCCCTGGGTTATAACACTGGTGTCTGTACAGCTTCTATACTCCTCTGGTTGCTGCCATCATGCCTGGACACTGTTGGCAGACAGTAAAGACACTAAGCCCCAGAGGTCGCAATAGAATTTTTGCCCAAGGAGTAGGAATACTCCTCCCATTATCTTGGAGGAGTATTTTCGGTCTTGAAGGAGCATGCAATTTGTGGGAATTTATTTAAACAATATTGGTGGTGTAGTTGGTTTTAAGGGGACATTCCAGACAAAGGGTTAATTTAGCTGATTCCTGCTCTCCTTAATGCTGGCTGTCAGTGGTGGCATCTTTAATTTAATATTTTATAACAAGCCAAGGCAACTCTCTTCCTTGTGTTGGACCTCTCATGCTAGGATCAGTCATCAGCCCTGCATGTTTCTTTATGACAGACTGTAAATTCAAACGGGAACCTGAATACTGAGTAGACGGAGAGCAAGTTGGTTTATCAGGGAATGCAAAGTGCTGGTAAATAAAAGATGCTGCCTCGGACAACCAGCATGGGGCAGGCTGTAAGCAGCTGTGTCGACAGGCAGAGCTGGGAGGAGAGGGCTGGTTGGGGCAGAGCTGGGAGAAGAGGGCTGGCTGGGCAGAGCTGGGAGGAGAGGGCTGGTTGGGACAGAATTGGGAGAAGAGGGCTGCCTGGGGCTAAGATGGAGAGAAGAGGGCTCGCTGGGGCAGAGCTGGGAGGAGAGGTCTGGTTAGGGCAGAGCTGGGAGGAGAGGGCTGGCTGGAGCAGAGCTGGGAGAAGAGGGCTGGCTGGAGCAGAGCTGGGAGGAGAGGGCTGGCTGGGGCAGAACTGGGAGGAGAGGGCTGGTTAGGGCAGAGCTGGGAGGAGAGGGCTGGCTGGAGCAGAGCTGGGAGGAGAGGGCTGGCTGGGGCAGAACTGGGAGGAGAGGGCTGGCTGGAGCAGAGCTGGGAGGAGAGGGCTGGCTGGAGCAGAGCTGGGAGGAGAGGGCTGGTTGCGGCAGAGCTGGGAAGAGAGGGCTGGTTGGGGCAGAGATGAGAGGAGAGGTCTCGCTGGGGCTAAGCTGGTGAGAAGAGGGCTCGCAGGGGCAGAGCTGGGAGGAGAGGGCTGGCTGGGCAGAGCTGGGAGGAGAGGGCTGGCTGGGCAGAGCTGGGAGGAGAGGGCTGGTTGGGGCAGAGCTGGGAGGAGAGGGCTGGTTGGGGCAGAGCTGGGAGGAGAGGGCTGGTTGGGGCAGAGCTGGGAGGAGAGGGCTGGTTGGTGCAGAGCTGGGAGGAGAGGGCTGGTTGGGGCAGAGCTGGGAGGAGAGGGCTGGTTGGGGCAGAGCTGGGAGGAGAGGGCTGGTTGGGGCAGAGCTGGGAGAAGAGGGCTGGTTGAGGCTAAGATGGAGAGAAGAGGGCTCGCTGGGGCAGAACTGGGAGGAGAGGGCTGGCTGGGGCAGAGCTGGGAGGAGAGGGCTGGTTGGGGCAGAGCTGGGAGGCGAGGGCTGGTTGGGGCAGAACTGTAAGAAGAGGGCTGGCTGGGGCTAAGATGGAGATAAGAGGGCTCGCTGGGGCACAGCTGGGAGGAGGGGGCTGGTTAGGGCAGAGCTGGGAGGAGAGGGCTGGCTGGAGCAGAGCTGGGAGGAGAGGGCTGGTTGCGGCAGAGCTGGGAAGAGAGGGCTGGTTGGGGCAGAGCTGGGAGGAGAGGGCTCGCTGGGGCTAAGCTGGTGAGAAGAGGGCTCGCTGGGGCAGAGCTGGGAGGAGAGGGCTGGCTGGGCAGAGCTGGGAGGAGAGGGCTGGTTGGGGCAGAGCTGGGAGAAGAGGGATGGCTGGGGCTAAGATGGAGAGAAGAGGGCTCGCTGGGGCAGAACTGGGAGGAGAGGGCTGGTTAGGGCAGAGCTGGGAGGAGAGGGCTGGCTGGAGCAGAGCTGGGAGGAAAAGGCCGTCCATACACCTACGTCCAATGGCGCATGCGCAAGCCGCGGCCACATCCCTGCTATCCCACTAGCAGGGCACGTGCCTGCGCCAGGTATTTGTGAATGGCCGGCATGGGCACGCTCCCTGTTAAAGGGTAGGGGGGGATGCGGGCATCAGCGTGCTCTGAGCCACTCGCTCGATGAAGGGACGTCAGTGGATCTGATCGCGCTGATTAGACGAGCGGCCGTGCATGAGCCATATGACCGGGAAGAGGTGAGTTTGTTTTGGTGATTTGGGGGGGTTTTACACAAGGACCAAAACCCAGGATATTCAAAATCCTGGGTTTTGGTCCACTTTAAAGTGACACCCCCTCCCCCAGTCAGGGGACTTTAAAGATGCTTGGTTGAACATCCCTGCTTGTACCTGTGGCTACTTTAAAGAGAAGCAACCACCTGCCTATAGTTTATAGGACTCTATGGCCAGTGGTCTCCTTTTTGAGCTCAGTTCAGCACTGTGAGTAAATAAATTTGCGCATGGTTTTCTTGAGTAAAATCTGTTTACTCACATTTTTTCCTTGCTCCTGATTCAGTAGACCTTTTTTCGGAATAAATGTGCGTATTGAGCCAGATCACACACCCGTACATTTACTCAAAAATTGTAATTGCTTGTGATTCAGGAAGCTTTTTGGGGGGCTGTTGGGTTTTGTTGAGCCATCGATTTACTATTGTTTACGGGGGCCACTGTAACATTGAGTGGTGCTGAATCGAGCCTATTTTGAGGCTTCTTGATTTGGGAAAAACCCTAGGATTGTCGTCTCACTAGCAATCCCATGGTGGATGTGTAAGCTCCATCCCCTCAATCATCCAGCTGACACGCGAAACTGCACCAGGCACTTTTTAATGGCTGGCATGGGTACAGCATGAGAGGACAGCAGGTTGCACTCCATTCATCTTTGCTATTTCCCCTTTACAGTCTGCTTAGTCAGAGCAGGATGGCAAAGATGAATGGGAGCACTGGCCGCTGATTGGCTGGCGGCCGCTAGTCTAATCTGCGCACCGGGGAGTCGCCACAGACACAGTTACAGAACTCTGGATGGTGAAAATCCAGCGTTTTTTCCTCTTTAAGGGCAAATGGTTATCACAAAGGAGTAGCTAGTCTTTCTGGCAAATGGGGCAAAGATTCGAAATGGCGCCCCCCACCTGTTCTCAGGCCCCCCTTTGGCGCCCCCAAACCTGCTGCACCCAGGGCAAGTGCCCCCCCCACTCCCCCCTAGTTACGCCCCTGGGTTATAACACTGGTGTCTGTACAGCTTCTATACTCCTCTGGTTGCTGCCATCATGCCTGGATACTGTTGGCAGACAGTAAAGACACTAAGCCCCAGAGGTCGCAATAGAATTTTTGCCCAAGGAGTAGGAATACTCCTCCCATTATCTTGGAGGAGTATTTTCGGTCTTGAAGGAGCATGCAATTTGTGGGAATTTATTTAAACAATATTGGTGGTGTAGTTGGTTTTAAGGGGACATTCCAGACAAAGGGTTAATTTAGCTGATTCCTGCTCTCCTTAATGCTGGCTGTCAGTGGTGGCATCTTTAATTTAATATTTTATAACAAGCCAAGGCAACTCTCTTCCTTGTGTTGGACCTCTCATGCTAGGATCAGTCATCAGCCCTGCATGTTTCTTTATGACAGACTGTAAATTCAAACGGGAACCTGAATACTGAGTAGACGGAGAGAAAGTTGGTTTATCAGGGAATGCAAAGTGCTGGTAAATAAAAGATGCTGCCTCGGACAACCAGCATGGGGCAGGCTGTAAGCAGCTGTGTCGACAGGCACAGCTGGGAGGAGAGGGCTGGTTGGGGCAGAGCTGGGAGAAGAGGGCTGGCTGGGCAGAGCTGGGAGGAGAGGGCTGGTTGGGACAGAATTGGGAGAAGAGGGCTGCCTGGGGCTAAGATGGAGAGAAGAGGGCTCGCTGGGGCAGAGCTGGGAGGAGAGGTCTGGTTAGGGCAGAGCTGGGAGGAGAGGGCTGGCTGGAGCAGAGCTGGGAGAAGAGGGCTGGCTGGAGCAGAGCTGGGAGGAGAGGGCTGGCTGGGGCAGAACTGGGAGGAGAGGGCTGGTTGTGGCAGAGCTGGGAGGAGAGGGCTGGCTGGAGCAGAGCTGGGAGGAGAGGGCTGGTTGCGGCAGAGCTGGGAAGAGAGGGCTGGTTGGGGCAGAGATGAGAGGAGAGGTCTCGCTGGGGCTAAGCTGGTGAGAAGAGGGCTCGCAGGGGCAGAGCTGGGAGGAGAGGGCTGGCTGGGCAGAGCTGGGAGGAGAGGGCTGGCTGGGCAGAGCTGGGAGGAGAGGGCTGGTTGGGGCAGAGCTGGGAGGAGAGGGCTGGTTGGGGCAGAGCTGGGAGGAGAGGGCTGGTTGGGGCAGAGCTGGGAGGAGAGGGCTGGTTGGTGCAGAGCTGGGAGGAGAGGGCTGGTTGGGGCAGAGCTGGGAGGAGAGGGCTGGTTGGGGCAGAGCTGGGAGGAGAGGGCTGGTTGGGGCAGAGCTGGGAGGAGAGGGCTGGTTGGGGCAGAGCTGGGAGAAGAGGGCTGGTTGAGGCTAAGATGGAGAGAAGAGGGCTCGCTGGGGCAGAACTGGGAGGAGAGGGCTGGCTGGGGCAGAGCTGGGAGGAGAGGGCTGGTTGGGGCAGAGCTGGGAGGCGAGGGCTGGTTGGGGCAGAACTGTAAGAAGAGGGCTGGCTGGGGCTAAGATGGAGATAAGAGGTCTCGCTGGGGCACAGCTGGGAGGAGGGGGCTGGTTAGGGCAGAGCTGGGAGGAGAGGGCTGGCTGGAGCAGAGCTGGGAGGAGAGGGCTGGTTGCGGCAGAGCTGGGAAGAGAGGGCTGGTTGGGGCAGAGCTGGGAGGAGAGGGCTCGCTGGGGCTAAGCTGGTGAGAAGAGGGCTCGCTGGGGCAGAGCTGGGAGGAGAGGGCTGGCTGGGCAGAGCTGGGAGGAGAGGGCTGGTTGGGGCAGAGCTGGGAGAAGAGGGATGGCTGGGGCTAAGATGGAGAGAAGAGGGCTCGCTGGGGCAGAACTGGGAGGAGAGGGCTGGCTGGGGCAGAACTGGGAGGAGAGGGCTGGTTAGGGCAGAGCTGGGAGGAGAGGGCTGGCTGGAGCAGAGCTGGGAGGAAAGGGCTGGCTGGAGCAGAGCTGGGAGGAGAGGGCTGGTTAGGGCAGAGCTGGGAGGAAAGGGATGGCTGGAGCATAGCTGGGAGGAGAGGGCTGGTTGGGGCCGAACTGGGAGAAGAGGGCTGGCTGAAGCTAAGATGGCGAGAAGAGGGCTCGCTGGGGCTAAGATGGAGAGAAGAGGGCTGGTTGGGGCAGAGCTGGGAGGAGAGGGCTCGCTGGGGCTAAGCTGGTGAGAAGAGGGCTCGCTGGGGCAGAGCTGGGAGGAGAGGGCTGGCTGGGCAGAGCTGGGAGGAGAGGGCTGGTTGGGGCAGAGCTTGGAGGAGAGGGCTGGTTTGGGCAGAACTGGGAGAAGATGGATGGCTGGGGCTAAGATGGAGAGAAGAGAGCTCGCTGGGGCAGAACTAGGAGAAGAGGGCTGGCTGAAGCTAAGATGGAGAGAAGAGGGCTCGCTGGGGCTAAGATGGAGAGAAGAGGGCTGGCTGGGGCAGAGATGGGAGGAGAGGGCTGGCTGGAGCAGAGCTGGGAGGAGAGGGCTGGCTGGGGCAGAGCTGGGAGGAGAGGGCTGGTTGCGGCAGAGCTGGGAAGAAAGGGCTGGTTGGGGCAGAGCTGGGAGGAGAGGGCTCGCTGGGGCTAAGCTGGTGAGAAGAGGGCTTGCTGGGGCAGAGCTGGGAGGAGAGGGCTCGCTGGGGCTAAGCTGGTGAGAAGAGGGCTCGCTGGGGCAGAGCTGGGAGGAGAGGGCTGGCTGGGCAGAGCTGGGAGGAGAGGGCTGGTTGCGGCAGAGCTGGGAAGAGAGGGCTGGTTGGGGCAGAGCTGGGAGGAGAGGGCTCGCTGGGGCTAAGCTGGTGAGAAGAGGGCTTGCTGGGGCAGAGCTGGGAGGAGAGGGCTCGCTGGGGCTAAGCTGGTGAGAAGAGGGCTCGCTGGGGCAGAGCTGGGAGGAGAGGGCTGGCTGGGCAGAGCTGGGAGGAGAGGGCTGGTTGGGGCAGAGCTAGGAGAAGAGGGATGGCTGGGGCTAAGATGGAGAGAAGAGGGCTCGCTGGGGCAGAACTGGGAGGAGAGGGCTGGTTAGGGCAGAGCTGGGAGGAGAGGGCTGGCTGGAGCAGAGCTGGGAGGAAAGGGCTGGCTGGAGCAGAGCTGGGAGGAGAGGGCTGGTTAGGGCAGAGCTGGGAGGAAAGGGATGGCTGGAGCATAGCTGGGAGGAGAGGGCTGGTTGGGGCCGAACTGGGAGAAGAGGGCTGGCTGAAGCTAAGATGGAGAGAAGAGGGCTCGCTGGGGCTAAGATGGAGAGAAGAGGGCTGGCTGGGGCAGAGATGGGAGGAGAGGGCTCGCTGGAGCAGAGCTGGGAGGAGAGGGCTGGCTGGGGCAGAGCTGGGAGGAGAGGGCTGGTTGCGGCAGAGCTGGGAAGAGAGGGCTGGTTGGGGCAGAGCTGGGAGGAGAGGGCTCGCAGGGGCTAAGCTGGTGAGAAGAGGGCTCGCTGGGGCAGAGCTGGGAGGAGAGGGCTGGTTGGGGCAGAGCTTGGAGGAGAGGGCTGGTTTGGGCAGAACTGGGAGAAGATGGATGGCTGGGGCTAAGATGGAGAGAAGAGAGCTCGCTGGGGCAGAACTAGGAGGAGAGGGATGGTTAGGGCAGAGCTGGGAGGAGAGGGCTGGCTGGAGCAGAGCTGGGAGGAGAGGGCTGGTTGCGGCAGAGCTGGGAAGAGAGGGCTGGTTGGAGCAGAGATGAGAGGAGAGGGCTCGCTGGGGCTAAGCTGGTGAGAAGAGGGCACTCTGGGGCAGAGCTGGGAGGAGAGGGCTGGCTAGGCAGAACTGGGAGGAGAGGGCTGGTTGGGGCAGAGCTGAGAAGAAGAGGGCTGGCTGAAGCTAAGATGGAGAGAAGAGTGCTCTCTGGGGCAGAGCTGGGAGGAGAGGGCTGGTTAGGGCAGAGCTGGAAGGAGAGGGCTGGCTGGAGCAGAGCTGGGAAAAGAGGGCTGGTTGGGGCAGAGCTGGGAGAAGAGGGCTCGCTGGGGCTAAGATGGAGAGAAGAGGGCTCGCTGGGGCAGAGATGGGAGGAGAGGGCTGGCTGGGGCAGAGCTGAGTGGAGAGGGCTGGCTGGGGAAGAGCAAGGAGGAGGGAGAACTTGGAGGACTCAGGGTGGATGAAGCAGAGCTGGGAGGATTTGTGATTGATCGGGCATAGCTGTGAGGACTCGGGATGAATGGGGCAGAGCTGGGAGGGTTCGGGATTGATGGGGCAGAGCTGGGAGGATCTGGGATGGATGGGGCAGAGCTGGGAGGACTTGGGATGGATGGGGCAGTGCTGGGAGGAGAGAGTTGGATGGGGCAGAGCTGATTGGACTTGTGATGGATGGGGCAAAGCTGGGAGGAGAGAGCTGGATAGGACAGAACTGGTAGGATCCGAGGTGGATGCAGCAGAGCTGGTAGGACTCGGGCTGGATGAGGCAAAGCTGGTAGGATTCGGGCTGGATGAGGCAGAACTGGTAGGACTCTGGATGGATGGGGCACAGCTGGTAGGAGAGAGCTGGATGAGGCAAAACTGGTAGGACTCGGGCTGAATGTTTCAGAGCTGGCAGGACTCTGGATGGATGGGGCACAGCTGGAAGGAGAGATCTGGATGAGGCAAAGCTGGTAGGACTCGGGCTGGATGGGGCAGAAGTGGGTTGGAATGTTTCAGAGTTGGTAGGACTGGGGATGACTCGGGATGGCGGGGAAAAAGAAAAGGTTTGGTTCCGCTTTAACGGCCGGGGCCACCACCACTCAAAGTAGTCTGCAAGAATAAAGCAAGCTCTCTATATGTTGGACAGCCATTCAAGCCTGAAATGTTGGAACAAAGTATCAGACAAAGCCCTAAAGATAGTAAACTATCCAGTGGGCCTATAGGCGTGTGCTCTGATATCCGAGTATTACACACAATAATATTAATTCAAGTTAAGTCTTTTCTTTCAAATGTTAGGGAAAATCTACTTTTCTTTGTCATTCTTTTTATTGATTTTTTCCAGACAAGACAACATTATGGTACAAAGAGATAGTTTGTAACATTACATACATATTAAACATTGTTGTCGACATGGCATAATGTATACAGCCTCGCTTCTGGTTCCATTGAAGTATTGTAATAGCAGACATGCTGGGCCAGGGAGGTGAGAGGCCCAGGAAGTGCCTCCCTCCTCCCATCCGCTCAGTCATGTACATCATTTCGGTTTATTCAGGTGAAAGAGGATAACACATAATACAATGTAAGATTAAAGTAAGTGTGGTTCTAGGATGGTTTAGGTTTGGGGGATATGGGGTAGAGGAAGGTGGGGGGTAAAGGAAGCTGGGGGGTGGGGCATGGGTAGTGGTCCCCGGTCCTCTCCTGGCAGTCCCTTATTCCATTGTTCAGTTTAATGCTATTGCCAAAAGGGTTGGGGTTGCGTACTGGACCCAAGGTTCCCAAATGCTCAAGAAGTAATCATGCCTGTCATTTAGTATACTGGTAGGTTTTTCATTTATTAAGAATCCATTTATTCTACCTTTAACTTCTGAGATAAAGGCTAGCTGTTGTCTCCAGGCCTTTGCTATTGCCTGTTTAGTGGCCAACATAATAAATGAGAACAGTTTGTTTTGCAGGCTGTTAAGTGCAGGTGCCTTGTGGCGCAGTAACGCCACCCATGGGTCCCATTTAGGAGTGACTCCCAGGATCCTCCCAACCATTCGAAAGACCTGTTGCCATAGCCGTGCCACCATTGGTCAAGTCCACCATATATGGAGTACATCCCCTCTCACAGAGCACCCTCTGAAACAATGCCCCGGGTATGCTGGGTAAATTTTGTTAATTCTGTCTGGTACTAAGTACCAGTGGAGCAATACTTTATATGCTGACTTTATATACTGTAAGGGAATAAATTGAGCAGCCCCATGTTGCTCTCCAAACTCCAGGCCAGTCCACCTGTTCTCCAACCAACCCCAGGTCTCGGATGTATTTATGATCCAGGTGCCTCTGAAAGTCATTAAGAGAAGAATAAAGCAGAGAGATTCTCCCCGGTCTGTTTGGCTCCCCAACACACAGAGACTCAAAGTTAGACCATTTCCTGTTGGGAGCAGCCCGGGTCAGTGTGGGCTTGAGCCAGTGGCTTATCTGTATTTAATGGAACCAGTCAGACAGCTGGAGCTTGTATTTACGTCTCAAGTCCTCTGTCGTCTAGGAGATGGTGAACAGTTCGAATGCCTGCGCCTACCCAGCACGAGAAAGAAGCCCCGCCCTGGAGGCCTGGTGGGAAGAGTGGATTGTCCCATAAGTTCAGCAAAGGGGTGTGAGGGGACATTCATTTTGTAGAGTATTTCACCAAGTCCCAGACCTTAAGGAAATGTACCATTAGAGGGCTCAGGTCTGTATGTGTGGGCCGTCCACAGAAAGGCATCCAGCGGAGCTTCAAAAGAGCTCACAACGGGAGGTCTCTAGTTGCATGTATTTGGGATAACTGTACGATTTGTGCCGCTTTGTAGTAATGGGCTATGTTTGGGACTCCCAAGCCCCCCTGGGATTTGTGGGCGAACATGGAGCGCCTTGCCACTCTTAGCATATAGGTAGGGATTTCTACTGGTAAGACTATGAAGTAATAAAGGATCTTAGGAAGGATTGAGATCTTGATGGCGGCCACTCGGCCCATCCAGGAGATGGGAAGATCAGCCCATGAGTCTATCAGTTATCCCAGACTCCTCACAAGGGGGGGGGGGGGGTAATTAGCTGCGTAGAGACCCTCATATGTGGACGATAGGCAAACTCCCAAATAGGGGAGACCGCTGGTAGTCCATTTAAAATCATACTTGGACTTGAGGTGATGTAGTAGTTCCGCTGGAAGGCCCACATTCATGGCCAGAGATTTTGCCCTATTTATCTTGAGCCCTGATATCTCAGCAAATTTGTCCAGTACCTGGAATAGATTGGGTAATGTAGTGATAAGTTGTGACAGGGCGAGGAGGGCATTGTCTGCGAATAGAGAGATTTTGTGATGGACACCTCCTATTTCTATCCCTTTAATGCTTTTGTTGGCCCTAATTTTAAGCGCCAGGGGTTCCATGGCCAGTATAAACAAAATGGACAAAAGGGGCAGCCCTGACGAAAAGCCTAGATATTTGACTCTTGCGGCCGGTCTACAGTATAATGCAGTAATCCATTGCAAAAACCTGTTGCCAAAGCCCCATTTCTCTAGCGTCTTGTGCATATTCTCCCATGATATCGTATCAAAAGCTTTGTAGATATCTAGTGAAAATAATAAAGCTGGTATTTTCCTGCCATGGATGCAATGGATTAGGTGGGCCATCTGTCTGACACTATCACTGGCTTGCCTGGCTGGGACAAAACCTGTTTGGTCCCTGTGGATTATAGAGCCCAGGAAAGAGTTAAGCCGCATCACTAGGATTTTGGCCAGAAGTTTAACATCCTGGTTAATCAGGGAGATGGGCCTGTAGTTGGGGATCTGCAGGGGGTCTTTTTCTGGTTTGGGGACCATGTCTATGCTGGCCATCAACGCTTCAGGGTTGGGTTCTGTGCCTGTTCTAAGGGAATTAAACAGGGCCGCTAGGTGGGGGCTTAGTATTGGGGCGAATTTCTTGTAATATAGTCCTGAGAAGCCGTCTGGGCCTGGGGTCTTTCTGGGTTTAATGGTCTTGATAGTGTCCAACGGTTCTTGGAGCGTGATGGGATCTTCTATTTTGTCTAGGCACTCCTGAGGGGCGTTTGGTAGTTTAATACCTTCAAAAAAGTCGTCAAATCTCTTCTGATTAACCCCCCACCCAGAGTTGGAGTAGAGGTCTGACAAAAAGGATTTTAAGGCATTTTAGATTTTTTGGGGATTGCTGTGGTATTCCCCTGAAATTTCAATTGTATAGGCTGACTTTTTGGCTTACATTGCTTAAGTTGCCTGGCCATCATGGAATCTGACTTATTGCCTCTGGAATAGTAGTGCTGCTTAGACCAGCACACCTGTTTCTCTGTTTGGCTGTCTAATAGCAGGTTCAGTTCTAGGCGGGCCAGGTCAACCTTTTCTTTTTTTTTTCTTTTCAAAAAGCTTTTATTGAAAGACAATAGCACTTTACATCATCAGGACACCATAAATACGCATCATTGTACATCATCACAGTCTAATTACACTGTCCTCTTTGATTATTGTCTTTTTTTTTTTCTTTGTTTTTATAACAAATGGAACTTATCCCTTGATAAAACTTTACATACAGTAACTTGAACTATATATTACTGGCTATATATCTCCTGTAGCCAATGTCAAATCTCAAATGAATATGAATCGCCTGTTTGGAGATAACCGTAAAGTGGGACTAAACCTAACACCTTTAGTACAAAAACCTCAGCCTTTCCTAAGAAGGCTATAACCAAGTTTGAGGGTAGTGGGCAAAGGGAAAGGGGGGGCTGGAAAGGAATGAGAGGGGAGGGGAGTAGGAGAGAAAGAGGAAGGGAGAGAAAGAAAGAGAAGAAGAAGAGAGAAAAAAAAAAAATTACAATAGAAAACTAATAATTAATTTTCCTCTCTTTTTCTCTCTTCCTCCTTATAACAGTAGTCTGTCGCCGGGGAGAGAAAAAAAGAAAAATTAAAAGAATCAATATGATCAGATCATTAAAAGATCGCTGTTAAAGTCTGCTGGTAACGCAAAGCGAACCCATGGGTCCCATATTGCCTGAAAGCCTTCCAGGTCATCGTCATGTATTGCTGATAGTTTTTCCATTGTCATTGTATAACTCACTCTATTTTTAAATTCCATAAAACTTAAACTAGACGCCTTCCAGGACTTAGCGATAACTAATTTTGCCCCCGTCAAAATATGATAAATAAGAATTTTTTGCATTTTGGTTGTATTGTCTATCGGTCTATTTAGGAGAGCGACCCCCGGGTCTGGCAAAATAGATCTACCTAATACTGTTGAGATAGTATTAAAAATTTTATTCCAAAAAGTAGACACCAAAGGGCAATCCCACCACACATGTAAATATGTTCCTACTGTAGAACAACCCCGAAAACATTCGTTCCGAGCCTCACCTGAGTAGTGACCCAGTCTTTCAGGAGCTAAATACCATCTCATAATTAATTTTAAATTAACTTCAATGGACATGACAGATACCACTGGGCCGAAGGAGCTGTTCCACATCTTGCTCCATTCTTTGTCGTCATACAGACATTGCAAATCTCTATGCCACTTAGCTCTATAGGTTGGGTCACGAGTTGCCGCACTGCCTCCAAGTGCAGCGTATAATTCTGAAATCGCGCCCCTGCCTCTAGGATCCTTTTTACACCTCTCCTCAAAAAAGCTAAATGAGACTGGCCCCGATAGCCCTTTAGTAACTGACTTAATAAAGTGCGCCATTTGTAAATAGCCAAAGAAGTCTTTGGGCTGTAAATTATATTTATCGCTTAATTGTTGAAAAGTGAGTACATTGGGCCCCTGTAAACAATCCAGAACTTTTTTCACTCCTGCTGCTTTCCAGGTGTGAAATCTTGCTGGATCCATAGAAGCCGGTGGAAACATAGGGTTATCCCACAAAGAGAGTAGCGGCAAGTAAGGGGAGGCTAGTCCACACGAAAATTTATGGTCGTCCCATACTTGAAGGGAATGAGCTATAATTGGATTATGACCTATTTTCCTAAATTTTGGAGTGATCCATAAAAGGTTATCTATTTTTAGTGGAAAGCATTGCTCCGATTCAATGTAGACCCAGCTAGGAGGGTCAGTTACTTCGTGATATGCTAGTATTTGGGCTAACTGTGCCGCTTTATAATATCTAGAGATATTAGGAACTCCCACCCCACCTTGGACTTTGGTTTTAAACATAGTCGCTTTAGCGACCCTGGCTCTCTTGCCACACCAAATAAAGTCGAGAATCCTATTCTGTAGCGTCCGTAAGTATTGTAACGGAAGTTTTACCGGCAAAGCTCTAGCGAAATATAAGAACTTGGGCAACAAGGTCATTTTAATCGCCGCAATTCTCCCCAACCAAGAAAGATTATAGGTTTTCCATTTATCCAAAAGAGCGTATAGCCTCTGACGCAGTGGGATGAAATTTGCGGTGTACAGGGAGTCATATAAGTTAGTGATAGTGACACCCAAATATTTGAGTCCTTTATCTTCCCAATGGAAATCATAGTCAAGTTGGAGCTGCTTCCACATTTCGGGAGGGAGATATATATTAAGAGCTCTGGATTTAGCAGTATTGACCTGAAGTCCAGAGACCGTTGCAAAAATGCGTAGTAGTTTCAATAAATTTGGGATAGAGATAATGGGGTTAGAGATTGTTAAAATGACATCGTCTGCAAACATGCAGAGCTTGAATTGTTTACCACCTATCGCTATGCCAGATATATCCACAGATTCCCTAATTTTCAACGCAAGAGGTTCCATAGCCAGGGCGAACAGGAGGGGAGACAGAGGGCAGCCTTGTCTTGTCCCCTTCCGTAATGGAAAAGTGTTTGATTTAAAACCATTATATTTAACATAGGCCGTGGGATCGGCATAAATAGCTTCAAGAATGCCAATAAATTTAGGGCCAAATCCCCACTTTCTGAGCATGAAAAACAAATACTCCCAAGAGACCGAATCAAAGGCCTTCTTTATATCTAATGACAGAAAGAATAACCGTTTGTCAGTCTTCCTGGCAATATGCGCAATTTGGATCAGCCTCCTTATGTTATCCCCTGCCTGTCGCCCTGGGATGAAACCAACCTGATCATTTCCTACCAGACCCGGTAGATGCCCTGACATTCTATCAGCTAAAATTTTAGAAAGAATTTTCATATCTAAATTGATGAGCGAGATGGGCCTGTAATTTGCCCAAATAGAAGTATCTGTCTCTGGTTTCGGAATCATACTAATCGATGCCATCATAGAATCCCGCGAAAATGACCCACCTCCTCTTATATTATTATAATGGGCCGTTAATTTAGGGGCCAGAATGTTTACAAACTTCTTATAATATATAGCTGAGAAACCATCTGGTCCGGGTCTCTTATTTAGCTTCAACCCTCCTATAACTCTAGAGACCTCTTCCGTACTAAAATCTTCTTCCATCACTTCCTGCAACGCTATAGGGAGTGACGGAAGAGGGACATCCTCAAAAAACCGCATCACGCTCTTCATACTTGATGCATGTGAACTGGAATACAATTTCTGAAGTTGGTTTCTGAAGATATTAACAACTTTAGTAGGGTCGCTGGTTAACTCTCCCCTCACATCTTTTAACCTAATGGGGTTATACCCAAAATCAGGTGTTTTTAACTTTTTGGCTAGCAAGGTGTCTGGTTTATTGGCCCTACAATAGAATTTATGCTTAACCCAATTTAGCATCTTTTCAGCCTTGCCCGCTAAAGCTAGGTTTAACTCTTGGGAAATGTTGTATAGCTGAGCACGGACCTTAGGGGATACCTGAGATTTTGCTTTCTCGGCTACTTCCAGGTATTTTTTCTCTAGCCTATCTATATGAAAGTTTCTCTCTTTTTTTTTCTGGTGAGCCATCTGAAGCAATCTACCTCTAATAGTGAGCAGCATGTAGAAATTGAAACATCTGGAGTATCGTTCTGCCTAAAGTATTCAACTAATGCATCTGAAATTGACTTAACCACATCTGGATATGCAAGAAGGGAACCGTTAAGGGACCAAGAGTATTCTGATGGCTTACATAATAAAGAATCAAGTTTAAGGAGAAGTCCATCGTGATCAGACCACGATATAGGGACAATAATAGCAGAACTCAATCGGTTCACAAATCCCTGTGGGAGGAAGATATGGTCTATTCTTGAAAAAGTATTATGGGGATGTGAGAAGTGGGTGAAATCCTGAGTTCCCGGCAGGTCAACCTTTTCTTTGATAGCCTGGCAGGGGTTGTCCTTCCAGGCCCTTTCAGCTATTTGGAATTGGTTCATTCATTGGAATCAATTTAGATTCTCTCTCTCTTTTCTTGGCTGCGGCTATTTGTATTATATGCCCTCTCATCACCATTTTGTAAGCCTCCCATAGAGAGACTGGGGAGTCAACAGAGCCCAGATTTAACGCAAAGTAGTCAGTTAGGTGTGTTTGGAGTTTGTCAAAAGTGTCTTTGGTTGTCAGTAGTGACTCAATGAGGCGCCAGGAGTCAAATGGTCTCTTAGGGGCCGCCAGGTCTGTGGGGATCGCCATGGGGCTATGGTAGGACCAGGGCCCCGAGAGTATCTCTGCTACCCAGAGTTGTGGGAGCGAGTGCTGAGGCAAGAAAATATGGTCTATCCTACAGAAGGATTTATGCGGGTTGGAATAGAATGTATAATTCCGCGTATTGGGGTGTGTCTCCCGCCATGTATCGCACAGGGCATAGGAGCCCAATAGATCCTTGAACGCCCCCGTCCGACCCACCCCCGACTCTCTCCCAGGACCTGCAACTGTAGCAGGTGATCTATCCAGCTTGGGATCAATCACCTGGTTTGAGTCGCTAGATAGAAACACCGTGCCTTTGAAATGCTCTTTCACTATCCTCAACAAGTGGGATAGGAATTTGAGTTGATGGGTGTTAGGGATATAGTAGGAGACTACTGTAATTTCTAAATCATGTATTGTACCTGTCACCAAGATATAGCGGCCTGTCGGGTCCACAATTTCTTTGTTACAGGTGAAGGGGAGGTTTCTCTTAAATGTAGTTGTGACCCCGCGTTTCTTCTCCCTGAACATTGCATTATAGTGCAGGGGGAAGAATCTGCTCAGTTACTTAGGGTGGGAATGGAGGGCAAATCTTGTTTCTTGTATGCAAAAAATGTCAGCCTTACAGGCTTTGTAGAATTGAAACGCTTTGTTTCGCGAATTGAACCCCTGTACCTTGTGTGAGATTATTTTTAAACTATTTTGAGACATGTCTTTTGTGAGTCTGTATCAGGGCTCTCCAGGGCGGACCAGGGCCAGGGGAGGAGGAAAGGTGGGAGGAGGGAGCTTGAAGGAAGAAGGTGATGGGGTAGGTTCTAGAACCAATAACAAATATAAGCTACACATGGTTAGACAAAAGTTATGCGAATATGACTTATGCAATATTGATTATATCCTGGGCGATATAGGGGGGCCCACTAGGGCCTTATGCAGGAATTTCTCAGCCCATGCATGCGGACCTATCAATAGAGGGAGGGCTTACGTTGCCCCTCCGTCTACAGTAATATAAGGGAGAAAAAGTACAGTGGGGGTGTGTCCCCTAAGGCAGGCAAGGTAAGGCAATATCTGATTATATAACACTATGCAGCATATTTCCCCCGACTATGGCCCCCCCGCCCCCGGCCCAGCCCCCACCCCAATCTGGGCGGCAGGTCTAGGCCACGGGCCCCCCCCCCCCCCCGGGATGGAGGGGGTCAGGATAAATATTATACTATCTCAACCTTCTACTGTAAGAGAAAACACAGGAGGTTCAAACCTCACAATAAACAAATAACCTTAACAGCTCGCAACGTTGTAAACAGGCAGACTTGAAGATGAAATTCCGAACCAGGAGGTCCCTCACAGTGGGTTTGGAACGGGATTTCGCCTCCCCGGCCAGTCCTTCCACAGGTTTAGGTAAAAGAAATGTATAACAGTAAGAGTAAGAGCGAAAAGAACAGGACACAGTCCGGCGGAGCTCAGCCTGGGCTTAACTGCAGGGGTTCTCGGTGGCCAGTTGGAGATGTTGGGAATTTCTTCTTACTCTCAAGGGGGGGTCTGTCCCAGGGTGGTCTGAGGGCAGCACGTCTCCTTGATAAGGGTGGGCTGGGGTCTCGGCTGCTGGGCCTCCCTGTGTCCATGGGAATTGAGAGATCTTTTAGGATTTGGCACTATTCGCTTAGGGATGATGCCGAGTATTGATCCCCTTTGTAGGCAAAAAGGAGTTTGAATGGGAATCCCCATCTGTAGCCTATGTTGTGTGTGCATAGAGCTTCCAGGGCTGGCTTCAGCTCTCTCCTTTTCTGGATGGTCTGAGGGGCTAAGTCCTGGAATAGCTGGTATTTGTGGCCTTGGAACTGTAGGTAACCTTTCTCCCTTGCCGCCCGTAGTAGGACCTCGCGTGTGCGAAAGAAAGTAGGTTTAAGGATTATGTCTCTCGGCAGCCCATCTTTGCATTTGGGCCCCAATGCTCTATGTGCCCGGTCTAATTCCAGCCTCTCAATCGGTAGGGCAGGGGCTAACTCTTGAAACAGGGCTGTTACCGAGGAGATTACATCTGTCATGGATTCTGGCAGGCCTCGAATCCGCAGGTTGCCCCGCCTGGCCCTATTCTCGAGATCTTTCAGCTTTAGTTGCATAGCATCTATGTCTTTGTCTCGGGATTGCATTGTGAGAAGGGTGTGCTCTATTTTGCTTTCCAGGGCCTCCGTTCTTTCCCCTATGTTATGGATCTGCTCTCAAGGGGATGGCCCAGGCATCGGTTACTGCCTTCAGCTCCTGCTGTAGGAGAAGCTTAAACTTGGCCAACAGGTTAGCGTCTCTGAGCTCCACCGCTGCTTGATCTGCTGTGACTGGGCCCCCGGGCTCTAGGAGGGGGAATGGGGCGCAGGGGCTGAGAAAAGAGAAAACTCACTGTTTGGCAGGCTGCTGCCTGCAGCGCTGCTACTTGAGTCGGCTGTACGCATCTGTGGTGGCCCATCGGGTGGTGTAGGTGCCCTGCTCAGGCTCCGTTCAGTGTCGGGGAACAGGCTTCCTGTTCTGCTGCTGTCGCTGCCGCTAGCCGCCTCTCCGCCTCCTCCTCTGCCGTTTCCCGCCACTTGCCTCTGCTTGCCATTGTTCATGTTGGCGCGCTCTCGGCCCGGGACTTCTCCGCCGCCGCAGGGCCAGTCGGGGGCGGTGATCCGACTGTTGGTGTTGTTGCTCTCAGTCATGGTCTCGCCGCCATCCGACGGGCTGTGCTGGGAGCGCGAGTCTCTGTCTCCTGATCTGTCTTCCTCCCCCTTCATCTTGCCTGAACACGTGCTGCGCCGCATACTGTGATGGTGTGCAGGCTCCGTCCTCCTCCTCCTACTGCCTCTGTTTCTCCCCATCAGAATGGCGACAGCCTCCGCTGAGCCTGGGATCACTCACTGTTGCTTGTTCAGCTGATAAAAACGCCTTAGCCACCCTTTTTCCTGCCTGGGGTGCTGAGCTGATCTACAGTGCGTCCATCTCTCTCGGCGGTCAGCCACGCCCCCCAGGAAAATCTACTTTTATGAATGCAAACGTGTAGTCATATAGACAGCCAGTATTCTGGCTGGTTTTATGCTTTACTTATCGATTATCACTCCCTGCATCCCATACTCTGTCAGATTACTTACCATATTTTTCGTCCTGTAAGACGCGCCTAGGATTTGTAGGAGAAAAATAGGGCAAAATATATTCTGAACCAAATGTTGTGCAAAAACACCATCCCCCAAGAACCAAATAATAGGCAAGGTGCAGAATTCCCCAACTACAGGCATTGCGCATCCTCACCCCTCCCATTTCCTATAGGCAGTGTGGCATTCCCCCTCTTATTCCCCATAGGCAGTGTGGCATTCCCCCCTCCCATTCCTCCTTAGGCAGTGTGGCATTCCCCCTTAGACAGTGTGGCATTCCCTTATTCCACTCCCCATAGGCATTGTGGCATTCCCCCCTCCCATTCCCCATAGGCAGTGTGGCATTCCACCATAGGCAGTGTGGCATTCTCCTCTCCCATTTCCCATAGGCAGTGTGGCATTCCCCCCTCCCATTCCCCAAAGGCAGTGTGGCATTCCACCATAGGCAGTGTGGCATTCTCCTCTCCCACGCCCCATAGGCAATGTGGCATTCCCCTAACCCATTCCCCAATATAGGCAGTGTGGTATTTCCCCTTCCTATTCATCCTCTTTCTTATTCTCTTTCCCCCTCTTTATCCCCTTCCTTTTACCTCTTTTTTTCATTCTCGCCATCACATTCCCATTTTTCCCCCCATACTTCTTTCATTTTTCATATTCTTTTTCTCTCTCTTATTACCCTCCATATTTCTTGTTTCCTTGTTCTTGTTCCATCTTTTTGCATCTTCCATTGTTCTCATTCTTACCTCCTCATTTCTCCCGATATTTTGCAGCAAAGGGAGCAATGGGTAATACTCCACAGTGGAGGAGCATGGCGTATCCACTCATGGTAGGTGGAGGCTTGTGTTGTACTGGTGGCCCTTATTCACACCTGTCAGGTACGGCATGCGTTTATGCGTTTGCAGCAGATGCTGCGGTACCACAAAAGGAATCCAACAATGGCTCCACTATAGTCCCTTTCAGACCTCTCTGGTGCAGAAGTTCAGAAGAAAATGTGTTCACAAAAAGCTGTGGCCTGCAAACGCATCATATTTAAGTCCAATGGGGATTCCATGGACAGGAAGGTAGGGCATAGGACCCAGAAACAGGAATTGTTTTAATAACGCAAGCGCAAACACAAACACAAAAGCAATCAAGATTGGAATAAATGCAAACGCAAAATGAAAACCCTACCACAAAGGTCTGTGTAAAACATCACTGCAATAGCTGTGAACGTAGCATGAAATGTGTGTAAGACCAGAAATACTATGTAAGCATTATGTATTTAATACCTGTATATATGCTCCCTGCCCCATGTATAATGTATTTATGGCTAATTTCTATGGGGTGACACCCCTAACCACACTGCTGTCATGCTTATCGCCCTGCAAACTAGTTTCCAAGGCTCAATCTCATGGGAGTTTATGGGAGGGTGTTTAAACTGGCTGCCAATTTTACTCCCCACTCACATGTTAGAATAGAAGAACAATAACATTCACTTCTAACCTGTGATTGTATCGTTTTAATCAAAATTGACTTTAGCCAGATTGCATGTATCTGTTTATCGCCTTTCTTTTGCTTAATAAAGCTAATGTGATGTGCATGTTGTATTTCTTTTCTAGTTGTCATTTAGCCAGTCTTGTTTTATTCATTATTTTCAAGAATCAACTTAGATCTCATCAAGCAACCATGTCCTCTCTGTGACCCTACCCATGGCATCACCACAGCATCTTAAATCAAATGGATTATCGGCCTGTAATCCACGTCCATGATTATTTACAATGGTCATCTTGTTCTGTCTATAAATATCCCTTCTTGCAGTTTACATGGGTGATGCTGGAAGTGATACCATCTACTGCATATAGAGCTGACAAACAAAAGGATATTGCAATGTATAATTAAAATCACATACTGTATAATAGTTGTTGTGTCTTCTGGTTAATGCAGATGCTTCATCTTTCTGTAATGGGGTGAATGACTTCTTAGGAGTAAGCCTTTTAGGTGGCTAGCTCATTTTTAGACTCCTATACAAAGACAATATATAACAATACAGTATGCTCAAAAACCTGTGTCCGTGATACCACCAAGGTACAAAGGTTTTAATGGAGACTATAAACACCTTTGGGACACAGGGGTTTAAAAGTTGACAGCTATGCTTGATTAGAGTGGTGGGGCGACTCAGAGAGTAGTAGTGACATTTGGTAGATGGCAGAAAAAATGTGACAAACAAAAGAGGGACACAGAGACTTAGAGGTATAAGAAGGACCACCATCAGGGCAGTACAAGCAGGATCCCTGTAGGAGGCCTTGTAGGAGGACCCGTCTATAGGCTCTAATGATAGCATTATGACTAATCGTTTTTTTCAGGGAATCCAAGGGCTCCTAAAGACCTGGACACACAGGGTGTTTGCGATGCCCCTACTATTTGGGTATGCTTTATGGTAAAGTATGGAAAGTGATTCCTGGAACAGATCATGCTGTAGAGGGCCTTTTCTGGGTCTGGGGGCAGGGGATGTAAGGTTACTGACTCAGGTCACAGTGACCGTCCCCAGGCAGGATCTCTGAATCTAGGTTTGCTTGAATGTAAAATAAATTGCAGCCAAAATCCCTGTACTTTTATTGTAAATAAGGGTGGACAAAGCTTCCCAGGATCCTTCCCACATTGTGTCCTTCTCTTACTGATTGCTGTGCTTGTTCCTCATCGCAGATGCCCTCCATTAGACCAATAAATCTTCAGTCTTCAAATCAGTTGTTCAATCGCAGAACATTTGTATGTTCGCTCGCTCGCTTTATCTGCTCGTATCTGCTCGTATAAACCCAGCATTATACTCTGTGATCTAATTGGCTCTGCCATGCTCCCAGTTGGCCCAGTATACTCACTGACCTGCCAATCCCATAGAGCAAGTGTGATCCTTTGGGGCGCCAAACATTCCCAATGACGGCACTGACAGGAAATGGAAACCGTAATGTTCAGAACCATGCAAAAAGGAGTATGTGAAGTAGACCTATACTTATATTATCCATGCAGCCATACCCCCTGGAAATGACGGCTGCGTGAATGGATCATTTCCTACTCCTTACTGGAATACCAGTTTATGGCAAATCCTTTTGGTTGTCGCTTTACTGGTAACTTGAATTCTTCCAACAGGATGCTGTTGGAAGACCCAAACCCAAACAGCCAGACCATCTTACTGAATGAGTATCAAGGCCTGTCAGGCTGATTATTCAACATAGCTTATAGTCCAGTCTCCTTAGCATACCCACTAAGTCGACGGATGGTAAGAAGGGTGAGTTAGGAATCCTGTGGACTTGCACACTCTGCTATTAATAACACTACAGTGCTATAATTTTAAATGAAGCATTTGAAACAATGTCATAAAGTGATTGACCATCTAAAAGTATAAATATGTACTCGCCTTTTTTGCCAGCCGCTGATTAGTCTGAGCTAGGAGATCAGCAGCTCACCTGATCAATGGATCCTAGACCTCGCCGCAGTGTATTATGTGCTTTCCCAGGCTACTATGCCCTCCTTTCATTCTCAGCATCCCCAGAAAAGGTGCTGGTGATCAATAAGAGGAGGTCCGGGTATGCTGTCAATGCATAGGAGGAAAGTGAAACTTAAAGTGGACCAAAACCCACGCAAATCTATAAGATTCCAGGGCCAATTGATTCCCTCCCCTCGGAATGCCCCGCTGTGTGAAATCCCCAAGGTTGGCCCATATACTTACCTTGTTTCTCGGTCCAGCAGCACATGCGCAAGCCACACCTGCATCGCTGCTATCCCTTAAGCAGGGTGCATGCCCACGTCAGCCATTTGTGTATGGCTGGCGCGGGCACGCTCTCTGTTAGAGGGAAGCAGGGGATGAGGCCGCCAGCTGCTGTCCTTAGACGAAGGCTTAGATGGTGTGAAGTCAGCGGCTCCGAGTGCACCGTAAGACTCGAAAGATGTGAGTGGGCACCGGCGATCTGGGGGGTCTCAAACAGCAGGGCACCCCCGATCGGGGTGCCCGGGGGAAAGGACCCAAACCCAGGATAGTCAAAATCCTTGGTTTTGTCCACTTTAAAAGCTGCTTTTCTCCTGCCACAAGGTGAGCCAGGCAGATGCACAAGAAAAACAATTACAGGCATCAGGTAAACATGAATTTAACCCTTTACCTGGCTGGGACCTTTAATGTCTTTTAATGTACATTATGTATTTGTAATACCTAGAATAAAACTATTACATATATTATGTTCTAGTGTGACATTTTTACTGGAAATTTCTGATTTTCTGCTTGAGGTTAATAATAAATACTCGCAAAATAGTGGTAATTATTTAGATTATGCAACAGGTGTATTCTGTATTTAATGTACCTGGGTAAATTGTAATCCTGTATTTAAAAAAAAAACCTTTTAAGAAATCGGTTCTAGACAAAGAGGAATTCCTTTGTTAGCTAAGCTTTTTCTTTTGTTTATTGATTGTTTATTGTCCCTCCTACTTGAATCCCAATTTATTTGTAACCGGCTTCTTAAATAGTTTTTTTTTTCAATAAACTGAACTCTCTAACCCCAGTATGCCCAAGACATCTCATTAATGCTTTTTAATGAGTGCACTTTTCTTTATTAAATGCATTACTATTTGCAAAATTACGCACAGGCTGTTTGTACATTAGCTGGCATTAACTCCAATCAATGCTTAATTAAACAGAAGCGATCTGCTGAATGTACGCGCAGCGGGACAGTCTGGATCAAATCAGGTAAGAAAAGAGGAAATTGCATTTTAAGGGCTGAAGCTGCCGAGTAGTAATTACATGGTAATTAAATGTATGACATATAATGAATGAAGCACATATACTATACAGATCAAAGCATGTAATGATGATAACATATTCTTACTGCCTATCACTGTCTACATGTATTTAAAAGAGAACCGGTGACTTCTTATAGTGATTTTAAAGGGAAAAGTAAAAAAATATACAGCAGCTTTCCTTGCCAAACGTTCCCCCAGGGTGGTCATACTTCTCAGCACGGTGCTGTTAGTTGAGAAATTCCCTTCCTCACTCGGGGCTTCTGCCACACCCCACTGATGCGGGCCACCAATCGTCTTTCAGGTCCCATAACAGATCCACGCCCCCCCCCGGCTTAAAGTGGACCAACACCCAGGATTTTGACTATCCTGGGTATTGGTCCACTTCCCTGGGGCACCCCGATCGGGGGTGCCCCGCTGCCCAAAACCCCCCCAAACACCCTGAAAACTCACCTCTTCACGATCCCACGTGACTGCGCTGTCCAATGCCCGCCGACGGACAAGTGACGTCCGTCGGCGGACAAGGGATCGCGCCCGCCGCCGCCTCCCGCGCGTCACTCTTGACGTGTGCGCGCCCGCGCCGGCCATTCAGACACGGCCGGCGCGGGCGCGCGCACGCCTGGAGGAGCGCGAGTGAGGCGGCGGCGGCGGAAGCAGCGTCTGAAGAGGTAAGGTTTTTCGGGGTGTTTGGGGGGGTTACACCCCGCGGGACATCCCGATCTCGGATGTCCCGCGGTGTGTGAGGTGATCGGCCCGGGAATCTTATAGATTCCCGGGCCGATCACCCTTGGGTGTTGGCCCACTTTAAATGGAATGCTCTGCATCAAGTTCAACTAATCCTTCCCTCCCGCCTCCCTGGCCAGCATCCTCCTAGCAGCGCTTTCTCTACTAGTACTGACAGTTTACCGCCGCCCAGTGGCAGGACAAATGTCCCTGGGAGTGGGAGGTCTGGGAAGAAAAATCCCACTGCTAAGAAACCGCCCAGGACCAGAGATGTGACCTGCCACTGAAGGAGCTGTCCGAGACTGGAGAATTTCCTATTGCTGCCCCTGCACCAGCCATTCAAGGAGCAAGGCCGCACCAGAGGCCTGCAGGTAGGAATGCCCATCCGGAAGTCACCGTCCACCTGAGCCGCCGCTACTGCCGGAGTCCTACTTTACTCCCTCCTGTCTGCCTGCCCACCTATCTACCAGGTCACCCACCTGTTTGGAAGTGCGGGTGTGTGTGCATGTGTTTGGGATTGCAGGGGTGCATGCATGTGTTTGAAAGTGTGTGCATGTGTTTGGGTGAGGTTTTGGGTGCTTGTGTTTGGGAAGTGTGGGAGTGTGTTCACCTGATTGGGAGTGCGCTGGTGTGTGCATGTGTGGGCCTGCCAAGCAAGAGAAAGAAAGGGAGGGAGCACAGCCAGGGTGTCTGAAGCAGGATCTCTGACTCTTACAGACCCCGCCCATTATGCTGATTATTATGCAGCATCACAGCTCCAAGGGCCACATCCACTTTCTTCAGAAGAGAAATCAGGTAAAACCGTTAACCTTTATTTCGACCATTTCTTCTTCTGGTTAAAAACAGAAAATCGCTTAGGACCGCGCCAAATGTAGCCCCACGCAAGTGTAACAATTGCCTTTAATATCACTTAGCTCATCACTTTTTTTAAATATAAAATATTTGCATAAATAGTCACAAAGTCCAGACAGCTCAGAAACCCCCAGCCCTTGAGCTGGCTTGGAAGCACGGAGGGATCCCTGCAAATCCTTAACAAGTAATCAAGATTTTCTAGGATTTTCACTATCTCAGGTTTTGGTCTGTCCCCCAGGGGAGCCCCGCTATGTGATTTTTGTCCACTTTAAAAACAAAAATAAAAACCCCATTGCATTTATTTTTGTGCTCCTCTTATGCTCAAAAGGCCATATAAAAAATCTGATTTAAAGCCAAAATTGGTAAAATAACATGTGGAAACATTTTGTCCATTATCCTATTGGAGTAGAAAGCTGTGTGCCAGAAAGAACAGGCACACAGACATGGCTGCGCTGCTGTGTGTATAAATGTTTCATACTGTACTCATGGGGAAAAACATTGATTAAACATTTATCAATGTAGTTTTCACACACGAACTGGTGCCCCAGGGGGTTTAGAATGAAGCTAATTGGCATTGTGCTTTGATAAATCAGGTCCTTAGAATCACAATGCTGTGACCAGCATTCTTGGTAATTAGAGCCATCAAATTATCCTTTTGTCTCAATACTATACAAAAGTGTTAAGAAAGTTGCTGAAGGTGCCATATAGCATTTAATACTTTCACAGCTATCATCTATCACTTGTGGACAGGTGTTTCTGGCATTGGCTCTCATAGACACATGGCTGAAAATAATGGTCGTATGAGGTGAGACTTGAGGGCACCATAACAGAGGAGCAAGTCACCATACAGAGTGCTGCCATCGGAGCCGCTGACGTCACATGGTCTAAGCCTTCATTTAAGATGAGCACCTCTGACTGTGCTGACGGCCACATCCCCTGCTACCCTCTAATAGGGATTGTGTTTGCGCCAGCCACTCACAAATGCCTAGCCCGACGTCACCCTGCTAGAGGGATAGCGGGGATGCGGCCGCGGCTTGCACATGCGCCGTTGGACTGGGAAGCAAGGTAAGTGTATGGGTGACCTGGGGGGTTTCACACAGCGGGGCATCCCTATTTTGGATGCCCGAGGAGAGGGAATTGATTGGCCTGGGAATCTTATAGATGGGTTTTGGTCCACTTTAATATAAAGGTCTAAAAATCAGCAAAGAGAATGTATTACTAAAACAAAACGTATTCACATAGCACATACATACCAGGAATCTATGCTATGCCCATTATTCTTAGCGAACACATTAAGCCTGGGTCTTTTATCTGGGCTTCCCAATGTCACACGACATTAAGCTATAACAGACGTAAGAGCTTAACTAAATGGGCTGTTCTGAGATGCTAGAATTTGCCTCCCTCTTGTGATGTCCGAGGCCACATTTAAGGCCCGGTATATTGTGGGTGAAATCGTCTTTCACTCTGATGCTTCCTTTTAATAAGCCACTCGGAGTATCGCACAAGACTAACAACGATGCATGGCTCTTTAGAATGATTCTGCTTTATTGTGAAAGGGAGGTCATTATATGTATGATTACACATAGGTGGATTATGCCTCAGTGGAGGTGTAATGCAGATTATAAGCATTATGTGACTAAAGTCCCTGTCCCGGCATTAAAAGAAAACATCTATACTCGTCTTGGTGCTGTGCCACTGTTTTCATAGACGGAGATTGAGTGATCTCCTTCCTACAGCACCAGGCTGGCATGGCGGCATCCATCAGGCTGGCTTCACCCCCCCCTAACATCTGTAAAATGGTTTCCTTTCCTTTTCACTCACAGTATCTAACAAATTGACCAAAATTATTACAGACCATAAAGGAGCACTACCGAGAAAATTGGCCCAATGAAAAAAATCC
Organism: Gastrophryne carolinensis; assembly: GCA_027917425.1. Taxonomy (NCBI): domain Eukaryota; kingdom Metazoa; phylum Chordata; class Amphibia; order Anura; family Microhylidae; genus Gastrophryne; species Gastrophryne carolinensis. The sequence continues at coordinate 225,017,957 of CM051234.1, forward strand.
ATATAAATATGCTGGATGGGGAGAGCAGTGGTCCCTTATACACCGGCATCAAGAAATATCCAGCCAGGCTTGTTTTTTTTTTTTTTTTTTTCATTTTAATGAAAGGAAAAGGAAATCAGGGAATCGGTCACCCCTGATAGACTAAACCTGTCACCGTGAATGTTATTCCTACCATAAAAATAAAACCACAAGCTTGGCTGGAGCTTTGCCCAATATTCAAATAAACACTAAACGGATGCAGTCTGATGTTCGAATGATGGAAATATGGCTCTCTGGCTTGTAATTGAATGAATCATTTATGAAGAGCACCAGGTGGTGCTGCTGCCTGGCCAGGGAGCCATATGTTCACCAGCAGGATGGCATCCATTTACTGTTTTTATGAATATTGGTAATTATTAGTAAAAAAGAAACACAGGCTGTTTGGGGGCACTGGGCTAGGGATTGAAGGTGGTGTCGTAAACATTCTTTCTTGTGTATAGGTGCAGAAAATCTGTCTCCAGTGGATCATGGGAACAGTTACAGATTTCTGTGCATGCTGCAATGGGTAGGACCCTAATGGAATCAATAGGCTGGTCTGACGTTTTTCAAGGCGTTGAAAACCAAACAAAAACCAAAATACTGCTTAGCCGAGCTGAAATGTGTTACATCCCCTCCATTGTAGAATTCTCATGTTAATGAAAAAAAACAGGCTTTCTAAAACAATTGTGTACCTTCTTGGAAAAATACTGGTCCGTAACAGTAACAATGCAAAACCCTGGTGCAGAGAAATAGTCTGCCATCTATTTGTATTTGTGTTGGAGAAGTTCTTACAATGTAGTGTTATTCCTGAAAGATTATAGAGGCTGTTAAAGCTGTGCAGAGACAGGCTAAGGCTATGCAGCATACAAATGTATTTTTACTAAACTTGTTTTCCTCTCGGCGCATTGACACAATGACTGACACATATGGGTCCTATAATTACCACTCTGCTGGTATTTAAAGTGGACCAACACCCAGGATTTTGACTATCCTGGGTTTTGGTCCACTTCGGCGGGGCACCCCGATCAGGGGTGCCCCGCTGTGTGAAACCCCCCAGAAACCCCAATAAACTCACCTCTCCCCGCTCCCACGTGACTAAAAGATTCTAGGGCCACCCGAGTTCCACTCCTTGGGGCATCCTAAATTGGGATGCCCTGCTTTGTAAAACCCCTCACAAGCTCCGTTTCACTAATCTTGTCTTTCTTGGTGCCCTCACCTCTAGCTGTACACACACCCGCGCCTTTCTTAATGGGCGGTGCAGGAACGCGATGGCTAAGGGGTGAGCGGGGGATGTGGCTGGCGGCACACTCAGGTGCTTAGCCGTCCAGTGGCGCTGAAGGTAGCCGAGTGAAAGCGAGAAAGCTCATTGGTTGAAGGGGCCACGCTCATTGTTGCCCGAACCTGGGTTGTGGGACCGACAGGAAGGTGAGTGATCTAGGGGCATACATACAACGGGGCATCCCAATTCAGGATGCCCCCACTGAGAGGACCAACAAGTGAAAATTGGGTGTGTTGTTCCTCTTTAAGCCTCTGTTTTGTTTTGCTCTTGTCTAGTTAGCGGTGTAAATAAGCTTGGCTGTGCCTGACTGTGTCACACCCTACATATTATCATGAATGAGCAGGTACAGTGTGGCACAGGCAATCGCACCTGTGCTAAATTTTATTGCTGTGTACACGCACAGTTAATGGAAGTATTGCATATAGCAATTAAATAGGCATTATTGTGGGCCCTGTATATTAAGGTGGAATAGAACTTTAAGTTGGTAATATTTTATTTGCACTCCCTATATCATAATGTTTTAAAACTATGAAATACATTGTTTATTGTGAGTGTTATGTGGTATTTGCTGTGAGCTGGATGTGTGTCACCCTAAACTTCACTATATACAAGGGAGGGGTGGCAGCTGCCAAGGTGCCTCTGTTTAGGTGCAGTTCTAATGCTAATCCATGAGACCCCCCTTTGGGACATACAATGCAATGGATAAATTGGGAGCAGCTTACCTGAGGGTGCCCTATAACCTTGAGTGCAAAAAAAAAGGAGGGGTGGCAGCCGCTCAGACCAATTTATAACCTGGAAGGGTGCACATGACTGGGGCAATTAGAATCCAAAAATCTCAAAGGGGCCACAGCATTCAACCCTGTTAGGACTGAACCTACACAGAGGCACCTTGGCGTTTGGTGGTGCAGCTTTAGCATACTTCTGCAGATGTGTGCCAACCAAGTTTTTAACAAGATTTATAGCCAGCTTATAGGACTGAATGCAAGCTAACAGGGTTGAGTGTTGTGGCTCCTTTAAATTGTTTCAAAACCCACTATGCCTGAAGTAGACTTTACCTCAGCACCCTTTAGCCAGTTAGCCAGCTACATAATCTGCTGTGCTGGCACACTTAATAAATCTGGCCTATAATTTACACATGCACACCCCTAAATCTATATTCCAGTTGTGTTCTCAGCCACCGGTGCTGTTTCTCCAGGTGGCCTGAGTGCCCACTTGCACAAAACAATTGGTGTTAGGAATCCTGAACTGCCACCAATTCACAACACTTTTTAACATTTTGTCATTTTATTTAGAATTCTTGAAATATGATGCATACAAAACATAATAATAATGGCATGACATAAAATGATATAAGATTTAAAAATATTGCAAAGAACAACTGTCTAAGTAGCAAATCTCTCAAGTCTAAATTATCACTTTTTTTTCAAAATGTGGTCCGCATGTCTCTCCTGGGAATCCGTCTCTTGGTGACCACGACACCCAATGGCGGCGCTTAACTTCAACAGGAAAACAATTTGAAAAGTCAGATATTTGTATATAGTGCAGGTGTGTGGCATAAGCAATTACAATCCCCCCTCCCCCCCACTACCACGCAGGGAACAAAATTACACATTTTGCCTGGGACTTAGGCTACTGTGTCATGAGAATAAGAAGGGGTTCATTGTTGTAGAAATATGAAGTTCTCCTAGCCTGTAAAATAGCAGAGGCAATAGTTATAGTTATATCTTTTGAATACATTTCCAAAAGTTACAGATACTAAGTATTAAAGTGGACCAAAACCAGCCCTGGAGTCTCAAACAGGCTAATTCCCACTCCCTGGGGCAGTCTGAACTGAGATGCCCGCTGTGTGAAACCCCAGAGTTCATCCGGTTTTCTCACCCTTATCACAAGCCCACGGTGCATTTTCAGCCGTTAGCAGCATCACTTGCATTCCTTTTTGGCTGTGTGTGGCCAGGCCCGCCGTAACTGAATGGCTGCTGTGTATGGGCGTGCACAGCCGAAGGATGCGAGTGATGTTGCAGCTGGGATTCCATTCAGCTTTTCTAGCTGCACAATAATATGCACGGCTGGCTGATTGGAGGTAAAGTTAAGAAGACAAGGCTAACTGCAGGGTTTGACATAACCAGGGTGCCCCAAGGGGACAGACCAAAACCCAGGATAGTAAAAAACTGGGGTATTGGTCCACTTTAAAAACAAGGCAGCCTCCAGGATTGCTTAGCCACCTGATTTTCTCCTGTACAGGAAACACAAAACTGGAAGAGCATTAATAGGCTCACCCCTTCCATCTGACCCTCAGTGTTTTGTGTTTCCACTCCAGCAAACATATGGAGGATCAACATACTATTGTTTTTTTCTTGACTTCTCAGGTATGTTAAGGAGAGGGAGAAGTAGGTCAAGCCCAAAGACCCTAAAGGTGTTGAGGAGTCTAAGCAGATCAAAAGAGAAGCCTTACCGGGAATACTTTCTGAATTCTATCACAAGGCAATATTAGAGCCAGTTCTGGGACTTCTTAAAGGGGAGGGTGTTTACTCCCATGTATTCTTAGTGCAGAGGCCTTCAGGGAAATTCCAGAGAATTTTTTTCTAAAAACCTTAAACTGCAGTTTAAAATTTAAAATATTTGAAGTGGAATCGATTACTCTATCAGAGGGATACCCTCTATAGACATTCAGGATGTGTACCTTCATGTTCCTATCCATCCTTCCCACTGGAGATTCCTAATATTCGGCATCCGGCTGGAGGGGAAGATTTCTTATTGGTAATTTCGAACAATGCCCTTCAGGCTCTCTTTGGCTCATCTGATCTTCACAAAGATTCTGGGGGAGGCAATGGTTTATCTCAGATTGAAGCAGATAAACATCATTACTTATCTAGATGATCTGCTCTTGTTTGCCATGACAGACCTTCCATTGGCCTTGCAGTTTCTGAAAAAAGCTAGGATGTGTTCTGAACTTAGAAAAATGTAATCTCATTCCAGGTTGCAGATGCTCTTACCTGGAATAAGAGATAGATACTCAGCTACAAGAGATCTTTCTGCCACAGGCCAAGATAGACAAGCTGGTAGGGGCTGTGTCACAACTCAACAGAACCCAGTCGGGTCCTTGAGACATATACTGGCTTTGTTGGGTCTAATGACTTCAGCAATGCCGACAGTAGTTTGGGCACAATTCGGCTCAGTGGTTCTCCAGAGCTTCTTTCTGGGGGCATGGCAGAGGTCTACTCTGTCTTTGGATTAGATGGTGACACTCTCAGACCAGGTCAGACAAAGTCTTACTTGGTGGACTCAGATTCAAAACCTGCTGGGGGGCAGGCCTTGGCACCATAAGAATGCCCTTATAATCCCCACAGATGCAAATATGCGTTTGGGTGGGGGTCTCACTGCTCAGGATGACAGTTTGTGGGGTCTTGGTCCAGAGCAATGTCAAGAAAATTGCCCAACTTAAGAGAACTTATGGCAGTGAAGATGGCTCTCCTCTAGACGAGGCCCTACAGGACTGATACATTCAGATCATGTCAGACAATACCACTGTGGTAGCTTATCTAAACCATGGGGGGGGGGAGGCAAGGTCCAGAGAGCTCGACAGAGTGACCAGTTAAATCTTTCTCAGTTTGGAGAACAGAGCCGAGCTGTCCACATAAGGGGGAACCTTAATGTGGAAGTGGACTTCCTGAGCAGGGTCAGGGTGGATCAAGCAGAATTGGGAATTGGACCAGCAGACCTTTCTGCTGATACCAAGGTCTTATGAGCAGTCAAGCATAGACCTCTTTGCATCAAGAAGAAATATCAAATGCCAGAGGTCTCTGTCAAGGGACCCTCTAGCTTTGGGTTTAGATGCCTTCAGCATCAATCAGACTTTGCTATGCCTTCCCCCAATGAGAAGTCTTCCACTGGTTGTACAAAAGATCAAGAAGGATTAGGCCAGAGTCCTTCTGATGGCTCCTTACTGGCCAGAGAGATCATGGTCAGATGATCTCATGAGTCAGATGTCAGTGAAGTCACCCTGGCTCCTCCCAGTCATCCCGAGGCTGCTACATCAGGGACCCATCTGACACCCATGCCCAGAGTCACTCAGACTGGCTGCATAGATCCTGAATGGGACATGCTAAGAGTAATAGTCTCTCTAACAGTGTTATTGTTACCCTGCTACAGAGTAGAAAATTGGTGACTTAAAAGATTTATTATAATGTCTGGAATTGTTTTCTACTTTTGCTCTTCCAGGCCCTTACTGTCTGACAAGATTGCCTCATTTCTTGAATTTCTTCAGGAAGGTTATGAGTTGGGCCTATCCGTTAGTACATTACAGGTGCAGGTGTCTGCTTTCTGCTATCTGTTTTTCTAGAAGACCACCTGAGAAATAACTCTCTAATTGACAGATTTTTTTGTAGCCTTGGCCAGAAAGAGACCGGTTCAAACAAAAAAGTTTCCTACTTTGAACTTAACCTTGGTCCTGCAGGGTTTAACCTTGTTCCCATTCAAACTACGTAACCAAGTCCCCCTTAAACGTCTTACCTATGTCTTCATTCTCCATTCTTTCATCACCTCATCCAGGTGAGTCAGTGATTTACAAGCCATGTCCTTAAGTACCTTTTTCAGGACAGAGTTCTCATAAGGCCAGATCCACTCTATTTGACAAAGATCCCTACCAGGAAGTGGTCCTACCACATATTGAGCAGTCTCAGAGTCAGGAGTTCAAGCAGATGAAGTTGCTATATGCTAGGAGCATCCTGCTCTTTTTCACTGAATCCACAAAGCCTTGGAGAAGATCGGATTATCTCCTCATCTCTTTGCAGGGAAATGACGCTATAATTACAGCATATCAGGCTACAGGAGCTCCTGTGCCAGATGGTATTAAGGCACATTCTACTAGGGTAGTCTCGGCTACCTGGGCATACAATTGCGGCACTTCTCTTGAAGAAATCTGCAAAGCGGCCAACTGGTCATCTCCACACACCTTTCTGAAGCACTATACGGTTGAATAGCTGGCCCAGAAACAAAAGGATTTTGGATCAAAGGTCTTACATACTTTTTGCCTGCCCTGAGGTAGGGTAATTACTTTGGTTACTCTCCTTCGATGGCTAAGCCGTCCTGGAAGACACAGCAGGAAAACCTCAGTTAGCTTACCTATAAAGGTATTAGTCCTACAGAACAGAACAACATCCTACATCCTGTCCCACTGTTTCATCTGGTTGGGGAAGTAGCACTGGTGCTTATTTTATCTTGACCTTCTCCGTCTCCCTTTCGGGCTTGGCGGTTCCTGGTTGCTCTTCCAGTTTTGTGTTTCCTGTACAGGAGAGGAGGGGGTGGTTAAGCCATCCTGGAGGACTAATAGAAATACCGTTACCGGTAAGCTAACTGGGATATTCATCACCTCATGGAGCAGTTTTGTACAGTTTTTAGCAAATCATGTTTGAGTGAAATTTAGATGGCAGAAGATAAGGTGGGGTACAGATGATTCTGCAACTTGACTGAGTACCACCTGATCTAAAGTACCACCATTGGTACTTGTACTACTGGTTGGTAACCCCTACTCTATGTTCAGTTTTAGAATGTAGCATTGTTGCTATGTACACATTTGTATTCATATATATTAATAATTATAATAAAATATTAAAGAGTTGTGATCTTTGATTTAATGGTAAACAGCATGACCACAATATTAACTATGTGCGATATAATAAGTAACCAGAAAATGTGGTTACAGGTGGATATTGTGCAGGGATGGAGCCCGAGGCCAATCTAAGCCAGACTTGTTGCCCATAATTCAGTTCTAATAAAGCATCTCCTGTTACCATCCTGTCACTGTACTTGTTACTGTTAATATTTTCAGACTGAAAAGCAATTTTATCAATGTCATCAACTACTAAATAACCAGAGACTCGAGGACTATATGATTCAATAGTGAACTTAAAGACATAAACTCCTAGATATGGTACAATAAATTTTCCCGTGCTCGGGGTATAGGAAGAGCCATAATTTACATAGAGATTGTTAAAACGGATTGGTCCAGGAGATGTCATCCCATAGGTGTGTGATGCAGAAAAGGCAACCATTGGTGCATATCGATAAGATCCTTTCGAAAAATCTGTATGAAGACAAAGGCAAATCTGTAATAAGACTTGTATTCATTATAATGTATTAATATTGTATATATCTACAGCCACTGCCCAAGATCTGAATTCAAATACCGTATTTTCCTCTCTACAAGACACTTTTTGCCCAAACGCTGGGGGAAATTGCCTATGCTTTTTATGAAGCGAATGTAAAAAAGCAGCAGCCTGGGCTTCCTTCCTTCACTTTGGTGGGTGGGTGTGGCCTATGTACAGGAGGTGTGGCCTATGAATGGCCGGGCGACATTCACAGGGCCTATGAACACCCACAACAAAATCAGGCACACAGGAGCCTGTAGGCATGCCTGTGTGTGAATGTGCATGCACGTGTGTCTTTGTCTCTGTGTTTGTGCATGTGGAGCACTGGGCATTGGAGGACTTGCAGACAGCAAGTGTTTACCTGCTACCTGCCCGCTGGTCCTCCATTGCGTTTGCTCACACATGGTTGGGGAGGGGATGCTGCACACTGGCTGTAATGGGAGATACCACACACTGCCTGTAATGAGGGATGCAACAGCGAGAGATGTCGCTTGGCTCACTGCCGGGAATGGGCGATGCTGCTCATAGTCTGTAATGGGGTGATTGGGAGGGGGTATTTTAGCACACCATTTGGTTCAGTATATTTCTTTTTCTTATTTTTCTCCCCTAAACCCTGGGTGCATCTTATGGAGCCAAATACAGTACCTGTTAAAACCCATTAGTAATTTTTGAAACAATGTAACAGAATTTTGGCTGTGCATACAAATTTAAATATATATATATATATATATATATATATATATATATTATAATATAAATCAGTGTAGTCTACTGGATTAATGCAGTAATGTCCATATTTGATATACAAAGCCCTAGTGTTGCTGAAGCCCAGCCCTTGACCTTACAGGAGCTGCTATCTACACCTCTGTTTTTAGAAACCTTAAATTAGATTGTAAATTTAAAATCCCATGTCTGAAAAGTGCTGACCTGAACTGTCAGGATTCTCAAAGGATAGATGTTATCATAATTAAATCTATGGCAGTCATGCCAGTTTAACAGTCATGCTGCACTGACCACAAAGCCGATTACTGTGAAGCCAACTTGCAGAATATCCTAAGAAGGCAACACCAGCAAACGTTAAAGGGTAAGTCCACTTTGAATTGAATTTTTGAAAGTGTATATTTTTATGTGTCAAAATTATGTCTTAAAGGTACTGAGCTGATCTAGCATTTTTTTTCATTTGTGTTAGCAAATGTGTGTTTTATAGAAGCAGTTTTCACGATTTGCAAAATGTTGTTATTAGCAATGTCCAATATGTGCAGACTTGTACATTTGCTAATAGTCACAGATTGTAGATAGTTGCACAGAACACTGCTGCTGGGCATGTGTAAGTTTGAGTGAGCTCCCACACCTCAGCAGTAGTCATAGCAGAAGTGTACAGGGCTCACTTCTCTACTCTTGCGGTACGTTTGCAGGAATTGAAAACTGCTTTTATATAAAAACACATTTTCTAACATAAGAGAATACAAATACCAGATAAGCTCAGTACATTTACCACACAAAAATATACACCTTAAAAATTCCTTTGAAAGTCGACTTACCCTTTAAAGTCCTATTGCAGACAAAGGTAATTGTTGCACCATTGTGTGGTGCTACATTTAGCACTGTCCTAAACTGTTTTCCACTTTTAACCCTTTAAATTGCCTCTCCGCCACTTAAGTGCCAGCCACGTAAATTTTACGTGCCTGGCATTCCCCAATCACACTAAAAAAAGTTTTAAAAAAAGTCACTTATCTGACCCCTTGTTTGATCCGGCCAGGTCTCCTCTTCAGCCAGCGGGGCTCCGATCGCCGATCGGGGCTCCTCCGGCTGCAGGGGAGGGCCCGGAATAGGGTGCCCCCCCCCCTTTTCAGCAGCCGCCGGGATTGCCTGTTAAGAAAAAAAAAAAAATGACAGTTACTCACCTCCGCTCCCGCCGACTCCCGCCGCCTCTCCTCTTCATGGGGGGGGCTCCGATTACCCCCCCCGGGTCTTCTGTCTTCTGGAGGGGGGCATAACAGCCCTCCCTCAGTCGCAGCTTCCGATGGCGGCCGCCATCTTGGATTTTTAGCCCCGCCCCTTCGGCTAATGACGTCACCGCCGGGTGTCATCGGGGCACCCGGCAGTTCTCCTGTCAGATGCCGGTGACGGCTGGACAGAGAAGGAGGGAGGTAGGCGATCCTCCGATCGCCTGCCTCCCCCCTTCTCTGCCCAGCTGTCACCTGCATGAATCAGATCGCCGCGGGACACTGCATCTGAACATCGGAGGTGAGTAAAGTTAAATTTTTTTTTTTCTAATAAACTTTTACAAAAACCTGTGTCTGTGTTTATTTTGTATACTGTTAACCCTTTGTGAACTGGTAAGGGGTCCATGTGACCCCTTATACCAGTTCACAGGGCTCGGGGGTCTGGCAAGTCACCTGCGCAAGCGCAATGACCCTATGTCATTTTTTTTTTAAATTAACCCTTTCTTACCTGTAACCCAGTAGGTATAAAAGGCTTCCAGCAGCAGCAGGAGAGCAGAAGCCTAAGTGATCAGCGTGGGACACAGGAATGGATGGGAGGTAAGTATTAAAAAAAAAATATTAAAAAACATGTATTTTTTTTTAATAAAGATATTTTTTAAAAAGTGTGTCTGTGTGTTTTTTTTACTTTTAACCCTTTGTGAACTGGTAAGGGGTCCATGTGACCCCTTATACCAGTTCACAGGGCTCGGGGGTCTGGCAAGTCACCTGCGCTAGCGGGTGACTTGCCATTAACCCCTGGCCCCCCAAATTACCTGCCTCCCTAAAGCCCGGGGGGGGCAGAAGAGCCGTGGCCCTAGGCTATGACGGCTTGTAGCCGCAGGGCCAGGGGCCACTAAAGCTGGCCCCTGCGCCCTGTTCTACAAGCCCCCATAGCTGGTCACAGGCTGGCTACGCTGGGTAGGGGGGACCTCACGCCATTTTTTGGGGGGATTTTTAAGGGTTTTAACCTTCGAGGGGGGACCCTATGTCATTTTTTTTTTAATTAACCCTTTCTTACCTGTAACCCAGTAGGTATAAAAGGCTTCCAGCAGCAGCAGGAGAGCAGAAGCCTAAGTGATCAGCGTGGGACATAGGGATGGATGGGAGGTAAGTGTTAAAAAAAAAATATTAAAAAACATGTATTTTTTTTTAATAAAGATATTTTTTAAAAAGTGTGTCTGTGTGTTTTTTTTACTTTTAACCCTTTGTGAACTGGTAAGGGGTCCATGTGACCCCTTATACCAGTTCACAGGGCTCGGGGGTCTGGCAAGTCACCTGCGCTAGCGGGTGACTTGCCATTAACCCCTGGCCCCCCAAATTACCTGCCTCCCTAAAGCCCAGGGGGGGGGGGCAGAAGAGCCGTGGCCCTAGGCTATGACGGCTTGTAGCCGCAGGGCCAGGGGCCACTAAAGCTGGCCCCTGCGCCCTGTTCTACAAGCCCCCATAGCTGGTCACAGGCTGGTTACGCTGGGTAGGGGGGACCTCACGCCATTTTTTTTTTTGATTTTTAAGGGTTTTAACCCTTACTTTTAACCCTTTGTGAACTGGTAAGGGGTCCATGTGACCCCTATACCAGTTCACAAGGCTCGGGGGTCTGGCAAGTCACCTGCGGCTAGTGTGTGACTTGCCATTAACCCCTAGACCCCCCATTACCTGCCTCCCAAAAAAAACCCTTATATTCCCCCAAGAAATGGGGGACCCCACACCAATTTTTTTTATTTAACCCTTTATTATGTGGATAGTAGTTGTATTTTATTTGTAAATGTTATAAAGTGCTCTTCTAAGTTTAGGGGATCTCCTGGACAGGAACGGGGGGCTACCGATACATATGTGGTATCATTGTAATCGGGAGAAATGGGGCTTTCACGTGCAATATGGTTTTCTTTAATAAAATAAATGTTTTTGTTAAAATAAAGGAGACAATTAAAAAAAATATATTTATTTTTTTTTTTTTTTTACTTATTTACTTAAAAATATCTAAAAAAAGTAGAAAAAATATATAAAAAAAAGTAGAAAAAATACAAACAAGACATTTCATGTTAAAGTCTAAACTCTGCCACAAAAAGAAAATTTGCCATTTTCTTAGAAATTCCTGCAAAAATCACACTTAAGCATGGCGCAAAATGGTGAAAAATTACCTGTCAGCAGAGGGTGACAAAATCTCAAGTAGGCTGGCAGTTAAAAGGTTACAGGTACCTATGCATGTTGGGTATTGTTCTGCTCGGTAGACCTTGCGCTTTCAGATTTACCTTGTTTTTTCTTATTTGCATATTGATATTTTAGGAAACGGTGTTATTTATTCTGCTTTTTTATACAATTTTTTGTGAAACCCTGTGCAACCTAAGAATTCTTCGAGATATTACTCCCAGAAAGATGAGCCCACTACTACAAGCTGGGTACGATTAGAAAGCTTAACATGTGTACTTTCAGAGAATATATGGTTTATGGGGGATATTCCAAATGTAAAGGGTTGTTTTGGTAGAAAAAGCACAAGGTGCGCACTTTGTCTGCAGAGTTGAAATTTTGAAGTAAAATTACCATTACGCACATGCTTTACTTTTGGTGTGTTTGGCAACTCTCTCCTTGACTGAACCTATGCATGTTGGGTATCGTTCTGTTCAGGGGATGTTGCTTTTTCAGATTTTCAGTTTTTTTATGGTTTTCATATAGTTTTTTTAGGAAAATGTGGTTTTGATTCTGCTTTTTTATTAATTTTTAGGGAAACCCTTTGTAACCAAAGAATACATTGAGGGATTACTTCCAGAAAACGCCACCTATGTCAACAAGCCTGGTACGCCTAGAAAGCCTGAGGTGTATACTTCTAGGGAATATATAGTTTGTCTGGGTATTTCAAATGTAAAGGGTTGTTTTTCTTGAAAAACTGCAAGGTGCGCATATTGCAAAGCATAGTTGTATTTTATCTCAAAATCTCCTAAAGCGTTGTTTCAGTTTGGGGGGGTCTCCTGGGCAGGAAAGGGTGTCTACCTATACATATGTGGTACCGCTGTAACCGGGAGAAATTGGGGTTTCACACAAAATAAGATTTTATTGACAAACTTACATTTTTTATTACAAAAAAACACTACAAATTGAAAAAAATTGTTTTTTTTTTATTTTTTTGCACAATTGTCACCCCAAAATATTCATGTTAAAGCCCAAGCTCTGCTGAAAAGAACAATATATAATTTTCCTGGGAAATCCCTGGAAATTCCTTCAAAAATCACAGTTGAACATGGGGAGCGCAAAATAGTGCAAAATGGTCTGGCAACAGAGTGTGACAAAATCTCCAGGAAGGCTGGCACTTAAAGGGTTAAATTGAAAGAATTGAGGTTCACACTTTTTCCTCATGATTTCTCTTCTGAAAAAATTGGGTGTGGCACTTGAATCTGTGATTCTGCATAATAATCAGCAATGTGATGAACCTGGAGGAGGAGGCAGAGGCAGGAGGAGGAGGGACCGGCAATCCTGTCCCACTCTGCTGAGGTGATTAGGGGACAGAATGAAAAAAAGAATGTCATTGGCTGGACATGTAAACCTCTATATCTCGGCCATTTCTACTTCAATTTTAAAATGGAAAACAGTTTAGGACAGTGCCAAATGTAGCCTGACATAGTGGTGTAACAATTACCATTGTCTGCAGTATCACTTTAAAATATATAGTTTTCAGATTCTAAAAGGAACCATTTAGTCTTAATGTCCTTATGCAAGATGTACCTGCAGTCATGTAGTCTAGCTGCATGGTAGAGATGGTAGACCTGTAGCTAGCAACACTATGTGCATGGCTGGCCCTTCTAGGTCTGCTGTGAGAGCAGGGATCCTTTGTCATCCAATCACTGCATCATGATGACTATTGTCAACCAATCACTGCAATATGGTGACATTCATCAACCAATCACTTCAGTAACAACAGGGCCACACTGGGGTTGCCCACGGGACAAGGGGGGATAGTGGCAAGCAGGTTGTATTTCCAACCCTCAATCCCCCCTCCCCCGCCAGCCTAATATTTACCACCTCTGGGTTCCCTACTGTCCTTTGCCTTTCATGGTTTTACCACCAGCCTAATGGGGGGCTTGCCTATTAGTGCATGTCCACTGGTTCACCAGACCCAATTGCTGCTTGCTGTCACATGAAAGGAAATAGGAGGAAACGTGTAAGTCACATGTGCTTAACTCTCCTCCTCAAAGGGCCACCAACAGGCCAGGTTTTGCAGATCTCCACACTGATGCAGTGATGAAGTAATTAGTGCTTAGATAAGAGTTATGGATATCCAGCACTAATGCATGATATCTGCAATAGCTGGCCTGTTGGTGGCCCTGAGGAAGAGGGTTGAGCACCTATGGTGTAAGTAGTAATTAGGACTCTGCCTGCTGGGGGGATTCGCTTAGACAGCGATTGAAGCTTCAGTCTGTTTTGACTGGACTTATAGGGCCACTCCAGCCCCTTCCTTCAAAATAAACATAACCCCCGCCCTGCCTCCAAATAACGATTATGCTCATGTAATAAAATAGTAAAAAAGACACTCCCCTTCACTCTGGATCCAGCCCCTAATTCACAGCTGTGGCCCTGAATGCCCGCTGCCATCTTCCTGAAGTCCCGTCGGTGCCGGGAGCAGACTCTCTCTGCATCACGCATGTTTCCACCGGTGGTGGTGGTGCAGCTGCATAACCGCCGACTTCGGGGGCTAAATTCGTGGGGAAGGTGAGTCTTTTTTTTTCCTTTATTACATGAGCATAATCGCTATTTGGATGGGGAGGGGGGTATGTTTATTTTGAAGAAAGGGGTCGGAGTGGCCCCCATCCATTAGAACATATGCTTTCTGTCTAAAAGTCTCATGACATCTATTAATGCTGCATCTGCTGGTGTCTAATTGCTTTGTACCCAAAAATGCAATACAAATATCTTTAATATTCTTTAGTGCTATCATTTAGTGACCCACTGCTGCTATAAACATGCAAACAATGACTTACCGAAAGATTGAGTATTGTCATCTGTCATCTTGAGACTGCAGTTCAACCCTCCAAAGGGATGACGACAGGCACACACAAAGCCCTTCAGGTCATTAATGCATGTTCCTCCATTATAACAGGGGGAGCTGCTGCAACTGGAATCATCTGTAGAGGAAGACACAGTCACCATTGGTTCAAGATAAAAGAAAAAACATAAAGCCTAGTGCCCTGCTGGAATCTGGAAAAAACACAATACTAATTACAAGATGTCAAGGCATACTACAAAATGAACCCCATATATCTGTAGTACATGTGCAGACAGTGCTTCTTCACCACCTGTCCATATCATCATCTAAAAAATAGATTTTGTTTAATTTGTGTAATTCCATGACCTCCATTTTGCGGCATAACTATAGGGGGTGCAGGGGTAGCAACTGCACTGGGGCCCCTAAGGTTAGTGTGCCTCATTGTGGCTCCTCTATATCATATTTGTTCTCTTTTGGCATCATGTATGGGGAAAAGAAGCACCATTTGTCTCCACTGCCACTGCCTCCAAGGAAAATTGGAAAGTAGGTTGGGTTCGTATTCCTTAGCATCATGGGAACATAATATTTTTTTTACACCAAGTCAACTAAACTACATCCATTGTCACTTCTATATGCATAATAATGTTACAGACTCTGGTTAAGAGCAGAGCAGTGAACAAATAATATAATGGTTCCTTAGTGGCATTATCAAGTCTGATAATACTAAGGTATTTGATACATAAGGGCATCCTTAAAGGGGTAATAAACCCACAGAAAAAAAACAGACACTTGCCTTCACTCCCACCCATCTTGTCCAGCTGGTCCAACGCTCTGAAACCTCCCGGTTTTAGAGAATGACACTCTTGGTTCCTCGCACGCCGTCCCACCCCTCGCGTTGGTTATACAATGCTGTACATTCATTGCAATGGAGGGGTGTTAGCCAGGGAGCACTGCTCCCAGCCCCGTTCTTGCAATCCGGGAAGTTTCCGAGTGGCGGACAGGGCTTCAGCTGCTGTGCCGGAGTCAAGATTGGTGCCTGTTTCTTTTGTGTGGGGTTTAGTAGCCCTTAAAAGCTCCTTTCCAGACACGCACAAAAATCCTCTCACCCTTTTTCCCTTCAAAGTATAAAATGAGCCATTTTAAAGCGTCTCATAATCTCTGATTACATATACATACCTTATGTATTCTAAGCGAAGTCACTTTCTTCACTTCTCGCCAGGTGTGGATTGGTCATAGGAAAGGCTGGAAGAATTCCTGGTAGGCTGCACTGCTTTGGGGCTAACTGCGCTAGGTGTCTGTTCACTGCTGGTTTTAACACCCTTCTGAACCCCAGATCCTCTAATCATACCTGTCCCCATTTTAATACCCAGCCAAGACAGCTTATGTTCTGCCCCTGCAACGCTATACTCTAAGCATCATGGTTGTGGGCAGGCCATATCCACCCCTGCCACATTATCTGCCCTACAGTATTAAATTCATCACTTTATAAATGGCCTTATCCTTGATCTGTCCCTGCAGCCTTGGCTGTGGAGCACATACCAGCACATTGGGGAGGATGTCATGGGCTTTTGAACCCAGCCTGTCTGCTGTACAACAATAAAACTACAATAATGTGCAGAGCTAAGGAAAACCCATAACGTTTTAATAATAAATAAATGCTATGGCTGGAAATCCAAACCTTGCTGCTAGCAACATGCTAAGCCTTGCAATTTTAAAATAATACTAGAAATTCCCTTTCTCCTCTAATGTTAGACTAGATCATGTAAGGATTTTTTTCTTATCCAGAAGCTAAGTCACTTGTTACTTGCTTGATCCCTGACCCATCTTTCCTAGTTTTGTACTCTACCTTGTCATGGCTCCCCCTATGCTGACCCTAAAAATAAATTTGGATCTAGATCTGGGCTTTCTGATCATAAAGTACTGAGTGACTGCCCATCCCCGGGCTAGATTTTGCAGAGGGAAGCATTGTACAGGTAAGTGAAATTGGGCGTTGGATTGTTTTAACTCTTTGAGCTACTGTACCTTACACTGGGCCTGACAAATGTGTGAATATTTCATGCTGCTGTATTAGGTATGTACAGTAGATTGACAATGTACATTATGTGACCTAAACTGTTTTCAAAGTTAAAATAAGACTCACCTTGATCTGAAACATCTGAATTCCTTTGGGAGCGCCCAAATACAGGCACAGTGGGGCTAACTTGAGGTTTCCTGGGGGCTTGTGGTTTCTTCACTGGAGCCTTGAACTGTTTTTGAAGTTTGGCTACATCAATTATAACTTTAGAAAGGGATTTATCTACATAAGCAGATATGTTAGACACAATAGTTGGTATCTTCATCTCTATGTATGAATGTATCAGTTCCTCGAAACCTTTATGTAAGCTTGTAATATTTGACTGAGCAGCTTGAACTAACTGCGGCACGCTTTCATTCACTTTTTTAACAGTGATAAATACAGTTTGGCATAAAACTCTTGCTTCATTTGCGGTTCGGTTCAGTTGAGGCAAGCTTGTTGAAAGCCTGATGCTTTTAAATTCAAGAGCTTTGATTCTGGAATATATTTCTTGCTGAAATTTTTCTATGGTGATAACACCTGTAACTCTTGGTTTTGGCAAAGGTGTAGGGTTAGCCAGAATCATGTTTACCTGGGATTCTATACCCTGCATCTGAGATTTACAGCTTTTAATGTTAGCATCACATTGCTGTAGCTTTTCATCCATCTGAGTCATGTTTTGTTGATACAGATCCAGTCTGAACTGTAAGTCATTTACTTTCTGCAACAATTCCAGAGCAGCAGAGGTGGATTCACTATCACCTGCATTTGAGAACAAAGAATAATCTGTGTATTTGCTGACAGTTTTATGTACTGAAAGACCACTAGTAAGATTCTGCAGAGTCTCATTCAGCTGTGGAATTGTCAACAAAATACTTTCTAGTTTCTCAATCGTTGAATTAGCGTAAAGCCGAGCTTTATTTTCCATATCCGAGATGGCTGACTTTGTTACAAAATTATCATAGATAGAGTCCACAGCATCATTTAATATATCCATGGTGTTGTTAAGACCATCCTCAACTTCCATAAGGCATTCATTAATGCGGATTTTAAAAAGCTCCTCGTTTTTTTCTGATTCGTTTTGAAGTTTTTCCTGAACTTTAGTAAGTTCTTGCACCGTTTCACTCAAAGTCATAAGAAATTCTGTAATGTTTTTTATCTGCCTATTAACATAACTTAGATCGTTTTTGTGTTCATATTCAGTGGTCATGCTAAATGGAGCTCCTTTTTCTATTAATGGTTGCAGTATTTCCATGTCATAACACAAATCATTAATCTGCTCATTCATTTTATCAAGTTTATCGTCCAATGGAATGACAACATCTGACACTGTTTTGTTTAGGACGTGCATTGTTTCTTCAGTGCCTTTTAGCTGTTCCTGAATATCATTCTTACAGGATGAAAACCTGTCTTCACAAGCTTTCTCAAGGGACTGTTTCTGAAGGTCCAAAGTTATAGTAAGGTTATTGATTTTGCTGTCCTGTGTATAAATATCATCATACAACTGAAGCATCATTATATTCTGCTTTCTCATTCTTTCTTGGAGGGCTTGAACATATTCAGTTATGTTTTCATCCTTGGAATCAATATTTGACGCAGGTTTTTGGACTTCGGCATTATCCTCAGTCAAAAGTTGATCATGAATCTCCTTCATTTTTCCCAAAGTAGTGTTTAGCGTTTCAAAGTAAACTCTGGTTCTTGTATTTTCATGTTTCAACTCCTCTTCTAGAGCTTTATGTTTTTCTTCCATCTCTTTGAATGAGGAGGTACAAACAAAAGCAGTATTTTTTAAATGTTCCACTCGGTTTTTGAGTTCTAAAACATCTTCTTTGGTGGCTTTGTTTTCTTCTTCTTCTGTGCACTTTTGATGTGCAAAATGCATTGTGTTATTTAAGTGTTTCACATTTTCCTTTATCTTTTCAACCTCCAGTGACACTTCAGACATACTTTTGTAGAGCTGGGCAATAGTTTCTTTTGTGTCCATCTGCAGTACTGCAAACTGATCTTTAATAATGTTTTTGATGAATTCTGTAAAGCTTTTAGAAACTGGATCTGAAATAAATAAAAAATAATATTTTATAATGAAGTATTAAGTAAAGAATAAATAAAAAAACCTTTTACTTTTGTAAAGAGACTTTTGAAGAAAAACACAATTACTTCATTTGGAGCACCAAAGTGTGTGACCACAGACTGAGATTAAAAGCATGTCCACAACTTAGACCTCACCTAGCTGGTGTTCAACATTGACTTAGTATTTGGAGTTGAGCTTTCATCAAGCCAGTAGAATGAATGAAGTAAAGCTGTGGCTACTTTTAAACTGTGCCCACCTTTAGCATCCCTAGTTTACCACCATTGGCGAGTCTACTTGTGGAAGGTGGTACCCTACATCAGTGGAAGGTGAAGGCTGACAACTGTTGATCTTGACAGTTGCCCCCCTTACAGTTTTGTTTTTTTCTTTCTGCTATATCAGGTTTTACTTGGTCTCCACCTTTCTCTAGGCTGTGTTAAATGTGCTCATTACTAGTCTGTAGTGAAGCCCTATCCACTGTCCTGACCATGCCCCTGTAGCAGCCCTATCCTGCCATTTACATTTGTTGTCCCAGAGCTTGCTTGGCATGTCCCCCTTACATCGGTTTTATCCCTGCCTGGTCTGTACTCACCATTGTTTTGGTGGACTAAAAGTTATGCCCAAGACTCACCTGGATATTTTATCTTAATCACTGGAGGTGCTATTGCAGTAGTTTTTGGTCTCCAGGACTCCTAGACAGCTTTGTAGCCTTAAGTCTATACCCTTCTTTGTCTCCTGATTTCCTACTGCAACCCCTCGGCCAAAATGAGAAACAACATTATTGATATAGTTTATGATTATTGTTCTGGATTGTGTACCCCTTGCACTTTGCTGTGGTTGCACCACCCAGGCTGTTAGCATTTTTGCAAATGTTCAATACCCAAATCACCATAGACATAACATACAGCACAGTGTTTTACCTTTAAGCAATGATTGCAGATTCCTTCCTCTATCCGAATCATTGATTTTTTCCTCCAGAGAATATAGAGTTCTGTGTACATTGTTCAAACTAGACGAGATATTCTCCACATTTCGATTTAAAGTAGTTAGCTTCACCTCTTGGCTGTAAATCTGATCTTCCAGCTTTTGTTGCAATGCTTTATAACAGTGAAGTACATCAATAAAAACAAAACGCCATTAGTCAAAGGTTATAGATCAAGGTGTTCTGTAGAAACGTTTACAGTATAGCCTTCTATATGTCACTGACAATAAAAGGTTGTCACACATACAGTTGTTGAGAGGTAAAACATACATACAGATAACAGGTTTAGTATAAAATTGAATAACATGTTAATTTTAAAAATACATTAAACACCTTTTACCATAAGTAAGTCAGCAACACTGCTAGTATATCCACTTTTCCGCAAATTCTTACACTGTGTTTCCACTGAGTTGTTGGTGAGGAATTATCTTGTATGACATCTTACTGCTATGTCTGTCAGAGAGGGGCATTTTTGAGGAAGGCATGGAATGAAAGAGATGTGCAGTATTCTTTGAGGACAAATGCAGATATACAAATAGGTATGAGGATCTCTGTTTACTATCGTGAAGGGAATCAAAGTATATAAGAACATCGAGAAAAGCCCTTTTGTAAATAGAGATTCGATAGAAACCCATAAAAATCTGTCAGAACCCACATCACTTAATAGAGATTCCCGCAGAAAAAGCTGGGACAGACAGACACAGGCCATCTAGGTGCAATTTTAAGCTATAAGACAAAAATAATATAGACATATTAATTGTGGGGAGATGGGGGTAAGGGTGGAAGTATCTGAAATCCTATTAAAGTAATTGTATTTATTGAAGGAATTTTTCAGTAGAAAAAGAAAAAAAATAGCTGGAGGCGGCATAGATACAGTAGCTGGCTATCCACTGTGTTAGTTTCCTTGGGTTGGGGAAGAAGGGGGAACAATGTAATCCCCGGCCTGCCCCTTCACTCACATCGAGTAATCAAATCCCTCTACTTAAAGTGGACCGTCACCCATGGGTGATCGGCCCGGGAATCTATAAGATTCCCGGGCCGATCACCCGGTGAGGGACCCCCCCCCAAAACCCCAAAAGAACTCACCTGATCGGCGGCGGCAGCGGCCTGCCTTGTCCGCCGCTTGTCCGTGGGAGCGTGGTGAGGTGAGTTTGGGGGTTTCTGGGGGGTTTTACACACCTGAAGTGGTCCAAAACCCAGGATAGTCAAAATCCTGGGTGCTGGTCCACTTTAACATTTTCTTTATGCCAGTCCCCTTCCTGTGTGTAGCCTGCCCCTCTCCCTGACAGCTCCATTCCTGTCATGAATGGCTGTGTGCGCAGGGCCGGACCAGGAAATGTGTGAAAGAGTGTGAGGTCCAGACACAGGCTGGAGGAGAAGGTAGGACTGACGGGGTGCATGGGAGGTTTTCTTATCAGGCCTGTTGAGTGCTGATGGGGGGATGCCATCACGCAGATGACTACCGGGTGGGTGGGTGGAGACGAACATGATGACAGTTGGATCAAGGCAACCGCCTCCCCAACAGCTGGGAGGAGCATTCTGCACCAGGGTATGTGACATGTCCCCTGCTTGCTGGCCGCTGACGGGGGGAGAGATCACGCCATCATCGCTGACTGCCCGGGGGTGTTATGGCACCCGTACCCCCGTTACGGGTGTTACGGTGTGCTTGTGAACGCATAAGATGAAGGGGGATGAACCTGGGTAACCTCCCCTCCCCAACAACTGGGAGGACCGATCTGCACCAGGAAACGCCACTCCTACAGCACCCTGCCACTGCTGATACACTTGTGCAGGTAGGGAAGGAGTTACCCATATCTAGCCTTCCTCTGGTGAGTGTGCGTTTGGGAGTGTGTACAAGTGTGCTTGGGAGTGCACGCATGCGCAGTGTGTGCATGTGCGGTTTGAGAAGGTGTGCATGCGCTTTGGGAATGCTTGTATGTTTTGGGAGTGCAAGAATGTGCGTTTGGGGCTGTGCACATGCACATTTGGGAGTGTCTAAAGCAAGTTCTGGGGCTCTTACTGACCTTGCCCATTATGCTGATTATTATGCAGAATCACAGCTACAAGTGCCACACTCACTTGTTTTTCAAGAGAAGTTATGAGATGAATCTATAAAACTCGATATCTTGATTTCCACAATGTCCAGAGGAGGTGCCCTGATAGGGAAGGCTAGCAGAGGCACTCACCTCTCAATTCGGAGAACTGGCGTCTTCATTAGAGCCCCTGATGGTGGGAATAGGCTGGGCTGCAGGAGGGCCCCAGGTCAGGCGACCAAGGATTGGGAATTGCCAAAATGAGGACAAAGGGCAGACTGGACTGGAGAATAGGCAGCACGGGTTCAGAAGCGAGGAGACAGCACAGAATCAGAGTCAAAAACAAACCGGGTAAGAGAGGAGGTCTGGATCATAGTCAGAGGCAAGCTGGATCATAGACAGGAGATCAGGCACTCAGGAACAAGCAGATAGATTACCAGCTGGTACTGAAGCCTGGGACTGGTTGGCACAATCATTCACACTCACTAGCAGATGCTGTTTTAGAGCGCATCTGTGGGCCCTGGTGTTGTCTGCTGGTGAGCAGGCGGAACAGGCCTTCTTCTGAATGGTATCTCTGGACCCCTCTGCTGGTGAGCAGGCAGAACTGGATGGCTGTAGTGAGTTTGCCCCCCTTAATAGAGGCCTCTAGCCTACTCTTGGGGAAGGTTTCTCAGGGTAAGGTCATAGAATCAGGATCGGTGCTGATGGCATCACCAGAAACAGCAAGCTTTGACTGGGGATGGTAGGCTGACGAAGGGCTAAGGAAATTCGGAGGGATTCACATAGCTGGGACAAAAATGGGGAAGTGAATTGGGATCTCCGATTAGATATGAACTCTGTGGTTAGGCCACTTGAGCAAGTGTGAGTGCAGATGGAATACTTGTTAGGGGAATAAAATGTGTCATATTAGAAAAGCCGTCAACCACCTTCAGAATATTGGTATAAAACCTTCAGAAAATCGATATCCTCTGGGGGAGGGGGGGGGGGGTTGTGTGACAATAAAGCCCAACGGGCAGGAGCAGAAGTAGTCCCATAGGTTTGGAAGATGATCCTTTATTGTGGGCACATATCAGGCATTGAGCTATGAACTGGGCACAGTCTTTATTCAATGTGGGCCATCAATAATGATGATGTATTAGGTCAAAGCCATTTAGCCGAGATATAAATATTCGAGATTTCAGTGGTCGTTTAAAATTTGAATAGGATGTATTGCCCCTTCGAGTAGGTATCGCCACTCCTAGAGAGCCATCTTGATGGACAATAGTTCTCAATCCCCCACATCATACAGGCGCTCGACAGCCATATGTTTGCGGGAGAAAAAGGCGACATGATGCAGGACTGCCTTCTCCCCAGAACACTGCGAAACGACTGCCCCCACAGCCACAGAAGAGGTGTTGACTTCCAGGGCAAATGGCAGAACAGGTTCAGAAGCGAGGAGACAGGTCGAGGTCAAAGGCAGGCAGCACAGGCTCAGAGTTGAAAACCAGCTGGGTATAGAGGAGATCTGGATCCTAGTCAGAAGCAAGCTGGGTTGTACACAGGAAATCAGGAACTCTGGAACAAGCAGAGAGATAACCATTGGTACTGAAGGCCGGGACTGACTGGGCTTTATAGGCCCCTGACCCTGGGCCTGCCTAAATGTACGGTAACAGCTAAAGAAGCACGCGTGCAACCTCCAGCAGGTGCTGTTCTAGTGCACAGCTGTGGACGGCAATGGAGCCTTGGTGCCTTTTGCTGGCCAGCAGGCAGAACAGGCCTTCTTCTGAATGGTCTCTCTGGAGCCCCCTGGCGAGCAGACAGAACTGGACATCTGTAGTGACACTCTGCCATTTCTTGTTCAATTTATAATTGAGAAACAGTTTAGGGTAGTGGCAAACAATGCTCTGGTTTAACAATTGCCTTAAATATGACTGTGTTAATCACCCAAAATAC
The DNA here is from genome assembly GCA_027917425.1 of Gastrophryne carolinensis. Taxonomy (NCBI): domain Eukaryota; kingdom Metazoa; phylum Chordata; class Amphibia; order Anura; family Microhylidae; genus Gastrophryne; species Gastrophryne carolinensis. Next base: position 225,041,425 of record CM051234.1, read on the forward strand.
AAGGTTACTTTGGATTAGTATCCTGTGATAAAATCAGAAAATGGCTTACCTTGGTCATATGTTGCTGTTTTTCTCTCACCAGTATCTACAGTATTTACTGTAAGACTACTCTCCGCCTGACTTCTGTGAATCTGCTGCTGAACGGGTTGAACTAAAAAAAAATAACCACAGTAAAAATAAAATATGCTTGGATTTTCATTTTTAAATTAAATGTTTTCACAAAAAAAATTATTGCATACTTTTTAATCTTATTTATTGAGAGTTATTGAAAACATGGTCTATTCAGCCATTAATCTAATCTGCTTTATCCTGATTGTCAGTTTGTCAACTAAAAAAGCAACCCTTTATGATTGTAGCTGGTAGTCTAGTTGGTATGGGCTGTAAAACAGTGACATCTGGTGGCTGAAAAGGGAAATGCCTAATCCAGAGTTATTCCACTTTCGATTTTTTAAGAGTTTCCGGTATTGTGTGGCAAAATGATTTCCTCAATGTGCTAAGCGTATCTGTTTTTTTTTAATGTTCTATTTGTTTGCAACTCTGTGTTATAAAAGAAAACAGTTTTCCATAGCAACAATGTGTTTACCTTAGCTATGTACATCAAGACATAAAGAACATATCATAGACTTCCTCACATTAGCTTGCTAATCATCAAGTATATGGGTATAATAAATTACTTTATCAGTGGGTGATGGGGTTATTTACTAGGAGGCATAAGCCTATCCCATGATCCTCTCCTTTGTTTCCTGCAGCATGATGTAGATGCTGTAGGAGGTCTCCAAAGTTTGCCCCTACTTTCATTTCTATTTTCTCTTTCTATTTTTCCACAACCATGCTTCAAATGTGGTTTCATGGCTGCCCCTGTCCCTCAGCCCTCCCAGTCTCAGAGCCCAGCAAGGGTACGAACAGGGGTCTGCAGGGCTTGCTTACCATTACCATTGTCTGGCCTGTCATTTGAAAGTATGTTCTGACCATGACTGAAGCTTAAAGCGAATGTCCAGGCACAAGAAAACCCCACAGACATGTCACTGTCCCTGGGCTCTCAGGCTGAATTAGGGTGGCATTAAAAAGGAAAAAAAAATCTTACCTCACCCTGCGGTCCAGCGCCCCTTTCCCTATGATCTGGGTACTTGGCGCTGCCATATTGGTGAACAAAAGCACAGAGCTCTGTTCGTAATGGAACAGCACGGACCCTGTAGGACAGCAATGGACCACTAGATTCCTTTATAATCCTCACCCCTCTCCCCCGACCTGCCTCAGAGCTAGGGGAGGGTGACAGGATGGGGGTTACCCTGAGCATGGACTTCCACTTTTATGTAAAAAAAACTTTTATAAGTAAAGAAACCAATAAAAGCAGAGTAAATATATGCAATAGAATACCAGGTTTTTAATAATTATTAGTTATAGTCCACTGTGAGCAGATATATTACTCATTATCATTTAGTAAGACAATAAAGAGGTTAGCAACTCCAGATGTGATTAAATGGATTCCAATTGTAAGCTGCCTGCCTGAACACTTTGGGCAGATAAAATCCTTTTCATAACGGGAATTTGGGTATCATCAATGCTCACCACCTGCTCCCTCTATTTTGTAATCTAGGAACTTTATAGTCACAACTTTTAGAGCCTTGACCTATTTATAAGGCATCTGGGTCGGGGGGACAAGTGAGAGGCATTACAGACAACTAAGTAACATAGGGACAACCCACTTAGGAGAGACCCATGTTAGACTTAAAGTGGACCAACACCCAGGATTTTGACTATCCTGGGTTTTGGTCCACTTCAGGGGGGCACCCCGATTAGGGGTGTCCCGCTGTGTAAAACCCCCCAGAACCCCGAAAAACTCACCTCACCACGCTCACGGACAAGCGGCGGATAAGACAGTGCCTGCCGCCGCCTCCCGTACGTCGCTCTGACAGGGCGCGCGCCCGCGCCGGCCATTCACAAACGGCGGGCGCGCGCACGTCTAGAGGAGCGCGCGGGAGGGAGGTGATCGGCCCGGGAATCTTATAGATTCCCGGGCCGATTACAGGAGGGTGATGGTCCACTTTAAAGTCATTGTCCAGGCACAAAAACACTATACTCACTTTTATCCCCTGTAGACGATCACCTCTATTCCGGCTCTCTGACACTTGCCTGATTGAGGCCCCATGCCCCCTGCCACTTTCATAGTATGGTTGATAGACTGTCCCCTGCCATCTGTCAAAGGGACTATATAGAGAGGCACATGTTATTAATCAATACTATAGAAGTAGTGGTCAGAGTGGGACCTAGGTCAGGCGAGTGAGTGTCGGTGCGCGGGACTAGGAGCAATTGTCTGCAATGAGTAAAGGTGAGTAATGTGTTTTTTTTTGGATGCCTGGACAATATAGTGGACTTAAAAGACTAAAAGTTAGCCTCTTATGTAAGGGTACAAGGTAAAGAGAACTTTCCTAAAACAGAAAAGATAAACATGGCATTAATAGAATAACAGAAGAACAATGATTCTTAGCAGTAGGTGGAGCCATGCAAATTAACCCTTATTCTCCTTTGTGCTATCTCAAGCCTTAAAGCGGACTTTCAGCATCATTTTACAAAAAGCCTATTCCCCAAGATCTAAAATTAAAATATTTAACATATTTAGTTACTTAGCATCACATACTGAGGAGAGGGGTCAAACGTGTAGGGGCCGAGGTTATAGCTGGGAAGAGCTGAGGTCAGAAAAAGGTCAGCAATCCCAGAATGCAGAGCGGCACAGTCAGAAGACACTTCATGCTTGAAGGCAGCCTAAAACTCTATGGGCTGCCATCTTGGATATTTAAAGGCCCAGAAAATGCAGTAGGTGCAGGTAGGAGGATTTTTTAATGTGGGCAATCTGTATGTACAGGGAGGAGGAAACATATAAGATAGACTCTTATTCAGTTTAAGAAGGGCCCAACCTTCGTACATTGCTTTAATATATTTTTTAATATTTACATCACTTCCTACTTGTGGACATGTGATGGCTGTATGGTTGGCCGGGCTGATAATGATATGCTAACTTCCTTTATCATCCTGGTATTAAATATTTTCGGCCTTAGACAGGATAATTATTAATGCAGTGGTAACAACATGACTCATAGTTTCAGTGATGGGTTATGTCAGGCCTATCTGTGCATGTCCCTGAGGGTATCCAGTTGTCTTAATATGGGCGATTAACTGAAATAAGTTAATGATTTATTACCTTAAAAGCTGTCTGCTCACCTTTAGCTTTAATTGGGAAACCACTGTCCGAGATGGATTAGAATTAAACATAATTGAAATGAATGTCTATTTTTCCCTGATAATAAAATGTCACAAACGCATTGTTTAAAATGTGTCTGATTCTTAATAATGTTAAATAAAAAAAAAATCTTGGTTAGCGGATTTATTTAATACCAGTTATTGGAGTGATAGCTTCATTTAGTAGAAATTCAACTTCATCGTCATTCATTATTTTCAGGAAAATGGCATATCATTTTTGGAAAGGCACCCCCTCAAAAATAAACTGTTATTCATAAAAGGTAGTGAAAGGATTAGCAGAGGGAGGGAGAGAGAGAGCTTTAGGGGAGCAATTTACTAAGCTTTGATTTTTTTTTTGACTCTCTGCTTTAAATTATAACTTCAGCAAAAACAAATTTACGTTTGAGGTAAAGGAGTGAAAGAGTAGTCTGGGTTTAATTACTTTTGCATCCTTAGCCCCTGAGCATGGACCTGTAGTACAATACATTACCAAGAGTAAGAGATATTGAGGCGACTGGTATAATTGATATAAATTCATATATTAAGTCTTTATTTACAGGAATAGTGCACACAGATATTATGCAAACAGCATCTATGCAATATCAATTGACTGCTTGGTCTTTATACATTGTTCGCCAGCCTGGGGGAATAGGGCTCTCTATAGAGTCCAAAAACACACATACACACAAACGGTTCCTATAGGGCTGGCACTCTGACAACAACTCCAGAAATGAAAAATGTAATCTGCCATAAACACACATTTATTTGATCAAAGGCACATGATACAAATAGCCTAATTCCCTAAAAAATTATTAAAAAGCTAATTAGCATATTAAACACGGGGGCCCCCCCATTCAGCCACATTCCCTGACATACATACATCCCTCACTGCCACACACCTAAAGAAAACCTATGGCTGGCCAGCCAACGGGGTTAAGTGGATGGGGAAACCTGTGGGTGGAGGAAAGGACAGTCACTGTTCCAACGTCACTGATGTTTAAAGTGCAAATGCTTTCAGTGCCAGTGCTCACAGGCGGCTCATATCACCTATAGCAGCAATTGATTAATTTTCAGTACAGCAGTTCCACAGCTGTGATTAAACAGAGCTCCAACAATACATGCTTGCCGGCAAATTCATATGCATGATAAGTGACAGTCAGTATACAAAGGCGGGAGACGCACAGGTCAGGCCACCTCGCTGAGGGCCATTGTGCCTGGCACCACTCGACCGCCAAATACCTTCTCCACAAAGAGGCGGCTGCCGCTTGTCTCCGCTGTCTCAGACGCCGCGCATTGTCGACACAGACGCTCCCACATCAAAGTCACATGCAGCCAGTGTGCGTGAGGAGGGAAGCCAGGGAGGGGCGTGGAGGGGCCGGCCGTCCGCCAACGTACGTTTCGCCCCGCCTACCGGGGCTTCGTCAGGGCGACGCGGGCCAATCAGGTTCCGCTATTTATCCTCTTTGGCATTCGATTTTTAAGCCGGTCTCAGCTCTTCAATATTTAACTCTTTCATGCCAATCACCAGCTATTCAGCGTATTATCGGCACCTGGGAGTCCTCCATGCCTGGGAATCTCAAGCGGGCTACATACACAACAGATGGCCGGGACAACCATATTAACAGCTTAATATAAGCATTTTATTGTAAATGTTGCGCACATTCTGCGGCTGGCTATTTTTTCTTCTTATTTCTCTCTTTCATTCATATCCTAGTTGCTGACATGCTCATCTCTGCCTCTCCCTTGCAACATGCTCATTAATAGATATACATCAATAGAATACATAATAAAGAGACCAACAAACAAACTTATATATTCCTAATGCACACATCAACTCCCGAACCATAGCACTCTCAAGGACTAGTTCAAATATATCTTAAACTCTCATTGGCATATTTTACAACTAGACCCCACGTTAGCTAAGTGTGTTGGGCCAAGACCACTTCTTACCGCTAAACGGGCCAATAACTTACGGGACCATCTGGTACACAGTGATCTAGGATCAGGAGGTGGAGGTAGAAAACAAGTTGGGATGCGACCGGAGGGTTGTTTCAAATGTGGGCACTGTGGAGCCTGTAAATATATATTAAAAACTTCAGCATATACAGGTTTGAAGGATAGCTCCCTGAGAAGAATCAAAGGGTTCATCAACTGTGCGTCCACGTTAGTTGTGTATTTACTTACGTGTCCCTGTGGGAAAAAATACGTAGGGAAAACTAAACGTGAATTGAGGACAAGGGTAAATGAGCATATTCGTGATATAAAGAATGCCAATGAAAAAAGTCCGGTGGCGGAACATTACAAACAGTACCACTCGTGTATGTGGTATTTTTAAATTGAGTACCAATGGGAGAAGGGGCTTTTGGGACCAGAGATTGAGACAACAGGAGGCGCGTTTCATATTTGAATTGGGAACTATGATACCTGTTGGCCTCAATACAGATGTGGGCCTTAGTGCCTTCTTATAGATATTGGTTGAAAGTACGGAAGGGCTGACAGCCCATAGAGGGGAGTTAATAATAAAGGAGAGAAAAATGATATCCCCACACAGGAGCCGATTTAGGATTTTTTGTAGGTTGGATAAGCCTAGGGGTGTATATAGGGGCTACTTAGATGTGCATATGGGTACATTTAGGGTGTCCTTCTACAATAGGGCCCCTGGTAGGTTTCTTTCCATATGTCACTTTCTCCATTTTCCACTTTGTCCATTTTTTCCATTTTTTCAATTTTTTCCAATTTTTTCCTTATTCCACTTTCCCTGTGTGTCTTTAAGTCCTTGAGAGTGCTATGGTTCGGGAGTTGATGTGTGCATTAGGAATATATAAGTTTGTTTGTTGGTCTCTTTATTATGTAGATCTATTAATGAGCATGTTGCAAGGGAGAGGCAGAGATGAGCATGTCAGCAACTAGGATATGAATGAAAGAGAGAAATAAGAAGAAAAAATAGCCAGCCGCAGAATGTGCGCAACATTTACAATAAAATGCTTATATTATGCTGTTAATATGGTTGTCCCGGCCATCTGTTGTGTATGTAGCCCGCTTGAGATTCCCAGGCATGGAGGACTCCCAGGTGCCGATAATACGCTGAATAGCTGGTGATTGGCATAAAAGAGTTAAATATTGAAGAGCTGAGACCGGCCTAAAAAACGAATGCCAAAGAGGATAAATAGCGGAACCTGATTGGCCCGCGTCACCCTGACGAAGCCCCGGTAGGCGGGGCGAAACATACGTTGGCGGACGGCCGGCCCCTCCACGCCCCTCCCTGGCTTCCCTCCTCACGCACACTGGCTGCACGTGACTTTGATGTGGGAGCGTCTGTGTCGACAACGCGCGGCGTCTGAGACAGCGGAGACAAGCTGCAGCCGCCTCTTTGTGGAGAAGGTATTTGGCGGTCGAGTGGTGCCAGGCACAATGGCCCTCAGCGAGGTGGCCTGACCTGTGCGTCTCCCGCCTTTGTATACTGACTGTCACTTATCATGCATATGAATTTGCCGGCAAGCATGTATTGTTGGAGCTCTGTTTAATCACAGCTGTGGAACTGCTGTACTGAAAATTAATCAGTTGCTGCTATATGTGATAGGAGCCGCCTGTGAGCACTGGCACTGAAAGCATTTGCACTTTAAACATCAGTGACGTTGGAACAGTGACTGTCCTTTCCTCCACCCACAGGTTTCCCCATCCACTTAACCCCGTTGGCTGGCCAGCCATAGGTTTTCTTTAGGTGTGTGGCAGTGAGGGATGTATGTATGTCAGGGAATGTGGCTGAATGGGGGGGGGGGGGGCCGTGTTTAATATGCTGATTAGCTTTTTAATCATTTTTTAGGGAATTAGGGTATTTGTATCATGTGCCTTTGATCAAATAAATGTGTGTTTATGGCAGATTACATTTTTCATTTGTGGAGTTGTTGTCAGAGTGCCAGCCCTATAGGAACCGTTTGTGTGTATGTGTGTTTTTGTAATCTGTGTTCAGGGTTCATGGGCGCCCCTCAATTGATTTGTGGGCAGAGCACCGCAGCTATATTCTAGGATCTCCCTGGGCATTTTATTTATTTTTTATTTTTTACCTCTCTATAGAGTCCCTGAGTTCAGGCCCAGGGGGGGATTCCCCTGTTTCCCCGTGGGCCAGTCTGAGCATGTGTGCAACTGTTAATAGCCAACAACCAAACAGACATGAGCTGTGAACAAACCTGAGGCCTTGCACTGGTCTCCACTGTATCCTGGGCAACATTTCCATTCCAGAGATGTCACTATTTTATGTCTCATTCTGTAAACCGGTTGTGAGATTATTTGGCTCCTGGAGAAAGGCCAACATAAGTAGTAACACAATTACATATAGTAAGTACATAACAGCCTCCTATTTAATCTAGACCAACACCCTTACAAGAAACAGTGCTCATATGCATCAGTCCCCGATTGCTGTACATAAAAATGTATTTACCTTTTATAACTCCTGCCGTGGTCAATTTTACAAACAAAATGACGTCCTATGGAGCTGCAGGCCACGTGCAAAGAGGAAGTTCTGCTGGTTTTCCTGCAGCTGTGCATTGTGCGTTATGTCAGTTCCATCCAGGATGCAGCATGGCTGGGAAAGGAAGCTCCACAATGGCCACTACCAGGAGAAAATTGGTGGATTTGGGCTTTGAGTGGATGCAGGAGCAAAGGTAACTGCTGCCAATGAATTAGTATCATGCATGTAGATGGGGCAAAAGAGTTCTGGGGAGTTTTTTTCTATTTATTTTATTTAAAAAAAAAATCCTACCCAGTTTCTTATCCTAACGATGGCAGTTGGAGGGACCACATTCAGACAGGTAAAGACATTGTGAAGCTATGTATGAAGTCCTATGTATTTGTCTCATTACTCAATGATCTCTAACATTAGCTCCATTGTCAGTGCAAATGAAAGTTCAACAGTCCATCCCTTTCCATTGTATGGTTATGACCAGATTAATTGAGAGGCCAGTATGTACTGTATGGCTGAATGGACCTGCTCCCCCCCAATCATACAGTCCATACTGGTCTCTCAACTTGGCATGGAGTTGGTGGTGAGCAAGCAGTCTCAGATTATGAATAAGCACTTTGAGGTGTCTATTCATTGTCTTTACTTTGGTACATCTGTTGGTTTAGGGTGTTACTGGTTACTATTTAAGATAACTTTTATAAATTATTTTTGAAGCCTTGTAAATATTGGGCTTAACCTGAACAATGGGAATTTGATTTCCTGGGTTTTGTTTTGTGCCCCTGGGCATCCCGAAGCTGGATACTCTGTTGTGTGAAGCCCCCTAGGAAGCCAGAAAAAAACTCACCTGTCCAGGCTTCAACGGAGCATGTGCCGGCTCTCGTCCAATGAGAGCCATCTGAAATGACTATGTCATCCAGCAGGCAGCTATCATTTACTAGCCTGTCTGAATGATTGGGGGGTAAAGAATGAGAGCTACCTGCCGAATGATGTAGTCATTTCGGAAGGGTCACAATGGACGAGAGCCAGTGCGTGCGCCGTTGGAGCGGGAGAAAAGTGAGTTTTTGGGCTCCATGGGGTTACACACAGCAGGTTTCACATCCTGATTTGGGATGCCCCAGGGAAAAGCCAGCTGCTGGCCCTGGAATCTTTTTGATTCTAGGCCAGCCATTGCTGGGTTTTGTTCCGCTTTAAAGAGTTTTTTTTTGTAACCCTGCAGCCTGCCCTCCCTATGTGCTAAGCCAAATTTGGACATTAAAATAATACAATTTCTCACCTGATCACTGCAGTCCTCTACTGATTCCGGTGGGGGGGGGGGGGGGGGATGACAGTTGAAACACAGTTGGAAAAGGAAGGTAGCAGCCATTTCGGAGCTTCCCCTCCCAGCATCTCACCATATGCTGCTGCCTGGATCCAACTGACATAACTGACCATGCATGGTAACAGGAAGCCCAGCAGCACTTCCTGTTTGCAGATGGCCGCCATTTGTTTCTAAAACTTACTAACCCGACGGGATACACTACTCATTACTGGCCGTGAGCAAGAGCCTGGCAAGGCTCGAAACGCGTTGGTCGCAGCCCGGGGGGGCTAGCCTATTACATACATTAGTAAGCACTTTTCATTCATGATATGTTTAATCTTGTACTGAGGCTTTTTGATATCTTGCACTATTAATTCTTATTTTTCAATGTTATTTATTTGAGATGTATGCACTTAGAGGAGCACTGTCACTTTAGGTTATTCATACATATATATGCTGTACAGATGCAATATACCGTAGTTATATGGGTTAATAGCATTATAGATTTGTCAGGAATTTAATAGGAGTGCAGGCTCCCCCTGGTGGCGCAATTTCTTATGGCACAGTTATCTTGTTTTTAAAGCAGTACAATAAAATTCATTAGACCATGATTGTTTGAGTGCAAGAGTCAGTCTCTGTGGGGTTTAAAGTTGGGAGTGGGCGGAGGCCATTCCATAGCAAATTGTGTGTATCATTTTGGGGCACACCCCACAGGGCAGTGCACCTAGTATTTATTTTAGTATCAGTGCCGCCCCCATTTTTTGCCACTTGCCCCAGTGGCTTCTTTTTGTATTTGTTGGTTTACTACTACAGCAGAAAATAGAAAAAAGTAAATTAATTTTATGCGCAGGAATTTAAATTGCCCTGGGCAGGGGTGCATATAAGCACTGTTTGTTGTGCTGGTCTAACTTCTAAGTCATTGACTGTTGGTCCACTTTAACTATAGTTCTGGTCATATTCTTACCTGAAACACTTTATTTTTTCTTAATCACATCCCTAAGCATAGTTAAATACACAGAAACAACATAACCCCCTATCAGTCACAATAAAATAGAAAAACCCTTTTGGAAAATAACATTTTTTTTTATTGTAGATCTTGAAAGTTGACACTTAACCTATCATGCTGAAATTATTATTAACCCCCTTGGCGGCGATCCCGAGCGTGACTCACGGTTAATTTGCGCTGTAAGTAGTGGTAACCCCGAGTCACGCTCGAGATCGATTTGGGAGCAAGAGCGGGCGGCGCAGCCTCATTACCTTCTCCCTGCGATCCAGCGATGTCCCCGCCGCGATCACAGGTGAGAGCCGCGGCTGCGGCGTCCGTCTCCACTTCCGGGTTCCGTTTCTGTGAGCCGCAGAGGCTCATGGGGGCGGAGCCGTGCGTCAGAGACAAATGCAATGGTAACGCTTTCGTTACCATTACATTTGTCTATTCAAAACGCCAGGGAGGTTAACCCTGTAATGACATGACTAAATTTATGGTGAGCAGTGTTTGGCTCGCCAAACACGGCTGGGAGACCTTTTTTCCCGCTGCCCAAGAACATCTCGGGGGGAAAAAAAACTGTGAGGGGGTTTATCAAGCTTGTGGCAAAAAAAAAAAAATCTCTCTTCTTAAACACTAAGGCCCTTATTTAAGAAGGGATAGCGTCAGGTAGCGCCTGGTTAATGAGAGGTAGCGACAGATAGTGACTGGTGAACGCCGGACACGGCACGCAATTACACATTTATCAAGCAGAATTTGTTTAGCGACTGGGAAAGCGCCATGTAGCGTCTGATTCATCATTTTCACAGCCTCAGCGAACAGCGCCAGTGTTCAACCTTGTACAGCGCCAGGTATGACCTCTCGCTACCTGTCGCTCTCCCATACATTTCAGTGGACGATCCTTTTCTTCTCCTTAAACGGGGTTTTTGTTTTTTTTTTTTTTTTTTTTTTTTTTTTACAAAAAAATCACAAATAATTCTTTGACCTCTTCTGGCATTGAAATAGCAGTTTTTTCATATTTTTTTCATTTTTTATATCAGAAATGACATTACAGGTCTGGCGTTAAAGTGTTCATGTTACAATGTTGTTACAATGTAATTCCATTTTATTTTGATTTGTTACTAGTTAATAGATGCTTGAAAACACACTTTAAACAAGTATTTGTATTTGCCTCCTGCGCTCTGGGCTTCAAACAACTATTTTTCAGCGCCAGAGATTTGTGAGGCAGTTTTTTTGCTGAATATGGTGTGAGTCGGTCGCTATGAGCAGTCACTAACATGCGCTCCCATACAGCGCTGTACTGGTCAAATAGCGACTCCTCACAATGTATTCAACATTACTGGACAGCGACTGAGTCGCTATGAAGTAGCGACTCACGGCCGAGCACTGCGACTACTAGCGGGCGCTCTGAAAATGCCTGCTACAGACGCTCATCTGTCGCTACCTGCCGCTAATGATGAATCAGCCTCTTAGAAAGCAGCAACATTATATACACTTATGCCCTGATTCTGCGGCATCCAGGTCTGAGCAGTCGGAACAGGTCAAACACAGTTGAATTTGACCAGCTGACAACCACCTTACCCTCAGGAGAAAAACTATGCATGGAACTGGGCTTTAAAGACATTCTTTAGTCAAAAACAAATGCTATACTCAACTTTTATCCCCTGCTGCTAGTCCGGCGCTCACACACTAAGCGGATTGTGTGATCCAGTATACAATGGATCACCCTGCGCCATTCGTCACAGGAATTATGGCAAGCCCCCTCCATTCATTGCAATGCTCCTGTGATGAATGGTGTGGGGTGGTCTATCGCAGGTGCATGGAGAGCAGAGGTGGTTTGATGGTGCTGCACTAGAATGGATCACACGTGTGAGCGCCAGACTGCGGGGAGATGAAAGGTGAGTATAGGGGTTTTTTATGCAGAATAAATGTAATAACCAATGAAATGTATATTAAAGTAAAATTATGTTTATTGGTAAAACAAGTAGGAATAGGAAATAATTGCAGCTGATCACTGTTTATAAGAAAACTAAAGGCAAGTGCAAATATGTTAGCAATAAAAGATTTTTCTAAATAGAAATGTGACGGTAAATTGCCATTTCAGTGTGTACTATAGAACAAAAAATAGCTGTGAGGTTTCTGGTGTGTTCATTAATCTGTAACGGGACAGAGTGCTTGGAATAACTGTCCCCTTAGTCTATACCTGCTGATAAATTAATCTATGACATCCAGGTTAATGGCCCATGACTTTAACAGTACAGCATTATTTATTATTCTAAGGGACAGACTGCTTAATACAACCCAAGCCCACATTTGAGACTACATTTTACAAAGTTCTAATCTTATGTATGATAAGCACCCACCTTACTCCACAGACTCCAGTATTCCATGCACAAGGATTTCCTCCACTAGATACAAACGTGTCCACATTATCCATTGCCACTGTCGGCATGAGTCTTGTGTGAACATACGCACACCAATTTCTATAGCAAAATAAGTAAAAAAACAAATATATTATATATATTTATTCTTGTTTTTGATTGAGTCCATGATTTGCATAAATAGATTAGATTGACTCTATACATAAAAAAAAGAAGATTTTACTGTAACATAGTAGCTACGGCTGTGGGGTCGGTAAACCAAAGCCTGACTTCTTTATATATGGCCAGTAATTTAGTAATAAATGTACTGTACTAAAATGGTAGCATGGGACTTTTCCTCACCGATGTATAAGCAATAGGGCTACTTAGGCCCTTATTCATGAAGGGATAGCGTCAGGTAGTGGCTGGTTAATGAGAGGTAGCGACAGGTAGCGACTGGTGAACGCCGGACACGGCACGCAATTCCACATTTATCAAGCAGAATCTGCTTAGCGACTGGGATAACGCCATGTAGCGTCTGATTCATCATTTTCCCAGCCTCAGCGAACAGCGCCAGCGTTCAGCCTTGCACAGCGCCAGGTATGACCTCTCGCTACCTGACGCTCTCCCATACATTTCAATGGACGATCCTTTCCTTCTCTTTAAACTGTGTTATTTTTTTAAATCTCAAATAATTCTGTAACCTCTTCTGGCATTGAATAAGCAGTTTTCAATTTTTTTAATTTTTTTATATATTTCTTCAGAAATGACATTACAGGTCTGCCATTAAAGTGTTCATGTTACAATGTTGCTACAATGTAATTCCATATGTTTTTGCTTTGTTACTAGTGGAAAGATGCTGAAAAATAGACTTTAAACATACCGCCTCCTGCGCTCTGGGCTTCAAACAAGCATTTTTCAGCGCCAGAGATTTGTGAGGCTGTTTTTTTGCTGAATATGGTGTGAGTCGGTCGCTATGAGCAGACGCTACCATGCGCTCCCATACTGCGCTGTACTGGTCAAATAGCAACTCCTCACAATGCATTCAACATTACTGGACAGCGACTGAGTCGCTATGAAGTAGCGACCCACGACTGAGCACAATGACTACAAGCGGGCGCTCTGAAATGGCCTACTACAGACGCTCATCTGTCGCTACCTGGCGTTAGTGATGAATCAGCCTGCCCGATAAGATTAGAATACAAGTTCTGAGGGCATTCAATGCAAAGAATCAAATAATGAGGGATAAAAGCCTCACCTCGTCGTCTGGTTATAGGTGATGTAGAGAAATGCTGACTGCAATAGTGATAATTAAACAACAGAAATTATATTTACATTTCAAGTATAGCGCTAAGAGGTGTACAGAAATGTTCATATTATCATTTAGTATTATGAGAACCACAGTAGAAAAAAATAACTGGGCTAGTAGTACTCCCAAGTTAAGCTCAACGTTAGAGGGCACTTCTGAGGGTAGGCTTCCCTGTTATGAGCCACAGGGATGCCCTGATGCATTTCGCCTATGGGCATCATCAGGGGTGAGAGGATTCATTCTGCTGTGCTGAGTAAGCGGATCTATTATTTTTTTATGAGCGCCAAGGAGGTGCTTAAATATGACATATGCTGGCATTTAGGTATAAGCCAGACAAAGATGGTAACTTCTTGTCAATAATCTAGTAAAACCTGGTGTGCTGGTTAGAGTCCTCCTTAAATGTCGATGTTGTAGTAGCATTGTTGTCTCTTAAGACTGGTATCACATAGGTAGGAGAGGAAGGGGCTCATGTGAAGGCTTGCACCTCCAGATAGATGGACCCCTCCTCTCTAACATTGGACCTTAACCTTGAGAGTACAACTAGCCCACTTATTATGTTTCTTCTGTAAAATTTAGTAAGTGGTTCTCATAATACTACTAATGATATTAAATAATAATATGAAACGTATGTACACATCTTTGCTCTATACTTGAACTGTCAATACAATATCTGTTGTTTAATTATCACTATTGCAATCTACAACACCTATAACCAGATGGCGAGGCAGCTTTTATCCCTTATTTGTTCCAAGTGCCTCTCTCCAAGGTGGCTGCCTGGTGTTTAGACCAACCCAAAACATTTGACCTGCCTTTCTAAAAGTAAGGGGTTAAACTTGCCTGTATTCTGCTTCTCCCAGGTTGGCTGTCAGGAGTGACATCTTTCATTCACCCGCACTTTGCTAAACGTGCTCCTTTTTGCTGACTCCTCTTTCTCAGTCCCCAAAATAAATTCACTTCCGAGAGAACTGTCACACTGAAACATGCATGGATAAGTCATCCTCTGCTGCTAAAAAGACCCAGTAGAAGAGAGAAAGTTCGCTAGGTCTTATTAAGAAATATAAAGCAGCATGAATAAAAGATGCAGCCCATCACATTCAGAATGGAGAGAGAGCAGAAAACAGGAAATGTAACCTTTTGCCTGGAATACCACCTTAAGGTTCCCTTCCAGGCAATAACATAAAGGATATACAGTCACCTTTTCTCCCCCACAGCTCCCCCATGCAGTGTCAGCATCTTCATACATAGAGGCCGATTCATTAATAGCGCCAGGTAGCGACAGATGAGCGACTGTAGCGTGATTTTTTCAGCGCCATCCAGTATTCGCTGTGCTTGGCCGGCGTTAGCTTGATGACAGCGACTCAGTCGGTGTGCGGTAATGTTGAATACGGGCTGGGGGGTCGCTGTTTCACAGATTCAGCGTTGTATGTGAGCGCCTGACAACGAATGGCCAGAGCGAACGGCTAGCTTCATATTCATTAACAAATCACGCTCCGAATGTGCTGTCGCTGTCCATTCCTTGTTTAAACCCCAGAGCGCTGGCGGCGATCTGTATTAACTAGTTTTTAACCCCTAAACAACCATATCTTTTGAATGTAACATTATACATGTTTTTATCATCATTTTGTAATATGAATACATTAATCTCAGACCTGTTAGATCAATTCTGCACAAATGTTTTTTAAATTTTTTTTTTACTTAAAAATAAATCCTAACATTGCAGAAGTGGTCTCCGATTTTTTGACATAAAAAAAAAAAAAATTAATACCAATTAATTATGAATAATTATAGATTGCTCCATTGAAATGCATTGGACATCGCCAGGGAGCGACAGCTCATACCTGGCGCTGTGAGGGAATTTGCAGCGGCGCTGTTCGGTCCAGGCGGCTTCATGATGAATGCCGCGCTAGCCGTCGCTCTCGCCGGCGCTAGCCTCATTTTGCTTGATAAATGCGTCATTGTGACCGCCGCCGGGCGTACTTGAGTCGGTAGTCGCCGTTAGCTGCCGCTACCTGGCGCTCGTCAGACACTACCTGGCGCTATCACTTGATGAATAAGGGCATTACCAATGAGGGAGCGCAAGCAATTCCTTCCTCCATCACTGGGCAGACATTTTGGCATCCATCAATATGGCTTTACATCCCCTAACACTCCTATATTGCAATGGAGGGGTGTGCCAAGGCCAGGTATGATGAACCTGGTTTGGGACGCCCCTTCCATTGCAATGAATGGAGTAGGCATGTGGGGTTGTAAACAAGGCAAGGTAAATGTAAAGTTATGAAGATGGGAACAAACAAATCATGCTATGATTGTACAATAAATAGGACAATGCTGGGTCTAATGGATTATTCTAATTAAAAATGAAAACACTATCAGTGATAAGCAGCAGCAGGGTATTCTAGTTAGTGAGTTTTCCAATCTCATCTGTCCCTTATACTCAGTATCGCCAAGTTGTCCCAAGGTCCAATGTTACAATGTACAATGTAAATGGATTGTCCAGACAGAAACCAATACTCAGCTGCAGCTCCTCTGTGCATGTCCGCTGTTCCTCCGCAGCTCCTCTATGCAGTGCTGGCACCTCCTAACAAACACCCCCTGCTTCTCTGCATTTCCCCCTTTGTGCCCTCCTCCACACACATTCTCTGCATCTAGCCCATTGCTCCCTTTCCCCTACACACTTTTTTATATGGACCATGACCTACTTAAAAAAAGGGGACACAAGCACTTGAAGTTCCTAGGGCACCATGAATACCAAATACGGCCCTGCTTCAGAAGGCATATTACACCGCAAGAGAGGACAATACTCACAACTAGTGTTGCTAAAGGTGTATCATCTGATTGTGTTCAGAAAACTTCATGAAGAAATGGGACACTTAGGAATAAAAAAGAACAAAGAACTAACCCGTATGTAAACATTTCTTTTGGCCGTACAAGCAGAAAGACATTGAACGATATGTGACAAGAGAATGTGGGAGTTTGAAAGATAAACGTCCTAACAAACCAACAGAGCACCAATGGAAAACATTACTACAAAGTACCCATTTGATGGTGTCTATAGACTTTCTACACTTTAGAAGTAGAACCGGAGAATGAAGAAACTGAGGAAACTGAGACATCAGAACTGTTCGTTTGAAATAAGTTTCATTACCTGATTACTAGGAAATACAACCTGAGTAGTACTTACCAGCCACCTGTTTTTCAGAGAACTTTGAACCCTTTAGCATACTTTTTGATGGACTGAGGACATACAAATGTTCTATCACTTAGCATAGTGTTTAGTTTCAAGACTCAAGAGACAACAAAAGATCAAGCTAAAGTTGATCCAATGAAACTGTTTATGTAATTATTTACATTCTTTTCTCCTTCTTTACAGAAAATCTTCAGAATGTAGTTAGAGTTTATAGAATAGGATGTTATTATCACTGTTACTGTTTTAATAATATTTTAAATGTTTACAGTTGTTTATGTGTTAGGACACCACCTCCCTAAAAAGAGACAGGTCTAAAAACACTTAAACTGGACCTTCACCCTAAATAAAAGCATATCTTATATGTTTCCCCCACATTGTACATACAGATTGTCTGCATTAAAAACCATCCTACCTGCATCTACTGCATTGTATTTGCCTTTATCTCTGCTACTTCTTGATATTGCCAGTGGTAGGAGTGCAGTGTGTTGTGAGTACACCAGAGTTGTAGTACAGTGCAATGCTTAGTGGCTTAGTGAGGCAACCAGAGAGAGAGAATGTGGAATTGAGAGCACCTTTTGGGAATTAATACACAGAAAGTGAAGCAGAAGATCCTGGCAATCAAGTAAGCAGGACAGTGTGACTCCATGTGGACTAGGGAGGATCCGAGAGCAGTACACTCAAGACCTTCAGAAAGGTACGGAAAGTTTAGTCCCAACCCCTAGTGAGACCGTGGATGCAGAGACTGTCATTGTTTAAACTGAGTTGTTGTGTGAAATAAAGTTGCAGAAAGAGACCATTGAACTGAGTGTGTACTGACTCCACAGACCCCAATCCAAGTTACCCCAGAATCCTAATGATTCTGTAAACACTACCTGCATGCCACCTAGTCCTGTTTATGGTGTGTGGGAAACATTAAGCTCCATTTCATTTAAAACTTATTGGGGATACTTTTTGCTAGGAGTCAGTTAAGCTCTAAACCTTTGAGGCAATTTCTACTAGAAGTAAATATCCAAAATGCTAATTATGTATCTGTAGTGGATTGCATTCTATGGAAAGGAGTGAATAGGCATGAAGGTTCTTATAGAACCAGGACCTATAAGTCAGTGGTCAGACCAGGAGAGCAGGGCGGCATAACTATAGGGGGTGCAGAGGGTGCAACTGCACCAGGGCCCAGGAGGACCCATCATTGTTTATCAGATGTCAAGTTGTCACTTGAAAACATATAACAGAACATTTGCCTTGGCTTTTTCAGCCTTAAAGTTATACTAAAGGAAAGCCTGATTGTTGTCCCATTGTCTAGGGCTACATGTTGCACTGTCCTAAACTTCAAAAAGACCCTGTAGTTCCTAAGTTATCTAGTTAACTTTAAAAGTATTAGAGCATTGTAAATTCATAGAATAAAATTAAGTGAAACAGTGGGTGGGGCAACAGAAATGTGATGTAAGCACACTGTGTGCTTAGCATATTTATAATGGGCCATGCTTGGATAAGTATGCTACTAGTTTGCGTGAATGAAAAGGGGGTGCTGCTGATTGTCTGACCTGTGGCAAGGCTGGCAAACAGAGGAAGACACTGGAATACAGGGTGGGCAGGCTGTTGATTGCTGACAGCCTGATCAAAGACTGGAGCCAGACATCTGAATGCTGAGAGCAAAGAGAAAGGAGGACTGGGTTTCAGAGCTGCAGAGAGAGGCAGCCATCAAAACATCTGGGGAGGGAGTGAGGGGTGTGTCCGTTCTCTGCCCACTGAAGGTTGATTGAAGGACCAGGTCAGTAGGCTGGTAATTGAAACCTGAATGAGGAAGTTATTTCATAACTACAGAGGCAGACAGGAGAGGAAGGACAATGCTGAAATTAGAATGTAGGGGAAGCTACTGATTTATTTTTTTAACTTTTGACATACCAAACACATTAAGTTGTGCAGTTGTATCCAGTAATTGTTAATGGTCCAAATTAATGTTCAAACTCGGGCCCCATCACATTTAGTTATGCCACTGCAGAAGAGGGTATATCTGAAGGTTTCTATGACACTGGACAGGGGAACTGTCAGGATTTATAGTACAGCAATGATGGCTGAGATTTTTGAAGGAAGGACCAGGGTTCCTCTAAAGTGGAAGCACTGGTGATGGTCATCTGGAACTGGATGATCTGATCCACTTCCAGGATCTGATTCGGTATCCCTATTTACAGCCGGTTTTATTTTTATGCTGGGTAGCATTGCTGGGCTGTGTTCTGTGTGTTTTCAGGTGGCATTCACTATTCACTTTCACTTCTATAAAACTCAAGGAGTCTTCCTCTATATGAGGCATCCCGAATTGTCCTGCCAGAGATGAACACCACCTAAGAAAGTGAAATTATTGGGTTTTGTTCCTCTTTAAATAAGGTAGTTATCATGAGAACTTTAACTATCCAGGTATAGATTGGGGAGCTGAAACCTGAATGTTTTTTTATCAATAACAAAAAGATGGCTATCTTTTTGAACAATTGCAAGCACCAGCTAGAGAGGGGACCATCTTGGACTTAATACTAACCAACATAACGGACAGAGTAACAAAGGTAGGTGTCAGAGGGCACCTTCCATTTCATGTTATTTGGCTTGATAATACTCTTAGTCATCTTAACCTCTCAGCCCAGGGCCATCGGCCACCCAAAACAATGAGTGATTGATCGAGTCATGAAAAAGTTATGGATTCTACTTTTTATTTCAATTAAAAATATTGAGTGGGTTTTCAATGCTCTAGCAATGGACTGTCTAGCTTCTAACAAAAGGAAGGCCAGCAATCCATGACGGCATTTATTGCGCTGCTCAGCCCTTTGCAGCAAGGAAGCCACAGAGGGACATTTTGTTATAGGAAGCACAAAACAAACTGCTTGCCAGGGGTTTCCAAAAGATGGTACTAGTACCACTGGTGGTCCTTGAGATCTTATCAGGTGCTACTCGACAAGGATGCAGACTTCGCTGTACTCCAACCTGATCTGCTGTCCCCTATGATACTCAAGCCTGATTTGCACCATCATTTTTTAAAAAAAACAGCCTCATTATTTGTGTTGCATGAATTCATCTGGTTCTAAAGGCATTCTTGAAAGTACATCTGCATCAGCATTGGACTTTCCTGGGCGATACTTGATACTAAAGTTAAAGTCAGCAAGTTCAGCAACCCATCTTTGACCAGTTGCATTGGGTTTTGCAGTGGTAAGGACGTAGGAACAGAATGCAGATAGCACTTCTTCTCAGCTGCTGTTGTTCTTGACCCGTAGCCAATAACTCGTAGCTTGCTGTCTTGATGTTGGTACAGGACTGCTCCAAGTCCTACTTGAGATGCATTACAGTGTAGGACGAATGGAATATGGAAGTATGGATATCCCATGACTGGTGGTTGAACGAGAAAGTTAACTAGCTCCCCCAATACTTCTTGGTGACGAGAAGTTCAGCTGATAGGCTGTTAAGCATAAGCCAGTATTTTTCCTTTGGGTTTGGTTTTGCTTTTATTCACCTTCTGTCATCACAGCACTTGAGGTGCTGCCAAGAGAGCATACAATAGAGCTGAAATCTTGAAAATGTTCTGGAAGTCCGAAAGCTAGGATCTTTAATTCTCCCACAGTAGGTTTGTTCTTCAACGCCATCACTGGAGCAATTTCTTTTGGACCCATAGTGTAACAATCTCCCAACACAATATTCCCTAGGAATCTGATTTGTCTTTTGAACAATTCACATTTCTTCAGTCACTCCTAGATCTCTGGTTCAGCAAAGTCTGTCCCATCTTTCCTCCTGACATATACAATTAGAGATGAGTAGGGCGATTTCAACTTCTGGACCCATCCTCTGTTAATGAGGTCTTGCAAATATTCTTTCACCTCTTTGTGCAAAGGCTTCAGCACTGGGAGGTACCCATTGGTCATTGGAGTGGAGTCTTTGAAGTTAATCTCCATTTTCAGGGAGGGAATACAACCAACATCAAAGTCATCTTTGGCAATGGCACGACACTCTTCTCTCACCATCTGTTGTTCTTACCAGATGTTCTAGTGAAACTGATGGGTCCCACTGCTCTCTTGATGAGGATGAGGATGTCTTCCTCTCTGGTTGACAGCTGTTCTCATTGTGAGATGATATTGTACTCTCAGTAGACATCTGGACTGGTCTCACACTGGCTTATAGCTTCAAGTTGTTCCAAAGTTCTAGAATCAAGCCTCACCTCATGCTTTGTGGAATTCATCAGCAACACAGTAACTTTAGCAAAGCCACTATCAGGAATCTGTCATGGCAGATCTGGCATCTGGCAGCTGTACCGGATCTTGGAGCACAAACAGCATCTTCTGTGGTTTTGGTCTAGGTCCTACTGTCACACCACCTTTCACTCCCACGGCTGTATAGGCAGGGATGGTAGTTGGGCACAAGCTTATCTTAACCTCTCTGACTCTGCTGTCTCTGTCTACCTCAGGGCTTGCACAACTCTTTCTGCTGCTCTGTTAGGTAAAGCAAAGGACATGGATACTGAATCCACCAAAGGAGTAAGGGTTGCTGTCTTGTGGATCACCTCAGCAATCACAGCTGGTAACCAGGAATGGTACTAACAGTTCACGAGGACTGCTGTCCTTAGAATGGAGTTGAAATGTCACTTCCATCCATCCCAAGAAGGGTATATCTCTCTGGTTTGCAGCTCGGCTGCTAAATGCTCCAGGTCTTACAAGTTCATCCACTGGCCTGAGTCTTTATTGAGGTAAGTGTCACTTCCAATCTGAGAATACTAACTTGAGCTCCTGTGTCCCACAGAGCTTTAAAAGGAAGTCCATCCAGTTTACATTGGATCATGCACTTTCCACCAACGAGATCAATTAGCTTGGGCTGGTCTTTTGAGCTACTCCCTTCTGCTGGGGTGTAGATTGAAGAACTGTCACATTCAACACTAGTAACTGAGTAATTCTGTCTCTCCTGCAGTTGTTGAAGATGGTCACACACCTGTGGGTAGTGCTGGTGCTGCCACTCCTCTTCCTGGGTAACCTCAAATGACACAGTTCGGTTAGGTTGGGACAGCTTTGGGGTTAAGGTCACTAGGTGTCCCTCTCCAGCAACCTTCTGCCTTTTACATGTTTGAAGTGAGGTACTCGATTGCTTCAATGATTTCCTCATCTTGGTATCCTTTTTGAACTCCCAAGTCTATCTGGTGAATGAGATTAGTATAAGACAGTCTCTCCCTGGAGACTTGTTAGAGCCCAATACCCCCTCCAGCATTTGCTGCAGGGCAAGAAACTCTTGCAGAACCTCTTCAGATGCTGGGAATCTCCCACAGTGGTGATAGACTGGGTTAACCTCTGCAAAAAGCTGTGGTAACCTCCTCTTCCTCACTCTCTTCCACTTCATCTAGCACTTTGTTGATGGCTGCGGTCAGGTATCGGCATTTGTGAGCATGGGTGAGCCATTCTTCTGGTACCTTGCCGCTGAAACCAGTTCTGCATGGGTTAATGGCAATAGGCAAATAGCATTTGTTGCTGCTGCACATCCATGACTGTCCCTCTTATAAGACAAGGCACTTTTCTTCTGGAATCATTTCAATTATTCACTGACAACACACCATCCCTTTAAAGCAGACCAACAGTCAAAAGTGAATTAAATCAGACCAACACAACCAACAGTTCTCATATACATCCCTCCCCAGGTCAATTTAGATTGCTGCACATAACAAATAATTTACCTTATTCTAACACTTACTGGGATAGATTTTAAACACAAGATGGACGCTCATGGGTTTCCAGGCCACCTGCAAACAGGAAGTCAGGCTGGGCTTCTTGTTACTGTGCTTTTCAGTTATGTTGGAAGAGGAAGCTCCAGAATGGCCCCTACCTTTCTTTTCCAACTGTGCCAGGCTGTTGGTCCGGTTTAAGACTGCTTTAGACGCTGGCTGTGGCTGGGCGCTTCTGACTTTAATGTACCCAATGTCCTTATACTTTGCTTAATGTCTATTTGCAGTGAGCCGCTTCTGCTAGCATGCAGGGTACTGGGCTTGGCTTGTTCGGGTGAGTGGGTTCGGTAGGTATAAGGAGCTGCACTGTGCTGGTGAGCTTATTGCTTCTGTAAAGATGGTATATTTCTACTGTCTGAAGCGTGATGTTATACTGCTGGGTCAGTGCCGCTACTTGACTCGTTTTCAAGGTACTGTGGAGAGGGGCAGGCAGGCAGTCTTCTCTATTACTCAGCACGCTCCCCTTCGGGTGCTCCCGGAGTTCGTCGATGGGTGGGCATGATATCACCAGCAGCGTTCAGGTTCCTGCTCAAGCTCCAAGGAGATCTTGGCCTCAGCACTCTGTACATTTATAATAAAGTTCATATCTGCATTTTATTTATATCAAGGTAAATAACAACGTTGTCCCAGAAGAGGAGACAGATTCTTAGAACTAAGCCCATTAGTGAACTGTCAGTACTCTGTAGAACAGAGTAGGATCCTGTGGTCGCCATAGTATGTGTGTATAGTCCATGTACTGAATCTTTTTGAGAGACAATTCTGGTCCAAAGAGAGTCTCCAAAGGAGCTGTAGGATGGCACGTAATATTGATGGACTTGTTTAAGGATAAGGTCTACTCCCATTTGCTCTCTTGCTGTACATAAAAATGATTTAAAGGAGATAAAGAGGATATTCTTTCACTATGAAGATACATTAATCTGTTAAAGGGAGCATCTAACCTTAATTGTAAAGTGTACTTTAATTAAAGATGTTTCTTCTATTTTTTTCACTCTGGTGCCCTCTGCCATTATTTACATAAAGATTTCTGGAGTTAAAAACAGAGCTGGTCAAATTGGATCCACATTTTGCCAATATTCTGTTTAGGCCAAACCTAACTGAATTTGCTATATTCTGGTCAAATTTACTTTTGACCTAAATCCGAAGCCCAACACGAGTGATGACATAATGATCATAATTGTCCAAGCCATGAAATAACAAGAGCCGCCATAATGGTGGTTAACAGCATAACTTTTACACTTGTTGAGGGCATTCTATCTTGTATGTAGTTTATTTTTTAGCTAAATATATTTAATTGTTTCAATTATTAGTTATATGTACTGGAAATATAGACTGCAAGTTTGGCCATGCCAGGATTCTGTAGCGGTAAATTGGTTAGGATGTGCTATTGCTGGTTAGTGACAGTTAAGAGAGTTGCTACTGGACTTAAAGTGGACCAAAACCCAGGATTTTGGCTATTATGGGGATTGGTTCTTGCCCTCAAGACACCCCGATCTGGGATGGTGCGCTGTGTGAAATCCTCCAAGTCACCCAGTTTAACTCACCTTTCCCTGATCCTATGGCGCATGCAAAGCCTCTCCTCCCATCAGTGCACTCGGATCACGTAAACTCGTTCAGCCGAGTCTAGCCAAGCTGACTCGAGTGCCCCAGCAGCCGCATCCCTGCTGTCCTCTAACAGGTAGCGTGCCCACGCTGTCCATTCACAAATGGCTGCTGCCGACGCGTGCCTTACTAAAGGCATAGCAGGGAGCTGCCACTGCTCATGTGCCGTTGGATCGGAGGAAAAGGTGAGTTTACCGGGCATCCTGAATCTGGATGCCCCCCTGTGGAGGGAATGTTATAGATTCCAGGGCTGTCGGCCATGGGTTTTGGTCCACTTTAAATAGGTCGACACTGCTTTATCATCCAGCCTGACAGCTCGGACTACAGTAGGTCATGGACCATTGAGACAATATATAACTCAAATGTTCTACTTGGAAAAGAAACCTGTCTTACTGTCTCTTGTCTCACTGCCTACATCTAACAACCTGCGTTATTACCCATTGAGCATCCTAATACATAGGATTATCAGTGAATATGGAAATATCACATGTGAGTTCCTTAAGAACCTTTAATTTATCGGTCTATATATCTGCTATTAAAGGGCCAGTCCAGCCAGACTGCCCCGGTTTTAAACTACCCCCACCCTGCCTCCCTTTGCAAGTGCTCCAGCATTGACCTTTGCTCAATCACCGTGCCAGGCACTGCCATCTTCCTGGGGCTGCACGGGTGGCACCGGACCGGAAGCTTCCCAATCTATGCCGCAGCAGCCGCGGCCCTCTTGCAAGTACGGTAAACCACAGTAGTCCCGCAGCTGGCTATGACAACAGTAGTGCATACTAATGACTCATAGAGTTGCTCTCTGACATGCCCTTCCCAGCTCAACAACACCCAAAAATGGAAGCAAAGCCAGCAGCATTACTTAGAACATATAAGGTATTTATATATGTTTAGAGATTTTTTGATGCTTTATAATGGGTCATGTCACACTGCCCCCACAGGGAATAATGGGGAGAAAGAGCGTGCTAAACCTATTTGCAAAGTATCAAAGTTAGAAAAAAGGAAAAGATGGACAAACATTTTATAACTTGTAAAAAAAAGTCTGTTTCATGTAAAAAAATATTTTAATTATTGTTTGAAAGTAAGAAACTTCTTGTACATGGTGTAATACCCCAGGGCCTTCAAAAATTAATTTCATTAAATCTATTACATTATGTATGAGGATCTAATGAAATCTTGTGGTACAGTAATTTCACTGTCTATACTGTCTTATCACTTAGCTGACAGTTTAATTACATTTATTAAAGACAATTCATGTTACTGGTATATCATAGATCACTGGGTGCCTACTTGTCACACCGGTTTAAAAAAAATCACTGTTACCAATTCTGAGTAAATCTCCTAATGCGCAATGCTAAATAGTTTTCCTTTTGTTACGACCCTCAATATATTTGCATAAGTTGTTCAACTTTTTCTGCTAAAATTCGTATCAGCCTATTGATTTCAATAGTGGCCAACCTGTTGTCACATGTACAGAAGCATCTTACTCTCATTCTGGGCCTTCTTGTTGACAGATTTATTATCAATTACATGTCCCCATTTAAAGTTTGCTTCAGGTGTTGTGACTCATACTTACCGTATATACTCGAGTATAAGCCGAGTTTTTCAGCCCACTTTTTGGGCTGAAAAAAGCCGCCTCGGCTTATACTCGAGTCAATCACTAATGTCGGTGACCTAACTGAGGAGCTGAGCTGCACAAACTCGTCGGAAAAGGCGTGACTCCATCCATCGCGACTGACGCCAGTGCCAGCCAATCCTCACTCGCCTTACCACAGGTGAACCCCGCCCACCTGACTCGACGGCCACTGGACGTGTAGCAGGTTGGGGGCGGGACTTCCGTTGTCAGGGTAGCGGCAGCTCGGTTGCTGCAGTGTGTCCGGAGCGCGCTGGCGGGTGACGGAGAGGCGGCCATGAACGGCTTCAGCACGGAGGAGGACAGCCGGGATGGGCCGCCCCCCCCCCCCCTCCGCGCCATTCCTCGGTTGCTGCAGTGTGTCCGGGTAAGGCCCGGCATGTCCGGAGCCCGCTGGAGGGTGACAGAGAGGCGGCCATGAACGGCTTCAGCACGGAGGACAGCCGGGATGGGCCGCCGCCCCCCTCCGCGCCATTCCTCGGCCAGACCTGCTGCCTCATAGACGGCGGAGAGCGCTGCGCCCGGGCCGCCGGAAACGCCTCGTTCAGAAAACGGGTGCAGAAGAGCATCAGCCAGAAGCGCCTCAAGCTGGACATAGACAAGACGGTCAGTGTGTGTACATTGTGTGTATTTGTGTGTATAGTGTGCATATGTATGTATATCATTTATGTGTGTGTATATATGTGTACATACGGTCAGTGTGTGTACATTGTGTGTGCATATGTATATATATATATATATACCATATATATATATATATATATATATATATATATATATATATATATACCGTATATACTCGAGTATAAGCCAAGTTTTTCAGCCCACTTTTTGGGCTTAAAAAAGCCGCCTCGGCTTATACTCGAGTCAATAACTTTTCCCATTTTTTTGTGGTAAAATTAGGGGCCTCGGCTTATATTCGGGTCGGCCTATACTCGAGTATATACGGTATTTTTTGATTAAAACAAAGTGAAAAAGAGATCTTATTTGTTTCCCACACATGTACATACAGATTGCTCACATTAAAAATCTTCCTACCTGCATCTACTGCATGTTATGAGCCTTTGAACATCCAAATCTGGATGCCCCAGGTGAAGTAAATCAAGCGGCCCTGGAATCTTATAGAACTTTGCGAGTTTGGGTTCCCAAACCTGAACATGGACTTCGACCAGTTTGGGATTTGTCCTGAACATGGAAAAGCTGGTTGATGGGCTGCTGAGCAATCTGTTACCCAGCTTCACCTAAAGGATGCAGCAGCAGGAAGCTGCTGTACAACTTATCTCAGCCCGATGATCCCAGCCTTGTTGGCGACGGCACACCTTTCAAATGGTCCTCGGCCGGGGCCACAGAAAGATGGCCACCGGTCCCATGAGTAAGGACACTCCTAGTGCCAGCAACTGCCAGCCTCTGGCGCTCTGGGGGCCCCTTGACAGGCAGGCCCCCCTCTGCCCCCCCAGGCAGATCCCAGAGCCCCCCAAAGTTGAAATCAATGGGGACCGGCTTTGGGTTCGGGTACACGAACCCTAACTTTCTTCAAAGTTCGGCCAAACTTGCGGAACTCGAACTTTGGGGGTTTGCTCATCCCTAATCAGCACCTATTTTATTTCCAGCAAATATTATGGAAATATGCCTCTAGCCCTGCCTATAGCTCTTTTATCAATATTTATTAAAATCTGAAACATGAAAACATAAATATTTCTATTAAGTTTAAGGGGTTGGAGGCCTAATTTGGGGGAGAGGTAACACCTGGGTGATTGCCCTACACATAATGGGCGAGGGAAAATATTAATAACGATAACAGAAAATAACTAAAAAAATTAAAAAATAAACCAAGAAATAACCATGAAATGACCATATTGGTGGCGTACTGGAAGCACTGCAGTACCACGCAGTTGTCCCTCAGGGAGGCCCACTCACTGGTGGTGATCTGGTCTGCACGTTGAATAACTTGGGGCATTTTGGAGCTTGAACTCCAATATCGCCTGCTGCTGCTCAAACACACTTTCTAGCATGTACAACTAGGAATTCCACCTGGTGGGCAAGTCACATATGAGGTGGGTGGGAAGGCCAAAATTCCTCTGCAATGCAGACAGGCGAGGAATAGCAGTGTGGGAATGCCGAAAGTGCAAGCACACTACACACTTTGTGGAGCAGCTCCGGCATCCCTAGAAAATGGGCCAGGAAGCTCTGCACCTCTAAGTTGAGCACATGCGCCAGGAATGGAATGTGAGTCAACCCGCGTCGACCCAAGGCTGCTACAAGGTTCGTCCCATTGTCGCACACCGCCTTGCCAGGCTTCAGGTGCAATGGCAGCAGCCACTCATCTGTCTGGTCCTGGATGCCCCCCCCCCGGGTGGTGTGGGGTCTTTTGCCCAAACAGATGACTTTTAACACCGCATGCTGCTGTTTCACCATGGCAATGCTCAGATAGGTGGTGCATGGGCTGCGCTGACTGCCTGAGGAGAAAGCAGAGGAAGAAGCAGAGTAGGGGGAGGAAGCCACAGGAGGCACCGACTGATGTCTCACAATCCTGGGTGTTGGAAGGATCAGTGCCACAGTGCTTCCCGGCTCAGTCCCAGCCGCCACAACATTGACCCATTGGGCAGTTACAGAGATGTAACATCCCTGTCCATGCTTAATTGTCCACATGTCAGTGTTGAGGTGGGCACTGGAACTAATGGCTTTGACCAGTGCACATTTAATTTCACAAGCTGTTGATGCAGGGCAGGGATGGCATGGTGAAAAAGTAGTGGCGCCTGGGAACAGTATATTCTGGGACAGCCACCACCGTGAGATCTTAAAAACTGTCAGTCTCCACCAATCAAAATGGGAGTATTTCAAATGCCAGCAACTTTCAGGGCCAGGGCAAGATGGGCCCAACTTCCACTTTCTCTCCAAAGTTTGCTGGATGGAAAGCTGAACACTTCCCTGCGATGATGTGGACTAGCTTGGTGACAGTGGTGCTGCTGGTGCTGAAGATGGTGGGGTTCTCACATTTCCAGGTGGCCTTGTTGTAGAGGAAGCAGAGACAGAGGGAGACTTAGCTGTTTTCTAGTAGTTCTTCCACTGCAGCTCATGTTTTGATTGCAGATGCCTGGTCATGTACAAGGTGCAGAGATGATTAGCAGTTTCCCCTCACTTCAGCGACTGTTGCCACAGCTTGCAAATGACCTCTGTCATGTACACTGTGGACTGCATGAAAAAAATTCCTTTTGAGGCAGCTTTGGCGTGCTCAGTCCTTGGGCTTGGTGGCTAGTAGTCACAACAGGCTGACCGCTGATGGTTTGTGCCCTTCTCCTGTTTCTTCTGGCTGCCTGGGGCTGTGTCACCAAGACCTCTTCCTCCAAACTCTGATGGCTTTTAGTCCATGTAGGGTCTAGCATCTCGTCATCCTCCCTGGCATCCTCTTGCACCCGCTCCTCCCTGCTGGCCTCCCCCTCTTGAAAGCTTCAGCAGTCAGCACTTGGGTCTCATCATCATCCAGGGTGTCTTGTGATGGTACACTGGCCATGGCCTCATACTCTGACAGAAGCTCTTGGGCGTCCGTGAGCCTCAGGTCTGCAACTGGAGCAGGGGCAGGCTGGAGTAAGGAGACCCAGGCCGTACTGCTCAATGTGAATGAGAGAACTGGACTAAAGCCGAAGGACTTTGCTTCTGTCACCCCAAACTTGGATTTGTGGGGGCTAATAGCGTGGGCTCGTATGCCCTGGAAGTGGATCTTGTACAACAAGGACTTTTTTCAGCTTGCTGGCTTTTTCCTACCCTGGACTTTGCTAAAAGCCGGTGAGGTCACCGCTTATACTGCAGGCCCTGGCACAACAGCAGCAGGTCATGACACAACAGTTCCAAACACAGCATGAGACAAACCACCTGTTGATGGAGCAGAATGCTGCACTCAGTGAAAATGTTATGGCAAAAGTCTCACAATTGGAGAGAGGCCCGGTTGAGTCTGATGGTGCGAGGAGAGCCATGCAGCGGGTCTTACAAAAGATGACCCCTGAGGATGATGTCGAGGCATACCTCACTGTGTTCCAGCGCGTGGCTGAGAGAGAGCAGCTGCCTGTGGCCAAGTGGGCCAATGTGATTGCACCATTCCTGACAGGTGAGCCCCAAAAAGCATATTATGATCTCAGGGAGCAAGATATCCGGGACTATGCCAAACTTAAAATGGAAATTCTTGCTCTCCTAGGTGTTACGCCGGTGGTCCGGGCCAGGAGAGTATACCATTGGACTTTTGCCATTGATAAGCTTGCCCGGTCACAGATGTACGACCTAATCCATATAGTCCAAAAATGGCTGGAGCCAGAACATTCCACACCTGCGCAGATGGTTGAGAAAGTTAACCCTCAGACTGCTGAGCAGCTGGTCAACATGATTGAAAGATTTGCTGCGATGGAGGACTACCTTCGGGATGCCACAACAGCACCAGCACCCACCAAGACCAGCAGACCTGTGACCACAGTGGGTAAGCGAGTTCCCACTGGAGGTGTGTGGAGGGGTGTAAGAGGGGGAAGGGAGCTAGACTTTGAGCGGGGCAAAAAACTGACCCTGACCCCCAGAGGCCCCCTAATCCTAGGGAGGACGCCCGAGCGAGGAGGTTCCGTGGTCCCCAGTGCTGGAGCTGCCATGAGTGGAGACACATGATTGCCCCCTCTCCCCTGAGACCATGGAATTTGATGCCAGTCGCCGAAGGTCCCTGTTCGGCGAACCCGCTTGCACCGCCAGCCCGTGGTCTGAGACTGAGCCCCATATGGTGATGTTGGAAGTGAATGGTTGCTCAGTTAAGGCGCTGTTGGACTGAGGTAGCCTGGTAACTTTGGTCTGGGCCAACCTTGTGTTTGGAGGTTATGTACCAAAGAAAAATGTTAGCGTGATTTGCATCCACGGGGATATCGTGGCTTACCCTGTTTGAGACCCCCGCTGGAATACTGAACTATGAAGTAGGCGTGGTAAAGAGCCTGATGTACGAAGCACTGGGTCTTTAATCCAGCTGCTGGGTGGACGGGATGTGTCTGTGTGATGTGCACGCAGCCGGATGAGCGGCAGGCCGGCGCCTCCTACTGCAGGGGAGTGCGTCCTGCCCGCCGCCCAGTCTGTGTTGCGGAGGGGTGGCGGCTCGGCGTCTGACGCTCTGCCCTTACGGCCTCTTTGATTGGCCAGGCGGGGCGCGCGTGTGGGCGCTGACGTCACCTCCTCCTATTGGCCAGCAGTTTTACTTGTCGGGGTATTTAGGGAGGGGGATCCCAGGGCAGCCGATACACCCTGGCGAAGTGTCTTTACGACACGCAACGCGTCGCTGGCGGCTGCTACGGGGGATCCCCTGGTGACAAGGTGATGTAAGCTTACTTATTTATTTGTTTATTATTTGGCGCTCTATAGGGTCGATTCAAAGAAACATGTAACAGCTTGGATTTGGGTGCCGATCATCCTATTTTTCACGTCCGCTCGTGCGTTCGTATGAACTTGCGAGTGATTCTATAAGCAAATACGTTTCTATCCTAAAATATACGTCCGTTCGTATGGCAGTTCGGGAATCAGACCTATGTCAGTTTCCATCCTGAATTTTCCGTTTCATTTCTCAGGTTGCAACATTGGTTTTGCCCTTTTTCCTTTTTTGTCTGGACGTAAATCCTTCTGATCTTGCGGCTGCGCACTACAAACTTACCTCATTAAAGTGCATTCTAAATATTTGGTCTTTTATTTTTCTTTATTTCATTCATTTTGTAGTAACCAACCATTAATGAATGCATTTGCATAAGTAAATCTTACTTTGTTTAATTTTTAGTTAACTTGCATTTTTTACTTGTGGATTTAATTTTAATATTTATGCTTCAAATGGTACAACTTTAAATTTTTAGTGTGGTTACCCACACCCTCTACATACAGATTGCTCTCAAATATTAAAAAACACCCAGCAACTTCTGCATGTTATGAGCCTAGAAACAGCCAAGATGGCGGCTCAGGTGTTATCGGGCAGCCTGCAAACAGAAAGGGCCTTGTGACTGTGTTGCTCTGGATTCTTTGATTTCTGACCTTTCCGTGCCCCCAGCTCTGCTGTGTCTGTGCAAAATACAGCAGTAACCCACATCCTGCACTTTATCCCGCTCTCCTCTCCTCAGTATGTGTGATGCATCTGACCAAAGATGTGCTTAAATAATTAAACAAAGCAAAGGTAAACAACTACACCAATAAATGCAATCTAAAAATATTATTCTAGTACCTCAATTTAAAAATAAATACCAAAGGACATAAGTTTCTTTAATTAACGCAAATATATGGATGTATTGCAAAATAAAGGTTTACATGCAAAGGACTAATTAAGGTCCACATTAAAATGCTTTTATAAGGCATACATGATTCAGGTATGCATTGCCATACAATTTATGGCCTCGGCCATGCTGATACATGCAGTTCATTGGAGCTCAAGACGCGCAGACTCCTCCACATAGCCCAAAAACCTGTTCAAGAACAGCAATCCGACTGCTAAAAGGTGACGGCAGTGGCTTTCTTTTAAAACGTCTTTAGAGGTTTGAAAACTGTTCTCTGAATCACACCTAAACCCATTCGATTATCCTAAGTTTTACGTTTTCATCCTAAGTTTTAGGATTTGATCCTAAGTTTTACGTTTTGATCCTAAAATTTAGGAACGAACTTGCGATGATCGTAAGAGCATATACGCATTCGAACGTAGGCTCGTGCGAGTCGTAAATGGCCAAAAAAACAGGAAAAAATGACTAACACCCACCCAAACTTACGATTCTCGATCCGAAATCAATTAACTTTTGCTCTTTGAATCGAGGGGTATATCTCATACCTATACTTGGCCTGAATCGTCAGTTTCATGTTTATTATCTACTTCACTTTAGCACTATAAATGTTTCAGCTGTTTTTCAGTTTTTAAACTGAATATCTAATTGAGTCTTTTGCTTTGCACAATTAGCACATATGCATTGTGCACTTTAGCACTTTATATACCGTATTTTTCGCCCTATAAGACGCACCTGCCCATAAGACGCACCTAGGATTTGGGGGAAGAAAATAAGAAAAAAAAATTTAAACCAAAAACGCACCATTACAGACAGTGTGGCATTCCCCTATCCAATTCCCATAGACAGTGTAGCATGCCCCCATCCCATTCCCTGTATACCCATTGGCTGTGTGGCATCCCCCCCTCCCATTCCCCATATACCCATTGGCTGTGTGGCATCCCCCCTCCCCCCATTAGTATAGGCTGTGTGGCATTCCTCTCCCCCCATTCCCATTGGCTGTGTGGCATTCCTCTCCCCCCATTCCCATTGGCTGTGTGGCTTCCCCCCTCCCCCCATTAGTATAGGCTGTGTGGCATCCCTCTCTCCCGATTCCCATAGGCAGTGTGGCATCCCCCTCTCCCCATTAGCATGGGCTGTGTGGCATCCCCCTCCCCCCATTATTATAGGCTGTGTGGCCACCCCCTCCCCCATTCCCATAGGCTGTGTGGCATCCCCCTCTCCCCATTCCCATAGGCTGTGTGGCATCCCCATTCACATAGGCTGTGTGGCATCCCCCTCTCCCCATAGGCTGTGTGGCATCCCCCTCCCCCCATTCCCATAGGCTGTGTGGCATCCCCCTCCCCCCATTCCCATAGGCTGTGTGGCATCCCCCTCTCCCCATTCCCATAGGCTGTGTGGCATCCCCCTACCCCCATTCCCATAGGCTGTGTGGCATCCCCCATTCCCATAGGCTGTGTGACATCCCCCTCCCCCCATTCCCATAGGCTGTGTGGCATCCCCCTCTCCCCATTCCCCATAGGCTGTGTGGCATCCCCCATTCCCATAGTCTGTGTGACATCCCCCTCCCCCCATTCCCATAGGCTGTGTGGCATCCCCCATTCCCATAGGCTGTGTGACACCCCCCTCTCCCCATTCCCATAGGCTGTGTGGCATCCCCATTCACATAGGCTGTGTGGCATCCCCCTCCCCCCATTCCCATAGGCTGTGTGGCATCCCCCTCTCCCCATAGGCTGTGTGGCATCCCCCTCCCCCCATTCCCATAGGCTGTGTGGCATCCCCCTCCCCCCATTCCCATAGGCTGTGTGGCATCCCCCTCTCCCCATTCCCATAGGCTGTGTGGCATCCCCCTCCCCCCATTCCCATAGGCTGTGTGGCATCCCCCATTCCCATAGGCTGTGTGACATCCCCCTCCCCCCATTCCCATAGGCTGTGTGGCATCCCCCTCTCCCCATTCCCATAGGCTGTGTGGCATCCCCCATTCCCATAGGCTGTGTGACATCCCCCTCCCCCCATTCCCATAGGCTGTGTGGCATCCCCCTCCCCCCATTCCCATAGGCTGTGTGGCATACCCCTCCCCCCATTCCCAAAGGCTGTGTGGCATCCCCCTCCCCCCATTCCCAAAGGCTGTGTGGCATCCCCCCTCCCCCCATTCCCATAGGCTGTGTGGCATCCCCCTCCCCCCATTCCCATAGGCTGTGCGGCATACCCCTCCCCCCATTCCCAAAGGCTGTGTGGCATCCCCCTGCCCCCATTAGTATAGGTTGTGTGACATCCCCCTCCCCCCATTCCCATAGGCTGTGTGGCATCCCCCTCCCCCCATTCCCATAGGCTGTGTGGCATCCCCCTCCCCCCATTCCCAAAGGCTGTGTGGCATCCCCCCTCCCCCCATTCCCATAGGCTGTGTGGCATCCCCCTCCCCCCATTCCCATAGGCTGTGCGGCATACCCCTCCCCCCATTCCCAAAGGCTGTGTGGCATCCCCCTGCCCCCATTAGTATAGGTTGTGTGGCATACCCCTCCCCCCATTCCCATAGGCAGTGTGGCCCCTCTCCCACCATTCCCACCCCCCTCCCCCCATTAGTATAGGCAGGCGCGATATTAAAAAAAAAAAAAAAAGTTAAACTCACCTGTCCGCTGACACCGCTGCGCTGAGCGGCCGGCTCTGTGAATGGGGTGGGCGTGGCCTGCGCCGCAGCATCGACGCAGGCCACGCCCACCCTATTCACGAGCTGGCTCTGTCCCGGCCCCGCCGCTGCGATCGCTGTCTTTTCAGGCAGCGATGACAGCGGCGGGGCCAGAGACAGAGTCCTCCATCTGCTTCTCCACATGCGATCACAAAGGTCCGGGGAGTGGGCGGGCGTGGCCTGCGCCGGTGCAGGCCACGCCCACCCACTGCCGGGACCTACGTGCTCGCGTGTGTTCTGAGCCCGACAGCAGATGGAGGAGCGGCGGGGGCTCTGCCTCTGGCCCCGCCGCTGTCATCGCTGCCTGAAAAGACAGCGATCGCAGCAGCGGGGCCGGGACAGAGCCCCCGCCGCTCCTCTGGCCTCTCGCAGTGTGCCAGACAAAGCGGGAGCGCCGGGTACGGGTGAGATTTTATTTTTTTATTTTTTTTATTTTTTTTGTTTAGAGGTACCTATGTCTTATGTCTAGTATTACATTGCACTGTATTCAGGCTTGTTTAAATATATCAAATTATACGCCATAATACCCATTGATGATAGTAGTCACCTTTTTCATGGTGGACCCCCTGTTTTGTGTGTATGTTTTTTAAATTTGGTATTGTGTTGTGATGTTTTGCTCTTCTTTATTTATTTAGAATCTATTCAATAAATCAATGAAAACGTGGGTACCTCTGAATTATGCAGTGACAACCGTTTTCCCCTACAGGTGTTGGCAGGTGAGGATGACAAGACTTCCCTCCCTGATAAGCGGGTCTTTGACCTCAAGGTGGCTCAGGGTAATTTTGTTTCGGAACAGTTAATAGACCCCACTCTGGGGACCGCAAGAGCGAATGTCACAGTGTTGAATGGTGTGCCTCAGGAAGCCGAAGCTGACCAGAAATTTCCACACTTCACCATGAATGGGGATCTGGTGTATCAGGTCTCCAAAATTAAAAATGAAATCGTGGCAAAAGCTTCTGGTACCAAAGCCATACCGTCGCATGGTGCTGGAGATCGCCCATAGTCATGTGTTTGGAGGGCATTTGGGGACTAATAAGATCCAGGAGAGAGTTCTCCAAAGGTTCTTTTGGCCTGGGGTGTATGAGGAAATAAAAAGGTACTGCGAGTTCTGCCCTACATGCCAGTTAAGTCCCCCAACATCACATTTCCGGAGTCCCTTGGTGCCACTTCCCATTATTGAGTTTCCCTTCGAGAGAATTGCGATGGATTTGGTGGGGCCCATTGTGAAGCCTGCCCAAGGCCACCAATACATCCGGAAGCAGTTCCACTAAGAAACATGGCCTCTAAGAATATTGCTAAGGAACTGTTTCTTATGTTCTCCCGTGTAGGGATTCCGAAGGAAATCCTAACTGACCAGGGCACGCCCTTCATGTCAAAGGTCATGAAGAAGCTGTGCAAGCTGTTTAAAATTACCCATCTCCGCACCTCAGTATACCACCCTCAAACAGACGGCTTAGTAGAGAGGTTTCACAAAACCCTTAAGCACATGCTAAAGAAAGTTGTAGAACGGGATGCCCGTGATTGGGACTGTTTATTGCCATATCTCATGTTTTCCATCCGGGAGGTACCCCAGGTGTCTACAGGGTTTTTGCCTTTTGAGCTAGTGTATGGTAGGCACCCCCAGGGTTTGTTAGACATAGCCAGGGAAACCTGGGAGACGGAGGCCACCCCATACAAAAGTTTAATTGAACATGTGGCCCAGATGCAGGACCGAATACAAAAGGTAATGCTGATAGTCAAGGAGCATATGCAAAGGGCTCAGGCGGCCCAGAGCAGAATATACAATAGATCTGCCAGGGTGAGGGCCTTTAATCCTGGGGACCAGGTCCTGGTATTAGTGCCCACGGTTGAAAATAAATTTCTGGAAAAGTGGCAGGGTCCCTAAGAGGTAGTAGAGAAGGTGAGTGAGGTGAACTACAAGGTTTATCAGCCTGGTAGAAGAAAGCCCTACCAGATTTACCATATAAATCTGATTAAGCCGTGAAAGGATCGTAAAGCCATGGTAGTTACCCCGGCTAGAGTTAAAGAGGCTGTGCAGACCGTTCCCCCAGGCAAAATAGGTGAGTCTTTGTCAGGACACCAAACGCAGGAGGTCAGGGAATTTCTACAGAGAAATAGAGCTAAGTTTTCTGACCTACATGGCCGAACTCACCTAATAAAACATCATATCAAAACTGAACCCTGCACTAAGGTTAACCTTAAACCGTACAGGATACCGTAAGCACGTAGAGAGGCGATCTTCTCGGAAATAAAACGCGTGTTAGAGTTGGGCGACACTGAGGAGTCTTCTAGTGCCTGGTCCAGTCCCATTGTCCTAATACCAAAGCCCAATGGGACGTGGAGATTCTGTAACGATTTCAGAAAACTCAATGAGGTCTCTAAATGCGTATCCCATGCGTACCCCATGCCCCGGGTAATTGAATTGATTGAGAAGCTCGGGAGGGCAAGATACATCACCACCCTGGATCTCACAAAAGGGTATTGGCAGATACCGTTGTCTGAGGACGCTAAGGAAAAAAACGCGTTTGCCACCCCAGAAGGGCTGTTCCACTATCTGGTAATCCCGTTTGGGTTACATGGGGCCCCTGCTACCTTTCAGAGGATGACGGACATGATCTTGAGACCGCATCATAATTATGCTGCTGCTTACCTGGACGATGTGGTCATTTTTTTTGTCTGATTGGAAGAGTCACCTCTGCAAGTTACAGGCCATCCTAAACTATATCAGTAATGCTGGCTTAACCATAAACCTTGAGAAGGGTGCAGTCAGTCTGGAGGAGGCCAAATACCTGGGCTATGTCATTGGTAGAGGGTTGGTTAAACCCCAGATTAATAAGGTGGAGGCAATACAAAACTGGCCCAGACCTCTTACAAAAAAACAAGCGAAAGCCTTCCTTGGTATAACCGGCTACTACCGTCGGTTCGTGCCCAATTTTGCGTCAATGGCTGCCCCATTAACTGACTTAATTCAAAGCCTAAAAACTGTCCTGTGTAAACAGCCTGTCCTGTTGTCCCCGGTTTTCAGCAAACAATTTTTGGTACGGATGCGTCTGATTCAGGTTTGGGTGCAGTTCTGTCACAAGAGGTGAATGGGGAGGAACACCCAGTATTGTACCTAAGCAGGAAGCTTACCCCAGCAAAGAGAAATTATGCAATAGTGGAAAGAGAGTCTCTCGCCATTAAGTGGGCGTTAGAAGCCCTAAAATATTACCTGTTGGGTCGAGAATTTGTCCTGATGACCATTGGCCTGGATGAAACAAAATAAGGAGAGAAATGCAAGGGTGACCAGATGGTTTCTCTCCTTGCAAAACTTTAAGTTTAAAGTGGAACATAGGCCGGGAAAGTTACAAGGGAATGCAAATGCTTTGTCTAGAGTTTACTGTATGATCGGTGAAAATTGTCAGACCTCGGGTCTGAAGAAGAGTGGGGGGGGGATATGTGGTAAGGTGTATGGAAAAGTAATAAATGGTGTCTATTTTTCCCCTGCTATGCTGTATCAGGCACAATCCATGCCGGGTTTTCAGGACCCAGTTCACATTCCCCAGTCCTCTACAGGTTTGTTCCCTGATTCCAGGCCTCGCCTGATGAGGCTGATTGCAGGGGAAGCCTAAATAAAAGGAGCCGCTGAGCCTGTCAGTTGGCTGTTGACCAGCCTGGAGTAAGGAGCCCCAGACTTTTTCCAGCTTGCTGGCTTTTTCCTACCCTGGACTTTGCTAAAAGCAGGTGAGGTAACCGCTTATACTGCGTTTTGTGCTGTAACCATCTCTGATGTTAAGAGATGCTTTGGCTTTGGAATTCTTATTTTCAATAAACTACATTTGATTTGAAGGAGAACTGTCATCTGAGTCACTACCGTTCGCCCCAATCTCTTACATATCATTATTATCAATGGATGCTAGTATTGATCCTTGTGAGTTAAAGGGACAATCAAGGCAAAGAGTTAATTGACAATGCTTTCTGTTCTCCCCATTCTGGCTGTCAGGGGCTGCATCTTTCACCCAGCCTTCATTCAGTCTGCTTTATATTTCTCAGTAAGGTTTTCGAGCAGCAATCTTCTTTTATTAAAACAAAATCAGGTAGCCCTCTAAAATTCTTGACCTATCGCAAGTCCATTCACATTTATAGCACTGCCCATGTGAATAAGCTATATATGACCCCAGGCTGGACGCACTGTAGGAAAATACAAGTAATGAGTAATAATAATTAAAGGGATAGTTCAGACAATGACACATAAGGCAAAGTGGAACTCATCTGAAGCCTGTCCTATGATCCTCTACTCCAATTCCTGCAGCATGCTGTTATGAGACCCAGCAAATGTGACCACTGTTATTGCCAGGCTCATTCACGCTGGGAGAGCTGAGGCATGGGGCTAGCTGTGCAACCACATTTGTAGGTGGCGATGGAGAATTAGAATTGAAAGAAGGGATAAACTTTGGAGACCTGCTACAGCATCTATTGCTTGTAACAGAAAATTTGTGATTCTATTTATTTGTTGGAGCTATAATTGGATATGATAATATGGATTGTAAATAATCTTTATGATTTAATCTCTTAGCCAGGGCCACCAACAGGAATTGTTTGGCACCATAAAACCAAAATATCTGCACCCCCCCCCCCCCCCCCCCCGCCCGTTACTGGTCGATGCTACTAAGAAACAGACAATTTAGAAAATCAGGAAAGCAATACTCACCTTGGCACTGCAATCCTCCTCCAATTCCCATGGCAGCTAGGCAAGGTAAGACCTGCTTCGACCTCAGAGTCAGTCAACATGTGATCAGGTTGGGGGGAGGGTGGCTAGAAAACCTGCTGGCCTGCAGGAAATCTAATAAGCCCTTAGGTCCTAAACAAACCTCACCCCTCCCACTGAACAGATCAATGTGAATGTTGCAGAGTGTGAGTGCTGGGTGCAGCAGAATTAAATCCAGATAGACATTAGTGGTATAACAGGAACCTGTATTTACTAGAGTACAGTAAGAGAAGTAAGAGAATGCCACCTTACATGGTGGCTAAATCATAGAGGCAGGAAAAATAACCTGCAGTCATAGAGATTGCAGCTCGATATACAGGAAGTAAAAACACAGCAGTAAGTTACATAGAAAGCTCTACAGTTGCGCATTGGTCACAGCGCCATCTAGTGTCACAATCTGTAATAGCTGCAAACTGCAATAAAACTAACAAGTCATTAATCACGTTTAAAGATAAAGCTGTATGCTGAAGTATCATATCTCCAACAGTGAAGAAATGGTACCTCAACAATGATGGGCTTATGGGTGGCATGAGGAGATGGGTAAGGCTCATCTGGGGTCCCTGCAAACCAGTACCCTGAATGACAGTTTAGGTTCACTTTAAAGCAGACCCTTACCCTCTCAGGTAGTTCTGTGCTAGGGAGGGTGCAGTGATCCAGGGACTGTAACCCAACTTCTTCCACCTGCCTACAAGCTCCATCGTGGAGAGTTACTTTCACTTGCGCTCTTACAAACAATATGGACCGAGATATGGCTTCACACAGCAGCATCATGCACACTCTTAACAGGACAATGTAGGAATAAGTTAAAGGGTAATTCCACTTTCAATGGCATTTTTAAAGGTTTTCATTATTGTGTGGCAACATGATGTCTTCAATGTGCTAATCTCATCTGTTATTTTTTCAGTTTTCTATTTATTTGCAGATGAAAACAGTTTCCCCTAGCAACAATGTGTTTACCTTAGCAATGTACACCAAAGTGGTGATTTCAAGTACATATCACAGACTTCCTCATTCTAGCTTGCTAATCATCTGCTAATGCATGGGTGACAGGTTTAACCCATTCTGCTGAAATTCAGCTTCTTCAGTTTGGAAGGATCACAGTCTTGTGTTCCAGTAGCAAGGGTTAATGGCCGGGTTCTCAACTGGAGAGGTCATTAGGTTGCTTAGACTTAGCCAAAGCTGCTAAAGAGTTTTCCTGTTACATTGGAAGAATTGTGGGACTTCTAGTCCATTGTTTTTACTCAAGGCCATAGAAACCACTCCCAAAGCATAGCCCCAGGAATATGAGAATCATGGAAACTGCATGCTGATAAGTAAATCATAGGTCTGATGGCACAATCCTAACACAAATGTTTATTTTACATTCTAAAAGAAGAAAAAAAATAAGACAGAACACCAAAAACCTGACAAAAAAGGGAGTTTTCCTTTAAGCATTACTCTGCTGTGGTCTTTGTGGCCCAGGGTCAAATGGGAGAGGGAGTTAAAATCACTACTTCACAGTCCAAATAGATTGTTGAATCCATATAAGAACATAGAAAACTGGAATTTAACAAATAGAAAACATCATGTAGATTCCCTGTAGACAACCGCCCCCTTTCCAAAGGAGCTGCTGCCAAAAATGAAAACCCTTACTGTAGAACGGGTCTCCTCCTGTTCATTGTGAGCAGGGAAAGTGTCAGTCCCATACCACAGCAGTGTACTTGATTCAGGGTGGAGAGCATATTTCTGTTCCCTATAAACACTAATGCTGTGTCCTCATTGATGACTTCAACTGGCACACAAAAGTTGCTGTACCTGTGAGTACCCCACATTTTTAGATGCACTGATCTTATTCCTCAATATGGTGCCCCTAAAATGCCTTCTGGGGGTGGTTCCCCGTGCAGTGGCACAGCAGGCACACCCCAAAGGACTGCCCACACACAGTCTACAGTATACACCATACCTTCCAACTTTTCTGAGTGGGAAAGAGGAACAATTGTTAAATTAGGCCACACCCCCTCATTGAGGGATGGATAGGAGATAGGGTGTAACAGTAACAAAAATATACACTTTGAATAGGTAAATTAATCATTTATTGATGTAGATCTGCATGTTGCATCGCAAAGAGGGGAAAAAGCTAACAATGCGGGAACAGGGGGGACATGGACTGAAAAGAGGGA
Organism: Gastrophryne carolinensis; assembly: GCA_027917425.1. Taxonomy (NCBI): domain Eukaryota; kingdom Metazoa; phylum Chordata; class Amphibia; order Anura; family Microhylidae; genus Gastrophryne; species Gastrophryne carolinensis. The sequence continues at coordinate 225,083,080 of CM051234.1, forward strand.
CAGTCCCCACAAATCAGGGAAACTTGGGAGACATGTATACACACACGCACAGCCTACAGTATACACACACAGCCTACAGTATACACACACAGCCTACAGTATACAAACACAGATCCACCAGACAGCCTACAGCATAGACACACACCCTACAGTATACACATACACGCACTGCCTATAGTATACACAACCTATGCATACACGCACACGCACACAATTGATTTTTTTTGCCCCATCCTTCAGGATATAAAATGGTCTTCCAGTCTCAACTGCCCCCTGATCGTCGTGCCAATCTGGTGAGTTTTGTTTAAACTGATCGTTTTCGGAGTCCTCAAAGTTCTACTGCTTTATGTAGCCAAAGCTGCTAACACACAAACCTGTTACAGTTGAAGGATTCGGGAATGTATAGCAAGATAAGGGTACTAAAAGCTTTACTGAAGGGCAAGAAAGCCACTCCCACTTTACCAAGAAGGAATATAAGAAACCTGGAAACAGCATGCTGACAAGTAAATCACAAACATGGGGGCACACTGCTAAACACACAGGGTTATTTTACATCCCATAAGAGAAAAAAATAAGGCAGAACACCAACCTTAAAAATTGAATTTTCCATTAATGTCTAGTAGTATGCTTTTACATCTAGAAATTCCTAATCTTACCAGTAGGTGTCTCCAGTGCACCACTCTTTCTATCTCCTTAGTACATTTGCACTGGGAATCATGCAGTTCCAATCAGTTACTCTACTAACACCCCTGTAAGCTGTCCCTCTCTTAACTGCTCTAAATTTCCAAACTGACTTCTCCTAATTGAGTAAGGGTGAAAACGTTTAGCATATTTAGTCTTCACGTACAATATATAGCTTCCAATCCCCCATTTTATATAATAAAGTTTATAATAATTCCAGTTTGTAATAATAAACCCTCCTTTGTACTTTTCTGATTCAGAAGCCTAAAACTTTTATTGATTTGATAAGACAGCGCATAATATATCTAAATACTAAAATAATATTAAAGTAAAACAAAACCCACCAGCGGCCAGCCTGGACTCTAAAACATTTCAGGGATGGACACTGGGTTTTTTCCAAATCAGGTTGCCCCACTGTATGTACCCCCCCCCCCCCCCCAGGAGGGCCAAAAAACTCACCTTGCCACGCTCCAATAGTGCAAGCGCATGCTCCAGTCCACTTGTTTAGAATGTGGAGTACACACTGCCAAATCCCCAGTGTTGTGTGTGCACTCCCACCCCAGCCATTAAGATAGGCATGGCTAGGGATACAGGGGATGCAGCCTCGAGCTCCCTATTTATTTAAATAAGAGCCTCTCATTCGCTGTTGGAGTGTGGCAAGGTGGATTTTTCCTGGTGGGGTTTCACACAACGGGGCATCGCAGATAAAAATTCCCAGGTTTTGTTCTGCTTTAAAAAAAGGTTGTGACTTATTTTTTCAGAAAACAGACAAGGCGGGAAGTGATTAGTAAACAGGACTTGCGCTTTAAAGTGGACCAAAACCAAGGATTTTGACTATCTTGGGTTTTGGTTCTTTCCCTGGGGCACCACGATTGCTCCCAGGTTGCCCGATCTGACTCACCTTTCTCCGATCCTACGGCACATACGCGGCCTCTGGTCCAATCTGCGTGCTCATCTTCGTCTGAGAGCATGTCTAAGGTGAGCAGATTCAGGCATGCCCCGTTGGACTGGGAAAGTTTCCATGCGACCTGGGGGTCTCACACAGTGTGGCATCCTGATTCTGGATGCCCCGGCGGAAGGGAATTTAGTGGCCCTGGAATCTTGTAGATTCCAAGACTGTTGGGGCTTGGTTTTGGTCCACTTTAAGTGCATGCAAATATACATATGCAGCTTGAAAGAATTACCCTTAGAGATTAAAATAGCTGCAGGCAGCGTCTGGTGAACGCCGGGCGCTGTACGCAATACCACATTTATCAAAGATCATTTATCATCGATTCTGGTGAGCGACTCTAACCGCACCATGTAGCATCACATGTATTACTACATGTGGTGGATTAGTGTGTAGCGCCGGCGCCTGGTAATACCTGTCGCTACCTGTCTCTCTCGCATACATTTCAATGGCCGTTACCTTTCTTCTCTTTAAACAGGGTTTTCTTTTCATTTTTTTTTTTTAATCAAATCATTGTGTGACCTCTCCTGGCCTATTAAAAGTCATTTTTGAAAACTTTTCGGATTTTTTATATTTTTATGCAGAATTGTAATTACAGGTCTGACATTAAAGTGCCCATGTCACAATGTAATAACAATGTAATTCCATATGTTTTCGCTTTGTTACTAGTAGATATGTGTTCAAAAACAGACTTTAATCACACTGCTTCTGGCGCTCTGGGCTACAGCGACCCAATTTTGAGCACCTGCGCTATGTGACGCTGTTTTTTTGATGAATATGGAGTCGCTCACACTGACCAGTCGCTACCAGTCGCTCCCATATAGCTTTGTACTGCTGTTAGAGCGACTCATACATCAAATTCATCAATGCCGGCCAGCGACTAATGCTCATCTGCCGGTACCTGGCTCTGGTAACGAATCAGCCTGCCCACTGTTTGCCCCCGCAGCTGATTGCTACTTTTCTGTTTCTTTACGGAACAGTGCATCAAAAAAAGCACTGCAGACAGAGTTTTCAGCGCAACGTTGTAACAGCGACCGCTAGCGAGGCGCGTGCTTGCACCAGGCATTTGTGAATGGCTGGCTTGGGTACGCTTCCTGTTAGAGGGAAGCGCGGGATGTGGCCTCCAGCACGCTTGGATCCTTGGTTTGCCTTAGACGAAGGAGCGTGAGTGGATCCAAGCTTGCTGATTGGACGAGCGGCCGTGCATGCACCATAGGACTGGGAAGAGGTGAGTTTCTTCTGTCGACCTTGGGGGTTTCACACAGCGGGGCATCCCTGATTGGATTGCCCCAGGGGCAAAGACCAAAACCCAGGATAGTCAAAATCCTGGGTTTTAGTCCATCTTAATGGAACGGAGAGGTGTAAATGGACACAAAACACACACGATTACTCAATCCAGTCCAGCACCATCAGCCCTCGACCCCTGCCTCCATAACAGACACATGCCCCCCATCTTCATTCACAGTGGTGCTGACATTCTTTCACCATTCACTGCAATGAAGAGGGCTTGTCAGACCTTGTGTGTTACAAGCTCTACACCACCTATTAAGGTGGGCATGGTAGCCACCATCAGAAAACATTTGGCTGTTCCCAAAGTGTAGGTCTTATTTATGGAGAGAATAATCTTACAACCTTACTCTGAGTGGCCTGCATTGCTCCAGGAAACCTTCAAATGCTCCATGGAGAGAGAGAGAAGGAAAAAATCCCAGGGCCTATACAAACTCTAGGGCTGATTCAGCACTGTGAGAATTTCTTTTCTCACATTTTTTTGTGAGAAATAAATATTTATAATGATTTTTTTCTTTCATGAAATTCAGCGGCATGTGTAGCTGTGCAAATGTTTAAATAATTCCCACAGCTAAAAATGCAGCTGAATTGCACTAGGAAAGAAAATGCTATATAAATGTTGTTGCTTCACATAAAAAGTGAGAAGAAAAGAGTGGACACAGCTTTTCCCTCTGGGATGACCAATGGCTTTTCTTGAGGTACATTCAATTGATTAAATCATCCTTTTTTTCTTACTGTTTATGGTGTTTTGATAAAGCTGAATTAAATGTGATATATATTCAAATTTATACAAATGTGTGAATGGAGATGGATTAATATTAGAGAATTGTTAATATTATAATTAAGAGACATGATGTGACTGTTTCTGTCAGAGTTGTACTGTATATATTTTGTAAAATAATTGAACGGAAATTATCCTGAAATACAGTATCTCCTGAATTGACAGACTGCTGTATTTCAGAATAAGGCATGTGTACAAAGCAAACCCAAAACTTTCATTTGGGCACTTAAACAACTTATTTCATTCAATTTGTAAGGTAAATCTGAAAGCGGACCTAAACCCTCCATTGCAACTAGGTGCAAGTGTGGCTTCTGGTTCACAGGAACAGTGAACTAACCTAACCTACCCCCTCACACCATCAGTGAGCTCTTTATTTTTTCATAGGAGAGCTGCGTCCATTTTGGGACTGTTTATTTTTTATGTTTACACACGTGTGTGAAATCCAACATGCTTCACTGAAGTGCACAGCACTTTCCTGTCCCCTGAATTTTAATTTAGGCTTTTTAGAGGTGTTTAAATGTAGAGGCATCACAAACTGAAAGCACCAGGGCCAAGTGTTAAAAGGGACATAAAGTAAATTTGACTTTCGGTCTGCATTAAAGCAGTGCAGGCAATATGGCTTGTAGAGTCAGGAGGTTGGTGGAACAGAGTAGTGCACATTGGCGCTGTTAAACCAGACCTACAGCCTGGCACAGTTGGTAAAGAAAGGTAGTGGCTATTTTGAAGCTTCCACTTTGCCACAGCAAGAGGGTAAATTAATGTTTATGTGCAGGAATCTAAACTGTCCTGGGGAGGGATGCATATGAGCACTGTTTATTGTGTTGGTCTGGTTTAAATCATTTTTGACAGTTGGTCCACTTTAAATCCAGCAGAAGCGCCAGTAGGCACACAAACAGGGACTGACACAGACTGGCGTATAGGGGGAAACCTAGTGCGCCTATGCAAGCTGATTATTTCGGAACATTTAGGAACATTTTGACTTGCTGCGTCAAACAATGCATGTTTTATAAACAGATAACAGCGTAAAAAAAAGATGCGGATGCGCCAAGGCGGACACTAATGTCAGCAAAATGACGCACAATGGCACAGAATGGCAATAGAGTTACAGACCACCTGTCAGGCCCTATGGTTGGCAGTCTAGTGCTACGGAAATCAAAGAGAGTGCTGGAAGTCAGTGCCAAGTTTCTGCTTCTAGGTGCTGCTACAAGATTACTGGAAGGGAGAACTGGATATGACGAGGTAAGCTAAAATAAAAATAAACTGTGGTGTAAAAGTGGTGGCGTCACATTGGTGAAAGTTTTCATTTATGTGAAATTTATGAAGGAAAATAAGACACTAGACGGTGGAGCCTTTGAGTAGGAGTGAAATACAAAAACTCATAAAATAATATGTTAGACAACTGCTATTTGATATCAGAAAAAGTAAGGTCGATATTTTAAAAAGACATATTTATGTGTTATGGGCCAAAACAGAGAACTTTGACACTACTCAGACTGAGCCAGAGTATATTAACCCCACCAAAATATTTACCTGGACCCCCAGACCTGGAAAAAACTCTACCTTGGACAGGTATATAAAGGGTCACAAGCGCGGTCCTGCAGCGAGATGCAAGACTTGTGCAAAATATCACAAAGGAGGAACAAAAGTCCATCAGCACCTTAAAAGAAAATAAGGACATAGTGGTTATGAACACTGGTGACTACAAACAGGAGGCTTACAGACAGCTGTCTAACACCATACACTATGCCAGATTACAGGAGGATACCACAGACATCTACACAAAGGAACTCCTAAAATTACTTAAAGGCCTTCCCTCTAAAATCAGGGATTCTGTAATGTAGCTGATACCAGAAGACCCAAAGGTGGCTTGCTTTTATATGCTCCCCAAAGTTCAAAAACCAGGAACCCCAGGAAGAACTATAATCTCTCGTATTGGGACTTTGACTGAAAACCTGTCAGGTTGGTTGGAACGTATCCCTTTACCTCTAGTTCGGGAGACACCAAGTTTTCTAAAAGACACAACACACCTTAATGAACTATTTGCAATTGGACATAACCAGAGGGAACCATCTTGGCCACTATGGATGAAGAGTCACTGCATACCAACATCCCACATGATGACAGTATTGCTGCTTGTGCAAGGTATCTGCAGGAACACAACCTACCTGCAGATGATATCACCAAAATAATACATTTCTTTCTCACCCACATCTACTTCTGTTTTGGCCAAGTCCTATACTTGCAGCAGATGGGTGTGGCGATGGGCAATAGGCTCAAGATTTGCACCACAATATGCAAATTTATTTATGGCAAAACTGGAAGAGGAGTTCCTATCACAATGTGCCACTAGACTATTGGCCCAATTTCGCTACATAGATGACATCCTAATCATCTGGTCTGCAAGCCAAGAAGACCTCATTGATTTCCACATGAACTTCAATGACTTCCATCCCACAATTCCTTTGAAACTCACCAGCCACCAACAGAAATCAATTTCCTTGACAATACCATATGTGTTAAGGGCAAGGGCTTACAAACATCTACCGGAAACCCACAGACCGACCTACATACCTTAACCATAATAGCTTCCACCCAAACCACATTAAGGATTTGTTCTAATACCATGGGCAGAAATGCACATGTGGACAATCTACAAAAGGTACTTCATTAAGCAGTGCTATATCCATCAGTAACAGATTCCCAGTTACAAAAAGCACTTCACATCCCAAGATAGTCTCTTGCAATATAAAGAATCCCAAAAGAAGAACCGCGTCCCGTTGGTTTGTCGCATACACGTCTGGAGGTTCTGAGGAAAATTGCACAGGGATCTGAAATATTCCCAGATCCTCCTCTGATGGCATACAGACAACCTCCTAATCTTGGGGAGGAGCTCCCTAAAATGGGACATGGCCATGGAATAAAGACACCAGGTATGCAACACAATTACACAATACAGGGTAGTTGAACCTCCAAATCCCCTAATGTATTATACCTGGTCATGTGTGTGCAGTGGCATTTACATCGACCAAAGGCTAAGAAAGCGACTAAATCTGCACAGGTTCACAATTAAAAATAAAAAACTGATGTGCCTGTTGCAGATCATTTCTGAAGACCAAGCCATGGCCAGGGGCGGGCTGGCCATAGGGCATACCGGGCAAAATCCCGGTAGGCCGGTGCCAGGAAGGGCCGCGACCCCATGGAAAAGATGCTGGAGGCTGGGGGAGGCCTGCCCAGCCTCGCGGTTCCTGCCGGCGCCGCCGCTCTCAAACACACAATAAAACACATACATGCTTCCCGGCCGTTGCGCGCTGGTCAGTGGGCATGCCCCATATGGCCGGCGTCCAATGAAAACAATGGACGCCGCCCATATGGGGCACGCCCACCGACCGGCGCGCAACAGCCGGGAAGTGCCGGTAAGCATGTATGTGTGTTATTATGTGTGTGTGTGTGTGTGTGAGAGCGGCGGTGGCGGCGTTGCCAGTTTGCATCTGCTGCCTCACCCTCTGCCAGTCCTGCTGCCATCGCCTTCCACTCCACGCCGCTGGGGGACAGGAAATGCACCGCATCAAATCACAAGTCACAGTAAAATGGAGGGTGAGGCTGGTTTCACACTAGCGCTATTGCAGGATGATCATGATCGCCCCAGAATGCTGCTCATTGGCTGTACTGAGGGATGCCCCACTGGCTGTACTGAGGGATGCCCCACTGGCTGTACAGAGGGATGCCCCTACTGGCTGTACTGAGGGATGCCCCTACTGGCTGTACAGAGGGATGCCCCCACTGGCTGTACTGAGGGATGCCCCACTGGCTGTACTGAGGGATGCCCCACTGGCTGTACAGAGGGATGCCCCTACTGGCTGTACTGAGGGATGCCCCTACTGGCTGTACTGAGGGATGCCCCTACTGGCTGTACTGAGGGATGCCCCACTGGCTGTACTGAGGGATGCCCTTCTGGCTATACTGAGGGATGCCCCTACTGGCTGTACTGAGGGATGCCCCACTGGCTGTACTGAGGGATGCCCCACTGGCTGTACAGAGGGATGCCCCTACTGGCTGTACTGAGGGATGCCCCTACTGGCTGTACTGAGGGATGCCCCTACTGGCTGTACTGAGGGATGCCCCACTGGCTGTACTGAGGGATGCCCCTACTGGCTGTACTGAGGGATGCCCCTACTGGCTGTACTGAGGGATGCCCCACTGGCTGTACTGAGGGATGCCCCTACTGGCTGTACTGAGGGATGCCCCTACTGGCTGTACTGAGGGATGCCCCACTGGCTGTACTGAGGGATGCCCCACTGGCTGTACTGAGGGATGCCCCACTGGCTATACTGAGGGATGCCCCCACTGGCTGTACTGAGGGATGCCCCTACTGGCTGTACTGAGGGATGCCCCACTGGCTGTACTGAGGGATGCCCCACTGGCTATACTGAGGGATGCCCCCACTGGCTGTACTGAGGGATGCCCCACTGGCTATACTGAGGGATGCCCCCACTGGCTGTACTGAGGGATGCCCCACTGGCTGTACTGAGGGATGCCCCCACTGCCTTTATTGTAATGGGGTGATTCTGCGCACTGAATGGGGGAATTTAAGCACACCATTTGGTTCAGAATATTTTCTTTCTTATTTTAGTCCTTTAAACCCTGGGTGCATCTTATGGAACAAAAATAAGGTGTGTATATAGTGACATTAAGAACAGTGCAGCAGGGCCGGTGTGCCCCAAAAAGTCCCGGGCCGTTTTTTTAGCCCCAGTCCGCCCCTTGCCATGGCCTATGTAACCTCGAACTCACAGTGCTCAAAGGGGGCTTCCATTCACAAAAGGAGAGATTGGGGTGGTAATGTAAAAGCATCCAAATATTCAGACGGATAATACATTTGTGTGTCATTATGACATGGATTGAATTGACTGGACTCTTTGCAAGGTCTGATAGTAACTGATATTAAACAGACTGTCTGGGCTGATGTGAAAGCAATGAAAATTCCACTCACTCTCCCCCCACCCCTCATTTTTATCAGCCCATCATTAATTGTCATAATCCCCCTTATTCCTATATCACAGATTACAATTTTACGATTTTGCTATTTTTCATGTGGGTCAGTAGAAAAACAATTGTGACTCCTTTGTAGTTTTCTGTATAAAGGTATGTCTAAGTTACAGATCTGCATTATGCCTGAAGAAGAAGCTTGAATTGCTGCGAAAGCTTGTATTTTCAATCTTATTGAGTTAGCATATAAATGGTATTACCTTAAACCGGACCTTCAGCATGATTTAATGAAAAGCCCAAACCCTTGAAAAACTATTCCCCAGCATCTAAAACTAATATATTTTACACTTTTAGTCATTTACTTATTATTCTTCCCCCCACCGGGCTGCTACTCTGTTCAGGACACTAGGATACGGGCGCCGCCATCTTGACTCAGAAGCATCACACACTGAGGAGAGGAGAGCGGGTTTAAAGTACAGAGGGTGGGTTTATAGCTGTGCTTTGCACAGACAGAGCAGAGCTGGGGTCAGGGAATGGATAGCATTCCCACAATGCAGAGTGACACAGTCAGACGACACTTCCTGTTTGCAGGCAGCCTGATGCTCCATGAGCCTCCATCTTGGATGTTTAAAGGCTCATAACATGCAGGAGATGCAGGTAGGATGATTTTTAATGTGAGCAATCTGTATGTACAGGGTGTGAGAAACATATAAGATAGACTCTTATTCAGGGTGAAGGTCCGCTTTAAAGGAGCACTATTGCGAAAAATGGCTTATTGATAAAAAATCCATATAAATATGCTGGAGATGAGGTCACTTATACAACCGGCATCAAGAAATATCCAGTTATTCCTAGTGCATCTAAGTGGAGCTTAATTCACCCACCCGTGGAGTGTCTGGAAAGGTGATGATGAAGGCCGAGGCAGAGGAGGATTGAAAGGCATTGCTTCATCTGCTATTTGGTACATTTAATCTTTAATCTCAAGCACACGGGGTGGATACAAGAGTTATAATCCCTCCTTGCTCTCATAGACTCTATATCTCATCATTACTTTATAAATGTGGTTGTAAATTATTGCGTTGCATATGTTGATCGAAATTTTGAAAGTTTAATTTTAATCGATTATTGCGCAGGATTGAGATATTTGATCGATAAGATCAAAACCTCAGATTCCTCCATTTGCACATAACAATTAATCTCTGCTCATGATTGATGGATTGATTATACTTCATTTTTTATTATTTTTATATTATTTTTGATGAGCAGCAGCTTTTTCCTTGCAATCCTGTCGTGCATATCCCTGCTGTTCAGTATCCTCCAGATGAACTCTTGCAGATTAACATTAACTAATTTGAGAAAAGGCTTTAGTTGTTTTTATAAATATTTACCGTAGAAGCTATATAAAAGCTACTGAAAAGAAGCTTTCTTATTTTCCACTAGATGGCAGTATAACCCATCAAATGCAGCATCATGTCTCTTTACTGCTGCCAGTGACTGGAGGCCAAATTTCAGTTTAAGCAACAGATGATCACATGATGAGCTGTTTAATGCAATGTTCCAAGCATAACAATAATTTTTGTTGTAAGACAATCAGTGTTATTTTAGTCGAGGTAAAAGCAAACTGCTTGTTCTTTGATGTTACTGCCTAGATGATCCTGCTTTGCTTCATCAAATGCTTAGTTGCTTAGTTAGTGAGAAAAGCAAAGCAGATTGTGCCGCTTATGGAAACAGATTATGCCTTTTAAATGTAACAACACACATTTTTCGCAAGGATACATCCCAATTGCAGAAACCCCCCGCACATTAACTGGAGAAATCTTACCTTTCCCCTCGTTCCCCTGGATCACGGCACATGACCACGGCCGCCAATCACAGAGCTGGATTTCTCCAGGGAAACAAGAAGAAAGTTGGTAAGATTTCTCCTGTTTGCGGACGTTATTGCACGGTTTTAAGTAAAAGGAGTAGATATGGATGCTTGTTACAGCATCAACCCCGCTAACAGCTTCAAAAAAGGATTCAATGCTTTTTTAGAAGAAAATAACATTAACAGTTACTATTAGCGGTTATCAGTAAAAAAAATAAAAAACCAAAAATAAAATAAATAGCTTCCCCTATAAAATAAAATAAAAAATAACTTCCCCTACCCCAACACCCTTGGTTGAACTTAGACATTTTGGACAACCGTATTAACTATGTAACTATGATGCACAGGCTCGGACTGGCCCACAGAGTTACCAGGGAATCCCTCTTTGAAGGCTTTCATCCCAATACAATACAGGGACAATACCCTTTGGCATAATGTTTCTGTGCATGGGCCCTGATTATAAGCCAGCAATATTTACATGTACGTGTGGGGTGTGTTCCCTATAGTGAGTTTTACTGTTGGGCCCCAGACACCCTAGTCTGACACTGGCAATGCCAGTATAGAGCAGAAACCTTCAATGATATTGTATTCAGTTTCCCATCTACTGAATGCCTAGTCACACATAACTGTTGCTTTAGGTCCCTACATGGCCATATATGAGCTCTTTTATTTTCCAGGATATTTCTGCAGAATATACTGTAACATAGTAAAATGTGTGGTTATAGGGGGAGGCCGATTCAGTAATAGCGCCAGGTAGCGACAGATGAGCGCCAGTAGCGTGATTTTAACAGCGCCCGCTAGTATTCGCTGTGCTTGGCCGTTGTTCGCTTGTTGACAGCGACTCAGTTGGTGTGCGGTAATGTTGAATACGGGGTTAGGAGTCGCTATTTCACAGGTTCCGCGCTGTATGGGTGCGCCTGACAGCGAATGGCCAGAGCGAACGGCTCCCAGCATATTCATTAACAAATCACGCTCAAAAAATTCTCGCGCAGTGAAATGCTTGTTTAAACCCCAGAGCGCTGGCGGCGATGGCTTAAAAGTAGTTTTTAACCCCCAAACATCCATATTTTTTTGATTAAAAAATTAAACAAGTTTTTCTAAACATTTTGTAATATGAATACATTAATATCAGACCTGTAATATCAATTCTGCACAAATGTTTTTTAATTTTTTTTTTACCTTAAAAAAAAAATATAACATTGCCGTAGTGGTCACCGAATTTTTGACAGTTAAAAAAAAAAAAACAATCATATCAATTAATTATGAATATTTAAAGATTGCTCCATTGAAATGCATTGGAGAGGGGATTAGCAGCGGCGCTGTTCGTTGCAGTCCGCTACATGATGAATCCCGCGCTAGGTGACGCTCTCGCCGGCGCTAGCCTCATTTAGCGTGATAAATGCATGATTATGTTCGCAGCCTGGCGTTCTGGAGTCGATAGCCGCCGATAGCTGGCGCTACCTGGCGCTAGTGAGACACTACCTGGCGCTATCCCTTGATAAATAAGGCCGTAAGTAGTAATTGTTCTTAAAGGTACATGAATGCCATTTACGCGACTTAGACCTTTGTTTCTCATACTATAGAATCAATGGCAAATAATGCTTCTGTTATATCTTCTACTGATCTATTTCAGTGCTCACCGTGGGACAATTACCCAAAACTAACTTGGCATCAGACATTTATTGAAATCCTTACAGAGATCAATAAAGGTACAATTAGTAAATAATAACAATGCATTGAACTATATAGTCACTCGATAGTAGAATATTACAACATTACTCTAAAGTGAATAATATATTAAAAACTCTTTTCTAAAGGGCCAATAAACCGATATCTTTATCTCCACATGGTGATTGAACCACGTTTCTCAGGGGAATAATAAGAATGATGATTGATATATGAACAGAAAATACACTATATACTTATGGATTTCCTTCGAGGTATATACATTTTATTGGATTTATGGAATAAATAAGTGCATACGATGGACGATAGTTAACTAATATATACTTTATTGCTCCCTTTTTTAATATAAGGGCATTGATAAAGCCACATAAACAGGCGAAACATGTCTGCCCAAATTCATATGGAAAAAACAGAGACTACAAGGAAGCAGTAATGATACTTATACAAATAATATCTGCTATATGCAATATGATATGAATTGATGTAAAACAATTCACTGAATTGTGTCATATGAAATGAAATGAGAATGTTAATGTGTGTGTTTTTTTAACTTAGATGTATATAAATAAAATGATTTGGTATATATAGAATGTGGTCTTGGTCAAAAGCACATTAATCAACCGGGAGTAGCCTAGACCCGGAACCAGTCAAGTAGTAATTGTGTCCAATGCTGTTTAACTGCTTAAAGTGGACCAAAACCCATGGAGAAGATTCCCTTCCCGGGGCATCCAAAACCGGGATGCCCCGCTGTGTGAAACCCCCATTTCTGGTCCAACAGAGCATGCCCACATCCCCGCTATCCCTCTAGCAAGGTGCGCTCCCTGAAGCAGGGGATGCGGCCGCCAGCACGCTCGCACGCTGATTGGAAGAGTGGCTGCGCATGCGCTGTAAGACAGGGAAGAGGTGAGTTTCTTCGGGTAGCCTGGGGATTTCACACAGCAGGCATCCCCGATCAGGGTGCCCCGGGGGCAAGGACCAAAACCCAGGATAGTCAAAATCATGGATTTTGGTACACTTTAAGCGCACCCCATCTCCAGCACATTCACAGAAAATGTGTGTTAACTAATTCCCCCGTGCTGGAGATGGGGTGAACTTATGTTAGATGGTGTTGGGCATGCAGTGCATGCTTCTATTACTCTCCTAGCCCCCTTACTCCTGCACTGCAGCTTGTTTCCTGTCCTCCCCCTGCAGCCGAAGTGAAGCCTGCTGAGGTGTCAGCCCCGCATGCCCGCTACTGGTCCCTCGCCACTGGCTGTGATGTTGTTGCTCACAGCCCATAAAGATATCCCTTACCACGTATGCTGGGCCATCCCTCACATGCTTACACACATGCCCCAGGGTGAGTATTAAAAGGACATTATATGTTGGCCTGCTTTAAGAAAAACCTGGATTCCTCTGGTCCATAAAGGATGTTGGTGATTTAGCTAACGCACAAATGATCTATATATTCCACTTCCGCCGTTCAGCCAATGTAGTAGTTGTGAGTTGTAAATTGACCAGACGTTCTTGATTTGGTGTGACAGTCTTCCTAATAATGTCAGCAAAGTGGGACATTTAAACCAGGCCAACAGTCTTGCACAGTTGAAAAAAACTCCCTAAAACTAATTTCTCCCATCTGAATGCATGATTCGGAATCATTGTCAGCAGTTACATTTGTTCAAAACCGAAACACTGCCTCAACTATTTTCTCCTGGTCGCAGCCAACTTGGAGCACCTGGGAGGCTTCCTTTCCCAGCATCCCAGCTGTGCTGCTGCCTGGATTTAAGCAATATAATCCACAATGCAAAGCGGCAGGAAACAACGCAGCATTTCCTTTTTGTAGGCTACTGGCAATTGAGGGGGTAAAAATGACCACGGCAGGAATAACAAAAAGGTAAATTTATTGTTATGCACAGCAGTCTGAATTGCCCTGGGAGGGATGCATATGAGGGTTGTTCCCCAGCGCCTAGTTTATCCAGACCTTTGGCATCAGTTAATGAAAATCCCAAGCCCTTAACAAATTGTTTAGTTGCTTACTTATTATTCTTTCCGCAACTCACCAGTAACTCTGTTCAGGACACCAGGTTATGGCCGCTACCAACTTGCTACTCCTTGTACCTTCCAGGCATCACATGCTGAGTAAAGGAGAGTAAAGGGAGGGGACAAGTGCAGGGAAGATAGTTAGAGCTGTGCTCTGCACAGACAGAGCCTGTGGAGGACAGGGGCCAAAGATCTGCCCTGGATTTTACCAGCCCCTGGCTGGCCCGTAACATCCCTTCTGAGGCCCCCCAACCATGATGCCGGGGCTATAGCATTGGGGGCTGGGGTTCCTTGGCTTGTTGGTACAGTGGGGCTGGGTACAGGGGGCTGAGAGGGAGACTAACCGAGCAAGGATTGAATGTGGGTGTTAAAAGCAGCAGCCCAACTGACCCCAAATCAGTGCGGCCCACTTGGGCATTGTCCCGGGTCTCCCTATGGCCAGTGCGCTCCTGGACAGAGCAGAGCTGGGGTCAGAAAAAAGCCAGCAATCGCAGAATGCAAGCGGCATATTGAGAAGACACTTCCTTTCTGCAGACTGCCAGAAACATGGACCGCCATCTTGGATGTTTAAAGACTCAGAAAATGCACTAGGTGCAATGTGAAATGTCTGGTCAGTTTAGGTGTGGGGAATGAGCTCCTATTTTTGTTAGGGATATGAGAGCGGTTAGGACACCTGTTTTAGGCCTGTGGAAATCAACTTAAACGCTGCTTATTATTTTGGATTATGGGGGTTTAGATTAACTGAGGGACAGCATGGGGGCACAGATGGAAGTTGGTAGCCAGTTACAGATATATATATGGAGGGTATTTGTTGATCAGATGGAGCGCTATGTGATGGAAATACTATGGGCCTTATTTATCAAGGGCTAGCGCCAGGTAGTGTCTGACGAGCGCCAGGTACCGCCAGCTAACGGCGGCTACCGACTCAAGTACGCCCGGCGGTCACAATGAAGCATTTATCACGCTAAATGAGGCTGGCGCCGGCGAGAGCGTCAGCTGGCGTGGGATTCATCATGTAGCCGACTGCAACGAACAGCGCCACTACTAATCCCATCACAGCGCCAGGTATGACCTGTCGCTCCCTGGCGCTCTCCAATGCATTTCAATGGAGCAATCTTTAAATATTCATAATTAATTGATTTTATGTATTTTTTTTTATTTTTAACTGTCAAAAATTCTGTGACCACTACGGCAATGTTAGATATTTTTTTTAAGGTAAAAAAAAAAAAAAAAAAAATATGTGCAGAATTGATATTACAGGTCTGATATTAATGTATTCATATTACAAAATGTTTAGAAAAACTTGTTTAATTTTTTATTCAAAAAATATGGTTGTTTGGGGGTTAAAAACTACTTTTAAGCCATCGCCGCCAGCGCACTGGGGTTTAAACAAGGAATTCACAGCGCGAGAATTTTATGAGCGTGATTTGTTAATGAATATGCTGGGAGCCGTTCGCTCTGGCCATTCGCTGTCAGGCGCTCCCATACAGCGCGGAACCTGTCAAACAGCGACTCCTAACCCCGTATTCAACATTACCGCACACCGACTGAGTCGCTGTCAACAAGCGAACAACGGCCAAGCACAGCGAATACTAGCGGGCGCTGTGAAAATCACGCTACTGGCGCTCATCTGTCGCTACCTGGCGCTATTAATGAATCGGCCTCCCCGTTTTCATAATCAAGTCAGTATGTAATGATGCATGTGCATCAGTAATCCACCGTTAGTAAGATGTTTCTTTTCTTTTGTTTCTTAGAGGCTGATTCATTAATAGCGACAGATAGCGACAGATAGCGACTGTTGAGCGACTGTAGCGGTATTTTGACAGCGACCTCTATTAGTCGCTGTGCTTGGCCATTGTTCGGTGGATGATAGCGACTCAGTCGGTGTGCCGTAATTTTGAATGCATGTTTAAATCCCAGAGCGCAGTAGGCGATGTATTAAAAGTAGTTTTTTAACCCCCTAACCACCCCAAAAAAAATGGAATGATCTTGAAATAATATTCAAACCTGAATAGTTTAAAATCAGACCTGTAATATCAATTCTGCAAAAAAAAAATTTTTTTTTAAAATCCCCAAAAAGTGTTCACAGATTTTTTTGGGAAATTAAAAAAAAAAAAAATATTAAAAATTATTAATAATTATTAATTAAAATACATTCTGCCATTGAAATGCATTGGAGAGCGCCAGGTAGCGAGAGGTCATACCTGTTGCTGTTCAAGGATGTTCGCTGGCGCTGTGGGATGAGGCTGGGATAATGATGAATGAGTTGCTAGGTGGCACTATCTCAGTCGCTAAGCAGTATCGGCTTGATAAATGTGTGATGGTTGTGTTGGATGGATGTGTTAATAGATGAAATCAGTGGAATGGCAGAGAAGGGGGACGTTGTAATTACAGGTGACTTCAACATGCCTGATGTGGACTGGAATATCCCAAGTGCATCGACATGCAAGAGCAGGACTATATTAGAGGCACTTA
Organism: Gastrophryne carolinensis; assembly: GCA_027917425.1. Taxonomy (NCBI): domain Eukaryota; kingdom Metazoa; phylum Chordata; class Amphibia; order Anura; family Microhylidae; genus Gastrophryne; species Gastrophryne carolinensis. The sequence continues at coordinate 225,099,805 of CM051234.1, forward strand.
ATGGAGTGTCTCTAAAACAACTTGTGACATTGCCAACTAGAGGAGATAACATTCTGGACTTAGTTCTGACCAATGGGGATCTGGTGAGGTCAGGGTTGAAGAAAATCTGGGTTCCAGTGACCATCAATGCTTATGGTTCAGAATAAAAACAGACATTGTGCAATCACACACCAGAACCAAAGTGCTAGACTTTAGGAAGACAAACTTCAAGGAGATGGCGGAGTATGTAGAAAGAAAATTAGGTGAGTGGAACAGAGTAGCAGAAGTGAGTGCCCAGTGGTCACTATTAAAAATGGCCATCTTAAAGGCAACTAAGCAATATGTGAAACAAACTAGCAAGAATAAAAGGAAGAAGAAACCATTATGGTTTACTAGGGAAGTCAGCACTATCATAAAAGATAAGAAGTCTGCCTATAAGAAGTATAAAGTAAGTGGAAGTGTAGCTGACAGAGAGGCATATAAAACAGAGGGAAGCAAAACTAATTATAAGGACTGCTAAAGGGTAAAAGGAGGAAGAAATGGCCAAATCTATGAAGAGGGGAGATAAAACCTTTTTCCGATATATTGGTGACAGAAAGAAGGAAAACAATGCAGTCTCAAAAATTAGAAATAGGGAAAATAAATATATTGACGGAGATAAGGCTGTGGCTGACCATCTGAATAGCTACTTTTGTTCGGTATTTTCAGATAGTAGCAGACATGGCCATAGCACAGCATCCAACTGGGAGAGTACAGCTCCGGAGTTTCTGGAGGCTGATGTCTTAGCCGAGCTGGCACATCTAAAGGTAAGTAAGGCAATGGGTCCAGATGGAATCCACCCCAGAGTTCTAAGGGAACTTAGGTTTGTGATTGCAGCCCCTCTAACTGATTTACTTAACCATTCCCTTTCAACTGGTGAGGTTCCAGATTATTGGAGAATGGCCAATGTCGTACCAATCCATAAAAAGGGGAGTAGAGAAGAAGCCAGTAATTACAGGCCAGTTAGTTTAACATCTATAGTGGTCAAATTAATGGAAACACTCTTAAAAAAACAGATAATTTCCCATCTAAAAATTAATGACCTATTGGACCCAAAACAGCACGGCTTTACTGAGGGCAGATCATGTCAGACCAATCTTATTGATTTCTTTGACAATGTCACTAAAGTGTTAGATGAAGGTGGTGCTGTGGATATCGCCTATCTGGATTTTAGCAAAGCCTTTGACACTGTACCACATAAGGAGCTCATAGATAAGTTATTGAAGGTAGGACTCAGTCCCTGGATAGTTCAGTGGATTTCCAGTTGGCTGAGGGATCGGTATCAGAGCGTTGTTGTAAATGGCGTGCAATCTGAACAAAGGCGAGTTACAAGTGGTGTGCCGCAGGGCTCTGTCCTGGGCCCCATTCTTTTTAATATATTTGTAAGTGACATAGGAGAAGGCTTGGTAGGAAAAGTTTGTCTGTTTGCTGATGATACAAAGGTTAGTAATAGGGTGGATATTCCTGGAGGTGTCTGCAACATGGAAAATGATTTAGCTTTACTGGATAGATGGTCAAAACTGTGGAAACTAGAGTTTAATGTCTCTAAATGTAAAATCATGCACTTGGGTAGAAGGAATCCCTGCTCTGAGTACCGTATGGGCAGTACTGTGTTAGCCAGGACCTCGGAGGAGAGAGATTTAGGGGTACTGATTACTGATAGCTGCAAGATGAGTGGACAGTGTAGCCAGGCAGTGGGAAAAGCAAGCAGGATGCTCGGCTGCATAGCTCGAGGCATCACCAGTAGGAAGAGGGAGGTTGTGATGCCGCTGTATAGAGCCCTGGTAAGGCCACAGCTAGAATACTGTGTGCAGTTCTGGAGACCTTACCTGCAAAAAGACATTATTCAAATAGAACGTGTCCAAAGGCGGGCAACGAAAATGGTGGAAGGACTTAAACTTAAAACTTATCAGGAGAGACATAAAGAACTTAATTTGTACAGTCTGGAGGAAAGAAGGGAGAGGGGGGACATGATTGAGACCTTTAAATATGTGAAAGGATTGAATAAGGTTCAGGAGGGAAGTGTTTTTAAGAAGAAACTTAACGATAGAACCAGGGGGCACAACCTGAAGCTAGTCGGGGGGAAGATCAGGAGCAATGTTAGAAAATATTATTTTACAGAAAGAGTAGTAGGTACTTGGAACAAACTTCCAGCAGAGGTAGTTGAAACATCAACAGTCACTGAATTTAAACATGCCTGGAATAAGCACACATCTATCCTAAGATAAAGAGTACATACAGTATACACATAAGGGCAGACTAGATGGACCGTATGGTCTCCTTCTGCCGTCAACCTTCTATGTTTCTATGTTTCTATGTCTAAGAAATATTCCCCTGTGCGGGCCCATATATTATTACTTTTTTTAGGGATTCTTTATATTTGTAATAGTTAAAATAGATGTTCACCTAAAGAAAAGAAAATAATTTCCTTTCACTTGGTGTGCCATCCCAAATAGATACCACAATAAGAAAACCTAAAATATGCCCATGAGAATACACCCCAATGCTCCATCATGGAAACAGCCATATTGATATTGACGCCGTATTGATCCCTTGATGCTGTTACTTTCTTTATCAGACAGAGCAGCCCATGTACACAGACAATGAGCAGCATGGTGATAATTACTCATGGATACATCTAATTATATCACTCCACCTAGATATTAGCTAAACAAGAACTCTTTGTCCTCAGCATTAAATAAGCTTCCACGATGCTATATATATACTGTCCAAATGGCTCACTTATTCGGTTATTTTTTTTTATATCTCTGTAACTGTAAAATGCTTATGCAATGTGTTAGATATTTAGTTGAGGTATAATATGGTATATAAGACCAATTTATAATGGCGCTTAAATCGGTCTGTTAGAAAGTGTACCTTGTGGCCCTGAGGAACACCAACATCACTATGACACCAAGATCATGCTGTGCGGTCACTTTCACTACTACCAGTGAACAAAGCCCTGCCAGACCTGTGAAAATGCCACCAGCTGTGTTTGATATAATCCCAGTCCAATAACGGAATTATATCAGGCCAGAAGCCAGCCCCGGTAGAGTGTACTTAATCCAAGCACAGACTAGTGGGTTTGGGATCAAGATAAGAGAGCAGCCCACATTTTGTTATATTTGTATATATTTAATCTCTTTGGGAGCACCCTATACAATATAAATATTTATATATACACACACACACACTAAATAGATACATAAAATGTACATATACAGGTAAGAAAATGAATACAATTACAAGTTACAATCAGAATGAGCAGATACAATGTCAGTTACTTTAAGCTGTTGTTTCTTTTTGAACTGATGGAAACAGCTACAGCAGGCATGTAAAGCCTGCTGGAACCTGGGCCCCCTCTACACATCACACATAACCCCCAGAGAAAAGGCAACTTGCTTTGTGTCAGCTAGGTATTTACACCCCCGTTTAGAGTCTCCCCCTTTAGATGGCCCTTGATCTCTTCCCTCTTGGTATGGCTGGTGAAAAGCCTTGAAACATAATATGGATCATAACTTTCTGTCGAAAAGCTGGTTCTGCTGTACACACTTGAGACCAAACACCGCTGTTCTAAATGGCTACCGGATGGAGTTCCCAGGATCTCAGCTTGTGAGTGTTCAGGGATGACATTTGCTATAATCTACAAAAATGGGATCAGTTTATGTGTAATATGGGTGTGATTTTCATAATTCTACATAACCTTGAGGTGCCCAAATGTTTGGCTGTCCTGTTTTGAAGAGCAGGTTCACAGCAGTGCGTCTGGCCATAGACTTTCTGTTTGCATTCCTGCATGGGTACAAATCTTATCAGTGGAGAAACATCTGAGGCCAAGGCCCCCCTGTGGGGGTCACGGGCAGTTCAGAGCTATGCATTATAATTAAGGTCTGTTTATCCCTGTCTGGACCAGAAATGGAATATTATATTTTATGTATTTTTTTTCCAGCAAAAGGATGCTGGACTGCACTTGGGCAAGCATGGGGGCATCCAGATTGCTGGAGCATAACCCCCTGCAAACCGGGGTTTCACTCCCTTGAAACATGGTCACAAAATGCAGCCCCACCATTTCCCACCAGCGGATGCATGGTTAGTGTATCAGATAGGGTGGAAAAGTGGAAGCCAGTTCAGAACAAGTGACTGCCAGCACCGAATCTCATGGTCCCATTTTACCAGGGAATGATGATTCAGGTAAGTAACTCGAGGTTGCAGGGGGTTATGCTCAGGGAGGCTCTGGCAATCTGGGCAACCCCTCCCTAAGCTTGTCCCAGAGTGTCCCAGGACCTATTTGCTGGAAAATGGGTATTGGACTGCTTCAAGTGGTGCACTTTGCTACCCTCCATGGGAATTTCTTTGCAGATGTTGATTGGGTACAGCATATACATAACAATATTATATAGCTAAGTTGCAGAGACATCAACCTGACCTATTCATGCAGGGTGGTTCTTCTCTAGTCCTGCATTTAGCACTGACCACTTTCCTAAACACACCTGAGCACAGCCAATTAGCTGGGTTATATAGGGGTTCTAATGATTTACGTCCAGATGTATTCAGAAAAATGGTGAGTGTTTCCTGTGTGTGCCCTGGAACCCAGATGCTTGACTGCCTGGACCTGTGTACTGGGGTGCAGAAAAATCTGGTTCTTGTCAGCTTTGGGCCTGCGTCTTGTGAAGGGTGGCCTTTTTTTTAGAGAACCACTGGTAAAACACAGCATCTAAATGCTGATGTGCATATAGGGTACATTGGTAAACCACTGTCCTTCCAGCCCTCCATTTGCCTTACTAAACTCATCTAGGGTCTCTGTGTTTTGGGACAAGAATCTATAGCACACACACCCAGCCTGTGACACTTCTTCAATAAGAAGGGCTGGTTGGCACAACAGAACCAACCCTAAATGTGAAGACTCATCCAAATAAGTGCTGGTGGCATTAGGACAGGGAGTTGTAATGCAGATCAAAAGGGTTGCCACCAGTGCAGTACAGACAGACTATACTCCTATATGGGGCCTGACCATGGGGTGGCCCTGTTTCCAACCCTGATGGCAACCCTCTGACTTTAAAGTACCACTATTACTGTGGCCTGCCACTGATCAGCCTCTTGTTTCTTGGAGCAGACATTGTGTTCTGGAACATTGTAAAACTTTTTAATACCATTAAAATATAGGTCTGTTAAAAGCAGGAAATCTTATTGGCATCAGTGCAGTGGCATGCATTCACTGTCCTGGTTGTGCCTGTAGCAGGTCTTCATTGTCACATCAAGTTGATTTAAAGCAGACCTTCACTCTGAATAAGAGTCTATCTTATATGTTTCCCACACCCTGTACATACAGATTGTCCACATTAAAAATCATCCTACCTGCATCTACTGCATGTTATGAGCCTTTAAACATCCAAGATGGCGGCTCATGGAACATCAGGCAGCCTGCAAACAGGAAGTGCCTTCTGACTGTGCTGCTCTGCATTCTGGGATTGCTGACCTTTTCCTGACCCCAGCTCTGCTCTGTCTGAGCAAAGCACAGCTATAACCCGCCCCCTGTACCTTATCCCACTCTCCTCTCCACAGTAAGTGTGATGCTTCTGAGTCAAAATGGCGGCACCCATATCCTAAATTCCTGAACAGAGTTGCAGCCCAGTGGGGGAAAGAATAATAAGTTAGTGACTAAAAACATAAAATATATTAATTTTAGATGCTGGGGAACCGCTTTTTAAGAGTTTGGGCTTTTCATTAAATCACGCTGAAGGTCCGGTTTAAAGAGTAGGTAAAGTCAAATCATTTTACTGGCTCTGAAAACCCCTTATTTTGCCTGATATTTAATCTGCTTTTTATTTTAAAGTCTTTAAAGGAATTAACTAAGCCCCTCTGCTGGCAGTTCAGTTAATTGAACTCTGCGCGTGTCTTTGTCATCTGGCCAACCTCTGTGTGTGTTAATAATTAACCTAGTGCTTCTGCATGTCTCTCTCAATCTCAGTGTTATACTGGTATCTGCAGCCACAAATTTCAGTCTCAGAAAGCAACCCTCAAGTTACTTAAGGTCTGGAACAGCAAAGCTGCTCAGATGACTGACAAAATATCTTCAAGAAAAATACAGCTGCTTTGATTTATTACAGATAAATGTAGGGTCTGCTTCTATGCTCTAGTAACTAGAGTGATGGGATTAAAAAAACTCATTCTGAATACAGAAGCGTGCCACCCAACTAAAACTTAAATTGGCTTTATTTGTGTCAAGTTAAAACATATAACCCAAGCAGTGTTGCTTCATGATTTATTGCAGTAAATCAAGAGTCACCATTGTATATTGGAATCAAGTCCAAAAGCACATCATAAAAAGAACTATATTTCATTGTACAGAGGCAACACACTAAAGGGTTTATCTAAGAAACGCTAACGTCACATAGCGGCACAGTGTTTAGCGCTCTCCTAGAGCCGTATGGTGTTCCATGGATCAAGAGCTCCGGTGAGCGTTTTATTTTTTTTGTGCTCAATCAAGTGACATGGGATCCCTGGCCTGTTCTTAATGTTTTCCCTTCATAATTGTACCTAGGTCACCCACTGCTGACTTGCATTTTCATGCCTGCCGATCATGTGTCATGTCATTTGTATGTCCCCAATGTGATTCCATGTGTTTTCCCTTGATCACTGTCCTGCCATCCCCAGTTTTGTATTGCACATAACGCTGTATCGTGGTTTCACAGTGCCCGCACTGGAGCTGTTCATTTACATGTTAAATACAAATGATTTCTGGCGATCCACACGGCACTACCTGTCACTAGCTCCAATGGTAAAAGACACAGCGCCACGGGTAGCCTACATCACTGAACCCTAACAGCGCTGTCTGCTTGTGGCTGGTGTTGTGGCTGAGGTGCTAATAGCACCTCTCCGTAGACGATCAAGTGGCACTACGAGGAGCTGGTGATAAACTGGCCTCCACATGATAAAACTTTCATAGAGAGTATCAAACAATGGTGCTGCTGTCATGCTGTACAATGTAACAAGCAGAACAGAACTATACTATAAAAAGCCAGCCATCTCCCTGCTTTGTTACATCGTATATAGTCAGGCGCCGTGCTGTTATGTTGTAATCAGCTTTACAGCTGATACACAGCTGACTGTGATGTATGAGTGATCTCTCCATGAAGCTGCTGCAAAACTTTTATCTATGTATAAATTATGCAGTGTTTGCTGGTCTTGTAGGTCCTATTCTTTGTGCCAAAGACCTTTTATGAAGTCAGAGTCCTGCAAGATCCCCAAAATGTGTCACATATAGCAAACTATAAAAACCACCTCCACCCAGATATGAGGGGTAGGAGATAACAAGAATGTTGATGTAGAAGTGTCAAGGAGCTTAAAATTGGGAGTAAAGTCAAAAACTAAGTTTGGAAAGGTGAATGGTAGGATTGCTTAATGATATATGCTATATGGTTGGAAAGGGGAATGATATGATTGATTAATGCTATATGCTATATGGTTGGAAAGGTGAATGGTATGATTGATTAATGCTATATGCCATATGGCTGGAAAGGTGAATGGTATGATTAATTAATGCTATATGCTATATGGTTGGAAAGGTGAATGGTATAATTGCTTATTGCTATATGCCATATGGTTGGAAAGGTGAATGGTATGATTGCTTAATGCTATATGCTATATGGTTGGAAAGGTGAATGGTATGATTGCTTATTGCTATATGCCATATGGTTGGAAAGGGGAATGGTATGATTGCTTAATGCTATATGGTTGGAAATGTGAATGGTATGATTGATTAATGCTATATGCCATATGGTTGGAAAGGTGAATGGTATGATTGCTTATTGCTATATGCCATATGGTTGGAAAGGTGAATGGTATGATTGATTAATGCTATATGCTATATGGTTGGAAAGGTGAATGGTATGATTGCTTAATGCTATATGCCATATGGTTGGAAAGGTGAATGGTATGATTGCTTAATGCTATATGCTATATGGTTGGAAAGGTGAATGGTATGATTGCTTAATGCTATATGCTATATGGTTGGAAAGGTGAATGGTATGATTGATTAATGCTATATGCCATATGGTTGGAAAGGTGAATGGTATGATTGATTAATGCTATATGCCATATGAGGGAGGGAGGCGGCGGCGGCGGTGGCCGGCCGCCGCAGAAGATAAGGTAAGGAGTTTGGGGTGTTTGGGGGGGTTTCACCCCGCGGGACATCCCGATCTCGGATGTCCCGCGGGGAGGGAGGTGATCGGCCCGGGAATCTTATAGATTCCCGGGCTGATCACCCGTGCGTGTTGGTCCACTTTAACTTTCCCGGGTTTTGTTTCGGGCACCCACAGAGTCCTGAATTGGGGTACCCTGCTGTGTGACACCCCCTAGTTCACCCATAAAAATTCACCTTTCCACACTCCAACTGTGCATGCATTGGATTAGAGACCATGAGAAAATCTTTTAGATACCAGGCAGACCGCTGGTGGGTTTTGTTCTGCTTTAACAATGCGATGTGTTACAGCACATTTGCCCATACTTTCTTAGTAGGATTGCTATCTATGTGGCTTTAGCATGGCAGATTAAAAAATCTGGGTGAGCTGCCTTTTCTTGAAATGTTCATGTCTAGGGACATTATATTTTTAAAGAAAGAACTTTTGGGCCTTTGGACATTGGAGGTTGCCATGAATCCAAGGGACCCAGAACAAAGAAGCCCCAGGGAGGTGAGTAAAAAGTGACCAATATCGAAACCGGAGGGGTGGGGGCAGCAGGCCGGTGAGGGGTTTGGGAGAGGTTTTTAACCTCCCCCGATGTTCCCCTTGAATGTTTTAGAACTAGGTTAGAGGTGCTGATGCCAGCCTTGTTCTGCGTGGCCTCAGTGTCACTCTATGTATATTCACTGAGAGTTTATTCAATATTACCGGTGGTAAGGCAAACATCACATTTTCTGCCTACTGGGGATCGCAGGAGGAAGGCGGTATAAACTTTTATCCACAGAAAGGGGTTAGAGCAGAGCAAGTTGTATTCCCAGCACAGCACATTTATATTCTAAATGACTGTCCTCACCAAACCTCTATGTGCCTCCTTAGAGCATTGTTACCATGGAAACTGAACTAACTATCATTGTAGTTTAACAATAACATTCACATAGTAGCATAAGGCTGCAGCAATTCTTCAACTTTCCAGAAAATAATAATCAGTGTCAGCTACTTTGTGAAATGAATGAAAAAAACAAGCAATCATTTTGTTATAGCTAATAGTATATCAGCCTGATTTGCTGCTGGCCTCTTTTTCCCTTACTACAATTTTGATGAATTCATCAGAACTAGTTATGTATGCACATTTACTTTATAGATAAACAAAGTTATGCTACGCAGCTTATGAGTCAAATCCAGATACACATTAGTGGTGTAACAGGAACTGGCTTTACTGGAACATGCATACAGCATGATAATGTCGTCTTAACATGGTGGGTAACACAGACAGAAAAGAAAAAAGTCATGGAGAAAAGCTGAATATACAAGAAACACAACATATCAGAAAAATGCATACAGAGACTACAGTTAATCACTGGTAACAGTGACATCTAGTGTTCAAACTTTAAACTGTATCAAATCTATCAAAAGTCACTCTAGCAATACACTAAGCTACAGGCTGTTTCTCCAACACCTCTTCTCAACACTGAGGCTTAGGGGGTTATTTAAGAAAGGATAGCGTCAGGTAGCGCCTGGTTAATGAGAGGTAGCGACAGATAGCGACTGGTCAACGCCGGACACAGCACACAATTCCACATTTATCAAGCAGAATCTGTTTAGCGACTGGGATAGCGGCATGTAGCGTCTGATTCATCATTTTCAAAGCCTCTGCGAACAGCGCCAGTGTTCAGCCTTGCACAGTGCCAGGCATGATCTCTCGCTACCTGTCGCTCCCCCATACATTTCAATGGACGAACCTTTTCTTCTCTTTAAACAGGTTTTTTTCTCCCCAAAAATCACAAATAATTCTGTGACCTCTTCTGGCACTGAAAAAGCTGTTTTTCACATTTTTTACATTTTTTACATATTTCGTCAGAAATGACATTACAGGTCTGGCATTAAAGTGTTCATGTTACAATGTTGCTACAATGTAATTCCATATGTTTTCGCTTTGTTACTAGTTGATAGATGCTTGAAAACAGACTTTAAACACACCGCCTCCTGCGCTCTGGGCTTCAAACAAGTATTTTTCAGCGCCAGAGATTTGGGAGGCTGTTTTTTTCCTGAATATGGTGTGAGTCGGTCGCTATGAGCAGTCGCTAACATGCGCTCCCATACAGCGCTGTACTGGTCAAATAGCGACTTCTCACAATGTATTCAAAATTACTGAACAGCGACTGAGTCGCTATAAAGTATCGACCCACGGCTGAGCACAGTGACTACTAGCGGGCGTTCTGAAAATGCCTGCTACAGACGCTCATCTGTCACTATCTGCCGCTAATGATGAATCAGCCTCTTAGTCTGTCAAACCCATCTTCTTTGTAAGCCTTGAGTGTCTTTTAGCAGTCAGGGGCTTAGAAAGGATATCTGCTGTCATATCCTTAGTAGGGCAATAAAATAACTCAAGAAGTCCCTGTTCCTGAAGATCCCTCAGAAAGTGGAACTTCACACCAATGTGCTTGGTTCTTGAGTTAACCCTTTCCCTCTGCACAAGTGCAAGGTATCCTTGATTGTCCTCAAAGATTCTTGTTGGTTCTAACTGCGGTTGACTCAAATCTGTTAACAGTTGTCTCAGCCATATAACTTCTTGGCTTCCCTGCGCTGCTGCAACGTGCTCTGCGTCAGTAGATGAAAGTGTAGCAGAGAGCTGCTTTATACTAGTTTAACTGATAGCACCTCCTGACAGAAGAAACAAGTAACCACTTGTGGATTTTCTGATACTGGTGTCTGACCCAGTCAGCATCCACATATCCTGTCAGGATGCTTTCATCACTTGCTGGTAACTTTTGCTTGTAGTTGGCATCTGACTTGGCATTGAAACCTTTCTGCATAGGGTTTCAATAGCTGCTACAATGCCAGGCCTTGTAGCAGTGGTAATGTACAGCAATTTCCCTATTGATTCGCTGTACTGAGAGTCAGTTGGCAGTGCAGTATCTTGGCTGTTTATCTCTTTCAGGTAGTTGGTTTGTTGTTTGAAATGTTTGAATTATTTATAGTATTTTGTGCTTTTGGTTCAGCAGAAAGCTGCCATCTTCCTCTCTCTTAATCTGAATGCCGAGGTAATTATTTATGTTTCCAAAGTGCTGTTGCAGGGTTTGCAGTATTTCTGCTGTATCCCCTTCTTGCTCAAAACAAATCAGGATATCGTCCAAATAAATAAGCACCTAGATCCATCTGCCAATTTCTTTGTGTATAAGCAGGGGTCTGCTTTTCTCTAAAAAGTCCTCATGTGTAAGCACTTAATATATATATATATATATATATATATATATATATATATATATATATATAGTGGTAAGGTGCAAGGTGCTGTCAGTGACGGTAGGTATGTGGCACCAAGGTACCTGGCCTTTGTTCAGTAAAGCTGTGTTGTTTTCTCCAGAATCAGCTGCTAATGGCAGTCTGCTGCTAAAATGTTAGTACTTTGTACTTACTTTACTGGGATGGAGTAGAGCAGGGTGGGACTCCATCCCCTACCCAGGTCCGGGTTTTGCGGGCCACATAAATAGCCTGGGGAGTCAGCTGTGCACTGGCTGTGTCTAGAGCTCACTTGTGGATTGAGACTCTGTGTGCCTGGCTGGAAGCTTTTATACAGGCTATTTCATGTGGACCCAAGGTGGATTCGGCTACAAGTGTGCAAGCTTGGACAAAAACTAAAAAGGGCCGTTGCCTATCTGATGCAATTCTGTGGCATTTTTCCTGAAAAGGTGATGTAACCCAAAAAGGATATTTTGTGTTATGGACTTTTTGTGTGAATAAACACAGACTTTAAGTTGAACGTTTCGCCTCTGAGCCTCTATACTGCTAACATCCTGCTGTCCAGAGCTGATCCTCACATTTGGTGTCGGATGCGGGCAAAGCAGTGAGGCCGTTGCTAGAAGCAACCGACGGAAACGTTTTTTTTTGTTGTGCATGTCCTACATTAAGCCTGCCAGGCTGCTACCAGACAAAATGTAGGCTGTCGTGAAAGCGCTCATGGAGGCAAATCTGCAGCAGCGCGAGGCCAACAAGCAGCAGCAGGAGACCAACCAGCTGCTATTGCAACATGTGATGGCGCTGCAAGCTGCAGGAGCGCCCAAAAGTGTCCCTGATGCCCGGAAAGTTGTCCGATTGGCGCTTACAAAGATGACCCCTTCGGATGATGTTGAGACCTACCTGGCGGTGTTTGAAAAGGTGGCTGCAAGGGAGAAGTTGCCTCGTGACCAGTGGGCTGACGTCATCTGGACCCCAGTAGGTGTTGTTTGATCTTCCAGATGACCAAGCCGCTGACTACCCGACTCTGAAGGGTGAGATACTGGCCAGACTGGGGGTGAATGTGTGGGTTTGGGCTCAGCGGGTGCATCAATGGAGCTATCAGTCAGCAGAGCCCGCCAGAACCCAGTACTATAAACTGCTGCACCTACTGCAAAAATGGCTGCAGCCAGATTTATTAAGCCCCTCTGCCATGTTGGACCGCTTGCTGGCGGACATGTTCTGGAGAGCTTTACTGCACCCTCTCCAGCACTGGTGTCACGGACCGGGTGGAGCGGACTCGGGTGTGGATCCACTTTAACTGTGGGACCGATGGCGAGTACCGTGTCAGGGGAGCGGAGTCTAAGAGGCCACCGGTATTCACCAGAGCCCACCGCAAGGCAGTTTGGTCTTGTGCGGCGAGTGACCCTTAGGTCGCTACCCCCCAACAGCGGCCCAGTCCCACAGTCAGCCGAGGTTCAGCGAGGTACACAAGTGGCAGGCAAAAGGCGTAGTAAGTACAGGCAGAGATCGGGGCTGGCAGCACAGGTTCGCTGTAGAGGTGAGTAGCCGAGGTTGGGGCAGGCAGCAAAGGTTCAGAGTCGGGGACAGGCAGAGGTTGGTGAGCAATCCAAGAATGTCCGACTTTCAACAAGCATGGAGAGACCAAGATCCGGCACTGAAGGAAGGAAGTGCCTCTTTAAATAGGAGAAGTGGAAGCAGGATTGGATGACCAGGCACCAATCAGTGCTTTACAGGCCCTTTAAATCTCAGGAATCCAGTGCACTCGCCCTCTAGTGGACGGAGACGTGCGCGCACCTGAGCATGCGAGAAGGAAGCATAGGGGGAAGGGAGACAGCTGGGAACAGCCATGAGGGAAGTGCTGCAAAATGGATGACGGCTGGATGCAGCCATGGAGGTGAGTGAAGTGCTGCTAGATGGACATGCAGCGCTCGCCCTAACAGTACCCCCCCCCTTGGGTCTCCCCTTCTTCTTGGGGCCAAGACAATCCGAGATGAGACTACGGTCTAGAATATTCTCTTCAGGCTCCCAAGATCTTTCTTCAGGTCCACAGCCTTCCCAGTCGACTAAAAAATATATTTTACCTCTGGAGAGCTGAGAGGCCAGGATCCCTTTCACCGTAAAGGCATCCTTGGTACCAGAGATTGGGGCAGGCACCAAGGTTTTAGGAGAGAATCGATTGACAATAACTGGCTTCAACAGGGAAACGTGGAAAGAATTGGGAATTCGCAGTGATGTTGATAGGTGTAGCTTATAACAAACTGGATTGATCTGTTGTTTGATCTTATAAGGACCCAGGTAACGGGGGCCCAATTTGTAGCTAGGAATTTTGAAGCGGATGTATTTTGCCGACAGCCACACCTTATCTCCTGGAGAATAAACAGGCGGAGCTCTTCTCCTTTTATCAGCGCTAACCTTCATACGGGCGGAAGCTTGACAAAGGGAACGCTGTGTTTGTTGCCAGGGGGTGAAGAAATCCTGTGTGATGTCATCCACGGCGGGCACTCCGGAGGACGTGGATAAAGGCAGAGGAGGAGTTGACGGCCGTACACCACCAAAAACGGGGACTTCCTCGTGGACTTTGAATCCTTAAAATGATACGAGAATTCCGCCCAACAGATCGACCCAATCGTCTTGACACGCAGAAACAAAATGGCGAAGATAATGCCCGAGAATCTGGTTGACTCTTTCCACCTGGCTGTTAGACTGGGGATGATAAGCGGAGGAAAAGTCCAGTTTAATTTTCATCTCCGATGGAGTAATTCCTCTCAGCTGGAGAAAAGGTCTTCGAAAAGAACCCGCAGGTGAGAATTCTGCCAGTAGATGATTTTTGAGTGAGCACCGCTCCGGCTCCAATGGAGGAGGCATCTACTTCTAGGGCAAAAGGCCGAGATGGATCTGGCCTAGACAACACCGGTGCAGAGGAGAAGGCCTTTTTTAGAGCAATGAAGGCCTCTTCCGCCTGAGGAGGCCAAGACTTAGAATTGGCGCTTTTCTTCGTGAGGGCCACAATAGGCGCCACTACAGTGGAGAAGTGAGGAATAAACTGTTGATAGTAATTGGCGAAGCCCAGAAAAAGTTGAATAGCTCGCAGGCCAATAGGACGGGGCCAATCCAGAACTGCTTTTAACTTGCTGGGGTCCATCTGAAGACCACGAGCAGAGACAATATATCCAAGAAAGGGTAAGGCGGTTTGATCAAAAAGACACTTCTCCAACTTGGCGTAAAGATGGTGTTGACGGAGACGAGACAGGACTTGCCAGCCGTGACCGTGATGTTCTTCTAGAGTAGATGAAAAGATGAGTATATCATCCAAATATACAACTACACAGGAGTAAAGCAAATCCCGAAAAATGGCGTTTATGTATTCCTGGAATACTGCGGGTGCATTGCAGAGACCAAAGGGCATCACTAGATACTCGAAGTGGCCATCGCGGGTATTGAAGGCGGTCTTCCATTCATTGTCCTCGTGTATAGGCTCCCCTCAGGTCAAGCTTGGTGAAGACCCTGGCCCCACGCAGTCGCTCAAATAATTCGGCAATCAAGGGCAAAGGGTAGCGATTTTTAACGGTAATCTTATTGAGGCCGCGGTAATTAATACAAGGGCGAAGAGAGCCATCTTTTTTAGCCACAAAGAAGAACCCCGCGCCTGCTGCAGAGGAAGACTTCCGTATGAACCCTTTATGAAGATTTTCTCAAATATACTCTGACATGGCTTGAGTCTCAGGAGCCAAGAGAGGGTAAATTTGGCCACGAGGAGGAATGGTACCCGGTAGGAGGTCTATAGGGCAATCGTAGGGGCGATGAGGCAGAAGTACCTGCGCTTGTTTCTTGCAGAATACATCAGCATAGGTCAGGTAGATCTCAGGCAAGCCAGGTAATGGTGCTGAAGCAGGAATGGGTCGAACAGGAACAGACTTCAAGCACCTCTTAAACCACGCTGCACCCCAAGTCTTGATATTGCCGGTGGTCCAGTCAAGTGTGGGATCATGACGTTGGAGCCAAGGAAGGCCTAGAAGAATCTGAGAGGTGCAATTAGGGAGGACGTAGAACTCAACATTCTCTTGATGGAAGAGTCCAATTTTTAATTGGAGGGGAACGGTGCGATAGTGCACAGTACATTCCAGCCTATCACCATTGACTGAGGCGATAAATAAGGGTGTTGCAAGGCGATTCACAGGGATTATGTTTATTGATCAAGACAGCCTCTATAAAGTTCCCTGCAGAGCCCGAGTCCAAAAAGGCGGTTAAATTCAAGGAGGTGGAAGGTGAGATGGAAAGTTGAACAGGAACAGTGAGCCGTGGAGAGGAAGCACATACACCCAGGGACGCCTCTCCCACCGCCACTAGGTGCGCCCGTTTCCCTGACGTGGAGGGCGAATAGGACAGTCCTTCAAAAAATGCTCAGAACCACCGCAGTACAGACAAAGGTTCTCGTTCCTTCTGCGAGTTCTCTCCAATTGGGTCAAGTGGAATCGATCAACCTGCATGGCCTCCTCACTGGGAGGTTCATGTGCAGACAAAGGGTTTTGAAATACTGGAGCCAAACGGGATGCCCTCCTAGGGCGCCGAGAGTCTCTTTCTTGGCGGAATTCTTCACGCCTTTCAGCAAAGCGCACATCAATGCGTGTTGCCAGATGGATGAGATCAGTGAGAGATGAAGGCAAGTCACGAGCCGCAAGAGCATCCTTAATTTTACTAGAAAGTCCTTTCTTGAAGCAGGCACACAAGGCCTCATTATTCCAAGACAATTCGGAGGCAAGAGTGCGGAACCGAATGGCGTATTCACCAACGGACAACTTGCCCTGGACCAAGTTAAAAAGGGACGATTCAGCAGATGAAGCCCGGGCAGGTTGCTCAAAGACCTGGCGAAACTCTGAGACAAAGGTGTGAATACTGGAAGAGACAGGGTCATTGCGATCCCACAAGGGAGTGGCCCAGGCCAAAGCCTTTCCAGAAAGCAAACTGATGACAAAGGCCACCTTAGCTTGTTCAGGGGGAAATTGATCCGCCAACAACTCCAAGTGCAGGGAACATTGGGCAAGGAACCCTCGGCATAACTTGGCATCCCCATCATATTTAGCCGTCAAGGAGAGACGGATTCTGGCAGAAGATGCTACCGGGGGCTGTGGCGGTAATGCTGGAGCCGGTGATGGAACTTGCTGTTGCTGAATCGTTAATAATTGCTGCATCATGGCAGAGAGTTGATTAATCTGGCGGGACTGCATAGCCACTATAGCAGGCAATTCAGTGGCATCCGGCAGCGGCACCTCAGCGGGATCCATGGCCGGATCTTACTGTCACTGACCGGGTGGTGCGGACTCGGGTGTGGATCCTCTTTAACTGTGGGACCGATGGCAGGTCCAGGGGAGCGGAGTCTAAGAGGCCACCGGTATTCACCAGAGCCCACCTCAAGGCAGGTTGGTCTTGTGCAGTGAGTGACCCCCAGGTCGCTACCCCCCCAACAGCGGCCCAGTCCCACAGTCAGCCGAGGTTCAGCGAGGTACACATGTGGCAGGCAAAAGGCGTAGTAAGTACAGGCATAGATCGGGGCTGGCAGCACATGTTCACTGTAAAGGTGAGTAGCCGAGGTTGGGGCAGGCAGCAAAGGTTCAGAGTCGGGGACAGGCAGAGGTCAGTACACGGGTGAGCAATCCAAGAATGTCTGACTTTCAACAAGCATGGAGAGACCAAGATCCGGCACTGAAGGAAGGAAGTGCCTCTTTAAATAGGAGAAGTGGAAGCAGGATTGGATGACCAGGCACCAATCAGTGCTGTACAGGCCCTTTAAATCTCAGGAATCCAGTGCGCTCGCCCTCTAGTGGACGGAGACGTGCGCGCACCTGAGCATGCGAGAAGGAAGCACGGGGGGAAGGGAGACAGCTGGGAACAGCCATGAGGGAAGTGCTGCAAAATAGATGACGGCTGGATGCAGCCATCGAGGTGAGTGAAGTGCTGCTAGATGGGCGTACCGTAGTGGCACCATTGACAGACCTGTTAAAGGGACGCAAGTCTGTCATGGTGAAGTGGAATGAACAGGCCGAAAAAGCGTTCTCCACTTTGAAGTCTGCCCTGTGTGGGTCTCTGGTGTTGGTGACACCCGACTTTAAGAGGGAGTTTATAGTGCAGACGGATGCCTCCGAGGTAGGTCTCGGTGCTGTACTGTCTCAGGAAGTCAACGGGGAGGAACACCCCGTTGTCTACGTGAGTTGCAAGCTGATACCCGCAGAGACCCGGTATAGTATAGTGGAGAGAGAGTGTTTGGCCATTAAGTGGGCCCTTGAGTCTCTTCGCTACTACTTGCTGGGGAGAAGGTTCCATTTGATTACGGACCATTCTCCCCTCAAGTGGATGTGGCTAAGGACTAAGGACAGGAGGCTTAGGAAAGGAATGCCAGGGTCACCCGTTGGTTCCTGTCCTTCCAAAATTTCAAGTTCACAGTAGAGCACAGAGCGGGACGCATGTTGGGTAATGCGGATGCCCTGTCCCGGGCACATTGTTTGTCATGTGTCCACCCCCTCAGGGTTGAACAAAGGGGGGTATGTGATAAGGTGCAAGGTGCCGTCATTGACGGTAGGTATGTGGCACCAAGGTACCTAGCCTTGGTGCAGTAAATCTGTGTAATCAGCTGCTAATGGCAGTCTGCTGCTAAAATTTTAGTATAGCCGAAAGGCTAACCCGGTACGGCTTTACTGGGATGGAGTAGAGCAGGGTGGGACTCCATCCCCTACCCAGGTCCGGGTTTTGCGGGCCACATAAATAGCCTGGGGAGTCAGCTGTGCACTGGCTGTGTCTAGAGCTCACTTGTGGATTGAGACTCTGTGTGCCTGGCTGGAAGCTCTTATACAGGCTATTTCATGTGGATCCAAGGTGGATTTGGCTACAAGTGTGCAAGCTTGGACAAAAACTAAAAAGGGCCGTTGCCTATCTGATGCAATTCTGTGGCATTTTTCCTTAAAAGGTGATGTAACCCAAAAAGGATATTTTGTGTTATAGACTTTTTGTGTGAATAAACACGGACTTTAAGTTGAACGTTTCGCCTCTGAGCCTCTATACTGCTAACATCTTGCTGTCTACCAGAGCTGATCCTCACAATACATATATATATTCCTCTGAATTTTGCATACTAGGTCTACTAGGTTCATCTTTAAACCATGTAGCATGTTTGGCTTCTGGAGTTTCATCATAATCCTCCATATTTTTGACCCAAAGCCAACGGATATTGGCTTTGGATCTTGCTTTGGATCGCTCTACTGTGCCATTTGCATTGTACATCAATTTGCAGGTTCATTGGTAATGACAGTGCTTGCCTTGTATGAAAGATGTACAGGTGGTTTACCTCTGTTTTCTCTCGGTGAACATCTTGGTTCTGTGTCTGAGCTTGCTTGTGTCTGCTCTTCAGCACTGGTTGGTTCTGCACTCACTTCAACTGTTTGTTAAGCAATTACAGATAATGGCAAAGGGTACAATATATCACCTTAACTGGAAAAAGAAGAGTCATACCCCTCGATTCAAAGAGCAAAAGTTAATTGATTTCGTATCGAGAATCGTAAGTTTGGGTGGGTGTTTGTCATTTTTTCTTGTTTTTTTGCCCATTTCGTATTCGCACGATCGTTCGCGCATAGACGTATATGAACATACGCATTTCGTACGAGAATCGTATAATTTGCGTTAGTTCGTGTGTTTTTCCCGTCCAAATCGTATTATTTGCGTCCGATCCTATTTTTTACGTCCTTCACATGGGCTTGCGACCAATTCAGAGAGGTGATTGCTAATTGTTTTGAAGCCCATTAAAGAGCTGCTTTACGAAATGTTTGCCGGCAGCTATTTGGCCTCGGGAGTAGGATGGAGCGGAGCGAGTTTGTGGCACATCAAGGGCTTATGCTTTTTGGCATTGAGTTGATCGAGATGTCTGAGAGCAGATTGCCCCTGCGTCGTCGCATGAACATCGATAGCATGAATGATGTTGAGCTGTTCGAGCTGACCAGGCTTAATCGCGCTTCCCTCCATAAATTATATAGTGAGCTGCGGCCATGGTTAGCCCGCACCACAAGGAAGGGGCAAGCAATTTCAGGTATGACCAAGATGCTTGGCTGCCTGCAATTTTTGGCGAACGGCTCGTTCCAGAGGCTGGGTGCCCTCTCCGTGGGGATGTCACAGCCTACGCTGAGCCGCGCACTATCCAAATTTTTGGAAGGCATGGCTGCCATAACTCAAAAATATATTTATTTTCCTGATGATATGGCAGCCAGAAACGCCATTAAGCTTGGGTTTTATAATGTGGCCGACATGCCCAACGTTATTGGTGCTATTGACTGCACACATGTGGCACTCGTACCTAGGGCTGCCGACGAGTATATATATAGGTATTGAGATTGGTTATTATGTTGGCCAACGTGTAATGTAACCTGTTTTCCTTTGCGGCAGCATATTTGTTTATCCCTCATTTGTGTAGCTGCTTTATCTAGGCTTTTCATTAGTCTTTCCCAATAGAGTGCAGACATGTTTTTTTTTTTTTTTTTTTTTTTTGGTCAAATATCAATTACCCTTTTTGTATGTTTTTGCCTTAAGGAATCGAAAAATGGGACACTCCCTTAATGTCCAGGCCGTGGTTGGTCCGGACATGCGTTTTATGAGTGTCCTTGCCGGCTACCCAGGATCGTCCCACGACTCCTATATCCTCAGGCGATCTGGGTTGTTTCGGAGATTTGAGGCAGGTGAATTTTCGGGGGCATGGCTGCTTGGTAAGTGTGTCCTATTTGTGTGCTATTAAATGTGGGATTAATCTTGTATTTGTTGATATGTTTGTATTTGAATTCTTTCCATAAGCCAGAAACTGCCTTTTGGTTGGGTCATATATTATGATCTTCAAAAAAAAATGCTTGCCTCGCTTTGTCCTTCAGAATGTTTTCCCTTTAGTTAGGATGTCTGTAAGTTCCATGTCCCTAAATATATTGGTTGGGAGTTTATACCCAAGGATCTGTGAGCTTTGGCTCCTTTTGTAGTATTGGTCTTTAAATGTCAAAGTGGACTTAAACTGCATACATTGTAGTTTTCATCTAAATGTGGATAGCCCCTCAGCAGCATCCTAATTGTAACATGTCTGAAAACTAAAAATATATTTAAATTCCAACTACCCTTGGCCGTGCAGATGTTTGTTAATTAATTGGTATATTGAAGTGCCATTTTTAATTATGTACTACATTAGTGGCAATATTTATTTTGCTAATGTGCCCTGGGTGTTTTTTTGGGCCCTTTACCTTACATCATTATGATATATGTTAAATTCTTTGTGTTTGTTGTGTTGCCTTTTTAATTTTGATTACATTTAATTGTCTGTTTAAGGTGATTCCGGGTACCCACTTCTACCCTGGCTCATGACGCCTGTGCTGCGGCCCCAGGATGCCTCTCAGGAAGCGTACAACCGTGCGCACCGCAAGACCAGGGCTGTTGTGGAGAGGGCCTTTGGGCTGTTGAAGACCCGTTTTCGTTGCCTGGACCATACTGGGGGCGCCCTGCAATATGATCCCAAGAAAGTGATCGACATAATCATGGCATGTGCTGTTTTGCACAATTTTGCGATCCTGGAACGTGTCCCACGTTATGTGGATAGCCTGCCCTCTCCAGCCCTAGAGGATGATGTAGATAATTTTGTTGGGCCACCCAGTGAGTCTGCCCAATCAGTTAGAGCCAACTTGATCTTGCAGCATTTTAGTTAATTTTATTTCGTGTCTCAACATTCTGTGTGTCTGTGTTATCCTTTTTGTTAAATATGTTGTTTTGCCGTAATGTGGCATTACCTCAAAGTAAAACATTTTTACCTTAATTGTTGCCTAATGTATTTCATGTAGTTTCCTTAGCTTTAGATTTGCATTGTTACACCTCTTCCAACCAAAATTATCTGGTTTAGCCCAAGCTGTTTAAAATGTGTTCCCACTAAAAACGCCACAAGTATTGTAAGTGAGAATATTTTTTTACTTAGAAAAGTAAAAATTATTGTGCTTAACAGAAAACATTCCACATACATCTGTGGTTACAAATGGATGACATAACAAAAAAAACATCGAGCACATCTACACCTGGAAGTGAGTGGCACAACCAAACAAGGACACCCAGTCCAAAGGCCAGCCTAGTCCAGTCATTAATATTGCCTGTGCCCAGGGATATTTGGGCATGGCCATAATGTCACACAAACATGTCTGCAAACAGGAGGAGCACCAACCAAATACATATTTAAAGCCATAAGTGGCCAGATACACTCCACATAGACCTATGGCATTGGCTAGTGGCCTTAAGCATTACTCTAAGGAGCTATATGGGAGCAAATACAAAACACAACCTGCATGAGCAACACAAAATGGATTGTTTGAAACCTCAAAGGACAAGTAAATACAGTGGGGGTTAAGAGAAAAGATGTCCCACACACCCATGGCTTAATAGGGTGGCTGCCCATAATACCCAGGTGGAGGTCCAGGTGGAGGTCCATGTGAATGGGACCTAGCCTGGGCCATGGCAGCATTGTGAATTTGAAACTGCTCCACAATGTTTCTCTGCATATTGGTCATCTCAGCCATGGCTGACTGGATGCCATTACTTGCAGTGACCACGTTGCTGTTGAGGGTACGCAACTTCGCGAGGATGCCCTGTAAACTGGTATTGATGGTGACCATGTCGGCATGCCTTTCCTCACGCTCTGTAACGAGCTGTGCCTCATAAGAGTCCCTTTCTTGGGTCCATAATTGAAGCAGGGCACTCTGCCTCCCCTGGGAAATTGTGGGGCGGCGTAATGGAGTCCGCCGCACAATTACCCTGGCTTGGGCGTGCCCTGCCGCGTGGTGTCGTACCCTCAACAGCAACAGGCCTGCTTTGCAAATCCTCAGCAGCAGAGTGAACACTGGGGACTGTTGTGTCAGTCTCCCCATGTGCATGCACAATGGATGGAGATTCACTCTGCTGCTGAGGATTGGCCAGAGAAACATTATGGAGCAGTTCCAAATTGGGACCCAGGGGGAGGTCATCCGACGTGCCCTGCATGGAAACATCATCATCTTCCTCCATTTCCTGGATCTCTTCCATGAGTGTGCGGGTCTGTAGGGACATATAAAAAAAAAAGTGTAAGTTGGCGTCCAAATTTGGGATTCCCACAGTTTAACACATTCTTAAGCACTTGGTAGTATTTATGGTACTAAATTAACTTACCGGAAATCTCGGATCTGGGCTCCTATGCTGTACGGACCTGGTAGGCATAACCAAACTGGGGGGTGAGTTTACCCTTGCTGAGGGATCATGCTGGGCTGAAGAAGAGAAAAAAAAACCACGTAAACACACACATAACCATTTTTGGGATAGGTAATCAAATAAACCTCTATTTGTAATATTAAGCAACTCTAGAGCAATGGGGACATTTGTTAAAAGACACGCAAGTTTAGATAGGTGCAATGGCTCGCGAAAACTGCTAACTGACCTCAGTTCTAAGTCAGGAAGTGTACCCAGTCAGCATATAACTTGCAACGCACATTTTTGGATTTAGCCTACCATTCGCTAGGTCCGGGGTACTCAAACAATTGTTGTAAAGGTCCATTTAAAGGTATGTGGTGAGAGGTGAATGTCTGGCCATGGGGCTGACGCAGGGGGTGTCTAGTTCGAAATAAACACACTGGTGGAGGGGCTTGAGATTTCAAAGTGCAAACTAATAAAGGCTGCTTGCCCTTGCTGGGCTGGATGGGGCAGAGCTGAGGGGACAGGGATTGGATGGCTAAAGGGGGAAGTTAACGAATTGATGGTGATGGGATGGATGGAGCAAATCTGTTACAAATGTATGGGGCTTATGTGGGGGGGGGGGGCATGGGGGGACTGTGGCAGATGGGGCAGAGCAGGGGCAGCGGGACACGATTGTGCCAAGAGAAAGATGTACCAAGTTACTGTGTACCTTGCAATGCCACTTCCTGTGCAGTACTTCATATTGCAATGCTATGTTTCAGGGAGCCATGACATTGGGCAGGAGAACAACCACTACATCGCCGATCAAGGGGGCAGCTCTGAGCACGTCAACACAGAAGTAACTAAGTGCAGGGCTGTCTGGGCAGGGGTCCTGGAATCTGGTGCCAAGGTCCGCATTGGGACCCCGGGCCGCCAGTTGAGTCTCGCTGCTCTAGGTCAGATATGTTTGGGGGTGGGTAATTAAATTGTTAACTCAAACACAACTCACACAACAAATAGGCAACCCATCCATAATGATGTGTGTTTTGTGATTGATTCAAAATATATCACTTTTCAGGAGAAACTTCATGACTTTACCAATACAATAGGAAATTTGATCTTTGCCATAATGGATGTGGTCCTAAATGTGTGATTCACAGGGACAAAAAGAGGACACAAACAGGCACAGTAGTGCGAGGCCAAGCAAGGCAAACCATAGGGGCATCCCGTTATGTTGTTACTAGTCAACTTTAGATTATTTATCAAACAGGCAAACATGCAGATTTAAGAGTACTCACCGTGGGTACGGGTCGGTGAGTCTGTGTCCCTTAGACCAGCATGTCCACCGACCGCGACCGGATGGAGAAGTCCCAGCACAATCTCCTCAGCAGGGGTAAACTCCAATTTAGAAGGAAAGCCACCTCCAGTTTTCAGGCTGAAAAGAGAAAATCGTTTGGGACTCAGAAAAGGTGCATACAGTACATCCTAAACATTATATTTGGAGAAAACATTTATTTACCTGTAATTATGCCTTTTAATTTCTTTTTGCCGTACAGCATACTTCAGATCAGAGATTTTCTTCTGAATTTGGGACACATCTTTCCTCTCTTCCCCCGCTGCATTTACTTGTCGTAGGATGGTTTCAAACAATTCCATCTTGCGCTGCTTTGTGGTGTGTTTTGATTTGCTCCCATAGAGCTCGTCATAGTATAATGTAAGGCCACTAGCCAATGCCATATTTTGGTCATGGGAGAATCTCCCACTCAACTGGCCGCGGCGCAATGTGCGGCCAGATGGTTGGCTTGGCTGCTCCTCCATGTGTGCAGACACATGTGGTGACATTATGGCCTGGGGCTGGGTAGGGGAATGGCCGGATTGTTGGCTTCCCAATGACTGGACTGGACTGGCCAAGGGACTGGGTGTTCTTGCGTGGCTGGCCACCGAACTTCCAGGTGTAGATGTGGTCATGGTTGAAATTCTGGGCCCTCTTGGGGGGCTATGTTCCCGGCTGGTGCCAGGTCGGGGGCTCTGTTCCCGGCTGGTGCCAGGTCGGGGGCTTCTGGCCCTGGATGGGGTTCTTCGGGCCCTGTAGGGGCTTCTGGCCCTGGATGGGGTTCTTCGGGCCCTGGCTGGGTTTCTGGCCCTGGATGGGGTTCTTCGGGCCCTGTAGGGGCTTCTGGCCCTGGATGGGGTTCGCCGGGCCCTGGCTGGGCTTCTGGCCCTGGATGGGGTTCTTCGGGCCCTGTAGGGGCTTCTGGCCCTGGATGGGGTTCTTCGGGCCCTGTAGGGGCTTCTGGCCCTGGATGGGGTTCGCCGGGCCCTGGCTGGGCTTCTGGCCCTGGATGGGGTTCTGCGGGCCCTGTAGGGGCTTCTGGCCCTGGATGGGGTTCGCCGGGCCCTGGCTGGGCTTCTGGCCCTGGATGGGGTTCTGCGGGCCCTGTAGGGGCTTCTGGCCCTGGATGGGGTTCTTCGGGCCCTGTAGGGGCTTCTGGCCTGGGATGGTGTTCTTCGGGCCCTGGCTGGGCTTCTGGCCCTGGATGGGGTTCGGCGGGCCCTGGCTGGGCTTCTGGCCCTGGATGGGGTTCGGCGGGCCCTGGCTGGGCTTCTGGCCCTGGATGGTGTTCTTCGGGCCCTGTAGGGGCTTCTGGCCCTGGATGGGGTTCGGCGGGCCCTGGCTGGGCTTCTGGCCCTGGATGGGGTTCGGCGGGCCCTGGCTGGGCTTCTGGCCCTGGATGGGGTTCGGCGGGCCCTGGCTGGGCTTCTGGCCCTGGATGGGGTTCGGGCCCTGGCTGGGCTTCTGGCCCTGGATGGGGTTCGGGCCCTGCTGCGGGGCCTGGGTTGCCGAACTGCCCTACTTGAAGCCATGGCCGGTGTGGGCTCCCTTGTGCGGCCTCTTCTGGGGGCAGAGGTGGTGGGTGCTGCAGTTGGCTGCTTTTTGGCTGCAGGGGCACGTGGCTTGGGGCCCCTTTTTTGGGTTCCTGAGGGTCCAGTGTCCCTTGGTGGGGCAGAGGTAGTAGTCTTGCCTCTCAGCTTTCTCCTACCTTGCTGGGACCTTGTTGTTGGGCCCTCCGCGGTCTGGCTTTGCTGGGGTTTTTAGGTGCCATCTTCCACAAATGCTCAAAGAGAATGAGCTTTGGGTGCAGGGACCTTTAAATAATGAGCCCAGCGTGTGACGCCTATGCGCACGACTACGCGCTCGTACGAACGTACGTTCGAGCGGAACCAGGAAACCGCTGGGGTTTCACTTATCTGCTGCCTTGAAGAAGCATAAAGATGGCGCCCACTATCTTCACCCGTCAACAGGAAGAGATCCTCATGCTGGTAAGTGGCTGCCTGTGCATTTTAATCTAATAGTCAATGATGGCCTAAATGTCAATGATGCGTTTGGAACTAGTTTGGGGTCTCTTAATGTTTAATAACTGGCTCCTCACACTTCATCCTCAAGGGCCGAGCCTGGCCACGTTTTCACCTGTCTATGCTGATGTCCTAATTCGGGCAATTGCTCCGGCTTAGCAACAGTTAATTAACCTGTGGAGTAGCGGGGCTAGCTGGCAAACCTGGCCTGTCTCGGACCTTGATGCGGATGTTTGAGGAACACTGTTTTCCTAAGCCATAAAAACACAACGGGAAGCCACACACGTGGTCCAAAAGCCTAAGCATAAGCCTACATCTTGGATGTTTAAACCATCCTAACATGCCATAGATGCAGGTGGCCTGATTCTTGATGTTGGCTATTATCTGTATGTACATGGTGTGTGATCCATATAACATAAGACCAGACTCTCATTCACAGTCAACGTCCTCTTTAAGGCACTCCCCAAAAATGGCTGCCACTCTAAATGTGTGTGTTAATGACATGAAATTCTCAACTTGTGATGCAACACATATGGGTCTGTGTGTAAAAGTAAAAGCTCGGTGTCCATTATGTTTTTCAGATCATGCTTCAGCGCCGGTATGACTTCGCGCCCAATGTGTGCGAGAAAAGGGACATCGCCCGGGAGATCATCGCGGAGATACACCGTGTGACTAGCACCACCTTCACTCACACCCAGATAATGCAGCATTGGTCGGACCTGAAACGTCTGCACATGCCCCGGGTGCGGAGGTTTTTTGGAATCCATTTCCCAAGTAAGTACCAAGCAACTGCATGGTATATGTTCCAAATGTATAAGTTATGCCTTTATTTATAATGACTTTTCTTTGGTAGTGTTGGAAATGGATTTCAGAATTCGCCGCACCCGGAGGCGTACAGGCCGACCAGTGCTGCATGAGTCTGCATCTGTGAGTGAAGGTGGTGGATCTCCCGGGCGACGGACCTACCCCTCCTCTGTGGCCTCCTCAGACCAGCCCCTGGACCTTACCACAGAGGAGGGGCCCAACCGCGTGGGCGTGGAGTCATACCTGGCCAGGCATGGGGAAGGCTCTGGTATGTCACTCTTCATGTATAGGCACAAAGATATACATGGCAGGCCAAAAACTAAGTTATCCTTTATGATGTATTTGTAGAAGCTTCTGGTGCGGGTGAAATAGTGGAGGAGGAGGCAGCAGAGATGCTTGAAGTCGATCCTGGCGAAGGTGAGTGATGTCAGCCAGACTGGGAGCCAGATATGTTGGGAATAGTGACTCTATACAAGTACTAACCAAATGTCACATGTTTCTCCAGGGACTTCTTCACAGCATAGCCAGGACCAAGGGCAGCCTGTTGGCCCCA
The DNA here is from genome assembly GCA_027917425.1 of Gastrophryne carolinensis. Classification (NCBI taxonomy): domain Eukaryota; kingdom Metazoa; phylum Chordata; class Amphibia; order Anura; family Microhylidae; genus Gastrophryne; species Gastrophryne carolinensis. The sequence continues at coordinate 225,127,144 of CM051234.1, forward strand.
ACCAGCCATCTGTCGGCCACCAACTCCGTAAGTCTCCATGCCATTATTCATATTAATGTTTGGTTAGCTAATAACACACACATAACTAAAGGCGTAGCCAATGTGTAGTTCACACTTTCATGTGGGCACTTTGTTAGCTTAAAGAGGACCCTAACTTGTATTAAGAACCTAAGAATTAGCCAACACACTGTACCTACAGATTAGAAACATGGAAAAACACCCTTCAGCCATCTAATGCATGTTATTAGACAGAACAAAACCAATATTGCGGAATATGGAATGCGCAATATTTACAGGCAGCATGGGATACAGATTGAAAAAAGGAAGGTGCTGCCATGCATTGTGGGAGTGATGACCTTTCCCTCAACCCAGCTATGCTCTGGATTCCCAACGCACCACTGTAACCTACTCCCCTGTACTTTATCCAACTCTCCACTCCTCATTAAGTGTTAGGCTTCAGAGTCCAGATGGCGGCGCTGTAATAAAAAAAAAACCCAAATTTACTTTGATCTGGTGCAGAATCATTTGGGAATAGTTAGTGGTTTTCCTTAAATAATGTTTAAGGTCCGGTTTAAGGAGTTTAAAGACTTACCTGTGGGAAATGCATTAACTTTATCCCTTGGAAGAATGACATATGTCATGCATTTACATGTATTTGATTAACCCCAAATCTATTTCCAGCATACAAACCGGTCTGGGACTCCTATTTATGTTTCTTTCTCTATTGGTTACAGGGATGATCCCCAAAACATTGGCGGCCAAAAAAAAAAGAATGAAGGAGTTGGTGGCCGAGCTGCTGGCCATACAGGCGACGTTGGGGCCAACAGATGAAGAAGAGGAGGACGATTAGTGCCCTTGGTCCTGGCTACTTTCGTTAAAAGTTTTAAAAATTGTCTTATTTTTTTAAAAATTTTAAAGTTTTGTGTTTTTCAAACCAAAAAAAAATTTTAATCTGTTTTTAAGGAAAGCAAAAAAAACTTTTAAGCTGTTTGTGTTAAAAAAAAAACAAAAAAAGGGGTTTAAAACCAAACACCCCAATTAAAAAAAAAAAAATAACAAAAAAAATATCCAAAATCCTCAAAAAAATTTTAAATAAATTATATTTTAATACTTCATAAATGTGTCTTTTCTAATATGCGCAAACACAAACAATTACACAAACCAGAAAAAACACGCTTAGAAACATATAGACATATGTACATTATGTGGTTTGGGTAAGTTTTAGGGTCGTCAACATGAAGAAGGATGCAAGCGCTAAGAGGTTTAGGTAAGTTTGAGGGACCGAGAAATGAAGTTGGATGCAAGCGCTAAGAGGTTTAGGTAAGTTTGAGGGACCGAGAAATGAAGTTGGATGCAGCCGCTAAGGGGTTTAGGTAAGTTTGAGGGACCGAGAAATGAAGTTGGATGCAGCCGCTAAGGGGTTTAGGTAAGTTTGAGGGACCGAGAAATGAAGTTGGATGCAGCCGCTAAGGGGTTTAGGTAAGTTTGAGGGACCGAGAAATGAAGAAGGATGCAAGCGCTAAGGGGTTTAGGTAAGTTTGAGGGACCGAGAAATGAAGTTGGATGCAGCCGCTAAGGGGTTTAGGTAAGTTTGAGGGACCGAGAAATGAAGTTGGATGCAAGCGCTAAGGGGTTTAGGTAAGTTTGAGGGACCGAGAAATGAAGTTGGATGCAAGCGCTAAGGGGTTTAGGTAAGTTTGAGGGACCGAGAAATGAAGAAGGATGCAAGCGCTAAGGGGTTTAGGTAAGTTTGAGGGACCGAGAAATGAAGTTGGATGCAGCCGCTAAGGGGTTTAGGTAAGTTTGAGGGACCGAGAAATGAAGTTGGATGCAAGCGCTAAGGGGTTTAGGTAAGTTTGAGGGACCGAGAAATGAAGAAGGATGCAAGCGCTAAGGGGTTTAGGTAAGTTTGAGGGACCGAGAAATGAAGTTGGATGCAGCCGCTAAGGGGTTTAGGTAAGTTTGAGGGACCGAGAAATGAAGAAGGATGCAAGCGCTAAGGGGTTTAGGTAAGTTTGAGGGACCGAGAAATGAAGTTGGATGCAGCCGCTAAGGGGTTTAGGTAAGTTTGAGGGACCGAGAAATGAAGTTGGATGCAAGCGCTAAGGGGTTTAGGTAAGTTTGAGGGACCGAGAAATGAAGAAGGATGCAAGCGCTAAGGGGTTTAGGTAAGTTTGAGGGACCGAGAAATGAAGTTGGATGCAGCCGCTAAGGGGTTTAGGTAAGTTTGAGGGACCGAGAAATGAAGAAGGATGCAAGCGCTAAGGGGTTTAGGTAAGTTTGAGGGACCGAGAAATGAAGTTGGATGCAGCCGCTAAGGGGTTTAGGTAAGTTTGAGGGACCGAGAAATGAAGTTGGATGCAGCCGCTAAGGGGTTTAGGTAAGTTTGAGGGACCGAGAAATGAAGAAGGATGCAAGCGCTAAGGGGTTTAGGTAAGTTTGAGGGACCGAGAAATGAAGTTGGATGCAGCCGCTAAGGGGTTTAGGTAAGTTTGAGGGACCGAGAAATGAAGTTGGATGCAGCCGCTAAGGGGTTTAGGTAAGTTTCTGGTTGAGGGTGCGCATGCGCAAGATCTTATAAACATACGAACGCACGAATGTAAGAGGCCAAAAACCAATGAAAACCAGAGGCAAACGCAAGTAATTGGAAGAGGTGGACGATGGAAGCAGCCGAAAAAACAGGCTGCCGCCGCAACAGGTGGGCACATGAACGTGATTTTTACGATTGCCAACTGACTGAGGCAAGTTCGGGAGATATCATACGAACGGACGTATATTTTAGGATAGAAACGTATTTGCTTATTGAATCACTCGCAAGTTCATACGAACGCACGAGCGGACGGGAAAAATACGATGATCGTGACCCAAATCCAAGCTGTTACATGTTTCTTTGAATCAACCCAATAGAGTACAGCTGGATATACAGGAAATACAACACATCTAGTGCTTACAACATCTAGTGTCCTAACTGTAAACTGCATCAAATCTATCAAAGGTCACTTCGGCAATAGACTAAGCTAGAAATTGTTGTATCTCCAACAGCTCAACTCATTGAAGGGGGATAATATTCCTCCAATATATTTAAGGCATTCAGCTTGAATATTTACCACAGCAGTTAGGCAGGTCTACACTAATGTAAAAGTGATGTAGGGACAAATAGATAACCTACTGCAACTTCTAATGGCCATCAGATACATCCTCACAATGCTGGTGAAGCACTAGGTATCCCAACCTAATAACTCAAACACTAGCGGGGTTTGTTTGAAGTCTGAAGAAATTTGAAGGATTCCACCAACTTACTGTAGTAAACCACAGACAAAAAATGCAGTATCAGATTAATCTATGGGGGTTATTTAAGAAGGGGTAGCACCAGGTAGTGCTTCGTTGCGGCAGGAAGCATCTGGTGAACGCTGGGCGCTGTACGTAAAACCACATTTAAGAAAGCAAATCTGGTGAGCGCCATGTAGCGTCACATGTATTACTAAAGGCGGCTCAGCGTATAGCACCGGTGCTCTAGGTTCAGGAGCACCATGTATTACCTGTCACACAGCACGGAGCTGGCGCAACCTCTCGCTAGCTAGCAACCTAGCTGCAGCGCTGTACTGTTGTTAGAGTGCCCAACACACATCACATTCATCAATGCCAGCCAGGTTACTAAAGCGAGGTACAGCGCCCAATATCCGCTTACATTGTCTTCTGGCGCTCACTCTAATCGCCGCTATACAGATGCTCATCTGGCAATACATGGCACTAGTAGTGAATCAGCCTCTATATCTTACTAAGAAATTCATTTTGGGTTCAGATTGGTTTGGAAGCATTAGTATCCGATTATTTTAGGTTTGAAATATATATATATATATATATATATATATATATATATATTCTTCATGAGATTTGTTTTGGGCCAGAATCAACTTAAATACATTGGTTGAGTAATTCCTTTTTAAAAAGGATTGATTTACCTGAAATAACTCCCAAACATTTTGGACTCATTTTGGACCCAAATTTGAGTCGAATGTGTAGCCATCACAGTCATTTTAGAATGAATGTGTCTGACCTTTAGCCTAGGGGGTATCCTGACAGTGTCTAATAACTAATAATCTAGTTAAACAAGTGAAATGTGCAGTATAAACAAACTGCTTGTTTTTTTTTTTTTTTTTAATAGTTGTGTACATTTGTTTACCCCACAAAGCCCTATTAACACAAATGGCAAAAAATTACAAATACAAGTACCATGACAAACTTTAAATGATGGCCATGTAATCTAAGGACCCTTTCATATATATAACTGCTATTGCACATCGATCAAAATCTTGCCTGCAGCTTTTGGGAAGGAGAGCGAACTGAAGTTCATTTTACAGAACTCACAATCGCCTGCAAATCACTGTGTAATCGCAAACACAATTGTGACTGCAATCTCCTATGAAATATCTGTTTATTGCAATGCATTGGTGTGAACCCAGCCTGAATAATTCTGTTTTAATATCATATAATATCTGTATTAATATCACATCCCAGTGATCAGTGATGTAACTGCCGATTAACATATACAGGTGCACCTTAACAAATTGGAATATCATCAATATGTGGATTTATTTACGTTGATTTTAAAAAGTGAAACTTATATAATTCATAGATTCACTACACGCAGTATTTTCATATATATTTGTATATTTTCATGTATATTTCATGTGTTTATTTCTTTGGATGATGATTAAGATTTACAGCTCATGAATATTGTTGGGTAAACCCCTGTAAGTATAGGTACCTGAACTTGACCTGAACCCAGTCCCAACTGAAATCTCCCTGTCAGGCTATTGTTACTTAGGGCCTTATTCATGAAGCTCTAGCGCCAGGTAGTGCCTGTTCATTGTCGGGCACGGCATGCAATTCCACATTTATGAAGCCAAATCTGGTGAGCGACTGGAAAGCCATGTAGCGTATGATTCATCATGATCCCAGGCTCAGCGTACAGCCCCGGCGTTCAGCCTTGCAGAGCGCCACGTCTTACCTCTCGCTACCTGGCGCTCTCCCATACATTTCTATGGATGATCCTTAACCCTTTCAGTATCAAGCACTTAGATTGTACGTGATCGCTTCTACTCCACTTAAGTGCCAAGCATGTAGAATCAACGTGCCTCCCCCCCCCCCCCCCCCCCCAGTACAGCACAACTAAAGTAAAAAAACGATCCGGCGGGGCTTATGACAGCGTCCCGGCTGTTGTTCTTACAGATGTCATCATGCTGGCCACAGGAGCAGAGGGGCAGGCGATCAGATGATCCTCTGCCCCTCTGCTCCTGTGGCCAGCGATGATTGCATCTGTCATCGAATCGAGGGACACAGGAGCTGACGATCGGAGGTGAGTAAAGTAAAAAAAAAGTTTCTATTTTTTAATTAAGTCAAATTTTATTATGTGTGTGGTGTGTTTTTTTTACTGTTAACCCTTTGTGAACTGGTAAGGGATTCATGAGACCCCTATACCAGTTCACAAGGCTGAGGGCCTGCAAGTCAACTGCAGCTAGCCGGTGACTAGCCATTAACCCCAGGCACCCCAAATTACCTGCCTCCCCAAAGGCCAGGGGTGTCAGAAGGGCCCGGGCCTCACAGAGGCTATGTGGGCTTGTAGCCTGCAGGGCCAGGGGCCACCAAAGCTGGCCCCTGTGCCCTGTTGTACAAGTCCTTATAGTTGGCCCTTGGCTGCTTATGCTGGGTAGGGGGGACCTCACAACATTTTTGGGGGGATTTTTAAGGATTTTTAACCCTTAAAATTCCAAAAAAATGGGATTCCCCCACCCCAGGAGGGGGGACCCTATGTCATTTTTTTTTTCAAATTAACCCTATGTTACCTGTCACCCAGGAGGTAAAAAAGGCTTCCAGCAGCAGCAGGAACGCTGACGTGATCAGCGTGGGACACAGTGCTCCGGGATGGATGAGAGGTAAGTATTAAAAAAATAATATTTTTTTTTTACTCTTTACTTTTACGCTTTGTGAACTGTAAGGGATATATGTGATCCCTATACCAGTTCACAAGGCTCTGGGTCTGGCAAGTCACCTGCGGCTAGCGGGTGAATTGCCATTAACTCTGAGCCCCCCCATTGCCTGCCTCCCCAAAGCCCTGGAAATCCCTTTAAAAATCACAGTTGAACATATGGAGCGCAAAATAGTGCAAAATGGTCTGGCAACAAGGGTGACAAAATCTCCAGATAGGCTGGCAGCGAAAGGGTTAAATCCCTTTCCTGATCCCAATTTTTTTTATTTTTTTTTTAAACTCAAATATTTTTGACATGTATCCTGGACTAGAAAATTTCATTTTTGAAAACTTTTTTGATTTTTAATATTTTTATGCAGAATTGTCCTTACATGTCTGGTATTAAAGTGTTCATGTAACAATGTAATAACAATGTAATTCCATATGTTTTCGCTTTGATACTAGTGGATACATGTTCAAAAACAGACTTTAATCACACTACAACTACATGATTTTGAGCGCCGGTGCTGTTTGAGGCTGTTTTTTTGATGAATGTGGTGTGAGTCAGTCGTACTGAGCTGGCGCTACCGTTTGCTCCCATAAAGCATAGTACTGCGACTCACACAACATATCCATCAATGCCGGCCAGCGACTGAGGCGCTCTGAAACAACTAACCATGGTCGAGCACAGCGACTGCTAGCAGTCACTCTGAAATCCTCGCTACAGACGCTCATCTGTCACAACCTGGCGTTAGTAATCAATCAGCCTGCCCGATAACAATTGTATCTAATGAGAAATGCGCAAAACATTACCAAAAAACATAAAATAATAAAACCACAGGCAGTTTTAAATGTTCAATGGGATGCTTTAAAAAGCCACATTTAATAAAACAGTTAAAACCTGAAAAAATACAATTAAAAAATAAAAAGTCATGTTATTGTTCCTTGGATAAAAATTGGATCTTACGAAAAATTCCAAAGAAATTACCATAAAATATATAAAATAGACCACCAGACAGTTTCAAATTTTTAATAAGATTAATTTAAAATACAATTAAAAAGTAAGGCTATTGTTTGGTAGGTAAACAATTGTATCTAATGAAAAACGCCAAAGAAATTACCAAATAAATATAAAATATAACCCCCCATGCAGTTTTAATGTGAAATAGGTTGCATTTAAAACCGCATTTAGTAAAATAGTTAAAACCTGAGAAAAAGGAAGTTTAAAAAAAAAATAAATAAAAATAAAATTTGCCAAAAATATATAAAACAATAAACCCACGGATAGTTTTCATGGTAGATGGTGTGCTTTAAAAAGCTGCATTTATTAAATCAGTAAAAAACTGAAAAAATAAAATAAAAAAAAAGCCAGGTTATCATTCCTTAGAAAAAAAAATGTATCCTAATGCAAAATGCCAAAAAAACACCCAAAAAATTTAAAAATATTCTCATGGTAGTAAAAAATTCACCTGATGTGAAAAGCTAGGAAAACAATGAAAGGCAAGGACAGGTTTTACAGCAGAGTAAGAAAGTTCACAAATTTTCTTCTTTCTCAGGCTTTTTTCTCATAATGTGAATAATGTGAATAATTTTTTACTACCATAAGAATTTTTTTCAGCTTTTATTGAATCAAGGCCTTAGTATCTTAGAAAATCGGACTAAGTAGAGAACATGCACTCAGGGCTCCTTTACATTACTGCATCAATGTGGTATGGCATGGCATGGAGGCAATTAGTGTTATGAAAAACCAGGTTGTCCTGAAGGGGCCTTCAGGTGTCTCTCAACTTCTGCTTGACAATACCTAATAGATTCTTTATTAAGCTGGGCAAGTATGCAGCCCATACAAGCACAGTGATACTGTGATATTAAACAAGGTTTTAGTACTTTTTGCCAGTGTGGGCAGGTGCCAACTGCTGGAAACACTAGTCTTCAAAAAGGAGAAGAGGACAGAAGGCTGGCAGTGATAGGCTCAAAACACCATAGATGTTTTTTTTTTTTGCTAAACCAGACCAATACCCATTTTTTCTATAAATGGTGTTGGTCCCGCTGTCTGTGCATTAAAACAAGCTCGAGGGGGGGGGGGGGGGGCATCCAGAATGGCAGATAACCTCCCAGACCTCCTGTAATACTCACCTTCATTACAAGCCAGCAGTGGGAATGGAGTCCCGCAATTGACCGCCGGGCAGTCACGTGGGCCAGAGTCGCTTCCTCTGACTCCCCGGCAGCCAATTGCGGGACTTCTTTCCTGGCACTGGCTCATAATGAAGGTGAGTATTTCGGGCGGTCTGGGAGTTTATCTGTGATGGGGACTCCAGTATTCTGAATGCCCCCCCCAGCTTGATGTAATGAACAGACAGTGGGACCAACATCTGTTAAAGAAGTGTTGGCCTGGTTAAGGAGTATTGAACAAGGGAGGGAAGTCATTTTTATTTTTACTACTCGTGAACTGGAAAGGGGTGACAAGGATCTTTTTACTGGACATAGCTTAGTGCTCTACCATGATTTTCCAAATTTTTTGACTTTTTGACTTTGTGCTGAAGCTAAAAAAGGTTGGAGACCCCTCGTATATACAATGAATATACTGAATATAGTAAACGTGCAAAAGGCAATTAAGTGCAATTAAGTGAATCAAGTGCACTCAATGCAATGTTTAGTTTGATTTCCTTATGCTTTTGGCACCCTACAATTTTTTGGTATTATTACAACTAAATTTAAGAATAAGAATAGAATCGTTTAGTTATTAGTGTAATATACATAGAATTCACTTTAGCTAGAGACTACAAAACTAGAACTAAAAAAGCATTCAATTAAAGGGGAAAACAAGGGAACACGTGGGACAGGGACAAATCTGTCATATGTTTATTGATGGCATTTATGGTCAAGGGAGAAAAAATAATTGACTAATATGTTTTATTGTCTAATATATCCGCACGATGGACATGGAACTGCCAAACTGAGAAACCTTGGAGAAAAGAATGGACAATACAAGTACTCAGTAACAAGTAACCCAGTAACCCAAATGACATGTGGCATTTACCTTGTGAAGGGATGGGGTTTCTTGTGGGTTATGCGGCTCTGTGTACCTCAGAAAGCTATTACCACATGGGTTAGATTTATTATCAGCAGGAATGAGCGGCAAGTTTGTCCGAACTTTGATTATCGGGTTCGAGGGCCCAAACTAAAAAATCAGTGGGGACCCAAACTTTGGGGGGTGTCTATGGTGGGTGGGGCACAAAGTGGGCATCAAGAAGTGCGCTGATAATTAGTGATGGGCGAAACCAAACCGCAAAGTTTGGGTTCCCCATCACTAATTATCAGTTATTTGCTGCAGTCTATTAAGCCTGGCCTTAAAAGCTTCTATACTGTGCCCCAGTTTAATTTTCTTTCTGTAGCATAATTTTTTGTCGCCAATGACAAAACTTTTTGCTTCTCATCATCATTTAGTCCCAAAGACATGCACATAAATTCTCTTATTTATATTTATTGTCTCTGAAGTCGAGCTAACATAAGAATAACTAAAATTGCTGAAATTCTCCCCTGCACTATAAAAAACTGCAAAAAATAAAATACTATAAAAGAAAAGTCTATATTTCTGCTTGACACATACAAAGTTTCTTTGTACTTTCTGCAATTTTTGGTGAGGCTGAGTTCTGAGTAACTTTCTAACTCTTTCCAACTTTTCCTGTCATTGGGCGTTTCTCCAGGTGAGGAGCAGGGATTTTCCAAGAAGTTTTTTAAGTAAAGTTTATAAATAAAATTAGCCTACACATAGGGATTGCCTATTTTATTGTGTCTGAATTTCTATAGCTCTTGTTATTCGTAGAACTTTAATGAGAAAGTCTGTGTTCCTCATTCTTCCTCATTGGAAACATTCTATTTCTCACCTACAGAACAGCTATAACACAAATGTCTGGGATTTAAAGTCCCTTGGACCAGGGACTCGTGTGCACAGTCAATACATTATTTTGCAGAAATGGGTACAAAATTAATGTACTAGTGTCTTTATGGTTCAAATCTGTATCTAGTTATTTCTTTGACTTGAGTTGAATAAAGGTAACTTTATGAATGTATTTTCCTTAAAGTGTTCAATTTCCACAGCACTAACAGAAACCCCATGAAGCTTTGTTAACACTAACTCTTGGGAACTTGAAGCCGAATTACTTCTAGGCTGGAAAAGTCTGTTTTAAGCTTAAAACTTCTATTGAATAGAATCTCTACAGGCCGAGGCAATGTTCTTTTATCTATTCAGGATAAAGGAAACTAAAGGCCGACAAATGAATATATTATCTTGTTTTCTACTATAAATGTTGTGGCACAGAAGCTTAAAGGAAAAGTCCACTTCTGTGAATTCACCTATAGCTCCAGAGCAGGAAGATCCAAGGTTGCTTTTATGATCTGCTTATGCAGCAGCCCATTGGTCCTAAGCCGGTAACCCACCACCCATCGGTCTCCCACCTCTCCGTGTTTGTAAGGCATGGAACTGTCCTTCCGGATTCTGTTTGGCGGGTAGGCGTGGCCTATCTGCAGCAAGCTCCTATTTTAAAAAAAATGGTCATCTCCCTGCACTTACTGGTGTTACTGGCGTACAGAGGTGCCCGCTGTTTTCAAAGAGATCTGGCCATATGCAGGTCATGGCCACCTGCCAGCCAGAACCTGGAAGCGCAGGTCCCCTGAGTGATGCGCTAGTCTTTCCTAGTCTTTTTGTTTGCATTATTTCCTTCTTCTAACCTGCAGAACTACCTTTCTTTATCTGCTTGCTGTAGAATTTGTTTCTAAAATCAGTTAAAATTGAAGTCTTGTATGGCACACATCTGCAAATATATGTGGTAGCTGGACATTTGCAAATTAACGTAACAAATAAATGGCAATGTCTGTCCCTGTTATTGCAGATAGGTGGGGGGGGGGGGTCCAACAAGGGATGCCAGTTTTTTTTTGAAAACTGGAAGTCCCATGAGAATTTTTTTTTAAAAGATTCATAACAGAAATTGGACCATGTAAGCTGGCTGCCATGTCTCAAGGACCTTAGGTAACTTGCTAGCTGGTAATGTCCCACTGCTACAATGACTGGGGAGGGGTGTCCTTCAAGGTCTATACGCAACCTGGAAGTTGTCGCCCCTAGGTGTAATCCCAGCCTCTCTGCTGCCTGAGGCCAATGAAAAAACAACACTCCTTGCGTGTACAACCAATATTATTTGTGTGTCTACCAATACATATGTGGTACCGCTGTAACAGGGAGAAATTGGGATTTTACACGCAATAAGATTTTATTGATGTTTAATAAAACATTTTTTATTACAAAAAAAAACTACAAATTGTAAAAAATAGATTTTATTTTTATATTTTTGCACATATTTCACCCAAATATATTGAGAATACACTAAAAAAGGCCAAACAAGACATTTCATATTGAAGTCCAGAAAGCTGAAAAAAACTATATATTATTTTCCTGGAAGTAACCTGGAAATCCCTTCAAAAATTACAGTTGAACGTGTGTAGTGCAAAATAGTGAAACATGGTCTGGCAACAGAGGGTGACAAAAACTCTAGGTAGGCTGGCACTTAAAGGGTTAAACATTAACCCATGAGCTACTCCACATAATCAAATTATAAAATATACTTATCATCAGGTCACTGATTACTTCATTGTGTATTATAACAAGGTTGAAGATTTTGCTGTTTACATTCAAATCATGTTATGCCAATGAAAGCATATTCTGCCAGTTTAGAGGAATATAATGTGTATTCTGTTGAAAACAATTTTGTTATCCAATCTCCTCCACGCAGAGCTGTTTTCAAATGGAAATAAAAACTATTTCCCTCCTGCCAAGTCCTGGAAGAGACACTCCTATCTCAGCCATTTCACTGGCAAAGAAAACAGAGTAATCAGTTAGAATGAAGGGCAAACAAGTTATATGGGGAAATATTGTTGATGCATATTACAAAAAAGTTGTCCAAAAGTAAATCACTATTAATGTAGAATTTGTATTGTAAATTAGCCAGTGTTCAGGAAAAAAATCTACTCCAGCCCCAACACAATATACTCACCTTCATTTCTTGCTATCCTGACATTTATCTTGGCTGAGGATCAATCCCTGAAAGAGATTATCCGACGTTTCCTTGTGCAGAAGCAGTTCCTGGCCTTGCATCCACTAGCCTAACACTTCCTTGCTCCTCCCACCATCTACAGTTTCCTTTACTTGTTTAGAAGGAATGGGAAGTGGGAAGAAGGGTTTGAAGCAGATGAAAGCAAACTCTAAAGGTAGGAGATGGGTTAAAAGAACAAAATATTGTTTTTTAGATGGTCAGACATCATAAAAAGCTGGAGCAACTATGCCAAAACAGTGTCGCTGACCAGGCCAGGGGGACAGCCATGTGTGATTAACTGCTTGGTAACAGTGGGGCTTCTTTAACACCGGGATGTTGTGATACACTTGCAATCGCCCTGAAAATGCCATGAAAGCATTACCCATAGCAATCTATGAGCCCTTTCACATAGGTATTTGCCATTATGATCACCCTGAAAAAGTCCTGCCTGCAGACACTTTCCAGCACTGTGCAAGTATGACTGCGCTAGTATAAAAGTAATGCGGCAGGCTGTGGCTTAAGGTTAAAGGGTATGTTTACTTTGAATGGCATTTGTCTATTATTGTATGCCAAAATAATGTCCTCAAGGGGCTGAGCTTATCTAGCAATTTATTTTCTTTTTTATTTGATATTTGTTTGCAACTCTGTGTTTAAAAAAGTTTCCCCTAGAAACAATGTGTTTACCTTAGCAACCATACTGGTGGATTTGCTTGATAATCATCTGACTGGCTGAGGCGGAGACAACAATCCACATTCCTGAGCTCACAGGTCCTGCTCTTATTCAGCCTCTTCAGTTGAGGGGATCACAATCTTGTGTTCCATTAGCTAAAGGGTTATTGGCAGTGACAACACCTGGGTCAGGAGGGATGCCTTTCGTTACTGTTGCCTTATATTTCCAAACTCTGATATGTGGGGGGGGGGGGGCACTCTTGTCATTGCCTCCCGTAGCCTATTTACTTGAGCCCAATAAAGCCATGCCCACTTGAGCAAAACAGAGCCACAGGGGTATAAGAAACTTGAAAACAGCATGTTGCTAAGTAAATCCTAGGTTTAGGGGGCTCTTTTTGTGCATAGATGGCCACTGTATGCTTGCACCTATGTAGGATCTGCATTTAAACCGGACCTTCAGCATAACTTAATGAAATGCCCAAACCCTTAAAAAAACGATTCCCCAGCATCTAAAATTATTATATTTTAAGTTTTTAGTCACTTACTTTTTATTCTTTCCCCCAGCGGGCTGCAACTTTGTTCGTGATTCTAGGATACAGGCGCTGCATGACACATACTGAGGAGAGGAAAGAAGGATAAAGTACAGGGGGCGGGTTATAGCTGTGTTTTGCACAGACAGAGCAGAACAGCGGTCAGGAAAAGGACAGCAATCCCAGAATGCAGAGCAGCATAGTGAGAAGACCTTCCTGTTTGCAGGCTGCCTGATGCTCCATGAGCCGCCATCTTTGATGTTTAAAGGCTCATAACATGCAGTAGATGCAGGTAGGATAATTTTTAATGTGAGCAATCCGTATGTACAGGGTGTGGGAAACATATAAGTTATGCTTTTCTTCAGGGTGAAGGTCCGCTTTAACTCATCTGTGCATTGAGACAAACACAGACAGCGAGTGTACACATGCTTGGAGCGGTGCACTGCCCAAACCATGGCATCCAGGGGGTTTGGTGCCTTGCTCAAGATCACTTTAATCATGTCCCAGCTGAGAATGAAAACTGTAACCTTCAGGTCAAAGAGATTCTTTACTACTAGGCTATGACTGCCATTTAAAGTGGAACAATCTAAACAGTCTAAATGTTTCCAGGCCAAGCTGACAAGGTGCCCTTGGGGCATCCTGATGCTGCACTGTGTGAGCCCCCAAGATTGCCCACAAACCCCTTACCTTTCCTCTGGTTCCTCACAACCCTGAAACGGTGCACTCCCGCACCTAGACATTGAGCTGGGCGCAGAGGAGCTCACACTCCACAGGGAAACCAGGGGATGCAGATTCCACCGCTCGCTATGCCAGCATTTGTGCATTCCTGTTTATGGCATAAAGTGCTGATTTGATGAGTGCCTGCACATGCACCATGGAAAGGTGAGTGAGATTTCTGGACCCCTGCCCTGACAGCCCTGCACTCAATATGTAGCTCCTGTTTTTTCGTAGTGCCCTGTAGGGTTTTTGGGATGGGGGCAAGCAGCCTTTTATAGTTTTGCCTGGGGAATCTATAGGCCCTCCCCAGTTTGCTGATTTCTAACTATCCACCCCCCCCCCCCTCCACAACAGTCCTCTGCCCGGACCTTCACCTCTCACCGGACGCCTTTAAATGGACCTTTACAAAAAGTAGTGAAGAAGAGGTGAGTGGATGGGGGATCTGTGGGGTTTCACACATTAGAGCATCCCCACATAGCCGCTTACTGTAACCCAGCCCCTGTATTTTTTTACCATTGAGAGGTAGACCTATGTCCACATCTCTTGCATCAGATAATGTGGGACAGTGTGTGTATGCAGGGGAGGATAGCTGCTCCCTGCTTTGCATAGCTTTATTTTCCCTGCTTCTTTGTATAGGTACACCTTTCAGAGCTAAAGAAAGGTGATCTTTAATAAGTAAAATCCTGGGGCTGGACTACAGAAATAGAAATGGATCTCACCAACAACTGGTTTATTCAGCTGCTCACCAGAATGTATGTTCTGCATGGCAGGTATGCAAAAAATCTGTCTTTGCCCTTACCCTGGACAATCCCTTTAGCTAGACCTAATGTAAGTGTCACGTAGTGTGACAGTGATGCAGAATCAGGAACACCAGGCAGAAGCTGAAGAAGATCTAGAAGGCAATAGAAGTGAGGTTGGTATTCAAAGCCAGAGGGTCAGAGTCAGAGTGGGGTCAATACCCAAGCCTGAGAGTCAGAGCCAGAACAGGGTCAATATCCAAATCCAGAAAGTCAGAGCCAAAGTCGAACAGCGGCGCTTTCGGAAGATCTGCAGGCAACTTCCCAGCACTGCAGGTCCCATTGGGAACTTGCACACTCTGCGGATAGCGGACACAGAGGCCAGGGGCCATCCGGGCATGCGCAGACCAGCACACCACTCACCTCACAGACCAGCTCACACCTCAGGCCACGCACCGCCCAAACAGAAACACCCAAGGGGGCAAATTTTTATGTGAATTGAAAATTGGGAAAAAGAGTGCCCGCAAAGCATGTCGGTGTCTCTTTTATTCCTTTTGCAGATTGCAGATACGCCAATTTTTTATAATTGGTGGAGTTCAGGACCAGATGTTGAGCACCTTCAAGCAAATACTGCCACTCCTCTAAGGCTAATTTGATTTATAGCAGCTATTTATCCCCCACATCGTAAGTCTTTTCCAAAGAGATATGTTTATTTTGGAGAAAAACGCCACTGGGTGTAGATAATTCTTTTTGCCTGTTCTTTGAGACATAATGGCACCAACTGTTGATTCAGAAGCTGGGGAACCTCGGCCCACGTGAATTTAGATTGTTTCTTTGTCAGATTTGTGTTAGGCTTGATGTCCTTGATGTGGCAAACCCCACAAAGCACCGGACTTCTTTGGGGGAACAGAGAACAGGCCATTCCAGGATTGCAGAGACCTTACTGGTATCAATGGCTGTTCCAGTAGCATAGAGTATGAACTCCAGGAACTGAACAGAGTCCTTTTCAAACTCACACTTCTCCAATTTAATATAAAGGTGGTGATCTTGCAGACACTGCAAAACCTTTTATGAACTGGATGGAGCTGAAGGTTGGCAGAAAAGATCAGTATGTCATCCAGATACACTGCAACAAAAACATCTAGGAATTCTCACAAGACATCATTAATACAATGCTAAAATATGGCATCTGGGCATTTAGCAGGGCACTTGGCCTGGAGGGTTCTGAGTGGCATTCTCTAATACATCTGTCAATCTGGATTGACAAGTCAACCAGTTGTTTGAAGGTACCAGGTGCCTCTACTCAAGTCAGTCAGAAAGCCCCAATTTAATAGAAATGTTAAAGCATTGTTATTCCAACCAGCATTACTGACCCAACATCAAAATTCTGCAGCATAATCATCAACAGGCCTCTTTCCTTGTTTAAGTCATGCGACCTGGATCATCATACAAATCACCAAGCACCTTGAAGAAGCTGTCCAAAGTGTTCAGGGAGGGGGTCTTCTTGTTCCAGGGGAAGGTGAGCCCAAGACTGTGGGTCTCCTCGAAGCAGCGAGATGACAAATCGTACCCTGGTGAAATCCAAAACATAGGTGCAGGGTTTTTCCTCATAAAATGTTCAGGTAGAGGGACCCTGGGCTTGGGCAGAGGGTCAGTTTTTTGGTTGGAGGTGGGTGGAGTAACTTCAGCAGAGGTGGAGGCATTTGTATTAGCAGGGGGATGGCATAGAGTCTCTATTTAACCCTGGAATTCGGAGTTGCCCTGACGGAGTTCCCCCACAACTTAGGTTAAACCCCCCTGTTTTTGCTTAATGGCTTCATAGGCTGCCTGTGTCTGGGCTAGGTCCATCTTGTCTGGCCTGCAGATACTGTCACGTACCTGAATGGAGACTCGACCTAGGTAGATACAGACTGCTCCCAGCACTACTGCCTGCAGCCTCCCCAGAGAGTGGTTACTGGGGAAATTCAGCAGAGGGAAAGGCCAGAGTGCCAAGTGTGAAGATGATACAGAATCAGGGATATCATGCAGTTGCTGAGGACTATCTAGAAGGCAATAGAGAGTTAGGGATGACTGAACTGAAGAGAGCCTGCAATGCGCAACTGATGAAGTGCTACACCATGCACTGGTTCCAGCGTGGGGAGTCTGGCAAAAGTCTAGTTTCTGATGGCTGTTTTCGGTCTGCTGTATATGTTCAGTTTCCCTAAGCATTTACCACTTGGGAGACCACATCTAAATATGAATTATACAGCTTTCTTCACAAACAGAGTTAGAGAATTATGTGGAATAATTACATATTTGGTAGGGGGTAGGATAGCTAGTGACCTATTGCTTTCAATTTTGGCCACATGGTGAACTTTTAGCACACCTTGGAGTCCCTGAAAAGCCTTATTTATGCTAGCAAATTCTAGGTTTCCAATAAGGTTTCTACGGCATTGGCTACCTGTTAGCCTCATGGTTATTGGTATTACTAGTCACTGTCACATAAAAAGGGTTATTCTTTCATTGTAAAGTGAAAGACAGATCAATAAAATCATTAAACAGTTGAAACAAAGGGACATCTGTCTGAGATGTTTTCTATATAAACTCCTGATGATCAATATAATGACTACACCAAAATTGGGTACTTGTTTCTACCAGCTAAGACAGAGAAATCCATTCACCCCCTACATGAAGAAAAACATTATCTTGTTAAGATCTGAAGTAAATCAAGATGTGCAAATGATTGTACATAGTTGCCAGTGCTACATCATATCAATGTCTGCTGTCAAAATTAGGTGGTATATTTAAAAGGGACAGTCCACTTTTGATAGCATTTTTGAAGGTGTTTTTATTGTGCCAAAAGGCCTGATTATATTTTTCTATTCTTATGGTAGCAAATGTGTGTTTTATGGAAGCAGTTTTAATTACTTCCAATTGGTTGCTGTTGACAACTGTACACCAAGTCTGTGCACCAAGAAGAGAAAAGTGAGCGAGCCCTGCACACACAGAACACTGCTACTGTGGCCATTGCTGAGGTGAAGAAGCTCACTCAAACTTGCATATACCTAGTAGCAGTGTTCTGTGTGTACAGGACTCACTTTTCTCTTCTTGAAGATCTTTGTGTACAGACTTGCTGTTCCACTGCCAATTGCAGGTAGTAAAAATTGCTTTCATAAAACACACATTTGCTAACATAAGAACATATACATTGCAGGAAACTTTCATAAGTGCCAGGTAAATTGAAATAGATCTCTAATGTGTGGATAATGGCCAATCTATCACACCTCCCCCATCTATAACATGTTTGCATTCAAGTTAAGCATTCAGTATAGTGATTTAATATTTTAATAATAATACATACTTTACTGTATGTACACCCATAAATACAGTGTTGGGCTGTAGTCCATTGGAGCCCACCAAAGGAAATCATTATTGGTGCCTAATAAAGGAAATCATTCCCTGGTGCCCATTAGAAATCATTTTTTGGCCCACCTTAAAAAAAGTTATGGAGGCCCACCAGAGGAAATCAATCTTGAAGGCCACTAGAGGAAATAATTTCGGGGCCTACAGTTAAAGATCATTCTTGGGGTCCCCTAGTGGAAATTATTCTTGAGGTCTACCAGAGGAAATCATTCCTGAGCCGTACTAGAGGGCCCACACTTCATCTAAAGCACCATTAAATTGTTACATAACATAAAATGCAATTTTTAAAGTGGACCAAAACCTGGGATTTTCAAAATCCTGTGTTTTGGTTCACCCATCTGGAGCATCTAGGTTTGGTATGCCCTGCTATATGCAACCACACTTGTTGACCAGTAAACTCACCCCTCCTTGCTTCCAAATGCACATGTGCAGCCTATTAATGTGCAGCTGGAGAAGCTGAATGGAATCCCAGCCACACACATCGACATCGTGGAGCAGAGCCACACACAGCCATTCATTTATGGTGGGGCGTAGCTGAACACAGCTGGAAAGGGACACAAGTAATGATGGCCGCACATGCACCTTGGACTTGTGGTAAAGGTAAGAAAAACTGGCAAACTGGAGTGTTTCACACAAGAGCATTCAGCCCTGGAGTTTCATAGACTCCAAGGCCGGTTTTGGTCAGCTTTAATAACAAAGGTACGTTCTGAATAAGTTAAAAAAACACACTCACAGAACATGGCAGACAAACCGGAAACACTATTAGTCTTGGATTTCTTTTACTGCCCTGATAGTGGACCTAGGTCAGTGCTAGAGGCCCACCGGAAGATCCACTGGTGCTCTGGTGGACCAATCCAACACTGCATAGTTACATAATATACCTTCTGTTACTCTACCTATTTTACCCTTTGCCTATCACTTTTTTTCAGACAGGGCATTTCCTTTAGAAAAAAGAAGTGCTGGCCTGATGGACATAGTCCAACTCTAAAAAAAAAAGAGAACCTTTAAACTGTGAGCTATGTGCTATGCCCTCTATATTGTATGCAATGGAGAATAATATTAGTTTGTTAATTGGAACTCCAACAAGAGAAGGTTGCACATCTTCATACAACCTTACCCTAGTTAAAAAAATATGAGTACATTCTTGGAATACATGTTTTCAAACATAGGCCTTGATTCGTCAAGAGTTGAAAACAAAAAAGTCTGATAATTTCACTGTTGATGAATCACCAGCTAGGAAAACAACGAAAGTCAATGGCACAGTGTACTACAGGTAAAAAGGGGTAAAAATGTCGATACTTTTCTCAGGAGTAAAAAACTGCCATTGACTTTCATTGTCTTCCTATCTGGTGATTCACTAAAAGTGAAATTCTCAGGCTTTCTTCTCATGAATTGAATGTTTTACTACCATGCAAT
This sequence comes from Gastrophryne carolinensis, assembly GCA_027917425.1. NCBI lineage: Eukaryota > Metazoa > Chordata > Amphibia > Anura > Microhylidae > Gastrophryne > Gastrophryne carolinensis. The sequence continues at coordinate 225,146,666 of CM051234.1, forward strand.
GTTTTTCAATCAAGGCCATGGTGTGTGGTGGGTCGTACATCATTTGTATGCTGCAAGACAAACTTTATTACAATGGTTTTCTGCATCCCTTTTAGCAAGAAGGGGATGATCAGCTCACAGGTGAAACATGGTTGTCACCCAAATGAAGGGGTATTTTTTCCTTGTGACTTCCATTGATTAACCTCTCTATATCACAAACGAGAATATGATAGAATAGCTATAGAATGACAGAATGGCTATAGTTCTGCATTGGAATGTGTAGTCCAGGGGCCAGCAATGAAAAGCATTATCGGGAGAAAATCAGCTACATGTTTTTGCTTTACCCACAAAATCTACATTTATCTATGTCTTTTTATGGTTCTTGTAACCATTTTAAACCCCAATGTATGGTCTTTAAATCCTTAGCAATCACAGAACCCTAAAAACGGCATAAATATTTGTGGAACACATTCTGCCTTATTTCTTTTTAAATTTGCCTCAAAACACCATACTTAGAGTTTGTCTGTATCAACATCATACAGAATATATGGCATTTGCACTGCATAGTCGTTGTCTCTTATTGGTTTTGCATTTTGCAAGTGTCATCTTGGAATGGCATACAATGATTCACATCGTTCTGTCCTCTCTGAATGCAACGGAAAGAAATGCGCCGCAAATTTGCAGTTAGAGAAAAAGCCACATGTCACAGTTCAGCTGAGACAGGAAACCTGTTAGAATGTACATGTTTCATTTGTATAATTTTTATGCTTTGATTTGTCTTTTATCAAAACACACTGAGACGGGGAGGCCGATTCATCAATAGCGCCAGGTAGCGACAGATGAGCGACTGAAGTATGGCGCTATGAGCGCCGCTAGCGTCAGCCGCGGGCGTTAGCGATTCGCTATAGCAGGCCTCCTCAGTCGCTACCTGGCGTTGTTGCGAACAACGCCTACATTGCTGAATATGATGTTGGCCCTCAGCTTTGTTGGCGCTGTCAGTCAGTGTGACCACGCTATTCTACACAGCGCCTGTTAGCTTTGCTGTGTCCTGGCCATCCAGTACCTTCTGAATAAAACACATTGCCACATTTGTTTTGAAATGTAAAAATTTTTTTATTTTGTGTGTAAAAGGAAATTAAATTCTACCAGATCTTCGAATATAAATGGAAAAAAAAACATAATTAAACACATAGCCACATTTTTTTTTTTTTTATTTGTTACCTAAAAAGGAAATACAATTAAATCACCAATGAGAAAGAAAAGGAAAATAAAAACAGGACAGAGAAAGAAAAGGAAAAAAAAAACAGAACAGAGAAAGAAAAGGAAAATAAAAACAGAACAGAGAAAGAAAAGGAAAATAAAAACAGAACAGAGAAAGAAAAGGAAAATAAAAACAGGACAGAGAAAGAAAAGGAAAATAAAAACAGGACAGAGAAAGAAAAGGAAAATAAAAACAGAACAGAGAAAGAAAAGGAAAATAAAAACAGAACAGAGAAAGAAAAGGAAAATAAAAACAGGACAGAGAAAGAAAAGGAAAATAAAAACAGGACAGAGAAAGAAAAGGAAAATAAAAACAGAACAGAGAAAGAAAAGGAAAATAAAAACAGGACAGAGAAAGAAAAGGAAAATAAAAACAGGACAGAGAAAGAAAAGGAAAATAAAAACAGAACAGAGAAAGAAAAGGAAAATAAAAACAGAACAGAGAAAGAAAAGGAAAATAAAAACAGAACAGAGAAAGAAAAGGAAAATGAAAATAGGAATTAGAATGAAAAGGAAACTTACAACAGAATTAAACACATAGCCACATGTATATATCTATATTTTTTTTAATTTTTTCTATAACAAAAAATTAATAATAAAACATAAATGAAATAGAAAATGAAAAGTCCAGCAGAAATGCAAAAGAAAAGTAAAGTCCAGGAAAGGGTTGTGAAAGGAATGTAGAGATCATGGTGCATCTCTTTGTGCCTGAAAAATTAAGAAAAGTGCAGTTAGTATATATCTTTATAGTTGTTTTGTGTTTTCTTTTAAAAAAATGCATAACTTGATAACCAACATTGGCGTCTTACACCCCCCTTAGAGTGGTTTGGGTCATCTTACACCCCCCTTAGAGTGGTTTGGGTCATCTTACACCCCCCTTAGAGTGGTTTGGGTCATCTTACACCCCCCTTAGAGTGGTTTGGGTCATCTTAAACCCCCCTTAGAGTGGTTTGGGTCATCTTACACCCCCCCTTAGAGTGGTTTGGGTCATCTTAAACCCCCCTTAGAGTGGTTTGGGTCATCTTACACCCCCCCTTAGAGTGGTTTGGGTCATCTTACACCCCCCTTAGAGTGGTTTGGGTCATCTTACACCCCCCCTTAGAGTGGTTTGGGTCATCTTACACCCCCCTTAGAGTGGTTTGGGTCATCTTACACCCCCCTTAGAGTGGTTTGGGTCATCTTAAACCCCCCTTAGAGTGGTTTGGGTCATCTTAAACCCCCCTTAGAGTGGTTTGGGTCATCTTAACCCCCCTTAGTGCGTTTGTTTGCTCTTTTGGATGGGAGGTCAAAGACATTTAAACAGGAGTGCAGTACTTGCATTAGAGTGAAGGGTAGTTAGCTTACCGCAAAATAAGAAGTGATCAGCCTTTCCCTTAGCTCATCGCCAGTCTGGGTGTCCTCACTTCTATCTGCGGGCAGGTTGGGGATTTCTGGCACCAGTGCTGTCTCCTCGGGGGCTTGGATTCGGTGACATATACAGATATTGTGTAACACACAGCAGGCAAGGATGATTTTGGAAACCTTCTGTGGGCTGTAGAGCATCTCTCCTCCTGGCCGTGCCAAACAGAGAAAGCGTGCTTTCAGCAGGCCGATGGTTCTTTCCACAATGCTTCTGGTCTTGCGATGCGCTGCATTGTAGCGTTCATGGGCAGAGGTCCGTGGGTTCCTGACCGGAGTCATGACCCACGTTCTCTGCCCATATCCCTTGTCCGCTGTAGAAAAAACACAAGGAGAGAGACAGCAATTAGTACTAGTACATGTTTTTGGGTGGTAGTTTGTTTAAAATTGCCTTACTAGGCCACATATTAGCAAAATACATAGAGATGGTTAATTTATTACCCAGTAGCCAGCCAGCTGGCATTTCGTTGTTATCAAACTTCCGGCACAGGACTGTCCGCTGCAAGACGTAAGAATCGTGGCATGAGCCGGGGAACCCCGATCTCACCGCCCGCAGCTTCATCTCATGGTCACAGACCACCATGATATTAAATGAATGGAACTGCTTCCTGTTTCTGTAGGACAGCTCCTGTGCACGGGGAGGGCGGAAAGGGATATGTGTACCATCAACGCACCCTAGCACATTCGGGATCCCTCCCATCAGATAGAAAGCATGTTTTATTTTGGCAACCTCTTCCTCATCCTCAGGAAACTTGATGTAAATTGGGATTAAATCACAAATTGCCAGAACTACCTGGATTAGGATGCGGCTCATAGTAGCCTGGCTTATCCCGCTGAGGAGGGCTGAGGTTGCCTGGAAGGTCCCTCGTGCCAACACATTAAGAGTGGCACACAGGCGTACTATGCCTGGAATGGAGTGAGTGCGTTTGGTGGATGGCTCGATTTTGGTCTTAATCTGATCATATAGGGACTGTAGTGCAGCACGATTCAGACGGAAGCGGCTCCTGATCTGCTCGTCACTTAAGTCCCATACTGAAAGGCGGATTGCAAAGGAGCGGGGTGCCCTAAGCCTCACAACACCCCGCTCCCTTTCCTCCTGCTCTTTCAGCATACACATACATCCATCCACCCAGACACCATACATCACCCTCTTATCCATCACACACACTAAAGATATATACAAAAACAAAAATAAACAAAAACAAACACTAACACACAACACACACACAAACAATCACACTACACACACACCCGCTACAATGCAGCTCACCACAAAACCAGAACTATAGTGGTCCAAACCACCAGCCTGCTGAAAACCAGCTTTCTAAGTTAAGCACAACCAAGAGGGGAGTTGCTGCACAGCCCACAAAAGGCCCCAAAATCAAGCCTCACTTGCTGTATGCTACACAATATTTGCAGATGCCACCCAAACCAAGCTCCTAAAGAAACAGCACTGATGTCAGAAATCACCCAACAAGCCACAGAGAGTGAGGACAGAAACCAGACAGAGGCTCAAATGAGCTAAGGGAAGCGAGCACAGCACCACACCACAGCCTTTGCCACAGTGTAAGAATAGCAGAACCTAGTTCATTCCTTCCTTTTATACTTCATTTTCAAAAGTGACAGGTCCGCTTTGCCGCCTTTTGCGTCGCTCTGCTATTTCCGGGCGCCAATTAGCCGACCCAGGTGTGCGTAAAACAGAGTGCGCACGCGCACGCTAGTAGCGCTACTAGCGTACTTGAGCCGTAACGTGCGTGCATTAACGGACATGGGCCCAAAATCAGGTGGGGACCAATGAAAGTGAAGCTGTTGTTTTTTTAAATAGCCGTTAGGCTAAGCACATGTCACAAGGGTTGCAGATACATCAGTCCATTGTTGGATTTGGGTGTGTGTTGTTTGTTTATTGAGGTCTGTAATGAGTTAATTGGCTAACACACATGCTTCTGTCAGTGCAGTGGAGGTGTGCCTAGAAGGAACTGGGCTGTATGTGTGAATCAATTAAGTGGGCTGCTTTTGGATTGGCTGTTAGAGCACATAAAACCTGCCCAAGCCTAAGAGATTGCGATGCCATTCTGTAGTGTGCATGCTTGCTTGTGGGGTGTTGATTTGTGTGTGTGTGCAGCTACAGGATGGAGCCAAATACAGGACATCTGCCGGCCACAGCAGGCCCGAGTAGGAGTTTGGTGGGTGCTGTGCGCAGACCTCCCTTACGGAAAAGGGCACAGCCTGAAGGTGGGGCAGCACCACAGGCTAAGCGCCCAGGTGCCAAGAGGGAGCCTGAATTTAATTTGGCTGAGAATAATCATCTTGTGCGCCTGACACTTGCGAAATGGGAGCTGCTCTTTGGCTCCCAAAGCAAGTCCATAGGCAAACAAGAAAGAAGCAAACTGTGGGATGCCATTGGTGTGGAGCTTAGTAGCACAGCTCAACACCCACGTAGTGGCCCATCCTGCAGGAAACGCTTCTACACTTTGCGAGGGGCCCTTATGAAAAAGATGAATCACGATCTTGATGTGGACAGTGGGTTCATCCAGGCTCCAAAGAGTACCTACAGGCCGTATGAGGAGATGCTGAAGGCCAAAATCCCACTGGCTCGGCTGCAGGGTGTGGATCCTGGGGATGACACCACCGGTTGGGCTGAAGGTACATATTTTCTGCTTTTTACTATAACCTAATGTTAATGTCTGTGATTAGCATTTTTACATTCTGACCAACTAACTGTAGGACCTGTGAAGTATTACATTATAGCTCAAAGATTTGTAACTTTTCTGTCTGTTGCTTTATGCATAGGTGCACATGCTGCTGTCCGGGATGTGGCTCCGGACACCCAAGCTCCTGCCCTTCCAGCAACCTCAAGGCTACCCCAGTCTGCCATTGAAGGTATTTAGCCATTATTTTTTTGCTGGTTTTTTTCTAAACAAATGGGTGTGGGAGCAGCTCAAGCAATAAAGGTTGGCCCTGTTGACTATTAATAATATGTGCGTGCGCCCTAATTGCACGCCCACTGTAACACTCACAGGCAGTAAATAACAAGGCCCTAACATGTGTAGATATGTAGGATGCCAGAGATGTGTAGCCATATATCGGCATATCAATGTGTGAGCCACACTTGGCTTGATTAGTCAATATTAGTGAAAGAGCTGCTCACACACCTTAATGCATGTTGTAGTTTGCTACGCACATTAGCTATGGCTCAATGTTGGTTTTATTTTGGCCTAGCTCCCATGCCCTTGGCCCCAGCATCTCCTCCGGATCCCACCTACTCTTTGGATGTCGGTAAGTGCATGTGTTCACCTTTCTTGATCCACTTTGACTCAAGTGCATGTGTCTCATTTGTCTTTTTTCTTGGTAGGCCAAGTGACTGGTTCATCTTTGGACCCCACTTCCGATGTTGCCGGTCAACAGGACCCTGTTGGTGTGTAGAGCAATACATAATGTATCCTTTCTGCTGTTTAGGTTACACTGGTTCAATTTTGTTAGTCTACTAAGCTACATGTTTGCTTGGTAAACTTGAAGATGCCTCTTGGGAGTGCTGGTTGCCTCCCCAGGGTCAGTCTCTTAGTTATTTTAGTGATAGCAATGTATATTTGCGGACATATTTTTAGCCAAACATTCCCTGTAGTAGTTTGCTGATTATTTAGACACATTTTTAATTTGTTTTAGTTGACCCGAATATCGGAAGTGGCTGTCCAGAAAGGGCCCCTCAAGTTCCAGCTGCCAGAGATGAGGGTAAGTGTTTTTGCCTTGCTCTAGTCTGTATTTTGGCTCTAATGTGGTGCCACTTGCTTCTGGCAACTTGTGTGTCCACATCTATTTTCAAGGTCCAAGCTCGAGTGAGGACCCCACTCCAGACATCTGGGATATTGCGGGTATGTTTAATTTAAGCAATGTTTATGATGAGATTTGCAGAAATTAGTGCGTCTTAGTCCTGTAACATACATGTTAACAATCTGATTTTAACCGAGAACTTTGTTCTAGTGTGTATTTTTAAACTTTTTAGAGGTATGGCCTCGATAGCCTAACCAGGTTACATTAGAGTTTGGCCCACAGACCTACTAACCTGATTTTCCTGTTTAGCATATGCCAACTTGCCCGACATCCCTGATGTTGATTTGCGACTCTCTGGCAGCGATACCTCGAGCCTACCTGGGCCGGAGGACACGCAGGTAACATGGCTGATGTAGACGACCTCGAAACCCATTGGCATATTCGTGGGTAGTGGAAGAAGCAACATGTAACATTTCCTTTCATTGTTGTTTTGGCAGGAGGCGGAACCAGAACCCCAAGCTGGGACCTCTTCCCAAGTCCCATGTGGCCAAGCTTCAGAGGCTCAGACAAGGGTAAGTTGTCTAGTGAGTGTTTATGGTAACTTTTGGGAGGGGCATAACTGCATTTGTTCCGTTTCACTAAAATGTGGTTTACTATTTGTTTAGCCTCCAACCACAGCAAGAGGAGGTGTGGCACCAACCAGTGCCGATTTCTACCAACTAGGGGTCCGGATGCTGGAGGACTACAGTCGCCAACAGCCGCGTGATGGAACTAATGAGCGCATTGCGGCGTTGGAAAATCAGGTGCTGATGTGTCAGCAACAAAATGAGGGCCTGCAGCGCCAGGTGGACCAGTTAAGGCAAAACCTACAACAGAACCAGGACCTTGGTCGCCTTGCCAATGTTATCGAGCAATCTGTACAGCGCCAGGAAGAAGCAATACAGCGCCAGGCAGAGGCAATACAGCGGCAGGACCAAACTTTGTTGTTGCTACAACAGCTCATACAACAGCAGTCTATATTTTTTACTGCACTGTTGTCCCCCAACACCGCCCCTAGCAATGACTCCCAACCTCCCCGGCCACCCAGCCAAGAATATTAATTTGTAAACCTTTTTCTTATGATTTATGTAAATATATTTTTGAAAACCACCTCTAATTTGTGTTTATCCATACATGTGAAAGCTAAATACACAGTCATGGATGATTTGCTCAATCATCTCTAATATTATGCCACCATTTATGTGCCACATTAGTTAACATTGCTTACTATGGTGTAAACATGTACTGGCTACAAATGGCTGCCTAATTTTAGACATAATGGATTTTTTTAATCAAAACCTATGCTGGTCAAGGAACAACACAGTTATTGGTAAAAAAAATTTTAATCCAATAAATTGGCCAAACACGGCCAACATAGGCCAACAAAGGCAGGAAAATTGAACATGGCAGCCATCCCCCCCACCCTAACGTCTCCGACGCCTCTTCATGGCCAGCAGCATCCCTTTCATCTGGCGGAAGGCCCGCCACAGTCTGCGATGCTGGCGTATACAAGCTGTAGAGATGTGAATAAAAATAATATATTAGAATTTGATTGGGAACTCAACATACACAGATGTAGCAATGTAATGTCAGTGTTTCTAACTTGCTAACACTCACATTAACATTGGTGAACAATGTGCCCCTAACATTTTAAATTAAAGTTTTAATATTGGCTGGAAAACATGTTAGGACCACATACCTTTACTCTTAAAGTGGACCAACACCCACAATATAGTTTGTCATGGGTTTTGGGCCACTTTGTTGTTGCTCACAGATCTGTTTTTCCCCTGATGTGTGTATACACACAGTAATCCATAGCCACTCACCTCTCCATGCTCCAACGTGATTGGCACAAAAAACGCACGCTAACGTCTATGCAGGGAACAGGAATGTACACTCCTCTTCCGCCGCCTCTTCACGCATGTCACTCTCTGGCTGCTCATGGGGACCTGGCGGCCATTCACAGCGGCCCAGGGGGGAAAAATGCACGTCTGGAGTGGTGCGCGGGAGCCAGCGGAAGATAAGTTCCGATAATTAGGGGTTTGCTTGGTGGGTTGGACCCGCGGTACCTGCACTTATCGTATGTTCCGCGGGGTGTTAGTTGTTAGTTGTTGGCAAATTAAATGTTTAATGCACATTAAACACCCTTGGTGTTGGGCCAGGTTAACTCTTGCAAATGTAATAATGTTTATGGCCAAGTAAGGACATTTATGTCTTTAGTCCCAGCCAAACATCAGTGCCTAAGGATGATGGAAGTTTGCCCTATAATGTTATGGGTAAACACCTAATCAGCCCCATTTGGTTGTCTATACGCCACAAATAGTCCGTATGTGTCCGTAACAAGAATGTGAGGCAACTATCAAGGATGGTGACTGGCATGTTTGATTATTGTCCAAACACATTTAACCTAGATGTGTGTGAAAATCACACATTGGTAAATTTAAAATTTCTACATATGTAACTAGAAGAGAAATGTTTCAAAAGTATTTACCCATATGAATTTGGATGTACTCACCATCGCAGCTGTGGCGGTGGCCCATGCTGCTGGCCGTCCCTGGAGCTGGTGTGGGGAGGAGGTATTCTGCCTCCGTCTGCGTAGCGACATCTGTCCATAAAAAAACAAAATACAAAACAACATTTAGTGGAGCTATGACACCCGAAGTTTGGACATCAATCTGGTTATGGAGTCTTACCTCCCAATAAAAAAAAAAATGTTTACATACATGTTAAACAATATTTGCTATATTTCTGGTCCATTAGTTAATGTGAAGTGTTTATGGTTGCCACATGTATCCATTATGAAAATCTGGCACTAACCTTTACATTGCAATGTAAATGACTCATTACCAATTTAATGGCTAATGTTACCAGTGTGCAACATGTGTTTGCCCTAACTACTTCACGTAAATTAACTATTGCTAGCACACATCATGGGGTGGCCAGAAACATAGGGGTGGTTGCCAGTTGGCTAGCACTGTAGTGTGGTTTGTGATGTTAATGTACATTAGCAAACCAGCTGAGACAATGGACCAGGAAACGTGTCTGTTAAAAGTGGTCCAAAAACCAGGATTGTGAATATTCATTGTTTTAGTCTACTTTGGCAGAGCAACACAATTTTAGACCGCCACCGCCCCTGCCTTCCGCACATCACTCCTCCAGTGTGTGCGCACGCGCATGCCAGTATGAAACAGAGCGCAGGCGCACACACATCTCGAGTGCCACACAGGAGGCAGGGACAATGGCTTCTGCCACCCCCAAAGAGGGAAGTAGTTTGTGGTGTTTGGTTGGGGGGTGGCCCTGGGTGAGGGATGTGATTGGGCAGGGAATGCGCCAGAATCCAAGCAATATCATCAATGTTTGTGGGTCCACTTTAAGGAATGACATAAATTCCAAAATGAGCTGGCTAAAAACATACACTTACCACGACTATGCCCGAGGAGGATTTGACGCCAAAAATCCATGGAGGTGCCGCCTATATGATGCCCTGCAAATTACAGAGGAATGGCAAGGGCTAAGCACAAATGGTCAGATGAAACCTGTCACAGACTAACAATTAAAACATGTAAACTCACCAGGGGATGAAGCGCCACTTGAAGCCCAGGGAGGGCTCTGAGGAGGAGGCGGGGAGCCTCGGCTCCTCACACTCTGCTCAGAAGATCCACCAGGCAAAGGGCCACCCTCCTCCCTCTCACTCCCTGCTTGAGAGTGGCCCCTTGCCTGGTGAGAGTCCTCAGACTCAGAGTGTGAGGAGCTGAGGCTTGATCCAGCCTGCCCCCCAGCAGCACACTCCTCTGGGGCGTCATCCCCTTCCTCCCCTGGGTCCTCTAAATAGGACCCGCGGGAGGGACCCTCCCCCGATGACTCCCCCGAGTCCGCCTGCCTGGTTCGGGGGAGGAATCCCTTCCCACGTTTCCCCAGGGGAGGACGCTTATCTGTGTGGAGGGGGTGAAAGCAAATAATTAATATAAAGAGCAAAAAAGGACACAGCTTAGCAGATGATTCTGCACAAAGGCAAAAAAGAACATAAGCTTTAACTTACCTGATGCGTAGGCATCATATAGGCGGTACACGCCTTCTGGGTCCCGGCGCTTAAAATCTGACCATTTTTGTTGGATCGCCCGGATGGTCAGGTCGGTCTTGAAGCGCCGGGACACAGTGGCCTTCACCTCCATGGCAAGGCGTTTTTTCGCTCCTCGGGCATAGTCGTATTCGGCCAGGCAGAAGTCCTAGGAAAAAAAAAAAAATTAAAAATATTAAAAAAATTAATACATGACCTCAGAACAATGTCATAAACAGTTATACAGAGACAAGATCAAAGTGGACCCACACCCAGGATTTACATTATTCTGGGTTTGGGTGCACTTTTTTGGGCCACAACTATTGTGGGTGGCCCACTGTCTGCAACCCCCTTTGAAGGGCCCAAATACACCGCTGAGGACACTCCCACGTCACTCCGCAAGCCAAACACAGCGCTCCACGCCGGTGTGATATGCACATCCAAGGGCCTTGGGAGGTGCATACCAGCTCAGCTGTGTCTGCACGGCAAAGTACGCATGTGGCGTTTGACTCTAACAGGGAGTGCGCCTGCACACCAAATGAAAATATGTATGGCGCAGGGGTACACCCTGCTAGAGGTAAGCGCAATAGGCATCCGCAACTCACGCATGCACAGATGGGACGGGGCAGAGGTAATTTTAAGGGCCCTCCAGGGGGGGGGGGGGGCCATCCAAGCAGGACATCCACAATGGGGATGCCCCATGTGGAGTGTTAAATTTTGGCCTAAAAACAATAAACATTCTGCCCCTATCCACCCTGTGTGTTTATAAATTTTTAAGCTAAAAATACATAACTAAAATACTCACTTTCACAACCTGGCCATTTACCCGGCTATCCACCCGGGTGCGCCTTTGTTTTTGGGGCCCAGGAGGGGAATGGGTGGGAGGGGTGGTATTTGGGGAAGGTGAGGTAGGTGGGGGATGTGGGGGAGGGGTGGTGGGTCCGGATTCTGAGGAGGAGCTGGGGAGGCGCATTACTCGCCGTTTGGGAGCCATATTGGAAACGCTAAGGAGGAAACAGGAACCGGAAATGACGCTAGCGACATGAGACAAATAAAAAACAAAACAAAACAAAAATACGCACCGCGCCCCAGCAACAAGCTATTCTCAGCTATGTGCAAGCTAAGTGGCGGAAAAACTAAAATGACGCTTGAAAACAAGCTAGTGGCATAAGCGCAAGACAGTTTTACCTTAAGGTGGCGTTGAAACGCAAAGGAGGATCCAGGAACCGGATATGACGCAAGCAACTGTGGTGAAAAACAAAAAAAAAAAACATGCGTGCAGCAGGGACAAGCTAATATCAGCTATGTGCAAGCTAAGTGGCGGAAAAACATTAAAATGACGCTGAAAAACAAGCTATTGGCATAAGCGCAAGACAGTTTTACCTTAAGGTGGCGTTGAAACGCAAAGGAGGATCCCGGAACCGGATATGACGCAAGCAACTGTGCTTCAAAATTCCCAAAAAAACATGCGCGCAGCAGGGACAAGCTAATATCAGCTATGTGCAAGCTAAGTGGCGGAAAAACATTAAAATGACGCTGCAAAACAAGCTAGGGGCAAAGGCGCAACGAACTATTAGCTTGATTTAGCTGGGGATTCTACATACTGTAATGCATAGGTCCTTCTAAAGCATACACCGTTGTGCTTAAATATACAGAGATTATTGCTTCACAAAGTCATCACACAATCTAACTAGACAACTACCTGAAAATGTGGCACACATGAGAATGCATAACGGGTTGTTATGAGCTGGTACGACTGAATGTTAATCCTGCAATATGGGGCCAGGCACGCTCACAACTACAGTGTATTCATTAACAACGACTGGGGTCGCGGGAAGTGAATTCCTTGCAAATGGCAGAAGGGCACATGTATGAACAGCACAGCGCCGCACAACGCAGCGCACCGAGGCACAGCGACGCTCGCGCCGCCACATAGCGAATTCAAACAGCGACTGCACAAACACTGACCAACACAGATTCATCAAGGACAGGGCTGCCGAATAGCTTGGGCGCTGACAATTTCTAAGAGCGAACGTGACCGCCCAACCTGACAGGCTACAAAATAGCTTTACAAGCCCCGTTTGTGTGGAAAACCAGCGCTTTTGAGGCCAATGAGTTTGGGTGGAGGAGATGCAATTCCCATGTCACTCACAACATTACATTGTGAAAAATCAAAAAAAAAAAAAAAAGATAAATAACCAGCTAGATTCATAAAACATATCAATATAAACATGTGTGGAATTTTGTCCCAAAGCAAAAAACCCCAAAACCACTAAAAACAATCATTGCAGCGTCTGCCATTGAAATGTATGGGAGAGCGGCAGGTAGCGCCAGGTAATACGTGTCGCTGTGAAGGAATTTGCAGCGGCGCTGTTCGGTCCAGCCGGCTTCATGATGAATGCCGCGCTAGCCGTCGCTCTCGCCGGCGCTAGCCTCATTTTGCTTGATAAATGCGTCATTGTGACCGCCGCCGGGCGTACTGGAGTCGGTAGTCGCCGTTAGCTGCCGCTACCTGGCGCTCGTCAGACACTACCTGGCGCTATCGCTTGATGAATAAGGGCCATAGTTAGAATACAGAGGTTTTGAACCATGCACACAATTGACAGTGCCTACCCAGGAAAGAATATATCGTCAATCCTTTTATCCTCTAAACTAATCCAATTATATTAGGAAACAGCTAAAATTTTGCAAAGGATTTAAACAGTTTCAGCTGCAAAAAACTGGGTCATGAAAAAGTCAAATCAATTTACTGAAAAAAGTGTAAAATACTTTCCTGTCTTATAAAGTCTTATGCAGTTGTGAGTTTATCATAAGAAAAAAATGCTCTTACTTTCCTCTTGTTGTTTCGAAGTTGGGTTTCTGGCTGTTTCGGTTGTAGTAGTTCTGCCTTGGTGACCGATTTGTTCCTTGCTGAACACTCTCCACCTGGACCGATGCCTTCCTTGTGGCGGTGGTCACCTGTTGATTAATAGCCATGGTGGTTTCCTCTTTTGTAGTCACCGTAGGTGGTGGTTTCCTTAATGGTATTCTTATTAATGTTTCAAACATTTTGTACTCTTTTCTTTTGGATTTTGGTAAAACCACAGCAGTAGTAGTTGTGTATTGTGGCGTTGTAACTTCTTCCTGATATTGTACAGTTTGTACAGGGTCAGTGCCTGGTGTTTTAGGATTTAACTCAGCAAGTAGTCTCTTGACATTATTATCCTCTGATCTCATCCACTCATCCTCAGTAACATCCTTGGAGTCTGGAAATCCACTTGGGTTGCATCTCATTACATTAAAATGCAGAATTAGTCCCATTAGCAATAGAAATTTCATCCTGAATATTAAGCAGCTAGAGATCTTGCTTCTCTGGTACTGCTTCACACTACACTCATGGATTTATTTCTGTTCCCTTTTTCAACCTGCAAGGTGTTTTTCATGCCAGTAATCATTCAGCATGAAGAGGAAACAGGTTGCTGCATGTCAGTAACAGGGTTGCGGAAGTTCATTTTCCTGTTACTGTAAAATCCTCCAAACCCTCACCTCTGTGAACACATCTACATGGAAGTCATACGGAAAGATGACATGAAAAAAAGGAAAAAATTAGAAAGTGGAAAGCTATTGAGGAGCAGTCACAGCAATTACAGCATGTAAATATTAGGAGCTCTTTGTGGAATACAGCTGGACTATGTCTTGGTATATGCCACATATGTCAAACTAAAGGCCACATGCGGCCCTCCAAGCCTTTTGAGTTGGCCCTCTAACTGGTGCCAGCTGGCATTAGCTGCTCAGCGCCCTTTCTAGCCAGCCCACCTACTCCAAGTCTTCTGACACCAGCACTACATCTTTGCGCCTCTGTGTGGCACTGCTTTGTGATATGCTGGTACGCTGCTCTCCATTGTGCAGTATGTTTCTAATCCTAGCCCTAAAAGTGGTGCATGTAAAAGCTGCTGGCACATGTTTTTAATGTTCTGGGGGAGGAGATAGTAGTGTCTGCAACTGTGTCACGTCTGTGCAACCAGCTCTCACCCCATAAGTGGGGCCCGCCTAACCCACCCAACTTACTGCCACAGCAAAGGGTGCTACAGCTGCTGCAGGAGTTATTGTTAGCTATTGCCAGGTGGGGTGGCCCCTTGGAAAAATAATTCAGCATCTGTGCTGGGCAAAATAATTCAGCATCTGTCCTGGGCAAAATAATTTTGTGCCTGTCCTTTGCAACATAATTCCTTGTCTGCATTTCACCTTGGTAAAGAATTTCTGCATCTGCCCTGGGCAAAATAATTTTGTGCCTGTCATGGGCAAAACAATTCCATATCTGCATCTGTCCTAAGAAAAACAATTCTGCAACTGTCCCGTGCTAAATAATTCTGCATTTGTCCTGGGCAAAATAATACTTCAGTCTGCATCCCTACTGGGAAAAATCTGTTTAAGTGAATTAAACACAGATTTAAATAGTTGTGTTTTTTTATTGTGTGTTATTAATTGGCCCTTTGAAGGCAACCAGAATGTGGTTGCTCTGTGAGAATGAGTTTGACATCTGTGGTATATTCAATCAATGCATAATGCTAACTGCATGGTCTGGAATAGGGTTCTCTTGCACTCAATAGTATGCACACACATATACTATCCATTCACTAATAAAGGTAAAATCACAGTGTGCCCAAACACTTAGTTTAGTAAACTCAAGTATACCCTTTGCAAATTAATTTTAGATATATACAGATATATGTTAATGTTGTTAATAGAAATCTGTACTCAAAACCTGACCTTAAAGAGGAACAATGGCATTCCCGGAGTCAACAAGACTACCTCATCCCTGGGTTTGCTGGTTTTACTCACAAGCTATGAAGCAGGAACTATCTGGGTTTATGCCCTCTAATTACTCTGTCCCCCTCCCCTATGAACAGGTATTGGGGCCCTAATTAAGTTGCTAAAGTGAAGGGGAAAAAAAGAGATTTCCTCCTCAATGCCTCTCCCCTCTAGTGGCATAAGAATCACATGGGGTTGATTCCACAGTGACAGGAAGATGCCTGTCGATAGGGAAAGGTTAAAGATGTAAGGGCAGGGGTGAGGAATGAGCACAGTTGCAGGATTAGGTGGGAAGGAATGGGATAGGAGTTGGGTGATGGGGGGAAGATTTCAAAGGCAAAGCCTGCTCAGATATTTTAATATCTGAGCAGGCTTTTAATTCAATTTTATCATTAAGGAAAGAGGCAAATTCGTCTGCTTTTATTTGGTAGGTGAGAGGAGGAGGCTGTGGGTGGAGTAAAGTGCTGAATGTGTTGAACAATTGTTTGGGAATTTGAAGATTTGAGGGAATTGAATATGCTTCTTTAGCAGATAAAAGGGTAGTCCTGGGTTCTTGAAAGGCATGTTTATATAGCAGGAAGTCACCATTGGTTTTGATCTTCCGCCATTTCCTTTAAGTGATCAGATGCCTTTTCAATCTGGAAACATCTGTGTTGAGCCAGGGTTTTTGTTTGTATGGTGAGGGTGGCTGTAGGAAAGGGGGGAAATGAAATCTAAGGCAGGGGTTAGTGTCTTATGGTAGTGCAAGCCGAGGATCCTCTACTTGCAATGGATAATGGGACTAAACAGTTCACAATGGGGATCCATGTCAAAATTGAGTCTTCAGGCTGGTAGTCTTTATAGCCGGGGGGGCTCCAAGCTCTGGGCTACGAACCAAGATTTTTTCATGGTTATAAAAAAGGTGGTGTTGTGATGTGGTGGGGTGGGGCATGAGGGTTTCCCCCAGTAGCTCACTCCTTGGAGTATGAAGATCTGTGTCTGGGGAAACTAGCGACAGGTAGTAAGGGAGCAGTTCAGTACTTCTTCTTTTTTTTTTTTTGAGCGTATAAATTCACTTGAACCCAAATTTCTTGGAAATTTTAGCCAATCAAGCTAAATCAAGTTTTTAGGAAATTTGGTCATCTTTAATCCTTAGCTAGGACCATGCTGTGCCATTTTTATTAAATAAAGCTTTTGTCCCCTGCTATTTAAAAAAAACCTTGTGTCTGGTACACATAGACGATCAGCTGATTCAGGAGTAGCTGCAGTTAAGCAGGGGAACCTTGTGCTATAATGGCAGATCGGATCGGGAAAGTATACAGCAGTGGACCTTTCTAATTATTATAACATACATGGGCTAGGGGAAGGTTCATTGGGACCATAGATGTGCTGAGCTAAGGGAACCGGCTTCTGTCAGCAAAGACCTTTTGCTTTTGTGTTACCAGACTGATCAATGTGTCTAAGGACTCAGGTACGTTGATTGAAATATGATTATGATAAGGTTAGGAGGGTAGTAAAGAAGTCAAACTGGGTATTTTTGGTATGAATATTTGAGATAACTCTCTTTTGGATTTTTTTTTTTGTCCGGGGATTTGATCTGACTGTCCTTGTTAGTTAGGAAGGATTTTTTTTCCCTCTATTAAAATTGCCTATTATTGTTAAAGGCAAGGGTTCATAACCAGCGGTGGTACAGGACTATCAGGTACTTTGCAAGGTTGCACACTGATCTGTACCCTAATCTGATCCAAACTTTATCCAAGTCTAATTTACTCAATACATATTAAACTGATCCATAAGGTTATGAAAATATGTATGTGAATTTTGTATATTTTTGCACATTTCATACACTTTAAATGGTTGCATTGTGTATGTTTAGATGATTTTCAATGCATACAGACCCACCCATAATTAGAAAAGTGTCATGAATGAGGAAGAAAGTTGGAAACACCTGGTCTAAGGCATATATATTTTGCCATCCCATGGATGAAAGTGTAGAAGTTTTTTGCAAGGGTAGAACTAAATAGGCAGGTGCCTTTTTGAATATAAATGACTATGAGGCCGATTCATTAATAGCAGCAGGTAGCGACAGTTGAGCGACTGTAGCAGTATTTTCACAGCGCCCGCTAGTAGTCGCTGTGCTTGGCCATTGTTCGGTTGTTGATAGCGACTGAGTCGGTGTGCAGTAATGTTGAATACGGGGTGGCGAATCGCTATTTGACAGGTTCCGCGATGTATGGGTGTGCATGATAGCGACTGGTCAGAGCGACCGGCTCCCACCATATTCATCAAAAAATCACGCTCAAAAAATGCATGTTTAAACCCCAGAGCGCTGGCGGCGATGTGTTAAAAGTAGTTTTTTAACCCCCAAACCACCATATTTTTGGAAACCAAAAAAAAAAAAAAAATTTTTAAAGAATTTAGTAATATGAATACAATAATATCAGACCTGTAATATCAATTCTGCACAATTTTT
The DNA here is from genome assembly GCA_027917425.1 of Gastrophryne carolinensis. Taxonomy (NCBI): domain Eukaryota; kingdom Metazoa; phylum Chordata; class Amphibia; order Anura; family Microhylidae; genus Gastrophryne; species Gastrophryne carolinensis. Next base: position 225,164,410 of record CM051234.1, read on the forward strand.
TTTTTTTTTACCTTAAAAAAATTATCTAACATGGCAGAAGTGGTCACAGAATTTTTCACATTTAAAAAAAAAAAAAAAAAAAAACATTAATAACAATTAATTATGAATATTTAAAGATTGTTCCATTGAAATGCATTGGAGAGCTCCAGGTAGCGAGAGGTCATACCTGTCGCTGTTCAAGGTCGGACGCTGGCGCTGTGGGCTGAGGCTGGAATAATGATGAATGAGTGGCTATATGGCACTATCTCAGTCGCTAAGCAGGATCGGCTTGATAAATGTGTGATTGTGGTGGGGAGCCGGCGTTCTCGTGGCATTACCGGTCGCTCACCAGTCGCTATTCCTTCATAAATAAGGGCCTATGTATAAATTGATGCCCTGCGTTTGCATAGATTTCCAGTTGGTTGTTCATATTGGCTATTGTATGGCCAATTTACTGACTTATCTCTCCTTTGCATGCCTTCATCATCCACTTCTGACACTCCTAGGTCTCACATCCAGACAGCTATGGCCTCCATACCTTCGTTGGAGAGAGCCAAAAAGCATAAAACATGTGCACACAACAACAAACGGGATAAATGTTGGGCCTGGGAAATATAAAAAGTAAATTGAGCATTGCTTGCTTCAGCGATTCTGAGAGCTACCTACCGGCTAGACGTGCAGGGTATATTCATTGTTCTTGGACAACATGCCAATGTAAATACTATCTGTTTTTTTTAAAGTGCTCTTTTTCTCCAGTTGTGAGGCAAAACATTTTTCCTGAGTACCCTGACTCCTACCTTTAAAAATGTAACTTTATCTGCTGTCAACAAAATACTTTTTCAAATTTTTTCCTGTGCAACGTTAGAATTCTTTTCTCTGCAAGCACCCGGTTTTAAAAGCTGTAATATCTACTGGCTGACCTTTCCACCGCATAAACCATTAAACAGGTTGACACAGTTCTGTGATATATGCAACATATCCAGCCTACTGTACCTCCTGCGAGTTCACTTTATTCTCGTTGCTCAAAGGATTGGAAGGGCTAATGCTCATGTCTGCTGAGAAAAGAAGAGGTGATTGTTCTATTATGAACAAAGCATTTCTGTTGTATTTAATCAGAGCAGTATGATTCTGTTTTAAGATGAAGATAAAGAAGCCAGCAATTTGTGTCAGAGAACATGCATTCACATCTGCTTTAAACAATTTTATCTTACCGCTTAGCAACTTAATGATTATTTTCAAATTCGGTGTATTGAGCTGTGGGGATGTAAAACCATACTTTATGCAGTTAAAACTTTATTAAATGTAGCAAAAGCTTCAATAAAACAAAATTAAAATATTTTTCTACATTTTATGAACCAAATAAAAAAGGTTTATTTAGAATATAAATTAGAAATAAGGACACACCAGACCATGAGACCATGAGGAAGAAAAACAAATCTGAACCAAATGGTATGCTAAAATAAACCCCCCCCCCCAAGAACCTAATAACAAGCAGAATCTCCCCATTACAGTCACTGTGCAGAATCCCCCATTACAGTAAGTGTGTTGAATCCCTGTTATATTTAGTGTGTGAAATCTCCTCATTACAGACAGTGTGCGGAACTTCTCCATTACAGGCAGTATGCAAAAAGCTGGCCACCACAAACACACACACAAGTATCCAATGTGTTCAGTGGATGGCAGTCCTATACAGGCCATGCCCACCGGCCCCCAAAACCAGTGCTGCACATTGTTAATAGGTTTTTGCAGCAGCCTTGGCGCGGGGATTCCGTACACTGACTGTAATGGGGCAATTCCGCACATGGTCTGTGTTTATGCTGGCAGGGGTGCACCTGTAAGGAGGCCATGTAAAGCAGCTTCATCAGGCGGCACTACAGAGGGTTATTTTTTATTTAAAACATATTTTATTTTCATTTGATTCATTTTTTTACTGCTGTCATTTTTAAGTCAACTTTGGTGGCTCAACAGCCCCGGCCCGCATTCACTCTCTACCTTCCATGTTGTTGAGGTAGGGTGTGTTGGAGGTGTGCGTCTTTCTATAGTTCACCTTAGGCAGCAGAGAGGCTAGGTTCACCTCGATATACTGGTTCCAGGTGGTGGGTGGACTGTGTCTCTGGCTGGCATCCCCTCAAAGGACGCTGGCCCTATATAGACCACATACACCATTATGTGTAAAATTTCTACACCTCCTTGGAAAACCCCTGCACCTTACTTGAGAACTTTTACACTATATGGGGAGGAAATACCCAATCTTTTATTATTTAGTAGGGTGGGGAAACATTTTCCACCTCATTGGAAAACACCTCACCTCCGTTAAAGAACAGATCCATATTTATAAGGATTTTTTTTTGTCACTTGGTTGTGGACCAAGGTGAAACATTTCAGTGGCATAATATATAATATTAAAATGGAATTGTGGCTCTGGCCCATGTCTCATTTTGTAGTAGATCTGTAGTGAAAAAACATGGGTCCTGCACAATGACATGATGTGAAATTGCAGACGTCTCAAAGCAGTCCCATGCCCCCTTTTCTATAAAAAAAAAAATCGATAAACACAAACCAGTTTGTTTAATTTTACTGGACTCTGCCCTACTTTAAGGCTAAGCAAGATTTGGGCATAAACATCGCCTTACTTTTCCAGAGCAGGCCTCCTGCTCCCACGGCGCCAATGCAGCCACTAGGTTGTGATCTGTTGTGACTGCAGCACACCGATAGGCTGACTAAGCACACAGCAACCAGCAGCTTACAGCCCCAGAAAGGTACTTGTTTTTTATTTTCAATGCCCAAATCTATCAGCATGACAGGTAGCAGTGGAGTCCAGTGGTGACTGGACTTTTGATTTAAACTGATGAATGAACTTATATTAGATTGATAAATTAACGATGAATAAAATGAACTGAATTAGGACAAACTTATTTGGGAGACTGAGACCACTGGTTTGGCTTAGCTGTGGTTATGCAAACCATTGACCTTTGTCAAGTGTCTGCTTTTGGGTCATGCTTTTTATCAGGCCGTGTTTCTAAAAACAAATTGATCAAGATCTAATCTACTTTGTTATTTTCCCACAGCAAGGAAGAAAATCTGTAACATAAATTACTTTGTGAGTAACAAAAAAAGCAAACTTGCTCATTCAAGACTAAAAAAAATGGGCACAAAGCAGATGCACAATTGGCAAAATGCAGATTTGCTAGACAAAATCCATTGCGAAAAAACAATGTTACAACAAAAATTTCAGTGATTTAGGCTACAGGAGAGGCTTGTCTGCGTATTTTATGATGTTTTTCAGAAAAGATGAAAAAAAAATAGACATACCCTATGGGATTCAGCAACAGGCAAGACAACTCTACTAATTTTTAGGAGAGAAAACTGCCATTCACTTTAATTTTCTACATAGGGAGTGATACAGTAACCGGATGTATATTTCTGCCTGTTGCTAAATCAGCCCCAAGGTAAAAATGACAGTAAAGGGCAGTTTTTTCTCCTAAAAATTGAGTTATTATAATTAATTAGTTTTTCTTTTTCAAGGTTTGTAGCCAATTTTATAGTCAGATGGTAGCTTCCTAAGCATCCAATGGGGCATTCTTGTGTATATAGGCAGACCTTCAACAGAGCATGCTCCCAACATGACACTGTGATCTCAGAGCTGACCTCATCACATGAGCATATGTGCACCCTGTATATGTGTGAAACTGTTGAGGACTCACTGTAGTAGAGAACTATTATGTATCCAGTGCAAATGTAAGAAGTTAGTCTTGCTCAGTTATGACTTTGTTGTGTTAATTTAATTGAACTACTTATTAGTACATTTTTTAAAATGTATGTTTAACTTGTAATAACTGGTAATTGCTTATTATAATAACTACAACATAAAACCAGATGGCAGCCAAAGATATTATTATTATTCGTGTTTTATTACTCCAGCTAAGGCTTCAAACAAGTGCTCATTCTAAGGGAATAGTGATAACTGGACCATATTTTGCAGGTAATTCAGCAATCTTTTATGCCATTATGTACAGTAGTCGTGCACATCTACAGACCTTACCAGTAGCGTCTGGATCAGTTGGCTGACATCAGTGGGGCAAGGAAATCTGAATGGAGTAAGCACTGCCAGCTGCAACCATACATTCGCCTCTAGCTGTGGGCATGCCCATGCCAGATATTCAGAGGGGCCTGGTGGCAGTGGGGTAGTAGCTAACGCTAAGATGGAGATGTTGCCCCTATGTGAAGGGCTGGACTGGTTGAAAAGATTAATGGATCAGGTGAACTTGGGGGCACAGCCAGAATCCCAATTCAGGATGTTCAATAAAGAGGGGAACAAAACATATGGACTTGAGGGCAGTGTTGCTCCTCTTCAATAAAATTCTTATTGTCCCACAATTATATTGATTTTGCAGAGGGGAGCCTCCAAAAACACATAGATACTAAATATGTTGTTAAAAATGCAGCCATGTGAAATATGGCCATTGCCAAGTTCCCTATTAGGGTAATTGTTTTGACTAATGAATTATTAGATAATTACATTTACTCTTAAAACTTTTCTTACTTAGGGCTAAAAATGTCATCTATTCGAGATACTGTACAATTTGCAACATAAATTATGTAGGTTGCACTAGTAGCTCGACCAGACAAAGGATTTCAGAACACATTGAAGGTGCACTTAGTTAACAGAATGCTTCCATATAGTAGTATATAGTATATTAGAACATACTTGGGGATATTAGTGTAATTACATGTGCTGTATGCCTTCTTGCTGTCTCATGGCCAGTTCAGTGCCTGGGGCAATGGTTTCTGGTAACAAGTGTTGCATGTATACTTGGCATGCATCCTTTTGGGGGCATGACCTTGGATGGTGGATAGTGGATAGGAAGGTTGCTATGGGATTTTGGTTTCATTTGCCATGGCTCATTTGACAGGAAAGCTGACCAGGGAGTGGATTGGGGCTCAGGCGAGTTATAGCAGTGCTTCCTACTGCACACGCCGCACCCCCTGCCCTCCCATCACACCCGACATCACAATTATTTATTATATTATTTTTTTCATCCCCAATTCTGAATCAGAGCCAGAATCGTCCCCCAAAAGTTCTGGTCCCTGTTGATTTCGGGGGGGGGGGGGGGGGGGGGGGTACAAGATTCTAGTAATAGAATACAAACTATATATAATAAGACAGCGACACCATCTATTTGGCACATTAGTGACAACATATTAAATAAAAGCACCATAGGGGATCATTTACAGGTGTGTCCTCATATCATGTAGCTTTATGTCTCATATAGTGCAATAAGTGCCGTTAAACACATCACCCCAATCAGTGTTTCACTTACAGAGAGCACTGTATCAGGCAAGGATAGCATATATACAGTGATCAAACAAGCAAAACACAACCAAATTTCATAGCAAAGTTTTCAGCAGTAGGTAGGTACGGGGTGTTCACCCATATTTCAGGGATTCCATCCCTGTATATACTTTATCTATTGGGCAACCAGAAAAGCTGCACCCATCTAATGGTTTATATAGTATTCATGCGTTATATTTTTGAGTATGCTACTAGGGATGAGCGAACTTTTGAAAAATTCGATTTGACTGATTCGCCAAATTTTCCGACAAAATTTGCTTCGGTCCGAATTTATTTGCGACGAATCGCTATTAACAACAGCTATTTCTGAGCTTCCTAGAGCCTCAATAGGGTTGTAAACCATTCTGCCTTGCTGTAACACACATAGGATGCGTACTGGGTTAGTGAAATAATGTAAATGTAAATAATTATGACATGCAGATCAGAGGCATCGCTATTAGAATTGCAGAGCGGCACAACTGCAGAGAGTTGAGGTGGCATCACTATGAGGGGCCCCTATATTGCCTGAAAAACACACCCTGGAGCTGGCAGCAGCAGGAGCCCAAATATTGGCTGAAAGACATCCTGGAGTTAGCAGCAGGAGCAGCAGGAGCCCAAAAATTGGCTGAATGACACCCTGGAGTTGCAAGCAGCAGCAGCAGGAGCCAAAACATAGCTTGACAGAGACACTGGAGTTGGCAGCAGGAGCCCAAAAATTGGCTGAATGACACCCTGGAGTTGGCAGCAGCAGCAGCCCGAACATAGCTTGAAAGAGACACTGGAGTTGGCAGCAGGAGCCCAAAAATTGGCTGAATGATACCCTGGAGTTGCAAGCAGCAGCAGCAGCCCAAACATAGCTTGAAAGAGACACTGGAGTTGGCAGCAGGAGCCCAATAATTGGCTGAATGACACCCTGGAGTGACAAGCAGCAGCAACAGCAGCAGCCCAAACCTAGCTTGAAAGACTCACTGGAGTTGGCAGCAGGAGCCCAAAAATTGGCTGAATGACACCCTGGAGAGGCAAGCAGCAGCAGCAGCAGCAGCCCAAACATAGCTTGAAAGAGACACTGGAGTTGGCAGCAGGAGCCCAAAAATTGGCTGAATGACACCCCTGGAGTTGCAAGCAGCAGCAGCAGCAGCCCAAACCTAGCTTGAAAGACATACTGGAGTTGGCAGCAGGAGCCCAAAAATTGGCTGAATGACACCCTGGAGTTGCAAGCAGCAGAAGCAGCAGCCCAAACATAGCTTGAAAGAGACACTGGAGTTGGCTGCAGGAGCCCAAAATTGGCTGAATGACACCCCGGAGTTGCAAACAGCAGGAGCCCAAACAAAGCTTGAAAGAGACACTGGAGTTGGCAGCAGGAGCCCAAAAATTGGCTGAATGACACCCTGGAGTTGCAAGCAGCAGCATCAGCCCAAACCTAGCTTGAAAGACAAACTGGAGTTGGCAGCAGGAGCCCAAAATTGGCCTAATGACACCCTGGAGTTGCAAGCAGCAGCCCAAACATAGCTTTAAAGAGACACTGGAGTTGGCAGCAGGAGCCCAAAAATTGGCTGAATGACACCCTGGAGTTGCAAGCAGCAGCAGCAGGCCAAACATAGCTTGAAAGAGACACTGGAGTTGGCAGCAGGAGCCCAAAAATTGGATGAATGACACTCTGGAGTTGCAAGCAGCAGCAGGAGCCCACACATAGCTTGAAAGAGACACTGGAGTTGGCAGCAGGAGCCCAAATATTGGCTGAATGACACCCTGGAGTTGCAAGCAGAAGCAGCAGCCCAAACATAGCTTGAAAGAAACACTGGAGTTGGCAGCAGGAGCCCAAAAATTGGCTGAATGACACCCTGGAGTTGCAAGTAGCAGCAGCAGCGGCCTAAACCTACCTTGAAAGACACACTGGCGTTGGCAGCAGGAGCCCAAAAATTGTCTGAATGACACCCTGGAGTTGCAAGCAGCAGCAGCAGGAGCCCAAACATAGCTTGAAAGAGACACTGGAGCTGGCAGCAGGAGCCCAAAAATTGTCTGAATGACACCCTGGAGTTGCAAGCAGCAGCAGCAGCAGGAGCCCAAACATAGCTTGAAAGAGACACTGGAGTTGGCTGCAGGAGCCCAATAATTGGCTGAATGACACCCTGGAGTTGCAAGCAGCAGCAGAAGCCCAAACATAGCTTGAAAGAGACACTGGAGTTGGCAGCAGGTGCCCAAAAATTGGCTGAATGACACCCTGGAGTTGCAAGCAGCAGCAGCCCAAACCTAGCTTGAAAGAGACACTGGAGTTTGCAGCAGGACCCCAAAAATTGGCTGAATGACACCCTGGGGTTGCAAGCAGCAGCAGCAGCCCAAACATAGCTTGAAAGAGACACTGGAGTTGGCAGCAGGAGCCCAAAATTGGCCTTAAGACACACTGCAGTTGGCAGCAGGAGCCCAAACATAGCTTGAAAGAGACACTGGAGTTGGCAGCAGGCGCCCAAAAATTGGCTGAATGACACCCTGGAGTTACAAACAGCAGCAGCCTAAACATAGCTTGAAAGACACACTGGAGTTGGCAGCAGGAGCCCAAAAATTGGCTGAATGACACCCTGGAGTTGCAAGCAGCAGCAGCAGCAGCCCAAACATAGCTTGAAAGACACACTGGAGTTGGCAGCAGGAGCCCAAAAATTGGCTGAATGACACCCTGGAGTTGCAAGCAGCAGCAGCAGCCCAAACAAGGCTTGAAAGAGACAGTGGAGTTGGCAGCAGGTGCCCAAAAATTGGCTGAATGACACCCTGGAGTTGCAAGCAGCAGCAGCAGGAGCCCAAACATAGCTTGAAAGAGACACTGGAGTTGGCAGCAGGAGCCCAAAAATTGGCTGAATGACTCCCTGGAGTTGCAAGCAGCAGCAGCAGCAGGAGCCCACACATAGCTTGAAAGAGACACTGGAGTTGGCAGCAGGAGCCCAAAAATTGGCTGAATGACACCCTGGAGTCACAAGCAGCAGCAGCAGCCCAGACATAGCTTGAAAGAGACACTGGAGTTGGCAGCAGGAACTCAAAAATTGGCCTAAAGACACACTGCAGTTGGCAGCAGCAGATTCATGCCAAAATTTGGCTGAAAGGCACACCCTGAAGTTGGCATCAGCAGGAGCCCAAAAATTGGCCTAATGACATAAATATGTTTTGCACCATTTGGAAAGTGTAAAACGTGGCACCATGCTGAATCTAGTCGCATGCATCAGCCATTGGTGGGTGGAAATCCTGGTTGATCCATCCCTGATTCATTTTGACAAAGGTGAGGCTCTCCACATTTTTAGTTGACAGACGAGTTCTCCTCGCCGTAACTATGGCCCCCGCTGCACTAAATACCCGCTCAGATGTCACGCTACTTGTCGGGCAGGACAGCTTTTCCAGGGCAAACCCTGCTAGTTGCGGCCACAAGCCAAGTTTGGCTGCCCAGAAGTCCAGCGGATCCTCAAGGTGTGTTGGCATGGTTATGTCAAGGTATAACATGACCTGCTGGTTCAGGTCCTGCTCCAGGTCTTCCTGCTGCTCATGAGTAGACTCACTATGCGGGTGTAGAAAGCTACTCATTAGCGACTGAAGATTGAGGCTGCTGCTGATGGAGCTGCTGCTGCTGCTCCTGCCAACCCCCCCCAGCAGCCATGGCAGTGGAAGGTGAGCGCAGAGGTCCCCCCGAGTCAGACCTGCGAGAGTATGGACCATGGCGCAGATAGGCATCGGCCAACTGACTACGTAGAATGTCTTTGTAGTAGGTCAGTTTGTCCTCCCTCTCGGCGGGTTTAAAAAATGCCCCCATTTTGTGCCAGAAGCGAGGGTCCAATAAGGTGGAGAGCCTGAAGTCATCCCGCTGACAAATGGAAACAATTCTGGGGTCACTAAGCAAGCACGTGAGCATGCTTCCTGCCATTTGCGCAAGTGACTCGGAGGGACTACCTGTCTCTATCTCCACTGCATACTGCCACGGTGTGTCTGGGTCCTCTGTCTCACCTTCCTCACAACCCTCTAGCTCCTCTGGCTGCTCCTGCTCCTCCTCTCCTGTCAGCTGACTAGATAAACCAGCCATTTTGCCAAGCCTAAACTGTGCACTGGGCCTCTCCTCCTCCTCTTCCTCTTCCTCCTCCAGTTCAACTCCAACGGGGTTCATGTGGCCGTAAGATGTAGACGCCATGTCTCCAGTGCCCTGACCAGCCATGGTTTCCAACATGTGCTGTAGTACATGAAGCAGTGGAATCATGTCGTTCATCCCGTAATCCTGGCGACTCACAAATAAAGTGGCTTCTTCAAAGGGCCTGAGCAAACGGCAGGTGTCACGTATGAGCTGCCACTGGTTGACATTGAAGTTACACAGGGGAGTCCCCCTATCCGCTTGGATCATCAAGAAATACGTGATGGCTTTTCTCTGTTCGTATAGTCTGTCCAACATAGGGTGGAATTCCAACGGGTGGAAACATCGCAAATCAGACTATGTTGGGGGCTACCGTTCTGACGCTGTAGCTCAAGAAGGGTGTGCTTGGCGGTGTATGAGTGGCTGAAGTGCAAGCAAAGTTTCCTTGAAGTTGTTAGGATGTCTTGCAGATGGGGGGAAGACTTCAGAAACCGCTTCACAACCAGATTGAAGACGTGAGCCATGCAGGGCGCATGGGTCAGCCTTCCTTGTCGCAGCGCAGACAAAATGTTCTTCCCATTGTCGGTAACCCATTTTCAGTTTTCTTGGAGTAAGCCATGTTTGGATTTCTTGAGGAATAAATTTAAGCAGTTCCTCCCCTGTGTGACTCCGTTCGCCAAGACAAACCATTTGAAGCACAGCGTGACACCTCCGTGCCCTGCACACATGGTAGGCTGGAGGGGCACTGAGACTTGAGCCTATAGTGGAGGGTGAGGAGATGGCGGAGGATGAGGAGGCCGAGTTGCACGGTGTCACAGGCACAATGGCCAGGGAGCGCGGAGGCCGAAGCGGCGTGACCTGTCCAAGTTGCTGCTGCTGCAAAGGGACCACATTCACACAGTGTGTCAGGAATAGCCTTGTTACGTCTGTCTAGTTTGGACTGTTTCCCTTAAGTTTTCCCTTAGTTAAGATGGTGGATTGTGTCTCAGCTGGGTGCCATCTTACTTCCTGTCATATATATAAACCTCTCAGGCCTGTTGCTCAGTGCTTGAGTATTGTGTTTGACTTCCTGCTTGTGCAGTTCTCTAGCCTGGAACTTGCTCTCCGGTTTGTTCTTCCTCTTGCGGTTTACCCTGCAAATCCTTGCTACCTGCTGACCCGGATTGGACTTTGACTCTGCATTGATCTGCTTCCCTGTTGCTGACCTGGATTGGACTTTGACTCCGCATTGATCTGCTTCCCTGTTGCTGACCCGGATTGGACTTTGACTCTGCATAGATCTGCTTCCCTGTTGCTGACCCGGATTGGACTTTGACTCCGCATTGATCTGCTTCCCTGTTGCTTACCCGGATTGGACTTTGACTCCGCATTGATCTGCTTCCCCGTTGCTGACCCGGATTGGACTTTGACTTCCTGCGTTTTGGCCTAGTCTCTGCCATTGGACTCCAGCAGTATTCACCAGTATCGTGACCGGATACTCAAGCCAAAAATGGAGTCCGCTGGGACTGGGAGTTTGGAGGTTCGCATTAACCAGCTGCAGTCTACTCGCCGAGATGCAGACGTTGAAAAACAAATATGATGCCTTTGGAGGACAGACTTCTCACAATGTCCATATTTATGGACAAGCAATTCAAGAGCTACGTGGGACGGCGCATGCATTATCTGACCGGATGGCACACTTGGAGGCTCAAGCTTCTGTACTACCTACTTCCGTGCCTGCCATGAGTCCTAAGTTGCCACCGTTCAGATTTGGCGGAGACTGTGACAAATTCAGGGGATTCCTCAATCAATGTAGGCTATACTTTGATGCAAATCCAACCCAGTTTCCTACTGACCGGTCTAAAGTCCTGTGTATCATCATGTTGTTGACACATAAAGCCATTACCTGGGCTAGTCCACTGATTGAGACCCAAGAACCCCGTCTGAACAACCTTGAAGACTTTATCAATGCCATGAGTTAAATGTTTGATGATCTCAATCGAGGTGCTACAGCTGAAGCAGCACTACTAGCTTTGCGCCAAGGCAGACGCCCCGTCACCGAGTATACAATGGAGTTCAAGAGGTGGGCTATCGACACTGATTGGAATGACGCAGCGAAAATGTTTTTTTTAGGAAAGGACTTTCCAGTGCATTAAAAGATGAACTTGCCCGTGCAGAGGCCCCTTTAGGCTTAGACGACTTTATTAACCATTGTATTTGAATTGACACCCGACTATCTGAACGACGACAAGAGAAATGGGCTACCTTGAATTTTGATACTAAGCAGTACCCTTCGTTTCCTGTAGCTATTTCTAAGGAACCAAAAGGAAAGATTCAAAGGGAATCGGGTAGTGAGCCGATGCAAGTAGATTCTATACTAAGGCGTGGAAGCGTTGACAGAAGAGAGCACAGGCTCCGGGAAAGCTTATGCTTCTACTGCGGAAAATCTGACCACTTTCTTATCAACTGCCCTAGCCGCCCTCGGAGATTGGTAGCAGCTATTATGGATCCTGACTTTTCGGACAAAGAATCAATTGTTTCCGAAACAGAATTATCTGAGAAAGCAGTTATCCATTCTATCTCATCGGTGGCCCCTCATATTAAGAAAGAAAATAAAGACTCCCATTGCTTCCTTCCCATTAAGTTTCTGACTAACTCTCAGTGGATTTCTGCCTCTGCTATGGTGGACTCTGGGGCTAGTGGCAATTTCATGGACCTTTCTTTTGCCCAAAAGCATGGGGTCAGATTTAACAAAAAACTCTCACCCTTGGTAATGGAAACCGTAGATGGATCTCCACTGAGCTCAGGGCCTGTGGATCAAGAGACGGAGCCACTTGAGGTCATTATAACACCCCAGCACCGTGAAGTCCTCTCTTTCCTGTTGATCTCGTCTCCACATTTTCCTGTTATTTTAGGCCTACCATGGTTGCAATCACAGAACCCTGTCATCAACTGGGAAACTAAAGAAATAAGCTTCCCTGGGGAGGATGGTCTTTCGACAGGGTACTCTGAACAAGATTCTAAAGAACCAGTTGAAAATAATAAAATGGTAGAATTACACTCTGTATACAAGAACTATGTGGACGTGTGCGAAAAACAAAATGCCGACAAGCTTCCCCCACATCGATCTTATGACTGTCCCATATAATTGTTTCCTGGTGCACCTATACCCTTTGGACACATTTACCCTTTGGCAGACCCCGAACTAAAAGCCCTCAAGGACTACATAGAAGAAAACCTGGGAAAGGGGTTCATTCGCCCATCTTCTTCACCTGCGGGGGCTCTCATATTCTTTGTCAAAAAAATGGACGGTTCTCTAAGACCGTGCATTTACTACAGGGAACTTAACAAAATTACAATCAAGAACCGCTACCCTCTACCATTGATTCCTGAGCTCTTGGAGAGAGTACGACATGCAAAGGTGTTCACCAAGTTAGACCTGCGTGGCGCTTATAACTTGGTCCGTATAAGACCCGGAGATAAATGGAAGACAGCGTTTAGGTCACGTTATGGACATGAATGAATATCTTGTGATGCCTTTTGGTCTTTGCAATGCCCCTGCTACCTTCACAAATCTTGTCAATGATATCTTCAGAGATCTTTTGGACCAGTTTGTAGTCGTCTATTTGGATGATATCTAAATTTTTTCCAACTCTATGGAAGAACATCAGAGACATGTGAAATTGATTCTGGATCGTCTAAGGAATAATCAACTCTACATTAAAATTGAAAAATGTGATTTTCATCAAACTGAAATCCAATTTCTGGGTTGTATAATTTCACCCCATGGTCTACACATGGAACCTAGCAAGATTAAAGCAATAGTAGACTGGCCTACTCCAAAAAACATAAAGGATGTTCAACATTTCATAGGCTTTGCCAATTTTTATAGACGTTTTATTAGGAATTTCGTGGAGATCATAACTCCTATTACACAGTTGACTAAGAAAAGAAATGCCTTTGCTTGGTCTTCTCAAGCACAAGAATCCTTTTGTCTCCTAAAGTCCAAGTTCACTACAGCACCAGTGCTAGTCCATCCCGACCCAGAATGCGCCTTCATTGTGGAAGTATATGCTCCAGACTGTGCTATAGGGGCTATTCTGTCTCAGAGAACAGGAGACAAGGGGTTATTGCATCCCTGTGCCTTTTTCTCCCGATGTTTATCACCCGCTGAGAAGAATTATGATGTGGGGAACTGTTGGCCATTATTGCAGCATTTAAGGAATGGAGGCATCTCCTTCAAGGAACCTCACAGCAAATAATTGTTCTAACTGATCACCGTAACTTGGAGTTTGTTAAATCTGCCAAGTGTCTATCTCCTCGCCAAACTCGGAGTCTCTTTCTCAACCAATTCAACTTTGTAATCTCATACCGGCCTGGATCTCGTAATGGCAAAGCGGATGCTCTATCTAGAATTTTTTCCAATGATTCCACTTCTATTATTACACCCAAAACTATTGTTCCTGAGTCAAATTTTATTGGAGTAATCCAAAATAAGGACTTGCTGGAAGAGATAAAAGAGGCCTATAACACCGATTCCTTGCTGTCTCAACCATCTGATGAGGTGCACTTAACGCTTAAAAACAAGACGTGGATCCATGGGCAGCAGCTATATATACCCGAAACAGTAAGATTGAAAATTCTAAAGCTAGTCCATGATTCTAAGATTGCTGGTCACAAGGGAGTGCAGAAGACACAGGAATTCCTATCTCGTTTCTGTTGGTGGCCCAATTATCAACAGGACGTAAGAAAATATGTATTGTCATGTGACGTTTGTGCTAGATGCAAGACTCCACGTTCTACACCCTTGGGTTTGTTACAGCCTTTGCCGATCCCCTCTCGTCCCTGGGGTTCCATTTCCATGGACTTTATAGTAGATCTACCTACCTCTAAAGGAAAAAATACAATTCTGGTAGTAGTTGACCGGCTCATTTGAACAATATTTTATGAATGCACACCTTACTCCAAAATTATGGTTGCAAAAAATGAAAAGTAAATTTATTTATATACACAGCAGATAGTTTTAGAGAATGATCTCTTAAGAATAACATACAGGTAACTCATAAGGTTAAGGGACAGCTATACTATTATATATAATATTTACAGTATATACAATACATCGAATCCTGGAATATACATTTATACGAGAACACTTTAATCTAAACCACTCTGTATGCATCTTTCGGCTGATGCACACCGGCTTTTAAGAGGTCCCACCATGGGGTATAAAGGCCCCACTACCACTAATAAACTAGTCCCAATGCCAGAGTATCCTCTATGTAGAAGCACCAATACCTATATTGTTATTATTTCTTGACGTATTAATAGTACTGTTACCTCATATTATTAAGGTGCTGGAAGTCCAGGACAATATCCTAGGAAGCTCTTGTAATGCTATTTTCCCATAGACATTGCGAATATAGGTCCGCTTTATTGTTCGGCATTAAGCCCAAATATGACACAGATGATAATAGATGCTGTATAACTGATGAATATGCTGTCTTAGTTTGTATATGTATGCTCATGCGGATCTTTATTTATTTTACAGACATGGAACAGGATCCCCTCAAAACGGAGACCCTCCCTCGATCAGTTTACTTACCCACCTTCGTTCCACTGATCACCACTGTGACGCGCGCCCCGTGTGCCTGCGCGCCGCCATCCTGTGATTGGCAATATGCCGATATCAGGCTGGATGGCGCCGGGCCGGGACGCGCGTCACCGGAAGTGATGCTGGATGACGCAAACTACGTTTGTGTCACTTACGCGTCACACGGGCCGGCCCAGGGGGGATTCGCGCCTTAGAGCGCTATTTAAAGATTAGTTGACAGCTCAGCAGCTAGGCACCTCGCTCCGCTCCAGCACCAATCGCGCATTTGGACACCACGCAATACTTACCGCTCTGAGGAAGGTTTTCGTATTTCTAAACCGAAACACGTGTCAGCGGCTGTGGCAGCAATATACCTGGACTCAATGACTGAGCAATAATACCGGGACTTCTCTAGCTGATCTTACTTTAAGGAGATTTGGAGCAAAAAATCCCTTGTTTGGGATAACTTACAAGAGTGCCTCACTCTCTTCCTAAGGTATAGCAACCAATCATTTCTTTTCCTTGTAAACCAATTCTTGCTTAAAATCCTGGTATCTTTGAAGCCTTACCAAGCCTCGTGCAGCCATACAAATGTATATTCCAGGATTTGATGTATTGTATATACTGTAAATATTGTATATAATAGTATAGCTGTCCCTTAACCTTATGAGTTACCTGTATGTTATTCTTAAGAGATCATTCTCTAAAAATATCTGCTGTGTATATAAATAAATTTACTTTTCATTTTTTGCAACCATAATTTTGGAGTAAGGTGTGCATTCATAAAATATTGTTCAAATGATACCTATAGGGACATTGGTCCCATGATTTTGAATTGCAACCACTTATCTATGATTTTGAATTGCACCCACTTATCTAGCCCCCCCCCCCCCCCCCGTTTCTGCTATAACTCACCGTAAAGAGTGTGCTTACCAAATTTTTCTAATAGTAGTTGACCGGCTCACCAAGGCTGCACACTTCATTCCATGTACCGGCCTACCTTCCGCTAAAGACACTGCTGACCTTGTAGTTCAGAATGTGTTTCGTTTTCATGGAGTTCCTGACGAAGTCATCTCGGATCGTGGGGTACAGTTTACATCAAAATTTTGGCGGAGTTTTTGTTCAGCACTTGATATTGAGGTTAACTTATCAACCGCCTTTCACCCACAAACTAATGGACAAACTGAGCGCACAAATCAGACCCTGGAACAGTACTTACGATGCTATATCAGTCATTTACAAGATGATTGGGTCGATCTGCTTCCTACAATAGCTCCCAAAATGCCTCCACTAAGCAAACTCCTTTCTTTGCGAATTTGGGGTATCATCCAAATATTCTACCCAAATTCCCTGCTGTTTTACCTATGCCTGCAGTTGCGGAAAGGATCTCTAAATTACAGCAAAATTTGGAACTAATCAAGACAACGTTGGAGAAGGCTCAAGAAAATTACAAGAAGGCGGCAGATACATTTCGTAGGCCAGCACCAATGTTTAAAGTGGGAGATAAAGTATGGCTTTCCACCAGAAATTTGAGACTCAAGTTGCCTTCACCAAAACTGGGACAGAAATTTATTGGGCCCTATAAGATTATCAGGATTACTAGTCCTGTAGCTGTTAAGCTTCAACTCCCACAGTCCATGAAGATTCATCCTGTGTTTCATGTGTCTCTGTTAAAACCTGTTGCGCTCAACCCTTTTCCGGAATGTATTCCTTCTCCTCCCGAAGCAGTGGAGGTAGATGGGCAAGAACAGTTTATTGTAGAAGAAATCTTGGACTCGTGGCAAGGTTATGGGCCTGAAGAAAATTCTTGGGAACCTGTGAATAATATTAATGCTCCCCGACTGATCAGACAGTTTCATCAAAGACATCCTGGGAGGCAGAGGCAGGTCACATCCAGAGGCTGCTGTTGAGGTGGGAGTAATGTCAGGAATAGCCTTGTTACGTCTGTCTAGTTTGGACTGTTTCCCTTAAGTTTTCCCTTAGTTAAGATGGGGGATTGTGTCTCAGCTGGGTGCCATCTTACTTCCTGTCATATATATAAACCACTCAGGCCTGTTGCTTAGTGCTTGAGTATTTTGTTTGACTTCCTGCTTGTGCAGTTCTCTAGCCTGGAACTTGCTCTCCGGTTTGTTCCTCCTCTTGTGGTTTACCCTGCAAATCCTTGCTACCTGCTGACCCGGATTGGACTTTAACTCTGCATTGATCTGCTTCCCTGTTGCTGACCCGGATTGGACTTTGACTCCGCATTGATCTGCTTCCCTGTTGCTGACCCGGATTAGACTTTGACTCCGCATAGATCTGCTTCCCTGTTGCTGACCCGGATTGGACTTTGACTCCGCATTGATCTGCTTCCCTGTTGCTGACCCGGATTGGACTTTGACTTCCTGCGTTTTGGCCTAGTCTCTGCCATTGAACTCCAGCAGTATTCACCAGCATCGTGACACAGTGGGCCGTAAACGACATGTACTGTCCCTGACTGTAGTTACAGCTCCAGACGTCGACGCTGCCATGCACTTTGCTACACACCGACTGGCTCAAGGACTGGCCCACCTTCTGTTCAACAAAAGTGTGCAGCGCTGGTACTGCCTTCTTGGCAAAGAAATGATGGCTTGGGACTCTCCACCTTGGCTCGGCACAAGCCATCAGTTCTCTGAAAGGTGCAGAGTCCACCACCTGAAAAGGGAGCACCAGCAACTTGGACAGGAGCACATTCAGCTTCTGCGCCGTAGGATGAGTGGGCGCATACTGTTGTCTCTTGGACATGGCTTCGCTGATGGATTGCTGGCGGGATGCATGACTTGGAGGAGGAGGAGCGACAGAGGATGGGTATGACGTACAGCTGCCTTCAGCTGAGGTGCTGGAGCCTTGGCTGGCAGAAATTGGGAGCGGCATGCCACTTGTGAGGAAGCAGCCTGGACCACCTCTTCGGAGCCTCGGTTCTCCCAGGCCGCTTTATGGTGATGCATCATATGTTGACGCAGGGCAGTGGTGCCAACATTTGGGCCCTGGCCACGCTTCACCTTCTGCCTACATATCTTGCATGTGGCCATGTTACCCTCCTGCGGATGCTTCAGGAAAAACTGCCACACTGCCGAGTAGCTACTTTTCCCACCAACAGCCCGCACTGATTCACTGCTACTGTCGCCAACTCCAGGAACCCCTGCTCCACTACCTCCCGATAAGGTAGCCTGCTGCGCAGCAGGTGCTCTACCTCGGCCCCGTTTGGCTCCAGGCTTTACAATTCTGCCCCCATGCTGACTGCCAACCATGCTGCTAACACCTTGCTGCCTCAGCTGCTGACTCCGGGGCAACCTGCGCTCCTCTTCTCCTGATGATGAGGATGAAGCCCCTTCTGCACCTGGCTCCCAAGTGCGATCAGCTTCATCATCATCATCATCATCACCGAGTTGTGGCTGCACGTCACTGATGTTCTCGGTTTCCTCAACAGTGTCTGGCGCAGGAGCTGGAACGCTCGCAACAACACCCACGCCACTCTCCACATCACTATTTGTCTGCCTAACGAAGGAAGCCACCTCCATTTCTTGGCTGGGTAGTAGCTGCTGACTGTCCTCTATCTGATTGTCCTCCTCACTAAAGAGTGGAGCTGAACCCAAAGCATAGGATACATCGCTGGGGGAGGGAACGGCGTAGGACAGAGGCAATGGGAGGACAGGGACTGCTCTCGGGCCATGCCAACTCAGGGTTGTGTCAGAGGAACCTACCGACCCTAGACTGGGGGTGTCAGATGTAACTTGTGATGATGTGCATGACCGCGTTAACCAATCTACCACGGCAGATGCGTTACTGGTGGAGACACGACCGCTATTAGATACTGGCAGATCAAGTCTCTCACCGCGACTCGCCCCTAGTCTGCTGCGACCTCTGCCTGCTGAATCTTGGCCTCTGCCACTCCTCTTTGAACATCCTGGCTCTTGTCTGCCTGACATTTTTATGTATTTGAAATGTGCAATAAGCACTTAAAAATGTGTTTACTTTAAAAAGCAGAAGCTAAATAAAGTGAGATACTGCTCCTCTGCACCAGATACTATGAAAACTGGCAATATGGGATACCCTGCGGGCTGGTGTTTTTACAGGACGCACAAAACCAATTCAAAATGCAATATATTAATAAAACAGAGCCTGTAGAAGCTGCTTTAGTATAACAGATAGGGTGAAATGTGCTGGTTTGGGATATCCTGCGGCCTGGTGTTTTTAAAGGACGCACAAAAAATTCAAAATGCAATATATTAATAAAACAGAGCCTTTAGAAGCTGATTTAGTATAACAGATAGGGTGAAATGTGCCGGTTTGGGATGCCCATGCGGCCTGGTGTTTTTACAGGACGCACAAAACCAATTCAAAATGCAATATATTAATAAAACAGAGCCTGTAGAAACTGCTTTAGTATAACAGATAGGGTGAAATGTGCTGGTTTGCGATGCCCATGTGGCCTGGTGTTTTTACAGGACGCACAAAACCAATTCAAAATGCAATATATTAATAAAACAGAGCCTGTAGAAACTGCTTTAGTATAACAGATAGGGTGAAATGTGCTGGTTTGGGATGCCCATGCGGCCTGGTGTTTTTACAGGACGCACAAAACCAATTCAAAATGCAATATATTAATAAAACAGAGCCTGTAGAAGCTGCTTTAGTATAACAGATAGGGTGAAATGTGCCTGTTTGGGATACCCTGCGGCCTGGTGTTTTTACAGGACGCACAAAACCAATTCAAAATGCAATATATTAATAAAGCAGAGCCTTTAGAAGCTGATTTAGTATAACAGATAGGGTGAAATGTGCTGGCTTGGGACACCCTGCGGCCTGGTGTTTTTACAGGACGCAAAAAAAAAATCAAAATGCAATATATTAATAAAACAGAGCCCGTAGAAGCTGCTTTAGTATAACAGGTAGAGTGAAATGTGCTGGTTTGGGATACCCTGCGGCCTGGTGTTTTTAAAGGACGCACAAAACCAATTCAAAATGCAATATATTAATAAAACAGAGCCTTTAGAAGCTGATTTAGTACAACAGATAGGGTGAAATGTGCTGGTTTGGGATGCCCATGCGGCCTGGTGTTTTTACAGGACGCACAAAACCAATTCAAAATGCAATATATTAATAAAACAGAGCCTGTAGAAGCTGCTTTAGTATAACAGATAGGGTGAAATGTGCCGGTTTGGGATACCCTGCGGCCTGGTGTTTTTACAGGACGCAAAAAAACAATTCAAAATGCAATATATTAATAAAACAGAGCTTGTAGAAGCTGATTTAGTATAACAGATAGAGTGAAATGTGCCGGTTTGGGATACCCTGCGGCCTGGTGTTTTTACAGGACGCACAAAACCAATTCAAAATGCAATATATTAATAAAGCAGAGCCTTTAGAATCTGATTTAGTATAACAGATTAGGGTGAAATGTGCTGGCTTGGGATACCCTGCAGCCTGGTGTTTTTACAGGACGCACAAAACCAATTCAAAATGCAATATATTAATAAAACAGAGCCTGTAGAAGCTGATTTAGTATAACAGATAGGGTGAAATGTTTTGGTTTGGGATACCCTGCGGCCTGGTGTTTTTACAGGACGCACAAAACCAATTCAAAATGCAATATATTAATAAAACAGAGCCTTTAGAAGCTGTTTTAGTATAACAGATAGGGTGAAATATGCTGAAATAGTATGGCTATGTGGGCTGGGGTTTTTACAGCATACCCAAAAATTAAAACTAATCGAGTTATAAGAAATGCTTGTGTGTAGCAGATAGGGTTAAACATGCCAATGCCAAGATGGCATTTACATATTTACAGCACAAAAAAAAACAATTTAAAACTGATCTGGCAAATGAAGTGAAGTGAAAATAAAAAAAAGGTTCCCCTTTCACTATCTCTGCTGTCCCTGCCTGGATCGTTCCTGATTTTTCCCCATCTTTCCCTGGCTCTCCCTGGCACTGTGTGGGTCTCCCTGACTCTCCCTGCCTGTCTGTAAGTCTCTCCCTGTCTGCAGCAACCTCCGTTCTGTCTGCAATGCAAGGCTGAAATGCGCACAAGCAAGATGGCAGCCGTTTATATAGCACTGTGACGTCACCGGGCTTCCTGGCTGCTGATTGGCTGCATGTGACCTTCCCATGATAACTTGCCCCAGGGGACATGTCCGGACATGTCCATCCACCATTTTACAATGGCTGCAATTGAAATAAATGGAGTTTAAAGGAAAACTTCGATCGATCAAATCGCGGGGAAATTCGGATTCATTCAGAATTCGGGTTCGTCCGAATCGATTCGCTCATCTCTATATGCTACCTATATCTAAAATAATGTATTGTATAATTCTGTTCACATTTTAATTACCTATATGTATAAACTGATGGAAAGGCTCTAAGTCAGAGGTGTTCTTAAGCCAAATTTATTTTTTGAGTGAAATCTTTTTGCAATGGCAATAGTAATGCAGCAAGCAGCTCACCTGATGCTTGTCTATGTGCCTCTCCTCCATTTCCTGCAATTCTGGGTAAACGATGTATCAGGGCTCTAAAATTTGCCCTGTTTTATTTCACCAGCACCAAGCAAAAAGGTGGTCTAACCTACATTCTGTTCATTGAGGCTCCTAGGGTGAGCAAGTATGGCAAGCCACAGTGGTCCCACAGCTGTCTCAAACCACTGCAGATCATGCTCAAGACTCCTAAAGCTGCACCTCTGTCGCGGCACAGAGATTAAAGGGAAAAGGGGGTTTTGCTTAGAATATATACAATATATACATATAATAATCAGAAATGCTTTGAAATAGCTTATTTTACACTGTTTCCAGTGGGGATAAGGGGGCTGGGAATTGAGTATGTATCTGGGCAGGGACTTTGGACAGGGACAGTTTTAAAACATTTGTAGATAAGGCCAGCATCCTCCATCAACATAATAAAGGTTTTTAGAGTTAAAAAGTAGCCCATCATTTGAACAGAATGACAAAAAATAGCCAACTAATGTATTAGAGTCAAGTCAGTACCATCATTTTCACCCTATAAGATGCACCATTTTCCCCAAAAGTGTGTGTGTGTGTGTGTGTGTGTGTGTGTGTGTGTGTGTGTGTGGGCATCCCCACTCCCATTCCCATAGGCAGTGTGGCATTCCCCCCAACCCCCCAGAAAAAAAAGGTATACTTACATGAACGCCCTCCCCGCTCTGGTTTCTGGCACTGCCACTGCCTCTCAGGTGCATGCTGACACAAACATCTGAAAGGCAGTGGCAGTGGCAGAAGTCAGGGAGGGGACAGACTGCATCCCCGCTCTGGCTTCTGGCGCCGCCACTGTCTTTTGGGTGTCAGCACGTGCTGACACAAACACCTGAGAAGCCGTGGCGGCACCAGACAGCATCTCTACTCTGGCTTCTGCCGCCGCCACTGCCTCTCGTGTGTCAGCGCGCACTGACACAAACAATCGGGTGTCAGTGCACGCCGACCCGAGAGGCAGTGGCGGCACTGGAAGCCAGATCGGGGATGCAGTCTGTCCCCGCCCTGGCTTCTGGCACTGGCACTGCCACTGCCTTTCAGGTGTTTGTGTCAGCATGCACCTGAGAGGCAGTGGCAGTGCCAGGAGCCAGAGCGGGGACAGCGTTCATGTAAGTATATCTTTTTTTCTGGGGGGTTGGGGGGGATGCCCCACTGCCTATGGGAATGGGAGTGGGGATGCCACACTGCCTATAGGGGATGGGAGGACGGATGCCATACTGCCTATGGGGAAATTTACGGGGGGCCACGCTGCCTATGGGAATGGGATGGGGGAATGGCACACTGCCTATGGGAATGGGATGGGGGAAATGCCACGCTGCTTATGGGGATGAGAGGAGGGATGCCACACTGCATATAGGAATGGGATGGGGGGAATGCCACACTGCCTATGGGTAATGGGAGGGGGGATATTTCACTCTGATTAAGGGGATGGGGGGAATGCCACACTTCCTATGGTAATGGATGAGGGGATGCCAAATTGCCTATATGGGGAATGGGAGGGGGTGATGTCACACTGCCTATAGGAATGGGAGGGGGGATTCCACATTGCCTTTGGGAATGGGAGGGGAATGTCACACTGCCTATGGGGATTGGAAGGGGGAATGCCATACTGCCTATGGGAATGGGAGGGGGTGCCAAACTGGCTATGGGGAATGCCCCACTGCCTATGGGGAATGGGAAGGGGTGCCACGCTGCCTATGGGGAATGACATGGGGAATGCTACACTGACTATGGGAGGGGGAATGCCACACTGCCTATGGGAAATGGGAGGGGGAATGCCACACTGCCTATGGAGAATGGGAGGGGGAATACTACACTGACTATGGGAGGGAGAATGCCACACTGCCTATGGGAAATGGGAGGGGGAATGCCACACTGTTTATGGGGAATGGGAGGGGGGAAGGCCACACTGCCTATGGAGAATGGGAGGGGGAATACTACACTGACTATGGGAGGGAGAATGCCACAATGCCTATGGTAATGAGATGGGGGAATGCCACACTGCCCATGGGGAATGGGATGGGGAAATGCTGCACTGCCCATGGGGAATGGGAAGGGGGAATGCCAAACCGGCCATGGGGAATGGGGTGGGTGGGGGAAGCCACACTGTCTGTAATAGGATGTTTTAGCGCATTTGGCTTAAAATCATTTTTTCTTATTTTCCTCCTCCAAATTCTAGGTGTGTCTTATGGGGCGAAAACTATGGTACTTCCTTTTTACTCATAATGCAGCAAATGGCAGCCACGTGATCTCTGGCAACCATTCATGTTTGGTGTCCAGGCCAAGCTGGTGTCCCAGCAGTCACATGATTGGTGGAAAGCATTGGCTGACTTGACTTTAGTCCCTGGGGGTGTGATGCCCAGCGGGACACCTGCCTTCTGTAAGCTGACATCCTCCAATCTCCACTGCCTCTTCCACCTATAGACAAGCCCCCACTCGCTGGACACGGTTGCCCCTAGGACTTAAAAAGCGCAAAGAATGTTAGCTTACGGTGAAGGCCAATGAGCCACAAGGGGTATTCCAAAGCCGAGGTCATACACGAGTAGTCAGTCTGAAGGTGTGTCAACTCACAAGGGTAAGGAAGAAGAATGGTCAGAGACTAGCTGAGGGTCAAGCCGGGTGATCAGAGGTATGCGGTATCCAAAGGGTCAGGCAGAGTTCAAGGTGGGGCAGGCAAAAATTCGGTTCGGGCAGCAAACTGGGATGGTCAGACGAAGCCGGGTCAATCACGAGTAAAGTACACACTAAGTCACGCCCTGAGCAATACTGGCTAGAACGTGCAAAGAGGTCAGGGCTGGTCTTTATTTAAACGATGGCTGACCAATAGGGGTACAGGGGACACGGAGTGTATGATTAGTGCAACTACAAACCAGGATATGATTGGAACTGATCCCAGGGGCTGGACTGTCCTGACTAGTCAGGCTGTCCAGCCCCTGAGACCCTCAGGTGCAAACTAAACAACTAGACAGAGCTGCATTGGCTGCAAGCTGTTCTGTCCAGCAGCAGGGTGCCCACATGGCTGCAGGGGAGGGAGGCAGGCAGGGCAGCTAGCCGCGCTCTCCGGCTTTCGAGAGTGGCGAGCGCACCCTGTTCCAGACAGCCAGGGAATGCCATGCCGGCCAGCAGATGCTCTTCGCGGGTCCCCCGGAACAGGTGAGTTCCTCACAGGGGGTCTGCCATTATCTACAGGTGAATTAATAGAGTTAAGGGTTAAAACTTAGCCAAACTGGCAAGAATCAGTTTGAATGTATGTTTAGCCCAAATCAAACAGCAGCAGTAATGAAAGCAATCACATGTCCGATATGGGGGCACAGCGAGTTGCCACAGTGAGCAGGATATTACCTTTTTGCCTAAGTCGTTGCAGTAGGAAATCTGGATCTGTTTAGCCAGAGCGTTACCACCCACTAGACCCGAGGAACCTGTGCAGGTTATCTTTTGAGCATTCTGGAAACCTCAGGATGGCAGTTGCAATTTAAGTAGAAATGTAGGAAGCTCTCAGGTCAAAAAGCAGAAAAGATATACCCAGTTCCATAGAATAATTCTGAGCAATGTCTTTCCGCAAGTACACAAATGAGAAATGTATAATGAATTACCATTAATTAATAGCATTCCCTGCTGTATAATTGGGCTCCAGGGTGTCACAAAGGTAACGTTCTGTAAAAATGTAATTTATCTGTAAGGACACTGGAGAGAGATACTTTGCGAAATGCTAAAATAGAACTGCAAGCAGGCTGACCTTTTACAGTTTTTCTCTCTAATCCAAAAAAAACTCCTTTTCATACAGACATGTTTTTTGCTGCTGCTTATACAATGTTTTCTGAATGTGTGTTTATAACATCAAAGCGTGAGAATACAGGAATACTGAAGAATGTATGTTTACAGTAAAACCGGTATTTGACTTGACATTTATTCTGAAGCATCTCTAAGGTTTGTTTTATCTATCTAACACTAGTGCTGCAGTGATGTTGTGGTGCTGACATCATGACACCTATATTGTGACAGCAAGAGTAAAGCATTGTATGGCAGATGCAAACCACGCAGTTTTCTTTTCTTTCTAAAGCTTTCCATACCGTGGTAACATTTCTAAAAAACAATATTCTAAAATGCACTGATATGGGGGGCGTGGCCGGGCATGGAGGAGTGAGGTTGCTTGTGGCGTGAGCTCCCTCTGGCCGACCGATAAATCCCACAATTGCAGGGCATCCACCCACCCAGGACCACTGGCCGTAACATGGCTAAGAAGCGGAGAGGACAGAGAACCGTCCCATCCCCTCCAGCGCGCAAGATCAGCGCTTACCTTGAAGCTGGAGGACGGAGAGGAGAGGTCGCGGAGGGCACCAAGATGGCGGCGGCGCGCCCATCAGCAGAGGAGCCGCATGCCATGGCGCCGACCGGAGGGGCCGGAGTGGCGCTGGATCCGGAGGTCCCCTGTGCTGAAGACGGACCCGCTTGCCGTGCTGCTACATCCCCGAGGGGAGGTGAGGAGGGCTGTGACGGGCGGCGGAGGATGGGCTCCACGTCGGGACCCGCTGTGTCGGCTGCTGGCGCCGCAGGAGCGGTGCGCACGCTGGCGAAGAGCGGGCTGCCGCCTCACGAAGAGAGGTCCCCGCCGGGCGGGAGGGGGAAGGCGGGGGAGATGACTGCTGACGTCGGGGCCGGGAGCCGCGGGAGACCAGGGGCGGCTGCTGCGGAGCCAGTGCAGCTGCAGCCCGGTTCCCCAGCACAATGTACACACGCCCACAATCAGCACACTGGGGGGGCTCCCACACCCCGCGCTGCTATCCCTACCACGGGCAACCCAGACCACGGGATGCCCCTGCATGAGATGTCCCATCCTGGGGCCGGGGACTCTATGGAACCACCTGGGGCCCGTTGCTCCCTGTCAACAGATGGGACCCCAGCGGCGGCTGGGATGGAGGGACCGCCCTTACACCGAAGAGGTAGCAGGGGGAGCCTGGCACCTATGACACCGCCAATGAGGGGGGTGTCCCCGCCAAGCCCAGGTTCGCGGGCACTCCATGACTCTTCCTCGGGCCCGGCTGGGTTGTGGTTCTCCCCTGGGGCACCGGGGCACTCCCCTCCCCCCCCCGGCGTGGCACTCCGGAGGGGATCGTGATGGAGGGACTTGGGATGGTGGTCACCGCGGAGAGGCCCTCGAACATGATCCAGTCACACATCAGACCACATCACAGCACCTGGATGGCGGATCTGGGGGCCGTTCCCCCCCTCCCCGACCCCTGGGCCCCTCGTGCCGGGGGGGGACCCTACCCTCCGCTCAACAGGGGTTTGTACCGGGGCAACCCGGGAGGACAGCAACCGAGACGGTTCGAGGCGCCGCCCGAGACTACCGGGATGGAGGTCTGGACGGCCCGGATGGTCCCCCTCCCCCCTCTCAGGATTGCCATGCGGGAGTCCTCGCAGATATAGGGGCCGAGCTTAAAGCCTTGCCGACCTAGGCGGATCTGGAATCCTTTATACTGAGGGTTGAAAGTACCTTTAAGAAGGACATCTCTGATTTACAAGGTGCCGTGAGCGACCTGAACTCTAGGGTCACGGGCATGGAACAGTCCCACACCTCGACCATCCAAAGAATAGAAGCTCTGGAGAGTAGCATGGCTTCCCAACGTTCCATATCTCAAGCGGTGGTCCTACACTTGGATGACTTAGAAAATAGGAGCCGCCGTAACAATATAAGGCTGAGGGGCTTACCTGAAGCTACGGGCCCAGATCAACTGCTGCAAACGGTCATTGGTATCTTCAACGGGATCCTGAACCGCCCACCCACTACAGAAATCGTGATCGACCGCCTTCATCGAGCACTAGGGCCTAGACCTGATGACCCGGGTCGCCCGCGTGACGTCATCTGCCGCCTGCATTACTTCTCCGTAAAAGAGGAGATCCTCAGAAGGGCACGGGAGAGGGACCGGATGGACTTCGACGGTGTCACATTGCAGGTGTTCCAGGACGTTTCCAGGCGGTCCCTGTACCTGCGGCGCCTGTTAAGACCTCTACTGGAGAGGATTCGGGAGTGCGGGGCCTCCTACCGATGGGGATACCCGTTCCACCTCCTGGTGAAGAGACACCAGCGCGTTTTTGCATTAAGAACCCCAGCGGACCTCCCCGAACTTTTCACCTTCTTGGATTCGCCGGCAATAGAGGTCCCGGACTGGCTGGATCCTTCCTCGCTCCTTCCCTCCTGGTCTGCGGGGGCGGGCCCCCCGCCTCGCCGGGCTGGGCGGGGGGGGGGGCCCGAGCACCTCGCGCAGACGAAATACAAGAGGCCCGCCGCCTGCACCGTGGGCCCGCGGCAATGAGACCTAACTCAGACAGGGCCATCGTTGTGCTCTTCTGCCAAAGCTGTTTCCTGAATTGCCTTTTTCCGTTTCATTATAATGCCATGTTATCTATTTGCTGTTGCTATGACGATGTTGCCCCCCCCGGCCACTCCATCATAGGTCCAGCTGGGCTCTGAGTAGCCCTTCGCCTGCTCCGGCGGGTCTTGGCGGATCGTTGGCGGGGGGTCGGGGGGGCGCTTGAAAATGTTATTTCAGTTTCTGGGTGGGTGCCTGCATCATTTGCGTGCCCTGCGGCTGCCAGTGCGGCCGAGTTGGAGCCTGCTCAGTGTTTGGGGTTGGCTGGGGGGACGCTGCGGTCGCCTTCTGCCCGTTGCGTTCCCACAGTAGGTTAGGGTTCTCTCACTCGACGCCTGGCGGACGAGTGGGAGACCTCTTTGTTGGGGAGCAGTAACTTTACTCCCCGATTAAATCCGCGCCTAGCTGCAGGGATTTTTGTTGCACATCCCTGTAGTTACCGCGGCGGAAAAGTTTACTTGTGTTGTACCAACATACGTGTGGTTGCTTTCTCTTTTTGTTCTGTCTCGTCCTGTCCTGTGTTCTTTTACCCCTCTATAATTTTTGTTGTTTTTCTTGGCCCTCATTCTTGTAGACCCTGACCCCGGACCCTCTCTCCCCATACCAATATGTCCAAGGTAAAGTGCACATCCCTTAATGTGAAGGGTCTGAATTCTCCCCTTAAGAGATCATCCGTTCTCAGGGAGCTGAAGCGCATGCACACCCAGATTGCCTTTGTGCAAGAAACTCATCTCAAAATAGGAAGATCCCATAATCTCACTGACCGTCACTTTAAAACCCAGTACCTTTGCCCCTCACCGGACTCCAAATCCAGGGGAGTCGCCATTCTCCTAGCTGGGGCCCTGCCCTGGACACACCTCGAGACGCTCTTGGACCCCGGGGGGAGGTTTCTCTTTGTTAAGGGAATGCTTTACTCCTTAAAAATTACGCTAGCAACATGCTACTGCCCCAACTCTAATCAGCACAGGTTCCTCCATTCCACCTTGGGGAAACTCATGGCCTTTACAGAGGGGGTTCTCCTGTTGGGAGGGGACTTTAACACGGTCTTAGACCCTGGACTGGATACTTCTAAGGGGGTCTCACACATCCCCTTCTCTATGCTTAAAAAAATTAAGGCCCTACTCCATGCGAATCAACTGATGGACGCGTGGAGGACACTCAACCCTAGGGAGAGGGACTACACGTTTTTCTCCGCACCACATAACTCCTACTCACGCATAGACTTCTTCCTGGTCCCACACAGGTTCCTACACTTGGTGGTCAACATGGACATAGGGCAGATAACTATCTCGGACCACGCGCCTGTTTCGGTCACCCTCTCCATCCCGGATACCCCACCCCACAGAGGCCATTGGAGATTGAACAATTCGCTCCTGCAGGACCCTGAGGTTAAGGCCGATATTTGTAAGGCCATTGAGGATTATTTCTCTGTTAACGTCACCGAAGGGGTTTCACGGATGTCGGTGTGGGAGGCCCACAAGTGCGTGGTCAGGGGCCTGCTAATTAAACATGGCTCGCGCCTTAAAAAACTAAGAAATGAACAGATTGCCCGGCTGACTCAAGAGATAATGATTATTGAAACTAGGCACAAACGGACTTTGGACGGGGGACTGGGGGCCAAGTTGGTGAATCTACGGGAGTCCCTTAGGGATATCTGCCTCACTGAGGCTAAAAAACGTGCGGCTGGGAGTCGTAGATTCTTTTACGAATATGGCAACAAGTCGGGTAAGGCCCTAGCTAGAGCACTGAAAGCCCAACGTGGGAGGAATTTTATCTCGGTTATTCAGGACCCCAAGAGGGGCAGGAAACACCTGACGTCTGATATAGCGCTGGCCTTCAGGGAATTCTATGAGAGCCTCTACAACTTACCCCAGGAGCGTTCGTCTACACATCTGAAACGTATCGCTTCCTATATTCGGGAATCAGAACTCCCTAGACTCAAAGAAGAGGTGATTGGCGCCCTCGAGAGGGAGATAGAGTTGGAGGAATTCCTGAGGGCCATTAAAGGCACTAGACCAGGACGGGCACCGGGCCCAGACGGTTTCAGCCTAGGTTATTATAGGGAATTTGCGGAGCTGCTCGGCCCTCAATTTGTGGCCTCCTTTGGCTCCCTGAAGGACGGATGCCCCCCCCCTAGAGACACACTCCGAGCCCACATCACGATCATCCCGAAGGCGGGTAAGGACCCGATGCAGTGTGGCAGCTATAGGCCCATTTCTTTATTGAACTGCGACCTGAAAATATTTAACAAGGTTATTGCGGACAGACTGGCGCCCCTTGTCCCTCACCTCGTCCATTGGGACCAGGTTGGCTTTGTTCCTACAAGAGAAGGTAGGGACAACACCACGAGGGTCATCAATTTGATTCACCAGGCGCGTACGGGGGGGACGGGTACTTTGCTCCTCTCAACGGACGCTGAGAAGGCGTTTGATAGGGTTAGCTGGGAGTTTCTGTTTGCAACCCTCAGCCATATTGGCCTTGGAAAACATATGACCAACTGGATTAAAGCTTCCTATTCCTGCCCCTCTGCGTCTGTCATAGTTAACGGGATCCCATCTGAACCATTTAATCAATCAAACGGGACGCGCCAAGGTTGCCCACTCTCGCCACTAATCTTCGTCTTGACTTTAGAGCCATTCCTGCGCACTATCAGGAAGAACTCGGATGTGGCTGGAGTTCGGGTCGGCCACGTTGAACATAAGGTGGCAGCTTATGCTGACGACCTGATTTTCTTCATCTCCAGGCCAGAAACCACTCTGCCTGTTCTGCTGGCGGAGCTCCGGGACTTCCAGGTAGTGTCCAACTATAAAATAAACTACCAGAAATCCTCAGCCCTTAACATTAACATTCCCCCCAAAAGAATAGAGCAGATCTCAAAGACCTTCCGCTTCAAATGGGAGGAGGAGGCGGTGACTTACCTGGGGACGCAAATATCGGCTCAACCTCAAAAGATTTATGGTCTCAACTTCCCCCCGTTGTTGAAGAGGGTGGAGGAGGACCTTCGGAGGTGGAATAGGAGTGCATTCACCTGGTTCGGCCGGGTGAATATTGTTAAGATGAACATACTACCCAGAGTGCTGTATCTCTTCCAGGCCCTCCCAATAGAGGTCCCCCACACATTCTTTAAGAGACTAGCGGGGTTATGCTCGAGGTTTGTTTGGGCTGGAAAAGCACACCGTTTGGCAACGTCCCTCCTGACCCTTCCCAAGGCTCACGGAGGCCTGGGCCTCCCGGATTGGAGGCTGTATCATGCTGCGACTCACCTGGTCAGGGTGATCGACTGGTGCAGGCATTCCACGTTGAAACAATGGACACACATGGAACAAGAAGCCTCACATGCCTTCCTCCCGGGACTCCCTTGGATCCCACCGAACCAGCTCCAAATCCTTAATAAACACCCGACGATAGGCCCCACGAGGAGGGTGGTGGCGAGGGTCTTCCTGAGGCCAAATATCTCCCCCCCTTTGTCACCTCTAACGCCGGTGATAGGGCACCCAGAGTTCCCGGTGAGCCAGTCTGATCGTGTCCTCCGTTCGTGGGCATACCAAAATTGTTATAGGCTCATGCATATGCGTGAGAGGGGAGAGTGGTGTGGGCCGGGGGACTTGGCGACTAGGCACTCGCTCCCGCCGCTTAACTTCTGGCGGGCGTTCCAGCTGTCCCATTACCAGAAAGCGGTTGTCCGACCGGACGAAGCTGATAGACCACTGACCCCTTTCGAACGACTGTGCACTGGGGCGGGCCATTTCAGAGGGGCTTTGTCATATGCCTATTCCCTGCTTAGTAGCCCCCCAGAGTCATTTGTGCCCCCTTGCGTGGAGGGATGGGAGAGGGAACTTAACAGAAATTTTTCAGCAGAACAGAGGCAAGCTATGTTCCAGCTGGCTCATACATCTTCTATTGCGAGCAGATATCAAGAAGCTTCATATAAAATTTTGACCCGATGGTATTACGTGCCATCCAGATTGGCCAAGATGTTACCCTCTTCCAGCCCCCTTTGCTGGAGATGCTTACGTGAAAGGGGCACAATGCTTCATATGTTCTGGAGCTGCACTGGTCTTACTAAGTTTTGGGACAATGTCCGGAAAATAGCTCTATACCTGACCGGGATTGACCTGGGGGTGGACCCGGCCAGCTATCTCCTTAACTTGGCCCCCGCCTCGATCGCCAAGAGGGGCAAATCCCTCCTGGCCCCATTGCTGAATGCCGCAAGGTCTTGCATACCTGCATGTTGGAAATCACCTAATCCTCCGACAACAGCGATGTGGCTGGCTAGAGTGAGGGACATAAGCAGGATGGAGGAGCTTACGGCCTCAATGAAGGACGCTCTCGACAAATATAGGGAGATTTGGTGTGCCTGGGATCAGTTTACCTTATCGACCGATTACCTTGGATATCTTCAGGAGTAAGCCGAAGTGCTTCAGAGCGGGTCCATCCCCTCCCTACCCCACTACCCCGCTTTCCCCTTCCCCCTCCTTTCCTCCTGTCCCTCCCCCCCCCGCCTTTCCTTTTCTCTCTACTTTTAGTCTTGTTGTGTTTACTGTTTCAAGATGATGTGGCTTGTTAAAGCATTGAAGTTGAAAATGTACTTAGTGAGCTACGGACAGCCTCACTTTCCTTATTTGTCCCTTTCTGTTCTGATGTCTTTTTTTTTACTTATACTTTGCAAAATGAAAATAAAGAATAATAAAAAAAAAAATGCACTGATATAAGTTCAGTAGCAATTTCACTCAACAAGTCCTATCAAACAGGATGCGCATTTAAAGCAGACCACACATTTAAAGCAGACCAAAAGTCAAAATGTAGGCAGATTATATGCTGCATAACTGCATGGCAGCAGCCATCTTGTCACACACTTATATAAAAACCCAATCCCATGGTCAAAATTGCCTCACAAATCCATGCAGTCCTCTCTATTTCTAGTAGAAAGTCATCTGAAAAAAGCTGAGGACTCATTGCTCTGCTGCATAGCTGAAAAATTGGATCATTTTAGAAGATACACTGTCTGAATGGTGTGCAGTAAATTCATTCTGCAGTGATAAAGATACATTGTTGCAACTCTCCCTTAACACACACACAAAATCTCTCTAGCAGCTGGTTATTCAGTGTATGTGTTTATATACTTCATGTACACAAGCTACCTGTGTTACTGAGGCATTTATCTCTCTCTCTTTGATGTGGGCTGCTGCTGGCATAGCTCTCCCCTCATGCTTTTGTGTGTGACAAGATGGCCGCTCCAGAATTGCAAAGAATCGTCCAGTTATTCCAGAACTTCTGCATGGAGTTAAGCCCTCTCAAATAGTTTATGCCGAAGGGGGGATTTAGGGGAGAAATTTACTGCCTTTACTACTTTCTTTTTTTTTACTTTTGGGCCACTTTAAGTATACTATTGAATAACCAAATTATATTGTGAGAGCCTCTGCAGTTTTTGCAGGGCCTAGGTCTAGAGAGTCTTCCCAACTCAACACAATAATAAAAGAGAATTGGTTTTGCAATGGAGCAGTGCTGCAAATGAGAATCAGATTTTCTTCTAGTGACTTAGATATATGTTTTACTATACATTGTAAATAAGAGCCCTCCTATAAGGTACAAACACATGTAAGATGAGCCTCTGCTGGAAAGTTTTCTTTATTAAGATTAATTGGATTTTCACATTTTAGGACCAGTGGTCTCCCTCTGTTCGTATCCCCCAGGAACACCCGCTATAATCACATAGCCAGAAATTCCACAACACATCTTTGTCCAGTGGCTGCGTCCCCTCTATACCTTTAGCCGAGTGTGTACCCCCCACCAGGCATTTCTGAATGGCTGGCGGAGGAGCAGGGGTGCGGCCAGCAGCACACATTTCATTCAGATTTGAAAAACAGTAGTGGGCCCCCAGCTGGGTCCATTACACACTAATCAATTGATTAAAAATGTGTATAGTTTTTTTTTAGCAAACACTACTATCTACAACACCTAACACATACAAGACAACATCAGACCAGATAAAAAATAGCTAATGATGAAACCGGCCATGCTCTGCCCACATGGTGATATAATTCGATTTACCTCCTTTCTGCCCTTATTCTCGCTGCCTAATTTAGACATAAATTTATTTATTTTTTTATCACTGTCACAATTGTCATTTTCTCTGTGGGCATCTAAAATAAAATATTAACATTTTTAGTCACTTTGTACAGACAGAGAAGAGCTGGGGTCTAGGAAAAGGTCAGCAATCCCAGAATGAAGAGTGGCACAGTCAGAACACACTTCCTGTTTGCAGACAGCCTGTACCTCCATGTGCCTCCATCTTGGATGTTTAAAGTCTCAGAAAATGCAATAGATGCAGGTAGGATGATTTTAAATGTACTTTGTACTAGAAGTGTTACAAATCCCATCTGTAGCCCATCAATCTATACCCCCATTCTATCTGCAGCCCACTGATCTGCAACCTACTGATCCGTACCCCAACCCTATCTGCAGCCCATTAATTTGTACCACAATCCTATCTACAGTATACTAATTTGTAACCCCACATTATCTACAGCCCACTGATCTGTACCTCAACCATATCTGCAGCCCATTTATCTGTACCCAAACCCTGTCTGCAGCCCACTGATCCTTACCCCCTTCCTATCTGCTGCCAAATGATATTTACCTCAACTTTATCTGCAGCACACTGATCTGTACTCCCACCCTATCGGCACCATATTAACCTGTACCATAACCCCTTCTGGTAGCTGTTCCACTGGTTGGGAACCCTGGGCTTAGAGTGTTAGAAGCCAGACCATGGGTACCTCTCTTATTTAGATGTATCTGTTAATTCAGACCTAATTGCCCTGGCAACTTTGTCTTAGGGTGTAGAACTTGAAATGGATATTTTCGCTTTTCGAATTGTCCTGGAACACAGATTTTTTTTTTTTTGCTGTCCCTTGGTGTGAGATGGCAGGTGATCATTCATTGCATAGATTCAGCAATTACATCATTGCCACACACAACAGTGGCAATGAATGGAGGAGGCGGAGCTTAACAGCCAAAAACTGGCACCATTATCTGGGATTAGAGTGAAGCAGGAGCAGTATAAATTGGTAAAAGGTGCTGCTCATGGGGGGAGCAATTCAGGGGATGCTAGTTAAAATTGTGGGTTTTGGACTGCTTTAACAACTGACGTCAGGTTATATGATTTGCTATTATCATATCAGTGCAGTGGATATCCATAACCTCTCTGTTTCACTCTTCAATCTGCTTCCATCACTTTAGGTAATAATCTCATCAGCTCCTGCATGTCATGGCATGGAATGAAAAATAGCCTTCACAGAGCTTAATTGTACAATGCACATCCCTTTCCAATAACATCAACATTTCTTAGCCGGGGGTCTGCTTTATTTCTCTCCCATCCTGTGCGTTCTGGATTAAATACACGTTTCCAAGCTGTTTCTTTTTTTCCTTTTTTGGACATTGGGTAGAATTGGTTTCTCGGTGGCAGTAAAGCTATAAAATTTACCTACTGTGTCGGGCTGATTACAACCCTTCATTAGCATTTAATTGATTTGTGGCAGTGTAAAGTGAAACAACTGGGCGCTGATTGATATACTATAGCAATAGATAAAAAGTCATATTTTTCATTAGTTCTAACCGTTCGCTTGGAACATGTCAACAAGATTTAATTAGCTGTGATTATATGCGTAATGATTGGGTGATCGTTTTCCTTAACAGTAAGTTAATTGTAAAGGCTTCATCTGTTGATTTGTGCAATATATATGAAAATAGCTACTCATTATTACAGTTGGTGCTACTGTTTTCATACCAAAGACAGTAAGTTAATTTAACTGATAGCCATGGTCAGGGTTGGAATATAGGCAGGGCACAAGGGGTGTGCGTCCCGGGGCGTCTAACATTTTCCCTGCTTCTCTGCCCCACCAAATTAATTTGAGTCTACATATGGTCGGGACTTCAGATAACCATGTGGCAGGCCAGCCGAAGTGTATGCATGTGCACTGTGCAGCCAGGAGAGCAGGGGAACCACCTGGAATAGAAAACACCACCACTGCGAATCGGAACTGAAAACCTGCAAAACTGCAAAAGCACAGCAGAAGAAACAACAAGCCACTTCCCTTTAGCTTATAGGCATTGCCGGCATTCAAGCTGGATTGGCAGGCGGATGTGCGAACAGCAGGTGGGTGGGGGTGCATACATTGGGCTGGGTGGAAGGATCGGGTGGGCAACAGAATTAGCTGACAGGTGGGCGAGTGAGCTTGCAGGCAGCCGGGTGACAGGTTCAGGTGGGCGGTTGGAAGGACCGGGTAAGAAGGCAGGTGGAAGGATTGGGTGTACAGAAGGACCGGCCGGTGGGGGGGGGATAGCAGGAAAGCTCAACTGGTGGCAGGGCAGGGTCAACCAGCTGCTGGACAGGACCAAGGTCAAGGGGTGGAAGCTATGGCCAGCAGGCTGGCGTGCAGCAAAAGCAGGCGGCTGGATTGGGTGGTCAGGCAGCAGGATCAGCGACTGTCCTAGTATCATTCAGCTATCTCCGATAATGGAGGTGCGGCACTGAGAGCAATGTAGCCAGGACTGAGGCCGGCAGTAGGGGAGTCATGAGGATTCCCCAGCCCAGATCTCCAGGCATTGTGAGTGACAATGTTTTTCATTGATTCATATAAAAATAGGTGTTGATTTTAAAATTCTGACCCACCTATCTTCCTACTCGTCTACCCACTACCTATCTGCCAACTCATCTACCCACCTACCTCCAAGCCCACTCACCCACCTACTTGCCTACCTACCTACAGACCCACCTACCTACCTACCCATATCCCTACTTTCCCACTCACCTACCTACTCAATCACCTAGCTATCTGCCTACTTTTCAACCAACCTACCCTGTGCCCACCTACCTATCAACCTATTTGCGCACTCACTCACCCACCTACCTATCTACTTACTTACTGGCCCACCCACCTGCCTATTGACCCATCCACCTAATTACCTACCTACATACCCATCTACCTACCTGCTTACTGACCCACCCACCTACCTAACTACTTACCCATCTACCTACTTGCCCACTCACCCACATACCCATCTGCCTACTTACTGTGGGTAGGTATGTGGGTGAGTGGGCAAGTAGGTAGATGGGTAAGTAGTTAGGTAGGTGGGTGGGTCAGTAAGCAGGTAGGTAGATGGGTATGTACCTACCTACTAACTCACCCACCTATCTGCCTACTGACCCACATAGCTACCTACCTACTCGCCCACTCATCCACCTACCTATTCCATTGCCCACTGACCCACCCACCTACCTGATGACTTACCTAAGCTACCTAACCAGGTCCTGGAGCAAAGGCAGAATTGTTGGACCCTGAAGCAAAGGTGCAGTCACCCACCCACCTGCCTGCCCACTCACCAATGGACCTACCTACCCACCCATAAACCTTCCACCCTTGCCACCTACCTATCCACTTACCTACCTATCTACCTGCCTACCTGATCTACATACCTCTCACCTTCCTACCTACTCACCTACCTATTTACCTTCCTACCCACCCGTCTACCTACATATCTACCTGCCTACCCACCTACATATCTACATGTCTTTCTGTATGCACACTAACCTACATACCCATCAATCTGCCTACCCACCCACCTGCATCCTAAACCTACCTACAGAATGCAGGGTGTTTTTTGGCGAGTGTGGTCCACACACCATACACAGCACAAAACCATCTTTGATGCTGTGCAGTTGCCCCAAAGGGGAAAAGCCAGGGCTAAATCATAAGGTTCACAGTGTGAGATCAGGCTCAACATGGGGTCCATGTGTTTTTTCTATAACCCACCTGCCTGTCCATTTAACCCACCCACCCACCATAGTTTTTAGTGTTTACGGGTACTGAATGTCAATGAGACTTTCAGTCCCCTTTGTGTGTCGTATAGGCATGCTGCAGGGTATGCCAATTTAAGATGCCCCACTAGTTACAAATAACAAATAGCCTGTTTTAGGGATGGTTACTTACCCCTGCTTCAAGGTCCATGGGTTACAGATTCCGCATGCTAAAAATCAGCAAATGGCACCCTCCAATGCAATGAGACAGAGATAGCTTATGCACCACTGGAGGGTGGACATTGCTGTCTACCCCAGATTAAGAAACAGCCAAGCAGCACTATGGCTCCCCCAGCTTCAAACTTGGTTGAGGAGATAAAAAGGCAGTTGTTGTACGGTCCTATTTATTTAACTCGACCATCATTTTAAATTAGGTCCTAGCATTCATTTTCATAGGGGCATCCCCAAATCTACGAAGTCCAAACCACTACCTAAACCCCTCTGCCTAGGTAGCATTCTAATTGTGATCCAGCAATGATCCAGTGCAGCAACAGAAGTCGATCTGACATTCCAGTAAGTGCTGGACTACCGTATCACCGATCAACTGCTGGGGGATAAAAGGTGACCATCCATTTTTTCGGTTAGCCACACAATTTTTTAAAGAAAATAAATGCTGTATCTAGGGCCTCCTCCAAATTTGTGCCCATGGCCTCTACCATGCTTAATCCGGCCCTGGCCATGGTTGTTTTGTGACAAAATTGTGATGCCCGGCACAAAATCTGGGATTCCCATTCTAGTTACCCTTTACGGCTCCTAGTGACATTACACCCCTGTCTTTTCTTTCAGTTTTTGATCCAACGTAGTAAATAAACTATTAACTTGATATAAATCTTATCCCCAATCCTTCCATCCTGGCTCCCAGCCCGGAATAATGTTGGCCACCAGAGAGGGAGGCATTTATATGTCAGAAGCAGAGATTGCCCCAATAAGACTAAAAATGTCACTGGAGTGGAGGGCAGGGGTATAGAGGGGGATTTCCTGGGGTATCCCCCTCCATTCCTCCCTCCTCCAGTGCAGTCAATGTCACATGGGGGAGACTCCACAGTGGCTCAGCTTCTCTAGTATAAAAGCTCCACTTACCTGGCCCCTGTCATTACCTTTGACTGGATGCCAGGAAGGAGGAGGGCCCCCTTCTCTCCAGATACCAGAGAGCTTCTGAGACTGATGGGCTGCTGGCATAATTTAAAAGTAACTCGCATAGGATAGAGGTCTGGATGAAGTAAGTACCAAGAAATATTTTTGATGTTTTTTTCAAAATTTTTGCACTAATTTGAACCTGTAACCATGAACCTGTAAGCTATCCAAAGGACTACTTCCTGTACCTGTACTCCCAATAAATCGGGTGGTGCTGAAAAGCCTGGTGCTCCTTTGCATGGGACCAGTACCTGTGCCATAGGGCATAAGGTACATACTAGCCATTGGGCTGTTTTGTGTTTGCAGAATAACTCAGTGGCCATGTGGTTAGCTTTCTTGCCGTGTTTTAGAATCTTAAAAGACCATGTTTTTTTTACTGGAATGAAGAAAAGGGGGCCATATGTTTTTAAATGTACCATCTATCTTTTACAGGGGAGGACTGATAACCGATATGCCTATGCCTATGCCTAACCGATATGTCGTCCTGACATGTACAGGATGAGTTGCTTCAATGCTACTGTGATTCTTTTAACACTAGGAAATGTTTTGTGCATACATTAAAGTTGTTCTGCTATTGTTTTCCACAGTTTGTCTCTGAGGACAGCTGCTTGGATTCAGCAGTCCCTGTAAAAGTATAATGATATATACTGTAGTTCCTCCTTAGCAAGGACAGTCGCTGATCATTTGTCATGTAAAGAAATAGCCACTATTTCTCCTTCAGTATATTGTAATTTTAAACATGTCTCACATATTGCAAAAGTAAATATAAATTAAAAATATATGAGCACTTGGCATACATTTGGGAAAGTAACAGATTTATAAGCACACCATGCAAAATATAAATTCAGCAAGCAGGATTTAACAATATTACTTTTCCTGGTCCTTGCAAAGCTCATTATAATTTCCCTTGGGCATTTGGAAGAAAAGTATCCTCTTCATGTCGCTGTGTTAAATCATGTAGTGTTTATGTTTAATAATTCATACCCAGAATTCCAGAGAATTTGTTTATTATTTTTTATCAATTTTTTTTGTATTTGTGTGTGTTTATGTGTGTATTGTCTGTGACCCCTTAATATGTTATATCTATATGAATTCAGGAAACCTCTGGAGATCAATTAAAGCTTGAAAAGAATGGACTCCAGCCACAGAAAACCACACTAGGGTCCACTACTGACAGCAAGAGCAAAGAAATTAGTCTTTAGTAGGCACAGGGCCAACTGGATAATTAAAATCTGTCATAACTCCATTCTGCTCTAGATTTTAATCTGGACCAACATCCTTTTGGTGTTTTTCGGGTGTTTTTCCTGCTGACAGCAAATAAAAACAAGCTTGGGGTGGGTGGGGTATCCCCGACCCCCCACATATCACCCCCAGAATGTCCAATAATCTTACCTTCACCTCAAGCCCCGAGCTTGTTTTTATGTGCTGTCAGCGGGACCAACACGGGGGGACCAACAACAACCAGTGTTGGTCCGGGCTAAGTAGTGATGTAAAGTAAAATAAAGTAACTAGAGCTAGGAGGGACATGATGGTCTATGTTCATCTGCAAACTTGGGTAAATAAAAGAAATCTATGCATCCATTAGTTATGTTACATATTTAAGTTATAATGGTGTTCAGCTTTCAAACTATACTGTACTTTAAAGTCATCCTAAACCCAGAAAGCAAGTTTATGTCGTCACCTTCTATCCCAAGCCCAGTGCCCCAAAAGAGCCTGTGTTTCCTTTTTTTTTTTAATAAAAGCCTTTGCATGATATTCATAATTACATATCACATATTCATAAGTACACACAGCTCAGCATTTAAGGTCAGCCTTATCAGCTATACAACCTGCAAGAAATCTAAAAGCACTTCAACCTAACTGCCATTATATGACAGTTTAGTTGTAACTGAATTAGTTAGCATACAACTGCCATTCGGACATTATAATGCTTCCAGTTTAACTACAAGGTGGTTGCTCACAGGCTTGCAGGCCACCTGCAAACAGGAAGTCGTGCTGGGCTTCCTGTTACTGTGCATTTCAGTTATGTAAGTTGGGAGAGAAACCAACTATGCCAGGCTGTTGTTCCGGTTCAAGGGACGAGTATAGGGCGGAGATCAAGCCTGATGTGTCTGGATTGCCTCATGTTATTTTTTTTTTTTTTTTTTATTGTGTAAGGATGTATTGAACAGTCTACTTCTTACAAAGTCTTCCTTGCTAAACTACCTGCTGTTTTGTTGATGGGGTGTTCTCTGCCCTCTCACATGTGTCTGCAATCCCCTCCTCTTACACTTAAAGGTGGATTATTGTGTTATTACTTTCTGAGTGTCCATGTGCTCTCCACAGCACCTCCGACCCTGTCTTGGAATTGGGCCTAGGTCTCCAGTTCTCTGTATTTCCATGTTTGCTCTCATCTGTATGCTGTTGTTGTGCAAGTCCCATCTGCCCTCTTTTTACCATTTTCCAGTCTGCCACCACCAGGGAATTATTCAGGGCCTGTGCACTCTTCAGCTAAAGGGGAGGGGTGGTAACAGACCCTTCATCAGGAAACAATCTTCTGTACCACAGGTTGTTGGCTGTTTGCCTCTCTGGTGGAATAAACAGATTGAAGCTTTGTTCTGCCTTTTTCCCCATCTTAGTCTCTGCCTGTCTGTTTCCAACTGTCTTCGCAATAAACAATGTCATTTGTGGTAATAGTAAATTGTTGTGGAATCTCCTTTTTGAGGGCTTTTTTTTGGAAATATCAGGTAAAATAACCAAATTTGTACTATTTAGGGCTTAAGTATTCCTCTCTTAGGTTTTCACTCTTTAATTTTCTTTTGCACAATCCCTTACCATACTGTACAACAAATGGCATTTGGTGATGGTGCTAATATGAATAATAAGCATGCCATAGAAATAAAACAAATGTGTCTTTCAATTGCACTGTAAAAAGAATGTATGTAACAGAAGTGGCAATCTGATTTTTGGGTGACAGAATGATAAATGTCTGTGCTTAAAAAAGATGGAAAATAGATCAGTTACTGAATCCATCTTCTTTGTTTTTCCTGCCTACACAATGGCATCGATCTAAAAGACACCATAATCTTTTTAAAAATGAGTCATAGTTAAATGCTCAGGAGGTAATACAGTTCTAGGTTTTCAGTTACCATCTGTCATGTTAAATGCAAATATTACGTTACTCTATCTAACCTCTCACTTTACAATTATATTAAAGCTCCATGTTTGGGCAAACAGAAAAAGGTAACTAGCCTTCACCATTTGAGGAGTATCTAGGTTTCGGCATCAATGCATGCCTCCTACTGCTTCCCACAAAGGTAGATCACTAATGCACTCACTGTTACAATGAGCTGAACTGGATGTTCTACTCACTGTAACTCAGCGGGAGCTGAGTTGCATCTACCTGTTTGCACTTGTAAACAGACAATGGCCTCGAGAGGGTCCTCTAGAAGCCTGTCTGTGGCATACCTGGATTACTGTTCCAGATCTTCAGAACTGGTAAATATAGAGTTTCTGTACTAGACATGAACCTCTTCTTTCATGTATTCTTTCTGGGAAAATGAAAGAAACATTAAAGCCTGACTCCCCCAGGGGGGAAAACAATGGGGGTGCAGAGGTTTCGACCGCACCAGTGCCCAAGAGGTCAGGGGGGCTATCATTGTTGTTTCTCTGCCTTATTTCTTTTATTTGTGCTCTCATTGCATCATGTACAGAAAAAACACAATTTTTCTCTGTTTTTTCAGTCTTTAGTTGTCTAGTTGTATCCATTTGAAGCTGACCTGTGGCAGATGGTGTGGGGGTTCTTGGACCTAATGTAGGGTGACTCAGGTTAGTGTGGGATGTTGTGCACTTAGGCGCTGCTGATCTCCGGAGCTGATGCTCCAGCAGGTAGACAACAGGCTCTTTATTCAGGTACACTTCACGATGTTACACAGTCTCTCATCAGCCGTGCAGGTACACTTCAAGATGGTACACAGTCTCTCATCGGGAAGGATAAAACACTTAGCACAACCCAGTAACCGCATTCACCTCTATACTGTAGCAGGCTAGCAGGACGCCACTGGACTTTAGGATCTAGGGATCCATGGATCTTCCACTCCAAACAACTAAAGGGTGTGC
Organism: Gastrophryne carolinensis; assembly: GCA_027917425.1. NCBI lineage: Eukaryota > Metazoa > Chordata > Amphibia > Anura > Microhylidae > Gastrophryne > Gastrophryne carolinensis. The sequence continues at coordinate 225,207,348 of CM051234.1, forward strand.
TTCCCTTCCTTTGCTGGCTTTTCTTCTACTGGTAAATTCCATTCCATTCCATTAACATTCCAGCACCCCTACCTAAATAATGTTTTCTGTCCCTTCTTAACATTGTAACTAACCTCAGTCAATGGCAGAGCATGTGATGTTGCTAATGCCATCTGGTTTAAACTCTATTCTATTCAACCTTTCTTGTATTAAGAGGTACTCTGGACCAATTAAATTATAATTTCTCACATTCCTTAAGCAACACTGCCGTCATATAGAATGGTGGATCAGTGACACCAAAGTACTCCTATTTAGTATTAACAGGAAACATATAGAGATACTAAAATATTTCTACCTGTCACATTCTACCTGTCACATTCCCACCATGACCAGCTCTCATTTAGTTATACCACTGATGATCCCATAATCACAGTATAGGTGTCTGAACTCCTGCCAGTCTGATCTCTCAGAAGAAAATTGTGTCAAATGCAACAAAATGATTGACATTCCCCATCTCTGTGTCAGAAAAGCTGAGATTGTTCCATATAGGTTCCATGTTTCTGCCCATCTTTGCCTCTATCTCCATCTCATTCGCTTACCATCATAAGAACATTTTTTGTTGCCGTTAGTGAGATTATCACTGATCTCAGAAACAAAGAGGAAACAGACATGTGGATAAATAAGCTAGATTCCCCCTGTATGCACTGGACATTTCACATCCCACTCAGCGTGATACAAGAGGGGTGGAGGCAGGTCCAGCTCTTAATGGGAAAAAAGTTGTTAATGCTTAAAGTGATTTAGCAGGAAAAAAAAATCAAAAAGGTTCTTACCTTTTGTTCTGCACCACTGGTCACTGCAGGTCTGGCACTCCAGAACTGACTTGATCATTTTATTGGGGCCCCCGCTGCCTCCCGCACCATCTGGGGTCAGACTCTTGGGGACAGGATTGATGACGGGACAGAATCGGGGTATGGCCACACCTTCTCCATTCATTGCAATGGAGGTAGTGGGTGGGGCCTTGGCATGGAAGTGGCAGAGAATAGAGCTTCCTGTCCCCAGATGGGAAGTAGTGGCTGCAGCGGGGGCCTTGATGAAACAAACGGGTGAGTTCTGGAGCACTGGATAATTCTTCAATGAAGCTTAATAACACTTCATAGCTCCAGCCATGCTAATGCAATCAGCACCTTACCTACAAGTTATGGTAAACATATGACATGGATTGGAGCTTCTATTATTGCTGCTAGAGTCCTGTACAAGACTGTGAACTGAGAAAGCGAGCCAGAATGTTCTAGCAAGTCCAGTTGACTTGATTTATTTCTAAGTGTCTCCAAACTTTTGACTAGTATTGTATATATACACGTATAAACTTTATTACTTCATATTACATTAATTATTGGTAAAGGTAGGTATTGAACCAAAGAAGGAAATGTCCTAAAAGCAGAACAAAACCCAAATGGGCCGGCCATGGAATCTAAAAGATTCTAGGGCAGGGCTCTGGCCCAGCTGTGAGTACCCCGTCCCCCTGTCAGGCCCAAGGCCTGATTATAGAATAAGCATATGTATTGTGATTGTATAATGTATAGTCCAAAGTCTGGGTGAGGGGTCACTCAGACTTTTTGTGTATTCCAGTTTTATGGGGGTTCTGTTTGTGGCACTTCCTTCTTTGAAGTCAGAGGTCTTTGAAGCAGTAGGATGTGCTGTCTCTGCACCCACCATAAACCAGAACTCTGATAAGAGACCTGGGAGAGAAATGCCCTCACCAGGTGGGGTCAGAGGGGAGGGGTGAAGCTTTTCCCTCCTAAATCTAGCTAATAAACCCTAATGCTAAGGACATTCTAAGTCAGAAACCTAAGGAGAAACCTAAATCAGAAAGCTGGGTCATGCTGGACATAAGATTTTAAGCAACCACTGGATACTTACTCACAAGGACTGCTACGCCATTATACTGTAAGGACTTTCTATTTATTTGCTGAACTGATATTTGCTGTACTCTTTTATGTATTTTTTGTCATTTGTTTCTGTATATTACATCTAGCACTGTGATACCCTTTTATCAGATTAAATGTTTAATTAATCAGCTCTGGCCTTTGATCTCTAAATATATGAGCTCACCTTTCTGAAGGAAGCTCTGGTGAAACACGTTTATCAAAGGGTTAATTTGGTGACTTGCTGGGGCTAGTAGTGCATACCTATGGGTCTGGTGGCTTTAGCCCTTGCATCATCACACTCTCTCTAGCGTCTTGGCTGGAGTGCTATCTTAACTGGTGGCAGTGTCGGGATATATTTAGAGATTTTTAGTGCTTGCTGGATTTTACCCGAAAATCCTAGCACTAAAAGAAATTGCATACATCTTATTGTGTGTAAATTCCAAAGACAGAGCTCAGTGCTGATCTAAACGACATACCAAAAAGAGTGCAAGACATTTCTGTCTTCCCCATCTATTGTTTTACTTCCTCTGCTTCATATCGGAAATATGGAGGCATATCGCAAGCAGTCCAAGCCCGCATTGGAGCTAATGTGCCAAGAAAAGGAGATCCCTGCAGGGGGAAAGAACAAGCAGCAACTTATTGCTGATCTTGTGGAGTATGATGCCCGTGCAGCAGAGCTGAGTGATGTGAGGCTAAGTCCTACAGCTGGGACTGGGGGACACAACATTACTCCCCATCCGGACAGTACTCCACATGAGGTCTTGGACTCAACACCTTGGGGATGTGGATGCTAATATTAAACTCCAGTTGCTTCTCCAGTACCAAACTGCAGAAAGAGAGGCCCAGGCACGAGCTGCTGAGAGAAAGGCGGCAGAAAGAGAGGCCCAGGCACGAGCTGCAGAAAGAGAGAGAGAGGCGGCAGAAAGAGAGGCCCAGAGCAGAAATGAACTGGAGATTCTGAGGCTGAGAGGGGACGCTTTATCTGCAAGCAGTGATGTGCAGGGTGAAGGGGACCACAAACCCAACTTGGAACATTTCCCCATGATGGAGAAAGATGGAGATCTAGACGTGTTCCTGAGAGGTTTGCCAGCAGTTTCATCTTCCTAAGGAACAGTGGGGATGATATCTAACCCCACGGCTACGAGGGAAAGCTCTGGATGTGTTTGCTTCTCTTCCCTCTGAAAGAGACCAGGACTATGATGCAATAAAATCTGCCCTGCAAAAAAGTGCTAATCTGACATAAGAGGTCTATCGGAAGAAATTTAGGACTTTACAACAAAGCGCCACAGAAAGCTGCACTGAACATGCAGGTCAGCTAAGGACTGCATTCAGGCAGTGGACTGGGGGCCTCCAAGTCACCGCTTATGAGGCCCTGGAGGACTTGATGGTCCTGGATCAGTTCCTCCGAACACGGAGCTTTGAAGCCAGAGAGTGGATTTTGGACCGCAAGCCCAAGACAGTCGCAGAAGCAGCAGAACTAGGAGATGACTTTGCTAATAACCGTGCACCAACAGTGAAGCGTGGTTCTGCACAAGCTGGATCAAATACCTGGAAGGGAGCTGCACACCCACAGAGTGCCACTAGGCCAACTGGGAGATTCCTGGCATCCACACCAAAAGCAACAGGAACCACATTGGGTCAGGGGCACACCCGCCGATTTTACAGATGCAACAAGATTGGGCACCTGAGTGCCACTTGCCCCAACAAAAAGAATTCTCCACCGGCAGGTGGAGGACACCCAGCCATTTTTCTGGTGCCTGGAACAGTGGAGAAAAGAGCGGATAACCTGCAGTGCATAACTGTGGGTGACCGGGTGACTGTAGGTCTACGTGATTTGGGGGCCTCCTTTACCTTAGTGCGGCCTGAAGTGGTGGGTACCGAGGACATCATCCCTGGAAAAACCATGGCTTTCAAAGGAATTGGAGGTGTGCGACCTGCTGTGCCCATGGCCCGAGTGTACCTGGATTGGGGTACAGGCAAAGGTTTGCGGGAGGTGGGGGTCTCTGAGGACATCCCTGTTAATGTTCTGCTGGGGAATGATTTGGGTCGGATGCTCTGCCATTATGCTCCAGAGGACACTGCCTGCACACCGGAGGGGCTAGGAGACAGCCCTGATCATTCTGAGGTACTGTACAAGACTTTGGGGGACACTGTGAAATGTGATAACTGGGAGGGAGTGCAGGGGGCTGATAAATGTTTACCTGTGACTGAACCAGTTATGTCTTCCAAAGGTGAAGCGGGGTGTAATGTAAAAAGTAATGCCAATGAATTGCCAATGTCAAAACCTAGTGGAGATGGGAGGGGAGTTGGTGAGCCCCTGGTGACATGTAAGGATGAGGGACCAGTAGTGAGTGATATGTCCCCATCCTGTGAGCCTGAGATGGCTGTGGAGAAGGAGGAGGGAAGGAGTGATGTGCATGTGTATGATGCCTGTAACATTCTTATGTCCGGGACTGAGGGGGAGGAAGGTAAACCCCAGGGAGGCATACCAATGGTGGCAGTGGTTACACATCAGCAGTGTGCCAGGGCTGCAGCTGTAAAAAAAGGTTGTGTGACTCGCAAGCCAAAGCAGAGGAGGGTGGAGATGCTAGTTCACCTAGGGAAATGTGCCCCCTGATGCCACAAGATGGGGGGAGGGCAATGAACAATTCCGGGAAGCTCTGTGCAGTGATCCTTCCCTTGAAGGGCTGAGACAACGTGCTGAACAGCCAGGTGCTAACACCGATGGGCATCGGGTATATTGGGAAAACAATATCCTGTATTGGGAGTCCCTTTCCTAAAGCAAGCTAGGGCCCCAGGAGAGAGAAAGGCAGTTAGTGGTTCCTAGGCAGTTTAGGAAAGAGCTGCTGAGGTTAGCCCATGAGACCCCCCTGGCAGGACATTTGGGAGTGGCCAAGACAAAGTCCAGGTTGGCACACAATTTCTACTGGCCAGGTATGGGTACTGCTGTTGCTAGTTACTGTAGATCCTGTCATGTCTGCCAGAGGGTGGATAAGTCCGGGGATGTTACTCGTGTTCCCCTAGTGCCCCTACCAGTCATATCTGTACCCTTTGAATGAGTGGCAGTGGATATTGTGGGGCCTCTAGCTATACCTAGCAGCACAGGGGAACAATTTATTCTTACTGTGGTGGATTATGCAACCAGGTACCCTGAGGCTGTTGCCTTATCTTCTGTCCGGGCAGATAAGGTGGCAGATGCGCTGATCAGTATATTCTGCAGGGTTGGGTTCATGTCCAATCTAATACAAAGTCTCTGTAAGAAGGTGAATGTACAGCACTTGGTAGCAAGCCCATACCACCCCCAAACAAATGGTCTCTGCGAGAGGTTCAATGGGACCTTGAAACAAATGTTAAAAACCTTTGTAGAATCAGAAGGCAGGGACTGGGAAAAGTACTTACCCTATTTGTTATTTGCTTACAGGGAGGTACCCCAAAAGTCTACAGGTTTCTCGCCTTTTGAATTATTGTATGGTCGCAAAGTGCGGGGACCCCTAGATTTAGTTAGGGGGGAGTGGGAAGGGGTGCAACATACCCCTGAGACTTCTATGGTAGAGTACGTTCTAAAGTTTAGGGACAGGATGCGTTGACTGGGCTAGTACACGGCAACCTCAGAGCAGCACAGTCCAGGCAGAAGTATTGGTATGACCGTAATGCAAGGGACCGGGTCTATGAGGTGGGACAGACGGTAATGGTTCTAAACCCCATTAGGCAGAATAAGTTACAGGCTGCCTGGGAGGGTCCTTTCACCATTTTACAGCGCCCAGAACCAACCACCTACATAGTAGCCCTTGATGAGAAAGGTCAGAGGCAGAGACAGTACCACATTAATATATTAAAGCCCTACTATGACCCTGAGGAGGTGGTACTCAGTGTGTGCAGTGCACCAGAGGAAGAGGGGGGTAGTGATCCCTTACTAGACCTCGTGGAGGAAGCTAAGAGCCAGGCATCCCTTCAGGATGTGCAGATCAATCAACAGCTCTCAGATGAAAGGAAGAGGCAGCTAAATCAGCTATTAGGCCCCTTCAGTGCCAACTTTATTGGGAAGCCAGGGCGAACTACCGTAGCCACCCACCATGTTGATACCGGGGACCAGCCACCGCTTAGACAGGTAGCCTACCGGGTATCCCCAGAAATAAAGGCCCACATACAGAAGGAGATCGAGGACATGTTAAAGCTGGGGGTAATTAAGAAGTCTAAAAGCCCCTGGGCCTCCCCAGTAGTTCTGGTGCCCAAAAAGGATAAATCCACCAGGTTCTGTGTGGATTACCGAAGATTAAATGCAGTGACTACTGTCAGAACCCCGGCTTTGGCTGATGCCCGGCTGGTGGCTGGGGTCTATTACCTCATCTGCGGTATCAGTAGCCACCAGCGGGTGTCAGCAGAGCTCTGGCTGCTCACCCAATCTGCAGATCCACCTGCCACCAGCGGGTGTCAGCAGAGCTCTGGCTGCACACCCCATGTGCAGTCCCATCAGCCACCAGCGGGTGTCAGCAGAGCTCTGGATGCTCTCTCCCCATCATCTGCTGCACCTGGTGTGTGGAGCTATTTGAGTAAGATCGGCCCTCCACCTGGTGCAGCAGGATTTTGTTTGTTTGGTTACTTGTGTCTGGAGTTCTGAACTTAAGTCTGTACCCGTTCCTAACGGAAACTGCCGGCATCTGTCATAGGCCCTTGGGTGAGTGCTCCAGCACCTTAGGGTATCTGTTTTTTGTTATTAGGTTTTTTGTTAGTGAGCCTTATTTTGTATCTGAAATTAAGATATTTTTGTTGTTGTTTTTTCCTTTATTAAAACCTTTAAATACATTTTGGTTGTTGTCATTGCTGTGGCCAAACTGTCTGCTCCCAGGCCGAGAGTTCACATTAGAGAACTCCTCGGCCCTGACAGAAACCTGCTGCCACCCACCTGGCCAGAGCATTGCGCATCCTGGGACCTGTAGTCCCTCTAGCTTTTGCCAAAGTCCATTCCTAGCCCCCTAAATGGATCCTGGAGTGATCAAAAAGTTGCTTTCATTAACGGAAAGCCATGCTGATACTGTGCAAGCATTATTTGTGGGATACTCTAAATCCATGTGTCTAGACATGATCAATTTTATTCATTCTTTGATTAATCAAGGAGATTTTGATTTCCCAGCTGCTCAACCCCTCATTAAGATCCTGGTGGATGTAGCTTTCGAAATAAATACTCTTTTGCCACAGGTTAAACAGACCTGATCCATTGAACCCAGTGTCCCTGATCAGATTCCCCCATCTCCTGTCCCTTTAGCTAGATCTGTAGGGTCTAGGGGTTACTCTGAGGTGCTGTGTGCTTCACCCGGGGCCTTGACTCAGGAGCCTGCTGCTTCCTCATGGAGCCAACCTGTGCTTACTGCTAGAAGCCAGGACCCTGATTCCTGGTTCTATGAAGAATCTGACGATGATGATCCTGTCTTTGAGATCCATGCCACTGATTCTGACGATGCTTGGACCGATTTTTCTGATGAGGATGGTGTAGTCGATGCCAGCCTGCCACCAGAGCGTCCCATGGTCGATGCCAGCCTGCCACCAGAGCGTCCCATGGTCGATGCCAGCCTGCCACCAGAGCGTCCCATGGTCGATGCCAGCCTGCCACCAGAGCGTCCCATGGTCGATGCCAGCCTGCCACCAGAGCGTCCCATGGTCGATGGCAGCCTGCCACCAGAGCGTCCCATGGTCGATGCCAGCTGGGCCCCACCGCGAGTCAGCCGCCGCTGGGCCCCACCGCGAGTCAGCCGCCGCTGGGCCCCACCGCGAGTCAGCCGCCGCTGGGCCCCACCGCGAGTCAGCCGCCGCTGGACCCCACCGCGAGTCAGCTGCCGCTGGGCCCCACCGCGAGTCAGCCGCCGCTGAATGTCTTTTTAAAATCTACCTTGTCTCTGTCCCACAGCGAGCCTGCAGCCGGGTCCCACAGCGAGCCTGCAGCCGCGTCACCCGGGCTCTGCTACCAGCCGTCACCCGGGCTCTGCTACCAGCCGTCACCCGGGCTCTGCTACCAGCCGTCACCCGGGCTCTGCTACCAGCCGTCACCCGGGCTCTGCTACCAGCCGTCACCCAGGCCCTGTCTTGGATCCGCACCCGGGCCCTGTCTTGGATCCGCACCTGGGCCCTGTCTTGGATCCGCACCTGGGCCCTGTCTTGGATCCGGGCCCTGTCTTGGACCCGGGCCCTGTCTTGGACCCGGGCCCTGTCTTGGACCCGGGCCCTGTCTTGGACCCGGGCCCTGTCTTGGACCCGGGCCCTGTCTTGGACCCGGGCCCTGTCTTGGACCCGGGCCCTGTCTTGCACCCGGGCCCTGTCTTGGATCTGCATCCAGGACCGGTGAAACTTGGCCAACTATTTGGATCCCTACCCCTATGTACTCTAGCTCCACAGTGGATACCGGAGGTGGGATTAATACCCAGATTTTGGACATTTTATTTCATGGACTTGAGTTTGTTTTGTTGGTCTTGCTCTCTGGGGAGAATTTTTTCGTTCAGAGGAGCGTTCAGGAGCCCGCTCCTGAGAGAGGGGGTAATGTCAGAACCCCGGGTTTGGCTGATGCCCGGCTGGTGGTTGGGGTCTATTACCCCATCTGCGGTATCGGTAGCCACCAGCGGGTGTCAGCAGAGCTCTGGCTGCTCACCCAATCTGCAGATCCACCTGCCACCAGCGGGTGTCAGCAGAGCTCTGGCTGCACACCCCATGTGCAGTCCCATCAGCCACCAGCGGGTGTCAGCAGAGTTCTGGATGCTCTCTCCCCATCATCTGCTGCACCTGGTGTGTGGAGCTATTTAAGTAAGATCGGCCCTCCACCTGGTGCAGCAGGATTTTGTTTGTTTGGAGTTCTGAACTTAAGTCTGTACCCGTTCCTACCGGAGTCTGGAGACTGCCGGCATCTGTCATAGGCCCTTGGGTGAGTGCTCCAGCACCTTAGGGTATCTGTTTTTTGTTATTAGGTTTTTTGTTAGTGAGCCTTATTTTGTATCTGAAATTAAGATATTTTTGTTGTTGTTTTTTCCTTTATTAAAACCTTTAAATACATTTTGGTTGTTGTCATTGCTCTGGCCAAACTGTCTGCTCCCTGGCTGAGAGTTCACAACTCCTCGGCCCTGACGACTACATTTGATGCCTACCCCATGCCCAGAATATATGAACTGCTTGATCAGCTGGCAGGTTCCCAATATGTCACTATCATGGATTTGAGCCGAGGATACTGGCAGATCCCTATGACCCCTGAGGCCCAGGAGCGGTCAGCCTTTATCACTCCCTTTGGGTTGTTTGAGTGCTGTGTCATGCCATTTGGGATGAAAAATGCCCCAGCCACTTTTCAGCGACTAGTCAATCAGCTGCTAGAGGGCCACAAGGAATATGCAGTGGCCTACTTGGATGATATTGCCATATTTAGCAAGACCTGGAGGAGCACCTGATTCACCTGGGCAAGGTGGTAAAACAAATAGCTGAGGCAGGGCTTACCATCAAACCAGAGAAGTGTCAAGTTGGCATGACAGAAGTGCAGTATCTGGGACATCGGGTAGGAGGGGGGACTCTACGCCCTGAGCCCAGTAAGGTGGAGTGGCCTGGCCAATTCCTAAGACCAAAAAACAGGTCATGTCTTTTCTGGGGACAGCAGGTTATTATCGTAGATTTGTCCCAGACTATAGCAAGATAGCCAAACCCCTCACAGATTTGACTAAAAAGAAAGTGTCCAAGCAAGTTACCTGGACTGAGGACTGTAATAAGGCCTTTATTGCCCTCAAGACAGCATTGTCCAACTCTCCGATCCTCCAGGCCCCTGATTTCAGTAGGAGGTTCGTGGTACAAACAGATGCTTCCAATTTTGGGCTGGGTGCTGTTCTTAGCCAAGTGAACTCCAATGGAGAAGAACACCCCATACTACTGTATACCTTAGTAGGAAGCTATTGCCCAGAGAAGTGGCCTATGCTGTCATAGAGAAAGAATGTCTAGCTATGGTCTGGGCTTTGCAAAAATTACAGCCCTACCTGTATGGGAGGGATTTTACTGTCATAACTGATCACAATCCTCTACATTGGTTAGACAGAGTGTCAGGTAACAATGGCAAACTGCTTCACTGGAGTCTTATCCTCCAACAATATAATTTCACTGTCCAACACAGGAAAGGAAGCCTGCATCAAAATGCAGATGGACTATCACGTCAGGGGGAAATAGACGGTTAATGGAGACAGATCTATCAGCCTGGAGAGGCTAGATCTCTCTGTCCCCATCTTAAGGGGGAGGTGTCAGGCCCAAGGCCTGATTATAGAATAAGCATATGTATTGTGATTGTAAAATGTATAGTCCAAAGACCTGGGTGAGGGGTCACTCAGACTGTTTGTGTATTCCAGTTTTATGGGGGGCTCTGTTTGTGGCACTTCCTTCTTTGAAGTCAAAGGTCTTTGAAGCAGTAGGATGTGCTGTCTCTGCACCCACCATAAACCAGAACTCAGATAAGAGACCTGGGAGAGAGATGCCCTCACCAGGTGGGGTCAGAGGGGAGGGGTGAAGCTTTTCCCTCCTAAATCTAGCTAATAAACCCTAATGCTAAGGACATTCTAAGTCAGAAACCTAAGGAGAAACCTAAATCAGAAAGCTGGGTCATGCTGGACATAAGATTTTAAGCAACCACTGGATACTCACTCACAAGGACTGCTACGCCATTATACTGTAAGGACTTTCTATTTATTTGCTGAACTGATATTTGCTGTACTCTTTTATGTATTTTTTGTCATTTGTTTCTGTATATTACATCTAGCACTGTGATACCTTTTTATCAGATTAAATGTTTAATTAATCAGCTCTGGCCTTTGATCTCTAAATATATGAGCTCACCTTTCTGAAGGAAGCTTTGGTGAAACACGTTTATCAAAGGGTTAATTTGGTGACTTGCTGGGGATAGTAGTGCATACCTATGGGTCTGGTGGCTTTAACCCTTGCACCATCACACTCTCTCTAGCGTCTTGGCTGGGCTGATAGAGTGCGATCGTGACACCCCCCCCCGGACACCACATAACTAGCCTTTTTCTTGTCTCACTCACCAATGTAAATTATATATATATATATATCACCTTTGGGCTGTGGCATCTGAATGGCTGGGGGCAGGAGCACGCCTGCTGCTGGGGTTGTGGCCGCCCACGCTCCCAATTGCCATAAACAGAGCTATTTAGAGAGCATTAACTATTCACAGCAAAGAGCTCTGATTGAACGAGAGGTCGCGCATCTGCCATAGGACCGGGGAAAGGTGAGTTTTTTGGGGCGATCTGGGGGGTTTCACACAGTGGGACATCCCAAATAGGGATGCCCCATTTGGACAGGGAACAAAATCTGGGATACTAAAAGTCCTGGGTTTTGTTCCACTTTAAAGTCCTTGTCCATGTCTACACTAACTTCCTCCCACCGTATCCCTAATGTAAAATTAGCCATTTCTAAGCATCTCAGATAATATGTAAATACTGTATATATTAAACATATATATTATGGTTTTATATAGTAAAGCCCCGTTCTTTGCTTTACTTTTTGTGTTGTGATTGAACTGGAAAGGGTGTGTCAAGGTGCAGCTTTATGGGTCACGAGCATCCTCTGCTGTGGTAATAGACAGCTGCTGGGCCACTGTTGCTTGCAAGGCTAACTCACACTTAGATCACCAATAGGCATAGTAGCTGTTAAACCACTTTATTGTGTGGTCGTATAGGAAAAAAATTGAAAGAAAGAGTGAACTTTGGAGCCCTGTTATGGCTTCGACCCAGCACTGCAGAAATAAAATGGGCAAAATATCTCATTATCATTTTTGGATGAATTGGCACAAAACAAACCTCTGATGATTTGCTCAACTCTTACTACACATTGCACAACATTAATTCTTGCCCTCCATAAGGATTAAACTTTATAATTGATTAGATCCCTAATTCCCTGTTCCTTTGTTCTAGGTTTGTCCCTTGTTCTGACCATCGATAATTAAACACCCAAAAAAAAGAACAGTAGACAGAAAATGTGTGATGCCAGATGGCTGAGTGACATTCAGTCTTTGTCTAAAGGTCAATTGTGCTGTTACTTGGGTTGATTCAGTTGCTTTGAACCAGCTAACAGGAGCTTGGTTTTAAGTGCTAGCTATTTATTTGTATTAACCTTTGCCCCTGTTCTTGTATATAGGACATGCTTCCCTAGATAATAATACTGCAAACTGCCATTTAATAAGCTACTATACACAACTTAACACATCATCATCTCACAGTTTTTTTAAACCAGTACAAGAGGGCTTTTTTAATTTGTGGCACTGCCAGAAAGGGGGGTCTGTGATCTGAATTCACTATTTATAAAAAAATAATTTTTAAATTCAGTATCTATCTCAGGTAGAGATGAGCGAACCGGTTCGGACGAACCGGAATTCGCTCCGAATTTCAGGAAATATTCGATTCGGCACGAACCCGAATATTTTGTGGTTCGTGCCAATCGAATTTTTCCTGAAATTAAAAAAAAAAAAATGTCGGCATGGTGGGAGCGGGCTGGCCGGCCCGCTCCCACCATGCCGGCATTTAAAAAACAAAGAAAAAAAGAAAAAATGCCGGTATGGTGGGAGCGGAACCGGCCGGCCCGCTCCCACCATGCCGGCAAAAATGCTTTTTTTTTTTTTGTTTTTTAAATGCCGGCATGGTGGGAGCGGGCCGGCCGTCTTTACCGGCCCGCCGGCCGGCTCCGCTGTCAGCGGGCCGGCGACAGTGGAACCGGCCGGCCCGCTCCCACCATGCCGGCATTTTTGATGGGGAACTTCGTAAAAGTTCGATCCGGCTGAACCCGAATTTCTTTGTGAAATTCGGCGAATCGGCCGAATCGAACTTTTCAAAAGTTCGCTCATCTCTAATCTCAGGACACTACAGAAGGAAGCTCTCCCTACAATATTTTTGGGAAGGTGGCTAGAATAATGTATGTTGGTATCTCTTTCTTTTGTCCTCCCTTTATTTCCTTGAGTCCATTGTCAGATGATTGAGGAGGGGTGGGCATAGGCATGGTATGATAAAAAGGTATGCCCAGAATTAGAGACTCAACTACACCATGGTGAGCAACCGGTGAGCAAAAAGAAATGCGATAGTCAGAGGAGGCAATGCCCACCACATGTGCATCTCAATGGCCTGGAGGAAAATTACTGAGATTACTGCACTGCTGCTTCTTACACCCTCTCTACTTCCTGCCTTTTAAGTATCAACCTAGCCCCTATACCCCCACTGTACCCCCACCCCAGCTCATGTTCTGCCACTGCAGACCCTCCTCTGCCACATCATCTGCCCATACAAATTTAAGCTTCAGCACTTTGGGATGGGACAAATCCTGGGGTGCCCTACCTACTTTTGCCATATGATCTGCCTCAGCAATACTAAAGCATCAGTGTCATTGCTTTAAGTGTGATCATATCTACCTCTGGCCATCATCTGTCCCTGCAGTGCTATAGCCTCATATAACTCTTAAGCTTATGAGATTGGAAGCAGGGCTCAGCACCTGGTGTGGGGTGATTGGAGGGCCAGTAAAATCCCAAGCTAGTCATTTGTCCCAGTTGGACCCATGTGGTTGAAACGCAGCCTCTATAGTACAGTAGAATCTACAGTATTAATCTTAAAATTAATCCAGTTTAAGCTGCAAACAACCATTGTTATCAACCAACAAGACCAGCCCACCAAGTCTCCCTACTGGAAAAGAGAGAGCAAACATAATGATATAGAGAGGCCGGATGCCCCTATTTATACTGGTCCTTGTTGTGCTCCACTTGCTAAGCAAATATGTGCTAATTATAAAAATGAACCCTCATCAAAAAACTTCAAGACTGTATAAAACCTGACAGCAAAGCAATAATTGGGGGTTATATTTTTTGTCTAAGGTAATTATTATTAGCCTGTTTATTGCCTGTGGTTATCGGCTGCTCTATGCGGTATACTCAGTGTGGCTGTTTCCTTACTAAAGAGGCCGGAGGATCAACAAACATCCAGGTAGAGAAAATAATCCAGTAACAGGGAAGTTCATGAAAAATACATTTTACTTTTATCAGCATTCATTGAAGTAATGACTTTTTATGATAACACACTAGATGAAACCGTTTCTTTATTACTTGAAATTAGATATATTCTAAATATTGGCTAATATTACAATTCTGCAAGTTATATGCCAAAACAATGATTTACCTTTACCCTCTATGTACCACAAATTCCTTCCAAGCTTGTCTTTTCTTTACTAATGGGAAAAAATGTATTTGTTATTTTTTACATTTTTGGGTTGTATAGAGTAATAATATGTATTCTGAATTCTTTTAATGTATTTAGATTCCACTGTAGTAAACTGCATAACACAGTCACTTATATTAAATTTTAAAACAGGGTGGGCGCAGCACACAAGCCCCGGATTTGTAGGATGTCTGTGTCAGTTCATGCTTTTGTTCTTATCCCCTCGTTATATTAATGCTGTTGGCACCTTAGTGACTATAGATTTGAGGTTAGAAATATTTATTGTGTCATGATGATTATTTAGCAATGAATAATTCAGCACAGCATGACTAGCCTCCCCCCCCCCCCCCAGGCTGCCTACTTGAGGAAGCCAGTTACATGCATTTTTTGCCGCTGATCAATGCGATGCCACTCCAATTTCTGGGCAGATGGGATTGCTCCTTTTCGGCATCTATATGGCTAATTAGCGAGAGGTAAGCAATCATTTTCAGATCTGACCTAAAGTCCTCAAGCTGAAGGAATCCTGCTGATAATGGTTCTCATTGTTTGGAAGAAGAGCGCTAAGCATACAAGTGGTCCAGCTTCGGGAGGCTGCATGAAATCTTTCAGTTTCAGCACTGACAAATCAGGCATGTGGAAAGAAGGAGGAGGAGAAAGAGGGGGAGGATGAAGAGGGTGCTGTAGAAGAAGAGAGGACCAGTTGAACCAAGAAGCTGCTTCTAGACAGTAAAAGTAATCTCTCTACCATTTTCTTTTTTTCACATCTCATTTTTATTTGCCAGAATTGAATATTAGTCTTTGTCAGCTGCTCTGTGTTGAATGTTCTGCATTCCATCATCTTATGAAAGAACACATTTAAGCGAAATGTACTGAAATTAATTTACATTTTGACGGAAGTAGAGGTATCATCCCTACAGGAAATCTGCAACCAAAGGTTAATGTAAGTATAAATAAATACTAATACATATATATGGCAAATATTATATATCCATTCTTTTAGAATACTGTTTGATTTACTAAAAAAGTATAAATGAATAGGTTGCTAAGGTGGAATTATTTTTCTGTGGACATTTCACATTCCACAAGCAATGTTATAAGCGTATGTGTATATATCTGTTATTAAGACATCAGTCATCTTTTATCACCGACTTTCTGTCTTATAGCTAATTACCCATCTATTAGCTCTATATAGTTCTATTAGCTATATCTCTCAATATACATTATCTATCTATCTATCTGTCTAAATTATTTTCTATCTGACCCTGTATATATGTATATATATATATATATATATATATATATATATATATATATATATATATCTTCTTTGTCCAACACCTTATATTTTCTTGGTCTCTTAATATATCTATCAATATATTTACTCATCCATCAAATCTATCTATCTTTTATGATATATTTATGATCCCTTATCTATTTTAACATATCTGTCTGGCTATTGGTATTGCTTTATATATCGCTATTTATCTATCTATCTATCTATCTATCTATCTATCTATCTATCTATCTTTAAATCTACCTATGAATCTATCAGTTTATTTACCCACTCATTAAATATATAAATCTGTCAAACTATGTATGATCTTAAATCTATTTAGCAACTCTCTTTCTGGCTATTGTTTTGTGGCTTACTAGCCTTACACATTTTTACTATCTATCTATCTATCTATCTATCTATCTATCTATCTATCTATTATTTTACCTATTCAAAAGACAACTGTCTATTTGCCACTGTCATTTTCATTCTCTCTCTCTCATATCAGTGTGTGGAGTACTAGAACTTTTAATTAAACGTGTTTCCTGTTAGAAAAATGCATCCTGCTGCATGCAACCTTTTCACTAGATCAAATCATATTGCTTAGTTCTGACAGAGTAGATAGATGTCAATTAATGATATGTCTTTTTAGAATGTATTAACATATGGTACGAAAGTAAGTGGAGTATCTGCCTGGTATGTGTAAAAATCCACATCTACCTGACATGATATAAAGTAGGTGTGTAGAGGGTGGTGCCATATATTTTAAAATGTAATAGATAGCATTTGTTCTTATAGATCAATTTTTTATTTGCAACTCAATAGCAATCTCTGTGTCTGCACTGGTAATTAGGTAAATACTGATTTACTGCTGTGAATGGATCATGTTTTACAGCACTTCTGATCTATCATCACGAGCCATGGATGTGTTCATGAAAGGTCTTTCCAAAGCTAAAGAGGGAATGGTGGCAGCTGCTGAAAAAACTAAGCAGGGTGTGGCGGAGGCAGCAGGAAAGACAAAAGAGGGTGTCCTTTATGTGGGTACGTACACACCAATCAATACCCTGTCAGCTGTTACGTTGAGAACAGATCTTGATTTCCCTCAAGAATTGCACAATCTGTAGAGTGCTATTTGCATTTGGATTGCTTTCACATAGTCTCAAAGAAGTTAGAATTTTGGCAAGTGCGACTAATTCAATGATTATTCAGCAAGGCAAGCCTGAATTTTAATTGGCGCTACCAGCTGACAAAGAGAGAAAGCAACCTAAACCAAAACAGGGAGAAGCATATTATAGACATTTCTATTGATTTAAATGGGTTATTCTTTTTTAAAAATACTTATTTTGCAGATACGTCTTACCTCAATTATTCATGTATTTAATAATGTACTTAGTAAATGCAATTGTTTTCATTTCAGTTTTTAACCTTCTAACAAAGCTACCAACACTTTTCTGTAGTTTTGGATATGGTGGGGAATGGTTAACACCTCTTCCTATCTTTGGCTACAGTGGAAAGATTGTATTTAATGTCCAGTACTATTAAGAGTTATGAAACAGAAACTTAAGGTCACAGCAAAATCATAACAAAAACAAACCTGATTGGTGGTTTCTAATTCTTTACTGATATCATCCATTCTGTGGTGGTAGCACAGGATGAAAAAGGGACAGCAATTTAAAAAGACAACAAAAATGGCAGTCTATCCTTATTGAT
Organism: Gastrophryne carolinensis; assembly: GCA_027917425.1. Taxonomy (NCBI): domain Eukaryota; kingdom Metazoa; phylum Chordata; class Amphibia; order Anura; family Microhylidae; genus Gastrophryne; species Gastrophryne carolinensis. The sequence goes on from CM051234.1 coordinate 225,224,453, forward strand.
TGAATAAACATTGTTGTTGTAATGCTTCTTGGGCAAGGTGGGCCCTAATCAGGGGCTTAACTTGAGGGGATGCGACCGCAGCGGGCCCAGGAGATTAGGGGGCTCCATAATTGTTGCTCCTCCAATTTTTAGCATATTTGTGCTCACTTTTTTTTTTCTGCTGTTTCAGTCTTTAGTTGTCTAGCTGATTCAAATCTTGTAAAAAGACGTGAAAAGATGACTGTATAAGCCATGAAAGGGCCACATTTAATGTTGGCACCAGGGGCCTGTCACATTTAGTTACTCCACTGGCCCTAACCTGGCTCTGGCCTTGACCATTTGCTTGAACAACGGGAGTGAGAAATTAACTTACTAATAGCATGCTTATTCCGGGAATAAGTGACTCTGAAAGAAGTTAAACTAAACAAATAGTTAGCAAAGTAGCCAGGAAACCTGTATTTTCAGAAGAGCGGAGAAACTAATATACATCCACCACTAGTATTGCTTAAATAGGGCTCTATTCTGCTTAAAATAATTTGTGGTTTGGTGCCTCATATTCAAACACCATTAACATTTATCGGGATAATCATCAGGCATTGTGTGGTCCCGGGTAAAGTGGTGTTACTGGACAAAAACATTTTTCTTCACTCCAACCTTGTTGGTATAATCCAAATTAGATTCTGAGACATTCTACAGATGAGTAGCAGCAAGGCGAATGTATAAATAACAGCCACTATGGGGTATTCAATCTAACTTTTAGAGGCTTGTTTGAAATGTGTTTGAATACCCCACAGGTAAGAATTAATGGCAAAGTAATCAATGATAGAGCACTAAAAAATGGTCATGTTCCATCTGTTAATTTAAACCCAAAGGATCAGACCAACTGCTCTACTTTTGCCCAATTTTAGCTTTTTTAGTCTAATGAATCTAACCAATTAGCCCTTGGGGTTTTATTACTATATCTAAACATTATTGTTTCACATAGTCTAGAAAATGTTAAGTCTGGTTGCATATGATTGTAACCCCTTTTTACTTTAGCAGCTAAAGTTGTTCGCATTAACTCTATTCTTAAGCAGGGTGTATGATGCCTTGTCAAACACATTTTCCAGAACGCAGCAGCACCAGTGTGGTGATGGGGTGTCTGGGTCCGCCGGTAGAACTGGCTCTGGGGGTTCACTACCACATATAGGCATTGTCAGTTTGGGGTGTCTAGAGCCCTTCAGTAGAACAGACTGCTACTTCATAGAGAAATGGATGGCCCAATCATCGATATCATACAGTGCACCGTCTGTGCAGTATCAGTTAATTGTCAGGGCTCTACACAGAAACAACACTAAGATAGGGCCGGCCTAAAAGTTCAATAGACAGTGCTTTGTTAGCACCATATACACTTTGGCACCCTGGGCAGTTGTGCCATATGCTGATGGTGGGCCCACAAATGGCGCCTGGACCATTTGCTGGTGTATCAATCGGGACACTCCATAAGACACTAGGCTATATGCTTGATGTTCTTCTTGCATCTTGCCATTTGGACTTCTCCCTGCCATTAGTATAACGGGATATGGGTGTTTGTTCTGTAAACTTCTCAATTTTTCCTAGAAATCATTAGGTACAATAGCTGCTTTGATCAAACAGATTTATGCCATAGTATGCAATAATGGTTTATATACAGCAAGTCTCTTAATGCAGAACCTGGGCTTGCATCAGATCAACGATGGGCTTAATACCTCTGCTAGGTTTGTCAGGTGGCATGTCCCAGCACTTGACACCCTCTGATGCCACAGGGACGTCCTGCCTACACACTGTCTGCTGTCTTTCTTTCCAAGTAACACTCCAACATTAATTTCTTCCCCTTAGATGGACCAGCTTTTAAGAACATTTGCCAGAACTAAACTTTCATTGGCACTCCCAGTCATGTGCTGAACATGACTTAGGCCACATATCATGTCTGCCAGGGGTGCCTGCTCAGACTAGTTCTACTTAAGCTGGATTTCTCTGGTTCTTGCTGTTCACTAAGTTCCCTCAATTTACAGATCTTCACCTACATTATACACCTACATACATAGCTGATATACCCTATGCATTCTTATAGGCTAACTATTATGACTGTCATCTAGTGTCTAAATCATATTACTACAGGAGCAAATTACACATTTTACTGCCACTCCCTGTTATGCACTGCACATGGCTTAGGCCACATGTTATGTCTGCAGGGGTGCCTGTTCAGGCTAGGACTATGAGACTCAAGGGCAGGCTTACTCCCTCCCCCTGGGATGCCCCACTGTGTGAAACCCCCCAGGATGCCCGATGTTCTTATCTTTCCCCCAAGCTCAAGGAGATGTGAGTTACCTTGGTGTTTTGGGGGGTTTCACAGAACGGGGCACCCATTTAAGCTGGTTTTCTCTGGTTCTTGCTGTTCATAAAGGTTACCTCCATTTTAAGATGTTCACCTGCTTTCCATTCTAGCTAAATGTGCCCTAAACCTACCTATAGCCTAATTATTATGACATGAAAATTACAACTAACTAAAACCTGTTGGGCCTTTGTAAACACAATACTCTCAGGCTGGCTGGGTGCTGAACCTTCCTATTTGACCCATCCTATACTTATCATTTGACTGTCTTTCTCATTTCTGATTGACTTGAATAAGTATTGTACAAGTATTTCTGGCATTAAAAGTACTCTAAGTATTGCGTAAATCTGTACAGTAAAATCTGTTACATTCATCATGGCATTAAGAAATTAGTGGACGTAAGTTGCTGACCTATCTAAGGTGGAACAACCACCTGTTGTGCTCTCTGGTGTCTTAAATCAGTGGATCAAGTAACCTTAGGGTATCCCAATTTGGTATGCCCATGCTGTATGAACCCCCTAGATCGTCCAGCAACTTTTGGGGCAAACTGGGGGGGGGGGGGAGGGAAATTAAACAGAGGGATATGCCCACGATAGTGAAAATACTAGGTATTGATGCACTTTAAATGATTGTAGCTGCAAAGTATCTTCCAAGGAATTAGTAGTAAACAGCACGGTATATAGCAGATATGTAATAAACTGGATAAAAAAAAACTCCACAGCATATAATAGCAAGGAGCCAAATAGAGTTAGTTTTATGAAAGCCTTACATGCCCCACTCATCCCTACATACCAATATTTCTTAAGCTTTTGGACTATGAAGATCATAGTTCTTGGATCTACACTGCGAGAACATGTGAACTCCATGTGAAAAGTGGTCATAGTGAAAGTTCTACTTCTGTTATACAGTATATAAGACTTATTTTCTTGCATATATCACTATACCATCGGGGTGCTTTTAACTTTGACAGAGTCCCTTAGCAAGGCCCCTTCATGACCCCCCCTCCCTTATGTTGTGCAGCCCAGCCACCACAGAAAGTACGCGGTTGTCCAGTGGGATGATTGCCAGTGCACACAGCTGGCCGGGCTATATCGGCTTGTGGCTGCAATGCATAATGGTCCTACCCTGCAACACCACTTACCTGTGCATAAACAGTCAGAGCACTGACATCCGACAAGAATGAACGTGGCTGGTGGTGTGCACTGCAAATTATCCCCACAGCAACCAGGGCAGGAACTGCCTATGTGGTGGTCATGTTTTTTCTTGGGGGAACCACCAGCCTGTTACAGGTTTGCACCATGCCCCCTTTTACCAGAGGTCAAATAGAAGCTCCCCCTGTCTCCAATATATTTATGCCCCTGTTTGCATCAATATTAAAACAATGCATTAGGTAAACCATTTGAACCCAGTTGGGATAATTAGACCCCATAGTATAGTTTTACTGTGTTGGCATGATTTATGTTTTACAATTATGTTTCCTTTGAACTGTAATAGTGCCAGAAAGCAATGCTTCAGTCGATTACAGTTTTCACACCCCAGATGGACAGCACTTGTGCTTGTTAATCTGATGCAGTACAGGAAGGGAAAATGACAACTGACTCATGAAATGAGATGTGAAGTGTGATATTGGAAGCTAATGCTGAATTCCAGACATCAAACCCCAAATGAGAGGACAGGAGGGAAATCATCCTAACCAAGAACTTAGGTCTTCAGGTTTAGGGAATCAAGGCTTCTTCTCTCTGGAGAAAAGAAAAAGAATTTAGCAATTGCATAGAATTTTTGCATACTAATGTACCAGATGACCTATATAAAACAGCTATAAATATCACACAGGTAAACATTTCTAGAGATGCTACTAACTAAAAATAATTATACTCATCAAGTTATCCATTAAGTACCTAAGCATTTTCTTTTGTATTATCAATCTATGCATTCATACTCACCCAGGAGACAGGACTTACCTGTTGAGTACAAAATGTCAACCAGTAGTTTAGCTATAAGTACTTTCTTAGATGTAAAATATGAATAATCTTCCAGTTAAAGATCATTCAGCATGGAAAACAACCTCACAAGCACAAGTGATCCCCAAAAGCCCAGAAGAGGGAGAAAAGTTTTAGGCAGGCTGGAAATATATAACGTAAACCACATACCTGGTTGGTAGCTTAGGTCAGGTAGATTGTGAGTGTGACAGACGCTCTGCCTTTTGGATGTCATCACTATTCAATTGCCCACCGGGTCATTCACTGGCCTTTTCTTAATTAGGTTCCAGACAATGTCATTGTATTTTGATACTGTTACAGGCAATGTCATTGTATTTTGGATTGTATTACAGACTGCCATTGTGTTGATTAATTACGTCACAGACAATGGCATTGTTCTGATTGATTGTGTTACAGACTGCCATTGTTATACTGATTGGGTTACAGACGTCTATTGTGTTGCTGATTGTGTTACCGGCAGAGTTGAGGGATTGTGTACCCTGCTCCCATTGGTCTGTGTATTTGTCATGCAGTCCTCCATCAGGTCCATGGGGGAGGTCCCCTTGCATGGAGCCTTGCATATAAGGCACAGTGTGGCACTAATAAAGAAGTTCATCTTCACCCTCAATACTGAGTTCTGTCTCTTATTGGGGGAAACGCTATATTACAATTCACTAGCCCTTGTAAGGGCTGTTCCTGTTCCCTCACGGATGACTCTGGAATTCCTGCAGCACCTCTCACCATTGGGAAAAGGACGTCTCTGGTGGGGAAGCCCTCCGGCGATAAGGGTTATCGCTACAATTGGTGGCAAGCAGTGGGACGGTCCTTTCTACCCAGAGAGAGTGCTACCCTGATGGAGAGTCAGTATGACAAGTTGAAAGGGCGGACCCTGAAGGATCTACTCGAGAGCCGGGGAAGGTCAGCTAGCAACCGCCCACGTCAGGAACTGATAGCCGAGCTGATCGAAATGGATCGTGCAGCAGTGAGGACCGAAACCAATATAGAGGCCGATGAAGACGCTGCTCTCGTTCAAGCGGTTCGGAACAGATTGTCGGTCTATGGCCCGAATCCATCACAGGAACTGATCGACCGAGTCTTCGCCGCAGCGGAGGCAGAGCGTCTGTCACAGTGAGGAAGAGTAAAAAAAAAGTAAATGTAGGTAGGTCAAGTTGCTAATGGTATACAGAAGGCAAATGCCATTGTCAGACCATTGTGTCAGGCTAAGTTTGTCCTAAACTGTTTTCTGTTTGGTCGTGGTCTTGGCTCTGTGATGGCGCATAATAATCAGCCTTATGGCCGGGGTCTATCAGACAGGCATTCTCATTAGCCTGGCTGTTCTCCCTCTCTTCCAGTGTCCACAGTCTGATGATGTGGAGATTTAGACCACTAGCTTAGCCCTATTATTGGTGGTCTATGGCAAAGAAATTCAGAGGGTGTGCCACTACTCTTTGCCTTGTTTCTGCTTTCAGAAGCAGCTGTGTTCTGACAGGAAGGGAGAGGGCAGCCATGAAGATCTGAGCTGCTGATTGACAGTTTATGCACTTTGCTTACCCTTTAAGCCCAATATCTTAAAGATGTTTTTCGGGTATGGAGTTTGAGGAGTGTATGCATGATTTAGCAGATTAGGCTTTAGAAATGATCAGTTTGAACTAAAGGGACCCAAAATAGCAGAAATGGGACAGAAAGAGTTCCTCTGAGCTAAGGTCCAACCCAAGACAATCCATCTAACTTGTTGTAATACATAAGTAACATACATAAGAACCTATTTGCCTTAGCTACACACCCTGTCAAATGATGCTTATGTGACTGTTACCCTTATTTTACCCAATAGAGTTGTGTGATAATTTGTACTTGATAAATTAGGATCTAGCAGGATGCTCAAAGGTTTACTCTTTATATTCCAAATGCACACTACATAGGATCTGCCATACCAATTGATACCCATTCTTCATGCCCTCAAAACTTACACTCTTCCTGATAAAAGGAAGAATGGGCCTGTGGCAAAGACTTCCTCCTTCTTTGTGAAAAAAACCCTGTAATCTGCTGGTTCTCTGAGGAATCAAATAATCAACAACAGAGGTTCTGCCAGCATCATGACCACAACATTTTAAAATGAAAGAAAGTGGTACTGGTGCTTAAAGAAGAACATCAGCCTAAAATCGAAAAGGGACCAATTCCCTTCCCCAATCGTCCCTACTTACCTTGAAGCAGCCCTGAAGCAGCGGCGACATCTGGCTGCTTCAGGGCCCCATCACTGCCCCCCCCCCCCCCGCGCCGGCTTAGCCGTCTGTTACTGTCTTCAACGTCATTTTAAAGGCGTGAGATTGGTGGCCCTGCACAGTGCCTTATGGGATGCAAGGTGCGCCGCCCATCGGAAGATAAGCAGAATCCGAGGGACGTAAAAGATGGATCCCCCAGGGAGGTGAGTAAAAAATGACCAAAGGTAAAACCTAAAGGGGGGGGGCAGCAGATCGGTGAGGCTTGTGGGAGATTTTAACCTCCCCCGATGTTCCTCTTTAAGGAAATGTGTATCTGATGTGGGAGGAGCATAGCAGAGTTGCCATTCAGTTCTGTTTAAGGACAATTATCATTGTTTCAGGTCTTCTGGCTTCAGTCAGAATATATTTTCATAGCAGACACTTCTCTGCCTCTCAGCTGTCAAATTTGTTACATTCTCCTACTGCAGCTGGCATTAATTTGTGATACATTGTAACAATTGTTTATAACCATCAATGTAACAGGTTTACCCTGTAGTAGGAAAAAATAACAGATTTATCAGCTGAGAGGTAGAGAAGTAATGTAAAAATACATACAATACAGCCTATGCCATATCATCTGACAAATGATAGTTATAATTATAGAGTATTAAGCAACAAACATGTTTAACTGGTGGAAAAACAGAGGTTTGATTGCCTGCAGACAAGGTACTCTGTGTATTGTGATCTCTACTCCTGTGCATAAGCCCCATAGCTGGGATATGCACTGCAGCTAGTAAATAAAGAGCTACTTATCAGGAGCTGCTGAATCCCATTCGGACACAAAGTAAAGGATCCAGATCTGCTGTCAACTGAACTGCACCCCCATGCATGCACCTGGCTATTACAAATGAAAGAAAGTGGCAAGTGTATGAGCACCATAGTTGAAACATGCATTGCAGCTAGTAAATAAGGAGCTAATTACTGGGAGCCACCAACCGTCATTCCCAGCAATGGGGTTTATACACATTAGAGTTTTGTTAGGGCAACATGGCTTCTACATGTATCTGTACATACACAGTATGCAACCATACCTCTGTTATCCTACCAGTTATATATATTTGTTTGCTTAATACTTCAAGCATTTCAATGCCCAAATCAGGCTTTAGCAGATCAGGAGGGTGGGGTGGCTGGGTAATAAAAATGCTAGTCCTCCTCCTGATGAGTGGTTTGACCATGTTTTTCTTACACATTTTCCAGAGCACCTTGCCACTTTCTTTCATTGTTTAGGACCGTGTCTTGTTTGACTTCGATAAATCAGGGCCACAATATGATGCTTTCAATGGTTTATATTCTGGGCTGGTATGCCTATTTCATGCCACATAGTGCACCATAGCTGGCACTTCTAACTGGCACGTTCTGATTCTGGCAGGATGTTCTCGTGCACTGGTATGCTGCCCACTTTTAGTGTATTGGGGGGAGAAGACAGTAGTGTCTGTAACTGTTCTTTGTCTCTGTGCAATCAACTCCCAACACAAAAGTGGGGCCCGCCTAACCCACCTAACTTACTGCCACAGCATAGGGTGCTGCTGCAGGCAATTCTGTCCTGGGCAAAATAATTCTGCATATATAATGGGCAACATAATTCAGTGTCTGTATCTGTTCTGGGCAAAATATTTCTTCATATGCAATGGGCAAATAATTCAGCATCTGCATCTGTCCTGAGCAAAAAAAAAAAATCAGCATATGCCCCGAGCAAAATAATGCTGTTCCTGTAACCGCAGATTTGAATGTTTGTGTTTCCATTTTGTTTTTTTTTGTCTGTTATTAACTGGCCCATTAAAGACAACCCGAATACTGATGTGGCCCTTATATTTAATAAGTTTTACACCCCTGTTAAGTTAAACTAATGCCAACTCAATAGGCTGAATGTTATATAACAAACAATTGTGATTATGGTACAGGGATTAAATACAATTATTTAAAGTTTTCATTTAGTAACAGCCATGCCTGTCCAGTAAAACTTGTTGGTTTCCAGTGGTGTTGCAGGCATCTCCCACACAACTGTGATAATCAGGGGTGCTCTAAGGTTTGAGTTAAAGATGATATACTACCTTTAAGGGAATACGTTTAAATTCTGATAACTACTGTACCAATTTAAACAACCTTTTTCTTTTCAATAACAGTAGGCAATCCAGCATTGTTTTCCTTTAAAGAGGGCTCACAGTCACACTGCTAATGTCAGATCTGGGTGGTTTTATTGGCTGGAGGAGAGCATTAATCCCTATTTTGTCACTGTGATCATTATTACTTATAATAACAAATAAAATGATTTTACTGAATCATTAATAATACAGTTTTTATTTTTCTTAGGTTCTAAGACAAAGGAAGGAGTTGTACATGGAGTAACAACAGGTACAGACTGTTACTACTGCATTTATTTCCTTGGATGTATGATGTAAAGAATTGGCTTGTCATTGAGTGCAATATTAAATACTTTATTACTCTATTAGAATTAAATTGTCAGAGCATGTTCAGATGTTGAGTGTTCCGTGCAACCATACATTTTAAAATGAATCATGGAAGTGTTATTTTTTTATTTTTTGATGACTGGTGTTGGATGAACCCCTAGAGGTGCAGGTTCACCCAGGTTTTTTAACAAAAGTTTGGTTCGGGTACATAAACTTGACCTGAACCTGAAACTAGTCCCCACTAATATCAAAGGGGACTCAAACTTTGTGGGGCTATTCTGCCTCTGTTACGGGGAGGCTGATTCATCATTAGCGGCAGGTAGCGACAGATGAGCGTCTGTAGCAGTAATGTTCAGTAATGTTGAATACATTGTGAGGAGTCGCTATCTGACCAGTACAGCGCTGTATGGGAGCGCATGGTAGCGACTGCTCATAGCGACCGACTCACACCATATTCAGGAAAAAAACAGTCTCACAAATCTCTGGCGCAGAAAAATACTTGTTTGTAGACCATAGCGCAGGAGGCGGTGTGTTTAAAGTCTGTTTTCAAGCATCTATCAACTAGTAACAAAGCGAAAACATATGGAATTACATTGTAGCAACATTGTAACATGAACACTTTAATGCCAGACCTGTAATGTCATTTCTGAAGAAATATTTAAAAAATGTAAAAAATTTGAAAAAAACTGCTTTTTCAGTGCCAGAAGAGGTCACAGAATTATTTGATTTTTGTGAAAAAAAAAAAAAAAACCCTGTTTAAAGAGAAGAAGGTTCTTCCATTGAAATGTATGGGGGAGCGGCAGGTAGAGAGAGGTCATACCTGGTGCTGTGCAAGGCTGAGTGCCGGCGCTGTTCGCAGAGGCTGTGAAAATGATGAATCAGACGCTACATGCCGCTATCCCAGTCGCTAAACAGATTCTGCTTGATAAATGTGGAATTGTGTGCCGTGTCCGGTGTTGACCAGTCGCTATCTGTCGCTACCTCTCATTAACCAGGCACTACCTGAAGCTATCCCTTCTTAAATAACCCCCTTAAAAAGGCAAGTCTGTCCAAGAGGATGCTGGTATCATTATTATTATTATTTGTTCAATCAGAATCAGGATAATCAGAATCAGGTCTGCAATGATCTGCAATCACCCCTTACCCCCACTTGGAGCCAAGTCATGTGCCATAAGGATCATCTCAGTTCCCTCCCTTGCACTGTTTGACTAGGGAAGTTCTAGACCTAAGTATGGCTTTTATCCTTTTCTGTTTACAGTCCCAGTCACAATCCTGCCTCTCGGGGCCCCTTGACAGATAGACAAAAAAAAACGAAATTTCCTTTAATCACTATGGGACAGAGAAGAAGGAGCTGCAAATAGACACCTTTGTTGCAAGATTATCATATAGGAATAGGATAGTGTTGGATCACAGAGGGTATTAAAAAAAAGTTTGATCCATAGCAACTGTATTTTTATAGGTTAGCTGTAAATTGCATTGCTTCTTTCCTCACAGAAATCAACTTAGAATAGTACATTTTACACTTGAAATGTATAGACTGCAATTGAAACATTTGATTTAAGGATTTCTTTTTTTAACAGTGGCAGAGAAAACCAAAGAACAGGTGTCGAATGTGGGTGGCGCAGTTGTTACAGGAGTGACGGCAGTAGCTCACAAAACAGTGGAGGGTGCTGGGAACATTGCTGCTGCCACCGGACTGGTGAAAAAGGATCAGAAACAGGTACAGGCTGGGTAGCAAAACCTAAAGTGTTACTAATTTTTACATTATAGTAAATATATTTTTCCCTGAATACATGTTTTTTATGAACATCTGGTGTTTGTGTTTATTCCGCTCCTTATTAATCCCAGGATTTGTTGGTATCGAAGCCTTTTTTGCCCAGCCACCTCTCTATAATAACTTTATCAGTAATGATCGATTATGAGATCTTTGTATGGAGAAATTAGAGCATGATGATGAGGCACAGCAAAATCAAGACCAGTGATGGAGTGATGAAGGGATTACATTAAAAAAGGAGCATATTTTTCTTCTGATTATTATTATCTCATTATTATTATTATTATTAACCTAGAACTATGGTTATATGAAGGGTAAACCTTTAGAGATGGATGATTCCTGCATAAGTAAGGCCTTATACAAGTTTGTTATTAAGGTAGTTACTTTTACTTATCTATCACCTCGCTTTATAAAGAAACTAAATTCCTTAAAGTGGACCAAATCCCAGGATTATCACTATCCGGGGCACCCCCGATCGGGGGCTGAAACCCCCCAGGTCGCCCAAACGAACTCACCTCTTCCCGGTCCTACGATGCATGTGCGGCTGCACATCCAATCAACGTGCTCGAATCCACTCGAGCCCCATCGCCCAGGAGCTTGTCTAATGCAAGCGGATTGACGGCCGCATCCCTCGCTACCCTCTAACAGGAAGTGTGCACTCACCAGCCATTCACGAATTCCTGGCATGGACACATGCCCTGCTAAACGGATAGCAGGGATGTGGCCACAGCTTGCACATGCGCTGTTGGACCGGGAAAGAAGGTACGTTTCTGGGCGACCTGGATGGTTTCACACAGCAGGGCATCCCGAATCTGGATGCTCCGGGGGGGGGGGAATCCAGCGGCCCTGAAATCTTATACATTTCAGGGCTGATGGGGCATGGGTTTTGGTCCTCTTTAAGGGGCTATTCCATCACAACATTGTCGAGCACTAAGACCACTTCTTAACCACCATGCAAGTATCACAATTGTGTGGGGTCTTCAACTTTCAGAAGGCCTCTCTGCTCCTGCCTCCGGAACAGCTGCTGCTGTTCACAGGCAGGCGGCACTTTGGCTGTGAACTTTATGTAAATGCTTTACATACACACTATCTCCCCTCCCTTCTCTGCCTCCTACTTGTTTTCTTCCATGGTCTTGTGAATGCTTATGTCATTATGCCTCACAATCGGGGCAGCATTTGGGCCGTTTTTAGCTTTACCAGCAAAGATTGTTATCCTGGGTTTTGTTCCTCCTGTTGGGGTCATCCCAATTTTGGGATGCCTCACTGTGGTTTCCCCCAAGACTGACCAAAAACTCACCTTTTTCCTTAGCATATTCATGTGCCACCAAAGCCTGGTACTACACACATCCAATGAATTCAGCCACATTCTGTGAGCTGTTGCTTTATTGCAACTGGAATTGTGCAGGGAATTGGTCATAGACTGGTGCTGGATGCATCCATCAGTATCAATTGTCACAACTGTTGGTGGAGATGCTGAAAACCCTAGGGCCTTCCATAATCAGCAACCTGGAAATGGAACCCTGGCAGGTCCAATGTATCAGTTTGGTCAGCTGAAAGGACAGTGGCCCAGACTCGAAAGGCTCGAATAAGCTAAGGCACTGAGCCCCCCAGGTTCCAAGGCTGCTGCAGTGCCAGAGGTGAAGTAGTGGTCTACTATTCAAGATGAAGTACTTCCTGTAGCTACTTGCCAATTGCCAAACAATGAGGCAGCCACCAACTATAGAACACTGTGCGACCAGTAAGTACTGGACTACTGAAATTTGGTTTCACATTTTATGTAAACAGCATCTGTGAAAGAAAATTAGCCCAGATACCCCAATGAAGGATACCTAAAGTGTACCAATCACCAGGATATTAACTATTCTGGTAAATGGTCCCTGCCCCAGGTGCATCCTGATGCAGGATGCCCCCCTGTGTGAAATCCCCCATATCATCCACTTTCACTCGCCTTTCCCTGTTCCTTTCTTTTGTCCAATCAGCACTTTGGCAGCTCTGGCAGACACATCCCTAGCTGCCCTGTGTAGTGCGCACTCCCGTGCACCCAGCCTGGGAGCGCACAGCTGCAGAGAAGTTGGGGATGTGGTCTTCAGCAAAGACCGCGTCGCTGGAGTGCCGGGATCAGGTAAGATTACTGGGAGGTTTCACACAGCAAGGCAACCAGTATAGGATGTCCCAAGGGCAGGCTCGCAATCTTTTAGTTTCCGGGTCGCACACAGGGGTGATTGGTCCACTTTAATGAAATACTGCAGTGACTTTTCTGCAGCAATGGCTGAATCTACTGACATCAGGATTCTTGAGACTGTATGCATCATAGCAGAAGGTCTAAGTGGACCACAATGATGGGCTTCCAGCTGTGAAGGGGAATTACATAACAGCCACTGTGATGTTTATTTTAAGCAATGTCAAGTACATTCTTCATTTGCATCTATCTCAATTTTTGCCAAAATGGCTATGGTGGGTGGAGAGACTAAAGTGGATTATATTTCATTTAATCAAAATCTCAAATCAAATTGTACATATGCTGGTATTGCGTCGTGGCTACCTATGATCTGGTGGATATTAACTACATTGGCCAAGGTCCAAGTCTTCATCTTAATCAAATCCTTAGTGAGTTTTGTTCTTTGATTTGTATACAACAACCATAAAGTCAACAGCTTGGTGTAGATGGAATGTACACTTGCAGGACCAGCTTAAATCCTCCATCTGTCCAGTCATATACGCCTAAGAACCCTGTGAGGTCCAAAGTGCATCACCATGCTGCTCCATAGGTGCTGACTTTCAAAGATGTGGATCTTAATAATGTGTTTTAAATTATGATATAATGTGTTTGTTCTGTTAACCCTTTAAGTGCCAAGCAAGCAGGCCCTACGTGTTCGCGAAGTACCAGGCTATTTGGGCCTTTCCCGCCTGCTACTGTAACAATAAATTGTAAAAAAAACACTCACCTGACCCCTCATTCAATCCAGTCTTTTCTTCAACCTGGGTATATCCAATCCCCCCCCCCCCCCCCAGGCTCTTCCGGCTTCAGGAGAGGGCCTGAAATAGCCCACGGCGGTGGCCCCGTGATGTCACCTCACTCCCAGTGCTGAGCTGTCAGATGCCGGGGGTGATCACTGGAGGGTGGTTGGAGGTGCAAGAGGCTGTGATCCCCTGCCTCCCCAGCCCCCCTCCAGTGATCACCTCCAGCACCTGTGATCGGATCCCTGTGGGACAGGATCACCAGGGGATAAAGGATCAGTGGGTGTTAAAAAAATAAATGAAAGTCTTTTTTTTGCTGTGTGTGTGTGTGTGTGTATGGCGGCTCATGGAGCATCAGGCAGCCTGCAAAGTGTCTTTTGTCCGTGTCGCTCTGCATTCTGGGATTGCTGTCCTTTCCCTGACCCCAGCTCTGCACTGTCCCCCCCCACCCCCTGCATTTTATCCCGCACTCCTCTCCTCAGTATGTGTGATACTTCTGAGTCAAGATGGCGGCGCCCGTATCCTAGAGTCCTAAACAGAGTTGCAGCCCGGTGGGGGGAGAGAATAATACATAAGTGACTAAAAACTGGCAGGCTGATTCATTACTAGCGGCAGGTAGCAACAGATGAGCATCTGTAGAGCGGATTTCAGAGCACTAGTAGTCGCTAGTGGGTCGCTAGTTCAGAGCATCTCAGTCGATGTGCAGCATTGTTGAATACGTTGTGGGGAGTCGCTATATGAGCAGTATAGCGCTGTATGGGAGCGAATGGTAGCGACTGGTCAGTGCGACCGACTCAACAATACACAATATTCATCAAAAAAACTGCCTCACACACCGCCGGCGCTCAAAAATGCATCGCTGTAGCCCAGAGCGCTGGAGGCTGTGTGAATAAAGGCTGTTTTTGAACACATATCCACCAGTAACAAAGTGAAAACATATGGAATTACATTGTAATAAAATTGTGACATGAACACATTAATGCCAGACCTGTAATGTCATTTCTGCATAAATATATAAAAAATGAAAAATATTTTCAAAAATGGCTTTTTCTAGGCCAGGAGAGGTCACAACATTATTTGAGAATAATAAAAAAAAAATAATAAAACCCCCCTGTTTAAAAAGAAATAAAAGAAATAAAAGGACGTCCACTGAAATGTATGGGAGAGCGTCAGGTAGCGAGAGTATTACCTGTGAAACCCCTAGGGTCCCCGATAAACTTACCTTTGCCGACTGCTCTTGCAGCCAAACCTGACCACCTCCAAGCCGACAGCACCAAGGCACTTGGGCGGGAAGGGCTAGTGGGGGGCCCAGGGGGTGCAGGGATAGTTTTGTTCTGCTTTAAGCACATAAGTGATTTTTCTAATAAATGTGAATAAATATATTTTATGTTGACTGTTGTATTATGTAACATTCCTCTGTTTGTTTTAGCAAAGTTTAGTTATACAAGTGAGAATCATCCTGCTGAGGGGAATCTCACCTTCCAGCTGCTATATATGTTACCTTCTCAACTCTGCAGCTAAAAAGACCAATTATAAATTTGCATATTTCTGCATATACTCGATTTACATAACACCTTTTAAAAGCGGCAGTTTTTTGAACCTGCTGATTTGATTCATAGAAATAAAGTTGAATTTACAGGGCATGCCTAGGCAACTAAAAAATATTTAGTATATTTACCACATTTTCAGGCACATTTAGCTCTGTAGGGACATACATCAGAATACCTGATTTTTACACCTGCTTCAGTCCACATCCCCCTCCTACTTTAAAAGCTGTCAAGTGTCTTTTTTTACAAAAATGTCATACTTTACAACTCCCTTGCTCCACCCACAATGGGCTGCATTTTAAGTAGGTGCTGCACAGGTGCAGGGGGTTCCATTTGTGAATGCCAGTGACACCACAGTGGCCAACGCAAACATGTCAATATTCCAACTTTTTGCATAAGTATGGACCAAAGATCGAGTTGCACTGAAAATTTGCTTAGCAGGAGCCTGGTGTAAAAAAACCTACGAGATCATGTGAAATTTGCTGTGATCTTCAGGGGTGCATCATTAACCTTTGTAGAATATGCCGACACAATTTCCATCCTGACCCACATAGATTTATTTAAAGCTCATTTGTCTTTTTTGGAGCCATCAATAGAGAAAAATAGGATGTCAATCATTTAGAAGTCCTTGGTCATTGAAGGTTAATCTAAGCCAGAGTAACATTTAGAAGATGTAACACCTTCCCAACTTAGACCGGTGTCTGTGATAAGTATCCTCCATTGAATGGGAACAAGAGAAGGATCCACTGTCATTTTGGGTGTCTGAAGCCACCAAGTTAACTCCAGCTTGACATTGTCTGGAAGAATACAAGATCTGTCTAGAGACAATGGTATTTTGGCCCCTTTAGGATGAATAGGATGAGTAACTGAAGAGGCTTGGTGTGGAACTGTGGATACGGAATAGCATTCCTTGATGCAACCATCAGACCTTGAACCTTCATGCAACATAAGATGGTTGACATTTCCAGAATGATTAAGTCCTGGACATGTTCCAACAGTTGAATGCATTTGTCAGCAGGGAGAAAAACTCTTGCCTACACTGTATCTATTTCCATCCTGAGAAGTGTTATATGAGTGGAGGGGATCAGAGAGTATTTCTTGTGGTTTATAAACCAGTTGATCAGCTAAAAGATTGAGGTGACCTCTGCTCCCTGGTTGAAGTCTCTGAAATGGGGGTTCCCTTTACTAGTATATCATCCCCCTGCACCTCAAGATTGCCGTGATAGAGGTCAGGATTTTGGTAAATACCCTGGAAGTTGTGGCAAGTCCAAAAGGCACTGCCACACACTGGTAATTCTGATCTTGGAATGCATATCTGAAACAATGATGGATTGAGCACTTTATGTGTAATATGCATCCTTGATATCTATAGAGGTAAGGAACTTTCCCTAAAAAAATGGCTGACATTAACAGAAATGTAGGCATTTTAGATCTAAGATTGGTCGGAATTAACCATCTTTTTTGACTCTGCAAATAGATTGGAAAAGGAGCCCATACCATGCTCCTGAAAGGGGAAATGGAATGATGACCTCTGCATGTTAAAGTTCCTGCACTGCTTTGCAAGTCTTTAGAGGTATGAAGATTCTGAATAGGATTTGATGAAAGAGCTCCCTGAACCAGACATTTGATACCTGATCTATCCAGACATGTGCAACCCCCTTCAAGCATTTCCCCACCTGAAAGGGTGAGGGCACCCCTTTATGTCATTGAGGGATTGGGACCAACCCTCTGCTTAAGTTTCCAGGGATGTTTACCTCTAAAAGAGGTCTTGTCTTTGCTGGTATTGGTGTAGGAGGAGGCACCTCTGCCTGACCTGTTGAAGTAATGAAAAGACCTATTGTTTGTCTTGGGGAATCTTCTTTGAGGAAAAAGTGTACTCTTTCCCCCAGTGATTTCTTTACTAAGGGCCTCTAGATCTTCTCCAAAAAGCTTTTCTCCCCTGAAAGGAACAGAGGACAAAGTCCTTTTAGCATTAATGTCTTTTGAATAAGCTTTTAACCAAATATCTATCTGCAACTGCTAGCCACCATTTTCCTGCACTGAGAGCAGATTTCAAAAGATTGTCAGCCACAGATAACATCCAAAGTCTAGAATGTTAGATAAAACCTGATCAGATGCATTTTTAATAATGTCATGTTCCAGATCCTCAAGTCTCACTATAGCTGCTTTGGTAAACAAGACTGAGGAACAAAGTGGTTTAACTGCAGTCCCGAAGATAGCCTGTTAATAAATGTAAAGTGTATGTTCACAAATGCCGGAAGCCTGGCTAGTAAAGTGGGGGAGCTTGAGGCTCTGGTACTGGAAGAAAATATTGATGTTATTGGTGTGGCTGAGACATGTCTGGATTCCACACAAGACTGGACTGTCAATCTTTAAGGTTTTGCTCTCCTTCGGGAAGACAGAGCAAATAGGAAAGGGGCGGGGTGTGTCTCTCTGTAAAGCAAGAATTCAAAGCATATATTAATCAGGGGATACTATCAGAAGATTGTGAGGGTATAAAATCCTTGTGAGTAGAAGTGCGGGGGGGATGTAAATTAAGTTAAAATACAATTTGGCGTAATCCATAGACCCCCAAACATAACTGAGGAAATAGAGGATCAGCTGCATAAACAGATAGAACTGGTGTCACAGGCTGGTACTGTGGTGGTCATGGGGGACTTCAACCAGCCAGGTATAAACTGGAGACATGGTTTTGCTTCTACTACAAGGGGGAGAGCATTCCTCAGCTTGCTACAAGATATGAACTATATGAATCCGTTTGTGAAGGTACCTATAGGGGGGATGCTATTTTGGATCTGGTAATGATGATGACCTGATAGGGAAGGTAAAAGTCTGAGAAAATCTTGGTAACAGTGACCACAATATAGTTGTATTCAACATAAACTGTAAGAAAGGTTTACTGTCTGGGAGGACAAAAACACAGAAAATGAACTCAGAGCTGCACTCCAGGGCATAGACTGGGAGCATCTGTTGAGGAATAAGGATGTAGATGCCAAATGAGAGTGCTTTAAATAAATTGTAAGCACCAACATTGCTAAATGTATTCCTATGGGTAACACGTTTAAGCAGCTAAAATTAAACCCCTCATGGCTGACACCTGCTGCTAAAAGGACAATAAAGAAGAAGAAAAGGGCAAAATTACAAGGCTGGGCTTCTCAGCTGTTACCCTTAAAAAGTATAAATTAGTAAATAAAGCATGTAAGAAAGGAATAATGTTGGCAAAAGAACAGAATTAAAGAGACGTGGCCAAAGAAAGCAAAACAGACCCTAAACATTTTTTAAATATAAAAATTCTAGGAAAACGAAATCAGAACAGATAGGTGCCCTAATTAATGATAATGGGAAAATGGTCACTGGGGATGAAGAGATGGCGGAGCTGTTAAATGGATTCTTTAGCTCTGTGTACACAAGGAGGAGCAAGGAGCCAACACAGGGGAAGATACTGATAGCAATAGCCCAAGTATAATACTAAACAAGCTAAAAATGGATATCGTCCAAGAAAGACAAAAATAATTTATATGTAAATAAGACTGCAGGACCATATAGACTTCACCCAAGAGTTCTAAAAGAACTCTGCTCAGTTATCTCATCACCTCTGTTCTTGATCTTTAAAGACTCACTAGCAACTGGTATAGTGCCAAGGGACTGGCACAAAGCAAATGTGGTGCCTATTTTTAAAAAGGGCTCTAGGTCTTCTCCGGCCAATTACAGGCCTGTAAGTTTAAAATCCATCATCAGAAAATTGCTTGAAGGGCTATTAAGGGACAACATACACAAATATGTAACTATCCATAATATTATAAGTGACAACACACACTGGTTTACTAAGGACAGAAGCTGTCAGACTAATCTGATTGGCTTCTATGAGGAGGTGATTAGAGGCCTGGACAGAGGGGCAGCTGTAGATATATTTTTTCTGGATTATGCAAAAGCATTGACACTGTCCCCCATAGACACTTTTTGCGAAAATCTTCAGGATTAGAAAATATAGTTTGTCATTGGATTGAAAACTGGCTGAAGGATCGTGTGCAGAAAGTTATGGTTAATGATACTCTGAATGGTTACCAGTTGTAAGTGGTGTACCCCAGGGTTCAGTACTGGGCCCACTATTATTCCATTTGTTTATAAACAACATAGAAGATGGAATTAAATGCACTGTCTCTATTTTTGCAGATGAAACAAAGATATGTAGCAAAGTGCTGTCTATTGAAGATGTTCACAAGCTTCAAGTTGACTTGGATAGTTTGAGTGGGCATCCACTTGGCAAATGAAGTTCAATGTGGAGAAATGTAAAGTCATGCATGGCATCTAAAGGCCACATATGTCCTCGGGGGAGTAAAACTGGGAGAATCACTTGTTGAGAAAGATCTGGGGGTACTGGTAGATCACAGGCTAAATAACAGCATGCAATGCCAAGCAGCTGCGTTCAAGGCCACCAATATATTATCATGCTTTTTAAAGAGGCATGGAATCATGGGATAGGGATGTATTTTTTCCTCTTTACAAGGCACTGGTGCGCTCTCACCTGGAATATGCCGTCCAGTTCTGAACCCTGGTTAATAGAAAGGACATTCTGACTATGGAAAGGGTGCAGGGGAGAGCCACCAAACTAATAGGGGAAATGAGGGATCTTAGTTATCGGGAAAGATTATGAGAATTAAATCTGTTTAGTCTTGAGAGGAAATGACTGAGTGGGACAAGATTAACTGGTATAAATATATAAATGGGCAATAAAACAAAATATAAAAAAAAAAAAATAACACCCTTGTCTTTTTTTCCCATATTAACTATGTAACTTGTGTCTTTAATCAGGCTGGGAATGCACAATTAAGTCCCTTTTTGTGTTTAATTGTCTGTAAGCAATATACTGTCGGAACCTACTAAGATTTTTCTTTTTTCAAAGCCTGGTTTATGCATACAAGGGTCAATTCAGCAACATGTGCAAAAAGTTCAATGCAAAATACAAGTTCAGTGGGGCTGAATATTCCCCTAGGTAAACAGTGAGATGCAATAGCTTACTCCCCCAAAAATGGGTGCACTTTTTAAACCTGGTGCTAAATGGAAGAAGTGATTCATCAAAGGTGCAAAAAGTGAGCTACTTTAATGGGGTAAAAATTGGCATTCATTTTAATTCTCTATCTTGGGGTCGATTCAGCAACACTGCACCTCTATTGTATGTTTAACCTAAGGAGCCCTTTTTACTCCAAAGTGTACCTTTTGCACTTGTTGCTAAATCAGCCCCTCAGTAAATTTAATTATACTAAGTCACCTGAGATATGTTTTAGACCCAATGCATCCCTTTAAGGCAGATACAAATTCAGTATGCCAGCACAGTTTGGATTTAAAATTTGTTTTTCTGAAGCTCTGCAATGCTCGGTGGTGTGAGACGGTATGCTACCGCCTCAGCCTACAAATAGCTCTCCTATTGATACGTAATAATATTAAGTAAAAATAGAAAGAACAATTATCTAGATATGTGTAACCAACAGATGTATAATTATATAACAAAAAAAAACATTGAGCAACATATATATTCCTATAATGTATATTTCCCGAAAGGCAATAATGTGAAGCTGACTGAGACTGCATTGATGGCCATAGATGCCCCTAGCCTTAGTAGTTATTTTATAGATAGTTATTTTATAGTTATTTTTATGAGCCTAAAGGATTGAAACAGTTATAGATTTTTTTCAATGATAAATACCTTGTATTTATTTTTGTAATAGACGGCTAAGCTGTCTTTCACTGGTTCAAGTTAGCCACTTTCACTTTAACCCTTTCGCTGCCAGCCTACCTGCAGCATTTGCCACTCCCTGTTGCCAGACGATGTTTCACTATTTTGCGCTACACATATTCAACTGTCATTTTTGAAAGGATTTCCAGGGATTTCCCAGGAAAATTATATATTGTTTTTTTCAACAGAGTCTGGGCTTTAACATGAAATGTCTTGTTTGTATTTTTTAGGTGTATTCTCAATTTTTTTGGGTGAAATGTGTGAAAAAAAATAAAAAAAAAATATTTTTTTACAATTTGTAGAGTTTTTTTGTAATAAAAAATGTAAGTTTGTCAATAAAATCTTATTGCGTGAGAAACCCCAATTTCTCCCGGTTACAGCGATACCACATATGTATAGGTAGACACCCTTTCCTGCCCAGAAGCCTTTTATAGCTGCTGGATGACAAATGGTTAATTAAAAAAAAAAATGACATAGGGTCCCCCTTCCCGGGGAGGGGGACCCCATTTTTTTTTGGATTTTGAAGGGTTAAAAACCCTTCAAAATCCAAAAAAAAAAATGACGTGGGGTCCCCCTTACCCAAAGTAACCAGCCCGGGACCAGCTATGGGGGCTTGTAGGCACAGAGTGGGGGGGCCAGCTTTGGTGGCCCCCCCACCCTGCAGCCTACGAGCCCACATAGCCTATGTGGGCCCGGGCTCTTCTGCCCCCCCCGGCCTTTGGGGAGGCAGGTAATGGGGGTGCGGGGGTTAATGGCAAGTCACCCGCTAGGGCAGGTGACTTGCCACCCCCCCAGCCTTGTGAACTGGTATAAGGGGTCTCATGGACCCCTTACCAGCTCACAAAGGGTTAACTGTTAAAAAAAAAACTGTACTTACCTTCGATTGCAAGCTCTTGTCCCTCGATGCTGTGCTGACAGATGCCGGTGATCGGTACAGGAGAAGGAGGAGGCAGGAGATCAGAGGATCTCCTGCCACCTCCTTCCCCTGTGCCGATCACCGGCATCTGAGAAGCTGAGAAGGCTGAAGCCTGAGATCGGGGCCGGGATGACTTCATAAGCCCCGCCCCCAAGGGGGCGGGGCTTAGAGGCATGATGGCGGCCGCCATCGAGAAGAAGAGAGGAGAGAGCCTCCCAGGCTCTCTCCTGAAGATCGGTAAGTCCTGGGGGGGGATCGGAGGCCCCCCAGGTGAAGAGGAGGGACAGCGGGAGCCAGCGCACACACAGGTAAGTGAATGTCATTTTTATTTTTTTTTTTTTTTACAGTTAGAAGCTGCTGCTGCAGAAGCGGGGGTGGGGGGCGGCCTATTCCGGGGGCTCTCCTGGAGCCAAATTAAAGAGGAGACCCGGCCGGATCCAACAAGGGGTCAGGTGAGTATTTTTTATTTTTACTTTTTAAACTACAAGCGAGGAAAGTCAAGCACGTAACACCTACGGGCTTGGCACTTAAGGCCCAGCCAAGCCAGCACGTAGGTGTTACGTGCTTGGCAACAAAAGGGTTAAATAGAATTATATATGATTTAATAAAATAATTTTTAGACAATGTATCTAATTATGCTTACGGAGGAGTTAATGATTGAGTGGAAGAAGGGGAAATAGTAGTAGCTTTGATTTTGTTTGTCATCTTATTTTACATAACACTTTCAGTGCATAAAACATGAAACCCCTGGTCATCACCCTGAAGCTTCATCTGGGTGATGTACCCACCACAAGATCTCCCAGATGATAATTTAGGCTTGGCTATAGCTTGTAATTGATGCTTGTATTGATGTTTGATCCCGAGGGGTACTTCTTAAATGGCTGTTGTCTCCCAGCCAAGGAGTCTGTATGCATGGTGGTAATGTTGACAATTTTAAACTCTTGGTATTGTATGATAATTCTTGTATACATTTCTGTTTTACTTTATTCATTATTTAATTATATAACTTAAAGCGCCACCCTTTCTGGATCACCCCACCCGTGTACCTAGGGTGATGCAGCCGGCTCATCGGTGGCCCAGTTTTGAAAAAAAACACTGCCGACCACCTGCCATTTTTGAGATCGCCGATTGGCTGATTTCAAGAACGATAGCTGATGTGACCTGCCCACTGGCGGCATCTCCGGTTTCCCTGTAGTCTGGAAAGCACTCCCGTTCCCCAACCTATCTGAATGGCTGGGTGCAGAAGTGCTCCTCAGATATGAAGCCAGGCCACCTGAAGGATTTTACACATCTTCCAGATGTCAGACCTTTTTAGACTCCATGAGTCACTTTACCTGCCTAAATAATTAGTTAATGTGATTAATTGCATTGTTTAATAAACAAAACCAAATATGTATCTATATAGTGGTATTGGTTTATATCTTATCTGCCTTGAATCAGCAATACAGTAAATTATTTGCCTAGGAATCCTTTCTGTTGACAAAAAGTTGACACAAGATCTCCACAATCCTACAATAGATTGCTGTGCTGCTAAGAAAATAATGATGCCCAAATAAGAGGGGGGATTTTCCAGAGCAGCAAAAGCAGGATTCCCTAGATACCTGTACTTTATAGAGGTAGATATAGGGCCAAAGATGCAAGCTCAAAATTGACCCAACTAAAAATAGGCCCACCAAATGTGGTGCATGGTCCGTTCACCACAGCCTAATAGCATTCAGCCCAATATGAGAGCAAAGCCTTAGCTACTGTATTTTAGCAGGGACAAGGGTATTGCCATATAATTTTAAAAATGGCTTGTTGAACAAATGGTTTTAAATTAATGCAACAGCTCTTAAGAAGCAAGAAGAGATTGCTTCCCTATTTGTACATAGCATCCCTATATACATATCCAGAGATCACACATCAGTGCACCAGAGAGATGTATTTTGTCTGATATCCCTTTGGTGACTGCATGTGATTGATCTTTGGTAAATAGTTGCTTTATGATTGATGCACAAGCAACATATTAACAAGTCAATAAAGTAACATTTAGAGACAAGGCTATAGCCCAGTATTCCATAAAAGCTGAAGCTGCCTCATTAACATACCAACAGTCAGGGAATAATTGTTCACGTTTAGTCATGTATGGTGTGAGACATGGGGAGGTTGAAACGCTGGCACAGTAATAGCAAGCCTTCCAGATTCAGAATGTTCGTTAAATTGGAGCGCAGATGAACAGCACTGCAGCGCTGCTAACCCATCATTAACAGCAGAGACAACAGAAGTCTGCCATTTGGCCTTGCAAATGATCACAGAGAGATGCTGCCAGAAGTTGGGTGGGACTGAACTGAACAGATGCATTAGGAAGTATGCACAAAAAATGCAAGCTGAACATTTAGAAATTATCGAATATGTAATTGTGATATAATTGATGATTTGTTTTAGTATACAATATATCATTATTGACATTTTATTTGACCTTCTGTTTCTGTTCATGTATCCATGCTTGTACCACCAGCCAGTTGACCATCTTAACATGGACGGCTGGAAGCTGTTTTTTGCTATCTTTTACTTGCCTTTTTCTTCAGGGTTTTATATATGAATAAAATAGTATAAAATTAGTAAAGACAAAAGTTTCTATGAGTAATAAATGTGAAGCAGAATATAATACAGAACAATACTCAGAATTTAAATATACAAAGGGGAAGAATGAAAAGTGGTAACCATATTTGATTTTGGCATTCAGCCATTTAGGAGCAAGGTGGCCAGGGGAAATATATATAATTGTATCTATTAACCCTTGAGTTAAGAACTATAGTGATGACCTAAAGGGAGCAGTTGAGTGGCCTGGTTGGATCTTTGATAATTTTCTCTGCACGATTTCCTGATTTTTGTTTGAATAAGTCCTAGATAGATAGCATTAGGGAACTCCCTAATTAACTATTCATCTGCCAGACCTTTGTACTCTAAGAGGCCGATTCATTAATAGCGGCAGGTAGCGACAGTTGAGCGACTGTAGCGGCATTTTCAGAGCGCCCGCTAGTAGTCGCTGTGCTTGGCCGTTGTTCGGTAGTTGCAGTCGGTTTGCCGTAATGTTGAATATAGGGTGAGGCTATTTGACAGGTTCCGCGCTGTATGGGAGCGCCTGGCCCTAGCGACCGGCTCCCACCATATTCATTAAAAAATCACGCTCAAAAAAAATTATTGCGCTGTAAAATGCATGTTTAAAACCCAGAGCGCTGGCGGCGATGGGTTAAAAGTAGTTTTTTAACCCCCAAACAACCAAATTTTTGGAAACCAAAAAAAACAAGTTTTTAAAATAATTTTGTAATATGAATACATTAATATCAAACCTGTAATATCAATTCTGTACAATTTTTTTTTTTTTACCCTTTATCTAAAATGGCAGAAGTGGTCACAGAATTTTTCACATTTTAAAAAAAAAAAAAATAATAATAATAACAATTAATTATGAATATTTAAATATTGTTCCATTGAAATGCATTGGAGAGCGCCAGGTAGCGAGAGGTCATACCTGTCGCTGTTCAAGGTCGGACGCTGGCGCTGTGGGCTGAGGCTGGAATAATGATGAATGAGTGGCTATATGGCGCTATCTCAGTCGCTAAGCAGGATCGACTTGATAAATGTGTGATTGTGGTGGGGAGCCGGCGTTCTCATGGCGGAGTCCGTCATTACCGGCCGCTCACCAGTCGCTACCTGTCGCTATTCCTTCATAAATAAGGGCCTAAGTCTGTCACACATGGAAACTAAAGATGAGTGAACCAAACTCCTGAAACCAAGAGTTCGGTCTGAATTTCAAGGGAAATTCGATTTGGCACGAATCCGAATTTTCTGTGATTGGTGCTGAAATTCCCTGAAATCCTTAAATTAAAAACGAATAACTCACCTGAACCCCCCCCCCCCCCCTCGCAGTCTCTGTCATGCACCTCTCTGTAGAATTCAGACCCGGCTGGACTCCTGGCATCTCGCTCCCCGCCACAGGGAGGGGCCATTTATATGGGCGAGTGAGCTGCCGTCAGCTGCAGGTATAAAAGGCCCCTCCCTGCAGTGGGGACCAAACTGTTAGAAGCTGAAGAGAGTGGGGGAAGCCAGGCGTGGGGCAACTCACCTTTTTTTGCCCACCTTTAGACCCATTGAATTTGAATACGTTTTTTCATGTAAGGTCTCCAGAATTGCCCACAATATTCCAGCTGTAGCCTCACCAGAGCTCTATACAGCGGCATCACAACCCCCCCTCCCCCTTCTTACTGGTGATGCCGCAAGCTACTGTATGCAGCCAAGCCTCCTGTTTTCTGTTTTCAATGTCTGGCTACATTATCCCCTCATCTTGCCGCTTTCAGTGATCAGCATTTCTCACTCTTAAAGGAGCACTATCACATAAATATCCTAAATAGTAAGGCAATTGAATTGGATATTTAATGTATACACCCTGCATCAAAGACAACTCGTCAAGCTTATTTCTTTCTTTTACTGGAAGGAAGAACAATTGGGGGTGTCAGGTTTTGAGCACACTAATCTGCTTTTACAAAGGCAAAATGTCCAACTCCAGTGGCCTGTTCCCTGAGCCAGTCTGTGCTAGGTAAATAGTTCATTGCTATTGCAATTCTTCGGATGTGTGTATATGCTTTCACCCATCAAGCAATGCTTTGGGCTGATATTTACAATGGTTAATGCTGCTGCTTTGCACAGGCTTGTTTAGAAGACAGATCACCCCTGTAAATGTAAAATGTTATGCTAAAAAGCCTGTCACTATACAGTATGTCTATATGTATTTTTAATATTAGGTGATTTCGCTTTACAGCTCCATTAACTTCCTGTTTTCTCCCTGCAGTTTCTCGCAGTTCTTTTGCTTTATGTATATGCTTTAACCCATCATGCAATGCTTTAGGTAGATATTAGAATGGCTAATGTAAATGTGTTAGACCTGTCACATTTGTCACAGGTTTGCTTCCAGTATAGTACAGTGCAGCATGAAATGTGTATAGCTAGGGTTATATTGCAGCAAACAAATGCCTTTGTCATAATTTACTACAATCCATTTTTGTTGTAAAGGGCATATGGTGGAAAATGAGATCATGCACAGAGACAATATTCTTTTTCTTCATACTTGTTATTGAGAAAGCATCACATGAGAGAATAAAATGTGCCAAGCACTAACAAGCCAGTAACACATATTAGCAGTGTTTCTCGTCACCTCCTACATAGCAGGGAAATGTCATTATTGTCTTCATCCAAATCTGCTCAGATATTTCCAAGTAATGTATTCACGCATTTCTTGTTTTGTTAGGGGACCCATATATTCTTGTAGCAAGACACAGGCTGAGAGTTAAGGTTAGGCTACTGTAACCAATTTAACGACTAAAAATCATAACCAATATCTTCTGTCTCTGGCTCGTCCAAATACGTAAACAATTATATCTCCTGGAACCAATATGGCCAAATTTGTAAACAATTATTTTTATAAAAAAAAAAAAAAAATATATATATATATATATATATATATATATATCAATGTGTAATACAATAATAATTCATGCCTAACTTTTCTAAAATATATATTTTTAATAACTGTCCACTAGTAACACAAGGGATAAACGCAAAATATTGTAGTTCTTTATATATCCGTTATTTCAAAGAAATCACTGAGACAAATGGGAAATAAAGACTTATATTGGGGTACAATAACACAAGATGCAATAATATCTTACAAAACAAGAAGGTACAACATGCTTTTATTGAGAGTTATATGTCAGGCATAAGAGCATTCAAAGAAGACCTGACAAGCAAACTGGGAGGCCGATTCATTAATAGCGCCAGGTAGCGACAGATGAGCGCCAGTAGCGTGATTTTCACAGCGCCAGCTAGTATTCGCTGTGCTTGGCCGGGGTTTGCTTGTTGACAGCGACTCAGTCGGTGTGCGGTAATGTTGAATACGGGGTTAGGGGTCGATGTTTCACAGGTTCCGCGTTGTATGGGTGCGCCTGACAACGAATGGCCAGAGCAAACGGCTCCCAGCATATTCATTAACAAATCACGCTCAAAAGTTTCTCACGCTGTGAATTCCTTGTTTAAACCCCAGAGCGCTGGCGGCGATGTGTGTAAAGTAGTTTTTAACCCCCAAACAAACATTTTTTTTTTTTTTGTAAAAATTATACAAGTTTTTCTAAACATTTTGTAATATGAATACATGAATATCAGACCTGTAATATCAATTCTGCACAAATTTTAATTTTTTTTTTTTACTTAAAAAAAAACCTAACATTGCAGAAGTGGTCACAGAATTTTTGACATTAAAAAAAACAAAAAAAAAATTAATAGCAATTAATTATGATTATTTAAAGATTGCTCCATTGAAATGCATTGGACAACGCCAGGGAGCGCCAGGTCATACCTGGCGCTGTGATGGGATGTGATGGGATTAGCAGCGGCGCTGTTCGTTGCAGTCCGCTACATGATGAATCCCGCGCTAGCCGACGCTCTCGCCGGCGCTAGCCTCATTTAGCGTGATAAATGTGTGATTGTGACCGCCGCCGGGCGTACTTGAGTCGGTAGCCGCCGTTAGCTGGCGGTACCTGGCGCTCGTCAGACACTACCTGGCGCAAGCCCTTGATAAATAAACCCCTATATATTTACCCTTCTGACAGGGGAATCTATAAGCAAACCTCTATGCTGGCACCTTCAGCCTTTTCGCCCTGACTGTTTCCAGGGCTCTCTCGTTCCTCCTAAGGCTTTCTTCCCACCTGGCCTGTCATTGGGTCAATTATATTGTGATATTCCTTTGATGTCCAGACCTGTCCTCCCATGCTAGCCTGAAACTCTTAAATTTGTTCCTCCTGTCCCAGCGAAACCACCAGAACTTGTTCTCTCCCTGAAACTGTGAAAACCCTCTTTGCTGGGTACTAGACAGAGAATTGGAATTTCCCCAGAATCTGCCTCCAAACTTGATCTGTGAACCTGTGGGGTGGGGAAAGGAATTTGGACTGAAGTGACTCTTGGCTTGTGAGAGACATCTTGCAGGCTGATTCATCACTAACGCCAGGTAGCGACAGATGAGCGTCTGTAGCAGGCATTTCAGAGCGCCCGCTAGTAGTCGCGGTGCTCGGCCGTGGGTCGCTAGTTCATAGCGACTCAGTCGCTGTGCAGCATTGATGAATACATTGTGGGGAGTCGCTTTATGACCAGTTCTGTATAAATATATAAAATTTATTTAAAAAAAGAAAAAATGGCTTTATCAAGCCCATGAGAGATCCCAACATTATTTGAGAATAAATTAAATAAAAAACAAAAAAAACAAAAACCCTGTTTAAGGAGAAGTAAAAGAATGTCCATTGAAATGTATGGGAGAGCGACAATGTAGCGAGAGGTAACACCAGGCGCTCTGCAAGGCTGAACGCCAGCGCTGTAGGCTGAGGCTGGGATAATGATGAATTGGACGCTACATGGCGTTATCCCAGTTGCTCAACAGATTCTGCTTGATAAATGTGTAATTGTGTGCCGTGTCCGGTGTTCACCTGATGCTACCTGTCGCTACCTGTCATTTACAAGGCACTACCTGACGCTTTCCCTTCATGAATAAGGCCCTTAGCCTGCCTAAATGACCTGACCTATGTATGATTGGTCAAATGCAACTAATTATACATAGTGAGAAACAGAAATATATATGACAGCTCTACCAACAAATACCTGTATATACATATGACATGTTATGCCTGTAGCCAAACTGTATTGTTATAAACAATTAGCAGTCAAGTAGTTAAATACAAATTATGCATTTTAGAGATATTCCTCTGTTGGCTGTATATGACAATACCAGACACAATTATGTATTCCATTACAGCTTGCTGTGAAGGTTTTTTATTTGATATTGGTGCCCAGCTCATGTGCTATGATTATGTTGCCAGGATCACCAGGAACATGGCATATATTATTTCTTTTCACAAAAGATGGTTTTTATTGCATCTAAGGATTTTGTTTCTTGTTGTATCTTTGATTGTACCTTGGCTACGTTCCAACCGCTCTTTATCAAAATAGGAATAGATAGAGGATACATTACATGACTTTTTCTGCTGATCTGTAAAATGCAGAGGTGCAGACTTGCTTCTGACCAACAGGCATCAAGAAAAACTGGGTGGGCACTATCTGAATGAGTAATGGTGTGCAAGCCTGCTCTGGCTAAAGGAAAACGGCTAAAGAAAAGTGGCTGAAGCAAAGTTACAGCCATAAAGTGCCAAAGCAAGGTGGCTGCACTACAACAATAAGTAATCAAAAATATGTTTTATTGTAATTCATCAAATCACTATAAAAACATCACAAAGACCGACAAAAACACATTTAATGATGAGGGCATGGGCCTGCTTGAACTACAGCTGAGTACAGATGGAAACTCCCAAATAAATACTTAAGCGCAATGCAAAACAATAACTGTGCAAAAAATTCAGATAAATAATCTAATAGCAAAGTACAAGACAAGGATTGAAAAGACAAGCTTTCCAAATTATCAGTGCATTATGAAGATCATATTAAAACATAAGTGTAAAGTGCCGAATGCAAAGAGTAAATAGCGATAAATGGGATACTCAGTCCCCCAGCATACAAAGTCCAGCCGTTCCGAAGCACCCTGCTACTGCATCGGGGAATCAGGTCTATCTGAAGCACATGGAGACCTTTTGTCTCATCCAACATACCCAGCAGGCCGGAAGGCCAGACGGCCCTCTACCTCCAACATGAACAGGAAAAGCCAATTCGCACGTAGGACACACCACACAATAAGAGTGGCGGGAGTGTTTATATGACAGGCCAGTGGTCATGCCCCTGCCCCTGCCAAGCAAAACATCTGCTCAGGTGGCAGGAGAAACGGACCCAATCGGTCAGGGGCCCAGATGTACCAAAAATAACATGACATAAATGCAATTAATATAAACCACATACAGAAACATTATAAACAATTTGAAAAGGGAAAATATACATTCCCAGTTCTTCACCCTAAGAAGGGAAGTATCAGCACAGGCTTTGGCCTAATGCATTTCACAAGTTGAGTGGGTTTTGGTCCGCTTTAAATCAAGGGAGATGGAAAGAGGAGTTAGAGAAATGAAAGATGGGAGACAAGCGGCAAGAACAAAGTACTAGGTTCAGATTCAAAGTACAGTAGTTATTAATGATTATGATTACTGAAATTATTTTTGGTAAGATGCATATTACACCAACAAGAGGACCATCAGACAAGGTTGTCACAAAAAGGATGACCATAAGAAAGAAACACAGGGAGACTAGCTACAAGTGACAAACAGGCAACCAAACTCACCTAAGGTGAGTGCTCAAATAACACAGAAGAAAGATTCTATTAATATTATTCAGATAAGTCAGATAATAAGAGGCTGCCTTCCTAATGATATTACAGTATAACAGAAGCAATAGCTGTCAATAGTTTGAAAAATTACTGTAATAATCGATTGTAATAATCGAAACTGACATTTTCTTTTTTGACTTATTCAATGAAAATCTAATTATGTTTCACTAATGACATTTTTAATGATGTGAAAGCTCTTGCTTCATGACAAAAGTCCAGTCACGCAGACATGTGTGTGGCTCATCTCTCTCTATTACCTAACTTTCCTAGTAATAATTAGTACTGTGCTTTTTATTCCCTTAAGCCATTCTGGTCTCTAACAAGGTAATATTTCCCGACAGTGATGCACTGCCTCATTTGTAAAGGTGTAACAAAAAGCAACCCGGCTTAAGCCATGTCCACATGTAAACAACACATCCAAATGGTCTTGTGGAATATTCCAATTCAGAATCTTGGTTATTTTTGTACTCAAAAAGTATTTTGGAGATCAGGGCTAATTGTAATTACTAGTGGTTCAGCCTGGGCATTTGTTATTGACTGTGCTTTATGCCTAGGTGGAATAGCATTCTGAAATATAAAAAAGGCCCATCCAAATTTTAGAAACAGACGATTCTCTAAAAAGACAGTAAATGCTGTATCTATCTCCAAACTATCAAACTAAAATCGTCTAGGAAAACGTTTTCTTTAGTACCAGTTTTACTTTTTAGTTCAATGCAGGAAGTGAACTTGGATACAGGGAATTTGCGAACACCTGTCTGATTCACAGTTGCGTCCAGTGTCTCGGCCAGGCGTACATAATTGTAATTGCTTTGTATACGCAAAAGGTTTAGCCGCACAATTCTGATTTAGGGCTGAGCAAATTTGTACATGTTTTCATCCTTATGTTGCTGCAAAGTTCTTCAATCTCTGTGACCAGCTGGCATTCGCATATGGTTTTTTTTTTCCATGCTCCCCACCATGGGCATCCCATGTTTTTGTGCCTCCCTGCAGTGCGACTTACCTTCTCTCTGTTGGT
Source organism: Gastrophryne carolinensis (assembly GCA_027917425.1). NCBI lineage: Eukaryota > Metazoa > Chordata > Amphibia > Anura > Microhylidae > Gastrophryne > Gastrophryne carolinensis. The sequence goes on from CM051234.1 coordinate 225,256,720, forward strand.
TCCTTGAGTTGCATTTCATGTAGTGTGGATGGCTGCACTGACATTTTCTTCTTCCTGTTTTCCCCGGTTCCTTCTCGTGCATCTCATGTAGTGTTCATCCCTGTTGTGTGACTTACCTTCTCCCTGTTGGTTGCTTCCAGGGCATGTCATGTAGTGTTCATCCCTGTTGTGTGATTTACCTTCTCCCTGTTGGTTCCATCCAGGGCATCCCATGTCATTGTCATCCCAGCGCTGTCACTCTTCTGTGTTCTTACCTTCTTCCACCTACTCTTTTCCAACACCTTCACCCACCCCAACTTTACCTGCTGCACCCTGCCTTAAGCCTGTTTTGATAATAAAGTACAATCTTCTTCTTTTATTTTGCCAGTAGTTTGAACTGTTTATTATTATTTTTTTATAAATATATGAACAGAAACCTTATTAGAATATTTATTGCTATATGTAAGAAATGCATGTCAACATCTGCTTTTAGACATGTGTGCCAGTTCTCCCTAGTCAATGCCCCCCCAAATGCCCACTACGTACCACAACACTGGCTGCTGGCCTTATATGGGGCCACTCTCCACCTGGGTCTATAAGGACATGCAAACAGATGTTCAAACAAGTGTGATGTGTGTTCTGCTCATGTAGTGTTCAGCTTTTATTTAGCACCCACCTGATTCCTGTGGGGGTCGGCCCCTGGTTGCCCCATCGCCGTGTACTACCCCAGTTCCGATGAGCCTGTAGGGAAAGAGAAGGCCAAAACACCAGCACTTAGGAGACATGTCATTTGGTAGTTTGGAAGTTTGGTTTCTTTTCTTCACCAGTGTCTTTTGTCTCTGTTGTCCTACCTGCCTGTTCTTGCGCTGGGGGTGACTACAAGAAACAAGCTGGCTCCGGTGGTGGTTAGAGTGAGAGAAGGATGAGGACGTTGGCATGGGTGTGGGCCTACACATTACATACACACCCTGGCTTGCTTGCCTCACTGGTCAGACCCCTCTTCCCTGGGTGGGCTTGATTCTCAGCCAGAACTCCCCAGCTAGTGGTCTAGAGTGGTCAACTTCTCTATGGAGCAGCCACTTACATAGAGAACACCTGGGGCCACTTTCTTCTTTTAAGGTCCGACCAGTGTTGCGCTATTTGGGTGCCTTTAAGATGCTTTGCCACCTTTAATGCTAATGTCCTCTTGGCGTTGGTGTTGGGCTTGAACCCTGTTTGTAATAAAAGTCTGCATATACAAATGACAATCCTAATGTTACTTTCCTGTATGCCATGTATTGTCCAAATTTAGGCCCACATGCACATCAACCTTCCCATTTACATTTTTGTGTCTCCCATCTACCCCCTGTTCAGCAGGCCAAAGCATTTATTGCCCTAAAGCTTTGGGCTGGTAAGCAACCACTGAGTAGACGCATGGCATTACTCCCCACCAGCATGTGCCTATGCATCACCAAATTCCTCACAGCTCTCCAGGCCGACAGTACTGGCGGATTGGAGTTACTGGCACACATAGGCAAAGTTATGCATTCTTTTCTCACATCCTTCATTACTGGGGGATTGTAAGGTCTCGGGGCTTGCTCCTGTTTGATGCTGCAAAAGTTTCACATACCCCTCTAGCTACACACATCTGAGCCCCCCCAGTGTCCCCTACAAACAGGCATGGGTGGTACATGTGACAGTGGTATGTCTGATTAACTGCAGCACATGTGGGATGGCACACTTATGGTGTTGGCCTGTTTTACATCTAGCCCTTTAACAGGCAGCCAGGGTCTTTTTTGCTTTATCAAGTTGATCCAAACCCTGTTTGTCTTGAAAACCAGGCCTTGTGGCCACGTGCCTTGGTTCGTATGCCTGCCCTCCACCGGCCAGTATGTCAACTGTCTGCCAGTTTGCCTACTTGTTAAGTGGCAAACATGCATAGGTGAAGCATGACACAGCATGGGTACTCACCATCATGATGTATTCCTGCTCTTCGCGGGTGAACAGTGTGGGTGCCATGCTGTTCTCGTCTCTTCTGTGGGGAATCTACGTAACACACCAGTGTGTGCTGTCTGACATGCATATGCCCATCATGTTGTAGCCTATGGCCTGTGCTGGCCTGTTATATAATCTCAATTGTTGGACAATTAACCACCCAATTGTATATAAAAGCACACACCTGACCCATGGATTTGGAGGGCAGTGCTTAGTTGGCTTTTGAAGATGCAAAACATAGCCACCGCAGTCCCCAGAGCCCGGAACACAGGCATGGCCAAAGGGAATGCAGCACCTAGCCAGGACACCGCAGCCCCAGCCCAGGCCCCATCACATAGCCCTCAGGAACTCCCCCTGCTGCCAGCCACACTGCCTCCTCTGAATGGGTCAACCTCTGCAGTGTGGCCTGGCAGCAACAGGAGAGCGACACCCACGGCTCCAGGCCCAACCCACCCTGTTCCACCCACTGGTCAGGCCCCCAGAGCCCAGTGTGGGCCCCAATGTGGAGCCCAAAGCGGAGCCCATGGTGGAGCAGAAGGCAGAGCAGCAGGGCAACTTCAAACCCTGAAAGCAGCCTGAAAACCACCCCTTCCGGGCCTCAATAGCATGACCCAGAAAAAAGCAGAAAACCAAGACTGCATATGAGAAAGGCTTTGAATCTGGTCCATTGTCATTCAAAATGGCGACCTCAGCACAAGCAAAAGCTTATTGCGTGCTAAAATACGCTATAACTGTTAATATCTGTTGAACTGTATAAGCACCTCACTGTCACCTCAGGCTTCTGTCTATGCCGGCAAGAACTAGGGTAGCTTAAAACTCTTCATGTTATATTGGTATTTGTAAAATAATTTATTACGTCAGTCGTAAATATGTTTTTTGTACTTTTTTTTTTGTAGTTTTTTTTAAAATTACCCTGTAGTGTTGTCCCCCAATCCCAGATTTGTTTCCTAATTATCTATAAAGTTCTGAAACTGGGAACCGATCATTTTTATGAGAAACCTGCTTCAGCTAGGTCTCATTATTTCAACTATTGTGGCCTACTGCGCTGGGGTTGAACCTTTCCACTTAACAACAACAAAACTAATATTTGATTCAAGAAGTATGGAGGAAATGTGGTTAAAGAATATCTTAAGACTATGTGCAGAAACAGAGCATACTTGCCTTATACCCTAGATGCCTGCTTTCTGTAATCTGCTCTCTCAGGGTTCTTGGTTTTAGTTTAGATTAGCTGCAAGGGAGGTAAAAAAAAGAAAACTTTGATTCTTGTCAAGGTTTATCTAATGAACATGAAGGGACTGCCCAGGCACATGCAATAAACAACACATATTTACCTCTTCTCCACCCCGCATCTGATTTGCTGAGGACCAGTGGTGTGATTCCCACCCAATACCGAAACTGGGTTCCTCGGCCTCCATGCCAGAAGAAACGTACCAAAGTAGTGCCTAGTATGCCCTATCTGTCAAAGTGCATTGAGTGCAGCACACTTTGAGTGCAGTCACAGTTTGTGAAGTTGGTGGAGAGTGCCTGAAGAATACCTAGCACCAGCAAACCTCTGTGTAGGAGCTGTGGAAGAAAAAACATAAATATGAACTGTTTATTTATGTGGTTCTAAACTTGCTTTTAAGCAATTGATTTTCATTACTGGTCAACAAATGGACAAAGATCACTGACAGGGATGTCCACGGGCTTGTAGAATCACAAAGGTTGCCAAAAGCTTAATCAATAAGCTACTGCTTAACTTTTTATTATGTGATTCTTCAAATGAAAATCAATATAACAAACCAATTGCTGAACAACTGTAAAAAAAGACTTTGTTAATAACTCTACATGTTTCAGGAGGCTCAGAAACCCTGTAAGGAAAAAGCTGACCAACAATCCGCAAGTCGAAAAGCTAAATAGGGCTTTTTGGTCAAAGATAGTGGAAGGGTGGTCCATTAGTCCAGGCACAGGTCAGGGGGAGACATAAACAAGATATCCAGTTAATCAAGAATTCAGCCACAAGACAATGCTGGAAGAGACTGTAATTGCAAAAATAAGGCAACAAGTAGCTCACCTGATGCCTGCCCCATGTGCCTCTCTATTCCCTGCAGTTCAGGGCAGACGCCATTACAGGGCTCCAATGTTTGCCCCTCTTTTAGTTTCATTTCTCCAGGATCACACAAAAAAGTGGTCTAACAACCATTCTGTTCCTTGAAGCTCTAACTATGAGTGAGCATGGTCAAACACAGTGGTCCCACAGCTGTCTCTGACCAAAGCAGAGCATGCTCAAGACACATAAAGCTGAAACATGTCCTTCTCAGCTTGTTTCTGCTGCTATATTGTGTGCTGGTTAAGTAGACTTATTGCCAGGATTTTTACTATCCTGGTGATAGTTTCTTGTCCCTGTGGAGATTCCCAATTTGGATTGACCCACTGATCACCCACATAATTTACTTTCGCACTGCTCTCACGGTGCATGTGTGAGCTCTCATCCAGTCAGTGCTTTATACTGTATATATGCTAATGCTCAGCATAAAGCACAGAAAACAGTCTTTCTGCCCCCCAGCCTATTGAAATAGCTGGTCGCCGGAGCATACCCTAGCTCCAGGGATGCTGAGGATGCAGCAGTGGCCTGAGGAGGCAGCAGGGGGGCACGGGAAAGGTAGGCAGGAACTCCAACATGATCCATTTCAGGGTGCTGATCCTCTTTAGGTGAGAAAAGCATGGGAATTTCACTGTTGTTGAACCGCCAGCTCGGAAGACAATGAAAGGCAATTTCTTACTACAGTGTAAAAAGGGGGAAAATGTTCTCTACCTTTCTTAGGATTTAAATGTGCCATTGCCTCTCATTGTCCTCTTAGCTGGTGATTCAGCAACAGTGACATTCTCAGGCTTTTTTCACCTAAAGTACATTTTTTTACTACCAAGAGATTTTTTTCAGCTGTTACTGCCCTGGAGAACTCTTACTGAAGCCAGGTAATTTGTGTGTTAAGGAAAATGGTCAGAGCTAAGTGAATGTGGGCCTGCCTCGGTGGGTTCACACATTGGGGCATCCCGAATGGTGACACTTGCTCGGGCCTGGAGTTTTTTAGACTCCAGGGTCTGCTTAGAGGCAATAGGTCCACTTCAACAGCATTGCCCTGCATGGTAGCATTTATAATTACATGAAGTAAATAGAGGGCAAAAATAAAACAGACTTTGCAGAAAACTAATAGCACTGCAACAATCTGGTGGAAACTAGCCCTAAAGTGTGTGTGTGTGTGTGTGTGTGTGTGTGTGTGTGTGTGTGTGTGTGTGTGTGTGTGTGTGTGTGTGTGTGTGTAATACGCCATAGCCCTGAAATGATAGCTTACACAAGTCACCATCAAGGCTGCTGCTTCATATCAAAATGATTTAAAAAATACTATCAGTGAATATGGCCTGAACATGGATATTGAGTTCTGAATCAATTGATTTCCAAATGGAGGTGAAGGTGTGCATTATATGTATCCTAACTTTTGTTCCTATGCATGTGCTTTCAGAATGAAGAAAGATTTGAACATGAGGAAAATGCAGATAATATGCAAGTGAATGCAGATGAGACATATGAAATGCCCAACGAGGTAATTACTTGCATTTTATATATAAATCAAGAATAAATCAAAACATAAATCAAAAGGTTGGAACAATTTAAAGGTATATTGAGGAAACTACGATTGATTTGTATAGATAATATGGCAAAGCTTTGCCAATGTGAGAGCTACTGTATATAAGTACACATTGCCACATCAATGGCAGGGCTGGGAAATGCTGATCTACTCTATATAAGAGAGTGTATGCTAAATATTTGAAAAAATATGGTGCACTACTAGTGTGCATTGCAGTTAGAATTGCCATCTGGATCTCTGTAAACTTAATAATTTTAATATCTCACAAGAAAGGGCAATTAAAAAATGTGTAAAATTTGTTACCTATGTACCTGCGATGGGGCATTTTTACAGGTGAGGTATTGCACATCATTTTTCTAGTGAGGTAAAAGTATTCTTTTTCAAGTTCGGAAATACCTGCACCCTATGGGATATGTGGAACATTTAAGCATTTTTTTCTACATAGCCCATAAAGCCCTAAATCCTCCCCCAAAATCCTTACATCAGTGGAAAAAGTAGGTATCTCATCTGTAAAAATGCCCCATAGCAGCTGCAGGTTATTTTTTGGGGGAAACAAAATGGAGCAGGTTGATGTGCATAGCGCAAGGCACACAAAAACTTTGCTTCACCAAATAATTAGCATAAGCCCCATAGATGATACATTACTGGCAATGTTCTAGATCAAGGATTACCTACCAGTGGTATCAGTACCACTGGTGATACTTGAGCTCCCCTCAGGTTGTACTCAAGGCAACTGGAGGTGAAAGTGAGGTGAACGTTACTGCTCCAATTGGATGTGCCCACAAGTTGTGGGAGCGAGGTAACAAAATTGCTAGCGGATGAGCTTGCATTGTTGGGTCAGATAGCACCTCCACACTCCCAGGCAAGTCTGTATTAGTGCTGGTAATGGTGGTATTTGTGATCATTGCAAGTGGTACTCCGTGTAAATAGGTTGGGAAACCATGTTTTACTTGATAGATGAATTTTGTATACAGTATTTCCATACAATATTTGAAGGCATAAATAAGATTTCAATGTTAGTATGTAAAAAAACTGCAAGGTACAATAACCAAAATAACATTGTATATATTTCTAAGTACACATTGCTCTCTCAAATATAACTTACTTCTTTGTTACCTTCTGCTTATAACGAATTATTAAAAGAGACTCCAACAAAGGAAGTGTTCCCTCTTATCATTTTGACAGAAATTACACTGCTCATCCTCAAAGCTACAGTAGTTTGATTGCTCTCATCAATACATGGCACTTTACTAGAAACACATTTTCTATATGCATTTAAAGCGGACCAACAGTCAAAAATGACTTTAACCAGACCAATAAAAATTATTTTACCTTTTTCCAAATCTGACTGTGGTAAATTTTCAAAACAAGATGGTGGCTCATGCATTTGCAGGCCACCTGCAAACAGGGAGTGCTACTGGGCTTCCTGTTACTGTGTACTGTCAGTTATGTCAGTTGAATCCAGGCATCCGCAAGGATGAGATCTCCCAGAAGAAGCTCCAAAAATGCCTCTACCTTTCTTTTACACAGTTGGCAATTTTGGAGTGGCAGCATCTCAGCCGTGCTGCTGCATAAAATCAACTGACATAACTGTCCCTGCACAGTAACAGGAAACCCATCAGCACTTCCTGTTTGGAGGTAGCCTGCAAATGCATGAGCCGCCATTTTGTTTCTAAAATTCTTTACAGCAGGAGTTAGGGAAAAGTAAAATCATTTTCATGTACAGCAATCTGAATTGCCCTAGGGAGGGATGCATATGAGCACTGTTTGTTGTGTTGGTCTGGTTTAAGTCATTTTTGACTGTTGGTTCACTTTAAATACAAAACTCTAAAAGCCACCAACAGTCATCAATGGTCAGTTCATCTAAACTCTATATAGGATAATATGTAGAAACAATTAGAGCTTTAAGTCTTAAAACACTGGACTTGATCTGTGAAAGGTCACTTTTATGAATCCTGCCTATTAATTTCACCAGCAAACATATTTAGTTCAGTTATGACCACTAGAAAAAAATGAAAACTATTAGGGAAGAAAATCAAAAGTGAAGTATTTTATTGCCTGTCTGTCTCAGCTGTTGCTATGGTGATGCACACTAAAGCAATTATAAGGATGCTAGTTGTAAGGAATGTTAGATGCCAAAACATATGGGTTGTATCATCTATTAGTTTTACACAGCTACACTGATTTGGCTGAACAGTAAGCATGCAAATGTATGCATATAATTTGCCTGACCTTCATTAAAGCTATATTTACCACACATATCCCTAAATAGGAACATACCAAATACCTTATACACTTATATGCTACTTATGATAAACATCCATCTGTCTATCCATCTATGTATCTATAGTTAATAGCATTTGATTGTGAATTTATTTCCCTGCATATATTTTCAATCTGTATACAGTATCTTTTTAATAATAATTTCTGGTAAATCCCAGCTACATATATCATGTAAATTCAAAAAAGGATTCTCTGTTTTCCACATAATAATGTTGAACCCTGATTTATCATAATAAATTAAATTCAGTTTGATGGAATCTCTAATTTAGGATTTGTTATTGAAAAATAAGTTTTGCATATTGACTGTAAACCGGACTGCGAGCCCAAAAAAATTGATGCTTAGTAAACTCAACCACTAAAGCCTCCTATCGCAATCATTGACATAGGATATTTAAGAGGGCTTAATCCTACACAGATGTTGTGGAATAACATGCAAATGCTGTGCTCATGAGCTAAATGTGTGGCCATCATGTCAAACACCTGACAGCTCTGCTTCTGAAAAACCGAGCCCCACAGTCAAAATTGCCTTAAATCTCTGTGCAGTCATCCATTATCACCATCCAAAAACAGAACGCCTTCATTACTTACTAAAACTGTATTGCATTATACTAAGTAGTTCACTGCAGCTGCCTAGGCATATAAGGGTCGAATCAGAGCCTGGTGAGAAAACTAACTTTTAGCCTTCACTTTCATTGTCTATCTTGGGGCTGATTCAGAGCCAGGTGAAAATGTACTCCTGGTAAACAATGAAAGTGAGTTTTCTCTGTTGATATACGGTGTGTGCGGGTGTGGGTGTGGTTGTGTGTGTGTGTGTGTGTGTGTGTGTGTGGCATGGCAGAGATGCTTCGTGTGTTTCTGAGGCATATACCTCTCTTAGTTTGGTGTGGGCTGCCTATAGCAAAACTTCAAGATTTAATGGTCGCAGTCCTAGCTGGTGTGAAAATATTTGTAGAAAGATTTGGTTGGGGGGGGGGGGGGGGTTAGGGGAGCAATTCACTAAACTGTATTATTTGACTGGTAGTCAGGAATAAAGAGAAACAAAACCCATGAGTTTTCACAGTCTTGGCTTTTGATTCTTGCACCCAGGGCACCCTGACGTGGGATGCCTGCTGTGTGACCCCCCTTGGCTCACTGGTTCTGTTTACCTCTACTTTGATTCCATGACACGTGGGCAGACTCCCCACCAATCATCATATTAATGGTCAGCATAGAACGTGGGAGTGGCAAGTATCCCTTTGTCTACCTTCCGATTAAGCATACTGGTGCAGCCATTCAGATAGATCAGTGTGGGTGAGTGCATCGACCACCAATGCAGGAGATGCCACTGCAACCCACACATGTGCTGTGGGATCCCCTGAAAGGTAGGTTTCCGGCCAAACCAGGGGGTTGCAAACAGAGTGACATCCCTGTTTTTGTTGCTTCGAGGATATGGACATCACCAGTTGTAGAGCTTTATAGACTTTTCAGACACATGTTATTTCATAGATTGCTCTTCTAAATGCGTAATTTGCACTTAGCACTTTATCTAACAGTTGCCTACTACCCTGCATTACATTACTTAATAGTTTATGGAGGTCCCAGCTCTGGGTTTTTTATTTGTCCTGTGTTCAAATAAAATGTCAGATTTTTAATATATGTAAGGTCTGTTGTTTGGTCACTAGTTTGGGACTGGGGTTCTTGTTCTATTCTTTATACAGTATAGGTTTTTTAAAAAGTGGTTTAAAGAGCTTAAATTCACGAAGCCCCACTTTTTTAGTATTTGATTTAATGAGTAAAAATTAGGGAATTGAGTAAGTCTATTAGTAACAACAGGGACCCCAATGAATAATTTCTCCTTACTGACCTTAAAACACAAATAGCTCAACACAAACCATTTGTTTGGTGTAAAGTGTAGCTCTGTGTTGCGTCTTACTTTACATTAAAGACAGATTTTTATCTAAAAGCGCAGAAATATAATGGATTCCACACTGATGATAAGGGGCTGATGCCCTTGAGATTCCAGCACAAAGTAAATGGGACAGATCTACCTGATAAGTGTGTGTGTGTGTATGTTCATGATTTATAAAAAGTTGATACAAGAAAACCAGGGCCTTGTTAAAACTGTAATATATGTTGTAATATTCGCAGTTTATCAAATGTATATCCATTGACAGTAGCAATGATTTTCACAGTTTTCTTGTAAATCCTTTGAGGGCATCAGCCCATAGGATCACATGTGAAAATGCCAGAATCTGACTGTGCAATCTATAAAAAATATTGATGTTTTTGAAGCTGTTAGACAAGTTCTTTATTAACATAAATGGTGTGGTAATGATGTAACCATTTACTGTGCTTTGACTTGTGCAGGTGGGGTATCAAAATAATGACTCTGATGCATGAAGACTGCAAGCAAGTGACGTGAACTTAGCTATTCGTAATACATTCCAATGTACTTAGTGCTCTGATTTCATTTCTTTTTCATTTGATATATCTACATGGAAGTCTTCCATCTGATATTAAAAGCACCACTATCTGCATCCTGCTGTTTGGTTAGTATACGTACATGGATCTGGAACTGAGAACGAAGAAGAGAAATGTTTTCTCATGACCTTATCTTGAGTCCACTAAGGTGTTAAACTTACGGGTTGGTGTCCAAATAGCAGACCACGGTTCTAGTAGTCAGTCAGTGATCTACTTGAAGTGTTATTACCAAGATTTTACATCATATCTGTTCCTACCCAACAATATGTTACAGGCCTTTATACTGTACATGTATGGCACAAGGTTCCTATTTCCCACATATCCTCTTTCCTTTATGAATATGCTCTAACCCTAGATGGAGTTATTTACTGCAAATCACTGGCTATAGATAAAAAGTAAATAATCATTTAGAAATAAATAATATTATTTACCTGTAGGTATTTTAACTGGGGAGATGTCTATTTTTTCTAACAAGAGTACACCCTATGAAAGACCTTTAGCAGTGTAATAGGCAGAGGAAGCAGCACCCACCTGCTGTCTTCAGAAGGTTTAACATTCAGTTCCCTTTTGAAACATAATTGGTATAGGCCACTGGTGCTAACATTTAAAAAAGTTAAAACAAAACACGAATTATGGATGTCTGAGCTTGTTGTGTTGTGCTATTTCAAATGACAAAAATGTTTTGAAAAAAGAGACATGCAAATCCCAGTAAATCAGAAACTACTACTTGAGCAGATCAGGTGAAATACAGGTGTAGTAGATGTTTCATCCATCTTCGCTGATTTTTCCCATTAGGAATACTGTTGGGTAGGGTCTGTCTGTGTGCGCTACAGATGGGACGGCTTCTAATAAAATCATCAAGGAGAAACAATCACCCAAGTGTCTAAATGTTCGACTTTTGTATTTGTATTTGTATACCAGTATTTTCTTATTTTTTCCTACTGTTTAAATGTTTACTACTGTGTAACCAAACCCAACTCCCCAAGACTGGATTTAAATGTCTAATATTTCTGGGATTCAGCATGAACTATGCACCAAACTGTTTTAACACCATTGCTTTTGTTTCAAGCCAAGAGAAAAGTGAAAATAAATGAGAAAGTTTATAGTAAGCATGTATGTTATGCAATGCATTATTAGACTTTAATACATGTGGTTTGTTGTTATTGCTTTTTATTTCTGCTCAGCCCACTTGCAGTATTTGCTTCAGTATGTGTTGTTAATGCAAAACACCAACCGTATCATTAGCAATGCATTTGTTTCAAATCACATTCATGCATCTTTTCAAAAATATCTAAAAAGAAACCCCCTTGTTTTCGAGACCCTTAATTTGAATAGCCATTTTGTAAATAACAGATTGTTTTATAGGAAGGCTAATGAAATAAATTATAATAATGGTTAGCATACTGTAAATCCAAGGGCAAAGATGACACCTCAGTAAATAATGTGAAGAAATGGAGCAACTGAACAAAAAATATCACATATATTTCTATATTACGGAAATTAAAAACATAATATATTTGCCGCCTTGGTTTCATATATTCCATTATTACTACACTTGTTGAACTTGAACAGGAGGGAGGGGGGGGGGGAATATTTTAAATGATGCATTGTTTTACTTTATTTATGTTGTACATTACTGTAATTTACTAGATCTTCTGTATTTCACTGTATATAAAGAAAATAAATGTTTTCTGTCTCATAAAAAGTATGGAGTTTTCAAAAATGTAACGCATTCTTTACATTAGTAAATGACGTCTTATAATGGACCTTTATGGTCTGTGCACCATATATATAAGCCCCCTCCTAGTCCACCCAGCCACCCAGCTACCTTGACTAGGTATAGTATATTAAATGAAGAAAGGACATATGATAATAATAAATTAATAATAACATAATAAAATCATTATATAATAATAATTTACTCAGCAAGAGCCATGTATTTACCCTTTTATATACAAAATCAAAACAGATATACAGAAAATATTTCACCCTGCACTGTGTGGCCTTCTCCTATACATTTCAATGGGATGGGATGGTTATTTTAAAATAAAAAATAACAAATGGGGATAGCAACAGGTGCTATGTACCTGGAATCCCCTGTTCATAGCACCCATATGGACGCTATTTCTTTTTAGATAAATGCTGATCCCTAACTGCTCCCAGTTGGCACTAGGCGTAACTAGCGTATCGGCTTTCACAAGCCCCACGCAGTGCCAGTCAACCAGCTGGGAGGCAGTGAAGGCAGAGAGATGCCTGTCTCCCGGTGACTCAGAAGTCCGGAGAACAAACTGGCCTAACAAACCTGTCCTCAGCCAATTAACTGGGCTGAATAGGAGTTCTAATTATCATTGTGAAATGCAGGACTGGAGAAAAATCAACTCACAGGAATGGGTCAAGTTGACATAAGTGGTGGCCTCACAAAGCTGCATCCTCCGCTCTCTGTCCAGTCTGTACAGCCTCTCCAAGATGGCTTCCTGCAGTGGAATTGCTGGGGGAGCAATGCTGGATTCCAGGAGAGGTAAGGTGTTTTGTATGTTTAACCCCCCCATCCCGCCTCAGCACCTGGGAAAAGAGGCGGGCGTGTGAATTGACTGGACTCACAGTGGTGTGCTTAACAAGCATGGACATAGGAGGGCTGATTCAGCAGCATGACATTTTTTTCTCACATTTTCAACCTCGTTTTTAGCTGTACTCAAACATTTGCACAGCTAAAAATTGTGCTGAACTGCACAGAGGAAAAAAGTTTGACAAAGAAAAAAAAATTGACAAATCAAAATTGACACATCAGACCTTATATGTCAACTTAAAATAAATTAAAAGGCTGAAACTGAAGGTAAAACTGCTATTTTTTTCCTGTACAGCACAAAGCTGATAAATATTGTATGGGACTTTATTTCTAGCCAGCATCCTTCTGTCACGTTTCACAGTTGCTGCATACTTCTGAGGCTGGATCAGTGTCAGTGCCACCTTTACTTTATGAGTCAGCCTGAGACTATATTTATTTTCCTTTTAAGTATTTTTAAACTGAATCTGAAAAGCTTACTCTCTGTACGCGTGTATGAAGGAGATGCTAATGATTCCAGTATTGGACTGCATCTTTGTAATTATGCTCTTGATTTTGCTTTGGTATGCGGAAGTATTTCACACATCAAAACTGCTTTCAAGTTAGAAAGAAAAAAAAATCAAAAAGACAGAGCTGGCATTAAAAAACGAAGCTTCTGGTGAAACGTATTTTATGCATTTAATCACTAATATAGGACAGCTAACAGAACAAAGAAAGAAAGATATCTTTTTAAAGGGACATTTTAGCATTTCTGCATTTCTTTGCATTACCAATCGAATAACATCTCTGCATTTTCAAATAATTACATTTTAATAGTTTCACTGTCTTATTTTCCAGGCAGAAAACAGTTATTCCATTTGTACAGTGCAGTGGGAGAGATGCCAAGGTGGAGTCATGTGTGTCTGCCTCAGCACATCCCCCTCATTGTAGTACATGGAGAGGGTTGGGCGGAAACTAGACTTTACCATAGCCGCCATCTTGGAACGAAGAAGACCGGCTTGTTTTCTGCTCCTGGTAAGTTTTACAGCAGTGGGTTTGGGTAGTGGAGCTGCGCTGTATAAAAGGTTAGTATAGCTGTTTTGCCTGGACAATACCAGCAGCCCCAATCATTTTGGATTAGGACATACCATCTCATGGGGGAGGTATTACAACAGGGTATATCGATGGAGCAGGCTCTATTGGGGGCCCCCAAATTTAAAAGGAATAGAGACAACTGAAGATCAGTATCTTTCGTTCTCTTTACTATCGCAGCAGCCTGGAAGCAAATAAGAATCTCCCCGAGCGAGGTTAATGGAGAATGGATGAATTGATGGTCAATGAAAGGATTTTAAGACAGGAGATAAGAGTTCTATATGGTTTGGTTGCCTTGATTAAATTTTAGAAACATCAACAATAAATCCTGGAGGATCCCCCCCACTACTGGACTAATTACTTTTACCTTTCCTCAGTTTTTTTCTTTCTTTCTTTTTTTCTCCTTGTGTTAATTTTCGAATTACACATTCTGGTTAAACTTTTAATATAAAATCTGTTGAGTCACTTAGGACAAATACGTAGAACTTTAAGGATATGACAAAAATGTATTTTGTACAGATGATCCCTGAATGGATGGACATTTATTGTAACTGCCTTTAATTGTATGAATCACAATAAACTTTTAAAAGTTAAAACAAAAAAGCAAAAGCTAAAGAAAAATCAAGCAAGTACGCTGACCGTGACAATGTTTTAACTTGCCACAGTGGGTTTTACACAGTGGCTTTTGCAGGGTTCACCATGTTGCTATTCCAAACATTTTTTCATCTCCCTTTCTAATTTTAGGTGTGCTTTTTAGGACCTTTTCGCACCTCTACGCTTCTCTGCATTGTTGTGGTGTGTTGCAACGCAGTTACAATGCAGAGGAAACATGGAGGGCTAATCCATTACTAACGCCAGGTATCGACAAATGAGCATCTGTACAGCAGCGCTTAGAGTAGTAGATGCTGTAAGCGGGCGTTGTAACTGAGCACCTCAGTCACTGTAGTAACCTGGCCCCTATTGATGAATGTGATGTATGTTGGGCGCTTTAACACCTGTACAGCGCTGCAGGGAGCGAAAGGTAGCGCCAGCTCAGTGCGACCGACTATCAGCATTCCACACCTCCATACTCAAAAAAGGTCACACACACAGAGTCGGCGCTCTAAAGCTGGTCCCTGTGGCCAGACGCTGTGTGATTAAAGTCTGTTTTTGAACACATATCCACCAGAAGCGAAAACACATGGAATGACATTATTGGAACACTGTGACATTAAAACTTTAGTGCCAGACCTGTAAATAGAATTCTGCATAAAATGTAAAAAAAATATTTAAAATTTCGAAAATGAAATTTTCTAGGCCGGGAGAGGTGACACTATTATTTGAGAGAAAAAAACCAAAAAAAAACTCAGTTTAAAGAGAATAAAAGGAACGTCCATTTAAATGTATGGGAGAGCGACAGGTAATACCTGGCGCTCTGGAAGCTAGAGCGACCGCGCTATACGCTGAGCCACCTGTAATGATGAATCGTATGCTACATGGCGCAGTTATAGTCGCTCATCATAATTGCTTTTATAAATGTGGTTTTGCGTACAGTGCCCAGCGTTCACCAGATGCTGCCTGCCACTACGAAGCACTACCTGGTGCTAGACCTTCATGAATAAACCCCAAAGTATATTATTCTACTTGGGATAGTTCACATATCTGCGCAGTGTTGCACAACACATTAAAAAAGCATTGCAGACACCTTTTTCAGCGCAACGTTGTAACAGCGCTAGTCAATAGAAGTCTATGGCAATGCAAGCGCAGTGCAGGGTTAACTAAGTGTTCCTGCATTGCGTTTGTGTTGCCATAGACTTTTTCATTTATTTATTATGCAAAAAAAATATTTTCTTTTTAAAAAAATGCAACACAAACGCATTTCTAATGCTTCAAAAGTGCAGTGTTTGTTCTGATACAGTGCCCCTCTGGCATACAAAATTCTTGCAGACACAGTCAGCACAAGCCCAAGTTCACATCAGACACCAGTACCAGAAATACGCATGTGCTGGCAGTGGCACATTTATGATGCAGCACTTTGATAGTTCATTTGCCTGTCAATTAGACTACTAGGTCCCTCTCGTGTGCTTTCACTCTAACTACAGGAGGTTTTTACCCACAGAGGCTTATTTTAGTATGAACATTTAGCTGGCATGAGTGCAAAACCCAAGGCAACCTCTAAGAAACTAAAGGCCTTTCTCATCTTAGCCATTGATAATGTTCACGAGTCCCATGCTGCCCATAAGCTGTTTGTTAAATATCAACTGGACAAACAGGAAGGCTGTGGAATAATGTTTTGTGAATGGATGAGACCAAACTAGAGTTTTCTTTTTGTTGTAAGTTTGGAGAAAGGGAAACGCATTTCAACACAAGAACCCTATTCCATCTGTGAAACATGGTAGTGTGAGTATTATGGTTTGAGTCTGTTTTTCTGCACTTGGGCCAGGAACGCTTGTTATCATTTATGAAAGAATTAAACATGAATTTTAACAACAAATTCTAAAATACAGTGTAAGAATAACTGTCATGGGAAAGCCCATCTGCCACTAGGATGCCATTAGGAAAAGATTAAAACAGACATACCTGCCTTTGTGTACCATAAGACTATAATGGGTCACTCCAGCCACTTTAAGCTAATTTAACATCCCCCGCCTTGCCACCCAGGCTCTGTCTGCTTGCCATGAATGGGAGGGCGTGGCTTGCCTGGGAATCTCCCTAGCGTCTTTTGACAGCTAGGGGGTGGGAGGAAATTGCCAGGTCAAGTCACGTCCGGGAAAATAAATACCCCTCCCAGCAGCAGAGATTGAGCAGAGCCTGTCAAAGTGCTAGTCTGAGAGGAATGGGAACGCAGACACAAATTAATGTAAAATCCACATATTTGAATGTGTTTGCTTTGCAGATCTTAGACTTTTTTGGGGCTGCGTCTGGGCTCAGTGCTTCCTGGGCCATAAAGGGGCTATTGTAATTTTTTTTTTTCCCGGACATGTGTGAACAGGCCCTAAAACCTTTGGCTGAGTTTGGACTTCAAGAAGTTAAAAATGTTATTTACAGCTTTGCTTTGGTTAAGATTTTATTGCTTTTTGATAAAAAACTAGATAAAGATAAAAAATACATAAAGGCATCCTACATAGAAAATAAATAGAAACTAGGCCAATAAAAATTCCTATTTAAATGAATTTGTGATTATAAATAAAACTATAAATAATACATTCTATTATCAACCCAGTTCAATGGTATGATTAAAAGCTGCCCACCAGCATCCATGTATAGATTATCTAGGTTAATTAGTGATTTTAATTGTATCTTATTTCTAGTATAGTTGTAAAGTGCTTAATATGTATTAGACTTAAACCAGATTAATTATGTTTCCTGACAGCTTTATAGACTACTTATTAAGTCCTCAAAATAGCATTGGACAATATATAGTTTTACATTTATCTTTCCATATCTTCCTTTCTCACCTGCAGCATCTCTTTCACATGATTGAGGGGTTCTCCCCATTGTTGGTGTCCTTACTAAGCTGGCCCTATTTCTGTTGCTGATTTAATGCTTGCAGGCTGATTCATCATTAGCGGCAGGTAGCGACAGATGAGCGTCTGTATAGCGGCGCTATGAGCGACCGCTAGTGGCTGCCACTAGAGATGAGCGGACTTTTGAAAAATTCGATTCGACTGATTCGCCGAATTTTCCGACAAAAATCGTTTCGACCCGAATAAATTCGCGACGAATCGCTATTAAAAACGGCTATTTCTGAGCCTCCTAGAGCCTCAATAGGGTTGTAAACCATTCTGCCTTGCTGTAACACGCACAGGATGCGTGCTGGGTTAGTTAAATAATACTTTGAATAAATATCACATGCAGATCAGAGGCATCGCTAATAGAATCGCAGAGCGGCACAATTGAATTCAAGAGAGTTGAAGTGGCATCACTATGAGAGGCAGGAGCCCAAACATTGCTTTAAAGAGACACTGGAGTTGGCAGCAGCAGGAGCCCAAAAACTGGATGAATCACACCCTGGAGTTGGCAGCAGCAGCAGCAGCAGGAGCCCAAACATTGGCTGAAAGAGACACTGGGGTTGGCTTCAGGAGCCCAAAAATTGGATGAATCACACCCTGGAGTTGGCAGCAGCAGCAGCAGCAGGAGCCCAAATATACACTGGAGTTGGCTTCAGGAGCCCAAAAATTGGATGAATCACACCCTGGAGTTGGCAGCAGCAGCAGCAGGAGCCCAAATATACACTGGAGTTGGCTTCAGGAGCCCAAAAATTGGATGAATCACACCCTGGAGTTGGCAGAAGTTGGCAGCAGCAGTAGCAGGAGCCCCAACATTACTTTAAAGAGTCACTGGGGTTGGCTTCAGGAGCCCAAAAATTGGATGAATCACACCCTGGAGTTGGCAGCAGCAGGAGCCCCAACATTACTTTAAAGAGACACTGGGGTTGGCTTCAGGAGCCCAAAAATTGGATGAATCACACCCTGGAGTTGGCAGCAGCAGGAGCCCAAATATTACTTTAAAGAGACACTGGGGTTGGCTTCAGGAGCCCAAAAATTGGATGAATCACACCCTGGAGTTGGCAGCAGCAGGAGCCCAAACATTACTTTAAAGAGACACTGGGGTTGGCTTCAGGAGCCCAAAAATTGCATGATTCACACCCTGGAGTTGGCAGCAGCAGCAGGAGCCCAAATATACACTGGGGTTGGCTTCAGGAGCCCAAAAATTGGATGAATCACACCCTGGAGTTGGCAGCAGCAGCAGCAGGAGCCCAAATATACACTGGAGTTGGCTTCAGGAGCCCAAAAATTGGATGAATCACACCCTGGAGTTGGCAGAAGTTGGCAGCAGCAGCAGCAGGAGCCCCAACATTACTTTAAAGAGACACTGGGGTTGGCTTCAGGAGCCCAAAAATTGCATGATTCACACCCTGGAGTTGGCAGCAGCAGCAGCAGGAGCCCAAATATACACTGGGGTTGGCTTCAGGAGCCCAAAAATTGGATGAATCACACCCTGGAGTTGGCAGCAGCAGCAGGAGCCCAAATATTACTTTAAAGAGACACTGGGGTTGGCTTCAGGAGCCCAAAAATTGGATGAATCACACCCTGGAGTTGGCAGCAGCAGGAGCCCAAATATTACTTTAAAGAGACACTGGGGTTGGCTTCAGGAGCCCAAAAATTGGATGAATCACACCCTGGAGTTGGCAGCAGCAGGAGCCCAAATATTACTTTAAAGAGACACTGGGGTTGGCTTCAGGAGCCCAAAAATTGGATGAGTCACACCCTGGAGTTGGCAGAAGTTGGCAGCAGCAGCAGCAGGAGCCCCAACATTACTTTAAAGAGACACTGGGGTTGGCTTCAGGAGCCCAAAAATTGGATGAATCACACCCTGGAGTTGGCAGCAGCAGGAGCCCAAATATTACTTTAAAGAGACACTGGGGTTGGCTTCAGGAGCCCAAAAATTGGATGAATCACACCCTGGAGTTGGCAGCAGCAGCAGCAGGAGCCCCAACATTACTTTAAAGAGACACTGGGGTTGGCTTCAGGAGCCCAAAAATTGGATGAATCACACCCTGGAGTTGGCAGCAGCAGGAGCCCAAATATTACTTTAAAGAGACACTGGGGTTGGCTTCAGGAGCCCAAAAATTGGATGATTCACACCCTGGAGTTGGCAGCAGCAGCAGCAGGAGCCCAAATATACACTGGGGTTGGCTTCAGGAGCCCAAAAATTGGATGAATCACACCCTGGAGTTGGCAGCAGCAGCAGGAGCCCAAATATTACTTTAAAGAGACACTGGGGTTGGCTTCAGGAGCCCAAAAATTGGATGAATCACACCCTGGAGTTGGCAGCAGCAGGAGCCCAAATATTACTTTAAAGAGACACTGGGGTTGGCTTCAGGAGCCCAAAAATTGGATGAATCACACCCTGGAGTTGGCAGAAGTTGGCAGCAGCAGCAGCAGGAGCCCCAACATTACTTTAAAGAGACACTGGGGTTGGCTTCAGGAGCCCAAAAATTGGATGAATCACACCCTGGAGTTGGCAGCAGCAGGAGCCCAAATATTACTTTAAAGAGACACTGGGGTTGGCTTCAGGAGCCCAAAAATTGGATGAATCACACCCTGGAGTTGGCAGCAGCAGGAGCCCAAACATTACTTTAAAGAGACACTGGGGTTGGCTTCAGGAGCCCAAAAATTGCATGATTCACACCCTGGAGTTGGCAGCAGCAGCAGCAGGAGCTCAAATATACACTGGGGTTGGCTTCAGGAGCCCAGAAATTGAATGAATCACACCCTGGAGTTGGCAGCAGCAGGAGCCCAAATATTACTTTAAAGAGACACTGGGGTTGGCTTCAGGAGCCCAAAAATTGGATGAATCACACCCTGGAGTTGGCAGCAGCAGGAGCCCAAACATTACTTTAAAGAGACACTGGGGTTGGCTTCAGGAGCCCAAAAATTGCATGATTCACACCCTGGAGTTGGCAGCAGCAGCAGGAGCCCAAATATACACTGGGGTTGGCTTCAGGAGCCCAAAAATTGGATGAATCACACCCTGGAGTTGGCAGAAGCAGCAGCAGGAGCCCAAATATACACTGGAGTTGGCTTCAGGAGCCCAAAAATTGGATGAATCACACCCTGGAGTTGGCAGAAGTTGGCAGCAGCAGCAGCAGGAGCCCAACATTACTTTAAAGAGACACTGGGGTTGGCTTCAGGAGCCCAAAAATTGCCTGATTCACACCCTGGAGTTGGCAGCAGCAGCAGCAGGAGCCCAAATATACACTGGGGTTGGCTTCAGGAGCCCAAAAATTGGATGAATCACACCCTGGAGTTGGCAGCAGCAGCAGCAGGAGCCCAAATATTACTTTAAAGAGACACTGGGGTTGGCTTCAGGAGCCCAAAAATTGGATGAATCACACCCTGGAGTTGGCAGCAGCATCAGCAGGAGCCCAAATATTACTTTAAAGAGACACTGGGGTTGGCTTCAGGAGCCCAAAAATTGGATGAATCACACCCTGGAGTTGGCAGCAGCAGCAGCAGCAGGAGCCCAAATATACACTGGAGTTGGCTTCAGGAGCCCAGAAATTGGATGAATCACACCCTGGAGTTGGCAGCAGCAGCAGCAGGAGCCCAAATATACACTGGAGTTGGCTTCAGGAGCCCAAAAATTGGATGAATCACACCCTGGAGTTGGCAGCAGCAGCAGCAGGAGCCCAAATATACACTGGAGTTGGCTTCAGGAGCCCAAAAATTGGATGAGTCACACCCTGGAGTTGGCAGCAGCAGGAGCCCAAATATTACTTTAAAGAGACACTGGGTTTGGCTTCAGGAGCCCAAAAATTGGATGAATCACACCCTGGAGTTGGCAGCAGCAGGAGCCCAAATATACACTGGAGTTGGCTTCAGGAGCCCAAAAATTGGATGAATCACACCCTGGAGTTGGCAGCAGCAGGAGCCCAAATATTACTTTAAAGAGACACTGGGGTTGGCTTCAGGAGCCCAAAAATTGGATGATTCACACCCTGGAGTTGGCAGCAGCAGGAGCCCAAATATTACTTTAAAGAGACACTGGGGTTGGCTTCAGGAGCCCAAAAATTGGATGAATCACACCCTGGAGTTGGCAGCAGCAGGAGCCCAAATATTACTTTAAAGAGACACTGGGGTTGGCTTCAGGAGCCCAAAAATTGGATGAATCACACCCTGGAGTTGGCAGCAGCAGCAGCAGGAGCCCCAACATTACTTTAAAGAGACACTGGGGTTGGCTTCAGGAGCCCAAAAATTGGATGAATCACACCCTGGAGTTGGCAGCAGCAGGAGCCCAAATATTACTTTAAAGAGACACTGGGGTTGGCTTCAGGAGCCCAAAAATTGGATGATTCACACCCTGGAGTTGGCAGCAGCAGCAGCAGGAGCCCAAATATACACTGGGGTTGGCTTCAGGAGCCCAAAAATTGGATGAATCACACCCTGGAGTTGGCAGCAGCAGCAGGAGCCCAAATATTACTTTAAAGAGACACTGGGGTTGGCTTCAGGAGCCCAAAAATTGGATGAATCACACCCTGGAGTTGGCAGCAGCAGGAGCCCAAATATTACTTTAAAGAGACACTGGGGTTGGCTTCAGGAGCCCAAAAATTGGATGAATCACACCCTGGAGTTGGCAGAAGTTGGCAGCAGCAGCAGCAGGAGCCCCAACATTACTTTAAAGAGACACTGGGGTTGGCTTCAGGAGCCCAAAAATTGGATGAATCACACCCTGGAGTTGGCAGCAGCAGGAGCCCAAATATTACTTTAAAGAGACACTGGGGTTGGCTTCAGGAGCCCAAAAATTGGATGAATCACACCCTGGAGTTGGCAGCAGCAGGAGCCCAAACATTACTTTAAAGAGACACTGGGGTTGGCTTCAGGAGCCCAAAAATTGCATGATTCACACCCTGGAGTTGGCAGCAGCAGCAGCAGGAGCTCAAATATACACTGGGGTTGGCTTCAGGAGCCCAGAAATTGGATGAATCACACCCTGGAGTTGGCAGCAGCAGGAGCCCAAATATTACTTTAAAGAGACACTGGGGTTGGCTTCAGGAGCCCAAAAATTGGATGAATCACACCCTGGAGTTGGCAGCAGCAGGAGCCCAAACATTACTTTAAAGAGACACTGGGGTTGGCTTCAGGAGCCCAAAAATTGCATGATTCACACCCTGGAGTTGGCAGCAGCAGCAGGAGCCCAAATATACACTGGGGTTGGCTTCAGGAGCCCAAAAATTGGATGAATCACACCCTGGAGTTGGCAGAAGCAGCAGCAGGAGCCCAAATATACACTGGAGTTGGCTTCAGGAGCCCAAAAATTGGATGAATCACACCCTGGAGTTGGCAGAAGTTGGCAGCAGCAGCAGCAGGAGCCCAACATTACTTTAAAGAGACACTGGGGTTGGCTTCAGGAGCCCAAAAATTGCCTGATTCACACCCTGGAGTTGGCAGCAGCAGCAGCAGGAGCCCAAATATACACTGGGGTTGGCTTCAGGAGCCCAAAAATTGGATGAATCACACCCTGGAGTTGGCAGCAGCAGCAGCAGGAGCCCAAATATTACTTTAAAGAGACACTGGGGTTGGCTTCAGGAGCCCAAAAATTGGATGAATCACACCCTGGAGTTGGCAGCAGCATCAGCAGGAGCCCAAATATTACTTTAAAGAGACACTGGGGTTGGCTTCAGGAGCCCAAAAATTGGATGAATCACACCCTGGAGTTGGCAGCAGCAGCAGCAGCAGGAGCCCAAATATACACTGGAGTTGGCTTCAGGAGCCCAGAAATTGGATGAATCACACCCTGGAGTTGGCAGCAGCAGCAGCAGGAGCCCAAATATACACTGGAGTTGGCTTCAGGAGCCCAAAAATTGGATGAATCACACCCTGGAGTTGGCAGCAGCAGCAGCAGGAGCCCAAATATACACTGGAGTTGGCTTCAGGAGCCCAAAAATTGGATGAGTCACACCCTGGAGTTGGCAGCAGCAGGAGCCCAAATATTACTTTAAAGAGACACTGGGTTTGGCTTCAGGAGCCCAAAAATTGGATGAATCACACCCTGGAGTTGGCAGCAGCAGGAGCCCAAATATTACTTTAAAGAGACACTGGGGTTGGCTTCGGGAGCCCAAAAATTGGATGAATCACACCCTGGAGTTGGCAGCAGCAGGAGCCCAAATATTACTTTAAAGAGACACTGGGGTTGGCTTCAGGAGCCCAAAAATTGGATGAATCACACCCTGGAGTTGGCAGCAGCAGGAGCCCAAATATTACTTTAAAGAGACACTGGGGTTGGCTTCAGGAGCCCAAAAATTGGATGATTCACACCCTGGAGTTGGCAGCAGCAGCAGCAGGAGCCCCAACATTACTTTAAAGAGACACTGGGGTTGCCTTCAGGAGCCCAAAAATTGGATGAATCACACCCTGGAGTTGGCAGCAGCAGGAGCCCAAATATTACTTTAAAGAGACACTGGGGTTGGCTTCAGGAGCCCAAAAATTGGATGATTCACACCCTGGAGTTGGCAGCAGCAGCAGCAGGAGCCCAAATATACACTGGGGTTGGCTTCAGGAGCCCAAAAATTGGATGAATCACACCCTGGAGTTGGCAGCAGCAGCAGCAGGAGCCCAAATATTACTTTAAAGAGACACTGGGGTTGGCTTCAGGAGCCCAAAAATTGCATGATTCACACCCTGGAGTTGGCATCAGCAGCAGCAGGAGCCCAAATATACACTGGAGTTGGCTTCAGGAGCCCAAAAATTGGATGAATCACACCCTGGAGTTGGCAGAAGTTGGCAGCAGCAGCAGCAGCAGCAGCAGGAGCCCAAACATTACTTTAAAGAGACCCTGGGGTTGGCTTCAGGAGCCCAAAAATTGGATGAATCACACCCTGTGGAGAGTCATGTGGAGAAAAAGTAGCTTAGTTAGTAATATCTACATAAAATTATGAATAAACAAATGCAAAAGTATTGCCAAAGTGAAGTTTTGTTTGAGGGTGTGTTTCCACCTTTTAATTAAATCAGAAACAAGAAGGTATCATTGCCTCTGACTAATTAGCCCTCAAAAATTCTTGGAATTTTTAATCTGGAATCATGTCTGATCCGTCTTATCCGAAGAATATTAATAAAAAGTAAGAGTAACGTAAAGGATTTTTTATTAATACTTACTTGTGGTCCGATGCGGAGGAATGTCTGTAACTGGAGAGCAGCGCCTTAAATCTGTTTTGCACGATCCATCTTTCTTTAGTGTAGGTCTGGCCCCGTCATCAATCTACTGGAATACATCAGGCATTGTTGGGAGGAAAGCTTGGATGATCCATGCGCCATTCATTTCCATGCAGGGCAGTCTCTGGAAAAAAAAAAACTATGTATAAACCAGGGTCTTTTTCATATAAAAACAAATGGTTATTTTTGCTTTTAAACCATATGTTCCACAGCTTTACCAGTCATTGTGTCAGCCAATGAAGCAACTTTGTCTGGAAGTGCTGCAAACGCAGTCCACTGCATCACAAGTGGCATCTGACACCCCCAGTCAACTGTCTGTTGTCTGTCTTTTATGCTTTGGGTTCAGCTCCACTATCCATTGATGAAGATCTGATAATCATAAAATTCAGCAGCTACTGCCCAGCCAAGAAGTGGAGGAGACACTCGCCTCTTCTTCCACTAGCCGGCAATTAGTGATAAGGAGAGTGTCGTGGGAGGAGGTGTTGCAAGCCGAGGTAGTGGAAGAGGGTCCCTGGAGTCTGCGGCGGTGGCGGCGGCAGCAGCAGCAGATTATTGCGGACTGTTGTTCGGAAAAATCAGCTACTCAGCGATGTGGCAGTGTTTCATGCAGCATCCTGTGGAGAAAAAGTAGGTTAGTTAGTGTATATACATAAAATTATGAATAGACAAATGCAATAGTATTGCCAAAGTGAAGTTTTGTTTGAGGGTGTGTTTCCACCTTGTAATTAAATCAGAAACAACTAGCTATCATTTGCCTCTGAATAATTAGCCCTCAAAAATTCTTGGAATTTTTAATCTTGATGTCTGAGGGATTTCTCCTCTCAGACAGCGTCACCATAAGTCCAGCCTGCTGCATTACACTTGGAAGAACATCTTGTTTGCGCTGCGACAAGGAAGCCAGAGTCATGCGTCCTGACATGGCACACGTGTTCAGTGTAGTTTTTAAGTCTTGCCCCCATCTGAAAGAACAACAGGAAAGAAAGTTAGCATGCACTTCTGGCACTCCTACACCACCAAGCACAACCTTATTGAGCCTCAGCGTCACAACGGTGTACCCCACCATAGTCTGATTTGCGATGTTTCCACCCATTGGAATTCCACCCTCCATATGCAGGATCCACTATAGCAGTGGCCCCCAACCCTGTCCTCAAGGCCCACCAACAGGCCAGGTTTTGCAGATCTCCACAAAGATGCACAGGTGGAGTAATTAGTGCAGCTGCAGAGCAATAGAGCTGGCTATTTGGAGATCCAAAAAACATGACATGTTGGTGGGCCTTGAGGACAGGGTTGAGGACCACTGCACTATAGGAACAGAGAAAAGCCATCACGGATTTCTGGATGATCCAAACGGATAGGGGGACACCCCTGTGTAAATTCAATGTAAACCATTGGCAGCTCATACGTGACACCGACCGTTTGCTCAGGCCCTTTGAGGAAGCTACGTTATTAGTCAGTTGCCAGGACTATGAGATGAACAATGAGATTCCACTGCTTCATGTACTACAACACATGTTGGAAACCATGGCTGGTCAGGGCACTGGAGACATGGCACATACATTTCACAGCCACATGAAGCCTGTGGGGGCTGAAGTGGAGGAGGAGGAGGGGGTGGGGCAAAGCAAACCACAGTTTAGGTTTCACAAAATGACCATTTTATCTAGTCATCTGACAGAAGAGGAGGAGCAGGAGCAGCCACAGGAGCTAGAGGGTTGTGAGTAAGGCGAGACAGAGGACCCAGACACACCGTGGCAGTTTACAGTGGAGATGGAGACAGGTAGTCCCTCCGAGTCATTTGCACAAATGGCACGATGCATGCTCACATGCTTGCGTACTAGTGAGCGCAGAATTGTCTCCATTTGTCAGCGGGAAGACTTCTGGCTCTCCAACTTATTGGACCCTCGCTTCCAGCACAAAATGGGGGCATTTTTTACGCCCACTGAGAGGGAGGACAAACTGACCTACTACAGAGACATCCCACGTAGTCAGTTGGGCGATGTCTATCTGCGCCATGGCCCATACTCCCGCAGGTCTGACTCGGGGGGACCTCTGCGATCACCTTCCACTGCCATGGCTGCTGGGGGGGTGGAAGGAGCAGCAGCAGCAGCTCCATCAGCAGCAGCCTCAGTCTTCAGTCGCTAGTGAGTAGCTTTCTACACCCGCATAGTGAGTCTACTCATGAGCTGGACCTCAAACAGCAGGTCATGTCATACCTTGACATGACCATGCCAACACACCTTCAAGATCCACTGGATTTGCTGGGAAGCCAAACTTGACTTGTGCCCGCAACTAGCAAAGTTTGCCCTGGAAAAGCTGTACTGGCCGGACAGTAGTTGATTTAGATGGCAACTGGGCTGCTCTATATAACGAAGCAAAATGGCAAATTTACCTCACTATATAAGCTATTGCCCCTCAGATTTACACAGGGGCTGCTCTATATTATGCTGCAAAATGGCAAATTTACCTCACAATATAAGCTATTGCCCCTCAGATTTACACAGGGCCTGCTCTATATTATGCTGCAAAATGGCAAATTAACCTCACAATATAAGCTATTGCCCCTCAGATTTACACAGGGCCTGCTCTATATAACGAAGCAAAATGGCAAATTTACCTCACTATATAAGCTATTGCCCCTCAGATTTACACAGGGGCTGCTCTATATTATGCTGCAAAATGGCAAATTAACCTCACAATATAAGCTATTGCAGCTCTATATAAATAAAAATAAATAAATAAAAAAAGGGCCTGTAGAAGCTTATTTAGTATAACAGATAGGGTGACATGTTCTGGTTTGGGATGCCCATATGGGCTAGTGTTTTGGCAGCAGTACAAAAACCAATGCAAAATGTAATAGCTTAATAAAGCTGATGCTGATCAACGCTTATTTAGTATAACAGATGGGGTGCAACATGCAGGTTTGGGATGCCCTGCGGCCTGGTGTATTTAAAGCAGACCAAAACCAATTCAAAATGCAATAACTTAATAAAGCTGAGGCTGTAGATGCTTATTTAGTATAAACAGGTAGGGTGCAAGGTGCAGCTTTGGGGTGCCCTGCGGCCTGGTTAAATGAAAGCAGTCAAAAAGGAAGTGCAAACTGAAGTAGCTTAATGAAGCTGATGCTGATCAACGCTTATGTTGTATACCAGATAGGGTGCAAGGTGCAGCTTTGGGGTGCCCTGCGGCCTGGTTTATTAAAGCAGTCAAAAACAAGTGCAAACTGAAGTAGCTTAATAAAGCAGCTGATGCTGATCAACGCTTATGTTGTATAACAGATAGGTTTAAAATAGCATGTGCCTTGGGATGCCCGTGTGGCCTGTTATATTTCAAGCTGAACAAAAAGTAACAATAATCCAAGTATGAGACATCATTTTGACCTTCTTTACAGCGCCATACTTTGAAAAAGGGGCAGTTGTGGCCTAGAGGTAAGGGGAGCGGACTTGTGACTGGAGGGTTGCAGGTTCAAATCCTGGTCCTGGGACATGACTGAAGTGCTCTTGAGCAAGGCACCTAACCCCCCAACTGCTCCCCGGGCGCCGTAAATAGGGCAGGCCACCGCTCCGGGCACGTGTACACTCACTGCACGGATGGGTTAAATGCGGAGGACGAATTCCTATGTATGCGCCAGCATACAATGGCCATCTATGCATTAAAAAAAAAAAAAAAAAAAAATTAATTTCATGCCGATCAATCCAAAGGTCAATGCCCCTAACAAAAATAGTGTTCGGCATAAGTTTTCCTTCTGGAAGGACGTAACCTTTAGTTTACATGGTTGGGGTAGGTTATCTTACAAATTGGGATACCCCAGGCAGCAGTGTCATTGAAAGAGACAGATTGTAATGCAGGCCATACGCAAGCAGAGAAACTCAGGCTGCAACAGGCCTATTTAGTTTACATGGTTGGGGTAGGTTATCTTACAAATTGGGATACCCCACTGTATATGAAACCGAATATAAATGCACACCCAAAAGTGGACAATCAGCCTCCAAGAGGCCTGCTTAGTTTAAATAAGAGAGCTGCTTAGTATGGTAGGTAGGTTATGTTATGTTACAGAATGGGATGCCCCAAGCAGACTTGAGATCAGTATATATGCACACAGCAGCAGTGTGTTAGCAGGCTCATACAGGCCAAATTTCTTTAAATAACTGTGCAGCTTACAGTAAATGCAGAGGCTAATGGTATGTTACAGAATGGGATGCCCCAAAGCAGACTTGAGATCAGTATATATGCACACAGCAGCAGTGTGTTAGCAGGCTCATACAGGCCAAATTTCTCTCTTCTACAGAATGGGATGCCCCAAAAACCAGAGAGCACCTGGCAGGCAGCAGTAAGACTATGCACAGGAAAAGTGTCTTTATCAGGCCTAATTTCAATTATAATAAGTGCAAATGGTTATATGGTCTTAAACAGAGGCTGCTGTAGTCACAGAATAGGATGCCCCAAAAAAGAAGTGGACCTGGCAGGGTCCAGAAGTGCTATGCCCAGCAAAAGTGTCTTTATCAGGCTAATTTCAATTATAATAAGTGCAAATGGTTATATGGTGTTAAACAGAGGCTGCTGTAGTCACAGAATGGGATGCCCCAAAAAAGAAGTGGACCTGGCAGGGTCCAGAAGTGCTATGCCCAGCAAAAGTGTCTTTATCAGGCCTAATTTCAATTAGAATAAGTGCAAATGGTTATATGGTCTTAAATAGAGGCTGCTGTAGTCACAGAATGGGATACCCCAAAAAGGAGTGCACCTGGCAGGCAGCAGTAAGAATATGCACAGCAAAAGTGTCTATATCAGGCCTAATTTCAATTATAATAAGTGCAAATGGTTATATGGTCTTAAACAGAGGCTGCTGTAGTCACAGAATGGGATGCCCCAAAAAAGAAGTGGACCTGGCAGGGTCCAGAATTGCTATGCCCAGCAAAAGTGTCTTTATCAGGCTAATTTCAATTATAATAAGTGCAAATGGTTATATGGTCTTAAACAGAGGCTGCTGTAGTCACAGAATGGGATGCCCTGGCAGGGTCCAGAAGTACTATGCCCAGCAAAAGTGTCTTTATCAGGCTAATTTCAAATATAATAAGAGCAAATGGTTATATGGTCTTAAACAGAGGCTGCTGTAGTCACAGAATGGGATGCCCTGGCAGGGTCCAGAAGTACTATGCCGAGCAAAAGTGTCTTTATCAGGCTAATTTCAAATATAATAAGAGCAAATGGTTATATGGTCTTAAACAGAGGCTGCTGTAGTCACAGAATGGGATGCCCTGGCAAGGTCCAGAAGTACTATGCCCAGCAAAAGTGTCTTTATCAGGCTAATTTCAAATATAATAAGAGCAAATGGTTATATGGTCTTAAACAGAGGCTGCTGTAGTCACAGAATGGGATGCCCTGGCAGGGTCCAGAAGTACTATGCCCAGCAAAAGTGTATTTATC
Source organism: Gastrophryne carolinensis (assembly GCA_027917425.1). NCBI lineage: Eukaryota > Metazoa > Chordata > Amphibia > Anura > Microhylidae > Gastrophryne > Gastrophryne carolinensis. The sequence continues at coordinate 225,286,788 of CM051234.1, forward strand.
AGGCTTAATTTCAATTATAATAAGTGCAAATGGTTATATGGTCTTAAACAGAGGCTGCTGTAGTCACAGAATGGGATGCCCTGGCAGGGTCCAGAAGTACTATGCCGAGCAAAAGTGTCTTTATCAGGCTAATTTCAAATATAATAAGTGCAAATGGTTATATGGTCTTAAACAGAGGCTGCTGTAGTCACAGAATGGGATGCCCTGGCAGGGTCCAGAAGTACTATGCCGAGCAAAAGTGTCTTTATCAGGCTAATTTCAAATATAATAAGAGCAAATGGTTATATGGTCTTAAACAGAGGCTGCTGTAGTCACAGAATGGGATGCCCTGGCAGGGTCCAGAAGTACTATGCCCAGCAAAAGTGTCTTTATCAGGCTAATTTCAAATATAATAAGAGCAAATGGTTATATGGTCTTAAACAGAGGCTGCTGTAGTCACAGAATGGGATGCCCTGGCAGGGTCCAGAAGTACTATGCCGAGCAAAAGTGTCTTTATCAGGCTAATTTCAAATATAATAAGAGCAAATGGTTATATGGTCTTAAACAGAGGCTGCTGTAGTCACAGAATGGGATGCCCTGGCAGGGTCCAGAAGTACTATGCCCAGCAAAAGTGTCTTTATCAGGCTAATTTCAAATATAATAAGAGCAAATGGTTATATGGTCTTAAACAGAGGCTGCTGTAGTCACAGAATGGGATGCCCTGGCAGGGTCCAGAAGTACTATGCCGAGCAAAAGTGTCTTTATCAGGCTAATTTCAAATATAATAAGAGCAAATGGTTATATGGTCTTAAACAGAGGCTGCTGTAGTCACAGAATGGGATGCCCTGGCAGGGTCCAGAAGTACTATGCCCAGCAAAAGTGTCTTTATCAGGCTAATTTCAAATATAATAAGAGCAAATGGTTATATGGTCTTAAACAGAGGCTGCTGTAGTCACAGAATGGGATGCCCTGGCAGGGTCCAGAAGTACTATGCCCAGCAAAAGTGTCTTTATCAGGCTAATTTCAAATATAATAAGAGCAAATGGTTATATGGTCTTAAACAGAGGCTGCTGTAGTCACAGAATGGGATGCCCTGGCAGGGTCCAGAAGTACTATGCCCAGCAAAAGTGTCTTTATCAGGCTAATTTCAAATATAATAAGAGCAAATGGTTATATGGTCTTAAACAGAGGCTGCTGTAGTCACAGAATGGGATGCCCTGGCAGGGTCCAAAAGTACTATGCCCAGCAAAAGTGTCTTTATCAGGCTAATTTCAAATATAATAAGTGCAAATGGTTATATGGTCTTAAACAGAGGCTGCTGTAGTCACAGAATGGGATGCCCTGGCAGGGTCCAGAAGTACTATGCCCAGCAAAAGTGTCTTTATCAGGCTAATTTCAAATATAATAAGAGCAAATGGTTATATGGTCTTAAACAGAGGCTGCTGTAGTCACAGAATGGGATGCCCTGGCAAGGTCCAGAAGTACTATGCCCAGCAAAAGTGTCTTTATCAGGCTAATTTCAAATATAATAAGAGCAAATGGTTATATGGTCTTAAACAGAGGCTGCTGTAGTCACAGAATGGGATGCCCTGGCAGGGTCCAGAAGTACTATGCCCAGCAAAAGTGTCTTTATCAGGCTTAATTTCAATTATAATAAGTGCAAATGGTTATATGGTCTTAAACAGAGGCTGCTGTAGTCACAGAATGGGATGCCCTGGCAGAGTCCAGAAGTACTATGCCGAGCAAAAGTGTCTTTATCAGGCTAATTTCAAATATAATAAGTGCAAATGGTTATATGGTCTTAAACAGAGGCTGCTGTAGTCACAGAATGGGATGCCCTGGCAGGGTCCAGAAGTACTATGCCGAGCAAAAGTGTCTTTATCAGGCTAATTTCAAATATAATAAGAGCAAATGGTTATATGGTCTTAAACAGAGGCTGCTGTAGTCACAGAATGGGATGCCCTGGCAGGGTCCAGAAGTACTATGCCCAGCAAAAGTGTCTTTATCAGGCTAATTTCAAATATAATAAGAGCAAATGGTTATATGGTCTTAAACAGAGGCTGCTGTAGTCACAGAATGGGATGCCCTGGCAGGGTCCAGAAGTACTATGCCGAGCAAAAGTGTCTTTATCAGGCTAATTTCAAATATAATAAGAGCAAATGGTTAGATGGTCTTAAACAGAGGCTGCTGTAGTCACAGAATGGGATGCCCTGGCAGGGTCCAGAAGTACTATGCCCAGCAAAAGTGTCTTTATCAGGCTAATTTCAATTATAATAAGAGCAAATGGTTATATGGTCTTAAACAGAGGCTGCTGTAGTCACAGAATGGGATGCCCTGGCAGGGTCCAGAAGTACTATGCCGAGCAAAAGTGTCTTTATCAGGCTAATTTCAAATATAATAAGAGCAAATGGTTATATGGTCTTAAACAGAGGCTGCTGTAGTCACAGAATGGGATGCCCTGGCAGGGTCCAGAAGTACTATGCCCAGCAAAAGTGTCTTTATCAGGCTAATTTCAAATATAATAAGAGCAAATGGTTATATGGTCTTAAACAGAGGCTGCTGTAGTCACAGAATGGGATGCCCTGGCAGGGTCCAGAAGTACTATGCCGAGCAAAAGTGTCTTTATCAGGCTAATTTCAAATATAATAAGAGCAAATGGTTATATGGTCTTAAACAGAGGCTGCTGTAGTCACAGAATGGGATGCCCTGGCAGGGTCCAGAAGTACTATGCCCAGCAAAAGTGTCTTTATCAGGCTAATTTCAAATATAATAAGAGCAAATGGTTATATGGTCTTAAACAGAGGCTGCTGTAGTCACAGAATGGGATGCCCTGGCAGGGTCCAGAAGTACTATGCCGAGCAAAAGTGTCTTTATCAGGCTAATTTCAAATATAATAAGAGCAAATGGTTATATGGTCTTAAACAGAGGCTGCTGTAGTCACAGAATGGGATGCCCTGGCAGGGTCCAGAAGTACTATGCCCAGCAAAAGTGTCTTTATCAGGCTAATTTCAAATATAATAAGAGCAAATGGTTATATGGTCTTAAACAGAGGCTGCTGTAGTCACAGAATGGGATGCCCTGGCAGGGTCCAGAAGTACTATGCCCAGCAAAAGTGTCTTTATCAGGCTAATTTCAAATATAATAAGAGCAAATGGTTATATGGTCTTAAACAGAGGCTGCTGTAGTCACAGAATGGGATGCCCTGGCAGGGTCCAGAAGTACTATGCCCAGCAAAAGTGTCTTTATCAGGCTAATTTCAAATATAATAAGAGCAAATGGTTATATGGTCTTAAACAGAGGCTGCTGTAGTCACAGAATGGGATGCCCTGGCAGGGTCCAGAAGTACTATGCCGAGCAAAAGTGTCTTTATCAGGCTAATTTCAAATATAATAAGAGCAAATGGTTATATGGTCTTAAACAGAGGCTGCTGTAGTCACAGAATGGGATGCCCTGGCAGGGTCCAGAAGTACTATGCCGAGCAAAAGTGTCTTTATCAGGCTAATTTCAAATATAATAAGAGCAAATGGTTATATGGTCTTAAACAGAGGCTGCTGTAGTCACAGAATGGGATGCCTCACAGCAGACTTAAGATCAGTTCAGTATGTATGCACAGTTAGTTAGTATAAGCAGCCTGAAAACGCTAACAAAGCCTGTCAGGCTGGATGAAAAAAAAAAAAAAAAAACTCCCTGTGACAGGCTGACAGCCTCCGATTTTTCTACCTTTCCCTGTTTTTCGCTGACTTTCTGTCTGTCTCCTGTCTGTCTCCTGCCTGTCTCCAGCCTGTCCCTGTCTGTCCCTGCCTGTCTAACTGTCTCTCCCTCAGCTACACAGCGTTCTGTCTCTCACGAATGCAATAGAGAAATGAGGCAGGAAAGCAAGATGGCCGGCCTTAAATACAGCTGTGACGTCACCGGGCTTGCTGGCTGCTGATAGGCTGCATGTGACTGTCCCAGCTTGCACTGGCGCAGGGTTGATGTCTGGACATGTCCCGTCCGCCATCTTAGAATGCCTGTAATGTAAATGAATGGATGTTAAAGGAAAACTTCGAGCGATCGAATCGCGGGGAAATTCGGATTCGATCCGAATCGAATTTTTCCTGAAATTCGGATCGAATCCGGGTTCGTCCGGATCGATTCGCTCATCCCTAGCTGCCACGATCAGCCGGCAGTCGCTATTACAGGGCTCCTCAATCGCTACCTGCCGTTATTGGTAATCACGCTGCCAATGTTAAATGTGATGTTTCAGATGTGCTTTAGAGGCGCTGTTGAGTTGTTACACCTTTATCAATACAGCCTGAGCGTTTCTATGCTGTTGTATAGAAATCAATCTGTAAAAGTTAAAAATCTGCTATAACATTACGCAAATAACACAGGTAACCAGATATTTGGAAGAATTTTGAATTTTTATTTTAAGAAGCATATATGTAAAGTGTTTTTTGTTACACTATAAATTAACTTTTCAGAAAAAAAAAAAGGAAATATTACATACAGTTCAGGAATAATGTCTACCACATTTGTAGTTGAAAAAAAACACAAAGGGCATGAGAAATGGGATTTGAGGCTCTGCCATAGAAATGTATGGGAGAGCGACAGGTAGCGAGAGGTAATACGTGGCGCTGTGCAAGGCTGAACGCAGGCGCTGTTCGCTGAGGCTGGGCTAATGATGAATCTAACGCTACATGGCGTTCTCCCAGTCGCTAAACAGGATCAGCTTCATAAATGTATAATTGCGTGCTGGGGCCGGCGTACTATAGCCGATACCTCTCGCTACCTGTCGCTAAAGAGTCACTACCTGATGCTATCCCTTCATAAATAAGGCCCTTGGTGCAAATTACTTGTGGTTTAAAATGTATTAGTTAGGAATTTAAGCCAGTTGATTGTTCGCCCATCCAAATGGAATCTCTTCAAGCTAAACTTTCCCCCAAGCCTCTCAAGCTATGTGCAGCTTTAAGGATGACCCAGTCAGGGGTGAACCTGGTGCCTGAAATTAACATTAGAAAGCCCCCCCCCCCCCGTCTTATCAGAAACATTGCACACAATACTACAGCTGGTTCCTATCATTGAGAAAAGGGCCAGCAGCCAATGGCACATACAGCAGTCCTTGATGCTGGAAGAGTTAATTATGGGCCTTATTTAAGAAGCGCTAACACCACGTAGTACCAAGTAGCGTTAGGTGAATGCCGGGTGCAGTAAGTGAAAACCATATATATGAAAGTCAAAATAGTGAGCGTCGCTAACAGCGGCATGTGACATTGAATGTATTACTAGCGACAGCTCAGTGTAAAGCGCCGGCGCTGTATGTTCAGCAGCGCGACGTAGTACCTGACGCTCAGAAGCATTCTCTCATACAATTCAATAGTCTTTAATTTCTTTGTGTATAAATAGAGTTTAGATCCACTCTTTCCCACTATTTTATCATATGATGATTGTTTTGTCTCTCCTGGCCACCAAGCAAAGACCTATATTTTTCTCAGAATTGTATGTGCAGGTCTGCCATTGCAGTGTCAGTGTTACAGTATAGAAACAATGTTATTCCATGTGGTTTCCCTCTGGGGCTGGTGTATATGAGTTCAGAAACATTTATTTATAGCATCCAGCACTCGTCGCCAGAGCATGCAGTTTTATAGCGCCAACGCTGGCTTTGAGGTTTTTTTCTTATATATGGGCTTCAGCACCAAGCATCGGGTACACTTAACTGGCGCTACCTATCGTTCACTGCAGTGTTGTCCTGTTGATATATGTGGCGTCCCCTTGGCCTGCTTTCCAGTGGGCCACTATATGAAACAATAGCAGAATTGGTACGCTCAGGCGCTGCAGTGAATCAGGTTCTACAGCTCCCTCCAGACATCACATTTATTAATACTGGACAGGATGCTACAGTGTCACTTGTCCATCAGCGAAGCCAGGTCAAAGCACCAGAGACCTGTTTGCAAAGTTTACATAGACGCACAAATGGCAATAAGTGGCGCTAGACTCTTAAATCAGCCTCTATGCCTAATTGTGAGGCTTGCAAAAGCAGTGTAATAGCTTAGAGAGCAGAAGAGAAGTCTATCCAACAAGTACAGACTTTCCTAAGAGGTAGGCAACTATGATAGTGACATACAAAAAAGAAACTAAATTGCCAGCTCACCAATCATCCAAAATGGCACGGACTAAGGAGATCCCAGGCAAAACTCCTTGCAGCAATAGAGGAAGTCCAGTGTGTTGTCCAGCCAGAAAATTCTTTAAAAATTAGCTTTTAATTCAAACGTTTAAAATAGCATCAGCCCATATATAGAAATGCATGAAAATCCAATCCTAATGGCTAATTATAGCAGAAAGGATAATCCTGTGTGATGCGTTTCAAGCCATTCCGGGCTCTTAATCATACAATAGTTGCCAAACACTGGGAGCGCCTATATATAGATGCACAATAATGTTAAATATCCAATGAAATACAAAAGAACTCACCTGCCTTGATCAGACGCAGTGCGCGAGGCAGAGTATCCAAAGGCCGGAAGCGCCGGCTCTAACTTCAAGCAGTGTCATATTGACAGATGATAGGGTGAGCCTGTACCAATAGCTACTTCGTATTCTACGTAATGTGAGCAAGACGCCTACGCTATTAACGTAAAAAAAGTAAATAAAGATAGTAGTAGAAGCGCACACGTCTGTATAGATAGCGTAGATAACGCCGGGTTATCTACGCTATCTACGCTAGCCATTAGGATTGGATTTTCATGCATTTCTATATATGGGCTGATGCTATTTTAAACGTTTGAATTAAAAGCTAATTTTTAAAGAATTTTCTGGCTGGTCAACTATGATAGTACCAGCCGTCTTTTAGGTGCTCTTTAACATGCTACCAAATGAAAAGTATCACTGAATGCAGATAGCTTAAAAATTCATCAAGTCAGATGGTGGTGACTAAGACAAATGAATGTGTAGGAAGCTTCTAATTGGTATGCAAATTATTCTAACCTTGTTACTTGCTTCATAACAAAAAGGATGTGAAGAAAGATAACTGAATTATGATGAAAAAACAAAGGAAAGCATCAAGTGTATTCAATGAAAAGATGCAAGGTGCAAAAAAAGAAAAATCATTTCTTCGAATGTCAGTTTGTCGTTTTAAACTTATTAAAACATTCAGAATTTCCATCCATCTTGCTGTCTGCTTTCTGGAGGTTTGCTAAAAGGATGTTGACATCTTTTTTATTTTTTAAGTTCCTTTTTTTGTATTTTGCAAATAATACAGAAACAAAGAAGAAGGTTCCATCACAGGATTATAGGCTAACAATATAAAAAATACCATGGAGCATCAAGACAAGCGACCACATTTACTTTTTACACCTAGAGAATAATTTACTTATAGGGCCCAGGTGCATCCATGCTCACTGTTTCCCTGGAGCCTGTCCAGATGCCCCAGATTCTGTGCTCTTCCTAGAACACCTGTATTTGCGGGCATGACCAAAACATGCATCTCCTGAACCCGAATTACATTTTTGACATATATCAGATGTTTTTCTTTCCATCAAAAAAGTCTTCTGGGTTTATAATCACATTAGTGTAGAATTCTAAGTTGAATTAGTTTATCTGTGGAGATTACTGACCTCATATAACCTGATCTGACTTCGTCCCATTTTTTGTCATTTGGTTTTACGTGATTAGATATACTATTTTCTCCCATTTACTCAATTAATCAAAATCAAATTTCGTCTATTTTCCACTGTGACGTGTTGTTGTTGTTTTTTTAGTAGTACAGTACAGTAACTGTAAGTTCTGACTCCAAACCCCCCTCCGGTTGCCCCTCACACCACCCCATGACGGTACCAGAGTGGTTCTCCTACTAGAGGATTGTTGGCAGCAGCCAGTATATGTTGTGGTTTATACTCCTCCAGCAATGTTAGTAATGGAACCCTGTCTTGCAGGTGTAGGCTTCTGTTTTTGGTGGTTGGTACTTTTACAAAAAACAGTAATATTTTACCTTACATTTAACTCACTAACAAGAAACAAAGGGTCAAATAAGACCAGAGGGTCTCTGAAATAGCCGGAGAGGGTGGGGCATCGTGAGGATGGATGAGCTGCTCTGCATGCCAGCAACAGAATCCTAAACCCATGTCCAGAACTTAGCTACCTTAGCAAGTTTTAGCCACCTAGCACTGTGCAAGCCCACCCCTCACTAGCTGCCAGCAGCCACAAAGGGCTGTTGGTGGTCATGTGGGTGTTAGTGGCTCTGAAAACTATACCATGTGGGTTTACTGCTTATTTTTCACCTTTCCATAGGTCCTCCAACTGAAGGGTATTGATGTTGAAGATGGGATATGCAGTGGCCCTGGGGGTCATTCGGGTGAGGTTTGCATTAAGCAGGATCGAAAGTCAGATTATTTATTTTTGGTCCAGATAATGGGATGCCCCACAGTCAGATTTGCTATGTGCTGCAGCTGATTAGAATGATGCTGTCAGAATTTGAAGCTGACAACAGAATAGAGGACAGCAGCCTGTGGGGTTGAAAGGCATGGAGTTAATATGGACTTTTTGTAATTTTAGTTTAACCCTTTAAACGAGGGAAGACTGTTGTGGGATATGTACACGTTTCTTGTGAGCTTCATTTCGCTACATCAGGCTGGACCAATTTCAGGGAACATTGCTCCTTCCTGTTTTCTCCCAGCAATTGCAATAAAAGAGGGCAGAGTTAGAACTGTAAAGCAGAATGAAAGTCTCAACGGCTGGGACTTTTACTTCTATGATTGTGCACTACATAATGACCATTCGACAATGCCCAATCAGAAACTGATGCCGAATCTCTGCGGGAACTGCTCCCTTTTCCCTGTGTCGCAATCCAGAGCGGGACAACGTGCGGCCGGGGCTGACAGCAGCACACAGTCTCCTACAGTGGAGAATAGCGCAGAAGCTGAGGTGAGGAGTGGGTGGGGGTGTCGGCTCCCTGCCTCCTCTCTTCATCCGTGAAGGTTATCTGAGGTGGCGCTGGTTGCGGTGCCAGCGCTAGGTGTCATCCTAGCACTATAATATTAAAGCACCCTAGGGGAATCATTTAGAGGCAGTTGTATATGGGCACTTTGTAATCCCCTCTCCATTGATCTGCAGAGAGGGAAGGGAGCTTCCTGACATCAAGAGGGAGCGCAGACAGAGGACCTGATCATATAGCCCCCATAAGAGAGCAGATAAGCTCGCGCTGACCAATAGCCCCAGTGGACGGTTTTGGGGAGAATTGATAAGTGGATCCCTCTGCATATTCTGGGTCGGACGCCCCTCATTGGCCCCCACAAGGCACTAAGGCATCCTGGGCCGGACGCCCCTCGTCCAGGTGCCCACGCAACGTTACTAACCAGGCATCCTTTTCTTTTCCCTGCACCCTGGTCGGGACGTCCTTCACCCGAGCGCCCTCAAGCGAATGGGAAACCAACAGACCTCAGAGAAGCTTTTTATAACTAGCCTGGATAATCCCCACTTGAACACCCTCAAAGCATTTGGGAACTGGCAGCCCTATTTGAAGCGTCCTCAAAGCACCCTGGACCGGAAACGCCTTAGTTTAACTCCCTCAAAGCATTTCGGGCTGGTCACTCCGCATCTAAGTGCCTTTCTCGCACCCGGGCTTGACATTCTTTATTTAGTGCCCTCAAAGCACTCCAAGCCTGTCTGCCTTTATTGAAGTGTTACCCGGAGCACCTGTTCATTGTTGTTGTAAATATTTTAATCATGTTTGTCAATGTATGTTATATGTCTATGTCCATGACTTCTTAATATAATAAATTTCAGTATTAATTCATCATTTTGTGTGCGGCCTAAACATATGTGGTGAGATATTTTGCAGTCTGCCAGTATACTGCCAGACTGCCCCTTGTTTAAAGTCTCACCCGGCCAGCACCTTTCTCTTTATCTAACTGTGCGGGTGCTCAAAAGGCCTTTATTGAAGTGTCTTTAAGCACCCTGGGCCGGTTACTCCTCACTTGAGCTCATTTAAAACACCTGAGAGCTGTTAGCCCTAGTGGAAGCGCCCTCTAAGCATCCTGGATCGGATACCCCTCACTTAAGCACCCTCAAAAGCATCCATGGCTGGACGCCCCTCATACAAACGCCTTCAAGCATTATGGACGGGATTCCTCACCATTTAAGTTGAGAAGATCAGAAATGGGGGGTGGCAGCAAACCTAAGGATAACAGAGTTCAGACAAGAAGCTCTGCAGCAAGTACTCAAGGTGACCTAAATCGCTATATATCCAAACCCACAGAATCCGCTCGGGAATCGGGCCCTGATGAAGAGACCCCCCGAGGGGGGCGATTGGGGGAGGCTGCGGGTAGGGGGGAGCGTCCACAAGCTCGGGGACCACCGCGTCTGATAATACCTTGGCTGATATTTGGGCCCACTTGAGATCTATGCCGGCTAAAGAGGACCTCTCCACGATCACCTGATCTATCAGCGAGAAATTGTCTGAAGAGGTGGGGCTTCTGCGGGGGGATCTTAAGCAGCTGGACACCAGGCTTGCGGGGGTTGAGCAGCAGCGAGAATAAGACAGATTCACCATTCAACAACTCACGCACCGCTTGCAAGAGCAGAAATCAGCGACTGCATTTCTCCATTTGGAGGACTTAAAGGACCGCAACCGCCGGAATAACATTCAAATACGGGGGCTTCCCGAGGCGACGCAAGCGGAGGACCTTCTTCCTACCTTGCAAGGAATCTTTTCTACGTTGCTGGGGGAACCAGCGAGCGGTGACTCCAAAATCAAGATAGAATGGGGTTGCACAGAGCGATCGCCCCCCCCTCCTGGCCAGGATTCATTTTTTCCAAGAAAAAGAAGCGATCATGGCGGCTGCAAGAAGGAAAGGTTTGCTGGACTTTAATATGGCGATCCTACACTTCTATTTAGATCTTTCAAGATCCACCTTGGCGAGACGGAGGGTCCTTCGGCCGCTGTTGGAGACTCTCAAACAGAATAATGTCTCATATAGATGGGGGTTTCCCTTTGCCCTAATTGCCTCAAAGCAGGGCAAGACCTTCTCTCTCCGCAAGCATGAAGCACCTGCCTGGCTTGTTTAAGCAGTTTGACTTGCATCCCGTCCGGGTCCTGGACTGGCTTTCGCTCTCCCTGGATCCCTACCCTTCGCAGTCGAGGAGGGGAGCAGACCCCCGGCCTAAAGACGTAATGAAGCCTGGCCAACTGTGTGAAGGTCCTTCTGTTGATCCAAGTGTGAGCTTCTCTTCATCCCATGTTTTTTGGACATTGCTGACCAGGTCGTATAATGCCGGCGCTGCTGTTTATTTTGATATATTTGATATTTTTGTAACATATTTTGTTGTCTAGCCTAACCTAAGCCGCCCGGCCGTTCACGACCCTGTGCTATTGGACCCAGACTATGATGGGTCTTTAGGGACGGGCCCCCTCTTTACACAGAGGGAGACCCCTGAATTCCATTGCCCAGGGTGTCACCAAATGGACGAGCCTCCTGGCCGGACGGGTGGCGGGGTGGGGCGTTAGCCTGTCATTTGAAGCACTTGGGCTCTCAATTTTAACAGTTTTAAGTGTTTTAAAAATTTTATACTTTGAATTTTTGATTGTTGACTGCCGGGAGCGGGCCCACACCCACCTCGTACTGGTGGAGTTGGTGCCCACTACACAGGCTGCTGGTGTGTGGCCTCTCGGTCCCCACATCTTAGGTGCACTGGGGTGTCATAGATCGGGGGCCGGTATCCCATAGTTGGTGCCAACTCGCCGGTGGACCCCCAGTGCCCACCCCGGAGCGGGTGCTGCCCGCCTTGGTGATTAACAGTTTGTCCTAACAGGTTAGGAGTTTAAAGGTAATACGTTTGAAGTGTTATTATAGTATTTTCTATCTTTTCTCTCTTTATGAGTCTTTACCTCCCTTTTCCCCATTGCCAATCCCCCCTTCCCCTCAACCCCCCCTTCCTTCCAACCTCCCTGGTCTTCCAGCCCCTCCCCCCTGCCCCCCCCCCCATCTCCTCAAGAATTGTCCAGACACAAAGCAAATATTGCATTCATACAGGAAACACACTTTAGAGGAGGTGGGGCCCCCAAGCTGTCCTCCAGGTCCTTCTCCCAATCCTACACAAGCAATGCGCCAGATGTAAAAGCAAGGGGGGTCCCCACATCTTAGATGCGCTGGGGTGTCATAGATTGGGGGCCAGTATCCCATAGTTGGTACAGACTCGCCAGCGGACCCCCAGTGCCCACCCCAGAGTGGGTGCTGCCCGCCTCGGTGATTAACAAATTGTCCTAACAGGTTAGGAGTTTAAAGGTAATAAGTTTGAAGTGTTATTATACTATTTTCTCTTTACCTCCCTTTTCCCCACTGCCAAACCCCCCTTCCCCTGAACCCCCCTTTCCTTCCAACCTCCCTGCTCTTCCAGCCTCCACCCCCTGCCCTCACCCTCCTTTACCACTCCCTGAGCGGGGTGTTGGGTGCTGCGACCGGAACCAAGCTCTTGGCAAGTACCCTTCCTGACCCGGGGGGATTTCCAGCCTTAAGTTGGGAGCAATGTCCAGGACTGGGGATGGCCCGCCGGGTGCTTGTCTGTCTGGCGCCCCTGCTCCTCCTCTCACTCAAAAGCTCAGGACGATATTGATTAACGCCAGAGGTTTGAATACCCCCTTGAAGAGATCCTAGCTATTTCAAGAATTGTCCAGACACAAAGCAAATATTGCATTCATACAGGAAACACACTTTAGAGGTGGTGGGGCCCCCAAGCTGTCCTCCAGGGTAGATACTTAATTCTTAAGGGTTCCCTGTTTAACAAAAAATATACCCTGACAGTGGCTTACGCCCCCAATTCTGGGCAGGTTACCTTTATTGAAGCTTTTATAAACAAGCTTTTGATGGTGCAAGAAGGTCCCATTATCCTTGATCTTAACGTGGCAATGGACCCTCTGCTGGACTCATCCACAGGGAGATCGGCCCTGGCATACGTGGCATTGAAAGAATAAAGAAAGCCTTCCAGAAGACTCAGCTCTGTGATCCGTGGCATATCAGCCATCCTACCACTAAAGATTACTCATTTTACTCTGCGGTCCATGCCATGTATTCCAGAATCGATTTTGTTTTGGTATCTCATGGATTATTGCCCCGAGTGGTGGACACTAAAATAGAACCCACGGTTATATCGGATCATGCCCCGGTGGCTCTCACTATCAAATTGTCCAGGGGGTCGAGGAGGGAATGGACGTGGGGGCTGAACGAGTTCCTTCTGCAGAATGGACCTGCAAAGCACCATCAAAAGCTTCTTTGAGCTTGACAAAAGTGCGGCTACCTCTCCGTTCATCAACTGGCAGGCTCACAAGGCAGTTATCTGGGGCGTGCTAATCAGACACACTACCACAATGAAGAGGGATCGGGAGCGGGAGCTACAGAGGCGAATCGAGAAGGTGCAGGAGCTGGAAAGGTCGCATAAAGCCTTGTTAGCCAAAAGTAATCTTTTGGAACTCACTGAGGCCAGAGCTGCTTTGAATTCCCTGCTGTCCTCACGAGCGGCATACATTTTAAAGCGATGTAAAAGATTATACTTTGAGTGGGGAAATAAGAGTAGTGCACTTTTGGCGAGGGCACTCAGGAAGCACCAAACGCTAAACTTCATAGAGGAAATCATTGAAGGGCAACAAAAAAAGCCTGGAGAACGCAAGGACTTTCCAGTCCTTCTAGCAGAAACTCTACAACATTCGCCCTACAGGGGCAGACCCGGATCAGGGGCGCCTAGAACAGATTAAGCGATATATAGAGGAATCGGGAATGCCTGTGCTTCGGGAAGCTGATAGGGAGGCACTGGAGAGCCCAATATCCACAGAGGAGTTGCACGCAGCAATCAAGGGGGCCCCCAACGGGAAATCACCGGGCTGGACGGATTTTCCGTCGTCTACTATAAGAAATGTATTCCGCTTCTCGCTCCACACTTCCTTTCGGCCTTCAACTCGCTGATCGCATCCCCCGACTCGGCCACTAACCCAAGTGAAGCGCTAACCGCATATGTTACGATTATCCAGAAACCCGGGAAGCACCCTCTTTCCTGCGGAAGTTATAGACCCAATCTCGTTATTGAAAGTGGACTGTTCGCAAAAATCCTGGCAAACAGGTTGTCCGGGCTGCTACCGTCCTTAGTGGATGGCGACCAGTCAGGTTTTGTTTCGGGTAGGGAAGCCCGGGACAACACGACCAAGGTGTTGAACCTGTTACATAGGATTGAACAGACTGGAGCGCTGCTTGTCTTGCTATCCACTGATGCCGAGAAGGCCTTTGACCAGGTAAATTGGCAGTATATCAGAGCAGTCTTGGAACATATTGGTCTGGGTCCAAAAGCCCTATAATTGATAATGGCCTTATATACGGACCATGGCGCTCTCTCGGGTCGGGTTGACATTAGGAATGGCACTAGACAGGGATGCCCACTCTCCCCACTGATTTTTGCCTTATCTATGGAGCCTTTTTGTGCAGAATCAGGGGTCGGGAAGACATCCAGGGGATTACGGTGGGCTCGACCACGCATAAGATCTCAGCATATGCAGACGATCTTTTGTTTTTCCTTACAAATCCGGTAGTGGGCCTACCGGTATTATTGAAGGAATTTGAGAGATTCGGTAGGCTGTCCTTTCTAAAGATAAATTATGATAAATCGGAGGCCCTAGGGGTGAACCTCAGGAGAGAGGTAGAAGCCCACCTGAGGACATCATTTCCATTTAGATGGCCCCCCCCATTAGATGGCCCATAACATACTTGGGCACTAAAATGACGAAAAAAGTGGATGGGATTTAAGTAGCAAACTTTGGCCCTCTTTTATCTAGACTTAAAAACGATCTGGCAAATTGGGACCTCCCCACCTTCTTGTGGATGGGTAGAATCAGTATTCTTAAAATGACGGTCCTACCAGGATACTAGAGATATGGAATTGCACCGTCCCACTATCTATTGTATAGGTGCAAAAGCCAGTATGGTCAAAAAAGAAGCAATGAGTTTATGTAGTGAGGGGAACCTGGATATATCCCCTCAAATGACCACCATACAACAGGCCGCACTCAAAATAATAAAATAACCATCTATTTTATTGATAAATTAACTCCACAATGATTTAAGAAAAAGATATACATATAATAATTATTTCAACACATACAACAACACATGACATGATTAAAAAACATATACACAAACACAGGGGATCCTATCTACGGAGACTATATTAGTAATGCTGGTGCTGGGTGGTATCTAATAATCTGATCAATGCATGTGATTGGATAATATATATGTATGCCAGCAAAAAAAGGGGAAGAGCAAAAGGAGTTAAAGCAAGTGATATGACCTATATCAATAAAGCGCATAATGCATAATGTGCAAATGTGTGTGCAATTCAACAACAATAAAAACAACAATCCAAAAACAAAAGGTAAAAAATATGGGCAATTGTGTGCCCCAATAAAGTGCATACAAATAAAAAAACTTTTTGCAAAGCCACAATGGGTGATAGATTAAAGTGCTATAGTGCAATGCAGCATACATATGATAATTGAACCAACCAGGAAGATATAAATAAGGAGTTGGCTGTAACGCCACCGAGCAGGAGTAATGCAAGAAAACATTAACAAGTAAAGAAGGTTTACATCACCTGTCTCCCGGGGATCCCCCGCCGCAGCCGCCACCGACGCGTTGCGTGTCAATTAGACACTTCGCCAGGGTGTATCGGCTGGTGGGGATTCCCCCTCCCTAAATACCCCAAAACAATAACAAGCTGGCCAATGGGAGGAGGCTGCGTCACCGCCCGCACTTACCCCCCGCCCGGCCAATAGGAGAGGCCGTAAGGGCAGTACGTCAGATGGCACGCCGCCGCATCACCACTAGACCGCAGTAACGGTATGCGCCTGCGCGAGACACGCCGCCGGGCGTGTAACGGCATCGCGCCCGCGCACCACCACTAGACCGCAGTAACGGTATGCGCCTGCGCGAGACACGCCGCCGGGCGTGTAACGGCATCGCGCCCGCGCACACCGTCCACCCAGCAGCTGAAGAAATGTCAGGTGCAGGAGCGTGGAAGGTGAGTATTCGGGGAGGGGGGGGGGAAAGAAGCACCTAATGGATATACATAGTATGACAACACCGTACAAGACAATAATGGTAAATGCCACATAACTGTACAATACACACATATCAATGCAACACCAATGATTTTTACAAGTGTGTTATATAGTGCTGAATCAATAAGTCTCTAATATATCTTAGATTTAAGTGGAAAAGATAAACAAAGGCACAACTTATTATTCATTAATCAATAAGGATGGATGTATATAAGTATCGGCGTGTATGCCACATATTCTCCCGATCCTATGTATTTAAGGGGGCCACCACCCATATAACACAGGTATATCACCACCTCTATGGGACCACAGGATTGTAAGCAAGAGGGACCATTGAGGGCACATAATATCAGGACACTAGACCATCACTATATTATTCTCAAAGCGATGACTGGAGGGTAATTACCTCGTAGCATTAGCCACCAGAGAACATAATTTAATTTAACATAGGGGCTCATGGCCAGCTGTATCTAAATAGCTGGGGAGATCCCCAAAACACCCAGGTATGAGGTGGTCGAGGTGTGTCCAAAAAAAGCCTAGTACCTGGTGTATGCCACTCATAAACCTATTAAGGCTATAAAGCATATAAACAAATGGGTAAAAGGGCCCAAAGATTAATTGTACATAAGGCGTTTTATATTGGGTCTCCTACTATATCCCTTTGGGGCAAAACAAGGCCCCTCAATGCTAGGTGGTCCAGGGCCAGCTCGGACGTGATCAGATATAGGTGTCACTACTAGCGGGACCACATATTTAATTGGGGTCTATTGGGATATATTACAAAAGTAACCACAGTCCAGTTCATCACTAGGGTACCATAGGGCCAATTATGTGCTTAATTTTAGTTGTACAAGAAAAAAGGAAAAAAAGGAAAAGGCGAAAAAAACAATCCAGCAGAGACAAACACTGAAACCTCAAATTTGACAGTATGTTCATCCCGATTTCAACTTGCAGCTTGATATTTGTGTCGATCAGGTTTGTGTGTTTGCACCATACAACAAATGGAAGCTGCATGCACCCAGCATATATGTTATTGATACATGGGCATCTTATTCACAGAGGTTGTTTTTCACAGAGGTTATTCACAGAGGTTGTTATTCTCACAGAGGTCTTATTCACAGAGGTTGTTTAATCTCCCCTATAAGACACAAAATAAAATAAACAGAATGATCAGTCTATATAGCAGAATGCTCTTGCATTGTTCTAGTGTGATCCCATGTATAGAGGCCTAAAGCATGCCAAAGGCAGCCACATGGCGGTGCAATAAAGCGATAGTAGAACCCAAGAGGATATATCTGATTAATCACAGTCACGGCCCAAGAATGAGGTAAATTCAAAATCCTCATTCATGCCATACGGGGCACGTGTCCTTAGAGTATATATCCATTGGGTTTCTTTTTGTTCAAGCCTCCTTTTTGTGTTTCCACCCCTGATCCCTAGATGTACCTGGTCTATGAAAAAAACTTTCATGCCGGCTGGACTCCCTTTGTGAATGTGTAAAAATGTGTAAAAAATGGGCCGCCACTGGTTTCCCACTATCTGCATCCCGTGCAGCCAGTCTGATGGTCGAAAGGTGCTTTTGAATCCTGATCTTAACTGCATTTATGGTCTCGCCCACATAATATTTAGGACTTTATCTAGACTTAAAAACGATCTGGCAAATTGGGATCTCCCCACCTTCTTGTGGATGGGTAGAATCAGTATTCTTAAAATGACGGTCCTACCAAGGATACTATATTTGCTTCAGACCCTCCGGATTCAAATCCCCAGAGCATTCTTTAAATTCCTGAACTCGATTTTTATTAATTTTATTTGGCAGGGGCGTAAATCTAGGTTGTGGTTACAGCTTCTCTTTAGGCCAAAACAGTTGGGGGGGCTTGCCTGTCCAGATCTACTGTGGTATTGGCACTCAGTTCATCTTCAAAGAATATTAGATTGGCACCACCAGGGTTCAAGGAAGAAATGGGTGGAACTAGAGGCAACCTGGCTCCATACCCCACTCAAGGACGTGGCGTGGGCCGTCAGGAGTGGGAAGCCCCTCTGCAGAGATCATCCGCTTATATCCGCTACCCTCAGAGTCTTTGATAAACTAAGGGACAGGCAAGACATGTCCCTGTGGCTGACCCCCTTGGTCCCGCTGGTGAATAACTCATCCCTCCCCGTAAGCATCCTCCCTCACCTTTGCGGGAGCTTTGTGGAAAAGGGGATCCCGAGAGGGATGGATCTCGTCCTACCCACCGGATGGGCGCGAGCAGCTGGGCTCACCTTGACCTGGTGACATTTTCATCAGAAAATGAAGCATAAAGCTATAGACGCGCCGGTGAAACCCGGAGGAAGCGTACTGACAGGCTACCTCCCCCCTGGCGTGATCCCCCCCTCTTTCCTTGTTCTCCTCCCCCACTCCTCCCCTCCCCTACTTTCTTTTTCTCTTCTTTTGTAATCTTCTCTTTATACATAAGGCCTTCTCAGACTGAGCCATTTGTGGCCTAAGACGGAGCCCTATGCGGCCTAAGACGGGCTCTAGAGGCATATATGGATACGGACTGATATCTTTATTATAGTATATGTTTGATGCACTATTGACCCAGCTGTAAGCTACCTGTTTTCTTGTATTCGCGAGATGGCTCTGTAAGACTGCAGATGCTGTACTTTCTTATCTTATGCCTCTTTATTGAAAATAAAAATAAAGAATAAAAAAAAAAATATGTACATTAGATATTGTGGTAAGGTATATGGAAAAGTAATAAATGGTGTTTTTTTCCCCTGCTATGCTGTATCAGGCACGGTCCATTCCGGGTTTTCAGGACCCAGTTCACATTCCCCAGTCCTCTACAGGTTTGTTCTCTGATCTCAGGCCTCACACAGGTGATGAGGCTGAATGCAGGAGAAGCTGAAAATACAATTCTGTGAAATACCTGTAGAATTGATATTATAAGTATACAGTACGTCCTGCTCCAGATAGATTACTTGCACTTGGGTTATCCTCCGCCAGATGGCGCTGCACTGCAGAGACATGTAAAACAGGCTCCTCCCGGCCCCTCAAATACCCGGAGACCTCCCACAAATCCCCAGCATTGAAAAGCAGTGAACAAGAAGCCGGGAGAATTTAACCACCCAAAAAAACTGGTAACTTATAACAATGATAACAATCACCATACAGGGGATCCAGAATAATGCAAAAACCAGGGTGGGGTGGAGCAGGACGTACTGTATACTTATAATATCAACTCTACAGGTGAGTATTTCACAGAATTGTATTATTCTTAGTATACAGTACGTCCTGCTCCAGATAGATTACTTACACTTGGGACATCCAATAGCAGTGTCCATAAAGTAGGGTGGGATCCCCAATAAAAAGGTAACAGCAGACAGTTTAAACCACTGCCGCCTGCAAAACCTTGCGGCCAAAAACAGCAACAGCTGAGGCCTTAACATCAACCTTGTAAAACTTTGAAAAGGTATGAACAAAAGACCAAGTAGCGGCCTTGCACACTGGTGCAATAGAAGCCTGGTGCTGGAAGGCCCAAGGGGCACCAATAGCACGAGAAGAAAGAGCAATAAAGCGAAGGGAGGATTCTTCCCCTTAGCAGAGTAGGCCTGAATCACAGCCTGGCGAATCCACTTGCTGATAGTAGACTTGGCAGGAGCCAAAAACCCTTCCTAGGACCAGAAGGGACCACAAGAAGAGCATCAGTGTTCTTGAAAGGTGCAGTAGCCACCAGATAGTACTTCAGACACCTAACCACATCCAAAGAGTACAAAACTCTCTCCTTAGCATTGCTAGGGTTAGGGCACAAAGAAGGAAGAACAATATCCTGATTCAAATGAAAGGCAGACACTACCTTTAGGCAGAAACAACACCTTGTCCTGGTGCCTCTCAAAGTAGGGGGGCTGAATGGACAGCACCGCCAACTCAGACACACGCCTGACAGAAGTGATAGCGACCAGAAACACAACCTTGAGCATAAGAATGGCCAAGGCAGCATCCTGCACAGGTTCAAAGGGAGCACCCTGCAAAGCAAGCAAGACCAATTCCAAATCCCAAAAACAGGGACCATAGGTTGTCGTGGGGAACGCACATGAGCAACCCCCTAAAAGCAGTCTTAATCAAGGAATGCTGAACAAAAGACTTCTGAAAGAAGACAGACAGGGTAGAAACCTGACCCTTCAA
This sequence comes from Gastrophryne carolinensis, assembly GCA_027917425.1. Taxonomy (NCBI): domain Eukaryota; kingdom Metazoa; phylum Chordata; class Amphibia; order Anura; family Microhylidae; genus Gastrophryne; species Gastrophryne carolinensis. Next base: position 225,307,004 of record CM051234.1, read on the forward strand.
AGTACTGAGTTAGAGACCGACTCCAACCCATGCAGTAAAACTCCAGATCCCTGGGAACTGAGAACACCCAACAGGGAAGAGACCAAGACTCAACCAGTCAATCTAGGTACGCCATACCATATAACAGATGGAAGAAGAAGTCATCTTCCTAGCCTTCACCATGGACTCAACCAACGAGGTAGACAAACCTTTCTCCATCAAGATGGAGGTTTCAGCAGTCAGGCCGTCAAGGCCAGAGTTTGTAAATGGGATGGTGGAAGTGGTCCTAAGTGAGCAGATCTGGCACTCCAGGCAGAAAGCACTGATCTACTGCCATTTGCACCACGTCTGCGAACCACACTCTTCTTGGCCACCTGAGGCCACCAGAACCACTGGCACCCCTTCCAGAGCAGTCTTGCGCAGAACCCTGCCTAGCAGGGGGAACGTAGAAAGACATACAGAAACTGAATATCCTGCCATGACATTACTAAGGCATCCATGGGCACGACCAGAGGATCCTGGGACAGGGAGACAAAGGCCGGGAGCTTGTGATTGTGACGGAAGGCAAACAGATCCACATCAGGTTGGCCTCAACGGTGATACAGAGATTGGAACACCCTGTTGCAGAGGGACCCCCCGGAATGTATACCGCTGAAATGCAAGGAACATTGGCCTCCACCCAGATTAGAATCAGAGACACTTCCTGGAGGACCCTCTTGCTCCAGATCCCTCCCTGATGAATGATGTAGGCAACTGCCATCAGAGTGACCATGCGCCCCTGAGCAGGCAGGCCCTGAAATGAGTAGTCAAACGAATCAGAACTAACCTGATCGCTCACAGCTTCAAGACATGATAGGTGAATAGGGCCCCACCTCCCCTGGAACCTCAGGGACCTCCAGAAGAACCCCCCCCCCCCAACCTGATAGACTGGCATCCGTGGTGACCGTCTCCCAGGAACGAGCAAGAAGGTTCCGCCCCCCAATAGGTTCCTTGAGTCCATCCACTACAAGAGGGACCTCCTCACCAGGTAGGGAGGCACCCAGACCCTGCCCAGGCACGCTGGGTCCTTGTCCCATACAGACAATAGGAGAAGTTGCAGAAGCCCCAAGAGGGACTGAGCACAAGGGGCCGCTTCGAAGCACGCCACCATCAGGCCCACCAGCTGCATCCCATGCCTGGTGAAGGGACGGGGACAGCTAGGAGGAACTGAACTTGTGCAAGCAGATTGTCCACCTTCTGCTGAGGAAGGAATATCCTTGCCTTAACTGTGGCCAGATTCATTCCTAGGAATGAAATTACCAAGGAAGGGGACAGTGAGGACTTGGGGTGGCTGATCACCCATCCAGATGACTCCAGGATGGACACCACTAGCTGAGTATCCAACTTTGCCAGATGTAGAGGCTGGGAAGTGATGAGGACGTCCAGGTAGTGCAGCACGCCGACGCCCCTTGGCCTCATCAGAGACATCACCCCCGCCAGCACCTTGGTGAGCACTCTGGGAGCTGAAGAGAGGCCAGATGGCAAGGCCACAAATTGGCAGTGTTGATCTTCCAACGTGGATCTAAGGAATCTTGGTGTCCTGAAAACACAAGGATGTGAATGTAAGCATCCTTGATATCCACAAACGGCATGAAGCCCCCGGGTCGCAAGGAGCAGATGGCCGAGCGCAGAGTTTCCATGAGGAAAGCGCCTGTACTTGACAATTTGCTGAAGATCTGTACATCCAGAATGGGCCAGACTGACCCATCTTTTTTGGAAACTGTGAAAAGTTTGGTGTAGGGTCCCTTGCCTCTGTCTGTTAAGGGAAATCTGCAAATGACCCCCAGACCCAGCAGACCTTGCATGGCCTGCGCCAGCACCTGAGCAGAAGCAGGGACCAGGAGTACCCGGGACCAGATAATCTTAGGGGAGGGCGCACAGCAAACACCATCTTGTAGCCAGAGGACACTGCCTCCTAAATCCACCGGTCTGAGGCATGATGCCTCCAGATTTAAGCAAGGTGCTGCAGACGTCCCCTCACCCAGGCAGGTGAGGGTGCTCCATCATGCTTGAGGGGACTTGGGAGAGGGTTTGGGCATAGCCCCCCCAGAGGAGCCAGGGTGTTGTCTTCTGCTCCTGGGACAGGGAGCTGCGCGAGCCCCCGCGAAGGACACCCCTGGTTCCTGTTTAACACCATGGTGGGGGGTGGAAGGGGGGCCCTGGCCCCGAAGGGCCCGAGACAGCCGTCTGCGCTGTGGTAACTTACCTCTCTTACCAAACAGGTCTAGGCGGGCCCCAAACAGACATAGCCCCTTAAAGGGGAGCCCAGCAAGGGCCTTCTTCGCAGCATTGTTAGCACCCCACTGTCGCAGTCAGACCAAGCGACGTATAGCCACCATGAGGGCAGAAGTTCTTGCACACATTCTGATGGTGTCATCCAATGCTATTAGAACACATCACAACGGGAGAATGCATTAAACACCTCACAAGGGAGATCATCAGAGGCACTATCAAGCATATTTCTGATGAGGGTTCTAGTGGCCACAGCAGTAATGGCAGAGGCACAGACCGGGCGCAGCGCCGTCCCCGAACATGCAAAGGCGTGGGAGGCCAGCAGGTCAATGTGCCGGTCTTCAGCATCCCGCAGGGTAGTAGAATCAGGGAGATGTATGACAAGGGTGTTAGATAGCCCTATTATCGGGACATCCACCTCGGGGGGGAATGACCAACATTTAACCACCTCAGGTGGAAAGGGATACTTCCTATCCCAATCCCTTGGGACCCCGGGAGGTTTACTGGGGCACTCCCATTCCTTGAGCACCAGGGAATGGAAGTGTGCCTGCTCTAGGAATTCCAAACGTGATGTTGCTGTATGGAAGCGCTCCCCTCTTTGACTGGGAGCCTCACCAGGGAGAGAAATAGACAGAACCTCAAAGATCTGGGTCAATAATCTGTCAGTGTCATCCGGGGCCCAGGGGTCAGAGCCAGAGTCAAAAAAGAGCTCTCCTTCATCAGAAGGGGTATAGTCACACAGATTCATAAACTCCTTAGATCCCATAAGGAAAACAGTATCATAAGGCATCAGGTGCCGCTTCTTACCAGGGCCCTTACGCGCTAAGGACCTCGCAATAATCTGCTCAGCAGTAGGTAGTCCAGAAGACACATCAGGCTGAGAATCCCCACTTGTATGCAACTCAGCAGGAGTGAGATTTAAGCTTGGGGGAGAAGGTGAAGTGAAACGAGGTGCAGCCACTGGCAGGCCAGATTGCAAAGCCAGCGCTTGCTCAGCACAAGGTACGCAGACCCATACCTTGTCAGCATCAGCATGAGGTTGTCCACACACCATACACCGCCGGTCCTGTCCCGAAGGGACCCCGGTCACATTATCCTTAGATGCCTCCATATGGTGATTATTAGGCACAATATGCCAGTAGGGATTGACGCTATAAAGCAACCCTGGATGCCCCAATGACCCGCTAGGGATGTGGGAGTAATTTTACAAGGCCCGCTATCAATTACACCGGGCCGGGAGAAGCCAATGGATTCACCCTCTGAAAGACACAATGAGAAGAAGGGTGTCAGAACCGAAACACGCTGCAGTGAATTATAAAGCCGCCCGCAAGGGCACTTACGGACCACGGTAAGTAAGAACATCACACGTGCGCGCGACCAGACAATATGGCGCCGAGTACCTCAAAGGGCGGGCCAGAGCGAGCCGTGACGCGGGGCGCGCCAGGCCAGGCCCCGCCCCGCTGAAGAGCGCGAAGTCCAACCGACAAGCAGCCAATGAGGACGCAGAAGCGTCTGAGGTAACACTGCCGCCTGGCGCGGAACATCCAATATGGAAAAGGCGCGCACGGCGGCGGCATTTACAGTGTAAAAAGACAAGTCAGCGTGGCGGTTGACACCACATATACCAGTCCAAGCAGACATTACAAAAGGGCCATATGCATGTAATCACAATACACTGACATCCACACCCCCCCTTCTTTTCCTCCCGAGGGCTACGGGGAGAATGAGGGAGGATGGCGGCCCTTTGTACAGGGCCCACCGCTACCGGGGCATGGGACAATAATGGGACAATAATGCAGGGGCATCCCATAAAGGCTCACCATCAGCCTATACCACCTACCCTTTGGTGGGGGATTGCGGTGGAGCAGTGCTTCTTAAGCACACATGGTGCTGCCTACCTTCACCCGACCAGCGCAGCCCAGGCTGGGAGGCACATCACATCAAGGATGGGTGGGAATAGTCCAACAGGGCCACAGGCTTTAATAGCCCCGCTCACCTGCGACAGAGTGATAATTTCATGTCTTCGCAGTTAGCACTGCAGAGAAATCTGGGGATTTGTGGGAGGTCCCCGGGTATTTGAGGGGCCGGGAGGAGCCTGTTTTACATGTCTCTGCAGTGCAGCCCCATCTGGCGGAGGATAACCCAAGTGTAAGTAATCTATCTGGAGCAGGACGTACTGTATACTAAGAATATAAAAGGAGCCGCTGAGCTGTCAGTTTGCTGTTGACCAGCCTGGAGGAAGGAGCCCAGGCTGCACTGCTCAAAGTGGATGACAGATCTGGAGATAGCCGAAGGACTTTGTTGGTATCTCTGACCTTGGACTTGTGGATGAGCAGCATGGGCTTGTATGCCCTGTAAATACCCCGGACTTGCAGTTTGCTGGAGTATCAAACCCTGGACTTTCATTGAGTTGGTGAAGTAACCGCTTAATTGAGTGCATTGTATGCTGTAACCTCTGAAGTAAGAGATATTTTCGCTGTTGAACATTTTAGTTTCAATAAAACTTGCCTTTAATTTTTGAAGAACTGTTGTCAGTGTCACTGCCGTTCGCCCCAATCACTTACGATATATAAATATATATATATATATATATATATATATATATATATATATATATATATCTCAAACTGGAAAGTGGCGCTCAATTTTGAAAAACAGCATATGTATGCTTGACATCACAAGGGTACAGAGGCCTAATGTGGTCAATCTATTCTAGTCAAAAATAACAGCTTTAGTCACATCAAACGGTTGTTTTTCCGAGTAATAATACACAATGATTCTTTTATCTACTCAGATGAAACATGATTAGAGGCAATATACAAGGAAAATGAAAACAACTTTTCTTTGATAACTTCATATGTCTGTAGGCCAGAGATTACAGGTTTGTCTGTCATCATCATGAAAAGATACGAGAACAAGACTTTCCTTTGTGAAAGCATTTATATAAGAATAATATCTAATCATGAACCAGTACATAAACTGTAACAATATGTTCTAAGCTTCACTAGACACAGAGCCAGGGATCCCTTCAATACAAACACCTGTCTGCTGCTTATTTTCATTTGTGCTGCATTCGTTTATTTCCCACTCTCCCTTCCTTCCTTCCTTCTGAAACACAAAGGAAATGTTTTGTGTGGACTGGTCACTCATTATTCACTACTATCTCTAAAGGAACAAAGAACAGTCTTCATTCTAGAGAGAATAGTGTTTGCTTTTAAACAGTGTTTATTTTTACAATATCATCCTTTTACTATTCCTCTTTCACACTAATAAATGATTTACTAGTTTGGTTTTAAAGCACATTTGTATGTAATAGCGGATAAAAACATACTCTGCCCGGCTCATGGACCTTCTTTGGCACTCCTAACTCAGGCGTCAGCATATCAGCTTTACTGTGCATTGCAGAAACAAGCAACCAGCTGAAACAACAATGTGTTGTGTGGTAGATGCATATACGGGGCTGTTCCTAGTTCCGAGTGAGCAGTGCCATTACCCTTGTCAGAAAGGCAGGGGCACAGAGCTGACTGCTAGACCTGTTCTTCTGGCTCTGAGCATGGCACCCCCTGCACTGTACTGATGTGTCCTCCTGGGAACTTTTAATTCCCCCTGCCATGTTCTGGGGCAGTGTGTGGAGAGCAGGGAGGTACAGCATGCAAACTCCTCATGTGATGCCTATATCACTTTGATAACTGTTATACAGGATCCGTCCCGCACCACACCAGACTTATTGCATACCGGAGGACTTTTCAGCCGAATAATACAGTCCATCGAGCGAGCTCTACCGACAGTATCCTGAACAAGGAATAGATTATAAGCACATGCGGGATTTAACCCCTGCTGCCACGGCCTCCATTAAACCACCAAGATCCAAGGGTCGGAAATTCGGGAGACTCTTAAAGGGACGGAAACCTGCCAGCATTTTATCTATATATTCTTTAGGGAAAACCACCATATCCTCTCTGAAGTTATCAATTATTGTATTTACCAAAGAAGAACAGCCATTAAGGGCATTGAGAAAGCCCGAGAGGGTGAAACATGTCTGCCCTGTTTCAAAGATATATTAAAGAAAGAGGAGATGAATGAAATGATATGATGGAATGCATCATGTTGCTATGAATTTCTGATATGCAATATTTTATGCTGCTATGAACCATGTATGTGTAACAAAGAATGAATTTATGAACAACAAAGATAATGAAATGACACTCCAGTGAGGAGGTTTTTTATTAATCACCCAGGCCTAATCCTGGGAACAAGTATGAATTAAGGAGCCCATTTATGAACCCACCACATAATATATTATATAGTATGGTGTTCATCAACAAACTTTTTCCCTTATGTATATAATGGGATGAGAAGGAAATGGTCACAGATATCTTTAAAGGGGGTTAACAATTACAATAATCCCCATAAGTAGTTTTGTTATAGAGGAATCTGCTGGCACTCTACCTAATAATTGGATTTGTGGTGTGGCACTGGCTATGGTGGGTGGGGGAAGAATTTTTGGTTCTCAAGTGCTATTTAGCCTAGAAACTGCCCTGTGTATATACATATGTATGCTTCAGAATCTATAGGAGGAAGGAAGAGGCTTTCCTGTGGTGACCATTAGTGGGCTGAGCAAGCAATGAACCACTTGAATTAATGGTAGCGGTGCTACACATTTAAGGTCTTCCTTTGATATTTCCCTTACTGATTGTCATTTAATTGCATGGCTGGTTTGTGTGGGTAGGGATTTTGGCCTATTCATTTGACTGAGGTCTTGCATACTGGTTACCTGTGGATATGGTCTTGATCCTCTTGTCTGCTCTGTAAGATGTTTGATAATGCAGCAATGTATGTGTTTATGATAAACACTTTGCATTTTTCTGAACATTAATAAACAATAATGAAAAATAAAAATGTGTCTAAGGCTTAGAAAAGTTTGAAAAGTTCAGAAATACATTTCAAGAGTATAGTACAGAAATGTTAAATCTGCCTCAAATACCTACATCAAACTATGTCATATTCAGAAGGGCTTTCTAATAGATGGCCTCTATGCTTAAATGGATTGGCCGTGAAGAAAGCAGGGTGTCAGCAGCTCACCTCCTCCTGTTGCTGTCCCTAGGGTCCGTTTTGCATAAAGTGCCAAGAGGAAAGGAGATATACTGCTCCTTTCCCTGTCTCTGGCACCTTTCCTCACAATCCTATCCACCAATGGAAGACTAGGGCTTCCGATGAGATTACTATTCATACAGCTTACCCACCCCCTGTCAATCAATGCCCTTCTCCTTAGTCTACATTTATATGTTGGTTTTGTTAGTTTTAAAATAAAGTGTTCAGTTTCCTCCTCGAAGGCTACCAGCTGGTACACCAGGCATAGGGGCTGGTGTCCCCAGTGCTCAGAAGCCCAAACAGCCGGCCTCCAGTCATTCAAGAACACCGGCCTCTATGCCCTTCAGTGTAAGTCCAGTGTTCCTCAAGGGGTTAACACCGGGGCCTAGTTTAAGTTCTTTTGGGATGAACTGGCAAACACAAAAACAGCTTTTAGTACAGTACTATCAAACTGTTGAACAGCTAAACCATTCTCTCCAAAGGTTTCATCTTTTCATAAGCGTATATAAATATTACACTAAATAACCATTCTTATATAAAAAATCATATGCTAGTTTGTAGTCCAATATATGCTCTACAGCTGTGTTCCCCAAGCCTCTCCTCAAAGCCAACCAGCAGGTCATATTTTGTGGCTCTCCACATATGCTACTGTCCTTATAGCTCTGTTTGAGCACTTAAAACATGAGCGTCTATTTGAAAATCTGCAAAACACCTGTTGGTGGCCTTTGAAGAGAGGGTTAGTGAACACTGCTAAAAGGTGCTAAAATTGGTAAACTTTTCAAATTGTATGTTGAAAATCATATATTTTGACCTATATAGATAAAGTCACATACTTGATTATATAATGATTTTAGTCATGCTTTTATTGTTGCAATAATATCAAGCAGTTCTAGAAAATAGAGAGAAAGTTATTGCACAGAGAAAATATTACATATCAAAGTACTGCTTCTCACTTTAAGTGTAATGGAATAGGTTGCTAAGCAACAAGCAAGGACGCACGGAATACAGTTTTTAAACTTGACCTTGTTCCTGTGTCTGTAGGGTGTGTGTTAATCACCAGATCTGAAATGTTTTCTTAATACAACTTGCTTTATTGTATAAAGGCTTTATTCTTACAAGTCAAAGATTTAACAAAAGGTAACAACAGTATTTAAAAATGCTGCAATAGTCTGTTGAAAACTAATGGCACTAATGTCCTTAGATTTTCCTGCCCGTTAAAGTTCACAAGTCATAAAGATCTCATTAACCAGTTCTAAATACATCGGAAGATCATTTTGTTACACTAACTGTAAGCATCACAATCAGTAATTGGAGATGGGTATGCCTAATAAGTTATAACCAGCAGTCATGCAATAATTTTCTCTCAGCCATTTACACAAGTTCAGTGCAGTATAATACACTATTGCGTATTGAGCTGTGCCTCCGTTGCAGAACAGTGCTACACATAAAAAAAACTCCTAATGCATGATTCTGCTTATATTTTCCCCTCCACTCAGTACTGTAGATTGCAAAAATGTCCCAGATTTTTCTGAAAAAAGGTAGACCAGCCTATTGATTGCAATGTGAGCCTAACCAATGCTGTATGCACAGCAGCCTATAACTATTGTAACTGAGCCTTCCTGGTGGAAGATTTTATTTAAAGAGGAAGTCCAAGCATCTTGTAAACCTCTAGCATCTGCTTATAATACTGTACATGCATGAGTTATAATGATGAAGTAACACTGAAAAAACATAGCCAGGTGGTTCAATGACAATTTATGATGTCTAATTATCACAGTTCAGATCAGGTAAACATAATGTTTCACAGTATGTCTGTCACTGGATATTCCCAAAACCCTTTAACATTAAAGGGCTATAGGACTAAGGCTCAAGGTCAGATTCTTGTCAATGTGTCAATTCAATCCATCTACAGTAATTATCCATATAATGACAAAGGCATGTATGGTAGGAGGTAGCGAAATCCCACTTCAACTATAGTAAAACCTTTGTGTGTAATTCACTTTTACCTCTTCCTTTAGTTATAATAAAGCATCAGCGCATAATGCTACAAGTTCCCTTTACAGTACAATTATCATTCTATCCATGCAAAATGTGTTACATTATATTTTAAATAGGAATCCTCATAGACTACAATAGAGGTTCAGGAATAGTTGTAGTGATAGAATATAGACACTAAATGGCAGCAGGTAGCAGTAGATATTGGAGGGAAATCCTTAACAAACAGGAGCCAACCAGAACCAGACAGATAGATAGCATTTTTATAGCTTGCACAATGATTTTATCTGACTGTATAAGATTCATGATATTGGCCCTGGTTGTAATTGTATCACTCACCATAGCCAAGCCAAATAAAAAAGACATGAATTGTCAAATCCTAGCCAACTAATAAGTACAAACATCCTGAATGATTTCATTGTCTAATTATGGCTATTACAAATTGAATTATTTAATGAATTTAATAAACAGCAGAAAACAAGTTCCAACAACACCTGTGATTGTACCTCAAGGACTACATTTAAGTACGAGGTTTAAAACACAAACACACTAGCTGATTTGTTTTATGTAGAAATTATGCCTTAAACATTTTTTGGCTTTCTCACTCGCCAGTTCATGCTGGTAAACATATATTTTCCCGCTTTAGTTCTTAAGGTGGAATATTTTGCAGCCCTCAACCCCCCTTCCCTTGGACCCCCTTACCAGTTCACAAGTAGACTAAAGAACACCACATAAGTTGCTTTGATAAACTAACATTAAACAATACTCGCCGCTGCAGTCTTTGTCCAATGATGGTGCCATCTTCCTGCTGTCCAGCAGTTCTGGGGTCCTCCATCGCCTCTTCTTCTTTGGCTGACAGAAGGAGGCAAAGAGAAGTGCTCTACTCGTGTTTTGATTTCAGGAGGACAAGGTTTCCTCCTCCTGACAGCCTGGCATTTATAGCCCAGGGTGTGGCTTCCCTGGGGTTGCTCCCAGCATCATTGTACAGCCTGGAAATGGGAGCAAACTTCCATGGCATGAGGTATAAATGCCCCTGCTTGCAGTGGGGAGAACTCAGTGCTTGGCCGGTTGACAGGCCTTTGCCTTTCTGGAATCCAAATGTCAACAGAGCAGTAATTTTGACTGCTTCTGGCAACAGAATAGGAACCACTGAAGGACCCCAGAGCTGTCAGGCAACTGGAGGACAGCACCCAGCTCTCGATAAAGAGTGTGGAGGTGAGTATAGTTTTATGTTAGATTATTAAAGGACTTATGACCTGTGCTGTAGGGCATAAGGGCTGATAATTACTAGAACCACAGGACAGCAGTTCAGCCCTTAAGCTTTGGGATTACCACCCCCTAAGCTTGGTCTTCCAGGTCGGTTAGCTCTTCCTTACAGCTTCTCTCCCATTCACTCCTCTCTCCCAAGCCCTATCTATCCATCCTTGTCAGCAGTAGGTTCCGTTGGGGCCAAAAAAAAAATTTTTTGCCCGATGTACAATAGGATTGGAGTGGGGGGTGCAAGTAACCTTTTTTTAGTTTTGCCCTTCCCCGGTGTGCTAATTTCCAACTATCCAACAGCCCCCCGCCCAGACCTTCACCTTTCACAGGATGCCTTTAAATGGACCTTTACAAGAAATGGTTGAGTACCCATGGCCCAGTGTGATACAATTGAGACTCTTCCATTTTTATATCTTCTGATTGTGGTAAACTTACACTACGCTCCTTGGCATCATACTTCCTCCAAGTGACACCTAACCTTCCTACACTTTAAATAAATAAGGGCTGAATTCTTGGTAATAATGCTTTTCCATGTATGTTCAGTGAAGTTACATTGTCCAGAGACAGCTCAACCAGTGGCATGGTGTGCTTCATACTGTATTCATGCCAAATGTGAATAGGTCCAAATGCCATCTTTTACCAGTTCAAAGCGGCACAGAGAAACGACCTTATTGCTCACCCCCAGAGGGCTGCAAATGTCCCCTATTGATAACCTGGTGCTTACAAGGTCAGTTAGGAGTAAAACTTCAATTTCACCTAAGCAAACACTAGTTAATTTGTTTTACCACATCAAGGCCATTGCAGCAGGCCAGAAGCATGCTACCAGCTAGGTATTATAAAGCACCCTGGCATTGTTAGGCACTGAAGAAGTAATAAGGTAATGTGTGTTTAGTACACAATTAACACAAATCCTTTTTAGATACTTTTATATCTTCTGTAATTATATCAAATATGCTGGACTTTGTTTCTTAATACGTTGCAATGGTACGAAAATGTGATCTTTTTCTTTTCTTATGGCTGTACTGCAGTCCCACCTGGTCGAAGTGCTCTGCTATCATCTTGTGGTAGGTTTTAGTTTTGCTGTTAAATACATTAGGGTCGATTCAAAGAAACATGTAACAGCTTGGATTTGGGTGCCGATCATCCTATTTTTCACGTCCGCTCGTGCGTTCGTAGGAACTTGCGAGTGATTCTATAAGCAAATACGTTTCTATCCTAAAATATACGTCCGTTCGTATGTTATCTCCCGAACTTGCCTCAGTCAGTTGTCAATCGTAAAAAACAGGTTGATGTGATCACTTGTTGCGGCGGCAGCCTGTTTTTTCGTCCGCTTCCATCGTCCACCTCTTCCAATTACTTGCGTTTGCCTCTGGTTTTCAATGGTTTTTGGCCTCTTATATTCGTTCGTTCGTATGTATCTAGGGTCTTGCGCATGCGCGATCCAAGCTACACTCCACAAACCAATGTGGGCCCTATCTGACACTACCAATCTCACCACTACTGCCTCGCGCCAGGCTAACACTTACCTTTAGGAACCATAAAACTTACCCAAACCCCTTAGCGCTTGCATCCTTCTTCATTTCTCGGACCCTAAAACTTACCCAAACCCCTTAGCGCTTGCATCCTTCTTCATTTGGACGACCCTAAAACTTACCCAAACCCCTTAGCGCTTGCATCCTTCTTCATTTCTCGGACCCTAAAACTTACCCAAACCCCTTAGCGCTTGCATCCTTCTTCATTTGGACGACCCTAAAACTTACCCAAACCCCTTAGCGCTTGCATCCTTCTTCATTTCTCAGACCCTAAAACTTACCCAAACCCCTTAGCGCTTGCATCCTTCTTCATTTCTCGGACCCTAAAACTTACCCAAACCCCTTAGCGCTTGCATCCTTCTTCATTTCTCGGACCCTAAAACTTACCCAAACCCCTTAGCGCTTGCATCCTTCTTCATTTGGACGACCCTAAAACTTACCCAAACCCCTTAGTGCTTGCATCCTTCTTCATGTTGACGACCCTAAAACTTACCCAAACCACATAATGTACATATGTCTATATGTTTCGAAGCATGTATTTTCGTGTTTGTGTAAATGTCTTTTTGGGCGCATATTAGAAATGACACATTTATGAAGGATTAAAATCTTATTTATTATAAAATTATTTTTTGTGCTGTTTTTTTTTTTTTTAAAACATAGTAAAATGTTAAATTTTTTTTTTTGGGTTTTTAAAAATAGAACATTAGGTTCAATAAAACCAAGTTTAAAACTATTTTACAAAATTAGCCAGGACCAAGGGCACTAATCCTCCTCCTCTTCTTCTTCTGTTGGCCCCAACGTCGCCTGTATGGCCAGCAGCTCGGCCACCAACTCCTTTATTCTTTTTTTTTTACCCTCCAATGTTTTGGGGATCATCCCTGTAACCAATAGAGAAATAAACATAAATCAGAGTACCAGACCGGTTTGTATGCTGGAAATAGATTTTGGGTTAATCAAATACATGTAAATGCATGACATATGTCATTCTTCTAAGGTATAAAGTAAATGCATTTCCCACAGGTAAGTATTGAAACTCCTTAAACCGGACCTTCAACATTATTTAATGAAAATCAATAACTATTCCCAAATGATTCTGCACCAGATAAAAGTACATTTTGGTGCATTTTTTATTACTGCGCCGCCATCTGGACTCAGAAGCATAACACTTAATGAGGAGAGGAGAGTGGGATAAAGTACAGGGGAGTAGGTTACAGTTGTGCTTTGGTAATACAGAGCATAGCTGGGTTCAGGGAAAGGTCAGCAGTCCCACAATGCATGGCAGCACCTTACTTTTTAAAATCTGTATGCCATGCTGCCTGTAAATATTGTGCATTCCATATGCCGCCATATTGGATGTTTAAAGGCTCCTAACATGCAGTAGATGCCGGTAGCCTGTTTTGGAATGTTAGCAATCTGTATGTACAGTGTGTGGGATAATTATTAGCTAGGCTCTTAATACGAGTTAGGGTCCGCTTTAAGCTAACGAAGTGCCCACATGAAAGTGTTAACTATACATTGGCTACGCCTTTAGTTATGTGTGTGTTATTAGCTAAAAACACATAAATATGAATAATGGCATGGCTACTTACTTTGTTGGTGGCCGACAGATGGCAGGTTGGGGCCAACAGGATGCCCTTGGTCCTGGCTATGCTGTGAAGAAGTCCCTGGAGAAACATGTGACATTTGGTTAGTAGTTGTATAGAGTCACTATTCCCAACATATCTGGCTCCCAGTCTGGCTGACATCACTCACCTTCGCCAGGATCAACTTCCAGCATCTCTGCTGCCTCCTCCTCCACTATCTCACCCGCTCCCGAAGCTTCTACAAATACATAATAAAGGAGCACTTAGTTTTTGGCCTGGCATGTATATCTTTGTGCATATACATGAAGAGTGACATACCAGAGCCTTCCCCATGCCTGGCCGGGCATGACTCCACGCCCACGCGGTTGGGCCCCTCCTCTGTGGTAAGGTCCAGGGGCTGGTCTGAGGAGGCCACAGAGGAGGGGTAGGTCCGTCGCCCGGGAGATCCACCACCTTCACTCACAGATGCAGAATCATGCAGCACTGGTCGGCCTGTGCGCCTCCGGGTGCGGCGAATTCTGAAATCCATTTCCAACACTAACAAAGAAAAGTCATTATAAATAAAGGCATAACTTATACATTTGGAACATATACCATGCAATTGCTTTGTACTTACTTGGGAAATGGATTCCAAAAAACCTCCGCACCCGGGGCATGTGCAGACGTTTCAGGTCCGACCAATGCTGCATTATCTGGGTGTGAGTGAAGGTGGTGCTGGTCACACGGTGTATTTCCGCGATGATCTCCCGGGCGATGTCCCTTTTTTCGCACACATTGGGCGCGAAGTCATACCGGCGCTGAAGCATGATCTGAAAAAAATAATGGACACAGAGCTTTTACTTTTACACACAGAGCCATATGTGTTGCATCACAAGTAGCGAATGTCATGTCATTAACACACACATTTAGAGTGCCAGCCATTTTTGGGGAGTGCCTTAAAGCGGACGTTCACTCTGATTCAGAGTCTGGTCTTATGTTATATGTTTCACACACCCTGTACATACAGATAGCCAACATTACAAATCAGGCCACCTGCCTGGCATGTTATGATGGTTTGAACCTCCAAGATGTCGGCTTATGTAAAATGCCTTCTTTGCAGGCAGCCTGCAAACAGGAAGTTCATGCAAACTGTAAGTGTGTGTGCTGCTCGCCATTCTTGGACTGATGACCTTCCCATGACCACAGCTCTGCTGTGTCTGAACAAAGCACAGCTATAACCCACCCCCCTGTACCTTATCCCACTCACCTCTCCTCAGTAAGTGTGATGCTTCTGAGTACAGATGGCTGCGCGCATCTCTTAAATTCTTGAGCAGAGTTTCAGGCCAGTGGAGGCAAGACTAATAAGTTATTGCCTTCAAATGGACCATTTGGAAATGTTATAGGCTGTGTACTGGTTTTTTAGGTTTTAATGCTTTTTAGTCAATCAGGCTGAAGGCCCTGTTTCTGTCTTTTTGGCCGCGTGTGTGGCTTGCCGTTGTGTTTTGATGTCTTAGGCAAACAGTGGTCCTCAAACATCCGCATCAAGGTCCGAGACAGGCCAGGTTTGACAGCTAGCCACGCAACTCCACAGGTTAATTAACTGTTGCTAAGCCAGAGCAATTGCCCTAATTAGGACATCAGCATAGAGAGGTGAAAACGTGGCCTGTCTCGGCCCTTGAGGATGAAGTGTGAGGAGCCTGTTCTAAAACATTAAGATCCCCAAAACTAGTTCCAACCGCATCATTTACATTTAGTACATCAGTCAGTATTAGCTTAAAAGGCAGAGCAAGGCACTTACCAGCATGAGGATCTCTTCCTGTTGATGGGTGAAGATAGTGGGCGCCATCTTTATGCTTCTTCAAGGCAGCAGATAAGTGAAACCCCAGCGGTTTCCTGGTTCCGCACGAACGTACGTCCGTACGAGCGCGTAGTCGTGCGCATAGGCGTCAGACGCTGGGCGCATGATTTAAAGGTCCCTGCACCCAAAGCTCATTCTCTTTGAGCTTTTGGACAAAATGGCACCAAAAAAGGCAGCTGCTAAACGCGCCCAGCCAAGGCAGACCTCTGAGGGCCCAACCACCAGGTCCCAGCAACGACCAAAGAAGCTAAGGGCCCAGAAGGCAAGTACCACCTCGGCCCCACCAAGGGACACTGGACCCTCCCTTTCCCAAAAAAGGGCCCGAAAGGCACGTGCCCCTGCGGCCAAAAAACAGGCCACAGCAGCCACCACCACCTCTGCCCCCAGAAGAGGCCGCCCAAGGGAGCCCACACCACCCATGCTTTCAAGCCGGGCACTTAGCCAACCCAGGCCCCGCAGCAGGGCCCGAAGCCCATCCAGCCCGCACAGAAGGGCCCGAAGCCCATCCAGCCCGCACAGAAGGGCCCGAAGCCCATCCAGCCCGCACAGCAGGGCCCAAAGACCATCCAGCCCGCACAGCAGGGCCCAAAGACCATCCAGCCCGCACAGCAGGGCCCAAAGACCATCCAGGCCCCACAGCAGGGCCCGAAGCCCATCCAGCCCGTGCAGAAGGGCCCAAAGACCATCCAGCCCGCACAGCAGGGCCCAAAGACCATCAAGCCCGCACAGAAGGGCCCGAAGCCCATCCAGCCCACGCAGAAGGGCCGAAGCCCATCCAGCCCGCGCAGAAGGGCCCGAAGCCCATCCAGCCCGCACAGCAGGGCCCGAAGCCCATCCAGCCCGCGCAGAAGGGCCCAAAGACCATCCAGCCCGCGCAGAAGGGCCCGAAGCCCATCCAGCCCGCACAGCAGGGTCCGAAGCCCATCCAGCCCGCGCAGAAGGGCCCAAAGACCATCCAGCCCGCGCAGAAGGGCCCGAAGCCCATCCAGCCCGCACAGCAGGGCCCGAAACCCATCCAGCCCGCGCAGAAGGGCCCAAAGACCATCCAGCCCGCGCAGAAGGGCCCGAAGCCCATCCAGCCCGCACAGAAGGGCCCGAAGCCCATCCAGGCCGCACAGAAGGGCCCGAAGCCCATCCAGCCCGCGCAGAAAGGCCCGAAGCCCATCCAGCCCGCGCAGAAGGGCCCGAAGCCCCCCGACCTGGCACCAGCCGGGAACATAGCCCCCGAACCTGGCACCAGCCGGGAACATAGCCCCCGACCTGGCACCAGCCGTGAACAGAGCCCCCCAAGAGGCCAAAGAATGGACACCCGGACCACATCTACACCTGGAAGTTCGGTGGCCAGCCACGCAAGAACACCCAGTCCCTTGGCCAGTCCAGTCCAGTCATTGGGAAGCCAGCAATCCTTCCATTCCCCTACCCAGCCCCAGGCCATAATGTCACCACATGTGTCTGCACACATGGAGGAGCACCCAAGCCAACCATCTGTCCGCACATTGCGGCGCGGACATTTGAGTGGGAGATTCTCCCATGACCAAAATATGGCATTGGCTAGTGGCCTTACATTATACTATGACGAGCTCTATGGGAGCAAATCAAAACACACCACTAAGCAGCGCAAGATGGAATTGTTTGAAACCATCCTACGACAAGTAAATGCAGCGGGGGAAGAGAGGAAAGATGTTGAACAAATCCAGAAGAAAATTTCGGATCTCAAATATGCTGTACGTCAAAAAGAAATTAAAAGGCATAATTACAGGTAAATAAATGATGTCTCCAAATGTAATGATTAGGATGTACTGTATGCACCTTTTCTGGGTACCAAACTATTTTTTGTGGCGGTCGGTGGCCATGCGGGTCTAAGGGACACAGACTCACCGACCCGTACACAAGGTGAGTACTCTTAATCTGCATGTTTGCCTGTTTGCCACTAGTACCAAGATGACGGTATGGCCCTATGGTGTGGCTTGCTTGGCCTCGCACTACTGTGCCTGTTTGTGTCCTGTTTTGGTCCCTGTGAATCAGGCATTTTGGAACACAGACATTATGTAAAAGAACAATTAACACTAATTATGTGTGAAGGAAGGAAGTTTATGAAGAAAAGTGATATATTTTGACTCAATCACAAAACACACATCATTAGGGATGTGTTGGCTATTTGTTGTGTGAGTTGTGTTTGAGGTATCAATTTAATTCAACACCCCCAAACATATCTGACCTAGAGCAGCGAGACTCAACTGGCGTGCCGGGGTCCCAATGCGGACCTTGCCACCAGATTCCCAGACCCCTGCCCAGACAGCCCTGCACTCAATTACTTCTGTGTTGACGTGCTCAGAGCTGCCCCCTTGATCGGCGATGTAGTGGTTGGTCTCCTGGCCAATGTCATGGCTCCATGAAACCTAGCATTGCAATATGAAGTACTGCACAGGAAGTGGCATTGCAAGGTACACACTAACTTGGTGCATCATTATCTTTGTCCAATCCTGTCCCGCTGCCCCAGCTCTGCCCCATCTGCCCCTGTCCCACCATCTGCCCCCCCCCCCCCCCCACATCAGCCCCATCCATTCCTAACAGATTTGCTCCATCCATCCCATCACCATCCATTCCTGTCCTCCCAGCTTTATCCATCCAATCCATGTCCCCTCAGCTCTGCCCCATCTGCCCCTGTCCCACCATCTGCCCCCCCGCCCCCCACATCAGCCCCATCCATTCCTAACAGATTTGCTCCATCCATCCCATCACCATCCATTCCTGTCCTCCCAGCTTTATCCATCCAATCCATGTCCCCTCAGCTCTGCCCCATCCAGCCCAGCAAGGGCAAGCAGCCTTTATTAGTTTGCACTTGGCAATCTCTAGCCCCTCCCCCAGTGTGCTGATTTCTAACTAGACACCCCCTGCGCCAGCCCCATGGCCGGACCTTCACCTCTCACCGGATACCTTTAAATGGACCTTTACAAGAAGTGGTTGAGTACCCCTGACCTAGAGAATGGTAGTCAAACTCTAAATAGTTGCTCTGCAAGTTGTATGCTGACTGGGTACACTTCCTGACTTAAAACTGAGGTCAGTTAGCAGTTTACTCGATCCATTGCACATATGTTAAATTGAGTGTATTTTACCAATTGGACCCATTGCTGTAGAGTTGCTTAATATTAGAAATAGTGGCTTGTTTTAGTACGTACCCAAACAATGCTTATGTGTGTGTTTACCTTGTTTTGTTTTCTCTTCTTCAGCCCAGCATGACCCCTCAGCAAGTGTAAACTCACCCCCCAGTTTGATTATGCCTACCAGGTCCGTACAGCATAGGAGCCCAGATCCGAGTTTTCCGGTAAGTTTATTTAGTACCCAAAATACTAACAAGTGCTTAAGCATGTGTTAAACTGATGTAATCCTAATTTGGGACGCCAACGTAACCTTTTTTTTTCTATGTCCCTACAGACCCACACACTCATGGAAGAGATCCAGGAAATGGAGGAAGATGATGGATCCCTGCTGGCCACGTCAGATGACCTCCCCCTGGGTCCCAATCTGCAACTGCTCCCTAATGTTTCTCTGGCCAATCCTCAGCAGCAGAGTGAATCTGCATCAATTGTGCATGCACATGGGGAGACTGACACAACAGTCCCCAGTGTTCACTCTGCTGCTGAGGATTTGCCAAGCATGCCTGTTGCTGTTGAAGGGACGACACAACGCGGCAGGGCACGCCCAAGAGCCAGGGTAATTGTGCGGCGGACTCCATTACGCCGCCGCACAATTCCCCAGGGGAGGCACAGTGCCCTGCTTGATTTATGGAACCAAGAGAGGGAATCTTTTGAGGCACAGCTCGTAACTGAGCGGGAGGAAAGGCATGCCGATATGGTGAACCTAACTACCACCTTACAGGGCATCCTCGCGGAGTTTCGCACCCTCAACAGCAACATGGTCACTGCAAGTAATGGCATCCAGTCAGCCATGGCTGAGATGACCAATATGCAGAGAAACATTATGGAGCAGTTGCAAATGCACAATGCAACCATGGCCCAGGTTAGGTCCCATCCCCACGGACCTCCACCTGGGTTTTATGGGCAGCCACCCTATTAATCCATGATTGTGTGGGACATCTTTTCTCTTCCCCCCCACTGTATTTACTTGTCCTTTGAGGTTTCAAACAATCCATTTTGTGTTTCACATGCAGGTTGTGTTTTGTATTTGCTCCCATAGAGCTCCTTAGAGTAATGATTAAGGCCACTAGCCAATGCCATAGGTCTATGTGCAGTCTAGTTGGCAACTATCATGTGCCAATTATGGCTTTTGACATTTGTTTGGTTTGTGCTCCTCCTGTTTGCAGACATGTTTGTGTGACATTATGGCCATGCCCTAATATCCCTTGCCACAGGCAATATTAATGACTGGACTAGGCTGGCCTTTGGACTGGGTGTCCTTGTTTGGTTGTGCCACTCTCTTCCAGGTGTAGATGTGGTAGATTTAATGTTACTACCTTATTTTTTTGGGAGACCTTGCAGATCAGCAAGGGAATGACTTATTTGCGTTTTTTCTTCCTTCAAAGTTTATTCAATTGTATATGAGCCCTGGTACTAGTGCAATCATTGCCAATCGCATAGTCTTCACATACATAGTACCTCAGGGTCTCTCGCCATGTTTGTATATAATATGTATATATTTTGACTATTTCTGTGTGCCCTACCAGAATTGTGGGTTGGATGACTTTAGTTATTGTACATAAATAAATTGTGACTTCACTTTTTGCATCTTGAAAAACCACAGTTGTCAGGTGTGCATTCATATTTGTTCTTTATTATTGGGGAGACTTCATTGTCTCATGATCTATGAAAATTGCACCCACTACAAAGTAACTTTAACTATTACAAGTGTGCTTACCAGTTCTCTTTAATCTTATTTTTTTTGGAGCCACAGTTGTATGTGGATTTTTATTTGTTATGCACCACCAATCAAAGTGCAAAAAGTAAACAAAATTCAAACTTACTATACTTGTTGCGTTTTGAGTTGAAACACATTTAACATCACCTTATGCTAAAGCAGATACATTTTTGGTTAAGAGGTGTAAAAATGCAAAGATCAATCTAAGTAAACACCAGGAAAAACATTAGGCAACAATTAAGGTAAATTGTGTATTTATTTAAGGTAATGCCACATTACGGCCAAACAAATATTTGAAAATAAAGGCAAATACACACACACAGACTGGGAAACAAAAAAAAGGCTTTAACTAAAATGCTGCAAGATCAAATTTGATCGCACTGATTGGCCAGACTCACTGGGTGGGCCAACATAATTGTCACCATCATCTTCTCGGGCTGTAGAGGGCAGAACATCAACATAACGGGGGACACGTTCTTGAATGGCAAAATTATGCAGAACAGCACATGCCATTATGATGTCTATCACTTTGTCAGGAGAATATTGCAGGGCGCCCCCGGTATGGTCCAAACAACGAAAACGTGTCTTCAACAGTCCAAATGCCCTCTCAACAACAGCCCTGGTCTTGCGGTGCGCACGATTATAGGCTTCCTGAGAGGCATCCTGGGGCCGCAGCACAGGCGTCATGAGCCAGGGGAGAAGTGGGTAACCGGAATCACCTTAACAAGACAATTAAATAACAAAAATTAACACATTGCAAGACAACAAACACAAACAATTTGCCATATATCAAAATGAGGTAAGCTAAAGGGCCAAAAAAGACACCCAGGGTACATTAGAAAAAACACTATTGGGCCAAATGTAGTACATAACTAAAAATGCAGCTTAAATAAAGTCAAAAATTAAAAAACATCTGCACGGACAAGGCTGTTTAGAAATATGTTTTAGATTCTGGCTTCGCAAATGTTACAATTAGGATGCTGCTGAGGGGCCCACAGCATTTAGATAAAGAATGCACTGTAGGCAGTTTAAGTCCACTTTGGCGTTGCAAGACCAATACTACAAAAGGACCAAAAAATAGCAGATACTTCGGGACAATCTGCTAGCCAATATATTTTGGGACATGGAAGTTACAGACATCCTAACCAAAGTTATCAAAAAAACAGAAGCACAAAGGGAGCAAAGCGTTTGGTTGAAAACCAAAATACAATCCACAAAAGCCCCCCCCTAAAAATGCTGGTTCGTTTTCCTGACAAGAATTATCAAGCTAAAATAGGCAAACAATACAGATTCCTGGGAAATATCGGTCACCAAAAATAGGACACACTTACCAAGCAGCCATGCACCCGAAAATTCCCCAGACTCAAATCTCCTAAACAAACCAGATCGTCTCAGGATATAGGAGTCGTGCGACGATCCAGGGTAGCCGGCAAGGACACTCAGGAAACGCATGTCCGGCCCCACCACGGCCTGGACATTAAGGGAGTGTCCCATTTTTCGATTCCTTAAGGCAAAAACAAAAAAAAAGGGTAAGTGATAAGGGCCCAAAAATTAGGGAAAAAAAACAGGTCTGCACACAAAATCAAACAACAAATGAGAAGCCTAAATAAAGCATGTACACAAAAGTCCAAACAAAAATATGCTGCCGCCAAGGAAAATAGGTTACATTACACGTTGGGCCCCATAATAACCCAAACCCAAAATATATACCTATATATATATTCGTCGGATGCCCTAGGTACGAGTGCCACATGTGTGCAGTCAACAGCACCAATGACGTTGGGCATGTCGGCCACATTATAAAAACCAAGCTTAATGGCGTTTCTGGCTGCCATATCATCCGGGAAAAAAATATATTTTGGAGTTATGGCAGCCATGCCTTCCAAAAATTTTGATAGTGCGCGGCTCAGCGTAGGCTGGGACATCCCCACGGAGAGGGCACCCAGCCTCTGGAACGAGCCGTTCGCCAAAAATTGCAGGCAGCCAAGCATCTTGGTCATACCTGAAATTGCATGCCCCTTCCTTGTGGTGCGGGCTAACCATGGCCGCAGCTCACTATATAATTTATGGAGGGAAGCGCGATTAAGCCTGGTCAGCTCAAACAGCTCAACATCATTCATGCTATCGATGTTCATGCGACGACGCAGGGGCAATCTGCTCTCAGACATCCGCATCAAATCGATGCCAAAAAGCATAAGCCCTTGATGTGCCACAAACTCGCTCCTCTCCATCCTACTCCCGAGGCCAAATAGCTGCCGGCAAACATTTCGGGAAGCAGCTCTTTAATGGGCTTCAAAACAATTAGCAATCACCTCTCTGAATTGGTCGCAAGCCCATGTGAAGCACGTAAAAAATAGGATCGGACCTAAAAAATACGATTTGGACGGGAAAAACACACGAACTAACGCAAATTATACGATTGGCGTCCGGAAAGCGTATGTTCATATACGTCTATGCGCGAACGTTCGTGCGAATACGAAATGGCCAAAAAAAAACACCCACCCAAACTTACGATTCTCGATACGAAATCAATTAACTTTTGCTCTTTGAATCGAGGGGATTGTGTATTTGCTGCAAGCTTTCTAAATATAGTTTAGACAAGATTCAGCAAGATTATACATTAAATCAAATTCAGATATTCAACCAGTCGCTTGGGGTTGTTTAGCTACAGTTAATTAAGAAATTGTGAAAGTACAGTAAATACTTGTCAATAATCCTTATTGTGTAAGAAAGTTAATAGTAAACCTATTGTACTTTTGTACAAAGAAAAAAAAAGTAAGCCCTGCTGATTTAATGTAAGCTTCTCTACATAACTCATCCCTAGGGAGATGGATGATATATGATGTGTACTTAGAGGCCGATTCATTAATAGCGCCAGGTAGCGACAGATGAGCGCCAGTAGCGTGATTTTCACAGCGCCAGCTAGTATTTGCTGTGCTTGGCCGGGGTTTGCTTGTTGACAGCGACTCAGTCAGTGTGCGGTAATGTTGAATACGGGGTTAGGGGTCGCTGTTTCACAGGTTCCGCGTTGTATGGGTGCGCCTGACAGCGAATGGCCAGAGCGAACGGCTTGCTGCAGATTCATTAAAAAATCACGCTCAAAAATTTCTCGCGCTGTGAATTCCTTGTTTAAACCCCAGAGCGCTGGAGGCGATGTGTGTAAAGTAGTTTTTAACCCCCAACCTTTTTTTATATGTAAAAATTATACAAGTTTTTCTAAACATTTTGTAATATGAATACATGAATATCAGACCTGTAATATCAATTCTGCACAATTTTTTTTTTTTTGTTTTTTTTTACTTAAAAAACAATCCTAACATTGCAGAAGTGGTCACAGAATTTTTGACATTAAAAAAAAAAAAAAAAACATTAATAGCAATTAATTATGATTATTTAAAGATTGCTCCATTGAAATGCATTGGACCACGCCAGGGAGCGCCAGGTCATACCTGTCGCTGTGATGGGATTAGCAGCGGCGCTGTTCGTTGCAGTCGGCTGCATGATGAATCCCATGCTAGCTGACGCTCTCGCCGGCGCTAGCCTCATTTAGCGTGATAAATGCGTCATTTTGACCGCCGCCGGGCGTACTTGATTCGGTAGCCGCCGATAGCTGGTGGTACCTGGCGCTCGTCAGACACTACCTGGCGCTAGCCCTTGATAAATAAGGCCGTAAGACTATGGCCCTTATTCATCAAGCGATAGCGCCAGGTAGTGTCCGACGAGCGCCAGGTAGCGGCAGCTAACGGCGACTACCAACTCAAGTACGCCCGGCGGCGGTCACAATGACGCATTTATCAAGCAAAATGAGGCTAGCGGCGGCGAGAGCGACGGCTAGCGCGGCATTCATCATGAAGCCGCCTGGACCGAACAGCGCCGCTGCAAATTCCCTCACAGCGCCAGGTATGAGCTGTCGCTCCCTGGCGATGTCCAATGCATTTCAATGGAGCAATCTATAATAATTCATGATTAATTGGTAATAATTTTTTTTTTAATTTTTTTAATGTCAAGAAATCGGAGAACACTTCTGCAATGTTAGGATTTATTTTTAAGTAAAAAAAAAAAAAAAAAAAAATTTGTGCAGAATTGATCTAACAGGTCTGAGATTAATGTATTCATATAACAAAATGATTCTAAAAACATGTATAATGTTACATTCAAAAAATATGGTTGTTTAGGGGTTAAAAACTAGTTAATACAGATCGCCGCCAGCGCTCTGGGGTTTAAACAAGGAATGGACAGCGACAGCACATTCGGAGCGTGATTTTTTGATGAATATGAAGCTAGCCGTTCGCTCTGGCCATTCGTTGTCAGGCGCTCACATACAACGCTGGACCTGTGAAACAGCGACCCCCCAGCCCGTATTCAACATTACCGCACACCGACTGAGTCGCTGTCATCAAGCTAATGCCGGCCAAGCACAGCGAATACTGGCTGGCGCTGAAAAAATCACGCTACAGTCACTCATCTGTCGCTACCTGGCGCTATTGATGAATCGGCCTCTTAGTAAACATTTTAAACCATGTAGCCCTTTGGATATTTTGCAATACATGTATGGGAACCTATGTCACAGAGTCTGGGTTTTAAGGGTATATTAATGCTTTGACCCTATAAGTGCCAGTCTACCTAAAGATGTTGTCACCCTTTGTTGTCTGGGCCATTTTTCATTATTTTCTGCTATACATGTTTGAGTCTGGGTTTAACATGGAATGTCTGTCTTGTGTATTTTCAATATTTTTGGGTGAAATATGTGCAAAATCTATTTTTTACAATTTGTAGTTTTTTTTTTTATTACAAAAATGTGCATTTTATAATGAAATCATATTGTGTGTAAACGCCCTATTTCTTCCAGCTACAATGGTACCCCATATGTGTTGGTAAACACCCGTTCCTGTCCAGAAGACTCCCCCAAACAGTTTTCTGGAAGTAATCCCTGGATGATTTATTTGGTTGCACAGGGGTTCCCTATAAAAAAATAATAAAAAAGGAGAATCAAAGCCACATTTTCCTAAACAAAACTATATGCAAACAAGAAAAAACAAGTTAAATCTGAAACAGCAAGGTCCCCCAAACAGAGCAATGCCCAACATGCATAGGTACTGTCAAGGGTAGGGTTGGGCTTGCCAAAAACCCCAAAGTAAAGCATGTGCGTAAGGGTAATTTTGCCTATTTTGGACCAAAAACCCAGGACTTTGACTATCCTGGGTTTTGGTCCTTTTTCCCGGGGCACCCCAATCAGGGATGCCCCCTGTATGTAACTCACAGGTCACCCAATCTAACTCACCTTTCCCCGGTCCTATGACACATGCGCAGCCTCTCATCCAGTCAGCACACTCAAATCCCCACCCATCCCTTCATCTAAGCTATTGTCTAAAAGAGCATCTTGAGCGCCGCTACCCTCTAACCTCTATTCACAAATGCCTGGCATGGGTGTGTGTCCCGCTAATGGGATAGTGAGGATCAGCCACTGCTCACGCATGTGCCGTTAGACGGGGGGAGCAGATGAGTATACTGGGCGACCTGGGTAATTTCACAGAGGGGGTATCCCAATTCTGGATGCCCTTGGGGGAGGGGATCAAGGGGCCCTGGAATATTATAGATTTCAGGGTAGTTGGGCCGTGGGTTTTGGTCCACTTTAAAAATTTCAGCTCTGCATACAAAGTGCACACCTTGCACTTTTTCAACCAAAACAAGTTTTCACACCTACTCCCCACAAACCATATATTCTCTGAAAGTACACATGTTAAGCGTTCTAGGTTTACCCATCTTGTTGTAGTGGGCACATCTTTTTGGAAGTGATCCATCGATTAATTATTTGGTTGCACAGCATTTCCCTAAAAAAAGAACGAAAAAGCATCAACATAGGTATTTTCACCTACTGAATTGTTTTTGCAATGAATTTTTGGCTGTCTCTCCTTGTAGGATGGCTAGTGATCAGTCATGTCATAATGGCATAGGTGCAGCAATTACATCACTGCCACTCACAATGGTGGCAATGAATTTAGGGTGCAGGATTCCAGCTAGAACAGGGGGATTAGCTGGGAGCAGAGAAAATTGGCAAAAGAGATTCTTTATGGCGGGAGTAAATCAGGCTAGTTAAAACTGTTGGTTTTGGTCCACTTTAAGATAAAATATACATTCAAAATATCCATCTAAAACTCAGTGGTCTTATAACTGAAGTTAAATGGGGTATACTCTGGGGCTGCTCTTGTACACAGCTGTGCACAGGCCACACCCAATGGCACGTGATGCTCCTGGCTCTACGTACCGCATCGTGCCAGCGGTGTTAGTGGAGGTACCACTAAACAGACGGTAGTTTTAAGGATGCCATATACAACAAGGGTCTCTTTAAAATTTTATTTTTATATATTATATATTATTATATAATTTATTGAATAAGAAAAAAAGTGTACCCACCCCCCAGAGCCTACAAGCCCAGGCATCATACATAGGGGCTGGTAACACTCCCCAGTCCGCCACTATCAAGCATGTTTTGATGTATTTTTAGTGATAAATGATTAAGTGACAGGGTCCCCTTACATATGCAAATTTTGGAATAACTATGTAGATTTATAAGGATTTGGTCTTCTTAAAGGAGCAGTATCGCGAAATTTGCATTAAAAAAGATAAATAATTAAATAGCCACACAATAGCTTCTAACATGTGTATAAATAATCTGGCGATAGAAAAAGGAAAAAATATATGCCTTTCTTTTAAATTGTATAATGACAATGGCTCAGTCCATTTGCTGAATAGGGGGATCTGCTGCGTTGTATTCAGTGAGCTGCTTCATTTAGCCCACTGGTCTCCTAGCAACACTTTACCTCAGAGGCTGACACTGTAATCAGTGGTAACGGCTGTGTGTGTGTGAGGCGCTGCTTTTGTTATGAGACCAGGTGACTCAAATGTGTAAAATCTATACAAAATAAACTAAACTGACTGAAAATAACTGAAATTCTTCTTTGAATAACTGTGCAGGAAAATCTAAAGGTATTAAAGTGGAACAAAATCCTGAGTGGCCGACCCTGAATTCTATAAGACCCGGCCATTGGCCTTGCCCCTTGGGCATTCTAAATCGGGATGCCCCACTGTGTGAAACAACTCCTGGATAACCACATATCCCCCCATTTTTCTGGCGCGCTCACGCAGATAGTCATTTGGACAGGCCGGGCGGCCAGGAAGGTTACTGCTCAGGCTCCCCATCTGTGTGCAAACAGCGCTGATTGGATGAGAGCCCGCGCATGCGTTGTGGGACAGGGAAAGGTACGTTTTAACAGGCGAACTTGGGGATTTCACATATCAGGGCATCCCAAGTCGGGATGCCCCTAGGGGCACAAAACAAAACTCCAGATAGTGAAAATCCTGGGTTGGGCTTTGCTCAAAACACACAAGGCTGAAAGAAAGATCATATGGAAAAATGTGTTGAGAAAAGAGAGAGAAAATGGTAAACTGAAAGATTCTGCAGCAGAGCCAACATGAAGGGAAAACTGTCAAAATCAGCAAAATGACTTCTAGAGCTTTTCTCTCTGTTTTAGATATATAAGTTCTGGCCAGGCAATGTTGTTATCTTATGCTGGACGGCTGCCAGCACTGAACAGCTGATACTTTGATACATTGTTTCTCCCTCTCATCAGCATGGAACAGGCCAGAGTGTGGGGCTCCGACACTCAGAAGACATAAACATGAGCTATTAGTCTCCAGCTGCTCAACACACACATCATTTTTTTCTAAATTTGTAATTCTTACTCCAACACTTACCTACATTCAAAGTACCATTTAAATATAAGTCACCAAGAAAAATTTGCGATACTGCTCCTTTAAAAGAATGGTGAAATATCACTGAAACTCTGGGGTAAAACGTAAGGAGAAATCTCTCCATCGAGGGCATGATCAACCATGTTTATTAAACTAAGAAAGCAGGTCTATTATATTTATGATTTAGTTATTTCTTTAATGTTAGTGCTAAACATTACTGCATTTAGTGAACATTTATATTTTACAAAAATGAAGATGTTAAACAGGAATCTGCATAGGGAGAAATGAAACAAATAATGATGCTTGTTGTTCGCATGTTTCACCACAGTGTGGCACTGCTATGATTGGAAGAATACACTACACTCAAAGTTTGAATCAAATGCAATTAAAATCTTTAAAAATGTAGTTTATACTTGTTCTAAACTGCTGTTAAAGAGTAACTCTGCTCAGAATTGACCGAACTCTCTATTTAATATGCAGCTAAGGTGCTCCCCCGGTGTGAATCAGTGGCAACAAACTAGAGAATGGGGCCACCCGGATAATCAACATTTCTGGGTTGCTTGTCCCACATGAACACAAGCGGCCTGGCTATGCAAGCCTGATAGACTGATCCATTTCCGCCATGGAAGGATCCTGAGGTAAGTATCCAGACAGCCCCATTCTCTAGTAAGAACCATAGGAGGGACACTCTGGTATATCCCATACATGCACCAAGAATTAACCGCACTCACCCTAAATAAGTGGTACAAAGCAATCAAATATAAAAATTGTCACTGATTTTATTGGATATAGCAATGGACCAGAAAAGACCAAAAAGACACTACATGGTTAAAAAACATATACACAAAACAATACAAGGAAGGTGGGGGGAACTCTAGGCAAGGCAAAAAAAGGGCTCTATTATAAATGTATAATTTTATATCAAAGGATATAAAAGTATAAAAATATTGTATTAACACCTGGCCAGTAAGTGTAGATTAGACCAAATATTGAACCAGAATGTCGTGTCTACAGCACATGACCTATCAAGTGCCAAGGATAGCTATAAAACCTGTGTGCAAACTATGTTTAAGAAAAGACACAGACAAAGTGCTAAATATAAAACAGGGTGTGCCCAAAAGGTGCTGTGCAAGAAATATATGTACAATGTATAATCTAGACACTAACTGGCTAGGGCAAGTAACACAATGCAATCAAATGATATAGAACAATAAGTACATCACAGTAATTGGTAACATGAGCCAAGGCCCGCCGATCCCCCCACCGTTCTAAACAACCGCCGACGCGCTGCGTGGATACGCCACTTCACCTGGACGGGACAATCTCTGTCTCCCATCGTCTCCTCTTTATCCGCCAAGCTGCGCTGACGTATGCCCGATGTCACATCCGCTCCAGCACATGCCCCCCGCCCGGCCAAGATAGGTCGGGTGTAGGGAAAGAAACCGGAAGCGGCAAGGGACGCCGAACACAGGCCGCACAGCCCCGCTGCTGTGCGCGTCGGCGGGCGTGCGCCCGCCGCCAGCACAGCCGCTGCGTGAATGCGCAGCAGTGATGGCCCAAATGGACAGACACAGAGGAGAACCAATGAGTTATAATCTAATAGATAAAACCAACATCTATACCTTTATTGACACAATTAAAAATCACATAAACAAAGATATACTAACATGTCAAATTAGATCAAATATCTTGCATCATAATACTCATTATTCTATTGTTATTTTATTGTTCTATAATTATTTCATTATATATAATTATTATATTGTTTTTATGTTGCTAAATTTTATTTTTATTGATTTTAGTTTTAGTTTTAATTCTAATTCTATTTATCCAAGTGTGACTATTGGAAGAGATAGTTCGTTGTGCATCCCAATATAATAAAGGGGCCCATAGATACACAGCTGCATGAAAAGTATGATGATAACCCATTAGTTAATTGAATAATTAGTAATGTTTTAATTAACACTAAGAGACTAAGCCCATTACGGGTTGTGTATACATATCTAGGCTAGGGCTGTGGCAACCCAGCAAAAACTGGACTCACCATCCTATTTATCTAATGGACCTAGTATGGTGCATTTTTGACCCCACTGACCATTTAATCCTGTCGAATGGCCCCCAATTATGATATAATGTGGTTCTTCTGAGTGATGATTTATACCAGAGCTTGTTCATTGAAAGTCTATAAAAACAAGCTATGTATTACCGTATATACTCGAGTATAAGCCGAGTTTTTCGGCCCACTTTTTGGGCTGAAAAAAGCCGCCTCGGTTTATACTCGAGTCGGTGGCCGCTCTCACACACACTGACACTTACTGGCTGTTGCGCGCAGGTTGGTGGGAGGCGTCCATTGTTTCTATTGGACGCCGACCACATGGGGCACGCCCACCAACCGGCGCGCAACAACCAGGAAGTTCCTGCACGCGTTTGTGAGAGTGGTGGCGGCGGAGGCAGTGGCGGCGGCAGAGGGAACGGAGGTGGCCAGCGCGCGTTTGTGAGAGCGGCGGCGGAGGCAGTCGCGGCGGCAGAGGGAACGGAGGTGGCCAGCGCACAACAACAGGTAAGTGTGGGGGGGACCACCGGGTTTTTTTTATTTTTAATTGTTGTTAACTGTTAATGATGCCAAGTGAGCACACATATGATATCCAGGGCCAACCTGAGGAGAAGAAAAGATGGGAAAAAGGGTAATACTTCCAGAAGTTGGAACAAGAGATGGACAGAATGTGGAAAAGAGAATTTAAAAAGTAGTAAAGCAGTAAAGAGTGAATTTAGAAAAGGGAGAGAGGGGTAATGAGGAAACATGAAGGAAGAGAAGGTGATAGAAACCTATGTGTGACGGCTTGGCCCCTAGTTTGAATTGGGCCCCAGCGTAAACCAGCCTGGGGGGGGGGGGGGAGGCAGGCACTCTCATTTATAAGCAACACCAGCAGTAATAGTGTGGCAACCTGCATGTCTCAGGTCAGAGTGGCCATTATTAGGGCCACCTAGCCGGGCCCCCTTTTCATCCCTTGGACCCCTATACCTGAGTCCCTAATGGCTGCTGTTATCACATCCACAGCCTGCATTTCCCACCCTAGGCTTATACTCGAGTCAATAACTAATTAAACACAATAATTAACTGGTGATATATTGTATTATTAATCATTATAAATAAATTGATTGAATCAGATTAAATTAAATTGACTAATTCATTGTGTAATAAATTATGAATAATTAAAATTGATAAAAACGAATTATTGAAATATTTGTGATAGATTAAACTATATTCTTGTGACAAAATAAATGAAAGTTTACTGCTAATAAAGTGTTATCCCAATAAATTATTCATATAAGTGTAAAAATATGAACATTAAAAATATAATTAAATAGCCCATTATAGTATAAAAGCTCTATTATATAAACAAAACAATAAGTGATACAAACTACTAAGTGAATAGTGAATAATAAATAAATGATAAATATATATAAAGAAAAAATGCAAATTAATCACACGTGTAAACAAAATTAATTAAACACACAATGTATAATATGCTGTAAATCCATGAAGTAGGTAATCAGTCATTCATCCAATGTCGTGATGCTCTTCATGTCGCATCATGACACCATACAACTCATGGGCAGTACATGCCCACCAAGGCACAAAGATGTTAAAATCCAACATAATTAGCATTGATGTATTACCACAACAAGGCTTGCCGTAATCCAGATATACAATTGGACATGAGGGTGTTCACGATTGAGCAGATAGATTCCATCTGTATGAAGTGGTCACAGATGTTGAACTGGAACTAATGTTTTCTCGCTATCCCACCATCCACAACCACGTATATAGATCACAACAAGGATTGCCGTAATCCAGATATACAATTGGACTTGAGGATGTTCACGATTGAGCAGACAGATTCCAGCTGTATGAAGTGGTCACAGATGCTGGACTGGAACTAGTGTTTTCTCGCTATCCCACCGTCCACACCCACGTCTATAGATCTCTTTAAGTGATTTTTTGTGTTTATATTTCAACAATTCCTCCCTTGGAGTTTCTCTAGCTCGTTTGAATGCTCTATCAATGACTCCACCAGGATATCCTCTTTTCTGAAATCGTGTTTGCATTTTATTAGACTCCTCAATAAAATTTTCTTCTCTCTAGCAATTTCTTTATTCTCAGCCATTGTCAAATCGGGATCCCATCCTTCAGATTTTTTTGATGGAAGCAAATCAAAGAATATTTGCAGTGCAGGGATATTTTGCCAAGATGGTGAAAAAGTAGAAGGTCTTTTTAAGATAGATGTTTGGTCTGTCTCTTGTTCTTCCAGGAGTTCTGTCAAATCACTCAGGGCTTGGAGTTCTGCTCTGTTCCATTCTCTAGTGGCGCAGAAAAACATGGTAAGAAACAACTGTGTAGGAGTTTTATTGAATTGTTTACTGGTACCGTTGTCCTAT
Source organism: Gastrophryne carolinensis (assembly GCA_027917425.1). Taxonomy (NCBI): domain Eukaryota; kingdom Metazoa; phylum Chordata; class Amphibia; order Anura; family Microhylidae; genus Gastrophryne; species Gastrophryne carolinensis. The sequence goes on from CM051234.1 coordinate 225,339,619, forward strand.
GGGTGATATAGTGAGTGTTCTATATGGGGGCAAAGGGGCGTCCATTTGGTATTACTAATAACTATAAGGGTATTACCTCATGTTTTTTTATTTAAAAAAAGGTGTTTATGTGTAAAATAGTCCTTTGCAAGAAAAGGGTAATATTTTCCACCATTAGTAGAGGGAGAGGTATGGAAAGTGTGAGTGCCCGGTACAGCGGAGTCGTAATCCAGATAGACACCAGTGATATAACAGGAACTGGTTTTACTGGAACATGAATGCAGTAAGAGAATGCCACCTTAAACCTTGCCACCTTACCTTAAACAAGGAAGCACCAGCCATAGAACAAATGAACACAGGAAATACAACACAGCAGTAAAATGAATAGACTCTAAAGCTGAGCATTGGTGCCATCTAGTGTCCTAACCTGTCATAGCTGTAAACTGCAGTAAATTTAGCAAAAATAACTAGTCACATTTAAACCGGACCTTCAGCGTGATTTAATGAAAAGCCCAAACTCTTAAAAAAGGTTCCCCAGCATCTAAAATTAATATATTTTACGTTTTAGTCACTAACTTATTATTCTTTCCCCCACTGGGCTGCAACTCTGTTCAGGAATTTAGGATACGGGCGCCGCCATCTTGACTCAGAAGCATCACACTTACTGAGGAGAGGAGAGTGGGATAAGGTACAGGGGGGCGGGTTATAGCTGTGCTTTGCTCAGACAGAGCAGAGCTGGGGTCAGGTAAAGGTCAGCAGTCCCAGAATGCAGAGCAGCACAGTCAGGAGGCACTTCCTGTTTGCAGGCTGCCTGATAAGATGGCGGCTTCCATAAGCCGCCATCTTGGATGTTTAAAGGCTCATAGCATGCAGTAGATGCAAGTAGGATGATTTTTAATGTGAGCAATCTGTATGTACAGGGTGTGGGAAACATATAAGATAGACTCTTATTCAGAGTGAAGGTCCGCTTTAAAGACAAGCTTTAAGATGTTGCTAAGTATTATAGCTCTAATAAAGTGGGCACAGTACAGTGTATTTTTAATTCCTCCTGGACATAATATAGAGTAATCATTTTAGCCAAAATCTGAGTACCTTAAAGTGGCCTTGGTTATGATACAGCCTAAAGAGCACCTGACCTTCAGGGACCAGCACCAAAGCTGGGAGACTAAAACTGGAGCACAGGATTTTAGATATTCTGTATTTTGAAGCAGTATTGTAACTGTAAAGGGAGAAGGGTGAGGAAAAGAAGGCAGATGTGTAGGAGAAAGAATTTGGTGGCACATGGGAAGGAGAAATCTGTGTCATGATTACACACTAAATAAAGAAACACTTGGGCCCTTATTTAACAAGGGATAGCGCCAGGTAGCGAATGGTGAGCGAACGGTAATGACGCTCACCGCCACAAGAACGCCGGCTCCCCTCCGCAATCACACATTTATCAAGCCGATCCTGCTTAGCGACTGACAGAGCGCCAGATAGCGAATCATTCATCATTATTCCAGCCTCACCCCACAGCGCCAGCGAGCGACCTTGAACAGTGACAGGTATGACCTCTCGCTACCTGGCGCTCTCCAATGCATTTCAATGGAGCAATCTTTAAATATTCATAATTAATTGCTATTATTTTTTTATTTTTTTTATGTCAAAAATTCTGTGACCACTTCTGCAATGTTAGATATATGTATTCATATTACAAACTGTTTTGAAAAACATGTTTTTTTTTTCTAAAAATATGGTTGTTTGGGGGTTAAAAAACTACTTTTAACCCATCGCCGCCAGCGCTCTGGGGTTTAAACAAGCATTTCACAGCGCGAGAATTTTTGGAGCGTGATTTGTTAATGAATATGCTGGGAGCCGTTCGCTATGGCCGTTCCCTGTCAAACAGCGACTCATAACCCCGTATTCAACATTACCGCACACCGACTGGGTCGCTGTCAACAGCCAAACAACGGCCAAGCACAGCGAATACTAGCGGGCGCTGTGAAAATAACGCTACTGTTGCTCATCTGTCGCTACCTGGCGCTAATAATGAATCAGCCTGCCCGTAAAACAACAATGGAAAAGGACCTAGGGGTTTTAGTTGACAATAAGCTCAATTGTAGTAATCAATGCCAGGCAGCTGCTGCCAAAACAAATAGGATCATGGGGTGCATCAGGAGGGGCATAGGTACTCATGACCAGAGCATCATTTTACCCCTGTACAAGTCACTGGTCAGACCCCATATGGAATACTGTGTACAGTTCTGGGCACATGTGCTTAAGAAGGACATATCAGAACTGGAGTTCAAAGAAGGGCAACAAAGTTAATAAAAGGAGTGCGGGGGCTAGAGTACCCTGAAAGATTGTCCAAGTTAGGTTTATTTAGTCTAGAAAAAAGACGATTAAGGGGTGATCTAATAACTATGTATAAATATATTCGGGGTCAATTCAAAGATCTGCCCCACAATCTATTTATACCCCGGAGTGTAACTATAACCCAAGGGCATCCACTAAGGTTAGAGGAAAGGTGCTTTCTCCACCGACATAGGAGGTGATTCTTCTCTGTAAGAGCAGTGAGACTATGGAACTCGCTGCCAGAGGAGGTAGTTATGAAGGATACAGTAAAAATGTTCAAAGGTGGCCTTGATGCCTTCCTGGCATGTAATAACATTTCCAGCTATGCCTACTAGACCACTGGAAGAAGATCTATAGTGGCCGGGATGCCCTCCTTGCATGTAATAACATTTCCAGCTATGGCTACTAGACTACTGGAAGGAGTTAAACAGGCTGAACTGGATGGACTAAAGTCTTTATTCAGCCTTACATACTATGTTACTATGTTTTACAATTCTTGGTGGTGCCACAAAATGAATATGTCTATTCCTTTTGACTTGCCAGCCAACCACTAGTTTTACACAGTGGTTAATGGGAAATGTAAAAACATGATCCAGCTGCTTACCTCTTCATACCTGCATCTTCCTTCCTATTACTTTGCAGCACCTAGAAGCAGAAACTTGGCACTCACCCTGATTTTCCAAGCAATCCCCAGCCGGCCCTATACAGGCCACACCCACCCATGGTCATGGGGAACTGGTGTATTGGCAGGGATCGGTGGCGGGCACTGTAGGCAGTGAAGGCAAGGGGATTGCTAGCAATGGAGGCGCCGGGATCGGCTGGCAGCAAAATCGGCTGATAAGATATATGTGTGTGTGTGTGTATATGTTGGCTCGAGACTGGCTGCTACAGGAGCACATTCCAGCAGTGTGGGAGCTGGAATGTAAGCTTTTTTTTTTTTTTTTTTTTTTTTACATTCGTCTAATAAGCCACTGTACGATTTCACCCCCACGTTGAGAGGAAAAAGTGCATCTTATGGGGCGAAAATACAGTATATTTTGCATAGTCACTTTATCCTGTATGTAGTTCGTGAAGTGTTCCTCACCTAAGATTGCTTAGCTTACAGGTCTGTAATTATCTGGAGGAAACCTATTATAAAATAGGCACCACACTGAACTTGTACAAATCCCTTGGCACTGTACCAGTTGTTAGTCTTTAAAGTTAAAGAAAAGGGTTGAAGAGATAACTGAGCTGAGTTCTTTAAGAAGTCTTGGGTGAAGTCAATCCATTCCTGGAGTCTTGTTGACATTCAAATGATTTAACCTTTGCGGATGATATTTGCGTTGAGCCAGTTAAAGTAGCATTATTGCAAAATTGTGTAGAATTAAAAATCCATATAAACACGTCAGCTAATGAGAGGAGGGGTCACTTATACACCCGAACTGAATAAAACTCCCACCAAGAATACGATTTGCTTCTCTTGCTAGGAATAAAATCCAGGGGTGACAAGTTTTAGTGTATTTCATTAAAACATAAAAACAAGCCTGGCTAAATATTTATTGATGCCAGGTGTTTAAGTGACCCCTCCTCCTGCTATCCAGAATACTTTATGGATTTTTTATCATTGGATCGGTTTTCGCAATAGTTGCATCACCATCCTTGCTCTTCATTTCAGTACTCAGAGATATTTAACCCATTTAGCAGCTCCGCCTTCTCTTGATCCACCATGACTAATTCTCCATTACTATTACCAGTTGGGGCAACTACTTTCTGATCTTGTTTTTTGAATGTATAACTTTTCTTAAAATCTTTTATTTTGTGCTTTATCCAGCTTTATTTCTTTTTTGCAGGCTTTATTTTCTTTTAAAGTAACTGCTGAGAGCTCAGGTTTGTCATTTTTAAATGCTTCTTTCTTGTCTTGTATTGCCATTTTAACTGCGGATGTCAGTTAGAAGGGATTTAATTTAATGTGTGTTGGACATCCTGATCCCTATCACAGGAGGTTGTTGCTCCATAATTTTAAATGCTGCTATTTTGGCCAGATATAACTATGATTAGACTTAAAAAAACTGCCCACTGCGATCCAGAATTTGTTCATTGGTCGAGCATCGTATTGTTTAGGCTGACATAAAATGTCTTGTTCATCACTTGCAATGGAATAATGCTTTAACGAGCCTGTTCAATTAAATTAATAATAGAAACAATATCACGTGTAGTATGCCCTTGTGACATAAATACACAAACTGACTTTATCTTACAAGGTATTCAAAGAAACACTTAAAGCAACGTCATCCTATTTAAGGCATGTTTCAGTCTTTCATTTTTATCATGAATATATCTATCACAGATTAGAAAAAGCTGTAAAACCTATTTTCAGGGTCAATTTAATTTTGCAGCTAAACAGCATGCAGCACTTACTACTGATTAAAAAGTTACAAGCCATTCTGAACGAGGGCTATGAACAATCTGGTTGACGGGAAAACGATAGTTTTACATAATATTACATATTCATAATTTTGTAATATTATGTAATATCATTAATATGAACTTCAGTTATTTCCAAAAGGTTTGAAGATTGTATTTACCAGGAGATGATAATCAAGATGGCTATGCTATTTGCACAAATATCTTAAGTCAAACCTGCTTATACTTTCTAAACCAAAATGGACCAAAATGCACCACAATCGACCTGAGATTCTAAAAGATTCCTGGGCCGATCGATTCCCTCCCCATGGGGCATCCAAAATCATGATGCCCCGCTGTGTGAACCCCCCCCCCCCCCCAGGTCCCTCTAGCAGGTCCCTGACATGAAACATGCATGGATGAGTAATCATCTGCTGCTGAGTAGGCCCGGCAGAAGGTGCAAGTTCCCTGGGAGTTATTGAGAAATATAAAGCAGGCTGAATAAAGGATTGTGGAAAGATTCAGCCCCCGACAGCAAGCATAGGAAGAGCAGAAAGCAGGCTAATTTAACGCTTTTTCTCGAATGTCTCGAGATGCTAGATGTTAATTCTGTATACTCTTTTTAATGGTAAAATATAGGGGCATGTCGCATTGATGTATCTCAGCACCCAATGCTAACTATTTGGACCTGTTAGCGCCTGTTGGACCCATCTGTCGATTATACCAGCTCCAATGAGCACCACTTTGTACCGCCACCTTTTTGGTGCTGCACTTTATGATTTTTTTCCCCCACTCAAAGATTGGTGCTGGACTGTTAATTATCATTATAATTACAAAATATCACTTCTGGGGGCAAAGGGGACAAACTTTACAGTGCATTTAAGTTGCGTTTTAGTTGTTGCACAAATTACACATTGGTAAGCAGAAGCCACGAAAAACGATTGTAACAGAAAAAAAATTACATTTGGCAGCAGTTAGGGCCTGCATTTCTATTACTGACAAGCCACAATGCAAGTTCTGTAAAAAAATGTGTGTAATATTACTTATAAGAAGGGATGAACGAATCAATGAATCCCAATTTGTTACCAATTTCAGGAAAAATTCCTTAAACTGACTGTGTTTGCATTTTTTTTAGACTGCCTATAGGGCTCTTGCTTTTCTATCAAAACTATGTTTTAAAGCTTTCTGTAGTGCATTTAACCCTGACCAGGGGCATCCGATTTAAGGCCATCTGACAGTGTGTTTGCATTTGGTTTTATGCCCAGGCCTTTCAAGCCTAGTTAGTGTTACAGATCACGCCCACCTGCCTATAGGGCTCTTGCTTTTCTACCAAAACCACAGTTTAAAGCTTGCTTTAGTGCATATAACTCTGACCAGGGGCATCCCATTTAAGGCCATCTGAAAGTGTGTTTGCATCTGTTTTTTTCCCCAGGCCTTGCAAGCCTAGTTAGTGTTACACCCGCCTGCCTATAGGGCTCTTGCTTTTCTGCCAAAACCATGTTTAAAAGCTAGCTGTAGTGCATTTAACTCTGACCAGGGGCATCCAATTTAAGGCCATCTGACAGTGTTATTGCATTTGTTTTTAGCTAGAGCACCTGCCTATAGTGAACCTGCTTTTCTACCAAAACCACATTTTAAAGCTTGCTGTAGTGCATATAACTCTGACCAGGGACATCCCACTTAAGGCCATCTGACAGAGTGTTTTCATTTGGTTTTATGCCCAGGCCTTGCAAGCCTAGTTAGTTTTACAGATCACACCCACCTGCCTATAGTGCTCTTGCTTTTCTACCAAAACCACATATAGAACTTGCTGTAGTGCATTTAACTCTGACCAGAGACATCCACTTTAAGGCCATCTGATTGTTTGCATTTGTTTTTCGCTACAGCACCTGCCTATACTGCTCCTGCTTTTCTACCAAAACCATGTTTTAAAGCTTGATGTAGTGCATTTAGCTCTGACCAGGGGCATCCCATTTAAGGCCCTCTGACATTTGGTTTTATGCTCAAGTGCTGATGGGCTAGTTAGTGTGAAAGGCCAGACATAGTTACACACCTGCCGCTGTTGTTTAAAAATTGGGTCCTTTTTTACACCCACTGAGAGGGAGGAGAAACTGACCTACTAAAGAGACATCCTATGTAGTCAGTTGGCCGATGCCTATCTGCACCATCGTCCATTGTCTAGCAGGTCTGACTTGGGGGGCCGTCTGCACTCAATTTCCACTGACGTGGCTGCTGGGGAGGCGTGGGGTGGCAGTAGCAGTACCAGCTCCATCAGCAGCAGCCTGAGTTTTCAGTCGCTACTGAGTAGCTGTCTTCACCCACATAGTGTCAGGCTACCGGGTCTGAACCCTGATTGCGGAGGCTAAGAACCGGCTCACCTCTCGATCGGGAAGCCTGGAATCTAAGGACCAACCTGGTTTTCACTAGAGCCTCTAATGGTGAGGATAGACTGGGCTGCAGGAAGGCCCCAGGTCAGGCAACCTAGGAGTGCGTATTACCAAGTTCTGGGTAGAAGACAGACCAGAGCTGGACTGGAACATAGAACAAGTCAAGGTCGTGGACAGGCAGATCAGGATCAGAGTCATAAACAGGCCGAGGTCGTGGGCAGGCAGATCAGGTTCGGAGTCGTAAACAAGCCGAGGTCGTGGGCAGGCAGATCAGGATCGGAGTCGTAAACAAGCCGAGGTCGTGGGCAGGCAGATCAGGATCGGAGTCGTAAACAAGCCAAGGTCGTCAGGAGAACAGGAGCTTAGTCAGGATCAAGCCGGGTTGGTACACAGGAATGGATGACTGGAACTCAGGAACAAACAGGAGAAATGACCAACTGGCAATGAAGCTCAGGGCTCGCCAGTATTTAAAGGCCCCTGCGCATGCGCAAAAGCGAACGCATATTCGCGCGTCTGCAATGCGCATGCATGCGCATTATCCCACATGCGCACAAATCCATTGGCTCATATGATGCACAAATGCGCGCGCATATTCGCACGCTTACTGGCCCTACTATTCCTATTGCGAAAATGCGAGCGCACAGGGAACCTTGGCGCCCTCTGCTGGGAAATCATAGAAACAGTCCTGGTTCTATAACACATAGTAAGGCAACTCATGAGCAGCAGGTAGAATTAGAGCAGGACCTGAACCAGCAGGTGGTGGCATTCCTTGACATGACCATGCCAACACACCTTGAGAATCCACTGGACTTCTGGGCAGCCAAACTTGATCTGTGGCTGCAACTAGCAGAGTTTGCCCTGGGTAAGCTGTCCTGCTCTGCCAGTAGTGTGCAATCAGAGCGGGTTTAGTGCGGCAGGGGCCATAGTAACCACAAGGAGAACTTGTTTGTCCACAAAAAATGTTTCTGGCCTTTCACAGTAGTCCCTGAGACTTTAATAGGAAAAGAATGGTGCAACACTCAGATGTACTTATGTGGTGTGCACTAGTAAGGACAGTTCAATGCTCTCCAGTAGGCTTAAAACAGTATTTTGTGGCAGTAGCGAGGGTCCAACAAGGTGGAGAGCCAGAATGTGACAATTCGGCTGAAGTGACTCGGAGGGACTACCTGTCTCCATCTCCACTGCATACTGCCACGGTGTGTCTGGGTACTTTGTCTCGCCTTCCTCACAACCCTCTAGCTCCTCTGGCTTCTCCTGCACCTCCTCTCCTGTCAGATGACTAGAAAAACTGTCCATTTCGCCAAACCTAAACTGTGCTTGACTATGCCCCTCTTCTCCTTCTCCTCCAGTTCAGCCCCCACAGGGTTCATGTGGCTGTGAGATGTAGGCGCCCCGTCTCCAGTGCCCTGACCAGCCATGGTTTCCAACATGGGTTGTAGTACATGAAGCAATTGAATCAAGTCGTTCATTCCTTAATCCTGGTGACTGACTAATAAAGTGTCTTGCTCAAAGGGCCTGAGCAAACGGCAGGTGTCACGTATGAACTGCCACTGGTTTACATTGAAGTTACACAGCGGAGTCCCTATCCGCTTGTATCATCCAGAAATCGGTGATGGCTTTTCTCTGTTCGTATAGTCGATATGGAGGGTGGAATTCCAAAGTGTGGAAACATCGCAAATCAGACTATGTTGGGGGATACAGTTCTGACGCTGCAGTTCAAGAAGGGTGTGCTTTGCGGTGTAGGAGTGGCTGAAGAGCATGCAAAGTTTCCTTCCCATTGTTACGATATCTTGCAGATGGGGGTAAGACTTCAGGAAATGCTTGACAACTAGATTGAACACGTATGCCATACAGGGCACATGGCTCAGGCTTCCTTGTCGCAGCACAGACAAGATGTTCTTCCCATTGTCGGTCACCATGGTTCCCATTTGCAGTTTTCGTAGAGTAAGCCATTATTTGATTACTTGATTAATTAATTTTAGCAAGTCCTCCCCTGCGTGACTCCGTTTTCCAAGGCAAACCATGTGAAGAACAGCAGGACACCGCCATGCCCTGCACACATGGTAGGCTGGAGGGGCAATGAGGAGGCGGAATCGCACACTGTCACAGGCACAAAGGCCTAGGAGCTTGGAGGCCAAATTGGTGTGACCTGTCCACGTTGCTGTTATGGCTGTGCAGGAACCACAATCCCCCAGTGGGCCGTAAAGGACATGTATTGTCCCTGACCATAGTTACAGCTCCAGGCATCAGCACTGCCGTGCACTTTGGTACACATCGACAGGCTCAAGAACTGGCCCACCTTCTTTTCAACAAAATTGTGCAGGGCTGGTACTGCCTTCTTCGCAAAGAAATGCCGGCTTGGGACTCTCCACCTCGGCTCGGCACAAGCCATCAGTTCTATGAAAGGTGCAGAGTACACCACCTGAAAAGAGAGGGACTGCAGCACCAGCACTTGGACAGGAGCACATTAAGCTTCTGCACGTTGGATGAGTGGACGCATGCTGTTGTCTCTTGGCCATTGCTTCGACGATGGATTGCTGGCGGAATGACTGACTAGGAGTAGGAGGAGGAGGAGCATCTGGAGCGACAGAGGATGGGTATGACACACAGTTCCCTTCGGCCAAGGTGGTGGAGCCTTGGTTGGCTGGAACAGGGAGCGGTGTGCCACTGGGTGATGCAGCAGGTTGGACCGCCATTTTGGAGCCACGGTTCTCCCAGGCCGCTTTATGGTGGTGCTGCATATGTTGACACAGGGCCATGGGGCCAACATTGGGACCCTGGTCATGCTTCACCTTCTGCCTACACATCTTGCAAGTGGCCATGTTAACCTCCTGCGGATGCTTAATGAGAAACTGCCCACCGCGAGTAGTCCCACCAACAGTCGGCACTAATTCACTGCTACTTCAGTGCCCTGTTCCACTATCTCCCGGAAAGGTAGCCTGCTGCGCAGCAGGTGGTCTTCCCCAGACACGGGGACATTTGTCTCCAGACTTTCCCCTTCTGCCGCCATGCTGACTGCTAAATCTGTTACTCTCCATCACTCCAAGCCTTTAAAAGTGCCCTCAAAACTCACTTCTTCAGATAAGCATATAACCTGGCTTAAGCAACTCCTGTAACCTTCAATCGACACATGCAGCCCAACTCAAGCTCTACCACTTATGATCCCTACCTTTTGTCTCCACCCCCATCCTTTAGACTGTAAGCTCACAAGGGCAGGGCTCTCTTTCCTATTGTCTCCTGTGCTCACAACTCTTGGTTTGAACCTCATAGCATCTAGTTTTGTATTGTTCTCTGTACTATATGTTTTACCTTGTTTGTAATCAAACCTTGTAAAGCGCTACGGAAGATGATGGTGCTATATAAATAAAATTATTAAAAATAATAATAATAATCATCATCATCGAGTTGTGTCTGCACATCACTGATGCCCTCCACAGCCAGAACACTTGCAAGACCACCTCACACGCACTCTCCTCATCACTACTTGCCAGCCTAGTGGAGTAAGCAGCGAGTGTCTCTTCCCCTTCTTGGCTGGGCAGTATCTGCTGATCGTCCTCAATGAATAGTGGAGCTGAACCCAAAGCATAAGATACTTAGCTGGAGGACGGAACAGCATAGGACAGAGTCAATGGGAGGACAGGGACAGCTCCTGTGCCATGCCGACTGAGGGTTGTGTCTGAGAAAGCCACCGAGAGTTGACTGGGGGTGTCAGATGTCACTTGTAATGAATTGTATGACCGTGTTAACTAATAGATGACGGCAGATGGGTGGCTGGTCGAGTCTCGCCGAGACTCCTGCAGCCACTCCCCCTTAGTCTGCTGCGACCTCTGCTTGATGAATTTAGGCCTGACATACTTAGTGCATATACGAGGGGAGGACAAAAAGGCTACACTATGCTTAGAACAGGATCTGTCGACAACAAAAACTATGTATGGCCTTTCAATAGGCCTGAAGACTTTAACAGGAACAAATTGGTAAAACTCTTAGATGTGCGTATGTGGTATGCACTGATGAGAGCAGTTCAATGCACTCCAATACGCTTTAAAACTGTTTTATTTTGGACAACAGAAGCAGGTGTGTAACTGACCTGTGTGAAGATGAATCAAGCATGGATCAGCCAAGATTTCCACCCACCAATGCCTGATGCATCAGAGTAGATTGATCATGGGGCCACACCAACACATTACAAATATGGATAGTGCAAAATAGATTTAAGGCGCTGCTCTCCAATTACTGCCAAATCCAGGGTGTGTCTTTCAGGCAATATATGGGCTCCCCATGCTGCTGCCAACCCCATGGTGTGTGTTTTAGGCTTTATATGGTCTCCTTGTGCTGCTGCCAAATCCAGGGTGTCTTTCAGGCAATATATGCTCTCCTCATGCTGCTGCCAACTCCAGTGTGTCTTTCAGGCAATATATGGGCTCCTCATTCTGTTGCCAAGCCTAGTGTGCCTTTCAGGCAATATATGGACTCCTCGTGCTTCTGCCAACTCCAGGGTGTGTCTTTCAGGTGATATATGGTCTCTTCATGCTGCTGCCAATTCCAGTGTGCCTTTCAGGCAATATATGTTCTCCTCATGCCAACTCCAGGGTGTCTTTCAGCAATATATGGGCTCCCCATGCTGCTGCCAACTCCAGGGTGTGTCTTTCAGGTAATATATGGGCTCCCCATTCTGTTGCCAACTCCAGTGTGTCTTTCAGGAAATATATGGACTCCTCGTGCTGCTGCCAACTCCACTGTGTCTTTCTGGCGATATAAAAGCTCCATGTGCTGCTGCCAACTCCAGGGTGTGTCTTTCAGGCAATATATGAGCTTATCATGCTCATACCAACTCTAGGGTGTGTCTTCCAGGCAATATATGATCTCCAAATGCTGCTGCAAACTCCAGTGTGTCTTTCAGGCAATATATGGGCTTCCCATGCTGCTGCCAACTCCAGGGTGTTTGTTTGAGGCAATATATGTTCTCCTCATGCTGCTGTCAATTCAGGCAATATATGGGCTCCTCGTACTCATGCCAGCTCCAGGGTGTGTCTTTCATGCAATATATAATCTCCCCATGATGCTGCAAACTCCACTGTGTCTTTCAGGCAATATATGGGCTCCCCGTGTTGCTGCCAACTCCTGGGTGTGTGTTTCAGGATTTATATGTTCTCCTCATGCTGCTGTCAACTCCAGGGTGTCTTTCAGGCAATATATGGGCTCCCCATGCTGCTTCCAACTCCAGGGTGTGTCTTTCAGGCACTATGTGGTCCCCTCATGCTGCTGCCAATGCTAGGGTGTGTCTTTCAGGCAATATATGGTCTCCACATGCTTCTGCCAACTCCAGGGTGTGTCTTTTAGACACTATGTGGTCTCCTCATACTGCTGCCAACTTCAGGGTGTGTATTTCAGGCGATATATGTGCTCCTCATGCTGCTGCCAACTCCAGAGTGTGTATTTCAGGCGATATATGTACTCCTCATGCTGTTGTCAACTCCAAGGTGTGTATTTCAGGCGATAAATGGTGTCCTCATGTTGCTGCCAACTCTAAGGTGTGTCTTTCAGACAATATATGGTCTCCTTGTGCTGCTGCCAACTCCAGGGTGTGTATTTCAGGTGATATATTGTCTCCTCATGCTGCTGACAACTCCAGGGTGTCTTTCAGGCAACAAAACTCCCTTTCCCATGTTCTTCTATAAAGTGATGTGTGAATATAGTCTATTGTATTCATAGGGCATGGTTTGTTTACTATAGACAAATGGCAGGATCTCAGGCTCACATCCTATTTGACTGTTTGTATAATTTGGGTGGATACCTGTAATCATATAAAGTATAATATATATGCCTATAATTATTACGCTTCCTTTGCCCTTTAACACACACTTTGAAGATGAATGTATAGTATAAATATATATAATTATACTGACGTGATCACATGATAAATTACAGGCTTTATCATGGATATATTTAATGGTATGGGTAAAGTGAAACTCCTTCAGTGCGTTATATGCTTCACTGAAATCAATAACTATTTCCCCCCAAGTACAAAGATATGATAATTAGCAAACATATTAGGGTCGATTCAAAGAAACATGTAACAGCTTTGATTTTGGTGCTGATCATCCTATTTTTCCCGTACGCTCGTGCGTTCGTATGAACTTGCGAGTGATTCTATAAGCAAATACGTTTCTATCCTAAAATGTACGTCCGTTCGTATGACAGTTCGGGAATCAGACCTATGTCAGTTTCCATCCTGAATTTTCTGTTTCATTTCTCAGGTTGCAACATTGGTTTTGCCCTTTTTCCTTTTTTGTCTGGACGTAAATCCTTCTGATCTTGCCGCTGCGCACTACAAACTTACCTCATTAAAGTGCATTCTAAATATTTGGTCTTTTATTTTTCTTTATTTCATTCATTTTGTAGTAACCAACCATTAATGAATGCATTTGCATAAGTAAATCTTACTTTGTTTAATTTTTAGTTAACTTGCATTTTTTACTTGTGGATTTAATTTTAATATTTTGGCTTCAAATGGTACAACTTAAAATTTTGTGTGTGGTTACCCACACCCTCTCCATACAGATTGCTCTCAAATATAAAAAAACACCCAGCAACTTCTGCATGTTATGAGTCTAGAAACAGCCAAGATGGCGGGTCAGGTATTATCGGGCAGCCTGCAAACAGAAAGGGCCTTGTGACTGTGTTGCTCTGCATTCTTTGATTTCTGACCTTTCCGTGCCCCCAGCTCTGCTGTGTCTGTGCAAAATACAGCAGTAACCCACATCCTGCACTTTATCCCGCTCTCCTCTCCTCAGTAAGTGTGATGCATCTGACCAAAGATGAGCTAAAATAATTAAACAAAGCAAAGGTAAACAACTACACCAATAAATTCAATCTAAAAATATTATTCTAGTACATCAATTTAAAAATAAATAACAAAGGACATACGTTTCTTTAATTAACGCAAATATATGGATGTATTGCAAAATAAAGGTTTACATGCAAAGGACTAATTAAGGTCCACATTAAAATGCTTTTATAAGGCATACATGAAATGTATTGAATCAGGTATACATTGCCATACAATTTATGGCCTCGGCCATGCTGATACATGCAGTTCATTGGAGCTCAAGACGCGCAGACTCCTCCACATAGCCAAAAAACCTGTTCAAGAACAGCAATCCGACTGCTAAAAGGTGTCGGCAGTGGCTTTCTTTTAAAACGTATTTAGAGGTTGGAAATCTGCTCTCTGAATCACACCTAAACACATCCGATTATCCTAAGTTTTACGTTTTGATCCTAAGTTTTACGTTTTGATCCTAAGTTTTACGTTTTGATCCTAAGTTTTACGTTTTGATCCTAAAATTTAGGAACGAACTTCCGATGATCGTAAGAGCATATACGAATTCGTACGTAGGCTCGTGCGAGTCAGAAATGGCCAAAAAAACAGGAAAAAATGACTAACACCCACCCAAACTTACGAATCTCGATCCGAAATCAATTAACTTTTGCTCTTTGAATCGAGGGGATTATGTCCCATTAGCAATATAAATCAATGCAAGTGTCAAATTAAAATGGTAAAATATTTTATCTTTGTCATGCAAAGCACTCTAGCCTTTTATGTTTAATTTCAGGTTTCTCTGTGCTATACTGCTAAGTTTTTTTTTAAAGATGTATTGTGAAATTGTATAATATTAAAAATCCATTGTCGGCTAATGAGAGGAGGTGTCATCTATACACCTGGACTCTCCTGCAAGGCTTATGGCTTTCTTCTCCTGGTAGAAATAAAATCCAGGGGTTCCATGTTTGAGTGTATACCTCTTATTGATACCTCTTACTTCCATTAAAGCGGAACAAAACCCAGGATTTTTTCCTTGCCCCGGGGACATCCGTATTGGGATGCCTCGCAGTGTGAAACCCCCAGAACCTTACCCTAGTCCTACTCTCGTCCAATCAGTGCCATTTGCCGTGCTAATATAATTCTATGCAAACGGCTCTGTGTACATGCAGAGCATTCCCAGCAGCGCACACTCCCACCCCCAGCCCATCTGAATGACTGGGGACAGGAGCGCACTCACGGCCTGAAGATGAAGGGATGCGTCTGCCAGATGTTAACATCTCCGAGGGTGCCAGGAAGCAGGTGAGGGGGGAGGGGAGTTCACAGGCCAGTGGCTGGCCCTGAAAAGAAACAACCCTGGTTGGATGTGTATAACTGACCCCCTCCTGCCGCCATCCAGCATATTATATGGATTTTCATCATTGGGCCATTTTTTCACAACAGTCCTCCTTTAATAACTTATAAGGGTAATTGCATGACTCACCTTATATAATGAATATTATTAAATAAAAGGCATCACTCCTTATCTCATTATCTGCAGATCAGGGCATTTCATTTGACAGCAAGTAGATGCATCTCTTATTTGACCTATCTGCCTTTGCTGGAAGGTATAGTTTTCTTCAGACAAATCATTAGAATTAATCTCTGCCACTGCAAATTGAATGTTTTTTTGTCATTTATTTTTATCATCCTATTTTCCGTTTTGAGATAAAAAAAGGTTTTACAGCTTTGTTGATGCTTGGCTTTTCTCCTGGCTAGTTACAGTATATTGTAAGATGTGGGTCAAAAAATGACTGGATTTTCTTTTTGAGTCAGAAGATGGTTTAACAGTCTAGTTGGCAAGCTGGTGATTATGTAAATTAATCCTTTCAGGATATAGATTTAGGCCTTGAGACAATAAAAAACATGCATCCATGTTTGCATCTGTTTACAGTTTTTGGGTGATTCAGCAAAGGCATTTATATTTTTCATAGTGTTTGTGCTTATCAAATCACATAAATGCATAAAATGCACAAAAAAACTTAAAAAGTTCACTTAATAAAAACGTGCAGGTGTAAGTAGTATGTGAGATTCAGCTGTGTTTGTCCCTCCCCTCCAGTGACGTAGACAGTCACATGGGGGGATTCCATCTCAGTGGTATGAAAGTTTCCTGCACCGACAGTTTGCTATTAGAAGGAGAGGAGAACTGTGTTTCCCTGAACAACAGATGCTGGCAGAGGGGCTGTAACAGCCGACAGTGCTGGCATCAGAGGAGATGCCATCTGGACCAGGAAGATGCCCCGGCTGACCTTTGTAGAGGTACTGCTCAATGGGGGACCAAGGAAGTAAGTTGTGGAGGTGTGAGTATGTTAAAGTTAGATTGTTAAAAATGTTGTGTGGTGTGTTTTTTATACCTTAACTCTTTGTGCGCTGTTAACTGTCCAAGGAACTCCTCTATCAGTTTAAAGGGTAGAGGGAACATCATGCCATCTGCCCACATTGGCCAGTGGCACGCTGGTACCTCTTGCTGCATTATCTACACCAGCTCCTGGGCACACAGGTTGCAGAAAGCCAGGTGCCCCAGGCACCCCTGGATAAGCACCAGAGTTGTACCAAAGGGCACGTGGTGTGACCGGTAGTCAGAACCTGGAGCTGACACATGGATAGGGCGGCTCAATGTTAGCTCTCTAAAACCAGGGACCCCCTAAGTGGTGTCAACAACATGGATCAACCTGGAATGGATACCAGTGGGTTTGGTGCAAGTGAATCAAACATAGAAGCAGGCATGTTTCTAATCAGATGTGGCAGGGTTGGCAACAGGGCTTGGCACAAGAAATGATCAGGCATAGCAGGGTTGGCAAAAGGGCTTGGCAGCAGACACGATCAAGACGGGATCAGTAACAGAGCTTGGTAGCAGATGTGGTCAGATCTGGCAGCATCAGCAAGGCACGGTAGGCAACAAGGTTTGGCATTAGACCAAAAAGAATTCACAGGAGGTTGGAACAGCATGCATGCTGAACAATACAGCCTGCGTGCCAGTTCCTTGAGAGGGTTTACTAAACTGCCCTCCCATCAGCGGTTACGCTGCCCGGGATGACTTTGGCCTTGTCTACAAAATCCAGACACCTGGGGCGGAGCTTCTATGAAGACATGTCGCCCTGCGGTTGCCAGGATCACTGCGGGAGCTACTTACCATGACAAAAGGATTTTGTGTACTGGTAGAAAAAAATGGTACAATGCTTTTCAATTCTACACTCTCTACTTATTTAGCACCCCTAACTACTTTATCACGATTACAGCTTAAACAGCAGAAGCAGCAGACAAAGACCTTCACCCAACCTGGTTGAAGGGACTGTAAACCCAAATGCTTTAACCCTCTCAGTTCCAAGCACGTCCCTCAGCGATCACCGCATCTGTCATCGGATCAGTGAGGGACAGAGGAGCTGACAATCGGAGGTGAGTAAAGTAAAAAAAAATTTTTTTTTTCTTAATAAAGAAATTTTTTCTATGTGTGGTGTTTTTTTTTTTTTACTGTTAACCCTTTGTGAACTGGAAAGGGGTCCATGAGACCACTATACCAGTTTGCAAGGCTTACCTGCCTCCCCAAATCCCAGGGGGGGGGCAGAAGAGCCTGCAGGGCCAGGGGCCACCAAAGCTGGCCACGGGCTGGTTATGCTGGGTAGGGGGGACCTCACGCCATTTTTGGTGGGGTTTTTAACCCTTAAAATTCCCCAAAAATTGGGTCCCCCAATTACCTGCCTCCCCAAAGGTCAGGGGGGGGGGGCAGAAGAGCCCAGGGTTATTAGACTTTGGGACTTGTAGCTGGCAGGGCGGGAAGCCACCAAAGCTGGCCCACAACAACAAGCTGGGTACACCTAGGAAGCTTATTGTATGCACTTTCAGGGGATATATGGTTTGTAGGGGGTATTCCAAATGTAAAGTGTTGTTTTGGTAGAAAAACCGCAAAGTGCGCACTTTGTCTTCAGAGCTGAAATTTGCAAGTAAAATCATTCTTACGCACATGCTTTACTTTGGGGTGTTTGCCAACTCTTCCCTTGACAGGACCAGTGCTTGTTGGATATTGTTCTGTTCGGAGGATGTTGATTTTTCTTTTTTTTTAGGGAAACCCTGTGCAACCAAAGAATTCATTGAGGGATTACTTCCAGAAAACTGCACCCATGTCAACAAGCCTGATAGGCCTAGAAAGCTTGGGATGTGTACTTCCAATACATATGTGGTACCGATGTAACCGGGGCTTTTACATGCAATAAAATTTAACTGACAAACTTACATTTTTTATTACCAAAAAAAAACACTACAAATTGTAAAAAATTGATTTTTCTTTGCACAAATTTCACCCAAAAATATTGAAAATACACCTACAAAATGACAAAAGTTAAAGCCCAGACTCTGCTGAAAAAAAAACAATATATAATTTCCCTGGGAAATCCCTGGAAATCCCTTCAAAAATCACAGTTGAACATGTGGAGCGTAAGCAGCTCATCTGATGCCTGTCCCATGTGCCTCGCCTCCTTTTACAGCAGTGCAGAGAAGAAGCTGTAATAGTGCTCCAAATTTGCCCTCCATTTTTGCCACTCTGGCCATTGATGCCCTCAGCATGAATGAGCATATCAATCCACAGTGGTCCCACAGTTGTTACTGACCACAGTAACGTATGCTCAGTACTCATAAAGCTGCACCATAACACAAAGTTCCCTTCTCAGTTACAAGCCCGATATTGAAGCTTTTCTTATAATATATAGGGTATTTACATATACTTTAATCATAGACTTTGGCTTTGGGACAGGGACCAGGTTTCCAAAGAATTTATGGACCTGAATGTCACAATAAAAGACCTGGCAATACTCAAGTGCTCCAGTGGGTGCGCATTTATCTCTGCGAGTGTGTGAGCACTTGGTCAAACCCCTTGGGTGTTTCCATTTGGACTGTGCGTGGCTGGGGGCATGAGCGGTCATGTACATGATCAGTATGCTGGTCTGCGCATGCCCGAGATGCTCCTGACCCTGTGTGCACTCTGCGCAATATGCAGCATAAGGCCCTTTAAAAGGGGACCTGCAGCACTAGGAAGTTGCCTGTTCTTGGAGTGACACATGCCTCTGTTCCTGTGTGATTTTCTAATTTGACTTTTGGCTCTGAATTTTGGCTTGGATTACAACCTGCTCCAGTTCTGACCTCCTGGCTCTTGGATTATGGCCCCACTTTGGCTCTGACCCCCTTCGGACACCGATCTCTTTTTGGCTCTTGACCCCTGGCTTGGATGACTACCAGTTTTGGCTCTCTAAACTTTGGCACCGCATTACGGCTTTCCCTGGCTCTGGACTCTCTGGCTTCCCTGCATTAGCTTACCCCAAAACCAGGACTGGAATTTTCCTCATATTTGGGTTCACTGGCAACAAGAGTGGGCCTCTGACTTTTTTATAGCGAAGTCTGACCCACCTTGCGCAAGACTCCATTGAAAACCAGATCTGTCGGCACAATCCCTGCACTGAAATAAGTGCGTGATGTAGTTCTTTATCTATTACTCCCCGCTAGCTCCCTTAAGCTTTAACTCCTTCATGATGATTCTGCATCATCCTCTCATGTGACACTCCGGCCCTCCCCTCTGCTGAGTTTCCCCAGTCTCCACTATCTAGAGCTGGCACTAGAAGTATCCTCACTCATGGGAGCCTGTGGACACCTTTTTGTAGCCCCGGCTAGGGCCAGATTTAAATGCTGCTGTCGCTACCATCGCCGCTCTACCGCTGCTGACAGATGGGAATCTCTGCACCCCCTCACAGCCACCCCCCAAAGTATGGGTCCCCATTGATTTCAATGGGGACTGGGTTCAGGTTCGAACCAGAACATTTATTCAAAGTTGGGGCCGAACTCACCCATCCCTATCCACCAGCCAGCCCACTCAGGAGTGACAGTACGGAACACTTGGATGAGGTATATGTTGTTGTGCCTAATGTCATTTGGGACAGAACATGTAATAGGGGGCCCACTTGAGGCCAAAGACAGCAAGTACACTGTGCATTTGAAGGGGCCACTATTGTGCGGTTGGTAAGGAGCATGTGGGATGTGTTGGAGCAGCCAGGATCAGTTAAGTGCGGGATAGGATGGGTTTGGACCTTAACTAATACACACTAATTTGTGCTTTTCAACACTACCAATCCTGAAAGCCATCCAAGATTTGCAGAGGAGCAGCAGCAGCAGCAAAACCACCCAACTAAACACCCAAGAGCCTAACAGCCAGCGGCTCAGCACCATATTTCCATGGTCAGGCGGGTTCAGATAATAGAGGTAGATTGGTGGGCCAATAGCCAGACAACACTATGCACTTACAGCATATCGACCAGGCCTTGACAGCGGGGTTCGCAGAGCATGCACCATGAACACCAACATGGAAGCCCAGCTTGTCGAGTGGCGGTGCCAAAATGCATACATGCAACATATGGAATAAAGCAAATTAGAATTTCCTCCCCATTTCAGAGAAAATACAATTTTTCCATGAAATTATGTAAAAAACTAACTCAATGTCATTGGCTCTCTTGTTGCTTCGGTCTTGCAGTAGATAGCAAGCACTGTGCAGGTTTGTGCACCTCTGCGCAGCCAGTTTTATAGGCGTAGGAGATGCATGGGGTGAGGAGAAACAGATAAAGGGTGTCTGGCGCCTATGTGACCATGACAGCGCTCAATTTCTTTGGGGGACCAAGGAGAAAGGTTTTTTTAACGCCATTAATGCGCAGGGAGCGCAGGGAGCACATCGCATCTGAATTCCTCCCTGCACTCAGAACATCCATTTTTCACAAAATGGGTGTTGTTCCGTTTTAGTGAAATGTTGGTTTCACCTCTATTTCCAGTGCACAAACATTCAGGATTAGGAAATGTCAGTCATAGAATGTAGTGATTTCATACTTCCAACATGTAGGTCAGACTATTAGACTTTTAAAAACCCACATCAGAGAGCACACACCTATAAAATGTAAATATAAAGAGGTGTGTTAGTTTATCTACACAATACAAAATGCTTCATGGGTGTGATCCCGGTAGATATATAGATATTTTTAGAAGTGTCCTTATCCTGCATTGGACAGGAACTATTGTTATACAGTACAAACCCTTACCCAACTACTCTATAATTTGATTTATAAAACAAATTTGTTTAGCCCTAAAGGACTTTTTATAGAGAATAATTAACACTTATTTATTTATTTCGTTTAATCCTTTTGATGTCTGATTGAATATATGTATTGAGTAAAGAAAAAATTGCTGTTATTTTGTATGAAAGCCTGCTGTGTTTTTAAGCTTTGTGAAGGCAGGGATGTCCATCTCTTAATCTTTGGCACCATTAATTACTAATTAGATCACTGAAAGATATCTAAAGAGTTAATGGTCTAAAGCAGGAGTTCCCAACCTTTTTATGTAGCACTTTCCATTTTCTAATTATCTCTAGTACCACCTGGATGGGTTTGCATGGGGTATACGTGTTTGTGGGGAGGCATACACCCATGCCTGCATCCCAGCAGCAATCAAGACACATTTTTATTATGATATTACTGTAATTATTCTTGAATTAGATACATTATTAATGCATTTTCAGGGCTATTTTAAGTTAATTGTGTTCTGAACAATTTGCTTTACTGTATGATTTGTTCTTGAATGATAGTTCATTTTAATGTCTGTCGCAGCTGCTTTCTGTAGGACGCTCACATTGTCAAATAATTTATTGCCTCGCTGTGGCACAGAGTTCTGTTTGTATTGTAACATCTCAGCCATGAAGGTTAATCATCAATGTCTTTTCTCAACACTGGAGTGTTTAAAGTGATGAGTACTCAAGCAATTTGCTGTGAAAATGACAAATCTAGCAAGGCAATTTCAGCATAATGGAAAATTTTCACTGCAATTATGTGTGCTGAGTTTTTTGGAATTAAGGTCTTTCATTTACACACCTTTAATGTGTGCAATGTGTTGTAAAGCTATTTGAATTTTTCTAGATATAAATATAAAATGCTCTTGGTTAACTTTTCATGAACCAACAGTGACATTACCGTGGCATAAAAACCCATTAAATGGTTCCATGCAGTACCTCTTGCCATGCAGTAAGCCCAGTGGTGGCCTGGTATTAACGCAGAACAAAACCCAGGGCCACAGGCTGGGTGCAAAAGTGGGCGGCCTGCAGGGGATGTGGCCACTATCGCTCATTCTGCTTAAGCCCTGCAAGTAAACGGAACAATTTGCCGAGCATTACACATGCACACACCAATTCGGGATGCACAAAGCAACTGGCTGATCTCAATAATGCTGGCTGACGTAACCCAGCATCCTGGGGGCCCCTCTAACTTCCCTGTAGACTGGGAAATGCCCTCAGCTTATCTGAATGGCTGAGTGCAGGAGCATGTCTCAGCTACTAGGAAGCCTGGGAATAAAGAGCTGTGTAAGCTGCTGGGAAAGGTGAATTAAAAAAAATACACACAACAGTTACTATTAGGTGTTATCAGTAAACAATAAAAAATAACTTTACCCAACCCTGTCCTTTGGTTCACCAGTTACCTCGAAATTGGAATGTTCTGGGGGCAGGCTAGTTTTATAAATTCCAGGACTGTACCACAAGGTGTTTGAGTCTTATCATCATCCGTGTTTCGCATTTCTTAGCACTGATGTGCTATTGCTCCCTGGTGTATGGGGTACAGATGAGATAGGGTACAGAACCCATTTCTTTAACGGATGTTGGCCCTGCAGACGGCTAATAAAAACAAGTTGGGGGGCATCCAAAATGCTGGAGCCGCCCCCCTGCACATAACCCTCCCAGAACTACGAGCCAGTGCTGGGAAAGGAGTCCTGCGTTTGCCCACCGCTGCCGGGTCATGGACAGGGTGTCACTTCCCTGGCAGCGAGCAAACGTAGTGAAGGTAAGGAAGGATATCGGGTGTTCTGGGGGGGCGGCTCCAGCATCCTGGATGCCCCAACCTCTGAGCTTTTTTAAAAGAAAAAAACAGGTGTTGGTCTGGTTTAAGTGCTTATGGTTATTTGTTTAGATTATGAATAAAAATCAGGAGGAGTGAGAAATGCAGGGATGTGTCTGATGTTTTTGTAACCCAATTTATGATGATGACATCTTAACTAGATTATAATTAGCTAAAATTAAATCAAAGCTAAGTTCTGCTTATGTATGTCAAGTTGATGTGGAAAAACTGAAGCATTCCCCAGCTCTGCAGGACTGGGATGGTAATTGTGTGTTGAGCCGGCTATACTGTTCCCCTTAAAGAGAAGGTCAGGTCAAAGTTGTCCCTCTCTAATATTCAGCAGTCCAGATGTGCATCAGCACAGCAAACCTAGAGAATAGGGCCACCCAGATACTCATCTATTCTGGGATCTTTCCATGGCAGCCTGGGGGTTACACAGTAATGTGAACCGCCACCGGTGAGCCTGCTTGCAGCCCCGCGCAACAAGGATGAGTTGAGTATCCAGGCAGCCGCTTTCTCTAGTTTAGCAGTGTCAATGCACATCCAGGCCTAACTGGGGTTTCTACACTGTTGCATGCAAGAGGGAGTCTGATCATTTTTACTAGACTTTCCCCTCGATTCAAAGAGCAAAAGTTAATTGATTTCGTATCGAGAATCGTAAGTTTGGGTGGGTGTTTGTCATTTTTTCTTGTTTTTTTGCCCATTTCGTATTCGCACGATCGTTCGCGCATAGACGTATATGAACATACGCATTTCGTACGGAAATCGTATATTTTGCGTTAGTTCGTGTCTTTTTCCCGTCCAATTCGTATTATTTGCGTCAGATCCTATTTTTTACGTCATTCACATGGGCTTGCGACCAATTCAGAGAGCTGATTGCTAATTGTTTTGAAGCCCATTAAAGAGCTGCTTTACGAAATGTTTGCCGGCAGCTATTTGGCCTCGGGAGTAGGATGGAGAGGAGCGAGTTTGTGGCACATCAAGGGCTTATGCTTTTTGGCATTGAGTTGATCCAGATGTCTGAGAGCAGATTGCCCCTGCGTCGTCGCATGAACATCGATAGCATGAATGATGTTGAGCTGTTCGAGCTGACCAGGCTTAATCGCGCTTCCCTCCATAAATTATATAGTGAGCTGCGGCCATGGTTAGCCCGCACCACAAGGAAGGGGCATGCAATTTCAGGTATGACCAAGATGCTTGGCTGCCTGCAATTTTTGGCGAACGGCTCGTTCCAGAGGCTGGGTGCCCTCTCCGTGGGGATCTCACAGCCTACGCTGAGCCGCGCACTATCTAAATTTTTGGAAGGCATGGCTGCCATAACTTCAAAATATATTTATTTTCCGGATGATATGGCAGCCAGAAACGCCATTAAGCTTGGTTTTTATAATGTGGCCGACATGCCCAACGTAATTGGTGCTGTTGACTGCACACATGTGGCACTCGTACCTAGGGCAGCCGACGAGTATATATATAGGTATTTATATTTTGTTTTAGGTTATTATGTTGCCCAACGTGTAATGTAACCTGTTTTCCTTTGCGGCAGCATATTTTTTTTTGGCTCATTTGTGTACATGCCTTATTTAGGCTTTTCATTAGTAGTTTCCAATAGAGTGCAGACATGTTTTAAATTTTTGATCCTTTTTTCAATTATCAATTACCCTTTTTGTATGCTTTTGCCTTAAGGAATCGAAAAATGGGACACTCCCTTAATGTCCAGGCCGTGGTTGGGCCGGACATGCGTTTTCTGAGTGTCCTTGCCGGCTACCCAGGATCGTCGCACGACTCATATATACTCAGACGATCTGGGTTGTTTCGGAGATTTGAGTCAGGTGAATTTTCGGGTGCATGGCTGCTTGGTAAGTGTGTCCTATTTATTTGGTATTAAATTTCTGAATAATCTGTTATTTGTGGATATTTGTGTTTTTGTATTCTTTACATAAGCCTGAAACTGCATTTTAGTTGGGTCTTATTTTCGGAACTCAAAACCAAAATGCTTGCCTCACTTTGTCCTTCAAAATGTTTTCCCTTTAGTTAGGATGTCTGTAAGTTCCATGTCCCAAAATATATTGGTTGGGAGTTTATACCCAAGTATCTGTTAGTTTATGGTCCTTTTGTAGTATTGGTCTTTAAATGGCAAAGTGGACTTAAACTGCATACATTGTATTCTTTATATAAATGTTGAGTGCCCCTAGTTCCATGTCCCAAAATATATTGGTTGTGAGTTTATACCCAAGTATCTGTTAGTTTATGGTCCTTTTGTAGTATTGGTCTTTAAATGGCAAAGTGGACTTAAACTGCATACATTGTATTCTTTATATAAATGTTGAGTGCCCCTCAGCAGCATCCTAATTGTAACATGTCAGAAAACCAAAAATATATTAAAATTCTAACTACCCTTGCCCGTGCAGATGTTTTATCATTCTTTTGTATATTTAAGCGGCATTTTTATTTATGTACTACATTAGTGGCAATAGTTATTTTGCTAATGTGCCCTGGGTGTATTTTTACGCCCTTTACCTTACATCATTTGGATATATGTCAAATTCTTTGTGTTTGTTGTCTTGCCTTTTTAATGTTTATGAAATTTCATTGTCTTGTTAAGGTGATTCCGGGTACCCACTTCTCCCCTGGCTCATGACGCCTGTGCTGCGGCCCCAGGATGCCTCTCAGGAAGCGTACAACCGTGCGCACCGCAAGACCAGGGCTGTTGTGGAGAGGGCCTTTGGGCTGTTGAAGACCCGTTTTCCTTGTTTGGACCATACTGGGGGCGCCCTGCAATATGATCCCAAAAAAGTGATCGACATCATCATGGCATGTGCTGTTTTGCACAATTTTGCAATACTAGAACGTGTCCCACGTTATGTGGATAGTCTGCCCTCTACAGCCCTAGAGGATGATGGAGACAATTATGTTGGGCCACCCAGTGAGTCTGGACAATCAGTTAGAGCAAACTTGATATTGCAGCATTTTAGTTAATTTAATTTCGTTTTTCAACATTCTGTGTGTCTGTCTTAGCCTTTTTGTTCAATATGTTGTTTTGCCGTAATGTGGCATTACCTTAAATTAAAACTTTTTTCCCTTAATTGTTGCCTAATGTATTTCATGTTGTTTACTTAGCTTGATATTTGCATTGTTACACCTCTTAAACCAAAAAGTATCTGGTTTAGCCCAAGCTGATTTAAAATGTGTTTCCACTAAAAACGCCACAAGTATTGTAATTGTGAAATTTGTTTTACTTTGTAGAATTAGAATTATTGTGCTTAACATAAAACATTCCACATACAACTGTGGTTAAAAAGGCATGATATAACAAAAAACAAATCGAGCACATCTACACCTGGAAGTGAGTGGCACAACCAAACAAGGACACCCAGTCCAAAGGCCAGCCTAGTCCAGTCATTAATATTGCCTGTGCCCAGGGATATTTGGGCATGGCCATAATGTCACACAAACATGTCTGCAAACAGGAGGAGCACAAACCAAATACATATTTAAAGCCATAAGTGGCCAGATACACTCCACATAGACCTATGGCATTGGCTAGTGGCCTTAATCATTACTCTAAGGAGCTATATGGGAGCAAATACAAAACACAACCTGCATGAGCAACACAAAATGGATTGTTTGAAACCTAAAAGGACAAGTAAATACAGTGGGGGGTAAGAGAAAAGATGTCCCACACAATCATGGCTGCCATAACTTCAAAATATATTTATTTTCCGGATGATATGGCAGCCAGAAACGCCATTAAGCTTGGTTTTTATAATGTGGCCGACATGCCCAACGTAATTGGTGCTGTTGACTGCACACATGTGGCACTCGTACCTAGGGCAGCCGACGAGTATATATATAGGTATTTATATTTTGTTTTAGGTTATTATGTTGCCCAACGTGTAATGTAACCTGTTTTCCTTTGCGGCAGCACATTTTTTTTTGGCTCATTTGTGTACATGCCTTATTTAGGCTTTTCATTAGTAGTTTCCAATAGAGTGCAGACATGTTTTAAATTTTTGATCCTTTTTTCAATTATCAATTACCCTTTTTGTATGCTTTTGCCTTAAGGAATCAAAAAATGGGACACTCCCTTAATGTCCAGGCCGTGGTTGGGCCGGACATGCGTTTTCTGAGTGTCCTTGCCGGCTACCCAGGATCAAACAAGGACACCCAGTCCAAAGGCCAGCCTAGTCCAGTCATTAATATTGCCTGTGCCCAGGGATATTTGGGCATGGCTATAATGTCACACAAACATGTCTGCAAACAGGAGGAGCACAAACCAAATACATATTTAAAGCCATAAGTGGCCAGATACACTCCACATAGACCTATGGCATTGGCTAGTGGCCTTAATCATTACTCTAAGGAGCTATATGGGAGCAAATACAAAACACAACCTGCATGAGCAACACAAAATGGATTGTTTGAAACCTAAAAGGACAAGTAAATACAGTGGGGGGTAAGAGAAAAGATGTCCCACACAATCATGGCTTAATAGGGTGGCTGCCCATAATACCCAGGGGGAGGTCCGTGGGGATGGGACCTAGCCTGGGCCATGGCTGCATTGTGAATTTGAAACTGCTCCATAATGTTTCTCTGCATATTGATCATCTCAGCCATGGCTGACTGGATGCCATTACTTGCAGTTACCATGTTGCTGTTGAGGGTACGCAACTCCGCGAGGATGCCCTGTAAGCTGTTATTGATGTTGACCATGTCGGCATGCCTTTCCTCACGCTCAGTAACGAGCTGTGCCTCATACGAGTCCCTCTCTTGGGTCCATAATTGAAGCAGGGCACTCTGCCTCCCCTGGGAAATTGTGGGGCGGCGTAATGGAGTCCGCCGCACAATTACCCTGGCTCTTGGGCGTGCCCTGCCGCGTTGTGTCGTCCCCTCAACAGCAACAGGCATGCTTGGCAAATCCTCAGCAGCAGAGTGAACACTGGGGACTGTTGTGTCAGTCTCCCCATGTGCATGCACAATTGATGCAGATTCACTCTGCTGCTGAGGATTGGCCAGAGAAACATTAGGGAGCAGTTCCAGATTGGGACCCAGGGGGAGGTCATCGGACGTGCCCTGCAGGGAGACATCAGCTTCCTCCATTTCCATGATCTCTTCCATGATTGTGCGGGTCTGTAGGGACATATAAAAAAAAAGGGTAAGTTGGCGTCCAAATTTGGGATTCCATCAGTTTAACACATGCTTAAGCACTTGGTAGTATTTATGGTACTAAATTAACTTACCGGAAATCTCGGATCTGGGCTCCTATGCTGTACGGACCTGGTAGGCATAAGCAAACTGGGGGGTGAGTTTACCCTTGCTGAGGGGTCATGCTGGGCTGAAGAAGAGAAAACAAAACAAGGTAAACACACACATAAGCATTGTTTTTTTAGTTACTAAAAAAAGCCACTATTTGTAATATTAAGCAACTCTACAGCAATGGGGACAATTGTTAAAATACACGCAATTTTAGATAGGTGCAATGGCTCGAGAAAACTGCTAACTGACCTCAGTTCAAAGTCAGGAAGTGTACCCAGTCAGCATACTACTTGCACAGCAACTATTTGGATTTTGACTACCATTCTCTAGGTCAGGGGTACTCAAACACTTCTTGTAAAGGTCCATTTAAAGGTATGTGGTGAGAGGTGAATGTCTGGGCATGGGGCTGTCGCAGGGGGTGTCTAGTTAGAAATAAACACACTGGGGGAGGGGCTGGAGATTGCCAAGTGCAAACTAATAAAGGCTGCTTGCCCTTGCTGGGCTGGATGGGGCAGAGCTGAGGGGACAGGGATTGGATGGCTAAAGGTGGGAGGTCAGGAATTGATGGTGATGGGATGGATGGAGCAAATATGTTAGAAATGTATGGGGCTTATGTGGGGGGGGGGCAGATGGTGGGACTGTGGCAGATGGGGCAGAGCTGGGGCAGCGGGACAGGATTGGACCAAGAGAAAGATGCACCAAGTTACTGTGTACCTTGCAATGCCACTTCCTGTGCAGTACATTGGGCAGGAGACCAACCACTACATCGCCGATCAAGGGGGCAGCTCTGAGCACGTCAACACAGAAGTAACTGAGTGCAGTGCTGTCTGGGCAGGGGTCCGGGAATCTGGTGCCAAGGTCCGCATTGGGACCCCGGGCCGCCAGTTGAGTCTCGCTGCTCTAGGTCAGATATGTTTGGGGGTGTGTCATTAAATTGTTACCTCAAACACAACTCACACAACAAATAGCCAACACATCCCTAATGATGTGTGTTTTGTGATTGAGTCCAAATATATCACTTTTCAGGATAAACTTCGTTAGTTGACAAATATTTTTGGTTAATTGGTCTTTTACATAATGTATGTGGTCCTAAATGTGTGATTCACAGGGACCAAAACAGGACACAAACAGGCACAGTAGTGCGAGCCCAAGCAAGCCACACCATAGGGCCATACCGTCATCTTGGTACTAGTGACCTTTATATTTTTTACCAAACAGGCAAACATGCAGATTAAGAGTACTCACCGTGGGTACGGGTCGGTGAGTCTGTGTCCCTTAGACCCGCATGGCCACCGACCGCGACCGGATGGAGAAGGCCCAGCACAATCTCCTCAGCAGGGGTAAACTCCAGTTTTGTAGGAAAGCCACCTCCAGTTTGCATGCTGAAAAGAGAAAATCGTTTGGTACTCAGAAAAGGTGCATACAGTACATCCTAATCCTTATATTTGGAGACATCATTTATTTACCTGTAATTATGCCTTTTAATTTCTTTTTGACGTACAGCATATTTGAGATCCGAGATTTTCTTTTGAATTTGTGGCACATCTTTCCTCTCTTCCCCCGCTGCATTTACTTGTCGTAGGATGGTTTCAAACAATTCCATCTTGCGCTGCTTCGTGGTGTGTTTTGATTTGCTCCCATAGAGCTCGTCATAGTATAATGTAAGGCCACTAGCCAATGCCATATTTTGGTCATGGGAGAATCTCCCACTCAACTGGCCGCGGCGCAATGTGCGGCCAGATGGTTGGCTTGGGTGCTCCTCCATGTGTGCAGACACATGTGGTGACATTATGGCCTGGGGCTGGGTAGGGGAATGGACGGATTGCTGGCTTCCCAATGACTGGACTGGACTGGCCAAGGGACTGGGTGTTCTTGCGTGGCTGGCCACCGAACTTCCAGGTGTAGATGTGGTCAGGGTGGCCATTCTTTGGCCTCTTGGGGGGCTATGTTCCCGGCTGGTGCCAGGTCGGGGGCTATGTTCCCGGCTGGTGCCAGGTCGGGGGCTATGTTCCCGGCTGGTGCCAGGTCGGGGGCTATGTTCCCGGCTGGTGCCAGGTCGGGGGCTTCTGGCCCTGCTGCGTGGCCTGTATTGGCTTCTGGCCATGCTTCTTGGCCTGGACGGGCTTCTGGCCCTGCTTCTTGGCCTGGACGGGCTTCTGGCCCTGCTTCTGGGCCTGGATGGGGTTGTTGCCCTGCTGCGTGGCCTTGCTGGGGTTCTGGGCCTCCTGTCTCGGCTTTCTGGGGTTCTGGCCCTGCTGCGGGGCCTGTATGGGCTTCTGGCCCTGCTTCTGGGCCTTTCTGGGGTTCTGGCCCTGCTGCGGGGCCTGTATGGGCTTCTGGCCCTGCTTCTGGGCCTTTCTGGGGTTCTGGCCCTGCTGCGGGGCCTGTATGGGCTTCTGGCCCTGCTTCTGGGCCTTTCTGGGGTTCTGGCCCTGCTGCGGGGCCTGTATGGGCTTCTGGCCCTGCTTCTGGGCCTTTCTGGGGTTCTGGCCCTGCTTCTGGGCCTGGATGGGGTTGTTGCCCTGCTGCGCGGCCTTGCTGGTGTTCTGGCCCTGCTTCTGGGCCTGGATGGGGTTGTTGCCCTGCTGCGCGGCCTTGCTGGGGTTCTGGGCCTCCTGTGTCTGCTTTCTGGGCTTCTGGCCCTGCTTCTGGGCCTGGACGGGCTTCTGGCCCTGGATGGGCTTCTGGCCCAGCTGCGTGGCCTAGATGGGCTTCTGGCCCTGCTGCGGGGCCTGGGTTGGCGAAGTGCCCTGCTGGAAACCATGGGCGGTGTGGGCTCCCTTGGGTGGCCTCTTCTGGGGGCAGAGGTGGTGAGTGCTGCTGTGGCCTGTTTTTTGGCCGCAGGGGCACGTGCCTTGGGGGCCCTTTTTTGGGTAAGGGAGGGTCCAGTGTCCCTTGGTGGGGCCGAGGTGGTACTCGCCTTCTTGGAGCGTAATTTCTTGCTTCCTTGCTGGGACCTGGTGGTTGGGCCCTCCGAGGTCTGGCTTGGCTGGGCGCGTTTTGCTGCAGGCTTTTTGGGTGCCATTTTCCACAAATGCTCAAAGAGAATGAGCTTTGGGTGCAGGGACCTTTAAATAATGAGCCCAGCGTGTGACGCCTATGCGCACGACTACGCGCTCGTACGGACGTACGTTCGAGCGGAACCAGGAAACCGCTGGGGTTTCACTTATCTGCTGCCTTGAAGAAGCATAAAGATGGTGCCCACTATCTTCACCCGTCAACAGGAAGAGATCCTCATGCTGGTAAGTGCCTGGCTCTGCGTTTTAAGCTAATACTCAATGATGGCCTAAATGTAAATGATGCGTTTGAAACTAGTTTTGGGTCTCTTAATGTTTAAGAACTGGCTCCTCACACTTCATCCTCAAGGGTCGAGCCTGGCCACGTTGTCACCTGTCTATGCTGATGTCCGAATTAGGGCAATTGCTCTGGCTTAGCACCAGTTAATAAACCTGTGGAGTAGCGGGGCTAGCTGTCAAACCTGGCCTGTCTCGGACCTTGATGCGGATGTTTGAGGAACACTGTTTGCCTAAGACCGCAAAACACAACGGCAAGCCACACACGTGGCCCAAAAGCCTAAGCATAAGCCGACATATTGGATGTTGAAACCATCCTAACATGCCATAGATGCAGGTGAGCTGATTTTTAATGTTGGCTATTATCTGTATGTACATGGTGTGTGAAACATATAACATAAGACCAGACTCTCATTCACAGTCAACGTCCGCTTTAAGGCACTCCCCAAAAATGGCTGCCACTCTAAATGTGTGTGTTAATGACATGAAATTCTCAACTTGTGATGCAACACATATGGGTCTGTGTGTAAAAGTAAAAGCTCTGTGTCCATTATGTTTTTCAGATCATGCTTCAGCGCCGGTATGACTTCGCGCCCAATGTGTGCGAAAAAAGGGACATCGCCCGGGAGATCATCGCGGAAATCCACCGTGTGACCAGCACCACCTTCACTCACACCCAGATAATGCAGCATTGGTCGGACCTGAAACGTCTGCACATGGCCCGGGTGCGGAGGTTTTTTGGGATCCATTTCCCAAGTAAGTACCAAACGATAACATGTTATATGTTGCAAATGTATAAGCTATACCTTTATTTATAATGACTTTTCTTTGTTAGTGTTGGAAATGGATTTCAGAATTCGCCGCACCCGGAGGCGCACAGGCCGACCAGTGCTGCATGAGTCTGCATCTGTGAGTGAAGGTGGTGGATCTCCCAGGCGACGGACCTACCCCTCCTCTGTGGCCTCCTCAGACCAGCCCCTGGACCTTACCACAGAGGAGGGGCGCAACCGCGTGGGCGTGGAGTCATGCCCGGCCAGGCATGGGGAAGGCTCTGGTATGTCACTCTTCATGTATAGGCACAAAGATATACATGGCAGGCCAAAAACTAAGTTATCCTTTATTATGTATTTGTAGAAGCTTCTGGAGCGGGTGAGATAGTGGAGGAGGAGGCAGCAGAGATGCTGGAAGTCGATCCTGACGAAGGTAAGTGATGTCAGCCAGCCTGGGAGCCAGATCTGTTTGGAATAGTGACTCTATACAACTACTAACCAAATGTCACATGTTTCTCCAGGGACTTCTTCACAGCATAGCCAGGACCAAGGGCAGCCTGTTGGCCCCAACCAGCCATCTGTCGGCCACCAACTCAGTAAGTATCCATGCCATTATTCATATTAATGTGTTGTTAGCTAATAACACACACATAACTAAAGGCGTAGCCAATGTGTAGTTAACACTTTCATGTGGGCACTTTGTTAGCTTAAAGCGGACCCTAACTCGTATTAAGAACATAGCTAATATTTAGCCAACACACTGTACATACAGATTGGGAACATTGAAAAACAGCCTACAGCCATCTAATGCATGTTAGGAGCCTGTAAACATCCAATATGGCGGAATATTGAATGCGCAATATTTACATGCTGCATGGGATACAGATTAGAAAAAGTAAGGTGCTGCCATGCATTGTGGGACTGATGACCTTTCCCTGAACCCAGCTATGCTCTGTATTCCCAAAGCACCACTGTAACCTACTCCCCTGTACTTGATCCCACTCTCCTCTCCTCATTAACTGTTATGCTTCGGAGTCCCGATGGCGGCGCAGTAATCATAAATCCACCAAAATATACTTCGATCTGGTGCAGAATCATTTTGGAATAGTTATTGCTTTTCATTAAATAATGTTGAAGGTCCGGTTTAAGGAGTTTCAATACTTACCTGTGGGAAATGCATTTACTTTATCCCTTTGAAGAATGACATATGTCATGCATTTACATGTATTTAATTAACCCCAAATCTATTTCCAGCATACAAACCAGTCTGGTACTCCTATTTATGTTTATTTCTCTATTGCTTACAGGGATGAGGCCACAAACCGTGGCCGAAAAAAAAAAAAGAATAAAAGAGTTGGTGGCCGAGCTGCTGGCCATACAGGCGACGTTGGGGCCAACAGAAGAAGAAGAGGAGGAGGATTAGTGCCCTTGGTCCTGGCTACTTTTGTAAAATAGTTTTACATTTTGTTTTAGAAAGTTGACTTTTATATTTTTAAAAAACCAAAAAATTTGAAACATTTTTAAAATGTTTTTAAAAGAAACAAAAAAAAAACAAACAACAAATATTTAAAATAAATAATATTTTAAGCCTTCATAAATGTGTCATTTCTAATATGCGCACAAAAAGACATTTACACAAACACGAAAAAACACGCTTAGAAACATATAGACATATGTACATTATGTTGTTTGGGTAAGTTTTAGGGTCGTCAACATGAAGAAGGATGCAAGCGCTAAGGGGTTTAGGTAAGTTTTAGGGACCGAGAAATGAAGAAGGATGCAAGCGCTAAGGGGTTTAGGTAAGTTTTAGGGACCGAGAAATGAAGTTGGATGCAAGCGCTAAGGGGTTTAGGTAAGTTTTAGGGACCGAGAAATGAAGTTGGATGCAAGCGCTAAGGGGTTTAGGTAAGTTTTAGGGACCGAGAAATGAAGTTGGATGCAAGCGCTAAGGGGTTTAGGTAAGTTTTAGGGACCGAGAAATGAAGTTGGATGCAAGCGCTAAGGGGTTTAGGTAAGTTTTAGGGACCGAGAAATGAAGTTGGATGCAAGCGCTAAGGGGTTTAGGTAAGTTTTAGGGACCGAGAAATGAAGAAGGATGCAAGCGCTAAGGGGTTTAGGTAAGTTTTAGGGACCGAGAAATGAAGTTGGATGCAAGCGCTAAGGGGTTTAGGTAAGTTTTAGGGACCGAGAAATGAAGAAGGATGCAAGCGCTAAGGGGTTTAGGTAAGTTTTAGGGACCGAGAAATGAAGTTGGATGCAAGCGCTAAGGGGTTTAGGTAAGTTTTAGGGACCGAGAAATGAAGAAGGATGCAAGCGCTAAGGGGTTTAGGTAAGTTTTAGGGACCGAGAAATGAAGTTGGATGCAAGCGCTAAGGGGTTTAGGTAAGTTTTAGGGACCGAGAAATGAAGTTGGATGCAAGCGCTAAGGGGTTTAGGTAAGTTTTAGGGACCGAGAAATGAAGTTGGATGCAAGCGCTAAGGGGTTTAGGTAAGTTTTAGGGACCGAGAAATGAAGAAGGATGCAAGCGCTAAGGGGTTTAGGTAAGTTTTAGGGACCGAGAAATGAAGAAGGATGCAAGCGCTAAGGGGTTTAGGTAAGTTTTAGGGACCGAGAAATGAAGTTGGATGCAAGCGCTAAGGGGTTTAGGTAAGTTTTAGGGACCGAGAAATGAAGAAGGATGCAAGCGCTAAGGGGTTTAGGTAAGTTTTAGGGACCGAGAAATGAAGTTGGATGCAAGCGCTAAGGGGTTTAGGTAAGTTTTAGGGACCGAGAAATGAAGTTGGATGCAAGCGCTAAGGGGTTTAGGTAAGTTTTAGGGACCGAGAAATGAAGTTGGATGCAAGCGCTAAGGGGTTTAGGTAAGTTTTAGGGACCGAGAAATGAAGAAGGATGCAAGCGCTAAGGGGTTTAGGTAAGTTTTAGGGACCGAGAAATGAAGTTGGATGCAAGCGCTAAGGGGTTTAGGTAAGTTTTAGGGACCGAGAAATGAAGTTGGATGCAAGCGCTAAGGGGTTTAGGTAAGTTTTAGGGACCGAGAAATGAAGTTGGATGCAAGCGCTAAGGGGTTTAGGTAAGTTTTAGGGACCGAGAAATGAAGAAGGATGCAAGCGCTAAGGGGTTTAGGTAAGTTTTATGGACCGAGAAATGAAGAAGGATGCAAGTGCTAAGGGGTTTAGGTAAGTTTTATGGACCGAGAAATGAAGTTGGATGCAAGCGCTAAGGGGTTTAGGTAAGTTTTATGGTTCATAAAGGAAAGTGGGAGCCTGGCGCGAGGCAGTAGTGGTGAGAGTGCGCATGCGCAAGATCTTATATACATACGAACGAACGAATCTAAGAGGCCAAAAACCAATGAAAACCAGAGGCAAACGCAAGTAATTGGAAGAGGTGGACGATGGAAGCCGCCGACAAAACAGGCTGCCGCCGCAACAAGTGAGCACATGAACGTGAATTTTACGATTGTCAACTGACTGAGGCAAGTTCGGGAGATAACATACGAACGGACGTATATTTTAGGATAGAAACGTATTTGCTTATTGAATCACTCGCAAGTTCATACGAACGCACGAGCGGACGTGAAAAATAGGATGATCGGCACCCAAATCAAAGCTGTTACATGTTTCTTTGAATCGACCCATTTCTCTTTAATTCACTCTAATGAGCGAGTCGGGTAAAATTCAGATCGGCCAAACTTACCGCCAAAGATCAGGTCTGAGGCCCTGAATACAAACTCCATTGAAGTCAAATGGCTGTAAAATGGGACTAGGAATTGCTAGAGGGCTGAAATTTGAGGGTAACATCTGGACAATTGTCCTAGGCTAGGGAAAGTTTAGTGAAAGTTTAGAGAACTAAAAAAATAAAGAAATATATCAATAAAGAAATAGTTTTTTTTTTTACAAATGTTGGAGGCTTAATTTGGGGTGTAACACCTGGACGATTGCCCTGCACAAAATTAGCTAAGGAAATAACTCAAAATAATCACAGAAAGCTAAAAATTAAAGAAATGCACCAGTAAAGAAAAATATTAAAATATTTATTTTAAGGGTGTTGGAGTTCTAGTTTTGGGGGTAACACCTGGGGAATTGCCCTACACAAAATGGGCTAGGGAAAGTACCCTGAGTAATCACATAAAGCAAAAAAAAATCATAAAATACATTAATAAATAAAAAATAAAGTTTTTTAGTAATTTTTGCATTTTTTTCAGGTTTTATCCGTTTTAATTAACCCTTTAAGTGCCAAGCACGTAACATCTACGTGCTGGCTTGACTGGGCCTTAAGTGCCAAGCCCGTAGGTATTACGTGCTTGACTTTCCCCCCTGCTAGTAAAAAAATAAAAATCAAAAATACTCACCTGACCCCTCGTTGGATCCGGCCGGGTCTCCCCTTTAATTTGGTGCCATCCGATCCCCCATGGGGGGTCGGATGGCTCCAGCAGAGCCCCCGGAATAGGCCCCCCCCGCTTCGGCAGCAGCAGCTGCTAACTGTAAAAAAAAAAAAAAGAAATCAAAATGACATTTACCTACCTGAGGCCGCGCTGTCTCGCGATGGGTGTCCTCTTCACTGGGGGGGGGGGCTCCGATCGCCCCCCCAGCCTCTTCCGTGGCGAGGAGAGGGCAGAAATTGCCCTCCCCCCCACTTCCTGGAACGGGTCTGCTAGGGGCGGGGGCGGGTGACATCGTTGTGATGTCACCAGCAGCCCTCTTAATGCTGGCACCGTGAGACAGACAATCAGTCTGCTCGTGTGCCTGGAGGAGGGCAGATGGGGAGGAGGAGAGGGCTGAGATCGCCCCCCCCTCTCCAGGCTCTCTCCTTCAAACACACGAGCAGACTGACAGCTGTCATTGCAGATCGCCCGGGAACACAGGATCGGAGGTAAGTAAAGTAAAAAAAATAAAATAAAGATCATTTTTTTTCTTATGTGTCTGTCTTTTTTATTTAACCCCTTGTGAACTGGTAAGGGGTCCATGAGACCCCTTATACCAGTTCACAAGGCTGGGGGATGGCAAGTCACCCGCTTGCGGTTAACCCCTGCACCCCCAATTACCTGCCTCCCCAAAGCCCAGGGGGGCGGGCAGAAGAGCCCGGGCCCAGGGAGGGGGGACCTTATGTCATTTTTTTTTAAATTAACCCCTTATGTTTATAGTGTGGATAGTAGTAGTATCCAACATGTAAAACACAGAGCAATTAATATTTTAAAAATTAACAACACACTAAAGTGAAGTATAATGATCTTTCTAAAAGTTCAAAGAAGGTATATAAATAATTCAGTCCTCCTATTTGATAGATGGCAAGTTATCTCTATTTCATCAATGCCATTGACTCGATGTTCAAGGAAGGAAGATGTGCTGAATATAATTGCAACTTATCCACCAAGTGCCCACCACCTAGATTATTTACTCTTACCAGATGGTTGAGCCAGTAAAGCTTTTCAAATAAGAATCTTAGTTTCTCCTCGTCAAATGCTTTGGATCTTCTTTAAGCAAATAACTTTTTTGCCCATAAACCTTAATCTAATAATCCTCATTCATACGGATTCTTTCCTCCCAATGAGTATATTGGCAATTGTACATAAAAGGAGAGAATAAACTGAAATAGCGTAATACCGCTTTTTATTTTGACCTCTATTATTAAGATTATAAAATGCGCACTCACATGGGCACTTGGTGGATAAGTTGCAATTATATTCAGCACATCTTCCTTCCTTGAACATCGAGTCAATGGCATTGATGAAATAGAGATAACTTGCCATCTATCAAATAGGAGGACTGAATTATTTATATACCTTCTTTGAACTTTTAGAAAGATCATTATACTTCACTTTAGTGTGTTGTTAATTTTTAAAATATTAATTGCTCTGTGTTTTACATGTTGGATATTGTTAACCTGAACTTGTTGGAATAGTGGAGTTCTATACACGTTGAGCATATACTAAAGCATTCCTCTGAATTTTAGTTACAATTAATTTTTAGAAACAAAACATCAGCGCGGGTTTAACCTATTCTTCTTTTTTTGGATAGTAGCAGTATTTTGTTTGTAAATGTTATAAAGTGCTATTTTCAGTTTGGGGGGGTCTCCTGGGCAAGAATGGGGGGGCTACCGATACATATGTGGTACCATTGTAATCGGGAGAAATTGGGCTTTCACACGCAATATGTTTTTCTCTAATAAAGTAAATGTTTTATTTACAATAAAGGAGACAATTGTCTAAAAAATATTTATTTATTTATTTTACACAAAAATATTAAAAAAAACTGTAGAAAAATTACAAACAAGACATTTCATGTTCAAGCCTAAACTCTGCTGCAAAATATATATCTATAATTTTCCTGAAAATTCTGGCAAAAATCACGGTTAAACATGGCACAGAATGGGGAAAAATGACCTGTCAACAGAGGGTGACAAAACTTCAACTAGGTTGGCAATTAAAAGGGTTAATAGTTCTAGGAAACTGCGCTACAAATCAAAAGTAAATTGTCCCAGTGAAAAAGACTTTCCGCTCCAAGCCTTTAGGCTGTTGTCATTTCAGCCATAGACATTAACATGTAGATGTATAAATACACTGCTCAAGAGCTGTGTATAAGGCTCAGCGTAACAAATGTTGACACCACAGGTGCTCTTCAAAACAATTCAGTGACGTCACTCCACCACCACCTTCTTATATATAACGTACCAGATATCTTCTTGATATTTTGCATATATGATCTCAAATGTAATCTGAGAGGCTCTACAATTTTCCTTTAGCCAGAATGGACCGCTTATCAATTTAAAGACTTTTAAACCTGTACCGCTGTACACAAAAGATTAGAAACTCCACTCTCCACACAAGAGGCAATCAACTTGCTCCGGGTTTATTTTGCATATTATAGGGATAAAAACACAAGAAATGCTCCAATAGCGTAAAAACGTTTCACACAAATGAATCCACTGTAAGGCCTCTGGCCCTTTAAAATGCCGCTCACCAGATTTCTAAAACAGTCGCGCATTCAATTTAGAAATAAAAGCACAGGCGTCATCCAACCCCTTCAGTATGGACCCGCGCATCAGATATAACACACTTAATCCAAGTGGCAGCTCACCGCCTCCTCCGGCCGTAGGACGCGGCGCTGCTCGTCTGATCCGGCACACGTGACACTCCTTGGCTCCGCCCAACGCGTTTCGTCGTTACGACTTATTCATGGGCTCGCGCGGGGCCAGGAGTGTCACTAATTTATTCACTTCATCTAGTCACGTGGCCTTTTGTTTTTTAACCTATTCAGTTCCAGAATGTATTGCCGCAAATGCGGCTATTCATTTCTATTATATATGATGTGCGCATCCCCCAAAAGGGGCTAGAGCGCTTCCTCCTCATTAAGAACTACACTTTATATAAAACACAATATTCCCTAAAAAATGATAAAACGAGACATATAAAAAAGGCGGATAAAGGTGGAGGGATTGTGGTACAAGATACCGAAAATTATATTGAACAGATTAATGTACTGTTGAATGATACCGAAACATACCATAAACTGCCTAGCGATCCTATAAGCAATTTTAAGAAGGACCTGGATAAACTTATGGAGATAGGATTAATGTTAGGAGTGATAAACAAAAAAGAGGTTGATTTTTGTAATAAAAAACATCCAAAAACTCCCACTATATATGGTCTCCCAAAAGTCCATAAGGATCAAAAAAATCCCCCACATAGACCCATCATTAGTGGGATCCATTCTTTGACATATAATTTGGGAAAATACTTAGATTGGTTTCTCCAGCCATTAGTTGTGAAGTTACCCTCCTATATTAAAGATAGTCAACAGGTTCTAAAAACATTGAGAGATGTAGAAATTGGCGATAACACCATTCTGGCCACAATTGATGTGGTCTCACTGTATACATGTATACCACACGAAAGAGGATTGAAAGCTATTAGATATTATTTGATGCGGGCCACAGATCTTCTAATGATTCAGATTGATTTTCTACTGGATTGTTTTAATTTCGCTTTAAATCACAATTATTTTTGCCGCATTTGCGGCAATACATTCTGGAACTGAATAGGTTAAAAAACAAAAGGCCACGTGACTAGATGAAGTGAATAAATTAGTGACACTCCTGGGCCCCGCGCGAGCCCATGAATAAGTCGTAACGACGAAACGCGTTGGGCGGAGCCAAGGAGTGTCACGTGTGCCGGATCAGACGAGCAGCGCCGCGTCCTACGGCCGGAGGAGGCGGTGAGCTGCCACTTGGATTAAGTGTGTTATATCTGATGCGCGGGTCCATACTGAAGGGGTTGGATGACGCCTGTGCTTTTATTTCTAAATTGAATGCGCGACTGTTTTAGAAATCTGGTGAGCGGCATTTTAAAGGGCCAGAGGCCTTACAGTGGATTCATTTGTGTGAAACGTTTTTACGCTATTGGAGCATTTCTTGTGTTTTTATCCCTATAATATGCAAAATAAACCCGGAGCAAGTTGATTGCCTCTTGTGTGGAGAGTGGAGTTTCTAATCTTTTGTGTACAGCGGTGAAAAATAAGTCTTTAAATTGATAAGCGGTCCATTCTGGCTAAAGGAAAATTGTAGAGCCTCTCAGATTACATTTGAGATCATATATGCAAAATATCAAGAAGATATCTGGTACGTTATATATA
Source organism: Gastrophryne carolinensis (assembly GCA_027917425.1). Lineage (NCBI taxonomy): Eukaryota > Metazoa > Chordata > Amphibia > Anura > Microhylidae > Gastrophryne > Gastrophryne carolinensis. The sequence goes on from CM051234.1 coordinate 225,380,407, forward strand.
AGAAGGTGGTGGTGGAGTGACGTCACTGAATTGTTTTGAAGAGCACCTGTGGTGTCAACATTTGTTACGCTGAGCCTTATACACAGCTCTTGAGCAGTGTATTTATACATCTACAAATTAAAAGGGTTAATAGTACCTATGCCTGTTGGGTATTGTTCTGCTTGGGGGACCTTGCTCTTTCAGATTTAGCTTGTTTTTTCTTGTTTGCAGAAAACATGTTATTTATTCAGTTTTTTTTATTCATTTTTTTAGGGAAACTCTGTGCAACCTAAGAATTCTTTGAGGGATTACTTCCAGAAAGGTGAGCCTACTACAACAAGCTGGGTACTCTTAGAAAGCTTAACATGTGTACTTTTAGGGAATATATGGTTTATAGGGGATATTCCAAATGTAAAGGGTTGTTTTGGTTGAAAAATTGCAAGGTGCGCATTTTGTCTGCAGAGCTGAAATTTTCAAGTAAAATTACTGTTATTCGCAAGCTTTACTTTGGGGTGTTTGCCAACTCTACCCTTGACAGTACCTATGCATGTTGGGTATCGTTCTGTTCGGGGGATGTTGCTTTTTGAGATTTTACTTGTTTTTTCTTGTTTGCATATAGTTTTTTTAGGAAAATGTGGCGTGATTCTTCCTTTTTATTCTTTTTCAGGGAAACTTTGTGCAACCAAAGAATACATTGAGGGATTACTTCCAGAAAACTAAGCCCACATAAACAAGCTTGGTACGCCTAGAAAGCTTGAGGTATGTACTTCCAGAGAATATATAGTTTGTCGAGGGTATTTTAAATGTAAATGGTTGTTTTTCTGGAAAAACTGCAAGGTGTGCATAGCGCATAGCGCAGTTGTATTTTATCTGAAAATCTCCTAAAGCTCTGTTTCAGTTTGGGGGAGTCTCCTGGACAGGAAAGGGTGTCTACCTATACATATGTGGTACCGCTGTGACTGGGAGAAATTAGGGTTTCGCACGCAATAAAATTTTATTGACAAACAAATTTTTTATTACAAAAAAACACTACAAATTGCAAAAAATAGATTTTTTTTATTTTTTTGCACATATTTCACCAAAAAGTATTGAGAATACACCTAAAAAATGACAAACAAGAGATTTCACGTTGAAGCCCAGACTCTCTTGAAAAAGACAATATATCATTTTCATTGGAAATCCCTGGAAATCGTTTCAAATATCACAGTTGAACATGGGGAGCGCACAATAGTGAAACATGGTCTGGCAACAGAGGGCGACAAAAGCTGCAGGTAGGCTAGCAGCGAAAGGGTTAAAGGCATCTCATTTAACATGCCTGGGTTTTTTTTTTATATGTTTTGCTCTTTTTTGGCATTTTTCATTAGATACATTTTCAATATAAATACATCAATTGCCTGACTTTTTATTTTTTAATTGTATTTCATCACGTTTTAGCTGATTTCCTAAATGCTGTGTTAAAGGCATCCCATTTAACATTAAAACAGCCTGTGAGTTTATTGTTTTATCTTTTTTGATCATTTTTATAGGCATTTTTTGAACGAATAAATATTTGTCTAATTTTTTTTGCCACTTTCCATTTTGTATTAAATGCCACGTTAAGGGCCACTCCAGCCCCGTCCTGTCCCCTCCAAATAGCGATCATGATAATGTAATAAAAGAAAAAAAAAGATACTTACCTTCACGCCGAATACAGCCACGGTGCCATTACATTAACAGGATCGCTATTTCGAGGAGGCTGGGTGGGGAGGAGGGGGCACCAAATGATGAGCTGGATGAGCTCAAAGATGAAGTCCCTAGATGGGTCAGAACCTGAGATCTCTCATTTATTTGGTTTCCAGTGCCTGCACGGCACTGAGAAACGTATGTCTGGTTGCGTTTTTTTGGGCCCGTTCTGGTTGGCTTTCTGGCTTGGTGCTGAGACAGCTATGGTCCGATTTGTGTCTGTGCCAGATGTCTGGAGCACTGGTGCTTGAAGAGAGGGAGCTATCTCCAGGGCTCATCTCTGCTTCACACTCAGTGGGGCCATCTCAGCCCAGAGGTGTGAGAGAATCAGCACGGAGTCTGTGACCTAAGCTTGGCTTAACTCACAGATGCTAATTCACATTCCTGAAGAGATTACATCCAGTGCATGTTTATGGGTGGAAAGCCTTAATGCTACAGTGGAAAATAAATGGAGGAACTCTGGACTTGTATACGGGGTTTCAGGAATTTTTACATAAAAATTAAACTTGATTTTTCCTTTACACCAGCCCTTATGCCCTTTAGTATGGGCTTGGGGCTCACCAATGGGCACCGGGCTCTTCCGCCCCCCCCCAATGCCCCAAATGGGGGTGTGGGTAATGTGTCATTTTATTGGCATGGCACCCACAGAGCCCAGCAGGTGCCATGCCAGCTTCTGACCATGGTGAACTGGTATGGTCCCCTGAACCCCTTACCAGTTAACCCCAAGTGAAAAAGAAATAAGACACCATGCAAAAGTTTTAGTGTTCTTAATTTAACTTATACTCACCCATCCATCTTTTATCCTCTGTCCCGGGAACCGGGTGCTGTCTTCCTATGGTCCAGCTGGTCTTCTTTGCCCTGCATTGTCTCCTCTTCCTTCTTTGGGGCTCTTCGGGGGCCCCCTCAAGCATATAGATGTGGCGGCATGAGCCGCTGTGCCATCATTTGGATGAAGGGGGATAATAGGTACCCCCGTGTTTCATCCTCGCTACCCAGCGAGGGACTGAAGTGAGGGACAACTATTGTGACATCATTGGTGATGTCACAGAAAAGGAGGGGCCTAGAGGGCATTTTCCATGCCATTCCAACCCCTCTAGGCCCCTCCCCTTTTGTGATGCCATCGGGGAGATTCCAAGAGAGGTCCCCCGGCCTGGAGCCGGGAGGAACAGATGGGAACCTGTGTTGTCCTCCTTGCTAAATGCCACCAGAGCGTCCTTAGATGCCCAGGGGGCAAAGATTTACAGGAGCCTGTGTGGGAGCTTGCAGATAAGTATAAGTTAATTAAGATTATTAAAGTTATTTTTTATCAAACGTGTGTGTGTTTCCACTTTCACCTTGAACTGGTAAGGGGTCCTATGGACCCCCTATACCAGATTAAACCTCAGGAGCAACTTCCAGGCCCACCAGACAATAAAGTGGGGTTAGAGACCCTACTTTGAAGAGACTTCTTCCTAGGGCTTTACACTTCTTTTCCTTAAAGCGGTCCTTCACTCTGAATAAGAGTCTATCTCATATGTTTCCCACACCCTGTACATACAGATTGCTCACATTAAAAATCATCCAACCTGCATCTACTGCATGTTATGAGCCTTTAAACATCCAAGATGGCGGGTCATGGGACATCAGGCAGCCTGCAAAAGGAATTGCCTTCTGACCGTGCTGCTCTGCATTCTGGGATTGCTGACCTTTTCCTGACCCGAGCTCTGCTCTGTCTGAGCAAAGCACAGCTATAACCTGCCCCCCTGTACTTTATCCCACTCTCCTCTCCTCAGTAAGTGTGATGCTTCTGAGTCAAGATGGCGGCACCTATATCCTTAAGTCCTGAACAGAGTTGCAGCCCAGTGGGGGAAAGAATAATAAGTAAGTGACTAAAAACTTAAAATATATTAATTTTATATGCTGGGGAATCATTTTTAAGGGTTTGGGCTTTTCAATAAATCATGGTGAAGGTCCGGTTTAAAGGACAGAGACAGGCCCGGACAAGACAGTCTACATGAGGGTTGGAGCTTGAGAATCAGTGGAGGCACAACAATTTCAGGCAACAACCTGGTGAGTAACCCATGTATTTACCTTAGTGGGAGTAGGCCCAGGGCCGTATTTAGGGTTCATGCTGCCCTAGGCACTATTTGTGTTTCACCCCCCCCCCCTAACCAAGGGGAAAAGGTACAGTGGGTCGAAGATCTAGTGCAGGAGGCTACAACAGTGGAGTACATGTGGAATGCAGCAAGTCAACAAAGCTGGGGGAGACTGAAACAAGGTTAGCAGGGTTCAGCAGTGAGTGAGTGGAGATGGAACTAGAGAATAGAGAGTTGGTGGCCAACTGGTGCCAAGTCGGGAGTGATGAGTGTAAGTAAGCCAAACCGTAATTCAGTGGACCTGGCCTTTGCTGCCCATAGGCAGCTATGGTTTCAACAGTTTTCATGATGAAAGGCAAATTATTTATGCAGTGTTTGCCAAAACATGATGATGGGGGTACTCTACATCGACAGTGCCTATCCGGGCTGGACAAAAAAGAATAAAAAGCCCACAGGCTTGGTGCCTGCAGGGTAAAACCCTCTGGTTTCAGCAATGAGACAATCCCTGATGCTGTGATTTCCTGGCCCCGCCCCACTTCAGTGGGTAGTCCATCTCCCCTGCTTGCATAAAAAAAACACTGTTGGCACCTCTGATCAGGGGTGAACCTAGCCTCTCTGCTGCCTGAGGCCAACTTTATAAAGACCTCCCTACAAGCCATTCTATACTGAGAAAGTCATTTGACTAACAAATTTTCTTTAAGAAAAGTACCACTACTTCCAGATGCCTTGACTGCAGATATACTCTGACCATAAATGAGAACTTGCACAAAAAATACACAGAATAAACCAGAATAAAGTCTTACCCAAATAGATCACAGACAGAATAAAGTAACCATAAAGAAATCACAGAATAAGCTGTATCCACATATAAAGCAGTGGAACACTTTTTGCAAGTCACTAGCCAAACTAAATTTCTTTTGCCTTGTTGACTTCAAAACCTTCGTAGTTTGGCTGTTCGGCAGCTTTAAGTTCCTGATACAACAACAGAGCCCACTATTAATAGGCATAGTACAAGAAGATCTACCCAGACCCCACAATTTATAATCAAAACCCAAAACACGATTGACAGCTTAGCCAGCCAGTGCAGTACCAACCCAGGTCTCACAATGATTAGCCAATTAAGCAGTGATACAGCGGTAGCCACAGAGTGTGGAGGAAATGGCCATCTGGCGCTGGCCGCAAGTCACATGTTTTATTTTTAAAATGAACCAATCAACGGCCCAGCTGGCCCCGAACTCTAAAAGACTTCAGGGCCAGCCAACTAAGGGCCCCTGGGGTATTTCAATTTGCTGTGTAAGCCCCCACAATGGCCAGCAAACCCCTTACCTTTCCACCGGTTCCTCGCTGTAACTCCGTGACACTTCCCTGCGGAAAAGCTTACTCCTGCGCCCAGTGCGGGAGCAGGCATATTACACAGGGAAACTAGGGATGCTAATGCACCTTCCAAAACAATGGCATTAGTATGTACAGCATAGCCCTGACCAGACAAGAGCCCACACATGGGAACAACGGAAAGGTGTGTTGAGTGGGCAATCAGGGGGGGTTTCACGCCGTGGGGCATCTCAAATTGGGATGCCCCGGGCATAAGTACCAATCACTAGTTCTTTGTGATTTGCCAGAACCCACCCCCATTCATCATTTATTGCCATCTAAAAACAATTTTATTACAAAATATGTATTGATCACATTTGCTCACAATGCTGATGCTCACAGACTACCCCTGCAAGCCCAGTCTTTCTTACCTGATCCTCGCTACCTCAATAAAACCGGGGGCCCTGTGATTGTAGACATTGGGTCCAAAGTCGACATGGTGGCTGGCAGCCAATCATGGGTCAGTTTTGCCAAGGGAGCAAGGATAAGGTAAGAAATGCTCCTGCAATCAAGGGGAGAGGAATCAGTAAAGGGCAAACACGCCATCAACCCCTCACACCATTAGCACCACACCACCATCAGTTAACCCACAAACACACACCATTACCCCCATCACACCTCCCCACTCTATTACCCCCCACTACACACACACACAATATTAACCCCACACCTAACCCTCACACCTGTTAAACCAGACCATAACCAGCCCTGTAACCTAAAAGCCCCCAGCGTCAGCCAATTACTTCTCCCCAAGGCATCCTGATTCAACATGTCCCACTCTGTTAAACCCCTGGGATTGCCATAAAACATACCTTTCCATTGATCCCACAGCGCACACGTGGCCTGCAGTGGCATCTCTCAGGCTTAATGGCCAGTACTGTGATGCACAGCAGGAGGGGAGCAGCCAGCAGGTAATTCAAAACCTTTCATTTATAATGGTTAGCCAGGCGATGCAACTTACACTGAGTTAGGATGCTCTAGGGGTGCTCTGGGGTGCCAAAACCCAGATTTTGGTCTGTTTTAACCTCCCACACAACAGTGGAACAAAAGCTTGCAATTTGACATTCCCTGTTTAGTCCCATTTTGTATCAAACCCCCCAGGATGCCGGTATTCACTTACCTACCGGGTCCAGCGGCGCATGGTTGAATGAGAGTAGTTTACTGTGACTAAGTCATTCAGCAAACGGCTCTCATTGACTTCAATAGGGAGTGCCAGCCTATTTCTTTGAAAACATCTTCCATATGACATTGTCGTATGAAGAGAGTCTGCACATGCGCCGTTGGACCCAGGAAAGGTGATTGATTACCGGCACCCTGGGGGTATTCACACAGCAGGGCATCCCAATTAGGGATGACCAGGGGAAGGCCAGCAGCTTCTTTTAGAATCCAGGGTTGGCCCGGCTGGGTTTTGTTCCACTTTAACCCTTACCTATACACACAGACACACACATTTTGCCATTTGCCCCCAACCTACACACACTATTTCCCCCCTGAGGCACTCTATTACCCCCCCCAACACTACACAACACCATTAACCACACACGTGTTAATGCAAATAGAAAACAGTTTTGGACAGCCCTAAAGTCTAAAGGACTTCAGTGCCAGTCGATTCCCTCTTCAGGATTCCCCACTGTGTAAAACCCCCAGGGATAGCCATGAATCTTACCTTTCCCATAGTGCATGCGCATCTCCCTGGCTAATGACCAGTGTGAGCATGCAGAGCCGGGATGTTCCTGGCACTTCATTCATTCAGAATAGATTGGCAGGTAACTCGAAATTTTCTGCATTACTATAAGCCTGCACATGTGCCATGGGAGCGAGATAAGATTTTTGGCACTAACTGAGGTTTCACATACAGGAGCATCCTTAGTCAGGTTTACCAGCTTTTAAAGTTGAACAAAACTTGGGAATTTTACTTTCCTAAGTCTTATTCCGTGCCTCCAGGGCATCTTGAATTGGGATGCCACGCTGTGTATTACCCCCCAGCTCAGCAATAAAAACTCACCTTTCCAAGCTCCAGCGGCGCATGCACGCGCTCTCATCCAATGAAAGCATCCTGCTGTGACTAAGTCATTTGGCAGGCGGCTCTCATTGACTTAAATGGGGAGTTATCTGAATGGCTGGGGCGAGAGCACACACACCACCGAGAATGCAGGGGATGTGGCAATGCATCCCCATTCACTGAAAGCTGCCTGACAAATGACATAATCATGGCAGAAGCTTTCATTGAACGAGAGCCTGTGCATGTGCTGCTAGAGAATGGAAAGTTGAGTTTTTACTGGTGCCCTGGGGGGTTTCACACAGCAGGGCATGCCAATTTGGGCGAATGCCAACAGTCGGCGCTGGAATCTTTTAGATTCCAAGACAGACGTTGGTGGGTTTTTCTTCCGCTTTAAGTGTACTTTAACTATCCTGGGTTTTGGAACCTTCTCATAGGCATCCAGATTTGTGATTTCACTGCTCTGTGAACCCCCCCAGTTTCCCCAAAGACTTAATCTTCCTTCATCCCACTGCGCATGCACAATATCTTGACCTTTATGCTGCGGCACAAGAGCGGCCACATCCCTGGTCTCCCTGCTCTGGGTGACACGCTCCCAACCCCAGCTTCAGCTACAGGGAGACCCGGGAAAGCATCAATGGCTGGAGAGCACTGTGAGTGAATCCTTACCTGGGGATTTTGGGGGGCTCACACAATGGGGCATCCCAGTACCTCCCCTACTCACAAGGATAACCCCACAACTCTTGGGCAGTAAGTCTTACCATGAGGGAATCCCACTGTCAGCATCACTGGTGGATGAGCGAGTGCTCTCCCACCTGCGCGTGCAGTGACCAGGCACCAGCAAGCAAGATCATGCCCCCTGAACTCTCACACTTGGTGTGCCGCTCCTGTCATAGAAGACAGGTGGTGGCTGTGAGTGGGGGTGGGGCAAGGTGGGGCTTAGTGTTTAGGAGCAGGATGAGTTATACATTGCTCACATAGTGGCGCCCGCTGCATATTGTAGTGGCAATAGCAATGACCGGGGGGACGGGAGATCCACCAATGCGTGAAAATAGAAACTGTCCAGCTATCGCCGCCCTCCCCGCATTGTAGACAATGCAGCCCGTGGTGCTTTTTTATTATTAAATTAATGCTAACCTCTGCCCTGAGCCCATCCCCGCCTGTAGCTCCTCCCTAGGCACGTGCCTATATTTGTCTTGTGGCAAATACAGCCCTGAGTAGGCCAACAGGAGGTCACACCTATCTACCTGACAGATTGCTGGAAAATGTAATGCATGCTGTGGGTTCCAGTGCATAGAAACCCATCAGAATAAAATGTTAAGATGCTGTGCTGAGGGGCAGTAAGAGGGGTGTTTGGTTGGCCAAAGAGGAGTGTCTGTCCCACAAGAACAAAAATCTAGGGAGATGGGGAGATCTATCTCTTTATGGGGCGTCCCAAATGCTCCACTCTATGAAAGCCCAGGGGTTTCACGATTGGCTCGCCTTTTTCCTGAGCCCTCTCAGCATCTCTGTGCCATGGCTGCATCCCCTGTATATGCACCTGCAGCAGGCCTTTCCACATGGCTGGTACGGGCACACCCACAGCTAGATGAGAGCGAGAATGCAGCCAGTGGTGCTTGCACCATTCAGATTTCCTTACTACTCTGAGCTCAGAGCAGCAAACAAAAGCCTGAATGGAACAAGTGGAGATGATTGGATGAGCTGCCTGCGCATGTGATGTGGAAACCCAGAAAATGTGTGTTAAGGGTGATCCCGGAGGATACACACAGCAGGGAATCCCAAAACGGGATTGAGACAGGAAGAACAAATCCCAAAAAGGGGATATATTGGGTTTTGGTCCTCTTTAAACACACTAAAGGCAATAAAGGGAATGTTCGTAAACTACTTACCTAACCTCTTGCTGTCTCCATCCATCATAGTCCTAGTCCTGAGCTTTTAGTGCTGTCAGCATGTTCCTAGACCAGCTTCAATGTGCATTGCCAGGTCCATCAAACACACAGCTACAGTCAGGGGCGGACTGGGGATAAAAACAGCCTGGGACTTTTCTGGTCACACAGACCCTTATGCCCAGTATATTTACCCCACATAACACATTGAGCATGAGTCCACGCTTATCTTCATTCATCCTCAACCTTTCAGCTCCCCTTATCTACTCCCTCACCCAGGTTCCTCAGGTTGACCCCAGGCCCAATCATCTGTATCACAGCCAGTAGCAGTAAGGGCCTTGCATACTTTAAGCACCCCATCCTACCACCAGTAAACATACCTTTTACTTGCAGAGCTTCATATTGCAAGGAAACCAGAAACTATTGCACACGTGTTGATTCTGCACCTCAACCAACAGGGGTGCAATATACATCTGTTTCTGGGTCCCTGAGAGCTCCATGAAAGGGCCCAAAAATAAGGGTTGTATGGAGCCCAGAAATGTCTGATGGTGGCCCTTGTTTGCTGCACTAACCATTTTGGGGTTCTCGTGGGTTCTGCCCACTGCCTGTTATGGGGGTATTGGGGGGATTCTGCACACTGCCTATTATTGGTTTCTGGGGGGGTTCGCCACACTGCCTGTTATGTGGTTCTTTGGGGGCGGGGCTCTGCTCGCTGCCTGTTATGGGGTTCTTTTGGGGGGTTTGTATGCTGCCTGTTAGTGGATTTTTTTTGGGGGGGGGTTCTGCATACTGCCTGTTACGGGGTTCGGAGAGGGGGGATTTTTCATGCTGTTTATAAAAGGGGTGCTTAAGGTGCAGTTCTGTACACTGACGACTATCAAGGTATGGGGGGGGGTCTGCTTCTTATTTTCCTCCTCTAAACCCAGCTGCAAAAAAAAAAAAAAATACATAGTTCAATTCTCAATAGACCACATATACGTATATATGTTAAGGAATACTTATTTTTATGTTAGAAAATGTGTGTTTGATGGAAGCAGACTATACGCAGTCTGCTACTATTGAGAACTGCACACCAAGGCTGTACGCCAAGATCTATAAGAAGAGAGAAGTGAGTCCTGTATACACAGAACACTGTTGATGGCCTCTCTTGAGGCGAGGGATCTCACTCACATTTACATGCCCAGAAGCAGTGTACTGTGTGTACAGGGCTCACTGGCAATAGCAACAGATTGCAGAGAGCTAACATAAGAAAAAACAATACTAGATGTTATTTGTAAAAAAGAAATGTAAGTTTGTCAATAAAATCTTATTGCACGTAAAAGTCCAGTTTCTCCCAGTTCCAACAGCACCACATATGTGTTGCTAGACATCCTTTCCTGCCAAGGAGATTCCCCCAAACTGAAACAGCGCTTTAGATTTTCAGATAAAATACAACTGATATGCGCGCCTTGCAGCTTGTCAAGAAAATCAACCCTTTATATTTAAAATACCTGCCATAAACTATATTTTTTCTGGAAGTAAACACCTCAAGCTTTCTAGGCATACCAGGCTTGTCGATGTGGGCACATTTTTCTAGAAGTAATCGCTGAATGAATTCTTTGGTTGCACAGGGTTTCCCTAAAAATAGAATAAAAAAGCAGAATCAAAGCCAAATGTACCAAAAAAACAGTATGCAAACAAGAAAATAAATAAATAAAAAAAAATATAATTAAATCTGAAAAAGCAAGGCCCCCCCAAACAGAACAATACCCAACATGCATAGGTACTGTCAAGGATAAGCATACATGTAAGCATAATTCTACTTGAGAATTTCAGCTCACATCTTGTTCACACCTTGCAATTTTTCAACCAAAACAGCTCTTACATTTGGAATACCCCTAACCATATATTCCCTAAAAGTACACATGCTAAGATTTCTATGCATACCCAGCTTGTTGTAATGGACTCACCTTTCTGGAAGTAATCCCTCGAAGAATTCTTTGGTGGCACAGGGTTTCCATAAAAAATAATAAAAAAGCAGAATAAAAAACACATTTTCCTAAAATATCAATATGCAAACAAGGACAAACAAGCTGAAAGCACAGTATACCTGAAGTGATCTTTACAGATTATAAGGATGTTGGCTGCACCAAGAGTGCTCAACACACCTATCTGGTGCTTTGCTGTTTCGACAGCGGCCCTGAAAGATAACCCCGAAAGACGTTGATGAATTTAGACAGACCCTACACCAGATGAAAGATCAAAGGATTATTGCGGACAAAAAGAGCCCATTGTGGTGAGGAGAAATTGTGAATTTATACATCTATGGCCTTGATTCACAGCCTCCTTTTCCTTCACTTTCACATGTGTTTGTGTATTTTTTGTGAGTTTTTGCAGCCAATAACAGGATTTTCATGTCTTTTTTCATGCGTATGTGCGTTTACATTAACGCGAATAAGCATATTTTCGATGAACGTATTTTTTGCGTAAATAGTTCACTTTCTCAGGAATGTTACGTTATTGGTATGAGCTTGCGCATGATTCCGAGCCTTGATTGTTGATTCAAACACGGCCAATAAAACGAGGGTGTTCACGCCAGGTGTATTTCCTGGTGAAAGTTTGCTGTCGTTGTGTGAGTTGCAGTGTGATGGAGGCGGATTACGTGGAGGAATATGAGCGTCTGCAGCTACGCGGCATTCTATGCCAGGTTGCATCGGGCACATTTGGATATCGCTCGCACGCATGACGTTGAGCTATTCGAGCTCACCCAACTGAACCGTGTTTCCCTCGAGAAACTGAATAGTGAGGTGCATCCATGGTTGGCCCCCACCACAAGGAAGGGACATGCAATTGCAGGCATGACCAAATTGGTTGGCTACCAACGGCTCGTTCCAGAGGCAGGGTGCCCTCTCCGTGGGCATGTCCCAGCCTACGCTGAGCCACACACTAAACAAGTTTCTGGATGGCATGGCTATCATGTTTCAACGTGGTAGCCTGGAATGCGTTGAAGTTGGACTTTTATGATATAGCCGATTTGCCTAACATCATGGGTGCGATCGACTTTAAGCACGTAGCGCTGGTGCCTCCAGCTGCAGATGAACATCTATACGGGTATGTGTTTTTTCTGCTCATCCTTCCTTATATGTAACATAATGTAGCCTTGCATTGTATACGTTAATGTTGACCTAAAGCTAAATGTAAAGCTACTTTGTATTTTTACTGTTGTATATGAGGTTTTTCCACCCAAAATTAACTAATTAGGACTCCTTGACAATTATAATTTAAAATGTACAATATATTATTTTTTTATTTTGCAACTACAGGAACCGAAAGATGTTTCATTCCATAAACGTACAGTGTGTTGTTGGCCCAGACCTTCGCTTTCTTAGCGTCATGGCTGGTTTTCCTGGTTCTACCCACGATGCCTATATTCTTAGGAATTCCAATCTCTATGGGCGTTTTGAGTCTGGCAACTTGTCTGGTGGTTGGCTACTGGGTAAGAGTTTATTAATAGCTTACTTGGGTTTTCAATGTGTAACTAGTATAAATTTAGGAGTCCCCTGCCACAACATATGATGGTCTTCCCCTCTGATTAAATGATATACAATGTAATTATGATATTGATATTAATTTTTTTTTGTTTAAGGTGATTCGGGATACCCCCTTCTTCCATGGCTAATGACCCCCATCCTGCGCCCCTTGATGTTTCTCCCTCTCCAGCACTTCTGGACATACCAGAAGAGTTGTATGTTGGCACCCAGAGTTCCTCTGGTCAGTCTGTCAGGGAGCACCTGATTTCCAGTCATTTCAGTTAAGCTTTATGTCACGTGTTTGTTAGCAATCTGTGTTTTTTTCTGCTACTTATTTGTTTTTTTTCGTGCCAAATTAAAATTTGGTTACACAAACTTTGTTTATGACAAATCATTTATAATTTGTTTTTGTTTAAAGAAAAGCTTGTCAACTTTAAAATAATATTTAATGGGAATTGGACAAGATTGTCACTCATGATCAATTGCCCTTACATAGCAAATCAAAAATGAAGAAAGCAATTTAATGGTATGGTGGCTGGCCAAAGTATGGTTGTTGTGCGGCCTGTTGAATGACCACCCTCTGGGCATCACTAGCCCTGGCCCACCAGCAGCTGCACGCATCCAGACCCAGGTAAAAGGTTGACAGACTCAGCAATGTCGCCATCTTACCCTGCTCAGGTGTGTGCAGCTGATAAAGTCAGCTTGGAGAAGTGATAGCCGCAACTTCCGGCAAAACAGCGAAAGGTTTCAACAAAATATGGCTACACACATGATCCAAGTTAATAATACTTTGCAATCCTTGCTGGAGGAAATGTGGACCAGCAATACACAGAGGGAGGAGCAGTGGCAGATGCTGAATTCTACCCTACGGAAACCACCGATTATGGCAGACATCCATGACCTTGAGGGGGATGCCTACATGTCGCTTCCACCCCAACAGGAAACACAGCAACTGCCACTGCACCAGCTCCAGCCTCCCACAAATCCTGTGCAGCAGACTCAATCACACCCTCTGCTGGCACAGACAGGCAACGTATATGGCATCCCAAATACAGGTGGTGTGTGGCATCCCAAATACAGGCAGTGTCAGTGGAATCCCAAATACAGGCAGTGTGCAGTTACAGGCCACGCCTACCTGGTTGCCGGTGGAACTGGCACCCAAGGAACACGTGTTTACATGCAGGTGGCGGGCAGCATCGGTGGCAGCAGGCGGTGACAGGCAAGGGGAGCAGGAAGCAGTAATATATTTTCTGTGTGTGTGTCTCTCTCTCTTTCTTCCTATGTGTCGGGAAACCACTGTGGCATGGGAGCTTGGGAATGTGAGGTTTTTTTTGTTGTTTCTTTTACATTTGCTCGATAAAACACACTGACATTTTCCCCCACTTCTGGGGGGGGGGGGGGGGGGGGGGGGTGCGTGAGTCTTATAGAGCAAAAAATATTATATATATTATGAAGGTATTCACCATTTGTGCACAGAGCAATGTAAAGGGCATTTTTACGCTTGACTTGTTTTTGAAGCTCTGGGTCCCTGCTGCTAATATAAATGCCCAAAGTGTGAGAACGGGAGCCAGTCAACTGAATTAAGAATCTGAAATCCGGTGAGATTGCTATGTAAGTAATCTTCTCTAGGCTGTACTGCAAAAGCATGAAATTTGGCAGGTCTCCTTCTTATTAGGGAACGATTCTGGACTGTACACACTGACTACTTAGGCAAGTAAGAAATATGTTTATATGAAGAAATTGTAGATAAAATCTAGTTATGACTTGCTTGCCTGTAAACAAAAGACCTCACTTTAATGCAAGCCTCAACCAGGGTTAGCGATCTAGTAGGAGGGGGGGGGGGGGGGGCTACACTTCAAGGGATCTTGCCTGCACTGTTCACATCTGGGATAGATAGGATGGGGCCACAAGTGAGTTCACAGGAAACCCCTGCAGTGAGTGCAGTGAGGCTGTTCTGCATAGCATACTTCAAATCATGAGCCCAGACATGATGGAGCCAGTAGTTCATAAATAATTGGGAAGCAACTGTAAATATTAATCATAAACTGACCAAATTATTAGAACATAGTGATCATCACGTACACATATGTAGCTCTCCTGTCATCCCTGTACCATATGCATACTACCCCAAAACAACCACTATTAAACAAAACAGGCAAAGCATAAAGGGGCCCACAGCACCAGACTTGACTGGACTTCCTCTTACTTAGGCAGCAGTATCCAGAATCATATAAAAGAAAAAACACAGAGCTTGATAGTATTATTTCAAACAAAATATAAATAATGTCCAATCATTAGGATGATCCTCAGCACATGGACGCATAGAAGATCAGCATCACAGTCCACAACACTATATTTTGACCACGTCCCAAAGTGCATGTGCAATCTTATTATTCCGTGCTCTTATCACCCCAGACATACATCTTGAACAATTCATAACCATCAAAAGCAGATCAATATTTCAACGACTCTCCCAGAGCAGCAGGATATTATCAGACATACAGCTCTGTTAAATCATCAGCATCCCCAGCAGGTCGATATTCCGTTAATTTTCAAAGGACAAGCAGGTTTGCATAATCACTCAGAACATCATTAGAATAATGAATAGCAGATTGTGTCCCCAAATCGGCCAATCACAGGCAAGTCTTGGCCCTTAGTCCATCAAACACAGGCTTCGATCCGTCTTCCAAAGCCAGAGACATAAAGCACAGCCGCGCTGTATCCAGAATCAGAATACCCCACTTTGAATGGGCTCTCGAAATTTGGGGGAAAAGGCTGCCGTTCCACTCCACAGCCCATGTGACCACGGACAGCCTATCAAGTGGCTGTGCATATTACTGTGAAATGGCTGAGCTTCATAGGTTGGTAACAGCATGATGTTGAGGTGTAAGGGTCCTTAAATAGGCGAGTATCAGCAGCCGCATTCACTTGGCCAATGAGCGCCTATTCACAGCGGGGCATACGTCCAATTATTTTTTATTGGACTTTCCCTTTAATGCAACTTTATTGAAACATTGAAACACAAAAACAACTAATCAGCAGATCATCAAAAGCAGTCCAGACCATCTGTCCATCGGCCACTATTTGCAAGCTGAATTTTGCTGGGGTAACTCAAAGCTTAGATGGCTTATTTCCTCCAGGAAAGGCTTTCTCCAGTAAAACACTGTCAACACAAACAGCCTCCTGGCTTACTCGCAGTTATGACCAGAATATCCCTTTAACAGGTGAAAGGTTCTCAGACATTCTTTAGTTAGAGCTCCTGCTCTAAGTCATTGCTTTATTTCTTCAAGTTGTTAACTACTTCCCAGCATCTCCACAGATTTTTTGGGGTATCTCTGCCACGGCATCAGTCTTGTGTATACATGTATGGTTGGTTGCAGGTCTGCACGTTGCCCAGCCCCTGGTGCCCCATGCACCTGATCTTTCCACACAACAGTGCAGCTGCGGGTCTCTCCAAAACCCATCTAATGGCAGCTGCCACTTTATAGTGCTTCCTGCATGGACTAGTACTGGACTTGGCTTCTTGGCCAGCAGTACCCACCCAGCTTCCTTTACTAGCCAGACTACAGAACACCTTACCAGCAGCACTTTAACCCTTTACCTGCCAGCCTACATAGAGATTTTGTCACCCTCTGTTGCCAGACCATTTTTCTATATTTTGCGCTGTACATGTTCAACTGTGATTTTTGAAGGGATTTTCCAGGATAATGATATATTGTTTTTTAAGCAGGGCTTTAACGTGAAATGTCTTGCTTGTAATTTTTAAGGGTATTCTCAATATTTTACAATATATATATATATATATATATATATATATATATATATATATACTATTTTTTACAATTTGTAGGTTTTCCAATAAAAAAGCAATTTCTTCAGGTTACAACACTACCACATATGTATTGGTAGACACCCTTTCCGGCCCAGGAGACTCCCCTAAACAGAAATAGCGATTTAGGGGATTTTCAGATAAAATACAACTGCTACGTGCACCTTGCAGTTTTTCAAATAAAAATAACTCTTTTCATTTTAAATACCCCCACAAAACGTTATATTCTCTGGAAGTACACACCTCGAGCTTTCTAGGCATACCAGGCTAATGTGGGCTCAGTTTTCTGGAAGTAATTCTTCAATTAATTAATTGGTTGCACAGGGGTTCCCTAAAAAAGGATAAGCAGAATCAAAGCTACATTTTCTTAAAAAAAATATGCAAACAAGAAAAAACAAGTTAAATCTGAGCAGAAAAAAAGCCAAACACCCCAAAGTAAAGCATGCGTATAGCGATATTTTTACTTGAAAATTTCAGCTATGCAGACAAAGTGCGCACCTTGCGCTTTTCAACCAAAACAACCTTTTACATTTGAAAAAAACCCTGAAAGTAAACATATTAAGCTTTCTAGGCATACCCAGCTTGTTATAGTGGGCTCATCTTTCTGTAAGTAATCCCTGGAAGAATTCTTTGGTTGCACAGAGTTTCCCTAAAAATGTATAAAAAAGCAGAATAAAAAACAAATGTTTCTAAAATATCAATATGCAAATAAGAAAAAATGTCCCCCAAACAGAACAATACCCAACATAGCTACTTTTAACCCTTTTAACTACCAGCCTACTTGAGATGTTGTCACCCTCTGTTGTCATTTTTCACCATGTTTAACTGTGATTTTTGCAGAAATGTCCAGGAAAATGATAGTTTGGGCTTTATCATGAAATGTCTTGTTTGTTTTTTTTCCAGCGTTTTTTTAAATATTTTTGATTGAAAAAAATAAAGAAAAATATGTTTTTTTTTTTACATTTGTCTCATTTATTTTAAATAATGTGAATGTGAAAGCCCCATTTCTCCCAATTACAACTGTACCACAGATGTATCAGTAGCCCCCCATTCCTGCCCAGGAGACCCCCAAACTGGAAAGAGCATTTTATAACATTTACAATTAAAATACAACAAGTATCCACGCTATAAAGGGTTAAATCAAGCCTTGTTAACTGGTATAGGGGTCTCATGGATCACTTGCCAGTTCACAAAGGGTTAAAAGACAAAAAAAATGTATTATTTTATTTTTTAATACTCATCTCCAATCCATCCCCGAACACTTTGTCCCATGCAATCACTCTGGATTCTGCTCTCCTGCTGCTGCTGGAAGCTTTTTATACCTGCTGAGTGATGGGACATAAAGGGTTAAAAAAATAAATAGGGCAGTGAGCCATTTTTAGGGTGATTTTCAAGAGTTTAAAATCCATCCAAAAAATAGTGTGCGGTCCCCCCTACCCAGCATAACCAGTCTGGAGCTATGCAGGGCTTTTAGAACAGGACAGGGCATAGAGGCCAGCTTTGGTGGCCCCGGCCCTAAAGGCTACAAGCCCACGTAGCCTTCACAGGCCTTTGGCTCTTCTGCTCCCCCTCGGCTTTGAGGAGGCAGGTAATAGGGGGCTGTGAGTTAAAGGCAAGTAACTTGCAAGCCACAGATGGCTTGCCAGCCTCCCAAGCCTTGTGAACTGGTATGACCTGGTATGACACACTGACACTGCAGAGAGAAAATAACATTTAAAAATATTTTTATCTCCCCTTAGGGGAACTAAGGACTAAACTAGAGAACGGTGACCTTGACCCCTGGACACTTCTTCGATTCCAGTCAATTTTGTCCCGGATGGGTTACCGGAGGGAAAATATCAGGGGGCATACAGAGTTTGAAAGGATTTGTCTAGAGATCAGGTGGGGGTATGGTTGCCCCTCTAAACTATATTCACTCCTCATAGGCGAACAGGAGATCCCCCCAACATTCTGGAGAGATTGGGAGACTGACTTCTGTAGAACAATAGGGGAAAAGGTGAGGAAAAAAATTGCGACTCTATCTCACAAGTCCTCTGTAGCCACGAGAATTCAAGAGGTCAACTACAAACTGCTCACACGCTGGTACTACACCCCTGATAGGTTGGGTAAGATGTTTGGCCAGGCTGATTCAAGCTGCTGGAGATGTGGGGATAGGCGAGGGACACTGTTTCACATTCTCTGGACATGCCCCGGGGTCCAGGAATACTGGGGAACGGTCCTGCCCGTTGTTTCGCAGCTTACAGGGACACAATTGGAGGAGACCCGGCCCAGATTCTGCTCCACTCCACAAAGGTCCAGACAGAAAAGTACATAAAAACCTTGCTGGTCCACTTGCTGAACGCGGCTAAACAGACAATACCTAGGTTTTGGAAGCAAAAAAAAGCTCCCTCCGTAAGGGATTGGGCAAGGGAGGTCATGAGTGTCAGGGAAATGGAGGACCTAACACTATCATTGCATGACAGAGACGAGCAGTACAGAATTACCTGGTTTCCCTAACTAATATATGAGGAATCGGCAGAATTTAAGAGCCTGTTTGAGCAGTAGGCCTGGGGTCAGCCCCGCGACTCTGGCCCGCCCCAACCATCATAGTTCGAGTGGAACTTGGTGCAACTTCTGCGCTGCCAATTGAAGGCGCCCTCCCCCATTTCCCAGTCCGCCCGTACCCCTAATGTATACCCCCCTCTCTTGGGTTGGAAACTTGGACACACTTGGCGCTGTAAGAACTGCCCCCCCCCCCCCCCCTCCGTAGGCAGTGTGGAAACAAACATCTGCTTGAGGAGAGGCGGTGGCAGAAACTGGTCCACAATGATAACGATGCTCGCGCCTTTGCAAACAGTTTTCCCGATTTCCTTCCCCACACCCTTCTTATCCTGTATTGCATGTCTAAATGTATGTAATGTATAAAAATGCAAAATCTTTAAATAAAGAGTATTAAAAAAATATATATATTTTTATCTTTACTTTTTCTCCCACACTGCTGTGTCCCTGGATGATCACCGATGACAGATGCCTATGATCGGTGGAGGGAGGGTGGAGAGGCAGGGGATCAAAGTCCCCTGCCCCTCCACCCTATCTCCACCGATTACCAACACGAATAAAGGATTGTGGGAGCGGGATGATGTCACAGGATGACGACATCCACCATGTACAGAAATAGGCGAGGCTAGATTGTGGCCTGCACTGAAGGTGGAAGCGGGGGTTTGGGGCCCTCACCTGAAAATTGAAGCCTGGGAGGGGGAGGGATAGGAGGCCAACGGATGAAGAGGGGACCGATGGGAGGGATCTTGCGCTGAGGTGAGTATATATAATTTTTCTTTTTTTTTTTTACAGACATGTCAGCATAGGTGGAAGCGGGGGGAGAAGAGCCCTGGGGGGGTTTGGGTGCCCCCCGGGTGAAGAGAAGACCCGGCCAGATCAATTGAGGGGCCAGGTAAACTTTTTGGGCCGCTAGCAGGGGGAAATTCCAGGCCTGTAAGTTTCACTTTCTTGCCAATTAACACTTAGAGAGGCAACCACGTGAAATTTACGGGCTTCGCGTTTAAAGGGTTAAAGTGCCAGTGACTAAAAATTCATCTCTCTCTCTCTTGGAGAGACATATAAAGGTACATTTATAATAGTAAATGAAAATCCATTATTCATACATTATTATGAGTGTGTGCGTGTATATATATTTATTTATATATTAATTTCCTTTAACAATGGTAAACCACAAGAAATAGACGGTAAATGAAAGCAGAACTTATCAGATGAAGGAAAAATAGATAGCACAGGAAATCGTAATCAGCGCTACAGTGCTTCAAATATTACAAATAAGTTATTTAAAAAAAACAACTTTTAGCAGAACAATTCTTTTAAACTGAAAAACATACAGACACCATCTTGTATTCTGACATAGTAATAAAATAGAAGCAGTGTGATTTATTATCCTATTGAAAGCTATTACCATGTGCTGGCACAGCAAATCCCATGCTGATAAACTTGAGCTATTTTTACACTCATAGTCAATAAATGACCCACTCAAGGGACAAACTCAAGCTTTGAAAAGATGCCATTTACGCTTTAAAAATGATGTATCAGCAATAAAAATTGTTCTTAATTAGATCTAAAATGTCTATATTATATGTCACTTCCATCAATTGTGCACACAAATATGCAATGTCCAGCCATGTTTTCATTGACACATCTACAAATTGTTAGTGGTTTGTCCTGTACACATTCAGACCAGGCAGATCTTAAATCCCATTGGTTATTCTCCCTACAGACCTTCTTGGAGATTTAGGGGTTATTTTTTTCATGGACCTGAATTTGTGAGTATTTTAACACATTTTTTTCCATGTAGGTTTACAACCATCTGGCCTCAGTAAAGGTTATGCCTTTCATACATGTGTTTCATACATACATTTATACAGTATGTTTGCTTTTAGAGAAGTGTTTTTGAGACACAGGGGCTCAAAGCAGTAAACGTTCCTTATTATATCTGAAATATATATCAATAAGGGCCAATTCAGGATTTTTTCAGAATCAGGTATGAAAGATCGTAAAGCATGATACAAAAATAAAAGAATAAGCGAAAATGTTCAACACAGTGTGATGTAAAGATCCACTGGTAAAGAGACTGTACAACTTACAATTTACTTAAGATTTACTTTAAAAAAGCAAATCAAACAATGTGTCACATAACTGTTACATAGGTGTAAATCATGCCCGCTTTACTTAAAGACATACTTCAGGCAAAGACAATTGTTACACCATTGCGTTGGGCTACATTTGGCACTATCCTAAATTGTTTTTCATTTCTGAAAAGAAGAAATTGCTGAGATATCGAGGTTTACAGTTCTCCTTATGATTTCAGGGTGGGGTCGGTAAGATTTAAAGAACTTGCTTCAGCCACCCCGGCTGTACTTCTCTCCTCTCCCCCTGTTGCTAGGTTACATTGGAGCCTACACCAGCACTCCCAAACACATATGGCCACAATAACAATCACACATGTACGCACTCCCAAACATGTTTGCATGCTCTCCCAAAGTGCATGCGAACACTCCCAAAGGGCATGTGGGCACTCCCAAAGTGCATGTGCGCACTTCCAAACGTGTGTGTGTTCAGGTGTCCTTTCACTTGCTCTCTTTTGGGTCTCCAACCTTTCTGGCAGCAGGCAACCCTCCCCACATGTGGGCATCAGCTTCCTTCTACTCCCACCTCGTGTTTAAATGGGGAGGAGAGCGGGCAATGGGCACTGCTTCTGCTGCGCCTATGGGTTACTGCCAGCTGAAAGGAGTTTGCCGTCCTTCTCCTTACATGATTGTCATCTGCAGGGGGGGCAGTGGTCGCCAATATGGGTGGTGTGTGGCGAGGTTAATGGGCCGCTGGAGTGGAGGCTTTTTTGTTTCCCCCGCTGCATGACTAGGTGATGATTCCCTGTCTCCTGCAACATTTAGAGGAAGAAGGCCAGAGCTGTGACACAGTACCTGAGGTAAAAGCTGTGTTCTGAAAGAGAAGGGTGAGGCTGTAGAAACACTTTAATCACATCTTATTTTATCTCATGCCCTATTTTGAAATAAAGAAAGAAACAGTCATAATTTTCATTATTTATAAGACACATTTATCGAATCGAGGCTAGGGTGTCAGAATCATTTGTAGTTAGTCCATCACTAGAGATGCAGTAAAAATCAAATGTAAGGCAATGGCACAGTGTGATATCATGAAATCTTCAATGCATTCAATGGCTTCTGAGCCTGGATAACTTAACTAGTTAAGTTAAACTCATAATTAGGGATGAGCGAATCGATCCGGACGAACCCGGATTCGATCCGAATTTCATGAAAAATTCGATTTCGGATCGAATCCGAATTTCCCCGTGCTTCGATCGCTCGAAGTTTTCCTTTAACATCCATTCATTTACATTACAGGCATTCTAAGATGGCGGACGGGACATGTTCAGACATCTACCCTGCGCCAGTGCAAGCTGGGGCAGTCACATGCAGCCTATCAGCAGCCAGCAAGCCCGGTGACGTCACAGCGCTATTTAAGTCGGCGGATATCTTGCTTTTCCTAATTTCTCTATTGTATTCGTGAGAGACAGGACGCTGCTGTAGTGAGGGAGAGACAGAGAGCCAGGGACAGACAGGGACAGGCTGGAGACAGGCAGGAGACAGGCAGGAGACAGACAGAAAGTCAGCGAAAAGCAGGGAAAGTTAGGAAAAATCGGAGGCAGTCACAGGGAGATTTTTTATTTTTTCATCCAGCCTGAGTGTTACTGGCTGGCTGACTGGCTTTGTTAGCGTTTTCAGGCTGCTTATACACTTACTGTGCATATATACTGAACTGATCTCAAGTCTGCTGTGAGGCATCCCATTCTGTGACTACACCAGCCTCTATTTACTGCTGTAACCCTTTGCACTTATTCTAATAGAAATTTGGCCTGATAAACACACTTGCTGTGCATAGTATTACTGCTCACAGGTGCACTCCTGGCTGTTGGGGCATCCCATTCTGTGACTACACCAGCCTCTATTTACTGCTATAACCCTTTGCACTTATTCTAATAGAAATTTGGCCTGATAAACACACTTGCTGTGCATAGTATTACTGCTCACAGGTGCACTCCTGGCTGTTGGGGCATCCCATTCTGTGACTACACCAGCCTCTATTTACTGCTATAACCCTTTGCACTTATTCTAATAGAAATTTGGCCTGATAAACACACTTGCTGTGCATAGTATTACTGCTCACAGGTGCACTCCTGGCTGTTGGGGCATCCCATTCTGTGACTACACTAGCCTCTATTTACTGCTATAACCCTTTGCACTTATTCTAATAGAAATTTGGCCTGATAAACACACTTGCTGTGCATAGTATTACTGCTCACAGGTGCACTCCTGGCTGTTGGGGCATCCCATTCTGTGACTACACCAGCCTCTATTTACTGCTATAACCCTTTGCACTTATTCCAATAGAAATTTGGCCTGATAAACACACTTGCTGTGCATAGTATTACTGCTCACAGGTGCACTCCTGGCTGTTGGGGCATCCCATTCTGTGACTACACCCCCCTCTATTTACTGCTATAACCCTTTGCACTTATTCTAATAGAAATTTGGCCTGATAAACACACTTGCTGTGCATAGTATTACTGCTCACAGGTGCACTCCTGGCTGTTGGGGCATCCCATTCTGTGACTACACCAGCCTCTATTTACTGCTATAACCCTTTGCACTTATTCTAATAGAAATTTGGCCTGATAAACACACTTGCTGTGCATAGTATTACTGCTCACATGTGCACTCCTGGCTGTTGGGGCATCCCATTCTGTGACTACACCAGCCTCTATTTACTGCTATAACCCTTTGCACTTATTCTAATAGAAATTTGGCCTGATAAACACACTTGCTGTGCATAGTATTACTGCTCACAAGTGCACTCCTGGCTGTTGGGGCATCCCATTCTGTGACTACACCAGCCTCTATTTACTGCTATAACCCTTTGCACTTATTCTAATAGAAATTTGGCCTGATAAACACACTTGCTGTGCATAGTATTACTGCTCACAGGTGCACTCCTGGCTGTTGGGGCATCCCATTCTGTGACTACACCAGCCTCTATTTACTGCTATAACCCTTTGCACTTATTCTAATAGAAATTTGGCCTGATAAACACACTTGCTGTGCATAGTATTACTGCTCACAGGTGCACTCCTGGCTGTTGGGGCATCCCATTCTGTGACTACACTAGCCTCTATTTACTGCTATAACCCTTTGCACTTATTCTAATAGAAATTTGGCCTGATAAACACACTTGCTGTGCATAGTATTACTGCTCACAGGTGCACTCCTGGCTGTTGGGGCATCCCATTCTGTGACTACACCAGCCTCTATTTACTGCTATAACCCTTTGCACTTATTCTAATAGAAATTTGGCCTGATAAACACACTTGCTGTGCATAGTATTACTGCTCACAGGTGCACTCCTGGCTGTTGGGGCATCCCATTCTGTGACTACACCAGCCTCTATTTACTGCTGTAACCCTTTGCACTTATTCTAATAGAAATTTGGCCTGATAAACACACTTGCTGTGCATAGTATTACTGCTCACAGGTGCACTCCTGTTGGGGCATCCCATTCTGTGACTACACCAGCCTCTATTTACTGCTATAACCCTTTGCACTTATTCTAATAGAAATTTGGCCTGATAAAAACACTTGCCGTGCATAGTATTACTGCTCACAGGTGCACTCCTGGCTGTTGGGGCATCCCATTCTGTGACTACACCAGCCTCTATTTACTGCTATAACCCTTTGCACTTATTCTAATAGAAATTTGGCCTGATAAACACACTTGCTGTGCATAGTATTACTGCTCACAGGTGCACTCCTGGCTGTTGGGGCATCCCATTCTGTGACTACACCAGCCTCTATTTACTGCTGTAACCCTTTGCACTTATTCTAATAGAAATTTGGCCTGATAAACACACTTGCTGTGCATAGTATTACTGCTCACAGGTGCACTCCTGGCTGTTGGGGCATCCCATTCTGTGACTACACCAGCCTCTATTTACTGCTATAACCCTTTGCACTTATTCTAATAGAAATTTGGCCTGATAAACACACTTGCTGTGCATAGTATTACTGCTCACAGGTGCACTCCTGGCTGTTGGGGCATCCCATTCTGTGACTACACCAGCCTCTATTTACTGCTATAACCCTTTGCACTTATTCTAATAGAAATTTGGCCTGATAAACACACTTGCTGTGCATAGTATTACTGCTCACAGGTGCACTCCTGGCTGTTGGGGCATCCCATTCTGTGACTACACCAGCCTCTATTTACTGCTATAACCCTTTGCACTTATTCTAATAGAAATTTGGCCTGATAAACACACTTGCTGTGCATAGTATTACTGCTCACAGGTGCACTCCTGGCTGTTGGGGCATCCCATTCTGTGACTACACCAGCCTCTATTTACTGCTGTAACCCTTTGCACTTATTCTAATAGAAATTTGGCCTGATAAACACACTTGCTGTGCATAGTATTACTGCTCACAGGTGCACTCCTGTTGGGGCATCCCATTCTGTGACTACACCAGCCTCTATTTACTGCTATAACCCTTTGCACTTATTCTAATAGAAATTTGGCCTGATAAAAACACTTGCCGTGCATAGTATTACTGCTCACAGGTGCACTCCTGGCTGTTGGGGCATCCCATTCTGTGACTACACCAGCCTCTATTTACTGCTATAACCCTTTGCACTTATTATAATAGAAATTTGGCCTGATAAAGACACTTTTGCTGTGCATAGTAGTACTGCTGCCAGGTGCACTGCTGACTGTTGGGGCATCCCATTCTGTGACTACACAAGCCTCTATTTAATACCATAACCATTTGCACTTATTCTAATAGAAATTTGGCCTGATAAAGACACTTTTGCTGTGCATAGTATTACTGCTCACAGGTGCACTCCTGGCTGTTGGGGCATCCCATTCTGTGACTACACCAGCCTCTATTTACTGCTATAACCTTTGCACTTATTCTAATAGAAATTTGGCCTGATAAACACACTTGCTGTGCATAGTATTACTGCTCACAGGTGCACTCCTGGCTGTTGGGGCATCCCATTCTGTGACTACACCAGCCTCTATTTACTGCTATAACCCTTTGCACTTATTCTAATAGAAATTTGGCCTGATAAACACACTTGCTGTGCATAGTATTACTGCTCACAGGTGCACTCCTGGCTGTTGGGGCATCCCATTCTGTGACTACACCAGCCTCTATTTACTGCTATAACCCTTTGCACTTATTCTAATAGAAATTTGGCCTGATAAACACACTTGCTGTGCATAGTATTACTGCTCACAGGTGCACTCCTGGCTGTTGGGGCATCCCATTCTGTGACTACACCAGCCTCTATTTACTGCTATAACCCTTTGCACTTATTCTAATAGAAATTTGGCCTGATAAACACACTTGCTGTGCATAGTATTACTGCTCACAGGTGCACTCCTGGCTGTTGGGGCATCCCATTCTGTGACTACACCAGCCTCTATTTACTGCTATAACCCTTTGCACTTATTCTAATAGAAATTTGGCCTGATAAAAACACTTGCCGTGCATAGTATTACTGCTCACAGGTGCACTCCTGGCTGTTGGGGCATCCCATTCTGTGACTACACCAGCCTCTATTTACTGCTATAACCCTTTGCACTTATTCTAATAGAAATTTGGCCTGATAAAGACACTTTTGCTGTGCATAGTAGTACTGCTGCCAGGTGCACTGCTGACTGTTGGGGCATCCCATTCTGTGACTACACAAGCCTCTATTTAATACCATAACCATTTGCACTTATTCTAATAGAAATTTGGCCTGATAAAGACACTTTTGCTTTGGGGCATCCCATTCTGTGACTACACCAGCCTCTATTTACTGCTATAACCCTTTGCACTTATTCTAATAGAAATTTGGCCTGATAAACACACTTGCTGTGCATAGTATTACTGCTCACAGGTGCACTCCTGGCTGTTGGGGCATCCCATTCTGTGACTACACCAGCCTCTATTTACTGCTGTAACCCTTTGCACTTATTCTAATAGAAATTTGGCCTGATAAACACACTTGCTGTGCATAGTATTACTGCTCACAGGTGCACTCCTGTTGGGGCATCCCATTCTGTGACTACACCAGCCTCTATTTACTGCTATAACCCTTTGCACTTATTCTAATAGAAATTTGGTCTGATAAAAACACTTGCCGTGCATAGTATTACTGCTCACAGGTGCACTCCTGGCTGTTGGGGCATCCCATTCTGTGACTACACCAGCCTCTATTTACTGCTATAACCCTTTGCACTTATTCTAATAGAAATTTGGCCTGATAAAGACACTTTTGCTGTGCATAGTAGTACTGCTGCCAGGTGCACTGCTGACTGTTGGGGCATCCCATTCTGTGACTACACCAGCCTCTATTTAATACCATAACCATTTGCACTTATTCTAATAGAAATTTGGCCTGATAAAGACACTTTTGCTGTGCATAGTATTACTGCTCACAGGTGCACTGCTGACTGTTGGGGCATCCCATTCTGTGACCACACAAGCCTCTATTTAATACCATAACCATTTGCACTTATTCTAATAGAAATTTGGCCTGATAAACACACTTGCTGTGCATAGTATTACTGCTCACAGGTGCACTCCTGGCTGTTGGGGCATCTCATTCTGTGACTACACCAGCCTCTATTTACTGCTATAACCCTTTGCACTTATTCTAATAGAAATTTGGCCTGATAAACACACTTGCTGTGCATAGTATTACTGCTCACAGGTGCACTCCTGGCTGTTGGGGCATCCCATTCTGTGACTACACAAGCCTCTATTTACTGCTATAACCCTTTGCACTTATTCTAATAGAAATTTGGCCTGATAAACACACTTGCTGTGCATAGTATTACTGCTCACAGGTGCACTCCTGGCTGTTGGGGCATCCCATTCTGTGACTACACCAGCCTCTATTTACTGCTATAACCCTTTGCACTTATTCTAATAGAAATTTGGCCTGATAAACACACTTGCTGTGCATAGTATTACTGCTCACAGGTGCACTCCTGGCTGTTGGGGTATCCCATTCTGTGACTACACCAGCCTCTATTTACTGCTGTAACCCTTTGCACTTATTCTAATAGAAATTTGGCCTGATAAACACACTTGCTGTGCATAGTATTACTGCTCACAGGTGCACTCCTGTTGGGGCATCCCATTCTGTGACTACACCAGCCTCTATTTACGGCTATAACCCTTTGCACTTATTCTAATAGAAATTTGGCCTGATAAAAACACTTGCTGTGCATAGTATTACTGCTCACAGGTGCACTCCTGGCTGTTGGGGCATCCCATTCTGTGACTACACCAGCCTCTATTTACTGCTATAACCCTTTGCACTTATTCTAATAGAAATTTGGCCTGATAAAGACACTTTTGCTGTGCATAGTAGTACTGCTGCCAGGTGCACTGCTGACTGTTGGGGCATCCCATTGTGTGACTACACAAGCCTCTATTTAATACCATAACCATTTGCACTTATTCTAATAGAAATTTGGCCTGATAAAGACACTTTTGCTGTGCATAGTATTACTGCTCACAGGTGCACTGCTGACTGTTGGGGCATCCCATTCTGTGACTACACAAGCCTCTATTTAATACCATAACCATTTGCACTTATTCTAATAGAAATTTGGCCTGATAAAGACACTTTTGCTGTGCATAGTATTACTGCTCACAGGTGCACTCCTGGCTGTTGGGGCATCCCATTCTGTGACTACACCAGCCTCTATTTACTGCTATAACCCTTTGCACTTATTCTAATAGAAATTTGGCCTGATAAACACACTTGCTGTGCATAGTATTACTGCTCACAGGTGCACTCCTGGCTGTCGGGGCATCCCATTATGTGACTACACCAGCCTCTATTTACTCCTGTAACCCTTTGCACTTATTCTAATAGAAATTTGGCCTGATAAACACACTTGCTGTGCATAGTATTACTGCTCACAGGTGCACTCCTGTTGGGGCATCCCATTCTGTGACTACACCAGCCTCTATTTACTGCTATAACCCTTTGCACTTATTCTAATAGAAATTTGGCCTGATAAACACACTTGCTGTGCATAGTATTACTGCTGACAGGTGCACTCCTGTTGGGGCATCCCATTCTGTGACTACACCAGCCTCTATTTACTGCTATAACCCTTTGCGCTTATTCTAATAGAAATTTGGCCTGATAAACACACTTGCTGTACATAGTATTACTGCTCACAGGTGCACTCCTGGCTGTTGGGGCATCCCATTCTGTGACTACACCAGCCTCTATTTACTACTGTAACCCTTTGCACTTATTCTAATAGAAATTTGGCCTGATAAACACACTTGCTGTGCATAGTATTACTGCTCACAGGTGCACTCCTGGCTGTTGGGGCATCCCATTCTGTGACTACACCAGCCTCTATTTACTGCTGTAACCCTTTGCACTTATTCTAATAGAAATTTGGCCTGATAAACACACTTGCTGTGCATAGTATTACTGCTCACAGGTGCACTCCTGGCTGTTGGGGCATCCCATTCTGTGACTACACCAGCCTCTATTTACTGCTATAACCCTTTGCACTTATTCTAACAGAAATTTGGCCTGATAAACACACTTGCTGTGCATAGTATTACTGCTCACAGGTGCACTCCTGTTGGGGCATCCCATTCTGTGACTACACCAGCCTCTATTTACTGCTATAACCCTTTGCACTTATTCTAATAGAAATTTGGCCTGATAAACACACTTTTGCTGTGCATAGTACTACTGCTCACAGGTGCACTCCTGTTGGGGCATCCCATTCTGTACCATACCATATCCCTCTTTATTTACACTAAACAGCTCTCTTATTTACACTAAGCAGGCCTGTTGGAGGCTGAGTGTTACTGCTCACTTTTGGTGTGCATTATATTCTGTTTCATATAGACCCACTGCTGCCTGGGGGTTCTTAAAATATCACCTACTACCACGCCAGTTAGACTATGTCGGGCAGACAAGTGCCTGGAAGTGAAAAGAGGAGTGGCAGAGGCCAAGATTCCGCAGGCAGAGGTCGCAGCAGACTGGGGGCCAGTAGCAGCAGGAGTCACGCTGAGAGACCTAATCTGCCAATATCTGCTAGCGGTCGGGTCTCCACCAGTAACGCATCTGCCGTGGTAGATTGGTTGACGCGGTCATCAACAACATCATCACAACTTACGTCTGAGACCCCCAGTCTAGGATCGGTAGGTTCCTCTGACACAACCCTGAGTTGGCATGCCCCGAGAGCAGTGCCTGTCCTCCCATTGCCTCTGTCCTACGCCGTTCCCTCCCCCAGCGACGTATCTTATGCTTTGGGTTCAGCTCCACTCTTTTATGAGGAGGACGATCAGATAGAGGACAGTCAGCAGCTACTGCCCAGCCAAGAAATGGAGGTGGCTTCTTTAGCTAGGCAGACAAATAGTGATGTGGACAGTGTCGCGGGTGCTGCGAGCGTTCCAGCTCCTGCACCAGACACTGTTGACGAATCCACGAACATCAGTGACGTACAGCCACAACTCGGTGATAATGATGATGACGATGAAGCCAATCGCACTTTGGAGCCGGGTGATGAAGGGGCTTCATCGTCATCATCAGGAGAAGAGGGGCGCAGGTTGCCCCGGAGTCAGCAGCTGAGGCACCAAGGTGGTAGCAGTCAGCATGGGGGCACAATTCCAAAGGCTGGAGCCAGCCGGGGCCGGGGTAGAGCACCTGCTGTGCGTCAGTCTACCTTATCGGGAGGTAGTGGAGCAGGGGTTCCTGGAGTTGGCAACAGCAGCAGTGAATCAGTGAGGCCAGGGGGTGGGAAAAGTAGCTACTCGGCAGTGTGGTATTTTTTCCTGAAGCATCCGCAGGAGGGTAACATGACCACATGCAAGATATGTAGGCAAAAGGTGAAGCGTGGCCAGGGTCCAAATGTTGGCACCACGGCCCTGCGTCAACATATGATGCGTCACCATAAAGCGACCTGGGAGAACCGAGGCTCCCAAGGGGTGGTCCAGTCTGCTTCCTCACCAAGTGGCACGCCGCTCCCAATTTCTGCCAGCCAAGGCTCCAGCACCTCAGCCGAAGGCAGCTGTGCGTCATACCCATCCTCTGTCGCGCCTGCTCCTCCTCCTCCTCCTCCAAGTCATGCATCCCGTCAGCAATCCATCAGCGAAGCCATGTCCAAGAGACAGCAATATGCGCCCACTCATCCTACGGCGCAGAAGCTGAATGTGCTCCTGTCCAAGTTGCTGGTGCTGCAGTCGCTCCCTTTTCAGGTGGTGGACTCTGCACCTTTCAGAGAACTGATGGCTTGTGGCGAGCCGAGGTGGAGAGTCCCAAGCCGTCATTTCTTTGCCAAGAAGGCAGTACCAGCGCTGCACACTTTTGTTGAACAGAAGGTGGGCCAGTCCTTGAGCCTGTCGGTGTGTAGCAAAGTGCATGGCAGCGCCGACGTCTGGAGCTGTAACTACGGTCAGGGACAGTACATGTCGTTTACGGCCCACTGGGTGAATGTGGTCCCTTTGCAGCAGCAGCAGCAGCAGCAACTTGGACAGGTCACGCCGCTTCGGGCCCTCGCGCTCCCTGCCCGTTGGGCCTGTGACACCGTGCGACTCGGCCTCCTCATCCTCCGCCATCTCCTCACCCTCCACTGTAGGCTCAAGTCTCAGTGCCCCTCCAGTCTACCATGTGTGCAGGGCACGGAGGTGTCATGCAGTGCTTCACATGGTTTGTCTTGGCGAACGGAGTCACACAGGGGAGGAACTGCTTAAATGTATTCATCAGGAAATCCAAACATGGCTTACTCCAAGAAAACTTAAAATGGGAATCATGGTTACCGACAATGGGAAGAACATTTTGTCTGCGCTGCGCCAAGGAAGCCTGACCCATGCCCCCTGCATGGCTCACGTCTTCAATCTGGTTGTCAAGCGGTTTCTGAAGTGTTCCCCCCATCTGCAAGACATCCTAACAACTTCAAGGAAACTTTGTATGCACTTCAGCCACTCATACACTGCCAAACACACCCTTCTTGAGCTACAGCGTCAGAACGGTATCCCCCAACATAGTCTGATTTGCGATGTTTCCACCCGTTGGAATTCCACTCTTCACATGTTGGACCGATTATATGAACAGAGCAAAGCCATCACAGATTTCCTGATGATCCAAGCAGATAGGGGGACTCCCCTGTGTAACTTCAATGTCAACCAGTGGCAGCTCATACGTGACACCTGCCGTTTGCTCAGGCCCTTTGAGGAAGCCACTTTATTTGTCAGTCGGCAGGATTACGGGATGAACGACGTGATTCCACTCCTTCATGTACTACAGCACATGTTGGAAACCATGGCTGGTCAGGGCACTGGAGACATGGCGTTTACATCTTACGGCCACATGAACCCCGTTGGAGCTGAACTGGAGGAGGAGGAGGAAGAGGAGGAGGAGGAGTTGCCCAGCGAAACACAGTTTAGGCTTGGCGAAATGGCTGGTTTATCTAGTCAGCTGACAGGAGAGGAGGAGCAGGAGCAGCCAGAGGAGCTAGAGGTTTTTGAGGAAGGCGAGACAGAGGACCCGGGCACACCGTGGCAGTATGCAGTGGAGATGGAGACAGGTAGTCCATCCAAGTCACTTGCACAAATGGCAGGAAGCATGCTCATGTGCTTGCGTAGTGACCCCAGAATTGTTTCCATCTGTCGGCGGGATGACTTCTGGCTTTCCACCTTATTGGACCCTCGCTTCCGGCACAAAATGGGGGCATTTTTTAAACCCACCGAGAGGAAGGACAAACTGAACTACTACAAAGACATTCTACGTAGGCAGTTGGCCGATGCCTATCTGCGCCATGGTCCATACTCTCGCAGGTCTGACTCGAAGGGACCTCTGCGCTCACCTTCCACTGCCATGGCCGCTGGGGGGTTGGCAGGAGCGGCAGCTCCATCAGCAGCAGCCTCAGTCTTCAGTCGCTAATGAGTAGCTTTCTACACCCGCATAGTGAGGCTACTCATGAGCAGCAGGAAGACCTGGAGCAGGACCTGAACCAGCAGGTCATGTCATACTTTGACATGACCATGCCAACACACCTTGAGGATCCGCTGGACTTCTGGGCAGCCAAACTTGATTTGTGGCCGCAACTAGCAGAGTTTGCCCTGGAAAAGCTGTCCTGCCCGGAAAGTAGCGTGCCATCTGAGCGGGTGTTTAGTGCGGCGGGGGCCATAGTTACGGCGAGGAGAACTCGTCTGTCAACTAAAAATGTGGAGAGACTCACCTTTGTCAAAATGAATCAGGGATGGATCAGCCAGGATTTCCACCCACCAATGCCTGATGCATGCGACTAGATTCAGCATGGTGCCACGTTTTACACTTTCCAAATGGTGCAAAACATATTTATGTCTTTAGACCAATTTTTGGGCTCCTGCTGATGCCAACTCCAGGGTGTGATTCATCCAATTTTTGGGCTCCTGAAGCCAACTCCAGTGTCTCTTTAAAGTAATATTTGGGCTCCTGCTGCTGCTGCCAACTCCAGGGTGTGATTCATCCAATTTTTGGGCTCCTGAAGCCAACCCCAGTGTCTCTTTAAAGTAATGTTTGGGCTCCTGCTGCTGCCAACTCCAGGGTGTGATTCATCCAATTTTTGGGCTCCTGAAGCCAACTCCAGTGTCTCTTTAAAGTAATATTTGGGCTCCTGCTGCTGCTGCTGCTGCCAACTCCAGGGTGTGATTCATCCAATTTTTGGGCTCCTGAAGCCAACCCCAGTGTCTCTTTAAAGTAATGTTTGGGCTCCTGCTGCTGCTGCCAACTCCAGGGTGTGATTCATCCAACTGTTGGGCTCCTGAAGCCAACTCCAGTGTCTCTTTAAAGTAATGTTTGGGCTCCTGCTGCTGCTGCTGCCAACTCCAGGGTGTGATTCATCCAATTTGTGGGCTCCTGAAGCCAACCCCAGTGTCTCTTTAAAGTAATGTTTGGGCTCCTGCTGCTGCTGCTGCCAACTCCAGGGTGTGATTCATCCAATTTGTGGGCTCCTGAAGCCAACTCCAGTGTATATTTGGGCTCCTGCTGCTGCTGCTGCCAACTCCAGGGTGTGATTCATCCAATTTTTGGGCTCCTGAAGCCAACCCCAGTGTCTCTTTAAAGTAATGTTTGGGCTGCTGCTGCTGTCAACTCCAGGGTGTGATTCATCCAATTTTTGGGCTCCTGCAGCCAACTCCAGTGTCTCTTTCAGCCAATATTTGGGCTCCTGCTGCTGCTTGCAACTCCAGGGTGTGATTCATCCAATTTTTGGGCTCCTGCTGTTGCCAACTCCAGTGTCTCTTTAAAGCAATGTTTGGGCTCCTGCCCCTCATAGTGATGCCACTTCAACTCTCTGCAATTGTGCCGCTCTGCGATTCTATTAGCGATGCCTCTGATCTGCATGTGATATTTATTCAAAGTATTATTTAACTAACCCAGCACGCATCCTGTGCGTGTTACAGCAAGGCAGAATGGTTTACAACCCTATTGAGGCTCTAGGAGGCTCAGAAATAGCCGTTTTTAATAGCGATTCGTCGCGAATAAATTCGGGTTGAAACGATTTTTGACGGAAAATTCGGCGAATCAGTCGAATCGAATTTTTCAAAAGTTCGCTCATCTCTACTCATAATGTAAAAATTGCTATATGTGCACTTATCTTGGAGATGTCGATTTCCTTTTCAATAGAAATAGAGAAAAGCGAATGGGTTCGCTCTGAATTTCACTGCATTTTTTGGAGGTTTGTGCCAACTGAACTTTCCCTAAAATCCTGACTTCTTTGTGTCTTTTTTTTAAATTGTATTTTTTTTATTTTTAAGGGTTAACAATGAAAAAGTTAAAAAACAAAACAGCATGGGCTGTTCTCGTAAAACCAGCCCAGGCACCAGCTATGTGTGTCAGGTAGATCAAGGCTACCAGTCTGCATAGCCCAGGAACCGCGGGCTCTTCTACCCCTCTCCCAGGCTTTGGGGAGACAGATAATGGGTCAGGGAGTTATGGCAAGTCCTCCACTTGCTGGCAAGTGGCTTGGCAGCACCTCCTGCCCTGTGAACTTTTATAGGGTACTCAAGGACCACCAACCAGTTCACAAAGAGTTAAATAAAAAAACACACTGACACACAAAATATAAAAAAAATATATTATTATTCCCCCCCTCCAAACTTATCCCTAATTTATCACTCATCTATGCAGACTCCAGCATTGTGCACTGCACCGATCCTCCTCTGCTGTCACGGACAATTGGTATTCCCTGCGGCAGGGAGCAAAGAGATGCTAGGAGCCCAGCGGGGCCGCCGGGTGCTGCTAGGAGACCAGCGCGGGATAACACCGGAGGATGAGGATATGACCCGGTGCAGGAACATAGGTAAGCTTTTTTTCTTTTTTTTTTTTCATGGCGAGTTTGAAAAAAACGTTAAGTTCGGTTTGGATAAACCCGATTTTTGGGGGGAAACTCAGTGAATCGCCCAAACCAAACTATTAGAAAGTTCACTCATCTCTAATTGGTAACCTGTACCCTTTTTGCTTGATGGTAAATGGTTTACTATTGTTTATTGCTATTGTCAGCATTTGTATAAATATTATAGTGTAAGTAGCTGGTTATCACAAGATATACTACATCATGCACATACCTGAATTCTCTGACGAATGCATGATAGTGACTTGACAGTGCTTGACAGTGACTCCTCAATCCAGCCCTGGTTGTAGGCCTTTTCTAAATCATAGCTTAAAGAAAGTTACTCCAACCCTCCCTACCTTACCAGTTCACAAGCTGGCACAAATAAAATAACAAAAAGAGAAAACATATTTGATTTATTTATCTATTTCTACAGACACATTGTCCCCCCCCCCCGTACATGGCCAGTGTAGTTGTCACCTTTAAATAGGAGGATGCTTTGCATGCATTCTTGTTAAACTGTCCACAGGTCAAGATTCAGTGGGATAGTTGCATTCAGGCAATTTGTATCCCTATCGCCTCGAAAACGCCTAAAAGTACGACTTTGTGGTGGCAGGATACCATATGGGCAAGTACTAAGAGGCAGGTGGGGGTGAGGGGGGGAGTTGTATGTCCTCCACTCACCTGCCCCTGTAATTTGCACTTCACATGGTGGAGAGGAGCATAAACAGACAATTGTCAGGCCTTGTCTGAGTTTTCAGCAAATGGCTGTGATTGTTTTGGCTGTTTTTGGCTTTTTTTAATGGGGAGAATGCGCTGCCACATTCTCTGCATCCATGGA
Organism: Gastrophryne carolinensis; assembly: GCA_027917425.1. Lineage (NCBI taxonomy): Eukaryota > Metazoa > Chordata > Amphibia > Anura > Microhylidae > Gastrophryne > Gastrophryne carolinensis. The sequence continues at coordinate 225,416,582 of CM051234.1, forward strand.
GTTGTGCGCTCGCTCCAGCCTAACTGAAAGGCTGTGGTGGGAGCACACAGGCTGACAGGGATACGGGGGATGCATAAGCACATGCTCCCCTTTAAATCAGAGCCCTTTGCCAAAGGATGTAAACATTGCAAAGTGCACTGACTGGACAAGAGCCTGTGTGTGCACCATTGGACCGAGGAGAGGTGAGTTTTACTGAGCGAACTGGGGGGTTTCACACAGAGGGGCATCGCATTTTGGGATGCTTCGACGACAAAACCCAGGGAAACCAAATACGCGGGTGTTGTTGCCTTTTAAGCTGTCACAATGTAAGTGTCCCACTCTGCCCCACTGAAAAAGAAAAAGATGTGCCTTCACAGAATGAAAAGTATTTACCCAACCCAACATAAGGAATGATAGATTAACCCATGACTGCTTGCAGTGATCAGGGTCATTCAAATAATCTCTACATCTCAGGACCATCCAAGGCAACATCCATCTTCCATCTGTGGACATGTGTTTCAAGCTTTTGGCTTTCATTAGCACAAGGGTAGAAGTATTTGGTTGTATGGTGAGACTTGGTGTGTACCAAAACATAGTGAAGAGACCATGTTAGGCTTAGTATTGGGTCTGGGGAGGGGGTAATCCTTGGCATTGCACACTCAGCAGCTTCATAAGTGCGGTGACAACAAGGCAGTTGGTGTCAATAGGTGTGTTAAAGTCCCCTGTGAATAATGTGGGGATGTCAGTAGAGAAAAATTGGAAAAGTTGAGAAGAGGACTAGAAAGTGGCAGGGCCAGGAGTATAATAAATTACAGCAATTCTGGGTTAAAGAGGAGAGTATATGCAGATGCAGTGAGGTTCAAAGAAGAAGGATATAGAGAAATCAAGGCAGGATCTGGGAGGATTAAAAGAGCAGAAATAAGAGAGCAGATTGAGGGAACCCCACTTTGTTTGCTAGTGGGTCTAAGGGTTTGTTTGGATTGTCAACCCCCATATGGCAGGGGGTCATGCTATGATTGTCAAGCTATGATTGTGAAACAATTGGTGAACAGCATCATGGATGGCAGCAAATTTGTGTCAATGGGTTGTTAAAGTCTCCCATTAGAGCAGGGATTGGCGGTTTATGTATGAGGTTAGTTATGTTGGGGTATGAGTAGATTTGGTGCCGTGGAGGGGTTTAAGAGGAATAATGAAAATAAGGGAGCAAGGGGGCTAGAGAAAAAAAGGAGGACTAGGGCTGGATGAGATATCTCCTGCAGCAACAAGGAGCAGTAATAGAGGAATAGTAGAAATGAGATGAAGATATGGATAGACTTACATATAGATGGGGGTGGTAGTTTACATCAAGCTCTGACTGTAAGGGGGGTGCCAGTGGTGAGGGTAAGCATTTCGAATAAAGAGTGAGGGATTTAGAGGAACTGGATCTTGTGCTTAATCCCTTCTGATCCAATTTGGGTATAATTTGTCTATGCACTTGAAGGTTTGGCCCTTAGAATTGTCTGGCAAAAACACTATCCCCTCGATTCAAAGAGCAAAAGTTAAGTGATTTCGTATCGAGAATCGTAAGTTTGGGTGGGTGTTTGTCATTTTTTCTTGTTTTTTTGGCCATTTCGTATTCGCACGATCGTTCGCGCATAGACGTATATGAACATACGCATTTCGTACGAGAATCGTATAATTTGCGTTAGTTCGTGTGTTTTTCCCGTCCAAATCGTATTATTTGCGTCCGATCCTATTTTTTTACGTCCTTCACATGGGCTTGCGCCCAATTCAGAGAGGTGATTGCTAATTGTTTTGAAGCCCATTAAAGAGCTGCTTTACGAAATGTTTGCCGGCAGCTATTTGGCCTCGGGAGTAGGATGGAGCGGAGCGAGTTTGTGGCACATCAAGGGCTTATGCTTTTTGGCATTGAGTTGATCGAGATGTCTGAGAGCAGATTGCCCCTGCGTCGTCGCATGAACATCGATAGCATGAATGATGTTGAGCTGTTCGAGCTGACCAGGCTTAATCGCGCTTCCCTCCATAAATTATATAGTGAGCTGCGGCCATGGTTAGCCCGCACCACAAGGAAGGGGCATGCAATTTCAGGTATGACCAAGATGCTTGGCTGCCTGCAATTTTTGGCGAACGGCTCGTTCCAGAGGCTGGGTGCCCTCTCTGTGGGGATGTCACAGCCTACGCTGAGCCGCGCACTGTCTAAATTTTTGGAAGGCATGGCTGCCATAACTCAAAAATATATTTATTTTCCTGATGATATGGCAGCCAGAAACGCCATTAAGCTTGGGTTTTATAATGTGGCCGACATGCCCAACGTTATTGGTGCAATTGACTGCACACATGTGGCACTCGTACCTAGGGCAGCCGACGAGTATATATATAGGTATTGAGATTGGTTATTATGTTGCCCAACGTGTCATGTAACCTGTTTTCCTTTGCGGCAGCATATTTGTTTATCCCTCATTTGTGTAGCTGCTTTATCTCGGCTTTTCATTAGTCTTTCCCAATAGAGTGCAGACATGTTTTGTGGTTAATTTATTAGTTTGGGTCAAATATCAATTACCCTTTTTGTATGTTTTTTCCTTAAGGAATCGTAAAATGGGACACTCACTTAATGTCCAGGCCGTGGTTGGTCCGGATATGCGGTTTATGAGTGTCCTTGCCGGCTACCCCGGATCGTCCCACGACTCCTATATCCTCCGGCGATCTGGGTTGTTTCGGAGATTTGAGGCAGGTGAATTTTCGGGGGCATGGCTGCTTGGTAAGTGTGTCCTATTTGTGTGTTATTAAATGTGGCATTAATCTTGTATTTGTTGATATGTTTTTTAAGGATAAATTTACAGAAGCGTACAACTGCCTTTTTCTTGGCTCATATATTAGGAACTTACCAAAAAAATCCTTGTCTCGCTGTGGCCTTCAGAATGTTTTCCCTTTAGTTAGGATGTCTGTAAGTTCCTTGTGCCTAAATATATTGGTTTGGAGTTTATACCCAAGGAGCTTTGACCTTTGGCTCCTTTGGGACTATTGGTCTTTAAATGTCAAAGTGGACTTAAACTGCATACATTGTAGTTTCCAGTGAAATGTGGATAGGGATCTTTGACCTTTGGCTCCTTTGGTACTATTGGTCGTTAAATGTCAAAGTGGACTTAAACTGCATACATTGTAGTTTCCAGTGAAATGTGGATAGGGATCTTTGACCTTTGGCTCCTTTGGTACTATTGGTCGTTAAATGTCAAAGTGGACTTAAACTGCATACATTGTAGTTTCCAGAGAAATGTGTATAGGCCCTCCGCAGCATCCTAATTGTAACATGTCTGAAAACTACAAATATATGTAAAATACAAATACCCTTGGCCGTGCAGATGTTTGTTAATTAATTGGTATATAGAAGTGCCATTTTTATTTAGGTGATACCTTAGTGCAATTTTTGGGGGCCCTAATGTGCCGTGTTTTTTTTTTGGAACACTTTACCTTACATCATTATGATATCTGTGAAATTTTTGGTGTTGGTTGTGTTGCCTTTTTAATTTTGATTACATTGAATTCTCTGTTTAAGGTGATTCCGGGTACCCACTTCTACCCTGGCTCATGACGCCTGTGCTGCGGCCCCAGGATGCCTCTCAGGAAGCGTATAACCGTGCGCATCGCAAGACCCTGGCTGTTGTGGAGAGGGCCTTTGGTCTGCTGAAGACACGTTTTCGTTGCCTTGACCATACTGGGGGGGCCCTGCAATATGATCCCAAGAAAGTGATCGACATTATAATGGCATGTGCTGTTTTGCACAATTTTGCCATCATGGAACGTGTCCCACGTTATGTGGACAGCCTGCCCTCTTCAGCCGTCGAGGATGAAGCCAAGAATTTTGAGGGGCCCCCCAGTGAGTCTGGCCAATCTGTTCGAGCCAACCTGATCAGCCAGCATTTTAGTTAACTTTTTTCCCTGTCTCACCATTCTGTATGTCTGTGTTATCCTTTTTGTTACATATGTTGTTTTGCCGTAATGTGGCATTACCTCTAAGTAAAACATTTAGACCTTAATTGTTGCCTAATGTATTTCATGTAGTTTCCTTAGCTTTCGCTTTGCATTGTTACACCTCTTCAAACCAAAATTATCTGGTTTAGCCCAAGCTGTTAAAAATGTCTTCCCACTAAAAACGCCACAAGTATTGGAAGTGAAATTTTTGTTTTACTTTGAAAATGAAAAATTATAGTGGTTAACAGAAATCAGTCCACATACATCTGTGGTAACAAATGGATAACATTAATAAAAAAACATCGAGCACATCTACACCTGGAAGTGAGTGGCACAACCAAACAAGGACACCCATTCCAAAGGCCAGCCTAGTCCAGTCATTAATATTGCCTGTGCCCAGGGATATTTGGGCATGGCCATAATGTCACACAAACATGTCTGCAAACAGGAGGAGCACCAACCAAATACATAGGTAAAGCCATAAGTGGCCAGATAAACTCCACATAGACCTATGGCATTGGCTAGTGGCCTTAAGCATTACTCTAAGGAGCTATATGGGAGCAAATACCAAACACAACCTGCCAGAGCAACACAAAATGGATTGTTTGAAACCTCAAAGGACAAGTAAATACAGTGGGGGTTAAGAGAAAAGATGTCCCACACACCCATGGCTTAATAGGGTGGCTGCCCATAATACCCAGGTGGAGGTCCAGGTGGAGGTCCATGGGAATGGGACCTAGCCTGGGCCATGGCAGCATTGTGAATTTGAAACTGCTCCACAATGTTTCTCTGCATATTGGTCATCTCAGCCATGGCTGACTGGATGCCATTACTTGCATTGGCCACGTTGCTGTTGAGGGTACGCAACTCCGCGAGGATGCCCTGTAGACTGGTATGGATGTTCACCATGTCGGCATGCCTTTGCTCACGCTCTGTAACGAGCTGGGCGTCATAAGAGTCCCTTTGTTGGGTCCATAATTGAAGCAGGGCACTCTGCCTCCCCTGGGAAATTGTGGGGCGGCGTAATGGAGTCCGCCGCACAATTACCCTGGCTCTTGGGCGTGCCCTGCCGCGTGGTGTCGTACCCTCAACAGCAACCGGCCTGCTTTGCAAATCCTCAGCAGCAGAGTGAACACTGGGGACTGTAGTGTCAGTCTCCCCATGTGCAAGCACAATGGATGGAGATTCACTCTGCTGCTGAGGATTGGCCAGAGAAACATTATGGAGCAGTTCCAAATTGGGACCCAGGGGGAGTTCATCCGACGTGCCCTGTACGGAGACATCATCATCTTCCTCCATGTCCTGGATCTCTTCCATGAGTGTGCGGGTCTGTAGGGACATATAAAAAAAAAAAGGCTAAGTTTGCGTCCCAATTTTGGATTTCAACAGTTTAACACATTCTTAAGCACTTGTTAGTATTTATGCTACTAAATTAACTTACCGAAAATCTCTGATCTGGGCTCCTATGCTGTACGGACCTGGTAGGCATAACCAAACTGGGGGGTGAGTTTACCCTTGCTGAGGGATCATGCTGGGCTGAAGAAGAGAAAAACAAACCACGTAAACACACACACATAACCTTTTTTTGGATAGGTAATCAAATATAGCTCTATTTGTAATATTATTCAACTCTAGAGCAATGGTGACCTTTGTTACAACCCACGCAAGTTTACATAGGTGCAATGCCTCTGACAAACTGCTAAGTGACCTCAGTTCTAAGTCATGAAGTGTACCCAGTCAGCATCCAACTTTCCAGGCACATTTTTGGATTTAGCCTACCATTCGCTAGGTCCGGGGTACTCAAACAATTGTTGGAAACGCCCATTTAAAGGTATGTGGTGAGAGGTGAATGTCTGGCCATGGTGCTGACGCAGGGGGTGTCTAGTTAAAAATAAAGACACTGGTGGAGGGGCTGGAGATTTCAAAGTGCCAACTAATAAAGGCTGCTTGCCCTTGCTGGGCTGGATGGGCCAGAGCTGAGGGGACAGGGATTGGATGGCTAAAGGGGGGAGTTAACGTATTGATGGTGATGGGATGGATGGAGCCAATCTGTTACAAATGTATGGGGCTTATGTGGGGGGGGGCATGGGGGGACTGTGGCAGATGGGCCAGAGCAGGGGCAGCGGGACACGATTGTGGCCAGTGAAAATTTAAATAAGTTACTGTGTACCTTGCAATGCCACTTCCTGGGCAGTACTTCATATTGCAATGCTATGTTTCACGGAGCCATGACATTGGGCAGGAGACCAACCACTACATGGCCGATCAAGGGGGCAGCTCTGAGCACGTCAACACAGAAGTAACTGAGTGCAGGGCTGTCTGGGCAGGGGTCCTTGAATGTGGTGGCAAGGTCCGCATTGGGACCCCGGGCCGCCAGTTGAGTCTCGCTGCTCTTGGTCACATATGTTTGTGGGTGGCTAATTAAATTGTTAACTCAAACACAACTCACACAAGCAAAAGGCAACCCATACATAATGATGTGTGTTTTGTGATTGATTCCAAATATCTCACTTATCTTGCGAAACTTCATGACTTTAACAATACAATTGGACATTTGAACTTTGCCATAATGGCTGTGGGCCTAAATGTGTGATTCCCAGGGCCAAAAAGAGGACACAAACAGCCACAGTAGTGCGAGGCCAAGCAAGGCAAACCATAGGGGCATCCCGTTAGCTTGTTACTAGTGAACTGTCGATTATTTAGCAAACAGGCAAACATGCAGATTTAAGAGTACTCACCGTGGGTACGGGTCGGTGAGTCTGTGTCCCTTAGACCAGCATGTCCACCGACCGCGACCGGATGGAGAAGTCCAAGCACAATCTCCTCAGCAGGGGTAAACTCCAATTTAGATGGAAAGCCACCGCCAGTTTTCAGGCTGAAAAGAGAAAATCGTTTGGTACTCAGAAAAGGTGCATACAGTACATCCAAAACATTAGATTTAGCGTAAACATTTAGTTACCTGTAATTATGCCTTTTAATTTCTTTTTGCCGTACAGCATACTTCAGATCAGAGATTTTCTTCTGAATTTGGGACACATCTTTCCTCTCTTCCCCCGCTGCATTTACTTGTCGGAGGATGGTTTCAAACAATTCCATCTTGCGCTGCTTGGTGGTGTGTTTGGATTTGCTCCCATATAGCTCGTCATAGTATAATGTAAGGCCACTAGCCAATGCCATATTTTGGTCATGGGAGAATCTCCCACTCAACTGGCCGCGGCGCAATGTGCGGCCAGATGGTTGGCTTGGCTGCTCCTCCATGTGTGCAGACACATGTGGTGACATTATGGCCTGGGGCTGGGTAGGGGAATGGCCGGATTGGTGGCTTCCCAATGACTGGACTGGACTGGCCAAGGGACTGGGTGTTCTTGCGTGGCTGGCCACCGAACTTCCAGGTGTAGATGTGGTCATGGGGGCAATTCGGGGCCCTCTTGGGGGGCTAGGTTCCCGGCTGCTGCCAGGTCGTGGGCTCTGTTCCCGGCTGGTGCCAGGTCGGGGGCTTCTGGCCCTGGATTGGGTTCGTCGGGCCCTGTAGGGGCTTCTGGCCCTGGATTGTGTTCTTCTGGGCCTGTAGGGGCTTCTGGCCCTGGATTGTGTTCTTCTGGGCCTGTCGGGGCTTCTGGCCCTGGATTGGGATCTGCGGGCCATGTAGGGGCTTCTGGCCCTGGATTGTGTTCTTCTGGGCCTGTAGGGGCTTCTGGCCCTGGTTTGGGATCTGCGGGCCCTGTAGGGGCTTCGGGCCCTGGATTGTGTTCTTCTGGGCCTGTCGGGGCTTCTGGCCCTGGATTGGGATCTGCGGGCCCTGTCGGGGCTTCTGGCCCTGGATTGGGATCTGCGGGCCCTGTAGGGGCTTCTGGCCCTGGATTGGGATCTGCGGGCCCTGTAGGGGCTTCTGGCCCTGGTTTGGGATCTGCGGGCCCTGTAGGGGCTTCTGGCCCTGGATTGTGTTCTTCTGGGCCTGTCGGGGCTTCTGGCCCTGGTTTGGGATCTGCGGGCCCTGTAGGGGCTTCTGGCCCTGGTTTGTGATCTGCGGCCTCTGGATGGGCTTCGGGGCCTGGATGGGGTTCGGGCCCTGGATGGGGTTCGGGCCCTGGCTGGGCTTCGTGCCCTGGATTGGGTTCTTCGGCCTCTGGCTGTGCTTCGGGGCCTGGATGGGGTTCGGGCCCTGGATGGGGTTCGGGCCCTGGCTGGGCTTCGTGCCCTGGATTGGGTTCTTCGCCCTCTGGCTGTGCTTCGGGCCCTGGATGGGGTTCGGGCCCTGCTGCGGGGCATGGGTTTCCGAACTGCCCTACTTGAAGGCATGGCCGGTGTGGGCTCACTGGTGCTGCCTGTTCTGGGGGCAGAGGTGGTGGGTGCTGCAGTTGCCAGCTTTTTGGCTGCAGGAGGGGCACGAGGCTTGGGGCCCCTTTTTTGGGTACCTGAGGGTCCAGGGTCCCTTGGTGGGGCCGAGGTGGGAGTCTTGGATCGCAGTTTTCGGCCAGCTTGCTGGGACCTTGTGGTGGGGCCCTCCGCGGTCTTGCTTGCCTGGGGTCGCTTGCTCATCGCCTTTTTTGGTGCCATCGTACACAAATGCTCAAAGAGAATGAGCTTGGGGGGAAGGGACCTTTAAATAATGAGCCCAGCGTGTGACGCCTATGCGCACGACTACGCGCTCGTACGAACGTACGTTCGAGCGGAACCAGGAAACCGCTGGGGTTTCACTTATCTGCTGCCTGGAAGAAGCCTAAAGATGGCGCCCACTATCTTCACCCGTCAACAGGAAGAGATCCTCATGCTGGTAAGTTGCTGCCTGTGCATTTTAATAGAATAGTCAATGATGGCCTAAATGTAAATGATGCGTTGGGAACTAGTTTGGGGTCTCTTAATGTTTAATCACTGGCTCCTCACACTTCATCCTCAAGGGCCGAGCCTGGCCACGTTTTCACCTGTCTATGCTGATGTCCTAATTCGGCCAATTGCTCCGGCTTAGCAACAGTTAATTAACCTGTGGAGTAGCGGGGCGAGCTGTCAAACCTGGCCTGTCTCGGACCTTGATGCGGATGTTTGAGGAACACTGTTTTCCTAAGCCAGAAAAACACAACGGGAAGCCACACACGTGGTCCAAAAGCCTAAGCATTAGGCTACATCTTGGATGTTTAAACCATCCTAACATGCCATAGATGCAGGTGGCCTGATTCTTGATGTTGGCTATTAGCTGTATGTACATGGTGTGTGATACATATAACATAAGACCAGACTGTCAATCACAGTCAACGTCCTCTTTAAGGCACTCCCCAAAAATGGCGGCCATTCGAAATGTGTGTGTTAATGACATTAAATTCTCAACTTGTGATGCAACACATATGGGTCTGTGTGTAAAAGTAAAAACTCTGTGTCCATTATGTTTTTCAGATCATGCTTCAGCGCCGGTATGACTTCGCGCCCAATGTGTGCGAGAAAAGGGACATCGCCCGGGAGATCATCGCCGAGATCCACCGTGTGACCAGCACCACCTTCACTCACACCCAGATAATGCAGCATTGGTCGGACCTGAAGCGTCTGCACATGCCCCGGGTGCGGAGGTTTTTTGGGATCCATTTCCCAAGTAAGTACAAAGCAATTGCATGGTATATGTTCCAAAGGTCTAAGTTATGCCTTTATTTATAATGACTTTTCTTTGGTAGTGTTGGAAATGGATTTCAGAATTCGCCGCACCCGGAGACGTACAGGCCGACCAGTGCTGCATGACTCTGCATCTGTGAGTGAAGGTGGTGGATCTCCCGGGCGACGGACCTACCCCTCCTCTGTGGCCTCCTCAGACCAGCCCCTGGACCTTACCACAGAGGAGGGGCCAAGGCGCGTGGGCGTGGAGTCATACCTGGCCACGCATGGGGAAGGCTCTGGTATGTCACTCTTCATGTATAGGCACAAAGATATACATGGCAGGCCAAAAACTAAGTTATCCTTTATTATGTATTTGTAGAAGCTTCAGGAGCGGGTGAGATAGTGGAGGAGGAGGCAGCAGAGATGCTTGAAGTCGATCCTGGCGAAGGTGAGTGATGTCAGCCAGACTGGGAGCCAGATATGTTGGGAATAGTGACTCTATACAAGTACTAACCAAATGTCACATGTTTCTCCAGGGACTTCTTCACAGCATAGCCAGGACCAAGGGCAGCCTGTTGGCCCCAACCAGCCATCTGTCGGCCACCAACTCCGTAAGTCTCCATGCCATTATTCATATTAATGTTTGGTTAGCTAATAACACACACATAACTAAAGGCGTAGCCAATGTGTAGTTCACACTTTCATGTGGGCACTTCGTTAGTTTAAAGAGGACCCTAACTAGTATTAAGAACCTAAGAATTAGCCATCACACTGTACCTACAGATTAGAAACATGGAAAAACACCCTTCAGCCATCTAATGCATGTTATTAGACTGAACCAAACCAATATTGCGGAATATGGAATGCGCAATATTTACAGGCAGCATGGGATACAGATTGAAAAAAGGAAGGTGCTGCCATGCATTGTGGGACTGATGACCTTTCCCTCAACCCAGCTATGCTCGGGATTCCCAACGCACCACTGTAACCTACTCCCCTGTACTTTATCCAACTCTCCACTCCTCATTAAGTGTTATGCTTCAGAGTCCAGATGGCGGCGCTGTAATAAAAAAAAAACCCAAATTTACTTTGATCTGGTGCAGAATCATTTGGGAATAGTTATTGGTTTTCATTAAATAATGTTGAAGGTCCGGTTTAAGGAGTTTAAAGACTTACCTGTGGGAAATGCATTAACTGTATCCCTTGGAAGAATGACATATGTCATGCATTTACATGTATTTGATTAACCCCAAATCTATTTCCAGCATACAAACCGGTCTGGGACTCCTATTTATGTTTCTTTCTCTATTGGTTACAGGGATGATCCCAAAAACATTGGCGGACAAAAAAAAAAGAATGAAGGAGTTGGTGGCCGAGCTGCTGGCCATACAGGCGACGTTGGGGCCAACAGATGAAGAAGAGGATGATGATTAGTGCCCTTGGTCCTGGCTACTTTGGTTAAAAGTTTTACAAACTTTCTTATTGTTTTAAATTTTTTAAAGTTTTGGCTTTTTCTAAAAAAAAAAAAAATTTTACTCTGTTTTTAAGGCAAGCCAAAAAAAATTTTAATATGTTTGTATTTTAAAAAAAAAAAAAAAAAAAAAAAGGGGTTTGAAACCAAACACCCCAATAAAAACAAAAAATTGAAAAAAAAAAATATCCCAAATCCCCCAAAAAATTTAAAATAAATTATATTTTAAGACTTCATAAATGTGTCTTTTCTAATATGCGCAAACACAAACAATTACACAAACAAGAAAAAACACGCTTAGAAACATATAGACATATGTACATTATGTGGTTTGGGTAAGTTTTAGGGTCGTCAACATGAAGAAGGATGCAAGCGCCAAGGGGTTTAGGTAAGTTTGAGGGACCGAGAAATGAAGTTGGATGCAGCCGCTAAGGGGTTTAGGTAAGTTTGAGGGACCGAGAAATGAAGTTGGATGCAAGCGCTAAAGGGTTTAGGTAAGTTTGAGGGACCGAGAAATGAAGTTGGATGCAAGCGCTAAAGGGTTTAGGTAAGTTTGAGGGAGCGAGAAATGAAGTTGGATGCAGGCGCTAAGGGGTTTAGGTAAGTTTGAGGGACCGAGATATGAAGTTGGATGCAGGCGCTAAAGGGTTTAGGTAAGTTTGAGGGACCGAGAAATGAAGTTGGATGCAAGCGCTAAAGGGTTTAGGTAAGTTTGAGGGAGCGAGAAATGAAGTTGGATGCAGCCGCTAAGGGGTTTAGGTAAGTTTGAGGGAGCGAGAAATGAAGTTGGATGCAGCCGCTAAGGGGTTTAGGTAAGTTTGAGGGACCGAGAAATGAAGTTGGATGCAAGCGGTAAGGGGTTTAGGTAAGTTTGAGGGAGCGAGAAATGAAGTTGGATGCAGCCGCTAAGGGGTTTAGGTAAGTTTCTGGTTGAGGGTGCGCATGCGCAAGATCTTATAAACATACGAACGCACAAATCTAAGAGGCCAAAAACCAATGAAAACCAGAGGCAAACGCAAGTAATTGGAAGAGCTTGACGATGGAAGCAGCCGAAAAAACAGGCTGCCGCCGCAACAGGTGAGCACATGAACGTGATTTTTACGATTGTCAACTGACTGAGGCAAGTTCGGGAGATATCATACGAACGGACGTATCTTTTAGGATAGAAACGTATTTGCTTATTGAATCACTCGCAAGTTCATACGAACGCACGAGCGGACGTAAAAAATAGGATGATCGTGAGCCAAATCCAAGCTGTTACATGTTTCTTTGAATCAACCCATATGACTATGGACTTAGCTACCATTGCACTGAGATATCCCATGTTGGGTTACAGTACCCAGTTGCACCAGGCAACTGCTTACCACATAGCCCTAAAGCTTCTTATGCTCTTTGTTCTTTTTTATTTCTTTTTCTCAAAACCAACCCCCCAGACAGGAGAGGACAAATTTTTATTAACTTTCCTAATTTCAAGTCAGTGGATGTGGCCTTTCTCCAGTACAATAGCATGCAGCATGTTATATCAGCATACTATGACATGTAATCACAATGCTGCAATACACAACTCAACGCTACGAGGGGCGAGTTATAGACCACCAGTCAAGCACTATGATTGGTGGTCTACTGCTAGGGGTATCAGAAGTCATTGCCATGTTTCTGCTTCTAGGTGCTGCTGTGAGGTAACAGGGAGGGACAGAGCAGATATTATAAGGTAAGTTACTGAATTATGTTTTTACATTTTGCCTGGGAAGTTGCATTGCGCATTGTGTGTGAACACTGTCATAAAAAATTGGGATGTAGTTGTTTTTCAAAATTAGCCAATCACATTTAAACTTATGTTACAAAGTAGTCAGTACACAGCAGATATCATTTAAAGTGATTCTGAATAATGCCATATATAGCTCAGCTGCTCTGGTAGTTTTTTTCTGACATTTTCCAGATCAGATTACAACACATGAAGTGTACCTTATTGTTAAAAGGTATCAGTCAGGAGAAGGGATTTACCATGTAATACACTGCATATGGTCTTGAAGAAGTGGATAAAACATTTGCAGCAGACATTACTAAGAACCAGGACATTGATGAAATATAAATCAATTTAAATTTTGGAATGGCCCAGCTGGAAGTCAGACCGGAATCCAAATGAAAATCTGTGGGGAGACTTGAAGAGAGCCATACACAGGAGATACACTAGAAAGAGTGGACAAAGATTATCAGGTTTAGATGTGCCATGCTAATAGACTCTGACCCAAAAACACTGAATGCTACTATAAATTCAAAAGAGTCATTTACCTAAGTGTAAGGATGTGTAGAGTTATGCAGCCACGTTATTTTACTTGTTTATTTTTGTATCCCAAAAACTGTATTACCGTATAGTTTTTTTTTTCAATAGAATTGTACAGATATAGGTGTTCTGAAATGATTCTTCTTGGTCTGACCTTTTTACATGACAGAAACCTTTACCATGACCTGGAAATGAAGAAAAATACAGTTTAGGAAATGACTGTAAATAGTAGCGAAATTGGAGGAATATTGGAAATGATTAAATATGTCTAAATGTATTGGGATAAGTTGATTTATCCTTAATGTTCACTTTATCAGTAAGGTGTTACGTCACAGAGCATACCCCTCGATTCAAAGAGCAAAAGTTAAGTGATTTCGTATCGAGAATCGTAAGTTTGGGTGGGTGTTTGTCATTTTTTCTGGTTTTTTTGGCCATTTCGTATTCGTACGATCGTTCGCGCATAGACGTATATGAACATACGCATTTCGTACGAGAATCGTATAATTTGCGTTAGTTCGTGTGTTTTTCCCGTCCAAATCGTATTATTTGCGTTAGTTCGTGTGTTTTTCCCGTCCAAATCGTATTATTTGCGTCCGATCCTATTTTTTACGTCCTTCACATGGGCTTGCGCCCAATTCAGAGAGGTGATTGCTAATTGTTTTGAAGCCCATTAAAGAGCTGCTTTACGAAATGTTTGCCGGCAGCTATTTGGCCTCGGGAGTAGGATGGAGCGGAGCGAGTTTGTGGCACATCAAGGGCTTATGCTTTTTGGCATTGAGTTGATCGAGATGTCTGAGAGCAGATTGCCCCTGCGTCGTCGCATGAACATCGATAGCATGAATGATGTTGAGCTGTTCGAGCTGACCAGGCTTAATCGCGCTTCCCTCCATAAATTATATAGTGAGCTGCGGCCATGGTTAGCCCGCACCACAAGGAAGGGGCATGCAATTTCAGGTATGACCAAGATGCTTGGCTGCCTGCAATTTTTGGCGAACGGCTCGTTCCAGAGGCTGGGTGCCCTCTCCGTGGGGATGTCACAGCCTACGCTGAGCCGCGCACTATCTAAATTTTTGGAAGGCATGGCTGCCATAACTCAAAAATATATTTATTTTCCTGATGATATGGCAGCCAGAAACGCCATTAAGCTTGGGTTTTATAATGTGGCCGACATGCCCAACGTTATTGGTGCAATTGACTGCACACATGTGGCACTCGTACCTAGGGCAGCCGACGAGTATATATATAGGTATTGAGATTGGTTATTATGTTGCCCAACGTGTCATGTCACCTGTTTTCCTTTGCGGCAGCATATTTGTTTATCCCTCATTTGTGTAGCTGCTTTATCTCGGCTTTTCATTAGTATTTCCCAATAGAGTGCAGACATGTTTTGTGTTTAATTTATTATTTTGGGTCAAATATCAATTACCCTTTTTGTATGTTTTTGCCTTAAGGAATCGTAAAATGGGACACTCACTTAATGTCCAGGCCGTGGTTGGTCCGGATATGCGGTTTATGAGTGTCCTTGCCGGCTACCCCGGATCGTCCCACGACTCCTATATCCTCCGGCGATCTGGGTTGTTTCGGAGATTTGAGGCAGGTGAATTTTCGGGGGCATGGCTGCTTGGTAAGTGTGTCCTATTTGTGTGTTATTAAATGTGGCATTAATCTTGTATTTGTTGATATGTTTGTTTTGGAAAACTTGACAGAAGCGTCCAACTGCCTTTTTCTTGGCTCATATATTAGGAACTTACCCAAAAAATCCTTGTCTCGCTTTGGCCTTCAGAATGTTTTCCCTTTAGTTAGGATGTCTGTAAGTTCCTTGTGCCTAAATATATTGGTTTGGAGTTTATACCCAAGGATCTTTGACATTTGGCTCCTTTTGTACTATTGGTCGTTAAATGTCAAAGTGGACTTAAACTGCATACATTGTAGTTTCCAGTGAAATGTGGCTAGGGATCTTTGACATTTGGCTCCTTTTGTACTATTGGTCGTTAAATGTCAAAGTGGACTTAAACTGCATACATTGTAGTTTCCAGTGAAATGTGGATAGGCCCTCAGCAGCATCCTAATTGTAACATGTCTGAAAACTACAAATATATGTAAAATACAAATACCCTTGGCCGTGCAGATGTTTGTTAATTAATTGGTATATAGAAGTGCCATTTTTATTTAGGTTATACCTTAGTGCAATATTTGGGGGCCCTAATGTGCCCTGTTTTTTTTTGGGAACACTTTACCTTACATCATTATGATATCTGTGAATTTTTTGGTGTTGGTTGTGTTGCCTTTTTATTTTTGATTACATTTAATTCTCTGTTTAAGGTGATTCCGGGTACCCACTTCTACCCTGGCTCATGACGCCTGTGCTGCGGCCCCAGGATGCCTCTCAGGAAGCGTATAACCGTGCGCATCGCAAGACCCGGGCTGTTGTGGAGAGGGCCTTTGGTCTGCTGAAGACACGTTTTCGTTGCCTTGACCATACTGGGGGGGGCCCTGCAATATGATCCCAAGAAAGTGATCGACATTATAATGGCATGTGCTGTTTTGCACAATTTTGCCATCCTGGAACGTGTCCCACGTTATGTGGACAGCCTGCCCTCTTCAGCCGTCGAGGATGAAGCCGAGAATTTTGAGGGGCCCCCCAGTGAGTCTGGCCAATCTGTTAGAGCCAACCTGATCAGCCAGCATTTTAGTTAAGTTTTTTCCCTGTCTCACCATTCTGTATGTCTGTGTTATCCTTTTGGAAACATATGTTGTTTTGCCCTAATGTGGCATTACCTCTAAGTAAAACATTTCGACCTTAATTGTTGCCTAATGTATTTCATGTAGTTTCCTTAGCTTTCGCTGTGCATTGTTACACCTCTTCCAACCAAAATTATCTGGTTTAGGCCAAGCTGTTACAAAAGTCTTCCCACTAAAAACGCCACAAGTATTGGAAGTTAAATTTTTGTTTTACTTAGCAAATGAAAAATTATAGTGGTTAACAGAAATCAGTCCACATACATCTGTGGTAACAAATGGATAACATTAAAAAAAACATCGAGCACATCTACACCTGGAAGTGAGTGGCACAACCAAACAAGGACACCCAGTCCAAAGGCCAGCCTAGTCCAGTCATTAATATTGCCTGTGCCCAGGGATATTTGGGCATGGCCATAATGTCACACAAACATGTCTGCAAACAGGAGGAGCACCAACCAAATACATAGGTAAAGCCATAAGTGGCCAGATAAACTCCACATAGACCTATGGCATTGGCTAGTGGCCTTAAGCATTACTCTAAGGAGCTATATGGGAGCAAATACAAAACACAACCTGCCAGAGCAACACAAAATGGATTGTTTGAAACCTCAAAGGACAAGTAAATACAGTGGGGGTTAAGAGAAAAGATGTCCCACACACCCATGGCTTAATAGGGTGGCTGCCCATAATACCCAGGTGGAGGTCCAGGTGGAGGTCCATGGGAATGGGACCTAGCCTGGGCCATGGCAGCATTGTGAATTTGAAACTGCTCCACAATGTTTCTCTGCATATTGGTCATCTCAGCCATGGCTGACTGGATGCCATTACTTGAATTGGCCACGTTGCTGTTGAGGGTACGCAACTCCGCGAGGATGCCCTGTAGACTGGTATGGATGTTCACCATGTCTGCATGCCTTTGCTCACGCTCTGTAACGAGCTGGGCGTCATAAGAGTCCCTTTGTTGGGTCCATAATTGAAGCAGGGCACTCTGCCTCCCCTGGGAAATTGTGGGGCGGCGTAATGGCGTCCGCCGCACAATTACCCTGGCTCTTGGGCGTGCCCTGCCGCGTGGTGTCGTACCCTCAACAGCAACCGGCCTGCTTTGCAAATCCTCAGCAGCAGAGTGAACACTGGGGACTGTAGTGTCAGTCTCCCCATGTGCAAGCACAATGGATGGAGATTCACTCTGCTGCTGAGGATTGGCCAGAGAAACATTATCGAGCAGTTCCAAATTGGGACCCAGGGGGAGTTCATCCGACGTGCCCTGTACGGAGACATCATCATCTTCCTCCATGTCCTGGATCTCTTCCATGAGTGTGCGGGTCTGTAGGGACATATCAAAAAAAAAAAGGCTAAGTTTGCGTCCCAATGTAGGATTTCAACAGTTTAACACATTCTTAAGCACTTGTTATTATTTATGCTACTAAATAAACTTACCGAAAATCTCTGATCTGGGCTCCGATGCTGTACGGACCTGGTAGGCATAACCAAACTGGGGGGTGAGTTTACCCTTGCTGAGGGATCATGCTGGGCTGAAGAAGAGAAAAAAATACCACGTAAACACACACACATAACCTTTTTTTGGATAGGTAATCAAATATTGCTCTATTTGTAATATTATTCAACTCTAGAGCAATGGTGACCTTTGTTCAAACCCACGCAAGTTTACAGAGGTGCAATGGCTCGGACAAACTGCTAAGTGACCTCAGTTCTAAGTCATGAAGTGTACCCATTCAGCATCCAACTTTCAGGGCACATTTTTGGATTTAGCCTACCATTCGCTAGGTCCGGGGTACTCAAACAATTGTTTGAAACGCCCATTTAAAGGTATGTGGTGAGAGGTGAATGTCTGGCCATGGTGCTGACGCAGGGGGTGTCTAGTTAAAAATAAAGACACTGGTGGAGGGGCTGGAGCTTTCAAAGTGCCAACTAATAAAGGCTGCTTGCCCTTGCTGGGCTGGATGGGCCAGAGCTGAGGGGACAGGGATTGGATGTCTAAAGGGGGGAGTTAACGTATTGATGGTGATGTGATGGATGGAGCCAATCTGTTACAAATGTATGGGGCTTATGTGGGGGGGGGGCATGGGGGGACTGTGGCACATGGGCCAGAGCAGGGGCAGCGGGACACGATTGTGGCCAGTGAAAATTTAAATAAGTTACTGTGTACCTTGCAATGCCACTTCCTGGGCAGTACTTCATATTGCAATGCTATGTTTCACGGAGCCATGACATTGGGCAGGAGACCAACCACTACATGGCCGATCAAGGGGGCAGCTCTGAGCACGTCAACACAGAAGTAACTGAGTGCAGGGCTGTCTGGGCAGGGGTCCTTGAATGTGGTGCCAAGGTCCGCATTGGGACCCCGGGCCGCCAGTTGAGTCTCGCTGCTCTTGGTCACATATGTTTGTGGGTGGCTAATTAAATAGTTAACTCAAACACAACTCACACAACCAAAAGGCAACCCATACATAATGATGTGTGTTTTGTGATTGATTCTAAATATCTCACTTATCTTGCGAAACTTCATGACTTTAACAATACAATTGGACATTTGATCTTTGCCATAATGGCTGTGGGCCTAAATGTGTGATTCACAGGGACCAAAAGAGGACACAAACAGCCACAGTAGTGCGAGGCCAAGCAAGGCAAACCATAGGGGCATCCCGT
This sequence comes from Gastrophryne carolinensis, assembly GCA_027917425.1. Taxonomy (NCBI): domain Eukaryota; kingdom Metazoa; phylum Chordata; class Amphibia; order Anura; family Microhylidae; genus Gastrophryne; species Gastrophryne carolinensis. Next base: position 225,435,274 of record CM051234.1, read on the forward strand.
TATCTTGTTACTAGTGAACTGTAGATTATTTAGCAAACAGGCAAACATGCAGATTTAATAGTACTCACCGTGGGTACGGGTCGGGGAGTCTGTGTCCCTTAGACCAGCATGTCCACCGACCGCGACCGGATGGAGAAGTCCAAGCACAATCTCCTCAGCAGGGGTAAACTCCAATTTAGATGGAAAGCCACCTCCAGTTTTCATGCTGAAAAGAGAAAATCGTTTGGTATTCAGAAAAGGGGCATACAGCACATCCCAAACATTATATTTAGCGAAAACATTTATTTACCTGTAATTATGCCTTTTAATTTCTTTTTGCCGTACAGCATACTTCAGATCAGAGATTTTCTTCTGAATTTGGGACACATCTTTCCTCTCTTCCCCCGCTGCATTTACTTGTCGGAGGATGGTTTCAAACAATGCCATCTTGCGCTGCTTGGTGGTGTGTTTGGATTTGCTCCCATATAGCTCGTCATAGTATAATGTAAGGCCACTAGCCAATGCCATATTTTGGTCATGGGAGAATCTCCCACTCAACTGGCCGCGGCGCAATGTGCGGCCAGATGGTTGGCTTGGCTGCTCCTCCATGTGTGCAGACACATGTGGTGACATTATGGCCTGGGGCTGGGTAGGGGAATGGCCGGATTGGTGGCTTCCCAATGACTGGACTGGACTGGCCAAGGGACTGGGTGTTCTGGCGTGGCTGGCCACCGAACTTCCAGGTGTAGATGTGGTCATGGTTGCAATTCGGGGCCCTCTTGGGGGGCTAGGTTCCCGGCTGGTGCCAGGTCGGGGGCTCTGTTCCCGGCTGGTGCCAGGTCGGGGGCTTCTGGCCCTGGATGGGGTTCGGGCCCTGTAGGGGCTTCTGGCCCTGGATGGGGTTCTTCTGGCCCTGGATGGGGTTCGGGCCCTGTAGGGGCTTCTGGCCCTGGCTGGGCTTCTGGCCCTGGATGGGGTTCTTCTGGCCCTGGATGGGGTTCGGGCCCTGTAGGGGCTTCTGGCCCTGGCTGGGCTTCTGGCCCTGGATGGGGTTCTTCTGGCCCTGGATGGGGTTCGGGCCCTGTAGGGGCTTCTGGCCCTGGCTGGGCTTCTGGCCCTGGATGGGGTTCTTCTGGCCCTGGATCGGGTTCGGGCCCTGTAGGGGCTTCTGGCCCTGGCTGGGCTTCTGGCCCTGGATGGGGTTCTTCTGGCCCTGGATGGGGTTCGGGCCCTGTAGGGGCTTCTGGCCCTGGCTGGGCTTCTGGCCCTGGATGGGGTTCTTCTGGCCCTGGATCGGGTTCGGGCCCTGTAGGGGCTTCTGGCCCTGGCTGGGCTTCTGGCCCTGGATGGGGTTCTTCTGGCCCTGGATGGGGTTCGGGCCCTGTAGGGGCTTCTGGCCCTGGATGGGCTTCGGGCCCTTCTGCGCGGCCTGGAGGGGCTTCGGGCCCTTCTGTGCGGGCTGGAGGGGCTTCGGGCCCTTCTGTGTGGGCTGGATGTGCTTCGGGCACTGCTGTGGGGCCTGGGTTGGCTAAGTGCCCGGCTTGAAAGCATGGGTGGTGTGGGCTCCCTTGGGCGGCCTCTTCTGGGGGCAGAGGTGGTGGTGGCTGCTGTGGCCTGTTTTTTGGCCGCAGGGGCACGTGCCTTTGGGGCCCTTTTTTGGGAAAGGGAGGGTCCAGTGTCCCTTGGTGGGGCCGAGGTGGTACTTGCCTTCTGGGCCTTCTGGGACCTTAGCTTCTTCGGTCGTTGCTGGGACCTGGTTGTTGGGCCCTCAGAGGTCTGGCTTTGCTGGCCGCGTTTAGCTGCTGCCTTTTTTGGTGCCATTTTGTCCAAAAGCTCAAAGAGAATGAGCTTTGGGTGCAGGGACCTTTAAATCATGCGCCCAGCGTCTGACGCCTATGCGCACGACTACGCGCTCGTACGGACGTACGTTCGTGCGGAACCAGGAAACCGCTGGGGTTTCACTTATCTGCTGCCTGGAAGAAGACTAAAGATGGCGCCCACTATCTTCACCCGTCAACAGGAAGAGATCCTCATGCTGGTAAGTGGCTGCCTGTGCATTTTAATAGAATAGTCAATGATGGCCTAAATGTAAATGATGCGTTGGGAACTAGTTTGGGGTCTCTTAATGTTTAATCACTGGCTCCTCACACTTCATCCTCAAGGGCCGAGCCTGGCCACGTTTTCACCTGTCTAGGCTGATGTCCTAATTCGGCCAATTGCTCCGGCTTAGCAACAGTTAATTAACCTGTGGAGTAGCGGGGCGAGCTGTCAAACCTGGCCTGTCTCGGACCTTGATGCGGATGTTTGCGGAACACTGTTTTCCTAAGCCATAAAAACACAACGGGAAGCCACACACGTGGGCCAAAAGCCTAAGCATTAGGCTACATCTTGGATCTTTAAAACATCCTAACATGCCATAGATGCAGGTGGCCTGATTGTTGATGTTGGCTATTATCTGTATGTACATGGTGTGTGATACATATAACATAAGACCAGACTGTCAATCACAGTCAACGTCCTCTTTAAGCCACTCCCCAAAAATGGCGGCCATTCGAAATGTGTGTGTTAATGACATTAAATACTCAACTTGTGATGCAACACATATGGGTCTGTGTGTAAAAGTACAAGCTCTGTGTCCATTATGTTTTTCAGATCATGCTTCAGCGCCGGTATGACTTCGCGCCCAATGTGTGCGAGAAAAGGGACATCGCCCGGGAGATCATCGCGGAGATACACCGTGTGACCAGCACCACCTTCACTCACACCCAGATAATGCAGCATTGGTCGGACCTGAAGCGTCTGCACATGCCCCGGGTGCGGAGGTTTTTTGGGATCCATTTCCCAAGTAAGTACTAAGCAATTGCATGGTATATGTTCCAAATGTCTAAGTTATGCCTTTATTTATAATGACTTTTCTTTGGTAGTGTTGGAAATGGATTTCAGAATTCGCCGCACCCGGAGACGTACAGGCCGACCAGTGCTGCATGACTCTGCATCTGTGAGTGAAGGTGGTGGATCTCCCGGGCGACGGACCTACCCCTCCTCTGTGGCCTCCTCAGACCAGCCCCTGGACCTTACCACAGAGGAGGGGCCAAGGCGCGTGGGCGTGGAGTCATACCTGGCCACGCATGGGGAAGGCTCTGGTATGTCACTCTTCATGTATAGGCACAAAGATATACATGGCAGGCCAAAAACTAAGTTATCCTTTATTATGTATTTGTAGAAGCTTCAGGAGCGGGTGAGATAGTGGAGGAGGAGGCAGCAGAGATGCTTGAAGTCGATCCTGGCGAAGGTGAGTGATGTCAGCCAGACTGGGAGCCAGATATGTTGGGGATAGTGACTATCTACAAATACTAACCAAATGTCACATGTTTCTCCAGGGACTTCTTCACAGCCGAGCCAGGACCAAGGGCAGCCTGTTGGCCCCAACCAGCCATCTGTCGGCCACCAACTCCGTAAGTCCCCATGCCATTATTCATATTAATGTTTGCTTAGCTAATAACACACACATAACTAAAGGCGTAGCCAAAGTGTAGTTCACACTTTCATGTGGGCACTTCGTTAGCTTAAAGAGGACCCAAACTAGTATTAAGAACCAAAGACTTAGCCATCACACTGTACCTACAGATTAGAAACATGGAAAAACACCCTTCACCCATCTAATGCATGTTATTAGACAGAACAAAACCAATATTGGGGAATATGGAATGCACAATATTTACAGGCAGCATGGGATCCAGATTGAAAAAAGGAAGGTGCTGCCATGCATTGTGTGAGTGATGACCTTTCCCTCAACCCAGCTATGCTCTGGATTCCCAACGCACCACTGTAACCTACTCCCCTGTACTTTATCCAACTCTCCACTCCTCATTAAGTGTTATGCTTCAGAGTCCAGATGGCGGCGCTGTAATCCCCAAAAAAGCCTAACTAACTTTGAGGTGGGGCAGAATCATTTGTGAATAGTTTTTGTTTTTCATTAAATAATGTTGAAGGTCCGGTTTAAGGAGTTTAAACACTTACCTGTGGGAAATGCATTAACTGTATCCCTTTGAAGAAGGACATATGTCATGCATTTACATGTATTTGATTAACCCTAAATCTATTTCCAGCATACAAACCGGTCTGGGACTCCTATTTATGTTTCTTTCTCTATTGGTTACAGGGATGATCCCCAAAACCTTGGCGGGAAAAAAAAAACGAATGAAGGAGTTGGTGGCCGAGCTGCTGGCCATACAGGCGACGTTGGGGCCAACAGATGAAGAAGAGGATGATGAATAGTGCCCTTGGTCCTGGCTCCTTTGTTTAACTTGTTTTTAAAGTTGTTAAAATTTTAGAAAGTTTTTTTATTGTTTTAAAAAAAAAAATATATATATTTTTTTAACAAAAAAACCCACAAAATAAACAAAAAGTGTTTTACTGTTAAAAACAAATAAAAAAATTATATATGTTTTACCGAGGCCAAAAAAAAAAAAAGGTTTAAAAAAAAAAACCAAAACTATAAAAAAAAATTTGGAATTTTATTCCAAAACAAACAAAGAAAAAATTTTAAATAAATTATATTTGAAGCCTTCCTAAATGTGTCTTTTCTAATATGCACACACCCAAAAAATTACACAAACCAGAAACAACACACTTAGAAACATATAGACATATGTAAATTATGTGATTTTCTTACGTTTTATGGACCGAGAAATGAAGTGGGATGCAGCCGCTACGGGGTTTAGGTAAGTTTGAGGGAGCGAGAAATGAAGTTGGATGCAAGCGCTAAAGGGTTTAGGTAAGTTTGAGGGACCGAGAAATGAAGTTGGATGCAGCCGCTAAGGGGTTTAGGTAAGTTTGAGGGAGCGAGAAATGAAGTTGGATGCAGCCGCTAAGGGGTTTAGGTAAGTTTGAGGGAGCGAGAAATGAAGTTGGATGCAGCCGCGAAGGGGTTTAGGTAAGTTTGAGGGAGCGAGAAATGAAGTTGGATGCAGCCGCTAAGGGGTTTAGGTAAGTTTGAGGGACCGAGAAATGAAGTTGGATGCAAGCGCTAAGGGGTTTAGGTAAGTTTGAGGGACCGAGAAATGAAGTTGGATGCAAGCGCTAAAGGGTTTAGGTAAGTTTTATGGACCGAGAAATGAAGTTGGATGCAGCCGCTACGGGGTTTATGTAAGTTTCTGGTTGAGGGTGCGCATGCGCAAGATCTTATATACATAAGAACGCACGAATCTAAGAGGCCAAAAACCAATGAAAACCAGAGGCAAACGCAAGTAATTGGAAGAGCTGGACGATGGAAGCCGCCGACAAAACAGGCTGCCGCCGCAACAGGTGAGCACATGAACGTGATTTTTACGATTGGCAACTGACTGAGGCAAGTTCGGGAGATATCATACGAACGGACGTATCTTTTAGGATAGAAACGTATTTGCTTATTGAATCACTCGCAAGTTCATACGAACGCACGAGCGGACGTGAAAAATAGGATGATCGTGAGCCAAATCCAAGCTGTTACATGTTTCTTTGAATCAACCCAACAGTGTAAACAAGTTTTTTATTTTACATATATTGCAATACTAATTAGGCTCAGAATGGCCTCTATTGATAGCATTAGTCACAAACAATTAAAAAAAAGTGGAAAAATGGGGAAAAGGAGGGGAAACATTGAAAAATAGTTTTTTTGTACAATATCAAAGTCATATCATCAACACACTGTATCTATGATCAACACACTGTATCTCACTTGCCCAATGTGTTTTGTTACATGACTTCTTCGGGGGACTTTGCATGTTGATATTGTTGCACATATTGTTCTTACAAGCTTATATCTTCAAAAAGTTTGTACAGAGATGAAAAGACATGTCAATGATGACAATCTGATGTGCCATAGTGAGGGGGGGAGGCCACAGAAAATAACAAAATCCTATCCAACAGGGAAGGTAAAATGATACAGGGGAGCCCCGATCCTGTCTTGCTGGGAGCTGCACAGTGAGAGGTGCATTCTGCAGACAGAGTTTTCTATGTAAGAAACTTGCCATCTAGCATGTTTATGTGGATTGTTATTATTAGATTATTTTTTACAATAGAGCTCCTATAACTGTACTTATCTGAACCATCTACAAAAACGTCCAATAAACACACTAATATAAATAAATAGAAACAATACATGTAATATCGCAAAATAAATCTAATGTTACTTGAACGCGCTGAAGTTTACATTTTATTGCAGTCACTTCCCATGATCTGTCAACATAAAACACTGTAAAATACAAGCCCTCTAATGTGCAAGAAGTCATTTCATGCAAAGCTTACATGTAAAGGTTCAATAAACAGACACTATGAAAGCGGAACAAGATAAGATCCTGTAAACGATAAGATAACCTGGCAAAAGAAGACATTTTCTATACAGATCAGGTGACATCATGAACACTAAAAATGTAATAAATATATAACGTTTAACTCTAACAACAGAGCATTAAATAAAACAATCATATGTAGTAGTGTCAGAAGTAATACGTAATAATAGTAATAAATAGGTTGGTTTTGGTTTTTGATCGATCCTGGGGGCATTTTCTGCTGTGATCGTGTACTTGGCTTTTCCCCACCTTTGGTGCCACGGGTGTGCAGATAATCATCAGGGTCACCAGTAAGTCACCCAACCCCCCAGCAAGTGAAACAATCACATGAATCAATCCATTAAATGTGGTCTCAATCACACAACTAGCAAACGCTATACAAAAAATAATACACAAAAAAGTACCTAAATTTAAATTTTACAAAATGTATATACAAATAAGTGATAATATCGGGACAGGGGAAAAAAAGAGGGGGTGGTCCTTACATATTCTGCAGCTCCCTGCTGCACAAACACCACTTCTCCAAGGAAAATGGTAACTTGGTAAGGTCCTTGGAAACCCCTAACCAGTTCATAAATGTGGAAAAACAACATTTTAAAGACCCAGTTTTATTGTACTCATCCCCCACGAAATAGATAGCTCGGTGCACAGGTACATGCGAGTGGCGGGACTGCGCACAAGGACATTGGAGCCCCGTTCTCGGGAACCAGAAGGTTTCTAAGTGGCAGGCCGACCAGGACCTGCTGTGTGGGAGAGAATGTTAGTGCCTGTTTGTCTTTTACTCTGGGATACATGACACTTTCACAGGAAATATGGATTTATTAGCATTAGTTGGGGGTCACCAACTGTTTTTTTGACTCTATACCCCAATATAACTCTGCAAGGTCTAACAGGCAAGCAGTCAGTACAATGGACTATTCGTGTAGAACTGTGATCTGGGAAGTTTAAAGCACACATCAAACAGAATATAATCAGCAAGAGCAGTCCAAATAATGGTCAAAAGTCAAACAGGAGGTCAGTAATGGTAGAGACCACATAAGCTCACCTCAAGAATCTGAAGACAGGAAAAGAGACACCCTAAAAAATATAGAAGTGGAAACAGAATAGCTGATTTATGCAGGGTTTAATGTTAAAAAACAATTATTCATACCTTATCTCTAACCCCCTTGTTCCTACCAAGTGCTGGATATTGACATAATGGGGGTTATTTAAGAATGGATAGCGTCAGGTAGTGCTTCATAGCGGCAGGCAGCGTCTGGTGAACACCGGGCACTGTGCACAAAACCATATTTAAGAAAGCAAATTTGAGAGAGCCTCTAACAGCGCCATGTAGCGTCACATGTATTAATCCAGGAGGCTCAGTGTATAGTGCCGGCGCTCTAGGCTCAGGAGCGACATGTAATACCTGTCGCTCATTTCAATGGGCTTTCATTAATTGAGAATAAATAGCCTATTTCCCTTTTTTTTTTTTGCTCAAATCGTTGTTTGACCTCTCCTGGCTGCAAATAAACACTTTTATATTTTGTTTTTTATATTTTTATGCAGAATTGTCATTACAGGTCTGGCACTAAAGTGTTAATGTCACAGTGTTAAAGCAATGTCATTCCATGTGTTTTCGCTTTGTTTCTGGTGGATATGTGTTCATAAACAGACTTTAATCACACAGCACCCAGCTTTAGAGCGCCAAAGCTGTGTGTGAGTATTTTTCTCTTAAATATGGTGTGGAGTCTTCTGACGATATGATCTCACTGCCTCTCCAGACACGAGTATTAGTCACCTTTTTTGTACCTACCAGAGCCATTAATCTCCCCCTTCTTTCCCCCCTTCTCTTCCTTTCTCCCCTCCTTTGTTTTTTTTTCTTTTTTTTTCCTTTAGAATTCATGATAGTTAACCTGCGAAATTGTCCTGTAATTATTATGACTAAAATGTTAAAAAGCAATTCTTATGTCAAAATATAAGAGCATGTTGTACATTATTATGACGGATGTATGAGTCATTCAGTTGATGCTCAATAAAAATTATTAAAAAGAAATATGGTGGAGCGCCGAGCGCTTGCTGCGCCACTGTAGAGCTGTTAGAGCGCCCAACACACATCATATTCATTAATGCCGGCCAGGTTAATACAGCGACCGAGATGCTTAGTTACAGCGACCGATATCCGGTTACAGTTTCTACTAGGGGTCGCTCTAAGCGCCGCTGTACAGACGCCTGTCAGGTCCTGTGGGACGCCTACCTTCCAATAAATCAGCAACCCCCAATCTCCGCTGCTTTCTTCGCCTATAGCAAGCCCCCGTTTGCCGGGACGCTAGACACGCCTCACCGGACACGGTTGCCCCCAGGATTTGTTAGCACAAAGGATGCTGATTTATGCAGGGGAAGGCGGACGAACCAGGAACCAGACTGGGTAGCAACAAACGGGCAGAGATCATACACGGGTGGTCAATCCGAGGAGGCACGGTACAGGAGGGTTTAGATGAAAGAATCGTCAGGGCTAGCCAAAGGTCACAACGGGAGGTCAGAGATACGCGGTACAGAGGAGCAGGCAAGATCGTGGTCAAAAACAGGCAGGGTCGGTCCAGGCGGCAATCAGGGATAGTCAAAAACATGGCAAGAATTCACAGGGAAAGAGAGATCCAAAATTACACCCAGCAGCACGCTATCACGGGCAAGGAGTAAGAGTGGGAAAACACCTTTATGTGATGGGGGCTAACTGGATTGGCTGGGGAAGGGGAATGTGGTGATTGGTGCAACATGGGAACCTTGGGCTGATTGCCCTGTTTGACTCTAAAAGGGCGTTTAGCCCAGTGTACTTTGGGCTCATTGGCCCATCTAACTAAGGGCTCATTGGCCCACCTAACTTGGGGCAATCAGCGCTGATCACCTCCGGCGGGCGCGCTGTGTGCAGCACCGCCGGAGGGCATAAGCAGGGGCCAGACGCGCGCGCGCGCGTACACGAAGCAGCGCGCCGGGAGCGCGCCGAGCAGAGAGCGACGCGGCCGCTCCCGACGCCGCCGAAGAGGAGGCCGAGCGGCTGCTCGCGGCGGAAACAGCCGAGCGGCGGCCGGGAAGGACAGACGCCGGCCCGCCGCCTGCTGCAAAGGACGCCCAGCCCGCGCTCCGGTCGAGGGAGAGGAGTCGACGAGGGACCGGAGGACAGGTGAGGTGGTTCCCGTGACAACGCCTATCTGTCTGCTGTTAGTGCACTCTCCAGCTGGTTCCGGGGCAGGCCCTTGCCAAATCATAAGGGAACATGCTCCCCCACTGAGAGGCACTCCTATGATCACCTCAAATGCTAATCTCAGTAGTGGAAGGCAAGGACAAGTGTCCTCTGTGACTATGCTGTGGAAAAATAGCAGATTTTCAGTGAATGTGGAATCAAGGCTGAGAGAGTGGAGTATGACTGTTTTCTTTAACTGCTTAGGCCTACGTGTAAAAGAATGTATTAAACCGGACCTTCACCCTGAATAAGAGCCTATCTTGTATGTTCCCCCACCCTGTACATACAGATTGCCTACATTAAATCTTCCTATCTGCACCTAGTGTATTTCCTGAGCCTTTAAACATCCATGGATTCTCAGGCTGCCTTCAGAAGGAAGTGTCTTCTGACTGTGCCGCTCTGCATTCTGGGATTGCTGTCCTTTTCCTGACCCCACATCTGCTCTGTGCATACCACAGCTATAACCTATTGCACTTACCCCCTCTCCTCTCCTCAGCATCTGATGCCTCTGAGGTAAGATGGTGACAGCCGTATACTGGATTCCTGAACAGAGTTGCAGCCCAGCGGGGAAAGCATAAATAAGCAACTAAAAACTTAAAATATATTAATTTTAGATGCTGGGACATTGTTTTTAAGGGTTTGGGATTTTCATCGAATGATGCTGAAGGTCCAGTTTAAATGTAGATTCTTTAAAAAATAGTAAAGTTTTTTTTTCAGCATGCTTCAACCAAAATAAGTTGCTCCATCATTCTGTTTGCAGAAACATTAACTACGAGTAGGTGTAACTAAGATATGTTTTTATAGTTCCTAGAATATTGTAAGTAAGAATTGGCCATTAATTGCCCACTTTTCAGTGCCAGATTATTATAATTTTGTTTTAATTTTAATAGGACATCCTTAAAGTGGACCATCACCCTCCGGTGATCGGCCCGGGAATCTATAAGATTCCCGGCCCGATCACCTCCCTCCCCACGGGACATCCGAGATCGGGATGTTCCGCGGGGGTGAAACCCCCCCAAACACCCCAAATCCCCTTACCTTGTCTTCGCGCCCCTCCAGACGTGCGCACGCCCGCGCCGGCCATCTGTGAATGGCCGGCGCGGGCGCGCGCGCGTCAAGGGTGACGCACGGGAGGTGGCGGCGGAGGAAGGACAGACGGTGGCGGCCGGGAAGGACAGACGCCGGCCCGCCGCCTGCTGCAAAGGACGCCCAGCCCGCGCTCCGGTCGAGGGAGAGGAGTCGACGAGGGACCGGAGGACAGGTGAGGTGGTTCCCGTGACAACGCCTATCTGTCTGCTGTTAGTGCACTCTCCAGCTGGTTCCGGGGCAGGCCCTTGCCCAATCATAAGGGAACATGCTCCCCCACTGAGAGGCACTCCTATGATCACCTCAAATGCTAATCTCAGTAGTGGAAGGCAAGGACAAGTGTCCTCTGTGACTATGCTGTGGAAAAATAGCAGATTTTCAGTGAATGTGGAATCAAGGCTGAGAGAGTGGAGTATGACTGTTTTCTTTAACTGCTTAGGCCTACGTGTTAATGAATGTATTAAACCGGACCTTCACCCTGAATAAGAGCCTATCTTGTATGTTCCCCCACCCTGTACATACAGATTGCCTACATTAAATCTTCCTATCTGCACCTAGTGTATTTCCTGAGCCTTTAAACATCCATGGATTCTCAGGCTGCCTTCAGAAGGAAGTGTCTTCTGACTGTGCCGCTCTGCATTCTGGGATTGCTGTCCTTTTCCTGACCCCACATCTGCTCTGTGCATACCACAGCTATAACCTATTGCACTTACCCCCTCTCCTCTCCTCAGCATCTGATGCCTCTGAGGTAAGATGGTGACAGCCGTATACTGGATTCCTGAACAGAGTTGCAGCCCAGCGGGGAAAGCATAAATAAGCAACTAAAAACTTAAAATATATTAATTTTAGATGCTGGGACATTGTTTTTAAGGGTTTGGGATTTTCATCGAATGATGCTGAAGGTCCAGTTTAAATGTAGATTCTTTAAAAAATAGTAAAGTTTTTTTTTCAGCATGCTTCAACCAAAATAAGTTGCTCCATCATTCTGTTTGCAGAAACATTAACTACGAGTAGGTGTAACTAAGATATGTTTTTATAGTTCCTAGAATATTGTAAGTAAGAATTGGCCATTAATTGCCCACTTTTCAGTGCCAGATTATTATAATTTTGTTTTAATTTTAATAGGACATCCTTAAAGTGGACCATCACCCTCCGGTGATCGGCCCGGGAATCTATAAGATTCCCGGCCCGATCACCTCCCTCCCCACGGGACATCCGAGATCGGGATGTTCCGCGGGGGTGAAACCCCCCCAAACACCCCAAATCCCCTTACCTTGTCTTCGCGCCCCTCCAGACGTGCGCACGCCCGCGCCGGCCATCTGTGAATGGCCGGCGCGGGCGCGCGCGCGTCAAGGGTGAGGCACCGGAGGTGGCGGCGGAGGAGCCGCTTGTCCGCAGTCAAACGGCTTGTCCGTCAGCGCTGGGAGCGGGGAGAGGTGAGTTTTTCGGGTGATCGGGGGGGTTTCACACACCGAAGTGGACCAATACCCAGGATAGTCAAAATCCTGGGTGTTGGTCCACTTTAAACATGGAATATCATGTTTGTCGGATTAAGTTTGTATAAAGCTACGGCAATTTGCTTTTTTTAGACTGAGAGCCCAGACACAGAAAAAGACGTCCCATCTGGTAAGATCCTAGTATCACATGCTATATCGGCATAAAGTTGGCATCTTTTTACAACCTAAGAAATACCATCAGAATTCTAAGGGACTAAACAGGTTAACAAAAAGTAACAAATATTGGAGCCAACCTTTACCCACAGGTTTTAGAGCAAAATGTACTACAGTGTTTCTATGTGTAGCTTCATAGGGGGGGGGGGGGGGGAAGAGGATGCTTTTTCAGTTTCACCTACTTTCTAATAAAAACATAATTTGTCATGTTTAATGCAATTGTTTTGGACATGATGGTTCAAAATGACAAAGCTAAACTAGTAAACACATGGATTGCGATTAGCTAGTCTTTCAACCGGGCAGGAAGCAATAAAGAAACATATATGCATTGCTGTGCATATGGTAAGACTCAGAGACATAACCTGATAGGTTGCTATAGCTGACATCATGTATTCTTCTTTTATGCACTTTTAGATACTACATCCATCTATTTTATTTTTACATTCTGAGTCACTTATCCCTGAGTTTTATTTTTATCATATGATTCACCCCCCTACATATGCCAGATTTTGATCAACCTGTCAAATGAATTACTTTTAAGAACATGTCATGTCATTGCAACGTTCTCGTCCACATTTCATTTTCAAGATGCTGTAGCCTGTAAAATGTCATGCTCTTTGAAGAAGTTCATTTGAAATGTATGCTCAGAAATCTAAATCCTAAAAATATGTATTAAGTGAGCATCTAAGTAATACATTTCGATTTCGCTAAGAGGATTTGCAGCTTACAATTTAGCAGCTAATGAATCCCCTGCAATATTTCCCCATTGTGTCATGTTCAAAGCTTCATTTAAACAGTAGGAACTTGGAAAACAGTACTTGTGCCGATTGCACAGAATCCATAGATTCATCAGTTGCTAGGTCCAAGAAAAACGAAAAAAAGCTTGCCACCTGTAAACTTGCCAATGGTTATTATTGATCACATGAATAATATTTGTGTCTGTAGGGGCATATTATAAACATAACTGAAGTGCCTTCACGAGCTTAAAGTCAAAAGTCTTTTATAGTCATTAAGAAATTTTACTAAATTGCTCCCCTATCCCCTCTCCCGCCACGATCAGCTGTGTATGCTGATTGAGAGGGCTTAAAGAGATTGGTTACCCAAATAAACAAGCAAAATGGTACTCACCTTTTGCCCCCTGCACTTTCTCCATGCATGGCAGCTGACTGGGGGACTGGGTTTTTCAGAAGAAGGGCTTGAATGTGTAGCAAGATGGCCACTCTCATGTAGTTCAGAAGCACAAGATACATGATATTGCCCTCTTACACACCTGACACTAATTGGAGGGGAGGTTAGTTTTTTTGACTGGTGGTCCTTTAAGAAACTATTCACTTTTTTCCCCTGCAGTAGCTTAGCTATTAGTCTGGTGCTCACAAATGTATTGATTTCTGAAATTTGGATGTCTCTATATATATATATAGATATATTAATGTATATATAGACAAATAAATCCTGTTTCTGCAGAGCCCATCCCAGAAAGCATAACACTGCTTCACTGTTTCTCTGATGTCCAATGTGCCACTTAATAAAGATTTATCCATGAGTGGGGCTATACTGTACCTTACACTACCACTGGCATTCACACATGCTGCACACCAGAAGCCTAATGGCTTTGCCCCCTGCTGCAGTAGTCACCAGGTCTGCAGGCCTCCCCTAGATAACTGGCCACAACAACCACATGACCGCAGTGGCCAATCACGGCTGACAGGTACCGGCAATCATGATTACCCCCTGCAGAGGAAGCAATACTTATTTACTAAAAAAGGGTTTTGTTCTGGTTTAAGTTATTAATAAGTCACTCCCTCTTGCCAGCAGCTCAAGTACCTCCAGAAGATAGCTTGCTCACCACTGACTGGAAACCCCTGCACTAAATTATGCTATAAGCAACAAGGCAATAAGTGTATAGTCTTATATTTAAACAAGAATCCACTACTAAAATGTTTAAAAGGTAGTGTTTTCAAACTATGTCCTGGGGATTGAACATGTCCCCTACCCCCTCTGCTGCATTGTTATAATAATTTTCTGGTTTCTTTCTGGTTAAATTTGTGTCTAGAGTCTTGATACTATATTAAATATAATCCTCCATTGTCAAACTGTTTAATAAAACATTTATGTTATCTGAATGAGAGGTCGTAAATAGCCTTGGACTCTTTCCAATCTTCCATGAAAATATGTATTGTGAATAATGGTCTATAGTGGACTCTCTGAAAACTCTGTTTAGGTAGTGCCCAGGTCGTAGTACCCTACCCTGCCTTCCACAACAAAGACTTACTTTTTTCTCTTTGAGCCTAGCCCGATAGGGACTCAAAAATACTGCAGTACTGCACACTTCCTACTGGTAGGGGTTGCCCCCCTGTCAAAAGCAGCTCTGAAAGAAAAACTTAACAATCTCTTTATTGCGGGTCTTACCAGTGTGGGAGAGGGTAGGTTGGCTGTATTTAATGTCCCTGTGAACCAGGACTCTTTATAGCAAGGGAGAGTTTAGTTACTCTTTCATATGAGTGTTTAGAGAGTCTAATATTAGTGCAGTACATTGACACTTATAAACATTAATACTGCTTGTTCTTACATGTTGTCCTTCCCATTCATAAAAGCTTGAGACTCTTCCATTGCTACAATTGTTTTATGGGTCTTCCTATAGAGGGTACTTGAAAATTAATGGACATGTATTTTTTTTATCACAACTAGCATTAAATCTTGAGTAACTTAATCAATAGGCCTTTGTGGGCATTGAATAAGAAATGAATAATAATTACAGTAGGTTAGCAATTGGGAGGTGTCCTGTGCAAGACCCTGCAATGTTTCCCACTTACCCCCCCCCCCCCACCAAAACCAGGCAATCCTGAGTTGAACAGGTGGTGCCCCCTTGCCCCCACCTAAACCTCATCACCGTTATATAAAAGAAAAGGCCTGATTTATAAAGCCCTATCTCTCAGACTATTCCATGTGGGTACAAAAAAACATTTATAATGTTTTCAGCATGTTGCTGCACCGCTAATGTTTTAGTAAATATGTTTCTTGCAGTGCAGAAACATGCACCAATGTAAAAAAAATCGAAATTATACCTTGTACCACTTCCACTGATGTGGCATAGCCTGGCAAAAGTACTTGATAAATTATGCCCAAAATTGTCCCATCTGTGCCCGTGTGGTTAATGCCGCTATTTTGTTCACCTCCCTTGACCAGTTACCCCCGTATTCGCGAGTACCCTTTAAATGCCTTGCAGAGGGGATCTACAAAAATACAATTCTGTGATTACTCACCTGTAGAATTGGTATTATGAGTATACAGTACGTCCTACTCCAAATCTAGTACTTACAGTTGGGTATTACTCCGCCAGATGGCCCTGGACTGCAGAGACATCGAAAATAGGCTCCTCCCGGCCCCTCAAATACCCGGGGACCTCCCACAAATCCCCAGCATTGGAAAGCAGTTAGTGAGAAGCCGGGAGAATTAAACAATCCAAACTATCAACTATAACAATGATAACAATCACCATACAGGGGATCCAAGATAATGCAAACCAAGGGTGGGTTGGAGCAGGACGTACTGTATACTCATAATACCAATTCTACAGGTGAGTAATCACAGAATTGTATTATTCTTAGTATACAGTACGTCCTGCTCCAAATCTAATACTTACACTTGGGACATCCAATAGCAGTGTCCATAAAGTAGGGTGGGATCCCCAAGAAATATCAGCAGCAGACAGTTTAAACCACTGCCGCCTGCAGAACCTTTCAGCCAAAAGCAGCATCAGCTGAGGCCCTAACATCAACCTTGTAAAATGTTGAAAAGGTATGAACAGAAGACCAAGAGGCCGATTCATCAATAGCGCCAGGTAGCGACAGATGAGCGACTGTAGCGTGATTTTTTCAGCGCCAGCCAGTATTCGCTGTGCTTGGCCGGCATTAGCTTGATGACAGCGACTCAGTCGGTGTGCGGTAATGTTGAATACGGGCTGGGGGGTCGCTGTTTCACAGGTCCAGCGTTGTATGTGAGCGCCTGACAACGAATGGCCAGAGCGAACGGCTAGCTTCATATTCATCAAAAAATCACGCTCCGAATGTGCTGTCGCTGTCCATTCCTTGTTTAAACCCCAGAGCGCTGGCGGCGATCTGTATTAACTAGTTTTTAACCCCTAAACAACCATATTTTTTGAATGTAACATTATACATGTTTTTAGAATCATTTTGTTATATGAATACATTAATCTCAGACCTGTTAGATCGATCTGCACATATTTTTTTTTTTTACTTAAAAATAAATCCTAACATTGCAGAAGTGTTCTCCGATTTTTTGACATTAAAAAAATAAAAAAAAAAATTATTACCAATTAATCATGAATTATTATAGATTGCTCCATTGAAATGCATTGGACATCGCCAGGGAGCGACAGCTCATACCTGGCGCTGTGAGGGAATTTGCAGCGGCGCTGTTCGGTCCAGGCGGCTTCATGATGAATGCCGCGCTAGCCGTCGCTCTCGCCGGCGCTAGCCTCATTTTGCTTGATAAATGCGTCATTGTGACCGCCGCCGGGCGTACTTGAGTCGGTAGTCGCCGTTAGCTGCCGCTACCTGGCGCTCGTCGGACACTACCTGGCGCTATCGCTTGATGAATAAGGGCCCAAGTAGCGGCCTTGCAAACTTGTTCAACAGAAGCCTGGTGCTGAAAAGCCCAAGAGGCACCAATAGCACGAGTGGAATGAGCAGTAAGGCGGAAAGGGAGAATTCTTCCCCTTAGCAGAGTAGGCCTGAATCACAGCCTGACAAATCCACTTGCTGATAGTAGACTTGGCAGGAACCAACCCTTCCTAGGACCAGAAGGGACCACAAAAAGAGCATCAGTTTTCCTGAAAGGTGCAGTAGCCACCAGATAGTGCTTCAGACAGCTAACCACATCCAAAGTGCAAAACCCTCTCCTTAGCATTGCTAGGATTAGGGCAAAAAGAAGGAAGAACAATATCCTGATTCAAATGAAAGGCAGACACTACCTTAGACAGAAAGTCAGGTTTGAAACGAAACACCACCTTGTCCTGGTGCCTCTCATAGTAGGGGGGCTGAATGGAAAGCGCCGCCAACTCAGACACACGCCTGACAGAAGTGATAGCCACCAGAAATACAACCTTGAGCGTAAGAATGGCCAAGGCAGCATCCTGCACAGGTTCAAAGGGAGCACCCTGCAAGGCTGACAGAACCAAGTTCAGATCCCAAACAGGCACCATAGGCTTACGTGGGGGGCGCACATGAGTTACCCCCTGGTCAGAGGGTGCTGAGCAAAGGACTTCTGGAAGAAAATAGCCAGGGCAGATACCTGACCCTTCAGAGTACTGAGCTGGAGTCCCATCTCCAACCCATGCTGCAGGAACTCCGGAATCCTGGGAATAGAGAACACATGACAGGGAAGAGACTGTAGGCACGCCAAACCCTGTAATAAATAGAAGAGGAAGACTTCTTCCTAGCTTTAATCAAAGTATCCACAACCGAGGAAGACAGCCCCTTCTCCATCAAGATGGAGGTTTCAGCAGCCAGGCCGTCAAAGCCAGAGTTTGTAAATTTGGATGGCGTAGTGAGCCCTGAGTGAGCAGGTCTGCACCAAGGGCAGAGCGTACTGATCTACTGCCAGCTGCACCACGTCTGCAAACCACACTCTTCTTGGCCACCTGGGGGCCACCAGAATTGCTGGCACCCCTTCCAGCGCAATTTTGCGCAGAACCCTGCCCAGCAGGGGGATTGGAGGGAAGACATACAGGAACTGAAAGTCCTGCCATGACATTGCTAGCGCATCCGAGGTCAAGGCCAGAGGATCCTGGGATAGAGAGAAAAGCTGGGAGCTTGTGTTCGTGGCGGGACGCAAACAGATCCACATCTGGTTGGCCCCAATGGTGACACAGAGATTGAAACACCCTGCTGCATAGGGACCATTCTCCCTGGCAAGAGGTCCCCCTGCTCAGAGAGTCCGCCAGGCGATTTTCCACCCCCCGGGATGTACACAGCTGATATGCAGGGGACATTGGCCTCCGCCCAAGTCAGGATCAGAGACGCTTCCTGGAGAGCCCCCTTGCTCTGGGTCCTTCCCTGATGATTGATGTAGTCAACTGCCGTCTGGTTGTCCGAGCGCACCTGAACAGGCAGGCCCCGAAGGTGAGTAGTCAAGTGAGCCAGAACTAGCCTGATCGCTCGCAGTTCCAATACATTGATAGGTGTGTGGGCCTCCTGAGGGCCCCACATCCCCTGGAACCGCAGGGACTTCCAGAAACCCCCCAACCTGACAGACTGGCATCCGTGGTGACCCTCTCCCAGGAAGGGGCAAGAAAGGATCTGCCCCCCAACAGGTTCCTTGAGTCCATCCACCACGAGAGGGACCTCCTGAACAGGGGGGAGAGCACACAGACCCTGTCCAGGGACGCTGGGTCCTTGTCCCATACTGACAATAGGTGAAGTTGCAGAGGCCTCAACTGGAACTGAGCATAAGGGACCGCTTCAAAGCATGCCACCATCAGGCCCACCAGCTGCATCCCCTGCCTGATGGAGGGATGGGAACAAGCTAGGAGGGATTGAGCCTGTGCAATCAGACTGTCCACCTTCTGTTGAGGAAGGAAGATCCTTGCCTGAACTGTATCCAGATTCATTCCTAGGAATGGAGTTACCAAGGAAGGGGACAGTGAGGACTTGGGGTGGTTGATCAGCCATCCAAATGACCCCAGAGTGGACACCACCAGCTGAGTATCCAACTCTGCCTGATGTAGAGACTGGGAAGTGATGAGAATGTCGTCCAGATAGGGAAGCACGCGGACGCCTTGACATCTGAGCAGAGACATCACGCCAGCCAGCACCTTGGTGAACACCCTGGGAGCTGAAGTGAGGCCAAAGGGCAAGGCCATAAACTGGTATTGATCCATCAGAGCGAACCTGAGGAACCTTTGATGACCTGGGAACACAGGAATATGAAGATAAGCATCTTTGATGTCCACAGAAGTCATGAAATCCCCTTGGAGCAGGGAACTGATGGCAGAGCGCAGAGTTTCCATGCGAAAGCGCCTGCCCCTGACAAACTTGTTGAGGATCTTCAAGTCCAGGATGGGCCTGACTGAACCATCTTTTTTGGGTACTGTGAATAGGTTGGAATAAAAGCCCTTGCCTTTTTCTCTAAAGAGGACCTGGCAGATGACCCCCAGCTCCAGGAGGCCTTGCACTGCTTGCACTAGCTCCTGAGCTGACACAGGGTCCTGAGGAATCCGGGATCTGATGAATCTTGGAGGGGGACAGGCAGCAAACTCCAACTTGTAACCGGAGGACACTACCTCCTGAATCCACCGGTCTGAGACATGAAGCCTCCAGACGTGACCGAAGTGCTCCAGCCGTCCCCCCACCCGGATGGGTGAGGGCGCCCCATCATGCCTGAGGGGGCTTGGGAGAGGATTTTGCTTTGGGACCCTAGGAGGAGCCAGGAAGTCCACGTCCTCTGCCCCTACCCCAGAAATCTCCCCGGGCCCCAGGAAAGGAAACCCCCCTTTTCCCTGGTAAGGGCAGGAGTAGGAACCCTGACCCGAAAGGGCCGAGATTGCTGCCTGTGCTGGGGTAACCTGCCTCCCTTAGCAAAAAGGTCCAGGCGGTCCCCAAACAGGCGCAGTCCTTTAAAGGGAAACCCAGTGAGGGCCTTCTTGGCAGCGTTGTCAGCAGCCCACTGGCGCAGCCAAACCGAGCGGCGTATAGCCACCACGAGGGCAGATGTTCTGGCACACATTCTGATGGTGTCATCCAATGCTGAGAGGACAAAATTTACAAAAACATCACAACTGGAGAGTGCATTAAACACCTCACAAGGCAAATCATCAGGGGCACTATCAAGCATATTTCTGATAAGGGTTCTAGTGGCCACAGCAGTAATGGCAGAGGCACAGACCGGGCGCAGCGCCGTCCCCGCACATGCAAAGGCTTGGGATGCCAGCTGGTCAATGCGCCGGTCCTCAGCATCCCGCAGGTTAGTGGAGTCAGGGGAATGCATGACGGAGGTGTTAGATAACCCTAGGATCGCGGCATCCACCTCGGGGGGGGGGGATGACCAACATTCAACCACCTCAGCAGGAAAGGGATACTTCCTATCCCAACATTTTGGAACCCCGGGAAGTTTACTGGGGAGCTCCCATTCCTTGAGCACAAGGTTATGGAAATGTGCCTGCTCGGGAAATTCCAAACGTGATTTTGCTGTATGGAAAAAGCTCCCCTCTTTGCCTGGGAGCCGCACCAGGGAGAGAAATGGACAGAACCTCAAAAATCTGGGTCAATAATCTGTCAGTGTCATCCGGTGCCCAGGGGTCAGAGCCAGAATCATCATGACCCCTTGGTCTCTCATCAGATGAGCCTGAATCAGAAAAGAGCTCCCCTTCATCAGTATAGCCACAAAGATCCAAAACTCCTCAGTTCCCATAGGGAAAACAGTGACATTAGGCGTCAAGTGCCACTTCTTAGCAGGGGCCTTACATGCTAAGGACTTGGCAATCAACTGCTCAACAGTAGCCAGTCTAAAAGACACATCAGGCTGAGAATTCCCACTAGTATGCAACTCAGTAGGAGTGAGGTTTAAGCTTGGGGGAGTAGGCGAAGTGAAGCGAGGTACAGCCACTGGCAGGCCAGATTGCAATGCAAGCACCTGCTCAGCACAGGGTACACAGACCCGCGCCTTGTCAGCGTCAGCATGAGGCTGCCCACACGCTACACACAGCCGGTCTTGTCCCGAAGGGACCCCAGTAACATTATCCTGGGATGCCTCCATATGGTGATTATAGCAGCGCTATACGCCGATAGGGAATAACGCTATATAGCAACCCCGGATGCCCCAATAACCCGCTAGGGAAGTGGGAGTATTATTTTTACAAGACCTACAAGTTATATACTAATACAGGGCCGGGAGAAGCCAAAAGGGTTCGCCCCGCCTGAAAGACATAAGCAGACAAGACCTGTAAGCACACAGTAACAAAAGTGAAAGATATAAATCCGCCCGCGAAGGCACTTATGGACCGCGGTAGGTAGGGGTCCGTCGCGCATTGGCCAACCAAGCAGGTTAAAGATGGCGTCGGTATACCTCGAGGGGCGGGCCGGTATCAGCGATGACGCTGAGCTCGCCATAGGGCCCCCCCCCCCCCTAAGAGCGAGAAGCCAGAACGTGCAAGCAGTCAATGACGGCGCACCAGCGCCTGGGGTACTGCTGCCGCCAAGCGCGGAACCAAGTCAGCGCGTGGCGGCGGCGGCAATTTTAAAAAGACAGTAAAGGCAAGTCAGCGCGGCGGCTGACACAAGACTAAACAGAATGGAAAAAGAGTGTAAAACACAGAATGCATAGCATACACATTTACACCCCCCCCCTTTTCCCCCGAAGGCTACAAGGAGGATGAGGGAGGACAGCGGCCACTTAAACAGGGCCCACCGATAGGCAGGGGCAAGGGGCACTTGTGCGGAAGGGGCATCCCATAGAGGCTCACCATAAGCCTGAACCGCCTAACCTTTGGTGGGGGATTGCGGTGGAGCAGCGCTCCTAAGCACCTAACAGCGGTGCTGCCTACCTTCACCCGACCAGCGCAGCCAAGGCTGGGAGGCATATTACTAGTGGAACGGGTGGGAATAGTCCTACAGGGCCGCAGGCTAATAGCCCCGCTCATCTGCGAGTAGAGAGCCATTTCTCGTCCTTTGCAGCCAGACTGCAGAAAAATTCTGGGGATTTGTGGGAGGTCCCTGGGTATTTCAGGGGCCAGGAGGAGCCTATTTTCGATGTCTCTGCAGTCCAGCGCCGTCTGGCGGAGTATATCCCAAGTGTAAGTATTAGATTTGGAGCAGGACGTACTGTATACTAAGAATAAAGAAAACACAGGCGAAGGGCCTTTGCAGACAGTGTACAGAGCATTCCCCACACTGCCCGCTCCTGCCCGCCCATTTAAAGTGGACCACAACCCAGGATTTTGACTATCCTGGATTTTGGTCCTTGTTCCCAGGGCACCCCGATCGTGTGAAACCCCCCCAGGTCACCCAAACAAACTAACCTCTTCCCAGTCCTACGACGCTTGCGCGACCACTTGTTGAATCAGCGTGCTCAGAATCCACTCGAGTCCCTGTGTCCAGGAGCTTGTCTAGTGCGAGCGGATCCAAGTGCACTGGGGGCCGAACCCCTGCTACCTTCTAACAAGGAGCGTGGCCCTGCCGGCCATTCACAAATGCCTGACGCGGGCATGCGCCTTGCTAGTGGGATAGCGGGGATGTGGGCGCGGCTCGCACATGAGCCATTGGACTGGAAAAGAAGGGGAGTTTATGGGCGACCTGGGGGCTTTCACATAGTGGGGAATCACGATTTTGGATGCCCCAGGGGGAGGGAATAAATCTCTGTGGGTTTTTGGCCCCTTCATGTGAACGGCCAGGCAGGCGGAGCCATGCACAGTGCAGGAAACGCTGTTTTGTGCATTTCCCTCAAGATGGTGGTGTCCAGGACCTTCTTTGTAAACCCCCTCCATGCCTTGCCCTGCACTCGCTCTGCCCTGCAGTGTGTGCCCCCTCGGCCCTCTGTTTTCTCGGGGGTTATTCGCAAATTTACTGTATTCGCAATGATGCCATTCACCTAACCTCCGCGAATATGGGCCGGCTGTATGACCACTTTAGGCTTTTGTATATTTCACTACTGGATATCTGACTATTCAACCTATCCTGAGTGACTAAGAAGGAACAGAGCCAAGAGAAAGCAGAACAGACTATACAGAGCAAAGAAAAAAAACACCACACAACTGCAAATTGCAACTAAGAAGTAAAAATGTGTAAACTGTCAACCTAAGCAAAATGGCCAAAGCTTGGCTGAATCTCAAATAAAAAAAAATTGTGGACTTGGGTTAATTACTAACTCCTGGTTCCAATACATTTTTTGAAAGGATTACATAAGAATTGATTTTGTTCATAACCATGGTAAGCCATGTTAGCTGCCTTTGACCTGTCTAGCACTTACAATAGTGTGGGGAGGGAAAGCAAATAAAGAAATCAGAGGTGACAACTGTTTTACCTGTAGCTCAAGGAAAGTGTCAGGATATTGATTTATCTGTCAGGTCCTTATGTGTTTTGATCCGAGGAAAATACAAACATGGATCTGTTTTTTTCTGTTTGTTAAAGGAGTCAGGATGTTAAGGAGGAACTACACCCCTTCCCGTAGCCACCTTACAGCCACTGCCAGAATCAAGCTGTTATACTCACCTCTACGCATTACTACATAATCTGCACTGTGCGCATGGCTTACTGGTACCCAATGTGGTAAGCCAGCTGAACATATACAATGTCATGCATGCTAGTTATTTGGCTGCCCAACTAACCCCAATGAGGTTTGAGGCAGATCTTGGCACTATCTTGGTCTTGTTGGATCAGTCTGGCCACTCGGACTCGGACTGAATCCTGGGTTGCCAACCCCTATGCCTGGTGTGCAGTGCTAATAGCTTCAGCACAACTTAAAAAAAAAGGACCATATAATTTGACCCAGATCTTGCCACTATCCTGATCGGGCTGGACCAGATAAAGCAAGACCTGGTTTGATATTTAATTTAAAATGTTCTGGATTTGGGTCCCATTGCAACTGAAGACCTAGATGCACTGGAGGAAAGCAGAGTAAAAGCATTGTTTATAATTTAAAATTGCTGTGACAACTAGCATAGGGCCACAGTACCATTGCTTGTTTAGTGACAGTTCTTTCATATGTTTCATTCTTTTCTCAGGGGTTTGAACAACTAGTTCAAATTTCTAGTTATAATCTGGCTGAGGTCTGGTCAGAGGTTACCAGATGCAGGGCGTTCCAAGAATTCAACAGATGAGTTCCCATGTTCCTCTTGCCATGTGGCAGCCTGTGAGCAATCAAGATCACCAGGCAGGCATGGCAAGCCCCTGTCACCAGGAAAACCCGGGTAATTGCAAATAGCTGCTAATGAAGGGAACCCATATGTTGTAAGTGCTGGGCTGCTTGGTATTTAGCATGTGGTGGATCAAGTCACGTTGCGGCATCCCATGCTGAGCGGGTGATGGAAAATAAAGTTGTTTTTTGACTCCCTTTTGACTACCTCATTACATTTATGCTGACCAAAAGTCTATACAAGCATAATTCCGAACATTTGGATAATTAAAATGTTTATATGTCACCCATATGTCTATACGCATCTTGTCAGCAGATGTATCTAGCAGTCTCCTGACACAGTATAGCAACCGTCTCTAACAATGTAACGTGCATTCATTTGTAGTATAAGCCTCAAGGGGCATCCCCATGGTGAATGTGGTGATGCTGATAGAAGTCCAACTGATATTCATGGTAAAATGTGAGCTGTGGTTAATAGGTTGAGAGGACTAGGTGTGTCAGGAGTTGCTTGATACACAAACACAACTTATGTTCCAGCACACATCTGATGATGACATGTGTGTGGATCAGGGCCGGATTAAGTGTGGTGGAGGCCCCTGGGCCCAAAATCTGGTGGAGGCCCCAGATACAGTATTTTTTCGTCCTTTAAAATAATAGTCCAGCCAAGTAACTGATTGGCGGTTGTCTGGCTCCCGCCAACTTACTGGAACGCCAGATCAAGTCCCTTGTGTCACCCTTGTGTGGGTGTGTGCTGCAGGGAACTCCTGCTTTGCCAGTCTGGGTGGGGGTAGTGTAGTCACCCAGCTGGTCCAGCAGACAACAGTCCCCTGAATTGAGCTGCCAGCGGCTGTGCTTGGTGGATTATGTGCAGTGACAGCTCTGCACCCATCACTGTAGCATTGCTGGCAGCGTCTTTGCTGATCTAGACTCTCCGCCCTGCCCTGTGATGGCTTTGGCTGCAGGTTTGCCAAAAAAAAGGCTTGCCCAGGCGCAGCCCCCCCCCCCCCCCCCACAGCTTTGTTGCCAGACCCACGGCTCATCAGACTGAAAAGCCACCTGGACCAGACCATAACCCAAAGGTTGGTGGAGGCCCCTTTGAAGGGCAAGTGGTGGAGGCCCCGGGGTTCTAGCTCCTTGCGCCCCCCTCATAATCCAGCCCTGGTTTGGATCATTAGTGTCATCTTTAAATGGTGCACAGTGGGGCACCCAACATAACGCTGGCACTAGGTAAGGCCTCCAGAGCATGTGCAATAAAAGTTACAACTTCAGGTTTTGGCCAGGGGTCATTGTGGGAGAGCACATATACTAAGATGGAGAGCTTTCTCAGGAAAAGGAATCCCTCAGTTCTGCAATGGCAAAAGAGCTTAATGGCAGAGGGACTTTTCAGATTTCTGCTTATATACTTTGAATATGTATATAGATCTATGTTTAAAACCCCGCACTGTTCATCTTCCCACCATCGCCCTCTCTTTTCCACTTTTCCTCCTACTTTTTACTACATTCTTTTCATCAACCTCTTTTTTTATATTCTCTCCACCCTACTTTTATTTTACATTTCCTTCATCTACCTCTTTTTCTGGTTTCCATAATTTAATTTTTTTTCTACATTCCCTCTGCCTTTCGCTCTTTTCCTCATTATCTCCTTCTTTTCCACATTCTCTACTTCCTTTTTCTTTATCACATTCCCTCCTTTCTTTTTCCATCTTCCTTTTATTTCCATTTATCTTGCTCTTTTCTTCACATTTCTATTTTTCTTTTCCAATTACCCTACTTTTTCCCATGTTTTCCCCATTCCCTGCTTTGTCTTTTTCCAGGGTCCCCTATGTTTGTCTACGGGGGAAGTCCACTATCGACTGAATTTTGAAGATATATTTTTGGGTGCCAAAATTATGTCCTCAAGGTGCTAGAGTTTTTTAATTTTTTATGTAACAAACTGTGTTTTTTATAGAAGCAGATATCACAATCTGTAGCTATTGACAATGGATCACCAAGTTTGTACTTCAGGAACACTGCTGCTGGGCATGTGTAAGGTTGAGCAAGCTTCCTCACCTGAGCAACGATCATAACAGCAGTGTTCTGTAAGTATAATAATAACATCTCTCTTCTTCTAGATCTTGAGGTACAGATAT
The DNA here is from genome assembly GCA_027917425.1 of Gastrophryne carolinensis. NCBI lineage: Eukaryota > Metazoa > Chordata > Amphibia > Anura > Microhylidae > Gastrophryne > Gastrophryne carolinensis. The sequence continues at coordinate 225,461,555 of CM051234.1, forward strand.
GGTGTGCAGTTGCCTATAACAACACATTACAGATAGTGAAATCAGCTTCCGTAAAACACATATTAATTAACATAGGAAAAAAATCCTTGTGGCACAGAAAATGCATATTTTCAGAAATGTATTCTTACCATTTAAGTATTTATTAGTCTAACAGGCTGATTCATTATTAGCGGCAGGTAGCGACAGATGAGCGTTTGTAGAGCACATTTCAGAGCGCCCGCTAGTAGTCGCTCTGCTCAGTCATGGTTCGCTAATTCAGAGCGCCTCAGTCGCTGTGTAGCATTGTTGAGTGGGAGTCGCTAAATGACCAGTACAGCGCTGTATAGGAGTGAATGGTAGCGACTGGTTAGTGCGCCCGACTCAAAACATATTCATCAAAAAAACAGCCTCACACAGCACCGGCGCTCAAAAATGCTTCGCTGTAGCCCAGAGCGCCGGTGGCTGTGTGATTAAAGGCTGTTTTTTAACATGTATCCACCAGTAACAAAGCGAAAACATATGGAATTACATTGTAATAACATTGTGACATGAACATATTAATGCCAGACCTGTAATGTCAATTCTGCATAAATATATAAAAAAATGGAAACATTTTTTTTTTTAAATGGCTTTTTCTAGGCCAGGAGAGGTCACAACATTATTTGAGAATAAAAAATGAATAAATTAAAAACACCCTGTTTAAAGAGAAGTAAAAGAACGTCCATTGAAATGTATGGGAGAGCGCTAGGTAGCGAGAGGTAATACGTGTCGCTCTGCAAGGCTGAACGCTGGCGCTGTATTCTGAGCCTGGGATAATGATGGATCGGATGCTACATGGCGTTATCCCATTCGCTCACCAGTGTCCGGCGTTCACCTGTCGTTTACAAGGCACTACCTGACGCTATCCCTTCATGAATAAGGGCCTAATTGTATTTAATATAGTTGGAAAATTGTCATCCTAGTACTAATTGTTACTAAAATAAAATGATTCCTATTCCTTTCCCTCTACCCCTCTTCACACGCTCGCCATTGTCATAGTGTAAATGTACTGAATGTGCATTCGCTCTCTATTCAAAAAGGTAGAGCTTTCATTTGCTGTGTGCATGGCATCAAAGGGTTAACGAAAGGGAAGGAAAAACCTGACACCTAGGCAGTGAGTAGTAGCACAGGGCAGAGCTAGTGATGAGGACAGATGAAGCTGTGGATGACAGGCAGCATCACAGGGGGCGTGGCCAGGACTGCCAGCCCCATCCACTCCCCTCCAGAGCTGCTGCTGCTGGTCCTGATCAGCCACAGACGCTTCAAAAAGCACAACACACACACAGCAATCAGCAAACATTCAGCACTAACAGGGCTACCCAAGATCAGTCAGCAGGGGCCATCCCATGTCTGATATAGGTGGATGGACAGACTGCGTTGGGATCTCATCACTGACACCACATTAAATATTGGATTATCATTTACAGTAGGATGATGAATTTCCCTGCAAGGTCGACGCTGATTTTTCTGCGCTCAGGATCTAGGGTAAGATAGATGACATGTTATTCTTTCACATCTTGTCAGGTAATTGCTTTGGAAATGACATGCTGATACCATGTTATAGATATTTACTAATAAATCACCGAGAGGTAATGGTCGGTTGCGCTGAAAATTGATTGCACACAGTGGTGTGGGCTGCTGCTGGGGATTAGACAGCGGCTCGGAGCATAGAGCCTGTGTGGATTAGAGAAAGGGGATGCTGACCTTTGCTGGGCTGCCATTTGGATGCATCACTATGCAGCCATTGTCTGCCTTCATTAATAGGCACATTCATTCTACATCAGGTGAAGGTTGTCTATGGACAGATAGACATTGCAGGCTGATGCATTGCTGCAGTGTGGATGTGCACTGGAGAATACTAATGGCCAGTGACAGGGGGCTTCACTATGCTATGCTTTGGTCTTAAGGATGGATGACGTGATGTGATTTGGGTTTCAGGTAAGATTGGCTTTCTGATGAGTCCAGCTGAAGTCTGGATACAGTGCAGATCAGAGGCAAATGTTGGACTAATGCTTGGCATGCAGATGATGTCTACCTTCATCTTACAGTAAGTCACTAAGTTTGGCCTCTAGGTAGGTCAGGGACAGGGCTGCAGATTCAGACCCACCCCTTCATTTGCAGTTCAAGCGAGTTCACATCATAATCACATACATTAATATACAAATACAACTCAAATTTGCAACTTGCTTTCTACGATTTGTACATAGTTTCAGGAAAATTAGACCCAATGTATAAAAAATAATCATGGCAGTAATCTGACATATGTCAGAGGTTCTTTTTAGCCTGCAAATGTGAGTAGGATAGGGTTAGATAGGAGAGTTCCTGATTAACAAGTGAAAGAAGGATCCCATTTTAGGAAGGAACAAAACCCAAGATTTTCACTATATTGGGTTTTGTTCCTCCTGTCTGGGGTATCCTGATTTGGATCCTCATTCCTACATCTCATGCATAGGCCGCCCAGCCCACATTCAGATTTTCTTTAAGCTCAGAGCAGCAAGAGAACCTGAACGGAGCGCACGCCGCCGGCCGCATCCTCGTCTTTAGCTGTGGCCATGCCCCAAAAAGAGGTAGACCACCGCCTGAGAGTCTTATAGACTCTAGAGGGGTGGTTGTTGTCCTTTTTAACAGCTGGAAATAACCTTCCTATATATTGCTAGAGGTGTTTTTGAGGTTGAAAGATTTCCTGTATCTATCTATATTATATCTGTATCTATCTTATCTATAGCATATATATATATATATATAGTATCTATCTTATCTATAGTATATATATATATATATATATATATATATATATATATACACTATATAATGCGAAAGGTGCCCCTTAAAGTGGATCAAAACACAGGAATTTTACTATTTTGGGTTTTGGTCCATGCCCTGGAGTACCCTGATTTGGGATGCCCTGCTGTTTTAAATCCCCCAGGTTGCCCAGTACTCACCTTTCCCCGGTCCTACAGCACATGCAAGGCCTCTTATCCAATGAGCATTAAAATTGACTAAGAGGGTTATTTAAGAAGGGTAGTGCTTCGTTGCAGCAGGCAGCCTCTGGTGAATGCTGGGCGCTGTACGCAAAACCACATTTAAGAAAGCGAATCTGATGATCGCCTCTAACAGCGGCATGTAGCACCACATGTATTACCAGAGGCGGCTCAGCATATAGTGCCAGCACTCTAGGTTCAAGAGCGCCACGTATTACCTTTTGCTCAGTGTCGCTCTCCCATACAATGGGCTTTCATTTGTTTGTGTTCAAATAGCATGTTTGGCAATTAAATTTTTTTTTTTGCTCAAATTATTGTGTGACCTCTCCTGGCTGCAAACAAACATACATTTTTTTGACTTTTTATATTTTTATGCAGAATGGTCATTACAGGTCTGGCACTAAAGTGTTAAGGTCACAGTGTTAAAACAATGTCATTCCATGTGTTTTCACTTTGTTACTGGTGTATATGTGTTCAAAAACAGACTTCACACAGCGTCTGGTGCTCTATGCTACAGCGCCCAGCTTTAGAGCACTGACGCTGTGTGTGTAGTTTTTTGTTAAATGTGGTGTGGAGCACCGATTGCCGGACGCACTGAGCACCTCTCGCTCGCTGCAGCGTTATACTGTTGTTAGAGCGCCCGACACACATCACATTCATCAATGCCGACCAGGTTACTACAGCGACCACAGCACTAGGTTACAGCGCCCGATACCCACTTAAAGCATCTACTAGCGGTCACTCTAAGCGCCACTATACAGGCGCTCATCTGCTAGTAGTAAATCAGCCTCCACAACTCAGCAAAGACTTGTCTAAGACGCTGAGTTTAGCCGAGAAGAGCTGAGAGCATCAGTGGCTGCATCTATACTACCCTCTGCCAGGGCGCGGTCATGCGCTCTACTAAAGGTATAGCAGATGGCGGCCATTGGATTGGGGAGAAGGCCAGTTTACTTCAGGTCGTGGGGGGGTTTACACAACAGGGCATATTGAATCACCCCGAGGGAAGGAATCAGGTAGCCCTGGAATCTCCAGGGCCACTTTTGGTCCTCTTTAAAATTGACCAAAATTAGGCCCATTTATTCCTCCCGAATCTGCTCATACCATCTGAGGTTTTTCTCTGCTGCATGATCTTGCATCAGCTGTAAAATTGGAGTTCAAACCTCCCCTTGGCCCATTGGGATGTTTTTTTTTAATGATGCCTCCCTCTTTCCCATTGCTGATTGTGAGATCTTGTGGCACTTTTGTCCAAAATACAGAGCTCATGGTCCAGAGAGCAGAGAGACCAGAAAGCAGTTGCATGATTTTAATAATTAGCTTTTAAAAGCTGGGGTAGGAAGGTGTCATTGGGGACAGGTAAGGCCATATACACTATACTACTACAGAAAGAGTTTAATCTGTGAGCTATAATTATGATTACTTGTAGCAATGTTTTGGGTTATGGTCCTTTTTAACAAAATAATAGAAAGTGAAAGAATATCTTGTTAAGGGGGACTAAAACCCTGAGTGTCAAACCGATTCTCGATCCCACACCCCATGTAGGGCCTCTAGTGGCATGGATTTCACACTAGAGGGCATCTTGATTAAAGGAAAACTCTTAAAGAGGGCCAACTCATTTATATGACGTTTGGTCTACTTGAACTATAGCAATTAATTTGTAGATAATGGAAAAATTTCCCTATGGCCAACTAATGCATTCTTTACTTGGCCATAGCAAAGGCTATGTATGTAGCAATGTACTCACACAGAGTACAGGTTCCTATTTGCCTATTTTCCTATAATGAGCTATATTGTTTTCTTGTTGATATGAGAAAGATATCGCTCTTCCTACCAGCCCTGCATCATACTTGTCACCAAACTAGATTACTAGATGCTTTAGAGATGCCAACATTTAGAATGGACCAACAGTCATTTTTCCCGGGCCAGGGGCATACAGTACCCCCCCCCCCCCCACTACAAGCTCAGTCTTGGGAAACTTCATACTTACTCCTCCCATTCCTCCACGGAACATGGCCCCACGCCACTGCCGGTGCCCAAGAGTATTTACCAGACAGACTCACACATCACCATACGATCATCCAACAAATGTACGTTATTTGCCACCAGATGCTTGGATTCTGGAAGTAGATCGTGTGGCACTGCCTAAACCCAGGCTTGCAAAAGGTGGTAGACTTGTGGGAATCAGTAATCAATATGCCCATCCACACAAGACCATTTTTGCAAAAATGACTGTAGGTCCACTTTGAAAACATGTAGATGTGCAAGGTGTCAGTGAGATACTGTTATAATAATTGCTTGAGCCAAAATGTGTTGTCAAATTTTGCTTACAAAATAAAACTAGCACATGGAAACAATATAAACCAATGGACGTCTATAAAAGAAGCATACACACCCACACACATAACTATAACATGCACACTGTTTCTTTTCTAACCTCTGATTCAAAGTGTGAGTAAATATATGCATGTTTAGTGTTTCTATTTGTGTGTTTTTGTAATGCTTTTAAATCTATTACAAGGGAAGGGTGCAACTGGATAAACAATACTGGGGGGCATCAGATTTTTGGATGCCCCTTGCCACAAACCCCCAGCCCCGCTGCTCACCTTTTCAGGGATCTCTTTTGCCAGTCAGATTGAGTCCCCACCTGCCAGTGGTCACATGGGGCCTAGATGCATTGTCGGATCCCAGATGTAACAGCAATGCTACCAAATAAATTGTAAAAACACTACTTTTTGAGTGCAGTTAAGGTTTAAAAGCCTGTTTGTGCCTATAAGTACGTGTATAATTGTATTTGTACATATGGAAGGGCTGTCCTCTTTTTGACACCTGTGTGTCTATCCCTCATTGTCATCATTTCCTCTTTCAGGTTTGATGTATTGATCTGTCTATATAAATGATGTATTGACCTGTCCATGCTTTTTTCTTTCATTGTTATAGCTAACCTAATTTATTGTACTAGATTTCAGTGCTGCTAGAGAGGAAAAGTACAGATACAGCTTTCTTTAAAACTCCTTTTGGTGCACTGGTGCATTGTGCTATCTTGAAATCTTAAATGCTTTTCAATGGCTTCTTTCTGGGATACCACAATGGGCTGAGCTGGGATGTGTTGGATAATGATTGCTACATCTGTAACTCATGATGAATGATATATCTGTAAATTAAAGTAGATCTGTGACAAAAATGTACTAATCTCACCTCCCCCACTGTTCAATGCTCTTGGTCATGTTACTACCTTGTAGATCACAGCTTTGGCCCTTATTTATCAAGGGATAGCGCCAGGTAGTGTCTCACTAGCGCCAGGTAGCGCCAGCTATCGGCGGCTACCAACTCCAGAACGCCAGGCTGCGAACACAATCACGCATTTATCACGCTAAATGAGGCTAGCGCCGGCGAGAGCGTCAGCTAGCGCGGGATTCATCATGTTGCAGACTTCAGCGAACAGCGCCGCTGCTAATCCCATCAAAGCGCCAGGTATGACCTTTCGCTACCTGGCGCTCTCCAATGCATTTCAATGGAGCAATCTTTAAATATTCATAATTAATTGATATTAATGTTTTGTTTTTTTTTAAATGTCAGAAATTCGGTGACCACTTCTGCAATGATATATATTTTTTTTAAGGAAAAAAAAAATTTTGTGCAGAATTGATATTACAGGTCTGATATTAATGTATTCATATTACAAAATGTTTATAAAAACTTGTTTATTATTTTTTTCCAAAAATAAGGTTGTTTGGGGGTTAAAAAACTACTTTTAACACATCGCCGCCAGCGCACTGGGGTTTAAACAAGCATTTCACAGCGCGAGAATCTTTTGAGCGTGATTTGTTAATGAATATGCTGGGAGCCGTTCGCTATGGCCATTCGCTGTCATGCGCTCCCATACAGCGTGGAACCTGTCAAACAGTGACTCCTAACCCCGTATTCAACATTACCACACACCGACTGAGTCGCTGTCAACAACCGAACAATGGCCAAGCACAGCGAATACTAGCCGGCGCTGTGAAAATCACGCTACTGTCGCTCATCTGTCGCTACCTGGCGCTATTAATAAATCGGCCTCCCCGTCTCCCTGCTGTCAAAGCAAGCCCCCAGCCTTCTGTATAAAGCTGCTTGCTCCATTGACTGTGACAAAAGCAGGGGCACTTTTAAGACACATCTCTGCTGTTAGCAGGCCATAGCTAAACTCAAGGAGGTGGGATGTGTTTGCAGGGTAGAGCCACGAACTGCAGAATGGATTTTTTTAATTCACAGGAGTACTGAGCAGTGGGTACCTTTTTTTGCATACAGATGTCCTAGTATACACAATATATAAAACGGTGGGTGTAAAAAGCTTGATTTTGTTTTTTTTACTGCTCAGAAAGCCAGGGCTGTTGGTGAGCTATGATACAAAATCGAGGCTGTGGGGTAGGTTGTTAGGCATTAGAGAGGAATAAGGGGTTGGGTTGCAGTGAAGATTTAATGGGTGAATTGCAATACAGATGAAAAGGAATTTGAGGTGCAATACATTGCAGAGGAGAGGGGAAGTGGGGTAGGTTTTGGTATGGCTGAGGAAGAACGCATGATGGAATTCAGTACAAGTGGGATGCAGTAAGAGTTGTGGCGTAGATCAGGTAGGGTGTTTGTGTGTTTGTTGGATTGAAGTACAGATGTTAGTGGTTGATGTGTGGGTTTTGATATAAATGAGGGATTCTCAGCTACTTTATAGTCCAGTATCAATCTTCACCCACTCTTCACTGGTTGACTGGGATTCGGGTAACAGCAGTGTTGGAGTAGCTCACCAGTAAATCCTGTGGTGGCACTAACCTAGGGCCACCATCAGGGAGGTCCAAGACCAACATGCTGTTTCTGGTTTGCCTGGAGTAATTATTCTTTTTATTAAACGTTGTATTTTATATTATGCATTCTAGTAAATGATTAAGATTAGCCCTGCGTTTATTCTCTATATCTGAAGGATGGACACCAAGAATTATTTGTTCTGGTGGGCCTGTTGTACTCCAGTCCAATGCACCATTAACAGTTACATTTCTTCTCATGTGATACAATTAATGTGTATTTTTGATCTCAAATCTTAGTTTCCATTTATCAGTATGTGAATCAAACTCACAACCAAATTCATTAGAACTTATGACCATATCAAATCATAGTTAGTCATAGTGGGTCATGCTAAATATTTGGTGAAGCCATTGTGACTTGCAGTGTGCATTGCGAAGAGCTTTTTAGTGTTTAGACAATAAAAAGTATTCTTCCTTCTTTCCTCCAAAACTACCTGTACCTGTGATGGGACGTTTTTACAGGTTAGGTACATTTTTTTTTCCAGTGTATATTTTAAAAGTTTGGAAATAACAGCACCCTATCCGCTATGTTAAACCGGATTAACACCCATTTTTACTGTAACAGGTGTTGGTCCCTCTATCTGCTGATAACAAGAAGCTCGGGGGGGCATCCTGTATGCTGGAGGCCCCTCGCATCTAACCGCACAGAACGCTCATAATACTCACCTTCTTTGCGAGCCAGCACTGGGAATGGATTCCCGTTATTGGCCGCCGGGTGGTGACCAATCGTGGGACTCCTTTCCCAGTGCTAGCTCGTTATCAAGGTGACTTTTTATGGAGCGTTCTGTGCGGTTAGGGGCGAGGGGGCTCAAGCGTTCTGGATGCCCCCCCTGAGCTGCTTGTTATCAGCAATAGAGGGACCATTTACATTTAGGAGAGCACAGTGCCGCATCCTCTGCATCCGTGGCAGCACATGCATGCTCCTTCCCCAGCCATTTAGATACAATTACATCGCCGCTGGGGATGCAGGGAGTGCGTCAGTGTATGCTTCCCATTGAAGGCAATCAGAGCCCTTTGCCAAAGGATGTAAACGTGGCAAAGGGCTCTGATTGGACAAGAGCCGGCACATGCGCCGTTGGAATGAGGAGAGTTGACTTTTACTGGGTGTACTGGAGGACCCAACGAAATGGGATGCCCCAGGAGCATGAAACAAAACCTGGGAAAGTCAAATTCCCAGTTTTTGTTCCACTTTAAACAGCAATAATGAGGCAGCAAGCAGCTCACCTGGTGCCTGTCACATGTACCTTCTGCAGAGCCGGGTAGAAGCCATAGTATGGCTTTAAAGTTTGCCCTCCTTTCATTTTATTTCTCCAGGACCACACAAAAAAGTGATTTAACAGCCACACTGTCTCTTAGTGTTCTCAGAGTGAGTGAGCATGGCAAGCCACAGCTTTCTCTGACCACAGAAGAGCAGGCTAAGCTGGACTATGATACACCCTTCCTGGCTCAGCCACATCCAGAAATAAAAGTAAATAAGCAACTTTGCTTAGAATGCATAAGGTATAAACATACAAAGATTTTGAGATGCGTTGAAATGGCTTCTTTTACACTGTTCCTATAGGGGATAAAGTGGGAGGAGGTTAGTGTGTACCTGAACAAGGGAAGCGAACCCCAAAACAGAGTTGCAACCTGCAAATGATTTGTCAACCTGGATATGTTCTTTTGGCCAATGCAGGCTTCACATTATCTGGGGTAGCCCACGGGTTCTCAGTCTGATAGTATATATAGTATATACATACAATTTGATTCAGACATTTAATACTGAATTCTGCTTGCTACTTAATGACACAATGCATATGATGCATCTTTTTCAGAGAGCTTCTGGTTCACCAGGTAACATAACTCTCTATGGAGAAGACTGACAAATTGTCTGCCTGTTGTCTAGCTTGGGATGTAGCCTGCTCCCAGGGATTGCCTGCTTAGTAGACTGTGTGAAGGATTGCTGCCAGTTGCTAACCATTTGCTAAGAGCTGAAAATGATCATTGCATCTATGCAGCGCCAAACCTCTACCTCTACATATCATTATATTTTAGCTTCTGGCTTAGCCATGTCATGCTAATATAATGCGTACTGTGGTAGGGAGCTAAATGTATTATGTTTCAGGTCAGTGGTTGTCTACCAACCCCTTTATTGTTTTTTATTGTAAGGAAGCTACTCACTCTGTATGGTATACCAGCTCAGAGAGGTTCTCCAAAGAGATGGAGGTAGCCATCCCAGTGTCCTTTGTAGTTCCCACCACGTGAGCCATTTACTAGAGTTCAACCTGAAATAAAGATGGGCAGCCACATGGAATAAATTATCATATACACTATCAAGCTTAAAATCCATCATAAAAGGGCATGTCGGTTAATGTTAAAGCAGTCTGAAAAAAACTTTAGGACAGCTCTAGTTCCATACCTCCCTTCAGGGGCACCCTGATTTGAACAGCTAATATACTTTTGTGTACCATTTTGTGTTACATTGCTGTATTCATGCTTCTTCCCTCTCTGCACTTGACTGGCGGCGAGAGAGGAAGGCGTGGGGTAAAATTCTCTTCAGTGCTGGAGTTAAGTGGGTTATCTGGTCTGTGCTCAGGCTTGCATTTTAGTAATAGGCTGAACAGCATCCCAGATCAGGATGCCGCTGAGGGAAGTAGCTAAATGGATCTTATAAAACCTTATGACTTAGGGCATTATGCAAATATACTGGATGAATTAGGAGGTTTTAAAGACGCTTCACATGATCAGACAGAGGTGGACTAGTCATAGGGAGACCCAGGCAAATGCCTGGAGGACCGCACTGCTTTGGAGCCACTGGCGCATGGGCAGGCCAGGTGCTGGTAAAATCCCAGGCTGATTTTTGGCTCCAGTCCACCACTGTGATCAGGCACTGTGATTAATTGCAAGCCAATTTTTCCTATCTGCCAGACAGTTGGGATGTTTCATGTTTCCTATTCTTCAACCATGTCTGCAGATTTCTGTATGTGGCTAGGGGACTGGGAATCTTCCATCCACACTGTTAAAGCAGGGACAGTTCCTTGTTTCCTCATGCCTGTAAATTCGTCTTTCTCACTCTCTCACCAGCTGTGTCAGTTGTATTGAGTTTAAAAGAGTTCCAAGCATAGGACTTACCTGGCTGCAGACACAGGAGCTTGTGTCTCCCACATAGCTGTATAGCCTTATGCAAGAGGTATATGATGATTACAATCACCTCTCAGTCCTGCATAAATAACATCTAAGACTTGGCTTCAGATGGCTAGATCTCAGCTTTAACAGCCTTCTTCAGCAGAACAGCAGAATAAATCATCTGTATGACAAGTAAGCAAACAATGGTTAGTTTTTACATTTAGCCTAGATAATCCCATACATGAACAGAGGCTGAATGTTTGCATAAAAATAGCATATAAATAAGACTTAAATACAATACAACTGCAATAAGTACTGTAAAAACTGCAGCAACAGAACTGGTTACTACAAGTTTCACTCTCCCCCTCACAGGTGCCCCAAAACAGGAAGTTCTTACATGGAAGCCTGGCAGGCTTAGTTTTACTGACTATTCCATGTTAATAGCGCTATCTAGTCCTAAATCCTCCAGAATAGGTCTGCTTCTTTTCTGATACTTAATCCCTTTTTTCACTACATCCACTATTTGATTAAGGTAGCCATGCCCAACCAAGTGTCTCCTTGAAATAAAGATGGCTGCCCGGATGAGTGGTTCTTAGTTCAGGGATAGTATCTTCTCCTAATCTTCACTTCTGTACCCTCCACTTACTATAGTTTACCTTCCTTTCCTGGGATCAAGGACCCACCCTCCATGTGGCTCACTGAAATGGAATGGCTGCCTAGATAGGAGTTGCCTAATTCAAATAAAACCTTACTCTTATGAACCTCACCTGGCAATATCATACTTGTTCCTTATAGGACCGCATCCATGTGGTGCTTCAGAATTGGCTGCTTGGGCAAGAACCTCTGGAACTGGGAAGTACCTTCCGATCCTAAACTCTGTATGTGCACTCCCCTATTGATTTTCTTGCTCATTCTAGGAATTGTTACCCCCTACCCTATGGATTGCCCACTAGCAACAATGAATTCCTAGTATGTATGTATATATGTGTGTGAGGTATATACCGTACCTGATCCAAAAGAAATCACATTGTGATTAAAGTTGTGCCATGTTACTACTATACATACATTGCAGTGCAAATAAATTTGTCAAGGTGATGTATGATAAAAGGCGTAGGTTGCTACAGTATCTGTTTCCTGTTTCTATTGTATAATATTATATTGATAATGGTGACACCCACCACCTTATGACGAACATAAACATTGCTGGCTACAATGAAAACATTGTGCAAGCTGATGAACTAGAATAGGTATGTGACCAGATTCCTCATACCTCCCCGATCCCAAATAGAATAAGCATTTTTCCCCTATACCACCTCCGGGAAAACAAAGAGGGAGTGAGCGAATTTCACCAGACCCCGCAAGCTACCATGTAGAGTTCAAGCTGATTCTTTCAAATTCCACAAGGTGGATCTACCCACAGATCTGGCAAGATAACACAAAAGGGTAGATTCAGCACTGTGTGTGTTTGAAAAGCACTCTCATGCGGAAAAAAGTTTAGGTGTTGGTAGATTCAGAGAACCACCTGAACATCTACAGGAATACAATGACAGCATGCTAGTGCAACAGCATGCTCCAGGCCTTGCCAGTTAACCTGCCCCTATGCCCTTCTGGTGGAGCTCTGGTGCTCTTCCAGGGGTGCCAGGAGCACCTGGCTTTTTTGCACCCCCAGTGCACAAGAGGGGGTGCAGGTTTTAGGGTGGCAGTACCAGCATGCCACCCGTGGGTCCCAGCAGGTGACATGCTGATCCCCTGATCCTGTGAACTGGTATAGGAGTCTCTTGGACCACCTAAAGCAAATTGAAAGTCCCAACAGTCAGGACTTTCACTTCCAAGATCCATGAATGAATCAATGTGGCGTGCAACCTCGAGGATTGTAGGATGCATACACCTCCTGGGTGCAGCAAGATGGCCTTGATCGCGCTGGAGCATGATCTTCGGGAGCCGACGGCTAGGTAAAGTGAGTAGGTTAATGATCTTTTTTATTTTCCATTCTAAAAATAACAAAAAAACAACACATTTTCAGGCTGCTTAAACAGTTTACCAACAGTATTTGCAAAAAACGACACAACACAAAACAGATTTATTGATCTAAATTAAACTTTACTCACTGCTCCATGCCTCCCTAGTTTTGTTCCCTGCCAGGGTGCTTGCTCCAGTCAAGCACTGGGGTCCCCTGATGCTGGCAGTGGCGTATATAGTAGACACCCGACTGGCATCCTTTGAAGAGGGGGACACAGTGCCCCGCTCCTTCAATCCTGGTCCCCAGCCATTTGGGGAGGGAATCTATTGATGTCCAGAGGCGGAGCCTCTGTGGAATCCCCCATGCAACTATTTATGTCACTGAACGGGAGGGTCATGGAGGGGGAGTTCCTGTGGTATCCCCTTCCATGCCCCCCTCCAGTGATCTAAGAGTCACATGGGGGAGATTCCACCGCTTTGGTATAAAACATTCCCACCCCTAGCTCCTGGCATTGCCCTTGGCCGGATGCCAAGACAGAAGGAGAAGTGATCCGTCACTCCATATGCCAGTGAGGCGTCTGCTTTAGACACTGTGGGCATCAAAACAGATACCGGGCAGGGGACAGAAGAAGGCAGTAAGTCATCTGTGGCATGCGGAGACACCCGCCTCATTGCAATCCTAATAGCTAGGAGGGTGCAGGAAAGCCTGGTACCCCTCAGCATTGGTGCTGAAGCGCATAAGGCCTGGTAATTACTAGGGCCTGGAGCTGGCAATTTGGCTCTAGATTACCAGTCCCTGTGCTTGGTACATGGGGCTGGTAAGCTTTGAAGAGGCTCTTGGCAGGAGTAAAAAGTCTCAAAAAACATTGCAAGAACAATGTAACAAGAGACTCTGAGTCTCCTGAAAACTTTTTTATATGCAAAAAAAGAAAAAAGGTCCGCTGCATCGGTTTAAAGGCAGGGATTCTCACACTTTTTGTCATGAAGTACCATTTTCCATATTCCAGTTATCTCAAGTACCACAAGTACTCATGGTACATGAGAGTTGTCAGTCGCCTAAAATGTACAAAACAGCCATTTAAAGTGGATACAATTGCACATAAATAGTTTGCATCACCATTTGGAGCAGTTTTGTACTTATGAAGCAAATCAGGCCTTAGTAAGGCAGGGGCGTATCTAGAGGGGCATGGTGGCATGTGCCCTGGGTGCAGCAGGTCAGGGGCATGCCAAAGGGGGGCGTGAGCATAGGTGGGGGGTGCCTGGGGTGTCAGAAGGCCTAGCTACTTCTCTGGAGTAAGGTATACAGTAGATGGCAGCAGATGAAGTTAGAGAGCAGGTCAGCCTGCAACCTCTCTGAGTACCAGCCAAAAAAATCCCGAGTACCATCAGTGGTACGAGTACCACTAGTTGGTAACTCCTGCATATTATCTTGTCTGAAAAAACGAAAAATGCATTCTTGCACAGTTCTGCCAGAAAAAGTGCAAAAAAAACATTCTCACACGGTGCTGAATCAATCCTTCCATCACTCTACAGGTTAGTTGCTGCAACCTGGTACTGCTCTTAGATTGCTTAGCAGAAATATCAGTGGTGCTTGTGTGAATGGCCTCACTGGCATAAAAACTAAACCACTGTCAGTCACTGCACCACATGAGGAAGCAACCATTGCGATGACAGCAGCATGAACTTTATGCTTCAGCAGTAAATGAAGTGGGTGTTCACCAGTCACTGTGACTGATGTGGGGGGCAAGGCTATATCCACTATGTCGGTAGAGGACTGGTGCCAAGGAACATGATGATCGGTGGTAATACCCAACCACCAGACTTCAGCCAGATGTTCTTATCTGGCTGCAATCTGACAGGTTATCTTATGTGAATATACAGCTATAGGTTCTTTGGTAACCAGCCTGACAAATTTATCCGAGAATACTAGACTAGTGTCTCAGTGTTTTCATAAACCTACGTGGCTCCTTCTCTTTGTTACATTGCTTAGCAGCGATGCCTGTTTAAATTACAACCCCGCCAAGATGACATGTCAGCTAATGAGAGGAGGGGGTCACTTATACACACCCGTGAATACAATTCCTGCCTATTTGTGGTTTCTTCTACTGGTAATAATAAAATCAAGAGGTGACAGGTTTGAGTGTATCAGGGGTGACAGAACCTGTCCCCCCTGATTCCATTAAAAACAAAAACATGTCTGGCTTAATATTTCTTCATGCCAAATCTATAAATAACCCCTTCTTCTACCCAGGGCCGGATTATGAGGAGGGTGCAAGGGGCCCAAGCCCCGGGGCCTCCACCACTTGCCCTACAAAGGGGGCCTCCCCCAGCCTTTGTGTTAAGGTCTGGTCCAGGAGGCTTTTCAGTCTTTGGTCTGATGGACCACAGGGCCAGCAATGAAGCTATCTGCAGCATGCCTGGGCAAGCCTTTTTTTGTTTTTGCAAACCTGCAGCTACAGCCACCGCAGGGCAGGACAGAGAGTCTAGAGCAGTAAAGCCGGGGTGGGTGTTGGGTGGGTGCAGCTGTTAATCGGTGGCCGCTCACTGCACATAAGCCAAGCACAACCGCTGGCAGCTCAATGTTGGGAATCTGACGTTCCAGTAAGTAGGTGGGTGCCAGATAACCACCAATCAGTTACTTGGCTGGACTTATTTTAAAGGTAAAAAAATACTGTATCTGGGGCCTCCACCAGATATTGTGCCCAGGGGCTTCCACCAAACTTCATTAGGCCCTGCTCCTACCATCCAGCATATTTATATGGATTTTTATCATTGGGTTTTATTTTTCACGATAGTGCTCCTTTAATTACTTCCTTAGGGGACAAATGTCATGGATTGGCAAAATGAAGACTGGTGGTCAAGTACTGAAATAGACAACCTTATCTGAATGTCCAGATATTGTATAGTAGGTTTCTTGGCAACCAGACTGACTTAAATGGACAGTCCAGGCTGAACTAAAAATAAAATCCCCAGCAGCAACTGGCTCTGAGAAATGTCTCTGTTTCTGAGATCAAGTCTTGCTCTATCTACATGCTCCTCAATTCCCTGAGCACCCATTTCCTGGTGACATAGGGGGCATGTCCCGGTGTCACTCATAGTGACTAGAGCATGCATCTAATTCACTGCAATGAAGGGGATGCGCATGGACCCCTGGGGCATCCATCCAATTTTTATTAGCGCTGTTAAAAAAGTCAGTCAGTTAACAGGTACTCATCCGCATGACTAGATTTATTTCCTGTATTTGTCAAAAGAGCATTCTGCAACTATTTTGCTCTGAAAGAGTAGTCTGGTTACTATAGGGATGTGCATGTAATAATTATATAAAGCAACCGCAGTCTGCAAATAAATGTCAGCAAGTGAGCCTTTGTGAGCAGAAAATTCTGTCATTGAGAGCTTTTTATGCATGTCATATTACTGATGTGTCATTATCCAGTCGTAACTTCTGTAAACAATTACTTGATAGTGTCTTTGCCAGTGCGATAGTAAACTCAGACTGAATGTTAAACTGTTCTTTTTTTCAGTGTTTCTATTGTAATGTGTATTTTTTCTAGAATGCTATTAAATTTAGGTAATAATACTGTAGCTGTTATTTGTTTGAAAATTGCCTTTTTATGTGCTACAGTTGTATTAAGTAAAGCAGACCAAAGTCCAGAATATTAACTATCCTGGGTATTGTTCCTTCAACCGCAAGCCCCAGATCGCCCCAAAAAACTTGGGGGGGGAGCCTGGAAGGAAATGAGTTTTGCGACGCCCTGGGGGAGCAATTTGGGATGCCCCAGGGGAAGGCCAGTGGTCATCCCTGCAAACCTTTAGATTCCATGGCCGGCTAAATTTGGTTTTGTTCCACTTTAATGGTTCCCAAACAAAGCTGTGATACTGTAGACGTAAGTAAATATGACTGAGCTCTGGTCAGACATTAAACATACCGCCCAACTTTTGAAAACAGGAAAGAGGGACACAGCCCTTAATCTAGGCCCCCCAGTCATGCCCTCTAAAAGGGAAACGGCACCTAAGAATTACATAATAAAAAACATAATAATACAGGCAAGCCCCCCACACACACATGCATACAGCCAAGCCCCCCACACATTTACCATTTTATATGGACCTACACCCTTCCTGGGATGACTCCCGTGGGCAGATGTTGGATGCCACTTCAAGATCTACAAGCGCACCGATAAAATTACATTGTCACCCTTTATTGGCTGATTATTTTTGTTTTTTATGGTCATTAAAATGCATGTTTATCAGTAATACTAACGAGTATATTAACCAGCAGTAAAGAGCCAGGCTCATTCTCTGACTCCACCTCCAAACCAGCTGCAGCTGCCCAGCACCGCCCCCTCCCCAGTTGCCTCAAGCGACTAAAATGCACATAGCACAGCAAGTCTCGGCTGCCGCCATAAACGCAGACAAGACCGGGGCGGGGCTCATTACAGTGGAGCAGGACTATGGGACAAGAGCACCATAGTGGGATTGTCCTGTGAAAATTGGAACACTTGGGGGGTATGCATTAAATATGTCGTGTCATGGCTCGTAGAGTAACTGTTTTCTTTCTATTTTACCAAAATGTAATACTATTAGACTACTAAAAAGTAAAACAGACAAATGGTATTTCAGATTGCTGCACATAAAAATTCTATTTTAACAACAAAATGGCGATGCTGGGAAAGGACGCTCCAAAAGGAATGCTACCACTAGAAAATCAGTAAGGCAGTGTTTTAGCTTTGGTGCTGGCCATGGTTCAGTATCATGCATGCAGATGGGGCAAGAGAGTTTTGATGAGTTTTCTCATGTGTTTCAGTGTTTTCATAAACCTACGTGGCTCCTTCTCTTTGTTACATTGCTTAGCAGCGATGCCTGTTTAAATTACAACCCCGCCAAGATGACATGTCAGCTAATGAGAGGAGGGGGTCACTTATACACACCCGTGAATACAATTCCTGCCTATTTGTGGTTTCTTCTACTGGTAATAATAAAATCAAGAGGTGACAGGTTTGAGTGTATCAGGGGTGACAGAACCTGTCCCCCCTGATTCCATTAAAAACAAAAACATGTCTGGCTTAATATTTCTTCATGCCAAATCTATAAATAACCCCTTCTTCTACCCAGGGCCGGATTATGAGGAGGGTGCAAGGGGCCCAAGCCCCGGGGCCTCCACCACTTGCCCTACAAAGGGGGCCTCCCCCAGCCTTTGTGTTAAGGTCTGGTCCAGGAGGCTTTTCAGTCTTTGGTCTGATGGACCACAGGGCCAGCAATGAAGCTATCTGCAGCATGCCTGGGCAAGCCTTTTTTTGTTTTTGCAAACCTGCAGCTACAGCCACCGCAGGGCAGGACAGAGAGTCTAGAGCAGTAAAGCCGGGGTGGGTGTTGGGTGGGTGCAGCTGTTAATCGGTGGCCGCTCACTGCACATAAGCCAAGCACAACCGCTGGCAGCTCAATGTTGGGAATCTGACGTTCCAGTAAGTAGGTGGGTGCCAGATAACCACCAATCAGTTACTTGGCTGGACTTATTTTAAAGGTAAAAAAATACTGTATCTGGGGCCTCCACCAGATATTGTGCCCAGGGGCTTCCACCAAACTTCATTAGGCCCTGCTCCTACCATCCAGCATATTTATATGGATTTTTATCATTGGGTTTTATTTTTCACGATAGTGCTCCTTTAATTACTTCCTTAGGGGACAAATGTCATGGATTGGCAAAATGAAGACTGGTGGTCAAGTACTGAAATAGACAACCTTATCTGAATGTCCAGATATTGTATAGTAGGTTTCTTGGCAACCAGACTGACTTAAATGGACAGTCCAGGCTGAACTAAAAATAAAATCCCCAGCAGCAACTGGCTCTGAGAAATGTCTCTGTTTCTGAGATCAAGTCTTGCTCTATCTACATGCTCCTCAATTCCCTGAGCACCCATTTCCTGGTGACATAGGGGGCATGTCCCGGTGTCACTCATAGTGACTAGAGCATGCATCTAATTCACTGCAATGAAGGGGATGCGCATGGACCCCTGGGGCATCCATCCAATTTTTATTAGCGCTGTTAAAAAAGTCAGTCAGTTAACAGGTACTCATCCGCATGACTAGATTTATTTCCTGTATTTGTCAAAAGAGCATTCTGCAACTATTTTGCTCTGAAAGAGTAGTCTGGTTACTATAGGGATGTGCATGTAATAATTATATAAAGCAACCGCAGTCTGCAAATAAATGTCAGCAAGTGAGCCTTTGTGAGCAGAAAATTCTGTCATTGAGAGCTTTTTATGCATGTCATATTACTGATGTGTCATTATCCAGTCGTAACTTCTGTAAACAATTACTTGATAGTGTCTTTGCCAGTGCGATAGTAAACTCAGACTGAATGTTAAACTGTTCTTTTTTTCAGTGTTTCTATTGTAATGTGTATTTTTTCTAGAATGCTATTAAATTTAGGTAATAATACTGTAGCTGTTATTTGTTTGAAAATTGCCTTTTTATGTGCTACAGTTGTATTAAGTAAAGCAGACCAAAGTCCAGAATATTAACTATCCTGGGTATTGTTCCTTCAACCGCAAGCCCCAGATCGCCCCAAAAAACTTGGAGGGGGAGCCTGGAAGGAAATGAGTTTTGCGACGCCCTGGGGGAGCAATTTGGGATGCCCCAGGGGAAGGCCAGTGGTCATCCCTGCAAACCTTTAGATTCCATGGCCGGCTAAATTTGGTTTTGTTCCACTTTAATGGTTCCCAAACAAAGCTGTGATACTGTAGACGTAAGTAAATATGACTGAGCTCTGGTCAGACATTAAACATACCGCCCAACTTTTGAAAACAGGAAAGAGGGACACAGCCCTTAATCTAGGCCCCCCAGTCATGCCCTCTAAAAGGGAAACGGCACCTAAGAATTACATAATAAAAAACATAATAATACAGGCAAGCCCCCCACACACACATGCATACAGCCAAGCCCCCCACACATTTACCATTTTATATGGACCTACACCCTTCCTGGGATGACTCCCGTGGGCAGATGTTGGATGCCACTTCAAGATCTACAAGCGCACCGATAAAATTACATTGTCACCCTTTATTGGCTGATTATTTTTGTTTTTTATGGTCATTAAAATGCATGTTTATCAGTAATACTAACGAGTATATTAACCAGCAGTAAAGAGCCAGGCTCATTCTCTGACTCCACCTCCAAACCAGCTGCAGCTGCCCAGCACCGCCCCCTCCCCAGTTGCCTCAAGCGACTAAAATGCACATAGCACAGCAAGTCTCGGCTGCCGCCATAAACGCAGACAAGACCGGGGCGGGGCTCATTACAGTGGAGCAGGACTATGGGACAAGAGCACCATAGTGGGATTGTCCTGTGAAAATTGGAACACTTGGGGGGTATGCATTAAATATGTCGTGTCATGGCTCGTAGAGTAACTGTTTTCTTTCTATTTTACCAAAATGTAATACTATTAGACTACTAAAAAGTAAAACAGACAAATGGTATTTCAGATTGCTGCACATAAAAATTCTATTTTAACAACAAAATGGCGATGCTGGGAAAGGACGCTCCAAAAGGAATGCTACCACTAGAAAATCAGTAAGGCAGTGTTTTAGCTTTGGTGCTGGCCATGGTTCAGTATCATGCATGCAGATGGGGCAAGAGAGTTTTGATGAGTTTTCTTTTCCAACTGTACCAGGCTGTTGGTCCGGTTTAAATGGTAGCATTGGGAACTAGAAATGGGGAGGCTGGGAAAAAGAGTGCTCTGCTAGAAGATACTGAGGCAGGTAAACTGGCATGCCTCTTAGCCTGTCCAACTGCATTAACCTTATGTGTAGAGCTGACATTGCACATTGCCATGTACCCCCTAGCTTTACCAGTGTATTAGCCCTTTTAGTTTTTCTCTATTAGCCAGCCCGCGGGTCACGCAACAAGTGGCAGCCTGTGAGGGACAGGAGACATCTGCAAATATATTCAGAATAGATTGTCTGATATTAATATTCACTGCACACTGGCTCTTCCACTGGGTCATACCAAATCGGAATGCCCGCTGTGCAAAACCACCCAGAGTCACCTCAAAACTCACCTTTGCCCTGATTCCCACGGTGCTGTAAACAATGCTGACTGCATTCCTGCCATGTCTGGCTTGAGGTGCGCCCCTACAGCCAGCCATTCAGATAGGCGGGGGGGGGGGGGGGGGGGAGCGCTCCCCAGCCTTAAGGGAAACTGGGGATGTGGCCACCAAACTGCCTGCATCACCTGGCAGTTCTGCATTTCTGACACACATCATCCGGTATCTTTGAGATCAGCCAATCAGCAAGCTCATATTTTTTGCAAGGTCATGGTTACAGTGGCAGAAAAGGCCTAGTTTATTAAAAAAGTAGCCGATCACCAATAGATGCTCAGGTGAAGGGAGTGCATGGGGGGTGAAGGTAAGCATAAAGGGTTTTCATGTGATTTAATAGTTATTAGAAAAGCACAATTATAGTTATTAATTAGGGCGGTTATGTTTCTGTAGTGTAGCTTAAAAAAAATTCTACTTCTGTGAAGTCTCCGATCAGACCTAACATTAGTAGCTGCAACATGAAGCACCTCAGCGTGCAATGGAGAGGGCAAGCCGTGCTCTGCTGCTCAGTACACCCCCTACATCGTAGGGAATGGAGTGGGCATGTCAGTGACATGCTGACTGATGGCAGAGGCAGTCCTATGTTGTGGAGGCCATGGTCAATTTTAAAGAAACCAGATAAGTTCTGAAATCAGCCTAAGACCGGTCAACTGCATGGGGACCAAAGGTGAGTATCCTTTTTGTTTCTTTTTAAATGGGTGGTCACTTACTTTAAGCACAGAAGGTAGGCGAATAACCGACATAGCACAGGGAAGTAAGTTTGAGATAGGCAACCACAATATTGCGGCCACACTACTTATTTAGTGAAGTACATTTATTTTGGGTGTGCTTTCAGCTTGAAATGCAACCTGCTTCTAATTGAGCTTCAAATTACCTGCATGTGCGATCGGGCATTCCTACAGGTGAAGTAGAGTAAAGATTTTTAGACAAAACATTCCCCTGCAGAAAAAACCTCTTTGAAGATTTCTGCATACCCCATAGGATGATGTTATTTCCATATTTCATTACCACACCTCATTGGAAAAAAATCTGTACCTCACTTTTAGAAATACCCTATTGCAGATGAAGTTGATTTGTTTGGCATTGCAATTGAAAGATAATTTCACTATTTTGAATATTTTCCATTACATTTGGATTTTTCCTTTAAATTAAATTTGGATGCCCTGATGTGTTCTGCTACTGCTAAGGTTGCTCATGCATCACATGTGGGGCCGCCAACCAATCAGAGGCTTGTGACTTATTCATTTCTGCTAGTGCTGTTTTGGCGAGGGGGAGCAGGGCGATCGCCCTGGGCATCAAAGTCATTGGGGGCTCCTTTATTCCAGCATCCCTGTTTTTAGGGCCACTGCTAGTTGGGCAGGCCAGAAGAAGGGCTTCTCATTCCCCCACATTGGGCATAGTCAAGGGAAGAGGGCAATACCTTCTGCTAAGGTAGAGGCCCAGCAGTGTGATGGGTGAGAAGGAGTCTGATTTTTTTCCTTCCTGCTATTCTGCCTAGAGACTGCCCTGATTTCTGCTAAGCCAAAATGACTGGCTTGTAAAGAGAAATACACTGCTAGACAGCCAGTGCCGCTCTCCGCTTGCTAGGTTGGTACACCTTTTTTTTTGGGGGGGGGGGGCTTTGGATGTGGTTATTTGCCTGTGTTTTTTGATTGTGCAGGGTATTTCTGTATCACAGATAAATGTAGCAAACTGTTTTTAATTTGTAGCACTTATCATTAAGGTTGCAACAAGTGTTCCTTGCAGAGCTCTTAGTATTTGATACTTTATTTTAATATTATTATTTAGTTGTGTTAATTAGTTTCAATGAGCATAATTTGTCATTATTTGGTTAGCACATTGATTTAACCTAGAGGTGAACAATATATCTTACTGGGCATGTTACGTAGTGATAATTACAGGCGTTGAGCTGTTTTCATGTGCTTTCGTTGTAAGTGTAGTGTTGATGCTTCAATAAAATATATTTTGCTAATTAATGTTTTTTGTTGCCATTTTTTTGCCATTTTTGCAAAAATTAATTAGAGAAATAGACTGCTAGCCGCTGACCTCTCCCCCACCAACCCACATCAGCCATTCAGAAATGTCTAACATATATACCTGGGATTGCACAAAGTGCGTTTTCTCAGCAATGTTTCACACAGTAGGGGAATATATTGTATGCATATCGCCACAATAACATCATCACAGTGGCTCCCTTGGGGAACACAAATCTGGGTGAAGAGATGTTTTTATACTTTTTTTTTCAGTAAAAGTATAGTTTTAGGTTTGGCCCTGGATCCTTCTTCTTCATACCCCCTGCTTTACCAAATAATTAGTATGATCACAATACAGTATTAGAGTTAAAAAAGCTCACTTAGAAGCAGATTCCAAGTCCAAAGCACATGCAAAATAAACCGAGGAAGAGGTGTACCAAGGAAAGAAAAAGGCCAATGGCATCAACAATTCATGCAAGTAAATGGCATCACATGAAAGTCTATGGGCCCTTTCACAGATGAAATTGTGTTATTGTGATCCATAGCTGCCAGCAAAAGTCTTGCCTGCCTCAATTTTGGAGCAAAGCCATTGTGATTCAACTCCATTACACTGCAAATGCGAAAATCACTTCCAAATTTCTGTTTCTAAAAAATTCCAATTGTCTGTAGCACCCTAAACCACCCTCTCTGTAGCTTATAAATCCCACAATCAAGTGGCACTTCTTGTAGAGCTCCTCTCAATAGGGGGCCCATAAACAGACGCACAGTGCCACACGCTCTCTATTAGTAGATGTGTAGCTGCTGCTCCTGTGGAGTCCCTCAATGGATGGAGCTCTGTGAGAAAAAGTGTTTTGTCTCAGAATATTGGTTGCCCGTTGCCTAGTCTACCATAGATATAGTATGTTCATCTATGTATTTTTAAATATAGCTGAAGCCTAGAAAGCACCTTTCATGTCTTTACATTTGAAGAATATTCTTTTGAGACAAGCTTGTTGCTTAAGATTTATTTGGTTCAATAAAAAAGCTATCAACAGCAGAGTAACTAAAAGCTTTTGGGAGCCTGTGATTTCAATTAGTAGCTCTAACTCACTCCTAAAGGCAATTTTACCACCCGTAAAAATAACTTAATGTTCAAGCTGGTAATTCTACACCAACATAGCCTTTGTAGGGATTAAAGGAGTTTGGGTCATTGATTATCAATAACTGTGCCTTTCTTTTATAGATAAACAGGTAAAACTCTGGGGTTACTAGAACAGCTTTCTAATCATCATCACAGCATAGGCTATGTGTGTTAAAGTACACCCAAGAGAACTATTCATCTGTTTTCAGTGTACCACTAAAGTACACACTTGGCTTAGGCTTTCCAACCATAAACATATAATGTGTAAATAATTGATTACTTAAAACAAAGACAAGCAAACATAAAATATCAGTGAACTGAAAGGAAGCCCTTAAGGACAAATAACCTAAGAACTGTATCCTATGGACAATCCAGCAACATCATTTATTTATTTGCCAAGCTTATTAGAGCCATATAAAGCAGTTATAACACCTATCTTGTAAATGCTACAAACCCATTTAATTGCAGCAATAAAGAGTGCAGAATGTTTAGTTGGCCATTCCTGGTTCCTCATTTGGTCTATGTTGCAACATATTTTTTATCTAACCTTCTGTGTGCTTCAGTTGTTGAATATGTTAGGCCTCTGGTCATACTACCAGGCACTCATCCGTTCCATCCACCACTTTTTCTCCAGGGAGGCCTCTTCTAACCAAGCTGTATAGGATCAACCACGCTAGCAATTTTCTCCTGATAGCATTGGGTATGATAAAAGTTAGGTTTAAATTCTGATGTGAGCTTATGAATATAACTTTCCTGGCATCAAATGACCCATTAGCTACCTACATTGGCCCAAACCCACCTCCCCCCTTCCAGGAGTCCTATCCCACTATGTACACACTCAAATATCGGGGCAAACTGAGCACCACCAGCCCCACCTACTACAGCAAAGCTGGGACAGGGCTCACAGGCACAGGCACTAAAATGCTTCTTAATTTATAATACCTAATCATTTTTGCATAACATTTTGGCGAGGTCCTCCTTGGAGCTCCATTCGGCCTTTCTAAGTTGGGGGATGGTCCTGTGAACCCCAGCTTGCTTTTTCTATTTTCTCTCACAGGCACTTGCCTGACCTTGCAGGATACCATTTTGAAACTACCCAAGGTGAGATTTACCAATCTGCCTTCATTCCCCATCCAGCTATTTAACCTCAATACTTATATTTACCTTAAACTTCACTCACAGCCTACTACGCTCTCAAACTTCTATGCTATTCTATGCTATTTCATATAAACCAATATCACCTACAGGGTTGTTTCTGACGCAGCTTGCTACAATAAAGTGACCAAGACTTGCTACACAAATTGATGCCAAACTTGCTACAAAGGCTGATTGCTACATAAACTGATCCTGAGCTTGCTACAAACGCACACTAACTGGCAACAACCTGTTCAGCTTTTTGGTAAAACCAAAAACACTGGACATTTTCCTTGCTGCATTCAGAAAAGCACCCTATCCAATCATTCAGATTTTACCAACATTACTATCTCTTTACCAAAAAGCCCTCCCCTTTTCTTTCTCTTTGCCAGCACAGTCGACCATTATAAATTTCTCCTTAAAACCCTCTGAAGAAGCCTGAACTGGCGAAACACACCAGGGATTGAGGCTGAAAAAAATGTTTACATCACATCAATATAAATATTTAGCTAACACGAAGCCTCTAATTTATATTGCTTATGCTGTTACTGTATATTAAAGTGGACCAACACCCAGGATTTTGACTATCCCGGGTTTTGGTCCACTTCGGCGGGGCACCCCGATCGGGGGTGCCCCGCTGTGTGAAACCCCCCAGAAACCCCGAAAAACTCACCTCTCCTCGCTCCCATGTGACTGTCGCTGCCAATCCCCGCCGACGGACAAGCGGGAGGCAGCGACGGTCAAGAGAGCGCGCCCGCTGCTGCCTCTCGCAGGTCACTCTTACAGGGCGCGCGCCCGCGCCGGCCATTCGCAAATGGCGAATAGATGAATCTTATAGATTCCCGGGCCGATCCCCCCTGGGTGTTGGTCCACTTTAAGGATGAAATTAGAAAAAATTCAAGTTTAAAAAGTTGTAAGATCAGTCAGAGTACATAGGATAAAGTTCAAGAATGAGAAATGAGATGAGTGCCTTCTTGGGACAATAACTACCCAGGCAGCTATTTCAGGGCACCATTGAAGACACAAACAAAGGGCATCCAGGAAGATGTAAACAAATGGTCTAACAGCCACTCTGTCTGGTGGGGCTCTCAGTGCAAGTGACTACCACAAGCCACAGTGTTCCCACAGCTTTCTCTGACCACAGCAGCCCTGCTGTCAAGGCGGGGGGGGGGGCCATGAGGAATGTCCCACTCCACATATCCCCACTGGAAACCCAATCCCCAGATCCAGGATTCATTTCCACTTTCATACACAGCTTTGCAGCATGTTGTGATCGCTGGTGACCACTGAGGTTCATTGGGCAACCCTGCACAGTGTTGTTGTATCAAATGCACAAACCCCACTGGTTGCCAGTCACTCATGTGCGATTAAAATACAGAAGCCATAGAGAGAGATTGTGGAAGTAAGCAAGTACTGGGGACAGGTTTTGGGCTTTCAGCACTATTACGTAGACCAGGATGGAGATCAGGGACTGCACAGTGTTGTTGCATAGCATTTTTGAATTGGATGGACAAACCCGAATGGTTGCCAGCAGTCACATGTGGTCTAAATTCAGAAGCCGTAGAGAGAGATTGTGAAAGTAAGCAAGTACTGAGGACCGTCTTTCATCACCATTATGAAGTTCAGGATGGAGATTAGGGCTTGCACAGTCTTGTTGAATTGGATGGACAAACCCCACTGGTTGCCAACAGTCATGTTTGGTTAGAATCAAGATGACATAGAGAGAGATTGAGGAAGTAAACAAGTACTGGGGACAAGTTTTGGGCTTTCAGCACCATTATGAAGCTCAGGATGGAAATCAGGGCCTGCACAGTGTTGTTGCATAGCGTTTTTGCATTGAATGATCAGGGTGCCCGCCTCTATGAATTACTGGCATTAAACAGTTTTTTTCATTACAAATAGCATTGGCATAGTTCCATATGAATGTTCTAATTTATATATGTATTTATATGATTTATGTTTTGTATCATTTATGTATGTCTATTATTTTTATAATTAGATACACGTATACGTAAATATATACATAGTACCCCTTTAATTGTGGCCCCTATGCTACTGCCTTTTTGGCACACTATTCCTGACATTTAGGTGACACAGGTTTTAAATAGCTTTGTTTCTAAGAATTATTTTTTATCTCTTCCTCACTTGGGATGTCTTCACTATTATTTTGGAAGGAAAATAGATTTACACTGCAGTAGGCTACAGCATGAAGACATTTGATGAAAATAACATGATTTAATACTAATTCCCTGAGTATATAGATAATCACACTTATCTTTTCTGCTAAGGCCCCATAGCTGTGCCTCCAGCTTTGTGTTTCAATCCATACTGTGCTGGTTTGTTGGAAGCAATTCCCCGAATTAAATACAAACACATCACATGTTCACAGATCCTTTGCTGCATAAAAAAGAATACAATTAAAAAATAGAACCTGGGGTTTAATGGCTCAAATTTTCTACTATGGTTAAAAAAATGTTTTAACTAAAGAAAGAAAGTAAAAAAGGTAACAACAAACGGGGATAACTGCAATAATAATATGCAGAAAACTTATTTTTCTTCTTTATGCCATCATTATGGAAATTTCCTAAGGTTATGCATCCTTTAATTCAACATGGCGAATTTGCTTTATTTCCTGTGTAGTCACACATGATAGGAAGTAAATATTATGCATGAAAAAAATAAATGATTGTGCTCAGAACCAGAACACAATGCATGGTTCCCAATTCTCTAATCCTATTGGCTGTTTTGATTTTCCTAGATGGGAGAAAGGCTAAATCGCTCCTGTCTCTCCAATGAGAAACAACAAAAGAGCATGCCAGTAGACATTTTGCAACTACATGTAATTTCACATACAAAGACCCAATTCACAATGGAAATCCTACATATGTGTAGGTCCAGCCTTCCTTTCTAGCATTTTATTTTTTTTGCTGATTGTCAACCTTTCTTACTTTTAATCTCCCTTTTAGCTAAATACAAAATTATCATGATGATACTTTGCTGCTTAAGATAATACTCTTTACACATTTAAGACTCTTAGCTGTGGTTCCCATCCAGCAGTGTGCAAACCCCTATTGCTTTGTGTGATTATAGCAAATACCATATTTCTCATGTCTTTTAAAGGACTATTTCCTGTGGTCTTCCTCTAGCCTACACCTCCCCAGCATCAGTATTATTCAGGTCATATTTTAGGCACTAATAAAGATATTTTGTTGCCTTTGGCTTTGCTAAATGCAAGTTAGAAGCTAATGGCAATAGTAAGCATTAGCATACTTAAAAGTAAGAGGCAACATTACAGACTGGGTAAGAGAGCAGGGGGCCTCCATCTACCTTACCACTCAGCTCTATCTTTTTTTGGTTTCTGGCATGTGCCAAAATGATATATATATCTTCCTTATACTTAGCTGTGTTAGTAGGTGCTCCTCTTTCTCAACAGGTGAGTTGTTGGCAGTCAGAAGGGTATGCAGAGACATCACTGCTCAGGCTGACTGTGCGGCCCTGGGACAAGGATGGCAAATATAAGGCTAAAAGACTTGGCATTTGTTTGTGTGTCTTTTGTTGTTGCCTGGACAGGAGTTTGAAGCTGAACCTTATTCAACTGAACCACATAAGTACTTTACAATAAACACCATCTGCAAATGCCTACAGTACTAGATGGCCATAGATTTATATCATATGTACAACCTTGATGAAGGCATTTAGCACAAGGCTAGCTGCAAATCACTCTGAAAAAAAATAAGTTATTAAAGAAAGAAAACTAAAATAGCATACAAAACATTGCTTTACATCTAAGTAGTTGGTTGGTGTGAATATATGTGATACAAAATGTTTATATCTTAGCCAGACCTAAAGTTATTCCACACTCCAGGAGAAGGGGCTACCTAGAATATTGTTTTGGGCTCCATGTGAAACATAACCCTTGGTTATGTGCCTCCTCACACATCCCACCAGTTTCTATTTGTAATATTGAGAAAATGAGACTGCTGAAATCATTACACCTCCTATTGGAAGTGGTACATGTGTTCACAACGCATTTCTGCCCTCGTATGCCAGATTAGCATAGGAAAAAGGTGAGTAGTGCCAGATGACAGGAGAATGTTTAGTTGGGTTCCCTTTGTACCTACACTCTTAGGCTAAATTGCCATGTAGGATTGGGTTCCCCCATACACACATATTGTCTCTGACAAAGAGAAATAGATAGAGAGAATGGAACGAGCAAAAGAAAAAGTGAAAGTGAGAATGAGAGAACAAGACAAACGAGTGCATGGAGAGTGCAGGACAAAATAGAGATGGAGAGAAAAAGACACAAGACAAAAAAAGAGATGGAGAGAACAAGACACAATAGACCAAATAGAGATTGAGAGAACAAGATAACAATAGAGATGGGGAGAACAAGACACAAGACAAGAAAGAAATGGAGAGAACAATATAAAAATAGAGATAGAGAGAACAAGACAAAATAGATATGGAGAGAGCAAGACAAAAAGAGAGACGGAGAAAACAAGTTCGAATGAGAGATGGAAAGAACAATAGAAAAAGAGAGACAGAGAAAACAAGGAAAAGAGATGAAGAGAACAGGGGAAAAACAGAAATTAAGAAGCAGAGATTGACAGAACAAGAGAAAGGAGATTCGGAGAACAAGAGACAAATAGAGAAAAGGATGGAGATAACAAGAGAAAAAGAGTGATAGGGGGAACAAAGAAAAAAGAGATAATGAGAACTATACAAAATAGAGAGAGATTAAAAGAACAAAAGAAAAGAGAGAGAGAGTGTGTGTTAGAGAAAACAAGAGAAGCGAGAGAGAGAGAGATGGAGAGATTAAGAGAAAAAGACATAGAAATGAAGAGAACCAGAGAAAAAATTAAGACACGGAAAGGCAACAAGAAAAAAAAGAAAATGCTGGAGAGAAAAACCCTGAGAGTGTAACAGAGGCAATAAACAAAAGAGAGATCCTGCTGAACCAGCTGAGAGCTTTCCTTCTGAAAAGGAGCCTGAATAGTTTTTCTTGGTGCCCCCTAATAGTGCAATGGGGATGGCACCCCAAAGGCTGGCCATGCCAGTAAATGACTTCAAGGGATACTATAGTGAAGCCAGCTGAATGGAAAGACTGGCTGGCACCTCCTGCTGTCCTGCTCTGCTCCAGCTGCGCACACCCACCAGCATCCATTCATATATGCCAGCAGGGGTGAGCATATAAGATGGAGTGCTCAGTATGCGGCTGCAGTGGCAGAGACATGAGACCAAATCCTATGATGTAACCAGGGGGTTTCACAAAGAGGGGCTAATAGGGATGGGGAGGGCCTTCTTTTAGGTGCCAGGGCTGGAGGCACTGAATTTTGGTTCACTTTAATTGTATGAGCAGTAAGATTAGGTTTTTAGAGTGACAGGGTTGGGGTGACTGTAGACATTACCTTTAAACCAGGCGCACGGCCGCACACTTGCTGCCCAGCGCCGCTTAGTCCCTGCTAGTTAACAAGCCCATCTGGCAGGCAGATAGCACTGCCAGATTGCAGCCTGGTGGCCCGTGAGATTGCGGGATGGGCCTTTGATGTAAAACCTTTGCCGCTATGATGATGTAGTAGGTAAGCACTTTCCCCAGTGGTTCAGCCCGCCAGTGACTGTGAAAAGTGACCGTGTGAGGTAAAGGAAGGCAGAAAACTCATCTCATCAAGGAAAGTGATACTGCATTCAAGAGGACCAGCCATGTATTTAGCTGGTTCTGGAGTCTAAAAGACTAATCTGATCATTTCAGATTTTTGCAGACAGAAAGGGAACAGGAGCGAGAGAAAAGGTGCAGCAGAGTTTAGTGGGAGATGGGAGGGGAGCCTGTCTGTTTATTAAAGGAGTACAATCGCAAAATCGTATAATATTAAAAATCCATATAAACATGTTGGCTATTGAGAGGAGTCACTTATACACCCGAACTAAATAAAACTCCCACCAAGCTTGTGGTTTATTCTCTCATAGTAGGAATAAAATCCAGGGGTAACAGGTTTAATCTATCAGGGGTGACTGAACCTGTGACCCGAGACGTCCTCTTCCTTCCATTAAAATAAAAAAAAACAAGCCTGGCTGGATATTTCTTGATACTGGGTGTATAAGTGACCCCTCCTCCCTCCATCCAGCATATTTATATGGATTTCTATCGTTGGGCCATTTTTCGTGATAGTGCTCCTTTAATATACTACAGAGGAGTATGTTGCAGTGGCCAAGATGTGACATGATCAGGGCATGGACTGCTATTTTCCTGAGTCAAGATAGAGGAAGGGATAGATGCGAGATATGTTTTTTGAGCTAGAGACTCATTTATTTAGACCTCATCATTTGGGTTGAACACTGACACCTATCAACCAGAGAATCAGCTGTAATAATATTAAACATTTATGAAAACAGTAATTAATAATATTATTTAATAATAGTCGGCCTCCTTACCATTGTATCAGGCTGCTAATCCTGAGGATCGAAGACATTCTGGCAAGTTGAAGCTGTGAAGTAGAACACACTGGCATACTGCACATAAGCAGGCAATGGACTCCATGTCATAGGATGACACAGTGTTGCAAGTGTGGGTTTAGGTCCAATGTAATCTACATATTTTTCCTCCTTCTATCTTAGCATACATTGTGCTGTAAGGATAGTTTCACTTTCTATGGCATTTTGAAAAGTTCCCATTATCGTGTAACAAAATCACGTCTTTAATGTTCTGAGCTTATCTGTTATTTTTAAAATTTTCTATTTGTTTGCAACTCTATGTTATGAAAGCAAACCGTTTTCCATAGCAACAATGTTTTTACCTTATCTATGTACACTAAAGTGGTGATTTCGAGTACATATCATAGACTCACTCTATCTTGCTAATAATCAGATTGGCTTACGCATGGGTGACAGGTTTAACCCATTCTGCTGAAATTCAACATCATCAGTTTGGAATGATCTCAGGCTTTTGTTGTAGTAGCAAGAGGGTAAGTAACAGGGTTCCCACCTGGAGAGTTAATTAGGCTGCTGAGACGGGCCAAAGCTCACTGAAAGAATTGTGGGACTTGAAGTTCATTGTCTTTACTCGGCCATGAAAATTGCTCCCACTGCAGCAAAACAGAGTCCCAGGAATATGAGAATCATGGAAACTGCATGCTGATAAGGAAATCACAAGTCTGGGGGCACAATTCCAATACACATGCTTATTTTACATTCCAGAAGAGGAAAACAATAAAGCAGAACACCAAATACCTGACAAAAGGGAGTTTTCTATAAAAAAAAAGGCAAATGCACTGATTTAAACATGGTAGTATAAGACAAAAGAAAAATATTTTATGACTTGGAGATGTCAGATGGGGTTTGTAGGGTAGGATGAATATTGCTGCAAATCATCTGTACATATTCATTCATCAGTCATATGTCAAGTTGTAAATAGATTCTCTGACATACCGATGCTGAGATTCCCAAACCATTCATCATGTAGTGTTATTAGCTCACATTTCCCACAACGCTTTCTGGATGAATGTACCCTGAAGAATAATTTGCACTGCCATTCTGTCTACATCACTAAAAGAGCAATCAGATGTGTGTTCCCATCCAGACCACACAGGATCATGGGGAAATGGAATAGGGGGTTGACAATGTACAGGCACAAAGCTTTATGACGTATGAATGATTCCTACTGCTTTAGATGATTGGTTTCTTCCAGTATTTCAGAAATGCATATAGTTAGAAGCCAGGATAGTGAGAGACCCATGTTAGACCATATAAGAGGATTAAAGAGATCTAAATGCCCTCTAGCCATCCAACTAGGTGCACCTGGGACATCTTGATATGGGAAGCCCCACTGTGTGAGCCCCCCTGCAGTGGCCTGCCAACCTCTAACCTTTCTGACAGTTCCTCGTCGTGATCGCAGGCCGCACTCCACACCAAGCCATTGAGGGAAACTGGGGATGCGTCTGTCCCTGCTCCCTATGCCGATGCTCTGTCCAAAACAACAAACAAAAGACTAACTGGACAAGAGCCAGTGCATGCCCGTTAGAACAGCAGAAAGGTGAGTTGTGTGGGCGATCTGGTGGGCTTCACACAGCGCTGCATCCCAAAATAGGATGCCCCAGGGACAAGGACCAAGCACCAGGAAAGTGAAAATTCTGGTGATCGGTCCAGTCAAAAAATGTTTAGTTAATTGCTTCCCTTCTTATGAAGCAGTTATTCACGCTAGAATTACATAGGAGCGGCCATCTTGCCACACACCTGATAGTCCTGCTCACACATGAGAATTAGGGGGGTGCCGTGCCAGCAGCAATTCACACCAAATTGACAGAGATATATGCCTCAGAAACAAGGAGAAGCTTGTCTGTCATTTTTAACACACACAAACATTGAATAAACAGCTAATGTAGCAAAGGAAATCTGTGTGAGGGGAGCTATGGTGGCAGCCACAAAGCATTCAGTCAGGGAATACACTGTATTTAGAAGATTTCAACTGTTAGCAAAGCAGACGAGTCATTATAGCTGAAGACTTACTACTGGCTAGAAATAGGAAATGATTGCATGGAGCTATGAGGCAATTTTGACTGAGGGACTGTTTTTTCCATAAGCAGATCTCACATGTGTGAGGCAAGATGGCCCCTGCCATGCATGTTTAAGAGCACAGAATCTCCCTGCTATTTCAAACATTTGCATGGTTTTAATGCCTCTTAAAGTGGACCAACACCCACCCCTGATCGTCCCGGGAATCTATAAGATTCCCAGGCCGATCAGCCCCCTCCCCGTGGGGCATCTGAAATCGGGATGCCCCGCTGTGTGAAACCCCCCAGAAAGCCCCTAAAAACGTACGCTATCGGCGTACGTTTAGCAGGGCGCGCACCCGCGCAGGTCATTTGTGAATGGCCGGCATGGGCGCGCGCCCTGTAAGAGGGACGCGCGAGAGGCGGCTTATCCGCCGCTTGTCTGCTGCCGATAAGGTAAGAATATATAAGTGAGCCTTGAGGCTCACATCTCTCTTCTTGGTGTACGGTTGCCGATAGCAACAGATACCAGGTAGAGAAAACTGCTTCCATATAACACACATTTGCTAACGCTTTAGGAAAGCTAAATCAGCTCAGCACCTTGACACCTTTGACACAAAAACAATAGACACTTTAAAAAATGCTATTGATTTTGATCTTATAGTTAAAATTGATAGTGGACTTTTCCTTTACATTTCCCCAGAGCCTCACTTCCTGGATGTAGCCCACAGACCACATGATGGGCAATCACATCAAACAATTTCACCTCAGAACCGAGAAAAAGGGTTTACCAGGGGAAATGCATCGGAGGCATCAGCAGTTGAGAAACCCCCCTGCACTAGGAACAACACCCGGTTTAATGTAATTTATAAAAAGTGTCAGTACTGTAGAAGGCATAGTAAAATATTAAAACAAGCACAATGCAAAAAGGCTTGAATAATAATAAATTTATCATAGGAATAAAAACTGAACTGTAAAGAGCAGGCTAACCTGTAGAAATTAAATAATGGCTTTTTCCCTGTAGTGTTACTGGACTTGCTGGGCCTATACGTGCTCATCATTTTTGTATCTATGGAGGGATGCATCTGGACTTTGAACTTAGAACACGCCCAGGCTTTCATCTATTAATCACTCTTGGCAAGTGACATATTAATATAAGCATGTTTGCTTTCTGCTTCCTGCCATTCAGCACTTCAGTACATAAAAGCAGTTCACATAAAAGTTTGACATTCTAAATATTAGCAGACGTGCTCTTGTCAGCTAAATAGCATGTTGTCAGAACTACAGTATGTAAACTCATACATTTTCTGTTGACAAAGAGCTTTTGAATAGCAAACTGATGTGTTTTGAATGTTTTTAATTGGTGGATCATTTTGGGGAGAAGGCCTGTCTGCTGTAAATGTGTTCCTAATAACAGGACATCCCTCTATCTATTTTTGTTTCTTATTGATGAGCTGGTACAGAAGTGGATTGATTCTTCTCTACAAGATTATGTTTTAGGAAAGGAAGGGTTTAAATCTGTTCTTAGTCTTACCTCTTCAGTTATCCTGTTGCCTGTGGACCTGGACAAGTGGACCGGAACAAAACCTGGGAATTTGACTTTCCCTGGTTTTATTCAGTGCCCCCTGGGCATCCCGAATTAGCATACCCTGCTGTGAGAAACCCCCCATTTTGCCCAGTAAAACTCACCTCTCCTCGGTCCAATGGCACATGCCCAGATTCCAAGCAAGCCATTGGTGGGTTTTGTTCCTCTTCAAATGCTATCTGTGCTCAATTTCTTTTTTTCGTTTTAGTTAAAGCAATATCTAGGATAAAAATGGAAAGTGAGTCTCCCAGATGATCCCTGATGTTTGCCATTCCTGGTTAAAACCAAATTGGGCAATCAAC
This sequence comes from Gastrophryne carolinensis, assembly GCA_027917425.1. NCBI lineage: Eukaryota > Metazoa > Chordata > Amphibia > Anura > Microhylidae > Gastrophryne > Gastrophryne carolinensis. The sequence continues at coordinate 225,497,139 of CM051234.1, forward strand.
CAGCTTTTTACAACTAGAAACCACAGCCATGCCCATACTGGTTGTGATTGGTCAGACGAGACACGTTACCCCGCTGTATAAAAGGTGGGGTCAACATCACGGCTATCTCTGCATTAGATAGGGACAGATAGGGTTCTGTTTTGAAAAAAAAAATTAAAAACTTAAGTTAGTTACCTTCTTTTCTAAATATCCGAAAGGGCAGCTTACCATTTAGAGATTATGGCTGTGCCTTTAGGTAGAAACACATGACTACCAGACTTATTAAAAGATTTGGCTCCACCTCCAAAGCAACAGTTGTTTAAAAGATCTGAAAAATAAAGACAGACACAAACCAACTGCTAAAATCATGCAAAACAACAATAATCAACTTCATAAACAAATCTAAAGCAAAATAAACAAATGCATATAAAGCAGCCTTAGGGTTGGAAGCCTCTATTCTGCCCTTTCAGATGTTTAGAAAAGAAGTTATCAGGTAACTAACTTTTTCTCAAAACATCCTCAGGACAACATACCACTGAGAGGATAAGCGAGATACTACCTCTACTGAGGCTGCTTGTAGCACACTCCAGCCTAAAGATTGGTCTTGCAAGATATGCAGATCTAGGCGACAATGACTGACAAACGTCTTTGTACTACACCAGGTAGCCGCTCTACAAATCTGTTTAATAGATGCACAATCTTGCAAAACATGCAAACACCTGAGGCTCCCCCTGCTGCTTCGGTTGACTCAGTCTCCCTAATGGCAAGTCACCTGTCTCCCCCCAAAGGGAGGATGTCAGAGCACCAGCAGCAGCACACCATCACCAAGCTTGTCCACAACAACCCAGGGAAGCATTCAGCTTTCTTTCCATTCCTCAAATTTTGTAGAGAAAGTGGAAGTTGGACCCATCTCACCCACGAGCCCTGGCCCTGAATGCGAGCATATCCTAATAGCTGGCTTCGAAATGCTCTCATTACACCTGTTGGAGATGGACAGTTTTAAAGATCTGATGGCGACAAAAATCCCAGCCACCCCTACTTTTCTCGGCAGGCCATCCCTGCCCTGCACCAACAGGTTATGGAAAAAATAAGATAATGGGCAATGCCATTAGTTCCAGTGTCCACATCACTACTGACACGTGTACAAGTAAGCATGGTCAGGGACGTTATATCTCTCTAACTGCCCACTGGGTCAATGTAGTGATGGCTGGGACTGAAGCAGGAAGCACTGTGACGCATATCCTTTCTATCAGTCAGGATTAATGGCCATGTGTCAGCGCCTCCTGTTGCCTCCTCCTCTTCCTACTCTGCTTCCTCCTCTGCATCCTCCTCATGCAGTCAGCGCAGCCCCTGCACCACCAATATGAGCACTGCCATAGGGAAAAGACAGCTGCTGCAGCACTTCCCGACCGATGAGTAGGCTCCTATGAGTAGGCTCCTCTGTAGGCTCCTATGAGATTTGTGCTATGCTGTATTACTCCCAGTGCGCTACCAATATGGTCAGCGCTGATGACACCATCGTCAGCACTACCATGCCCATCCTTTAGGCCTCAATAGAGAATGTGATGGTGGCACAGGAGGAAGCAGAGGAGGAAGAGGATGGCCCATTTTCCCAGATGTCAGGGCAGTGCACATGTGGCTCGCAGGGTGGGTTACTGGGCCAACAGTGGGCAGGTACTCCAATGTCCAGCCAGCGGATGAGGAGGGGGAGAAGGAGGACTACTCTCACAGCAGGGTGGCACCCAGTGCAGATCACAGGAATCACTGTGCTCTACGCGACTGTTGCTCTGCTGCACATTTTCCCCCTACACCACCACATCCACCTCCTCCTCTTCCACTTACACTACCACATACACCTCCTCCTCCCCCTGGACCTCTGACACCTCTTAATATTATATTTGTCTTTAATTTATTTTTAGTTTATTTATGTATATATTTCTTTAATTATTTTTGTTTGCTTGTGCAGGGAAATCACCCTGGTGTTACCCTCAAATTAGCCTCTAAGTCTAATACTTGTAAACAAATTCATATTTTATTTTTAATGTATTTATGTATGTGTATGTATGAGTACTTTCCCTACTCCATTTTAGGCAGGGCAATCGCCCTGTTGTTACCCCCAAATTGGCCTATTTTCTTACCTGTTGAGAAAATAGTATATTATTTTTCTTAATTTATGTATTTTTTTGTTTTCTGTTTCTGCTTTGAGTATATTCCCTAGCCAATTTTGAGCACGGCCATCTCCCTGGTGCCCCCCCCCTGTTTTGTAGCCCTCCTAATATCCCCAATTAACAGCCATTTTTGGGCCCCCAAGGTCAGGTCCCTATTGACTTCAATGATTTTCGGGTTCGGGTCGACTCTGTGGGTCCGAACTGAACTTTTGCAGCAAGTTCAGACAAACTTTCTTGAACCTGAACTTCTACGGGCTCGCTTATCACTACTCTAAATAGCCTCTCAACATTAGTGACTACTGAGGATGAACAGATGTGTTTAAAACGTTCTCTTGTGATTCTTTTTGGCTAAATTAGATTTAATTAGGACCAATATAATGACCATTTTGATACATTGGGCTTGATTCAGTAAAGGTTGAAAATTGATTTTTGTGTTTTTTTTTTGCTTAAAAGATGCGTTTTTGCAAGTGAATTTTTTAGGCACGATTAAGCGACATTAAATCCATGCAACTTTCATATTTTATTCTAGCGTGAGAGTTTTTTACAGCAGCTTTCAACAAGAGTCAAAAGTCTGCGGACTTTCACATTGGAGAACCTCTATCCTTTCAAGTTCATCTGCAAGAATGTTTGGATGGGAGGAGGCGCAGAATTCCAATTACCAAGGTTTTTAGGGAGCACTTATATATGAGGCAGTTATCTGATGAGGCACTTTTTGAACTAACACAGCAAAACCACATGGGGCCACCACAGCCTTCACACAGTGGAATGGGGAATATGGTAGTTACGCCATTGGATGTAGCTACCCAATTGAAACTGAACCAACAGCCTGGCATAGTTGGAAAAGAAAACTCATTTGCCCCATCTGCATGCATGATACTGAAGCATTGTCAGCACTTAATATTTGCTCCTGCATCCAGTCAAGGCTAAAACACTGCCTCACCAATGTTCTAGTGGTAGTGGCCATTTTGGAGCTTCCTCTCCTAGAATCTCAGCCATGCTGCTGCCTGGATTCAACTGACATAACTGACAATGCACAGTAACAGGAAACCCAGCAGCACTACCTATGTGCAGGTGGCCTGCAGTTCCATGATCAATCATTTTGTTTTTAAATTTGATAACTGCAGGAGTTAGAAAAAGGTATTTTTTTATGTGCAGCTGAGGGTGGATGCATTTGAGCACTTTTTGTTGTGTTGGTCCACTTTAATATTGGGTTAGCAGAGTCAAATAGAGGTTATGTAAACAATACACAATGCCGTTACACCCTAAATGTTAAAATACAAATCAATACAAATCATGCCAAACACGAATTATCATTAGAAGCTGATTAATTTAAAAGTTCAGTAACTGGAGGACAATCATTTCCAGCTGCTCTGGTGATTTTTTCATGACACTTCTCTTCTCTGCCTTTTAGCTGATAAATCTCTTACTGCAGGGTAAACTTGTTACATTCAGATACATATGTATCATAAACTAATGGCAAGTAAGCTGTATGTGAATGTATCAAATTTACCCTGCAGTAATGGATTTATTAGCTGAAAGGCAGAGAAGTGCCTGTTGCCAGAGCATCTGGCAAAATTATAGTTGTCCTCTGAGAGTATGTCCAGCGATATCTAGCTGTGTGAAACCCCCCAGGTGCTCGCTAAACTCACCTTTGCCATGGCTCTCGCTCCGAGGTCAACAATGCTGGCCACAGGCCTGCCATGCCGGGCTAAGGCATGCTGCAGCGCCCAACCTTTTACCTAGCCTGGGGCAGAAGTGTGCTACAGTCTAACGGGGAGCTGTGAAAGCACCTACACCCAGTCCCTCTTGGCATCCTCTGTAGCTATATAGATATAGCAGACCCCAATTTGGGTCCCACATAGCAAAACTATAAAAATGTAGACCCCCCCCCCCCCCCCCCCCTCGGACAAAGCTGCATAACCATGCTCGATGTAAATCACCCTCAGGGGGGTCCTCACATCTCCCTATATCTTTACATACAGGGCTAAACAAGAGCTAAGAGCAATAACTCAAAAACAGCTGCCTTGATGTATTACTAACAGATATAAGTAAATGCATGCAGTAAAGTGGACCACAACCTGAGGTTTTGACTCAGCTAAAGGTATAGAATAGTGTGGCCATGGGCAAAGCTCGCGCTGTTGGGTAGTTTTACAGGGGACTCGAGGGGTTTCATACAGCAGGGCATCCTGAATCTGGATGCCCCATGGAGAGGGAATCAGTCGGAATCAGCCCTGGAGTCTTATAGATTCCAGGGCCATCTGTGAGGGTCCACTTTAATACAACCAAGATTAAGACAAACAAAAACAACAGCATTATATTACTGACACCCAAGTGCTATTACAGATTACTGACACCCAAGTGCTCAGCAGCAGCCAGCAGCACCTATCACTATTTAATGCAGAGTGAGCAGCAGCGTTATTGAGATGATGTGGACCCCGACTTTTATATGCCTTTTATATGAAATCGTAAAGTTCAGTACGACCCTGAACTTTGTGGTTCGGATTTGCCCAACCCTAGTGCGGAATAAATGCTTCTCTTTGCAGGACAAGTTTCCTATCAGCGGTTTTACCTAATCGTATCTAATTCCTGGGAGCTGCCATTGCCACAGCAGGCATTTCCTATTGTAGGAGTTACGATGTCCAGCAGTGTTTTGCACTGGGTTGCCAGACAAGACAAAAAAATTTGATTTATATTGACCTTTTAAGTGTCATGACAGATACTGTATGTTTCACCATATAAGACGCACCTGCCAATGAGACGCCCCTAGGTTTGGGAGGAGGAAAATAGGAAAAAAAATATTTTGAACCAAATGTTGTGCTTAATCATTATTCCTGCAAGAACCAAATAATATGTATAGGGCAGGATCCCCCAATTACAGGAAGTGTGGCATTCTCCTCTGTCCCATCCCCTATTATAGGCAGTGTGGCATTCTCCGCCGTCCTATTTTCCATATAGGCAGTGTGGCATTCCTCCGAATCCTTTTCTCATAGGCAGTGTGGCATTCCCCCTCCCATTCCCCATAGGCAGAAGAGAAAAAAACAAAAAAAAACCCACATAACCGCTGCTCCCACGCTGCTGGTTGGGCTGCCATAGCCATTGGAAGGCCAGAAGATGGAGGAGTGGCAGACAGGCAGGGTAACTGAACCCTGCCCGCTGTTGTCGCCACCACTGCTGCTCTGATGCAGTGTGCGCACAGGAAAACACTCAGTTCGGTGCAGCGGGGGGGGTGCAGTGGGGACAATGGGCAGTTACCCTGCCTGCCTTTTTTTTGTTTTTTTTCTTTTACAAATGCCCCCAAAAGACGCACACACAATTCCACCAAATTGTGTGTGTGTGTGTGTGTGTGTGGGGGGGGGGGGGGGGGGAAGTGCATCTTATGGTACATAAAATACGGTATCCCATGCTTTAATATGTTTTAATTTATTATCTGTATTGTGCATCTCTAGGCAACCACCAAATAACACAGTTAAACAAACAAATGCAATTTTATCCCCCCCACAATTTGGTGGAAATGTGTGTACGTAAAGTGTATAGAAGCCAATGAGATACCACACAGGGGAAATAATATAGGCTAAAATGGCACTTTTATTTAAATGGTAATTCCTAAAACGGATTTGTAAGGCACTTATATAAATGCCATTAAAACTGATATTAAACCCAGGCACACTGAGGCTGAAGAAAAGCAGGAAGAATCATACTGTGTATCAAATTCATTGTAAAAGCTTGACTTTGAAATAGCAGGCTGTTAATAACTGATTTGTGCATTCATTTGCAGAGACAAGCTGAAAAAAATATGAAGGTATGAATGTGGGTTATCAGCGGGGCTTTTCTTTTTGGCTTTTCTCTTATGCAGTTAAATTGTAAAGCATAATCTTTGCATTTGGGTCAGGTTAGAGAAAGAGTGCTTTATCATGATATCACATGACTAGGCTCCTGCCATGCATTATGTGTGTCACTGAAAATCTGTAACTTGTTTTTTTTTTTTATATTTAGAATCCATCTGGGATGACAGGATTAATGAAAGTAGACATTCAACAGCAGGAGTGTTTTTACTGTTTGCATCTGGCTTCAGAAAAAGCTGGCCAGCCTGTTTAAATAATGCAGCCTTGCCACATAAAATGATGTTCTAAAATTAAAATAGGTTCTGAGAATTTTAAATCTTTATTTTACATTACGTTAAAATATAATTTCACATCTACTTATAATTATGTGCATGTAAATGTGAGGGAGCCAAAGGAACTTTCGAACATACTTGGTGGAACTGTCATTTTCTGGGAAACTACTACGAACAGGTAAAATGAATGAAGAGAATGTAATCAAAAGGCCGGTTCAACTAGATATATCGATAACTGCTCCACATAGGATGGATGCAAATAAATATGCTCTGATGACACATATTCTGAATGCAGCAAAGATATTAATTGCCAGGAGATGGCGTTCAGCGAGAATCGCACATAAAGGAGACTTAATTCAACAGATGATGCTGGAGGAGATTTCTTCCATTAAAAGTGATAAGCTGAGGAGTTATGCGAGGGATTGGGAAAGCTGGCAGGAGTATCTTAGAAGTAAAGAATTTACTAACTCTTCAAATGTAGTTTATTTAGACCCAAGAAAGACTCCAGAGAGATGACTGAGTGTGTGCTTTTTTTCTTTCTCTCTCTTTTGGGGGGGCGAATACCCAGTAAAAGGGTATTTGTCTGGGGAATGGGAGCATATAATTCACCACATTTCTTTCATTTTGTGCTTTTGCCAACATTATTTCTTTCTTACATGTGTTATTTAGTCATTTATACTTTTCAAGGGTTACAGCTGAGAGCCATTTCTAGTTTTCTCTTGTCCTTTTAACTACAGGTGTCAGCCATGAGGGGTTTAATTTTAGCCGCTTATATTTGTTACCCATAGGAATACATTTTGCAATGTTGGTACTCACAATTGATTTAAAGCACTCCCATTTGCCATCTGTATCCTTATTCCTCAACAGATGCTCCTAGTCTTTGTCCTGAAGTGTAGCTCTGGGCCTGGGGATGTTGGCCTTCCTAAATTTCAGTGTCCTGGAAACAAATTATTCTATCAGTCCGCCTGATAATAGAACCCCCTATTTCCACTACAACTGTCTAGTCCTACCTGCAGTCCCAACCACCCACTCACTAGTTGGGCTGTCCTCTTGGCTGTCATTACCCAACTTGGCAATTTTGTATTATGGCCTTCATTTTCTGTGCTCCCTTTCTACTCCCTTTATTTACAATCACCCAGCTATTTATCTGCTCCTCCTGACCCATTGCTTTACCCTGGGTTTTAACCTCACTTAATGGCAGCTCACTGAGCAGAATATTGTCAATCTCCCTCAGTGTTGCATTTTGTGCCTCCAGATCTCTAACCTAGGTTGCCGCGGTTGTAATATGCTCACATTTAACACAGCGGTATTCACCCTGAAACTGCTGCTCCTGAAGTGTATGCATATGACAAATTGTGCACTGAAGCAGATTTTTTCAGTTAACAAGACTACAAGCGCAATCGATAATTCTTCTTGCAGCAATGTTTGTTCTATTTTAAGAAAAATAATGCAGAATGTAAAGGTTCTCCAGTGCTCAGAGAAAAAGAATCTACACCTGTAGAACTGCTCTTTCTCAAAACAAAAAGATTTTACTCAAAAATAAAAATCTTTTACTTCCCCCCAATGCTGAGGAGAGTGGAGGAGGACCTTCGGAATAAGAACAATTGCGCGTTCTCCTGGTTTGGCAGGGTGAACATCATAAAAATGAACATCCTGCCTCGGGTGCTTTACCTCTTCCAGGCCCTACCGATTGAGGTCCCCCACACCTTCTTCAAGCGATTGGTGGTGATCTGTGCCAAATTCGTTTGGGCAGGGAGGTCTCATCGGTTAGCAGCTTCCCTTTTGGTTCTACCCAAGAGTCGTGGGAGGTTAGGCCGCCCGGACTGGAAATCTTACTACGCCGCAGCTCATTTTGCCCGGGTGATTGATTGGTGCAGACACACGCATCTGAAGCAGTAGACGAGTATTGAGCAGGAAGCCTCTCCTACCCCCTCGTGGGACTGCCATGGGTGCCACTGGATCGAGCCTCTGCACTAAACAAGCACCCCACAATTGGGCCAACATGGAGAGTGGTGAGTAAAACGTTTCAGAATTTAGATCTTTCCCCATCCCTTTTGCCCATGACCCCAATAATAGGCCAACCGGATTTCCCGGCTGGCTTATCTGACGGTATATTCCGGAATTGTACGAAGCGGAATCGGTTTAGTATTCTGCACCTGCGGGATGGGTCGGGATGGTTGGGGATAGAAGGGTTGGCGGCGAGGGAATCCCTGCCTGCGCTCAGCTTCTGGCAGACCCTTCAGCTAACACACTTTCAGAAGTCTATAATCCCGGCGACTGAGACCTCCAGACCTCTGACCCCTTTCGAACAAGCCTGTGCTGGGAGCGATCATTTCAGGGGGGCACTGGCCTTTGCATACTCTCTAGTGATTAGCCCCCCAGAATCCTTCACACCCTCGTTTGTGGAGGGGTGGGAAAGGGAGTTTAAACAGAAACTTTACCGAAGGGCAAAAACAGGCAAGATGCTTCCTACAAGATTTTGACTCGTTGGTATCTGGTACCTACCAGCCTATCAAGAATATTCCCTGCTTACTCTCCCTTGTGTTGGAGATGTACCCGAGCTAGGGGCACAATGATACACATATTCTGGGAGTGTGAGGGGCTCTCGAGGTTCTGGGGCAACGTGAGGAAAATTGTGCAGGTCCTAACGGACCTGGACTTGGGGGAGGATCCGGCAAACTATCTCCTCAATCTTGCCCCTACCTCTATCAGGAGACGAGGCAAGTCTCTGCTCGCTCCGCTCCTGAATGCCGCCAGGTCCTGCATCCCGACCTGCTGGAAATCTCCGGAACCCCCAACTACAGCGCTGTGGCTGGCCAGAGTTAGAGATATTGGCAGGATGGAGGAGCTTACAGCTTCGCTAAAGGGTACTTTTGAAAAACATAGAGTAAGATAGATGGAGTGGGGTCGCTTCACCTTTTCAGCAGAATACCTGGAATATCTGAAGGTGTGGAAATCGATACAAGCAGAAAGGAGCTCACCCCCCCCCAACCCCCCCGGGGCAACCGTCCCTGCTTTTCCCTTGTCCCTCCACCCCTCCCCCATCTCCCCCTGTCTATCCGTGACTTCTCCTATGTCATGATTGTGCGTCTTGTCTGTCCCCCCCCAGTATTTTCTTTTCGTTCTGTGGTGTGCTGTTCCTTGTGTTAAGGGCTAGTAATAGCCATGTCCTAATTAACTAAAAAAGAAAGAGGAGGTATGGATTGTGGGCTTCAGATACATCTTTACTATATTTTTTTTATTTTTAACACTTGACACGCAAGATTGGATCATCAGGGTGCAACACTGTCCTTTTGGCACCACGGGAGCAGGATAAGGGGAGAACGAGAGGTTTAAGCGGCTAGACCTCCTCTTTGGACTTCTGCAATATGTTCTTCCTTGACCTTCGTTAGGATGGAGATAGTCGGGGTCTTGTTTCCACACTCTACCCCACCAATCTGCTCGAGATCTCGTCCACTTGTGTTTTTTTTTACGCTTTGAATAATATGTGTACTTTTCTGTGCCTTTATCATGGTCTGTAACATGTTCTTCTCTAATAAAAAATTACAATTTAATAAAAAAATAAAAAATAAAAATCTTTTTAATAATTTTTAAAGATTTATTTTGCAAATGTCAATCTGTGACCGCAGAATATTTTACAAACTCAAAGATGCATTGAGCATCTGCCCTTTTTCTCCCTTCTTTTCTGTTGCCGGGGGGCACACTATATATATTTTAAGTTTTCATAAATGGCTTCCAGGCACACAGGTGTGTGTGGTATATCATAAGGCTCCCTCTAGTATGACTCTTCTTACACCAAGTGAAGCAGCGTCTCGTCTTAGCACCAGATGAAGCACAAAATAAAGCTAAAATAAAGTGGTTTATACTTAACATAGTAACATAGTAACATAGTATGTAAGGCTGAATAAAGACTTTAGTCCATCCAGTTCAGCCTGTTTAACTCCTTCCAGTGGTCTAGTAGCCATAGCCGGAAATGTTATTACATGCCAGGAAGGCATCAAGGCCACTTTTGAACATTTTTAATGTATCCCTCATTACTACCTCCTCTGGCAGCGAGTTCCATAGTCTCACTGCTCTTACAGAGAAGAATCCCCTCCTATGTCGGTGGAGAAAGCACCTTTCTTCTAGCCTTAGTGGATGCCCCCGGGTTATGGTTACACTCCGGGGTATAAATAGATTGTGGGACAGATCCTTGTATTGACCCCGAATATATTTATACATAGTTATTAGATCACCCCTCAATCGTCTTTTTTCTAGACTAAATAAGCCTAACTTGGACAATCTTTCCGGGTACTCTAGCCCCCGCACTCCTTTTATTAACTTTGTTGCCCTTCTTTGAACGTGCTCCAGTTCTGATATGTCCTTCTTAAGCACAGGTGCCCAGAACTGTACACAGTATTCCATATGGGGTCTGACCAGTGACTTGTACAGGGGTAAAATGATGCTCTGGTCATGAGCACCTATGCCCCTCCTGATGCACCCCATGATCCTATTTGCCTTGGCAGCAGCTGCCTGGCATTGATTACTACAGTTGAGCTTATTGTCAACTAAAACCCCTAGGTCCTTTTCCATTGTTGTTTTACCAAGTGTTTCTTTATTTAGTGTGTAATCATGACACAGATTTCTCCTTCCCATGTGCATAACCTTACATTTATCTGTGTTAAACTTCATTTGCCATTTAACTGCCCATGCTTCCAATTTATCTAAATCTGTTTGTAGTTGCCTGTTGTCCTCCTTTGTTTTAATTACTTTACTCAGCTTAGTATCATCTGCAAAGATTGAGACTTTACTGTTTAATCCATACCCAATGTCATTTATATATATATTGAAGAGAATTGGTCCCAGAACTGACCCTTGTGGTACTCCACTAGTAACAGTGACCCAATCTGAGTGTGTACCATTGATAACCACCCTCTGCTTCCGATCACTAAGCCAATTTCCCACCCATCTGCACACGTTTTCCCCCAGTCCAAGCATTCTCATCTTTTGTACCAGCCTTTTATGTGGCACAGTATCAAATGCTTTAGAAAAGTCAAGATATATGATATCCAATGACTCCCCCTGATCCAATCTTGAACTTACCTCCTCATAAAAGCTGATCAGGTTTGTCTGGCAGGAGCGATTCCTCATAAATCCATGCTGATATGGAGTAATAAGGTCATTTTCCCCAAGGTGCTCCAGGATAGTATCCCTTAAGAAACCTTCAAGCAGCTTGCCCACCACAGATGTTAAGCTTACCGGTCTGTAGTTCCCAGGTTCCCCCCTAGATCCCTTTTTGAATATTGGCACCACATTTGCCAAGCGCCAATCCATCGGAACAAACCCTGTAGTTATGGAATCCACAAATATTAGAAATAACGGCTTGTCTATTACTGTACATAACTCCCTTAAAACACGAGGATGTATGTCATCTGGTCCCGGTGATTTATCGATTTTCATCTGCTTGAGACGGTGCCGGACTTCTTCCTTGGTTAGACCAGTGACATTTAATGGAGGGTTTCGGTTATTCCCCTGCATTTCACTGGGCATGTCAAATTCTTTTGTGAATATAGAAGCAAAGAAGTTGTTAAGCAAATTAGCTTTCTCCTCATTTCCCTCTATAGGGGTCCCATCCTTGCTTTTCAGGGGGCCCACACCCTCAGGTTTGTACCTTTTACGGTTTATGTAGCTAAAGAATAATTTGGAGTTAGTTTTACTCTCTTTCGCGACCAGTCTTTCCGTCTCCAGCTTAGCTGCCCTTATCTGTTGTTTACATTGTTTATTTTCTTCTTTATAGTTTTTTAACGCTCCCGCTGTCCCTTCCTGCTTTAAACCTTTTTAATGCCTTTTTTTTGTTGTTTATTGCCCCCTTAACCTTTTTATTTAGCCACATCGGTTTACATGTGTGTCTAATAGTTTTATTCCTGTAAGGTATATATCTGTCACACTGAAAATTATATAAGTATTCCTAATAATAAGTATTCCTTTGAAAGTATCCCATTTAGCGTCCATGCTTTTGTTCTTAAGGACATTTTCCCAGTCAATACTTGGGAGCAATTTATGAATATTTGAAGAACATGGAGCTAAAAAAATAAGTAATCAGACTTAACCAATCCAGAAGCAGTCAAGGAGTTACAAAAGAAACATGCCTGTATGCCTGAGCTGTAACTGTTTTTCTAAACTCTAGAGCAGTTTCCCTCTATACCATAAACCCAACCAAAATTGCATGTTAAAAGATCTGGTTTTAATCACAATTAGATCTTAAACATATGTAGGATTCCCTCGCTGGGAATCCAGTGCAGTTATTGTCCACCGGTGCCCACGCTGGATTCCCGGCGGTGACCGAGGGAAAGGTAAGGTTTATGGGTGTTCGGGGGGGGAGGATTATGTGCAGGGGAGCTCTCCCCTGTCTGTCACATTGCCACAGAGACCAAAACACAGGTGATGGGTCCGGCAGGTCTGCTTTAAAGGTATAAAGACTGCATAACATTTTTTTATTAAAACTATGAAGTTTGCAAACAGTCATGGTCATGCTAAGATCTGCTGAAGCAAGTTTACCTTTGAGTGTGCTTTCGGGTAAGAACTGAAGCTTACATCTGAGTAAGCATTTGACTTAAACATAACACAATTCAATAAGACATTTCTGTTCTATGACAGGGCATTTGTACAGGTGAGGTATATCATTTTTTAAAATTGATGAATGTTCAGTATGGGTACCACTGTGCCTTGATACCCTTAGCAATAGCAAGCTTGAGGTGCTTCTCAGGTAATTGGCCATTTGCCACCATCTAACACTGGCCCCAATGACAGTCCTCATATGAAACTAAGAGCCACATCTATCAAGTGTACCACTCAGCGCTGTAGGTTTATATCCTTTAGACCACAATGGGCAGAACTGTACTGAAGTGTTTTTTGCTTATAAATAATATTAAACACATTGTTTTGTACAAAACTTGCTTTGGCGACTTGTCACAGATATGAACGCAGGACTTAGATGTCGCCAAATGTCATGTTATGAGTTTCTTGTAAAATATTTTATGATGCCTCTTTTTCTTATCAATTTGTAAAATGGAGCACAACAACTAAAAAAGCAGTCTAAAGGTTTTCGTGGCCAGAGTGATTATTTTATCAGGTGACTTGCAGCACCATTCTGTACAAATAGCAGCGCCATGCCATCAAAATGATGCTAAATGGCACAAAGGTGCACTTCATAAATTAGGCTCAATAGGGACTTGAAAGATATGAAGAAGAGAAATACATACTACTACAATAATTCTCAGCAATTATCTTTATGTTGGGGGAGCCATGCTTTAGCTAAGGTTCCAAGTATAAATTGTTGCAAGCATGCCCTAACAAGGCTATGGTGGAATGCTCTAGCTGTGAGCTTTGTCTAATACTTGTGTGCTATCTCAGTAAATTCTGCCCTTTGAGGGGGGGTGCCGGTCTTTATTTAAACATCTAAAGGCAACATTAATATTATTATTATTACTACTAATACTGCTACTACTAATAATAATTATCTTGTCAGAATGTAGAAGGGTATCTGCACATTTAACAGCGTTTCCCTCTCCTTTTCCTTTCCCACTGACACACTAGCTTTCCTATGGATATACAGTTCTGACCTCCACAATAATCCAATAATAGATAAATCATAGGCCAGGATAGCATGAGGTTGTCATATTTCATAAGGACTAAAGAACCTGGCTAAATGTAGGCCATCTGCACTCCCCAGGGAGTTCACATACTTTCTGCAAATCTATTAAAAATGGCTAGGCACTGTTTATCTGACCTAGCTTGTAAAACCGCATGAGGACCGCCAGTGGTTACCCTTCTGAGGACTCAAGCATATATATTATTTTTCAAATGCATCTGTTTTAAGTAAAATAACTTGATTCTTACAAGGTCTTTCGAGATCTCCCATTGACACCATGGCCTCGATTCATAAAGTGTTAAAAAAAAATTCTTATGGTAGAAAAAAACATTTTACTTTTTGAGAAAAAACAGAAAGAAAAGAGAATTTCACTGTTCCTGAATTACCATCTAGGAAACCATGAAAGCCAATGGATCAATGGGAAATTTATTCCTAAGAAAAGTAGAGAACTTTTTACTCCTTTTTACACTGTGGTAAAAAGTACTTTTGATTTTCATTGTTATCCTAGCTGGTGACTCATTAACAATCAAATTCTCAGGCTTTTTTCTCATAAAGTGAGTTTTTTACTACCATGAGAATTTTTTTCAACTCTTATTGAATCAAAGCCTTATGCCCAAAACAGATGAAATCACTTTTACTGTAGTCCCTTTATTAGTCAAACCCTACTTCTGACAAAGGCACCGTAGGGTTTCCTCTTCCATTTTGTCTGTTCATGATGTAACACACCTTCTCTGTTACCAGCTCTATTCAGCGGCTGTGCCACTGGCTACAGCTCACTACAGACCAGCAGGTCTAGCTGCACTTCCTATGACCCAATACAGGGCCACAATAAGGGCGTTAAAGCCAGGACTACAGTTTGAGGCCCATACAACTTCCTGCTTTAAATTGATCCCAGATGATCCAATTCGTCCATATGCCTCCATCCCTTTGCTTAATATGCTTTATGTTTATTTTATGGCTACAAGGTTGTATTAGGGCCCCCTGGAATAGTCTAGGTAGGTAATGTTGGGGTGAGAGGGTTTTATGGTATGCATGACCATTAGAGTTAGTAAAAGTGGGCAATTTCAGAGTAGGCATGACCCCCCGAGTAAGTGATAGAGGGGACCCCTGGGTCCTATGGATGGCCCTCATCCTGGGGACACCCTCCACTCAAAGTTCCCCTTCCACAATACCTTAATCTCCATTTCTAGCATCAGGTCTCCAGCTGGTGGAACCAGCTGTGGTACTCTGTGCTGCTTCATGCCCAACTTCCTAGGTGGTACTAATTTGGTAATAGTAATGAAGACATCTATCATATTACTCTTGATCCTGTGTTACTGTACCTAAATGACAGTTCCATAACATCGGCTTGGGCAGGAGCATGCACCTCTGAAGATGCAGTCACTCTAGCTTCCAATTCAAGCCAATGAGAGCCCTTTGCCAAATGATATAATCACAGAAAAGGGCTCTGATTGGACAAGAGCCTGTGCAGGTGCCGCTGGACTGAGCTGCGTTTTACTGGGGTGTTTCTCACATCGGGGCATCCCAATTCAGTTTCACTTTAAACTTGGGATACAGTGGCAGAGTAACATTATGCATACATAAATATGTAAAAAGCACAAATTCTAGTTAGAATATGAATATAACAAATCCTTTTAGCCGTTATATACATGCATAAGCCATTAAAGACAACCAAAACCCATGCCCAATGGCCCTGGAATTTTAAAGATTCCAGGGCCACTGGATTCCAGAATCGGGATGCCCCACTGTGAGAAAACCCTTTAGGAAACTCACATTCTTTCCTGGTCCAACAGCACATGTAAGAGTAGCGGCTGCATCCGCGTTTTCTATTTAGCAGGGCACATGCCCTCACCAGGCATTTGTAAATGGCTGGCACGGGCATGCTCCCTGTAAGAGGGTAGCGGGGGATGAGGCCACCAGTATGCTCGGATCCACGCGCCTTAGACAAGCTCTTATACTAGGGTGAACGAGAGGCCGAGCATGCACTGTAGGACCTGGCAAGGGTGAGTCAGAGCAGGCGACCTGGGGGGTTTCACACAAAAGGGCATCCCCAATCGGGGTGACCCAGGGGCAAGGGATTTGGTCCACTTTAGGAAGGAAAATATAGAAAATACTGTACATGATAAATAACTTAAAATACAGTTAGCATTTAAAGTCATCCTATATATACTTTTGAAGATAATATACTAGATGGGCTTTGACTGATGCTAAAGATAAATTATTTATTTATAAATTATTTATAAACTAATGGATTCGATAACTATACACCAGAGAACATGGGGACCTACATTCAATAAAGTTCTGGTAATTTCTAACCCTTGAAGAGGCCATAGAATTTATCATACTGTACATACTGCAGATAATGCCATTTTGATGTCTCATCTGTCACACCTAAATTGTCTTTTATGAGAGCACAATCCAATGAAAAGGGGAAGAGAAAAACACAATTTTCCACTAGGTATAATCTATTACGTAAATGTTTGTAAGTAATATGATACAGCACAATATGTACTTCCGACCTATACACATTTGGGAAGGTGTAATATATCTAATTACAGTCTCTATAGTTAGACTGTTAAATAACTATATATAATTATAGAGATAATTACTTACTCATGCTTCACTAACTTCACTAACCTCAGCCCTTTAAATAATCAACTATTATTTTTTTTTTTACTACAAATTACACAAATGAGGCGAACAACACCCCAAGCATAATTCTTGACTGGCTAAACATGGATATCATCCAAGAAAGACTAAATAATTTAAATGTGAATAAGACTGCAGGACCAGATGAACATCACCCCAAAGTTCTTAAAAAAACTCAGCTCAGTTATTTCAGCACCGCTGCTTTTGATCCTTAAAGACTCACTAACAACTGGTTTAGTACCAAGGGATTGGCGCAAGGCAAATGTGGTGCTCTAGGTCCTCTCCGGGCAATTACAGACCTGTAATCTTAACATCCATTGTGGAAAAATTGCATGAGGGGCTATTAAGGGACTACAGGGCTCAGTGCTGGGCTAACTATTATTCAACTTGTTTATAAACGACATAGAAGATGGAATTAAATGCACTGTCTCTATTTTTACAGATGACACAAAGATATGTAGCATAGTGCAGTCTACTGAAGATATTCACAAGCTTCAGACTGACTTGAGTGTCTGGGCTTCCATTTGGCAAATGAAGTTCAGTTTGGAGAAATATAAAGTAATGCACTTGGGGTCTAATGATCTGAAGGCCACATATATCCTAGAGGGAATAAAACCTGGAGAATTACTAGCTGAGAAAGATCTGGGGGTACTGGTAGACCACAGGCTAAATAACAGCATGCAATGCCAAGCAGCTGCTTCTAAGGAGACCAAGATATCATCATGTATTAAAAGAGGCATGGAATCACGGGATAGGGATGTCATTCTTCCTCTTTACAAGGCACTGGTGCGCCCTCACCTGGAATATGCCATCCAGTTCTGGGCACCCATTCATAGAAAGGATGCTATGACTATGGAAGGGGTGCAGAGGAGAGCCACCAAACTAATAAGAGGAATGAAGGATCTTAATTATGAAGAAGGATTACAAGAATTAAATCTGTTTGTTTTGAGAGGAGACGACTGAGGGGAACATGATTAACTTCTAAAAATATA
This sequence comes from Gastrophryne carolinensis, assembly GCA_027917425.1. Classification (NCBI taxonomy): domain Eukaryota; kingdom Metazoa; phylum Chordata; class Amphibia; order Anura; family Microhylidae; genus Gastrophryne; species Gastrophryne carolinensis. The sequence goes on from CM051234.1 coordinate 225,514,671, forward strand.
TAAATGGCTGATACAAAAACTATGGGAAACACTATTTCGGGTCAAATCCTCTATAAGGACAAGGGGGCACTACCTTTGACTAGAAATAAAAAATCAATCTCTGGAGGCGACAATCATTTTTAACTGTTAAAACTATAAAACTGTGGAATAGCCTCCCGCAGAACTTTGCTACAGCATCAACCACTGACAGCTTCAAAAGAGCATCAGATGCTTTTCTAGCAGAAAGTAACGTTAACAGTTTCTATTAGCTGTTATCAGTAAAAATAAAAATAATAATAATAACCCAACCTCGACTTGCTTGAGCTTGATGGACATATGTCTTTTTTCAACCGTACTATGTAACTATGAGGCTGATTCATTACTAGCGCCAGGTATCGGCAGATGAGTGTCTGTATAGCAGCGCTTAGAGTGACCGCTAGTAGACCCTCATGTGCATGTATCGGGCGCTGTAACAGAGTGCCTCAGTCGCTGTAGTAACCTGCCCAGCATTGATCAATGAGATATATGTTGGGCGCTCTAACACCAGTACAGTTTTGCAGCGAGCGTGAGGTAGAGCCAGCTCAGTGCGACCGACTCTCAGCGACTCACACCATATTCAACAAAAAACAGACTAACAGAGCAATGTGATTAAAGTCTGTTTTTGAACACATATCCACCCGTAACAAAGTGAAAACACAAGGAATTAAATTGTTGTAACATTGTGACATTAATACTGTAATGCCAGACCTGTAATGACAATTCTGCATAAAAATATTAAAAATCAAAAAAGTTTTTAAAAATGACTCTTTCTAGGCCAGGAGAGGTGACACAATTATTTGAGAGAAAAAAAAATTAGAAACAAAAAACCCTTTTTAAACAGAAGAAAAGGAACGTCCACTGAAATGTATGAGAGAGCGTCAGGTAGCGACAGGTAATACCTGGCGATCTGGAAGATAGAGCGCCTGTGCTATACGCTGAGCTGCCTGTAATGATGAATCGTATGCTACATGGCACTGTTAGAGTTGCTCATTAGATTTGCTTTCATAAATGTGGTATTGCGTACAGCGCCCGGCGTTCACCAGACGCTGCCTGCCGCTACAAGGCACTACTTGCCACTATGCCTTGATGAATAAACCCCTTATGTATGCAGTTTTTACTGTTTGTTCATTAGTATATCCAATTACAATATCTAGTATTCCATACAGTTACAGTATATATAAATTACATAGCCAGTAGTCAGGCAATTCAGGGAGTAAGACCCCCAGCTAATTTTTTAATTTTATTTTCCCTCTGGGAATGTTTTTTTTCAGTGTCAAAATATCTTGCCAATTGAAATGATGTTAAATAGTCTAAATATGAATTAGAGCTGGGCAGCTCTTGGCAGGTGGCAATGTTATTACCACATCCCAGTCTGATGTTGCTATTGGTATGGCTGTGCTGCTACCTCTTGTCCCATGCTCTCTGACCAAAGTTCAAAGGGATTGTTGTATGGAAACTGTCTTCACTACCTGTCCATTTAAAGAGACTTTCTGATCAGACATAAAAAAAACCAATAAAAAACACAATACTCACCTCCTAACTAAACTAACTAAACTAATTTAAATACTGGGCTTGGGAGTTCCGAGAACTTGACAACCATTGACAGGCAATCAGGTGGACAGAACTCCACCACCCAACCTGTCACAGTGTCAGGAGTGCACAAGGCTCTATTAATTATGTCAGAGGTGTTTTGCCAGGCATTGTCTTGCCAAACAATCTCTGTATAAGGCATCAAGGGACCTGCTCTTTGAGACAACAGGGCTGCTGGAGGGGATAGACGGTGTATATTATTATTTTTTTTATTACATACCAGGACCAATAATTTACTAAATCAAGCTAATATTTTGTTGTACAGAACCCTTATAAATATACAGTGTTTCAGGTAGTAAGGTCAAGTTATCAAAGAGAAAAAATATCAATATTTATACATTGCTACATAATATATATGTCACATGGACTTGCTGTGTTTATCCCATTTCCTGTCATTTTTAATGACCCTTGTATCAGTCGTGATGCTAAATCTACTGTACACATCTGTAATTAAGCAAAAACCTCTAGCAGAATATGAAGAGTAAATAGAATATGTAACCTACTTAGCACTTGGGCCAATGTGTGACCTATTTTCAGAGTATTTATACTCTACGCAGACATGTGCTGTTAATTTGTTGCATTAATTCTGCTGAATAGAGAGTGTGAGACATTTGGCAAAAATGCATGATTAGATTACTCCTAATTACAGTTTAGCAAATTAAATATCCTGTTTGTTGTTTGTTTTTGAGGGATATGTTTCAGAATTTGATGAAAACTGCAATGTCTGAAGGAGAATTTTCATCACTTATTAAAATGATTTATGCTGTGCTTTTTTCACTCTGACCTAACGCAAATTGTTTTAAATGTCTTCTGACTGTTGCCGGGTATTATGTGTTAGCTTTGCTTTCATTATGTTCAGAGAAAACTCTCTCTCTCTCTCTCTCTCTCTATTTATATATATATTTATTATTATAATTATAAAATAATAATTGCCTTTAACTGTCGTACCAAGGCACCAAAAGTATAATAGATTGGAAATAGTAAAAATATCCTTTATTTAGAATGACGCTACCCCTTCGCTGAGAACTACTGTACATTTTAATATCAAAGGCTATATATATATATATATATATATATATTATTTTTCTTTTTTTTTCTTCAGATATTTAAGTCTATATTCTTTATATTACATTATTTCTCTCTGCAAGCACTCTGCTAACAAAAAAAAATATTGAACATTTTGCTTACAACTTTGAGGAGTATAAGCTGAAATAGATGGAATGACAAGCAGGCATCCCCTCTGTTCACAGGCCTAATGTAACATTCTGGTAGAGAAATAAGACAAAACAGTTAGCCAGCTCACCAGTTTAGTGTGCGCACGGACAGGGGAGATCCCGACCACAGACTCCTCCAATGTAAACAATCCAAGCCAAAAGTACAGTCCAGCGTATCCATAAAATATAGCTTTTAATCTGATTCCCATAAAACAGCTTGTATTCAAAGACGTGAAGATGGGCCGAGCCCCGAAAACAGCAACAATATGTGACGCGTTTCAGGCCCGGGTGGGCCCTTAGTCATACAATCTTGTGGAGCGAGCAGGCTCTACTTAAATAGGGAATTATTAAGTGAATGCACTTACCTCCCGCCCGAGAAACACCTGGTGTCCTGCGCCGTGCAGCGTTCCGGAAGAAAGAACCAGCATGTCATTTCTCTCATTGGAGGAGCGGCAGCCAATAGAATGCCACAAGCCGGTCAGCGTCAAATGACGCCCCAGGTACGTGTAATAGAGACGTACTATGCGTAGGACACCGGCCCAGCCGCTCACAACGCCGCCGTAAGGAGCGCCGGCTGGACCGTAGCCTCTACGCAAACTGCGTAGCCTTTACGCAAACAGCGCAGGACATTAAAGTTAAGCTTAACACTGGAGGACCCCTTATAGCAATAAAAGTCCCCTAATCCCTAATTGGGGGGGCGACAGCCAATCAGATAACACTGGCCGATTAAAGTCAAATGACGCTCCCAGGTACACTGCATAGGACACGGACCTAGCTACCCACAAAGACGTAGTAAGAAGCATCGGCTGAACCGTAGCATGTACGCAAATTGCGCAGGTCATTAAAGCTAAAAGCCCCTTTTACAGCGGTATACGTCCCCACACATAATACACTGATAACAGGCGGGCAAAGCAATACCTCTGTGATTAAAACTATTTTATAGGAAAACCGCCCGTACCACTACCTCCGGAGGGGAACTTATATGGCCAGGGTATACCAAAATTACAAGCACTATTTAAAAGGCAAAAACAACGAAGTTGAATAATGCGGGGCACTATATAGGGATGTCAATGGAAAAACTCCGGACGCCATAATTTCATACAATCTATGCAATTTATAAACTTATAAGCCTGTCCCCATAAAGTTTACCAAAAACCCATATCCCAATATCTCCGCTTCCTTCTATTAAAAATAATGATCACCATACAAATACTACTGATGGAGAGGCCGGGTAAGGAAAACCCTGCTATGGGTCAAAATACATAGGTATTGCTTGCCTACAGTGAAGGTAACACCTGACCCTAAGGTGGACCTAAATGTGTTATAAAACCCAACCATGTGTTTAAATTCTGATTGTATCTAATTAAATTCTGATTGTGTCATTGCAATTTTGGTATACCCTGGCCATATAAACTTTTTTTTACATTTAGTAAACGGCAGGTAGACTGTGTTATACATGCGTTGAGCTTGTGTTGCCATAGACTTCTACTGACCCTTGCTGTTACTACATTGAGGTGAAAAGGGTGTCTGCAACTCTTTTTTTTTATCGCGGCGCAGATGTGAACTAAGCAATCTAGAATTATGTACAGTGTTTTCTCTGTGCTGTAACTGTGTTCCAATACAGTGCAACAACACAGAAAGTGCAGGGGTGTGAACAGAGCCTAAAAGTTGGCGGTACAGAGTGGTGCCTACTGACGCTGTGTTAATCTGTATAATGGCCGAAGACAATAACTAGTGCGCCAATCAAAGCTAATTATTTAACCTCAGGCATTGTGACTTGCAGCGCCATTCTGTAAAATGCGCCACCAAAATATAAATAGATGTCAGCGCACAAAAGTGGGCCGCATGGCAGCAAAATGACTCTAAACGGCCCATAAAGTGCTTATTTTGACCACTGTATGCTTGCGTAGACATAGGAATTTGACCTCCACATTTAACCCATCTATGCCTTGAGAAATGCCGGCCGGCCCGCTCCCACCATGCCGGCATTTAAAAAAAAAAAAAAAACATTTTTGCCGGCATGGTGGGAGCGGGCCGGCCGGTTCCGCGCTGACAGCGGAACCGGCCGGCGGGACGGTAAAGCCGGCCGGCCCGCTCCCACCATGCCGGCATTTAAAAAACAAAACAAAAAAAAAAAAGCATTTTTGCCGGCATGGTGGGAGCGGGCCGGCCGGTTCCGCGCTGACAGCGGAACCGGCCGGCCCGCTCCCACCATGCCGGCATTTAAAAAAAAAGCAAACAATTACCTGCAGGTCCGGAGCGTGGAGGCCGGCGCCGCTCTCAGCTGTCATCTGAGGGCGCGTCATCAGAGGGCGCCTCTGATGACGCGCCCTCAGATGACAGCTGAGAGCGGCGCCGGCCTCCACGCTCCGGACCTGCAGGTAAGTGTTTGCTTTTTTTAAAAATGCCGGCATGGTGGGAGCGGGCCGGCCGGTTCCGCTGACAGCGGAGCGGGCCGGCCGGTTCCGCTGTCAGCGCGGAACCGGCCGGCCCGCTCCCACCATGCCGGCAAAAATGCTTTTTTTTTTGTTTGTTTGTTTTTTAAATGCCGGCATGGTGGGAGTGGGCCGGCCGGCTTTACCGGCCCGCCGGCCGGCTCCCACCATGCCGGCATTTTTTTTTTTTAATTTCAGGAAAAATTCGATCGGCACGAACCACAAAATATTCGGGTTCGTGCCGAATCGAATATTTCCTGAAATTCGGAGCGAATTCCGGTTCGTCCGAACCGGTTCGCTCATCTCTACTTTTCTATGCTTTACTGAATACCCTACAGACATCTGTTATTTCTTATCTTCTAGCAAACGAACATAACTCTTCCCCTCACCTGGATTACCTCTACCACAAATATTTCAAGGGGGTTATTCATTAACATGTAAAGAATTTCTGTGCCTTGACCAGATGTTTTCTACAAAATGATATATAACAGCCTCATGGGGTATTCAAAAAAACTGGAGTTGGGGCAGTTTATTATTATTATTATTATTATATCATAAAAACAAATAAGAAACTATTATTATTACTAGGAATAGTGCTAGTAATTGATCTGTATTTTTAGAGTTGGGCTATAAGCTGGGGCTCATACTTTGTGACCTTGGGCCCCCGAACCTAAGCACTGCACAAGACTTTAGCAAGAAGTTCATGCACAGAAACCAGGAAGCTGGTTGATTGGCTGCTGAGCTAAAATAGTTACATGGCACACCTTGTATTAGACCCTCTTGGTCTTTGATAAACATATTACTTGGCACACCTTGCATTACACATTCTTGGGTTTTTATAAACCAGTTCCTTGGCACACCTTACATTAGACTCTTTTCGTCTTTGATAAACTAGTTACTTGTGGGCACACCTTGCAATAGATCCGCTTGAGCTTTGAAAACTTAATTACTTGACACACCTTGCATTAAACCCTCTTGGGCTTTGATAAACCAGTTACATGACACACCTTGAATTAGACCCCATTGATCTTTAATAAACGTATTACTTGTGGGCACACCAAGCATTACACCCTCTTTGGTTTAATAAACCAGTTACTTGGCACACCTCGCATTAGACCCTCTTGGTCTGTGATAAACAAGTTACTTGTGAACACACCTTTCACTAGACCCTCTTGTTCTCTGATAAACTAATTACTAGGCACACCCTGTATTGGACCCTCTTGGTCTGTGAGAAACAAGTTGCTTGTGGGCACCCCTTGCATTAAACCCTCTTGGTTTTTGATAAACTAGTAACTTGTGGGCACATCTTGCATTAGACTCTCTTTATCTTTGACAAACTAGTTACTTCTGGACACACCTTGTAGACCAAGAGGGTCTACTCTTGGTCTTTGATAAACCGGTTACTTGGTACAACTTGCATTACACCCTCTTGAGCTTTGATAAACTAGTTACTTGGCACACCTTGCATTAGACTCTCTTGGGCTTTGATAAACCAGTTACTTGGGGCACCTTGCATTAAACCCTCTTGGGCTTTGATAAACCAGTTACTTGCCACAACTTGCATTACACCCTCTTGAGCTTTGATAAACTAGTTACTTGGCAAACCTTGCATTAGACTCTCTTGGGCGTTGATAAACCAGTTACTTGGGGCACCTTGCATTAGACCCTCTTGGGCTTTGATAAACCAGTTACTGAGAAGTATGGCTTTATGTTCTGCCTCCTGTGGTACAGACCTGTTTGCTGCCTCCTGTCGTACAGACCTGCAGCTCCTTTCCAATTAATACGCCACTATTTATGTTGTGGCATTTCTGACAGCATTTATTTTCCTGGTGCAGTGGTTTAAATACCGCAGAATAAGTGGGTTTTTATGACTTTTTGTTGTCTGGAGGATTAGACATCGCTCTCATAGTTAAAGCTGAGTATCCTGCTTCTTTGTTTCACTTTCCATTGTTTTTCTTTAACTTATTTGTCACAATATAAGGCATTTTATCCCTTCTGACTTGTGTAAGGGATGTTTGATCAGCACTTGCACTTGAATTGAATTATATTGTTAGCGCCTTAAATTTATTTTAGCAGTTTATTAATTGATGCAGGCTCTAGCTTTACCATGTTTCCTCCAGTGTTCTATTCAGGTCTTGTTTTTATATATATATATATAAGTATATGTAGTCTCGTCTTCTAATTTATGTAATTTAAAAAATGTAACTCACATTTTTGTTATATGATAGGCTAATGTAGATTTTTGATTGGGTTGTGCTGCCATCTTTTCCATTTGTATATCTACTATGCTTTTGTGGAATAGCACCCCACTTGCTACTAGTTACCTGACACCCCTTGCATTACACCCTTTTGCGCTTTGATAAACCTTTCCCTGCCTTATAACCTCTTCGATAAATCAGTTACTTGGCGCACTTTGCATTACACCCTCTCGGGCTTTGATAAACCGGTTACATCTGGGCACACCTTCCATCAGACCCTCCTGGTCCTTGATAAATGACTTACTTGTGAGCACACCTTGCAATAGACCCTTTTGGTCTTTTATAAACTAGTTACTTGTGGGCACACCTTGCATTAGAACATCTTGGTTTTTGATAAACTTGTTACTTGACACACCTTGCATTAGACCCCCTTGGTCATTGATGAACCAGTTACTTGTTGGCACACCTTGCATTAGAACCTATTGGGCTTTGATAAACCAGTTACTTGACACACCTTGCATTACACCCTTTTGGGCTTTGATAAACTAATTATGTGGCACACCTTGCATTAGACCCTCTTGGGCTTTGATAAAACAGTTACTTAACACACCTTGCATTACACTGTCTTGGGCTTTGATATACCTGTTACTTGGCATACCATGCACTGGACCATCTTGGGCATTGATAAACCAGTTCCTTGGAACACCTTGCATTAGATCCTCTTGGGCTTTGATAAACGTTTTAATTGCCACACCTTGCATTAGACCCTCTTGGTCTTTAATAAACCATTACTTGGCACATCTTGCATTAGACTCTCTTGGGCTTTGATAAACTAATTACATGTCACACCTTGCATTAGACCCTCTTGGGTTTTGATAAACGTTTTAATTGCCACACCTTGCATTACACCCTCTTGGGCTTTGATAAACTTATTAAGTGGCTCACCTGGCATAACACCCTCTTGGGATTTGATAAACCTGGCACTTGGCACACCTTGTACTGGACCATCTTGGGCATTGATAAACCAGTTCCTTGGCACACCTTGCATTACACCCTCTTGGGATTTTATAAACCTGTTACTTGGCACACCTTGTACTGGACCACCTTGGGCATTGATAAACCAGTTCCTTGGAACTCCTTGCATTAGACCCTCTTGGTCTTCTATAAAATAATTAAGTGCCACACCTTGCATTAGACCCTCTTGGAGTTTGATAAACCTGTTTCTTGGTGCCAGTGGTCAGCGATCAACCCATTGCTGCCACTGCCCACCATGCCCAGCACCACCACCATCACCAAGCGTTTACACACCATCCCAGGAAAGTGTTCAGCTTTTCATCCTGCAAACTTTGGAGAGGGAATGGAGATTGGGCCATCTCACCCACGAGCCCTGGCCCTGAATATGAACATTTCCAAGTTGATAGCCTTGGAAATGATCTAATTTTACCAGGTTTGAAAGATTTAATGGGGACGGATGTTCCACTAGATGCCGTTTACAGCCACCACTATTTTCTCACCAGGTTGTTAAGAAAATAAGGTGTGCACTGAGCAATGCCATTAGTTCTAGTGTCCACATCACCACTAACATGCAAGTAAGCATCTCTCTAATGGCCTACTGGGTGGATAGTGGCATGTGTAGTGGTAGCTGGGACTGAAGTGGAAAGAACTTTGGCGCATATACTTCCGCCACCACGGATTGCTGGACATCAGTCAGTGCCTTCTCTTGCCTCCTCCTCCTACTCTGCTTCATCCTCTGCTTACTCCTCAAGCAGTCAGTGCAGCACCTGCACCACCAATATGAGCACTGTCATGGGGAAACAGCAGCATGTGGTGCTAAAACTCATCTGTCTGGGCGAAAGACCCCACACCACCCAGGAGCTGTGGACTGGCATCCTGGAGCAGACAAATGAGGGGCACCTGAAGCCTGGCAAGGTGGTATGTGACAATGGGCATAACCTTGTAGCAGCCTTGGGTGGAGCTGGGTTGACGCACATCCCTTGCCTGGCACATGTGCTCAATTTGGTGGTGCAGAGGTCTCACATCCTCCCTTTGGGGGGAAACAGGTGGCCTTGTAGTTGGGGGGGCGGTAGTAGTTAACCAAGCAGCAGAGGCAGCCCCAGGTGTTTCCATGTCTTTTAGGTGTTTCTGCCACTGCAGCCCATGTTTGGATTGCAGGTGCCTGATTATGGGTGTGGTGCTGAGATTATTAAGACATTTCCCTTACTTCAGGCACTGGTGGCACAGCACAAATGCCACACTAGTGAGATCCTTCCTTGGCGTGCTGAGTCCCTGAGCATGGTGGGCAGTAGCAGCAATGGGCTGCTTACTGGCACCCTTATCCCTCTTCTGCTGGCTGCCTGGGCTGCCCACCACTTCTTCCTCTGAACTCTGATGGCCTTCAGTCAACATTGGCTCTAGGACCTCATCATCACCCTTGGCATCCTCTTCCACCACTCCCCATGCTAGCCTCCCTTTCAGCCTCAACATTGCAGAACATTGCAGCAGTTGACACTAGGGTTTCATCATCATTGAGGGTGTCATGTGATGGCTGGCAATTAAAAGGGTTAATAGTACCTATGCATGTTGGGTATTGTTCTGCTCGGCAGAACTTGTGCTTTCAGATTTAGCTTGTTTTTTCTTGTTTGTATATTTATATTTTAGGAAAACATGTTATTTATTCAGTTTTTTCATTCATTTTTTTAGGGAAACCCTGTGCAACCTAAGAATTCTTCGAAAAATTACTCCCAGAAAGGTGAGCCTACTACAACAAGCTGGGTACTCTTAGAAAGCTTAACATGTGTACTTTCAGGGAATATATGGTTTATCGGGGATATTCTAAATGTAAAGGGTTGTTTTGGTTGAAAAATTGCAAGGTGCGCACTTTGTCTGCAGAGCTGAAATTTTCAAGTAAAATTACTGTTATGCACACACTTTACTTTGTGGTGTTTGCCAACTCTTCCCTTGACAGTAGCTATGCATGTTGGGTATTGTTCTGTTCAGGGCATGTTGCTTTTCAAGATTTTACTTGTTTTTTCTTGTTTGCATATAGTTTTTTTTTAGAAAAATGTGGCTTGATTCTTCCTTTTTATTCTTTTTTAGGGAAACTTTGTGCAACCAAAGAATACATTGAGGGATTACTTCCGGAAAACTAAGCCCACATAAACAAGCTTGGTACGCCTAGAAAGCTTGAGGCGTGTACTTCCAGAGAATATATAGTTTATGGGGGGTATTTTAAATGTAAAGGGTTGTTTTTCTGGAAAAACTGTAAGGTGCGCATAGCTCATAGCGCAGTTGTATTTTATCTGAAAATCTCCTAAAGCTCTGTTTCAGTTTGGGGGAGTCTCCTGGGCAGGAAAGGGTGTCTACCAATACATATGTGGCACTGCTGTGACCGGGAGAAATTGGGGTTTCGCACGCAATAAAATTTTATGGAAAAACTTACATTTTTTTATTACAAAAAAACACTACAAATTGCAAAAAATAGATTTTTTTTATTTTTTTTGCACATATTTCACCAAAAAGTATTGAGAATATACTAAAAAAGGCCAAACAAGACATTTCATGTTGAAGCCCAGACTCTGTTGAAAAAAACAATAAATAATTTTCCTGGAGAATCCCTGGAAATCCTTTCAAATCACAGTTGAACATGTGTAGCGCAAAATAGTGAAACATGGTCTGGCAACAGAGGGTGACAAAATCTGCAGGTAGGCTGGCAGCGAAAGGGTTAAAGTGGGCCAAATATCAAAAAAAGAAAGTTTAGTAAATTGCTCCCCAAAGCACAATTAAATTTAAAAAAGTGGAAAACAATAAGGAAGAACACCAGAAACATGCCAAAGAAAGAGTTTTCTGTTAAGCCATATCAAAAGGTTTTGTCACTGATTGAAAGAGAGGAGCTTTAGGGGTGCAATTTTATTTACTGAACTTTCTTTTTTGACTTATGGTCTGCTTTAAAAATTGGTGACACCCAAGTGTTTTAAACAAGTGGTATAAAAGGGTAATTACACCCTAATGGTTTAAGCAAGTGGTATTAAACAGTACTGACACACAAGTGCCCTGAACCTGTGGACACTACACAAAAAATTGGTATTAAAGAGCAAGACCCCCAAGTGGCCTGAACCATGTGTACACACCATGTCACCAACAGCGGTCAATGGCACTTGTTGGGCAGCCTCCACCAGGTTAGAGGTTAGAGATATAAGTATGTAAGCAAGGGTGAGATTTAGCATGTTCCCCACAGCCCTGCCAAACAGCATACATTTGTAGCCAGTTCCAGAGAGAACTGATACAAATAATTTAATAGAATAAAGTAGTAGAATCCCTAATATTGATTCTACACATTTAAATAGTATTGTGCAACCACTAGACAACTTTGAGAATAAAGGAAACTACTGTTAAAAATGTAAATCACATCCCTGACTGTAAGTAAACTCTCATTTTGGACTGAAGGTCAGCTTTATAAAGGAACAACACATTTCAGTCTCTCTGTTATTTTCTGATTCCAGGGGGCATCTCAATATAGGATGCCCTGCTGTGAAGCCGGGTATTCTTACCACATCAGTCATACCACAGCTCATGTGCAGGTTCTCAATTCAGCTATCATTGCTGTGCATATTAATGAGAAGCATAGAAAGCTAAATGGGGATGATCTATTCCCTTCCAGCAGGAGGGCCCAGCAGCCAGGGATGCTGCCGCGGCCAATTAGGGTACCAGGGGTTCTAAAATTAAAATTGGAATGATTCAAGAATAGGGAGACCAGTGACCCTAGAGATCACATGACCATTTGGTCTGATATGGGTGATCCATACTTGTCTACAGCTGGTACTGAACTCCTTAACCTTAGAAAGTAAACTTGGAAAATAAAAATGTAATATTATAGGTTTTAACAGGAAGGTGAGCATAGGTCACTAATATACCGGTTATAGCGGAAGCCTGAACTAATAACACTAATATTTACAGCAGGCAAGCCAAATCACATACTGGCATATTGATTTTCATGGAGGTAAGTGGTAGTAAGCTGCATGGTAATAAATGTTAGCCCTAGTAACAAAGTGCATTACAAAGGTGAATACATATAATCTAATTTGTTTCATAGTACCATTCAGAACATATATTTTCAGTTTATATTTTAGAATTTCTTCTTGAAAAATTAAGATGACAGATAAACACCAATCAAACAATGTGATCTCGGCATATGCCAAGGCTGTTTATGATAATTAAAACTTTAAGAATAAATAAGCAGATACGCAATATGCACAGCATAATGTTAACTATTTGCTGGCACAACACCTTCCATCCCACATTGAAATGCTTACATCACATTGCAGTGTAAACTATCTACATTGCAATAATAGGTTCATGATTGCTTTATATATCAGTATGACAGCTGTCAATAGAACTAATTTAGATACATGAATTACAATTTGGCTTTTATAATGTAACACAATGGGCCTCTCAGCAGGGAGATGGCTTTTCAGAATGACTAATCTTGTTTGTTATATCCCCAGCAGGAGGGAGAGATAGCCCATCCCAATGTCTTACCTCCCATCTCAATATATGGCTCCCTGAACTTTGTTGTCTTTGTAGCACTAGAAACAGAACATTTGAAGTGTACCAAACGTATATAAAAACCTTTGGCCCACTATCCTAATCCATATGTGGCATGCCTATTTGGGATGTCCTGTAGTGTAAATCTATAAACAGTCACCAGGAGCCATGAAACATGAAATGTGTCAGCAGCAGATGGTGCAGCCAAGCAGCTGCATCTCTCCAAGATATATAAAGGAAAAGTCACCGCTCTTGTAAGTCAACGTGCATGGTGAGGCTGGGCTCCACACACACACAAGTGATTGAAGAGCACTGGTGTTTGGAACTGAAAAAATTAAAACGTGACTTTTAATTACTACATCTAAAAACTTCCTGTCCACATAGCTGAAGGAACTACAAACATTTGATCCCAGAGGCCAGGTGACGCATTATGACATTGCGCCATTATCTCTCTGCAATGTCAGACACACTGTGCAGAGAGAGGAGAGATGTGACTGCTTAGCAGCACCATCTACTGCTGCTGCATTTCAGTTGCACAGGAACCGGGAAGAAGGAAAGTATGTTCCATGACTCCTGGCATCAGTTTACAGATTTCCACTACAGGACACCCCATATTAAGATTGGTCTATTTAGACTTTTGGGACACTTCTACATTAATAGTTAAGTGTTTTAAAATGTACTAGTCATGCAGATTGCATTTTCATAATTCTGCACATGTCCTCTTGTTCTTACTTCCTCTGAAGTTACAGGGACACAGGGTACATGCAGGAGTCAGAGCCACAGTCAGCACAACACATCATTTTAAAGATATCTGAACAAGGTATTTTTTGTCTAGAGACATACTTTCAACACAAAGCAGTACATGTAGACGCCCAACAAATCATAGATATGTGTTCATTCCTCCCATTTCTCATAGCTAATTGTTTTGTGATATGTATGTTGATATAGATGATATATGTGATATAGATGGCCAGCTATTGTTTTTGTGACACTCTGTCACTTGATCATTAACTAGCCTATTGTACTGTGTTCCTATGGGAGACCGGCAGATAATCTTTATGTTACTGTAGCCTTTCAGGTCATATGATATTGTGTTAAACGCACGTTGTGAGAATAAGGAGTCTTCATCTAAACTGGAAGTACAGAAGCAGTGGGCACATCTGTATTTCTATGCCAGCTTGTGAATTGAAAATGTTTCATGGCTTATATCACACATGCCATGTGTCAGTGTACCATGTATGTGCCATCTGCAACAAGAACAGCATTTTGTATAAATAAACAGTAGAACTTCAAAGGCTGCATTTCAGGTTTGCCTCCTAAAACCTTAGACCACAGCTGTGGATAATGTCCTTAAAGTCGAACAGTTCTTTCTTCTTTCCAAGTAAGGTCCAATTTTAATACTTTGTGATGTTACAAAACTCGTATGAGGGATTGTACCTCGTGACCCCAACTGATGTCACCTCCACAATGATATCGCACGGTACAATGCCTTGATACAGGCCATTTAAGTCAATGAGAGGCTTGCTTCCTTTCACAACCACCAGTGGACAGATCCTTGCCGCCCCGGAGGAATGCCACTATCTCTGTTGAATATAGCCTGGTGCATTAACGAGAATACATCAGGCCAGAAGTCAGCTCCGGCAATGTATAATATAATATAATAGACAAGTGGGCTCCGTATTAAGATAACAGAGTAGCCCAAGATTCCGTTATATATTTAATCAGGCACAAGTGGTAAGTTAACATCAGAGTTAGCAGATGAGATTTTTGTCAGTTATTGTAAGTCGTTGGTTCTTAGTGAAGTGATGCAAACAACTACAGGGGTCGCTAAGAGCCTGCTTGGCCTTGGTCCCCCCCTCCACATGTCACATGTGACCCCCAGAAAAAAGTCCATAGGGTTTGGACCTTTATACATGGGTGGGACACTCTCCCCTACTCCTGGGATGAGATCAAGACCACAGAGAGATTTTCATAGTTCTATGTACAGTACTGGAGGCAGTAGGTCGGTGGGATTTCTTTGAAATTCCTAATAAGGGGGTAATGGGGTTTCCTGCTGGCCAAGCTGTGGCCCTGATCAATCTATTTGAGGTGTGAATGGTACCAGCGATATTTTTTGGTTCTTTTTCTATTAGCAGGCCATTTGTGAAATAATATGACTATTTCCTCACTCCTCCAACTCCTTCCTTCTCTATTTACAGAATCGCTATTGCCATTTAAATATCTAGTGTGGAAACCATCTCCGGGAGTAGATTTACAGAATAATAGGCATGTGTGCTTTTATTTAACAGGACCAGGAGCATAAATTCACAACCAGGCAATTTCACAGCTCCTACAGAAAAACTCTTATTGGAGGACACACTGGCCAACACAATTTTCATTCACTCTTCCCGTGAGTTAAAGAGGAACAAAACCTAGGATTTTAACTATCCCAGGCTTTTCTTGTGCCCTGGGGGCATCCCGAATTAGGATGCCCTGCTGTGTGAAAAACAAGTACAACCCATCTCTTACCAGTTCAACGGCACTTGTGCGGACTCTTGTCTAATTTGCAGTGACTATGTGATTCAGGAAACCTCTCTTATAGGCATCAATGAGGAGCGAGAGCGGATGTACACCCAGCGGCTTGAACGCTTCCGTCCCAGCCTATCTGCATGGCTGGAGTGGGGGCATGTGCATAGCTCGAGGATGCAGGGCATGTGACAGCCCTTGCTCCCCATTGTAAGCTGAATTACATAGGCACAGCAAATGGCATTGTGGGTTTCACACAGTGGGGAATCCCATTTTTTTTAGATTCCAGGGCCGACCATCCTGTTTTTTTTCCATTTTAATGGTGGTGGGGCACTTCAAGCTTGTACTCTGCCCCACAGCACTCAGAGGCCATGGAGTTGGTCACAGCGAGTAGGGTTGGGGAATTGGCTGCCTAGCTCAGCAAGAGATTTCCAGGAGGAGAAAAATGGCTGGCCTCACACAGTCCAGAGGCATGGGGCAAAATCACATTAACTACCAACAATTGCAGGAGGGCCTTCCTTCCTCTCCCTCTGTTCCCTCTGTCCCCTCTAGATGGTCCCATTCCTTACCTAGAGTTAAGGTCTCTTCTCTCAAGACCACATGGCTTGCAGGGGCTAGAGGGGCCCTCTACCCTGCCATCTGCTATCAGAGACAGGAGACAGGACCCTAAAAAACATCTACATAGGAGGCAAGGGAGGTCATTTCAAGGTTACTTCTGTTAAAACCTAAAATCATTTGGATAACTTGCATAGATAACCCATATTCAAAACCTTACAGGTGCTTTATCTCTATTTATATATATATTCTCACTTTGCACTCATGGCAGTGAAATTCAAATACCAATAACAGTCACTGCATCACCAATATCCAAGCTTGAACTTTTTAGTTTTGATACAAGACTTTATCTTTTAATATTTCATTTGACCCCCCCCCCCCCCCCCCCCAAAAAAAAAAAAGATTTGTACGTGTTTGGTCCTTTTAATAAAAATAGCTTTTAGGTTTGGGTCAGCAGACTTACTGTCTCTCATAGTTTTAGCTCCTTTCCTATAGCCAGCCCCTGGAATATACTTATTCAATACATATGCGGTACCACTGTAACTGGGAGAAATAGGCTTTTATGCACAATACGATTTTATTGGAAAACCTACATTATTTAAAAAAATATATTTATATATTATTTTTTTCAAATATCTCACCCACAAATATTGAGAAAAAAAACTAAAAAATGACAAAACATTTTATGTGAAAGCCCAGACTCTGCTGAAAAAAACAATATATAATGTTCCTGGATCCCTGGAAATCCCTTCATATACAACATAGTTTAATATGTAAAGTGAATAGTGAAAAATGGTCTGGCAACATAGGGTGACAAAATCTCTAGGTAGGCTGGCACTTAAAGGGTTAACAAAAAATGTATTTTCACAGTGAAAGTAATTCCCATTTAACACTTTTAAATCATCTGTAAAGCTAGAGGGCCCTTTTAGAGTGGAAACATTTCCTGTTACTTTATGGTATAACATCTGTATATGTATATATATATATATATATATATATATATATATATATATATATATATATATATATATATATATATGTAACTGCTACATTTTATCATGCCAGTTACTAAAGGTCTTTTACTCTAAAATTACATTATTCTAATCAAGGGAAGCTTAACAAGTTAGGAGTAGGTAGGCAGAATTTTAAGTGATTGACCACCACCTACGCTAGTAATGAATCAGCCTGCCCGTGTAACCCAATTGCCACATACGCTATTCTCTCATTAGTACAGGCTATCATGAAAGCATTTTTTTTATCTAGGGGACATAGATTTGTGCACTAAAGCATGGAAGTGGGGAAAAACATTTTATGCTAAGTAGTATACATTAATGTTTTATGCTGTTAAGAATCCTTAAACCTAGTAATACATAATCTTTTAAAAGTGAGTTTTCTCACCTGGCTCTGAATCAACCCCATTATCTATCACCACTAGAGCACCCTGCTGCTGCTTATCTCTGATTGTTATACACAAGAATTACATTCATTATACAATATTAGGAAGAGTTTTTTTATGCTGGAGTTGGAGTCGGTACCTTTTTTCCGACCCCACAGCCCTGGTTTGGACCCAGGGTGGTGCGGGTTGGGATCCAGTAATCAGGTGACTTGGACTAGAACCAATCAGCTGTGGGGGACACCCTTTTGTTGTTTTCATTGGGTGCTCAATCACTTTAAAGGGATATTTTTTCCTTTTCAAAAAAACATTATTTGGCTAAGGGGGCCGCTGATATTTATGTTTCAGTTACACTACAAAGATGTGCCCCAGATTTTGTGGTCATCCCATCAAGCAAATTGAGGCATTTGATGCAGTGATGCAAGTGATGCAGAACCAGAATATTGCAAACTATTCAGCAGAACTGCACTAGAACAGAACAGAGGCAGCTTTGGCTCATTACTAATTAGTAGCACATCCATGTCTACATCAGCCAACAGAAAATGATAGAGCTGCTGATGGAGAGCTGCAGGGACCACACTACAATTACACAGCTCCACATTCCATTCCCTGCAGTTACAGATTTCTAGTGTATTATGCAGTAGGCGTCTAAGTGTAACCCAATTGCCGCATACGATATTCTCTCATTAGTACAGGCTATCATGAAGGCATTTTATCTAGGGAACATAGAATTGTGCACTAAAGCATGGAAGTAGGGAAAACCATTTTAAGCTAAGTATACATTAATGTTTTATGCTGTTTAGAATCCTTAAACCTAGTAATACATAATCTTTTAAAAGCTTACCCCAAAAATACCCAAAGATTCCCAGCAAATGAAAATCTGTCATGAAATACTAAAAATGCTTTCGCTTTGATTTTTCAATGCTTGGTTCTAATGAGATATGTGTTTTAATTGTTTAATATGCACAAGATCACAGCCCTTCAAAGCTTTGTCTTTTTTAAATTTAAAATTGAATAATATTTATCAGGGAATCAAGCAGCAGTTATTTTATGTGATGACAAGTAGTTGCTTTTACTTTTTAAATTATGAGCTCGCAATCACTGGTTTAAAGTGGAACATCAGACCAAAAATAAAAAGGGGCTGACCCCCC
Organism: Gastrophryne carolinensis; assembly: GCA_027917425.1. Lineage (NCBI taxonomy): Eukaryota > Metazoa > Chordata > Amphibia > Anura > Microhylidae > Gastrophryne > Gastrophryne carolinensis. The sequence goes on from CM051234.1 coordinate 225,533,271, forward strand.
CCCCCCCATGGGCCCTTACTTACCTGTTAGATGTCGCCGCTGCCTGCTGTGGTGACATGCGGCTGCTTCATGGCCCGATGGCTGCTCCCCGCTCTGGCTTAGCCGTCTATTAGTTACAGCACATGCTCAGCGAAGTCGCAGGATTTCAGATTGCCCCTTTGCATCCCACTGCGCTGGCGTGCGATCGGGGACCATGCTGTGCCTTATGGGATGCAAGACTGCACCGCCCATCAGAAGGTCGTTTGGAAAATGAGGGACCTAGAAGATGGATCCTTTGGCGAGGAGATAAAGAATGATCTAAGGTAAAACCGGAGGGGAGGGGCAGCAGATCAGTGAGGCTTAACCTTCGCTGATGTTTCTCTTTAAGGTTCCCTTCAATCATCTTTGATTTGTTGGTTTAGTTATTCCAGAGCAGAATACATAAACAGAAAGCAGGCTTACAGATTTTTTCTGCGAAGGATGGCACCCCTCCCCCCAGGGCACAACAGACTAGGTGCCCTTTGAATGGACCACCCACTGCTAAAAATACATCTGCCTCAATTGAACCCAACTTACCCGCCCCCCCCAAAAAAAGCAATCTGAAAAAATGTGTGCTTAGCAGGTAGTGTCTTTCTCTCCTTTGCCCCCGACCAGACCAAATAGTTGTTTTTTTCATTTAAAAAATAAATTGATAAAAGCTTGCTAAATAAGAAAAAAGTCTGGTTCCACTAGGATAATGGCGCTCTGTGCAGCTGCTCCGCTCCAGCTGAACACCCTATAGGCCTTCCTTGCATTCAGGCTTGGCAGAAAACATAATGACTAGTCTCAATGGGCATGAGCATAAAGTGATTCCACACCCTACTATATTACTTAAAGGCGCACTATCGTGAAAAATGGGCCAATAATAAAAATCTATATAAAAATGCTGGATGGCGGAGGGAGGAGAGGCCACTTATACACCCAGCATCAGTAAATATCCAGCCAGGCTTGTGGTTTTTTTTTTTGGTGGAAGGAAAGAGAACATCTGGGGTGACAGGTTCTATCACCCCTCATAGACTAAACCTGTCACCCCTGGATTTTATTCCAACCAGGAGAAGAAAACCACAAGCTTGGTGGGAGTTTTATTCAGTTCGGGTGTATGAGAGACCCCTCCTTTCATTAGCCAAGGTGTTTATATGGATTTTTTATATTATACAATTTCACGATAGTGCCCCTTTAACCAATTCAGTGCCAAGCACGTATAATCTACGTGCCTGAATTTCTCCCCTGCTACAGTAAAAAACAAGTAAAAAAAACACTCACCTGACCCCTTGTTCGATCCATCCGGGTCTCCTCTTCACCCTGGGGGCATCCGATCCCCCACCCGGGCTCCTCTGGCTGCAGGAGGGTGTCCAGAATAGGGTGCTCCCTCCTTCAGCAGCGGGCAATTCCTGTTTACAAAAAAAAGACATTTACTCACCTGCGGCTGCAATTGCTCTCGCTGGCTCTCCTCTTCTCCGGGGGGGGGGGGGCTTCGACCATCCCCGCAGGGCTGCTCAGTCTTCAGGAGAGGGCTCAACATGCCCTCTCCCCTGCTTCTCTATGGGCGCCTATGGGGGCAGGGCGGGTGAAGTGTGTCGTCCGGGCTCCCGGCAGTTCTACTCTCAGATGTCCTGGTGATCGCTGGGCAGAGCAGTAGAGGGGTAGGAGATGCTCTGATTCCCTGGGTTTTTAACCCTTTAAATTCCAAGAAAATGGGGTCCCCCTGCCTGGGAGAGGGAACCCTATGTCATTTTTATTTTTAAATTAACCCCATGTTACCTGTCACCCAGTAGGTATAAAAGGCTTCCAGCAGCAGCAGGAGAGTGGAAGCCAAAGTGATCAGCATGGGGCACAGCTGTAGCCTGCAGGGCGGGGGTCCGCTAAAGCTGGCCCCTGTGCGCTGTTCTACAAGCCCCCATAGCTGGTCACGGGCTGGTTATGCTGGGTAGGGTCCCCTGCCCTGGGAGGGGGGACCCCACGCCAATTTTTTAAGTTAACCCTTTATAGTGTGGATAGTAGTTGTATTTTATTTGTAAATGTTATATAGTGCTTTTTTCAGTTTGGAGGGGTCTCCTGGGCAGGAACGGGGGACTACGATACATATGTGGTACCGGTGTAATCAAGAGAAATGGGGCTTTTACATGCAATATGGTTTTCTTTAATAAAATAAATGTTTTATTTAAAATAAATGAGAGAATTTGAAAAAAAATATATTTTTTAGTTTTTATTTGCTTAAAAACAGTTGAAAAATTACAAACAAGACATTTCATGTTAAAGCCTAAACTCTGCCGTAAAAATATATATATCATTTTCCTGGAAATTCCTGAAAAAAACAAAGTTAAACATGGCAAAAAATGGTGAAAAATGAACTGTCCACAGAGGGTGACAACATTTCAAGTAGGCTGGCAATTATAAGAGTTACTTTTTAGGCAATATATGATTTATTGGGGGTATTCCAAATGTAAAGGGTTGTTTTGGTATAAAAATGTGCACACTGTCTGCAGAGCTGAAATTTTCAAGTAAAATTACCGTTACGCGCATGCTTATCTTTGGGGTGTTTGATAACTCTTCCCCTGAAAGTAGCTATACATGTTGGGTATTGTTCTGTTCAGGGCATGTTGCTTTTTCAGACTGAACTTGTTTTTTCCTGTTTGCATTGTTTTTTTTCAGGAAAATGTGAGTTTTATTCAGCTTTTTTATTCTTTTTTAGTGCAACCAAAGAATTCATTGAGGGATTACTTCCAGAAAACTGCATCCATGTCAACAAGCCCGGTACACCTAGAAAGCTTGAGGTGTGTACTTCTAGAGAATATATAGTTTGTGGGGGGTATTTCAAATGTAAAGGGTTGTTTTTCTTGAAAAACTGCAAGGTTCGCATAGTGCATAGCATAATTGTATTTTATCTGAAAATCTCCTAAAGTGCTGTTTCAGTTTGGGGGAATCTCCTGGGCAGGAAAGGTTGTCTACCAATACATATGTGGCACCGCTATAACCAGGGAAAATGGGGCTTTTACACGCAATAAGGTTTTATTGACAAATTTAAATTTTTTTATTACAAAAAACAATACAAATTGTAAAAAAAATTCTTTTTTTTTTGCACATATTTCGCCCAAAAATATTGAGAATACACCTAAAAAATTACAAACAAGACATTTTATGTTAAAGCCCAGACTCTGCTGACAAAAACAATATATAATGTCACTGGGAAATCCCTGCAACATTATGGAGTTGAACATGTGGAGGGCAAAATAGTGCAAAATGGTCTGGCAACAAGGGTAACAAAATTTCCAGATAGGCTGGCAGCAAACAGGTTAATGTTCCGTTTCTCTGATTTCTCAATTTTTCAGATTGGCCATTTTATATTCAAGTAGATTTTTGGAAAAATACCATTTCATTAGTTGTGACTATTTCATTTTTGGCCTCTGTCCAGCCAGCCGCCGGCCCATGCGGAGGTGATGTCCCTGGTCTAGCAATGCAATCTGGGATTTTTTTCCCAGCCTGCATTGTGCAAAGCTGTGCAACCCTGGCATTGCTAGAACAGATGATGCTGGAGCACGCACTGTGCAACAGCATTCGGGGGTGCAAGCGCATCTTTGATGCTGTGCACTGGGGGGGAATGTCTGAATGGAGTGTTGCTGAGATTGGCTCTCAGTCAGGCTAGCCATGTTCAGGCTTTTCTAGTTTCCACTATACTACCAATGTAATGCGGTGGGGGAGATAAATATTTGCCAACAAATGCGCAGTAAGTCTTGCAGTAGAGAAGCAGCTTGCGCCCACACGGTGCGGCTGCAGGTGAATTGAGTCAGAAATCTTGTTCCCTTGGGAGGTGCAACAATCCCACATTTCTCCCAGGAGGACCAAGATGGTGCAGAGCAGCACGGATTTTGAAATTCATCCTGCACAGAATAAGGGCAAAAATATGGGCACAAAAAAGGAGCTGCTTATTTACACAATCTGTGTGAAGGGGCACATATTGCAACCTGCATCTCAGTGGGCTTTCAAATTTCTCCCCAAAAATTTACATGTGACAGGGCACATGGCGCGTCTAAGAGCAGTGGCTCTGACGGCCATATCTTCCGCTTCCCTCTAGCAGTGTGCGTGCCCACGCCAGGCATTTGTGAATGGTCGGCGCGGGCAGCTTCTTGTTAGAGCGAGGCAGAGGATGCAGCCGTCAGGGCCGCTGCTCTTATACTTGCCATGGGACCGGGAAGAGGTAAGTTGGCTGCCGCGTCCTGGGGGTTTCACACAGCGGGGTCCCACCGGGGGAAAGGACCAAAACCCAGGATAGTCAAAACAATTCATTATCTTGGGTTTTGGTCCACTTTAAACTCAATTTCTAATAACACCAAGTAACTCCTGAGTGGTACATATGGGTTGTCAGTTACTTAAAACTGTTAAAAAAAATGCACAGAACAGTCATGTAAAGTACAAGAAATATGCACTAATGCACATAAATAGCACATAAATAGTTTTGATCACATGTTAAAGAACTAGGAGGATATCAGGCTTATATAAAGTATAGATACATGACAGCAGATCAAGTTGGGTTACAGGTCAGTATGCAGTATCACCTGATAGGATCATGTGTACCAATGGTGGTACATCTGCCTCTGGTTTGCTTTAGACTATTTAGTATAACTGGCCAATGACTGTTTCCACTTTTTTAAGCAGTTTTTAAGATTTGTAAATTATACAGAATATTAGCAGCTATCTTTTGATTTCCAGCCACTTTCAAATTAATTCAGGATGGTGGCCCCCACAACTACAAACTATTGTTTATGGACAGGCAATAAATAACCATGAGCGCTAAATTGCTACATGCATTTTGTAGAAACAGGTTGAAACAGGCTTTCCCCCAACGTTTCCACACCCATAATTGTACTCCTACAGTCTATGCTTCTATGCCACTCTTATGCCCAGAAGTGAACAATGGACTCCACTGGACAGACAGGCAGCCAAACATGGTGCATTCTCACCCTTCTTGGTTGCCACTAGAGCAGTGAGCATGTACAGTCAAATTCAGTAGTGGGAGTATTTTGTCCAATTTTGTGCATTCTAGGGGTTTTTCAAGCAGAACTGGAATCCCAAATTGAGATGTCTGGGAGGTGGGGAATATTGGCCAGTTTAAGCTCACAGTATGTTGAATAGTTATTTAAGGGGTTGAATTAATATGATCTCTCCCCATTGCAAAATTTGGATTTTTTTAAATCCCATTTCTTGATACCCTGAGACAAATGTATAGGACTTGATTTACTAACTGCTCTGCCCATTTCTTCCTGACATTCATTCAACAACCATGAAATTTTTGATACACCACACATAAATTCTGAGACCCATGCTGACAGAATTTCTAAACGTGTGTTTTTAGCTAGATATCTTTCATTTTCAAAACCAAATCAGCCTCAATAGGTTGCTAGCGCCAAACTATTATTCCAAGTAAATACCACTCTGCCAGCCAGGCAAAGTCAGAAAAATTACAGAAAATAGTCAGTTCTCCCTACGTTTGCCACAATAATTATAGCTCTGTTTGCTAGAATTATAGCTCTGTTTCCCAGTTGCAGCACACATGGTGTACTGAAAGTATGGTGATCTAGCATAAACCCATGAATGTTGTAAATCAGGCCCATAGTGTATTTAAAAACAATTTGCTATAAAGAGGAGCTCTATGAAACACCATAAGCTAAACTCACAAACCATATGGCCAAAGAAATGTTACTTTACTTGCAAACCTTCAAGAGATATCATGCCCTTTAAATGTATGAAACTGGGGAACTAAGCCGAAATAAGGATAACAGCCACTGATGGCATTACAAATTTTCTCTATGAAGGTAGGTGTAAGGGACACAGCATCTCTGATAGACAGCTAGTGATACATTCATCCCCCACCAGATAGCAATTCTCTCTGAAATAAAACAGTTTACATATCTTGCTTAGCTTAGAAATATCATATTCTGTTCGTGCATTGAAGGTTTAAGCCTAGTGTTTGGTGGGTTTTTTATTAGTATTTTATTAATTGTTTATAAATACATATTGATGAGCAACAGCCTCCTATTCTTCAATGGTGATAACATGTTCTAGCCTCTCCTATTCTGATGTGTTCTACTTCATTCCAGTTATAAAGATCCTTCTTATATCACCCTATACCTTAAACGCAGGTCTACATGGCGATAAGCAATGAAATGCAGAATATACAGAAATGAAATTAAAATGCAAAATGTAATTATTAGGGATGAGCGAATCGATCCGGACGAACCCGGATTCGATCCGAATTTCATGAAAAATTCGATTCGGATCGAATCCGAATTTCCCCGTGCTTCGATCGCTCAACGTTTTCCTTTAACATCCATTCATTTACATTACAGGCATTCTAAGATGGCGGACGGGACATGTCCAGACATCTACCCCGCGCCAGTGCAAGCTGGGGCAGTCACATGCAGCCTATCAGCAGCCAGCAAGCCCGGTGACGTCACAGCGCTATTTAAGTCGGCGGACATCTTGCTTTTCCTCATTTCTCTATTGCATTCGTGAGAGACAGGACGCTGCTGTAGTGAGGGAGAGACAGAGAGCCAGGGACAGACAGAAGACAGGCAGGAGAAAGGCAGGAGACAGGCAGAAAGTCAGCGAAAAGCAGGGAAAGTTAGGAAAAATCGGAGGCAGTCACAGGGAGATTTTTTTTTTTTTCATCCAGCCTGAGTGTTACTGGCTGGCTGACTGGCTTTGTTAGCGTTTTCAGGCTGCTTATACACTAACTGTGCATATATACTGAACTGATCTCAAGTCTGCTGTGAGGCATCCCATTCTGTGACTACACAAGCCTCTCTTTACTATAACCCTTTGCACTTATTCTAATAGAAATTTGACCTGATAAAGACACTTTTGCTGTGCATAGTAGTACTGCTGCCAGGTGCACTGGTGGCAGTTGGGGCATCCCATTCTGTGACTACACAAGCCTCTATTTACTATAACCCTTTGCACTTATTCTAATAGAAATTTGGCCTGATAAAGACACTTTTGCTGTGCATAGTAGTACTGCTGCCAGGTGCACTGGTGGCTGTTGGGGCATCCCATTCTGTGACTACACAAGCCTATATTTACCATAACCCTTTGCACTTATTCTAATAGAAATTTGGCCTGATAAAGACACTTTTGCTGTGCGTAGTAGTACTGCTGCCAGGTGCACTGCTGGCTGTTGGGGCATCCCATTCTGTGACTACACAAGCCTCTATTTACTATAACCCTTTGCACTTATTCTAAAAGTCATTTGGCCTGATAAAGACAATTTTGCTGTGCATAGTAGTACTGCTGCCAGGTGCACTGGTGGCTGTTGGGGCATCCCATTCTGTGACTACACAAGCCTCTCTTTACTATAACCCTTTGCACTTATTCTAAAGGTCATTTGGTCTGATAAAGACACTTTTGCTGTGCATAGTAGTACTGCTGCCAGGTGCACTGGTGGCTGTTGGGGCATCCCATTCTGTGACTACACAAGCCTCTCTTTACTATAACCCTTTGCACTTATTCTAATAGAAATTTGGCCTGATAAAGACACTTTTGCTGTGCATAGTAGTACTGCTGCCAGGTGCACTGGTGGCTGTTGGGGCATCCCATTCTGTGACTACACAAGCCTCTATTTACTATAACCCTTTGCACTTATTCTAATAGAAATTTGGCCTGATAAAGACACTTTTGCTGTGCATAGTAGTACTGCTGCCAGGTGCACTGGTGGATGTTGGGGCATCCCATTCTGTGACTACACAAGCCTCTATTTACTATAACCCTTTGCACTTATTCTAAAAGTAATTTGGCCTGATAAACACACTTTTGCTGTGCATAGTAGTACTGCTGCCAGGTGCACTGGTGGCTGTTGGGGCATCCCATTCTGTGACTACACAAGCCTCTATTTACTATAACCCTTTGCACTTATTCTAATAGAAATTTGGCCTGATAAAGACACTTTTGCTGTGCATAGTAGTACTGCTGCCAGGTGCACTGCTGGCTGTTGGGGCATCCCATTCTGTGACTACACCAGCCTCTATTTACTACTATAACCCTTTGCACTTATTCTAATAGAAATTTGGCCTGATAAACACACTTTTGCTGTGCATAGTACTACTGCTCACAGGTGCACTCCTGTTGGGGCATCCCATTCTGTAACATACCATACCCCTCTTTATTTACACTAAGCAGCTCTCTTATTTACACTAAGCAGGCCTGTTGGAGGCTGAGTGTTACTGCTCACTTTTGGTGTGCATTATATTCTGTTTCATATAGACCCACTGCTGCCTGGGGGTTCTTAAAATATCACCTACTACCACGTCAGTTAGACTATGTCGGGCAGACAAGTGCCTGGAAGTGAAAAGAGGAGTGGCAGAGGCCAAGATTCCGCAGGCAGAGGTCGCAGCAGACTGGGGGCCAGTAGCAGCAGGAGTCACGCTGAGAGACCTAATCTGCCAGTATCTGCTAGCGGTCGGGTCTCCACCAGTAACGCATCTGCCGTGGTAGATTGGTTGACGCGCTCATCAACAACATCATCACAACTTACGTCTGAGACCCCCAGTCTAGGGTCGGTAGGTTCCTCTGACACAACCCTGAGTTGGCATGGCCCGAGAGCAGTCTCTGTCCTCCCATTGCCTCTGTCCTACGCCGTTCCCTCCCCCAGCGACGTATCCTATGCTTTGGGTTCAGCTCCACTCTTTAGTGAGGAGGACGATCAGATAGAGGACAGTCAGCAGCTACTGCCCAGCCAAGAAATGGAGGTGGCTTCTTTAGCTAGGCAGACAAATAGTGATGTGGACAGTGTCGTGGGTGCTGCGAGCGTTCCAGCTCCTGCGCCAGACACTGTTGACAAATCCACGAACATCAGTGACGTACAGCCACAACTCTGTGATAATGATGATGACGATGAAGCCGATCGCACTTGGGAGCCGGGTGATGAAGGGGCTTCATCGTCATCATCAGGAGAAGAGGGGCGCAGGTTGCCCCGGAGTCAGCAGCTGAGGCAGCAAGGTGGTAGCAGTCAGCATGGGGGCACAATTCCAAAGGCTGGAGCCGGCCGGGGCCGGGGCCGGGGTAGAGCACCTGCTGTGCGGCAGTCTACCTTATCGGGAGGTAGTGGAGCAGGGGTTCCTGGAGTTGGCAACAGCAGCAGTGAATCAGTGAGGCCAGGGGGTGGGAAAAGTAGCTACTCGGTAGTGTGGCAGTTTTTCCTGAAGCATCCGCAGGAGGGTAACATGGCCACATGCAAGATATGTAGGCAAAAGGTGAAGCGTGGCCAGGGTCCAAATGTTGGCACCACGGCCCTGCGTCAACATATGATGCGTCACCATAAAGCGACCTGGGAGAACCGAGGCTCCCAAGGGGTGGTCCAGTCTGCTTCCTCACCAAGTGGCACGCCGCTCCCAATTTCTGCCAGCCAAGGCTCCAGCACCTCAGCTGTGCGTCATACCCATCCTCTGTCGCTCCTGCTCCTCCTCCTCCTCCAAGTCATGCATCCCGCCAGCAATCCATCAGCGAAGCCACGTCCAAGAGACAGCAGTATGCGCCCACTCATCCTACGGCGCAGAAGCTGAATGTGCTCCTGTCCAAGTTGCTGGTGCTGCAGTCGCTCCCTTTTCAGGTGGTGGACTCTGCATCTTTCAGAGAACTGATGGCTTGTGCCGAGCCGAGGTGGAGAGTCCCAAGCCGTCATTTCTTTGCCAAGAAGGCAGTACCAGCGCTGCACACTTTTGTTGAACAGAAGGTGGGCCAGTCCTTGAGCCTGTCGGTGTGTAGCAAAGTGCATGGCAGCGCCGACGTCTGGAGCTGTAACTACGGTCAGGGACAGTACATGTCGTTTACGGCCCACTGGGTGAATGTGGTCCCTTTGCAGCAGCAGCAACTTGGACAGGTCACGCCGCTTCGGCCTCCGCGTTCCCTGCCCGTTGGGCCTGTGACACTGTGCGACTCGGCCTCCTCATCCTCCACCATCTCCTCACCCTCCACTGTAGGCTCAAGTCTCAGTGCCCCTCCAGTCTACCATGTGTGCAGGGCACGGAGGTGTCACGCAGTGCTTCACATGGTTTGTCTTGGCGAACGGAGTCACACAGGGGAGGAACTGCTTAAATTTATTCATCAGGAAATCCAAACATGGCTTACTCCAAGAAAACTTAAAATGGGAATCATGGTTACCGACAATGGGAAGAACATTTTGTCTGCGCTGTGCCAAGGAAGCCTGACCCATGCCCCCTGCATGGCTCACGTCTTCAATCTGGTTGTCAAGCGGTTTCTGAAGTGTTCCCCCCATCTGCAAGACATCCTAACAACTTCAAGGAAACTTTGCATGCACTTCAGCCACTCATACACCGCCAAACACACCCTTCTTGAGCTACAGCGTCAGAATGGTATCCCCCAACATAGTCTGATTTGCGATGTTTCCACCCGTTGGAATTCCACCCTTCACATGTTGGACCGATTATATGAACAGAGAAAAGCCATCACGGATTTCCTGATGATCCAAGCAGATAGGGGGACTCCCCTGTGTAACTTCAATGTCAACCAGTGGCAGCTCATACGTGACACCTGCCGTTTGCTCAGGCCCTTTGAGGAAGCCACTTTATTTGTCAGTCGGCAGGATTACGGGATGAACGACGTGATTCCACTGCTTCATGTACTACAGCACATGTTGGAAACCATGGCTGGTCAGGGCACTGGAGACATGGCGTTTACATCTTACGGCCACATGAACCCCGTTGGAGCTGAACTGGAGGAGGAGGAGGAAGAGGAGGAGGAGTTGCCCAGCGAAACACAGTTTAGGCTTGGCGAAATGGCTGGTTTATCTAGTCAGCGGACAGGAGAGGAGGAGCAGGAGCAGCCAGAGGAGATAGAGGTTTTTGAGGAAGGCGAGACAGAGGACCCGGGCACACCGTGGCAGTATGCAGTGGAGATGGAGACAGGTAGTCCATCCCAGTCACTTGCACAAATGGCACGAAGCATGCTCACGTGCTTGCGTAGTGACCCCAGAATTGTTTCCATCTGTCGGCGGGATGACTTCTGGCTGTCCACCTTATTGGACCCTCGCTTTCGGCACAAAATGGGGGCATTTTTTAAACCCACCGAGAGGGAGGACAAACTGAACTACTACAAAGACATTCTACGTAGGCAGTTGGCCGATGCCTATCTGCGCCATGGTCCATACTCTCGCAGGTCTGACTCGAGGGGACCTCTACGCTCACCTTCCACTGCCATGGCCGCTGGGGGGGGTGGCAGGAGCAGCAGCAGCAGCTCTATCAGCAGCAGCCTCAGTCTTCAGTCGCTAATGAGTAGCTTTCTACACACGCATAGTGAGGCTACTCATGAGCAGCAGGAAGACCTGGAGCAGGACCTGAACCAGCAGGTCATGTCATACTTTGACATGACCATGCCAACACACCTTGAGGATCCGCTGGACTTCTGGGCAGCCAAACTTGATTTGTGGCCGCAACTAGCAGAGTTTGCCCTGGAAAAGCTGTCCTGCCCGGCAAGTAGCGTGCCATCTGAGCGGGTGTTTAGTGCGGCGGGGGCCATAGTTACGGCGAGGAGAACTCGTCTGTCAACTAAAAATGTGGAGAGACTCACCTTTGTCAAAATGAATCAGGGATGGATCAGCCAGGATTTCCACCCACCAATGCCTGATGCATGCGACTAGATTCAGCATGGTGCCACGTTTTACACTTTCCAAATGGTGCAAAACATATTTATGTCCTTAGGCCAATTTTTGGGCTCCTGCTGATGCCAACTCCAGGGTGTGATTCATCCAATTTTTGGGCTCCTGAAGCCAACCCCAGTGTCTCTTTAAAGTAATATTTGGGCTCCTGCTGCTGCTGCTGCTGCCAACTCCAGGGTGTGAATCATCCAATTTTTGGGCTCCTGAAGCCAACCCCAGTGTCTCTTTAAAGTAATGTTTGGGCTCCTGCTGCTGCTGCTGCCAACTCCAGGGTGTGATTCATCCAATCTTTGGGCTCCTGCTGCCAACTCCAGTGTCTCTTTAAAGTAATGTTTGGGCTCCTGCTGCTGCTGCCAACTCCAGGGTGTGATTCATCCAATCTTTGGGCTCCTGCTGCCAACTCCAGTGTCTCTTTAAAGTAATGTTTTGGCTCCTGCTGCTGCTGCTGCCAACTCCAGGGTGTGAATCATCCAATTTTTGGGCTCCTGAAGCCAACCCCAGTGTCTCTTTAAAGTAATGTTTTGGCTCCTGCTGCTGCCAACTCCAGGGTGTGATTCATCCAATTTTTGGGCTCCTGCTGCTGCCAACTCCAGTGTCTCTTTCAAGCTATGTTTGGGCTCCTGCTGCTGCTGCTGCTGCTGCTGCTTGAAACTCCAGGGTGTGTCAGTCAATTTTTGGGCTCCTGCTGCTGCCAACTCCAGTGTCTCTTTCAGCCAATGTTTGGGCTCCTGCTGCTGCTTGCAACTCCAGGGTGTGATTCATCCAATTTTTGGGCTCCTGCTGCTGCCAACTCCAGTGTCTCTTTAAAGCAATGTTTGGGCTCCTGCCCCTCATAGTGATGCCACTTCAACTCTCTGCAATTGTGCCGCTCTGCGATTCTATTAGCGATGCCTCTGATCTGCATGTATTATTTAACTAACCCAGCACGCATCCTATGCGTGTTACAGCAAGGCAAAATGGTTTACAACCCTATTGAGGCTCTAGGAGGCTCAGAAATAGCCGTTTTTAATAGCGATTCGTCGCGAATAAATTCGGGTCGAAACTATTTTTGTCGGAAAATTCGGCAAATCAGTCGAATCGAATTTTTCAAAAGTTCGCTCATCTCTAGTAATTATTGTGCAACATTTTGTAAGCATTTCTCTTCTAGGGCTGATATTAATATTAACCAGCAAAAAACCACTTAAAATTAGCTGTTTGTTGTGACACTAAGATTGCCATGGAAGGGTTTAATTGCTATTATATTCACTCTAACACTAAGCCTGCTAATTAGCTGAAAAATAGTTTATAGAGTGAAATGTCTGCAGTATGGTGCATTGTTTTTGCTTTTCAGTTACCAGCTGTACTTGACATTAGCACTTAGTAGAAACTGTATTACAGTTCTCTGCTCTGGCAGATTATTTAGCCTTGTAAAGTCTGATACTGGAGTCGTCAACAATGAATACACAAGTGTCATTCTGCAGCTTAGCTCAGTAACTGTTAATTAAGGCTGTCTAATGTAGACCTTAGGTGCAAAGATCCTACTCACTAGTAGACCAGGGAAAGTCCATTTTAAGGCAATCAAATTGCATACATTTTCTAACTAAATTTCAACAAGCCCCATAGCAAATTAATTATGGGAACCAATGGTTCCTCTAACTCAAAGGCAACTTTAGTATTATTATGTAGCACCCAAAATCTGAATCCAATTAGCAACACAAAAAGCCATGAATAGTCTTGAAGAGAAGAGCAGAAGGGTGGTGGGATGTTCAGATAAGTCTGATAGGAGCATTTATTATAGATTATATGGTTGTTGGTTGATGTATTAGGAGTCAAACGTACTCTAGACTAACTTTAGTAAGGTTTATGCTTTAGAAATGAAGGCATGTAGGCAAATGCAAGGATTGTGCTCGCAGTATGTAATTACAGTATTTTTTTTAATCTGATTTGTCAGTCAAGCCTCTATCCAGATGGGCAGTAAAGTGCCACCAAAGATTCTGGGTGGTATATAGTTTCATGTTTTTTTCTTATCTTGAATTTTAGCCTTTACCTCACAAACTATTCATGCTAGCTAGAGTGTCTACTATCCATTGATGATACCCTTAAAGACTTAAAGGTATTTAGGGTATTAAGTTTAATTTTCAAAAGGTGGCAAGGGTACACATCTATGGACTTGTGGTCTTGTCTGACTTGTTCCCCTCATTCTTACATAAAAGGAGGGGAGTATCTGTTCTTTTCTATATCACTAAAATCTAAAATAATTAAGTGTTCATACAAGTCTTCATTGAGTAATACATTCCCATAAAATGGTTATGCAATGCTAACAAGCTTGCATAGGATCGCTAAAAAGTTGCACAAATCTATAAGATCTAATAAGGATTAGGGGGGTGGCCCAGAAGTTCTCCTCATACAACTTAACTGATGAGCCAGCCTTATTCTTCTTCATCAGTGATCCTTTTAATACTTTTCAAAAACCTTTTTAATAATTTACTTGCATGCAGGGGTCCCCAAACTAGAGCTCCTCGAAGTAGAGCTGTAGAACTATAGTTTCTCACAATGCGTGTTGCTCTAATAGTACTCTGTTCAGTTTGAATACAGTTTGGCATCCAGGTGCTCCCAAATCAGAATCTCATTAAGGTCTAAAGGGGGATTAAGGGGGGGGAGGGGTTAAGGCAAAAATATTAGGCCTTCTTTAAAAAAAACCGAAGGATCCACTAGTTCACATGTAAGGGGGCTACAATCCATATGAGCTGGAGCACAATACCACACTTGTGGTTGTTGAAGAGCCCAGTGTCCATCAGCATGGGCCTGGTGTTCTTCCACCCCTGAAACAGCACACTTACCTTACACCTTCACAGGACAGTGGATTTTCACGATCCTGGGTTTTGGTCTTTGCCCCCCGAGAACCCTCTCGCCCTATCAGTGCGCTCCGTGGCATCCGTATCCGAGTGTGCAGGCAGCGGCATCCCAAGCTACCATTTGACAGGGAGCATACCTGGCACCGGCCATTCCCAAATGCGTTGGCACGCACCCCGCTAAAGGGATAGCTGGGATGCGGAGTAATCCCAGTAAGAAGGAAGTAAGAAGGAAAGAAGGTATTTGCATGTGAGACTTGCTATGGAGCGGCGCGTTGCACATTTCATCTGCAGATCTCAGTATAGTTTAAATATTTATGAGGAAGCCTTGGTTGATAACTAGAATGTCAGTCTCAGTTTAGAACTGCACTTTGTGACCTAAATATGGAGACACAGCCTCCAGTCATGTCCCTGAAAACAGGAAGTTAAAGAGGAATAAAACCCACTATCCAGCATTCTTTTCCTCATCCCAGGGGAATCCCAATTTAAGATGCCCTACTGTGTGAGACCCCCTGGAACAACGGGTTTGCTTACCTCATCTGCAATCCCAAAGTGCATGTGTGGGCTCTCCGATGATCAGCCTTCTATGCTGTGCATATTAATGAGCAGCAAAGAACGATGAATGAAAAGATAACAGCAAGCATCCCTTCACTCCCTCCAGTTGTTCATACTCTTGCCAGCAGTTCGGATAGGCCTGGTGTGGAAGTGTGCACAAGCCAGATGGGTGCAGGGGATGCCGCAGTGGCCAATGCATGTGCATTGTACCTTTCTGGTTGGCATCACCAGAAAGGTAAGATTTGAAGCAAACAAGGGATTTTTAAATTTTGGGCCATCACAAATCAGGATGCCCCACAGAAAGAGGCACCATTGTATAGACTCTAGACCAGTGGTTGCTTTAACCCTTCTAGTGCCAGCTACGTGACTCTCACGTAGCTGCCTCTCCAACCGTTAAGTGCCAGCTACGTGAGAGTCATTGTAGCTGACTTTAGAGGCCCATAAAAGAAAAAAAAGTAAAAAACATACGCCGACATCTGTAAAAAAAAAAAAAAAAAAAAAAAACAGTAAATGACATTTACTCACCTCACAGCGTGATGGCTCTCCCCGGGTCTTCTCTTCACCAGGGGGGGCTCCGATCCCCCCCCCCCGGGCTTTCCACGCTGCTTGTGAGGGCCCAGAAACGGGCCCTCACCATCCTCTTCGGCCGGCGCTGGCCCCGCCCCTAGCCCCGCCCCTAGCCCCGCCCCTAGCCACGCCCACTTGATGACGTCATCCCGCTCCTCGGGTTACCGGCACCCGGGCAGCGATCTGACAGTTGTCGGTAGTGATCAGAGCAGGGAGGGTGGGAGGCAGAGAGGCTCTGATCTCCCTGCCTCCCACCCTCCCTGCTCCATTCACTACCGACAACTGTCATCTGCAGCAGCGTGGGACACTGGATGGGAGGTAAGTATAAGTCAAAAAAAGAATAATAAAATATTTGTCTGTGTCTTTTTTTTTTAACTTAACCCTTTGTGAACTGGTAAGGGGTCCATGAGACCCCTTATACCAGTTCACAAGGCTCTGGGTATGGCAGGTCACCTGCGGCAAGCGGGTGACTTGCCATAACCCCCAGCCCCCCATTACCTGCCTCCCCAACGGCCAGGGGGGGGCAGAAGGGCCCGGGCCACGTGGCTATGTGGGCTAGTAGCCTGCAGGGCCAGAGGCCACCAACGTTGGCCCCTGCGCCCTGTTCTACAAGCCCCCATAGCTGGTCCGGGTCAGTAATGCTGGGTAAGGGGGACCCTATGTCATTTTTTGGGGGGGATTTTAAGGGTTTTTAACCCTTAGAATTCCAAAAAAGAAATGAGGTCCCCCACCCCTGGGAGGGGGAACCCTATGTCATTTTTTTTTTTTATTAACCCCTTACAACTATGCAATCATATTGCATAGTTGTATTCTATCTGAAATCTCCTAAACTGCTGTTTCAGGAAAGGGGGTATACCTATACATATGTGGTACCATTGTAACTGGGAGAAATAGGGCTTTCACACGCAATAATATTTTATTAACAAACTTACATTTTTTATTACAAAAAAAACACTACAATTTGTAAACAATAGGTTTTTTTCATTTTTTTGCACATATTTCACCCAAAAGTATTGAGAATACACTAAAAAAAGGCCAAACAAGACATTTCATGTTGAAGCCCAGACTCTGCTGAAAAAAACAATATATAATTTTCATGGAAATCCCTTCAAAAATCAAGGTTGAACACGTGTAGCGCAAAAACGTGAAAAGTCGTCGGGCAACAGAGTGTGACAAAAAATCTAGGTAGGCTGGCACTCAAAGGGTTAAGAGAGATCTCTATGTATTGTTTTTAAATACACACTTAAAGGAAGACTATCGCAAAACTGTGTAATATTAAAAATCCATATAAACACGTTGGCTAATGAGAGGAGGGTCACTTATACACCCGAACTGAATAAAACTCCAGCCAAGCTTGTGGTTTATTCTCTTATGATAGGAATCAAATCCAGGTGTGACAAGTTTAGTCTATCAGGGGTGACAGAGCCTGTCACCCTGGATGTCCTTTTTCTTTCCATTAAAAGAAAGAAAAAGAAGCCTGGCTGGATATTTCTTGATATTGTGTGTACAAGTGACCTCTCCTCCTGCCATCCATCATATTTATATGGATTTTTTCACTGGGCCATTTTTCGTGATAGTTCCTATTTAAATATATAGGTACCTATTTGCCCCCACCCCCCGACTTGGCAATATATACAGAAATGGTAAAAATTTATTTTCCTGGGCTGTAAAATGCTGCATATAGCAGCTCACTGCAGAGAAACAACATCCCAGCTCCTTCTTCTCTGTGGGCCCCTTTTGGCAAACCATCAGTCTTGTATGTAGAAAAGGACAGCTCATGGATAGCTGTCCCGCCTGCAGTCCCAGGAACAGCAAAGTCAGGTGCAGTCCAGGCACAGATTGACCCCCTGAGCTTCTTTCCGAGTTCCTGAGTAAGGAAGATCCTGTGCCACCCTTACAGGGGGTGCTCAATAGGCAAAATTATGGTCAGAAACCAGAGGAGACATGGCCTTGCACATAGAGTTGTCCAAGCCCCAACAGCACTGTTTACTATCCATTAAAATGGGCCCAGGGCCACCCACTCCCCCTGTTGTGGTCGCACTCCCCCTCAACTGACATTGGCACACATTTGTTTAAATGCAAAATCATCCCATAGGTCTCACCTTAGAAAAATTAGCAGGGAAAGTTTGCAAACGAAACTTTTCCTGAAAATCCTTAAAAATCCTTATTTTTTGTTTTAAGAGTGAGTTCATTAAAAGTTCAATTCGGACAAACGACTTGCCCGAAACAAACTTTTGAAAAGTTCGCTCATCAAAGAATGTTTTGTTTTAAGAGTGAGTTCATTGAAAGTTCAATTCGGACAAACGACTTGCCCGAAACAAACTTTTGAAAAGTTCGCTCATCAAAGAATGATGAGCGAACTTTTCAAAAGTTTGTTTCGGGCAAGTCGTTTGTCCGAATTGAACTTTTAATGAACTCACTCTTAAAACAAAAAATAAGGATTTTTAAGGATTTTCAGGAAAAGTTTCGCATAAATCACAAGAAGTCCACTTTTCATTGGCCAAAAATCTTTTCAGCCGATCATGTAAACTTTTATTTTATCATGTATCATGATCATGTACACTTTTTTACTATTCTAGACCAGATTAGAAAATTCTTAACTTTATGACTATTCATTTAACATAAATTGAACAATAAATGGTATTCCTGTCTCTATGACACCTTCAGCTATTCCTTTTTGAGGAACGTCCTGTCTGGTCACGGCATACAGGAAGTGGGTGTGTTCATCCTAAATGAGGTCACAAACCGCATAAAAGTTGACTTTGACTCTTTCAAGTTGGGATTTATCTTAAAGTAACCCTGTCACCAGAAAATACAGTTACTTTTTTCTATTTTGTCATATTAGAAATTTGTTAGAAAATTAGTTTTTAAATGTAAACTGAATTTAAACTGAAATTGGCACCCCTTTGCTATGAAGCCCCTAAAAAGTTCTGCTGCAACCAATTACCTTCCAAAGTCACATGCTTAGTGAAATGACATCCATCTTTGTGCAATCTAAGTGTCACATGGTCTCTCCTTTTTACACACCTTTTCTGAAAGGCCACAGAGGCTGAAACACCATTAAGCAAGGTGCACCACTGACCAAACAACACCAGGAAGACAAATATGCTCCCCAAACAAGTGAGGGACAAGTTCAAGTCAAGGTTGGGTTATAAAAAATATCCAAATCTCTGATGATCCCCAGGAGCACCATCAAATCCATTATTATCAAATGAAAATAACATTGTACCGCAACAAACCTGCCAAGGGAGTGTCCCAGGCAGGGCAAGGAGGGTATTAATTAGGGAGGCAGCACAGCGACCAAAAGAAACCCTGAAGAAGCTGCAGTGACCCCAATCAGAGACAGGGATATCTGTCCATACAAGAGATTTAAGTCATACACCCCACAGAGATAGGCTTTATGGAAGAATGGCAAGAAAAAAGCCTTTTTTTATAGGTAAAATAGGAAGGATTGTTCTGAGTTTGCCAAAAGGTATATGGGAGACTCCCCAAATGTATGAAGGAAGGTGTTCTGCTCACATAAGACCAAAAGATGCAACACAAACAGACAGTGGGCACACCTGAGGTTTTAAGACACCTCTTAAAGGGTGTCTTTCATACCTGGAGATGAAAGATGTTATACTAAAAGCCACACCCAGTACAAAGCACTCTTGAGATAGTCTATTGGCTGATCTCAAAGGTGCCGTAGTGACAAGATGCAGACCACTGGCCACATCTCCGGCACTCCATTTGGACATGTACAGCTGGGTGCTGAAGTGCACCCAGCTAAAGGGAAGCCAGAATTGCTATGCTGGTGATTGCAGCTGTCCAGTAAAGGTGAGTTTACTGGCGACTTCCGGGGCTCCGCACAGTAAGGCATCCTGCTATAGGATGCCCGGCCGCATTGGTTATGATCCGCTTTAAATTTAGAGGCACTGTTGTCAAGTCAATGCTCCCTCGTTCACTTGTACAGCAATTTGCATCTATTAATGTGATCCTCAGCAACAATCCCAATTGGTAACCGGCAGTCTACTGACTGACTGCCATACATGAATGAGAAAGTGGTAAACGTATTGGTCCAATATAAAGACCCAATATAAACACTGTAGGAATGAATCAAGGCAACTGGCAAACTCCAAAGTCAAGGCAACCCCCAATTATCTTGATTTATTCCTACAGAGATACCATGACCTGGATGAATTTGAACCCTCACAGACATATTCCCTAGAAAACCAATAATCTCCATGTCCACACATATACCAGCCCACCCTGCAACCCCATTAGGCAATGGGAGTCGCATGGGTTGCGTGAGCAGAGCTGGAGTGCGGACCCGGTGAGTTATTCTGCCTGATACAGGGGCTTGTTGTGAAACATCTGGCCAATACAATGCCTGGAGGGAAGGGGTGCATAAGCCACAATATACACATGTTCAACAGTTTCAAGGGCATCCCCTAAAACCAGGTATACACAGAAATGCAGAAACAGGGTATGTATAACAAATCTAACAAATCCCTGCCACACCTGGGCACGTAAAAGATTTAGTGGGCCTGCTTAGGTTTGCCTGATGCTGATAGCAGCCATGTCATTCACATTAACCAGACTTTACTCTTTACAAGAAGAGATTTTGTCAGTAACCTGGCTTTGTGTGCTTTTATTTAATAGACAAAGCAACTGCAGAACCCACGTTCTGTCCACAAGCTCTAAGAGAAGTGATTAATGTAGAGGTTGCCCTACTTTTTCTCCCTGTGCTGTTAATATTTACTCACCCTGCTCAATAAAAGACTCTACTGTTTGTATGTTATTATAGTTCGGTAGACTGTGTTTTCTAAAATTAGATAACAATTAGACATTTTGTTGGTGAACGGTGTAGAAATATGGGTAAGTTATAGAGGGGTTCACTTACTCGTTACTGCAATAATATACATATATGTGCACTATGCATATATCAGATAGTGATAACCCACCAAAAATTAGGTCTTGCTGTATTTAATGCATCCCTACATTTCATTGCTCTTGGGAATGTGGCAAATAAACGGCAAATAAACGGCAATGTATCTGTCTGGAATAATCACAGGGAACTAGGAAGATAGATGTGGATTTGGTTGTTCCTTGCTCTTCCTAGAAGGCAACAGATGGCAATTACCCAGAACCGCCTGTTTAACCTTTCAATGCCGATGTCATGCAGAGAGCCTTGATCTGTTGAATAAGAAGGGAATGCAAGGGAATGTGAGGTTTCATGGAGTACTTGAAATGCCGAAGCCAGCTTTGAAGCCGTGGCATTCTCATTTTACTTTTATAGCTTGTGCTACTCTTCAGATCTGCTCTAAGTCCTTGGAGCATTTCAAAGCAAGCAGTTTTAGTATATATATATATATATATATATATATATATATATATATATATATAGAGAGAGAGAGAGATTTATTTATTTATCATTCCAAATTATTATGTGGATGTTATTTTCCAAAATGGTTAATGAAAATTACAGTAAGTGTCATTTTACATCATCAGTCGTTAAAGCTTTACTGAACAAACGTCAGATGATAACAGCATTTCTACTTGCGTATTAAAATACTAATGCACTGTTCCAAATGGTTATGTACAACTGAGTTTCAAAAGCTTTTATAGGTCGTAAAGTACTGAAAATAGTAATTTGTTGAATTTTCAGCATTAACAGAAATCAAATGCTATTTCAATCAAAAACATCTTAACTGGCCAATTTTACGTGGAAACATAGGGGCCCTGCTTTGATAAAACCTTAGAAATTCCTGCATCAATTGAACTTGTGAGTTTTCTGCTTGAATTTATTTGCAAGGTGTCAGAAGCTTCTGCTTTGATGTGACCTGCCTCCCACCACCATATGTCTTTTGCTTGAGGATACTCCATTGTGGTTGAGGGCACATCATGGAGTTAATTCAGTCCCAGGTTAAAAAAAGCATGCTATTTTAAGGTGAGAAAACTGCCATTCAATGTCTGCCTTGGGGGTGATTTAGCACCAAATGAAAAACAAGTTCTATTTACACATGATGCCAAATTACACCTAAGATACAAAACAATAAAAGTGAATGCAGATTTCTCTCCTAAAAATATGTGCACCTGACACTGAATTGGCCCATGTTAGTTCCTCTCCTTTTGCCAATGACTTGGAGGTATTCTTTGCAGCATGATACGGAGCGTTGTCATGCATGAAGGTGATTTGGTACAAAAGGCATGGTTTTTGTTCCATGGAAGATTGGTTAGAAACTCTATATACTTTCCAGATATCATTTTCATACCTTCAGATGCCCTAAAGGAGCCTACCATGATTCGGACCCAAAACATGGCTCCACCACCTCCTTGCTGTTGTTACAGCCTTGTTGGCCAGCCATTGCTTCATTTATCTGGACCATCCAGGATGGTACAGTGCTTATCAATAACTTTACTGTTTAAAAATTAGTCTTCATGTATGTCTGGGCCCACTGCCACAATTTTAGCTTGTGAGCACTGGTTGGGGGTGGCCAATTACTAGCTTTGTGCACAACTGCAAACCTCTGAAGGATCATACATCTTGAAGTTGACTGGGCTCCAGAGGCAACAGCAGGTTCAAATACATGTCTGCTGCTTTGACTTGTAATGGCCTTTTAACAGCCTCTCTCAAATAAATTTCTCTTGTAGAAACCTTCCTAATTATTCATTTACCTGCACAAACGTGTCTGTGCTCTGTATCAGCCACAAATTGCTTTACTTCACAATGATCTCGCCTACATTTTCATGAAACATAATGTTCATACTTTGCCAAAGCCATTGCACTATATGATGATTTTCTGCAGCAGAGAAATCTTTTTTTTCATTCCCATATTGTTTTAAACCTGTGGCTGGCTTAAAGGGATTTTTTCAGTGTAAAATAAAAAATATCACTAGTTATCTTTCGTCATGAAGGCACAACCTGTCCTTTCAATCAAAAAACTCACCTTCCTGCTGCAATTCAGTTTTTGAATTGATTTGGGTGGATTCTACACACTGCCTGTAATAAGGTGATGGGGGGGCTGCCTTTAATAGGGATGCCTCACACTGCCTGTAATGGGTGATTCCACACACTAACTGTAATGGGGGATGCCACACTGCCTGTAATTGGGGATGCCGCACATTGCCTGTAAAGGGGGAGGCTGCATACTGCCTGTAATGGAGGATGCCGCACACTGCCTGTAAAGGTGAATGCTGCACACTGCCTGTAATGGGGGGTGATGCACTGCCTGTAAAGGGGGATGCCGCACACTGCCTGTAAAGGGGGGAATCTGCTCACCGTCTGCAATTGGGGATGTTGCACACTGCCTGTAATGGGGTGATTTGGGTGGATTCTACGCACTGCCTGTAATGGGGTGATTGGGAGGGATTTTGCACACTGTTTGTCATAGGGGGATTGGGAGGGGGTATTTTAGCATGCCATTTGGTTCAGAAATTTTTCTTATTTTATAAACGATTTAAAAAAAAAAAATCCATTCTCCCTAGCAGCAATGTGTTTACCTTATCAATGTACATCAAAGTGGTGTTCTGATGTACAGATTAGAATTCTTTCTGACTTGATAAACATCTGTTTGGCTGTGGCACAGATGACAAGTTTAACCCTATCTGCATTAATGCAGCTCCTTCATATAGGGGGATAACAAAGTCCTGTGTTACAGTGAAAGCATTCTGGGAGTTGTAGTCCGACAGGACACTAATAGCTTTACTAAAGGGCAGAAGAGCCACTCCTACTTTCCCAAAACAGACACAAAGGTTTATAAGAAACAGCGTTCTGAAAAGTAAGTCACAGGTCCTAACACACAGGGGTTATTTTGCATCCCAGTAGTGGAAAACAATAAGGCAGAACACAACAACTTGACAAAAAGGGACTAAGTTAAGGGTGGATACATCTGTATATAATGGCAGCTGTATTTTTCTTAAACTGGCTATCTCAGTCCAGAATGCATTGTCCAATTGCACCAAGTACTTAAAATGCTATAAACATTAGTACAGTACAGTAATGTAGAAGATAATGGTAAAATCTTAAAGTGGACCAAAATCAGACCTAATGTCTCTAAGACAAACTAACATCACAACTAGAGATGAGCGAACCGGTTCGGACGAACCGGAATTCACTCCGAATTTCAGGAAATATTCGATTTGGCACGAACCCGAATATTCCTGAAATAAAAAAAAAAAAATGCCGGTATGGTGGGCGCGGGCCGGCCGGTTCCGCGCTGACAGCAGGTCAGCGCGGAAAGGCAAACACTTACCTGCAGGTCCGGAGTGTGGAGGCCGGCGCCGCTCTCAGCTGTCATCTGAGGGCGCGTCATCATGCTCCGGACCTGCAGGTAAGTGTTTGCCTTTTTTCTCAAATGCCGGCATGGTGGGAGCGGGCCGGCCGGTTCCGCTGACAGCGGAGCTGGCCGGCCCGCTCCCACCATGCCGGCAAAAATGCTTTTTTTTTTTTTTTTAAATGCCGGCATGGTGGGAGCGGGCCGGCCGGCTTTACCGGCCCGCTGACAGCGGAACCGGCCGGCCCGCTCCCACCATGCCGCCATTTTTGATGGGGAACTTCGTAAAAGTTTGATTCGGCCGAACCCGAATTTCTTTGTGAAATTCGGCGAATCGGCCGAATCGAACTTTTCAAAAGTTCGCTCATCTCTAATCACAACCTCCATCTCACACTCCCAAGCCACTCCTTGCTCCTTTCCACAATCAGAGAGAGAAAATGCAACAATCTTTCACTTATACCTCATCAGACTAAATTACACCACGAAACCAAACTACACCAGACCACACTCGCCTCCTGCCTGATCAGGGGACACTGGCTTGTAAGTGAAGGAGGTCCCCTGAGTGGTAGAGAACGGGAAGCATGCACCCCAGGTGCCCTACCAACAAACCAGTCCTGGTTATGCAACCCAGGTGGGCCCCAAACTATAACAGGCGCTCTATTGAATCATTTATAATCTAATCTAATTTATATTTTCTTGCATGGGGACAGAAGGAAATAAATGACAGGTTGGTTTATAAGATTACATTTTATTTATTGAGATTCTCTGTGGCATGTACACGAATCAGATTAAAAACATCATACAGGAGAGCTGTGGGCAAAAGCAGAAAAGCCCTTTAAGAAAGTATATTATAAATGCCCATCTGTAAGTTTAATACCACTTAATTGATCTGTGCAGAGAGAGTCCTTATACATGTAAATTATACATATAGCATATAAATGATGTAAAGTGTGTAGAACGTCGTACTGCATAGTGATTGTCTATTCTATGGTATGTTTTGCTGAGCGTGGGGGCAGGGTAGATTGGCATTCTGCTTAACGCATCTTAATCAGCCAGCGCGGTTGAACTGTGCTCTTTAAATCCCAGCATCATGAGAATTGTAACTTTTCAGTAAAGCAGCACAGCTCATTTGATGCTGTATTAGAATAAACAGGATCATGAGCCATGGTATTTTTAGATTAAGCCATGCAAATGATTGTGCACAATTGAGATAATATAGCATTTTCTAGGGAATATGATGGGGGTAGACCTGGATTGTTGTCATTTGGCTTGTTGGCTTTAATATACATTTATGAACATTAATGTTAAATGTTAAATCATGACAAGTTAATGCTCCTGCAGCAACCCTAGAAACTGCTGCATTCCTCACCCCCTAACATCATTATCACTGTCATGTAACATGGAAATGTGCCAGTTCGCCAATAAACCTCAATGGCCAATGGCCCTCATAAACAGTGATAGCCAATTAGGCTTGCAGCATGGGTAAGCATGGCATCACATACATTGCCATACAGTTCATCAGCAAACCCTGTTGTGATCATGGGTTAAACTGTTCTAAAAAATATATATTTAGATATAAAGGCTGCTAGTCCTTCAATTTAAGATACAGATATTACATTTAAAATGTGCCTTACTATAGAAAGTAGTGTTTTAATTAACTTTTAGTTAAACTGGACCAACACCCATACAAGAAACAATGCCCCTATGCATCCCTCTCCAGGACAATTCAGATTGCTGCACCTTTTGTAACTCCTGTCGTGGTTGATTTCAGCCCCTTAATGTAATCCTATAGAGCTGCAGGATCCTGAAAAGAGTAAGTGCTGCTGCGCATTGTGGGTCATATCAGTTAAATACAGACAGCAGCACTGTGGGGGTGCTGGGAAAGCAAACTTTGCGGGTCCTGTAAGACCTGGGCGTGACCAAGAGAAAATTGGGGAGGCAGCATTTCAGCTTTGAAATTGACGCAGGAGCAAATGTAAGTGCTGACAATGATTCAGTATTATGCATGCAGATGGGGCAAGTAGGTTTTGTGGAGTTTCTTTTCAACTGTGCAAGGCTGTTGCTCTGGTTTAAACTTAAATTTGGCTAGTATTTTTATTAAAATAAAAACCTAATGTATTGCAACAAAAAGTTCAACCTTGGTCTTATCAATCCATAACATGATTTTCTGCATGCTTTTGGTAGACATGATGTAATGGGCAGCACGATGCATACACCAAAGAAAGCTGTGAGCTATCTGTCAGTTATTTACGTTTCAAGAGCAGGCTCGGGACTTTACAATCACAGCTGATTACAATTGAAACAATTATAATCAGCTGCTGCCTAGCTATAACAATGTAATAGAATGTAAATCTTACCAGGAAACTAGCAGGCTTCTCAGAATAACTCATCATGTTATAGTCAACAGCAGATAATGCAGCCTCTTTTTTTTTAACTCCCGGTGCAATATATAGCACTGGGAGACCTCTGTAGGTTTTGGCAAAGGATAGCAAGGCTTGGATAGTCTTTTTGTAAGAAAATGTTTCCATTCTGCCGCTCTACCACACAGCCCATATACAACCAGTACTTGCTAGAAATTCTCGTAGCTCCTTAAATCTTGCCATAGACCTCTTGCCAGCCCTTTTTTTTCTAGTATTTTCATCAGTTTTTACACAGAGGTTAACTAATCTTTTTATGGTTAATTTTTAGTAACTTACATTTTTTTTTCTTTTTAGCTCTGAAAACTTCAATAATAACCGAAGCCTGCTGCAGTATCTACTTAGACAATCCTACCTTGCTGTAACCAAGTAAAAAGACTCCATGGGGACTGTACCTGCTGAGACTGCCAAGGTATTACCCATGTCTGTGGAAGAAAAAAGCCCTTTGTTGGCCACTACTTACCTGGTTAAAGAGATGTCATCCAGCAGTAATGGGAATGCCACTCACATTGCCAGTTCATGTGATTTAAATAGCGAGCAAGCCAGGATTGACTCCAGTAAAGACAGCAAATGTGAACTTGAATCACATGAAACCTCCAAAACAGCATCATCTTCATTTTGGACTTCTGAACCTTTGCCTCCTTTAGGTACAGATAATTTAATAAATCAACAGACTGAAGCCAACAAAGACCCTGTCCAAGTTACTGGCTCTTCATCATCACCCACAAATGTTGCAACAACTAGTATAACACTGTTGACATTGCCAAGCAGTGAGCCCGAGATGGACACATGTAACTTGCCAAAAGACAGAACTGTTTTAGAAAAGGATTGTAATAAAGTGGATAGGACCATCACAACAAGCACACAGCTCTCAGCAACATCTCCAAATGTGGACAATCTAGATGATGATAAAAATGGTCTAACGCCTTTAGCTAGCCAAGAAATAATTAGTACTCTGATAGAAACAAATGTTAACGACGTAGATACAGTGCAAGAAGTACAAAATGAAAAAGGCCTTACAACTGTACTTTTATTGGAGCAGAACTTACAAGATACAAATATAAATGGGGATCGTGAAATTCACGATTTACAATTAGTAGGAAAATTTAGGGAAATGGGAACTATGACATCACAAACAGAAATATCAGCTACTCAAGATGCAGAAGTGCAAGCTGTAGCAAATGTAGAAAATAAGTCAGTGTCCACTAGTCCAAGCATATTAGCTGCATTTCTGAAAGCCAACTCACCAGTACTAAAAGAAAGGCAGGAACAAGTGTGTATTATTTATCAAGGAAACCCTGGAAACCCACAAATGGATCGTTCAAATTTTGCATTGCATCCACAGCTCTCTCAAAACCACTTAGCTCCAAAAGTATGTTTTCAGCCAGCAGAAGCAATGGGCCCACAGCCTTTGCAAATGCACAATAAAAGCCCTCCGGATATGGTTCGGTCACCCTTTCAGCACTCACAAGTTTTATATAGAAATGAATTAGATGGACACCCAGGTCATCCAATGACACCAGTGCAAATGGCAAATGCTTCTCCAGTTTTAATGAATGTGAAACCTGTCTACCAAATCAATATAGAGAACAGTACTCAACCCAAAAGTGGCCAGAGATCAAAGGACATTTTTGTTGATCACTCACAATTTCGAGCAGCCCATGAATTGGGTAGTAAAGCAAGGCTTCACCATTTAAGTGGGGTAGAAAATGTACAGCTTCATAATATTCTTAAAGAGGGTGAACAAACAGACACACTTAGTGTTCCTGGCGAAAGCAGCTCAGATCGTAAACCCTTTCATTTCAAAATAACTAATGAACAGGGCTCCACTCAAGCTATCATCACCACAGACATCAAAAAGCCAAAGAAGGAAGAGAGACCAACTCCACTTCATGTTGAAGTTGAGGTGAACAGCAGTATTGGGGCTACTGGAGGTCAGGTAGAGGAAATACTTGAAGTACTGGTAAGAAAGGATCAAGAAAATGGTGAACATTCCAGAAGGTCAAGCAGTATAAGCCTGCAAACAAGACCAGCATTAGAATATAACCAAGGTGCAGTACAGCTCACTCCTCGGCTAAGGAAAGCTAGAGAAGATAAAAAAGAACCTGTCATAGTCACGTTACCTACCTCTGAAGCTGCTAAGCCACATGGAAAAAAATCAAGCCCAAGTTCAAGCGCAGAAGGAAAAAGTCAGGCAAAGCAACAATCTAAAAGTGTAAAGGATGTAGTGTGGGATGAACAAGGCATGACATGGGAAGTATATGGAGCTTCAATGGACCCAGAGGCTTTGGGCATTGCTATACAAAACCATTTGCAACGACAAATCAGAGAACACGAGAAAATGATTAGAGCCCAATTAAAGCAAAATCGTAAATCAATTAGTTCGGACACAGGGAGAAAGCACAAAAGAAAACAGCACAGAGTATTTCAATCTATACTTAAGAATTTCAGGCGGCCAAACTGCTGTAGCCATCCTCCTGCATCGTCTGTGTTAGAGTGACTTTTTGTCAACATGTGACCGTTTTTCGTCCATAGCCACATCAGTCAGTAAACATATTTTTTCTTTGCACTTAAGAATGTCATGGACATCTTTATTTTATTACTGTACAGGGTTTATAATGCAATAATTCTTTATTTCAGTTTTATTTTCACGACACTGATAAAATAGAAAAAAGTCATTTGCTGTGTTTCTTTAGCCAACATTTGATAAAAGTTTTATAAATGCTAACTTTGTATTTTCATCGCGAAAAAAAAGCATTCACATGGTGACATAGATCCTAATGAAATGATGAAGTATATGCCGTTAACACAGTGCCAGAAACGCCTTCATCACATGGGCCTTTTTAGTTTAAAGCTAATAAGCTAAAAGAATGTGTGTGTGACATCAACTTTTTATATATAACTGCAATTACTGTATGTGTAACCCTTGTGTGCAGACCCATAGCAGGGTCCCGTGTTTTTGACTTTCCATCACCCCTAGCAAAATAACCTGCTAACTCAACTGAACTAAAGACACTAAAATTTATTATACATTCTTTCACTAATAAAACAGTTGTTCTTGCATCCAAAACAGAATTGCATTAACTAAAGTGGCTGATCCTTGTTGTGTTAAAGCTACAGATCTAATATACTGTAGCTAAAGACTGACCAATAATAACAATATGCACTAATAAATGTGTATCGGTAAGGGAGACTGGAATTCATGTACAGCAGGTATACAAAAATAAACGAACCTGTATGTAATAAAATAACCTAGTATGACTGCATGGATATCAAATTGTCCCTAAACCCAGTTCTAACCTAAAGGGGCCTCCTAAGTGTCGTTTGCTTGCCTCCACATTTCCACGAACAGCAAGCCATCTCTTAAAGAACCTCTCTGGAGCTCAATTTACTTACCATTCCACTCACCAGCTCTTTGAGCCTGGACAATGTGACCTACCAGACGGCCACATGGCAAACCAAAAAAATAAGGAGAGACCAGAGGGGTGGTTAAATGGCTTGATTTCTGGTATTTCTGGGGACATTAGAATAGCAGCCCTTACGAGGTTCACTTTAAGCTGTTATTGTAGACATTTACCAAATATATTTACCTCACCTTGATAGTGAGTAGCCAAATATTCCCCTTAACTCTTAATGTTTCATACAAAAACTCAGATGTGTAAACTTAGCCCAGCAAGTCAAGTTAATACCAGTGATATACCAGTACCACTAATACTAATTTTGATAACTCATGGTCAGGTTCAGGGCAGTTTATAGGCAAAATAGCACTCAGTGCAGGAAGAAAACACTTCTGCCCCCTCTTCACTCCTCTTATGATCCTGCTCCTGTCCCTTACAGGTATGTGCCATGCTGACCCTTTACCTTAAAAGTGCCCCCTCACTATGACTCATGGCCCAATATGGGGGGATGAGGAGCCTATGTTATGGCTTAAACCATATACAGTGGCCCTGACTAATCTGCAGAAACCAAAATGGCTGGGATAAAGGCACTCCCAATGGCCTTGGCAACCAGGGTGGTCACCTTGCTTACCCTCCCCTAGAAACAGCCCTGGTCAGTTAGAAGTGATGTAACATGTTTTTGTAGTCTAAGGTGATGAAAAAGAAAGTTTAGTATCAGAAAAATTTTAGTTTTACCAGGGACAAGAGTCACTTGCACAGAATCGCAATGTCTTGTGCTGGCCACTACCTTTCTCCCTCTAAAACATAGATTGTCCATCAAATTAACTTTTAGCCTTCAGTTATTAAACTATAAAATAGTATCAATATACCCTAAGGGGTCAAATACAGCAAGGAATATCTTATTGGCTCTCACTCTTCCATCATCTACCCACAGCTAAAATAGTTGGACTTTCCACGGACATCACTGGGACCACAATACATATGGTGCATGTGTCAATGTAATCTTCAAATGCATTAGTTAAACTATGGGGTTGATTCAGAGTTTGGTGAGAAAACATCTTTTTAGGAGAGAAAACTGCCATTCACTTTTATTGTCTACCGAGCGTAAATTTCACCTAACTCTGAATCAGCCCCAAGATAAACAATGGCCTAGATTCATTAAGAGCATATAAAATAAAAAAATTCTCATGGTAGTAAACAATTCACTTCATGAGGAAAAAGCATAAGAATACAGACAAAAAGACAATGAAAGCCAACAAGTACAGTGTACAAAGGAGTAAAAGGTTCTCTACTTTTGTTCGGAGTAAAAATGTACCATTGACTTTCATTGTTTTCCTATTTGATGATTCAGCAACATTGAAATTCTCAGGCTTTTTTCTAATAAAGTTAATTTTTTTCTACCATGAGAATGCTTTTCAACTCTTATTGAATCAAGGCCAATGAAAGTGAATGGCCATTTTCTCTCCTAAAAAAGGAGCTAGTTTTCTCACTTGGCTCTTAAAGTGGACCAACACCCAGGATTTTGACTATCCTGGGTCTTGGTCCACTTCGGTGGGGCACCCCCGATCGGGGTGCCCCGCTGTGTGAAACCCCCCCGAACCCCCCGAACAACTCACCTCTCCCCGCTCCCAGCGCCGACGGACAAGCCGCGGACAAGCCGCCTCCTCCGCCGCCACCTCCCGCGCGTCCCTCTTGACGCGCGCGTGCCCGCGCCGGCCATTCACAGACGGCCGGCACGGGCACGTCTAGAGGGGCGCGAGGGAGGCGGCGGCGGCCGGGACAAGGTAGGGAGACAAGGTAGGGAGTGTGGGGTGTTTGGGGGGGTTTCACCCCGCGGGACATCCCGATCTCGGATGTCCCGCGGGGAGGGAGGTGATCGGCCCGGGAATCTTATAGATTCCCGGGCCGATCACCCGTGGGTGTTGGTCCACTTTAATCGACCCCATGTCCTGGAAGAAGGTAACTTTGCCAACATGACTTAACGTGATTTTTTTTTTACAATCAAACCCATTTTCTGCAGCAGTAAAAAGAGGTGTTAGAAGCCTCAGGGATTATGTTTCCGAAGTTATCTTTTAAATAATTATTCATTTGTAGTCTTGCACTTCCTGACCTGCTCCTTCACGTGTTTCTTTTATATCTGCAGTAGAGAAACTAAATTAAAAAAAACTTTCAGACATTAGCTCTGGTCTTAATATAACTATGTGTAACGAAGCATCTGCCTCAGGAGATCCAATCTGGTACAAAAACTTGTCTGAATTAATCCATTTAGGTCCAGTAGCGCATATTATAATGCGTTTCAGAGGTTTTGTCCTTTAATTGTATAAAGGAGTAATATACACGTGCCCCAGGCACGAGGTTGCGGCGCATCGCCAGCAAACAGACATGTGTTATAGTGTTTTGGACCTATATGGATTGATTAATGCACTTTTTTTACTAGTTCGTTTCTTTTTTAAAAAGTTTTAAATTAGGTCTGAGAGTTTTTAAGGGTCTCCTGAGCCACATCCTGGAATCCTGGAACATATATTGATTGAACCATCATTTGGACATCTTTGAATATATCTTAAAATAGGAATGGAAAGAAAATGGTTATACTGGCAAAGTTACTCACAGTTCCACAATTTACAGTATCTAAAGATCGAACTGTTCTGATAGATATTTTTCTCTTTTAACCTTTAAGCTGACCCCTTGAAACAGCAACACACTTACACTTTATGTCTTGTTGTATTGTTCTTTTTGAAAGGGACTGACTTTTTTGCTTTTATCTGATCATTCAGTCTGCGGAGAACATACTTCAGCGCTTTGCATAAGAACAAATCATGCAAATATGAACATACCTGTACCTACTGTAAACTTAAAGCTGAACAAAACTTGGCTGGCCCTGAAATCTAAAAGATGCCAGAGGCGGCCAATGGAATTCCCCCAGAGGAAAGCTTGAATTGGAATGCCCCATTGTGTGAAACCCCCCAGATCGCCAGTATTAGCTTTCCTTTCCCCAGTCCATCAATGCATGCATGGCTTACTGAACTGTGCAATAACAGGAAGGATTCAGGAAAGAATGGTTATTCTGTACTGGGTACACACTGGTTTATTTTCATGCAAGTGCTACAGAACATAAAAAACATACATTTATATTTTAAGAATAATGCAGAGCCAAACCTTCCCTGACGTCTCAAATATTTTTAATTAGTAATTAACTTACATATGATAGGTCGTCAGGCTAATCTATTTATCGTATTTTTATTCAGAAGGTAATAAACAATTTGGTGATATGGAACAGGCAATATTTAATCACAATTAAAATAAAATGTTCACATTTAAAATTACGATGATCAGAAACCACTGCTATTGAAATATGTTTAATTTATGACTGTAGTTTAACAATAATGTTAAAGGTATAAGCATGGAAACTATTATTTATATTGCTTCTGTTCATATATCTAATGATCTCCAGTTAAAACTACTGGGTGGTGGTTGAGGCTGTGTGAAAACCCGGAGTTGCCATGGGGTAGGCGCCTACAGCACTTCTGCTGACCGACAACATCCCCTGCTTCCCTGTAGCTGAGGCGCACTCCCACACACAGACATTCAGATAGGCTGGGTGCGGGAGAGAGCTACAAGACTACAGGTGATCTACAAAAATGCCTGGTGGGTGTTACTATAAAAAAATGGCCACTGCCAAGCCCGCCACAACACCCAAGATACTCAGGCTGGGAGGACAGGTGGGGGGCATGGCAGGGCCAGCACACAGTTTTGTGCAGCTTTAATGGTGAATAAAAATTGAATTTTCATGAAGTGTACATCAAGCAAAGATTTTTCAGTAGTGTCTAGCCTATATCAGCCTATTTTCTAACGGGGAGGCCGATTCATTAATAGCGCCAGGTAGCGACAGATGAGCGACTGTAGCGTGATTTTTTCAGCGCCAGCCAGTATTCGCTGTGCTTGGCCGGCGTTAGCTTGATGACAGCGACTCAGTC
Source organism: Gastrophryne carolinensis (assembly GCA_027917425.1). Taxonomy (NCBI): domain Eukaryota; kingdom Metazoa; phylum Chordata; class Amphibia; order Anura; family Microhylidae; genus Gastrophryne; species Gastrophryne carolinensis. The sequence continues at coordinate 225,566,948 of CM051234.1, forward strand.
GGTGTGCGGTAATGTTGAATACGGGCTGGGGGGTCGCTGTTTCACAGGTCCAGCGTTGTATGTGAGCGCCTGACAACGAATGGCCAGAGCGAACGGCTAGCTTCATATTCATCAACAAATCACGCTCCGAATGTGCTGTCGCTGTCCATTCCTTGTTTAAACCCCAGAGCGCTGGCGGCGATGTGTATTAACTAGTTTTTAACCCCTAAACAACCATATTTTTTGAATGTAACATTATACATGTTTTTAGAATCACTTTGTAATATGAATACATTAATCTCAGACCTGTTAGATCAATTCTGCACATATTTTTTTTAATTTTTTTTTTTACTTAAAAATAAATCCTAACATTGCAGAAGTGGTCTCCGATTTTTTTGACATTAAAAAAATTAAAAAAAAAATTAATACCAATTAATTATGAATAATTATAGATTGCTCCATTGAAATGCATTGGACATCGCCAGGGAGCGACAGCTCATACCTGGCGCTGTGAGGGAATTTGCAGCGGCGCTGTTCGGTCCAGGCGGCTTCATGATGAATGCCGCGCTAGCCGTCGCTCTCGCCGGCGCTAGCCTCATTTTGCTTGATAAATGCGTCATTGTGACCGCCGCCGGGCGTACTTGAGCCGGTAGTCGCTGTTAGCTGCCGCTACCTGGCGCTCGTCAGACACTACCTGGCGCTATCGCTTGATGAATAAGGGCATAAGATATTTATCTTCCCTCCTGTTGCTTTGATACAATGTTGTCCCAGGTCCTGCAGATTGGCCATTGTAGCACTATCAGCTCCAACCAGACAATTCATATTGAGCTGTAAAGTAGACCATGCCAAGCCAATGCTAGGGGCCCCTACTACTATTCTGTATTTCAACTGACTGCAGTAAGCCCAGATGAGTGTTATCAGCAACAGAGCTGATAGAACGAAAACATTTGAGCTGCAAGACCCAGAACATCATTATAATCAAGGCAGTTGGACATATAAGTTCTTTACCTAATAAAATAAAATTGCCTGCAATATGGCTTTAGCATATCTTGATCTTCTACAAAACTACATTTTTGTATACATTAAAATTTGTTATTTGCTGTTATATATTTTGTCTCAGTTATACTTCATGCTGAAAATCAATTTTTATATTTGTAATATATTGCAAGTTATGATTGTAAGACTCAAGCATCATTAAACTGAAGCAATACGTGTTACCAAAAGTTTAGCCCATAAGACTTGCAAAGGGTTTCAAGAATTTTCCAGCACTGGATTATTCTAAATGACTGCCCCACTAAATTATCAATCCATGCTAATCCTAGGAAACACTAAATATGACAGTATTGTGTAACCCACATGTATGCTGGACAATATTGCATTACCTGTTATTTCATTATTTATGTTAATGCATAAGTTCAATTGATTAATAATCAGTAGCAACAGATTAAAGTAATTAGACTTGTGTTTTCAGTAGAGTTGCTTTACCTCATTACTATTGATACATAGACCTGGATGAATGAGAACCTACACAGAACTGAATGATCAGTTGTCAAGTTTCTTCCCAATACATTTTTAACAGAAAAATATTTTGTTAGGTTTAGATATTTTGTAATGAATACATTTTTACAACTTGCTTCACCTTACCTTTTTCTTCTTTCAAAGCAATATCAAAAAGGGATTCAATTGTAAATATGCACTGATTTGATGTGCGTCCAGTCTATTGCAGTGTGAGAGGAGTGTGCTTCCTTTACATAAACTGTACAATTAATGCCAGTCAATGTCTCAAAACATTAACATGTCCTGCAATGAGTAAAGACGTTTTTTGTGAGTCTCAGTGTGACTTTTGTAGTTACTGTAGCCAGAAAAATGTTCACTTTTTGGAGTATTTGGAACTTGAATTAGTCCCCTGTATGACTATAGGCTACAGTCAGTGTTTCATGTGCTATAGAGGATGGAGTTAAGTCTTGTGTTAACACTGTACATAAAAGTTATCGCAAAAATAGTTGAAGTCACTATTTAGGGCTTGTATACAAATACAAGTTTTTAGTACCATTTTTTCGGCATTTTTCTTGCCCAATTAATAACAAGCACATTTTCTATCTCTACATGTCTTCTTCTTGTTCGTAGTGATTAAATGGCCCAAGAAAAGCATCACAGAAAAGCTACTGATGTGAATTACTCTTGAAGATTTGATCTGTACGTGTTCTAACATGAATTGTTCTCTTTACTTAACCAGATGTTGTTAAAAAAAAGAATGTTGTTTTATGTGTAAAGAGCTATAGCGATACCATACTAATAGTGATGGAACTTTATTATTATTGATATAGAAAATATTTTAAAGCACACTTTTAGAGCTAAATCTCTTGGAAATCAAAAAAGCAAAACTTTTTTTTGATTTTTATTATAGTAGTATGTAAACATTTATGAAAATATACCTAAAATAAATGCACTTGTGTCAAGAATCTATAATAAATATACATTTAACCGTGAATTGGATGTAATTTATCATACAATTAAATGTTTGTAAGGTTGCATGTTTTCATACACTACTAATTCATTATAATCTAAATCCAGACTATGAGCCTTGCCAGTGTGCAGAACAGTTCAGTGGATATCGCCCAGTCTTGACCGCTTCTCCACCCTTAGTGGACAAGCTCCCATGTTGCATGGACACGTATGCTCAGGTATGGTTGCCACCGAGTACTTATGGCTCAAACAAGATATCCTCTAAGTGCTGGGACTATTGGAGCGCAAGTACTTATGGGTGGTTCTTGGGTAATCAAGCCAAGTATCATATCCAGGTGAGTTAATAGACTTCAAAGCACTTGGGTGGAGAATACTCAGACTCAGGAGCCAGGCCAAAGGTCGTTCAGGGGCGACACAGTTGGAGTACAAAGAAGCAGGCAAAGATGAGTTCAAGGACATCCAAGGTCATACACGGTATATCAGAGTTGGGGCATAGAGGATCATGCAGTCAAGGAGATTAAAAGCTCATAGTAGCAAAATCACAGACACTAGCACACCCAAGCAACAGCTAAAATCTTGTCCAAGAGCTTGGGCGCTGATAGCGCACAGCTTATTCAGAGCTGTAAAAAACTCTGACTAAGCATGTGCGCTGGTGGCTGCATGCCCCGCTACCCTTTAACAGGGAGCATGCCCACGCCGGCCATTCACAAATCCCTGGCAGGGGGTTGCACCCTGTTAAAGGGATAGGGGGGATGTAGCCATTGTTCACGTATGCGCTGTGGACAGGGAAAGAAGGTGAGTTTCTGGGTGACCTCAGGGGGTTTTACACTGCGGGGCATCCCGAATATGGATGCCCCAGAGGGAGTGAGTATGCCTGCCCTGAAATCTCATAGACTTCAGGGTGGGTTTTGGTCCACTTTGAACAAGTAGCAAGGGAAACCTGTGCAACAGTAGTGCTCACTCTCACATTCAATTAATAATGCTCTCTCACACACCCCACCATCATGAATTAATAATAATATCTTATGCCCTGTCATTCAAGTTAATAATAGCTACCAGAATCCAAAAAGGTAAATTTGTGTACTCACAGGCAAATTCCTTTCCTTGTCATCTTCCATTCTGGGGCAGATAGATTAACTAAACTCCTCCCAGCCTATATAGGGCAGGCTGTGGCAGGACAACCTCAGGTAATACGAAAGCAGCCCAGCCACAAGAGGGAAAGAAGATAACAGATAGCGCTGATAGCGCACAGCTTGTTCAAAACTGTACAAAACTCTGACTAATCCTGTAGAAGGCACCATCAGCAACCAACACAGTTGCAACAAAACAGTAGGGCAGATGTGCATGAAAGATGACGAGAAAAGAAATTTAGTGAGTAAACAAATTTTCCTTTTCTCATCCCTTTCATACCAGGGCACTACTATTCAGTATTGCATGAGAGAGCACCGTGTCAGAACAGCAACCGGCCAACTGCATCAATATAACCAGGAACTGTGGAACTGACACCTTTAGACTAGACCTCTGATGACACCTGCAACATCTTATGACCCAGAGCATCATCAGTCGATGCCCTGATATCAACTCTAAAACTTGGTGAAGGTATGGAGAGAGGAGCAGGTCACCACCTTGCATACCTGGTCCACCGGCACCTGGTGCTGGAAAGCCCAAGACACGGCAATCACCCTGGTAGAGTGAGCAATGAACTGGAAGGGCACCTCCTTACCCTTGCAGGCATAGGCTTGTGTAACTGCCTGCCTGATCTACTTACTGAGAGTGGACCTGACAGCCACCAGGCCTATTCTTGGTCCTACCAGGATCACAAACAAGATGTCCATCTTATGTACCTCTCAACTAGCCATCAAGTAATACTTGAAAACCCTGATAACATCCAGGGAATGCAGGAGCCGCTTATTATGATGAGTGGGGCGTGGTCACAACAAGGGTAGCACAATCTCATGATTTAGATGGAAAGGAGAGACCACTTTGGGCAAAAAATCCTGCTTAACATGAAATACCGCCTTGCAGCACCAAAATAGGTGACTTGATGGGCCAAACCATATTGACAAGGGTCATATGAAAGGGGAACAACTCCACAAATACCATAAAATAATAATATTTTATTAAGTGTTACACTATAGCAAAAATAAGAACACACGTGCAACACAAAGACACTGTTAAAATCAATTCATCCACTATTCCTGTGGTGCTAAAATACTTATTAATCCATATTATAGAAGACCACAAGGTATCAAAAGGTACAAATAGAAATCATATATTTTATATATATTTCTAATTACTCAAATGAGTGTTCAATTACTCCACTTTGTGCAAAAAACACCAATATAAAAAAGTAATTACTGCAAATAATTTATCAATACCATTTCCAACTATAAACCTGTGCAATCAATCAAATCTAAAAGCAAATGTGAGATAAGGAGTCTATATTCACTCAGAGGCCGATTCATTAATAGCGCCAGGTAGCGACAGATGAGCGTCAGTAGCGTGATTTTCACAGCGCCAGCTAGTATTCGCTGTGCTTGGCCGGGGTTTGCTTGTTGACAGCGGCTCAGTCGGTGTGCGGTAATGTTGAATACGGGCTTAGGGGTCGCTGTTTCACAGGTTCAGCGTTGTATGGGTGCGCCTGACAACGAATGGCCAGAGCGAACGGCTTGCTGCAGATTCATTAACAAATCACGCTCCGAATTTTTTCGCGCTGAGAATTCCTTGTTTAAACCCCAGAGCGTTGGCGGCGATGGATGTAAAATAGTTTTTAACCCCCAAACAACCATATTTTTTTATAGTAAAATTATACAAGTTTTTATAAACATTTTGTAATATGAATACATTAATATCAGACCTGTAATATCAATTCTGCACAATTTTTTTTTTTTTTTTTTTTTTACCTTAAAAAAAAAATCCTAACATTGCAGAAGTGGTCACAGAATTTTTGACATTAAAAAAAAAAAAAAAACATTAATAGCAATTAATTATGATTAATTAAAGATTGGTCCATTGAAATGCATTGGACATCGCCAGGGAGCGACAGGTCATACCTGGCGCTGTGATGGGATTAGCAGCGGCGCTGTTTGTTGCAGTCGGCTACATGATGAATCCCGCGCTAGCTGTCGCTCTCGCCGGCGCTAGCCTCATTTAGCGTGATAAATGCGTCATTGTGACCGCCGCCGGGCGTACTTGAGTCGGTAGCCTCCATTAGCTGGCGGTACCTGGCGCTCGTCAGACACTACCTGGTGCTAGCCCTTGATAAATAAGGGCCTAAGTAAAGCAGGGGAAGAGAACCCCAATGTAAACCCAATACACAAAAGTGCTGTTAGGGCTGTTTAACCCTTTCGCTGCCAGCCTACCTGCAGCTTTTGGCACCCTCTGTTGCCAGACCATGTTTCACTATTTTGCGGTACACATGTTCAACTGTGATTTTTGAAAGGATTTCTAGGGATTTTCCAGGAAAATTATATATTGTTTTTTTTTCAGCAGAGTCTGGGCTTTAACATGAAATGTCTCGTTTGTAATTTTTAGGTGTATTCTCAATATTTTTGGGTGAAACATGTGAAAAAAAAAAATTAAAAAAATTATTTTTTTACAATTTGTAGAGTTTTTTGTAATAAAAAATGTAAGTTTGTCAATAAAATCTTATTGCATGTGAAATCCCAATTTCTCTCGGTTACAGCGGTACCACATATGTATTGGTAGACACCCTTTCCTGCCCAGGAGACTCCCCCAAACTGAAATAGCGCTTTAGGGGATTTTCAGATAAAATACAACTATGCTATGCAATATGCGCACCTTGCAGTTTTACCAGAAAAACAACCCTTTACATTTGAAATACCCCCAACAAACTATATATTCTCTGGAAGTACACACCTCAGGCTTTCTAGGTGTACCAGGCGTGTTGATGCGCCCATAGTTTTCTGGAAGTAATCCCTCAATGTATTCTTTGGTTGCAAAGAGTTTCCCTAAAAAAAGGATAAAAAAGCAGAATCAAAGTCACATTTTCCTAAAAAAAACTATATACAAACAAGAAAAAACAAGTTTAATCTGAAAAAGCAACATCCCCCGAACAGAACAACACCCAACCTGCATAGCTACTGTCAAGGGAAGAGTTGCCAAACACCACAAAGTAAAGCATGTGCGTAACGGTAATTTTACTTGAAAATTTCAGTTCTGCAGACAAAACAACCCTTTACATTTGGAATATCCCCCATAAACCATAAATTCCCTGAAGGTACACATGTTAAGCTTTCTAAGCGTACCCAGCTTGTTGTAGTGGGCTCATCTTTCTGGAATTAATCCCTCAAAGAATTCTTTGGTTGCGCAGGGTTTCCCTAAAAAATGTATAAAAAAGCTGAATAAAAAACACCTTTTCCTAAAATATAAATATGCAAACCAGAAAAAGCAAGCTAAGTCTGAAAGCGCAAGGTCCCCCGAACAGAACGATACCCAACATGCATAGCTACTTTTAACCCTTTTAATTGCCAGCCTACTTGAGATTTTGTCACCCTCTGTTGACAGGTTCTTTTTACCCCATTTTGCGCCATGTTTTGCGCCATTTTTGCTGGAATTTTCAGGAACATTATATTTATATTTTTTTGCAGCAGAGTTTAGGCTTTAACATGAAATGTCTTGTTTGTAAATTTTATTTTGTTTTTTACAATATTATTAAGTAAAAAAAATAAATAAATAAAAACATTTTTAGAAAATTGACTCCTTTATTTTAAATAAAAAATGTATTTTATTAAAGAAAATCATATTGCATGTGAAAGCACGGTACCACATATTTATCGGTAGCCCCCCGTTCCTGCCCAGGAGACACCCCTAACTGAAACAAGTACTTTATAACATTTTATAACATTTACAAATAAAATACAACTACCATCCACACAACAAAGGGTTAAATCGAGAAAAAAAATGACATAGGGTCCCCCCTCCCCGGGGGGGGGGGGGAATCCCATTTTTGGGGGGGATTTTTAAGGGTTAAAAACCCTTAAAAATAAAAAAAAAAAATTGACATGGGGTCCCCCTTACCCAAAGTAACCAGCCCGGGACCAGCTATGCAGGGCTTGTAGAAACAGGGCACCGGGGCCAGCTTTTGTGACCCCTGGCCCTGCAGGCTACAAGCCCGCATAGCCCGTGGTCCCGGGCTCTTCTGCCCCCCCCCTGGGCTTTGGGGAGGCAGGTAATGGGGGTGCCAGGGGTTAATGGCAAGTCACCTGCTAGTCACAGGTGACTTGCCACCCCCCCCCAGCCTGCTGCCGAAGCGGGGGGGGCGGCATATTCCGGGGGCTCTCCTGGAGCCATCCGAGCCCCCACGGAGGGGCACCAAATTAAAGAGGAGACCCGGCCGGATCCAACGAGGAGTCAGGTGAGTATTTTTCATTTTTATTTTTTTAACTAGCAGCGGGGAAAGTCGAGCACGTAACACCTACGTGCTTGGCACTTAAGGCCCAGACAAGCCAGCACGTAGGTGTTACATGCTTGGCAACAAAAGGGTTAAGGGAGCTGAGGTAATAAGCAATCACTGGAAAGAAAAAATAAAGATCATACTGTCCTTGTGGTCAAACATGACTAATCATCAGGCAGTGGATTGAAGGTAGGAGACCCCACCCGTTCCGCCACTCCACTATGGTGGAGGGAGAGGGGGGAGGGCGGCCTGACGCTCTGCCACGCTACATAAAAGGAGACACCATCCAAAGAGACAGCACCCCTGGAGAAGCCTCAGCTCCCTAACAGCACTTTTGTGTATCGGGTTTACATTGGGGTTCTTATCCCCTGCTTTACTTAGTGAATATAGCCTCCTCATTTAGCATTTGCATTTTAGATTTGATTTATTGCACAGGTTTATAGTTGTAAATGGTTATGATAATTTATTTATAGTAATTTTTTATATTGGTGTTTTTTGCACAACGTGGAATAATTGAACACTCATTTGAGTAATTAGAAATATATTAAAATATATATGTTTTTTGGGGCTATTTGTGATTATATTGTGATAATATTGATTTCTATTTGTACCTTTTGATACACTGTGGTTTTCTATAATATGGATTGCTAAGTATTTTAGCACCACAGGAATAGTGGATGAATTGATTTTAACAGTGTCTTTGTGTTGCATGTGTGTTTTTATTTTTGCCCCCCTGAAGGCGTATGTAGACCACAGCCATGGAGTCTTCTGACTGTACCCTGACCCTGGAGCTGGCCAGTTCCTGGAGCTGGCCAGTCCCGAGAGCCAGCAGAATAACCCTCAGTTCAAATACATTGATTGGAAGACAGCACTCCAGATGGTCCCGGAGACCCTGAACCATCTCGTTGTCCTGTTCCATTGGGACAGGAACAGCATCTGTAGTGGCCTGGCATGGAACTCAGGCGCAGGAGATGCAGGTTGCCAGAGACCTCACCCCATCCTGGAGAGCTGTGCACTTTTGCACCATAAGAAGTGCCAGGTGAGTATCCAACGTCATTCCCAGGTATGTTGCCACCCTGGAGGGGATCACCTGGGACTTGGAGTAGTTGACAATCCACCCAAAATGTTCCAGCGTGAACGGGACCATCCTGACATCTCGCAGTGCCTCTGGTGATGGGGCACTGATAAGCAAGTCGTTGAGGTATCGGGTGACTCTGCAGGAGTGCCATCACTACAGCCAAGATATTTGTGAACACCCATGGGACCGAGTACAGTCCAAACGACAAAGCCACAAATTGGAAATGGTGGGTGCCAACTACAAAACGCAGATAACGCTGATGAGCAGGGAAAATCAGGACATGCAGATAAACATTCTTTATATCAACCGTGGCCAGAAAAGCCACGCTAATTCCTGCATCCTCTTAATATTTTCCAGTTCAGCAAACCATTCCATCAAGGAGGGCACGGTGCTGGAACGCCAGTGTCGGGGTATCACTGACCTGGCCGCTGTAAGCATATGCCTTAGCAGCCCCCCCTGATGCCACTGAGCCCGGAGTGCCACCTGTGGAGAGTTGGGGACACTCACGAGTGTCGTGCACTCGAAGACCTTCAGCACCCCCTCCCAAAAAGTCTTAATAGCAGGGCATTCCCACCAAATGTGAGTCAGGGTCCCACGGGCTTTATTACACCTCCAGCAGTCTCCAGTAGGGATGAGCGAATCGATCCGGACGAACCCGGATTCGATCCGAATTTCAGGAAAAATTCGATTCGGATCGAATCCGAATTTCCCCGCGATTCGATCACTCGAAGTTTTCCTTTAACATCCATTCATTTACATTACAGGCATTCTAAGATGGCGGACGGGACATGTCTGGACATGTATCCCGCGCCAGTGCAAGCTGGGGCAGTCACATGCAGCCTATCAGCAGCCAGCAAGCCCGGTGACGTCACACAGCGGTATTTAACGGCGGCCATCTTGCTTTTCCTCATTTCTCTATTGCATTCGTGACAGACAGACAGAACGCTGTGTAGCTGAGGCAGTTAGACAGGCTGGAGACAGGGACAGACAGGGACAGGCTGGAGACAGGCAGGAGACAGGCAGGAGACAGACAGGAGACAGACAGAAAGCCAGGGAAAGGTAGGAAAAACGGAGCTGGCTGACAGGGAGATTTTTTTTTTTTCATCCAGCCTTTGTTAGCGTTTTCAGGCTGCTTATAGTAACTAACTGTGCATATATACTGAACTGATCTTAAGTCTGCTGTGAGGCATCCCATTCTGTGACTAAAGCAGCCTCTGTTTAAGACCATATAAGCATTTGCTCTTATCATATTTGAAATTAGGCCTGATAAAGACACTTTTGCTGGCCAAAGCCCTACTGGACCCTGCCAGCTCGATTCCTGCCCGGGGCATCCCATTCTGTGACTACAGCAGCCTCTGTTTAAGACCATATAAGCATTTGCTCTTATCATATTTGAAATTAGCCTGATAAAGACACTTTTGCTGGCCAAAGCACTACTGGACCCTGCCAGCTCGATTCCTGCCCGGGGCATCCCATTCTGTGACTAAAGCAGCCTCTGTTTAAGACCATATAAGCATTTGCTCTTATCATATTTGAAATTAGCCTGATAAAGACACTTTTGCTGGCCAAAGCCCTACTGGACCCTGCCAGGTCGATTCCTGCCCAGGGCATCCCATTCTGTGACTAAAGCAGCCTCTGTTTAAGACCATATAAGCATTTGCTCTTATCATATTTGAAATTAGGCCTGATAAAGACACTTTTGCTGGCCAAAGCCCTACTGGACCCTGCCAGCTCGATTCCTGCCCGGGGCATCCCATTCTGTGACTACAGCAGCCTCTGTTTAAGACCATATAAGCATTTGCTCTTATCATATTTGAAATTAGCCTGATAAAGACACTTTTGCTGGCCAAAGCACTACTGGACCCTGCCAGCTCGATTCCTGCCCGGGGCATCCCATTCTGTGACTAAAGCAGCCTCTGTTTAAGACCATATAAGCATTTGCTCTTATCATATTTGAAATTAGGCCTGATAAAGACACTTTTGCTGGCCAAAGCACTACTGGACCCTGCCAGCTCGATTCCTGCCCGGGGCATCCCATTCTGTGACTACAGCAGCCTCTGTTTAAGACCATATAAGCATTTGCTCTTATCATATTTGAAATTAGCCTGATAAAGACACTTTTGCTGGCCAAAGCACTACTGGACCCTGCCAGCTCGATTCCTGCCCGGGGCATCCCATTCTGTGACTAAAGCAGCCTCTGTTTAAGACCATATAAGCATTTGCTCTTATCATATTTGAAATTAGGCCTGATAAAGACACTTTTGCTGGCCAAAGCACTACTGGACCCTGCCAGCTCGATTCCTGCCCGGGGCATCCCATTCTGTGACTACAGCAGCCTCTGTTTAAGACCATATAAGCATTTGCTCTTATCATATTTGAAATTAGCCTGATAAAGACACTTTTGCTGGCCAAAGCACTACTGGACCCTGCCAGCTCGATTCCTGCCCGGGGCATCCCATTCTGTGACTAAAGCAGCCTCTGTTTAAGACCATATAAGCATTTGCTCTTATCATATTTGAAATTAGCCTGATAAAGACACTTTTGCTGGCCAAAGCCCTACTGGACCCTGCCAGGTCGATTCCTGCCCAGGGCATCCCATTCTGTGACTAAAGCAGCCTCTGTTTAAGACCATATAAGCATTTGCTCTTATCATATTTGAAATTAGGCCTGATAAAGACACTTTTGCTGGCCAAAGCCCTACTGGACCCTGCCAGCTCGATTCCTGCCCGGGGCATCCCATTCTGTGACTAAAGCAGCCTCTGTTTAAGACCATATAAGCATTTGCTCTTATCATATTTGAAATTAGGCCTGATAAAGACACTTTTGCTGGCCAAAGCACTACTGGACCCTGCCAGCTCGATTCCTGCCCGGGGCATCCCATTCTGTGACTACAGCAGCCTCTGTTTAAGACCATATAAGCATTTGCTCTTATCATATTTGAAATTAGCCTGATAAAGACACTTTTGCTGGCCAAAGCACTACTGGACCCTGCCAGCTCGATTCCTGCCCGGGGCATCCCATTCTGTGACTAAAGCAGCCTCTGTTTAAGACCATATAAGCATTTGCTCTTATCATATTTGAAATTAGGCCTGATAAAGACACTTTTGCTGGCCAAAGCACTACTGGACCCTGCCAGCTCGATTCCTGCCCGGGGCATCCCATTCTGTGACTACAGCAGCCTCTGTTTAAGACCATATAAGCATTTGCTCTTATCATATTTGAAATTAGCCTGATAAAGACACTTTTGCTGGCCAAAGCACTACTGGACCCTGCCAGCTCGATTCCTGCCCGGGGCATCCCATTCTGTGACTAAAGCAGCCTCTGTTTAAGACCATATAAGCATTTGCTCTTATCATATTTGAAATTAGCCTGATAAAGACACTTTTGCTGGCCAAAGCCCTACTGGACCCTGCCAGGTCGATTCCTGCCCAGGGCATCCCATTCTGTGACTAAAGCAGCCTCTGTTTAAGACCATATAAGCATTTGCTCTTATCATATTTGAAATTAGGCCTGATAAAGACACTTTTGCTGGCCAAAGCCCTACTGGACCCTGCCAGCTCGATTCCTGCCCGGGGCATCCCATTCTGTGACTACAGCAGCCTCTGTTTAAGACCATATAAGCATTTGCTCTTATCATATTTGAAATTAGCCTGATAAAGACACTTTTGCTGGCCAAAGCACTACTGGACCCTGCCAGCTCGATTCCTGCCCGGGGCATCCCATTCTGTGACTAAAGCAGCCTCTGTTTAAGACCATATAAGCATTTGCTCTTATCATATTTGAAATTAGCCTGATAAAGACACTTTTGCTGGCCAAAGCCCTACTGGACCCTGCCAGGTCCATTCCTGCCCAGGGCATCCCATTCTGTGACTAAAGCAGCCTCTGTTTAAGACCATATAAGCATTTGCTCTTATCATATTTGAAATTAGGCCTGATAAAGACACTTTTGCTGGCCAAAGCACTACTGGACCCTGCCAGCTCGATTCCTGCCCGGGGCATCCCATTCTGTGACTACAGCAGCCTCTGTTTAAGACCATATAAGCATTTGCTCTTATCATATTTGAAATTAGCCTGATAAAGACACTTTTGCTGGCCAAAGCCCTACTGGACCCTGCCAGGTCCATTCCTGCCCGGGGCATCCCATTCTGTGACTAAAGCAGCCTCTGTTTAAGACCATATAAGCATTTGCTCTTATCATATTTGAAATTAGCCTGATAAAGACACTTTTGCTGGCCAAAGCCCTACTGGACCCTGCCAGGTCGATTCCTGCCCAGGGCATCCCATTCTGTGACTAAAGCAGCCTCTGTTTAAGACCATATAAGCATTTGCTCTTATCATATTTGAAATTAGGCCTGATAAAGACACTTTTGCTGGCCAAAGCACTACTGGACCCTGCCAGCTCGATTCCTGCCCGGGGCATCCCATTCTGTGACTAAAGCAGCCTCTGTTTAAGACCATATAAGCATTTGCTCTTATCATATTTGAAATTAGGCCTGATAAAGACACTTTTGCTGGCCAAAGCCCTACTGGACCCTGCCAGCTCGATTCCTGCCCGGGGCATCCCATTCTGTGACTACAGCAGCCTCTGTTTAAGACCATATAAGCATTTGCTCTTATCATATTTGAAATTAGCCTGATAAAGACACTTTTGCTGGCCAAAGCCCTACTGGACCCTGCCAGGTCCATTCCTGCCCAGGGCATCCCATTCTGTGACTAAAGCAGCCTCTGTTTAAGACCATATAAGCATTTGCTCTTATCATATTTGAAATTAGGCCTGATAAAGACACTTTTGCTGGCCAAAGCCCTACTGGACCCTGCCAGGTCGATTCCTGCCCAGGGCATCCCATTCTGTGACTAAAGCAGCCTCTGTTTAAGACCATATAAGCATTTGCTCTTATCATATTTGAAATGAGGCCTGATAAAGACACTTTTGCTGGCCAAAGCACTACTGGACCCTGCCAGGTCGATTCCTGCCCAGGGCATCCCATTCTGTGACTAAAGCAGCCTCTGTTTAAGACCATATAAGCATTTGCTCTTATCATATTTGAAATTAGGCCTGATAAAGACACTTTTGCTGGCCAAAGCCCTACTGGACCCTGCCAGGTCGATTCCTGCCCAGGGCATCCCATTCTGTGACTAAAGCAGCCTCTGTTTAAGACCATATAAGCATTTGCTCTTATCATATTTGAAATTAGGCCTGATAAAGACACTTTTGCTGGCCAAAGCACTGCTGGACCCTGCCAGCTCGATTCCTGCCCAGGGCATCCCATTCTGTGACTAAAGCAGCCTCTGTTTAAGACCATATAAGCATTTGCTCTTATCATATTTGAAATTAGCCTGATAAAGACACTTTTGCTGGCCAAAGCACTACTGGACCCTGCCAGCTCGATTCCTGCCCGGGGCATCCCATTCTGTGACTAAAGCAGCCTCTGTTTAAGACCATATAAGCATTTGCTCTTATCATATTTGAAATTAGCCTGATAAAGACACTTTTGCTGGCCAAAGCCCTACTGGACCCTGCCAGGTCGATTCCTGCCCAGGGCATCCCATTCTGTGACTAAAGCAGCCTCTGTTTAAGACCATATAAGCATTTGCTCTTATCATATTTGAAATTAGGCCTGATAAAGACACTTTTGCTGGCCAAAGCCCTACTGGACCCTGCCAGCTCGATTCCTGCCCGGGGCATCCCATTCTGTGACTACAGCAGCCTCTGTTTAAGACCATATAAGCATTTGCTCTTATCATATTTGAAATTAGCCTGATAAAGACACTTTTGCTGGCCAAAGCACTACTGGACCCTGCCAGCTCGATTCCTGCCCGGGGCATCCCATTCTGTGACTAAAGCAGCCTCTGTTTAAGACCATATAAGCATTTGCTCTTATCATATTTGAAATTAGCCTGATAAAGACACTTTTGCTGGCCAAAGCCCTACTGGACCCTGCCAGGTCCATTCCTGCCCAGGGCATCCCATTCTGTGACTAAAGCAGCCTCTGTTTAAGACCATATAAGCATTTGCTCTTATCATATTTGAAATTAGGCCTGATAAAGACACTTTTGCTGGCCAAAGCACTACTGGACCCTGCCAGCTCGATTCCTGCCCGGGGCATCCCATTCTGTGACTACAGCAGCCTCTGTTTAAGACCATATAAGCATTTGCTCTTATCATATTTGAAATTAGCCTGATAAAGACACTTTTGCTGGCCAAAGCCCTACTGGACCCTGCCAGGTCGATTCCTGCCCAGGGCATCCCATTCTGTGACTAAAGCAGCCTCTGTTTAAGACCATATAAGCATTTGCTCTTATCATATTTGAAATTAGGCCTGATAAAGACACTTTTGCTGGCCAAAGCCCTACTGGACCCTGCCAGCTCGATTCCTGCCCGGGGCATCCCATTCTGTGACTACAGCAGCCTCTGTTTAAGACCATATAAGCATTTGCTCTTATCATATTTGAAATTAGCCTGATAAAGACACTTTTGCTGGCCAAAGCACTACTGGACCCTGCCAGCTCGATTCCTGCCCGGGGCATCCCATTCTGTGACTAAAGCAGCCTCTGTTTAAGACCATATAAGCATTTGCTCTTATCATATTTGAAATTAGCCTGATAAAGACACTTTTGCTGGCCAAAGCCCTACTGGACCCTGCCAGGTCGATTCCTGCCCAGGGCATCCCATTCTGTGACTAAAGCAGCCTCTGTTTAAGACCATATAAGCATTTTCTCTTATCATATTTGAAATTAGGCCTGATAAAGACACTTTTGCTGGCCAAAGCACTACTGGACCCTGCCAGCTCGATTCCTGCCCAGGGCATCCCATTCTGTGACTAAAGCAGCCTCTGTTTAAGACCATATAAGCATTTGCTCTTATCATATTTGAAATTAGCCTGATAAAGACACTTTTGCTGGCCAAAGCACTACTGGACCCTGCCAGCTCGATTCCTGCCCGGGGCATCCCATTCTGTGACTAAAGCAGCCTCTGTTTAAGACCATATAAGCATTTGCTCTTATCATATTTGAAATTAGCCTGATAAAGACACTTTTGCTGGCCAAAGCCCTACTGGACCCTGCCAGGTCGATTCCTGCCCAGGGCATCCCATTCTGTGACTAAAGCAGCCTCTGTTTAAGACCATATAAGCATTTGCTCTTATCATATTTGAAATTAGGCCTGATAAAGACACTTTTGCTGGCCAAAGCCCTACTGGACCCTGCCAGCTCGATTCCTGCCCGGGGCATCCCATTCTGTGACTACAGCAGCCTCTGTTTAAGACCATATAAGCATTTGCTCTTATCATATTTGAAATTAGCCTGATAAAGACACTTTTGCTGGCCAAAGCACTACTGGACCCTGCCAGCTCGATTCCTGCCCGGGGCATCCCATTCTGTGACTAAAGCAGCCTCTGTTTAAGACCATATAAGCATTTGCTCTTATCATATTTGAAATTAGCCTGATAAAGACACTTTTGCTGGCCAAAGCCCTACTGGACCCTGCCAGCTCGATTCCTGCCCAGGGCATCCCATTCTGTGACTAAAGCAGCCTCTGTTTAAGACCATATAAGCATTTGCTCTTATCATATTTGAAATTAGGCCTGATAAAGACACTTTTGCTGGCCAAAGCACTACTGGACCCTGCCAGCTCGATTCCTGC
Organism: Gastrophryne carolinensis; assembly: GCA_027917425.1. NCBI lineage: Eukaryota > Metazoa > Chordata > Amphibia > Anura > Microhylidae > Gastrophryne > Gastrophryne carolinensis. The sequence continues at coordinate 225,583,529 of CM051234.1, forward strand.
CCGGGGCATCCCATTCTGTGACTACAGCAGCCTCTGTTTAAGACCATATAAGCATTTGCTCTTATCATATTTGAAATTAGCCTGATAAAGACACTTTTGCTGGCCAAAGCCCTACTGGACCCTGCCAGGTCCATTCCTGCCCAGGGCATCCCATTCTGTGACTAAAGCAGCCTCTGTTTAAGACCATATAAGCATTTGCTCTTATCATATTTGAAATTAGGCCTGATAAAGACACTTTTGCTGGCCAAAGCACTACTGGACCCTGCCAGCTCGATTCCTGCCCGGGGCATCCCATTCTGTGACTAAAGCAGCCTCTGTTTAAGACCATATAAGCATTTGCTCTTATCATATTTGAAATTAGCCTGATAAAGACACTTTTGCTGGCCAAAGCCCTACTGGACCCTGCCAGGTCGATTCCTGCCCAGGGCATCCCATTCTGTGACTAAAGCAGCCTCTGTTTAAGACCATATAAGCATTTGCTCTTATCATATTTGAAATTAGGCCTGATAAAGACACTTTTGCTGGCCAAAGCACTACTGGACCCTGCCAGGTCGATTCCTGCCCAGGGCATCCCATTCTGTGACTAAAGCAGCCTCTGTTTAAGACCATATAAGCATTTGCTCTTATCATATTTGAAATTAGGCCTGATAAAGACACTTTTGCTGGCCAAAGCCCTACTGGACCCTGCCAGGTCGATTCCTGCCCAGGGCATCCCATTCTGTGACTAAAGCAGCCTCTGTTTAAGACCATATAAGCATTTGCTCTTATCATATTTGAAATTAGCCTGATAAAGACACTTTTGCTGGCCAAAGCCCTACTGGACCCTGCCAGGTCCATTCCTGCCCAGGGCATCCCATTCTGTGACTAAAGCAGCCTCTGTTTAAGACCATATAAGCATTTGCTCTTATCATATTTGAAATTAGGCCTGATAAAGACACTTTTGCTGGCCAAAGCACTACTGGACCCTGCCAGCTCGATTCCTGCCCGGGGCATCCCATTCTGTGACTACAGCAGCCTCTGTTTATGACCATATAAGCATTTGCTCTTATCATATTTGAAATTAGCCTGATAAAGACACTTTTGCTGGCCAAAGCACTACTGGACCCTGCCAGCTCGATTCCTGCCCGGGGCATCCCATTCTGTGACTAAAGCAGCCTCTGTTTAAGACCATATAAGCATTTGCTCTTATCATATTTGAAATTAGCCTGATAAAGACACTTTTGCTGGCCAAAGCCCTACTGGACCCTGCCAGGTCGATTCCTGCCCAGGGCATCCCATTCTGTGACTAAAGCAGCCTCTGTTTAAGACCATATAAGCATTTGCTCTTATCATATTTGAAATTAGGCCTGATAAAGACACTTTTGCTGGCCAAAGCCCTACTGGACCCTGCCAGCTCGATTCCTGCCCGGGGCATCCCATTCTGTGACTACAGCAGCCTCTGTTTAAGACCATATAAGCATTTGCTCTTATCATATTTGAAATTAGCCTGATAAAGACACTTTTGCTGGCCAAAGCCCTACTGGACCCTGCCAGGTCCATTCCTGCCCAGGGCATCCCATTCTGTGACTAAAGCAGCCTCTGTTTAAGACCATATAAGCATTTGCTCTTATCATATTTGAAATTAGGCCTGATAAAGACACTTTTGCTGGCCAAAGCCCTACTGGACCCTGCCAGGTCGATTCCTGCCCAGGGCATCCCATTCTGTGACTAAAGCAGCCTCTGTTTAAGACCATATAAGCATTTGCTCTTATCATATTTGAAATTAGGCCTGATAAAGACACTTTTGCTGGCCAAAGCACTACTGGACCCTGCCAGGTCGATTCCTGCCCAGGGCATCCCATTCTGTGACTAAAGCAGCCTCTGTTTAAGACCATATAAGCATTTGCTCTTATCATATTTGAAATTAGGCCTGATAAAGACACTTTTGCTGGCCAAAGCCCTACTGGACCCTGCCAGGTCGATTCCTGCCCAGGGCATCCCATTCTGTGACTAAAGCAGCCTCTGTTTAAGACCATATAAGCATTTGCTCTTATCATATTTGAAATTAGGCCTGATAAAGACACTTTTGCTGGCCAAAGCACTACTGGACCCTGCCAGCTCGATTCCTGCCCAGGGCATCCCATTCTGTGACTAAAGCAGCCTCTGTTTAAGACCATATAAGCATTTGCTCTTATCATATTTGAAATTAGCCTGATAAAGACACTTTTGCTGGCCAAAGCCCTACTGGACCCTGCCAGGTCCATTCCTGCCCAGGGCATCCCATTCTGTGACTAAAGCAGCCTCTGTTTAAGACCATATAAGCATTTGCTCTTATCATATTTGAAATTAGGCCTGATAAAGACACTTTTGCTGGCCAAAGCCCTACTGGACCCTGCCAGCTCGATTCCTGCCCGGGGCATCCCATTCTGTGACTACAGCAGCCTCTGTTTAAGACCATATAAGCATTTGCTCTTATCATATTTGAAATTAGCCTGATAAAGACACTTTTGCTGGCCAAAGCCCTACTGGACCCTGCCAGGTCCATTCCTGCCCAGGGCATCCCATTCTGTGACTAAAGCAGCCTCTGTTTAAGACCATATAAGCATTTGCTCTTATCATATTTGAAATTAGGCCTGATAAAGACACTTTTGCTGGCCAAAGCCCTACTGGACCCTGCCAGGTCGATTCCTGCCCAGGGCATCCCATTCTGTGACTAAAGCAGCCTCTGTTTAAGACCATATAAGCATTTGCTCTTATCATATTTGAAATTAGGCCTGATAAAGACACTTTTGCTGGCCAAAGCACTACTGGACCCTGCCAGGTCGATTCCTGCCCAGGGCATCCCATTCTGTGACTAAAGCAGCCTCTGTTTAAGACCATATAAGCATTTGCTCTTATCATATTTGAAATTAGGCCTGATAAAGACACTTTTGCTGGCCAAAGCCCTACTGGACCCTGCCAGGTCCATTCCTGCCCAGGGCATCCCATTCTGTGACTAAAGCAGCCTCTGTTTAAGACCATATAAGCATTTGCTCTTATCATATTTGAAATTAGGCCTGATAAAGACACTTTTGCTGGCCAAAGCACTACTGGACCCTGCCAGCTCGATTCCTGCCCGGGGCATCCCATTCTGTGACTAAAGCAGCCTCTGTTTAAGACCATATAAGCATTTGCTCTTATCATATTTGAAATTAGCCTGATAAAGACACTTTTGCTGGCCAAAGCCCTACTGGACCCTGCCAGGTCCATTCCTGCCCAGGGCATCCCATTCTGTGACTAAAGCAGCCTCTGTTTAAGACCATATAAGCATTTGCTCTTATCATATTTATATTATAAGACACTTTTGCTGGGCATAGGCTTACTGCTGCCTGCCAGGTGCACTTCTGTTGAGGCATCCCATTCTGTAACATAGCATACCCCTCTTTATTTACACTAAGCAGCTCTCTTATTTACACTAAGCAGGCCTGTTGGAGGCTGAGTGTTACTGCTCACTTTTGGTGTGCATTATATTCTGTTTTATATAGACCCACTGCTGCCTGGGGGTTCTTAAAATATCACCTACTACCACGCCAGTTAGACTATGTCGGGCAGACAAGTGCCTGGAAGTGAAAAGAGGAGTGGCAGAGGCCAAGATTCCGCAGGCAGAGCTCGCATCAGACTGGGGGCCAGTAGCAGCAGGAGTCACGCTGAGAGACCTAATCTGCCAGTATCTGCTAGCGGTCGGGTCTCCACCAGTAACGCATCTGCCGTGGTAGATTGGCTGACGCGCTCATCAACAACATCATCACAACTTACATCTGAGACCCCCAGTCTAGGGTCGGTAGGTTCCTCTGACACAACCCTGAGTTGGCATGCCCCGAGAGCAGTCCCTGTCCTCCCATTTCCTCTGTCCTACGCCGTTCCCTCCCCCAGCGACGTATCCTATGCTTTGGGTTCAGCTCCACTCTTTAGTGAGGAGGACGATCAGATACAGGAGGACAGTCAGCAGCTACTGCCCAGCCAAGAAATGGAGGTGGCTTCTTTAGCTAGGCAGACAAATAGTGATGTGGACAGTGTCGTGGGTGCTGCGAGCGTTCCAGCTCCTGCGCCAGACACTGTTGACGAATCCACGAACATCAGTGACGTACAGCCACAACCCGGTGATGATGATGATGATGACGATGAAGCCGATCGCACTTGGGAGCCGGGTGATGAAGGGGCTTCATCGTCATCATCAGGAGAAGAGGGGCGCAGGTTGCCCCGGAGTCAGCAGCTGAGGCAGCAAGGTGGTAGCAGTCAGCATGGGGGCACAATTCCAAAGGCTGGAGCCGGCCGGGGCCGGGGCCGGGGTAGAGCACCTGCTGTGCGGCAGTCTACCTTATCGGGAGGTAGTGGAGCAGGGGTTCCTGGAGTTGGCAACAGCAGCAGTGAATCAGTGAGGCCAGGGGGTGGGAAAAGTAGCTACTCGGCAGTGTGGCAGTTTTTCCTGAGGCATCCGCAGGAGGGTAACATGGCCACATGCAAGATATGTAGGCAAAAGGTGAAGCGTGGCCAGGGTCCAAATGTTGGCACCACGGCCCTGCGTCAACATATGATGCGTCACCATAAAACGACCTGGGAGAACCGAGGCTCCCAAGGGGTGGTCCAGTCTGCTTCCTCACCAAGTGAGCTCCCAATTTCTGCCAGCCAAGGCTCCAGCACCTCAGCCGAAGGCAGCTGTGCGTCACACCCATCCTCTGTCGCTCCTGCTCCTCCTCCTCCTCCTCCAAGTCATGCATCCCGCCAGCAATCCATCAGCGAAGCCATGTCCAAGAGACAGCAGTATGCGCCCACTCATCCTACGGCGCAGAAGCTGAATGTGCTCCTGTCCAAGTTGCTGGTGCTGCAGTCGCTCCCTTTTCAGGTGGTGGAATCTGCACCTTTCAGAGAACTGATGGCTTGTGCCGAGCCGAGGTGGAGAGTCCCAAGCCGTCATTTCTTTGCCAAGAAGGCAGTACCAGCGCTGCACACTTTTGTTGAACAGAAGGTGGGCCAGTCCTTGAGCCTGTCGGTGTGTAGCAAAATACATGGCAGCGCCGACATCTGGAGCTGTAACTACGGTCAGGGGCAGTACATGTCGTTTACGGCCCACTGGGTGAATGTGGTCCCTTTGCAGCAGCAACTTGGACAGGTCACGCCGCTTCGGCCTCCGCGCTCTCTGCCCATTGGGCCTGTGACACCGTGCGACTCGGCCTCCTCATCCTCCGCCATCTCCTCACCCTCCACTGTAGGCTCAAGTCTCAGTGCCCCTCCAGTCTACCATGTGTGCAGGGCACGGAGGTGTCACGCAGTGCTTCACATGGTTTGTCTTGGCGAACGGAGTCACACAGGGGAGGAACTGCTTAAATGTATTCATCAGGAAATCCAAACATGGCTTACTCCGAGAAAACTTAAAATGGGAATCATGGTTACCGACAATGGGAAGAACATTTTGTCTGCGCTGCGCCAAGGAAGCCTGACCCATGCCCCCTGCATGGCTCACGTCTTCAATCTGGTTGTCAAGCGGTTTCTGAAGTGTTCCCCCCATCTGCAGGACATCCTAACAACTTCACGGAAACTTTGCATGCACTTCAGCCACTCCTACACCGCCAAACACACCCTTCTTGAGCTACAGCGTCAGAATGGTATCCCCCAACATAGTCTGATTTGCGATGTTTCCACCCGTTGGAATTCCACCCTTCACATGTTGGACCGATTATATGAACAGAGAAAAGCCATCACGGATTTCCTGATGATCCAAGCAGATAGGGGGACTCCCCTGTGTAACTTCAATGTCAACCAGTGGCAGCTCATACGTGACACCTGCCGTTTGCTCAGGCCCTTTGAGGAAGCCACTTTATTTGTCAGTCGGCAGGATTACGGGATGAACGACGTGATTCCACTGCTTCATGTACTACAGCACATGTTGGAAACCATGGCTGGTCAGGGCACTGGAGACATGGCGTTTACATCTTACGGCCACATGAACCCCCTTGGAGCTGAACTGGAGGAGGAGGAGGAGGAAGAGGAGGAGGAGGAGTTGCCCAGCGAAACACAGTTTAGGCTTGGCGAAATGGCTGGTTTATCTAGTCAGCGGACAGGAGAGGAGGAGCAGGAGCAGCCAGAGGAGCTAGAGGTTTTTGAGGAAGGAGAGACAGAGGACCCGGGCACACCGTGGCAGTATGCAGTGGAGATGGAGACAGGTAGTCCATCCGAGTCACTTGCGCAAATGGCACGAAGCATGCTCACGTGCTTGCGTAGTGACCCCAGAATTGTTTCCATCTGTCGGCGGGATGACTTCTGGCTGTCCACCTTATTGGACCCTCGCTTCCGGCACAAAATGGGGGCATTTTTTAAACCCACCGAGAGGGAGGACAAACTCAACTACTACAAAGACATTCTACGTAGGCAGTTGGCCGATGCCTATCTGCGCCATGGTCCATACTCTCGCAGGTCTGACTCGAGGGGACCTCTGCGCTCACCTTCCACTGCCATGGCCGCTGGGGGGGTTGGCAGCAGCAGCAGCAGAAGCTCCATCAGCAGCAGCAGCCTCAGTCTTCAGTCGCTAATGAGTAGCTTTCTACACCCGCATAGTGAGGCTACTCATGAGCAGCAGGAAGACCTGGAGCAGGACCTGAACCAGCAGGTCATGTCATACTTTGACATGACCATGCCAACACACCTTGAGGATCCGCTGGACTTCTGGGCAGCCAAACTTGATTTGTGGCCGCAACTAGCAGAGTTTGCCCTGGAAAAGCTGTCCTGCCCGGCAAGTAGCGTGCCATCTGAGCGGGTGTTTAGTGCGGCGGGGGCCATAGTTACGGCGAGGAGAACTCGTCTGTCAACTAAAAATGTGGAGAGACTCACCTTTGTCAAAATGAATCAGGGATGGATCAGCCAGGATTTCCACCCACCAATGCCTGATGCATGCGACTAGATTCAGCATGGTGCCACGTTTTACACTTTCCAAATGGTGCAAAACATATTTATGTCTTTAGGCCATTTTTTGGGCTCCTGCTGCTGCTACTGTCAACTCCTGCCAACTCCAGGGTGTGATTCATCCAATTTTTGGGCTCCTGAGGCCAACTCCAGTGTATATTTGGGCTCCTGCTGCTGCTGCTGCCAACTTCTGCCAACTCCAGGGTGTGATTCATCCAATTTTTGGGCTCCTGAGGCCAACTCCAGTGTATATTTGGGCTCCTGCTGCTGCTACTGTCAACTCCTGCCAACTCCAGGGTGTGATTCATCCAATTTTTGGGCTCCTGAAGCCAACTCCAGTGTATATTTGGGCTCCTGCTGCTGCTGCTGCCAACTTCTGCCAACTCCAGGGTGTGATTCATCCAATTTTTGGGCTCCTGAAGCCAACTCCAGTGTATATTTGGGCTCCTGCTGCTGCTGCTGCCAACTCCTGCCAACTCCAGGGTGTGATTCATCCAATTTTTGGGCTCCTGAGGCCAACTCCAGTGTATATTTGGGCTCCTGCTGCTGCTGCTGCCAACTTCTGCCAACTCCAGGGTGTGATTCATCCAATTTTTGGGCTCCTGAGGCCAACTCCAGTGTATATTTGGGCTCCTGCTGCTGCTACTGTCAACTTCTGCCAACTCCAGGGTGTGATTCATCCAATTTTTGGGCTCCTGAAGCCAACTCCAGTGTATATTTGGGCTCCTGCTGCTGCTACTGTCAACTCCTGCCAACTCCAGGGTGTGATTCATCCAATTTTTGGGCTCCTGAGGCCAACTCCAGTGTATATTTGGGCTCCTGCTGCTGCTACTGTCAACTCCTGCCAACTCCAGGGTGTGATTCATCCAATTTTTGGGCTCCTGAGGCCAACTCCAGTGTATATTTGGGCTCCTGCTGCTGCTACTGTCAACTCCTGCCAACTCCAGGGTGTGATTCATCCAATTTTTGGGCTCCTGAAGCCAACTCCAGTGTATATTTGGGCTCCTGCTGCTGCTGCTGCCAACTTCTGCCAACTCCAGGGTGTGATTCATCCAATTTTTGGGCTCCTGAAGCCAACTCCAGTGTATATTTGGGCTCCTGCTGCTGCTGCTGCCAACTTCTGCCAACTCCAGGGTGTGATTCATCCAATTTTTGGGCTCCTGAGGCCAACTCCAGTGTATATTTGGGCTCCTGCTGCTGCTACTGTCAACTTCTGCCAACTCCAGGGTGTGATTCATCCAATTTTTGGGCTCCTGAAGCCAACTCCAGTGTATATTTGGGCTCCTGCTGCTGCTACTGTCAACTCCTGCCAACTCCAGGGTGTGATTCATCCAATTTTTGGGCTCCTGAGGCCAACTCCAGTGTATATTTGGGCTCCTGCTGCTGCTACTGTCAACTCCTGCCAACTCCAGGGTGTGATTCATCCAATTTTTGGGCTCCTGAAGCCAACTCCAGTGTATATTTGGGCTCCTGCTGCTGCTGCCAACTTCTGCCAACTCCAGGGTGTGATTCATCCAATTTTTGGGCTCCTGAAGCCAACTCCAGTGTATATTTGGGCTCCTGCTGCTGCTGCTGTCAACTCCTGCCAACTCCAGGGTGTGATTCATCCAATTTTTGGGCTCCTGAAGCCAACTCCAGTGTATATTTGGGCTCCTGCTGCTGCTGCTGTCAACTCCTGCCAACTCCAGGGTGTGATTCATCCAATTTTTGGGCTCCTGAAGCCAACTCCAGTGTATATTTGGGCTCCTGCTGCTGCTGCTGCCAACTCCTGCCAACTCCAGGGTGTGATTCATCCAATTTTTGGGCTCCTGAAGCCAACTCCAGTGTATATTTGGGCTCCTGCTGCTGCTGCTGCCAACTTCTGCCAACTCCAGGGTGTGATTCATCCAATTTTTGGGCTCCTGAAGCCAACTCCAGTGTATATTTGGGCTCCTGCTGCTGCTGCTGCCAACTCCTGCCAACTCCAGGGTGTGATTCATCCAATTTTTGGGCTCCTGAGGCCAACTCCAGTGTATATTTGGGCTCCTGCTGCTGCTACTGTCAACTCCTGCCAACTCCAGGGTGTGATTCATCCAATTTTTGGGCTCCTGAAGCCAACTCCAGTGTATATTTGGGCTCCTGCTGCTGCTGCTGCCAACTTCTGCCAACTCCAGGGTGTGATTCATCCAATTTTTGGGCTCCTGAAGCCAACTCCAGTGTATATTTGGGCTCCTGCTGCTGCTGCTGCCAACTTCTGCCAACTCCAGGGTGTGATTCATCCAATTTTTGGGCTCCTGAGGCCAACTCCAGTGTATATTTGGGCTCCTGCTGCTGCTACTGTCAACTTCTGCCAACTCCAGGGTGTGATTCATCCAATTTTTGGGCTCCTGAAGCCAACTCCAGTGTATATTTGGGCTCCTGCTGCTGCTACTGTCAACTCCTGCCAACTCCAGGGTGTGATTCATCCAATTTTTGGGCTCCTGAGGCCAACTCCAGTGTATATTTGGGCTCCTGCTGCTGCTACTGTCAACTCCTGCCAACTCCAGGGTGTGATTCATCCAATTTTTGGGCTCCTGAAGCCAACTCCAGTGTATATTTGGGCTCCTGCTGCTGCTGCTGCCAACTTCTGCCAACTCCAGGGTGTGATTCATCCAATTTTTGGGCTCCTGAAGCCAACTCCAGTGTATATTTGGGCTCCTGCTGCTGCTGCTGTCAACTCCTGCCAACTCCAGGGTGTGATTCATCCAATTTTTGGGCTCCTGAAGCCAACTCCAGTGTATATTTGGGCTCCTGCTGCTGCTGCTGTCAACTCCTGCCAACTCCAGGGTGTGATTCATCCAATTTTTGGGCTCCTGAAGCCAACTCCAGTGTATATTTGGGCTCCTGCTGCTGCTGCTGCCAACTCCTGCCAACTCCAGGGTGTGATTCATCCAATTTTTGGGCTCCTGAAGCCAACTCCAGTGTATATTTGGGCTCCTGCTGCTGCTACTGTCAACTCCTGCCAACTCCAGGGTGTGATTCATCCAATTTTTGGGCTCCTGAGGCCAACTCCAGTGTATATTTGGGCTCCTGCTGCTGCTACTGTCAACTCCTGCCAACTCCAGGGTGTGATTCATCCAATTTTTGGGCTCCTGAAGCCAACTCCAGTGTATATTTGGGCTCCTGCTGCTGCTGCTGCCAACTTCTGCCAACTCCAGGGTGTGATTCATCCAATTTTTGGGCTCCTGAAGCCAACTCCAGTGTATATTTGGGCTCCTGCTGCTGCTGCTGTCAACTCCTGCCAACTCCAGGGTGTGATTCATCCAATTTTTGGGCTCCTGAAGCCAACTCCAGTGTATATTTGGGCTCCTGCTGCTGCTGCTGTCAACTCCTGCCAACTCCAGGGTGTGATTCATCCAATTTTTGGGCTCCTGAAGCCAACTCCAGTGTATATTTGGGCTCCTGCTGCTGCTGCTGCCAACTCCTGCCAACTCCAGGGTGTGATTCATCCAATTTTTGGGCTCCTGAAGCCAACTCCAGTGTATATTTGGGCTCCTGCTGCTGCTGCTGCCAACTTCTGCCAACTCCAGGGTGTGATTCATCCAATTTTTGGGCTCCTGAAGCCAACTCCAGTGTATATTTGGGCTCCTGCTGCTGCTGCTGCCAACTCCTGCCAACTCCAGGGTGTGATTCATCCAATTTTTGGGCTCCTGAGGCCAACTCCAGTGTATATTTGGGCTCCTGCTGCTGCTACTGTCAACTCCTGCCAACTCCAGGGTGTGATTCATCCAATTTTTGGGCTCCTGAAGCCAACTCCAGTGTATATTTGGGCTCCTGCTGCTGCTGCTGCCAACTTCTGCCAACTCCAGGGTGTGATTCATCCAATTTTTGGGCTCCTGAAGCCAACTCCAGTGTATATTTGGGCTCCTGCTGCTGCTGCTGTCAACTCCTGCCAACTCCAGGGTGTGATTCATCCAATTTTTGGGCTCCTGAAGCCAACTCCAGTGTATATTTGGGCTCCTGCTGCTGCTACTGTCAACTCCTGCCAACTCCAGGGTGTGATTCATCCAATTTTTGGGCTCCTGAGGCCAACTCCAGTGTATATTTGGGCTCCTGCTGCTGCTACTGTCAACTCCTGCCAACTCCAGGGTGTGATTCATCCAATTTTTGGGCTCCTGAAGCCAACTCCAGTGTATATTTGGGCTCCTGCTGCTGCTACTGTCAACTCCTGCCAACTCCAGGGTGTGATTCATCCAATTTTTGGGCTCCTGAAGCCAACTCCAGTGTATATTTGGGCTCCTGCTGCTGCTGCTGCCAACTTCTGCCAACTCCAGGGTGTGATTCATCCAATTTTTGGGCTCCTGAGGCCAACTCCAGTGTATATTTGGGCTCCTGCTGCTGCTACTGTCAACTCCTGCCAACTCCAGGGTGTGATTCATCCAATTTTTGGGCTCCTGAAGCCAACTCCAGTGTATATTTGGGCTCCTGCTGCTGCTGCTGTCAACTCCTGCCAACTCCAGGGTGTGATTCATCCAATTTTTGGGCTCCTGAAGCCAACTCCAGTGTATATTTGGGCTCCTGCTGCTGCTGCTGCCAACTCCTGCCAACTCCAGGGTGTGATTCATCCAATTTTTGGGCTCCTGAAGCCAACTCCAGTGTATATTTGGGCTCCTGCTGCTGCTGCTGCCAACTCCTGCCAACTCCAGGGTGTGATTCATCCAATTTTTGGGCTCCTGAGGCCAACTCCAGTGTATATTTGGGCTCCTTCTGCCCCTCATAGTGATGCCACTTCAACTCTCTGCAATTGTGCCGCTCTGCGATTCTATTAGCGATGCCTCTGATCTGCATGTGATATTTCTTCAAAGTATTATTTAACTAACCCAGCACGCATCCTGTGCGTGTTACAGCAAGGCTGAATGGTTTACAACCCTATTGAGGCTGTAGGAGGCTCAGAAATAGCCGTTTTTAATAGCGATTCGTCGCGAATTTATTCGGGTCGAAACGATTTTTGTCGGAAAATTCGGCGAATCAGTCGAATCGAATTTTTCAAAAGTTCGCTCATCTCTAGTCTCCAGTCTCCAATCCTCCAAACCTCACCAGATCCACTGGGCATCTGTACCACCTTGTTAAGATTTTGTAATTCCTCTCCTGGGCTCTACATGCCATCAAGAATTTGTGTGTCAGGGCAAAGGATTTCTCCCATTCTTCCCTTTCAAATGTCTGACCCAAGTCCGCTTCCCACCTTCTGCAGAATTGGGGGAGCTCATCTTTTGTACCCCCACTCTGGTAAATCCTGTACAGGGTTGAGATAGCTCGTGCCGGGAGGCTCTGGGCTTTAAGGATCCCTTCTAATGCTGTTAAGGGCTGGGACAGGGTATTCCCCGGGGCAAAGGTCCCAGTGAAGGCTCTCAACCGGGCATACAAGAACCAGGACACTCTCGTGTCTTGGGACGCATCCCAGACCAGAAACGTCTTGGCCCCTAGTCCGGGGGGGAATGCTGGGTTATCGAAAAGTGGAGTGAGAGGACCAGGTCTGTGCGACATGCCCCTCTGTTTAAGGGACCTATCCCAGAGGGTCAACAGGGGATGTACCAGGTATGGGAGATCCCGCCTCTTCGGGCGGCTCCCTGGGTCCACCCAAGGCAAGGCCGTCAGGCTGATTGGGGAGATAATGTTTTCCAGCATAACCCATTGCTTGCTCACCCTGTGGTGAAACCAGTCAACAAGCCTCACCAAAACCGCAGCCGCATGGTACGACTTCATATCGGGGACCCCCAGTCCCCCAGCACTCTTGGCTCTACACAGCGTCCCTCTACTCACCCTGGGTTTCTTACTATCCCAGATAAAATAAAATTGAAAAAGGCCATCTGTAACTGCTTAAAGAACCCCCGCTCCGGTAGTAATGGCAGTGTTTGAAAGACATACAGGAATCGGGGCAGTGCATCCATTTTTAAGATATTGGTTCTGCCCAACCAAGAGTATTGTATTTTAGCATACGATCTCAAACTCCCTATTGTGCTATTAAGGAGTGGGAGATAGTTCAATTTATAAAGTTTCCCCAGGTCTGTGGACAATTGCACCCCAAGGTATCTAAATGATTCCCGTTGCCACTTAACCCTTCTAGTGCCAGCTACGTGAGTCTCACGTAGCTGCCTCTCCAACCGTTAAGTGCTAGCTACGTGAGACTCACGTAGCTGACTTTAGAGCCCCGCCTGTTTGATTTCCGCCCCCGGGCCTCTGATCTTAAGGAGGGGGCCCGTAATAGCCCCCCCCCCGCCGGCGCCGACATCTGCAAGAAAAAAAAAAAGTAAATGTCATTTACTCACCTCGCAGCGCGATGGCTCTCCCCGGGTCTTCTCTTCACCGGGGGGGCTTTCCACACTTTGGGTGAGGACCCAGAAACGGGCGGCAGGCAGGGAGGCTCTGATCTCCCTGCCTCCCACCCTCCCTGCTCTGATCACTACTGACAAGTGTCATCTGCAGCGGCACGGGGCACTGGATGGGAGGTAAGTATAAGTGAAAAAAAGAATAATAAAATATTTTTTGTCTGGTGTCTTTTTTACTTTTAACTATTTGTGAACTGGTAAGGGGTCCATGAGACCCCTTATACCAGTTCACAAGGCTCTGGGGCTGGCAATCACCTGCGGCTTGCGGGTGACTCGCCAAAACCCCCAGCCCCCCATTACCTGCCTCTCCAATGGCCAGGGGGGGGCAGAAGGGCCCTGGCCACTTAGTGGCTATGTGGGCTAGTAGCCTGCAGGGCCGGGGGCCACCAACGCTGGCCCCTGCGCCCTGTTCTACAAGCCCCATAGCTGGTCCAGGTCGGTAATGCTGGGTAAGTGGGACCCTATGTCATTTTTTGGGGGGATTTTAAGGGTTTTTAACCCTTAAAATTCCCCCCAAAAAATGAGGTCCCCCCCTCCCTACGTCATTTTTTTTTTAAGTTAACCCCTTACAACCCCTGCTGTTTCAGTTTGGGGGAGTTTCCTGGGCAGGAAAGGGTGTCTACCAATACATATGTGGTACCGTTGTAACGGAAGAAATAGGGCTTTCACACGCAATAATATTTTATTAACAAACTTACATTTTTTATTAGAAAAAAAACACTACAAATTGTAAAAAATAGTTTTTTTTTTTTTTGCACATATTTCACCCAAAAGTATTGAGAATACACTAAAAAAAGGCCAAACAAGACATTTCATGTTGAAGCCCAGACTCTGCTGAAAAAAAATATATAATTTTCCTGGAAAATCCCTGGAAATCCCTTGAACACGTGTAGCGCAAAAACGTGAAAAGTAGTCTGGCAACAGAGTGTGACAAAAAAATCTCGGTAGGCTGGCACTCAAAGGGTTAAAGGGGAAATTCGCCTGCACTAGCTTCTAGGTCTGTTCATGTAGAGAGACGTTTAAGATCTCCGTTTTAGTCATGTTGACCTTAACGTTGCTTAGCTTGCTAAATCTCTCAAACTCCTTAATGATAGAGGGTAGGGAAGTATGCCGGGAGGTTATGTATAAAAGGAGATCGTCAGCGAAAAGGGAGAGCTTGTATTCCCACACTGCACCCCCCTAACGGAGGGATTGGCTCTCAGGGCGTTTGCCAAGTGCTCCATCACCAGGACATGGAGCAAGGGGGACAGGGGGCACCCCTGTCGCGTACCATTTCTAATGGTAAATGATCTAGAGAGAGTGCCATTAATCTTAACCCTGGCAGTGGGATCATGATAAAGGGCCATAACTCTATCTAGCATAACCGGGCCAACCCCCACCTGAGACAGCGCGGCCCTTGAGAACCCGCAATGCACCCTATCAAAGGCCTTCTCCGCGTCCACCGCCAGAAGGCAAGATGGCACCCCTCCAGTTTGGGCGAAGTGCATCAGTGAGACAGTTTTAATCACATTGTCCCTGGCCTCCCTTCCCAAGACAAACCCAACCTGATCATTATGCACCAGCGAAGGAGGCAGGGGCTGGATCCTGTTTGCCATAATTTTGGCGAACAGTTTGACATCCACATTGATCAATGAGATTGGTCTATAATTACCCGGCAAGGTGCCATCATTCCCAGGTTTCGGAATCACCGTAATATGTGCCTCCAGGGTTTGTCTTAGGAAGGGGCAGCCGCCTGACACTGAGTTGAATACTTTCATCAGGAAGTGGGCGCTCAAAGGTCCCATTGTTTTATAGAACCTGGGGGTGAACCCATCCGGTCCTGGACTCTTCCCAGCGGGGGTCCCTCCTATAGCCTTCATCACCTCCTCCTGTCTTACCGGATCCTCCAAGGCCTCACTTTCTTCCGGAGGGATAACTGGCAGGGCTGTCTCTGCTATATAGCTTTCTAGATCATCCTCCAGTCCCCCATGCCCCCCCAGCCCCGATGCACCGTCAATATTATATAGGTCGGAATAGAAGGATTGAAATTCTTCCGCTATTTGAGGGGTCTTATGGACCTCCTTACCATCAGCTGTTTTCATACTGGGGATGAATGTACAGCCTTGCCTTGGGTGGAGCGACCGAGCCAACATCCTGCCACACTTGTCCGAATGTTCATAGAGGCGCGGCCTACACCTGTCCCTAAATCTAAGGAGCATTGGTCATACAGCCCCCTTAACCTCTGTCTGGCCTCGATCAGCTCTCGTAATCCCCCAGGAGTCTAGTGGTCCTTATGAGCTTCTTCTAACTCCTGTATAAGCCCCAATGTTTCCACAATCTGTTGCGCCCTCTCCTTTTTGAGCCTCGCACCATGCTTGATGAAAACTCCCCGAAGCATACACTTAAGCGTCTCCCACTGTATCGGCAGTGAAGTGTTATCATCGCTATGGTCCAGATGGAAATTAGTTACCACGGCCTTAATCTCAGCCATGCATGGAGTATCTTTCAGCAAATTGTCATTAAGACAGCAAGTGTATTGCCTGGGGGTCGCATCCAGCAACGGGAGGGACAGGAATACAGGAGCTTGATCTGACCAAAGCATCTGCCCAATCGAGGACTCAGGGTCCATTGCAAGGGCATGATGGCTCAAAAGGAAATAATCCAGTCTGCTATAGACACTGTGGGTATGGGAGAAATACGTATAGTCCCTCTCCCCCCATGTAAAACCCTCCAAACATCCACCAGCCCTGAATTTTTTATATACTTACCATTTTCTTTTGAAGCTTTATCCAACGGGGGACCAAAAACAACTACATACAAGTACAGAATCCATGCTTCTACCTCTAGGGGTATACTGCCATTTTTGGGTTCTCCAAATCTCAGGCTCAGTGCCCCAGAGAGAATCACTTTAATATATGGGAGTCTGACTCTACTAATCGGTGTAAAAACAAATTACCCTCTGATTGGCTTATTCAGAGCAGAGATGATAGCAGACTTTACTAGTTTCAGCTGTCTTCAGATTGACGAGCTCCAGAACACATTCCTGCCTTTAGTCAAAAGTAGAGATGAGCGAACCGGTTTGGACGAACCGGAATTCGCTCCGAAATTCAGGGAAAATTCGATTCGGCACAAACCCGAATTTTTTTTGGTTCGTGCCGATCGAATTTTCCCTGAAATAAAAAAAAAAAAGCTGGCATGGTGGGAGCGGGCAGGCCGGCCATGCTGTCAGCGGGCGGCGGAAGCCGGCCCGCTGACAGCGCAGCCGGCCTGCCTGCTCCCACCATGCCGGCATTTGTTTAATAAGCAAACACTTACCTGCATGGAGCGTGGAGCATTTTTGCCGGCATGGTGGGAGCGGGCAGGCCGGCTACGCTGTCAGCGGGCCGGCGAGCGATTCGTGAAAGTTCGATTCGGGCGAACCCGAATTTCTTGGGGAAATTCGGCGAATCGCCCGAATCGAACTTTCAAGAAGTTCGCTCATCTCTAGTCAAAAGGACAAGACAGTGCACCGTGCCTTAAAATAAAGATTTACAAAGTGCAAAGAATCACTTTAATATATGGGAGTCTGACTCTACTTATCGGTGTAAAAACAAATTACCCTCTGATTGGCTTATTCAGAGCTGAGATGATAGCAGACTTTACTAGTTTCAGCTGTCTTCAGATTGACGAGCTCCAGAACACATTCCTGCCTTTAGTCAAAAGTAGATATGAGCGAACCGGTTCGGACGAACCGGAATTCGCTCCGAATTTCAGGGAAAATTCGATTCGGCACGAACCCGAATTTTTTTTGATTCGTGCCGATCGAATTTTCCCTGAAATAAAAAAAAAAAAATCAGCGGGCTGGCATTTTTTTTTTCAGATGAGCGATTCGTGAAAGTTCGATTCGGGCGAACCCGAATTTCTTGGGTAAATTCGGCGAATCGCCCGAATCGAACTTTCAAGAAGTTCGCTCATCTCTAGTCAAAAGGACAAGACAGTGCACCGTGCCTTAAAATAAAGATTTACAAAGTGCACCCTTAAACCCAAACGTATTCACAAAATGGGTGACGTTCAGTGTGTTGGGGTGCATCCTGATTGGCCAGCTATGCATTAACCCCCAGCAAGAGTTTTTTGCCTTTAACCTCGCTCCCCCTGCAAAATCTAGCCCCACGATTGGCCCTTGGTGGTTCTGCGGTCTGTAATCCACCAATTTCAAGGTTTCATTTGGCTAGGGTAGCAAAGATAAAGGTAAAAGTCCCTGTAGATAGGGAGCCAAAATAAAGGATTTGGCCTGGGGGGGCAAGGATAATAGAGGTGAGGAATTGAGTGTGAGATCAGCATCAGTGTAAAATGAAGGACTATGGCAGGCGCTATAGGATGATAAGTGGCAGAGGAGTGTGATCAGTGGAGGACCAATTAGTGGTAGTTGAAGGCTGGCACCCACAATAGGGATGCCCCTGCTGCAGTAAACACCACCCAATTTGTAAAGAAAATGTGATGGTTACTCTTTTATTCATGTTGATGACCTCCCTTGAGAACATCTGCCAGGTAAATACATTCCAGCAGACAAAAAATGACTTGTGGCCTTTTCTCAGTGCGGTGGTGAATGCTACACAAGTGACTAATGGGATTTGACAGACAGACAGACAAACAGACAGACAAGGCATTGTGCACACCCACCTGCTTACCAGTAAACATGCGGGTTGTCTCCATTGATCACCAGTAAACATGCGGGACTGGGATTCCTACAAATGGACACAGTAAGTTTTGTCTTTTGGTTTTCTGCCTTACAGCTAAAGAAAATCCCAATATGGGATGCACAGGGTTGGATGATGCAGTAGCCTGCTGCTGGATTTCAAACTGGAGGCCCATTTAAATTATATAGAGGGTGGTTTATGAAAAAAATAAACCACAAATCATAGTACAATGAGCTTCAGTGTATTTAAAAAAGTGGCCATTGTGTAAACTAGGCTTCGCTGATTATGTCTGAATGTCACCAGTTTGGCTGCAGTATTCAGAGCAACTAGTACAACATTGATGCATCCAACAATGTATTTTACAAAAAAGTTTTCTCATTTGTGTGAAGGGATTAAACATTAATTAATTTAGACTTTTTAATCATGCTGCCGAGCTATCGTGCAGTCATGCATTCATGCCAGCTGTTATAGGCTCTTAGCACAGAAATGCCATTCATTTCAGGATATACCATATAGTCTTGGCAGCCATACAAGTTCCATGCTGAGCAGCAATCACTCAGCTGGGCACATGGTGTGTTAGTAGAATTAAACAGAGGGTGTTGAAGGATGTTATTGTACTACATATAGTACACGATGGATGACAACATCTGTTGCATTAAAAATGGAACCCAACCATTAGTATATCCCCACCCTCATCTATTAGGAGGATGCATGACACCATTTTTACAAAACTTGTCACATAGCAGCATGTTCTGTATACCTCCAGGTCTGCCAGCTCATCCTTTTAACTTCCGACACATTAATTATGGAGATTCTACAGCTGGTTAAGCCACTAAGCACCAGATGTGTGTTACAACTAACTGTGTAAATGGTTGGCCATAATTTCCACCAGATTGTTAAGTTTTATTCCTACATTATCTGGAATGTTTATTTTATGATCTATAGTTCATGGATGACATTGCGATGAGAAGTTGAATTTGCATTCAATTCATGAGTGAACACTTTCCAAATGGGGTCACAGACAGCTAGGATCAGTAAATGTTCTGCCCTCTGCTTTCAATATTAAAAAAAAAGTTATTCCTTTTACTATGCCATCATCCAAAGTTTTCCATCAACCCTTGTCATGATACAGAACATTCTTTAAGTATAAAATAAAATGCAAAGTGCACTACTGTTCTCTCACTCACAGATATCCAATCTGGTCATAAGGGTTGATTCAGAGCCCTTTTCTCAACATTTCTTTGGAGGTCTCGCTACCAAACGAAAACACACAAATGAAAACTTTTCATACTAAATTCTCGCAGAAAAGTGTCTCTGCTGAATCAGTAGAGGGGAAAAAATGGACGAGAACTTACATTTTGACGCAAAGAAATGGGTCTCTGAATCAACCCTATAGTTTCTATTTGAATTTCCTAAGGTAACCTTTAATTCAGAGCCAGAGAAATCTCACGCCTTTTTTAGAAGAGAAAACTGGCATTCACTTTCATTGTCTATCTTGGGGTTGATTTCCACCTGGTGGACAATGAAAGTGAATCTCAGTTTTCTCTCCCCCTTGTCTAAATCATCGATTGGCTGCAATGGCAATAGTGTCATCTATGGAGAGTTATATTCTGCTAACTATTTATTGCGGATGGAAACCCATTTCTGGGTTCTCCACTCATCCCCCAGGCAATGCTGCCGGCTTGGATTTTTCCCACTGCTGAAGCCATGCCCCATGGCTCTATTGAGATCACCAATTGGCTGATGTTAATGGTGCCGCTTGGCAAGCACCTGCCAGCTTGCTGCCTCCCCACCTCACTGTTTGGGCATGTGCGTGCGCCCCCGCACCCAGTTCTTTTGATAGACTGGGTGCAGGGGGGCGCGCACAGCTACAGAAAAGCTGGGTATGTGGCGGCCAGGAGCCACCGGGAAAGGTAAGTTTACCAGCAACCCACAAACACAGTGGGGCATCCTGCTATATAATGCCCGGGGGGAAGGCAAGCTCCATTTTCAAGGTGAAGAAGCCCAATAAATTCTAGACTACATAGTTAATTGATATCTATTTTAGCCGCTTTAATATTATCAGCAGAATATTATCATAACACATCCCACTAGAATAGGTGATATGGTGTGAGGGCCAGACCCTACTCCTATTATTGCCTTCTTTAGCTTTCCTGGAAATCTGTGCTATATTTCAATGTTATAATTTGAAGCATGTTCATGTTAGATGCACAACTTCTATATGGTATTACCATAGCAGACCCACAATGAGTCCTTATACAGTAGCAAGCATGTGCGGGCTTGCTATAGATTAGGGAAATCCCTGAGCTGAGAGTAGGAATACCACTCAACCTGTGCCTACATGTTATAATGAATAAATTAGGCTTAATCTATTTGGGAGTGGGCATATCAATGTCTTCAATGCTATAGCCTCCGGTGACAAACACAGCAGTTGACCAGCTAAGAAGCCCATTGGGGGATATGCTTATCAGCTCATGTGCTGGTCATGGATCAGCCAGGGCCATTAACATGCTGAGTTTCACACAGCAGACCTTGCTGTGTGAAATCCTTGGGGTTGCCGGTAAACTCACCTTTCCTGCCGTGCTCCACACCCCTGGCCTCCCTCTAGCTATGCACGACCCCCCACCCAGCCTATCTTAATCGCTGGGCATGGGAGTGGGTGCACCCAGCGTGAAAGCCAGGGATGCAGCAAGCAGATGTTTTCATGTCATCCGGCTCAATTGAGATGAGCAGTGGAAAGCCCCATTTTTTATAATTGAAAACCAGGCCACATCCAAACCGATAGTATCGCCGGGCTGCTCGGGCAAGGAGGGGATCAAGGGTAATAAACGGAGCTCCCAGAAAGTGCTTTTGCTCTACGTTAAAGCAAGTCATTCCACGCACTTGCCACAAGCTTCCCCACTTATTCAGAAGGGCCCTCACCCATCATTGCAGATACCATGGCAAAGCCGTCAAGAAACATGCCACAGACTGTGGTCTTGGCAATGGACAACCACTTCCCCTAACTAGGTCCAGGCATGGGATTATGCTAGAGAGGTCAAACTCAGATGACGCGTCTGTGGTTTAGACGGTCATCACAACCAGGGTCAGATCAGTGTATTTCGAATGGTGATCTCCAAACAAAAATGGCCCTAAGATGCTGCCTGCTGGGTCTTCAGCTATTCTTTCTGGCCAGCAGTCCTCCCAAACCTGCGCAGGAATGCCTTCATGTCACCAAACAGAGCAATTTTTATCAGCAAGTGGCTGGTCTACACACCACCACTGTAACAGGTCAATGTGCATAAATAAACTAATGCTGTTCTACTTACTAAGCCCTTCAAATAATTATCATTACACTGCCCTTAACACTAATAGCAAAAGTAGTTTTTTTTTTTAAATGTTGCCTTTAAAGTCCCTGTCATGTGGGTACAGTGTCAGATGAGCCATTTCAAAACATCTCAAAATCTCCAATTAATATGTAAATCATGTATATATTCTAAGCAATGCCACTTTATTTGCCTCTGTTTCTGGGACATGTCTGAGCTTGGAAGGGGGCATCACAGCACAGCTTTATGACTTTTTAGCATGCACTGCTGTGGTCAGAGACAGCTTGGGAAACACTATGACTTATCGTGCTCACTCATCCTATGTAATTTGAAGCTCTGCTATGGCTTCAACTCTGCATTGCAGAAAATAGAGGAGAGGCAGGGTCAGGCTTATGATTTCTAAGGCCCCATGCAAAGTTGTGTCTGGGGGACCCTAAGCAAAGGCATTCATATCTCACAAAATACAATATTAGAGAGGAATAAATGACAGAGAGAAGCAGCTTTCTTTCTCATGTATCCTAGGCACTGACAGCATCACCAGAATTACACCAGTATTACAGTAAGATGCCAGCTACTTCAAGTGTTCACTCAGCAGAGTTCTGGGGGGGCCCTAAGAGGTAGGGGCTCTATGCAATTGCATGGTTTGTGTGGTGGCAAAGCACATGAGACAGGCATCAGTTGAGCTGCTTACTGCCTAAATTTTGCTAGGTGTACATTCCCTTTAAGACAGGTCAGCAGATATTATTGATGAAACCCACTTCTATTAAAGGTAACACTAAAAACAGTAACCCCCCTTTGATGTATGGTGTCAACTACTAGATGTAGCGCTGTGTGAAAGGTGTACAAATAAGCATGCCACAAGGGGGCACTGCACCACTCCTAAAAATCTTCATGCAGGTAGTTCCCTATATCATTTAGTGTAAATTATTTATTATTGGTACTAGGTAGTGCCAAAGTGTGTTATGTTCTGGAACAGGCCTGGATTTAGCCATTCGACAATATCTTATTACATTATATTACAGTATTGGCTACATGTTCACCATAGGTATTGTATAAGTTTATTTGTGTTTTCTTTTCCTGGCTTCCAGCAATATCCCTGAATTTACCATATTTTCTTCAGCTATTTATGACTAAAACATATATAAAGTTCAATAATTCATTGAATAATCTCCAATCAAATGGATTTGCAGCATGTACAACTCCCCTTGGCCTTCTCTTTAAATAACAATTGCACTGGACTGCTTATTTCTGTTGAATGTTATGTCATACTTACTGCATTTAGACCGGTGGCTTACAAGGGGGGAGGGGGGGGTGGTCTTTCCTATTCTCCTGTTTTCAAAGCATTAAAATTTGTAGCATCTTTTTTGTAATAGTCTATGCACTGTTTGCTTTTACCCTCTCTGTAATTACCACTTTATACACCTCTACAGAAGTTGCCACTATATCAATAAACAACAATAATACTGTAGCTAATACTTAGCACCATTGATGAGCCAGACAGGGGTCCATTTGTGGCTGCCTAGACAGCCCTCAGTATGCAGCATCCCGTTACTCCTAAATATTAGATGCCTTTAAAGTCTACAGGAACGTAAAATCTTACCAAATTATTTGGACACAGGAGCATTGGATAATATTTCTGGGAAGCATTGTAATTCTTGTAATACTGTATGTCAGTTATGCCTATTTTGATGAGAACATGAGACCTTTCATTTGATACCAAACATGGCATACATATATTGTCCAGGGCCTGATAATCCACATAGTATTGGACCCTGGATGATATACATTTGGTGTTTGGGTTCATTTAACTAAGAAATTAATGGGGATCATGAATTTCTTGGTTACAAGTTGATAACATGCATATTGTGGGAGTTATACCCTTTATGAAATATATATCTAATCTCATAAGAGACCTGATGTGGGCCGTTCTTGACAGACCCTCCGACGAGGCGGGGAATGCTGGCCACTCAACCTATTGTTTCAATACATTAGGAAGCAGTGGCAGTCAGTCGATGAATGGATGGACGCCTTACCTGAATGACCATGAAACCATAAGTATCTGTGAATCTGTCTCTCTCTCTATATCCACTATAACATATATTGTACTGTAACTAATGTAACTTACTTTTCAGTTCCCGTGAAGAAACAACATGCCACCAGGGGCACAACCTGGGGACAGTGACAATACTGCCAGTGGAATCTAAGCAAGTAATGGGGCCAGGAGGAAGACACCGGTGACAAGTTAAACTTGTTCTTTTGTAATGATGGGTCCCAAGGAGCCAAAGTTGAGGACCAGGAGGACGCCTGCTGGTATGCAAGAAATACTTGAAACACAATGCGAGAAATACAATGATATGTAATGTGTGGTGGAGGCCCCTGGGCAGAAAATCCGGTTTGGGCCCCTGATACACTATTTTTTTCCATTAAAGTTAAGCGTCTTCATAAACCCATCAATACATGGGTGGGAAGGTGCGTGCACAGTGGAGGATTCCACTCTTTGCACTGCCTGTGCCCGGGCGACAGTGCTGAACTGAATTATGAAAGAGGTAAAGCTTTTTTCGTGACCCCCCCCACCCCGAGGCATCAGCATCTGTGGGGGGGGGGGGGGGAGGGTATGAAGACACTAGACATCCTATTTAAAGTAATAATCCAGCCAAATAACATAACAAAAAATGCTTGCACACTAAACGGAATGTTTCCTGTGCCATCCTTGCCATATCATCTCCAGGTAACCTCCAGGTGTGATAAACAGGCCACCCTTTCATCTGTCACAGTGATGCTGTCACGCCCACTACATTCGCTGAAATAGAGGGGGCATGCTGGGGCTTTGCATGTATGTAGAAACAGGTTATCCACCCTCTCACTTCATGCACTGAGTGAATAAACCATGTTCCTCTGTAAAACAGCAAATTCAATCATTGCTCCTTGCTCCAATCACTCTAATGTTCACAACACTGCACAATATTAGCATATTAGCAATGCATACACATGCTAGTAGGCAATGCCACTAAGAAACAAAACACAAGCCAGTTTCAACTATGAGTGGATAAGTTGTGCTCCTGTTTAAAACCATTCTACCTAGTGCTATACATCTGTGCTGTGTGAGGTCTGTATTTGGACCTCACCCACCAAAAAAGACAACCTCCCTGTATCTCCTAGGTAGGTTGTTTATGTTAGGAAGGTAGGTGGGTAAGCAGGAAGGCATATAGGTGAGTGGGTAGGTAGGTAGGTAGGTAGGTAGGTAGGTAAGTGGGAATTTAGTTGTGTAGGCAGGTAGAAAGATGGGTAGGTAGGTGTGGGTAGTCAGGTAGGTAAGTGAGAAGGTAGGTGGGTAGGCAACTGCCACCTCAGCTCCAGGACCGGCCTTTGCACCAAGGATGTCAGCTGCCACTCCAGGTCCTGGGTAGGGAGGCGAGTGGGCAGGTATGTAGGTAGGTGGGTGGGTCAGTAGGCAGTTGGATAGTTAGGTAGGTTGGTCAGAAAGCATGTAGATAAGGAGGTTGAGTGGGTAGGTGGGTAAATTGGTGGGTGGTTCCGAAGGCAGGTAGGCAGATACGTAGGTGACTGACATCACTGCTTATCTGGGCTAAAGAATAATTTTGTGTACTGTCCTCTGCACTGTCCACCATTTGTCACCACCGGCTCCAGTCCTCACCACCTCTCTGAGCTGTCCTTGGCGCATCCAGTTGATGCTAGCCCCCCTAAGTCCGGAAATCCAGGGCGACACCCTGGGAATTGATGCTCCTCACCCATGAAAGGTCCACTTCTGAGCCCTGGTTCTCAATGACAAACTTACAGGGTATATAGCTGAGTTCTTCAGCTGTAGAAGAAGCCCCATCAACTGATTTTTAGACCTCGGCTTCGGCTAACAACAGTACTGTGAATTTGCAGTACCGTCGAGTTGATCCACATGGCCTTGCAGAATTTCATAACTGAAGTCCTCCTCTTTCCAGCGACTCTTCCAGTGGGTTACTAGCCCCCCTGGATCTGGAGAAACTGGGGACTCCAAATCTTCATGGGAATCAGTGCACCTCGTCCAGGATAGTACAACTCCGAGCACCAGATCTCTGGACCTAGAAGGGTTAACAACCCACTGGACACCTCGTTGGAAAAGGGAAAACCTCAGGTATACACCAATGCAAGGGCATGTGGATTAGGGCTGACTGGACCAATCAGCGGAACCGCAAGGCACCAGGGTGGTACATTTCCAAGTGCCAGATCTCTGGACCAAGGGGGGTGGTACTGGAGGTAGAGTTGGAAAGGGCAGAACCTCAGGTATATACACCCCACAAGTACACATGGATAGGGTACCATTGCTCATGGGTGCTGGAGAGGTACCATTCAGAGTGTAAAATCTCTGGACCTAGGGGACCTAGCGACCCACTGGAAGTGTCGTTGGGAAGAGGAGAACCTCATACATCTGTACAAGGAGAATGTGGATTGAGACCGACCAGACTTAGCAGCAGTACTGCGACTGCAAAGTCCTGGTAACCCAATCATAGCCCCACAGTTGGTGGAGACCCTCTTGTAGGGCAAATGGGGGAGGTCCTGTGTACCTGTATCATGGGGTGTTCCCAGCAAAGGCTGCATACCGCACATGCACTGCTAACTTTTGAGATGCCCAAAGAGGTTTGCAGGCCTAACAAGTGTATAGAGTACAATTGGTACTCACTTGGGTCCAGCTTGGGGTTGAAGCTGAAGAAATGATGGATTTTGTTTGAGGGCATCCAAGATTTAGGGAATTTTTTATGATGTTCGCCATTTAGCATCTTTTTTGTGGCTATAGCGCCAGTTCCAGAGCGCCGGCATTGGGGACTACATTGGCACTAGCAGTCACTGCACAGAACACTAACTAATTAGCTTTGATTGTTGAACTAATTATAGGCAGGCCTATGTCAGTGCCTGCTGGACCCAGCTGCCGATTATCCCAGCACCAGTGAGTGCCACTTTGAACCGCCGTATTTCTGGCACACAACAGCATATTTACTTTCTTTTCCCACCTTTAAATCCTTGTTGCTGTATTTTCTAACGCCGGTTAGCGTTTCATCATTAAAGTTACAAGAAATCACTGCTGGGAACAAAGGGGAGAAACTTTACAGTACGTTTAGGTTGCGTTTTAGTTGTCCAAATTATTTCTAAAGAAAAAGAAGTTATGAAAATCAATATTAATAACCCCCCAAGAAAATTCACTTTGTGACATCTCGAACCTGTGTTTCAATGCAATTTCTGAACAAATAAATGTGTTTAATATTAAATAATTAATTAATTAATTAATTAATTAAATGCTGCAATCTAGTTCTGCCATTTGTGCTCTATGGGATCTTAAGTAACAGTGCCAGGTTGCTTCTGGTGCCCCTTTAACCAGAGCGTCCAGCACTGCAACCTTTTTCGGTGCTAGTGTTAAACAAGACGCTAGCTGGTGGCCATATGAGCGCTGCCATTTTTTTATTTCTTAAATTGGACGCTGAGTGGCACTGAGGCCAAAAAAGGCCAAAAAAAAGTGGCACTGAGTGGTACTGATGCTTCTTAAATAAGGCTCTTATTATTGAAGAGATAAATATTTGCAGCACCAAGAACAACAGAATCAGCAGAAGAAGTTCACAATGGTCACACTTACTCATCGTTAACCTTCCACCCTATCCCAGATTGGGGCTAGGCCCAAAAATCCTTCGGATTATTTTCCCAATGTGGTGTGGAGATCTTTCTCCAACTCATTAGAGAGTTCTGTCTCATTAGAAAGGTTCTCTCAAAGGCCATGTTTCTAATCCCTTGCACGCGGAGTGGTTTCTCTTAAACCAGATATTGCTTCATAGAACAAGGCACACATCCTAGCCTGCTCAAGCCCTATTATCACTTCTAGCAGACCATCTAAAATAATGTTCTAGAAACCCATAAAGCCTTACTGTATATCAAAACTCTAACTAATCTGAAGTAACCATTTCCTGAATAAACATCCTTTCTTCACATTTATTGTGACAACTACTGAACATCACCAGTAATTAAAACCACTATATATACAAAAGACAGGAAGGTCCCACTCATTCCAAAACTCCCACTAAATTATGGCACCACTACTTCTGATGTAATAAAAATTATGAGTTTATTAGTAACAAAGTCACATTAACTACACACACTACATACTCATACTAAAGACAAATTGTAGTCAATAAGGAAGGAAGAAAAACACCACTTGAAGGGGCAGACAGGGAGATGGCAAATACAATTGATAAATAAATTGACATTACATAATTAATACTACCTGGCAGGTCCAATAAATATAAAGTGCTATGATATAAAGTGCTAATTCACAATCACATTAAAAAAATATATAAACAACAATCCCAAACAATAAATGCAACCCTAATGGGGCCTGAAACCTATGTCTAATAAGAAATACACACAAGTGAGGACCAGCCGGGCCAAACCAAGAAATGATACCCCCAGTGCTAAGAAAGAGATAACTTACATAACAGTACGACCACCAGCCCACTGCCCCTGCGTCTACGCGTTGCGTGACGTCACTCACGTCACTTCCTCAGGACAAACTGGACTTCACCTCATGGTGTTTGAAGTAAAAAGAGAAAATCTTAAAGTGGACCAAAACCCAAGCCCCAACGGCTCTGCAATATTTAAGCTTCCAGGGTCGCTAGATTCCCTCCTCCAGAGGCATCCAGAATCGGAATGCCCCACTGTGTAAAACCCCCCAGGTCGCCTGGAAACTCACATTCTTTCCCAGTCCATTGTGCCCTTTAGCAGAGCACATTCCTATGACAGACATTTGGCTCACCTTAGACAAGCTCTTAGGTGAAGGGGCGGGAGCTTATCTGATCACGCTGATTGGACGAGATGCTGTGCATGTGCCGTAGGACCAGGGAAGGGTGAGACCTGGGGGCAAAGACCAAAACCCAGGATAGTCAAAAGCCTGGGCTTTGGTCCACTTTTCTATAGTTCAGATAAAGTTTCAGATTTGCAGTTTATGTCATGTAAATACTATTAATTATTTGCAGTCTTATTTATTTGTTAAATGATAACTATCATGTGCCAGCTGCTCTGGTGAGGCGCTTTATGTATTTTAATTAATGACACTTCTCTGCCTTCAACTGAAAAATCTGTTATATGCAGATACAGCTGACTGGCTGCTAGTTTGTCATACATATGCCATACATATGTATCTGAATGTAACAAGAGATTTTTAATCATCCTGTGACATTATATTCTTCTTCTTCAATCTTCCAACTTGTCTCTATCTGCATCTACAAATCAATATTAAATATGAGATACTAGGCAAAGTGGCAAGTTCAGCTGTCTGTAACCACTGGCATCAGACACTGACACTCTAAATTACAATAGGTGTGGGCAATAGACCTAGCAGAGGAATCGCTGTTCAGCAAGTTGGGTACAATGCAATGATGGATTCCTATCATGCAAATTACTTTATTGCTTGTTCCACTATTGCCCAGCAGTTTCAGACAATATGGTTTGGCACTAGGGATGAGCGAACCCCCCCCCCCCCCCCCCCCCAAAGTTTGGGTACAGGGAGTTGAATAAATGACCCGAACCTAAACACGGTCACTATTAAAATAAAAAAGGGGGGGGGGGCGCAGAGTGTGCAACAGAAGCACACTTACCCTTGCCCAATCCTCTTCTGTCAGCAGTGGTGGAGCAGCAGCAGTGGCAGCAGTATTTGAATCTGGCCCCAGCCGGCTACAAATAGATGGCCCCCAGCTCCCATGAGAGAGGTAAGTCACAGAAGCTTCCTGCTGCTGCAACCATAGGATGAAGTGGTTGACGGGCTACTCAGCAGCCCATCAACCAACTTTTCCAAGTTCGGGCCGAACACTGAACTTGAAAACGGACTTCTGGCTGGAGTATGAACTCTGCGGTCCAGGTTCGCCCATTTCTATTTGGCACATATTAGTACAATACATAAATAACCTAATACACATTGCATCAAAATGTTTTTCCTGTCCCCCCTTAGATACCAACATACAACGCTCTGCCAATTTGACTAGTTATGCTGTTTCCACTGTACATTCAGTTAGGTATAATAAATATATATTTGTATAATAGCAATGCTTAATGAATTAAATATTTGTGACCAGTGTATTTAAAGAAACAATCCGCTTCTTGGGACTTTTCCCTAGACTCCAGTGCTAGGGCATTAACCAGGAGATTCACTTTTTTCCCACCAGTCCCACGACACAGATTGTACTCCTGCAGCCCCGCTTTGTGAAGCTGGGAAATGGGATTCTGCATTTTCCTACTAGTGGGTGTGTTTGGCCTTTGTATGGCTGGTTCCTATTGAAAACAATGGGCATCTCCATACATAGAATTTACTGGGGTACAGATGTGCCCATAGTTTTCGATAGGAGCCATCTGTACCCAGGCCATTAGTTTATTTTGCTATATTTTTCTTTTGGCTGAGTGGTGCTGCAAATAGAGGATTTTTCTTATTGTTGTGTTTAAACCAGCTGGAAGACCCTTTGGTTGACTGATTTGCAGACCACTAGGGGTTTTGTTAAATATTAAAACACAAACCGTCAGGGAAGGAATCTTTTATACTACAAAGGCGTGGCTGTGGAATCTCCTCCATGTGATTACAGTATGTGCATTAGTGAATGGTAGGCACATGGGGGTTTATTCCCTATGATTCACTGGACCTGCGCCAAGGGGCATAGGAGCTGAACAGGTTGGCAGTGCCAGGGGCCGGCTACTTGGCCTCTGAGTTCTGGATTGCCAGCCCCTATGCCTGGTGCATCAGCTTCAGACAGGGGGAACCAATTTTTTAATATGTATTTTCAGTAAAAATTTAAAATAAATAAAAAAATTACACTAATGCATATCTATGTCTAAAAAGAAAAACATTCCAGCATTTGCATACTTTTTACACTTAATTCTGATATATCAAAAATGTTTTAATGTGCTTGTGTGATGAATAAAATTAAGCAAAATTGTGAAAAAGGCTTACTGAATCATACTAACCTAAAATAGTGTTAAAAGTGCATATACGGAATATGCTTTTCATTGAATTAAGCCCGTAGTACTGTATGCTATCTTTTTTGTGAACTAGGCAAAAATCTGAAGTGCTGAACATTCTGTTATCAGTCCAAAGGTCTCCAGCCTTCATAGATACTCTATCTGTCTCTAAGGCTATAAAATATTCTTCCAGGCTCTATGTTTTTCTCTACAAAAATAACTTTTATTAACCTAGTGACACACACTCAGACACACTCACACACAGACATCTTCTTATTTCTACATAGTGCCAGTTTCTCAAAGGTGTAGCTACTAGTGGAGCAAAGATAGCAAACATACAATGGCTCGAAACATACCATGGTTTATGAGGTCAGGGGAAAATTTTAGTGAGCACTGCACCTTTGTGATATTACTCTGATATGTACATATATATATATTAACCTCTACAACCCATAATTGAATATGTATATATATATATATTGTGGTAAGGTGCAAGGGGCCATCATTGACGGAAGGTATGTGGCACCAAGGTACCTGGCCTTGGTGCAGTAAAACCGTGTGTTTAGTTTCCCAACATCAGCTGCTAATGGCAGTCTGGTGCTGAAGTTAGTATAGCTGAAAGGCTAACCCGGGACGGTTTTACTGGGATGGAGTAGAGCAGGGTGGGACTCCATCCCACTACCCAGGTCTGGGTTTTACAGGCCGCATAAATAGCCTGGGGAATCAGCTGTGCACTGTATGTGACTGGAGCTCACTTGTGGAGTGAGACTCTGTGAGCCTGGTTGAAAACTCCTATGCAGGCGGTTTCATGCGGACACAAGGTGGATTCGGTTGCAAAGCAGCAACTTTGCCCAAGGACAAAAAACGCTGTTTGCCTGTCTGATTGACTTATGCTGCATTTTCCTGAAAAGGTGATGTAACCCGAAAGGGCATATGCTTTTATGGATTTTGGTGTGAATAAACACGGACTTTAAGTTTAACTTTTCGCCTCTGAGCCTCTATACTGCAAACATCCTGCTGTCTACCAGAGCTAATCATCACATTATATATCCACTACGCCTGGACTTTGGGCAGGTGACTTTCCCAATCCGTACTATGGATAATTATATCGTCCAGATAGGCCGAAGCATACCGACGATGTGGCCGGAGGACAATAGCCATTAACCTTTGGAACGTAGCGGGAGCACCATGTAAGCCAAAAGGTAATACCTTGTACTGGAACAGTCCCTCTGGTGTGATAAAGGCTGCTTTCTCCTTGGCAGCCTCAGTCAAGGGTACCTGCCAGTACCCTTTTGTGAGGTCCAAAACAAAAAAATACCTGGCTTGGCCTAGCTTCTCAATAAGCTCATCTACTCGGGGCATAGGGTAGGCATCAAACTTAGAAATTTCGTTAAGTTTGCGGAAATCGTTACAAAACCGCAACGTACCATCGGGCTTGGGAGTCAAGACTATTGGGCTGGCCCACTCGCTCTTTGATTCTTCAATCACGTCTAACCAGAGCATTTGCTGCACTTCTTCCGCGATAGCTTGTCGCCGGGACTCAGGCACCCGGTAAGGCTTCAACCGGATCTTAACCTGAGGCTCCGTGACAATGTTGGATGACAGAAGTGCGCCCAGGGAGATCTGAAAACACATCCGTGTTTCTGCTGACAAACTCCCTGGCTTCCTGGGTCTGTTTAGAGGAGAGGCTGTCGCCAACTTTCACCTCAACTACCGCTAACAGCAGACCGAGGGATGGGAAGCTCCACCCCTAACATACCTGGTCAGGGACTGTCACCCACAGGGGTCTTTCCACCTGTCTTTCCACAGCTTCAGCAGGTTTACATGGTACACCTGCTCTGGCTTTCTCCGCCCGGGCTGATGTACCTTGTAAGTCACTTCCACAACTTTCCCAATCACCTCGTGGGACCCTGCCACCTAGCCAGAAATTTACTGTCCACTGTGGGTACCAGAACCACAACCCTGTCACCTGGGTTAAAGGTCCGTACCCTGGCTTGCCGGTTATAAATCCTGCTTTGGGACCGCTGCGCTGCCTCCATATCTTCCCTCACCAGTGGCAACACGGTCTCTATCTGTTCCTGTAGGGGAGTAACGTACTCTACCACACTTTTGTGGGGTGTGGGTTGCTGTTCCCAAGCCTCCTTGGCTATATCCAACAGGCCCCGTGGATGCCGACCGTATAAGAGTTCGAAGGGCGAGAACCCCGTAGAGGACAGGGGCACCTCTCGCACTGCGAAAATCAGGTAGGGCAGCAGCAAGTCCCAATTCTTCCCATCCTTGGCGACCACCCATTTTAACATAGTTTTTAAAGTTTGGTTAAACCTTTCTACCAGGCAGTCTGTTTGCGGGTGGTAAACGGATGTCCGCAATTGTTTCACCTGCAACAATTTACAGAGCTCTTTCATTACTTTAGACATAAACGGGGTACCTTGATCGGTCAGGACTTCTTTAGGCAGGCCTACTTGGGAAAACATTTCCATAAGCTCCTTAGCAATGAGCTTGGCTGAGGTGTGTCGCAGGGGTATGGCCTCGGGGTACCACGTGGCATAGTCCAAGACCACCAGAATATGTTGGTGCCCTCTAGCGGATTTTGGCACTGGACCCACCAGATCTATGGCAATCCGCTCAAAGGGTACCTCAATAACTGGGAGGAACTAGGGGACCACGGTAATGAGGCTGGGGGCTGGTTATCTGACATGTTGGGCAGGACTCACAATATCTCTCCACCTCCTTGTACACACTGGGCCAGTAGAAACGTTGTAAAATTCAGTCCAGAGTTTTCTGCTGGCCTAGGTGTCCCCCCAGAACATGTTGGTGGGCCAAATCCAACACCAGCTTGCGATAGGGATTGGGTACCACCAATTGTTCCACCACCTCTTCACATACCTTGTTTACTCGGTACAGCATATCCTGGTGAACCACAAAGCGAGGAAACTGCCCCCGGCTGTTGTGGTTCACCTTCCACCTCAAAAACATTCTCCCAGGCCCGAGATAGAGTCGGGTCCTGGTGTTGTGCTGTACCAAAATTAACTGTGGAGACATGGAGATCTGCCAACTCTGGACCCGTTGCCAACTCTTCCACACCTCTAACCATAACACTCAGTGGGGTTGACTCCCCCTCTTCCACCGTAGAGGCGGTCACCCCTACCGTTGTCCCTCCTGACTCCAGTTCCCAGGGTTCCGGGGTCACCCCTGAGTAGGGCCAGTGTATTGGGGACACACCCGCCACCCGAGTCCAAAAGGGCCACAGCCAGGGTATCTCCCACTTTCACCTGACAGAGGTGACTTTGCCCCACAAGCTCAGGGACACCGGCAGCACACAGCCTCCTGGCACACATTCACCCCCAGTCTGGCCAGTATCTCACCCTTCAGAGTCGGGTAGTCAACGGCTTGGTCGTCTGGAAGATCAAACAACACCTGCTGGGGTCCAGATGCCAAAAATGGAGTGATGACGTCAGCCCACTGGTCATGTGGCAACTTCTCCCTTGCAGCCACCTTTTCAAACACCGCCAGGTAGGTCTCAACGTCATCCGAAGGGGTCATTTTTGTAAGCGCCAAGCGGACAGCTTTCCGGGCATCAGGGACACTTTTGGGCGCTCCTGCAGCTTGCAGCGCCATCACATGTTGCAATAGCAGCTGATTGGTCTCCCGCTGCTGCTTGTTGGCCTCGTGCTGCTGCAGATTCGCCTCCATGAGCGCTTTCACGACAGCCTCCATTTTGTCTGCGGTCAAAGGTAGCAGCCCGGCAGGCTTAATGTAGGACCTGCACAAAAAAACGTTTCCGTCGGTTGCTCCTAGCAATGGCCTCACTGCTCTGCCCGCATCCGCCACCAAATGTGATGATTAGCTCTGGTAGACAGCAGGATGTTTGCAGTATAGAGGCTCAGAGGCGAAAAGTTAAACTTAAAGTCCGTGTTTATTCACATCAAAATCCATAAAAGCATATGCCCTTTCGGGTTACATCACCTTTCCAGGAAAATGCAGCATAAGTCAATCAGACAGGCAAACAGCGTTTTTAGTCCTTGAGCAAAGTTGCTGCTTTGCAACCGAATCCACCTTGGGTCCGCATGAAACAGCCTGCATAGGAGTTTTCAGCCAGGCTCACAGAGTCTCACTCTAAGATAAAATGTAATTCTTAATAAAATTGATTAACCCGAAGGACTAAAGAGAACCAGCACTGACCATGGTCCCACATTCCACAGTGTTTTTGCAAAGTGAAAAATAGCCACAACAACCAAACAATATTAGACTCAAATTAACATTTTTTTTTATATTACATCTAAAACATATTAAAACCTAAAAGCCAAAACCCATCATCACAATGCATTTGCTACGATACTACTCCCCCAATTTGTACACCCACAGAATTACTCATAACCAATATTAATCAAGAAATATAACTGTAAGCAATAAATAATTATCTACACACCATATAATATGAATACATTAATATAAAACAAATGAATTATGAAAAAATAAGTTCCAGCACTGCAACAATGCTATATAGTGAAAATGGATCCCAGGATCTGTCCAGAAAAAGATGCATATACAGTATAAAAGGACTACAATCCAACAACCATTGAGAACAATAAAATAATGTAATAATATAATGTCGGCCCCACGTGTCACTTTTCTCTCAATATAGTACCTCAATCCACTATACTAAAGCAATGCCATCATATCTTAAATAGAATTTACTCCAGTCTGCCAGCAGCCTATATCATTAAAAGCATTTTGCAACATCATTTTGAAACATGCAGGATTTGTCCATATCTCATCCTCCCAGATGCCTGTGTCAGCTGTGTTACAAGTGCACTTTATTCATCATATCTTTGACCTATATCAGCATATCTTTCGGAGCAGGTAATATTCTCCTAGTTTCTAAGCATTTAAAGCATCTCAAAAATCATGCTGGCCTACCCTGGAATCTAAAACACCCCAGGGCCGGTTGCTAGCCTTCCAAAGAGACAACTGAAATCAGGATGCCCCACTGTGGGAAACTCCCTCATCTTTACCTGAAGCTCCCACGACAATGCCGGTGGCCACATCCTTGCCATCCCTGCAGCCGAGCAGAGGGGGAAAGGGTTTTGTCTGGCTTTAAGCAGCCTCAGTAACTGTTGAGGGCAATGTCAAGAGGAGAACCATAAGAAACAAGCATGAAGTCAATATTTATATTTAGGGCAGATGATTAGGTTCAAAACAAACTATATATAAGTAAAACAGGGATCAATTTCCAGTGATGGACTATAGGAGTGGTCTGATCTGGTTCTAGATCAGACATAGTATGGTAGGGCTAGCTACATCAACACCTGCAATAAACTAGGTTAATAGGACCCAGGAGAGCACAGAAGTACACAAGCAGAAATATAAGGGAATTGGACCCCTGATTATAAAAACAGGCAGGAGAGCACAGACGTACACAAGCAGCAAGATAGGGGAATTGGACTCCTAATTATAAAAACAGGCAGGAGAGCACAGACGTACACAAGCAGCAAGATAGGGGAATTGGACTCCTAATTATAAAAACAGGTAGGAGAGCACAGACGTACACAAGCAGAAAGATAGGGGAATTGGACCCCTGATTATAAAAACAGGCAGGAGAGCACAGACGTACACAAGCAGAAAGATAGTGGAATTGGAACCCTGATTATAAAAGCAGGCAGGAGAGCACAGACGTACACAAGCAGAAAGATAAGGGAATTGGACCCCTGATTATAAAAACAGGCAGGAGAGCACAGACGTACACAAGCAGAAAGATAAGGGAATTGGACCCCTGATTATAAAAACAGGCAGGAGAGCACAGACGTACACAAGCAGCAAGATAGGGGAATTGGACCCCTGATTATAAAAACAGGCAGGAGAGCACAGACGTACACAAGCAGAAAGATAGTGGAATTGGAACCCTGATTATAAAAGCAGGCAGGAGAGCACAGACGTACACAAGCAGAAAGATAAGGGAATTGGACCCCTGATTATAAAAACAGGTAGGAGAGCACAGGCGTACACAAGCAGAAAGATAGAGGAATTGGACCCCTGATTATAAAAACAGGCAGGAGAACACAGAAGTACACAAGCAGAAAGATAGGGGAATTGGACCCCTGATTATAAAAAACAGGCAGGAGAGCACAGAAGTACACAAGCAGAAAGATAGGGGAATTGGACCCCTTATTATAAAAAACAGGCAGGAAAGCACAGAAGTACACAAGCAGCAAGATAGGGGAATTGGACCCCTGATTATAAAAACAGGTAGGAGAGCACAGAGGTATAGTGGAATTGGACCCCTGATTATAAAAACAGGCAGGAGAGCACAGAAGTACACAAGCAGAAAGATAGGGGAATTGGACCCCTGATTATAAAAACAGACAGGAGAGCACAGAAGTACACAAGCAGAAAGATAGGGGAATTGGACCCCTGATTATAAAAACAGGCAGGAGAGCACAGAAGTACAAAGCAGAAAGATAGGGGAATTGGACCCCTGATTATAAAAACAGGCAGGAGAGCACAGAAGTTCACAAGCAGCAAGATAGGGGAATTGGGGAATATGGGAATTGGACCCATGATTATAAAAACAGGTAGGAGAGCACAGAGGTACACAAGCAGAAAGATAGGGGAATTTAACCCCTGATTATAAAAACAGGCAGGAGAGCACAGAAGTACACAAGCAGAAAGATAGGGGAATTGGACCCCTGATTACAAAAACAGGCAGGTGAGCACAGAAGTTCACAAGCAGCAAGATAGGGGAATTGGGGAATATGGGAATTGGACCCATGATTATAAAAACAGGTAGGAGAGCACAGAGGTACACAAGCAGAAAGATAGGGGAACTGGACCCCTGATTATAAAAACAGGCAGGAGAGCACAGAAGTACACAAGCAGCAAGATAGGGGAATTGGAACACTGATTATAAAAACAGGCAGGGGAGCAAAGAAGTTCACAAGCAGCAAGATAGGGGAATTGGAACCCTGATTATAAAAACAGTCAGGAGAGCACAGAAGTACACAAGCAGAAAGGTAAAGGAATTTGACCCCTGATTATAAAAACAGACAGGAGAGCACAGAAGTACACAAGCAGAAAGATAAAGGAATTTGACCCCTGATTATAAAAACAGACAGGAGAGCACAGAGGTACACAAGCAGAAAGGTAAAGGAATTTGACCCCTGATTATAAAAACAGACAGGAGAGCACAGAAGTACACAAGCAGAAAGGTAAAGGAATTTGACCCCTGATTATAAAAACAGACAGGAGAGCACAGAGGTACACAAGCAGAAAGATAAAGGAATTTGACCCCTGATTATAAAAACAGACAGGAGAGCACAGAAGTACACAAGCAGAAAGATAGGGGAATTGGACTTATAAAAACAGGTAGGAGAGCAC
This sequence comes from Gastrophryne carolinensis, assembly GCA_027917425.1. Lineage (NCBI taxonomy): Eukaryota > Metazoa > Chordata > Amphibia > Anura > Microhylidae > Gastrophryne > Gastrophryne carolinensis. Next base: position 225,621,098 of record CM051234.1, read on the forward strand.
AGACGTACACAAGCAGAAAGATAGGGGAATTGGACCCCTGATTATAAAAACAGGCAGGAGAGCACAGACGTACACAAGCAGAAAGATAGTGGAATTGGAACCCTGATTATAAAAGCAGGCAGGAGAGCACAGACGTACACAAGCAGAAAGATAAGGGAATTGGACCCCTGATTATAAAAACAGGTAGGAGAGCACAGGCGTACACAAGCAGAAAGATAGAGGAATTGGACCCCTGATTATAAAAACAGGCAGGAGAACACAGAAGTACACAAGCAGAAAGATAGGGGAATTGGACCCCTGATTATAAAAAACAGGCAGGAGAGCACAGAAGTACACAAGCAGAAAGATAGGGGAATTGGACCCCTGATTATAAAAAACAGGCAGGAAAGCACAGAAGTACACAAGCAGCAAGATAGGGGAATTGGACCCCTGATTATAAAAACAGGTAGGAGAGCACAGAGGTATAGTGGAATTGGACCCCTGATTATAAAAACAGGCAGGAGAGCACAGAAGTACACAAGCAGAAAGATAGGGGAATTGGACCCCTGATTATAAAAACAGACAGGAGAGCACAGAAGTACACAAGCAGAAAGATAGGGGAATTGGACCCCTGATTATAAAAACAGGCAGGAGAGCACAGAAGTACAAAGCAGAAAGATAGGGGAATTGGACCCCTGATTATAAAAACAGGCAGGAGAGCACAGAAGTTCACAAGCAGCAAGATAGGGGAATTGGGGAATATGGGAATTGGACCCATGATTATAAAAACAGGTAGGAGAGCACAGAGGTACACAAGCAGAAAGATAGGGGAATTTAACCCCTGATTATAAAAACAGGCAGGAGAGCACAGAAGTACACAAGCAGAAAGATAGGGGAATTGGACCCCTGATTACAAAAACAGGCAGGTGAGCACAGAAGTTCACAAGCAGCAAGATAGGGGAATTGGGGAATATGGGAATTGGACCCATGATTATAAAAACAGGTAGGAGAGCACAGAGGTACACAAGCAGAAAGATAGGGGAACTGGACCCCTGATTATAAAAACAGGCAGGAGAGCACAGAAGTACACAAGCAGCAAGATAGGGGAATTGGAACACTGATTATAAAAACAGGCAGGGGAGCAAAGAAGTTCACAAGCAGCAAGATAGGGGAATTGGAACCCTGATTATAAAAACAGTCAGGAGAGCACAGAAGTACACAAGCAGAAAGGTAAAGGAATTTGACCCCTGATTATAAAAACAGACAGGAGAGCACAGAAGTACACAAGCAGAAAGATAAAGGAATTTGACCCCTGATTATAAAAACAGACAGGAGAGCACAGAGGTACACAAGCAGAAAGGTAAAGGAATTTGACCCCTGATTATAAAAACAGACAGGAGAGCACAGAAGTACACAAGCAGAAAGGTAAAGGAATTTGACCCCTGATTATAAAAACAGACAGGAGAGCACAGAGGTACACAAGCAGAAAGATAAAGGAATTTGACCCCTGATTATAAAAACAGACAGGAGAGCACAGAAGTACACAAGCAGAAAGATAGGGGAATTGGACCTCTGATTATAAAAACAGGCAGGAGAGCACAGAAGTTCACAAGCAGCAAGATAGGGGAATTGGGAAATATGGGAATTGGACCCATGATTATAAAAACAGGTAGGAGAGCACAGAGGTACACAAGCAGCAAGGTAGGGGAATTGGAACACTGATTATAAAAACAGGCAGGAGAGCACAGAAGTTCACAAGATAGGGGAATTGGACCCCTGATTATAAAAACAGGCAGGAGAGCACAGAAGTTCACAAGCAGCAAGATAGGGGAATTGGGAAATATGGGAATTGGACCCATGATTATAAAAACAGGTAGGAGAGCACAGAGGTAAACAAGCAGCAAGATAGGGGAATTGGAACACTGATTATAAAAACAGGTAGGAGAGCACAGAGGTACACAAGCAGCAAGATAGGGGAATTGGAACACTGATTATAAAAACAGGCAGGAGAGCACAGAAGTACACAAGCAGAACGATAGGGGAATTGGACCCCTGATTATAAAAACAGGCAGGAGAGCACAGAAGTTCTTAAGCAGCAAGATAGGGGGATTGGACCCCTGATTATAAAAGCAGGCAGGAGAGCTCAAAAGTATACAAGCAGAAAGATAGGGGAATTGGAAAAAGTGACCACAATCATGAGCAAAAGTGCAGCGGATATGGGGACAATATACGTAGATTTAATGTAATTATTATAAGAGCTTTACCAGCTTTAAATGATATGTATTTATAGTAAAAGGAAAAGCATATACTGTACAGTACAATAGGATAGAATTAGCAACGATTGTTGGCTGTAATTGAAACTTCAGTGAAAGGTAGAAATATAGCCAGCCGTGAGCAGCAACTGGTGTTAAAGCACAGGCTACAAGGATGCATTGATTTCACATAATAATCTTGTGCTACTTTGTTAGCTAGGAAGCATTAAAAATATACAGTATGCGCACTTATGTTGGTGAGACATCAAAAATGGACCAGACCAACGCTGAGGGTGGATGAACACAGAGGGGAAGAGAGTGCTGCCACAAGCAGACACAAAATAAAGCTATCAGGAGCAGCCAGAAAACCTGACCCTCTAAAATAATAGTACAGACTGATCATAAACCTCCTAATGCATAGTTACAAAATCTGATTTCCTTTTTTTAATTTCTTTTTTTTTACTGAGGCCCCATACCCTGAGCACATGAATGTGCTGATTTTTTTGGAAAAGAGAGCAGCCTATTATTTCTAATAGAGGCCTAACTGCTAAATACAATACATCCTACGTTCTTCTGAGACAACGTTAATATTAGGAGAAACAATTGGTAGAGAGAGATGCAGAGGCAGAAAGCAAGATTAGAACATAAACTTTCTAATAGAAGAATTAGCTGATTTAAATGTGCATTATAAAAGAGAAGAGCTGGCACTCCAAAAATCAGTTTCAAGTGCTTATATTCTACAAGCTGTGCTACAAGCATGCTTATGTTTCATAATCAAGCAAGCTCCCTTTCCTAAGGCTAATAAAAAACAGGGGTCAATAGCAAAGCTCTATTTTCCACCTGACTTACTGCTGTGACAGTGCCCCATTTTACATTCCAACTTTCCCCTATGACATGTAAAACTAGTTAGCTGGCATATTTACTGCTCCACTTTTAACCATCATAGTTGTTTCATCATCATGAGTAGTTTCGTCATCCTAGAGCATAACCACCAGCTCGGGGATTGCCATGGGTTGCCAAACAACCAGTTGCCCAAAGCAGAGAAGCTGGATTATCAGGAGAGGTGAAATTCCATCTACCTGGGGCAGCATCACTTAGCCCAAGTCACAGCAAGGAAAATATCAGCACTAGTAATGTTGAAGCCTCCCCCCATGCAACCCTCCCCTGGCGCTAAGGCCTTTAGCTTGCTCGCATTCTCCCGGTGATCCTGGGAGCCGAGAGAAAGCACAAAGTGCCATCCATCGGCTCTGTGCCCGTCTACCCATTCAGGCTGGAGCTGGGGAATGTCGCTTGTGTCTTTTTCTGTGTGGCGGCTGCACAGACCCGGTAGGATAGTGCTCGACCATGGGTGATGTGAAAGGGTTTTTCTCCTTTGTAACCCCCCTGTCCTGCCTCATGAGTTAATATATGACTGGAATTCCACTTTAAACTATTCATATTCCAGCTCCACATTATGTATAGCTTATTTGTGCCATGCACCTGAAACTCCTATATTCACTATAATCCCTTTAGTTATAGCATTGGCCCCTAGAGTTCGTACAGGAGGACCTAAAATACCCCAGCAATTGTTTATTGCTCCTCCATGTATTTAATTAATTGCAGTAGCTTGGTACCTTGAGAGCCTGCTCTAACGACTTTGTCCTCTGCAGCCATAAATTAATATTTTAGAGAAAGATCTAGACTAAGGAATATTTAAAGGTTTATTCCTTTCAGTGAAGCACACAGTCCCCGGTTAACACAATTTTCTACAGTGAGCTGACCAAAGTACAGGGCTGTATAGATGAACCTGATAAAACCTAGTATATTACATTCATAACAAAGACAGGCTTTGCTCCTGATTCTTCTCTCCATCACTCATCCTAGGAGTAAGTCCACATACTGTGGGCTCCTGGGTTGGCAGGATGAAGTGTAAAAAATTTTCAAGTTTGGAATGGGTCTTGGTTTGCCTTTTCGTGTTAATGACAGCTGTAAGTGTCGCATTTATTGTACTGTTCTTTGTTGAAGACCCCAAATCGAAAGACGAAGACAGTGGTAAGTGATGCTATTTTTTTTTTCAATTAAAAAAGCGAACAGGAAAATCAGGTAGTTTAAAATACACCATATTGGTAGTTATTTTTTTTCTTCTTGTGGCTTTCCTAACATATAGCTTCTGTAATATTGATAAAAATCTGTGTTTGCTATGAGGTATTGGCAAGTGTTTGATGGTTTGGTCAATATATTTTTCTTGAAGGGAGGCTTCAATGGCAGACGGTGTACAACAAAGTTCTTTGATTATCTTTTGTAATTTGTTTTAGCTGGGGTGGTGCAAACAAAAAACAGCTTCGGGCAATTTTGAGGAAAAGACAGGAATGTGCCTTTAACTATACCACATATATTTTGTTTATTTGCCATTGAAGTATTATTTGCTTTGACCAACTTTTTTTTTATTTCCTTTCAATTCACTAGTATCACCAGCAGCAGCTAGTTTATAAACAGCAGGAACTAATTCCATTTGTTATCCTACACTACACTCGTTTGGCCATTTCCTGTAACTACACTTCAATCTCACTATGTGTTCTGTTCTGTCTCCTCTTTTATTAGAACAATGGTGCTCACCTCTTTTTCTAGGATTTTACTTAGTTTAACTGTCACTACCTATACAGGCCCTACATAAACCCTTCCAAATTTCCCTCACTCCTCACTCTAAAACTGAGATCTTCATTTGATCCTGGTCACTTCCTTGCTAGTCATATCATGGATTTTTCTAGAGTTAAAATTGTAAAGTATTTCAATGTAAGTCAGTGCTGAACATATATACACAAAGGAGATTGATGGCCACTGGCGAGGCAGGTCGTTTTTAGACCCCAAGTGCATTACCAATTATTCACATTGAACTTCATTTGCCAAGTGGTTGTCCAGACACTCAAAGTGCCCAAGTTAATCTGAAGCTTTTGATCATCTTCAGTGGACTGCACTGAGCTATGTATCTTGGTGTCTTTTGAAAAAATAGAGCAGGTGCAAGGCAAAAAATAATAGCAATTAATCACAATTTCTGACAAAACATTCATCTTCGCATATATTTAAAGAAAAGAGCTGGGTGTAACAGGACATGTAAAAGTAGACTTCCATTAAACCACATATTCCAGATAAGGCCATGCCAATTCCCTGTAATTAGGCAATATTACTTCCCAATCTTGTGATTCCATTCCTCTTTGAATGCATGATAGTATCGTGGTCGCCTTGGAAGCAGCTGTTTGACATTTCATGCTGTTATTGTATTGTGTATATTGTTATCCTGTGGCCTACCAGTACCCAGAGATCCTTCTCAGAAAGTGACTCTCCCAGCTATACTCCCCAATTACATATATGGCCTGCAGTTTATTAGACCCCAGGTGTTTTACTTTGCATGTATCCACATTGAACTTCATTTGGCAAGTGGATACCCAGACACTCAAGTGTCAATAGACTGCACTGTGCTACATATCTTGGTGTCATCTGCAAAAGTAAAGACAGTGCTATTAATTCCATCTTCTATGTCATTTATGAACAAGCTGAATAATAGTAGGCCCAGCATTGAACCCTGGGGGTACACCATTTACAAATGAAGACCATTCAGGGGCGGTATCATTAACCATAACTTTTCGAACATAGTTTGTGAGCCAAATATTAATCCAGTTACAAACTGTATTTTATACCCCATAAAAGCCTCAATTTTCCTAATGAGTGTCTATGAGGGACAGTGCCAAACACCTTTGAAAAATCATCCACTCATCTACTCACTTCTTAATAGAAGCCTAGTCAGGCTAGTCTAATAGCTCTGTCCCTCAGTAAAACTGTATTGGTTGATAGTTATAATATGATGCATAGTTACATAATCTTGTGCAAAGCCCCTTAAGACCCCCCCCCCCAAGCAATTTTCCCACAATGGATGTCAAGCTCACAGGTCTGTAATTACTCGGAAAAGACCTAGCCCTTCTTTTTAAAAGAGGCACTACATTTGCTTTGCACAAATATCCTTTTTGCAGTCAGAGTAAGAAACAGTGTTTCCCCTTAAAGCGTACATGTCAAAAAAGAAAGTTTAGTAAATTGCTTCTATTCTTATAATCACTGGCATAAGCAGTTTAAGAGGGCTTAAAGTGGACCAAAACCCGTGATTTTGACTATACAGGGTTTTGGTCTGTGCCCCACTGTGTAAACCCCCCCCCCCCAAACAAACTCATCCCTTCCCGGTCCTATGGCGCATGCTGGCCGCTTGTCCAATCAGCGCGCTCGGATCCGCTCACATAGGCTTATCTAAGCCTTCGTTTAACATGAGTGGATCCGAGCATGCTGGTGTCTGCACATCCCCCACTAACCTCTAACAACAGGGAGCATGCCCACACTGGCCATTCACAAATGATAGCGGGGATGAGGCCGCTGCTCGCGTATGCCCCGTTGGACCAGAAAAGAAGGTGAGTTTATGGATGACCTGGCGGGTTTCACACAGCGGGGCACCCCGATTGCGGGGGGAGGGAATCATTCTTTGTGGCTTTTGGTCCACTTTAACCCCATACAGATGTTGTGGAATGGCATAAAGATTATTCACTCTTAAATGACATAAGGGTAGCTTGTCACACACCTGAAGTCCTGCTTACACATGAGAATAAAGGGGGTGTTGTGCCAGCAGCAATTCACACCAAACTGAGCGAGTTATATGCCTCAGAAACTTTTATGCCTACGAACACTGAATAAACAGCTAATGCAGCAAAAGCAATCTGTGTGGGTTAAGCTGTTACAATGTATCTTTGGCGTTGCCTGCTGCTAAAGCATTCAGTCGGGGAATACAATGTATTTAGAAGATTTCAGCTGTTAGCAAAGCAATGATAAGTAATTATAGTTGAAGGCCTACTTCCTCTGGCTGAAAAATAATAGATGATTGCACAGAGCTTCGAGGGACTCATTTTTTTTTGCATGGTGTTAATCCCTATCAATAAGCTTATGTCACTGATTGCCAGAGGGGGGCTTTAGGGAAGCAATTTACTAAGCTTTGATTTTTGACTGAGGATGAATGGAGTGTTGACAATAAAAAAGATCATACAATCAGATATTTGTGGCACAACTGTACCCGGAAATATAAAGGACATTTGGTAGCAGGATGTATAAATGGTGATGGTTTAGCACACATACAGTTAAGTGACAGCTTTATTAGTATAACAATCTGAGCGTAACCTGAATACTGCTGTCAAACAAACTATTTTAATGCTTAATAAATGCTTAACAGATTATTTCCTTTAAATGGCATTTGAAGGCAAAAAAAATCCACCTCAGCACGCACACAGCTGGTCTTTCCAGGTCTAGCACTGTAAAATGCATCCATCTTGAATAACCACATACTGTAGTACCCTACATATGTTCTCTAACAAATGTAGGGCAATCTGATTAGACTAAAACTGTCTCATGAGAGCAAAGACTATAACAATCTGTCAGCAAAACTACCTCTGTGTCAGTGTTGTTTCATGTCTTAAATTCACACAGAAAAGCTTATCTGTAGGAACTTCTGCAATGGTACAAAGCAGGGAAAATGATGATCATGGGTTCAGTATGTAAGTAAATGCACTGAAAAATCATTGTGGTCTTTGTTTTGGTATAAAACTCATTTTATATAAGTTTTTTTTAGTTTTTAGTTTAATACATGGAGCTATTCTTTATGATGTTGTTCATGAAGCCTGTACCTCAGCCTCAATAACACTATTGAAGGCAGTTGCTTTAATACAACTATAGTTTATGAAGGCATTCATTTGTTGAATGACAAATTAGAGCAGTTTAAAAAGCCAGGGGAGTCTGACAGTCTTTTTCTGGAATGTAAAATTGAATTCTTTGACATATTATTTATGAGTTTTATGAATACTGAAGTGACTCACAAAATTTGTCTCCAAGGCCACATTGATGCTGTGCCTAAAATGTATTATATTTTAAGTCATCCATATGCCATATATCTTCTCTCTCTTTCTAAGGACATTGATTAATGTTACAAAGATTTTGATCTCGCTTAAAGATGTCCAGTAATAACACATACACATACTGTACAATGAAGGACTCCAAATGTCTGCCAGCCAATGTGCATGGCAGAGGGATATGGGGATTCCACCCCGGGACTTACCTGCCTCCACCATGCAAGGTGGCAGAGACTGAAGTCTGCCAGGTGCAGCTAATTTTCAACTTGGCCCCCAAGTGGGATGCTTCTGGTTACAGAACTTTGCGGGTTTGGGCCCGTGAACCTGAACACGGATTTCAAATTCAAATATGACCCGGACCCAGAAGATGGTTGATTGGCTGCCCTACAGCCAATAAACCTTCTTCTTTCTTCCCCATCACAGAACACCCTGATAGATGATGATGAGACCCAAGTGCCGACTGCTGCATCTTTTTTCAATGAGGAGCTGGCCAGCGTACCATCACAGAACACCCTGATAGATGCTGATGAGAACCAAGTGCCGACTGCTGCAGCTTTTTGCAATGTTGAGGGAGGCTAGCATGGCGGAGTGGGTGAAAGAGGATGATGAGGTCCTAGACCCAATGTGGACTGAAGAGTATCAGAGTTCTGAGGAAGAGGTGGTGGTCACAAAGCCGCAGGCAGCCAACAGAAAGGGGAGAAGGGTGCCAGTGGTCAGTGGTCAGCCCGTTGCTGCCACTGCCCATCATGCCCAGGAACTAAGCATGGCATTTATTCAAGCAGTCCACAGCCAACAAGACGGAGAACATTTGCAAGCTGTGTCAACAACATTCTGAACTTAGTTCTGACGAATGTGAATCTGGTGTCTGAGGTCAGGGCAGAAGAAAATCTGGGGTCCAATGATCATCAATGCTTATCGTTCAGGCTGAAAACACACACAGGCTGAAAACAAACTTTAATGAAATGGTGGTTTATCTAGAAATGGAATGACCATACTACTCACCCTATAAGATTCACCTGCCCATAAGACGCACCTAGGATTTTGAGGAGTAAAACAATATTCTGAACCAAATGGTGTGCTAAGATACCCCCCCTTCCAGAACAGGACATCTCCGAATCCCCCAAATCACCCTTATAACAGGGTAAGGTAGCAGATCCCCCCCAACCACAAAAACAAGCAGCAGGCAGACCCCCTGCCTATGTAACAGGCAGCTTGCAGAATACCTCCATAACAAGGTAGTGTTGCATATACCCAATCACCAAAAACAAGGAGCAGACAGACTAGACTCCCCCCCTTTCCATGTAATAGGCAGCATGCAGAATTCCCCCATAACAGGGCAATGTGCCAGAACCCCCCTATCCCCAAAAACAAGCAGCATGCAGAATCCCCCCTTCCCATATAATTGACAGCATGCAGAAACCCCGCATAACAGGGTAGTGTGGCAGATCCCCCCACCCTAATGCTGCTGAATCAGGTTAGTTTTAAAAAAAACCTTCATATCTGCACTGCAATCTGGCTGCCGCCAGTCTCCGCAGCCAGGGCGTGTCTAATATAGCGAAAAATATGATAGGTGAGTGGAACAGAGTAGCAGAAGTTAGTGCCCAGTGGTCATTATTAAAAATGTGGTCACTATTAAAAATCTTAAAGGCAACTAAGCAATATGTGAAACAAACTAGCAAGAATAAAAAGAAGAAGAAACAGCTATGGTTTGCTAAGGAAGTCAGCACTATAGTAAAAGAAAAGAAATGGAAGTGTAGCTGACAGAGAGGCGTATAAAATTAAGCAGTGGGAAGCAAAACTGATTATAAAGGCAAAAGGAGGTGGATATCGCCTATCTGGTTTTTAGCAAAGCCTTTGACACTGTACCACATAAAGAGCTCATAGATAAGTTATTGAATATCCCTGGATATTTGAGTGGATTTTCTAGTTATCAGAGTCTTGTTGTTAATGGCATGCAATCTGAATAAAGGCGAGTTACAAATGACAAAGGAGATATGTGACATATGTAAGTGACATAGGACAAGGTTTGGAAGGAAAAGTTTGTTTGCTGATGATAAAAGGGTGAATAATAGTATGGATATTCTTGGAGGTGTCTGCAAAATGGAAAATAATTTAGCTTTCCTGGATAAATAGTAAAAACTAGAGAAACTGGAATTTAACCCTTTAAACGCCAGCCACGTAAATTTTACGTGGCTGCCTCTCCAACAGTTAAACGCCAGCCACGTAAAATTTACGTGCCTGACTTTCCCCAGTAAAAAAAAAAAAAGTAAAAATAAAAGACACTTACCTGACCCCTCGTTCGATCCGGTCAGGTCTCCTCTTCAGCCAGAGGGGCTCCGATCGCCCATCGGGGCTCCTCCGGCTGCAGGGGAGGGCCCGGAACAGGGTGCCCCCCCCCCCGTTTCAGCAGCCGCCCGGTTTACTGTAAAAAAAAAACAAAAAAAAAAAAAACAGTCACCTACCTTTGTCCCCGCCGGCTCCCGCAGGCTCTCCTCTTCACGGGGGGGGGCTCCGATCCCCCCCCCCGCTCTTCTGTCTTCTGGAGGGGGCATAACAGCCCTCCTCCCTTGCCTCTTCCGATGGCGGCCGCCATCTTGGTGACGTCACGGGGCGGGGCCAGATGACGTCACCGCCGGGTGTCATCGGGGCACCCGGCAGTTCGTTTCTCAGATGCCGGTGACGGCTGGGCGGGGAAGGAGGGAGGTAGGCGATCCTCCGATCGCCTGCCTCCCCCCTTCTCTGCCCAGCCGTCACTGACAGCAGATCGCCGCGGGACACAGAAGATGAAGATCGGAGGTGAGTAAAGTAAAAGTTTTTTTTTTTTTTTTAATAAACTTTTTTAAAAAAACGTGTCTTGTCTTTTTTTTTACCTTTTAACCCTTTGTGAACTGGTAAGGGGTCCATGTGACCCCTTATACCAGTTCACAGGGCTCAGGGGTCTGGCAAGTCACCTGTGCTAGCGGGTGGCTTGCCATTAACCCCCGGCACCCCCATTACCTGCCTCCCCAAAGGCCAGGGGGGGGCAGAAGAGCCCGGGCCCACATGGGCTATGTGGGCTCGTAGGCTGCAGGGTGGGGGGGCCACAAAAGCTGGCCCCCCCACTCTGTGCCTACAAGCCCCCATAGCTGGTCCCGGGCTGGTTACTGTGGGTAAGGGGGACCCCACGTCAATTTTTTTTTTGATTTTTAAGGGTTTTTAACCCTTAAAAATCAAAAAAAAAATGGGGTCCACCCCCCCTGGGAGGGGGGACCCTATATCATTTTTTTTTTTTGATTAACCCTTTGTGTTCTGTCATCCAGCAGCTATAAAAGGCTTCTAGCAAGTGAGCAGAAGCCAGTGATCGCCGAGGGACAGAGTGCTCCAGGATGGATGGGAGGTGAGTACAGTGTAAAAAAAAAAAAAATTAATAAAATATTTTTTCTCTTTTGTGTGTCTGTGTCATTTTTTACTTTTAACCTCTTGTGAACTGGTAAGGGGTCCATGACCCCTATACCAGTTCACAAGGCTGAGGGGATGGCAAGCCACCTGCGCTAGCGGGTGGCTTGCCATTAACCCCCGGCACCCCCATTACCTGCCTCCCCAAAGGCCAGGGGGGGGCAGAAGAGCCCGGGCCCACATGGGCTATGTGGGCTCGTAGGCTGCAGGGTGGGGGGGCCACAAAAGCTGGCCCCCCCACTCTGTGCCTACAAGCCCCCATAGCTGGTCCCGGGCTGGTTACTGTGGGTAAGGGGGACCCCACGTCAATTTTTTTTTGATTTTTAAGGGTTTTTAACCCTTAAAAATCAAAAAAAAAATGGGGTCCACCCCCCCTGGGAGGGGGGACCCTATGTCATTTTTTTTTTTTGATTAACCCTTTGTGTTCTGTCATCCAGCAGCTATAAAAGGCTTCTAGCAAGTGAGCAGAAGCCAGTGATCGCCGAGGGACAGAGTGCTCCAGGATGGATGGGAGGTGAGTACAGTGTAAAAAAAAAAAAAAAAAAATTAATAAAATATTTTTTCTCTTTTGTGTGTCTGTGTCATTTTTTACTTTTAACCTCTTGTGAACTGGTAAGGGGTCCATGACCCCTATACCAGTTCACAAGGCTGGGGGGATGGCAAGCCACCTGCGCTAGCGGGTGGCTTGCCATTAACCCCCGGCACCCCCATTACCTGCCTCCCCAAAGGCCAGGGGGGGGCAGAAGAGCCCGGGCCCACATGGGCTATGTGGGCTCGTAGGCTGCAGGGTGGGGGGGCCACAAAAGCTGGCCCCCCCACTCTGTGCCTACAAGCCCCCATAGCTGGTCCCGGGCTGGTTACTGTGGGTAAGGGGGACCCCACGTCATTTTTTTTTTTTGATTTTTAAGGGTTTTTAACCCTTAAAAATCAAAAAAAAAAATGGGGTCTCCCTCCCCTGGGAGGGGGGACCCTATGTCATTTTTTTTCTCGATTTAACCCTTTGTAGTGTGGATGGTTTTTGTGTTTTTTTTTGTGAATGTTATAAAATACTTGTTTCAGTTAGGGGGGGTCTCCTGGGCAGGAACGGGGGGCTACCGATAAATATGTGGTACCGTTCTAATCGGTAGAAATGGGGCTTTCACATGCAATATGATTTTCCTTAATAAAATACATTTTTTATTTAAAATAAAGGAGTCAATTTTCTAAAAAAAAAATTTTATTTATTTTTTTTTTTTTTCACTTAATAATATTGTAAAAAAAAAAAAAAAAATTACAAACAAGACATTTCATGTTAAAGTCTAAACTCTGCTGCAAAAAAAAAAATATATAATTTTTCTGAAAGTTCCAGCAAAAATGGCGCAAAACATGTCGCAAAACATGACGCAAAATGGGGAAAAATGGCCTGTCAACAGAGGGTGACAAAATCTCAAGTAGGCTGGCAATTAAAAGGGTTAATAGTACCTATGCATGTTGGGTATTGTTCTGTTCGGGGGACCTTGCGCTTTCAGACTTAGCTTGTTTTTTCTGGTTTGCATATTTATATTTTAGGAAAAGGTGTTTTTTATTCAGCTTTTTTATAAATTTTTTAGGGAAACCCTGCGCAACCAAAGAATTCTTTGAGGAATTAATTCCAGAAAGATGAGCCCACTACAGCAAGCTGGGTACCCTTAGAAAGCTTAACGTGTGTACTTTCAGGGAATATAGGGTTTATGGGGGATATTCCAAATGTAAAGGGTTGTTTTGGTTGAAAAATCGCAAGGTGCGCACTTTGTCTGCAGAGCTGAAATTTTCAAGTAAAATTACCGTTACGCACATGCTTTACTTTGGGGTGTTTGGCAACTCTTCCCTTGACAGAACCTATGCATGTTGGGTATCGTTCTGTTCGGGAGATGTTGCTTTTTCAGATTAAACTTGATTTTTCTTGTTTGTATATAGTTTTTTTAGGAAAATGTGGCTTTGATTCTGCTTTTTTATCCTTTTTTTAGGGAAACTCTTTGCAACCAAAGATTACGTTGAGGGATTACTTCCAGAAAACTATGGCCACATCCACAAGCCTGGTACGCCTAGAAAGCCTGAGGTGTGTACTTCCAGAGAATATATAGTTTGTTGGGGGTATTTTAAATGTAAAGGGTTGTTTTTCTGGAAAAACCGCAAGGTGCGCATATTGCATAGCATAGTTGTATTTTATCTGAAAATCTCCTAAAGCGCTGTTTCAGTTTGGGGGAGTCTCCTGGGCAGGAAAGGGTGTCTACCTATACATATGTGGTACCGCTGTAACCGGGAGAAATTGGGATTTCACACGCAATAAGATTTTATTGACAAACTTACATTTTTTATTCCAAAAAAAACTACAATATGTAAAAATTTTTTTTTTTTTTTGCACATATTTCACCCAAAAATATTAAGAATACACCTAACAAATGACAAACAAGACATTTCATGTTAAAGCCTAGACAAAAAATAAAAACAATATATCATTTTCCTGGGAAATCCCTGGAAATCCCCTCAAAAATCACAGTTGAACAAGGGGAGCGCAAAATAGTGCAAAATGGTCTGGCAACAAAGGGTGACAAAATCTCAAGGTAGGCTGGCGGTTAAAGGGTTAATGTCTCTAAATGTAAAATCATGCACTTGGGTAGAAGGGATCCCTGTTCTGAGTACCGTATGGGCAGCACTGTGTTAGCCAGGACCTCGGAGGAGAGAGATTTAGGGATACTGATTACTAAATGCTGCAAGATGAGTGGACAGTTTAGCCAGGCAGTAGAAAATGCAAGCAGGGTGCTCAGCTGTGTGCAGTTCTTGAGACCTTACCTGCAAAAAGACATTATTCAAATAGAACGGGTTCAAAGGTGGACAGCAAAAATGGTAGAAGGACTTAAACGTAAACCTTATCAGAAGAGACTTTAAGAAAGAAAGAAATTCATTTGTACAGTCTAGAGGAAAGAAGGGTGAGAGGGGACATGACTGAGACCTTTAAATATGTGAAAGCAGAGGTAGTTGAAAAATCAACAGTAAGTGAGTTTAAACATGTCTGGGATAAGCACACATCTATCCTAAGATAAAGAGGACATACAGTATACACTTAAGGGCAGACTTGATGGACCATATGGTCTCCTTCTGCCGGTAATTTCTATGTTTCTAACCAATAATAACACTGAGCAAATAAAGTAAAACACAAATACGGTAGTTAACTTGGTACTAAGTTCCACAATAGGGCCATTTTTATTTGAAAAAGCAGCAAAATACTAAAGTGCGTGAGCAAAAAAACCCCACAGTACATCCCATAAAAATACATATAACCCCCCCCCCCCCCCAAAAAAACATTAAAAGGCAACGTTGCCAAAAAATATTAAAACTCCACTCATGTCACATTGCTTTTCAGTCACTCCTACAGCTTGCTAAATGTTGAGCCACACATGGACATCTAAACACATAAGTGTTTCCGTACTGTGTGTGCCGTGTCCATTGGCAGTGTTTCATATGTGCAGACTTAAGCAATTGATTCTACACAGCCAAAATGGTGGGAAGGGATCACCATTCAAGAACTCACATTTAACCGGGGTTTCATCACTCACTTCACATGTCAAAGAGGGGTGTAAAATATTATTTCTCCTGTGCAGCTTGGAAACAGCATGGCATAAATGCAAGGGGGATAATATTTTTCATATTTTTTTGACCACAGTACTCAGTACAACTTTTGAACAGCTGCAGGGGACTGGGGGGGAATTTGTTTTTATTTTATGGGTCTGGATAGATCCTTAAATGCACAATATCCATCAGCCAAATTGAATAAGCTTAAAAAAGAGACACACATAATTAAGACCATGTTTGCTTTGTTTGTATAGCGCATTACTTTTTTACTAATTTTTACATTATACTTGGTATCCTTTATTGAGAACAGTTCAAGGTTCACTGCTCACTTTACACAAGAAAGGGAGTAAAAATAATCTGCTCTTAGCTTTCAGACAGTGAAGTTATAATCCTTTCACGGATCTAAATAAAATATGACCGAGGTAAGAATAATTAAGAGAAGCAATATCATGGTGCATATATTGAAAAATACTAATTGAAATTATGGAATAAATGAGGCAGACACAGAAAAATTGTGGTCAGACCTGCATTGTATCTGTCAAAGTATCTGGCAAATGTTAGGTTATTAGGCTCGATTCAGAGACACATTCGTCTGGACTTCCGTATGCTGTCTGTGAAAGTTTTGGTGGGTGTTTGTCATTTTTTTGCTTTTTTTCATCATTTTTCATTCGTACGAATGTTCGGGAATGCGCTTTCGATGAACGGAAGCCAATCGGAACATTTCCGTTAGTTCGGATCATTTTCCTAACAAAATCGGAAATTTTTAGTTCGTTCAGATAACTTCCGTTGTTGGGATGGGTTTCCGTCTGATTCAGAGAGCTGATTTCCGACGGACCGCCACCCTATAAATCCGTTTCATTTCCGATCCACTTACGGGACCTTTGAGGGCTCGGATTGCTATTGTTGAACATGTTTTGCGGCTATGTGGAGGAGTCTGCGCGCCTTTAGCACCAAGGCATTGCATGTATCAGCATGGCCGAGGCCATAAATTGTATAGCAATGCATACCTAAATCAATACATTTCATGTATGCCTTCTAGATGCATTTTAATGCTGACCTTAATTAGTCCTTAGCATGTAAATATTTTTTTTCCCACACATCCATATAATTGCTACATTTTTTTAGACTTATGTCCTTTGTGAATTATATTTGGATTGTTGAACTTGAATCTTAATTTGTTGTAGGAGTTATTGTTTTAGTCAGTTACCTTTGCTTTGCGTAATTATTTTATATTTGGTTGCAGGAACCGCAAGATGTGCCACTCACACAACATACAAGCAGTGTTTGGTCCAGCTATGCGATTCCTCAGTGTTCTTGCAGGGCATCCAGGGTCGTCCCATGATGCTTATATATTGCAGAGCTCCGGCTTATTTCATCAGTTTGAGTCAGGAGAATTATCTGGTGGATGGCTCCTGGGTAAGTTTGCTCACATTCCATCAATCCATTTTCACTGTATGGCAATGAATATAGTTGATGACTCATGACTTAACCTATTGCTGTTTTTAGCCCTTGATGACATGTTAAACAATATTGTAGCTTAGAATGTGTATTTTATGTTATTATTTTTAAATTCTTTCAGGGGATTCTGGATATCCACTCCTGCCCTTGCTCCTGATGCCTGTTCTTTGCCTGCAGAATGCGGGCCAGGGGTTCTCTAATCGGGCCCTATGCAAAACCCAGGCCGTGGTGGCGAGGGCCCTCTGGCTTTTAAAGTCCAGATTTAGGTGTTTGGACCATACGGGGGGGGGGGGGCACTGCAGTATGACCCCAACAAGGTTATACCAATATTTTAATTTAAGTTTTTTAACAGGGACCACACGTGCCAGAGTGGCACAACTGAGTGTCAGGGTCCTTCAATTGGTGGGCGAGATGCAGGAGCTGCGAAACTCGTTGGGGAGCACAGATGAAGAATAATGTTCTGTGGCCTGCCCTTGCTATGTGTTTTTTATTGTTGTAAAAATTAGACATTTTCTAAATTTTTAAAAATTTTATATTTTATTATGGAATCCAAAAAAAAATGTTAGTGTCATTTCATTTACAAAATACATAACACAAAACTAATGGGCCCAGAAATATTTAAAGATGAATATTCACATGACCGAGAAGTGATTTGGGTGAGCTTTAAGGGTCCAAAAGGTAAGATGGAGGATAGTGCTAAGTGGTTTGGGTGAGCTTTAAGGGTCCAAAAGGGAAGATGGAGGATAGTGCTAAGTGGTTTGGGTGAGCTTTAAGGGTCCAAACGGGAAGATGGAAGATAGTGCTAAGTGATTTAGCTAAACATTGAATGGGAAACGTAAAGGATTCATGGGAGGATACGATGGGAAAAGGGCAAAAACTAAAGCCTACGCTGTAACATGTGAAAATGAAACGGAAAAGTCTGGATGGAAAATGACATCCTCGTATTCGTAATCTGCCGTACGAACAGACGGAAACTCTCATACGAGAACGGAAACATTTAAAGAAAAAAAAACAGATCGGAACTAAAACGGGAGTTTTTTTTTGTCTCTCTGAATCGAGCCTTTTGTTTGATAAAACAGATGTAATCATTATAAAAGAAATATGTATAACTGTTATTTAGATAAGATAAGACAATGACTGACATCATTTTAAAGGAGCAGCTGATAAGTCAATAACTGGCAACATTCTAAAAGGTCCAGTACTGCAAAATTACATCCCAAAATAGCAGCAGCTGCAGATGTAGCCTGTTTAATTTACTAAGGTCATGGCTTTTTTTATATGTACAATTGGTTCACTGCCTCCACAGCTTGCCTATAGGAATATATGGAATATATGGTGATCCAGTGCTGTATTTTGATCTATAAAACACACAAAATATGGATCGCGCCATGCAAGAACATTCATAGGTCCCACCTTGGGCCAACCCCCGCAACTTTCCATTAGTTCTACTACGCAATATTTATAGAGCTGCTGCTGGATGGTAGTGGTGTTGTTACCAGAGCTGTGAAGTTGGAAAATCAAAGCCCAACTCCGTCTCCTTTATTTTATTGGCACCAACTCTGACTCCAGCTCCAACCCCTTACATAAATGGGCAATAATTAAAAATAGCAAATCTACTGTAGTAAATGATGACATCTCATTGTCTTTTTCTCACCATTATAAAAGTAATCAGGCTACTTAGATAGAAAATAAGCATATTTATTGAAATTAATGAAGTAGGCCTGTGGGAGCAACATCATATTTCCCAATCAGGCAGGAGTGCAGCCAGCCAGGAAGAGAGAAATAAGGGAGGGCATCCCAACCGAAGGCACACCACCTGCAAGGGAATGCAAGGGGGAAAACTGGACCTGCATGGAGGAGCTGTGAGAACATAGAGTAAGTATAGACTTTTTTTTTTCTTCATGGACAATCCTGTACATTTCAGGCATTGTAACCAGGGACTTGGGGCAGCATGACGATACTGAGTATAAAGGATACTGAGTATACCAGGTCAGTTTCTAGGCAAAATAGCAGCAATTGCCAGAAAAAAAACATTCTGCGCTCTCCTCACCCATCATATAGTGCTGCTTCTGTCTGATACAGGTATGTGCTATGCTGTGCTGGTCAATATGGGGGAGGAGGGGCCTTTCTAATGGTCTGTACTAACAGTGGCCCAGACTCATCTACAGAAAACAGGATGGCTGGGATAAAGGTGCTCCCAGGGTGATCGTCCTACTCGTTCTCTAGAAACAGCCCTGTGCTCAACAACTCCCTCCTACTATAAGTAGCCCCTCCCTATGGTGGGGAACCGAGCATTAAAGGGGGTGACCTTCCATTAAACCCCCAGCCCCATCACCTGCCTCTGCAAAGCCTAAGGGGGCAGAAGAACCAGTGGTCCATGAATTTAACCCTTAAAAATAAAAAAAAGTGTGGTGTTCCCCTCTTCTGGAGAGGGTGACCCTATTTCATTTTAATTTTTAAGGGTTAAAATGGTGTGGGGTCCTCCCATCCAGTAAAACGGGCACCAGCTATGCAGGTCAGGTAGCCCAAGGCTAAAGTTTGGTTCAGCCGAACCTACATTTTGGAGGAAATTTAGCTAAATTGGCTGAACTTTTAAAAAGTTCGCTCATCTCTAGCTTTGATTTAAACCATTTCATTGAAGCACAAATACTTACTACATTTTGTTTTTGATCTATCACATACAATTTTCTTATAAATATTTTTACATTTGTGTCTAAAATGTGTAAAAGATCAAGGGGTATGAATACTTTTCTACATCTTTTATAAGCACTAAAATGTTGAAGCACACTCACCTTTGGATAGTGTTTATTCTCAGACCAGAAGTCATTATCTATCTCAGGAGTTCTGACTGCTATAGGCAACATATTGGTAGATAACATTTATTAGTTAATTACTGCTTATTCAGATTTTCCATTGCAGCTCTTTAAAATGCCAATTTGGTGTCTTACTAATATCTACTGCTGACTTGTTTTGCTTTATGTTCAAAATATCAAAGGTTGAAAGATAATAACTATCTGGATGTCATGCTGAGACTTTCAGATCACTTATCTAACTTAGATTTGTGTTTGACTTACTTTGGACATATGTTCTCTTAGTACAAAAAGATATTTTTTACTAGGTATAAAATCATACACCCTTATAATCTAATACTTTGCCCTCCAGGGAGGCACTTGACTAAACTGCTTCTAGAAGAAATTTAAACCGGACCTTCACCCTAAATAAGAGCCTATCATATATGTTTCCCCCATGCTTTGCATACAGATTGCCCACATTAAAAATCATCCTACCTGCATCTATTGCATTTTCTGAGACTTTAAACATCCAAGATGGCGGCCCATGGAGGTGCAGGCTGCCTGCAAACAGGAAGTGTCCTCTGACTGTGCTCTGCATTCTGGGATTGCTGACCTTTCACTGACCCCAGCTCTGCTCTGTTTGTGCAAAGCACAGCTATAACCCCGCTCTCCTGCACTTTTGATCCCTCTCAACTCCTCAGTATGTGATGCTACTGATCCAAGATGGTGGCGCCCGTATCCTAGAGTGCTGAACAGAGTTGCAGGCCAGTGAGGGAAAGAATAAAGTAAGTGACTAAAAACTTTAAATCTATTAATTTTAGATGCTAGGGAATAGTTTTTTAAGGGGTTGAGCTTTTCATTAAATGATGCTGAAGGTCCGCTTTAAATATGTTCATACTTACATTATAATCGCTATTATTTGAACCACCATGGCAATTAAATGACACCCCTTATAGTGTAAGTCCTCTATGTTACCCCCCCACGCTTCCCCCATCTCCTTGCATTCAGACAGGACGGGGGTTACAAAAAAAATAAACACCTTACCTCACCCGGGATCCAGCATCTCGAGTCCTGGGCGCAGCCATCTTCGAGAGAATGCACAGTGGCAGGTCAGTCACCCAATCCCTTGCAGTGGTGACTGTAATGGTCATTCACTCAAGCCCAACTGTCACTTAGATCTATTCTCTATTATTTTTACTCCCAAATTGGGCTTAGCCCAGAGGGAGGGCGGGTGGCTGTGGAGTTACAGAAAGCTTGGTGTTTCTCCTAAATGCTTTATCATTTTAGAATCAGTGGACTAAATTGGCAGTCGTGCAAACATTTGCAGGAAACTTGTATGTTACAGTTTTAGTTATTTTAACACTTTACTTGTGTTTTTATTTATTACAGGATGCAGTTCCATATATCAACTCTCTGGCTCTTCAGGAAGCTTTTACAGTTTAAATTACCCTTCAGAATATGAAGATAATAAAATATGTTCATGGGAGATAACAGTTCCTGCTAACAAGGTGAGTAGTTGTAGCTTTAACCCTTCTAGTGCCAGCTACCTGAGTCTCACGTAGCTGCCTCTCCAACCGTTAAGTGCCAGCTACGCGAGACTCACGTAGCTGACTTTAGAGCCCCATAAAAAAAAAGATACAGACTTACCTGACCCCTCGTTTGAAAGTGGCAGCGATTCCCTACAATAAGCAGCAACTTTTCAGGAGGGGGCCCGGAATAGCCCCCCCCCCCCGCGCCATCTGAAAGAAAAAAATAAATAAATAAAAATGACACAAACTCAGCTGACAGCCCGATCGCTCTCTCCGGGTCTTCTCTTCACCAGGGGGGGCTCCGATCCCCCCCCCCTCACTCTTCAGGTGAGGACCCAGCAACGGGCCCTCACCATCCTCTTCGGCTGGTGCTGGCCCCGCCCTAGCCCCGCCCGCTTGTGGGAGGAGCGGGATGATGTCATCCCGCTCCTCTATACCAGCACCCGGGCTCCGACTGTCACTTGTCGGTAGCGATCGGAGCAGGGAGGGTGGCAGGCAGGGAGGCTCTGATCTCCCTGCCTCCCACCCTCCCTGCTCCGATCACTACCGACAACTGTCATCTGCAGCGGCGCAGGACACTGGATGGGAGGTAAGTATAAGTAAAAAAAGAATAATAAAATATTTTGTGTCTGTATCTTTTTTACTTTTAACTATTTGTGAACTGGTAAGGGGTCCTTATACCAGTTCACAAGGCTCTGGGGCTGGCAATCACCTGCGGCTAGCGGGTGACTTGCCATAACCCCCAGCCCGCCCATTACCTGCCTCCCCAACGGCCAGGGGGGGGCAGAAGGGCCCAGGCCACTTAGTGGCTATGTGGGCTAGTAGCCTGCAGGGCCAGGGGCCACCAACGCAGGCCCCTGCGCCCTGTTCTACAAGCCCCCATATCTGATCCGGGTCGGTAATGCTGGGTAAGGGAGACCCTACATAATTTTTTGGGGGGATTTTAAGGGTTTTTAACCCTTAAAATTCCAAAAAAAATGAGGTCCCCCCCCCCTCCCCGGGAGGGGGGACCCTATGTCATTTTTTTTTTAAGTTAACCCCTTACAACTATGCAATCATATTGCATAGTTGTATCCTATCTGAAATCTCCCAAACTGCTGTTTCAGTTTGGGGGAGTTTCCTGGGCAGGAAAGGGTGTATTCCAATACATATGTGGTACCGTTGTAACCGGGAGAAATAGGGCTTTTACACGCAATAATATTTTATTAACAAACTTACATTTTTTATCACAAAAAAACACTACATATTGTAGAAAATAGATTTTTTTATTTTTTTCAACATATTTCACCCAAAAGTATTAAGAATACACTAAAAAAAGGCCAAACAAGACATTTCATGTTGAAGCCCAGACTCTGCTGAAAAAATCAATATATAATTGTCCTGGAAAATCCCTGGAAATCCCTTCAAAAATCAAGGTTGAACATGTGTAGCGCAAAAACGTGAAAAGTAGTCTGGCAACAGAGTGTGACAAAAAATCTAGGTAGGCTGGAACTTAAAGGGTTAAAGCAGGCAGAAAGTAAAAAAAGTTTAGTAAATTGCACCCCTAAAGACCCACTCTGGCAATCAATGGCATAGAGGGCTTTAACTGGACCAACAGCCTGGCACAGTGGAAAAAGAAAGGTAGCGGCCGTTTGGAGCTTCCTTTCCCAGCATCTCAGCCATGCTGCTGCCTGGTTTCAACTGAAAATGCACAGTAACAGGAAGCCCAGCAGCACTTCCTGTTTGAAGGTGACCTGTAAATGCATGAGCCACCATTTTGTTTCTAAAATTTACTACAGCAGGAGTTAGAAAAAGGTAAATTACTTTTTATGTGCAGCAATCTAAATTGCACGGGGGGTGCATATGAGCACTGTTTATTGTGTTGGTCAGGTTTAAAGTGGACCAACACAAAGGGGTGATCGGCCCGGGAATCGATAAGATTCCCAGGCCGATCACCTCACTCACCGCGGGACATCCCGATCTCGGTGAAACCCCCCAAAAAACCCCAAACTCCTTACCTGATCCGCCGCCGCTTCCGCCTCCCGCGCGCTCCTCTAGACGTGCGCGCGCCCGCTCCGGCCGTCTGTGAATGGCCGGCGGACGCGCACGCACGCCGAGAGTGGCGGGAGGCGGCGGCGGACGCGCTGTCTTGGACGCCGCTGTCACCCACTTGGACGTCGGCAGGGATTGGACGGCGCGGTCACATGGGAGCGGGGAGAGGTGAGTTTTTTGGGGTTTCTGGGGGGTTTCAGAGAGCGGGACACCCCCGATCGGGGTGCCCCGCCGAAGTGGACCAAAACCCAGGATAGTCAAAATCCTGGGTGTTGGTCCACTTTAAGTCAATTTTGACTGTTGATCCCCTTTAACTCCATGCAGATTTTATGGAATAGGAGGCAGATTCTATGCTGCATGTCAGCGGCCATCTTGCCACATAAATAAATCCAGCTTATGAAAACCCAATCCCACAGTCAAATTGCCTCACATATCAGTGCAATCCTTGTTTCAGCTGTGATGACTCATTGCTCTGCTGCACAGCTGAAAGAATTGTATTATTTTATAAGATACATAATGTTTACACTGACTGAATGGGACTGCGGTATAGTCTGCAGTGAACAGTGGTAAAAATACATTGTTGCAATTCTCCACACACACACACACACACACACACACACACTCCCTCTAGCAGCTGGTTATTCAGTGTGTGTGTTTATATAACATAATACACAAGCTCCCCATGTTTCCTGGGCATTTATCTCTCTGCTTGATGTGGGCTGCTGTTGGCATAGCTCTCCCCTCATGCTTATGTGTATGACAAGATGGTTGCTCCCATACAGTTCTGCAACATAGAATTGACCTGTTAATCCAGTACATCTGCATGGAGTTAAACCCTCTCAAAAAGTTGCATAATGCATATTGTATCTGTGCATGAACCCTGATTCTAAGCAGGTAATACATGCATCTTAGTGTGGGGTGGACCCCCAGAGTCAGTTCTACTGGTAGGCCTTAAGCATCCCAGTCTGACACTGCTTGTGGCTATGCCTTAACTTACTTTACCTTACCTAGAAAATGTATCATAAAAATCATAAAAAAGTAAATACATTGTATGCATTCTTGACACAATACCCTATTTGTTTTATAATCAGTTATTTGTATTGATATAGATTTTTTTTTAAATACAACTAGCAAATAAATAGTGTCCCATGAGCCACATTTAGAAGACCATTCTTGTAGGTCTTTTGAGATACATTATATAGACAAGAATATAGACACCTTCTAATTTTATTGCATCATTGTACAGCTAGGGGGCGGGAGGAGATTCCCAGGAAAGCCATGCCCTGATGTATAAATGCCCCTCCCTTCAACGGGGAGCATTCAGAACCTAGCAAGATGCCAGTTTGTAAGGAGGGAGTGCCCCTGTGCTCATATCCAACCGCCATGCTTCCTCCAGAAGAGGAGCCAATGGAGCTGTGGTCCCTAAATGCTTCTACATTTCATTAACATCATTAACAGTTGATTGTGAAATACTGGGACATGAATTAGCTGGCTTGCTCCAACAGTAGCATAATATTACAGTACCATGACGAAATTCGAATTTCAGATGAATTCAGGTACACAACAGAGATGTTTCCCAATACTTTGTCCATATAGTAAATAATTTATGTTGAAGCTGATTCATGGTCTTATTTTGCATCATTCTTTGATGAGGGAGACCTAATTTCTCATAGTCTTACAAAATAGCTTGACATACCTTGATTATATACTACTTAGGGCGCAATCTAATGAGAATATAGGTCTGATCAACATATCTTGACTATATACTACGTATGGTGCGATCTAACGAGAACATAGGTCTGATCAACATACCCTAACTATATACTACTTATGGTATTGGAGGAAGCAGATATGTATACATATATATAGAAAAATACTGATTTATCATCGTGAAAATATCATTTCCACCTTACTGTATTATAGACTAAAGAAGCTGCCTTACCGTTTTATTTTAATCCTGCAATTCCATCTAACTGTATTTGATAGTAATAGCCATCTTTCTTCGATTGGTGGTTATTTTATTTCACTTAGCACTGAAAATACACTGGCTCAGAGCAATGCCGCCTATTGGCTGTGTCCTATTAACTCCCACTAAATGCTGCTTATTGTCTTATGGCCTTGTTCTATTAGCTATCCATTCGCCGTGTCACTTCTGGTTTGGATGGACACACCCCACCAAGCAGTTTGAAAGTTTTATCTGTCATTGGAGTGGATCTTGCTGGAATTTATATATTTTGGAATTGGGGCTAAACATC
Source organism: Gastrophryne carolinensis (assembly GCA_027917425.1). NCBI lineage: Eukaryota > Metazoa > Chordata > Amphibia > Anura > Microhylidae > Gastrophryne > Gastrophryne carolinensis. Next base: position 225,646,332 of record CM051234.1, read on the forward strand.
CAGCCTGTCCATGCACTGATCTGTCTCCTTTTGCTATTGCTGGTGGAGCTGCACAACAAAATCCCTTTGGCTGTTACAAAATTGCCCTATTTTGATACAAATATCCAGCCAGGGGTAATATGTCTAGTGAAGACTACAAAAGAAGTGTTGCGTAGAAACATGTATTAGAGTGGTAAGATGTGTATGGCTTTTTTAGCACATTTTTGAAACACGTCAATTATTTTGTGTTCCTTGACATTGTTTAGTACCTAATTTCATCAGCATTTAACAATTTTGTACAACTGAAATTATAACATAGCAATTGCAGTACAGTAGATAGAGATGAGCGAACTGAACTGGGATTCAACTATAACTTCCACAAAAATTATTTTCACAGTGAAATCCAACCTCCAGTGGTTCAGTTCTTACAATTCTTTTTTTGAGGGAAAGACAAGTCAGGACAGCAAACATTTGTCAGTCAGTGTGGGTTTTTTTTGTGAGGAAATAGCAGACAGTGTAATCTGCCTCGGCCTGGGCACGTGGATATTTGCCACTATTTTGGCTGGGCCTGGGCAAATCGCTGGTTCCAACAACCCTAGTGGCAGAAGATTTTGCAGGGTTGGTGGTAGGCATGGACTTTCTGCCAGTTATGAAGGTGGTTATGGTGTACAGCGGCAAGTAGTCCATGAGACATCAAGTGGCGTGGATCAGGAGGGGGAGGATTATGTTGGTTTTTTAGTTTTGTACAGGACCTGGGAACCAGGCAACATGGAGGTTGCTTCGTCAGAGCAGGAAGGTAGTTGTGGAACAGGCAGTGATAAAAAATTGAGCCAAGGTAAGGCAAGATAATTCGCAAAACATCACAGCGCTAGACCTGCTGGTGCTCAGGTTCAGGTGGCGGTGACACTGTTGCTGCTTTTGCAGACTCCAGAAAAAAGTCTGCCAGAGGAGTAAAGTCAGGACGAGGTGGAAATGCTAGAAATTCTGTAAGGTACTCTACCAGGTGGCAGTTCTTTTGTACCATCCCAGAGGAAGATAACCTGGCTGGATCTGCAAGCAAAAAGCCATGGCAAGGGCACCAATTTAGAAACTCCAGCTCTACATAGGCACCTGGAGCGGCATCACAAGGCTGCATTGGGCAATCAAAATACCCTGCTACCAATGCTTCTGCTGATGGTGTGGCTGCCAACCTTTGTCATCTGTCTAGTAGCCAGGCCTCATCCACAGGCAGTACAGTGTTGTCACTGTCCCTGTCATCTAGTGCTCTTCCTCTATCCCATCAGTTATCCATAATAGAATCCATATCCTCCAGACAATATGTGCCCAGTCATCCCGTTGATGTGTGGCTGAACTCTCACCTGGCCAAGTTGGTGGTACAGTTGCTGCCATACCAACTGGTTGAGTCCACCGCCTTTAGGCACCTAATGGCTTGTGTCCAGTCCAGGGGGTGCATGCCGAGTTGCCATTTCATCTCCAACAAAGCCATCCCTTTCATGTGGAAGAGAAGGTGGGCCAGTCCATGCAACTGTCAGTGTGCAGCACAGTGCATGCAACAGTAGATACTTGGAGTAGTATCTATGACCAAGGACGATACATGTGCTCCAACGCAAGAAGGTCAGGAATCAGTAACACATCCGCAGTTGTACCGATCTGCTTTAACCCCGGACTCCAGGCACCTATAATCCTCTTCTTCCATCCATTCCATGGGCAATGTGGTCGCAGATAAAGGGACGAACGTTGTGACTGTGCTTCACCTGGGTCGTGTGACACATGCTCCATGCTTGGCACACTTGGCGGATGTGCTGGCCATATCCAGGAGAGTTTGTGTTTCCTTTAGCCAACCCCAAGCCTTCAATCTCGTTCTCCTAGACTTGTAGCGCCAGAATGATCTACCTGATCACCACTTAATCTGCAATGTTCTGACATGCTGGAATTCCAACCAATATATACTGGAGCATCTTTACAAGCAGCGTAAAGGGCTAAATGATTTCCTCAAGTAGCAAACAGCCAGCTTTACCAGCTAATGTAATTTTAACTTTGCAGTTGATCAGAGGCACGTGTTGTGTGCTGAGGCCTTTAGAAGAGGTAACAAGATATGTCAGCTGGGACAACAGTGGAATGATATTATGCTGCTAATATTCATTTTGGCGCAAGCGCTCACACCTATGATTCAGCAAGGGATGGAAGAAGGTTCCCATTTGGCTTACAGCATGTTGGATCTAGATGAAGAGGTGGAAGAGGATGAAAAGGAGGGAGATATCGGTCCTAAGGTGAGTTTGGAGATGGAAACAGCCGACTTATCGCAGAAAGGAATGGAGAAAGGTACATGATCATGTTTGTGCAAGTTTAGCAGTTGTAAGAAAGAATTACAAAACCAGCTGATCTTAGTAAATTGTCGGCCTTTCTCAGATGCTTGGTGGTCCCATCAGATCAGCAGCAAGGGGAAAAAGTCCATGAGGGTGTTTCCAGTTTTGGGAGCAAAGAGAGAGAGCTCAAAAACTGTAAGCAGGTCATTTTGTTCATCATAGGACCACGCCTCTTAACAGGTCCCCCATGGGTAATTGTCTTGTATTAAATGTCCCTCTCAGCCAATCAAACAAGTCACATGGCTTGCAGCCATATTGAACAATGCCAAATTATTTGAATCATTTGAATAATTGTATACATATAATAAAAATATGAAACGTGTCTGCAGCACTACAATCCACCCTGTTAATATTGATATAATATGGAAAATGGTTGCAACCAAACATCTGGTGCAAAAAGCATACCTACTATACTGCAAAGGCTGTTTATCAAAACATTATCTATTGAAAAATCCTCCTCATTCTTAAAACAAGGGTGCTCTCTTCTTCCTCTAATCTTCTCCTGTTCAGGGGTGGTCTTGTGGATGGCTTCTCAAATGGGTGATAAACTGTGAAGCATAAAACAGTTTATCTGTTCCTTGTAAAAGTACAAACACAGTAGATCCAGGTCCTTCAGATAATATCTCACCCTTTACTGGCCTTTTGCGTGGGTTTCTAACTAGCACTTTGCCACCAACCTGTACCCATTTACTATCCTCCAAGATGACGTCAATAGTAAGGAGAGGAAATACACCAATGCTACCAAGAGAAGTCTTGCATGGTATTTTCAAAGATTTGGGATTATACAGTTTCACCATCCACTCAGACTGGGAGGTATCAATCAATCAGTCTCCCAGCCTTTGGCTTCCAGAATAGGGTCTAAGGCGAAAACAACCTCAAAATTTCCTAGGTTGCCCCTAATTCCCAAACAGGTGTTAACTGTTATCAAGTCTGTCAAAGTTTCAAGGATGTTCAAATCAAACCAGCTGCCATGGTATTAGACATGGCATATCAAGTGCACCCCAGAATCTTTGGTCCATACTTAAATAGTTTTTCCAGCGAAGTGCGTTCCTTGATTTCTCCAAACTTACTTTGGAACCACATAGGCTAATGTCAGTTTCTGGAGCATCTAAAGGGTTGAGGTTTAGATCTGCTCTTTTGGAGGGATGGATGAGTAAAAGTCCTGAAAAGGTGTCCACTGCAGTGCAACAATAGCACAGCCCATTGCTCCCTCGTGGAAGGGGGGCAATAACATCCACCTGCCAAATATCTGCAGGCCTAGTTTCTCTTTTAATGGATCTGGTAGAATGCTTTTGCAATGGCCACTGTCAAACTGTACAATTCTCTGTCACAGGCCTCTCTGTCAAGTCCATTCATATGTGGCTTTTTGACCCAAATACACTGACTGTTTGTGGGTCCATCTAGCCAAGTTCATTGTAATAGCATCAGTTTCTTTAACTAAGGCCAACTTTGAAATCTAATCATCCACACAATTTAAATTGCCAAAGTCCAGTACTAAAGTTATGTGTGCATCACTATGGCCCACCCTTATGATGCGAAAGAGAGCTCGTTCCCAAATGTACTCTCACAAGTCCTGGCCTCCCAACACAACTTCACAGTGGATTTTCCAGTCATTTGACTTCCATGTGGGCATGCAGGCCTTTAAAAACTTCCAAGCTGTCAGTGTAGATGCTTGATGAAAGATCTTCTTGCAAAATCATTAAAACTGCTTTTAGCTCTACATACTGGCTTGATCCTCCGATTCCAGTCTCTTGAAGGACTATGTTGTTGTTGGGTTGTATGCAGCTGCAACCTACTGACGTCCTGATGAGGTGATTGTGGCGGAACCATCAGTGAACCATGCTGACTCTCTTTGGTCCTCTGACAGTGATTCAAAAGGTGGAACTTCCTGGATAGAAGATGTCTTTAGGACAGGGACTTCTTCTTGTGACTTGTGCCTGGTAAAAGTGACCAACTGTCTGGAGATTTCTTCCACATCCCCAGCTGCAATTCCCCCTCTCTCCTGGAGATACGATTTCTAATTCATCAATGTCTGTTCTGGGCTACAGTTGTCCTTGTGGTCAGTCCATTATCTAGCACACACCCTGCAATGGGCAGTGCAGTTTGGATGGTGACTGGTTCTTTACCAGCAACAGGCTCTACATGCATAAGCACCATGTAGGCCCAAAGCAGGTACTTTTCCAGAGGTGTATATCTTCTCTGTGCTACATTATTTTGCTTGGACCAAAATCTGATGGGTCCTTTTTTCATTGGGTTTCCACAGGCCCCAGGATATCACACCATTCTCCTTCACTAAAACTTCAACTGATTCCTAGCCCTTGGTCCTGCAAAATGGCTTCTTTAGCAGCGGGAAAGGCAGGTTGCTGTTTAGGACCCCATTAGAACTCTTTTTCCTTGTTAAGTTGTAGGTGGGTCTGAGAATCAGTCCAAGGTATGGGTTAAATGATCGCCAGAAACCCACCATTACAATAAACTTCTGTGCCTCATTCTTGGTGCTAGGGGGCGACAGTCCTTGAATAGTTTGCCAAACATTCTCAGGAATTTTTCTGTGCTGGGCCAGTCTATATCATCCCTAGGAATTTAACCTCAGTGGCAGGTCCCTAAACTTTGTCCTTGTTAAAAACCCACCCTCAGGCTTCACCAAGGGTAAAGTGGCAGTCACATCTTCCTTTGTTCCTTAGATCATGATGTCATCGATGTAGTGAAACACAGCAATTTTCAGATCCAACATTTTCAAATCTCGGGCAACTAATCCATGGCAAATGGTAGCGGAGTGCTTGTAACCTTGGGGGACGACTTACATGGTGTACTGAAGGTCATTCCAGCAGAAGGCAAACTGGTCTTGACTTTCTGAGTCTACTAAGATATCAAAGAAAGCTTAAGAGATCGATCATGTCATGATATTCTCCTGTCTGTTTAGCAATGCTTTCAACAATGGAGATCATATCAGGTACAGCTGTTGCCAAAGGAGGAGCCACCTTTTTTCAACCCCTGTAGTCCACGGTCATCCTTCAGGAGCCATCCAGCTTCTTCACTGGGAAAACTAGAGCATTGAAAGGATTACAGCCGGTCTAATGATTCCTACCCATAACAGTCATTGGATAGTTCTCCAATCTCTGTGTGGCCTCCTGGCAGCATGTACTGCTTAAGGCATACGGGTTTCTCAGACGGAGGGATGTTGACAGGGGTCCATTTTGCATGCCCCTTAAAACAGCCTTCACTGCCCTCATCAGATAGGGTTTATGTTGATAGCCAAAAGTGAATTTGCCCCATTTAGTTTCAACAGACTGACCAAAAAGTACATCTATACCAAGGATGTTCTCTTCCAAGTCAGAAATCAGCACATTTGCCCAGAAACCCAGTCCTTTACCAGTTGCCTATTGTACTCCTGTTTGGATTACTGGTGTTGTCTGCCCTCCCAAACCTTCTATGTAAATGATTTCTTCCTTGTGTTTAGAAGGATTCCCCTGCAAGAGGGTGACTTCAGCTTCATTGTATTCGAGAGCCATGACATAAGTGGAGCAAGAGGATTTCCCCCATCAAACGGTGACAGATTCATATGGCCGTCGGTCTCTCGCTGTCACATCGCTGCCTCATTGCATTTGCTGGAGACCCGCTTTACCCACTAACTGCTTCCAACTTTTGAATAGCTTTGCTATTACTTTCAAGCTCCCTGCACCTTACCATCTTTTTTTTTTTGTGTTAGCCTTTGCTGCCAACTGTTTGCTTACACTGATCGGATCCCAAGGTGACCATGGGCAGACTTTATAAGCCTGGAGCACAGACTTCCGGTAAAAGGTATATCAGGCCCCATCCAATCACGAACATGGCTTGGCCTGGTTAAACAACCCATCCCTCTGAACCTTGGCATACTTGGTTATATCCCTCCAGGGGTTGGTGTTCTCCAGATCACTGGGATCAGCATATACTTGGACTATTCCATCTCTCACAAGATCTAACAGTGAAAAATTCACTGTGAAATGTCGTGCTTTGCTCATTGCCCTTCACAATTGTGGATCATGGGTCAATACACCCATGGTCACGGCTTCCTTTCTTGACAATATTGTTGGCTCCCTTATCCCATAGTTGCAAAACCCAGCTCAGACAGATTTCTGTTGGTATTGTTTTGCTAAATCATTCAGTTCAGTCTGACTATATTCCCGCAACTCCTCAATCTTTTGGGTTGCTGTAATGTATTTCCCCATCAGCCATGTCTTTCCGGTAATGCTGTCTCTTTCTCTTTTTGGTAATAAAAGTTAATAAGAGGCCTAGCACATTTTTTAGGCTTTTCTTCCTCATCAGTAAACTGTACCACAATTTCTTCCTCACTGTCACTATGGGTTGAGTCACTATCACTATACAAGGGTACAGTAACTTTCCCTACTCCTTCTTTCTTTTGAACTCTCGTATTTCTTATAGCATTTATAAAAGTAGTCATCTGCAGTTTGTCTTCTAAGTCTGTGCTCTACTTGCTGCACTTTTGATGCACTCACTTGCCACAGTAAGCTGATCTCTAAGAGCTTGCACCTCCCCCATCTGGTCTTTTCCTTTTGTCTACCTCTGTGTATAGAGCAAGGGCAAAGACCTCCAAAAATCCTCTACTAAAGAAAACCAGGACACCTCTTTTGCCCAGTGTGGTATATTGCAACCCTTCTATTTTATTTCATGTTCTCTAAACCATTTTTCCCTTATAGTGTCTGTGAAACATTGCTGCTTAGGAAAACAAATAAGTCACCCACAATATTGCAGCACCAATACCAGCACAAGCCCCCCAATGTTTTGCTTTGCACAAAATATAGCAATGCAGTGTGTCTATTAGTTCGATAACAGTGAGTCCTGAGGATAATGTAACACAAAAGGGTTAATTCAGTACTCCATAAGCAAGCAGGCAAGACCCTAGACAAAGAAAACCATTCTGACTAGTTTGAGAGAACATTGGAAATGTTTCTTTATAAAAGAAAAGGATGCAAAAAAAACAAAATAAAAATAAAGTTACAAATATGGTTTCCAGTAGTTTGTGCAAGTTTAGCAGTTGTAAGAAAAAAATACAAGAGCAACTTATCTAAATAGTAGCCTTTCTCAGATGCTTGGTAATCCCAATAGATCAGCAGGTGTTTCCAGTTTTGGGAGAAGAGAGAGAGCTCAATAACTGTAAGCAGATCCTTTTGTTCAACATAGGACCATACCTCTTGACCAATCACAGGTTCAAAAAATCATCCAATGAGTTATTGCCTTGTATTCAATGTCCCTCTCAGCCATCTCCGATCAAGATATACACTACAGTATAAAACTGAAATGGGTGAATTTGTTTACGCATTCCGAGAGAAAGGCAAACATGGCTCATTATCGAGAGAAGATGTGCAGCCAGCTAGCTTTCAGATGGCAGACATCTGTCGGGTGTCCATTCTCCACTCCCCACCGAGCCAATGTACTACCTCCTCAACAGGCAGCGGCAGCAGCAGCACACAATTTACTTCTGAAAACATCATGTCCATGTTTTTCCATCTCATTTCCCCACCTGACACTCATCATCATCGAAGGGATGTTCATCAACAGCACCACCGACACCTGACCAGACAGTTGCACCCCTACCTCGACTATGCCCTTTTTCCAGGAGATACAATGAGCTCAGGGTGAGCAGATTGGACCATTGGCCAGAGCTAGCCCAGTTTTCCATGGGGGCCCTGTATTGTCCACCCTCAAGTGTTGCATCAGAAAGGGTTTTCAGAGCTGCAAGGTTGCCTGCTTTTAGGAAAGGTGAATCAGGCTTGGATAGGTGATGATTAGCAATACTACCACTACCAGCATCCCTGATGCCACTTATTATTACCAGTGCTACACAATCACCACAGGTCTCCTGTCCCACGGCCTAGTCTTTTTTCAACAGCTGTGCCTCTGCTAATGCTACTACTGCCACCAACAGCACCTCCACTGCCACCCTCTGCAACTACTAGGGTTACAAAGCCGCAGATTAACTCTGTGATGCCCAATATGACCTATTTTTTCACAGCTTGTAAAATGCCATCGCTTATTCTTCAAATTCCAGGAATGCCAATCCTGTTGCTTCTCCCCTTCAAATGTTAACATGTTTTTGATGTGCTTTAAATGATCAAACAAACAAAGGCATGTGCTAATTAGATGTGGACCAAGGGTGATTAACCTGCTAAATATTTCACTAAAACATGTTTTTCTACATTCCTTGGTGACTTCAGAGTGTTTTAGGTCCATCGGGCATTGCTCTCCAAATTTTTTAGTCAAAAGCTCAATCCCGAACTAGTTCATACCCAACTTTTTCGAAACAATTCTGCGAATTCGCTCATCTCTAACAGTAGCATTATAGTAACCAAGACACAAGCTTGCTACAAGGCTTAAACTACCAAGAGATATATAAAAAACAAGCCTGCCCAAAGACACCAACCTCTAACCAATATACAGCCCCCCTATTGGTTCCAGCAAAACCCAAAATGTTGAGTGTCTCAACAAGGCAGCGCTGAAGCAAAATTGACATCAATTGCACAATAAATGTAATGAAATAAATGTATTACACTAAGATCACTAGAAAGACAATAACTAACAGACATCGCAAGCAGCCTTTCATGCATGAAGCATAGGGGATTATGTAGTTGATGTTGTCTTTATGTTCTTGTGACACCTATTCTAAGGGTCACACAGTACAGGAAGTGAATGAAAAGCTTCACAGAGAGCACTCACAATAGCAGGGTTGTTTATTCACATGTATAACACAATCCTTGTATTTTGCAGGTAATCCACCTTTGGTTTGTTCAGTTCCAAGTGCAAAGCAGCATTTCTTGTAGCGAAGATCGGGTCACAGTAGAAGATAATGTTGGTGTTATGGGTAGGTATCAAAAGGACTAGGTAAAACTTTGTATAACAAATATAGAATAATGAATAAAACTCTAATCTGCCAGTCAACTGGAGCCACTATTTTATTGTCTTGAATAATAAAGTCTAGGCTTCCGATCAATTAGAACATGGTGTATAGTTTTTGTTTAGAATGCATACGGTTTTATGGGTTGAATGTGATATATGTGAGGTTTAGCAAATTCAAACTGACACTAAAATAGGGGCGTATCTAGGGGGGAGCAGGGGGGCACGTGCCCTAGGTGCAGCAGGTCAGAGGGGTGCCAAAGGGGCCTGAGTTTGCCCCGGGGTGCCAGAAAGCCTAACTACTTCTTTGTACTGAAGCACAACAAAGTTAAAATCTAGAGATTAAGGGTGGAGACCGCAGTCTACTGGATACAGTGGCATTACAATTGTTCTACATATCGTGTTTGTGTATATCATGATGATATGAGTATGCTCTTTTTTATCCACTGCACACAGGCGTATATTGTGGAAGTACAAAACCCAGGCCTCTGGTTTCTGTTGGAAACAAGCTTTTTGTGACATTTATAACTAACAGCGAAAATTCTGGCAAAGGGTTTGAGGCCAAGTATGAAGCTGTGGATCCAAGCAAAATGCCAGGTTGGTACAAGTTCAGATCTTTTGAAAAGGTTACTATAGCTGAAAGCACAATATTCTATATTCATTTTTGTTATTTTACATGACTACAAATATGAAAAAGTTTCAGTCATTCTTCATGCAGTTAAGTTCGGGGTTTTTTTACACCAAGTCCTCTCTAGCGACATGTGACCTTCCACTATTAACTGTTTCGCCTCCAGACCGGCTTTTGAAACCTCAGCGGAACTGTCATTTTCTCGCCGCACAGCCCTACATTGGAAACCTACTATACATTTTGTGATTTTCATTATTCTACTTATTGGTAAAGAGGGGGAAGGTAACTTTGGCATATATCCTACACAAATTCAACATTATAAAAACAAAATACATTTAACATTTAACATTTCATAAGCAACCTTTTTGAAACAAATCCTTCTTAAGAGTAGTAAAATAAAATGATACAACTGTAATTATTATACATTATTTTTCTATTAAAAACACTACTATACCGATATCATACAATTTGAACGCTAATTTAATTGTTACCAATAAAACAGTTAATATCGAATTCAATGTTTAACGGATTTATACTTTTAGATATACAAATAGGGATGCCCAGTCCCCCCCTTTTTCAACCCTATCCAGAGACTTATAGTAGATAATAAGTTTATTGAAATTCATAATGATATGATGAATCACATTAAAATACCTATTAAAAACACACACAAACAACAATTACATAAACTGCCATGAGGAGGCGCTGCTGACAAATGGGACCAATATTTCTACCATACATGAATTAATACCAATATATATATATATATATATATATATATATATATATATATATATACATAAGAAACAACATACCCGTAATCAATTAGTGCAAAAATATATCAATAGATGAGGTAGGTTCGAATCATAGAAAAAATATGTAATCAGAAATTGTGGACACGTAAGATTAATTATATTTCTGATTACATATTCTTTCTATGATTCGAACCTACCTCATCTATTTTTTGAATTTTTGAGCACTTTTTGAAGCACTAGACACTTTATTATGTATATACATCATGTCATTATGAATTTCAATAAACTTATTATCTACTTTAATTTTTTAGTGCCACTATAAGTCTCTGGATAGGGTTGAAAAAAAGGGGGACTGGGTATCCCTATTTGTATATCTAACAGTGTCAATTGGCCCTGACCAGAGCAAGGCACCTAAATCATTAGAGGTTATTTTGGTGCCGTCCACAAAAAATCCTCTTTTTAACGGATTCACAGTTTTCATTTGAAAAATCATGATTCAGCCTGGGATAAGGATTTCAATGTATTACCCCCTTTTAAGTTCTGTACCACAGTGTCAATCGCCATAAACATGATTCCCCTTGGATCACTATTGCGAGCCTGCTTAAAATGCGCTGAAACACTGTGAGCCTCAAACCCTTTCCTAATGGTTTATAGATGTTCCCTGATTCTAATTTTTGGGGGCCTACCCTTCCTTTCAATATATTGTTTGCCACACGGGCATTCTAGTAAGTATACAACATTAATGCTATTGCAGGTTAAAAAGTGATTGACTTTATAATTCTCCCCAGTTACTCTCAAAATAAAATCCTTACTACTCCTAGGTTGTACCCCCCACAAATTTTACAAGCCATACACTTTCTGCATCTGTAGAAACCTTTCATATTACTCAATGTGCGTCCAATTTTTTTCTTTGGCTCCACATAACTTTTCACCAATTTGGTTGCCTAAGTGGGGGGTCTGCGATAGATAATCCTTGATCTTTCCAGTAACACTGGGCCTAGGATTTCATCGCTTTTTAATATGTGCCCATGTTTTTCTAGAATATTCTTTTACTCCTTTTATGATCTTTCCCATATTGCATAATTAGAGCAAAATCAGCAGGATTACTTCCTAAAGCATCTTTATTTTTAATTTTAGTCATATTCTTTCTATCCATCATACCCACATTGGCAATATCTCTCTCTATAACCACTGGGTCGTATCCTTTTTTATAAAACAATTGCCAATAATTTTGGCTTGTGTTACATAATCACCATCATCCATGCAGTTTGTCCTTAATCAGAAAAACTGATCTTTCGGTATGTTATTGAGCCAATTCAGATGATGGCAACTTGACATGGGCACATATGCGTTTCTATCAGTGTTCTTAAAAAAGGTTTTGGCAATCAATTTAGTCCCTTTCTTTGTTACTTCCAAGTCTAAAAAGTATATTTTGTCCTTACTACTCTCTTTCGTAAAATAAATCCCCCAATCATTTATATTAATGTCTCTAAAAAATGTTTAAACTCTAAAAAAACGAATCCTGATCACCCTCCCATAAAACCAAACAATCATCAATGTATCATTTCCATAGTTTTAACCCTTTATGTTGCATCCTAAAAATAAATGTGGCTTCCCGTAGACCCATGAATAAATTTGCAAGGCTGGGAGCAAATTTTCCCCACTTCAGACTAGGAAGGTGCCGATCATCCAGGCGATACTTGAGATAATTAGAAATGCACTTGGTGGATGGTGGCACTTGATAGGTGCAAGTGGTGCAAGTGCACGTTGTAATTGATGGGTTTCCCAATGGTTGCTCTACTGGCTTAGAGAGGAGTGGGATATGTGTAGGGATCTTGTGTGTTATGTTTGTGCAATAGTGTGACCAGTTGATCCCTAGGGTTTATTTCATTTTCTTATTTTGTGTATAATCACATTTAAATATCATATTGACATGAAGATAGTTTCAAAATACCACCATGAATAGGGGGAAAAATGATGTTACAGGTACAGGTCATTTGGGGTGAAATAAAGGTACAAAAATCAAAAGCACACTGGGATGCAGTTTGCAATCCGCACCGTAAGTTACACCGGTTTCACCAAATATTTAGCATGACCCCCATTGGACTCCTCACTTATACCCTGAGGAAAGGCTTTACAGCCTGAAATGTCAAGAAATAGGTGCCCCCCCTTTCCTACTACATGTGAGCACTTCATGCTATTGTTAATTCTGTGTGATATAATACAGCCCACGGCACCTATTAACTCCTAACTTGGTCCTTAAGTAGTTGCATGTATTGCTCTAACTGAGCCCAGTTTACTACTAACACCCCTCAGCACCACTTGAGGATCTGCCGAGAGATGCTAACAGCATCTCAGTCGCAACGCTGGCCATAGGGAGACAGCGCTATTAGTGTTCAGTGCTGAAGGCTATGTGGTGCTGTACCTTTGCTTGATCGTTTTTCAAAGGAGACAGCGACAGGTAGCGCCAGTGGCGTTCCGCAACTCTATGCAGTAATTAACATGTAAAACCACAGCTCCAGGTGAAATGGCAAAAAGCAAAGACTTTTAAAAAGGATGGCAACACATTGAAAAAGCGAAAACACATGGAATGACATTAGGGATGCACAAATAACATGACACATGATTGGCAGGCATGAAAACACAAGTTTGCTGCAGATAACCTAAGTACAATAAATGAAGAAAAGAAATTCAGAACAGACCAGGGATCCTGTGTCAGCTGAATGTCCCAAAAAATTAAAAAACGCAACCAGAAGTCACCAAAAATAACATAACTGGAATGGCTAATTGAAGCCTATGGGAGAATGACACAGAGTGCCTGATATCATGTAGCGCTCTTGATACATGAAATGCTACATGGCGCAATGTGTGGCGCTAAACTTTATATTTGCATCATAAGAAAAACACCTCCCACTACGTGTCGCCACGCGTCGCTAGCGTTTCTTAAATAAGGCCCTCAATGTGGCATGTACCATGCATTGTTGTAATATCCGGACCTAGTGTACAGATTTATTTTTATACATTTGTATATATTCTTATCCTTATTAAAAAGGGAACTTTTGGCATACCCATATGGTTGGTGTGCTTTATTTGTATTATATGGTTTGTTATATATTTTCAGAGTCTCTGGTCTCCCTAGCACCCAGACTATTAAATTCTATGGTTTTATTTGTTTCTTATATAAGTTTTAATGATAATGCATGAAGTTCAAGATTCAACAAAACAATTGTTTACCTGCTGGGTAACAAATTAATAAATAACAATAATATATAATAATTCTTGCTGAAAGGCATACAGCTCTGATTGGAGAAGAGTCCGCGCATGTGCCATTGGAGTGGTGCCCTGGAGTGCTTCACACAGCGGGGCATCCTGATTCGGGTAGCCCCGGCGAAAAGTTAGCTGCTGGCCCGGAATCTTTTAGATTCCAGGCCGACCGATGGTGTTTTTTTTTTCCACTTCCAGCAATATAATTGGCTATTAGGGTCAGCTTCTCTTCAAGATTGGTGTAATGTCTGCTATTATGAAATTAAACATATAGTTTAGTGATTTACCACATTAAAGTGGACCAACACCCAGGATTTTGACTATCCTGGGTTTTGGTCCACTTCGGTGGGGCACCCCGATCGGGGGTGCCCCGCTGTCTGAAACCCCCCAGAAAGCCCCAAAAAACTCACCTCTCCCCGCACCCACGTGACCGCACCAGCCAATCACAGCGCTCAGAGCCGCTGTGGTATGCGCGTCCAAGGCCGCCTGGACGCGCATACCAGCTCAGCTGGCTCTGAGCCCTGGAGGCCGCGTCTCGCGCTTCCCTCTAACAGGGAGCGCGCCTGCACCGGCCATTCACAAACAAACGGCCGGCGCGTGTGCGCGCCCTGCTAGATGGAAGCACGAGATGCGGCCGCGGCTCACGCATTCGCCGATGGAACGGGGCTGAGGTAAGGTTTGTGGGCCTCCTGGGGGGTTCCTCCCCGCTGGACATCCCGATTTCGGATTCCCCGCGGGGAGGGATCTGATCGGTCCGGGAATCTTATAGATTTCCGGGCCGATCCCCCCTGGGTGTTGGTCCACTTTAAGGCATACTTTCAGGAATATGAATTAACACAAAATTATAATTTAACCCCTAACCCCCAAAGCTTTTATTACCTAAATTAAACATACTGGTACCTATTATTTCTGATCAATAGGAGAGTTAAAATGATGTTGCAACATTGCATACATCAATAAAACTCAAAACAAAATCACTGCTTATCAACATTTTCCATAGAGAAACCCAAGCGCACACCCTCAGTGGCCTTGATTCACAAAGAGTTGAAAGAAATTCTCATGGTAGAAAAAGATTCAATTCATGAGAAAAAAACCTGAGAATTTCACTTTAAGTGAATCAACAGATAAAAAGACAATGAAAGCCAATAGTACCTTTTACACTTGAGTAAAAGTATTGAATTTTTTACTCCTTTTTACTCTGTAGTAAAAAGTGCCTTTGACCTTCATGGCTTTTTTCTCATGAATTAAATTTTTTACTACTATGAGAATCTTTTTCAACTCTTTGTGAATCGAGGCCAGTGTGTGACCCTGAATACATTAAAAATATCTGTATATCATTAAATATTATCTTTGGTGAAGATAATGGTTTAAAATAATGACCAAATCCACTGGCTGGCATAAAAGAAACGGGGGTCATGCTAATTATTTGGTGAAGCCAGTGTGGCTATGCAGAACAAATGTACGCATTCCTTAGCATTTAACATATGGTGCTGCTATTTCCAAACTCCCAAAAAAATTAAATATGCTTACTCTAGTGGATATATGGTGTACCTCCCCTGTAGAAATGTCCTATCGCAGGTACAGGTGATTTTTTTGGGGAAAATAGTAGGATATTTTTTAGGAGTATTCTTTTGCACTTTTTTGTGTAATGTTAAAAAGCTCACAGGGATGCAGGTTGCAATCCACACCGCAATGCACATTGCAAGTCACACTGGCTTCACAAAATATTTAGCATGTCCCCCATGTCTGTTTTATGAATAAGACATACCTTAATCCTGTTGCTATGCTGTTGTAAACTATTTTAACTCCTGAATGGCTCGTCAAAATTATGTAACTACAATATTAATAAAAAATATATATATATATATATATATATATATATATATATATATATATATACAAAAGACTGTAGGATCTTTAGACATCTGGTAAATCGAAGTACACTGAGACAAATGGTAAATAAAAAGATATATTGTTGGTAAAATAACACAAGATGCAATCACACGCCATGATCAGACCGGCATACACATATACAAAGATTAAGACAAACTTAAAGGAGCACTATCGCAAAATTGTGTAATGTTAAAAATCCATATAAACACGTCGGTTAATGAGGGGGAGGGGTCACTCATACACCCGAACTGAATAAAACTCCCGCCAAGCTTGTGGTTTATTCTCAGAAACAAAATCCAGGGATGACAGGTTTAGTCTATGGGGGGGGTGACAGAGCCTGTCACCCCGGATGTCCTTTTCCTTCCATTAAAATAAAAAAAACATGCCTGGCTTGAAATTTGTTGATGTTGGATGTATAAGTGACCTGTCCTCCCTCCATCCAGCATATTTATATGGATTTTTATCTTTGGTCCATTTTTTCGTGATAATGCTGCTTTAAGAGCTTTACCTGACCAGCAACTCATACAGTTACCCTCCTGACAGAGGAACCCACAAGCAGACCCTTCAGCTGGCAGCCTTTTGCTTCCTTTCTCCGCTCCCTCTGGCCCTCTTTCTGACAGGGCCTCTTCTCCTCCTAAGGCTCTCCTTTCTCCCTCAGTTATATCCCGATATCCCTTTGATATCCAGACTTGTGTTCCCAGTCTGGCTACCCTGAAACTTGTCACAACCTGATTTACTCGACTCTAGGTGGGTAAGTATCGAAATTTTCCAGCATCTTCTCTCAAACAAGACGTCAGATTGAATAGGCACTTTGAGCCTTATTTATGAAGCGTCAGTGCCACTTTTTTGTCCTCAGCGGCACCCAGCATGCAGTGCAACAAAACTACCAAAAATTCATCCAAAAATAATCCCAACCAGCCAGGGGATCCCATGGCACATGCACCAGCCCCCTTCCCCCGAAAAAAAATCAAATAAATAATTATAACCATCCCAGCCCATTGAAATGTATGGGACAAGGCCACACAGTGCTAGGCCAACGCTGTTGATAGACACTACCTGACACTATCACAGGTGCTCTGTATTTTTTACTTGATAAATACACTATTTTCACGGGAACCTGACATTCATCAGGCACTACCTGGTACTATGTGGCCTTAGCATTTCTTAAATAACCCCCCTAGTCTTAGATGACATTACAATAAACCAATTTTCATGGGACTATCACTGGCAATGGAAAAGGGAAGCAGATATTTTTCTAGATTGGAGACACAATAGTTTTTTTCTTGTAGTGTCACCATAGCAGGAGGCAAGGTAAATGTCTTGCAGGAGCTACACGTAGGACTTAGGACTTAATGACACCATGATGAAAGCACTTGAGGAGCTGTTTATAGCAATGGCCGCCTGGTGCTGGTGGATTTGCAGATCCAGGACTCACAGATGGCAACTGGTGCATCACAGTCCTGAATAAGGCAAGGCCACTGTATACAGTTCAGAATGGAACAGTCCTGCTATAACAGGAACCAGGTAGTGACAAGAGCTGAAAGGTTGTCCTAGACACATCAACTGATTGTCACGGTAGGTCAAAAGTATTAGCATTTTAAGTCATTGCAGAAATAGGAAGCAAGAATTGGTGCATGGACGTGGTCAGGCATAGCAATAGTCAGCAGCAGGGCTTGGCAAAGAAACTGGCTAACTTATGCAAGAACAGCAGGGAAGTCTAAAAGTACATTCAGCTCCATGTTGTTCCTGGAGGCAGCTTTTGAAAAACCCACCCCTAAATCAGCTGTGTCATTCGCACCAGCCAGAAAGCAACATGGGAGCAGAGAGAAAAAAAGAACCAGTTTGTGACTAATAACGTTTAAATAATAAGTATATTAAAGGTAAGCTTTAATACAAATGGCTAGCTCTCTTCATCAAACACAGATGGTCTCACAAAGCAAAGGATTTCAGCCTTCCCTATGGGCAAGGGTGGCACAAGGAGAGTA
Organism: Gastrophryne carolinensis; assembly: GCA_027917425.1. Classification (NCBI taxonomy): domain Eukaryota; kingdom Metazoa; phylum Chordata; class Amphibia; order Anura; family Microhylidae; genus Gastrophryne; species Gastrophryne carolinensis. Next base: position 225,664,090 of record CM051234.1, read on the forward strand.
GACGAGCAAAAGTAGCCACATATCTACCTGTAATCTTCCTGGAGCCCAAATAGGCTTGGTTTCCCCTTTCACCTTTGATCTGCTCATTCTCCTATATATTAATAAGAACACTTAGAGGGAATTGGCATTAGAAGGTAAAGAGAGCAAAGGGTCTCTGCCTACCCTATTGTAGGTCAGCTTTAAATGTAACTTAAATTTTGATGGTGGAGGCGTTATTTATACATATGAATGACAACACAACAGACAGAAGGTCATATTAATATAGTTACAGTATTTTAGATTTGTGATATTAAAATTATACAGTATCAAGTCTACTGTAGGTATGCTGTGCTGGCTCTTAGCTTTTGGAATACCTAATGTGTTAGTTTCTGATATGTGATAAACATTGCATATTTTTTTAAAAAGTTAATGACAGATTTCAGATTGATTAAGCATATGGTAACAGTGTCACTTCAAAACATCCTTTCATCCCTAATTGGTTTCATGAATGATGTCTTTAAAACCTTTTCAGAGATTGTGGGAGGAGGTGGAATTTTAGAGGGCAACACCGGAGAGTTTCAGTCCCCAAGCACATTGAAAAGTGAAACTGATGCTCTCTACCAGGTAATTATAACAGCTTTCCAAGTGTTTATCCTTTATGAAATGATACCTTCTGTCATCCACTATGAGAAAAAAGATTGTCATGAGGAGTTGCATTGACTTTTTTGTCTCTCTGGATATAAGAAAATGAGGCCAGGTGCAGTCTTGCACATCTTTTTTACTTGTGTTCTAACAAATAAAACATATGACTGCATTCAAATCTATTAAGGGACAAGGGTATTAAGAGGTGAATCTATGCAATTATAACTGTGTGTGACATTTGTTGTTAAAGGCAATTATTTACTCAAATTTAATGATGAGCTTTGGATTCAGGTCAATGTTAAACCGGACCAACAGCCCGACACATTTGGAAAAGAAAGGTGGTGCCCATTTTGGAGCGTCATCTCCCAGCTGAAATAACTGACAATGCACAGTAACAGGAAAGCCATAGCACTTCCTGTTTGCAGGTGGCCTGCAAATGCATGAGCCGCCATCTTGTTTGTAAAATTGACTACAGCAGGAGTTAGAAAAAGGTCAATGAATTTTTATGTGCAGCAATCTAAATTGCCCCGAAGGGGGGTGCATAAGAGCACTGTTTGTTGTTTTGGTCTGGTTTAAGTCATTTTTGACTGTTGGTCCGCTTTAATTTAGAGCCTAATATTCAGTTTGGTTTGGCCAGACCCATATAGTAACAATACTGGGGTCAAATAGTTTGGACCTTTTCTTTATTAAATACAAAAAAATGAATACCCCCCTATCCTCTGTGCCATCAGCCAAGCACATTAAAGCGTAACAAAACCCACCAACGGCTGGCCTGGAATTTAAAAGATTTCAGGGTCGGCTATTGGCTTCGCACCGGGGCATACCGAATCAGGGGCTGGTATCCAGGTGGCAGTAGACCTACTCCTAACCTTAGCGATACACCAGCCTCTACCTTTCTGAAGGAGCTTGCTTGGAGGCCTTTAGAAGCATGCGGAGGACTGACATGATATCAAAAGCGTTTTATTGGATCTACTTTTGTGGGGTAAGATGAATAAATGTTTGTTGTCCATAATTGCTCTTTAACAGTTGTAAATGTCCCTTTCTATATGCTGGCAAATGTAAAAAAAGAATAGTGTTTTTCCAAATCTACAAATGGCTTTATTGTAACTATGACAAATATGAGTATTTTGAAGTACCCCTGTTAGAATGTTAAAGTACATAAAATAAAAATGAATCATTTTACCAATATCTGAGTTCAAATAAGATAGTAGCATACTTTTATTAATGGAAGTTAACTAATGGATTGACTCAAAAATTTAGCTTATTAAAATTTTTCATATGTTGTTGTTTGATCATCTTTACAGTGGAAAATCTCAGCTGATGATGGACACAGAGTAAAGTTATCCTTCACCAGATTTGAACTTGCTTCTGCAGGAAATGCCGGATGTACAGAAGTTGTTGAAGTTTATGATGGAGAAGAAAAAGGAGCACAGAAATTGGGTATCAGTAGTTTCATTTCCTTTTGTATTCAAAGAAATCTGTAAGAGTTTCCGAAAGTTCTACATATACAATATGCTTTGTTGCTTAATACTCAGATGGGTGGTTCTACTCAATGTTGATTGACCCACTGAATTTTTTGCAACTGTTACAGAATCCATGTCATCTGGTCTTGATTCGGTAAAGAGTTGAAAAAAAATCTCTTGGTAGTAAAAAATGAAATGGTATGTTTTTACTCCTAAGAAAAGGAGTGAACTTTTTACTCCTTTTTACACTGCGGTAAAAATTGCCATTGACTTTCATTTGGGCTAAAAAAAAAAAAGTTATAATGATTTTTTCCATGTTTAGCTTTGTAAATGTATAAATAATTTGTACAGCTAAATGGTGCCGAATTGCACTATAGAAAAAAAATCATTATTAAAAAATGTTCTCACAAAAGAGGGAAAAAAAAATTCTCAAGGCGCTGAATCAGCCCTATTATTGTCCAAGCTGGTGATTCAACAACAGTGAAATTCTTATGCATCTTCAAATAAAATAAGGAGTGCTTTAAGGACAATAGAACATAACATTTGTGCATCAATGCATATATGCTATAGACTTTAACTTATGCAGGTAAAAAAAGATCCATTGATTGTGAAAAAGAAAGATTTACTGAAGTTTTACATTAAAGCCAGGTTTTGGTCCTCCTTCCTGTGTCATGCCAATTTGGGGTGCCCCGCTGTGTGAGCCCCGCAGATCCCCCTACAAGAAATACCTGTCCACTGTTCCCACAGCGCATTTTCAAGATCATGTCCAATCAGCGCTGTATGCCATGCATACAGTATTAATGAAGAGCATAAAGTGCTGCAAGAGAGCCCAGCATCTCCTTTCCCCCTGTAATTGGCTGTCCTTTTAGACTCCAGACCTGGCACTATTGGTGGTTATATTGTTCCAGTAAAAGTTTTAGGTGCAAAACCTGTTTTAACTTCCTCCCTTTACTGAATCACTCCGTATTTCAGGGGCATAGCTAAGGAGTGCGGGGGTCACATGCCCCGGTGCAACAGGTCAGGAGGGTGCCAAAGGGAGCCCTGAGCACATGTGGGAGGTGCCATTTTGAATCTTTGCCCCAGGTGCCAGAAAGCCTGGCTATGCCTTTGCCTTATTTTAATGTCTTACTTTGAAATAAAGCAAGAAACTATCCTAATTTTTTTCAGATACCCTTTTACTGGAAGTATACTGAATCGAGGCCTTCATTCCCAAACCTCCATAAGGTGCAGACAAAAGGGTGTAGACCCACTTCAATGACAAAGTTAAAAACTATTGAAGTTATTTTGACGTTTTTTAATAGTGCAGCTACACTTGAAAGACTACCAAAACCATATAATAAAACCTTTTTTTAAATATAGAAATGGCATGGCCTACTTTTATAATATTATAGGATTATTTTTATTACAGGACAGTTTTGCGGAAAACAAATCCCTGAACCTGTTGTCAGTACCAAAAACAAAATGGTTGTCCGGTATAAACCAAATCCACAGGGGTCTCCAGGAGTGTTCCATGCTAAATACATTGGCTTTCAAGGGAGTGTTGTTCCGACGGAGAGCCCTGCTACTACAACTAGGGGCCCTACGGTTACCCCCCCTCAATATATTGGTAATTATTACTATGTACCACATATTTCAAATGTTAGGTGTATGCTTTATATTCATGCAGAAACATTTTCTTCTATCAATGTACCAGATTTCCATAAAACAGACATTTTGTATTTTTGTGGGGAGAAATTCTTTGTTTCAAATGTAATACTGGATGTTATGTTTAAAATGTGGACAATGCCTCTCCATCTCATTGGCACTGTACCTCTTAACTGCATGTGAAGAGATCACTGCACTTTTAAAAGCCAGTTTGTAGATGAAAATATAATCCTCTTACACTCCAGGCCAAACCTAGCAACGAGCTAAAAGCAGAATAGGTCACCCTCAGCTGTCTCTAGAGTCTGCACAATGACCCTCCCGCTTGAGTACACTCTCCACACCCCCAGTCATGAGAAACCAAGAGGATAAAGCGACTCCTTACACTTAAACACTTTAAAAGCCATCCTATATTGGGTTTTCTGTATATGTGACTTTTTAAATGACTGAGCAGGTTTACAAGTATCACTTTATGTATTTGGTTAAATCTATATTTTTTAACCATTTTAAACCAAGCCTAAAGTCAATACAGCCCATATCTCAACTGATGTCTGTCCACTATTAGTCTCTTAGGATCTTAGCACCTATCCTTCCTGAGGGTAGCAGTCACACTTACATACAAACATAATCACTGATGATCAGTAGGGCTTACCAGACTGGCAGCCCTATTGGCCACCAGCAGTCAGGTGGGATAATAAAGTAGTGAAAGAGCGTGAAGGAATAATTAAATACCTATTTCAGGCAATTTGAAATAAGCACAGGAGCTAGATACCTGACAAAAACACCAAATTGTTTGCCCTCAAGTGCTCCTCAACCCCTTAAATGGCAGTCATGTAATATTTCGTGGCTGCATCTCCGACTGTTAACTGCCAGCCCCTAAATTTTACATGGCTGACATTCCCCCCCTTTTTGGAAAAGCAGGACCCCACTCCTTTCTTTTTAATAATTTTTAAAGATTTAACCCTTAGTTGTTATTGCAAGTTAACTGCAAGGTGCAGTTGTATTTTATTTGAAAATCTCCTGGGCAGGAACAGTTGTCTACTGATACATATATGATACCATTTTAATCAGGAGGAATCTGGCTTTTACAAGCAATAGGATTTTCTTGAAAAGCTTAGAATTTTTATTAAAAACAAAGCTATTAAGTTAAAAAAGAGAAAGTTTTTATAGGTTTTTACATATGCACCAAAAAATATTGAGAAAGAGTTGAAAAAATGCTAACAAGACTTTTCATGTTAAATCCCTGGAAATTCCTGCAAATATCACAGTTTAACATATATAGTGCAAAGTGTTTAAAAACTACTTGGCAACAAGTGGAAAGAAAATCTTTAGGTAGGCTGACAGTATAGGGTTAAAGGAGACTTAATCTAGACTTTTCACTGGATAAAAAAGCTGACTGATTCAGAATATTAATTTAAAAAAATATTTTCTTCTCATAAATCCTACTAATCCAAGTCTATAGCTGGAGGAGCCAATGGGTCACCCACAATAATGAGCTTACATCTCCACATTCAAATTTGTTTATCCTATTTTGTTTGTATTGTATTGTTTAGTCACTGCTTTTTATAATGCTTTAAAACATTTTTTGTTTATGTATCTTTGCAGAATCTGGATGTGGGAGCAATGCTATTCAAGAAGGTCGCAAAGGTTTCATTAGTTCAATGAGCTATCCAGACTCCTACCCCTCTGACCTCCATTGCAGTTGGAATATCTCTGTTAATCCAGGCTGGCTAATTAGGCTGACGTTTATTGAACTTGCTGTGGATGGAGAGCTAGGCTCATGTACGGACAAACTAGAGATATCAGATAGCACAGAGAATATAGGTGAATATTATGAATATTACTTTGTTCATCAGAAAAAAAGTAATACTAATACATGGTTACAGAATTATTTAGTTTGAAAACATACAACTGCCCTACAAGATCATCCACATATAGGATAAGGTGTACAAAACAAAAACTAATTTAGAGTACGGAAATGTATTACAATCTACAGAGGAGACAAAATTCACAGTGTTCTCTTCATCACAGCATCAGAATGCACATATTACAGAAAGCTGTAAGATATCTGTGAGCTATTTAAATTTCAATAGCATGCTCATGGCTGCTTTACAATGTTTCACAGCTGATTACAATAGAAACAATAATACTTCAACTGTTTCTTGGCTATAACAATGTAAAACAAAGGAAGCAGGCAGACTTTTCAGAATGACTCATCTTGTGTGTTATAGTCACAGCAAGATGGAGAGATTTTTTTAAACTACCATCGAAATATATGGCACTGTGAAATCTGTCACTTTTATTGGGGGGAAACTTCCTTCTAGACCCCCTTACAGTACTCAAATGTAACTATGGATTAATGCTTACCTAAATAATACTCTTTAAGGAAAACTCCTGGAGGAATGCCCTATTTTAAATGTTTTTACCATATATGCTAGAATCAGTTTATGTGCAAGAAGTTTCAGAACCCATAACTTAAAGAACTCCTTTTTAGCTGGGACTTTTTTCCTTGCAAGCGAAGGCAAGCAATGTCTCCCTATTGTTTGCTCAAGGTAATCATATCCCCTGGAACATACCACATGAATGGCATAAATATTTATTTAAAAATTCCACTCGTAATAACTTTTTATCAAGCTCTTAATGAGGACCCCCAGTCAAAAAAATAAATACTTAGTAAATTGCTCCCCTAAGCCCCTTCTAGCAATTATTCATGTAGGCTGTTTGAGATGGCCTAACCCCATGCCAATGTTATGGAATTGCAAGCAGATGCTGTGCTCCCGAACTGCATAGGAGTGGCCATCTTGCCACACATTAGAGCCAATTCCACAGTAAAGAAATTAGTCCACAACATATGCATGGAGATAAGTCCTCTCAAAAAGCTTACACCACTGATTTTCGAAGGAGGCGGCAGTTTTAGGGATCAAGTCACTAAACTTTTTTTCAAACTGGCAAATTGGCATTGCCTTTTATGAAGTCTGATATTTACAAATCTTGTTCCACTGCCTTCGGTCTTACTATTATTTCTTTCTTATCCTGGTAAAGAGCACTTTCTTTAAACATAAATTATTTTCATGGTATATAAAAATCAAGAACTATAGGATGTAACCATGGTTCTTATCAGTAGGTGGGGATATCTTTGGGATATCTCCAGCACCCAGAAAGATGCACTAAATATTTTTGGTCTCTTACTCCACTATAGTTAGCCTAACATGGGGCCTAACCATAGTTTACTCCACCATTCTCTTTCTTGCAGATTCAAACTGAAACAGACCCAGCATGGTGCACTAAAGATGACTTTTTCCCTATATTCTGACCAATGTTTTCGATAGTGGGAAATCATGTAATTTGTATAGCCATATTTATAACTTGTTTTTTCAGGAACTTTCTGTGGATATTTAAAGCCTCCAGTGATGATTTCTTCCAGCAACAAAATGTTTCTGACATTTTCTTCAGATAAATTGAGAACTGATCGTGGGTTTGAGGTAAAATGGGAAGAGGTTTACCCAGCGGACATTGAAGGTACTCATCAAAGAGCAATTACTGTATTGAAAATGTAATACTTGCAGAATTGATGGATATATGTTCTATGGGAAAGGGAATATTTAGTAACTATTTAGTTTACTCTTTATATAGAGAGCACATATTTCCCACAGCTTTGTTTTGATTGTGATTTGTCACCTTAAAGCCGGCCGCTGTCCTTCCTCTGGGGCATCCCAGATATAAGCATCAGTGGCTGCATCCCATTATCTCTGGTCTGTGCACACACACCCGCATTTAGATAAGCTGGGAACGGTCAAAATCCCAAGTTTGTTCCGCTTTAAAGAAAAACATCACAAGTATCATTTAGACTTTGTAGCCAGTGTTGCTACCCTTCATGGTCTTTGACCCAATTTTTTTTCAGATAATAAGACATGCCAAGTCTCATTCCCAAAGTCCAAGGCAAAAAATTATTAGGCCAAACAGGGTCCATAAGTGAGTGTCAAATAAGATAAATGATTAATGGGTATTTTAATCTTTATATATGCATAGGTAAAAAAAATGAATACCACCGACCCAATTACCTCATTAGAATAACCTTCTGTGAAATGAAAAGGAAACTGTGCAAAGTTTGCAAAGAGCTTGGACTTCTTCTTTAAAGGAATGTCCATAGGGTCTATTTGTCAGTAGCACCCTTTCTTAGGTCTTGACAACAATGGTTTTCCTGTAATATAAAATTCCTAGTTGATTACCACGGACCAACAAAACCCTCAGAATAGGGTCACAGACAGCAACAGCAAGCTGTAATTTATCTGTAATTGTGTGGTATAAAAATTGCCCTGTAATTGATTACAGAAATCCAGTCCTGCGGAGGAGGCTTTACTGAAGAGAGTGGTTTGCTAAAATCCCCGAACTGGCCATATTCTTACGGTCCAAACAAGCTGTGTCTTTGGCACCTACAAGTACCTCAAGGAAAAAGAGTGACAGTCAAATTTAGTCACTTTGACCTGGAGGATCCAGATATAAGCAGCAAACTATGCTACGATTATGTAGCAGTCTATGAAGAGGCAGCAGGAACGTCCATCAAACATGGTAAGTGTCACGGACAACTCACCTTCTCGCCGGTCCCGCGGCTTCTGCAGGCGGCGCGGGGTCCGGTGCCTGTCTGCTCCCGTCCCAGACACACCCCCTCTCATCCTTTCTCTGCTCTGACAGCTCGTGCTCGCGCGCAAGCACGGCTGTCTTATGACCGCCGGAGGCTGGTTTAAGGTGGGCCAATGAGCCCTTACATTTAAGGTGGACCAATAGGTCCAACCTTCATTGGGCGAAAACGCCCTTTTGAAAATTAAACTGGGCAATCAGCCCAAGGTTAATGTGCGCACCAATCACCATGCTCCCTCCCGTCCAATCCCATCATTTCCCCTCCAATAAAATTTGGTTCCCCGCAGTGGTTCGTTACCTGTGATAGTGTGCTGCTGGGTGTGATTATCTATATCTGTACTTTCCCGTTATTGGTCTTGCTGTGTATGACCATCCCGTGATTGCCGCCTGGACCGACCTTTGCCTGTTTTCAACTACGATTTGCCTGCTTCCTTGTACTGCGTACCCATGACCTCCCGGCTTGACCCTTGGCTTGACCTTGACTACTCTTCCGTCTCATCCTTCTGTGCCGAGGTTGTCTGGACTGATCTCCCGTGTATGACCCCTGCTTGCCCGACCTCGCCCAGTCTCGTTCCTGGTTCATCCGCCTTCCTCCTCGTAAGTCCGCATCCTTTGTGCTACCAAGTGCTGGGGGCAACCGTGCCCGGTGAGGCGTGTAAAGCGTCCCGGCAGGCGGGGGCTTGACTATAGGTGAAGCTAGCAGCGGAGATTGGGGGTTGCGGACTTACTTAGAAGGCGGGTGTCCCACGGACCTGACAGTAAGTTTGTCTATATTCAAGAAGTAAATGTGAAATCAAGTGAAAACATTTCCCATAATTGCAGCATTTATACAGTTAAGGCTAAATTCGCAGGTAGTCACAGTTTAAACAGGACGAAAACCCAGTATTTTCACTATCCCGGGTTTTGGTCAGTACCCTTGCCCGCTGTGCAAAACCCTTGATATACATACCTTGACATTATTCCAATGGGGAAGGTGTAGCTCTGCTCCAATGAGCTTCTTTGCCTATGCACCTATATCCAAAATTAGACTGGCGGAGCACGGATAAAACATAACCTGTAATGAATAGATTAAGAGCATCCATTTTCCATAAGATGCATGGTGTGTGGACGGCTCACCTCGCGTTTCGGGGGTTAAAATGCCCCCTTATTCATGTGCATGGCCATATACCATAAAATATTTAAATGCCCTCGTCTGTAGGCGTGACCACGCTCAGCCAGGATAATAAACTAACAGTATGTGTTAGATGCCAATATGCTGCAGCTAGCCAATAGGTACATCCAAAACAAAGAAACATTCCCCCTGAAGGGTTATGAAAACCAATGGTGATATACAGATGAGTGGGCATGTACCATTGACCAGTAGCAGTGCAAGATAAATAGGCATGTGCAGGTGTACTGAGAGGGCGAGAGGAGTGTGTAATGTAGAAATGTCATTATCTGGGTGTGTACACCTATGGAGACTGCCTACAAATTCCTTCTGTACTCCACACTATTTGGCGAGTGCGCAGTAAAGAATTTTCCCGGGTGTGTGCACCCATAGAAACTGGCACACCTTTCTTGCAATCCATAGTTGTGCCACTGATGACAAGGACAGAGCAATAAAGTATACTCAAAAAGTACAATAAAGGGGAGGATACAAGAGGCACGCTGCCCCCGTGACATGGTATCTGTATTGAATAGATACATCTTGGCAGGAGAAAGCTACATAACAATGCTTAATACAGCCTGATTAAAGATGAAATGCTCATACTTATATCTGTTGGGGCATTAATGTTGATAAAACAAAAGCTGAATACGAATGGGTGGCACAAATAAAATAACAGCAGAAAAACTATATAACAGTATAAAGCACCTGAATTGAAAAGAATATATCACAGGTAGCATATTAAGCGGTAAACCATTGTAATCGCTAGGAATATGTCATTTGATAGAATACAGTAATGCTAAAAAATTTACAACTGTAAAAAAAAATCCAGAAAATTGTTTCCCAAATATTAGTATCCTTAAGTAATTAGAAACATTGTGTACTTTATCTTTAAAAATGCTCCATCGCAGATGCAGGTGATTTTTTTCTGGGAGGAATTAGAACAAGCAATTCCCAACCCCACTCAGGACCTGTCCAGTAGGAAACCCAGAATTTTTTTAGGGAAATGCTGGACACCCCACCCTGCATCCTATTAAAAGGGAGAAGTCTCCCTCACTGATTGGCAGCAGTGATTCATGCAGAACTGCAGATACTGACACTCAGCAGAGGCAGCCCAGGATTATGCTGTGCCAGCATTGCAGCTGGCAGCACAGAGACAGGCAAACTGCAGTCCATGGGACTACAATGGATCGAGAGGAAGGTAGCGAGGATGTGGACACGGCACATGCATGTGTTGTGGGACCCCAGCAAGATGAGTATACCATTGGAGGATGCCCCACAAAAAGGGAGACATTCTAGAGTCTTATAGACTCAATGTCAGTGGTTGCTTCTCTTTAATTTTTAAAAATGATGTCACATGAGATATAAATATATTAAATCACAAGGTTCCATGCAACAGGGCACTGTATGGCCTGTATGTCATTTTAGCAGCCATACCACAGGGAATCATGGGTGACTAGGTTATTACATGATCGCTACAGCAGCTTGTGGTACTGGAGTCACAGAAACTGAGGTTACAGTGTTTCCTGTGCGTGTTTGGGTGGTACACAGGGACCAGATGAAGTGGGGATGGGAGATAGGAAATGGAAGAGGAGTTGAGGATCTACTTAAATGTTTCGTATTCTGCTATTATTCATTGAGTGGAATTTACCTTTTTTTTTTCAATCCAGGTCCATTTTGTGGAACTAGCCTACCAGGTTCAATTACCAGCCAAAGTAACATTATCACAATCAGATTCTACAGTGACATTTTCACAGAAGGAAAGGGATTCCGGGCTTATTGGTCCACTGATCCTCTACAGGTACCTCCCACAGATGCACCGGCGCCTCCCAATCCATGGGACAGTATAGAAATAGGTAATATATATATATATATATATATCTGTCTTTTTAAGAAGTTACTGTAACAATGTAGTATTTTGACACATAAAGCAGGCAAATGTATGCACTAATTCTATGTTTTGTCTATCTTGAGAACACTAGCAATGAGAACTCTAGTTTCAATCCTTTTATGAAGCAAAATGATTCATCATTGGCTGAGATTTGGTGAGGTGGTAACTACAGTAGAGAATATAGTGTTCAGAGATAAACAGGGACATATATGGGATATATTGGCTGGTCAGAGCTTTACTCAGAGTAAGAATTTATAATTGTATGTACTGTAGCTCTGGTTAAGCGGACCCCAGCGATGAGATCGATGAGAGAACTTTAAGAGCAAGAAGCAATGGGGCAGCAGAATTTAAGATTATTAGAGAGGTGCCAGCTTGTGTGCTTGTAGACAAGACAAGTGTCCCTGTGTTATTTTGTCTGGCTTCCCAACCTATATCTGGATAATTAATAATAACTACCTCATTTAAATTAGCGGCTTTACATATTTGCCCTAGCTGCAAGTTTTCTGTGAATTCTGATACATCTGGAGGCTTGTAACGAACCCCGATCAGTATTTGAATTTTGTTTTTCCTTCCATGTATTACTACCCATACAGACTCCACTTGTTCATTTCCCTTGCATATATCCTCCCACAGAGTGGGCTGTAGAGAGGATTTTACAATTAAGACTCCACCACCCTTGAATGCTTTTAAGGTCCCTCCTAAACACACAGTAACCCTGTAGGTTTATTGCTGTCATAGCTTTCATCCAGCCATGTCTCAGTTACCCCCGCTATGTCATACTGTTCCTCTGTTATTACCAGTTCTAGTTCATCCATTTCATTGGTCATGCTTCTAGCATTGGTAAACATGCATTGATTTTGTTGATGTCAATTTGCCTGCTTGGTATACTCTCCCTTCCCCCTCTCCATTTTCAGTTCCATTTCTACCCCCATTCTCTCTTTCTTTCCTGCCTTCCCTTCTATAACGGCATATACCCCCACCCCCAAGTGCTTAGTTTAAAGACTCCTCCAACCTTTTAGCCATTTCCCCCCCCCCAAGACAGATGCATTCTCCCCATTTAGGTGTAGCCCATCCATGTCATATAACCTGTAGCCCACTGAGAAGTTGGCCCAGTTCTCTAAGAACCCAAACCCCTCCTTTTTACTCCAGTTTCTGAGCCATTTGTTTCCTAGTCTCCTGCTGCCTCTCTGGTGTTGCTCTTGATACTGGTAGTATTTCTGAGAATACTACAGTTGAGGCCTGAGTCCCTAAAATCATTGTTAAGGACCTTCCACCTACTTCTTCCTATGTCATTAGTAACAATATGCACCATGACAGATGGGTTTTCCCCAGCCCTTCCCAATAATCTATCAGCCTGATCCGTGACATGCCGAACAGGAAGGCAACACACTGTTCGGCAATCCCTGTCTTTGTGACAATTGCCCTGTCCGTTCCCCTAATAATGATTTTTCAACTATATCATACTATATCTACTATATCATACTATAGTGGCATTTTTCTATATCATACAATATATCCTTAGATAAAAAAAAAAATCTAGCCATACATGAACTGTAACTATTGTAAGTGCAATGTGTTCTTTATTTATTATATGATGTTATTATTACTTTTTTATAGAATGGCCTTCAAGGTGTGGCTTGCCCACATTTCCACCCCAGGTTAATAGCAGAATTGTTAATGGAGAACCTGCTACGCCACACACTTGGCCATGGCAGGTTTCCATGCAGGTAAGATAAAATTATCAGTTCAGAATGCAGTACACAGTTGCCTGGCTCTGACAATATTCAGATTATCTGCATAACCCAGATATGGTTATAGCCATAAAGAACACTATTGTGAACATTTGCATTAAAAAAGATGAATAATGCAGTACTCACACAATCGTTTCTAACATGTGCATAAATAATGTGGCGATAGAAAAGAAAAAAATGTATGTCATGCTTTTAAATAGTAAGATTCAGATCTAAAGATTTAGAAAGATTAGAAAAAATTAAGAAAATGGCTCAGTCTATTTCCTGAATGCCGGGATCTGCTGGGTTTTATTAAGTGAGGTGATAGACATCCGCAGGATTTAGCCCACTGGTCTCTTAGCAATAGCTGCAGTGAACTTGCTGCATTTTTTTAGCAGGCAGGCACTGTACGCAGCGATAATAGCTCTGTGTGTGTGAGGTGCTGCTTCTGTGGTTAGAGCACCAGGTGACTCAATAAATATACAAAATCTCTACAAAATGAACTAAACTGACTGAAAACAAATTCTACTTTGAATGACCTTTTTCCTGGCTTCCGTGGAGATGTAAATAGCTGTGGCCGCATCCTCAGCATCTTCGGGCCGAGGCACGCTCCCACATAAAACCATTCAGATAGGTTGGAGGCCAAGAATACTCTGGTTCCCCATTCACAAGCTCTGCCTGCAAACAGCGCTGATTAGACGAAAGCCTGTGCATGTACCATGGCATGGAGAACGGTATGTTTTGAACTGGGGGGTTTCACATAGCAGGGCATCCAAAGCCAGGATGCACCCGGGGCAAGAAACAAAACTTGGGATATTGAAAATCCCAGGTTTTGTTCTGCATAACACACAAAGCTAAATAGAAGAATACACTGAAAAATGAGAAAATGGGAAACTGAAAAATACTGCAGACAGCAACAGAGGTAACATGAAAGAAAACTGTTGAAATTACTAATGAAAAACAAAAATTAAAAATGACACAGTAAGGAATGGGCTTAGAACCCTACACTCTCTGATTCAGAGTCCATCACTTTACCAACTGAGCTATATAGCTTGCTGAAGTCAAGTCAAACGTCCTTCCCCTCAGTAAGCTGTGCCACTCACCATTCACGAAGCAGCAGGGAGATGTTCTCGTCATACTCCATTTTCTTTGCTCCTGGTTAACGGGGCACGCCACCCAGAAGACTTTTACAACAGCTGCCACTCTACAACAGCACAGTATACACTTTTTGAACCACACATTTACTGCTCAGTCTACCATTTACTTACATTAAAAGTACCATTTAAATCTATGTTTGAAGCAAACATTTGCAATAGTGCTCCTTTAACAAGCACAAGAGTCATATGCCAGGTGTCCACTCACAAGAGCTCTCCAACACCACAATCCGATAGGGTTGTGGAACCATTAGTGGATTAATTATTTTCCTTCTATTCTCAGGCATGTGACACAGAATAGTGAAAAGAAATAAGGATTTTACATTTATTTACTGAGCTGAAAAAAAAAAAAATAAATAACTTAAGAATCATCAATTCATTATTTTTTGTGTATACTAACATTCTTTCTCATTACTACATTTTAGTCATTATGTATGTTTTTTTACTAGCATTGTCTTATAATTTTAGATTTTTTCATATTGAAATTATATTTCTAGGTTTGGCCAAGTTCTCGAAATGAAACCATTTTTTTTCACACATGTGGTGGCACTTTGATCCACAAGAACTGGGTCCTGACTGCAGCCCACTGTTTTATTAAGTAAGTATATGCTTTGTTTGGCATGACCATTTTTCATACTAGATTATGCTTCTAATATTAGTCTGCTGCTTTCTGTATCATGAAGATTAATAGCTTAATATATATCTCACAATACAGTCAGATTGGATTTGAAAAGCAGCATTTTAGTCAGGAAATTCAGCCTACACTTTCAGGAGCAAAAGAAACAACCTCTTAGGCATATCTAGCCTTGCTAACTTTGCACTCTATAATAAATCCAATCCTTTTAGATTCAATCCAAATCAAAAACTATGTTTTAAATTAGTTTTTTTATGTTTACTCTTCAAGCTACATTTTTAAGACTTCTTTTATAGCTTTTCTATATTATTTTAACTTATTTGTTTAGACATAATTCATCAAGCCTGTTATAAGTAGGCATACTCACTGTTTCTGTAACTACAGCTGACCTTTATTTTTTTTAGTTATGCAGATGAACTATATCGCTGGCAAATGTGTCTTGGAAAACACAACTTAACAATTGAGGAGCCCAGCCAAAAATGCTACAAAATTCTTGGCATTTACCGCCATGAAGGATTTGTATACCCTGAGATTCCTGCACTTGAGTTTGATATTGCTTTGGTGAGGTTAGATGGTGAAGTGACTGCCAATAATTTTATTGATTTTGCTTGTCTGCCACCCCAGGATCAGGTTTTAGCTGAAACCTACCGCTGCCATGCTACTGGATGGGGAGATGAAACAGGCAAGTATTTTACAGTAACACCAGTACAGAATACCGGCATTTAAAATGAAAGGGCAATTTTAGGCACACAATAACATACTTCCCCACTATACCTGCTAACTTAAAAAGGAACTGAGCTTTGTGTCTGTGTGCAGTGTAACAGCATTTGGAAGTGTGTGAAAAAAACTTTTGAATATTCAAAAATGGTTGTATTAACCCTTTAAATGCCAAGCACGTAGTTTCTACGTGGTTGCTTCTCCTACCCTTAAGTGCCAAGCACGTAGAAACTGCGTGCCTGGCATTTCCCACTAATAGTTAAAAAATATAAAAAAATAAAGACTTACCTCTGATGTTGCTGTGAAGCTGCAGGTCCTCTCTTCCTGGGGGGTGCCTCCGTCTTCAGGAGGGGGCCTGAAACCGGCCGCCCCCCCCTCCCCCGGTTTTCCCCGCTGACAGTTATCTGCAAAAAAAAAACAATGTCTTTAACTCACCTCCTCACCCAATCCGTCCGCAGCGTCTTCTCTTCACCGGGGGGTCCCCCCCCTGGGCTGCGCAGGCTGCAGGTGAGGACCCTCTTCCGGGTCCTCACCTCTTCTAATGGCGGCGATGGCCGCCGCCCCCTAGCCCCGCCCATTGTGGGAGGAGCAGAATGACGTCATCCTGCTACTCCTATACTCCCTCTGAGCTCCGGCATCGTGATCAGAGCAGGGCGGGTGAGAGGTGAGGAGGCTCCTCGCCTCTCACCCGCCCTGCGCCGATCACCACCGGCATCTGTCAGTGACAGCGGCGAGGGACAGCAACGAGGGAGCCAGGATCGGAGGTGAGTACAGTAAAAAAAAATAAAATAAAGATCATTTTTTTCTGTGTCAGTGTCTTATTTTTTACTTTTAACCCCTTAGTTCACAAGGCTGGGGGGATGGCAAGTCACCTGCGACTAGCGGGTGACTTGCCATTAACCCCCGGCACCCCCAATTACCTGCCTCCCCAAAGCCCAGGGGGGGGCAGAAGAGCCCGGGCCCACGGGCTATGCAGGCTTGTAGCCTGCAGGGCCAGGGGCCACAAAAGCTGCAGAAACAAATAACAACAGCAGAACTGCCCTTATTATGGGTGCAGGGGCTTTTCCTAAAAGGAAATTTTTTTTTTACAGTTTCTTATGTATATAAAGTATGTTTAAAGTGAGAAAGTCTCTCAGTGGCTTTTAAACTCAGTTTGCCTACAATTATAGTTTCTCATAGGTTATATAATCATAGGTCATAGGTTATCATAAATCTGTTATAAAGTATACTGCTAACCAAAGGAAAGTGCAAGCTGAAGGAAACTAGCTGACCTACTTACCCAGGTTCAGTTGTTCCATACCTGATGATGCTGTCTCACCTCCTGGTTATGTGTCTCTGAGTGGCCCCACATCCCAGTGTATGCTGTTTCCTCTCTGAGGTTGTCAGCTTTTCTTCCTCAGAGATCTGCCTTTTATTGTCTTCATGGAAATAAAAAAAAACTAAACATATAGTACAATAAGTAATCACATTCTACATATACACACTCAAACTGGTCCCCAAAAGCCACCCAGCCCTTGGGAGTGCATTCTAGTTGGCATGGTCCTCACAATCCCTGTGCTCAGCCTATTGAGTCCTCAGGAAAAATATGATTATGTGTTTCCTTAGTTTACTCCTTGGGAAGCTCCACCTCTGGACCAACCTTCCTGTAACCATAGGGTGGGCCTCTAGGGTTACTTCCACTGGTGGGCTCAAGGCACTATAGTCCGACACTGTACATTTACCTTGTATAATTGAATGTAAGACTTCTGTTTATGTTTACAGGGAATTCACTGGCACCAAAAGCTGCTGAAGCATTAAATCAAGTTGTGCTGCCTGTTATTTCATATGAAGTCTGCAGAACACCTCAGTATTGGTGGTTCCAGATAAAAGACTCGATGATTTGTGCTGGTTATGTTCTTCCAGATGAACTAAAGTCAGTGTGTCAGGTTTGTATAATGCTGGAAAATACATACAGATAACTGTCAGCCTTAACATTTCAAGATTCTATCTCTTGCAAAGACAGCTCAATTATTAAACTAATTTGGTCTTTTTTGACATAGGGAGATTCAGGAGGGCCACTGGTCTGCCCATCAACTTCTAACAACTCAATATGGGAAGTTCATGGAATCACCAGTTTTGGCCCAGTGGGTTGTATTATGGATAAAAAGCCCAGTGTATTCACTCGTGCTTCTGCCCATCTCGACTGGATAGATCAAATAATCAAGATAGATATGTATGCCATATATTGTAAGTATTTAGTTGTAAGGTTGGTGGTTTTATTCCAAGAGCTTAATTCAGGTATAAAAGAACATTTGGCACATCTATTTCTAACTCACTATGCTAAGAAGGTTAAGTGCCACCGAAGAGGCAGCATCTGCATTTTGGTTGTAAGTCAGATAAAGCCATAACATTGTTTTTCAGGTTTATTAGGTTATTTGCAGTTCTATTTTCTTGCAGTTTCCATTACTCCAACTATATATCTTTATTGCATGGCCAACACACAAAAGCTAGGCACTGTGCCCTCTAAGCATACCCCAGTCAGACTTCAGAAAAATGGGGTCTTTGTAGGGGAATTCAGCTTCCCCTGTTCTGTGCAAGTGCCTGTGGGGGAAGCCACCCTGTGTAGCAGATCCAAGATGGCAGTGCCCAACAATTGAACAGCACAGGATCCCAGAAAAGGATTTATTTTTTCATTTTAAAACCTCTCCACCCTGCCTCAGTGCCAGTGGAGACTGGACTTCCATTAAAGCATTATATATTTGTAATAAGTAGAAAATAAAAAGGAAGAGTTTTTTTTATTTTTGTTTTTTGTTTTTTGTTTCTATTTTTGTTTCT
Organism: Gastrophryne carolinensis; assembly: GCA_027917425.1. Classification (NCBI taxonomy): domain Eukaryota; kingdom Metazoa; phylum Chordata; class Amphibia; order Anura; family Microhylidae; genus Gastrophryne; species Gastrophryne carolinensis. Next base: position 225,682,537 of record CM051234.1, read on the forward strand.
ATTATTTACAGTGTACTAGTGTGTTCTACAGTCTGCATTACAATAGCCATCTGTGCAGAGACCAAGTTTCTGCTCATGCAGTCCTTGGCAACTGAGACACAACTCGGGCTGTCAGGAATCGCTTACCTGGGCCCCGTTCCAGCACTGTCCCCGGGCGGCCGGCCACAGCAGCAGCTCCCGCTCGGCCGTCCTCCCTCCTCGTCCCCTCCTCTCTCTGCTTGCGCGCGAGCACGTTCTTCATATGCCCTCCGGCGGCGCTGCTCTCAGCGCGTCCACGGGAGGCAGCTGTGTTAGAGCCTGCGGGCTCAGCCAGGGGAGGAATTCCTCCCTCTCCTTTTTGAGTGGGCCAATGAGCCCTAGTGTTGTTCTTTGGGCCAATGAGCCCAGGTAGGGATAGTTACACTCCCCTATTGTTCTGGCCAATCCTGGCTGGTATCCTACGTTGCACCAATCACGTCCCTGTCCCTCTTTCCTCAGTCATGTCTGTCCCTATAAAACTGTAGTCCAGCATTCACTCAGTGCCTGTGATAGCGCCTCGTACCTAGTTTTGACCTCTGTGTATTCGTTATTGATCTGAACCCCTGTTGCCGACCACCGTCTGAACCGACCAACCTTGATCTGAACCCCTGTTGCCGACCACCGCCTGAACCGACCATTCATGATCTGAACCCCAGTTGCCGACCTTCGCTTTGAACCTTGACCATGAGTTGCCTAATCCTTTGTACTGCCACGATCTCTGTCTTCCCGTTGTCGACCTCTGGCCTGTCTCTGGACTTCCACTACTAACGCTCTAGCCATTAGGTTCTCCAGACCTCCTACCAATAAGCTCTCATCCTTTGAGCCATTGAAGTCCTGGGGGCAACCGATCCCGGGCAGGCGTATTCTGCGTCCCAGCAAGTGGGGGCTCCTACAGGTGAAGCTGGCTGCGGAGATTGGGGGTTGAGGGCTTATCTGGAGGGCTGGAGTTACCCCGAGCGTGACACGGGCTTAGCACAGCAGAAGGGAGGGATAGCTGGGGAGTTAGAAAAATGTTGGACTTCCTCATTAAAAGGGAAGGCTGACAGGGGTGGTTGAGAACAACTGACGAAGAGATGGAGACTGAAGGAATAGAGGATGGCAGAATGAGTATGCAAGGAGAAAATAAACAAGCAGCATCTTAGGAGAGCTCAGTGAGTGGCAGTGGGGGAACCTGTCTGATACTGGTGGCATCCAGGAACTTGGTCCAGGAGGTGGATACTCTTTGATGTGATTTTTCTGTGAGCAACAGAGAGATATATCGCATATATACCATAGGCAGTGTCACTAAAAGTTGGGGTGGCCTCTGCTACTGTCCCTCTTATCCAACCTGCCTCGCATATAAAATGTTGCTATTGATAGTAGTGGAAAGAAGTGGGCAGAAGTGAGGAGAGCAAAAGTGAGACAGAGAGAGGGGGAAAGAAGTGGGCAAGGGTGAGGCAGGAAAAGATTAGGTGGGCTGAGGTGTGGTGGGAAAATGTGAGATAGCTAAAGAAATAGGTAGAGATAAGGTGGGAAGACGTCTACAGAGGTGAGGTGAGCAGAGGAGGGAAGAAGTGAAATGGGGAGAGGTGAGGCGAGCAGAGTTGAGGGGGGGGGATTGAGCAAAGTTGAGCCAGGAATTGATGTGGTAGGGAATAATTGAGCAGGCATATGTGAGATAAGAAGAGTTGGGTACAGATAGGAATAGATGTAGGTGGTGTGCAACAGAGGGCAATACAGGATGCATGCAGCCCCAGGACCACAGATTGTGCTTCCCTGCTTCAATGGTATGATCCAGGCAATAGCAATTCCAGTGCACTCTAGATGGTGTAGCAGGGTGCCAAAATTTGCCCATCCTTTCAATTCCATTCCTCCATGACCTCCTTCAAATGTGACTTCACAGCTGCCCCTTGTCCCTCAGCGCTCCCAGGATACTAAAAGTATGTCTATAATCTTCAGAACATCTACTATAGATGAAGGAGCGCAGGCGCTGTCCCCATCCCCACCCCCTGTTCACTGCTTCTTCCGGCTGGGGCACACGCAAACACCTGTTTCGTGGCTCTGGGGCCGGGACATGTGAGCTGACTTCTTTTAAATATTTTCTTCTGCCTTCTATGGGGAATGAGAGGGAGGGATGTCACGCTGCTTATAGGGGATGGGATAGGAGGAATGTCGCACTACCTATGAGGAACTGGATAGGGAGAATGCCACATTGCTTATAGGGAATGAGAGGGGGGAATGCCACACTGCTTATAGGGAATGGGAGGGGGGATATCACTATCATGGATTTCTCCTCTGAGAAATCCCAATAGTAGTAATGACCAGAGTTAGACTGGGAGACAGATATGCAGCAAACCGTGTTTAATAACAACAAACAGTGCATACACATCAACCAAGCTGCTATATACATATATACACAAAGATAAACCAGGAATCAAGAAACACACTCAGATTGCTGTGAAGTCAGAAACTATACGTGCTAGGAGTCCAAAGTCCAACAATGGCTATGACTGAGGCTAAGGCAGAAGTCCGGGGTGCAGGTTCAAAAGACAGATTAACGCTGATCCGCTAAGGCCATGTGCTGACCAGCTTTTACAGGCCAGGAAGTCCACCAGGTGCTGGCTGATTAAAGTGGACCAACACCCACCCCTGATCAGCCTGGGAATCTATAAGATTCCCGAGCCGATCAGCTCCCTCCCCGCGGGGCATCCGAAATCGGGATGCCCCGCTGTGTGAAACTCCCCAGAAAGCCCCTAAAAACATACCTTATCGACGATGGACAAGCGACAGATAAGCCACCGATGCCTCCCGCTCGTCCCTCTAGCAGGGCGTGCACCCGCACCGGCCATTTGTGAATGCCCGGCATGGGCGCGCGTCCCTCTTACAGGGCGGCGGCGGCGGCGGCTTACCCGATCGGGGTGCCCCGCGGAAGTGGACCAACACCCAGGATAGTGAAAATCCTGGGTGTTGGTCCACTTTAACACACCTCAGCAGGACAGAGGCATCTACTGGCGGAGCAGCATAATGCAGGGGGAATCAGGCTGTGGAGGAACTCCAGACCTGACAATCACTGCTTATAGGGAGTGGGATGGGGGAATTCTACACTATCTATGGGAATTGGGATGGGGGGAATGTCAAACTGTCTATGGGGAATGGGAGGGGGAAATGGCACACTGTCTTTGGGAATTGTGAGGGAGAATGCCACTCTGCTTGTAATTGGGGGATTCTGCACCTTACCTATTATTTGATTCACAACATTTGGTACAGAATACTATTTTTCTTATTTTACTCCTCATGGGCAGGTGTGTCTTATAGGGCGAAAAATATACTCATCCTATTCAAGATTAGTTGTCATAGCATATATAAATAAAGAAAATCTGATGCAATAGGCAAGGCAAAGCAGTCCTTTTTGCTACAATTTATTTTCATGTCAGTAGGCTAGTATTTGAAAAGCTTGATGTTAATGTTGTGTCCATTTTATACTTTTCCCTAATAATTTTCATTTTAATGATCTGAAATGTGTGACCTTCTCTGCAGACAATGTAGCATATTTTCTCCTGTGAAAATTCGATACACATATAGCTTCAGGGAGTAACTGCCTGTCGCAGCAATTTGGCCAGGCTTCCAGTCAAAAACACTGCTTGTTTGTAATAAATATTTTATAACCAAAAAACGTTTTATAAAATGTGTATGAACTATTATATACTAGCTCTCTTTTGCATATGTATTTTGTTTTAAAGCTGACCGACAAGACCAGCAGGGGTGACAAATTAAGGTTGTTGGTCTGGCACCTGGTGCATTAAAACAGGCTCGGGAAGAGGGGTCATCCAGAATGTCCAAAATTCTTACCTCTTATTGGGCCAGGTTTGCATCCTCGGCCATTCGCAGGGCTTCATTTCCAGCCAAGTATCCAGGAACAGTTAAGAATTATGGGTGTCCTGGGGGGTGATGTGCGGGAGAGCTCCAGCATTCTAGATGCCCCCTCCCTCTAGCCTGTTTTAATGCGCAGGAACCAACATCCATTAGCCCACTTAAAGTCATCTCAACGAGCTTATCTGTAGTAAGTATTGTTAACTGTCACACCCTGAATGCCGTAGGATGGCACTTTTTCCACTATTCCTGGGTTTTGTTGCTCCTACCCAGTGCATCTCGAACCTCATAGCTCACTTGTTAACTCTCCTTTCTGGCAATACCATGTGCGGGTTGCCGGTCAATCGCCGGTTTATATCACATTCTATTTTTTCAATGCAACTCTATAAGGCAAAAAAATCTGAATCCAGTTGGCCACACCCCCACTCCTCCATGTACCTGCCCCAGCCAAAAATGTTTACAATAAACAATGAGCATGTGCATGTATACACACAGTAGGGCATCCCAAATCAGGATGCCCAACAAAACGGTTGCAGTAAAATAGTTGGTATAGTAAGAACTTCTCCAAAGTACTACATAAAAGTTCAGTACTACCATTTTTTCTTGTTTCTTAAATGTTACATTTGTATTATGTGAAAATAAATATGAATGACTATTTTGAAAAAACGTACTTTACACCTTTACTTTTTTCTCCATTGTACTTTCCATTTATTTTATTTTCCTCCATTTTATTCTTCGTAGCATCTGGCTGTGGTAGTCCCAGAGAACTGCATGACGCAGAAGGAAACTTCACATCAATGAGATATCCCTCAACATACAGCAGCGATGCCAGCTGCATTTGGAACATTGTAGCTCCAGCAGGCAAAGTCATCCATCTGCATTTTACTGACTTTATTCTTGAGGAAAGTACTGGTTGCACCAATGATAAAGTGATCATCTCAGATGAGCTTAGTAGCCTTGGTAGGTATTTCAATGTTCTTTACCTACATTTAAAACTGTAGTCCACCTTTAGTATATTGTAACTGTTTATCCAGAGACACTGCACTTCATCTGCTGCTAATAGAAAAGCACGAGAATTTTTATCAATTCTGGAACCATGAAACTTGCAGCAAAATAATTGCACTTGGACAGTAATGTGGGTGGAACCAAACCGGCCTAAAATGCTGATTATTTAAAATGCTGAATGCCTGATCAGGAGCTACACATTACAGAACCCCTGAATGTCAAATAGTTCACTGGCCAAAGTGGCAGCTACACTTCGGTGACTGTTATAGAATAGCAGCCACAGACCCTGAAAAATATATATAAAGAGCAATATATAGAAACCTAATATCAATAATAAGGAAGAAAGCAGCTCACCTAGTGCCTGTCTCATGTGCCTCTCCTCATTTGCTTGTAGCATAGGATAGAAGCCATAGCAGGGATTCAAAGTTTGCCCTAGTTTCAATTTTATTTCTCCAGGTCCACACAAAAAAAGTGGACCTGGAGCCACTCTGTCCCTTGGAGCTCCCAGCATGAGCGACCACAGCAAGACACAGTGGCACCCTAGTTTCTGACCACAGCAGATCATGATCATGGCTCATAAAGTTGCACCATTACACACCACTCCTAAGACAGCCACAACCTAGAAATTGAGGGGAAGTACTTTGAGACTCTGCTTAGAATTCAGAAGGTATTTACATCAGATTTTGAAATACTTTGAAATGGCTCAGTTTAAACTGTCCCCAAGGGGCATAAGTTAGGAGGAAGTTATTGTGTACCTAGACAGGGACTTTAACCGTAGCCCTAGTAACATCCAAAGGTTAGGGAATGTAAGGAGATGAAGACTTTGATATTAACAGGGATGGCTGTTATTAGACTTTACAGGATCTGAGGATGTTATACTGTATGTAAATATAGCTGCACCTAAAGTGCTTCTCCTTGTAGACCCAGGAGATCCATGTTGACTGTCAGTAAAATGCAGGGCTAGACAAAAGCATAAGGTCTTGTAGCAGATCCTGATCACATAACTGTTCAGAGAGAATGTGTTTAATACTGGTGAAAGAAAGGGATCCTAAAACCTAAAAGGTATAAATATATATTTATATAAAAGAGAGATTGCAAAATCAGGTTTCCCTGTAGCTGTAACAAGAGGTAAACTCATGATACTGGATACTAGGAAATGGGCCCAAACTATATTTTACCCCCTGGTTTCTTTACTTCAGATCAAGTGAACTTTTGCTTTCCAGTCATCTGCATACAATCAGTATTTCTCAATGTGTAAGCCAGACTTGGTAAATATGAATCTAACTTTTATATTTGCCCCAAGGTCCCCACAACTAGCGTTGCTCAAATAAAGCTCTTTTCAGTTTAGATTAAGGTTGTTTAATCTTTCCCAAAATTCAGAAAACAGGCAATCCCAAATCCAATTGTTCGTTCAATTTGTTAAAAAAAAGAAGATGGGAGCACTAGCTCACGGAAGCTTCTTACTTATGTTTTTGGAATCCATGGGGAGTCCATGAGAAAAACTGCATTACACAGCATTACACTGATACAGTACATTTCTTTTTGACTGTGAAATAGTCCAGTGCCCATCAGTAAGATTACAGGTCCTAGGGTCTGATATGCAACCATAGCTAGAGGCCAGGTGTTTGGCCTACGAGCCCTGGGGATACCAGCCACTATGACTAGTGAACTAGGCTGGGGGGGGGGGGGGGGGTGGTCACAATTTATTTTAAACACTAAAGCAAAAGTTATGACCATTGAAGCTCAACACTACTCAGGGCTGGCCTTTGGATGGAAGCTGCCCTGTGCAAGACTACAGGCTGTCCTTACTACTGGCCTAATGTGTGGTGGTGAAGTGGCAGCCGATGGGTAGGGAATGCAGAAGAGGGGGAGTTCCTCCAGTATCAGACATGATGCTAGGGGAGAGTGGACCAGAAGTCATTTTTTACTGCTGGCCCCCTTTGAAGTGGACCAAAACCTGTATTTGCCGGCCTTGAAGTCTAAAAGACATCAGAGCTGGATGATTCCTTATCTCTGGGGAATTCCATTGTGGGATGCCCCACTGTGTGAAACCACACAGGCTCGCCGGTATGCTAAGATAATAATCTTGCTATCCCATGGTGCATGCATAGGCCACGTCCCCAGCTTTCCCAGGTGATGAGCTGCTACACTGCAGGGGAACTTGGGATGCCAGCTGCTCCCCACTGTCTATCCCAGGATCTGTGAACCCAAAAAGTTATATGCTCTGTAAAAATATATTTAGCATGCATGGCTGATTGGATGAAAGCCTGTGCATGTGCCGTGGGATTGCTTGCATGGTGGGTATGCCCACATCCCAGGGGGTTTCACACAGTAGGGCATTCTACATTGGTCCACTTTAAAGAGCAGAACAGAGATGAGCATGGCACCCCTTCCTATCTGACCGAAACCAGCACCATGCACCATGAACCCCCGGCATCCCCGGCAGCTACAATTGATGCCCCCCCCAGAAGCGAGAGAATAGGTTGGGTGGGGGAGCCATCAAGCGGCTAACCAGTAACCTGAGCGGCCAACCAATAAACTTAGCGGGAAGATGTTGGGGCCATGAGTGTGTGTGGTCGCAGCTGTGTGGTGCCCCCCTGACCATGGCGCATTGTGCGATGGCACACCTCGCACACCCCAAAGGTCAGTCCTGACACTACCCACAGTCCCCCTGGAGCAAAATGAGCAAGCTAGGTTTTATAGCACATGTTTAGCCTCACCAAACTAAATTCAAAAGCTTCTAACCAATGTGTTTTACAGGTACACACTGTGGAAGCTTTACACCATCGGATCTTGTTAGTTACAGCAACACATTAACAGTGACCTTCACATCCAATAACAGGGTGGTGGATGCTGGTTTTGCTGCACTCTGGAAATTTGTAGATCCAGTTTCAATTCCAAGTAAGTAAAACATAGGCAATGCAAAAGTTTATTAATTTGTTGATAATCACATAGGGGAGTTTTTTTCTTTAGCGCCTCTCTTTAAAAATATTCATTTTATGCCTTTATCTTCAAACCTTTTTCCATGCCGCTGCAGAGGTAGGATTTTCCCCAACAAAATATGATACCGGTTTACCATGAGAGTTTACACGTTTCTAATTTCACACTTTAAACTGTACCAACGCCCTTAAAGTGGAACAAAACCCAAGATTTTAACTACTCTGTTGTGGGCGGCATCCCAAATTGGGATCAGCCAGCTCAGGAACTTTTTAGATTCCAGGGAATGCCACGAGGATTTTGCCCCACTTTAAAAACAATAGCAGCCATGACAAACCCTCATGACACAGCCCTAAAATCTAAAGGACCCCTCCCCTGCTGTATCCAGATTGCTGCAACCTACATTGATGAATATGTTGTGGGGAGTCGCTATATGAGCAGTACAGCGCTGTATGGGAGCGAATGGTAGCAACTGGTCAGTGCGACCAACTCACAACATATTCATCAAAAAAACAGCCTCATACATCTCCGGCGCTCAAAAATGCTTTGCTGTAGCCCAGAGCGCCGAAGGCTGTGTGATTAAAAGCTGTTTTTGAACATGTATCCACCAGTATCAAAGCGAAAACAAATGGAATTACATTGTTATAACATTGTGACATGAACACATTAATACCAGACATGTAAGGACAATTCTGCATAAAAATATTATTAATCCAAAAAGTTTTTAAAAATGTCATTTTCTAGGCCAGAATACATGTCTGAAAGATTTGAGATTTTATTCAAATAAAAAATTTAAAATTGGGATCAGGAAAGGGATTTAAGGATCGTCCATAGAAATGTATGGGAGAGCGCCAGGTAACAACAGGTAAGACATGGCGTTCTGCAAGGCTCTGTATGCTGAGGCTGGGATAATGATGAATCAGACGCTACATGGCGTTGTTCCAGTCGCTCACCAGAATCGCCTTCATAAATGTTACCTGCCGCTTACAAGGCACTACCTGGCGCTATCCCCTCATGAATAAGATGATATAAGGATGACAGAGCTTGTGCCTGCTCGACTGGCTGAGGCCAATGTACACAGCACATGTGGGGGATTATCACATGCACCCAGGGAGGCTGCTGGGAGAAAACATTTTCCCTGGGTGCTTCAACATGGCTGCTGCTAGCGTCAAATTTAAAATGCAGTGAATTCTTGTGGCAGGCTATAGGAGATACAGATGAGGGGCATCAAGGGTTATTTACACTAGGGGCAACAGGGAAAGTCACTTTTTGGTCATATCTTTTTTTAAATTGTAATGAGTGTTGGTCTTGTTTAAAGTTATGTTTTTAACTATGATGCGTTATATATATATATATATAACAGCATTCAAATAGAAAATCTATATTCCATTTCACATTGCATATAGCAGTCCTTTAGACTGTAAGCTTGCAAGGGCAGGGCTCTCCTCCCTATTGTCTCCTGTGCTCACAACACTTGGTTTAAATCTTGTGACATCTAATTCTGTATTGTTCCCTATACTATATGTTTTACCTTGTCTGTAATTATACCTTGTAAAGCGCTACGGAAGATGATGGAGCTATATAAATAAACAATAATAATATAGCAAGTCATGCCATGTGTTCCTTTTGGCATTGGAGACGCTTGTGTGTTTATTTTGGGGCTAAAGATACTTACTTAGAAGCAAGGTTTGTTAGAGAAGTAATAAATAATGATTCTAGCATGTTTATCATTCCGCGTGGATGTGCTGACACCTAGTGGTAGGCAGATAAACTTCAGATTGCTTTGCGGCATTATCTAAGTACTGTTACAGATTATGGATTATTCAAATTCTGGGTCCATATTGCAAAGACACAGTATTGCAAAGGGGCATCAGGACACGAAATAAAACACAGAGGGAAAACACTAGAGCAGTGATGTCAGACGCCCTCCTAAATGGCCCTGGAAGATTGGCATCTTCGTCAGCCAATTACACAGCTATTGCTGCACCGACTAACTGACTAAGCGATCAGCCACAGTCGGTTTTATTAATAGTCAAATTGGGTACAAATGTGAGGAGCATTGGTGGCAGGGAGGTGTTAAAGTGGACCAAAACCCACGGAGATCGGCCCAGGAATCTTTAACATTCCTAAGCCAATTGATTCCCATCCAAAATCGGGATGCCCCACTGTGTGAAACCCCCTAGGCCGCCCATAGACTCTTCTTTTCCGGGCCAACGGTGCATGTGCAAGCCACGGCCGCTTCCCCGCTATTCTTCTAGCAAGACGAGTTGGGCGCGCTCCCTGTTAAAGGGTAGCGGGGGATGTGGCTGCCAGCATGCTCGGATCCTGCTCATATTAGACGAGCTCCTGGATGAAGGAGCTCAAGCAAATCTGAGGACGCTGATTGGATGAGTGGCCACACATGCGCTGTAGAACCGGGAAGAGGTGAGTTTGTTCATGCAACCTGAGGAGTTTCACACAGTGGGACACCCCCAATTGGGGTGCCCCGGGGGCAAGACCCAAAACCCAGCATAGGGATTCTGAAGGCAAAGTGCATAAACTGTCATTCAACAGCTCACCTTATCATGGCTGTGCTCTCCCTTCATGTTGGAACACAGCTGCTTCTGAAAGTAGAAGCAAGGCAAAGAGTAATGACATGTGCAGCTTCACCGCCCCCACACCCTCCAGGAGGTGGGACAAAAAGGCGTTGGACAAAAGTATAGCTTTTTTTTTAGTTTTGCCTTTGCAGTTTCTTTAATTTAACCCATGTCCTATTCTGTAATAAAGCATTACTTTGGTCCTTATTTTCAGGAGACATTTTAAGGAACATATCTTGTATCAAAAATACAATGTCAAATAATTAATACACGTGCACTTGCCAAAACTAAAATTCCAATCTAAGGTGTACTTATTTATTGTTCATACATATTTAGTACATGTCTTTTCATATCAGGCATTGCATCTTGTGGAGGTCACTTCAGCTCTGAAAAAGGAGAGTTTACATCACCAAACTACCCTACTGCCTTCTACCCTGGAAGTCATAGCTGCATATGGAAAATTAATGTCCAGGCTGGAAAACAAATCCACATTGGCTTCAAAAACTTTCAATTGCAGGCGGCAAACCTATTAGGAAAGTGTCAGGACTACGTAGAGGTATTTGATGGAGACACACCTGCAGCAGCTAATCTGGGTGAGTTTTTATTGGGGGCTCTCCAACGTATCATGAATGTTTGCTATGAACCAAAAATATAATTCAGAACAATTTCTGAATGTAAACTTATTGGGGTCGATTTAGCACCAGGTGCAAAAAGTGCACTTTAGGTGAAAAATTCAATAGAACTGTTATTTTATACCTGGTGCTACTTTCGCTACTTTTTGGGGGCGTAAAAGTGCTATTCTCTCTTTCGTTTTCTACATAGAGATCATTTCAGCACCAGGCGCAAAATAGGAACTTCTGTTTAATTTTTTACCCAAACGTTTTACTCCACAGTGCCATTTTTGGACCTTGTACTGAAATGACCCTATTGGGTTGATTCAGGACCATGTGAAAAATGTGCACATTGCTATATTTGGAGTAAAAAAGTGTCATTAAATTGAACCAAAACCCACTGCAATCAGCACGGGAAACTGCTGATCGATTCCCCCCCTGGGGCATTCAAATTTGGGATGCCCCGCTGTGTGAAACCTCCTTCCACTTACCTTCTTTTCTGGTCCAACGGCACATGAGCGAGCCGCATCCCTGTTACCCCTCTAGCATGGCGCGTGCACCCCCCAGGCATTTGTGAGTGGCCAGCGCGGGCACGCTCCCTGTCAAAAGGGTAGCATGGGATGCTGCCACCAGGATGCTCGGAGCAGCTCACCTTAGACGAAGCGCGCTGATTGGACGAGCAGCCATGCATGCACAGTAGGACCGGGAAGAGGTGAGTTTGTTTCGATGACCTGGGGGGTTTCACACAGGGGGAACCCCCGATTGGGGGTGCCCTGAGGGCATGGACCAAAACCCAAGATTGTCAAAACCCTGGGTTTTGGTCCACTTTAACTTTTATTTTTAAAAAAAGTTAAAGGGTCAAATCAGCATCAGGTTCATGTTTTACCTAGAGTGAGCTTTTACTCCAAAGTGCACTTTCCTTTAATTTTTTTACCTAGACTGCACTTTTTGCACCTGGTGCCCTGGTGCTGAATCTACTCCATAAATTAAACTTCACTGCAACATTTCATTTTTAGCAGCATTGGTAAGGCAATTTGAACAGTTATGTGCCATGTAGCTGAGTTTATGAAAGTTTTCTAAGGAATCACACTCCATGTGCATGCAGAGTACAGAAAAACTATGATCTGGAAATCAGCTTTAAGATGTTTATTTGTAATACCTTGCAGGTCAGTTCTGTGGTACGGGAGTTCCACCGGTACTAAATACAACCGGAAATATTGTTGTTATTAAGTTTGTGAGCAATCACGAGAGACACCAAAGAGGCTTCAGTGGCTATTGGACAACAAATTTAACAGATATTTCTTCAGCGCAACCAGTTCAGCCTAAGCCATGGGATAATGTTCCAGTTGGTAAGGATGGTGCCATTTTATTACATTTTATTTATGCAATGGAGAGAAATGATTAATGAATTAGTCAATTAATGAGTGCAGCACTATAGCATTGTAAGGCTTATTTTTTTACACTATGAGCTACTGTAATAGGATCAACCAGTAGGCTCAGGGTGTGCTTTATGGAAGATAGGGCCAGGCTTGTAGAGAGACTCTCCCTGGGCTTGGTGAATTGCTGGCAAAGTACACACTAAGTTCTTGGGGAGAGGAAAGCCAGCAGAAGGCCCCTGACTTCAGGTCCACTTGAATCTTGATACAGGCACAGTCCAACACTCAAACAAAACCTTTCTTTAAAGTCTAGCCAGGTAGCAATCCCCTGGCACTTAGGTCATTGGTCCTCACCTGGTACACCCTCCAGGAGTCAACTGCTGCACAGTTTTCTCCCCCAAAGGGCCACAGAAAGTGCATCAATCTCTGCCTTTCTCTTCTCTGGCCTAACCTCCAAGGCTCTCCGGGTGAGCAGTCTGGTGTATAACAATCCAGCACCCCATAACAGCACCTGCCAATCACACACCAACTCTGGCCAGCAGCCCAAGGCTGGTTTCACACCAGGGCTATTGCGGGGTGTTTGTGATCACCCTACTCTGCCCATTGTAATCACATCACTCTGCAAAAGCCTTGCCAGCAGTGTCTGGAGGGTGAGTGGAAAGCGCTAGCACAAACACCCCCCAGCTGAGCACCAGCGATCATGGGGGATCACGTTTGCATTATGTGAACCAGCCTTACAGACCACCCGAATCTATTTCTAGACGGGGAGGCCGATTCATTAATAGCGCCAGGTAGCGACAGATGAGCGACAGTAGCGGCATTTTCAGAGCGCCCGCTAGTAGTCGCTGTGCTTGGCCGTTGTTCTGTAGTTGATAGCGACTCAGTCAGTTTGCCGTAATGTTGAATATTGGGTGAGGAGTCGCTATTTGACAGGTTCCGCGCTGTATGGGAGCGCATGACAGCGAATGGCCATAGCGAACGGCTCCCAGCATATTCATTAACAAATCACGCTCCAAAAATTCTCGCGCACTGAAATGCTTGTTTAAACCCCAGAGCGCTGGCGGCGATGGGTTAAAAGTAGTTTTTTAACCCCCAAACAACCATATTTTTGGATAAAAAAAAACAAGTTTTTCAAAACATTTTGTAATATGAATACATTAATATCAGACCTGTAATATCAATTCTGCACAATTTTTTTATTTTTTTTTTTTTTAACCTTAACAAAAATATCTAACATTGCAGAAGTGGTCAAAGAATTTTTGACATTTACAAAAAAAAAAACACATTAATAACAATTAATTAAGAATATTTAAAGATTGCTCCATTGAAATGCATTGGAGAGCGCCAGGTAGCGAGAGATCATACCTTTCGCTGTTCAAGGTCGCTCGCTGGCGCTGTGGGGTGAGGCTGGAATAATGATGAATGATTCGCTATCTGGCGCTCTGTCAGTCGCTAAGCAGAATCGGCTTGATAAATGTGTGATTGCGGAGGGGAGCCGGCGTTCTCGTGGCGGTGACCGTCATTACCGTTCGCTCACCATTCGCTACCTGGCGCTATCCCTTGTTAAATAAGGGCCTTAGAAACCAATCAGCAGACACAGCAAGGCCTTTCTCTAGTCTGTATCTAGGTACCCAATTGTGCAGTGAGGGGGACACCTAGCAGTCCTAACACTCTCACTGCAGTCCCTACCCGAAAACCATCTAAAACTGACGACACTTTCCCTAATCTATCTAACAAAATTAAAGAGAGGAGAGGTCCCGCACTGTCTAAAGTACTGTGTGTGCTTCTGGATGCTGGCTATGGGTGAATCTAACCCCGACATGCGGGGTGTATGAATATGCTAAAGGAATGAGCTGCCAGTACCGCCCACTAGATCCCCCACCTGTTAGAAACAGATGTGCCGCTCTACAGAATATTGCAAAAGTACATGTTTATTAAAGGCCGAAAAAACAGACATACATTTAAAACATAATTAAAACCATGAGGCAGGGCGTCTCCTGGACTATACTAATTCTAATAACATCAATTCAACTAGGTTAAGTCCTACTACATGAGTGATGCTGTATCAAAATATTGATATAAGACAATAGGTAAGCACACTGTGCCTATATATTTATAAAGTGCAATTATATAAAATATATGTACCGGCCTAATGACACGGGAACGCCTTTGAGTAAAGTGCTGTAGTGCTTGTGCAAAATAGTGCAGAGTTGTGCAAATAGTGCAAAAAGAAAAACAGACAAGAAACAGAAGTGAAAAACATGCAAACAAAGGGACAGAATGTCCCAACAGTGTGGTAAGTGCACCAGTGAGGTGCAAAGAAAGAGGTGCTAAATAAACGTGCAAATGATTGTGCTAAAGAAAGGTAACGTTCCCAGACATAGGTCTCAGCAATATTATGTTAATCATAAGTAATCTCAGCAATATCAGCTGATATTAACAAACACAGCAAATGAATTGGTGTACAACAAATATCAGAAATCAAAAATACAGGAACAGTGTACTTTACCGAGTATTAAGGTCCCGCTCCGCCTGTACTTAGCATACCGCACTGACGCGTTGCGTGGCCGATAATCAGGCCACTTCACCCGCACAAAATTAACAGTGGTGACCGCTAATCTATCACCCTGTTATACTTCCTGTACAAACATGGGGATGAGTCACAGACTGTTTATAAGACACACATGAACCCATAAATCTACTGCCGAACGGTTTCTAAGATTCTGAACAACCACCTGACAATCTGACAAACAGATTTAGTGGCCATTAGGGCACAGTCCTGTCTGCACTAGCTAAACATTGGCAGATATCCTTATGTTTGAATGTATTATTTATTTAAGGACTTACACAGTCCCTAATGGACTTTGGGCCTACAAATGAAGGGCCCCTAAGTCACAGATGTATTATATTTGTTATTCTGTGAGCCAATTTCTATTTTATGTCTCATTAGAATGGCCTACTAACTGCCTGCCTCAATCCAGATCACCTCTTACCAATGCTCCATTACAACACCTTTCATTAATGTGGCATGTATCTGTTCAGGTAAGCCTAATAAAAACTATAGCTGATGATTTTAGCCCTGCCCTTCCAGGCTTACAATTTACCATACTGGCCATCAGCGGGCATGCTGGAGCACATGAGAAAGACTGGTTTACAGGCTTCCTATAGAATGTCATGTAGATGGGCATCCCAAGTCCTTGAAGTGGACCAAATCCATGGAACCTTAGTTTGGTCAGCTTACATGGACTTAGGATGCTAAATGGCGGGATCACCTGTTGACTCACCTCAATCCACACTTCCACTACTCATGCCCGGCAATGAGTCCTGAATGGAAACAATTGCCTGTTGCCTTCTTCTAGCCATTTCTTTTTGCTGCCTGCATCTGCCAACAGCCATTCAGATAAGCTGGCGGGGGGGGGGGTGTTCACATCAGCAATGCTGGAATTCCCTTGCATGCATTGTGGGATCGATTCCTGAGGTGAGTATATAGAAGATCCTGGGGGGTGTTTCAAACAGCGGGGGCATCTCAAGTCAGGGACAAGCTGTTACCTGGCCCTAGAGTCTTTTTAATCTCTGAAGCTGAGTTACCAGGGTTTTGGTCCATTTTAATATGGTTAAAATGAGACACAGAAGCTCTCCAATAGGGTAAAGGGTTCTTCACACTATAGCAAACCATGTTATATGAGGCAAGCTGCTTACCTGCCACCCACTCCCCTGGCACATATTGCCTACCGCCACACACCATGCTGCTCTGAGAAGATGGGTGGTCTCAGTCAGGTGTACTTGCATTGACTTAAACAGGTGCCTCCATATACATAAGGCATGAGACTCCCCTCTTATCTGCAATCACTCCCACGCCACGATTTGTTCACCTGCAGTAATGCTCTCAAAAGCTGACCTGGTGGGTGGGTTTGGACTAAGAACAGAACTCACCCATTGACTTTAATGGGCTCCTCCGTATACTGGGAATTTGGGAACGCTTTGTACTCAGGCTATGCACACCTACCCCCACAGCTATCACTGATTGGGTCTTCAAGGAAAATATGATTAGGTCATTATGTTTGTTATGTGTGAGAACATTGGAAAAACATTTTTCCTGTGTGTTTCATAAGGCACATATATAAGTGTGATTTCTCTGTGTCAGTTATTTGCTTTGTTGTCTGTGTTAATCAAATTGGGCTTCTCTAAAATAGCACTTAAATGTTCATTAAAGAGGGACAACACCCAGAAATTTCACTCTTCCGGATGTTGTTCCTCGGGGTATCCTGATTTATGCAGGTAAATCAAGTTTGGCCTAACTGGCGGGTGGCTGTGGCAATGGGGGGTACAGAGTGTGCAGCATAAGCAAGCTGCTGTAACTCACCTCTGCCCATGATCCTCTTCCTGTCAGCGGCGGCGTGGCAGCAGCGTTTGAAATCGGCCCCGACCAGGACTACAGAAAGATGGCTGCTGGCTCCCATGAATGAGGACAATTCGTCCTCACCTCACTTGTGGAAGCTGGTAGCCATCGTTCTATAGCCTAAGCTGGGTCGGTTTTAAACAATGCCAAAGCCGCTGCTGCCGCTGACAGGATGAGGATCGGGCAGAGGTGAGTTACAGCAGCTTCCTGCTGCTTCAACCTTGGGTGAAGCGGGATGATGCTCAGCAGCCCATCAGCCATCTTTTCCGTGTTCGGGCTGGATGCTTTACTCAAACACAGACTCACTTACAAAGTTCGGTAGGAACCCGAGTTTTGTGTTCGGGTTCGCCCATCTCTAGTTACAACTAAACTGTCACATAATGGCAGTTAGGTTGAATTGTTCACTGTTGCTGAGCTGTGCGTACTGTAACTGAATGTTTCATCACTGGGGGCTGGGCTCTTTGGCCAGGGAGCAATATTGCCAACTGCATCCAGTTTGTGTTGTTATAAATAATGAGCATAGGCTTTAGTAAAAAAAAAAGAGAAACACAGGCTGTTTTGGGACACTGGGCTGGGGATAGAAGGTGAAGACTTCCCTTTGAGTATAGGTACACTTTAACTGTGATGTCAAGTGTGTCATGCCAGTTCCCTGCTTTTATTACTCAACTTCCCAATGATTAGTTGAATTTTTGGCATGGATGCACTAATTTCCCTTTAGAAATACACACAACTGATAACTACCTCATGTTAGGGAGGGGCCATTTTCATTTTATCAGTGTGTGACTGTTTTATAGCACTCCTAAAAAGCTAAGATAAAATGTGGTTCCACTTAACAGCTGTATGTTTGGTATCTTGCTTTTAACCTAATTGTTTTATGTTGTTTGCAGAGCCAAGCCAAACCATATCTGCCATTCCAGCATCGATGTGGAGGATCACTAATAAACTCTCAGTGGGTTTTGCTACCTGCTCATTGCATGGACATGTAAGTATCCTGTATCTCCCCAATGCCGTTGAAGGGGTAACATCTTGGGATCTAGGGTGTCTTGTGTATGCAAGTGTGTGGGGTAGTTTGTGACAGTTGCACAATCTCTCTTTATCAGCATCCACAGCGATGTCACAGCACAACTTTAGCAGTAATTTCTCCAGACAGATCACAGAGTCACAGTTCCCTCTGGCACAAGTGGAACCTACCCCCAAACTTGGACATTTAGCTCTTGGTCTTCCTCCTAAAACTCTTGGGCTGCCACTGTTACAGGCCTTCTGCGCTGGACTAGGCCCCTTTCCATCTTTTTAATAAGGTTTTTGTGCCACTTTAATGCTGATTCTACTCAAGTACCAAACCTTTATTGGCGCCGGTACCACCCAGTCCCAAAAAGGAACCTTTCATCGCATATGCTTTATCATGTCAGGACATGTGAGTTTCCAAAGAAGTTTGCTATCCAGACAGAACTGACTTTTAGTTTTTTAGAACTGATTTCTGTTTCTAACTCTAAGTGAACTACAGTCACTATTTACTCTCTGTCTCTCTCTACCTGGCTAAATGCAGAAATTGTGCCTTAACTCAAAGCTTCTAACTTACTTATCTACTGCAGTTGCCTACTGACACACTAACATACCAATCACTTTTAATTGCAATAAAGTTTGCAAATGTTTTCATATTTAGTAAACAGTTATTGGTTTTTCAATTGTTAGCTGTGTTGATCAGTGCTGATCTTGGTAGTTTAAAGTGGACCAATGCCCATTTTTAGCTAAATAGGGCTTGGCTGCTTCTGTACTAAGTGCCCGGGGCATCCAGATTGCCAGCGCCCCTATGAAAACACCTGCTGCAAACCCTAACTGACTTATCCGCCCAATGCTCTCTCTGTGAAATTCAACCTTGTGATTGGATGTTGGTGATCACATGGTCTGGAGTCCGCAATCCCAGCCACCAAAGGATGTTCCCCTATGCTTAGTACAGTGTTTACCAATACCCATAATTTATGTTTAATCACTATCAGTATTATATCTAATAACTTGTTTTATGCAGAGATCAAAAGCTGGAGTCATGGAAAGTTTGCTATGGGTTGGACTCATCTGAGACTTGTGTTGGAGCCGATGCTTTTGCCAAACATCAAGACTACAGTTATCCACAAACAAATGACCACTCCCATGATATAGCTTTACTGCATCTGTCTGAGAAGATGACCCAACTTCAGCCAGTCTGTCTGCCTCATTCTGAAGAGGTCCTGCCACCAGGAGAGCTTTGCTACTGGTCAGGTTGGACTACCACAGGTACTATTGGCCAGCATTATGCAATAAGCAGTCATTTGACCAATTCAAAAAAATGGTGCCTAAATGTAGTCATGATTTGTTAGAGTCATTGTATTACGTAGGAACAGCACATTGCTGACTCGCTAAATCTATCAATTAGGTAAATTGTGGGTTTTAAGGTGGACCAAGAAAGGCTCTAATTCAGGGTGGGGATTCAGTTTAATAATGTCAGCAGAGGAGAGAAACAGGTGCAGGCTGAGTTGCAACATTGTAATATGTAAATTTGACATCTTAACCATAACAAACTCTGTCCAAAACTGCTGGATGAAAAGACGCTTAAAAACTTCATCTCCCAGGATCCTTAAGAGAGTTGAGGGAAGGTGGAAAGACTACAAGACCCATAAACGCAGGGCGCTGAGCTGGGCTAGCTGAGACTTGTTCCTCTGGAGAGCCTGGGGAGATAGAGGATGGCTAGCTGGTGAATCACATGCTGGACTTGTTTTTAACATCTACTACTGGACTGTTCCTAAACTGATCAAGCCCAGATTAGGGATCATTGGACAGTTAGATTGCTGGCTAATTGACCCAGGAAAACTATTGCAACTACCATATCTAAGATGAAGATTTGAGTGCTCAAAGACTTGGTGTCAGTGAATGGGTCTTCTGCTTTTACTGTACACACACACAGAAGTACCCATAGGTCAAGCTGGTTATAGAAGTTGAAGTAGAACTGTTATACATTTTCTAGAGAATTATCACTGTTCCTTTGCTGCAGCTATAGAAAGTGAAGTTGATTAACACAGCCTGGAACTTTCTACAATTTGTTCTTAAAGAGACAGTGTATATTACTGCAAGAAGCGTTTGTTTGATACTCACCAAGGAATCTGTTGTTTCTATCTTGAAACCAAGATTAGTTCAGCCAGCTCAGAGGAAATTAAAGTAACAGTACTTCAAATCTGTCAAAGGGATTTCTTATATCAAGGCCTTGTTACCGCTGTTGGAATTTCATCCTCTCACTTCAATTTTGGACACTGTAAATGTTCTACCGGATTGAGTGTTGATTTAATTATTGGCTTGCCACTGCATATGGAATGTATATTGTGTGTGCCATTGCTCTAGCATTAAAGAGGGACAACACATCCGATTTTCACTTTTAAGGGCGTTGTCCCTCTCAGTGGGGGCATCCCAAATTGGGATGCCCCTAGTTCACTCACCTTTCTGTTGCTCCCATGAGGCAGACTTGGGCGAGAATGAGCACGCTAACTGCTTGACCGGGCTGCTCAGCCAATCAGTTTTCACTTGGCTCCCTTACCTGACGGCTAAGCTGCCTACCCAGCTAAGCAGCAGAGCGGCACCCAAAGGAGCCAATTGCAGCACCTGCATCCCCCATTTAAACACGTTGCACAGCTAAATATGGTGCTAAATTTCACTTAGGGAAAAGATCAAAAGAAAAATTGTTTACTCTCAGAGAAACGTAAATAAACAAAATACGGTGATGAATCAACCCAACTATGTTGCCAGGAGGCATTCAGAGTAGCATCAGGCCTAGATTTAGACTCCGGCAGTGTGCAGGTGTGCAGCATAGAGATTGGGAGCTGTGCACACGTGGGAGTGCAAGCACGCACCTGTAAAAGTGTGCATTCGCATGTGGGGGTGCATGCATGCAGCTGTGAAAGTGCATACACATGTGGAATTAATGCTCTCCTGGTGGGGAAAGGCTTATTTAGTGGAAGCAATAGGAGTTTACTGGACAGCCATTAGCCATTGAATAAGCAGTTTAGTATGCCTTAAAGAGTTGGATTATGAGCAACACGAATTTGGTTTGGCTGGATGTTTCTGCCACTGCAGCCTGCAGTCAGTGAATATTAAGCAGAATTAAGAGAAATTAAACCAAACTAAATTACTGTATTGTATATTTCCAGTTTTTTTTAATTTTTAATTACATTTTTTTTTCATTTTCTCTACTTTGTTGTTTAGGTGGAATGAATTCTGCATCATCTAGATCAATGTTTCAAACACCAATACCTATTATGGCCAATGAAATTTGCAGCCAGCCACAATTTTGGAAAAGTCATTTAACCACATCAATGTTATGTACTGGCTTTGAATCACCTGAAAAGCTGAAGTCTAGTTGCAGGGTGAGTAAATAGATTGATTATAAAATGGTAGTTTAATTTGGTATTTTATTTGTATCCAATATGCTGTTACCATTCTAGCTAAAGCTGTTAATCATACCAGAATAATATTTAAACCTCAAATGTGGACAACATGTAGAACTCTGCAAATTTTGTTTTGTGCAGGTGGTTGCTCAGGTTTTAGCTGGCCATGTCCAAAAGTGAAATGATTAGCTGTGTCAGTCTATTACAATGCTGGGATAGTCAAAAAAAATAGGTTTATATTGTATTTTCTACAATATAACTGTAAATATATATATATATATATATATATATAAATATATATATATATATATATATATATTACTTTTAGAAAGAAGCATTGGTTGATAAAAGAACCACCAGGTAACACCAGTTTGAGCATATTTGGTTGAATTTAGATCTAGAAAGTACATTTTAAGTTGAATATTCAAAAAGGACACATTCAGTTGGAATTCCCCAGGAAAATAGGTACTGATCTGTCATTTAAAGTGAATTTGTCAATAGGAAGGTTCAGGATGGCAGTTGAAAGCTTCAGTGTATATAGCAACAGGTAGGCCTCTCTTTTAATTACTGAGCTTTTTCCTTAAAAAGGCAAAACCTTACTGCAAATAAAATCAGAAGTATCAACTATGCATTGGAAAGTTTATATATATGTAGTTTCTAGAGCAGTAGTCCTCAAACTTCCTCCTCAAGGGCCAAGACAGGCCAGGTTTTGCAGCTCTCCACGCTACTCCACAGGTGAATTAACTGGTGCTCAGACAGAGCTATAGCCCTAATTATTACATCTGTGCATCAGCATAGAGAGCTGCAAAACCTGGCCTGTCTCGGCCCTTGAGGAGGAAGTTTGAGGACTACTGTTCTAGAGGAACAGATGTAGTGATTCAGGAACATTAAAGTGGACCAACACCCAGGGGGGATCATCATCTTATAGATTCCCGGGCCGATCAGATCCCTCCCCACGGGGCATCCGAAATCGGGATGCCCCGCTGTGTGAAACCCCGCAGGACGCCCCGTTCCAACGGCGCATGCACGAGCCGTGGCCTCATCTCGCGCTTCTCTCTAGCAGGGCGCGCACCCGCGCCAGCCGTTTGTGGATGGCCGACGTGGGCACACTCCCTGTTAGAGGGAGCGCGAGATGCGGCCTCCAGCGTCCTCAGAGCCGCTGTGGTTGTCCGTCGCTTGTCCGTACATACCACAGTGGCTCTGAGCGCTCTGGTTGGACGAGCACTCGCGTAGGAGCGGGGTGAGGTGAGTTTTTTAGGGCGATCTGGGGGGTTTCACGCAGCGATCGGGGTGCCCCGCGGAAGTGGACCAAAACCCAGGATAGTGAAAATCCTGGGTGTTGGTCCACTTTAAGAGGATAATGTAAATACCTACACACAAGTAATATATTATAATCAGGGTTTGATAAATGTAGGTATTATTAAAATGCTTGCTGACCTAAATACTATGAGGCCGATTCATTAATAGCGCCAGGTAGCGACAGATGAGCGACAGTAGCGGTATTTTCACAGCGCCCGCTAGTATTCGCTGTGCTTGGCCGTTGTTCGGTTGTTGACAGTGACAGTCGTGTGCGGTAATATTAAATACGGGGTTAGGAGTCGCTGTTTTACAGGTTCCGCGCTGTATGGGAGTGCATGACAGCAAATGGCCATAGCGAACGGCTCCCAGCATATTCATTAACAAATCACGCTCAAAAAATTCTCGCGCTGTGAAATGCTTGTTTAAACCCCAGAGCGCTGGCGGCGATGGGTTAAAAGTAGTTTTTTAACCCCCAAACCACCATATTTTTGAAAAAAAAAAAGTTTTTCAAAACATTTTGTAATATGAATACATTAATATCAGACCTGTAATATCAATTCTGCACAACTTTTAACCTTAAAAAAATATCTAACATTGCAGAAGTGGTCACAGAATTTTTGACATTTAAAAAAAAAAAAAAAAAAACATTAATAGCAATTAATTATGAATATTTAAAGATTGCTCCATTGAAATGCATTGGAGAGCGCCAGGTAGCGAGAGGTCATACCTGTCGCTGTTCAAGGTCGCTTGCTGGCGCTGTGGGGTGAGGCTGGAATAATGATGAATGATTCGCTATCTGGCGCTCTGTCAGTCGCTAAGCAGGATCGGCTTGATAAATGTGTGATTGCGGAGGGGAGCCGGCGTTCTCGTGGCGGTGACTGTCATTACCGTTCGCTCACCATTCGCTACCTGGCGCTATCCCTTGTTAAATAAGGGCCTATACAAACAATATATACATAAAGTCCATAAAGTGACTTGTAGTAAATCTTACACCAAATTATTTAGGTTTACACCATTTGTGAGCTTCATTTTATTCTTCACCTTTGTATGCTTACCAGTCTTTAGAATGATTAAATCCCCTTAAATAACTGGAGGGAACATGCCCCTCTTTCCCCTGGGTTGTTTAACACTAATGGCTGCAGGTGTTATCTTTTATTTATGATTCCTCAATATGTATCTATGGTCACCTTCCAACAGCAGTATATACCAGGGGGAAGCAGGAAGCGAGTGAGGGAGGGTAAGACACATCTAATTTGTCAACGCCACACCAGGATAAAAGAACTGGACAGTCCCCTATCAAAGAAAGATTAATATACATATGGCTATTTTTATAGTTACAGGGAGCCTAATTTATAAATTTTTCTTCCGAGACGCTCTCAGCACCCACTTTGCTGGGCTGTCTGGGTACATCCGGCGCTCAATGTTGGAGCGCTCCTGGCCGGGCGTTGTCTGCAGCGCAGGTCTTGTATAAGCTTATGCGCTAGTGACTCCTAGCGCCAACTGGGGGCGCTGCAAATCATCAAGATTTAAGAATGAAAGAGCAAAGTGCTCGCATGGGCACTGTAAAAAGGGAATTCCAGGCATACAGCGCCTGTTGCAATCCCTGTTTTTAATTTTGGGGGGGATGGCAGCACAATTACATTTGAAAAACAACAGGAATAGCATTAGGGAGACTTGAAAAACATGCCACAAAAATGCATACAAAAAAATTTAAAACAGCCCATGAACCTTTGGCACATGTACCAGTCCAAGAATGTTTTTTTAAATTATAACCAAGTCAGCCCATTGAAATGTATGGGATGAAGCCTGGACTTATCTGGCACTCATCCCATCGCCGGCGCTGATGATAGTTGGGACACTACCCGGCACTAGAGCATCAGAGACACTCTGGATTTATGACTTGATAACAACACCTATTGCACTGGGACCTGAGATTTACCCGACGTTCATTTGCGCACTACGTGGCACTAGCGCTTCTTACATAAACCCCATAATGTGAGTGCATTTCTGTTAAACCTTTTTAAGTAAAAATAAGTTCATAGACTTATACATAGTTCATATATGTATTAATGTTCTAAATTTGTGGACTTTTAAGGTAACTCGTATACCTTGTTCATACCATGTGGTAGCGATATATGTTAAGAACTTGTGTGATGCAAAGTTGAAATAAATATAAATATATATCACTGCTTTTATTGTGTGATTTACTACACACAACAGGGGTTCAAAACCATTTTTCATCAATTAATACTTTCCATTTTCAAATTGTCTCAAGTAAAACCTGGGTAGTACATAATGGTTGTCAGTCACCTTAAAGTGTTTTAAAAATGAACAAAACAACCTCTCAGATAGCATGAAAAGCACAATAATGTACACACATTTATTACATTTTGGAGCAATTTACTTAGGAAGCAAATCAGGCTTGGGTAAAGTATACAGTAAGTAGCAGCAGATCAGGCCGGGATACAGCTTAGTCTGTAGCCTTGCTGCATACCCCTAGATAGGATCTTGTACCACTGGTTAGGAACCCCCGATGTGCAGTGTGGATGCAGTTTTTGATGTTTTCCTAAGGTTTTAGCATTTATAATGTGTTTTTTCTTTACTTTCTCCTCTAGAGTAAGGCAGAAGGAGCCCTTTTCTGTAAATCTACATCAGATGCCTCCTGGGAACTTCAGGGAATTACAAGTTTTGGTCCTGAGAACTGCCTGGTGGAAAGAAAGCCTCAGGTCTTCACCAAAGTGTCAGCCTACAAGGATTGGATTGTAGACCAGATACAAAAATACACTTATGAAAGTAGCACTGTATAATCAGATGTATGCTATTTGGATTTGTATGCACAATTCATATACAAAAGAAGTTTAAAGTATACAAGATTCTGTTTGCCAACACCGAAATGATTAAGATCCACAGATGTATGTGAATTCAAGATCTTAGTCTCTGCATTAAAAACTAAAAATAGATTCACAAATCTAAATTTCGTGTTTCTTTATTTTTTAAATTAAATTACAATTGGTCTAGTGAATCAGTCTAGGGCCTTATACAGCCTTGGCATCATAGCCTCATGTTTTGTTAACACAACCTGTGTCTTCCTGTGCACTCCACTGAGAGTGGTAGAAGTAACAACATTTCAACCTAATGCCTCATTTTTGACTCCTCATTTGCCTTTGTTAAGGGCCGCAACAAAAGATTATCAAATACATGTGGTATTAAAAGAGTGTCAAAAATGGGCCTTAGATTTATGGACCCAGGATTTTTCCTGCCCAGAGGGGAGAATTACAATGGCTTTAGTGACACAACAGAAAATGTATCGCACAGTGGAACCATACTTTTAAAGCATTCTGTCACTGGCACAGAAGCAGGATTGATGAGATTCCCTGATTATGTTTTAGTCAAAGATTTCTTTTGAGTAGTATCATCGGGCACTCTATAAGCTGAGTGTAAAATCAAAGGATACTTACCTTTCTTTATATGCAAGTGACCCCCTCCTAGTCTCCACTCTTAAAGTGGGGTTTTGGTCCACTTCGGCGGGGCACCCCCGATGTGTGAAACCCCCCAGAAACCCCGAAAAACTCTCCTCTCCTCGCTCCCACATGACCGCCGCTGCCAATCCCCGCCGACGGACAAGCGGGAGGCAACGACGGACAAGAGAGCGCGCCCGCCGCCGCCTCCCGCGTGTCACTCTTACAGAGCACGCGCCCGTGCCGGCCATTCACAAACGGTAGATAGGGATTTAGGGGTTTCTGGGGGGTTTCACACCCCGATCGGGGTGCCCCGCAGTCAGGGGTCTGATCGGTCCAGGAATCTTATAGATTCCCAGGCCGATCATGGGAGGGTGTTGGTCCACTTTAAAAGGCCCTATACCAGGGAGCAGCTGCAGCCCAGAATAGAGGTGAGGCTAGTACAGGTGAATATGACAGCAGGGAATGCACTGCATGAGCAGAGTCTTCTGATCATCGATGCTGGATTTTGGCCAAGGTAAGTGTTTTTTTTTTCATGTAACCCCTGCCCCTCCTCAGTGCTAGGGGAGTGCGGCAGCGTGGGGGCTTTAAAAATGGGCCTTCTGACTGGACTGGTCCTTTAAGGGGGCAGAGATCTAAGATCTGTAGGGAGTAAATTAATTACGATTAATTAGGAAGTGTCAACAGTCATGATGAAGAAAGAGGTAGCTGAATTCGTGTTAGGATTTAGGATTGCCAGAAGGTTGAGTGGAGAAGGCTAGGGTAGCAATGAGACTAATTTTAATGGGAAATTGTTGGAGCTTCCCGGTCTCCCAGTTAATGGAAGGGTTGTGATGTTAAAGCCAAGGTATTTCCAAGATGATGGAAAACACGAAGGGAGAACAAGATTTAATTTGGTAGGTAAAGAAACAATGGTAGTTAGAATCTGGATCGTCTTCAAAATGAACCTGTCAGCCAGGCAATAGCTGGTCTCTAGCAAGACAGAACAGCTGGACATACTATAGTTTTGAGAGACGGTGATTCCAAGGAGATGGGGGCATGGACTCTCCAGATGTCTCTCTCTTAGTATTTGGGGCAAAACTATGGAATCCCGCTGCAATTCCTGGGCTGAGCATTTTCCCTGACAGGATGACAAGGTGTGATCAGTTGTAGCCAGGATCATGGGCAGGTGAGAATCGTGGTTGAGGCCGGTAGTAATAGGTCATAGGAAGGCAACTAGAATTACAGTCGAAAGTCCATAGCAAGTGTCAAGGGCAGGCAGCAAGAAGCGTGCAAACCTCACCTTATGCTGCCTCAATATCTGGATGGTGATGGTTGAAAAGCCTGATGAAGAACAATCTTGACATTAACATCCTGCATCGGTATTCAGGTGAATGAATAACGACAATAACTTCTAAATAACTTTTTATATTGTATTTAACTGAGCTTGAATAAAGAAAGTTATATACATTGATTATTGATTAAATAATCCATAACAATGGTCATTAGCAGTGTTAGGAATACGAGTGCAATGAACCAGTTAGGGCTGCCAGTGTTGATAGACAGCAATGTGGTATTGTGCCTGATTTTTGTCTTCCTATTGTTCTTTTTTTTAATTGTGGGGCATCACAAATAGGGATTTAGTATTACCTGTTACAATCCTATCAACAACCGTTCACTTTTTTTAGGACCAAAAAATGTTAATAAATATGCAAAGGGTATAAATGAAATCGATTGGGGGGGGGGGGGGAGGGGGAGATTCAGTAGGGTGTTCTGGGGGCAAGGTTCAGGCACCCCACTGGTCTCACTCCCTCCTATGTTGCACCTTTATTGTGATTGGGGTCCCTATTTTCTAGGGAGATTTGTAGTTTAGGGGGGAGGGAATTGCCCTTGGCTCAGCCACTCCTGATTTCTATAGTATTTCAGGATTTGAGGCTGGGGCCTGGGTTTCCCTGGTTTGGGATGCCTTATGGATCCCTAATACGGTTTGCTTTGTATCTTTTGTCACATATTTTACATATTTCTCTTGGTTTGTTAGGAGGACTATACCGCATAGGTCATTCACATCAATGATAACTATTAGCTGTGACCATCACATTTCTAGTATATACATGTATGTCCACTCAAATTACGTAAAACACAGACGTTTATTCAATTGTAACAGTAGGGTTTCTCAGATTTGTAGCAAGTTTTTTGAATACCGAACGCTCTGGTGCAGACGCGTTTCGCACTCAGCTTCCTCAGTGCACCAGGGGTACTACAACATAAACATATATACATTTGTACAGTGTTAACATTTCATGTTTATCATATATACATCTGTACAGTTCATTTTAGAACGGACCGTTGGTTGTGCTTGCACTTACTTGAATTATATCCAATTGTTGTATATATACAGTAGCTTGCTTACTCCAGGTAATTCTAGATTTAGTGAACAATTTGTTATTTCTAATTCCTGGATATTTATAGGATTTTAATTGATGGCATTGATTGGTATACTCACTTTTTGTTGCTGCATCCGTATGTATTGAGGATGTTGCATGTGTGGCTTTTAATATGACCTGCCGAGGGATCAGTGTATTTGGGTTAATTAATGTATAATCTAGTATTTACTATTTTGTTAATTTATTGCATCTTTTCTATAGTGGTCTAATACTCACTTTTGTAGAGTTGGCCAGCTGGAATGTCCTAGTATCCTATGTTGCCTGTGTCAAATAGACACAGGTTGCGCTGATGGTGGGCGCGGGGGTCCCTTTAATATGTAGTTTTATCGTGCTCCCAATTACTGGTTGCTTCATGTGTTGTTCCTGTGCGTGGCGTTCTGTTGAGGGCCTTCCCGCGTCTGGCGCTGGGGCCACTATGCAGGGGGATTTTATTCCCCCTGTCAGACGCGCTCTGGCCAATCAGGAGGCCGGGCGTCTACGGAGGGCGGGGTCTCAGGACGAGCCCCTCGCAGCTGATCTCTCCGTGATTGCGGAAGGCGGCGTCCTTCCTATGGACGTCATGCTTACATCTTCCGCATGCTTTGTGGCCCCTCATAGGACAGCACTAGGTGTCATCTCGCTGGCGGCTGCTATATTTTGTGGTTACTTTGTATGTGTCTGTAATAGCTTCACTCTAGGACGCCGGGCGCCATTTTTTCGGAGTCCAGGCTCTTGACTGACATTTCTCCGTTTCTATAATAGCTTATGTCTTGGACGCCGGTCGCCATTTTACCGGAGTACAGGCTGTTATCTAGCCATCTCCGTGCGCCATTTTTGTGTGGTTCATCTTCATTTATACCTTTCAGCCATCAATTAGACGATTATATCCACGACTGGGAATAAAGTTGTCAGATTAATCCTAATTGTATTTATGTATTCTTAGGGAGGTATAGCATAAGGGAGTATACCCTTTGGTAAGTGCATGCACAGACAGCGGTTTTATATACTGTATACTTGTAATTGAGAGTGCACTTATTCATTAATAAAAATGAACATAAATCTATTTTTTTCTTCCATCATAAGGGGTATGTGTGCGCACCTTTCATGTATTTATACTATAGTGTGCTTTCCTAGTCCCCTCTTTTATGTTTATACAGTTTCTCCTCCTTTCATCATATATACCTTGTTTTCTATTATTTATTACACTAGTTTTTTAGGCGTATTCTTTCTCTTATGTTAATTTGGTCTATATAGGATTGGGAAAATCTGGGGCAGAACCTATTTTGGGTTTGCAGATTATTTATTTTGGTCTGGACTGGTTAGCTTCTATTTCAAATAGGGTATGAAGCTACATGTTTCATTAAGGCCCGGAGGTCGGGTCGCGTGTAACATAGTAATCCACTTTGTCTCTTTCTGTAACGTTGTTCTGGTGATGTCTCCACCCCTAGGATGTGGGTGGATTCTGTCCAGGATTTGGAAGGTGATGCCTTCTGCTGAACTCTCGTGCTGTCTGGCAAAGTGTCTGCCTACTGGTGTTAGCATGTTTTTGTTTTTTATATCTCTAAGATGTTCATATATTCTATTCTTGAGTTTTCGGTTCGTTTTGCCTATGTAGAATCTGGGGCAGGTACATTTAAGAATGTATACCACATCCGTTGTATTGCAATTGCCAAAGTGTCGTAGTTGGATTCTGGTGTTAGGAGGTACTAGGATTTCCTGTCCTTGTTGTATGTATTTGCAATAGTTGCAGCTTTGGCAGCGGTAAGTACCTTTGATGGTGCAACAGGCCTGTTTTTTATCTTTTACATAGTGACTTTGTATTAATCCATCCTTAATGGATCTTGATCTTCTGAATGTTAAATTGGGGCGGTCACTTACATATGGTCCTATGTCTGGGTCTCTTTGTAATATGTGCCAGTGCTTTGTCAGGGCATTTAAACGAGCAAGCACACAGAACAGAGAGATTCTGCTAAACCGCAACTGGAAACAAAGAGACAATAGTAACACACAAACACAGAGACAAACCTCTATTATCCTCACATACAATAGGCAACATGAAGAAATCAGACAGACCCTGACAAAGCACTGGCACATATTACAAAGAGACCCAGACATAGGACCATATGTAAGTGACCGCCCCAATTTAACATTCAGAAGATCAAGATCCATTAAGGATGGATTAATACAAAGTCACTATGTAAAAGATAAAAAACAGGCCTGTTGCACCATCAAAGGTACTTACCGCTGCCAAAGCTGCAACTATTGCAAATACATACAACAAGGACAGGAAATCCTAGTACCTCCTAACACCAGAATCCAACTACGACACTTTGGCAATTGCAATACAACGGATGTGGTATACATTCTTAAATGTACCTGCCCCAGATTCTACATAGGCAAAACGAACCGAAAACTCAAGAATAGAATATATGAACATCTTAGAGATATAAAAAACAAAAACATGCTAACACCAGTAGGCAGACACTTTGCCAGACAGCACGAGAGTTCAGCAGAAGGCATCACCTTCCAAATCCTGGACAGAATCCACCCACATCCTAGGGGTGGAGACATCACCAGAACAACGTTACAGAAAGAGACAAAGTGGATTACTATGTTACACGCGACCCGACCTCCGGGCCTTAATGAAACATGTAGCTTCATACCCTATTTGAAATAGAAGCTAACCAGTCCAGACCAAAATAAATAATCTGCAAACCCAAAATAGGTTCTGCCCCAGATTTTCCCAATCCTATATAGACCAAATTAACATAAGAGAAAGAATACGCCTAAAAAACTAGTGTAATAAATAATAGAAAACAAGGTATATATGATGAAAGGAGGAGAAACTGTATAAACATAAAAGAGGGGACTAGGAAAGCACACTATAGTATAAATACATGAAAGGTGCGCACACATACCCCTTATGATGGAAGAAAAAAATAGATTTATGTTCATTTTTATTAATGAATAAGTGCACTCTCAATTACAAGTATACAGTATATAAAACCGCTGTCTGTGCATGCACTTACCAAAGGGTATACTCCCTTATGCTATACCTCCCTAAGAATACATAAATACAATTAGGATTAATCTGACAACTTTATTCCCAGTCGTGGATATAATCGTCTAATTGATGGCTGAAAGGTATAAATGAAGATGAACCACACAAAAATGGCGCACGGAGATGGCTAGATAACAGCCTGTACTCCGGTAAAATGGCGACCGGCGTCCAAGACATAAGCTATTATAGAAACGGAGAAATGTCAGTCAAGAGCCTGGACTCCGAAAAAATGGCGCCCGGCGTCCTAGAGTGAAGCTATTACAGACACATACAAAGTAACCACAAAATATAGCAGCCGCCAGCGAGATGACACCTAGTGCTG
Organism: Gastrophryne carolinensis; assembly: GCA_027917425.1. NCBI lineage: Eukaryota > Metazoa > Chordata > Amphibia > Anura > Microhylidae > Gastrophryne > Gastrophryne carolinensis. The sequence continues at coordinate 225,714,259 of CM051234.1, forward strand.
TCCTATGAGGGGCCACAAAGCATGCGGAAGATGTAAGCATGACGTCCATAGGAAGGACGCCGCCTTCCGCAATCACGGAGAGATCAGCTGCGAGGGGCTCGTCCTGAGACCCCGCCCTCCGTAGACGCCCGGCCTCCTGATTGGCCAGAGCGCGTCTGACAGGGGGAATAAAATCCCCCTGCATAGTGGCCCCAGCGCCAGACGCGGGAAGGCCCTCAACAGAACGCCACGCACAGGAACAACACATGAAGCAACCAGTAATTGGGAGCACGATAAAACTACATATTAAAGGGACCCCCGCGCCCACCATCAGCGCAACCTGTGTCTATTTGACACAGGCAACATAGGATACTAGGACATTCCAGCTGGCCAACTCTACAAAAGTGAGTATTAGACCACTATAGAAAAGATGCAATAAATTAACAAAATAGTAAATACTAGATTATACATTAATTAACCCAAATACACTGATCCCTCGGCAGGTCATATTAAAAGCCACACATGCAACATCCTCAATACATACGGATGCAGCAACAAAAAGTGAGTATACCAATCAATGCCATCAATTAAAATCCTATAAATATCCAGGAATTAGAAATAACAAATTGTTCACTAAATCTAGAATTACCTGGAGTAAGCAAGCTACTGTATATATACAACAATTGGATATAATTCAAGTAAGTGCAAGCACAACCAACGGTCCGTTCTAAAATGAACTGTACAGATGTATATATGATAAACATGAAATGTTAACACTGTACAAATGTATATATGTTTATGTTGTAGTACCCCTGGTGCACTGAGGAAGCTGAGTGCGAAACGCGTCTGCACCAGAGCGTTCGGTATTCAAAAAACTTGCTACAAATCTGAGAAACCCTACTGTTACAATTGAATAAACGTCTGTGTTTTACGTAATTTGAGTGGACATACATGTATATACTAGAAATGTGATGGTCACAGCTAATAGTTATCATTGATGTGAATGACCTATGCGGTATAGTCCTCCTAACAAACCAAGAGAAATATGTAAAATATGTGACAAAAGATACAAAGCAAACCGTATTAGGGATCCATAAGGCATCCCAAACCAGGGAAACCCAGGCCCCAGCCTCAAATCCTGAAATACTATAGAAATCAGGAGTGGCTGAGCCAAGGGCAATTCCCTCCCCCCTAAACTACAAATCTCCCTAGAAAATAGGGACCCCAATCACAATAAAGGTGCAACATAGGAGGGAGTGAGACCAGTGGGGTGCCTGAACCTTGCCCCCAGAACACCCTACTGAATCTCCCCCTCCCCTCCCCCCCCCCCCAATCGAATATATTTTCAGGGCGGAAAAAAGCCCTCAACCACAAGCACCTAACAGTCAGAATATGACACAACTAGTAGGAGAGGAATGGGAACAGATGTTTAGAGAATTCACAATTGACAAAGAAACAACAGGGAGCAGTACAGAACCTCAACCAAGCATCAAAGAAAAGTTTTTCTTCTTAGAAAAAACACTAAAGAAAAAAACAAAAATCTACTGGAACATACATTACTTAAAAAGATACCTGGATGAACACATAGTACCACTAGGCCTTAGGATCAGAATATTCCCACAAGTGGGGGACCTAGACCCAATCTTCAAAGAAAAGTGGGAACAGAACTTACAACAATGTTCCTATAATATGTTGAAACTCTTAATAGAACAACAAGAAACCTACTTGCATAAAATAGAGGTAGAATTTAAAAAGAACTGTGAGGAACTAAATCACCACAGAGACTGGACAGAATTTGACTCATACAATACACAAATCAGGAAGAACATAGAAAGCTTGGTAAAAGAAGTGTGGGAATTTAAAAACAGAAAACTACATAGAGATAGACAGGCCTACAAAGAACATAGAGCCTATAAGTGGCAAACAAAGACAGGCCCCAAAGTTAACACACTCAGGAGGGAGACTACAGACCCCTACTATACAGAATATTCATCCTCATCCTCAGAAAGTACATCCTCTAGAGATCAAAGACCAAAAAACTATTCCCTATTCTCTAAACACCAAAATAAAGAGAGAAGAGGGAAAGGAGGAAACTGGGAAGACGCAACCCACCACCAGAGGGGAAAGAGAAAAACATTGCCATCCCCAGACTCCCGACCAGAGATTAGGAGAGAGGGGGAAGACCCTTTTTTAGGCCTAAGCCAGGTAGGCCAGGATATACCCAGAGATATTACCCAAGCCCACAAACGCAGTACCCTCACAAAACCCCTGTGAAGTTAACCAAGAATATAAAACTAACAGAAAACATCCACACAACTGATATAGTGAACCTAGCCAAGATCCCACTAACAAAGGGACAAGAAGAAGTCCTGAGATTGGGCCTGAATTACTGTCCAGAGTCAAACATCAACAAATTTGAGCTTATAAAGGACATAAACTTATTTGCCCGGAAGCTACTACTACAATATCAGTTTAGTGACAAGGAACGCAGCATAGAAAGGGAGGGAATAACCCCAATAGTAGAAAGACAGGAGGAAGAGTTATCACCAAGTGACCTAGAAAGCCTGAGGATATTAGAATCACTACAGACCAGTGTTACACAGGAGACACAAATCAATGATATACAACAAGTACAAGAAGCAACAAACAAACCAACAAAAGTTTTTAAAAAACCCTCCACATACTTTCCCCCACTAAATATGAATGCTGGAATAAAGACCTTTGTGAATTTAGTGACTCAGGATATAGAAAGTATAAACACAATCGGACAACGCCCCCAAAACATTACCCCACAGCAGAAACAGGCCCTAAAAGAACTACAGACCAACCATTCAGTTGTAATTAAACCAGCAGATAAAGGGGGCAACATAGTAATCATGACCACCACGCAATATGAGGATATGTGTCATAAGATATTAGACAATAAACAATGGTATCAAAAAGCCCCTCCATCAAAACTGAGAAAGGACATGGAAGAATATGACAAAATAATTGAAGAAGCTTTTTTACATAAGGTAATAGATAAAACAACAAAGGAATTTCTGACAGTCCGTAATCCCGTGACCCAAACCTTCTATGCACTTCCAAAGATACACAAATCAGAGCTAAACCCGCCAGGACGTCCCATAGTAGCAGGGATAAACTCACTTACAAGCAAGGCAAGTGAGTATGTAGACACATATTTACAACCGTTCGTACAATCGCTTTCTTCATATACCCGAGACACCCCACACTTACTACAGATGATTCAAAATCTGACCATTCCAACACAGAGCTTACTGGTGACACTTGACGTTGAAGCCCTGTATTCAAGCATCCCCCACTCTCTAGGACTTAAAGCCACACAATACTACCTCGACCAGACGGAAATTACACAACATGATCACAATAGATTCCTGCTACAACTATTGGAATTTATATTAACGCATAACACATTTACATTTAACAAACAACTGTACCACCAATTACAAGGTACAGCGATGGGGACAACATGTGCCCCATCCTTTGCAAACTTGTACCTGGGATGGTGGGAAAACCAAATATGGCAGAATGAGGAGATAAATCAATACACAGAAAAAGTATCCCTTTGGCTAAGGTATATCGATGATATTTTCCTAATATGGGAAGGAACAGAGAAAGACCTGTTAGAATTTGTGGACATACTAAACACCAACAAACTGAACCTTAAATTTACTTTAACCTATGATTCAACAGAGGTCACTTTTCTAGACCTCAAGGTCAGAATAGACAACCAAGGGAGATTGAACACCTGCCTATACAGAAAAGCAACAGCGGCAAATAATATCCTCAGAGCAACTAGCTCACATCCGTTACCGCTAATAAACAGCATACCCTATGGAGAATACCTGAGAGCAAGGCGGAACTGCACAGAGGATATTGATTTAAAAAAAACGGCAGACGGCATAAGATCCCGTCTATTAGCTAGAGGGTACAGCCAGAGAACCCTGAAAAGGGCATTTAAACGAGCAAGCACACAGAACAGAGAGATTCTGCTAAACCGCAACTGGAAACAAAGAGACAATAGTAACACACAAACACAGAGACAAACCTCTATTATCCTCACATACAATAGGCAACATGAAGAAATCAGACAGACCCTGACAAAGCACTGGCACATATTACAAAGAGACCCAGACATAGGACCATATGTAAGTGACCGCCCCAATTTAACATTCAGAAGATCAAGATCCATTAAGGATGGATTAATACAAAGTCACTATGTAAAAGATAAAAAACAGGCCTGTTGCACCATCAAAGGTACTTACCGCTGCCAAAGCTGCAACTATTGCAAATACATACAACAAGGACAGGAAATCCTAGTACCTCCTAACACCAGAATCCAACTACGACACTTTGGCAATTGCAATACAACGGATGTGGTATACATTCTTAAATGTACCTGCCCCAGATTCTACATAGGCAAAACGAACCGAAAACTCAAGAATAGAATATATGAACATCTTAGAGATATAAAAAACAAAAACATGCTAACACCAGTAGGCAGACACTTTGCCAGACAGCACGAGAGTTCAGCAGAAGGCATCACCTTCCAAATCCTGGACAGAATCCACCCACATCCTAGGGGTGGAGACATCACCAGAACAACGTTACAGAAAGAGACAAAGTGGATTACTATGTTACACGCGACCCGACCTCCGGGCCTTAATGAAACATGTAGCTTCATACCCTATTTGAAATAGAAGCTAACCAGTCCAGACCAAAATAAATAATCTGCAAACCCAAAATAGGTTCTGCCCCAGATTTTCCCAATCCTATATAGACCAAATTAACATAAGAGAAAGAATACGCCTAAAAAACTAGTGTAATAAATAATAGAAAACAAGGTATATATGATGAAAGGAGGAGAAACTGTATAAACATAAAAGAGGGGACTAGGAAAGCACACTATAGTATAAATACATGAAAGGTGCGCACACATACCCCTTATGATGGAAGAAAAAAATAGATTTATGTTCATTTTTATTAATGAATAAGTGCACTCTCAATTACAAGTATACAGTATATAAAACCGCTGTCTGTGCATGCACTTACCAAAGGGTATACTCCCTTATGCTATACCTCCCTAAGAATACATAAATACAATTAGGATTAATCTGACAACTTTATTCCCAGTCGTGGATATAATCGTCTAATTGATGGCTGAAAGGTATAAATGAAGATGAACCACACAAAAATGGCGCACGGAGATGGCTAGATAACAGCCTGTACTCCGGTAAAATGGCGACCGGCGTCCAAGACATAAGCTATTATAGAAACGGAGAAATGTCAGTCAAGAGCCTGGACTCCGAAAAAATGGCGCCCGGCGTCCTAGAGTGAAGCTATTACAGACACATACAAAGTAACCACAAAATATAGCAGCCGCCAGCGAGATGACACCTAGTGCTGTCCTATGAGGGGCCACAAAGCATGCGGAAGATGTAAGCATGACGTCCATAGGAAGGACGCCGCCTTCCGCAATCACGGAGAGATCAGCTGCGAGGGGCTCGTCCTGAGACCCCGCCCTCCGTAGACGCCCGGCCTCCTGATTGGCCAGAGCGCGTCTGACAGGGGGAATAAAATCCCCCTGCATAGTGGCCCCAGCGCCAGACGCGGGAAGGCCCTCAACAGAACGCCACGCACAGGAACAACACATGAAGCAACCAGTAATTGGGAGCACGATAAAACTACATATTAAAGGGACCCCCGCGCCCACCATCAGCGCAACCTGTGTCTATTTGACACAGGCAACATAGGATACTAGGACATTCCAGCTGGCCAACTCTACAAAAGTGAGTATTAGACCACTATAGAAAAGATGCAATAAATTAACAAAATAGTAAATACTAGATTATACATTAATTAACCCAAATACACTGATCCCTCGGCAGGTCATATTAAAAGCCACACATGCAACATCCTCAATACATACGGATGCAGCAACAAAAAGTGAGTATACCAATCAATGCCATCAATTAAAATCCTATAAATATCCAGGAATTAGAAATAACAAATTGTTCACTAAATCTAGAATTACCTGGAGTAAGCAAGCTACTGTATATATACAACAATTGGATATAATTCAAGTAAGTGCAAGCACAACCAACGGTCCGTTCTAAAATGAACTGTACAGATGTATATATGATAAACATGAAATGTTAACACTGTACAAATGTATATATGTTTATGTTGTAGTACCCCTGGTGCACTGAGGAAGCTGAGTGCGAAACGCGTCTGCACCAGAGCGTTCGGTATTCAAAAAACTTGCTACAAATCTGAGAAACCCTACTGTTACAATTGAATAAACGTCTGTGTTTTACGTAATTTGAGTGGACATACATGTATATACTAGAAATGTGATGGTCACAGCTAATAGTTATCATTGATGTGAATGACCTATGCGGTATAGTCCTCCTAACAAACCAAGAGAAATATGTAAAATATGTGACAAAAGATACAAAGCAAACCGTATTAGGGATCCATAAGGCATCCCAAACCAGGGAAACCCAGGCCCCAGCCTCAAATCCTGAAATACTATAGAAATCAGGAGTGGCTGAGCCAAGGGCAATTCCCTCCCCCCTAAACTACAAATCTCCCTAGAAAATAGGGACCCCAATCACAATAAAGGTGCAACATAGGAGGGAGTGAGACCAGTGGGGTGCCTGAACCTTGCCCCCAGAACACCCTACTGAATCTCCCCCTCCCCTCCCCCCCCCCCCAATCGAATATATTTTCAGGGCGGAAAAAAGCCCTCAACCACAAGCACCTAACAGTCAGAATATGACACAACTAGTAGGAGAGGAATGGGAACAGATGTTTAGAGAATTCACAATTGACAAAGAAACAACAGGGAGCAGTACAGAACCTCAACCAAGCATCAAAGAAAAGTTTTTCTTCTTAGAAAAAACACTAAAGAAAAAAACAAAAATCTACTGGAACATACATTACTTAAAAAGATACCTGGATGAACACATAGTACCACTAGGCCTTAGGATCAGAATATTCCCACAAGTGGGGGACCTAGACCCAATCTTCAAAGAAAAGTGGGAACAGAACTTACAACAATGTTCCTATAATATGTTGAAACTCTTAATAGAACAACAAGAAACCTACTTGCATAAAATAGAGGTAGAATTTAAAAAGAACTGTGAGGAACTAAATCACCACAGAGACTGGACAGAATTTGACTCATACAATACACAAATCAGGAAGAACATAGAAAGCTTGGTAAAAGAAGTGTGGGAATTTAAAAACAGAAAACTACATAGAGATAGACAGGCCTACAAAGAACATAGAGCCTATAAGTGGCAAACAAAGACAGGCCCCAAAGTTAACACACTCAGGAGGGAGACTACAGACCCCTACTATACAGAATATTCATCCTCATCCTCAGAAAGTACATCCTCTAGAGATCAAAGACCAAAAAACTATTCCCTATTCTCTAAACACCAAAATAAAGAGAGAAGAGGGAAAGGAGGAAACTGGGAAGACGCAACCCACCACCAGAGGGGAAAGAGAAAAACATTGCCATCCCCAGACTCCCGACCAGAGATTAGGAGAGAGGGGGAAGACCCTTTTTTAGGCCTAAGCCAGGTAGGCCAGGATATACCCAGAGATATTACCCAAGCCCACAAACGCAGTACCCTCACAAAACCCCTGTGAAGTTAACCAAGAATATAAAACTAACAGAAAACATCCACACAACTGATATAGTGAACCTAGCCAAGATCCCACTAACAAAGGGACAAGAAGAAGTCCTGAGATTGGGCCTGAATTACTGTCCAGAGTCAAACATCAACAAATTTGAGCTTATAAAGGACATAAACTTATTTGCCCGGAAGCTACTACTACAATATCAGTTTAGTGACAAGGAACGCAGCATAGAAAGGGAGGGAATAACCCCAATAGTAGAAAGACAGGAGGAAGAGTTATCACCAAGTGACCTAGAAAGCCTGAGGATATTAGAATCACTACAGACCAGTGTTACACAGGAGACACAAATCAATGATATACAACAAGTACAAGAAGCAACAAACAAACCAACAAAAGTTTTTAAAAAACCCTCCACATACTTTCCCCCACTAAATATGAATGCTGGAATAAAGACCTTTGTGAATTTAGTGACTCAGGATATAGAAAGTATAAACACAATCGGACAACGCCCCCAAAACATTACCCCACAGCAGAAACAGGCCCTAAAAGAACTACAGACCAACCATTCAGTTGTAATTAAACCAGCAGATAAAGGGGGCAACATAGTAATCATGACCACCACGCAATATGAGGATATGTGTCATAAGATATTAGACAATAAACAATGGTATCAAAAAGCCCCTCCATCAAAACTGAGAAAGGACATGGAAGAATATGACAAAATAATTGAAGAAGCTTTTTTACATAAGGTAATAGATAAAACAACAAAGGAATTTCTGACAGTCCGTAATCCCGTGACCCAAACCTTCTATGCACTTCCAAAGATACACAAATCAGAGCTAAACCCGCCAGGACGTCCCATAGTAGCAGGGATAAACTCACTTACAAGCAAGGCAAGTGAGTATGTAGACACATATTTACAACCGTTCGTACAATCGCTTTCTTCATATACCCGAGACACCCCACACTTACTACAGATGATTCAAAATCTGACCATTCCAACACAGAGCTTACTGGTGACACTTGACGTTGAAGCCCTGTATTCAAGCATCCCCCACTCTCTAGGACTTAAAGCCACACAATACTACCTCGACCAGACGGAAATTACACAACATGATCACAATAGATTCCTGCTACAACTATTGGAATTTATATTAACGCATAACACATTTACATTTAACAAACAACTGTACCACCAATTACAAGGTACAGCGATGGGGACAACATGTGCCCCATCCTTTGCAAACTTGTACCTGGGATGGTGGGAAAACCAAATATGGCAGAATGAGGAGATAAATCAATACACAGAAAAAGTATCCCTTTGGCTAAGGTATATCGATGATATTTTCCTAATATGGGAAGGAACAGAGAAAGACCTGTTAGAATTTGTGGACATACTAAACACCAACAAACTGAACCTTAAATTTACTTTAACCTATGATTCAACAGAGGTCACTTTTCTAGACCTCAAGGTCAGAATAGACAACCAAGGGAGATTGAACACCTGCCTATACAGAAAAGCAACAGCGGCAAATAATATCCTCAGAGCAACTAGCTCACATCCGTTACCGCTAATAAACAGCATACCCTATGGAGAATACCTGAGAGCAAGGCGGAACTGCACAGAGGATATTGATTTAAAAAAAACGGCAGACGGCATAAGATCCCGTCTATTAGCTAGAGGGTACAGCCAGAGAACCCTGAAAAGGGCATTTAAACGAGCAAGCACACAGAACAGAGAGATTCTGCTAAACCGCAACTGGAAACAAAGAGACAATAGTAACACACAAACACAGAGACAAACCTCTATTATCCTCACATACAATAGGCAACATGAAGAAATCAGACAGACCCTGACAAAGCACTGGCACATATTACAAAGAGACCCAGACATAGGACCATATGTAAGTGACCGCCCCAATTTAACATTCAGAAGATCAAGATCCATTAAGGATGGATTAATACAAAGTCACTATGTAAAAGATAAAAAACAGGCCTGTTGCACCATCAAAGGTACTTACCGCTGCCAAAGCTGCAACTATTGCAAATACATACAACAAGGACAGGAAATCCTAGTACCTCCTAACACCAGAATCCAACTACGACACTTTGGCAATTGCAATACAACGGATGTGGTATACATTCTTAAATGTACCTGCCCCAGATTCTACATAGGCAAAACGAACCGAAAACTCAAGAATAGAATATATGAACATCTTAGAGATATAAAAAACAAAAACATGCTAACACCAGTAGGCAGACACTTTGCCAGACAGCACGAGAGTTCAGCAGAAGGCATCACCTTCCAAATCCTGGACAGAATCCACCCACATCCTAGGGGTGGAGACATCACCAGAACAACGTTACAGAAAGAGACAAAGTGGATTACTATGTTACACGCGACCCGACCTCCGGGCCTTAATGAAACATGTAGCTTCATACCCTATTTGAAATAGAAGCTAACCAGTCCAGACCAAAATAAATAATCTGCAAACCCAAAATAGGTTCTGCCCCAGATTTTCCCAATCCTATATAGACCAAATTAACATAAGAGAAAGAATACGCCTAAAAAACTAGTGTAATAAATAATAGAAAACAAGGTATATATGATGAAAGGAGGAGAAACTGTATAAACATAAAAGAGGGGACTAGGAAAGCACACTATAGTATAAATACATGAAAGGTGCGCACACATACCCCTTATGATGGAAGAAAAAAATAGATTTATGTTCATTTTTATTAATGAATAAGTGCACTCTCAATTACAAGTATACAGTATATAAAACCGCTGTCTGTGCATGCACTTACCAAAGGGTATACTCCCTTATGCTATACCTCCCTAAGAATACATAAATACAATTAGGATTAATCTGACAACTTTATTCCCAGTCGTGGATATAATCGTCTAATTGATGGCTGAAAGGTATAAATGAAGATGAACCACACAAAAATGGCGCACGGAGATGGCTAGATAACAGCCTGTACTCCGGTAAAATGGCGACCGGCGTCCAAGACATAAGCTATTATAGAAACGGAGAAATGTCAGTCAAGAGCCTGGACTCCGAAAAAATGGCGCCCGGCGTCCTAGAGTGAAGCTATTACAGACACATACAAAGTAACCACAAAATATAGCAGCCGCCAGCGAGATGACACCTAGTGCTGTCCTATGAGGGGCCACAAAGCATGCGGAAGATGTAAGCATGACGTCCATAGGAAGGACGCCGCCTTCCGCAATCACGGAGAGATCAGCTGCGAGGGGCTCGTCCTGAGACCCCGCCCTCCGTAGACGCCCGGCCTCCTGATTGGCCAGAGCGCGTCTGACAGGGGGAATAAAATCCCCCTGCATAGTGGCCCCAGCGCCAGACGCGGGAAGGCCCTCAACAGAACGCCACGCACAGGAACAACACATGAAGCAACCAGTAATTGGGAGCACGATACAACTACATATTAAAGGGACCCCCGCGCCCACCATCAGCGCAACCTGTGTCTATTTGACACAGGCAACATAGGATACTAGGACATTCCAGCTGGCCAACTCTACAAAAGTGAGTATTAGACCACTATAGAAAAGATGCAATAAATTAACAAAATAGTAAATACTAGATTATACATTAATTAACCCAAATACACTGATCCCTCGGCAGGTCATATTAAAAGCCACACATGCAACATCCTCAATACATACGGATGCAGCAACAAAAAGTGAGTATACCAATCAATGCCATCAATTAAAATCCTATAAATATCCAGGAATTAGAAATAACAAATTGTTCACTAAATCTAGAATTACCTGGAGTAAGCAAGCTACTGTATATATACAACAATTGGATATAATTCAAGTAAGTGCAAGCACAACCAACGGTCCGTTCTAAAATGAACTGTACAGATGTATATATGATAAACATGAAATGTTAACACTGTACAAATGTATATATGTTTATGTTGTAGTACCCCTGGTGCACTGAGGAAGCTGAGTGCGAAACGCGTCTGCACCAGAGCGTTCGGTATTCAAAAAACTTGCTACAAATCTGAGAAACCCTACTGTTACAATTGAATAAACGTCTGTGTTTTACGTAATTTGAGTGGACATACATGTATATACTAGAAATGTGATGGTCACAGCTAATAGTTATCATTGATGTGAATGACCTATGCGGTATAGTCCTCCTAACAAACCAAGAGAAATATGTAAAATATGTGACAAAAGATACAAAGCAAACCGTATTAGGGATCCATAAGGCATCCCAAACCAGGGAAACCCAGGCCCCAGCCTCAAATCCTGAAATACTATAGAAATCAGGAGTGGCTGAGCCAAGGGCAATTCCCTCCCCCCTAAACTATATATGAAATCAATGGTCCAAGGTTTGCCAGCTGCAGCAAGGTCACCTTTAAAACATAACTTTTAATTGCTTCTTTAAGATTCCATATAAATTGATTGTGCTAAGTTGCGACACAAGTGGTTTGGCCCCACCCGGTGACTCATTGTTAATGGTTATTGTGTAATAATTTAGCTTATATTTAAAGTGGACCAACACCCAGGGGTGATCGGCCCGGAAATCTATAAGATTCCCGGGCCGATCACCTCCCACCCCGCAGGACATCCGAGATCGGGATGTCCCGCGGGGTGAAACCCCCCCAGAAACCCCAAAAAGATCTTACCTGATCCGCCGCCTCCCGCGCGCCCCTCCAGACGTGCGCGCGCCCTGTGAATGGCCGAGAGTGACGCGCAGGAGGCGGCGGCGGCGGAAGAGGCTTGTACGTTCCTGTCCCCCGCCTAGATGTTGGCGTTCACGTGGGAGCGGGGAGAGGTGAGTTTTTGGGGGTTTCTGGGGGGTTTCACACAGCGGGGCACCCCCGATCGGGGTGCCCCACCGAAGTGGACCAAAACCCAGGATAGTCAAAATCCTGGGTGTTGGTCCACTTTAAGAAGCAATTAGGGTTTATTATTATTTTTATGATTGAGAAAAGGTAGTATCCCTCACAGTGGTCGTGTTGCCACTTACCTGACATTACATATATTGATGTAATACTGTGCTATTTACAACAGCTGAGGTGGCGGCGGCAGTGGAAGCTGGTAATGTGTGTGTTTGTCCGCGAGAGATGGCTGTATGGGAGCTGAAAAAAGTGTTTTTTTTGGGTGGGGGCATGCTGCACACTGCTTGTACTTGAGATGCCTGCACACTGCCTGCAATTGGGATGCCCACACATTACCTGTAAACGGGATGCACGCACACTGCCTGTAATGTGGGATACCTGTACACTGCCTGTAATGCCTGCCTGTAATGTGGGATACCACTCACTGCCTGTAATGTGGGATGCCCCTCGCTGACTTTAACCCTTTAAGTGCCAGCCTACCTAGATTTTTTTGTCACACTCTGTTGCTACTTTTCACGTTTTTGCGCTACACATGTTCAACCTTGATTTTTGAAGGGATTTCCAAGGACAATTATATATTGTTTTTTTCAGCAGAGTCTGGGCTTCAAAATGAAATGTCTTGTTTGGCCTTTTTTAGTGTATTCTCAGTACTTTTGGGTGAAATATGTGCAAAAAAATAAAAAAAATCTATTTTTTACAATTTGTAGTGTTTTTTGTAATAAAAAATGTAAGTTTGTTAATAAAATCTTATTGCGTGTGAAAGCCCTATTTCTCCCGGTTACAACGGTACCACATATGTATTGGTATACACCCTTTCCTGCCCAGGAGACTCCCCCAAACTGAAACAGCAGTTTAGGAAATTTCAGATAGGATACAACTATGCAATATGATTGCATAGTTGTAAGGGGTTAACTTTAAAAAAAAATGACAAAGGGTCTCCCCTCCTGGGGGGGGGGGGCACACTCTTTTGGGGAATTTTAAGGGTTTTTAACCCTTAAAATTCCCCCCAAAAATGAGTCCCCCCCCCCCCTGGGAGGGGGGACCCTATGTCATTTTTTTTTAAAAGTTAACCCCTTACAACTATGCAATCATATTGCAATCATAATGACGTAGGGTCCCCCTTACCAGCATTACTGACCCGGACCAGCTATGGGGGCTTGTAGAACAGGGTGCAGGGGCCAGCGTTGGTGGCCCCTGGGCCTGTAGGCTGCTAGCCCACAAAGCCACTAAGTGGCCCAGGCCCTTCTGCCCCCCCCCGGCCGTTGGGGAGGCAGGTAGTAGGGGGCTGGGGGTATTGGTAGCCGCTAGCCGCAGGTGATTGCCAGCCCCAGAGCCTTGTGAACTGGTATAAGGGGTCTCATGGACCCCTTACCAGTTCACAAAGGTTTAAGTAAAAAAAAGACGCAGACACAAAATTCTTTATTCTTTTTTCACTTATACTTACCTCTGATCCCGTGTCCCGTGCCGCTGCAGATGACACTTGTCGGTAGTGATCGGAGCAGGGAGGGTGGGAGGCAGAGAGATCAGAACCTCCCTGCCTTCCACCCTCCCTGCTCCGATCGCTACCGACAAGTGACAGATCGGAGCCGGGTGCCGGTATACGAGGAGCGGGATGACGTCATCCCGCTCCTCCCACAAGTGGGCGGGGCTAGGGGTGGGGCCAGCACCGGCCGAAGAGGTTGGTGAGGGCCCGTTGCTGGGTCCTCACCCGAAGAGTGGTAAGTCCAGGGGGGGGGGGGGATCAGAGCCCCCTCTGGTGAAGAGAAGACCCGGGAAGTCAGGTGAGTTTGTGTCATTTTTTATTATTTTTTTTCTTTCAGACGGCGTGTGGGCGGGGCTATTCCGGGCCCCCTCCTGAAGATCAGAGGCCCGGGGGCGGAAATCAAACAGGTGATGATTGAAGAGAATCGCTGGCACTTTTAAACGAGGGGTCAGGTAAGTCTGTATCTTTTTTACTTTTTTTTTATGGGGCTCTAAAGTCAGCTACGTGAGTCTCACGTAGCTGGCACTTAAAGTGGACCAACACCCAGGGGGGATCGGCCCGGAAATCTATAAGATTCCCGGACCGATCAGATCCCTCCCCGCGGGGCATCCGAAATCGGGATGTCCCGCGGGGAGGAACCCCCCAGGAGGCCCACAATCCTCACCTTACCGGCGATCCAACGGCGCATGCGCGAGACGCGGCCGCGTCTCTCGCTTCCCTCTAGCAGGGCGCGCTCCCGCGCCGGCCGTTTTGTGAATGGCCGGCGCAGGAGCGCTCCCTATTAGAGGGAAGCGAGAGACGCAGCCAATGACAGCGCTCTGGTATGCGCGTCCAAGCGGCTTTGGACGCGCATACCAGAGCTGCTCTGAGCGCTGTCATTGGCCGGACGAGGTCACGTGGGAGAGGGGAGAGGTGAGTTTTTGCGGCGACCGGGGGGGTTTCAGACAGCGGGGCACCCCCGATCGGGGTGCCCCACCTAAGTGGACCAACACCCAGGATAGTCAAAATCCTGGGTGTTGGTCCACTTTAACGGTTGGAGAGGCAGCTATGTGAGACTCACGTAGCTGGCACTAGAGGGGTTAATGTGGGATACCGCTCACTGCCTGTAATGTGGGGTCTGTAATGGTGTGATTGGGGGAATTCTGCATACCGTCTATAATAGGGTGATTGGGAGGGGTATTTTAGCATACCATTTTGTCAGAATATTTTTTTTCTAATATTTCTCCTCCAAATTCTGGGTACGTCTTATAGGAAAAATAAGCAAAAATAAGGTAAGTGCATAGGCTAATCATTAATTTATTTATATTTTTTTAAATAAAACATTGACTTTATACAGTATATACTTATACTACGTATATACTATTGTCAGAATCATACATATAAGGAATTTGCTTTGGCCTTAGACAGTAGGGTCCACACAATTCAATTCAACAAATATTTAACGTTTACATTGCATAACATAGTTGTATACACAGCCCATTTGTTTAGAAGCTAAATAGCTTTATGTATTTTCGAACCTTGTAGTAGTTTGAATCCTTGTTCAGATAATAATAGTCATTATCCTTGATCCTTTCCACGATACCCCTCACCAGAGAACCTATAATGATGGTAAGGTTGAACCAATTTCTTAATCCCCCTTGCAGTTTAGAGATGCCTCTCTTAAAAGCCCCTGTGAACCAGATATGAAGGCGGAACATATATCCAATGTATTGGATAGGGAGACAACATATTCTTGAGGAGCGCCTATGTTGATGGTTCTCACACAAGACAAAAAGAACTAAGATGTACTGGTTGCAACCTACTCATCAGAAAGTTCCATATCCACACACAGGGATGAACCTATCCTCCCTGGACATGCTGCTCTACTCTTCAATAGAGAAGCGCAGGAGGTAGGGGGTGGGCCCCAGATGCCAGATTGACCTAAAACATGATAATGTGCGGCATTGCCCCCAATCCCCAATAAACCCCTAATGAAAAATAATTTTAAGACACAGGTCAAGTGTTTGCTGCCTATATGTCAGGTCTGCTCCTGATTCTGTCGTGAATATTGTAATACTCCATGGGGCATCATTGTCTGACTCAACCAGGGCAGGCTGGCCCACCAACAGGTGTCCTATGGCTGAGAAATAATCTGGACCAGGTCCAGTCACTCTGGACCAGGTGGAAGGTTGGATGCAAAAATAATTGGATGTGAGAAAGAGTCAGAAATTCTATCTTGCAGCAAGGGACCACCATCACCTGGATACTTGTGTGGTCCAAACTGCTGGAAACTGAAGAAGCCCCCATCCTGTCTTCATGGGTGAGGGTGCCCCATTAGGTTTGGGTGGACATAACGAATGGCCCTTCGCTGGGCAGGTAGCCATTTGCTTGGGTTTAAGCTTACCCCTGGCTTAGACTTTCTGAAGGACTGAGGGCCAGCAAATAGTAGGTGTTGGCTTGTGCTAGTAATGCTCGTAAAGTAATTGTGCCCCCAGTAATGTGCTTTATTATGGCACCCAGCTGCTCCCAGAAAGTCTGCCCCCCATGAAAGGCTGAGCCACTAGGGTCTTTCTCAATGCTGCATTCACTGATCATTGTTTCAACCAAATGTTCTGCTGACCCAAGCAGCTTCTTCAGCTATTCACTGGCAGCCTATTACCCAGGGAGGCAACAAAAAACTGATGTTGATTCAGCACCAGGAGCAAAGAATACAGTTTAGAGCAAAAAGGGCACATTAGGTAGAGAAAAAGAATGAATGGCACTTTTTGGTGCTGAATCACTTTACAGTACTTTACAATGACTATCGAGGCATATGCGTATGATCTCAGCTATTGTAATTCACAAATCAAGAATTGGGTCGAAACCAAAAATTGAATTGATTTAATTAAAATCAGTCAGACATAAAAAGTAATAATACCATCGGTGTGAATATGATGGAAAGTTACAATGTCCAGATTGTAAGAAGAGTGTCTTGATCCAAAAATGCGGCAATCTCTGTTTAAGCTAATTCAAACAGGGCCAGCCCCCGCAGGGGTTCGACTATACTGCATGTGTGGCAGCTCTTTCCTCATGTCTGCTCTGAGAGGAAGAAGAAAACCATCCCCCACGTTCTCTGCTTAAAGCGGACCATCACTCTGAATAAGAGTCTATCTTATACGTTTCCCCCACCCTGCACATACAGATTGTCCACATTAAAAATCATCCTACCTGCATCTACTGCATGTTATGAGCCCTTAAACATCCAGGATGGCGGCTCATGGGACATCAGGCAGCCTGCAAACAGGAAGTGCCTCCTGACTGTGCTGCTCTGCATTCTGGGACTGCTGACCTTTACCTGACCCCAGCTCTGCTCTGTCTGAGCAAAGCACAGCTATAACCCACCCCCCTGTACCTTCTCCCACTCTCCTCTCCTCAGTAAGTGTGATGCTTCTGAGTCAAGATGGCGGTGCCCGTAACCTAAAATCCTGGACAGAGTTGCAGCCCAGTGGGGGAAAGAATAATAAGTTAGTGACTAAAAACGTAAAATATATTAATTTTAGATGCTGGGAAACCGTTTTTTAAGAGTTTGGGCTTTTCATTAAATCATGGTGAAGGTCCGGTTTAAATATCATTCTCTGGTCAACCCAAATTTCTCCTCCCAACTGCAGCCCTCATTCTTTCTGTTACAAGGAAGCCTTCATGAAATACAATTCCTCAGCCTACACACAACAGATGGTTAAAGTTAATGATCTGAAAGGCCATACATCAAATAATTCCTGAGATGGAACTGAGACATAACCCTGACATGATTATCTTTAAAGCGGACCAAAACCATTGAATTGTGAAATACATTTGGCCAAAGCCCCTTTTTTAGGGTGTGCAGCTATAGATATTTTCTCTTTTCAAATTGTCCTGAAACACTGATTTTTGCTGTCCATCAGTGTGAGATGGCAGGCAATCAGTCATAGCACAGGTCTGGCAATGACATCATTGCCACACACATCAGTGGTAATGAATGGGGGGGGGCGGAGCTTTACAGCTAAAACAGGCAACATTATGTGGGATTGGAGTGAATCACAAACAGTGAGAATTGGCAAATTGTACTCCTCATGGGGGGAGCAATTCAGGGGATGCTAGTTAAAAATGTGGGCTTCCCCTAGGAAAAGTGTTAAAGTGGAAAAAAACCCTGAAGGGCCATGGGTTCTGAAAGATTCCAGGGCTGGCCACTGACCTTCCCCTAGGACATCCAAGATCAGGATGCCCCGTGTATAACCTCACCCCCATGGAGCGCCACAAAGCTTACCTTCTTGCTGTTTCCTTCGCCGATGTAAATACCACATCCCCTACATCTTCGGGCTGGGCGTGTGATCCCACCCTAGTCCTTTCTGTTAGGCTGAGGAGGGGAGCACACAGGCTGCTGGGGATGCGCCCGCTCAAGCACCAATACTGAAACAGCAGAGACAAATGCTGCTTCTTTTTCCATTACATGATTTCAAGTGAGCTAAAATATGCTAAATAAGGTAGGGGAGCAACCATGATGGGCTCCCTGATCTTCTGGGCCCCATAGCGATGTAACTAAATGTGACGGGGTGCAAACATTAAATGGGCCCTTTCAAGGCTCATACAGTAAACTTTTTTCTCTCTTTTAATTCAATTGGATGCAGCTAGACAACTAAAGACTGAAACAGCAGAGGTAAATTGTGCTTCCTTTTGTCTAAATGATGCTAAGTGAGCCTAAATATGATGAATAAGGTGAAGGAGCAACAATGATGGGGTCCCCTGCCATTATGGGCCCCCGTATAACTCATACCCATATAACTTATAGAACCTGTATAAACAAAGTTGTGCTGTATTGTATTTATATTTTTAAAGTGAAAAAAAGCACCCTGCATGGTTGACCCTGGAATCTATATGATTTCATTCCATGTGGCCATTGGCTTTTACTGTCAATCTGGGGGGGGGGGAGGGGTTTCACAAAGCGGGCCAACCCGAATTGTCATGAACAAAACCAGAGATAGTCACGTGTTTTTTGGTTCTGCTTTAACACACTCCGATCATAAAAGAAATCCCTTATACTAGCACTAATTCACTTTTTTTTTTATTTATTTATCATTTTTTAATTGTGGTGAAATTGCCTAACAGTATACAGAAGGCAAAGGTAATTGTAAAAGACCATTGCGTCAGGCTACGTTTGGCACTGCCCTAAACTGTTTTCAGTTTTTAAATTGAAGAAAAAATGCCAGAGACATCAAGGTTTACAGTTTCACCTTATGATTTGTCTTTTGAAATATTTGGGTGTGGCCCTTCACTTTGTGATGCTGCATAATAATCAGCATTATGCGAGGGGTCTATAAGACAGGACTTCCCATCACCCTGACTGTTCTCCAGAGCTCTCTGCCAGCATTCGCAGTCTGATAATGCTCTGACAGGAAGGGAGAGGACAGCCATGATGAGGTGAGCTGCTGAATGACAGTTCTTACCTACAGAGTCCCTTTAAAGTGGACCAAAACCCAGGATTTTGACTATCCTAGGTTTTGGTCCTTTCCCCAGGTGCACCCCCAGATCGCCTAAGGCAACTCACCTCTCCCCGGTCCTACGGCGCATGCGCGGCCGCTCGTCCAATCAGTGCGCTTGGAGCTGCTGACGTCACAACGTCTAAGGATTTGTCTAAGGGGTGCCGACGGCTGTATCCTCTGCTCCCCTCCAACAGGGAGCGTGCCCACGCCGGCCATTCACAAATGCCGATAGCGGGGATACGGCCACGGCTCGTCCAATCAGTGCGCTTGGAGCCGCTGACGTCACAACGTCTAAGGATTTGTCTAAGGGGTGCCGACGGCTGTATCCTCTGCTCCCCTCCAACAGGGAGCGTGCCCACGCCGGCCATTCACAAATGCCGATAGCGGGGATACGGCCACGGCTCGTCCAATCAGTGCGCTTGGAGCCGCTGACGTCACAACGTCTAAGGATTTGTCTAAGGGGTGCCGACGGCTGTATCCTCTGCTCCCATCCAACAGGGAGCGTGCCCACGCCGGCCATTCACAAATGCCGATAGCGGGGATACGGCCACGGCTCGCGCATGCGGCGTTGGACCAGGAAACAAGGTAAGTGAATGGGGCAACCTGGGGGGTTTCACACAGCGGGGCATCGCGCTTTTGGATGAATCGATGATATCTGGGCTAATCAGCGTGGGTTTTGGTCAACTTTAAATTTGAGGTCCTATAATAAAAGGGTTTCTTCAGCACCTTGACATTTTTTTTGTCAGGAAACACATTTGCTCATGTTTTCTTTCCTTCGAGCAATTCAGCACCATTTCTAAATGTGAAACAACTAAATATTGTCAAAAAAGCATTTTCTCCCAAAAATAGGTGAAAAACAATTCTCATCAAACCTTAAAGTGGTCCTTCACCCTGAATAAGAGTCTATCTTATATGTTTCCCACACCCTGTACATACAGATTGTCCACATTAAAAATCATCCTACCTGCATCTACTGCATGTTCGGAGCCTTTAAACATCCAAGATGGCGGCTCATGGGACATCAGGCAGCCTTCAAACAGGAAGTGCCTTCTGACTGTGTCGCTCTGCATTTTGGGACTGCTGACCTTTTCCTGACCCCAGCTCTGCCTGAACAAAGCACAGCTATAACCCGCCCCCCTGTACTTTATCCCGTTCTCCTTTCCTCAGTAAGTGTGATGCTTCTGAGTCAAGATGGCGGCACCCGTATCCTAATGTCCTGAACAGATTTGTCTGATGATGATGTCATGATTAAGGGCTGAGTCTGTGCCCGAAACGCGTTGGCTACTACACTGCTCCCTTATGCTGTACTCTGACCTACGTCTATGGATGGAATGATTTTAATGAAGTTTTGTATGGAATAATAAATATGGATTTTTTATCCTTTCAACTGGACTAAGGCTGGCGTTTCCTGTTTATCTACTCATGCATGTGAACTGAGCATTCACAGCCGTGCCTTGTTCTATGATTTCCTGGCATACAAAGGTAATGGATACCTGCAGGCGGGGCTGATCTATTTCATTCACTCCTAAACAGATTTGAAGCCCAGTGGGGGAAAGAATAATAGGTGACTAAAAACTTAAAATATATTAATTTTATATACTGGGGAATCGTTTTTTAAGGGTTTGGGCTTTTCAATAAATCATAGTGAAGGTCCGGTTTAAATCTTCGTATGGTAAAAAAAAAAAAGAATGTATGCATGTTCAAACCCCAAAATTGAAGGTGGGCGATATGTGGAGAATGCAGGGGTGACAATAGGCGCCGGCGGCGGCAGCAGCACAACCCCCCTCCCTCAGCAATGACATGGCCGGACTGGGAAACGAAACTGGAGCAGAGGAGGGCGGCTGTGTGAGGGGAGGAAGGGAGGGCCATGGCAGTGCAATGGGAGGCGTCTCGCCGCAGCCTGTAAACACTGTGGCACCTCGGGCTGAGCCGGGCACACAGCAGAAGCAGCGGCGGCGGCCCGGGGCTGGCGGAAGAGTGGCCTGCAGCACGGAGGAAGGCCCGTCACAGGGGATGGAGCAGCCTTTCTAGCGCTGGCCGCCAATACACAGTGACGCTTCCCTAGACATGGCGCAGCGCGGGCTCTACGTGTGGGGCAGCCTGTCCCTTGTGCTGCTCATCACCAGCGTGGTGCTGCTGGTGGCCCACACCTTCATGGGCATGGTGGAGAGCCAGGTGAAGAAGGTGAGAGAGAGCTCCTCTGTGTCCCAGCCCCCATGTTACTCCCCAAATAATACTCATTGCCCAACTCCAGGCAACATCATTAATGGGATGTGCGAGCACACAGGGCACCATCCCACCCTCTCTGTAAGGGGGCGCCATTCAAAATAGAAAGCAGCTATCCTTTCCTCACTATCCCCTACACCACATTCCTCCATCATTCCCCTTCTCTTTCTGTAGCTTCTGCATTCCCCTCTTCTTTCCCTGTTCCCATCTCTCTTTTTCTTTATTTTCATACACTTTTTTCACTTAGTATTTTCTCTGTCTCTTTTTCAAGTTACCTCAATATTTGTCTTTGGATGATAATTCCATCTCTCCATATTTCCTCTGTTCACTCTATCTCCATCTCTTGTCTTGTTCCTTCCATCTCTTTTCCCTGTTCACTCTATCTCCATCTCTTGTCTTGTTCCTTCCATCTCTAGTCATGTTTCTTCTATCTCCATCTCTTGTCTTGTTCCTTCCATCTCTAGTCATGTTCCTTCTATCTCCATCTCTTGTCTTGTTCCTTCCATCTCTAGTCCTGTTCCTTCTATCTCTAGTCCTGTTCCTTCTATCTCCATCTCTTGTCTTGTTCCTTCCATCTCTAGTCATGTTCCTTCTATCTCTTTTCTCTGTTCACTCTGTCTCCCTCTCTTGTCATGTTCATTCCATCTTATTTTTCTGTTCACTCTATTTCTCTCTCTTGTCATTTTCCTTCCATCTCTTTTCTCTGTTCACTCTATCTTCATCTCTTGTCATGTTCCTTCCATCTCTTGTCATGTTCCTTCCATCTCTTGTCATGTGCCTTCCATCTCTTGTCATGTTCACTCTGTCTCCCTCTCTTGTCTTGTTCCTCCCATCTCTTCTCTGTTCACTGTCTCCCTCTCGTCATGTTCCTTTCATTCTCCCTTCTTTTTACTGTCTCTGCATCTTGTTCTCTTTTTATTTTCCTCTATTTCTCCTCTTAATATTTCCTTTCCCTTTTTTTTTTTACTTCAGCCTCTTTCTGACCTTTTCCTCCTTTTTCCTTGCCCCATTCATCTGTCTCTTTTCTCAATTTTCATCTTTTCTTTTCCAAATTCTTTCCATCGTTTTCTTTCCTGTGTTCACTCTATTTCTATCTTTTGACACAGTCTTTCCATTTCCATTGCTTTCCACTTTCTATGCATCTCTTTTGACCTCTTCTCTTTTCTCTATTTTAGATTTCCTTGTCCTTGTATTTTACCCTAATTCAGCCTTTATTTCTTTCCCACATTTTATTCCTCTCTTTTTTTACACCATTCACCTCTCACCTCTGTCTCCCTCTTTACACCATTCACCTCTCACCTCTGTCTCCCTCTTTACACCATTCACCTCTCACCTCTGTCTCCCTCTTTGTTCTGTCTTTCATCTATTTTTTCTATTTTTTGGTGGGCCCGACTCTGCAGGCTACAAGCCGGCATAGGGACAAACAATGAAAAAAGTGTCCGCACACTGGTAGATTAGGGTGCCCGACCCGGGGCAGTTCCAAGTTCCAATTATGCGATAGAAGAAGAGAGTGGGTCCGCACTTATATCTTTAATGAAAATAGTTAAAATCATCTCCATAAAGTTAGTAAAAAAAGCAGTGCTAAAAGCGTAAAAGGTAGACTCTTTGTTCTGTCTTTCATCTATTTTTTCCACGGTCCCTTTATCTTGCAGTTTTCTGTGTTCATCTGTCTGTTTTTTGTTTGATTGTTTTCATTTCTCTCACTTTTACCTATTCTTTTTTCTTCTTTGTCTCCCTTTCAGCCTTTGTTCTTTCTTTTTTTTTTTCCATATTCCGCCTCTCTTTTTTTCCCACATTCTCTCAATCTCTCCCTGTCTGATGCCGGAATTTTTTCTGCTTCTGAAGGGACAAGTATTTTTTTTTGGGGGGGGGGGGGGGTGATGAATGTGGCTCTGGCATTTAGGATCCCCCCCACTACAAGGAACATTAATAAGTGTTTTGGTTCAGCATCTGTAAGACTAGGTTCGGTTAGACATCCACCCGTGGAGCACCCCACATTTGGGATGCCATGCTTTGTGAAACCCCGCCAGTCACCCGATATTCTTACCTTGGCAACTAGCTCACAGTAGGGGTGTGAATTGGCAAGAATCTGGCAATACACATATGACGATATGATATATCCTGATTCTGTCTCAAAGACGATAAATTGGGATCCCATTTTTTGGGGAAGTTTTAGGGGTTAAAAACCCTTAAAAATCCCCCCCAAAATGGTGTGAGGTCCCCCTTATCCAGCATAACCAGCCTGTACCTGCTATGGGGGCTTGTAGAACAGGGCGCAGGGGCCAGCTTTGGTGGCCCCGACTCTGCAGGCTACAAGCCAGCATAGGGACAAACAATTAAAAAAGTGTCCGCACACTGGTAGATTAGGGTGCCCGACCCGGGGGCAGTTCCAAGCCTCAATTATGCGATAGAAGAAGAGAGTGGGTCCGCACTCCTTAAAAAGTTATATCTTTAATGAAAATAGTTAAAATCATCTCCATAAAGTTAGTCAAAAAAGCAGCGCTAAAAGCGTAAAAGGTAGACCCAGAGTGGCAGAAAAATGTACAAGACCTTCTGACGCGTTTCGGGTATTCTGTCAGCCCTTAGTCATAGATAAAAGGTCACATTTACATACATCTATATATATTAAAGAATACAGTGAGCACTCACCTTGCAAGCCTGGAGCCAGCCCACTGCGAGGGGACGCAGCGCCTGCCCCCAAACTCATTGGTTGGAGGGCCTGGCTGGTGATTGGCTGGGTGTCCCGTGACTACGCCGACGTCACCCGCTGCGTCCCCTCGCCGTGAGCTGACTCCAGGCTTGCAAGGTGAGTGCTCACTGTATTCTTTAATATATAGACCCGCTACTTGCAGGTGACTTGCCAGACCCAGAGACTTTTGAACTGGTATAGGGGTCACTGGTATACGGGGCAGTTGTCGCCTAGAGGTAAGGGGAGCGGACTTGTGACTGGAGGGTTGCAGGTTTGAATCCCGGTCCTGGGACATGACTGAAGTGCTCTTGAGCAAGGCACCCAGCCAGGCACCTAACCCCCCAACTGCTCCCCGGGCTGCACGGATGGGTTAAATGCGGAGGACGAATTCCTATGTGTGCGCAAGCATACAATGGCCATCTATGCATTAAAATTAAATTAATTAAAAAATGAAAACATAGATCCCTTACCAGTTCACAAACGGTTAACAGTAAAAAAACACCACACAGAGTAAATGTCTTTATTAAAAAAAAAAAAAAAAAAGAAACATTTTTCTTTACTCACCTCCGATTGTCAGCTCCTGTGTCCCTCGTGGATCCGATGACAGATGAGGTGATCGCCAGCCAGAGGAGATCCTCTCCTCCTCCTCTGCCCAGTGATCACCGCAGCGAGCCAGAATGACGCCCGCGGGAGTGACCTCATCCATCCCATTCGATCCGACTCAAGAAGATGGACAGGAGGAGATAGCCTGTCGGGCTCTCTCCTGAAGACTGAAGAGCCCCGGGGGGGGGGGGGGGAATTGTAGGCCCCCCCGGGTGAAGAGGAGAGCCTGCCAGATCGAACGAGGGGTCAGGTGAGTTTTTTTATTTTTACTTTTCTTTTACTGTAGGGGGGAGGAGTCAGAATTGATTCTAGAACGAAAAAAATGATTCTAGTATTGTCATATGAAATATCACGATTCTAGAAAGAAAAGCACACAGTGCATGTGTGGCCAGCGGCAGAATCTCTCGCATCATTTTAGGGTTGGCGTGGTTGCACACAGCCTTAGAGGGATGCATGGGGTGCCAATCGCAAGTGTGCCTAGGCTCCCATGCAGCTTCTTCAGAGCTGCTCCTGCACCGTGGAAAAACTGGTAAGGAGTATGTATAGTGGCCAAACGGCGGGATGTCACACAGTGGGGCATCGTAAGTCAGGATTCCCCAGAGGGACAGATCATAACCCAGGACAGTGAAAATCCTGGGTTTTGCCACACTTTGACCTCCCTTCCTTTCTTTAGCCACTAAAGAATTTAATTCCAAAACAAAATCTATGGTTCTCACCAGGTCAGAAAGGTGGTCCTCCCTAAAAGCTGAAAGTAGATCTTAGTGTCGCCCAACAATTTACCAAACCTTGGCACCCATTCAATCCTTCCTGATATTTCAGCAGGCCATGCTTCAATATAAATGTGTCAATCAGCTTCTTGTTATTTTGAACTTTTTGGGGTATTGCTAGAGGGAAACTGGGGTGTCCCCGGGGCCTCAGAACAAAACCTGGGATAGTCAAATTCCTGTTTTTTTACCACTTTAAAGTGGACCAAAACTCAGGATTTTCACTATTCCGGGGTTTTGGTATGTCTCCCTGGGGCACCCCAGTTTGAAATGCCCCGCTGTGTGAAACCCCGCCATTCGATGGTTACCTGTCCAACAAGCCCACAGCGCAGGTGCAGCTCTTCTCCAATCAGCTTTTCAGGAGCCTTACTTAAAGTGTACCAAACCCTAGGATTTTTGGTCCTTTCTCCCGGCGTACCTCAATCGCCTAAGGCAGCTCACCTCTTCCCAGTCCTATGGCGCATGCACGGTCGCTCATCCAATCAGTGCGCTTAAAGCCACTGACATCACGTCATATAAAGCTTTATTTAAGCGCAACGGCTCCGAGCGCGCTGAAAGCCGCATCCCCCGCTTTCCTCTAACAGGGAGTGTGCCCGCGCCGGCCATCCCCCTGCTAGTGGGATAGCGGGGATGCAGCCCCCGTGATGTCAGCGGCTCCAAGCACACTGATTGGACGAGCGGCCGTACATGCGCCCACAGGACCGGGAAGAGGTGAGTTGACATGGGCATCTGGGGGGTTTCATGCAGCGGGGCACCCCGGATCTTATAGATTCCCGGGCTGATCGGCGTGGGTTTTGATCCACTTTACGTTTCCCTTATAAAAGCATTTTAAATAGTTAGATTGCTCTAGTGATGGTTTTAGCTGCAAATCATGCTTTAACTTATCCTTTTTATTGAATCACACCTTACATTTACTCATACCTTGTTTTTAAAGCAGACCTCCAGTCACAAAATCAAAGCAAAGTTAATTGCTCCACTAAAACCTCCCTTCGGCAATCAGTCGTCTAAACTATTTGAGAGGTCTTAAAGGGTCTTAAAGGGTTTAACCACCAAAAAAGCAGTAAAAAGATCCATTAGACTCCAGCAGCTAGCAACTCGCCTGATGGGTGGAACACATCCCGCGGGTTCTGAACAGCAGATGGAAATGACTCATTGGTCACAGGAGTGCTGCCCTGTCCTCTCTATTCATTTCAATGGAGGGGTGTGCCAAGGTCTGAGACGTCCCCTCTGTTGTAGTAAATGGAGAGGGTGTGGGTGATGAGCCCGACACAGAAGCACATTGGACTGCGGTTTAGGCCCTGGGCCTAAGTCAGGTTAATCAGCTATGGGGGATTTATGGTTAGTACCCTGTTGTTTTTTATTTGGGTGACCAATCACTTTAACCCCATGCAGAAGTGGAATAGCATTTACATGTTGTACTCTGACAAATCTGACAGCCCTGCTTCTGAAAATTCTAGTCCAACAGTCAACATTACCTTAAATATCTGTGCAATAATTTGTTATCTCTAGCCAGAGGTTGAGAGCCATCAGTTGTAATGACTAATCATTGCCCAGAAAGCTCCTAGAAACATTGTGACCATAGACCCCCAGTTTTTCTCCGCAGTCATGACTGCGAAGACCGAAGATGGCTCTATGGTTATTCGCAGGCGAGCGGGGGCAACCAAGCCTGCGACCCCATAAGCCTATTTTCACCCGCTTCCGGAACCTCCTGCCTCCCAGCCTTGGCTTTGCTGACGGATCGGGTGATGGTAGGGGAGCACCTGGGTCGGGTGCTCGGTGAGCTTTGCTCCAGGCCGCAGAACCTATGACTGAAGGGTAGCTGGCCATAGGCATGAAGGGGGAATGAAGAAACCACTGCTGCTTGTGTGCTACTTGTTTACTGGGGTGAGTCTTTATTGTGGGGGCTGTCTGTATGGGACCGTTTCTGCTCTGGGGGCTTTGTTTGTCCCCCCCCTCCTCTCACTGCTCTGCCTTCCTGCACTCCACAGCGCTCCCCCCTCCCCTCCCCCCCATTTCGCTTCCCCCCTCCCCTCTCCCTGTTAGAGACCGTTGCCGGGGGGGGGGGGGGGGTCGGGTGTTTCGCGCTGCAGGCTGGGTGTGCTTCCTGGTGCCGACTGACATTGGAGTAGTACCCCCGACCCTGTTCCTGCATTCGTGCTGTCTGCCATGGATGACGCCGTCCGGCTTGGCGGTAGGGCCCCGGCCCTGCTGGTTGCTATGCGTAGGTCCGTCTGGTTGCGTCAGTGGGCGGCTGACACCGCCGCTACGCAGTCTCTCACTGGGCTCCCTTTGACCAGACTTCGTCTCTTCTTTGAGCGTCTTGATGTTTTGACCAAGGATGGTAGGGTTCCCCAGCGTAGGAAGCAGGCTCGGCCCTTTCGGGGATCCTCTTACTTTCGCCCTTCAAGGGGAGGTTGTGGAATCTTCTTCTCAGGTAGTCGCAGAGACTCTTGGGGTCGAGGCAGATCCCGCGGTCGCCCCGGTCTCTCCTGGGGAACCAAGCCTAAACCCTCTCCCAAGGCCCCTCAGGCATGAGGAGGCGCCCTCACCCGACCAGGTGGGGGGACGGCTTCGACTTTTTGCTCACGTCTGGAGGCTGCGCGTCTCAGACCGGTGGATTCAGGAGGTGGTTTCCTCCGGTTACAAGATAGTTTGCAGCCTGGCCGCCCCCAAGATTCCTTCGGTCCCAGATCTCTCAAAATCCTGTGACGGCTCAGGGACTGTGTTTGGCCGTACAATGTCTTCTGGCGTCCGGAGTCATTTGTCAGGTACCTCTTCAGGAACAGGGACGGGGGTACTACTCCAACCTGTTCACGGTGCCCAAGAAGGAGTCCCATTCTGGACTTAAAGGGCCTCAACAAATTTGTCAGGTTCAAGAACTTTTTCGCATGGAGACCTTGTGTTCCCTTCAGCCGGGCGATTTCATGATCACGGTGGACATCAAGGATGGACCTGCTGGCCGAGGAGGGTATGTTTCACGGACGTCGTCCAGATGGCAGTGGACTGGTACGTCTTGCCCAACGATCCAGAGCTTCTCACTCAGGGACAGCTGCGCCATCCCAATTTACAAACCCCAGCTTTAATGGCTTGGCTGCTGAAACATCCATCTTGATTGGTAAGGATTTGCCGGCCTCCGTGATCGGTACCTTGATTCAGGCTCGTAAGACATCTTCATCTACTATTTACTACAGGGTCTGGCATGCTTATATTGCTTGGTGTGAGTCCAAGTCTCTATCCTGTCGCGAATTTTCCATTCCTAGGATTCTGGAGTTTTTACAGCACGGTTTGGATTCGGGTCTTCAACTTGGTACCCTCAAAGGACAGGTTTCGGCTCTTGCTGTTTTCTTCCAAAGATCTTCCAAAGATCTTTTTCCAATCATAGGCTTGTCAAGACTTTTTTCCAGGGAGTTACTCACGTGCGTCCGCCGCGTAAGCCTCTGCTTCCAGTGTGGGATTTAAAATTGGTGCTTACTGCTCTGCAGGGTCCTCCCTTCGAGCCTCTGTGCAAGGCCGCTCTGTCCATTCTGACTCTTAAGGTTGCCTTTTTGGTCGCTATTACTTCGGTGCGTCGAGTCTCTGAGCTGGCAGCGCTTTCCATGAAACCTCCCTATTTTGAGCGCCATCAGGATAAGGTGGTGTTCCGGCTCAAGCCGGATTTCTTGCCTAAGGTTGTGTGCCTTTCATCTCAATCAGGACATTGTCCTACCTTCTTTGTGTCCTACCCCTTCTAATTCTAAGGAACGGACCCTTCATTCTCTGGATGTGGCCAAGGCGCTCAAATTTTTTGGTCACCACTGAGTCGTTTAGGAAGTCTGATGCTTTGTTTGTTCTTCCTGCTGGTCCTAGAACGGGCTTGCCTCCAGCCAAATCCACTATCAGTAAGTGGATCAGACAGGCGGTGGTGCAAGCTTACTCTGCTAAAGGGAAGGAACCTCCCTTCCATGTTACTGCTCACTCTACTAGAGCTATTGGTGCCTCTTGGGCTTTTCAGCACCAGGCTTCTGATGAACAAGTTTGTAAGGCCGCTACTTGGTTGTCAGTACATACTTTTTCTAAGTTTTACAAGGTTGATGTTAGGACCTCAGCTGATGCTGTTTTTGGCCGCAAGGTACTTCAGGCGGTAGTGGCTTGAACTGCCTTCCATTACTCATTGGGGATCCCACCCTACTTTACGGACACTGCTATTGGATGTCCCAGATGTAATGATTAAAAAAATTTGGAAAAATACAATTCTGTGATTACTCACCTGTAGAATTGATTTTACTGTGTACAGCGCGGCCTGTTTCATACCTCCTTTGTTATCGTTGTCCTTGGTTCCCTCTTTATGGTGATTTGTTCAAAAGTTATTTTTTGTGAGGCTGGTTTATCTCCCGGCTTCTGGCATAACTGCTTTTCAGCACTGGGGGTCTATGGGTGATTCCTGGCTTTTTATAGGGCTGGGAGGAGCCACAAGTCTTCTGCAGTCAACTGCGTCACCTTGTGGCGGAATACCCAGATGTAATGATTAAAATGAAACAGGCCGTGCTGAACACAGTAAAATCAATTCTACAGGTGAGTAATCACAGAATTGTATTATTCCACAATATCTGCATGGGGTTAAGCCCTGTCAAACAGGATATGTCATTGATAATCAAAGGGGGGATTTAGGGGAGCATTTTTAAGGCAAAGATTTACTGAATCGAGGCCCTTGTGTCCTTAGTTGAGAGTTGTATATCTAGTGTGACTTTGATTTTGTTACATTGCTGATTTGCCATGTACCACTGTACTGTTTTACTATATCTGGCTCATTCAAGCCTCTTCTTTCAGGCAACTGTGCTCCAGAATGGAACTGAGGTTTTCAACAGCTGGGCCAACCCCCCTCCTCCCATCTTCATGAAGTTCTACTTTTTTAATGTTACTAATCCACAGGAGGTCTTGAGTGGAGAAAAGCCTGTTGTGGATGAAATTGGACCTTATGTCTACCGGTAGGTTTGATGTAGCACTAATCCTATATTGTTACCCTTTAAAGGCTGCTATAGAGAAGCCTGAAGACTAATGTCTGAATATTCTGCACTAGAGCAGCTTACACTCTGTTATGATTATATTAAAGGTGCCGTCCAGGCTTCACTAAAAAAACAATTGCCACTTACTTGCAAGCACCTGTACCTCGGTTTCAGCACCTGTTGGCCCTGGTGCATACTGCGCAGTTTGCTCCCAGTCTCGCCCCACTCCAGCAGTCACACAATGCACCTCCTTCTGCCCATCAACAAGGGAGCCTGCTCCCATGTAATGAGCAGTCAGGAGCTGGAGGAGAAGTTCACTGACCCCATCAGAGGATATACACTTTCAGGACTTTGTGGGATTGAGCCTAAGCGCTGGAAGGTAAGTGCCATTTGTGTACCGTATTTTTCACCCTATAAGACGCACTTATTATTTCCCAAAAGTGGGGGGATAATGCCAGTGCCTTTTTTTAGGTGAATGTGGGAAGAAAAAAGGAAAAAAGTCAACTCCCCTTTCCATCCTTCCCTCTCGCACTGTCCTGCAGTCTTCACTGTATCTGCCCCCTTCTCTGCAGTCCCTGCACACACAGACATCAGGCTTCATACAGCAGGGCAAGCCCACCGCTGAATGAAGCCGGGTATCAGCGTGTGCAGGCACCGCAGAGAAGACAAAAGTAAAAAAAAAAAGAAGTAAACTCACCTTTCCTGCTTCCCCGTTGTCCCCGCTGTCTGCACACAGACACCTGGCTTGGTACAGCAGTGGGCGTGGCTGATGCACGAGCGTCAGTCACACCTACCGCTGAATAAAGCCGGGTGTTAGTGTGTGCAGGCAGCGCCGCAGAGAAGAAGCGGTGGAGGCAGCTTTATCTGCCGAATTCTCTGCGGCGCCGCCTGCACACACTAACACCCGGCTTTATTCAGGCAGCGGCAGATACAGGGAAGACAGCTGGAAGGGGGGATGCCACTCTGCCTATATGGGAATAGGATGGGGTAATGCCACCCTGCCTATATGGAGAATGGGAGGGGGATGCCACACTGCTTATATGGGGAATAGGAGAGGGGAATGACACACTGCCTATATGGGGAATGGGATAGGGTAATGCCACTCTGTCTATATGGGGAATGGGAGGAGGGATGCCACACTGCTTATATGGGGAATAGGAGAGGGGAATGACACACTGCCTATATGGGGAATGGGAAGGGGTAATGCCACACTGCCTATATGGGGAATGGGAGAGGGGAATGCCACACTGCCTATATGGGGAATGGGAGAGGGGAATGCCACACTGCCTATATGGGGAATGCTACACTACCTATATGGGGAATGAGAGAGGGGAATGACGCACTGCTTATATGGGGAATGGAAGGGGGGATGCCACACTGCCTATGGGGAATGGGATGGGGGAATGCCACACTGCCTATATGGAGAATAGAAAAGCGAATGCCACACTGCCTATATGGGGAATGGGATGGGGTAATCCCACATTGCCAATGGGAACAGGAGAGGGGAATGACACACTGCCTATATGGGGAATGGGATAGGGGAATGCCACACTGCCTATATGGGGAATGGGAGAGGGGAATGCCACACTGCCTATATGGGAGAGGGGAATGCCACACTGCCTATATGGGGAATGGGAGAGGGGAATGCCACACTGCCTATATGGGGAATGGGAGAGGGGAATGACACACTGCCTATATGGGGAATGGGATGGGGGAATGCCACACTGCCTATATGGAGAATAGAAAAGCGAATGCCACACTGCCTATATGGGGAATGGGATGGGGTAATCCCACATTGCCAATGGGAATAGGAGAGGGGAATGCCACACTGCCTATATGGAGAATAGAGGAGGGAATGCCACACTGCCTATATGGGGAATGAAAGGGGGGATGCCACACTGCCTATATGGGGAATGGGAGGGGGAATGCCACACTGCCTATATGGGGAATGAAAGGGGGGATGCCACACTGCCTATATGGAGAATAGATGGGGGAATGCCAAACTGCCTATATGGGGAATGGGAATGCCAAACTGCCTATATGGGGAATGGGAGGGGAATGCCAAACTGCCTATATGGGGAATGGGAGGCGTAATGCCACACTGCCTATATGGGTAATGGGAGGGGGATGCCACACTGCCTATATGAGGAATGGGATGGGGTAATGCCACGCTGCCAATGGGAATGGGAGAGGGGAATGACACATTGCCTATATGGGGAATGGAAGGGGGGATGCCACACTGCCTATGGGGAATGGGAGGGGGTAATGCCACACTGCCATTGGGAATAAGATGGGGAGAATGCCACTCTGCCTGTATTGGTGGGATTCTGCACCTTGCCTATTATTTGGTTCTTTGAGGGATGGTGCTTTAGCACAACATTTGGTTCAAAATATTTATATTCTAAGTATGTTACACACCCCGCTTCAAGACATTCATTACATGTGGGTATACATACCTGTAGATGGCGATCTTGCAGAGATTATATCAAAAAAAGGTAAGACCCTCCCGGCCTGTAAATACCTGGGACCTCCCACTCATTCCCCAGCCTTTCATCTTGCAGAGCAAGTCAAAACATGATGTCTCCTCCTTGCAGGTAGCCGGGGTGACTCCTGGCCACTTTTCTTCTATTTCTGCCCGGATCCCTTTTCTTTAAGTTACTTACCTTCCAGCCTAGGCTGCTGGTCCGGGCAAAGGTAGTTGGCACCCCTGGTGCTTAGGAGCCGTGAGACCCCATAACAAGGGGTAGGCGGCTATCCGGGTTAGTGATCCCGGTTTGGGATGCCCCGTCCCTTGGCCCTACCCTGGCATGGATTCCCCCTCTCCGGGGGGCGGGTCCCTTAGGGATTTATTCTTTAATTCATGTATGTGTGCTTGGTGCATAACTCAGTGTGTGTGTTTTTAGACTGTGCTGGGGCCGCAGCGCCGGCGGTCTCCGCGGCCCCGGCCTCCGGCTTGTGGTAACGGCGCCTGTGGGCGCCCATGAGGTGCTTCTCCTCCTTGAGGCGGGGGGGCGGGGCCGGGCGCCCGGGCCGGGAGATACGGGGGAGGGGCAGGGCCGCGCGCGACGCGAGAACCACGCCGGCCCGCCCTCCCTCCTGCTCTGCTCTTCTCGTGTCCCCACGGTTCCCTCTGCCTGCGTGCGGTAGCTAGGTGGGTCGAAGGTCGGGTGAGTGGCCTGTGGCCATCAGATTTTCTATTTTAACCCCTTATGGGATATTGCAGCATAGTCTGAATGTGTGTTTTTTTTTGTGTGTTCCAGGTGGACCATTGAAATTATTAAAGGGGGATTCTCCCAGTCCTAGGGTCCCTGGTTACATTTAGTTGGATAAAATTCCTCCCACTCGGGACTTGAAGGGGCATCCCGGGTTGCAATACTGCGTAATTCCCTTGGAGCATTGTACACATAAATATATATATATATATCTATTTTAAAAAATCACCGTATGGAGGATACTGGGCTTGTGCCCCCCTCGGGGCAATCCAGGCTGTGTTTGGGGTGTGGGGTATCCCTTTTGGGGGATGATGTATTTCTTTGTGTACCCTGTGCGCAGCGGTCTATTTCGCGGCAGACCGGATCTCAGGCGTCCGGTTCTGCTCCGCCATTCTCCTCTCCGTCTCCCCCTCGCTTGACACGTGCCCCTGGTGACGTGGTCCTGGGCGGGGAGTCGCAATCTGAGGTGTGTGCCAGATTGGCCAATCTTGAAAAATTGTTTTCCAGTACCGTTGCTAAAAAGGCCACGGCAAAGAGAAAACATTTGTATATGGCTGCGCAGGCCTTTGATAGGGAGGATTTTGACTCCCTGGATTGGTCTGATTGTTCCCCGCGAGAGGAAGGGGAGTTGTATGAGGAGTCTGATGACTCAGATGATCAGCAGTTTGTGGGCGCTGATACCGAGCAGGGCCAGGGGGATTCCTTGGATACCGCTAGGGTCCTGGCTCATATGTTTGAGGTCCTGGCTATTTCTCCCCCCGAGGCGGCTCCTCCGCTGAAGAGGGAGTTCTTTGAAGTGACTAAGCCGCACTTTGGAATTTCCTCATCATCATTTTGATGGTATCATTCTCAAAGAATGGGAGAGGCCGACTCGGCTTCCGGGTATTCCACTCGGTTGGGACAAGAAATATCCCTTTCCGGCGGGCGTGGTGAAGCACTGGTCGTCTCCCCCCGAGGTGGATGCTCCTGTTTTGGGGTTGTCCAGCTCCTCAGTCCTCCATTCTCCGGAGTGCACTACTCTCAAGGATGGTGAGGATAAACGCATTGACCAGATGGCTTGTCATGGTTTTGCCAGTGTTGGATCTACCTTGCGGCCGGTTTGTGCTTCTGCGCTTGTATTGGTAGCTGCCAGTTCGGTTATTAGAGGATTGTTGACCTCTTCCGGACTTGATCCGGCTAGTGAGGAGTTTGCCGACCTTAAGCGATGTGATTTGTTTCTGTCCTTTGTGCTGTCCGCCCTGGACGACACTTTGGTGATGTGTAGCAGAGCTTGTGTGGCTATCCGCCGGTTGGTTTGGTTACGCCAGTGGGCGGCTGATTTTGTGTCCAAAAATTCGCTCACGGCCCTTCCCTTTGTGGGGTTGCAGCTCTTTGGAGAAAAATTAGATTCGGTGGCAAAGGGAGGTAAGTTACCTCAGTGTAAGAAGCAGCGTCGCCCCTTTCGGGTGGCGGCTTCCTTCTCTCAGTCCTTTCGTGGGGCTAGAGTTGGCAGGGGTTCGGCCTTCCCCTCGTCCAGAGGTGATTCCTGGCCTAGGGACGGGGGTCGGGCCCATCCAGGACACAGCTGGGGCTCCAAGCCTAGAGCCGCTGCCAAGCCGGCTCAGCAATGAGGGGGCGCCCTCACCCTTGCGGGTGGGGGGACGGTTGCAACTCTTCTCCCAGGTCTGGGTCCAAGAGGTCTCGGACAGGTGGATTCAGGAAGTGGTGTCTTCCCGTTACAAGCTGGAGTTCGAGTTCCGGCCCCCTCCCAGATTCTTCAGGTCTCGGGTGCCGTCAGATCCTCTGGCCGCCCAGGGGCTTCGGGCGGCAGTAGCAAGTCTCTTGGACATGGCTGTCATCTGTCCGGTGCCTCTCTCATACCGGGGCCTGGGCTTCTATTCCAATTTGTTCACGGTGCCCAAGAAGGACGGATCCGTCCGTCCCATTCTGGATCTGAAGTTGCTCAACAGGTTCGTCCGTCCCCGGAAGTTCCGTATGGAAACTCTGCGCTCAGCCATCCACTCACTTCGTCAGGGGGACTTCATGACGTCCATAGACATCAAGGATGCTTACCTGCATATTCCAATATTTCTGGCACATGAGAGATTCCTCAGGTTTGTCGTGGACAATCGACATTTTCAGTTTGTGGCTCTTCCGTTTGGCCTTACCTCGGCTCCAAGGGTTTTTACTAAGGTGTTGGCAGGAGTGATAGCCATCCTCAGAGCCAGGGGTATCCGCATCGTGCCATATCTGGACGATCTTGTCATCATGGCGTCTTCCCTCAGTCAGGCGCAGCTGGATACCAGGACTGTGGTGTCCACTCTGGAGAGTTTCGGTTGGGTGAACAACTATCCCAAGTCCTGCCTCACTCCCTCCAGGGTGGTGGAGTTCCTGGGAATGTCTCTGGATACTTCTCAGGCCAGGGTGTTTCTCCCCCGAGCCAAGGTTCTTCTGATTCAGGAATTGACTCAGCGTCTCCTATCCATCCCCCGCCGTCCATCCGGCTAGGGATGCAACTGGTGGGATTGATGGTTGCATCGTTCGAGGCGGTTCCCTTTGCCCAGTTTCACACAAGGACGCTCCATCTCTTGGCGGCCTGGGACGGGTCCCCGCTGTCATTGGATCAGTCCTTTCTGATGTCCCCCCGGGTGCGGCGTTCCCTGCGGTGGTGGCTGAAACCGAGCAATCTGACGAGGGGCAGGTCCTTTGTGACCCCTCGTTGGGAGATGGTCACCATGGATGCCAGCCTGTCCGGTTGGGGGGGATTTTGGAAGGATCATCAATTTCAGGGACTGTGGGGGCCTCAGGAGGCTCACGATCCCATCAATGTTCTGGAGCTGAGAGCCATCAGGTTGGTTCTGGCTCACTTGACTCATCAGTTACAGGGACTTCTGGTTCAGGTTCGGTCGGACAATCGGACGGCGGTCGCCTACATCAATCACCAGGGAGGGACTCGCAGCAGGCGGGCCCTCAGGGAAGTGTCTTTGATACTGGATTGGGCAGAGGGCAATGTGCCATTCATCTCGGCAGTGTACATTCCGGGAGTGGAGAACACAGAGGCGGATTCCCTGAGCAGGGGGTCATCTCGCCGGTGGGAATGGTTGCTCGGCCCCAAGGTGTTTCGGTCGCTTTGCCACCGGTGGGGGACTTCGGAGGTGGACCTCTTTGCCTCCCGTCACAATCACAAGCTTCCGCCATTTGTGTGTCTCTCGCGGGATCCGCTGGCTCTGGCAGCGGATGCCATGTCTCTGAACTGGAGGGATCTGTTCCCTCCGTTTCCCATGGTGGGCAAAGTGGTGCGCAAGCTGGCCCTAGAGGGCGCGTCAGCAATTCTGGTGGCTCCAAGGTGGACAAGACAGGTTTGGTTCCCAGACGTGGTAAGGTTGGCAGAGGATCAGTTAGACCTGCCCCTTCTGCCGGATCTGCTCACTCAGGGTCCACTGCTCTACCCCAATTTACCAACGCTGGCTTTGACGGCGTGGTTGCTGAAACCTCCATCTTGAGGGAGGAAGGTATTTCTGATGCTGTCATTCAGACTCTGGTTAGGGCTAGAAAGCGGTCTTCCTCTGCCATCTATTATAGGATTTGGAGGTCTTATATTGAATGGTGTGAGGTCAGGGCCTTGCCTTGCAGGGCGTTTTCTATCCCTAGGATCTTGAAATTTCTGCAACATGGTCTGGACCAAGGTTTGCAGCTTAGTACGCTGAAAGGGCAGGTTTCTGCCCTGGCGGTTTTCTTTCAAAAGTCTTTTGCCCTTCATCCTCTGGTTAAGACCTTTTTCCAGGGGGTTACGCATGTGCGGCCTCCCAGGAAGCCTTTGCTCCTGGGAGGGATTTGAATTTGGTTTTGTCTGCCTTGCAGGGTCCTCCTGTTGAACCTTTGCAGGATATTGCACTTTCTACGCTTACTCAGAAGGTTGTTTTTTCTGGTTTCCATCACTTCTGTTTGGCATGTTTCGGAGTTGGCAGCCTTGTCTATTAAGGCTCCTTACTTTGAGAGGCATCAGGACGAGGTTGTTTTCCGCTTCAAGCCAGATTTCCTTCCTAAGGTGGTCTCTGCTTTTCATTTGAATCAGGATATCGTTCTTCCCTCCTTGTGTCCTAAGCCCAGCAATGACAAGGAGAGGGTTTTGCATTCTTTGGATGTGGTTGGCTGTGTGAAGTACTATTTGGTGGCTACTTCTCCTTTTTCGTAGGACGGACGCCCTTTTTGTGGTGCCCTCTGGGCCCAGGAAGGGTTTGGCTCCTGCCAAGTCTTCCATTAGTAAATGGATTCACCAGGCCATTGTTGGGGTCTATTCTGCCAAGGGGAAGGTTCCCCTTTTTCGTGTTACTGCTCATTCTACTCGTGCTGTTGGGGCGTCCTGGGCCTTCCAGCACCAGGCTTCTGTTGAGCAGGTTTGTAAGGCTGCTACTTGGTCTTCGGTTCACACTTTTTCCAAGTTTTACAAGGTTGATGTTCGGGCCTCAGCGGATGCTGTTTTTGGCCGCAAAGTTCTGCAAGCTGCAGTGGTTTAAGGTTGTGCCTTGTTGCCTTGTTTTTTGGATCCCCGCCCTTTATGGACACTGCTATTGGATGTCCCACATGTAATGAATGTCTTGAAGCGGGGTGTGTGACATACTTAGAATAATACCATTTTGTGAATACTCACCTGTAAAATGGGTATTATAAGTATGTCACACACCCCGCTTCACCCTGCCCTTTTGTATTCTGGATCCTTTATATGGTGAACCTTTGTTAGTTTTGATTGGCTTTCCTGGTCCCTTGTTCTTACTGCTATCTTTATACTGGGGAATGAGTGGGAGGTCCCAGGTATTTATGGGCCGGGAGGGTCTTACCTTTTTTTGATATCATCTCTGCAAGATCGCCATCTACAGGTCAGTATACCCACATGTAATGAATGTCTTGAAGCGGGGTGTGTGACATACTTATAATACCCATTTTACAGGTGAGTATTAACAAAATGGTATTTTTCTTTTTTTCCTCCTCCAAATCCTAGGTGCGTCCTATGGAGAGGTGCATCTTATAGGGCGAAAAATACTGTATTTGTTTCTTTATTTTTTTGTCAGTCTGGACAGGGGCTTCAAAAGTATAAATAGCTTTGACATATCCTCTATTTTGTACACAATATTGTAGACCATTCCCATCTGCACCAGGGGAGCTTACATCTTACATTCTAACAAGGAACAATGGCCTGAATGGGGTCTAAAGACTCCTGGAATTCCTGGGGTAAACTGATTTGGGATGCCCTGCTATGTGAAAACCCAGAGATCGCCAGGTATATTTACACAGCCTGAGAGCTTGCAGTGAAATTGTGAAAATATGAATAGAGCATAAGTGCTGATTGTGCGATCCCAGGGGATAAACCCAGCGAGCATCCCTATTTGGGATGCTCCACAGGATTTTGTTCCTCTTTAACACTGAGACTAAATATATTTTGGAAACTTCTGTTCAGAAAGGGCTGGGGCATTTCTAGAGGAGCTTGAATTAATGCCCCATCCACAATTATGTATGAATTCTATCAATAATAGCCTAACAATTTAATGGGCTTACTGCAGATGATCTGTAGTGAATTGTAAACAAGTGCTGCAGGTATCAAGGCTGTAGAGGATGGGAAAGGCGTATATTCACTCTCAGGGAATGAGTCATCCCCTGAGTCAGTGTATTGTCGGAGGGGTTAGACCGGAATGCAATTTTAACCCTTGCTGTTCAATGTTAATATAGCTTTGATACATCACAGCCGACTTGGCATGAGGGTGAGGAAAGGTCCAGGAAGCTATATTAATCCAACCAATGTATAAGTTTTACTAATTTCCAGTAGTAGTGTTTTCAGCTCTTTATACACCCAGGACTGCCATCAAGACAATGTACATATTGATATAGTGCAAAGGTCCATGATCCATGATCTTTAATGTCCTTGGTAACACAGTAACTTCGCCCCCCCCCCCCCATCTCCCTTGGGAACAGTGTAAAATCAGCAATTTTGGCGCAGCTATGTAGGTTTCTTATTTTAACGGCTGTCACTGGAAGCCTGGTTCCTGCTGACACGCTGCCAAATAGTACTGCGGAACTACAGTCATTTTTACTGTAGTTCCGCTTTAAGAGCAACTTTAAGCTAATATTATTGGTAGCACTTGCGCATCAACCAAAACACATTAAGACTCAATGTGATGAACACAAAACTTGCTCCCTTAGAACAAATGTATAATTGTGCAACCTAGGTACAGGAGGGACCAACCTGCCAGTTTTCGGACCCTGAATTTCTCAGGGTTATGGCTCTTCACTCGCCCAAGGAACATGTTCAGTTCCAACTGTGGCAATATCCAATTCTTATCCATTCCAGTATTTACACTACATAATGTACATATGTAGGTATGTGTGGCATATAGGTTAAAAATGTCGGATATTGGAAAGATTTGTTTCTCTAGGTACATATGGTACACATGGTTGCGGTGGGTAGGCTAATAAAAGTGAAATAAGTTGTTAATAATAATAATTATCTAGCATAACAGTATAAGAATTAGGGATAGTCAGTGTCCTGGCAGCCAATTCTTAGGCGCCAGTTGCAAGGGATACTGTTTCCAGAAAGTGAAGAGAAAGTAGCGAATTGAAGTACAGAACCAGAGATTTTGGTTGTGAAAAGAAGGAAATCCCTGAACTAGGAGACTACTACACAGCTATTCTATTCCAAAGCACCAGATGGAAGGTGTCCCAATCCAAAGCAAAAGGTACAGAGATATTAGAGTTGAGATAAGCTGAGACCTGGTGGTTTCCCAACTAGTCAGCCATTCCATTTCAAACTGCTATATAGAGTGGGTCTTGAATTCTCAAAAACAATAGAGACATATACAAAGGGGAGAAGGGTACAGAAAGCTCTTATAGTTGAGATTAGAGGAGGAGATCTGAACTAGGAGCATCATATCCATAATGCAGATCCATGCAAATGCAGATGTGTGGCTATAGTGGAGGGTGCAGAGCATTGGTTAGACCTGAGAGATACATATTAATAATGCAGGCAAGTCCCCACACACACATGCAGACAAGCCCCCCCCCCCCCCCACACACATGCAGGCAAGCCCCCGACCAGGGGTAGACTGGAGTTAAAAAAAACAGCCTGGGACTTTTTGGGGCATACCGGCCCTTCTGTACTGTTCCTGCCAGTATAGTCACATCATAAATATACACATACCATATTTTTCGCTCCATAAGATGCACTGACCATATGATGCACACTGGCTTTAGCGGACAAAAATCCCTCATTACAGGCAGTGGGGGAGGGGCATCCCTCATTACAGGCAGTGGGGGAGGGGCGCCCCTCATTACAGGCAGTGGGGGCGGGGCATCTTCCTTTTCCCTTAAAAATCCCCCCAAAAATGGCGTGAGGAGGTCCCCTTTACCTAACATAACCAGCACGGGACCAGCTATGGGGGCTTGAAGAACAAGGCGCAGGAGCCAGCTTTGGTGACCCCTGGCCCTGCAGGCTACAAGCCGGTATAGCCTAGTGGCCACGGGCTCTACTGCCCCCCGGCTTTTGGGGAGGCAGGTAATGGGGGGGCTTGGGGTTAATGGCAAGTCACCCGCTAGCTGCAGGTGGCTTGCCAAACCCAGAGCCTCGTGAACTGGTATAGGGGTCATATAAATCTCTTACCAGTTCACAAAGGGTTAAAGTGGACCAACACCCAGGATTTTGACTATCCTGGGTTTTGGTCCACTTCGGCGGGGCACCCCGATCGGGGGTGCCCCGCTGTGTGAAACCCCCCAGAAAGCCCCAAAAACTCACCTCTCCTCGCTCCCACGTGACCGCTGCCGCCAATCCCCGCCGATGGACAAGCGGGAGGCAGCGACGGGCAGAGAGCGCGCCCGCCTCCCGCGCGTCACTCCTACAGGGCGCGCGCCCGCGCCGGGCATTCGCAAACGTCCGGCGCGGGTGCGCGTCCTGCTAGAGTGACGCGCAGGAGGCGGCGGCGGTGGCCGCTGGAACGAGGATCAGGTAGGGATTTAGGGGTTTCTGGGGGGTTTCACATCGGGGTGCTCCGCTGTCAGGGGACTGAACGGTTCGGGAATCTTATAGATTCCCGGGCCGATCAGTGGAGGGTGTTGGTCCACTTTAACGGTGAAAAAAAAACATCACATAGAGAAAATGTCTTTATTAAAGAAAAAAATGATTGTCAGCTCCTGTGCCCTTGCCGATCTGATGACAGATGCGGTGAATGCCTGCCGTCCTCCTCTGGCCGGTGACCATTGCATCTAACAGCTGAACCGCTAGGAGCCAGGATGACGCCCATGGGGGTGACATCTTCCGCCCCGCCCCCCAGGTTGTGAAGATGGCGGTTCTTATCGGGAAAGCAGGGGGGGTGGGCCTGTCGGGCTCTCTACTGAAGACTGAAGAGCTGCCCCCGGGGGGGGGCAGATCAGAGCCACACACCCCCACCTCCGGCAAAGAGTAGAGCCAGCCTTTTCTTTTACTTTCTTTCTTTTGAGTATTGATTCTGATTAAAAAAAAATCAATTCTAGTATTGTTGAATGAAATATCGAGAATTGAGATCGAGACACCCCTAGTGTAAAGAGTGTTGTATAAAGTGGACCAACACCCAGGATTTTGACTATCCTGGGTTTTGGTCCACTTCGGCGGGGCACCCCGATCGGGGGTGCCCCGCTGTGTGAAACCCCCCAGAAAGCCCCAAAAACTTACCACTCCCCGCTCCCACGTGACCGCTTTCGCCAATCACCGCCGACGGACAAGCCGGAGGCAGCGACGGACAAGAGAGCCCGCCGCCGCCTCCCGCGCGTCACTCTTACAGGGCGCGCGCCCGCGCCGGCCATTCACAAACAGCCGGCGCGGGTGCACGTCCTGCTAGAGGGACGCGTGGGAGGCGGCGGCGGGCGCCGCTGGAACGAGGATCAGGTAGGGATTTAGGGGTTTCTGGGGGGTTTCACACAGTGGGACACCCCGATCGGGGACTGTCAGGGGACTGATCGGTCCGGAAATCTTATAGATTCCCGGGCCGATCAGTGGAGGGTATTTGTCCACTATAAGGGGCACTGACTTCAAGGTTGTATGAGTTGTATGCTTTGTTCTGTAAATAAGTCTTTTAATAGTATGTGTGGCCCCTGGTATTGAGAATTAACTGAGAGGATATTCAGAATTACTTGGTTAATAGTTAAAGTAGCAAATGCTGTACTGTCTTATGGTATTCATGATATGGCCCCACATCAACTGTGTAACTGTGTAAGTGCCAGAAATGTATGGTATATTGGCAGGGGATTTCTTTTTTGAAGATAAAACTCAAGAGAGTAGCTGGATGTCTGGAGGTGCATTATTTTTGAAGCTGTTCTTCCTGTTTAGCAGCTTTTACTGTAACTCATGACTGTTTTTCTAAAATACAACATACAGCAATGATATATTTATACACACCCAAGGTAAAGTCAGACATGTGGTTCTTGTATGATGTGCAGTGAATTTAACAGGTTCTGAACAATATTGTTTTTCCCAGTGTCCTGTTCAGGTCGCTCCATTTCTGACGTGGGTAATCCGCCACAAGGTGGCGCAGTGACTGCAAGATCAAAGATCGTAGCTCCTCCCAGCTCCATATAAGGCAGATGCCTCCCAAAAATCCCCAGAATTCATCTTGCAGTCTCACTGCGAGGATCGTTTTCCTACTCTCTCTGGATATTGCAGGCGAGCGGGGCATTCTTAGCCTGTCAGCCACTGCATCCCTATTCTCGCATTTTTCCGTGGACCCATTCTGCCTCCCAGCCTTGGCTTCGGAACAGGTGAAGGTAGGGAGAACGCTGAGGGTCAGGCGTTCACAGTGCTAGGCTCTGGGCCGCAGACCCTCTCCCAAAGGGTAGCCGGCCATAGGGGATGGTGAGCCTATATGGGGGGGGGGGGGGGGGAGCCACCTAGGGCCCATGTTATTCCCTAATTTTTCCCACAAGCTTTATTCATCATTGTGGGTGTGCGTTTCACTACTGCTTATACTCACCTCCCTCGTTCCTTGTCTCCTTCTCCTCTCCCCTCCAGCTGACAGGGCTCTGTGAGGGAGGGGGGCCGGGGTCCCCAGCAGAACGGCAGGGCCGCTTTCTGTGTGGCCGCTGCGGGTGCTTGTGCGGGCGCGGAGGGGCCTCCTCTGGGCCGTTATTCCCCCTGGCTGGTCTGGGCGCCATTTTCTCTAGGCGCCCTGGATTCGTGTCGCCCCTCGAGGTGCTCATATGGCTCTCCATTCGGCGCCATTATCTAGCATCACGGCCTGCGTGTGCCCAGCTTCACAGTGCGCCGGTCGCCTTCTTATCCGCTCTGCTTGTACTTAGGAGGGGACACTTCATCCGGATC
Organism: Gastrophryne carolinensis; assembly: GCA_027917425.1. Classification (NCBI taxonomy): domain Eukaryota; kingdom Metazoa; phylum Chordata; class Amphibia; order Anura; family Microhylidae; genus Gastrophryne; species Gastrophryne carolinensis. The sequence continues at coordinate 225,758,529 of CM051234.1, forward strand.
CTGCTCCCACTGGCGGTCCGTGAGTCCTTTGGACGCTTTTCTCGGTTTCCGTATGCATGTGCTGTGGGATACTTATGGTGTCTATGCTTGTGTCTTCCAAGCGGGCCCCATCCTTTGCAGATCAGGGTTGTGGTCCCTCCTGGACTCCTACCTCCCCCCCCCCTCCCACACCCTCTCTCTTTAAGAGGGATCGCTAAGAGAGACTAAATTGGGTTTGAGCCGTCAGCGCCCCCAGAGGTGGATTCCCCTGTGTTGGGGCTCTCCAATACCACGGTTATGCCATCACCCGATAATGCTTCCTTGCGCGACCCTGCTGACCAGCGCATGGATCAGCTGGCTTGTCACACTTTCACCTTTGTAGGTGCTGGCCTTCATCCTGTCTGTGCCGCAGCCATTGTCTCCTTAGCCATCAAGAAGAAGGTGAGACGTCTGGTTGATATTGCCAGATCTCGCAAGCGGGAGGAGGAGTATAAGGACCTCCTAGCCTGCGTGAACTTTATTGCATTTGTAGTCTCGGCTATGGACGATAGCGTCCGGCTGGGCGGCAGGGCTTCGGCCCTGCTGGTTGCGCTTCGCCACTCTATCTGGCTGCGGAAGTGGTCAGCCGACGCTGCTGCCAAGAAATCGCTCACTGGTATCCCTTTCTTGGGGCTTCGGTTATTCGGGGAGCGTTTCGACCTCCTGACATAGGATGGGAGACTCCCTCAGCGACCGAAGCCTGCGCGGCCCTTTCGGGGTTTGTCTGCCTATCGCTCCTTTCGAGGAGAAAGAGGCTCTTCCTTTTCAGGTGGCCGCAGAGATTCCTGGGGATGAGGTAGGTCTCGCGGCCTACCCAATCCTTCCTGGCGAACTAAATCCAAGCCCCCTGCCAAGTCCTCTCTGGCATGAGGGGGCGCCCTCACCCATTCGGGTTGGGGGGCGGCTTCTGCTTTTTGCTCACGTCTGGAGACTGCACATCTCGGTTCGATGGATTCAGGAGGTGGTGTCCTCCGGTTACAAAATAGAGCTGGCAGCTTGGCCGCCCCCAAGATTTCTTCAGTCGCGGATATCCCAGAACCCATTGACGGCACAGGGCCTGAGAATGGCTGTTCAATGCCTTCTTCTGTCCGGGGTGATTTGTCCTGTGCCCCACCAGGAACGAGGTTGTGGGTTCTACTCCAATCTGTTCACGGTGCCCAAGAAGGACGGTTCTCTGTGGCCTATCCTGGACCTGAAGGGTCTCAACAAGTTAGTCAGGCATTTTCGCATGGAGACCTTACGGTCCGCGGTAAGCTCGCATGACCACGGTGGACATCAGGGATGCTTACCTGCACATCCCGATATTCCAGGGACATCAGAAGTTCCTGAGGTTCGCGCTGTCCTCAGCCCCCCGGGTGTTCACCAAGGTGCTGGCGGGCGTTATGGCCCTCCTGAGGAACCAGGGCATTTGTGTTCTTCCTTATCTGGATGACTTGCTGATTGCGGCTCAATCTCTTCAGCAGGCCGGAAGCGATTTCCGGACCGTTTTGTCCACTCTCGAGGCTTTCGAATGGGTGATCAATTATCCCAAGTCACTCCCTCAATGGTGAGGTCCTTCCTGGGCATGACATTGGACACTTCTCAGGTCAAGGTTTTCCTTCCCCGGAAGAAGGTGGAGGGTCTCCAGACACGGGCCTTACTGTCTTGCCAGCGGCCATCGTTCCGTCTGGGGATGAAGCTGATGGGCCTCATGGCGTCATTCTGCGAGGCAGTGCCCTTCGCTCAGTTTCACATGAGGACAATTGAATCTTTTGACCGGTTGGGACCGGACACAGGAGTCCCTGGAGCAGGAATTCTCACTGTTTCCTCTGGCCAGGCAGTCCCTCTCGTGGTGGTTGGCCTCCAGAAATCTTTTAGTGGGCAGGTCCTTTCTGGCTCCTCGTTGGGAGATTGTCACCACGGACGCCAGTCTGAAGGGCTGGGGACGTTTTTGCCAATCGCTGAAGTTCCAGGGCCAGTGGGGTCCGCAGGAGGCCACTTGCCCATCAATCTCCTGGAGCTGAGAGCAATCTGGTTGGTGCTGCTTCATTTGACTCCAGGTCCAGGTCCGCTCAGACAATCAGACGGCTGTCGCCTACATCAATCACCAGGGCGGGACTAGGAGCAAGCGAGCCCTCAAGGAGGTGACCCAGATCCTGACTTGGGCGGAGGAGACTGTTCCCTGCATCTCGGCGGTTTACATCCCTGGGGTGGAGAACGAGGAGGCAGACTCCCTGAGCAGGGGGACCTCTCGTCTGGGGGAATGGTCTCTCAGCAACAAGATTTTTCACGCTCTGTGTCGCCACTGGGGTCAGCCAGATGTGGATCTTTTCGCATCCAGGCACAATTACAAGCTTCCAAGGTTCGTCTCCCTGTCAAGGGATCCGCTGGCCTTCGCCACGGATGCTCTGGCAATCCATTGGACGGAGTTCGGGCTCCTTTACGCATTTCCTCCGTTTCCACTCCTGGGTCGAGTGCTGCGCAAGATAGCCCAGGAGGGGGTACCAACCATTCTGGTGGCTCCTCGCTGGCTGAGGCGAAGTTGGTTCATGGACATAGTTCAGATGTCAGTGGATCGCTACGTCATGCCCGACGATCCAGGGCTTCTCACACAGGGGGTTGCTGTGCCACCCCAATTTACAAATGCTGGCTTTGACGGCTTGGCTGCTGAAACCTCCATCTTGATGGAGAAGGGGCTGTCTGCCTCGGTCGTGCGTACCATGATTCAGGCTCGGAAGAAATCCTCCTTCATGATATATTACAGAGTTTGGCATGCCTACGTTGCCTGGTGTGAGTCCACGAGTCTCCCTTGTTGCACATTCTCTTTTTCAAGGATTTTGGAGGTTCTACAACATGGCTTGGACTCGGGTCTCCAGCTGAGTACCCTCAAGGGCCAGGTTTCGGCCTTGGCCATTTTTTTCAAAGATCTTTCGCCAGTCATAGACTTATCAAGACTTTTTTCTTGGAGTTACTCATGTCCGTCCACCGTAACTCCTACCGGTGAGGGATTTGAATTTGGTGCTTTCTGCTCTCCAGGGTCCTCCCTTTGAGCCCTTGTGCGATGCTGCTCTATCCATTTTTACTCTAAAAGTGGTCTTTTTGGTAGCAATCACTTTGGCGCGTCGCGTTTCAGAGCTGGCTGCGCTTTGTATGAAGCCTCCTTACTTTGAGCGGCATCAGGATAAGGTGGTATTTCGCCTTAAACCAGATTTTTTACCTAAGGTTGTTTCTTCTTTTCACCTTAATGAGGACATTGTTTTGCCTTCCTTGTGCCCCTTATTCTAAGGAAAAGACCCTCCATGCCTTGGATGTGGTCAGAGCCATTCTGTACTACCTGGTTGCAACGGAATCCTTCAGGAAATCGGATTCTCTTTGTCCTCACTGACGGGCCTAGGAAGGGTCTGCCTCCAGCCAAATCCACTCTCAGCAAGTAGATCAGACAGGCGGTGGTGCAAGCATAGTCTGCCAAGGGGAAGGAACCCCCCTTTCGTGTTACTGCTCATTCTACTAGGGCTATTGGTGCCTCCTGGGCTTTTCAGCACCAGGCCTCTGTTGAACAAGTTTGTAAGGCTGCTACTTGGTCTTCTGCTAGTACCTTTACAAAGTTTTACAAGGTGCTTCAGGTGGTAGTGTCATGAACTACATGCTGTTGCTCACTGGGGATCCCACCCTTTTTTGGACACTGCTTTTGGATGTCCCACATGTCAGAAATGGAGCGACCTTAACAGGACACTGGGAAAAATACAATTCTGTGAGTTCTCACCTGTAGAATTGTTTTTGACTGTGTCCTGTTCAGGTCGCTCCACCCCACCCTTGTTCTTGTTATCTCCTGTTGCCTGTTATGGTGATTACGGTTTGTATATGGAACTTGTCCTTTGTTTTTTCTTTTTGAGAGAGTACATGTTGAAGCTATGTGAAGTAACATTGTTTCTTGGCCTCCCGGCCTGTCTCTTACTGCTTTTGAACCACTGGGGATTTTTGGGAGGCCTTATATGAAGCCAGGAGGAGCTACGATTTTTGATCTTGCAGTCACTGCGGCACCTTGTGGCGGATTACCCTTATGTCAGAAATGGAGCGACCGGAACAGGACACAGTCAAAAACAATTCTACAGGTGAGTACTCACAGAATTGTATTTTTTTATAAGGGGTCCTCATTTCTCATAATCTAATAATTTAAAGTGGACCAACACCCACGGGTGATCGGCCCGGGAATCTATAAGATTCCCGGGCCGATCACCTCCCTCCCCGTGGGACATCCGAGATCGGGATGTCCCGCGGGGTGAAACCCCCCCAAACACCCCAAACTCCTTACCCTATCTTCGGCGGCGGCCGGCCGCCGCCGCCCCCCTCGCGCCCCACCGAAGTGGACCAAGACCCAGGGTAGTCAAAATCAGGGTGGATAAAAATCAATGTTTTTTTTTAAAAATCAAAAAAATCAGATTTTTTTGATTTAAATCTGATTTTTTTGATTTAAATCTGATTTTTTTGATTTAAATCTGATTTTTTTGATTTAAATCGGATTTTTTTGATTTAAATCGGATTTTTTTTATTTAAATCAGATTTTTTTTCAATAAACTGCTTTTTGAGGAAAATATTTTACCATCCAAAGGTTCTTCCATCATGAGATAAAGCTGAGTTGTTTAATAAAGGCTGTATATGTGTAACATTCACAATGCCATGCTCTTCCAGAGGTTTCTGTAGGATTAGTGGGCAGTTTCTCTCCTATATTATCACAGACGCTCGCTTTACTTACGCAGTTCTCAAAACTGAATTTGACTCCGCAGAGGTCCCAGCCTCTTCTTCACAGCAAAAATGTTACAACATGAACAGAGTTGAGAAAAAGACCTTAATCCTATTGTTCTACAAACCTATGACTAGTGAGCTACAGAGGACAGCAGGGACAGTAGTATTTAAGTTTTTCATGTGTCGGCTGGGCTGACAGTCTAAGTTTCTTAAAATATATATATATATTTTGTTTAGCCAAATTAGTTAACAAAACATGGATGTTTGTTTAAGCAAATAACTTATGCTGTAATGTTGTTATTGTTTCAGTTGAATAAATCTATTTAAATTGTTATTAAGGTCAGGATTATTTTTCTCCTTCCTAAGTACAACAGAACAGTGGTGTCCAAATATGAATGATTAACCCATTAAACTGGGGAGAAAAAAGTAATATAAAAAGTGATTCTAAAAATCTTCATCTACTTGCATGTTAAAATAGCAAGGACTAGTTTAGGTAGAAACTTTGATTTAAATCACTGATTTAAATCAAGCCTTACTGACTAGTGATTTAAATCGTGATTTAAATCGTGATTTAAATCAGTTAGATTTAAATCAAATCCACCCTGGTCAAAATCCTGGGTGTTGGTCCACTTTAAACCTAGGATTTTGACCATCTGGAGTTCTTCTTTGTTTACCTGGAATGGCCCGCTGAGTTATTTCCCCAGCCCTCCCAATCGCCTTCAAAACCCCCACTTCTTGCTGATCTCACTGTGAATGTGTGGCCTATCAGTGCTGTATGCCGTGTATATTAATGTACATATACAGCTCTGTTTGGAACAGAGCTCTCACTTAGCTAAAGGTGAGTTTTACGTCGGGGTCCACACTGTGGGGCATCCCAAATTAGGATTTCTCGAAGGTAGGTAATTAAACAGCCCTGGAGTCCTTTAGACTTCTGGACAAGCCACATAGAGTTTTGGTATTCTTTAAAGGGTTTGTCCAGGCTTATGTGCCTCACAACTCTTTTGCCCGGCTTTGGGGTTTGATAAATTGCTGATCTACATCCACGAGGTAAAGTCCGCCTCCTCCAAGATAAAAGTCCACCCCTCCGCAGACATGTTTACCATACTTTTGCCCCCATAAGACGCACTTATTTTTCCCCCAAAAGCTGTGAGAAAATGTCCCTTTGTTCTTATAAGGTGAATGTACACTGCCAGCCCACCCTATAACAAGTAGTGTGGCAGACCCCCCCCCCCCCCCCAAATCCTCAACTGCTGGTGAGAAAAAACTTCTTACCTCAGATGCAATCCAATAGAAGCAGACAATCTCTACTCGTGCAGTGCAGCAGGCCACGCGGACACAAATCGCTATAAGCCACTACTCATTTCTTGGTTGAACCCATAGGTCTGTTTAAAGTGGACCAACCACGTCCTATGGTTGGTTACATTTTAAAAAAACATGTATCAACTCCCCTTAGTGTCCTGGTAATTCATTGGATACAAATACTCACAAACTATTTTGACTTTAAAGGAAAAATTGGGGAAAAATTAAATCTTCTACTGGCTCTTATTTTCCTTTCTTCAGTAGGTTGTAATTGCTCCCAGCATGAGATTGCAAGGAGGGAGGCTTAAAGTGGATCAAAACCCAGGATTTTGACTGTTCTGGGTTTTGGTTCTTGCCCCCAGGCAACCCCGATTGGGGGTGCATGCTGTGTGACCCCCCCCCCCCCCCAGATTGCCCGAACAAACTCGCCACTTCCCGGTCCTAAGATGCATGCGCGGGTGCTCATCCAATCAGCGAACTTGGATCCGCTCAAGCCCCCCTAATCTCCCAAGTTGGTTCATAGCAATAATAGTATAGTTTAAAGATAACAGTATTTTTCTTCTAGGTCACTTTTTTCTTTTTAGCCATTCATCCTCGGGTGACTGCTTTACTGAATGCAGTACATCAATCACTACACAATTGGGTGTTGTTCTCCCAATACCCTCCCAGGACTAGAGATATGGCTGATATTCAAATGTATTTGTTGCACCAAAGAAAGTTAGCACATGGTGCTTGTGCTCCCAGTTCCCTCCCAGGACTGGGGCTTTGGATGATATTCCAATGTACACCCAAGAAAGTTGGCATGAAGAGCATCATTTTGGTTTTAAAGTATCTGATACCTGCATACCTGTGGGTCTCAAATAGAATCCCACAGATAAGTTATATATTTCCTGCAGCGTGGACTTTTTAGAGGTTCTCACTATCTTTACATTTTGGCCCTGCCATTCAGTCGGCCATGGTGTTTGCCAAAGTTCTGGTGACGGTAATGGTGGCCCTATGTGTACAGGGCATCAATGCCATTCCCTACTTCAGTGGTGCTCAAGCTTTTGACGACTGTGGTCCACTTAAATGATTTAGAACCTGGCCGCAGGCCACAATGAATGGATTCAAAATCCTTTCGTTTGAAATACCAAAACTTTCAGGATACCTACTGTCTCCACAAATGCATTCATATGTAACAATCCCCACATGCTAGCAATATACATGGCAATTGGCTTACCTCTCTGAAAATTATATATATATATATATATATATATATATATATATATATATATATATATATAATGTCCTATACATAAATGGTTATGTTTTATGTGCCAGTTCCACATCATAACCATGTTCTCAGTCCTCAACCGATCTAAGCTTCCACCATTGCCAAGCATACAATTATTAAAGAGAAAACAATTGTTCTGCCGAATAAGATTTTAGCCTCCAAACCATTGCTGCCACCTCTAATTGCAAAGGCAGCCCTCTGTATAATAACTCATCCTTACTGTAGCCTTACTTACATACCTTTAAATGTCAGTTCTATTTTCTCCACCCACTTTCCCCACAGCAGGCCAGGGGCCACATCAGATGGCTCTGATGGCCACATATGGTCCCCGGGCCACCTGTTGAGCATGTGTGCCTTACTTGGATTACCTGCTTTGGAGGGAGAAAGACTGGTATCTGTGTAGGTGAATATGAATTTTAGCTAGATTGTGAACTAGTATCTTAGGTTCAGCGACTGTGTATGGTTTGCTCAAGATTGTTGTTCTCTAGTCTGTGGTTATATAAGCAGGTCACTGGGCTTGATTCCCACCTTCCTTGGTCACTGTCTGCATAGAGTTGGTATGTTGCTCTTATGTGGGCCTGGGTTTCCACTGTGTACTCTAGTTTCTTTCCACAACCAGGAAACCTTGTGGCAGGTAAATTGATGACTGCCCAAATTTCCCAAATGGCCCTGTTTCTAGGCAAAAGTGCATGTGCCTAATGGAAAGCAGGGCAACATACCCAAGGAAGAGAAACCCGTGCGGCTAGGCCTTGGAATTGATAGATTCCTGGCCTTCTGGTAGCCTACCCCTCAGCATCCTACACCAGATGCCCCGCTGTGTGAAACCCCCTGGGGCACCGGTGATCTGACCCGGTCGGGTCCCGCGTCACGATAACCTGCAGCTATGCGCGCCCCCGTGCCCAGCCGAACAGCACGCTGGGGATGTAGCCAGCTGGCTGCAACTCATCACAGTGATTGAGAGCAGATTCTGTACCACAATGTTTCATGATGGCCCTCTTCTTGGTGCCAAAATCTGTCCCCAGTCCAATTTATGTGTACCAAAGCACAGCTATAACCCCCCCCCCCCCCCCCTCTGTACTTTATCCCCCTTTCGTCTCCTCGGTATGTGTTGCTTCTGAGTCAAGATGGCAGTTTTTTTAAGGGTTTGGGCTTTTTTAATTAAATGATGCTGAAGGTCCGGTTTAAGTATCAAGACGCTGGCGCTGCATGGAGGAGTGGATGTCCAGTCAAATGTACCTATCAAGATTGCCAGTATGAAAGGGTTCACAGACTAACATGGCTAGCGATTTACTTTTGATTTCTGGGTGACTGATTGCAGATCAGCAATCACCTTGGTATGAAGGTAGAGAACCTAAAAACATAACATTTTCCTGGCAAGATGTTTTAATTGGGCTTTTTAATGGCGTCAAAAATTGACTTGGGCTGGTCCCCAGCTAATAGCAAAGTAATTATACTATGTGGAATCTAGCTGTTTAATTAGGCACATGCTATCATTACCTGCCTGGCAACAAAGCAGTGCCGTGTTCCCTGGCACAGCAGGTAATACTCAGGAGTTCCTAACTGATGCTCTGGGCATATGCAGAATTTAATTAAGAAATGCTGCAAATACATGTATTTATTTCCTACGTGCAGCCTCTCTAATGCTTATAGTCTATAGTACCATGGCTCCAATACATTTCTACCTTTTTACCACTATAATGAATAACTTTACATCTAGCTGGTTCTGGCTACAAAGCCCACTGGTTAAAGCAGCAGAACACCCATTTTAGCAAAATGGGTGTTGTTACCTGATTATTTCCAATGCCCCCTGCACTGTCATACCCAGTAAAAGAAAAAAAACTTACCTTTCAAATTTCCCTTTGGACAAAAATCAAGGCTTAATTTTGCCAAGTGCAAAGATATGAACAATTAGATTTTGTCTCAGTGTGGGAATCGGAGAACATGCAGAGAACACTTATTTTGTTAAAAATTGGTGTTTTGGTTTTATTTAATATGTAAAGCTAGACACCATTTTAAAACCAGACCAATACCCACTAGTGATGCAAAGCCTAGCCTAGTTAGTTAGCCAATATCCCTGCTGATAGTCTTCACCCTAGGAGCAAAACATTTTTTGGCTTACCCCAACATATTGTAAACCCTGTTTTGCTGTTCTGGGGGTGGCCATTTCTATGTAATTAAATGGTACCTAGTGCCACAAGCTTTTAACAACGTCATGTAAAAATCCTTGGTGCTGGGTTACGATGCAATCCTGCTGGTGCTGCCAATCAAACCCTCAGCAATTTAGGACTTTGGGAAAATTGATGAATCTATTGCTAGGAAAGGACTGCAGACAGGATGGTGAAACCATCGAAAGGTACTGCACGTGGGATGAGGTATGCAGGGGAATATTAGTCAGCAGATGCAAACCCTCGCAACGTTTCCCTGAAATATAAAATACTCCAGGGCCTGCTGCTAGCTCACCCCAGGGGCATCCTATAGCGGTATAGGATGTTGCCAGTACACTTACCTTTCTCAGTGGCTCCTGCGATGCTGCAATTGCGCCCAGCCTATCTGAGTGGATCACAAGCCAGGAATGCTGACAGCCAATTTTCAGACAGCATCTGGCAATCTTGAGATCAGCCAATCGTCGATCTTAAAATTGCCAAGTGGGTGTGGCCTCAGTAGAGAGATGCCTGGTTGCTTTGAAAACTGTGCCATCGCCAAGGGAGTATTATCGCAGGAGACTCTGTAAAAGGTCGGGGGATTCCACTGGGAAAGGTAAGTGTACAGGCAACCCTGGGAACTCACACACCGAGGCATCCCGCTATGGGTGCCCCAGAAGATCTGCAAGTAATTTAACGTGAGGATTAGAAAGACAAACATTGGCTTTTATTGTCTGGGTGTACATTAATATGCTCTGAATTGGCCCCAAGGTATGCAATGAAAGTGAATGGCAGTTTTCTCTCCTTTAAAAAAGAATGAGAATTCTTACCTGGCTCTGAATCAACCCTTATGAGGGCCAAGTATAACATCCCAAAAGTTTAGAAATATTTGTACTGATCGAGTTCAATGTGATGACTCTTTTGTATAATGTCTGTTTAGACTGTGGAGACTAGGCAGTGGGAGGCATTTCGAGGAGAGATTCCCCTTTCTAAATACCAATGAAGGAAGCCCAAACCCTGGTCCCGATACATGCCTCATTTTGGCTGCAAGATGACTGCCCCCATGTGACCGCTAGTGACCTGTGATTGCCGGGGCTCCTTTAGGTGTTGTCTACGTCATCTTATTTGTATACACTTTTAACTGTATTTAAAGTGGACCAAGACCCAGGATCCTGGGTTTTGGTCCTTGCCCCGCGGGGTTCTGATCGGGGTGCCCCGCTGTGTGAAACCCCCCAGGTTGCCGTGACAAACACAACTCTTCCCGGTCCTGCGTTTGGATCCACTGACGAGCGCGCTGACGGTTGCATCCCCCGCTACCCTCTAACAGGGAGCATGCCTGTGCCAGCCATTTGCAAATGCCTAGTACGGGCACCCAACCTGCCAGTTGCGGCTCACGCATGCGCCGTTGGATCGGAGAAGAAGGTACGTTTAGTGGCCAACCTGGGGGTTTTCACACAGTGGGGCATCCCGATTTTTGGATGTCGGGGGGAATTGATTGGCCCGGGGACCTTTAGATTGTATCTAGGAGACTTTTCTCGCTCTGTACGTGGCCTCACCCATTCATTGGGTGGGCATGTGCACGGAGCTGGGAAGCTTCTCTGTCCATAGTCTGTATGGCAGCCTGTGCACAGCTAAATCCTGGGTGAGGTGTGGAGATCTTTTTTTGTTCTGCCACATAACCTGTTATTGGAGGATCTTGCACACAGCCTGTTATGAAGAAAATGAGGGGTAATTCTGTTATGGGGTGAATGGGGCGGATTCTGCACGCTGCCTGTTATGCAGTGAATGGGGCGGATTCTGCACGCTGCCTGTTATGGGGTGAATGGGGTGGATTCTGCACGCTGCCTGTTATGGAGTGAATGGGGTGGATTCTGCACGCTGCCTGTTATGGGGTGAATGGGGCGGATTCTGCACGCTGCCTGTTATGGGGCGAATGGGGCGGATTCTGCACGCTGCCTGTTATGGGGCGAATGGGGCGGATTCTGCACGCTGCCTGTTATGAGGTGAATGGGGCAGATTCTGCACGCTGCCTGTTATGCGGTGAATGGGGTGGATTCTGCACGCTGCCTGTTATGGAGTGAATGGGGTGGATTCTGCACGCTGCCTGTTATGGGGCGAATGGGGCGGATTCTGCACGCTGCCTGTTATGGGGCGAATGGGGCGGATTCTGCACGCTGCCTGTTATGAGGTGAATGGGGCAGATTCTGCACGCTGCCTGTTATGCGGTGAATGGGGTGGATTCTGCACGCTGCCTGTTATGGAGTGAATGGGGTGGATTCTGCACGCTGCCTGTTATGGGGTGAATGGGGCGGATTCTGCACGCTGCTTGTTATGGGGTGAATGGGGCGGATTCTGCACGCTGCCTGTTATGGGGTGAATGGGGCGGATTCTGCAAGCTGCCTGTTATGGGGGAATTGGAGAAAGAGGGGGCGTTATGTTGGCACACCATTTGGTTCAGGAAATGTCTTATTTCCTCCTCTAAACCCTAGGTGCGTCTAATATATTTAATATATTTAAGGATGTCACCTTACCAGTATTTCACAGGCACAGACAATATTTTTGGTAATTGCCTGTTTTTTTGGCATCAAGGCCAGGGGGTTGATTTTCAGCCGGTCCTCTACTTTTGAGTGTTATGGGGGGGCGTGCTGTGTATGTATGTTGCGGTTTCTTTTTAGAGTGGGGAAAATAAGTTATTTTAAGTGAAAAAGTATGGTTAAAGTGGACCAACACCCAGGATTTTCACTATCCTGGGTGTTGGTCCACTTCCGCGGGGCACCCTAAAATCCCTAAAATCTTACCTTATCGGCGACGGATAAGCCACCGCCGCCTTTCGGGCGCCCCACTTACAGGGTGCGCGCCGGCCATTCACAAAAGCGGGAGAAGGCGGCGGCTTATCCGTCGCTGATAAGGTAAGATTTTAGGGGCTTTCTGGAGGGTTTCACACAGCGGGGTATCCCGATTTCGGATGCCCCGCGGGGAGGGAGCTGATCGGCCCGGGAATCTTATAGATTCCTGGGCCGATCAGGGGTGGGTGTTGGTCCACTTTAAACTTACATATTCTTAGTATACAGTACGTTCTGCTCCAGGTTAGATTACTTACACTTGGGTATTACTCCGCCAGATGGCGCTGGACTGCAGAGACATCGAAAACAGGCTCCTCCCGGCCCCTCAAATACCAGGGACCACCCAAAAAATCCCCAGAATTTCTCTGCAGTCTGGACTGCGAAGGACAAGAAGATGGCTCTCTCTTCTTGCAGGTGAGCGGGGCTATTAGCCTGCGGCCCTGTAGAACTATTCCCACCCCTTCCATTATTAATGTGCCTCCCAGCCTTGGCTGCACTGGTCGGGTGAGGGTAGGCAGCACCGCTGTCAGGTGCTTTGGAGCGCTGCTCCACCGCAATCCCCCACCAAAGGGTAGGCGGTGGGTAGGCATATGGTGAGCCTCTATGGGATGCCCCTCCCGCCTATTGCCCCTGTCTATTGGTGGGTCCTGTTAAGTGGCCGCTGTCCTCCCTCGCTCTCCCTTGTAGCTCTCGGGGGTGGGGGGGGGGGTGAGTATGTGAATTGCCTTGGTACTTCACTGTATTCTGTACTTATGGTTGGTGTCAGTCGGCATGCTGACTTGGTTGCACTGGTTGCCTGTTTAACTTGGCCGCCGCGCGCGCTTCCACTGTGTTCCGCACTTGCCGGCTGCGCTACCTCATGCGCTGGTGCTCCGTTATTGGCTGCTTGTCTGGTGTACGGATTCGCGCTCTTAGGGAGGGGCGGGGCCTGCGGTTGGTGCGTTCCACATCACTGTCTCCGCGGCCCGCCACTCGAGGTATACCCGGCGCCATTTTCATTTGGATCCGGCTGCTACGTGACTGGCATCTATCTACCGCGGCTTTATTCTAAGCATACAGCACGTCCTGCTCCAGATATAGTAATAACTTGTGGGTAATCCTCCGCCTGAGGGCGCTGTTCACTGCAGACATGCAAAAAACAAGCTCCTCCCGGCCCTACATATACCGAGGGACCTCCCACAAATCCCCAGATTTCTCTGCAGTGCTGAACTGCGAAGACATGAAGTATCACGCTCTCGCAGGCGAGCAGGGCTTTACAGCCCGTGGCCCTGTGGGACTATTTCCATCCGTCCTCTTTGTGAAGAATATGCTTCCCAGCCTGGGCTGCGTTGGTCGGGTGAAGGTAGGCAGCACCTTGTGTGCTTAACGGAGCCATGCTCCACCGCAATCCCCCACCATAGGGTAGGCGGTTAGGCTGATGGTGAGCCTCTAGTTGATGCCCCTCCCGCATTATTGCCCCGTACCCCGGGTAGCGGTGGACCCTGTGTAACGGGTCGCCATCCTCCCTCATTTCCCCAACTAGTTAGGGGGAAAATAAAGGGGGGGGGTATGTGTGTGGCGGTCTCAGTGTACTATTATGTCACGTTTTTGGCCTTATTTCTGCCCTTCATTAGCATTTGGGTGTCAGAGCCGCGCTGCTTGCTCTTTAGTCTGTTTTAGCTGCCGCCGTATGTGTCTCTTTTACATAGTTTGCTGCGTCGTCTAGATGCTGAGGCGCCTTTTCCTTACAAAATGCGTTGTGATTGTATCCTTGCTTTTCTGACTAATACCTCAGAGCTTCGCGCTCTTCAGAGTGGGCGGGGACTTGACTTGGCGCGCTCCGTGTCACGGCCGAGCATCGAGCCCGCCCTTCGAGGTTCGCTGGGCGCCATTTTGTTGATCTTCGCGCGCGCGTGGTGGCGGTTCCCCTCCTCTCTTGGTCTGTAAGTGCCCTCGTGGGTGACTCCTTTTTTATATGTTTTTTCCAGCTGCGCATGGCCCTGACACCTCTTTCCCCTTTATGTCTTTCAGACGCCGAGTCTCCGGTGGCTTCTCTCAGCCATATATATACAGTATATATATATATATATATATATATATATAATATATATATATATATTAGCGGGCCTTCCTACAATTCTCCCACATTAATCAGCGGGTTGTTGGGGCATCCAGGGTTGCCTATTGCATAAATCCCTATGGACAAGACCGGCTGTGTATAGCGTGTGGTCTCCCCCATGCTGATGCTGACAGGGCACGGGTCTGCGCGCTATGTGCCGAGCAAGCACTGGACCTGCGAGCGGCGCCTGTGGCTGCACCTTGCTTCTTCTCTCCGCTTTCCTCTTGCCTAAATCTCACTCCTGTTGAGTCATGTACAAGCGGGGAGTTACAACTTGACGTGTCTCCTAGACGGCCTACGCTTGACCAGATTGTTGAAGGGTTGTCCGGACGCTTGGGTCCTGGCAGGCAACGGCACTTGATGCCCCCGGCTTCGGCCATTGCTATGGGTTTGGAGGAGCTCTCTTCTCCGCATGATAGTGCTCCGTCTGACGATGGAGATCTGTTTTCTGACCCGGGTTCCTCTGATGAGAGGCCGAGGTGTCGGGATGATTCTGGCCAGGATGACTGGGGCCAGCATGACATTGATGGTATGTTGCTTAGGATTTTTAAGGCCCTGTCTATTTCGCTCCCTGGTGCGGTCCCCAAGCCGAGAGGGGAGCGCTTCCATACTGCGTCTGCGCGCTTGGAATTTCTCGAGCAGGCTCACTTCCATGCTCTTGTACTCAAGGAATGGGAGTGTCCCACTAAACTTCAAGGGACCCCAGAGGACTGGGATTGGAAATACCCTTTTCCCCCTGAGATGGTTGATTGTTGGTCATCGTCTCCCGTGGTAGACGCACCGATCATTGAGGTTCCTAACCCCCCCTTCTTTACAGCCCCGGCTTACAGCACCCTTCGAGATGTCGAGGACCGGTGCATTGATAGGCTGGCTTCACACGCCTTTGCTTGTGCAGGAACGGCGCTGCGTCCTGTCTGTGCCGCGGCCATCACTGCAGTGGGCGCTAGAACCCTCATAAGAAAGATGCTTGAGCATCAACCTGAAGATTTACCCTGGGAGGTGTTTAATGCACTCTCCAGTTGTGATATTTTTGTTAAATTTATCCTTTTAGCTCTGGATGACACCATCAAAATGTGTGCAAGGACCTCTGCCCCAGTGGTAGCTATACGTCACCTGCTCTGGCTGCGACAGTGGGGGGCTGACGACGATGCTAAAAGGACTCTGACGGGGCTCCCTTCAGAGGGCAACGCCTGTTTGGGGCCCGTCTGGACATATTTGGAAAACAGGGCAATTCACCCCATCATGGGCGGCCGTCTCGGCCCCCTCGGAGCAGGGATACCCCTCCCCCTCCATATCATAGTGTTAAACAAGAACCAGGGGTGCCCTTTTCGGGGTCTGATGCAGACTCCTGCCCCAGGAGCGGCAGACAACGCTCGGGGCCTTCCGGTCGGGCTAAGCCCGAATCCTTCATCAAAACCCCCCAAGCATGATGGGATGCCCTCACCTGCCTGGGTGAGGGGATGGCCACAGCACCTTGCTCCTATCAGGAGGCATCTTGCCTCGTTCTGGTGGATTCAGGAGGTAGTTCCTCCGGATGCAGGACAGTGTTTGCTGGGTGGTCCTTCCCCGAGTTGGTCAGGGGGCTTCCGGTCCCCTGTTTTTTCTTCAGGTGTTGGTGCAGGCCTTCCTTGGCCTGCTAGGTCCGGGCTCCTTGGTAGGATGCCCTTAACAGATAGAGGCATGGGCCTCTACACCAGTTTGCTCCACATTCCCCTTGAGGATGAGGGGGTCGCCCATTCTAACCCTCCATGGGTTCGGCGATTTGTATCCACAGGCATTTATGCTTGGCGTCTCTGAGTTGGGCCGTCGGCGCCCTATAAACCAGTGGGCCTCTGACCGTCCGTGAAGTGCTAAGATGCTTATTTGGCTCCCAGGTGTCTTCGGGACACTGAGGCTTTTACAGGTTGGTGTTGGTGGTCATCACCGCTGATTGTGGCCGTGTTATTGGGCCCCTCTCCGCTCCCTGTGTTCGCTAGGCTCGGATGGGAGTGATGTCTCGCAGGAGACCAAGGGGCAGCCGCACAGGGACCTATCAGGTCGTCCTTCTTACTTACAAGGGGGAGTTGTTTGGATGGAATTTAGTCACCTCCGTTCCTATTTTGTTCCATCCTCCAGTATCTCCTTTCCTAGGATTGCATTCGGATTCGGTTCCGGCTAGTGCCTTTTTCTTGGCAATAGGTGATTTTCTGGGGCAAGGTCTCTGTCCCTCCTTGCTGTCACCTTTCACCAGGCAGAATTGCAGCTGGTGGGGCCGTTGGTGGCTGTTCAGATGATGTCCCTTATATTCAGAGCCTTTGGGCTCCGCGGCATCTTAGGTTATTAATTCTGGACAGGGTTTCCAGCACCCTGGACCTAAGTCTGTGCACTTCCCTCCTAGTCAAGGTGGTTCCTCTTCTGTTGGTTAATTCAAGGAATCTGTCAGGGGGCTTCCCCTCCCTTCTCGCATCTTCCTGTTGATGGTCACCATAGGTACCAAGTCTTGCAGGTTGACGGGGGGATTTGTCTCTTCTGGAAATCGCCCGGGGTTCCTAGGTAGGGCCCTTAGGGGGCCCTTTTATCTACTATTTTTATTGAATCAGTGAGCCTTGGTGTGCTCTATCTTGCTGGACTACTCCTCTTCAGGACCTGCCCGTTTGGGGGACTCTTGGTCTGTTGGAAGACAGTGGCCTGTGCTTATTGTTGGGTGAGTCCTGGAACAGGCTGTTCCCCAGGAGGGTTCTGATCCTGATCTATGGGGGGGTCAGCCTTCCTTGCGCTTCATTGGTATTAGCTCCGATGGCTGTCCTCCTGTGGCAGGAGGTTCTATCCTAGTGTCCCACTGAGGTCCAACTGGTATGGCTCTGTTGGGCCCTGTCACTATCACAGGGGCTATACCCTTGCTTACTGCTACAGAATTTTCTGGCCTTGGTCATGGGGTCTTAGTCTCTTTTTATGTCTGGACATTATATTCTATATGTCTTATCTTCGTTCACCCTGCTAGGCAGGGTTCTTCGCAATATTGCTGAAGAAAGGGAGAACCGGTATGCTGGTGGCCCTGGGTGGCCCAGTGGGCTGGTCCGCAGATGTTCTGCCAAGGACAGCTGTCCTGTACGCTCTTTCACGAGGGCTGTTCTGCCTACTCAGACCTTTTACTATGTCGCCCCAACCTTCAGACTCTATTATGGCGATCTGTTGGTTTTATTCTTCACCCCGTTGGAGACGGCACATTGCTGGGTGTTTTGTTTCTATTAGAGGGCTACGAGCTAGCTTCCCCTCTTCTTCTCCCTTTTCGGACTTCTATGTTAGGGTATGTTGTACCCGTATTGCTGGCTTGGGTCTAGCTCTCTCCCCTGTTGGACGTTCTTGTTCCCAGGGTTCTAGAGTTGTTACAGCTTGGTTGGAGTTGGCTCCCCAACTCAGTCCTCTGAAGGTTTCAGGGTTCGCCCTGTTCGCCTTACTGTTGCAGTCTGGTTCAGTCTTCCTTGTTAGGCACGCTTCGGGGTTGCTTAGGTGATTTCCCCAGGGAATTCTATGCTCCCGTTTTGGGGATTGTTTTTTTCTGATTGCCCTGCGAGGGGTTCCCTTGGGACTATTCCGGTTCTTGTCCGAACTGTCCCTTCCCTCATGTTGCTCTTCTGGGGGCCGTTGCTTCAGTCAGATGTGTGCCGTAGAGCAGGGGTCCCCAACCCCGTCCTCAAGGCCCACCAACAGGCCAGGTTTTGCAGATCTCCACAAAGATGCACAGGTGGAGTAATTAGTGCAGCTGCAGAACAATACAGCTGGCTATTTGGAGATCCAAAAAACATGACATGTTGGTGGGCCTTGAGGACAGGGTTGAGGACCACTGCCGTAGAGGACGGCTTTGTTTAGTTGGTCCTAGTCATTATATATATATATATATATATATATATATATATATATATATATATATATATATATATACACCATGTGGTGGGGGTGTTCCGCCTTAGCCGGGCTTTCGGTCCAGGCGGTGTTTTATGCTCCTTTATTCTAGACCTTTTCTGCCTCTGGGCTTTTTCCTTGATAACTCTGAGCTAAGGGGATTGGCATCTCTCAACAAGTGTTGGAGATTTTCCTGGTCTGTCTCTTGTCCCTGAGAGGGACTTATGTCCCTTGGAGCTTGCAGGTGTCTCCATCCTGGAGTGTCGGATCTTGACTGCTCCCAAGGGTGTATGTGCCTTTTGGTTTGGTTTTACTCGGTTGGATTGTCCTTCTGATCCGAAAGTAAACGTTTCGGCTCTGGCTGATTCTTGTTAGTGTAGTGGTCAGTATTTCCGCTTGTCTCGCTGGAGACTTGGGTTCAAATTCCCCGATGGGGAGAGTTCTAAGTTTACCATGGCTACTTTTTTTGCAGTGGCATGGTCAGGCTGTTACTCCGGTCTATTCTTTTAGGGGAAGAATCTTCTTCTTCTCTCCTTTTCGTTCTGTTTCTCCTGGTGCTTGGCTTGGTTCTTTCAGCACTAGGTTCCGTTGAACAAGCTTGCTGGTTCGCTGCTTGTGTTCAGTTCATCCTTCTCAAAGGTTTTCATAAGGTTGACGTTGGAGCATTTGCTCTTGTTGCTCTTGGTAGCAAGGTTTGCAGGTGACGGCACTTTTACTGTTCGCTGTGCCTTTTTTGATGGGGATCCCACTCTATTTATGGACACTGCTATTGGATGTACCACATGTTATTACTATATCTGGAGCAGGACGTGCTGTATGCTTAGAATAATACAATTCTGTGAAATACTCACCTGTTAAATTGGTATTATACGCATACAGCACGTCCTGCTCCACCCCACCCTGGTTTCACTCTGTTCTGGATCTCCTGTATGGTGATTGTTACCCTTCTTATAATTGCCAGTTTTTGGGTGGTTGGTTTCTCCCGGCTTCTCCTTCTCACTGCTTTTCAATGCTGGGGATTTGTGGGAGGTCCCTCGGTATATGTAGGGCCGGGAGGAGCTTGTTTTTTGCATGTCTGCAGTGAACAGCGCCCTCAGGCGGAGGTTTACCCACATGTTATTACTATATCTGGAGCAGGACGTGCTGTATGCGTATAATACCAATTCTACAGGTGAGTATTTCACAGAATTGTATTATTCCCTTTTGTCATGCACATGTCACTTACGGTTCACCTTTGCTTATATCTTTCAGACGGGCGAACCCTATTGGCTTCTCCCGGCCCTACTCCCTCTATTTAGTTATTTAACTTGTGAGGCCTAGTGTGTAAATTACTCCCACTTCCCTAGCGGGCTATTGGGGCATCCCGGGTTGCTTTTATAGCGTCAATCCCTATCGGCCTATTGTGCCGCTATAATCACCATATGGAGGCGTCTCAGGATAATGTGATCGGGGTTCCTTCGGGACAAGCCCGGCTGTGTGTAGCTTGTGGGGTGTCCCCTATTAGTGCTGACAATGTGCGGGTCTGTGTACCTTATGCCCAGCAGGTGCTTGCGCTGCAGCCTGGTTTACCAGTGGCTTGGCCTGCGCCTCGTATGGCATCACCTACTTTCCCACGCTTAAATCTCACTCCCATTGTGTTGCATACTAGTAGGGATTCTCAGCCTGATGTGTCTTCCAGACTGGCTAGTGTTGAGAAGTTGCTTGCTAATACTTTGGTGCGTAAGGCCTCTGCAAAGAAGCGGCACTTAACGCCTGATGTGCTCAGTTCCACTTGAGGCCTCTGCAACTCCACCTTTTGTCAGTATGGGACAGGGATCCTGCGTTCCTGGACCAGGTCTTTGTGCTTTCCCCCCTGGTCAGGCGGTCCCTCTCGTGGTGGCTGGACTCCAGGAACCTGTTGGGGGGCAGATCCTTTCTGGCCCCCTCCTGGGAGACGGTCACCACGGATGCCAGTCTGACAGGTTGGGGGGGTTTCTGGAAGTCCCTGCAGTTCCAAGGGAGGTGGGGCCCTCAGGAGGCCCACACACCTATCAACATTCTGGAACTGTGGGCGATCAGGTTGGTTCTGACTCAGTTGACTCATCACCTTCGGGGCCTGCCTGTTCAGGTATGCTCGGACAACCAGACGGCAGTTGCCTACATCAATCATCAGGTAGGGACCCGGAGCAAGAGGGCCCTCCAGGAGGTGTCTCTGATCCTGGCCTGGGCGGAGGCCAATGTTCCAGCTGTGTACATCCCGGCGGTGGAGAAGCTGCAGGCAGACTCTCTGAGCAGGGGGACCTCTCACCTGAGAGAATGGTCCCTCTGCAACAGGGTGTTTCAATCTCTGTGTCACCGTTGGGGCCAACCAGATGTGGATCTCTTTGCGTCCCGTCACAATCACAAGCTCCCGGCCTTTGTCTCCCTGTCCCAGGATCCTCTGGCCTTGGCCACGGATGCTCTAGCAATGTTATGGCAGGACTTTCAGCTCCTGTATGTCTATCCTCCATTCCCCCTGTTGGGCAGGGTTCTGCACAAGATTGCTCTGAATGGGGGTGCCAGTAATACTGGTGGCCGCCAGGTGGCCAAGAAGAGTGTGGTTCGCAGATGTGGTGCAGCTGGCAGTAGATCAGTACGCTCTGCCCAGGGTGCCAGACCTGCTCACTCAGGGTCACTTACGCCATCCCAACTTACAAACTCTGGCTTTGACGGCCTGGCTGCTATCTTGATGGAGAAGGGGCTGTCTACCTCTGTGGTTGATACCATGATAAAAGCCAGGAAGAAGTCTTCTTCTTCTATTTACTATAGGGTTTGGCATGCCTACATTGACTGGTGTGAGTCTAGGTCTCTTCCCTGTCGTGTGTTCTCTATTCCCAGCATCCTGGAGTTCCTGCAGCATGGGCTGGAGATGGGGCTCCAACTCAGTACTCTGAAGGGTCATGTTTCTGCCCTGGCTGTTTTCTTCCAGAAGTCCTTTGCCCAGCATTCTATGATCAGGACTTTTTTCCAGGGGGTTACTCATGTGCGTCCCCCACGTAAGCCCATGTTGCCTTTTGGGATTTGAACTTGGTTTTGTCAGCTTTGCATGGTGCTGCTCTGGCCATTCTTACTCTCAAGGTTGTCTTTTTGGTGGCTATCACCTCTGTTAGGCGTGTGTCTGAGTTGGCGGCGTGTTCCATCCAGCCCCACTACTTTGAGCGACACCAGGACAAGGTGGTGTTTCGCTTCAAGCCAGACTTTCTGCCTAAGGTAGTGTCTGCCTTTCATTTGAATCAGGACATTGTTCTTCCTTCCTTGTGCCCCTAATCCTAGTAATGCTAAGGAGAGGGTCTTGCACTCTTTGGATGTGGTTAGGTGTCTGAAGTACTATCTAGTGGTTACTGCACCTTTCAAAAAGACTGATGCTCTTTTTGTGGTCCCTTCTGGTCCTAGGAAGGGTTTGGCTCCTGCCAAGTCTACTATCAGTAAATGGATCCAACAGGCTGTGATTCAGGCCTATTCTGCTAAGGGGAAGAATCCTCCCTTCCACCTTTACTGCTCATTCTACTCGTGCTATTGGTGCCTCTTGGGCTTTTCAGCACCAGGCTTCTGTTGAACAAGTTTGCAAGGCCGCTACTTGGTCTTCTGATCATACTATTCTAAGTGTGTCATACACGCTCGGCCATTCTTGCCCCTATTTCTGCCTGGACCTTATTCAATTGTCCCGTATGAGCCTCCCAGCCTTGGCTGTAGGTCCTGGTGAGGGTAGGCAACACCTTTTGTAGGTGTTTACGGAGCATTGCTCCTCCGTGAGACCCCATTGCAAGGGGTAGGCGGTGTCCGGGTTGGTGACCCCGGTTTGGGATGCCCTGTACCTTCTGCCGTATCCGTCCACCAGACTCTGGTTCCAGATCCCGCACCTTCTGGGTCCCTTCCTTAACCCTCCAGCTGAGGGGGGGGCAGGCTTGTCCTTCACATTTCTTTATTGTGTGGGTGCTTAAAGTGGACCAACACCCACGGGTGATCGGCCCGGGAATCTATAAGATTCCCGGGCCGATCACCCCCCACCCCGCGGGACATCCGAGATCGGGATGTCCCGCGGGGTGAAACCCCCCCCCAAACACCCCAACTCACCTACCTTATCTTCCCTCGCGCCCCTGTAGGCGTGCGCGCCTCCGCGCCGGCCGTCTGCGAATGGCCGGCGCGGGGGCGCGCGCGTTCAAAGTGACGCGAGGGAGGCGGCGGCGGCCGCCGCCGCTTGGACGTTCAAGATCTTCCCTTGTACGTCGGCGCTGGGAGCGGGGAGAGGTGAGTTTTTCGGGGGGTTAGGGGGGGTTTGACACAGCGGTGCACCCCGATCGGGGGTGCCCCACCGAAGTGGACCAAGACCCAGGATAGTCAAAATCCTGGGTGTTGGTCCACTTTAAAGTGTGTGTGTGTGTGTGTGTGTGTGTGTGCGCGCGCATGTTGCGGTGTACTGTCACTTTGCTGTGGGTCTGCACCATGCTGTGCAGCGTTTAGCAGAGGGAGCTTCTCCCCCTCAGGCTGGCGCCTTGCTGAGGCTCAGCCCACGGCCTGGATCCGCGTTGCTGGACTTGCGGGAGGGGGTGTGGCCTAACGAGCGCGCATTCTGCGCTGACCTGCTCCTCTTCTTCTCTTCACTCCCTCTAGGCAAGGCTGTGCTGGGCTCCGGTGACCATCTTTTTCCTGTTGCTGCTGCGGACCCCCTCTCTTCCTGTTATGGCAGCACCCCTCTCCGCAGGGGGCTGCGCTGTCCTTATTGTACATATTGTGTATATAGATGTATCTATATAGATATATTATAGTATTAGGTAATGTATGAGTGTTGGCTGACGGGTCCCCTTTCATTTGTGTCTTTCAGGAGGACTCCCTGTGTTTTGCATATTAGGGGGTTCTCCCAGTCCCATGGTCCCTAGCTTTAAATTACACCTTTTCCAAATCCTCCCACTGGGACTTTAAAGGGGCATCCCAGGGTTGCTTACCAGCTTAATTCCCTAGGGTCATTGCGACTACCCCCAAATATCACCATATGGAGGCTCCGCAGGATACTGGGCTTGGGCTTCCTTCGGGACAATCCCGGCCGTGTGTGGGTTGTGGGGTATCCCTTATGGGGGAGAATGTGCTAATTAGTATTCCATGTGCACAAAAGGCCATATCGCGGCAGTCTGCTTCCCAGGCTTCTGGGTCAGCACCGCCCGCTTCATCGCCTACCCCTCCCCGTCTTATCCGTACCCCAAGTGACATCGTCACTAGTGAGGAGTCGCACTCTGATGTTTGTGCTTGCCTGGCCAGCATTGAGAGATTTCTTTCTGGCGCAGTGGGCAAAAAGGCCCATGCCAAGAAGAGACATTTATCGCCGGGATTTTGTTGAGGATGAGTGGTCAGATTATTCCCCGTTAGAGGAGGGGGAGTTGTTTGAGGAATCAGAATCTGACGATGTGCAGTTGTGTGATAATGGTGTTGGGCAGGTACTGGGGATGCCGTTGACACTTCTAAAGTTCTGGCCCATCTCCTGGAGGTTTTGGACATTGCCCCACCGGAGGCGGCCCCTCTCAAAAAGGGGGAATTTTTCGGGTCCTCTAAGCCCCGCTTGGAGTTTCCTACGCAAAGTCATTTTGATGCATTGATCCTTAGAGAATGGGAGAAACCGAGTCAGCTTCCCGGCGTTCCTCAGGGATGGGATAGTATCCCTTCCCGGTTGATGCGGTAAAGCGCTGGTCTTCCCCTCCTGAGGTCGACGCGCCTGTTTTGGGGTTGTCCAACACCTTTGTGGTCCACACCCCTGATGCCACTACCCTCAAAGATGGTGAGGATAAGCGCATTGATCAATTGGCTTGCCATGCCTTTGCCAGTGTGGGTTCATCCTTACGGCCTGGTGGCCATGCGCCGTTCGGTCTGGCTTCGCCAGTGGGCGGCAGTCTTTGCAGCCAAGAAATCGCTCACCGCTCTTCCCTTCCTGGGTACGTGGCTGTTTGGAGATAAGTTGGATGCGGTGGCTAAGGGTGGTAAGCTACCCCAGCGTAAGAAGCAGCGTCGCTCCTTTCAGGGGTGAGCTCCTTCAACCCTTCCTTTCGTGGTGCCAGAGCTGTCAGAGGTTTCGTCTACTCAGGAGTCAGAGGTTCCTCCTGGGGCAGAGGACGGGCCCGTCCAGCATCTGCCTGGGGCTCCAAACCTAGCCCCCTGCCAAACAAACTCAGCAATGAGGGGGCGCCCTCACCCGTATGGGTGGGGGGACGGCTGCGGCTCTTCTTCCAGGTCTGGGCCCAGGAAGTCACAGACAAATGGATTCTGGAAGTGGTCTCGTCCAGGTACAAACTGGAGTTCGAGTACTGGCCCCCTCCAAGATTCTTAAGGTCTCGGGTGCCCTCGGACTCTCAGGCTGCACAGGGGCTCCTGTTGGCAGTCCAAAATCTTCGGGACATGGGAGTCATATGTCCTGTGCCTCCCTCCAATCTACTCCAATCTTTTCAAGGTCCCCAAAAAGGATGGATCCATAAGACCCATTCTGGATCTAAAAATTTTCAACAGGTTCATCAGAACCAAGAAGTTTTGCATGGAGACCACAGATGCCAGCCTTTCGGGCTGGGGAGGTTTCTGAAAGAGTCATCAGTTCAGGGGGTTGTGGGTTCCTCAGGAGGCTCACACCCCCATCAATGTCCTAGAGCTCAGAGCCATCCGGCTTGTTCTGTCAAGGCTGACACCTCACTTACAGGGCTTGCCTGTTCAGGTTCGATCAGACAATGGAACAGCGGTGGCCTACATCAATCACCAAGAAGGGACTCGCAGCAGGAGTGCCCTCAGGGAAGTCTCTCTGATCTTGACTTGGGCGGAGAGCAATGTCCCTTGCATTTCGGCAGTTTACATTCCGGGAGTGGAGAACACGGAGGCGGATGCCCTGAGCAGGGGCTTCTCTCCGAGGGGAGTGGTCTCTCAATCTCCGGATTTTTCTGTCCCTGTGTCACAAGTGGGGGACTCCGGAGGTGGATCTCTTTGCCTCACGGCACAATCACAAGCTTCCGTCCTTTGTGTCTCTATCTCAGGATCCTCTGGCTCTGGCGGTGGATGCCTTGTCTCTTGCCTGGAGGGATCTGGGGTTCCTGTATCTGTTTCCCCCCTTTTTCATGGTGGGCAAGGTAGTTCGCAAGCTGGTTCTGGAAGGGGCGCCAGCAATTCTGGTGGCCCCAATGTGGCCAAGACAGGTTTGGTACGCAGACATCGTAAGACTGGCGGTAGAGCAGAACAGGCTACCCCTGGTTTCGGACCTGATATCTCAGGGTCAGCTACTTTACCCCAATTTACAAACGCTGGCTTTGACTTCTTGGCTGCTGAAACCTTCATTCTGAAGGAGGAAGGTTTGTCTGAGGCTGTCGTTCAGACTTTGATTAGAGCTAGGAAGAGGTCTTCCTCTGGTATTTACTATAGGACCTGGCAGTCCTATATTCACTGGTGTGAGGCTAGGGCCTTACCTTGTAGGGTGTTTTCTATCCCTAGGAATTTGGAGTTTCTTCAACACGGTCTGGATCTGGGGTTCCAGCTTAGTACCTTGAAAGGGCAGGTCTCTGCCCTGGCTGTTTTCTTCCAAAGGTCTTTTGCTTTGCACCCTCTGGTTAAGACTTTTTTCCAGGGGGTTACTCATGTTCGGCCTCCTAGGAAGGCTCTGGTTCCTGTTTGGGATTTGAATCTGGTTCTTTCGGCTCTCCAGGGGCCTCCTTTTGAGCCGCTTCAGGATATTGCTCTTACTGTTTACACTGAGGGGTGAGGATCGGCCCCTGAAACAGCCAGACATCGCCGCACCCGGCAGGGGCGACATCTAAAAGGTAAGTAGCGGCTGATTGGGGGAATCGACCCCTTTTTATTTAAGGTCGGATGTTCCTCTTTAATGAAAAGCCTAGTCACTTACTTATTATTTTCCCACTGGGCTGCAACTCTGTTCGGGATGCTAGGCAACAACATCTTGCCTCAGAAGCATCAAATATTGGAGGAGAGGGAGGTTAAAAGTGCAGGGGTGGAGTTGTAGCTGTGCTTTACACAAAGAGAGCAGAGCTGGGGTCAGGAAAAGGACAGCAATCCCATAATGCAGAGCGGCATAATCAGAAGAGACTTCCTGTCTTCAGGCAGCCTAAGACTCCATGGGCTAACCTCTTGGATGCATAAAAGCACCTAAAAATTTGGTGCAGGTAGGATGATTTTTATTGTGGGCAATGTGTATGTACAGGGTGGGGGAAATGGCTCTTATTCAGAGTGAAGGTCCAGTTTGATTTTTGGTAGATGATCCTGAAGTGAGGCCACAGTTTCACACAACCTAAAGAAAATTAACCATTCATCACTCTGCCTGGCATAAATGTTCAGACCACAATTTGCAGGCAGGGGTTTGAGCAGTATCTAATGCCGGCCCTTTTTCCCAGCCACTACCCCATGCTGATCAGTATTACAGTATGACATTGCATATGGAGGCTAAAATCGTCATCTTGCATTGGATGCTTCTGAAGCAAGCAGGCTTCCCCAGCCACACCCTACAGTGTTCTGCATAAGAAATACCAGCCACCAAAGGCATACTATAGTCTGCCCTAAAACACAACTGCTTGGGTGCAGCTACCCAAACCAATGCATAACTCTACTGTAGTGATCTCATTAGCCATCCGATGCTCTGTGTGAAGGAGCAGACCAAAAGGCAGGAGGGTGAGGCTTGGTTAATGGATGGGTAGGCAGGACTACCTCATTTATACTTTATTTTTGTTAACAGATGTGTGTTTTATGAAAACAGTTTTCACTATCTGCAATATGTTGTGACTGGCAACTGCAGGGATCACGTCTCTCTTCTTGTAGATCTAGATGTACAGAATTGGTGTACCTAGCCACTAGCAACATATTGCAGAAAGTGAAAACTGCTTCCATAAAACACATATTTGCCAGACTCCAGGGCTGGTTTCTTTGGGTTTTGTTGTGCTTTAAAGCGGAACAAAACCCAGGAATTTGACTTGCCTGGGTTTTGTGTTGTGCCCTTGGGACATCCTGATTTGGGATGCCCCCCCCCCCTGTGTGAACCTCCCCTCCCAGTTTGCCCACTAAAACTTGCCTCTACTCGGTTTAACAGCATGTGCGCAGGCTCTCGTCCCATCAGAGCCCTTTGCTGTGTTTTACATCCTTTGACTAAGGGTTTAGATTGAATTCAATGGGGAGCGTGCGCTGCCGTGTCCCCGGTGGTGTATGCCCCGGGGGAAAGCCAGCACCGTTAGCTGATTGCTAGGTGTTTTCCTGTACCTTTAGCGATCCCAACCCTTAGATGTATCTTAAATGTGTTTGATATTGAAAGGGGATTTTGACCATGAGAGCACTATCAATTAATATTATCCTTATTTTGAAACGGGCTGTCATTCAGCAAGGCTGCATTCGCCTGCATTTGCCACCCCTATGACTATCTCTGTTATAGACACTTTTCTTGCTTCAAATTAGCTTCAAATTCAGAAAATCTGGTGATTTACTGAGCCCTTACAGGCCCTTCTGCTCACTGGGGTTGGACAGTAGAGACGTGCAAACATTCTATATAGAAAAACATTCTATATAGACAAAGTCCCCTTTAGGTTGGCGTTGTAGGTCATTTTGATTCCAGCAATGAAGCATTTGTTTAGAGGTTTAAAAGCTTATGGGACTTTGGTTTATATGGTAATCTGCTTTCCTGGTCATATCATGAACAGTGTGATTCTGGTCAGCTGATGAATACAGTTGTTTAGTTGGGAACGTTGTCTTCGAGTAACCCTGTCCACTGTCCGTCCAAACAGGGTGTGCAGTTCACTGTGGGCCATACTTTTCCTACGATGCCACTATGTTTTTACATCTTGTTTAGCATATGCCCGATTTGTAACTACTAGTCTGACTGGAGGAATGTATAGTTTACCGCAGAATGACCCTTCACTACCTGGTGAACTGGTTAAATTTATGCTAAAGGCAAGCCTGACTGTTCCATTGTCTCAGGCTACATGTTGCACTGTCCCAAACTATTTGTTTTCAAAAATAGCCTGTCGTTCATAAGTTATTTGTAAAAGTAATTAGAACAATGGAGATGCAGAGAAAAAATGAGGATAAACTGTGGTTATTGCAACGGTGATGTGATGTAAGAACACTGTGTGCTTTACATATACCTAGTAAAAAAATAAGTGCATTGTTGTGCCTCTACTTATTACAGCCAGCACATAGTGTGACCATAAAAAAAAAGGGGGTGAGAGATGCTACAGGCTAAGCGTGTCTTCAGTCTGCCAGCACATAGTGTGACCAGAAAGGAGGGTGGGGTTTCATAGCTGCGGAGAGAGGCAGCTAATCAGGATGTCTGGGGAGGGAGTGGGGGGTGCTTCCGGGTCATCCGCATAAACAGAGCGGACATCACAGGCTAGTATAGTGGTGGTGATGGGGGACTTCAACTACCCAGGTATTGACTGGAGATATGGTTCTGCTTCTACTACAAGGGGGAGAGCATTCATCCACTTACTACAAGATGACTATATGAATCAGGCAGTGTGGCATTCCCCCCATTCCATTCCCATAGGCAGTGTGGTATCCCCCCTCCCATTCCTCATTTAGGCAGTGTGGCATCCCCCCATTCCCCATATAGGCAGTGTGGCATTCCCTCTCTCATTCCCATAGGCAGTGTGGCAACCCCCATCCCATTCCCCATGTAGGCAGTGTGGCATCCCCCTTCCCATTCCCCATATAGGCAGTGTGGCATTTCCCCCTCCAATTCCAAAAGGCAGTGTGACATCCCCCCCTCCCATTCCCCATATGGGCAGTGTGGCATCCCCCCCTCTCATTCCCCATATAGGCAGCGTGGCATCCCCCTTCCCATTCCCCATATAGACAGTGTGACATTCCCCCCTCCCATTCCCCATATAGACAGTGTGGCATTCCCCCCTCCCATTCCCCATATGGGCAGTGTGGCATCCCCCCCCCTCTCATTCCCCATATAGGCAGCGTGGCATCTCCCTTCCCATTCCCCATATAGGCAGTGTGGCATCCCCCTTCCCATTCCCCATATAGGCAGTGTGGCATCCCCCTCCCATTCCCCATATAGGCAGTGTGGCATACCCCCTCCCATTCCCCATATAGGCAGTGTGACATTTCCCTCCTCCCATTCCCCATATAGGCAGTGTGACATTTCCCTCCTCCCATTCCCCATATAGACAGTGTGGCATTCCCCCCTCCCATTCCCCATATAGACAATGTGGCATCCCCCCTCCCATTCCCCATATAGACAGTGTGGCATTCCCCCCTCCTATTCCCCATATAGACAGTGTGGCATTCCCCCCTCCTCTTCCCCATATAGACAGTGTGGCATCCCCCCTCCCATTTCCCATATAGACAGTGTGGCATGCCCCCCCTCCCATTCCCCATATAGGCAGTGTGGCACCCCCCCCCCCCCCCCCAATCCCTATATAGGCAGTGTGGCACCCCCCTAATGCGCATATAGGCATTGTGGAATTTCCGCCTCCCATTCCCCATATAGACAGTGCAGCATTCCCCTATTCCATTCCCCATATAGGCAATGTGGTATTCCCCTCCCATTCCCCATATAGGCAGTGTGGCATTCCCCATATAGGCAGTGTGGCATTTCCCCCCCTCTCATATAAAAAATCTTGATGTTAGGTCCATTTTAAGTAATGTGTATATAAGAAATTTTGTGTACTAAAATGTTTTTCTGTCATCTTACATTCTGGGATGCTTCTCTTGTCCTGTTTGTTGCAACTGCGTCGTTAAAGTGGACCATCACCCTCGGGTGATCGGCCCGGGAATCTATAAGATTCCCGGGCCGATCACCTCCCTCCCCGCGGGACATCCGAGATCGGGATGTCCCGCGGGGTGAAAACCCCCCAAAACCCCCAAACCCCCTTACCTTAGTTTCGGCGGCGGCCGGCCGCCGCCACCTCCCTCGCGCCCCTCTAGGCGTGCGCGCCCCCGCGCCGGCCGTCTGTGAATGGCCGGCGTGGGGGCGCGCGCGTCAAGAGGGACGCGCGGGAGGCGGCGGCGGAGGAGCCATGGACAAGCGGCTGTCAGATCGCTTGTCCGTCGGCGCTGGGAGCGGGGAGAGGTGAGTTTTCCTGGTGTTTGGGGGGTTTCACACAGCGGGGCACCCCGATCGGGGGTGCCCCACCGAAGTGGACCAAGACCCAGGATAGTCAAAATCCTGGGTGTTGGTCCACTTTAAGGCTCTACTCTACATTCAGTTCTTGGTATTCCATTATTCCCCCCGGGGCTTATAACCACTGGAGGGTATAACCGGGGGGAGTTTTTAGGTTTTAATGCTTTCATTCCCTGCCTATTGGGAGTATCTTGACATCCCCGAATGTAAGAAGACATTTTAGTACACAAAACTTAAAGTGGACCTAACATCAGGATTATTCTAAGCATACAGCACGTCCTGCTCCAGATGTAGTAATTACATGTGGGTTATCCTCCGCCTCCGGCGCCGTGCACTGCGGACATGTAGAAAACAAGCTCCTCCTGGCCCTACATATACCGAGGGAACTCCCACAAATCCCCAGATTTCTCTGCAGTGCTGGAACTGCGAAGACATGAAGTATCACGCTCTCGCAGGCGAGCGGGGCTTTACAGCCCGAGGCCCTGCGGGACTATTTCCACCTGTCCTCATTGTGAATGAATGCCTCCCAGCCAGGGCTGCGTTGGTCGGGTGAAGGTAGGCAGCACCTTGGGTGCTTACGGAGCTTGGCTCCACCGCAATCCCCCTCAATAGGGTAGGCGGTTAAGGCTAATGGTGAGCCTTCAGAGGATGCCCCTCCCGCATCAGTGCCCCACGCCCCGTGTAGCGGTGAACCCCGAATATTGGGTCACCTTCCTCCCTAGTTCCCCCCCGTTAGTGGGGGGAAAAAGAGGGGGGGGGGTAGTGTGTACGATGGCCTAACCTTGCCCTAATTACACTAGTAGGCTTTTAGCCCTTAACGGTTACCGGGTGTCAGAGCCGCGCTTCACTTTTATGTTTAGCTGCAGCGCCTTCATTGTAATTTACTTGGCGCGTACGGTGGCTCTGTTTGTGGACGCTACAGCGTTTATTCCTGTATCACCCTGTCAGGTTTCCCTCTGAGGTGACTCACTCTGTCCGGTTTTCAGTTGCATAGCTACTGTTTTCTGATTGGCTACGCGCCTTCGAGCTTCGCGCTCTCTGAGGGGGGCGTGGTTTGGTTTGGCGCGTTCCGCGTCATCTTCAGCTCTGGTCCGCCCTTCGAGGTTTGCTTGGCGCCATTTCTTTCTCACGTGCGCGTGGTGAAGACCGTCCTCCCCTCGCTGTTCTGTAAGTGCCCTCATGGGCAAATCTTTTCTAACCTTTGCTCCTTCGCGCTTGGCTCTGACATCCCTGTTCCCCTTGCAGACCGCGGACTTTGGTGGCTTCTCCCGGCCCGGTGCAGCGTCCGGTCCAGACCTTTTAAAAAATCACTCCCACTTCCCAGCGGGTCATTGGGGCATCCAGGGTTGCTTTATAGCGTCAATCCTTACTGGCATATTGTACATAATAATCACCATATGTAGGCATCTCAGGATATTGTGAACGGGGTTCCTTCAGGACAAGCCCGTCTGTGTGTATCTTGTGGGGTCTTACCTAGCAGCGGTGACAATGCACGGGTCTGCGTCCCTTGTGCGCAGCAGGCGTCTTCCCACCTCTTCCGAGGCTGGGCCCGCACCTCGCCTCGCTTCCCCTACTCCCCCAAGCCTGAGCCTAACCCGCTATACCAGTGGGGATTCTCATACTGATTTTGCCACTAGACTGGCTAGTGTGGAAAACTTAATTGCTGGCTCCTTGGCGCGCAAGGCTACTGCCAAGAGGCGTCATTTGAATCCTGAATCTACTATACTTCCTATAGAATCTGATGATTTACTGCTTTCTTATGCACATTCCCCCTCAGAGGAAGGGGAACTGTTTTCTGACTCAGGGTCTTATGACGACGAGTCCAGGGGACAGGAGGAATCTGGTTCTGATCATTGGTCCTCGGACAACATTGATAGACTGCTGACCCAGATCTTTGATGTGTTATCCCTCTCTCCCCCTCCCGTGGCTCTACGGCAAATGGGCGATCTATTTCACACCGCTAGGGCGTGGTTGGAGTTTCCCGAACAAACTCATTTTAATAGCCTCGTGCTGAAAGAATGGGAACATCCCAGCAAACTCCATGGGGTTCCTAAAGCTGTGGATAAGAAATATCCATTTCCTGCCGACCTGGTCAAGTGTTGGACATCGCCACCCGAGGTCGATGCCCCAATTCTAAGTCTGTCTAATACCTCTATTATGCACTCCCCCGACACTACTACGCTGCGGGATTTGGAGGATCGGCGAGTGGATCAACCAGCATGTCATGCCTTTGCATTTGGGGGAGCGTCGCTCCGCCCAGTTTGCGCCTTAGCCATCACGGCGGTGGCGCTCAGGACTGTGGTTAAGACTGCTCTTGAAGGGGCGGATGACTTGCCCTCTGATGCTGCCAATGCTCTGGCCACCTGTGAGACTTTTGTGAACTATATCCTATCTGCATCGGACCATGCTATTAAGCTGAGTGCTAGATCTTCTGCTCTGGTGGTAGCCATATGCCGCACGGTCTGGTTGCGCCAGTGGGCCGCTGATAATGTCGCTAAGAAGGCCCTCACGGGGCTTCCATTTAAGGGTCTGCGCCTGTTTGGAGAAAGGTTAGATATCTTTGCCAAGGGTGGCAAGTTACCCCAGCGCAAGCGTCAGATTCGGCCCTTTCGCGGCCCAAGCTCCCACTCGACCCCCTACCGGGGAGCTAAGCAAGGTAGAGGAGTGTCCTTCGCTGGATCTCATGCAGATTCCTGGAACAAGAACAGAGGATGCCGTCCCAGTCCCTCCTGGGGGCCCAAGCCCAAAGCCCCTCCCAAGACCCCCCAGGCAGGAAGGGGCGCCCCCCCCCCCGGCAGGCAGCACTTCGAGCACGTCTGGAGATGCCACGTCTCAGACCGATGGATCCAGGAGGTAGTGTCCTCCAGTTACAAGATAGAGTTTGCTGTACTGCCCCCTACCAGGTGCGTCGGGTCCCGGATCCCACAGGACCCTGCCTCAGCTCAGGTCTTGATGCTGGCTGTGCAGGACCTTCTGGATCTAGGGGTCATTTGCAAGGTCCCCTTAAGAGACCAGGGCGTGGGGTTTTATTCCAACCTTTTCACGGTACCCAAAAAGGACAGGTCAGTCAGACCCATTCTGGATTTAAAAATCCTAAACAGATTTGTCAGAAACAAACATTTTCGTATGGAAACTCTGCGCTCGGCTATTGCCTCGTTGCGCCCAGGGGACTTCATGACATCTGTGGATATCAAGGATGCTTACCTGCACGTTCCGGTGTTTTCAGGACACCAAAAATTTCTCAGATTTGCGCTGCTGGATCAGCATTACCAGTTCGTGGCCCTGCCATTCGGCCTTACGTCGGCTCCCAGGGTGTTCACCAAGGTGCTGGCAGGGGTGATGTCATTGTTAAGACTAAGGGGCATACGCGTGTTGCCCTACCTGGACGATATACTCATCACCTCTCGGACTCTGCGACAGGCAGAGCTGGACACTCGGTTGGTAGTGTCCACCCTGGAGTCATTCGGCTGGGTGATCAATTACCCAAAGTCCTCTCTGTCCCCCCTCCTCAGTGACCCCGTTCCTGGGGATGATTCTGGATACAGTTCAGTCAAGGATACTCCTTCCTCCACAGAAGGTGGAAGCTCTGACAACGCAGGCGAGGTCCCTGCTTTCGAGCCCTCATTCCTCCATCAGGCAGGGAATGCAGTTGGTGGGCTCGATGGTGGCAAGCTTCGAGGCGGTGCCCTTTGCCCAGTTTCATTTGAGAACCCTGCAGCTTCACCTTCTGTCAATTTGGAACAAGGATCCAGCATCCTTGGACGAGGTCTGGGTGCTTCCCCCCTCGGTCAGGCAATCCCTTGCATGGTGGCTGGACCACAGGAACTTGACAAGGGGCAGATCCTTCCTGGCTCCCTCCTGGGAGACGGTCACAACGGATTCCAGTCTGTCGGGCTGGGGGGGATTCTGGAAGTCCATGCGCTTCCAGGGGAGGTGGGGCCCTCAGGAGGCCCATCTACCCATCAATGTCTTGGAACTCAGGGCGGTCAGATTGGTGCTGGAACAATTGACCCAGCACCTGAAGGGTCTGGCGGTTCGGGTACGCTCAGACAACAGAACGGCGGTTGCCTACATCAATCATCAAGGAGGGACCCGGAGCAAGGGGGCGCTCCAGGAAGTGTCCCTGATTCTAACATGGGCGGAGGCCAATGTCCAATGCA
Organism: Gastrophryne carolinensis; assembly: GCA_027917425.1. Taxonomy (NCBI): domain Eukaryota; kingdom Metazoa; phylum Chordata; class Amphibia; order Anura; family Microhylidae; genus Gastrophryne; species Gastrophryne carolinensis. The sequence goes on from CM051234.1 coordinate 225,793,071, forward strand.
TCTCGGCTGTCTACATCCCGGGGGCGGAGAACCTGCTAGCAGATGCCCTGAGCAGGGGGTCGTCTCGTCAGGGGGAATGGTCCCTCTGCAACAAGGTATTTCAGCCCCTGTGTCACCGTTGGGGTGTGCCAGACGTGGATCTGTTTGCGTCCCGTCACAATCACAAGCTCCCGAGCTTTGTTTCCCTGTCTCAGGATCCTCTGGCTCTGGCCACGGATGCCCTGTCAATATCTTGGAGGGAGTTTCGGCTCCTGTATGTGTTTCCACCAATTCCCCTTCTGGGCAGAGTTCTGCGCAAGATCGCTCTGGAAGGAGTTCCCGCGATTCTGGTGGCCCCAAGGTGGCCAAGAAGAGTGTGGTTCGCAGACGTAGTTCAAATGGCAGTAGATCAGCACGATCTGCCAAAGTTGCCAGATCTTCTAACTCAAGGGTCGCTACGCCATCCCAATTTACTAACTCTGGCTTTGACGGCTTGGCTATTGAAACCTCTATCCTGATGGAAAAGGGGTTGTCTGCATCTGTAGTGGCTACTATGGTGCAAGCCAGAAAAAAGACTTCCTCTGCTATCTATTATAGAATTTGGCATTCTTACATTGACTGGTGTGAGTCCAGGTCTCTTCCCTGCCGGGAATTCTCAGTCTCTAGGGTGCTGGAGTTTTTACAACATGGTCTAGACTTAGGTCTTAAGCTTAGTACTCTGAAGGGCCAGGTTTCGGCTCTGTCTAGCTTCTTTCAGAAGACCTTTGCCCAGCATCCCCTTATCAAGACCTTCTTTCAGGGGGTCACTCACGTGCGTCCCCCTCGGAGACCTAGGGTTCCTGTTTGGGATCTAAGCTTGGTTTTATCAGCCCTCTAGGGTGCTCCCTTTGAGCCTATTCAGGAGGCTGCTCTCGCTGTTCTCACGCTCAAGGTTGTCTTTCTGGTAGCCATTATTTCTGTTAGGCGTGTGTCTGAGTTGGCTGCTTTATCTATTCAGCCTCCCTACTACGAGAGACACCAGGATAAGGTGGTGTTCCGCTTCAAACCAGACTTTCTGCCTAAAGTGGTGTCTGCATTTCATTTGAATCAGGATATTGTACTTCCTTCTTTGTGCCCTAATCCTAGTAACCCTAAGGAGAGGGTTTTGCATTCCTTGGATGTGGTTAGGTGCGTCAAGTATTACCTAGTTATCACTAAGGCTTTCAGGAAGACTGATGCTCTCTTCGTTGTGCCTCATGGGCCTAGGAAGGGTTTGGCTCCCGCCAAGTCTACCATCAGTAAATGGATTCGTCAGGCTGTGGTTCAAGCCTATTCTACTAAGGGGAAGACTCCCCCCTTTCGTCTTACTGCTCATTCTACTCGAGCTGTTGGGGCTTCTTGGGCTTTTCAGCACCAGGCCTCTGTGGAACAAGTTTGCAAGGCCGCTACTTGGTCTTCTGTTTATACTTTTACAAGGTCGATATTAGGGCCTCAGTTGACGCTGTGTTTGGCCGCAAGGTTTTGCAGACTGCTTGCTGTTGCCTTTTCTGTTGGGGATCCCACCCTACTTTATGGACACTGCTATTGGATGTCCCACATGTAATTACTACATCTGGAGCAGGGCATGCTGTATGCTTAGAATAATACAATTATGTGAAGTACTCACCTGTAGAATTGGTATTATATGCATACAGCACCTCCTGCTCTACCCCACCCTGGTTTCACGTTGTTCTGGATCCCCTGTTTGGTGATTATCATTGTTACTATTGCCAGTTTTGGGTGGTTGGTTTCTCCTGGCTTCTCCTTTCACTGCTTTTCAATGCTGGGGATTTGTGGGAGGTCCCTCGGTATATGTAGGGCCGGGAGGAGCTTGTTTTCTACATGTCTGCAGTGCACGGCGCCGGAGGCGGAGGATTACCCACATGTAATTACTACATCTGGAGCAGGACGTGCTGTATGCATATAATATCAATTCTACAGGTGAGTACTCCACAGAATTGTATTTTTACTATCCTAGGTATAGGTCTCTCACCACTGTGTGAAACTCCCAGATCGCCAACACAAATCACCTTTTCACAATTCCCATGTATGTGTGGACTTTTGTCTGATCAGCGCTTTTTGCCATGCATGCTAATGCTCGCTGTAAAGCATTGTTTTGAACAACACTAGCATAGGGTGCAGGACTGGCCACACCGGCCAGTGTGCTCCGGTGCGGGCCCCCTGAAAAGCAAGAAGGAGACTCTTATAGAGAGGAATGAGGAAAAAGCAAATTTACTAAACCTCTTCTTTGCTTATATTCACAAAAGAATTTGACATGTCAGGTTCAATAACCCAAACTCTCAAATAAATATCACTTGTCTAACCAAGGAAGAAGTACAGTGCCATCTCAAGCAGATAAAAATCGATAAATCCCCAGGACTATATGGCATACATGCCTATGTTTTGAGGGAGTTACGTACAGTAATAGACAAGCCATTATTTTTAATATTTGTAGACTCAATAATTACGGGGGCTGTTCTGAGGGATTGGTGGTTAGAAAATCTGGTGCCAAAATTCAAAAAGGGGTCTAAGGGAAAACATGGGAACTACAGACCAGTAAGTGTAACATCTGTGGTGGGCAATCTGTTTGAAGTTTTTTAAGGGATATTATAGTGGAGTATCCCAGTAAAAATTACCTTATTGCTCCATATTGACATGGATTTATGAGGAATCGCTCATGCCAGACAAACCTAATCAGCTTTTATGAGGAGGTAGGTTCAAGATCAGGGGGAAACATTGGATATCATAAATCTTGACTTTTCTAAAGCATTTGATACTGTGCCAGATAAAAGACTGGTACAAAAGATGAAAGTGCTTGGACTGGGTTAAAGCGTGTGCACATGGGTGAGAAATTGGCTTAATGATCGGAAGCAGAGGGTGGTTATCAATGGTACACACTCAGATTGGGTCACTGTTACTGGGGTACCATAAGGGTCAGTTCTGGGACCAATTCTCTTCAATATATATATATATATATAAATGACATTGGGTACGGATTAAAAAGTAAAGTCTCAATCTTTGCAGATGATACTAATTAAGTTATTAAAACAAAAGAGGACAGCAGGCAGCTACAAACATTTAGATAAACTGGAAGCATGGGCAGTTAAATGGCAAATGAAGTTTAACACAGATGAATGTAAGGTTATGCACATGGGAAGGAGAAATCTGTGTCATGATTACACACTTAATAAAGAAATGCTTGATAACACTACAGTGGGAAAGGACTTAGGGATTTTAGTTAACAATAAACTTAACTGTAGAAATCAATGCCAGGCAGCAGATGCCAAAGCAAATAGAATCATGGGGTGCATCAAGAGGGGCGTAGGTGCCCATGACCAGAACATCATTTTACCCCTGTACAAGTCATTGGTCAGAACAGTGCGTAAGAAGGACCTATCAGAACTAGAATGTGTTCAAAGGAGAGCAACTAAGGTAATAGAGTGCGGAGTACCCTGAAATATTGTTAAGTTAGGTTTCTGGTGTTGGTCTCCACCGACATAAGATGGGATTGTTCTCTGTAAGAGCAGTGAGACTAAGGAACTCTCTGCCAGAGGATGTAGTTATGAAGGATACACTAAAAGCATTAAAAGGGGCCGGATGCCTTTCTTTCATGTAATAACATTTCCAGATATGGCTACTAGATCAACGAGATAAACAGGCTGATTGGAATGGACTAAAGTCTTTATTCAGCCTTACATACTATATTGCTTAGTTGGCTGGCCCTGGAGTCTTCTAGGTTTTGACCTTTTCAATGTTTACTCTGAATGGCTATGCACACAGAACCAATATACCTCCAGCATAGAAGAGGATTTATTTCTTTGTTGTCCGCTAACCTTGCAGGGTAGAAAGAAGTAGGAAAAATGCAGACAAGCAGAACAAGGAACAGCTAACCTCCCCTGCACACACAAGCATTGATGTGTCCCACATAGCCTGTTGCAAAAATAGATGTAGGTCCACCTCCCATTGCTAAATAAGGTGGTCATGAATCAATAAATTCCAGGGGATGGTCTACAGAGAAGGGATCGGATCTCAGCAGCAGCTGCTTTATACAGCAGAGCAGCAGGAAGCATCCTGATTACTTAGCATATCCTTTTATGACAAGCAATATGGAGTTTGTAGCTGATAAAAGTTTTCCCAACATAAAAAATACATGATGCAAATACATGGAATGTTTGTGGTTTTCTACCATGATGTTGTTTGCCTACACACATTGAGAACATTAAACTGGACCCAGAGCCTATAAGACTCTAGGTCCTGTTAAATACCCACTCATGGTGCATGCCATTTTAGAATGCCTAGCTTTGTAAAACCCTGCATGCAGCCCAATATACATACCACACCTGTGATCCCTCCGTACATCTCCTGCATCCAGCTATTCTGTGTGAGGCTGCATCTACCATAATTGAATGGCTGCAGGGAGGATACAGGAGACTGAACTTTCACTTTAAATGGCCAGTCCAGTCCAAATATATCTTGTTGCTCTTGGGAGCAGCCATGATGGAATTACCTTCAGCAGCGTCCCTTTGTCTTCTATTGAGATTGATAAGACAAAGCACTCCCCCTACCTTCTCTCAATAGAAGACTGCCGCAGTAATTCCATCATGGCTGCTCCCATGAACCACAAGAGTTATTTAGACTCGACTGGCCCTCTTAAAGTGGACCAACACCCAGTATTTTGACTATCCTGGGTTTTGGTCCACTTTGGTGGGGCACCCCGATTGGTGGTGCCCCGCTGTGTGAAACCTCCCAGAAAGCCCCGAAAACTCACCTCACCCTGCTCCCACGTGACCGCTCCAGCGAATCCCCGCCGACGGACAAGCAGAGCGCGTCCGCCGTCTCCCTTGCGTCCCTCTAGCAGGGCGTGCTCCCGCGCCGGACATTCTCAAACGGCCAGCACGGGAGCGCGCCTTGCTAGAGGGACGCACGGGAGGCGGCAGACGCGCATGCGCCGCTGGAACGGGGAAAAGGTAGGATTGTGGGCTTCCTGGGGGGGTTTCACCACCCGCGGGACATCCCGATTTCGGATGCCCCGCGGGGAGGGATCTGATCGGCCCGGGAATCTTATAGATTCCCGGCCCGATCCCCCCTGGGTGTTGGTCCACTTTAAGCAGATTTATTGGAACTACTTTATCATATTTGTCTACTACTATAACCAAAGTATTCACACATGTGGGTCATAAAACTATGTCTTCTCTCCTCCCCTTCCAATATAGGGAGTACCAAACAAAAGAAGATATTGAGTTTCTCAGAAATGGAACAGAAGTTTCAGCTGTTAGCCCAAAAACATTTGTATTTGATCCAGAACTATCTAAAGGCAACCCGAAGACTGATTTAATCAGAACAATCAATATTCCAGTTGTGGTAAGTATTGATTTGTACACCTAAATAATAAAATACATTTTATAATGAGAAAATGATATATATTCCAAGTATGTCACACACCCCGCTTCCAATATTCATGACAAGTGGGTTATGGCCAGTAGAGATGACAGGTAAAAAAGGAGCCCCTCCCAGTCCATAAATACCTGGGACCTCCCACACATTCCCCAGTAATCGTCTCTGCAGACGGCGAGCAAGTTAGAAGATGGCTCCTCCTTGCAGCTAAGCCGGGTTTTCACCCGGCCATTTTATTTCCCTATTTCTGCCCGGACCTTGTTTTTATTAAGCCCCTATGCCTCCCAGCCCTGGCTGTTGGTCCGGGTGAAGGTAGGATACACCTTAGTGGTGTGATAACTTGGAGCCATGCTCCTGCGTGAGACCCCCTCCGAGGGGTAGGCGGATACCAGGTTCGGGATCCTGGTTTGGGATGCCCTGTCCGTCATTTTCCCTGCGCTGCATTAGGTGGCTTGGGACTTCCCCCACCCGTTGCTCCCTGTCCCTGGATCATAGGGGGGAGGGGGAGGGGGGGCATGTCCCTCCAATTTTTTACCTCAGACTTTGCCTGGCCAATTAGCTGTCAGTGTGGTATGAGTGTATGTGTGTGTGTTGTGTGTGTGGCTGTTTGCTTCACTTGTTGCTGGGCCGCGTCTGTTAGACGGCGGCCCGGATTACGGGCCAGCTCCGCAACCTTGTGGGAGTGCGGCCATGTTATTCTAAGTGTGCCATACACTCCACTTCGATCTTCATGACATATGGGTAATCTCCAGTAGAGGGCAAACTTCTGCAGAGATGAATATGCAAAAAAGAAAGCCCCTCCTGGCCCATATATATACCTGGGACCTCCCACCAAGTTCCCAGTTCCTTCTCTGCAGGGAAGGCGACAAGACAAAGTGAAGACTTCTCTTACTTGCAGGTAAGCCCGGCCCCTTTTTTGTCCCTATTGCTGCCAGGATACATTCCAAATTTTCCCCTGTTGAGCCTCCCAGCTTAGGCTGCGGGTCCTGGCAAGGGTAGGGAGCCTTGCTCCACCGCGAGACCTCAATTGGGGCAGGCGTAAAACCAGGTTGTGGTGATCCTGGTACGGGATGCCCCCGTCCCTGCTAGCATGAGGCCTTATTATTGGCTGGGTTTCCCTTCCCCTCCGGATCCCTTACTCCCTCGGGGGGGGGGGGGGGGCTGGCGCGTCCTAACGGGCCTCTCCTTTGCATTTATTAATTGTTTTGGATGTGTGTGTGTCTGTTGTGGGTGCTTCACACTTGGTGTGTGTACGCTTGTGTGTGTGTGTGTGGTACACCTGGCTGTAATCCCTGATGAATTGGTCGCAGATGGCTTCCTGTCAGCCTGAGTGAGATTCACTCAGGCTGTGTGTGTGAAAAGGAGGAGCTGCCGCGGTAGCCCCGCCCCCTCGTCGGCACGTTTTTTTGTAAGGCCTCCCTCTGGCCAGATCCGCGCTGCAGGGAAGGGGGCGTGGCGTGGCCTGCGGCACTGGAATGCCCCCCTTCTTTTTCCTGGGTCCTTTTTTTCTTCAAGGCCAGGGGCCTTGGTGCTTCCTGCGTGGCTAGGGGACAGGTAGGGGCCGGATGGCCGTTTTTTCATTGTTTTGGGGGTCACTCTCTGGTGGGGTGGGCCCTGGTGTTGGCAATTTTTTGATAGAGATTATATATATATATATATATATTATGGTATGGTTGTACTTTTATTAATTGAGATGCCATTAATAGTAACTGATTTGCCTATTGTGTGTTGCAGATTGCTTCATATTGTGCATATTAGGTGGTTCCTCCTGGTCCTGGGGTCCCTAGTTTAAAACTGCTCTCCTCTAAATCCTCCATTTAAGGGGCATCCCGGGTTGCTTAAGCGTAATTCCCTGCGGTCTTGCGACTGACCACTAAAAAAATCACCATATGTAGGCTCCGCAGGATACTGGGCTCAGGCCCTTACGGGAGAGGATGTACCGATCTGTACTCCATGCACTCATAAGGCCATAAGGCGGAAGTCTGGGTCCCAGCCTTCTGAGTCGGCTCCTCCCGCTTCATCGCCTTCCCCTCCCCGCTTGATCCGTACCCCGAGTGACATTGGTGCCAGCGGGGAGTCGCAGTCGGATGTTGGTGCCAGGTTGGCCAGCATTGAAAGGTTTATTGTTAGCACGGTGGGCAAGAAGGCCCAAGCTAAAAAGAGACATTTGTCGTCGGCCCAGCCCGTGTGGGACGCGGACGACGACTCTATGGATTTGTCTGATTATTCCCCTTTAGTGTTTGAGGAGTCTGATTTTACAGTCTGGTGATGCTTTTGTTGGGCAGGCGCCTGGGGATGCCGTAGATACGGCTGCTGTTTTGTCACATGTTGAAGGTGTTGGATATTGATCCCCCGGAGGCGCCTCCCCTAAAGAAGGGGAATTTTTTGGGGTCCGCAAGCCTCGTCTAGAATTCCCTACGCAGGATCATTTTGACACACTGGTCCAGAAAGAATGGGAGAGGCCCTGTCGGCACCTGGGGGTCAATTGCAGATTCCCCTTATCAGACAGAGGCAAGGGACTCTACGCCACACTCTGCACTTGGCCTTCTGCCGTCTGTGGATATCAAAGATGCTCTTTTTCACTTACCTGTGTTTTCAAGGACACCAAGGTTTCTCAGATTCGCATTGGAAGACCAACACTGCCAATTTGTGGCCTTGCCATCTGGACTCCCTTCAGCTCCCCAGAGGGCTCACCAAGGTGCTGGCGGGGGTGATGTCTCTGATGAGACCAAGGGGCGTCGGCGTGCTGCCCTACCTGGACGTCCTCATCACTTCCCAGGCTAAGTTGGATACTCAGTTGGTGGTGTCCATTCTGGAGTCATTTGGATGGGTGATCAACCACCCCAGGTCCTCACTATCCCCTTCCTTGGTATCTCCATTCCTAGGAATGATCAACCACCCCAGGTCCTCACTATCCCCTTCCTTGGTATCTCCATTCCTAGGAATGAATCTGGATACAGTTCCGGCAAGGGTCTACCTTCATCAGCAGAAAGTGGACAATCTGTTTACACAGGCTCAGTCCCTCCTAGCTTGTCCCCATCCCTCCATCAGGCCTGATGGGGGCGTGCTTCGAAGCAGCCCCTTATGCTCAGTTCCACTTGAAGTGGTGGATGGACTCAAGGAACCTGTTGGGGGGGGGGGCAGATTCCTTCTTGCCCCTTCCTGGGAGACGGGCACCATGGATGCCAGTCTGTCAGGTTGGGGGGGGGGGGGGGGTTCTGGAAGTCCCTACGGTTCCAGGGGAGGTGGGGCCCTCAGGAGGCCCACACACCTATCAATGTCTTGGAGCTGCGAGCGATCAGGTTAGTTCTGGCTCTCTTGACTGCTCATCTTTAGGGCTTGCCTGTTCAGTTGGCGCTCGGACAACCAGTCGGCAGTTGCCTACATCAATCATCAGCGAGGGTCCCGGAGCAAGAGGGCCCTCCAGGAAGTGTCTCTGATCCTAAACTGGGTGGAGGCCAATGTTCCCTGCATATCAGCGGTGTACATTCCGGGGGTGGAAAATCTGCTGGCAGACCCTCTGAACAGGGGGACCTCTCGCCAGGGAGAATGGTCCCTCTGCAACAGGGTGTTCCAATCTCTGCGTCACCGTTGGGGCCAACCAGATGTGGATCTGTTTGCGTCCCGTCACAATCACAAGCTCCCAGCCTTTGTCTCCCTGTCCCAGGATGCTCTGGCCTTGACCAAGGATGCTTTAGCACTGTCATGGCAGGACATTCAGTTCCTGTATGTCTTACCTCCATTCCCCCTGCTGTGCAGGGCTCTGCACAAGATTGCTCTGGAGGGGGTGCCAGCAATTCTGGTGGCCCCCAGGCGGCCAAGAAGAGTGTGTTCGCAGATGTGGTGCAGATGGCAGTATACTAGTACGTTCTGCCAGGGGTGCCGGATCTGCTCATTCAGGGCCCCTTACGCCATCCCAATTTACAAACCCTGGCTTTGACGGCCTGGCTGCTGACACCTCCATCTTGATGGAAAAAGGCTTGTCCACCTCGGTGGTTGATACCATGTTGAAGGCTAGGAAGAAAACTTCTTCTTCCATCTATTACAGGGTATGGCGTACATACTTTGACTGGTGTGAGTCTAGGTCTCTTACCTGTCTGGTGTTTTCAGTCCCCAGGGTTCTGGAGTTCTTACAGCGTGGGTTGGAGTCGGGACGAGGGGTCAGGTTTTTTGCCCTGTCTGTTTTCTTCAGAAGTCTTTTGCTCAGCATTCTTTGATTAAGACCTTTTTTCCAGGGGGTCGCTCAGGTGCGTTCCCCATGTAAACCTGTGGTCCCTGTTTGGGATTTGAACTTGGTTTTGTCTGCCTTGCAGGGTGCTCCCTTTGAACCTATGCAGGATGCTGCTCTGGCTGTTCTTACCCTCAAGGTTGTCTTTCTGGTAGCCATTACTTTGGTCAGGCGTGTGTCTGAGTTGGCGGCTCTTCTTGCAGCGCCATCTGGCGGAGGATAACCCAAGTGTAAGTACTATATCTGGAGCAGGACGTACTGTATACTTATAATACCAATTCTACAGGTGAGTATTTCACAGAATTGTATTTTTCAGTTTGTAGCTCTTCCCTTCGGGCTGACCTCGGCGCCGCGGGTCTTCACCAAGGTATTGGCAGGAATGATGGCCCTGCTCAGAGCTCAGGGCATTCGCATTGTGCCTTATCTGGATGACCTGTTGATCTCAGCTTCTTCCCTCCGTCAGGCGGAGCTGGACACCCACCAGGTGGTGTCGACCCTGGAAAGGTTCGGGTGGGTGATCAACCGCCCCAAGTCTTCTCTCTCTCCGTCACAAGTGATTTCATTTTCTGGGCATGAATCTGGATACCATTCAGGCCAGAGTGTTTCTGCCCCAGACCAAGGTGCAGGGGATTCGGGGTCTGATCCGTTTTCTTCTGGCCAATCCTTGTCCATCTATCCGACAGGGGATGAAACTGGTGGGATTGATGGTGTCCTCCTTCGAGGCGGTACCATTTGCACAGTTTCACATGAGATCTCTTCAACTTCACCTATTGACGCATTGGGACAGGTGTCCGCAGTCATTGGATCAACCTTTCAGGATGTCTCCCAGGGTTCGGCAGTCCCTTCGGTGGTGGCTGGAATCGAGCAACCTGTTGAAGGGCAGATCCTTTCTGGTGCCTTGTTGGGAGACGGTCACCACGGATGCTAGCCTGTCGGGCTGGGGAGGTTATTGGAAAAGTCATCAGTTCAGCGGGGTGTGGGGTTCTGGCTCGGCTGACCTCACATTTACAGGGTCTACCGGTTCAGGTTCGTTCAGACAACCGAACGGCGGTAGCTTACATCAATCACTCGCAGCACGAGTGCCCTCAGGGAAGTCTCTCTGATCCTGCACTGGGTGGAGAGCAATGTTCCTTGCATTTCGGCTGTCTACATTCCGGGAGTGGAGAACACGGAGGCGGATTCCCTGAGCAGGAGATCCTCTCGCCAAGGAGAGTGGTCTCTCAACTCCGAGGTTTTTCTGGATCTTTGCCGCAAATGGGGGACTCCGGAGGTGGATCTCTTTGCCTCGAGGCACAATCACAAACTTCCGACCTTTGTGTCTTTCTCAGGATCCTCTACCTCTGGCAGTGGATGCCTTGTCCCTTGCTTGGAAGGATCTGGGTTTTCTGTACCTGTTTCCGCCCGTCTCCATGCTGGGCAGGGTAGTTCGCAAACTGGTTCTAGAAGGGGCACCAGCAATTCTGGTGGCTCCAAGGTGGCCAAGAAGGGTTTGGTACGCAGACATTGTAAGGCTGGCTGTAGATCAGTACCGGCTTCCCTTGTTGCCGGATCTGTTATCTCAGGGTCAACTACTTTACCCCAATTTACAAAAGCTGGCTTTGACGGCTTGGCTGCTGAAACCTTCATTCTGAAGGAGGAAGGTTTGTCTGCGGCTGTTGTTCAGACCTTGATTAGTGCCAGGGAGCGGTCCTCTTCTGGCATTTACTATAGGACTTGGAGGTCCTATATTGATTGGTGTGATGCTAGGGCCTTGCCTTGCAGGGTGTTTTAGATTCCTAGGATTTTGGAAAGGACAGGTTTTTGCTCTGTCGGTTTTCTTCCAGAGGTCTTTTGCCTTACACCCGCTGCTTAAGACCTTTTTCCAAGGGGTCGCGCATGTGCGGCCCCCTTTGGAAGGCTGTGGTTCCTGTTTGGGATTTGAACTTGGTTCTTTCGGCTCTCCAGGGTCCTCCTTTTGAGCCGTTACAGGATATTGCTCTTTCGGTTCTCCCTCAGAAGGTTGCTTTCTTGGTGGCTATTACCTCTGTTCGGCTTGTCTCTGAGTTGGCGGCTCTGTTGATTCAGGCCCCTTACTTTGAGAGACACCAGGATAAGGTGGTTTTTCGTTTTAAGCCAGATTTCCTTCTTAAGGTGGTGTCTGCTTTCCACCTCAATCAGGATATTGTTCTCCCTTCCTTGTGTCCTAAGCCTAACAATGACAAGGAGAGGGTTCTGCACAATTTGGATGTTATTCCCTGTGTGAAGTACTATTTGGTGACTACTTCTTCCTTCCGCAAGACGGACGCTTTTTTTAGTGGTGCCCTGCGGGCTCAGGAAAGGTTTGGTGCCTGCTAAGTCTACGATTGGCAAATGGATTCGTCAGGCCATTGTTGGGGGCCTATTGTGCTAAGGGGAGGACTCCCCCTTATAGGGTCACTGCACACTCTACTCGTGCTGTTGGTGCATCCTGGGCTTTTCAGCACCAGGCTTCTGTTGAACAAGTTTGTAAGGCTGCTACTTAGTCTTCCGTTCATACTTTTTCCAAGTTTTACAAGGTTGATGTGCGGGCTTCAGCGGATGCTGTTTTTGGCCGCTAGGTTCTGCAAGCTGCAGTGGTTTGAGTTGGTACATTCTTTACTGTTTCTGGTTCCCACCCATGACGGATACTGCTATTGGATGTCCCATATGTCATGAAGATCGAAGTGAGTGTATGGCACACCTAGAATAATACAGTTTTGTGAGTACTCACCTTTAAAACGGGTATTATGAGTGTGCCATACACTCCACTTCGCCCCACCCCTTTTTTTCAGGTATTCTGGGGCTTTTATATGGTGAACCATTGGTTTTGATTGTTAAGGTTATAATTGGTTCTTCCTGGTCACTGCTTTTTTACACTGGGAAATTGGTGGGAGGTCCCAGGTATATATGGGCCAGGAGGGGCTTTCTTTTTTGCATATTCATCTCTACAGAAGTTCACCCTCTACTGGAGATTACCCATATATCATGAAGATCGAAGTGGATTGTATGGCACACTCATAATACCCGTTTTAAAGGTGAGTACTCACAAAACGGTATTTTTTGCTTCTCTGTTAGTCAGAAGAGGGGGCGGGGCCGGGCGCTCGGCGCGCTGATGCGGCCCGCCCCCTCTCTTTTGGCATCCCACAGAGGTTCCCATCAATGGCTGGCAACCGCGGTTACTCTTACCGGCAGGAGGGGGCGGGGCCACGCGCGGCACGCGATCTGCGCTGGTCCGCCCTCCTTCTCTTCCCCTGGCCTGGCTGATGCTGCTGCTGGGTGTCCGGTCGCCATCTTGCATCCTAGCTGTGAGTGCCCTGCGGGGCTCGTTCTATTATCTGCCTTTTTTGTTATGCATAATCGTATTTCTATTGGGGTGCCTTGTATGCTGCGTTATCCTTGACATATGCTTTTAGGTTATACAGATATATTGTATGACTGTGATTATATCTGGATGTATGATTGCTGTAATGACTTCATGCTTATCGTACCCTTTTTTATTATGTCTTCCAGGGGGATTACCTTCCTTGATAGTTAAAAGGGGGTTCTCCCGGTCCTTAGGTCCCTCACTCAAATAGGGGCTTTACAAATCCACTAACGGACGTTAAGGGACATCCCGGGTAGCTTGCTGGCGTAATTCCCACTGGTCATTGCGACTACCATAAAAAAATCACCATATGGAGGCTTCCCAGGATACCGGGCTCGGGCTCCCTTCGGGGCAACCCCGCGCGTGTGTGGTTTGTGGGGCATCTCTTGCGGGGGATAATATGTTTATTTGCATTCCATGTGCACAGCAGGCCATTACGCGGCAGTCGGGGTCCCAGGCGACTGGGTCCGTGCCACCGGCCTCATCCCCCTACCCCACCCCGCCTTATCCGTACCCCAAGTGACACCCCCCCGCAGAAGAATTTTTTGGGACCTCTAAGCCCCGCTTGGAGTTCCCAAATCAGAATCATTTTGATTGCATGATTCTTTAGGAATGGGAGAGGCCTAGCTGGCTCCCCGGTATTCCTCAGGGATGGGATAGGAAGTATCCCTTCCCGGTGGACGCGGTGAAGCGCTGGTCGTCCCCTCCCGAGGTCGATGCGCCCACTCTTAAAGATGGTGAGGACAAACGCTTTGATCAGATGGCATGCCATGCCCTTGCCAGTCTGGGTTCAGCCTTGAGGCCTGTTTGTGCCTCGGCCCTCGCAACTGTGGCCACCAGGTCTGTGGTTAGGGACCTGTTGAGCGGTTCCCAGCTTAACCCGGCCAGTGATGAATTCACAGTCCTTAAGCGGTGTAAATTATTTGTGACCTTTGTTTTATCTGCTATGGATGACGCAATATTATGTGTAGTAGAGCCTCGGCATTGCTGGTGACTATTCGCCGATCGGTCTGGCTACGCCAGTGGGCGGCTGACATTGCAGCTAAGAAATCACTCACAGCGCTAACCTTCCTGGGTATGAGGCTGTTCGGAGATGAATTGGATTCAGTGGCGAAAGGTGGAAAGTTACCTCAGCGTAAGACGCAGCGTCGCCCCTTTCGGGGGGCAGGCTCCTTCAATCCTTCCTTTCGCGGTGCCAGAGCAGGCAGAGGCTTTGCCTACTGTGGTAAGGTGCAAGGGGCCGTCATTGACAGAAGGTATGTGGCACCAAGGTACCTGGCCTTGGTGCAGTAAAACTGTGTGTTTTGTTTCTCAGCATCAGCTGCTAATGGCAGTCTGGTGCTGAAGTTAGTATAGCTGAAAGGCTAACCCGGGACGGTTTTACTGGGATGGAGTAGAGCAGGGTGGGACATCCCACTACCCAGGTCCGGGTTTTACAGACTGCATAAATAGCCTGGGGAATCAGCTGTGCACTGTCTGTGACTGGCGCTCACTTGTGGAGTGAGACTCTGTGAGCCTGGCTGGAAACTCCTCCTGCCCAATGATTAAAAACGCTGTATTCTAAGTATACAGTACGTCCTGCTCCAGATATAATACTTACACGTGGGTTATCCTCCGCCAGATGGCGCTGTGCACTGCAGACGTGCAAAAACAGGCTCCTCCCGGCCCTTCATATACCCAGGGACCTCCCACAAATCCCCAGATTTCTCTGCAGTGCTTACTGCGAAGACATAAAGTATCACTCTCTCGCAGGTGAGCGGGGCTATTACAGCCTGCGGCCCTGTTGGACTACTCCCACCCGTCCTCCTTGTGATGTGCCTCCCAACCTGGGCTGCGCTGGTCGGGTGAAGGTAGGCAGCACCATGTGTGCTTACGGAGCCATGCTCCACCGCAGTCCCCCACCATAGGGTAGGCGGTATAGGCTGATGGTGAGCCTTCAGGGGATGCCCCTCCCGCATCATTGCCCCACGGCCCGTGTAGTGGTAGACCCTGTCCAAAGGGTCGCCATCCTCCCTCGTTCCCTCCGTAGCTCGGGGGGAAAGAAAGGGGGGGGTGTGTGGCGGTCTCAGTGTACCCTATTACACGCTTATGGCCCTAGTATTGTGTTTGACAGGGATGGGTGTCAGAGCCGCGCTATTCGCTATTTTTCTAATCGCCCCCACGTCTTTCCTGCGGTGTCTCTTGTGTGACTTTTGGAGCTTCGCGCTCTTCGGAGGGGGCGGGGCCCTGGCTTGGCGCTCCGTGTCACGGCCAGCTCTGGCCCGCCCTTCGAGGTTCGCTTGGCGCCATTTTTCTTCTCGCGCACGCGTGGTGAAAACCGTTCTCCCCTCTCCGTCTGTAAGTGACCTCGCGGGCGACTTTTTAATACTCTTTTATACTACCCTTGCGCATGGCTCTGACATCCTTGTTCCTTTTTTGTCTTTCAGACCGTGGATTCCGGTGGCTTCTCCCGGCCCGGTGTAGCTCCCGGTTGAGACTATTAATTTTACTCCCACTTCCCCGCAGGTTATTGGGGCATCCAGGGTAGCTTACAGCGTCAAACCCTACTGGCTCATTGTGCCGATTGAATCACCATATGGAGGCATCTCAGGATATTGTGAACGGGGTTCCTTCGGGACAAGCCCGGCTGTGTGTAGCTTGTGGGGTCTTACCTGGCAGCGGTGACAATGCACGGGTCTGTGTTCCTTGTGCACAGCAGTCGCTATCTGGTCTTCCCACCTCTTCTGTGGCTGGGCCTGCACCTCGCCTCACTTCACCTACTCCCCCAAGCATGAGTCTAACCCCCAATACTAGTGGGGATTCTCATCCTGATATGGCCGCTAGATTGGGCAGTGTTGAAAAGATTCTTGCTAATTCCTTAGCGTGTAAGTCCACCGCCAAGAGGAGGCATTTGACCCCTGACTCTGCCCTGTTCCCTATGGAATCTGATGAGTTATCGCTTCCTTACGGCCATACCCCCTCGGACGAGGGGGAGCTGTTCTCTGACTCTGGGTCATACGATGAGGAGTCAAGGGGTCATGACGAGGCTGGTTCCGAGCACTGGACTTCGGATGATATTGACAGATTGTTGGTTCAGATCTTTGAGATAGAATTTGCTGTACAGCCCCCACCAGATTCATCGGGTCTCGGATTCCACAGGATCCTGCCTCAGCTCAGGTCTTGTGGCTGGCCGTGCAGGGTCTACTGGGTCTAGGGGTCATTTGCAAGGTCCCCTTAGGAGCCAGGGGCATGGGGTTCTATTCCAACCTCTTCACAGTACCCAAGAAAGATGGGTCAGTCAGGCCCATTCTGGATTTAAAAATCCTCAACAAATTTGTCGAGAACAGGCACTTTCGCATGGAAACGCTGCGCTCGGCCATCGGCTCTCTGCACCCAGGGGACTTTATGACGTCCGTGGACATCAAAGATGCTTACCTTCACGTCCCGGTGTTTCCAGGACACCAAAGGTTTCTCAGATTTTCACTGGAAGATCAACATTACCAATTTGTGGCTTTGCCATTCGGCCTCACTTCGGCTCCCAGGGTGTTCACCAGGATGCTGGCAGGGGTGATGTCCCTGATAAGGTTAAGGGGCATACGCGTGCTACCCTACCTGGACGATATACTCATCACCTCTCGGTCTCTGCAGAGCAGAGCTGGACACTTAGCTGGTAGTGTCTACCCTGGAGTCTTTCGGCTGGGTAATCAATTACCCCAAGTCCTC
Source organism: Gastrophryne carolinensis (assembly GCA_027917425.1). Classification (NCBI taxonomy): domain Eukaryota; kingdom Metazoa; phylum Chordata; class Amphibia; order Anura; family Microhylidae; genus Gastrophryne; species Gastrophryne carolinensis. The sequence goes on from CM051234.1 coordinate 225,809,753, forward strand.
TCTGTCCCCCTCCTCGGTGACTCCGTTCCTGGGAATGATTCTGGATACGGTTCGGTCAAGGATATTCCTTCCTCAACAGAAGGTGGAAGCTCTGATTGCGCAGGCGAGGTTCCTGCTATCATGCCCGCAGCCCTCCATCAGGCAGGGAATGCAGCTGGTGGGCCTGATGGTGGCGAGCTTCGAGGCGGTGCCTTTTGCTCAGTTCCATTTGAGACCTCTGCAGCTTCACCTTCTGTCAGTGTGGGACAAGAACCCAGCATCCTTGGACGGGGTCTGTGTGCTTCCCCCCTTGGGCAGACAGTCCCTTGCGTGGTGGCTGGACCACAGGAACTTGACAGGGGGCAGGTCCTTTCTGGTCCCCTCCTGAGAGACTGTCACAACAGATTCCAGTCTGTCCGGATGGGGGGGATTCTGGAACTCCCTGCGTTTCCAGGGGAGGTGGGGCCCTCAGGAGGCCCATTTGCCCATCAACATTCTGCAATTGCGGGCAGTCAAGTTGGTACTGGAGCGGTTGACCCCACACCTGAGGGGTCTGTTGGTCCAGGTACGCTCGGACAACAGAACGGCGGTTGCCTACATCAACCATCAGGGAGGGACCCGGAGCAAGGGTGCCCTCCAGGAGGTGTCTCAGATTCTGTCATGGGCGGAGGCCAATGTCCAATGCATCTCGGCTGTGTACATTCCGGAGGCGGAGAATCTGCTTGCAGATGCTCTGAGCAGGTGGTCGTCCGGTCAGGGGGAGTGGTCCCTCTGCAACAGGGTATTCCAGTCCCTGTGTCACCGTTGGGGTCTACCGGATGTGGATCTGTTTGCATTCCATCACAATCACAAGCTCCTGGCCTTCGTATCCCTGTCTCAGGATCCTCTGGCTTTGGCCACTGATGCCCTGTCCTTGTCATGGAAGGAGTTTCGGCTTCTGTATGTATTTCCACCGTTCCCCCTTCTGAGCAGGGTGCTACGCAAGATTGCTCTGGAAGGGGTACCTGTAATTCTAGTGGCCCCCAGGTGGCCAAGAAGAGTGTGGTTCGCAGACGTGGTTCAAATGGCAGTAGACCAGTACGACCTGCCAGGGGTACCAGATCTGCTAACTCAGGGCTCCTTACGCCATCCCAATTTGCCAATGCTGGCTTTGACGGCCTGGCTGCTGAAACCTCCATCTTGATGGAGAAAGGTTTGTCTGCCTCTGTGTTAGGTACTATGGTGCAGGCTAGGAAGAAGACGTCTTCTGCTATCTATTATAGAGTATGGCATACCTACATTGACTGGTGTGAATCGAGATCTCTTCCCTGCAGGGAATTCTCAGTCCCTAGGGTTCTGGAGTTCTTACAGCATGGTTTGGATTTGGGTCTTAAACTCAGTACTCTGAAGGGTCAGGTTTCTGCCCTGTCCGTCTTCTTTCAGAAGTCTTTTGCTTAGCATCACTTGATTAAAACTTTCTTTCAGGGGGTCACTCATGTGCGTCCCCCTCGTAAACCTGTGGTCCCTGTTTGGGACTTGAACTTGGTTTTGTCTGCCTTGCAGGGTGCTCCCTTTGAGCCTATTCATGATGCTGCTCTGGCTGTTCTTACTCTCGAGGTTGTCTTTTTGGTGGCTATTACTTCGGTTAGGCGTGTGTCTGAGCTGGCTGCTCTGTCTATTCAGCCTCCGTACTATGAGAGACACCAGGACAAGGTGGTGTTCCGCTTCAAGCCGGACTTTCTGCCTAAGGTGGTGTCTGCCTTTCATTTGAATCAGGACATAGTTCTTCCTTCATTGTGTCCCAATCCTAGCAATGATAAGGAAAGGGTTTTGCATTCCCTGGATGTGGTCAGGTGTTTGAAGTATTACCTGGTAGTCACAGCAGCCTTCAGGAAGACTGATGCTCTTTTCGTTGTGCACTCCGGACCTAGGAAGGGTTTAGCTCCCGCTAAGTCTACTATAAGCAAGTGGATTCGTCAGGCCGTGATCCAGGCCTATTCTGCCAAGGGGAAGGCTCCTCCCATCCGCCTTACTGCTCATTCTACTCGTGTTATTGGTGCCTCTTGGGCGTTCCAGCACGAGGCTTCTGTTGAACAAGTCTGCAAGGCCGCTACTTGGTCTTCTGTTCATACCTTTTCAAAGTTTTACAAGGTTGATGTTAGGGCCTCAGCTGATGCTGTGTTTGGCCGCAAGGTTTTGCAGGCGGCAGTGGTTTAAACTGCCTGCTGTTGCCTTTGTTGTTGGGGATCCCACCCTACTTTATGGACACTGCTATTGGATGTCCCACGTGTAAGTATTATATGTTGGAGCAGGACGTACTGTATACTTAAAATAATACAATTCTGTGAGATACTCACCTGTAGAATTGGTATTATATGTATACAGTACGTCCTGCTCCACCCCACCCTGGTTTTTGCATTATTCTGGATCCCCTGTATGGTGATTGTTATCATTGTTGTTCTTACCAGTTTTGGTGGTTAGTTTCTCCCGGCTTCTTTTCTCACTGCTTTTCAATGCTGGGGATTTGTGGGAGGTCCCCGGGTATATGAAGGGCCGGGAGGAGCCTGTTTTTGCATGTCTGATGGCACAGCGCCATCTGGCGGAGGATAACCCACGTGTCAGTATTATATATTGGAGCAGGAAGTACTGTATACGTATAATACCAATTCTACAGGTGAGTATCTCACAGAATTGTATTTTTGGGAATATACACACATGAGCATCCCAAATCAGGTCTGAGTTCTAAGCAGGAAGAGGCCTGAGTCTTTGACTGTGGGGCTCAGTGAGGTCCAGTTCTTGGCAGTTAGTGCGCTGTCTATAGGGAGCATCAAGGGCAAGAGCTGAGGATTTGTGATCATAGAAACTAGCTGGAGACAGATCTGTAACAGGGACATTGTGCAGTTTTAAGAGGAAAGTCCACTTTTATGGTCTTTCCCAACAAACCTCAGATCAGGGATCCTGTACTGTAAGAAGCATGTCCTGCATACAGGGCGAGACCCAGGCTTCCCCTTGTTGTAGATGAGTGCCTCAGCTGATGATTTTATCATTCAAACCAACTCAGAAGTGAGGTTTTGAGCACAGCAGAACCGAGCAAATGTAAGATGGGCAGCCTTGGGCCTACTGTGGCACTCCTGATCTGAGGTCTGTAGGAGGAAGTGGATTTTTATTCCAAGTATGTCACACACCCCGCTTCCACTATTCATGACATATGGGTTATGGTCCAGTAGAGGGCAAAATTCTGCAGAGATGAAAGCAAAAAAAGAAGCCCCTCCTGGTCCATAAATACCTGGGACCTCCCACACATTCCCAGTTCCTTCTCTGCAGGACGGCGAGCAAGTCAGAAGATGTATGCTGCTCTTCCTTGCAGGTAAGCCGGGCTTGCACCCGGCCATTTTTTGTCCTATTTCTGCCCGGACCTTTATATTGTAAGCCCTATACTAGCCTCCCAGCTTCGGCTGCAGGTCCGGGTGAGGGTAGGAAACGCCTTAATAGGTGCTTAGGGAGCCATGCTCCCCCGTGAGACCCCATACAAGGGGGTAGGCGGTATCCGGGTTGGTGATCCCGGTTTGGGATGCCCTGTCCCCATTTCCTTCCCTTACACCTTACGGTGAAGGGTTCTCCCCCTTCCGGGTCCCCTCCACTAACCCTCCCGGGGGGTGGGGGATGACTTCATTCTGCTATTCTTTTCACTTGACGTGTGTGTGAGTGTGCGCTTTGCGCTCTGCACGCAGTTTGGAGAGCTTCTCCCCCTCAGGCTGCGTCTGTGAGGGGGCAGGGCCGGGCGCTCGCGTTGCCCCCTTCTGTTTTGGTGCCATTGCTGGCCCGTCTTCTGGCTGGGAACTGCATTGCTGGACTCGGAGGGAAGAGGCCGGGGCCAGGAGCGGCACGCGATCCGCGCTGGCCCGCCCCTTTTCTCTCCCTCTCTCTCTCTCAGGAGTTGCTGGATAGCTGGAAGCCATTTTCTGTGTGTGTGAGTGCCCTGCCGGGCTTCCCCCCGTTCTTACTATGTTTAATGCTCCAGTCGTGCTTGGGGCAGCGCTGGCCTCCTCTGCTTTTATATGTTTTTTATTATGCAATTGTGTGTGTGCATGTGCTTATGGACATCTCTTGTGTCTTTCAGGAGGACTCCCTGTGCCAATTGCTTAAAGGGGGGTTCTCCCGGTCCTAGGGTCCCTAGCAGAAATTTGGGGCAATTTTAAATCCTCCCACTTGGGACTTAAAGGGGCATCCTGGGTTGCTTACCAGCGTAATACCCTCGGGTCATTGCGACTACCTTAAAATCACCATATGGAGGCTCCACAGGATACTGGGCTCGGGCTCCCTTCGGAACAATCCAGGCTATGTGTGGGTTGTGGGGTATCCCTTATGGGGGAGAATGTACTTATTTGCATACCATGTGCGCAACAGGCCATAACGCGGCAGTCGGGACCCCAGGCGTCTGGGTCAGTGCCGCCCCCCTCACCTACCCCACCTCGCATAATCCATACCCCAAGTGACACTGTCATTAGTGGGGAGTCGCACTCGGATGTATGTGCCAGGCTGGCCAACCTCGAGAAAATTATTTCTAGCTCAGTGGGCAGAAAGGCCGCTACTGAGGGGGGCGTGTCCCGACATGCTGTGGGAAAGACGCATTTAGGGATTCTCCTGCTCTCCCGTTTCTATTGCACCACTCACCTGGCGGCTGGGATTTGGGGAAAGCCATGCCCAAAAAGCAGAAGGTGCAGGGAAGGCGCAGGAACCGTGGAGGGACGCCAATGAGCCGAGGGGACTCAGCGAAATTGAAGTTTAGAAAGGTCACCGAGATGACCAAGATGGCGGCGGAGGAGATGGCGCGTTGGCGCGGCACTGGAGGAGAAGAGCCAGCGGCCTCCTCGTCACCTGAAGACTCCAGCGGAGAAGGAGAGGTAGTGCCGCACGACGGGGAGGAAGAGGCGACGAGACCGCTGCCGGCGGAGGCAGCTGTCGCCGCTGACTGTGAGTGGAGCACCGTGGACGCTGCTGGGTGCACCAAGATGGCGGCCGGCGCCCGCCCGCTGGCCTGCCCCAGTGCACCGAGTGCCGAAGGTGTCGGAGGAATGGACGGCAGAGACGCACCGGTGAGTGCGGAGGGTCGGCCCGGGGCCGCTGGCGGTGCTGTCTCCCCGGCTCGGGTGGTGTGGCCGCTGTATACATCTGCTGGGGAAGAAGAAAGGAGTAGCAAGATGGCGGCCGCTACTCCCGTCGAGGGACATATGTCGGCGCCTCTGCACAGCGCCTTAAAGGGCCAGTACCCTCAAATAAATGAAAGGCACAGATCTCCCTGTGCGAGGGGAGTGACGGCCCCGAATGATGGGGATGAAGCCCCCTGCCTCTGCCAACCCACCAGGGCAGAAAATAAGCGGGTGCCCCATGCCCCACCGGGCCCACATCCACCTCCAGCTTACATGTTTACCCGAAGTCCATCTCCCCCAGGCGGCGATGTTTCTGCCTCATCTGTGGTCAAGTCGCAACCATCTGATCTGGTCGCGGGCCAACACACTTTTGACGCTACGCCTGGGCAGATGCGCCCTGTCAAAACCGGTCAGGGGCCCCCTGCTGACCTCGGCAGATTTGCTTATGTGCCTCATGAAGGGCAACGAATGCCAAGTGCCCTGCTCCCCCCGCTAAATCCTCTGATGAGAGCCCTGCAGCCACAGAGCGTCGTGCTTCCGCAGAGACCGGAGAAGCAGAGGCCTGCGAGGAAGGGCGAGGGCGAGTCCTCAGTCAACAGAGATACAGGGCTGGGTTCGCCTATCTCCCCGCTCCGACTCTCCCCGGTTGAGTGCCTGTTTGACCGTGCAGACAGCCCTACGCTGATGACGCCCGCTGCCTCGCCCGGGGAGCGTGCTTCTGAGACGCCGGCCGCTTGGAGCACGGATATTCAAGTAGAGATTCCACCTGAGGAGAGGCCCTCCGAGAATCAGATTCATCTGGAGACTATCTCTCTTTTGAGGGGCATCCCTTCCAGGGGCGAGATTGAAGACCTAATAGCCAAGTACGAGGCGAGCTACAAGCGCGAAATCCACGCAGTGCGCCGAGAGGTGGCCGACGTAGAAATCAGAGTACGGGCTTTGGAGGCGGAGGGGCCCTCCTATGCTGACCGTTTGCAGATCTTGGAGGCCAGATGTGATTCTCAAGAAGCAATGCTGAACGCCTGCCACCTACATCTGGACGATCTGGAAAATCGAAACAGGAGAAACAACCTGCGGATCAGAGGAATTCCGGAAGCACAGGGCGCTGAAGACATCAAAGCTTTGGTAACCTGTATCTTTAATGAAGTCTTGGACAGGGACCTCTCCGCCTCTATAGAGCTGGACAGAGCACATAGGGCCCTGGGCCCCAAGAACACGGATCCAGCGTTTCCCAGAGATATTGTATGCAGGGTCCACCTGTTCTCCCTGAAAGAGGAAATCCTGAGAAAGGCGTGGAACAAGCGCCCACTCACTTTCAAGGGGGCACAGATCAGGATTTTGCAGCACTTATCCAGGCGGACTCTACAGATGCGCAAAATGATGAGGCCTCTCCTTGACACCATCTCCACCACTGGAGCGACGTATAGATGGGGCTTTCCGTTCCATCTAATTGTTCGGAGCGGAGGGGGGGTCTTCATCTTGAAAAATCACCAGGAGTTAGGAGATCTTTTTGCATTCCTGAGATGTGATCCTGTCGATGTCCCTGACTGGCTCGCCTTGGGGGGGGCCCCACCGCCAGCTGGTCCGCCCAGGAGGAGAAAGCGGGGTCTGCGGAACTTTCGGGACCTTGAGCGCCTCAGGGGCCTGTCCGGGCGGCGGCCGGGGGAACAATGCCTAGCTTGGAGGCAACAGCGGGCAGCCCGAGGCACGTCGACAGCAGAAGCGCCCGGTCTGATTCCCGCCCCCCCTTGGCCTATCCGACTAGGCGGGGGGGAGGCCGAGATCTGCCTCCTGATGGCTGACTTGCTTACCAAGTCCCCCTGGTTCAGTTCTCTCACCTTTACTTGATGCTGTGATTTGTTTTGTTTCTCTGTTCAACACTGAAATGTTTGCAGGCTTACCCTGAGATTTATACTGCTTGTACTATATCTGTCTAATTCTCTGTGTACTGGGGGCTGGGGTCCTGTCGATGGATCCTTCGGGATCCGTGGAGGGGATCCCTTCCTCTGGCCGCCTGGTGGTTGAATGTAGTGTCATTATGCTTAGGGAGGGTTCGGATTTGGTCCCTCACTGAGTCTCCCAACCCCTGCCGGACACAGCACCCCCCAATAGGCTGGTCTTCTGGACAAACGTGTCCTAGGTTGACTGCATCTACCCCGTTTGTGGGGAAACTTAGTTTTTGTTGCTCCCTCTGTGCAGGCAATTGCCTCCACAGTCCCCCCCCCCCCCCCCCCCCACTTCCCAGTTCATCTCACCCCCTCTCTAGATCGTTCCCTACCCCCCCCCCCCTTTTTCCACTCCTCTGGGCCTGGTATACCCCTGGGCAATTTTCGCTGCTCTTTGGGCCAGTAAAGCGGCTTAACGTGCTCTCCGATATGACGGACATACAAATTGTCTCCCTCAATGCTAAGGGGCTTAACAATCCAGAAAAGAGATCCCTTATCCTCAGAAACCTTAGAGGTCTGAGAGCTCAGGTGGCCTTCCTCCAAGAAACTCACTTTAAGGTCGGTAAGTCGCACTCCCTTGGTGACAGGAACTACACAAGGGCATACCATAGCTACTCTACGGACTCCAGGTCGCGCGGAGTCAGTATACTCTTAAGCGCGTCACTCCCATGGGAACTGGAGGATTTTAAAACAGACGAGGAGGGGAGGTGGATCTTCCTGAAAGGAAAGATAGCCTCCTGTAGCTTCACCTTTGCAAATGTGTATCTTCCTAACACCAACCAGGTGGCCTTCTTGGACTCGGTCCTCAGCACACTATCCTCCTTTAGAGAGGGGGAGCTAGTCATGGGTGGCGACTTTAACTTTGCCCCTGACCCTCTTCTAGACACTTCGGGAGGATGCCCCCATGAGCCGTATAGGAGACTTAGAAAACTGAAAAAACTACTTTCTCTCCATAAATTGATAGATCCCTGGAGAATTCTGCATCCCATTGAGAAGGATTACACGTTCTACTCCAATCCCCACAAGTCATATTCCAGGATAGACTGGTTCTTGGTGCCCCAAGCCTCCCTGTGCCGGATCACTGACGCTACTATTGGCCATATCACGGTCTCAGACCACGCCCCTATCACTTTAACAGTTTCCTGTCCTACACCAATACCGAGGAGCTGGTCTTGGAGGCTCAATACGTCCTTGCTGGAGGACCAAAACATCTTGGCAGAGATACAGGCAGAAATTAAAAATTATTTCCAACTCAATTCCTCCCCTGAAATTGGCCCAGGGACTCTGTGGGAAGCACACAAATGTGTAATTAGGGGTACCTTCATAAAGATTGGGTCCAGAATTAAAAAAGAGAAGGCTAAGCAAGTGCAGGATTTACTAGCTGAAATTGGGAAAGTCGAGAGGATACATAAAAAATCCCTAGCAGCAGAATGTTTGCCCACCCTCATCTCCTTAAGGGAGAAGCTCAAAACGCTATGTTGCGATAAAATTAAGGCCCAGCTTAGTAAATGTCGTAGAATTTACTATGAATCGGGAGACAAATGCGGAAGACTGCTGGCTAAGGCCCTGAGAGAGGAGCAGGCTAAATCATACGTTCCCAAGATAGCTACCTCGGGGGGGAGGGTCACGCATCTCTTCAACGAAATTGGGGAAGCCTTTAGGAAATGTTATGAGCAGCTCTAGAACCTCCCGAAAGATGGAGGCCAAGGGGCAAGAGGGTCCATAGAGAAATATATATCGGAGTCTGGACTCCCTAGATTACCCCGGGAGACCCTTGAGGACTTAGAGGCTCCCCTGACTTTGACCGAGCTACACAAAGCAGTCTACCGGTCTGCGGGTGGTAAGGCCCCTGGCCCGGATGGTTTTAGCATCCCGTATTACAAGAAATTCTTTCCTCTCCTTGCCCCGAAGCTCTTGGCTGCCCTCAACTCGGTCAGAGACGAGTCAGCCCTCCCTCCAGACACGTTGAGAGCACATATAGCGGTTATCCCGAAAGAGGGTAAAGACCCGGCTCAATGTGCGAGCTATAGGCCGATATCCCTACTGAATTCTGACCTGAAGCTTTTTGCAAAGGTGCTGGCCTCAAGACTAGCTCCTCATCTACACCACGTAGTGGGTCTCGATCAGGCCGGTTTCATGCCACACCGGGAGGCCAGGGATAACACTATTAAGGTACTGAACTTAATTCACCTGGCTCACCAGAAGGGAACCCCGACCCTTCTTCTGGCAACGGACGCCGAAAAGGCCTTCGACCGGGTGAATTGGGATTTCATGCTTGCCACGCTCAGACATATTGGATTAGGTCCGAACGCATTGGGATGGATAGGCAGTCTGTACGGGGCCCCTTCAGCTGCAGTTCGGGTCAACGGGGTCCTATCAAGTCCCTTTGGGATTACGAATGGGACACGGCAGGGGTGCCCGTTGTCGCCCCTTATTTTCATATTGACCTTAGAGCCCTTTTTGTGTAGGATCCGCCGAAATCCGGATATTACAGGTCTCTCGTGTAGCACAAAACAGTACAAAGTTGCAGCGTATGCTGATGACTTAATTTTCAGCCTGTCATGTCCGGAGGTATCTCTTCCCAATCTTGTATCCGAGCTAAAACTCTACGGAGACTTGTCCGGATACAGGATTAATTACCAAAAATCAGAGGTCCTGAATGTTAACATTCCGGCCAGGCGGTTCAATGTAATCCGTGACTCCTTTCCGTTTAAATGGGCCAGGGATAGTATCACTTACCTGGGGACTAACCTGAGCAGCGATCTGGACAAAATTTTTGACTTAAACTTCCCACCTCTCTTGAATAAGTTTGAAGAGGAGACAAGGAGGTGGTCGAAGGGATGGTTATCTTGGTTCGGGCGATGCAATGCTGCCAAAATGAATTTGCTTCCCCGGTTGTTGTACTTGCTGCAGGCCCTCCCGGTGCGGATCCCACAGAGTTTCCGGCGGAGTGTCAGAGGGGTCTTCACTAGGTTTGTTTGGGGTGGGAGGAAGCCTAGACTGAGTACCACGCTTCTGTCACGCTCCAAAGAAAATGACGGGCTGGGCTTTCCTGACCCAATTATGTATCATGCAGCAGTGCACCTCAGTAGGATTGTCGACTGGTGCTTGAATGGGAGTCACAAGCAGTGGGTGGAGCTGGAACAGGGATCCACTGACACCCATATTGCAGGGATCGCATGGGTAGACTCCCAGGATGTCCCAGTTGCCATGAGTCACCCAGCGGCACTTTGAACACCCCGATATATCCCCCGGCCCCTCCCCGATGATCCCCATTTTGAGCAATCCACGGTTTCCCCCGGGAAGGGAAGGCCCCATCCCGAAGGCATGGGTAAAGGCGGGCGTCTTCAGGGCGTGCCACCTCTGGGAAGGAGCAACCTGGTCGGACTTAAGGACGTTGGCCCAGACAAGGGGCCTCCCAGAGTGGTCGGATTGGCAGATTGTCCAATTGGCCAGCTTCCTCCGGTCTATTAAAAACTTTGAAGGGGGAATGAGGAACTCTACCCCTTTTGAGAACCTGTGCGCCAGTTCGAAGGTGGTCCAGCATACCCTATCCTATACATACAAATTGCTTATTACTCCTCGGGAAGGTGAGAGACCCTCTTTTGTGGGTAAGTGGGAGGCGGACCTTGGGATCTCCCTGGCCCCTGATCAGTGTAGGAAACTTTTAAGCATGCCGCACAAGACCTCTTTATGCACTCGTATTCAAGAATGCAACTTTAAGATCCTTTCTAGATGGTATAGGGTCCCGATGGTAATCAGTAAATGGTCGCCGGGGGTCCCCGATACCTGCTGGTGCTGTAACGGGGATAGAGGTGATATGCTCCATATTTTTTGGTCTTGCCCGGTGCTGGGGAATTTTTGGGGCTCCGTTAGGGAGATCGCGGGCAAAGTGACGGAGGAAAACGTGCCTGATGACCCCGCCCCGTGTCTCCTACATTTGACTAAGGCCCCCCTAAAAATTTACAAAAAATCCTTGCTATGCCACTTACTCAATGCAGCTAAGTTATGCATCCCTCTTGAGTGGAAATCCCCTGAGCCGCCCACGATGGCAATGTGGATCTTGAAAGTAAATGAGCTCATGAGATACGAAAGTGTGATTCTCTCACGAGATAACAGGTTTGAATGTTTCACGGCGACCTGGTATAACTGGTTACAGTACTCGGAGTCGGCAGAGTATGCTGCATTATTGGGTGATGCCCGAAGTTCCGCTGCCTAGGTGTCTGCCAACCCCCCCCTCCCCTCCCATCCTCCTTCCCTCCCCTCCCATCCTCCTTCCCTCCCATCCTCCCTTCCCTGGCTTCTATCCTACCAAGTTTTATCGACTCATACACTTGAGTTTATTTTGTTATAACTTTTATTGTTTGATTTATATGACAACTTCTTTGCTTGTACTGCATTGATTTGGCTCGTTGTTACTACTACTCATGACTGTACAATCATTGCATGTTCTTCTGTTCTGAAAATATAAATAAAGAATATTAAAAAAAAAAAAAAAAGAAAGGCCGCTACTAAGAAAAGGCATCTGTCACCAGCTACGCCGGTAATTGATTTTGATGATTATGACCCCCCTGACTGGGCTGATTATTTCCCGCTTGAGGAGGGGGAATTGTTTGAGGAATCTGAGACTGAGGAATTGCAGTTCTTTGATTCTGATGCCGGGCAGGCGCTGGGGGATGCTGTGGATACCCCCAAGGTCCTGACCCATCTGTTAGAGGATCTGGATATTTCCCCACCAGCGGAGGCGCCTCCGAAGAAGGGGGAATTCTTTGGGTTCTCTAAGCCCCGCTTGGAGTTTCCAAATCAGGATCATTTTGACAGCATGATTCTTAGAGAATGGGAGAAGCCGAGTCGCCTTCACGGTGTTCCTCAGGGATGGGATAGGAAGTATCCTTTTCCGGTGGAAGCGGTGAAGCGCTGGTCTTCCCCTCCCGAGGTTGACGCGCCCATTTTAGGATTGTCCAACACCTCCGTTGTACATACTCCTGACGCCACTACCCTTAAGGATGGCGAGGACAAGCGCATTGATCAGATGGCTGTGGCTACCAGGTCGGAGATCAAGGACATGTTAAATGGGTCCCATCTCAACACGGACAGTGTTGAATTCACAACCCTTAAGAGGTGTGAGTTGTTTATGACTTTAGTTTTGTCGGCTATGGACGACACTATTACCATGTGTAGAACCGCCCTGTTGGTGGCCATGCGCCGATCGGTCTGGCTGCGCCAGTGGGCGGCTGACATTGCGACCAAGAAGTCACTTACAGCTTTGCCCTTTTTGGGAACTCGGCTTTTTGGAGACAAATTGGATTCTGTGGGTGGGAGGCTTCCTCAGCATAAAAGGCTGCGTCGCTCCTTTTGGGGGGGGCAAGCTCCTTTAACCCTTCCTTTCGCGGCGCCAGAGGGGGCAGAAGTTTTGCCTACTCTGGCTTTAGAGGTGATTCCTGGAACAGAGGTAGAAGAGGTGCCCGTCCAGCCTCTACCTGGGGTTCCAGGCCCAAGCCCACTGCCAAGCCAGCTCAGCAATGAGGAGGCGCCCTCACCCTTACTGGTAGGGGGACTGCTGCGGCTCTTCTTCCAGGTCTGGGCCCAGGAGGTCACAGACAAGTGGATATTGGAAGTGGTCTCGTCTGGGTACAAACTGGAGTTAGAGTCCCGGCCTCCTCCCAGATTCCTAAGGTCTTGCGTGCCATCGGATCCTCGGGCGGCGCAGGGGCTCCTGTTGGCTGTAAAGAATCTCTTGGACATGGCGGTCATATGCCCGGTGCCTCTTTTAGAGAGAGGCCAGGGCTATTATTCCAACCTTTTCACGGTTCCCAAAAAGGATGGCTCCATAAGACCCATCCTGGATTTGAAGCTTCTCTACAGGTTGAACCAAGAAGATCTGCATGGAGACTCTGCGTTCAGCCATCGGTTCCCTTCGTCAGGGAGATTTCGAGACGTCCATAGACATCAAGGATGCTTACCTTCATGTACCAATTTTCCCAGCACACCAGAGATTTCTCAGGTTTGTGGTGGGAGATCAGCATTTTCAGTGTGTGGCCTTCCTGTTCGGGCTGACCTCGGCACCGAGGGTGTTTACCAAGGTACTGGCGGGCATAATGGCCCTGCTCAGAGCCCAGGGCATTCGCATTGTGCCGTATTTGGACGACCTACTCATTACAGCTTCTTCCCTCTGCCAGGTGGAGTTGGACACCAGGACGGTGGTGGCGACGCTGGAAAGGTTCGGATGGGTGATCAACCATCCCAAGTTTTCTCTCTCCCCATCAAGGGAGATCTCCTTTCTGGGTATGAATCTGGATACCATTCAGGCCAGAGTGTTCCTTCCTCAGCCAAAGGTGCAGAGGGTTCAGGGTCTGATATGTGTTCTCCTGACCAACCCTCGCCTTTCCATTCGGCTAGGGATGACTCTGGTGGGTTTGATGGTGGCCTCCTTCGAGGCAGTCCCCTTTGCTCAATTCCACATGAGATCGCTACAACTCCATCTATTGTTGAAATGGGACAGATGTCCACAGTCCTTCGATCAGTCATTTCTGATTTCTCCCGGGGTTCAGCAGTCCCTTCGGTGGTGGCTGGAATCAAGCAATCTGATGAGGGGCAGATCGTTCCTGGTCCCTCGTTGGAACACTGTTACCACGGATGCCAGCCTGTCGGGCTGGGGAGGTTTCTGGAAAGATCATCAGTTCCAGGGGTTGTGGGGTCCTCAGGAGGCTCACAACCCCATCAATGTCTTGGAGCTCAGAGCTATCCGCTTGGTTCTGTCGCGCCTAACACTTCACCTACAGGGTTCACCGGTTCAGGTTCGATCAGACAATCGTACTGCGGTAGCTTACATCAATCACCAAGGAGGGACTGGCAGCAGGAGTGCCCTCAGGGAAGTCTCTCTGATTCTGACATGGGCGGAGAGCAATGTTCCATGCATCTCGGCAGGTATACATTCTGGGAGTGGAGAACACGGAGGCGAACTCCCTGAGCAGGGGATTCTCTCGCCGAGGGGAATGGTCTCTCAACCACAAGGTGTTTTCAGGCCCTGTGTCACAAGTGGGGGACTCCGGAGGTGGATCTCTTTGCCTCTCGGCACAATCACAAGCTCCCAACCTTTGTATCTCTGTCTCAGGATCCTCTGGCCCTGGCAGTGGATGCCTTGTCCCTTGCCTGGAGAGATCTGGGGTTTCTGTACCTGTTTCCCCCCTTCTCCATGGTGGGCAAGGTAGTGCGCAAGCTGGCGCTAAAGGGGGCACCAGCAATTCTGGTTGCCCCAAGGTGGCCAAGACAGGTTTGGTTCGCAGACGTTGTAAGGTTGGTGGTAGATCAGTACAGGCTGCCCCTGTCTCCAGATCTGATCTCTCAGGGTCAACTACGTTACCCCAATTTACAAACGCTTGCTTTGATGGCGTGGCTGCTGAGACCTTCATCCTGAGGGAGGAAGGTTTGTCTGAGGCGGTTATTCAAACCTTGATTAGAGCTAGAAAGAGGTCTTCCTCTACCATTTACTATACGACTTGGCGGTCCTATATTGACTGGTGTGAGGCTAGGGCCTTACCTTGCAGGGTGTTTTCGATTCCTAGGATTTTGGAGTTTCTTCAACACGGTCTGGATCTGGGGTTCCAGCTCAGTACTTTCAAGGGTCAGGTTTCTGCCCTGGCTGTCTTTTTTCAAAGGTCTTTAGCTTTGCATCATCTGGTCAAGACTTTTTTCCAAGGGGTCACTCATGTTCGGACCCCTAGAAAGCATTTGGTTAACGTTTGGGACCTAAATTTGGTTCTGTCGGCCCTCCAGGGGCCTCCCTTTGAATCGATGCAGGATGTGGCTCTTTCGCAGGTGAGCGGGGCTTTTAAGCCTGCGGCCCTGTTGGACTATTCCTACCTGTTCCTCGTGTGATGTGCCTCCCAGCCTGGGCTGCGCTGGTCGGGTGAAGGTAGGCAGCACCATGTGTGCTTATGGAGCGCTGCTCCACCGCAGTCCCCCACCAAAGGGTAGGCGGTATAGGCTGATGGTGAGCCTTTATGGATGCCCCTCCCGCATTATTGCCCCGTGTAGCGGTGGGTCCTGTACAGAGGGCCGCCATCCTCCCTCTTTCTCCCTGTAGCCTTCGGGAGGGAAAGAAGGGGGGGGGGGGTGGGTGAGCGTGTAGCGTGATTTGTGCATACGCGTTTGTCATGTCTTTTGACTAGTATATGTGGTGTCTGTTGCCGCACTGACTTGTATTTTTTACCATTGCAAATGGCGCCGCCGCGCGCATCTTTTCCTTCATTTGGATTTTCCGCGCCGGGCGGCGACATTACCTCAGACGCTTCTGCGTTATCATTGGCTGCTTTTGTGCTTCGGGGGGGGGGGGGGGGCGGGGCCTGTTTTGGCGCGCCCTGTGTCACGGCCCGCTCTTGCCCGCCCTTCGAGGTACCCTCGGCGCCATTTTGTCAGCGCGCGCGCGTGTGGCGGTTATACTTACCGCGGCCCTTAAGGACCCTCGCGGGCGGTTTTATACTCATTGTAGTGTGTTTGGTTCTGACACCCCCTCTTCCCGCTGTGTCTTTCAGACGGGTGAAGCCATTGACTTCTCCTGGCCCGGTGTAATTGATAGTTGGGGCCTTGTATAATTACTCCCACTTCCCTAGCGGGTCATTGGGGCATCCAGGGTTGCTTACAGCGTAAATCCCTACTGGCATATCGTGCTTAATAATCGCCATATGGAGGCATCCCAGGAACCGGGGTCCCTTTGGGACAAGCCCGGCTGTGTGTGGCGTGTGGGCAGCCTCGTGCTGACGCTGACAAGGCACAGGTCTGTGTACCATGTGCTGAGCAGGTGCTTGCATTGCAATCTGGCCTGCCGATGGCTGCGCCTCGTTTCACTTCACCTACTCCCCCAAGCTTAAATCTCACTCCCGTTGATTCGCATACTAGTGGGGATTCTCAGCCTGATGTGTCTTCTAGACTGGCTACTGTTGAACAGATTATTGCGAGTTCTTTAGAGCGTAAGGGCCCTGGTAAGAAGCGGCACTTGACGCACAATGTTACTGTTTTCCCTATGGGAACTGAGGAGTTCATGAATCTGTGTGGCTATACCCCGTCTGATGAAGGGGAGCTCCTTTCTGATTCAGGCTCATCTGATGAGAGACCAAGGGGTCATGACGATTCTGGCTCTGACCCCTGGGCCCCGGATGACACTGACAGATTATTGACCCAGACCTTGAGGTTCTGTCTATCTCTCTCCCTGTTGAGGCTCCCAGGCAAAAAAGGGGAGCTTTTCCATACAGCAAAATCACGTTTGGAATTTCCAGAGCTGGCACATTTCCATAACCTTGTGCTCAAGGAATGGGAGCGCCCCAGCAAACTTCCCGGGGCTCCAAAGATTTGGGATAGGAAGTATCCCTTTCCTGCTGAGGTGGTTAAAGGTTGGTCCCCCCCCCCCCTCGAGGTGGATGCCCCGAGCCTAGGGCTATCTAACACCTCTGTCATGCATTCCCCTGATTCTACTACCCTGCGGGACACTGAGGACCGGTGCATTGACCAGCTGGCCTCCCACGCCCTTACATGTGCGGGGATGGCGCTGCGCCCGGTCTGTGCCTCTGCTGTTACTGCTGTGGCCACTAGAACCCTTATCAGAAATATGCTTGATAGTGCCCCTGATGATTTGTCTTGTGAGATGTTTATTGCACTCTCTAGTTGATGTTTCTGTACATTTTGTCCTGTCCGCATTGGATGACACCATCAGAATGTGTGCCAGAAGTTCTGCCCTCGTGGTGGCTATGCGTCGCTCGGTTTGGCTGCGCTAGTGGGGCGCTGACAATGCTGCCAAGAAGGCCCTCACTGGTTTTCCCGTTAAAGGACTGCGTCTGTTTGGAGACCGCCTGGACCTTTCTTGCTAAGGGAGACAGGTTACCCCAGCGCAGGCGGCAACCTCGGCCCTTTAGGGGTCAGGGTTCCTTCTCCTCCCCTTACTGTGATGCAAGGGGCCCGGGGAGATTTCTGGGGTAGAGGCAGAGGACGTAGACGTCCTGGCTCCTCCTGGGACCCCAAGAGCTAAATCCTCTCCCTCAGGCATGTTGGGCGCCCTCACCCATCTGGGTGGGGGGACGGCTGCAGCACTTTGTTCAGGTCTGTAGGATTCATGTCTCAGACCGGTGAATTCAGGAGGTAGTGTCCTCCGGTTACAAGTTGGAGTTTGCCGCCGATCCCTCTCCAAGGTCCCGGATTCCTCAGGACCCTGTGTCAGCTCAGGAGCTAGTGCAAGCAGTGCAAGGCCTCCTGGAGCTGGGGGTCATCTGCCAGGTGCCTTTAAGAGAAAAAGGCAAGGGCTTTTATTCCAACCTATTCACAGTACCCAAAAAGGATGGTTCTGTCTGGTTCATCCTGGACTTAAAGATTCTTAATAAGTTTTTTGTCAAGGGCAGGCGCTTTCGCATGGAGACTCTGCGCTCTGCCATCTGTTCCCTGCGCCAAGGGGATTTCATGACTTCTGTGGTCATCAAAGATGCATACCTTCATATTCCTGTGTTACCAGGTCATCAAAAGTCCCTCAGGTTCACTCTGATGGATCAACATTACCAATTTGTGGCCTTGCCCTTCGGCCTCACTTCAGCCCCCAGGGTGTTCACCAAGGTGCTGGCTGGAGTGATGTCTCTACTCAGATGTCAGGGTGTTGGCGTGCTTCCCTATCTGGACGACATCCTCTTCACTTCCCAATCTCTACATCAGGCAGAGTTGGATACTCAGCTGGTGGTGCCCATTCTGGAGTCATTTGGATGGGTGATCAACCACCCCAGGTCCTCACTGTCCCCTTCCTTAGTAACTTCATTCCTAGGAATGAATCTGGATACAGTTCAGGCAAGGATCTTCCTTCCTCAGCAGAAGGTGGACAGTCTGATGGCACAGGCTCAGTTCTCCTAGCTTGTCCCTATTCCTCCATCAGGCAGGGGATGCAGCTGCGGGGCCTCATGGTAGTGTGCTTTGAAGCGATCCCTTATGCTCAGTTCCACCTGAGGCCTCTGCAACTTCACCTATTGTCTGTATGGGACAAGGACCCAGCATCCCTGGACAGGATCTGTGTGCTCCCCCCCCCCCCCCCGATCAGGAGGTCCCTCCTGTGGTGGATGGACTCAAGGAACCTGTTGGGGGACAGATCCTTTTTTGCCCCTTCCTGGGAGACGGTCACCACGGATGCCAGTCTATCAGGTTGGGGGGGTTTCTTTAAGTCCCTGCGGTTCTAGGGGAGGTGGGGCCCTCAGGAGGCCCACACATCTATCAATGTCTTGGAGCTGCGAGCGATCAGGTTAGTTCTGGCTCGCTTGACTACTCATCTTCAGGGCCTGCCTGTTCATTGCCGCTCGGACAACCAGACGGCAGTTGCCTACATCAATCATCAGGGAGGGACCCGGAGCAAGAGGGCCCTCCAGGAAGTGTCTCTGATTCTGACCTGGGTGGAGGCCAATGTTTCCTACATATCAGCGGTGTACATTCCAGGGGTGGAAAATCTGCTGGCAGACCCTCTGAGCAGGGGGACCTCTCACCAGAGAGAATGGTCCCTCTGCAACAGGATGTTCCAATCTCTGTGACACCGTTGGGCCCAACCAGATGTGGATCTGTTGAGGTCCCGTCACAATCACAAGCTCCCGGCCTTTGTCTCCCTGCCTTAGATTCCTCGGGCCTTTACCACGGATGCTTTAGCACTGTCATGGCAGGTCATTTAGTTCCTGTATGTCCTTCCTCTATTCCCCCTGTTGTGCAGGGTTCTGCGCAAGATTGCTCTGGAGGGGGTGCCAGCAATTCTGGTGGCCCCCAGGCGGCCAAGAAGGGTGTGTTCACAGACGTGGTGCAGATGGCAGTAGGCCAGCACGTTCTGCCAGGGGTGCCAGATCTGCTCATTCAGGGCCCCTTACGCCATCCCAATTTACAAACTCTGGCTTTGACGGCCTGGCTGCTGAAACCTCCATCTTGATGGAGAAAGGCTTGTCTGCCTCGGTGGTTGAGACCATGGTGAAGGCTAGCAAGAAAACGTCTTCTGCCATCTATTACAGGGTACGGCGTATCTACTTTGACTGGTGTGAGTCTAGGTCTCTTCCCTGTCGGGTGTTCAGTCCCCAGGGTTCTGGAGTTCTTACAGCATGGGTTGGAGTCGGGATTCCAACTCAGTGCTCTGAAGGGTCAGGTTTCTGCCATGTCTGTTTTCTTTCAGAAGTCTTTTACTCAGCATTTTTTGATTAAGACTTCCAGGGGGTCACTCATGTGTGTTCCCCACGTAAACCTGTGGTCCCTGTTTGGGATTTTGGTGTTTCTGCCTTGCAGGGTGCTCCCTTTGAACCAATGCAGGATGCTGCTCTGGCTGTTCTTACCCTCAAGGCTGTCTCTCGGGTAGCCATTACTTCGGTCAGGCGTGTGTCTGAGTTGGTGGCTCTTTCTATTGAGCCCCATACTTGGGGAAGACACCAGGACAAGGTGGTGTTCTGCTTTAAGCCAGATTTCTACCTGAGGCAGTGTCTGCCTTTCATTGAATCAAGATATTGTTCTTCCTTCTTTGTGCCCTAATCCTAGCTACACTAAGGAGAGGGTTTTGCATTTCTTGGATGTGGTCAGGTGTTTGAAGTATTACCTGGTGGTCACTGTGTCCTTCAGGAAAACTGATGCTTTTTTTGTGGTCCCTTCTGGGCCCAGGCAGGTTTTGGCTACTGCCAAGTCTATTATTAGCAAATGGATCCGTCAGGCCGTGATTCAGGCCTATTTTTGCTAAGGGGAAGGGTCCTCCTTTTCGCCTTACTACTCATTCTGTGCGTGCTATTGGTGCCTCTTGGGCCTTCCAGCACCAGGCTTCTGCGAGGTCGCTACTTGGTTTATACCTTTTCAAAGTTTTACAAGGTTGATGTTTGGGCCTCAGCTCATGCTGTTTTTGGCCGAAAGGTTTTGCAGGCGGCAGTGGTTAAACTGTCTGCTGTTTTTTGGGGGGGATCCCACCCTACTTTATGGACACTGCTATTGGATGTCCCAAGTGTAAGTACTATATCTAGAGCAGGACGTACTGTTTACTAAGAATAATACAATTCTGTGAAATACTCACCTGTAGAATTGGTATTATAAGTATACAGTACGTCCTGCTCCACCCCACCCTGGTTTTTGCATTATTCTGGATCCCCTGTATGGTGATTGTTATCATTGTTATAGTTACCATTTTGGGTGGTTAAATTCTCCCGGCTTCTCGTTCACTGCTTTTCAATGCTGGGGATTTGTGGGAGGTCCCGGGTATTTGAGGGGCCGGGAGGAGCCTGTTTTTACATGTCTCTGCAGTGCAGCGCCATCTGGTGGAGGATAACCCAAATGTAAGTATTATATCTGGAGCAGGACGTACTGTATACTTATAATACCAATTCTACAGGTGAGTATTTCACAGAATTGTATTTTTGGTTGCTATTACCTCTGTTCAGCGTGTCTCTGAGTTGGCGGCTCTGTCTATTCAGGCCCCTTTGAGAGACACCAGGATAAGGTGGTTTTTCGCTTTAACCCAGATTTCCTTCCTAAGGTGGTTTCTGCCTTCCATCTCAATCAGGATGTAGTTTTCCCTTCCTTGTGTCCTAGGCCTAGCAATGACAAGGAGAGGGTTTTGCACTCTTTGCATGTGGTTCGTTGTGTGAAGTACTATTTGGTTGCTACTTCTCCTTTTTGTAAGATGGACGCCTTGTTCGTGGTGCCTTCTGGGCCCAGAAAAGGTTTGGCGCCCGCCAAGTCTACCATTAGTAAACGGATACGTCAGGCCATTGTTGGGGCCTATTCTGCTAAGGGGAGGGTTCCTCCTTTTAAGATCACTGATCATTCTATTTGTGCTGTTGGGGCTTCCTGGGCCTTTCAGCACCAGGCTTCTGTTGAACAAGTTTGTAAGGCTGCTACTTGGTCTTCCGTTCATACTTTTTCAAAGTTTTATAAGGTTGATGTGCGGGCCTCAGCGGATGCTGTGTTTGGCCGCAAGGTTCTGCAAGCTGCAGTGGTTTAAATTGGTGCATTTTTTGCTGTATTTGGATCCCCACCCATGACGGACACTGCTATTGGATGCCCCATATGTCATGAATAGTGGAAGCGGGGTGTGTGACATACTTGGAATAATACCATTTTGTGATTACTCACCTGTAAAATGGGTATAATAAGTATGTCACACACCCCGCTTCATCCCGCCCTTTTGTATTCTGGATCCTTTATATGGTGAACCTTTTTATGGTTAAGAATGTTTTATTAGCTCTTCCTGGTCCCCTTACTGCTGTCATATACTGGGGAATGTGTGGGAGGTCCCAGGTATTTATGGACCGGGAGGGGCTTTTTGCTTTCACCTCTGCAGAAGTTCGCCCTCTACTGGACCATAACCCATATGTCATGAATAGTGGAAACGGGGTGTGTGACATACTTATAATACCCATTTTAAAGGTGAGTAATCACAAAATGGTATTTTATGTAATTATAGGTGAAAAGATAATTATGTACATAACATGCACACACTTTTCTAAATTCTTGTACTGATGTTGGTAAGGTCTTCCCTCCAAGGCAGTGGAGTTACCCTTTATCCTTCTGATTAAGCTTTATTTTAGACGTCCCCTTTGTGTTCTCAGGCGCCTATGACCATTGTAGATGGGAGCAGTTGCATCTTGAATTGACTGTCAAAAGAAAAAAAAAAAAAAACAGGGTAGATTGACAAACAAAAGGGCACTCCTTTTTTGTCCCCTGCAGGTGATCATTCAGTGGAGGGTGTGTCAAGGCCTGACATTCCCACTCCACTGTAGTAAATGGAGAGGGCATGGCAGTGCCTCTGTGACTGACTGTTGCAAGCACAACATAGAAGTGTTGTGAGTAGAGTTTGGGCCTGGCCGACAGGGGATGCGACCCAGCAATCAGTTGCAGGAGACTGAAGGTGAGTACCATTTTTGTTTGGGTGGTCAATCCTGAGTTTTGTTTCGTGCCCCGGGGTCATTCCGATTTGGTAAACCCTGCAGATCGCCCTGTAAAACCCCACCCTTTTTCTGGCACATGTACATGCTCTTGTCCAATCAGAGCTGTTTTCTGTGCACATTTATGCATGGCAATACAGCTCTTGTTTACGGCAATTGGAGCAAGAGTGGTCCCATCCTTCACAGCGGGCCCGCTCCCTGTCCTAAACTTATCTGAATGGCCAGGGATGGGAGCATGCTCACAGCCTGAAGATACGGGGATGCAGTCATCCAATGTTAAGATCAACGAGGGTGGCAGGAAGCGGTGGGAGGGTTCACACAGCTGAGTATCCCGATTTGGAATGCCCTGGAGGAAGTCCACAGTCGGTTTTGTTTCTCTTTAAAGGACATTTAAAGTGGACCAACACCCACATCTATAAGATTCCCGGGCCGATCACCCCCCACCCCGCGGGACATCCGAGATCGGGATGTCCCGCGGGGTGTAACCCCCCCAAAACCCCCGAAAAACCCTACCTGATCTTCGGCGGCGGCCGGCCGCCGCCGCCTCCCTCGCGCCCCTGCAGGCGTGCGCGCGCCCGCGCCGGCCGTCTGCGAATGGCCGGCGCGGGCGCGCGCGCGTCAAAAGGGACGCGCGGGAGGCGGCGGCGGCGGCGGCAGCCGCTTAGACGTCCTGGAATAGAGCTTGTACGTTGGCGCTGGGAGCGCGGAGAGGTGAGTTTTTCGGGGGGTTGGGGGGGGTTTCACACAGCGGGGCACCCCGATCGGGGGTGCCCCATCGAAGTGGACCAAGACCCAGGATAGTCAAAATCCTGGGTGTTGGTCCACTTTAAAGGCAAACATACATATCTACCTGCTGCACAAACCTCTGCTTAATTTTTTTTCTTTGCTTCCAATTGTTTGCTCGCACGTTGGTTGCAGCTATACAGACTGTGTTGATCAAAGAGTATCTATTTGATTTGTAGAAAAAGTATTTTCACAAATATAACGATTATTAAATCTTTTGTTTTCTCAGACACTGCTTGACCAGGCCACAAAATCGAAATACTCTGCATTTCTAAGACCGATACTTAATGGAGCATTGAAGACTTACAACCAGGGCGTATTTGTGACTCGTACTGCCCATGAGCTTCTATGGGGGTACAAGGACCCAATCCTTTCCCTGATTCACACCCTAAGGCCAAACATCAGTGACATGTTTGGACTGTTCTACAATGTATGTTCAGCTTTATTTTACATATTTTGGTACATGACAATTTCTTCTAGAACAGGGGTCCCCAACCAGTGGTTCTTGAGATCCCATCGGGTAGTATTTAGCAATGTTGCAGAATGATCTGTACACCAGCCTGGTCTGCTGCCGCCTATACTTTAACCCAAGCCTGAATTGCTTCAAAAAGTACAAAGTACTAAAATGTTCTAGAAGGTGCTAAATGCACTATGTAGGTTCATTGTATGCATTTTAAATGGTCGCTATGTGCCTTTGTAACATGGTTTTAGGTAACTGACAACCCATACTGACCACCCAAGTGGTACTTAAAAAATGTAAAAAGTAAAAAAAAAAGTTTGGGAACCCAAGTTCTTGAACATTCTGTGGCATTGGGACCCCTTAGACCAGCTCACAGAAGCAATGGCCCTGTGCCTTGTTAATCAGTCTTTATATGAGAACTAATTCCTAAATGTTTTGTCCAAGCAAAAAATAGGCATAGTAGGATTTCTTAAAAAGATAAGTAGTATTTATATTTTTTTTTAACTGAAGTTTTACTTTAAACAACTGAAGCTGGTTTTGAGAAAGATAACTAGATTAGCCCTCTAGATTCCAAACTGTTAGATCAACCTTGTAGTCGAAGGGTCCAACTATTTTCTGCTTGAATGAAAGCAGACCAACACCAGCACGGTGTGGGTGTTGGTTCCTGCCGCTATATGACAGACTGGAGCGGCATCCAGAATACTGGAGCCCCCCCCAGACATAACCCCCTAGAGCACCCATAAATCTCACCTTAAACTCCCCTGTTGGCAAGCCGGCACTCAAGTGGGCAACACATTCCGGAGGCCAGAACAATGGCAGTGCTGGCTGCCCATGTGGCCGGGCGGCCAATGGCTGTGCTGGATTCCCAGCGGGGGCACAAGGTGAAGTTGAGAATTCTGGGCGTTCTATGGGGTTATGTGTGGGGGGGGCTGCAGCATTCTGGATGCCAGTGCTGCTGTCTGAATTTAACTGACAATGCACAATGCACAGCAGCAGAAAACTTTCTCTTTGCAGACGGCCTGTAGCTCCATGAGATGCTATTTTGTTTATAAAGTTGAGTACAGCAGGAGTTACAAAAAGTTAAATGAATTTTTGAAGTCCATATTGTGTCACATGCTTAATGCAGCTAAGGCGTACATACCCCTAGCATGAAAAAAGGTGGAGCCTCCCTCATTAACTATGTGGGTCCTAAAGGTTAATGAAATCATGCGCTTCGAGAATATTATATTGTCCAGAGAGAACAGATTTGAGCAGTTCACTGCCACCTGGTATGAATAGCTCAAGCTCTCTGAGTCAGTCGAATGTAAAGCCATCCTGGCGGAGACCCAGAGGCCCGCACAACATTCACCCCATCCTCCCCTCCCTCTTTCTTCCGCTACCCATTAGTTATAGTTCTGATTCAGATCTTTTGCCCCAGATTGATCTGTGGCTATGTTTTTGATTAAGTAAATACAAAATGTGTACAAATATTCTAAGCATACAGCACGTCCTGCTCCAGAAATATTCATAACGTATGGGTATACCTCCGCTTCCGGCGCCGTGCACTGCAGGTCATGAAAAAAACCAAGATCCTCCTCCCGGCCCTACATACACCGGAGGACCTCCCACAATCCCCAGTTTTCTCTGCAGTGCTGAAACTGCGAAGACATGAAGTATCACGCTCTCGCAGGCGAGCGGGGCTTTATAGCCCGAGGCCCTGCGGGACTATTCCCACCCGTCCTTTTTGAAATTCACATGCCTCCCAGCCTGGGCTGCGTTGGAAGGTAGGCAGCACCGTGCGTGCTTAACGGAGCTAGACTCCACCGCAATTCCCCAAGCATAGGGTAGGCGGTTTAGGCTGATGGTGAGCCTCTAACGGATGCCCCTCCCGCATTCTGTCCCATTCCCCACCTTGTACTGGACCCTATTACCGGGTCGTCATTATCCTTCTTTCCCCCGTATACTTAGGGGGAAAAGAAAGGGGGGGGGTACGCGTGTGACGGTCTCAGTATTGCCGGTGTGTCACGCTCTTGGCTTCTAATCTGCCCTTATTAGATCAGAGATGTCAGAGCCGCGATTTGGCCCCTTATTTTCACTGCGCCGCGTGTGTTTTACGTTGCTGACTTTCAATATGTTCCGCGGTGCCTGTGTTGTTAGTGTGGCCTTCGGCTCTGTAGCGCTGTTAGGCCAATGGCGGCTTCCTACCCTTACGTTTTACCTCAGAGCTTCGTGCTCTTTTGCATGGGCGTGGCCATAGTTCGGCGCGCGTCGCGTCACGGCGGAATATTTAGCCCGCCTTTCGGACTTGTCTGGCGCCATTTTGGTTAGCTTCACGCGCACGCGTCGTGGCGGTCTCCTCCTCCACTTGAGCTGTAAGTGCCCTTGCGGGCGAATTCCTCTGATTTTTTGTCTGTCCGTCTGCGCATGACCCTGACATCTCTTTCCCATTGTGTCTTTCAGACGCTGAGTTCCCGGTGGCCTATCCCGGCCTTATATCCATCATAGCCATATACTTTTTCATATTATAATATACATATATATTCCTATACGCATACGTATAAGCAGTGGGCCTCCCCAAAAAATCTCCCACATTGATCAGCGGGTAGTGGGGCATCCAGGGTTGCTTATTGCATAAATCCCTACTGGCATCCTGTTCTTAAACCATCACCATATGGAGGCATCTCAGGACAGTGTTACCGGGGTCCCTCTGGGACAGGACCGGCTGTGTATCTCGTGCGGCCTCCCCCATGATGGGGCGGATGGGGCACGGATCTGCGCGTCTTGTTCTGAACAGACGCTGGAATTGAGAGCGACGCTTGCGGTTGTTCCTCGCTCCTTCTCGCCCCTTTCCCCCTCTCTTAACCTCACCCCGATGGAGTCTTGTACAAGTGGCGAATTGCAAATAGACCCTTCTCCTAGAAGGCCCACGCTTGCCCAGATTGTGGAAGGCTTGTCCGGCCGGATGGGTCCGGATAGACAACGGCCTTGGACCCCTGCGGCTTCGGCCTGTGCTATGGGCTCAGAGGAATCTTTTTCCACACGTGCTAGCGCCTCGTCGGAAGAGGGGGACCTGTTCTCTGACCTAGGTTCCTCGGACGAGAGGCCGAGGGGTCAGAATGATGCTGGTCAGGCTGATTGGGATCAGTTTGATATTGGTGGAATGTTACTCAGAATTTTTAGTGTTCTGTCCGTTTCGCCTCCGGGTCGAGGGGGGGGGGGGGCGTTTCCATACTGCGCCTGCGCGCTTGGAATTCCTCGAGCAAGCCCGCTTCCATTCTCTGGTACTCAAAGAGTGGGAATGCCCAGCCGCTCTTCAAAAGACCCCCGAGGATTGGGTCTGGAAGTACCCTTTCCCCCCCCCCCCCCCCCCCGAGATGGTAGATATTTGGTCTTCGTCCCCTGTGGTGGACGCACCGATTATTGGGGTTCCTAACCCCCCCTTCCTTACAGCTCTCTGCGGGACGCTGAGGATCGGCGCATTGATAGGCTGGCTTCCCACGCCTTTACCTGTGCAGGCACGGCTCTACGCCCTGTCTATGCCGCGGCTATCACGGCAGTGGCCGCTAGGACTCTTATAAGAAAGTTGCTGGAGCAGCAGCCTGAAGATTTACCCTGGGAGGTGTTTTACACTCTCTCTAGCTGTGATATTTTTATCAGATTTATCCTTCTGGCTTTGGATGACACCATCAAAATGTGTGCGAGGACTTCTGCACAAGTGGTGGCTATACGTCGCCTACTCTGGCTTCGTCAGTGGGGGGCGGACGATGAAGCCAAGAGGACCTTGACGGGGCTTCCCTTTAGAGGGCATCGCCTGTTTGGGGCTCGTTTGGACTTATTCGAGAATCAGGAGAGTCCACCCACTCAGGGGCCACCGTTGTGCCCCCCGCGGAGAAGGGATACCCCTCCCCCTCCATATCATACTGTTAAGCAGGAACCAGGGGTGCCCCTTGCAGGGCCTGGTTCGGTGCCCGGTCCCAGGAGTGACGTTCAACGTCCAGGGACCTCTGGCCGGGCTAATTCTTATTCTAAGTATGTCACACACCCCACTTCATTTACTAATTATTATTACACTTGGGTAATCTCACCGCTAGGTGGCGCACTTGCAGAGATCTCCAAAAATTCAGCAAGCCCCTCCCGGTCTATAGACACCTGGTACCTCCCATCAATTCCCCAGTGTTGGTCTCTGCAAGATGCCGACAAGACAGAAGATAGAAGTCTCCTGCTTGCAGGTAGCCGGGGTATCACCCCGGCCCCCCCCCTTTCATGGTCTATTGCTGCCCGACCCTGTTTGATGGATCCCCATGTTATGCAGCAGCCTCCCAGCCTCGGCTGTAGGTCGGGCAAGGGTAGCTGGCACCTTAGGTGCTCAGGAGATTAGCTCCTCCGCTCGACCCTTCATTGCGGGGCATAGCGGGATTCCCGGAGTGGTGATCCGGACGTGGGATGCCCCGATTCTCTAGGTAGTCAGGGAATTTAGCTCCTTATTCTTCAGGTTTTGTGGTGTTGAACTCCCTCCCCCCCCCCCCCCCCCCCCACTCCTCTGTTGTGTGGTGTGCATTCGGCGGTTCCGGGAGTGCGTTTGGGCTCGTGCCCTTGGGTGACTGTTCACGTGTGGGGGGGGGGCGCTCCGCTTGGCGCTGGCTGCTCCCCCTCTGGGGATTTCTGGAAGCGGGGTCGCGTGGCGTGTTGCGCCGCGGGGACGCGTTGTGGCGGTTGCTTGGGGTCCGCGCCCTGCGACGCTTATAATTCTGCTCGTGTCTAGGGGGTTTTGTGAGAGTGAGAGAGAGAGAGAGAGAGAGAGAGAGCACGTCTCTCTCTCTCTCTCTGTGGTGTGCGCGGTGTACGGTGTGCGCGCCGGTTCTTTCCCGCCTCTATGCGGCGCGGCCCTCGCTGGGGCCGACGAGCGGCGCGGTTGGGGGGCGGGGCCTCGGGACGCGCGGCCCGCGCGATTGGCGGCGCGTCAGGGGGGGGTGACGTTTTTGGTACTCTTATGTGCCTTTCATGTATATATTTTCTTATATGGCTGTACATAGCTTGCACTTATTTTCGCATGTTTTGCTGTCTACATATGTTGGCTTGTGCCTGGAATGATTGTTGTCCCCTTTTTGTGTTCTCCAGATCCCGGGACCCCTTCCTGTTGGGCTCTCCCGGTCTTACATTCCTGGCCTGTAGTTGGGAAGCACATTTGGGATATATATATATATATATATATATATATATATATATATATATATCTATATATGTCTATATATTTACATAAGGATATTAGGCCTTCCCCGTGGTCCAGGTAGTGACGGTTTAAGCTAGACTTATTAAAAGGGGGGCATCCCGGGTTGCTTACTGCGTAAATCCCTAGGTTTGCGAATACCATAATTTCACCATATGGAGGCTGCCAGGGATACCGGATCTGATCCTTCGGGACAATCCAGGCTGTGTGGGGGTTGTGGGACTCCGCTCCCGGGGGATGATGTCATTGTTTGCATTCCATGTGCGCAGCGGAGCATTGAGTGCCAGTCCAGCACTTCGGTGCCTGGTACGTCATCGTCCGCGCCATCTCCCTCTCCTCCTCGCCTGTTCCGGACCCCGTGTGACGTGGTCACGGGTGGGGATTCGCAATCAGAGGTGTGTGCCCGGTTGGCTAACCTCGAGAAAATGTTTTCCACCATGTCCGCACAGTAGGCTACGGCCAAGCGTAAACACCTGTCTCCGCCGGACTCGGAGGAGGAAGTGATTGAGGACCTGGATTGGTCGGATCGTCCCCTCGATGAGGGTGAGCTCGTGGAAGAATTGGATGATTCAGAGGGCCAGCAGGTGCGGGGTGCTGAGGGGGACCAGGTGGATGATCCCGCCCCTGTTACGCCTTCTATTTTGACCCAAATGTTTGAGGTTTTGGATTTGGATCCTCCCGAGGTTGCTCCTAGGCCTAAGGGCCAGCTTTTTGGGGGCTCTAAGCAGAGTCTGGAGTTCCCCAGTCAGCAGCATTTCGAGGACGTTGTCCTTAAGCAGTGGGAGCATCCTACGCGGCTCGTTGGGGTGCCGCCTAGCTGGGATAAGAAATATCCTTTTCCGGCGGACTTGCTGAAACGTTGGTCTGTCCCGCCCGAGGTGGATGCTCCGGTTTTGGGGCTGTCTAGTACGGCGGCTGTTCATTTTCCTGACTCTACTTATCTGAAGGATGGCGAGGATCGCCGGATTGATTAGCTGGCCCGCCATGGTTTCGTCTGTGCGGGTTCGGGGTTGAGGCCTGTTTGTGCTTCGGCTCTTTTGGCTTTGGCGGTTAGGTCCATAGTCAGGGATTTATGTGTGGATCTTGATCCCTCGGGTGCTGAGTTTCTCGCGCTTTAGCGTTGTGACTCCTTTCTGTCGTTTATCCTGGCGGCTCAGGATGATGCCATGTTGATGTGTGGCAGGGCTTCTGCCCTGTTGGTGGCTATTCGCCGATCTGTGTGGTTGAGACAGTGGACGGCTGACTTTAATTCTAAAAGATCTCTCACGGCTCTTCCTTTTCTGGGTTTGAGGCTTTTTGGTGAAAAGCTGGATTCTGTTGCCAAAGGAGGCAGGTTGCCTCAGCGCAAAAGGTTCGCCGTTCTTTTCGGGGGGCGGCCCCCTTCAATCCGTCCTTTCGGGGAGCCAAAGCCGGCAGAGGTGCGGGCCTCTCGGCTTCCAGGGGCGCGGGTTGGAACAAGGGTAGAGGCCGTGGCCGTCCCGTTCATGCCTGGGGTGCCAAGCCCAAGTCGGCTGCCAAGCCCGCTCAGCAATGAGGGGGCGCCCTCACCCGTACGGGTGGGGGGACGGTTACGATTCTTCTCCCGGGTATGGGACCAGGAGGTCTCGGACAGGTGGATCCGGGAGGTGGTGTCGGCCGGTTACATGCTGGAGTTCGAGTCCCGCCCTCCTCCAAGGTTTTTCAGGTCCCGGGTTCCTTCAGACCCTGTGGCCGCGTAGGGGCTCCTGGCGGCGGTTAGGAATCTTCTGGATTTGGCAGTCATCTGCCCGGTCCCTCCTTCGGAGGTGGGAAGCGGGTATTACTCCTTTCTCTTCACTGTTGCCAAAATGGACGGGTCCTTCCATCCGATTCTGGATTTGAAGTT
This sequence comes from Gastrophryne carolinensis, assembly GCA_027917425.1. NCBI lineage: Eukaryota > Metazoa > Chordata > Amphibia > Anura > Microhylidae > Gastrophryne > Gastrophryne carolinensis. The sequence continues at coordinate 225,840,035 of CM051234.1, forward strand.
TCTCAACAGGTTTATTCGTCCCCGGAAGTTTCGCATGGAGACCTTGCGGTCGGCGATCGGCTCGCTTCGGCAGGGGGACTTTATGACGTCCATAGACATCAAGGACGCGTATCTTCACATTCCGATCTTTCCGGCACATCAGCGGTTTCTTCGCTTTGTGGTGGAGGATCGGCACTTTCAGTTTGTAGCTTTTCCATTCGGTCTCACCTCGGCTCCGAGAGTGTTCGCCAAGGTGTTGGCAGGGGTGATGGCCCTGCTCAGAGCTCAGGGGATTCGCATTGTTTCTTACCTGGACGATCTTCTCATCATGGCTCCTTCCTTCAGTCAGGCGGAAGGGGACACCAGCACGGTGGTGTCTATGTTAGAGAGGTTCGGCTGGGTGATCAATTACCCCAAGTACTCTCTGGTTCCGGCCAGGGTGGTGACCTTTCTGGGGATGTACTTGGACTCTTGCCAGCACAGTGTGTTTCTCCCTCAGGCCAAGGTTCTTCTGATTCAGGAATTGGCTCAGCTTCTTCTTACCACTCCTCACCCGTCCATCCGGCTAGGGATGAGACTGGTGGGGTTGATGGTGGCCTCGTTCGAGGCAGTTCCCTTCGCTCAGTTTCACACGAGGACGCTGCAGCTTCATCTTTTGGCGTCTTGGGACAGGCGCCCGCGGTCGTTGGATCGGTCCTTCCGGATGTCCCCTCGAGTTCGGCAGTCTTTTCGGTGGTGGTTGGTTCCGGACAATCTTTCGAAGGGCAGGTCGTTTCTGACTCCGCTGTGGGGAACTGTCACCACAGATGCCAGCTTGTCAGGATGGGGAGGTTTCTGGAAGGATCTTCAGTTTCAGGGGCAGTGGGACCCTCAGGAGGCCCACTTGCCCATCACTGTTCTGGAGTTGCGAGCCATCAGATTGGTTCTGTCTCACTTGACGCATCTGTTACAGGGCCTGCCGGTTCAGGTTCGATCGGACAATCAGACGGCGGTTGCTTACATCAATCACCAAGGAGGGACTCGCAGTCTGGGTGCCCTCAGGGAAGTGTCTCTGATTCTGGTTTGGGCGGAGACGTATGTTCCTTGCATTTCGGCAGTGTACATTCCAGGAGTGGAGAACACGGAGGCGGACTTCCTGAGTCGGTGCTCGTCTCGCCGGGGGGAATGGTCTCTCCATCCCCATGTGTTTCGGTCCATGTGTCTTCGGTGGGGACGCCGGAGGTGGATCTGTTTGCCTCTCGTCACAATCACAAGCTTCCGACATTCGTGTCGCTGTCTCGGGACCCTCTGGCTCTGGCGGCGGAGGCCATGGCCTTGAGCTGGAAGGATCTGGGGTTCCTGAATCTGTTCCCTCCGATTCCCATGCTAGGCAGGGTGCTGCGAAAGTTAGTTCAGGAAGGAGTTCCCGCCATTCTCGTGGCTCCAGGGTGGCCAAGGCGGGTGTGGTTTGCAGACATCGTTCGTCTGGCAATGGATCAGTTCGATCTGTCTCTTCGGTCGGATCTGCTCACCCAGGGTCAACTGTGTTACCCCAGTTTACCAACGCTGGCTTTGACGGCTTGGCTGCTGAACCCTCCATCTTGAGGGAGGAGGGTCTTTCGGATTCAGTCATTCAGACTTTCGTTAGTGCTAGGAAGAGGTCTTCCTCTTCCATCTATTATAGGGTCTGGTGATCTTATATTGATTGGTGTGAGGCTAGATCTTTGCCCTGCCGGGTCTTTTCTAGTTCTCGGATTTTGGATTTTCTTCAGTCAGGGCTGGATTCTGGTCTTCAGATGAGTACCTTGAAGGGGCAGGTGTCTGCCTTGTCTATTTTTTTCCAGAGGTCTTTTGCTAGCCATTCTTTGGTCAAGACTTTCTTCCAGGGGGTTTCGCATCTGCGGCCTCCTAGGAAGCCTTTGCTCCCAGTTTGGGATTTGAATTTGGTGCTCTCTGCGTTACAGGCTCCTCCCTTTGAGCCTTTGCAGGATATTGCTCTGTCCACTCTTACTCAGAAGGTTGTCTTTTTGGTGGCCATCACTCCGGTTCGGCGTGTTTCGGAGTTGGCAGCCTTGTCGATTCAGGCTCCTTATTTTGAGAAGCATCAGGACAAAGTGGTCTTTCGTTTCAAGTCAGATTTTCTCCCTTAGGTGGTATCTGCTTTTCATCTTATTCAGGACATTGTTCTTCCTTCCTTGTGTCCTAAGCCTAGGAATGACAAGGAGAGTGTGTTGCACTGCTTGGACGTTGTGCGTGCTACGTCTTCCTTTCGTAAGACTGATGTCCTTTTCGTAGTGCCCTGTGGGCCCAGGAAGGGTTTGGCTCCGGCTAAGTCTTCCATTAGCGAATGGATTCGTCAATCGGTTGTTGGGCCTATTCTGCCAAGGGGAAGGATCCCCCTTTTCGCGTTACCGCTCATTCTACTTGTGCGGTTGGTGCGTCCTGGGCCTTTCAGCACCAGGCTTCGGTTGAACAAGTTCGTAAGGCCGCTACCTGGTCTTCGGTTCACACTTTTTCCAAGTTTTATAAGGTTGATGTGCGGGCCTCAGCGGATGCTGTGTTTGGCCGTGAGGTTCTGCAGGCTGCAGTGGTTTGAGTTTTATCTGCGTTATTGCCTGGTTGGATACCCGCCCTTTTTGGACACTGCTGTTGGATGTCCCAAGTGTAATAATAATTAGTAAATGAAGTGGGGTGTGTGACATAGAATAATACCATTTTGTGATTACTCACCTGTAAAATGGGTATTATAAGTATGTCACACACCCCACTTCACCCGCCCTCTTTTGGTATCCTGGTTCCTTATAGGGTGAAGTTTTGTTATTTACAGTTGAGGGTTACATTTGTTTACATTTGTTTATTCCTGTTACCTTGTCTTACTGCTGTTTTAACACTGGGGAATTGATGGGAGGTACCAGGTGTCTATAGACCGGGAGGGGCTTGCTGAATTTTTGGAGATCTCTGCAAGTGCGCCACCTAGCGGTGAGATTACCCAAGTGTAATAATAATTAGTAAATGAAGTGGGGTGTGTGACATACTTATAATACCCATTTTACAGGTGAGTAATCACAAAATGGTATTTTTCCTTCCCTGAAAACCCTCTTGCATGATGGGACGCCCTCACCCATCTGGGTGAGGGGATGACCACAGCACCTTACTCCTATCAGGAGGCATTCTGCCTCGTCCAAGTGGCTTTAGGAGATAGTTCCTCCAGATATGGGATAGTGTTTGCTGGGTGGTCCTTCCCTGAGTTGGTCAGGAGGACTGTGGTTTCATGCCTTTCTTCAGGTATGTGCGCAGGCTTGACTAGGCCTGTCAGGTATGGCCTTCTTGCTGAACGCCTCTATCATATACAAACAGGGACACCTGCGCGGGTCTGCCCCTTTCTCCCTTGGACAAGGGAGTCTATTTGCCTAACCCCTATGGGGGTAGGGTATCTGTTTCCATAAGCAGGCGACATGGCGCCCTCGATAGGGCTGTTTGAGCACCAGGCACCAGGGGTCCATTGACCGCTGGTGGCGTGTTTGCATGTTTCATAAGATTCTAAAGAGTATTCTGGATTTTGGGTAATCTTCTGTGGGGCATTGGTGATCACTGACACCGTTAGGCTCTCTGTTGCGACCCTGTTCGCATACGGTTCTAAAGGGTCTGATGGCTCACACTGCATCAAGTGGCGTCCTCCAGGGGTTCTATCAGGCCCTACTGTGCTTTCAAGAAAGCTGTTGCCGGATGGAACCTGGCGAATTCGGTTTCAACTCTGTTCCACCCTCTAGTTCTCGATTGTGCCTGGATCAGGCTTCACTTATTGTCCTTTCCTTGGCTATATGGTTCTTACTGGTATGGGGCCACCGGTCCTCTGTCCTGTAAGGTCTCTTGCAGACAAAATTGCCGTTGGTGTGCCGGTTAGTGACTGTCTTTTGGACGTCACTTGGTACTGCGATATTTGGCTCTGAGGCGCCTTAGCCGCTGTCCCTGGGAAAGGAGGTTACAACCTGGGTCTGGGTTGACTTACGGTGCTACTAGTGGAGGCGGTTGTTCTCCCACGGGTTGCTCGAGAGTACTGTTGTGGAACATTACACTCCTCTCGCTCTCTAATTGCCCTGCCGTTGGTTACCATGGTACCTGGCTGGCAGAAGGTCGAAGGAAGTTTATTCTTCTGAACCCAAAAGGGGGTCCTAGGGAGGGACCTTGAAGGTTCAGTTCCCTGGAGAGATTTTTGGCCATATTGTGTATTTAGTGGTCCTAGTAGGAACTATTCCGTCATAGCACCTGTCCTTTGGGGGACTTTTTTGTCCAGGGTAGGACAGTGGTTGCCCTTTTGCGGCTCATTGAGCCTGGTTCTATTCCAGGGCAGTACTGATTCCTGGGGGGAACTTAATAGTCCTTGACCCTCCGGTGGTATCCCTCTAGGGGGAGTTGCTCTGTGGGCCTAGATGCTCATGCTAGCAGGGTCCTGTGGACCCTGGCTCTATCACAGAGTTCTACTACTGTTATTGGCCAGGTGGGTCTGCCCTGGATGGGGTTAGTGGCTCTGGCTAGTTGTTGCCTGTGAGACATTTTTTCCTTGCCCTATTGGGCGTGGGGAGAGCTTGCGTTAGTCTCTAATGGCAAGCAGCACCTTAGGCCAAGGGTCTAGATGGCCCAGTGGAGTGTTGTTCCTCAGAGAGTTCTGCTTAAGACAGTAGGACTATATGTCCTATCATGAGGCCTATATTCTAAGCAGACAGCACGTCCTGCTCCAGACATAATCATTACATGTGGGTATACCTCCGCTTCCAGCGCCGTGCACTGCAGTATCATGAAGAAAACAGGCTCCTCCCGGCCCTACATATACCGAGGGACCTCCCACAAATCCCCAGATTCCTCTGCAGTGCTTGAACTGCGAAGACATGAAGTATCATGCTCTCGCAGGCGAGCGGGGCTTTACAGCCCGAGGCCTTGCGGGACTATTTCCACCCGTCCTCTCTGTGAGTAACATGCCTCCCAGCCTGGGCTGCGTTGGTCGGGTGAAGGTAGGCAGCACCTAGTGTGCTTACGGAGCCATGCTCCACCGCAATCCCCATCCATGGGGTAGGCGGTTCAGGCTAATGGTGAGCCTCTTAGTGGATGCCCCTCCCGCACCTTGCCCCACGCCCCATGTAGTGGTGAGCCCCGATTACTGGTTCACCTTCTCTTTTAGTTCCCCCCGTTAGTGGGGGGGAAAAAGAGGGGGGGGGGTGTTGTACGTGGCCTAATCTTGCCATATCACAAGCCTTCCAATATCGGTTACCGGGGGTCAGAGCCGTGCTTTTAGCTTTATTTCATGTTGGCTGCTGCGCCTATAAGTGATGTCTTGGCGAGTCAGGCGGCTCTGTCTTCAGACGCCATGGCGTTTACTATGTTCCTTCCTGTTCTGTTCCGCGCTTAGAGTTTCGCGCTCTCCGGGGAGGGCGTGGCTTGGTTGGCACGTTCCGCGTCACCTACAGCTCTGGCCCGCCCTTCGAGGTTCGCTGGCGCCATTTTGACGGTCTTCCCGCGTGCGCGTGGTCACGATCCTCCGTCTCCCTGAATTGCTGTAAGTGCCCTCACGGGTGTTCCAATTTTTCTTCGCCTTTTATGCTGCGCACGGTTCTGACACCCTCTTTCTCCTTATGTCTTTCAGACGCCAAGCTTCCAGTAGCTTCTCCCGGCCTGATATATATATATCTCTCAGGGTTATATTAGATTCTCCCACATTCCCAGCGGGTATTGGGGCATCCAGGGTTGCTTACAGCATAAATCCCTACTGGCATATTCCTAGATTAATCACCATATGGAGGCATCTCAGAATTTGGTGTCCGGGGTCCCACGGGGACAAGACCGGCTGTGTACCATGTGTAGACAACCTCACGCTGACGCTGACAGAGCACGGGTCTGTGGACCGTGTGCTGAGCAGACGCTGGCCCTGCAATCAGGCCTACCAGTAGCGGCGCCTCGTTTCAATACACCTGCCTCCCCGGACTTAAATCTCACTCCGGATGAGTCGCGCTCGAGCGGGGATGACCAGCAGGTGGTTCCGCACAAGCTCCCCACTGCGGAGCAAAGTATGTCAGGCTTGGCTGAGTGCTTGGGCGCCGGGAAGAAACGATCCCTGACGCCGCCTACCTATAGGTTTGCCACCGAAACCGAAGACCCTGCCGCTATGCAGGATCTTGATCAGTCCGAGGATGGTGAGCTGTTCTCGGGGTCCAGTACCCCAGATGAGTTGTCTTGGAACCGCGAGGGTTCTGGCCCAGAGTCCTGGGGCCTGTGCGAAACTGATGAGTTGCTCATCAAGATCTTTGAAGTCTTATCCATCTCTCCTCCGGGAGAGTCCCCTAAGCCCAAGAGGGAAAGTTTCCACACGGCGCCGCCGTGCCTGGAGTTCTTGGAGCAGGATCATTTCCAGCATCTTATATCTAAGGAATGGGAATTCCCTTGTAGACTCACAGGGGTTCCGGGGGTTTGGGACTGGAAGTACCCTTTTCCCCAGGATTTGATCGAACGATGGTCGGTCCCCCCAGAGGTGGATGCTCCGATCATTGGGGTTGTTAACCCCCCTTTTATAGCAGCTTCCCCTTCTCGCACCCTTCGGGATGCTGAGGACCGGCACATGGACAGATTGGCCTCCCATGCCTTCTCTTGCGTAGGGACAGCTTTGCGCCCGGTCTGTGCTGCGGCTGTTACCTCGGTGGCCACGAGGACGCTGTTCAGAAGGATTATTGACCAGCAGCCTGAGGACCGTCCTTGTGAGTTCTTCAATGCACTGTCAGATTGTAACGTTTTTGTGAGATTTATCCTCTCTGCTATGGATGATACCATTAGAATGTGTGCTAGAGCCTCTGCCCTTGTGGTGGCTATCCGTCGCCTGCTTTGGCTGCGACAGTGGGGGGCTGACAATGATACTAAAAAGGTTCTTACAGGTATTCCCTTTAGAGGACGTCGCTTATTCGCCCAGGCGCAGGGACTCCCCGCCCCCTCCTTACGTTTCCGTTAAACGAGAACCGGAAGTGTGCTTCCAACTTTTTGGGGTGGAAGCTCGTCCCAGGGGAGGCAGGCAGCGCCCTGGGTCCTCTGGCAGGTCTAAACCAAAGTTTCCCAAAACCTCACAAGCATGAAGGAGCGCCCTGCGGGCGAGGGAACTGCCACAACACTCGGCTCTTATGGCAGGATGCCATGCTTCGTTCTGGCGATTTCAGGTGAGGGACCGCCTGGACGCAGGTTTTTAGAGGCTTGGAGTGTTGTAGGCTTTTCCCTTCGGAATGAGTCAGGGTTATTATAGTCCCTGTTGGTTTCCTTAGTAATTGACACCGGTGGTGTTTGGCTCTGAGGGTCTGGGTTTTCTTTTAAGTTGGCCTTGGCTGATAATGGCATTCACTCTGCCTTTCCTTTGGGATGACGCAGTCTGCCCAGATCCGGCGGTCTAGACCTAGCATATAGTTTCCAGGAGCTTTGCCTCCTTTGTATCCATCTGTTGGGCCGTAGCCGCCCTTGTCAAGTTAACTTCTTGATGCCTGCCAGGATCTTTTTCTCATTCTGTCCCTTCTTCCCCCCTGGACGCCTAGTCCCGGTTTTTCCTGCTGGTGTTACAGGACCATTCTTTTCTATTGGGGTCTTGTCTGGGGTCCTTCCCCTGTTCCCAGATGGCTCGCCAAGGCGAGTCTGGGAGCGCTCTCATGCTCATTCCCCAGGTGCTGTCTGCACCAGTATCTACCTAACTTGGGGCTCTCTGGGAGTCCTTTTGATTGGTGCTTAGGCACATCTATTACTTGGTGTAATCTGATTCATACTCTACCTACGGGGTGGCTCTTAGAGGGGTCCAGCTTCAACCTTCCCGTCTTATTGGTTGCCCGGGTATGGATGGGGCCTTGCCTCTGTGTAGTCTTATTCTATTCATCCATGGGCCTATTGCTGGCGGCCAAGGATGTTCCTATTCCCAGATGCCCCTGGGACCTGTGGCTCCTTTGGTTACTTGGCCTGGATGGGGTTCCAACACCCCTGAAAATAGATCGGTGCGTTCCCCCTGCTTTCATGGGGGTTCCCTTCGGGTTGGCCTACTCATTGGAGTTGTTGATGACGTCTCTTCTTCTTGTTATCCCTGCGGATGGTCGCCATGGACCAAGTCTGGCAGGGTCACTAAAGGGGTTCTATTCTTCATGAAATGCCCCGAGGTTCCATAAGGGGGGGCCCCGTTAGGGGGGCCCATTTTTCATATCATTGGTAGGTCAACACTTTGTGCCTTGTTGGGCCCTAGCTTGCTGGCTTGTTTACCTTAGGCCTGGTCTCCTGGAGACGCTTGGTCTGTCTGGTCTGTGGTCTGACCCAGCTTTTATCTGAAAGGATTTTGGAAACAAGTTGACCCTTCTTGTAGGGCCATGGTCATGATCTAGAGGAGGATTTTACAATCCTTGCTCGTCACTGGTATTGGCCGTGGGCCGTCCTACTGTGCTGGGAGAGCTTTTCCTAGTGTCTCAATGAGCCTAATGGCTGGGGACGTGGCTGGGACTGGACAGAGTTCCGTCCAGGTTAAGGTCCTAATTCATTGTCCTGGGTGATGGTCCCAGGACTCTCTGGCCTTGGTCATGGTGACCTAGTCTGGCCTTTTCTTCGGGTATTCTACCCCTTGTCTGACCCTTCTTACACCCTGCTAGGTGGGGTTCTGCACAGGATTGATGTTGCAAGGATGAACTGTTGCACTGGGGGCCAGGAGTGGCCCGGTGTGGTTTGGTTCGCATTTTCTGCTGGAGACAGTTGTACTGTGTGCCCTATCATGTGGGCTGTTATGCCTAGTTAGGCTCCTGACTACGTCATTCCCTTCACAGGGTTTGGACGATCGTTATTCACCCTATCAAAAATTTTTCCCTCTGGGTGTCTATTATTTTTGGAGGGTTGGGTCTAGATCCCTCCCTTTTTTATTCTTCTCCCTTTTCTACCAGCTATGTTGGGAGTTGGCGCCCTAGTTGGATGGCTGGGGCTAGCGCTCTATTCCCTATGGAATGAGGTCTTACCTATGGGTACTTGAGTTCTTATGGCATGGCTGGAGTTGGCCCCCCAACTCAGTTCCTTGAGTGGTTCCAGGGCTCGCCCTGTTTGTCCTCGGTAGAGACTAGTTTCAAGCCTAGGCATTGAGCATTCCTCTGGGTGTCTCAGGCGCATTCCCCAGAGAAGTCTAAGCCCCCTTGGGGGGGGGGGTTTCTTATCCTGTTGCCCTGCTAAAGGGTTTCCCTGGGTCTTATTCAGGTTCTTGTCCGAACTGTTCCCTGCCTCAGACGACTCTTTCGGGGCGGGTGCCTCAGTCTAGGGCGTGCCATAGGAGGCGGCTTTCTTAGCCTAGTCCTTTTTATATTATTTACAATTCTTTATATCTGCACACCGTTTTGGTGCGGATGTGTCCGCCTTGCACCAAGCTTGAGTCCAGGCGGAGGGTTGTTGTTCTTCTCTATTCCAGAACCTATGGTCTTTGGACTGGTGTTCTGCTTACTCTGAGCATTAAAAGGGATCTGTATCCCTCAATAGGCGTTGGGAACTTCTGGACTGCTTCCTGTCCTGGGTTGGGGCCATGCCCGTTGGGCTTATAGACGTCCCCATCCTTCTTGCAGCAGGATCTGGTTACTCCCATGAGTATGGGAGCCTGTTGGACTGGTCTTGCTTGGCTGGTTGTCCTTCTGAGCTCTTGATTATCATTTTGGCTCTTGAGGAGCCTTGTTAGCTTGTGTTCAGTATTAAGTTGGTCTTGTCGAGACCAGGGTTAGTTTTCCCTGATGGGAAAGGTTATATGGTTGCCATGGCTACCCTGTTATCGTTAGTAGCATGGTTAGGCTGTTACTCTGGCCTGTTTGTTAAGGGATATTCTTTCTTCCCTCTTGGTTTGGATTTCTTCTGCCGGTGCTCGGTTTGGACCTTATGCACTTGGGTGTTGAGCAGGCTAACTTGTTCTCTGCTCGTGTTTCATTTGCCTTGTTGGCTTCCTAGTTAAGTAGGAGCCTTGCTCTAGTTGCTACTGGTAGCAAGGTTACAGGCGATAGCGCTGTTTTGGTTGGCTGTGCCTTTTTTCATGGGGATCCCACCCTATTTATGGACACTGCTATTGGATGTCCCACATGTAATGATTATGTCTGGAGCAGGACGTGCTGTCTGCTTAGAATAATACAATTCTGTGAGAGTCTCACCTGTAGAATTGGTATTATATGCAGACAGCACGTCCTGCTCCACCCCACCCTGATTCACCTTGTTCTGGATCCCCTGTGTGGTGATTTTTATCTGGGTTATTATTGCCAGTCTCTGGGTGGCTGTTTTCCTCCTGGCTTCTTCTTTCACTGCTTGTAAATGCTGGGGATTTGTGGGAGGTCCCTCGGTATATGTAGGGCCGGGAGGAGCCTGTTTTCTTCATGATACTGCAGTGCACAGCGCTGGAAGTGGAGGTATACCCACATGTAATGATTATGTCTGGAGCAGGACGTGCTGTCTGCATATAATACCAATTCTACAGGTGAGATTCTCACAGAATTGTATTTTTTATCATATTAAGGTGCCTGTGCCTTAGGCATACTTTAGCGTTGGCAGATTCTGTGCTTACCCTGTAGGAGATGACAAATCTTGTGGTGTCTTGTTCCTTGGAGGCTCTGGAATTGTCTTCCTCTTTGCCTTTTTCCTTCTGCCACGCTAGATTGGATAATGTTGCACCCACGCTGTTATGCTGGGTCTAAGCTCTTTTCCTTGCGGGATGATTTCTGCTCTTGGGGCTAGGGTCCTATAGGCAGTGTTGGGTGTGGCTCACGAACCTGACTTGGTCTGTGGTTTGGGACTGCCCCGCTCTTCTATTGTAAGACCGGACCCAATCTCTTGTTAGCATTCTTCAGGGTCTGCTCAGGTGCTTCTTGGGGGTTTCCAACTTCCCCTTTTTTAGGGGATGACTTATTCTGGTGCCCTACCAGGGTTTCTATGGGTCTTATTCAGGTCCTTACTTGGCCTGTTTCCTTCTTCATGCTTCTCTTCTGGGGAGCTTGCTCCAGTCAGATTTGTGCCATAAGGAACGGCTCTATTGCTGGTCCTAGCCTTTATATATATATATATATATATATAATCTATATATATATTTTTAGATACATTCATACCTTGCGTATAAGCTGTATACCATGAGGAAGGGTCTCGCCTCTCACCATTTTGGATCCAGGCGTTATATTGCTTCCCTTATGCCTTGCCGGATCCTCTGGTTTTTGGGCCAAATACTATTAGATGTTAGGGATCCGTATCCCTCTATTGGGGTTTAGAGATCTGCCTGAACTGTCTGGTCCCTGATTGGGATTTTAATTCTGGGGACTACTGGTGCCCCCTTATTGTTATGCTGGCGAATCATTGCCACGGGCTAAGGGCCCTCTAGCTTGGTCATATTCTGTGGTTGTCCTTCTGGACCTGTAGTACTCCTTGGCTTCTGCCGAGTGTTGTTGTTAGCATTATTGCTGGTTCCGTCTGCGACCTGGACATTTATTTCCTGCTGGGAAAGTTTTCTTGAGTTGCCATGACTGCCTTTTTAGTGTAGTAGCATGGTTAGGCTGTTGCTTGGCCTATTCCTTCAGGGGGAGGACTATTCCTCCCTATTGTCTCGTATTCTTCTTACTACAGGTGCTTGGCTTGGGCCTTTTTAGCACTATGTTCTGGTTGACAAGCTGGCTAGTCCACTGTCTGTTTTTGGTTCTCCCTTTACAAGGTTCAAAGGTTGAGGTTAGAGCTTTGCTCTCGTTGCTTAAATAGCATGGTATTTGGTGACAGCGCTTTATTGTTGGCTGTGCCTTTTCAAGGGGATCCCACCCTATTTCTGGACACTGCTATTGGATGTCCCATACGTTTATGAATATTTCTGGAGCAGGACATGCTGTATGCTTAGAATAATACAATTCTGTGAGAATCTCACCTGTAGAATTGGTATTATATGCATACAGCACGTCCTGCTCCACCCCACCCTGGTTTCACTTTTCTGGATCCTCTGTATGGTGATTGTAATCACTGAAATTATTGCCAGATATTCTGGGTGGTTTAGTTCTCCCGGCTTCTCTTCTCACTGCTTTTCAATGCTGGGGATTGTGGGAGGTCCTCCGGTGTATGTAGGGCCGGGAGGAGGAGCTTGTTTTTCTTCATGACCTGCAGTGCACGGCGCTGGAAGCGGAGGTATACCCATACGTTATGAATATTTCTGGAGCAGGACATGCTGTATGCATATAATACCAATTCTACAGGTGAGATTCTCACAGAATTGTATTTTTTGAAGAGCTTTTATTGTATGATATACAGTCAAGGAATGTGCACTGGCAAGCATTATTACTTGGTTTTACAGCTGCTGTTTTGTATACATTAAACTGATAAATAAAGAATTTGAAAAAAATAAATAAATAAAGAATTAGAAAAAAATAAATAAATAAAGAGGAACTACGAAGGTCCTGCAGTCTAAAAGACTCCAGGGCCGTCTGAGTTCCTGTCCTTGGGGCTTCCCGAATTGGGATGCCCCATAGTGTGAAACTCTCCAGATGCCCAGATTCATTCGCCTTCTCCCGAGCCCTCGCCGCTTCTCTGCACTGCGGCCGCATCCCCACTCACCTCTAGCCGTGCGTGCGTGTCCAGCATATCTGAATGAGCGACACAGGCAGGTCATGAATGCAAGGTGAGTGGGGTATGCAGTGGGCGGTGCACTGGGCTTCCTTTGGAGCAGCTTGGATGCTTAGCTGTCAGCGCCACCGAAGGGAGCCGAGTGAGTGTGTCGCTCAGCCAGTCAGCGCTCTCGCCAGGGTCTGCATCGTGGGAGCAGAGGTAAGGTGAGTTATGGGCCGACCCGGTGGGGGGGATACAAACAGCGGGCATCCCAATTCAGTATAGTGAAATTCTTGTAAATTATCATTAAAGCTGAATTTCAGTCAACTGTGCCACCCCCAGCTCCAGCAGGGGGCAGCTTACAACTATAAAGCTTGTGATTTGGGTGTGAGCAGACGTGTGCTGCCCCCCACTGCCAGGCTGCTCAGCTCTGCCCTGTCACTTTCCTGCTGACTTAGCACTTTTTCAAACTTCAAGTGGGGAAAAAGTTACAGAGGGATGTTAAATGATAGTTGGGCATCATGTGTTGAGGTAGAGAGGCTCACCGAACTTTGAATATACCTAACCAAACCAAAAAAATCTCTACATTACAATGAATGCTCAAAGGAAAGAAAGGGCATTATGTATCATAATGCTCATTATGTATACTCTTTGTATAATATATTGTATACTGCATTATAAGCAGTTTCTACAGTATGCATCTGTTTCACTAACTAATATTTTCTAGATGAATATGACAAACGATGGGAAATATGTGTTCCTCAGTGGCTCTGAGGGATACTTGGATTTTACTCAGATTGTGGAGTGGAATGGTCAAAGGTAGGAATACAATTGTAAAGTAAACTTTGTGCACCTGTATATTACAACCTATAGTGTTACACTCCCACACTGTACCATACTGTTGTGCAGTTTGTATGTCCCCCCCTATGTACTTGTGGGGTTGTATTGGTTCCTCCAACAACCCAAGAACATACTGCCTGTCATAATAAACTAAGGATTTTCTATAGGTGCTAGTGACATTAGGACATTGTCTCAATTGGCCTACAACGTTGCCTTTAAAATCAAAAATCAATAAATCCTTTGTTGATGAAGAACAAGAGTGACCTGACCATTATGCATTGCATTGTAGACCAGGGATCCCTCTGCCACAAGGCCCACCATCAAGTCATGTTTTGTGGTTCTCCACATACTGTATCTGGCTCTGTTGCTTATCTGCTGTACAAATTATTTCATCTGTGTTTCTGTGTGGGGAGCCATTAAACATTGGCCTGTTGGTGTTGGGGGGACCCCTGCTGTAGACTATGCAGCCAAATATTATAAAGAGAAAACAGCCGATGCCCTTTGTTCCTCCCACACAGTCCCACAACATGCACATGCCTGGGAATTCCTCAGACTCTTGCAATTTGCAAGCAAGTTGGTGGAAAAGACCCAGCCTCATCCCTGCCACAGTGACTGAAATGTGCGATTCTCCAAGTTTTAGAAAACCTGTTAGAGTGTTAGGACTGGAGCCAATAGCTGAGCACAGGTTGTCTTTCTATTTAAGCCATGGAAGAACCTTCAAGGACGACAATTATCAAACACCTAGTGCTTTTAGCTTTCCCCTTTCCATCTGTTGTTTGGTAAGGGAATTGCTGTCATGAGCCAGGAAGACCCTCATAGATGTATTTGGTCATATTTCCTTTCCTTTGATGCTCGAGTCTAAACTGATACCAATACCTACTTCCTTGCATGCTTTATGCCATTGGTAGATTGTTGGGGAACACTATTTCAGGTAAAATCCTCTCTAAAGACAAGGGGACACTACCTTCGAATGGAAAAAAATAAATTCAGTCTCCGGAGGCGAAAATTATTCTTTACCATAAAAACTATAAATCTGTGGAATAGCCTCCCACAGAAGCTTGTTACAGCATCAACCGCTGACAGCCTCAAAAAAGGATTAGATGCTTATTTAGAAGAAAATAACATTAACAGTTACTATTAGCTGTTATCTTAAAAAAAAAAAACAAAAAAAAACATTAGAAAATAAAACCAAAAAACTTCCCCTACCCCAACACCCTTGGTTGAACTTGATGGACATATGTCTTATTTCAACCATATTAACTATGTAACTATGTAACATAGTGAGCTGTGGGTTTAATCAGTCACATTTTTCAAGTAGATTTTTAATGCGAACGGCTTCCAATCTCATGCCCCTACCCCCATATTCACACTGCAGCAGATTTACACCAAGCGCCTATTCCCAGAGCGCTCTCCCTATAGAAACAATACACTGTCTATATTTCCAGTACTGTGTATATACTGTATGATGGTGAGATGTGTTAGCCTTGCATATTTGTACAGTGCCTGTTCCTCATCTCTGCTATGCAGTGACACACACTTCCCAAAATTAAATATTTCTAATATAAATATTAAATATGATGGAAACTTTTTGTGTTTTCAGTTGTTGTCTGTCCAACTGCTTTTAATATCTCCAATTTGATTTCTTTTGTCAAGCCTCTTATTGCCCTAAATAGCGTTTTTTTTTTCCACCATTAAATTGCAGTGGGCATATGCGAGGAAAGAAAAAGGGAAAAATCCAATCGTGTAGTACTATTTCAACCGAGTAGTGCCGATTTTTATTATGCTTACCGAAAATATAAATAAAACACACTCAATGCACTACCAATATTATTAGCAGCCATTCAGCGAGTTAAGCCTCCAAAATAGCGTCTCACTCTCCTTGTAACTCAATGCCGTATTTCTTCCTTGGCCGTAGGAACCAGCAGCGTATTCTGGTGAAAACGATAATGAAAACGCAATGAATTCTGTGTGTCTTGCTTGACCCTGTCCCAAACTAGTTTTGTCATAGAATGACTTGTTCACTGGGTATGATTTGTCCCTGACAAATCTATGTGCTCCATGTGGAACTGTATTGTATGTTTTTTTTTCCTGTGTTCGGTCCGGGCTGTCCCAATTCCTTGACGTGTGGGTATTCCGCCATCAGGTGGCGCCAGTTACTGCAAGATCCAGAGCTGTAACTCCTCCCGGCCTCCTATAAAAGGGATCAGTCTCCATAGAATTCCCTGATTTGTCTTGCAGTAGCTACTGCGAAGATCGTCTGGAAACTCTCTCTGGATCATGGCAGTTGAGCGGGGCATTTTTAAGCCTGTCTGCCGCTGCCGCCCTATTGCCTCTGTTCCTGTGACCCAGTTTGCCTCCCAGCCTCAGCTGACGGGAACAGGTGAAGGTAGGGAGAACGCCGTGGTCGGGCGTTCACAGAGCTAGGCTCTGGGCCGCAGACCCTCACCTAAAGGGTAGCCGGCCATAGGCGATGGGGAGCCTATTGGGGGGGGAGGAACCACTATGCCCTTATCCCAGTGTCCCACAGCTTTAATTATATTTTTCATGTTGTGTGTGCGTGCTTGCTGTTTCACTTCACAGATACTGACCCCTCCCCTCGCTCCCTCGGCTCTTCCCTGCTCCCCTCCATCTGTCTGGTGCTGTGAGGGGGGGGGCGTGCGCTGTCCAGACGGGCGCCGCTCCACTGCCTGGGGGGGGGGTGAGGCTCCTCGCTGGGCCTCCCTCCCTCCTTTCATCGCTGGCACCATTTTACCTCAGGCTGCGGGTGCTCATTCGCGCCGCAGCCTGGGGGGGGCGGGGCAGCGCGGTGACCATTTTCCCTCGCGTGAGGGAAGCCTGTGTCGGGCCGCCATGCTGCATCGTGGGGGGGTCGTCGCTGCACCCCTGCCTCTTCTCTGGTGGGCTGACAAACAGCGCCAGGAGCGTTCATAGGAAGGGGTCCTTGAGAGCTGCGACCTACCGCAGTCCGTGAGTCTTTTTGATTTATATTGTATACTTAAACTCAGTGCATGTGCTGTGGGATCTCATGGCCCTTTCACATTGTGTCTTTAGATGCTATCCCCTTGTCAGCGTGGGCTGTGGTTTCCTCCCGTTCTCCTACGCCCCCCCTCTCTCTCCGTACCCTCTCCCGTAAGAGGGATCTCATAAGAGGGACTTTTTGGGGATCTGCTCTAGGTTTTGGGTCTTGGGCCTGAGAACCTATACTTTTTTACTATAATAGCCATAATGGAGGCTTCTGGGGATAGTGAGCTAGGGGCCCCTGGGCAGGTGAAGCTCTGCCCCATGTCCGGTACCTGTCCCCTGGGTGGACTTAGCAATGTTTGTGTCACTTGGGCCAGGAGCGTTCTTTTGGAACATGATAGGGGGGGCGTCCCTGCCCCTAGCCCTCCCTTGCCTGTGGTCTCACCTACCCCCCCCCCCCCCCACTGCTGCAGTCAGCCCTCAATGATGGAGAAGCTAGCAGGCGGTCCTAGGCCAATTTGGCCCACCAGGTGGGCAGCCTGGAGAGACAATTATCACAAACGGCTAAGGGTAAGGCCATGTGTAAGATGCGGCACATAGAGCCAGCTTATTCTTGGTGTGCCACACACCCCGCTTCACTTTTAAATATTCTTCACTTAATGGGTTAACTCACCGCCAGGTGACGCTGTGCAGAGAGGAAGTCTTGTAACGAGCCCCCTTCCGGCCTATATATACCTGGTACCTCCCTTCAATCACCAGTATTTTTCTCTCTGCTTGACGACAAGACAGAAGATTGAAGTCTCCTGCTTACAGGTAGCCGGGGTCTTACCCCGACACCCCCCTTTTGGTCTATTTCTGCCCGGTTTGAGTGTTTATACCTTGATGGTGGAATGGAAGCCTCCCAGCCTAGGCTGCTCACTGGGCAAATGGTAGATGGCACTATAGGTGCCTAGGAGCTTATCTCCTCCGCTCGACCTCATGCGTGGGGCAATGCGGCTATCCGGCATGGTGATCCGGAAATGGGATGCCCCTGTCCCGAGGGTCCCCTTAGCCCCTTACTCTCCCGTTACGGTGCCTTCTCCCTTCACTATTGGGGGGGGGGGTAGAAGGATGTGTATTGTGTGTATGGTTTACTGTATGTTCATGTGTTTTGCTTATTTCAACGTTGTCAGGCTGCACTGCAAGTGAGTGTGCATATGGCCTGACTTTGATTCCTCCTTATATGGCAGTCTCTGTTTTGCGGGCTGCTGCTGCTGGCCTGTAGAGCCAGAGCTTTGGGTCAGCTTTAGGGGTGACCGGGGCAGGCTGTATGGTGTCAGGCTTGCTTTTGGCTGCCTGCGTTTTTCTCACCTTATCCAGCTCCCCTCCCCCCTCCGCTTTTCTCCTTTGTTTTAATCTGCCACTCCCGCCTTCGCTGACATTTTCTGCCTGTCTCCACCACCTCTTTGGTTGGGTGCTGGGCTTTTGTAAGCCTTACTGGGGCAGGTAAGTGGCCTCACCTGGTGTGGGACCGTCTATATTTTTATGGGTTTGACTGTTTATTAAAAAGTAATATATTTAATGGAAACATACTTTTGTTTTAAAAAAAAAAAAAAAAAACAAAAAAAAAAGGGGGGGGGGGGGGGAAATATATAAGGAGGAAAATCAGAGGCCAGTTTTATTGCCTCTTCAAAGCACTTGGTGCTGTGTATGTATGTTATATTGCATGTTGCCGTTGGTTTCTGGGGTTTTTTTTACTGTTGGTTTGTTTTTTCCCCACAGATCCTGGGATCCCTTCAATTAGTAGCCTCCCAGTTCTTTATTGCCTGGCTAGTCTCTTTTTCTCCTAAATTGGGACATATTTATTTATATATACTTGCGTATATATATTTAAAAAAAAAAAAAATATATATATATATATATATATATATATATATACACAATCTATATTTATATATAGATTATTAAGGGGATCTTCTTTTTGAATTTAATCCTCCCAAAAAAAAAAAAAAAAAAAAAATTCCGGGACATTTACAATAAGGGGGCATCCCGGGTCGGCTTATGCCTTAAATCCCAAAAGAATTGCTAATACCATAAATCACCATATGGAGGCTTCCGTTATTACCGGAAATGGTTCTTCTGGGCCATCTAGGGGGTGCGCAAGATGTGGGACTCCGCTCCCAGATGATGATGTCTTTGTATGCATTCCTTGTGCAAGGCAGAGTATTGCGTCGGCTGCTGGCCCGTCGCATCTTCCATCATCTCCTACCTCTCCCTCCCTGTTCCGGACCCCGCATGACACTGTCAAGAGTGGGGATTCGCAATCCGAGGTGGCGGCGCGATTGGCCAGCCTCCGGAAAATAGTGCCCGTTAAAGCAGGGTCTAAAGCCACTGCAAAACGGAAGCACCTGACTCCGATACCTTCGGCTTCACAGGTATGTGAGCCTGTGGAATGGTCCGATGGCTCCCCGGGCGAGGGAGAATTCCTGTTGGAGTCAGATGAGCCTGCAGATCAGCTTGAGGCTGATGCTATTGGCGATTGGTCGGCGGGTGTTTCCCTTGACACCCCCTCCATTCTGGCTCAGATGTTTGAAATTCTGAATTTAGATCCGCCTGAGGCTGTCACCCGGCCAAAGGGCCAGTTGTTTAAAGAGCCTCAGCCGCGTTGGGTTTTTCCCAGACAGCACCACTTTGAGAGGGTGGTCCTTAAGGAATGGGAACATCCCACGCGGTTATCTGGAATCCCTTCCAGTTGGGAAAAGCGTTATCCTTTTCCGCCAGAATTGGTGAAGCTTTGGTCTGTCCCTCCTGACGTCGATACCCCTGTGCTAGGGCTCTCCAGCACGGCTATGGTACAGTCTGCTGAGACCACTGTCCCTAAAGATGGGGAAGATCGTCGGATTGACCAATACACGCGCCATGGTTTTATTTATTCCGGGTCAGCGTTGCGCCCAGTGTGTGCTTCAGCCCTTCTTCTATTGCCGATTAGGTCTTTAATTCAGGGGCTATATGAGGATCTCAATCCCGCTTGTAAAGAGTTTACTGCGCTTAAGCAGTGTGAATCTTTTGTGTCCTATGTCCTATCCGCTCAGGACGATGTGCTGGCTATGAGTAGCAAGGCAGTGGCTATGCTGGTGGCTATTCGCCGGTCAGTATGGCTGCGTCAGTGGTCTGCGGACGCGGTTTTTAAAAAGGTGCTCACAGCTCTTCCCTTTTTGGGGTTGCGGCTGTTTGGGGAGAAAATTGATTCAGTCGCAAAGGGTGGTAAGATGCCACAACGTAAGAGGCCTCGTGGTCCCTTTAGGGGGGCAGGTTCCAGTAGGCCTTCCTTTCGAGGATTCAGAGCGGGTAGGGGGGCTTCCTTTCCCGCTACCAGAGGTGCAGGTTGGACTCGGGGGAGGGGCCGTGGCCGTCCCACTCAGTCCTGGGGCACCAAGCCCAAGCCTGCTGATAAGCCCTCTGAGCAATGAGGGGCTGCCCTCACCCGTGCGGGTGGGGGGACTATTGCGACACTTCTCCCAGGTTTGGAACCAAGAGGTTCCAGGCAGTTGGATCCAGGAGGTAGTGTCGGCCGGTTACGACCTGGAATTCGAGTCTCACCCTCCTTCACGGTTCTTTCGGTCTCGGGTGCCCATCGATCCTTTGGCCACGCAGGGGCTCCTGGCGTCGGTAAGGAATCTGTTAGAGATGGCGGTCATCCGGCCGGTGCCGCACTTAGAGATGGGCCTCGGTTTCTACTCCAATCTTTTCGCAGTCCCCAAGAAAGATGGGTCGGTTCGTCCCGGCCTGGACTCTCTTCAACACAGAGTGTTTCTTCCTTTTGCCCAAATTCACACGAGAACGCTTCAGCTTTTTCTGTTAGTGTCTTGGGACCAGCAACCTCGGTCGCTGGATCAGTCCTTCCAGTTGTCCTTCCGGGTCCGGCAGTCCCTCCTGTGGTGGTTGGTCTCGACCAATCTTGTGTAGGGCAGGTCTTTCCTGACCCCCCTTTGGGAAATTGTCACCACGGACGCCAGTCTGTCGGGATGGGGCGGATTCTGGAAGGAGCTGCAGTTTAAGGGGCAGTGGGGACCTCAGGAGGCCCACTTACCCACCAATATTCTGGAACTAGGAACCATCCGTCGGGTGCTTGCTCTCCTGACTTTTTTCAGAAGCGTGTTGCGCTTAAGCCTTTAGTTAAAACTTTTTTCCAGGGGGTTACGCATGTGCGGCCTCCCAGGAAACCATTACTCCCGGTTTGGGATTTGAATTTGGTTCTTTCTGCTCTTCAGGCTCCTCCTTTTGAGCCTTTGCAAGATATTGCTTTGTCTACCCTGACTCAGAAGATTGTCTTCTTGGTAGCGATCACTTCGGTTCGGAGTTGGCGGCCTTGTCTATCCAGGCGCCTTACTTTGAGAGGCATCAGGATAAAGTGGTCTTTCGGTTCAGGCCAGACTTTCTTCCTAAGGTTGTTTCTGATTTTCATTTGAACCAAGATATTGTTCTTCCCTCCTTGTGTCCTAATCCTAAGAATGACAAAGAGAGGGTTTTGCATTGTTTGGATGTAGTACGCTGTGTTAAGTACTACTTGATTATCACGTCTCCTTTTCGTAGGACGGATTCCTTTTTTGTCTTTCTGATTCAGTCGTTAAGACTCTGATCAGTGCCCGGAAGAGGTCTTCTTCCATCATCTACTATAGGACTTGGAAAGCCTATATCGCTTGGTGTGAGATAAGATCTTTTCCTTGTAGGGTCTTTTCGGTCTCCAGGATTCTGGAGTTTTTACAATCAGGGCTGGACTCTGGTCTTCAGCTAAGTACGTTGAAAGGGCAAGTCTCTGCCTTATCTATCTTTTTTCAGAAGCGTGTTGCGCTTAAGCCTTTAGTTAAAACTTTTTTCCAGGGGGTTACGCATGTGCGGCCTCCCAGGAAACCATTACTCCCGGTTTGGGATTTGAATTTGGTTCTTTCTGCTCTTCAGGCTCCTCCTTTTGAGCCTTTGCAAGATATTGCTTTGTCTACCCTGACTCAGAAGATTGTCTTCTTGGTAGCGATCACTTCGGTTCGGAGTTGGCGGCCTTGTCTATCCAGGCGCCTTACTTTGAGAGGCATCAGGATAAAGTGGTCTTTCGGTTCAGGCCAGACTTTCTTCCTAAGGTTGTTTCTGCTTTTCATTTGAACCAAGATATTGTTCTTCCCTCCTTGTGTCCTAATCCTAAGAATGACAAAGAGAGGGTTTTGCATTGTTTGGATGTAGTACGCTGTGTTAAGTACTACTTGATTATCACGTCTCCTTTTCGTAGGACGGATTCCTTTTTTGTTGTGCCCCATGGGCCTAAGAAGGGTTTGGCACCAGCCAAATCTGCCATTAGCAAGTGGATACGTCAGGCCGTTACTGCGGCCTATTCTGCTAAGGGGAAAGTTCCCCCTTTTCGTATCACTGCTCATTCTACTCGCTCCATTGGGGTGTCTTGGGCTTTTCAGCACCAAGCTTCTGTTGAACAAGTTTGTAAGGTCGCCACTTGGTCTTCTGTTCACACTTTTTCTAAGTTTTACAAAGTTGATGTGCGAGCCTCAGCGGATGCTGTTTTTGGCCGCAAAGTTCTGCAGACTGCAGTCATTTAAGTTATGCTTCACCTGGCCTTGAGATGCCCATCCCTTGTGGACACTGCTTTTGGATGTCCCATTATGTGAAGAATATTTAAAAGTGAAGCGGGGTGTGTGGCACACCAAGAATAATACCATTTTGTGAGTACTTACCTGAAAAATGGATATTGTTGGTGTGCCATACACCCCGCTTCACTCCCACCCTTTTCGGTATTTCCGAAGCCTTTCTATGGTGAAGCTTTTTATTTATATCAAATTGATTTTGAGGTTACCGGTGGAATACTGGTACCTTGTCTTTCTGCTTTTTTAATATACTGGTGATTGAAGGGAGGTACCAGGTATATATAGGCCGGAAGGGGGCTTGTTACAAGACTTCCTCTCTGCACAGCGTCACCTGGCGGTGAGTTAACCCATTAAGTGAAGAATATTTAAAAGTGAAGCGGGGTGTGTGGCACATCAACAATATCCATTTTTCAGGTGAGTACTCACAAAATGGTATTTTTTGGATTTTGCCGATGATGATGACCTTTTTGGCAGTCAGGACTCCATGGAGGAGGGAGAGCTTTTTAGAGACGCTTCCTCAGGGGATCGGTCGGTTGGTTATGACAGCGAGCCTGACTCCTCCTCCGACGAGGATATGTGGCTCCCTGACGACACAGAAAAATTGCTGGCTGCTGTTTTTGAGACCCTGCATATTGTTCCTCCTAAAGCGGCTAAGAAGAAGCAGGGGGGTTTATTCCGGCCTGTGAGACAGAGGATGGTCTTCCCAGAACAGGGCCATTTCTCCAACATGGTATTTAAAGAATGGGAAAGGCCTAATAAATTGCCATCGGTGCCTAAGAGAGCTGATCCGCCTCTGGTCCCCTCCCCCCGAGGTGCATGCCCCCGTCTTGGGGTTATCCAACACTACGGTTATGCCTTCACCCGACACTGCTTCTTTGCGCGACCCAGCTGACAGGCGCATGGATCAGCTGGCTTGTCATGCGTTCACCTTTGTGGGCGCTGGGCTTCGCCCTGTCTTTGCCGAGGCCATTGTCTCTTTGGCCATCAGGAAGAAGGTGAGACGCCTTGTTGATTTTGCCAAATCTCGCAAGCGGGCGGAGGAATATACTGATCTCAAAGCCTGTATGGATTTTATTGCTTTTGTAGTCTCGGCCATGGACGATAGTGGCTGGCTTGGCGCCAGGGCCTCGGCTCTGCTTGTTGTGCTTCGTCGTTCGCTCTGGCTGCGGCAGTGGTCGGCTGATGCTGCAGCCAAAAAGGCACTCACTAGTATCCCTTTTCTGGGACTCAGGTTATTTGGAGAGCGCCTGGACCTTCTGGCCAAGAATGGAAGACTCCCTCAGTGACGGAAGCCTGCGCAACCTTTCCGGGGTCCTTCGGGCTTTCGTTCGAGGAAGAAGAGGCTCTTCATTTTCAAGTGGCTGCAGAGATTCCTGGAGATGAGGTAGGTCCCGCGGTCAATCCAATCCTTCCTGGGGAGCTAAGTCCAAGCCTCCGGCCAAGCCCTCCCATCCGGGTGGGGAAGACGGCTACTGCTCTTTGCTCACATGTGGAGACAGCACATCTCGGATCGGTGGATTCAGGAGGTGGTGTCTTCCGGGTACAAGTTAGAGCTGGCAGTTTGGCGCCTTCAAGATTTCTTCGGTCACGGATTTCCTGGAACGCATTGACGGTGCAGGGCCTACGGATGGCCGTTCAGAGCCTTCTGCTATCAGGTGTGATTTGTCCCGTGCCTCGCCAGGAGCGGGGACGAGGTTTCTATTCCAATCTGTTCACAGTGCCCAAGAAGGACGGAACGCTGCGACCCATCTTGGATCACAAGGGTCTCAACAAGTTTGTCAGAGTCAGACATTTCCGCATGGAGACCTTACGGTCCATGGTGAGTTCGCTTTGGCCCGGCGACTTTTCGACCACGGTGGACATCAAGGATGCTTATCTGCACATCCCGATTTTTCAGGGGCATGAGAAGTTTCTGAGGTTTGCACTGGAGGATCAGCATTACCAGTTTGTGGCTCTAACGTTCGGGATAGCTTCTGATGCCCGTGTGTTCACCAAGGTGCTGGCGGGCGTCATGGCCATTCTGAGGAACCGGGGAATCCGGGTTCCTCTTTATCTGGACGATTTGCTGATTGCGGCTCAGTCTCTTCAGCAGGCTGAAAGCGACACCCGGACGGTGTTAACCACACTCGATGATTTCGGATGGGTAATCAATTATCCCCAAGTCGTCTATCACTCCCTAAATGGTGAGGTCCTTCCTGGGCATGACGTTGGACACCTCTCAAGGTCAAGGTGCTTCTTCCCCAGCAGAAGGTGGAGACCCTCCAGACGCAGGCCCTACTGGCTTGTCAGCGGCCTTCGATCCGTCTGGGGATGAAGCTGGTGGGCCTCATGGTGTCCTGCTTCGAGGCGGTGCCCTTCGCCCAGTTCCACATGAGACCTCTTCAAATTAATCTGTTGACCGGTTGGGACCAGACGCAGGAGTCTCTTGATCAGGAATTTTCACTGTCCCCCAGGGTCAGACAGTCCCTCTTGTGGGACAGCCCAGGAGGGGGTGCCGACCATCCTGGTGGCTCCTTGCTGGCCGAGGCGTAGTTGGTTCGCGGACATTGTTCAGATGTCCGTCGATCGTTACATCATGCCTGACGACCCAGGGCTTCTCACGCAGGGTTCACTGCGGCACCCAAATTTACAGAAGCTGGCTTTGACGGCCTGGCTATTGAATCCTCAATCCTAATGGATAAGGGGCTGTCGGGCACGGTTATTCAGACCATGATTCAGGCACGGAAGAAGTCTCCATGATTTACTACAGAGTTTGGCGTGCTTACATTTCTTGGTGTGAATCCAGAAGTTTTCCTTGTCGTTCTTTTTCCATTTCTAGGATTTTGGAATTCCTACAACACGGCTTAGACTTGGGTCTATAGTTGGGCACTCTCAAGGGCCAGATCTCAGCCAGGGCCATTTTCTTCCAAAGATCCTTTGCCAAGCATAGGCTGATCAGGACTTTTTTCCAAGGTGTTACCCATGTTCGTCCACCGCGTAAGCCTGTACTACCGATGTGGGATTTGAATTTGGTGCTTTCTGCTCTCCAGGGTCTGCCCTTTGAGTCTTTGTGTGACGCTGCATTGTCTATTTTGACCCTAAAGGTGGTCTTTTTGGTAGCCATCACCTCGGTGTGCCGGGTGTCAGAACTGGCCGCACTCTGTATGAAACCCCCTTACTTTGAGCGGCAAAAGGATAAGGTGGTTTTTCGCTTTAAACCTGATTTTTTGCCTAAGGTCGTGTCTCCCTTTCATCTTAATGAGGAGGTTATTTTGCCTTCTCTGTGTCCGGAGCCGTCTAACTCTAAGGAAAGGACCCTTCATTCCTTGGATGTGGTCAGAGCCATTAAGTACTACCTAGTTGCGACTGAATCCTTCAGGAAGTCGGATTCTTTTTTTGTTCTCTCTGAAGGTGCTAGGAAGGGTTTGTCTCCGGCTAAGTCCACTCTTAGTAGGTGGATTAGACAGGCGATGGTGCAAGCCTATTCTGCCAAGGGGAAGGATCCCCCTTTTCATTTTACTGCTCACTCTACTAGAGCTTTTGGTGCTTCCTGAGCTTTTCAGCACCAGGCCTCTATTGAACAAGTTAGTAAGGCTGCTACCTGGTCTTCGGTTCATACCTTCACTAAGTTTTACAAGGTTGATGTTAGGGCCTCAGCTGATGCTGCTTTTGGCCGAAAGGTGCTTCAGGCGGTAGTGAAATGAACTACATGCTGTTCCGCTCTGGGGACCCCGCCCTATTTTGAACACTGCTTTTGGATGTCCCACACGTCAAGGAACTGGGACAGCCCGGACCGAACACAGGAAAAAATACAATTCTGTGAGTACTCACCTGTAGAATTGGTTTTGCCTGTGTTCAGTCCGGGCTGTCCCACCCCGCCCTTGGTTCATTTCCTCTTTTTGCCTTTTATGGTGATTGTCTTTTGTATTAGACCATTGTCCTTACCTTGTTTGGAAAGTGTACATGCTGTAGCATGTTAGTTAACATGTTTTCTTGGCCTCCCGGCCTGTCTCATTTACTGCTTTTTGACATTTGGGGAATTCTATGGAGACTGATCCCTTTTATAGGAGGCCGGGAGAAGTTACAGCTATTCCGGCGGAATACCCACACGTCAAGGAATTGGGACAGCCCGGACTGAACACAGGAAAAACCAATTCTACAGGTGAGTACTCACAGAATTGTCTTATTTGTATTTGTGGAATATTTGGGCTTGAATATATCATGATCCCAATGCCCCTCTACAGTAAAAGTAGCCATTTATGCGTTTCTGATTGTTCACGCCCCAAACTTCTTTGTGGAGTACTTTGTTTTGCAGTCTTCTGCTTTGATTGTAGGCTCACTTACTCCACCATTTTTGTGCGTCTTAGCTGGACAACACTGAGTATTAACTTCCTGACTGCAGCCTGCTTGAGTATGGGAATGTCCACTTGTGTTAGTAGCTGGGGTTGCTTATTATGTAATCTCTGGGTGAGGTGATTGTGAATTTTTTAGCCCACAGATGTAATTTGGGGCTAGGTCGTCGTCCTGTCCTCCTTCCAGCATTCCTAAGTTGTGAATTATAACAGTGGGTCTTGAGAAGAACTGCTGAGGTGGTCAGCTGTCTGAACATTTTAAATGGTCTTCTTTCATTTTATTCCAAAAATAAAAACATTTTAGTTTGTTCTTATACCGTTTAGAAAGCTAACGTGGTGGACGTCGGATACAAGCAATATGATCAATGGGACTGATGGAACATCTTTTCACCCATTGATAGATAAAGATGAACTTCTTTACATTTTCCCATCAGACCTGTGCAGGTAACAGTAAATCATTTGCTGTGATTCATATACATAAATGTAGGGAATGTAAATGACATGATTTTTTTTTCCAGATCCTTGCACGTGGCTTATAACTCCAGTACCAGTGTGAAAGGCATTTCAGCATTCCATTTTGTTCCACCGGCAAGTATTTTTGCCAATGCAACAGTCAATCCCGACAATGCTGGTTTCTGTGTACCCAAGGGAAACTGCCTACCATCAGGACTACTTAATGTCAGCCAGTGCAAGCAAGGTATGGCATGCCATCATTTAAGACACGTCACCAAACTTTTTATCCTCCAGCGACACATAAACCATAGAATCCTTTCTTAACAAATGAATCCCCATCCACCCAGCATGCTGGTAGAAATGTTTCAACTTATTTCTAAAAGAGTAAGAGAGGGATTTTTATTTTTTATGCAAAGTTCTATATGTGCTTCATCCATCAAACCCCAGATCTGACCTTGCTGTACAGTTTAGGAGGAGAAATCACACCTCAAGGGGCGCTGGTCTCTCTCTTTATGGGGCATCCCCAATTGGGATGTCCCACTGTGTGAAAAACCCTGGATCACCCCCCATCTACTCACATCTTCCTAGAGCCCTTGCTGCAACTTGCCGCTGCAGACTCTATCATACCTCTATCTGGCCACACCCACAGATAAATGTAAGCAGAAATGCAGCTGGCAGGACTCACTCTATGCAGATTGCCTTGCCGCATTGAGCGCAAAGAAGCAAAGTAATTCCAAATCGAATGAGCGACGCTGATCAGCCCATGTGGAAACCTGGAAAAGGTTAGTTTTTTGGCGATCAGGGGGAAGACCCAAATTCGGGATGTCCCGCCAAGGAGCAGCAAATCCCTAGTAAGTGAAATTTTGTGGGTTTTTGTTTATCCCATCATTTTTTTTTTTAAGGGCTAGCTAGACAAACCATTTTTTCTGGTAGGGCCCTAAATGCTGGCGCATACACAAATATCAATTATTTGCTCACAAGCCCTTGGCTGGCCAACTAAGTTCCCCTGATTTGGGATGCCCCATTGTGTGAACCCCTCGCAGTGGCCTGCAATAGCTTACCTTTCCGCTGGTCCCTTGCCATAGACTGTGGCCACATCCTTGCAGCTGAAGCACTCTCTTGCGCCCAGCCATTCAGATAGGCTGGACAAGGGAGTGAGCACACCCTGCAGGGAAACCCTATGCGGTGCTTTGTTCTAACCCAACGCTTCATTTCGTGCATTAGTATGCAATGTTTGGATGAGAGCCTGCGCATGCACCTTGGAAATGGTGAGTTGAGTTGGGGATATGAGAGGTTTCACACAGCGGGACATCTCAAATCGGGATGCTCCAAATAAGAGGACCAATCACCGGGATAGTCAGAATCCTGATGATTGTTCCCCTTTAAAGCAGTCCCTGACCATTCTGACTGAAAGAGGCCCCCCAAAGCGCTCTATCCCTGTTAGGAATTTCTGTTCACTAAAAGACCCCAACAAATACCCAAATGTGTACATTTTACTTACCCATGCCTCACTACCATTGATCATGCCACCTGCCAGCAGGAAATGTGTTTTTTCTAGCCAGGGGTGCACAGTAACACAACATGTTTTAGCAGCGGCAGTCACAGCACCAACCACCACAGTGCTGATTTCCCTTTTAGCAGATGGCCATCCTGCTCTGAGCTAGTGAGGGCACAGTGGCCTTTTACAGTGATCCTAAAGTCTCAAAATACTTTAAAATCACTTATGTCTCCAAAGCTACAAATTTTTTAGTAAAGTAGTATAGTAGCTTTCTCTAAACCCCCCCCCCCCCAAAGAAAAAAAAAAACTTTCAGTTGTGTGCTTTCTTTTTTAAAAGCTTAAGAACATATTTTGGTTAGTTTTACTCAATAAAGCATATAAACCAGCTACTGTTGGTTATATTCTGTAGAAATATATGAAAGCACAGTGACTCTGCTGCTGGACCTAGAACAAAAAGTAGCAGATCTGCTTTGTATGTCTACAGTATGTTGTAATTGGACATTGTGTTAATTTTGCAGATGCTCCCATCGTTCTGTCATTTCCACATTTCTACCAAGTAGATGAGTCGGTAGCTAACAGCATAGTAGGACTAAATCCTAACCAAGCAGACCATGAAACGTTTGTGGACGTGAATCCGGTAAGATAACTGACAAGTCTGACAGTATCCTGAAATGAGCATTGGTTATAGGTTTATGAGCAATATGCAACAGCCTTCTGTCATCCAAGCATGCTCATTATGTGAGAGTAAACTTTTTTTATTGCCGTCTCGGAAGGGTATGAGAAGACAACTATAGGAAAACACTGTGGCTCAGATTTATTCAGCCTAGTGCAACAGGCAGCAGGGCTTATTTGATTCCTAATATCCATTAAAAAGAACCTGTAGACTTGCACTGGTCTTGATAAATCTGGGTATATTCATTTTCTAGCACCTTTTCAATATTTTACAAATGGTATGCTCCCTTAGTCATGCTGCTAGTGTAACCTGAAAGATTGTATTGACTGTCATATCATTCTTTGACTTCTTTGAATTCTTTGACAGTAAGGTGGAGAACTTAAATATCCAGGCAACTAAAAAAATACAAAGGGGATACTCGCCTTTTGTCCCATGTAGTTGATTAGTGATACTCCAGTGGTTGGGAACTTGATCATGAGATTGAGTTCTGTGTTGTTCAGGCCCGATCTCCACCCAGGGTCTCTATGACAAACACCCGGCATCACTTATAGTGATGATAGTGTTCTCACGCCATTCATTGCAAGGAAGGGGTTGTGTCAAAGCGGTCGGGAAATTGGCCGTGTTTTCCTTTTGATTATGTCATTCAGAACACAGACACACACATTACCATACTTCTCAAGGGCGTCTGTAGACGACGTCCTGAAGGTTTAATATAGTGAAACAGAGAAAACATTTATGGACACAGTCCGTTGTTGCCAATCACTGTACAAACCTTAAAGTACATACATCACCATATGTATTTGAGATAACTGTTCATGTCTCCTTCATGTGTAGGTCGTGCTATAAATTTCCCTATACCAAGGGTGGCATATTTTTCCAAACAGCTGCTACAGACTAACAGATTCTTATAGATCAGATTAAATTAAAAATGGATTTGGTAAAATTTGCAAACCATATTCCCTATCAATGGCTGTAGTGAATAGAAAGGGTATGGTACTTTCATTGTGACTGACCGATGGATCCTATAATAACCCATAAAGTATGCTTCCACTGACCATCCTGGGTTACTCCTCTCAGAGAGTTTAAAGAGGAAGCAAAGTCTAAATATATTTTACTTCCTCTATACCATCCTAAATGCTGGCTGCATAGGGGCATGTCAGATACTTACCACTTCTGCAATCTCATAACGGCGAACCAGTGACCATTCGTACTCCTCAATATGTGGCCGCTGAAACGTGGGAGACAGTAAAGAAGGAGTAATGTTTTTTCAGACCTTTCTGATGATTATCCCCCCCCCCCCCCCCCCAGTGCTAGTGTGATCATTGCTTTGTCTTGATATAAAGCATATGAACTATAGAGGAGCTCTCGTGACAGACATATCTTAAGTAGTACTGGGTGGGTGTCTGTGTTGGCACAGTGATAGTGACTCACAGCATTGTGCAAGGGCAGTCAACATTTATCTCAAGCTTATCTCAAAAGAAATTGTCATGATGAGCTGTGATTGGTTTCTAGTTCTAGTTTTTTTTCTAGACATTCTAGTTCTAGAATTGCATCAACCAAAGAGTCACCTGATAATCTGTCAGTCATAGTCCTAATCATCCTCCATGAACTTTGGCATTTTTTTATCTTGGAGAAACAGATAATATGAGAATGTGTCCTGCCTTCTAATGTTCTTCAGTTACATGTTACCTGTTATATATGTGTTTAATATTTAATTTGGTAAACAAACTGATTTACCAGTAATATAATTTGCTGCTCCATGTTGTAATGATCTTGTGTATAGCTAAAAATCTGGCTACAGAAACCTTCAGTCAGTTTGTATTTATTGCCTGGGGGAAGGCGTTTGTATAGCATAGTTTTGATCTGTATTATGAAACTATATTTCCCCTAGAAATTGCTGTGCTGTAATTTAAATCAGAAATCAAATTACACCACTTGAAAAGATTGTAACAGTCTAGTGTATCTCATAAAAGACTGATCTAGCAGACTTCTCCTTGCATAAGAGACAGCCACTGCCCAATGGAAATATGGGCTTGTGCTAGGAAATGAATGCTGGAATGCATAAGCATAACTGCTTAGTGTTGTTGGTGGTGGTTAATTATAAATAATTAAAAATCCCCCCTTCATCTGTCTGTTGCTGGTCTGGGATGGCGTGGTAACAAAGAGTAAAAACCCTCTCCTTATCCAGGGGTCCGCGACGTCCTCCCGATCTCCCACGGCTGCTGCTTGAATGGACGGGTGAGAGCTCGCACAGAGCCGGGGGGGGAGCTCTGTGCTTTTTATCCAAGATGGCACCACCCAGGATCTTTTTCCTAATGCACAGCACAGCCTGCTTCATGAAGTCCTTACATCTAGGTATTCTGCCACAAGGTGGTGCAGTGGACCGCAGAAAATTTGTGGCTCCTCCCGGCCCCATATAAAAACCGGAAATCAGCCATAGACCTCCAGTGTTTCCTCTGCAGTCATACTGTGAAGATAGAAGATGGCTCTCTATACTGCACAGGTGAGCGGAGCAACCAAGCCTGCAGCCCTGCAAGTCTATTTCCACCCGCATCCGGACCCTCTGTGCCTCTCAGCCTTGGTTGACGGATCGGGTGATGGTAGAGGAGCACTAGGGTCAGGTGCTCGGGGAGCGCTGCTCCAAGCCGCAGACCCTGTGACACAAAGGGTGGCCGGCCATAGGCTTTATGGTGAGCCTGCTGAGGGATGTGAAAATTCTGCCTTTGCTATGTGTAGGGGTGAGTTGTCTTTGGGGACTGGTGTTGCTGGCTATCTCCCCCTTTGTTGTGGTGTTTGTCTCCCTTCCCTTTGGTCCCATGACCCCCCCCCCCTCCCTACCATCCGGCCCCGTCTGGTCTGCTCCCGCCGCTGCATGCTTTCTCCCCCTCTCCCCGGGGGGGGGGGGGGGGTGGTAGCGGCGGGTGGTTATTCGGTGGTGGTCCGCTGCTGTTGCTTCGCCGCCACCGCGTTTGTACAACGCCATTTTGCGGCTGCTGCGTGTCCGGGGCCCATCTTCCAGCGTGGGCTGCGGCGGTGACCTGTTAGACTTAACTACCATCCGTGTGGCCCGGTGGTGCGGCGATCGACTGTGTGTGCTGCATGTTCTGTCTCCTTGGTCCGTGAGTCCCCTTTGGGGGTTGCTTATTCATTTTGGGGCATGTGCTGCGGGATGCTTATGTGTATTTTTGCTTATGTCTTTCAAGCGGCATAACTGTGTATTGTGGTTTCTCCTGGTCCTGCTCCCCCCCCCCCCCCCCCCACCTCTTCCCTCCTGGCCCTCTCTGTGGGCATCCCTTGGGGGGCATCCCGGGTGGCTTTTATTAGCCCTATACTGGCCTATTGCGCCTGTGTTAATCAGCATATGGAGGCTTCAGGGGATAGCATGCTCGGGGGTCCTTCGGGACAATCCCGGCTGTGTGTCATGTGCGGGGCATCCCCTTTGAGTGGCGGTGGCACGGTTTGTGTGCCGTGCACCCAAAGTATTATTGCGGACCAGGCTGGGATGAGTGTTTCTCTTCCTAGTTCTGCGCTCCCCCAGGCATCTCCTACTCCCCCACGCCTGCATTTAGCCCTCAGTGAGGGGGATACTAGCAGGGGGTCCCAATCTGATCTGGCACTACACGTGGCCAGCATTGAAAGGCAGCTGGCCCGACCTGTGATGGGCAAGGCCTCTGGCAAGAAGCGGCATCTTGACACCGCGCCTTCCCTCTTTGCTGAGGAGGATGAGGGCCTTCATGTGTTTGGCGGCCGTGACTCCCTAGAGGAGGGGGGTCTTTTCCGTGATTCAGACTCATCTGGGGACCATCAGGAAGGGTACGACAGTGACCCGGGGTCCACCTCTGATGAGGATACCGGGCTCCCTGTTGACACTGATAGACTGTTGTTGGACATTTTTGAGACTTTGCACATCTCCCCCCCTAAGGTGGCGAAGAGGAAGCAGGGTGAGCTTTTTCGCCCTGACAAGCGATGCTTGGAGTTCCCGGAGCAGGGTCATTTCTCTAATATGGTGCTCAAGGAATGGGAACATCCTAACAGATTGCCCACGGTGCACAAGGGATTGGACAGAAGGTATCCTTTTTCTGCTGACCTGGTCAAGCGCTGGTCGTGTCCCCCTGAGGTGGACGCTCCTGTTTTGGGGCTGTCTAACACTTCGGTCATGCCATCCTCTGACACTACTACACTGCGTGACAGCGCGGTCCGCCGTATGGATCAGCTGGCCTGTCATGCTTTCACCTTTGTAGGGGCAGGCCTGCGTCCTGTTTGTGCCGCAGCCATTACGGCTATTGCCCTTTAGAAGATCAAGCGTCTCGTGGATGGCGCCAAGGCTGGTAGGAGGAGGGAGGATTATAGGGCCCTCCTGCTTTGCTCTGATTTTGTTGCATTTGTGCTGTCTGCCATGGATGATGCCGTCCAGCTGGGCGGTTGGGCTTTGACCCTCTTGGTGGCTATGCGCCGATCTGTTTGATTGCGCCAGTGGGCAGCTGACACTGCTGCTAAGAAGTCTCTCATCGGGCTTCCCTTCGCGGGGCTTAGTCTCTTTGGTGAGCATCTGGATGTTCTGACCAAGGATGGTAGGTTACCTCAGCGTAGGAAGCAGACTCGGCCCTTTCGGGGGCCCTCCGCCTCCTTCCCCTACTTTTGTGCTTCCACAGGAGGTCGTGGCTCCCTCTTCTCGGGTAGCAACAGAGATTCTTGGGGCCGTGGCAGATTTCGTGGTCGTCCCGGTCTCTCGTGGGGTTCCAAGCCCAAACCCCCTTAGGCATGAGGAGGCGCCCTCACCCGTCCGGGTGGGGGGACGGCTTCGGCCAGCATTTGTCGCACTGTCCCAGGATCCTCTGGCTCTGGCGGTGGATGCCATGTCTCTGTCCTGGGGTTCAGTCTCCTGTACCTCTTCCCTCCATTTCCCCTTCTGGGCAAGGTTCTGTGGCAGCTGATTCAGGAAAGAGTGCCAGCTGTTCTGGTGGCCCCCAGGTGGCCAAGACAGGTGTGGTTCGCAGACGTCGTGCAGCTGGCGGTCGATCAGTACCCTCTGCCCCTGGTTCCGGATCTTCTCACTCAAGGACGGCTCTGTTACCCCAATTTACAAACGCTGGCTTTGACGGCCTGGCTGCTGAAACCACCATCCTAAGGGAGAAAGGTCTGTGTGATTCGGTTGTTCAGACTCTGGTCAGGGCTAGGACCTGGCGGACCTACATTGACTGGTGTGAGGCTAGGGCCTTTCCCTGTCGGGTGTTCTCCATTCCTCGGATCCTGGAGTTCCTTCAACATGGTTTGGATTTGGGTTTTCAGCTCAGCACTCTGAAGGGGCACGCCTCCGCCTTGGCTGTTTTCTTCCAGAGGTCCTTCGCTCTTCATCCTCTGGTCAAGACTTTCTTCCAGGGGGTCACTCATGTGCGCCCTCCCCGCAAACCCATGTTACCGGTCTGGGATTTGAATTTGGTATTGTCTGCCCTTCAGGGTCCTCCTTTTGAGCCTGTGCATGAGGCTGCGCTGTCTATTCTCACTTTGAAAGTTGCCTTCTTGGTGGCTATCACTTCTGTCCTGCCTGTTTCTCAGTTGGCGGCTCTGTCTATTCAGGCCCCCTGTTTTGAGAGACACCAGGACAAGGTGGCTTTTCGCTTTAAACCAGACTTCTTGCCTAAGTTTGTCTCTGCCTTCCACCTCAATCAGGACATTGTGCTTCCTTCCTTGTGCCCTAATCCTGGTAATGACAAGGAGAGGGCCCTGCATTCTCTGGACGTGGTCAGGAATTTGAAATACTACCTGGTGGCTACAGTGCCTTTCAGAAGGACGGATGCCTTGTTTGTGGTTCCCTCGGGTCCCAAGAAGGGTTTGGCTCCTGTTAAGTCTACTATTAGTAAATGGATTCGTCAAGCCATTGTTAGGGCCTATTCTGTTAAGGGAAAGGATCTTCCGTGTTACTGCTCATTCTACCTGTGCTGTTGGGGCTTCCTGGGCCTTTCAGCACCAGGCTTCTGTTGAACAAGTTTGTAAGGCTGCTACTTGGTCTTCTGTTAATACTTTTTCCATGTTCAGGCCTCAGCGGATGCTGTTTTTGGCCGCAAGGTTCTGCAGACGGCAGTGGTGTGAACTGCGCATTGTTGCCTTTTGGGATCCCCACCCGTTTGTTGGACACTGCTATTGGATGTCCCAGACGTAATGAATCATTACTGGAGCAGGGCGTGCTGCATACTTGGAATACCACAATTCTGTGAATACTCACCTTGTAGAATTGTTATTATAAGTATGCAGCACGCCCTGCTTATTCTTGGATCCTCTATATGGTGACTGTTTCCTGGTTATTGTTAATCTTGTTGGCTTCTCCTGGTTCCCTTACTGCTTTTTTATACTGGGGAATTTATTGGGAGGTCCCGGGTATATATGGATCGAGAGGGGCCTCTTTTTTGCCATCTCTGCAGTAAAGCGCCCTCTTGTGGACTATATCCCAGACGTAATGAATCATTACTGTAGCAGGGCGTGCTGCATAATTATAATAACAATTCTACAAGGTGAGTATTCACAAAATTGTATTTTTTCCCAACACAGTGGTCACCTGTCTCCTATCTGTCGCATAGTGGTCACATATTGTTTTGAGCTGCCTGATACTCCCCAGTATGAGGAGTCTGGTGACTAGTTTGTCAATGCACATAATGGGCTACTATTCAAATGTTTTACCTTATAGTCCTGTAGAGGGCACAATTACTTTGATTCACTACGCTAAGATCTTAGGCAGTTCCTATCAGGAAACCGGCATAACCTTCCCTAGCCACATCCAGAATGGAACAAGATGTTTCTCCATTTGTGCTGGAGTCTTATAGGAGACAGACACACTTTTTATGCTACTTACCGGTCGGTACTCTGTTTTGCTTCCCGATTTGTATTCTTTCTTGTTTCTACAGTCAGGTCTGGAAGCTGGTACTTCAGTAGATACCTTAAAGAGAACCAATATCTTCTTTTTATTAAGCTAAACTCATGTGCCTCTTTATTTAGGATGCCCCCAGTTTAAAACTCCCCTCAGCCTCGACATGCACTGATCTCTCTCTGCCCTCCTTTTGCCTCGATCCCTTATGGTCTCAGGGCCCATAGCTCAGGTTTTATAGCAGCATCAGCTCCTGTGTTGTTAGCACGCTACCAGGTTGGCTGTGAGCTGTCAAACAAGACCATGGCCCAACCATGATCTGCTGTGTGCCCCTGCATCCAATCAATTAAGGGCCCTATTCTACTGTGATTGGTGGCAGCACCAGAGCCAATGGCTCTGAAACAACAAGCTGCAGGACCACAATGGATTGATGCAATGGGTCGGCAGGAAAGTATGTTGTTTATAAAATGTTGCCTACACAACTGCTTTAATGTCACGTGAATAAAGATGAGAAATATTACAGTTTAGTTCATTTGGTTTCATAGCGACAGTAGAAATTTTCACACGTTGTTTTTCCTGCCTCTGTCATCTAAAATGTGATTCATCACAGGGCTGTTTCACCACTTAACTGCATTTCTATTTATTGCTCTAAGAAAGTTCATTACATGCTTGCTACATCGTTTACCCTTTACCCATATTACTAAAAATTTGTGTTCAAGACAAATGCTAAAGGTCACATGTAAAACTGCACATGGGTGCACTTTCATTTCCTAACACATATTGCAAAATCAGACCTGTGCTATGGAATTTTTTCTTTCCTATATGTAGATCTACACAGCTTCTTTGATCTAAATGTTCACTTCTGGTGGTTGGACACTACATAGTTATTGGAAAAAAAGAATTTGATAAAACAGAGAAGCATAGAAACAAACTAGTTGTTCAAATGCCTGTCTGATTACCTTCAGGCGCACTCTTTATGTAGGATACTGAAGTATCAAGATAAGAGATACTAATTAATTCTATCCCTTTGTTTTAAAACAATGTTACTGTATCCATATTTTTATATTACTGCAAAGAGGATTTTCTCACAATTCAGCTTTTGCAGTCGAGATTTTTACTCAAAACTTTTAACTTGTCTGGACAAAAACACAAATAAATAAGGATAGAAAAGAAACTTACCGGCCAGGCCCGGCGGTTAATACCTGACCTGGGCCACTTTTAGTAAAAGGATCTCCAAATGACTCATTCAATATTCACCTTTTGTAGTATCCAAAACAGCCTCTTTATTAGTGAAGTGGATAAAAATTCCACATGGAATAAATCAAAAGATCGCAGGTGGTTATATTTTAATTGGAGGCGGCGAGTACTTTTAACCCTTTAAATGCCAAGCACGTAGTTTCTACGTGGTTGCTTCTCCTACCGTTAAGTGCCAAGCATGTAAAAAATACGTGCCTGGCATTTCCCCCAAATAGTTAAATAATATTTAAAAAAAACACTTACCTTTAGTATGGATATGTAGCTGGGGGTCCCCTCTTCCTCCGGGGGGCACCCGATCCCTCCCCCGTCGTCCTCCGTCTTCAGGAACCGCCCCCCTCCCCCGATCCCAGCGCTGACAGTGGCTGTAAAAAAAATAAAAATTTTCATTGTGTCATTTACTCACCTCTGCGCCCAATCCTTCTTCCTCCGGTCTGCTCTGGTCTCCTCTTCACCAGGGGGGGGTCCGATTCCCCCCCCCCCCAGGCTGTGCAGGCTTCAAGTGAGGACCCTCTTCCGGGTCCTCACCGCTTCTAATGGCGGCAATCGCCGCCGCCCCCTAGCCCCGCCCATTGTGGGAGGAGCGGGATGACATAATCCCGCTCCTCCTATACCCCCTCTGAGCTCCGGCATCTGTCAGATGCCGGTGGTGATCGGAGCAGGGCGGGTGTTGGGCGAGGAGACTCCGATCGGAGCCCCCTCGCCTGTCACCCGCCCTGCACCGATCACTACCGGCATCTGTCAGTGACATGACAGCGGCGCGGGACAGCGGCGAGGGACGCCAGATCGGAGGTGAATACAGTAAAAAAAAAAAATAAAGATTTTTTTCTTATGTGTCTGTGTCATTATTTTTTACTTTTAACCCCTTGTGAACTGGTAAGGGGTCCATGACCCCTATACCAGTTCACAAGGCTGGGGGGATGGCAAGTCACCTGCGCTAGCCGGTGACTTTCCATTAACCCCCGGCACCCCCATTACCTGCCTCCCCAAAGGCCAGGGGAGGGCAGAAGAGCCTTGGGCCCACGGGCTATGTGGGCTTGTAGCCTGCAGGGCCAGGGGCCACAAAAGCTGGCCCCTGCGCCCTGTTTCTACAAGCCCTGCATAGCTGGTCCCGGGCTGGTTACTTTGGGTAAGGGGGACCCCATGTAATCTTTTTTGGGATTTTTAAGGGTTTTTAACCCTTAAAAATCCCCCAAAAAATGGGGCCCCCCTCCCTGGGAGGGGGGACTCTATGTAATTTTTTTTCTCAATTTTACCCTTTGTAGTGTGGATGGTAGTCTCAGTTAGGGGGGTCTCCTGGGCAGGAACGGGGGCTACCGATAAATATGTGGTACCGTTCTAATCGGTAGAAATGGGGCTTTCACATGCAATATGATTTTCTTTAATAAAATACATTTTTTATTTAAAATAAAGGAGTCAATTTTCTAAAATAATTTTATTTATTTTTTTTTTTTTACTTAATAATAATATTGTAAAAAACTGAATAAAATTTACAAACAAGACATTTCATGTTAAAGCCTAATCTCTGCTGCAAAAAAATATATATACATTTTTCTGAAAATTCCAGCAAAAATGTCGCAAAACATGGCGCAAAATGGGGAAAAATGACCTGTCAACAGAGGGTGACAAAGTCTCAAGTAGGCTGGCAATTAAAAGGGTTAAAAGTAGCTATGCATGTTGGGTATTGTTCTGTTCGGGGGACCTTGCGCTTTCAGACTTAGCTTGTTTTTTCTTGTTTGCATTTTTTAGGAAAAGGCGTTTTTTATTCAGCTTTTTTATACATTTTTTAGGGAAACCCTGCGCAAACAAAGAATTCTTTGAGGGATTAATTCCAGAAAGATGAGCCCACTACAACAAGCTGGGTATGCTTAGAAAGCTTAACATGTGTACTTTCAGGGAATATATGGTTTATGGGGGATATTCCAAATGTAAAGGGTTGTTTTGGTTGAAAAATCGCAAGGTGCACACTTTGTCTGCAGAGCTGAAATTTTCAAGTAAAATTACCGTTACGCACATGCTTTACTTTGGGGTGTTTGGCAACTCTTCCCTTGACAGTAGCTATGCATGCTGGGTATCGTTCTGTTCGCGGGATGTTGCTTTTGTTAGATTAAACTTGTTCGTTCTTGTTTGTAAATAGTTTTTTTAGGAAAATGTGGCTTTGATTCTGCTTTTTTATCCTTTTTTTAGGGAAACTCTTTGCAACCAAAGAATACATTGAGGGATTACTTCCAGAAAACTATGGCCACATCAACAAGCCTGGTAGACCTAGAAAGCTTGAGGTGTGTACTTCCAGAGAATATATAGTTTGTTGGGGGTACTTAAAATGTAAAGGGTTGTTTTTTCTGGAAAACCTGCAAGGTGCGCATATCACAGTTGTATTTTTTCTGAAAATCCCCTAAAGTGCTGTTTCAGTTTGGGGGAGTCTCCTGGGCAGGAAAGGGTGTCTACCTATACATATGTGGTACTGCTGATAATTGTAAAAATTGATTTTTTTTTTGCACAATTTTCACCCAAAAATATTTAGAATACACCTAAAAAATGACAAACAAGAGGTTTCATGTTAAAGCCCAGACTATGCTGAAAAAAACAATATATAATTTTCCTGGGAAATCCCTTCAAAAATCACATTTGTACATGGGGAGCTCAAAATAGTGCAAAATGGTCTGGCAACAAAGGGCGACAAAAACGCCAGGTAGGCTGGCACTTAAAGGGTTAAACCCCGCGCTGCTTCTCCTCAGCAAAAATGTCTGTTCCACCTTCTGTGGCAGCAGCTCAGTATATTTATTTTGCCGGCATCTGAGCCCTGCTACGAATATAGTATTGGAATTTTAAAGGACATCTTTTAAGCAACAGAAGAAGTTTAAAATCGCGCATATCTAGGAGCTGCTATACAGAGCAGAACTTTTTTCTCTTGCAGCTATATAAGTGGAACAGACATTTTTGCTGAGGAGAAGCAGCGCGGGGTTTAAAAGGACTCGCCGCCTCCAATTAAAATATAACCACCTGCGATCTTTTGATTTATTCCATGTGGAATTTTTATCTACTTCACTAATAAAGAGGCTGTTTTGGATACTACAAAAGGTGAATATTGAATGAGTCATTTGGAGATCCTTTTACTAAAAGTGGCCCAGGTCAGGTATTAACCGCCGGGCCTGGCCGGTTAGTTTCTTTTCTATCCTTATTTATTTGTGTTTGGTTGTCCAGACAAGTTAAAAGTTTTGAGTAAAAACACATCTTGACTGCAAAAGCTGAATTGTGAGAAAATCCTCTTTGCAGTAATATAAAAATATGGATACAGTAACATTGTTTTAAAACAAAGGGATAGAATTAATTAGTATCTCTTATCCTGATACTTCAGTATCCTACATAAAGAGCGCGCCTGAAGGTAATCAGACAGGCATTTGAACAACTAGTTTGTTTCTATGCTTCTCTGTTTTATCAAATAATTTTTTTCCATTTATACTACTACGGACTAGCCATCCGGTCCGGCTGCAGTATTATTCTACATTTCTATAAGCGCTGTACAACATCTTTTATTTACTACATAGTTATTCACTGATGGCTCAGTATACAGTGGATATAAAAAGTCTACACAGCCCAGTTGAAAATTCCTGTATTCCAAGTATGTCTCACACCCTGCTTCGGAAATATTAATTACACGTGGGTTATGTCCAGTAGAGGGCGAACTTCTGCAGAGATGACTAGAAAAAAGAAGCCCCTCCCGGTCCATAAATACTTGGGACCTCCCACACATTCCCCAGTCTTCGTCTCTGCAGATGGCGAGCAAGTCAGAAGATGGCTGTCTCCTTCCTTTGCAGGTAAGCCGGGTTTACACCTGGCCAATTTATCCCTATTTCTGCCTGGGCCTTGTTTTAAATAGTACTATGCCTCCTAGCCTCGGCTGTAGGTCCGTCCGAGGGTAGGTTACACCTTAGTGGTGTATTAACTAGGAGCCATGCTCCTCCGTGAGACCCCCAACAAGGGGTAGGCGGATACCAGGTTCGGGATCCTGGTTTGGGATGCCCTTTCCGTTTGGTCCCTGCACCGCATTAGGCGGCTTGGGGGGGCCTGTCCCTCTCTTTTATTTCAGCTATGCCCTGGCCGGATATTTTTTATGTGTGTGAGTGAATGTATGGGTGTTTACACATTGCCAGGCTGCGTCTGGAGGATGGCGGCCTGGAGTCCGGGCCGGTTCCGCGGCGTGCGGGGAGCGCGGCTATTGTTCCTTCTCCTCAGTTAGGAGAGGGGGCGGGGCCGGGAGCTTGCGCGCTGACGCAGTCCGCCCCCCTCTCCTCGGCGCCCACGGAGGTTCCCAGCCAATGGCTGGGAACCGCGGTTCCTCTTCCTTACAGGAGGGGGCGGGGCTGGCCCGCCCCTCTTCTTTCATTTGGCATTGCTGCTGCTGCCGCTGGTGTGGACCGGTCGCCATATTCTAAGTATGTCACACACCCCACTTCAAACATTAATAATTACAATAGGGTTAACTCACCGCAAGGTGGCAGCATTGCAGAGAATCTCCAAAAATTCAACAGGCCCCTCCCGGTCTATACATACCTGGTACCTCCCAACAATCACCCAGTGTTGTTCTCTGCAAGGTGGCGACAAGACAGAAGAAAGAAGTCTCCTGCTTGCAGGTAGCCTGGGTGTCCCCCCGGCCCCCCCCCCCCCCCCCGGTCTATTTCTGCCCGGCTCTTGTTTTGTAGCATACTTGTTAACTGGCAGCCTCCCAGCTTCGGCTGTAGGCCGGGCAAAAGGTAGCCGGCACCTTTGGTGCCTAGGAGATTAGCTCCTCCGCTCGACCCTTCATTGCGGGGCATAGCGGGATTCCCGGAGTGGTGATCCGGATGTGGGATGCCCCCATTTAATTAGTGGAAGTTAGCGGTTCAGGATGTGTCTAGCCCTGGGACAGTAGTTATTCCTCACTCCGGGGTGTGTGGCGCACTTTGGGACCGGTGACATGGTTGTGTGAGTGTGGCTGCTGAGCTGGCTGGTTTTGTGAGGGCTCCTGCGCTGTTTACTGTGGCGTTTTTTTGACTGGATCTGCCTTGTGTGTGTGTCTTTTACTTCAGCTGCTGCTTGTGTGAGTTGGCGTTTCTCCCCTCAGGAGCCGGGGGGGCGGGGCCTCGCGGCGCGCTGCGGTCCCTCCTGTGGCTGAGCGCCGTGCTCGGCGCTTGCAGCCTGGCGTGTCCGGCCTGCTCAGGGGTGAGAGAGAGAGATGAGTGTGTGTGTGTGTGTTGCGCACTTGGGACCGGCAGGTTGCTCCGCCGGTCCCGTCTTGGAGGCTGAGCGCGGTTCGCTGGTCTGGCTTGCGATGACGCCGCAGGGGGGCGGGACCGCGCGCGCGCGGGCCGCGCGCTGATTGGCCGTTTTGGAGGGGCGGGGCTTTCTCGGCTCCCGCGCTCCCGGGGCTAGTCTTCCCCTCCCTCACTGTCACGGAGCGGTGTTCGGGCCGCCATCTTTCTGCGGGTGCCTCTCTGCGCTTGTGCTCTTCTCAGGTAGGCGTTTCTGGCAGTAACTTGCGGGGGTTGTTTTTGGTCACATAAAGGACTGGTGGCCTGGCCCCCCGCCTTGCCTCCCCCTCTTTCTCCCTCCTCCCGCGCGTCTTTTTAAGGTGCTGGCTGGATATATTAACCATCTCCTTTTGTCTATGGTTAATGGGGTGGGGGGGGGGGGGGTTTGTATGATATTCTTGTATGTTTTTATAGGTATTATTGTGCCTGGATTGACTGTTGTCCCTGTTCTTTTGTGTCTTTCAGATCCTGGGATCCCGTCTGGCAGGGCTCTCCCGGTCTTATATACCTGGCTTGTGGGGGGTTGTTTTATAAAAATATATATAAGGTTTTTTATGCTATTCCCCTGGGTCAAGATTTTTAGACAATTTTTAGATAATTAGGGGGCATCCCGGGTCGCGTACTGCATAAATCCCTGGGTTCTGCGAATACCATAAATTTCACCACATGGAGGCTGCCACAGATACCGGGAATGGTTCTTCGGGACAATCCAAGGTGTGCGGGGGTTGTGGGACTCCGCTCCAGGGAGATGATGTCATTTTGTGTATCCCATGTGCACAGCAGAACATTGCACGGCAGTCCAGTACTCCGGTGCCTAGCACTTCGTCGGCCGCGCCATCTCCCTCTCCCCCTCGCTTATTCCGGACCCCGTGTGACGTTGTCCTGGGCGGGGATTTGCAGTCTGAGGTATGTGCCCGTTTGACCAGCCTTGAGAAAAGGTTTTCCGCAATGGCCGCTCAGAAGGCTCCAGCTAAGCGGAAGCATCTGTCTCCGCCTCCGCCGGATT
The DNA here is from genome assembly GCA_027917425.1 of Gastrophryne carolinensis. Classification (NCBI taxonomy): domain Eukaryota; kingdom Metazoa; phylum Chordata; class Amphibia; order Anura; family Microhylidae; genus Gastrophryne; species Gastrophryne carolinensis. The sequence continues at coordinate 225,883,362 of CM051234.1, forward strand.
CAGATGAGGAAGTTGTTGGAGATCTGGATTGGACGGATCGTCCCCTTGAAGATGGTGAGCTCATTGAGGAAGAAGATTCTGATGTTCAGCAGTTGCTGGGTGCTGAGGAGGATCAGGCTGAGGGCCTTCCTCTCGATTCCTCTACCATTCTGACCCAGATGTTTGAGGTTTTGGATTTGGATCCTCCAGTGGTTGCTCCTAGGCCTAAGGGTCAGCTTTTTGGGGTGTCCAAGCAGCGCTTGGAGTTTACCAGCCAACAGCATTTTGAAGAGATTGTTTTCAAGCAATGGGAGCAACCTACGCGTCTCGTCGGTGTGCCGTCTATCCCTTTCCGGCGGAATTGATGAAGCGTTGGTCTGTCCCCCCTGAGGTAGATACTCCGGTCTTGGGACTGTCCAACACGGCGGTCGTGCATTCCCCTGACACGACTTCGCTCAGGGACGGCGAGGATCGCCGGATTGATCAGCTAGCCCGTCATGGTTTTGTATGTGCGGGTTCGGTGTTAAGGCCTGTCTGTGCTTCGGCTCTTTTGACTTTTGCGGTCAGGTCTATTGTCAGGGACTTGGGTGTGGATCTCGAGCCTACCTGTGATGAGTCTCTTGCGCTTAAGCGCTCTGATTCCTTCTTGTCCTTTATCCTGGCCGCTCAGGAGGATGCCATGTTGATGTGTGGCAGGGCTACTGCATTGCTGGTGGCTATCCGGCGCTGTGTGTGGTTGAGACAGTGGACGGCTGATTTTAATTCTAAAAGATCGCTCACGGCTCTTCCCTTTTTGGGTTTGAGGCTTTTTGGTGAGAGGCTGGATTCTGTTGCCAAGGGAGGTAAGTTACCTCAGCGCAAGAAACTTCGCCGTTCCTTTCGGGGGACGGTCTCCTTCAATCCGTCCTTTCGGGGAGCCGGAGCCGGCAGGGGTGCGGGCTCCTCGGCCTCCAGGGGCGCCAGTTGGAATAGGGGTAGAGGCCGTGGCCGTCCCGCTCGCGTCTGGGGTGCCAAGCCCAAGCCAGTTGCCAAGCCCGCCCAGCAATGAGGGGGCGCCCTTACCCGTTCGGGTGGGGGGACGGTTGCAGCTTTTCTCCCGGGTGTGGGACCAGGAGGTCTCGGACAGATGGATCCGGGAGGTGGTTTCGGCCGGTTACAAGTTGGAGTTCGAGTCCCGTCCTCCTCCAAGGTTCTTCAGGTCTCGGGTGTCTTTGGATCCTTTGGCCGCGCAGGGGCTCCTGGCGGCGGTAAGGAATCTTCTAGACTTAGCTGTCGTTTGCCCGGTTCCTTCTTCAGAGGTAGGGCGCGGGTTTTACTCCAATCTCTTCACTGTCCCCAAAAAGGACGGGTCCTTCCGTCCTATTCTGGATTTGAAGTTTCTCAACAGGTTTATTCGTCCCCGGAAGTTCCGCATGGAAACCCTGCGGTCTGCGATCGGTTCGCTTCGGCAGGGGGACTTTATGACGTCCATAGACATCAAGGATGCGTACCTGCACATTTCGATTTTTCCAGCTCATCAGCGGTTCCTTCGTTTCGTGGTGGAGGATCGGCACTTTCAGTTTGTGGCTCTTCCATTCGGCCTCACCTCTGCTCCGAGAGTGTTCACCAAGGTGTTGGCGGGGGTGATGGCCCTGCTCAGAGCTCAGGGGATTCGCATTGTGCCTTACCTGGACGATCTTCTCATCATGGCACCTTCCTTCAGTCAAGCAGAGGGGGACACCAGCACGGTGGTGTCTATGTTGGAGAGGTTCGGCTGGGTGATCAATTACCCCAAGTCCTCGCTGGTTCCGGCCAGGGTGGTGACCTTTCTGGGGATGTCGTTGGACTCCTGCCAGCACAGAGTGTTTCTCCCTCAGGCCAAGGTTCTGCTGATTCAGGAATTGGTCCAGTTGCTTCTCTCCCATCCTCATCCGTCCATTCGTCTGGGGATGAGACTGGTGGGGTTGATGGTGGCCTCGTTCGAGGCAGTTCCCTTTGCTCAGTTTCATACGAGGACTCTTCAACTTCATCTTTTGGCGTCTTGGGACCGGCGTCCGGGGTCGTTGGATCGGTCCTTCCGGTTGTCCCTTCGGGTTCGGCAGTCCCTTCTGTGGTGGTTGGTCTCGGACAACCTTCTGAAGGGCAGGTCGTTTCTGACCCCGCTTTGGGAAACTGTCACCACGGATGCCAGTTTGTCAGGCTGGGGAGGTTTTTGGAAGGATCTTCGTTTTCAGGGGCAGTGGGACCCTCGGGAGGCCCACTTGCCCATCAATGTTCTGGAATTGCGAGCCATCAGGTTGGTTCTGTCTCGCTTGACGCATCATTTACAAGGTCTGCCGGTTCAGGTTCGATCAGACAATCAGACGGCGGTTGCTTACATCAATCACCAAGGAGGGACTCGCAGTCTGGGTGCCCACGGGGAGGTGTCTCTGATTTTAGTCTGGGCGGAGACTCATGTCCCTTGCATCTCGGCAGTTTACATTCCGGGAGTGGAAAACACAGAGGCGGATTTTCTGAGCCGGTGTGCGTCCCGTCGGGGGGAGTGGTCTCTCCATCCCCAGGTGTTCCGGTCGCTTTGTCTCCGGTGGGGGACGCCGGAGGTGGATCTGTTTGCCTCTCGTCACAATCACAAGCTTCCGTCCTTTGTGTCCCTGTCCCGGGACCCTCTGGCTCTGGCGGTGGATGCCATGGCTCTCAGCTGGAGGGACCTGGGGTTTCTTTATCTGTTTCCTCCGATTCCCATGCTAGGCAGGGTTCTGCGAAAGTTGGTTCTGGAGGGAGTTCCCGCCATTCTCGTGGCTCCAAGGTGGCCAAGGCGGGTGTGGTTCGCAGACATCGTTCGTCTGGCCGTAGATCAGTTCGATCTGCCTCTTCGGCCGGATCTTCTCACACAGGGTCAACTTTGTTACCCCAGTTTACAAACGCTGGCTTTGACGGCTTGGCTGCTGAAACCTCCATCTTAAAGGAGGAGGGTCTTTCGGATGCGGTCATTTGGACTCTTATTAGTGCCAGGAAGAGATCTTCTTCTTCCATCTATTACAGGTATTGGAGATCTTATATTGATTGGTGTGAGGCTAGGTCTTTGCCTTGCCGGGTCTTTTCTGTGTCTAGGATTTTGGAGTTTCTTCAGTCGGGGCTGGACTCTGGTCTTCAGCTGAGTACCTTGAAGGGGCAGGTTTCTGCTTTGTAAATTTTTTTCCAGAAGTCTTTTGCTAGCCATTCCTTGGTCAAGACCTTTTTCCAGGGGGTTACGCATGTGCGGCCTCCTAGGAAGCCTTTGCTCCCAGTGTGGGATTTGAATTTGGTTCTTTCTGCTCTTAAGGCTCCTCCCTTTGAGCCTTTGCGGGATATTGCTCTGTCCACTCTTACTCAGAAGGTTGCCTTTCTGGTGGCCATCACTTCGGTTCGGCGTGTTTCAGAGTTGGCAGCTTTGTCTATTCAGGCTCCTTATTTCGAGGATCATCAGGACAAAGTGGTTTTTCGTTTCAAGTCAGACTTTCTCCCTAAAGTGGTCTCTGCCTTTCATCTTAACCAGGACATTGTTCTTCCTTCCTTGTGTCCTAAGCCTAAGAATGTCAAGGAGAGTGCTTTGCACTGCTTGGATGTTGTACGTTGTGTTAGGTACTATCTGCGTGCTACGTCTTCTTTTCGTAAGACTGATGCCTTTTTCGTTGTGCCCTGTGGGCCTAGGAAGGGTTTGGCTCCGGCTAAGTCTTCCATTAGTAAATGGATTCGTCAGGCCATTGTTGGAGCTTATTCGGCTAAGGGGAAGGATCCTCCTTTTCGCGTTACTGCTCATTCTACTCGTGCGGTTGGTGCGTCCTGGGCTTTTCAGCACCAGGCTTCGGTTGAACAAGTGTGTAAGGCTGCAACTTGGTCTTCTGTTCATACTTTTTCTAAGTTCTATAAGGTTGATGTGCGGGCCTCAGCGGATGCTGTGTTTGGCCGCAAGGTTTTGCAGGCTGCAGTGGTTTGAGTTTTTTCTGCGTTATTGCCTGTTCGGATACCCACCCTTTTCTGGACACTGCTGTTGGATGTCCCTATTGTAATTATTAATGTTTGAAGTGGGGTGTGTGACATACTTAGAATAATACCATTTTGTGAATACTCACCTGTAAAATGGGTATTATAAGTATGTCACACACCCCACTTCACCCGCGCTTGGTATCCTGGCTCTTTATATGGTGAAGTTTAGTTCGTTACGTTGAGGGTTACATTTTTTGTTCCTGGTACCTTGTCTTACTGCTGTTCTAATACTGGGTGATTGTTGGGAGGTACCAGGTATGTATAGACCGGGAGGGGCCTGTTGAATTTTTGGAGATTCTCTGCAATGCTGCCACCTAGCGGTGAGTTAACCCTATTGTAATTATTAATGTTTGAAGTGGGGTGTGTGACATACTTATAATACCCATTTTACAGGTGAGTATTCACAAAATGGTATTTTTGCTTGGTCCAAACTGTGAGTGCCCTGCGGGGCTTGTTTGCTTCTCCTGTTGTCTGATTGTGCATAGTATTGTGTATGGGGGTTCCGTGTTGGCTGCAGGTTTGGCGGTTATAGACCTTATATATATATATATATATATATATATAATATATATATATATATATATTTACATATACATTTGTGTGTCTGTGTTAATGGCCCTTTTTGCTTATGGTACCCCCCCCTTTTTTATTATGTCTTCCAGGGGGATTACCTTCCTTGTTAGTTAAAAGGGGGTTCTCTCCCGGTCCTTAGGTCTCTCATTCAAAATTGGGGCTTTACAAATCCTCCCACTAACGGACGTTAAGGGGCATCCCGGGTGGCTTACTAGCGTAATTCCCACTGGTCATTGTGACTACCATAAAAAAATCACCGTATGGAGGCTTCCCAGGATACCGGGCTCGGGATCTCTTCGGGGCAATCCCGGCATTGTGTGGTTTGGGGGGTATCCCTTGCGGGGGATAATGTGCCTATTTACATTCCATGTGCTCAGCAGGCCATTACGTGGCAGTCCGGGTCCCAGGCGTCTGGGTCAGGCCGCCGGCCTCATCACCTACATCCCCACACCTGGCTTTGACCCCAAGTGATGTGACCATTAGCGGGGAGTCGCAATCTGATGTCTGTGCTAGATTGACCAACATTGAAAAATTGATTGCTAGCTCTGCGGGACGGAAGGCCCAGCTAAGAGAAGGCATTTGGCACCGGCTGTGCCGGGTTTTGATTATGAGGAATATGACTACTTTGACTGGTCTGGTTATTCCCCGCTTGAAGAGGCGAAATTGTTTTCAGACTCTGAAGGCGCTGATGATCAGCAGTTCCTGGGCAGGAGCGTGGGGATACTGTGGATACCCCCAGACTTCTGGCCCATATTCTTGTGGTTCTCACTGTTTCCCCTCCTGCGGAGGCCCCTCAGCAGAAGGGGGAATTTTTTGGGGGCCACTAAAGCTCACCTTGATTTTCCTGATCAGAAGCATTTTGACAAATTGATTCTTAAGGAATGGGAAAAGCCCAGCCGGCTTCCCGGGGTCCCTCAGGGGTGGGATAGGAAGTATCCCTTTCCGTGGACACGGTGAAGCGCTGGTCGTCGCCCCCAGAAGTCGACGCTCCGATTCTGGGGTTGTCCAACTCATTGGTGTGTATTCACCAGACTCCACCACGCTGAAGGGCGGTGAGGACCGTCGTCTTGATCAAATGGCGTCACATGCCTTTGCCAGTGTGGGTTCGGCCCTGCACCCCGTTTGTGCTTCAGCTCACGGCGGTGGCTACCAGATCTGTAATTAGGGGCCTGTTGAATGGTCCCCATCTTAACCCTGTTAGTGATGAGATTGCAGCGCTTACGAGGTGTGATTTGTTCATGACCTTTGTCTTATCAGCTCTGGCTCTGGCAGTGGATGCCATGTCCTTTGCCTGGAGGGATCTGGGTCTCCTGTACATGTTTCCTCCCTTCTCCATGGTTGGCAGGGTAGTGCACAAGCTGGTTTAAGAGGATGTGCCAGCAATTCTGGTGGCTCCAAGGAGGCCAAGGCAGGTGTGGTTCGCAGACGTCGTGCGGCTGGTGGTCAATCAGTACAGGTTACCCCTGTTTCCGGATCTGGTCACTCAGGGTCAGCTTTGTTACACCAATTTACAAATGCTGGCTTTGATGGCGTGGCTGCTGAAACCTCCATTCTAAAAGATGAAAGTTTGTCTGCTGCCATGATCCAGACACTTGTTAGGGCTAGGAAGAAGTTTTCCTCTTAACATCTACCACAGGACTTGGCGGTCCTATATTGATTGGTGCGAGGCTAGGGCCTTGCCTTTTAGGGTGTTTTCGGTTCCAAGGATTTTGGAGTTTCTTCAACACGGTTTGGACCTGGGTTTTCAGCTTAGTACCTCGAAAGGGCAGGTCTCCGCCCTGGCGGTTTTCTTTCAAAGATCTTTTGCTCTCCACTCTTTGGTTAAGACTTTTTTCCAGGGGGTAACTCTTGTGTGGCCCCCTCGAAAGCCTTTGTTGCCTGTTTGGGACTTGAATTTGGTTCTGTCGGCTCTCCAGGGGCCTCCTTTTGAGCCGATGCAGGATGTTGCACTTTCCTTTCTCACGCAAAAGGTTGCCTTTTTGGTGGCTATTACCTCTGTTCGATGTGTTTCTGAGTTGGCGGCTCTGTCTATTCAGGCCCCTTGCTTTGAAAGACTTCAGGACAGGGTGGTCTTCCGTTTTAAGCCAGATTTCCTACCTAAAGTGGTCTCTGCCCTCCATCTCAAATCAGGATGTGGTTCTCCCTTCCTTGTGTCCTAAGCATAGCAATGAGAAGGAGAGGGCCCTGCACTCTTTGGATGTTGTTCGTTGTGTGAAGTACTATTTGGTGGCTACTTCTCCTTTCTGTAGGATGGACGCCTTGTTTGTGGTGCCCTCTGGGCCCAAGAAGGGTTTGGCGGCCATCAAGTCTACCTTTAGTAAATGGATATGTCTGGCCATTGTTGGGGCCTATTCTGCCAAGGGGAGGGATCCCCCTTTTCAGATCACTGCTCATTCTACTCGTGCTGTTGGGGCTTTCTGGGCTTTTCAGCACCAGGCTTCCGTTGAACAAGTTTGTACAGCTTCTACTTGGTCTTCTGTTTATACCTTTTCCAAGTTTTATAAGGTTGATGTGCGGGCCTCAGTGGATGCTGTTTTTGGCCGCAAGGTTCTGCAAGCTGCAGTGGTTTAATTTGTGCACTTTTGCCTGTTGGGATCGCCACCCTTTTTGGACACTGCTATTGGATGTACCACGTGTAATTAATATTTCCGAAGCAGGGTGTGAGACATACTTGGAATAATACCTGTAAAATGGGTATTGCAAGAGTGTCTCACACCCTGCTTCGTCCCACCCTGAGCTGTATCTTGGATCCTCTATATGGTGAACCTTTTATTGGTAACATTTTTTATTTGCTCTTCCTGGTCCCCTTACTGCTTTACTATACTGGGGAATGTGTGGGAGGTCCCAGGTATTTATGGACCGGGAGGGGCTTCTTTCTTCTAGTCATCTCTGCAGAAGTTCGCCCTCTACTGGACATAACCCACATGTAATTAATATTTCCGAAGCAGGGTGTGAGACATATTTGTAATACCCATTTTACAGGTGAGTAATCACAAAATTGTATTTTTTTGTCATGTAAAAAAAAATCAGGCCAAGAATAAGAACTACATCTACTTTGAAAGGGATTTATAATTTGTACAACTTCATAGAAATCACAATAGCCAATCACATTTAAATGTATGTTTAATAGTAGACAGTGCACAACTGCCATTATTTGAAGCAATCCAACATTGTAGAAAGGACAATCTGCCCTAGTCCATTAGTAAGAAACTTACCAGTGCCGGAGATACAGACATGTGGTGTCCACGCTAGACCATGGCCTCCCCCTTGCATCAGTCACAGTGAATTGCCACATCTGCTCTATACCGTTCAATTTAGGGGGCATGCTGAAAACTGGTAAGCCCCTCTATTTCAGTGAATAGAGCAGATGTGGCCAGTCACTGTGACTGCCAATGGTACTGGATCTCGGGGGGGGTTTGTTTCGGAATACCGACTAGGATGGATCAGCTGCTGGAGGCAGCTTTGGCCAGATAAGGACTCTAAAGTCCTTGTCCAGGAAAATAAATTTAAAAAAAGCCATGCTCATATTTTGTCCTCTACTGCTATCCTAATCTGGTTAAATAAAATGTAACGTCTCAAAACTGAGTTGCACGGCGCGTGGGCCATCCTACATTCACCGGCAACGTCACATGACCAGGCCTTCGTTTATATGCTTGGACAGGACTATTAAATAGTGGATGTGCATCTCAAGATTAACCATGTATATTAAGGACCTGATTTACTAATGATTCTATAGTGCGCTGTTTAAAACTGGAAGCAGTCATGGTCTTGTGGTAATAAAGCAAGCTTGTGCTCTTAAACTGGACCTTCAACATGATTTAATGAAAAGCCTAAACCCTTAAAAACTATTCCCCAGCATCTAAAATTAATATATTTAATATAAGTTTTTAGTCACTATTATTCTTTCCCCCACGCGGCTTCAACTCTGTTCAGGACTCTCGGAGACGGGTGCCGCCATCTTGACTTAGAAGCATCACACATACTAAGGAGAGGAGAGCATAATAAAGTGCAGGGGGCGGCTTATAGCTGTGCTTTGCACAGACAGAGCAGAGCTGGCGTCAGGGAAAGGACAGCAATCCCAGAATGCAGAGCGGCACAGTCAGAAGACACTTCCTGTTTGCAGGCTGCCTGATGCTCCATGAGCCACCATCTTGAAAGTTTAAAGGCTCATAGCATGCAGTAGATGCAGGTAGGATGATTTTTAATGTGAGCAATCTGTATGAACAGGGTGTGGGAAACATATAAGGTATGCTCTTATTCAAGATGAAGGTCCACTTTAAAGGGACTGTATAGGGAAAGTTCATAAAATATAATTCATCAGCTCACCTCATAATGACTGACCTCCCTCTTCCTGTCAGAACGCAGCTTCTGAAAGTAGAAACAAGGCAAAGTAGTGGCACACCCCCTGAATTCCTTTGCTATAAACCACCATTCATAGGGCTCTGCTGGTGGTCTATTGCTCCGCCTTGTTTGTCAGTGCAGCAATATGCAGCCAGGGTCATCACAGACAGCAAAGCCTTGTGCCTCCTCCCTCAGTGACGAGTTGCATTAGCATATCAACAGTCATGATGCCTAATAAGCATATTAATTGCTGCCGCACAATTAGCCATGGCTGTCTGTGTCGTTGTGACTAGGTGGCAGTAGAGTATACATTCCCTCGCTTTACCACTTATCAGATTGTGGATTAGAAATTACACTCTGCTGGCGTGTATAAACGGGTTCTAACCAATCTATAAGAACACTGGTAAAAGGTTATAAATGCATATCATATTATTGGCTTATTGGCATATTTTTTTATATGATTTGGCTTATGTTATGTAAAAAAATGTGGTTATAGTGTATATATTAATTAGAATTAATATATGAGTGTGCGTGCATGTCCATCTCTGGGTGCATGCATCTGGAAACATCTGGGAGTGCGTGCATGCACGTGTGTATGGCGTACACCATCATGGTGCTTGATAAATAGTGCCCTAAGTTTTCACCATATAATGTAGCTTCAGTAATGTACAGAGCAGGCATTATTTTGAAGTAAGGCCTAATGTCAGTTGCCCCTGTCTTACAGATGACTGGAATACTACTGAAAGCTGCTAAGAGAGTTCAGATCAACATTTATGTCAGCAAAAACCCTGAGTTTGAGTAAGTATTGAATTCTGTACTTTTCTTGTGTACAAAAGAAAAATGGGCCAAATACTATTAGGATTGTTTTGGCTAATTGTAAAAACAAATCATTGTCTGCTTACCTGCAATGCAGAAGATCCGTCTTGGTGTGCTGCTGAATAAGGCTGTTGTTGCTGAGAGTTTATCCATGGCCATTTTATTCTGAGTATGTCACACACCCCGCTTCAAGACATTCATTACATGTGGGGATACTGACCTGTAGATGGCGATCTTGCAGAGATGTCAATAAAAACAGGTAAGACCCTCCCGGCCCATAAATACCTGGGACCTCCCACTCATTCCCCAGTCTTTCATCTCTGCAGAGGCGAGCAATTCAGAAGATGATGTCTCCTCCTTGCAGGTAGCCGGGATGACTCCCGGCCTTCTATTCTTCTATTTCTGTCCGGATCCCCTTATTTAAATTACTTGCCTCCCAGCCTAGGCTGCTGGTCCGGGCAAAGGTAGTTGGCACTCCTGGTGCTTAGGAGCCGTGAGACCCCATAACAAGGGGTAGGCGGCTATCCGGGTTGGTGATCCCGGTTTGGGATGCCCCGTCCCTTGGCCCTACCCTGGTATTGATTCCCCCTCTCCCAGATACCCTTAGAGGGGGGGGGGTCCCTTATGGATTCATCCCATTTATTGTGTATGTACAGTGCTTTAACTGGGTGTGTGTTTTACTGTTGGACTGGCACCGGCGTGCGGCAATGGCGGCTGTGAGCGCCCATGTCTGCTTCTTCTCCTCTGGGTGGGGGGGGGGGGGCGGGCGCGCGCGCCTATGGCCCGCCCCCGTGCTGCGGGCGACGTTTTCTGGTCCCGGCTTCTGGCCGGGAGAGATGGGGGAGGGGCGGGGCCAGGCGTGACGCGCGAACCGCGGCGTCCCGCCCTCCCTCCTCCTACTGCACACTGCGCGTCTTCCACTTCCCCTCCTGCCTGGTGTGCGGTACTTAGGTCAAGGTCGGGTGAGTGGCCTGTGGCCCATCAGATGCATCTGTTATTAACTCTTTATGCATTGCTAGCATGGTCTGAGCGTGTGTTTTTGTTTGTGTGTTCCAGGTGGACCATTGATCCTATTAAAGGGGAGTTCTCCCGGTCCAGGGTCCCTGGTTAAATTTTAGTTGGCTTAAAATCCTCCCACTCGGGACTTAAAGGGACATCCCAGGTTGCATTATTGCGTAATTCCCTCGGAGCATTATATATATATATATATATATATATATATATATATATATATATTATTAAAAAATCACCATATGGAGGCTTCCCCTGATACTGGGCTTGTGCCCCCGTCGGGGCAATCCAGGCTGTGTTTGAGGTGTGGGGTATCCCTTTTGGGGGATGATGTATTTCTATGTGTACCCTGTGCGCAGCGGTCTATTACGCGGCAGACCGGATCTCAGGAGTCCGGTTCTGCTCCGCCAGTCACCTCTCCGTCTCCCCTTCGCTTGACACGTACCCCGTGTGATGTGGTCATTGGCGGGGAGTCGCAATCTGTGGTGTGTGCCGGATTGGCCAATCTTGAAAGATTGTTTTCCAGTGCCGTTGCTAAAAAGGCCACGGCAAAGAGAAAACATTTGTATACGGCCGCGCAGGGCCTTGATAGGGAGGATTTTGACTCCCTGGATTGGTCTGATTGTTCCCCACGTGAGGAAGGGGAGCTGTATGAGGAGTCTGAGGGCTCCGATGATCAGCAGTTTGTGGGCGCTGATACCGAGTAGGGCCAGGGGGACTCCTTGGATACCTCTAGGGTCCTGGCTCATATGTTTGAGGTCCTGGCTATTTCTCCCTCCAAGGCGGCTCCTCCGCTGAAGGGGGAGTTCTTTGAAGTGACCAAGCCGCGCTTGGAATTTCCTTATCAAAAGCATTTTGATGGTATCATTCTCAAGGAATGGGAGAGGCCGACTCAACTTCAGGGTGTCCCACCGGGTTGGGACAGGAAATATCCCTTTCCGGCGGACGCGGTGAAGCACTGGTCGCCCCCCCCTTCCCGAGGTGGATGCTCCTGTTTTGGGGTTGTCCAGCTCCTCAGTCCTCCATTATCCAGAGTACACTACTCTCAAGGATGGTGAGGATAAACGCATTGACCAGATGGCTTGTCATGGTTTTGCCATTGTTGGATCGGCCTTGCTGCCAGTTTGTGCTTCTGCGCTTTTATTGGTAGCTGCCAGGTCGGTTGTTAGAGGACTGTTGACCTCTTCCGGGCTTGACCCGGCTAGTGAGGAGTTTGCCAACCTTAAGCGCTGTGAGTTATTTTTGTCTTTTGTGCTGTCCGCCTTGGACAACACATTGGTGATGTGTAGCAGAGCTTCGGCCTTGCTTGTGGCTATCCGGCGGTCGGTTTGGTTACGCCTTCTATTCCAATTTGTTCACGGTGCCCAAGAAGGATGGATCCGTTCGTCCCATTCTGGATCTGAAGTTGCTCAACAGGTTCGTCCGTCCCCGGGAAGTTCCGTATGGAAACTCTGCGCTCAGCCATCCACTCACTTCGTCAGGGGGGCCTTCATGACGTCCATAGACATCAAGGATGCTTACCTGCATATTCCAATATTTCCGGCACACCAGAGATTCCTCAGGTTTGTCGTGGACAATCGACATTTTCAGTTTGGCCTTACCTCGGCTCCAAGGGTTTTTACCAAGGTGTTGGCAGGAGTGATGGCCATCCTCAGAGCCAGGGGTATCCGCATCGTGCCCTATCTGGACGATCTTCTCATCATGGCGTCTTCCCTCAGCCAGGCGCAGCTGGATACCAGGACTGTGGTGTCCACTCTGGAGAGTTTCGGTTAGGTGATTAACTATCCCAAGTCCTGCCTCACTCCCTCCAGGGTGGTGGAGTTCCTGGGAATGTCTCTGGATACTTCTCAGGCCAGGGTGTTTCTCCCCCGAGCCAAGGTTCTTCTGATTCAGGAATTGACTCAGCGTCTCCTATCCATCCCCCGCCGTCCATCCGGCTAGGGATGCGACTGGTGGGATTGATGGTTGCATCGTTCGAGGCAGTTCCCTTTGCCCAGTTTCACACGAGAACGCTCCAGCTCTATCTCTTGGCGGCCTGGGACGGGTCCCCGCTGTCATTGGATCAGCCCTTTCTGATGTCCCCCCCGGGTGCGGCATTCCCTTCGGTGGTGGCTGAAACCGAGCAATCTGACTAGGGGCAGGTCTTTTGGGAGCCCTCTTGGGAGATGGTCACCACGGAAGCCAGCCTGTCAGGTTGGGGGGGATTTTGGAAGAATCTTCAGTTTCAGGGACTGTGGGGGCCTCAGGAGGCTCACGATCCCATCAGTGTTCTGGAGCTGAGAGCCATCAGGTTGGTTCTGGCTCACTTGACTCATCAGTTACGGGGACTACCGTTCAAGTTCGGTTGGACAATCGGACGGCGGTCGCCTACATCAATCACCAGGGAGGGACTCGCAGCAGGCGTGCCCTCAGGGAAGTGTCTTTGATTCTGGATTGGGCAGAGGGCAATGTCCCATGCATCTCGGCAGTGTACATTCCGGGAGTGGAGAACACGAAGGCGGACTCCCTGAGCAGGGGGTCATCTCGCCGGGGGGAATGGTCGCTCTGCCCCAACGAGTTTCGGTCGCTTTGCCACCGGTGGGGGACTCCGGAGGTGGACCTCTTTGCCTCTCGTCACAAGCTTTCGGCATTTGTGTCTCTCTCGCGGGATGCCATGTCTCTGAACTGGAGGGATCTGGGGTTTCTGTACCTGTTCCCTCCGTTTCCCATGGTAGGCAAAGTGGTGCGCAAGTTGGCCCTAGAGGGCGCGTCAGCAATCCTGGTGGCTCCAAGGTGGCCAAGACAGGTTTGGTTCGCAGACGTGGTAAAGTTTTACAAGGTTGATGTGCGGGCCTTAGCGGATGCTGTTTTTGGCCGCAAAGTTCTGCAAGCTGCAGTGGTTTAAGTTTGTGCCTTGTTGTCTTGTTTTTGGATCCCCGCCCTTTATGGACACTGCTATTGGATTTCCCACATGTAATGAATGTCTTGAAGCGGGGTGTGTGACATACTTAGAATAATACCATTTTGTGAATACTCACCTGTAAAATGGGTATTATAAGTATGTCACACACCCCGCTTCACCCTGCCCTTTTGTATTCTGGATCCTTTATATGGTGAACCTTTGTTAGTTTTAATAGGCTTTCCTGCTTACTGCTATCTTTATACTGGGGAATGAGTGGGAGGTCCCAGGTATTTATGGGCCGGGAGGGTCTTACCTTTTTTTATTGACATCTCTGCAAGATCGCCATCTACAGGTCAGTATACCCACATGTAATGAATGTCTTGAAGCGGGGTGTGTGACATACTTATAATACCCATTTTACAGGTGAGTATTCACAAAATGATATTTTTTTAGCACTGCTGTCTAATCGGTGTTGTGGATCTACATTGTTTGGCTGACTAAGCATTTGGTCACAGTCAGGGAGGCACCTTAGAACACAGGAATAGGCGGTCAGAGCGGGTCACACAAGTCCCGTTTTTGTATTTTTATTCTCCACATGGGGCACCGCAGCGTGAGTACCAGTGTGACTAGACTTCCACTTTAAATTGGAACTGCAGTTCAAAAAAATCAAAGATCGGCAAATTGCTCGCTTAACCCCTGCCCGCTTTTGGCAATCAGTGATGTAAGTTACTTGAGAGGGCTTAACTTCATGCAGATGTATGGGAGCTGCCATATTGCTACACAACTGACAGCCCTGCTTCTGAAAAACCCAGCCCCAAACTCTAAATTGCCTCAAAAGGAATGTCCAGACAAAAACAAAAAAAAGCATATACTAACCTTTTGTTTCCTGCAGCCCCTCTTTTCAGCACTGGCATCTTTATACTTACTGAGGCTAGGAATCCATTTTTATTTTAATGCCTGGATAGGGACTTTCCTTTGAAATCATTATTATTTATTGTTTATTTATAAAGCACTTTTGCATTCTATGGTGCTGAATTGTCCCTTCTCGCTAGCCATAAGTAGAAACCTATGAGTTATAATGACTCCTCATTGCTCCTAGAAATATTGTTTCCACTGTTTAAATGCTCTGAGGCTGCTGACCCTATAGCGATACATAGCTACACATACAGCATTCCCTTCCTCCACCAGATGTTGATTTAGTGTGTGTACAGCAGGGATGCTGCCCCATTTTTCTGAGGCATAAATATGTTTGATGTGGATGCCCCCCCATTCACATAGGTGAGCAGGGATCTCAGGTGTGTAGCAAGATGGCCGCTCTCATGCAGGCTAGGTGTACAGCATTTGCAAATATATTTCATAACATCTGCATAGGGTTAAGCCATGTGGAATAGCAAGGGGGAGGAGTTAAAGAAACAATTTACGATTTTAGTGTCTGTGGATTACCAGTTTGAATTGTAATTTCACAAAAAGCATTGGGCCCGGATGCCGCTTCATATTCTTAGTATACAGTACGTCCTGTTCCAGACATAATACTTACACTTGGGTATTACTCCGCCAGATGGCGCTGCACTGCAGAGACATGTAAAAAACAGGCTCCTACCGGCCCTTCAAATACCCAGGGACCTCCCACAAATCCCCAGATTTCTCTGCAGTGCCGACTGCGAAGACATGAAGTATCACTCTCTCGCAGGTGAGTGGGGCTATTACAGCCGGCGGCCCTGTTGGACTATTCCCACCCGTCCTTCGTTTGATGTGCCTCCCAGCCTGGGCTGCGCTGGTCGGGTGAAGGTAGGCAGCACCATGCGTGCTTATGGAGCCATGCTCCACCGCAGTCCCTCACCAAAGGGTAGGCGGTTTAGGCTGATGGTGAGCCTCTAGTGGATGCCCCTCCCGCATTATTGCCCCGTGTAGCGGTGGGCCCTATCCAAAGGGTCGCCATCCTCCCTCGTTCCCCCCCCCCCCCCCCCCCCGTAGCTCGGGGGGAAAGAAAGGGGGGGTTTGTGTGTGGCGGTCTCAAGTGTACTGTGATTACACGATTATGGCCTTAGTATTGTCCTTGACTTGTAACTTGGTGTCAGAGCCGCGCTGTTTGCTTTTTTATTGTGTGTCTGCCGCCGCCGCGCTCGTCTCTTTCCTTTATTGGATGTGCTGCGCCGGGCGGCGGCGTTGCCCCAGACGCTGCGGCGTCTCCATTGGCAAAATCATCTATGCTATGTGTGTCATACACTTTGCTTCTCTTTACAATATTGACTACTGTCTTAGAGCTTCGCGCTCTTCGGGGGGGTGGGGACCTGGCTTGGCGCGCTCCGCGTCACTGCCCGCTCTGGCCCGCCCTTCGAGGTTCGCTTGGCGCCATTTTGATGCTAGTCGTGCACGCGTGATAACATCCCTCCTCCTCTCTTGGTCTGTAAGTGCCCTCGCGGGCGATTTTCATGATTCTTTATTACTGCGCATGGCTCTGACACCCTTTATTCTCATTATGTCTTTCAGACAGTTGAATCCAGTGGCTTCCCCGGCCCGGGTTAAATTATAGCGGGCCTTGTAAAATTCTCCCACCTTCCTAGCGGGTCTTTTGGGCATCCAGGGTTGCCTATTGCGTAAATCCCTGCTGGCATATTGTGCCTAGATAATCACCATATGGAGGCATTTCAGAATTATGTGACCGGGGTCCCTCTGGGACAAGACCGGCTGTGTATAGCGTGTGGTCAACCCCATGCTGATGCTGACAGGGCACGGGTCTGCGCACCATGTGCCGCACTGGCCCTGCAATCAGGCTTGCCAGTGGCTGCACCTCGTTTCAATACACCTATTTCCCCATGCTTAAATCTCACTCCTGCTGAGTCACATACAAGTGGGGATTTGCAGCCTGCTGTGTCTTCCAGACTGCCTACGGCTGATCAGATTATTGCGAGGTTGTCAAGGCGCAGGACGCTGACTCAGGCTCAGCTGATGAGAGGCCGAGGAGTCATGACGATTCTGGCCCTGAATGCTGGGGCCAGTGTGAGATTTGTTGATTAAGGTCTTTAAGGTCCTGTCTATCTCTCTCCCTGGTGAGGCCTCCAAGCCGAGAGGGGAGCGTTTCCATACAGCGACAGCACGCTTGGAATTTCTAGAGCAGACTCGTTTCCATGCTCTTGTACTCAAGGAATGGGAATTCCCCAGTAAATTCCAGGGGACTTGGATTGGAAATACCCTTTTCCCCCTGAGGTGGTCAATTGTTAGTCATCACCCCCGTGGTGGATGCGCCGATCGTAGGGGTTCCTAACCCCCCTTTATTACAGCCCCTGCTTATAGTACCCTTCGGGATGCTGAGGACCGGCGCATTGATCTGTGGCCTCCCACGCCTTTTCTTGTGCAGGGACGGCGCTGCGCCCGGTCTGTGCCACGGTCATTACTGCAGTGGCCGCTAGAACCCTCTTCAGAAAGATGCTTGATCATCACCCTGAGGATCTCCCCTGGGATGTGTTTATTGCGCTCTCCAGTTGTGATGTATTTGTAAAATGTATCCTATTAGCGTTGGATGACACCATTAGAATGTGTGCATGAACTTCTGCCCTTGTGGTGGCTATACGTCGCTTGGTTTGGCTGCGACAGTGGGGTGCTGACGATGCTGCTAAGAAGACTCTTACTGGGCTTCCCTATAGAGGGCAACGCCTGTTTGGGGCCCGTCTGGACCTGTTTGGTAAAAATGGGCAAATCACCCCAACGTAGGCGGCCGTCTCGGCCCCTCGGGGCAGGGTAACCCCTCCCCCTCCCTTCCATAGTGTAAAACAAGAACCAGGGGTGTCCCTCCTGGGGGCTCATGCAGACTCCTGCCCCAGGAGCGGCAGACAACACCCTGGCCCCTCTGGCGGGGCTAAGCCTAAATCTTCCACCAAAATCCCCTCAAGCATGATGGGGCGCCCTCGCCCGTCTGGGCGATGGGACGGCTGCGGCATCTTGCTCATGCCAGGAGGTATCACGCCTCAGACTGGTGGATTCAGGAGGTAGTGCCCTCCGGCTACTAGATAGAGTTTGCTGTGCGGCCTCCCCCAAGATTAACGGGTCCCAGGTGCTCCTGGTCCCTGCCTCTGTTCAGGTGCAGGCCATGCAAGGCCTGCGGGGTCTGGGGGTCTCTTGCAGATTGCCGCTACACCAACTTTTCCACAGTCCCCCAAAAAAGGATGGGTCAGTCTGGCCCAATCTGGACTCACAGATTTTCAGCAATTTGTCAATTACAGGTGGTTTCTGCAATGGAAACACTGCGCTCGGCCATCAGCTCCTTGCGCGTCGGGGGCTTCTTGCCGTCTGTGGAGCTCAATGCTGCTTATTTTTACTTCCCTGTGTCTTCTGGACACCGAGGTTCTTCAGATTCGCGTTGGTTGACCAACACTGCTAATTGTGGCCTTGTCATCTGGCCTCTTTTCAGCTCCCAGAGTGCTCACCAAGGTGCTGACGGGGGTGTGGTCTCTGATGAGACCAAGGGGCGTCCGCGCAATGACCTACCTGGACGTCCTCATCACTTCCCAGTCTCTACGTCTGGCTACGTTGGATACTCGGCTGGAGGGTGTCCATTTGGGAGTCATTTGGACCTTAGTCCTTATTGTCCCTTTCATTGGTAATTCCATTCCTATGAATGAATTTTATACAGTTCAAGCAAGGATCTTCCTTCCTCAGCAATAAAGTGGACAATCTAGTTGTATGGGCTCAGTCCCTCATAGCTGTCCCCGTCCCTCCACCAGGCAGGGAATGCAGCTGGTGGGCCCGCTGGTGGCGTACTCCGAAGAGGTCCCTTATGCTCAGTCCCCCTGGGGCCTTCTGCAACTTCTCCTATCTGTCCTACGGGACAAGGACACAGCATCCCTGGAGCAGGGTATGTGTGCCTTCCTCCCTGGTGAGGAGGTCCCTCTTGTAGTGGATGAACTCAAGGAACATGTCTGGGGCAGTCCCTGCTTGCCCTTTCCTGGGAGACGGTCACCATGAATGCCAATCTATCAGGTTGAGGGGGGTCTTCTTCTGGCAGTCCCTACGGTTCCAGGGGAGGTGTGGCCCTTAGGAGGCCTATACACCTATCAATGTTTGAATCTATGAGCGCTCAAGGTAGTTCTAACTCGCTTGCCTACTCCTCTTCAGGGCCTGCCTGTTCGGGGGAGCTAGGCTTTTCTGACGGCCTTGGCCTACATTAAATATTCAGGGAGGGACCCGGAGCAGGAGGGTCCTCCGGGAAGTGTCTCCGATCCTGATCTGGGTGGTGGACAATGTTCCCTGCATATCAGTGGTATTCGCTCCGGTGGAGGTCCCTCTGCGACAGGATGTGCTAATCCTTGTGTCACTATGAGGTCCAACCAGTGTGGATCTGTATGTGCGCCGTCACTATCACAAGCTCTCTGCCCTTGTTTCCCTGTCCCAGGATTCTCTGGCCGTGGTCATGATGATTTAGTAATGTTATGGCAGGACATTCTGTTCTGTATGTCTTTTCTCCATTCCCCCTGCTAGGCAGGGTTCTGCGCAAAATTGCTCTGGAAGGGGGGACCAGTGATTCTGGTGGCCCCCGGGTGGCCTAGTGGAGTGTGGTTCGCAGACGTGGTACTGAGGACAGTAGATTGTACGTTCTGCCAGGAGTGCCAGCTCTGCTCACTCAGGGCCCCTTTACGTCACCCCGATCTACAGACTGCCTGACTGCTGAAACATCCATCTTGATGGGGACAGGCTTATCTGTCTTGGTGATTTAGACTATGGGAAGACTAGGAGCAAGCTTCTTCTTCTTCTTCCATCTATTATAGGGTATGGCGTGCCCATATGGATTGGTGTGAGTCTAGGTCTCTTCCCTGTCGGGCGTTCTCTGTTCCCAGGGTTCTAGAGTTATTACAGCATGGGTTGGAGTTGGAATTCTCCATCTCAGTACTCTGAAGGGTCAGGTTCTGCCCTGTCTGCCTTCCTGCAGGAGTCTTTTGCTCAGTTTCCTTGGTTAAGACTTCTTTCAGGGGGTTACTCATGTGCATCCCCCTCGTAATCCTATGGTCCCTGATGGGTTTTGAATTTGATTCTGT
Source organism: Gastrophryne carolinensis (assembly GCA_027917425.1). Taxonomy (NCBI): domain Eukaryota; kingdom Metazoa; phylum Chordata; class Amphibia; order Anura; family Microhylidae; genus Gastrophryne; species Gastrophryne carolinensis. The sequence continues at coordinate 225,902,997 of CM051234.1, forward strand.
CTGCCTTGCGGGGTGTTCCCTTTGGACCTATTCAGGATGCTGTCTGGCTGTTCTTACCCTCAAAGTTGACCTTCTGGTGGCTGTTATTTCAGTCAGACGTGTGTCTGAGCGGGCGGCTCTGTCTATCTAGCCCCCGTTCTTTGAGATACACCAGAATAAGGTGGTGTTCCGCTTTAATCCGGACTTTCTGCCTAAGGTGGTATCTTATGTTCAAGATATTGTTCTTCCTTTTGTGCCTTATTCCTAGCAACGCTGAGGAAAGGGTTCTGCATTCCTTGAACAGGTGTTGGAAGTGTTTCCTTGGTAGTCACTGTGCCCTTTAGGAGAACTGATGCTCCTTTGGGTCTATGGCCAACTCCATCCTGTATGTGCCCGATCTCGCCTGATCTCGGGGGGTTAGGCGGCTTTGGGCCTGGTCTTTACTTGGATGGGTTGGTTCCTTCTGCTCCTAGGAAAGGTTTTCGGCCTCTGCTAAGGCTACTGTTGGCATTTGACTTGTCAGGCTGTTACTCAGGCCTATTCCACTGAGGGGAAGAATCTTCTTTCTCGCTTCTCTTCTTATTCTACTCGTGCTTTTGGTGCCTTTTGGGCTTTTCAGCACCATGCTTTTCTTGAACAAGCAAATTGAACGACAGGAGTGCCAGCTCATAGACAGGAAATACAGCCCCCCACTCAGGCAAGGCTGGAGTGCTCACCTCAGAACTTGGTAGTATCCAAAAGCCATGGAAAAGCCAGCCACATAGTAGTAGAGCAAATTAAAAGTTTGTTGAACAAGTTTGCTAGACCGCTACTTGGTCTTCTTTTCAAAAGTTTTATAAGGTTGGCGTTAGAGCCTCAGCTCATGCTGCTCTTGGCCGCAAGGTATTGCAGGTGACAGTGCTTTAAACTGTCTGCTGTTGCCTTTTTTGTTGGGGATCCCACCCTACTTTATGGGCACTGCTATTGGATGTCCCAAGTGTAAGTATTATATCTGGAGCAGGACGTACTGTATACTAAGAATAATACAATTCTGTGAAATACTCACCTGTAGAATTGGTATTATAAGTATACAGTACGTCCTGCTCCACCCCACCCTGGTTTTTGCATTATTCTGGATCCCCTGTATGGTGATTGTTATCATTGTTATAGTTACCAGTTTTGTAGTGGTTAATTTCTCCCGGCTTCTTGTTCACTGCTTTTCAATGCTGGGGATTTGTGGGAGGTCCCTGGGTATTTGAAGGGCCGGGAGGAGCCTGTTTTTTACATGTCTCTGCAGTGCAGCGCCATCTGGCGGAGTAATACCCAAGTGTATTATATCTGGAGCAGGACGTACTATATAATACCAATTCTACAGGTGAGTATTTCACAGAATTGTATTTTTGCCAGGTTCTGGCAGACATATGTTTCATTTTTCTAGCAGTTATTTTACTATGGGAAATGTTTTGCCATTAGGAGGAGGCACGTTTCTGTTAGGTAAAATAAGTAACTGGACTGGTTAGAAATCATTTTATTAACAAGAAAGTGATGCTTTGCATAGAAATAAGCAAGCTCATATGAGGATAGGATTTACAGCTCTATCCTTCAACCTGTCTGGCTCAGAATGTAATGAGGCAGCAACTTTCCAAATTCTATATTTTCCAGGGAACCCTTTAAAATGGACAAAAACCCTGGATTTTGAGAACCTGAACCTGAGATACCCCCCAGGTTGCCCAAACAAACTCACCTTTTCCCAGTCCTATGACGCATGGCAGTGGCCCTGACTGCTGCATCCTCCACTTCCCTCTTACAGGAAGCGTCACCGCACCGGGCGTTTGTGAATGGCCGGCGTGGGCACACTCCCCGTTAGAGGGAGGCAGAGGATGCGGCCCTCAGAGTCGCTGCGTCCTGGGGGGGTTTCACACAGCGGGCACCCCCAGGGAAAGATCCTAAACCCAGGATAGTCAAAACTATTGACTATCCTGGGTTTTGGTCCACCTTAAGGGCAGATCCATTTTAAAAGTTGCTCCTGAGGGGTATCCTGATTTTTGGAGGCTCCTACAGTTAAATATCCTTAACAAGCTAAAATCGGGCATGTAACACTGTACAGTGGGGAACAGGAAATAGCTGCGCACCTCAATCAAGCATGTCTCCTATTGGAGGAGGTTTGGCTGCTGCATGGATGCGCAGGGGTTTCCTGTCCCCTATCAACTGAAGCAGTGATAGGGAAAGGGGCGTATCTTTCTAGTGCAGGGCTCATATATGGTGTTAGAGGGGGAATAGATTAGTTTAGTGTCCCTGTGAACCAGTTTCCTCACTGGCACAGAGTTGCCAGGGAGAATGTAGGTCCGCTTTTGGCTAGGCATGCTTACCTTTGTCATGGGTTTACATTAAAGTGATTGGCAAGTCAAAAGTTAAGAAAATTACTTAGGAAAATCACTTCTTCATTCGGCATTCAATCCCCACCTCAATGACCCAGTCCAACAATCAACCTTAAGTAGACTAAGAACAGAAACTTCCCCCACTTCCTCCCCGGATGTTCTGATTGGCTGCCTCTCTCTGCAGCTTTGAAACCCAGCTCTCCTCTCAGGCTCATCACAGTGTGCTTACATCACACCACTGTTTCTCCTTATTTTTTCTATGAATCTCCAATGCTCAAATACTTTTAAAGATAATTTAGGAACTGCAGGGTGTTATGGAAATGGGTTAAAGTTTGGGACAGTGCAACGTGTAACCTGAGACGAGACAACAATCAGACGCTCGTCTTTAGTATAACTTTAAATCTAATGTGTGTGAAATATCGCACATTAGACATTCATAAGTCACAGCATGCAGACAGACCTCTGAAGGCTGCCCCCACCCCAAAGAAGGAAACATTGGGGTAACCTATATCCTGTGTGTGTCTTTATGCTGTAAGTCTCAAATTTGCTTACCTGTGACTGTGATTTGTCATTATGATTATGACTCATACCTGATGTTGCTATAACTTTTTAATTAGTAGTTAGTGGGAAATACTATACAGTGTTTTTGTTATTATAGTCACTGCTTATTACTGCTATACTGACGTCCTATGTAGGATTTGGTTCTGCGTATTAGTAACTGCTACTACTACTTTTGGTCATATACTGTCATCTAGTGGCGTTTTTGTATATTGCATTTTATCTGTTTTGATACTGTACATAACAGTAAGTTCATTATTATAACCACTTCCTACTTCTGATGCTGGCAGAATGTAACTTATGAAGTAGGTCATACAACGTGACCTGGCTTGGTGGCTAAATAATGTGTGCAATAGGCTGTCTGCACATGTCTATTGCTGTTATTAGTAAAAGGGGCAGATTGCAGAAAGGGATGATTATTAGGGGTGTGAATTGGCAAGAATATGGCGATACGATATGTATTGTGATACACATATGACGATGCAATATATCCCGATTCTGTCTCAAAGACGATATATTGCGATTTTTTTAAAAAATGACATAGGGTCCCTTCCCGGGGTTAAAAACCCTTAAAAATCCCCCCAAAAATGGTGTGAGGTCCCCCTTTCCCAGCATAACCAGCCCTATTTATGCTGCTAGCCGCAGGTGACTTGCCAGACCCAGTGCCTTGTGAACTAGTATAGGGGTCTCATAGATCCCTTGCCAGTTCACAAATGGTTAACGGTAAATAAAAACACCACACATAAAGAAAATGTCCCTCGCTGTGATCGTTGGAGGTGGGAGGCAGGGGATCAGAGGATCTCCTGCCTCTCTCCTCCTCTCCCCAGCAATCATAGCATCTGACAGTTGGCCCGCAGGGAGCCTGGATGACGCCCGCAGGGGTGACGATTGTGGCGCCCATCAGAAAGGCAGGGGAGAGGGCCGGTTGGGCTCCCGACTGAACAGCCCTGGGGGAGGGGGGATCGGAAGCCCCCGGGTGAAGAGGAGAGCCTGCCGGATTGACGAGGGGGCAGGCGAGTTTTTTTTTTTTTTTTTTACTTTTCTTTCACTGTAGGGGGGGGGGGGGGGGGGAGTCAGAACGAAAACTGGCTGAAGGCCACAGCAGAGCAGCTCAGTGTGAAAGGGATCCAGGTGGCTATCAGATGCATGTCTGGTACGGCTCCAAAATTGATTAATGGAATTGGACCTTCACGATTGGCAAATGATTGATGTCTTTGAGAAGTCATGTATTCTTAGTATACAGTACGTCCTGCTCCAGATATAGTACTTACACTTGGGTTATCCTCCGCCAGATGGCGCTGCACTGCAGAGACATGCAAAACAGGCTCCTTCCGGCCCCTCAAATACCCAGGACCTCCCACAAATCCCCAGATTTCTCTGCAGTGCTTACTGCGAAGACATGAAATTATCACTCTCTCGCAGGTGAGCGGGGCTATTAGCCTGCAGGCCTGTTGGACTATTCCCACCCGTTCCTTGTGCCTGGGCTGCGCTGGTCGGGTGAAGGTAGGCAGCACCATGCGTGCTTATGGAGCGCTGCTCCACCGCAGTCCCCCACCAAAGGGTAGGCGGTATAGGCTGATGGTGAGCCTTTATGGGATGCCCCTCCCGCTTTATTGCCCCATGCCCCTTGTAGTGGTGGGTCCTGTACAGAGGGCCGCCATCCTCCCTCATTCTCCCTGTAGCCTTCGGGGGGGGAAAGAAGGGGGGGTGTGGGTGAGTGTGTATAGTGATTCGTGCATACGACGTTTTGTCTGTTTGGGCTAGTATATGTGGTGTCAGTCGCCGCGCTGACTTATCTTTTTTACTATTACAATGGCCGCCCCCGCGCGCGTCTTTTCCTTCATTTGGATGTTCCGCGCTGGGTGGCGGCGTTACCTCAGGCGCTTCTGCTTTCTCGTTGGCTGCTTGTCTGTGGGCTTCGCGCTCTTCAGGGGGGCGGGGCCTGGCTTGGCGCGCCCTGCGTCACGGCCCGCTCTGACCCGCCCTTCGAGGTTCGCTCGGCGCCATTTTGTCAGCTCGCGCGCGTGTGACGGTTCTACCTACCGCGGTCTGTAAGTGCCCTCGTGGGCGGTTTTATGCTCATCCCTTACTGTGTATGGTTTTGACGCCCCTTCTTCTCATTGTGTCTTTCAGACAGTTGAATCCAGTGGCTTCTCCCGGCCCGGTGTAATTGATAGTTGGGCCTAGTATAATTACTCCCACTTCCCTAGCGGATCATTGGGGCATCCAGGGTTGCTTTGAAGCGTCAATCCCTACTGGCTTATTGTGCCCATTAATCACCATATGGAGGCATCCCAGGATAATGGGTCCGGGGTTCCTTCGGGACAAGCCCGGCTCTGTGTAGCTTGTGGGGTCTCACCTGTCAGCGGTGACAGCGCACGGGTCTGTGTTGCTTGCGCACAGCAGGCGCTAACGTTGCAACCTGCTCCTCCGGTGGCGGGGTCTGCACCTCGTCTCACTTCACCTACTCCCCCAAGCTTGAGTCTCACCCCCATTGCATCGCATACAAGCGGGGATTCTCAACCTGATGTGTCTGCTAGACTGGCCAGTGTTGAAAAATTGATTGCTAATACGTAAGACCACCGCAAAAAAAGTGTCACTTAACCCCTGATGCCACTCTTTTCCCTATGGAGTCTGATGAGTTTTTGCATCTATGTGGCTACACCCCCTCGGACGAAGGGGAGCTGTTCTCAGATTCAGGGTCATCTGACGAGAGACCCAGGGGTCATGGCGATTCGGACTCCTGGGCCCCGGATGATACTGACAGACTGCTGGTTCAGATTTTTGAGGTTCTGTCTATCTCTCCCCCTGTTGCGCCGCCCAGGCAAAGGGGTGAGCTTTTTCATACTGTTAAGGCCCGTTTCCGGAGCAAACCCATTTCAATAATCTCGTGCTTAAGGAGTGGGAACGTCCCAGTAGACTTCCCGGTATACCTAAGAGTTGGGACAGAAAGTATCCCTTTCCTGCTGATATGGTCAAGTGCTGGTCATCTCCTCCAGAGGTGGATGCTCCTATTCTAGGGCTGTCTAACACCTCTATTATGCACTCCCCTGACTCTACTACTCTGCGGGATGCCGAGGACCGGCGCATTGACCAATTGGCGTGCCATGCCTTTGCATTTTTGGGGACGGCGCTGCGTCCGGTTTGCGCCTCGGCCATTACATCTGTGGCACTCAGGGCCCTGATCAGAAGTGCACTTGACAGTAATCCTGATGATTTGCCACCTGATATGTTTAATGCAATGTCTAACTGTGATGTGTTTGTAAACTTTATCATATCTGCCTTGGATGATGCTATTAGGATGTGTGCGAGAACCTCTGCCTTGGTGGTAGCTATACACCGCGCGGTTTGGCTGCGCCAGTGGGCTGCTGACAATGCTGCAAAGAAGGCCCTTACTGGGCTTCCATTTAAGGGGCTACGCCTGTTTGGGGACCGCCTAGACCTTTTTGCTAAAGGAGGTAAGTTACCCCAGGGCAGGCGGCAGTCTCGGCCCTTTCGGAGCCAGGGCTCCTTTTCACTCCCCAACCGGGGTGCTAAATAGGAAAAAGGGGTGTCCTTCGCGGGGGCTTGTGCAGATTCCTGGCATAGGAGCAGGGGACGATGTCCTGGCTCCTCCTGGGGGTCTAAGCCCAAATCTTCTCCCAAGCCCCCTCAGGCATGATGGGGCACCCTCGCCCGTCAGGGTGGGGGGACGTCTACAGCACTTTGCCCACGTCTGGAGGCACCACGTCTCAGACAGGTGGATTCAGGAGGTAGTGTCCTCTAGTTACAAGATAGAGTTTGCTGTGCGCCCCCCCCCCCCCCAAGCTCAGGTTTTGATGCAGGCCGTGCAAGGCCTTCTGGGTCTGGGGGTCATTTGCAGGGCCCCCTTAAGAGAAAGAGGCAAGGGCTTCTATTCCAACCTTTTCACAGTTCCCACAAGAGATGGGTCAGTCAGGCCCATTCTGGATTTAAAGATCCTCAACAAATTTGTCAAGAGCAGGCGCTTTCGCATGGAAACTCTGCGCTCGGCATCAGCTCCCTGCGCCCAGGGGATTTCATGACGTCTGTAGACATCAAAGACGCTTACCTTCACATTCCTGTGTTCTCAGGACACTAAAGGTTTCTCAGATTCGCGTTCAACATTACCAATTTGTGGCCTTGCCATTTGGCCTCACTTCAGCTCCCAGAGTGTTCATCAAGGTGCTGGCGGGGGTGATGTCTCTGCTGAGGTCAAGGGGCATACGCGTGCTGCCCTACCTGGACGATATACTCATCACCTCTCGGTCTCTACAGCAGGCAGAGTTGGACACTCAGCTGGTGGTGTCCACCCTGGAGTCCTTCGGCTGGGTGATCAATCACCCCAAGTCCTCTCTGTCCCCTTCCTCTGGGATCCCTTTCTTGGGAATGATTCTGGATACGGTTCAGTCAAGGATATTCCTTCCTCAACAGAAGGTGGAAACTCTAACGGCGCAGGTGAGGTTCCTGCTGTCGTGTCCCCAACCATCCCTCAGGCAGGGAATGCAGTTGGTGGGCCTGATGGTGGCGTGCTTCGAGGCGGTGCCCTTTGCTCAGTTCCATTTGAGACCTCTACAACTTCACCTTCTGTCAGTATGGGACAAGGACCCAACGTCCTTGGACAGGGTCTGTGTGCTCCCCCCCTCGGTCAGGCGGTCCCTTGCTCTGAGCAGGGGGACCTCTCGTCAGGGAGAGTGGTCCCTCTGTAACAGGGTATTCCAGTCCCTGTGTCACCATTGGGGTCTACCGGATGTGGATCTGTTTGCATCCCGTCACAATCACAAGCTCCCGGCCTTTGTCTCTCTGTCTCAGGATCCTCTGGCCTTGGCCACGGATGCTCGGTCAATGTCATGGCAGGAATTTCGGCTCCTATATGTCTTTCCTCCCTTCCCCCTACTGGGAAGGGTCCTGCGCAAGATTGCTCTGGAAGGGGTGCCAGCAATTCTGGTGGCCCCCAGGTGGCCATGTAGAGTGTGGTTCGAAGACGTGGTGCAGATGGCAGTAGACCAGTACATTCTGCCAAGGGTGCCAGATCTGCTCACTCAGGGCCCCTTACGCCATCCCAATTTACAAACTCTGGCCTTGACGGCCTGGCTGTTGAAACCTCCATCTTGATGGAAAAAGGCTTCTGTGGTTGATACCATGGTGAAGGCTAGGAAGAAAACTTCTTCTTCCATCTATTACAAGGTACGGCGTACCTACTTTGACTGGTGCGAGTCTAGGTCTCTTCCCTGTCGGGTGTTTTCAGTCCCCAGGGTTCTGGAGTTCTTACAGCATGGGTTGGAGTCGGGACTCCAACTCAGTACTCTCAAGGGTCAGGTTTCTGCCCTGTCTGTTTTCGTTCAGAAGTCTTTTGCTCAGCATTCTTTGCTTAAGACCTTTTTTCCAGGGGGTCGCTCATGTGCATTCCCCACGTGACCCTGTGGTCCCTGTTTGGGATTTGAACTTGGTTTTGTCTGCCTTGCAGGGTGCTCCCTTTGAACCTATGCAGGTGCTGCTCTGGCTGTTCTTACCCTCAAGGTTGTCTTTTTTGCATTCCTTGGATGTGGTCAGGTGTTTGAAGTATTACCTGGTGGTCACTGCGTCCTTCAGGAAAACTGATGCTCTTTTTGTGGTCCCTTCTGGTCCTAGGAAGGGTTTGGCTCCTGCCAAGTCTACTATTAGCAAATGGATCTGTCAGGCCGTGATTCAGGCCTATTCTGCTAAGGGGAAGAATCCTCCCTTCCGCCTTACTGTTCATTCTACTCGTGCTATTGGTGCCTCTTGGGCCTTCCAGCACCAGGCTTCTGTTGAACAAGTTTGCAAGGCCGCTACTTGGTCTTCTGTTCATACCGTTTCAAAGTTTTACAAGGTTGATGTTAGGGCCTCAGCTCATGCTGTTTTTGGCCAAAAGGTTTTGCAGGCGGCAGTGGTTTAAACTGTCTGCTGTTACCTTTTTTGCTGGGGATCCCACCCTACTTTATGGACACTGCTATTGGATGTCCCAGGTGTAAGTAATCGATTTGGAGCAGGACATACTGTATACTAAGAATAATAAAATTCTGTGAAATACTCACCTGTAGAATTGGTATTATAAGTATACAGTACGTCCTGCTCCACCCCACCCTTGGTTTTGCATTATTCTGGATCCCCTGTATGGTGATTGTTATCATTGCTATAGTTACCAGTTCTGGTGGTTAAATTCTCCTGGCTTCTCGTTCACTGCTTTTCAATTCTGGGGATTTGTGGGAGGTCCCGGGTATTTGAGGGGGCCGGGAGGAGCCTGTTTTACATGTCTCTGCAGTGCAGCGCCATCTGGCGGAGGATAACCCAAGTGTAAGTAATCTATCTTGAGCAGGTGAGTATTTCACAGAATTGTATTTTTCTGTTTCATCAGATGGACGTGGCATGGGGTTAAAGGAGACATCGCTCTCCAGCCTCAATGTTTTTAAGGAGCAACAATACTCAGGATTTTTACTCTTTCAGGTATTGTTGCCGTCGAGGGGGCATTACAGGAATCGACTTTCCAGTGATCCCACAGTGCATACGGTGGCCGCCAGCCAATCAGCGGCTCCCGCTCCATTCACTTTTTACTAAGCCTGTTTGACATCAGATCAGAAATGTTTGCCGTGGGTATATTCCCCCAGCTACAGAGTAGGGATGATGTCTTCCGTGCATGTGATGTGGGATCGCTGGTGAGGTTAGTATACTGAGTGTTCCCAGGAAGTTTATACAGTAGGGCATTCCAAATTGGGATGCCCTAGGGATGGGTATATCGGCCTGCCTGGAGTCTTACTCATCCACTTGGCTAATATCCGCCACATCTGACCTGACCCTTTACCAAGAAATTCCCAACTACATGAGTTTTTCCACACTGGAGAATAACTAGTGCAAGAGACTATTGCTTGTTGTTTATCAGGTCTAAATGTATTAAAAGTGGGATTTGTGAGTATGAGTCCTAATTCAGCACTTGCTACCTTCATTTCTGGTTTCCTTTAGATCATTCACATTTTGGCCCCCATTGATTATAACCCACAAGAGAATTTAGACACTAAACATACTAACATAATGCTTTTTCCTTTACAGAGTTACCCAGAATATACAGACACTCTACTTCCCAGTAATGCACCTAAGTGAGGTAAGGATATATATTTACATTTAAAAAAAAAAGCCCCCCAAACACTCAGTTCCAGTTCTTTCACACACTAATTTATTTCTGTACGTGCCTAAGGTCCCTGCCTGAGGCCGTTGTTTCCCAACACTTTGACTTGGACTGCTTTAACTGCAGACTCATCCGGGCCTGCTCCTTCTGTAAATCCCTACCCAGGCCCTTCATTGTATGTCCTGAAAGTCTTCTGCAATCTCGTCCATATGCTCTTTTTACACATTATTCCTGCTTAGGACCACTCATGAGGAACTACTGCTCTCACCCTGGACTGCTCCTCCCGAAATCTTATCCTAATCATTGGCCACTTTTTCCAGACTTCCTCAACCACTCTAGACTGGACTTTTAGTATTCACATCCTTTCTTTCTGTCAGCTTTTTTTCATTCATAGCTGGTTATGGCCTTCCTATGTTTCTCCAGACAAAATGTTTACCCTCTCATCCACCTTCCTTTTGCTATTATAGTTTATTCTAGAATGTGTTGTTATAAATCCTTCCTAATTTTCTTTGACAGACTGTTCTCCTTGATGACGACTCCTCAGTAAAGATCAGATCCCTTCTTCTTAAGGCCAGAGTGGTGGCTAATATTCCATTCATCATTATGGGCCTGGGAATTTTATTTGGTGTCATTTTTGTTATTCTGGTGTGTCGTCCAAATAGAACAAGAGAAGAGGTATGTGTATGAAATTTATATAGCTGCAGACAATTACTTATGTAACATTGTAGGTAGAAAAGGTGTTTTCCATTTTCATTAGTGGCCTTACAAACAAAAACATATATTTTTATGCTTATTAATGAGGCATTTTGGATATAGAATGCAAATGAGTTAACTTAGACATGTTTCCTAGTTTAAAATGTTGCCAGGCCTGTCCGTGCTGTTGGCATTAAAGTGAACCAATCACCACAGCAGCCAGTCCTGGAGTCTTAAAGAAACTCCAGGGATCAGCCAACTAGGTGCCCTTGGAGCATCCTTATTCAGGGTGACTGTGTGACACCCCCCGCCCCACTGACCCGTAAACCCGTTATCCTACTGCTAGTTCCTCGCCTTGATCATGGGCCACATCCCCGCAGCTGTGTGCGCTTGGGCTCCCAGCCATTCAGATAGACCAGGCGTGGCAATCTCCGCATTAGTATGCATGGCATAAAGCGCTGATTGGACGAGTGCATATGTCGTAATGGCGGAAAGGTGAGTTGAGTGGGACATCCCAAAGCCAGATGCCTCAGGAACAAGGACCAATCACCAAGTTGTGATTGGCCCACTTTAAAGCTTATTCTTTTTTTTTTTTTTATAAATTTTTATTTATGCAGTTTTAATTTGTAACATACATGTACATATAATACAATACAACACGACCGTCCCATATGGGGACAGCCCTTAACCGTTCTTACACTAGAAAAGGGAAAAGCAACAAAAAACAAGGAGAAACATAAACAGATTCTTATAGGCTACTAAACTAAATTAAGTTGTTCACACATATACTCACACGCGCACACACACACACACACACACACACACACACACACACACACTCTCAACATTCACACCCGCCCGCTATTGGCATCGTTCCATAATGACGGGTGAGTGTTATGAGGTCCGAGGGTTAGAGACCAACATGTATCAGATAACTAGCTCGATTCTAGTCACTGGTGGAGTTAGAGGTATTAAGCCAAGCTCCCCATACCCTTTCAAATTTATTTGGACATCCCCTAGCTTCGTAGGTCATCTTATAGAGGATTAGCCTTCCATTCACCAGGCTTTTCCAGCCCGATAAGGTCGGTACACTCGGGTGCTTCCAATTGAGTAGGATGCATTTCCTTGCATAAAACATTAGCAGTCGCAGTAGGACCCTCTGAGGACCATCGTCCAATGAAGGCTCAACAATACTCAGCAGACCAAGGGCCACAGCCCTAATGGTTGGCAAGCCCACGGAGGTGGTTATGAAATTAAACAGCTCCTCCCAAAATGACGAAATCACCCGGCATTCCCAGATCATATGTATCAATGTACCTGGCCCGGAGTTGCATCTGGGGCAAATATCTGAATCTAGTAGGCCCATCCTCTTGAGTCTAACCGGGGTCAGATAGACCTGGTGGAGCCACTTAGCCTGAATCAATCTGTCCCTCGAGTCTATGACTGAGGAGTACAGGTTGTCTATCGCTTCCTCCCAGTCAACCTGTTCCAGGTCTGGGATCAGTGCTCTCCATTTCTCCAGTGCTCTGTCCAAAGGGGAGGGAAGACCCGAGAGGAGGGCGCCGTACAGTGTTGAGGTGGGTTTACCCAAGTCAACGGTCGTTACCAATGTTTCAACTTTTGATTCCACTAATTGCAGTCCCCCCAAGGGAATCCGACTCCTCGGAGCATGTCGAAGTTGCAGGTATCGAAAGAATTCCCTTGGGGGTAGCGCAAACACCTGGCACAACTGTTCATATGACATCAGCGTTCCCCCCGAAAATATGTGTGATAACAACGTAATTCCTCTCCTCCTCCAGAAAGTTGTATCCGGGAGGGACATCAACTCAGGCAGTCTAGGGTTATCCCACAGAGGTGTATTAGGGGACCATTCTAGTGGGGGGCGCGGGGGGCCCAACGTATCGTGCACCCGCTGCCATACGTGGAGAGTGGTTCTTATACATGCGGTGGCACGCGGAAGACCCTTTGCTCCCCTGTGCACCAGAGCCCGTAGGGGAACCTCCGGCCCCAACAAGGAAGTTTCCAGGGAAGTTACCGGGTTAACTACTGAAGGGCTCATCCACCAAGTAATGTATGCTAGTTGGGCAGCATAGAAGTATAGTAACATATGTGGTACCGCCAGGCCCCCCGATTGCAGAGGCGCCCTAAGAATGGCTCTATTCATCTTGGGGGGGGAAGCCCCCCAGATAAACTTAAATAGAATAGAATCAAGGAGCCGAAAGTGGGAGGCCGGCAACACCACAGGCGACGATTGGTAAATGTATAAGAACTTAGGGAGGAAGACCATTTTGAACATGTTAATTCGACCGATCACAGAGAGGGGGAGAGCTGCCCACTGAGCCACCTTCCCCCTAAGGGCACCAACCACGGGACATATGTTTAAGTCAATAAACTTAGAGGGGTCCCCATGTATGACAACTCCCAAATACCTAAACCGGTCCACCACCTGGAGAGACGAGCTCGGAGAAATCAGGATATCCTCCGGCCTGTCCACCAGGTACAAGCTGGACTTCTCCCAGTTGATCTTAAGGCCGGAAAACCGGCCAAATCTGGCTATTATGCTCAGTAGGGCCTCTAATGAACCGTTGGCATCCGCCAAATAGACCAAAGTATCATCTGCGTATAAGGAGACTTTTTCGATAGTGCCCCCCAATTGCCACCCCCGGATCTCTGGGGAGTCTCTAATTAGCACCGCCAGGGGCTCAATCGCAAGTGCAAACAACAGCGGAGAGAGGGGGCACCCTTGGCGTGTACCCCGGTGTAATAAGAATTCAGTCGTCGTGACCCCATTTACTCGCACCCTTGCCTTGGGATTCCTATAAAGCATCTGTATGTATTTAATATAAGTAGGAGGAAGGCCAAACTTATCCAGAACACTCCACAAATAGGGCCACTCCACCGAGTCGAAGGCCTTTTCGTTATCTAATGAGATAATCACTCTGCTCCCAGCATTGTCATGCCGAATTTGCAGATTACTAAATAATCTCCTCAAATTAATACTCGTCGTCCGACCTGGCATAAAGCCCGACTGGTCAGCCCCTATGAGTGACAGAATTACTGTGTTAAGCCGGTTTGCCAGAATCTTAGCAAGGATCTTCGCATCCTGGTTTAGTAGGGAGATTGGCCTATATGAAGTACAGGAGTCCCTAGGCTTCCCCTCTTTATATATCAAGGTGATAGTTGCCTGTGCAAAGGTTTCGGGCAGGGTCCCCGAGTGCAAGGCCTCAGAGAAGACCTCCAACAGCCTCGACGCCAGAGCCGAGCCGTTCTTCTTATACCACTCCGAGGGCAGACCATCAGGCCCGGGGGCCTTCCGATTAGACATCAGGGCGATCGCCTTTTCAATTTCAGCGCATGTTATCGGGCCAGCCAGCATTGCTCTGTCCGCCTCGGAGAGGGATGGGAGAGCAATGGTATCAAGAAAGGCCGCCAAGTCCACCGGACCATACCGCACCCCAGAGGAGTACAGGCTGCTGTAGTAGTCAAGGAACTGCCTAGAGATCCCCTCCGAGTCCGCCACAAACTGGGCCTGACTCGAAATGCCAGCTATATGTGTTTGTGGGGATTCTGCTCTTGAGAGATATGCAAGGGTCCTCCCGTTCTTGTCCCCTTTTTCAAATACAGTCTGCTGCTTCAATAGCAGCATTTTCCTTGCGGAGTCGGTTAATGCCATATTATACTCCCTTTGGAGTGATTTGACCAAGTCATGGTCAGCGGGGGCCTGTGTTAATACAAATTCTTCCTCAGCCTTAGCCATTCTCTCTTCCAACTCTCTAATCGACCTCCCCCTTTTTACCCTGGCCGCCTTAATTGCGCTGATGGCGCTACCTCTAATAACGGCCTTGAATGCATCCCAACGTGTATTAATTGAGGTCTCTCCCCCATTACACTGCCAGTATCCCTCCTGGTCCCTTTCAAGTGAGCTGCAAACTTCCTGATCCTCCAGCCATAGGGGGTTAAGAGCCCATCTTCGTAGGCCTAATTGATCCCCGGACATGCGCACCGTCACCATCAAAGGCGAGTGGTCCGATATCCCCCGTGGCAGATACTCACAAGCCACCACCCTAGACAAAAGACATCCAGATGCAAACGCCAAATCAATGCGGGAGAGCGACTTGTGGGGGGTAGAGTGGCAGGAGAATGCTCTATCATTGGGGTGCTTCCATCTCCACAGCTCAGTCAAGCCCAGGGTAGCCGCCCACACCGCCAGCGGGGTAGTCGGCCCCACCCCCAGGGTCAACCGATCCAATGACCTATCCAGGATCATATTAAAATCCCCCACTAGCATTAAGGGGTCGGGTGGGAGGGCGGCCAGTCTGTCCATGACCTCCTGAAGGACTGTTACATCAAAGGGGGGTGGGATATATATACCAACTATCAAAACACTGACATCATATATCTTTGCATGTACAATAACAAATCTGCCCTTAGGATCGGAGCACACTGATATGAGATGAAAAGGGAGATGCTTAGCCACCAGTACCGACACCCCCCTGGCGTAGCTAGAATAATGGGAGTGAAACAAATGAGCAATCCATGGTCTTTTGATTGATAGCGATTTCTGGCCTAACAGGTGGGTCTCTTGTAAAACTATAATATTAGGGTTATGGCGCTTCAAGAATTGAAGTACTGACGATCTCTTTATACGATCATTAAGACCCCTCACATTCCATGAGATTACCTTGCACTCCATGCAACCGTGTATAGAAGATATTCAAGCCGAGGTAGTACAGAACATCCCAGCGTCTCACGGCATCCCCTTAGGACCTCGTGGTAGCGGGCCACACCATTCATACCAGCATACACACCATACGCTGCACATTCACACATAACGTTACAATTGAAAGCAGAAACAATAAAGGAAAAGAAGTAAAACATTAACAGTAGCATTACCAGAGCCTCAGGGCCCGGCGACGTTATCTAACTCAACTAACAGTTCCCAACCCACCCGGCTCTACCTAATCCCAACTGTGGCGAGCTTAATCCCGTAACCTTATAAACAATCAACACCAGTGGACTGTGGTGTCAATGGGACGTAGTCTCTGGAGGCAGTCACATAGAGGGCTACAATAGGATGATCCCCTCGAGATCCAGTCACCACATCCCAAGAAGAAGAGAGAAAAAGAGGGAAGGGGGGGGGGGTAGGGGCAAGGATGGCGGGCAGGGAGTAATACATGAGGACTAGTGGGGGCGTTGAGGGGGGGGGGGAGATCTGGAACCCAAACACTGCACCACTTCCATGGTGAAGTCCCGGTCTCTTCATGCTGGGTCCCCGGTGAACAACAACCGCACCGGCCACCCAACACGCCAGTGGAAGGTACACCACAAGATCAGAGCTCCTACAAGTGTCTCAATGGGGTTCATCAGCGTCCAACACAGTGACGTCTTCGCTGGACCATCAGTGGCTGCTCCACTCTCAGGCCACAGGGAGTGAGTCAATCCAGTCGCTGGCCTCCTCCGCCGTAAGGAAAAATCTGGTAGCTGTTCCATCCTGGACTCGCAACTTAGCGGGAAATAGCATGGCGTATCTGATATTTTTCGCCCGGAGCCGTGCCCTCACCTCGTTGAAGGATCGGCGCTGTCTCTGAACCTCCGCAGTGAAGTCCGGGAAAAAAGACAGTTTCGCACCCTCCAATGAAACATCCTTCCGCCTCCGCGCCGCCGTCAGCACAGTGTCTCTATCTCTAAAGTTCAGCAGCTTTAGAATGAAGGGGCGGGGGGAGCCCCTGGCGGTGGGGGCCTGAATGGGATCCGGTGCGCTCGTTCGACCACAAAGAAGGGAGATAGGCCCTCCGGCGCCAACACGTTTTTGATGAGGCTTTCCGCAAAGCTTTCAGGAGAATCCCCCTCCGCCCTCTCCGGTATCCCAATTATTCTAATATTGTTACATCGGCAGCGGTTCTCTGCATCCTCCGCCCGCTCCGTAAGCGTCTTCACTTGCCGCCTCAGAGATTCCAACAACAGTCACAGCAGACAGCCCATCCTCAGTCTCCCCAATTCTTCTCTCCGACTCCTGCGCTCTATCTTTCATCTTGTCTAGGTCATGTTTGAAGTAATTAAGTTGTTCTTGTAAATTATCAAATTTAGCCGTCAGAACACTTTGGCAGTTAGTGATAGCTGCCAACATTGCAGCATTATTAGGACCTGAGACAGGGGAGTCAGGACGTTCAGCCTGAGATTCTGCCATGGTCTGTGTGCCACTGTTTAGGAGCACCGGGCGCCTCCGCTTGCCACCTTTCATATAGGGCTGATATTTGCCTGGTGTAAACACTGTCTCCTTCGTTGCCTGGGGTTTACAGACGTTGGGCTTGCTTGGGAGATGCAGGATTTGCAGAGACAGGCACCTAGTTCACGGAGTGACCCGCGGCCTCTTCCAAGCTTAGAAATATATGTATGGGGGGGGGGACGGGCAACAGGACTCCCTCCAGACTTCTCTCACTCTCCTCCGTGCCACTCGGGGGGGGGGGGGGGGGGATCAGAGGGCCGCCAGGTGTAAGGTGGGCCTGAGTTGCCCCCAGCCAGGCCAGTCAGGGGAGGTTGCAGTCCAGGCAGTAACAAGGGGGGGTGACTGCAGCCGTTGCCAAGGGCCGGTGAGTACAGCCAGCAGCGACCGCCAGCAACAGAGGGGAGGCCGATTGATGCACAGGGAGGTTCTACTGGTAGCGGCAGTCAGCAACAGCCGGCGGCGGTGAGGGTCGGTCGGCAAGCAGGAGGCTCTCAGCGGGTTTTAAGCAATAGCCGCGGTACGGCAGGGGATCCCCCACTGATATCAGCAGCCGGCGGCGGGGGTGGGACGGGAAACCGCCGGCGGGCGGCACAACTTTTAGCCGCGGTGGCAGTCAGACCGGAGGGTGAGCGGGAGGCCCCACACTAGCATCCGCACCTGGCGGCGGAGGGCCCCGTCAGAGGTAACCAGCGGCGGACAAAGGGAGCCTACAGGCAGGGGAGACCCCCAGCGGGGCAGTAAACAGCAGCAATCAGCAGCAGTAGGTGGGCCAGGGGCCACTCACCGGTAATGGCAGTCAGCGGCAGGAGGAGGGAGGCAGCCGGTAAGCTGGAGACACCTCGGCGGCAGCAGTTGTCAGCGTTGTCAGGCAGACAGGAGGCTCCCCTCCCGTGGCAGCGGTAGTCGGCAGCAGGCGGCTGGTGAGCAGGAGACACTCCGCTGGAAGGGACAGCCGCAGCGAGGGCGGAAGTGGGGCCGGCCGCAGGAAAGTCCGGGCAGAGGGCGCGCTCGATCCTAGGAGGACAATGGCGGCAGAGGAGGGCAGCAGACGTTGCCACAGCACACTGTCAAGGCCGGGCTTAGCTCCAACCCCTCCCGCAGGTCACCTCCATCAGGCAGGGAGCACGATACGCTCCAAATGGCAGCAACTCCACACAACAGGAGATCAGACGGCCAGCAGGTAAGGCGCTTCCACTTGATCAAGATGGCGGGGGTCACCACGTGCGGGATCTCCAGCTCTCCCAGGGGGGTCGATAGGTAGTTCTCAGCCCCACAAAGGTCGACAGGGGGGGTCCAGGGGGGAGTACAGCGTCGATGCCCAGTGGGTTCCCGAAGGAGCAGGTCTGGATCTCTAGGGAATATCAGGATTTCTCAGGAGCCCTCGTGCTGCACGTCTGGTCAGCTCAGCTACATAGCCACGCCCCTCCTTAAAGCTTATTCTTAGTATACAGTACGTCCTGCTCCAGATAAAAATCATTACACTTGGGTATTACTCCGCCAGATGGCGCTGGATTGCAGAGACAGCGAAATAGGCTCCTCCCGGCCCCTCAAATACCCGAGACCTCCCACAAATCCCCAGAATTTCTCTGCAGTCTGGACTGCGAAGGACAAGAAGATGGCTCTCTCTCTTCTCGCAGGTGAGCGGGGCTATTAGCCTGCGGCCCTGTAGGACTATTCCCACCTGTTCCATTATTAATGTGCCTCCCAGCCTTGGCTGCGCTGGTCCGGGTGATGGTAGGCAGCAGCGCTGTCAGGTGCTTAGGAGCGCTGCTCCACCGCAATCCCCCACCAAAGGGTAGGCGGTATAGGCATATGGTGAGCCTCTATGGGATGCCCCTCCCGCCCTATTGCCCCTTGCCCCTGTCTATCGGTGGGCCCTATGTTAAGTGGCAGCTGTCCTCCCTCACTCTCCCTTGTAGCTCTGGGGGGGGGGGGGGGGGGGTGCGTGTGTGTGTATATGCCTTCACTGTATTATGTTTTGTCTGGTTGGTGTCAGTCGCCGCTCTGACTTGGATGCACTGGTTGCATTTTTAAATATGCCGCTTGGCGGCGGCGTTACCTCAGGCGCTGGTGCGCCGTTATTGGCTGCTTGTCACATGTGCTGCTTTGCGCTCTTTGGGGGGGGCAGGGCCCGCGGTTGGCGCATTCCGCGTCACTGTCTCCGCGGCCCGCCCCTCGAGGTATACCCAGCGCCATTTTCTCTGGATTCGGCTGCTGCGTGATTGGCGTCTACCTACCGTGGTCCATGAGTGCCCTCGCGGGCGGTTTTTATTACCCTATGTCATTATACATGTCACTTACGGGGTTCTCTTGGCTTATGTCTTTCAGACGGGCCAACCTCTATTGGTTTCTCCCGGCCCTACTCCCTCTATCTAGTTATTAAACTTGTGAGGCCCTATTGTGTAAATTACTCCCACTTCCCTAGCGGGCTATTGGGGCATCCCGGGTTGCTTTTATAGCGTGAATCCCTATCGGCCTATTGTGCCGCTATAATCACCATATGGAGGCATCTCAGGATAATGTGCTCGGGGTTCCTTCGGGACAAGCCCGGCTGTGTGTAGCTTGTGGGGTGTCCCCTACTAGTGCTGACAATGTGCGGGTCTGTATACCTTGTGCCAAGCAGGTGCTTGCGCTGCAGCCTGGTTTACCAGTAGCTCGGCCTGCGCCTCCTATCGCTTCACCTACTCCCCCAAGCTTAAATTTGACTCCCATTGAGTTGCATACCAGTGGGGATTCTCAGCCTGAGGTGTCTTCCAGACTGGCTAGTGTTGAGAAATTGCTTGCTAATACCTTGGCGCGTAAGGCCTCTGCTAAACTCTGCTTAACGCCTGATGTCACTCTTTTCCCTATGGAGGCTGATGAGTTTTTGGAACTGTCTGGCTATACCCCTTTGGAAGAAGGGGAGTTATTCTCGGAGTCATCTGATGAGAGGCCCAGGGGTCATGATGATTCTGGCTCTGACCCCTGGGCCCCAGATGATACTGATAGGCTGTTGGCTCAGATTTTTGAGGTACTGTCTATCTCTCCCGCGGTTGCGGCCCCCAGGCAACAGGGGGAATTGTTTCATACTGCTAAGCCACGTTTAGAGTTTCCTGAGCAAGCCCATTTTAATAATCTCGTGCTCAGGGAATGGGAGCGCCCCAGCAGGCTTCCCAGTGTACCTAAGAGTTGGGATAAAAGGTATCCCTTTCCTGCTGATGTGGTGAAGCGTTGGTCATCCCCTCCTGAGGTGAATGCCCCGGTCCTAAGTTTTTCTAACACCTCTGTCATGCATTCCCCTGACTCTACTACGCTGCGGGATGGTGAGAACCGGCGTATTGATCATCTGGCGTCCCATGCCTGCCTGCATGTGTGGGGATGGCGCTGCGCCCGGTCTGTGCCTCTGCCATTACGGCTGTGGCTATTAGGATCCTGCTTAGAAGTATCCTAGATGGTGCCCCAGATGTGTCTAGTGAGGAGTTTAATGCACTCTCTCGTTGTGAGGTTTTTGTGACTTATGTCCTCTCTGCCTTGGATGATACAATTAGAATGTGTGGCAGAGCCTCTGCCCTAATGGTGGCTGCACCAGTGGGCTGCTGACAATGCTGCCAAGAAAGCTCTCACTGGGTTTCCCTTCAAAGGACTACGCCTGTTTGGGGATCACCTGGACCTGTTTGCTAAGGGAGGCAGGTTACCCCAGCGCAGGTGGCAGTCTCGGCCCTTTCGGGGACAGGGCTCCTTTTCTTCCCCCTACCGTGGTGCCAGACAGGGAAGGGGGGTCTCCCTTACCGGGGCCCGAGGAGATTTCTGGGGTAGGGGCAGAGGACGTGGACGCCCTGGCTCCTCCTGGGGCTCCGAACTTAAGTCTTATCCCAAGCCCCCTCAGGCATGAAGGGGCGCCCTCACACATCCGGGTGGGGGGGCGGCTTTAGCACTTTGCTCACGTCTGGAGGTTTCATGTCTCAGACCGGTGGATTCAGGAGGTAGTGTCCTTTGGTTACCCCCCAAGATTCATCAGATCCCGGATTTCTCAGGACCCTGTGTCAGCTTAGGCTCTAGTTCTGGCGGTGCAAAGCCTTCTGGAGCTGGGGGTCATCTGTCAGGTCCCTTTACGAGAAAGGGGCAGGGGGTTCTATTCCAACCTTTTCACCGTGCCCGAAAGAGATGGGTCAGTCAGGCCCATCCTGAAGATCCTCAACAAATTTGTCAGGTGCAGGCGCTTTCGCATGGAAACTCTGCGCTCTGCCATCAGTTCCCTGTGTCCAGGGGACTTCATGATGTCTGTGGACATCAAAGATGCTTACCTTCATATTTCTGTGTTTCCAGGTCATCAAAGGTTTCTCAGGTTCGCTCTGGAGGATCAGCACTACCAATTTGTGGCATTGCCCTTCAGTCTCACTTTAGCTCCCAGGGTGTTCACCAAGGTGCTGGCAGGAGTGATGTCTCTGCTCAGGTCTCAGGGCATTCGCGTGCTGCCCTATCTGGACGACATTCTCATCACTTCCCAGTCCCTCCAACAGGCAGAGTTGGATACTCAGCTGGTAGTGTCCACTCTGGAGTCATTTGGCTGGGTGATCAACTATCCCAAGTCTTCCCTGTCTCCCTCCTTGGTGACACCCTTCCTGGGAATGAATCTGGACACAGTTCAGGCAAGGATTTTTCTTCCTCAGCAGAAGGTGGACAGTCTGATCGCGCAGGTTCAGTTCCTGCTATCTTGCCCTCATCCCTCCATCAGGCAGGGAATGCAGCTGGTGGGCCTGATGGTGTCGTGCTTCGAGGCGGTCCCTTATGCCCAGTTCCACATGAGCCTCTGCAACTCCACCTCTTGTCACTATGGGACAAGGATCCTGCATCCCTGGACCAGGTCCTTGTGCTTTCCCCCCTAGTCAGGTGGTCCCACTCGTGGTGGCTGGACTCCAGGAACCTGTTGGTGGGCAGATCCTTTCTGGCCCCCTGCTAGGAGACGGTCACCACGGATGCCAGTCTGACAGGTTGGGGGGGTTTCTGGAAGTCCCTGCAGTTCCAAGGGTGGTGGGGCCCTCAGGAGGCCCACACACCTATCAACATTCTGGAACTGCAGGCGATCAGGTTGGTTCTGACTCATTTGACTCATCACCTTCGGGGCCTGCCTGTTCAGGTACGCTCGGACAACCAGACGGCGGTTGCCTACATCAATCATCAGGGAGGGACCCGGAGCAAGAGGGCCCTCCAGGAAGTGTCTCTGATCCTGGCCTGGGTGGAGGACAAGGTTCCCTGCATATTAGCTATGTACATCCCGGGAGTGGAGCATCTGCAGGCAGACTCTATGAGCAGGGGGACCTCTCGCCTGGGAGAATGGTCCCTCTGCAACAGGGTGTTTCAATCTCTGTGTCACCGTTTGGGCCAACCAAATGTGCATCTGTTTGCGTCTCGTCACAATCACAAGCTCCCGGCCTTTGTCTCCCTGTCCCAGGATCCTCTGGCCTCGGCCACAGATGCTCTAGCAATGTCATGGCAGGACTTTCAGCTCCTGTATGTCTATCCTCCATTCCCCCTGTTGGGCAGGGTTCTGCGCAAGATAGCTCAGGAGCGGGTGCCAGCAATACTGGTGGCCAAGAAGAGTGTGGTTCGCAGACGTGGTTCAGCTGGCAGTAGATCAGTACGCTCTGCCCAGGGTGCCAGATCTGCTCACTCAGGGTCACTTACGCCATCCCAATTTACAAACTCTGGCTTTGACGCCCTGGCTGCTGAAACCTCCATCTTGATGGAGAAGGGGTTGTCCGTCTCTGTTGTTGATACCATGATAAAGGCTAGGAAGAAATCGTCTTCTTCCATTTATTACAGGGTTTGGCATGCCTACATTGACTGGTGTGAGTCTAAGTCTCTTCCCTGTCATGTGTTCTCTATTCCCAGGATCCTGGAGTTCCTGCAGCATGGGTTGGAGATGGGGC
Organism: Gastrophryne carolinensis; assembly: GCA_027917425.1. NCBI lineage: Eukaryota > Metazoa > Chordata > Amphibia > Anura > Microhylidae > Gastrophryne > Gastrophryne carolinensis. The sequence continues at coordinate 225,925,857 of CM051234.1, forward strand.
TCCAACTCAGTACTCTGAAGGGCCATGTCTCTGCCCTGGCTGTTTTCTTCCAGAAGTCCTTTGCCCAGCATTCTATGATCAGGACTTTTTTCCAGGGGGTTACTCATGTGTGTAAGCCTATGTTGCCTGTTTGGGATTAGAACTTGGTCTTGTCTGCCTTGCAGGGTGCTCCCTTTGAACCTGTGCAGGAGGCTGCCCTGGCCATTCTTACTCTCAAGGTTGTCTTTTTGGTGGCTATCACCTCTGTTAGGCATGTGTCTGAATTGGCGGTGCTTTCCATCCAGCCCCCTTACTTTGGGAGACACCAGGACAAGGTGGTGTTTCGCTTCAAACCAGATTTTCTGCCTTTCATTTGAACCAGGACATTGTTCTTCCTTCCTTGTGCCCTAATCCTAGTAATGCTAAGGAGAGGGTCTTGCTTTCTTTGGATGTGGTTAGGTGTCTGAAGTACTATCTGGTGGCTACTGCTCCATTCAGAAAAACTGATGCTTCTTTTGTGGTCCCTTCTGCTCCTAGGAAGGGTCTGGCTCCTGCTAAATCTACTATCAGCAAATGGATCCGTCAGGCTGTGATTCAGGCCCACTCAGCTAAGGGGAAGAATCCTCCCTTCCGCCTTACTGCTCATTCCACTCGTGCTATTGGTGCCTCTTGGGCTTTTCAGCACCAGGCTTCTGTTGAACAGGTTTGCAAGGCCGCTACTTGGTCTTCTGTTCATACCTTTTCAAAGTTTTACAAGGTTGATGTTAGGGCCTCAGCTGATGCTGCTTTTGGCTGCAAGGTTCTGCAGGCGGCACTGGTCTGACCTGTCTGTTGTTACCCTTTGGGGATCCCACCCTAATTTATGGACACTGCTATTGGATGTCCCAAGTGTAATCATTCTTATCTGGAGCAGGACGTACTGTATACTAAGAATAATACAATTCTGTGATTACTCACCTGTAGAATTGATATTATTAGTATACAGTACGTCCTGCTCCACCCCACCCTTGGTCTTGCATTATCCTGGATCCCCTGTATGGTGATTGTTATCCTTGTTATGGTTTCCAGTTGGTTCTGTTTTAATTCTCCCGGCTTCTTGTTAACTGCTTTTCAATGCTAGGGATTTGTGGGAGGTCTCGGGTATTTGAGGGGCCGGGAGGAGCCAATTTCGCTGTCTCTGCAGTCAAGCGCCATCTGGCGGAGTAATACCCTAGTGTAATGATTCTTATCTGGAGCAGGACGTACTGTATACTCCAATTCTACAGGTGAGTAATCACAGAATTGTATTTTTTGGGGGTGGAAACAAGTCACTTATAAAGCAGTTATTACTTGCCCACGACCATGTTCTTTGTTTTTAAAGCAGCTCAAAACCCTGTCCAGCCTAAATCAATATGCCCCGCTGTGTGAAACCACCAGGGTCGCCAGTAAACTCACTTTTGCTGGTGGCTCCCATAGCAGTGTACTCAGCAGCAGCTGCATCCCTGTAGCCCAGCACGCTCCTGCACCCAGCCAGATAGGCTTGGCAGGGGAGTGCAAGCACTCAGCAAGAAAGTCAGGGGTGTGGCCATCCAGCTGACAAATCTTGAGATCAATCAATCAATCGCTGATCTCAAAAGATCTCAGGGGCATGGCTTTGACAAAATACAGTGATGTTGCAGAGCCAGCAGCATCATCTGAGGTATGCGGTTGGAGGGCATGGGGGGCCCAGGAAGGGTTTTGTGCTGCTTTAAAGCTTTAGACAAAAAAAAAGCCAGGGCATGTGGCTTATTACATTACTTGGATTGCTACATTGGGCTATAAAGAGGCAGCATACACCAACAAATTAATGTGTTTGGCCTTTTTATGCCATGGGAGATGGATTAGAACATTGGGGTTTCTAAAGATTATTACAGATTATCATAGAGAGCAGAAGGCTTCATAGCCAGCAGGGAGATGGGACGCAAAAGCTTGGATGTCGATCTACGATCTTAAGTTAAGTCGAGGGAGAGCCCATCACAGACGCCGTTGGCAATTTTTCCCATGCATGAAAATACAATTCTGTGAAATACTCACCTGTAGAATTGATATTATAAGTATACAGTACGTCCTGCTCCAAATAGAATTCTTACACTTGGGTTATCCTCCGCCAGATGGCGCTGCACTGCAGAGACATGCAAAACAGGCTCCTCCCGGCCCCTCAAATACCCAGGGACCTCCCACAAATCCCCAGCATTGAAAAGCAGTGAACAAGAAGCTGTGAGAATTTAACCACCAACTGGTAACTATAAAAATGATAACAATCACCATACAGGGGATCCAGAATAATGCAAAAAAACAGGATGGGGTGAAGCAGGACGTACTGTATACTTATAATATCAATTCTACAGGTGAGTATTTCACAGAATTGTATTATTCTTAGTATACAGTAAGTCCTGCTCCAAATAGAATACTTACACTTGGGACATCCAATAGCAGTGTCCATAAAGGGTGGGATCCCCAACAAAAAAGGCAACAGCAGACAGTTTAAAGCACTGTCACCTGCAAAACCTTGCGGCCAAGGACAGCAAGAGCTGAGGTGTTAACATCAACCATGTAAAACCTTGAAAAGGTATGAACAGAAGACCAAATAGCGGCCTAGCAAACTTGTTCAACAGAAGCCTGGTGCTGGAAGGCCCAAGAGGCACCAATAGCACAAGTAGAATGAACAGTAAGGCGGAAGGGAGGACTCTTCCCCTTAGCAGAATAGGCCTGAATCACGGCCTGACAGATCCATTTGCTAATAGTAGACTTGGCAGGAGGCAAACCCTTCCTGGGCCCAGAAGGGACCACCAAAAGAGCATCAGTTTTCCCGAAGGACGCAGTGACTACCAGGTAATACTTCAGACACCTGGCCATATCCAAAGAATGCAGAACCCTTTCCTTAGCGTTGCTAGGATTAGGACACAATGAAAGAAGAACAATATCTTGATTCAAATGAAAAGCAGACACCACCTTAGGCAGAAAGTCCAGCTTAAAGCGGAACACCACCTTATCCTGGTGTCTCTCAAAGTATGGGGGCTGGATAGACAGAGCAGCCAGCTCAGACACACGCCTAACCGAAGTAATAGCCACCAGAAAGACAACCTTGAGGGTAAGTAAAGCCAAAGCAGCATCCTGAAAAGGAGCAAATGGAGCACCCTGCAAGGCAGACAAAACCAAGTTTAAATCCCAAACAGGGACATAGGTTTACGTGGGGGACGCACCTGAGTAACCCCCTGAAAGAAAGTCTTAACCAAAGAATGCTGAGCAAAAGACTTCTGAAAGAAGACAGACAGGGCAGAAGCCTGACCCTTCAGAGTACTGAGTTGGAGTCTCGACTCCAACCCATGCTGAAAGAACTCCAGAACCCTGGGGACTGAAAACACCCGACAGGGAAGAGACCTAGACTCACACCAGTCAAAGTAGGTACGCCATACCCTGTAATAGATGGAAGAAGTTTTCTTCCCAGCCTTCACCATGGTATCCACCACCGAGGCGGACAAGCCCTTTTTCCATCAAGATGGAAGTTTCAGCAGCCAAGCCGTCAAGGCCAGAGTGTGTAAATTGGGATGGCGTAAGGGGCCCTGAGTGAGCAGATGTGGCACCCTTGGCAGAACGTACTGGTCTACTGCCATCTGCACCACGTCTGCAAACCACACTCTTCATGGCCACCTGGGGGCCACCAGAATTGCTGGCACCCCTTCCAGAGCAATCTTGCACATAACCCTGCCCAGCAGGGGGAATGGAGGAAAGACATACAGGAGCTGAAAGTCCTGCCATGACATTGCTAGGGCATCCGTGGCCAAGGCCAGAGGATCCTGGGACAGGGAGACAAAGGCCGGGAGCTTGTGATTGTGATGGAATGCAACAGATCCACATCTGCTTGTCCCCAACGGTGGTACAGAGATTGGAACCCCCCGTTGCAGAGGGACCATGCTCCCTAGTGAGAGGTCCCCCTGCTCAGAGGATCTGCCAGCAGATTTGTCACCCCCGGAATGTACACTGCTGATATGCAGGGAACATTGGCCTCCACCCAGGTCAGGATCAGAGACACTTCCTGGAGGGCCCTCTTGCTCCGGGTCCCTCCCTGATGATTGAGGTAGGCAACTGCCGTCTGGGTCTGAGCGCCAACTGAACAGGCGGGCTTTAAAGATGAGTAGTCAAGCGAGAACTAACCTGATCGCTCACAGCTCCAAGATATTGATAGGTGTGTGGGCCTCCAGAGGGCCCCACCTCCCCTGGAACCGCAGGGACTTCCAGAACCCCCCCCCCCCCCAACCCGATAGACTGGCATCCGTGGTGACCGTCTCCCAGGAAGGGGCAAGAAAAGATCTGCCCCCCCAACAGGTTCTTGAGTCCATCCACCACAAGAGGGACCTCCTGACCAGGGGGGAGAGCACACAGACCCTGTCCAGGGACGCTGGGTCCTTGTCCCATACGGACAATAGGTGAAGTTGCAGAGGCCTCAATTGGAACTGAGCATAAGGGACCTTTTCGAAGGACGCTGCCATCAGACCCACCAGCTGCATTCCCTGCCTGATGGAGGGATGGGGACAAGCTAGGAGGGACTGAGCCTGTGCAATCGGAATGTCCACCTTCTGCTGAGGAAGGAAAATCCTTGCCTGAACTGAATCCAGATTCATTCCTAGTAATGGAGTTACCAAGGAAGGTGACAGAGAGGACTTGGGCTGGTTGATCACCCATCCAAATGATTCCATAATGGGCACCACCTGCTGAGTATCCAACTCTGCCTGATGCAGAGACTGTGGAAGTGAAGAGGATGTCGTCCAGATAGGGAAGCACGCTGACACCCTAACATCTGAATAGAGACATCACGCCAGCCAGCACCTTGGTGAACACCCTGGGAGCTGAAGTGAGGCCAAATTGGCAAGGCCACAATTGGAAATGTTGACCTGGTAACACAGGAATATGAAGGTAAGCATCATTGATGTCCACAGAAGCCATGACATTGGTGCAGGGAACAGATGGCTGAGCGCAGATTCTTCATGCGAAAGCGCCTGCCCTTGACAAAAACTTGTTAAGAATCTTTAAGTCCATGATGAACCTGACAGAACCATCCATATTGGGTACTGTGAATAGGTTGGAATAAAAGCCTTATTCTCTTAAAGGCACCTGGCAGATGACCTCCAGCTCCAGGAGGCCTTGTACCGCTTGCACTAGCTCCTGAGCTGACACAGGGTCCTGAGGAATCCGGGACCTGATGAATCTTGGAGGGGGATCAGCAGCAAACTCCAACTTGTAACCGGAGGACACTACCTCCTGAATTCACCGGTCTGAGACCTGAATCCTGCAGACCTGAGTGAAGTGCTGCAGCCGTCCCCCCACGTGGATGAGTGAGGGCGCCCCAACGTGCCTGAGGGGGCTTGGGAGAGGATTTCGCTTTTGGGGTCCCAAGAGGAGCCAGGACGTCCACGTCCTCTGCCTTTACCCCAGAAATCTCCCCGGGGAAAGATACCCCCCTACCCTGTACTGCATCACGGTAAGGAGAGGGGAGGGAACCCTGACCCCAAAGGGCCGAGGTTGCCGCCTGCGCTGGGGTAACCTGCCTCCCTTAGCAAGAAAGGTCCAGGTGGTCTCCAACAGACGCAGTCCTTTAAAGGGAAAAACCAGTGAGGGCCTTCTTGGCAGCATTGTCAGCGGCCCACTGGCGCAGCCAAACCGAGCGGCGTATAGCCACCACGAGGGCAGAAGTTCTGGCACACATTCTGATGGTGTCATCCAATGCTGATAGGACAAAATTTACAAAAACATCACAACTGGAGAGTGCATTAAACACCTCACAAGGCAAATCATCAGGGGCACTATCAAGCATATTTCTGATAAGGGTTCTAGTGGCCACAGCAGTAATAGGCACAGACCGGGCGCAGCGCCGTCCCCACACATGTAAAGGCGTGGAAGGCTAGCTGGTCAATGCGCAGGTCCTCAGCATCCCGCAGGGTAGTAGAATCAGGGGAATGCAGACAGAGGTGTTAGATAGCCCTAGGGTCGGGGCAGCCACCACGAGGGGGGGAAATGACCAACATTTAAAGTGGACCATCACCCTCCTGTGATCGGCCCGGGAATCTATAAGATTTCCGGGCCGATCACCTCCCTCCCCGCGGGACATCCGAGATCGGGATGTCCCGCGGTGAGGGACCCCCCCCCCAAAACCCCAAAAAAACTCACCTCATCGGCGGCGGCAGCCGCTGCCGCCGCCTCCCGCGCGCTCCTCTAGACGTGCCCGCGCCGGCCGTTTGTGAATGGCCGGTGCGTTTGTGAATGGCCGGTGCGGGAGGCGGCGGCGGGCGCACTGTGTTGTCCGCCGCTTGTCCGTGAGCGTGGTGAGGTGAGTTTTTCGGGGTTCTGGGGGGTTTTACACAGCGGGACACCCCTAATAGGGGTGCCCCCCTGAAGTGGACCAAAACCCAGGATAGTCAAAATCCTGGGTGTTGGTCCACTTTAACCACCTCAGCAGGAAAGGGTTACTTCCTATACCAAGACTTTGGAACCCCGGGAAGTTTACTGGGGCGTTCCCATTCCTTGAGCACAAGGTTATGGAAAAGTGCCTGCTCTGGAAATTCCAAACGTGATTTTGCTGTATGGAAAAGCTCCCCTTTTTGCCTGGGAGCCTCAACAGGGAGAGAGATAGACAGCACCTCAAGGTCTGGGTCAATAATCTGTCAGTGTCATCCGGGGCCCAGGGGTCAGAGCCCGAATAGTCATGACTCCCTGGTCTCTCATCAGATGAGCCTGAATCAGAAAAGCGCTCCCCTTCATCAGACAAGGTATAGCCACACAGATTCATAAACTCCTCAGTTCCCATAGGGAAAAAGGTAACATTAGGCGTCCGGTACCGCTTCTTACCAGGGCCCTTACGTGATAAGACCTCGCAATAATCTGTTCAACAGTAGCCAGTCTGGAAGACACATCAGGCTGAGAACCCCACTAGTATGCAACTCAACAGGAGTGAGGTTTAAGCTTGGGGGAGTAGGTGAAGTGAAACGAGGTGCAGCCACTGGCAGGCCAGATTGCAATGCAAGCACCTGCTCAGTACAGGGTACACAGACCCGCGCCTTGTCAGCGCCAGCACGAGGCTGCCCACACGGTACACACAGCCGGTCTTGTCCCAAAGGGACCCCGGTAACATTATCCTGAGATGCCTCCATATGGTGATTATTAGGCACAATATGCCAGTAGGGATTTACGCTATAAGCAACCCTGGATGCCCCAATGACCAGCTAGGGAAATGGGAGTAATTATACAAGGCCCAACTATCAATTACACCGGCCCGGGAGAAGTCAATGGCTACACCCGTCTGTCCTCATAACAGCTGCCATTGATCCTTATATATAGGATGACTAGGCTGCGCTCCTCGGTTACAAGTGCTGTCGTTAAGATGAACGGCTCATAGCACATAGCTCTCGAAACAGACAGGACGAAGGGGTGTCAGAACCAAACACACTACAATGTGCATAAAAACGCCTGCGAGGGCACTTAAGGACCGCGGTAAGTATAACCGCCGCACGCGCTGACAAAATGGCGCCGAGAGTACCTCGAAGGGCGGGCCAGAGCGGACCGCGACGCTGGGCGCGCCAAGCCAAGCCCTGCCCCTCACCGAAGGGCGCGAAGCCCACAGACAAGCAGCCAATGACAACGCAGAAGCGTCTGAGGTAACGCCGCCGCCCGGCGCGGAACATCCAAATGGAGGAAAAGACGCGTGCGGCGGCGGCATTTGCAGCGGTCCCTGGGTATTTGAGGGGCCGGGTGGAGCCTGTTTTGCATGTCTCTGCAGTGCAGCGCCATCTGGCGGAGGATAATCCACTTGTAAGAATTCTATTTGGAGCAGGACGTACTGTATACTAAGAATAAACTGATTATCAATGTTTATAAAAGAGGTGTATAAAAAAAAAGTATTGGGTATAAACAAAATTGGTGAAGATGGCAAAATGAATAACTACCTAGACATGGGGCTTCAAACTGAGATGCCTTTCTCAGAGAATTTAGCTAGGTCTTATTTTGATTGTGGCATGATGTCTAAATCATGACTCCCCTCTATGAAGACCTCATACAGAGCTCTGGCTTTGTGTGAGCTGGGAAGGATGTGCAAGTTTCCGGCCTTCTTAACATTACATTGTCAGAAATAGTATGGACCGTAGTAAGAATCACTCAGAACACAGGTTTGTTCACACATTACACCATATCGCTTATCTGCTAGATTCTTCAAACTAGGATACAAGATCTACCAATTCAGAATCTAGCATCCCCAGTTTCCCTTTAGATGAGGGAGTGTCAGCTTCTCTAGCCTGATTGGCTGGGGGCGGGAGCTGGAGATGTGGTCAGCATTGTTTGCATCACTGTGGGAGCCAAGGCAAATGCGAGTTTTGCTGTACAGCCTACTAAAAAGAAACAAAGCCATAGTTATCAAATATTCATAAACTTCTAAAAGAATAGTGGCCTATGATTCATGATGTTGGATGTTCAATTATACTCTTGTGTCTTTGTGTCACAATTCTCATGGACTCGGTCACTTGGTGCTCTTAGCACAAGTGAGCTGGTAAGGAAACACAAGTTTCCGACTATGTATCAGCACATAGATCTGTTCGTGCATTACATTATATTGCTTATCTGCTAGATCTTCCAAACTGGGACACATGCTGTCACATTTAGATTCAGGATACATTGTCTGAGATGATGTTATAGCGATTTAAATACATACATTTGAGCTTAAACGGAAGTCCAGTCAAACAAATCAACCCTGCCTTGTCACCCTCAACCTGGCACTGAGGTCTTGCCTCACATGCTTTCAAGCACTGCTCTCCCGTTTCTATGTGGCCGCCACACAGACACAAAGCAGCATCCCCCGGCTATGTGTGTGCATGCGCCACCCCAGCTATTCAGATATGCTGGGACGGGAGCATGCCTGCTGCTGGGGATGCTGCCGCTTGTGCTCCCCATTGCCGACTTTTGCCAAATAACATAGTCACGGCAAATGGCTCTGATTGGACGAGAGTCTGCACATGTGCCGCAGGACTGGGGAAAGGTAAGCTGTTACTTTCACACAGCATAGTACAAAGACGGGATAGTCAAAATCCCTGGATTTGATCAACTTGGAATCTGAACACCTACTTCTGCTGCTGCTGTTTAAAACATGACAGCACTAAAGAATAATGGGCTCCTGATTGCAAGCCTGTTAACTATTTGCAACAGAACAGTTCTGTGATCAAGCCCAAAAATCATAGTATGTTCAATTTCAAGTCCTGCATCCGAGAGACTTTGCAGAGCCAGTCAAATATCTTTTGTCCAATTTTGCTAGGGAAAAACAAGCTATTCTAAGCAGACAGCACGTCCTGCTCCAGACATAGTCCTTACATGTGGGTATACCTCCGCCTTCAGCGCCGTGCACTGCAGTATCATGAAGAAAACAAGCTCCTCCCGGCCCTACAATATACCAAGGGACCTCCCACAAATCCCCAGATTTCTCTGCAGTGCTGGAACTGCGAAGACATGAAGTATCACGCTCTCGCAGGCGAGCGGGGCTCTACAGCCCGAGGCCCTGCGGGACTATTTCCACCCGTCCTCTTTGTAGAAGAATATGCCTCCCAGCCTGGGCTGCGTTGGTCGGGTGAAGGTAGGCAGCACCTAGTGTGCTTAACGGAGCCATGCTCCACCGCAATCCCCCACCATAGGGTAGGCGGTTTAGGCTGATGGTGAGCCTCTAGTGGATGCCCCTCCCGCATTATTGCCCCGTACCCCGGGTAGTGCTGAACCCTGTGTAAAGGGTCGCCATCTGCCCTCATTCCCCAACTAGTTCGTGGGAAAAGAAAGGGGGGGGTATGTGTGTGGTGGTCCCTGTGTACCAGTATTTCACGCTTATGGCCTTATTTCTGCCCTTCATTAACATTGAAATGTCAGAGCCGCGCTGCTTGCTCTTTATTTGGTTTTCGGCTACCGCCGTATGTCTTATGCACGGTTTGCGGCGTTGTCTAGATGCTGTAGCGCCTTTTCCTTACTAGTCGTAACGGTTTTTCTACAAATCCTTAAGCGTGTGATTGTATCCTTGCTTTGCCGTTACCTCAGAGCTTCGCGCTCTCCGGAGTGGGCGGGGACTTAAATTGGCGCGCTCCGCATCACTGCCGAGCATCGAGCCCGCCCTTCGAGGTTCGCTGGGCGCCATTTTGCTGATCTTTGCGCGTGGTGGTGGTTTCCCTCCTACCTTGGTCTGTAAGTGCCCTTGCGGGTGACTCCTTTTTATATGTTTTCCAGCTGCGCATGGCTCTGACACCCATTCTTCTCCTTATGTCTTTCAGAATCTAAGATTCCGGTGGCATCCCCCGGCCTGATATATATCTTAAACGGGTTCACTTTTATTTTCTCCCACATTCCTAGCGGGTCTTGGGGCATCCGGGGTCGCTTATAGCATAAATCCCTGCTGGCATATTGCTTTGATGATCACCATATGGAGGCATCTCAGAATTATGTGTCCGGGGTCCTGCGGGGACAAGACCGGCTGTGTACTGCGTGTGGACAACCCCATGCTGATGCTGACAGAGCACGGGTCTGCGGACCGTGTGATGAACAAGCACTGGCCCTGCAATTAGGTTTACCAGTGGCTGCATCTTGCTTCAATACACCTGTCTCCCCTTGTTTAAATCTCACTCCTGATGAGTCGCACTTGAGCGGGGATGACCAGCAGGTGGTGCCGCGCAGGCTATCTACGGCTGAGCAGGTGATGCCTGGTTGGCGGAGCGTTTGGGCGCTGGAAAGAAGCAGTCCCTGGCGCTTCCTGGTTCTATGTTTTCCAAGCAAACAGGAGTCTGCTGCTATGCAGGTCCTCGATCCTTCGGATGAAGGTGGACTGTTTTCAGGTTCCGGTTCCTCAGACGAGATACCTTGGACCCGTGATAACTCTGGCCCTGGTTCCTGGGGCCGGTGTGACACTGATAAATTACTTATAAAGATCTTTGGAGTAATCTCTCCTCCGGGAGAGTCTCCCAAGCCCAAGAGGGAGAGTTTCCACACGGCGACGACGCGCTTGGAATTTCTGGAGCAGGATCATTCCAGGCTCTTATATCTAAGGATTGGGAATCACCTTGTGAATGTACAGGAGTTCCGGGGGTCTGGGATTGGAAGTACCCTTTTCCCCCTGATGTGGTTGGCCGCTAGTCAGTCCCTCCCGAGGTGGATGCACCTATTATTGGGGTTGCTAACCCTCCCCTCATGACAGCCTCTACTCATCGTACCCTTCGGGATGCTGAGGACCGGCGCATTGACAGTCTGGCTTCCCACGACTTTTCGTGTGCAGGGACGGCTCTGCGCCCGGTCTGTGCCGCGGCCGTCACTGCGGTGACCGCCAGGACCCTTCTTAGGAAGATACTTGACCACCAACCGGAGGATCTCCCTTGGGAGGCCTTTAAGGCACTGTCTGATTGTGATGTTTTTGTGAGTTTATTCTCTCAGCGATGGATGACACTGTTAAAATGTGCACAAGAACCTCGGTTCTTGTGGTGGCTATTCGCTGCCTGCTTGGCTGCAACAGTAGAGGGCTGACAATGATACTAAAAAGGCTCTTACTGGCCTTCCCTTTAGAGACGACGCTTATTGGGGCCCGGTTGGACTTTTTGGAAAAAAGGAGTAAGGCACCCTCAAGCAGAAGGCCGTCTCGGCCTCCCAGGGGCAGGGACACCCCTCCCCTTCCCTACGTTAGTGTCAAGCGCGAACTAGAAGTGTGCTTCCAATTTTTTGGAATGGAGACCCGCCCCAGGGGTGGTAGGCAACGCCCTGGGTCCTCCGGCTGTGCGAAGTCCAAATCTGCCGAAACCGCACAAGCGTGAAGGGACGCCCTCGCCTTGTTGGGCGAGTGGACTGCCGCAGCACTGGGCTCCTATCGCAGGGCGCCATGCTTCTTTCAGGTTGTTACAGGAGGTAGTCCCCCCGGATGCAGAATGGAGTCTGCTGGGTGGTCCTTTTTCTAAGGTTATCAGGGTTCTTCTAGTCCCTGTTTTCCCTTCTGGAGTTGAGGCAGGCTGAGTTTGGTGTGTAGGGTCTGGGCTCTCATACAGGTTGGCCCTTGACATGTGATTGCATCCACTTTACCCTTCCCCTCCGGGATGAAGCAGTCTGACCCAGGTTGGCATTCTGGGGCCTAGCATTTATACCTTTACAGGCAGTTTCTACATGGTATCTACCTGTTGGGCCGCAGGCGCTCTAGTCCAGTAGACCTCTTGATGCATGTGAGGATTTATAATCCCTTTTTAGTCCCCTGTGCCTTCAGGACACCTAGGCCACTTCCAGCCAGTGTTGAAGGTCCAACTCTGCGCATTGGGGTATTGTTCTGGTTCCTCTCCTGCTCCCAGATGACTCACCGAGGCGAGTATGGGAGTCGTGTCTTGGACGTGCCCGTGTGGCGTCCGCGCTAGGTTCTACTTTATTGTCCTTCTTTGCTTCCTATTTTTGCATCAGGCTGTGTGGCTATTGACTTGTGGCTCCTTTGGGAGTCCTGTGGATTGGTGCTCAGGCACATCACTTACTTAGTGTTCCCCGGTTCGGTATCCCCCTACGGGGTGGCATTTAGATTGGTTCATGTTAGAACCTTCCTTCTGCTAAATGTGGACTTGTTATGGAAAGGACCTTGCCCTCTTTGATGTCGCACTTCCTTTACCTTGCAGCCGGTGGGCCTGTTGGTGGCGGCCCAGATGCTGTCCCTTATTCTCAGGAGCCCTTGGGCCCTGCGACACCTTTGGTTACTTATCCTGGACAGGGTTCCAGCACCCCTGGAACTAGGTCAGTACGCTCCCCCTCGTTACGGGGGTTCCTTTTGAGGTTGTAAATTCAAGGAAGATGTCTGGGACCATTCCTTCCTTCTCTCTTCTCCCTGTAAATGGTCATCATGGGTACCAAGTCTTGCAGGTGGACTGGGGGGTCTTATTTCTCCTGAAATCCCCCGTGGTTCCTAAAGGGGTCCCCTTAGGGGATCCATCTTCATACGTTTTTTTGGTTGACACATTGAGCCTTTGGTGGGCTCTAATTTGCTGGACTACTCCTCTTCAGGACTTGTCCTTTTTGGGGACTCTCGATCAGTCTGTGGACAGTGGCTTGTCCCTCTTTATCTGTGAAGGTCTCGGAACAGGTTGACCCTTCAAGAAGGTTCCGGTTCGGTTCTAAGTGGGGGTTTACATCCCTTGCACTTCATTGGTATTAGCTTGGCTGGCTGCCCTAACGTGGCAGGAGGTTCTATTCTAGTATCTCACTGAGTCCCTACTGCTGTGGCCCTGTGGGGCCCCGTTGCTATTACAGGGACTCTGTCCTGGGTTATTGTCCCAGGACTCTCTGGCCTTGGTCATGAGGGCCTAGTATTGCTTCTCTCAGGACATTATATTCTATATGTCTTAACTTCTTTCACCCTGCTAGGCGGGGTTCTGCATAAGATTGCAGTAGAAAGGGAGAACCGTTATGCTGGGGGCCCTGGGTGGCCCAGCGGGGCGTGGTTCGCAGATTTTCTGCTGAAGACAGTCGTACTGTATGCCCTCTCAAGAGGGCTGTTCTGCCTATGTAGGCTCCCTACTACGTCGCCCTTACCTACAGGCCTTTTAGGCGATTGGTCGGTTGGCTTTTCACCCTATTGGAGATGGGTATCTCTGGGTGTCTTTTCTCTATTGGAGGGCTAGGACTAGCTCCCTCCTCTTCTTCTTCTCCCTTTTCTGCCGGCTATGTTGGAGTATGCTCTTCTAGTCTGCTTTGCTTGGACTAGCTCTCTTTCCTGCGGGATGTTCCCTATCCCTGGGTCCTAGGATTATTATACCACGGTTGAAGTTGGCTCCCCAACTCAATGCTCTGAAGGTTTCAGGGCTCGCCCTGTTCACCTACTGCAGAAGTCTAGTTCAATCTTCTGTGTTGCGCATTCCTCAGGGGTTGCTCAGGTGCATTCCCCAGGGAATTCTATGCTCCCTTTTTGGGGGGTTACTTATCCGGATGCCCTGCTAAGGGTTCCCTTGGGTCTTATTCAGGTTCTTGTCTGAACTGTTCCTTCCCTCATATCGCTCTTCTGGGGCGGTTGCTTCAGTCAGAAATGTGCCATAAAGGAATACAGGATGGCTCTGTTAGCGGTCCTAGTCACTATATATATATATATATATATATATATATATATATATATATGTACACCATGAGGTGAGGGTGTTCCGCCTTACGCCGAATAGGGTCCAGGCGGTGTTCTTATTCTCCTTTAGTCCAGACCCTACGGTCTCTAGGCTATTGTCTGGCTTACTCTGAGCGAAAGGGATCTGTATCAGGTGTTGGAGATTCCTGGTCTTTCTCTTGTCCCTGGTAGGGATTATGCCCCTTGGGGCTTATAGGTTTCTCCATCCTTATGTACCGGATCTGATTGCTAACACGGGTGTAGATGCCCTTTGGCTTGGTCCTGCTCGGTCGCCTTGTTCCTCTGAGCCTAAAGTAAACATCTCGGCTCTTGCTGAGCCTTGTTAGCGTTGTTTTTCAGTATTCCTGCTGGTCTCGCCTGAGACCTGGGTTCATATTCCCAGATGGGGAGAGCTCTAAGGTTGCCATGGCTGCCCTTTTTTTCCAGTAGCATGGTTAGGCTGTTACTCTGGCCTACTCGTTAGGGGAAGATTATTCTTCTCTCTTGGTTTTTGCTCTCTTACTACTTGTGCTTGGCTTGGGCCTTTCAGCACTAGGTTCTGTTGAGCAAGCTGGCTAGTCCGCCGCTTGTGTTCAGTTCTGCCTTTACAAGAATTCAAAGGCTGTGGTTAGAGCATTGCTCTCGTTGCTCTTGGTAGCATGGTTAAGGTGACAGCACTTTTATGGTTGTCTGTGCCTTTTTTCTCGGGGATCCCACCCTACTTATGGACACTGCTATTGGATGTCCCACATGTAAGGACTATGTCTGGAGCAGGACGTGCTGTCTGCTTAGAATAATACAATTCTGTGCTCACCTGTAGAGTTGGTATTATATGCAGACAGCACGTCCTGCTCCACCCCACCCTGATTCACATTGTTCTGGATCCCCTGTATGGTGATTGTTATCTTGGATATTGTTACCAGTTATTCTGGGTGGTTGTTTTCCTCCTGGCTTCTTCTCTCACTGCTTGTCAATGCTGGGGATTTGTGGGAGGTCCCTCGGTATATGTAGGGCCGGGAGGAGCTTGTTTTCTTCATGATACTGCAGTGCACGGCGCTGAAGGCGGATGTATACCCACATGTAAGGACTATGTCTGGAGCAGGACGTGCTGTCTGCATATAATACCAACTCTACAGGTGAGTACTTCACAGAGTTGTATTTTTTAATAGATATGCATACCTTGATGTTCCTAGGGCCCACCCTTCCTCCTTATACAAATATGTATTACCTAAGAGGCTTCAGTCCAACCATTAAAGTTGATACAGCTTGGAGTTGAAAAATTTGAATACAAATGATAATCTGGTCAAAGTACTCACTCGCCTTATAATTGTGCACACAATGTATCAGACCCAAATAGTGCATTTCATTTCCCACCCTCAGCACTGCCTATTGATCTTGCTGGAGATTAAACAAGGAGTGAGACTAAAATATTGGCCACTGCTAAGGAGTCAATGAATTCATGTTAAATCTACAGCTTGAGGAGGCTCCACATTAGATTGTATCATTTAGTACTGGTTTGTGTATTGGATACATTTGTTTTAACAGTTACTCTTTGCTTTCATTAGGGGACTGAGGAGGAGAGAGGACCTCTTATAAGAACTTCCTAATCGTCAATGATTCTTTATAAAGAAACAACGATACATTAAATGGCAATCCAGGCTGCTAATGGAAACGGGGACGTTGTTGGAAAAAAAGCGGGACACCTGACTAGTGCTGCAAATTCACAAAAACTGATTTTTTGCCATCGTCACTAAACTGCTGCTTACAGTGTTGCATCAAAATAATAATCTAATTCTAACACAATCATCTCGGTTGATTTGATGACATGGACTAGCAGATGAACCTTATACCCTTTTGTGTAGGTGTAAATTACGGATGTGAAAGGGAAGTTGCTATCCTGTGGCTCATGTTATGAAAAAGGTTTTAAAGAAAAAAATAAATAAACTTTTAACCACGTTTTAACCACATTGCCTGCATGATTTTATGATGTTCTGCCAGGCTCCAGGATGCCCAGACCCAACATGCTATGGCAGCACATGAGATGTATGGAGCATGAAGAAGCGGGTTACAGGGGCATGTGGGTTGTGAGATGTGTGCAGGAATAGATTGGGGTTATGGGAAATGGAGATGAGTAGTGAGTGACCCATGTGGAGAAGGCTTATGGGGTACATAATGCGTGGAGCAGAGAGAAGACTGCATCACTGTGTGGCAAAGACAAGGGTGTCTCTGTCACAGAAAATCCATGGTACATAATGCGTGGAGCAGAGAGAAGACTGCATCACTGTGTGGCAAAGACAAGGGTGTCTCTGTCACAGAAAATCCATGGTTACCGCCAAGATCAGAGGCTTGGTGACTGGCACAGAAAATTGATTCTCACTGGGTGAGAAGTAGGGCAATTTTTTCTTATAAATGTTTATGCTTTCGATTTAGGTTACAACTTACCATTACAGCCATTCCCTTCAAGAGAGGGATCATAAACATATACATAGATATTAATATTAGCTTACACAAGGGCAAGAAGCAAACCAACAATACAAACCAAAACAGAATCACACACATGCTTCAGTCACTCACACTCATCCTCGCCTGCAATCGCCTATGATTATCCATATAAAAGTTAGGTATTCTGAGGTCCAAGGAGGAAGAGCAAGAGGGAAAAATGATTGTATCTAATCTGTGACGGAGTCAGAGGCATTAAGCCATGCCTCCCACACCCGCTCGAATTTGTTAGGACATCCCCTAGCCAGGTAAGTCATCTTATATAAGACTAGCTTCCTGTTTATCAGGCTTTTCCAGCCCGACAGAGTTGGCGTGGTCAATAGGATACATTTCCGTGCGTAGAAAGCTAACAGCCATAGAAGAACTCTCTGCGCCCCCCCATCCAACATAGGCTGAACTATACTTAATAAGCAGAAGGCAGCTGATTTTGTAACTGGCAGGCCCACAGAAGTATGTATAAAGCTAGATAACACAATTCTGTGAGTGCTCACCTGTAGAATTGGTTTTACTATGCATGGCACGGCCTGTTTCCAGAAGTCCTTACGTATGGGATATTCCGCCACAAGGTGGCGCAATGCACTGCAGAAGAGTTGTGGCTCCTCCCGGTACCATATAAAAACCGGAATCTCCAATAGACCTCCAGTGTTGACAAGCAGTGATCCAAGAAGTCGGGAGGTAATAAAGGTAAAAAAAACAAAAACTAACTTGCAACAATCACTATAAAAAGGCAACCAAGAATAACGATAACAAGGGTGGGGTGAAACAGGCTGTGCCATGCATAGTAAAACCAATTCTACAGGTGAGTAATCACAGAATTGTATTTTCTCCTATTGCATGGCACGGCCTGTTTCCAGAACTCCTTACGTATGGGACATCCAATAGCAGTGTCCGTAAGGTAGGGTGGTATCCCCAAAAAGTAGCAGCAGGCAGTTCAAACCACTACCGCCTGAAGTACCTTGCGACCAAAAGCAGCATTCACTGAGGCCTTAACACCAACCTTGTAGAACTTGGAAAAAGTATGAACAGAAGACCAGGTAGCAGCCTTGTAAACTTGTTCAACAGAAGCCTGGTGCTGAAAATCCCAAGAAGCACCAATAGCATGAGTGGAATGAGCAGTAACCCTAAAGGGAGGAGCCTTCCCTTTAGCAGAATAGGCCTGCACCACCGCCTGAGGAATCCACTTGCTAATAGTGGACTTGGCCGGAGGCAAACCCTTCTTAGGACCAGAAGGAAGAACAAAAAGAGCATCTGATTTCCTAAGAGACTCAGTAGCCACCAAGTAAAACTTCAGGGCCCTGACCACATCCAGAGAATGAAGAACCCGTTCCTTAGTATTAGCCGGGTTAGGACACAGAGAAGGTAATACAATGTCCTGATTAAAGATGGAAAGCAGAAACAACCTTAGGCAAGAAATACGGTTTAAGTCTAAACACTACCTTATCCTGATGCCGCTCAAAATAAGGAGGTTTCATGGAAAGCGCCGCCAGCTCGGAAACTCGCCTGACCGAAGTAATAGCCACCAAAAAGGCCACCTTAAGAGTCAGAATGGACAAAGCAGCCTCACGCATAGGTTCAAAGGGAGGACCCTGCAATGCAGAAAGCACCAAATTTAAATCCTAAACAGGCAGCAAAGGCTTACGCGGTGGACACACATGAGTAACCCCCTGAAAAAAGGTCTTAACAAATCTGTGATTGGCAAAAGATCTTTGGAAAAAAATTGCCAAGGCCGACACCTGTCCCTTAAGAGTACAAAGTTGAAGGCCATGTTGTAAAAATTCCAGAATCCGGGGGAAAGAAAACACCCGACAAGGAAGAGACTTGGACTCACACCAGGCAATGTAAGCATGCCATACCCTGTAGTAGATAAATAACAAGGATTTCTTCCTAGCCCTAATCATGGTATCGACAACAGAAGCCGGCAACCCTTTATCCATCAAGATGGAGGTTTCAACAGCCAAGCAGTTAAAGCCAGCGTTTGTAAATTGGGATGGCGTAGCTGTCCCTGAGTGAGAAGATCTCGATCCTTGGGCAAGACGTACTGATCTACTGCCAACTGCACGATGTCTGCGAACCATACTCTCCTCGGCCAACAGGGGGGCCACCAGAATGGCTGGTACCCCCTCCTGGGCTATCTTGCGCAGCACCCTGCCCAGCAAAGGAAAAGGAAGGAACACATAAAGTAGCCGAAACTCTGTCCAAGGAATTGCTAGAGCATCTGTTGCGAAAGCCAGATGATCCTGTGACAAGGAGACAAATCTTGGAAGCTTGTGGTTGTGACGCAAACAGGTCCACATCCGGCCGACCCCAACGGTGACATAGGGAGCGAAAAACCTCGGTGCTGAGAGACCATTCCCCCAGCCGAGACGTCCCCCTGCTCAGGGAGTCTGCCTCCTGGAATGTAGATTGCCGAGATGCATGGCACATTTTCCTCCGCCCAAGACAGTATCAGGGACACTTCCTTGAGGGCTAGCCTGCTCCGAGTCCCTCCCTGATGATTGATGTAGGCTACCGCCGTCTGGTTGCCCGAGCGGATCTGAACAGCCCGACCCCGAAGGTGTGGAGTCAACTGGGAGAGAACGAACCTGATCGCCCGCAGTTCGAGGACATTGATGGAAGCATGGGCCTCCTGGGGGCCCCACTGATCCCGGAACTTCAGAGACTTCCAAAAGCCCCCCCAACCGGTCAGACTGGCATCTGTGGTGACAGTCTCCCATTGCGGAGGCAGAAAGGGCCTGCCCACTAGAAGGTTCCTAGAGTCCAACCACCATGAGAGGGACTGTCTGGCCAGGGGGGACAGCACAAATTCCTGATCCAGGGACACAGGATCCCGATCCCAAACTGATAAGAGGTGCAGCTGAAGAGGTCTCATGTGAAACTGAGCAAAGGGGACCACCTCGAAGTACGACACCATCAAGCCCACTAACCTCATCTCTTGCAGGATGAAGGGATGGGGACACACAAGCAGGTCCCGTGCCCGCTGCTGAGGGCCCTCCACCTTCTCCTAAAGTAGGAAGATCTTGACCTGAGAGGTGTCCAGAATCATGCTCAGAAAGGACCTCACCAAGGACGGAGACAGTGAAGACTTGGGATAATTGATCACCCAACCGAAGGACTCGAGAGTGGAAGTCACCACCTGAGTATCCTTCTTGGCCTGATGAAGAAACTGAGCCGCAATCAGAATGTCGTCCAGAAAAGGAAGGATGCGAATGCCCTGGTTCCGCAGGAGAGCCATCACTCCCGCCAGCACCTTGGTGAACACCCGAGGCACCGAGGTGATACCGAAAGGTAAAGCCACAAACTGGTAGTGCTGATCCTCCAAAGCGAACCTCAGGAATCTCTGATGACCTGGAAAGATTGGCACGTGAAGATAGGCTTGATGTCCACGGTGGTCATGAAGTCGCCCGGCCGAAGGGTACTGACAGCTGAGCGCAGCGTCTCCATGTGAAAGTGCTTGAAGCTGACAAACTTGTTGAGACCCTTCAAGTCCAGGATGGGCCTCGGAGACCAATCCTTTTTGGGGACCGTTAAAAGATTGGAGTAGTACCCCTGACCCAGCTCTTGGGAAAGCACCAGACAAATGACTCCAACAGACATTGAACTGCGAGGCGCAAACCCTGAGCTGACAGAGGGTTTTGAGACATCCGGGATCTGAGGAATCTTGGGGGCGGCCAGGCTGCAAACTCTATATTGTAACCAGAGGACACCACCTCCTGAATCCACCGGTCTGAGACGTGAAGCCTCCAGACGTGAGCAAAGAGCCGGAGCCGCCCCCCCACCCTGATGGGTGAGGGTGCCTCCTCATGCCTGAGGGGCCTTGGTAGGGGGTTTGGGCTTGGCCCTCCAAGAGAGACTGGGATGGCCACGGGACCTGCCACGACCCCAAGACTCTCTGTGGCTACCCGGAAAGAGTGAGCCACGACCTCCTCTAGAGGCACAAAAGGAAGAGGAGGAGGAAGAAGTACCTCGAAAGAGCCGAGGCTGCTTCCTACGCTGTGGTAGCCTACCATCCTTGGAGTAGGACCTGGAGAAACCACAACAAAGGTGACCCGCCTGAAAGACATAATCAAGCATGCAATCAGCATCCCGCAGCACATGGCCCAAGAAAACGAGAACCTCGCTGGAACGAGAACCTCGAGGGGCGGGCTGCGTGGGGATGACACGATACGCGTCATCCCCCAGCACTGCCCCCCTGAAGAGCGTGAAAAAGGAGCTCATGTGACTCGCGCCGGCGCCATCTTTAGCTCCCGAACCGTCGCAAGCCATAGCGCCGCCCGCCGCGGAGCAGTGTACAAGGCGGCGGCGAGAAGACCAGTGTTAAACAGCCTCCCGCCGCTACCACCCCCCCCGAACACCCGCCGGGGGGAGAGGAGAGTGGGCAGGCAGCAGCAGGAGCAGGGCCAGGCTGGGGGGGGGGTGCCGACCAAGGGTCAAGTCCCTAGTCAGGGATCCCCAGAAACCAAACACAGGGTGGAATAAAGTACACAGTCCCCAAAATCACTCACCCCCTCAGAAGCCAAGTCAGAACTCCACATCCCTTAGCAGGCTCACCATAAAGCCTATAGCTGGCCACCCTTTGTGGTACAGGGTCTGCAGCTTGGAGCACCTGACCCTAGTGCTCCTCTAACTTCACCCGATCCGTCAGCCGAGGCTGGGAGGCACAGAGGGTCTGGAAACAGGTGGAAATAGACATGCAGGGCAGCAGGCTTGGTTGCCCCGCTCACCTGCGCAATATAAAGAGCTATCTTCGCAGTATCACTGCAGAGGAAACACTGGAGGTCTATTGGAGATTCCTGTATTCTTGGTGTGCCACACACCCCGCTTCACTTTTAAATATTCTTCACTTAATGGGTTAACTCACCGCCAGGTGACGTAGTGCAGAGAGGAAGTCTTGTAACGAGCCCCCTTCCGGCCTATATATACCTGGTACCTCCCTTCAATCACCAGTATTTTTCTCTCTGCTTGACGACAAGTCAGAAGATTGAAGTCTCCTGCTTACAGGTAGGCCGGGGTTTTTACCCCGGCACCCCCCTTTTGGTCTATTTCTGCCCGGTTTGAGTGTTTATACCTTAATGGTGGAATGGAAGCCTCCCAGCCTAGGCTGCTCACTGGGCAAATGGTAGATGGCACTTTAAGTGCCTAGGAGCTTATCTCCTACCGCTCGACCTCATGCGTGGGGCAATGCGGCTATCCGGCATGGTGATCCGGAAATGGGATGCCCCTGTCCCGAGGGTCCCCGTAGCCCCTTTCTCTCCTGTTACGGTCCCTTCTCCCTTCACTATGGGGGGGGGGGGGTTTGAGGGTGTGCATTTAGTATGTGTTTTTCACTAGTATAACTTTATTTTCAACATGTGTGTGTTCATGTTATGCATTAAGTTTATTTCAGCATGTGTGCACTTTTTGTTCACTTGGTTTAGGTCTGCTTGAATGACAGACCGCGCTGGGTAGGTGGATGGCCGCTTTAACAAAGCAGACTGTTGCTTAAGTGGCCCCCTCCCCCCTTCCCCGCTGGCACTGTATGTAGTTTATTTTTGCATAGGCTGTGCTATGCGGTCTTTGTTCTTCCTCCCCCCTCCGCTGCCTGGGCGCTTGTGTAGTGGCCCATCTGTTGTAATCCCCAGCTGAATTGGCTGCACTGATCAGCGTAGGGGGCGGGTCCCGGTGATGCGGCAACGGGGGCGTGGCGCCGGCGGCGGCATCATGCGGCGGCCCCAGTTTCACTTCCCTTCAAAGGGGGAAGTCACGTGGGCGCGCGGCCGCACTTGGCTGCTGCTCTCGCTTGGCCAGGTAAGCGGCCCCACCTGGGTGGGGCCGATTAAGTGGGAATTTTCATATCTTCTTGTATTAGATATGGTGGGGAGTTATTTTTTATTAGGGGGCATGGTTTTGCTCATTTTTTTTTAAGGCACTTTGGTGCCATGCATATATGATTGTTGCACACATGTGAGGATCTGATTGTGATTTCTCTTGCCTTACAGATCCCGGGATCCCTGTTTATGGTGGCCCTCCGGCTCTATGTTGCCTGGCTATTAATTGGGATATATTATAAATGCTTGTATATATATATATATATATATATATATATATATATATATATATATATAGTTTATTAAAGGGGACCTTAACTTAATTTAATAAAAAAAAAAAAAAAAATCCTCCCTTCCGGGACATTTACAAATAAGGGGGCATCCCGGGTTGGCTTATGCCTTAAAAGACCCAAGTATTGCGAATACCATAAATCACCATATGGAGGCTTCCGTTATTGCCGGAAACGGTTCTGCTGAGCCTTTCGGGGGGTGCGTAGGTTGTGGGGCTCTACTCCCAGCTGATGATGTCTTTATTTGCATCCCTTGTGCAAAGCAGACTATTGCGCGCCAGTCCGTTGCTTCGGCTGCGGGCCCATCGCATCCTTCATCATCTCCTACCTCTCCCTCCCTGTTCCGGACCCCGCATGACACTGTCAGAAGTGGGGATTCGCATTCCGAGGTGGCGGCACAGCCGAGCCCCCGGAAAGTAGTGCCCGTTAAAGCAGCGTTAAAGGCCGCTGCAAAACGGAGGCACCTGACTCCGGTACCTTCGGCTCCACAGGACGAGTTATGTGAGCCTGTGGAATGGTCCGATGGGTCCTCGGACGAGGATGAATTCCCGTTGGAGTCAGATGAGCCTGCAGATCAGCTTGTGGCTGATGTGATTGGCGATTGGTCGGAGGGGGTTGTTTTTGACACCCCCTCCATTCTGGCTCAAATGTTTAAAATTTTGAATTTAGATCCACCTGAGGCGGCCACCCTGCCAAAGGGTCAGTTGTTTAAGGAGCCTCAGCCGCGTTGGGTTTTTCCCAGACAACACCACTTTGAGAGGGTGGTTCTTAAGGAATGGGAACATCCCACGCGGTTATCTGGAATCCCTTCCAGTTGGGAAAAGCGTTATCCTTTTCCGCCAGAGTTGGTAAAGCTTTGGTCTGTCCCTCCTGACGTCGATACCCCTGTGCTAGGGCTCTCCAGCACGGCTATGGTACAGTCTGCTGAGACCACTGTCCCTAAGGATGGGGAGGATCGTCGGATTGACCAATACGCGCGCCATGGTTTTGTTTACTCCGGGTCAGCGTTGCGCCCGGTGTGTGCTTCAGCCCTTCTTCTATTGGCGATTAATTCTTTAATTCAGGGGCTTTATGAGGATCTCAATCCCGCTTGTAAACAGTTTACTGCGCTTAAGCAGTGTGAATCTTTCGTGTCCTATGTCCTATCCGCTCAGGACGATGCTCTGGCTATGAGTAGCAAGGCAGCGGCTATGCTGGTGGCTATTCGCAGGTCAGTATGGCTGCGTCAGTGGTCAGCGGACGCGGCTTCTAAAAGGGTGCTCACAGCTCTCCCCTTTTTGGGGTTGCGTCTGTTTGGGGAGAAAATTGATTCAGTCGCAAAGGGTGGTAAGATGCCACAACGCAAGAGGCCTCGTGTCCCCTTTAGGGGGGCAGGTTCCGGTAGGCCTTCCTTTCGAGGATTCAGAGCGGGCAGGGGTGCTTCCTTTCCCGCTACCAGAGGTGCAGGTTGGACTCGGGGGAGGGGCCGTGCCCGGCCCGCTCAGTCCTGGGGCACCAAGCCCAAACCTGCTGATAAGCCCACTCAACAATGAGGGGCTGCCCTCACCCGTGCGGGTGGGGGGGACTATTGCGACACTTCTCCCAGGTTTGGAACCAAGTGGTTCCAGGCAGATGGATCCAGGAGGTAGTGTCGGCCGGTTGCGACCCGGAATTCGGGTCTCGCCCTCCTTTACGGTTCGTTCGGTCTCGGGTGCCCATCGATCCTTTGGCCACGCAGGGGCTCCTGGCGTCGGTAAGGAATCTGTTAGAGATGGCGGTCATCCGGCCGGTGCCGTGCTTAGAGATGGGCCTCGTTTTCTACTCCAATCTTTTCGCAGTCCCCGAGAGAGATGGGTCGGTTCGTCCCGGCCTGGACTCTCATCAACACAGAGTGTTTCTTCCTTTTGCCCAAGTTCACACGAGAACGCTTCAGCTTTTTCTGTTAGCGTCTTGGGACCAGCAGCCTCGGTCGCTGGATCAGTCCTTCCAGTTGTCCTCCCGGGTCCGGCAGTCCCTCCTGTGGTGGTTGGTCACCTCCAATGACTCCTGTGACGTGTCCCAGATTGAAGATGGAAGGTCTGGAATGGTA
Source organism: Gastrophryne carolinensis (assembly GCA_027917425.1). Lineage (NCBI taxonomy): Eukaryota > Metazoa > Chordata > Amphibia > Anura > Microhylidae > Gastrophryne > Gastrophryne carolinensis. Next base: position 225,950,628 of record CM051234.1, read on the forward strand.
TTAAATGGAACTGTGCCCATGGAACAGACGGGTAGCCAACATAGACCCATTGTACACATTAAGATTCCTATGGACGACCGAGGCAATGAGAGCAGCTGCGTCACATTTTTTGTTGAATTGCACCGATTAACCCCAAAACTCTGTTGATTGAGATGAAGATGGCAGATAACCATAGAGTTGAACAAGAGACCTAACCTGCTGAAAAGGTTTAAAACCAGATTCCAGCTTCAGCATAACCACACATAACACAAAAATTACCAAAAGAAGGAATAATGTACACAATTTATAGTGTCAACAGAGCTACCACCTTGTCAAAAGGTTAGTAAACAGCCACATTGCTGTGGACAAGCCGAAGGGAAGGGCTTGACCTGCCAATGAAAAGTCCCATCTTGCTTCTGGATCTCAGTGCCTGCATGGTCGCCTCTTGCAGCTAGGGTTGGCTATTGAGATATATGGCCCTGTTTGGGAGATCACAGAATTAGAAGGGAGGAGGGGGAAGTTGCATGAGCATCTTGAGAAGATTACATGAGATAGGTAACAGTTACTTGAGAGTATGGGATGTGGGGGAGCGAGTGATGTGTTGAGTGAATGTGGTTCATGCAGATTACTGAAAATGTGGGTTCAGTAGTAAGCAATTTGTGTAGAGGGGTGTTTTGAGGGGTGCATAATATGCAGGGACAGTGAGGCATGTATATGGGGGGGCAGCTGGAGATGATGTGCAGGGACAGTTAGGCATGTATATGGGGGAGCAGATGGGAGATGTTGTGCAGGGACAGAGAGGCATGTATATAAGGAGAGGGGGCAGGTGGGAGATGATGTGCAGGGACAGGGAGGCATGTATATGGGGGGGGGCAGCTGAAAGATGATGTGCAGGGACAGTGAGGCATGTATATGAGGGGGCAGGCTGGAGAGGATGTGTAGGGACAGTGAGTCATGTATATGGGGGGCAGGAGGGAGATTATGTGCAGGGACAGTGAGGCATGTATATTGGGGGGGCAGGTGGGAGATGATGTGCAGGGACAGGGAGGCATGTATATGGGGGGGGCAGGTGGGAGATGATGTGCAGGGACAGTGAGGCGTGTGTATATGGGGGGGCAGGCGGGAGAGGATGTGTAGGGACGGTGAGGCATGTATTTGGGGAGGGCAGTAGAGAGATGATGTGCAGGGACAGTGAGGCATGTATATGGGGGGACAGGCAGGAGATAATAGGCTTGATTCAGAGAGACAAAAAAATACTTTTGTTTTAGTGCCGATCTGTTTTTTCTTTTTTATTTCCCGCTCTCGAATGAGTGTGCGAGCTATTCTATGCATGCATTGCAAACCTTCTGTAAAGTTTCCGTCCGTTCGTATGCCAGAGTACGAGGATGTCATTTTCCATCGTGACTTATCTGTTTCATGTTCCAATGTCGGCTTTCGATTTTGCCCTTTTTCCATCGTCTCCTCCCACGAATCCTTTACGTTTCCCGATAGATTCGGTTTCCCTTTTTCAAAAAATAATCGTCCAGATGGAAATCCTTACGATCTTGTGCCTGCGCACTACAAACTTAACTCATTAAAGTGCTCGCCTACATATTTGCCACCCTCACTTCTACTACAATGTTTAGCTAAATCAATTAGCGCTATCCTCCATCTTCCCTTTTGGACCCTTAAAAATCACCCCAACCATTTAGCGCTATCCTCCATCTTCCCTTTTGGACCCTTAAAGCTCACCCCAAACACTTAGCACTATCCTCCATCTTCCCTTTTGGACCCTTAAAGCTCACCCCAACCACTTAGCACTATCCTCCATCTTCCCTTTTGGACCCTTAAAGATCACCCCAACCACTTAGCGCTATCCTCCATCTTCCCGTTTGGACCCTTAAAGATCACCCCAACCACTTAGCGCTATCCTCCATCTTCCCTTTTGGACCATTAAAGATCACCCCAACCACTTAGCGCTATCCTCCATTTTCCCTTTTGGACCCTTAAAACTTACCCAAACCACTTCCCAGTTAGGTTTTTCTTCCATTTTAGGCCCCTAAAACTTACCCAAACCACTTCCCAGTTAGGTTCTTCTTCCATTTTAGGCCCCTAAAACTTACCCAAACCACTTCCCGGTTAGGTTCTTCTTCCATTTTAGGCCCTTAAAACTTACCCAAACCACATCCCGGTTAGGTTCTTCTTCCATTTTAGGCCCCTAAAACTTACCCCACTTCCCGGTCATCTGAATCTTCATCTCTAAATATTTATTTCACCCTTCGTTTGGTGTTAATGTATTTGTGTTTAAAAATGACACTGAAACTTGTTTTTTTTTTTTTTTTACTTGAAGCCCATTTTTGTGGCCCATTAGAAACATTTGCTAACAATTTTAAAAACAGCAACATTAAAAATATTAAAAATTTAAAAGCAACGAGTCAACCAGCTGCTGCATATCGGCCACCAACTCAAGGACCCTTCGATTCATTTCTTCCACTCTTGCCCATGTGGTCCCTTTATCAATTTTTGAAACAAAATTACTTTGAGACAAATACATGTTTCTCACCTGTGGATGGAATGTTTTTTAGTTGCATACATAAATCAGGACGACATATGTCAGTCTGCTAAGTAATTACTCTAAGCAAGTGGGCACTGGTCAGTCTGTTAAGTAATTACTCTAAGCAAGTGGGCACTGGTCAGTCTGCTAAGTAATTACTCTAAGCAAGTGGGCACTGGTCAGTCTGCTAAGTAATTACTCTAAGCAAATGGGCACTGGTCAGTCTGCTAATGCCATTGACTATGGCTTGATGTATCTGGGTCACTTAACACATACTGCAAAGAATGACATTACAACTTACTTGGTTGGTGGCCGACGGATGCCTCGTTGGGGACAACCCTACGTCCTGGGCCCTGCCACTGTTGTGAAGTAGAGGCTGTCGAGACATGGCAAATAGGGTCACTTATAATGTCTTAGTCAACAGTAATCAAAATTCATTTTCAATGCGTGTGTCACATCACTCACCTTCTCCCTGTGCCTCCTGGGCGAGATCTGCTGCAGCCTGCGCATCTTCACCCGCTCCAGAAGCATCTACAAAAACAGATTAAGGGAATCAGCTTGGGTGGAAATAGCATGTATATGTGTGTGCGGTTACATGAAGAGTCACATACCAGAGGCTCCCACCTGCATCGCTGGGTACGACTCCCTGCCCACGCCGTGCCGCCCCTCCTCTGTGGAAAGGTCCAGGGGCTGGTCGGAGGACCCAACAGAGGAGGGGTAGGACTGTCACACTAGAGATCCACCACCTTCACTTCCAGCTGCAGATTCATGCAGCACTGGTCGGCCTGTGCGCCTCCGGGTGCGGCGGATTCGGTAATCCATTTCCAACACTAGAAGAGAAAAACAATTATAAATAAATGCCTACCTTCTGCATGAGTTACATCTGCTATGCAATCGCTATGTACTTACTAGGGAAATGGATTCCGAAAAAGCGCAGCACCCGGGGCATGTGCAGCCGTTTCAGGTCCGACCAATGCTGCATGATCTGCGTGTGGGTGAAGGTGGTGTCCGTCTCATGTTGTATTTGGGCAATAATCTCCAGGGCGACGGTGCGCTTCTCAAAAGAGTTGGGCAGGTAGTCGTACCTGCGCTCCAGCATGGTCTACAAAACACAAAATAAAGCTAGGTTTTATTTAAAACTGCATACAAATATCTGTCTACAATCGATCATTTGACTAAATGACATTAACAGACACATTTGTAGCCTAATACAATCCTTTAAGCTGGCCTCAGTGTTGGTTCCCACGTGTGGGCCCTCACTTCGGTTTGGCACGGAGTTTGAGACACTTTTTAAACCAACCGTTTCTTCATGCACTTCCTTAAGGGCTAGGCATGCATTTAGATGGCAAATCAAAGACAGTAAAAGACACTTACAAGCATGATGATCTCTTCTTGTTGGCGGGTGAAGATTGTGGATGCCATCTTGCCTCTTGTCTGCAGCAGATTAGTAATGCCCCTGCGGTTTCCGGGTTCCGCACGGACGTACGCACGTTTACGCGTAGAGCGAGACCCCGGCAATCTTATTTAAAGGGTCCTGGACACACAGCTCATTCTCTTTCAGAGTCCATGAGCAATGGCACCGAAAAAAGCTCCTCAAAAAGCTGCAAAGGAGGCCACCACCAAACAGGCAGCCAAACGGCAGGAGCCTGCTGAGGGGCCCAAGACTAGGTCCCAGATGACCAAAAAGAAGTTGCGGCCAACCCGCAGTGCCCAGGCAAAGGCACCCAGCACAACTAGGCAAAAAAAGGAGGCCGCTGGAAAAAGCAAGCCACAGGCCAGAAAGCCAGTCCCAACGGAGGGGAAAAAAGGGACCAAGAGGGTGTGAAGCCCCAGCCCCCCAAGGTCACCATCACCCCACCCACGTGGCTACCATGGCAAGACGACCAAAAGGAGACACCGGGAAAGAAGCCCCACCAGTTCAACCTCCCCATCAACACCACCCGCACGGGGCCACAAGACTCATGCCAAGAGGGCAAGGCAAAGGGCCCGAAGTCAGAGTTCGCCCTCCCCACCCGCACGGGTGTCAAAATCATCGGACAAGAGGCCAAGGCACAGGCCCCGAAGCCCAAGCTCTGGGTCACCCCTGGACCGGCCATCTACCTCCAAGGGGCATGGGTATTCTAAGGGCCCTAAGAGGCACTGGGCCCCAAGCACGACTTCATCCACAACACCCTCTCCTCCTCGCCCACATTTTGCACTGGCACAGGTGGAAAAGCAGTCTGAATATGCCACAGCTATGCCTGCTAGTTCAGTGGCCACCCAGGCAAGAACCCCAAGTCCATATCCAAGTCCAGTTTAATCAGAAGCCAGCCACCTGTCCTACATTTCTCCCCAACGCAGCCAGCCCAGAATGTCCCCCAATTTGCCGCCAACCACTGATGAACCAGAACCTCTAGCAACAGGGCGCACATTGCGCCGAGGCCACTTGAGTGGCAAGTTTGGTCCAAACTCTGGCATTGGCTAGTGGCCTCACATTGTATTATGATGAGCTATATGTGCGCAGATCCAAAGCTACAAGCAAGCAGCGCAAAGCCGAGATTTTGGAGGAGCTCACCAGACAGGTCAATGCAGCGGGGGAAGAGTTCAAAGATGTGGAGCAGATACAAAGGAAAATATCGACCTAAAGTATGTAGCACGGAAGAAAGAAAATAAACGGCGTAATTACAGGTACATATATACTTTGTGGATTTGGCTTCGTCTTGTATTGCAAACATTTAGCTAAATGTGTGCAACTCTCTTTTTCAGCTTACAAACTGGCGGCGGATTCCCCACAAAACTGCAATTTACCCGAGTTGAGGAGATGGTGCTGGGCCTGCTACATCCTGTGGCCTTAGAGGGACACTCGGCCCAACAGGACACGGACATCCCTACTATTCCAGCAGGTTAGTAATGTTAGTGTGTATGTGAAATGTGAGCTACGTGTAAAATTAGGCACAAACCCATATATTAACAAATGCCCCTAGGGTGTGCTTTGTAGTGGAGGTAACAATTTAAACAGGGTGTGTTATGTGTGGCGAATCATCATTTGCTTTTTTCCTTGCTCATACATTATTTGGGAGAGTCGTTAGGAATACTATTGAGATTAGCAAAGGACTGCCTGTTATGTATTTAGAGTCAATTACATACAACACTTCCAGCTTTATCTGTAGGCAATTTGGTTTTGAGCTGTGCTTTGCTCAGAAAGACTTGATCTGGTGTGCTTCAAACTTGGACCTAGAAAGAATGGCAAACAGGCTAATCTAATGTCAAATGCTAGGTAGCCAACCAAGAGGGTGAAATCTAACCGCAGTAGAACGGGGAACAATGTAGTTCCCTGCCTACTACTACAAGTCAGTCACAAACAGCCTGCACCAATGAAAAAGATCTCAGATGAGACGTATGCAATAGGAGGCGGATTAGGGGCGTGTCCCCATGTAGCAACGGGATGACGCGCAGGGCAGCGGTGATCGTTCCCCCGTCGGCGGCGCGCCTGCAGGGGGAGGGAGGGCGCCCGGGAAACACATCCGGCACAGCCGGACCAGCTGGAACATACAGGTACCTAATTAATTACCCTAATAGGGCTCAATAGGAGTGATGCAATACCCAGAAGTTATATATTCAGCAAACCTTTGCCGCCTCGCCAGTCTTGAAAAAGCTGCCACTGGCAGTGAAACGCGTTGACGGCGATTGGCATACGGTCCATAAGAGGACACACTTGCGAGAGCTACCCCGACCCCTTAAACAGCAACACCAACGGCCGTGGTGACAAGGTGAGAGCCTCGCCTATTTTGAAACAAGCGATATGTAATTTTTTTAAATGTGAGTGTGCATTTTTAAAGCTGTATTTCATATTTTTAAAATTAAAAAAGCGGGATTACACTAGATCCTTTTGTTTTATTATACACCTCTACTATCCTGGTGAGCTGAAATTTATTGCTACCAGTATCCATAAGCCCTAACTGGATATTCAAACAAAGGAGAGATCTCAGAGGAGTTAAACCAAAAGTTTTACATTATTTACCAGCTGGTAAGAGTACCTAATATTGGTGATGGGCACTGCGGTGACGGCATAAGTGTATGACCATTGAGAACACTGCACTACGTTTTAGCTGTGAAAGCAGAATAAGAAAGCACCATAGCCTGATGTAATTTTGAATGGAAGAACTGTAGTTCTATTGCCATATAAATAAGGACTATTTAAAGGGCCAGTACTATCTGAAAAGATAATTGATAACCTGACTCCTGCCTGGTCTATGTTTAAATATTCATGCTCTGTGTTTATATATCTACAATTGTTATATATTCTCTATCTGGGATAAGAGGCTTTAACACGTGGAGCAGTTTTAACTTGTGTGATAAACTGTTTTAAATTGAGGAGATAAAATAAGCAGCGCGGGTTCCCCACAACATTGTTTACTAATGTCAAATGCTATTTGCAAGTTGAGTGTGGTCCCATAATGGGTTTTTAGGGATGTGTGAAGCCTCAGAACAGCCAGTACATGCATGTTTATTTTGGTTAAGGAGACCAATGTGTATGTACTTGTTTACTAATACATCTAACAGATAATGACATTCATAGTCAAGTTAAACTTGGTCTGTTGGGGGAGTTGCCATTCATGCATGGGCCCGTGTTTTAGTGAACCATATGTGTTAATACACATCAGCAATGCCTAGTTGTGTGTTAACATGCCTTCTTTTCCACAATGCAGCCCAGCATCATCCCTCAGCTAGTGGGGAATCCTCAGCCAGTTTGACCATGCCGTCTACTTCCGTGCTGCCTCGGACCCAGGATCCGATATATACGGTAAGTGCCTTTTTATGATGTTGCTTATGCATGTGCCTTGCCAAACTGAACCTTTGTTATTTACATGTCCCAACAGACCCACACACTGATGGAGGAAATCCAGGAGCTGGAGGAAGATGGAGCCTTTGTTGAACCTTCAGAACAGCTTCCCCTGGGACAGAATCTGCAACTGTCCCAACATGTTTCTACACCAAATCCTCAGCAGCAGAGTGAAGCTGGCGGCATGCTGCCAGCCCACCGTGGGCAGCATGCAGAGACTGAGCCGACAGTCCCCAGTGTTAGCTCTGCTGCTGAGGATTTGCCAATCAGACCTGTGGCACATCATCTGCACGCACCCCAACCCAGGGAATAGGAAGGCGTAGTCGACTACGTCGCCCAGTTTTCCCAGGGGAGATAATGTATAGGGACGGTGAGGCATGTATATGTAGGGGGCAGGCGGGAGAGAGGATGTGCTTAGACAGTGAGGCATGTATATGGGAGGGCAGTTGGGAGATGATGTGCTTAGACAGTGAGGCATGTATATGGGAGGGCAGGCGGGAGATGATGTGCTTGGACAGTGAGGCATGTATATGGGAGGGCAGGCGGGAGATGATGTGCAGGGACAGTGAGGCATGTATATGGGAGGGCAGGCGGGAGATGATGTGCTTGGACAGTGAGGCATGTATATGGGAGGGCAGGCGGGAGATGATGTGCAGGGTCAGTGAGGCATGTATATGGGAGGGCAGGCGGGAGATGATGTGCAGGGTCAGTGAGGCATGTATATGGGAGGGCAGGCGGGAGATGATGTGCAGGGACAGTGAGGCGTGTATATGGGAGGGCAGGCGGGAGATGATGTGCTTGGACAGTGAGGCATGTATATGGGAGGGCAGGCGGGAGATGATGTGCAGGGTCAGTGAGGCATGTATATGGGAGGGCAGGCGGGAGATGATGTGCAGGGACAGTGAGGCGTGTATATGGGAGGGCAGGCGGGAGATGATGTGCTTGGACAGTGAGGCATGTATATGGGAGGGCAGGCGGGAGATGATGTGCAGGGTCAGTGAGGCATGTATATGGGAGGGCAGGCGGGAGATGATGTGCAGGGTCAGTGAGGCATGTATATGGGAGGGCAGGCGGGAGATGATGTGCAGGGACAGTGAGGCGTGTATATGGGAGGGCAGGCGGGAGATGATGTGCTTGGACAGTGAGGCATGTATATGGGAGGGCAGGCGGGAGATGATGTGCAGGGTCAGTGAGGCATGTATATGGGAGGGCAGGCGGGAGATGATGTGCAGGGACAGTGAGGCATGTATATGGGAGGGCAGGCGGGAGATGATGTGCAGGGTCAGTGAGGCATGTATATGGGAGGGCAGTCGGGAGATGATGTGCTTGGACAGTGAGGCATGTATATGGGAGGGCAGGCGGGAGATGATGTGCTTGGACAGTGAGGCATGTATATGGGAGGGCAGGCGGGAGATGATGTGCAGGGTCAGTGAGGCATGTATATGGGAGGGCAGGCGGGAGATGATGTGCAGGGACAGTGAGGCATGTATATGGGAGGGCAGGCGGGAGATGATGTGCAGGGTCAGTGAGGCATGTATATGGGAGGGCAGTCGGGAGATGATGTGCTTGGACAGTGAGGCATGTATATGGGAGGGCAGGCGGGAGATGATGTGCTTGGACAGTGAGGCATGTATATGGGAGGGCAGGCGGGAGATGATGTGCTTGGACAGTGAGGCGTGTATATGGGAGGGCAGGCGGGAGATGATGTGCAGGGACAGTGAGGCATGTATATGGGAGGGCAGGCGGGAGATGATGTGCTTGGACAGTGAGGCATGTATATGGGAGGGCAGGCGGGAGATGATGTGCTTGGACAGTTAGGCATGTATATGGGAGGGCAGTCGGGAGATGATGTGCAGGGTCAGTGAGGCATGTTTATTGGGGGGGCAGTCGGGAGATGATGTGCTTGGACAGTGAGGCATGTATATGGGAGGGCAGGCGGGAGATGATGTGCTTGGACAGTGAGGCATGTTTATTGGGGGGGCAGTCGGGAGATGATGTGCTTGGACAGTGAGGCATGTATATGGGAGGGCAGGCGGGAGATGATGTGCTTGGACAGTGAGGCATGTATATGGGAGGGCAGGCGGGAGATGATGTGCTTGGACAGTGAGGCATGTATATGGGAGGGCAGGCGGGAGATGATGTGCTTGGACAGTGAGGCATGTATATGGGAGGGCAGTCGGGAGATGATGTGCAGGGTCAGTGAGGCATGTTTATGGGAGGGCAGGCGGGAGATGATGTGCTTGGACAGTGAGGCATGTATATGGGAGGGCAGTCGGGAGATGATGTGCAGGGTCAGTGAGGCATGTTTATGGGAGGGCAGTTGGGAGATGATGTGCAGGGACAGTGAGGCGTGTATATGGGAGGGCAGGCGGGAGATGATGTGCTTGGACAGTGAGGCATGTATATGGGAGGGCAGGCGGGAGATGATGTGCTTGGACAGTGAGGCATGTATATGGGAGGGCAGGCGGGAGATGATGTGCAGGGACAGTGAGGCATGTATATGGGAGGGCAGGCGGGAGATGATGTGCAGGGACAGTGAGGCGTGTATATGGGAGGGCAGGCGGGAGATGATGTGCTTGGACAGTGAGGCATGTATATGGGAGGGCAGGCGGGAGATGATGTGCAGGGACAGTGAGGCATGTATATGGGAGGGCAGGCGGGAGATGATGTGCAGGGACAGTGAGGCGTGTATATGGGAGGGCAGGCGGGAGATGATGTGCAGGGACAGTGAGGCATGTATATGGGAGGGCAGTTGGGAGATGATGTGCAGGGTCAGTGAGGCATGTATATGGGAGGGCAGGCGGGAGATGATGTGCTTGGACAGTGAGGCGTGTATATGGGAGGGCAGGCGGGAGAGGATGTGTAGGGTCAGTGAGGCATGTTTATTGGGGGGGCAGTCGGGAGATGATGTGCTTGGACAGTGAGGCATGTATATGGGAGGGCAGGCGGGAGATGATGTGCTTGGACAGTGAGGCATGTATATGGGAGGGCAGGCGGGAGATGATGTGCAGGGACAGTGAGGCATGTATATGGGAGGGCAGGCGGGAGATGATGTGCAGGGTCAGTGAGGCATGTATATGGGAGGGCAGGCGGGAGATGATGTGCAGGGACAGTGAGGCGTGTATATGGGAGGGCAGGCGGGAGATGATGTGCAGGGTCAGTGAGGCATGTATATGGGAGAGCAGTCGGGAGATGATGTGCAGGGTCAGTGAGGCATGTATATGGGAGGGCAGGCGGGAGATGATGTGCTTGGACAGTGAGGCATGTATATGGGAGGGCAGTCGGGAGATGATGTGCTTGGACAGTGAGGCATGTATATGGGAGGGCAGGCGGGAGATGATGTGCTTGGACAGTGAGGCGTGTATATGAGAGGGCAGGCGGGAGATGATGTGCTTGGACAGTGAGGCATGTTTATTGGGGGGCAGGCGGGAGATGATGTGCTTGGACAGTGAGGCATGTATATGGGAGGGCAGGCGGGAGATGATGTGCAGGGACAGTGAGGCATGTATATGGGAGGGCAGGCGGGAGATGATGTGCAGGGACAGTGAGGCATGTATATGGGAGGGCAGGCGGGAGATGATGTGCTTGGACAGTGAGGCATGTTTATTGGGGGGCAGGCGGGAGATGATGTGCAGGGACAGTGAGGCATGTTTATTGGGGGGCAGGCGGGAGATGATGTGCTTGGACAGTGAGGCATGTTTATTGGGGGGCAGGCGGGAGATGATGTGCAGGGACAGTGAGGTATGTATTTGGAGGGAGGTTCCAGGAGGTACATGATGTGCTGGGGGGCAGCGATTGACATCTATGGAAAGGGGGATCAGAAACGAGACGAAAAAGATGTACACAGTAAAGCCATGAGTGTCATTAGGTATAGTGTTGGAGGAAGAAGAGAAGGATGACCAAACCGGTAATTAATGTGTCTGTGTGTATATATATATATATATATATGTGTGTATATACACGCACATATACAATATGTATATATATGTACCTTGGCTGCTTGTAATAAACATCCGTTTGGGCTACGGATAAGAAGTGTGGGCAGCACCAGTAAATATTTCTATAGGTGCACTGCTCTGTGCTCAAAAACCAAATGTGTTAGTTTGGGGTGACCTCTACACCCCCTGCCAAAAAGCCCAACAGAGACTCACTATTGCACTCAATCAATTTATAAATCCATTTTATTGTAGCATATTGTTTAAAACCAATTTAAAAACAATTTTACTGAACCATATGCATGGTAAGCCACCAGGGGGCGCACTCCCTCATTAACAATACAATCTCATATACATATAAGTAATTTCAAAGTGATTCTGTGCTAATCTATCAATAAATTCATATATATATACACAACTATTCTAAAACTTAATATACAATTCACAATTAATATCTTCACCCTAATAAAGCGCCAGTGCTTCCATCACAAATAGTCCCTTGTGCAAAATATTTAAGCCCATTCACAGAGAGCAAGGGCACACAGACAACACACAACAAACAAGTGCTTACTGTTAGTATGGTGACAGGCAGGCCCCCCTCAGGCGCAGACCAACGCGTTTCGAGCCCCCTATGGGCTCTTGCTCACGGTCAGTATGTGTGTGGGGGCAGAGGGCCACAGCCCTCCTTAAATACATACCCTCCCGACCACTCCCACGCCTGGCCCCAGCTGAATGTGATGATTGCATACTCCGGCCGGAAGTACACAAATCACCACAACTGCACACACTGGTCCTGGCCCCATCCCCCACACTGATAGGTGAGAGGTGGATGGTAATGGGCCAGATACAGCCAGGCGGGGGAGCCATCGTTCAGGAACACATTTAACCCCTTCCTCGCTTATCTTTATACATTTCCTGCTACTTACTTAATCCAAAGTCTTGTTTGCACATAATCTATATTTATACTTAACGGCATCTAATATATACATCACATTTTATAGGTAAATACACTTTACAACTACCAGTCACAGTACAGCTGGATTTCCTCTGCATCTATTTATACAATTTCAATAACAGGAGGAGAGAGGGACAAAGATCCAGAGAAAGTTTTTTGAATCCACAGAATTTTTATCAGTTGGCTTTCTCAATAAGGTTCTAATATTAAACATCTGTATATATGTTTGTACATCTCCAAGCACAGGGGGGAGAGAGGGATAAAGTTCCCAGGTAAACCACCCCGGTCAGTCAGAGATATGCAGGCACAGTTGCCATCTAATGGCAACTATCCCTCACATTATTGATGTCTATTTATAGATTGTATAAGCCCCCTGACCACGACAGGGGGAGAGCGGGATAAAGATCCGAAGTGCAAATGCTCAAAAACAACAGAGGCAGATGCTGGCTATTAATGTCTATATTGCACCATATTTGGCCTCTATATACACGAGTACAACTCTCAAAGAAAAGGGGAAGGGGGGAAAGGGACAAGGGGGGACAGGGGGAAAAGGGAGCCAAGTCTAAAGTAAATACATTCAGATATGCATCCCAGGAGTTAAGCAGCCAATCAGTGTGGCAGAGGGGCTCTGGAGGATGTTATTGACTATTTGTCATTCAAATTCCTCATGCTCCACATAGATTTACTCAGGAGAGGAGGAGGAGGGGTTTGACTACAGGATATAAGGTTCAATCAACAACATTGATGTAAGTCCTTTGTTTTATTACGGGTGAAGCTTTAAGGAAAGCCGGGGGTCCGGTCCTCTATATAAGGTGGCAATGCATCAATAACATCAGCATATATTTACAGTAATTACTCCATATGATTAATTACATCCAGTCAAAAATAGAGCAACACCCCACCCCACTTCTGTCTACACCCCCCCCTGTCGTGAGTTACAGCCTTGTGTGTTCTCCCCGTTAGCGTCTACTAGTTATTGTCGTGTTTGTTTTGTGTTAGGCTACAGGTAGCCATGTTTCTTTAATAAGAAAAGAAAGAGAGGGCGGGATATGCAGGCCCCGGGCCTTTCCGTATTTCATTTATATATATAGTTGCACGCCGCAATTATCCCTGCGGGGGGTAGTTCCAGTTTCAGAGCTCCTCAGGGAACCGGATAAGAGATATATCAATGGTTCAGGATATAACTGTATTTTCTTTAACAAAGCATCGCGACTAGGTTGATTTGTCTCATGCAAATTTTTTCCTCACTTACCCGCTGCATTGTATTGTAATGTATTGTATTGCTTTATTTCTGCCGTGCATGTTGTTGTACCCTGATTACGGTCTGTGGCCTGCTTTTCTCTAATAAAAATTACAATTTAAAAAAAAAAAAAAAAAATAGAGGTCCACAGTGCACTTTGTTCTCCGTGTGTGTAGGTTCTTTTCTGCTTCAATCTCCAATTTGCTCCTTGCCACCAACACATCTTAATGGAGGCCCGGCTTCTTCCTCTTGCCAGTATCATATAATACCCTTGATAATAAACTTCCCCATCATCTCCCGGGCATCCCAACAAGAAAAGTCGCCAGTTGCTACTACACCAATAAAAAAGGAAAGGTGACACATTATATATCTACACACCTAATAAGTGTACATAAACCGTGAAACACCCCCCATCCCCACTGCACACTCCCTACCCACCCCCACAAACCCCCCCACCCACACTCCAATACAATGCTATTACGTGATTCTTAAACAGGGACAATCTATGTCCTAATTTGGACCAATTGAGATCCCCAAAACTATACATAAAACTAAAAATAGTGATCAAAACAATGTAAAATATATTACTTTCATCCCACTTAGTGACTAACTAGACAATATGTGATATCATACTAATATGTGTCACCCTAAATATGGTGTGAAGGCTACATCTTCGTTTAGGCCCCATGGGGCTTGGGTATCTAAATCATAGATCCAGCGTAGTTCTTTTTGCTGAAGCCGCTTCTTCAGATCACCTCCTCTCAACCCCAGAGTCACCCTCTCCAATCCCACCACCTGTAGTTGGTCAACATTACTCTCATGTTTCTCAAGGAAATGTCTTGACACTGGAGATAGAATTCTGCCCAAGTCCCTACTTCTTTCGGCCAATCGAATAGAGGATAGATGTGCCTGTAGGCGCGCCTTCAATGCATTCTTTGTCTCGCCAACATAGCTCAGAGGGCAACCACAGGTTAAGAGATATATCACTCCCACCGAGCGGCAGTTCAAAAATTGCCTGATCACAAATCTCTTGCCAGTGCGCCTATTCCTGACCTCCCTTGTAACACTCATGTGTCGGCACACAGAGCAACCCCCACATGGATGGCTGCCTGTGCCCATAGTTCTGGACCCCAACCAAGTATTAGGCCTGGTGTAGTGGCTCCTACAGACCTTGTCACGCAATGTCGGTGCACGCTGTGCCACCATCAAAGGACCCCATCTGGTCCATCTGGCCAGGGATGGGTCACTCCTTAATATACCCCAATGTTTATTGAGTAAAGATCTAAGTTGGTTCCAATTAGTATTATACTTGGAGATAAATCTTACCTCTTCCATGATTCTTTTTTTCTCCCTTGGGACTAGTAAGGCTTCCCGTGGCGTGTCACCTGCTCTTACCACGGCCTTCTTAATCGTTCTCTCGGGGTAACCCCTGTGTTGGAATCTCTTCTTGAGCCCCCTGGATTGGACTTCAAATTCCTGCGTAGTAGAGCAATTCCGCTTGAGCCGCAAGAATTGCCCAACCGGGATGGCTTCCCTGGTCTTTTTCTGTTGAAAACTTGTATAATGTAATAGGCTATTGGTTGCCGTCTCCTTCCTAAACAATGTAGTCTGGAGGGAGCCATCATTGGTAAGGTTGATCGTAAGGTCCAAGAAATCCACCTGTGCAGCCGAAATATGGGAGGTGAGGAAAATGTCAAACGTGTTCTCATTCAAAACATTGAGGAACTCCACACATAGTTCTTCTGGTCCCTGCCAGATGAGCAGCACATCATCAATGAATCTGTACCAGCCCAGAATGTGGGGCTGGTACAGATTCATGTCGGCCCCAAAAACAACCTCCCTCTCCCACCAGCCAAGATAGAGGTTGGCTATAGACGGGGCACAGCGTGCCCCCATTGCCACGCCACAGACCTGTCGATAGAAAACTCCATCGAACAGGAAGTAATTATGTGTCAAAATGAAGGTCAGCATCTGTAGTACAAAATCCTGTTTCTCTTGTTCACTATCTGTTCCCATTCTCAGAAAATATTTGCATGTCATATGGGCCATTTTATGGGATATATTTGTATATAACGCTTCCACATCAAGTGTGACAAGTAAAGCGCCCCTAGGTAATGTTAGTAAATTCAACCGATTAAGGAGGTCCATAGAATCCCTTATATAGGAGCTAAGTGTAAGCACATGGGGCTGAAGATTCTTATCCACAAATGTACAGGCTCTCTCCGTTAGGCCCCCAATTCCTGCTACTATGGGTCTTCCGGGGGGACATTTAGCATTCTTATGTACTTTAGGTAGTATATAAAATGTGGGCGCTACTGGGTGTTGCACTTTCAAATACTCATACAGATCCTGACCTATAATGCTATTTTCCCATGCATCCTTCAAAAGGGAGTCGAGTTCTAATTTGTATTCACTTAGTGGATTGTGGGCCAGTTTTTCATAGCTTGCAGTGCATTGCAGTTGACGTAGGACCTCGGCTTTATAGTACTCTGATGACATAATTACTACGTTTCCGCCTTTATCGGCCTCTTTGATGACTATATCACTGCGCTGTTGCAAGCTATGAAGCGCCTCCCGTTCCTCCCTAGTTAGGTTGTCATGTTTACGTGGGACCCCCATTTTCTGACTCACCACTTTGAAGAATGTATGGACCGCTGGGCAGATGGACCAAGATGGGGTATATTTGGAGGGCTTACGTAGTGCCCTGTCCGGGTCTAAGGTAACTTCTTGCTCATATAGCAAAGCCGTCAAGTCATCAAGGGCCAGCCCCTCACGCCAAGATAGATTGGAGTCCAGCTCCATGGGTGCTTCAAATTGCTTTTTGAGTAATAACTTCCTACAAAAGAGGAATAGGTCCTTAATAGTCCCAAATTTATCTATGGTATTATATGGGGAGAAGCTGAGACCCCTCCCCAATACCGACCTTTCGGCTACCGAGAGCGGTTTGCCTGAAATATTGAGTACAGTTAAACAATATGCTACAATAAAATGGATTTATAAATTGATTGTTTGAGTGCAATAGTGAGTCTCTGTTGGGCTTTTTGGCAGGGGGTGTAGAGGTCACCCCAAACTACCTTGGCTGCTTGGTGTAAACCACTCATTTGTTGTCCCCCCTCCCACGAGTTTCACCTTTATTTCACCCTCACAAATATACATGTCAGGTCAGTGGTGATAACCCCTCAAATGTGTCCTCTCCTACTCACATCCTTTCCCCTCTTCCACCTAGTAATAAATAAGGAGTGGTTGGGGGTAATAAAACCTCTAGTGTGGAAACCAAATAAATAACAGAGCCCCAAAGTTCCTCTCCTGCTTGTGTCACTCCCACCCTTGGAATGTGTTCAGTTGGTATCATATAGCAGAAATGAGATTGGAATATTCAGGACAGGCTGTTATACCAACCCCCGCCACCTGGTGGGAGGGGGAGAGGGAGAACCACTGTTCTGGGGCCTATAAACATGGCTGGCAAGAATGGCCAGACACTCTAATCATACCATCAAGAGTGACACGCTGCCTTTTAACATCAACAAGGAGAAGACCAGAAAGCGTGTGAGGAGTGACACAAACCGAAGCCCAGACAGACTCTTTTAAGTATTTTCCCTTTTTTTCTGTATTGCTATTTATCTTATTTGCCGTGTTTTTTAGTTAATACTGTTTTTATCACCTTGCATTGTTTTTGTTGTTTTTGTGTTATTCCAAGTATGTCTCACACCCTGCTTCGGAATTATTAATAACACGTGAGTTATAGTCCAGTAGAGGGCGAACTTCTGCAGAGATGACTAGAAAAAAAGAAGCCCCTCCCAGTCCATAAATACCTGGGACCTCCCACACATTCCCTAGATAAGTCTCTGCAGACGGCGAAGCAAGTCAAGAAGATGGCTGTTTCCTTCCTTTGCAGGTAAGCCGGGTGCACACCAGGCCAATTTTTTCCTATTTCCGCCCGGACCTTGTTATTTTTAAGTCCCTATGCCTCCCAGCCTTGGCTGTGGGCCCCGAGGAGGGTAGGGTACACCTTAGAGGTGTACTGCATAGGAGCAATGCTCCTCCGTGAGACCCCCTCCAAGGGGTAGGCGGCTGCCAGGTTGGTGATCCTGGTGTGGGATGCCCTGTCTGTTTATTACCATCGCTATATAACTTGGGTAGCTTGGGGATCCCCTCCATTACTCCCCATTCCCGGTTAGTAGGGGGGGGGCTTGACCCTCCATTTTGACCTTTATTGTTGGTTTTTTCTTGTGTGCTGTGTGTGCTTCACTTGCTGGCTCTGCCAGCGTGGGTGTGTTGTGAGTGGCAGTTGGCGTGTGTGTTTTGGGGCACTGGTGCTCTGGTATGCCGGCCCGCACGTTTCATCATTTTCCAGTCGGGAGGGGGCGGGGCCGGGCGCTCGGCGCGCTTGTTGAGGCCTGCCCCCCTCCTCTGGCACTCTGCTGCGGCCTCTGCTTTTGGCCGGGAGCCGCCTTCTCCTCCCGGGTCAGGAGGGGGCGGGGCCACGCCGGCTCGCGATCCGCGCTGGCCCGCCCTTCCTCCTAAGACTGGCCCTGTGAGACGCCATTATCCCTACGGTCGCTGTTTTATTTTATACTGTTATTCATGCCTTGATTAATGACCACTAGCGCTGGGGGATACTTTTTAACACTTGGGTTTTCTTAGCTCCGGGATTGTATTTTGTATTTTATTGTGTTTATGGCTTTTTATTAAGAATGAATGCCTTTACTTAAGGGTTTCTTAATTGTGTCTTTCAGGGGGACCTTGCCTTGATTAAAAAAGGGGGTTCTCCCGGTCCTCAGGTCCCTTTCTCAGATTGAGGTTCCCTTTGGTCATTATTAAATCCTCCCACTAAAGGACGCTAAGGGGCATCCCGGGTAGCTTCATAGCGTAATTCCCATTGGTCATTGCGACTACCCTAAAAAATCACCATATGGAGGCTTCCCAGGATACCGGGCTCGGGATCCCTTCGGGGCAACCCCGGCAGTGTGTGGTGTGTGGGGTATCCCTTGTGGGAGACAATGTGCAAATTTGTGTAACATGTGCACAGCAGGCCATTGCGCGGCAATCCGGACCCCGTGCGTCCGGGTCGGCTCCGCTGGCCTCATCACCTACACCCCCACGCCTGGCTTTGACCCCTAGTGACGTTGTCATTAGCGGGGAGTCGCAATCCGATGTCTGTGCTAGACTGGCCAACATTGAGAAGATGATTGCTAGCTCTGCGGCCAGTAAGGCCCCAGCTAAGAGACGGCATTTGGCGCCCGCCTTTGATTATGACGATTATGACTCTTTTGTTTGGTCTTATTATTCCCCGCTTGAGGAAGGGGAATTGTTTTCAGAATCTGAAGGCTCTGACGATCAGCAGTACCTGGATGCTGATGCCGGTACGGAGCGCGGGGATACCGTGGATACCCCCAGACTCCTGACCCGTATTTTTGAAGTGCTTGCTATTTCCCCTTCTGCGGGGGCCCCTCTGCAACAGGGGGAAATTTTTTGGGACTGCCAAACCTCGTTTGGAGTTCCCGGATCAGAAACACGTTAACAATCTGATCCTTAAACAATGGGATAAGCCTAGCTCCAGTACTGGGATTGTCCAGTACATCGGTTGTGCATTTCCCGGATTCCACTACCTTGAAGGATAATGAGGACCGACGTCTCGACCAAATGGCTTTGCATGCCTTTGCCTGTGTGGGTTCGGCCTTGCGCCGGTTTGTGCCTCTGCTCTCACGGCCGTGGCTACTAGAGAGTTCATCAGGGGCCTGTTGGATGGTTCCCAACTGAATCCTTCCAGTGACGAATTTACAGCATTGACGCATTGTGAGATGTTCATTGCATTGTCTTATCAGCCTTGGATGATACTATCCGTATGTGTAGCAGGACCTCAGCATTGCTTGTTGCTATACACCGATCGGTCTGGTTGCGCCAATGGGCGGCCGATATCGCTGCAAGGGAGGCGCTCACAGGGCTACCCTTCGTGGGTCTGCGCCTGTTTGGTGATAAATTAGACTTGGTGGCGAAAGGAGGTGAGTTACCTCAGCGCAAAAAGCAGCGCCGGCCCTTTCGGGGTTCAGGCTCATTCAATCCCTCCTTTCGTGGTTCTCGGACGAGCAGGGGAATTTCCTTCCCTGCGTTCAGAGAAGATTCCTGGGGTAGGGGCAGAGGATGCGCCCGACCCGGAACCTCCTGGGGTGCCAAACCCAAGCCCAGTCAGCAATGAGGGGGCGCCCTCACCCTCACGGGTGGGGGGACGGCGGCGGCGGCTCTTTGCCCAGGTCTGGACTCTGGAGGTCACAGACAACTGGATCCCGGAGGTGGTCTCCTCTGGGTAAAAGCTGGAGTTTGCATACCGGCCTCCTCCCAGATTCCTCAGGTCTCGGGTTCCTGCGGACCCTCGGACCGCACAGGGACTTTTCCTGGTGGTGCAAAACCACCAGGAGAGGTCAGGGTTACTACTCCAACCTCTTTACGGTGCCCAAAAAGGATGGATCCATAAGGCACATTTTGGACTTAAAGCTTCTCAACCGGTTCCTCAGAACCAAGAAATTTAGCATGGAGACTCTGCGCTCTGCGGTCTACTGCCTTCGTCCGGGGGACTTTATGACTTCAATAGACATCAAGGACGCTTACCTTCATGTGCCAGTCTTCCCGGGACACCAAAAGTTCCTCAGGTTCGTGGTAGACAACCAGCACTTCCAGTTTGTGGCTCTTCCCTTCAGGCTGTCTTCGGCGCCCAGGGTGTTCACCAAGGTTTTGGCGGGCGTGATGGCCTTTCTCAGAGTCCGGGGCATTCGTATCTTGTCTCACCTGGACGACCTTCTCATTACGTCATCCTCTCTCCACCAGGCAGAGCTGGACACCAGAGCGGTGGTGACGACGCTGGAAAGGTCCGGGTGGGTAATCAATTACCCCAAGTCCTCTCTATCCCCGTCAAGGGTGGCTTCGTTCCTGGGCATGACTCTGGATACCATTCAGACCAGGGTGTTCCTACCCCAGCCGAAGGTGGATGTTCTTCAGGCTCTTATTCGTTTTCTTCTCCTCGTCCGTCCATCAGGCAATGCATGAGGCTGGTAGGTTTGATGGTGGCTTGCTTCGAGGCAGTGCCATTTGCTCAGTTTCACATGAGACCCCTTCAGCTCCATCTTCTATCGGTTTGGGACAAATGTCCTCTGTCTCTGGATCAGACTTGTGTTTTGTCCCCTCTTGTCCGGCGGTCCTTCCAGTGGTGGATGGACCAGAGGAATCTCCTGGGGGGCAGGTCCTTTCTTGCGCCCTGTTGGGAGACGCTCATCACGGATGCCAGTCTGTCAGGCTGGGGAGGCTTCTAGAGGGAACATCAGTTCCAGGGGCCGTGGGGTCCTCAGGAGGCCCGTATCCCCATCAACATTCTGGAGCTGAGGGCAGTTCGGTTGGTGCTGTCGCACCTGACACATCACCTTCAGGGTTTACCAGTTCAGGTTCGCTCCGACATTCGGACAGCGGTCGCTTACATTAATCACCGAGGGACTTGCAGCCGGAGTGCCCTCCGCGAGGTGTCTGTGAATCTTGCTTGGGCCGAAAAATGTTCCGTGCATCTCGGCAGTCTACATTCCAGGGGTGGAGAACCTGGAAGCGGACTCTCTGAGCAGAGGGACCTCTCGCCGGGGGGAATGGTCCCTCAGCAACAAGGTATTTCTATCACTCTGTCGCAGGTGTGGGAGTCCGGAGGTGGATCTGTTTGCCTCTCGTCACAATCACAAGCTTCTGGCATTTGTGTCTCTGTCCCAGGACCGTCTGGTTCTGGCAGTGGATGCCATGTCTCTGTCCTGGCGGGAGCTCGGTCTCCTGTATCTGTTTCCTCCCTTTCCCATGGTGGGCAAGGTGGTACGCAAGCTGGCTCAAGAGGGTGTGCCAGCAATCCTGGTGGCCCCAAGGTTCGCAGACGTCGTCCGGCTGGCGGTCGATCAATTCAGGCTGCCTCTGGTTCCGGATCTGATCACACAAGGTCAGCTTTGTTACCCCAATTTACAAACGCTGGCTTTGGCGGCGTGGCTGCTGTAACCTTCATCTTAAAGGAAAAGGGTTTGTCTGAAGCCGTTGTCCAGACTCTTGTCAGGGCTAGGAAGAAATCTTCCTCTAATATCTAATATCTACTACAGGACCTGGCGGACCTACATTTATTGGTGTGAGGCTAGGTCCTTTCCTTGTTGGGTGTTTTCCATTCCTCAGATTTTGGAGTTTCTTCAGCATGGTCTGGACATGGGTTTTCAGCTTAGCACTCTTAAGGGGCATGTGTCCGCTCTGGAGGTTTTCTTTTAGAGATCTTTCGCTCTTCATCCTTTGGTTAAGACCTTTTTTTCAGGGGGTCACTCACGTGCGCCCTCCTCGCAAACCCATGTTACCTGTTTGGGATTTGAACTTGGTGTTGTCTGCCCTTCAGGGTCCTCCTTTTGAACCAGTGCAGGATTCTGCTCTATCCATTTTCACCTTAAAAGTTGCCTTTTTGGTGGCTATCACCTCTGTTCGACGTGTTTCGGAGTTGGCGGCTCTGTCTATTCAGGCCCCCTACTTTGAGAGACATCAGGACAAGGTGGTTTTCCGTTTTAAACCAGACTTCTTGCCAAAGGTTGTCTCTGCCTTTCACCTCGATCAGGACATTGTGCTTCCTTCATTGTGTCCTAAACCTAGCAATGACAAGGAGAGGGCTTTGCACTCTCTGGACGTCATTAGATGTGTAAAGTACTATCTGGTGGCTACTTCACCATTCCGGAAGACGGACGCCTTTTTTGTGGTGCCCTCTGGGCCCAAGGGTGTGGCGCCCGTCAAGTCTACTATTAGTAAATGGATTCATCAGGCTGTTATTAGGGTCTATTCTGCTAAGGGGAGGGATCCCCCTTTCCAGATGACTGCTCATTCTACTCGTGCTGTTGGGGCTTCCTGGGCTTTTCAGCACCAAGCCTCTGTTGAACAAGTTGTAAGGCCACCACTTGGTCTTCTGTTCACACTTTTTCCAAGTTTTATAAGGTTGATGTGCGGACCTCAGCGGATGCTGTTTTTGGCCGCAAAGTTTCTGCATGCTGCAGTGGTTTAATTTGTGCACTATTGCCTGTTGGGATCCCCACCCTTTTTGGACACTGCTATTGGATGTCCCACGTGTTATTAATCATTCCGAAGCAGGGTGTGAGACATACTTGGAATAATACCATTTTGTGATTACTCACCTGTAAAATGGGTATTACAAGTATGTCTCACACCCTGCTTCATCCCACCCTGAGTTGTATCTTGGATCCTCTTTTTGGTGAAAATTTTTTCTCTTAGTTTTTATTGGCTCTTCCTGGTCCCCTTACTGCTTTCTTATACTGGGGAATGTGTGGGAGGTCCCAGGTATTTATGGACTAGGAGGGACTTCTTTTTTTCTAGTCATCTCTGCAGAAGTTCGTCCTCTACTGGACTATAACCCACGTGTTATTAATCATTCCGAAGCAGGGTGTGAGACATACTTATAATACCCATTTTACAGGTGAGTAATCACAAAATGGTATTTTTCTGTTTGTTTAAATAAATTCTTAAAATACAGCAGGTCACTGATGCTCTGAATTATAGATCTAAAAAGCTCACACTATTTCTGAAGAGCCTGGCTACCTTACTTGCCTAGGACGCTCGAGCGCCCTCCGCCTGGAAGTGGTTGTGGGTCGATCGATCCGTTCAATCTGATTGTGTTGTGTTTATATACAGGTGAACACAGGCAGCAGTTTATAGCCAAGTGTGTTGCCAATTAAACAATCGCGGTGACACACGTGGGGTACGATTGGCCGGTTTGATCAGATGAACGATCAATAGGTCTGGTCAACCCGTGCAATCATCACAGACTTGTCTTTTGGAAGAAGGTGAAAAGCAAACTTCAGGAGGTAAGTGTATGTTCCAGAGGGGAAATGGGAAGGGGGTAACTGTATGTTTCAAGGAAGGAAATGGTGAGGAGGAGAGGGGTAATTTTATGTTCCAGCAGGCAGTGAAGGGAGTTAGGAACATTCACCTACAAGCTCTCTGAGCAGCAGGGGACCAAAAATTACAACACTTTTCCAGTTGGCGTTCTCAGCTGCTGATGGTGTTTTAGAAGCCCCCATAGATGGTACGGGCTGGTTATGCTGGGTACGACATTTTTTGGGGGGATTTTTAAGGGTTTTTAACCCTTAAGGAAGGGGGGACCCTATGTCATTTTTTTTTAATTTAACAAAAAAATATATAGCGTCTTCTGACAGAATCTGGATATATAGTATGGTCATACGTGTATCGTGATACATATATCCCCATATTCTTGCACGCTCCTAATATGTTGTATTTAAAACAGCACGTTAATTGGGGTTCAGAGCTCCTCACACTCTCCATATTAATTGTAGGGTCTAAATGGGGAGCCATGGGTAGGGAAAGGTGTCATGCCAGGTATCCACATGGCTACAGGGTGCTGAACTTGGGGGAGTCCCTTCTCTTTAAAGGGTCGTCCTGCATAGGTCAGTTTTTACATAAAGTGGACCAAAACTCACATTTGAGAGCATCTAAATCTCTGATTCTATGTAAATACATTATATTTTCTAGAAAAAACTGATTCCTGTGCTTCCGTTTCTGGATTGTGGCTGAGCTGTGAAGGACATGCCATGGTGCAGATTGAGGCTTGCGCATGCTCTGTTGTGGTCAGAGACAGCTGTGAGACCACTGTGGCTTGTCTTGCTAAAAACTGGGAAGTCCCTAGTCCTCGGCCCAGGAACATGGGTGCCAATAAGGCAGACCCCAAGCTACCTCCTCTGCTTTACGATTTATCCACCGGCCCAGGAACATGGATGTCAATAAGGCAGACCCCAAGCGACCCTCTGCTTTCCAATTAGCCCTGTAACCAGGAACATGGATGCCAATAAGGCAAACCCTTAGCTACCTCCTCTACTTTCCAATAAGTCCCCAGCCCAGGAACATGGATGCCAATCAGGCAAACCCCTAGCTCCCTTCTCTGCTTTCCAATTAGTCCCCAGCCCAGGAACATGGATGCCAGTAAGGCAGACCCCAAGCTACAACCTTGGCTTTCCAGTTCATCCCCAGCCCAGGAACATGGATTCCAATCAGGCAAACCCCTAGCTACCTTCTCTGCTTTCCAATTAGTCCCCAGCCCAGGAACATGGATGCCAGTAAGGCAGACCCCAAGCTACAACCTTGGCTTTCCAGTTCATCCCCAGCCCAGGAACATGGATGCCAATCAGGCAACCCCTAGCTCCCTTCTCTGCTTTCCAATTAGTCCCCAGCCCAGGAACATGGATGCCAGTAAGGCAGACCCCAAGCTACAACCTTGGCTTTCCAGTTCATCCCCAGCCCAGGAACATGGATTCCAATAAGGCAAACCCCTAGCTACCTCCTCTGCTTTCCAATTAGTCCCCAGCCCAGGAACATGAATGCCCGCGTCACGTTCTTCACACGCCATCTTATTGGTCAGCCCTCTGCGCACATAGTTGTGTCTGGCCTGCTACTGCACTGCAGCTCTCATCATGCTCCTCTGCTCTCCAGGAAGTAAGCTGTGTCATTTTACCTCAGCAGCGTCCGAACAGGCATAAGCAGATGATGACCGAGTAAGGAACTAGTAGAAGTAAGGCAGCGCAATGGACTATCGAAGCAATCGCTTGAGGCAACTGGAAGGACAAGTGAGTAGTACGCAGTCGCTGCCGTCGCCCCCCTGTTGTGACAGTCACATGACAGGGAAGGAAAAGAGGTCAGGCAGAATGTGTGTGTATTAGTGTAATGAATGCCGTTGGTGCCGGTATAGAGAGCACCACACCACACAGCATGGCAGCTTCCCACCTCTCTCCCCTCCCTCCATAAGTATGAGGTGCAGTGATATGAGGAGGCACAGAGCTCGTTACCTCAATCACAGCAACCTCCAGCCCTCCCCAGATGCTGGCATCATTCACTTGCCATTGTGACTCCCTGTTCCTCTCTCCCCCACCCCTGCTGGGTTCTTCTCTCCATTCTATTGGCTGAGTACTTTACTGAACTTGCTGCCCCCGCCCCCTAGATCATGTTCTAATGTTATTGTGTCTTTATGAGGTGCTTTTTAAAGTGGACCAAAACCCACAAAGATCAATTGATGCCCAACCCCCGGGGCATCCAGAATCGGGATGCCGCACTGTGTTTAACCCCCCCCAGGTCATCTATAAACTCACATTCTTTCCTGATCCAACAGTGAATGCGTGAGCAGCAGCTGCATCCCCGCTATTCGCCTAGCAGGGCCGGCTCCAGGGTTTTGTGGGCCCCTTGTGTCACATCACATGCCCGGCTCTGTGAAACCCCCTGGGATCACCTGTATACTCACTTGACATATTAAAACGCCACAAAACCTGGGATTTTGTTCCTGCCCCCGGGGCATTCCGATTTGGGATGACCTATTATGTAAGACCCCCAGTTGTGCACAGCCAGACAATGCACTTGGCTCTATTCACCTTCTCTTAGCAGACAAGAGGTCTGAGTGCACTGACGGCTTGTGGCGTGCCCGTGCTAGACTAGCTTAGGGCATGCCTGGGCCAGCCATTTACAAATCCCTGATCAGGATGCCCCAGGAAGAGGGAATCGGGCGCCCTGGAGTCTTATAGACTGCAGAACCACTTTTACCACCTTTTTAAAGCAGAACAAATTCCACCTAGACAGCCCTGGAATCTAAAAGATTCTGTCTGTGGCATCCCTTCCGCTGGGGCGTCCCAATTCGGAATGCCCCCCTGAGTGAACCCCCCCCCCCCCCCAGGTCATCCTTTCCCTGTTCCAATGGGGCATGTGCAGGCTCTCATCCAATCAGAGCTGTTTGCCTTTTTATTTACAATGGAGAGTGGGAGCAGACGCATCCCAGCATCTTTTAGGTTGTGCAGGTGCTCCCTCCCCCCCCCCCCCAGCCATTCAGAGAGACTGGGGCAAGAGCACGTGCACCGTTGGGGATGCAGCTGCTCTTGCTCCCTATTGAAATAAATCAGAGCCATTTGTCGAAAGATGTCAACAAGGCAAAGGGCTCTGTTTGGATAAGACCCGCACATGCGCCATTGGACTGAAGAGAGTTGAGTTTTACTGGGCGAATTGGGGGACTTCACACAGCAGGGCATCTCAATTCTGGATTCCCCGGGGGCACAGCACAAAGCCTGGGAAAATCTGCATAGTTCTTATTTAAGACCACACGTCGTAGGACCGGGAAAAGGTGAACTTTTTCGGGCGACCTGGGGGGTTTCACACATCGGGGCATCCCCCTGCAGATCCAACATCTCGTGTGCGGGCACACTATCAATTAGCACCTTCAGCTCACTTCGGCTTCTCTTAGCTGACTAGAGGTCCCGTAAGCTAAGGGCTAAATGGAGTTAGGCATGCAATGACCGCATCCCATCCAGCCTATAGACGGAAGCATGCCTGTGCCAGCCATTGACAAGCACAGCCACGGCCTACACGTGCACTGTTCGGAGATCAGGTTGATTTTACCAGAAATTTGGGGAGTTTCATACAGCGGGGCATCCCAAATAAGGATGCCCCAGGGAGTGGGAAGCAGGCTGCATTGGATCTCATAGACTCCAAGGATGTTTTTGATCCACTTTAAACAGTTCCGTTCTTGGGGGAAGGGGCATGTTATTAATTTAACAGGTGTTGGTCCCTCTCTCTGCTGATAGCAAGAACCTCGGAGGGGGGGTGGACCAGAACGCTGGAGCCCCCTCGCACCTAACTGCACAGAACATGAGGGTAGGTCCTGCCAGCGGCCTGCACAGAGGACGCCACTATGGCCCACGTGACCGCCCGGCGGCCAATCGTGGGACTCCTTCCCCGGCGCTAGCTAATGAAGGTGAGTGTACTCGGCATTCTGTGCAGTTAAATGCAAGCCCCCCCCCCCCCCCGAGGTTCTTGCTATCAGCACCCATTAAAGTAGTAACGGGTTCCGGTTTGAGCTATATGGGTGGGGGGGGGGGGGTTCTGAAACCTTTGCCCTGGGTGCAGACAAGCCTAGCTACGCCTTTGCTGCCATAATATATAAGATGGCGCTATTTATTGGCAAATGGACAATTTAATACTAAGGAGGGAGTATTTCAGTCTGTCCCTGCAGCTACTGCCCTGATGTCACGTGGCAAATGAATTGTCTTAGCTCAGGTGGATGTGGATAAAGTGTGCTAAATGCGGGGGAAAAATAATCACAGTGCTGGGATGAATTTAGGTGACTCCCCTGCATGGCTATGTGTGTGTATAGATGGGATCATGCTGCCTGTGATTGGCTAATGGTTAGGGTGTTTTATTATCTTCATCCTCAGTCATTCCAAAGTGGCTGTTATGCTGATCAGATACAACAATCACATCAGGGGTGTATCTATAGGAGGTGCGAATGTGCTGGGGCCCAGAAGGTCAGGTTCTCCTCCTGTCACATTGAGGCAGAGCCTGCAGCCACACCCTCACAGAGTAGCCCTTGTCAGGGCAGGCGTCAGCACTGGGCATACCCGGGGGGCAGGTACTGGGGCCTCTGCAACTTGGGAGGGCCCAACTCATTACCTCTACTTTGGGCAGCCTATATCTGCGTAATGCGTTACCAAGGACTGTCAGCCAGAGGCAGATTGGCCATTGGGAGAGCCTTTCTTTCTTTCTTTCTTTCTTTTTCTGTCATTCCAAGCTTTGTTTCTTTTTAGTCTGTTTCCTTTTTTTTTTTCTTTCCATCTATTCTTTGTAACTATCTTTCATCTGTTTGTTCTGCCACACCCTTTCTTTCTTTATTCCTTCTAATCTTTTTCTTTCACCTGTTTTTCTCTTTTTCTTCTTTCCTTTTTGTTATTTATTTTTGTAATTCCATCTGTTCTTTCTGTCATTCCATCCTTTTTTTTCTCATTCCATCTCACTCTCTCTTTCCTGCTTTTTTTCTCATCCCTTTTTATTCTTTCTATGTTTCTTTCCTTCTAGTCTTTTTTCCTTATAGCCTTCCATCTATTCTTTGTTTCTTTCATCTGTTTGTCATTTTCTCTTTCTTATTTTCTGCTTTCTTTTTTCTTTCCTTATATTGTTTATTATTTCTATTTCTTTCTGCCCTTCCTTCTATTGCTTATTCCTTCTGTATGTTGCCATTCCTTCCATTGCTTATTCCTTCTGTACGTTGCCATTCCTTCTATTATTTCAGTCTTTCTATTCTTTGGCAATATTCACCATACATGCAACTTTATCACCATTTATGGTGTTTCATACCACAAGGGGTCCACTGAGACTCTATCGGTCAAGGGCCCGCAAAAGCCTGGAGCCGGCCCTGTATGGATGGATACACAAGGCAATCTTTTTGATAGCAATCTGGGCAATCTATGTAACATTTGAGACACTATAAAGTGGATCAAAACCTTTTTGACACCCCCCCCCCCCCCCCATGTGCCCCGATTTGTGATACCCTTTGTCACGCTCTGGGTACTTCAATAATCCGCTCAGGTAACTCCAGCCCTCCAGGTAAGCCCTCAACCCCCAATCTCCACAGCCAGCTTCACCTATAGGAGCCCCCGCTTGCCGGGACGCAGAAAACGCCTGCCCGGGATCGGTTGCCCCCAGGACTTCAATGGCTCAAAGGATGTAGGCTTACTGTTCGGAGGTCTGGAGAACCCGTGGCTGGGAGCGGTATTGAGTGAGCCCAATAGCAGGAGCGTATAACGGAAGTCCAAACAGGCTTAGGGTCAGCAACGGGAGTTCTGAGATGGCAGCGGTACAATAGGGTTGGACAAATCGTGGTCAAGGATCAGAGCAGAGGTCGGCAACAGGAGTTCAGATCAAGGATGGTCAATACAGGCGGTGGTCGGCAACGGGAGTTCAAATCAATCACTAGAGACAAGCTAGATAAACTAAGTACTAGGCGCTATAACAGGCACTGGGTAAATGGAATTGGACCAAAAGGGCGAATGTCCACAACCTCCCCTTCCTGGGCTCATTGGCCCAACCCTGAACCTCTGGGCTGATTGGCCCTTTAACTTCTCCTCCGGCGGGCGCACAGGGAGCAGCGCCGGCGGAGGGCATAAGAGACACGTGCTCGCGCCCGCGCGCAAGCATGTTTACAGGAGCCGGAGCTGCGAGCGGGGGGGCGTGGCCGAGCCGTGCGCTGCCTGAGCCGACGCCGCCCGAGCCGCTGCTTGGCAGAGACGCGCGCCGGAAGCTGCGCAGCCGGCTGCCCAGGGACGGCGCGGGAGCGAGGATGCGGTGAGTGAGTTCCTGACACCCTTGCTGTTTGAAACCACCAGATCTGTGTATAGTCACCTTGCCAGCAATCCCACGACACGTGTGGTCTCTCGTCCAAGCAGTGTTCTATGCCGTGCCCTGCCAGCATCCCTTCCAGCTGCTCCAACTCCGGATGTACAGTACATGCCATTTACATAGATGAGGGATGCCATTGTGACCCATGTATGTGCCTCGGGTTCTCCGGATCAGTAAGTAAATAAGTATACTGGGTGGATTTTTATTTTTTAATATGCCAATTCACCATGCCTGCTGTGCATGTTCCCCTATTCTTGCTGCCAGCAGTGCTCTTGCCAGCTCAAGAGGCTCGTCCCAATAGGGTGGTGAAATGACTAACCTGCTGACCTGTGTTTTATGAGCGATCGGGACTCCACCCACTCATCTGTCCCATTGCCTAGGCTGAGAAGCAGAAAGCAGATGTGTCGGGTGGTAACTGAAGGCCCTTTATGCTTTAGGCACCGCTGCACCCAGCGCTGCCTTGCTCAAGACCCCTCCCGGTGCTCTCTGGCTGTGCTGCCACCTCCCACATATAGGCCTGCTCCACTTAGTGCTTTTGTAGAGATGCCCCACCTGTTCAAGGCCCCCTTATGCCACAGACCTGGAGTCAGTTATCTTCCTTGCCTATATTGCATGTACTCCATTGCCTGTACCATTTTGGGATTATGTGTGGATGCCTAATGCACTGCTGGTAATGCCATCTGTCAAGCCATTTCTACCAGCCAAGGGTGGGGGGGGGGTTGTCCTGAATGTATACTCTGAATTTAGGTGAGCAATAAGTACTCCTGGGATTAACGTGTCAAAATTATAAAGTAACCCCTCACTCTCCTCATTTGTCAATTAGTAAACAAAAAATGAGAGTACTCCCCTTGATCAACCCTACCAAACTCTGCACCTTGTCCGTCCGAGGAGTCTTTACTTACACAATCACTGCAGAAGACATGGCCCTTTAGGAGTCTGTGGTAATGTCTTATGTGTATTTCATAATACAATGTTGTGTAGATTAGAAATGATGTGTAATAATAAATCTGGTTCTTTACATCCTGTAGGCAAATAGCTTGTGATGGCCCTGACATCTGTGAGAATACTTCGCATGTGTGCGTCAATCCACAGCAGTGTGTTCCAAGCATGCACCTATAACCTGTATAGCACTTGTGGTTACTCTCCTAAGAACAACCACCACAGGAAGACACAACTGGGCTCCAGGTGGCCCCACAGCCGCCATATACTAAACCCCTTCCTGAAGAGCCGCAGCCCTTCCACCTGCCAGCTTACAGCTCTAAAAACAAGCACCCATGTTTCCAGGAGACTTGGCTTTTCTGCAGCTGCTGTGGTTCAGTCCATGCCAGGAAATGTCCAGCCTTACCTGAGGCTCATGAGACTGGATAAACCTATAGGTATTACACACACTAAATATACTGTATGTACTACCTGTCCTCTTGAATGCATGTAAAGTCTAGCAACCTATTCTATACCGCAACCATACTGTAGATAATTGGACTTTCTTTAATATATATTCACTAAATGCAGAGAATATGATAATGGGAGATTATGCGAACAAGTAGGACCCATGAAGTACATTATTTATTACATTATTATGATCTCTGAACAGTGTCTTCCCTATTAGCAAATAGTGGGCACCATCCAATGCTTTTCAACTGACCTATACAAATGTTAGTAAATATTGTCAGGGCTGGTCTGAGAATGGTAGACGCGAGACTACATGGTGCCCCCCCCCTCCCCCAACACACTTCTGTGCTTCCTCACTACCGGCCTACTGCCCCACATGATTGCTGACAGCCACTGGAGTTTGCAACAACCCCTGTGCGCATCAACCCTGATGTCAGACAGAGGTACCCACGGCAGAAGTCGGGGAGTTCCTTTGGTATATAGCATGATGCTAGGGGCCAATGGACCAGTGTTGGCTCATAATTCCATTTTCTATGGCATTTTTAAACGTTTCCATTATTGTGTGGTAAGCAATGTGCTAAGCTTATTGGTTAATTTTCCTCAAAACATCCTTAGGGTAGCATACCACTGAGATATTAAGGCTCCTCCCCAAGGTAGGAACACATGAACACCAGAATACACAAAAGATTTAGCTCCTTCCCCAGATACCAGTTCTTTATGTGTTTCTGCCTGGTGCAGGAGCCAGACCACTAGCTCCTGAACCACTGGATCAGGTAAGTAGACTGGGTCACTGTGAGTCTGATTGGGGTGACCCATTCCCTAGCTTTGGGGGCAGCCTGCCAGGGACCCAGGGGACTCCCAGGGCATAGGCCAGATTCCCCTATACTTGACTTGTATGCCAACAGGGGGGGGGGTTTCAGCACTAGCCTCAGACCAGGTATGCTTCGAAGTCCCAGATTTAGTGAAGGAATCTCTGAGTTGGTGGCAAGACAAGCATAGGTTTGTGTGTGGCCTATCCTCTTCGGATCCCTTTGGTGCCACTCGGCTACTTAGCAGTCCGTCAGCGAAGCTGAAGGAAGCTGTGTCATAGCAGGTGCGCTGATTGGTTGAACGGGACGCTCAGGCAATCGGCACGCTCATTCACCTCGCACACCCCAAAGGCCGACAGTGAATAGTGGCTGTTTAACGTCCAATGAGGTGAAGAAGCTATTCACACCTTAGTAAATGAGCCTCTTAGACACTAAATTGAAACTTAAATTCTGCACAAAATATCTTGCATTCCACATGTACCTAAATAAGACACCCACTTCCTTTCAGTTTGGAAGAGGAAGGGTAGAAGATGAATTTGCTTTTGGCCAGAACTTGGATTTAATGAGAAATTGAGGTCTAAAAGGCATTACTTCCTTTGTTTCTCTGAAACTGGCCGCATTGGAATTCCCTGCTGCACAGTGTGGTCTAGCAAGCCTGAGGCAGAGGGATACTCGCCTTTTCCACACACCAGCTAATGTGTGACCAGTCACAGTGATCTGGTCTGAATATTCGCCTACAATCACTTGTTTGGCTGCCATAACTGGAACTTGAAAGCGGCAATTATTGGTGCACCCAGTATTGGCAGTGGTGTTCAACCTTTCTTACCACATGATCCACATCCAACACTACCGTATGAGATGCCGTGCGAGCTACATTCAGAGTGTCAAACAGACACAGCAGCAATGAGAGTAATAAAACTTGCTCTGCTACTGTGCTGTACAATGTAACAAACAGGGCAGGAGCCCTGTTGTTACATTGTAAATTGTCTACAAGCTCCCTGCTGTGTTTAAATTGTAAACAGCTGCTCTTACAATCCTTCTGTTATGGATCCCTCTGCCCCATAAAACACCACAAGCAAGGGCATACCCCATCCCCAATGAGGTTAATTGGTAGTGTCAAAACACAAATGAGACAGAGACAGGCAAGATATCATGTTTCCCTGCCTGCTCTTCTTTGAACTAACTCCCATGCACTGCACTGACAATACCTAGCCCTGGGCGCCATGTTCCTTCCCAGCCTCAATAGTGTGCAATCTCTCCATGAAGCTTCTGGTCTAGCAGGCAGCTCAAAAGCCACACAGCAGGGGGTCCATGTGCCACATGTGGCTCCCAAATTAGAGGCTGGTGATCCCAACTCTGGGGCACCCCAATCTCTACCATGTCTTGTCTATGTTCTAGCTCCATAGACAAGATTCCATTTCAGCACCGCAGAAAAGAGTCGTCCCCCTCTCTGCTTGTGTCAGCCAACAACCTATCAGGTTTGCCCGGTACTATTCATGTGCACCTGGATTACCTGGATTTTCCACAAAAGTGGGGGGGGGGGGGGAGGTTGGTTCCTGTGCAGGAGGGCATCTCAAATGCTGATGCCCTTCTCTACATTAAAGCCAGGTAAAGCAAATAATCCTACCTTTTTGCTCCCCCTTGCAATATTGGCCCCCACGAATGGCCACCACAGTTACATGGTTGCCGGCGTCCAGATACCCAAGGGAGGCCTGCAGACCACAAACCTCAGCAGCCAATTGCAGGGCTTGATATCACTAGGGGATCAAGTTAAAAGGTAACAATATGGGAATAGCCAGATACCCAAGGAAGGCTTGCAGACCACAGAACCTCGGCAGACAATTGCAGGGCTTGATATCACTAGGGGATCAAGTTAAAAGGTAACAATATGGGAATAGCCAGATACCCAAGGAAGGCTTGCAGACCACAGAACCTCGGCAGCCAATTGCAAGGCTTGATTTCACTAGGGGATCAAGTTAAAAGGTAACAATATGGGAATAGCCAGATACCCAAGGAAGGCTTGCAGACCACAGAACCTCGGCAGACAATTGCAGGGCTTGATATCACTAGGGGATCAAGTTAAAAGGTAACAATATGGGAATAGCCAGATACCCAAGGAAGGCTTGCAGACCACAGAACCTCGGCAGCCAATTGCAAGGCTTGATTTCACTAGGGGATCAAGTTAAAAGGTAACAATATGGGAATAGCCAGATACCCAAGGAAGGCTTGCAGACCACAGAACCTCGGCAGACAATTGCAGGGCTTGATATCACTAGGGGATCAAGTTAAAAGGTAACAATATGGGAATAGCCAGATACCCAAGGAAGGCTTGCAGACCACAGAACCTCGGCAGCCAATTGCAAGGCTTGATTTCACTAGGGGATCAAGTTAAAAGGTAACAATATGGGAATAGCCAGATACCCAAGGAAGGCTTGCAGACCACAGAACCTCGGCAGACAATTGCAGGGCTTGATATCACTAGGGGATCAAGTTAAAAGGTAACAATATGGGAATAGCCAGATACCCAAGGAAGGCTTGCAGACCACAGAACCTCGGCAGCCAATTGCAAGGCTTGATTTCACTAGGGGATCAAGTTAAAAGGTAACAATATGGGAATAGCCAGATACCCAAGGAAGGCTTGCAGACCACAGAACCTCGGCAGACAATTGCAGGGCTTGATATCACTAGGGGATCAAGTTAAAAGGTAACAATATGGGAATAGCCAGATACCCAAGGAAGGCTTGCAGACCACAGAACCTCGGCAGCCAATTGCAAGGCTTGATTTCACTAGGGGATCAAGTTAAATGGTAACAGTATTGGAATAGTAATGCTGACAGAGAGGCAGGAACAGAGCTTTATCTGTTTTAGCTCTAAATAGTAGTCTGTAGACGTTTTTGGGGGGATTTGGGTGTACAGTATTTGTGTGGAAATATTAATCGATTTTTCCCTTCTTATGTTTTGCTTTGCAGGAACCTGGTTGCTCTACCTGCCCTGTACATGGAGCATTGCCCTGGCTGCAGATCCAGGAAGCCTCCCTGACTTCTATACACTGACTCTGTTTGGTACAGGAGCAATACTAATGCGTGGTGCTGGCTGCACTATTAATGATATGTGGGACAAAGATTTTGACAAAAAGGCAAGTTTTTTTTTTTTCTGTAATAAACAGCAGATAGTAGTGAAGGTCAGAACTGCCCATACTGAGTGTTGGTTTTCTTGGGTTTTATTCCTTTTCTGTAAAGGTGGAGAGAACAGCGAGTCGTCCTATTGCAGCAGGTGACATCTCTCAGTTCCAGTCTTTGGTATTCCTTGGAGGTCAGCTTAGTTTGGCTTTGTGTTTACTTTTGTGCCTTAATAACTATAGGTAAGTCTTTTTATAGTATGTTTTTGGAACTCATTGAGTCATCCTGCATGCTGTTTGCTGCTCTGCTTTAACTGTCAACTCTTCTACAGTCTTCACTAATGATTGGACCAAAACCCACCTTTGGCGGCCCTGGAATTTATAATACTCCAGGGATGCCCTGCTGTGTGAACCCCCCCCCCCCCCCCCCACCCTAAAGCCCGCCTATTCCCCCAATACAACTTGCCGCGGCAGCACTGCGCTGCACCATTGGCTGAGTGGTGGCCACCATTTTCCCTGAGGAAGGACCCGTTTGTGGTCAGAAAAGCTGGGATGTACCATCTGACTCCAGTGCTGTAATGTATTTCTCATACAAAAATCCTTTTTATTCTGTGGAAGTTTTGTATGCATATCGCCCCTGTGGGGGTTAATGATGTGTCACTATACTATGCCTGGCAAATGGGTACTACTATATCTATGACTTTTCTAAATTTCTACGATACAGTCTTATTAAAATTGTACAAAAGAGGCTGTGTGTGAATATAAATATATGAAAATATATACTTTGCACTAAATAATACACTCTTTTGCAATCAAAAACATCTTTTTTTGTGGTGTATAATTGCTGTGATATATTTTTTTTAAATAGTGTATTTAGGACCTTGAGGTGGAATCGAATAGTCATTGCACCCAGCTTTAATTACTTACCTGTTTAACTATTGATGTGCGTATATACAAACCTAATATATTTGTCTGGACCAAAGATGCCCCTATATAAACGAAATACCCCCCCCAAAAAAATATATAGGATTACTGAAAATATAGATGCTCCAAGGGTAAATGTCAAAGTATAAAAGAGACAAATCAACAATGGATTAGATTCAGAGCCCGATGAGAGGACTCACTACTTTTTTCATTTACTTCCATTGTCGACATTAGGGCTGATTCAACGACTGGAGGTAAATTTTCACCTGGTGCCGAATAGGCCCCAAGGTACACAATGAAAGTGAATGGCAGTTTTCCCTTCTAAGAAAGGAGTGAGTTTTCTAACGTGGCTCTGAATCGACTCCAAAATATCAGTGGATCAAAGGCAGCACCATCCTCCTTCAACCTGTGATAGACCCACAGAAGACATGCGTTCCGTGAGGACCACTCCATTAGGAAACTCGCTCCCTAATGTTCCCCCCTCTTTTTAACATAAGACTGTCTTCCTTTTTGTAGTAGCTTTTTATTACTTCCTTCTCCGATTTCTTAGTGTGTGATGGCCTGTACCAGCAGTTACTATAAGATTTGGGGATGGGTAATTTTAATAATTGCTATGTTTTGGGGTTGTAATCCTGTAAATAATATTGGACTTGAAGCATATGTGTGTTATGTGTTTAATTCATTTCTTTCTAACATGCTTTTAGCATTGCTTTAGGAGCCGCTGCTTTGTCCCTGGTAGTCATCTATCCACTGATGAAAAGGATTACATACTGGCCTCAGCTTGTATTAGGTAAATCTGCAAAAGTCCTTTCACAAGGCCTTCTAGAAGCACCATCTGAGATGTTATATCCTGTGTAATTAATTGAACAAATACAAGTCCTGTACATAAGCTGAACATTTTTTCAGAGGAACACATTTGGAACGCTCAAATTGTGACAGCTTTACAAATCGCCAGGTTAATTTTTGATATCGACAATATCGGTTACATAGCATACAATGTTGTTGCTACTGGGATGCTCCAGGTGCAAGAAACAAAAATCATCCTGGGTTTTGTTCTGCTTTAAAGTAGGTAATGCTGGTGATCCTCAGTCTGACCAGTGGAATAGTATAACCCCTGGATTGTATTTCTTAAAACCACAATCCTGGCAGAATGAATTCAGTTGAAGTGTCTTAGTTACTTTTTCTTTTACTATTATGCATGTTTATATGGATTTTTAATATTAGACAATGTCATGATGGTGCTCCTTTAAAGTGGATGTCCAGTCAAATGTTTCGCCCCCCCCCCCCCCCCCAAGCCTTGCGATATCCCATTCGACGATACTTGAATCGATTCTTTCTCCCTAGTATCGATTCGGTCCCCCCCCCCCCGGGGCACTGCAGTCTTCAGGAGAGTGCCCGACTGGCCCTCTCTCCCTGCTTTTCTGATGGCCGCCACCATCTTCATGACTTGCCCCTTCGTGGGCAGAGCAGGTGGCATCACCCCAGCCCAGTGTCATCCCGGCTTGGCGATTCAGTCAGATGCAATAATCGCAGAGAAGGAGAGGGGTAGAAGATCCTCCGATCCCCTGCCCCCCCCTTCCAGTGATCACCGCATCTGTCATCGAATTGACGAGGGACACAGGAGCTGACAGTCGGGACAGTCGGGGGTGAGTAAAGAAAAGTTTTTTTTTTTTTGTTACTGTTAACCCTTTGTGAACTGGTAAGAGATCCATGAGACCCCTATACCAGTTCACAGGGCTGGGGGCTGGCAAGTCACCTGTGGCTAGTTTTCTATTTTTGAATTTTAAGGGTTAAAAACCCTGCATAACCAGCCTAGGACCAGCTATGCAGGGCTTGTAGAACAGGGAGCAGGGCTCCCCCCTTTTTCTGCCTCCCCAAAGCCCAGGGGAGTGCAGAAGAGCCGGGTCCCACGGAGGTTATGTGGGCTTGTAGCCGGCAGGACGAGGGGCCCCTGCGCCCTGTTCTACAAGCCCTGCATAGCTGGTCCCAGGCTGGTTATGCTGAGGTTTTTAACCCTTAAAATGCCAAAATAAAAAAACCCTATGTAAATTTTTTTTTTTTAATAAAAAAAATATATATATTTAAAAAAAAAAATAGTATTTGAGACAGAATCGGGATATATCGTATTGTCATACGTGTATTGTGATATGTATCGTATTGCCAGATTCTTGCCAATTCACACCCCTACTGGACATCCACTTTAAAGTCAACATATCGGTTACACTTTTAAATGTATGAAATTTTGAGTGTGTCATTTTATCTTTGTAAACAGGTCTGACCTTTAACTGGGGAGCATTGTTGGGCTGGTCTGCTGTAAAAGGCACGTGTGACTGGTCCGTCTGTCTACCTTTGTATGTATCTGGAGTCTTGTGGACGTTGGTTTATGACACCATCTATGCTCATCAGGTAATTGCACATGTAAAACACACAGGCGGCAAACTGCCAAGAACTTAGAACTTTTGTACATGCTGTCTGCTTAAAGTGGACCAAAACCCCAACCAGGGGGTGCCCCGCTGTGTGAAACCCCCCTCCAGGTCACCCAGTCGCGCTCACCCTTCTCCTGTCCTATGGCGCACGTGCAGCCCTCTCGTATCCGAACGTGCTGCTGACGCATCTTCCACTACCCTCTAACAGGGAGCGTACTCGCTCTCTGACCATTCACAAATGCCTGACGCGGGTACGCGCCCTGCTAAAGGGATAGTGGGGATGCTGCTTGCGCATGCGCTGTTGGACCGGGAAAGAAGGTGAGTTTCTGGGCGACCTGGGGGTTTCACACAGCGGGGGCTAGGGAATTCAGCGGCCCTGGAATCTTACAGATTTCAGGGCTGTTTGGGCGTGGGTTTCGATCCACTTTTACATCAGAGATAAAAAAATCTGTTTAACTGTTACACCGCCTTATACATAGAAATACAGAAACATAGCTAAAGTGACATTCCACACAGAGGGCTTAATTATCAAACTTTCTGCTCTCCCTAGCTAGCTGTCGGGGGCAGCATCTTTTATCCAGCCATCATTCATCCTGATTAATATTTCTCAATAACACCCAGCAGCAGGTGACTTATACATGTATGTTTTAATGCGAGGGTCACTTCAGAAGGCAATTCATTTTGGGAACCCTGAGAATGCAAAGTGCTAGTGAATGGAAGATGCCGTCCCTGACTGTCATCATAGGGCAAGTAGAGAGCAGGCCGATTTAGCCCTTTGCCCGGAACATCTCATAATGTTACTCATTTACCACCCACAGGCTTGATTTTCCTGCGGGCTGATTTTCAATAGGTGGCAGCAGCTACTCTAGTGTGTGTTGTAGCTTGGGCTCCCACATCTCTAGGAGAGCCGGCCTGGTCAAATTTAGTTGTAACTAACTGATGGTGGAGGGTTTTTTTTTTAGCTGTTATGAGGAGTGAGAATGAATTGACTGAAAATTGCAGGCTAAATTGTCAAAATAAATATTATTTGAGCACATTTTTACAATTGGCTGGATTCAGCCAATTGGCTTGAGATTTGCATGCCCCCACACCCTAGGCCATCGTTTTGGGATGTGTGCTGTAAGAGCATTTTTGCCCAATTTCAGGATTCTTAAAAAGATTGTCCAGGCTAAGTATAAAATCAATCTTCCATCAGCCTGCCCCATATACACCAGCATAGCTGTGTATTGCTCTGCTTGCTGCTCAGTAGTTTTAAAGTGGACCAACACCCAGCGTGATCGGC
Organism: Gastrophryne carolinensis; assembly: GCA_027917425.1. NCBI lineage: Eukaryota > Metazoa > Chordata > Amphibia > Anura > Microhylidae > Gastrophryne > Gastrophryne carolinensis. Next base: position 225,990,258 of record CM051234.1, read on the forward strand.
GAGCCGATCAAATCCTTCCCTGCGGGGTGTCCAAAATCGTGATGCTCCGCTGTGTGACACCCCTCCCAGGACGTTCGCTGCACTTACCTGATTGCCAGTCCAACGGCGCATGCAGGCACCGCAGCCGCATCTCACGCTTCTCCCTAGCAGGGCGCGGGCGCGCTCCCTGTTAGAGGGATTCGCGAGATGCGGCTGCCAGCGTCTCATTGACGCGCATACCACAGCAGCTCCGAGTGCGCTGATCGGACGAGCTGCTGTGCATGCGCCGTAGGAGCGGGGTGAGTTGTATTTACTGTTCTGGGGGGTTTCACATAGCAGGGTCAATTTTTCCAATGCATTTCAACAAGGTGTGTAGCAAATAGGTTTCCCTAAAACGATCATTTGAATTTGCATTTGGATGAGTGGAGCCTTTGGAGCAAGTCCATGTTTCCTTCATCAGTCATGGAATGAACATGTGAATATTTAATATTTGTCTACATCTATGTTATGCATTTTAAACATTAATTTGTGCTTCTTTTCAGGATAAAAAAGATGATGTTGTCATCGGGGTGAAGTCCACAGCATTGAGATTCAATGATCAGACGAAAGCTTGGCTGAGTGGATTTAGTGTGGCCATGCTTGCTGGACTGACACTAACAGGACTTAGTTGTCACCAGACTTTTCCCTATTATACAGCTGTCGCGCTAATTGGGGGACATCTAGCTCATCAGGTAGTGTTTTTTGCTTTACAGCGGTTACCATATCTGATCTATACATAAACCTCAACACAAGATTCTTATTGCTTTAGTTTGTCAGATGATGCCCGGGGCCACTAAGGGTGCATACATATCTGGACAGTCTAAAAGGGGGGGGGGTGAAACTCCCTCCTAAAGGGTCAGCAACAGGTCAAGTTTTGTGGATCTCCACCTAGCCAACTCTATAGCTCTGTCTGAGCACAAATTACTTCACCTGTGTGGGGATCCAAAAAAGCCTTTTGCTGACCCTTCAGGAGAGAGTTTGTCACCTGTGGTCTAAAAGGTCCTCCTTTATAAAGTAGTAATACCTCCCCCAAGTCTATAAGACTCTTGGGGGGGTTGGTCTACCTCCTTTATGGTGCATTCCAAATTGGGTTTCCCCACTGTGAAACCCAACCAGCATCGTCCGGTCCACTCCCCTCTTCCACGAGCCTTGGCCGCACTCTTAGCATATCTTTATCTTGGTGAGGTACCTAGAAGTGTGGGTGTCTGGCACTATCTACAAGTTATGGCTGAGTACATTTAAACATGTGAGTGAATCTGGACAGCTTTGACATGCTCTTTACCCTAGCTATCCATTTCTGCTCAGGTGCCTTCATTACTGCTACAAGTTCCAGGTGCCTTCATTACTGCTACAAGTTCCAGTTGGATTCTAGTCAGTCATCTAGGTGGACCTCTTGTACAAAAGCTTATACTATACATGAGGGACCACAGGCTTTGTACCCATATATCTTCTCACATTCAAGCACTGTGCCATCTAGCTCTCTCGTGTTCATAGACCTCCAAAGTTATTGATCACACATCTTGTGCTTCACTACATTAAAGATAATGTACAGCCAACCCAATATTGCACTGAACAAACAGGTCTGAGGCTGTAAACATCACTTGGAAACTATGCTCTCCCAGCTGAGTGTACCCAGCTTGGCCAGCTAGTAGATTTCAGACCTAAACAAAGTGTTGGTTCCCTACAAGGTGGCTAGCAGCTTAAGTCATCATTTCATCAAACTCCTGTGGTCTATAGAGCATACCATACTGAGTGGATCCATCCGTGTTGAGAAGACTCATTTCTATGGGCTCATCTCTGGTGGGCATGCGTGACCTGATGCACGATAAACAACTCACAGCTCAATTCCCAAAAAACAGATGCTACTAGACCTTATAGAGCTTAGTCCAGTCCACCCCCATTACTCTGCAATCCCTTTGCTTCCTGGGCGCCATCATTACCCAAGACCTACGGTGAATCTAAATATCCTCTCTTACCCAGAAGACTAAAGAAAATCTTGCTGCAGCCAATGGTGCAAACCTTTACTCTTCTGCTGCATACTGTGAAATTTGTGGTGGGGAAAAGTAAGACCACAGTTGTGGTTATCTGCAGGCCACCAGTGTTTGACAACGACCGAGATGCCACCACCACTACAGGCTGGACCAGTAGCCACTAGGTGAAAATGGGAGTTGGTACAGTGTGAAATGAATTTATTTCTTACACACCGCAACACAAGATTGCAAATGAAATGAAATCAGTCTTTTTTTTTTCTCTTGTTCTTTGTACAGATTTACACTTTGGACATCAACAATGCAGAGGATTGCTGGAAAAAATTCAGCGCAAACCGCACTGTTGGATTTTTACTTTTGCTCGGCATTATTTTTGGAAATCTTTTGAAAGAAAAAGACAAAAATGTTTCCAATCACACATCGGGTTGAGGGATTTTTTTTTATCCAGAACTCAGATGCAGCGATACCCCCTATAGGATTTTATATTTGTATTTATTATTTTGTACAACTGAAGATTATGCAGTCTGGGTAACAATTTACTTTGGCTTGTACAAATTTAGGCTACGTTCACACCTGTCCGGCCATGTGTGTGGCAGGAATTCCGTTTTGTATTGCATTAAAAAAAAAAATCAGTTTCCATGTCCTGCCCCTTCTTGTCTATTTAATTCTATTAAAGTCGATGGTAACATGAATGAAAAAATGCACTTGCAGCACCATAGATTTTAATGGGGAGCGTTTGTGGCATGGGCACAGCAGGCAGGACTTTTTGTAGCCGTTTTTCCTCCTCTCTGCTGCACCAGAGAGGGTGAAAGGGGCCATAAAGGTCCCCCGTTTTCTTTTTCTTTGTGGTACCGCAGTACCTGCTGCAAATATAGAAAGGCATGTAGTACTGGGCAGGGTTAAAGCAGAGCGGAGCTAGTCCCACAAGGCAGAGATTTCTTGCCGCAGGCGGAAACGGGCTTCAGTTCATGGGTATATGCGCAATGCACTTTCATGGAGTGAAAGTGTCTGGGGTTTAGAAAATTGCTCCCCTAAAACCAGCTTGCCATTTTGCTACAATTGCAAAAGCCCTACTTCTGAAAAACCCAGTCTTGCAGTCAGGGCAGTTTCTAAGTAACATAGCACTGTGTGCGAGAAAGAATTCTGCCCCCTTTTCAGCCATCTTATGGTGCTGCTGCGGGCCCTTAAAAGCAGGCAGTGGCCCCTCCCCTTGATGAAGCCTGCACCACTAACACTGGCCCTGAATTTTCTACAGAAAACAGGATTACTGGGATAAATGTGCCCTCAATGGGCTTGGTGCCCACGGTGACTGTCCTCTCCTAGAGACACCCCTGCCCAGAGTCAAAATGAACCTAAATCTTTGTGCATTAATGCTTTATTTCTAGCCAAAAGTAAAAAAAAAAAAAAAAGCCATCAGCTGTAATGACTCACTGCTAGGAAAAGATCTAAAAACATTGCATCAACATTGTAGTATCAAGGATTTGTGGCTGGGAGGCGTTGCTTTACATTGATACATAGTTTTGTGTCTGCTCCCTGTTTCTGAGGGAAATATTTCCTGGCTGATAGTCTTCCTTGTGTGGAGAAACAATATCATAGATACACTGCAGCCAGCTAGAGGAGGATTTTATGTCCTAACATTCTGTGTCGATATAGATAAAAATCTCTCTCTGACTGGTTGGGCTGATTAAAAGGAAGCTCTCAGATGAACAGCAGTCTGTCTATGTGCTAGCAAAGATTCTCCCCCTCCACCCCCCCCCCCACTCATGTTCATGTATAAGCAGGCCTCTCAGGTATGTATTAATATGGCCTCTTCCATGCAGTTCAGGAGCGCAAAATCTGGAAATACATTTCACAACATCTGCATGGGGTTAGGCCCTCTCAAACAGCATACGCCACTGATTGTCAAGGGAGGAGGGCTTTAGGGGAGCAAATTACTATTAAAATCATCCTTCAGGGTGGCCATGAAGCGAGAGGCTCCACCCCCTAAAGAGGAAACACAGGGGGGCATGGCCGGACATGGAGGAGTGAGGACATGTCTGGCTCGAGCCGGCTAAGTTTTTTGGCCTTTTAGGGGTGAAAGCCCACATTTATCACTGCCTGGAGGAGATGGCTAAGAAGAGGAAGGGGATGAAGGCTTGCTCACCCCCCCCTATACGAGAAAGATCAGTGCCTATATGGCCCGGAGCGTCCTGAGGGAGGAGGAGAAGAGGGCCCAAAGATGGCGGCTGCCAGAGGCGCTGAATCCGCTAAGTGTGTGGAGGCGAATGTGCAGGAACAGCTGATGGAGGAGGTGGTGGTCACTCACCCTGAACGCTTGTCAGAAGACCGCTGCCGAGAGCGGAGGAGCCCCTGCGTGCCTGACCTAGATGGAGGTGAGAGAAGCGGGCAGCGGCTGGGTCGCACGAGAAGATGGCCGCGAGTCGCATGATGCCGCCGCCGCGGCAGAAGGTAAACTGTGTGCCCGGGAGGGGAGGAGGAGCGGGCCGACAGACAACAGTCCGCCAGTGTGCGGTGAGGACGCTGACAAAGCCGGGAGAAGTGGAGTGGCCAGCCGCAGGCTCCTCGACGCAACTGCGCCCTCCCTCTCTGAGCCCGATGACTCACCAGCACGACAGCCCAGGTGGAGGTGAGGTGAACAACGAGGCTGCTGCAGGGGAAGGCAGGCGGGAGTCCCCACAGTCAGATGGCCGCACTGACGGGCTGATCACGACCCTGCGCGGGGGGGGGGGGCACAAGGGGAAAGAACATGGCCACTCTGCAGGTTCCCCACATAAAATGGGGGCACCAGACAGCTCTCAGTGTCGAGATCACATGGCAGATGTCATGGGGCGGCGGGGGACATCCCCTTACATGGTGTCAAGGGCAGTGGGGATGGGGTCACCCCAGCCCCCAAATAGTCTCTCCTGGGGGGGGCTGCTGATTTGCCTACCCCCCCCACGACACTACAGCGGACCCCCAAGCAATCCGCACCTGCATAGCTCAGGGTCCCCTGCCTTTTCGGAGCCTTCCCAGAGTTCCTGCTGGGACTGGTTCTCCTCCAATGTCCCTGCTCGGGATGCCCCTTCCTCCTCCTGGCATTCGGCGGGAAGCCCAGGGGACACCACAGAATCGGGAAACTGCAGCTACAAGGGGTCACAGTGCTGGACCGCAGCGGACCTCGCCACCCGGAGGCCCCGCTAAAGCTTCACTGAACCACCCCATGGGGGGGGGACAGCTGGAGGCCGTGTCCACCCGGGTTCTGTTAGAGCAGGAAGCCAACTCCCTGGATCCGTGGGGGGCACCGGTCGGCTGCTGGGGGCTGAGCCATCCCCCTGCCAGGGACGCACGCGACGGGTTGCTCGCAGACATCAAGGCCGAGCTTAGAGCCCTGCCCACCAAGGCCGACTTGGAATCCTTTATTTTGAGGGTGGAAAGTTCCTTAAGAAGGACATTTCAGACCTGCAGACTTCAGTGGCTGGCCTTGATTCCAAAGTTTCAGACCTGGAGCGATCGCACCTCTCGACAACACAGAGAATAGAGGTATTGGAAAGGGGATTAGTGGTCCAGCGATCTATCTCCCAAGCCGCGGTGCTACACCTAGACAACTTTGAGAATAGAAGCAGGTGGAACAATATCAGACTACGAGGCCTGCCAGAAGGGACGGGCCCTGACCAACTTCTGCACACCGCCACGGGCATCTTTAACGAGATACTCAACAGACCCCCCCAACACGGAAATTGTAATCAACCGCCGCCACAGGTCTCTCGGCCCATGGCCAGCTGACCCAGACTGCCCTCGGGACATTATTTGTTGTCTGCACTACTACTCCGTAAAGGAAGAGCTCCTGAGGAAAGCTTGGGAGAGAGAGAGAATTTGTTTCGACGGAGTGACCATCCAAATTTTCCCGGACGTTTCTAGATCACTCCAAATGCAATGGCTCCTGAAACCCCTCCTAGCGAAAATCCTGGAATGTGGTGCTACTTACCGATGGGGTTACCCGTTTCACCTGCTTGTCTGGACTGGTTAGACCCGTCTCCCTTCAACACTCCGATCCGAGGGGACGGGGGTCTGCCGCAGAGAGCCCAACAGGCCAGAGGCGGCAACGCAGCACGCAGAAGAAACGTCAGAAGGCCTCCTGAAACCCCGGGTCTCTGGGAAAACGAGACTTGAACTGGCTCAAGCCTTGCAGCCGCCTAGGTATCCTGTACTAAGCTGACACTTTAACAAGTCAATTGTTGTCATCTCTTGTTCTTTCTCCTTTATCTTGCCGTTTTCATTGTTAGGCATCATATGGCTTTCGCTTCCAGGTGGTAGTCACACATTTCTCTTCATTCGGCGGCCCCTCTGGTGGCGGCCTGGTCGACCCCCTCAACCGCTTCAACTGGTTGGGGGGGGGGGGTCGGGTGGCATCGGACGAGCCCAAACATTGTGTTATTTGTTTAAGGGATGTGGGTAAGTGCCACCCCAGGCCACGATCCCCCAGGAGGGCCGCTTAGGCTCATCCGGGAGTGCGTCGCTTATCCTCGGGGTCGGCTGGGGGGAACCTTTGACCCTTCAGGTTCGCTTCGCTCCCACATTAGGACTGAACCCCCTCCGCCTACCTCGTGGGGTGTGGTGGGGTTCCTAATTGGAAAACAAAACACATTTCTCGTTTAGGATTCTGTGTTATTTGTAGGCACCTCTTCGGGATGCTGTTGTGGTTTTACTGTTCCGGAGTAATTTCTTGTTGTCTTATTCTGTTCGTCCCCCTTGTTTCTGTCCATCGTCCCACGTTCTCTGTCCCCCCTTCTTCCCGTGCATCTCCATCCCTCTTTCCCCCCCTTACCTTCACCCCCCTCAGCCCCTGATATCTCACTTCCTAGACATATTGGGCTGCCCCCCCCCCCCCAGGCCCACGAGCCCCGGAGTCTTGAGGTTCTGCAATGTCACGGGTTAAGTGTACCTCCCTGAAGCGTAGGGGGCTTAACTCCCCCTTTAAGAGATCCGTTGTCCTGAGGGAGCTGGGGCGCCTACGTAGACAGATCGCCTTCCTGCAGCAGGAGACTTGCCTAAAGGAGGGACGGTCACATAAACTCACAAACCGCTCCTTTAAAACCCAATATCTCTGCCCTTCCCCAGATTCGAAATCCAGGGGTGTGGCCATCCTTCTAGCTGGGTCCCTGCCGTGGACACACTCTGAGACACTCTGGGTCCCGGAGGGAAGGTTCCTTTTTGTTAAGGGCACTCTCTTCTCTTTAAAAGTGACGTTGGCTACGTGTTACTGCCCTAACGTCAACCAATACAAATTCCTGCGCTCCACCCTTGGGAATGTGGCAGCATTTACGGAAGGTGTTCTGCTGGGCGAGGATTTTAATACGGTCCTTGATCCCACAGTTGATACATCCCGTGGGCTGTCCCATTACTCCCTCACGGCAATGAGAAAACTTAAAGCCCTCTTATTTAAAAAACAGCTCATGGACGCTTGGAGGACATTTAACCCCAAGGGGAGGGACTACACATTTTTCTCTGCGGCCCACAATTCGTACTCTCGCATCGACTCGTTCCTGGTCCCACACAGATTCTTCCACCTCATTGTCAGTATGGATATTGGTCAGATTACCATTTTGGACCATACTCCAGTCTCTATGACCATCTCCATCCCTGACACTGCCCCCCTTAGAGGCCAATGGAAGCTGAACAGCTCTCTTTTGCAAGACCTGGGGGTAAAGGAGGATATTAAAAAGGCCATTGCAGAGTTTTTCATGACAAACAACACGGAGGGGATTTTGCGAATGTCTCTGTGGGAAGCCCACAAATGTGTGAAGGGGGCTTCTGATTAAGCATGGAGCCTGCCTTAAAAAGAAAAATAAACAAATCGACCACCTTACCCAAGAGATATTTAAAACTGAAACTCAGCATGAACAGACCCTTGACCAGGCTCTGGCAGCCAAGTTGGTGAGCCTGCGGGAATCCCTCAGACATTTGCTTTGTCGAGGCCAAAAACTTAGCGGTCAGATGCAGGAGGTTCTTTTATGAATATAGTAACAAATGCGGCAAGGCTCTGGCCAGGGCCCTTAAAGTGGACCAACACCCAGGATTTTCACGGGGTGCCCCGCTGTGTGAAACCCCCCAGAAAGCCCCTAAAATCTTACCTTATCGGCGACGGATAAGCCGCCGCATCTCGCGCCTCCCCCTTACAGGGTGCGCGCCCGCGCCGGCCATTCACAAACAGCCGGTGCAGGCCCTGCTAGAGGGATGCGCGGGAGGCGGCGGCTTGTCCGTCGCCGATAAGGTAAGTTTTTAGGGGCTTTCTGGGGGGTTTCACACAGCGGGGCATCCCGATTTCGGATGCCCCGTGGGGAGGGAGCTGATCGGCCCGGGAATCTTAGATTCCTGGGCCGATCAGGGGTGGGTGTTGGTCCACTTTAAAACACAACGTAGCAGAAACTACATCCCCCTCATTCACGACCCGGAGGGTAATAGGCAACACCTGACGGCAGACATTGCCAAGACCTTCAGGGGTTCTACGAGAAACTCTATAACTTGCCGCAGGACAAGCCTGCCAGCTATCGGAGTGGCATAGAAACTTATATTCGCGAGTCGGGGCTCCCGCAACTTAAACAGGAGGTGGTGGATGCCCTGGAGGATGGAATCGAGATGGATGAATGTTTAAGCACCATTAAAAACACTAAGCCAGGGAGGGCCCCGGGGCCTGATGGCTTCGGCTTAGAGTACTACAAAGAGTTTTCGGAAAAACCTGGGCCCCCAATTTATTGCATCCTTCGGCTCCCTAAGAGATGGCATACCTCCGCCCAGGGACACCTTACGAGCATATATAGCTGTCCTCCCCAAGGCGGGTAAAGATCCAACACAATGCAGAAGCTACAGACCTATCTCCCTGTTGAACAGCGACATAAAGCTCTTTAATAAAATAATGGCTGACAGGCTTGCCCCGCTCATCCCTTCCATCATACACTGGGACCTCCTACGAGGGAGGGTAGAGACAACACTACAAGAGTGATCAACCTGATTTACCGTGCGCATATGGGTGGTTCGGCTACGCTGCTTCTCTCGACCGACGCCGAGAAGGCCTTGACAGGGTTAGCTGGGAATTTATCTCTGCTACCCTTAGACATGTCGGCTTGAGGGAAAACCTGACCTGATGGATCATGGCCTCCTACTCATGCCCCTCGGCGTCTATCGTGGTGAATGGGCTGGCTTCTGAATCGTTCTCCCTAGCGAATGGCACACGTCAGGGCTGTCCGCTATCCCCTTTAATCTTTAATTAGAACCTTTTCTGCGCACAATACGGAAAAACCCCAACATCTCTGGGGTCTTCTCGGGTTGGGTGGAACACAAGGTGACGGCTTACGCCGATGACCTCATATTCTTTATCACCAAACCTGAAACAACTCTCCCCAATCTTCTGGCAGAACTCAAAACCTTTCAATCACTGTCCAACTACAAAATAAATTATCAAAAATCCTCGGCCCTGAATATTAATATTCCCCCCAAGAGATTGAAGCGGATCTCAGAGAATTTCCCGTTCAAATGGGAAAGGGAAGCGGTGACCTATCTAGGAACACAAATATCAGCCTGTCCCCAAAAGTTATACAGCCTGAACTTCCCCTCGTTGCTGAGGAGGGTGGAGGAGGACCTCCAGAGATGTCTTAAAAGCGCATTCTCCTGGTTTGGCAGGGTGAACATCATAAAAATGAACATCCTACCTCGGGTGCTTTACCTCTTCCAGGCCCTGCCAATTGAGGTCCCCCACACCTTCTTCAGGCGATTGATGGGGATTTGTGTGAGGTTTGTTTGGGCGGGGAAACCTCATTGGTTAGCAGCTTCTCTCCTGGTTCTCCCCAAGAGACATGGAGGGCTGGGCCTCCCGGACTGGAAATCTTACTATGCCGCGGCCCACCTTACCCGGGTGATTGATTGGTGCAGACACTCCCACCTAAAGCAGTGGACGAGTATCGAGCAGGAGGCTTCCTCAACTCCCCTTCCGGTGCTGCCCTGGGTACCACTGGATCGAACTAGTGCACTAAACATACACCCCACAATTGGGCCCACTCGGAGAGTGGCAAGTAAGACGTTTCAGAACTTGGATATCTCCCCGTCCCTCTTGCCCTTGACCCCACTAATAGAGATGCCTACCAGGCAATCCGGATGGCCTGACAGCACATTTCGGGCTTGGACGAGGCGAAATCGGTTTAGGATCCTACACCTATGGGATACGTCAGGTTGGTTGGGGCTGGATGGGCTGGCGGAGAGGGATTCCCTGCCCGCACTCGGCTTCTGGCAAACCCTCCAGTCAACACACTTTCAGAACTCAATAAGTCGGGCAGCCGAGACCTCCAGACCCCTGACCCCCTTTGAACAGGTCTGCGTGGGTAGCGGCCACTTCAGAGGGGCCTTGGCATTTGCTTATTCACTGGTGATCAGCCCCCCAGAATCCTTTTCACCCTCTTTTGTAGAGGGGTGGGAGAGGGAGTTAAACAGGAATTTCACTGAAGAGCAAAAGCTGGCAATGATGCAGCTGGCCCACAAGTCCTCCATGTCTTGCAGGTATCAAGAAGCGTCTTACAAGATTCTTACTCAATGGTATCTGGTGCTGACCAGATTATCAAGAATATTCCCTTCCTCCTCCCCCTTGTGCTGGTATTGTTCACGCGCAAGGGGCAGAATGATACACATTTTCTGGGAGTGTGCGGGCCTTTACAGGTTTTGGGGTAACGTGAGGAAAATTGTCCAGGCCCTGACGGACGTTGACCTGGGCGAAGACCCGGCAGGTTACCTTCTCAATCTTGCCCCTACCTCTATCCAGAGACGAGGCAAGTCTCTGCTCGCTCCACTCTTAAATGCTGTAAGGACTTGCATCCCGGCTTGCTGGAAATCTCAGGAGCCCCCAACTACCGCGTTGTGGAATACCTGAAAATGTAATGAGGATACAGGCAGTAAGGATCCTACCTTCTCCTCGGGGCTCCCCGCTTCCCCCCCCCCTCCTTCCCCCCTCCTCTCCCCCTCGTCTGTCGTGTGCGCCCCCATGTTGTGTTTGTGAGTCATGTTTGTCCACCCTCTAGCGTTTTCTCGTTAGCATTATGTACGGTTTGTCTTAGGCTAGCAATAGCCATGTCTTAATTAAAAAAGAAATAGGAGGCATGGTATGCAGGCCCCAGACTTATCTTTATTTCATTGTTTCAACCCTCTGCATGCAAATCTGGATCAACAGGGCGCTATACCGTCCTTTTGGCTCAGCAGGGAGCTAGATACGAGTAGAACCGAAAGTTTAGGTTATTGATTGATTCTCATTATTGCTACAATATGTTCGTGTCTCAAGTTGATCGATACTCCACCTGCCTGTTGTGTTTTAATGCATCAAATATTGTGTGTATGTTCTTGTATCCTGTAAATGGCCTGTAACTTGTACTTCTCTAATAAAAAATTGCAATTTAAAAAAAAAAGAGAAAACACCAACTGGGACAAGTTAGAGTACCCCCCATACCTGTGATTTACTTCCAAGTTTCTATATTTCTGTTTGTCTCTGATCCTGGCCTTCGTGGCTTTCCACTGTAACAGTAGCTTTCCTGAACCATACAGCAGTAATCACCTCTCCAGGTGAGAATGCTGAAGGTAACCCCTTAGTTTCTGGTACACAAGATTGCAATTCCCTTATCGGCAGAGTTGAATTAATGCAGAAGGGGTTAAACCTATGTCTCCCACAGCCAATCAGAGGATTAGCAAGCCAGAGTCAGGAAGTCTCTGATTATATATACACCCCCAAAACACCAATTTGCTACAGAAAATGTGTTTCTTTGTTATCACAGATTATACAACAGCTATATAAAAGCTTAAGATTTGAAAGGGCAACCAAGCTATAGAACACAGGTGTTCTGGTAACTTCTTCCCTGTTGATGCATTCGTTCATAGCAGCATTATTAGCAAGGATAAGCGTTTTTCCTATCCACACTTTCTCCAAGGCTAAATGGAAGAAGAGTTACTTTTTCCTGAGGAAAAGATATCTTTGCCTAGCTCCATTAAAAATTAATGGCCGCGTGCAATCCAGGGGCAATTTCGCATTTGCCAGATACATTGAGGATTGATATTGTTTACCCCTCTCCATACCTTTCCAGGCACTGTGAATAGGTCTATTATGAATGCATAAGATAAGGGTCGCCTCATCATTAGGACATTTGGTGATTTTAGTCTTTTTCCTAGATCCCCACTGCAACAGCAGTCTCTTCTTTGCACGCAAGAGCTAGTTATCCCGTCTTCTGGGGCCTTGGTTTTCAGAGAAAATGATATTTATTAGAACAGACTCCAAGTTTTCTTCACAGATCACCTATTCTTTTCTGAATATGAAACAATCTGCTTCAAAAGCCACTATAGCTTGGAATATACAGGCCAGATCCTGGGCCTACACTTGTAGGGATGTTTCGGCTCATTCCATAGCAGTCTCCACTTCCAGGGGGGAAAAGATTGGAAGCTTTCATAGAAGAATTTTGCTGAGCTACTGCCAGGTATACTCCCCACACCTTCCATAAGTACTAGCGTTAAAACCTTTTGTCAGACAAATAAGACCTGGTAGAAATGAACTACAGACAGTATCCCACCCTTAAAATCTTATTGCTTGCTTATCCTCTCAATGGCCATCCTGAAGGATGATGGGTGTAAAATCCCTGTTAGACTTACTGGTATTTCTACGAGTCCCTCAGGACGGCCCTTACAACCCCTACCCCTTAAATGTTTTCTTTGTTGCTTCGGTTTAATTTTTTTCTTGCCCTATACTGAGGACCGAAGGGAAGGGAAGAGGCTTTAAACCTTTCCCAGTTTGTGTTTTCTCTTGGGGGGGGGGGGGGAGAGGAGCCTCTCCGTGGTCATTGAAGGACTCATAGAAATACCGTTACCAGTAAGTCTATTCTAAATCTAAGGATTTTCTTGAATGGAGGTCCGCTAACGTTTTTTTGTGAGGAAGCAGAGTGGCTGATCCCCCTCACAAAAACACTTCCAATGCTAGTCATCCAAGATCAAAGCTCCTCGACTTGTTACATGCAGTGGTGGTCTTTTTGTTTGGCTTTTGTAACATTTTGAAGGCATTGTTGTCTTATTGCTGGACGGGAATAAACAAATATAAAGTAAACCAATGAAAAGACTTTATATGATGGTTATGCTCTATCAAGAGCTTTTCCTGCTGTGCTTTCATTACCAAAAACCTCTTACCATCTTATGAAGATTGTCACTAGGCTTTGTGTAGGGATTTCCTTGAGGATGTAACCACTTATCTAAATGGCTTGTGAGGAATTTTCTTTGGAGAAGTTTCACAATATAGTTTTTCATTACAGAAGTTGCTTTGCCGTATCACAGAGATGTCAACCTGACCCATTCCTGCAGGGTGATTCAGTCCTTCACTTTACAATTGACCTCAACACGCCTTATGAAGATTGTCACTAGGCTTCTTGTAGTGATATCCTTGAGGAAATGGCTTGTGAGGAATTTTCTTTGGAGAAGTTTCACGATATAGCTTTTCATTACCGAAGTTGCTTTGACGTATCGCAGAGATATCAACCTGACCCATTCCTGCAGGGTGATTCAGTCCTTCACTTTACAATTGACCTCAACACACCTTATGAAGCTTGTCACTAGGCTTCTTGTAGTGATATCCTTGAGGAAATGGCTTGTGAGGAATTTTCTTTGGAGAAGTTTCACGATATAGCTTTTCATTACCGAAGTTGCTTTGACGTATCGCAGAGATGTCAATCTGAGCCATTTCTGCAGGGTGATTCTTCTCCAGTCCCGCACTTCACAATGACCATTTACCTCAACACACCTTGGCTTAGATAATTATAACTCCTATTCAGCCCAGCAAATTGGCTGGAAGTCATAGTTTACCATAAACTGCCCTGCATTTCCTGCTTTTGCTATGGGAGTTACATAATAATAATATATATATTGATGGGAAGAGCAGCGGATATTAACATGCTGTGATTAGCCTGGAGTGTACAAGTGTGTGAACCCCCCAGTGGTCAGTAATTGCTTTCATTTTCCCTAGTCCCTTGCCGCTCTTACAATAGCACTCTGAGCAACAAGTAAATGCTGAAATGGGGAACCACCAAGCAGCTCACTATCCCACACCAGCCATTCAAAAATGCGCCTCAGCTGGATTGTGAGTATAGGCTGTGGGATCGCCAGGGAAGGAAGTGTAAATGAAAACTCGCTCTTCTTTCAGGTTTTTGTTGTTCTGCCTTATTGCAGTCGATTCAGAGCCAGGTGAGAAAACTGCCAGTCACTCTCATTGCCTACCTTAGGGCTGATTCAGACCCAGGTGAGAAAACTGCCAGTCACTCTCATTGTCTACCTTAGGGCTGATTCAGGGCCAGGTGAGAAAACTGCCAGTCACTCTCATTGTCTACCTTAGGGCTGATTCAGGGCCAGGTGAGAAAACTGCCAGTCACTTTCATTGTCTACCTTAGGGCTGATTCAGGGCCAGGTGAGAAAACTGCCAGTCACTCTCATTGTCTACCTTAGGGCTGATTCAGAGCCAGGTGAGAAAACTGCCAGTCACTCTCATTGTCTACCTTAGGGCTGATTCAGAGCCAGGTGAAAAAACTGCCAGTCACTCTCATTGTCTACCTTAGGGCTGATTCAGGGCCAGGTGAGAAAACTGCCAGTCACTCTCATTGTCTACCTTAGGGCTGATTCAGAGCCAGGTGAGAAAACTGCCAGTCACTCTCATTGCCTACCTTAAAGCTGATTCAGGGCCAGGTGAGAAAACTGCCAGTCACTCTCATTGTCTACCTTAGGGCTGATTCAGGGCCAGGTGAGAAAACTGCCAGTCACTCTCATTGTCTACCTTAGGGCTGATTCAGAGCCAGGTGAGAAAACTGCCAGTCACTCTCATTGTCTACCTTAGGGCTGATTCAGAGCCAGGTGAGAAAACTGCCAGTCACTCTCATTGTCTACCTTAGGGCTGATTCAGGGCCAGGTGAGAAAACTGCCAGTCACTCTCATTGTCTACCTTAGGGCTGATTCAGAGCCAGGTGAGAAAACTGCCAGTCACTCTCATTATCTACCTTAGGGCTGATTCAGGGCCAGGTGAGAAAACTGCCAGTCACTCTCATTGTCTACCTTAGGGCTGATTCAGGGCCAGGTGAGAAAACTGCCAGTCACTCTCATTGTCTACCTTAGGGCTGATTCAGGGCCATGTGAGAAAACTGCCCGTCACTCTCATTGTCTACCTTAGGGCTGATTCAGGGCCAGGTGAAAATTTACACCCGGCAGATAATGAAAGTGAGTTTTCTTACTAGGCTCTAAATCGACCCCATTGTTTGCCACTTGTGGAATGTAAAATAAACATTTGTGTTGGATTGGCCACTAGACTTGATTTACTTATCAGCATGCTGTTTCCAAGTTTCTTTTATTTCTGTATGTCTGTGATCCTAAAGTGGGAGCAGCTTTGCTGGGCTTGAGTAAAAACTAAGGACTGACTACAAGTCCCAGAATCCCACCAATGTAGCAGGTGATATAATCAACAGCTTTGGCCAAATCTCACAGCAGTTATCTACCCAGTTGTGAACCCTGCCAGGAACTCTTTAGCTACTGGAACAAAAAAATCTACTTATCAGACCTGTGGTCCATGCTGTAGCCCATCAAGGATTCGTTTATACCCAATAAAAAAAAGGGGGGAAAAAACAAATAAGTTCAGCACATCATGTTGGCACATAACAATGGAAACTTTTAAAAATGCCATTGAAAGTGGTATGTCACTTTAAAGCAGAACAAAACCACCAGCAGCTGGCCTGGAAACTAAAATATTCCTGGCCTGGCCACTGGCTTCCCATGTGAACCCACCCCCCAGGGTGTCCATACACACTCACCTTTCCCTGGTTCAATGGCATCTCCTGCGTTGAGTGTGAGCTCCTACCGCAGCCATTCACGGACGCGCACGGGTGGGGCAGCAGCAGCACAAGCTCCCCATTATGGTCAATTTGAGCCGTTAGCCAATGATAGTTATTTGCTCTGTTTACATCTTTTGGCAGAGTGCCTGTGCGTGTTCCTTTGGACTGAAAAGAGGCGCGTTTGACACAGTGGGGCATCGGAAATCTAGAAGCCCCTGGGAAATAGAACAAAATCTGCACTTTAAAGTGGACCAAAACCTAGATTTTGACTATCCTTGGTTCTGGTCCTTTCCCTGGGGGTACCCCGCTGTGTGAAACCCCCCAGGATGACCAGCTCACCTCTTTCCAGTCCCACGGTGAGTCAGAGCAGTGGCTCCGACAGCAGCATCCTCCGCTTCCCTCTAAAAGGGAGTGTGCCCACGCTGGCTATTCACAAATGCCTGGCGCGGGCATGCGCCCTGCTAGAGGTATAGCGGGATGCGGCAGTGACTCAATCGAGCTGGGTTTTAGTCCAATTTAAGTGCGATCTGAGGAATGACACACAAGAGGGCCCCACAAAGAAGATGGGGAGTACAATTAATTCCTGGTTTGTGGCCTTTCAGGTTCTCATTCATCTAGGTCATGGGGTAACTAGAGTGTCACACTCTGTCTCTGAGGCTAGTTAATGAGCCCATCCAGTGGCCAAATTGCACCGCCCCATCCCTATGATATTGCAGTAGGAAAGTACTTCCCCCAGTGGTTGGGAAAATACAATTCTGTGATTACTCACCTGTAGAATTGGTATTATGGAGTATACAGTACATCCTGCTCCAAATCTAATACTTACACTTGGGTTATACTCCGCCAGATGGCGCTGGACTGCAGAGACATCGAAAATAGGCTCCTCCCGGCCACTCAAATACCCGGAGACCTCCCACAAATCCCCAGCATTGAAAAGCAGTTAAGGAGAAGCCGGGAGAATTAAACAATCCAAACTATCAACTATAACAATGATAACAATCACCATACAGGGGATCCAAGATAATGCAAACCAAGGGTGGGGTGGAGCAGGACGTACTGTATACTCATAATACCAATTCTACAGGTGAGTATTTCACAGAATTGTATTATTCTTAGTATACAGTACGTCCTGCTCCAGATAGATTACTTACACTCGGGACATCCAATAGCAGTGTCCATAAAGTAGGGTGGGATCCCCAAGAAAAATCAGCAGCAGACAGTTTAAACCACTGCCGCCTGCAAAACCTTGCGGCCAAAAGCAGCATCAGCTGAGGCCCTAACATCAACCTTGTAAAACTTTGAAAAAGTATGAACAGAAGACCAAGTAGTGGCCTTGCAAACTTGTTCAACAGAGGCCTGGTGCTGAAAAGCCCAAGAGGCACCAATAGCACGAGTGGAATGAGCAGTAAGGCGAAAGGGAGGATTCTTCCCCTTAGCAGAGTAGGCCTGAATAACAGCCTGACGAATCCATTTGCTGATAGTAGATTTAGCAGGAGCCAAACCCTTCCTAGGACCAGAAGGGACCACAAAAAGAGCATCAGTTTTCCTGAAAGGTGCAGTAGCCACCAGATAGTACTTCAGACACCTAACCACATCCAAAGAGTGCAAAAGCCCTCTCCTTAGCATTACTAGGATTAGGGCACAAAGAAGGAAGAATATTCTGATTCAAATGAAAAGCAGACACTACCTTAGGTAGAAAGTCAGGTTTGAAGCGAAACACCACCTTGTCCTGGTGTCTCTCATAGTAGGGGGGCTGAATGGAAAGCGCCGCCAACTCAGACACACGCCTGACAGAGGTGATAGCCACCAGAAATACAACCTTGAGCGTAAGAATGGCCAAGGCAGCATCCTGCACAGGTTCAAAGGGAGCACCCTGCAAGGCTGACAGAACCAAGTTCAGATCCCAAACAGGCACCATAGGCTTACGTGGGGGGCGCACATGAGTGACCCCCTGGAAAAAAGCCCTGATCAGAGGGTGCTGAGCAAAGGACTTCTGGAAAAAAATAGCCAGGGCAGAAACCTGACCCTTCAGAGTACTGAGTTGGAGTCCCATCTCCAACCCATGCTGCAGGAACTCCAGAATCCTGGGAATAGAGAACACACGACAGGGAAGAGACTTAGGCCCTTATTTATGAAGGGATAGCGACAGGTAGCGACTGGTGAGCGTTGGTAATGACGGGCCACACCACGAGAACGCCGGCTCCCCACCACAATCACACATTTATCAAGCTAATCCTGCTTAGCGACTGAGATAGCGCCATATAGCCACTCATTCATCATCATCATTATTCCAGCCTCAGCCCACAGCGCCAGCATCCGACCTTGAACAGCGACAGGTATGACCTCTCGCTACCTGGCGCTCTCCAATGCATTTCAATGGAACAATCTTTAAATATTCATAATTAATTTTTTTTTTTTTTTAATGTGAAAAATTGTGACCACTTCTGCCATTTTTTAAGGTAAAAAAAAAAAAAAAAATGTACAGAATTGATATTACAGGTCTGATATTAATGTATTCATATTACAAAATTATTTTAAAAACTTGTTTTTTTTGGTTTTAAAAAATATGGTTGGGGGTTAAAAAACTACTTTTAACCCATCGCCTCCAGCGCTCTGGGGTTTAAACAAGCATTTCACAGCGCGAGAATTTTTTGAGCGTGATTTTTTAATGAATATGGTGGGAGCCGGTCGCTAGGGCCAGTCGCTATCATGCGCTCCCATACAGCGCGGAACCTGTCAAATAGCGACTCCTCACCCAATATTCAACATTACGGCAAACCGACAGTCGCTATCAACTACCGAACAACGGCCAAGCACAGCGACTACTAGCGGGCGCTCTGAAAATGCCGCTACAGTCGCTCAACTGTCGCTACCTGCCGCTATTAATGAATCGGCCTCCCCGACTCACACCAGTCAATGTAGGCATGCCAAACCCTGTAATAAATGGAAGAGGAAGACTTCTTCCTAGCTTTAATCAAAGTATCCACAACCCGAGGAAGACAGCCCCTTCTCCATCAAGATGGAGGTTTCAGCAGCCAGGCCATCAAAACCAGAGTTTGTAAATTGGGATGGCGCAGTGAGCCCTGAGTGAGCAGATCTGGCACCCCTGGCAGAACGTACTGATCTAACGCCAGCTGTACCACGTCTGCGAACCACACTCTTCTTGGTCATCTGGGGGCCACCAGAATTGCTGGCACTCCTTCCAGAGCAATCTTGCGCAGAACCCTGCCCAGCAGGGGGATTGGAGGGAAGATATACAGGAACTGAAAGTCCTTCCATGACATTGCTAGCGCATCCGAGGTCAAGGCCAGAGGATCCCTGGACAGAGAGACCAAAGCTGGGAGCTTGTGATTGTGGCGGGACGCAAACAGATCCACATCTGGTTGGCCCCAACGGAGACACAGAGATCACCCTGCTGCATAGGGACCATTCTCCCTGGCGAGAGGTCCCCCTGCCCAGGGAGTCCGCCAGGTGGTTTTCCACCCCCGGGATGTACACAGCTGATATGCAGGGGACATTGGCCTCCGCCCAAGTCAGGATCAGAGACACTTCCTGGAGGGCCCCCTTGCTCCGGGTCCCTCCCTGATGATTGATGTAGGCAACTGCCGTCTGGTTGTCCGAGCACACCTGAACAGGCAGGCCCCGAAGGTGAGTAGTCAAGTGAGGCAGAACTAGCCTGATCGCCCGCAGCTCCAAGACATTGATAGGTGTGTGGGCCTCCTGAGGGCCCCACCTCCCCTGGAACCGCAGGGACTTCCAGAAACCCCCTAACCTGACAGACTGGCATCCGTGGTGACCGTCTCCCAGGAAGGGGCAAGAAAGGATCTGCCCCCCAACAGATTCCTTGAGTCCATCCACCACGAGAGGGACCACCTGACCAGGGGGGAGAGCACACAGACCCTGTCCAGGGACGCTGGTTCCTTGTCCCATACTGACAATAGGCGAAGTTGCAAGGGCTTCAAGTGGAACTGAGCATAAGTGACCACTTCGAAGCATGCCACCATCAGGCACACCAGCTGCATCCCCTGCCTGATGGAGGGATGGGGACAAGCTAGGAGGGACTGAGCCTGTGCAATCAGACTGTCCACCTTCTGTTGAGGAAGGAAGATCCTTGCCTGAACTGTATCCAGATTCACTCCTAGGAATGGAATTACCAAGGAAGGGGACAGTGAGGACTTGGGGTGGTTGATCACCCATCCAAATGACTCCAGAGTGGACACCACCAGCTGAGTATCCAACTCTGCCTGATGTAGAGACTGGGAAGTGATGAGAATGTCGTCCAGATAGGGAAGCATGCGGACGCCCTGACATCTGAGCAGAGACATCACGCCAGCCAGCACCTTGGTGAACACCCTGGGAGCTGAAGTGAGGCCAAAGGGCAAGGCCACAAACTGGTAGTGTTGATCCATCAGAGCGAACCTGAGGAACCTTTGATGACCTGGGAACACAGGAATATGAAGATAAGCATCTTTGATGTCCACAGAAGTCATGAAATCCCCCTTTGGCGCAGGGAACTGATGGCAGAGCGCAGAGTTTCCATGCAAAAGCGCCCGCCCCTGACAAACTTGTTGAGGATCTTCAAGTCCAGGATGGGCCTGACTGAACCATCTTTTTTGGGTACTGTGAACAGGTTGGAATAAAAGCCCTTGCCTTTTTCTCTTAAGGGGACCTGGCAGATGACCCCCAGCTCCAGGAGGCCTTGCACTAGCTCCTGAGCTGACACAGGGTCCTGAGGAATCCGGGATCTGATGAATCTTGGAGGGGGGCAGGCAGCAAACTATCTTGTAATCGGAGGACACTACCTCCTGAGTCCACCGGTCTGAGACATGAAGCCTCCAGACGTGAGCGAAGTGCTGAAGCCGTCCCCCCACCCAGATGGGTGAGGGCGCCCCATCATGCCTGAGGGGCTTGGAAGAGGATTTTGCTTTGGGGCCCCAGGAGGAGCCAGGACGTCCACGTCCTCTGCCTCTACCCCAGAAATCTCCCCGGGCCCCAGGAAAGGAAAACCCCCTTCCCTGTCTTGCACCAGGGTGAGGGGAGGAGAAGGAACCCTGACCCCGAAAGGGCCGAGATTGCCGGCTGCGCTGGGGTAACCTGCCTCCCTTAGCAAAAAGGTCCAGGCGGTTCCCAAACAGGCGCAGTCCTTTAAAGGGGAACCCAGTGAGGACCTTCTTGGCAGCGTTGTCAGCAGCCCACTGTCGCAGCCAAACCGAGTGGCGTTTGGGCAGATGTTCTGTCACACATTCTGATGGTGTCATCCAATGCTGACAGGACAGAATTTACACCAAACATCAACTAGAGAGTGCATTAAACACCTCACAAGGCAAATCATCAGGGGCACTATCAAGCAAATTTCTGATAAGGGTTCTAGTGGCCACAGCAGTAATGGCAGAGGCACAGACCGGGCGCAGCGCCGTCCCTGCACATGCAAAGGCGTGGGATGCCAGCTGGTCAATGCGCCGGTCCTCAGCATCCCGCAGGGTAGTAAGAGTCAAGGGAATGCATGACGGAGGTGTTAGATAACCCTAGAACCGGGGCATCCACCTCGGGGGGGATGACCAACATTTAACCACCTCAGCAAGAAAGGGATACTTCCTATCCCAACTCTTTGGAACCCTGGGAAGTTTACTGGGGCGCTCCCATTCCTTGAGCACAAGGTTACAGAAATGTGATTTCGCTGTATGGAAAAGCTCCCCTCTTTGCCTGGGAGCCGCAACAGGGAGAGAGATGGACAGAACCTCAAAAATCTGGGTCAATCTGTCAGTGTCATCTGGGGCCCAGGGGTCAGAGCCAGAATCGTCATGACCCCTTGGTCTCTCATCAGATGAGCCTGAATCAGAAAGGAGCTCCCCTTCATCAGACGGGGTATAGCCACACAGATTCATAAACTCCTCAGTTCCCATAGGGAAAAACAGTAACATTAGGCGTCAAGTGCCGCTTCTTACCAGGGCCCTTACGCTCTAAAGACCTCGCAATAATCTGTTCAACAGTAGCCAGTCTAGAAGACACATCAGGCTGAGAATCCCCACTAGTATGCAACTCAACGGGAGTGAGATTTAAGCTTGGGGGAGTAGGTGAAGTGAAACGAGGTGCAGCCACTGGCAGGCCAGATTGCAATGCAAGCACCTGCTCAGCACAGGGTACACAGACCCGTGCCTTGTCAGCGTCGGCACGAGGCTGCCCACACGCTACACACAGCCGGTCTTGTCCCAAAGGGACCCCGGTTCCTGGGATGCCTCCATATGGTGATTATTAGGCACGATATGCCAGTAGGATTTACGCTGTAAGCAACCCTGGATGCCCCAATGACCCGCTAGGGAAGTGGGAGTAATTATACAAGGCCCAACTATCAATTACACCGGCCCGGGAGAAGTCAATGGCATCACCCGTCCGAAAGACACAGTGGGAAGAAGGGGTGTCAGAACCAAACACACTACAATGAGTATAAAACCGCCCGCGAGGGCACTTAAGGACAGCAGTAAGTATAACCGCCACACGCGCACGCTGACAAAATGGCGCAGAGAGTACCTCGAAGGGCGGGCCAGAGCGGGCCGTGACGCAGGGCGCGCCAAGCCAGGCCCCGCCCCCCCCCCCCCCCGAAGCACGCGAAGCCCACAGACAAGCAGCCAATAATAACCCAGAAGCGTCTGAGGAAATGCTGCCGCCCAGCGCGGAACATCCAAATGAAGGAAAAGACGCACGCGACGACGGCATTTGCAATAGTAAAAAATACAAGTCAGCGCGGCGGCAGACACCACATATACTAGTCAAAGACATGACAAACGCGTATGCATGAATCACGCTACACGCTCACCCACACCCCCCCCCTTCTTTCCCTCCCAAAGGCTACAGGGAGGATGGCGGCCCTCTGTACAGGACCCACCGCTACACGGGGCATGGGGCAATAATGCTGGAGGGGCATCCATAAAGGCTCACCATCAGCCTATACCGCCTACCCTTTGGTGGGGGACGCATGGTGCCGCCTACCTTCACCCGACCAGCGCAGCCCAGGCTGGGAGGCACATCACACGAGGAATGGGTGGGAATAGTCCAACAGGGCCGCAGGCTTAAAAGCCCCGCTCACCTGCGAGAGAGTGATAACTTCATGTCTTCGCAGTCAGCACTGCAGAGAAATCTGGGGATTTGTGGGAGGTCCCGGGTATTTGAGGGGCCGGGAGGAGCCTGTTTTTACATGTCTGCAGTGCAGCGCCATCTGGTGGAGGATAACCCAAGTGTAAGTACTATATCTGGAGCAGGACGTACTGTATACTAAGAATAAAGGGGTGTAAAACACAGAATGCATAGCATACATATTTACACCCCCCAGCGGCCACTTAAAACAGGGCCCACCAATGGGCAGGGGCAAGGGGGCACTAGTGCGGGAGGGGCATCCCATAGAGGCTCACCATAAGCCTGAACCGCCTACCCTTTGGTGGGGGATTTCGGTGGAGCAGCGCTCCTAAGCACCAACGGCGGTGCTGCCTACCTTCACCCGACCAGCGCAGCCAAGGCTGGGAGGCATATTACTAGTGGAACCGGTGGGAATAGTCCTACAGGGCCGCGGGCTAATAGCCCAGCTCACCTGCGAGTAGAGAGCCATTTCTCGTCTTTCGCAGCCAGACTGCAGAGAAATTCTGGGGATTTGTGGGAGGTCCCCGGGTATTTGAGGGGCCGGGAGGAGCCTATTTTCGATGTCTCTGCAGTCCAGCGCCATCTGGCGGAGTATATCCCAACTATAAGTATTAGATTTGGAGCAGGACGTACTGTATACTAAGAATATGGAACTGCCAAGCAGGCTGAGCTAGCTGCAGGATGACAAACTGGCTCAAACCCGCCAGTGACTTTGAAAAGCAACTGCGTGAGATAAAGGCGTCAGAAAACCCATCTCATCATGCTCAATTAAATTTATACTAAAAACAAGTCTGATTGTGGTCCCATGGCCTCAGGCTACACGTTGCAATGTCCTAAACTTCAGGGCCACCTGACCCTTACTACAAAGCAATTGGACTTGCAGTATTTGTATTAAGACATTTAAGTAGTCATTTGACTGGCCTTCTCCATCCAGAATAACCAGTTGCATTCTGGGATCTGCGTCTTCTAAAAGGAAAATGATACATGTCTAAAACTGTATGGTCTAGATTTAGGCCACCAGAGAACAACCTCTTAAAAAGGAAGGGCTTGGAGAGAGCCACATTTATTCTGAATGTGTTTCTAGAACACTAGCTGCACATCTGCAGGAAACCGCTTGCAAACGAAAACATGCAAAGCAATAAAATGTCCACAAAGTCATCCTGAATGAGAGCGGTAAGAATTCAGTAACAGAAGCGAGCCGGTTAGTGCGCCATCTGAGATTCCATGGCTTGTGCCGTCCATTCTGGTGCAGTCTGACTAATCTTTTCTAGAAGGTTATTGACTTGAAAGCACAAGGATTGGATCTGTTTATCCCATGTAGGCAATGCTTCACGAGCTGGAAGGAGCAAAGAGAGCAGAATTCACTGGCACAAAATCTATCTACTCAAACTGTTCAGTCTTATTAATGCCACAAAAATGAAAAATCTGCCAGCTGAAATCAACTGGTGTGAACTGGCGATACAAATAATTTTATAATATATATATATATATATATATATATATATATATAACGATACAATATATCATGATTCTGTCTCAAAGACGATATATTGCGATTTTTTAAAATTTTATTTAAATTCTAAAAAATTACATAGGGTCCCCCCTTCCTGGGGAGGACCCCATTTTATTTGGAGTTTTAAGGGTTAAAAACCCTTAAAAATCGCCCTCAAAAAGGGCGTGAGGTCCACCTTACCCAGCATAACCAGCTTTGGTGGCCCCTGGCCCTGCAGGCTACAAGCCGGCATAGCCTACGGCCAGGGGCGCTGTCCCCCCCCCAGGCTTTGAGGAGGCAGGTAATGAGGGGGCTCGGGGTTAATGGCAAGTCACCCGCTAGCCACGGGTGACTTGCCAGACCCAGAGCCTTGTGAACTGGTATAGCTCACATACACCCCTTACCAGTTCACAAAAGGGTTAAGAGTAAAAATAAACCACCACACAAAGACATTGTCTCTATTTAAAAAATGTCTTTACTCACCCACCTCCAATTGTCAGCACCTGTGTCCCTCGTCAATCTGATAACAGATGTTGTGATCGCCGGCCAGAGGAGGGGGAAGGCAGGAGATCAGAGGATCGCCTGCCCCTCTCCTCTGGCCAGCGATCACTGCATCTGACAACTGAGCCACAGCGAGCCGCAATGATGCGTGAAGAAGGCGGCACTCGCTGAGAAGGCAGGGGGAGAGAGCCTGTTGGGCGCTCTCCTGAAGACTGAAGAGCCCGGGGGGGGGGGGGGGGGGGAATCGGAGGCCCCATGGAGAATAGGAGAGCTGGCCAGATCGAACGAGGGCAGTCACGTTTTTTTTTACATTTCTTTTACTGTTGGGGGGGGGGGGGGGTCAGAATGGATTCTAGGGAGGAAAAAAATCGATTCTAGTATCGTTGAATGAAATATCGCAACACTTGACAGAATCTATTTTTTTTTGACACCCCTAGTGCTGGCACCATGAGATATCTTATAAAACCTTCATTCTCACCAGGCTGCAACAGGCTACTAACTATTTCTAACAAGTTTAACTCCCCCTGTGCACCACTGTTGTCCTCCTCAGAATTAGCTGACCAACAAAGACCACAAAAAACAGTGATGCCAGAGATCGAAACCCCCCGGGTTAAAGAGGAACACCACACAAAAATTGGACTTTCCTGTGTGTTGTTCCTCTCAGGGACGGACATCCTGATTTGGGATGCCCGCTTTGTGTATTCCACCCCCTCCCCCCATGTTGCCCCGACACTCATCTTCCTTCCGCTCCCACGGTGCAGACTTGGACAAGTGCACCGATTAGCACGTTCAGCAAGCTTTCACTCAGCTCCGCTGGCGGCTAAGCACCACCTATTCACAAAGTCCAGGTGCGGGGGTATGTGCGCGGCTAGAGGTGAGTAGGGATGCAGCAAGGGCGCCAGGAGAAGGTGAGTGCATCAGGGCTTCTGGGGTGGGTGTTACACCGCGGGGCATCCCAATTCAGGATGCCTCCAAGGAGTGGAACAAAACCGGGGATAACTAAACACCCAAAACGCAGAGTAAAACTCACCTCTTTGCGGTCCTGTGTCGCATGCGCAGGCCCTCGTCCAGTCAGAGCTATTTGCCGTGTACATGTCATCCGGAAAACTGCCCCGTCCTTTGGCAATTGGGAGCACAAGCAGCTCATCCCCAGCAGCGCTCCCGAATAACTGGGAGCAAGAGCACATAGCCCATAGATGCAGAGGATGCAGTCGCTCAATGTTCACAAGGTACGGGAGAAAGGGAAAATGTGCAGAAACGAGTTTCAGTCATGAAAAAATATGTGCAAATGCCTCGGCATCCTGTGCCGAATCAACTCTAATGTAGAAATGAGGACAATGCATGGTATGATTTCTGTCCTCTTCTAATAGATAAGTTACTTACTTTCAAAATGAACAATTCCATCAATCTGATCAATGAAGCCATTCATGCGGCCCTCTGTAATCATCTGAGAAGCAATCTTCTCTGCCTATAAAATTTAAGCAAAGAATAAATAATTTTATAAATAAAGCAAGAAAAAAAAAAGGTAAAGAAAACACTGCGAAGAGTGTACCTTAGCAGCTGGGATTTCCAGCAGGGCTCCAAGTTCCTCAAAAGTAATATTGTTATAAAGTTTGCTTGCAGAGAGAAGGTTGTGCTCTATCACTGCTCTGTCCAAAATGCTTGATCCTTGAGACAATTCAGTATATACAAAACAAAAACTTGTAAATAAAATCATTACAAAAAAAAAGGGAGGAATCTAACATTTAATCCAGCACTCAACATTGCTACCTTTTCTATGTAGGGGAAAAAAAAAACAGTTTTTGTGTTTCATACATACAGGACGTAATGTATTTTGCACTTTAACACGCACCAAGGATTTGGAGGAGAAAAATAAGGAAAAAATACCATTTTGTGAATACTCACCTTGTAAAATGGGTATTATGAGTATGTCACACACCCCGCTTCAAGAATCCATAACATGTGGGTAATATTGTCCTGAAGAGGGCGTTCCTGCAGAGATGATAGCAAAAGAAAGCCCCTCCCTGATCCATAAATACCTGGGACCTCCCACTCACTACCCAGTATACAGAAAGCAGTAAGGTAAGGGACCAGGAAGAGGCAAATATAAACAACAACCACGCAAAGTTCGCAATAAAGAGGATCCTAAATACAAAAGGGCGGGTTGAAGCGGGGTGTGTGACATACTCATAATACCCATTTTACAAGGTGAGTATTCACAAAATGGTATTATTCTTAGTATGTCACACACCCCGCTTCAAGAATCCATAACATGTGGGACATCCAACAGCAGTGTCCATAACAAGGGCGGGGATCCAAAACTAGGCAACAATGCATAACCTTAAACCACAACAGCTTGCAAAACCTTGCGGCCAAAAACAGCATCCGCTGATGCCCGAACATCAACCTTGTAAAACTTGGAAAAGGTGTGAACAGAAGACCAGGTGGTGGCCTTACAAACTTGCTCAACAGAAGCCTGGTGCTGAAAAGCCCAGGACGCACCAACTGCACGAGTAGAATGAGCAGTAACACGAAAAGGGGGACTCCTCCCCTTGGCAGAGTAGGCCCCAATGATGGCCTGACGAATCCATTTACTAATGGAAGATTTGGCAGGAGCCAAACCTTTCCTAGGCCCGCAGGGCACCACAAAGAAAGCATCAGTCTTACGAAAGGAAGACGTAACCTCCAGATAATGTTCCACAACACGAACTACATCCAAGGAATGCAATGCCCTCTCCCTGTCGTTGCTGGGATTAGGGCATAGAGAGGGCAAAACAATGTCCTGATTCAAATGAAACCCCGAGACCACTTTGGGAAGAAAATCCTGCTTGAAACGAAAGACAACCTTGTCCTGATGTTTCTCGAAGTACGGAGCTGTAATGGATAAAGCTGCCAACTCAGAAACACGCCTAACCGAAGTGATAGCTACCAAAAAGGCCACCTTTTGCGTAAGAGAAGACAAAGCTATCTCATTCAAGGGCTCAAACGGAGGGCCCTGGAGAGCAGAAAGAACCAGGTTCAAATCCCAAACTGGAACAAAAGGCTTCCTAGGAGGCCGAACATGTGTAACACCTTGGAAAAAGGTCTTGACTAAGGGATGAAGTGCAAAAGACCTTTGGAAGAACACCACCAGGGCAGAAACCTGCCCTTTCAATGTACTAAGCTGGAGCCCCAGATCTAGACCATGCTGGAGAAACTCTAAAATTCTAGGAATGGAGAACTCTCGACAAGAGAAAGACCTATTTTCACACCAATCAATATAGGCCCTCCAAGTCCTGTAGTAAATAGAAGAGGAAGAGCGCTTCCCGGCACAGATAAGAGTCTGAATCACCGCGTCAGAAAGACCTTCTTCCTTCAAGATGGCGGTCTCAGCAGCCATGCCGTCAAAGCCAGCGATGGTAAATTGGGATAGCGCAGCCGACCCTGTGTGAGCAGGTCCGGCAGCAGAGGCAGGGCGAACTGATCCTCTGCCAGTCTTACAAGGTCTGCAAACCAAACTCGCCTTGGCCACCTTGGGGCCACCAGAATCGCCGACGCACCATCCAAGGCCAGTTTGCGCAGCACTCTGGCTAGCATTGGGAACGGAGGAAACAGGTAAAGGAACCCCAGATCCCTCCAGTTTAGAGACATGGCATCCACTGTCAGAGCCAGAGGATCCTGCGAGAGAGACACAAAGACTGGAAGCTTGTGATTGTGACGAGAGGCAAAGAGGTCCACCGCTGGGACCCCCCACCTGAGACATATCGAATGAAAAACCTTGGGACTGAGAGACCACTCCCCCTGACGAGAGGAGGCCCTGCTCAGCAAGTCCGCCTCCGTGTTCTCCACTCCCGGAATGTAGACTGCTGAGATACACGGGACGTGGGTCTCTGCCCAGTCCAGAATCAAAGACACTTCCCTGAGGGCACTCCTGCTGTGAGTCCCTCCTTGGTGATTGATGTAAGCAACCGCCGTTCTGTTGTCCGACCGGACCTGAACTGGCAGGCCTCTCAACTGATGGGTCAAGCGAAACAGAACCAACCTGATGGCTCTCAACTCCAGAACGTTGATGGGCTCGTGAGCCTCCTGCGGGCCCCACAGACCCTGAAACTGGAGGTCCTTCCAAACACCCCCCCAACCTGACAGACTGGCATCCGTGGTGACTGTTTCCCAACGCGGAGCCAGAAAAGACCTGCCCTTCAACAGATTGACCGACCCCAGCCACCATTGCAGGGATCGACGAACTCGGGGAGTCATCAGGAAGGACTGATCCAACGATAGAGGAGACTTGTCCCAAACCTTCAACAGATGAAGCTGAAGCGTCCTTGTGTGAAACTGTGCAAAGGGAACAGCCTCGAAAGAGGCCACCATTAACCCCACCAGCCTCATCCCTAACCGGATGGTCGGATGAGGGGTTGACAAGAGAAGCCGAACTAACTCCTGAATCAAAAGAATCTTGGCCTGGGGTAGAAACACCCTGGCCTGTGAAGTGTCCAGAGACATTCCCAGAAAGGTCAGAATTCTGGACGGAGAAAGAGAAGACTTGGGGTGATTGATCACCCAACCGAACCTCTCCAGAGTGGACACCACCGCTTTGGTGTCCAACTCCGCTTGATTGAAGGAAGAGGCCATGATCAGTAGATCGTCCAAATAGGGCACGATGCGGATACCCTGACCTCTGAGCAGAGCCATCACCCCCGCTAGCACCTTGGTGAACACCCGAGGTGCTGAGGTGAGACCGAAAGGAAGTGCCACAAACTGAAAGTGCCGATCCTCCACCACGAACCTGAGAAACCTCTGGTGTGCTGGAAAAACCGGAACGTGTAGATAAGCATCCTTGATGTCTATGGACGTCAGAAAGTCTCCCTGACGAAGAGAGTGAATGGCCGAACGCAGCGTTTCCATGCGGAATTTCCTCGGCCGGATGAACCGGTTGAGAAACTTCAGATCCAAGATGGGTCGGACGAACCCGTCCTTCTTGGGAACCGTGACCAGATTGGAATAAAAGCCCCTGTCCCGATCTGAAGGGGGCACTGGGCAAATGACAGCCATGTCCAGAAGATTCTCCACTGCCACCAGGAGCCCCTGCGCCGCTAGAGGCTCCGACGGCATCCGAGACCTGACAAATCTGGAAGGGGGGCGGAGCTCGAACTCCAGCTTGTAGCCGGAAGACACCACTTCCCGGATCCATCTGTCCGAAACCTCCTGATCCCAGATCAGAGAGAAGTGCTGCAGCCGTCCCCCCACCCGCATGGGTGAGGGCGCCCCCTCATTGCTGGGCCGGCTTAGCAGCCGGTTTGGGCTTAGAGCCCCAACTGTAGCCAGAACGGGCACGTCCTCTGCCCCTGTTTCCGAAATCTCCTCTGGAAGAGGGAAATGCAGAACCCCTGCCAGATCTGGCCCCCCGAAAGGAGGGGTTAAAAGCAGGCGCCCCCCGAAAGGGGCGGCGTTGTTTCTTACGTTGAGGTAACCTACCACCCTTGGTGACAGAGTCCAATGTCTCTCCAAAGAGCCGTAGACCAACAAAGGGTAAGGCCGTCAGTGATTTTTTGGACATGAAATCGGCCGCCCACTGGCGCAGCCACACTGAGCGCCGCCACACTGAGCGCCGAATAGCCACAAGCAGAGCCGAAGTCCTACCACACATCATCAAAGTATCATCCAAAGCGGTCAACACAAAGGATAGAAACAACTCACACCGTTTCAGGCTAAGGAACTCGTTACTACCAGGACGAAGCCCGGAAGAAGTCAACAGGTCCCTGACCACAGACCTGGTGGCCAACACCATTAGCTCCGAAGCGCACACAGGCCGGATGGCCGACCCAATGCTAGTAAAGCCATGAGAAGCCATCTGATCAATACGTTTATCCTCTCCATCTTTAAGAGTGGAACAATCAGGTCTGTTTAACACCGAGGAGTTAGACAACCCCAAAACCGGTGCATCCACCTCGGGGGGAGATGCCCAGCGCTTGATCGCCTCAGAAGGAAAGGGATATTTCCTATCCCACCCCTGAGGGATGCCAGGGAGCCGAGCCGGCCTATCCCATTCCTTGTCAATGATTCTATCAAAATGGCGTTGCGTAGGAAACACCAGGCGCGGCCTGGATTCCTCAAACAATTCACCTTTCTGCTGTGACGCCTCCTCAGGAGGGGAAATATTCAGAACTTCCAGCATGAGAGACAGAGCGTGAGGAGAGTCCAAGGATCTCCCTAAATCAGAAAGCTCGGCATCAGCGCCAGCAGACTGCTCATCATCCGAAAATTCTGAATCCTCATCAACTTCCCCGTCCTCTAGCTGAGGACAATCAGACCAATCCAGATTGTCTGTCATCAAGATCATCCACCGGCGGAGCCGGCGACAAATGCTTTCTCTTAGACGGAGCCTTACGGGCGACCGAGCTAGAGAGCATTTTCTCAAGGCTAGCCAATCTGGCACACATCTCGGATTGCAGATCCCTGCCCATGACCACGTCACACGGGGCACGAGTCAAGGCGGGAGGGGGAGTTGAGGTAGCCGGCTGTGCTGACCCCGCCGCTAGGGGTTCGGACTGCCGCGTAATAGTTTGCTGTGCGCATGGTATACACAGTAAAACATCATCCCCAGTAATGGAAACCCCACACAACATACACTTTTTGGGATGCCCCGAAGGGGTCCCAGTCCCAGTATCCGGGGATGCCTCCATAAGGTGAATTTTGAGTGGTCGCTATGACCCAGGGAATTACGCCAGTTAGACAACCCGGGATGCCCCTTTAATGTCCCGAGTGGGAGGATTTTGGACAATAAAAAATGGACCCAGGGACCCAGGACTAGGAGAGACCCTCTAATTACTAATGCAGATCCACTGACAGTCCAAAGTCTGAAAAACAGAAAACAATCCCTAATCAACATGATTAAAGAACAGATGAATAAATGAAATAAATGAATAAAGGCCCACAGGGCCACTCACATATCCTTAAGTAGCGGGAGCGGGAACGAAGTTACCTCACAACGATCGTGAGGTGAAAAGGAAGAGCAAGGAAGGGGCGTGGCCAGTGCGGACAGCGCGAGACCGCCGTCCCGCCCCCTTCCAGCATCCAGCACGGAGCGACAAGCTCCGCAGCGGCGCCCGGTGAAGAGGGGGCGGGCCGAGGCGACGCGCCGAAAGCCCGGCCCCGCCCCGCCCCGCCGCAGATGCGGGAGGGAAAGAGCTCCCTCCTGTCAGATAAGAGACCGGCGCCACTGAAGCCCCGCGGCGCCGGTAATACAGAGCGGGTGAAAGACGCATAAAGCGGCAAAGCACCAGCCCCACTCCCGAACGCTGAGGGGGGTACGAGTTAAGGAGGGCCGGCCGCGGCAGCACGCCGAAGGCCGGCCCCGCCCCCAATTCTCACAATTCTGAGGTAAAAACCGGCGGCCGGGACGCCGGCTATGTAAAAAACACACACTACACATCCACAGCCTTAATAAGGAAACAAAAGTATGCTGTCCTGTGAAAACAATGGCAAAATAAGGTGGAATAAACCTAACCCTAAGTAAGGACTCGCAGACCCCACTAAGTTAGGAGGGAAAAGTGAAGGGCCAACCAGGGAAAAATATTGAGGGACAGGGCATCCCAAACCGGGTTCACCTACCCGGTATGACCGCCTACCCTATCTTTTAGGGTCTCACGGTGGAGCTCTGCTCCTGAGCACCAGAGGTGCCAATGTACCCTCGCTCGGGCCAGCAGCCAAGACTGTGGAGGCATGTAATCTGAGGTAAATTTTGGGACAAACAGGGGTCCGAGCGGAAATAAACCAAATAAGAGGCCGGGGGTTACCCCGGCTACCTGAAATCCCCCTGTGCAAGGAGGAGCCATCATCTTCTGACTTGCTCGCCGTCTGCAGAGATGGAAAACTGGGTAGTGAGTGGGAGGTCCCAGGTATTTATGGATCAGGGAGGGGCTTTCTTTTGCTATCATCTCTGCAGGAACGCCCTCTTCAGGACGATATTACCCACATGTTATGGATTCTTGAAGCGGGGTGTGTGACATACTAAGAATAGAATATTTTGAACCAAACGGTGTGCTAAAATACCTCCTCCCAATCATCCCATTACAGGCAGTGTAGCACCCCCCCCCACCAAAAAAGACACTCTCTTGTGTTCCTACACCACATGACGTCTTCCGCCGACAAACACACATTACCGACGTAAACACACATACAGACGAACACACATTACCGACGTAAACACACATACAGACGTAAACACACATACAGACGTAAACACACATACAGACGAACACACATACAGACGAACACAGACGAACACACATACAGACGAACACAGACGAACACACATACAGACGAACACAGACGAACACACATACAGACGAACACACATACAGACGAACACACATACAGACGAACACACATACAGACGAACACAGACGAACACACATACAGACGAACACAGACGAACACACATACAGACGAACACAGACGAACACACATACAGACGAACACAGACGAACACACATACAGACGAACACACATACAGACGAACACACATACAGACGAACACACATACAGACGAACACACATACAGACGAACACACATACAGACGTAAACACACATACAGACGTAAACACACATACAGACGTAAACACACATACAGACGTAAACACACATACAGACGTAAACACACATACAGACGTAAACACACATACAGACGTAAACACACATACAGACGTAAACACACATTACCGACGTAAACACACAATACCGACGTAAACACACAATACCGACGTAAACACACAATACCGACGTAAACACACATACAGACGAACACACATTACCAGGGCCTGTTGCCGTCTCTGTCCGAACCCCGTCACCTCCACACAAGAGCCAGTTCCGGCAACCGGGTGGGCGTGGCCTGTGACTCCAATGGCGCTTATGCAAGTCACAGGCCATGCCCACCCAGAAGCTGGAACCTGCAAACTAATGTGTGGAGGCGGTGATGGCAGCGGACCCCAGTTATGTATGTTTGTGTGTGGGTGTGTATCTGTATGTGTTTATATGGGTGAGAGATGGCTGCCGCAGCGTGGGAGCGGAATGGCAGAAAGAGCAGATTAAATAAACAATACATGACAAAGAATAGAAGGACTGACAGAAAGAAAGGCTCTACCAATGGCCAATCTGCCCCTGACTGACAGTCCTTCTGGTTACTGCACAGCCCTACCCAGGGTAGAGGGGATGAGATGGGCCCTCCCAAGGTGTAGGGTCCACAGGCGCCTGGCCTGGTCAGTTCTATAATACCCCACAGCCTGCCCATTCTAGCCTAGTTATGGACCTTTACTACTCCCCTACTGCTGCCCCTTTCCCAAAACTCAAAGAAAAAGTTGAACCTACTACTGCCTAGTTGCATATTAACTCCACTATATGTAGTAGCCGCTCCAAAGATTGGTTAACCCAAGGAGACAAGTTGTCTACCCTACATCACCGCTCAATATTGCGTGACTATATACACACACCATCTCCAGTGGTTGCTTTCTGATGGGGCATGAGCATTGCAGCAAACTCCTGCAGCTGGTTTCCACGGATGATTCGGTCCAGGTACATCTTTTCCAAAATGCCATAAGCAGCGAGTTGCTGGCACCGCTCATCCTTAAATAGTGTTGCCAACATTCGGGAACGTTGTTGCCCTAAGTAGAATATAGCAATACATGAGATACTTGCATTTGGAAAGAATACGCTGGGTTATATTCCCTGAGGTTAGATATCAAAATACCTGCGGAGGCCAGGATGGTGCAATGCAATGCGTGTTTCAGTGCTTCCATGCGCTCGGATTCATGCACAATGGATTTGTAGGACAGCTCATTATACCTCTGAGCTGCTTCAATAAACTTTCTTCTGTAGTCCAGAACACGGGCATAACAAACCTTGGAAGAAACCACATTTTGGTCAAGCGGTCATGACAGCACCATTACTTTCCATATGAACCTCAATCAAGTTTAGGTTTTGGTTTTTGTTTTTCAGAGAAAAGGGTGTTCATCTTAAACCGGATCAACACCTGTTTTTACTTTAATGGGTGTTGGTCCCACTGTCTGCTGATAAGAAGCTCGGGGGGGCATCAAGAACGCTGGAGCCCCCTCACACCTAACCACACACAATGCACGTAATACTCACTTTCATTAGGAGCCAGCGATTGGCCACTGGATGGTCACGTAGACGGGTCCTGCCAGTGGCCGGCACAGAGAATGCGACTACAGCCCACGTGACTGCTCGCCAGCCAATCACGGGACTCGCTTGTAATGAAGGCGAGTATTACGAGCATTGTGTGCGGTTAGTTGCGAGGGGGCTCCAGCTTTTTGGATACTCCCCTGAGCTTCTTCTTAGCACAGAGAGGTAAAAGTAAAGTAAAAAAAGGTGTTGGTCCAGTATGAAGTTCCTGCAGGAACAGATAGTGGCTCAGGTTGCTGTATTCAGAGACAGGGGGTAAATAATGGTTATTACATTACCTGATGAGAAAATCCAAGCATTTTGTAACTTCACCCACTCCTCCTCTTGTGCTAATCCCAATTGGGGCAATAACCTAAGAGAAAACCTTTGGGCTGGTTGTCAATCTGCACCGAAGCTTAAAGAGGACCAACACCCAGGGGTGATCGGCCCGGAAATCTATAAGATTCCCGGCCCGATCACCTCCCTCACCACGGGACATCCGAGATCGGGATGTCCCGCGGGGTGAAACCCCCCAAAAAGACCTTACCTGATCCGCTGCCGCCTCCCGTGCGCCCCTCCAGACGTGCACGCGCCCGCGCCGGCCGTCTGTGAATGGCCGGCGCGGGCGCGCCATGAGTGACGTGCGGGAGGCGGCGGCGGCAGCGGCTTGGACGTTCCTGTGACCTGCTTGGACGTCGGCGGGGATTGGATGGCGCGGTCACGTGGGAGCGGGGAGAGGAGTTTTTTGGGGTTTCTGGGGGGTTTCAGGGAGCGGGACAGCCCCGATCGGGGTGCCCCGCCGAAGTGGACCAAAACCCAGGATAGTCAAAATCCTGGGTGTTGGTCCACTTTAAGCTGTGACTGCGTGTGACAGCTCATTCTCCAATGCTGTGCAGCAATGTGACTGTACAGGTCTATACTGAGCTTGTGTGCCACACAGACCATCACAACTGGTCAAGGGCTGCAGCTATTTCCTGTTGGCTAGATCCATGTCCTGCACTGCCCGCCCAACCGCTAGCCTCTTCCATGTCCGCCGACAGGGAGACTACCCCCATCAGTCACTAATGGCCGGCACGCCTCCCTCCATTCACTGCAATGTAGGGCCGTGTTAGGTCTTCAAATGCCCTTTTCCACTGCAGTGGATGATAGAGGGGACGTGCCAGCTCACAGTGACTGATGGTGGGGGCGTCAGAAGGCCCGGCAGCCCAACATGGATACAGCTATTGGCTAATAGCTGCAGCCCTGGAGCAGGAGCGATGTTCTGCGTGGGACACACAGCAAGTATAGGATTTTTTATTTATTTTAATTTATTTTTTTTATGAAAAACATCTTTAGGTCCAACTTGATTGAATTCTACAGCTTCCATGCAGAATCGCCCTCCTAAATCAGGTGATTTGTTTTATTATCTTAACCCCCAATTGAAACTTTGTGAGCACAGAAACTGTTAAACCTGACTGACAGCCTGGCACAGTTGGAAAAGATAGGTAGCGGCCATTTTGGAGCTTCCCCTCCCAACTGACATACCTGTAACAGGGAGACCAGCAGCACTTCCTGTTTGCAGGTGGCCTGCAAGTCCATGAAACGCCATCTTGTTTTTAAACTTGATCCCAGCAGGAGTTAGAAAAAGGTAAATTAATTATTATTATTTGCAGCAATCTAAATTGCCCTGGCGAGGGGGCATATAAGCACTGCTTGTTGTGTTGGTCTAGTTCAAGTCGTTTTTCATTGTTGCTCCACTTTCAATTCAGGTGTCAGTTTTGCAAGTTATGGCAAAAGCAAAGAAGTTGGTTGGTGGAGGTTGAAATCTTGTCATTTTTACTGTAGCTTATAGGAAAACTCCCTTTTTATCAGGTTTTTGGTGGTCTGCCTTATTGTTTTCCTCTTTTGGAATGTAAAATAAACATTTGTGTTAGGATTGTGTCCTCATATCTGTGATTTACTTATCAGAATGCTGCCTCCATGATTCTATTCATATTCCCGGGACTTTATTATATGTACTCAAAATCACCACTTTGGTGTACATAGTTAAAGGAGCACTATCGCGAAATTGCGTAATATTAAAAATCCATATAAACACTTTAGCTAATAAGGGGAGGGGTCACTTATGTACCCAAACTGAATAAAACTCCCGCCAAGCTTGTGGTTTTCTTCCCCTGGTTGGAATAAAATCCAGGGGTGACAGGCTTAGTCTATGAGGGGTGACTGTCATCCGAGATGTCCTCTTCCTTCCATTAAAATAAAAAAAACAAGCCTGGCTGGATATTTCTCGATACAGGGAGTATAAGTGACCCCTCCTCCCTCCATCCAGCATATTTATATGGATTTTTATCATTGGGCCATTTTTTCGTGATAGTGCTCCTTTAAGGTTAAGCACATTGTTAAACATGGTAAACTGCTTCCTTTTATAACAGAGTTGCAAACAAATAGAAAATAAACAATACAATAATGGAAACTTTTTAACATACCATCGAAAGTGGAATTACCCTTTAATCTAGAGATGTTATAATAGGAAAAAAGAAGAGAAAATACAAAAAAGGAAGAAGAAGAAGAAGAAAAGAATAGGACTCACCTTGTAGTGAATCTGTAGCTGCTCATTGGTGGACTCATTCTGTAGCAGAGATGCTCTGTTTATGTACGCCTCTGCTTGCACAGGGTCATCATCTTCCAAATAGAGCCGGGCAATTTTCAGATACGTTTCTAGTTTGTAATCTACATTGTACTGTCTGAGGGGCAGCCAAAAAAAAAATACATTTAGTCAAGAAGCTTTGAAACTAACCTTAACCCTTTAAGTGCCAGCCTACCTGGAGTTTTTGTCACACTCTGTTGCCAGACCATTTTGCACTATTTTGCGCTCCCCATGTTCAAATGTGATTTTTGAAGGGATTTCCAGGGATTTCCCAGGAAAATTATATATTGTTTTTTTTCAGCAGAGTCTGGGCTTTAACATGAAATGTCTTGTTTGTAATTTTTAGGTGTATTCTCAATATGTTTGGGTGAAATATGTGCAAAAAAATAAAAAAAAAAAAAATGTACAATTTGTAGTGTTTTTTTGTAATAAAAAAATGTAAGTTTGTCAATAAAATCTTATTGCGTGTGAAATCCCAATTTCTCCCGGTTACAGCGATATATGATCGGAGCCTCCTC
Organism: Gastrophryne carolinensis; assembly: GCA_027917425.1. Classification (NCBI taxonomy): domain Eukaryota; kingdom Metazoa; phylum Chordata; class Amphibia; order Anura; family Microhylidae; genus Gastrophryne; species Gastrophryne carolinensis. Next base: position 226,028,541 of record CM051234.1, read on the forward strand.
GCCTCACATCCGCCCTGCTCCGATCACCACCGGAGCTCGGAAGGGGTATAGGAGGAGCGGGGCTAGGGGGCGGCGGCCATCGCCACCATTAGAGGAGGTGAGGACCCAGAAGAGGGGCCTGCGGAGCCCAGGGGGGGGAATCAGACCCCCCCCCCCCCGGTGAAGAAAAGACACTGCGGATGGATCGGGTGAGGAGGTGAATTAGACATTGTTTGTTTGTTGCTGTGTTTTTGCAGATAACTGTCATCTGGGAAAACCGGGCCCCCTCCTGAAGACGGAGGATGACAGGGGGGGGAATCGTATGTCCCCCCCAGGAAGGGGGGACCCCCCGCTTCACAGCAATATCAGAGGCAAGTCTTAATTTTTTTCTATTTTTTAACTAGTAGTGGGAAATGCCAGGCACGTAGTTTCTACGTGCTTGGCACTTAACGGTAGGAGGAGCAACCACATACAAACTACGTGCTTGGCATTTAAAGGGTTAAAGGAGCATTATTGCAAAATTGTGTAATATTAAATCTACATATAAATACCTTGGCTAATGAGAGGAGGAGTCACTTTTACACCCAAACTGAATACAACTCCCACCAAGCTTGGTGTTTATTCTCTCATGGTAGGAATAAAATCTAGGGGATACAGGTTTAGTCTATCAGGGGTGACAGAGACTGTCTCCCTGGATGTCCTTTCCTTCCTATTAAAAGAAACAAAAACAAGCCTGGCTGGATGTATAAGTGAACCTTCCTACCGCCATCCACAAAATGTATATGGATTTTTATCACTGGGCCATTTTTTGTAGTGCCTCTGAGTGTAGTAGTACTTACTTCTGTCCAGTTTCCAATGGTATCCCAACCAGCACCTGAGCGGCATTCCTCCAATCATCTTCCTTCTCATAAATAGAAGCCAAATGCTGTCTGATGGATGCAACCTGCCAGCAAATAATAACCAAACCATTGCTCTTTGCTGTGCTTCCAATATTATGCATAAACCTGTTCACGCTGGGTAAAATGAATACATACTTGGGAACAAACTGCAGCATTTTTCTGACAAATCAAGGGATCCTTCTCATATTTAAACTGGACCAACAGCCTCACACAATTGCAAAAGAAAGGTAGCGGCCATTTTGGAGCTTCCTCTCCCAGCATCTCAGCCATGCTGCTGCCTGGATTCAACTGACATAACTGACAATGCACAGTAACAGGAAGCCCAGCAGCACTTCCTGTTTGCAGGTGGCATGCAAATGCATGGGTCGCCATCTTGTTTTTAAAATTTACCTCAGCAAGAGTTAGAAAAAGGTAAAATAATGTTTATGTGCCACAATCTAAATTGTTCTGCGGAGGGATGCATATGAGCACTGTTTGCTGTGTTGGCCTGCTTTAAGTCATTTTTTGACTGTTGGTCCGCTTTAAAGCAGACCCACCAATGGCTGAATTAAGATGCCCCGCTGGGTGAAACCTCCTGCCCGTTAGAACTCACCTCATCAATTATGACCGGGGCAAGAGCGTGTACGCCACCAGGGCTGCGGGGGATATGGCAGTGCACACTCCCTACATAACCCCCGAATGACATAGTCACAACAGACAGCTCTCATTGGACGAGAGCCTGCACATGCGCAGTTGAAACTAGAAAAAGGTGAGTAAAAAGCAGCATTCTGGGGGGTTTGACACAGTGAGCATCTTAATTTGGAATGCCATGGGAGACAGGAACAAAACCCGGGAAAGTGAACCTCATGGGTTTTGTATTATAGAGAGCAAATCAGATAACAATGCTGCACAGCCATTTGGACAGAAGGGAGGCCAATGTATTCTGTGGCTCTATCATTAACTTTCTTCTTAAAGCGGAACAAAAGCCAGGAATTGGACTTCCCCGGATTGGGATGCCCAAGGTCACCGGTATTCACTCAGCTTTCCCCAGTCTAATAGTCTTGTCCAATCAGAGCCGTTAGCAGTGTTGATTTCATTAAGCATTACGGCTCTCGTTCAAATCAATGGGGAGCGAAGCACTTGTGCCAGCTTGTGCTCCCTATTGAAAACAATCAGAGACACTTGCCAAATGACATAGTCAAGGCAAACTGCTCTGATTGGACAAGAGCCTGCGCATGCATCCTTGGACGAGTTAATACTGGCGCCATTCACATATTTGAGATATTTTCCTTTTTTTCCTCCAGGCCGTACAAATAATAATGACATTAATACACAAGTAATTCCTGATCAGTTTTAAACTGGACCAGCAGCCTTGCACATTTGGAAAGAAAAAACTCCCCAAAACTTCCTTCCCTCATCTGCATGCATGGCACTGAATCATTGTCAGCACTTACATTTGCTCCTGCACCCACTCAAAGCTGAAACGCCACCTCACAGATTATTTCCTGGTAGCGGCCATTTTGGAGCTTCCTTTCCCAGCAGCCCAGCTGTGCTAGTGCCTGAATTGAACTGCTATAACCCCACAATGCACAGCAGCAGGCAGGAAACTTCCTCTTTGCAGACAGCCTGCAGCTCCATGAGACGACATTTTGTTTTTTAAATTGACCAACGCAGGAGATACAAAAAGGTAAATGCATTTTTATGTGCAGCAATCTGGGCAGAGACGCATATGAGCACTGTTTCTTGTAAGGGTGTTGGTCAGATTTAAGTTTTGGGACTGTAAACCCAACGGCAAAAATCAGGCAGCAAGCGGCTCACCTGATGCCACCATAGCAGGGCAGAAAAGTTTGCCACCTCCTTTTAATTTCATTCCTCCATGACCACACAAAAAAGTGGTCTAATGCTGTCCCTTGCAGCTATCAGCACAAGCGAGGCTGCCCACGGTAGTCCCGCAGCTGTCTCTGACGACAGAAGAGCATGTTTATAAAGCTGCACCATGACATATCTATCCCAGCTCAGCCACAACACATGGAAGTGAAGATGGAGTCTTCACTTAGCATACATATAATCAAAGACTGAGATGCCGTCTTCACCAGCTGCACTGCAGAGGGCAAGAAAAAGGGGGCAGCAATCTTAATAGCAAGGGACACCCCATTCTCCTTGCTGGATTCCTGGGCTGACGACTCGGGGAGAGTGGTCATGGTTAAAGGTACAATCAATCAGAAACGCTATACTCTGGCCTCGATATACGCTCCCAACCAGGGTCAGGTTCAGTTCCTCAAGCAGACTTTAGATAAGGTTGAGAGGTTTGCGGAAGGGGAACTGATCCTGGGTGGTGACTTTAACCTGCCGATTGACCCTCTCATCGACACCTCGGCTGGGAGGTCAGCAATTGCCCAACCCGCCTTGAGGTCCCTAAGGAAAAGGTTGCATAGTCTACAGTTGGTGGATGCGTGGCGAATTCGAAATCCCACAGTTAGGGATTACTCATTCTATTCTAAAGTGCACGGGACTTATTCCCGTATTGACTACCTCTGGGTCTCGCATAGCTTACTGGAACGAGTCTCAGGTGACGGCATCTACCCCACATCATTCTCGGACCATGCCCCTGTCTACCTGGACTTGGAACTAGTAAACAGGCCCCCCCCCCCTTTACCTGGAGGCTAAACGAGTCTCTCCTCCAGAACTCGGTGGTGCTGCAAGCTGTCAGGGACGGTATCACCTCATACTTCAGTGAGAATGATAACGGGGAGGTCTCGCCCCTGACCCTTTGGGAGGCTCATAAAAGCGTTATTCGGGGAGTTCTGATTAACCATGCCTCCCGATTAAAGAGGGAAAACACAGCTTTGTTGGCGAAACTGACGGAGAGGGTCAACAACCTGGAACTTTCCCACAAACAGTCAGAAGCAGCGAGTGTACTTGGCGAGCTCACGCAAGCTAGAGTGGCACTCAACGCCTTATTAAGGCAGAAAGCCAAACATGTGATTAGAAAATGTAAGAGGAGATATTATGAGTTTGGTAACAAAAACAGCGCCCTACTTGCTAGAGCTCTCAAACAGCAGCAGGCCCAAAACTACATAAATGAAATTATGGATGAGTTCCAGCGGAAGCAGCACACCTCAGAGTCTATAGCGGGCACGTTTAAGAATTATTACGCGGGTCTCTATGGCCTATCCGGGGACACATCGGGGTTGAGGCAGTTGGAGAGGACTAGACAATACCTGGCAAGCTCTAATATGCCGAAGGTCTCTGAAGAGGCCGCAGCCCTAGTCGAAGCACCAATTAGCATGGGGGAACTAGCCGAGGCTATTAAATTTTCGCCTTCGGGCAAGGCACCAGGACCGGACGGTTTTACATCTCGATACTATAAAATCTTTGAGGCTCTGCTGGGCCCGCGACTGGTAAGGGCTTGGAACACAATAATAGACGAGGAGAACCCGGGAGCTTTCTCCAGCAGGGAATTAGAAGCTCACATCACTGTCATACATAAGGCAGGGAAGGACCCGTTATCTTGTAAAAGCTATAGACCCATCTCTCTGCTTAACGCAGATATGAAGCTATATGCCAAAGTCCTGGCCAATAGACTGTCGCCTCTGGTCCCTCGTCTTGTGCACCTGGATCAGACTGGGTTTGTACAACATAGAGAGGCCAGGGATAACGTCATCCGTGCCATTGATGTTATTCATGCAGCCAAAACCTCCGAGACCCCCCTGATGATTCTTTCTACTGATGCCGAAAAGGCCTTTGATAGGGTAAGCTGGTCTTTCCTGAAAGAGTCTCTACGGTATATTGGGTTGGGGGATAATATGAGACGGCTCATAGAGGCCTTGTACACCACTCCCTCGGCACGAATAAGGATCAATGGCCACCTCTCAGACCCGGTGTGGATCAGTAATGGTACCCGCCAGGGCTGCCCCCTCTCACCCCTCCTCTTTGCTCTATCACTTGAGCCATTCCTATGTAGAATAAGGGAAAACAACGACATCCAGGGAGTGGTTACCCGAGAGAGCACCCACAAGGTCGCCGCCTATGCGGATGATCTGCTTTTTTTTATTACTAACCCTTCCGTGACTATCCCAGTACTGATGAGGGAATTTGAGACATATGGGAGGCTCTCGCACCTAAAAATCAACTTCGATAAGTCCGAAGCCATGAATGTTTCCCTTCAAGGAGACCTCGCCGGGGCCATTCGGCAGTCCTTCCCCTTTAGGTGGGCCAACGCCTCTCTAGCATATTTGGGAACCCAGCTGCCACGCTCCCTGTACAATATAGTAACCCTGAATTTCCTTCCTCTGGCCAGGAGGATTAGAGCTGATCTGGGGAGGTGGGACCTTCCCACGTTCTCCTGGATGGGGAGGGTTAACATAATAAAGATGACGATACTGCCCAGACTGTTGTACCTGTTCCAGGCCCTGCCGGTCTGGATCCCTTTGAGCTACTTTACTGATCTCAGCAGGTCCCTCCTGAGCTTTGTCTGGAACAAGAAACGAGCGAGGATCGGGAAACGCACGCTTTACAGGCCCAAGAACCAGGGGGGCATGTCACTGCCGGACATTAGGCTCTACTGGGTGGCCTCGCATCTGCAGAGAACCTGCGAGTGGGCGACGTGCCAGAACACAAAACGGTGGGTGCAGCTAGAGCGTGCTATGACCTCCACACCGCCAGATGTCTGGATGTGGGGCAGGGGGGATCTACCCTTAGACATGAGAAGGCACCCGACTATTGAGGCCTCAATGAGGGTCTTTGGAAAGTACAGATCCTACTCGGAGATTTCTCCGTGGCCTTCCCCCATGGTGCCCATAATCACTAACCCGTTGTTGGCCCCCGGGTCATCCAGAGCAGACCTCAGGGAATGGAGTGGGCTGGATCAGTTGAGGGCTGGGGACCTGATTTCAGAGAGAGGATGGGCACAACTGTCGGACTTGAGATCCAGATGGGGCAACACAGACCTTGACCCATGGACCCTGCTTAGATTGCAAGCCTTTGTAGCTGGGCAGGGGTTGAAGAGGGAAAGGTGTCGGACTCACACCATGCTAGAGAGGATCTGTTTGGGCGAAGCGCCAAACGACCACCTGACCTCCAAAATATACTCGATGCTGGTGGGGGAGTGGGATAGCCCCCCGGCGTTCTGGAGGGATTGGGAGGCCGACTTAGGGATGGAGTTTGATGAGAGTCAGAGAGAGAAAATCGCGTCCCTTGCTCACAGATCCTCGATCGCCACCAGAGTACAGGAAGCTAACTATAAGGTCCTGACCCGTTGGTACTACACGCCCGACAGGCTCAACAGAATGTCGACCTCGGTGGACCCGAATTGCTGGAGGTGCGGGACTGAGAGGGGCACTCTCTTGCACATCCTCTGGTCCTGCTCCAAGATCCGCGCATACTGGGAGGGAGTGCTGACCATAATCTCCCAGGTCACCGGGGACCAGCCCCTTACGGGCCCAGCTCAGATCCTGCTGCACTTGACGAATCGTTCTGTGAGCGACTATAAGAGATCGCTGCAGGCTCATTTGTTGAATGCAGCAAAACTAGCGATTCCAAGATATTGGAAACAAAAAAGGGCCCCCACTGTGAGAGACTGGGTTGAGGAGGTGTCAAGTATCTCTGAGATGGAGGATCTCACTCTCGCACTACATGACAGGGATGAGCAATATAGGCGCACATGGATGCCCTGGTTAATCTATCAGGAGTCAGAAGAGTTTAAACAGTTGTTCACAGAGTCAGATAACAGATGACCATGTACTGTACCGCTCCCCCCCCCCCCCCGGGATACCTTAGTGACGAGATACACCCTATTTCTAAGCAGCCTACGGAGTGCCCTGCAGGGTGAGACATCAGCATTTGGAGGCCTCTCGACGGACGGCCTCCATATACAGCTGAGTTAGTTGTGTGAAGGCTTGAGTGTGAGGTGCGTCTCCTCCAGCCACTACTTTACCCTTCCCTGAACCCAAATCCATACCCCTGGAGCACCTGTCCCACTGACCCACTGTGTATTGTATTGGAATGCACCCTGTAATTTTTTTTTTTGTCATTATTTCTTTTTCTTCCTTCTCGTGTGTTCTTTGTTTTTGTCTTTTTTACATTGTGTATGTCTTTATGCAAAAAAAGTTAAATAAAGAATTTAAAAAAAAAAAAAGACTGAGATGCCTTGAAATTGCTCATTTTATCCTGTTCCCAAGGGGGATAAGGTGGGAGGAAGTTAAAGCGGACCTTCACTCTGAATAAGAGTCTATCTTATATGATTCCCACACCCTGTACATACAGATTGGCCACATTAAAAATCATCCTACCTGCATCTACTGCATGTTATGAGCCTTTAAACATCCAAGATGGCGGCTTATGGAAGCCGCTATCTTATCAGGCAGCCTGCAAACAGGAAGTGCCTCCTGACTGTGCTGCTCTGCATTCTGGGATTGCTGTCCTTTTCCTCACCCCAGCTCTGCTCTGTCTGAGCAAAGCACAGCTATAACCCGCTCCCCTGCACTTCATCCCACTCTCCTCTCCTCAGTAAGTGTGATGCTTCTGAGTCAAGATGGCGGCGCCCGTATCCCTGAACAGAGTTGCAGCCCAGTGGGGGAAAGAATAATAAGTTAGTGACTAAAAACGTTAAATATATTAATTTTAGATGCTGGGGAATCTTTTTTTAAGAATTTGGGCTTTTCATTAAATCACGCTGAAGGTCCGGTTTAAAGTGCGTCTTTCACCATTTGTATCCAAAAACGCAGAGACACAAATAGTTGTCTATAACCCCAGAAAATGGCATAACGTTACACAAAGCATAACCAAAAGGCCATAGCAGCCCTGAATCACACATCACAAACGTGTAGCCCACCTTGGACCCATTCTACTGGAGAAAGGTCTTTTTATAGGTGAGGTCTCCAGAACGGTTTACAGGATATCCAGGATATCAGATGTGGCCTCACCACAGCTTCCTACTGCCTAATGCCTCACACTATGCGGCAAACCTTCGGCTTGCTTTCCCCACTGCCTGGCTACGCTGTTCAATCATCTTAAACCGGACCTTCACCGTGATTTAATGAAAAGCCCAAACTCTTAAAAAACAATTCCTCAGCATCTAAAATTAATATATTTTACATGTTTAGTCACTAACTTATTATTCTTTCCCCCACTGGGCTGCAACTCTGTTCGGGAATTTAGGATACGGGCGCCGCCATCTTGACTCAGAAGCATCACACTTACTGAGGAGAGGAGAGTGGGATAAGGTACAGGGGGGCGGGTTATAGCTGTGCTTTGCTCAGACAGAGCAGAGCTGGGGTCAGGGAAAGGTCAGCAGTCCCAGAATGCAGAGCAGCACAGTCACTTCCTGTTTGCAGGCACTTCCTGTTTGCAGGCTGCCTGCAAAAATGGCAGCTTCCATAAGCCGCCATCTTGGATGTTTAAAGGCTTATAAAATGCAGTAGATGCAGGTAGGATGATTTTTAATGTGAGCAATCTGTATGTACAGGGTGTGGGAAACATATAAGATAGACTCTTATTTAGAGTGAAGGTCCGCTTTAAAGCGGTCAGAAATCAATACCCATAAATCCCTCTGTGCCCTAAGGCGTCATTGAGCCACAAGTCACAAAATCCTCTTTTTCTTTTATTCATTACAACCTGTGGAGAAAGTAAAGCTTGCTTTATTGTTGAGGAAACTGGAAACGTAACATCTCAGTGGGCTAAGGCTGGGTGTCACAGTGTCGGACACAATCTACTAAGCTGCTTTTTATACTACATCCCCTCTATCTGACTGGCAGATTATGTGGTACCTGTTCTTCAAATGAAATGACACGGGGCTGGATCTTCTCCAGGGTGAAATGATAGATCTCCTTAGCGATACCATCAGGCAGGTTTGGAAGATGTGTGCAAAAGTCAGTGAGGAGCTGGCGGGAGATTACCAGGCTGACATTCTCATTCACCACTGGAAATGGGGAAAACACAATGTTACACACCAGGTAAAATACAAGCTACTAAAACACCTGTTACATCCCTCCTGAAGGACTTCATTCAACCTATATTCCAGCAAGACCTAGTTCACACTTTTTTTTTCGTGCATAGATGGCTATAGTATGTTTGTTTTCCTCCACATTTAACCCAAACCCAAACAGTGAGTGCACACATGCTCGGTGCAGTGCACTGAACAAGCCATAGCAGGTGCTTAGGCAGGCAAGTAGATGGGCAGACAGACGGGTAGGTGCCTGGGTTGTCAGGCAGGTGGATGTGCAAATGGGGGGAAGCAGCAGTATCTTGGGGGGACTGCCAGGCAGGTGGGCGAGTAGACAAGTGCATGGGCAGTTTGCCAGTTAGGTAGGTGGACAGGTGGATGGGCAGACGGGTGGCTGGGTGGCTTGGCAGGCCGGTAAATGGCTGGATTTGGCTAGATGGTCAGGATAGTACAGTAGTCGGGCAGGTGGCATCACAGCGGCTGAGTGGGAGAGCAGCAGCATCTCCGTAGACGTAGGGGAAGCAAAAGTATCTTGGGAGACACCCAAACAAGTGAGTAGATAAGTGGATGGGCACACGGGTGGTTTGGCAGGCAGGCAGGTAGGTAGTTGTGTGAGTAGGTAGGTGAACAGGTGGATGGGCAGATGGGTGGCTGGATGGGTGATCGGCTGGATTTGGCTAGATGGTCAGGATAGTACAGTAGCTGGGCAGGTGGGACATGGGCTTCAGTGGCATCACAGCAGCTGGGAGAGCAGCAGCATCTCGGTAGGCATATGGGAAGCAACAGTATCTTGGGGGATGTCCAGGCAGGTGGGTGAGTAAATAGGTGGACAGGTGGTTTGGCAGGCAGGCGGTTGAGTAGGTAGGTGGACAGGAGGATGGGCGGACAGGTGGCTGGGCGGCTTGGCAAGCCGGTAAGTGGCTGGATGGGTGGCTAGATGGTTAGGATAGTACGGTAACTGGGCAGGTGGGTGGGTAGGCAGGTAGGTAGGTGGGGATAGTACGGTAACTGGGCAGGTGGGTGGGTGGGTAGGCAGGTAGGTAGGTGGGGATAGTACGGTAACTGGGCAGGTGGGTGGGTAGGTAGGCAGGTAGGTAGGTGGGGATAGTACGGTAACTGGGCAGGTGGGAGGGTAGGCAGGTAGGTAGGTGGTTGAGTAGGTAGGTGGACAGGTGGCTGGGTGGTTTGGCAAGCCGGTAAGTGGCTGGATGGGTGGCTAGATGGTTAGGCTAGTACGGTAACTGGGCAGGTGGGTGGGTGGGTAGGCAGGTAGGTAGGTGGGGATAGTACGGTAACTGGGCAGGTGGGTGGGTGGGTGGGTAGGCAGGTAGGTAGGTGGGGATAGTACGGTAACTGGGCAGGTGGGTGGGTGGGTGGGTAGGCAGGTAGGTAGGTGGGGATAGTACGGTAACTGGGCAGGTGGGTGGGTAGGCAGGCAGGTAGGTAGGTGGGGATAGTACGGTAACTGGGCAGGTGGGTGGGTGGGTGGGTAGGCAGGTAGGTAGGTGGGGATAGTACGGTAACTGGGCAGGTGGGTGGGTGGGTGGGTAGGCAGGTAGGTAGGTGGGGATAGTACGGTAACTGGGCAGGTGGGTGGGTAGGCAGGCAGGTAGGTAGGTGGGGATAGTACGGTAACTGGGCAGGTGGGTGGGTGGGTGGGTAGGCAGGTAGGTAGGTGGGGATAGTACGGTAACTGGGCAGGTGGGTGGGTGGGTGGGTAGGCAGGTAGGTAGGTGGGGATAGTACGGTAACTGGGCAGGTGGGTGGGTGGGTAGGCAGGTAGGTAGGAGGGACATGGGCTCCGGTGGCATCACAGTGGCTGGGTGGGAGAGCAGCAGTATCTTGGGGGGCGACTTTCCAACGATAGCCGGTGAAAGTCCCTGTGAACGTGCACGGGGCGGAAACTTGAGGGGTTAATAACAGTAATGTTTAAACACACATTTCACTGGAATATTTTATTTAAAGCGAGACCCAGAGAATCGAGAATCACAGCGAGGGCCAGAATCCATGCCTGACATTTTTTTTTTTGGAGTACATAGTCTCAGGATAAAAAAATATAGCAAATATAGCAACAATCTAACTCTGACCCTGTGCATGAACCAGGATTCTTCTGTTCCTGTCATCCCCTGCCATCACTTTTATGAGGAATGGCTTTACAGTCAGCATAAATAACATTAAAGTGGCCCTCATCTCCCTTACTGTAAACAGGAACACTTTTCCCCGGAGTTGGTCTTTAATTAGTGATGTCTTACAGTATCAGCACTACAAATCTTACTTGCTTCAACAAACGCTTTGAGCGCCTCAAGCTGTTCTGGTGCAGAAAGCTGAAGAGCCTTCTCCAATATCTGACGGTACCTACAAAAAAAAAAAAAAAAAAAAAAACATTTCTTGAATTTCGCCAACATTTCTGTTGAAGGTCAAAATATTCTCCCCTAACTCTCCTCAAGTGGTGGCTCTTTTCCCCCCATTGCTGACCCATGCTCAGTGACCCCGCCACACCCCATGTCATTCACAGTGACTCCAGCTCTATTCATTTCATGTAGTGCGAATGGGGTGTGTGTCACTATGATCGATGTGGAGGTTCATTCATCCCAGTAGGTCGAGTTTAAACAGAGGGCACAGTAATTGTTATAATACTCGACTAGAATGGAAACACTAACACCTAACTTCGCGTATTATACGTGTACGCATTGTGAAAGCGGAAAAAAAAACCACCAGCGATCGAGCTGGAATCTATCTCCCACAACCCTGCCACCATGGTTTAAAAGAAAAAATGGGGTTCCCACTGCTAAGGCCATGCCGCATTTTGGCTGCAGACGTGACCAGCTGGCTGGCTGCATCCATACCCTACCAGAATGGCTGAGCGTAGGAGCGCTACAGCTAAAGGAACGCCAGGGATGCAGCTGCCGGCAATGACAGCGCTGTGGGAGCTGCTGGTAAACTCACCCCTGGGGCTGAATTATTGCTGGGAAATAATTGATGGCAAACCCATCCAAAAGATACTGCCTGTAGGTTGAGGGATGCAGGAATATTAGTCAAAAAGATGGGTTTTGGCCTGCTTTAAAAAAATGGTTCTGCCTGTACCTGAATCTGGAGATCCCACACGCATGCCCAGGCATCCCCTGCACACAGGGTGGATAAAAATCAATGTTTTTTTAAAAAAAAATCAAAAAGAAATCGGATTTTTTGGATTTAAATCGGATTTTTTTTCAATAAACTGCTTTTTGAGGAAAATATTTTACCATCCAAAGGTTCTTCCATCATGAGATAAAGCTGAGTTGTTTAACTCAGTAGAATAAAGGCTGTATATGTGTAACATTCACAATGCCATGCTCTTCCAGAGGTTTCTGTAGGATTAGTGGGCAGTTTCTCTCCTATATTATCACAGACGCTCGCTTTACTTACGCAGATCTCAAAACTGAATTTGACTCCGCAGAGGTCCCAGCCTCTTCTTCACAGCAAAAATGTTACAACATGAACAGAGTTGAGAAAAAGACCTTAATCCTATTGTTCTACAAACCTATGACTAGTGAGCTACAGAGGACAGCAGGGACAGTAGTATTTAGGTTTTTCATGTGTCGGCTGGGCTGACAGTCTAAGTTTCCTAAAATATATATATATTTTGTTTAGCCAAATTAGTTAACAAAACATGGATGTTTGTTTAAGCAAATAACTTATGCTGTAATGTTGTTGTTGTTTCAGTTGAATAAATCTATTTAAATTGTTATTAAGGTCAGGATTATTTTTCTCCTTCCTAAGTACAACAGAACAGTGGCGTCCAAATATGAATGATTAACCCATTAAACTGGGGAGAAAAAAGTAATATAAAAAGTGATTCTAAAAATCTTCATCTACTTGCATGTTAAAATAGCAAGAACTAGTTTAGGTCAAAACTTTGATTTAAATCACTGATTTAAATCAAGCCTTACTGACTAGTGATTTAAATCGTGATTTAAATCAGTTAGATTTAAATCAAATCCACCCTGCAGGCTGCACACCTCTATCCACTACAGCCACCTGTACCAAGCATATCTGGATAGTGGCAGCAGAGGCATCTAACATGGGGAAGGCAGAATTACTGCTGGGCATCCGAGGAGAGCCCGTACATGCACCATGGGATTGCTAAATGAAGTACAGGGCTAAAAGCAGGTGTGTCACACAGGGGCATCCCAAATTCTGTGTGACATTCCCTGGTTTGCCTGAAATCCTCCCACGTGATTCCACTGTGTATGTGCAGGCTCTCCTCCAATCAGAGTAGATTGCCAGGTGATGCCAGCCAATCAGGATTGGCTTATAAACATGCATGGCAGCGGCCATCTTGCCACACATGAAGCAGTCGATTCTGAAAAAGTCAAGTTCTGAGCAATCATCTCGTACTTCTAGCCAGAAGTAATAAGCCTTCAGCTTTAATGACTCATTATACAATAAAATACATTGTATCCCCTGACCAAGTGCTTTTGCAGCCATAAAGATACATTGTAATGGTTTCCCTCACATAGATGGCTTATGCTACATTAGCTGTTTATTCAGTGTCTGCACGTGTGAAAAATAACCGACAAGCTTTTTCTTGTTTCTGAGGCATATGTCTCTCTCTCAGTTTGGTGTGAATTGCTGCTAGCAGAGCACCTCCATAATTCTCATGTGTAAGCAGGACTATCAGGTGTGTGGCAAGATGGCCGCCCCCATTTAATTTTAGAGCGAATAACCTTTATGCCATTCCACAACATCAGCATGGGGCCCTCTCAAACTGCTTATCCCACTCATCATAAGAGGGGAAGTCATTTACTAAACTTTCTTTTGACTGGAGGTCCGCTTTAAAATCACTGATCTGACTGAATATTAAAATGATCCTGAGGATCTTCCTCAGGGGCCGGCCCCGGGTTTATGTGGCCCCTGGGATACATGGTAATAAAGCTGCATGTATGGGGAATACTGCGAATGAATAGAAAGACACAATAATAATAGAGGCAATGACAAAACTATGGAAGGAATGACAGAATTAAAGAAAGAAGGAATGACAAAAAAAAAGCAGAAAAGAAAGAAAAAAAGAATGAAAAAAAGAAAGAATAGGTGGAAAGAAATGTGAAGAATACGTGGAAACAAAGAGAGAACAAAATAATAGAAGGAATCACCAAAAACACAGAAGGAATAAGTAAAAGAAGGAATGAAAGAAAGAGCAAAGTAATAAAAGGAATGGCAAAAAAAATAATGAGAAAAAAGAAAGATGAAAGAAAATTAATAAATGATAGAAGCATTAAAGGAAAGAAAGAAACAAGAAAGCAGGAATGTTTACAGAGGGAATGATGGAAAAAAAAAGAAAAAAGAAGAAGAAGAAGAAGAAGAAGAAGAAGAAGAAGAAGAACAAAAGGAATGGCAGAACAACCAAATGAAAGAAAGAAATAGATGGAATGAAAGGAAAATAGAAGGTAAAAAGAAAACGGGAATGGTATAAAGTACAGATAAAATAAGAAAGAAAGGATAGAAAAGAACAGAAGATAAGAAAGAATAGACAGATTGACAGAAATATTAGGAGGAACAAAAGAAAGAATGACAAAAAAAGAAAATATAAAGGAAAGATGAAAGTAAACGATAGAAAGAGAATGAATAAATGATAGAAGCATCAAAGAAAAGAAAGAAAAAACAAAGCAGGAATCTTTACAGAGGGAATGATAGGAAAAAAAAAAAAAAAAAAAAAGGATGGTGCGCAAGAACAAAAGAAACAGATGGAATGAAAGAAGGAAAATAGAAGGACTGACAGAAATATTAGAAGCAAAGAAGAAAAAGGGCATGGTATACAGTAAAGATGAAATAAGAAAGAAGGGATAGAAAAGAACAGAAGATAAAGTATAGACAGACTGACAAAAATATTAGGAGGAAAAAAATAAAGAAAATATAAGGAAAGATGAAAGTAAACGATAGAAAGAGAATGAATAAAATGATAGAAAGCATAAAAAGGAAGACCAAAAAAAGAAAGCAGGAATTTTTTAGAGAGGAAATGGTAGGGGAAAAAAGGAAAGCAAAAATAAAAGAAAGAAAGGGAAGAAGAAAAGGAAGGGCGGAATAAATAGTTGGGAAAGAAAGAAAGGAAAGAAAAACAGAATGGCATAAAACCAGATGAAAAAAAGGAAAAGGATAGAAAACAAACTAAGAATAGAAGGAAAGAAACAATAGGAATGACAGAAAGAAAGACTGGTGACTGCACGGCCCTGAGGAGGGGCTGCCCATGAAGTAGGGGCCCCAGCATTGCCCTGCTAGGGATCTCACACAGCATTGTCACTATACTCGTGGCCATAGACAGCCTCTCCCGCCCTATACAATACTAATACAAGCTGCCGGCACAGCAAGGACTGGCAACCGCCCGCCTTCACTCACTTGCCCGCCAGATCCTTGTGCGAGCCACTAGAGCTCATCAGCTGGGTGAGCTCCAGCTTCACAGACGCCGCCATCTTTCTTCTGCTTCCTGGACACTCTCACCGCGTCAGAAGAAAGCGACAGCCTGCCGTACGCCAAGACTACAAGCTTGTGCGCATGCTTAGTCCTGCACAACACTGTATCACAGCGCCCTCTGCTGGACGAATCAATGATAAACCTCCTATGTGTCACCAAATAGACTCCCAAGCTGTATTTTTTTATATTATCTGCTTGCATCACTAGAGAATTAAATAACTTATAGTCTTTTGCAATTTTAATTTTTTAACTGTAGCACATTCGAGGTAATTATGTCTTTGATTTGTGAAACAGGAATCAATTTCGGTTTAGTAATGCAAACTTTAAAACGTGCAACCAAAATTGCATTGTCCTTTGTATATTTAGCTAGTAACCTTCTGCCTCTTCATTGAAAGTGGATTAAAACCCATCTTTCCACAGAAATAAAATATGGTTTTTCTAGCAGAGTTTGGGATTTAACATGAAGGCATTGATTCAATAAAGGTAGAAAAAAAATTCTTTTACAAAGGTTTTTATTGGGTTTAAACAGAAGGTAAAGGCAGTTTGGATACATACAAGTGCAATAGAGCATATCATGTACAGCGTAATGTGAATTGGAGATGCAAATGGTACATTTTAAATATGCAAAAAAATCCTACGGGATAGGTCACGTAACACAAGGAGGTTACAGTATTGCGGAGATCATGGTCAGAGTCTGAAAGGGTGATGCTTAGAAGACACAGGCATAGACTATGGCTGACCAGTTCTAGTACCGTTTCATGCAAGTGACAATAGAAGTATCCATATGTGTACAGTGCCTGGCGCTTAGGATGCCCCACTGCAGCATAACAAATACTTATCGATCTGAGAAGGTGAGTATTAAAGTGTAAACAGGGTGACAAGAACATATACAGTTGAACAAAAGACGGAAACACTGGGAAAGAGGGGGGAGGGTAAGGATTGGGTTGAGGTAAATGGCGTGGGGGGGGGGGAAGAGGCTCCTAATTTGAGTTGAGGAGTGGATGTACCCAGGGAAGAGTAGAAAGGGGGGCCTATCCGGTTAAGAGATAAGGGGATAGTCTATCATATTGGGAATATCGGGTCTGCGCTTCCACCTCCCAGTCCTGTATGTTCTATCCATGGCTGCCAGATGTCATAGAATCTATCGTATAGATCCCTAGAGATTGCTGTTAGCTTCTCATTGCACATAACATCGGCTATTCTTCCCCTTATTTCCGCCCATGGGATGGTGGGAAGTCTCCAGCACCTCGCGATCGTCACTCTGACTGCCGATAGTATGTGGAGAACCAGGCGCCACTGTAATTTAGTATAGTCGCCTATCTTTAATGAGAGAAGGGCTTCCCAGGGGTCTCCGTGGGCCCTGATTTTCAGAATGTCAGAAATAAGTGTATAACATTTTTGCCATATCTCTTGAGCTATCGGACACTCCCACCACACATGAAGCATTGTGCCTCTTGACATACATCCCCTGAAGCATAGGGGGGAGGAAGAGGGGGAGAACCTGTGTACCCGATCAGGAGTGTAATACCACCGAAACACAATTTTGAAGGCGTTCTCCTGGGTGAGGGCATTGTAGGAGATCTTATTTGTATTTCTCAGGATTATTTGCCAGGATTTTAATTCTTTCTCCTCCCCCAATTCCTCCTCCCACCTCACCATGTAGTTATGTTTTTTCATTGGGGCTGGGGCTACCAGGGATGCATATATGCTGGATATCAGGCCCCCCGAGAAGTGGTCCCGAATGCATCTCCTTTCAAAATCCGTAGTCCCAAAAGGGGGGGAGGAGTTCCTCAGCAGATTCTGAACGAAGTGTTGTATCTGGAGACCTCTAAATATCTCTGCCGGAGGGAAGTCGCCGCCCGGCGAGAGACCCTGTATGTTTTTGAGGCCTTTTGGAGTAGACATGTGGTCGACCTGAGTGTAGTTATTTCTCTTCCACCATCCAAAACTCTGCCGATGGGAGACACCTGGGGGGAATGCCGGGTTACCTAAGAGGGGAGATGCCGGTAGGTGGGGGGAGGAGAATGCATGTTTCGTCGTGTCCCATATGGTCAGTGAAAACTTTAGGAGCGTGGGCAAGGGGTCGGGCCTGGAGGACCTTGGTATCCAGAGTAGAGAGGCAGGTGCCGTGTTTCCACAACTTGCCATGTCATTAAGAACCCAGGTAGGTCTGTACCTAGGTGCGTGTAAGGCTACCAGTGGTGCAATTTGTGCGGCCACATAGTATTTACTAAGGGAGGGAAAGGCCAGGCCTCCATCCTCCTTCCTACAGTACAGAATATCTCTACTGATCCTGGGTCTAGCATTCTTCCAGGCATACGAGAGGATTTTCCTCTGGAGAGACTCCAGCTTTCCCCTGGGTATTGCAACTGGAAGAACACGAAAAAAATATAAAATCTTGGGGAGATATGTCATTTTCAGGGCTGCAATTCTACCCAGCCACGAGAGTTTCAGGAACCACCATGACTGTAACAGAGTGTCAAGGGATCTAAATAGTTCTGGATAATTTGCCCCATAAAGTGTGTCCAGCCTATTAGTCAGTTTGATGCCCAGGTAAGGCAGCTTCCGGACCCAGACCCATCTGAAATTCTGCACGAGGAGTTTTTTGGTCCCTTCCGATAGGGAGACATCCAGAGCCATGGATTTGGAGGGATTGAGCCGAAGCCCTGAGACTCTACCGAAGTCTCCCAAGATCTCGAGGGCGTTCGGCACCGAAACGTGAGGGGAGGTAAGCATGAGTAGCATGTCGTCAGCAAACAGGGATATTTTTTGGTCACTCCCTCCCCATGGGATCCCCCTTATTGATGGGTTCTGCCTAAGTTTCTCCGCGAGAGGTTCAAGGGCGAGGACGAACAATATAGGGGATAATGGGCAGCCTTGCCTGGTTCCCCGTTTTATCTGGAAGGCCTGGGAGCTATAGCCCGCGTATTTCACTGTGGCCATAGGGTTAGAATAGATGGCTGAGATCCAGGAGAGGAGACCTGGACCGAACCCCCAACTCTGAAGTGATAGGCGAAGGTATTGCCAGGACAGCGAGTCAAAAGCCTTTTCCACATCAAGTGAGAGGAACAAGGCCTCGAGTCCCTGGGCCTCGGCCCCCTCCAAGAGCTGCAAGATTCTTCTGACGCCATCCCCTGCCTGTCTTTTGGGCACGAAACCCACCTGGTCACCGTGGATTATATCTCCCAGGAAACTATTTATTCTATTAGCTATAATCTTAGTAAGTATCTTCAGGTCTAAGTTAAGTAAAGAGATAGGCCTATAATTCTTCCAGGATTGCAGGTCTTTCCCGGGTTTCGGAATCATGACAATTGTGGCTCTGAGCATGTCGGGGTCTAGCGGGTTCCCCTCTTTAATGTGGTTATATAGTCTAGCTAAACGCGGGGCGACCAGAGGGGCCAGCTTTTTGTAGAATATAGCCGTGAATCCGTCGGGCCCGGGTCTCTTATTGGACTTAAGGTCTTTAATTACTTTGAGGACTTCTTCCACTGTGATATCCTCATCGACCAATTCGCGTCCACCCGGGGGTATCGGGGGTAGCTCGATGTCCGCAAAGAATTCCCGAACCCGACTCTCACTGTGTAGCTGGGGGGAGTTATATAAATTCGCTAGGCCCGTAGAGAACTCTTCTACTATAATGTTAGGGTTATTGGTGATAATTCCCCCGCCCGTTTTAAGTCTGACTGGTTTCATGGAGCGTTCCTGGCACTTCAGTTGGGAGGCTAATAGCGTGCCCGGCTTATTCGCGGATGCATAATATTTCTGTTTAGTTCTCCGATATCTACCTTCCGCGCTCGCTATTTGTACCAGGTTTAACTCAGTTCTGGTACTCTCCAATGTGCGGAGTCTAGCCTGAGTAGGGTTCTTCTTAAAGTCAGAAGAGGCCTTTTCATATTGAGCCTGCAACAGTTGTAAGTTGGCCAATCTCTCTTTTTTTTTCCGCGTGGCCAGGGCTATAAAGTGTCCACGCATGACCGACTTAAATGCCCCCCACACCATAGGAGGAGCAGTATGTGGGTGTTCGTTGATGGAGAAGTATTCCGAAGCCGCGAGGCTCGCTTCTTCCACCATAGTTTTAGAAGAAAGGAGAGAGTCGTTCAGGGACCAGGACGAGAGCTTTGGCTTGATGATCAGGGAATTACAGGACAGCATCATCATGTCATGATCCGACCAGGGGATCGGGAAGATCCTAACTTGGGTGATAGCAGGTAGAAAGGCGGGGGGGACTAGAAAGTGATCTATTCTAGTGGACAGTTTATGTGGGGCCGAGTAATGGGTGAAATCTCTCACATGGGGATGAAGAGCTCTCCACGCATCAAGCAAGGAGTGGTTGTCCAGCAGGGCTTTAAAGAGCTCTCCATCCCTTATAGAAAGAGCATTGGGTGGAAGGGACCTATCCAGGAGCGGCTGTATGGTCAAATTGGAGTCGCCGCACACAAACACTGCTCCTCTCTGATGTTCCCTAAGGAGGGAAAAAATGCGGGACAGAAAGGGTAGCTGACCAGTGTTTGGAGCGTAATATGTCAAAAAAGTGACCTCGGCATCCTGGATAGTACCCTGGAGGAGTAGGTATCTGCCATCCGGATCTGGTATTTGTTTGGTGCAAGTGAAAGAGGTACCGTTACGGAAGGCTATAAGCAGTCCTCTCTGTTTACGCTTGGCAGTGGCCTGAAAATATATTGAGAATTTATGGTTTAGCGATTTAGGGGATGAACCAGAAGCAAAGTGGGTTTCTTGAAGGCAGACTACGTCCGCGTGTAGTGAATTAAATAGCTGGAAGGCTCTAGACCTTTTGTTTGGGGAGTTCATGCCCTGAACATTTACCGATAATACCTTAAGGGCCATGGTTAGCTAAAGGGGTGAGCCGCTGAGGTAACTTACCAAGTGGGGCCGGGTTTGGAGCCATTTCCCCAGCCAGATATTAGAGAGGGGGGGAGGACTATGGAAGGGGAAGGGAGAAACGGGGGAGGGAGACATACACAAAGACAAATTGACATATAAGCCAATGTAGTGGACATTGAACCATTGGACATGGGTTAACATGTCTGTGACTTCCACAGCCTGGGGGAAAGTTTCCCCGCGGGAGGAAGTAAGAGGGAGCACACGGTGCACAACGGGAGGCTACAATGGAATATTTAAGAAGACCCGTCTGGTGGACGGCTACCTCGTTAGAAACTAGTTACATAACAGCATAATTACTCTTGGGGATCCGCAACCGACAACTCGCGGGGCCTTGTATTGTTGCGGGACCGCCTGGCGGCCTGGTCCCGTCTAGGGCTCCCTCAACTAGGGCCCCTGAGGCCATCGCTCGGCATCGGCCGCCAACCCCCTCGTTGCCAACCGGGTGTAGACCCAGCCAGCAGGCAAAGGTAAAGATAACGATGCCTAAAAAAAAAAACAATAACCATCTCTGGCCTAAAGGGAGACCTGAAACCTGAAAAACTGTTATGTCCCTATACATATTAAACATATTTCAACATCAAACCAGGAGAACTAGCTTAAAAACGAGAACAGTAAGGCTGGGAGTGGTGGAGACCGTTACTCACGACCCAGCTGCGAGTGACCTGAGAACAGTCCTGGGGGGTATCTTTCACAGCTGCGGATACCGGGCTGAGGCCTGGCCAGGGCCAGGGCTCCCTCGTGGTATAGAGCGAATGTCCTCCTCCGGCCAGCGATGTCCGCGAAGGTCCCCGGATGTTCTGTAGCAAGAGTGTCCCCGCCGAGACTCCCCGACGAGAAGTAAAGGGTCGGGATGCAGGCTTGAGATAGGCCGGGATTCAAACAGGCTGGAATTTTTGGGCTATGAGTCTCTTCATTGCCTGGGAACTTTGGGTCTGCTTGAGGGGGCCAGGAGACGGGCTGGTCCGCGGAACGTTCCGCTGGTTGGACTTCGGGGTCCTGGGGGTGGAGGGAAGCGAAGGGGGAGGCCCGCCTGCCTCGGGGATTTTAAGGCCCAGTCCTTTAAATTTAGTGAGGAGGTCTGGAATGGAGGCCACATGGATCTGCTTTCCCTGAAATGTAAAAGATAGCTTAAAGGGGAATCCCCATCTGTAGCGGATGCCGCTTGCTTGTAGGATCTGTAGATACGGCTTGAAGGCTCGTCTTTTGAGAATAGTGGACTGGGCGAGGTCCGCAAAAATCTGGTAGTTATGGGACTGATATGCCAGGGGAGCTTTATCCCTAGAGGCTCTCAGGACCGCCTCCTTTGTTTGGAAAAAATGAAATTTTACAATAATGTCCCGTGGGGGTCCCTCCACCGGCCTTTTAGTGAGGGCCCTGTGTGCCCTGTCTAACTCTAATCTTTCAATGGGAATCTCAGGGACCAGTTCCTGTAACATGGCCGTGACTGTTCCCAGGGTGTCCTCATAGGTTTCTGGGATGCCCCTGAAGCGGAGGTTGGACCTCCTATTGCGGTTCTCCAGCTCTTCATTTTGGTTCTGCAATAGGGATATTTCCTCACAAAGCTGCTCCATTCTGTTGCCCTGTTCTTCCAGGACCACTGTGACGTCATCCATTCTGGCTTCCAGGGAGTCTGTCCTGCCACCCAGCTCCCTGATTTCTTTCAGAAGGGTGTCTGTGTGTCTGCCAGTGACCGAGGTGACCTCCTCCCTCACTATGGCCCGTAACTGGGTGAAGAGCTCATGGCTACTGGAGGTGTTCAGAGCTACACGTGGAGGGGGGCGCTGAGAGGCTGGGGGGGTGCCGGGCCAGCTATCTGCTGAGTCAAGGGACAGGTCTTCTCCCACACCTACCCCAATCTGGTCGTCCGGAGCTGGGTCCTCGTCTGCCGCCTCCTGGGGCCCGGGAGATCTGGCCGCATGTTTGGCCGCCATTGTCAGGGCCGCCGCCGCCACCGCTTGTTTGCGGCCGTCCTTTGCCGCCCTTTTCCTCCCTCCTGGAGTGTTCATGCTCCGGTCCCTCAGTACCGCAGGTAAGCAGGGGTCTGGGGCCGTGTGTCTGGCGCTGTATATGCCGGGTCTGGGCTATTCTGTGTGCTGGGCGCCTCCCGTTGGTGCGGAGCAGTGGGGTTAAGCGGCCATTCCTCACATGCCCGCGCGCGCGCTCCGAAAAAAAATTCTCATGGTAGTAAGAGATTCAATTCATGAGTAAAAAAAACCTGAGAATGTCACTGTTACTGAATCACCAGATAAAAAGACAATGGCCTCGATTCAATAAAGGTAGAAAAAATATCTCATGGTAGTAAAAGATTCAATTCATGAGAAAAAAGCCTGAGAATTTCACTGTTGTTGAATCACCAGCTAAGAAAACAATGAAAGGCAATGGCACTTTTTTACTCCTAAGAAAAGTAGAGAACTTTTCTCCTTTCTACACTGTAGTAAAAGCTGCCATTGACTTTTATTGTCTTTTTATCTAGTGATTCAGTAACAGTGACATTCTCAGGCTTTTTTCTCATGAATTAAATCCATGAGAATTTTTTTCTACCTTTATTGAATCAAGGCCAATGAAAGTCAATGGCAGCTTTTACTACAGTGTAGAAAGGAGTTCTCTACAGTTCTCTACTTTTCTTAGGAGTAAAAAAGTGCCATTGACTTTCATTGTTTTCTTAGCTGGTGACTCAGCAACAGTGAAATTCTCAGGATTTTTTCTCATGAATTGAATTTTTTACTACCATGGGAAATTTTTCGAGGCCGAAATGTCTTGTTTATCATTTATTCAGTTCTTTGTGAATATTTTGCAGGGAAATATGTGGCGAAGTTTTTGTCAAGAAAACCATATTGTGTGTAAAAGCCCCATTCCTCAATTACAATGGTACCACATATGTATGAGTAAAAAGCCTCCCTTCCCCAATTTGGGATCTCCCATTGTGGTTTTGCTATATACTCACCTCAGACTTCAATCCTAGGCTGCTGGTTCGGAACTTGACCCGAAACCCCAACCTGGTCCCAACTGAAATTGATGGGGACCCAAATTTTGGCACCCAAATATGACATCCCCTCCCACTGCCCCCTCATGCCTTACCTGCTCGCCACAAGTATTTATTTAAAATTACAAGTGGGTGAGGATTCCAAGGAGCCCAGGCAGTGGGCGAGGAGTGGGGGGTCCCTAATGCAAAGTGCAGCTGCAGTACAACTTACTTGTGCTCTGTGACCCTCTTGCGATCGTCGGTCCGGTCGGCATTCCACTGTCAAACTGTCCACAGATGGGGCTTCAGAAAAATGGTGGCCACCATAAGTAAGGACACTCATGGGGCAGCCATCATTCTGAAGCCCTGGCTGTAGACATTTTGACAGACAGAACATTGACACAGATGGAATCGCAGGGCTCAGGTAAGTTGTACAGCAGCTTTCTACTGCTGCACACTTTAGGTGAAGCTGGTTGATGGGCTGCTCAGCATCTTGGCCAGCTTTTCCAGGTTCAGGCCAAACACTCAACACGAACTTCTGGCTGAAGTCTGTGTTTGGGAACAAACTAGCAAAGTTCAGTATGAACCTGCGGTACGGGTTTGCCCAACGCTAGTTATTGATAAGTTAATACCACTCAGCACCAATATTTTCGACTCAGTGACAGCTAGCAAAAAAACATTCACAGCTGATGTGTCTGCCATTCTGTTTTCTAAATAATTAAGCTACAGAAGCTTATTCATCACAATCAATTTATTAGAATACACATCTCAGTGAATACCCCATTAGAACATCATAGAGAAGCCACATGTTATACAGAATATCCCAGTAGGAGACAATACATGTCAATTAGAAGATCCATACGGCAAAGGAATTTTTGTATGTAAAGGCAATATGGCACAATACCTGTTAGCAATAATATAAAGTCACCCAATCACCCCACCCACTTTCCGCTATTCGGAATTGCTCCTCATAGGGAACTCCTACTTAGCTGGGATATATACAGTAACCTGTGGCTTTACTGTGAATGTTGAAGCATGTAGATGTCCAGGTAACTATGTGATGTTATGGTGTTACAGTATGAATTTTTGGTGTTGTTTTGACTTATCTGTTAATAGTGAATCATGGAAGCCTATATAATACCACTAAGCCCCCTCCCCTATTATGTTATTTTATATTTATTATTTTATATATTTTAGGATGTTTTAAACACCCTTACAAGAAACAGTGCTCATATACACCCCTCTTCAAGGAAATTCAAATTTCTGCACAAATATTGTTTACCTTTTTGTAACTTCTGTTGTCGTCAATTTTAAAAACAAAATGGTGTCTCATGGAGCTGCAGGCCGCCTGCAAAAAGGAAGTTGTGCATTGTGGAGTTATGCTAGTTAAATACAGACAGCAGCATGTCTGGCATGCTGGAAAAGGAAGCTCCAAAATGGCCGCTACCAGGAGAAAAGGACAAAATCTGTGAGTGGATGCAGGTGCAAATGTAACTGCTGAAAATGATTCAGGGGGTTATTTAAGAAGGGATAGTGTCAGGTAGCGCCTTGTTAATGAGGGGTAGCGACAGGTGAACGCCGGACACGGCACGCAATTACACATTTATCAAGCAGAATCTGTTGAGCGACTGGGATAGCGCCATGTAGCGTCTAATTCATCATTATCCCAGCCTCAGCGAACAGGGCCGGCTTTCAGCCTTGCAGAGCGCCAGGTATTACCTCTCGCTACCTGTCGCTCTCCCATACATTTCAATGGACGATCCTTTTCTTCTCTTTAAACAGGGTTTTGTTTTGTTTTTTGTTAAAAAAAATCTCAAATAATGTTGTGACCTATTCTGGCATTGAAAATTTTTTCAAAAATTTTACATGTTTTATATATTTCTGCAGAAATGACATTACAGGTCTGGCATTAAAGTGTTCATGTTACAATGTTATTACAATGTAATTCCATATGTTTTGCTTTGTTACTGGTGGATAGATGCTGAAAAACAGACTGTAAACACACAGCCTCCGGCACTCTGGGCTTCAGAGAAGTATTTTTCAGCGCCGGAGTTGTGTGAGGCTGTTTTTTTAATGAATATGTTGTGAGTCGGTCGCACTGACCAGTCGCTAACATGCGCTCCCATACAACGCTGTACTGGTCAAATAGCGACTCCTCACAATGTATTCATCATTGCTGCACAGCAACTGAGTTGCTAAGAACTAGCGACCCACGGCCGAGCACAGTGACTACTAGTGGGCGCTCTGAAAATGCCTGCTACAGACGCTCATCTGTCGCTACCTGGCGTTAGTGATGAATCAGCCTGCCCGTGTCATGCATGCAGATGGGATAAGGGAGTTTTGTGGTGTCATTCTTTTCCAAATGTGCAAGACTGTTGGAGGCCGATTCATTAATAGCGCCAGGTAGCGACAGATGAGCGCCAGTAGCGTGATTTTCACAGCGCCAACACAAACCACCACCCACAGAGTGGGGGGGGGGGATAAATTAGGTGGCACCCACAGCCACTGGTATAGTGGTGCACTACTTTGGTATTCACACAAATTTACCAAACAAAGAAAAAGGGGGGAGCCCAAACGCCCCTGTGAAATATTAACCAAAGATTTTACTTTTGCACACACGAGTGATATTACAAAAATTGTCCTTTAATAATTTGATTCCAATAAACAATTACAGACCAACATATACAAATTTAAAAAACATAAAACACATCTACACTATCCTTATCTGCCACCGGGGGGCATGGGTGTACCAAAAAGCCAACCAGTTAGAGTAACATATATGTGAGTTAAATATATATATAAAGATATCTCCTTAATCAAAATTATATCACATTTATCAATAAAGTGCTAAGTGCCAAAGTGCATCAATCTCATACAAAGTACAAATAAACATTGTTTAAGTATCAAACCTGTGATTCCTAACCCCAGGAGACATAAATCAATAGCAACAACAATTCAAAAAAAGACTTATCTTAGGCTGGAAAATGGTAACACCTCGGTCCCCCCATACAGCGAGCCCACGCGTTCCGAGACGCTGGGTCTCTTCCTCAGGGCAGTCAAGTGGCTATTTCACAGCGCCAGCTAGTATTCGCTGTGCTTGGCCGGGGTTTGCTTGTTGACAGCGACTCAGTCGGTGTGCGGTAATGTTGAATACAAGGTTAGGGGTCGATGTTTCACAGGTTCCGCGTTGTATGGGTGCGCCTGACAGCGAATGGCCAGAGCGAACGGCTTGCTGCAGATTCATTAACAAATCACGCTCAAAAAGTTCTCGCGCTGTGAATTCCTTGTTTAAACCCCAGAGCGCTGGCGGCAATGTGTGTAAAGTAGTTTTTAACCCTCAAACAACCTTTTTTTTTTATATGGAAAAATTATACAAGTTTTTCTAAACATTTTGTAATATGAATACATGAATATCAGACCTGTAATATCAATTCTGCACAATATTTATTTTTTTATTTTTTTTTTACTTTAAAAAAATTCCTAACATTGCAGAAGTGGTCACAGAATTTTTGACATTAAAATAAACATTAATAGCAATTAATTAAGATTATTTAAAGATTGCTCCATTGAAATGCATTGGACCACGCCAGGGAGCGCCAGGTCATACCTGTCGCTGTGATGGGATTAGCAGCGGCGCTGTTCGTTGCAGTCGGCTACATGATGAATCCCGCGCTAGCTGACGCTCTCGCCGGCGCTAGCCTCATTTAGCGTGATAAATGCGTCATTGTGACCGCCGCCGGGCGTACTTGATTCGGTAGCCGCCGATAGCTGGCGGTACCTGGCGCTCGTCAGACACTACCTGGCGCTAGCCCTTGATAAATAAGGGCCTTGGTTCGGTTTAATGGGGTGTTCATTGAGATGTGTATTTTAACAAATTATTTGTGAAGAATAAGCAGTAAGCCTGTGTAGCTTTATTATTTACAACACTGTTGTAGAATCTGGATTACACAGCTATAAATTGTACATATATTTAGTTATTTTTTGTGATTATACTAGCGATGTGTTCGCCATTCGGCATCTAATTTATCTAATTTATCGACGGGGCCAGATTTAGATGCTGACCGCCCCCACCTTTGCTACATAAAAAAACTTGGGTAATACCTCACTGCTTACTATATGTACAGATTTGTTATTTATGCATTATAAGTTGTGACAAGTTGTGGGTTACATTTACAAGGCTTATGTTAAAGCGTAATGATTAGACATATACTGCCTTCTGTAAAATGCAAATTGTAAAGATATAATGCTTATGTAAATCTATAATAGAATCCTATACCTCAATATGCAGTATATTGTGACAGTGTCTGTTGATGTATAATAGCATTTTAGGCTTTACCACGCAGCACATTATGATAGTGTTTGCTGCTGTATCTAAATGTGTCTTCTTTATTGTAAACATCACAGATCATTGCCTTGTATAATTTTGTTCTCAGAATGCAAGTGAGCCCTCACTGTTGATATAATTGTTTCTATTGTTACATGACTGCTGACTTTTGTGGCTACATAGCAGTTACTCTATCTTTTATTGATATCACAGAAAGGACTCACATACTGGATGAGATTGTCTGACATTTAAACCTACCTGCACATATGCAATTAATATGCTGCAAGTGATATGCTATTGTCCCTGTATATATGTTTGAGATGATGTGCTATTTAACCCTTGCCTGTATTTATTGAGTATGGGTCTAAAACTGCAGAACAAAAAGTAAAAAAAATCTATTTTTTAAAAAAGAATAACTGGTATGCGCCTGATATTTCTAAATATATTGCTTGTAGGATAAGAAGAATTATCCTGACAGGCAGCACCCTACAAGCTGATAATTATGGGAGGCCGATTCATTAATAGCGGCAGGTAGCGACAGTTGAGCGACTGTAGCAGTAATTTCACAGCGCCCGCTAGTAGTCGCTGTGCTTCGCCGTTGTTCGGTTGTTGATAGCGACTCAAGGTGACGAGTCGCTATTTGACAGGTTCCGCAATGTATGGGTGCGCATGATAGCGACTGGTCAGAGCGACCAGCTCCCACCATATTCATCAAAAAATCACGCTCAAAAAATTCTTGCGCTGTGAAATGCATGTTTAAACCCCAGAGCGCTGGAGGCGATGTGTTAAAAGTAGTTTTTTAACCCCCAAACCACCATATTTTTGGAAACCAAAAAAAAAAATAATTTTTAAGTATTTAGTAATATGAATACAATAATATCAGACCTGTAATATCAATTCTGCACAATTTTTTTTTTTTTTTTACCTTCAAAAAATTAGCTAAAATGGCAGAAGTAGTCACAGAATATTTCACATTTAAAAAAAAAAAAAAAAAAACATGAATAACAATTAATTATGAATATTTAAAGAGTGTTCCATTAAAATGCATTGGAGAGCGCCAGGTAGCGAGAGGTCATACCTGTCGCTGTTCAAGGTCGGACGCTGGCGCTGTGGGCTGAGGCTGGAATAATGATGAATGAGTCGCTATATGGCGCTATCTCAGTCGCTAAGCAGGATCGGCTTGATAAATGTGTGATTGTGGTGGGGAGCCGGCGTTCTCGTGGCGGTGCCCATCATTACCGGTCACTCACCAGTCGCTACCTGTCGCCAGGGCCGGATTAACGTAGGGGCGGATGGAGCTGCCGCTCCAGGCCCCTACGTTAAGACAGGCCCAGCAGCCTGCAAACGAGGCCCGCATAGGCCGCGCCCGCGGCCACCTGGTCTGCCAGTCACTGTTCCCTTCCCTTCCCTGGCCGACACAGCCCGACACACACACACTTTGCGGGTGTTGCGCGCTGCTCAGTGGGCGGCGTCCATTGCTTTCAATGGATGCTGGCCATCTGGGGCACGCCCACCGGCCAGCAGCCCTGCGCGCAACAGCCGGCATTAAATCAATTTTGAAGATGAGACCTGAAATGAGAGGAAGTCACGCGGAATTAGGAGGGGGGCGACGGCGGTACCTGTCAGGCCGCAGGCAGGGGTGAGTGACTGTATGCGTGTCATCGGGGGCAGTACTGTTGGATGGCGCCTCCCCAGCTGTAGAATGGGAACACCCCCCCTGCGGATAATGGCAGCGTCTTTGCATCGCTGAAGACGACAAGTGAAGATGGCGGACGTATGGCCCTGAGGAGGTGAGATCGGCGGCATTGGGCTCCAGAGGGACCGGACTGGGAGGAGGGTATGCAGGAGTGAGAGACAGCCGGCGATTGGGAGGGTGCGCCCTATATTGAGAGTGAGACCAGTGTGCTGGCCTGACGTTGAGCGGGGTGGGGGGGGGGGGGGGCTGTTGCTCTCATTCTATGTGTGTGTCTTTTTCTGTGTGTGTCTCTTTCTCAATTTCTGAGGGATGCCCCTGCTTTGTCTGTACTGAGGGATGCCCCTGCTTTGTCTGTACTGAGGGATGCCCCCGCTTTGTCTGTACTGAGGGATGCCCCCGCTTTGCCTGTACTGAGGGGTGCCCCCGCTGTGTCTGTACTGAGGGATGCCCCCGCTGTGTCTGTACTGAGGGATGCCCCTGCTTTGTCTGTACTGAGGGATGCCCCCAGTGTCTGTACTGAGGGATGCCCCCACTGTGTCTGTACTGAGGGATGCCCCCGCTGTGTCTGTACTGAGGGGTGCCCCTGCTGTGTCTGTACTGAGGGTTGCCCCGCTGTGTCTGTACTGAGGGGTGCCCCTGCTGTGTCTGTACTGAGGGTTGCCCCACTGTGTCTGTACTGAGGGATGCCCCCGCTGTGTCTGTACTGAGGGTTGCCCCCGCTGTGTCTGTACTGAGGGATGCCCCCGCTGTGTCTGTACTGAGGGTTGCCCCGCTGTGTCTGTACTGAGGGGTGCCCCCGCTGTGTCTGTACTGAGGGATACCCCCGCTGTGTCTGTACTGAGGGGTGCCCCCGCTGTGTCTGTACTGAGGGATGCCCCCGCTGTGTCTGTACTGAGGGGTGCCCCCGCTGTGTCTGTACTGAGGGATGCCCCTGCTGTGTCTGTACTGAGGGATGCCCCCACTGTGTCTGTACTGAGGGATACCCCCGCTGTGTCTGTACTGAGGGATGCCCCCACTGTGTCTGTACTGAGGGATGCCCCCGCTGTGTCTGTACTGAGGGGTGCCCCTGCTGTGTCTGTACTGAGGGTTGCCCCGCTGTGTCTGTACTGAGGGATGCCCCCGCTGTGTCTGTACTGAGGGTTGCCCCCGCTGTGTCTGTACTGAGGGATGCCCCCGCTGTGTCTGTACTGAGGGTTGCCCCGCTGTGTCTGTACTGAGGGGTGCCCCCGCTGTGTCTGTACTGAGGGATACCCCCGCTGTGTCTGTACTGAGGGGTGCCCCCGCTGTGTCTGTACTGAGGGATGCCCCCGCTGTGTCTGTACTGAGGGGTGCCCCCGCTGTGTCTGTACTGAGGGATGCCCCTGCTGTGTCTGTACTGAGGGATGCCCCCGCTTTGCCTGTACTGAGGGGTGCCCCCGCTGTGTCTGTACTGAGGGATACCCCCGCTGTGTCTGTACTGAGGGGTGCCCCCGCTGTGTCTGTACTGAGGGATGCCCCCGCTGTGTCTATACTGAGGGATGCCCCCGCTGTGTCTGTACTGAGGGGTGCCCCCGCTGTGTCTGTACTGAGGGATACCCCCGCTGTGTCTGTACTGAGGGGTGCCCCCGCTGTGTCTGTAGTGAGGGATGCCCCCGCTGTGTCTGTACTGAGGGGTGCCCCCGCTGTGTCTGTACTGAGGGTTGCCCCGCTGTGTCTGTACTGAGGGATGCCCCTTCTGTGTCTGTACTGAGGGATGCCCCCGCTGTGTCTGTACTGAGGGATAGCGAACCCTCTACAACACCTCTTTGACACCCTGCCCCCCCCCCCCCCCCCCAAAAGCGAGTTGGTTCTTTTTTTTTTTTTTTAGCTAAAGAACAAACTCTATGAAGATATGCACATTTTTCATACACTAACATGTATTCAGCTATCCTGGTAATTTAATGTACATTAGACATGTGACAAATGCACTTTGTCTTAAACAAAATTGCTTTGTGTTGCGTTTTCATTTTATATACTTCGATAAATAGGCCCGTCAAAATCTACAGCACCAGGCCCGGGATGCTCTTAATCCGGGCCTGCCTGTCGCTATTCCTTCATAAATAAGGGCCTATGTCTGCTAGCTAGGATTTAATGAAAGTGTGCCACCAATCACTTACTTTAGATTCAGATGCTGCTGCCACCACTGCTCCGCAGTCGTCCCACCGCCGCTGACAGAAGAAGATCGGGCAGGGGTAAGTCGCAGCAGCGTGCTCCAAAATGGACGTGTATGCCAGCACTATGGAGCTAAATGGCACTCTCCATAAATGAGGCCCTTTATTTCTTTTCCTTGAACACAAGATTGGTGTCAGTTAGATGTAGTGGCCAGAACCTGAATTTACTAACCTCCACCTACAGGTTTGTTACATAAAACATCCCCACCTGCTGGAGGATATATAACAATTTGGTTAATGAGAGTTCAACCTGTTCAGAGAGGCCTTGTATTGCATTTGTTTTGTGTTGTTTAACATTTAGATTAGGCCCATTGTAAATGCAGTGCAAGACACCAATGCGGCCTACATATGCCTTCATGGGGTTAATTCGGCACCAGATGTTAAAGACCAAAACTATAGGCTCGATTCAAAATCCCAAATGTCATTATGTTCGTATTTGCAATCGAAAGTTTTGTTGGGTGTTTGTCATTTTTTCCTTTTTTTTTGGCCATTTTCGACTCGCACGAACGTTCGAACATAGACGTATATGTTCGTTCGTCCATCGAAATTCATTTTGTGTTTTTACGCAAATTCGGGACTTTTTTCCTTCGAAATCGAAAATGTTTCGATCGGTCAAATCATTTACGTCATTGCAATGGGCTGGCGATTAATTCAGAGAGCTGATTGGCAAGTATTCCGACGCCCATATAGTCATTTCCTTGTCGAGCGTCTTACGGCACCTTTTTGACCTCGGGACTAGGCAGCCAAGCGTGATGGAGAGTGACTTTGAAGAGCATCAAGGTCTTCTTCTGTTTGGCATTGATGGGATCTTGAGGTCAGAGCCCAGATTGCACCGGCGGCGACGCATGAACATCAATGGCATGCATGACGTTGAGCTGTTCGAGCTGACCAGGCTTAATCGCGCTTCCCTCCATAAATTGTATAGTGAGCTGCGGCCATGGTTAGCCCGCACCACAAGGAAGGGGCATGCAATTTCAGGTATGACCAAGATGCTTGGCTGCCTGCAATTTTTGGCGAACGGCTCGTTCCAGAGGCTGGGTGCCCTCTCCGTGGGGATCTCACAGCCTACGCTGAGCCGCGCACTATCACATTTTTTGGAAGGCATGGCTACCCTAACCCCCAAATATATTTTTTTCCCCGATGATATGGTAGCCAGAAACGCCATTAAGCTTGGTTTTTATAATATCGCCGACATGCCCAACGTCATTGGTGCCATTGACTGTACCCACGTCGCCCTGGTGCCTCCTGCTGCCGACGAGTACATATACAGGTAAGTAATGTTTTTAATTTTTGGTTTCATTTTAGGTTAAGCCTCCTTGTAATGGTCCCTCCTTGTAATGGTCCCT
Source organism: Gastrophryne carolinensis (assembly GCA_027917425.1). Taxonomy (NCBI): domain Eukaryota; kingdom Metazoa; phylum Chordata; class Amphibia; order Anura; family Microhylidae; genus Gastrophryne; species Gastrophryne carolinensis. Next base: position 226,061,206 of record CM051234.1, read on the forward strand.
CCTTGTAATGGTCCCTCCTTGTAATGTTTCCACCTTCTAATGGTTCCACCTTGTAATGCACCCACCTTGTAATGCACCCACCTTGTAATGCTCCCACCTTGTAATGTTCCCACCTTGTAATGGTCCCTCCTTGTAATGGACCCACCTTGTAATGCTCCCACCTTGTAATGGTCCCACCTTGTAATGCTCCCACCTTGTAATGGTCCCTCCTTGTAATGTTTCCACCTTCTAATGGCTCCACCTTGTAATGGACCCACCTTGTAATGGTCCCACCTTTTAATGGTCCCACATTGTAATGGTCCCTCCTTGTAATGTTTACACCTTCTAATGGTTCCACCTTGTAATGGACCCACCTTGTAATGGTCCCACCTTTTAATGGTCCCACCTTGTAATGGTCCCACCTTGTAATGGTCCCTCCTTGTAATGTTTCCACCTTCTAATGGCTCCACCTTGTAATGGACCCACCTTGTAATGGTCCCACCTTGTAATGCTCCCACCTTGTAATGGTCCCACCTTTTAATGGTCCCACATTGTAATGGTCCCTCCTTGTAATGTTTACACCTTCTAATGGTTCCACCTTGTAATGGACCCACCTTGTAATGGTCCCACCTTTTAATGGTCCCACCTTGTAATGGTCCCACCTTTTAATGGTCCCTCCTTGTAATGTTTCCACCTTCTAATGGCTCCACCTTGTAATGGACCCACCTTGTAATGGTCCCACCTTGTAATGCTCCCACCTTGTAATGCTCCCACCTTGTAATGGTCCCTCCTTATCGAAATGTGTGTGTTCATTTTTCTAAATGCCTTCCTAATGTTTTCTTGTCTTCCTTTTTTTCCAGGAACCGCAAAATGGGCCACTCCTTTAATGTGCAGGCAGTGGTGGGGCCGGACATGCGGTTCCTTAGCGTCCTCGCCGGCTACCCAGGCTCAGCCCATGATGCGTACATCCTTAGACGATCAGGATTGTACCGACGGTTTGAGTCTGGGGAATTTTCCGGTGCATGGCTCCTTGGTAAGTGAACATAAACCACATAATGTAGTTGTGGATGTTTGTTTTTAATTAGCATTTGGCAGTAATGTCTGCCAAACTTACACCTTAAATAAACTTCTGCCCATGTGAAACCACACTTGAATGTTAGTTATTAACCAACCAAGCGTTTCACCAAGTTTGGCCTGCATTAGCCACATTCTAAATTATCTGTTGGTCTAATTTAATAATCCCTCTTACACCACCCTTGTGTGGAATCGTGCACTTAACTTGAGCATAGTTTCGGACCCATCTTTGCTAAGCTGGTTTGCACTTCCACACGAGAGTAGAGCGGGATAAAGTGCATGTGGCGTGTTTCTGCTGTTTTGGTCTCACACAAAGCATATAAGGGGTCAGCAAAACCTACATCCTAAGCACACTTTGAAACCCAGAGCTGGGATCCATATGTATGATTGTCCCTCATCCTCACTCTTTGTATGTTGTCCTTTTGTAAACCTCTAGGACAGATGTTTAGTTTGGGACTGGGACAGTGGCAAATGTTGCCTCATGTTGATCACACAATTGACAAATAGCCTCCTATTGATGTTGCTGGTGCCTTGATGGTCTTACATGTTTGTTTTCCTAATCTTATGTATAAGGTGATTCAGGATACCCGCTGCTGCCGTGGCTCTTGACGCCAGTACTCCGGCCCCAGGATGCCTCCCAGGATGCCTACAACTGTGCGCACCGCAAGACCAGGGCTGTGGTAGAGAGGGCCTTTGGTCTTTTGAAGACTAGGTTTCGTTGTTTGGATCATACCGGGGGCGCCCTGCAATATGATCCGAAAAAGGTCATAGACATAATAATGGCCTGTGCTGTTCTTCACAATTTTGCTATTTCACAACGGGTCCCCCGGTATGTAGAATTTGCTCCCTCTCCACCCAGCGAAGACCAGGAGGAGTCATTTCTGGACACACACAGTAGTGTGTCTGGCCAAAGTGTGCGGACTAATTTGATCGCGACCCATTTTGCTTAATGTAACCTGTATTGGCCTTTGTTTAACATTGTGTTGTTGATTTAGTTTTATTTCCCTTTGTGTATGTTTCGTTATGTTTGTGGTGTTCAAATAAGTAATAAAGTAATTACTCACCACAGGCCTAATGCTTTCTCTCTTTTTTGGATGTGTGAACTGTGTGAATGTCCAAGTATATATTTCTCTGTGACACCCAAAAAAGAGACAATAAAATTTATGAGCCACAGGTGTCTTTAACTGTTTATTTGTAAAAAATAAGAGCTCCAACTTGGAGTTGCTGCTCACTCCAATTTGCTCAAAAAATTGAGGTAAACACAAAGGATTAATGGTTAGATCAACCATGGCAATAATGAAAAAAACAAACAATCCTGGTTGGCCACATTTGGCCCTGCCACAGGTGTAAACCTGGTACAGGGGTAGAAGCTTGAGTGGCACGTTCAGTGAGGATTCAGATATGGCCTTGGCTAGTGGCCTACCTCACCACTCTAAGGAGCTCTATGGGCGCAAATCAAAAACACACAACCCAAGGCATACACCAAGGGTATCTTGGTTTGCCTCACCAGACAAGTCAATACAGGGGGGATTAAGAGCAAAGATGTTGTACAGATTCATGTTGTGGAGACATTAATATGGGTGATGGCCATAGTACCCAGGTGGTGGCCCTTGCTGATTGGCCCGAACGTGGGCCTGTGTGGCATTCTGAATCTGCAACTGGTCCAAAATGTTGCGCATGATATTTACCATTTCACCCCTGTAGGCACGGTTGTCATTGTTGGCAGTCTCCATGTGGCTGTTGAGGGTCCTCAATTCGTTCTGCACAGCCTGTAATGTGGTATTTAGGTTCTCGATCCGGCCATGCAGTGCCTCTCGGTTTAGTTGGTTTTGCTGCTGGAAGGTCACCCTCTCGTGGTGCCATGCGTCCAACATTGCCATGCCCCTCCCCTGGTTGCGCCGTAGCGGATTCCGCCTCCCCAATCCCCTGGTTCGGGGTCGTGCCGAGGCTGTTGGTCTGGGCCCCTCAACAGACACAGGCATGCTTTCACTATCCTCAACAGCAGAGACAACACTGGGGACTTGACTGTCAGTCTGTGCATGCTGGCCATCATGTGCAGCCACCATGCTGCCAGATTCCCTCTGCTGCTGCTGAGTTGGTGGTGAAACATTTTGGACCAGTTGCAGATTCTGGGCCAGGGGTAGATCTTCAGAAGGGCACATAAAGGATCCATCCTCCTCCAGCTCCTGGATTTCATCCATGAGTGTGTGGGTCTGTATGGACAGAGACAAATTAGATGTTAGCTTGCCCACTACATATGTCAATCTGTTAGTAGTAACATGCAAAGTAACATGGCTAAACGACATTTGCTCAATAAACTTACCGAATATATCGGTTCCTCCCTCCTAGGCTGCACGGAAGTTGACGGCATGTCCACACTGGCAGTGGATTCCACAGTAGCTGAGCGATGATGGTGGCCTGCATGAGAAGCAAAGACACTATGTAAACACACACCTATGCATTGTTGACGGGTCAAAAGACATATGCCGAATTAGTTAACGGGTCAAAACTGTCATGGGCACTTCAACAACGGGGCCAAATAAGCTTCAATTTCCATGCCATTATGTTGTTAAATTTTTGGCCTACAACTACTTCCACATTGTTCTACTCAACTAAGCCAAACATTCAAGTTCAGCTTGTTATGTGGCTGACCACATCCCTTAGAGGCCATTAAAGCGGACCTTCACTCTGATTAAGAGTCTAGCTTCTATGTTTCCCACACCCTGTACATACAGATTGACCACATTACAAATCTTCCAACCTGCATCTACTGCATGTTATGAGCCTTTAAACATCAAAGATGGCGGCTTATGGAATCCGCCATCTTATCAGGCAGCCTGCAAACAGTAAGTGCCTCCTGACTGTGCTGCTCTGCATTCTTGGACTGCTGACCTTTCCCTGACCCCAGCTCTGCTCTGTCTGAGCAAAGCACAGCTATAACCCGCCCCCCTGTACCTTATCCCACTCTCCTCTCCTCAGTAAGTGTGATGCTTCGGAGTCAAGATGGCGGCGGCCGTATCCTAAATTGCCGAACAGAGTTGCAGCCCAGTGGTGGAAAGTATAATACATTAGTGACTACACATGTAAAATATATTAATTTTAGATGCTGAGGATTTTTTGGATAAGAGTTTGTGCTTTTCATTAAATCATGGTGAAGGTCCGGTTTAATGGGAACCCACAAACTTTTACACTCGGGTTCAATGTACATTCACGTCTTGTATGTGGACCAAAAATCAACAGTTAAGTGGCCACACACATGCCACACCCTGGCCCAACACAGAAATCACCTACAAGCCACAGCCTAGGTGCCTGGCTTCCCAGATGTGTTACTGGCTAATTGTGCATGCTCACTAATTGTAAAGGTCACATACATCTTACTCACCTGCAGGACGGGTCGGGGAATCTGTGTCCCTTAGGGCCGCGTGGCCTTCGACGGCGACTGGATGCATCAATCCATAAATCATCTCCTCAGCCGGGGTCAACTTGAGTTTGGAGGGAAAACCTCCTCCAGTTTTCATGCTGCAAAACAGAGTTAGGGTAATTTAGAACCAGGTGGCCAATACAACATCCAGTCTAATTCTAAAGCTAACATTTTTACCTGTCAATCCGCCTTTGATTTTCTTTCTTCCGTGCAGCATATTTGAGGTCCGATATCTTGCGCTGAATCTGTACAACATCCTTTAACTCTTCCCCCGCTGCATTCACTTGTCTGGTTAGGTCTGCCAAGATGTTGGCTCTGCGCTGTTTGTGGTGTTTTTTGATCTGCGCCCATATAGCTCATCATAAACTAAGGTCAGGCCACTAGCCAAGGCCATAATTTGGGCCTCACCAAAACGCCCACTCAACTGCCCTCTTCGCAATGTGCGCCCGGTTGTTTTGGGTTGTGGGTCCTCCATGGTGTCATCCAAATGGGGTGACATCCTTGGCTGGGTTTGTGGGGTATAATGCAGGGAATGGTGGCTGCCTGGGGATTGGCCTGGACTGGGCAAGGGACTGGGTGTTTTGGCCTGGCTGGCCACAGAAGTCCCAGGTGTTGATGTGGCATAGTAACCTTGCCTTTCCACCTGTGCCGGTGCCAAATGTGGGCGAGCAGGAGAGCTTCGTTCGGAGCCTGAAGTAGTGCTGCCCTTGGAGGTAGTAGGGCGGACCAAGGGTGAGGGCGATCTTGCAGGGCCGGCCCTCTTCTGTTTTTTTTTTGGGCACACTCGTGGTGGGCTGCGGGACCTGGTTCGGCCTCTTTGTGGGCTGCATGGCCTGCTGCGGCGTCTAGGGGGGCTGCGGGACCTGGTTCGGCCTCGAGGGGGGCTGCGGGACCTGGTTCGGCCTCTTTGTGGGCTGCGTGGCCTGCTGCGGCGTCTAGGGGGGCTGCGGGACCTGGTTCGGCCTCGAGGGGGGCTGCGGGACCTGGTTCGGCCTCTTTGTGGGCTGCGTGGCCTGCTGCGGCGTCTAGGGGGGCTGCGGGACCTGGTTCGGCCTCGAGGGGGGCTGCGGGACCTGGTTCGGCCTCTTTGTGGGCTGCGTGGCCTGCTGCGGCGTCTAGGGGGGCTGCGGGACCTGGTTCGGCCTCTTTGTGGGCTGCGTGGCCTGCTGCGGCGTCTAGGGGGGCTGCGGGACCTGGTTCGGCCTCGAGGGGGACTGCGGGACCTACTGCGGACTATTGTGGGTGTTGTAGTGGGGCAGGGTGGGGTGGGTCTTCGGACCCTCTTACCCGTTTTTGGCCCAGTAGCCATACTAGCCTTTGTGGCCTGGGTCTTTGGTTTGCCTGCCTGCTCCTTTTTTTGCCCATAGCTGGTAGTTGGCTTGGCCGGCGTTTTGGTACTAGGCCGTAATTTTGCTTTTGGCTGCTGCGACCTGGTTTTGGGCCCTTCGGAAGGCTCCTGCCGTTTGGCTGCCTTCTTCCCCGTTTGCTCCTTTCCAGTTTTGCCCGGAGGTTTTTTGGGTGCCATTTTGATTTTCTCAAATAATCAGCTGGGTGTGCAGGGACCTTTAAGTAAGCAAGCCAGCGTGTGACGTACGTTCGCACGGCCGTGCGGAACCCGCTGAGGCATTGCGTACGTTCGCACGGCCGTGCGGAACGCGCTGGGGCGTTACTTATCTGCTGCCGAGAAAAAGAAGCAAGATGGCACCCACTATCTTCACCCGCCAACAAGAAGAGATCATCATGTTCGTAAGTGTATTCGATGGACTTTTGTTAGATTAGGAAATGCTGCTCTATATGTGAAGGAAGCGCAGGAATAAATGGCTTTGGTTAAAAATGTGATAAACTACATGCACAACCAAAGGCACGCAACACACGTGCCAAACAACATTTAGGCCATATTGTGAAATTACTGAACACTAGAAATGTGTGTGTGTTAATGTAATTACCCCAAAAAATGTTTTGCTGACACATATTGATATGTATTGAGAAGTAAAGTCGATGTTTTCTTTCTGTTTTGTAGACCATGCTGGAGCGCAGGTACGACTACCTGCCCAACACATTTGAAAAACGCCACGTCGCCCTGGAGATAATCTCCACCATCCAACAGCAGACCAACACCACCTTCACCCACACGCAGATCATGCAGCATTGGTCGGACCTCAAACGGCTGCACATGCCCCGGGTGCGGAGGTTCTTCGGAATCCATTTTCCAAGTAAGTAGATTGCGATTGCATGCAATATGTAACTAAGACAGAAGGTAGGACTTTACTTAGAATGCCTTTTCTTTTCTAGTGTTGGAAATGGATTACCGAATTCGCCGCACCCGGAGGCGCAGAGGACGACCAGTGCTGCATGATTCTGCAGCTGGGAGTGAAGGTGGTGGATCTCCAGGGCGACGGGCCGACCCCTCCTCTGTGGCCTCCTCAGACCAGCCCCTGGACCTTACCACAGAGGAGGGGCGGCACAGCGTGGGCAGGCAGTCGTACCCTGCCACGCATGCGGGATCCTCGGGTATGTCACTCTTCATGTCTACACCAAAAAAGAGAATTGCTAGCTCCTGATATCACCAAACTGAATCCTTTATTCTGTATTTGTAGATGTTTCGGTTGCGGGTGAAGTAGTGGGTCAGGAGGCAGCAGATAGGAGCCCACAAGACCCTGGAGAAGGTGAGTGATGTGACCCAGACTTAGCTCAAAACATTGGAGGACTGCGGAATCAGACATCCAAACTAACCATTTGGCCCATGTTTCTACAGGCACTTCTTCACAGCAGAGCCAGGAACCAGGACCTCAGGGTGTTGTCCCCAACGAGCCATCTCTCGGCCACCAACCAAGTAAGTAGTCATGTCATTCTAGAGATTTCGGTCTAAATTCCCATGAACACAAAAACACATAATGCCCTAGTCAATGCCAATATAAGAGGGACCTGTGGCCACTGAATTAGCTTAATTAGTTGCCCAACTGTCCTGTGGCCACTGAATTAGCTTAATTAGTTGCCCAACTGTCCTGTGGCCACTGAATTAGCTTAATTAGTTGCCCAACTGTCCTGTGGCCACTGAATTAGCTTAATTAGTTGCCCAACTGTCCTGTGGCCACTGAATTAGCTTAATTAGTTGCCCAACTGTCCTGTGTCCACTGAATTAGCTTAATTAGTTGCCCAACTGTCCTGTGGCCACTGAATTAGCTTAATTAGTTGCCCAACTGTCCTGTGGCCACTTACTAACCTTAATTCCTGTGATTAATCATATGTGCATTATACTTAATTTGTTTCTTTAAATACATTAATTACACAGGTGATAAACATGTATTGTTCTCAGAATAATTAGAATTTCTGATTTTTGGGAAGGGACCACAAGACAGCGACTTGCTGATATCAATCGGAGGGTCCTTGAGTTGGTGGCCGATCTGCAGGCGATGCGGGACACGTTGGGGACAACAGAAGAGGAAGACTAGTGTCCTGGTTCCTGGCCCTGTAGATTTGTAAATAGTTGTATTTGTACATAGTTTTCTTGGTTAAACACCAAATTTCTTTGTATATAGTTTTCTGGTTTTTAAAAAGTTTTAAATTGTATATAGTTTTTAAAGTTTTTAACAAAAACAGTGTATATATTTTTAGTAAAGCCAAAACAATTTGTATATAGTTATTAATTTTTTTGGGCCAAAGTTGCCAGAAAAATTTTGCCAACAAATGGCAATTGAGCAATTAAAAACCAAAAAAAAAAAAAAAACATGTTGTCCCATTTATTTGCACACATACATTGAAAAAAAACAAGGGGACAATGACATATTTGAAAATCAAGATTGTGATGTCCGTGAAGTGATTTGGGTAAGTTTTAGGGACCTAAAATGGAAGAAGAACCAAGGCGCTAAGTGATTTGGGTAAGTTTTAGGGACCTAAAATGGAAGAAGAACCAAGGCGCTAAGTGATTTGGGTAAGTTTTAGGGACCTAAAATGGAAGAAGAAACAAGGCGCTAAGTGATTGGGGTAAGTTTTAGGGACCTAAAATGGAAGAAGAACCAAGGCGCTAAGTGATTTGGGTAAGTTTTAGGGACCAAAAATGGAAGAAGAAACAAGGCGCTAAGTGATTGGGGTAAGTTTTAGGGACCTAAAATGGAAGAAGAAACAAGGCGCTAAGTGATTGGGGTAAGTTTTAGGGACCTAAAATGGAAGAAGAACCAAGGCGCTAAGTGATTTGGGTAAGTTTTAGGGACCTAAAATGGAAGAAGAACCAAGGCGCTAAGTGATTTGGGTAAGTTTTAGGGACCTAAAATGGAAGAAGAACCAAGGCGCTAAGTGATTTGGGTAAGTTTTAGGGACCAAAAATGGAAGAAGAACCAAGGCGCTAAGTGATTGGGGTAAGTTTTAGGGACCTAAAATGGAAGAAGAACCAAGGCGCTAAGTGATTTGGGTAAGTTTTAGGGACCTAAAATGGAAGAAGAACCAAGGCGCTAAGTGATTTGGGTAAGTTTTAGGGACCAAAAATGGAAGAAGAAACAAGGCGCTAAGTGATTGGGGTAAGTTTTAGGGACCTAAAATGGAAGAAGAAACAAGGCGCTAAGTGATTGGGGTAAGTTTTAGGGACCTAAAATGGAAGAAGAACCAAGGCGCTAAGTGATTTGGGTAAGTTTTAGGGACCAAAAATGGAAGAAGAACCAAGGCGCTAAGTGATTTGGGTAAGTTTTAGGGACCTAAAATGGAAGAAGAACCAAGGCGCTATGTGATTTGGGTAAGTTTGAGGGTGTGAAAATGGAAGAAGAAACAAGGCGCTAAGTGATTTGGGTAAGTTTGAGGGTGTGAAAATGGAAGAAGAAACAAGGCGCTAAGTGATTTGGGTAAGTTTTAAGGGAGGTCAAGGGAAAAGGCAGAAGAGCGCTAAGTGGTTAGGGTGAGCTTTAAGGGAGCTCCAGGGAAAAGGCAGGAGAGCGCTAAGTGGTTAGGGTGAGTTTAGTGATGGAAGTGAAATTATGTAGGTGAACACTTTAATGAGAGAAGTTTGTAGTGCGCAGGCGCAATATCGCAAGAATTTCGTCTGGACAGATACTTTAGGAAAAAATGAAGCAGGATGTAGCGGGAAAATGATAGGATTCTTGTGAGGATACGATGGGAAAAGGGCAAAAACGAAAGGCTACGTTGGTAGTTGGGCAAAATAAATCTGAACCTTTTCGATGGAAAATGACATCCTCGTCTGCGTACTCTGGCATACGAGCACACGGACGCGCTACGGAAGGTTTACGAAGCATGCATAGAATCGATCGAACGTTCATGCGAGAGCGGGAAATTTTGAAAATCTTACGACGTCGGCACCAAACTGAAAGTTTGTTTGTGTCTCTCTGAATCGAGCCTTATATATATATATGAGAAGCTAGTTCAGGTTTGCATTCCACCCCTACAGCATCCTGAATTGGGGTGCCCTGCTGAACACCCCCACTTGCCCGATATGTTTGCCTCACCATTGAGCCCCCGGTCGCTGTAAGTGAATGGCTGCCATGGCTGTGCACAGCCTAGGGATGCAGGGGGTGCCATGCACTAATCACTAGTGTGGCCAGGACATCATTCAGCTTCTCTAGCTGCCTATTAATATGTGCAGCTGAAGAAGCTGATTGGAGGAGAGCCGCGTCTGTGCCGTGTGAATGTCGGTGAGGTATGTATATCGGGCAATCGGTGGGGTGTCATGCAATGGGCCATCCGAATAGGGATGCCTCAGAAGGACAGACCAACACATGGGATAATGAAAATATTGCCTTTTAGTCTAACTACACTTGGAGTACACTTTGGAGTAAAATGAAAGGGTAATACACTTTTATTCCCCTTCATTTTCTACCTAGAGATTCATTCAGCACCAGAGTTGCCCTTCCCTTTATTTTTCACCTCAACTGTACTTTTTACTCCAAAGTGCCCCTTTTACACTTGCTGCTAAATTGCCCCCATGTAATACTTTTCCTTCAGGTTTAGTTCTACAGTTTACTATTTTAGCAAGTTATAGAGAACAATGTGTTACTTTAGTATATACAGGTATATACAGGTGTTATAAAACAACCTTCTGTTTAAAGCTCAGCTGATGCAACCTGGAGTTTCATAGACACAGGAAGCTATTGTAAGACCTAATATGAAACGTCCTGTAATAAAATTTGTATGCTGAAATGGCCAATTTGTTAAAGAGAACAAAAGGTTTACTATTAATTTAATGGCTGCTATAGTTTGCCAAGATTTGGTCAACCAGCCAAGTTTCTGGGCTCTTGACAGTAAGTTGTACATTCAGCCTGTTTATATTCACAGATCCATAGATCTTTAGTGACTTCCCGAGGGTCTCACACAGAGGGGCAAACCAAATCGGGATGCCCGGGGTAGGCAAATGGCTGGCCCTAGAGTCTTTTAGACTCCAGGACCAGCCGTAAGGGGTTTCCTCCCTTTTAAGGCCCATTGGCAGAGCTCAATTCTAAACAGCAGTATATTTGAGGGTCGATTTCTAGGCCCTCATCATTATTTTTAGTTCCTAGAAAGGCAACTGCAGAATCTTCGAAGAGACAGTGTAAAGCTTTGCAGACAAACCAGGTTTCCAAAGTTGCTATTAAGTTTCTTTTACATGCAGGCAATGAGACTGGAGATCTGGGAAAATGTCATCTAGTCAAACTGTCATGAACTGAGATGTGTGGACCCTCTGCCCAGGTCACATGGGTTTCTCAGGGCACAGACACTCTGGTCACCAGGAGTGCACCTGGAATGAGGCCACGTGAGGCAGCACTGCATGGCAGGACAAAAGATGCAGTGTACAGTAGGTGGTCACCATGATGCACCAGGCAGGACACACTAGAGAGGAGCCAAGGTAATGGGCCTGTAGCTACAATGTTTTCCCATATTATGTTTATTAAAAATATGGTAAGTATCACATATTGTACTTTGTGATGGGTTATCAAAGAAATGCCCAATTCAGATGCTTTAGATTAAACCCTTTTCCAAAGAACATACTCCCCGCCAAAATGTAAGTCTTCATTGTTTTTTATATTAATAATAATGTGCAAGGATCCGCTATCTATATGAAAACCCCGAAGCATATGAGCCCAAGCTTTGCCTAGCGTGGACGTAGGGGCGTAGTGGCCATGAGGAGCACAGAGAGAATTCCTGGCAGACTGCACTGCTTTAGAGCAACTTGTGCTGGATGTAATACTATAGCCTCTGCATCATGGATGTGGGGGGAATCCCACCTCTGCCATAGTATCTTCCCCTAAAGCACTGAAGCTTCACTACCATCACATGGCATATCTCCCTCTGCCCATAATGTGCAATGTATTTATCAGCTGGTGGAGGGCTGGTGAGGGCCTGTAAATTCTCAGGCTGATTTTTGACCCTTGTGTTGACCCCCCCCCCCCCCGCATGACTCATATATAATGCGGTATTTTTGGTAACCTGATGGTAATTGCAGGTATATGTGTTACCGTTAAGCAATAGGACCAGGGGAATAAAAGTGTATTACCCTTTCATTTTACTCCAAGTGTACTTAGACTAATAGCCGATATTTTCATTATCCCCGTGTTGGTCTGTCCTTCTGGGGCATCCCAATTTGGATGGCCCATTGAGTGACACCCCACCGATTGCCCGATATACATACCTCACCGACGTTAACACGGCACAGACGCGGCTCTCCTCCAATCAGCTTCTTCATCTGCACATATTAATGGGCAGCTAGAGAAGCTGAATCATATCCTGGCCACACTAGTGATCAGTGCATGGCACCCCCTGCATCCCTAGGCTGTGCACAGCCATGGCAGCCATTTACTTACAGCGACCGGGGGCTCAATGGTGAGGCAAACATATCGGGTAAGTGGGGGTGTTCAATCGGGAAGCTGTAGGGGTGGAATGCAAACCGGAACTAGAATTATATATATATATATATATATATATATATATATACAGTTTGGGTCTTTAACCTCTGGTGCTGAATAAACCCCATGATGGCTTATGTAGACTTATGTGGTGGAGGCCCCAGATACAGTGTTTTTTTTTCCTTTAAAATATTAGTCCAGCCAAGTAACTGATTGGTGGTTGTCTGGCACCCGCCTATTTGGAACATCAGATTGAGTCCCTTGTGCCACCCTTGTGCGGGTACATGCTGCTTGGGAACTCCTGCTTTGCCAGTCTGGGTGGGGGGTAGTGTAGTTATCCAGCTGGTCAGGCAGAAAACATTTCCCTGCATTGAGCTTCCAGCGGCTGATTGGTGGATTACCACCTCGCAAATTTTCTCCTGGTAGGGGCCATTTTGAAGCGTCCTTTCCCAGCATGCCAGTCTTGCTGCTGCCTGAATTTAACTGACATAACCCCCATAATGCACAGGAAAAGGAAACTTCCTTTTTACAGGTGGCCTGCAGCTCCACGAGACACCATTTTGTTTTTAAAATTGACTACAGCAGGAGTTACAAAAAGGTCAAATAATTTTTTTGTGCAGGAATTTGAATTTCATTGTAGAGGGATGTATATGAGTACTGTTTCTTGTAAGGGTATTTAAAACCTCCTAAAAACACATAATAGGGGAACAAGTCAAAAATTCATACTGTAACACCATAACATTACATGTGCCAACAAACACACAGGGCACGCTCCCCCAGAAAACTCTAAAGTGTCAGACCGGCTGAGATTAGACCCTTTGCCCTATTGCTTAACAGTAATACATATTCCTGCAATTACCATCAGGTTACCAAAAATACCGCATTATATATGAGTCATGCGGGGGGGGGGGGTCAACACAAGGGTCAAAAATCAGCCTGAGAATTTACAGGCCCTCACCATCCCTCCACCAGCTGATAAATACATTGCACATTATGGGCAGAGGGAGATATGCCATGTGATGGAAGTCAAGCTTCAGTGCTTTAGGGGAAGATACTATGGCAGAGGTGGGAATCCCCCCCCCCCCCACATCCATGATGTAGTGGCTATAGCATTACACCCAGCACAAGTTGCTCTAAAGCAGTGCAGCCTGCCAGGAATTCTCTCTGTGCTCCTCATGGCCAGTCCACCCCTGGGTCCACACTAGGCAAAGCTTGGGCTCATATGCTTCGGGGTTTTCATATAGATAGAGGATCCTTGCACATTATTATTAATATAAAAAACAATGAAGACTTACATTTTGGCAAGGAGTATGTAATTTGGATAAGGGTTTAATCTAAAGCATCTGAATTGGGCATTTCTTTGATAACCCATCACAAAGTACAATATGTGATACTTACCATATTTTTAATAAACATAATATGGGAAAACTTTGTAGCTACAGGCCCATTACCCTCTCTAGTGTGTCCTGCCTGGTGCATCATGGTGACCACCTACTGTACACTGCATCTTTTGTCCTGCCATGCAGTGCTGCCTCACGTGGCCTCATTCCAGGTGCACTCCTGGTGACCAGAGTGTCTGTGCCCTGAGAAACCCATGTGACCTGGGCAGAGGGTCCACACATCTCAGTTCATGACAGTTTGACTAGATGACATTTTCCCAGATCTCCAGTCTCATTGCCTGCATGTAAAAGAAACTTAATAGCAACTTTGGAAACCTGGTTTGTCTGCAAAGCTTTACACTGTCTCTTCGAAGATTCTGCAGTTGCCTTTCTAGGAACTAAAAATAATGATGAGGGCCTAGAAATCGACCCTCAAATATACTGCTGTTTAGAATTGAGCTCTGCCAATGGGCCTTAAAAGGGAGGAAACCCCTTACGGCTGGTCCTGGAGTCTAAAAAACTCTAGGGCCAGCCATTTGCCTACCCCGGGGCATCCCGATTTGGATTGCCCCTCTGTGTGAGACCCTCGGGAAGTCACTAAAGATCTATGGATCTGTGAATATAAACAGGCTGAATGTACAACTTACTGTCAAGAGCCCAGAAACTTGGCTGGTTGACCAAATCTTGGCAAACTATAGCAGCCATTAAATTAATAGTAAACCTTTTGTTCTCTTTAACAAATTGTCCATTTCAGCATACACATTTTATTACAGGACGTTTCATATTAGGTCTTACAATAGCTTCCTGTGTCTATGAAAGTCTAGGTTGCATCAGCTGAGCTTTAAACAGAAGGTTGCTTTATAACACCTGTATATACCTGTATATACTAAAGTAACACATTGTTCTCTATAACTTGGTAAAATAGTAAACTGTAGAACTAAACCTGAAGGAAAAGTATTACATGGGGGCAATTTAGCAGCAAGTGTAAAAGGGGCACTTTGGAGTAAAAAGTACAGTTGAGGTGAAAAATAAAGGGAAGGGCACCTCTGGTGCTGAATGAATCTCTAGGTAGAAAATGAAGGGGAATAAAAGTGTATTACCTTTTCATTTTACTCCAAGTGTACTCCAAGTGTACTTAGACTAATAGCCAATATTTTCATTATCCCACGTGTTGGTCTGTCCTTCTGGGGCATCCCGAATATTGATGCCCCATTGAGTGACACCCCACCGATTGCCCGATATACATACTTCACCACATTCACACGGCACAGACGCGGCTCTCCTCCAATCAGCTTCTTCATCTGCACATATTAATAGGCAGCTAGAGAAGATGAATCATATCCTGGCCACACTAGTGATCAGTGCATGGCACCCCCTGCATCCCTAGGCTGTGCACAGCCATGGCAGCCATTTAGTTACAGCGGACGTGGGCTCAATGGTGATGCAAACATATCGGGCAAGTGGGGGTGTTCAGCAGGGCACCCCAATTCAGGATGCTGTAGGGGTGGAATGCAAACCTGAACTAGCTTCTCATATATATATAGTTTTGGTCTTTAACATCTGGTGCCGAATTAACCCCATGAAGGCATATGTAGGCCGCATTGGTGTCTTGCACTGCATTTACAATGGGCCTAATCTAAATGTTAAACAACACAAAACAAATGCAATAGAAGGCCTCTCTGAACAGGTTGAACTCTCATTAACCAAATTGTTATATATCCTCCAGCAGGTGGGGATGTTTTATGTAACAAACCTGTAGGTGGAGGTTAGTAAAATCAGGTTCTGGCCACTACATCTAATTTCACTTATGGACTGATACCAATCTTGTGTTCAAGGAAAAGAAATATAGGGCCTCATTTATGGAGAGTGCCATTTAGCTCCATATTGCTGGCATACACGTCCATTTTGGAGCACGCTGCTGCGACTTACCTCTGCCCGATCTTCTTCTGTCAGCGGCGGTGGGACGACTGCGGAGCAGTGGTGGCAGCAGCATCTGAATCTAAAGTAAGTGATTGGTGGCACACTTTCATTAAATCCTAGCTAGCAGACATAGGCCCTTATTTATGAAGGAATAGCGACAGGTAGCGACTGGTGAGCGGCCGGTAATGACGGGCACCGCCACGAGAACGCCGGCTCCCCACCACAATCACACATTTATCAAGCCGATCCTGCTTAGCGACTGAGATAGCGCCATATAGCGACTCATTCATCATTATTCCAGCCTCAGCCCACAGCGCCAGTGTCCGACCTTGAACAACGACAGGTATGACCTCTCGCTACCTGGCGCTCTCCAATGCATTTCAATGGAACAATCTTTAAATATTCATAATTAATTGTTATTAATGTTTTTTTTTTTTTTTTTTTTTTTTAATGTGAAATATTCTGTGACTACTTCTGCCATGTTAGCTAATTTTTTTAAGGTAAAAAAAAATAAAAAAATGTGTGCAGAATTGATATTACAGGTCTGATATTAATGTATTCATATTACTAAATTCTTAAAAAAATTTTTTTTTTTTGGTTTCCAAAAATATGGTGGTTGGGGGTTAAATAACTACTTTTAACACATCGCTGCCAGCGCTCTGGGGTTTAAACAAGCATTTCACAGAGCTTGAATTTTTTGAGCGTGATTTTTTGATGAATATGGTGGGAGCCGGTCGCTCTGACCAGTCGCTATCATGCGCACCCAAACATCGCGGAACCTGGCAAATAGCGACTCGTCACCTTGAGTCGCTATCAACAACCGAACAACGGCCAAGCACAGCGACTACTAGCGGGCACTGTGAAAATACTGCTACAGTCGCTCAACTGTCACTACCTGCCGCTATTAATGAATCGGCCTCCCATAATTATCAGCTTGTAGGGTGCTGCCTGTCAGGATAATTCTTCTTATCCTACAAGCAATATATTTAGAAATATCAGGCGCACACTACTCCATTGTTCAGTGACTTCAGGGGCCCGATCAGCAGGGTGGGACAGGCAATTATATACATTTTTCTTTACATTTGTTCTATAAGTCACACGGTAAGTTTCCTTTTCCTGTGCATTGTGGGGGTTATGTCAGTTAACTTCAGGCAGCAGCAAGACTGGCATGCTGGGAAAGGACGCTTCAAAATGGCCCCTACCAGGAGAAAATTTGCGAGGTGGTAATCCACCAATCAGCCGCTGGAAGCTCAATGCAGGGAACTGTTTTCTGCTGGACCAGTTGGATGACTACACTACCCCCCACCCAGACTGGCAAAGCAGGAGTTCCCAAGCAGCATGTACCCGCACAAGGGTGGCACAAAAGACTCAATCTGATGTTCCAAGTTGGCGGGTGCCAGACAACCACCAATCAGTTACTTGGCTGGACTAATATTTTAAAGGAAAAAAAAACACTGTATCCACCACATAAGTCTACATAAGCCATCATGGGGTTTATTCAGCACCAGAGGTTAAAGACCAAAACTGTATATATATATATATATATATATATAATATATATATATATATATATATATAAAATGCTAGTTCCGGTTTGCATTCCACCCCTGCAGCTTCCCGATTGAACACCCCACTTACCCGATATGTTTGCCTCACCATTGAGCCCCCGGCTGCTGTAAGTGAATGGCTGCCATGGCTGTGCACAGCCGAGGGATGCAGGGGGTGCCATGCACTGATCACTAGTGTGGCCAGGATATGATTCAGATTCTCTAGCTGCCTATTAATATGTGCAGATGAAGAAGCTGATTAGAGGAGAGCCGCGTCTGTGCTGTGTGAATGCGGTGAGGTATGTATATCAGGCAATCGGTGGGGTATCACTCAATGGGCCATCCAAATTGGGATGCCCCAGAAGGACAGACCAACACGTGGGATAATTAGTCTAAGTACACTTGGAGTACACTTTGGAGTAAAATGAAAGGGTAATATACACTTTTATTCCCCTTCATTTTCTACCTAGAGATTCATTCAGCACCAGAGTTGCCCTTCCCTTTATTTTTCACCTCAACTGTACTTTTTACTCCAAAGTGCCCCTTTTACACTTGCTGCTAAATTGCCCCCATGTAATACTTTTCCTTCAGGTTTAGTTCTACAGTTTACTATTTTAGCAAGTTCTAGAGAACAATGTGTTACTTTAGTATATACAGGTATTTACAGGTTTTATAAAACAACCTTCTGTTTAAAGCTCAGCTGATGCAACCTGGAGTTTCATAGACACAGGAAGCTATTGTAAGACCTAATATGAAACGTCCTGCAATAAAATTTGTATGCTGAAATGGACAATTTGTTAAAGAGAACAAAAGGTTTACTTTTAATTTAATGGCTGCTATAGTTTGCCAAGATTAGGTCAACCTGCCAAGTTTCTGGGCTCTTGACAGTAAGTTGTATATTCAGCCTGTTTATATTCACAGATCCATAGATCTTTAGTGACTTCCCGAGGGTCTCACACAGAGGGGCAATCCAAACCGGGATGCCCCAGGGGTAGGCAAATGGCTGGCCCTAGAGTCTTTTAAATTGCTATAAAATTGTTATAAAGTTTCTTTTACATGCAGCCAACGAGACTGGAGATCTGGGAAAATGTCATCTAGGCAAACTGTCATGAGCTAAGGTGTGTGGACCCTCTGCCCAGGTCACATGGGTTTCTCAGGGCACAGACACTTGTGTCACCAGGAGTGCACCTGTTATGAGGCCCTGTGAGGCAGCACTGCTGGAATTGTTTTGTTTGTAATAATTTGTATTATCCATTAGTGGTTCTGCAGAAATTGGGTGGCAACACTGCATGCTGTCATGTTTTTACAGTCAATCATTGGTGGCTCCCTATCCCCTTGCATTGAGTTGCCTTCATCTCCATCATAGTAAGGAGTTAGGCACACCAGCACACTGCTTTATTGAGGAGTGGAGTGGAAAGCCCTGGGGGGGGGGGCATTCTAAAGTTTGTCTCAGGCAGCAGAGATGCAAGGTTCACCCCTGATGGTCACCCAATATAGGTTAAAGGACTTTGCTGAAGTTGAAGTGTTCACCAAGGCACCAAGACAAAATCCCACCTCTGCCATAGTATCTCCCCCTACACTAAAGCTTCACTACCATCACATGGCATATCTCCCTCTGCCCATAATGTGCAATGCATCCCTCAGCTGAGAAGTTCCTTTGCAGTGTGGCTAAGGAACTCATGTGCTGGTGGAGGGCTAGTGAGGGCCTGTAAATTCTCAGGCGGAATATTTACCCCAGTCGCCCCTGTGTGGACCTATTCACACAGAATTTGTGTTGGTTTAGTGATAGTGTTAAACTAGGTATGAAAGTCCTTATATCTTTTTCTCTTCTTTTTATTTCTCATGGTCTCCCCTACACACCTTTCAGTAGCCAGGTCCAACACACTCCTTCCTTACCTGGGTGTGTGCTGCTTCTCTCTACCTTGCTGGCTGGAGGACGGTATAAATGAAGAGACTGGAAATCCTATCAAGTTTGCCACCTCACCTGTCTTTTTCCTGCATAGCTGATATTTTTGGTAGTTATTCTTGTTACTGTTAAGCAACAGGACCAGGGCTATAATCTCAGCCAGTCTGGTACTTTAGAGTGTTCTGGGGGAGCGTGCTGTGTGTTTTTTGTTTGTTGCACTTTAGAAAGTGAAAAGTAAGATATTTTAGAAGACCACACCCCACAAGACCACGTCTCTTACAAGACCACACCCATGTACCCATGAAAAGACCTGTATTTTTTGGTGGGAAAGGTGGCAATCCTAAATGCTAGATCTCTTTAAAGCAGAGCTGCTGGATTGAAGGAGGAGGTGAATGTGGGGGAGCTTGCTAGAAGAAGAAAGAAAGAGGTGACTACTGGCACTGGATCATGGGTGTATGTAGGGTAAGACAGTGTGTGCCTTCATCATCCTGCGTCCAGATCTATCAGCATGTGACCTCAGCTAATCTGTGTCCCCACAAAGTGAACAACCTCCAGAAGAATAGGTGTAAGCAAAGCCCCAGATTAGGGCTGGGTGTGGGGTAGAACAACAGCACCTGCACCTTCTGCATTGACAGGCATTATATGAGCGAATGCCAGACATACGCACCAGTATACAGAGGTGAGTGTAGGTACCCCCCCTCAATGGTGATCTCCCTTTCCACTGCTGAATAGAAGCAATAGTGGCATTTAGGTATGTATCCTGGATAATGGTCACGTATGTTTTTTCAAATCTATTTATGCCCATAAATGCTGCTTCCAACATTACCCACCAAGGGCATCTCAGAAATCTCAAGAATTTTAAATCCAGACTTACTTTTTTAGTGTATAAAGAATACAGCACCAAGTAATATGGTTCTAAAGAGGTTACTGTATTTTTCTATTTTTCACTCTATAAGACCCCCTCAAAAAAAAAAAAAAAAGTGTGACTTATAGAACAATTGTAAAGAAAAACGTATATAACCGCCTCTCCCACCCCACTAATCGGGCCCCTGAAGTCACTGAACAATGGAGTAGCGGCGGATGGATAGGGAGAGGGCAGGGTAACTGATCCTTACTGTCCGGCCGCCGATGCTTTGGGTGCAGACACGCACCTACACAACTGTATCTGGACGGTGGGTGGGAGTGGCCTGAAAACAATGAGAGAGTCCACACATGCACTGTGGAATATCAAACAAACAAACAAACGAACAAAGGGGGGTGGGAGCAGCTCAATCACTATTTATACAAAATTATCAACATTATTATTCAGGGCCTGGGAACTAATTTACCGCCCAGTTTAACCCTCTCATCAACTAAATATCAAGCAACAAACATGTCTAGCTATGTGGAAAGACAGAGATTTGGTTGCATATATCTGCAGATACATGTGGAAGCCACAACCAAATCTCTGTCTTTCCACATAGCTAGACATGTTTGGTGCAGAATAATCAGATGAGATTGATGATGAGGGGGTTAAACTGGGCGAGTTCCCAGGCCCTGAATTATATTAATGATATTTTTGTATGATAAGAGGATATATAATAATAATAATTTTGGATGATAAGAGGATATAATAATAATTTTGGATGATAAGGGGATATATAATAAGAATAATCTTGTATGAAGTAACAATCTCGTATAAATAAGAGGGATGGAGCTGCTACCACCCCCTTTGCTCAGAATATCAAACAAGGCAAGAATAGAGGGCATTCCTGGGAGTTTTACACGGCGGAGTACCTCACATTAGGATGCCCCAGGAACGAGGAACAAAACATGGGAGAGCGAAAGCAGCAGCTGTAAATTACCACTGTATACAACTCTTCATCTTATGTGGGTATGCTTGTTTTTATTTTAATGTGTACCTGAATAGGTCTTGAGGAAAAACAAGTCTTCTGGGGGGGGGGGGGTGCAGAAGTCTTCATTTTTGGTAGAGTAGAAACATTTTACAGATAAAGTATTTTTCGCCCTATAAGATGCACCTGTCCATAAGATGCACCTGAGATTTGGAGGAGAAAAAAAGAAAAATATTCTGAACCAAATGGTGTGCTAAAATTCCCTCCTCCCAATTGCCCTATTACAGATAGTGTACAAATCCCCCCCAATCACCCCATAACAGACTCCACATTACAGGCAGTGTGCGGGTATCCCAATTACAGACAGTGTGAGGTATCCCAAATACAGGCAGTGTGAAGCATCCCAAATACAGGCAGTGTGAAGCATCCCAAATACAGGCAGTGTGCTTGCATCCCAAATACAGGCAGTGTGCTGGCATCCCAAATACAGGCAGTGTGCTGGCATCCCAAATACAGGCAGTGTGCTTGCATCCCAAATACAGGCAGTGTGAGGTATCCCAAATACAGGCAGTGTGCTGGCATCCCAAATACAGGCAGTGTGATGTATCCCGAATATAGGCAGTGTGAGGCATCCCAAATACAGGCAGTGTGATGTATCCCGAATACAGGCAGTGTGCGGGTATCCTGAATACAGGCAGTGTGCGGGTATCCCAAATGTAGGCAGTGTGAGGTATCCCAAATACAGGCAGCGTGATGTATCCCGAATATAGGCAGTGTGAGGTATCCCAAATGTAGGCAGTGTGAAGCATCCCAAATACAGGCAGTGTGTGAGGCATCCCAAATACAGGCAGTGTTCCAGCATCCACATTACAGAAGTGTGCGGGCATCCCAAGTACAGGCAGTGTGTGCGTATCCCAGTTACAGACAGTGTGCGTGTATCCCAAATACAGGCAGTGTGTGGGCATCCCAAATACAGGCAGTGTGTGGGCATCTCAAGTACAGGCAGTGTGCGGGCATCCCAACTGAAGGCTGTGTGCATGGCATTCCATTTAAAGACAGTGTGAGGTATTCCAAATAAAGGTAGCGTGCAGCACTGCGTGGGAGCTGGCAAAATACCTTTTTTATATTTTTTATTTTTACATTCGTCCAATAAGACGCACCGACATTTCGCTGGAAAATAGGTGCGTCTTATATGGCAAAAATATGGTAAATAACAGCTCCTTCACTAAAGTATGGGTTATCTTCATGAGAGTCACCAGATAAGCCTACCATCCAACTGCCCTTTATTTGGAGGGACTGTCCTCCTGTCCCTTGTTGTTTTCATTTGTCCCTCTTTGAGGTGTAACATGCAGATCTGCATCAATGAATTATTAATTTGCCTATTCAAAGCATTTCTGTTGTAACAAGTTTCAGCTCTTAGTGAACTGAGACCAAAGTTTCAGCCAGAAGTCTGTGTTTGAGTTCGGCGTCCGGCCGAAAATGGAAAAGCTGGTTGATGGGCTTCACATAAGGTTGCAGAAGTGCTGCTGTAATTTACCTGTGTCCTGCTCCTCTTCTTTCCACAGCAGCAGCTTTAAACTGTCCCCTCGTCTCCAAACGTTTATTCACAGTTCGGCTGAATTTGCTAAATCTGAACTTTGGGTGGTTCGCCCTTCTCTCATAAATTCACCAGGCAGCTGTCATCGGAGCTTCGTGGGACAGGATGGCCAGGGAACAGCGAAGGTGAGTAAATAAATAAATACATATTTTTATCTGTGTGGTGTCTTTTTTTACTGTTAGCCCTTTGTGAACTGGTAAGAGATCCATAAGACCCCTATACCAGTTCACAAGGCCTGGGGCTGGCATGTCGCCTGCGGCTTGCCATTAATCCCTGACCCCCTGTTTCTTATACCTGACCCCCAATTACCCGCCTCCCCAAAGCACGGGGGGGGGGGGGGGGGGAGGGGCAGAAGAGTTTGGCTTTGCGGGTTTATAGCCGTAAAGGAGGGGGCCACCAAAGATGGCCCCCGCACCCTGTTACTACAAGCCCTGCATACCTGGTCCCCGGGCTGGTTATACATGGTGGGGGGGGGGGGGGGGTAACTCTTAAAATTCCCCCCAAAATGGGGTACCCCTTCAAGGAGAAGGGACCCTATGTGATTGTTTTTTAAATAAACCCCTTATGTTCTCTCACCCAGCAGCAGCAGCAGGAGTGCAGGAGTGATTGACGAGTGCTAGATGGATGGGAGATAAGTATAAAAAAAAAATATTCTAAAATATAAAATTATTGTGTGTGTGTTTTTTTTACATTCAACCCTTTGTGGACTGGTAAGGGGTCCTATACCAGTTCACAAGGCTTAGGGGCTGGCAAGTGTGGGTTTGTAGCCTGCAGGGTGGTGGGAGTACAGAGGCAGGCCCTTGTGCCCCTTTCTAGAAGCCCTGCATAGCTGGTCCCCAGGCTGATTATGCTGGTTAGGAGGGACCCCTCTCCATTTTTTGTGGATTTTTGACCCTTAAAATTCGCCAAAAAATGTGCCCCCCCCCAGTTTAGGGGCTCCTTGGCAAGAATGGGGAGCTACCTATATATATGTAACCTGGGGCTGCCACCCCCCCTTTCTACCTATATATATGTAACCTGGGGCTGCCACCCCCCCCCTTTGTACCTATATATATGTGGTACCAAGAGGAATTGGGCTTTCACATGCAACATGGTTTTCTTTAATAAAATAAATATTTTATTTGCAATAAAAGAGACAATTTTCTTTTTTTTTTTATTCCAAAATATGTAAAAAAAACATTTCTTGTTGAAGCCTAGACTCTGCCGCAGAAAAAAATCCTGGAAATTCCCACAAAAATCACAGTTAAACATAATGGTGAAAAATGACCTGTCAATAGAGGGTGACAGAGTTTCAAGTAGCCTGGAAATTTAAGGGGTTAAAAGTAGTTTTGCATGTTTGGAGGGCAAGCAGCCCTTCTTAGTTTTGGCCACTCTCCACTGCAAAGGGGCAAACTGAGACAATGCAGTCTGAGGGCCCACATAAACCTGGAGCGGACCCTGATAGAGCTCGCCAGCCTTGATTGGGCAAAATGCATCAACAAGCATTGAGGCCGCCCTGTCATGGCAGCCTCAACTGATCAACTGTTAATGAGGCATTTGAGTAAGTTGAATTCTTGTATATAAAACATGCAGATAATAATTTAATAATTGCATATTTTTCATATATATATATATATATATATATATATATATATATATATATATGTACTAACATGTATCAAAAAAATTGTGTAAGCTTTAAAAATACAAATATGTATTTATTTTTGTTACTGGCGATGGGTAATAACCATTTTGTCCAGGTGTTTTTGCCTATTTAGGGACAGCCTACAGAGCTAGTGGTTTCCAACTGACTATCACTGGCCTCATCCCTTTAGTAAGAATTGTCTGTAGACAAATTCCCTCCTTCAAGAAGGGCGCCGGCCCTTTTAGGGCTGGCAGCCCCATGACTGGTCTGTGCTTCCTGTTGGAAGCTGACCAGCCATGGGATTGGGGAAGAGATCGGGGGAAGTGACCTCAGGGGAGGGAGAGGGGGGGAGTATATAGGGGCAGGTCCTCCCCTCCTCTTCCTCTTTGGCCCCTGATCTCTTCGCTGGAACGTGCTTTCCCACCCGCTCCCCCCCTTTATTGGGGGTGATGGAATGGTCGATTGGTCGCAGCAGTAGCTGGTTGGTTTTTGGGGCAGTTTGGTCGGGACAGGTTGTATTATGTTGTATGTATATACATATATATATATATATTTAAAAAAAAATAAATAAAAATATATACACTTTAATATATATGTATAAAAAAAATAAAAACATTATTAAAAAAAAAAAAGAAGATAAGAATAAAGAAGATTTATATATATATTTATTGACATTTGTTCAGTTAACAGGGTACATGTAGTGGTGATTTTATGTATAATTTGTGGGGAATTTATCGGGCATATGTGTCAATGCGTTTGTACCGGGGAATTGTTGTAAATTCTTTGTTACTGTTTTATTTTATTTGTCACAGCTTTGGCGGTCTCCTCTGCTCAGTTCGGGTCTGAGATGGCACGGAAAGTAGGGGTAGGTTACAAGGAAGCGGCTGTTTCGGCAGAAACGGGCCAGGAGGATAGGTGACTGAGTTTAAGGGGAGGGGAGGGACAAAGGGAAGGGGTTAAGGTGGATCTTGGCAGTTAGCCCCGTTGAGCTACCAGGCCTAGGAGGGATGCGGCCGGGCTCACGAATTGGCTTCTGTTTCAGATTCCGGGAGGTTGGTGAGCCTTCGGGCCGCCTCCCCTCCCCTTCTGTTGGTAGGTAGGGTGTGTTGGAATCTCAGACCTGGATCGGGGAGATCGGGAGTGCATCGTTAATTGTTATTTGTTATTGTTTTATGTTGAGGCTGTGGCCAATTAAAATTCCATCAATTCCGAAGAAGTGGTTGTTGGCTCCTTTATTTTGGGAGTGTGGGTGGGTTGGAGTTAGCTGAAGACGTATGGAACGCTAGCACAGTCATGTACAACCTGACTCACATGACTTACACTTATGTGTAAGATCTAGATGGCTACCTGATTGGGCTGACATTTTTTCTCGAGGTTCCTGCTGATATGTAATTATTATATGACCAGTGCCTGCAGCACAAAATTTACCATTAGGGGCAAAGAAGAAGACAAATATTACTCTTGGACTTTGTGTGAACAGTGCTGCTGGTTCAGTGCATCCATCTTTTGCTCCTGCACTTTGCTCCAGAGAAGAACCTCCAGCTACCTTACCAGGCAACCTTTCCTTCTGTACTGCCATTACATATCTCCAAGGGAAGAAGTCCTAGCAGACACCGTTGCATTAGTTGATACATACCGTCCACAAGATCCAACAGGCACTTAGGCCCTTATTTAACAAGGGATAGCGCCAGGTAGCGACTGTTGAGCGACTGGTAATGACGGGCACCGCCACGAGAACGCCGGCTCCCCACCACAATCACACATTTATCAAGGCAATCCTGCTTAGCGACTGAGATAGCGCCAGATAACCACTCATTCATCATTATTCCATCCTCAGCCCACAGCGCCAGCGTCCGACCTTGAACAGCGACAGGTGTGACCTCTCGCTACCTGGCCCTCTCCAATGCATTTCAATGGAACAATCTTAAAATATTCATAATTAATTGTTAATAATTTTTTTTTTTTTTTTTAAATGTGAAAAATTCTGTGACCACTTCTGCAATGTTAGATTTTTTTTTTTAAGGTAAAAAAAAAAAGAAAAAAAAATTTGTGCAGAATTGATATTAAAGGTCTGATATTAATGTATTCATATTACAAAAGGTTTTTAGAAACTTGTTTTTTTTTGGTTTCCAAAAATATGGTTGTTTGGGGGTTAAAAAACTACTTTTAACCCATCGCCGCCAGTGCTCTGGGGTTTACACAAGCATTTCACAGCGCGAGAATTTTTTTGAGCGTGATTTGTTAATGAATATGGTGGGAGCCGGTCGCTATGGCCATTCGCTGTCATGCGCTCCCATACAGCGCGGAATCTGTCAAATAGCGACTCCTCACCCAATATTCAACATTACTGCACACACCGACTGAGTCGCTGTCAACAACCGAACAACGGCCAAGCACAGCGACTACTAGCGGGCGCTGTGAAAATACTGCTACAGTCGCTCAACTGTCGCTACCTGGCGCTATTAATGAATCGGCCTCCCGGTGTGATCCTGACAGTTTAGTCCATTCTAAATAACTCTTGTGGCTCATGAAACCAAGTTAAAATGTATCAATAAATACATTAATTAATGCTGTGTTCCAGAACTGCTGCTCAGTGTTTGTTTCTACCTTCATAAAGTCAATTTTGGGGATGGGGAGCATTTTACACATATGTCTGCATCAAAAGCAGAGGATAGGGCCTTTAGATTTCTTGATTAGTAGATCGTTAGTGACTTCCTGAGGGTCTCACACAGCAGGGCAATCCTAATTGGGATGCCCCAGGGATAGGCATGTGGCTGGCCCTAGAGACTTTTAGAGTCTGGCCCTAGAGCAGGCTGCACTGCTTTAGGTCCACTTGTGCTGGGTGTAATTCTATAGCTTCTGCATCATGGATGTCGGGGGGAATCCCACCTCTGCCATATTATCTTCCCCTACAACATTAAAGCTTCACTACCATCACATGGCATATCTCCCTCTGCCCATTATGTGCAACACATTTATCAGCTGGTGGAGGGCTGGTGAGGGCCTGTACATTCTCAGGATGATATTTGGCCTCAGTCACCCCTGTGTGGACCTAATTGCATGGAATTTGTGTTGGTTTAGTGAAGTCCTAAACAAGGCATGAAAGCCCCCCCCCCAATAGCTCATATCTTTTTCTCTTCTCTTTATTTCTCATGGTCTCCCCTTACTCACCTTTCAGTAACCAGATCCAACACACTCCTTCCTTACATGGGTGTGTGACGGTATGAATGAAGAGACTGGAAATTCTAGGTGGGGGGTTGTTTAACATTTAGATTAGGCCATTAGCAGTTTTCCCATTCCTCAAAAGCATAACTGTAAGCCGTCCCATTGTAAATGCAGTGCAAAACACCAATGCAGTCTACACAGGGCCGGATTATGAAGGAGCACAAGGGACGCACGCCCCAGGTCTCCACCACTTGCCCTGCAAAGTGGGCCTCCACCAACCTTTGGGAAATGGTCTGGTCCAGGAGGCCTTTCAGTCTTTGGTCTGATGGGCTGTAGAGCTAGTAACAAAGCTATCGGAGGCAGTGGGGGCGCATCTGGGCAAACCTCTTTTTGTGTTTGGAAAACCTGCAGCCACAGCCACTGCAGGGCAGGATGAGTCTCGAGCAGCAAAGCCGCATGTTACAGTGATGGGTGGGTGCAGAGCTGTCACTGCACATAATCCACCAAGCACAGCCACTGGCAGCTCAATGCAGGGAACTGTTTTCTGCTGGACCAGCTGGGTGACTACACTACCCCCCACCCAGAATGGCAAAGCAGGAGTTCCCTGCAGCACACACCCACACAAGGGTGGCACAAGGGAAACGATCTGATGTTTCAGTAAGTAGGTGGGAGCCAGACAACCACCAATCAGTTACTTGGCTGGACTATTATTTTAAAGGTTAAAAAAACACTGTATCTGGGGCCTCCACCAGATTTTGTCCCCAGGGGCCTCCACCACACTTAATCCAGTCCTCACTCTACAAAAGCCATCATGGGGTTAATTATATATATAAAGCTAGTTCTGGCTTGCATTCCCCCCCCCCCCTGCAGCATCCCAATTTGGGGTGCTCTGCTGTGTGAACACCCCACCTTGCCCAATATGTTTACCATTGAGCCCCCGGCCGCTGTAAGTAAATGGCTGCCATGGCTGTGCACAGCCTAGGGATGCAGGGGGTGCCACGCACTGATCACTAGTGTGGCTAGGATACGATTCAGCTTCTCTAGCTGCTCATTAATATGTTGCAGATGAAGAAGCTGATTGGAGGAGAGCCGCGTCTGTGCCGTGTGAATGTCGGTGAGGTATGTATATCAGGCAATCGGTGGGGTGTCACTCAATGGGGCATCCAAATTGGGATGCCCCAGAAGGACAGACCAACACATGGGATAATGAAAATATCGGCTATTAGTCTAAGTACACTTGGAGTACACTTTGGAGTAAAATGAAAGGGTAATACACTTTTATTCCCCTTCATTTTCTACCTAGAGATTCATTCAGCACCAGAGTTGCCCTTCCCTTTATTTTTCACCTCAACTGTACTTTTTACTCCAAAGTGCCCCTTTTACACTTGCTGCTAAATTGCCCCCATGTAATACTTTTCCTTCAGGTTTAGTTCTACAGTTTACTATTTTAGCAAGTTATAGAGAACAATGTGTTACTTTAGTATATACAGGTATATACAGGTGTTATAAAGCAACCTTCTGTTTAAAGCTCAGCTGATGCAACCTGGATTTTCATAGACACAGGAAGCTATTGTAAGACCTAATATGAAACGTCCTGTAATTAAATTTGTATGCTGAAATGATCAATTTGTTAAAGAGAACAAAAGGTTTACTTTTAATTTAATGGCTGCTATAGTTTGCCAAGATTTGGTCAACCTGCCAAGTTTCTGGGCTCTTGACAGTAAGTTGTACATTCAGCCTGTTTATATTCACAGATCCATAGATCTTTAGTGACTTCCCGAGGGTCTCACACAGAGGGGCAAACCAAATCAGGATGCCCGGGGCAGGCAAATGGCTGGCCCTAGAGTCTTTAAAATTGCTATCAAGTTGCTATAAAGTTTCTTTTACATGCAGCCAACGAGACTGGAGATCTGGGAAAATGTCATCTAGGCAAACTGTCATGAGCTGAGATGTGTGGATCCTCTGCCCAGGTCACATGGGTTTCTCAGGGCACAGACACTCGTGTCACCAGGAGTGCACATGCTATGAGGCCCTGTGAGGCAGCACTGCTGGAATTGTTTTGTTTGTAATAATTTGCATTATCCATAAGTGGTTCTGCAGAAATTGGGTGGCAACACTGCATGCTGTCATGTTTTTACAGTCAATCATTGGTGGCTCCCTATCCCCCTGCATTGAGTTGCCTTCACCTCCATCATAGGAAGGATTCAGACACACCAGCACACTGCTTTATTGAGGGGTGGAGTGGAAAGCCCTGGGGGGGATTCTAAAGTTTGTCTCAGGCAGCAGAGATGCAAGGTTCACTCCTGATGGTCACCCAATATAGTTTAAAGGACTTTGCAGAAGTGTTCACCAAGATACCAAGACAAAATCCCACCTCTGCCATAGTATCTCCCCCTACACTAAAGCTTCACTACCATCACATGGCATATCTCCCTCTGCCCATAATGTGCAATGCATCCCTCAGCTGAGAAGTTCCTTTGCAGTGTGGCTAAGGAACTCATGGGCTGGTGGAGGGCTAATGAGGGCCTGTAAATTCTCAGGCTGAACTTTGACCCCAGTCGCCCCTGTGTGGACCTATTCACACAGAATTTGTGTTGGTTTAGTGAAGTCCTAAACAAGGTATGAAAGTCCTTATATCGTTTTCTCTTCTTTTTATTTCTCATGGTCTCCCCTACACACCTTTCAGTAGCCAGGTCCAACACACTCCTTCCTTACCTGGGTGTGTGCTGCTTCTCTCTACCTTGCTGGCTGGAGGACGGTATGAATGAAGAGACTGGAAATCCTATCAAGTTTGCCACTTCACCTGTCTTTTTCCTGCATAGCTGATATTTTTGGTAGTTACTTTTGTTACTGTTAAGCAACAGGACCAGGGCTATAATCTCAGCCAGTCTGGTACTTTAGAGTGTTCTGGGGGAGCGTGCTGTGTGTTTTTTGTTTGTTGCACTTTAGAAAGTGAAAAGTAAGATATTTTAGAAGACCACACCCCCACAAGACCACGTCTCTTACAAGACCACACCCATGTACCCATGAAAAGACCTGTATTTTTGGTGGGAAAGGTGGCAATCCTAAATGCTAGATCTCTTTAAAGCAGAGCTGATGGATTGAAGGAGAAGGTGAATGTGGGGGAGCTTGCTAGAAGAAGAAAGAAAGAGGTGACTACTGGCGCTGGATCATGGGTGTATGTAGGGTAAGACAGTGTGTGCCTTCATCATCCTGCGTCCAGATCTATCAGCATGTGACCTCAGCTAATCTGTGTCCCCACAAAGTGAACAACCTCCAGAAGAATAGGTGTAAGCAAAGCCCCAGATTAGGGCTGGGTGTGGGGTAGAACAACAGCACCTGCACCTTCTGCATTGACAGGCATTATATGAGCGAATGCCAGACATACGCACCAGTATACAGAGGTGAGTGTAGGTACCCCCCCCCCTCAATGGTGATCTCCCTTGCCAATTTCCACTGCTGAATAGAAGCAATAGTGGCATTTTAGGTATGTATCCTGGATAATGGTCACGTATGTCTTTTCAAATCTAACTATTTATGCCCATAAATGCCGCTTCCAACATTACCCACCAGGGGCATTTCAGAAGTCTCAAGAATCTTGAATCCAGACATATTTTTTCAGTGTATAAAAAAATACAGCACCAAGTAATATGGTTCTAAAGAGGTTACTGTATTTTTCTATTTTTCACTCTATAAGACCCCCTCAAAAAAAAAAAAAAAAGATGGGGGAAAAGTGTGACTTATAGACCAAATGTAAAGAAAATGTATATAACCGCCTCTCCCACCCCGCTGATCGGGCCCCTGAAGTCACTGAACAATGGAGTAGCGGCGGATGGATAGGGAGAGGGCAGGGTAACTGATCCTTACTGTCCGGCCGCCGATGCTTCTCTTTGGGTGCAGACACGCACCTACACAACTGTATCTGGACGGTGGGTGGGAGTGGCCTGAAAACAATGAATGTCAGTTGCAGGTCATGCTCACCCACTGCACAGACACAAGTGTGTGTGTGTGTGCGCTCAAAGAGAAGCGGCAGCTGTAACATAATTTAAAACTGAACTGATCCTAGACCATTTTAATTTGTTTCTTTACTTCTTCAGGGGGCGAGGTTTGACCTGCTGCCAAATTTTTATTGCCACTTCTGACCTTGCTAAGGGAATACTCCATTTTTTGTTAGGTTTTTCTACTTTATTGTTTTCCTCTTCTGGAATGTAAAATGATCATTTGTGTTAGGATTGTGCCCCCAGACCTGTGATTTACTTATCAGCATGCTGTTTCCAAGTAAGTTTCTTGCAGTATATTCCTATGGCTCTGTGCCTGGACAGGGACTATACCTGTTTACAGTAATAGTCATTTTGACCAGGGGGGACCAGGAGAGTCCACACATGCACTGTGGAATATCAAACAAGGCAAGAATAGAGGGCATTCCTGGGAGTTTTACACGGCGGAGTACCTCACATTAGGATGCCCCAGGAACGAGGTACAAAACAAGGGAGAGCGAAAGAAGCAGCTATAAATTACCACTGTATACAACTGGAGGTGAGCTCTTCATCTTATGTGGGTATGCTTGTTTTTATTTTAATGTGTACCTGAATAGGTCTTGAGGAAAAACAAGTCTTCGGGGGGGGGGGGGGGGTGGTGCAGAAGTTTTCATTTTTGGCAGAGTAGAAACATTTTACAGATACCGTACTTTTAAGATAAGATGCACCTGTCCATAAGATGCACCCGGGATTTGGAGGAGAAAAAAAATAAAAAAAATATTCTGAATCAAATGGTTCAGTTCCATTTACCCTATTACAGATAGTGTACGAATCCCCCCAATCACCCCATAACAGACTCCACATTACAGGCAGTGTGCGGGTATCCCACTTACAGATAGTGTGAGGTATCCTAAATAGAGGCACTGCGAGGTATCCCAAATACAGGCATCGTCAGGTATCCCAAATAAAGGCAGTGTGAGGTATCCCAAATACAGGAAGTGTGAAGTATCCCAAACAATTACAAGCAGTGTGGGCATCCCAAATACAGGCAGTGTGCGGGCATCCCAGTTACAGACAGTGTGCGTGTATCCCAAATGCAGGCAGTGAGTGGGCATCTCAAGTACAGGCACTTTGCAGACATCCCAACTGAAGGCTGTGTGCATGGCATTCCATTTAAAGACAGTGTGAGTTATCCCAAATAAAGGCAGCGTGCAGCACTCCGTGGGAGCTGGCAAATTACCTTTTTTATATTTTTACATTCGTCCAATAAGACGCACCGACATTTCACTGGAAAATAGGTGCATCTTATATGGCAAAAATATGGTAAATAACAGCTCCTTCACTAAAGTATGGATTGTTATCTTCATGAGAGTCACCACCTTCCAACTGCCCTTTATTTGGAGGGACTGTCCACCTGTCCCTTGTTGTTTTCATTCATCCGTCTTTGAGGTGTAACATACAGATCTGCATCAATAAATGGTTAATTTGCATATTCAAAGCGTTTCTGTTGTTGTAACAAGTTTCAGCTCTTAGTGAACTGAGACCAAAGTTTCAGCCAGAAGTCTGTGTTTGAGTTCGGCGTCCGGCCGAAAATGGAAAAGCTGGTTGATGGGCTTCACATAAGGTTGCAGAAGTGCTGCTGTAATTTACCTGTGTCCTGCTCCTCTTCTTTCCACAGCAGCAGCTTTAAACTGTCCCCTCGTCTCCAAACGTTTATTCACAGTTTGGCTGAACTTGTTGAACCCGAACTTTGGGGGGTTCGCCCGTCTCTAGTCATAAATTCATCTCTATCTGGCTTACGTATTGGTGCTAACTGTTGCGCACTTCATAAAAGAGACATAAAATAACACTGTGGTAAAATAATTGGCACTAACTGGATTTTAATGGCACATATGCTTCATAAATTAGGGTTCCAATAAAAAATGGTTATAAGTGCTAATTGGAGGATATTGTGAAAACCGACTGCAGCTGCTGTGCAAGAGGGAAAGGTGATTGTCGGTCTGTTTATGTAGAAGACATCAACTAAAATGTATGTTTGTCAGAGTGTTACTGTATAATCACAGTAACAAATATCGCTAGCATTTAAATTTGATTATTGTCCCAGACCACAGACAGGACATGTGACAGGTATAGTGAAAAGGGAATCAGAGTGTCCAGAAGTGATAATGGGACCTACCTGGCATATAGATGAAGGCAGCTACTCTGGTTTGGTGAGAGCAGAATAGATAGACCAGGGGAGATACAGCCTAATCAGATATTCTGGTCTTGCAGAAATAAGTGCAGTAAGTTTTAGTGTACAGTTAGTTAAGATGGCCAAAACACTCTTGTGCTAGCACCTGGAGTCTAAAAGTCGCTTCCCTATCCCCTGGGGCATCCTGATATGAAAGACCCCGCTATGTGAACCCTCCCCAGATCACCCACAAAACTCACCTTTCCAGCATTGCCACGACACATGTGAGGCCTGCAGTCGCATCCCTGACCTCTCATGGCTGAGTATTTCTTTTTTCTTCTTTTTTTCTTATGACCAGAAAAATCAGGGCATTGGAATATAACTTGCATATATGATATTACCATGATAGTATTGTCACTCACTAGTAGAACTTATACAAAGATAATGTATAAATGATCAGGGGATGTACAGCTTCCAAGGGCCCCCCAGGTGGGCCCACTGGCGGCTGTCCCAA
Source organism: Gastrophryne carolinensis (assembly GCA_027917425.1). NCBI lineage: Eukaryota > Metazoa > Chordata > Amphibia > Anura > Microhylidae > Gastrophryne > Gastrophryne carolinensis. Next base: position 226,095,131 of record CM051234.1, read on the forward strand.
ATCTGTAAGAAAAGAAAGACATTTGCTCACCTGCGGTCGCGATCCCTCCCGCCACGTCTCCACTTCACCGGTGGGGCCTCCAATCGCCCCCCAGCTCTTCCCTGGTAAGGAGAAATAGGCCCTCTCCAGCACTTCCGTAATCACCCGGGTCGCTAGCCCCTGTCAGATGTCATTGGAGCTTTGAAGGACAGGATCGCTGGGGGACAGCGGAGGTGAGTAAATAAATAAATAACTAATATTTTTCTCTGTGTGGTGTCTTTTTTTACTGTTAACTCTTTGTGAACTGGTATGGGATCCATAAGACCCCTATACCAGTTCACAAGGCTCGGGGGCTGGCAAGTCACCTGCGGCCAGCGAATGACTTGCCATTAATCCCTGGCCCCCCCAATTACCTGCCTCCCCAAAGCCTGGGGGGGGGGGGCAGAAGAGCCTGGCCCATTTGGCTTTGCAGGTTTGTAGCCGGCAGGGCAGGGGGCCACCATAGCTGGCCCCTGTTCCTACAAGCCCTGCATAGCTGGTCCCCGGGCTGGTTATGCATGGTAGGGGAGACCCAACGTCGTTTTTTCAGGATTTTTAACCCTTAAAATTCCAAAAAAAATGGGGTACTCCTTCAAGGAGAAGGTACCCTATGTAATTGTTTTTTTTTAAATAAACCCCTTATGTTCTCTCGCCCAGCAGGTATAAAAGGCTTTCAGTAGCAGCAGGAATGCAGAAAAGTGATTGGCGAGGTACAGAGTGCTAGATAGATGGGAGATAAGTATTAAAAAACAAATAAATATAATAAAATATTATTTTCTGTGCATTTTTTTTATTACATTTAACCCTTTTTGAACTGGTAAGGGTCCATGAGACCCCTATACCAGTTCACAAGGCTTAGGGGCTGGCAAGTGTGGGTCTGTAGCATGCAGGGTGGTGGGGGGGCACAGAGGCAGGCCCTTACACCCCTTTCTACAAGCCCTGCATAGCTGGTCCCCAGACTGATTATGCTGGTTAGGGGGGACCCTATTTCACCCTTAAAATTCCAACAAAAATGTGCCCTTCCCCCGTTTAACCCTTTATAGTGTGGAGTAGTTGTACTTGATTTGTAAATGTTATTAAGTGCTCTTTTCAGTTTAGGGGGTCACCTGGGCAAGAATGGGGGGCTACAGATATATATGTGGTACCATTGTAATAAGGAGGAACGGGGGTTTCACATGCAACATGGTTTTCTTTAAATTTTCTAAAAAATATTTTTTGTTGTTTGTTAATTCCAAAATATAAAAAGATAACATTAGAAAAATTACAAACATTTCTCGTTAAAGCCTAGACAAAGATTACTCTTAGACTTTGTGTGAACAGTGTTGCTGGTTCAGTGCATCCATCTTTTGCTCCTGCACTTTGCTCCAGAGAAGAGGCTCCAGCTACCTTACCAGGCAACCTTTCCTTCTGTACTGCCATTACATATCTCCAAGGGAAGAAGTCCTAGCAGACACAGTTGGATTAGTTGATACATACCGTCCACAGGATCCAACAGGCACTTAGTGTGATCCTGACAGTTTAGTCCATTCTAAATAACTCTTGTGGCTCATGGAACCAAGTTAAAATGTATCAATAAATACATTAATTAATGCTGTGTTCCAGAACTGCTGCTCAGTGTTTGTTTCTACCTTCATAAAGTAAATTTTGGGGATGGGGAGCATTTTACACACGTCTACATCAAAAGCAGAGAATAGGGCCTTTAGATATGTTGATTAGTAGATCGTGACTTCCTGAGGGTTTTACACAGCAGGGCAATCCTAACTGGGATTCCCCAGGGATAGGTATGTGGCTGGCTCTAGAGTCTTTTAGAGTCTGGCCCTAGAGCAGGCTGCACTGCTTTAGGGACACTTGTGCTGGGTGTAATTCTATAGCTTCTGCATCATGGATGTCGGGGGGGAATCCCACCTCTGCCATATTATCTTCCCCTACAACATTAAAGCTTCACTACCATCACATGGCATATCTCCCTCTGTCCATTATGTGCAACACATTTATCAGCTGGTGGAGGGCTGGTGAGGGCCTGTAAATTCTCAGGATGATATTTGGCCTTAGTCACCCCTGTGTGGACCTAATTGCATGGAATTTGTGTTGGTTTAGTGAAGTCCTAAACAAGGCATGAAAGCCCCCCCCCCAATAACTCATATCTTTTTCTCTTCTTTTTATTTCTCATGGTCTCCCCCTACTCACCTTTCAGTAGCCAGATCCAGCACACTCCTTCCTTACATGTGTGTGAGCTGCTTCTCACTACCTTGCTGACTGGAGGACGGTATGAATGAAGAGGCTGGAAATGCTAGGTGGGGGGTTGCCAACATACTGGTATTTTACCGACAAAGCCAATATTTTTGGTAACCTGCCAGTAAGTTTTTGATGATTGCAGGAATTTTTGTTACTGTTAAGCAACAGAGCCAGGGGTCAAATATCAGCTGCTCTGTTACTTTAGAGTGTTCTAGGTGAGCGTGCCATGTGTGTTTGTTGGCGCATGTAATGTTATGGTGTTACAGTATGAATTTTTGGTGTTGTTTTGACTTATCTGTGAATAGTGAATCATGGAAGCCTATATAATACCACTAAGGCCCCTCCCATATTATGTGTTTTTAGGATGTGTTAAATACCCTTACAAGAAACAGTGGGGTGTTCATTAAGATGTGTATTTTAATAAATTATTTGTGAAGAATAAGCAGTAAGCTGAGGTAGCTTTATTATTTAGAACGCTGTTGCAGGTTTATACAGCTATATATTGTACATATTTGTTGTTTTTGTTTTTGTGATCATACAAGCTATGTGTCCGCCATTCGGCGTCTAATTTATTGACTGTACCAGATTCAGATGGTGCTGTCGTCGCTGCTCCGCTGCCGCTGACAGAAGAGGATCAGGCAGAGGTAAGTCACAGCAGCGCGCTCCAAAACGTTTGCGTATGCCAGCAAAATGGAGATAAATGGCACTCTTCACAAAGAGTGAACACAAGATTGGTGTCAGTCCACAAGTGAAGTTAGAGTTAGGGGCCGGAACCTGAATTCACTAACTTCCACCTACAGGTTTGTTACATAGAACATCCCCACCTGCTGGAGGATATATAACACTTCGATCAATGAGAGTTTGACCTGTTCAGAGAGGCCTTGTATAGCATTTGTTTTGTGTTGTTTAACTTTTAGATTAGGCCACTAGCAGTTTCCAAAACAGACAGATGCTGGATGCTGGCTAAAGGAACTATAACCGCCCCAGGGCGATACACAATAATACCAAATATGCGGAATATCAGTCAGACCGCTTGCTCCTTATACAAAGATAGCTGCACTACAGTAGATTTAGTTAAAATGGACCGTCACCCAGGGGCGATCGGCCCGGGAATCTATAAGATTCCCAGGCCGATCACCTCCCTCACCGCGGGACATCCGAGATCGGGATGTCCCGCGGGGTGAAACCCCCCCAAAACCCCCAAAGAACTTACCTCATCGGCGGCGCCCGCCACCACCGCCACCGCTGCCGCCTCCCGCGCGCCCCTCTAGACGTGCGCGCGCCCTCGCCACCCGTTAGTGAATGGCCGGCGCAGGCGCGCGCCCTGGCAGAGTGACGTGTGGGAGGCGGCGGCAGACGCGCTGTCTTGTCCGTCGCTGTCACCCGCTTGTCCGTCGGCGGGGATTGGATAGCGCGGCCACGTGGGAGCGTGGTGAGGTGAGTTTTGGGGGCTTTCTGGGGGGTTTCACACAGCGGGGCACCCCCAATCGGGGTGCCCCCCTGAAGTGGACCAAAACCCAGGATAGTCAAAATCCTGGGTGTTGGTCCACTTTAAGTAATCTATACTTTATTCAAAAATCATATATACAAAGGCATGTAAAAACAAATTAAAAACAATTAAAATTCATCTACGGATATATAGTGGACCCCTCTAGACTTATAAATTCATAAAGGGAATTGATTACTAAGGTTTATAATGATGACATTTTCTGCTGGGTGCCCCGGGGTGTTCCGCATAAAATGTGCAAAGGAGAAGTTGATAGCAGAAAACTGTGATTATATATTTGAAAAAATTTGCAAAAAAGGCTCTGTGCAATAATAAGCAATTATAGGTATTATAGGTAAGTAGAGTCAGTGACACAATGTATAGGAGTCCCAGTAAATATGCTGGGGTGCCTAAAAAGTGCTATGTGCAGAGAGTGCTGTGAAAAAGTGCAAAAAGGCAATTGCGGTAAGGCTCCAAGGCACGTGGCAGACACATACATATAACAACAGATATGAAAAGTATGTCACCTGTAATAACGTCTATGTCCACTTGAACTATCCGTCCCGGCACCACTGACGCGTTGCGTGGCGGTACGCTATCGCCACTTCTTCAGGATGTCTTCTTCGGTACCATTAGCAGTTTCCCAATCCTCAAAAGCATAACTGTAAGCCGTCCTATTGTAAATGCAGTGCAAGACTCCAATGCAGTCTACATAAGCCTTCATGGGGTTAATTCAGCACCAGATGTTAAAGACCAAATTTATATATATAGGAAGCTAGTTCTTGTTTGCATTCCACCCCTGCAGCATCTCGATTTGGGGTGCCCTGCTGGACACCCCCACTTACCCGATATGTTTGCCTCACCATTGAGCCCCCGGCCGCTGTAACTAAATGGCTGCCATGGCTGTGTACAGCCTAGGGATGCAGGGGGTGCCACGCACTGATCACTAGTGTGGCCAGGATATGATTCATCTTCTCTAGCTGCCTATTAATATGTGCAGATGAAGAAGCTGATTGGAGGAGAGCCGCGTCTGTGGCATGTGAACGTCGGTGAAGTATGTATATCAGGCAATCGGTGGGGTGTCACTCAATGGGGCATCAATAATCGGGATGCCCCAGAGGGACAGACCAAGACCTGAGATAATGAAAATATCGGCTATTAGTCTAAGTACACTTTGGAGTAAAATGAAAGGGTAATACACTTTTATTCCCCTTCATTTTCTACCTAGAGATTCATTCAGCACCAGAGGTGCCCTTCCCTTTATTTTTCCCCTCAACTGTACTTTTTACTCCAAAGTGCCCCTTTTACACTTGCTGCTAAATTGCCCCCATGTAATACTTTTCCTTCAGGTTTAGTTCTACAGTTTACTATTTTAGCAAGTTATAGAGAACAATGTGTTACTTTAGTATATACAGGTATATACAGGTGTTATAAAACAACCTTCTGTTTAAAGCTCAGCTGATGCAACCTAGATTTTCACAGACACAGGAAGCTATTGTAAGACCTAATATGAAACGTCCTGTAATAAAATTTGTATGCTGAAAAGATCAATTTGTTAAAGAGAACAAAAGGTTTAGTTTTAATTTAATGGCTGCTATAGTTTGCCAAGATTTGGTCAACCTGCCAAGTTTCTGGGCTCTTGACAGTAAGTTGTACATTCAGCCTGTTTATATTCACAGATCCATAGATCTTTAGTGACTTCCCGAGGGTCTCACACAGAGGGGCAAACCAAATCGGGATGCCCGGGGTAGGCAAATGGCTGGCCCTACAGTCTTTTAAATTGCTATAAAATTGTTATAAAGTTTCTTTTACATGCAGCCAACGAGACTGGAGATCTGGGAAAATGTCATCTAGGCAAACTGTCATGAACTAAGGTGTGTGGACCCTCTGCCCAGGTCACATGGGTTTCTCAGGGCACAGACACTTGTGTCACCAGGAGTGCACCTGTTATGAGGCCCTGTGAGGCAGCACTGCTGGAATTGTTTTGTTTGTAATAATTTGTATTATCCATTAGTGGTTCTGCAGAAATTGGGTGGCAACACTGCATGCTGTCATGTTTTTACAGTCAATCATTGGTGGCTCCCTATCCCCCTGCATTGAGTTGCCTTCATCTCCATCATAGTAAGGAGTCAGACACACCAGCACACTGCTTTATTGAGGGGTGGAGTGGAAAGCCCTGGGGGGGCATTCTAAAGTTTGTCTCAGGCAGCAGAGATGCAAGGTTCACCCCTGATGGTCACCCAATATAGGTTAAAGGACTTTGCTGAAGTTGAAGTGTTCACCAAGGCACCAAGACAAAATCCCACCTCTGCCATAGTATCTCCCCCTACACTAAAGCTTCACTACCATCACATGGCATATCTCCCTCTGCCCATAATGTGCAATGCATCCCTCAGCTGAGAAGTTCCTTCGCAGTGTGGCTAAGGAACTCATGGGCTGGTGGAGGGCTAATGAGGGCCTGTAAATTCTCAGGCTGAATTCATCCCTGTGTGGACCTATTCACACAGAATTTGTGTTGGTTTAGTGATAGTGTTAAACAAGGTATGAAAGTCTCCCCCTACACACCTTTCAGTAGCCAGGTCCAACACACTCCTTCCTTACCTGGGTGTGTGCTGCTTCTTTCTACCTTGCTGGCTGGAGGACGGTATGAATGAAGAGGCTGGAAAACCTATTGCCACCACACCTGTCTTTTTCCTGCATAGTCGATATTTTTGGTAGTTATTCTTGTTACTGTTAAGCAACAGGACCAGGGGTATAATCTCAGCCAGTCTGGTACTTTAGAGTGTTCTGGGGGAGCGTGCTGTGTGTTTTTTGAGAAAGTGAAAAATAAGATATTTTAGAAGACCACACCTCACAAGACCATGTCCCTTACAAGACCACACCCATGTACCCATGAAAAGACCTGTATTTTTGGTGGGAAAGGTGGCAATCCTAAATGCTAGATCTCTTTAAAGCAGAGCTGCTGGATTGAAGGAGGAGGTGAATGTGGGGGAGCTTGCTAGAAGAAGAAAGAAAGAGGTGACTACTGGCTCTGGATCATGGGTGTATGTAGGGTAAGACAGTGTGTGCCTTCATCATCCTGCGTCCAGATCTATCAGCATGTGACCTCAGCTAATCTGTGTCCCCACAAAGTGAACAACCTCCAGAAGAATAGGTGTAAGCAAAGCCCCAGATTAGGGCTGGGTGTGGGGTAGAACAATAGCACCTGCACCTTCTGCATTGACAGGCATTATATGAGCGAATGCCAGACATACGCACCAGTATACAGAGGTGAGTGTAGGTACCCCCCCCCTCAATGGTGATCTCCCTTTCCAATTTCCACTGCTGAATTGAGCAATAGTGGCATTTAGGTATGTATCCTGGATAATGGTCACGTATGTCTTTTCAAATCTAACTATTTATGCCCATAAATGCCGCTTCCAACATTACCCACCAGGGGCATTTCAGAAGTCTCAAGAATCTTGAATCCAGACTTATTTTTTCAGTATATAAAGAATACAGCACCAAGTAATATGGTTCTAAAGAGGTTACTGTATTTTTCTATTTTTCACTCTATAAGACCCCCTCAAAAAAAAAAAAAAAAAAAAAGATGGGGGGAAAAGTGTGACTTATAGAACAAATGTAAAGAAAAATGTATATAACCGCCTCTCCCACCCCACTAATCGGGTCCCTGAAGTCACTGAACAATGGAGTAGCGGCGGATGGATAGGGAGAGGGCAGGGTAACTGATCCTTACTGTCCGGCCGCCGATGCTTCTCTTTGGGTGCAGACACGCACCTACACAACTGTATCTGGACGGTGGGTGGGAGTGGCCTGAAAACAATAAATGTCAGTTGCAGGTCAGGCGCACCCACCGCACAGACACAAGTGTGTGTGCGCCCAAAGAGAAGCGGCAGCTGTAACATAATTTAAAACTGAACTGATCCTAGACCATTTTAATTTGTTTCTTTACTTCTTCAGGGCGAGGTTTGAGCTGCTGCCAAATTTTTATTGACACTTCTGACCTTGCTAAGGGAATACTCCATTTTTTGTTTTTGGTGTTCTCCTCTTCTGGAATGTAAAGTGATCATTTGTGTTAGGATTGTGCCCCCAGACCTGTGATTTACTTATCAGCATGCTGTTTCCAAGTAAGTTTCTTGCAGTATATTCCTATGGCTCTGTGCCTGGACAGGGACTATTGGCTTGATGCAGAGCCTCCCCGTTCAGCTATCCCGTGCGTTTTCCCGTTGGTTTTGGCCTGTGATCGGGTCAGGAAAGGGTGCTACGTTGGTTTTAGTGTGCGTTTATGCGCTCAGGTGTGCGCTCAGCCGCCTTTCCGATTGACGGCTAGCAAGAGGCTGTTTGGCGGGAAAACGGACGGCTCGTTCATTGGTCCGTTTTTTTCAGTGATGCAGAGCCTTGATTTCCGATTGAAATCACCCTAATAAAACGTGGCCGCCGAGCCTTCACTTACGGGCAGTCTGACCAGCCGTATTTGAGCTCCGTGCTTTTTGGGAATGCATTCCTCTGTGGGCCAACATCAAAGGCGCCAGCTACGCGGTCTGGTACTTCTGAGCATGGCAGAAACCAGGCTGCACCGAACGCCTTTGGACATCGATTGCATGAGTGACGTTGACCTATTCAAGCTCACCCGCCTTAACCGTGTTTCTCTCCATGCCTTGTATAGCGAGCTGCGGCCATGGTTAGCCCCCACCACAAGAAAGGGACATGCAATTGCAGGTATGACCAAATTGGTTGGCTGCCTGCAATTTTTGGTGAATGGCTCGTTCCAGAGACTGGGTGCCTTCTCCGTGGGGACGTCCCAGTCTACGCTGAGCCGCAGCCTAACCAAGTTTTTGGATGGCATGGCTACCCTGGCACAGAATTATATTTTTTTCCTCAAACAGGGGAAGCCTGGAATGCGGTTAAGTTGGGATTTTATAACATAGCCGACATGCCCAACGTCATTGGTGCAATCGATTGCACACATGTATCGCTCATCCCCCCCTGCGGACCAGGAATATCTGTTCAGGTATGTGGTTTGGGTCTTTTTTTTTTTTTTTTATCAAACATTTTTTAAGCCTCACACTAATTCCACTTTTTGTTGGCTTTGTGCAGGAACAGGAAGATGGGCCATTCCATCAATGTTCAGGCACTGGCGGGCCCTGATCTTCTATTTTTCAGTCTGTTTGCTGGCTTTCCTGGGTCCACGCATGACGCGCACATTTTGAGGAACTCCAGCCTCACTCAACGGTTTCAATCTGGAGATCTTTCTGGTGGATGGCTACTGGGTATGTGTCTTAAAGTTGTAGTTGTTGGCCCCCATGTTTGAATTTGGATTTGCCAGTACACCACTAATCTGTGAGACATTTCCATGAAACTTGCAAACTTTATTTTTGTTTTAGTTTTTTTGTTAAATTTAATGGGTGAAGGTATTCACCACTATTGTGTTATGTTCTGGCCCTCTTATCTAAGTAGCATTCCACAGACATTTTTAATGAGTGTACAGGTTGGATGTGTATGTAGCCTCATAAAAAATGTCAATTCCTCAAACAATACCTAGCTCACCTATTTGCCCTGTTTAATAATGTGGCAATGCACACCTAAACCTTATTTTTTGCATCCACCTTATGTTTGTCTTTTGTATTTTGGCAGGTGACTCAGGCTATCCCTTGTTACCATGGCTGCTCACACCCATCCTGCACCCATCTTCCCAGGCACAGGAGCGCTACAACACAGCCCATAGGAGGACTCGCTCTGTGGTGGAACGTGCCTTTGGGTTGTGGAAGATGCGTTTCCGATGTCTGGATCAGAGTGGGGGTGCCCTTCAGTATCAGCCTGGCAAGGTTATCCAAATAATTATTGCTTGTGGGGTCCTGCACAACCTTGCCATTAGAAGCAGGATTGCTCGATATACTGACCTGGGTGCAGAACCTTTACCTATTTCAGACGAGCAGACCCCTCCTTACTCTGGTACACAAAGTGGGCCAGCACACACAATACGTGCTGAACTTGTGGCCAATGTATTTTCTTGAAACCACCCCCTGTCTGCAGGCTGGGGAAGATTAAATCACACCTAATAAGTGTTACATCCTGTTACCAATGCGACTATCAATGCATTTCAAATGGGCTTTACCTCTGCTGCCGGCGCATGTCCATTTTTTTTTAACTATATTATTTGAGGTCCCCAAATGTCCGCTTGATTTGTTCTATATCTCGACGGACAGAACCCCATAATGCTCACAAACAGCATTGGCAACAGCCATGCTTTGTGCATCGCAAAAACGGGCTGTTAGGGAACCACGGCGTAGTTGGCGCCCACATGGGTGTGTGGTGTCCCCTGCATCACTTGAAATAGATGGTTGGCTATCTGGGGAGTCGTGTGTGGTTCTTGGGCTTATGAGAGAGGGTGATGGTGTGTGTGTGCTGCTCTGGGTTAATGTCTGGGTGCCTGTGGAGCTTTCACCTGTTGAGCTGGATGTTGAATCTGAGTTACTGGAAGTTGGAGAACCAGAGGGTTGAGGCAGAGGGGTGGGTGACCTGGGTGGGGTGGAGGGTTTGGCACTACGCTTACCCTTGCTGATGTGTTTGGTTTTGTGGGTATGCTTGGTGTGTTGCGGAGGAGGATGCTGCAGGGTCTTAATAGATTTGTCACCCTTGTGTGCTCGTGTTGTTTTTGCAGGTTGTGGAGAATGTGTCAATGGATCCTTGCTCCTGCGTTTTTTTGGATGTGCCTGTGTCTGTGGAGTAACCACCGTTTTAGTCGGGGCATGTTCAGCATGGGTGTTGTGCCCGCTCTTGTGTTTTCTTTTTGATGAGGCATGTGTGCGGCTACTATGCGCCTCGGGGCTTTTGTGGCTCTTTCTGCTCCCTTTTGGTCTGCCCATAATGATATGGTATCCAACAGAGCTGAGTGCATTGTGCTTTAAATATGTTTCCCGTGTGGGCGTGTTTAACAGCGTGTGTGCCTGCGTGTGCGCGTGCGCCCAGGCAAGCACGTCACCGCGGGGGAACGTCATAGCTATACCCGGAAGAGCAAGAAAAGATGTCTCCCGCTAGCTACACTCAGGAGCAGGACGAAATCATCATGGATGTGAGTAGGCGAGCGTGCGTTTATGTGCGCGCATACACTACTTGTAATTTAAAAAAAACAAAGCGCAAGAATAGTCAGGAACAACTTACTTTGTAACGTCAAATACAAGCCCACCTTAGTTTAACACATGTACGCAGCTACAAACTAGGCTAGATGCAGATTGTAGAACTAGGCCAATGTGAGTCATAAAGAGGATACTAAAGTGACTTTAGGTAGGGCATGAAACTTGGACATGTATGCTGGGTTATTGTGTATTTTCCAAACAGATGATGCTGAGGAATCGCTACGACTTCCTGCCGTCAGATTACGAGAAGAGGACGTTGTCGCTGGCGGTGGTGGACGCGATAGCCCGAAGAACCCAAACCACCTATACCTTCACCCAGATCGCCCAACACTGGTCCGATTTAAAGAGGAAGCATAGGCCCCGGGTGAGGCGGTACTTCGCAAAACATTTTCCAAGTAAGTGTATATACTTGACATGCAAGAATCACACTGGCCTTGGCTGGGCGTGTTTGGATGATTGTGTTTCTATTTCAGCCCATGAATGGAATATGCGGTTCCGCCCCACCCGGACAAGAACACGCAGCCCAGTGTTGGGCGATTCTGGTGAAGGAATAGGTGGTTCATCGCCAGTGACAACGGCCACCCCCTCCTCTGCCAGTGAGTATGAGGAGCCACTGGACCTCAGCATGCAGGGGAGGGGGGAATCTGACGGCAGGGAGTCCAGCTTAAATGATCCACAACCTCACTCCGGTAAGGGGAAGAAAGTTAGATATGTGCTAATACATGCATTAAATACATATACTCATGTGCACTATTGTTAGTTGTAGATTCAGACGTCGCTGGGCCATCCCAAGGGATGAGCGAGGAAGGGGGCCAAGAGGAAGAGGTGGCTGAGGAAGGTGAGTGAAATGATGCATAGAAGCATAACTTAATCTGACATTCATGAGACAACAACAGTCTCTAATATCCGTGTGTTTGTGATCCAAACAGATCCAAACAGCAGCAACCGAGGGAGGAAGAAAGGAGACTCCGCCCCTGACGCAATGTGGCACCAAAACCTTGTAAGTTGTGGATTTATTTAATATATTAATTGAACAAACAAGTCCCAAATAAAAACAAAAGGCCAAAGAAACATTGAGCTAAAGACTTAGTAAAAATAAAAACAAAAAAAAAGGCCAAAATTAAAGCCCACAAAACAACAACATACAAACAATGCTAAACTGATGATGTTTTTCATTCACAGATCAAAGAAAACGCCAGCAAATGAGCTGAAGAAACATTTTTTTAATTTACCGTATTATGATTTTATAATTTTTTAAAATTTAATCCAAACAGTTTAACCCCCAAAAAATTGTTAACAAGTTTTAAAAAAGTTTAAAGTAAAAAAACAAAAACAAATTTGGTGTGTTGTCTTTCCTGCAAATGTACATTCAAACAGCATCACCACACATTTACATGTCACAAAAGGTTTATATATGGGACAAAAAATATAAAAACAAAATAAAAATAAAAATAAGGTAAGCATTACAGGCAAGGAAGAATGAACCCCAAAAAATTGTAGTGTAAAAATTAGATATGTGTCAAATTGGCAGTTTGTGCCATATGTATATTCCCATGGAGGTTTAGGGATGTGCGCTTACGTGGACCCAGATTGACAATAGGAGATCCATGGAGATGTAAGTATACTTGTCAAATACAAAAAAAAAAGGAAAATGAGACGGAAGGCAAGCAGGTACGTTAAAAAACAAAGGAAAAAGGAGGAAAAAACGGAACGCCCGTGTGAACGTGAACGGAAGCCACGATCAAATTGCATGCTCCCGAGAGAGAAAAAAAACTTCCCGAGTGAAGACAAATTTATGGATCAGTTAGGGAGCCATTCCGACGGAGGCTCTGCATCACATTTGTGCCACGATTCAAACGGGACCCCCGGACAATCGGAAGGTTTTAAGGTCAGTTCAGGGGAGGCTCTGCATCAGGCCATATACCTGTTTACAGTAATAGTCATTTTGACCAGGGGGGACCAGGAGAGTCCACACATGCACTGTGGAATATCAAACAAGGCAAGAATGGAGGGCATTCCTGGGAGTCTTACACGGCGGAGTTAGGATGCCCCAGGAACGAGGTACAAAACCCTGGAGAGCGAAAGCAGCAGCTGTAAATTACCACTGTATACAACTGGAGGTGAGCTCTTCATCTTATGTGGGTATGCTTGTTTTTATTTTAATGTGTACCTGAATAGGTCTTGAGGAAAAACAAGTCTTTCGGGGGGGGGGGGGGGGGGGGTGCAGAAGTTTTCATTTTTGGTAGAGTAGAAACATTTTACAGATACCGTATTTTTAATATAAGATACACCTGTCCATAAGATGCACCCGGGATTTGGAGGAGAAAAAAAATAAAAAAAATATTCTGAACCAAATGGTTCAGTTCCAATTACCCTATTACATTTAGTGTACGAATCCCCCCAATCACCCCATAACAGACTCCACATTACAGGCAGTGTGCGGGTATCCCACTTACAGACAGTGTGAGGCATTCCAAATAGAGGCATCGTCAGGTATACCAAATAAAGGCAGTGTGATGTATCCCAAATATAGGCATCGTCAGGTATACCAAATAAAGGCAGTGTGAGGCATCCCAAATACAGGCAGTGTGAAGTATCCCAAACAAAGGAAATGTGCAGAATCCTATTCTAGGCAGTGTGCAGGCATCCCAAATAAAAAATGTGCAAATATCCCAATTACAAGCAGTGTGAGGCATCCCAATTACAGGCAGTGTTCCAGCATCCACATTACAGAAGTGTGCGGGCATCCCAAATACAGGCAGTGTGCAGGCATCCAAGTTACAGACAGTGTGCGTGTATCCCAAATGCAGGCAGTGGGTGGGCATCTCAAGTACAGGCAGTTTGCAGACATCCCAACTGAAGGCTGTGTGCATGGCATTCCATTTAAAGACAGTGTGAGGTATTCCAAATAAAGGCAGCGTGCAGCACTGCGTGGGAGCTGGCAAATAACCTTTTTTATATTTTTTATTTTTACATTCGTCCAATAAGACGCACCGACATTTCACTGAAAAATAGGTGCATCTTATATGGCAAAAATATGGTAAATAACAGCTCCTTCACTAAAGTATGGGTTGTTATCTTCATGAGAGTCACCACCTTCCAACTGCCCTTTATTTGGAGGGACTGTCCACCTGTCCCTTGTTGTTTTCATTCATCCGTCTTTGAGGTGTAACATACAGATCTGCATCAATAAATGATTAATTTGCCTATTCAAAGCATTTCTGTTGTTGTAACAAGTTTCAGCTCTTAGTGAACTGAGACCAAAGTTTCAGCCAGAAGTCTGTGTTTGAGTTCGGTGTCCGGCCGAAAATGGAAAAGCTGGTTGATGGGCTTCACAAAAGGTTGCAGAAGTGCTGCTGTAATCTACCTGTGTCCTGCTCCTCTTCTTTCCACAGCAGCAGCTTTAAACTGTCCCCTCGTCTCCAAACGTTTATTCACAGTTCGGCTGAACTTGTTGAACCCGAACTTTGGGGGGTTCGCCCGTCTCTAGTCATAAATTCATCTCTATCTGGCTTACGTATTGGTGCTAACTGTTGCGCACTTCATAAAAAAGACATAAAATAACGCTGTGGTAAAAAAATTGGCACTAACTGGATTTTAATGGCACATATGCTTCATAAATTAGGGTCCCAATAAAAAAAATGGTTATAAGTGCTAATTGGAGGATATTGTGAAAACCGACTGCAGCTGCTGTGCAAGAGGGAAAGTTGATTGTCGGTCTGTTTATGTAGAAGACATCAACTAAAATGCATGTTTGTCAGAGTGTTACTATATAATCAGAGTAACAAATATCACTAGCATTTAAATTTGATTATTGTCCCAGACCATAGACAATACAAGACAACATATAGATGAAGGCAGCTACTCTGGTTTGGTGAGAGCAGAATAGATAGACCAGGGATAGGTATGTGGCTGGCCCTAGAGTGTTTTAGAGTCTGGCCCTAGAGCAGGCTGCACTGCTTTAGGGACACTTGTGCTGGGTGTAATTCTATAGCTTCTGCATCATGGATGTCGGGGGGAATCCCACCTCTGCCATATTATCTTCCCCTACAACATTAAAGCTTCACTACCATCACATGGCATATGTCCCTCTGCCCATTATGTGCAACACATTTATCAGCTGGTGGAGGGCTGGTGAGGGCCTGTAAATTCTCAGGATGATATTTGGCCTCATTCACCCCTGTGTGGACCTAATTGCATGGAATTTGTGTTGGTTTAGTGAAGTCCTAAACAAGGCATGAAAGCCCCCCCCCAATAACTCATATCTTTTTCTCTTCATTTTATTTCTCATGGTCTCCCCCTACACACCTTTCAGTAGCCAGATCCAGCACACTCCTTCCTTACATGTGTGTGAGCTGCTTCTCACTACCTTGCTGACTGGAGGACCGTATGAATGAAGAGGCTGGAAATGCTAGGTGGGGGGGTTGCCACCATACTGGTATTTTACCGACATAGCCAATATTTTTGGTAACCTGCCAGTAAGTTTTTGATGATTGCAGGTATTCTTGTTACTGTTAAGCAACAGAGCCAGAGGTCAAATATCAGCTGCTCTGTTACTTTAGAGTGTTCTAGGTGAGCGTGCCATGTGTGTTTGTTGGCGCATGTAATGTTATGGTGTTACAGTGTGAATTTTTGGTGTTGTTTTGAATTATCTGTGAATAGTGAATAGTGAATACCACTAAGGCCCCTCCCATATTATGTGTTTTTAGGATGTGTTAAATACCCTTACAAGAAACAGTGGGGTGTTCAGTAAGATGTGTATTTTAATAAATTATTTGTGAAGAATAAGCAGTAAGCTGGAGTAGCTTTATTATTTAGGACGCTGTTGCAAGTTTATACAGCTATATATTGTTCATATTTGTTGTTTTTTTTTTGTGATTATACAAGCTATGTGTCCACCATTCGGCGTCTAATTTATTGACTGGACCAGATTCAGATGGTGCTGTCGTCGCTGCTCCGCTGCTGCTGACAGAAGAGGATCAGGCAGAGGTAAGTCACAGCAGCGCGCTCCAAAACGTTTGCGTATGCCAGCAAAATGGAGATAAATGGCCCTCTTCACAAAGAGTGAACACAAGATTGGTGTCAGTCCACAAGTGAAGTTAGAGTTAGGTGCCGGAACCTGAATTCACTAACTTCCACCTACAGGTTTGTTACATAGAACATCCCCACCTGCTGGAGGATATATAACACTTCGATCAATGAGAGTTTGACCTGTTCAGAGAGGCCTTGTATAGCATTTGTTTTGTGTTGTTTAACTTTTAGATTAGGCCATTAGCAGTTTCCAAAACAGACAGATATATTCCCGCACTGCTCCAAACAATTAGTTACAACTGGATGCTGGCTAAAGGAACAATATCCGCCCCAGGGCGATACACAATAATACCAAATATGCGGAATACCAGTCAGACCACTTGCTCCTTATACAAAGATAGCTGCACTACAGTAGATTTAGTTAAGTAATCTATACTTTATTCAAAAATCATATATACAAAGGCATGTAAAAACAAATTAAAAACAATTAAAATTCATCTACGGATATAAAGTGGACCCCTCTAGACTTATAAATTCATAAAGGGAATTGATTGCTAAGGTTTATAATGATGACATTTTCTGCTGGGTGCCCCGGGGTGTTCCGCATAAAATGTGCAAAGGAGAAGTTGATAGCATAAAACTGTGATTATATATTTAAAAACATTTGCAAAAAAGGCTCTGTGCAATAATAAGCAATTATAGGTATTATAGGTAAGTAGAGTCAGTGACACAATGTATAGGAGTCCCAGTAAATATGCTGGGGTGCCTATGTGCAGAGAGTGCTGTGAAAAAGTGCAAAAAGGCAATTGCGGTAAGGCTCCAAGGCACATGGCAGACACATACATATAACAACAGATATGAAAAGTATGTCACCTGTAATAACGTCTACGTCCACTTGAACTATCCGTCCCGGCACCACCGACGTTCTGCGTAGCGGTACGCTATCGCCACTTCTTCAGGATGTCTTCTTCGGTACCATTAGCAGTTTCCCAATCCTCAAAAGCATAACTGTAAGCCGTCCTATTGTAAATGCAGTGCAAGACTCCAATGCAGTCTACATAAGCCTTCATGGGGTTAATTCAGCACCAGATGTTAAAGACCAAATTTATATATATATAGGAAGCTAGTTCTTGTTTGCATTCCACCCCTGCAGCATCTCGATTTGGGATGCCCTGCTGAACACCCCCACTTACCCGATATGTTTGCCTCACCATTGAGCCCCCGGCCGCTGTAACTAAATGGCTGCCATGGCTGTGTACAGCCTAGGGATGCAGGGGGTGCCATGCACTGATCACTAGTGTGGCCAGGATATGATTCATCTTCTCTAGCTGCTCATTAATATGTGCAGATGAAGAAGCTGATTGGAGGAGAGCCGCGTCCGTGGCATGTGAACGTCGGTGAGGTGTTTATCAGGCAATCGGTGGGGTGTCACTCAAATGGGGCATCCAAAAAAAGATAATGAAAATATTGGCTATTAGTCTAAGTACACTTGGAGTACACTTGGAGTAAAATGAAAGTGTAATACACTTTTATTCCCCTTCATTTTCTACCTAGAGATTCATTCAGCACCAGAGGTGCCCTTCCCTTTATTTTTCACCTCAACTGTACTTTTTACTCCAAAGTGCCCCCTTTACACTTGCTGCTAAATTGCCCCCATGTAATACTTTTCCTTCAGGTTTAGTTCTACAGTTTACTATTTTAGCAAGTTCTAGAGAACAATGTGTTACTTTAGTATATACAGGTATATACAGGTTTTATAAAACAGCCTTCTGTTTAAAGCTCAGCTGATGCAACCTGGAGTTTCATAGACACAGGAAGCTATTGTAAGACCTAATATGAAACGTCCTGTAATAAAATTTGTATGCTGAAAAGATCAATTTGTTAAAGAGAACAATAGGTTTATTTTTAATTTAATGGCTGCTATAGTTTGCCAAGATTTGGTCAACCAGCCAAGTTTCTGGGCTCTTGACAGTAAGTTGTACATTCAGCCTGTTTATATTCACAGATCCATAGATCTTTAGTGACTTCCCGAGGGTCTCACACAGAGGGGCAAACCAAATCGGGATGCCCGGGGTAGGCAAATGGCTGGCCCTAGAGTCTTTAAAATTGCTATCAAGTTGCTATAAAGTTTCTTTTACATGCAGGCAATGAGACTGGAGATCTGGGAAAATGTCATCTAGGCAAACTGTCATGAACTAAGGTGTGTGGACCCTCTGCCCAGGTCACATGGGTTTCTCAGGGCACAGACACTCGTGTCATCAGGAGTGCATATGCTATGAGGCCCTGTGAGGCAGCACTGCTGGAATTGTTTTGTTTGTAATAATTTGCATTATCCATAAGTGGTTCTGCAGAAATTGGGTGGTAACACTGCATGCTGTCATGTTTTTACAGTCAATCATTGGTGGCTCCCTATCCCCCTGCATTGAGTCGCCTTCACCTCCATCATAGGAAGGATTCAGACACACCAGCACACTGCTTTATTGAGGGGTGGAGTGGAAAGCCCTGGGGGGGGGGATTCTAAAGTTTGTCTCAGGCAGCAGAGATGCAAGGTTCACCCCTGATGGTCACCCAATATAGGTTAAAGGACTTTGCTGAAGTGTTCACCAAGGCACCAAGACAAAATCCCACCTCTGCCATAGTATCTCCCCCTACACTAAAGCTTCACTACCATCACATGGCATATCTCCCTCTGCCCATAATGTGCAATGCATCCCTCAGCTGAGAAGTTCCTTTGCAGTGTGGCTAAGGAACTCATGGGCTGGTGGAGGGCTAATGAGGGCCTGTAAATTCTCAGGCTGAACTTTGACCCCAGTCGCCCCTGTGTGGACCTATTCACACAGAATTTGTGTTGGTTTAGTGAAGTCCTAAACAAGGTATGAAAGTCCTTATATCTTTTTCTCTTCTTTTTATTTCTCATGGTCTCCCCCTACACACCTTTCAGTAGCCAGGTCCAACACACTCCTTCCTTACCTGGGTGTGTGCTGCTTCTCTCTACCTTGCTGGCTGGAGGACGGTATAAATGAAGAGACTGGAAATCCTATCAAGTTTGCCACCTCACCTGTCTTTTTCCTGCATAGCCGATATTTTTGGTAGTTATTCTTGTTACTGTTAAGCAACAGGACCAGGGGTATAATCTCAGCCAGTCTGGTACTTTAGAGTGTTCTGGGGGAGCGTGCTGTGTGTTTTTTGTTTTTTTGTAAGAGACCACGTCCCTTACAAGACCACACCCATGTACCCATGAAAAGACCTGTATTTTTGGTGGGAAAGGTGGCAATCCTAAATGCTAGATCTCTTTAAAGTGGACCAACACCCACCCCTGATCGGCCCGGGAATCTATAAGATTCCCGGGCCGATCAGCTCCCTCGGGATGTCCCGCGGGGTGAAACCCCCCAGAAAGCCCCTAAAATCTTACCTTTTAGGCGACGGATAAGCGGCTTATCCGTCGCATGGCATATCGCTTTAAACTATATCCACTTTAAAGCAGAGCTGCTGGATTGAAGGAGCAGGTGAATGTGGGGGAGCTTGCTAGAAGAAGAAAGAAAGAGGTGACTACTGGCGCTGGATCACAGGTGTATGTAGGGTAAGACAGGTTGTGCCTTCATCATCCCGCGTCCAGATCTATCAGCATGTGACCTCAGCTAATCTGTGTCCCCACAAAGTGAACAACCTCCAGAAGAATAGGTGTAAGCAAAGCCCCAGATTAGGGCTGGGTGTGGGGTAGAACAACAGCACTTGCACCTTCTGCATTGACAGGCATTATATGAGCGAATGCCAGACATACGCACCAGTATACAGAGGTGAGTGTAGGTACCCCCCCCCTCAATGGTGATCTCCCTTGCCAATTTCCACTGCTGAATAGAAGCAATAGTGGCATTTAGGTATGTATCCTGGATAATGGTCACGTATGTCTTTTCAAATCTAACTATTTATGCCCATAAATGCCGCTTCCAACATTACCCATCAGGGGCATTTCAGAAGTCTCAAGAATCTTGAATCTAGACTTATTTTTTCAGTGTATAAAAAATACAGCACCAAGTATATGGTTCTAAAGAGGTTACTGTAGTTTTCTATTTTTCACTCTATAAGACCCCCTCAAAAAAAATAAAAAAGATGGGGAAAAGTGTGATTTATAGAGCAAATGTAAAGAAAATGTATATAACCGCCTCTCCCACCCCGCTGATCGGGTCCCTGAAGTCACTGAACAATGGAGTAGCGGCGGATGGATAGGGAGAGGGCAGGGTAACTGATCCTTACTGTCCGGCCGCCGATGCTTCTCTTTGGGTGCAGACACGCACCTACACAACTGTATCTGGACGGTGGGTGGGAGTGGCCTGAAAACAATGAGAGAGTCCACACATGCATTGTGGAATATCAAACAAGGCAAGAATAGAGGGCATTCCTGGGAGTTTTACACGGCGGAGTACCTCACATTAGGATGCCCCAGGAACGAGGTACAAAACAAGGGAGAGCGAAAGCAGCAGCTGTAAATTACCACTGTATACAACTGGAGGTGAGCTCTTCATCTTATGTGGGTATGCTTGTTTTTATTTTAATGTGTACCTGAATAGGTCTTGAGGAAAAACAAGTCTTCGGGGGGGGGGGGGGGGGTGCAGAAGTTTTCATTTTTGGTAGAGTAGAAACATTTTACAGATACCGTATTATTAAGATAAGATGCACCTGTCCATAAGATGCACCTGGGATTTGGAGGAGAAAAAAAATAAAAAAAATATTCTGAATCAAATGGTTCAGTTCCATTTACCCTATTACAGATAGTGTACGAATCCCCCCAATCACCCCATAACAGACTTCACATTACAGGCAGTGTGCGGGTACCCCACTTACAGATAGTGTGAGGTATCCTAAATAGAGGCACTGCGAGGCATCCCAAATACAGGCATCGTCAGGTATCCCAAATACAGGCATCGTCAGGTATACCAAATAAAGGCAGTGTGAGGTATCCCAAATACAGGAAGTGTGAAGTATCCCAAACAATTACAAGCAGTGTGGGCATCCCAAATACAGGCAGTGTGCGGGCATCCCAGTTACAGACAGTGTGCGTGTATCCCAAATGCAGGCAGTGAGTGGGCATCTCAAGTACAGGCACTTTGCAGACATCCCAACTGAAGGCTGTGTGCATGGCATTCCATTTAAAGACAGTGTGAGTTATCCCAAATAAAGACAGCGTGCAGCACTCCGTGGGAGCCGGCAAATTACCTTTTTTATATTTTTACATTCGTCCAATAAGACGCACCGACATTTCACTGGAAAATAGGTGCATCTTATATGGCAAAAATATGGTAAATAACAGCTCCTTCACTAAAGTATGGATTGTTATCTTCATGAGAGTCACCACCTTCCAACTGCCCTTTATTTGGAGGGACTGTCCACCTGTCCCTTGTTGTTTTCATTCATCCGTCTTTGAGGTGTAACATACAGATCTGCATCAATAAATGGTTAATTTGCCTATTCAAAGCGTTTCTGTTGTTGTAACAAGTTTCAGCTCTTAGTGAACTGAGACCAAAGTTTCAGCCAGAAGTCTGTTTGAGTTCGGCGTCCGGCCGAAAATGGAAAAGCTGGTTGATGGGCTTCACATAAGGTTGCAGAAGTGCTGCTGTAATTTACCTGTGTCCTGCTCCTCTTCTTCCCACAGCAGCAGCTTTAAACTGCCCCCTCGTCTCCAAACGTTTATTCACAGTTCGGCTGAACTTTGGGGGGTTCGCCCGTCTCTAGTCATAAATTCATCTCCATCTGGCTTACGTATTGGTGCTAACTGTTGCGCACTTCATAAAAGAGACATAAAATAACGCTGTGGTAAAAAAATTGGCACTAACTGGATTTTAATGGCACATATGCTTCATAAATTAGGGTTCCAATAAAAAATGGTTATAAGTGCTAATTGGAGGATATTGTGAAAACCGACTGCAGCTGCTGTGCAAGAGGGAAAGGTGATTGTCGGTCTGTTTATGTAGAAGACATCAACTAAAATGTATGTTTGTCAGAGTGTTACTGTATAATCACAGTAACAAATATCGCTAGCATTTAAATTTGATTATTGTCCCAGACCACAGACAGGACATGTGACAGGTATAGTGAAAAGGGAATCAGAGTGTCCAGAAGTGATAATGGGACCTACCTGGCATATAGATGAAGGCAGCTACTCTGGTTTGGTGAGAGCAGAATAGATAGACCAGGGGAGATACAGCCTAAGCAGATATTCTGGTCTTGCAGAAATAAGTGCAGTAAGTTTTAGTGTACAGTTAGTTAAGATGGCCAAAACACTCTTGTGCTAGCACCTGGAGTCTAAAAGTCGCTTCCCTATCCCCTGGGGCATCCCGATATGGAAGACCCCGCTATGTGAACCCTCCCCAGATCACCCACAAAACTCACCTTTCCAGCATTGCCACGAAACATCCCTGACCTCTCACGGCTGAGTATTTCTTTTTTCTTCTTTTTTTCTTATGACCAGAAAAATCAGGGCATTGGAATATAACTTGCATATATGATATTACCATGATAGTATTGTCACTCACTAGTAGAACTTATACAAAGATAATGTATAAATGATCAGGGGATGTACAGCTTCCAAGGGCCCCCCAGGTGGGCCCACTGGCGGCTGTCCCAAATCTGTAAGAAAAGAAAGACATTTGCTCACCTGCGGTCGCGATCCCTCCCGCCACGTCTCCACTTCACCGGTGGGGCCTCCATTTGCCCCCCAGCTCTTCCCTGGTAAGGAGAAATAGGCCCTCTCCAGCACTTCCGTAATCACCCGGGTCGCTAGCCCCTGTCAGATGTCATTGGAGCTTTGAAGGACAGGATCGCTGGGGGACAGCGGAGGTGAGTAAATAAATAAATAACTAATATTTTTCTCTGTGTGGTGTCTTTTTTTACTGTTAACTCTTTGTGAACTGGTATGGGATCCATAAGACCCCTGTACCAGTTCACAAGGCTCGGGGGCTGGCAAGTCACCTGCGGCCAGCGAATGACTTGCCATTAATCCCTGGCCCCCCCAATTACCTGCCTCCCCAAAGCCTGGGGGGGGGGGGCAGAAGAGCCTGGCCCATTTGGCTTTGCAGGTTTGTAGCCGGCAGGGCAGGGGGCCACCAAAGTTCCTACAAGCCCTGCATAGCTGGTCCCCGGGCTGGTTATGCATGGTAGGGGAGACCCAACGTCGTTTTTTCAGGATTTTTAACCCTTAAAATTCCCCAAAAAATGGGGTACTCCTTCAAGGAGAAGGTACCCTATGTAATTGTTTTTTTTAAAATAAACCCCTTATGTTCTCTCGCCCAGCAGGTATAAAAGGCTTTCAGTAGCAGCAGGAATGCAGAAAAGTGATTGGCGAGGTACAGAGTGCTAGATAGATGGGAGATAAGTATTAAAAAACAAATAAATATAATAAAATATTATTTTCTGTGCATGTTTTTTTATTACATTTAACCCTTTTTGAACTGGTAAGGGTCCATGAGACCCCTATACCAGTTCACGAGGCTTAGGGGCTGGCAAGTGTGGGTCTGTAGCATGCAGGGTGGTGGGGGGGCACAGAGGCAGGCCCTTACACCCCTTTCTACAAGCCCTGCATAGCTGGTCCCCAGACTGATTATGCTGGTTAGGGGGGACCCTATTACACCCTTAAAATTCCAACAAAAATGTGCCCTTCCCCCGTTTAACCCTTTATAGTGTGGAGTAGTTGTACTTTATTTGTAAATGTTATTAAGTGCTCTTTTCAGTTTAGGGGGTCACCTGGGCAAGAATGGGGGGCTACCGATATATATGTGGTACCATTGTAATAAGGAGGAACGGGGGTTTCACATGCAACATGGTTTTCTTTAAATTTTCTAAAAAATATTTTTTGTTGTTTTTTTATTCCAAAATATAAAAAGAAAACATTAGAAAAATTACAAACATTTCTCGTTAAAGCCTAGACAAAGATTACTCTTAGACTTTGTGTGAACAGTGCTGCTGGTTCAGTGCATCCATCTTTTGCTCCTGCACTTTGCTCCAGAGAAGAGCCTCCAGCTACCTTACCAGGCAACCTTTCCTTCTGTACTGCCATTACATATCTCCAAGGGAAGAAGTCCTAGCAGACACAGTTGGATTAGTTGATACATACCGTTCACAAGATCCAACAGGCACTTGTGTGATCCTGACAGTTTAGTCCATTCTAAATAACTCTTGTGGCTCATGGAACCAAGTTAAAATGTATCACTAAATACATTAATTAATGCTGTGTTCCAGAACTGCTGCTCAGTGTTTGTTTCTACTTTCATAAAGTCAATTCTGGGGATGGGGAGCATTTTACACATATGTCTGCCTCAAAAGCAGAGGATAGGGCCTTTAGATTTCTTGATTAGTAGATCGTTAGTGACTTCCTGAGGGTCTCACACAGCAGGGCAATCCTAATTGGGATGCCCCAGGGATAGGCATGTGGCTGGCCCTAGAGACTTTTAGAGTCTGGCCCGAGAGCAGGCTGCACTGCTTTAGGTCCACTTGTGCTGGGTGTAATTCTATAGCTTCTGCATCATGGATGTCGGGGGGAATCCCACCTCTGCCATATTATCTTCCCCTACAACATTAAAGCTTCACTACCATCACATGGCATATCTCCCTCTGCCCATTATGTGCAACACATTTATCAGCTGGTGGAGGGCTGGTGAGGGCCTTTAAATTCTCAGGATATTTGGCCTCAGTCACCCCTGTGTGGACCTAATTGCATGGAATTTGTGTTGGTTTAGTGAAGTCCTAAACAAGGCATGAAAGCCCCCCACCCCCCCAATAACTCATATCTTTTTCTCTTCTTTTTATTTCTCATGGTCTCCCCTTACTCACCTTTCAGTAGCCAGATCCAACACACTCCTTCCTTACCTGGGTGTGTGCTGCTTCTCACTACCTTGCTGACTGGAGGACGGTATGAATGAAGAGGCTGGAAATGCTAGGTGGGGGGTTGCCACCATACTGATATTTTACCGACATAGCCAATATTTTTGGTAACCTGCCAGTAAGCTTTTGATGATTGCAGGTATTTTTGTTACTGTTAAGCAACAGAGCCAAGGGTCAAATATCAGCTGCTCTGTTACTTTAGAGTGTTCTAGGTGAGCGTACCATGTGTGTTTGTTGGTGTATGTAATGTTATGGTGTTACAGTATGAATTTTTGGTGTTGTTTTGACTTATCTGTGAATAGTGAATCATGGAAGCCTATATAATACCACTAAGGCCCCTCCCATATTATGTGTTTTTAGGATGTGTTAAATACCCTTACAAGAAACAGTGGGGTGTTCATTAAGATGTGTATTTTAATAAATTATTTGTGAAGAATAAGCAGTAAGCTGGGGTAGCTTTATTATTTAGAACGCTGTTGCAGGTTTATACAGCTATATATTGTACATATTTCTTGTTTTTTTTTTTGTGATCATACAAGCTATGTGTCCGCCATTCGGCGTCTAATTTATTGACTGGACCAGATTCAGATGGTGCTGTCGTCGCTGCTCCGCTGCCGCTGACAGAAGAGGATCAGGCAGAGGTAAGTCACAGCAGCGCGCTCCAAAACGTTTGCGTATGCCAGCAAAATGGAGCTAAATGGCCCTCTTCACAAAGAGTGAACACAAGATTGGTGTCAGTCCACAAGTGAAGTTAGAGTTAGGGGCCGGAACCTGAATTCACTAACTTCCACCTACAGGTTTGTTACATAGAACATCCCCACCTGCTGGAGGATATATAACAATTCGGTCAAGGAGAGTTTGACCTGTTCAGAGAGGCCTTGTATAGCATTTGTTTTGTGTTGTTTAACTTTTAAATATTCATAATTAATTTATATATTTTTTTTTTTTTTTTAAATGGCAAACATTCTGTGACCACTTCTGCAATGTTATATTTTTATAAAAAAAAAAAAAATTTGTGCAGAATTGATATTACAGGTCTGATATTAATGTATTCATATTACAAAATGTTTATAAAAACTTGTTTAATTTTTTAATAAAAAAATATGCTTGTTTGGGGGTTAAAAACTACTTTACACCCATCGCCGCCAGCGCTCTGGGGTTTCAACAAGTTTTTCACAGCGCGAGAAATTTTTGAGCGTGATTTGTTAATGAATATGCTGGGAGCCGTTCGCTATGGCCGTTCGCTGTCAGGCGCACCCATACAGCGCGGAACCTGTCAAACAGCGACTCCTAACCCCGTATTCAACATTATCGCACACCGACTGAGTCGCTGTCAACAAGCGAACTACGGCCAAGCACAGTGAATACTAGCTGGCGCTGTGAAAATCACGCTACTGGCGCTCATCTGTCGCTACCTGGCGCTATTAATGAATCGGCCTCCCCGTTAAAGTGGACCGTCACCAAGGGGTGATCGGCCCGGGAATCTATAAGATTCCCAGGCCGATCACCTCCCTCACCGCGGGACATTCGAGATCGGGATATCCCGCGGTGAGGGACCCCCCCAAAACCCCCCAAAAATTCACCTCATCGCCTCCCGCGCGCCCCTCTAGACGTGCGCTCGCCCGCGCCGGCCGTTTGTGAATGGCCGGCGCAGGCGCGCGCCCTGTCAGAGTGACGTGCGGGAGGCGGCGGCGGCAGACGCGCTGTCTTGTCCGTCGCTGTCACCCGCTTGTCCGTCGGCGGGGATTGGACAGCGCGGCCACGTGGGAGCGTGGTGAGGTGAGTTTTGGGGGCTTTCTGGGGGTTTCACACAGCGGGGCACCCCCAATCTGGGTTCCCCCCCTGAAGTGGACCAAAACCCAGTATAGTCAAAATCCTGGGTGTTGGTCCACTTTAAGTAATCTATACTTTATTCAAAAATCATATATACAAAGGCATGTAAAAACAAATTAAAAACAATTAAAATTCATCTACGGATATAAAGTGGATCCCTCTAGACTTATAAATTCATAAAGGGAATTGATTACTAAGGTTTATAATGATGACATTTTCTGCTGGGTGCCCCGGGGTGTTCCGCATAAAATGTGCAAAGGAGAAGTTGATAGCATAAAACTGTGATTATATATTTGAAAAAATTTGCAAAAAAGGCTCTGTGCAATAATAAGCAATTATAGGTATAGAGTCAGTGACACAATGTATAGGAGTCCCAGTAAATATGCTGGGGTGCCTATGTGCAGAGAGTGCTGTGAAAAAGTGCAAAAAGGCAATTGCGGTAAGGCTCCAAGGCACGTGGCAGACACATACATATAACAACAGATATGAAAAGTATGTCACCTGTAATAACGTCTATGTCCACTTGAACTATCCGTCCCAGCACCACTGACGCGTTGCGTGGTGGTATGCTATCGCCACTTCTTCAGGATGTCTTCTTCGGTACCATTAGCAGTTTCCCAAACCTCAAAAGAATAACTGTAAGCTGTCCTATTGTAAATGCAGTGCAAGACTCCAATGCAGTCTACATATGCCTTCATGGGGTTAATTCAGAACCAGATGTTAAAGACCAAATTTATATATATAGGAAGCTAGTTCTTGTTTGCCTTCCACCCCTGCAGCATCTCGATTTGGGGTGCCCTGCTGAACATCCCCACTTACCCGATATGTTTGCCTCACCATTGAGCCCCCGGCCGCTGTAACTAAATGGCTGCCATGGCTGTGCACAGCCTAGGGATGCAGGGGGTGCCATGCACTGATCACTAGTGTGGCCAGGATATGATTCATCTTCTCTAGCTGCTCATTAATATGTGCAGATGAAGAAGCTGATTGCAGGAGAGCCGTGTCTGTGCCATGTGAACGTCAGTGAGGTATGTTTATCGGGCAATCGGTGGGGTGTCACTCAATGGGGCATCCAAAATCAGGCCCCAGAGGGACAGACCAAGACCTGAGATAATGAAAATATCGGCTATTAGTCTAAGTACACTTTGGAGTAAAATGAAAGTGTAATACACTTTTATTCCCCTTCATTTTCTACCTGGAGATTCATTCAGCACCAGAGTTGCCCTTCCCTTTATTTTTCACCTCAACTGTACTTTTTACTCCAAAGTGCCCCTTTTACCCTTGCTGCTAAATTGCCCCCATGTAATACTTTTCCTTCAGGTTTAGTTCTACAGTTTACTGTTTTAGCAAGTTATAGAGAACAATGTGTTACTTTAGTATATACAGGTATATACAGGTTTTATAAAACAACCTTCTGTTTAAAGCTCAGCTGATGCAACCTAGACTTTCATAGACACAGGAAGCTATTGTAAGACCTAATATGAAACGTCCTGTAATTAAATTTGTATGCTGAAATGGCCAATTTGTTAAAGAGAACAATAGGTTTACTTTTAATTTAATGGCTGCTATAGTTTGCCAAGATTAGGTCAACCTGCCAAGTTTCTGGGCTATTGACAGTAAGTTGTACATTCAGCCTGTTTATATTCACAGATCCATAGATCTTTAGTGACTTCCCGAGGGTCTCACACAGAGGGGCAAACCAAATCGGGATGCCCCGGGGTAGGCAAATGGCTGGCCCTAGAGTCTTTAAAATTGCTATCAAGTTGCTATAAAGTTTCTTTTACATGCAGCCAACGAGACTGGAGATCTGGGAAAATGTCATCTAGGCAAACTGTCATGAACTGAGATGTGTGGACCCTCTGCCCAGGTCACATGGGTTTCTCAGGGCACAGACACTCGTGTCACCAGGAGTGCACCTGTTATGAGGCCCTGTGAGGCAGCACTGCTGGAATTGTTTTGTTTGTAATAATTTGTATTATCCATTAGTGGTTCTGCAGAAATTGGGTGGTAACACTGCATGCTGTCATGTTTTTACAGTCAATCATTGGTGGCTCCCTATCCCCTTGCATTGAATTGCCTTCAACTCCATCATAGCAAGGAGTCAGGCACACCAGCACACTGCTTTATTGAGGAGTGGAGTGGAAAGCCCTGGGGGGGCATTCTAAAGTTTGTCTCAGGCAGCAGAGATGCAAGGTTCACCCCTGATGGTCACCCAATATAGTTTAAAGGACTTTGCTGAAGTGTTCACCAAGATACCAAGACAAGATCCCACCTCTGCCATAGTATCTTCCCCTACACTAAAGCTTCACTACCATCACATGGCATATCTCCCTCTGCCCATAATGTGCAATGCATCCCTCAGCTGAGAAGTTCTTTCGCAGTGTGGCTAAAGAACTCATGGGCTGGTGGAGGGCTAATGAGGGCCTGTAAATTCTCAGGCTGAATATTTACCCCAGTCGCCTCTGTGTGGACCTATTCACACAGAATTTAGTGATAGTGTTAAACAAGGTATGAAAGTCACCCCCTACACACCTTTCAGTAGCCAGGTCCAACACACTCCTTCCTTACCTGGGTGTGTGCTGCTTCTCTCTACCTTGCTGGCTGGAGGACGGTATGAATGAAGAGGCTGGAAAACCTATCAAGTTTGCCACCACACCTGTCTTTTTCCTGCATAGCTGATATTTTTGGTAGTTATTCTTGTTACTGTTAAGCAACAGGACCAGGGGTATAATCTCAGCCAGTCTCGTACTTTAGAGTGTTCTGGGGGAGCGTGCTGTGTGTTTTTTGTTTGTTGCACTTTAGAAAGTGAAAAATAAGTTATTTTAGAAGACCACACCTCACAAGACCATGTCCCTTACAAGACCACACCCATGTACCCATGAAAAGACCTGTATTTTTGGTGGGAAAGGTGGCAATCCTAAATGCTAGATCTCTTTAAAGCAGAGCTGCTGGATTGAAGGAGGAGGTGAATGTGGGGGAGCTTGCTAGAAGAAGAAAGAAAGAGGTGACTACTGGCACTGGATCATGGGTGTATGTAGGGTAAGACAGTGTGTGCCTTCATCATCCTGCGTCCAGATCTATCAGCATGTGACCTCAGCTAATCTGTGTCCCCACAAAGTGATCAACCTCCAGAAGAATAGGTGTAAGCAAAGCCCCAGATTAGGGCTGGGTGTGGGGAAGAACAACAGCACCTGCACCTTCTGCATTGACAGGCATTATATGAGCGAATGCCAGACATACGCACCAGTATACAGAGGTGAGTGTAGGTACCCCCCCCCCCTCAATGGTGATCTCCCTTTCCAATTTCCACTGCTGAATTGAGCAATAGTGGCATTTAGGTATGTATCCTGGATAATGGTCACGTATGTCTTTTCAAATCTAACTATTTATGCCCATAAATGCCGCTTCCAACATTACCCACCAGGGGCATTTCAGAAGTCTCAAGAATCTTGAATCCAGACTTATTTTTTCAGTATATAAAGAATACAGCACCAAGTTATATGGTTCTAAAGAGGTTACTGTATTTTTCTATTTTTCACTCTATAAGACCCCCTCAAAAAAAAAAAAAAAAAAAAAGATGGGGGGAAAAGTGTGACTTATAGAACAAATGTAAAGAAAAATGTATATAACCGCCTCTCCCACCCCACTAATCGGGTCCCTGAAGTCACTGAACAATGGAGTAGCGGCGGATGGATAGGGAGAGGGCAGGGTAACTGATCCTTACTGTCCGGCCGCCGATGCTTCTCTTTGGGTGCAGACACGCACCTACACAACTGTATCTGGACGGTGGGTGGGAGTGGCCTGAAAACAATAAATGTCAGTTGCAGGTCAGGCGCACCCACCGCACAGACACAAGTGTGTGTGCGCCCAAAGAGAAGCGGCAGCTGTAACATAATTTAAAACTGAACTGATCCTAGACCATTTTAATTTGTTTCTTTACTTCTTCAGGGCGAGGTTTGAGCTGCTGCCAAATTTTTATTGACACTTCTGACCTTGCTAAGGGAATACTCCATTTTTTGTTTTTGGTGTTCTCCTCTTCTGGAATGTAAAGTGATCATTTGTGTTAGGATTGTGCCCCCAGACCTGTGATTTACTTATCAGCATGCTGTTTCCAAGTAAGTTTCTTGCAGTATATTCCTATGGCTCTGTGCCTGGACAGGGACTATTGGCTTGATGCAGAGCCTCCCCGTTCAGCTATCCCGTGCGTTTTCCCGTTGGTTTTGGCCTGTGATCGGGTCAGGAAAGGGTGCTACGTTGGTTTTAGTGTGCGTTTATGCGCTCAGGTGTGCGCTCAGCCGCCTTTCCGATTGACGGCTAGCAAGAGGCTGTTTGGCGGGAAAACGGACGGCTCGTTCATTGGTCCGTTTTTTTCAGTGATGCAGAGCCTTGATTTCCGATTGAAATCACCCTAATAAAACGTGGCCGCCGAGCCTTCACTTACGGGCAGTCTGACCAGCCGTATTTGAGCTCCGTGCTTTTTGGGAATGCATTCCTCTGTGGGCCAACATCAAAGGCGCCAGCTACGCGGTCTGGTACTTCTGAGCATGGCAGAAACCAGGCTGCACCGAACGCCTTTGGACATCGATTGCATGAGTGACGTTGACCTATTCAAGCTCACCCGCCTTAACCGTGTTTCTCTCCATGCCTTGTATAGCGAGCTGCGGCCATGGTTAGCCCCCACCACAAGAAAGGGACATGCAATTGCAGGTATGACCAAATTGGTTGGCTGCCTGCAATTTTTGGTGAATGGCTCGTTCCAGAGACTGGGTGCCTTCTCCGTGGGGACGTCCCAGTCTACGCTGAGCCGCAGCCTAACCAAGTTTTTGGATGGCATGGCTACCCTGGCACAGAATTATATTTTTTTCCTCAAACAGGGGAAGCCTGGAATGCGGTTAAGTTGGGATTTTATAACATAGCCGACATGCCCAACGTCATTGGTGCAATCGATTGCACACATGTATCGCTCATCCCCCCCTGCGGACCAGGAATATCTGTTCAGGTATGTGGTTTGGGTCTTTTTTTTTTTTTTTTATCAAACATTTTTTAAGCCTCACACTAATTCCACTTTTTGTTGGCTTTGTGCAGGAACAGGAAGATGGGCCATTCCATCAATGTTCAGGCACTGGCGGGCCCTGATCTTCTATTTTTCAGTCTGTTTGCTGGCTTTCCTGGGTCCACGCATGAAGCGCACATTTTGAGGAACTCCAGCCTCACTCAACGGTTTCAATCTGGAGATCTTTCTGGTGGATGGCTACTGGGTATGTGTCTTAAAGTTGTAGTTGTTGGCCCCCATGTTTGAATTTGGATTTGCCAGTACACCACTAATCTGTGAGACATTTCCATGAAACTTGCAAACTTTATTTTTGTTTTAGTTTTTTTGTTAAATTTAATGGGTGAAGGTATTCACCACTATTGTGTTATGTTCTGGCCCTCTTATCTAAGTAGCATTCCACAGACATTTTTAATGAGTGTACAGGTTGGATGTGTATGTAGCCTCATAAAAAATGTCAATTCCTCAAACAATACCTAGCTCACCTATTTGCCCTGTTTAATAATGTGGCAA
This sequence comes from Gastrophryne carolinensis, assembly GCA_027917425.1. Lineage (NCBI taxonomy): Eukaryota > Metazoa > Chordata > Amphibia > Anura > Microhylidae > Gastrophryne > Gastrophryne carolinensis. The sequence goes on from CM051234.1 coordinate 226,127,307, forward strand.
TGCACACCTAAACCTTATTTTTTGCATCCACCTTATGTTTGTCTTTTGTATTTTGGCAGGTGACTCAGGCTATCCCTTGTTACCATGGCTGCTCACACCCATCCTGCACCCATCTTCCCAGGCACAGGAGCGCTACAACACAGCCCATAGGAGGACTCGCTCTGTGGTGGAACGTGCCTTTGGGTTGTGGAAGATGCGTTTCCGATGTCTGGATCAGAGTGGGGGTGCCCTTCAGTATCAGCCTGGCAAGGTTATCCAAATAATTATTGCTTGTGGGGTCCTGCACAACCTTGCCATTAGAAGCAGGATTGCTCGATATACTGACCTGGGTGCAGAACCTTTACCTATTTCAGACGAGCAGACCCCTCCTTACTCTGGTACACAAAGTGGGCCAGCACACACAATACGTGCTGAACTTGTGGCCAATGTATTTTCTTGAAACCACCCCCTGTCTGCAGGCTGGGGAAGATTAAATCACACCTAATAAGTGTTACATCCTGTTACCAATGCGACTATCAATGCATTTCAAATGGGCTTTACCTCTGCTGCCGGCGCATGTCCATTTTTTTTTAACTATATTATTTGAGGTCCCCAAATGTCCGCTTGATTTGTTCTATATCTCGACGGACAGAACCCCATAATGCTCACAAACAGCATTGGCAACAGCCATGCTTTGTGCATCGCAAAAACGGGCTGTTAGGGAACCACGGCGTAGTTGGCGCCCACATGGGTGTGTGGTGTCCCCTGCATCACTTGAAATAGATGGTTGGCTATCTGGGGAGTCGTGTGTGGTTCTTGGGCTTATGAGAGAGGGTGATGGTGTGTGTGTGCTGCTCTGGGTTAATGTCTGGGTGCCTGTGGAGCTTTCACCTGTTGAGCTGGATGTTGAATCTGAGTTACTGGAAGTTGGAGAACCAGAGGGTTGAGGCAGAGGGGTGGGTGACCTGGGTGGGGTGGAGGGTTTGGCACTACGCTTACCCTTGCTGATGTGTTTGGTTTTGTGGGTATGCTTGGTGTGTTGCGGAGGAGGATGCTGCAGGGTCTTAATAGATTTGTCACCCTTGTGTGCTCGTGTTGTTTTTGCAGGTTGTGGAGAATGTGTCAATGGATCCTTGCTCCTGCGTTTTTTTGGATGTGCCTGTGTCTGTGGAGTAACCACCGTTTTAGTCGGGGCATGTTCAGCATGGGTGTTGTGCCCGCTCTTGTGTTTTCTTTTTGATGAGGCATGTGTGCGGCTACTATGCGCCTCGGGGCTTTTGTGGCTCTTTCTGCTCCCTTTTGGTCTGCCCATAATGATATGGTATCCAACAGAGCTGAGTGCATTGTGCTTTAAATATGTTTCCCGTGTGGGCGTGTTTAACAGCGTGTGTGCCTGCGTGTGCGCGTGCGCCCAGGCAAGCACGTCACCGCGGGGGAACGTCATAGCTATACCCGGAAGAGCAAGAAAAGATGTCTCCCGCTAGCTACACTCAGGAGCAGGACGAAATCATCATGGATGTGAGTAGGCGAGCGTGCGTTTATGTGCGCGCATACACTACTTGTAATTTTAAAAAAACAAAGCGCAAGAATAGTCAGGAACAACTTACTTTGTAACGTCAAATACAAGCCCACCTTAGTTTAACACATGTACGCAGCTACAAACTAGGCTAGATGCAGATTGTAGAACTAGGCCAATGTGAGTCATAAAGAGGATACTAAAGTGACTTTAGGTAGGGCATGAAACTTGGACATGTATGCTGGGTTATTGTGTATTTTCCAAACAGATGATGCTGAGGAATCGCTACGACTTCCTGCCGTCAGATTACGAGAAGAGGACGTTGTCGCTGGCGGTGGTGGACGCGATAGCCCAAAGAACCCAAACCACCTATACCTTCACCCAGATCGCCCAACACTGGTCCGATTTAAAGAGGAAGCATAGGCCCCGGGTGAGGCGGTACTTCGCAAAACATTTTCCAAGTAAGTGTATATACTTGACATGCAAGAATCACACTGGCCTTGGCTGGGCGTGCTTGGATGATTGTGTTTCTATTTCAGCCCATGAATGGAATATGCGGTTCCGCCCCACCCGGACAAGAACACGCAGCCCAGTGTTGGGCGATTCTGGTGAAGGAATAGGTGGTTCATCGCCAGTGACAACGGCCACCCCCTCCTCTGCCAGTGAGTATGAGGAGCCACTGGACCTCAGCATGCAGGGGAGGGGGGAATCTGACGGCAGGGAGTCCAGCTTAAATGATCCACAACCTCACTCCGGTAAGGGGAAGAAAGTTAGATATGTGCTAATACATGCATTAAATACATATACTCATGTGCACTATTGTTAGTTGTAGATTCAGACGTCGCTGGGCCATCCCAAGGGATGAGCGAGGAAGGGGGCCAAGAGGAAGAGGTGGCTGAGGAAGGTGAGTGAAATGATGCATAGAAGCATAACTTAATCTGACATTCATGAGACAACAACAGTCTCTAATATCCGTGTGTTTGTGATCCAAACAGATTCACAGCAGCAACCGAGGGAGGAAGAAAGGAGACTCCGCCCCTGACGCAATGTGGCACCAAAACCTTGTAAGTTGTGGATTTATTTAATATATTAATTGAACAAACAAGTCCCAAATAAAAACAAAAGGCCAAAGAAACATTGAGCTAAAGACTTAGTAAAAATAAAAACAAAAAAAAAGGCCAAAATTAAAGCCCACAAAACAACAACATACAAACAATGCTAAACTGATGATGTTTTTCATTCACAGATCAAAGAAAACGCCAGCAAATGAGCTGAAGAAACATTTTTTTAATTTACCGTATTATGATTTTATAATTTTTTAAAATTTAATCCAAACAGTTTAACCCCCAAAAAATTGTTAACAAGTTTTAAAAAAGTTTAAAGTAAAAAAAAACAAAAACAAATTTGGTGTGTTGTCTTTCCTGCAAATGTACATTCAAACAGCATCACCACACATTTACATGTCACAAAAGGTTTATATATGGGACAAAAAATATAAAAACAAAATAAAAATAAAAATAAGGTAAGCATTACAGGCAAGGAAGAATGAACCCCAAAAAATTGTAGTGTAAAAATTAGATATGTGTCAAATTGGCAGTTTGTGCCATATGTATATTCCCATGGAGGTTTAGGGATGTGCGCTTACGTGGACCCAGATTGACAATAGGAGATCCATGGAGATGTAAGTATACTTGTCAAATACAAAAAAAAAAGGAAAATGAGACGGAAGGCAAGCAGGTACGTTAAAAAACAAAGGAAAAAGGAGGAAAAAACGGAATGCCCGTGTGAACGTGAACGGAAGCCACGATCAAATTGCATGCTCCCGAGAGAGAAAAAAAACTTCCCGAGTGAAGACAAATTTATGGATCAGTTAGGGAGCCATTCCGACGGAGGCTCTGCATCACATTTGTGCCACGATTCAAACGGGACCCCCGGACAATCGGAAGGTTTTAAGGTCAGTTCAGGGGAGGCTCTGCATCAGGCCATATACCTGTTTACAGTAATAGTCATTTTGACCAGGGGGGACCAGGAGAGTCCACACATGCACTGTGGAATATCAAACAAGGCAAGAATAGAGGGCATTCCTGGGAGTCTTACACGGCGGAGTTAGGATGCCCCAGGAACGAGGTACAAAACCCTGGAGAGCGAAAGCAGCAGCTGTAAATTACCACTGTATACAACTGGAGGTGAGCTCTTCATCTTATGTGGGTATGCTTGTTTTTATTTTAATGTGTACCTGAATAGGTCTTGAGGAAAAACAAGTCTTTCGGGGGGGGGGGGGGGGTGCAGAAGTTTTCATTTTTGGTAGAGTAGAAACATTTTACAGATACCGTATTTTTAATATAAGATACACCTGTCCATAAAATGCACCCGGGATTTGGAGGAGAAAAAAAATAAAAAAAATATTCTGAACCAAATGGTTCAGTTCCAATTACCCTATTACATTTAGTGTACGAATCCCCCCAATCACCCCATAACAGACTCCACATTACAGGCAGTGTGCGGGTATCCCACTTACAGACAGTGTGAGGCATTCCAAATAGAGGCATCGTCAGGTATACCAAATAAAGGCAGTGTGATGTATCCCAAATATAGGCATCGTCAGGTATACCAAATAAAGGCAGTGTGAGGCATCCCAAATACAGGCAGTGTGAAGTATCCCAAACAAAGGAAATGTGCAGAATCCTATTATAGGCAGTGTACAGGCATCCCAAATAAAAAATGTGCAAATATCCCAATTACAAGCAGTGTGAGGCATCCCAATTACAGGCAGTGTTCCAGCATCCACATTACAGAAGTGTGCGGGCATCCCAAATACAGGCAGTGTGCGGGCATCCAAGTTACAGACAGTGTGCGTGTATCCCAAATGCAGGCAGTGGGTGGGCATCTCAAGTACAGGCAGTTTGCAGACATCCCAACTGAAGGCTGTGTGCATGGCATTCCATTTAAAGACAGTGTGAGGTATTCCAATTAAAGGCAGCGTGCAGCACTGCGTGGGAGCTGGCAAATAACCTTTTTTATATTTTTTATTTTTACATTCGTCCAATAAGACGCACCGACATTTCACTGAAAAATAGGTGCATCTTATATGGCAAAAATATGGTAAATAACAGCTCCTTCACTAAAGTATGGGTTGTTATCTTCATGAGAGTCACCACCTTCCAACTGCCCTTTATTTGGAGGGACTGTCCACCTGTCCCTTGTTGTTTTCATTCATCCGTCTTTGAGGTGTAACATACAGATCTGCATCAATAAATGATTAATTTGCCTATTCAAAGCATTTCTGTTGTTGTAACAAGTTTCAGCTCTTAGTGAACTGAGACCAAAGTTTCAGCCAGAAGTCTGTGTTTGAGTTCGGTGTCCGGCCGAAAATGGAAAAGCTGGTTGATGGGCTTCACAAAAGGTTGCAGAAGTGCTGCTGTAATCTACCTGTGTCCTGCTCCTCTTCTTTCCACAGCAGCAGCTTTAAACTGTCCCCTCGTCTCCAAACGTTTATTCACAGTTCGGCTGAACTTGTTGAACCCGAACTTTGGGGGGTTCGCCCGTCTCTAGTCATAAATTCATCTCTATCTGGCTTACGTATTGGTGCTAACTGTTGCGCACTTCATAAAAAAGACATAAAATAACGCTGTGGTAAAAAAATTGGCACTAACTGGATTTTAATGGCACATATGCTTCATAAATTAGGGTTCCAATAAAAAAATGGTTATAAGTGCTAATTGGAGGATATTGTGAAAACCGACTGCAGCTGCTGTGCAAGAGGGAAAGTTGATTGTCGCTCTGTTTATGTAGAAGACATCAACTAAAATGCATGTTTGTCAGAGTGTTACTATATAATCAGAGTAACAAATATCACTAGCATTTAAATTTGATTATTGTCCCAGACCATAGACAATACAAGACAACATATAGATGAAGGCAGCTACTCTGGTTTGGTGAGAGCAGAATAGATAGACCAGGGATAGGTATGTGGCTGGCCCTAGAGTGTTTTAGAGTCTGGCCCTAGAGCAGGCTGCACTGCTTTAGGGACACTTGTGCTGGGTGTAATTCTATAGCTTCTGCATCATGGATGTCGGGGGGAATCCCACCTCTGCCATATTATCTTCCCCTACAACATTAAAGCTTCACTACCATCACATGGCATATGTCCCTCTGCCCATTATGTGCAACACATTTATCAGCTGGTGGAGGGCTGGTGAGGGCCTGTAAATTCTCAGGATGATATTTGGCCTCATTCACCCCTGTGTGGACCTAATTGCATGGAATTTGTGTTGGTTTAGTGAAGTCCTAAACAAGGCATGAAAGCCCCCCCCCAATAACTCATATCTTTTTCTCTTCATTTTATTTCTCATGGTCTCCCCTTACTCACCTTTCAGTAGCCAGATCCAACACACTCCTTCCTTACCTGGGTGTGTGCTGCTTCTCACTACCTTGCTGACTGGAGGACGGTATGAATGAAGAGGCTGGAAATGCTAGGTGGGGGGGTTGCCACCATACTGGTATTTTACCGACATAGCCAATATTTTTGGTAACCTGCCAGTAAGTTTTTGATGATTGCAGGTATTCTTGTTACTGTTAAGCAACAGAGCCAGAGGTCAAATATCAGCTGCTCTGTTACTTTAGAGTGTTCTAGGTGAGCGTGCCATGTGTGTTTGTTGGCGCATGTAATGTTATGGTGTTACAGTGTGAATTTTTGGTGTTGTTTTGAATTATCTGTGAATAGTGAATAGTGAATACCACTAAGGCCCCTCCCATATTATGTGTTTTTAGGATGTGTTAAATACCCTTACAAGAAACAGTGGGGTGTTCAGTAAGATGTGTATTTTAATAAATTATTTGTGAAGAATAAGCAGTAAGCTGGAGTAGCTTTATTATTTAGGACGCTGTTGCAAGTTTATACAGCTATATATTGTTCATATTTGTTGTTTTTTTTTTGTGATTATACAAGCTATGTGTCCGCCATTCGGCGTCTAATTTATTGACTGGACCAGATTCAGATGGTGCTGTCGTCGCTGCTCCGCTGCCGCTGACAGAAGAGGATCAGGCAGAGGTAAGTCACAGCAGCGCGCTCCAAAACGTTTGCGTATGCCAGCAAAATGGAGATAAATGGCCCTCTTCACAAAGAGTGAACACAAGATTGGTGTCACTCCACAAGTGAAGTTAGAGTTAGGGGCCGGAACCTGAATTCACTAACTTCCACCTACAGGTTTGTTACATAGAACATCCCCACCTGCTGGAGGATATATAACACTTCGATCAATGAGAGTTTGACCTGTTCAGAGAGGCCTTGTATAGCATTTGTTTTGTGTTGTTTAACTTTTAGATTAGGCCATTAGCAGTTTCCAAAACAGACAGATATATTCCCGCACTGCTCCAAACAATTAGTTACAACTGGATGCTGGCTAAAGGAACAATAACCGCCCCAGGGCGATACACAATAATACCAAATATGCGGAATACCAGTCAGACCACTTGCTCCTTATACAAAGATAGCTGCACTACAGTAGATTTAGTTAAGTAATCTATACTTTATTCAAAAATCATATATACAAAGGCATGTAAAAACAAATTAAAAACAATTAAAATTCATCTACGGATATATAGTGGACCCCTCTAGACTTATAAATTCATAAAGGGAATTGATTGCTAAGGTTTATAATGATGACATTTTCTGCTGGGTGCCCCGGGGTGTTCCGCATAAAATGTGCAAAGGAGAAGTTGATAGCATAAAACTGTGATTATATATTTGAAAACATTTGCAAAAAAGGCTCTGTGCATTAATAAGCAATTATAGGTATTATAGGTATAGAGTCAGTGACACAATGTATAGGAGTCCCAGTAAAAATGCTGGGGTGCCTAAAAAGTGCTATGTGCAGAGAGTGCTGTGCAAAAGTGCAAAAAGGCAATTGCGGTAAGGCTCCAAGGCACATGGCAGACACATACATATAACAACAGATATGAAAAGTATGTCACCTGTAATAACGTCTACGTCCACTTGAACTATCTGTCCTGGCACCACCGACGTTCTGCGTAGCGGTACGCTATCGCCACTTCTTCAGGATGTCTTCTTCGGTACCATTAGCCGTTTCCCATTCCTCAAAAGCATAACTGTAAGCCGTCCTATTGTAAATGCAGTGCAAGACTCCAATGCAGTCTACATAAGCCTTCATGGGGTTAATTCAGCACCAGATGTTAAAGACCAAATTTATATATATAGGAAGCTAGTTCTTGTTTGCATTCCACCCCTGCAGCATCCCGATTTGGGGTGCCCTGCTGGACATCCCCACTTACCCGATATGTTTGCCTCACCATTGAGCCCCCGGCCGCTGTAACTAAATGGCTGCCATGGCTGTGCACAGCCTAGGGATGCAGGGGGTGCCATGCACTGATCACTAGTGTGGCCAGGATATGATTCAGCTTCTCTAGCTGCTCATTAATATGTGCAGATGAAGAAGCTGATTGGAGGAGAGCCGCGTCCGTGGCATGTGAACGTCGGTGAGGTGTTTATCGGGCAATCGGTGGGGTGTCACTCAAATGGGGCATCCAAAAAAAGATAATGAAAATATTGGCTATTAGTCTAAGTACACTTGGAGTAAAATGAAAGGGTAAAACACTTTTATTCCCCTTCATTTTCTACCTAGAGATTCATTCAGCACCAGAGGTGCCCTTCCCTTTATTTTTCACCTCAACTGTACTTTTTACTCCAAAGTGCCCCTTTTACACTTGCTGCTAAATTGCCCCCATGTAATACTTTTCCTTCAGGTTTAGTTCTACAGTTTACTATTTTAGCAAGTTATAGAGAACAATGTGTTACTTTAGTATATACAGGTATATACAGGTGTTATAAAACAGCCTTCTGTTTAAAGCTCAGCTGATGCAACCTAGATTTTCATAGACACAGGAAGCTATTGTAAGACCTAATATGAAACGTCCTGTAATAAAATTTGTATGCTGAAAAGATCAATTTGTTAAATAGAACAATAGGTTTATTTTTAATTTAATGGCTGCTATAGTTTGCCAAGATTTGGTCAACCAGCCAAGTTTCTGGGCTCTTGACAGTAAGTTGTACATTCAGCCTGTTTATATTCACAGATCCATAGATCTTTAGTGACTTCCCGAGGGTCTCACACAGAGGGGCAATCCAAATCGGGATGCCCGGGGTAGGCAAATGGCTGGCCCTAGAGTCTTTTAAATTGCTATCAAGTTGCTATAAAGTTTCTTTTACATGCAGGCAATGAGACTGGAGATCTGGGAAAATGTCATCTAGGCAAACTGTCATGAACTAAGGTGTGTGGACCCTCTGCCCAGGTCACATGGGTTTCTCAGGGCACAGACACTCGTGTCATCAGGAGTGCATATGCTATGAGGCCCTGTGAGGCAGCACTGCTGGAATTGTTTTGTTTGTAATAATTTGCATTATCCATTAGTGGTTCTGCAGAAATTGGGTGGTAACACTGCATGCTGTCATGTTTTTACAGTCAATCATTGGTGGCTCCCTATCCCCCTGCATTGAGTTGCCTTCACCTCCATCATAGGAAGGATTCAGACACACCAGCACACTGCTTTATTGAGGGGTGGAGTGGAAAGCCCTGGGGGGGGGGGATTCTAAAGTTTGTCTCAGGCAGCAGAGATGCAAGGTTCACCCCTGATGGTCACCCAATATAGGTTAAAGGACTTTGCTGAAGTGTTCACCAAGACAAAATCCCACCTCTGCCATAGTATCTCCCCCTACACTAAAGCTTCACTACCATCACATGGCATATCTCCCTCTGCCCATAATGTGCAATGCATCCCTCAGCTGAGAAGTTCCTTTGCAGTGTGGCTAAGGAACTCATGGGCTGGTGGAGGGCTAATGAGGGCCTGTAAATTCTCAGGCTGAATATTTACCCCAGTCGCCTCTGTGTGGACCTATTCACACAGAATTTGTGTTGGTTTAGTGAAGTCCTAAACAAGGTATGAAAGTCCTTATATCTTTTTCTCTTCTTTTTATTTCTCATGGTCTCCCCCTACACACGTTTCAGTAGCCAGGTCCAACACACTCCTTCCTTACCTGGGTGTGTGCTGCTTCTCTCTACCTTGCTGGCTGGAGGACGGTATAAATGAAGAGACTGGAAATCCTATCAAGTTTGCCACCTCACCTGTCTTTTTCCTGCATAGCCGATATTTTTGGTAGTTATTCTTGTTACTGTTAAGCAACAGGACCAGGGGTATAATCTCAGCCAGTCTGGTACTTTAGAGTGTTCTGGGGGAGCGTGCTGTGTGTTTTTTGTTTGTTGCACTTTAGAAAGTGAAAAGTTAGATATTTTAGAAGACCACACCCCACAAGACCACGTCCCTTACAAGACCACACCCATGTACCCATGAAAAGACCTGTATTTTTGGTGGGAAAGATGGTAATCCTAAATGCTAGATCTCTTTAAAGTGGACCAACACCCACCCCTGATCAGCTCCCTCGGGATGTCCCGCGGGGTGAAACCCCCCAGAAAGCCCCTAAAATCTTACCTTTTAGGCGACGGATAAGCGGCTTATCCGTCGCATGGCATATCGCTTTAAACTATATCCACTTTAAAGCAGAGCTGCTGGATTGAAGGAGGAGGTGAATGTGGGGGAGCTTGCTAGAAGAAGAAAGAAAGAGGTGACTACTGGCGCTGGATCACAGGTGTATGTAGGGTAAGACAGGTTGTGCCTTCATCATCCCGCGTCCAGATCTATCAGCATGTGACCTCAGCTAATCTGTGTCCCCACAAAGTGAATAACCTCCAGAAGAATAGGTGTAAGCAAAGCCCCAGATTAGGGCTGGGTGTGGGGTAGAACAACAGCACCTGCACCTTCTGCATTGACAGGCATTATATGAGCGAATGCCAGACATACGCACCAGTATACAGAGGTGAGTGTAGGTACCCCCCCCCTCAATGGTGATCTCCCTTGCCAATTTCCACTGCTGAATAGAAGCAATAGTGGCATTTAGGTATGTATCCTGGATAATGGTCACGTATGTCTTTTCAAATCTAACTATTTATGCCCATAAATGCCGCTTCCAACATTACCCACCAGGGGCATTTCAGAAGTCTCAAGAATCTTGAATCCAGACTTATTTTTTCAGTGTATAAAAAATACAGCACCAAGTATATGGTTCTAAAGAGGTTACTGTAGTTTTCTATTTTTCACTCTATAAGACCCCCTCAAAAAAAAAAAAAAAGATGGGGGAAAAGTGTGATTTATAGAGCAAATGTAAAGAAATTGTATATAACCGCCTCTCCCACCCCGCTGATCGGGCCCCTGAAGTCACTGAACAATGGAGTAGCGGCGGATGGATAGGGAGAGGGCAGGGTAACTGATCCTTACTGTCCGGCCGCCGATGCTTCTCTTTGGGTGCAGACACGCACCTACACAACTGTATCTGGACGGTGGGTGGGAGTGGCCTGAAAACAATAAATGTCAGTTGCAGGTCATGCTCACCCACCGCACAGACACAAGTGTGTGTGCGCCCAAAGAGAAGCGGCAGCTGTAACATAATTTAAAACTGAACTGATCCTAGACCATTTTAATTTGTTTCTTTACTTCTTCAGGGCGAGGTTTGACCTGCTGCCAAATTTTTATTGCCACTTCTGACCTTGCTAAGGGAATACTCCATTTTTTGTTAGGTTTTTGGTGTTCTACTTTATTGTTTTCCTCTTCTGGAATGTAAAATGATCATTTGTGTTAGGATTGTGCCCCCAGATCTGTGATTTACTTATCAGCATGCTGTTTCCAAGTAAGTTTCTTGCAGTATATTCCTATGGCTCTGTGCCTGGACAGGGACTATACCTGTTTACAGTAATAGTCATTTTGACCAGGGGGGACCAGGAGAGTCCACACATGCACTGTGGAATATCAAACAAGGCAAGAATAGAGGGCATTCCTGGGAGTTTTACACGGCGGAGTACCTCACATTAGGATGCCCCAGGAACGAGGTACAAAACAAGGGAGAGCGAAAGTAGCAGCTGTAAATTACCACTGTATACAACTGGAGGTGAGCTCTTCATCTTACGTGGGTATGCTTGTTTTTATTTTAATGTGTACCTGAATAGGTCTTGAGGAAAAACAAGTCTTCGGGGGGGGGGGGGGGGGGGGTGCAGAAGTTTTCATTTTTGGTAGAGTAGAAACATTTTACAGATACCGTATTATTAAGATAAGATGCACCTGTCCATAAGATGCACCCGGGATTTGGAGGAGAAAAAAAATAAAAAAAATATTCTGAATCAAATGGTTCAGTTCCATTTACCCTATTACAGATAGTGTACGAATCCCCCCAATCACCCCATAACAGACTCCACATTACAGGCAGTGTGCGGGTACCCCACTTACAGATAGTGTGAGGTATCCTAAATAGAGGCACTGCGAGGCATCCCAAATACAGGCATCGTCAGGTATCCCAAATACAGGCATCGTCAGGTATACCAAATACAGGCATCGTCAGGTATACCAAATACAGGAAGTGTGAAGTATCCCAAACAATTACAAGCAGTGTGGGCATCCCAAATACAGGCAGTGTGCGTATCCCAGTTACAGACAGTGTGCGTGTATCCCAAATGCAGGCAGTGAGTGGGCATCTCAAGTACAGGCACTTTGCAGACATCCCAACTGAAGGCTGTGTGCATGGCATTCCATTTAAAGACAGTGTGAGTTATCCCAAATAAAGACAGCGTGCAGCACTCCGTGGGAGCCGGCAAATCACCTTTTTTATATTTTTACATTCGTCCAATAAGACGCACCGACATTTCACTGGAAAATAGGTGCATCTTATATGGCAAAAATATGGTAAATAACAGCTCCTTCACTAAAGTATGGGTTGTTATCTTCATGAGAGTCACCACCTTCCAACTGCCCTTTATTTGGAGGGACTGTCCACCTGTCCCTTGTTGTTTTCATTCATCCGTCTTTGAGGTGTAACATACAGATCTGCATCAATAAATGGTTAATTTGCCTATTCAAAGCGTTTCTGTTGTTGTAACAAGTTTCAGCTCTTAGTGAACTGAGACCAAAGTTTCAGCCAGAAGTCTGTGTTTGAGTTCGGCATCCGGCCGAAAATGGAAAAGCTGGTTGATGGGCTTCACATAAGGTTGCAGAAGTGCTGCTGTAATTTACCTGAGTCCTGCTCCTCTTCTTTCCACAGCAGCAGCTTTAAACTGTCCCCTCGTCTCCAAACGTTTATTCACAGTTCGGCGTAATTTGCTGAATCCGAACTTTGGGAGGTTCGCCCGTCTCTAGTCATAAATTCATCTCTATCTGGCTTACGTATTGGTGCTAACTGTTGCGTGCTTCATAAAAGAGACATAAAATAATGCTGTGGTAAATGAATTGCCTCTAAGATTTAAAGGCACATATGCTTCATAAATTAGGGTCCCAATAAAAATGGTTATAAGTGCTAATTGGAGGATATTGTGAAAACCAACTGCAGCTGCTGTGCAAGAGGGAAAGTTGAGTGTCTGTCTGTTTTTTTTTTCAATTTAATTCCATGGAGACTTTTTTAACCCCCTACCCCCTCGTCCTGTCTCAGCAGGGGGCGGGGGGGGGGGGGGGGGAGCCTTTAACCAAGGTTGGACTTCCACTTTAATGATTATGTAGAAGACAACAACTGAAATTTACATTTTGTCAGAGTGTTACTATATAATCACAGTAACAAATATCACTAGTATTTAAATTTGATTATTGGCCCAGACCATAGACAGGACATGTGACAGGTATAGTGAAAAGGGAATCAGAGTGTCCAGAAGTGATAATGGGACCTACCTGGCATATAGATGAAGGCAGCTACTCTGGTTTGGTGAGAGCAGAATAGATAGACCAGGGGAGATACAGATATAAGCACATATTCTGAGCTTGCGGAAAAAACCTGCGCAAGTGCAGTAAGTTTTAGTGTACAGTTAGTTAAGACAGCCAAACCACTCTTGTGCTAGCACCTGGAGTCTAAAAGTCATTTCCCTACCCCTGCAGCATCCCGATATGGAAGGCCCCTCTATGTTAACCCTCCCCAGATCACCAGCAAAACTCACCTTTCCAGCGTTGCCACGACACATGTGAGGCCTGCAGTCGCATCCCTGACATCTCACGGCTGAGTATTTCTTTTTTTCTTATGACAAGAAAGGTCAGGGCATTGGAATACCATTTGCATATATGATATTACCATGATAGTATTGTCACTCACTTGTAGAACTTATACCCTGGGGGGGCACTGGCAGCTGTCACAGATTTGTAAAAAAGAAAAGACATTTACTCACCTGCCATCACAATGCCACCCATCACGGTCTCCATTTCACCGGTGGGGCATCCAATCGCCCCCTGGTAAGGAGAGAGCAAACTAGGCCCTCTCCAGCACTATTGCAATCGACCGGCCGCTAGTCCCGCCTTTTGTAGGCGGGGCAAATGATGCTATCTATGACATCATCTCAGGTGTGAGGGTTGGAAGGGTTATCTCTGTGATCCCTTGCCCCCCCCCCCCCTCCATGATCACCAGACAGCTGTCATCAGAGCTTCATGGGACAGGATGGCCAGGGAACACCAAAGGTAAATAAATAAAGCAGCAGCAGGAGTGCAGAAGAATGATTGACGAGTGCTAGATGGATGGGAGATAAGTATAAAAAACAAATAAATATTCTAAAATATAAAATTATTTTCTGTGTGTGTTTTTTTTTACATTCAACCCTTTGTCGACTGGTAAGGGGTAAAAGACTCCTATACCAGTTCACAAGGCTTAGGGGCTGGCAAGTGTGGGTTTGTAGCATGCAGGGTGGTGGGGGTACAGAGGCAGGCCCTTGTGCCCCTTTCTACAAGCCCTGCATAGCTGGTCCCCAGGCTGATTATGCTGGTTAGGAGGGACCCCACTCCATTTTTTGACCCTTAAAATTCTCCAAAAAATGTGACTCCCCCCCCCCCCCCGGTTTAATCCTTTATAGCGTGGAGTAGTTGAATTTTATTTGTAAATGTTATTAAGTGCTCTTTTCAGTTTAGGGGCTCCTTGGCAAGAATGGGGAGCTACCTATATATATGTGGTACCATTGGAATCAGGAGGAATGGGACTTTCACATGCAACATGGTTTTCTTTAATAAAATAAATATTTTATTTACAATAAAGGAGACAATTTTCTTTTTTTTTAATTCCAAAATATTAAAAAAAAAAAACAGAAAAATTACAAACATTTCTTGTTGAAGCCTAGACCTAGAGGGTGACAGAGTTTCAAGTAGTCTGGAAATTAAAGGGGTTAAAAGTAGTTTTGCATGTTTGGTATTGTTCTGCTCGGGGGACCTTTTTAGGAAAATGTGTTTTCATCCATGTTTATTCATCCATGTACCCTCAGCTCGGTCCCATCCATCCATGATCCCCCAGTTCTGCCCCATTCCTCCCTTTCCCCTCCACTCTGCCCCACAACCCTGTCCCTTCAGTTCTGTCCCATCAACTCCTCCACGCTCAGCTCAGTTCAATCCGCTTAGCTCTAGGCCTCGCCATCCCTGTCCTCCCAGCTTTGCCCATCTCCCCCTCTTCCTTCCAGCTCTGCCAGTCTGTCCATCTTTCATCCAGCTCTGCCCATCTACCCCTCCACCAGCTCTACCCAGCCATTCCTATCCATTTCATTTTGCCCATCCATCCCTCTTCCTCCCAGTTATCTCTCCATCCATCCATTCCTTCCCGTCCTGTTTAGTCCATCCCTCTTCTCAATATTCTGCCCATTCATATGGGGCCAAACTAAAAAACAGCTCCAATAGCGGGTTGGAGGGCAAGCAGCCCTTCTTAGTTTTGCCAATGGAATTTCTAGACAGACCCCTGACCCGTGACTCTCCACTGCAAAGGGGCAAACTGAGACAAGGCCGTGTGAGGGCCCACATAAACCTGGAGCGGACCCTGACAGAGCTCGCCAGCCTCTGAAAAAGCCTTGATTGGGCAAAATGCATCAACAAGCATTGAGGCCGCCCTGTCATGGCAGCCTCAACTGATCAACTGTTAATGAGGCATTTGAGTAAGTTGAATTCTTGTATATAAAACATGCAGATAATAATTTAATAATTGCATATTTTTCATATATATATATATATATATATATATATATATATATATTATATGTACTTACATGTATCCAAAAAATTGTGCAAGCTTTAAAAATACAAATATGTATTTATTTTTATTACTGGCGATGGGTAATAACCATTTTGTCCAGGTGTTTTTGCCTATTTAGGGACAGCCTACAGAGCTAGTGGTTTCTAACTGACTATCACTGGCCTGATCCCTTTAGTAAGAATTGTCTGTAGACGACTTCCCTCCTTCATGTACAACCTGACTCACATGACTTACACTTATGTGTAAGATCTAGATGGCTACCTGATTGGGCTGACATTTTTCTCGAGGTTCCTGCTGATATGTAATTATTATATGACCTGTGCCTGCAGCACAAAATTTACCATTAGGGGCAAAGAAGAAGACAAAAATTGCTCTTGACTGGACTTTGTGTGAACAGTGCTGCTGGTTTAGTGCATCCATCTTTTGCTCCTGCACTTTGCTCCAGAGAAGAGGCTCCAGCCACCTTTCCAGGCAACCTTTCCTTCTGTACTGCCATTACATATCTCCAAGGGAAGAAGTCCTAGCAGATACAGTTGGATTAGTTGATACATACCGTCTACAAGATCCAACAGGCACTTAGTGTGATCCTGACAGTTTAGTCCATTCTAAATTACTCTTGTGGCTCATGGAACCAAGTTAAAATGTATCAAAAAATACATTTATTAATGTTGTGTTCCAGAACTGCTGCTCAGTGTTTGTTTCTACCTTCATAAAGTCAATTCTGGGGATGGGGAGCATTTTACACCTATGTCTGCATCAAAAGCAGAGGATAGGGCCTTTAGATTTCTTGATTAGTAGATCGTTAGTGAACATTAAAGCTTCACTATCATCACATGGCATATGTCCCTCTGCCCATTATGTGCAACACATTTATCAGCTGGTGGAGGGCTGGTGAGGGCCTGTAAATTCTCAGGATGATATTTGGCCTCAGTCACCCCTGTGTGGACCTAATTGCATGGAATTTGTGTTGGTTTAGTGAAGTCCTAAACAAGGCATGAAAGCCCCCCCCCCCCCCAATAACTCATATCTTTTTCTCTTCTTTTTTTTTCTCACGGTCTCCCCCAGATCCAACACACTCCTTCCTTACCTGGGTGTGTGCTGCTTCTCTCTACCTTGCTGACTGGAGGACGGTATGAATGAAGAGGCTGGAAATGCTAGGTGGGGGGTTGCCACCATACTGGTATTTTACCGACAGAGTCAATATTTTTGGTAACCTGCCAGTGAGTTTTTGATGATTGCAGGTATTTTTGTTACTGTTAAGCAACAGGGCCAGGGGTAAAATATCAGCCGGTCTGTTACTTTAGAGTGTTCTAGGTGAGCGTGCCATGTGTGTTTGTTGGCGCATGTAATAGTATGGGGTTACAGTATGAATTGTTGGTGTTGTTTTGACTTATCTGTGAATAGTGAATTATGGAAGCCTATATAATACCACTAAGGCTCCTCCCATATTATGTGTTTTTAGGATGTTTTAAATACCCTTACAAGAAACGGTGCTCATATACATCCCTCTGCAAGGAAATTTAAATTGCTGCAGATAAAAATTATTTTATCATTTTGTAACTCCTGCTGTAGACAATTTTAAAAACAAAATGTTGTCACATGGAGCTGCAGGCCACCTGTAAAAAGGAAGTTTCCTTTTGCTGTGCATTGTGGGGGTTATGTCAGTTATATTCAGGCAGCAGCACGACTGGCATGCCAGGAAAGGAAGCTCCAAAATGGCCCCTACCAGGAGAAAATCTGTGAGGTGGTATTTCAGCTTTGAGTGGATGCAGGAGCAAATGTAACTGCTGACAATGATTCAGTGTCATGCATGCAGATGGGATAAGGGAGTTTTGTGGAGGTTTATTTTTTCCAAATGTGTGTGTGTGCGTGTTAAGATGTGTATTTTAATAAATTATTTGTGAAGAATAAGCAGTAAGCTTGTGTAGCTTTATTATTTAGAACACTGTTGCAGGTTTATACAGCTATATATTATACATATATGTTGGGTTTTTTTTGTGATTATAATAGCGATGTGTCCGCCATTCTGGGTCTAATTTATCGATGGGGCCAGATTCAGATGCTGCTGCCGCTGCTGCTCCGTCGCACCTGACAGTAGAGGATCAGGCAGAGGTAAGTCACAGCAGCAATATGGAGCTAAATGGCACTCTTCATAAATGAGGCCCTATATTTCTTTTCCTTGAACACAAGATTGGTGTCAGTCCACAAGTGAAGTTAGAGTTAGGGGCCAGAACCTGAATCCACTAACCTCCACCTACAGGTTTGTTATATAGAACATCCCCACCTGCTGGAGGATATATAACAATTCGGTCAATAAGAGTTTGACCTGTTCAGAGAGGCCTTGTATTGCATTTGTTTTGTGTTTAATATTTAGATTAGACCATTAGCAGTTTTCCCATTCCTCAAAAGCATAACTGTAAGCCGTCCCATTGTAAATGCAGTGCAAGACACCAATGCAGTCTACACAGGGCTGGATAATGAAGGGGCACAAGGGACGCACGCCCCAGGTCTCCACCACTTGCCCTGCAAAGTGGGCCTCCACCAACCTTTGGGAAATGGTCTGGTCCAGGAGGCCTTTCAGTCTTTGGTCTGATTGGCTGTAGAGCTAGCAACAAAGCTATCGGCGGCAGTGGGGGCGCATCTGGGCAAACCTCTTTTTGTGTTTGGAAAACCTGCAGCCACAGCCACTGCAGGGCAGGATGAGTCTCGAGCAGCAAAGCCGCATGTTACAGTGATGGGTGCAGAGCTGTCACTGCACATAATCCACCAAGCACAGCCACTGGCAGCTCAATGCAGGGAACTGTTTTCTGCTGGACCAGCTGGGTGACTACACTACCCCACCCAGACTGGCAAAGCAGGAGTTCCCTGCAGCACGCACCCACACAAGGGAAACGATCTGACGTTCCAGTAAGTAGGTGGGTGCCAGACAACCACCAATCAGTTACTTGGCTGGACTATTATTTTAAAGGTTAAAAAAACACTGTATCTGGGGCCTCCACCAGATTTTGTGCCCAGGGGCCTCCACCACACTTAATCCAGTCCTCAGTCTACAAAAGTCATCATGGAGTTAATTCAGCACCAGAGGTGAAAGACCAAAAAATAAAAAAAAATAAAAAATATATATATATATATATATATATATATATATATATATATATAGCTAGTTCTGGCTTGCATTCCCCCCTTGCAGCATCCCAATTTGGGGTGCTCGGCTGTGTGAACACCACACCTTGCCCAATATGTTTACCTCGCCATTGAGCCCCCGGCCGCTGTAAGTAAATGGCTGCCATGGCTGTGTACAGCCTAGGGATGCAGGGGGTGCCATGCACTGATCACTAGTGTGGCCAGGATATCATTCATCTTCTCTAGCTGCTCATTAATATGTGCAGCTGAAGAAGCTGATTGGAGGAGAGCCGCGTCTGTGCCGTGTGAATGTCGGTGAGGTATGTATATCGGGCAATCGGTGGGGTGTCACTCAATGGGCCATCCATAATCGGGATGCCCCAGAAGGACAGACCAACACGTGGGATAATGAAAATATTGGCTATTAGTCTAAGTACACTTGGAGTACACTTTGGAGTAAAATGAAAGGGTAATACACTTTTATTCCCCTTCATTTTCTACCTAGAGATTCATTCAGCACCAGAGGTGCCCTTCCCTTTATTTTTCACCTCAACTGTACTTTTTACTCCAAAGTGCCCCTTTTACACTTGCTGCTAAATTGCCCCCATGTAATACTTTTCCTTCAGGTTTAGTTCTACAGGTTACTATTTTAGCAAGTTATAGAGAACAATGTGTTACTTTAGTATATACAGGTGTTATAAAGCAACCTTCTGTTTAAAGCTCAGCTGATGCAACCTAGATTTTCATAGACACAGGAAGCTATTGTAAGACCTAATATGAAACGTCCTGTAATAAAATTTGTATGCTGAAATGGCCAATTTGTTAAAGAGAACAATAGGTTTACTATTAATTTAATGGCTGCTATAGTTTGCCAAGATTTGGTCAACCAGCCAAGTTTCTGGGCTCTTGACAGTAAGTTGTACATTCAGCCTGTTTATATTCACAGATCCATAGATCTTTAGTGACTTCCCGAGGGTCTCACACAGAGGGGCAATCCAAATCGGGATGCCCGGGGTAGGCAAGTGGCTGGCCCTAGAGTCTTTAAAATTGCTATCAAGTTGTTATAAAGTTTCTTTTACATGCAGCCAACGAGACTGGAGATCTGGGAAAATGTCATCTAGGCAAACTGTCATGAACTGAGGTGTGTGGACCCTCTGCCCAGGTCACATGGGTTTCTCAGGGCACAGACACTCGTGTCACCAGGAGTGCACCTGTTATGAGGCCCTGTGAGGCAGCACTGCTGGAATTGTTTTGTTTGTAATAATTTGTATTATCCATTAGTGGTTCTGCAGAAATTGGGTGGTAACACTGCATGCTGTCATGTTTTCACTGTCAATCATTGGTGGCTCCCTATCCCCCTGCATTGAGTTGCCTTCACCTCCATCATAGGAAGGAGTCAGACACACAAGAACACTGCTTTATTGAGGAGTGGAGTGGAAAGCCCTGGGGGGGGGCATTCTAAAGTCTGTCTCAGGCAGCAGAGATGCAAGGTTCACCCCTGATGGTCACCCAATATAGGTTAAAGGACTTTGCTGAAGTGTTCACCAAGACAAAATCCCACCTCTGCCATAGTATCTCCCCCTACACTAAAGCTTCACTACCATCACATGGCATATCTCCCTCTGCCCATAATGTGCAATGCATCCCTCAGCTGAGAAGTTCCTTTGCAGTGTGGCTAAGGAACTCATGGGCTGGTGGAGGGCTAGTGAGGGCCTGTAAATTCTCAGGCTGAATATTTACCCCAGTCGCCTCTGTGTGGACCTATTCACACAGAATTTGTGTTGGTTTAGTGAAGTCCTAAACAAGGTATGAAAGTCCTTTTTCTTTTTTTTTCTTTTTTTCTCTTCTTTTTATTTCTCATGGTCTCCCCTACACACCTTTCAGTAGCCAGGTCCAACACACTCCTTCCTTACCTGGGTGTGTGCTGCCTCTCTCTACCTTGCTGGCTGGAGGACGGTATAAATGAAGAGACTGGAAATCCTATCAAGTTTGCCACCTTACCTGTATTTTTCCTGCATAGCTGATATTTTTGGTAGTTATTTTTGTTACTGTTAAGCGACAGAACCAGGGGTATAATCTCAGCCAGTCTGGTACTTTAGAGTGTTCTGGGGGAGCGTGCTGTGTGTTTTTTGTTTTTTTGTAAGAGACCACGTCTCTTACAAGACCACACCCATGTACCCATGAAAAGACCTGTATTTTTGGTGGGAAAGGTGGCAATCCTAAATGCTAGATCTCTTTAAAGCAGAGCTGCTGGATTGAAGGAGGAGGTGAATGTGGGGGAGCTTGCTAGAAGAAGAAAGAAAGAGGTGACTACTGGCACTGGATCATGGGTGTATGTAGGGTAAGACAGTGTGTGCCTTCATCATCCTGCGTCCAGATCTATCAGCATGTGACCTCAGCTAATCTGTGTCCCCACAAAGTTAACAACCTCCAGAAGAATAGGTGTAAGAAAAGCCCCAGATTAGGGCTGAGTGTGGGGTAGAACAACAGCACCTGCACCTTCTGCATTGACAGGCATTATATGAGCGAATGCCAGACATACGCACCAGTATACAGAGGTGAGTGTAGGTACCCCCCCTCAATGGTGATCTCCCTTACCAATTTCCACTGCTGAATAGAAGCAATAGTGGCATTTAGGTATGTATCCTGGATAATGGTCATGTATGTCTTTTCAAATCTAACTATTTATGCCCATAAATGCCGCTTCCAACATTACCCACCAGGGGCATCTTAGAAATCTCAAGAATCTTGAATCCAGACTTACTTTTTCAGTGTATAAAAAAATACAGCACCAAGTAATATAGTTCTAAAGAGGTTACTGTATTTTTCTATTTTTCACTCTATAAGACCCCCTCCAAAAAAAAAAAAAAAAAAGATGGGGGAAAAGTGTGATTTACAGAACAAATGTAAAGAAAAACGTATATAACCGCCTCTCCCACCCTGCTGATCGGGCCCCTGAAGTCACTGAACAATGCTTCATAAATTAGGGTCCCAATAAAAATGGTTATAAGTGCTAATTGGAGGATATTGTGAAAACCGACTGCAGCTGCTATGCAAGAGGGAAAGTTTATTGTTGGTCTGTTTATGTAGAAGACATCAACTAAAATGTATGTTTGAGTGTTACTGTATAATCACAGTAACAAATATCGCTAGCATTTAAATTTGATTATTGTCCCAGACCATAGACAGGACATGTGACAGGTATAGTGAAAAGGGAATCAGAGTGTCCAGAAGTGATAATGGGACCTACCTGGCATATAGATGAAGGCAGCTACTCTGGTTTGGTGAGAGCAGAATAGATAGACCAGGGGAGATACAGCCTAAGCAGATATTCTGGTCTTGCAGAAATAAGTGCAGTAAGTTTTAGAGTACAGTTAGTTAAGATGGCCAAAACACTCTCGTGCTAGCAACTGAGCCTCGATTCAGAGAGACAAAAAAAACTTCCGTTTTCGTGCCGCTCTGTTTTTTTGTGTGAAATGTTTCCGTTCTCGTATGAGCGTTCGAGCGATTCAATGCATGCATTGAAAACCTTCTGTAAAGTTTCCGTCCGTTCGTACGGCAGATTACGAATACGAGGATGTCATTTTCCATCCAGACTTTTCTGTTTCATTTTCACATGTTACAACGTAGGCTTCCGTTTTTGCCCTTTTCCCATCGTATCCTCCAACGAATCCTTTACGTTTCCCGTTCGATTCTGTTTCCCTTTTTCAAAAAATATTCGTCCAGATGGAGACCCTTACGATCTTGCGCCTGTAACATTTTTTTTTTATACCATCATAAAATTTAAAAAAATTTTGAAAATTTAACATTTTTACAACTATAAAAAACAAAATACATAGCAATGGCAGGCCACAGAACATTATTCTTCATCTGTGGTCCCCAACGAGTTGCGCAGCTCCTGCATCTCGCCCACCAACTGAAGGACCCTGACACTCAGTTGTGCCACTCTGGCACGTGTGGTCCCTGTTAAAAAACGTAAATTAAAATATTGGTATTACCTTGTTGGGGGTCATACTGCAGTGCCCCCCTGTATGGTCCAAACACCTAAATCTGAACTTCAAAAGCCAGAGGGCCCTCGCCACCACGGCCCGGGTTTTGCATAGTGCCCGATTACAGAACCCCTGGCCCGCATTCTGCAGGCAAAGAACGGGCATCAGGAGCAAGGGCGAGTAGCACATCTTGCAGTTCCTGCAACCAAATATAAAATAATTACACAAAGCAAAGGTAACCGACTAAAACAATAACTCCTACAACAAATTAAGATTCAAGTTCAACAATCCAAATATAATTCACAAAGGACATAAATATAGCAATTATATGGATGTGTGGAAAAATAAATGTTTACATGCTAAGGACTAATTAAGGTCAGCATTAAAATGCATCTATAAGGCATACATGAAATGTATTGATTTAGGTATGCACTGCTATACAATTTATGGCCTCGGCCATGCTGATACATGCAATGCCTTGGTGCTAAAGGTGCGCAGACTCCTCCACATAGCCGCAAAACATGTTCAACAATAGCAATCCGAGCCCTCAAAGGTCCCGTAAGTGGATCGGAAATGAAACGGATTTATAGGGTGGTGGTCCGTCGATTTTGTTTGGAAAATTATCCGAACTAATGGAAATGTTCCGATTTGCTTCTGTTCATCGGAAGCACTTTCCCGAACGTTCGTGCGAGTAGAAAATGGACGAAAAAAAGCAAACAAATGACAAACACCCACCAAAACTTTCACAGACAGCTACGGAAGTCCGGACGAATGTGTCTCTGAATCGAGGCTCTGGAGTCTAAAAGTCGCTTCCCTATCCCCTGGGGCATCCCGATATGGAAGACCCCGCTATGTGAACCCTCCCCAGACCTCTCGCGGCTGAGTATTTCTTTTTTCTTCATTTTTTCTTATGACCAGAAAAATCAGAGCATTGGAATATAACTTGCATATATGATATTACCATGATAGTATTGTCACTCACTAGTAGAACTTATACAAAGATAATGTATAAATGATCAGGGGCTGTACAGCTTCCGAGGGCCCCCCAGGTGGGCCCACTGGCAGCTGTCACAAATCTGTAAGAAAAGAAAGACATTTGCTCACCTGCGGTCGCGATCCCTCCCGCCACGTCTCCACTTCACCAGTGGGGCCTCCAATCGCCCCCCAGCTCTTCCCTGGTAAGGAGAGAGCGAAATAGGCCCTCTCCAGCACTTCCGTAATCACCCGGGTCACTAGCCCCTGTCAGATGTCATTGTGTAAACAATATTAATATCTCCTGGCTGGCGCACGGCAAATTATGTAAACAATATTAATAGCATAAACAACTAAAATATTAATAACTAAAATATTATATCAATATCTAGATATTAATAATATTGTGTATATATTTATATCCTGCCCGGCTCGACTAAAATAGGCAACACATATACCAATATTATCAATATCTGGCCAATAATCACGCAATGGATACACACATAAGACTATAAGACTGTAGTTCTTTTGACTTCTGGTATATGCAAGAGACACTGAGACACGCAGTAAATAAAGATATATATTGTATTAAAAGCAAAACAAACTGGCAAAAGACAATACAATTTACTTCACATGCAACCACAGATATATTAACCCCTAATTGGTGGATTTACAGCACCAATACCATACTGACAGAAAATTCACACAAAGAACTTACAATGAATCATGCAGAAAAGGAAAGAACCACACAAGTTGAATGGACACCCCAATACAGCAATATTCCCTGATAGCACTAACCAGTGTTGGCTATGGCTCAGTTACCTGCCTTCCGTGAATCGTCTCTCCCAGCGCTATTCCAGGGCCCTTCTCACAGACTCTCCTTCTTGCCTTCCTTCCTTCTGCCCTCCCTGATACCATCCTCATCTCCTAATTATACTAAAAGTAGGCTTCTGGAATTCCTTTGATCGTTTACGACCCTAGTCTTCTTTTTCCCTTGGGCTAGACCCACCGGTTATGCAAAAGAGGGTGCATCCCGGAAATTCCCAGAAGCAGTTTGTATAATTTATGGTGCCAGCGTCTATCTAATCTTTTGATGTCCAGGTGTTTTGCTAGGAGGGTGTAATTGCTATTTCAGGTCTATACAACATATTTATGGTATGGTCACAGAATGTTGATATTATCTAGTGCCCTCTCAGATGTCTTTTGTTCTATTTTCTGGTTTCGGAATGCAGATATTATCTAGCTGCCCTTTTGTACCAGCTGTTCTAATTAGCTTGCTCCTTGTGTCATGCCTGCTGTTTATATATTTTTTGTATCAATCAAATATAACATAAATCTATATGTATGTGACCATATATCCCTGTATATTTACATATCCCCCGCTTGAGGGCATTCATATCTTGATGTGAAAAAGCCCTCACTTTACTCTTTGGTTATACACCAATCTCTCGACCGCCTTTAATGAGCCTTTCATCCGACAGCAAATAACCAGCATACCCAATACTATTATAGTCTGTATGATTAGTAGACCCTTAAAAGTCAACCTTATGAATGGTTGCTGATCAATGTCTTTTAGGTTCCATCCTGAGGTCTCGAGTACTTCGGCTGCTGAGTCTTTGGTTTCTGCCGTGATCTGTTTTAGGTCAAGTATATGTTCGTTTGTCCGTTGCATAAGCGTATGTATGTCCATACTCAGTAGGGGAATTGGTTTAGTAAAATTGGGTAGTGACTTCCTTATTTCTGCCTCATATCTCGCAGACATCTGTAGTTCGTAGGAGTTATTGAAGATTGGAACTGGAAATACGCTCTGACCATTAATTTGGAGATTTTTGTGCAGTACTAAACAAAAGTTTGAGTGGGAAATTGAGCACTCATTCTTTCCATATTGCATCCTAGTGGCACTGGTGACAAAGCAATATTTGCTATCTCCCACATAGGCGATCCTGATCATATCGTCCAGCCACCGAGTTAATTTTATAGAACAGGACCTCTCCCCTAGGTTTGCTTGGGGCTCTGCAAACTGTTTGGGGCTATCAGGTAGTAGGCCGCAGCTTGGTAGTTGTGCATCAAAAACATTACAACGACAGACATACTCCTCGTTATTCTTGGTGCAGCAGGTGATTTGTGGGGCTTTCCATTCTCCTGTGTTCAGTAGAATCATTACGGTTGGGGGATCCCGGAATTCTTTTAGAACCTGTCGGTCCAAGTTTCCTAGGGAGTGCACTTGTACAAGGTTGGTATAAATCTCATGGGTAGATATAATGGGTAGAGAGATGGTTAATGGAATATAGGCTTTTGCGGAATCTTCGCATGTGTCTGTATGCCTTGTAATTTTTCCCAGATCCCGTATTGTACACATGCTTAATTCGCTACCCGTGTTGGTATACCAGCTGAATATCTGGTCGTCTGGAATGAAGTCAAAGACGCGCTCAAGTTCTATGTCTCTCAAGATGTCTGACATCTTGCTAAGTAGATAGTCTCCATAAGCCGAGCACACTATTGCCTTGCCTATCTGGTTTTCCTGTGCCTCTCTATTATTGAGATCTATTAGTTCATTAAGTTTAGCTTGTACTTGGGTGAACGTAGAAGCAATTGTGTGCATATTAAACACCGTGATTTCCTCTTCCTGCTCAACGCCCAACTGGGCATCCAGCATAGGGGAAATCAGTTTTTCTTTTAAAATATTTCTAAGGTTCTCCCCATTACTATATAATGCTTCTATGTCCGCTCTATTCCAGACAGACATGCCTGACCCAAATAATCCTGATATGGTTCCGACCCAGCCTTCTAGACCCCGTTTTGACCTCTTATTATTAATGTTTGTTTTCCTGTTACTGCTTCGGCCATTCCTCTTCCAAAATGATTGAATTTTATCTTTAATAAATGTGCTATAAATATCCCTAATTTCTTGGGAGCACAAATCGGCGGGTAGGGACCATTGAGAAAAATCTAGAATAACTGGTACATGTAAGTATTTGACATTATTATATAATATCCCTGGAATAGGTTGTGCCACCAGACCACTTGGAGACATATTAATTACATGAGGACATTTCTCTATCTCTTGTAACAATATGCTAATGCCCTTACTCCTATCCCCCTCTGCCCACACATCGTCAGGTTGACAGGTTACAATTCCATCCTGGTCTAATGTGATATTCCTTTCAAGGTGCATCCTAAGCTGGTTCTCCTCCTCCACTATTTCTGTGGTCTTGTGCCATGTCATTCCCCCAGGGTATACCCATTTCACAAACTTATCCCTAAGATTTATGAACGGGACAGTAATATTACATTCTATGACTACCCACGCACCTTCCTTTCCAGATATACCCTTATCGGTTATATTTACTCCCTCTGACCTCTTTCCTACTCCTAGAATTATATCTGCTTTAGGTCTGGATGCTAGATCTCTCTTTTCTCTGTTGATATGCATGGTCCAAGTTCTGTTGCTAAGGCCTGTGGTTGAATCCCGGCCCAACTCAACACATCTTTGTGCCTGGCTTATGAGGACCATCCGCTCAGTGGATAAAATCAGAACTGCACTTAGGAACGTCATCGTTGCCTTCACTCTCAGCGCCTTCCAGGTCATCCTGCCCAATCCTTTCACAGAACCGTGGAGTTCAATTTCTGTAAAAGATTAAGCATTTCTGTAAATACACATTTTATATACCTTTTAACTGGTTGATATGGTACCACTTAAGGAGTGGTTTTCCTCTGGCTGCTGTCATTTTAATTAGATAAACCGATGGGCTTGCTTTGTCCACAATGCTGAAGGGCCCTTTCCACGAGGGGGTAAATGCATGTTCCCTCTTACCAAAATCTCTTACCATGACAGCGTCTCCAACATTGTATTCAAAAGGCTGCACCTTTTTATCAAAATGCTTCTTGATACGTTTTTTGGAGCGTCCCATGTTCTGGGCTACAAATTCATTAATCTCTTGTAAATACTCAGTGATATTCTGC
Organism: Gastrophryne carolinensis; assembly: GCA_027917425.1. Classification (NCBI taxonomy): domain Eukaryota; kingdom Metazoa; phylum Chordata; class Amphibia; order Anura; family Microhylidae; genus Gastrophryne; species Gastrophryne carolinensis. The sequence goes on from CM051234.1 coordinate 226,154,941, forward strand.
ACCCAAGCTTCAGTAACAGCACCATGCAATATTGGGGACACTAAGGGTAGCACCAAGTGTCCTGGAGTGCGCATAAGTCTACCAGTCATTGCCTGATAAGGACTGATCCCCGTCGTCGAATGAGGGGTAGATCTTATTGCCATCAAACACAGAGGTAACATATCTTTCCAGGCTGTGGGCCTTCCTGAACAAAACTTAGTCAGCATGGTTTTGATAGTGCGATTTCCTCTTTCCACAGCTCCAGAAGATTGTGGATGATATGCCACATGAAGTTCATGTTTAATATCCAACAATTTCTGTAATTGCTGAAAGATTTTGCCTGTAAACGCCGGGCCTCTGTCACTGGCCACGGTGTGTGGTAGACCCCATCTACTGAACAATTCAAACAACAATACTTTTGCGGCGGTTAAGGCATTTTGACTCTTGGTTGGGAATGCCTCTACCCATTTGCTGAAAACATCTACTACTACCAAGCAGTATGTGTAGCCTCCGGGGGTTTTGGGCAAAGGACCAATGAAATCAACTTGGATGTGAGACCAGGGACCTTCCGGAGGTGGGGCTGATCTTAAAAAGGCTTTGTTGGAACAGGAGGGGGGGTTGACTTGCAAGCATGGCAAGCATCTGGCACATTTTACATAGACGTCCTCTTTGATGGTAGGCCACCAGACTGTGCTCATCAGTTTATGCAGCGTTTTATCTGCTGCATAATGTCCACCCACGGGGTGAGCATGAAAAATTTGAAAAAATTCATCAGCACAGTCAGGGGGAATACACACTACTGGAAAACCCGCCTCTGGATGATACATAAGGAGGGGCTCCCCCGAATTGCAAGGCGCTAAACCCGTTGATTCTGCCCATGCTGTGGGTGTGGGAGTTGGCTTCCCTGCCAGATGCCACTGCCGTACAGTTTCATAGGGACCAAATGATTTTTGCAATGAGACTAGGTCTGAATGTGTGGCTGGCTGTATGGCAGAGATTTCTGGGCTGAGGGGAGGCTCCCACAAGACAGACTCCTTTGCTGCCCTTTTTGCACACTGGTCAGCCTCACTGTTTTTCTCTGCCTGTATTGACCCCTTGGAGTGGCCTTTAACCTTAATAATCGCACATGGGGCTTTCCTCTGTTGCAGCAAGTTCCAAATATAACCTAACAAACTTGCATGCACTAAAGGTCTGCCATCCGTGGCCCTGAACCCATTTGACACATACAAAGGCAGCATGGTCAATGTGTTTACCACATAAGCACTGTCACTGTGAATATTCATACCTAAATCAGGACACTCTTCCAAAATACGGGCCATGACTGCTAACTCGGCATACTGAGAGGAGTGAACTCCACAAGAATGCATTATTACCTTCTCCGGAAATACAGCAGCAAACCCCGTGTATGCCCTGCCCTGATCATGGTAAGACGAACCGTCACAGTAAACATCTATGCCAGGCACAGAGGTGTCAGAGATAGGGTTAGGTGGGAGGGAAATATTGGGTGGAAGAGGGCACTCGTGAGGTTCTCCTGGGTAAAGCAGGAATGCAGGGAGTAAGGTGGTCTGTTTTGAGGTAATCTCTAGGTCTCGTTGCATCAACATCAAAGTCCATCTTGACAACCGAGCTGAAGATACTAACGTTTCACCGGGTCTAAGTAATAGGTTCAGGGGCGTGTGGGGGCTATGAAGTGTAACACCATTAAGTCCAGTGATATACGTGAAATGCTGCAAGGCCCAAAATGTCGCCAACAGATGTTGCTCACAAGCAGAATACCGACTTTCGACTGGTGTCAGGACACGGGAGCCATAAGCGATAGGCCGTAGTTTTCCATGGCGTTCTTGGCATAGTACTGCAGCCAATGCTTGATCTGTGGCAGCAACTTCTAAATGAAAAGTCTTTGATGGATCCGGGGTGATTAGAGCAGTCGCTTCCATTACCGCCCTCTTTAAGGAGTTGACAGCCGCTGTGTGTATTTCTGTCCATTCTTTGCGAATATCTTCCTCTGCCACTTCCTTCTTTAACAGATCATACAAGGGGCGTGCCCTGTCGGCAAAGTGTGGAATAAAGTCTCTTTGGTACTGGACTAGACCTAAGAAAGATCTTAATGCTGTTTTAGACACCGGCAAACTCAGTCTCTGTATAACATCTACCTTGTGTTGATCAGGCACCTTCCCTTCAGGAGTGAGGCTTACCCCCAGGAAATTCAAAGATGTTCGCAGCAGCTGGCATTTCTTCGGGTTGACCTTCAGCCCAGCTTTGTCCAGTAGCTCCAAAAGTTCTTTCAGTAAAATGAGGTGCTCATCTTCTGTCTCTGTGACCAAAAGCAGATCATCAACATACTGTAAAATTGCATGGGGTTTGGAGAATCGGGTTAAAATGGCAGCCATGCGCTTGTGAAAAATTGTGGGGGCATTGGCCATGCCCTGGGGCAATCGATTCCAGGTTATTTGTTTGTCTTTCCACGTAAAGGCCAGTTTAAACTGAGATTCTTTAGCAATCGGTATACTCCAGAATCCATTGCAGATGTCCAAGGAACTGTAGTACTTTGTGGAAGGAGGGATTTGTGAAAGAAGGGTAGGGGCTTCTCTGACAACTGGTGCACAGGCTGGGGTGACAGAATTCAACCTACGATAATCAAGACAAAGCCTCCACGTGCCATCTGGTTTCAAGATAGGATAAACAGCAGAATTAGTAGTGGATTCACATTCTCTCAATACACCTTGTTCTAACAATGACTCTATGGTCTGCTGTATGTATGGCTCACTGTCTTTTGGAATAGGGTACTGCTTTTGGGGTGCATGAGCCTTTCCCGAGATAACTTCCTCACCCTCCATTTTACCACAATCGTGCTTATGTCTCGCAAACACACTTTCACAATCATGAATTATCTTTGACACCCTTGCATCATCATGGACAGGAAGAGAAAACATCTCTGGTTTTTTTATTGCATGCACCGCAGGGGAGTCAGAGACAATGCAGTGTCTACCTTTACCCTGGAACCATAGCCGTCCATTTGCATAGTCAATAACCACTCCGTGTTGCTCCAGAAAATCAGAACCTAAAATAGAGACAGGATCAGGCAATGACATTAAATGAGCTTTCAAATCATACCCCTGATTAGCAATCCACACTTGAGTCTTTTTTGCTTCAATAGCCACAGCATGGGAACCCTGGAATGCTTGCAAACTCAGTCTTTTTTTAGTAGCTAGAGGATGTGTATTTGGGTTACTGGTATGTATTACTGATATGGAGGCCCCGGTATCAATCAACATTGCTTGCTTTGGGCCTCCGTTCAAAGCAGCCAATATGGTGGGACGATTGCATCCATCTCTTCTGAACTCCACCACAGACGAGACGGAGGCTTCGTTTCCCTATGCAGAATTATTACAACTAGCAGCGATGTGGGGACCTACAGAGCAAGGGTTTGCGGTGCCTGCCATCTGACTTATGGCTTGTATTGCTCTGTGTTTCTCCAACTCTTTATTAGCTGTCAATAGTTGCTGCTGCAACTCATAATAAGATGGTGCAGCTGACATTGTAGGCGCTTTTGCTTGTCTAAATCTGCATGCTTTAGACAAATGGCCTACCTGTCCACATGTGTAGCATTCAAAGGCTTGTCCCCTTTCAAAGGGTCCTTTCGGTTTTGTTGAAGATTTACCCTGAATATAGCTTTTAGACTTATAATCTGGAGCTGGACCTTCCACAGCTGCTACCTTACCTCTAATATGCCTGCTCTGCTCCTTAAGAATTGCTTCAGCCCTCTTAAAGCAAATCATGATTTTGGGATATGAGTTCTGAGAGGTTACTGACAAACCCACCAGCCTGCGTACTTCTGGGCAGACCCTGTTAAGCAGGGCTCTTTTATAACATTCATCATTTTGGGTACCAGCAGTCCCATTTGGCAAAGTTAATTTGTATAGTAAAAATAGTCTTTCTGCAAACCCCTGTACAGTCTCACTTCTTCTCTGTGTACAGTTCCCAAATGAAACATGATGGTCTGTCTCATCTATACCTGGAAGTCTTAATACTTCTTCTACTAACTGATGTTTCATTCTGGGCTCTGTAAACACAGAAGCTGGGAGACCTGCTCTCACTGAATTATCCAGGCTTGCCACAATGACATCAAAGACATCAGTATTAACATTTAAATTTTGATGTACTTTTTCAAATTGATTAAATCTCATCATCACATCCACTGGGTCATCCCCCAAATTTATGGGCCCCAGTTCTCTACTTAACACCTGCACTTCAGTACTAGATAGCGGCTTTGATACTGTGGTCTCCGAGACCATAAACCCCATGGCATCCATTTGTTTTTCTGTAGTGATTGGAGCCATTTTGATCTCTGTTTGATACTCTAATTCCTCATCTGTCTCTTCCTCCTCCCTGAAGTCCCAGCTATGTCTATCGCCCCCTGTCCTGGGCACATTAAATGCCGCCACTATAGCACTCTGTTGCCCTAATTGTTTCTTTAAAGTTTCAATCTGGGCTGCGCACTGAGAATGATCTGCTTCTGAATGACTGGAGGATGTGGCCAGCACTCGTATGGCTGCCTCGGTATCCTGCAATCTTTCCCGGAGCCTTTGATTCTCCTTGCGAAGTTGCTCATTTTCTTCTACTGTCTGCTGATTTTTAACCCCTAATATTACTGCCTGTTGCCCAGACATTGCTAAGGAAACTGCAATATGGTCTAGCTGTTTAGCCTTTTCCTCTGTCTTGTTTTTTAACTCCATAATACTGTGATGTTTAGTTGCTAACCAATGTGCTGCAAAAATAAGTGCATTCTTTCCCTTCTTCTTATTAAATTTCTTTTCACTTATCATGGAAGCCACATAATCCTGTGCCTGCTTCCAAGGATCAGTAGATCCTTCCATTTCTTTTACTAACCCCTCTGTGTTTTTAACCTTGGCTATTTTTTTCAACAGTCCCTCCATGTCTAAAGAAAAGAAAAATGTCTAATCAAAGCACGAATAGAAATTACAAGATAGTATTCTAAAACCACCACCAGATACGGATTAAATTGTACAATATGTCCATGCAATGATACCTTAATATTTACCACTGCTCAGTGCTCCGCAAATACACAAGATGCCTCGTGCCTGGCTTAGCCAATCTGTAAACAATATTAATATCTCCTGGCTGGCGCACGGCAAATTATGTAAACAATATTAATAGCATAAACAACTAAAATATTAATAACTAAAATATTATATCAATATCTAGATATTAATAATATTGTGTATATATTTATATCCTGCCCGGCTCGACTAAAATAGGCAACACATATACCAATATTATCAATATCTGGCCAATAATCACGCAATGGATACACACATAAGACTATAAGACTGTAGTTCTTTTGACTTCTGGTATATGCAAGAGACACTGAGACACGCAGTAAATAAAGATATATATTGTATTAAAAGCAAAACAAACTGGCAAAAGACAATACAATTTACTTCACATGCAACCACAGATATATTAACCCCTAATTGGTGGATTTACAGCACCAATACCATACTGACAGAAAATTCACACAAAGAACTTACAATGAATCATGCAGAAAAGGAAAGAACCACACAAGTTGAATGGACACCCCAATACAGCAATATTCCCTGATAGCACTAACCAGTGTTGGCTATGGCTCAGTTACCTGCCTTCCGTGAATCGTCTCTCCCAGCGCTATTCCAGGGCCCTTCTCACAGACTCTCCTTCTTGCCTTCCTTCCTTCTGCCCTCCCTGATACCATCCTCATCTCCTAATTATACTAAAAGTAGGCTTCTGGAATTCCTTTGATCGTTTACGACCCTAGTCTTCTTTTTCCCTTGGGCTAGACCCACCGGTTATGCTAAAGAGGGTGCATCCCGGAAATTCCCAGAAGCAGTTTGTATAATTTATGGTGCCAGCGTCTATCTAATCTTTTGATGTCCAGGTGTTTTGCTAGGAGGGTGTAATTGCTATTTCAGGTCTATACAACATATTTATGGTATGGTCACAGAATGTTGATATTATCTAGTGCCCTCTCAGATGTCTTTTGTTCTATTTTCTGGTTTCGGAATGCAGATATTATCTAGCTGCCCTTTTGTACCTGCTGTTCTAATTAGCTTGCTCCTTGTGTCATGCCTGCTGTTTATATATTTTTTGTATCAATCAAATATAACATAAATCTATATGTATGTGACCATATATCCCTGTATATTTACAATTGGAGCTTTGGGGTACAGGATCGCCGGGGGACAGCGGAGGTGAGTAAATAAATAAATAACTAATATTTTTCTCTGTGTGGTGTCTTTTTTTACTGTTAACTCTTTGTGAACTGGTATGGGATCCATAAGACCCCTATACCAGTTCACAAGGCTCGGGGGCTGGCAAGTCACCTGCGGCCAGCGAATGACTTGCCATTTATCCCTGCCCCCCCCCAATTACCTGCCTCCCCAAAGCCTGGGGGGGGGGGGGCAGAAGAGCCTGGCCCATTTGGCTTTGCAGGTTTGTAGCCGGCAGGGCAGGGGGCCACCAAAGCTGGCCCCTGCGCCCTGTTCCTACAAGCCCTGCATAGCTGGTCCCCGGGCTGGTTATGCATGGTAGGGGAGACCCAACGTCATTTTTTTCAGGATTTTTAACCCTTAAAATTCCCCCAAAAATGGGGTACTCCTTCAAAGAGAAGGTACCCTATGTAATTGTTTTTTTTAAATAAACCGCTTCTCTCGCCCAGCAGGTATAAAAGGCTTTCAGTAGCAGCAGGAGTGCAGAAAAGTGATTGGCGAGGTACAGAGTGCTAGATAGATGGGAGATAAGTATTAAAAAACAAATAAATATAATAAAATATTATTTTTTGTGCATGTTTTTTTTATTACATTTAACCCTTTTTGAACTGGTAAGGGTCCATGAGACCCCTATACCAGTTCACAAGGCTTAGGGGCTGGCAAGTGTGGGTCTGTAGCCTGCAGGGTAGTGGGGGGGGGGGCACAGAGGCAGGCCCTTACACCCCTTTCTACAAGCCCTGCATAGCTGGTCCCCAGGCTGATTATGCTGGTTAGGGGGGACCCTATTCCACCCTTAAAATTTCAACAAAAATGTGCCCTTCCCCCGTTTAACCCTTTATAGTGTGGAGCAGTTGTACTTGATTTGTAAATGTTATTAAGTGCTCTTTTCAGTTTAGGGGGTCACCTGGGCAAGAATGGGGGGCTACCGATATATATGTGGTACCATTGTAATAAGGAGGAACGGGGGTTTCACATGCAACATGGTTTTCTTTAAATTTTCTAAAAAATATTTTTTGTTGCTTGTTAATTCCAAAATATAAAAAGAAAACATTAGAAAAATTACAAACATTTCTCGTTAAAGCCTAGACAAAGATTACTCTTAGACTTTGTGTGAACAGTGTTGCTGGTTCAGTGCATCCATCTTTTGCTCCTGCACTTTGCTCCAGAGAAGAACCTCCAGCTACCTTACCAGGCAACCTTTCCTTCTGTACTGCCATTACATATCTCCAAGCAAAGCAGTCCTAGCAGACACAGGCCCTTATTTAACAAGGGATAGCACCAGGTAGCGAATGGTGAGCGAACGGTAATGACGGTCACCGCCACGAGAACGCCGGCTCCCCACCGCAATCACACATTTATCAAGCCGATCCTGCTTAGCGACTGACAGAGCGCCAGATAGCGAATCATTCATCATTATTCCAGCCTCACCCCACAGCGCCAGCGAGCGACCTTGAACAACGACAGGTATGACCTCTCGCTACCTGGCGCTCTCCAATGCATTTCAATGGAACAATCTTTAAATATTCATAATGAATTGTTATTATATTATTTTTTTTTTTGAAATGTGAAAAATTCTGAGACCACTTCTGCAATGTTAGATATTTTTTTTAAGGAAAAAAAAAAAAAAAATTTGTGCAGAATTGATATTACAGGTCTGATATTAATGTATTCATATTACAAAATGTTTTGAAAAACTTGTTTTTTCTTTTTTAAAAAATATGGTTGTTTGGGGGTTAAAAAACTACTATCGCCGCCAGCGCTCTGGGGTTTAAACAAGCATTTCACAGCGCGAGAATTTTTTGAGCGTGATTTGTTAATGAATATGCTGGGAGCCGTTTGCTATGGCTATGGCCATTCGCTGTCATGCGCTCCCATACAGCGCGGAACCTGTCAAACAGCGACTCCTAACCCCGTATTCAACATTACCGCACACCGACTGAGTCGCTGTCAACAGCCGAACAACGGCCAAGCACAGCGAATACTAGCGTGCGCTGTGAAAATACCGCTACTGTCGCTCATCTGTCGCTACCTGACGCTATTAATGAATCGGCCTCATAGTTGGATTAGTTGATACATACCGTCCACAGGATCCAACAGGCACGGGGAGGCCGATTTATTAATAGCGCCAGGTAGCGACAGATGAGCGGCAGTAGCGTTATTTTCACAGCGCCGGCTAGTATTCGCTGTGCTTGGCCGTTGTTCGGTTGTTGACAGCGACTCAGTCGGTGTGCGGTAATGTTGAATACGGGGTTAGGAGTCGCTGTTTGACAGGTTCCGCGCTGTATGGGAGCGCATGACAGCGAGCGGCTCCAAGCATATTCATTAACAAATCACGCTCAAAAATTTCTCGCGCTGTGAAATGCTTGTTTAAACCCCAGAGCGCTGGCGGCGATGGGTTAAAAGTAGTTTTTTAACCCCCAAACAACCTTATTTTTTGGAACAAAAAATAAACAAGTTTTTATAAGCATTTTGTAATATGAATACATTAATTTCAGACCTGTAATATCAATTCTGCACAATTTTTTTTTTGGACATTTAAAAAAAAAAAAAACAATAACAATTATTTATGAATATTTAAAGATTGCTCCATTGAAATGCATTGGAGAGCGCCAGGTAGCGAGAGGTCATACCTGGCGCTGTGATGGGATTAGTAGCGGCGCTGTTCGTTGCAGTCGGCTACATGATGAATCCCGCGCTAGCTGACGTTTTCGCCGGCGCTAGCCTCATTTAGCGTGATAAATGTGTGATTGTGTTCGCAGCCTGGCGTTCTGTAGTCGGTAGCCGCCGTTAGCTGGCGATACCTGGCGCTAGTGAGACCCTACCTGGCGCTATCACTTGATGAATAAGGGCCTTAGTGTGATCCTGACAGTTTAGTCCATTCTAAATAACTCTTGTGGCTCATGGAACCAAGTTAAAATGTATCAATAAATACATTAATTAATGCTGTGTTCCAGAACTGCTGCTCAGTGTTTGTTTCTACCTTCATAAAGTCAATTCTGGGGATGGGGAGCATTTTAAACATATGTCTGCATCAAAAGCAGAGATTAGTAGATCGTGACTTCCTGAGGGTTTTACACAGCAGGACAATCCTAATTGAGATGCCCCAGGGATAGGCATGTGGCTGGCCCTAGAGTCTTTTAGAGTCTGGCCCTAGAGCAGGCTGCACTGCTTTAGGGCCACTTGTGCTGGGTGTAATTCTATAGCTTCTGCATCATGGATGTCGGGGGGGAATCCCACCTCTGCCATATTATCTTCCCCTACAACATTAAAGCTTCACTACCATCACATGGCATATCTCCCTCTGCCCATTATGTGCAACACATTTATCAGCTGGTGGAGGGCTGGTGAGGGCCTGTAAATTCTCAGGATGATATTTGGCCTCAGTCACCCCTGTGTGGACCTAATTGCATGGAATTTGTGTTTAGTGAAGTCCTAAACAAGGCATGAAATCCCCCCCCCCCCCCCCCCCAATAACTCATATCTTTTTCTCTTCTTTTTATTTCTCATGGTCTCCCCTTACTCACCTTTCAGTAGCCAGATCCAACACACTCCTTCCTTACCTGGGTGTGTGCTGCTTCTCACTACCTTGCTGACTGGAGGACGGTATGAATGAAGAGGCTGGAAATGCTAGGTGAGGGGTTGCCACCATACTGGTATTTTACCGACATAGCCAATATTTTTGGTAACCTGCCAGTAAGTTTTTGATGATTGCAGGTATTTTTGTTACTGTTAAGCAACAGGGTCAGAGGTCAAATATCAGCTGCTCTGTTACTTTAGAGTGTTCTAGGTGAGCGTACCATGTGTGTTTGTTGGCGCATGTAATGTTATGGTGTTACAGTATGAATTTTTGGTGTTGTTTTGACTTATCTGTGAATAGTGAATCATGGAAGCCTATATAATACCACTAAGGCCCCTCCCATATTATGTGTTTTTAGGATGTGTTAAATACCCTTACAAGAAACAGTGGGGTGTTCATTAAGATGTGTATTTTAAAGTGGACCAACACCCAGGGGGGATCGGCCCAGAAATCTATAAGATTCCCGGACCGATCAGATCCCTCCCCGCGGGGCATCCGAAATCGGGATGTCCCGCGGGCAGGAACCCCCCAGGAGGCCCACAAACCTTACCTCAGCCCCGTTCCATCGGCGCCGCTGCCGCGTCTCGCGCTTCCCTCTAGCAGGGCGTGCACCAGTGCCGGCCGTTCGGGAATGGCTGGTGCAGGCGCGCTCCCTGTTAGAGGGAAGCGCAAGACGCGGCCTCCAGCGCTCAGAGCCAGCTGAGCTGGTATGCGCGTCCAGGCTTCCTTGGATGCGCATACCACAGCGGCTCTGAGCGCTGTGATTGGCTGGCGCGGTCACGTGGGAGCGGGGAGAGGTGAGTTTTTTTGGGCTTTCTGGGGGGTTTCAGACAGCGGGGTGCCCCACCGAAGTGGACCAAAACCCAGGATAGTCAAAATCCTAAGTGTTGGTCCACTTTAATAAATTATTTGTGAAGAATAAGCAGTAAGCTGGGGTTGCTTTATTATTTAGAATGCTGTTGCAGGTTTATACAGCTATATATTGTATATATTTGTTGGTTTTTTTTTTGTGATCATACAAGCTATGTGTCCGCCATTCGGCGTCTAATTTATTGACTGGACCATATTCAGATGGTGCTGTCGTCGCTGCTCTGCCGCTGACAGAAGAGGATCAGGCAGAGGTAAGTCACAGCAGCGCGCTCCAAAACGTTTGCGTATGCCAGCAAAATGGAGATAAATGGCCCTCTTCACAAAGAGTGAACACAAGATTGGTGTCAGTCCACAAGTGAAGTTAGAGTTAGGGGCCGGAACCTGAATTCACTAACTTCCACCTACAGGTTTGTTACATAGAACATCCCCACCTGCTGGAGGATATATAACACTTCGATCAATGAGAGTTTGACCTGTTCAGAGAGGCCTTGTATAGCATTTGTTTTGTGTTGTTTAACTTTTAGATTAGGCCACTAGCAGTTTCCAAAACAGACAGATATATTCCCGCACTGCTCCAAACAATTAGTTACAACTGGATGCTGGCTAAAGGAACAATATCCGCCCCAGGGCGATACACAATAATACCAAATATGCGGAATACCAGTCAGACCACTTGCTCCTTATACAAAGATAGCTGCACTACAGTAGATTTAGTTAAGTAATCTATACTTTATTCAAAAATCATATATACAAAGGCATGTAAAAACAAATAAAAAACAATTAAAATTCATCTACGGATATAAAGTGGATCCCTCTAGACCAGGGGTGGGCAATTATTTTTTCAATGGGGCCACATGAGAAACTAAAAATATTGTGGAGGGCCGCTGAGCTATGGGCGTCTAAGCGACGTCTAAGCTCAGCGGCTCTGAGTGCGCTGGCGGCTGCATCTCGAGCTTCCCTCTAACAGGGAGCGCGCCCGCGCTGGCCATTCTCAAATGGCTGACACAGGCACGCGCCCTGCTAGAGGGATAGCGGGCATGCGGCCGCAGCTCGTGCATGCACCGTTGAACTGGGAAAGAAGGTGAGTTTATGGGCGACCTGGGGGTTTCATACAGTGGGGCATCCCGATTTTGGATGCCCCGCGGGGAGGGGATCTATAAGATTCCCAGGCTGATAAAGCAGGGTTTTGGTCCACTTCAAACGTTCTGATGTGATAATTTCCCAGCCAATCAGAGAAGCCCTTGGCTTCTGGCAGTCTAGAAGGAGAGCTCATATCAGCTGGGGCAAAGTGTAAGAATGGTGGGCAGCAGGATGGGGGCATGGTGAGAGCATGGTGGACAGCAGGAAGGGGACATGGTGAGAGCATGATGGACAGCAGGAAGGGGGCATGGTGAGAGCATGGTGGGCAGCAGGAAGGGGGCATGGTGAGAGCATGGTGGACAGCAGGAAGGGGGCATGGTGGGAGCATGTGGACAGCAGGAAGGGGGCATGGTGAGAGCATGATGGACAGCAGGAAGGGGGCATGGTGAGAGCATGGTGGGCAGCAGGAAGGGGGCATGGTGAGAGCATGGTGGACAGCAGGAAGGGGGCATGGTGATAGCATGGTGGACAGCAGGAAGGGGGCATGGTGAGAGCATGGTGGACAGCAGGAAGGGGGCATGGTGAGAGCATGGTGGACAGCAGGAAGGGGGCATGGTGAGAGCATGTGGACAGCAGGAAGGGGGCATGGTGAGAGCATGGTGGGCAGCAGGAAGGGGGCATGGTGATAGCATGGTGGACAGCAGGAAGGGGGCATGGTGAGAGGAGAGCATGGTGGACAGCAGGAAGGGGGCATGGTGAGAGCATGTGGACAGCAGGAAGGGGGCATGATGAGAGCATGGTGGACAGCAGGAAGGGGGCATGATGAGAGCATGGTGGACAGCAGGAAGGGGCATGATGAGAGCATGGTGGACAGCAGGAAGGGGACATGGTGAGAGCATGGTGGACATCAGGAAGAGGGCATGATGAGAGCATGGTGGACAGCAGGAAGGGGACATGGTGAGAGCATGTGGACAGCAGGAAGGGGCATGGTGAGAGCATGGTGGACAGCAGGAAGGGGACATGGTGAGAGCATGGTGGACAGCAGGAAGGGGACATGGTGAGAGCATGGAAGGGGACATGGTGAGAGCATGGAAGGGGGCATGGTGAGAGCATGTGGACAGCAGGAAGGGGGCATGGGGAGAGCATGTGGGCAGCAGGAAGGGGACATGGTGAGAGCATGGTGGGCAGGTACATGGTGAAAAAGAGACAGCAGGCAGGAAGGGAAAACACAAGCAAACTACATAATCTTTCTGAGCAGACTTACTGATGCTCTGGAGCCCCTACTCTGTCCTTCCAAAGTCCCCAGGTCTCTATCACCTGCTCATCGGGTCTGGCTTCCTCAGAGGAAGGGAGAATGTGCCAGACCCGACGAGCCGAGCGGCCGATCAGCTGCTGCTTAACCTAAGCCTCTCACACTGTACACAGGCGATCACCTAAGTTAAGCAGCAGCCGATCGGCCACTCGGCTCGTCGAGTCTGGCATGTTTTCCCTTCCTCTGCGTCTCTTACTGGCCAGCTCAGCCCGGGCCGGTAAGAGCCTAGCAAAGGGCCGTATACGGCCCGCGGGCCGTACATTGCCCAGGTCTTCTCTAGACTTATAAATTCATAAAGGGAATTGATTACTAAGGTTTATAATGATGACATTTTCTGCTGGGTGCCCCGGGGTGTTCCGCATAAAATGTGCAAAGGAGAAGTTGATAGCATAAAACTGTGATTATATATTTGAAAAAATTTGCAAAAAAGGCTCTGTGCAATAATAAGCAATTATAGGTATTACAGGTATAGAGTCAGTGACACAATGTATAGGAGTCCCAGTAAATATGCTGGGGTGCCTAAAAAGTGCTATGTGCAGAGAGTGCTGTGCAAAAGTGCAAAAAGGCAATTGCGGTAAGGCTCCAAGGCACGTGGCAGACACATACATATAACAACAGATATGAAAAGTATGTCACCTGTAATAACGTCTACGTCCACTTGAACTATCCGTCCCGGCACCACCGACGCGTTGCGTGGCGGTACGCTATCGCCACTTCTTCAGGATGTCTTCTTCGGTACCATTAGCAGTTTCCCAATCCTCAAAAGCATAACTGTAAGCCGTCCTATTGTAAATGCAGTGCAAGACTCCAATGCAGTCTACATAAGCCTTCATGGGGTTAATTCAGCACCAGATGTTAAAGACCAAATTTATATATATAGGAAGCTAGTTCTTGTTTGCATTCCACCCCTGCAGCATCTCGATTTGGGGTGCCCTGTTGAACATCCCCACTTACCCGATATGTTTGCCTCACCATTGAGCCCCCGGCCGCTGTAACTAAATGGCTGCCATGGCTGTGCACAGCCGAGGGATGCAGGGGGTGCCATGCACTGATCACTAGTGTGGCCAGGATATGATTCAGCTTCTCTAGCTGCTCATTAATATGTGCAGATGAAGAAGCTGATTGGAGGAGAGCCGCGTCTGTGGCATGTGAACGTCGGTGAGGTATGTTTATCGGGCAGTGGGGTGTCACTCAATGGGGCATTCAAAATCGGGCCCCAGAGGGACAGACCAAGACCTGAGATAATGAAAATATCGGCTATTAGTCTAAGTACACTTGGAGTACACTTGGAGTAAAATGAAAGGGTAATACACTTTTATTCCCCTTCATTTTCTACCTAGAGATTCATTCAGCACCAGAGGTGCCTTTCCCTTTATTTTTCCCCTCAACTGTACTTTTTACTCCAAAGTGCCCCTTTTACACTTGCTGCTAAATTGCCCCCATGTAATACTTTAGTTCTACAGTTTACTATTTTAGCAAGTTATAGAGAACAATGTGTTACTTTAGTATATACAGGTATATACAGGTGTTATAAAACAGCCTTCTGTTTAAAGCTCAGCTGATGCAACCTAGATTTTCATAGACACAGGAAGCTATTGTAAGACCTAATATGAAACGTCCTGTAATAAAATTTGTATGCTGAAATGGACAATTTGTTAAAGAGAACAATAGGTTTACTTTTAATTTAATGGCTGCTATAGTTTGCCAAGATTTGGTCAACCTGCCAAGTTTCTGGGCTCTTGACAGTAAGTTGTATATTCAGCCTGTTTATATTCACAGATCCATAGATCTTTAGTGACTTCCCGAGGGTCTCACACAGAGGGGCAAACCAAATCAGGATGCCCGGGGTAGGCAAATGGCTGGCCCTAGAGTCTTTAAAATTGCTATAAAATTGTTATAAAGTTTCTTTTACATGCAGCCAACGAGACTGGAGATCTGGGAAAATGTCATCTAGGCAAACTGTCATGAACTGAGGTGTGTGGACCCTCTGCCCAGGTCACATGGGTTTCTCAGGGCACAGACACTCGTGTCATCAGGAGTGCACATGCTATGAGGCCCTGTGAGGCAGCACTGCTGGAATTGTTTTGTTTGTAATAATTTGCATTATCCATTAGTGGTTCTGCAGAAATTGGGTGGTAACACTGCATGCTGTCATGTTTTTACAGTCAATCATCGGTGGCTCCCTATCCCCCTGCATTGAGTTGCCTTCACCTCCATCATAGGAAGGAGTCAGGCACACCAGCACACTGCTTTATTGAGGAGTGGAGTGGAAAGCCCTGGGGGGGCATTCTAAAGTTTGTCTCAGGCAGCAGAGATGCAAGGTTCACCCCTGATGGTCACCCAATATAGGTTAAAGGACTTTACTGAAGTGTTCACCAAGACAAAATCCCACCTCTGCCATAGTATCTCCCCCTACACTAAAGCTTCACTACCATCACATGGCATATCTCCCTCTGCCCATAATGTGCAATGCATCCCTCAGCTGAGAAGTTCCTTTGCAGTGTGGCTAAGGAACTCATGGGCTGGTGGAGGGCTAATGAGGGCCTGTAAATTCTCAGGCTGATCTTTGACCCCAGTCGCCTCTGTGTGGACCTATTCACACAGAATTTGTGTTGGTTTAGTGATAGTGTTAAACTAGGTATGAAAGTCCTTATATTTTTTTCTCTTCTTTTTAGTTCTCATGGTCTCCCCCTACACACCTTTCAGTAGCCAGGTCCAACACACTCCTTCCTTACCTGGGTGTGTGCTGCTTCTCTCTACCTTGCTGGCTGGAGGACGGTATAAATGAAGAGGCTGGAAATCCTATCAAGTTTGCCACCTTACCTGTATTTTTCCTGCATAGCCGATATTTTTGGTAGTTATTCTTGTTACTGTTAAGCGACAGGACCAGGGCTATAATCTCAGCCAGTCTGGTACTTTAGAGTGTTCTGGGGGAGCGTGCTGTGTGTTTTTTGTTTGTTGCACTTTAGAAAGTGAAAAGTAAGATATTTTAGAAGACCACACCCCACAAGACCACGTCTCTTACAAGACCACACCCATGTACCCATGAAAAGACCTGTATTTTTTGGTGGGAAAGGTGGCAATCCTAAATGCTAGATCTCTTTAAAGCAGAGCTGCTGGATTGAAGGAGCAGGTGAATGTGGGGGAGCTTGCTAGAAGAAGAAAGAGAGAGGTGACTACTGGCGCTGGATCATGGGTGTATGTAGGGTAAGACAGTGTGTGCCTTCATCATCCCGTGTCCAGATCTATCAGCATGTGACCTCAGCTAATCTGTGTCCCCACAAAGTGAACAACCTCCAGAAGAATAGGTGTAAGCAAAGCCCCAGATTAGGGCTGGGTGTGGGGTAGAACAACAGCACCTGCACCTTCTGCATTGACAGGCATTATATGAGCGAATGCCAGACATACGCACCAGTATACAGAGGTGAGTGTAGGTACCCCCCCTCAATGGTGATCTCCCTTGCCAATTTCCACTGCTGAATAGAAGCAATAGTGGCATTTAGCTATGTATCCTGGATAATGGTCACGTATGTCTTTTCAAATCTAACTATTTATGCCCATAAATGCCGCTTCCAACATTACCCATCAGGGGCATTTCAGAAGTCTCAAGAATCTTAAATCCAGACTTACTTTTTTAGTGTATAAAGAATACAGCACCAAGTAATATGGTTCTAAAGAGGTTACTGTATTTTTCTATTTTTCACTCTATAAGACCCCCCTCAAAAAAAATAAAAAAATTGGGGGAAAAGTATGACTTATGGAACAAATGTAAAGAAAAATGTATATAATTGCCCGTCCCACCCCGCTGATCGGGCCCCTGAAGTCACTGAACAATAGAGTAGCGGCGGATGGATAGGGAGAGGGCAGGGTAACTGATCCTTACTGTCCGGCCGCCGATGCTTCTCTTTGGGTGCAGACACGCACCTACACAACTGTATCTGGACGGTGGGTGGGAGTGGCCTGAAAACAATGAGAGAGTCCACACATGCTCTGTGGAATATCAAACAAGGCAAGAATAGAGGGCATTCCTGGGAGTTTTACACGGCGGAGTACCTCACATTAGGATGCCCCAGGAACGAGGAACAAAACATGGGAGAGCGAAAGCAGCAGCTATAAATTATCACTATATACAACTGGAGGTGAGCTCTTCATCTTATGTGGGTATGCTTGTTTTTATTTTAATGTGTACCTGAATAGGTCTTGAGGAAAAACAAGTCTTCTGGGGGGGGGGGGGGGGTGCAGAAGTCTTCATTTTTGGTAGAGTAGAAACATTTTACAGATAAAGTATTTTTCGCCCTATAAGATGCACCTGTCCATAAGATGCACCCGAGATTTGGAGGAGAAAAAAAGAAAGAAAAACATTCTGAACCATATGGTGTGCTAAAATTCCCTCCTCCCAATTGCCCTATTACAGATAGTGTACAAATCCCCCCAATCACCCCATAACAGACTCCACATTACAGGCAGTGTGCGGGTATCCCATTTACAGACAGTGTGAGGTATCCTAAATACAGGCAGTGTGAGGTATCCCAAATACAGGCAGTGTGCTTGCATCCCAATTACAGACAGTGTGAGGTATCCCAAATACAGGCATTGTGCTGGCATCCCAAATATAGGCAGTGTGCTGGCATCCCAAATATAGGCAGTGTGCTGGCATCCCAAATACAGGCAGTGTGCGGGTATCCCAAATACAGGCAGTGTGAGGTATCCCAAATACAGGCAATGCGCTGGCATCCCAAATACAGGCAGTGTGAGGCATCCCAAATACAGGCAGTGAGCTGGTATCCCAAATACAGGCAGTGTGATGTATCCCGAATATAGGCAGTGTGATGTATCCCGAATACAGGCAGTGTGAGGTATCCCAAATACAGGCAATGTGCTGGCATCCCAAATACAGGCAGTGTGAGGCATCCCAAATACAGGCAGTGTGCGGGTATCCCAAATACAGGCAGTGTGAAGCATCCCAAATACAGGCAGTGTGAGGCATCCCAAATACAGGCAGTGTGAAGCATCCCAAATACAGGCAGTGTGAGGTATTCCAAATACAGGCAGTGTGCGGGTATCTAAATTATATAGGAAGTGTGGGCATCCCAAATACAGGCAGTGTGCAAACATCCCAATTACATGCAGTGTGCTGGCATCACAATTACAAGCAGCGTGAGGTATCCTAAATACAGGCAATGTGAGGTATCCCAGTTACAGACAGTGTGTGTGTATCCCAAATGCAGGCAGTGTGAGGGCATGTTAAGTACAGGCAGTTTGCAGGCATCCCAACTGAAGGCTGTGTGCATGGCATTCCATTTAAAGACAGTGTGATGTATTCCAAATAAAGGCAACGTGCAGCACTGCGTGGGAGCTGGCAAATTACCTTTTTTATATTTTTTATTTTTACATTCGTCCAATAAGACATACCGACATTTCACTGGAAAATAGGTGCATCTTATATGGCAAAGATATGGTAAATAACAGCTCCTTCACTAAAGTATGGGTTGTTATCTACATGAGAGTCACCAGATAAGCAAACCTTCCAACTGCCCTTTATTTGGAGGGACTGTTCTCCTGTCCCTTGTTGTTTTCATTTGTCCCTCTTTGAGGTGTAACATGCAGATCTGCAACAATGAATTATTAATTTGCCTATTCAAAGCATTTCTGTTGTAACAAGTTTCAGCTCTTAGTGTGTTTGAGTTCGGTGTCCGGCCGAAAATGGAAAAGCTGGTTGATGGGCTTCACATAAGGTTGCAGAAGTGCTGCTGTAATTTACCCGAGTCCTGCTCCTCTTCTTTCCATAGCAGCAGCTTTAAACTGTCCCCTCGTCTCCAAACGTTTATTCACAGTTCGGCTGAATTTGCTAAATCTGAACTTTGGGTGGTTCGCCCTTCTCTCATAAATTCACCAGACAGCTGTCATCGGAGCTTTGTGGGACAGGATGGCCAGGGAACAGCGAAGGTGACTAAATAAATTATACATATTTTTCTCTGTGTGGTGTCTTTTTTTACTGTTAGCCCTTTGTGAACTGGTAAGAGATCCATAAGACCCCTATACCAGTTCACAAGGCTTGGGGCTGGCAAGTTGCCTGCGGCTTGCCATTAGTCCCTGACCCCCTGTTTCTTATACCTGACCCCCAATTACCCGCCTCCCCAAAGCACGGGGGGGGGGGGGGGGGAGGGGGGCAGAAGAGTTTTCTGTGTGTGTGTTTTTTTTACATTCAACCCTTTGTGAACTGGTAAGGGGTCCATAAGACTCCTATACCAGTTCACAAGGCTTAGGGGCTGGCAAGTGTGGGTTTGTAGCATGCAGGGTGGTGGGGGTACAGAGGCAGGCCCTTGTGCCCCTTTCTACAAGCCCTGCATAGCTGGTCCCCAGGCTGATTATGCTGGTTAGGAGGGACCCCACTCCATTTTGTGTGGATTTTTGCCCCTTAAAATTCGCCAAAAAATGTGCCCCCCCCCCCCCCGGTTTAATCCTTTATAGTGTGGAGTAGTTGTATTTTATTTATAAATGTTATTAAGTGCTCTTTTCAGTTTAGGGGCTCCTTGGCAAGAATGGGGAGCTACCTATATATATGTGGTACCATTGGAATCAGGAGGAATGGGACTTTCACATGGAACATGGTTTTCTTTAATAAAATAAATATTTTATTTGCAATAAAAGACAATTTTCTATTTTTTTTATTCCAAAATATAAAAAAAAAACTGAAAAATTACAAACATTTCTTGTTGAAGCCTAGACTCTGCTGCAGAAAAAAATCCTGGAAATTCGCACAAAAATCACAGTTAAACATAATGGTGAAAAATGACCTGTCAATAGAGGGTGACAGAGTTTCAAGTAGCCTGGAAATTTAACTTTGCCCATCTCCCCCTCTTCCTTCCAGCTCTGTTAGTCTGTCCATCTTTCATCCAGCTCTGCCCATCTACCCCTCCACCAGCTCTACCCAGCCATTCCTATCCATTTCATTTTGCCCATCCATCCCTCTTCCTCCCAGTTATCTCTCCATCCATCCATTCCTTCCCGTCCTGTTTAGTCCATCCCTCTTCTCAATTTTCTGCCCATTCATATGGGGCCAAACTAAAAAACAGCTTCAATAGCGGGTTGGAGGGCAAGCAGCCCTTCTTAGTTTTGGCCACTCTCCACTGCAAAGGGGCAAACTGAGACAATGCAGTCTGAGGGCCCACATAAACCTGGAGCGGACCCTGACAGAGCTCGCCAGCCTCTGAAAAAGCCTTGATTGGGCAGAATGCATCAACAAGCATTGAGGCTGCCTGTCATGGCAGCCTCAACTGATCAACTGTTAATGAGGCATTTGAGTAAGTTGAATTCTTGTATATAAAACATGCAGATAATAATTTAATAATTGCATATTTTTCTTTTTCCTTTATGTATATATATATATATATATATATATATATATATATATATATACTTATATGTTATATGTACTTACATGTATCAAAAGCTTTAAAAATAGAAATATGTATTTATTTTTATTACTGGCGATGGGTAAAAACCATTTTGTCCAGGTGTTTTTGCCTATTTAGGGACAGCCTACAGAGCTAGTGGTTTCCAACTGACTATCACTGGCCTGATCCCTTTAGTAAGAATTGTCTGTAGACGACTTCCCTCCTTCATGTACAACCTGACTCACATGGCTACCTGATTGAGCTGACATTTTTTCTCGAGGTTCCTGCTGATATGTAATTATTATATGACCGGTGCCTGCAGCACAAAATTTAGGGGCAAAGAAGAAGACAAATATTACTCTTGGACTTTATGTGAACAGTGCTGCTAGTTCAGTGCATCCATCTTTTGCTCCTGCACTTTGCTCCAGAGAAGAGCCTCCAGCTACCTTACCAGGCAACCTTTCCTTCTGTACTGCAATTACATATCTCCAAGGGAAGAAGTCCTAGCAGATACAGTTGGATTAGTTGATACATACCGTCCACAAGATCCAACAGGCACTTAGTGTGATCCTGACAGTTTAGTCCATTCTAAATAACTCTTGTGGCTCATGGAACCAAGTTAAAATGTATCAATAAATACATTAATTAATGCTGTGTTCCAGAACTGCTGCTCAGTGTTTGTTTTTACCTTCATAAAGTCAATTTTGGGGATGGGGAGCATTTTACACATATGTCTGCATCAAAAGCAGAGAATAGGGCCTTTAGATTTCTTGATTAGTAGATCGTTAGTGACTTCCTGAGGGTCTCACACAGCAGGACAATCCTAATTGGGATGCCCCAGGGATAGGCATGTGGCTGGCCCTAGAGACTTTTAGAGTCTGGCCCTAGAGCAGGCTGAAGTTAAATTATAGGTAACCAGCTCACCCAGCCATAAACATCAAGTCCCTCCAGCACGGATCCAGGAACAAACTCTTGAAGATGTCCAAACGATATATACAAAAGATGGATCCAGCTCCAGGGATAAAACGTAGCTTTTACTGATAAAGTATAAAAATGCATCCCATAACAAAATTCCACGCAAAACAGACGAAGTGTTACGGCAAAAAGAAAATGTCACCCCCGTCCCCCCCAACACCGTGACGCGTTTCAGGCTTACAAGCCCTTAATCATACAATGTGTACACATATAAGATTAGTTTATATAGGAGAGCCAAACTCACCTGTCCCGCCTGGAAGCGCAAGCCGGCCATCGCCACCTGTTGACGTCACTTCGGCGGCCGGCGCTCACAGCACACACAGGGAGTGTGGGTCCCTCCCAAACTGCAGTGTCAGAGCCGAGCCTCCGCTGGGGCTAATACTGATAGGCCGGTCGGCTGTCACTCACCGCACATACGGGGGGATACTAGTTCCTCCCATTCAAAGCAGGCTGCACTGCTTTAGGTCCACTTGTGCTGGGTGTAATTCTATAGCCTCTGCATCATGGATATCGGGGGAATCCCACCTCTGCCATATTATCTTCCCCTACAACATTAAAGCTTCACTACCATCACATGGCATATCTCCCTCTGCCCAGTATGTGCAACACATTTATCAGCTGGTGGAGGGCTGGTGAGGGCCTGTAAATTCTCAGGATGATATTTGGCCTCAGTCACCCCTGTGTGGACCTAATTGCATGGAATTTGTGTTGGTTTAGTGAAGTCCTAAACAAGGCATGAAAGCCCCCCCCCCCCCCCAATAACTCATATCTTTTTCTCTTCTTTTTATTTCCCATGGTCTCCCCTTACTCACCTTTCAGTAGCCAGATCCAACACACTCCTTCCTTACATGTGTGTGTGCTGCTTCTCACTACCTTGCTGACTGGAGGACGGTATGAATGAAGAGGCTGGAAATGCTAGGTGGGGGGTTGCCACCATACAGAAGGGCGCCGGCCCTTTTAGGGCTGGCAGCCCCATGACTGGCCTGCGCTTCCTGTTGGAAGCTGACCAGCCATGGGATTGGGGGAAGAGATCGGGGGAAGTGACCTCAGGGGAGGGGGGGAGTATATAGGGTCGGGTCCCCCCCTCCTCTTCCTCTTTGGCCCCTGATCTCTTCGCTGGAACGTGCGGTCAGTACTGACGCCCGTCCAGACCCCATTTAAAAAAAAAAAAAAAAGGGAGAATGGAAGCCCTAATGGCTGTCCTGCGTCAGGAGGTGGAGCGGCGAGGCGAGGACTGGGTGAGGAGTTTATTGTCCCCAGCCGCCTCCTCGCCGCCCCCTCCTCCCTCGCGCTCCCGACGGGTTCGGCGGGCTGTTGCCCGCCTCAGCCCGTCCCCTCCTCGCCGTGCTAGGCGGCGCGGGAGCCCCCCTTTATCTGTCGTCGGGCCCGGCGGGCCCTCCTCCCCTGCGGGCGCGGGCCCCTCCTGCCCTCGGCGTGCTTCTGCGGCCCGGAGCGCCCTCCCGCCCCCCGTCCCCCATGCCCGGGAACTCCCCTCTGAAGCGGCGGCCCCTCACCTACCTCGTGCGGCGGCGCGGCCACGGCCCAGGAGTGGCCGCGCGAGCCGGGTGCAGGGGCCCTGTGCTTCCTCCCCGCCGGGTAGCTCGAGGTGGCGAGGAGAGGCTCCGCCCCCTCCAGTGCGTGGGGGAGAGGCGGCAGGCAGAGCTCTGCCCCGGCCGGGGCAGAGGCACAAGCAGGCGGCCTCGCGCTGGCCGCCTGCTCTATCAGTGGAGCCCCTGGCGTCTCTGCTGACGCTACAGGGGCTCCAGAACTCGGCAGCAGGGGGGGACACAGGGAGGGAGCCCCCGGCGTCCTCACGGACGCTGGCAGGGCTCCCTCTCCTCGATGTACAGGAGCCCCAGGCGTCTGCTATGACGCCGGCGGGGCTCCTATAGCAGCACACTGGTGGGGCCAAAGAGGGGGAGCACGGACACTGGCCGGGCTCCCTATGCAGCACGTTCTGGAGCCCCAGGCGTCGTTCCCGACGCCTCTGGGGCTCCTGACTCCGCATTTGGGGATCAGTGGAGGGGAGTCCCCGGCGTCATTACTGGCGCTGGGGGGGCTCCTCCAACAGGAAGTACAGGAGCCCCGGGCGCCTGTTCTGGCGCGGCCGGGGCTCCTAATACTAAGTGTGAAAAAACCCAAAGGGGAAAGGAGGCTGATGGGGGTCTGCACAACTGAAATATACTTATAATTATCAAAGGGTGCTAGTAAAATGGGGACACCAACCCATGGAACATCAAAAAATACTGGGCCCTAGACCGGCCCAAATAGTCCCTAAACAATTATACTGCACACCAAAAGTATGTAATATATAAAAAGTAAAAATGTATTAAATCATCCCTAGAACAACAAAAGACATCACAAGACTAGATTAAAAAACATATACACAAAAATTGAGGAAAAGGGTTTGTCCTATTATGAGCTATTAAGAAAATGAATATAATTATATAATACTCAGTGCATAAAAATATAACATGTCAAATACATATTCCATACCTCAAATTGGCTAGATATGCAGGCGTACTGAAGTGAGAAAGTGAACATGCATCAAGATAAAAGGTGAAGGGAAGATTAAAGTAAGAAAAAGTGTACAAAGTGCCTATGTGATGATAGTGCACTGTGAAAAAGAATAAGTGCTGTGGTATTGAAACCACAGTATACACATGCAAAGACTAATATTGTGCAAACAGTATATACGCCAGCATAACAGCCAAAGGTATACAGTAGCAATTAATCTAACAATGTAAACATCACCACATCCAGGAGCTCAGGAACCCAAAGCTGCAACTAGCCACCGACGCGTTGCGTGGCCTTATGCCACTTCGCCAGGGTGAATGAGTTGCCTGGCCCCCGTCCTCCTCCTTTTAAACTAACCTGCGACCACGTGTTGTGTAAATCAATCACTTCCGCTCCCTCCATCTCTCACCACGTGTGGTGGGCCCGCGTCCATCTGTGGGGAGTCGCAGATGACTATGTCATCGTCTGCCGCCAGTGTAAGCACGCCCAGTCCGCACCCATCGGCGGGAGGACGCGACACAAGCCGCGCCGCCATCCGCCGGCGGTGTGCCAACACATGAGGGAAGGGATGGGGGGGAAGGGGAGGGAGGAGCTTGGAAGGGCTCAGACACACGCTCTACGCAATGACGCCATCGTGACAGCCAGGCGCTCCACCCGCGTGTGCGCTAGGAAGGCGCGCTGTCCATGGTGCTGAACAGCCAGTCGTCCAAGTGTACAGCTGGCAGAAATGCTGTCCATGGTGCTGAAATTCAGCTAAAGGGGTATGATGAACAAATTAAGAAGAGCAGGTGTCAGAGCCTACAGCTGTGATGCTGTCCATGGTGCTAACATTGCATCCTTACTAACACAACACAAAATACCGTGGTTGGCAAGTGGGAGGAGACGGGCACCATACAATAAAGTACAGTTCAACGTGCATAACAAATCTACGTTCTAAGGAAAAAGTTAATCCAAAATAACTATTAAATACATTACTGACAATGTTGAACCACATTCCTATCTTATCAAGGCTATACAAATTTTTTAGAGTAGAATAGAGATTCATAAATAAAGAAAAATAGCAATACATTACTCAAACAGGTAAGGTTGACCCATAATTGACATAAAACATCTATTTGATAGAATCAATCTGCCAGTCATTCTTAACTTTTGAGCCGCCAAACAGGCTTGTTGGAGGGACCATACAGATAACAAAATCTCCTATTCATGTCCATATTTCTTTATCATCATGGTTCCAGAGATTACCGTACACCGTCCATATAGTCCATCATCGGGGATAGACAGGATTGGACTATTGTGTAGAATCCAAGGGTTCTGGCAGTCATCACAACTGTAAGGATATATATGGCTGCGTAAACATATCCGTCCAGGAGATCAGAGGAAATGATTAAAAAAGAGGATGGATCCATTCATATCTCGCAGGTAGTTCCCGCAATCCCACCGAGGGTGTCAGCCAATAGGATCTCACAATGAACCGCCGTGTGAACACTCGATCGTTCACTAGATCCTTCCGTGACCAAAGGCCAGGAAACTCCGCCGGGAGTGAAGGAAAAGAGGAGGAAGGAAAGAAAGAGTCAAGGAAGGGCAAGGAAAAGGGCACGAAAAAGGAAGGGGGAGAGGGAGGGAGAAGGAAAAAAGGGGGGGGGGGGGGGAGGGAGGGGAAAGGGGGGGGGGGTGTAGAAGGGAGAGGCACAGAAAATGAGTACAATTCTTGTTCCCATCGATCTAGAGAAGTGGGGGAAAAGAATAAAAACGTATGAAGATCTACATTAACCAAATCCGGTCAGTTAGGGCATGACTGTCTACAAGTTATATACGAATGCATTAAAGTGTAAAAACCTCCGACCATATGTTGTCAGACATAAGTGAATAAAGAGTGTACACCCTTTTTATATGTGTAAGAAATATGAAAATCAAATGTGCAGAAAAATGAAAAAACTGGAAAATATAAAAATTTAAAAATTTAAAAATGTGAGGAACATATCATACACCAAATATGACTATGAACACTCCCGTGTCAACCACAAAACCCAATGATGCTCCTGAAAACAACCCTTTAGAATATATTAACACCGTCATGATGTCAAAAAATAGACTAACCAGATTTAGTCCCTGCCTAAGAATGAATGAAAGGAATAGTCTTCATTTAATCCACCCGGTGCCCTCGATCTCAGTGTGTAAATCCATTGGGTTTCAAGTTGTTCCAGTCTGCGTTTCCGATTCCCTCCCCTAATTCCTAATTGTACTTGATCAATAAACATAACCCGAAGGTTATCAGTTTGTCCTTCATGGTGTCTCAAAAAATGAGATGCCACCGGTGTTAGGGTTTTCCCCATCCCGTTGTCTCTAGCTGCTAATCTTATGGTGGACAGATGCTTTTGAATCCGTGTTTTTACTGCCTTTAAAGTCTCCCCCACATAATATTTGGGGCAAGGGCAGCGTAGCACATATACTACCCCTTCTGATCTACAGTTCAGATGTCTTTTGATCTTGATGTCCCTGCCCGTTAGCAGATCTTTAATTGCTGATGTCCTCAGTACCAATGGGCACACATTACAATTGCCACATGGCCGGCAACCCATAGTATCTCTGTTGGAAGTGAGCCAGTTATTTGGTCTTATGTAATGACTGTCACAAAGTCTATCCCTAAGACTCGGGGCCCGTTTAGCTGTCATTAATGGGTTCCGTGAGATGAATTGAGCAATTTGTGAATCTGACTGTAGAATGGGCCAATGTTTTTGTAAGATCTTCCTAACATTATGCCAGTCATTATTGAAGGTAGATATAAACCTTACCTCATTATCTCCTTGCTTAGTTTTAGGTTTATAGCCCAGCAGACTTTCCCTGGGCGTTAGGGCTGCTCGTCGCCATGCTTGGTGGATGACCGGTCGGGGATAACCTCTTTGCCGGAATCTTTTCTTCATCACTGCTGCTTCTTTCAGAAAAGTTTCATCTCTGGAACAATTCAGTCTCGCCCTCAGGAACTGTCCTGTCGGGATTCCCTCCTTCAATTTCCTTGGGTGTGCACTGTCATAATGGAGAATGCTGTTGGTGGCCGTCGGTTTTCTGTAAAGGCAGGTAGAGATGGACCCATCATTCTCCAAACTTAGAGTGAGGTCAAGGAACTCAATGTTCCCCTTGGAGAGGGTGTATGTTAGATGGATGTTATGTTGATTATCATTTAATTTGGAGATGAACTCCTTGCATAAATCCACAGGTCCGTGCCATAGAAAGAGGATGTCATCTATGAACCTGTACCAGCCCAAAATGTGGGGCTGGTACAGGTTCATGGCATCCCCCCAAACAATTTCCCTCTCCCACCAACCCAAAAACAGGTTGGCGATTGAGGGAGCACAACGGGCACCCATCGCCACTCCCCGTACCTGTCTGTAGAACTTGTTATCAAACACAAAGAAATTGTGCGTGAGTACAAAGGATAACAGTTCTAATATAAACCTGTGTACGGGTCTCACGGTAATTGATTCCGTATTCAAAAAATACTCCACAGTGCGCATGGCCATCATATGAGAAATGTTGGTGTACAAAGACTCGACGTCACATGCCACTAATGCCGTGTCTGGAGGTACTTGTACGGAATCCAGACGATTCAAAATGTCAGTGGAGTCTCTGATGTACGAATCAAGAGTCATCACATGGGGTTGTAATGTCTTATCTATATACGTACATGCGTGTTCCGTGAGGCTTCCTACTCCCGACACGATGGGACGTCCAGGTGGATTCTTAAGGTTTTTATGCACCTTAGGAAGAATGTAAAACGTCGGTATCCGTGGAAACTCCACCTGGAGAAAATTCAACAGTCCCAGATTAATGACTCCATCATCGAACGCCCCCTTAATCAAGGTATCAAATTCCTTTTTGTACAATTTAATAGGATTCTCAGTGAGTCTATGGTATGTGTTGGTATCTCTAAGTTGTCGGTTGATTTCCTGAACATAATATTCTCTTGAGAGTATAACTATGTTATCAACCGACAACTTAGAGATACCAACACATACCATAGACTCACTGAGAATCCTATTAAATTGTACAAAAAGGAATTTGATACCTTGATTAAGGGGGCGTTCGATGATGGAGTCATTAATCTGGGACTGTTGAATTTTCTCCAGGTGGAGTTTCCACGGATACCAACGTTTTACATTCTTCCTAAGGTGCATAAAAACCTTAAGAATCCACCTGGACGTCCCATCGTGTCGGGAGTAGGAAGCCTCACGGAACACGCATGTACGTATATAGATAAGACATTACAACCCCATGTGATGACTCTTGATTCGTACATCAGAGACTCCACTGACATTTTGAATCGTCTGGATTCCGTACAAGTACCTCCAGACACGGCATTAGTGGCATGTGACGTCGAGTCTTTGTACACCAACATTTCTCATATGATGGCCATGCGCACTGTGGAGTATTTTTTGAATACGGAATCAATTACCGTGAGACCCGTACACAGGTTTATATTAGAACTGTTATCCTTTGTACTCACGCACAGTTTCTTTGTGTTTGATAACAAGTTCTACAGACAGGTACGGGGAGTGGCGATGGGTGCCCGTTGTGCTCCCTCAATCGCCAACCTGTTTTTGGGTTGGTGGGAGAGGGAAATTGTTTGGGGGGATGCCATGAACCTGTACCAGCCCCACATTTTGGGCTGGTAAAGGTTCATAGATGACATCCTCTTTCTATGGCACGGACCTGTGGATTTATGCAAGGAGTTCATCTCCAAATTAAATGATAATCAACATAACATCCATCTAACATACACCCTCTCCAAGGGGAACATTGAGTTCCTTGACCTCACTCTAAGTTTGGAGAATGATGGGTCCATCTCTACCTGCCTTTACAGAAAACCGACGGCCACCAACAGCATTCTCCATTATGACAGTGCACACCCAAGGAAATTGAAGGAGGGAATCCCGACAGGACAGTTCCTGAGGGCGAGACGGAATTGTTCCAGAGATGAAACTTTTCTGAAAGAAGCAGCAGTGATGAAGAAAAGATTCCGGCAAAGAAGTTATCCCCGACCGGTCATCCACCAAGCATGGCGACGAGCAGCCCTAACGCCCAGGGAAAGTCTGCTGGGCTATAAACCTAAAACTAAGCAAGGAGATAATGAGGTAAGGTTTATATCTACCTTCAATAATGACTGGCATAATGTTAGGAAGATCTTACAAAAACATTGGCCCATTCTACAGTCAGATTCACAAATTGCTCAATTCATCTCACGGAACCCATTAATGACAGCTAAACGGGCCCCGAGTCTTAGGGATAGACTTTGTGACAGTCATTACATAAGACCAAATAACTGGCTCACTTCCAACAGAGATACTATGGGTTGCCGGCCATGTGGCAATTGTAATGTGTGCCCATTGGTACTGAGGACATCAGCAATTAAAGATCTGCTAACGGGCAGGGACATCAAGATCAAAAGACATCTGAACTGTAGATCAGAAGGGGTAGTATATGTGCTACGCTGCCCTTGCCCCAAATATTATGTGGGGGAGACTTTAAAGGCAGTAAAAACACGGATTCAAAAGCATCTGTCCACCATAAGATTAGCAGCTAGAGACAACGGGATGGGGAAAACCCTAACACCGGTGGCATCTCATTTTTTGAGACACCATGAAGGACAAACTGATAACCTTCGGGTTATGTTTATTGATCAAGTACAATTAGGAATTAGGGGAGGGAATCGGAAACGCAGACTGGAACAACTTGAAACCCAATGGATTTACACACTGAGATCGAGGGCACCGGGTGGATTAAATGAAGACTATTCCTTTCATTCATTCTTAGGCAGGGACTAAATCTGGTTAGTCTATTTTTTGACATCATGACGGTGTTAATATATTCTAAAGGGTTGTTTTCAGGAGCATCATTGGGTTTTGTGGTTGACACGGGAGTGTTCATAGTCATATTTGGTGTATGATATGTTCCTCACATTTTTAAATTTTTAAATTTTTATATTTTCCAGTTTTTTCATTTTTCTGCACATTTGATTTTCATATTTCTTACACATATAAAAAGGGTGTACACTCTTTATTCACTTATGTCTGACAACATATGGTCGGAGGTTTTTACACTTTAATGCATTCGTATATAACTTGTAGACAGTCATGCCCTAACTGACCGGATCTGGTTAATGTAGATCTTCATACGTTTTTATTCTTTTCCCCCACCTCTCTAGATCGATGGGAACAAGAATTGTACTCGTTTTCTGTGCCTCTCCCTTCCACACCCCCCCCCTTTCCCCTCCCTCCCCCCCCCCCCTTTTTTCCTTCTCCCTCCCTCTCCCCCTTCCTTTTTTGTGCCCTTTTCCTTGCCCTTCCTTGACTCTTTCTTTCCTTCCTCCTCTTTTCCTTCACTCCCGGCGGAGTTTCCTGGCCTTTGGTCACGGAAGGATCTAGTGAACGATCGAGTGTTCACACGGCGGTTCATTGTGAGATCCTATTGGCTGACACCCTCGGTGGGATTGCGGGAACTACCTGCGAGATATGAATGGATCCATCCTCTTTTTTAATCATTTCCTCTGATCTCCTGGACGGATATGTTTACGCAGCCATATATATCCTTACAGTTGTGATGACTGCCAGAACCCTTGGATTCTACACAATAGTCCAATCCTGTCTATCCCCGATGATGGACTATATGGACGGTGTACGGTAATCTCTGGAACCATGATGATAAAGAAATATGGACATGAATAGGAGATTTTGTTATCTGTATGGTCCCTCCAACAAGCCTGTTTGGCGGCTCAAAAGTTAAGAATGACTGGCAGATTGATTCTATCAAATAGATGTTTTATGTCAATTATGGGTCAACCTTACCTGTTTGAGTAATGTATTTCTATTTTTCTTTATTTATGAATCTCTATTCTACTCTAAAAAATTTGTATAGCCTTGATAAGATAGGAATGTGGTTCAACATTGTCAGTAATGTATTTAATAGTTATTTCGGATTAACTTTTTCCTTAGAACGTAGATTTGTTATGCACGTTGAACTGTACTTTATTGTATGGTGCCCGTCTCCTCCCACTTGCGAACCACGGTATTTTGTGTTGTGTTAGTAAGGATGCAATGTTAGCACCATGGACAGCATCACAGCTGTAGGCTCTGACACCTGCTCTTCTTAATTTGTTCATCATACCCCTTTAGCTGAATTTCAGCACCATGGACAGCATTTCTGCCAGCTGTACACTTGGACGACTGGCTGTTCAGCACCATGGACAGCGCGCCTTCCTAGCGCACACGCGGGTGGAGCGCCTGGCTGTCACGATGGCGTCATTGCGTAGAGCGTGTGTCTGAGCCCTTCCAAGCTCCTCCCTCCCCTTCCCCCCCATCCCTTCCCTCATGTGTTGGCACACCGCCGGCGGATGGCGGCGCGGCTTGTGTCGCGTCCTCCCGCCGATGGGTGCGGACTGGGCGTGCTTACACTGGCGGCGGACGATGACGTAGTCATCTGCGACTCCCCACAGATGGACGCGGGCCCACCACACGCGGTGAGAGATGGAGGGAGCGGAAGTGATTGATTTACACAACACGTGGTCGCAGGTTAGTTTAAAAGGAGGAGGACGGGGGCCAGGCAACTCATTCACCCTGGCGAAGTGGCATAAGGCCACGCAACGCGTCGGTGGCTAGTTGCGGCTTTGGGTTCCTGAGCTCCTGGATGTGGTGATGTTTACATTGTTAGATTAATTGCTACTGTATACCTTTGGCTGTTATGCTGGCGTATATACTGTTTGCACAATATTAGTCTTTGCATGTGTATACTGTGGTTTCAATACCACAGCACTTATTCTTTTTCACAGTGCACTATCATCACATAGGCACTTTGTACACTTTTTCTTACTTTAATCTTCCCTTCACCTTTTATCTTGATGCATGTTCACTTTCTCACTTCAGTACGCCTGCATATCTAGCCAATTTGAGGTATGGAATATGTATTTGACATGTTATATTTTTATGCACTGAGTATTATATAATTATATTCATTTTCTTAATAGCTCATAATAGGACAAACCCTTTTCCTCAATTTTTGTGTATATGTTTTTTAATCTAGTCTTGTGATGTCTTTTGTTGTTCTAAGGATGATTTAATACATTTTTACTTTTTATATATTACATATTTTTGGTGTGCAGTATAATTGTTTAGGGACTATTTGGGCCGGTCTAGGGCCCAGTATTTTTTGGGGCTCCAAATACAGCACACAAGGGGGGACACAGGGGGGGACCCCCCGAGGTCCGCATGGACCCTGGTCGGGCCCCTTCTATGCACGGTACAGGGGCCCCCAGCGCCTGGAGTGACGTGTGGGGGGCCCCTCAAGCGGCACATCCCCCGGCCCCCTCGGGCGTCCCAGCTTGGGATGCCCTTAATTCTTTGGTCGCGTGCTCTCCCCCCAACCAGCTGCAGGCTTGGCCGTTTGAGCTGGCTTCTCCGCTCCCGGGCCTAGCGAGACTGGCGTCCACCCCTCTTGGCGCGCCCCGCGCCACAGATGATCCAGCCCCGCGTCCCAGCTCACCGGGGGGGGGGGTTGGCATGGAACGGACAGACTCCTCGCTTCTTCTTTTCTCCCAACAGGCGATGTCCGACCAGGAAGGGATCCGGAGTGGCATGGCGGTCGGGGCATCAGGACGATGGGCCGGAGAGGCCCGCGCTGAGTCGGCCAGGCTTGCGGCGTCCAGCGCGGGTGGGACGAGATGTTCATCCGGAGCTCCAGCGGCGGCCTCGGGGTCGGCGAGTGCGTCGGGACATCCGACAGGAGGCAGGATCCGGGGTCAGTCGGGCTCTGGATCTCTGGACGACGGTCGTGGGGAGGGCATCCCGAGCGGCGGGGCTAGGCATCAAGGTGAGCCTCTACAGATCCAACAACGTGTCGCACTCGGGGTGTGAGGGACTCACCGGGGGAAGTGGCTCCGGTGGGTTGGGGGGTTTTATAATGGGTATGCGGGAGTTATTGGATAGATGGGAGGCTACGGGGTCGGAGTCAGTGGTGGACCCGAGGGGGGTGTGGGACCCGGCGTTGGCAAGGGGGGGAGTGCCCAGGGGGATGGTTGGAGGTTGTAGAACGGCGGTGGTGCAGACAGGGGTAGCGCCGGCGGATCGGGACGTGGGGGTGGATAAGGGA
Source organism: Gastrophryne carolinensis (assembly GCA_027917425.1). NCBI lineage: Eukaryota > Metazoa > Chordata > Amphibia > Anura > Microhylidae > Gastrophryne > Gastrophryne carolinensis. The sequence goes on from CM051234.1 coordinate 226,188,052, forward strand.
CCTGGTCCAGAGATGGAAAAAAGGGGGTCATCAGTTTCAGATCAGGCTAAGGGGCACTCGTACATTTGCTTTGAGGGCCCGTTGGGGGGCCACCTGAAGCTGGAAGTTAAGGAAAGATTTGGAAGCGGGAGTACGTAGATATTTTTACACTGCTCCCTCCGGAACGTTTTGGAACTGACAGATGGGGGAGGGGAAGGGAGCACTTTAAGGAAGAAGATGAGGATAGGAGGGCTTTTAGGTTGATCCCGAGGACGTTCGGGAACTGGCTACAGGCTTTTGCGATCTTGGCGAGTGTAGTAGGGGAGAAGAACCCGGAGAATTGTTCTCCGCTGTTTTGTTACCTAGACAACATATGGGAGGCACACCGGGTTGGCTGGTTGAGGTATGACGAGCAATTCCGGCAGCGGATGTCGGTGTGTGCCGAGCTAGGTTGGGACCATAGGGACATTGGGCTGTGGTTGCGGGTTATGAACTCTCGGGGGGGGGTGTATTCTACGGCGGCCAGCTCATCGCCCTTTCAGGGGGCGCCACCTCGTCCACTCCAGTTGCGGAGGCAACAAGGAAAGGAGTGTGCTGGGTGTTTAATGATTCCCAATGTAAATTCGGTGCAGGATGTAAATTCCGGCACGAATGCTCGGCCTGCGGGGGTAATCACTCCGTTGGGCGCTGTTTCAGGAGAGGACGGGGGGGTTCAGGAGGTTCCCAGAAGGTCCTGCCAAGAGGGATAACGCCGGTGAAAGGAGAGGCGATGTTCCCGTGGCTAAATAGGTATCCGGATCGGCGGGCCGCACAGTTGCTGGCAGAGGGTTTTAAGGAAGGTTTTAGGATCCCATGTCAGGCACCCCCCGGGGAAAGGGGGGCGGTAAAAAATTTGAAGTCAGCCAGGCTACATCTGGATGTGGTGAGGCAGAAGTTGGGAAAGGAAGTATTATTGGGGCGGATGTCGGGGCCGTTTACCTATCCACCGGTGGAGGGATTAGTGGTGTCCCCATTGGGCGTAGTGCCAAAGAAGGAAAAGGGGAAGTTTCGCCTGATTCACCACTTGTCCTTTCCAAAGGGGGGATCTGTCAACGATGGCATTGACCGGGAGTTGTCGTCAGTCGCGTACACGTCATTCGACTTTGCATTGGCAAAGGTGCGGGAAGTGGGCCCGGGGGCGTTCATGGCCAAAACAGATATTGGAGAGTGTGTACTTATTGGGGTGTTTCTTTGAGGGAGGGTATTATGTGGACCGCTGTCTCCCGATGGGATGTTCAATTTCATGTTCATACTTCGAGGCATTCAGCTCGTTTTTTGGAGTGGGTGGTGAAGGAAAAGGCCGCGGGGAGGGCGTCCATAACGCATTACTTGGATGATTTTATTTGCGTGGGGGCGGCGGAATCGAGGGAGTGCGAGCTCATCCTGGCATGCATGCTGGAGGTGTTTCGGGCGTTTGGAGTGCCGGTGGTGCACGACAAAACTGAGGGCCCGGCGACGTCCATCAAGTTTCTCAGGATAGAGATCGACACGGTGGAAGGGGTTTGCAGGTTGCCGGCGGACAAGGTGCGGGATTTGGAAACAGGGCTGGAAGGGATTCTTGGGCTTAGAAAGATTCGGCTGAAGCAGCTACAGTCAGTGCTGGGTAAGCTGAATTTTGCCTGCAGGGTGTTGCTGATGGGGCGGGTTTTTATGCGCTGGTTGGCGACAGTTGGGATCAAGGAGCCGCATCACTTTATTCGTCTAACGGCGGAGCTAAAGGAGGATGTGAGGATGTGGGTTTCCTTCCTGAAATCGTTCAATGGCCTGGGGTACTGGTTGGATCCCATGAGATCGAACGATGAGGTGGAATTATTTACGGATGCGGCAGGTTCGGCAGGTTTTGGAGCTTATTTGAAGGGGAGATGGTGTGCTGGATCGTGGCCAAGGAGGTGGGCGGAGTCGGAGCTGATCAGGAACCTGGCCTTTTTGGAGTTGTTCCCGTTGGTGGTGGCGATGGTCTTATGGGGGGAGTCTTTAAGGAACAAGGCGGTGTGTTTCCGCTCAGACAACACGGCGGTAGTGGCGGCGGTTAATTCTCAAACGTCATCATCCCCCCCAGTCGTCGTATTGTTGCGCCAGCTGGTACTGGCATGCCTGCAGTGTAACGTATGGTTCAGGGCGGTTCATGTGCCGGGGGTTGAGAACGGGGTGGCTGATGCTCTTTCGCGTTTGCAGTGGGATCAGTTTCGGAGCTTGGCGCCCAAGGCGAACTCGGTCGGCGAAGTGTGCCCGGAGTGGTTGAGGGAGATCGTTTGAGCCGGTGGTTCGAGTTAATTCAGAGGTCGGTTGCGCCTTCTACGTGGGGGGGCTACTCGAAGGTGTGGAGACGCTGGTTCGAGCTGGAGAGGGAGTTTGGTGTTCCGCTCGTGGAAGGAGAGAGGCAGGACCTGTTTGTCTGGTATGTGGGGGAGCTATTAGCAGGGGGGGAGTCCCCGTCTGTAATAGACAAAAATCTGGCGGCCCTTGCCTTTTTGTGTAAGTTGGCGGGATGGAAAGATTTCACAAAAATGTTTTGGGTGAGGCAGGCTCTGAAGGGGTGGCGCAGGGAGCATAAGACAGTGGATACGAGGCGTCCGGTTTCCTGGGAGATTTTACAAGGGTCATGGGTCGGCTTACTCAGGTTTGTTCGTCGGAATTTGAGGTACGGCTTTTTCAAGCAGCATTTTCGGTGGCGTTTTATGGGGCGTTACGGGTGGGGGAACTAGTTAGCCGGAACAAGCGAGAGCCAGGTGGCCTCCAGGTGGATGATGTGTTTTTCGGGGGAAGGGGTTTGGATTCGGATTCGCGTGTCAAAGACTGACCAGGAAGATAGAGGGGTGAGTATATTTTTGGGTCAGCTGGGGCCGAATGTGTCATGTCCGGTTCTCGCGCTAAGGGGGTTTCTGGGCGTTAGGCCACTTACGGGGGGCCATTGTTCAAGCACGAGGATGGGACCTTTTTGTCACGCTTCCAGTTTTTGGCAGTGTTTTGGAAATGCTTAGCGGTGATGGGGCTGTCTAGCAGGGAATATGGCACTCACTCTTTTCGCATAGGAGCGGCGACAGAGGCGGCGAGATTGGGGTTGCCGGTAGACCTGGTTAAAAAGCTGGGGAGATGGGAGTCAAAAAGGTTTATGTCATATATTCGTCCAGGGAGAATTGAGCGGGTGTAACAGCATGGTGGTGGGGGGAAGTGTCGGTACCGTTACTAATGTTATTTTCTTTTAGACTCGGCGTGCTCGGTGTTGGTGGTCGGCCACTCATTTGTTTTTTGGGCAGCGCAGAGAGCGGCGGTGAGAAGGAGCGGCGAGCAGCTCGGCATTTCGGGGGATCGAGCGAAGCTGGTGTGGGCTGGCATCAGGGGATTGAAGTGGCGGGATATGAGAGAGCACGTCTTGAAGTCGGCAATGAAGTGGGGTCCTCCAGGGGTGTTGGTGTGCCACGCGGGGGGGAACGATTTGGGCCAGGTGCCGATGAGGCAGCTGATCAAATCGATCACTAGGGACCTCTTGTTTTTTCTAGGGGAATTTCCCGGGGTAGTGTTGATTTGGTCTGAGATAGTTCCCCGGTATGAGTGGAGGCATGCGAGGGATCCAGGAACGATAGAACGGGTGCGTATCAAGGTAAATAGGGCAATTGCCCGGTTCGTTAGGTTGAACGGAGGGCTGAGTGCACGCCACGTGGAGGTGGAAGGAATCAGGGGTTTCTACAGGGCCGATGGGGTGCATCTAAACGGGTTGGGGTTAGATTTATTTAATCTCCTCCTTAAGGAGCGAATTGAATTGGCAGTGGAGAGGTGGCGGGCTGGGCGGCGCTAAGGTTTCAGCGCCGTCCAGCTTTGGCGGTCTCCTCTGCTCGGTTCGGGTCTGAGATGGCACGGAAAGTGGGGGTAGGTTACAAGGAAGCGGCTGTTTCCGCGGAAACGGGCCAGGAGGATAGGTGACTGAGTTTAAGGGGAGGGGAGGGACTAAGGGAAGGGGTTAAGGTGGATCTTGGCAGTTATCCCCGTTGAGCTACCAGGCCTAGGAGGGATGCGGCCGGGCTCACGAATTGGCTTCTGTTTCAGATTCCGGGAGGTTGGTGAGCCTTCGGGCCGCCTCCCCTCCCCTTCTGTTGGTAGGTAGTGTGTGTTGGAATCTCAGACCTGGATCGGGGAGATCGGGAGTGCATCGTTAATTATTATTTGTTATTGTTTTATGTTGAGGCTGTGGCCAATTAAAATTCCATCAATTCCGAAGAAGTGGTTGTTTGGCTCTTTTATTTTGGGAGTTTGGGTGCATTTGTGTTAGCTAGCACAGTCATGGGTGTTGGTACTTTAAGCAACAGAGCCAGGGGTTAAATATCAGCCGGTCTGTTACTTTAGAGTGTTCTGGGAGAGCGTGCCATGTGTGTTTGTTGGCACGTGTAATAGTATGGGGTTACAGTATGAATAGTTGGTGTTGTTTTGACTTATCTGAGAATAGTGAATTATGGAAGCCTATATAATAACACTAAGGCTCCTCCCATATTATGTGATTTTAGGATGTTTTAAATACCTTTACAAGAAACAGTGCTCATATACATCCCTCTGCAAGGAAATTTAAATTGCTGCAGATAAAAATTATTTTATCGTTTTGTAACTCCTGCTGTAAACAAAATGTTGTCACATGGAGCTGCAGGCCACCTGTAAAAAGGAAGTTTCCTTTTGCTGTGCATTGTGGGGGTTATGTCAGTTATATTCAGGCAGCAGCACGACTGGCATGCCGGAAAAAAAAGGAAGCTCCAAAATGGCCCCTACCAGGAGAAAATCTGTGAGGTGGTATTTCAGCTTTGAGTGGATGCAGGAGCAAATGTAACTGCTGACAATGATTCAGTGTCATGCATGCAGATGGGATAAGGGAGTTTTGTGGAGGTTTATTTTTTCCAAGTGTGTGTGTGTGTGTGTGTGTGTGTTGGTTCGGTTTAATGGGGTGTTCATTAATATGTGTATTTTAATAAATTATTTGTGAAGAATAAGCAGTAAGCTTGTGTAGCTTTATTATATAGAACACTGTTGCAGGTTTATACAGCTATATATTATACATATATGTTGGGTTTTTTTTGTGATTATAATAGCGATGTGTCCGCCATTCTGGGTCTAATTTATCGATGGGGCCAGATTCAGATGCTGCTGCCACTGCTGCTCCGTCGCACCTGACAGTAGAGGATCAGGCAGAGGTAAGTCACAGCAGCAATATGGAGCTAAATGGCACTCTTCATAAATGAGGCCCTATATTTCTTTTCCTTGAACACAAGATTGGTGTCAGTCCACAAGTGAAGTTAGAGTTAGGGGCCAGAACCTGAATCCACTAACCTCCACCTACAGGTTTGTTACATAGAACATCCCCACCTGCTGGAGGATATATAACAATTCGGTCAATGAGAGTTTGACCTGTTCAGAGAGGCCTTGTATTGCATTACTTTTGTGTTTAACATTTAGATTAGGCCATTTGCGTTTTTTCCATTCCTCAAAAGCATAACTGTAAGCCGTCCCATTGTAAATGCAGTGCAAGACACCAATGCAGTCTACACAGGGCTGGATAATGAAGGAGCACAAGGGGCGCACGCCCCAGGTCTCCACCACTTGCCCTGCAAAGTGGGCCTCCACCAACCTTTGGGAAATGGTTTGGTCCAGGAGGCCTTTCAGTCTTTGGTCTGATGGGCTGTAGAGCTAGCAACAAAGCTATCGGCGGCAGTGGGGGCGCATCTGGGCAAACCTCTTTTTGTGTTTGGAAAACCTGCAGCCACAGCCACTGCAGGGCAGGATGAGTCTCGAGCAGCAAAGCCGCATGTTACAGTGATGGGTGCAGAGCTGTCACTGCACATAAGCCACCAAGCACAGCCACTGGCAGCTCAATGCAGGGAACTGTTTTCTGCTGGACCAGCTGGGTGACTACACTACCCCCCACCCAGAATGGCAAAGCAGGAGTTCCCTGCAGCACACACCCACACAAGGGAAACGATCTGACGTTCCAGTAAGTAGGTGGGTGCCAGTTACTTGGCTGGACTATTATTTTAAAGGTTAAAAAAACACTGTCTGGGGCCTCCACCACACATAATCCAGTCCTCAGTCTACAAAAGCCATCATGGGGTTAATTCAGCACCAGAGGTGAAAGACCAAAACTATATATATATATGAAGCTAGTTCTGGCTTGCATCCCCCCCCCCCCCGCAGCATCCCGATTTGGGGTGCTCTGCTGTGTGAACACCCCACCTTGCCCAATATGTTTACCATTGAGCCCCCGGTCGCTGTAAGTGAATGGCTGCCATGGCTGTGCGCAGCCTAGGGATGCAGGGGGTGCCATGCACTGATCACTAGTGTGGCCAGGATATCATTCATCTTCTCTAGCTGCCTATTAATATGTGCAGCTGAAGAAGCTGATTGGAGGAGAGCCGCGTCTGTGCCGTGTGAATGTCGGTGAGGTATGTATATCGGGCAATCGGTGGGGTGTCATGCAATGGGCCATCCGAATAGGGATGCCTCAGAAGGACAGACCAACACGTGGGATAATGAAAATATTGCCTTTTAGTCTAACTACACTTGGAGTACACTTTGGAGTAAAATGAAAGGGTAATATACACTTTTATTACCCTTCATTTTCTACCTAGAGATTCATTCAGCACCAGAGGTGCCCTTCCCTTTAGTTTTTTCACCTCAACTGTACTTTTTACTCCAAAGTGCCCCTTTTACACTTGCTGCTAAATTGCCCCCATGTAATACTTTTCCTTCAGGTTTAGTTCTACAGTTTACTATTTTAGCAAGTTATAGAGAACAATGTGTTACTTTAGTATATACAGGTATATACAGGTTTTATAAAACAGCCTTCTGTTTAAAGCTCAGCTGATGCAACCTAGACTTTCATAGACACAGGAAGCTATTGTAAGACCTAATATGAAACGTCCTGTAATAAAATTTGTATGCTGAAATGATCAATTTGTTAAAGAGAACAATAGGTTTACTATTAATTTAATGGCTGCTATAGTTTGCCAAGATTTGGTCAACCAGCCAAGTTTCTGGGCTCTTGACAGTAAGTTGTACATTCAGCCTGTTTATATTCACAGATCCATAGATCTTTAGTGACTTCCCGAGGGTCTCACACAGAGGGGCAAACCAAATCGGGATGCCCCGGGGTAGGCAAATGGCTGGCCCTAGAGTCTTTTAAATTGCTATCAAGTTGCTATAAAGTTTCTTTTACATGCAGCCAACGAGACTGGAGATCTGGGAAAATGTCATCTAGGCAAACTGTCATGAACTGAGATGTGTGGACCCTCTGCCCAGGTCACATGGGTTTCTCAGGGCACAGACACTCTGGTCATCAGGAGTGCACCTGTTATGAGGCCCTGTGAGGCAGCACTGCTGGAATTGTTTTGTTTGTAATAATTTGTATTATCCATTAGTGGTTCTGCAGAAATTGTGTGGTAACACTGCATGCTGTCATGTTTTTACAGTCAATCATTGGTGGCTCCCTATCCCCCTGCATTGAGTTGCCCTCACCTCCATCATAGGAAGGAGTCAGACACACCAGCACACTGCTTTATTGAGGAGTGGAGTGGAAAGCCCTGGGGGGTCATTCCAAAGTTTGGCAGCAGAGATGCAAGGTTCACCCCTGATGGTCACCCAATATAGTTTAAAGGACTTTGCAGAAGTGTTCACCAAGGCACCAAGACAGAATCCCACCTCTGCCATAGTATCTCCCCCTACACTAAAGCTTCACTACCATCACATGGCATATCTCCCTCTGCCCATAATGTGCAATGCATCCCTCAGCTGAGAAGTTCCTTCGCAGTGTGGCTAAGGAACTCATGGGCTGGTGGAGGGCTAATGAGGGCCTGTAAATTCTCAGGCTGAATATTTACCCCAGTCGCCTCTGTGTGGACCTATTCACACAGAATTTGTGTTGGTTTAGTGATAGTGTTAAACAATGTATGAAAGTCCTTATATCTTTTTCTCTTCTTTTTATTTCTCATGGTCTCCCCTACACACCTTTCAGTAGCCAGGTCCAACACACTCCTTCCTTACCTGGGTGTGTGCTGCTTCTCTCTACCTTGCTGGCTGGAGGACGGTATGAATGAAGAGGCTGGAAATCCTATCAAGTTTGCCACCTTACCTGTATTTTTCCTGCATAGCTGATATTTTTGGTAGTTATTCTTGTTACTGTTAAGTGACAGGAGGTATAATCTCAGCCAGTCTCGTACTTTAGAGTGTTCTGGGGGAGCGTGCTGTGTGTTTTTTGTTTGTTGCACTTTAGAAAGTGAAAAGTAATATATTTTAGAAGATCACACCCTACAAGACCACGTCTCTTACAAGACCACACTCATGTACCCATGAAAAGACCTGTATTTTTGGTGGGAAAGGTGGCAATCCTAAATGCTAGATCTCTTTAAAGCAGAGCTGCTGGATTGAAGGAGGAGGTGAATGTGGGGGAGCTTGCTAGAAGAAGAAAGAAAGAGGTGACTACTGGCACTGGATCATGGGTGTATGTAGGGTAAGACAGTGTGTGCCTTCATCATCCTGCGTCCAGATCTATCAGCATGTGACCTCAGCTAATCTGTGTCCCCACAAAGTGAATAACCTCCAGAAGAATAGGTGTAAGCAAAGCCCCAGATTAGGGCTGGGTGTGGGGTAGAACAACAGCACCTGCACCTTCTGCATTGACAGGCATTATATGAGCGAATGCCAGACATACGCACCAGTATACAGAGGTGAGTGTAGGTACCCCCCCCTCAATGGTGATCTCCCTTACCAATTTCCACTGCTGAATAGAAGCAATAGTGGCATTTAGGTATGTATCCTGGATAATGGTCACGTATGTTTTTTCAAATCTAACTATTTATGCCCATAAATGCCGCTTCCAACATTACCCACCAGGGGCATTTCAGAAGTCTCAAGAATCTTGAATCCAGACTAATTTTTTTAGTGTATAAAGAATACAGCACCAAGTAATATGGTTCTAAAGAGATTACTGTAGTTTTCTATTTTTCACTCTATAAGACCCCCTCAAAATAAAAAGGATGGGGGAAAAGTGTGATTTATAGAGCAAATGTAAAGAAAAATGTATATAACCGCCTCTCCCACCCCGCTGATCGGGCCCCTGAAGTCACTGAACAAAGGAGTAGCGGCGGATGGATAGGGAAAGGGCAGGGTAACTGATCCTTACTGTCCGGCCGCCGATGCTTCTCTTTGGATGCAGACACGCACCTACACAACTGTATCTGGACGGTTGTTGGGAGTGGCCTGAAAACAATGAGAGAGTTCACACATGCACTGTGGAATATCAAACAAGGCAAGAATAGAGGGCATTCCTAGGAGTTTTACACGGCGGAGTACCTCACATTAGGATGCCCCAGGAACGAGGTACAAAACCCTGGAGAGCGAAAGCAGCAGCTGTAAATTACCACTGTATACAACTGGAGGTGAGCTCTTCATCTTATGTGGGTATGCTTGTTTTTATTTTAATGTGTACCTGAATAGGTCTTGAGGAAAAGCAAGTCTTCGGGTGGAGGGAGTAGAAACATTTTACAGATACTGTATTTTTCGCCCTATAAGATGCACCTGTCCATAAGATGCACCAGGGATTTGGAGGAGAAAAATAAGAAAAAAAAATATCCTGAACCAAATGATGTGCTAAAATTCCCTCCTCCCAATTACCCTATTACAGTGTACGAATCCTCCCCCCCCCCCATAACAGACTGTAATTGGCAGTGTGTGGGCATCCCAAATACAGGCAGTGTGAGGCATCCCAAATACAGGCAGTGTGAGGCATCCCAAATACAGGCAGTGTGAGGCATCCCAAATACAGGCAGTGTGAGGCATCCCAAATACAGGCAGTGTGAGGCATCCCAAATACAGGCAGTGTGAAGCATCCCAAATACAGGCAGTGTGAGGCATCCCAAATACAGGCAGTGTGAGGCATCCCAAATACAGGCAGTGTGAGGTATCCCAAATACAGGCAGTGTGAGGTATCCCAAATACAGGCAGTGTGAGGCATCCCAAATACAGGCAGTGTGCTGTATGCCAAATACAGGCAGTGTGCGGGTATCCCAAATACAGGCATTGTGAGGTATCCCAAATACAGGCAGCATGAAGTATCCCAAATACTGGCAGTGTGAGGCATCCCAAATACAGGCAGTGTGCGGGTATCCCAAATACAGGCAGTGTGAGGTATCCCAAATACAGGCAGCGTGAAGTATCCCAAACACAGGCAGTGTGAGGTATCCCAAATACAGGCAGTGTGAGGCATCCCAAATACAGGCAGTGTGCTGTATGCCAAATACAGGCAGTGTGCGGGTATCCCAAATACAGGCATTGTGAGGTATCCCAAATACAGGCAGCGTGAAGTATCCCAAATACTGGCAGTGTGAGGCATCCCAAATACAGGCAGTGTGCGGGTATCCCAAATACAGGCATTGTGAGGTATCCCAAATACAGGCAGTGTGAGGCATCCCAAATACAGGCAGTGTGAGGCATCCCAAATACAGCCAGTGTGAGGAATCCCAAATACAGGCAGTGTGAGGTATCCCAAATACAGGCAGTGTGAGGTATCCCAAAACAGGCAGTGTGAGGTATCCCAAATACAGGCAGTGTGAGGCATCCCAAATACAGGCAGTGTGCTGTATGCCAAATACAGGCAGTGTGCGGGTATCCCAAATACAGGCATTGTGAGGTATCCCAAATACAGGCAGCGTGAAGTATCCCAAATACTGGCAGTGTGAGGCATCCCAAATACAGGCAGTGTGCGGGTATCCCAAATACAGGCAGTGTGAGGTATCCCAAATACAGGCAGCGTGAAGTATCCCAAATACAGCCAGTGTGTGAGGTATCCCAAATACAGGCAGCGTGAAGTATCCCAAATACAGGCAGTGTGAGGTATCCCAAATACAGGCAGCGTGAAGTATCCCAAATACAGGCAGTGTGAGGTATCCCAAATACAGGCAGTGTGAGGTATCCCAAATACAGGCAGTGTGAGGTATCCCAAATAAAGGAAATGTATAGGCATGGGAGCCGGCAAATGACCTTTTTTTATATTTTTTGTTTTTACATTCGCCTGATAAGGCCTGCAGCAGCATCCCTGACCTCTCGCGGCTGAGTATTTCTTTTTTCTTCTTTTTTTCTTATGACAAGAATAGTCATGGCATTGGTATATAACTTGCATATATGATATTACCATGAAAGTATTGTCACTCACTAGACTAGAAGAACTTATACAAGGATAATTGTATAACTGATCAGGGTCCGAACAGCTTCCGAGGGCCCCCACCCCGCTTGAATCTGTCACAATCTGTAAAAAAAAAAAAAAAAAAAAAAAAAGACATTTACTCACCTGTGGTCGTGATCCCTCCGGTCAGGTCTCCACTTCACCGATGGGGCCTCCAATCGCCCCACAGATCTTCCGTGGTAAGGAGAGAGCGAAATAGGCCCTCTCCAGCGCTAACCCTGCCTTTTGTAGGCGGGGCAGATGATGTAACTATGACATCCTCTCACACCCTCCCCAAGACTCTTAGTGGCACAGGGTGAACGGAGGAGTGAGGGTTGGAGGGGTAATACCTGTAATCCTTGCCACCCCTCCACCGATCACCAGGCAGCTGTCATCGGAGCTTCGTGGGACAGGATCGCCGGGGGACAGCGAAGGTGTGTAAATAAATAATTCTTTTATCTGTGTGGTGTCTTTTTTACAGTTACCCCTTTGTGAACTGGTAAGGGATCCATAAGACCCCTATACAAGGTCACAAGGCTCAGGGGCTGACAAGTCACCTGCTGCTAGCGGGTGACTTGCCATTAATCCCTGGCCCCCCAATTACCCGCCTCTCCAAATAAATATAACAAAATATTATTTTCTGTGTGTGTGTGTTTTTTTTACATTCAACACTTTGTGAACTGATAAGGGGTCCATGAGACTCCTATACAAGTTCCCAAGGCTTGGGGCTGGCAAGTGTGGGTTTGTGGCCTGAAGGGTGGGGGGGGGGGGCACAGAGGCTGGCCCTTGCGCCCCTATCTACAGGCCTCCTGGACCAAACCATTTCCCAAAGGTTGGTGGAGGCCCACTTTGCAGGGCACCCTCCCCCAGAACACTCTAAAGTAAGAGACTGGCTGAGATTAGACCCCTGGCCCTATTGCTAAACAGTAACAAATATACCCGCAATTACCATAATCCATTAAGTTACCAAAAATACCGGCTATGCGGGTAAAATACAGGTAAGGTGGCAACCCCCCACCTAGCATTTCCAGCCTCTTCATTCATACCGTCCTCCAGCCAGCAAGGTAGAGAGAAGCAGCTCACACCCAGGTAAGGAAGGAGTGTGTTGGATCTGGCTACTGAAAGGTGTGTAAGGGGAGACCATGAGAAAAAAAAGTAAAGAAAAGGATATGAGGCAGACTTTCATGCCTTGTTCTGGCCAAAAATCACCCTGCGAATTTACAGGCCCTCACCAGCCCTCCACCAGCTGATAAATACATTGCACATTATGGGCAGAGGGAGATATGCCATGTGATGGTAGTGAAGCTTTAGTTCTGTAGGGGAAGATACTATGGCAGAGGTGGGAATCCCCCACATCCATGATGCAGAGGCTATAGTATTACATCCAGCCCAAGAGGCCCTAAAGCAGTACAGCCTGCCAGGAATTCTCTCTGTGCTCCTGATGGCCAGTCCACCCCTGGGTCCACAGAAGGCAAAGCTTGGGCTCATATGCTCCAGGGTTTATGTACATTATTGAGGCTACTTGCTCATTTTTATTTATATGCGAAACAACGAAGACTTACATTTTGGCGGGGAGTATGTAATTTGGATAAGGGTTTAATCTAAAGCATCTGAATTGGGCATTTCTTTGATAACCCATCACAAAGTACAATATTTGGTACTTCCCACATTTTTAATAAACATAATATGGGAAAACATTGTAGCTACAGGCCCATGACCTTGCCTCCTCTCTAGTGTGGGGCAGTGTTCTGACTGGTGCATCATAGTGACATCTGCTGTACACTGCATCTTTTGTCCTGCCATGCAGTGCTGCCTCACGTGGCCTCATTCCAGGTGCACTCCTGATGACCAGAGTGACCCATGTGACCTGGGCAGAGGGTCCACACACCTCAGTTCATGACAGTTTGCCTAGATGACATTTTCCCAGATCTCCAGTCTCATTGCTTGCATGTAAAAGAAACTTTATAGCAACTTTTAAAACATGGTTTGTCCGCAAAGCTGTAGAACCATCTCTTCAAAGATTCTGCAGTTGCCTTTCTAGAAAATAAAAATAACAATGAGAGCCTACAAATCGACCCTCAAAAATGCACTGCTGTTAAGAACTGACTTCTGCCAACGGGCCTTAAAGGGGAGGAAACCCTAGTCTAAAAGACTCTAGGGCCAGCCACTTGCCTATCCCTGGGGCATCCCGATTTGGATTGCCCCTCTGTGTGAGACCCTCAGGAAGTCACTAACAATCTACTAACCAACAAATCTAAAGGCCCTATCCTCTGCTTTTGATGCAGACACATGTGTAACATGCTCCCCATCCCCAAAATTGACTTTATCAAGATAGAGACAAACATTGAGCAGCAGTTCCAGAACACAGCATTATTATTTAATTATACATTTTTACTAGGTTTTCAATATTATAAAGTGGATATAAATAGGCTAAATGTACACTTTTCGCTACTGTCGAGAGACCAGAAACTTGGCAGGTTACCTAAATCTTGGAAAACTATAACAGCCATTAAATTAAAAGAAAATCTATTGTTATCTGGTTTATGAACTTTGGTTCATGGGAGCAGCCATGATGGAATTACCTACGGCTGCTTCTCCATTGTTTTCTGTTGAGAGGTATAAGACTAGCACTATACCCTCCCTCCTCCTCTCAATAGAAATAAATGGGGCAGTATGCCACAGTTAGCTTATTATGGCTGCTTCCATGAGCCACAAGAGTTATTTAGAATGGACTAAACTGTCAGGATCACACTAAGTGCCTGTTGGATCTTGTGGACGGTAATGTAATGGCAGTACAGGAGCAAAAGATGGATGCACTGAACCAGCAGCACTGTTCACACAAGTCCAAGAGCAATTTTTGTCTTCTTTTTTGCCCCTAATGGTAGATTTTGTGCTGCGGGTGCAGGTCATATAATAATTACTTATCAGCAGGAACCTCGAGAAAAAATGTCAGCTCAATCAGGTAGTCATCTAGGAGGCCGATTCATTAATAGCGGCAGGTATCGACAGTTGAGCGACTGTAGCAGTATTTTCACAGCGCCCGCTAGTAGTCGCTGTGCTTGGCCGTTGTTCGGTTGTTGACAGCGACTCAGTCGGTGTGCAGTAATGTTGAATATTGGGTGAGTCGCTATTTGACAGGTTCCGCGCTGTATGGGAGCGCATGATAGCGACTGGTCATAGCGACCGGCTCCCCCCATTCTTGCCCAGGTATTACCTGTTGCTCTCCCATACATTTCAATGGATGTTCCTTTTCTTCGGTTTAAACAGGGTTTTTTGTTTTTTATTTTATTTTTTTCACCTTTCCTGGCCTTAAAAAATAGTTTTCAAAAACGTTTTAGATTTTTTAGATTTTTAATGCAGAATTGTCATTAAAGGTCTGGCATTAAAATGGACCAAAACCCAGCTGGATCGGCCTGGGAATGTTATAGATTCCCGGGCCGATCCATTCCCTCCCTGCAGGGCATCCAAAATCGAGATGATCGGGGCTACCCCGGGGGAGTGGACCAAAACCCAGGATAGTCAAAAACCTGGGTTTTGGTCCACTTTAAAGTATTAATGTCACAATGTTACAACAATGCAATTCCATGTGCTTTCGCTTTGTTACTGGTGGATATGTGTTCAAAAACTTTAAAGACTTTAATCACACAGTGTCTGCCGCTCTATGCTATAGCGACCAGATCCAGAGTGCTCCATTACAAACTAAGAAGGGCTGCTTGCCCTCCAACCCACTATTGGAGCTGTTTTTTTTTAGTTTGGACCCACATGAATGTGCAGAGTATTGAGGTATTGAGTATTGAGAATGAACTAAACAGGACGGGAAGGAATGGATGGATGGAGAGATAGCTGGGAGGAAGAGGGATGGATGGGCAAAATGAAAAGGACAGGAATGGCTGGGTAGAGCTGGTGGAGGGGTAGATGGGCAGAGCTGCAAGAAAGATGGACAGACTGGCAGAGCTGGAAGGAAGAAGGGGAGATAAGCATAGCTGGTAGGACAGGGAAGGAGAGGCATAGAGCTGAGGGGATGGGGCAGAGCTGAGGGTAGGGGGGTCAGAAATGAGGGGACAGTGTTGTGGGCCAGAGTGGAGGGGACAGGGATGAATGGGGCATAACTGGAGGGGCATGGATGGATGGGGCAGAGCTGAGGGTACATGGATGAATGGGGCTGAGAACACATTTTCCTAAAGTATCAACATGTAAAAAAAAAAAAAAGGAAAAACTGGAAAGCACAAGGTCCCCCGAACAGAACAATACCCAACATGCATAGCTACTTTTAATCCTTTTAATTGCCAGCCTACTTGAAATGTTGTCACTCTCTGCTGACAGGTCACTTTTCACCATTTTGCGCTGTTTAACTGTGATTTTTGCAGGATTTTCCAGGAATTTTTATTATTGCGGCAAAGTTTAGGTTTTAAAATGAAATGTCTTGTTTGTACATTTCAACTGTTTTTTAAAATATTTTTGAATAAAAAATATATATATATATTTATTTAGAAAATTGTCTCCTTTATTTTAAATAAAACATTTATTTTATTAAAGAAAACCATATTGCACGTGAAAGCCCCATTTATCCCGATTACAACGGTACCACATATGCATTGGTAGCCCCCCATTCTTGCCCAGGAGACCCCCTCAAACTTAAAAGAGCACTTTATAACATTTACAAATAAAGTACAGCTACTATCCACACTATAAAGGGTTAAACCAAAAAAAACATTGGCTTAGGGCCCCCCTTCCCAGAGGGGGGGAGGAGACCCAGTTTTCCAGGGAGTTTTAGGGGCTTAAAAATTCACAAAAATGGAGTGGGGTCGCCCCTACCCAGCATAACCAGCCCGGGGACCAGCTATGCAGGCCTTGTAGAACAGGGGGGGCAAGGGGCAGCTATCTAGCACTCCTGCTGCTTTTGGAAGCCTTTTATACCTGCTGGGCGAGAGAACATAGGGGTTAATTTAAAAGAAAATTTTATAGGGGAACCCCATTTTTGGGGAATTCTAACCCCGGGCTTTGGGGAGGCGGGTAACTGGGGGGTAGGGTTTAATGGCAAGTCACCCACCGGTGACTTGCCACCCGCATGCCTTGTGAACTGGTATAGGGATCTCATGGATCCCTTACCAGTTCGCAAAGGGTTAACATAACGCACAGAGAAAAAATGACATTTATTTTTTTCTTTACTCACCTCCAATCCTTTGCTGTCTCCCGGTCATCCCGTCATCCTGTCCCACGAAGCTCCGATGACAGCTGCCGGGTGATCAGTGGAGGGGGGCAAGGGATCACAGGGATCACCCCTCCAACCCTCTTGCCTCCGATCACCTGGCGCTACTGAGCATTTTGGGGCTGGTGTGAGATGACATCATAGAGTACATCATCTGCCCCGCCCACAAAAGGCTGGACTAGCGACCAGGCGATTGTGGAATTGCTGTAGAGGGCCTATTTTGCTCTCTCCTCAGCGGGAGAGCCGTGGTGGGGTTCGGAGGCCCGGCCGGTGGGAGGGATCGCGACTGCAGGTGAGTAAATGTCTTTCTTGTTTTACAGTTTTCTGTGAGCTGCCAGTGGGCTCTCCTGGGGGTGGGGGGCCTCACCAGCTAACCGGGCTTTCTGGATGCTGGCCTTGCGTGTGTCGTGGCACCGCTGGAAAGGTGAGTTTTACGGGTGATCTGGGGAGGGTTGACATAGCAGGGCCTTCCTTCTAAATTGGGATGCCCCGGGGGCTAGGGAAATTACTTTTAGACTCCAGGTGCTAGCATGAGAGTGTTTTGGCCATCTTAACTAAAAGGACTGTATTTCCCCTGGTCTATCTATTCTGGTCTCACCAAACCAGAGTAGCTGCCTTCATCTATATGCCAGGTAGGTCCCATTATCACTTCTGGACACTCTGATTCCCTTTTCACTATACCTGTCAAATGTTCTGTCTATGGTCTGGGCCAATAATCAAATTTAAATGCTAGTGATATTATGTATAATCACAGTAACACTCTCACAAACATACATTTTAATCAATGTCTTCTACATAATCATTAAAGTGGAATTCCAGCCTTGGTTGACCCTCAACTGTCCCCGTCCCCTGGTGCTGAGACAGGTTGAGGGGGTGGAGTTAAAAAAATCTCAATGGCGGGGCGTGGCTTGGCCGGTGAAGAAGATGGCGGCGTGAGTCTTTAGCTCGCAGAGAGATCTCCCATTCGCAACAGACCTTGCACCCCCACAGCGATCATGGGCAAGACTGGCCGGTCGGGGACACTGCCTAGATCATCTAGAGCCCCTCAAACCCCCTCTCAAAGCTCAAGAAGTTACCCGGAGATGTTCCGTGTGCAGCGGCCGGAGGAGGCGACCTCACGTGCTTCAAAGATGGCGGCGTCTCCGTCCCCAGACAGCTCACCGGACAGACAGAGCATTGCGACCTCTGACAGGGGAGACCCTGATCTCACCTCTCAACTAAGCCAACTACCTACCCGCACGGAGCTAGCGAAATTCGCAGGCGAAATTAAATCCTCCATAACGGAAGCTGTGGCGGACCTGCACGCTGACATGCGGGCGCTGGCCCAGAAGGTGGAGAGGGTGGAGAAGGAGGAACGCGGGACGCGGCGGATTCTCCAGGAGGTGAGCGAAGTGGACACTGCTCACAACAGATACATGATTAACGTACACCGTCACCTAGAAGACCTGGATAATAGGAGCCGGTGTTGCAACATAAGGGTACGAGGTGTCCCCGAGGAAGTAGCGCATGATCAGATTTCTGGGGCCTTGCTCTCGATTTTCAACACTCTACTGGAGAGACCGCCTGAGACGCCAATAGACTTGGTAAGAGCTCATAGAGCGCTTCGCCCTCGGAATATCGGGGAGGCATCTCCAAGGGACATAATCTGCTGCCTACAAAGCTTCGTACTCAAGGAGGAAATCTTGTCCAAAGCGAGGACCAGAGATTCCATTATGTTTAACAACTACGAGATACAACTGTTCCAGGACTTGTCAGGTATTACCTTGCAGCATCGTAGAGCCCTTAGGCCCCTCACCTCGCTCCTTCGGGAAAAGGGGATCCCATACAGATGGCGGTTCCTCTTTGCGCTGTCCGCCTCCAAGAACGGGAGAACAGGAATCCTTCGGACTCCGGATGACTTAGCTGCGTTCTGTGATTTATTACACTTGCCCCCGCTCTCCCTCCCAGACTGGTTTGGGGACTTTGCTATCCCGGACTTGGGGAGGCTCTTTGCCCCGCCTGGAACACCCCGCTCCCCCCAGCATGGCGGACCGCAAGGGACGTCGCCCAAGTTGTGAGCGCTTGAAGGTCGCTTTGTATTACACTGCAGTGCCTTGGTAGGGCTTGGCCGTTAATACCTCAAGCTCAACTTTAACGCCTGGCACTTCCTGCATTTCTTTCCAGCTATCAGGACTAGCAGCTCTGCCAAGCTAATGCTGCTCCGACCAGGACTGCGTTGAGCTGTATTCACGTGAGAAGTTTTGGTTCTGTTTATTTTACATCTGTTGCTTGCATGATTGTCTTTTAAGTGCGCTTTTACAGCGTATTAGTTACAGCCATGGCCCCTTTTTTCTATACCAAAGAGATTCCCCGGAGGTTGTCACTCTGAAGTGGGTTCCCCCCCTCCGGGTGTACCCGTACCCGCTCCATTCCTTGCGGGGCGGGCGCTGCCGGAGTAGGGGAACTCAAGAAAACTAGTTGCATTCTGATTGTTATGTGTTATGCTCATAGGGGTTCTCAGACATGCATGCTGTGATAGTTAAGTTTTTACTGTCTGGTTATCTCTGCTGTTTAAGGTTGCATAAGAATGCATAGTATTATAATAAGGATTGGCCCTGTCGCTAGCCTCGGGAAACGCCTATAAGCAGGGCTGCTCTGTGGAAAGCTCTGCCATCTAATTATATCGCAACCCTGGGGCCGTTAAAAGTGCAGGCTGCTGATGAGATGGCGGTATCGAGTTTTGTTTAACTCAGCTTTCAACTATGAGATAGCAGATATGCGTGCTCTGTTAACTAAGCTTTTACTGTCTGGTTATCTATGCTGTTAAAGGCTGAACAGGAGGGCACAGTACTTTAATAGGGAATGGTCCGGCTGTTGGCCTGAGGGGAGGTGACCCATATTCAGGAACATATACAGGCTTGGCTGCTCTGCAGAAAGTTCTGCCATCCAGTTATATCGCAACCCTGGGGCCTGTAAGGGTGCAGGCTGCTGATGGGCTGGCGGTATCGAATTTTGATGATCTTAACTTTCAACTATGAGCTAGCCACGCAAGAGTCTGCCTATCTCCGCTGTTAAGGGCTGCATAGGAGTGCACAGTACTATAATAAGGAATGGCCCTGTGGCTAACCTGGGGAAGGTGACTCATACTTAGTAACACCTATAGGCATGGCCGCTCTGTAGAAGATTCTGCCATCCAGTCATATCGCAACCCTGGGGTCCAGAAGGGGGCAGGCTGCTGATGATTTGGCGGTTACGACTTTTGATGATTTCGGCTCTTAACTGTGAGATAGCAGTTATACATGCTCTGATAACTAAGTTCTTACGGTCCGTTTACCTCGGCGGTTAAAGGTTGGATAGGAAAGCACAGTCCTATAATAGGTATTGGCCCTGCTACTAACCCGGGGTGTGGTGACCCATATTCAGGGAATGCCTGCAGACACGTCTGCTCCATAGAAAGTTCTGCCATCTAGTTATATCGCAACTCTGGGGCCCGTAAGGGGGTAGGCTGCGGATGGGCTGACGGTATTGATTTTTCATGATTTAAACTTTCAACTATGAGATAGCCTCGTAAGAATCTGGCCCACGGTTCACAAGATGGGGAGATCCCTGGGTGCAGGGGCGGGGGCCACTGAGGGTATGCTTGCGTGCATTCGGCGATGTTTGGGGTGTGGGAGGAGGGGTGGAGGATGCACGTTGCACAATCTATTAAGTTTAAGATTGGCCCATTCTGTTCATACGAGCTCGAAGATGGGAATTTCACATCACATTAATGAGGGAGGTTTTTCTCTCTGTTGGCTTATACTGCAAGTTGTTTCTTTTTTGTTTTAAGACACACCCGGTGCAGGTGTTTTCGCCGACCTTTCATGCTCCTAATAATCTAGGAACCTTTTCACTTAAAGTTCCTTTTTATGTGGAACCATAGAAGCCTCACGGCTGTGGTGGCTTTCTCTCCTTCACGATAGTTGCATTCGTGGCGGAGTGTTACTGTCACGCTCGGGGTAACTCCAGCCCTCTTAATAAGCTCACAACCCCCAATCTCCACAGCCAGCTTCACCTGTAGGAGCCCCCGCTTGCCGGGACGCAAGATACGCCTACCCGGGATCGGTTGCCCCCAGGACTTAATGGCTCAAAGGATGCAAGCTTATATGTGGGAGGACTGGAGAACCAATAGCAAGAGCGTGAGTGACGGAAGTCCAGAGACAGGCAATAGGTCGATAACGGGAAGGCAGAGATAGTAGCGGCACCAGGGGTCAGGCAAGACGTAGTCGGGGTTCAGGCAGAGGTCAGCAACTGGGGATCAGGATCTAGAAGCGTCAGTTCAGGCAAAGGTCGGCAACAAGGATTCAGGATCGAGAGGCGTCAATTCAGGCAGAGGTCGGCAACAAGGATTCAGGATCGAGAATGGTCGTACAATCGAATCGGCAACAGGCTAGACTTCACAGGAGTAGGTAACACAGGGTTCTGAGCGCTATCACAGGCAATTCACAACTGAGAGGGAATTGCCTTTATAGGAACAGGTCTGAGGGAAGCAGTGTACTGATTGGAGCACATAGGATTCCAAGGGTAATTGGCTGCAGAGCAGAAGAGGGCGAGCCCTCAATCCCCTAGGATTCATTAACCCTTTAATTGATCCTCCGGCGGGTGCGCGCCGCACAGCGCCGCCGGAGGGCGTAACAGACACGTGCTCGCGGCCGCGCGCGAGCACGTCTCCTGGAGGAGGAAGCGGGGGGCGTGGCTGAGCTGGGCGCCGCTCGAGCCGACGCCGCTCGGCGCGGCCGCCGCACAGTGACAGCTGCAGCTGGCCGCCTGGAGACGTCGCTGGAACGGGGATCAGGTAAACGGTTCCTGACACTACCCCCCCCTTCACGAGGGGCCTCCGGACCCTCACCCGGTTTCCCTGGATTGTCACGATGGAACCTTCTTACAAGAGCCTTGGCATGAACATTCCTCGCTGCCACCCAGCATCTTTCCTCTGGACCATAGCCAACCCAATCCACCAAATACTGTAAAGAATTACGCACTTTACGTGAATCCAAGATCTTATTCACTTCATACTCGGGCTCATTATTAAGAAGAATTGGTGCAGGACCAGCAAGAGGAGCATTCTTCGCCGGTTTTAACAGTGAAACGTGAAAGGAATTAGGTATTTTCATAGTTGGCGGGAGTTGAACTTTAAAAGACACATTATTCAACTTCTTGACGATTGGAAAAGGACCAATAAATTTTGGACCTAATTTGCTAGATGGCTGACGGAGCGCAATATTTTTAGTGGAGACCCAAACTAGATCGCCTACTCGAAGAGTAGGTTCCTGTGATCTGCGGCGGTCGGCAAATTTCTTATACCTCAAACCAGTGGTCTTAAGAATCTCCTGAACGTGTGTCCAGATATTCTTCCGTTCTTGAAGCCACTCCTCCAACGCCGGCAGATTGGAAGGTGACCCTGAAAGGGAAGAAGCTCTAGGATTTTTCCCTAAGTTACAATAAAAAGGAGATACCTTGGTACTCTCACTAGGCGCGTTATTGTAAGCAAACTCGGCGAAATCAATAAATTCCGCCCATTGTTCTTGGGCATCAGAAACATAACACCTTAAGTATTGTTCCAAAGTTTGATTAGTTCTTTCTGTCTGCCCATTAGTCTGGGGATGGTAGGCAGAAGAAAGAGAGATCTGTATTCCCAACCGCGAACAGAAGTGTTTCCAAAAACGGGAAGTAAATTGAACACCCCGATCAGAGACTATATTGGACGGAATACCATGAATACGAAAAATATGCGAAGTAAACAGCCGCGAAAGCTCAGGTGCAGAAGGAAGTTTGGCCAAAGGAACGAAATGTGCCATCTTACTGAAACGATCTACGACCACCCAAATGACAGTATTACCATGTGAGAGAGGCAAATCTACAATAAAATCCATAGAAATATGGGTCCATGGCTCAGCAGGAATTTCAAGAGGAACCAAACTGCCACTAGGAGCCTTGTGAACTCCTTTACTTCGAGCACAAATAGCACAAGCGTCGATAAAGGCAGTGATATCGCGTCTCATGGTAGGCCACCATACATGACGACGGGCAAGCATAAACGTCTTACGGTTACCCAAATGACCAGCAGTTTTGGCATCGTGAAATTCGCGAATTACATCCGAACGCAGGTGCGGCGGAACAAACTGGCACCCCAAGGGTACATCACTGGGAGATTCATCTTGAAACGGCGCCAAGGTATTGGAGAGATCAGGAAGTAACGCCCCCACCACACAACCTGTGGGTAAAATTGGTTCACCAGAATCACCCCGATCCTTACATTCACCGAACATGCGAGATAGAGCATCAGCTTTAGTATTTTTTACACCCGGCTTGAAAGTAATAATAAAATTGAAACGCGAGAAGAATAATGCCCAACGTGCCTGACGAGAGTTCAGCCTCTTGGCAGAACCTATGTATTCGAGATTTTTATGATCAGTATACACAGTTATAGGATGTAATGAACCCTCCAACCAGTGTCGCCATTCATCAAATGCCAGTTTAATAGCTAATAGTTCCCTATTGCCAACATCATAATTTTGTTCCGCGGTACTGAATTTACGCGAAAAATAAGCGCATGGATGGAGACGCTCAGGGTTACCAGAATATTGTGACAAAACTGCACCCACTCCCAGCTCAGAAGCATCCACTTCAATAAT
Organism: Gastrophryne carolinensis; assembly: GCA_027917425.1. NCBI lineage: Eukaryota > Metazoa > Chordata > Amphibia > Anura > Microhylidae > Gastrophryne > Gastrophryne carolinensis. Next base: position 226,211,123 of record CM051234.1, read on the forward strand.
AAAAGCTTTATGAATATCTGGATGCACTAAGACAGGTGCCGAAGTAAAGGCCCGTTTCAAGGTTAGAAAGGCCTCACAGGCAGAGGGGGACCAGTTAGCAGTAAAAGCCCCCTTGCGGGTAAGGTTGGTAAGGGGTGCAACAACATGGGAAAAGCCTTTTATGAAACGCCGATAAAAATTAGCAAAACCTAGAAAACGTTGCAATTCCTTTAAAGTTTTGGGTTGGACCCAATTCTGAACTGCTGAAACCTTCCCCGCGTCCATCTCCAAACCCTGGTTGGTAATAACATACCCTAGGAAGGGAACTGTAGTGACTTCAAACACACACTTAGACAGTTTAGCAAATAAGTTGTTCTCTCTTAATTTTTGTAGCACCAACTTAACATGGTGTCTGTGCTCCGGTAAAGAATTAGAAAAAATGAGAATATCATCCAAGTAGATGACTACAAATCTACCGAGATATTCCCTGAATATATCATTAACAAAATCTTGGAAAACGGCTGGCGCATTACAAAGACCGAAGGGCATGACCAGGTACTCATAGTGCCCATCCTTCACATTAAATGCAGTTTTCCACTCGTCCCCCTGTCGGATGCGAATCAGATTGTAAGCCCCTCTCAAATCCAATTTGGAGAAAATTCGAGCTCCTGTGACTTGATTGAACAGATCCCCAATCAAGGGTAAGGGGTATCGGTTTTTTACAGTGATCTTATTCAAGGCTCGATAATCTATGCACGGTCTCAAGCCACCATCTTTTTTCTCTACAAAAAAGAACCCGGCCCCAGCAGGCGAGGTAGAGGGACGGATAAATCCTTTCTTAAGATTTTCGGTAATATACTCCCTCATTGCTTGCTCCTCGGGCAGGGTAAGGTTATAAATCTTTCCCCTCGGGGGAATTGTGCCAGGCAGCAAGTCAATGGGGCAGTCATAGGACCGATGTGGAGGAAGAGTATCCGCAGAGCGTTCAGAGAATACATCGATCCAATCAGCGTATGGCTGAGGTAATTCCTGTGGTAAGACTTGAACGCTTCTGAGGCCTGTATTAAAACAGTGACCTTTACAGTGGTCACTCCACTTGAGCAACTCCCCAGCCCGCCAATCTAACACCGGGTTATGGAGTTGCAACCAGGGGTATCCCAAAACCACCGGAGTTTCCGGACAATCAAAAATAAAGAATTCTAAGAATTCAGAGTGAGAAGAGCCGACAATTAGTCTGAGAGGTGGGGTCTTGGTATTTATAGGACCTCCCTGGATTGCCTTTCCATTGATAGCTAAAACTTGTAGGGATCTTTCAAGAGGAACTACAGGGATCCCTAAGGTGGAGATCATGCTCCTGTCCAAAAAGTTTCCAGCCGCACCACTGTCTATGAAGGCGGAAACTGTCTGCTTAGAGGACACCCAAAACAAATCAATAGGTACAAGCATCTTATTCTGGCGAGAGTTACAAACTGACTCACCCAGATCAGTACTCTCTACCTGGTCTGGGTGCGGAAGTTTTCCGCCGGTTTCCCCTTGTTGGGACAGGACCCTGCAAAATGACCAGAATTCCCGCAATACAGGCATAACCCCTCAGATCGCCTACGCTGTTTCTCCTCTTGGGATAAGCGGGTTCTCCCTATTTGCATAGGTTCTTCCTGGGAGGATGATGAGGTATTTTCTCCACGGGGAACCGGGGATCTATGACTCTGGACTGGTCTAAAGGACGTGGGAGCCCCGACTCTCTCCCTGGCCCTTTCTCTAAGACGTCGGTCTATTTTAATGGAGACCTGCATTAATTGATCTAGGTCCGCTGGCGGGGGAAAATTGACTAAGGCATCCTTGATGCTATCCGACAGTCCCACCCTGAACTGACTACACAAAGCTGGATCGTTCCACCTAGCTTCGATAGCCCAGCGGCGGAATTCAGCACAGTAGTCTTCAGCCGGATTCCGTCCTTGTTTTAAGGCCCGAAGCCTATTCTCTGCGGTAGACTGTATATCTGGATCGGCGTATAAAACGCCCATAGCATTGAAGAAGGCAGTCACTGATTGTAGAGCAATGTCATGGGAAGGTAAACTAAAGGCCCAGGACTGTGGGTCTCCTTGAAGCAAGGAAATGACTAGGCCTACTCGTTGGACCTCAGTGCCAGAGGAGATAGGTCTTAACTTAAAATATAGTTCGCAGGCATTCTTGAAATTGGAAAATTTTGCTCGTTCTCCAAAAAATTTCTCAGGCAGTGGAATCTTAGGTTCGGAGAAATGAGGTGGTACAGCGGAAGTTGGCACTTGACGAGATTCCTGAGTGGCCACTCTTTGAGCGAGTTGGTTGATCGCTGTGGCCATAGCTTGCACCTGCTGTACCAGGTCATCCATTTTTGGGCCTGTGATAATGTCACGCTCGGGGTAACTCCAGCCCTCTTAATAAGCTCACAACCCCCAATCTCCACAGCCAGCTTCACCTGTAGGAGCCCCCGCTTGCCGGGACGCAAGATACGCCTACCCGGGATCGGTTGCCCCCAGGACTTAATGGCTCAAAGGATGCAAGCTTATATGTGGGAGGACTGGAGAACCAATAGCAAGAGCGTGAGTGACGGAAGTCCAGAGACAGGCAATAGGTCGATAACGGGAAGGCAGAGATAGTAGCGGCACCAGGGGTCAGGCAAGACGTAGTCGGGGTTCAGGCAGAGGTCAGCAACTGGGGATCAGGATCTAGAAGCGTCAGTTCAGGCAAAGGTCGGCAACAAGGATTCAGGATCGAGAGGCGTCAATTCAGGCAGAGGTCGGCAACAAGGATTCAGGATCGAGAATGGTCGTACAATCGAATCGGCAACAGGCTAGACTTCACAGGAGTAGGTAACACAGGGTTCTGAGCGCTATCACAGGCAATTCACAACTGAGAGGGAATTGCCTTTATAGGAACAGGTCTGAGGGAAGCAGTGTACTGATTGGAGCACATAGGATTCCAAGGGTAATTGGCTGCAGAGCAGAAGAGGGCGAGCCCTCAATCCCCTAGGATTCATTAACCCTTTAATTGATCCTCCGGCGGGTGCGCGCCGCACAGCGCCGCCGGAGGGCGTAACAGACACGTGCTCGCGGCCGCGCGCGAGCACGTCTCCTGGAGGAGGAAGCGGGGGGCGTGGCTGAGCTGGGCGCCGCTCGAGCCGACGCCGCTCGGCGCGGCCGCCGCACAGTGACAGCTGCAGCTGGCCGCCTGGAGACGTCGCTGGAACGGGGATCAGGTAAACGGTTCCTGACAGTTACTATAATTTTATACCAACCGGTGAGGGCCTATTAGATTAGTCCCCTCTTATCTGATTCCACGGTTTATTATCTTGTTTTGTATTTGTCCCCTCTCTTTGTGAGGTGTCTTGTCCTCTCGTGTGGTCCTTTATATTCTTTTCCTTTTCTTTCCTTCTTACTTTCTGTACCCACTCTCTCTCGTCTGTTCTATCTCACTTCCACCCTGGGGGAGGGGGGGGGCGGGTTTAGAGTACAGAGTCTTTGACCATTCCGCGATTCTTGATCTTTGTTCCTCGTTGCGCCCCCTAGACCGGGCCTGCATAACCCAAATCATGAAGATAAATGTTATGTCAATCAACATAAGAGGTTTAAACTCGCCTGAGAAGCGCCATGCACTACTGAGAGAGCTTAAAAAACACAAAGTGCACATAGCATTGTTGCAAGAGACTCATTTTCAGGCAGAGAAAGTCCCTTATCTTGGCAATAAAAACTATACCACGCACCACCTAGCCCCCCCACTCTCTAAGACTAAAGGGGTCTCCATTCTCATAGATAGGAACCTGTCATTCCATCTGACAGAGGAACTTGTGGATAAAGAAGGTAGGTTCCTATTTGTAAAAGGCAAGTTGGCAGATGGGCTCCCGATTACATTAGCTAATGTCTATGCCCCGAATAGATCCCAGAGTCACTCCCTCTCCAGTGTTATCAACAAGCTGAAGACATTTCGGGAGGGGATGCTCCTCATGGGGGGGGACTTCAATTGTGCCCTAAACCCATTGATAGACACCTCAGACGCGAAATCCACCATCACGTACCGAGCACTGAAGCAGATTAAAAAAGCCTTGCATCAGGTTCAAGTTGTTGATACCTGGAGACTCCTACATCCCCAAGGAAAAGACTTCACATTTTACTCCAACACTCACTCTAAATATTCTAGAATAGATTACATCTTCCTCTCCCAGAGAGACTTGGAGAAAGTAGAGGCAGTGGAGATTGGTAATATAACTTTTACTGATCACGCTCCTGTGCTCCTTCGCCTGTCACTGCGCTCAGCTCATCAGAAAGAATGGAATTGGAAAATGAACCCTGGCATCCTAAAAGACGTTAGAGTGGTAGAGAGGCTGAAAACACAGATTAAGCTGTATTTCAGAGAGAATCAAACAGATATGGACCCAATGATAGTCTGGGAAGCACACAAATGTACCATGAGGGGGATTTTGATTCAAGAGAGCTCCAGGTTAAAGAGGGAGAGGTTAGCAAAGATGGAGGGTCTATTGGCTAGAATAGCTAGGCTGGAGGCAAAACATAAACAATCCCTGCAAGAGCAATGCCTGACAGAACTGACTGAAGCGAGGAAAGAACTGAAGGAGGCGTTGGCGGTGGCGGCGGGGCGGGCATTCACTTTCAGATGTGGACTTTTCTATGAGCAGGGCAATAAGCCGGGCCGCTTGTTGGCCAGGGCCCTGAACCCGTTACATGCCAAGACCCCTGTAAGTGGTATTAGGGACTCCGCGGGGGTACTTCAGCAGCGCAATAAAGCTATCGCTGAGGCGTTTAAAACATATTATTCAAATCTCTATAACTTGCCGGTTCAGGGGCAGAAAGAGACAATGCTGAGGCGAATGCAGGCCTATTTGGCCGAAGTGGATATGCTCAAACTGTCCAAGGATACCTTGGATGAACTTGAGGCTCCCCTTACTGTCTTGGAGTTACAGAATGCAATTAAACAGACCAGACCGGGAAGGGCCCCCGGGCCAGATGGCTTCCCGAGTTTGTATTATAAGGAATTTGCCCCCCAATTGCTCCCGCATATGGCTAAAGCCTTTGAGACTGCCGCTAACTCAGGTTCGCTTCCACTGCGTACTTTAGAGGCGCAAATAGTGGTTATTCCTAAAGAGGGGAAGGACCCTGTGATATGTCAACATTACAGGCCAATCTCACTGCTTAACACCGACTTAAAAATCTATGCTAAGGCTCTGGCGGGCAGGCTGGCGGGCCTCCTCCCGGGACTGGTTGCGCAGGACCAGACGGGCTTCATCCCGGGCCGGGAGGCTCGTGACAACACGATCAAGGCCCTGAATGTCCATTGGTGGGTGTCTCGACATAAAGTAAAAACTATAATGCTTTCAACAGATGCTGAAAAAGCATTTGACAGGGTAGACTGGCGATGGATTGAGGCTGTACTGCGACATATAGGGTTGGGTGACAGGGCCCTGAATCGGATCTTGGCCCTGTACTCCAATCCTGCGGCGAAAGTAAGGGTCAACAACACAACCTCAGACTCTTTTGATATACGTAACGGAACAAGACAGGGATGCCCCCTTTCCCCACTAGTGTTTGCGCTCTCGCTGGAACCATTCTTGCGGAGGGTAAGGCTGAATGTGGATATTAAAGGAATTTCGATTGGGGACAGAGAAAGGAAAGTTGCTGCCTATGCAGATGACATGTTGTTTTTTTTGTCCAACCCAGTTGTTTCCATACCTAATCTACTCCAGGAATTCACGCTATTTGGGACAATCTCGAATTTAAAAATTAATTATAGCAAATCCATGGCCTTGGGCATTTGCCTCCCTTCTGCAGAGGTGGCGGTCCTGGAGCGGTCTTTCTCTTTCCGCTGGGTATCAGGTAGTATCAGGTACTTGGGGATTCAGCTTCCTACCTCTCTTGAACACCTTTTCCACCTGAATTTTGCTCCTTTGGAAACCAAAATCAGAAAAGACTTGGTGAAATGGGACAAACTAAAGTTGTCCTGGTTTGGGAGAATTGCGGTCCTAAAGATGTATGTTCTCCCAAGGCTTTTATACCTTTTGCAATGCATCCCTATCAGAATGCCGGGGTGGTTTCTGCGGAGAGTGCGCCCCTTGTTCTCAGAATTTATTTGGAGCAAAAAATCACCCAGAATCAAGGGATCCATCTTGAGGCTTCCGAGGGCTAGAGGAGGGGTGGGATTACCTTGTATTGAAACTTACTCACGGGCTATCCATCTTGGTAGGGTCATAGAATGGCAGACTTGCAGGGACGAAAAGGACTGGGTCGCAATTGAGGACGCGGTATGTGAAGGGAAGCTGAGGGCAATGGGTACACTGAAGAGAGCGAATGCCCCTGAGGTAGTTAGGATGCACCCGCTAATAGGGGCCACCATCGGGGTCCTGGAGGTAGTTTGCAAAAAGCACAGAGACCTGGTGTCGCTGCCTGGGCCTTTAACTTCCCTTACGGATAACCCACTCTTTCCCCCAGGTATGGAGAGGACCTTCCTGAGAGCTTGCACACTGCCCAGACCCTGGAGGGCAGCACACATTTTCTGCAACGCTAAAGTGATGGGGGAGGAGGCACTAGGGGAAAGACTAGGAGGCCCGGTCCCTACCCTCTCATATTTACAGTTGAGACGCTTTGTGAGTTCAAGGGATCTGAGGGGTAGGGTTGAAAGACCACCGTCAGAATTTGAGAGAGCCTGTTTGGGCAACGGCCCCAAAACACACTTGCTTTCTTGGACTTATAGCCTTCTGCTGACCTCAGTGGGAGACGAGGAGAAGCCGTGGGAAAGGAGATGGTCAATCAGCTTGGATGAAGAAGCATGGGGCTCCATATATCAAGGGGCACACAAAAGCATAGTAGGTTCTTCGCTACAAGAAACCAATTACAAAGTTATTTCTAGGTCGTACAAGACACCACAGCGCTTACATCGTATCTTCCCTGAAGTTCCAGACAGATGCTGGCGGTGTGGAGGGGAAGGCGCAGATATGCTTCACATCTGGTGGAGCTGCCCTAGAATTAAAGTTTTCTGGGAGAAGATTCATGCTTTGATAGGGAAAATACTGGGATGTGATATAGAGTGGAATCCGGCGGGATACCTGCTTAATTGGACAGCAGATGGTAAGGGAGCTGCTGGATATGGTCCTTTAGCTGTCCATCTACTGAATGCTGCCAGAACGTTGATCCCCAGAAAGTGGAGATCTGAAAATGTGCCTACAATCGCAGAGTGGCTCAGGCAGGTAAATCACATTGAGACGATGGAGGAGATTCTATATTCCAAACAGGATAGGTTGGAAACATTTAGGAAAGTCTGGACGATCTGGCAAGTGTTTAAAGACTCAGATGAATACAAAAGAGAATTCCCCTCTTGATCGGTTGCTTGGTTGGATTTCCTGGATGTAGGGTGGGGCTGACCGGGGGCTGGGCATGGGTGGGTGCGCGTGGAACATTCGGTCGTTGGAATACTGTGATTGGATGGTAGCCTGGTGGGCACCATCTCTGCCTCCCCCCTCCCCTCCCCCTCCCCTTCCCTTCCTGCCCCCTCTCTTTCCTCTCTGCCCCCCCTCCCCCCTTTTTTACCAATATACCCATTCGTCCCCCCCTTATCGCTTTCACGGCTCCCCCAGATCCCTATTACCGCCCTCCCCCCCCTTCCCTTCCCATACCTCCTGATCTGGTCCTTCTTGTCTATCTTGTTCACTCCTCTCCTCCTCTTGTTTTTGTAGTTTTGTGTTGTCGAGTTGTCGGTTCTGGTTGGTTTGTTATCTGTCTCGTTTGGGGGTGATGGGGTGGTGACCTCTGGGAGGGTTGGACGGCTCTGCCTAACTCAGAGATCCTACACATGGCGCTTGGGACAGATGTACTTGGGCTGGAGGCAGATGAGTTTACATTTCCCCTAATGCTAGGCCAATGACTTCTCAACGTTTAAGTCGGAGCAGTCGGCTAGGACACTGGCATCTGGTGTTGGGAGCTGTTCCCACGAGAACATTCCCTATTATATTTGAAAACTGTACATTACGAGCAACTCTGAACTTAACCTCTGTACCTGATTGCCCTGTGTTGATATGACATATGACAACGGTCCCCTTCACATTATATGTACTGCGGGGGGTGCGGCCTTCCTTCCCCCCCCAACCCCCCCCTCCCTCCCCCCCCTTCCCTCCCCTCCCCCCCTTCTCTCCCCTCCCCTCCCCCCCCTTCCCTCCCCTTCCCTCCCCCCCCTTTTCCTCCCCTCCCCCCCTTTTCCTCCCCTCCCCCCCTTTTCCTCCCCTCCCCTCAATCTATGTAAACAAAGTGTTCTATATATGTTTGTATCTGTATCTTCATTGCTGTACGATCACAAAATGTAAAATGTTGTTAAAAATTATATATATATATATATATATATATATATATATATATATATTATAGCAAACATAGGAAATTGTGAAACATGTCAAAGATGCAAATGCATGCCTTAGATGTCGCCAACTGCTATTCTTTTACAAATTACCAAAAATCATTTTTCCTTTTGATTTTCACCAATGACATCATCTAATCTCAATAACTAGAAATGAGCAAATATTGTATGCATATGGCAGAATAGAATAGTGCTCATTGGCATTGTTAAATCCAGCATAACTTACTTATTATTTTCCCCTCACTGGGCTGCAACTCTGTTCAGGACTCTAGGATACTTTCTGTGCATTGCACAGAGAGAGCAATGCTGGGGTCAGGAAAAGGACAGCAATCCCAGAATGCAGAGCGTCATGTCAGAAGACACTTCCTGTCTGCATGCAGCCTGAGACTCCATGAGCTGCCATCTTGGATGTGTAAAGGCTCAAAGGTACACAAACAGGCACTGACACAAGCTGGCCTGTAGGGAGATATTTAAAGGGGAATCCAATTTTGATGGAATTTTATAAAATTGGATATTTTGTGTGCTCATAAATGTTTTTATTTTTTGTTTGTGAGCAAATGTGTGTTTTTGGAAGCAATATTCACTACCTGCAATGCTGGTGTTATATATACAGGATGTTTTTTTGTGCCAAAATTATGTCCTCAAGGTTCTGAGCTCATCTAATATTTTTTAGGTTAGCAAATGTGTGTTTTTGGAAGCAGTTTTTACTACTTGCAATATGTTGCTATTGGCAATATACACCAAGTCTGTACAATATCTACAAGAAGAGAGAAGTGATCCCTGTACACACAGAAAACTGCTGCTGGGTATATGTCAGTATGTGTCAGAGAGCTCCCTCATCTCAGCAGCAACCATATGGTTGCCAGTGGCAATAGATTGGAAACTGCTTTGATAACACACACATTTACTAAAAAAAAAGAAAAAAAATACTAGATCATCTCAGCACACTAAGGACATGCTTTGGTGACACAAAATACACTTTCAAAAATTAAATTGAATGTGGACCTTCTTTTTAAGAACAGATATTTAGATTTGCAGCACCATTCAATGCACACTTACAGAGGCCTAGTGTTAGTAGGCAGCAGCAGGGGTGCTGGTGGTGGTAGTAGTGGCATGACAATCAGTAGCATCAGGCACAGGGGTTTTAAAATCATCACTTATCCACACCTGATTCATCTTTACAAAAGTTTTCTCCAGGCTTTTAGCAGACACTTGTTTGCTTAGATGTGTCTACACCACCTGATGCTCTGAAAACCCTTTCTGAATCTAACCTTGAGGGTGGACAGAAATCTCACCCAGAATCTCAAAGCATCTGAGCTTGGTGTATCTACCAGAAAAAGGGCACAATTAGGGTAGGAGTGCACCTGGCTGTTCAGGTGTAGGTGGTGCTGCTGATGTGGTGTGTCAGGTGGGGATATGGGATGTAAACACATGGACATTATATTCTCAAAAGTGAATTTGGTACTGCTGCTTCTGCTGTTGCGACCTGTAGGTGAGGTAGCACATTGATTGGGCGGGGACCAGAAAGTAGATACCCGGTTAGACATGCTCTGGCGTCTGAAAGCCATGGATAACTGACTGCACAGCTTCTTTTGATAATAAGACCTTTTTACCTTCCTCTCGGAAAATGTAAACAATTCTCTCATTTCGGTTTATAAAGAAGGTTGAGAAGTGTAGCGACCCAATACTCATTTTGCTTCATGATAAAAATGTGGCTGACATATAGCTGGCCATCTTCGCCAGCATTTCTGAGGGCCTGGTTAGTTCAACCTCTTTCTCTATATTGCCATGGTTGTTCATCATCATCATCACCTGATGACACCTATCATGTGCCTCCTCCCCTTTGGTAAGTCTACCTCCTCAAGTCTGAATTCCTCCTCCTCGTCCTTCTTCACCTCTTCCTCTAGATCCAATGTGCTGCTAACCAGACGGGTTCCTTCTTCCATCCCTTGCTGAATCATGTTTGTGAGCATTTGCTCAACAATGATTGTCCCGCTGACCATTTTTGTTGCTTCTCCAAAAGCCCTCAGAACACAACACGTGTCTCTGATGATCTGCCAATGCCAGAGCTGAAAATCCAACTCGCTCCAAAAGATGGCCGAGTTAAAACGGAACTATTTTTTCACAAGATGGGTGTTGTACCAGACACTATGAGGCGTCCTCATTACATTGCCCCCAAAACATTAACGGTGCAGAACGGGAGAAACCTTACCTTTCTCCTCAGCCCCCCACCTAGCATTTCCAGCCTCTTCATTCATACCATCCTCCAGCCAGCAAGGTAGAGAGAAGCAGCACACACCCATGTAAGGAAGGAGTGTGTTGGACCTGGCTACTGAAAGGTGTATAGGGGGAGACCATAAGAAAAACCAACACAAGTTCCGTGCAATTAGGTTCATACTGAGAATTTACAGGCCCTCACCAGCCCTCCACCAGCAGATAAATGCATTGCACATTATGGGCAGAGGGAGATATGCCATGTGATGGAAGTGAAGCTTTATGTTGTAGGGGAAGCTACTATGGCAGAGGTGGGAATCCTGTGCTCCTGATGGTCAGTCTGCCCCTGCGTCCACACTAGGCAAAGCTTGGGCTCATATGCTCTGGGGTTTTCATATAGATAACACTTTTTATGTAAATCATTGAGGATCCTTGCTCATTTTTATTCATATAACAAACAATGAAGACTTACATTTTGGTGGGCAGTATGTAATTTGGATAAGGGTTTAATCTGAAGCATCTGAATTTCTTTGATAACCCATCACAAAGTACAATATATGATACTTCCCATATTTTTAATAAACATAATATGGGAAAACATTTTATCTACAGGCCCATGACCTTGGCTCCTCTCTAGTGTGTCCTGCCTGGTGCATCATGGTGACCATCTGCTGTACACTGCATCTTTTGTCCTGCCATGCCATGTACTTGGCTTTCTGTGTCCTGCAGTGTCAAGCAGCTGCAGCTAGTGCCTAGTATCACTAGTGTATTTGTGGCTATGGGGTCCTGGGACTTTGTCTTGGTGTCTTGGTGAAAGCTTCTGTAAAGTCCTTTAACCTATAATGGGAGACCATCAGGGGTGAACCTTGCATCTCTGCTGCCTGAGATGAATTTTAGAATGCCCCCCCTGCCAGGGTGTGCCACTCCATTTCTCAATAACGCTGCTGCTGTGTCTGGCTTCTTCCTATGATGAGAGTGATGGCAACTCAATGGAGTGAGATGGGCAACCAATAATAACTGACTGTAAAAATATGACAGCATGCAGTGTTGCCACCCAATATCTGCAGAACCACTAATGGATAATACAAATTATTACAAACAAAACAATTCCAGCAGTGCTGCCTCACAGGGCCTCATAGCATGTGCACTCCTGGTGACACGAGTGTCTGTGCCCTGAGAAACCCATGTGACCTGGGCAGAGGGTCCACACACCTCAGTTCATGACAGTTTGCCTAGATGACATTTTCCCAGATCTCCAGTCTCATTGCCTGCATGTAAAAGAAACTTTATAGCAACTTTGAAAACCTGGTTTGTCCGCAAAGCTGTAAAACTGTCTCTTCGAAGATTCTGCAGTTGCCTTTCTAGGAAATAAAAATAATGATGAGGGCCTACAAATCGACCCTCAAATATACTGCTGTTTAGAATTGAGCTCTGCCAATGGGCCTTAAAAGGGAGGAAACTCCTTTCGGCTGGTCCTGGAGTCTAAAAGACTGTAGACTGGCATCCCGATTTGGATTGCCCCTCTGTGTGAGACCCTCGGGAAGTCACTAAAGATCTATGGATCTGTGAATATAAACAGGCTGAATGTACAATTTTCGCTACTGTCAAGAGCCCAGAAACTTGGCAGGTTGACCAAATCTTGGCAAACTATAGCAGCCATTAAATTAATAGTAAACCTATTGTTCTCTTTAACAAATTGGCCATTTCAGCATACAAATTTTATTACAGGATGGTTTCATATTAGGTCTTACAATAGCTTCCTGTGTCTATGAAACTCCAGGTTGCATCAGCTGAGCTTTAAACAGAAGGTTGTTTTATAACACCTGTATATACCTGTATATACTAAAGTAACTTAACACATTGTTCTCTATAACATTAGAACTAAACCTGAAGGAAAAGTATTACATGGGGGCAATTTAGCACCAAGTGTAAAAGGGGCACTTTGGAGTAAAAAGTACAGTTGAGTCGAAAAACTAAAGGGAAGGGCACCTCTGGTGCTGTATGTAGAAAATGAAGGAGAATAAAAGTGTATTACCCTTTCAGTTTACTCCAAGTGTACTTAGACTAAAAGTCAATATTTTCATTATCTCAGGTTTTGGTCTGTCCTTCTGGGGCATCCTGATTATTGATGCCCCATTGAGTGACACCCCACCAATTGCCCGATATACATACCTCACTGACATTCACATGGCACAGACGCGGGTCTCCTCCAATCAGCTTCTTCATCTGCACATATTAATAGGCAGCTAGAGAAGCTGAATCATATCCTGGCCACATTAGTGATCAGTGCATGGCACCCCCTGCATCCCTCGGCTGTGCACAGCCATGGCAGCCATTCACTTACAGCGGCCGGGGGCTCAATGGTGAGGCAAACATATCGGGCAAGTAGGGGTGTTCACACAGCAGAGCACCCCAAATCGGGATGCTGCAAACCAGAACTAGCATCTTATATAGTTTTGGTCTTTAACCTCTGGTGCTGAATTAACCCCATGGAGGCTTATGTAGACTGAGGCCGGATTAAGAGTGATGGAGGCCCCTGGGCACAAAATCTGGTGGAGGACCCATATACAATATTTTTTTTCCTTTAAAATAATAGTCCAGCCAAGTAACCGATTGGTGGTTGTCTGGAACCCGCCTACTTACTGGAACGTCAGATCAAGTCCCTTGTGCCACCCTTGTGCGGGTGCATCCTGCTTTGCCATTCTGGGTCGGGGTATTGTAGTCATCCAGCTGGTCCAGCAGAAAACAGTTCCCTGCATTGAGCTGCCAGTGGCTGTGCTTGGTGGATTATGTGCAGTGAGCGCCCCCCTCATAATCCGGCCCTGTGTAGACTGCATTGGTGTTTTGCACTGCATTTACAATGGGACGGCTTACAGGAGTGGCTTGAGGAATGGGAAAACTGCTAATGGCCTAATCTAAATGTTAAACAACACAAAACAAATGCTATACAAGGCCTCTCTGAACAGGTCAAACTCTCCTTTACCGAATTGTTACATATCCTCCAGCAGGTGGGGATGTTCTATATAACAAACCTGTAGGTGGAGGTTAGTGGATTCAGGTTCCGGCCCCTAACTCTAACTTCACTTGTGGACTGACACAAATCTTGTGTTCAAGGAAAAGAAATATAGGGCCTCATTTATGAAGAGTGCCATTTAGCTCCATATTGCTGGCATACGCATACATTTTGGAGCGCGCTGCTGTGACTTACCTCTGCCTGATCCTCTTCTGTCAGCTGTGGCAGAGCAGCGGCAACAGCTCCATCTGAATCTGGTCTCGTCTAAAAATTAGACGTCAAATGACTGACACATAGCTTGTATAATCACAACAAAAAAACAACATATATGTACAATATATAGCTGTATAAACCTGGAACAGTGTTCTAAATAATAAAGCTACACAAGCTTACTGCTTATTCTTCACAAATAATTTATTAAAATACACATCTAAATAAACACCCATTAAACTGGACCAACACACACACATTTGGAAAATAAAACTCCACAAAACTCCCTTAACCCATCTGCATGCATGACACTGAATCATTGTCAGCAGTTACATTTGCTCCTGCATCCACTCAAAGCTGAAATACCACCTCACAGATTTTCTCCTGGTAGGGGCCATTTTTTCTGGAGCTTGTTTCCCAGCATGCCAGTCGTGCTACTGTCTAAATTTAACTGATATAACCCCCACAGACTCCATATGGTTTTTAAGATTGACTACAGCAGGAGTTACAAAAAAGGTAAAATCATTTTTATGTGCAGCAATTTGAATTTCCTTGCCGGGGGATGTATATGAGCACTTGTTAGTTTCTTGTAAGGGTATTTAAAACACATAATAGGGGAGGGGCCTTAGTGGTATATAGGCTTCCATGATTCACTATTCACAGATAAGTCAAAACAACACTAAAAAACACCATTCATACTGTAACACCATAACAAACACCAAACACACATGGTACGCTGACCTAGAACACTCTAAAGTAACAGAGCAGCTGATATTTGACCCTTGGCTCTGTTGCTTAACAGTAACAAAAATACCTGCAATCATCAAAAACTTACTGGCAGGTTACCAAAAATATTGGCTATGTCGGTAAAATATCAGTATGGTGGCAACCCCCCACCTAGCATTTCCAGCCTCTTCATTCATACCGTCCTCCAGTCAGCAAGGTAGTGAGAAGCAGCACACATGTAAGGAAGGAGTGTGTTGGATCTGGCTACTGAAAGGTGAGTAAGGGGAGACCATGAGAAATAAAAAGAAGAGAAAAAGATATGAGTTATTGTTTAGGACTTCACTAAACCAACACAAATTCCATGCAATTAGGTCCACACAGGGGTGACTAAGGCCAAATATCATCCTGAGAATTTACAGGCCCTCACCAGCCCTCCACCAGCTGATAAATGTGTTGCACATAATGGGCAGAGGGACATATGCCATGTGATGGTAGTGAAGCTTTAATGTTGTAGGGGAAGATAATATGGCAGAGGTGGGATTCCCCCCGACATCCATGATGCAGAAGCTATAGAATTACACCCAGCACAAGTGGCCCTAAAGCAGTGCAGCCTGCTTTCGGGCCAGACTCTAAAAGTCTCTAGGGCCAGCCACATGCCTATCCCTGGGGCATCCCAATTAGGATTGTCCTGCTGTGTGAGACCCTCAGGAAGTCACTAACGATCTACTAATCAAGAAATCTAAAGGCCCTATCCTCTGCTTTTGATGCAGACATATGTGTAAAATGCTCCCCATCCCCAGAATTGACTTTATGAAAGTAGAAACAAACACTGAGCAGCAGTTCTGGAACACAGCATTAATTAATGTATTTATTGATACATTTTAACTTGGTTTCATGAGCCCTATTTTCGCCCTATAAGACGCACCTACCCATAAGACGCACCTAGGATTTGAAGGGGGAAAATAGGAAAAAAATATTCTAAACCAAATGGTGTGTTGAAATACCCCATTACAGATATTGTGGCATCCCCCCACCCCATAGGCAGTGTGTCATTCCCCCCATCCCATTACCATAGGTAGTGTGTCATACCTCCATCCCATTCCCCATATTCAGTGTGGCATTCCCCCCCATCCCATATGCAGTGTGGCATACCCCCATCCCATTCCCCATATGCAATGTGGCATTCTCCCCCATCCCAGTCCCATATGCAGTGTGTCATTCCCCCCATCCCATATGCAGTGTGGCATACCCCCACCGCATTCCCCATATGCAGTGTGGCATCCCCCCCATCCCATATGCAGTGTGGCATACCCCCATCCCATTCCCCATATGCAGTGTGGCATCCCCCCCCATCCCATATGCAGTGTGGCATACCTCCATCCCATATGCAGTGTGGCATACCCCCATCCCATTCCCCATATGCAATGTGGCATTCTCCCCCATCCCAGTCCCATATGCAGTGTGTCATTCCCCCCATCCCATATGCAGTGTGGCATACCCCCACCCCATTCCTCATATGCAGTGTGGCATCCCCCCCATCCCATATGCAGTGTGGCATACCCCCATCCCATTCCCCATATGCAGTGTGGCATCCCCCCCCATCCCATATGCAGTGTGGCATACCTCCATCCCATTCCCCATATTCAGTGTGGCATTCCCCCCCATCCCATATGCAGTGTGGCATACCCCCATCCCATTCCCCATATGCAGTGTGGCATCCCCCCCATCCCATAGGCAGTGTGGCATTCCCCCCACCCCATTCCCATATGCAATGTGGCATTCTCCCCCATCCCAGTCCCATATGCAGTGTGTCATTCTCTCCCACCCCATTCTCATATGCAATGTGGCATTCTCCCCCATCCCAGTCCCATATGCAGTGTGTCATTCTCTCCCACCCCATTCTCATATGCAATGTGGCATTCTCCCCATCCCAATCCCATATGCAGTGTGTCATTCTCTCCCACCCCATTCTCATATGCAATGTGGCATTCTCCCCCATCCCAGTCCCATATGCAGTGTGTCATTCTCTCCCACCCCATTCTCATATGCAATGTGGCATTCTCCCCCATCCCAGTCCCATATGCAGTGTGTCATTCTCTCCCACCCCATTCTCATATGCAATGTGGCATTCTCCCCCATCCCAGTCCCATATGCAGTGTGTCATTCTCTCCCACCCCATTCTCATATGCAATGTGGCATTCTCCCCCATCCCAGTCCCATATGCAGTGTGTCATTCTCTCCCACCCCATTCTCATATGCAATGTGGCATTCTCCCCATCCCAATCCCATATGCAGTGTGGCATACCCCCATCCCATTCCCCATATGCAATGTGGCATTCTCCCCCATCCCAGTCCCATATGCAGTGTGTCATTCCCCCCATCCCATATGCAGTGTGGCATACCCCCACCGCATTCCCCATATGCAGTGTGGCATCCCCCCCATCCCATATGCAGTGTGGCATACCCCCATCCCATTCCCCATATGCAGTGTGGCATCCCCCCCCATCCCATATGCAGTGTGGCATACTCCCATCCCATTCCCCATATGCAATGTGGCATTCTCCCCCATCCCAGTCCCATATGCAGTGTGTCATTCCCCCCATCCCATATGCAGTGTGGCATACCCCCACCCCATTCCTCATATGCAGTGTGGCATCCCCCCCATCCCATATGCAGTGTGGCATACCCCCATCCCATTCCCCATATGCAGTGTGGCATCCCCCCCCATCCCATATGCAGTGTGGCATACCTCCATCCCATTCCCCATATTCAGTGTGGCATTCCCCCCCATCCCATATGCAGTGTGGCATACCCCCATCCCATTCCCCATATGCAGTGTGGCATCCCCCCCATCCCATAGGCAGTGTGGCATTCCCCCCACCCCATTCCCATATGCAATGTGGCATTCTCCCCCATCCCAGTCCCATATGCAGTGTGTCATTCCCTCCCACCCCATTCTCATATGCAATGTGGCATTCTCCCCATCCCAATCCCATATGCAGTGTGGCATCCCCCCCACCCCATAGACAGTGTGGCATACCCCATCCCATTTCCATGGGCAGTGTGGCATCCCCCTCCCCTCCCATAGGCAGTGTGGCACCCCTCTCATATATGTCCCATTGACCACCCCCCTCCATCTCCATCCCACGCTGGAGATAAGAGTAAGAAAAAAAAAACCGCAACGGGCAGGGTAACTGAACCCCGCCCACTGTCCCCGCTCTGGCCGCAGCTGAAAACGCCGGTATTTCCCGGCCGGCGTGCGCACAAACCCGGTCCGTGCAGCCGGGCAGGCCACGCCCACCGGCTGCACGGACCGGGTGTGTGCGCACGCCGGCCGGGAAATACCGGTTATTACCCATCACCAATAATAAAAATAAATATATATTTGTATTTTTTAAGCTTACAATTTTTAGGTAAAAGAAAATTATGCAATTATTAAATTATTATCTGCATGTTTTATATACAAGAATTCAACTTACTCAAATGCCTCATTAACAGTTGATCAGTTGAGGCTTCCGTGACAGGGGGGACATACAGAATGCTGGAGCCCCCCATGCACATAACCTCCTAGGAAGCCTGTAAATCTCACCTTAACCTCGCTCCTCCACTGGGAATCCAGCGCTGCGATTGGCTGCCCGATGCTCACGTGGGCAGGACATGTCTGTCATATAGCCCACGGAGGGTGTTGGTCTGCTTGCATTACAATTGGCCTTGAGTTATTCTCAATACTTGTTGATGCATTTTGCCCAATCAAGGCTTCTTCAGAGGCTGGCGAGCTCTGTCAGGGTCCACTCCAGGTTTATGTGGGCCCTCAGAAAGCCTTGTCCCAGTGGGCCCCTTTGCAGTGGAGAGTCATGGGTCAGGGGTCTGTCTAGAAATTCCATGGCCAAAACTAAGAAGGGCTGCTTGCCCTCCAACCCGCTATTGGAGCTGTTTTTTAGTTTGGCCCCATATGAATGGGCAGAAAATTGAGAAGAGGGATGGACTAAACAGGACGGGAAGGAATGGATGGATGGAGAGATAGCTGGGAGGAAGGGGGATGGATGGGCAAAATGAAAAGGACAGGAATGGCTGGGTAGAGCTGGTGGATGGGGTAGATGGGCAGAGCTGGATGAATAATGGACAGAGCTGGAAGGAAGAGGGGGAGATGGGAAAAGCTGGGAGGACAGGGATGGCGAGGCCTAGAGCTGAGGGGATTGAACTTAGCTGAGGGTGGAGGAGTTGATGGGACAGAACTGAGGGGACAGGGTTGTATGGCAGAGTGGAGGGGAAAGGGATGAATGGGGCAGAACTGGAGGGTCATGGGTGGATGGGACTGAGCATGGGTGAATGAACATGGATGAAAACACATTTTATTAAGATTTCAATATGCAAACAAGAAAAAACAAGCTAAATCTGAAATCGCAAGGTCCCCTGAGCAGAACAATACCCAACATGCAAAGCTATATTTAACCCCTTTAATTTCCAGGCTACTTGAAACTCTGTTGACAGGTCATTTTTCACCATTATGTTTAACTGATTTTTGTGGGAATTTCCAGGATGGAGTTGGTTGCCCCCCTAACCAGCATAATTAGCCTGGCGAACCAGCTTTGGTCTGATGGGCTGTAGAGCTAGCAACAAAGCTATCGGCAGCAGTGGGGGCGCATCTGGGCAAACCTCTTTTTGTGTTTGGAAAACCTGCAGCCACAGCCACTGCAGGGCAGGATGAGTCTCGAGCAGCAAAGCCGCATGTTACAGTGATGGGTGTGTGCAGAGCTGTCACTGCACATAAATCCACCAAGCACAGCCACTGGCAGCTCAGTGCAGGGAACTGTTTTCTGCTGGACCAGCTGGGTGACTACACTACCCCACCCAGACTGGCAAGGCAGGAGTTCCCTGCAGCACACACCCACACAAGGGGGGCACAAGGGAAACGATCTGACGTTCCAGTAAGTAGGTGGGAGCCAGACAACCACCAATCAGTTACTTGGCTGGACTATTATTTTAAAGGAAAAAAAATCTGGGGCCTCCACCAGATTTTGTGCCCAGGGGCCTCCGCCACACTTAATCCAGTCCACAGAGATGAAAGACCAAAACAATATATATATATATATATATATATATATATATATATATATTGTGGTAAAGTGTGTGGAGAAGTCCTGGATGGAGTATATTTTTCCCCTACAGTGCTGTATCAAGCACGATCACAGTCACATTCCCCATTCCTAGGTTTCTTCTGATCTCAGGCCGTGTACACCTGGTTAGATTGATTTCAGGAAGGAGCCTGAATAAAAGGCTCCCACTGAGCCAGTCATTTGTCTTTGACCAGCCTGATGGAGGGAGCTCAGGCTGAACTGCATGTTGTGTGAACAACAATACTGGACTATTAAGCCGGAGGACTTGGCTTCTGCACCCCACTCTTGGACCGTTGGGGGTGAGAAGCGGCGGGCTGGTTTGCCCTGCAATTTGGATTGGACTTTCCTTTGACCCACAGCTTGCTGGAATCCCCTGCCCTGGATTTACCTTTATTTGGTGATGTAACCATTTGTTTTGATTTTCTGCATTGACGCTGCAACCTTTGAATGGAGAAGTATTATTTCATTTGAATACTGTCATTTTTCTGAAATAAACCTGCTTTGCTGAGAGAGAACTGTTGTCTGTGTCACTACCGTTCGCCCCCAATATCCCACAAATTATATATATATATATAGCTAGTTTGCATTACCCCCTTGCAGCATCTTGATTTGGGGTGCTGTGTGAACACCCCCACTTACCCAATATGTTTGCCTCACCATTGAGCCCACGTCCGCTGTAAGTGAATGGCTGCCATGGCTGTGCACAGCCTAGGGATGCAGGGGGTGCCATGCACTGATCACTAGTTTGGCTAGGATACGATTTATCTTCTCTAGCTGCTCATTAATATGTGCAGATGAAGAAGCTGATTGGAGGAGAGCTGCGTCTGTGCCGTGTGAATGTGGTGAGGTATGTATATCGGGCAATCGGTGGGGTGTCACTCAATGGGGCATCAATAATCGGGCCCCAGGGGGACAGACCAAAACCTGGGATAATGAAAATATCGGCTATTAGTCTAAGTACACTTGGAGTAAAATGAAAAGGTAATACACTTTTATTCCCCTTCATTTTCTACCTAGAGATTCATTCAGCACCAGAGGTGCCCTTCCCTTTATTTTTCACCTCAACTGTACTTTTTACTCCAAAGTGCCCCTTTTACACTTGCTGCTAAATTGCCCCCATGTAATACTTTTCCTTCAGGTTTAGTTCTACAGTTTACTATTTTAGCAAGTTATAGAGAACAATGTGTTACTTTAGTATATACAGGTATATACAGGTTTTATAAAACAGCCTTCTGTTTAAAGCTCAGCTGATGCAACCTAGATTTTCATAGACACAGGAAGCTATTGTAAGACCTAATATGAAACGTCCTGTAATAAAATTTGTATGCTGAAATGGACAATTTGTTAAATAGAACAATAGGTTTACTATTAATTTAATGGCTGCTATAGTTTGCCAAGATTTGGTCAACCAGCCAAGTTTCTGGGCTCTTGACAGTAAGTTGTACATTCAGCCTGTTTATATTCACAGATCCATAGATCTTTAGTGACTTCCCGAGGGTCTCACACAGAGGGGCAATCCAAATCGGGATGCCCGGGGGTAGGCAAATGGCTGGCCCTAGAGTCTTTTAAATTGCTATCAAGTTGCTATAAAGTTTCTTTTACATGCAGCCAACGAGACTGGAGATCTGGGAAAATGTCATCTAGGCAAACTGTCATGAACTAAGGTGTGTGGACCCTCTGCCCAGGTCACATGGGTTTCTCAGGGCACAGACACTTGTGTCACCAGGAGTGCACCTGTTATGAGGCCCTGTGAGGCAGCACTGCTGGAATTGTTTTGTTTGTAATAATTTGTATTATCCATTAGTGGTTCTGCAGAAATTGGGTGGTAACACTGCATGCTGTCATGTTTTTACAGTCAATCATTGGTGGCTCCCTATCCCCCTGCATTGAGTTGCCATCACTCCCATCACAGGAAGAAGCCAGACACAGCAGCACACTGCTCTATTGAGGGGTGGAGTGGCACGTCCTGGCAGGGAAGGGGGGGGCATTCTAAAATTCAACTCAGGCAGCAGAGATGCAAGGTTCACCCCTGATGGTCTCCCATTATAGATTAAAGGACTTTACAGAAGCTTTCACCAAGACACCAAGACAAAGTCCCAGGAGCCCCTGCTTGACATTGCAGGACACAGAAAGCCAAGTACATGGCATGGCAGGACAAAAGATGCAGTGTACAGCAGATGGTCACCATGATGCACCAGGCAGGACATTGCCCTAAAATGTTTTCCCATATTATGTTTATTAAAAATATGGGAAGTATCATATATTGTACTTTGTGATGGGTTGTCAAAGAAATGCCCAAATCAGATGCTGCAGATTAAACCCTTATTCAAATTACATACTCCCCGACAAAATGTACGGTAAGTCTTCATCGTTTATTATATAAAAAAAGGTGCAAATATCCTCAATGATTTACAGAATTTTTTTTTCTATATGAAAACCCCAAAGCATATGAGCCCAAGCTTTTCCTAGTTTGGACCCAGGGGCAGACTGGCCATCAAAAACACAGGGAGAATTCCTGGCCGGCTGCACTGCTTTAGGGCCACTTGGGCTGGGTGAAATGCTATAGCCTCTGCATCATGGATGTGGGGGGAATCCCACCTCTGCCATATTATCTTCCCCTACAGAACTAAAGCTTCACTACCATCACATGGCATATCTCCCTCTGCCCATAATGTGCAATGCATTTGTCAGCTGGTGGAGGGCTGGTGAGGGCCTGTACATTCTCAGGATGAACCTAATTGCATGGAACTTGTGTTATTTCTCATGGGCCCTTATTTAACAAGGGATAGCGCCAGGTAGCGAATGGTGAGCGAACGGTAATGACGGGCACCGCCACGAGAACGCCGGCTCCCCTCCGCAATCACACATTTATCAAGCCGATCCTGCTTAGCGACTGACAGAGCGCCAGATAGCGAATCATTCATCATTATTCCAGCCTCACCCCACAGCGCCAGCGAGCGACCTTGAACAGCGCCAGGTATGACCTCTCGCTACCTGCCGCTCTCAAATGCATTTCAATGGAGCAATCTTTAAATATTCATAATTAATTGCTATTTTTTTTTTTTTTTTTTTTTTTTAAATGTCAAATTCTGTGACCACTTCTGCAATGTTAGATATTTTTTTTTTTTAAGGTAAATTTGGGCAGAATTGATATTACAGGTCTGATATTAATGTATTCATATTACAAAATGTTTTGAAAAACTTGTTTTTTTTTTTCAAAAATATGGTTGTTTGGGGGTTAAAAAACTACTTTTAACCCATCGCCGCCAGCGCTCTGGGGTTTAAACAAGCATTTCACAGCGCGAGAATTTTTTGAGCGTGATTTGTTAATGAATATGCTGGGAGCCGTTCGCTATGGCCATTCGCTGTCATGCGCTCCCATACAGCACGGAACCTGTCAAACAGCGACTCCTAACCCTGTATTCAACATTACCGCACACCGACTGAGTCGCTGTCAACAACCGAACAACGGCCAAGCACAGCGAATACTAGCGGGCGCTGTGAAAATACCGCTACTGTCGCTCATCTGTCGCTACCTGGCGCTATTAATGAATCGGCCTCCCCGTCTCCCCCTACACACCTTTCAGTAGCCAGGTCCAACACACTCCTTCCTTACCTGGGTGTGAGCTGCTTCTCTCTACCTTGCTGACTGGAGGACGGTATGAATGAAGAGGCTGGAAATGCTAGGTGGGGGGCTGAGGAGAAAGGTAAGGTTTCTCCCGTTCTGCACCGTTAATGTTTTGGGGGCAATGTAATGAGGACGCCTCATAGTGTCTGGTACAACACCCATCTTGTGAAAAAATAGTTCCGTTTTAACTCGGCCATCTTTTGGAGCGAGTGGGATTTTCAGCTCTGGCATTGGCAGATCATCAGAGACACGTGTTGTGTTCTGAGGGCTTTTGGAGAAGCAACAAAATACACTTTCAAAACTTCAATTGAAAGTGGACCTTCTCTTTAAGAACAGTCTTTAAGACTTGCAGCGCCATTCAATGCACACTTACAGAAAAATAACAGTGTCAAATAAAATAGCAGGCATGGTGGGCATGAATGCCAACAAAATGACATAAAATGCCCATTTCGGGCATCATAGCGGATGTTTAGGGCGGCGGCAGGGGTGCTGGTTGCAATAGCTGCATTAACATAGACACAGTATTTACACAGTGCAGAAGGACAGGAGACCTGTGGTGCTTGTGTAGGCCTAGTGTTAGTAGGCAGCAGCACGGGTGCTGGTGGTGGTAGTAGTGGCATGACAATCAGTAGCATCAAGCACAGGGGTTTTAAAATCATCACTTATCCACACCTGATTCATCTTTACAAAAGTTATTTTCTCCACTCTTTTAGCGGACACACGCTTACAGGCTATTCATTACTAGTGCCAGGTAACGGCAGAGGAGCGTCTGTACAGCAGCGCCAAGAGCAACCGCTAGTGGTCGCTCTGGCTGTGAGTCGCTATTACAGAGCGCCTCAGTCGCTGCAGTAATATGGCCAGCATTGATGAATTTGACGTGTGATTCGCTATAACACCAGTACAGCACTATATTGGAGTGAAAGGTAGCGACTGGTCAGTGTGAGCGACTCAAACCATATTCATCAAAAAAACAGCCTCGCACAGCGCTGGCGCTCAGAATTGGGTCGCTGTAGGCCAGAGCGCCAGAAGCTCTGTTTTTGAACACATATCCACTAGTAACAAAGCGAAAACATATGGAATTACATTGTTAATACATTGTGACATTAACACTTTAATACCAGACCTGTAATGACAATTACAATAAAAATGTAAAAAATCTAAAAAGTTTTCAAAAATGACATTTAATAGGCCAGGAGAGGTCACACAATGATTTGATTAAAAAATAAATTAATAGAAAGAAAACCCTGTTTAAAGTGAAGAAGAGTAACGTACATTGAAATGTATGGGAGAGCGACAGGTAGCGACACCAGGCGCTCTGGAAGGTAGAGCGCCGGCGTTATACGCTGAGCCGTCTATGATGATGAATCGGACGCTACATGGCGCTGTTAGAGTGGCTCACCGGAATCACTTTGATAAATGTGGTATTGTGTACAGTGCCCGCTGTTCCCCGTTCGCTACCTGTCGCTATGAGGCACTACCTGCCGCTATCCCTTGAGGAATAAGCCCCTTAGATCTAGCTCTGGCCAATGGTCCAATTTGCTCACCCAGAAGCTCAAGGGATATGAGCTTGGTGTATCTACCAGAAAAATGGCACAATTGAGGTAGGAGTGCACCTGGCTGTTCAGGTGTAGGTGGTGCTGCTGATAAACATCCCTTCCATGATGTGGTGTGTCAGGTGGGGATATGGGATGTAAACACATGGACATTATATTCTCAAAAGTGAATTTGGCACTGCTGCTGCTGCTGCTGTCGCCACCTGTAGGTGAGGTAGCACATTGATTGGGAGGGGACCAGAAAGTGGACACCAGGTCAGACATGCTCTGCCGTCTGAAAGCTGTGGATAACTGGCTGCACAGCTTCTCTTGATAATAAGACCTTTTTACCTTCCTCTTGGAACATGTAAACAATTCTTCATTATAAAACAGAAATGAGAGATCGTCTTTTTGCTACATGCTAACAATGTGGCTGACAGTGCTCAAGCACCCAAGCATATAGCTGGCCATCCTCGCCAGCATTTCTGAGGGCCTGGTTAGTTCAACCTCTTTGTCTATAGTGCCATGGTTGTTCATCATCATCATAGCCATTGTCATCATCACCTGATGATGACACCTATCATGTGCCTCCTCCCCTTTGTAAGTCTACCTCCTCAAGTCTGAATTCCTCCTCCTCGTCGTCCTTCACCTCTTCCTCTAGATCCAATGTGCTGCTAACCAGACGGGTTCCTTCTTCCATCCCTTGCTGAATCATGTTTGTGAGCATTTGCTCTAGAATGATTGTCCCGCTGACCATTTTTTGTGTCCCCAAAACATGTACTCAGGGTGCTGATCTTGTTTTTTTTTTTTTTTTTCTTTACTAAATGTGTGTGTGGTGTTTTTTTTAGTTTTTGTTGTTGTTGTTGTTAAGCAGTTTCCAATCTATTGCTGCTGGAAACCATATGGTTGCTGCTGAGGTGAAGGGGCTCACTGACACATACTGACATATACCCAGCAGCAGTTTTCTGTGTGTACAGGGATCACGTCTCTCTTCTTCGTAGATTTTGGTGTATGGTTGCCAATAGCAACAGATTGCAGGTAGTGAAAACTGCTTCCAAAACACTCATTTGCTAACATAAGAAAAATATAAAATTAGATGAGTTCAGAACCTCAGACATCCTTTTGGCACACAAAATATCCAATTTCAAAAATTCCATCGAAATTGGATTTCCCTTTTATATATCTCCTTATAGGCCAGGCTGTGTCAGTGCCTGTTTGTGTACCTGTGAAACCAGACCTTTACCCTAAATAAGAGCATATCTTATATGTTTCCCCCCATCCTGTGCATACAAATTGTCCACATTGAAATTCATCCCCTGCATCTACTGCATTTTCTGAGCCTTTAAAACATCCAAGATGGCAGCCCATGGAGTCTCAGGCTGCCTGCAGACAGGAATTGTCTCTTGACATGCCGTTCTGCATTCTGGGATTGCTGACCCCAGCTCTGCCTGAGCAAAGCACAGCTATAACCCCACCCCCTGCACCCCCCCTTCTCTTCTCAGTATGTTATTCTCTTGAGGCAAGATGGCGGCGTCCTACAGACAGATTTGCAGCTCAGTGGGGGAAAGAATAATAAGTAACATTTTAGATTCTGGGGAATAGTTTAAGGATTTAAATGATGCTGAAGGTCCGGTTGAACCCTTATGCTGGATTTAACAGTGCTACTCTATTCTGCCATATTTGCTCATTTTTAAGATGTTGTAGAGAACGGCTTTGTAGTGAGTTTAATGAGTAATTTTTAAATTAGTATCTGCATATTTTACATACAAGAATTCATCTTTTTTCTATGTACTTGTAATAAAAAGTTGTGTAAGCTTTAAAAATACAAATATGTATTTATTTTTATTTTTGGCGATGGGTAATATAACCACTTTGTTCAGGCATTTTTGCCTTTTTAGGGCCAGGCTACAGAGCTAGTGGTTTGTAACGGACTATCACTGCTCTGATCCCTTATGTATGAATTGTCTATAGAAGACTTCCCTCCTTCATGTCCTTGACTCAGATGACTTACACTTATGTGTAAGACCTATATGACTACCTGACATTTTTTCCTGGCTCTCAAGGTTCCTGCTGATATGTAATTACTATATGACCTGAGGCTGTTGCACAAAATCTGCCATTAGGTGCAAAAAAGACAAAGATTGCTCTTGGACTGTGTGAACAGTGCTGCTGGTTCAGTGCCTCAATCTTTTGCTCCAGAGAAGAACCTCCAGCTATCTTACCAGGAAACCTTTCCTTCTGTACTGCCATTACATATCTCCAAGGGAAGCAGTCCTAGCAGACACAGTTGCATTAGGCCCTTATTTATGAAGGAATAGCGACAGGTAGCGACTGGTGAGCGACCGGTAATGACGGGCACCGCCACGAGAACACCGGCTCCCCACCACAATCACACATTTATCAAGCCAATCCTGCTTAGCGACTGAGATAGCGCCATATAGCCACTCATTCATCATTATTCCAGCCTCAGCCCACAGCGCCAGCGTCCGACCTTGAACAGCGACAGGTATGACCTCTCGCTACCTGGCGCTCTCCAATGCATTTCAATGGAACAATCTTTAAATATTAATAATTAATTGTTATTAATGTTTTTTTTTTTTTTTTTTTAAATGTGAAAAATTCTGTGACCACTTCTGCCATGTTAGATGTTTTAAGGGGAAAAAAAAAAAATTCTAAATTCTTTAAAATTTTTTTTTTTTTTTTGGTTTCCAAAAATATGGTGGTTTGGGGGTTAAAATACTACTTTTAACACATCGCCTCCAGCGCTCTGGGGTTTAAACATGCATTTCACAGCGCTTGAATTTTTAGAGCCTGATTTTTTGATGAATATGGTGGGAGCCAGTCGCTCTGACCAGTCGCTATCATGCGCACCCATACATCGTGGAACCTGTCAAATAGCGACTCGTCACCTTGTATTCAACATTACTGCACACCGACTGAGTCGCTGTCAACAACCGAACAACGGCCAAGCACACCGACTATTAGCGGGCGCTGTGAAAATACCGCTACAGTCGCTCAACTGTTGCTACCTGCTGCTATTAATAAATCAGCCTCTTAGTTGTATGAACCTTTTTAGGAGCTTTTTAGTGACTTAGAAGAATAGAAGATAGGAAAACAGTTTTTAGATGAGATACATACGTATGTTATTTACAGGCTCATTGGGGACTTAAAGTGGACCAACGGTCAAAAATGACTTAAACCAGACCAACACAACAAACAGTGCTCATATGCATCCCTCCCCAGGGCAATTTAGATTGCTGCACATAAAAATTCATTTACCTTTTTCTAACTCTGCTGTGGTAAATTTTAAAAACAAGATGGTGGCTCATGCATTTGCATGCCACCTGCAAACAGGAAGTGCTGCTGGGCTTCCTGTTACTGCACATTGTCAGTTATGTCAGTTGAATACAGGCAGCAGCATGGCTGAGATGCTCAAAGAAGAGTCTCCAAAATGGCCGCTACCTTTCTTTTTCAACTGTGCCGGGCTTTTGATCCAGTTTAAGTGAACCTATACGCAGAAAGGAAGTTCATGTTGTCACATTCTATCCCCAGCCCAGTGCTGGTATAGAAGGTAACATCAAACATTTCCTTTCTGGGTGTAGAAATCTTTACCGATTCTATTAAAGAGAGAGAGATATACATTGTACAGCAGCAGGTAAAGCTTGGGCTATGGGTGAAAGTGCGTATTTTTCGTATTCAGAAAGCTGTCAGTTTTGTGCTCCATGTACCTGCGTCACAGCTTCTCTGGGCTTCTAGAGGACATTTGGGCACTAACATTATGATGGTAACAAGCCAAGAATTAATTGCTTTAATTGTTGCTGTTAAAACAAAGACGTTATGTTTCTTTGCAGACCAACCTCTGTACTTTGTGTTCTTAAAAATAGGTGCTACTTTCAATGGCCTGATTGTCAGCTCTCAGTGGCTTCATTGTGTAAATGTTAATTTAGTGTCCCAGAAAGAAAAGCTTAATTTTGGAAACTTTCTACATATTAAATGCAGTCACAAGATCTACAGTACACAATGAACTTTAGAAGTGAGGAAATGCCAACAGTAGAACTGTTTCCATGAGCAAACACATGAACATCATACACAGAGAGGTTCTAAAAAACACATTGTTCTCCAAAAATATTACACCATCTGCAGGAAATGTACAGACCAAATGCTGTCTACAGTTAGTGCAGTGGCCATGCCACCAAAGGCCAACTTGTTCTAGGTCATACCCTCGAAGATCTCAGACCCCCCCCCCCCCCACTTTTAGTTCTTTACCACATCTAGCAAATGTTGCTATTGTCTGAAGTACTACATTAAAGTGGACCAACACCCATGGCTGATCGGCCCAGGAATCTATAAGATTCCCGGGCCGATCAGCTCCCTCCCCGCGGGGCATCCTAAATCGGGTTGCCCCGCTGTGTGAAACCCCCTCAGACACCCGGCGCGCCTACCTCTAGCAGGGTGCGTACCTGCGTCGGCCATTTGTGCGCTCCCTGTAAGAGGGACGCGCGAGAGGCGGCGGCGGCCTCAGCTTGTCCGTCGGCGGTGAGGTACGTTTTTTGGGGCTTTCTGGGGGGGTTTCACACAGCGGGGCTCCGTTGGACCGGGCAATAAAGTGACTTTACCTCGATCGGGGTGCCCCGCAGAAGTGGACCAACCCCCAGGATAGTGAAAATCCTGGGTGTTGGTCCACTTTAAAGAGGCAATGGCAATAATAAGGCAATAAGAGCTCTCCTGAAGCCTCTCATGTGCCTCGTTTCTATTCCCTACACTGTGCTGTAGATGCTGGAGCAGGTCTCCAAAATGTGCCCCTCCTTTCATTTCCTTTCCTCCCATGCACAAACCTGCTTGTGTGGTTGCCCCTGTCCATTGGTGCTTCCAGCACAGTGGTGTGCACTCAAAGCAGGAGTCCCCCAAACATTTCTGAATATGAGAGACACACTTAGCACTGAGAGATGGTGCCACTGATGACTGAAATAGATTATAGAAGCCATATAACATAACAAAAATTTAACTGGAAAAGGTTCCAAACAACAAATCGGTTTTAAACAATGGGGGTTTACGGAGACTAATATTATTAAAGTATCATTTGTGGCTTTGTGAATGGTATTTTGTTACATACATTAATTCATGACTAATGATACTGTGTTAACCCAGTATTGGTTATGGAAGAATTAAATGTATCTTGTATTTTATACAAACAATATATTTCAGTATTTCCATATGTCTGAAGTCTCTTTGAGTTATTGAGTACCTAGTGAGGGGTATCCCACATTACAGGCAGTGTGCAGCATGCCCGCCTCCCCCCCCCAAAAAAAAAACACTCCTAGTGCTCCCTCAAGTCAACACATACACACATATACCTACCTTACCAGCATCTGCCGTCACCTCCTTTGCCAGTACCGCTGCCGCCGTCCAATGTTGTGTTTTGTCTTGTAGGACTATTGGGTAACCTCTGGTTAAATCTCTGATTACCCTGCTTTCTCGATTCATAGTTCAATTATTTGTGGGACCTTTCACGGCAGTTTTTTTTTCTTGTTCACTTAGGTGTAATGGATTCCATTCCAAGGACACTGACCTGACCACCTGTGCCTGGGGAGCCGTTTGGTGAAAGCCATCTTGTGAATGGAGAAGCCCTTTGTTATCCTCAAGCTTTACTGCTCTTCGCCTCCTAAAAAATAATGGATGTCACTTCAAAGGCAGGATCGCCTGCACCTGGGGAGCCATTTGGTGAAAGTCATTGCGTGCCTGGGAAAGACCTTTTTTAATCTTGAGCTTCCCTGCATCTTTATCACCTGAAGCTTTTGAAATTCACATTAGGCCAGAAGAGATCACAGAATTATTTGTGATTTTTTGAAAAAAAAAAAAAAAAATAAACAAAAACCCAGTTTAAAGAGAAGAAAAGGTTCGTCCATTGAAATGTATGGCAGAGCGGCAGGTAGCGAGAGGTCATACCTGGCGCTGTGCAAAGCTGAATGCCGGCGCTGTTCGCTGAGGCTGTGAAAATGATGAATCAGACGCTACATGCTGCTATCCCAGTCGCTAAACAGATTCTGCTTGATAAATGTGTAATAGCGTGCCGTGTCCGGCGTTCACCAGTCACTACCTGTCGCTACCTGTCATTAACCAGCCCACTACCTGACGCTATCCCTTCTTAAATAATGGCCTAAGGCTTCGACTAATGCCAGAGGCTCCAAACGCGCTGGGGGCTGCATCCTCCGCTTCCCTCTAACAAGGAGTGTGCCTGCGCTGGCCATTCACAAATGCCTGCCTCGAGCACGTGCCCTGCTTGAGGGATAGCGGGGATGCGGCCGCGGCTCACACATGCGCCGTTGGACCGGGAAACAAAGTAAGTGTATGGGGAGAGCTAGGTGGTTTCACACATCGGGGCATCGCGATTTTGGATGCCCCAGGGGGGAGGAAATCCATCGGGCTGGGTATCTTATTCTGATTCAGCATGACAAGTCATGGGAAGTTTCAATTTTAGAAAACATTAGTTTTACAGTACCAGATTTAGACATGAAAGTGTTTTCTTTCTAAAACAATTCAAGCTAGTAGCATACCATGTCCCTCCATGTACCAGACCTGTCTTGACTTTTCCTTCACTTCATATTTAGTATGCACCCCAAAATTCCAAGTGACTAATACACATAACACATGCCTTTGCAGTATTCAATTGGATAGTCCTCTAATTGATTGTGCTGGGAACTGTTTCCCAGGTCAACAACCTTAGACTGAAAATGACAATTTGATTTATTTTATTAATTTTAGTATCTTTTAGCTGCTGATCTTGTTACATTACTTTTATCGTTTTAATTCCAGGTGACAGACCTTCGACTTTCAGGTGTGAACTGATGCTTTTTTACTTGAACACACAAAAACATTGTGTAAAAAATGTCGGCTCTAATATTTCTCGAAAGATCACTTCCCGCAGTGATGTGGCATTTGTACAGGTGTGGTACATCCTTTTTCCAGTGAGGTAAGGATAGTTTGGAAACAGCACCCTATGGGCTAAGCATAATACACCAATGGAAAAATAATATACCTCACCCAAAAAATACCTTTTGGGGAAAAATTATTTTTTTTCACTGAATTTTTTAGTGTGTTCATGTTAAAAATCTCACTCAGATGAAGACTTCAGTTGCTAAAAGCACACCCAAAGGTAAACTTGCTTCACCAGTTCTTTAACATCATCCCGCTTGTGCCATTTCTGTTGCTCTAGAATTCCCAAATATTGGGGGTTGTGCTAATTACTGTATTTTCACCCCATAAGATGCACGTTTATTTGGTGGGAGGGGGGGGGTGCACGTATCCAGAGCTTCTGTGCTGCGGGCCGGGCTGCTACAGCCACCGGCAGGCCAGAAAATAGAAGAGAGGTGGATGCAGAGAGAGGGGGCAGATAGCTAATCCCTGAATTGGGAATGGGGGAGGCATGCCACACTGCCTATGGGGAATGAGAGGGGGAATGCCACACTGCCTATGGGGAATGGGATGGGGGATGCCACACTGCCTATGGGGAATGAGAGGGGGGATGCCACACTGCCTATGGGGAATGAGAGGGGGAATGCCACACTGCCTATGGGGAATGGGATGGGGGATGCCACACTGCCTATGGGGAATGAGAGGGGGGATGCCACACTGCCTATGGGGAATGAGAGGGGGAATGCCACACTGCCTATGGGGAATGGGAGGGGGGAATGCCACACTGCCTATGGGGAATGAGAGAGGGAATGCCACACTGCCTATGGGGAATGGGATCGGGGATGCCACACTGCCTATGGGGAATGAGAGAGGGGAATGCCACACTGCCTGTAAGTGAGGGATTCTGTGCCTTGCCTATATTTTAGTTCTTGGAGTTTCGGTGTTTTAGCACAGCAATTGGTTCCGAATATTTTTTTCTCATCTTCCTCCTCCAAATCCTGTGCTTCTTTTAGGGCAAAAATATGGTATTTAGTGAAGCAGTTTAACTCTGGGTACACATTTGGGTGTAAATTGCAACCTGCATCTCGGTGAGCTTTTAAAGTTTAATACACAACTCACTCTTTAATTCACCTGTACTTGCAGGTGGGCATTTTACAGGTGGGGTACATCATTTTTCCAATAAAGAATAAGGAGAATTGTGGAAACAAAAGCCCCCTAGGAGTCATGATAAAGAACTGGAATCTTCTTTCGGCATAGCTCATAGGGTGCTATGATTTCCGAACGATCCATAAAACGCACCTAAGGTTTGGAGGAGAAAAATAAAAAACAAATATTCAAAACCAAATGCTGTTCTAAAATACAATTCTCTCAGAACCCAATACCAGGCAGTGTGCAGAATCCTCCCCAATCACCCCATAACAAGCACCATGCAGAATCCCCCCAAAAACCCACAACAGTGTTCAGAATCCCCCCCACCTCTAAGAACTCCGCAACAGGCAGTGTGCAGAATCCCCCCCAATATGTGTGTACAATCACCCCAAATCACCAAATAACAGGCAGTGTGCAGAATACCCCCAATCCCCCCATAACAAGCAGCATGCAGAATCCTCCCCAATCATCCAATAATAGGCAGCATGCAAAATCCCCACAACAGTGTTCAGAACCCCCCACCTCTAAGAACCCCGCAACAGGCGGTTTGCAGAATCCCCCCCCCAAATCTCTTCATAACAGACACTGCAGAATTCCCCCCAATCTCCCCATAACAAGCAGTGTTCACAATCTCCCCCAAATCACCCAATAACAGGCAGTGTGAACAATCCTTCCCCAATCCCCCCATAACAGGCAGTGTACAGAATCCCCCCCCCCCCCCAAGAACCCCATAATCGGCAGCATGCAGAATGCCCCCAACACCCCATAAGGGGCAGTGTGCTGAATCCCCCCCATCATCCAAAACAGGCAGTGGGCAGAATCTCCCCCAAGAACCTCATACTAGGCAGTGTGAAGAATCCTCTCAATCATTCTATAACAGGAGGAATGCAGAATCCTCCCCAAGAGCCAGTGTTCAGAATCCCCCCTCCCACCGCCAAGAACCCTAAAATAGGCAGCATGCGGAATCCTACCGTCATTAAATAACAGGCAGTGTGAAGAATCCCCCCAATCAACTCATAACAGGCAATGTGCCCAATTCCCCCAACTGACCCCATAGGAGGCAGTGTGTTGAATCCTCCCCATCATCCAAAACAGGCACTGTGCATAATCTCCCCCAAGAACCCCATAATAGGCAACGTGAAGAATCCTCCTAATCACACCATAACAGGCAGCATGCATAATCCCCCCCCCAAGTACCCCATCACAGGCAGCATGCATAATCCCCCCCAAGTACCTCATAACAGGCAGCATGCATAATCCCCTCCAAGTACCCCATAACAGGCAGCATGCATAATCCCCTCCAAGTACCCCATAACAGGCAGCATGCATAATCCCCCCCAAGTACCCCATCACAGGCAGCATGCATAATCCCCCCCAAGTACCTCATAACAGGCAGCATGCATAATCCCCTCCAAGTACCCCATAACAGGCAGCATGTATAATCCCCCCCAAGTACCTCATAACAGGCAGCATGCATAATCCCCCCCAAGTACCTCATAACAGGCAGCATGCATAATCCCCTCCAAGTACACCATCACAGGCAGCATGCATAATCCCCCCCAAGTACCCCATAACAGGCAGCATGCATATTCCCCTCCAAGTACCACATCACAGGCAGCATGCATAATCCCCCCCCAATTACCCCATAACAGGCAGCATGCATAATCCCCCCCCCCCCAATTACCCCATAACAGGCAGCATGCAGAATCCCCTCCAAGTACCACATCACAGGCAGCATGCATAATCCCCCCCCAATTACCCCATAACAGGCAGCATGCATATTCCCCTCCAAGTACCACATCACAGGCAGCATGCATAATCCCCCCCCCCCCAATTACCCCATAACAGGCAGCATGCATAATCCCCCCCCCCCCCCATTACCCCATAACAGGCAGCATGCATAATCCCCCTCCAAGAACCTCATAACAAGCAGCATGCATAATCCCCTCCAAGAACCCCATAACAGGCAGCATGCAGAATCCCCTCCAAGTACCCCATAACAGGCAGCATGCATAACCCCTGTCCAAGTACCCCATAACAGGCAGCATGCAGAATCCATGCCAAGAACCCCATCACAGGCAGCATGCAGAATCCCCCCCCCCCCCCAATTACCCCATAACAGGCAGCATGCAGAATCCCCTTCAAGTACCCCATAACAGGCAGCATGCAGAATCCATGCCAAGAACCCCATCACAGGCAGCATGCAGAATCCCCCCCCCCCCCAATTACCCCATAACAGGCAGCATGCAGAATCCCCTCCAAGTACCACATACCAGGCAGCGTGCATAATCCCCCCCCCCAATTACCCCATAACAGGCAGCATGCATAATCCCCCCCCCCCCCAATTACCCCATAACAGGCAGCATGCAGAATCCCCTCCAAGTACCACATACCAGGCAGCGTGCATAATCCCCCCCCCAATTACCCCATAACAGGCAGCATGCAGAATCCCCTCCAAGTACCCCATAACAGGCAGCATGCAGAATCCCCTCCAAGTACCCCATAACAGGCAGCATGCATAATCCCCTCCAAGTACCCCATAACAGGCAGCATGCAGAATCCCCTCCAAGTACCCCATAACAGGCAGCATGCAGAATCCCCTCCAAGAACCCCATAACAGGCAGCATGCATAATCCCCTCCAAGTACCCCATAACAGGCAGCATGCAGAATCCCCTCCAAGTACCCCATAACAGGCAGCATGCAGAATCCCCTCCAAGTACCCCATAACAGGCAGCATGCATAATCCCCTCCAAGTACCCCATAACAGGCAGCATGCATAATCCCCTCCAAGTACCCCATAACAGGCAGCATGCATAATCCCCTCCAAGTACCCCATAACAGGCAGTATGCATAATCCCCCCCCCCCCCCCAAGTACCCCATAACAGGCAGCATGCAGAATCCCCTCCAATTACCCCATAACAGGCAGCATGCAGAATCCCCCCCCCCAAGTACCCCATAACAGGCAGCATGCAGAATCCCCTCCAATTACCCCATAACAGGCAGCATACATAATCCCCCCCCCAAGTACCCCATAACAGGCAGCATGCATAATCCCCTCTAAGTACCCCATAACAGGCAGCATGCATAATTCCCTCCAAGTATCCCAAAACAGGCAGCATGCAGAATCCCCTCCAATTACCCCATAACAGGCAGCATGCAGAATCCCCTCCAAGTACCCCATAACAGGCAGCATGCATAATCCCCCCCAAGTACCCCATCACAGGCAGCATGCAGAATCCCCTCCAAGTACCCCATAACAGGCAGCATGCATAATCCCCTCCAAGTACCCCATAACAGGCAGCATGCATAATCCCCTCCAAGTACCCCATAACAGGCAGCATGCAGAATCCCCTCCAAGTACCCCATAACAGGCAGCATGCAGAATCCCCTCCAAGTACCCCATAACAGGCAGCATGCATAATCCCCTCCAAGTACCCCATAACAGGCAGCATGCATAACCCCCCCCAAGTACCCCATAACAGGCAGCATGCATAATTCCCTCCAAGTACCCCATAACAGGCAGCATGCAGAATCCCCTCCAAGTACCCCATAACAGGCAGCATGCATAATCCCCTCCAAGTACCCCATAACAGGCAGCATGCAGAATCCCCTCCAAGTACCCCATAACAGGCAGCATGCATAATCCCCCCCAAGTACCCCATAACAGGCAGCATGCATAATCCCCTCCAAGTACCCCATAACAGGCAGCATGCATAACCCCCCCCAAGTACCCCATAACAGGCAGCATGCAGAATCCCCTCCAAGTACCCCATAACAGGCAGCATGCATAATCCCCTCCCCCCAAGTACCCCATAACAGGCAGCATGCATAATCCCCTCCCCCCAAGTACCCCATAACAGGCAGCATGCATAATCCCCTCCCCCCAAGTACCCCATAACAGGCAGCATGCATAATCCCCTCCAAGTACCCCATAACAGGCAGCATGCATAATCCCCTCCAAGTACCCCATAACAGGCAGCATGCATAATCCCCTCCAAGAACCCCATAACAGGCAGCATGCATAATCCCCTCCAAGTACCCCATAACAGGCAGCATGCAGAATCCATGCCAAGAACCCCATCACAGGCAGCATGCATAACCCCCCCCCCCCAAGTACCCCATAACAGGCAGCATGCAGAATCCCCCCCCAAGAACCCCTTAACAGGCAGCATGCATAATCCCCTCCAAGTACCCCATAACAGGCAGCATGCATAATCCCCTCCAAGTACCCCATAACAGGCAGCATGCAGAATCCCCCCCAAGAACCCCATAACAGGCAGCATGCAGAATCCCCTCCAAGTACCCCATAACAGGCAGCATGCAGAATCCCCTCCAAGTACCCCATAACAGGCAGCATGCATAATTCCCTCCAAGTACCCCATAACAGGCAGCATGCATAATCCCCTCCAAGTACCCCATAACAGGCAGCATGCATAACCCCCTCCAATTACCCCATAACAGGCAGCATGCAGAATCCATGCCAAGAACCCCATAACAGGCAGCATGCATAATCCCCCCCTCCCCCAATTACCCCATAACAGGCAGCATGCAGAATCCTCTCCAAGTACCCCATAACAGGCAGCATGCAGAATCCCCTCCAAGTACCCCAAAACAGGCAGTATGCATAACCCCCCCCCAAGTACCCCATAACAGGCAGCATGCAGAATCCCCTCCAAGTACCCCAAAACAGGCAGTATGCATAATCCCCTCCAAGTACCCCATAACAGGCAGCATGCATAATCCCCTCCAAGTACCCCAAAACAGGCAGTATGCATAACCCCCCCCCCCCCCAAGTACCCCATAACAGGCAGCATGCATAATTCCCTCCAAGTACCCCAAAACAGGCAGCATGCAGAATCCCCTCCAAGTACCCCATAACAGGCAGCATGCAGAATCCCCCCCAAGCACCCCATAACAGGCAGCATACATAATCCCCCCCCCCCCCCCCAATTACCCCATGACAGGCAGCATGCAGAATCCCCTCCAAGTACCCCATAACAGGCAGCATGCAGAATCCATGCCAAGAACCCCATAACAGGCAGCATGCATAATCCCCCCCCCCCAATTACCCCATAACAGGCAGCATGCAGAATCCCCTCCAAGTACCCCATAGCAGGCAGCATGCAGAATCCCCTCCAAGTACCCTATAACAGGCAGCATGCATAATCCCCTCCAAGTACCCCATAACAGGCGGCATGCATAATCCCCTCCAAGTACCCCATAACAGGCAGCATGCATAATCCCCTCCAAGTACCCCATAACAGGCAGCATGCATAATCCCCTCCAAGTACCCCATAACAGGCAGCATGCAGAATCCCCTCCAAGTACCCCATAACAGGCAGCATGCATAATCCCCCCCCCAATTACCCCATAACAGGCAGCATGCATAATCCCCTCCAAGAACCCCATAACAGGCAGCATGCATAATCCCCTCCAAGTACCCCATAACAGGCAGCATGCAGAATCCCCTCCAAGTACCCCATAACAGGCAGCATGCATAATCCCCTCCAAGTACCCCATAACAGCCAGCATGCAGAATCCCCTCCAAGTATCCCATAACAGGCAGCATGCATAATCCCCTCTAAGTACCCCATAACAGGCAGCATGCAGAATCCCCTCCAAGTTCCCCATTACAGGCAGCATGCAGAATCCCCTCCAAGTACCCCATAACAGGCAGCATGCAGAATCCCCCCCCCCAATTACCCCATAACAGGCAGCATGCAGAATCCCCCCCCCAATTACCCCATAACAGGCAGCGTGCATAATCCCCTCCAAGTACCCCATAACAGGCAGCATGCAGAATCCCCTCCAAGTACCCCATAACAGGCAGCATTCAGAATCCCCTCCAAGTACCCCATAACAGGCAGCATGCATAATCCCCCCCCCCAAGTACCCCATAACAGGCAGCATGCATAACCCCCTCCCCCCAAGTACCCCATAACAGGCAGCATGCATAATCCCCCCCAAGTACCCCATAACAGGCAGCATGCATAATCCCCTCCAAGTACCCCATAACAGGCAGCATGCAGAATCCCCCCCAAGTACCCCATAACAGGCAGCATGCATAATCCCCCCCAAGTACCCCATAACAGGCAGCATGCAGAATCCCCTCCAAGTACCCCATAACAGGCAGCATGCATAATCCCCTCCAAGTACCCCATAACAGGCAGCATGCATAATCCCCTCCAAGTATCCCATAACAGGCAGCATGCATAATCCCCCCCCCCCCAAGTACCCCATAACAGGCAGCATGCATAATCCCCCCCAAGTACCCCATAACAGGCAGCATGCAGAATCCCCTCCAAGTACCCCATAACAGGCAGCATGCATAATCCCCTCCAAGTACCCCATAACAGGCAGCATGCATAATCCCCCCCAAGTACCCCATAACAGGCAGCATGCATAATCCCCTCCAAGCACCCCATAACAGGCAGCATACATAATCCCCTCCAAGTATCCCATAACAGGCAGCATGCATAATCCCCCCCCCCCAATTACCCCATAACAGGCAGCATGCATAATCCCCCCCCCCCAATTACCCCATAACAGGCAGCATGCATAATCCCCTCCAAGTACCCCATAACAGGCAGCATGCATAATCCCCTCCAAGTACCCCATAACAGGCAGCATGCATAATCCCCTCCAAGTATCCCATAACAGGCAGCATGCATAATCCCCCCCCCCCAATTACCCCATAACAGGCAGCATGCATAATCCCCCCCCCCCCCCCAATTACCCCATAACAGGCAGCATGCATAATCCCCTCCAAGTACCCCATAACAGGCAGCATGCATAATCCCCTCCAAGTACCCCATAACAGGCAGCATGCATAATCCCCTCCAAGTACCCCATAACAGGCAGCATGCATAATCCCCTCCAAGCACCCCATAACAGGCAGCATGCATAATCCCCCCCCCCCCCCAAGTACCCCATAACAGGCAGCATGCATAACCCCCTCCCCCCAAGTACCCCATAACAGGCAGCATGCATAATCCCCCCCAAGCACCCCATAACAGGCAGCATACATAATCCCCTCCAAGTATCCCATAACAGGCAGCATGCATAATCCCCCCCCCCCCCCAATTACCCCATAACAGGCAGCATGCATAATCCCCCCCCCCCAATTACCCCATAACAGGCAGCATGCATAATCCCCTCCAAGTACCCCATAACAGGCAGCATGCAGAATCCCCTCCAAGTACCCCATAACAGGCAGCATGCATAATCCCCTCCAAGTACCCCATAACAGGCAGCATGCATAATCCCCTCCAAGTACCCCATAACAGGCAGCATGCATAATCCCCTCCAAGTACCCCATAACAGGCAGCATGCAGAATCCCCTCCAAGTACCCCATAACAGGCAGCATGCATAATCCCCTCCAAGTACCCCATAACAGGCAGCATGCAGAATCCCCTCCAAGTACCCCATAACAGGCAGCATGCAGAATCCCCTCCAAGTACCCCATAACAGGCAGCATGCATAATCCCCTCCAAGTACCCCATAACAGGCAGCATGCAGAATCCCCTCCAAGTACCCCATAACAGGCAGTATGCATAATCCCCTCCAAGTACCCCATAACAGGCAGCATGCATAATCCCCTCCAAGTACCCCATAACAGGCAGCATGCATAATCCCCTCCAAGTACCCCATAACAGGCAG
The DNA here is from genome assembly GCA_027917425.1 of Gastrophryne carolinensis. Taxonomy (NCBI): domain Eukaryota; kingdom Metazoa; phylum Chordata; class Amphibia; order Anura; family Microhylidae; genus Gastrophryne; species Gastrophryne carolinensis. The sequence continues at coordinate 226,251,656 of CM051234.1, forward strand.
CATGCATAATCCCCTCCAAGTACCCCATAACAGGCAGCATGCATAATCCCCTCCAAGTACCCCATAACAGGCAGCATGCATAATCCCCCCCCCAATTACCCCATAACAGGCAGCATGCATAATCCCCTCCAAGAACCCCATAACAGGCAGCATGCATAATCCCCTCCAAGTACCCCATAACAGGCAGCATGCAGAATCCCCTCCAAGTACCCCATAACAGGCAGCATGCATAATCCCCTCCAAGTACCCCATAACAGGCAGCATGCATATTCCCCTCCAAGTACCCCATAACAGGCAGCATGCAGAATCCCCTCCAAGTACCCCATAACAGGCAGCATGCATAATCCCCTCCAAGTACCCCATAACAGGCAGCATGCATAATCCCCTCCAAGTACCCCATAACAGGCAGCATGCAGAATCCCCTCCAAGTACCCCATAACAGGCAGCATGCATATTCCCCTCCAAGTACCCCATAACAGGCAGCATGCAGAATCCCCTCCAAGTACCCCATAACAGGCAGCATGCATAATCCCCTCCAAGTACCCCATAACAGGCAGCATGCATAATCCCCTCCAAGTACCCCATAACAGGCAGCATGCATAATCCCCTCCAAGTACCCCATAACAGGCAGCATGCATAACCCCCTCCAAGTACCCCATAACAGGCAGCATGCAGAATGGATATGAATGGAAAATTTACATAACGTGCTGGATAATGTCTCTTGGCTTAAAAATGGGCTTTAGAAAGAAGCTTTTGTGAGTCTTAATTAGACTGGAATAATTACTGAATCATCCTACAAAATGCATCCAAAATCAATAAGTGTTAAAAAGTACAATAAACCTGTGTGTGATTAAATGGTATAAATACGCCCGTTGTGGCATAAGGATGCGCAACTTCAGACTTGCTTCTATAGTCAAGGTAAGAAGAGAAGGCAGACAGCACTGCTGTGTCACTCCATAACCATTGCCTTAAAGACCTCCGCAGCATTCTCTTTACACCTAAACTGCATGATTCTCTACAGAGCTGTATTTATGTGACTAGATTTTAAGATAGTAGGGCTGTTTTTTATATTTAAACTAAGGTATTTAACTTACAGGCTGATTCATTAATAACGCCAGGTAGCGACAGATGAGCGTCTGTAGCAGGCATTTTCAGAGCGCCCGCTAGTAGTCGCAGTGCTCAGCCGTGGGTCGCTACTTTATAGCGACTCAGTCGCTGTTCAGTAATGTTGAATACATTGTGAGGAGCCGCTATTTGACCAGTACAGCGCTGTATGGGAGCGCATGTTAGCGACTGCTCATAGCGACCGACTCACACCATATTCAGCAAAAAAACAGCCTCACAAATCTCTGGCGCTGAAAAATACTTGTTTGTAGCCCATAGCGCAGGAGGCGGTGTGTTTAAAGTGTGTTTTCAGCATCTATTCACTAGTAACAAAGCGAAAACATATGGAATTACATTGTAGCAATATATAAAAAAGGAAAAAATTATGAAAAAACAGCTTTTTTTGGCAGAAGAGGTCACAGAATTATTTGTGATTTTTTTGAAAAAAAAATACCCCGTTTAAAGAGAAGAAAAGGTTCATCCATTAAAATGTATGGGAGAGCGACAGGTAGCGAGAGGTCATACCTGGCGCTGTGCAAGGCTGAACGCCGGCGCTGTTCACTGAGGCTGTGAAAATGATGAATCAGACGCTACATGGCGCTATCCCAGTCGCTAAACAGATTCTGCTTGATAAATGTGTAACTGTGTGGCGTGTCCGGCGTTCACCAGTCGCTATCGGTCGCTACCTCTCATTAACCAGGCGCTACCTGACGCTATCCCTTCTTAAATAAGGGCCTTAGTATTAGTGCATTTTACAGTATAGCATATTATATTATATTAGGATTATAACTAGAAATAATACATTAGGAAGCATTTTAATTGTTTTGGAAACAAGGTTCACCTAGGCTGAAACCTACTTCTGATTCAACACACAAGAAATTGCCCCCAAAACATTTTTTTGTTCCAATCACCTATACCTGCAAAGGGACATTTCTACAGGTGAGTTGCATGTAAGGATGTTACCAGCAGCAACCTATGGGCTATGCTGCTGTTTTTCCAAAGTTATTCTAATTCTGCTATAGAAAAAAGGTCACTCAGATGTAAGTTTTAGTTCACACCCAAAGATGAACCTAAGGCCCTTATTTAAAGTGGACCAACACCGAGAGGTGATCGGCCCGGAAATCTATAAGATTCCCGGGCCGATCACCTCCCACCCCGCGGGACATCCGAGATCGGGATGTCCCGCGGGGTGAAACCCCCCCAGACACCCCAAATGGCTTACCTGATCTTCGGCCGCCTCCCTCGCGCCCCTGTAGGCGTGCGCGCGCCCCGCGCCGGCCGTCTGCGAATGGCCGGCGGGGGCGCGCGCGCCGAAAGTGACGCGAGGGAGGCGGCGGCGGCGGCAGCCGCTTGGACGTTCCTGAACCCCGCCTGGACGTTGGCGGGGATTGGACCGTCCTGTCACGTGGGAGCGGGGACAGGTAAGATTTTGGGGCTTTCTGGGGGGTTTCACACAGCGGGGCACCCCCGATCGGGGTGCCCCGCCGAAGTGGACCAAAACCCAGGATAGTCAAAATCCTGGGTGTTGGTCCACTTTAAGAAGGGATAGCGTCAGGTAGTGGCTGGTTAATGAGGTAGCGACAGGTGAACGCCGGACACAGCACGCAATTACACATTTATCAAGCAGAATCTGTTTAGCAACTGGGATAGCGCCATGTTAAGAGGTAGCGACAGGTGAACGCCAGACACAGCACGCAATTACACATTTATCAAGCAGAATCTGTTTAGCGACTGGGATAGCGCCATGTAGCGTCTGATTCATCATTTTCACAGCCTCAGCAAACAGCGTTAGCGTTCAGCCTTGCACAGCGCCAGGTATGACCTCTCGCTACCTGTTGCTCTCCCATACATATCAATGGACAAACCTTTTCTTCTATTTAAACCGGGTATTTGTTTTTGTTTGTTTATTCAAAAAATCACAATCAAAATTCTGCGACCTCTTCTGGCATTGAAAAAGCAGTTTTTTCACAATTTTTTCATTTATATATTTCTTCAGAAATGACATTACAGGTCTGCCATTAAAGTGTTCATGTTACAATGTGGTTACAATGTAATTCTATATGTTTTCGCTTTTTTACTAGTGGATAGATGCCGAAAAACAGACTTTAAAGTGGACCGTCACCCAGGGGTGATCGGCCCGGGAATCTATAAGATCACCTCCCTCACCGCGGGACATCCGAGATCGGGATGTCCCGCGGTGAGGGACCCCCCCCCCCCAAAACCCCCAAAAAACGTACCTCATCGGTGGCGGCGACAGCCGCCGCCTCCTCCCGCGCGCCCCTCTAGGCGTGCGCGCACCCGCGACGGCCGTTTGTGAATGGCCGGCGTGGGCGCGTGCCCTGTCAGAGAGACGTGCGGGAGGCGGCGGCGGACGTGCTGTTTTGTCTGTCGCTGTCACCCGCTTGTCTGTCGGCGGGGATTGGACAGCGCGGCCACGTAGGAGCGTGGTGAGGTCAGTTTTGGGGGGTTTCACACAGCGGGGCACCCCCAATCGGGGTGCCCCCCTGAAGTGGACCAAAACCCAGGATAGTCAAAATCCTGGGTGTTGGTCCACTTTAAACACACTGCCTCCTGCGCTCTGGGCTCTGAGTCGGTCGCTATGAGCAGTCGCTAACATGCGCTCCCATACAGCGCTGTACTGGTCAAATAGCGACTCCTCACAATGTATTCAACATTACTGAACAGCGACTGAGTTGCTATGAAGTAGCGACCCACGGCTGAGCACTGCGACTACTAGTGGGCGCTCTGAAAATGCCTGCTACAGACGCTCATCTGTCGCTACCTGGCGTTAGTGATGAATCAGCCTGCCCGTCCCAAAATAAATAGCATGACCTTTATCAGGGTGTGGTCCACAGGCCAGTGTGTGGATTGCAACCTGCATCTCAGTGAGCTTTTTAGTATTTAGACACACAAAGGTATGTTTTTTTTGTCCCCAAATATGACCTGTACCTGTGATGGTACATTATAGAGGTACATTATATTTCCTAGGAGGTAAGGATGTTTATTTTTATGGAAACAACCATAGAGCTTTCAGAAAAGTATTCTTACCTCATTGGAAATATGAAGCACCTCACCTGTAAAAATGCCATATCACATGTTCAGGTGATTTAACAAAACAAAATAGAAGACATTTCTTTTGCACTTTTTTTGTGTGTTATCAGCTCACCAGGACGCAGGTTACAATCCACCCCGCAATGCACACTGCAAGTCACACTGGCTTCACCAAATATTTAGCATGACCCCCAAAGTCCATTTAGGGGACAATTACGCACCAATTACAAAAATGTCACGTCTACAATATTTTTTTTGTTCAGCTAAAGTGCAATTTTTGCTCCCAGTACTGACTGCTATAGTGTAACACTAAATATGCTTATAGGGGGCTTAAATTCTACTTTGTTCTAGTTTTAGAGAGATTTGAAGATGGGGAGCCTGCTAATTGTCACCGTTATTTGTGCAACATTTGTTGCGGTTAACGTCATACCAGTAAGTATGCGTCTTCATTTTACTTTACAAAACAATAGCTTGATTATTTATTCCTTATTAGCAGGGGTTCCTGTTCTCTGAAAGGGATTAGTAATGACATCATATTGCTCCCCTGCATACATACATTCCCCCCCCCAAAAAAAAAACACCTGCAATGGGGCAATTTATAGGTGAGGTGCATCATTTTTCCAATGGTGTAAGGATATATTTTTTTAAAGTTTATAAAAATACAGCACCCTATGGGCTATGTTACCTGTATTTTTCGCCCTATAAGACACACCTGCCCATAAGATGCACATAGGATTTGGGGAAGGAAAACTAGAAAAAAAATATTCTAAGCCAAATGTTGTGCTAAAACACCCAATTACAGACAGTGTGGCGTTCCCCCATCCCCATAGGCAGTGTGGGATGCCCCCCTCCCATTCCCTGTAGGCAGTGTGGCATTCCCCCCTCCCATTCCCCATATAGTCAATGGGGCATCCCCCCTCCCATTCCCCATATAGGCAGTATGGCATCCCTACCCATTCCCATACAGGCAGTGTAGCATCCCTACCCATTCCCATATAGGCAGTATGGCATCCCTACCCATTCCCATACAGGCAGTGTAGCATCCCTACCCATTCCCATATAGGTAGTGTGGCATCCCTACCCATTCCCATATAGGCAGTGTGGCATCCCTACCCATTCCCATACAGGCAGTGTGGCATCCCTACCCATTCCCATATAGGTAGTGTGGCATCCCTACCCATTCCCATATAGGCAGTGTGGCATCCCTACCCATTCCCATACAGGCAGTGTGGCATCCCTACCCATTCCCATACAGGCAGTGTGGCATTCCTACCCATTCCCATAAAGGCAGTGTGGCATCCCCCAATTCCCGTATAGGCAGTGCGTCATCCCCCCCATCCTATTTCCCATATAGGCAGTGTGGCAATACCCCCCCATCCCCTTCCCCATATAGGCAGTGCGGCATCCCACCATTCCCATATAGGCAGTGTGGCATTCCCCCCTCCCATTGCCATATAGGCAGTGTGGCATCCCCCCTCCCATTCCCCTATAGGCAGTGGGGCATCCCCCCTCCCATTGCCATATAGGCAGTGTGGCATTCCCCTATAGGCAGTGTGGCATTCCCCCCTCCCATTGCCATATAGGCAGTGTGTCATCCCCCCTCCCATTGCCATATAGGCTGTGTGGCATTCCCCCCTCCCATTGCCATATAGGCTGTGTGGCATTCCCCCCTCCCATTGCCATATAGGCAGTGTGGCATTCCCCCCTCCCATTGCCATATAGACTGTGTGGCATTCCCCCCTCCCATTGCCATATAGGCAGTGTGGCATTCCCCCCTCCCATTGCCATATAGGCAGTGTGGCATTCCCCCCCTCCCATTGCCATATAGGCAGTGTGGCATTCCCCCCTCCCATTGCCATATAGGCAGTGTGGCATCCCCCTATAGGCAGTGTGGCATCCCCCCTCCCATTGCCATATAGGCAGTGTGGCATCCCCCCTCCCATTGCCATATAGGCAGTGTGGCATCCCCCCTCCCATTGCCATATAGGCTGTGTGGCATTCCCCCCTCCCAATTGCCATATAGGCAGTGTGGCATTCCCTCCTCCCATTGCCATATAGGCAGTGTGGCATTCCCCCCTCCCATTGCCATATAGGCAGTGTGGCATTCCCCCCTCCCATTGCCATATAGGCAATGTGGCATTCCCCCTCCCATTCCCCATATAGGCAGTGTGGCATTCCCCCCTCCCATTGCCATATAGGCAGTGTGGCATCCCCCCTCCCATTGCCATATAGGCTGTGTTGCATTCCCCCCTCCCATTGCCATATAGGCAATGTGGCATTCCCCCCTCCCATTGCCATATAGGCAGTGTGGCATCCCCCCTCCCATTGCCATATAGGCTGTGTTGCATTCCTTCCCATTGCCATATAGGCAGTGTGGCATTCCCCCTCCCATTGCCATATAGGCAGTGTGGCATCCCCCCTCCCATTGCCATATAGGCAGTGTGGCATTCCCCCCCTCCCATTGCCATATAGGCAGTGTGGCATTCCCCCCTCCCATTGCCATATAGGCAGTGTGGCATTCCCCCCTCCCATTCCCCATATAGGCAGTGTGGCATTCCCCCCTCCCATTCCCCATATAGGCTGTGTGGCATTCCCCCCTCCCATTGCCATATAGGCAGTATGGCATTCCCCCTCCCATTCCCCATATAGGCAGTGTGGCATTCCCCTATACGTAGTATGGCTTCCCCCCCCCCCCTTCCATTCCCCATTAAGGTGGTGTGGCATCCCCCCCTTCCATTCCCCTATAGGCAGTGTGGCATTCCCCCCTCCCATTGCCATATAGGCAGTGTGGCATTCCCCTATACGTAGTATGGCTTCCCCCCCTCCTTCCATTCCCCATTAAGGTGGTGTGGCATCCCCCCCTTCCATTCCCTGTATAGGCAGTGTGGCATTCCCCTATGGGCAGTGTGGCATCTCCCCCTTTCATTCCCCTTATAGGCAATAGTTAAAAAAAAAAAAAATTAAACTCACCTTTAAATCCTTCCCGCTGTCCCCGCCGTCCTCACACACAGACACACACACACGCTCGAGCATCGGCCACGCCCACTGCTGTATAGTCCGGGTGTCTCTATCTGCTGGGGCTGTGAAGAAGTGACAGTGCGAGCGCCAGAGGTATCGCCAATCGCACTGTCCCTGCCACTTCTCCACGGCCCCAGCAGATAGAGACACCCAGACTATACAGCGGTGGGCATGGCCGTCGCTCGAGCGATGGAGAGGTAAGTTAACTTTTTCCTTTTTATTTACCGGTATTTATTTCCAGCATTCGCCCGATAAGACGCACTGACATTTCCCCCCCACTTTTGGGGGAAAATAAGTGGGTCTTATAGGGCGAAAAATACGGTATAAAAATTACTGCATTTTTCTGCATTGTCCATAGGCCGCTTTGTTTCCAAAATCTTCCCTCGTTTGGAAAATCTGCACACACACCTCAAGTTAAAAAAACTCATTACCATACATGTTACTATTCACACCAAAAGTAAACCCAAAGTTAAACTTGCTGCACCAGATCCTTAGCATGAACCCCTTCCAGATGTCTGCAAACGTGAAAAACAAATATTAAAAAAACTCTCCAAACCTGATTGGGTGTTGTAATCTATTAGTTCTACTACTACTGGTACGCTGACAGATTTTTTTCTTCAGATTTGATAATACCGGTATCCTATCCAGAAGAACTCCTAGCATTCAGATGCTTGGAGTGGCTCTCCATCTTAGGGCAGAAAGGCCGTCAGAGCCTTGTCAGATTTTCCTGGATACATCGACATTTCTGTTATTCATAAATATATCTTAAGCTTATTGTAAAAATCATCCCCTTCATCTGTAGAACTGGCCCATCACAACACCAGTATGGTAAAGGGCATTTATTATTTACATGTTCATGGAGAAATGCTCTCCAACAAAGTGCTCGGGTATCCAAAAGAATCTCCAAGGTGAGTCTGTCCCCCTTCAAATGACAGATTATCCCAAGTGAGTCCAAGCAGCTCTTAGTTTCCAGCAGGGGCATAACTACAAAGGGGCTCATGAGGTCAGGGGGTCCACCATTATTGTTCTTCTATCTTATTTATCCAATTTGTGATCACATGGCATCACATAGGAAAAGAAGGTACAATTTGTATTTGCTGTGTTAGTGCTTAGTAGAGTCATTGGCATTTAGTTCAAGACTGGCGCCATAGGGGTGATTGTGACAGGAAATAAGTTACTGTTGGAACAATGCTGGGCCCTTATCTCATGTCTGCACCAGGGCCCCGGCACATTTAGTGACACCTCTGGTTTCCAGTAACATCTGAGCCGTCATTTTCCTAATTCCGCTGATCAGCACGAGCTCAAATCCCAACTCCAATAATCCGTTCTTTTTTACTTTCCCATAGAGTGAGGAAGGTTTATCTCATATTATAGGTTATAAAGTTTCCTTTGAAGATGAAAATATGCTAATCATTGTTTCCATCATTATGATGTCATAGAAAAGCTTCCTAGTGTTATGGTGATTGCTTATTTTACATTGTGCAAAAGTCTCACCTTGTTTTCCATTTGCTTTTAGAGTAACGGATTCTTTTTATTTCCCACGGCAGGACAGGTAATTACACTTTTTATATCAATGTTATTATTGTTATCATCCACACATCTATCCATTTCTTTTTTACTTTCAATATTTTTATTAGAATTTGACATTGGAACATGAGTGAAGTGCTCTTGAGCAAGGCCCCTAACCCCCCAATTGCTCTCCAGGCGGAGTAATATGGACAGCCCACCGCTCCAGGCATGTGTACACTGACTGTATGGAGGGATTAAATGTGGAGTAGAAATTTCTATGTGTGCACAAGTATACACTGGCCATCTATGTCCCAATTCTACATCCCCCAGTTCTATTTATATTTCTTTATCTTTGGTGCATTATATTGCTTCATTATCTGTTGGGAAGAAGCAAGTAGACAATGAATATTAATAATGCCTTGTGACCTCCACCCCACTTAAAGGGAAAGTCCACTTTTGTTACATTTCCCACAGACCTCAGATTAGGTAGCGTCAGAGGGCGCTTATCTTCCCTACCCATGTATGGAGGCTCCCCATAGTCCTCCATAGGAGCATCCAGTACACAGGCCACATCCCACCACTGACATGGCTCCTTATGGCGGCGCTATAGGAGAGCAATGATTGGCGCTCTGGCACTATCTGATCTGGAGGTAAGTGATCTAGTTCTGCAGCCTGGGGAAATCTGTAGCCCTGGCTCTATCCAAGTAATGACATACTTTGCAGTCTCATAGGGAATTTATTGGCTGTAGTAACATAGAATAGATGGCCACATATAGGGGTTTATTCATCAAGGTATAGCGCCAGGTAAAGCCTTGTAAGCGGCAGGCAGCGCCTGGTGACCGATGGGCGCTGTACGCAATACCACATTTATGAAGGCGATTTTGGTAAGCGGCTCATAACAGCGCCATGTAGCGTACGATTCATCATTACAGGCAGCTCAGCGTATAACGCCGGCGCTCTGGCTTTCTTAGTGCCAGATATTACCTGTCGCTCTCCCATACGTTTCAATGGACGTTCCTTTTCTTCTGTTTAAACAGGGTTTTTTGTTTTTAATTTATTTATTTATTTTCTCTTAAATAATTGTGTCACCTCTCCTGGCCTAGAAAAAGTCATTTTTGAAAATATTTTAGATTTTTTATATTTTTATGCAGAATTGTCATTACAGGTCTGGCATTAAAGTATTAATGTCACAATGTTACAACAATGTCATTCCATGTGTTTTCGCTTTGTTACTGGTGGATATGTGTTCAGAAACAGACTTTAATCACACAGCGTCTGGCGCTCTGTGTGTCTGTTTTTTTGTTGAGTCGCTAAGAGTCGGTCACACTGAGATGGCGCTACCTTTCGCTCGTTGCACCGCTGTACTGGTGTTAGAAAACCCAACATACATCTCATTCATCAATGCCGCCCAGGTTACTACAGCGAATGAGATGCTCTATTACAGCGAAATGTTCTCCAACAAAGTGCTCGGGTATCCAAAAGAATCTCCAAGGTGAGTCTGTCCCCCTTCAAATGACATAGATTATCCCAAGTGAGTCCCAGCAGCTCTTAGTTTCCAGCAGGGGCATAGCTACAAAGGGGCTCATGAGGTCAGGGGCTCCCACCATTGTTGCTCTTCTACCTTATTTATCCAATTTGTGATCACATGACATCACATAGGAAAAGAAGGTACAATTTGTATTTGCTGTGTTAGTGCTTTGCAGAGTCATTGTTATTTAGAAGCTGATTCACTACTAGCGCCACGTATTGCCAGATGAGTGTCTGTATAGCGGCGCATAGAGCGACCACTAGTGGATGCTGTAAATGGGTATCGGGCGCTGTAACCTCGTGTTGCAGTCCCTGTTGTAACCTGGCCAGCATTGATGAATTTGCTGTGTGTTGGGCGCTCTAACAACAATAAAAGGCTGCAGCGAGCAATAGGCAGAGCCAGCTCAGTGCGCCCGGCATTCGATGCTCCACACCATATTTAACATAAAATTACACACATACATTGTTAGCGCTCTAAATCTAGTCGCTCTAGCATAGAGCGCCAGATGCTGTTTGATTAAAGTCTGTTTTTGAACATATATACACCGGTAACAAAGTGAAAACACATGGAATGACATTGTTCTAACACTGTGACAATAACAGTTTAGTGCCATGACTGTAAATAGAATTTTGCATAAAAATAAAAAGGTCAAAAAAATGTATAAACGTGTTTGCAGCCAGGAGAGGCCACACAATGATTTTAGCAAAAAAAAAATGTAATTGCCAAACACGCTATTTAAACGAAAACAAATGAAAGCCCATTAAAATGTATGGTGATACGCGACACTCTTGAACCTAGAGCACCGGCGCTATACGCTGAGCCGCCTCTGGGTTTACATGTGACGCTACATGGCGCTGTTAAGAGGCGCTCACCAGATTTGCTTTCTTAAATGTGGTTTTGCGTACAGCGCCCAGCGTTCACCAGACGCTACCTGCCGCTACAAGGCGCTACCTGGCGCTATCTGTTGGTAAGTAAGCACCTCAGTTCAAGACTGGCATCATAGGGGTGAGTGTGGCAGGAAATAAGTTACTGTTTGAACATAGATAAACCTTTCCCATAGAGTGAGGAAGGTTTATCTCATATTGAAGATGAAAATATGCTAATCATTGTTTCCATCATTATGATGTCATAGAAAAGCTTCCTAGTGTTATGGTGATTGCTTATTTTACATTGTGCAAAAGTCTCACCTTGTTTTCCATTTGCTTAATGTAGCACAACTTACTTCTTGGCAAAGGTTCATCCCCCACGACTACACCTGGGAAGCAAAGCCCTACTGCACCAGGAGGACAGGTAATTACACTTTGTATATGAATGTTGGCATTATTATCATCCACACATCTATCCATTCCTTCTTTACTTTCAATATTTTTTTATCAGAATTTGATATTGTGCGTAAAATCTAATGACACCTGGGCACATCCAACGCATATGGTACATGTTGCCATCTGAACCGGTGTCATGAAATGTGCCTGGGCCCTGGTGCCAACATCTAATGGGGTCCCATTATGGCTCCTAAAGTAACATTTTCCTGTCCACTGGATACAACTAGAAAACTAAAGACTGAAACAGCTGAGACAAATGCTGCTTCTTTTTTCTGTACAGGATGCAATGAGAACACAAATCTCCTGATCTGAACTACAGACCCTGACGCAGTTAGTAGGATTGTTAGTTTGTTTTGTAAATAAGCAGTAGACACCTATGCAACAATTCTTTATTATTTCTAAGGCTAAAATATGTATAGAATAGGAGGACACTGGGACCTTATAGATGGAGGGTTGCAGGTTCAATTCCTAATCGTGGGACATGGCTGAAATGTTCTTGAACAAGGCCCCTAACCCCCCAATTGCTCCCCAGGCGGAGTAATTCAGGCAGCCCACCGCTCCAGGCATGTGTACACTGACTAAACAGATGGATTAAATGCAGAGTAGAAATTTCTATGTGTGCACAAGCATACACTGGCCATATACGCTCCAATTCTATTTATATTGGTTTATCTTTGGTGCATTATATTGCTTCATTATCTGTTCAGAAGAAGTGAGTAGAAAATGGATTTTAAGAATAAGTTGTGACCTCCACCCCACTTAAAGGGAAAGTCCACTTTTGTTACATTTCCCACAGACCTCAGATTAGGTAGCGTCAGAGGGCGCTTATCTTCCCTACCCATGTATGGAGGCTCCCCATAGTCCTCCATAGGAGCATCCAGTACACAGGCCACATCCCACCACTGACATGGCTCCTTATGGCGGCGCTATAGGAGAGCAATGATTGGCGCTCTGGCACTATCTGATCTGGAGGTAAGTGATCTAGTTCTGCAGCCTGGGGAAATCTGTAGCCCTGGCTCTATCCAAGTAATGACATACTTTGACTCGGAGTCTCATAGGGAATTTATTGGCTGTAGTAACATAGAATAGATGGCCTCATATAGATTGTTGTAGGTGAATGTGAGCTTTGTAAGCAGTCACTGCTCCGGCCTCTTAACAAGAACTGGCAGAACTGAGCTGAGAGTCAATTGTAGAAAAGTTTCTACACAGACGTGGTGTACACCGCGTTCAGATTGTAAAATAAATCTTATTTAGTGCTCAGATGTGTTTAAAGATCTCTCAGTATTAGGGCGAATACAACAAAGTAAAAAACAAGCAGACAAGGCCAAAGCCCAGACAGACAAACCACACAGCTAAGCTGGAATCTCTCACAGCTTTAATAAAGAGGCTGATTCACTACTAGCGCCACATATTGCCAGATGAGTGTCTGTATAGCGGCGTCTAAAGCGACCACTAGCAGACGCTGTAAGTGGCTCTCGGGCGCTGTAACCTAGCGTTGCCATTGCTGTAGTAACATGGCCGGCATTGATGAATTTGATGTGTGTTGGGCGCTCTAACAACAATATAATGCTGCAGCGTGCGAGAGGTAGAGCCAGCTCAGTGCGCCCGGCACTCAATGCTCCACGCCATATTTAACATAAAATTACACACACACACCGTCAGCGCTCTAAAGCTGGGCGCTCTAGCATAGAGCACCAGACGCTATGTGATTAAAGTCTGTTTTTGAACATATACACCAGTTACAAAGCGAAAACACATGGAATGACATTGTTCTAACACTGTGACAATAACACTTTAGTGCCATGATTGTAAATAGAATTCTGCATAAAAATAAAAAGGTAAAAAAAAAATGTATAAACGTGTTTGCAGCCAGGAGAGGTCACACAATGATTTAGCAAAAAAAAAAAAAATTGCCAAACACGCTATTTAAACAAAACCAAATGAAAGCCCAATGAAATGTATGGCCGAGCGACACTGAGCGAAAGGTAATACGTGACACTCTTGAACCTAGAGCGCGGCGCTATACGCTGATCCACCTTTGGGTTTACATGTGACGCTACATGGCGCTGTTAAGAGGTGCTCACCAGATTCGCTTACTTAAATGTAGTTTTGCCTACAGCGCCCGGCGTTCACCAGACGCTACCTGCCGCTATGAGGCGCTACCTGGCGCTAGCCATTCTTAAATAAGCCCCTCAGTTCAAGACTGGCGCCATAGGGGTGATTGTGACAGGAAATAAGTTACTGTTGGAACAATGCTGGGCCCTTATCTCATGTCTGCACCAGGGCCCCGGCACATTTAGTGACACCTCTGGTTTCCAGTAACATCTGAGCCGTCATTTTCCTAATTCCGCTGATCAGCACGAGCTCAAATCCCAACTCCAATAATCCGTTCTTTTTTACTTTCCCATAGAGTGAGGAAGGTTTCTCTCATATTATAGGTTATAACGTTTCCTTTGAAGATGAAAATATGCTAATCATTGTTTCCATCATTATGATGTCATAGAAAAGCTTCCTAGTGTTATGGTGATTGCTTATTTTACATTGTGCAAAAGTCTCACCTTGTTTTCCATTTGCTTAATGTAGAAAGGAAACATTGGCGATCAGGTTGCTGTACTTATAGAGACGTTGAAGACTGCACTGGAAGGAAAGGTAATTACACTTTGTATATGAATGTTGTCATTATTATCATCCACACATCTATCCATTCCTTCTTTACTTTCAATATTTGTTATTAGAATTTGACATTGTGCGTAAAATCTAATGACACCTGGGCACATCCAACGCATATGGTACATGTTGCCATCTGAACCGGTGGTGTCATGAAATGTGTCTGGGCCCTGGTGCCAACATCTAATGGGGTCCCATTATGGCTCCTACAGTAACCTTTTCCTGTCCACGATTCTTTATTGTGTTTAAGCCTAAGATATGTATAGAATAGGAGGATACTGGGCCTTTTGGATGGAAGATTCCAGGCTCAATTCCCAGTCATGGGACATAAGTGAAGTGCTTTTGAGGTCTCTCGCCCCCCAATTGCTCCCCAGGCGCAGTAATTAGAGCAGCCCACCGCTCCAGGCATGTGTACACTGACTGTACAGATACATTAAATGCAGAGTAGAAATTTCTATGTGTGCACAAGCATACACTGGCCATATATGTCCCAATTCTACATCCCCCAGTTCTATTTATATTACTTTATCTTTGATGCATTATATTGCTTCATTATCTGTTCAGAAGAAACGAGACACAGGATTTTTAGAATACCTCCACCCCACTTAAAGGGAAAGTCCACTATTGTTACATTTCCCACAGACCTCAGATTAGGTAGCGTCAGAGGGCGCTTATCTTCCCTACCCATGTATGGAGGCTCCCCATAGTCCTCCATAGGAGCATCCAGTACACAGGCCACATCCCACCACTGACATGGCTCCTTATGGCGGCGCTATAGGAGAGCAATGATTGGCGCTCTGGCACTATCTGATCTGGAGGTAAGTGATCTAGTTCTGCAGCCTGGGGAAATCTGTAGCCCTGGCTCTATCCAAGTAATGACATACTTTGCAGTCTCATAGGGAATTTATTGGCTGTAGTAACATAGAATAGATGGCCACATATAGATTGTTGTAGGTGAATGTGAGCTTTGTAAGCAGTCACTGCTCCGGCCTCTTAACAAGAACAGGCAGAACTGAGCTGAGAGCCAATTGTAGAAAAGTTCCTACACAGACGTGGTGTACACCGCGTTCAGATTGTAAGATAAATCTCTTTTAGTGCTCAGATGTGTTTAAAGATCTCTCAGTATTAGGGCTCATACAACAAAGTAAAAAACAAGCAGACAAACCACACAGCTAAGCTGGAATCTCTCACAGCTTTAATAAAGAGGCTGATTCACTACTAGCGCCACATATTGCCAGATGAGCGTCTGTATAGCGGCCTCTAGAGCGACCACTAGCAGACGCTGTAAGCGGCTCTCGGGCGCTGTAACCTAGCGTTGCCATTGCTGTAGTAACATGGCCGGCATTGATGAATGTGATGTGTGTTGGGTGCTCTAATAGCAATATAATGCTGCAGCATGCGAGAGGTAGAGCCAGCTCAGTGCGCCCGGCACTCGGTGCTCCACACCATATTTAACATAACATTACACACACACAGGATCAGCGCTCTAAAGCTGGGCGCTCTAGCATAGAGCACCAGACGCTATGTGATTAAAGTCTGTTTTTGAACACATATACACCAATAACAAAGCGAAAACACATGGAATGACATTGTTCTAACACTGGGACAATAACACTTTAGTGCCAGGTCTGTAAATAGAATTCTGCATAAAAATAAAAAGGTCAAAAAAATGTATAAACGTGTTTGCAGCCAGGAGAGGTCACACAATGATTTAGCAAAAAAAAAAATAATAATTGCCAAACACGCTATTTAAACAAAACCAAATGAAAGCCCAATGAAATGTATGGGTGAGCGACACTGAGCGAAAGATAATACATGGCGCTCTTGAACCTAGAGCGCGGCGCTATACGCTGATCCACCTCTGGGTTTATATGTGACGCCACATGGCGCTGTTAAGAGGCGCTCACCAGATTCACTTACTTAAATGTAGTTTTGCCTACAGCGCCCGGCGTTCACCAGACGCTACCTGCCGCTATGAGGCGCTACCTGGCGCTAGCCATTCTTAAATAAGCCCCTCAGTTCAAGACTGGCGCCATAGGGGTGATTGTGACAGGAAATAAGTTACTGTTGGAACAATGCTGGGCCCTTATCTCATGTCTGCACCAGGGCCCCGGCACATTTAGTGACACCTCTGGTTTCCAGTAACATCTGAGCCGTCATTTTCCTAATTCCGCTGATCAGCACGAGCTCAAATCCCAACTCCAATAATCCGTTCTTTTTTACTTTCCCATAGAGTGAGGAAGGTTTCTCTCATATTATAGGTTATAACGTTTCCTTTGAAGATGAAAATATGCTAATCATTGTTTCCATCATTATGATGTCATAGAAAAGCTTCCTAGTGTTATGGTGATTGCTTATTTTACATTGTGCAAAAGTCTCACCTTGTTTTCCATTTGCTTAATGTAGAAAGGAAACATTGGCGATCAGGTTGCTGTACTTATAGAGACGTTGAAGACTGCACTGGAAGGAAAGGTAATTACACTTTGTATATGAATGTTGTCATTATTATCATCCACACATCTATCCATTCCTTCTTTACTTTCAATATTTGTTATTAGAATTTGACATTGTGCGTAAAATCTAATGACACCTGGGCACATCCAACGCATATGGTACATGTTGCCATCTGAACCGGTGGTGTCATGAAATGTGTCTGGGCCCTGGTGCCAACATCTAATGGGGTCCCATTATGGCTCCTAAAGTAACCTCTTCCTGTCCACGATTCTTTATTGTGTTTAAGCCTAAGATATGTATAGAATAGGAGGATACTGGGCCTTTTGGATGGAAGATTCCAGGCTCAATTCCCAGCCATGGGACATAAGTGAAGTGCTTTTGAGGTCTCTCACCCCCCAGTTGCTCCCCAGACGGAGTAATGTACAGATACATTAAATGCAGAGTAGAAATTTCTATGTGTGCACAAGCATACACTGGCCATCTATGTCCCAATTCTACATCCCCCAGTTCTATTTATATTACTTTATCTTTGATGCATTACATTGCTTCATTATCTGTTCAGAAGAAACGAGACACAGGATTTTTAGAATACCTCCACCCCACTTAAAGGGAAAGTCCACTTTTGTTACATTTCCCACAGACCTCAGATTAGGTAGCGTCAGAGGGCGCTTATCTTCCCTACCCATGTATGGAGGTGCCCCATAGTCCTCCATAGGAGCATCCAGTACACAGGCCACATCCCACCACTGACATGGCTCCTTATGGCGGCGCTATAGGAGAGCAATGATTGGCGCTCTGGCACTATCTGATCTGGAGGTAAGTGATCTAGTTCTGCAGCCTGGGGAAATCTGTAGCCCTGGCTCTATCCAAGTAATGACATACTTTGACTCGGAGTCTCATAGGGAATTTATTGGCTGTAGTAACATAGAATAGATGGCCACATATAGATTGTTGTAGGTGAATGTGAGCTTTGTAAGCAGTCACTGCTCCGGCCTCTTAACAAGAACTGGCAGAACTGAGCTGAGAGCCAATTGTAGAAAAGTTCCTACACAGACGTGGTGTACACCGCGTTCAGATTGTAAGATAAATCTCATTTAGTGCTCAGATGTGTTTAAAGATCTCTCAGTATTAGGGCTCATACAACAAAGTAAAAAACAAGCCGACAAGGCCAAAGCCCAGACAGACAAACCACACAGCTAAGCTGGAATCTCTCACAGCTTTAATAAAGAGGCTGATTCACTACTAGCGCCACTTATTGCCAGATGAGCGTCTGTATAGCGGCCTCTAGAGCGACCACTAGTAGACGCTGTAAGCGGCTCTCGGGCGCTGTAACCTAGCGTTGCCATTGCTGTAGTAACCTGGCCAGCATTGATGAATGTGATGTGTGTTGGGCGCTCTAACAACAGCACAGCGCTGCAGCGAGCGAGAGGTAGCGCCAGCTCAGTGCGTCCAGCACTCGGTGCTCCACACCATATTTAAAGCGGACCTTCACTCTGAATAAGAGTCTATCTTATATGTTTCCCACACCCTGTACATACAGATTGCTCACATTAAAAATCATCCTACCTGCATCTACTGCATGTAATGAGCCTTTAAACATCCAAGATGGCAGCTCATGGAGCATCAGGCTGCCTGCAAACAGGAAGTGCCTTCTGACTGCGCTGCTCTGCATTCTGGGACTTCTGACCTTTTCCTGACCCCAGCTCTGCTCTGTCTGTGCAAAGCACAGCTATAACCCCACCCCCTGCACTTTATCCCGCTCTCCTCTCCTCAGTAAGTGTGTTGCTTCTGAGTCAAGATGGCGGCACCTGTATCCTAAGGTCCTGAACAGAGTTGCAGCCCAGTGGGGGAAAGAATAATAAGTAAGTGACTAAAAACTTAAAATATATTAATTTTAGATGCTGGGGAACCATTTTTTAAGGGTTTGGGCTTTTCAATAAATCATGGTGAAGGTCCGGTTTAACTAAAAACTACGCACACAGCGTCAGGGCTCTGAAGCTGGACCCTGTAGGATAGAGCGCCAGACGCTGTGTGATTAAAGTCTGTTATTGAACACATATACAATAGTAACAACACGAAAACACATGGAATGACATTGTTCTAACACTGGGACAATAACACTTTAGTATCAGACCTGTAATGACAATTCTGCATTAAAATATAAAAAGTCCAAAACATGTATAAAGGTGTTTGCAGCCAGGAGAGGTCACACAATGATATGAGCCACAAAAAATGGAAATTGCCAAACTCGCTATTTATACACAACTAATGAAAGCCCATTGAAATGTATGGGAGAGCGCTACAGAGCGACAGGTACTACATGTGATCCTGAGCCTTGATCGCCTGCGCTATACGCTGAGCTGCTTAGATTAATACAAGTGACGCTAAATGGCGCTGTTAGAGGCGCTCACCAGATTCGCTTTCTTAAATGTGGTTTGCGTACAGCGACTGGCATTCACCGGATGCTGCCTGCCGCTACGAAGCTCTACCTAGCGCTATCCATTGTTAAATAACCCCCAAAGTCAATGCTGCCAAAGCTTCTCACACTGACCCTCACTTATAGTCTATTACACCAAAAAGTCCTGTATTCACCTGTACTCACCGGAACCTTCCACACAGGTCAGTAGTGTGGAAATGCTTAATAATAAAATGAAGGCTTATCAGGACTCATAGGATAAACACACATATACATCAATCCCATCTATGGCACTCCTTCACCAGAATAGGGAATTGCAAACCTTCTCATCAGATATTCCACATCCACATAAAGAGCAAGTACCCTGTTCATATAAAATCCTCCTTTTCCTCTCAATTAGTGACAGGATCTGTAGAACTGGCCCATCACAACACCAGTATGGTAAAGGGCATTTATTATTTACATGTTCATGGAGAAATGCTCTCCAACAAAGTGCTCGGGTATCCAAAAGAATCTCCAAGGTGAGTCTGTCCCCCTTCAAATGACAGATTATCCCAAGTGAGTCCAAGCAGCTCTTAGGCCCTTATTTATCAAGGGATAGCGCCAGGTAGCGACTGGTGAGCGAACGGTAATGACGCTCACCGCCACGAGAACGCCGGCTCCCCTCCGCAATCACACATTTATCAAGCCGATCCTGCTTAGCGACTGACAGAGCGCCAGATAGCGAATCATTCATCATTATTCCAGCCTCACCCCACAGCGCCAGCGTCCGACCTTGAACAGCGACAGGTATGACCTCTCGCTACCTGGCGCTCTCCAATGCATTTCAATGGAGCAATCTTTAAATATTCATAATTAATTGTTATTAATGATTTTTTTTTTTTTTTTTAAATGTCAAAAATTCTGTGACCACTTCTGCAATGTTAGATATTTTTTTTAAGGCAAAAAAAAAAAAATGTAAATTTGTGCAAAATTGATATTACAGGTCTGATATTAATGTATTCATATTACAAAATGTTTATAAAAACTTGTTTTTTTTTTAACAAAAATATGGTTGTTTGGGGGTTAAAAAACTACTTTTAAGCCATCGCCGCCAGCGCTCTGGGGTTTAAACAAGCATTTCACAGCGCAAGAATTTTTTGAGCGTGATTTGTTAATGAATATAGTGGGAGCCGGTCGCTATGGCCAGTCGCTATCATGCGCTCCCATACAGCGCAGAACCTGTCAAATAGCGACTCCTCACCCAATATTCAACATTACTGTACACCGACTGAGTCGCTATCAACTACCGAACAACGGCCAAGCACAGCGAATACTTGCGGGCGCTGTGAAAATAACGCTACTGACGCTCATCTGTCACTACCTGGCGCTATTAATGAATCGGCCTCCCCGTTTCCAGCAGGGGCATAGCTACAAAGGGGCTCATGAGGTCAGGGGGTCCACCATTGTTGTTCTTCTACCTTATTTGTCCAATTTGTGATCACATGACATCACATAGGAAAAGAAGGTACAATTTGTATTTGCTGTGTTAGTGCTTAGTAGAGTCATTGTCATTTAGAGGCTGATTCACTACTAGCGCCACGTATTGCCAGATGAGCGTCTGTATAGCGGCGCATAGAGCGACCGCTAGTAGATGCTGTAAATGGGTTTATGTTACGGTTGCTGTAGCAACCTGGTCAGCATTGATGAATGTGATGTGTGTTGGGCGCTCTAACAACAATATAATGCTGCAGCGTGCGAGAGGTAGAGCCAGCTCAGTGCGCCCGGCACTCAATGCTCCACACCATATTTAACATAACATTACACACACACAGCGTCAGCGCTCTAAAGCTGGGCGCTCTAGCATAGAGCAGCAGATGCTATGTGATTAAAGTCTGTTTTTGAACACATATACACCAATAACAAAGCGAAAACACATGGAATGACATTGTTCTAACACTGTGACAATAACACTTTAGTGCCAGGTCTGTAAATAGAATTCTGCATAAAAATAAGAAGGTCAAAAAAATATATAAACGTGTTTGCAGCCAGGAGAGGTCACACAATGATTTAGCAAAAAAAAAAATAATAATTGCCAAACACGCTATTTATACAAAACCAAATGAAAGCCCATTGAAATGTATGGGCGAGCGACACTGAGCGAAAGATAATACATGGCGCTCTTGAACCTAGAGTGTGGCGCTATACGCTGATCCACCTCTGGGTTTACATGTGACGCTACATGGCGCTGTTAAGAGGCGCTCACCAGATTCACTTACTTAAATGTAGTTTTGCCTACAGCGCCCGGCGTTCACCAGATGCTGCCTGCCGCTATGAGGCACTACCTGGCGCTAGCCATTCTTAAATAAGCCCCTCAGTTCAAGACTGGCGCCATAGGGGTGATTGTGACAGGAAATAAGTTACTGTTTGAACAATGCTGGGCCCTTATCTCATGTCTGCACCAGGGCCCCGGCACATTTAGTGACACCTCTGGTTTCCAGTAACATCTGAGCCGTCAATTTCCTAATTCCGCTGATCAGCACGAGCTCAAATCCCAACTCCCAATAATCCGTTCTTTTTTACTTTCCCATAGAGTGAGGAAGGTTTATCTCATATTAAAGGTTATAAAGTTTCCTTTGAAAATGAAAATATGCTAATCATTGTTTCCATCATTATGATGTCATAGAAAAGCTTCCTAGTGTTATGGTGATTGCTTATATTACATTGTGCAAAAGTCTCACCTTGTTTTCTATTTGCTTAATGTAGAAAGGAAACATTGGCGATCAGGTTGCTGTACTTATAAAGAAGTTAGAGGCTCTTATTGCATCGGGAGGACAGGTAATTACACTTTGTATATGAATGTTGTCATTATTATCACCCACACATCTATCCATTCCTTTTTTACTTTCAATATTTGTTATTAGAATTTGACATTCTGTGTAAAATCTAATGACACCTGGACACATCCAACGCATATGGTACATGTTTCCATCTGAACCTGTGGTGTCATGAAATGTGCCTGGGCCCTGGTGCCAACATCTAATGGGGTCCCATTATGGCTCCTACAGTAACATTTTCCTGTCCACGATTCTTTATTGTGTTTAAGCCTAAGATATGTATAGAATAGGAGGATACTGGGCCTTTTGGATGGAAGATTCCAGGCTCAATTCCCAGTCATGGGACATAAGTGAAGTGCTTTTGAGGTCTCTCACCCCCCAATTGCTCTCCGGGTGGAGTAATTAGAGCAGCCCACCGCTCCAGGCATGTGTACACTGACTGTACAGATACATTAAATGCAGAGTAGAAATTTCTATGTGTGCACAAGCATACACTGCCCATTTATGTCCCAATTCTACATCCCACAGTTCTATTTATATTACTTTATCTTTGATGCATTATATTGCTTCATTATCTGTTCAGAAGAAACGAGACACAGGATTTTTAGAATACCTCCACCCCACTTAAAGGGAAAGTCCACTATTGTCACATTTCCCACAGACCTCAGATTAGGTAGCGTCAGAGGGGGCGCTTATCTTCCCTACCCATGTATGAAGGCTCCCCATAGTCCTCCATAGGAGCATCCAGTACACAGGCCACATCCCACCACTGACATGGCTCCTTATGGCGGCGCTATAGGAGAGCAATGATTGGCGCTCTGGCACTATCTGATCTGGAGGTAAGTGATCTAGTTCTGCAGCCTGGGGAAATCTGTAGCCCTGGCTCTATCCAAGTAATGACATACTTTGACTGGGAGTCTCATAGGGAATTTATTGGCTGTAGTAACATAGAATAGATGGCCACATATAGATTGTTGTAGGTGAATGTGAGCTTTGTAAGCAGTCACTGCTCCGGCCTCTTAACAAGAACTGGCAGAAATGAGCTGAGAGTTAATTGTAGAAAAGTTTCTACACAGACGTGGTGTACACCGCGTTCAGATTGTAAGATAAATCTCATTTAGTGCTCAGATGTGTTTAAAGATCTCTCATTATTAGGGCTCATACAACAAAGTAAAAAACAAGCCGACAAGGCCAAAGCCCAGACAGACAAACCACACAGCTAAGCTGGAATCTCTCACAGCTTTAATAAAGAGGCTGATTCACTACTAGCGCCATTTATTGCCAGATGAGCGTCTGTATAGCGGCGTCTAGAGCGACCACTAACAGACGCTGTAAGCGGCTTTCGGGCGCTGTAACCTAGCGTTGCCATTGCTGTAGTAACCTGGCCAGCATTGATTAATGTGATGTGTGTTGGGCGCTCTAACAACAGCACAGCGCTGCAGCGAGCGAGAGGTAGCGCCAGCTCAGTGCGTCCAGCACTCGGTGCTCCACACCATATTTAAAGCGGTCCTTCACTCTGATTAAAAGTCTACCTTATATGTTTCCCACACCCTGTACATACAGATTGCTCACATTTAAAATCTCCCTACCTGCATCTACTGCATGTTATGAGCCCTTAAACATCCAAGATGGTGGCTCATGGAACATCAGGCAGCCTGCAAACAGGAAGTGCCTCCTGACTGTGCTGCTCTGCATTCTGGGGCTGCTGACCTTTTCCTGACCCCAGCTCTGCTCTGTCTGAGCAAAGCACAGCTATAACCTGCCCCCTGTACTTTATCCCGCTCTCCTCTCCTCAGTAATTGTGATGCTTCTGAGTCAAGATGTCGGCACCTGTATCTTAAGGTCCTGAACAGAGTTGCAGCCCAGTGGGGGAAAGAATAATAAGTAAGTGACTAAAAACTTAAAATATATTAATTTTAGATGCTGGGGAATAATTTTTTAAGGGTTTGGGCTTTTCAATAAATCATGGGGAAGGTCCGGTTTAACTAAAAACTACACACACAGCGTCAGGGCTCTGAAGCTGGACCCTGTAGGATAGAGCGCCAGACGCTGTGTGATTAAAGTCTGTTATTGAACATATATACAATAGTAACAACACGAAAACACATGGAATGACATTGTTCTAACACTGGGACAATAACACTTTAGTATCAGACCTGTAATGACAATTCTGCATTAAAATATAAAAAGTCCAAAACATGTATAAAGGTGTTTGCAGCCAGGAGACGTCACACAATGATATCAGCAAAAAAAAATGTAAATCGCCAAACCCGCTATTTATACACAACTAATGAAAGCTCATTGAAATGTATGGGAGAGCGCTACAGAGCGACAGGTACTACATGTGATCGTGAGCCTAGAGCGCCTGCGCTATACGCTGAGCTGCTTAGATTAATACAAGTGACGCTAAATGGCGCTGTTAGAGGCGCTCACCAGATTCGCTTTCTAAAATGTGGTTTGCATACAGCGACTGGCGTTCACCGGATGCTGCCTGCCACTACGAAGCTCTACCTAGCGCTATCCATTGTTAAATAACCCCCAAAGTCAATGATGGCAAAGCTTCTCACACTGAACCTGACAGGGAGGCCGATTCAGTAATAGCGCCAGGTAGCGACAGATGAGCGACTGTAGCGTAATTTTCACTGCGATCGCTAGTATTCGCTGTGCTTGGCCGTTGTTCGGTTGTTGATAGCGACTCAGTCGATGTGCGGTAATGTGGAATACGGGGTTAGGAGTCGCTGTTTGACAGGTTCCGCGCTGTATGGGAGCGCATGACAGCGAATGGCCATAGCGAACGGCTCCCAGCATATTCATTAACAAATCACCCTCAAAAAATTCTCGCGCTGTGAATTGCTTGTTTAAACCCCAGAGCGCTGGCCGCGATGGGTTAAAAGTCGTTTTTAAACCCCCAAACAACCATATTATTTGAAAAAAAAAAAAAAAAACAGTTTTTCAAAATATTTTGTAATATGAATACATTAATATCAGACCTGTAATATCAATTCTGCACAATTTAAAAAATTATCTAACATTGCAGAAGTGGCCACAGAATTTTTGAAAAAAATTAAAAAAAAAAATTATTAACAATTAATTAATTATCCATTGAAATGCATTGGAGAGCGCCAGGTAGCGAGAGGTCATATCTGTTGCTGTTCAAGTTCGCTCGCTGGCGCTGTGTTGTGAGGCTGGAATAATGATGAATGAATCGCTATCTGGCGCTCTGTCGTTTGCTAAGCAGGATCGGCTTGATAAATGTGTGATTGCGTTGGGGAGCCAGCGTTCTCGTGGCGGTGCCTGTCATTACCGTTCGCTCACCAGTCGCTACCTGGCGCTATCCCTTGTTAAATAAGGGCCTTATAGTCCATCTATCACACCAAAAAGTCCTGTATTCACCTGTACTCACCGGAACCTTCCACACAGGTCAGTAGTGTGGAAATGCTTAATAATAAAATGAAGGCTTATCAGGACTCATAGGATAAACACACATATACATCACTCGCATCTATGGCACTCCTTCACCAGAATAGGGAATTGCAAACCTTCTGATCAGATATTCCACATCCACATAAAGAGCAAGTACCCTGTTCATATAAAATCCTCCTTTTCCTCTCAATTAGTGACAGGATCTGTAGAACTGGCCCATCACAACACCAGTATGGTAAAGGGCATTTATTATTTACATGTTCATGGAGAAATGCTCTCCAACAAAGTGCTCGGGTATCCAAAAGAATCTCCAAGGTGAGTCTGTCCCCCTTCAAATGACAGATTATCCCAAGTGAGTCCAAGCAGCTCTTAGTTTCCAGCAGGGGCATAGCTACAAAGGGGCTCATGAGGTCAGGGGGTCCACCATTGTTGTTCTTCTATCTTATTTATCCAATTTGTGATCACATGACATCACATAGGAAAAGAAGGTACAATTTGTATTTGCTGTGTTAGTGCTTAGCAGAGTCATTGTCATTTAGAGGCTGATTCACTACTAGCGCCACGTATTGCCAGATGAGCGTCTGTATAGCGGAGCATAGAGCGACTGCTAGTAGATGCTGTAAATGGGTATATGTTTTGGTTGCTGTAGCAACCTGGTCAGCATTGATGAATTTGATGTGTGTTGGGCGCTCTAACAACAATATAATGCTGCAGCGTGCGAGAGGTAGAGCCAGCTCAGTGCGCCCGGCACTCAATGCTCCACACCATATTTAACATAACATTACACACACACAGCGTCAGCGCTCTAAAGCTGGGCGCTCTAGCATAGAGCACCAGATGCTGTGTGATTAAAGTCTGTTTTTGAACACATATACACCAATAACAAAGCAAAAAAACATGGAATGACATTGTTCTAACACTGGGACAATAACACTTTAGTGCCATGACTGTAAATAGAATTCTGCATAAAAATAAAAAGGTCAAAAAAATGTATAAACGTGTTTGCAGCCAGGAGAGGCCACACAATGATTTAGCAAAAAAAAAAAATAATAATTGCCAAACACGCTATTTAAACAAAACCAAATGAAAGCCCATTGAAATGTATGGGCGAGCGACACTGAGCGAAAGGTAATACGTGACACTCTTGAACCTAGAGCGCGGCGCTATACGCTGATCCACCTCTGGGTTTACATGTGACGCTACATGGCGCTGTTAAGAGGCGCTCACCAGATTCACTTACTTAAATGTAGTTTTGCCTACAGCGCCCGGCGTTCACCAGACGCTACCTGCTGCTATGAGGCGCTACCTGGCGCTAGCCATTCTTAAATAAGCCCCTCAGTTCAAGACTGGCGCCATAGGGGTGATTGTGACAGGAAATAAGTTACTGTTGGAACAATGCTGGGCCCTTATCTCATGTCTGCACCAGGGCCCCGGCACATTTAGTGACACCTCTGGTTTCCAGTAACATCTGAGCCGTCATTTTCCTAATTCCGCTGATCAGCACGAGCTCAAATCCCAACTCCAATAATCCGTTCTTTTTTACTTTCCCATAGAGTGAGGAAGGTTTATCTCAAATTATAGGTTATAAAGTTTCCTTTGAAGATGAAAATATGCTAATCATTGTTTCCATATCATTATGATGTCATAGAAAAGCTTCCTAGTGTTATGGTGATTGCTTATTTTACATGGTGCAAAAGTCTCACCTTGTTTTCTATTTACTTAATGTAGAACGGAAACATTGGCGATCAGGTTACTGCACTTATAAAGAAGTTAGAGGCTCTTATTGCACCAGGAGGACAGGTAATTACACTTTGTATATGAATGTTGGCATTATTATCATCCACACATCTATCCATTCCTTCTTTACTTTCAATATTTGTTATTAGAATTTGACATTCTGTGTAAAATCTAATGACACCTGGGCACATCCAACGCATATGGTACATGTTTCCATCTGAACCTGTGGTGTCATGAAATGTGTCTGGGCCCTGGTGCCAACATCTAATGGTGTCCCATTATGGCTCCTACAGTAACCTCTTCCTGTCCACGATTTTTTATTGTGTTTAAGCCTAAGATATGTATAGAATAGGAGGATACTGGGCCTTTTGGATGGAAGATTCCAGGCTCAGTTCCCAGACATGGGACATAAGTGAAGTGCTTTTGAGGTCTCTCACCCCCCAGTTGCTCTCCGGGTGGAGTAATTAGAGCAGCCCACCGCTCCAGGCACATGTACACTGACTGTACAGATACATTAAATGCAGAGTAGAAATTTCTATGTGTGCACAAGCATACACTGCCCATTTATGTCCCAATTCTACATCCCACAGTTCTATTTATATTACTTTATCTTTGATGCATTATATTGCTTCATTATCTGTTCAGAAGAAACGAGACACAGGATTTTTAGAATACCTCCACCCCACTTAAAGGGAAAGTCCACTATTGTTAAATTTCCCACAGACCTCAGATTAGGTAGCGTCAGAGGGCGCTTATCTTCCCTACCCATGTATGGAGGCTCCCCATAGTCCTCCATAGGAGCATCCAGTACACAGGCCACATCCCACCACTGACATGGCTCCTTATGGCGGCGCTATAGGAGAGCAATGATTGGCGCTCTGGCACTATCTGATCTGGAGGTAAGTGATCTAGTTCTGCAGCCTGGGGAAATCTGTAGCCCTGGCTCTATCCAAGTAATGACATACTTTGCAGTCTCATAGGGAATTTATTGGCTGTAGTAACATAGAATAGATGGCCACATATAGATTGTTGTAGGTGAATGTGAGCTTTGTAAGCAGTCACTGCTCCGGCCTCTTAACAAGAACTGGCAGAACTGAGCTGAGAGTTAATTGTAGAAAAGTTCCTACACAGACGTGGTGTACACCGCGTTCAGATTGTAAGATAAATCTCTTTTAGTGCTCAGATGTGTTTAAAGATCTCTCAGTATTAGGGCGAATACAACAAAGTAAAAAACAAGCAGACAAGGCCAAAGCCCAGACAGACAAACCACACAGCTAAGCTGGAATCTCTCACAGCTTTAATAAAGAGGCTGATTCACTACTAGCGCCATTTATTGCCAGATGAGTCTGTATAGCGGCGTCTAGAGCGACCACTAGCAGACGCTGTAAGCGGCTCTCGGGCGCTGTAACCTAGCGTTGCCATTGCTGTAGTAACCTGGCCAGCATTGATTAATGTGATGTGTGTTGGGCGCTCTAACAACAGCACAGCGCTGCAGCGAGCGAGAGGTAGCGCCAGCTCAGTGCGTCCAGCACTCGGTGCTCCACACCATATTTAAAGCGGTCCTTCACTCTGATTAAAAGTCTACCTTATATGTTTCCCACACCCTGTACATACAGATTGCTCACATTAAAAATCTCCCTACCTGCATCTACTGCATGTTATGAGCCCTTAAACATCCAAGATGGTGGCTCATGGAACATCAGGCAGCCTGCAAACAGGAAGTGCCTTCTGACTGTGCTGCTCTGCATTCTGGGATTGCTGACCTTTTCCTGACCCCAGCTCTGCTCTGTCTGAGCAAAGCACAGCTATAACCCACCACCCTGTACTTTATCCCGCTCTCCTCTCCTCAGTAATTGTGATGCTTCTGAGTCAAGATGTTGGCACCTGTATCCTAAAGTCCTGAACAGAGTTGCAGCCCAGTGGGGGAAAGAATAATAAGTAAGTGACTAAAAACTTAAAATATATTAATTTTACATGCTGGGGAATAATTTTTTAAGGGTTTGGGCTTTTCAATAAATCATGGTGAAGGTCCGGTTTAACTAAAAACTACGCACACAGCGTCAGGGCTCTGAAGCTGGACCCTGTAGGATAGAGCGCCAGACGCTGTGTGATTAAAGTCTGTTATTGAACATATATACAATAGTAACAACACGAAAACACATGGAATGACATTGTTCTAACACTGGGACAATAACACTTTAGTATCAGACCTGTAATGACAATTCTGCATTAAAATATAAAAAGTCCAAAACATGTATAAAGGTGTTTGCAGCCAGGAGAGGTCACACAATGATATGAGCCACAAAAAATGGAAATTGCCAAACCCGCTATTTATACACAACTAATGAAAGCCCATTGAAATGTATGGGAGAGCGCTACAGAGCGACAGGTACTACATGTGATCGTGAGCCTAGAGCGCCTGCGCTATACGCTGAGCTGCTTAGATTAATACAAGTGACGCTAAATGGCGCTGTTAGAGGCGCTCACCAGATTCGCTTTCTTAAATGTGGTTTGCGTACAGCGACTGGCGTTCACCGGATGCTGCCTGCCGCTACGAAGCTCTACCTAGCGCTATCCATTGTTAAATAACCCCCAAAGTCAATGCTGCCAAAGCTTCTCACACTGACCCTCACTTATATGGGTTGATTCAAAGAAACATGTAACAGCTTGGATTTGGGTGCCGATCATCCTATTTTTCCCGTCCGCTCGTGCGTTCGTATGAACTTGCGAGTGATTCAATAAGCAAATTTGTTTCTATCCTAAAATATACGTCCGTTCGTATGGCAGTTCGGGAATCAGACCTATGTCAGTTTCCATCCTGAATTTTCCGTTTCATTTCTCAGGTTGCAACATTGGTTTTGCCCTTTTTCCTTTTTTGTCTGGACGTAAATCCTTCTGATCTTGCGGCTCCGCACTACAAACTTACCTCATTAAAGTGCATTCTAAATATTTGGTCTTTTATTTTTCTTTATTTCATTCATTTTGTAGTAACCAACCATTAATGAATGCATTTGCATAAGTAAATCTTACTTTGTTTAATTTTTACTTAACTTGCATTTTTTACTTGTGGATTTAATTTTAATATTTAGGCTTCAAATGGTACAACTTTAAATTTTTAGTGTGGTTACCCACACCCTCTACATACAGATTGCTCTCAAATATAAAAAAACACCCAGCAACTTCTGCATGTTATGAGCCTAGAAACAGCCAAGATGGCGGCTCAGGTATTATCGGGCAGCCTGCAAACAGAAAGGGCCTTGTGACTGTGTTGCTCTGGATTCTTTGATTTCTGACCTTTCCATGCCCCCAGCTCTGCTGTGTCTGTGCAAAATACAGCAGTAACCCACATCCTGCACTTTATCCCGCTCTCCTCTCCTCAGTAAGTGTGATGCATCTGACCAAAGATGTGCTTAAATAATTAAACAAAGCAAAGGTAAACAACTACACCAATAAATGCAATCTAAAAATATTATTCTAGTACCTCAATTTTAAAATAAATAACAAAGGACATAAGTTTCTTTAATTAACGCAAATATATTGCCAAATAAAGGTTTACATGCAAAGGACTAATTAAGGTCCACATTAAAATGCTTTTATAAGGCATACATGAATCAGGTATGCATTGCCATACAATTTATGGCCTCGGCCATGCTGATACATGCAGTTCATTGCAGCTCAAGACGCGCAGACTCCTCCACATAGCCAAAAAACCTGTTCAAGAACAGCAATCCGACTGCTAAAAGGTGTCGGCTGTGGCTTTCTTTTAAAACGCGTTTAGAGGTTTCTCTGAATCACACCTAAACACATCCAATTAACCTAAGTTTTACGTTTTGATCGTAAGTTTTACGTTTTGATCCTAAAATTTAGGAACGAACTTCCGCTGATCGTAAGAGCATATACGCATTCGTACGTAGGCTCGTGCGAGTCGGAAATGGCCAAAAAAACAGGAAAAAATGACAAACACCCACCCAAACTTACGATTCTCGATACGAAATCAATTAACTTTTGCTCTTTGAATCGAGGGGATAGTCTATTACACCAAAAAGTCCTGTATTCACCTGTACTCACCGGAACCTTCCACACAGGTCAGTAGTGTGGAAATGCTTAATAATAAAATGAAGGCTTATCAGGACTCATAGGATAAACACACATATACATCAATCCCATCTATGGCACTCCTTCACCAGAATAGGGAATTGCAAACCTTCTCATCAGATATTCCACATCCACATAAAAAGCAAGTACCCTGTTCATATAAAATCCTCCTTTTCCTCTCAATTAGTGATAGGATCTGTAGAACTGGCCCATCACAACACCCAGTATGGTAAAGGGCATTTATTATTTACATGTTCATGGAGAAATGCTCTCCAACAAAGTGCTCGGGTATCCAAAAGAATCTCCAAGGTGAGTCTGTCCCCCTTCAAATGACAGATTATCCCAAGTGAGTCCAAGCAGCTCTTAGGCCCTTATTTATCAAGGGATAGCGCCAGGTAGCGACTGGTGAGCGAACGGTAATGACGCTCACCGCCACGAGAACGCCGGCTCCCCTCCGCAATCACACATTTATCAAGCCGATCCTGCTTAGCGACTGAGATAGCGCCAGATAGCGAATCATTCATCATTATTCCAGCCTCAGCCCACAGCGCCAGCGAGCGACCTTGAACAGCGCCAGGTGTGACCTCTCGCTACCTGGCGCTCTCCAATGCATTTCAATGGAGCAATCTTTAAATATTCATAATTAATTGATATTGATTTTTTTTTTTTTTTTTAAATGTCAAAAATTCTGTGACCACTTCTGCAATGTTAGATATTTTTTTTTAGGCAAAAAAAAAATTTAAAATTTGTGCAGAATTGATATTACAGGTCTGATATTAATGTATTCATATTACAAAATGTTTATAAAAACTTGTTTTTTTTTTTAACAAAAATATGGATGTTTGGGGGTTAAAAAACTACTTTTAACCCATCGCCGCCAGCGCTCTGGGGTTTAAACATGCATTTCACAGCGCGAGAATTTTTGGAGCGTGATTTGTTAATGAATATGGTGGGAGCCGGTCGCTATGGCCATTCGCTGTCATGCGCTCCCATACAGCGCGGAACCTGTCAAATAGCGACTCATCACCTTGTATTCAACATTACTGCACACCGACTGAGTCGCTATCAACTACCGAACAACGGCCAAGCACAGCGACTACTAGCGGGCGCTGTGAAAATACTGCTACAGTCGCTCATCTGTCGCTACCTGGCGCTATTAATGAATCGGCCTCCCCGTTTCCAGCAGGGGCATAGCTACAAAGGGGCTCATGAGGTCAGGGGGTCCCACCATTGTTGCTCTTCTACCTTATTTATCCAATTTGTGATCACATGACATCACATAGGAAAAGAAGGTACAATTTGTATTTGCTGTGTTAGTGCTTAGTAGAGTCATTGTCATTTAGAGGCTGATTCACTATTAGCGCCACGTATTGCCAGATGAGTGTCTGTATAGCGGCGCATAGAGCGACTGCTAGTAGATGCTGTGAATGGGTTTATGTTACGGTTGCTGTAGCAACCTGGTCAGCATTGATGAATGTGATGTGTGTTGGGCGCTCTAACAACAATATAATGCTGCAGCGTGCGAGAGGTAGAACCAGCTCAGTGCGCCCGGCACTCAATGCTCCACACCATATTTAACATAGCATTACACATACACAGCGTCAGCGCTCTAAAGCTGGGCGCTCTAGCATAGAGCACCAGACGCTATGTGATTAAAGTCTGTTTTTGAACACATATACACCAATAACAAAGCAAAAACACATGGAATGACATTGTTCTAACACTGGGACAATAACACTTTAGTGCCAGGTCTGTAAATAGAATTCTGCATAAAAATAAAAAGGTAAAAAAAAAATGTATAAACGTGTTTGCAGCCAGGAGAGGTCACACAATGATTTTAGCAAAAAAAAAAATAATAATTGCCAAACACGCTATTTAAACAAAACCAAATGAAAGCCCAATGAAATGTATGGGCGAGCGACACTGAGCGAAAGGTAATACGTGACACTCTTGAACCTAGAGCGCGGCGCTATACGCTGATCCACCTCTGGGTTTACATGTGACGCTACATGGCGCTGTTAAGAGGCGCTCACCAGATTCACTTACTTAAATGTAGTTTTGCCTACAGCGCCCGGCGTTCACCAGACGCTACCTGCCGCTATGAGGCGCTACCTGGCGCTAGCCATTCTTAAATAAGCCCCTCAGTTCAAGACTGGCGCCATAGGGGTGATTGTGACAGGAAATAAGTTACTGTTGGAACAATGCTGGGCCCTTATCTCATGTCTGCACCAGGGCCCCGGCACATTTAGTGACACCTCTGGTTTCCAGTAACATCTGAGCCGTCATTTTCCTAATTCCGCTGATCAGCACGAGCTCAAATCCCAACTCCAATAATCCGTTCTTTTTTACTTTCCCATAGAGTGAGGAAGGTTTATCTCATATTATAGGTTATAAAGTTTCCTTTGAAGATGAAAATATGCTAATCATTGTTTCCATCATTATGATGTCATAGAAAAGCTTCCTAGTGTTATGGTGATTGCTTATTTTACATGGTGCAAAAGTCTCACCTTGTTTTCCATTTGCTTAATGTAGAAAGGAAACACTGAAACTGATCAATCTGACAGCACAAAACATGAGAACGATCAAGCCAATGCTGCACCAGGAGGACAGGTAATTACATTGTATATGAATGTTGTCATTATTATCACCCACACATCTATCCATTCCTTTTTTACTTTCAATATTCTTTATTACAATCTGACATTGTGCATAAAATCTAATGACACCTGGGCACATCCAACGCATATGGTACATGTTTCCATCTGAACCTGTGGTGTCATGAAATGTGTCTGGGCCCTGGTGCCAACATCTAATGGGGTCCCATTATGGCTCCTAAAGTAACCTTTTTCTGCCCACTCAATACAACTAGAAAACCAAAGACTGAAACAGCTGAGACAAATGCTGCTTCTTTTTTCTGTACAGGATGCAATGAGAACAAATCTGATAGATAAGGTGGAAGAGGCTTATGGGCCCCGGTGCAGCTGCTACCACTGCTCCCCCTATAGTTATGCTCCTGATCTGAACTACAGACCCTGACGCAGTTAATAGGATTGTTATAGTATGTAAATAAGCAGTAGACACCTATGCAACAATTCTTTATTATTTCTAAGGCTAAAATATGTATAGAATAGGAGGACACTGGGACCTTTTGGATGGAGGGTTGCAGGTTCAATTCCCAGCCATGGGCCATGAGTGAAGTGCTCCTGAGCAAGGCCCGTATCCCCCCAATTGCTCTCCAGGCGCAGTAATTAGTGCAGCCCCCATCGCTCCAGGCAAGGAGATCCACATCAGCTTAAGATCCACATCTGGTGCACTCTCTACATCTGGTCACGGCCGCACTTATCCCAGGCCAGGCTAGCGATGAAGGGCGTTTAGGTCCTCCTCGTTCCTATGCTGGCAGGCTACCGATCTGCCAGGCAATCACCTCCTCAGATTCCAAGCAACACTATTCCCCTGGGCTGATGTGTTACCAAACCTTATATGCCCTCTGTTTCCTGCCAATGTTGCTAGTTCTTTCCCTCCAAAACCTGCTCTACCAATCACAAGTGGGCAACCCATGTAAAATGTATCCTTAGTCCTTCCTGTTGACAATCTTACTATCCTGTTCTTCTATTTCTTATTGTGTACTACCACCTTGTGGCCTTTTCATGTTACTGCACTTAGCTCCTTTTTATTTATTGTTTCTGACATGTATCTCCTTATAGAGCTACTGTTACTTTTAGTCTTATTAGTGCCAATGCAGTCCATGGGCCCCACATCAATCGCATCTATGGCACTCCTTCACCAGAATAGGGAATTGCAAACCTTTTCTTCAGATATTCCACATCCACATAAAGAGCAAGTACCCTGTTCATATAAAATCCTCCTTTTCCTCTCAATTAGTGACAGGATCTGTAGAACTGGCCCATCACAACACCAGTATGGTAAAGGGCATTTATTATTTACATGTTCATGGAGAAATGCTCTCCAACAAAGTGCTCGGGTATCCAAAAGAATCTCCAAGGTGAGCAGGGGCAGACTGGGGACAAAAAACGGCCCTGGAATTTTCTGGTCACACAGGCCCTGCTATGCTGTGTCTGGCCCAGGCCCTTTCATATCTGCGATTGGCGATTCTAATTGCATCCTAAAAGTCCTGCATCTAACTATTTTGCGACAGTAATTACAAGCATTAGAGCTTGTTGATTACTGTCTAATGCAATCACATGTGTGTTAGTGATTTAAATCGCTAGCACTTTGCAATCACAGCACTGTGTGTGTGTATATATATATATATATATATATATATATATATATATATATATATGCCATAGCCCTGGCATTTTGCTGCTATCAACTCCTCCTGGCCCTACTATGGGGACCAGGTTTTATGTTGAGCCATGGCTAGGAGTCATGAGGGAGCAAGGCTCTCTTATTCACTGGATACAGAAGGAACCCGGCATCAACAGATGACTGCTCAGCATGTTCCCTGCTTGCTGCAGACAGCTAAGAGGGTCCGTCCAGGGGACACTTTTTACTTTAAATATCTAACCCTGATGCTGGGTTTATCCCATTTCTCCTGTCATCACATTTCTTCTGCCAGCTCTTTTTCTTTCATTCTTCTTCCTTTGTTTTACCCAGGTTGGGATGTGCCCTGAGCATAACTTCAGGATGGCACCCCAAACACACATATCCACACAAAATAACTACAGAGACAGAAAGTAGGTATCCTTTAAGGTTGGCCTATTTGGGATGCCTGTTTTTGGGCAGCTAACTTACCTCACGCCTGGGCCCCTAGTATGAGGCCCAGCTTGCATTGTAAGTGGCCTCCAGCTGTACACACGCTGCCGCTAACCTATGACAGCAGGGTGATCACATGCTGAATGGTGCTGAGGATGCCGCCCAATAAATTCCGCCTGTGGATTCAGATGCCCCCAGAACTCTGACAAAAAAGGTTGGTTAGAAGGGCTATTTGTTATTTTATAAGCTAGCCAGGCATCCCAAATATGCCTAATGCACCCTTAAAGAGTGCTCAACTGGTCCAGATGGTATTGCCAGAATGGTGTAGGAAAAGAGAGAAGGTGACATAAAAAAAGAAAACAAAAAGGAAGGACATTTCATACAGAGAGACAAAAATGAGGCAATGTGAATTGAAAGAAACATTGAGGAAATGTGGAAAAGAGAAAATGTTGGAGGGAATATGGAAAAGTAAGTGAAGAGTGAGGGAATGTGGTAAAGAGTAAAATGACTGAAAAATACAAAAAGTGAGGGAATATGTAAAAGCGAATAACAGGGAGTATGGAAAGGGGAGCAGCAGGTAGAGAATATGGGGGAAATAACAAAAGATGGGGGAAATATGAAAAAGAGAGAAAGATGCTGGGAATGTGGAGACGAGAGGGAGGAGGGACAGAATACTGAGAATAGGTGAGGCAGAAAATGTGAAGAAAGGTGAAGAAGAGAAGGACAGAGGCAAAACAGAATAAAAGCCTTGCAGTACATTTAAAGCGGACCTTCACCCTGAACAAGAGTCTATCTTGTATGTTTCCCCACCTCGTACATAAAGGTTGCCCACATTAAAAATCATCCTACCTGCACCTATTACGTATTTTTAACCTCTTAACATCCAAGATGGCGGCCCATGGAGTTGCAGGCAGCCTGCAGACAGGAAGTGTCTTATGACGCTCTGCATTCTGGGATTGCTGTCCTTTCCGTGACCCCAGCGCTGCTCTGTCTTTTCAAAGCACAGCTATAACCCCACTCCCTATGCTTTATCCCGCTCTCCTCTCCTCAGTATGTGATTCTTCTGAGGCAAGATGGCGGCACCTATATGCTAGATTCCTGAACAGAGTTGCAGCCCAGTGGGAGGAAAGAATAATACGTAAGCGACTAAAAACGTAAAATATATTAATTTTAGATGCTGGGGAATAGTTATTTAAGGGTTTGGGCTTTTCATTGAATGATGCTGATTGTGCTTCAACATTACACACACATTTAGTGGGTGCTACGATTGTGACCACACACTTACCTTAAAGTGGACCACAACTGACCATGGCGTGTAAGAGACGTGCATCCTCTCTTGCTGTGTGCGGCCATGGCTGCCACAACTGAATGGCTATGTGTGGGCCGGATGGGTTTCACACAGCTGGGCATCCAAAACCAGGTGCCACAGAGGGAAAATCCCAGCGTTTGTCCACTTTAAATGCATTTGTCAATAGATTTACAACCTTTTGTAAGCATTAATGTGAACCAGAACCTACCTGTCACCTGGTCCTCCCTATCACTGGAGCACCTACTGTGTGAAACGCCGCGGTCACTGAGAAAACTCACCTTTTTCTGGTGATCCCATGATGCCTGCATAGGGAGCAACTGGCATCCCTGGCTTCCCCCTCACCAGCCTGGCCTATCTAAATAGCCAGCAGGACCGTACACAGCCGGAGGTGAGCAGCCAAAGGGATGCCAGTCTGGGTGACACATACTCCATGGAAATGTGCAATAAGGTAAAACAAGGTAAAGCAGAACTGGGGGCTTCACAAAAGGGCTTTCCAAAATCAGGGCGCTTCAGTAAAGCACAAAGGAATGCTTGTGGGCATCACGTACGAAAAGAAGGCGCAATTTGTATTTGCTGTGTTAGTGCTTAGTAGAGTCATTGGCATTTAGTTCAAGACTGGCGCCATAGGGGTGATTGTGACAGGAAATAAGTTACTGTTGGAACAATGCTGGGCCCTTATCTCATGTCTGCACCAGGGCCCCGGCACATTTAGTGACACCTCTGGTTTCCAGTAACATCTGAGCCGTCATTTTCCTAATTCCGCTGATCAGCACGAGCTCAAATCCCAACTCCAATAATCCGTTCTTTTTTACTTTCCCATAGAGTGAGGAAGGTTTATCTCAAATTATAGGTTATAAAGTTTCCTTTGAAGATGAAAATATGCTAATCATTGTTTCCATCATTATGATGTCATAGAAAAGCTTCCTAGTGTTATGGTGATTGCTTATTTTACATGGTGCAAAAGTCTCACCTTGTTTTCCATTTGCTTAATGTAGGACAATGAAAACCCTGGAAATGATCAATCTACCACGAAAACACCTGCGAATCAAGACGATGGTACTGCACCAGGAGGATCGGTAATTACACTTTGTATATGAATGTTGTCATTATTATCACCCACACATCTATCCATTCCTTCTTTACTTTCAATATTTGTTATTAGAATTTGACATTGTGAGTAAAATCTAATGACACCTGGGCACATCCAACACATATGGTACATGTTTCCATCTGAACCGGTGGTGTCATGAAATGTGTCTGGGCCCTGGTGCCAACATCTAATGGGGTCCCATTATGGCTCCTAAAGTAACCTTTTACTGTCCACTGGATACAAGTAGAAAACTAAAGACTGAAACAGCTGAGACAAATGCTGCTTCTTTTTTCTGTACAGGATGCAATGAGAACACAAATCTGATAGATAAGGTGGAAGAGGCTTATGGGCCCCGGTGCAACTGCTACCACTGCTCCCCCTATAGTTATGCTCCTGATCTGACCTACAGACCCTGACGCAGTTAGTAGGATTCTTTTAGTTTGCTATGTCAATAGGCAGTTAATACCTATGCAACAATTCTTTATTGTTTCTAAGGCTTAAACC
Organism: Gastrophryne carolinensis; assembly: GCA_027917425.1. Lineage (NCBI taxonomy): Eukaryota > Metazoa > Chordata > Amphibia > Anura > Microhylidae > Gastrophryne > Gastrophryne carolinensis. The sequence continues at coordinate 226,290,415 of CM051234.1, forward strand.
GGACCTTCAGCGTGATTTAATGAAAAGCCCAAACTCTTAAAAAACGGTTCCCCAGCGCAGTGGCGTAGCGACCCGGGGGCGGGGGGGGCGGACCGCCCCGGGTGACACCAGACCTAGAGGGTGACACCTCTCGGCCGGTCACCCCTCGGTATAGAGACACTTACCTGCAGGTCCGGAGCGTGGAGGCCGGCGCCGCTCTCAGCTGTCATCTGAGGGCGCGTCATCAGAGGGCGCCTCTGATGACGCGCCCTCAGATGACAGCTGAGAGCGGCGCCGGCCTCCACGCTCCGGACCTGCAGGTAAGTGTTTGCTTTTTTTAAAAATGCCGGCATGGTGGGAGCGGGCCGGCCGGTTCCGCTGACAGCAGAGCGGGCCGCTCCCACCATGCCGGCAAAAATGCTTTTTTTTTAGTTTGTTTTCTTTGGGGGGGGTGGGGGTGACACCATTGGGGGGGGGGGGGTGACACCATTTCCTACCGCCCCGGGTGACACCAGCCCTAGCAACGCCACTGCCCCAGCGTCTAAAATTAATATATTTTACGTTTTTCGTCACTAACTTATTATTCTTCCACCCACTCGGTTACAACTCTGTTCAGGAATTTAGGATACGGGCGCCGCCATTTTGACTCAGAAGCGTCACATTTAATGAGGAGAGGAGAGTGGGATAAGGTACAGCGGGGCAGGTTATAGCTGTGCTTTGCTCAGACAGAGCAGAGCTGGGGTCAGGAGAAGGTCAGCAGTCCCAGAATGCAGAGCAGCACAGTCAGAAGGCACTTCCTGTTTGCAGGCTGCCTGATGTCCCATGAGCCGCCATCTTGGATGTTTAAAGGCTCCTAACATGCAGTAGATGCATAGATGCAGTTTAATGTGGACAATCTGTATGTACAGGATGTGGGAAACATATAAGATAGACTCTTATTCAGGGTGAAGGTCCGCTTTAACAACTGGCAGAACTGAGCTGAGAGCCAATTGTAGAAAAGTTTCCCTAGGTTATGGGCCTAATACAGTACATTAGTCATTTCTATTGTAATCCAGGTTTGAGAAGCCTGGGCCCAGGGATTTAGAGGGTTTGATTTCACCTAAAACTTATTCTAAAGTGATTTCAAAAGGAATTTGAGCACTGAGGACACAATTTGAAGCCCAGGACATAATGAGAATTATTTTATATTGGCCCCATCTCTGCTGTGTGCGCTTCTGCCTGTAGACAGTCAGGTCTGGATAGTAAATCATGAACCACAGACGTGGTGTACACTGCGTTCAGATTATAAAATAAATCTCTTTCAGCGCTCGGATGTGTTTAAAGATCCCTCAGGATTAGAGCTCATAAATAAAAACAAACAATCAAGACCAAATCCCAGACAGACAATCCACAGAGCTAAGCTGGAATCTCTTACAGCTGTAATAAAGTCAATGATGGCAAAGCTTCTCACACTGACCCTCACTTATAATCCGTCCATCACACCAAAAAAACCTAGAGGCCGATTCAGTAATAGCGCCAGGTAGCGACAGATGAGCGACTGTAGCGTTATTTTCACTGCGCCCCCTAGTATTCGCTGTGCTTGGCCGTTGTTCGCTTGTTGATAGCGACTCAGTCGATGTGCGGTAATGTTGAATACGCGGTTAGGAGTCGCTGTTTGACAGGTTCCGCGCTGTATGGGAGCGCATGACAGCGAACGGCCATAGCGAACGGCTCCCAGCATATTCATTAACAAATCATGCTCAAAAAATTCTCGCGCTGTGAAATGCTTGTTTAAACCTCAGAGCGCTGGCGGCGATGGGTTAAAAGTAGTTTTTTAACCCCCAAACAACCATATTTTTGGAAGAAAAAAAAAACATGTTTTTCAAAATATTTGGTAATATGAATACATTAATATCAGACCTGTAATATCAATTCTGCACAAACCTTAAAAAAAAATCTAACATTGCAGAAGTGGTCACAGAATTTTTGACATTTAAAAAAAATAAAAATTAATAGCAATTAATTATGAATAATTAAAGATTGTTCCATTGAAATGCATTGGAGAGCGCCAGGTAGCGAAAGGTCATACCTGTCGCTGTTCAAGTTTGCTCGCTGGCGCTGTGTGGTGAGGCTGGAATAATGATGAATGATTCGCTATCTGGCGCTCTGTCGTTCGCTAAGCAGGATCGGCTTGATAAATGTGTGATTGCGTTGGGGAGCCGGCGTTCTCGTGGCGGTGACCGTCATTACCCTTCGCTCACCATTCGCTACCTGGCGCTATCCCTTGTTAAATAAGGGCCTTATTCATGAAGGGATAGCGTCAGGTAGTGCCTTGTAAGCGGCAGGTGCACGCAATTCCACATTTATGAAGCCGATTATGGTGAGCGACTGGAACAACGCCATGTAGCGTACGAGTCATCATCATTATCCCAGGCTCAGCGTACAGCGCCGGCGTTCAGCCTTACCTCTTGCTACCTGGCGCTCTCCCATACATTTCTATGGACGATCCTTAAATCCCTTTCCTGATCCCAATTTTTTTTAGTTTTTAATAAAAACTCAAAACTTTCAGACATGTATCCTGGCCTAGAAAATGACATTTTTGAAAACTTTTTTGATTAATTATATCTTTATGCAGAATTGTCCTTACATGTCTGGTATTAAAGTGTCCATGTTATAATGCAATAACAATTCCATAGGTTTTGGCTTTGTTACTAGTGGATACATGTTCAAAAACAGACTTTAGTCACTCAGCTTCTGGCGCTGTGGGCTACATCGACCCGATTTTGAGCGCCGGAACTGTGCGAGGGTTGAGGGTTTTTTTTTTTTTTTATGAATGTGGTGTGAGTTAGTCGCACTGAGCTGGTGCTACCGTTTGCTTCCATACAGCGTAGTGCTGCGACTCACACAACATATTCATCAATGCCAGCCAGCCAGCCACTGAGACGCTCTGAAACAACTAACCATGGCCGAGCACAGTGACTACTAGCGGGCACTCTGAAATCCACGCTACAGATGCTCATATGTCGCTACCTGGTGTTAGTAATGAATCAGCCTGATACATTCACCTATATTCAACTGAACCTTCCACACAGGTCAGTAGTTTGGAAATGCTTAATAATAAAATGAAGGCTTATCAGGACTCATAGGATAAACACACATATACATCACTCGCATCTATGGCACTCCTTCACCAGAATAGGGAATTGCAAACCTTTTCTTCAGATATTCCACATCCACATAAAGAGCAAGTACCCTGTTCATATAAAATCCTCCTTTTCCTCTCAATTAGTGACAGGATCTGTAGAACTGGCCCATCACAACACCCAGTATGGTAAAGGGCATTTATTATTTACATGTTCATGGAGAAATGCTCTCCAACAAAGTGCTCGGGTATCCAAAAGAATCTCCAAGGTGAGTCTGTCCCCCTTCAAATGACATAGATTATCCCAAGTGAGTCCAAGCAGCTCTTAGGCCCTTATTTATCAAGGGATAGCGCCAGGTAGCGACTGGTGAGCGAACGGTAATGACGCTCACCGCCACGAGAACGCCGGCTCCCCTCCGCAATCACACATTTATCAAGCCGATCCTGCTTAGCGACTGACAGAGCGCCAGATAGCGAATCATTCATCATTATTCCAGCCTCAGCCCACAGCGCCAGCGAGCGACCTTGAACAGCGACAGGTATGACCTCTCGCTACCTGGCGCTCTCCAATGCATTTCAATGGAGCAATCTTTAAATATTCATAATTAATTGATATTAATGTTTTTTTTTTTTCTGTTTTTTTTTTAAATGTCAAAAATTCTGTGACCACTTCTGCAATGTTAGATATTTTTTTTAAGGTAAAAAAAAAAAAAAAAAATTAATTGTGCAGAATTGATATTACAGGTCTGATATTAATGTATTCATATTACAAAATGTTTATAAAAACTTGTTTCTTTTTTTTTTCTAAAAATATGGTTGTTTGGGGGTTAAAAAACTACTTTTAAGCCATCGCCGCCAGCGCTCTGGGGTTTAAACAAGCTTTTCACTGTGCGAGAATTTTTTGAGCGTGATTTGTTAATGAATATGGTGGGAGCCGTTCGCTATGGCCATTCGCTGTCATGCGCTCCCATACAGCGCGGAACCTGTCAAACAGCGACTCCTAACCCCGTATTCAACATTACCGCACACCGACTGAGTCGCTGTCAACAAGCGAACAACGGCCAAGCACAGCGAATACTAGCCGGCGCTGTGAAAATCACGCTACTGGCGCTCATCTGTCGCTACCTGGCGCTATTAATAAATCGGCCTCTTAGTTTCCAGCAGGGGCATAGCTACAAAGGGGCTCATGAGGTCAGGGGCTCCCACCATTGTTGTTCTTCTATCTTATTTATCCAATTTGTGATCACATGACATGACACAGGAAAAGAAGGTACAATTTGTATTTGCTGTGTTAGTGCTTAGTAGAGTCATTGTCATTTAGAGGCTGATTCACTACTAGCGCCACGTATTGCCAGATGAGCGTCTGTATAGCGGCGCATAGAGCGACTGCTAGTAGATGCTGTAAATGGGTATATGTTGCGGTTGCTGTAGCAACCTGGTCAGCATTGATGAATTTGATGTGCGTTGGGCGCTCTAACAACAATATAATGCTGCAGCATGCGAGGTAGAGCCAGCTCAGTGCGCCCGGCACTCAATGCTCCACACCATATTTAACATAACATTACACACACACAGCGTCAGCGCACTAAAGCTGGGCGCTCTAGCATAGAGCACCAGACGCTATGTGATTAAAGTCTGTTTTTGAACACATATACACCAATAACAAAGCAAAAACACAAGGAATGACATTGTTCTAACACTGTGACAATAACACTTTAGTGCCAGGTCTGTAAATAGAATTCTGCATAAAAATAAAAAGGTCAAAAAAAATATATAAACGTGTTTGCAGCCAGGAGAGGTCACACAATGATTTTAGCAAAAAAAAATGTAATTGCCAAACACGCTATTTAAACAAAACCAAATGAAAGCCCATTGAAATGTATGGGCGAGCGACACTGAGCGAAAGGTAATACGTGACACTCTTGAACCTAGAGCGCGGCGCTATACGCTGATCCACCTCTGGGTTTACATGTGACGCTAGATGGCGCTGTTAAGAGGCGCTCACCAGATTCACTTACTTAAATGTAGTTTTGCCTACAGCGCCCGGCGTTCACCAGACGCTACCTGCCGCTATGAGGCGCTACCTGGCGCTAGCCATTCTTAAATAAGCCCCTCAGATCAAGACTGGCGCCATAGGGGTGATTGTGACAGGAAATAAGTTACTGTTGGAACAATGCTGGGCCCTTATCTCATGTCTGCACCAGGGCCCCGGCACATTTAGTGACACCTCTGGTTTCCAGTAACATCTGAGCCGTCATTTTCCTAATTCCGCTGATCAGCACGAGCTCAAATCCCAACTCCAATAATCCGTTCTTTTTTACTTTCCCATAGAGTGAGGAAGGTTTATCTCAAATTATAGGTTATAAAGTTTCCCTTGAAGATGAAAATATGCTAATCATTGTTTCCATCATTATGATGTCATAGAAAAGCTTCCTAGTGTTATGGTGATTGCTTATATTACATGGTGCAAAAGTCTCACCTTGTTTTCTATTTGCTTAATGTAGAATGGAAACACTGACACGACTTCATCTACCAGCCAACAACCTGGCAATCAAAACGGTGGTACTGCACCAGGAGGACAGGTAATTACACTTTCTATATGAATGTTGTCATTATTATCACCCACACATCTATCCATTCCTCTTTTACTTTCAATATTTTTTATTAGAATTTGACATTGTGTGTAAAATCTAATGACACCTGGGCACATCCAATGCATATGGTACATGTTGCCATCTGAACCGGTGGTGTCATGAAATGTGACTGGGCCCTGGTGCCAACATCTAATGGGGTCCCATTATGGCTCCTAAAGTAACCTCTTCCTGTCCACTGGATACAACTAGAAAACTAAAGACTGAAACAGCTGAGACAAATGCTGCTTCTTTTTTCTGTACAGAATACAGGATGCAATGAGAACACAAATCTGATAGATAAGGTAGAAGAGGCTTATGGGCCCCGGTGCAGCTGCTACCACTGCTTCCCCTATAGTTATGCTCCTGATCTGAATACAGACCCTGACGCAGTTACTAGGATTCTTTTAGTTTGCTATGTAAATAAGCAGTTAATACCTATGCAACAATTCTATATTGTTTCTAAGGCGAAAATATATATAGAATAGGAGGACACTGGACAAGTTCAGTTCCCAATCATGCCACATGAGTGAAGTGCTCCTGAGCAAGGCCCCTAACCCCCCAATTGCTCTCCAGGCGGAGTAATATGGACAGCCCACCGCTCCAGGCATGTGTACACTGACTGTACAGAGGGATTAAATGTGGAGTAGAAATTTCTATGTGTGCACAAGTATACAATGGCCCAATTCTACATCCATCAATTCTATTTATATTGCTTCATTATCTGTTGGGAAGAAGCAAGTAGACAATGAATATTAATAATGCCTTGTGACCGCCACCCCACTTAAAGGGAAAGTCCACTTTTGTTACATTTCCCACAGACCTCAGATTAGGTAGCGTCAGAGGGCGCTTATCTCCCCTACCCATGTATGGAGGCTCCCCATAGTCCTCCATAGGAGCATCCAGTACACAGGCCACATCCCACCACTGACATGGCTCCTTATGGCGGCGCTATAGGAGAGCAATGATTGGCGCTCTGGCACTATCTGATCTGGAGGTAAGTGATCTAGTTCTGCAGCCTGGGGAAATCTGTAGCCCTGGCTCTATCCAAGTAATGACATACTTTGCAGTCTCATAGGGAATTTATTGGCTGTAGTAACATAGAATAGATGGCCACATATAGATTGTTGTAGGTGAATGTGAGCTTTGTAAGCAGTCACTGCTCCGGCCTCTTAACAAGAACTGGCAGAACTGAGCTGAGAGCCAATTGTAGAAAAGTTTCCCTAGGTTATGGGCCTAATACAGTACATTAGTCATTTCTATTGTAATACAGGTTTGAGAAGCCTGGGCCCAGGGATTTCGAGGGTTTGATTTCACCTTAAACTTATTCTAAAGTGATTTTAACCCTTTCAGTGCCAGCCTACCTGCAGTTTTTTTCACCCTTTGTTGCCAGAACATTTTTGCACTATTTTACACTACGCATGTTCAGATGTGATTTTTGAAGGGATTTCCCTGGAGAATTATATAATGTTTTGTCATTTTTAGGTGCATTCTCAATATTTTTGAGTGAAATATGTGCCAATAATTTTTTAAAAATCTATTTTTTACAATATGTAGTTCGTCAATAAAATCTTATTGCGTGTGAAATCCCAATTTCTCGCAGTTTCAGAGGTACCACATATGTATTGGTAGACACCCTTTCCTGCCCAAAACATGCCCCCAAACTGAAACAGCGCTTTAGGGGATTTTCAGATAAGATACAACTTTGCTATGCGCACTTTGCAGTTATTCGAAAAAAAAAAACCCCAACAAACTATATATTTTCTGGAAGTACACATCTCAAGCTTTCTAGGCTTAGCAGGCTTGTTGATGTGGCCACAGTTTTCCGGAAGTAATCCCTCAATGGATTCTTTGGTTGCAAAGATTTTCCCTAAAAAAAAAAAAAAAAAATAAGCAGAATCAAAGCCACATTTTCCTAAAAAAAACTATATACAAACAAGAAAAAACAAGTTAAATCTAAAAAAGCAACATCCCCTGAACAGAGCAACACCCAACATGCATTGCTACTGTCAAGGGAAGAGTTGCCAAACACCCCAAAGTAAAGCATGTGCGTATCGGTAATTGTTCCAAAACAACCCTTTACATTTGGAATACCCCCCCCCCACAAACCATATATTCTATGAAAGTACACATGTTAAGCTTTTGAGGCGTATCCAGCTTGTTGTAGTGGGCTCATCTTTCTGGAAGTGATCCCTCGAAAGAATTCTTTAGTTGCACAGGGTTTACCTAAAAAATTTATAAAAAAGCAGAAAAAAAAGCACCTTTTCCTAAAATATCAATATGCAAACAAGAAAAAACAAATCTGAAAGTGCAAGGTCCCCCGAGCAGAAAAATACCCAACATGCAAAGCTAATTTTAACCATTTTAGCTGCCAGCCTACTTGGGATTTTGTCACCCTCTGTTGACAGGTCATTTTTCACAATTTTGTGTTGCGCCATTTTTTCAGGAACTTCAAGGAAAATGATATATATTTTTTTGCAGCAGAGTTTAGGCTTTAACATGAAATGTCTTGTTTGTAATTGTTCCACTGTTTTTAAAAATATTTTTAAGTAAAAAAAAAAAAATAATAAATATTTTTTAAAAAATTGTCTCCTTCATTTTAAATAAAAGATTTATTTTATTACAAAAAACATATTGCATGTGATAGCCCCTTTCTCCCTATATCAATGGTACCACATAAGTATCGGTAGCCCCCAATTCCTGCCCAGGAGACCCCCCCAAACTGAAATAAGTACTTTATAAAATTTACAAATAAAATACAACTACGATCCACACTATAAAGGGTTAAATCAAGAAAAAAATTGTCGTGAGGTCTTCCTTCCTGAGGTGGGGGGGGCACCCCATTTCTGGGGGGGCAATTTTAAGGGTTAAAACCCCTTAAAAATCCCAAAAAATGATATGGGGACCCCCCTACCCAGCATAACCAGCCCGGGGATCAGCTATGCAGGGCTTGCAGAACAGGGCGCAGGTGCCAGGGGCCATGAGGTCAGGAGGTCCCACCATTGTTGCTCTTCTATCTTATTTATCCAATTTGTGATCACATGACATGACATAGGAAAAGAAGGCGCAATTTGTATTTGCTGTGTTAGTGCTTAGTAGAGTCATTGGCATTTAGTTCAAGACTGGCGCCATAGGGGTGATTGTGACAGGAAATAAGTTACTGTTTGAACAATGCTGGGCCCTTATCTCATGTCTGCACCAGGGCCCCGGCACATTTAGTGACACCTCTGGTTTCCAGTAACATCTGAGCCGTCATTTTCCTAATTCCGCTGATCAGCACGAGCTCAAAGCCCAACTCCCAATAATCCGTTCTTTTTTACTTTCCCATAGAGTGAGGAAGGTTTATCTCATATTAAAGGTTATAAAGTTTCCTTTGAAGATGAAAATATGCTAATCATTGTTTCCATCATTATGATGTCATAGAAAAGCTTCCTAGTGTTATGGTGATTGCTTATTTTACATTGTGCAAAAGTCTCACCTTGTTTTCCATTTGCTTAATGTAGAAAGGAAACACTGACACGACTTCATCTACCACGAATCCACCTGCGAATGAAAACGGTGATACTGCACCAGGAGGACAGGTAATTACATTGTATATCAATGTTGTCATTATTATCACCCACACATCTATCCATTCCTTCTTTACTTTCAATATTTGTTATTAGAATTTGACATTGTGAGTAAAATCTAATGACACCTGGGCACATCCAACGCATATGGTACATGTTGCCATCTGAACCTGTGGTGTCATGAAATGTGTCTGGGCCCTGGTGCCAACATCTAATGGGGTCCCATTATGGCTCCTACAGTAACCTTTTCCTGTCCACTGGATACAACTAGAAAACTAAAGACTGAAGCAGCTGAGACAAATGCTGCTTCTTTTTTCTGTACAGGATGCAATGAGAACATAAATCTGATAGATAAGGTGGAAGAGGCTTATGGGCCCCGGTGCAGCTGCTACCACTGCTCCCCCTATAGTTATGCTCCTGATCTGAACTACAGACCCTGATGCAGTTAGTAGGATTCTTTTAGTTTGCTATGTCAATAGGCAGTTAATACCTATGCAACAATTCTTTATTGTTTCTAAGGCTTAAACCGGACCTTCAGCGTGATTTAATGAAAAGCCCAAACTCTTAAAAAACGGTTCCCCAGCGTCTAAAATTAATATATTTTACGTTTTTAGTCACTAACTTATTATTCTTCCACCCACTGGGCTGCAACTCTGTTCAGGAATTTAGGATACGGGCGCCGCCATTTTGACTCAGAAGCGTCACATTTAATGAGGAGAGGAGAGTGGGATAAGGTACAGCGGGGCAGGTTATAGCTGTGCTTTGCTCAGACAGAGCAGAGCTGGGGTCAGGTAAAGGTCAGCAATCCCAGAATGCAGAGCGGCACAGTCAGGAGGCACTTCCTGTTTGCAGGCTGCCTGATGCTCCATGAGCCGCCATCTTGGATGTTTAAAGGCTCCTAACATGCAGTAGATGCAGGAAGGATGATTTTTAATGTGGACAATCTGTATGTGCAGGGTGTGATAAACATATAAGATAGACTCTTATTCAGGGTGAAGGTCCGCTTTAACACCAGGCAGAACTGAGCTGAGAGCCAATTGTAGAAAAGTTTCCCTAGGTTATGGGCCTAATACAGTACATTAGTCATTTCTATTGTAATCCAGGTTTGAGAAGCCTGGGCCCAGGGATTTCGAGGGCTTGATTTCACCTTAAACTTATTCTAAATGTGATTTCAAAAGGAATTCAAACACTTAGGTCCCAATTTGAAACCCAGGACATAATGAGAATTATTTTATATTGGCCCCATCTCTGCTGTGTGCGCTTCTGCCTGTAGACAGTCAGGTCTGGATAGTAAATCATGAACCACAGACGTGGTGTACACTGCGTTCAGATTATAAAATAAATCTCTTTCAGCGCTCGGATGTGTTTAAAGATCCCTCAGTATTAGGTCTCATAAATAAAAACAAACAATCAAGACCAAATCCCAGACAGACAATCCACAGAGCTAAGCTGGAATCTCTTACAGCTGTAATAAAGTCAATGCTGGCAAAGCTTCTCACACTGACCCTCACTTATAATCCGTCCATCACACCAAAAAAACCTAGAGGCCGATTCAGTAATAGCGCCAGGTAGCGACAGATGAGCGACTGTAGCGTTATTTTCACTGCGCCCCCTAGTATTCGCTGTGCTTGGCCGTTGTTCGCTTGTTGATAGCGACTCAGTCGATGTGCGGTAATGTTGAATACGCGGTTAGGAGTCGCTGTTTGACAGGTTCCGCGCTGTATGGGAGCGCATGACAGCGAATGGCCATAGCGAACGGCTCCCAGCATATTCATTAACAAATCACGGTCCAAAAATTCTTGCGCTGTGAAAAGCTTGTTTAAACCCCAGAGCGCTGGCGGCGATGGGTTAAAAGTAGTTTTTTAACCCCCAAACAACCATACTTTTGGAAAAAAACAAAACATGTTTTTCAAAATATTTGGTAATATGAATACATTAATATCAGACCTGTAATATCAATTCTGCACAAACCTTAAAAAAAAATCTAACATTGCAGAAGTGGTCACAGAATTTTTGACATTTAAAAAAAAAATAATTAATAGCAATTAATTATGAATAATTAAAGATTGTTCCATTGAAATGCATTGGAGAAAGCCAGGTAGCGAAAGGTCAGACCTGTCGCTGTTCAAGTTTGCTCGCTGGCGCTGTGTGGTGAGGCTGGAATAATGATGAATGATTCGCTATCTGGCGCTCTGTCAGTCGCTAAGCAGGATCGGCTTGATAAATGTGTGATTGCGTTGGGGAGCCGGCGTTCTCGTGGCGGTGACCGTCATTACCCTTCGCTCACCATTCGCTACCTGGCGCTATCCCTTGTTAAATAAGGGCCTTATTCATGAAGGGATAGCGTCAGGTAGTGCCTTGTAAGCGGCAGGTGCACGCAATTCCACATTTATGAAGCCGATTATGGTGAGCGACTGGAACAACGCCATGTAGCGTACGAGTCATCATCATTATCCCAGGCTCAGCGTACAGCGCCGGCGTTCAGCCTTACCTCTTGCTACCTGGCGCTCTCCCATACATTTCTATGGACGATCCTTAAATCCCTTTCCTGATCCCAATTTTTTTTTAGTTTTTAATAAAAACTCAAAACTTTCAGACATGTATCCTGGCCTAGAAAATGACATTTTTGAAAACTTTTTTGATTAATTATATCTTTATGCAGAATTGTCCTTACATGTCTGGTATTAAAGTGTCCATGTTATAATGCAATAACAATTCCATAGGTTTTGGCTTTGTTACTAGTGGATACATGTTCAAAAACAGACTTTAGTCACACAGCTTCTGGCGCTGTGGGCTACATCGACCCGATTTTGAGCGCCGGAACTGTGCGAGGGTTGAGGGTTTTTTTTTTTTTATGAATGTAGTGTGAGTTAGTCGCACTGAGCTGGTGCTACCGTTCGCTTCCATACAGCGTAGTGCTGCGACTCACACAACATATTCATCAATGCCAGCCAGCCAGCCACTGAGACGCTCTGAAACAACTAACCATGGCCGAGCACAGTGACTACTAGCGGGCACTCTGAAATCCACGCTACAGATGCTCATATGTCGCTACCTGGTGTTAGTAATGAATCAGCCTGATACATTCACCTATATTCAACTGAACCTTCCACACAGATCAGTAGTGTGGAAATGCTTAATAATAAAATGAAGGCTTATCAGGACTCATAGGATAAACACACATATACATCACTCCCATCTATGGCACTCCTTCACCAGAATAGGGAATTGCAAACCTTCTCATCAGATATTCCACATCCACATAAAGAGCAAGTACCCTGTTCATATAAAATCCTCCTTTTCCTCTCAATTAGTGATAGGATCTGTAGAACTGGCCCATCACAACACCAGTATGGTAAAGGGCATTTATTATTTACATGTTCATGGAGAAATGCTCTCCAACAAAGTGCTCGGGTATCCAAAAGAATCTCCAAGGTGAGTCTGTCCCCCTTCAAATGACAGATTATCCCAAGTGAGTCCAAGCAGCTCTTAGGCCCTTATTTATCAAGGGATAGCGCCAGGTAGCGACTGGTGAGCGACCGGTAATGACGCTCACCGCCACGAGAACGCCGGCTCCCCTCCGCAATCACACATTTATCAAGCCGATCCTGCTTAGCGACTGACAGAGCGCCAGATAGCGAATCATTCATCATTATTCCAGCCTCAGCCCACAGCGCCAGCGAGCAACCTTGAACAGCGACAGGTATGACCTCTCGCTACCTGGCGCTCTCCAATGCATTTCAATGGAGCAATCTTTAAATATTCATAATTAATTGTTATTAATTTTTTTTTTTTTCGTTTTTTTTTTTTAAATGTCAAAAATTCTGTGACCACTTCTGCAATGTTAGATATTTTTTTTAAGGTAAAAAAAAAAAATAAATAAATAATTGTGCAGAATTGATATTACAGGTCTGATATTAATGTATTCATATTACTAAATGTTTATAAAAACTTGTTTCTTTTTTTTTTCAAAAAATATGGTTGTTTGGGGGTTAAAAAACTACTTTTAAGCCATCGCCGCCAGCGCTCTGGGGTTTAAACAAGCTTTTCACTGCGTGAGAATTTTTTGAGCGTGATTTGTTAATGAATATGCTGGGAGCCGTTCGCTCTGGCCATTCGCTGTCATGCGCTCCCATACAGCGCGGAACCTGTCAAACAGCGGCTCCTAACCCCGTATTCAACATTACTGCACACCGACTGAGTCGCTGTCAACAAGCGAACAACGGCCAAGCACAGCGAATACTAGCCGGCGCTGTGAAAATAACGCTACTGACGCTCATCTGTCGCTACCTGGCGCTATTAATAAATCGGCCTCTTAGTTTCCAGCAGGGGCATAGCTACAAAGGGGCTCATGAGGTCAGGGGCTCCCACCATTGTTGTTCTTCTATCTTATTTATCCAATTTGTGATCACATGACATCACATAGGAAAAGAAGGTACAATTTGTATTTGCTGTGTTAGTGCTTAGTAGAGTCATTGTCATTTAGAGGCTGATTCACTACTAGCGCCACGTATTGCCAGATGAGCGTCTGTATAGCGGAGCATAGAGCGACTGCTAGTAGATGCTGTAAATTGGTTTATGTTACGGTTGCTGTAGCAACCTGGTCAGCATTGATGAATGTGATGTGTGTTGGGCGCTCTAACAACAATATAATGCTGCAGCATGCGAGGTAGAGCCAGCTCAGTGCGCCCGGCACTCAATGCTCCACACCATATTTAACATAACATTACACACACACAGCGTCAGCGCTCTAAAGCTGGGCGCTCTAGCATAGAGCAGCAGACGCTATGTGATTAAAGTCTGTTTTTGAACACATATACACCAATAACAAAGCGAAAACACATGGAATGACATTGCTCTAACACTGTGACAATAACACTTTAGTGCCAGGTCTGTAAATAGAATTCTGCATAAAAATAAGAAGGTCAAAAAAATGTATAAACGTGTTTGCAGCCAGGAGAGGCCACACAATGATTTAGCAAAAAAAAAAATAATAATTGCCAAACACGCTATTTAAACAAAACCAAATGAAAGCCCAATGAAATGTACGGGCGAGCGACACTGAGCGAAAGGTAATACGTGACACTCTTGAACCTAGAGCGCGGCGCTATACGCTGATCCACCTCTGGGTTTACATGTGACGCTAGATGGCGCTGTTAAGAGGCGCTCACCAGATTCACTTACTTAAATGTAGTTTTGCCTACAGCACCCGGCGTTCACCAGACGCTACCTGCCGCTATGAGGCGCTACCTGGCGCTAGCCATTCTTAAATAAGCCCCTCAGTTCAAGACTGGCGCCATAGGGGTGATTGTGACAGGAAATAAGTTACTGTTGGAACAATGCTGGGCCCTTATCTCATGTCTGCACCAGGGCCCCGGCACATTTAGTGACACCTCTGGTTTCCAGTAACATCTGAGCCGTCATTTTCCTAATTCCGCTGATCAGCACGAGCTCAAATCCCAACTCCAATAATCCGTTCTTTTTTACTTTCCCATAGAGTGAGGAAGGTTTATCTCATATTATAGGTTATAAAGTTTCCTTTGAAGATGAAAATATGCTAATCAGTGTTTCCATCATTATGATGTCATAGAAAAGCTTCCTAGTGTTATGGTGATTGCTTATATTACATGGTGCAAAAGTCTCACCTTGTTTTCTATTTGCTTAATGTAGAAAGGAAACACTGAAACTGATCAATCTGACAGCACAAAACATGAGAACGATCAAGCCAATGCTGCACCAGGAGGACAGGTAATTACATTGTATATGAATGCTGTCATTATTATCACCCACACATCTATCCATTCCTTCTTTACTTTCAATAGTTTTTATTAAAATTTGACATTGTGCATAAAATCTAATGACACCTGGGCACATCCAATGCATATGGTACATGTTGCCATCTGAACCGGTGGTGTCATGAAATGTGCCTGGGCCCTGGTGCCAACATCTAATGGTGTCCCATTATGGCTCCTACAGTAACCTTTTTCTGCCCACTCAATACAACTAGAAAACCAAAGACTGAAACAGCTGAGACAAATGCTGCTTCTTTTTTCTGTACAGGATGCAATGAGAACAAATCTGATAGATAAGGTGGAAGAGGCTTATGGGCCCCGGTGCAGCTGCTACCACTGCTCCCCCTATAGTTATGCTCCTGATCTGAACTACAGACCCTGACGCAGTTAATAGGATTGTTATAGTATGTGAATAAGCAGTTAATACCTATGCAACAATTCTATATTGTTTCTAAGCCTACAATGTGCATAGAATAGGAGGACACTGAGCCTTATGGATGGAGGGTTACAAGTTCAGTTCCCAATCATGGGACATGAGTGAAGTGCTCCTGAGCAAGGCCCCTAACCCCCCAATTGCTCTCCAGGCGGAGTAATATGGACAGCCCACCGCTCCAGGCATGTGTACACTGACTGTACAGAGGGATTAAATGTGGAGTAGAAATTTCTATGTGTGCACAAGTATACACTGGCCCAATTCTACATCCATCAATTCTATTTATATTGCTTTATCTTTGGTGCATTATATTGCTTCATTATCTGTTGGGAAGAAGCAAGTAGACAATGAATATTAATAATGCCTTGTGACCTCCACCCCACTTAAAGGGAAAGTCCACTTTTGTTACATTTCCCACAGACCTCAGATTAGGTAGCGTCAGAGGGCGCTTATCTCCCTACCCATGTATGGAGGTGCCCCATAGTCCTCCATAGGAGCATCCAGTACACAGGCCACATCCCACCACTGACATGGCTCTTTATGGCGGCGCTATAGGAGAGCAATGATTGGCGCTCTGGCACTATCTGATCTGGAGGTAAGTGATCTAGTTCTGCAGCCTGGGGAAATCTGTAGCCCTGGCTCTATCCAAGTAATGACATACTTTGCAGTCTCATAGGGAATTTATTGGCTGTAGTAACATAGAATAGATGGCCTCATATAGATTGTTGTAGGTGAATGTGAGCTTTGTAAGCAGTCACTGCTCCGGCCTCTTAACAAGAACAGGCAGAACTGAGCTGAGAGCCAATTGTAGAAAAGTTTCCCTAGGTTATGGGCCTAATACAGTACATTAGTCATTTCTATTGTAATACAGGTTTGAGAAGCCTGGGCCCAGGGATTTCGAGGGTTTGATTTCACCTTAAACTTATTCTAAAGTGATTTTAACCCTTTCAGTGCCAGCCTACCAGGAGTTTTTTTCACCCTTTGTTGCCAGAACATTTTTGCACTATTTTACACTACGCATGTTCCGATGTGATTTTTGAAGGGATTTCCAGGGATTTCCCTGGAGAATTATATAATGTTTTTTCAGCTTTAACATGAAATGTATTGTTTTGTCATTTTTAGGTGCATTCTCAATATTTTTGGGTGACATAGGTGCCAACAATTTTTTAAAAATCTATTTTTTACAATTTGTGGTTCATCAATAAAATCTTATTGCGTGTGAAATCCCAATTTCTCGCAGTTTCAGAGGTACCACATATGTATTGGTAGATAACCTTTCCTGGCCAAAGCATGCCCCCAAACTGAAACAGTGCTTTAGGGGATTTTCAGATAAGATACAACTTTGCTATGCGCACCTTGCAGTTATTCGAAAAAAAAAACCCCAACAAACTATATATTTTCTGGAAGTACACACCTCAAGCTTTCTAGGCTTAGCAGGCTTGTTGATGTGGCCACAGTTATCTGGAAGTAATCCCTCAATGGATTCTTTGGTTGCAAAGACTTTCCAAAAAAAAAAAAGAAGCAGAATCAAAGCCACATTTTCCTAAAAAAAACTATATACAAACAAGAAAAAACAAGTTAAATCTAAAAAAGCAACATCCCCTGAGCAGAGCAACACCCAACATGCATTGCTACTGTCAAGGGAAGAGTTGCCAAACACCCCAAAGTAAAGCATATGCGTATCGGTAATTGTTCCAAAACAACCCTTTACATTTGGAATACCCCCCCCCACAAACCATATATTCTATGAAAGTACACATGTTAAGCTTTTTAGGCGTATCCAGCTTGTTGTAGTGGGCTCATCTTTCTGGAAGTGATCCCTCGAAAGAATTCTTTAGTTGCACAGGGTTTACCTAAAAAATTTATAAAAAAGCAGAAAAAAAAGCACCTTTTCCTAAAATATCAATATGCAAACAAGAAAAAACAAATCTGAAAGTGCAAGGTCCCCCGAGCAGAACAATACCCAACATGCAAAGCTAATTTTAACCATTTTAGCTGCCAGCCTACTTGGGATTTTGTCACCCTCCGTTGACAGGTCATTTTTCACAATTTTGCGCCATGTGTTGCGCCATTTTTTCAGGAACTTCAAGGAAAATTATATTTTTTTTTTGCAGCAGAGTTTAGGCTTTAACATGAAATGTCTTGTTTGTAATTGTTCTACTGTTTTTAAAAATATTTTTAAGTAAAAAAAACTAACTAATATTTTTTAGAAAATTGTCTCCTTTATTTTAAATAAAAGATTTATTTTATTAAAAAAAAACATATTGCATGTGATAGCCCCTTTCTCCCTATATCAATGGTAGCACATAAGGCTACATGGGGGGGGGGCACTTCACTGATCCCCCTCAGTTTTTCCCAGGGGTGGGTGACTAACCTGGGCGCCACCAGGTGTTCCTCTCCGCCAGTCCGGCTCTCTGTGCACTATCGCCGTCACTGTACACGCGCGCTCCTGGGACGGCTGCAGCAGGCGCCTGTCTGCTCTCCTCTCCTCGGGCGCCTGACCCGGCACCTCCGCCTTTTCAGTCCGGGGTCTCACTGCTTCTTCTGGTCCCCGCTGAGCAGGACTCGCCGGCCGCCAATCCCCAGGCCCGCCCCTCGCTCCTCCGTTCTCCGGCCGCCTCCGCCGCCATCTTGCGGCAGTGGATTTCTTCTCTCCCTTTGCGGGGAAATAAACAGGTATGGAGCGCTCCCTACCCCTCCGTTCTGCTCCGTGGTGCCTCCCCCGCTTGGGCATTAGTCTGGGCTCTCTGTTTGTCGTCTGGGTCTCATTCTGCTGACACTGGCGTGCAGAGCTCCCGCACTATGCTGCCTTACGCCGCCATGTCAAGCCACGCCCCCCTTTTTGACACTTTTGATACCAGAATGACGGACTCACTGGAGCATTTTAGGACCCAGTTGTTTCAGACCCCTTATGGTAGGTCAGATGCAGGGCCCTCTAGTTTAGTTATCCCAGTTACCCTCCATTCTGGATCCAAAGGAATCCAGTGGAGTTCTTTCAGAGGGGGAAGAGGAGCAGGGAAGGTCTTCTGCAGCCAGAGACACCATATCGGAGGCCTCACATGGTATGGTATGTTAAGGACCCCCCACCCATGTATTCCTGGTTCAGAGGCCTTCAGGGAAGTTCAGAAGGATCTTGAATCTTAAAAGGTTAAACAGGGAAATCCGTTACAAAAAATTCCATATGAAAACAATTTTTCCCATCAAGGATATTCTATTCAAGAGCGCCTGGATGGCCTCCATAGACCTCCAGGATGCTTATCTGCATATTCCGTTCCTTCCAGCTCACTGAAGATTTCTGAGGTAATGTTAGGTGGAGTAACCTTTCATTTGCAATACAGGGCAATGCCCTGTAGGAAGATGAAAATATGCTAATCATTGTTTCCATCATTATGATGTCAAAGAAAAGCTTCCCAGTGTTATGGTGATTGCTTATTGTGTATTGTGCAAAAGTCTCACCTTGTTTTCCATTTGCTTAATGTAGGGTAACCAAAATGGCAAACAACAATCTGAGAGCAATGGAAACGATGGTACTAATATGGTAATTACACTTTGTATATTAATGTTGTCATTATTATCATCCACACATCTATCCATTCCTTTTTTACCTTCAATATTTTTTATTAGAATTTGACATTGTGCATAAAATCTAATGACACCTGGGCACATCCAACGCATATGGTACATGTTGCCATCTGAACCGGTGGTGTCATGAAATGTGCCTGGGCCCTGGTGCCAACATCTAATGGGGTCCCATTATGGCTCCTAAAGTAACCTTTTTCTGCCCACTCAATACAACTAGAAAACTAAAGACTGAAACAGCTGAGACAAATGCTGCTTCTTTTTTCTGTACAGGATGCAATGAGAACACAAATCTGATAGATAAGGTGGAAGAGGATTATGGGCCCCGGTGCAGCTGCTACCACTGCTCCCCCTATAGTTATGCTCCTGATCTGAACTACAGACCCCGACGCAGTTCATAGGATTGTAATAGTTGGCTTTGTAAATAAGCAGTAGACACCTATGCAACAATTCTTTATTATTTCTAAGGCTAAAATATGTATAGAATAGGAGGACACTGGGGCCTTTTGGATGGAGGGTTGCAGGTTCAATTCCCAGCCATGGGCCATGAGTGAAGTGCTCTTGAGCAAGGCCCGTAACCCCCCAATTGCTCTCCAGGCGCAGTAATTAGTGCAGCCCCCATCGCTCCAGGCATGGAGATCCACATCAGCTTAAGATCCACATCTGGTGCACTCTCTACATCTGGTCACGGCCGCACTTATCCCAGGCCAGGCTAGCGATGAAGGGCGTTTAGGTCCTCCTCGTTCCTATGCTGGCAGGCTACCGATCTGCCAGGCAATCACCTCCTCAGATTCCAAGCAACACTATTCCACACACTATTCCCCTGGGCTGATGTGTTACCAAACCTTATATGCCCTCTGTTTCCTGCCAATGTTGCTAGCTCTTTCCCTCCAAAACCTGCTCTACCAATCACAAGTGGGCAACCCATGTAAAATGTATCCTTAGTCCTTCCTGTTGACAATCTTATTATCCTGTTCTTCTATTTCTTATCGTGTACTACCACCTTGTGGCCTTTTCATGTTACTGCACTTAGCTCCTTTTTATTTATTGTTTCTGACATGTATCTCCTTATAGAGCTACTGTTACTTTTAGTCCTATTAGTGCCAATGCAGTCCATGGGCCCCACATCAATCCCATCTATGGCACTCCTTCACCAGTGTTAGGGCGAGCGCTGCACGCCCGTCTCACAGCAAGTCACTTACCTCCATGGCTGCATGCAGCCGTCATCCATCTTGCAGCACTTCCTCATGGCTGCATTCAGCTGCCGCCCTTCCCCCCCATGCTTCCTCCTCACATGCTCAGGTGCACGCACGTCTCCGTCCACTAGAGGGCGAGCGCACTGGATTCCTGAGATTTAAAGAGCCTGTACAGCACTGATTGGCGCCTGCTCATCCAATCCTGCATCCACTTCCCCTATTTAAAGAGGCACTTCCTTTCCTTCAGTGCCAGATCTTGGTCTCTCCATGCCTGTTGAAAGTCAGACATTCTTGGATTGCTCACCCGTGTACTGACCTCTGCCTGTCCCCGACTCTGAACCTTTGCTGCCTGCCCCGACCTCGGCTACTCGCCTTTACCGCGAACCTGTGCTGCCAGCCCCGATCTCTGCCTGTACTTACTAAGCCTTTTGCCTGCCACTTGTGTACCTCGCTGAACCTCGGCTGACTGTGGGACTGGGCCGCTGTTGGGGGGTAGCGACTTGGGGGTCACTCGCCGCACAAGACCAACCTGCCTTGCGGTGAGCTCTGGTGAATACCGGTGGCCTCTTAGACTCCGCTCCCCTGACACGGTACCCGCCATCGGTTCCACAGTTAAAGCGGATCCACACCCGAGTCCGCTCCATCCGGTCCGTGACAACCAGAATAGGGAATTGCAAACCTTTTCTTCAGATATTCCACATCCACATAAAAAGCAAGTACCCTGTTCATATAAAATCCTCCTTTTCCTCTGTTAGTGATAGGATCTGTAGAACTGGCCCATCACAACACCAGTATGGTAAAGGGCATTTATTATTTACATGTTCATGGAGAAAAGCTCTCCAACAAAGTGCTCGGGTATCCAAAAGAATCTCCACGGTGAGCAGGGGCAGACTGGGGACAAAAAACGGCCCTGGAATTTTCTGGTCACACAGGCCCTGCTATGCTGTGTCTGGCCCAGGCCCTTTCATATCTGCGATTGGCGATTCTAATTGTATCCTAAAAGTCCTGCATCTAACTATTTTGCGACAGTAATTACAAGCATTAGAGCTTGTTGATTACTGTCTAATGCAATCACATGTGTGTTAGTGATTTAAATCGCTAGCACTTTGCAATCACAGCACTGTGTATATATATATATATATATATATATATGCCATAGCCCTGGCATTTTGCTGCTATCAACTCCTCCTGGCCCTACTATGGGGACCAGGAAGTGGATTGTGCTGAGCCATGGCTAGGAGTCATGAGGGAGCAAGGCTCTCTTATTCACTGGATACAGAAGGAACCCTGCATCAACAGATGACTGCTCAGCATGTTCCCTGCTTGCTGCAGACAGCTAAGAGGGTCTGTCCAGGGGACACTTTTTACTTTAAATATCTAACCCTGATGCTGGGTTTATCCCATTTCTCCTGTCATCACATTTCTTCTGCCAGCTCTTTTTCTTTCATTCTTCTTCCTTTGTTTTACCCAGGTTTAGAGGTGCCCTGGGCAAAACTTCAGGATGGCACCCAAACACACATATCCACACAAAATAACTACAGAGACAGAAAGTAGGTATCCTTTAAGGTTGGCCTATTTGGGATGCCTGTTTTTGGGCAGCTAACTTACCTCACGCCTGGGCCCCTAGTATGAGGCCCAGCTTGCATTGTAAGTGGCCTCCAGCTGTACACACGCTGCCGCTAACCTATGACAGCAGGGTGATCACATGCTGAATGGTGCTGAGGATGCCGCCCAATAAATTCCGCCTGTGGATTCAGATGCCCCCAGAACTCTGACAAAAAAGGTTGGTTAGAAGGGATATTTGTTATTTTATAAGCTAGCCAGGCATCCCAAATATGCCTAATGCACCCTTAAAGAGTGCTCAACTGGTCCAGATGGTATTGCCAGAATGGTGTAGGAAAAGAGAGAAGGTGACATAAAAATAGAAAACAAAAAGGAAGGACATTTCATACAGAGAGACAAAAATGAGGCAATGTGAATTGAAAGAAACATTGAGGAAATGTGGAAAAGAGAAAATGTTGGAGGGAATATGGAAAAGTAAGTGAAGAGTGAAGGAATGTGGTAAAGAGTAAAATGGGTGAAAAATACAAAAAGTGAGGGAATGTAAAAGTGAATAACAGGGAGTATGGAAAGGGGAGCAGCAGGTAGAGAATATGGGGGAAATAACAAAAGATGGGGGAAATATGAAAAAGAGAGAAAGATGTTGGGAATGTGGAGACGAGAGGGAGGAGGGACAGAATGCTGATTATAGGTGAGGCAGAAAATGTGAAGAAAGGTGAAGAAGAGAAGGACAGAGGAAAAACAGAATAAAAGCCTTGCAGTACATTTAAAGCGGACCTTCACCCTGAATAAGAGTCTATCTTGTATGTTTCCCCCACCTCGTACATAAAGGTTGCCCACATTAAAAATCATCCTACCTGCACCTATTAC
The DNA here is from genome assembly GCA_027917425.1 of Gastrophryne carolinensis. Taxonomy (NCBI): domain Eukaryota; kingdom Metazoa; phylum Chordata; class Amphibia; order Anura; family Microhylidae; genus Gastrophryne; species Gastrophryne carolinensis. The sequence goes on from CM051234.1 coordinate 226,313,144, forward strand.
GTATTTTTAACCTCTTAACATCCAAGATGGTGGCCCATGGAGTTGCAGGCAGCCTGCAGACAGGAAGTGTCTTATGACGCTCTGCATTCTGGGATTGCTGTCCTTTCCGTGACCCCAGCGCTGCTCTGTCTTTTCAAAGCACAGCTATAACCCCACTCCCTGTGCTTTATCCCGCTCTCCTCTCCTCAGTATGTGATTCTTCTGAGGCAAGATGGCGGCACCCATATGCTAGATTCCTGAACAGAGTTGCAGCCCAGCGGGGGGAAAGAATAATACGTAAGCGACTAAAAACGTATAATATATTAATTTTAGATGCTGGGGAATAGTTATTTAAGGGTTTGGGCTTTTCATTGAATGATGCTGATTGTGCTTCAACATTACACACACATTTAGTGGGTGCTACGTTTGTGACCACACACTTACCTTAAAGTGGACCAAAACTGACCATGGCGTCTAAGAGACGTGCATCCTCTCTTGCTGTGCGCGGCCATGGCTGCCACAACTGAATGGCTATGTGTGGGCCGGATGGGTTTCACACAGCTGGGCATCCAAAACCAGGTGCCACAGAGGGAAAATCCCAGCGTTTGTCCACTTTAAATGCATTTGTCAATAGATTTACAACCTTTTGTAAGCACTAATGTGAACCAGAACCTACCTGTCACCTGGTCCTCCCTATCACTGGAGCACCTACTGTGTGAAACGCCGCGGTCACTGAGAAAACTCACCTTTTTCTGGTGATCCCATGATGCCTGCATAGGGAGCAACTGGCATCCCTGGCTTCCCCCTCACCAGCCTGGCCTATCTAAATAGCCAGCAGGACCGTACACAGCCGGAGGTGAGCAGCCAAAGGGATGCCAGTCTGGGTGACACATACTCCATGGAAATGTGCAATAAGGTAAAACAAGGTAAAGCAGAACTGGGGGCTTCACAAAAGGGCTTTCCAAAATCAGGGCGCTTCAGTAAAGCACAAAGGAATGCTTGTGGGCATCACGTACGAAAAGAAGGCGCAATTTGTATTTGCTGTGTTAGTGCTTAGTAGAGTCATTGGCATTTAGTTCAAGACTGGCGCCATAGGGGTGATTGTGACAGGAAATAAGTTACTGTTTGAACAATGCTGGGCCCTTATCTCATGTCTGCACCAGGGCCCCGGCACATTTAGTGACACCTCTGGTTTCCAGTAACATCTGAGCCGTCATTTTCCTAATTCCGCTGATCAGCACGAGCTCAAATCCCAACTCCAATAATCCGTTCTTTTTTACTTTCCCATAGAGTGAGGAAGGTTTATCTCATATTATAGGTTATAAAGTTTCCTTTGAAGATGAAAATATGCTAATCATTGTTTCCATCATTATGATGTCATAGAAAAGCTTCCTAGTGTTATGGTGATTGCTTATTTTACATGGTGCAAAAGTCTCACCTTGTTTTCCATTTGCTTAATGTAGAATGGAAACACTGGAAAAGATCAACCTGACAGCCCACAATCTGCCAATCCTAACCGTGATACTGCACCAGGAGGACAGGTAATTACACTTTGTATATCAATGTTGTCATTATTATCATCCACACATCTATCCATTCCTTCTTTACTTTCAATATTTGTTATTAGAATTTGACATTGTGAGTAAAATCTAATGACACCTGGGCACATCCAACGCATATGGTACATGTTGCCATCGGAACCGGTGGTGTCATGAAATGTGTCTGGGCCCTGGTGCCAACATCTAATGGGGTCCCATTATGGCTCCTACAGTAACCTTTTCCTGTCCACTGGATACAACTAGAAAACTAAAGACTGAAACAGCTGAGACAAATGCTGCTTCTTTTTTCTGTACAGGATGCAATGAGAACACAAATCTGATAGATAAGGTGGAAGAGGCTTATGGGCCCCGGTGCAGCTGCTACCACTGCTCCCCCTATAGTTATGCTCCTGATCTGAACTAGAAACCCTGACGCAGTTAATAGGATTGTTAGTTTGCTTTGTAAATAAGCAGTAGACACCTATGCAACAATTCTTTATTATTTCTAAGGCTAAAATATGTATAGAATAGGAGGACACTGGGGCCTTTTGGATGGAGGGTTGCAGGTTCAATTCCCAGCCATGGGCCATGAGTGAAGTGCTCTTGAGCAAGGCCCGTAACCCCCCAATTGCTCTCCAGGCGCAGTAATTAGTGCAGCCCCCATCGCTCCAGGCATGGAGATCCACATCAGCTTAAGATCCACATCTGGTGCACTCTCTACATCTGGTCACGGCCGCACTTATCCCAGGCCAGGCTAGCGATGAAGGGCGTTTAGGTCCTCCTCGTTCCTATGCTGGCAGGCTACCGATCTGCCAGGCAATCACCTCCTCAGATTACAAGCAACACTATTCCACACACTATTCCCCTGGGCTGATGTGTTACCAAACCTTATATGCCCTCTGTTTCCTGCCAATGTTGCTAGTTCTTTCCCTCCAAAACCTGCTCTACCAATCACAAGTGGGCAACCCATGTAAAATGTATCCTTAGTCCTTCCTGTTGACAATCTTATTATCCTGTTCTTCTATTTCTTATTGTGTACTACCACCTTGTGGCCTTTTCATGTTACTGCACTTAGCTCCTTTTTATTTATTGTTTCTGACATGTATCTCCTTATAGAGCTACTGTTACTTTTAGTCCTATTAGTGCCAATGCAGTCCATGGGCCCCACATCAATCTCATCTATGGCACTCCTTCACCAGAATAGGGAATTGCAAACCTTTTCTTCAGATATTCCACATCCACATAAAAAGCAAGTACCCTGTTCATATAAAATCCTCCTTTTCCTCTCAATTAGTGACAGGATCTGTAGAACTGGCCCATCACAACACCCAGTATGGTAAAGGGCATTTATTATTTACATGTTTATGGAGAAATGCTCTCCAACAAAGTGCTCGGGTATCCAAAAGAATCTCCAAGGTGAGCAGGGGCAGACTGGGGACAAAAAACGGCCCTGGAATTTTCTGGTCACACAGGCCCTGCTATGCTGTGTCTGGCCCAGGCCCTTTCATATCTGCGATTGGCGATTCTAATTGCATCCTAAAAGTCCTGCATCTAACTATTTTGCGACAGTAATTACAAGCATTAGAGCTTGTTGATTACTGTCTAATGCAATCACATGTGTGTTTTAAATCGCTAGCACTTTGCAATCACAGCACTGTGTGTGTGTGTGTATATATATATATAGCAAAAACCAACCCCCCACAAAAGGGGGAGGGAGGTGGTAAGAGGTGGCACCCAACTACTAATAATGTGGTGCACTACTTTGGTGTTCCATATACCTGAACAAAATTAAGAAATAGGGGTAAGCCCCAACTACCCTATGAAACCTCCAACCAAAGAATTTACTATTGCACTCACGATAAATGTTAAAAAAATATAATAATATTTTAATGATTTAATCCTAATTTACAATTTATACAAACAAGACATATACATTTTTAAAAAACATATAACACAACTATAGTATCCTTATCTGCCACCGGGGGGCATAGGTGTACCAGAATATTAAAAGCATCCAATAATACTACCATATGTGCACAAAAATATATACAACACAAAATCTCCTAAAACAAACTGTATTATATATATATATATACCCTAATCTACAATAAAGTGCTATAGTGCCAAAGTGCATCAATCTCATAAACAATGCAATAATATCAACCATCGAAAATATAATCCCCAACCTCAGGAGACATAAATCAATAACAAAAACAATCAAGAAACTTATCTGTGACAGGATGATGGTACCGCCTAGGCCCCCCCGTATATCGAGCCCACGCGTTCCGAGACGCTGGGTCTCTTCCTCAGGGCAGTAATGTGGCTAAATGGGTGCAGCTCCTGCTGGGCTCTTATACCCACCCCACCTCGTTCCACCGCCGCCATTGATGGAAAGCCGGTGTGTCGAGGGAGCGCTCCGGCCGGAAGCGCGTCACCCGACCTCCGGCGGAAATGACGTCACCCGCGCTCCAGCCTGGAGCGCGGAAGTGCGTCTCAAGGAGCGGGAGGCGAGCCCCGCTCAGATGGAATGTGGCAGCGCAGAACTGGGAAACGTGGTAGGTGAGTACCACCCGGCGGGGACCGCACCTGGGGAGTAAGATACATAGAACAAAGGACATCAACGTAAAAAACAAACACTTAATGCACAACCGTGCAATACATACATAATCAATAAACAAGAATCTGTGTCTATCTATATACAACATGTATACCAGGAAAAAATATGTAACCGGCGTCATACCTATTACAATTTAACCAATGCAAGATATAATTCTTTAGGGAGAGAGGCTGTGCTTCTTTTATTCAAGGACGAATCACTATACTACAATAGTTATCTTATGCAGATCTGCAATCCATTCAACCCCCAGCCTATATGAGGCAAAGGGTAGCAAACCATAGCAGCTTTATCCAGCCAAGCTTCACGGAGAATCATAGAAGGGGACATTGAAGGTGTGCCGCCAACCCGAGGGTGTCGAGGATTATCGCAGGTTCCAATCGCTTCCATATTGGGGGTTAACCTGCTGCTCCGTCTCACTCAAGGGTTGGAATTAACCAAATGCCGGCCTCCAGGCGGGAACACCCCTGTTCAGGACTCCATTTCTTCCTATTCTGTTGGAACACATATCAGGTATAATGGGACTCCATGTAGGTGCTGGGGGTAGCCTGCTGCTCCATCCCACTCGTGAGTTGGAATTTGCCAGATGCCGGCCTCCGGGTGGGATCACCCCCATTCAGGACTCCATTTCTTCCTATGCTGTTAAAGCCCATATCTGGTCCAACGGGGATCCATGTAACTATAATACATGTGAAAACAAATTAATACCACCACAAAACAATCCACAGTGCTATGTGAACACCTCCTGACAGTATATGTGAGCAATCTATATAATCTGAACAGATACTATAAATATATAATGTGTGGCCCAATCTTATAAAGGGCCATCTAACAGGCCCACCTACAATGGACCAGTGAATTGCAACATACAATCACCTTAGATCACCACACCCCCCCCCCCTCCGCACACCCACACTCCCCCCACCCCCCCCCCCACACACCACACAGCATTTGCCCCCCCCCCCCCCCATACCCATCAACCCACCACCATCGCCCAATGTGAAAACGAAACACCACAAAATTGTATTCACCCAAAAATGGAACCTAATTACCCGGACCCCAACATTATCCCAGAAAAGGAGTAAAGGAAAGATCTTCGTTGAGTCCATAGGGTTGCTGAGTCTCTAATTGATAAATCCAACGCAGCTCACGCTGTTGGAGGAGTTTTTTTATGTCACCCCCTCTAATGCCCAGCTGCACCTTTTCCAAACCCACAATCTGTATCCCCTCAAAGTGACCCCCGTGCTGTTCCAATATGTGCAACGCTACTGGGGGAATGGGACGACCCTGTTCCACATTCCTATGTGCGAGACGGAACGAAGAGAGATGCGCTTGTATTCTCGCTTTCAATGTGTTTTTGGTCTCGCCAACATACAACTTTGAACAAGTGCACCGTATCAAGTACACCACCCCCACCGTCCTACAATTAAGGAATTGTTTAATGTGATAGACTTGTTTTGTGCGTGGGTTGGTGACTTCTTTTTTAGGGGACATATATCTACAGATGGAGCAATTGCCGCACGGAAAGCTCCCTTTAGTCCTGCTCTCTTGTAACCAAGTACTTGGTCGGGAGTAATGGCTCCTACATATTCTGTCTCTTAGACTGGGGGCTCTCCGGGCAATCATACGTGGTCCCTTTCTCACCCATCTGGCTAGATAGGGATCACTCCTCAGTATGTCCCAATGTCTATGTAATATATGTTGTAATTGTCCCCATTGGTTGTTCAACCGAGCAACAAATCTAACCTCCGTGTTATCCCTCTGCCTTTTTCTAGGGATGAGTAAAGTTTCTCTGGGGGTATGTTGTGCCCTCTCTAATGCCTTCTTCACCACTGAGTCAGGGTATCCCCGCTTCCGAAAGCGATCACCTAATATGATAGCATGTCTCTTGAATTCTGCCTCAGTTGAACAGTTTCGGCGCAACCTTAAAAACTGTCCCACCGGTATCCCCTGTTTCAATTTTTTACGGTGAAAACTATTATAATGCAATAGACTGTTAACAGAGGTGGGTTTGCGGTACAGTGTGGTCTCCATGTCCCCATTCTCTTTTTTAATAATTGTCAAATCTAAAAAATCTACTGTCCTATCCGAAATGTGAGATGTCAAAAATATGTTGTAGGGATTGTCATTAAGCAGATTTATGAAGTCGATACATTCCTCCTGAGTGCCCTGCCACAGCAGTAGCACATCATCGATGTATCTGAACCAGCTAAGAATGTGTGGCTGGTATGCCACAAATTTGTCACTAGATACTATCTCTCTCTCCCACCATCCCATAAAGAGATTCGCCAACGAAGGGGCACAACGTGCCCCCATCGCGACACCACACACTTGTCTGTAAAACAAGCCATCAAACGTAAAGGCATTGTGTGAGAGTACAAATTCTAAGAGAGAGATAGTAAATTCAAATTGGCGTGCATCTTTTTGATTTTCCATATGGAGGAAGTATCTGCAAGTCTGTAGGGCCAGACCGTGGGAGATGTTCGTGTATAAAGCCTCTACATCTAGCGTAACTAATAGCGCTCCTCTAGGTATGTGCATTTGATCGAGCCGATTTAAGACGTCCATCGAGTCTCTCACATATGACTCCAATGCCAAAACATGTTTCTGCAGCCTTTGATCGATGTAAATACAGGCCCTTTCGGTGAGACCCCCGATGCCCGCTACAATCGGTCTACCCGGCGGGCAGCGGGGGTTCTTATGTGTTTTGGGGAGCATATAGAAGGTGGGTACCACCGGGTGATCTACCCTGAGATAGTCTGCCGTTTTTTGACTAATGACCCCTTGTTGTTGGGCTTCCATGAGAAATGCATCAAACTCCGCTTTATATGCTGGCAAGGGGTATATATATATATGCCATAGCCCTGGCATTTTGCTGCTATCAACTCCTCCTGGCCCTACTATGGGGACCAGGTTTTATGTTGAGCCATGGCTAGGAGTCATGAGGGAGCAAGGCTCTCTTATTCACTGGATACAGAAGGAACCCGGCATCAACAGATGACTGCTCAGCATGTTCCCTGCTTGCTGCAGACAGCTAAGAGGGTCCGTCCAGGGGACACTTTTTACTTTAAATATCTAACCCTGATGCTGGGTTTATCCCATTTCTCCTCTCATCACATTTCTTCTGCTAGCTCTTTTTCTTTCATTCTTCTTCCTTTGTTTTACCCAGGTTGGGATGTGCCCTGGGCAAAACTTCAGGATGGCACCCCAAACACACATATCCACACAAAATAACTACAGAGACAGAAAGTAGGTATCCTTTAAGGTTGGCCTATTTGGGATGCCTGTTTTTGGGCAGCTAACTTATCTCACGCCTGGGCCCCTAGTATGAGGCCCAGCTTGCATTGTAAGTGGCCTCCAGCTGTACACACGCTGCCGCTAACCTATGACAGCAGGGTGATCACATGCTGAATGGTGCTGAGGATGCCGCCCAATAAATTCCGCCTGTGGATTCAGATGCCCCCAGAACTCTGACAAAAAAGGTTGGTTAGAAGGGCTATTTGTTATTTTAGAAGCTAGCCAGGCATCCCAAATATGCCTAATGCACCCTTAAAGAGTGCTCAACTGGTCCAGATGGTATTGCCAGAATGGTGTAGGAAAAGAGAGAAGGTGACATATAAAAGAAAACAAAAAGGAAGGACATTTCATACAGAGAGACAAAAATGAGGCAATGTGAATTGAAAGAAACATTGAGGAAATGTGGAAAAGAGAAAATGTTGGAGGGAATATGGAAAAGTAAGTGAAGAGTGAAGGAATGTGGTAAAGAGTAAAATGGGTGAAAAATACAAAAAGTGAGGGAATGTAAAAGCGAATAACAGGGAGTATGGAAAGGGGAGCAGCAGGTAGAGAATATGGGAAAATAACAAAAGATGGGGGAAATATGAAAAAGAGAGAAAGATGCTGGGAATGTGGAGACGAGAGGGAGGAGGGACAGAATGCTGAGAATAGGTGAGGCAGAAAATGTGAAGAAAGGTGAAGAAGAGAAGGACAGAGGCAAAACAGAATAAAAGCCTTGCAGTACATTTACCCTGAATAAGAGTCTATCTTGTATGTTTCCCCCACCTCGTACATAAAGGTTGCCCACATTAAAAATCATCCTACCTGCACCTATTACGTATTTTTAACCTCTTAACATCCAAGATGGTGGCCCATGGAGTTGCAGGCAGCCTGCAGACAGGAAGTGTCTTATGACGCTCTGCATTCTGGGATTGCTGTCCTTTCCGTGACCCCAGCGCTGCTCTGTCTGTTCAAAGCACAGCTATAACCCCACTCCCTATGCTTTATCCCGCTCTCCTCTCCTCAGTATGTGATTCTTCTGAGGCAAGATGGCGGCACCCATATGCTAGATTCCTGAACAGAGTTGCAGCCCAGCGGGGGGAAAGAATAATACGTAAGCGACTAAAAACGTAAAATATATTAATTTTAGATGCTGGGGAATAGTTATTTAAGGGTTTGGGCTTTTCATTGAATGATGCTGATTGTGCTTCAACATTACACACACATTTAGTGGGTGCTACGTTTGTGACCACACACCTACCTTAAAGTGGACCAAAACTGACCATGGCGTGTAAGAGACGTGCATCCTCTCTTGCTGTGTGCGGCCATGGCTGCCACAACTGAATGGCTATGTGTGGGCCGGATGGGTTTCACACAGCTGGGCATCCAAAACCAGGTGCCACAGAGGGAAAATCCCAGCGTTTGTCCACTTTAAATGCATTTGTCAATAGATTTACAACCTTTTGTAAGCATTAATGTGAACCAGAACCTACCTGTCACCTGGTCCTCCCTATCACTGGGGCACCTACTGTGTGAAACGCCGCGGTCACTGAGAAAACTCACCTTTTTCTGGTGATCCCATGATGCCTGCATAGGGAGCAACTGGCATCCCTGGCTTCCCCCTCACCAGCCTGGCCTATCTAAATAGCCAGCAGGACCGTACACAGCCGGAGGTGAGCAGCCAAAGGGATGCCAGTCTGGGTGACACATACTCCATGGAAATGTGCAATAAGGTAAAACAAGGTAAAGCAGAACTGGGGGCTTCACAAAAGGGCTTTCCAAAATCAGGGCGCTTCAGTAAAGCACAAAGGAATGCTTGTGGGCATCACGTACGAAAAGAAGGCGCAATTTGTATTTGCTGTGTTAGTGCTTAGTAGAGTCATTGGCATTTAGTTCAAGACTGGCGCCATAGGGGTGATTGTGACAGGAAATAAGTTACTGTTTGAACAATGCTGGGCCCTTATCTCATGTCTGCACCAGGGCCCCGGCACATTTAGTGACACCTCTGGTTTCCAGTAACATCTGAGCCGTCATTTTCCTAATTCCGCTGATCAGCACGAGCTCAAATCCCAACTCCAATAATCCGTTCTTTTTTACTTTCCCATAGAGTGAGGAAGGTTTCTCTCATATTAAAGGTTATAAAGTTTCCTTTGAAGATGAAAATATGCTAATCATTGTTTCCATCATTATGATGTCATAGAAAAGCTTCCCAGTGTTATGGTGATTGCTTATATTACATTGTGCAAAAGTCTCACCTTGTTTTCCATTTGCTTAATGTAGAATGGAAACACTGACAAGACTCCATCTAACATGAATCCACCTGCGAATGAAAACGGTGATACTGCACCAGGAGGACAGGTAATTACATTGTATATGAATGCTGTCATTATTATCACCCACACATCTATCCATTCCTTCTTTACTTTCAATATTTGTTATTAGAATTTGACATTGTGAGTAGAATCTAATGACACCTGGGCACATCCAACGCATATGGTACATGTTGCCATCTGAACCGGTGGTGTCATGAAATGTGCCTGGGCCCTGGTGCCAACATCTAATGGGGTCCCATTATGGCTCCTAAAGTAACCTTTTCCTGTCCACTGGATACAACTAGAAAACTAAAGACTGAAACAGCTGAGACAAATGCTGCTTCTTTTTTCTGTACAGGATGCAATGAGAACACAAATCTGATAGATAAGGTGGAAGAGGCTTATGGGCCCCGGTGCAGCTGCTACCACTGCTCCCCCTATAGTTATGCTCCTGATCTGAACTAGAAACCCTGACGCAGTTACTAGGATTCTTTTAGTTTGCTATGTCAATAGGCAGTTAATACCTATGCAACAATTCTTTATTGTTTCTAAGGCTTAAACCGGACCTTCAGCGTGATTTAATGAAAAGCCCAAACTCTTAAAAAACGGTTCCCCAGCGTCTAAAATTAATATATTTTACGTTTTTAGTCACTAACTTATTATTCTTCCACCCACTCGGTTACAACTCTGTTCAGGAATTTAGGATACGGGCGCCGCCATTTTGACTCAGAAGCGTCACATTTAATGAGGAGAGGAGAGTGGGATAAGGTACAGCGGGGCAGGTTATAGCTGTGCTTTGCTCAGACAGAGCAGAGCTGGGGTCAGGTAAAGGTCAGCAATCCCAGAATGCAGAGCAGCACAGTCAGGAGGCACTTCCTGTTTGCAGGCTGCCTGATGCTCCATGAGCCGCCATCTTGGATGTTTAAAGGCTCATAACATGCAGTAGATGCAGGAAGGATGATTTTTAATGTGGACAATCTGTATGTACAGGGTGTGGGAAACATATAAGATAGACTCTTATTCAGGGTGAAGGTCCGCTCTAACGACAGGCAGAACTGAGCTGAGAGCCAATTGTAGAAAAGTTTCCCTAGGTTATGGGCCTAATACAGTACATTAGTCATTTCTATTGTAATCCAGGTTTGAGAAGCCTGGGCCCAGGGATTTAGAGGGTTTGATTTCACCTTAAACTTATTCTAAAGTGATTTCAAAAGGAATTTGAGCACTGAGGACACAATTTGAAGCCCAGGACATAATGAGAATTATTTTATATTGGCCCCATCTCTGCTGTGTGCGCTTCTGCCTGTAGACAGTCAGGTCTGGATAGTAAATCATGAACCACAGCCGTGGTGTACACTGCGTTCAGATTATAAAATAAATCTCTTTCAGCGCTCGGATGTGTTTAAAGATCTCTCAGTATTAGAGCTCATAAATAAAAACAAACAATCAAGACCAAATCCCAGACAGACAATCCACAGAGCTAAGCTGGAATCTCTTACAGCTGTAATAAAGTCAATGCTGGCAAAGCTTCTCACACTGACCCTCACTTATAATCCGTCCATCACACCAAAAAAACCTAGAGGCCGATTCATTAATAGCGCCAGGTAGCGACAGATGAGCGACTGTAGCGTTATTTTCACTGCGCCCCCTAGTATTCGCTGTGCTTGGCCGTTGTTCGCTTGTTGATAGCGACTCAGTCGATGTGCGGTAATGTTGAATACGCGGTTAGGAGTCGCTGTTTGACAGGTTCCGCGCTGTATGGGAGCGCATGACAGCGAATGGCCATAGCGAACGGCTCCCAGCATATTCATTAACAAATCACGGTCCAAAAATTCTCGCGCTGTGAAAAGCTTGTTTAAACCCCAGAGCGCTGGCGGCGATGGGTTAAAAGTAGTTTTTTAACCCCCAAACAACCATATTTTTGGAAAAAAAAAAACATGTTTTTCAAAATATTTGGTAATATGAATACATTAATATCAGACCTGTAATATCAATTCTGCACAAACCTTAAAAAAAAATCTAACATTGCAGAAGTGGTCACAGAATTTTTGACATTTAAAAAAAAAAAAAAAATTAATAGCAATTAATTATGAATAATTAAAGATTGTTCCATTGAAATGCATTGGAGAGCGCCAGGTAGCGAAAGGTCAGACCTGTCGCTGTTCAAGTTTGCTCGCTGGCGCTGTGTGGTGAGGCTGGAATAATGATGAATGATTCGCTATCTGGCGCTCTGTCGTTCGCTAAGCAGGATCGGCTTGATAAATGTGTGATTGCGTTGGGGAGCCGGCGTTCTCGTGGCGGTGACCGTCATTACCCTTCGCTCACCATTCGCTACCTGGCGCTATCCCTTGTTAAATAAGGGCCTTATTCATGAAGGGATAGCGTCAGGTAGTGCCTTGTAAGCGGCAGGTGCACGCAATTCCACATTTATGAAGCCGATTATGGTGAGCGACTGGAACAACGCCATGTAGCGTACGAGTCATCATTATCCCAGGCTCAGCGTACAGCGCCGGCGTTCAGCCTTACCTCTTGCTACCTGGCGCTCTCCCATACATTTCTATGGACGATCCTTAAATCCCTTTCCTGATCCCAATTTTTTTTTTCAGTTTTTAATAAAAACTCAAAACTTTCAGACATGTATCCTGGCCTAGAAAATGACATTTTTGAAAACTTTTTTGATTAATTATATCTTTATGCAGAATTGTCCTTACATGTCTGGTATTAAAGTGTCCATGTTATAATGCAATAACAATTCCATAGGTTTTGGCTTTGTTACTAGTGGATACATGTTCAAAAACAGACTTTAGTCACTCAGCTTCTGGCGCTGTGGGCTACATCGACCCGATTTTGAGCGCCGGAACTGTGCGAGGGTTGAGGGTTTTTTTTTTTTTATGAATGTGGTGTGAGTTAGTCGCACTGAGCTGGTGCTACCGTTCGATTCCATACAGCGTAGTGCTGCGACTCACACAACATATTCATCAATGCCAGCCAGCAACTGAGACGCTCTGAAACAACTAACCATGGCCGAGCACAGTGACTACTAGCGGGCACTCTGAAATCCACGCTACAGATGCTCATATGTCGCTACCTGGTGTTAGTAATGAATCAGCCTGATACATTCACCTATATTCAACTGAACCTTCCACACAGGTCAGTAGTGTGGAAATGCTTAATAATAAAATGAAGGCTTATCAGGACTCATAGGATAAACACACATATACATCAATCCCATCTATGGCACTCCTTCACCAGAATAGGGAATTGCAAACCTTCTCATCAGATATTCCACATCCACATAAAGAGCAAGTACCCTGTTCATATAAAATCCTCCTTTTCCTCTCAATTAGTGACAGGATCTGTAGAACTGGCCCATCACAACACCAGTATGGTAAAGGGCATTTATTATTTACATGTTCATGGAGAAATGCTCTCCAACAAAGTGCTCGGGTATCCAAAAGAATCTCCAAGGTGAGCAGGGGCAGACTGGGGACAAAAAACGGCCCTGGAATTTTCTGGTCACACAGGCCCTGCTATGCTGTGTCTGGCCCAGGCCCTTTCATATCTGCGATTGGCGATTCTAATTGCATCCTAAAAGTCCTGCATTTAGCTATTTTGCGACAGTAATCACAAGCATTAGAGCTTGTTGATTACTGTTCTAATGCAATCACATGTGTGTTAGTGATTTAAATCGCTAGCACTTTGCAATCACAGCACTGTGTGTGTGTATATATATATATATATATATATATATATATGCCATAGCCCTGGCATTTTGCTGCTATCAACTCCTCCTGGCCCTACTATGGGGACCAGGTTTTATGTTGAGCCATGGCTAGGAGTCATGAGGGAGCAAGGCTCTCTTATTCACTGGATACAGAAGGAACCCGGCATCAACAGATGACTGCTCAGCATGTTCCCTGCTTGCTGCAGACAGCTAAGAGGGTCTGTCCAGGGGACACTTTTTACTTTAAATATCTAACCCTGATGCTTGGTTTATCCCATTTCTCCTCTCATCACATTTCTTCTGCTAGCTCTTTTTCTTTCATTCTTCTTCCTTTGTTTTACCCAGGTTTAGAGGTGCCCTGGGCAAAACTTCAGGATGGCACCCCAAACACACATATCCACACAAAATAACTACAGAGACAGAAAGTAGGTATCCTTTAAGGTTGGCCTATTTGGGATGCCTGTTTTTGGGCAGCTAACTTACCTCACGCCTGGGCCCCTAGTATGAGGCCCAGCTTGCATTGTAAGTGCCCTCCAGCTGTACACACGCTGCCGCTAACCTATGACAGCAGGGTGATCACATGCTGAATGGTGCTGAGGATGCCGCCCAATAAATTCCGCCTGTGGATTCAGATGCCCCCAGAACTCTGACAAAAAAGGTTGGTTAGAAGGGCTATTTGTTATTTTATAAGCTAGCCAGGCATCCCAAATATGCCTAATGCACCCTTAAAGAGTGCTCAACTGGTCCAGATGGTATTGCCAGAATGGTGTAGGAAAAGAGAGAAGGTGACATAAAAAAAGAAAACAAAAAGGAAGGACATTTCATACAGAGAGACAAAAATGAGGCAATGTGAATTGAAAGAAACATTGAGGAAATGTGGAAAAGAGAAAATGTTGGAGGGAATATGGAAAAGTAAGTGAAGAGTGAGGGAATGTGGTAAAGAGTAAAATGGGTGAAAAATACAAAAAGTGAGGGAATATGTAAAAGCGAATAACAGGGAGTATGGAAAGGGGAGCAGCAGGTAGAGAATATGGGGGAAATAACAAAAGATGGGGGAAATATGAAAAAGAGAGAAAGATGTTGGGAATGTGGAGACGAGAGGGAGGAGGGACAGAATACTGAGAATAGGTGAGGCAGAAAATGTGAAGAAAGGTGAAGAAGAGAAGGACAGAGGCAAAACAGAATAAAAGCCTTGCAGTACATTTAAAGCGGACCTTCACCCTGAATAAGAGTCTATCTTGTATGTTTCCCCCACCTCGTACATAAAGGTTGCCCACATTAAAAATCATCCTACCGAGGCGTGGCTTGCTATGGCGCCGTGAGGAAGCGAGACAGGGGAGCTCCACGCCAATTTGATCTGCTGAGCACCCAGGCATCCCACTGTGACCCCCTTTCCCTGATGCCCAGGAGGGGGAAGGTGAGCAGACAGCGCCGGAGGGGACAGGAGCGCCCCATCCCCGCTTATTTCGCGACGCGAGGAGGGAGAGGAGAGGCGGAGGCCCCCCGCAAGATGGCGGCGCACGTGGCCCCGGAGGGAGAAGAAGAGGGGAGAAGCGCTGATCCCCCTGCAGACTTACCCTGGCGGCCGCAATCGGCGGCGGAGACGGGAGCGGAGCCCCCGCGGTCGGCGGGAGTGAAGGTGGCGGCGGACCCGAAGATACAGGTGCGGGGAGAGGGGGAGGCGGGAGCCCCCGACGAGATGCCGGCTCTTGTACCCCCGGCGGGCGGCGATGACAGGAGACGCACGGCGGAGCACCGAGGTGCCTCCCAGCACCGGAGCCCCACGCCGCTGAGAGGAGGCGGGGAGGTCCCCCAGACAATACAGGGAGGTGAGGAGTCAGTGGCCCCACGTGTATCAGCCCGGCGCCTCCGCACTGTCACAGCGGAGGTGCACCGGCCGCCTGGTGAGACGGGGGGAACACCCGTTGGGCCCCGGGCAGACTATAATTATGATCCAGCCCTGACGGAGACCCCTATGGCCCACACAGACGGGGGGGCACCCAGCAGATGTGACCGGCGCCCGAGGGAGGGAAAGACCCAGATGGAGAGCACAAGCTGCATTGAACGGCTGCTGGCAGACAGCCCGGCCCCAGCCCGAATCCATAACCCAGCAACAACTGCCTCGCCCGAGATGTGGCTGCGCCAGGAGGGCATCCCGAGCCCGGACTCCCCGCCTTGTGCCCCAGCACGTGGAGTTGAATCCCCCCGGCTCTGGTCCCCAAATGGGGTCGCGCAGCGCTCTCTGTCCCCGGGGAGCGTGGTTGGCACCCCCTCCCCCCTGGTGAGCCCTACGCCGGCATGGGACAGCCGGGAAGTCTTCGCCCCTGGACCCTCCCCGGGGGGCCCGGGGTCCACCGGAAATGAAGGAACACTACTGACTGGCGGCGAGGCGGCCTCTCCGAGGTTCAGCGGGGGCCCTGCAGATGGGCGAGGAAGCCCTACATCGCCTACTTGCATCGGGCAACTCTTGGGAGCTGCCGGGGAAGATGCTGATATTTTACATGCTGCTCCTTATGCCCCGCTAGATCTTCTATCCCGCACCATAGCTGAGGCAGTGAGAATCAACATCAATGAGGCCCTTAGGGGCTTACCATCCCGCGTGGACTTCGATGGATACGTCTCGAGAATGGAAGGTACCATAAAGAGGGAGCTGGCGACCCTTCAAACCACAGTAACGGAGGTTGCTCAGAGAATGGACACCGCGGAGGCCTCTCACAGATCACTGGAGACGCGAGTTGCGGAGCTGGAGCATCAACGGGAGGGAAGCAACCGCCTCCTGTCCGAGCTTTTCCTGGCGCAGGATGATGTGGAGAATCGCAGCCGCAGGAATAATCTCCGCCTTCGGGGCGTCCCAGAGTCAGTCGAGCCGCGGGACATCCAGGCTGCGGTTATCTCTATTTTCAATGGGCTCCTGGACTTGCCGGAATCGAATCACATTGAATTGGACCGCGTGCACAGGGCCCTTGGTCCCCGCCCCCCCGGACTCTGGAAGACCGAGGGACATAATATGTAGAGTCCATTTTTTCAAGATCAAAGAGGACTTGCTGCGAAAGGCGTGGGAGAAGGGCCCGATTCAGTACAAGGGAGCGCAGATCACCATTCTTCAGGACCTTTCCCGGAGAACATTACTTATGCGGAAGCTGCTGAGACCGCTCCTTGACACCATCCAGAGGCAGGGCGCCTCATACCGCTGGGGTCACCCCTTCCAGCTTTTAGTCCGCAGAAATGGGGAGATCTTTGTCTCCGTTCCCCGATCCAGCTACCGGACTTGTTCCGCTTTCTGGAGGCCCCTGCGGTAGACATCCCGGACTGGACGGCCCCGGACCTGGGGGTGTTCGACAGGCGGCTCCCGCAGCGTCCCGGAGGGGTCCTGCGGGGAGTCGGGAGAGATCGAAGAAGACGCCGCTGATGACCCTGTGGGGTGCGGGGGACGCTTTCCTGCCTCTCCCCGTGGCCCACCCTGAAGTTGAGATTTTTGATGTGCACCGGGGGGGGGGGGGCTGGGTTGGCACTCCCTGATACCTAGTGGTGCTGGGCCGTGTGGTGGTCTTGATGGGCGCTGGCTTTCTGGGCCGCCTTGGCGGGGCCGGAGGGCGGGCGTCCCCGGGCTGTGCCCTATCTCATCCTCTTGTACTGGTCTTGGGTTAAGATTGAGGCCCGCGGCCCCGGGGGGCCCTTATCTGTTCTGCTCAGTCACCTTAGCGGGGTCCACGCGGGGGGCGTATTGCGCCCCCGGCTGTAGGACCCCCCTTCTGTATCCCTTCCCCGCGATTAGGGGTGGGAGGGTGGAGGCTGGACGGGCGGGGCCCCCCCCCCCCCGATTTACCGGGTCTCACTGTTGACAAATGCTTCTGCTGGGCGGGCTCTGATGGGGAGGGTGACCCTGGGCCGTGCCCTGGTCGCCGGCCCCCTCAGGGTTTCTGCGATTTCATATCTTTATTGTTACGGGTTGTGCTTTGTTATGTGATGTTCTGCTGTCTCCCCCTAAAAGTTAACAATGCCTTGGGTTACAATACTGACTGTTCATTAAAGTGGCGTGGCTCCCTTGCTGCTGCTCCGTGTTCTGATCCTCCACACCCCCCCCACGATTTCTGGTGCCCCCCTCCGTGACTGACGGCGGTCTTTCACGAATGGGGTAAAGCAACGCCTGATTGAAACTCACGCTTGCTTACACCACTAGGAGGGCGTGGTGCAGAGTGGTGAACAAAGTTGCACCAGCTCCGGAGGTCCCTTATAGGCCATTATCCGGTTGAATACACTAGTAGTCTGTTGCTAAGTGTTAGTTAGTTTCTATCTACTTATTTGTGATCGTCCCCCTTGTACACCCTCTCGTTCCTGTCTCCCCTCCTACCCCACCTTTTGCCCTCCCCCCCCTGCCCTTCCACCCCCCCCCTCCCCCGTGAACCAGGCCACTTGTGATACAGCACCTGGCGTGGAGCTGAACTCCCGAAGGGATCTGGTGGTCTGGCGATATCTCTGAAATCATTGAGTAATGTCCGGAACGAAGCTAATATCCTTGAATGTGAAGGGCCTCAACTCCCCTGAGAAGAGGGCGATCCTAGGACAGGAGTTGCGTAGGCTCAGAGCGAAAATAGTTTTTTTACAAGAGACGCACTTTAAGAGGTCGCAAGCCCCCCGACTAAGCAGCCGGTTGTTCCCGCACGTATTTACCAGTAGTGCGGCAGATGCCAAGCGGAAGGGCGTGGCAATCATGATCGCGGGCGGGGTGCCATTCACCCTCCGGGACTCTTGGGGTGATGACTCGGGACGGCTTCTGATGGTTAAATGTCTCCTAGGCCAAAAAACGTACACCTTGGTATCCTTATATGCCCCCAATCAGGGACAAGTCCAGTTCCTTACACGCTCACTGACTAGGATTATGGAGTTCGCAGAAGGCGAAATTGTCCTCGCTGGTGACTTTAACCTGGCTATGGAACCGCTAGTAGACTCCTCAGCGGGCAGGTCCGCGGTTTCCCACCTGGCGCTGAGAACCTTGAGAAAAAGACTCCATGAACTACAGCTGGTTGATGCGTGGAGGGTACTGAACCCGACGGGGCGGGATTATTCCTTCTA
Organism: Gastrophryne carolinensis; assembly: GCA_027917425.1. Taxonomy (NCBI): domain Eukaryota; kingdom Metazoa; phylum Chordata; class Amphibia; order Anura; family Microhylidae; genus Gastrophryne; species Gastrophryne carolinensis. Next base: position 226,331,657 of record CM051234.1, read on the forward strand.
CTCGAGGGTGCACGGGACATACTCCAGGTTGGATTACTTCTGGGTCTCGCACAGTCTGTTGGACTTGACAATGGATAGTGGGATTCTCCCAACCTCCTTTTCGGATCATGCACCGGTCTCCCTCGAACTGAACTTGATTGATAGGCCTCCGCCCCCTCTGACCTGGCGACTGAACGAGTCTTTGTTGCAGGATGAGGCGGTGGTGCTGGCAGTGCGGGAGGAGATAGAGGCTTACTTTAGTAGTAATGATAATGGGGAGGTATCGCCTATGCTTCTGTGGGAGGCTCACAAAAGTGTCATTAGAGGGGTCCTGATCAGTCATGCTTCAAGGTTGAAGAGGGAGAGAACAAAGCAGCTTGAGCAGCTCACGGAAAAGGTTCGGCGCCTAGAACTGACTCATAAACAATCCGAGGCAGCAAAAGTGCTGGGAGAATTGACACAGACGCGGGAGGCCCTCAACGCATTACTTAGACAGAGAGCAAAATACATGATTAAGAAATGTAGGCGTAGATACTATGAACACGGGAACAAAAGTGGCACACTTCTGGCGAGAGCCCTAAAGCAACAGTACACACAGAACTTTGTCTCTGAGATCATAGATGGCTCACAGCAAAAACAACATACCTCCGGAAAGATAGCGGAGACCTTCCGGACGTATTATTCCAAGCTGTACGACCTGGCCAATGGAAAGGATGAGCGGACACTCCCAGAGAGGGTCAGGACATATATAGGGGAGTCGGGTATGCCGGTGCTGCCACGAGAGGTAGTTGAGTCCCTAGAAGGCCCAATCAACATGGAGGAGTTGGCCGAGGCGCTCAAACACACACCAGCGGGAAAGGCCCCGGGTCCGGACGGGTTCACCACCAAATATTATAAAGCATTTCTTGCACTACTGGGCCCCCGCATGGTGAGGGCATGGAACACGATCATAGATGGGGAGACCCCCGGGCGGTTCTCTGAGAGGGAACTGGAGGCTCAAATCTCGGTGATACCTAAACCGGGAAAAGACCCGTTGTCATGTGGGAGCTATCGCCCCATTTCCCTGCTCAACACAGACCTCAAACTGTATGCAAAAATCCTGGCCATGAGACTGGCTCCAGTGGTGGCGCGGATAGTGCACCTCGATCAAACGGGTTTCGTGTTGGGTAGGGAAGCCAGAGACAATGTGGTGCGGGCTATTAACGTGATACACGGGGCTAAGACATCCAACATCCCAGCCATGCTCCTGTCTACGGACGCGGAGAAGGCCTTCGATAGGGTGAGCTGGCCTTTCCTCAGAGAGACCCTCAGACACATAGGATTGGGAGATGGGATGAGGCTACTTATAGAGGCGCTGTATACCACTCCATCGGCAAAGGTCAGAGTGAATGGCGTTCAGTCGGAGCCGGTTCTCATCCGGAATGGAACCAGACAGGGGTGCCCGCTGTCTCCCTTACTCTTTGCTTTGTCGCTCGAACCGTTCCTCTGTAGGGTGAGGGGTAACAGCGACATCCGAGGGGTGGACTTAGCGGACGGCCCACATAAGGTCGCTGCGTACGCAGACGACATGCTCTTCTTCATTGCGAACCCGGTAGTGTCGGTTCCAGTCCTGATGAGGGAGTTTGAGATCTATGGGAGGTTATCCTATCTCAAGATAAATTTCGACAAATCAGAGGCCCTGAACGTCTCGCTCTCTGGCGAGACGGCTAGAACCATCCAACAGTCCTTCTCGTTTAGGTGGGCCAGATCCTCTATTCCATATCTTGGCACACACCTGCCCAACCAGCTGTCTAGGATCCTGTCCTTGAACTTCTGGCCTTTGGCGCGGAAGATCGAGGCGGACCTAGAGACCTGGGACCGCCCTGCGTTCTCCTGGATAGGCAGAGTAAACATCATTAAAATGACTGTCCTCCCAAGGCTGCTGTTCTTATTTCAGGCCCTCCCGATCCGCATTCCGCAACGTTTCTTTCGGGAACTTAATAGAGCCCTGTTGGGATTTGTTTGGGGCAGGAGGAGGGCGAGACTGAGATCCCACTTGCTGTGCAGACCTAAGCGAGCTGGCGGTATGGCTCTTCCAGACATAAAGTTGTACTGGGTTGCCACGCACCTGCAAAGAGTTTGTGAATGGCAGAATTGCCGAGAGACAAAAAGGTGGGTCCAACTGGAAACAACGATGACCCCCGTCCGCCTAGAATTACTGATGTGGAATAGGTCACCCTCCACCCCGGAGACCAGAGCTCACCCGTCCATAGGGGCGTCACTGGGGATTTTCAAGGAATACAGGGAGCGACCGGAATTCTCCCCATGGCCCACCCCGGTGCTGCCGATAATCGGGAATCCTCTGTTGCCCGCGGACCCACTCGGGCCGGGCCTGCGGGAGTGGGGAGGCCTGCAACAGCTCCGAAGCGGAGATCTGATTAATAGAGAGGGGTGGATCAATTTGAATGACCTTAGAGCAAGATGGGAGAACGATAGATTGGACCCCTGGACCCTCCTGCGCTTCCAGTCCTTCCTCTCCCAACTAGGGTTTAAAAGGGGTCTGAGTAGGTGCCCCACGGAATTTGAGAGGATCTGCCTGGATGCCCAGCCCTCCCCGCACTTGATCTCAAGTCTATACTCCTTACTGATTAATGCGGAGATGGCTCCCCCGACCTTTTGGCGTGAGTGGGAGAGGGACCTGGGCAGACCCCTAGGGAAAAAGGAGAAAGAGAAAATTTCCCTGCTGGCGCACAAGTCTTCTGTCGCCTCCAGAGTACAGGAGACTAATTATAAAATCCTCACTCGCTGGTACTACACCCCGGACAGGCTCAATAGGATGTTCCCAACAGTAGACCCAAAGTGCTGGAGGTGTGGAGCCGAGAGCGGTACGCTGTTCCACATCTTCTGGACGTGTCCTAAGATCAGAGAATTCTGGGGTAAAGTTTTGCCCATTATCACACAAATCACGGGGGTAGACATGCAGAACGACCCCGCCCAGGTCCTGCTTCACTCAACAAGATGCCCAATAGGGAAATACAGGAAATCGCTGCGAGTCCATCTGCTAAACGCTGCTAGGCAGGTGATCCCCAGGCGATGGAAACAAAATACCGCACCGTCGGTGAGGGATTGGTTGGCGGAAGTACTCAATATATGTGAAATGGAGGATCTCACGCTGTCGCTCCATGACAGGGAGGAACAGTTTAGGAACACCTGGATGTCCTGGTTAGTGTTCCAGGAGTCAGAGGAGTTCAGGGCATTGTATGTCTGATCGGGCATGGGCCTGTGTTGCCTGGGCGGGTTTGACTAGATTGGAACTGGGCCCCTTAAGAGAAGAGAAGTTCACAAATATGACCCGGCGTAATTGCCCGCTGCTAGGGGTTACTGTACTGTTTTGCGCTGGGCGTGCCTCCTTCCCCTGGAGCCCCGTCCTTTCCTTCCCCTCTTTCCCCCCCCCCGTGCTTCCCTAGTCCCCCCTCCCCATTTATGTGTTGTCCTGTCTTGTGTTTGGGAATGGGGCCGGAGCACCCTGTGCCCCGGTGTACTGGAGGACAGTGGTCCTTGACTGGAACCGAAACGCTAAGAGAGGTCACCAGCTAGCCAAGAGCTAAAATATTGTTCTGAAATAGTAGGCATGTAGAGACACCTGTTGATTATAAAGACAACTGCTCTGTGACACTTTTGCATGAAGCTGACATGTGGCCTGACTTCCTCCATCCCCCTCCCTTTATTTTCTCTACTGTGATTTTTGTTCCTTCCTTGAATCTCTTGTTGGTTGTATTGTACCTATAAAATTGCTAAAATAATTAAATAAAGAATATTAAAAAAAAAAAAAATCATCCTACCTGCACCTATTACGTATTTTTAACCTCTTAACATCCAAGATGGTGGCCCATGGAGTTGCAGGCAGCCTGCAGACAGGAAGTGTCTTATGACGCTCTGCATTCTGGGATTGCTGTCCTTTCCGTGACCCCAGCGCTGCTCTGTCTGTTCAAAGCACAGCTATAACCCCACTCCCTGTGCTTTATCCCGCTCTCCTCTCCTCTCCGCAAGATGGCGGCGCTCATATGCTAGATTCCTGAACAGAGTTGCAGCCCAGCGGGGGGAAAGAATAATACGTAAGCGACTAAAAACGTAAAATATATTAATTTTAGATGCTGGGGAATAGTTATTTAAGGGTTTGGGCTTTTTCATTGAATGATGCTGATTGTGCTTCAACATTACACACACATTTAGTGGGTGCTACGTTTGTGACCACACACCTACCTTAAAGTGGACCAAAACTGACCATGGCGTCTAAGAGACGTGCATCCTCTCTTGCTGTGCGCGGCCATGGCTGCCACAACTGAATGGCTATGTGTGGGCCGGATGGGTTTCACACAGCTGGGCATCCAAAACCAGGTGCCACAGAGGGAAAATCCCAGCGTTTGTCCACTTTAAATGCATTTGTCAATAGATTTACAACCTTTTGTAAGCATTAATGTGAACCAGAACCTACCTGTCACCTGGTCCTCCCTATCACTGGGGCACCTACTGTGTGAAACGCCGCGGTCACTGAGAAAACTCACCTTTTTCTGGTGATCCCATGATGCCTGCATAGGGAGCAACTGGCATCCCTGGCTTCCCCCTCACCAGCCTGGCCTATCTAAATAGCCAGCAGGACCGTACACAGCCGGAGGTGAGCAGCCAAAGGGATGCCAGTCTGGGTGACACATACTCCATGGAAATGTGCAATAAGGTAAAACAAGGTAAAGCAGAACTGGGGGCTTCACAAAAGGGCTTTCCAAAATCAGGGCGCTTCAGTAAAGCACAAAGGAATGCTTGTGGGCATCACGTACGAAAAGAAGGCGCAATTTGTATTTGCTGTGTTAGTGCTTAGTAGAGTCATTGGCATTTAGTTCAAGACTGGCACCATAGGGGTGATTGTGACAGGAAATAAGTTACTGTTTGAACAATGCTGGGCCCTTATCTCATGTCTGCACCAGGGCCCCGGCACATTTAGTGACACCTCTGGTTTCCAGTAACATCTGAGCCGTCATTTTCCTAATTCCGCTGATCAGCACGAGCTCAAATCCCAACTCCAATAATCCGTTCTTTTTTACTTTCCCATAGAGTGAGGAAGGTTTATCTCATATTAAAGGTTATAAAGTTTCCTTTGAAGATGAAAATATGCTAATCATTGTTTCCATCATTATGATGTCATAGAAAAGCTTCCTAGTGTTATGGTGATTGCTTATATTACATTGTGCAAAAGTCTCACCTTGTTTTCCATTTGCTTAATGTAGAATGGAAACACTGACAAGACTCCATCTAACATGAATCCACCTGCGAATGAAAACGGTGATACTGCACCAGGAGGACAGGTAATTACATTGTATATGAATGCTGTCATTATTATCACCCACACATCTATCCATTCCTTCTTTACTTTCAATATTTGTTATTAGAATTTGACATTGTGAGTAAAATCTAATGACACCTGGGCACATCCAACGCATATGGTACATGTTGCCATCTGAACCGGTGGTGTCATGAAATGTGTCTGGGCCCTGGTGCCAACATCTAATGGGGTCCCATTATGGCTCCTACAGTAACCTTTTCCTGTCCACTGGATACAACTAGAAAACTAAAGACTGAAACAGCTGAGACAAATGCTGCTTCTTTTTTCTGTACAGGATGCAATGAGAACAAATCTGATAGATAAGGTAGAAGAGGCTTATGGGCCCCGGTGCAACTGCTACCACTGCTCCCCCTATAGTTATGCTCCTGATCTGAACTACAGACCCTGACGCAGTTACTAGGATTCTTTTAGTTTGCTATGTCAATAGGCAGTTAATACCTATGCAACAATTCTTTATTGTTTCTAAGGCTTAAACCGGACCTTCAGCGTGATTTAATGAAAAGCCCAAACTCGTAAAAAACGGTCCCCAGCGTCTAAAATTAATATATTTTACGTTTTTAGTCACTAACTTATTATTCTTCCACCCACTCGGTTACAACTCTGTTCAGGAATTTAGGATACGGGCGCCGCCATTTTGACTCAGAAGCGTCACATTTAATGAGGAGAGGAGAGTGGGATAAGGTACAGGGGGGCGGGTTATAGCTGTGCTTTGCTCAGACAGAGCAGAGCTGGGGTCAGGTAAAGGTCAGCAGTCCCAGAATGCAGAGCAGCACAGTCAGGAGGCACTTCCTGTTTGCAGGCTGCCTGATGTCCCATGAGCCGCCATCTTGGATGTTTAAAGGCTCATAACATGCAGTAGATGCAGGAAGGATGATTTTTAATGTGGACAATCTGTATGTACAGGGTGTGGGAAACATATAAGATAGACTCTTATTCAGGGTGAAGGTCCGCTTTAACAACAGGCAGAACTGAGCTGAGAGCCAATTGTAGAAAAGTTTCCCTAGGTTATGGGCCTAATACAGTACATTAGTCATTTCTATTGTAATCCAGGTTTGAGAAGCCTGGGCCCAGGGATTTAGAGGGCTTGATTTCACCTAAAACTTATTCTAAATGTGATTTCAAAAGGAATTTGAGCACTGAGGACACAATTTGAAAGCCAGGACATAATGAGAATTATTTTATATTGGCCCCATCTCTGCTGTGTGCGCTTCTGCCTGTAGACAGTCAGGTCTGGATAGTAAATCATGAACCACAGACGTGGTGTACACCGCGTTCAGATTATAAAATAAATCTCTTTCAGCGCTCGGATGTGTTTAAAGATCCCTCAGGATTAGAGCTCATAAATAAAAACAAACAATCAAGACCAAATCCCAGACAGACAATCCACAGAGCTAAGCTGGAATCTCTTACAGCTGTAATAAAGTCAATGCTGGCAAAGCTTCTCACACTGACCCTCACTTATAATCCGTCCATCACACCAAAAAAACCTAGAGGCCGATTCATTAATAGCGCCAGGTAGCGACAGATGAGCGACTGTAGCGTTATTTTCACTGCGCCCCCTAGTATTCGCTGTGCTTGGCCGTTGTTCGCTTGTTGATAGCGACTCAGTCGATGTGCGGTAATGTTGAATACGCGGTTAGGAGTCGCTGTTTGACAGGTTTCGCGCTGAATGGGAGCGCATGACAGCGAATGGCCAGAGCGAACGGCTCCCAGCATATTCATTAACAAATCACGGTCCAAAAATTCTTGCGCTGTCAAATGCTTGTTTAAACCCCAGAGCGCTGGCGGCGATGGGTTAAAAGTAGTTTTTTAACCCCCAAACAACCATATTTTTGGAAAAAAAAAAATGTTTTTCAAAATATTTGGTAATATGAATACATTAATATCAGACCTGTAATATCAATTCTGCACAAACCTTAAAAAAAATCTAACATTGCAGAAGTGGTCACAGAATTTTTGACATTTAAAAAAAAAAAAAATTAATAGCAATTAATTATGAATAATTAAAGATTGTTCCATTGAAATGCATTGGAGAGCGCCAGGTAGCGAGAGGTCATATCTGTCGCTGTTCAAGTTCGCTCGCTGGCGCTGTGTGGTGAGGCTGGAATAATGATGAATGAGTCGCTATCTGGCGCTCTGTCGTTTGCTAAGCAGGATCGGCTTGATAAATGTGTGATTGCGTAGGGGAGCCGGCGTTCTCGTGGCGGTGCCTGTCATTACCGTTCGCTCACCATTCGCTACCTGGCGCTATCCCTTGTTAAATAAGGGCCTTATAGTCCATCTATCACACCAAAAAGTCCTATATTCACCTGTACTCACCGGAATCTTCCACACAGGTCAGTAGTGTGGAAATGCTTAATAATAAAATGAAGGCTTTTCAGGACTCATAGGATAAACACACATACCCCTGTTTCCCCGAAAATAAGACATCCTCCGAAAATAAGGCCTAGTGCCTGCTTTCGGAGGATATCGTTATATAAGTCATCTCCTGCAGCCTGGTATTGTAACCACTAGGGGGCGTAATGACGGGGCACGTAAGGGGGGAGCTCCAGGGAGGTGGAGGAGACGCACGCTGCCTGTCTTCTGTCAAGACATCCCCGAAAATAGGGCCAAGTGCCTTTTTCCGGGGAAAAATTAATATAAGACAGTGTCTTATTTTCGGGGAAACAGGGTATACATCAATCCCATCTATGGCACTCCTTCACCAGAATAGGGAATTGCAAACCTTCTCATCAGATATTCCACATCCACATAAAGAGCAAGTACCCTGTTCATATAAAATCCTCCTTTTCCTCTCAATTAGTGATAGGATCTGTAGAACTGGCCCATGACAACACCCAGTATGGTAAAGGGCATTTATTATTTACATGTTCATGGAGAAATGCTCTCCAACAAAGTGCTCGGGTATCCAAAAGAATCTCCAAGGTGAGCAGGGGCAGACTGGGGACAAAAAACGGCCCTGGAATTTTCTGGTCACACAGGCCCTGCTATGCTGTGTCTGGCCCAGGCCCTTTCATATCTGCGATTGGCGATTCTAATTGCATCCTAAAAGTCCTGCATCTAACTATTTTGTGACAGTAATCACAAGCATTAGAGCTTGTTGATTACTGTTCTAATGCAATCACATGTGTGTTAGTGATTTAAATCGCTAGCCCTTTGAAATCGCAGCACTGGGCAATCACAGCACTGTGCATATAGATATATATATATATATATATATATATATTTATAGGCCATAGCCCTGGCATTTTGCTGCTATCAACTCCTCCTGGCCCTACTATGGGGACCAGGTTTTATGTTGAGCCATGGCTAGGAGTCATGAGGGAGCAAGGCTCTCTTATTCACTGGATACAGAAGGAACCCTGCATCAACAGATGACTGCTCAGCATGTTCCCTGCTTGCTGCAGACAGCTAAGAGGGTCCGTCCAGGGGACACTTTTTACTTTAAATATCTAACCCTGATGCTGGGTTTATCCCATTTCTCCTGTCATCACATTTCTTCTGCCAGCTCTTTTTCTTTCATTCTTCTTCCTTTGTTTTACCCAGGTTTAGAGGTGCCCTGGGCAAAACTTCAGGATGGCACCCCAAACACACATATCCACACAAAATAACTACAGAGACAGAAAGTAGGTATCCTTTAAGGTTGGCCTATTTGGGATGCCTGTTTTTGGGCAGCTAACTTACCTCACGCCTGGGCCCCTAGTATGAGGCCCAGCTTGCATTGTAAGTGGCCTCCAGCTGTACACACGCTGCCGCTAACCTATGACAGCAGGGTGATCACATGCTGAATGGTGCTGAGGATGCCGCCCAATAAATTCCGCCTGTGGATTCAGATGCCCCCAGAACTCTGACAAAAAAGGTTGGTTAGAAGGGCTATTTGTTATTTTATAAGCTAGCCAGGCATCCCAAATATGCCTAATGCACCCTTAAAGAGTGCTCAACTGGTCCAGATGGTATTGCCAGAATGGTGTAGGAAAAGAGAGAAGGTGACATATAATAGAAAACAAAAAGGAAGGACATTTCATACAGAGAGACAAAAATGAGGCAATGTGAATTGAAAGAAACATTGAGGAAATGTGGAGAAGAGAAAATGTTGGAGGGAATATGGAAAAGTAAGTGAAGAGTGAAAGAATGTGGTAAAGAGTAAAATGGGTGAAAAATACAAAAAGTGAGGGAATGTAAAAGCGAATAACAGGGAGTATGGAAAGGGGAGCAGCAGGTAGAGAATATGGGGGAAATAACAAAAGATGGGGGAAATATGAAAAAGAGAGAAAGATGTTGGGAATGTGGAGACGAGAGGGAGGAGGGACAGAATACTGAGAATAGGTGAGGCAGAAAATGTGAAGAAAGGTGAAGAAGAGAAGGACAGAGGCAAAATAGAATAAAAGCCTTGCAGTACATTTAAAGCGGACCTTCACCCTGAATAAGAGTCTATCTTGTATGTTTCCCCCACCTCGTACATAAAGGTTGCCCACATTAAAAATCATCCTACCTGCACCTATTACGTATTTTTAACCTCTTAACATCCAAGATGGCGGCCCATGGAGTTGCAGGCAGCCTGCAGACAGGAAGTGTCTTATGACGCTCTGCATTCTGGGATTGCTGTCCTTTCCGTGACCCCAGCGCTGCTCTGTCTGTTCAAAGCACAGCTATAACCCCACTCCCTGTGCTTTATCCCGCTCTCCTCTCCTCAGTATGTGATTCTTCTGAGGCAAGATGGCGGCACCCATATGCTAGATACCTGAACAGAGTTGCAGCCCAGCGGGGGGAAAGAATAATACGTAAGCGACTAAAAACGTAAAATATATTAATTTTAGATGCTGGGGAATAGTTATTTAAGGGTTTGGGCTTTTCATTGAATGATGCTGATTGTGCTTCAACATTACACACACATTTAGTGGGTGCTACGATTGTGACCACACACCTACCTTAAAGTGGACCAAAACTGACCATGGCGTCTAAGAGACGTGCATCCTCTCTTGCTGTGCGCGGCCATGGCTGCCACAACTGAATGGCTATGTGTGGGCCGGATGGGTTTCACACAGCTGGGCATCCAAAACCAGGTGCCACAGAGGGAAAATCCCAGCGTTTGTCCACTTTAAATGCATTTGTCAATAGATTTACAACCTTTTGTAAGCATTAATGTGAACCAGAACCTACCTGTCACCTGGTCCTCCCTATCACTGGGGCACCTACTGTGTGAAACGCCGCGGTCACTGAGAAAACTCACCTTTTTCTGGTGATCCCATGATGCCTGCATAGGGAGCAACTGGCATCCCTGGCTTCCCCCTGACCAGCCTGGCCTATCTAAATAGCCAGCAGGACCGTACACAGCCGGAGGTGAGCAGCCAAAGGGATGCCAGTCTGGGTGACACATACTCCATGGAAATGTGCAATAAGGTAAAACAAGGTAAAGTAGAACTGGGGGCTTCACAAAAGGGCTTTCCAAAATCAGGGCGCTTCAGTAAAGCACAAAGGAATGCTTGTGGGCATCACGTACGAAAAGGTACAATTTGTATTTGCTGTGTTAGTGCTTAGTAGAGTCATTGTCATTTAGTTCAAGACTGGCGCCATAGGGGTGATTGTGACAGGAAATAAGTTACTGTTGGAACAATGCTGGGCCCTTATCTCATGTCTGCACCAGGGCCCCGGCACATTTAGTGACACCTCTGGTTTCCAGTAACATCTGAGCCGTCATTTTCCTAATTCCGCTGATCAGCACGAGCTCAAATCCCAACTCCAATAATCCGTTCTTTTTTACTTTCCCATAGAGTGAGGAAGGTTTATCTCATATTGAAAATAAAAATATGCTAATCTTTGTTTCCATCATTATGATGTCATAGAAAAGCTTCCTAGTGTTATGGTGATTGCTTATTTTACATTGTGCAAAAGTCTCACCTTGTTTTCCATTTGCTTAATGTAGAACGAAAACACTGACAAGACTCCATCTACCAGCCCAGAATCTGTCAATCCTAACAATGCTACTGCACCAGGAGGAAAGGTAATTACACTTTGTATATGAATGTTGTCATTATTATCATCCACACATCTATCCATTCCTTCTTTACTTTCAATATTCTTTATTACAATCTGACATTGTGCGTAAAATCTAAGGACACCTGGGCACATCCAACGCATATGGTACATGTTGCCATCTGAACCTGTGGTGTCATGAAATGTGTCTGGGCCCTGGTGCCAACATCTAATGGGGTCCCATTATGGCTCCTAAAGTAACATTTTCCTGTCCACTGGATACAACTAGAAAACTAAAGACTGAAACAGCTGAGACAAATGTTGCTTCTTTTTTCTGTACAGGATGCAATGAGAACACAAATCTGATAGATAAGGTAGAAGAGGCTTATGGGCCCCGGTGCAACTGCTACCACTGCTCCCCCTATAGTTATGCTCCTGATCTGAACTACAGATGCTGACGCAGTTAATAGGATTGTTAGTTTGCTATGTAAATAAGCAGTTAATACCTATGCAACAATTCTATATTGTTTCTAAGGCGAAAATGTGTATAGAATAGGAGGACACTGAGCCTTATGGATGGAGGGTTACAAGTTCAATTCCCAATCATGCCACATCAGTGAAGTGCTCTTGAGCAAGTCCCCTAACCCCCCAATTGCTCCCCAGGCAGAGTAATTAGTGCAACCCACCGCTCCAGGCATGTGTACACTGACTGTACGGATACATTAAATGCAGAGTAGAAATTTCTATGTGTGCACAAGTATACAATGGCCATCTATGTCCCAATTCTACATCCCCCAGTTCTATTTATATTGCTTTATCTTTGCATTATATATTGCTTCATTATCTGTTGGGAAGAATCAAGTAGACAATGAATATTAATAATACCTTGTGACCGCCACCCCACTTAAAGGGGAAGTCCACTTTTATTAAATTTCTCACAGACCTCAGATTAGGTAGCGTCAGAGGGCGCTTATCTTCCCTACCCATGTATGGGGGCTCCCCATAGTCCTCCATAGGAGCATCCAGTACACAGGCCACTTCCCACCACTGACATGGCTCCTTATGGCGGCGCTATAGGAGCGCAATGATTGGCGCTCTGACACTATCTGATCTGGAGGTAAGTGATCTAGTTATGCAGCCTGGGGAAATCTGTAGCCCTGGCTCTATCCAAGAACTGGCAGAACTGAGCTGAGAGTCAATTGTAGAAAAGTTTCCCTAGGTTATGGGCCTAATACAGTACATTAGTCATTTCTATTGTAATACAGGTTTGAGAAGCCTGGGCCCAGGGATTTAGAGGGTTTGATTTCACCTTGTAGTCAGGGGCTCCCACCATTATTGTTCTTCTACCTTATTTATCCAATTTGTGATCACATGGCATCACATAGGAAAAGAAGGTACAATTTGTATTTGCTGTGTTAGTGCTTAGTAGAGTCATTGTCATTTAGTTCAAGACTGGCGCCATAGGGGTGATTGTGACAGGAAATAAGTTACTGTTTGAACAATGCTGGGCCCTTATCTCATGTCTGCACCAGGGCCCCGGCACATTTAGTGACACCTCTGGTTTCCAGTAACATCTGAGCCGTCATTTTCCTACCGTGTTTCCCCGAAAGTATGACACCCCCGATTGTAAGACGTATCGGGAGTTTCAGAGGGGTCGGCTAATATAAGTCGTACCCCGAAAGTAAGACATATGTCTTACTTTCGGGGAAACACGGTAGTAACATGGCGGACGCCTGGTATTCAAGACAGAGCTATATTTTCCCTCTACACCCGGCACTGTGCATAATAACACACAGCTCCGTTTCAGTCGGCTCCTCACACTCACTAACAAGCCGCTCGTGCGGCCACTTCCGGATTCCAAACCTCCAGAGCTCGCTGATTAGTCGCCGCATCTAGCAGCTGGCGGTCGTCACGTGGTACAGTGGAACCAGTAGGAGAGCGAGCGCGGTTTTAATCAGTTTTTGAATGTGCAACTGTTGGTTGCACTGTAGTGCGGGCAGAGGGTAGGTTGGAGTGCTGCACCGGGAGCGGAAACCTTTCGCTGTGTAATTATATACAAGTCCTGCAGAGGAAAAGTTACTTACATGGGCTGCCCGCCACTTGTCCCTCACAAGCTGGAAGCTGCTCGCTCACTGGGTATTGCCGCCTCCCTCTCATCTACCGTAGCTGCGCGCCGCCTCCTGCCCACGTCTCACAAGCTGGAAGCTGCTCGCTCACTGGGTATTGCCGCCTCCCTCTCATCTACCGTAGCTGCGCGCCGCCTCCTGCCCACGTCTCACAAGCTGGAAGCTGCTCGCTCACTGGGTATTGCCGCCTCCCTCTCATCTACCGTAGCTGCGCGCCGCCTCCTGCCCACGTCTCACAAGCTGGAAGCTGCTCGCTTACTGGGTATTGCCGCCTCCCTCTCATCTACCGTAGCTGCGCGCCGCCTCCTGCCCACGTCTCACAAGCTGGAAGCTGCTCGCTCACTGGGTATTGCCGCCTCCCTCTCATCTACCGTAGCTGCGCGCCGCCTCCTGCCCACGTCTCACAAGCTGGAAGCTGCTCGCTCACTGGGTATTGCCGCCTCCCTCTCATCTACCGTAGCTGCGCGCCGCCTCCTGCCCACGTCTCACAAGCTGGAAGCTGCTCGCTCACTGGGTATTGCCGCCTCCCTCTCATCTACCGTAGCTGCGCGCCGCCTCCTGCCCACGTCCACACCGTCCCCCTCTCCATACGTCGCCGCGTCTGCCATTTCCCCACTTGCCCTCAACAATGATGGCGGCCGGGGGCTCTCGATCACGTGACTCGCTGCGTCGCCCTCGTTCGGGGAGCTCGCGACAGCCGGCGTTGCGCTTTACGGCTGTGTTTGCCGGAGCTCGTTTCGTTGCAGCTGAGAGTCCGGCTCCGAGGTGAGCGCTGCTGCGGGGGGCAGATAATATAAGACATACCCCGAAAGTAAGACATAGTGGGGCTTTTGGGGATAAAAAGAAAGTAAGACACTGTCTTACTTTCGGGGAAACACGGTAATTCTGCTGATCAGCACGAGCTCAAATCCCAACTCCAATAAACCGTTCTTTTTTACTTTCCCATAGAGTGAGGAAGGTTTATATCAAATTAAAGGTTATAAAGTTTTTTTTGAAGATGAAAATATGCTAATCATTGTTTCCATCATTATGATGTCATAGAAAAGCTTCCTAGTGTTATGGTGATTGCTTATTTTACATTGTGCAAAAGTCTCACCTTGTTTTCCATTTGCTTAATGTAGAACGAAAACACTGGCATGACTCCATCTACCAGCCCAGAATCTGCCAATCCTAACAATGTTACTACACCAGGAGGACAGGTAATTACATTGTATATGAATGCTGTCATTATTATCACCCACACATCTATCCATTCATTTTTTACTTTCAATATTTTTTATTACAATTTGACATTGTGCATAAAATCTAATGACACCTGGGCACATCCAACACATATGGTACATGTTGCCATCTGAACCTGTGGTGTCATGAAATGTGCCTGGGCCCTGGTGCCAACATCTAATGGGGTCCCATTATGGCTCCTAAAGTAACCTCTTCCTGTCCACTGGATACAACTAGAAAACTAAAGACTGAAACAGCTGAGACAAATGCTGCTTCTTTTTTCTGTACAGGATGCAATGAGAACACAAATCTGATAGATAAGGTGGAAGAGGCTTATGGGCCCCGGTGCAGCTGCTACCACTGCTCCCCCTATAGTTATGCTCCTGATCTGAACTACAGACCCTGACGCAGTTAATAGGATTGTTTTAGTTTGCTATGTCAATAGGCAGTTAATACCTATGCAACAATTGTATATTGTTTCTAAGGCTTAAACCGGACCTTCAGCGTGATTTAATGAAAAGCCCAAACTCTTAAAAAACGGTTCCCCAGCATCTAAAATTAATATATTTTACGTTTTAAGTCACTAACTTATTATTCTTCCCCCCACTGGGCTGAAACTCTGTTCAGGAATTTATGATACGGGCGCCGCCATTTTGACTGAGGAGAGGAGAGTGGGATAAGGTACAGCGGGGCGGGTTATAGCTGTGCTTTGCTCAGACAGAGCAGAGCTGGGGTCAGGTAAAGGTCAGCAATCCCAGAATGCAGAGCAGCACAGTCAGGAGGCACTTCCTGTATGCAGGCTGCCTGATAAGATGGCAGCTTCCATAAGCCGCCATCTTGGATGTTTAAAGGCTCATAACATGCAGTAGATGCAGGTAGGATGATTTTTAATGTGGGCAATCTGTATGTACAGGGTGTGGGAAACATATAAGATAGACTCTTATTCAGGGTGAAGGTCCGCTTTAAATATGTATAGAATAGGAGGACACTGAGCCTTATGGATGGAGGGTTACAAGTTCAATTCCCAGCCATGGGACATGAGTGAAGTGCTCCTGAGCAAGGCCCCTAACCCCCCAATTTGCTCCCCAGGCGGAGTAATATGGACAGCCCACCGCTCCAGGCATGTGTACACTGACTGTACGGAGGGATTAAATGTGGAGTAGAAATTTCTATGTGTGCACAAGTATACACTTGCCATCTATGTCCCAATTCTATTTATTTTGCTTTATCGTTGGTGCATTTTATTGCTTCATTATCTCAGAAGAAGCAAGAAGACAATTTTAAGAATACCTTGTGACCTCCACCCCACTTACAGGAAAAGTCCACTTTTGTTACATTTCCCACAGACCTCAGATTAGGTAGCGTCAGAGGGCGCTTATCTTCCCTACCCATGTATGGAGGCTCCCCATAGTCCTCCATAGGAGCATCCAGTACACAGGCCACATCCCACCACTGACATGGCTTTTTATGGCGGCGCTATAGGAGAGCAATGATTGGCGCTCTGGCACTATCTGATCTGGAGGTAAGTGATCTAGTTCTGCAGCCTGGGGAAATCTGTAGCCCTGGCTCTATCCAAGTAATGACATACTTTGCAGTCTCATAGGGAATTTATTGGCTGTAGTAACATAGAATAGATGGCCTCATATAGATTGTTGTAGGTGAATGTGAGCTTTGTAAGCAGTCACTGCTCCGGCCTCTTAAACCGAACCTTCACCATGATTTATTGAAAAGCCCAAACCCTTATAAAATGATTCCCCGGCATCTAAAATTAATATATTTTACGTTTTAGTCACTTACTTATTATTCTTTCCCCACTGGGCTGCAACTCTGTTCAGGATTTAGGATACGGGCGCAAGCATCTTGACTCAGAAGCATCACACTTTCTGAGAAGAGGAGAGCGGGATAAAGTACAGGGAGCAGGGTTATAGCTGTGCTTTGCTCAGACAAAGCAGAGCTGGGGTCAGGAAAAGGTCAGCAATCCCAGAATGCAGAGCAGCACAGTCAGAAGGCACTTCCTGTTTGCAGGCTGCCTGATGTTCCATGAGCCGCCATCTTGGATGTTTAACCCTTTAACCGCCAGCCTACCTTGAGCTTTTGTCACCCTTTGTTGCCAGACCATTTTGCACTATTTTGCGCTCCACATGTTCAACGGTGATTTTTGAAGGGATTTCCCAGTATTTCCCTGGAAAATTATATATTGTTTTTTTCAGCACAGTCTGGGCTTTAACATGAAGTGTCTTGTTTGTAAGATTGTCAGTGTTTTTGAAATATTTTTGTGGAAAATATGTTAAAAAAAAAACCCCATAAAACATTTTTTTACAATTTGTAGTGTGTTTTCCTAATAAAACATGCAAGTTGTTTCAGGAAATCATATTGTGTGTAAAAGCCCTATTCCTCCCGATTGCAACAGTACCACATATGTATTGGTAGACATCCTTTCCTGCCCAGGAGACACGTAAAACTAAAAAGAGCGACTGAGCCAATTTTGAAAGAAAACTCAACCATTTTGCTCTCACAGTTTTTCAACCAAAACACCACTTTTCAATTGAAATACCCCCCACAAACCATATGTTCCCTGAAAGTACACACCTCAAGCGTTCTAGGCGTACCAGGCTTGTTGTTGTAGCTGCAGCTTTCTGGGCGCAAGCCTTCCCGAAACTCACTGATTGTACCGGATTTCTCTAAAAAAAATAGCAAAAATGCCGCATTAAGACCAAATTTTTCTATAAAAAACATGCGCTAACCAAAAAAAACAAACCAAATCGGAAATGGCAAGGTCCCCTGAACAGAAAAATACCCAACATGCATAGCTTCCTCCAAGGGTAGGGTTGCCAATTACCCCAAAGCAAAGTGTATGCATAACGGGCATTTTACTTGAAATTTCCTGCTCTGCAGACAAAGTGCGCACCTTGCGCTTTTTCAACCAAAACACCACTTTTCAATAAAAATACCCCCCACAAACCACATGTTCCCTGAAAGTACACACCTCCAGGGTTCTAGGCGTACCAGGCTTGTTGTTGTAGCTGCAGCTTTCTGGGCGCAAGCCTTCCCGAAACTCACTGGTTGTAGCATTAATGCAGCATTAAGACCAACTTTATCTATAAAAAAACATGCGCTAACCAAAAAAAAACAAACCAAATCTGAAACGGCAAGGTCCCCTGAACAGAACAATACCCAACGAGTAAGGTAAGGTGCATGGGGCGTCCTGGGGGGTTTCACAGTGGGGCATCCCGATTTCGGATGCCCCGCATGGAGGGATCTGAATGGCCCAGGAATCTTATATATTTAGATGTTCAACCCCACTTTACAATACAAACAGTGTCCCATGTGCTGTTCATAGGCTGTGCAGAGCTCCATGTTGCCTGCCCCTGTGTTCTCGGCTCCTTCATATACTATCAGGCCGATTCATTAATAGCGCCAGGTAGCGACAGATGAGCGACTGTAGCGTGATTTTCACAGCGCCAGCCAGTATTCGCTGTGCTTGGCTGGCGTTAGCTTGATGATAGCGACTCAGTCGGTGTGCGGTAATGTTGAATACGGGCTGGGGGGTCGCTGTTTCACAGGTTCAGCGTTGTATGTGAGCGCCTGACAACGAATGGCCAGAGCGAACAGATAGCTGCATATTCATTAACAAATCACGCTCCGAATTTGCTGGCGCTGTCCATTCCTTGTTTTAACCCCAGAGCGATTGCGGCGATGGGTGTAAAACAGCTTTTAACCCCTAAACAACCATATTTTTTAATTGTAAAATTATACATGTGTTTTGAATCATTTTGTAATATGAATACATTAATATCAGACCTGTAATATCAATTCTGCACAAATTATTTATTTATTTTTTTTTTTACTTTAAAAAAAAACCTAACATTGCAGAAGTGGTCTCAGAATTTTTGACATTTAAAAAAACAAAAAAAAAAATAATTTCAATTTATTATGATTAATTAAAGATTGCTCCATTGAAATGCAATGGACAACGCCAGGGAGCGACAGCTCATACCTGGCGCTGTGATGGAATTTGCTGAGGCGCTGTTCGTTCCTGGCGGCTTCATGATGAATTCCGCGCTTGCTGTCGCTATCGCCGGCGCTAGCCTCATTTAGCTTGATAAATGCGTCATTGTGAGCGCCGCCGGGCATACTTGAGTCGGTAGCCGCCGATAGCTGGCGCTACCTGGCGCTCACCACTCGCTACCTGGCGCTAGCCCTTGATAAATAAGGCCCTATATGTCTGCTAAATGGAGCTCCTCACAGCCCTGTAACAGGAGAGAGGCCGGGTGGCCAGTGTGACCAATGAGAAAACTTCTTCAAAGCCACCTCACATCTGTGTCTCCAAATCTGATGTGCCACCAAATGATCTGTGTCTCCAAATCTAATTTGCTCCCCGACCAATAGGTCCAAATCTGATCTGCTCCCCGACCAGTGTCTCCAAATCTGATCTGTTCCTGATCTGTCTCCAAATCTGATCTGCTCCCCGACCAGTGTCCCCATAACAGATCTGCTCCCCGACCAGTGTCCCCATAACAGATCTGCTCCCCGACCAGTGTCCCCAAAACGGATCTGCTCCCCGACCAGTGTCCCCATAACGGATCTGCTCCCCGACCAGTGTCCCCAAAACGGATCTGCTCCCCGACCAGTGTCCCCAAAACGGATCTGCTCCCCGACCAGTGTCCCCAAAACGGATCTGCTCCCCGACCAGTGTCCCCATAACGGATCTGCTCCCCGACCAGTGTCCCCAAAACGGATCTGCTCCCCGACCAGTGTCTCCAAATCTGATCTGCTCCCCGACCAGTGTCCCCAAATCTGATCTGCTCCCCGACCAGTGTCTCCAAATCTGATCTGCTCCCCGACCAGTGTCCCCAAAACAGATCTGCTCCCCGACCAGTGTCCCCAAAACAGATCTGCTCCCCGACCAGTGTCCCCAAAACAGATCTGCTCCCCGACCAGTGTCTCCAAATCTGATCTGCTCCCCGACCAGTGTCTCCAAATCTGATCTGCTCCCCGACCAGTGTCCCCAAATCTGATCTGCTCCCCGACCAGTGTCTCCAAATCTGATCTGCTCCCCGACCAGTGTCTCCAAATCTGATCTGCTCCCCGACCAGTGTCTCCAAATCTGATCTGCTCCCCGACCAGTGTCCCCAAATCTGATCTGCTCCCCGACCAGTGTCTCCAAATCTGATCTGCTCCCCGACCAGTGTCTCCAAATCTGATCTGCTCCCCGACCAGTGTCTCCAAATCTGATCTGCTCCCCGACCAGTGTCTCCAAATCTGATCTGCTCCCCGACCAGTGTCCCCAAAACAGATCTGCTCCCCGACCAATCTGTCTCCAAATCTAATCTGCTCCACCCAGATTACCCAGTCACCACAGACACACAGATCACGCACACAAATCACACACACAGATCACACACACAAAGATCACACACACAAATCACACACACAGATCACACACACACAAATCACACACACAGATCACACACACACAAATCACACACACAGATCACACACACACAGATCACACACACAGATCACACACACACAGATCACACACACAAATCACACACACAGATCACACACACAAATCAATCACATACACAGATCACACGCACAGATCACACACGCACAGATCACACACACACAGATCACACACACAGATCACACGCACAGATCACACACACAAAGATCACACACACAGATCACACACACAAAGATCACACACACAAAGATCACACACACAAAGATCACACGCACAAATCACACACACACAGATCACACACACAGATCACACACACACAGATCACACACACAAATCAATCACACACACAGATCACACACACAAATCAATCACACACACAAATCAATCACACACACAAATCAATCACACACACAAATCAATCACACACACAAATCGATCACGCACACAGATCACGCACACAGATCACGCACACAGATCACACACACAGATCACACACACAGATCACACACACAGATCACACACACAGATCACACACACAGATCACACACACAGATCACACACACAGATCACACGCACAGATCACACACAGATCACACGCACAGATCACACACACAAAGATCACACACACAGATCACACACACAAAGATCACACACACAAAGATCACGCACACAGATCACGCACACAGATCACACACACAGATCACACACACAGATCACACACACAGATCACACACACAGATCACACACACAGATCACACACACAGATCACACACACAGATCACACGCACAGATCACACGCACAGATCACACGCACAGATCACACACACAAAGATCACACACACAAAGATCACACACACACAGATCACACACACACAGATCACACACACAGATCACACACACAAATCAATCACACACAGATCACACACACAGATCACACACACAGATCACACACACAGATCACACACACAGATCACACACACAGATCACACACACACAGATCACACACACAGATCACACACACAGATCACACACACAGATCACACACACAGATCACACACACAAAGATCACACACACACAGATCACACACACAGATCACACACACAGATCACACACACAGATCACGCACACAGATCACGCACACAGATCACGCACACAGATCACGCACACAGATCACACACACAGATCACACACACAGATCACACGCACAGATCACACGCACAGATCACACGCACAGATCACACACACAGATCACACACACAGATCACACACACAAATCACACACACAGATCACACACACAGATCACACACACAGATCACACACACAGATCACACACACACAGATCACACACACACAGATCACACACACACAGATCACACACACAGATCACACACACAGATCACACACACAGATCACACACACAGATCACACACACAGATCACACACACAAATCACACACACAGATCACACACACAGATCACACACACAGATCACACACACAGATCACACACACAAATCACACACACAGATCACACACACAGATCACACACACAGATCACACACACAGATCACACACACACAGATCACACACACACAGATCACACACACACAGATCACACACACAGATCACACACACAGATCACACACACAGATCACACACACAAATCAATCACACACAGATCACACACACAGATCACACACACACAGATCACACACACACAGATCACACACACAGATCACACACACAGATCACACACACAGATCACACACACAGATCACACACACAGATCACACACACAGATCACGCACACAGATCACACACACAGATCACACACACAGATCACACGCACAGATCACACGCACAGATCACACGCACAGATCACACGCACAGATCACACACACAAAGATCACACACACAGATCACACACACAAATCACACACACAGATCACACACACAGATCACACACACAGATCACACACACAGATCACACACACAAATCACACACACAGATCACACACACACAGATCACACACACACAGATCACACACACACAGATCACACACACAGATCACACACACACAGATCACACACACACAGATCACACACACACAGATCACACACACACAGATCACACACACAAAGATCACACACACAAAGATCACACACACAGATCACACACACACACATCACACACACAGATCACACACACAGATCACACACACACAGATCACACACACAGATCACACACACAGATCACACACACAGATCACACACACACAGATCACACACACACAGATCACACACACACAGATCACACACACACAGATCACACACACAGATCACACACACAGATCACACACACAGATCACACACACAGATCACACACACACAGATCACACACACAGATCACACACACAGATCACACACACAGATCACACACACAAATCAATCACACACAGATCACACACACAGATCACACACACAAATCACACACACAGATCACACACACACAGATCACACACACAGATCACACACACAGATCACACACACAGATCACACACACAAATCAATCACACACAGATCACACACACAGATCACACACACACAGATCACACACACACAGATCACACACACAGATCACACACACAGATCACACACACAGATCACACACACAGATCACGCACACAGATCACACACACAGATCACACACACAGATCACACACACAGATCACACACACAGATCACACGCACAGATCACACGCACAGATCACACACACAAAGATCACACACACAGATCACACACACAAATCACACACACAGATCACACACACAGATCACACACACAGATCACACACACAGATCACACACACAGATCACACACACAAATCACACACACAGATCACACACACACAGATCACACACACACAGATCACACACACACAGATCACACACACACAGATCACACACACACAGATCACACACACACAGATCACACACACACAGATCACACAGATCACACACACACAGATCACACACACACAGATCACACACACAAAGATCACACACACAGATCACACACACACACATCACACACACAGATCACACACACACAGATCACACACACAGATCACACACACAGATCACACACACAGATCACACACACACAGATCACACACACACAGATCACACACACACAGATCACACACACACAGATCACACACACACAGATCACACACACACAGATCACACACACACAGATCACACACACAAAGATCACACACACAAAGATCACACACACAGATCACACACACACACATCACACACACAGATCACACACACAGATCACACACACACAGATCACACACACAGATCACACACACAGATCACACACACACAGATCACACACACACAAATCACACACACAGATCACACACACACAGATCACACACACACAGATCACACACACACAGATCACACACACACAGATCACACACACACAGATCACACACACACAGATCACACACACACACAGATCACACACACAGATCACACACACAGATCACACACACACAGATCACACACACAGATCACACACACAGATCACACACACAGATCACACACACACAGATCACACACACACAGATCACACACACAGATCACACACACACAGATCACACACACACAGATCACACACACACAGATCACACACACAGATCACACACACACAGATCACACACACACAGATCACACACACAGATCACACACACACAGATCACACACACACAGATCACACACACAGATCACACGCACAGATCACACACACAGATCACACACACAGATCACACACACACAGATCACACACACACAGATCACACACACACAGATCACACACACAGATCACACACACAGATCACACACACAGATCACACACACAGATCACACACACAGATCACACACACAGATCACACACACACAGATCACACACACACAGATCACACACACACAGATCACACACACACACAGATCACACACACAGATCACACACACAGATCACACACACACACAGATCACACACACAGATCACACACACACACAAATCACACACACAGATCACACACACAGATCACACACACAGATCACACACACAGATCACACACACAGATCACACACACAGATCACACACACACAGATCACACACACACAGATCACACACACACACAGATCACACACACACAGATCACACACACACACAGATCACACACACACAGATCACACACACACAGATCACACACACACAGATCACACACACACAGATCACACACACACAGATCACACACACACAGATCACACACACACAGATCACACACACACAGATCACACACACAGATCACACACACACACAGATCACACACACACAGATCACACACACACAGATCACACACACACAGATCACACACACACAGATCACACACACACACAGATCACACACACACAGATCACACACACACAGATCACACACACAAATCACACACACAGATCACACACACAGATCACACACACAGATCACACACACAGATCACACACACAGATCACACACACACAGATCACACACACACAGATCACACACACAGATCACACACACAGATCACACACACAGATCACACACACAGATCACACACACAGATCACACACACACAGATCACACACACAGATCACACACACAGATCACACACAAATCAATCACACACACAGATCACACACACAGATCAATCACACACACAGATCACACACACAGATCACACACACACAGATCACACACACAGATCACACACACAGATCACACACACAGATCACACACACACAGATCACACACACACAGATCACACACACACAGATCACACACACACAGATCACACACACAGATCACACACACAGATCACACACACAGATCACACACACAGATCACACACACAGATCACACACACACAGATCACACACACACAGATCACACACACACAGATCACACACACAGATCACACACACACAGATCACACACACAGATCACACACACAGATCAATCACACACACACAGATCACACACACAGATCACACACACAGATCACACACACAGATCACACACACAGATCACACACACACAGATCACACACACAGATCACACACACAGATCACACACACACAGATCACACACACAGATCACACACACAGATCACACACACAGATCAATCACACACACAAAGATCACACAGACACTTACCTGAGATCGCCGCCGGCTGGGAGCGGCGTTTGAATAGCAGGGGGCGCCGGCTGATGACAGCTGCCATGCGCCCCCTGCTGATTGGTCAGGGGAGCGATCGGGTGACTTGGGTCACACCCAGGTCACCTCCCCCTGACCCCTGGACTCCTTCAAGGCTCTTCCACATCAATTGGCCCGCTGATGCCCCCCCCGATGGCAGGAAGGTAAGGGAGCGCTAGCCACGTAAAATTTACATGGCTGCGTTTAACTGCAGGGGAGGCAGCCACATACATTTTATGTGGCTGGCGGTTAAAGGGTTAAAGGCTCATAACATGCAGTAGATGCAGGTAGGATAATTTTTAAAGTGAGCAATCTGTATGTACAGGGTGTGGGAAACATATAAGATATGCTTTTACTCAGGGTGAAGGTCCGCTCTAACGACAGGCAGAACTGAGCTGAGAGTCAATTGTAGAAAAGTTTCCCTAGGTTATGGGCCTAATACAGTACATTAGTCATTTCTATTGTAATACAGGTTTGAGAAGCCTGGGCCCAGGGATTTAGAGGGTTTGATTTCACCTTGTAGTCAGGGGCTCCCACCATTATTGTTCTTCTACCTTATTTATCCAATTTGTGATCACATGACATCACATAGGAAAAGAAGGTACAATTTGTATTTGCTGTGTTAGTGCTTAGTAGAGTCATTGTCATTTAGTTCAAGACTGGCGCCATAGGGGTGATTGTGACAGGAAATAAGTTACTGTTGGAACAATGCTGGGCCCTTATCTCATGTCTGCACCAGGGCCCCGGCACATTTAGTGACACCTCTGGTTTCCAGTAACATCTGAGCCGTCATTTTCCTAATTCCGCTGATCAGCACGAGCTCAAATCCCAACTCCAATAAACCGTTCTTTTTTACTTTCCCATAGAGTGAGGAAGGTTTATCTCATATTAAAGGTTATAAAGTTTCCTTTGAAGATGAAAATATGCTAATCATTGTTTCCATCATTATGATGTCATAGAAAAGCTTCCTAGTGTTATGGTGATTGCTTATTTTACATTGTGCAAAAGTCTCACCTTGTTTTCCATTTGCTTAATGTAGCACAATGAAAACCCTGGAACTGATCAATCTGCCAGCCAACAATCTGCCAATCCTAACAATGTTACTACACCAGAAGGACAGGTAATTACACTTTGTATATCAATGTTGTCATTATTATCATCCACACATCTATCCATTCCTTTTTTACTTTCAATATTTCAGCGCCATATAGCGTAAGATTCATCATTAAAGGCAGCTCAGCGTATAACGCCGGCGCTCTGGCTTTCTTATGCCAGATATTACCTGTCGCTACCTGTCGCTCTCCCATACATTTTAATGGACGTTCCTTATCTTCTGTTTAAACAGGGTTTTTTGTTTTTCATTTATTTATTTTTTTCTCTCTCAAATAATTGTGTCACCTCTCCTGACCTAGAAAAAGTCATTTTTGAAAATATTTTAGATTTTTTATATTTTTATGCAGAATTGTCATTACAGGTCTGGCATTAAAGTATTAATGTCACAGTGTTACAACAATGTCATTCCATGTGTTTTCCCTTTGTTACTGGTGGATATGTGTTCAAAAACAGACTTTAATCACACAGCGTCTGACGCTCTGTGTGTCTGTTTTTTTGTTGAGTCGCTGAGTGTCGGTCACACTGAGATGGCGCTACCTTTCGCTCGTTGCAACACTGTACTGGTGTTAGAAAACCCAACATACATCTCATTCATCAATGCCGCCCAGGTTACTACAGCGAATGAGACGCTCTATTACAGCGAAATATTCTCCAACAAAGTGCTCGGGTATCCAAAAGAATCTCCAAGGTGAGTCTGTCCCCCTCAAATTACATAGATTATCCCAAGTGAGTCCAAGCAGCTCTTCGTTTCCAGCAGGGGCATAACTACAAAGGGGCTCATGAGGTCAGGGGCTCCCACCATTGTTGTTCTTCTACCTTATTTATCCAATTTGTGATTACATGACATCACATAGGAAAAGAAGGCGCAATTTGTATTTGCTGTGTTAGTGCTTTGCAGAGTCATTGTTATTTAGAGGCTGATTCACTACTAGCGCCACGTATTGCCAGATGAGCGTCTGTATAGCGGCGCATAGAGCGACCGCTAGTAGATGCTGTAAATGGGTATCGGGCGCTGTAACCTAGTGTTGCGGTCGCTGTAGTAACCTGGCCGGCATTGATAAATTTGATGTTTTGCTCAGTGCGCCCGGCACTCGGTGCTCCACACCATATTTAACATAAAATTACACACACACAGCGTCAGCGCACAAAAAGCTGGGCGCTCTAGCATAGAGCGCTAGACACTGTGTGATTAAAGTCTGTTTTTGAACATATATACACCTGTAACAAAGCGAAAACACATGGAATGACATTGTTCTAACACTGGTACAATAACACTTTAGTGCCAGACCTGTAATGACAATTCTGCATAAAAATAAAAAGGTCAAAAAAAATATAAACGTCTTTGCAGCCAGGAGAGGCCACACAATGATTTTAACAAAAAAATAAAAAAATAATTGCCAAACACGCTATTTAAAGAAAACCAAATGAAAGCCCATTGAAATGTATGGGTGAGCGACACTGAGTGAAAGATAATACGTGACACTCTTGAACCTAGAACGCGGCGCTATACACTGATCCACCTCTGGGTTTACATGTGACGCTACATGGCGCTATGAGGCACTACCTGGCGCTAGCCATTCTTAAATAAGCCCCTCAGTTCAAGACTGGCGCCATAGGGGTGATTGTGACAGGAAATAAGTTACTGTTTGAACAATGCTGGGCCCTTATCTCATGTCTGCACCAGGGCCCCGGCACATTTAGTGACACCTCTGGTTTCCAGTAACATCTGAGCCGTCATTTTCCTAATTCCGCTGATCAGCACGAGCTCAAATCCCAACTCCAATAATCTGTTCTTTTTTACTTTCCCATAGAGTGAGGAAGGTTTATCTCAAATTAAAGGTTATAAAGTTTCCTTTGAATATAGAAATATACTAATCAATGTTTCCATCATTATGATGTCATAGAAAAGCTTCCTAGTGTTATGGTGATTGCTTATATTACATGGTGCAAAAGTCTCACCTTGTTTTCCATTTGCTTAATGTAGGGTAACGGAAACACTGGAACTGATCAATCTGCCAGCACAAACAATAAGAACAATCAAGGCAACAGTGCTGCATCGCCAGGACAGGTAATTACATTGTATATGAATGTTGTCATTATTATCATCCACACATCTATCCATTCATTCTTTACTTTCAATATTTGTTATTAGAATCTGACATTGTGTGTAAAATCTAATGACACCTGGGCACATCCATCGCATATGGTACATGTTTCCATCTGAACCGGTGGTGTCATGAAATGTGCCTGGGCCCTGGTGCCAACATCTAATGGGGTCCCATTATGGCTCCTAAAGTAACCTTTTCCTGTCCACTGGATACAACTAGAAAACTAAAGACCGAAACAGCTGAGACAAATGCTGCTTCTTTTTTCTGTACAGGATGCAATGAGAACAAATCTGATAGATAAGGTAGAAGAGGCTTATGGGCCCCGGTGCAGCTGCTACCACTGCTCCCCCTATAGTTATGCTCCTGATCTGAACTAGAAACCCTGACGCAGTTACTAGGATTGTTTTAGTTTGCTATGTAAATAAGCAGTTAATACCTATGCAACAATTCTATATTGTTTCTAAGGCGAAAATATGTATAGAATAGGAGGATACTGGACAAGTTCAATTCCCAATCATGCCACATGAGTGAAGTGCTCCTGAGCAAGGCCCCTAACCCCCCAATTGCTCTCCAGGCGGAGTAATATGGACAGCCCACCGCTCCAGGCATGTGTACACTGACTGTACAGAGGGATTAAATGTGGAGTAGAAATTTCTATGTGTGCACAAGTATACAATGGCCCAATTCTGCATCCACCAATTCGATTTATATTGCTTCATTATCTGTTGGGAAGAAGCAAGTAGACAATGAATATTAATAATGCCTTGTGACCGCCACCCCACTTAAAAGTCCACTATTGTTACATTTCTCACAGACCTCAGATTAGGTAGCGTCAGAGGGCGCTTATCTTCCCTACCCATGTATGGAGGCTCCCCATAGTCCTCCATAGGAGCATCCAGTACACAGGCCACATCCCACCACTGACATGGCTCCTTATGGCGGCGCTATAGGAGAGCAATGATTGGCGCTCTGGCACTATCTGATCTGGAGGTAAGTGATCTAGTTCTGCAGCCTGGGGAAATCTGTAGCCCTGGCTCTATCCAAGTAATGACATACTTTGCAGTCTCATAGGGAATTTATTGGCTGTAGTAACATAGAATAGATGGCCACATAGAGATTGTTGTAGGTGAATGTGAGCTTTGTAAGCAGTCACTGCTCCGGCCTCTTAACAAGAACTGGCAGAACTGAGCTGAGAGTCAATTGTAGAAAAGTTTCCCTAGGTTATGGGCCTAATACAGTACATTAGTCATTTCTATTGTAATACAGGTTTGAGAAGCCTGGGCCCAGGGATTTAGAGGGTTTGATTTCACCTTAAACTTATTCTAAAGTGATTTTAACCCTTTAAGTGCCAGCCTACCTGGAGTTTTTTTCACCCTTTGTTGCCAGACCAATTTGCACTATTTTACACTACGCATGTTCAGATGTGATTTTTGAAGGGATTTCCAGGGATTTCCCTGGAGAATTATATAATGTTTTTTCAGCTTTAACATGAAATGTATTGTTTTGTCATTTTTAGGTGCATTCTCAATATTTTTGAGTGAAATATGTGCCAATAATTTTTTAAAAATCTATTTTTTACAATATGTAGTTCGTCAATAAAATCTTATTGCGTGTGAAATCCCAATTTCTCGCAGTTATGGCTCCTACAGTAACCTTTTCCTGTCCACTCAATACAACTAGAAAACTAAAGACTGAAACAGCTGAGACAAATGCTGCTTCTTTTTTCTGTACAGGATGCAATGAGAACACAAATCTGATAGATAAGGTGAAAGAGGCTTATGGGCCCCGGTGCAGCTGCTACCACTGCTCCCCCTATAGTTATATTTTTATAACTTATTTGCTTTGTAAATAAGCAGTAGACACCTATGCAACAATTCTTTATTATTTCTAAGGCTAAAATATGTATAGAATAGGAGGACACTGGGACCTTTTGGATGGAGGGTTGCAGGTTCAATTCCCAGCCATGGGCCATGAGTGAAGTGCTCTTGAGCAAGGCCCGTAACCCCCCAATTGCTCTCCAGGCGCAGTAATTAGTGCAGCCCCCATCGCTCCAGGCATGGAGATCCACATCAGCTTAAGATCCACATCTGGTGCACTCTCTACATCTGGTCACGGCCGCACTTATCCCAGGCCAGGCTAGCGATGAAGGGCGTTTAGGTCCTCCTCGTTCCTATGCTGGCAGGCTACCGATCTGCCAGGCAATCACCTCCTCAGATTCCAAGCAACACTATTCCACACACTATTCCCCTGGGCTGATGTGTTACCAAACCTTATATGCCCTCTGTTTCCTGCCAATGTTGCTAGTTCTTTCCCTCCAAAACCTGCTCTACCAATCACAAGTGGGCAACCCATGTAAAATGTATCCTTAGTCCTTCCTGTTGACAATCTTATTATCCTGTTCTTCTATTTCTTATCGTGTACTACCACCTTGTGGCCTTTTCATGTTACTGCACTTAGCTCCTTTTTATTTATTGTTTCTGACATGTATCTCCTTATAGAGCTACTGTTACTTTTAGTCCTATTAGTGCCAATGCAGTCCATGGGCCCCACATCACTCGCATCTATGGCACTCCTTCACCAGAATAGGGAATTGCAAACCTTTTCTTCAGATATTCCACATCCACATAAAGAGCAAGTACCCTGTTCATATAAAATCCTCCTTTTCCTCTCAATTAGTGACAGGATCTGTAGAACTGGCCCATCACAACACCAGTATGGTAAAGGGCATTTATTATTTACATGTTCATGGAGAAATGCTCTCCAACAAAGTGCTCGGGTATCCAAAAGAATCTCCAAGGTGAGCAGGGGCAGACTGGGGACAAAAAACGGCCCTGGAATTTTCTGGTCACACAGGCCCTGCTATGCTGTGTCTGGCCCAGGCCCTTTCATATCTGCGATTGGCGATTCTAATTGCATCCTAAAAGTCCTGCATTTAGCTATTTTGCGACAGTAATTACAAGCATTAGAGCTTGTTGATTACTGTCTAATGCAATCACATGTGTGTTAGTGACTTAAATCGCTAGCACTTTGCAATCACAGCACTGTGTGTGTGTGTATATATATATATATATATATATATATGCCATAGCCCTGGCATTTTGCTGCTATCAACTCCTCCTGGCCCTACTATGGGGACCAGGTTTTATGTTGAGCCATGGCTAGGAGTCATGAGGGAGCAAGGCTCTCTTATTCACTGGATACAGAAGGAACCCTGCATCAACAGATGACTGCTCAGCATGTTCCCTGCTTGCTGCAGACAGCTAAGAGGGTCCGTCCAGGGGACACTTTTTACTTTAAATATCTAACCCTGATGCTTGGTTTATCCCATTTCTCCTCTCATCACATTTCTTCTGCTAGCTCTTTTTCTTTCATTCTTCTTCCTTTGTTTTACCCAGGTTTAGAGGTGCCCTGAGCATAACTTCAGGATGGCACCCAAACACACATATCCACACAAAATAACTACAGAGACAGAAAGTAGGTATCCTTTAAGGTTGGCCTATTTGGGATGCCTGTTTTTGGGCAGCTAACTTACCTCACGCCTGGGCCCCTAGTATGAGGCCCAGCTTGCATTGTAAGTGGCCTCCAGCTGTACACACGCTGCCGCTAACCTATGACAGCAGGGTGATCACATGCTGAATGGTGCTGAGGATGCCGCCCAATAAATTCCGCCTGTGGATTCAGATGCCCCCAGAACTCTGACAAAAAAGGTTGGTTAGAAGGGCTATTTGTTATTTTAGAAGCTAGCCAGGCATCCCAAATATGCCTAATGCACCCTTAAAGAGTGCTCAACTGGTCCAGATGGTATTGCCAGAATGGTGTAGGAAAAGAGAGAAGGTGACATAAAAAAAGAAAACAGAAAGGAAGGACATTTCATACAGAGAGACAAAAATGAGGCAATGTGAATTGAAAGAAACATTGAGGAAATGTGGAAAAGAGAAAATGTTGGAGGGAATAAGGAAAAGTAAGTGAAGAGTGAGGGAATGTGGTAAAGAGTAAAATGACTGAAAAATACAAAAAGTGAGGGAATATGTAAAAGCGAATAACAGGGAGTATGGAAAGGGGAGCAGCAGGTAGAGAATATGGGGGAAATAACAAAAGATGGGGGAAATATGAAAAAGAGAGAAAGATGTTGGGAATGTGGAGACGAGAGGGAGGAGGGACAGAATACTGAGAATAGGTGAGGCAGAAAATGTGAAGAAAGGTGAAGAAGAGAAGGACAGAGGCAAAACAGAATAAAAGCCTTGCAGTACATTTAAAGCGGACCTTCACCCTGAATAAGAGTCTATCTTGTATGTTTCCCCCACCTCGTACATAAAGGTTGCCCACATTAAAAATCATCCTACCTGCACCTATTACGTATCTTTAACCTCTTAACATCCAAGATGGCGGCCCATGGAGTTGCAGGCAGCCTGCAGACAGGAAGTGTCTTATGACGCTCTGCATTCTGGGATTGCTGTCCTTTCCGTGACCCCAGCGCTGCTCTGTCTGTTCAAAGCACAGCTATAACCCCACTCCCTGTGCTTTATCCCACTCTCCTCTCCTCAGTATGTGATTCTTCTGAGGCAAGATGGCGGCACCCATATGCTAGATTCCTGAACAGAGTTGCAGCCCAGCGGGGGGAAAGAATAATACGTAAGCGACTAAAAACGTAAAATATATTTATTTTAGATGCTGGGGAATAGTTATTTAAGGGTTTGGGCTTTTCATTGAATGATGCTGATTGTGCTTCAACATTACACACACATTTAGTGGGTGCTAGGTTTGTGACCACACACTTACCTTAAAGTGGACCAAAACTGACCATGGCGTGTAAGAGACGTGCATCCTCTCTTGCTGTGTGCGGCCATGGCTGCCACAACTGAATGGCTATGTGTGGGCCGGATGGGTTTCACACAGCTGGGCATCCAAAAACCAGGTGCCACAGAGGGAAAATCCCAGCGTTTGTCCACTTTAAATGCATTTGTCAATAGATTTACAACCTTTTGTAAGCATTAATGTGAACCAGAACCTACCTGTCACCTGGTCCTCCCTATCACTGGAGCACCTACTGTGTGAAACGCCGCGGTCACTGAGAAAACTCACCTTTTTCTGGTGATCCCATGATGCCTGCATAGGGAGCAACTGGCATCCCTGGCTTCCCCCTCACCAGCCTGGCCTATCTAAATAGCCAGCAGGACCGTACACAGCCGGAGGGGAGCAGCCAAAGGGATGCCAGTCTGGGTGACACATACTCCATGGAAATGTGCAATAAGGTAAAACAAGGTAAAGCAGAACTGGGGGCTTCACAAAAGGGCTTTCCAAAATCAGGGCGCTTCAGTAAAGCACAAAGGAATGCTTGTGGGCATCACGTACGAAAAGAAGGCGCAATTTGTATTTGCTGTGTTAGTGCTTAGTAGAGTCATTGGCATTTAGTTCAAGACTGGCGCCATAGGGGTGATTGTGACAGGAAATAAGTTACTGTTGGAACAATGCTGGGCCCTTATCTCATGTCTGCACCAGGGCCCCGGCACATTTAGTGACACCTCTGGTTTCCAGTAACATCTGAGCCGTCATTTTCCTAATTCCGCTGATCAGCACGAGCTCAAATCCCAACTCCAATAATCCGTTCTTTTTTACTTTCCCATAGAGTGAGGAAGGTTTATCTCATATTATAGGTTATAAAGTTTCCTTTGAAGATGAAAATATGCTAATCATTGTTTCCATCATTATGATGTCATAGAAAAGCTTCCTAGTGTTATGGTGATTGCTTATTTTACATTGTGCAAAAGTCTCACCTTGTTTTCCATTTGCTTAATGTAGAACAATGGAAACACTGGAGGTGAATAATGGGAACAATCAAAACGGTGCTGCTGCATCGGCAGGACAGGTAATTACACTTTGTATACCAATGTTGGCATTGTTATGATCCACACATCTATCCATTCATTTTTTACTTTCAATATTTGTTATTACAATTTGACATTGTGCGTAAAATCTAATGACACCTGGGCACATCCAACGCATATGGTACATGTTGCCATCTGAACCGGTGGTGTCATGAAATGTGTCTGGGCCCTGGTGCCAACATCTAATGGGGTCCCATTATGGCTCCTACAGTAACCTTTTCCTGTCCACTGGATACAACTAGAAAACTAAAGACTGAAACAGCTGAGACAAATGCTGCTTCTTTTTTCTGTACAGGATGCAATGAGAACAAATCTGATAGATAAGGTAGAAGAGGCTTATGGGCCCCGGTGCAACTGCTACCACTGCTCCCCCTATAGTTATGCTCATGATTTAAACTACAGACCCTGAGGCAGTTAATAGGATTGTTATAGTTGGCTATGCGAATAAGCCGTAAATACCTATGCAATGATACTTTATTGTTTCTAAGGCTAAAATATGTATGGAATAGGAGGATACTGGGCCCTTTGGATGGAGGGTTGCAGCTTCAATTCCCAGTCATGGGACATAAAGTGCTCTTGAGCAAGGCCCGTAACCCCCCAATTGCTCTCCAGGCGGAGTAATTAGGGCAGCCCACTTCTCCAGGCATGTGTACACTGACTGTACGGAGGGATTAAACGCAGAGTAGAAATTTCTATGTGTGCACAAGCATACACTGGCCATCTATGTCCCAATTCTACATCCCCCAGTTCTATTTATATTGGTTTATCTTTGGTGCATTATATTGCTTCATTATCTGTTCAGAAGAAGCGAGTAGACAATGAATTTTAAGAATACCTTGTGACTTCCACCCCACTTAAAGGGAAAGTCCACTATTGTTACATTTCCCAC
This sequence comes from Gastrophryne carolinensis, assembly GCA_027917425.1. Taxonomy (NCBI): domain Eukaryota; kingdom Metazoa; phylum Chordata; class Amphibia; order Anura; family Microhylidae; genus Gastrophryne; species Gastrophryne carolinensis. Next base: position 226,367,112 of record CM051234.1, read on the forward strand.
AGACCTCAGATTAGGTAGCGTCAGAGGGCGCTTATCTTCCCTACCCATGTATGGAGGTGCCCCATAGTCCTCCATAGGAGCATCCAGTACACAGGCCACATCCCACCACTGACATGGCTCCTTATGGCGGCGCTATAGGAGAGCAATGATTGGCGCTCTGGCACTATCTGATCTGGAGGTAAGTGATCTAGTTATGCAGCCTGGGGAAATCTGTAGCCCTGGCTCTATCCAAGTAATGACATACTTTGCAGTCTCATAGGGAATTTATTGGCTGTAGTAACATAGAATAGATGGCCACATATAGATTGTTGCAGGTGAATGTGAGCTTTGTAAGCAGTCACTGGTTCAGACTCTTAACAAGAACTGGCAGAACTGAGCGTCAATTGTAGAAAAGTTTCACTTGATCAGGGGCCAAATACAGTACATTAGTCATTTCTATTGTAATACAGGTTTGAGAAGCCTGGGCCCAGGGATTTAGAGGGTTTGATTCACCTTAAACTTATTATAATGTGATTTCAAAAGTAATTTGAGCACTCAGGTCACAATTTGAAACCCAGGACATATATTGGCACCATCTCTGCTGTGTGCACTTCTGCCTGTAGATAGTCAGGTCTGGATAGTAAAACATGAACCACAGATATGGTGTACACGGCGTTCAGATTATAAAATAAATATTTTAGTGCTCAGATGTGTTTAAAGATCTCTCAGTATTAGGGCTCATACAAAGAAGTAAAAAACAAGCCGTCAAGATCTTATAGCTGTAATAAAGCCAATGATGGCAAAGCTTCTCACACTATTCTGACTCAACAGATGGCAGCAAATTGAATCCTGTAGACAGCTCCACGTTCCTTGTGTGTGTCTGTGCTGGATGTTTTCTTCACTCCATAGGGCTCAGCAGATTGCTCACTCAATTGTTGGTTAGACCAGTGATAAGTTTTCAAAAGCTTTATTTCGGTACAGAATCTTGGTACAGGAGACATGTACTTTCAATGCAGCTGGAAACTTGTGGTGAAATCTATACAGCAACAACAGGTGAAAGAACTATAGCTGAAGAAGGCAGCAGCAGCTGTGCACTGCTTGGATGTCAGAGTAAGAATGGCCACCAGGGAGAAGAAAAAGGGAGGAGTTACTTAGATCAGAGCAAGACTAAGGGAGCCTGGAGGGGACAAGGGGAATTAAAGGCACAGTGCTGAGCCTCTCCCCGCCTGAAATCTTTAGATTTCACATAACACAACAACATTGTATAAATGTCCATTAATTGTCCAATGGTAACAATGATTTGAAACCTGTAAAAGAAAAACACGCAATGGTATAACTTTCTTAAAAAAACTATAAATGAGTTCCTCATGCTTTGTAAGGTGTTGTGACCAAAGTTCTTGTGGCCAACAGGAACAAGAAATGCTGGTAATCCAAACAAAGGGAAACCCACTCTTCGAATTAAAGAGGCTGCCATAGACCAAGGCCTCAATAACCCAATAATCCACAGGAAATGTTTTATTCAAAGTCCACGGATGTGGTATGAACTAGTCACTATAGCAGGTAAAGAAGGGTGCACTCCCCGCCATGGCCTTGCGAATCTTCCCGTCCATGCTAGGCAGAACTTTTGTGATGAGGCCCATCGGCCATTCATTTCGGTGAGCTTCTTTGTCCCTGAGAAGAACAAGGTCATCCGTTTGAAGGTTAGGTCTGGATGTCTGCCACTTGTGAGGACTTTGAAGCCAGTGTAGATACTCCATACTCCAGCGACGCCAAAACACATTAGATAGATGTTGTACCTGCTTCCACTGACGCCGGTGAATGTTGCTGCAATCAAAGTCACCTGGAGGCACAGCAGTGGTCCCCACCTTCTGAGTAAGGAGTGTGGCTGGAGTGAGGATCACTGGGCAATTAGGATCCGAGGATACAGGAACCAAAGGCCTTGCATTGATTATGGCTCATGCTGATTATTATTTATTATTGATCATGCGCTCCCAAGACCCTCCCATGTGAGAGGCGTGTGGGGGGTTAAACACCCCACACAAGTGCATCCATTATTAGTCAAAAAGTTTGTTCCACAGTCAGACCTCAATTGTTTAGCAGGACCTCTGATGGCGAAGTACCTTCGAAGAGCATTGACGAAGGAAGAGGAATCCATAGATTCTATTACTTCAATGTGTACCCCTCTGGTATTAAGACATGTAAACAACGCGGCCCAGTGCTTACTATTTGCTGCTCCACCTCGGGTCTTTCGTGTAACCACTGACCAGGGGCCGAAGATATCTACACCAACATAAGTGACAGGTGGCTCTGTACTGAGCTGGTCTGCTGGGAGGTTCGCCATCTGTTGTTGGTGCCTCCCCCTTAGCTTGCGACATTGCACACACTTATGGAGCACGGAGGAGATGCATCTCTTCATTCCCATGATCCACAAGCCGGCCGACCTGACGGCACCTTCAGTAAACTGTCTGCCCTGGTGCTGCACACGCTGATGGTGATGACGGATCAGAAGAGTAGTAATGTGATGCCGACCTGGTATGATGACAGGATTCTTTTCTTTGTCACAAAGTTCTGCTTTCATCAAACGACCACCCATCAATTACTGGGTTCAGATTGAAAAGCGTACTTCTTCTTGACAGGCAAGTGTTCCCTGTGATACAGTGGAGCTCTTCACCATACGCTTTCTGTTGCACGCATTGAATGATAACACTTTCTGCATGTTCTAGGTCTGAAACTGAAGGATGTTGCTTGCAGATATGCCAACCTCTGCACCCTCCAGATGTATCTTTCCTAAAGCTTTGGACTATGTGAATCAGATGAGCAATGGCTTTTGTAAGCGACGACCAACTCGAAAAGAGATGAAAACGATGTGAACTCAGCCTTGCCTTCGCACTCACAGAAGTGCAGAGGGTGGAGTTTGTGGACCTGATCTCCTTGTCAGATTCGGGGTCCACCAGCTCGTAGGAGGACTTGACAGGAGGTGAGGAGCGATCCTCAATCAGGAATCTCGGGGGTGACAGCCACATATTGTCCCATGATCAGCGGGATTAAGATCTGTAGAGATGTAGTGCCACTGATCAGGCGTGGAGAAACTTCTGATGCGTTCCACTCTGTTGCTGACGTACACGTGAAACTAGTTTGATTGTATATATACCCAAGCACGACCTTACTGTTGGTATAGAAGGTAAATGAATCAATTGCAATGTCCATTTCGTCTAGGCACAGTGTGAGCTGGTTTTTGAGTTAGCTTTGCCTTTCCTAGAACAAATCCACAGTGTAGCTCGTTATTGGTTCCTGTGACCTTCAAGTAGGCTACTGCGGCGATGGCTTCAATGGATGCATCTGAGAAAACATGAACTTTCTTTCTGACCGCAGCAGAAATAGAACTGGGAGCATAGCAGCGCGGGACCTGCAGTTGTTCCAATATTTCCAAAGAACTCTTCCATTTCTCCCACCTTCGCTGTTTCTCCAGAGGTAGAGGGGTGTCCCAGTCTGTTTTCCATAGTGAGCTGTCTCAGCAACACTTTGCCCTGAATGGTTACTGGGCCATAAATCCTAGGGGGTGATAGATACTGTTGACCAGGAACAGGAACCCACGTTTGGTGAAAGGTTTCTCGGAACTTGACACCTGAAATGTAAAGGCATCCTGCTGGATGTCCCATAGCAATCCTAGACCGCGTTGCATAGGAGGAATCTCGGAACTAAGGTCGAGGTCCTTTAAGCTGATGGCACCTCCTGGCTGTTAGAGATGATCTTGTGCAGTCTTAGGTTAGCTACAGAGAGCATCTCTTGTGATCTGTTGAGAAGGTCGATTGCCTGTTCGGCAGTGGGTAGGGATTTGAGACCGTCATCTACATAAAAGTTCCTCTTAACAAACTGACATGCATCAAGACCATACTCTCTCACCTTCTTCTGCTGTCCTTCTTAGTCCATATATAGCCACCGCAGGAGAAGGACTGTTGCCAAAGACTTGCACTTTCATTCTAGTGTCTATGACATCTTGTCTTATGTCATTGTCCTTGTGCCACAAAAACCTCAGGTAATTCCTGTGGTCTTTCCTGACGATGAAACAGTGAAACATCTGCTGGATGTCGGCCATTGCTGCACAGGTTTTTGTCTGAAGCGAATTAATACTCCTAAGAGACTGTTGTTCAAGTTAGAGATACCAGCATTCTTCTCCCTCTTTCAGTGGTGGGGCAGGTTCAGCATGATCTCTGTTGAATATGTTTCGCATAAAATCTATGAAATGCTTTTCCATTTCTGGTTTCCTACTTAAGGAGGAAAACCTGGCTACTGCTTGCTGAGAATTGTTAGGTAATTTCTCCCTTGGGTAAGGGAAAGGTAGGGGTGCTACCCAGCTGTTAGAATCATCTTGTGTTAACTCCTTGTCCATCACCTTGAGGAATTCTTTATCTTCTCTAGTAGCCAACTTGTCATCGTTGGTTGTATTAAACACAGTTGTTCCCAGGTTGTCCTGGGACAGGAAGCTAATGTCATCTTGAAGTTTTTGCTGACACTCACTGCTGTTTAGCTTCTCCTTCACGCAGTAATGGTAAGGGCATGGCTAAAGATACCTGTTGTGACCATTTGGCAGAACGTATATCTTAAATGAAGTGACTCTGGTCGGCTTCTTCAATTTATCTATGCAAACATTGCCTAGGATGACCCAGCCGAGATCGAGGCATTGAGCATATGGCGCATCATGAGGACCATTGATTTGCCGACGTACTTTGTGTACCCTAAGAATGTCTCTTCCAAGTAACCGTAAGATCTTTGCATCCTTGTTGAGGGCTGGTATTTCCTCAGCGATAGCCCTCAGGTGTGGGTGATGATGAGCGGCTTCTGGTGTAGGGATCTCTTCCTTGTTGGAGGGTATCTGGTTGCACTCCACAAGTGTGGGCAGGGACAACTGAAGGTTGTTTCAGAGAGAGGCTACCATGAGTCCACTAGCTCTTCTTCCTGAGACTTCTGCAACACAGCTACAGGTGCCTAGGGTGTAAGGATAAGTCTCACCCTTTAGGTTGAAAAAGTCAAAAAGTTCTGATCTTGCAAGCGATCGATTGCTTTGATCGTCCAAGATGGCATAAATGTTTAAAGTCTTTTCTGGGTGGCCCTTGAGGTACACGTTCACTAAGCATATCTTGGCGCAGGATTTATCGCAAAAGCCTTCCCCACAGACTTCTGTGCAGGTCGAAGATATCACAGTAGATCTCGTGTTTCGTTTTGTATCCTCCCCACCATGCTGCACTGCGGGAGAGGAATCAGAAGGTGGTACAGGGGGTTGTTTATATTGATGAAGAGCCTGCACATGGTCTTCACTGTCACACTCTATGCACTTGATGGCAATCTTACAGTCCTTGGCTATGTGTTCAGTGGATGCACATCATCTGAAACATACTCCAAATTGCTTCAAAAGTTCTTTGAGTGGTATCTTTCTGAAGCCAATACACTGAGGATGCGGCAACTTGTGGGCACTGGCGGTTAGGGTTCTCAATCTTGTTCCCCTGGTAGCCCTTGTCAGAACCCGATGAGGGTGTAGGAAGAACATCTGTCTTTTTCACGGACACTGGACCCCTGCGGTTTCTGTAGTTGGGGTAGGAGCTGTCAAGTGCAGGAGGGGGTGGACCAGGTGCACCAAGTTCACCAAAGAAAAAGCTTGGATCGTTCTTAGTCTCCGCAATATCTCTGATAAACTCACATAAGTAGGAGAACGGAGGAAAGGAGACCTGATAATCCCTTTTAAATCTTGACCCAAGTGTAGCCCACTTTCTTGCAGATTGAATGGCAGTTTGGAAACAATTGGGTTTACCCCATGAGCAGTGTCCAAGTAACTTAGTCCCAGTGTGGGTCTGCCTTGGCAAGTTGGAGCTCTGACAGCAAGTCACTAAGCTCTAAGAATTTCTGGTTGTCCTTACCAGATAACTTTGGAAAGGTCTGCAGTCTTTTGAAAAGTGCGTTCTCAATAGCTTCAGGACTGCCAAAGCTTTGTTCAAGTCTTTCCCAAGTCCAGCTCTTGGGTTGTCAGTATGAACAGATCTGAGTCTCTTAATACATTCGGTGGATTGTGGGCCTAGCCACTTTACAAGTAAATCAAGCTCCTCAGCTGCTGTAATGCCAAGGTCACTGATTGTTGCTTTAAATGCACATTTCCAAGCTCTGAAGTTCTCAGGTTGGTCATAAAACCTTGTGAGACTGGTCTTTGTGAGTTCACGGTGGACCATGTATCTGGCGAACTCTGACATGTCTGATTTCTCTGTCTTTTGGCAGGGAATTGTTGGCTGAGAAGTGACAGATGTGGGTAGGTAAGGAGCTGCATGAGCATTTAAACCAGGAACTGTCTTAAAATTCTTAGGCTCGGTTCCGTGTACAATTGGAGCTGTTTAGCGGTGAGGTGGTTGGTACCGTGTTGGAGCATTGGTTGGTACCGTGTTGGAGCATTGGCTTGAACATGAGTGTCTTTGAAATGAATTTGCTGAGGTATAGGGGCCTGGAGTGCAGAAACATATGAGGAAAGATCAGGTTGATAAGTGGATGGTGCGTTGTGCTGACCTTGAAAGTGGGGTGCTGCCAAAGGATCTGTCCCCTGCCACTGTGGAGAAATGTCCCTAATATCAGGCAAATCTGTAGCATTCAGGGGTACACTATTTTGGCTTAGCACAATGTCCCCCTGACACTGTCTCTTTCACTACCAGTGATGGCTTGTTCTAAAACCTGCAGTCTTGCCATAGCTGTGGCGTGTTCACATTGCTTCTCCATAGCCGCCATTTCTGCACGCTGCCTAGCTGCCTCTGATTCCACCTCTGCCGCCATTACTGCGCGCTGCACATACTTCTCATGAAGTGTGGAAAGTTGTCTTAGAGCAGCCTCTAATAATGACACATCATTAGCAGTCTGAGTAAAAGTAACTTGATGGGTTAATATGGCCTCCCATTGCTGGGGGATTTTGGAAAGCAGCACTTGAGTCATATTTTCAAGACTTTCCTTTGCTTTTAATGTGGGCTTAACATAGCATTTTATTCTGTAACTGGGCTGTAGATCTGTATTTTGTGATGACAGCATATATCTCTGGGCTGCAGAGATGTTTGCAGAAAAAGTAACAACTTGTTAGTTGGCAGGCTGCCAGGAAAACGCACCTGCTATGTAACAATTCTGCTAGAGACTCGGGCTGGGGAGAATCAGTTGAAATTGATACATTTGGGAGCTGGCTGGTGGAAGGCAGAAATGAATAACTTTTCTTGCTTCTAGAAACAACGTTGAACTGAGCAAAGTCTAAATCACATATCCATGAAAGCACTTCAATAATCTTTCACAGGCACACAGATAGGTTACTTGATATTAGCTCCTATTATACAGTTAGCTATGCTGTGGCTTATCAAGCTGTAATATCTCAGGCTGGTAAATGAAGACTTTTTCTGTGATGGCTTCAGTCACACAAACACATATGATGCTCTGTATAGCTCTGTAGCTAAGCTGCACATGAGCTGCTGGACAATCTTAAAAGATGAAATACAGTTCTTTCACTATTCTGACTCACCAGATGGCAGCAAATGGAATCCTGTAGACAGTTCTACGTTCCTTGTGTGTGTCTGTGCTAGATGTTTTCTTCACTCCATAGGGCTCGGCAGATGGCTCACTCAATTGTTGGTTAGACCAGTGATAAGTTTTCAAAAGCTTTATTTCGGTACAGAATCTTGGTACAGGAGACATGTACTTTCAATGCAGCTGGAAACTTGTGAAATCTATACAGCAACAACAGGTGAAAGAACTATAGCTAAAGAAGGCAGCAACAGCTGTGCACTGCTTGGATGTCAGAGTAAGAATGGCCACCAGGAAGAGGAAGAAGGGAGGAGTTACTTAGATCAGAGCAAGACTAAGGGATCCTGGAGGGGACAAGGGGAATTAAAGGCACAGTGCTGAGCCTATGCAATAAAACATATATTAAACAGTTCCCCTGGGTAAATAGAAATGTAAGTCGTGGGACATGACACACACTGAACCTTACTTTTTGGTGTTATAGACGGACTATAAGTCCCATATTCACCTATACTCAACGGAATCTTCCACACAGGACAGCAGTTTGGAAATGCTTAATAATGAAACGAAGGCTTATCAGAACTCATAGGTTAAACACGCATATACATGCGAGCGAGAGGATCAGACGTCTGTTGTGTACGTAGTAGGATCGTCCGGCAGGCGGGTCGTGTTAGGTGGAGGATCAGCAGGCTGAAATGCGGACAGGAGGAGCACCTGGCAGGTGGGCGGCAGGATGGATCCAGTAGACTAGAACATGGGAAGAATGGCGGGTGTTCACCCAGCTAGCAGGCAGACGGATGTGGGGCATGAGGATCAGCTGGCGTGTGAGCAACATGATCGGCCAACCAGCGGATATGTGGGAGAAAGTACTGACCCAGCATGCGCGTGGGCAGGTGGATTGGGTGGCTGGATTAGCTGTCTGAATCCGGTGACCTGGCACGTGAGAGCATTGACTGGCAGGCGGTCGGGTGTGTGGGCATCAGAGGTGGGGGAGGATCTGCCGGCATGTGAGCAGCAGAATCAGCATATCAGCTGGCATGCATGTGAGCGGGTAGATGAGCTGTAACAAACAGCCCGTTTAAGGGTTGGTTAGGTAACCCCACTTCTGGGCCCATGGGTTGTGGATTCTGCATGCAGAAAATCAGCAAATGGCATTCTCACACCCTCCAGTGTAATAAGATAAAGGTAGCTTATGCACCACTGGAGGGCGAGGAGGAAGCCCTAAACACAGCTCAGCATGGAATTTGTGCCCAGGGGCCTCCACCACACTTGACTCCTGGCGTCCTGGAATAAATCCACACAACACTTGGTTCTCTGAAGCTGAAGCAGGTTCTCTTTATTGAGCAGTTCCACAAATTCACAGCATGGCAATACAATCCAACGTTAGCTTTACATCCACATCTGGTGCACTCTCTACATCTGGTCCCGGCCGGACTTATCCCAGGCCAGGCTAGCGATGAAGGGCGTTTAGGTCCTACTCGTTCCTATAGTGGCGGGCTACCGATCTCTCAGACAATCATCTCTCAGATGGATTCTTACACAGCTCCTCAGATTACAACCAACACCATTCCACACACTATTCCCCTGAGCTGATGTGTTACCAAACCTTATATGCCCTCTGTTTCCTGCCAATGTTGCTAGTTCTTTCCTCTTAATTAGTGATAGGATCTGTAGAACTGGCCCATCACAACACCCAGTATGGTAAAGGGCATTTATTATTTGCATGTTCATGAAGAAATGCTATCCAACAAAGTGCACGGGTATCCAAAAGAAACTCCAAGGTGAGTCTGGGCAGCCCACTACTCCAGGCATGTGTACAAATTTCCAGGCAGTGTGAGTAAACTTTTTTTGTATTAACTTTAAAATCCTGATGCACTTACCTATCTACATACTGACCCACCTCCACCTAACTACCTACCTACTCATCTACCTTATTTCCCACTCATTCACCTATACATCTACCGACTGAGCATCCATCTATCTACTGACCCACCAACCTTTCTATCTACCTACTGACTAACCTAACTACCAATCTACCTACCTGCTCACTCACCCACCCCCATCTAACTACTCACCCCCATCTACCCACCCACTAACCCATCTACCTACCTACCTACTGACTCTCCCACCCACCTACCTGCCCACTCACCTACGTATCTGCATACTTAATCACCTACTTACCCACTCCCCCTCCACCTGCTTTTTTGCCTACTACCCCTCCCACCTAACTACCTACTAATCTACCTACCTGCTGACACTCCCACCTACCTATCTGCCCACTCACCCACCTACTTATCTGCCTACTGACCCATGCACCTACCATCCTCCCCACTCACTCACCTACCTATCTGTCTACTGACCCAAATAACCTACCTGCCCACTTACCTACCTAACCAGGCCCTAGCAGCAGTAAAAGCCAGCAGCTCTGGATCGATGGTGGAATTGTTGGACCCTGAAGCAGAGGAACAGTCACCCACCCAACTGCCTGTCCACTTGCCCATCTACCTACTTACCTACTGATCCAACTACAGCCGTTGCCACCTACACACTCATTCACCTACAGGCTCGGACTAGCCCACAGCATTACCAGGACAAAAACATGGTAGGCCCTTGGTCCCAGGGGCCCATTTAAATGCTTCCATCAATAAACCCAAACTATGTATGGCTTATTTGTGGCATACATGCACACAGACAATACAGTCTGGCATAATGGTTCTGTGCATGGGCCCTAAATGTAAGCTGGTAATACCGACATCTAAGTGTGTGATGGGCCCCCAGAGTCAGTTCTACTGGTGGGCCCCAGGCATCCAGTCCTACACTGCTTGCCTACCTAACCTACCAACCTCCCAACTTCCTACCTACTCACCTACCTACCCAACTATCTACCCACCTTACACAGCACAGAACTCTCATGCTGTTCAATTGCTCCAAAGGGCAAAACAAGGGCTAAATCACAAGGTTCAGACTGAAGTGCTATCAGTGGTACTGAATATCTCACATTGCCCTTTTTGTGAGGTATAGGCATGCTGGAGGGTAGGCCTATTTGGGATGCCCTACAAGTTAAAAATAACAAACAGCTCATTTTAGGGTTGGTTAGGTAACCCCGCGTCTTGGTCCATGGGCTGTGGATTCTGCATGCAGAAAATCAGCAAATGGCATTCTCACACCCTCCAGTGTAATGAGATAAAGGTAGCTTATACACCGCTGTTCTGATTACCCCCCCTTAACCCCACCCAGTGCCATCTACTCCATCCTCATGTTTTCAACTCATACCACTCTGACAGGGAGGGCGAAACATTGGTGCACCAGTGGCGAGGAATCACTGCCCTGGCCGCAGTTAGCAGATGTCTCAGCAGGCCCCTCCCACCCACAGTCACCGATCCCAGGACCATTAAGAGTAGGGTCACCTGTGGCAAGTTCCAAGGTTAGGAATTTGAACATTCCCAACAACCCTTCCCAGAAAGATCTAGCCACTGGGCATTCCCACATATGTGTCAAGGTCACCTCCAGCACCTCCTGCCCTGATTCAGAGCCCCCAAACTTCACCAGGTCCACCAAGCATTTATACCACATGGCTAAGATTTTGTAGTTCCTCTCCTGGGCTCTACATGCCATAGAGAATTTGTGGTTGAGTGTGAGGTATTTTTCCCAGTCCCTCACTTCAAATACATGGCCCAACTCTTCCTCCCATTTCCTGCAAAATTGAAGAAGCTCCCCCTCCCCCACCATTAAGGATCTTGCATAGCGTAGAGTTTACACGCATAGGAGGGTGGGGGCCCTAAGGATCGACTCCAGAGCTGTCAGGGGTTGGGACAGTGCCGACCTGGGAGTATGCAAGTTAATGAAAGCAATCATTTGGGCATATAAGAGCCAGGATATTCCCCCCCCCCCCCCCCACCCTGCATCCGAAGATTCGTGAGGGAAGGGGGGCCAGAACCGGAGACTACATCGTCCAATCTGGTATCTTGCAAGGTGCCCCTGATGAGTAATATTTGATGACCTGGCATTCCCTCCTGGGGTGAGTTCTAAAACAGAGGGATAAGAGGTATGTGATAGACTTTTCTGTTTCAAGGACCTATCCCAGAGGATCAACAGAGGGCCTACCAAATATGGAAGCTCATGTCGCTTTGGGTGGTGGGAAGGTTCCACCCAAGACAAGGGCGTCAAGCTAAGTGGAAAATATCATTTTCAAGAGAAACCCAACATTTATTCTCTTTATGGTGGAACCAGTCCGAAAGCCGCACCAGGACCGCCGCTGCGTGGTACATCTTAAGGTCAGGGACCCCCAGTCCTCCCTCACTTTTGGGTCTATACAGCGTCGCACTCTGCACTTTTGCAATTTCATCTGGGACAACAAGAAACCTAAAGGCCTCCTTCAACAACTTAAAGAAACCCCTTTCCGGGAGGAGTGGGTGCGTTTGGAACACGTATAAAAACCAGAGAAGCACATCCATTTTTTAGATGCTGATTCTTCCCAGCCACAAATATAACTGCTCACTGTGTTATTGAGGAGCAGGACGTAGTTCAATTTATAAAGTTTCCCCAGATCTGTGGACAACTGTACCCCCATGTATTTTATTGATTCTCTTTGCCATTTAAAAGGGAAGTTTGTCTGCAGCAGCTGCTGAGTCGGTACATCCAGAGAGATGTTTAAAATCTCTGTTTTAGACATGTTGACCTTAAAGTTACTCATCCTACTGAAGCGATCAAATTCCGCCATAGAGGGCAGAGGGCAAGGAAGTGTGTGGAGAGGTAATATACAAAAGAAGATCATCGGCAAAAAGAGAGTTTAAAGTCACCCTCCCCACAGGCGACTCCTTTAATAGAGGGATTGGCTCTCAATGCGTTGCCGAGGTTTTCCATGACTAACACATACGATCTGTGTGGCAGGTGGGGTGCTTAGATCGCTGTAAAAGACCAAGGCTAGTCAGGAGCTCCTCCACACACATCCTTCATACTGAAACCACGCCCCTTATCTGGGTTTTTGATATAAGGCTGCTGGTATCCCCGTCCTATGTCAGCGCTGATGTGTTTCTTCCTCTAGGGACTTTTTCATAAACTTTTTCTTTTGTGAAATGTTTACTTGACTAAGATAGCCCTCAGGAGGCCATCTCTTCCTTTAAGAGCAAATGGACTACATCCATCTCCAAATGGTAGTCACAGGATTAAGCTCTGAAAGAGGGCATTTATTATGGATGTGCGAGTTTTTATTTGACTCTATACTAAATGTACCATATTAATGCTTTATTTATGGCACTTTCATTTTAGCAATCCTCTCATCAAGCTCCTTTAGCTCCTCAAGCTGCGTAACCTACTTCTGCATTTAATCAAAAAGAAAGCACTAATGAAAAAAACATTTGGAGACATATCCGAGATTTACATGCAATCAGAAGGCGAATCACATGCATCTATGTTTTCTAAACTATAATGAGAGATTCAAACATAAATTTTGCTAAATATAATGAAATAAATAGAAAAGATAAATATATATATAATTATAGCTGATTCAAAGTATGAACAAATTCTCACTGCTGTATACCTAATTCAATAAAAGGATTCAAAGAAAATATGTTATTGTATATTTTTTCACATTACTAAACAACTACACTAGCGGAGAGCCCTCACTCCCCAAATTTCTTTAACAATGCTGGATTTAAATCTGTAGGAGCCATGATAAGTATTTTGCAGAGCCCTCCTTAAATTGTAATCTTTCCCGTGGAAGGCTTAGGATAATAGTTGGAGGTTTCTGTGCATGTGGCCCTATTGCAATCAATAAGCCGATCTGAATTTTCCCAAAAGATAGATAGATAGACTGGCAGAGGTGTAGATAGATAGATAGACTGGCAGAGGATGCGTTCTATCTATCTATCTATCTATCTATCTATCTATCTATCCCTCTGCCTATCCATCCATCCATCCTATATCTATCTATCTATTGTCAGAATTTGGGGCGAACGGCAGTGACTCGGACAACAGTTCTTCAAATCAAAAGCAATTTTATCAAAAATAAAGTATTCAACAGCCAAAAATCTCTTACTTCAGAGAAGGTTGCAGCCTACAATGCAGTACATCAAGTGGTTACTTCACCAGCTCTAGTAAAGTCCAGGGTAGGATAATCCAGCAAACTGCAAGTCCTGGTTGTAACAGGTCCGCTTACAGGGCATACAAGTCCCTGCTGTTCATCCACCAGTCCAAGTTCGGGGGACACAAAAAGTCCTTCGGCTGCATTCAGTTCTGTCAGTCACTGTGAGCAGTACGGCCTGGGCTCCTCATCCCAGGCTGTTCACCAGCAAACTGAAAGCCTCATCGGCTCCTTTTATTTAGGCTTCCCCGAAATTAGCCTCATCACCTGTGTGAGACCTGGGATTAGGGAAAAAACCTGTAGAGGACTGGGAATGTGGACTGGGATCCTGTAAACCTGGCATGGATCGTGCCTGATTGAGCAAAGCAGGTGAGAAATATACACCATTCAGCACTTTTCCATACACTTTACCACTCCCCCCCCCCCCCCTTCTTCTTCAGACCAGAGGTCTGACAATTTTCACCGACCATACAGTAGACTCTGGACAAAGCATCTGCTTTCCCCTGTAACTTCCCTTGCCTATGTTCCACTTTAAACTTAACATTTTGTAAGGAGAGAAACCATCTGGTCACCCTTGCATTTCTCTCCTTATTTTGTTTCATCCAGGCCAGCGGAGCATGATCTGTCATCAGGACAAATTCTTGACCCAACAGGTAATATTTTAGGGCTTCTAACGCCCACTTAATGGCGAGACACTCTCTTTCCACTATAGCGTAATTTCTCTCTGCCGGGGTCAGCTCCCTGCTCAGATACAATACAAGGTGTTCTTCCCCATTCAACTCTTGCGATAGAACTGCACCCAAACCTGAATCAGACGCACCTGTCTGTGCCAAAAACGGTTTGCTGAAATCTGGGGACACCAGGACGGGCTGTTCACACAGGGCAGATTTTAGGCTTTGAAAAGCCTTTTCTGCCTCTGGGGTCCATTCCACCATTAAATAAATAAAATACCCAGGGAGATCCTAGAGTGTTACTACGGTGCTCTGCCCTTAACCCTAATAGGGGGCGCCCATGAACCACACAATCAGATTACAAAGACACACATACATACAAAAGGTTCCTATAGGGCTGGCACTCTAACAACAAATTCACAAAAATATATGTGGTCTGCCATAAACGCATATTTATTTGATCCAAAGGCACATAATACAAATACCCTAATTCCCTAAAAAAATTAGCTAATTAGCATATAAAACACGGGGGCCCCCCCATTCAGCCACATTCCCTGGCATGCATTCATCCCTCACTGCCACACACCTATTAAACACATATGGCTGGCCAGCCAATAGGGGATTAATGGATGGGGAATCCTGTGGATTGAGGAGAAGGCAGTCACTGCTCCAGAATCGATGATGTTTAAAGTGCAAATGCTTTAAGTGCCAATATTCACAGGCGGCTCCTATCACATATAGCAGCGATTGATTGATTTTCAGTGCAACAGTTCCACAGCTGTGATTAAACAGAGCTCCAGCATTACATGCCAGCAGGCAAATTCATATGCATAATAAGTGACAGTGAGTGTACAATGGCGGGAGACGCACAGGTCAGGCCACCTCTCAGAGGGCCGTTGTGCCTGGCACCACTCGACCGCCTAATACCTTCTCCACAGAGGTGCGGCTACAGCTTTTCTCCGCTGTCTTCATACGCCGCGCGTTGCCAACAAAGCGCTCCCACATCAGGGTCACGTGCAGCCAGTGTGCGTGAGGAGGGAAGCCAGGGGCGGCGTGGAGGGGCCGGCCGTCTGCTGACGTACGTTTCGCCCCGCCTACCGGGGCTTCGTCAGGGTGACGGGGGCCAATCAGATTCCGCTATTTATCCTCTTTGACAGTCGTTCTCGGGCCGGACTCAGCTGTTCAATATTTAACTATTTCATGCCAGTCACCAGCTATTCGGCATATTTTCGGCACCTGAAAATTTACTTACTCATAGATTTTGGCACTTGTAAGTGGAGAAACCCCTGGATTCCTGTATATGTAGTTGTAGTGTTGCGGTTGTCTCTCGGTTGAGTGACCACATTCAGTGGCAAATATGGCATTTAAATTAAATTAGATAAAAAATGTTTTCAAGACATGCAGGCAGCTTTTGTCTCCCCTAGCGAAGATAGTAGTGGGCAGGGAGAGGAAGTTCGGTCTCTTTTTAAAAAACACAAATCATTGGTCATCAAACAACTAAAAAGGTATTGGGACATTTGCACCATTGAAAACTATATACAAAACAGAATCATACCTCGGGGACTTAGGGAGCGCATAATCCCTGCGGAACATCTGCGTACTGAACGCTTTATGCAGAAATGGCAAACAGAATGCATTGACCATGGGTTAAGAATCATGCAATTAATTGTAGAGGAAGAGCAGATACAGTTGACGGAATTAGACAACAGTATTAAGGAAAGTTGTGTTAGATTGGATGCCCCTGACTTTCAAAGGCTCAATGACCTGATAAAATTGGAGGTAGATAGGGTCCCAAAAGCAGTTAGGGAGATAAAACAAAAAAAGTTCCGTAGGGATTTGGCAGAATTTGATATGGGGAAGATTTTCTTGGAAATAAAACCGAGAGGGAGATTTCCATCCAGAGAGAGACAATGGAAAGAGGTTTCCAGTGATTTGTCTGGGGGAGAAACTGAAGTGTCTGATGACAGCCCGCCCAGAGCCCCTAGAAGGGGCCACCGCTCCGTCTCTTTTTTAGACCAAGGAAAAGGAGAAAGTGTAGCCAATCGAGTCAAAACGTTGCGAGGGATACGCAAATTGAAATCGAGGGGTCCACCCCCATAAGTAAGGATACTGGTAGTGGGGCAAGTAGGGGTTTAAATGTTATCAATTTGTCACACTTCAATTTGAATAGCCACCATCTATTAGTATTATCAAAAGGCCTGTCCCATTCTCCATCTAGAGGTGGAGATGAATTCACATTGTTCAAGGATACCACTTTGTTCCTGCGTAAGGTAATGTTTAGGGCCATGTATTCAGGTAGTAAAGACATAGGTGGAAGTGAGGGAAGTGTTGATCAAGGGACCCCTGCGATGTCCCCACAGGATACTGATTCCACTGAGATTACTGAGGAATGGGAAAATGAAATACCGGATCTAATGCCACAACTACAACATCTTAGGGAACGGTCTAAGAGGTTCCCACCTCTAAATTCGAATAAATATTTGTCCTTATTTTTGCAGCTAGTGCAGCGTGACCTGGGAAAAGTAAATTGGGCGTCCCCGGGGGGTGAAAATAACCTTACCTGGGATGAAAGAAAAACCATCAATGATTTAGAACAAGCACCAGGCTTAATCATAAGGCCCAGTGACAAGGGGGCTAATGTAGTGCTCCTTGATGAGGAGTACTACATTAGAGAAATAGAGGCCCAATTAGCTGATGTTAATACTTATTGTAAAATTCGTGAAAATCCTTTTCCGAAGGTTGTGGCAAACCTGAATGACAAACTTGATTGGGCCGGGGAAGAAGGACTAGTTACCCCTAGGGTTTTGAATTACCTGAGGGTCCAGGAATACAACATCCCTGTCCTGTACACTATCCTTAAAGTACACAAGAGTCTGTCTGCACCGCCGGGTAGGCCTATCGTGTCTGGGAATGGAGGTCCACTGGAAAGAATATTTATATACAAGTAGGTCCAGCACTCCATACAATGATAATACTGCTTCAATTAGGAAATCAAGGAAAGGGTGCAACTAACTCCGACCAGTGTGCCCCCCTGGTCCAAAACAGCATCAAAAAACAAGGGAGGAGTAATGCACACCATACACAACAAGAAAATCTGGTTCAAAAAAGTTTATATTTACAAAAAAGTGGCCAGTTAAACAATATAGCCTCAGACGCATGCCATCACAGGTTGATGATGCAACAATGTATACAGTCTGATCACATCAATATATCCAATTATAAGAGTCAATTACAATTACTCCACCACATATTGGGAACTCTTGGATTTAAATTTGCCTATGCATGATTGAGAAACAGAGGTAACAGCCCTCTGTTGAATGAACATCAGAAATAAATATCCTTCAGTTTCCAAATGTGGTGTCAGCAGCACACAGTATTATACTGCCCTCTAGCTGTGCTATGAGCTTACTACTTGTTTCTAGATCAGACCTATAGAATAACTGATAGGCAGGTACTGCTGGTGATGATAAACCAGTTATCTGGAAGCTATGCCAGTATTTACATATATACAATAATAGACCAATATGATCATTCACAGACAATTATAAGATGGATTTAACAACGAAATTGCTGAACATCCAATGTTACACAGTGAAACATAATGAAAAATCTCGCAAGAGAATGACACATAGAAAAACAGTTTGCCTCATTGATTACCAGGTATGGCTGAATGGGGGGGCCCCTGTGTTTAATATGCTAATTAGCTTTTTAATTTTTTAGGGAATTAGGGTATTTGTATTATGTGCCTTTGGATCAAATAAATATGCGTTTATGGCAGACCACATATATTTTTGTGAATTTGTTGTTAGAGTGCCAGCCCTATAGGAACCTTTTGTATGTATGTGTGTCTTTGTAATCCATTCCACCATTACTGACTTGCGACCCTTTGTTAAGTCAGGTAATGGTGCAGCCATTGATGCGAAGTTGGGCACAAACAAACGGTAGTAGCCAGTTATACCTAGGAAGGCTTTCACCTGTTTTTTTGTAAGTGGTCTGGGCCAGTTCTGTATTGCCTCCACCTTATTGATCTGGTGTTTAACCAGCCCTCTACCAATGATGTAACCCAGGTATTTTGCCTCCTCCAGACCCACTGCACACTTCTCAGGGTTTATGGTTAAGCCAGCATTACTGATGGAGTCTAGGATGGCCTGTACCTTGCAGAGGTGACTCTTCCAATCAGATGAAAAAATGACCACATCATCTAGGTAAGCAGAGGCATAATCACGATGTGATCTTAAGATCATGTCTATCAGCCTCTGAAAGGTAGCAGGGGCCCCATGTAACCCAAACAGCATCACAACATACTGAAACAGGCCTTCTGGGGTGGAAAATGCTGTATTCTTTAGCGTCCTCAGACAACGGTATCTGCCAATACCCCTTTGTGAGATCCAGGGTTGTGATGTATCTTGCCCTCCCAAGCTTCTCAATCAACTCATCTACCCGGGGCATGGAATAAGCATCAAATTTTGAGACCTCATTAAGTTTTCTGAAATCGCTACAGAATCTCCAGGTCCCATTGGGCTTTGGTATTAGGACAATCGGACTTGACCAGCCACTAGAAGACTCCTCAATGATGCCTAACTCTAACATGCTCTTTATTTCTACGTGCTTCAGGTATCCTGTACGGTTCAAGGTTTACCTTACTGTAGGGTTCAGTTTTAATGTGCGGTTTTATTAGGCGAGTATGGCCCGGTAGGTCAGAAAACGTATCTCTATTTCCCTGTAGAAACTCCCGGACCTCCTGCTTCTGGTGTCTCACCTATTTTGACTAGGGGAACTGTCTGCACCACCTCTTTAACTCAAGCCAGAGTGACTACTAAGGCTTCACAATCCTTCCAAGGCTTGATCAGATTTATGTGGTAAATCTGGTAGAGCTTTCTTCTACCTGGTTGACGAACCTTGTAGTTCACCTAACTCACCTTCTCTAAAACCTCATTGCCACTTTGCCAGAAATTTACTTTCAACCGTAGGCACTAATACCAGGACCTGGTCCCCAGGATAAAAGGCCCTCACCCTGGCAGATCTATTGTATATTCTGCTCTGGGCCACCTGAGCCCTTTGCATATGCTCCTTCACTATCAACATTACCTTTTCTATTCGGTCCTGCATCTCGGCCACATGCTCAATTATACTTTTGTATGGGGTGGCCTCAGTCCCTCAGGTTACCTTGGCTATATCTAACAAACCCCGGGGATGGAAAACATGAGATACGTCAGCAAACGGTCCTAATCACGGCCATCCCTTTCTATGACTTTCTTTAGCATGTGCTTAGGGGTTTTGTTAAATCTCTCTACTAACCCGTCTGTTTGGGGGTGGTACACTGAGGTGCGGAGATGGGTAATATTAAACGGCTTGCACAGCTCCTTTATGACCTTTGACATAAAGGGGGTGCCCTGGTCCGTTAGGATTTCTTTCGGAATCCCTACACGGGAGAACATAAGAAACAGTTCCTTAGCAATACTCTTGAAGGCCATATTTCTTAACGGAACTGCTTCCGGGTAGCAGGTAGCATAGTCTAATACCACTAATATGTATTGGTGTCCCCTGGCAGACTTCACAGTGGGCCCCACCAAATCCATGGCAATTCTCTCAAAGGGAACCTCAATGATGGGAAGTGGCACCAAAGGACTCCGGAAATGTAATTTTGGGGCACTTAACTGGCAGGTAGGGCAGGACTCACAGTACCTTTTTTATTTCCTCATACACACTCTCTTGGGTCTTATTAGTCCCCAAATGCCCCCCAAGCACATGACTATGGGCGATCTCCAGCACCATGCAACGCTATGCTTTAGGTACCAAAAGCTGTTTTTTTGGAGACCAGATCCCCATTCATGACAAAGGGTGGAAACTTCTGGTCAGCTTCTGGTTCCTGAGGTACACCATTCACTACCATGACATTTGCCCTTGCGGTCCTCAGAGTGGGGTCTCTTAATTGTTCAGACCCCAAATTACCCCAAGCCACTTCTGGGTCTAAGACCCGCTGTTCAGGCAGGGAAGTCTCATCATCCTTGCTTGCCAACACCTGTAGTGGAAATCGATCTGCGCTGCATGACTCAGAGGTACCCATATTTTCACCTGACTCTACAACAGGGAGGGTTACAGGTTCCCACAACTCCCAGGGAAGGAAGGGAAGCAAGCAAGGGAAAATCATGACCAACTATTACTTCGTACATAAGACATTTTACCACGCTGACTTTATAGTTCAGTGTTCTAGCAGGGGTCTCAAACTTACCCACGGCTACAGGGTAAGCTACTATATCCCCATGGATGTAAAGCACTCTGACATTTTTCTTTGGTATGTAATCCCCAACCACAAGGTTGGCCCGTATCAAGGTTACCAGACTACCTGAATCCAAAAGGGCCTTCACTGGGTAGCCATTCACTTTCAACACCAAAATATGTGGCTCAGTCTCTGACCGCGGAATGGCGATACAAGCAGGTTCGGCGGCTAACGTCACATTCCATGGGCTCAGGGGAAAGGGGGCAATCAGCGGCTATGTGTCCCCACTTGTGGAACCTCCAGCACTGGGGAACACGGAACCTCCTTGCCTGGGTGTCCTCCCTAGGATTAGGGGGCCTCTGGGGGTCAGTCTTTTGCCCTCGCTCAAAGTCTAGCACCCGGCCCCCTCTTACACCCTTCCACACACCTTCAGCGGGAACTCGCTTACCCACAGCAGTCACGGGTTTGCTGGACTTGGAGGGTGCTGGTGCTGTAGGGGCATCCCGGAGGTAGTCCTTAGTCGCCATGAATCTTTCCACCATGTTGACCAGCTGCTCAGCAGTCTGAGGGTCTCCTTGTCCAACCCATCATTGTAGCTTTGGCGGCAGGGTACGGAAGTAGTGATTTTTTTCGACCATCTGTGCGGGTGTAGAACGCTCTGGATCCAGCCATTTTTGGACTAGATGGATTAAGTCATACATCTGTGACTGGGCAGGCTTATCAATGGCAAAAGTACCATTGTGTACTCTCCTGGCCCGAACCGCCGACGTATACCCAGGCGAGCAAGGATATCCATTTTAAGTTTGGCATAGTCCCGTACATCTTGCTCCCTGAGGTCAAAATAGGCTTTTTGCGGCTCACCTGTCAGGAACGGTGTAATCACGTCGGCCCACTCGGCAACTGGCAGCTGCTCTCTCTCAGCCACGCTCCATGAGGTAAGCCTCAACATCATCATCAGGAGTCATCTTTTGCAAGACCCGCTGAACGGCTCTCCTCGCACCACCAGTCTCAGCCGGGCTTCTTTCCGGTTGTGAGATTTTGGCTATGACAATCTCTCTGAGTGCAGCAGTCTGCTCCATTAACAGGCAGTTTGTCTCCTGCTCGTTTGCCATGGCCTGCTGCTGTGCTTGGTGCTGTTGTGCCAGGGCCCGCTCTTGGAGATTAGCCTGTATCAGCTGCTTTATCACCACCTCCATTTGCGACGGGTGAGACATCTTTGTTGCCGTTTTCACCCAAGCCATCCACTGTTAAATGTCAATCTGTTGCCCCTAGCAACAGTCAAATGCCCGCATCCTCCACCAATTTGTCAGGATCTGGGGCGAATGGCATTGACTCGGACAACAGTTCTTCAAATCAAAAGCAATTTTATTGGAAATAAAATATTTAAAAGCCAAAAATCTCTTACTTCAGAGAAGGTTGCAGCCTACAGGGCAGTACAGCAAGTGGTTACTTCACCAGCTCTAGTAAAGTCCAGGGTAGGATAATCCAGCAAACTGCAAGTCCTGGTTGTAACAGGTCCGCTTACAGGGCATACAAGTCCACGCTGTTAATTCACAAGTCCAAGTTTGGGGGACACAAAGAAAGTCCTTCGGCTGCATTCAGTTTTGTCACTGTGAGCAGTACTGGCTGGGCTCCTCATCCCAGGCTGTTCACCAGCAAACTGAAAGCCTCATTGACTCCTTTTATTTAGGCTTCCCCGCAATTAGCCTCATCACCTGTGTGAGACCTGGGATTAGGGAAAAAACCTGGGAATGTGGACTGGGACCCTGTAAACCCGGCATGGATCGTGCCTGATTGAGCAAAGCAGGGGAGAAATATACACCATTCAGCACTTTCCCATACACTTTACCACACTATCTATCCACCCCTCTATCTATCTATCTATCTATACCATATCTATCTATACCATATCTATCTATCTATCTATCTATCTATCTATCTATCTATCTATCTACCCCTCTGCCAGTCTATCTATCTATCTTATATCTATTGCTCCTCTATCTATCTATGTATCTATCTATCACTTCTCTGTCTCATGTCTCTGTCTCCCCATTGAAAACATTCGGAGCCGTTTGCTGAAAGGCAAATGGCTCTGATTAGACGAGAGTCTGTGTATGCGCTGTTGGACCGGTGAAGGGTGAGATATTAACTTCCCCTCCCTGGGGGCTTAACACAGCGGGGCATCCTGATTCAGAATGCCCAGTAAAAAGCCAGTGGCCGGGCCAGAAATCTGTGCTAATGGGTTTTGTTCTGCTTTTAAAGGTACCCCCAATGCAGCATGGCATCCCGAAAGAGGCGAGTAATAGCACTGAAGAAAGTGCTGCTATGGCTTTTATTCAAATTTAAAAATCAAATTCTCAAAAATGTTCAGAGGTTTTCATGGAAAAAACAAACTAGCGTATTAATTCCAATTCCTACCTCCTACCACATGCACAGAAGCCTCTAATTGTCATTACACATGGTACACACAGTAGTACATAGGAGAATGTTTTTTAATGTCGTGCGGACAACAATAGGGGGGCGCGTGTCCAAAAAGTGCCTAGGGCAGCACAAGTCCAAAATACTGCCCTGTACTGACCCCAACTAATATTTCATATAATTTAAACCAAGGCATAATTTCCATCTCTGTCAGAAAGAATGCACATATATGTTAGTAAAGTATTTTATCTTTTAATATTATTTAAGTCATTGCAGATCATTAACATAAAAAAAGCCTTATCTATTATTCACAGCATAATTTGTTGTATCTTATTGTTGACAAGATACAGTACTTGATACAATCTTTAGAATAAAAGTGCAATTTAAATTAACACAAAATAAATATACAAAAAATAAGTAAGGGAGGGGGAAGTATAGGAAAGGGCAAGGCGGGGGTGGCATAAGGAAATGGGGGCCCATCACCCATACTACTCGTCACATGAACGCAGGGCAGTGGTGGGGTACAGCATGAAGCAGGGAGGAGATTGGGTACAGCATGAAGCAGGGAAGGGGTGGAGTACAGCATGAAGCAGGGGAGGAGATTGGGTGCAGCATGGAGTAGGGCAGAGGTGAGGTACAGCAGGGAGCAGATTGGGTGCAGCATGAGGCAGGGCGAATATGGGGTACAGCATGAAGGAGATGGGGTACAGCAGGAAGGACATAGGGGTGCAGCGTTGGAGCAGAGAGAAGATGGGAGTACAGCATGTAGCAGGGCAAAGATGGGGTACAGCCTGGAGGAGATGGGAGTTTTGAAGCAGGGCAGAAATGAGGTATAGCATGGAACAGGGAGGAGATAGGGGTGCAGCATGGAGCAGTGCAGAGATGGGGGTGCAGTATGGAGCAGGGACGTGATGGGGTGCAGAATGGAGCAGGGCAGAGATTGGGTATAGGATGAAGAAGGGGGAGGTGGAGTGGAGCAGGAAGGAGATGTCAGAAATGGGGTGCCTCATGGTGCAGGGAAGAAATGGGGGTGCAACATGGAACAGGGCAAAGATGGGGGTGCAGCAGGGAGGATATGAGATACAGCATGAAGCAGAAAGGAGATAGGGGTACAGTAGGAAGAAAATGGGGGTGCAATGTTGAAGCAGAGAGGAGATGGGGTGCATCGTGAAGCAGAGCAGAGATGGGATACAGCATGAAGTAGGGAGGAGACGGGGATGCAGCATGGAGCAGGGAAGAGATGAGGGTGCATTATGAAGCATGACAGAGATGGGGTACAGCATAAAGCAGGGAGGAGATGGAGGCGCAGCATGAAGCAGGGAAGAGATGGGGTACAGCAAGGAGGAGATAGGGATGCAGTGTTAGAGCAGGGAGAAGATGGGGGTGCAGCATGGAGCAGAGAGGAGAGGAGAGTACAGCAAGGAGCAGGGCAAAGATGGGGTACGGCACAGAGCCCGGTGGTGATGGAGTACAGTTTTGAAGTAGGGCAGTGGGCAATGGGGTGTAGCATGGAGTAGGGAAGAGATGGGGTGCAGCATGGAGCTGTGCAGAGATAGGGGTACAGCGTGGAGCAGGGAAGTGATGGGGTGCAGAATGGAGCAGAGCAGAGATTGGGTACAGGATGAAGCAGGGGGGAGGTGGGGTGTAGCAAGGGGGAGATGGAGGCAGCAATGGCGCGCAGTATGGTGCAGGGAAAAAATGGGGGTGCAACATAGAACAGGGCAAAGATGGGGTGCAGCATAGAGTAGGTCGGAAATGGGGTGCAGCAGGGAGGAGATTGGGATACAGCATAAGCAGGGAAGGCATGAGGTACTGTATGGAGCAGGGGGGAGATGGGGATACAGCATGAAGCAGTGCAGAGATGGGGGTGCAGAATGGAACAGGAGGAGAGGGGGTACAGTACTGGAGCAGGGCAGAGATGAGGTACAGCAGGGAGGAGATGGGGTGCAAAATTGTAGCAGGTAAGAAATTGGGTGCAGCATGGAGCAGGGAAGAGATAGGGGTGCAAGGGTACAGCCTTATGAGGGGCAGAGATTGGGGTGCAGCATGGAGCAGGGAGGAGATGGGGTGTAGTGTTAGAGCAGGGCAGAGATGGGGTGCAGAATGGAGCAGGGCAGAGATGGAGTACAGCAGGGAGGAGGTGGAGGTGCAGCATGAAGCAGTGCAGAGATTGGGTACAACAAGGAGGAGATTGGTGTGCAGCATTGGAGCAGGGAGGAGATGGGGGTACAGCATAAAACAGGGCAGAGATGGGGTATCGCATGGAGCAGGGAGGAGATGGGGTGTAGTGTTAGAGCAGGGAAGAGATGGGGTGCAGAATGGAGCAGGGCAGAGATGGGGTACAGCAGGGAGGAGGTGGAGGTGCAGCATGAAGCAGTGCAGAGATTGGGTACAACAAGGAGGAGATTGGTGTGCAGCATTGGAGCAGGGAGGAGATGGGGGTACAGCATAAAACAGGGCAGAGATGGGGTATCGCATGGAGCAGGGAGGAGATGAGGGTTCAGCATTGGAGCAGGGAGGAGATGAGGGTTCAGCAGGGAGGAGATGGGGCTACAGCACAACACAGGGCAGAGATGGGAAACCACATGGAGCAGGGAGGAGATGGGGGTTCAGCATTGGAGTAGGGCAGAAATGAGGTACAGCAGGGAGGAGATGGGGGTGCAGCATGAAGCATGGAGCAGAGAGAAGATGCGGTACGGCAGGGAGATAGTGGTGCAGTATTGGAGCAGGGGAAAAATGGGGTACAGTATGGAGCAGGGAAGTGATAGGGGTGCATCATGAAGCAAGGCAAAAATGGGGTACAGCAGGGAGGAAATGGGGTAAAGCATGAAGCAGGGCACAGGTACAGCATGGAGCAGGGAGGAGATGGGGTGGAGCAGGTAGTAGATGGATGTCCAATATTGGAGTAGGGCAGAAATAAGGTGTAGCATGGAGCAAGGAAGATGTGGGGTGCAGGAAGTTGATGTGGGTGCAGCGTTGGAGCAGGGCAGAAATGGGGTGCAGCATGGAGCAGAGAAGAGATGCAGGTGCAACATGGAATGGGCAGAGATGGGGAAGAAGCATAGAGTAGGGAGGAGATGGGGTACAGCATGAAGTAGGCAGGAGATGTGGTACAGCATGGAGCAGGGGTGGCGCGTTGGGGAATGGAGGAGATGGGGTGCAGTGTGGAGCAGGGCAGAGATGGGGTGCAGCGTTGGATCAGGAAGGAGATGGGGTGCAGCTTTGGAGCAGGAAGGAGATGGGGTGCAGCTTTGGAGTAGGAAGGAGATGGGGTGCAGCTCTGGAGCAGGAAGGAGATGGGGTGCAGCTTTGGAGCAGGAAGGAGATGGGGTGCAGCTTTGGAGTAGGAAGGAGATGGGGTGCAGCTCTGGAGCAGGAAGGAGATGGGGTGCAGCTCTGGAGCAGGAAGGAGATGGGGTGCAGCTCTGGAGCAGGAAGGAGATGGGGTGCAGCTTTGGAGCAGGAAGGAGATGGGGTGCAGCTTTGGAGCAGGAAGGAGATGGGGTGCAGCTTTGGAGCAGGAAGGAGATGGGGTGCAGCTTTGGAGCAGGAAGGAGATGGGGGTGCAGCTTTGGAGCAGGAAGGAGATGGGGGTGCAGCTCTAGAGCAGGAAGGAGATGGGGTGCAGCTCTGGAGCAGGAAGGAGATGGGGTGCAGCTTTGGAGCAGGAAGGAGATGGGGTGCAGCTTTGGAGCAGGAAGGAGATGGGGTGCAGCTCTGGAGCAGGAAGGAGATGGGGTGCAGCTCTGGAGCAGGAAGGAGATGGGGTGCAGCTTTGGAGCAGGAAGGAGATGGGGTGCAGCTCTGGAGCAGGAAGGAGATGGGGTGCAGCTCTGGAGCAGGAAGGAGATGGGGTGCAGCTTTGGAGCAGGAAGGAGATGGGGTGCAGCTTTGGAGCAGGAAGGAGATGGGGTGCAGCTTTGGAGCAGGAAGGAGATGGGGTGCAGCTTTGGAGCAGGAAGGAGATGGGGTGCAGCTTTGGAGCAGGAAGGAGATGGGGTGCAGCTTTGGAGCAGGAAGGAGATGGGGTGCAGCTTTGGAGCAGGAAGGAGATGGAGGTCTCAGGCCGGTAGCTGATGTTACCCAGCCCGCAGCAGCAGGGTCAAAAGAATAGAGGTAATGTCAATTCGAGATGCCCCATAAACTATCAGAGTAAAACCCCCAAGATAGACTCGAGTGGGGGGTTGTTGTCTGCTCTCCTGGTGCTGAGACAGGACTTTAGGTCAAAAAAACCTCAGCGCGGGTTGGAGGGGTAGAGGCGGAACTAAATGAAAAACTTCTCTTACAATCTCAATGGCTGGAGAGTCTATTTAATGCAGACTTAAAGCCAAATTTGGGATTCCCTACTTTGGCATGCCCCAGTTTATACCCACTGTTACCAAGCATCTGCGGGGCACCTCCCTGGCTTCCACTGTCCAATGCTTGCAGCTGGAGAGAGAAGCTGGCAGGGTGCCCTCGTAATCTGTTGAGCCTTAAAGAGGAAAATCGGACCTAAAATAAAAAGGGGCTGATTCCCCCCCATCGGCCCCTACTTACCTGCCTGCTGTGGCGCCATCAGGCTGCTTCGGGGCCCGATCTTCTGCCCCCCGCCGGCTCAGCATTCTGTAAATGACAGTACGGTACAGTAAGTCCTGAGGCGCTCAGAGAAGTCTCGCTGGATTTCAGGCGGCTCCATTGCCATTGCAGTGCATTCATGGGCACTGTGCAGGCATGAGATTGAGGGGTGCACAGTGCTCGATGG
This sequence comes from Gastrophryne carolinensis, assembly GCA_027917425.1. Taxonomy (NCBI): domain Eukaryota; kingdom Metazoa; phylum Chordata; class Amphibia; order Anura; family Microhylidae; genus Gastrophryne; species Gastrophryne carolinensis. Next base: position 226,394,753 of record CM051234.1, read on the forward strand.
GATGCAAGATGGCGCCACCCGTCGGAAGGTCGCCCGGAATCCGAGGTACCCTGAAGATGGATCCCCCGGCGAGGTGAGTAAATATTGCCCAAAGGTAAAACCGGAGGCGTGGGGGGGGGGGGGGGGCAGCAGATTGGTGAGGTTTGGGGAAGGTTTTTATATCCCTCGATGTTCCTCTTTAATATGCCCCACATATGCACCTGTGCATGCCCCGCAGGAGTGTGGGGCGAGGTTTCACACCAAATGCGGACACCTCTGCTAAAACCAAAGGAGGCACAAACACTGGGTTTAGGTACGCTTTAACCCAGCAACTGGAAACTAAATATGTTTCCATGTTTTTCCACTTAAACCGGACCTTCAGCATCATTTAATGAAAAGTTTTTAGTCACTTACTTATTATTCTTTTCCCTACTGGGATTCATTTCTGTCCAGGAGTCTAGGATATGGGTGTCACCATGTTGCCTCAGAAGCATCATATATTGAGGAGAGGGGTGAAAAGCCCAGGGAGACGAGCTATAGCTGTGCTTTTGCGCAGACAGAGTAGAACTGCGGTCAGAAAAAGAACTGCAATCCCAGAATTCAGAGCGGCATAGTCAGAAGGCACTTCCTGTCTGCAGGCAGCCTGAGACTCCACTGGCGGCCATCTTGGTTTTTTAAATGCTCAGAAAATGCAATAGGTACAGATAGGATGATATTTTATGTGGGCAATCTGTATGTCCCGAGTGGGGGAAACAAGATAGGATCTAATTCAGGGTGAAGGTCCGGTTTAAAGTGGACCAAAACCCAGGATTTTTACTATTATGGGTTTTGGTATTTGCCCATGGGGCATCCTGATTTGGCATGCCCTGCTGTGTGAGCCCCCCTGAATCACATCTAAAACATGCATGCATGTGTCAGCTCTAATCCATTAAGTGCTATTTGCCATGCATAGCTCTGGCATCCCTGTGGCTCTCTCCGATGCACAGTCTGGAGTAGCCTCTGGGAAAGGAGCATTGTGGGCTATCCTGGAGGTTTCACACAGTGGGGAACCCTGATTGAGATGGCTGGTTGTTCCATTTTAACATGTCCCCCACCAAAATTGACTGAAAGTTAATTGTTAATTTCTATATACTCGTGTTCTTTATACTCGTCACTAGCCAAAAACATGGGGTCCAAAACGTACTAGAGCACTCAAACGGGTTAAGATAAATGATCAGCAAAACTATCCTTGAGTAACCCTTCCCGCTGTGCCAATTAATCAATGAAATACTGAAAATTATTAACAGAGAATTACATTACTGCTAGTTGCACACTTACATAATGCAGGTATAGATATAGGGCTCCCCCGCGCGCTCCGCCGTGCGCTCACAGCTTCCAAGGGGGTGAAAATTAGCTAGCCAAAGACTCCCTTTATGGTCCTGTCCCCCAATGAGGTGCGGTGTAGCTCGCACATGGCGCGCCACACCTCCGGCCCGACCACTAGGTAGCAGCCCGGAAACACACACAGCTGATCAGCTGTCAGAAATCAGCTGTGTGTGCAGGTCTGCAACAGCGCGCCGTGCCCCGGCCAGAAATCCGGCCAGCGGAGCGCATGGCTGTGCAGGTGCTGGAGCTCAGACCTCAGACACATGAGAAGTAGCATTTCGGGAATTTATGTGTTTATATACACATACGTCACAAATATAAAAATATATAAAAAATATATAATTTTTTTTCTCTTTGGGCCATTTTTACCTATAGAACATTGCTTAAATCCTGTTTTCCTTCTAATGTGTATTCTGAATTAATTATAAATCAAAGAAACTGCACAGTAGTTCCCTCCTTTCTAAATAAACAGTCCCTCACAAATAATCTTCGAGGAACTATGATAGGAACCATACACAAATAGAGTAGGGCATAATATACCATTCTGTATAATAGTTAGTAATTAAGTTAATGTGCTTAGGAAACTGTACATAGCGTTTGTATATTTATTTAGATGTTTAAAATGAATTATAAAGTCTGGGGAGAATATTATAGATTGCGTAAATAATCACAACATAATTTCTGCAATGTATTTGCTTCATCGAAGAGGATAAATTAAATGTTCCAGCCCCTCCTATTGCTGATGTATTGTCGCATTAAATAGAATCATAGTCTAATATTTATATATAATTATCACTGGAATTTGCAGATTAATGTCATGATACATACATATTATTGGATTTATATCATCAGATTTATACATCTCCTATTTTTTTATTTAATTTAGTGTATATTTTGATTATAGTAGTAGATGTATTCACCTGATGTATTTTTGATTGCGGTTCAGAATTAAATATGTATTCTGTATATTTAGGAGAGAATCAAATATGTATTTTGTATATTTAGGAGAGACTTTTTTCTTAGTTTCTTCATATCTGTATTGTTTAAGTAATGATGCAGGTGATGATACTGCAACACCAGGTGTAGCGGTCTCCGGGTTACTGGAGTGGTTGATTCAATTGCCGGTTTCTCTGACCCTGTGTCATTTACGCCCTTATCCCGTCTCTCTATGGAGTAGGGCTTCGCCCTCTCTCTGTTGTCACTTCCGGTTGGGTATGGTGTTAACACCGCTGCTGCTGATTGCGGCGGCTCTGCCCCCTTCATTGTGTCTGAGAGACGGGACCCGGGATGAATTAAACATAGGGTGAGTTACCTGGCTTTTGTTATCAATCCACTTATGTGTCTGATTGACCCATTTAATTACCAACTGATTTTTCAATTATTCTGGGGCATTCCCTGAAGGGTACTGCATACATCACGCTAATATTTAAATGTGTGTTATGGGAGCAGGAGTTCATGTCATGAATAAAGGCTGTCGTTGGTGCCAGTTAGCTACACGGCGCACCCACCTGCGAGGTAGGCCTGCAGTCAGTGGGCTGCGATCGGCGCGTGGTCACTCTGCTTGGCCTTTGATTCACTAGCTGGCCGCCCGGGGGAGCGTGTGCGCACCCTATGCTGGAGTGGACCAGCTGAGCGAGGTCTGCGCTCCAGCACCTGCCCAGCCATGCGCTCCTCAACCACGGCGCGCTGTTGCAGACCTGAAATTGAAAAGAGGGGGGATCCTAGACTGATCCCACACAAGATATCCCCATAAGTTAGGCCGCACTCTAATAGTAAAATTACAATATTTTATTTCATGGGTTCTAAATAAATAAACAAAAATGGCACATCACAACACAATACAGTATTAAAAAACACAAACACAAGACAGGGGATCAACCATAAAAGGGTGACTAATACCCTCTATAGGTACATATGTAAATAAATAAATAAAAAATATTTATAGCATATAATAATTGAAACACGCCTGGATAAGATATGAAGTTATTGATGTTTAAACAAAGTGGATATATTATGGCCGAAAGCTATAAAACACTGAAAACGATTTCCTGAATTAGCAGTTTTTATAAAGTGCTATGTGCATAAATACATGTGTGCTAACTGTGCTAAAAAACATGATTTACGGTATATGTGCTGACTGTGCAAAAACGCAATAAATTATATCATTTAAGGTGAAAAGACACATATAGTGTGCCCAGGATAGTGCAATACATGAAAAAATAGGGATCATTATCCAGGCAGAGTATACAATACACAATACAAAAATAAACAACTACGCTTACATCACCTGTAACCGGGGGATCCCCTGCAGCAGCCGCCACCGACGCGTTGCGTGTCGTAATAACACTTCGCCAGGGTGTGTCTGCAGTCTGCAGGGTGTGGGTGCAGACCTGCACACACAGCTGATTTCTGACAGCTGATCAGCTGTGTGTGTTTCCGGGCTGCTACCTAGTGGTCAGGCCTGGAGGTGTGGCGTGCCATGTGCAAACTACACCGCACCTCATTGGGGGGATAGGACCATAAAGGGAGTCTGTGGCCAGCTCATTTTCACCCCCTTGTAAGCTGTGGGCGCACGGCGGAGCTCGGGGGGAGCCCTATATCTATACCTGGACTACGTAAGTGTGCAACTAGCGGTAATGTAATTCTCTGTTAATATTTTTTAGTATTTCATTGATTAATTGGCACAGCGGGAAGGGTTACTCAAGGATAGTTTTGTGGATCTATGAGAGTGTATTATTGATCCTTAGCACTTTAATGCGTAATTATGTGAGGAGAAGTTTTTGCACGGTTTTGATTTTCTCTATAATATTTAACTTTGTATATTTGAGGGGGGGGGGGGTTGTCTTTGTACAAGTACTTATTATTCACTGACTGTTTCCCTTAAAGGGCCAGTACACTTTTTTTGTGATAATTTGAAATTTTTATTTATGGGAATGAGATCTGTCTTCTCTGCTGGTGACCGCTAGCACACTCTATAGTTAGCCATACTATGTTGTTATTATCCATTTGTACAGAAAGGCATATTTATTATGATATTGGTTTTCCAGGTATTATAGTATTTTAATTGTCCAGTGTTTTGCTGTTTGTATGTTTTTAATCATGTTGGCATAGTGATTAACTCAATAAATTTGATCATTTATCTTAACCCATTTGAGTGCTCTAGTACGTTTTGGACCCCATTTTTTAGTTTTTTGGCTAGTGACTAGAATTTTTATAATTTTGCGGCCCAAGGTGCACCTCTCAGGGTAGTATTGTTTCTTGATAACTTTGTGGTTCCCTCACTTGTTGGATATTTGTTCTTTATACTCATGTTTACACCCCAGTTTAATCTTTATCCAAAGTTTTGAAGTGTTTATCTAGGTTGATAAGGCTGACTGCATCCTCAGTAAATCATGCATTCGCCACAGGGTCATGAATGTAGAGCGGCAAGCCGGGAGCACATCCTTGCTTTGCCTGTTTTGCCCCTCCCCTGTGCAGTCAGCAAGGGAAGGAAGGACAGGCATAGATCACTCTGCTCCGCTCCCAGCCGGAAAGAGTTCCCTCCAGCAGGCAAGATGGCTGTGGAGCCCTGATTTTTTGTTATTTTTAATGCCGACAGGGCCTCGCAGTGCTGAAAATCTACCTAGCCGCCACCTCCTCAACTGCCTGTTATTATTCTCTGCCAGTGCTGGGGCACATCTGCACTGGGGCCCAATCTAGGGTGTTTCACTCTGAGGAGCACCCTACATCGGGGCCAATCAACAGGACAGCCAAAATTCTGGTGATTGGTACACTTTAAATATTTGTTTTCGGATTCTTAGTATCTTTAAACTGGACCTCCAAACAAAAATTAATTTAGGTCCCATTTAGCAGTTGCTCATGGGTACCTTTATTTGGGATCCCCCTACAGCTACAGATCCTTAGGAAGGCCAAATCAGGCATATACTGTATATGGCTCTGCATTATAATGGAGCATGTTGGCGGTGCAATTGCCTCTACCTCCAACCCCCTATCTGATAAAGCCCTGATAGGAAAAAGGTTAGTTTAGCATCTCTGTGAACCAGAACCCTCCCTGGCAAGCTGTTTTCATGGAGTATGGAGATCCGCTTTAACTGTAAGGTCATCCAAAAGGGAGGATTCTTAGAACAGACCTAAATTTACCTTAAAGTTACTTTCAATAATGTTATATTCCTTTTGTGTGATACAGCCTAACCTTTTTTCCTGGAATAATACAAGCATGTGTACTAGATGTTTTTATTATGTTGACATTGCTTAATTGTGGCTTACAAAACCCTTTTGCAAGGACCCTGTCACACTGTGCTTTCCATCATATTGCGGTGGAAACACACAGTGCAATACACTTTTGTGTACTGCCCTGTACCTCAGTTAATAGAAGTAAAGTAGTGGCAGCTAGGCATCTGGACCCCAAAGAGGAGGCAGAGACAAGACCCTGGCACCCTAGAGAAGACATAACCGCCACACTGCATAAATGTGAAGGAACCCATTTATTGCAATGTTTAGGACTCTCATTGAGGTGGGAGTATTTATACTCCAATGCAACAAAAAACTGAAGGTGTGACAATTGAGGAGAAAATCCAGTTGATGTCCATAATAGCCAACAAGTTCCACCACACAACATTGCATTCCCAGACCACTCACACAAGGACTAAGGGATGTCAGGCTTTCTCAAGTTCTTTGTTCACTGAGAGCTGCTGACCAAAGGAATTTCAAAGTTTAATGAAAGGGCCCTCCAGGATGCCAAATGTGAAGTACAGAGAGCGTTCTGAGAAGCTAACAGTTGAGAAAGAAGCAGCTGCAGCGGCCTCTGCAGCAGGCACTTTGGCAGAAGCGGAATATCCTACTAGTGAAAGACACAGCAACGTACTTGAGTCGGAACCTGATCACTGACACTTCGCTGAACACTTCACAATATGTGTTGCAACATGCCAAGCCAGATCAGCCAACCACTGCAGGTGAGCCACAGCAAAACGGCATTCATCAGCTGGACGAAGACCTTACTACAAGCAAGAGAGCAGTTAATTCTACAGTCCTTGGTCCACCACACAGGACTGCATTGCCAGTCCGCTTACACAAGAACCTAGGGATGTCAGACTTTCTCAAGTTCTTTGCTCGCCGAGAGCTGCTGACCAAAGGACTCTCAAAGTTTAATGATCGCCAAGAAAACTACACCATTCAAGGCCTAGACCTGTCTGCAAGTGAAGAGACGTTGCAATAATGGCTAGGTAACGTATATGCAGAGCATGCAAGATGCATCAGAGACATTAATATAAACTACCCAACCAAAGGACTCAACATAATATGGGCAATACTCAATGAGTACCACAGTTCACCAGAGAAAACAGAGGTCACGCTCCTTCAAAGGATTGAGGACTTTCCTAAAATTCCTAACAAAGGCTACCCGAAACTCAAAGAGTTAAGTAACCTGCTGTTAGAACTAGCGGCCAAAGATGAAAGGTACCTGCCAGGCCTCGCTGACATGGATACTGCTCAAGGTATTAAACCCATAGTACAGATACTACCTTAAAGTGGACCAAGACCCACAGCGATTGAGTCGGGAATCTTCGATTCCCCCCCCCCCAGGGCATCCAAAATCTGGATGCCCTGCTGTGTGAAATCCCCCAGGTTGCCCAAACACTTACCTTCTTTCCCGGTCCAACTGGGCATGCGCGAGCCACGGCCGCATCCCTGCTATCCTTCTAGCAGGGTGCGCACCCTGTTAGACGGTAGGGGGGCATGCGGCTGCCAGCGCGCTCAGACGCTCGTCAGTGGATCCGAGGCTGCTGATCAGATGAGCGGCCGGCATGCGCCGGAGGGCTGGGAAGAGGTGAGTTGGTTTTGGCGACCTGGGGGGGTTTCACACAGGGGGGCACCCCCAATCAGGGTGTCCCAGGAGCAAGGACCAAAGCCCAGAATAGTCAAAATCCACTTTAAAACATACAGGAGAAATGGATCTCCAAAGGCTCCAGCTACAAATAAAGGCACAACATCTTGTTTTCTCCATTCTCCTTCTCTGTGCACCAACAGGCAAAGGGTATAATCCTAGTTTTGACCGCTCATCATTTGACACTGCTTGTCCTAAACAAGGTAAGCCTGCTTTAGCTCACACTTTTAGAAACACACCTATTGTAGTACACAAGAAAAATGTGTTTCCTTCAGCCCCTCTTCCTGGGAGACTGAAAAGAAGCGGAATAACCAGACTGTGAGTGTCCTATACACAAAAACCCCATCCATTGCTGAAGTGAGGAGGCTTCAGAGAGAAATCCCTTAGGGACCATGGAGCCCTCCTTACAGAGAGTACAACATCTGCTTTAAAAGTTGCTCATCTACATCTCACTTAGCAAGAGACTGTACAACAGCAAGGAACACGTTCCTACATCCACAGCCAGCCCTATGGTTACTCGCATCTCTAGTATAGGCAGCAGAGCATTGCGGGAGGGGGGGAAATACCACAACTCCTGAGGTAACACCCCGGTGCACCCAGGTCTAAGGAGAAAGTATCCATGGCAGATCCTGGTCTAAGATTTGTCTGGTTACTGTCTACCCCATAGGTCACAAAGATCTTAGATGATCAGACTAACAGATAACTCGCCAGTCCAGCTTTCTTTGACACTATTAAACACTATCAATATTAGTGGCTCTAGTTTACAATACTCCATACACCTGAGGCAGTGTATCATCACACACCTGCTTGGGAGAGACTTCATTAGGGTCCACAAAACCAGGAAACAAATTAATGGCCCTGACAATGCTTCTTATGCACAAAAGTTAGACCTAGGGTGGGTCATCATAGGAGATGTCTGCAAAGAGAATTCTAACAAACCAGACACTGTGAACACTCTGGATAAGCTTACTGACATTGGCCTTGATTCGCTAAAGGTAGAAAAAAAACGCTTGGAAAATAAATTCGCATGTGAGAATTTTTCAAACCTAGGAGTGATTCACAAAGGCAGTTGAATTAAATTCGTGTGTGCGAATTTGCTGGCGAATTTTTTTCATGCGCAGTTGAAAATCACTTTATAACTGGAAAACTGGAATTTTTTTCTACTGCTTCCTATTTTGTAGCAGAGCAGTATGATCCCTTGTTGCTCTTTGTTCTGTTTTGCTTTTTTTTTTGCTTTGTGTTTCTGGACTTTCTAATTGATGTGGACTAGTACATGTCATTGTTAATGTTTAATTATGTTTAATTTTGCACTTTGCATTGGTTCGGTGCATCATTTTTTAGTGATGGTGGTTTAGGTGCCCTTTTGGGAGTGTTGCTTTGCATTGCTTTACATCTATTGTTATTGTACCCATTTATTTGGGTGGTTTGTAGATTAACAGTTCTTGGGCCCTTATTTAACAAGGGATAGCGCCAGGTAGCGAATGGTGAGCGAACGGTAATGACGCTCACCGCCACGAGAACGCCGGCTCCCCTCCGCAATCACACATTTATCAAGCCGATCCTGCTTAGCGACTGACAGAGCGCCAGATAGCGAATCATTCATCATTATTCCAGCCTCACCCCACAGCGCCAGCGAGCGACCTTGAACAGCAACAGGTATGACCTCTAGCTACCTGGCGCTCTCCAATGCATTTCAATGGAGCAATCTTTAAATATTCTTAATTAATTGCTATTAATGTTTTTTTTTTTTTTTTTTTTTTTTTTTTAATGGCAAAAATTCTGTGACCACTTCTGCAATGTTAGATATTTTTTTTAAGGTAAAAAAAAAAAAAAAATTGTGCAGAATTGATATTACAGGTATGACATTAATGCTTTCATATTACAAAATGTTTGTAAAAACATGTTTGTTTTTTTTCCAAAAATATGGTTGTTTGGGGGTTAAAAAAACTACTTTTCAGCCATCTCCGCCAGCGCTCTGGGGTTTAAACAAGCATTTCACAGCGCGAGAATTTTTTGAGCGTGATTTGTTAATGAATATGCTGGGAGCCGTTCGCTATGGCCATTCGCTGTCATGCGCTCCCATACAGCACGGAACCTGTCAAACAGCGACTCCTAACCCCGTATTCAACATTACCGCACACCGACTGAGTCGCTGTCAACAGCCGAACAACGGCCAAGCACAGCGAATACTAGCGTGCGCTGTGAAAATAACGCTACTGGCGCTCATCTGTCGCTACCTGGCGCTATTAATGAATCGGCCTCTTAGTTTTGACTTTGCTCTGTGGATCCATTAATATACGAATGTGAGTGCTGCCATGAGTGTCATCATTAGCATAGATATTGGTTTGGTCTGTGAATCCCCCTGGGATGACCGATATACTCACCACACATATTAAAGTGCACCAAAACCCAGGATTTTGACTATCTTGGGTTCTGGTCCTTGCCCCTCAGGTCGCTGAAACCAACTCACTTATTTCCGGTCCTACAGTGCATGCGCAGCCACTCATCCAATCAGCGAGCTCGGATCCGCTGACGTCACATCGTCTAAGGCAAGCGGCTCCGAGCGTACCGACACGCATCACAATTTTGGATGCCCCATGGGGAGGGAATCGATCGACTTTAAAGTGCAAAATCCTGGGTTTTGGTACTCAAATTGCGATGACCCACTATGTGAACCCCCCGGTTTGCCTGTAAAACATACTTGACTGCCAACCCAACGGCACATGCGCAAGTGTCAGTACACTTGGCTCCATTCTGCTTTGCTCAGTTGTCGAGAGGTCTCATCGGCTAAGGCCCCGATGAAGGTGAGTGCACCGATAACTGCATCCCTGTTAGCTTCCAGCTGGGGGCATGCCTGTGCCAGCTATTCACAAATCATTCATTGGAGGCCCCAAGGAGAGGGAATCAGGTGGCCCTGGAGTGTTATAGACTGCATGGCCGCTTCTGGTCCACTTTAATGCAGGGCATAGAATTCTGTTTGTCCACAGAGCAAGGCATATAGAGAAGGGAATGAACAGCATCCCCAGTTTCCCTCCGACTGATGTGTGTGCTCCAGCACCCAGGTTGTCTGTCTGAGCTCCCGGCCGAACATAAACTGGGGATGAGCTGTGGGATCACAGGCAAGATGAGTATACAGGTGATCCCTAAGGGTTTTACACAGCGGGATGGCCCATGGATAGGGATTTGGCCGCATTAGGAGTTTGTTAGACTGCAGAGCCAGCTGGGTTTGGGTCCACTTTAACAACAATCTCAAATATTCCACTGTACGCCGGCTTTCTACCATGGCATCCTGAGTTAGGCTATCATGCTGTGTGAACCCCCCCCCCCCCAGAATATCACTATTCACTCACCTCTGCCTCGTTCCTACGGCGCATGCGCAGACTCTCCTCCAATGCGAGGCATCTGCCGTGGCTCTCATTGACTTCAATGGAGAGCGCATGCTGGCGTATCCCCCCTGTAGCATGTGCTTGCTCCTGCCCTAGCCAATCATATAGGCTGAGACAGGAGCGGGTGCCACTGGGGATGCATCAGCGCGCACTCCCCATTAAAGTCAATGAGAGCCATTTGTTGAATGACATAGTCATGGCAGACAGCTGTCATTGGACAAAAAAGCCCGGGCATGTGCCGCTGGAACGAGGAAGAGGTGAGTGAATAGCGACATTCTGAGGGGGTTTCACCCATGGGGCATTGCGGGTTTTGTTTCTACTTTAAAGTGGACCAATCACCAGGATTTTCACTATCCTTGCCCTACAGGCATCCTGAAGTCCTGCTGTTACAAACCCCCTGATCTCCCACTCCAGTCACTTTTCTGCTGTTCCCACAGTGCATGAGCTTATCCAGTCAGTGATTTATGCCGTGCATACTAATGTAGGGCATAAATCCGTTGTTTTGGATTCAGCGTCAGCATAGGGAGCAGGTTTCCCTGTGGAGTGCACGTTACCATGCATTTGGACTGTCTGAATGGATGGATGTGGGAGCGCACACATCAGCAGGAATACTGGGGAGCCTTTTAGACTCCAGGGCCTTCCATGGTGGTGACTGGTCCAGCCATGGGGTCTAAAAGCTTACTTAAAATACACGCGGGCAACTTACAACCCCCGGGGCATCCCTATTAGGGATGTTCTACTGTGTGAACCCCCACAAATACCTTTCCGTGGATCCACGTCAGATTTATGGGTCTCGGCATATCCTTGGCCTCCCTGCAGTCTGTGGTGCTCTCCCACGCTCAGGCATGGCCTAAATCACAAGTTTGCAGCGCAACACAATAGTACAAAAACATACTTCCAAAAACAATTCCAAGCAGCCCAGGAATCCCGTGGCACATGCACCAGCCAAAAAAAAGTGGCCAAAATAATTATAACCATCCCAGCCTATTGAAATGTATGGGATAAGGCCACACAGTGCAGGGTGAGCGCCTGGTCTGACATTGTAGGGAACTCAGCAATGGCACTGATGACGGCACTGTATCGCCGTTCAATCCTATCGGGCCGAATGTACCGGCGAAACCGCGCCGATTCCCACCTCCCCAGCCTCTTTATTATTTCCTCCGGCAGCCCCAGCCTAGCAGCCTCCGTCGCGGCCCCTATCCGAAATGAATGGGTACCGTACTCGCTGCCTGCCAGCCCCAGTTCCCCAAGACATTTCCTAAAAACTGCCAAAAACTGGAACCGCGTGCATGAGCAACGGACCATTCACCCCTGGCCTGACCTCCTGGAACTCCTCGACGGCAGCAGCTGGGCATAAATTACATTGCTGCAACCTTCCCAAAAAAATACTAACCCCCCGCCCCCTTTGATCCGTCTTTGACCTTCTTATCCGTAACACCACCCCTTCATCTGACGTCACGGTATTGTCGAAACCCAAGCCCCCGGGTACCCGTTTATTAGGGCTCACCAGCTCCCCAACCCTCAAAGCTCCGAAAAATGCTAGCGAGAAAGCTGCCTTAAATAAACGAACCTCAAAAACTGATGCGCAAACCTGGGGCAAAACGCTGAAAATCCCACCCAACAAACCCCATGATAACGGTCGCCTATTATCGCCCGACCTACGCTCTTTCCGCCAACGCTTCAGAGCCTGGCGTACCCAAAACGCTTTCGTCATATCCGCCCAACCCTCCAGGCGGCACAAAAAAGCCAAAGCCGCCATCTTTTTGTCCACCGAAGCAGGGGACACACCTCCCGCCACCAATTCCCCCAGGTACCAAATCAACAATGCCAGCCTGTCATCCTCAGTATTAGGCACCCCGAATTCCCCTACCAAGGTCCACCATTGCCGCCACGTCTTCACGTACGACCCTCAAGTAGATGGTGCAACTGACTTTTGAATCAAGCCAAACAGACGTCCTACAGGATCTCCAGCAGCCAGCCGGGGCACGACTCGCCAACCTCCCTTGCCTCGGGTGCCAGTTTCCTGAAGCGCTCCCACTGTAAACGAGAAAGAGCGTCAGCTATCCCATTCTCCACCCCGGGCACATGTTCCGCCCTGAACCACACGTTGTAACGCAAACACCCAACACCAGCTGTCTGAGCAACACCACCACCGGTAATGAAGATGAAGTCTGCGTGTTAACTGCCGCAACCACCGACATATTGTCAGACCGAAAACGCACCGCCTTGTTCCTCAGCACCTCTCCCCAGAGAGTCACCGCCACAACCAGTGGGAACAACTCTAAAAAAGCCAAATTCCTCGCCAGGGCCGATTCCATCCACTGCACTGGCCAGGGCCCCGCACACCATCTCCCCCCCAAGTAGGCCCCGAAACCAACAGAGCCCGCCGCATCAGTGAAGAGCTCAAGCTCATCATTCGCCCTCACCGGATCCATCCAATACGCCAGCCCGTCAAAGGACTCCAGGAAAGTGAGCCACATCCTAATGTCCTCCTTCATTGCCGCCGTCAACCTGATGAAGTGATGCGGTTCCCGAACCCCAGCCGTCGCTAAGGATAGCCGCCTGGTAAACACCCGCCCCATATGTAGGACCCGGCATGCGAAATTCAACTTCCCCAGCAATGACTGCAGCTGTACCAACGTGACCTTCTTAACCCCCAGGGCCCCCTCCAACCCCCCAACCAAATCCTCAATTTTGTCCCTCGGAAGCCTACATACCCTACCCACCGTGTCAATCTCAATCCCCAAGAATTTCATCACTGTTGCTGGACCCTCCGTCTTGTCATGCGCCACCGGCACCCCAAAAACCCCAAATACGTCCAGCATGGTTGACAATAACAAATGGCATATTCTGGTGCTCGCCGGCGACACACACAAAAAATCGTCTAAGTAGTGGGTGACCGACCCCATGCCCGCTCTCTCTTTTACAACCCACTCCAAGAACGAGCTAAAGGCTTCAAAATAGGCGCACGAAATCGAACACCCCATTGGCAGACACCGATCCACATAATACCCCCCTTCAAAAAAACACCCCAAAAGATACAGGCTATCCGGGTGCACTGGTAGCAACCGAAATGCGGATTCGATATCGGTTTTCGCCATCAATGCTCCGGGGCCTGCCTCCCTCACCATAGCCAGAGCGAAGTCAAACGACGTATAAGACACCGATGACAGCTCTTTGGCTATCCCATCATTCACCGACCCGCCCCTCGGGAAAGACAAGTGATGTATAAGACGGAATTTTCCCGGCTCCTTCTTGGGCACAACCCCCAACGGGGACACCACCAAATCCTCCAGAGGGGGGTCGCTAAATGGACCCGCCATCCTCCTCAAGGAAACTTCCTTACCCAACTTTTCTTTAATAACCTCCGGCCGCTCCCGTGCCGATTTCAGATTCTTAAGAGAGCGCAGCTGTGGCGGCGCTCCACATGGAATCCGAAAACCCAACTCGAAACCCTCCCCCAGTAATTGAGCCACCCCCTGATCAGGATACTTATTTAACCAGGGTCGCATCTCCCCCCCTTTCACCGGGGAAACCCCTTTTTCCAGGACCATCGGCCCCTCTGCGCCCCCCCCCCCGACCTTTCCTAAAACACCTCCCGGCCCTGTGGCTCCCGCCGCAGGCCGAACACTCATGCTGAAATTTGTACGTGTGCCCCCATTTGCAGGAGGAGTCATTAAAGGCCCAGCACAAACCACGTCTGGCCAACTCCGCCCCTCCCAACCCCATTGAAGTGGCGGCCCCCTGAAAGGGGGAGGAACCCCCGGTAACTGGATAAACCCCCCCCCTCGCATTCATCACTCTCAACCACAGCCCTATATCCCTATGATCCCACCCCAACCCCTCACTTACCGACATCCGCTGCCGGAACTGCTCGTCGTACCGAAGCCAGGCCAAGCCCCCATACACCCGATGGGCCTCCCAAATGGCGTCCAAGAAGCAAAAAAGGGGCGAGCAGTGTTCCGGGTTCTTTTCCCCAATAACGCTTGCCAGTATAGCAAACGCTTGCAGCCAATTCCCGAAAGTCCTCGGGATCAACCGAAAGCGCCTCCTATCCTCGTCCTCCTCCTTCCGGTGCTCTTTTCCCTTTTCCGAACCTTCAATCCCAAAACGCTCCAAGGGCAGTAACGTGAATATGTCCACATACTCCCTTCTCCATATCTTTTCCTTCACCTCCTGCCTCAAGTGCCCCCCCAACGGACCCTCGAAACACACGTAGGTGTGCCCCTTGGCGGAGTCCGAAATCGGAAGGGATCTATTGCCCCCCCTAAATCGCCCATACCTTGATCATCCGTATTCTCCACCTCCCTGCTGTCCCCCTGCACTGCCCCCGGCTGCAGCACCCCCCCTCGACGCCACTAGTCACCAACGGCACCCTAGGCGCCCCCACGGCCACGGTACCGCCCCCTTAGACCCCCCTCTCGCCAATAACTCCCACCTGGTCAACAACTCCCTTACCCCTGCCATAAAACCTGCCTCCCCCGACCCGTCACCCCCAGACGCCCTACCCCCAGCTTGCGGTAATAACAAAAAATCAGCGAACATTTGTGGCTCACCCTGCCGAACGATACCGCCGTCTGGTCCTTCCACGCGCCGTTCCGGACCCTGAGCCGCCGGGCCGGATTGGCCCAGCGACCCGCTTCCCGCCGGACGTCCCGACGCCACTGCTGTTCCTGGTGTCGCCGCCAAGCCGCCGGAGGATGATGGTGGCCCGCTGACGCCCACCGTCACAGACCGGCCACTCGCCCGACTGCCGCTGTCTTCCAATCGCCATCCTGGTGCCTCGACTCCCGACACCGCACCCTGATCGACCACCGCCTGCGGGGAAAAAAGGAGGGGAGAGCAGATGGTACTGGCCGGGAAACCGAGTCCCCAGGCGCAAACGCGAGGGTCCGCCGTGCCTGGACCTACATGCAAATGAGCAGGAGAGGATGCCATGCGCACCAGCTTGCCAGGCTGGGAGGCCGTCAAATCAAAGGGCCACGCGCTAAGGGACGCAGGGACGCGCCAGGCTGGGAGAGCCGTGGGTGGGAGGGGGGCATCCCGCGGAGCCGGGGGGAAGGGGGGCGGTGAGGGATCCAGCGGTGCCGTAAAGTGGCCGTGGGGGAGCGAGGATGACGCTCCCACCAAGGGGCATGCGCCATGGGAGAAAAGGGGGGAGGGGTGGGGGGGGAGAATGTGTGTGGGTTAGGGGGGATGGTGACGTGTGCTGTTTGGGGGCCCGAGCCAGCGTCCGAGCGGACACCGGGGGCCCCACTAGCAGACCCGGAGGGGGGGTTGTCCCCCCCTCCAGGTCCGCACTCCGCTCCGTGTGGGCTAAGTGGGCTAAGGAAGGTACTCAAAACAATAACAGAAACCAAAAAATATTAAATAAATACATCATTTTAAAAAAAGAAATATTAATAAAATATTTTTTCAATGGGTGTCAGAGGTCAGTTTGGGAGTAACAACAGGGTGATTGCCCTGCACAAATGGGCAGTTTGCTCAAAATAATCAAAGAAATGCACAAATAAAGAAAAATAAATACATGTAACAATCAATATATACATAAATACAGAAATAAATGGATATTTACTAACATCTATTCATATTTACATCAATAAATATATACATAAATCTATACATATATAATCAATAAAACAAATATATAAAATTAAATATTGCATTTTTTTTGTATAATCTGTTAACATACAAGCAGAAACAATACATAGGGAACAGTCCCTGGTTCGGTACAGTGTAAGAACCTTGACGAGATAATCCAGAGAGCATTTTAACAAAAAAAAAAAAAAAAGAGTTCAAAGCAATAACCATAGGAGTCATATCACATAACAGAGGCGCCCCATGCACGGCCACCGTTCTAGTGCACCACCGGGTGCCTGGGTGAGGAGGGTAAGAGAGACTCCACTGCCATGAAATTCCAAATGTACCTAACAGGGATATAGAAAGGGGAGAAGATAGAGGGAAAGAGGGAAGGGAAGAGGGAAGGGTAGTTTAACTCCACAAAATCCGTTGCCCGACCCTTCTGCGACCTCGACAGTCCTCTACGCCCACTCCTGCAAGTGCCTAGCCTCTCCGACGGTCAATCCAAAGGTTACCCCGGCTGATTAAGCCTATCCTTAAACCCATCTGAGTCCCGCAGAACCTCCCAACAGGTCCAGGTCAGTGCATATTTGTCCCTAAGCCCCCTATCTCCAAGGATCAGTTCCTCCGCTCACCTAATCCGTTCTAGTTCTGTTAACCATTCCTGTAAAGAGGGAATCTCTCGAGATTTCCAGTGCCTGGGGATCACTGCTCTTGCAGCCGATAAGAAGTGCCGGAGTATATCCGTCCTGTATCGTGATGCGGGCCCCTCCCATAAGGAGAGAAGAGTCAGCTGGGGGGAATTCCTGATTGACTCCCCGGTGGTGTCCGTATAGATGCTCAGCACCCTATCCCAGAAGGAGCGTATGGCTGGGCAACCCCACCAGATGTGAGTCATATCGCCCACACCAGATGAGCATCTCCAGCACAGGTTCGAGGAGTGGGGGGCAAATCTCTTGATGTCCGATGGGCACCTATACCATCTGGAGACAATCTTGTAGTTCCTCTCCTGCGCGACCCCCTCCACTGCCGCTTTAGGCGCCAGGTTAAACATTTTAGCTTGATCCTCTTCGGAGAGGGACATACCCAGCTCACCCTCCCATCTCTGGATAAAACCCAACGGCCCCGTATGAATATCGTTCACCATGGCGGAATAAATCTGAGAGAGGGATTGGGGTGCCGGGGAAGCAGAGGAGAGGAGCCCCTCCATCTCTGACAATGGGCCATCAATGTTACACTTCACCTTTAACGCCGACACGAATGCCACCAACTGTCCGTGCAAGAACCAGGACAGCTGAACCCCGGGATTCCGCTCCCTCAACTCGCCCAAGGACGGGAGGCCCCCCCCACTCAGCAACTGACCTAACCTCGGGGCAGTCTCAGCCCTCCAGCCCAGGAAAGACTCCACACCCACCCCGGGTTCAAAATCCGGATTTCCCAGGATCGGCGTTAGAGGGCCCGGGCATCTCACTAGCTGGCCTTTAGCCGTCATGCGGTCCCACATTGTAATCTAATGCTGAGTCAAAAACGGCAAAGACCTAAGCCATCTTCTAGGCTGGGGCCCCGTCCATGGCAGAGAGACCAGCGGCCAGGGGGAGAGCTCCTTCTCAATGGTGACCCCAGTTTTATTTGTGTCCTGATGGGCCCAATCCAGCATTCTCATTAGGACAGCTGATGCGTGGTAGAGTTTGAGGTCTGGCATGCCAAGACCTCCTTTCGTTTTATGTTGGGACAAGGTACTATAACGGATGCATGGTTTTGAGACCCCCCACACGAATTTGAGGAAAGCAGAGTTTAAAATCCTGAAAAAACAGCTGGGGGGAACTAGAGGGGCAGTTTGAAAAATATATAAAAAGCGAGGTAGGATGTCCATCTTAATCACATTTATCCTACCGCACCACGATAGAGGTTTTCTGTTGTATTGTTTAAGATCACTGATTGTTTTGTTCATCAGTGCGGCATAGTTCAGCTCGTAGATTTTTCCTAGGTCATTTGGGATCTGGACGCCCAAGTATTTAATACTCACTGATTGCCATTTGAAGGAGAAGCTATTCCTGAGACCAGCCATCACTGATGAAGATAAGGTGAGGTTAAGGGCCTCCGATTTCCCATAATTGATTTTAAAATTACTCGCCTTCCCGAATAGCTCAAATTCCTTTAGAACAAGGGGGAGGGACGTCACAGGGGCGGTTAAATGCAGTAGCAAATCATCTGCATATAGGGATAATTTGTGCTGTCTACCTCTCACCTCTATTCCCTTTATGTCCGGGTTGTTTCTCAGGGCCATCGCCAGGTGTTCCATCGTAATGATGTACAAAAGTGGTGACAGGGGGCATCCCTGATGAGTGCCACTGCCTATGGAAAAGGGGGCTGACATAATAACGTTCGTCCTGACTGAGGCCGTGGGATTCTTATATAGGGCCATAATTTTACCCAGTAAAGACGGGCCGATTCCGATCTGGTGAAGCGAAGCCTGGAGAAAATCCCATCCCACACGATCAAAAGCTTTCTCTGCATCGCAGGAAAGCAAGCAGGCGGGGATTCCCCTGGTCTTCACATAAGAGATCAGTGTGATAAGCTTGTTCGTATTGTCGCGTGCCTCTCTGCCAGGGACAAACCCCACCTGATCTGGGTGAATGATGTTAGGGATCTGTGCTTGAAGACGACCAGCTATTAATTTGGCAAAGAGCTTAACATCAACGTTTATTAACGAAATGGCAAGACCCAAGAATGGAATTCACACCTGGGCACTCCATTAGAAATCAATGAAAATTTATTATAGCGCCATAATTAAAAAACATATAGGACACACATCTAACAAGGATTAAAAACAAACCAACCCTGGATGAAAAATCAATTAATGTTTCAATACCAATTAATATAATATATACACATCTAATAATATCCGCGGTAAGAAGTTCCTAACAAATCTTGCCATTATCAATAAAAATTAAATATAGAGAGTGCTCCTGCCCCCAACTGGTCATAGAGCATAATTGCATCCACCATGGTTCTTCTGATAAATAATATATCCTGTCTAAACTAATCCCATTACTTTAAAACCTAATAGTGCTACATGCAAAAATTTCTACCCTCCAAACATATACATATATGTGCAAAAAAGTGTAATACTCAATACATCTAATGAAAAATTAATTATAGTGCATAGTGCCTATCTATTCAAAATTCATATACAAATATTGCAACTCCCATCTAAAAGTGCCAAGTGCCAATAACTTTATCTTGTATTTGCAAAAAAGTACAGGATCATTTGATAAGTATGTATGGGAGCAAGGAGCAACAAATCAAATCATCAATACATGTTAAACCGTCATTCACAAGAAACAGATCTATTACCGCCAGTATAGCATGTCCAGGGGTGTGTAGAAGCAGGTGCATATGTATACGAATTTTGAATAGATAGGCACTATGCACTATAATTAATTTTTCATTAGATGTATTGAGTATTACACTTTTTTGCACATATATGTATATGTTTGGAGGGTAGAAATTTTTGCATGTAGCACTATTAGGTTTTAAAGTAATGGGATTAGTTTAGACAGGATATATTATTTATCAGAAGAACCATGGTGGATGCAATTATGCTCTATGACCAGTTGGGGGCAGGAGCACTCTCTATATTTAATTTTTATTGATAATGGCAAGATTTGTTAGGAACTTCTTACCGCGGATATTATTAGATGTGTATATATTATATTAATTGGTATTGAAACATTAATTGATTTTTCATCCAGGGTTGGTTTGTTTTTAATCCTTGTTAGATGTGTGTCCTATATGTTTTTTAATTATGGCGCTATAATAAATTTTCATTGATTTCTAATGGAGTGCCCAGGTGTGAATTCCATTCTTGGGTCTTGTCTTTATGAATAGTGGTTGTGGAATTCTAGGAGCACCCATTGTGTGGTTAATACTTTTTGGTGGTGCCCTCACATCAGTTTGTATTAACGAAATGGGGCGGTAACTGCCGCACACCGTGGGGTCCTTACCAGGTTTAGGAATAACGGTAATCATTGCCGCTAACGACTGCTTGGGGAACGGAGAGTCCAGACCCACTGAGTTGAAAACCCTAGTCAGGAAAGGGGCCAACCATGTACCTAACTGTTTGTAAAACCTAGGGGTGAATCCGTCGGGGCCCGGACTCTTCCCACCGGGAGTGTTTTATATAGCTCTGAGTACCTCCGACATCCCGAAAGGAGCCTCCAAGAGCTCAATCTCCTCCTGAGGGATCACGGGGAGCGGGGTTCTGTCAATATAGTCTTGTACGGCCGCATTTGCAGTGGGCTTGGCCCCACGGGGGACGGGGCTGGGCAGATTATACAAAGAGCTATAGTAATCCCTGAAATCCCCTGCTATTCTCACATCTCACATTCTCACATTCTCAACATCCCCCTGAAGTTTAACGCTGGGGATGTATGTGGCTGTACTACGCGGGTGGAGCAGCCTTGCTAATATCCTGCCTGGCCTGTTGGCACACTCATAGAACATAGCTCCCAGTCTGTCTCTGTGACGCAGGTAGCACTGATTGTATAGGCTTTGTAATTTCCCTCTCGCCCTCTCCAACTCCAGCCATAGGGCATTGGAAGGTGAGAGCTTATGATCATATTCTAGGCTTTGGATCTGAGCTAATGTCAGTTTGATAAGAGAGGATCTCTCACTTTTAAGCCTAGATCCGTGCTGAATTAGAATCCCCCTTAGAACGCATTTTAGCGCTTCCCATTGAATGGGGAGGGAGGTGCTGTCATTTTTGTGGTCAGACAGAAAATGCTCCATGGTGTTTTCAACCGCTGCCAGGCAGACCCTAGGCTCGATTCAGAGACACATTCGTCCTGACTTCCGTAGCTGTCTGTGAAAGTTTTGGTGGGTGTTTGTCATTTTTTGGCTTTTTTTCGTATATTTTTCACTCGCACGAACGTTCGAGAACATGCGTATATGCTCTTTCGATAATGGTGACAAAATCGGAAGATTTTCGTTACTTCGGGAGCTTTTTCCCACCAAATCGGAAATGTTTCGTCCGTTCAGAATTTTTTCGTTATTGCAATGGGCTTGCGATTAATTCAGAGAGCTGATTGCCGATTGTCCCACACCTCATAAATTCGTTTCAGGGCAAAAACATTCCCGGCACCTTTTTGACTACGGGAGCGCGAGCCAGCCATGGACGAGGCTACTGCCTTTGAGGAGCATGAGGATCTGCAACTCATGGGCATTGAGATCGTCCGGAGGGCAAAGACCAGATTGCACCGGCGGCGACGCATGGACATCAATAGCATGCATGACACTGAGCTGTTCGAGCTGACCAGGCTTAATCGCGCTTCCCTCCATAAACTGTATAGTGAGCTGCGGCCATGGTTAGCCCGCACCACAAGGAAGGGGCAAGCAATTTCAGGTATGACCAAGATGCTAAGCTGCCTGCAATTTTTGGCGAACGGCTCGTTCCAGAGGCTGGGTGCCCTCTCCGTGGGGATTTCACAGCCTACGCTGAGCCGCGCGCTATCCAAATTTTTGGAAGGCATGGCTACCATAACTCGGAAATATATTTGTTTCCCTGAGGATATGGTAGCCAGAAACGCCATTAAGCTGGCATTTTTTAATATCACCGACATGCCCAATGTCATGGGTGCTATTGACTGCACCCACGTTGCCCTCGTCCCTCCGTCAAGCGACGAGTATATATACAGGCAAGTTTTGGCTTCCATTGTCTCTAAATATTTGTGTGTCCCTCCTTTGCTCAATCACATTATTCGTTGGCTTCATTGGCAATAGTCCCTCCTTTAATGAAAAGCTTCCTTGTGACTAATCTCGCCATTTGTAGTAACTTTCATTGGCAATAGTCCCTCCTTTAATGAAAAGCTTCCTTGTGACTAATCTCGCCATTTGTAGTAACTTTCATTGGCAATAGTCCCTCCTTTAATGAAAAGCTTCCTTGTGACTAATCTCGCCATTTGTAGTAACTTTCATTGGCAATAGTCCCTCCAGAAATCGCAAAATGGGCCATTCGCTGAATGTGCAAGCGGTGGTGGCCCAGGACCTGCGCTTTCTGAGCGTCCTGGCAGGCTACCCTGGCTCAGCCCATGATGCGTATATCCTGCGCAGATCTGGATTATTCCACCGGTTTGAGTCAGGGGAATTTGCGGGTGCATGGCTCCTTGGTAAGTTGGCTCAAATTATCGATTTGGATTGTATATGTATGGCAAAGTTTTAGGTTGGATTTACCTTTCATAAACGCTGCCTTGCCCCTCACCTTGTGAACATGTGTAAGCACACTGGAACCATTAGATTAGACAAACTCCATTGGCTGCAAAATAGTTTTGCCTGCATTGTTTTAATTAATAAGTGTAATGTGAGGCCAAGTCTGAAACAGCCTTCTAAAACATTTTCTTTCCAAATCTGTTATTGACTTTACCAGAGAGTCAGCGCCATCTTTGCTTACATGCATTTAACTTACTGAGTAGAGGTGAGCGGGATAAAGTGCAGGGGCCGGCTTACACCGGTTTTTGAGTAAGCCAAGAATTATAAAGGGGCAGGTCAAGTTAGACCATACTACATTGTTCTGCAGCACAGGCAGGAAACAATAGCTGCTAACAGTCTGCCTGATTGCCCACCATCCCCAGTATTATTTGACTACTTTTGACCCACATCTATCACATATGTTTAATTCTTGGTTTAGCATCTGCAATCTGTATGCTCATGTTTGTGTGACAATGTCACATACCTCTTTTATTTTTATTGCAGTAGGAATGTTGCGTGGCAATGTATGATTTCCTGTTATTAATTTTTTTTTTTGGGGGGGGCTTATTTAGGAGATTTGGGGTATCCACTACTGCCGTGGCTCATGACTCCGGTCCTCCGGCCACAAACTCCAGCACAAGAGGCCTATAACCGTGCACATCGAAAGACCAGGGCAGTGGTGGAGAGGCCCTTTGGACTCCTCAAGACCCGGTTTCGGTGCTTGGACCACACTGGGGGCTCCCTGCAGTATGACCCGAAAAAGGTCATTGACATTATAATGGCATGTGCCGCGCTCCATAATTTAGCCATTATGCAAAGGGTCCCCCGATATCTGGATTGCCCACCCTCTCCACCCTCCGATGAGGCAGACGACGCCTATGTGGGCCAGCCAAGTGCGTCTGGGCAAGCCGTGCGGGCAAATTTAATAGCCACACATTTTTCCTAATTTAGTTTTTAGTTTAATTTGTGTAATTTTTTTTTTGGTTTGTTTGGCTATGTTTAATTTCATTATGAAGTAAACAATAATGAATTTGTGCAACCCCAAAAAAAATCTATGTTTGAGTATTTATTTGTAGACCTTGGTTATTGTTTGTTTTGGTGCCAACTTGAACTCATATTTCTATATCAAAACACCACACACATGAGCTTGTTCAAACCAAAATGTTTACTACTTAGTAAAAGGTATATGTGAGACAAACAGAATCGGAGGTGAGTGCCCCTCACATACTTTGGGACCACACCTGTACATGCAATTATGTTCCATACATTTGTACACAAAGGAAATAGCACAAAATTAATCCCTCTCCTGCTTGCCCACATTTTCCACCGACACAGGTTGAAAGCAAACCTAGCTATGCCACATCTACACCTGTAAGTCAGTGGGCCACCCAAACAAGAACACCCAGTCCCAATCCAAATCCAGTACAATCACAGCCAGGGTCCAAGGTCTTAGATGTTAAGGCCAGAATGTCACCCAATCATGCCGCAAAACATGAGGAGCCACCACAAATGTTATTGTGGCCATGGCAGCCGCGCAACACCTTAAGTGGCCGATTCAGTGAGTCTTGGACTCTGGCATTGGCTACTGGGCTACCTCAGGCCTTGAATGAGCTATATGGTGGATAATCAAAAACAACCGAGCAAGAACAGCGCAAAATATGAGATTTTTAGGCCTCACCAGACAAGTCAATCCAGTGGGTAGGTATCGCAAAGATATGGACCAGATTCATGCCTAACACACCTTAATATGTGTGATGCCCATAGAACCCAGGTTGGGGCCCTTGGTGGGGGGGGGGCATAACATGGGCCTGTGTGGCATTCAGAATCTGCAACTGTTCCAAAATGTGTCTTTGGTTATTGTGCATTTCGGCCATGCCTGACCTTATTTCAGAAGTCAAGTTGGCCATGTGGCTGTTATGGGTCCTCAATTCAGTCAGCACGGCACTGAAGGTAGTATTTAGGGACTCTAATTGGCCCCTAATATGCTCCTAATTTTGTTGGTTTTGGCGGCGAAAAAGGCGCCTCTCATGGTGCCATGCTGACTCCATCATCTGCACGCCCCTCCCCTGGGAAACTGGGCGACGTTGCTGAGTACGCCGCCCAATTCCCCGGGTTGTGGGGCGTGCAGATGATGTTGCTCGAGGATCCCCAACAGCCACAGGTCTGCTTGCCAAATCCTCAGCAGCAGATGTGAAACTGGGGACTGGAGGGTCAGTCTCTGCATGCTGCCCACGATGTGCAGGCAGCATGCAGCCAGCTTCACTCTGCTGCTGTGGATTTGGCGGAGACACATTTTGGGACAGTTGCAGATTCTGTCCCAGGGGAAGATCTTCAGAATCTCCTATGAAGCTTCCATCTTCCTCCTGCTCCTGGATTTGCTCCATCAGTGTGTGGCTCTGTTGGGGACATGTAAAAAAAAACAGGTTCAGTGTGTGGAATACCTATAAAAACCACACAAGCAAAACATGGCAAGCTACATGCATACACAACAGCCTCAAAATACACTTACCGTAGACATCGGATCCTGGGTCCTATGCAGCGCGGAAGAAGACGGCAGCGGTAACATGGCAGAGGAGTCCCCACTAGCTGAGGGATGATGCTGGCCTGCTTTAGAAGAAAAAGAGCGATTAATACACACAACTATGCATAGTTTATGTTTAAGAACACATATGGTAATCCAAGAAACGTGGCAAAGCAGTAAGGGCCCCTCCCACAACGTGGCCACTTGGCATTCCCTAGGAATCCCATTACATTAGTGCATGGATTGTTAAACCAGACTAGACACATTGGTCACGTGTCTAAAACCAAACATGCAAAGAATGGCTGATGTGTGAGTTGCAACATCCCTTTAAGGGGAGGAAGTTAACACACTAAGGTGGGAAAAAACACTTACAATATGATTCTGGTGGGGAACATTTGTATGGCATAAAACCTTCCTAGCAAACCATCTTAATCAGTTGTGCAACTAAACCAGCTCCAACCAAATTGACCAACAGGCAAAGATGTTATTGTGGCGTGTGCTTGTCAATTAATACATAGCACCCATTCCTTTTCTACACTTCGAAGTGACATATTTTTCACAAATTTCATTAAACATCATGTATGTGGATGTCAATTTGCACATTACCAGGCCACACCCATGACACTCCCTAGTCAAAGTGAGCACTCCTAACAAACCCACCCCCTAGAGCCATGTGCTTAGCTAGCCCTTGCTCCCACCCCCTACAGCCATGTGCTTAGCTAGCCCTTGCTCCCACCCCCTACAGCCATGTGCTTAGCTAGCCCTTGCTCCCACCCCCTACAGCCATGTGCTTAGCTAGCCCTTGCTCCCACCCCCTAGAGCCATGTGCTTAGCTAGCCCTTGCTCCCACCCCCTACAGCCATGTGCTTAGCTAGCCCTTGCTCCCACCCCCTACAGCCATGTGCTTAGCTAGCCCTTGCTCCCACCCCCTAGAGCCATGTGCTTAGCTAGCCCTTGCTCCCACCCCCTACAGCCATGTGCTTAGCTAGCCCTTGCTCCCACCCCCTACAGCCATGTGCTTAGCTAGCCCTTGCTCCCACCCCCTACAGCCATGTGCTTAGCTAGCCCTTGCTCCCACCCCCTACAGCCATGTGCTTAGCTAGCCCTTGCTCCCACCCCCTACAGCCATGTGCTTAGCTAGCCCTTGCTCCCACCCCCTACAGCCATGTGCTTAGCTAGCCCTTGCTCCCACCCCCTACAGCCATGTGCTTAGCTAGCCCTTGCTCCCACCCCCTACAGCCATGTGCTTAGCTAGCCCTTGCTGCCACCCCCTACAGCCATGTGTTTAACTAGCCCTTGCTGCCTATGTGTATGTTTCCATACATTTGTGGGGTCATTCACACATTACTAACCTGCAGGAATTGGTGGGTTGTCGGTGTCCTGCTGGCCCGAGTGTCCCTCTAAGGCCACGGGATGTAATAAGGACAGCACCATCTCCTCAGCCGGTGTAAATCGCATTTTGGTTGGGAAACCTCCGCCAGTTGTTTCGCTGAAAAACATAGTAAGCATAATTAAGCGCACTGATGGACAGACAAGAATAATAAAAACCCAAACATTAGCTATGTACCTGTGCATCCGCCTTAGATTCTCTTTCTTCCGCACTGCATATTTCAGGTCCGAAATCTTCCGTTGAATCTGGTCCATATCTTTACGTTCCTCACCCGCTGCATTGACTTGCCTGGTGAGTTCTTCAAAAATCTCTGTTTTGCGCTGTTTACTGGTGTGTTTTGATCTTCTACCATATAGCTCATCAAAATGTAAGGTGAGCCCAGTAGCCAATGCCAGAGTTTGGGACTCAGCAAAACGGCCACCCAAGTGTCCTCTGCGCAAGTTGCGCCCTCTTCGGGGTGGTTGTGACTCCTCACTGCTTGGTTGCAAATGGGGTGACATTCTGGCCTGGGGGGATGGAGGAGACCTCAAGGACTAGAGGCTGGCTGTTGATCTTACTGGACTTGGGAAGGGACTGGGTGTTCTTGGCTGGGTGGACCCTGAAGTTGCAGGTGTAGATGTGGCATAGGGTGAATGCATGCCAACCTGTGCCGGAGGATAATGTGGGCGAGCAAGAGAGGGTGTTGGCGAGCTTGAGCTGCTGCTGTGGGTCTGTGGGGCCTTGGAGGTGGTTGGCTGGGTCTGTGGGCCCTTGGAGGTGGTTGGCTGGGTCTGTGGGGCCTTGGAGGTGGTTGGCTGGGTCTGTGGGCCCTTGGAGGTGGTTGGCTGGGTCTGTGGGGCCTTGGAGGTGGTTTGCTTGGCCTTAGTTTTTGAGCCACGTGCGGGGGGGAGGGGGCCGTTGGCCTTTGGCGGCTTTTCGGGCTTCTGGAGCGTGTTCTGGTTTGGCCCCTGCTGCGGCTTCTGGACCGGGAGGTGGTTCGGCCCCTGCTGCGCCTTGGGCCCCTGCTGCGGCTTCTGGACCGGGAGGTGGTTCGGCCCCTGCGGTGCCTTGGGCCCCTGCTGCGGCTTCTGGACCGGGAGGTGGTTCGGCCCCTGCTGCGCCTTGGGCCCCTGCTGCGGCTTCTGGACCGGGAGGTGGTTCGGCCCCTGCGGCGCCTTGGGCCCCTGCTGCGGCTTCTGGACCGGGAGGTGGTTCGGCCCCTGCGGCGCCTTGGGCCCCTGCTGCGGCTTCTGGACCGGGAGGTGGTTCGGCCCCTGCTGCGGCTTCTGGCCCGGTGTTTTTGGCCTTTGCCTATGGCCTTGGTGCCACGTGGGGGGGGGGGGGGTGATGTGGGGCAGGGTGGGGTGGGGCTTCGTCCCCTCTTACCCATCTGTGGGCCATGAGTTTTAGCAGGCTTGGTTACCTTGCTCCTTGGTTGTGGTGGTGCTGCAACCTCCTTTTTTGCCGCAGCCTTGGTGGTAGCCCTTAGTCGGGCTTTAGGCTCTTGCGACCTTGTTTGCGGACCCTCGCCCTGCTCAGCCTGCTTGCTCTGCTTCTTTGCTGGAAGTTTTCTTTTGGGTGCCATTTTGTGTGGACTCTCAAAGAGAATGAGCTGTGTGTGCAGGGACCTTTAAATAAGGTCTCCGGCGTGTGACGCCTACGCGTTCGCTTACGCGCACGTCCGGCCGTTCGCACGGCCGTGCGAAACCCGGAAACCGCTGGCGCCGTGCTTATCTGCTGCCTAGAAGAAGAAGAAAGATGGCGCCCACTATCTTCACCCGCCAACAAGAAGAGATAATCATGCTTGTAAGTGTCTTTTAACGACTTTGCTTGGATTGTTAATTGTTGCTCTACATGTTAAGGATGCGCAAAAATTAATATTTTTGTTAAAGCTTTGGTTCGACTACATGCACAACCAAGCGCACGCCACACACGTGCCAAACGACAGTGCTGCCATATTTGAAAGTTAACTTAGCCTAAAAGTGTGTGTGTGTATGTGTTCATGTGATTGAACCAAATAATGTATTGCCTCTTCTACATATGCATTTCTGAGTTCTTGCTATGTTTGTTTTTTGTTTTGCAGACCATGCTGGAGCGCAGGTACGACTACCTGCCCAACTCGTTTGCCAAACGAAACGTCGCCCTGGAGATCATCTCGGAGATACAACACCAGACCGACACCACCTTCACCCACACACAGATCATGCAGCATTGGTCGGACCTGAAGCGACTGCACATGCCCCGGGTGCGGAGGTTTTTTGGAATCCATTTCCCAAGTAAGTACATAGCGCTTGCATGCAAGATGTAACTAGGACAGAATTTAGGCCTTTTATTTATAATGCCTTCTCTTTTGTAGTGTTGGAAATGGATTACAGAATTCGCCGCACCCGGAGGCGCACAGGCTGACCAGTGCTGCATGATTCTGCAGCTGGGAGTGAAGGTGGTGGATCTCCAGGGCGACGGGCCGACCCCTCCTCTGTGGCCTCCTCAGACCAGCCCCTGGACCTTACCACAGAGGAGGGGCGGCACAGCGTGGGCAGGCAGTCGTACCCTGCCACGCATGCGGGATCCTCTGGTATGTCACTCTTCATGTCTACACCCAAACATATAATTGCTAGCTCCTGATATCACCAAACTGAATCCTTTATTCTGTATTTGTAGATGTTTCGGTTGCGGGTGAAGTAGTGGGTGAGGAGGCAGCAGATAGGAGCCCACAAGACCCTGGAGAAGGTGAGTGATGTGACCCAGACTTAGCTAAAAACATTTGAGGACTGCGGAATCAGACATCCAAACTAACCATTTGGGCCATGTTTCTACAGGCACTTCTTCACAGCAGAGCCAGGAACCAGGACCTCAGGGTGTTGTCCCCAAAGAGCCATCTCTCGGCCACCAACCAAGTAAGTAGTCATGGCATTATAGAGATTTCTGTCTAAATTCCCATGAACACCAAAACACATAATGCCCTAGTCAATGCCAATATAAGAGGGACCTGTGGCCACTGAATTAGCTTAATTAGTTGCCCAACTGTCCTGTGGCCACTTAATTAGCTTAATTAGTTGCCCAACTGTCCTGTGGCCACTTAATTAGCTTAATTAGTTGCCCAACTGTCCTGTGGCCACTTAATTAGCTTAATTAGTTGCCCAACTGTCCTGTGGCCACTGAATTAGCTTAATTAGTTGCCCAACTGTTCTGTGGCCACTGAATTAGCTTAATTAGTTGCCCAACTGTCCTGTGGCCACTGAATTAGCTTAATTAGTTGCCCAACTGTCCTGTGGCCACTTAATTAGCTTAATGACCTGTGGCCACTTCCTAACCTTAATTCCTGTCATTAATGACATCTGTGCATTATAGTTAATTTGTTTATTAAAATACATTAAATCCACAGGTGAGAAACATGTATTGTTCTCTGAATAATTTGTTTTTCTGATTTTTTGGCAGGGACCACAAGACAGCGACTTGCTGATATGAATCGGAGGGTCCTTGAGTTGGTGGCCGATCTGCAGGCGATGCGGGACACGTTGGGGACAACAGAAGAGGAAGACTAGTGTCCTGGTTCCTGGCCCTGTAGATTTGTAAATAGTTTGATTTGTACATAGTTTTATTGGTTAAACACCAAAGTTTTTTGTATATAGTTTTATTGTTTTAAAAAAAGTTTTTATTGTATATAGTTTTTAAAGTTTTTAAAAAAAAAATTAGTGTATATATTTTTAATAACCACCAAACAATTTGTATATAGTTTTTAATTTTTTACAACAAATGGCAATTGACCAATAAATACAAAAAAACAAAAAAAACATGTTGTCCCATTTATTTGCACACATATTAACAAAAACAAGGGGACAATGACATATTTGAAAATCAAGATTGTGATGTCCGTGAAGTGATTTGGGTAAGTTTTAGGGTGTGAAAATGGAAGAAGAAACAAGGCGCTAAGTGATTTGGGTAAGTTTTAGGGTGTGAAAATGGAAGAAGAAACAAGGCGCTAAGTGATTTGGGTAAGTTTTAGGGTGTGAAAATGGAAGAAGAAACAAGGCGCTAAGTGATTTGGGTAAGTTTTAGGGTGTGAAAATGGAAGAAGAAACAAGGCGCTAAGTGATTTGGGTAAGTTTTAGGGTGTGAAAATGGAAGAAGAAACAAAACGCTAAGTGATTTGGGTAAGTTTTAGGGTGTGAAAATGGAAGAAGAAACAAGGCGCTAAGTGATTTGGGTAAGTTTTAGGGACCTAAAATGGAAGAACAAACAAAGCGCTAAGTGATTTGGGTAGGTTTTAGGGTGTGAAAATGGAAGAAGAAACAAGGCGCTAAGTGATTTGGGTAAGTTTTAGGGTGTGAAAATGGAAGAAGAAACAAAGCGCTAAGTGATTTGGGTAAGTTTTAGGGTGTGAAAATGGAAGAAGAAACAAAGCGCTAAGTGATTTGGGTAAGTTTTAGGGTGTGAAAATGGAAGAAGAAACAAGGCGCTAAGTGATTTGGGTAAGTTTTAGGGACCTAAAATGGAAGAAGAAACAAAGCGCTAAGTGATTTGGGTAAGTTTTAGGGTGTGAAAATGGAAGAAGAAACAAGGCGCTAAGTGATTTGGGTAAGTTTTAGGGTGTGAAAATGGAAGAAGAAACAAAGCGCTAAGTGATTTGGGTAAGTTTTAGGGTGTGAAAATGGAAGAAGAAACAAGGCGCTAAGTGATTTGGGTAAGTTTTAGGGACCTAAAATGGAAGAAGAAACAAAGCGCTAAGTGATTTGGGTAAGTTTTAGGGTGTGAAAATGGAAGAAGAAACAAAGCGCTAAGTGATTTGGGTAAGTTTTAGGGTGTGAAAATGGAAGAAGAAACAAGGCGCTAAGTGATTTGGGTAAGTTTTAGGGACCTAAAATGGAAGAAGAAACAAAGCGCTAAGTGATTTGGGTAAGTTTTAGGGTGTGAAAATGGAAGAAGAAACAAGGCGCTAAGTGATTTGGGTAAGTTTTAGGGTGTGAAAATGGAAGAAGAAACAAGGCGCTAAGTGATTTGGGTAAGTTTTAGGGTGTGAAAATGGAAGAAGAAACAAGGCGCTAAGTGATTTGGGTAAGTTTTAGGGACCTAAAATGGAAGAAGAAACAAGGCGCTAAGTGATTTGGGTAAGTTTTAGGGTGTGAAAATGGAAGAAGAAACAAAGCGCTAAGTGATTTGGGTAAGTTTTAGGGTGTGAAAATGGAAGAAGAAACAAAGCGCGAAGTGGTTAGGGTGAGCTTTAAGGGACCTCAAGGGAAAAGGCAGGATAGCGCGAAGTGGTTAGGGTGAGCTTTAAGGGACCTCAAGGGAAAAGGCAGGATAGCGCTAAGTGGTTAGGGTGAGCTTTAAGGGACCTCAAGGGAAAAGGCAGGATAGCGCTAAGTGGTTAGGGTGAGCTTTAAGGGACCTCAAGGGAAAAGGCAGGATAGCGCTAAGTGGTTAGGGTGAGTGTAGTGATGGAAGTGAAATTATGTAGGCGAGCACTTTAATGAGAGAAGTTTGTAGTGCGCAGGCGCAATATCGTAAGAATTTCGTCTGGACAGATACTTTAGGAAAAAATGAAGCAGGATGTAGCGGGAAAATGATAGGATTCGTGTGAGGATACGATGGGAAAAGGGCAAAAACGAAAGGCTACGTTGGTAGTTGTGAAAAATGAATCTGAACATTTTCGATGGAAAATGACAGCCTCGTCTGCGTACTCTGGCATACGAGCGCACGGACGCGCTACGGAAGGTTTACGAAGCATGCATAGAATCGCTCGAACGTTCATGCGAGAGCGGGAAATTTTGAAAATCTTACGACGTCGGCACCAAACCGAAAGTTTTTGGGTGTCTCTCTGAATCGAGCCTCCTATCTTTTAACAAGTTATCGTTGAGACGCCAATCCCACCTACTTGGGTACAGTCCGGGTAGCTCAAAGGACAGGAAAATTGGGGCGTGGTCTGACCAGAGTATATTCCCAATGCTGGCCTTGGGTTCCCAGGACATAGCGTGATGACTTAACAGGAGATAGTCTATATGACTATATGAGTTGTTTGCATTGGAGTAAAACGTAAAGTCTCTGGGCCCCGGGTGCAGGGCTCTCCACACGTCAACTAGTTGAAGGTCTGACAATATACTCTTTAACTTCCTAAGCCCCGACAGAGGGATGGAGGATTTGCCAGATGAGGTATCAATTTGCGGGTTAAATGGGATATTTAAGTCCCCTCCCAATATGACTATCCCTTCCGCAAAATCAGGCAACTGTTTTAAAACACTGAGACAGAATTGGGACTGGTCCTTATTGGGGCTATATAAATTCGCAACAGTATAGATCTTTGTGCAGATTGATAGTTTCAGAAAAATGTATCTGCCCTTGGGGTCGATCTTGGAGTCTAAGACTTTGTAGGGCAGAGATCTGTGGATAGCTACAGAAACCTCCTTTGTTTTGGCATCAGGGTTGGAGGCATGCACCCAAGAAGAGAAGTGACGATCCCTAACGTCAGGGACTCTCTAAAATGCGTTTCCTGCAGTAAGATAAGTTTGGCACCACATTTATGGAGGTCGTATAATACTTTAGATCTCTTCTCAGGGGCATTGAAACCCTTCACGTTAAATGAGCAAACAGTTACATTTGCCATCCTTACCTTAAGTTACCCAAGGTGACGAGAAGGATCGGAGGCAGTTAAGTGGAGATTGAGAGGGGGGAAGGTCAGGAACCTCTGCGAGGAGAAGAAAGAAGAAGGGAGGGGTAAAGAGCAGAAGACAGCAACAGGAAAAAAAAGAAGAGAACAACCAATAACAAGGAAAACACAATTTACTATGTCACAATAATAGCTATTTTAACTGAAATCTACTACACACAGCAAGTAAAATAACCAACACGCCAAGCGCACTGATGCCCTAGATCCCCTAAAGCCTACTCAGGTATTTCCTAAGGAAGGCAGGGGATCCCCTAAGTGGGGGGAAGTGGAAGGCAAAAACCAGTGAGAACTGCCCAGGCCAGAGCGCAGGTGGTCCAACAGAATCTCGGGACTGGTGGTCTCCGAAATATCCGATACGCCCGTTAGTGCCACTTCGTCCTGTGCATCTCTCAAGGGGATCGTATAGACATCAGGCTTCCCGACCTTTTCTGATGCAGGAACAAAAGATGCGACATAACGACTCCTCTTCGTCCCTCCGGTAGCTCGTCCAACAGTCCGGGGCTCATAGGCCCGAAGAGGGCTGCGACAAGGTATTGAGAAGACCGCCGGGCCACGCGAAGAAGAGAAAAAAAAAAACATTCCAGAGAGTCAGATGGAAAACACATTATACTGTAAAGGACAAGTCCTGGATGATTGGAGCAGGGGGAACACCTGGGCTATCAATATGAAAAAAGAACCTTGCTCAAACCCAGGCATTAGCAGCGTTGGGGGCTCGCGGCCTACCCCCTCTGATCCTTCTGGGCTGAGGCTCAACACGGCAGCCACCTAGCTCGGGAACCCAAGGCGGGAACAACGAAGGCGACAGCCAATTCTCCATTTCCACCGCCGGGGAACCCAGGAATTCAAAGGCCTCTCTAAGTTGGGAGTGGCTGCAAAGGACAAAGCTATGGCCACGTAATTGGAGAATCAGATGAAAAGGGTGGCCCCACCTGTAAGTGGCTCCAGCGGTGGCTTCATGACCTTCCTCATCTGAAGTGTGCGACGCGCCAAATCGGGTAATAAGATGGTCTGCGCTCCTTTGAACGTAATGGTTTTATTGACCCACGCTTGACGCATGATGGCTTCTTTCAATTTGTAAAAGTGCACCCAACAAATAATATCCCTCGGCCTGCGCGGATCTGGGTTTTTAGGGCCTGTGGCTCTGTGTACTCTATCCAGCTCAATGTCGTCCCCAGGCGGACGATCCAGAACTTGATTGAAGATCTGTGTCACCATGTCTGAAAGGTTGGAAAACTCAGAAACTTCCGGAAGACCCCTTATCCTTATGTTATTTCTTCTCCCCCAATTCTCCATGTCGTCTTGATGAAGCAATATGCCTGCAATCTGACAAGCGGACTCCGTTTGGGCCCTTTCCAGGGCGCTATGATTATTCTATAGTGCGGTGAGACGATGGAGAACCGATTACTGAGCTTGCTCTACAGAAGTAACACTGTTGTCTATTTCAGTTACTGATCTTGATACCTCGTCCATCTCTCTCCTGAAGGAGGACTCCATTCTATTGATGAAGGTCTCGAAATCTTTCCTAGTGGGCAAAGACAAGATAAGGGCCTTAATACTGTGCTGCTCAAACTCAGGGGGGACACCCCTAGACTTGCCGGGCTCCATCCTGCTCATACCAGAAGATCCCCGAGACCAACAAGAGGAAGCAGACATCCCGGAGGGTGAGACTGGGTCATCATGTGTGTCCCCTGGCTGCATTTGGGGGGTTAAGGCACAACTGGGGGAACACGGCCCAGATGATATGGCATCCGGATCCCTCCCAGGGAAGGATGGCACACCTGCGCTCCCCCACCCAGCGACCACCTGGGTGTCCACATAAGGAGAAAGAGCGCCGTCATGTGGGAGCTGTTGTAAGTGGGGAGGTATCTGCTTACAGGGGGACGGCCCTGGGACATTTTCCAGCTCCTCTTCTCTGTGAGCCAGCTCATCCAGCCGCCTCCCATGTGTCTGGGGCCACGAAGGCTGGATCATTCCCCCATCAAGGCTCTGAAGTGGGGGGGATGGTTGTGACCCATCCCCAGGCAAACCTGGGTTTATCTTTGGGCCAGGTAGAGGGCTTGAGTGCCTCCTTATGTCTCCCTCCCTGGGGGCACCGAGGGATTCGGCCTGGGTGCACAGCCTCGTCTCCCCGCTGCTTATAGTTGAGCTGCATCTTTTCTCCGCTCCGCCGCAGCAGCTGTCAGTTCCCCCGCCGGGCTCGGCGGCGACACACCGCAGGAGCGGTCTCCCCTCACCTTCCTCCCCGCCGCTCGATCGGCCGGGCGGGGAGGGGGGGCTAGTCCCCCGCCCCGCGCTTCACCTCTGCCATCCTCAATATTGCATTTTTTACTTTTTTTTTTTGGGTGGTTAAAGTTGGATGTGGCGGTTTAAGCATAAGAGGCAGATGAGGATATAGCAAACACTTTAGTCACTCAGGTGCTGGCACAGCCAAGTCCCGAGGGATGCACAGCTGGTTCATCTTAAGGAATATAAGGATGCGCATGTTGGCTGTGGATAGGCGGATCCTCTTATCTGTAATGACACCTGCAGTTCTGAACACACGTTCTGATAGGACATTTGCAGGCCAGCACCTCCCAGGCATAGATGGCAAGCTCTGGCCATGTGTCCAATTTAGCGACCTAGAACTAGAATGCGTAGGACCCATTGCTCAGTACCAGGAGAGAGGTTGACCGTAGTATCTGATGGTGGTGGATGTGGCTGATATAGGAATAAGTTGTTCCACATTGTGGCCATGCTCACTCTCACTCATGAGATGCTGCTGATGCCCTTGCTGCTTGCTCCTTCTACTCCTCCTCATGCCACCACCCAGTCAGCTGGGAACGCAGTAGTTTGCCCTTCAGCACAAATTTGTACTCTCATTTTTTGATCCCAGTGCTAGAATGAAGGTGATGTTGTCCTTATAGCGGGTATCAAGCAGGGTGGCCACCCGGTAATAAGCACTAGTGACTATGCTGGCAACTCTGAGGTCATTGCACAGGCACTGGAGCATTTAGTGTTTCATGTGAGCTGAGTCAGGGAGAAGCTGTCCTCAGTGTCAGGTGTCTTCTGCTCCTCCTCCTGCCCCTCCCTCCAGCCATGCTCCAGTGATGCCCGTGAGCTGCCATCCTGTTGTGAGAAAAAGTAGTCCTCCTCCCACTGCGAATCCTCCAAACTGTCCTTTAGCTGGATACTGGCGTCCTTGGCCACTGTCGGCCACACTGTAAGTCACATGTGCACTGCCCTGACAGCGGGGAAAATGAGTCTTCTTGCTCCTCTTCTGCTTCCTCTTCCTCCGTAGTCATGGACTGAAGCTGGCACAGAGGATGGGGATTGTAGTGCTGACGATGGTGCCATCAGCGCTGACCATATTGGTGGCTTACTGGAAGCATTGCAGCACCATGCAGATATCCCTCATGGAGGCCCACTCACTGGTGGTGAAGTGTTGTTGGTCTGCACTTCAACTCACCCGGGCATTTTGGAGCTGGAACTCCACTATTGCCTGCTGCTGCTCACATACCCTTTTCATGATATACAACATGAAATTCCACCTGGTGGGCAAGTCACATATGAGGCGGTGGGTGGAAAGGTCGGAGTTCCTCTGCAGGGCAGACGGGCAAGCAGCAACACAGTGGGAACCCTGAAGGAGCACATGCAACGCACTTTATAGAGTAGCCTCGGCATTTCTGGATAAGATGTGCGTCAACCAGCCCAAGGCTGCTATAAGGTTCCGCCCACTGTCTCACATCACCTTGCCAGGATTCAGGTGCAACAGCAGCTGTCATTCATCTGTTCCTGCTGCTGGTGTGCAGCTCCTGGACATTGTGGGGTCTTTCACCCAGACAGATGAGTTTTATCACTGCATGCTGTCATTGTCACATGGCGGTGCTCAAATCGCTGGTAGGGAATGAGGAAGTACAGTAGGAGGAGGCTACAGGAAGCACCGACTGTTGTCCCACAATCCTGAGTGGTGGAAGGATTTGTGCCACGGTGCATCCCACCTCAGTTCCATCTGCCACAATGTTGACCCAATGGGCAGTTAGAGAGATGTAACATCCCCTTACTTTTCCACGTGTCCATAGTGAGGTGAACACTGGAACTATTGGCATTGTTCAGTGCACAACCTGTTGGCGCAGGGCAGAGATGACCTGGCCTGGCACGAAAAGTAGTAGTGGCTGGGAATGGCATAATGTGGAACAGATGCCTCCATCAGCATTTCAAAGACCAGCAATTTTGAAATGCTTGTATTCAGGGCCAGGGCTTGTGGGTGAGATGGGCCCAACCTCTGCTTTCTCTCTAAAGTTTGTGGGAAGGAAAGCTGAACACTTCCCTGGGATGATGTGGACTGGCTTGGTGGTGGTGCTGGTGCCGGAAGACAGGTGGCCTTGTTGTTGGGGAGGTGGGGCTGGAGGCTGAGGCGGGTATTTGCAGATTTTTCTGGTAGTTCTGCCACTGCAGCTCATGTTTTGCTTGAAGGTGCCTGGGGATGCACGAGGTACATAGGTAGTTAGTAGGGATGAGTGAATCGATCCGGACGAACCCGGATTCGTTCCGAATTTTATGGAAAATTCGATTCTGAGCGAATCCGAATTTCCCCGCCATTCGATTGATCAAAGTTTTCCTTTAAACTCCATTTATTTCAATTACAGGCATTCTAAAATGGTGGATGAACATGTCCAGACATACCCCCTGGGGCAAGGTATCATCGGTAAGTTACATGCAGCCTATCAGCAGCCAGGAAGCCCGGTGACGTCACCGTGCTATATAAACCGGCGGCCATTTTCCTTTTGCGCATTTCAGCCTTGCATTGCAGACAGAACGAAGGTTGCTGCAGAAAGGGAGAGGCTTACAGACAGGCAGGGAGAGTCAGAGAGACAGACAGTGAGGTAGAAATATAGGGAAAGATAGGGAAAAACTGGAACCATCCAGCCAGGGACAGCTTAGAAGTGACAGTGAAATTTTTTTTTTTTCATTAGCCAGATCAGTTTTCAATTCAATTTCAGTTCTTTGTGCTGTAAATCTGCCTTGCCACTGTGCATGCCATCTATGCAGTGGCTTATTTAACCCTGTTACACACAAGCATTTATCATAATATAACTGGATTAGTTTAAATATTTTTGGTCTGCCTTTAACCAAAAAAAACACCAGCCCACCTGGGTATCCCAAACCTGCACTTAGCAGCCTATCTGTTATACTAAA
Organism: Gastrophryne carolinensis; assembly: GCA_027917425.1. Taxonomy (NCBI): domain Eukaryota; kingdom Metazoa; phylum Chordata; class Amphibia; order Anura; family Microhylidae; genus Gastrophryne; species Gastrophryne carolinensis. The sequence goes on from CM051234.1 coordinate 226,432,919, forward strand.
TACGCTTGTTCATCCTTCCTCAGATTAAACAAAGTATTTCATTTTGAATTGGTTTTTGGTCTGCCTTTAACAAAAAAAAACCAGGCCGCAGGGCATCCCAAACCCACACTTAGCAGCCTATCTGTTATACTAAATACGCTTGTTCCCCCTTCCTCAGATTAATCAAAGTATTTCATTTTGAATTGGTTTTTGGTCTGCCTTTAAAAAAAAAAAAAAACAGGCCGCAGGGCATCCCAAACCTGCACTTAGCAGCCTATCTGTTATACTAAATACGCTTGTTCATCCTCCTCAGCTTAATCAAAGTATTGCATTTTGAATTGGTTTTTGGTCTGCTGCCAAAACACTAGGCCGCAGGGTATCTCATATTGCCACTTTTCATAATATCTGGTGCAGCGAAGCAGTTCCTCTCTTTATTTAGCTTCTTCTTTTTAAAGTAAATGGAGAAAAGAGTGGGGGGGTCCCCAACACCTCCCAAGAACCCCTACAGAGGCAGCAGCACCACTATAAAGAATAATATTATAAACTTTATTAATACATATATCTACAATTATTTACATAAATAATGCTTGAGGACAAGTTTAAAGCATTTTAAAAAACATATAGACAACACTAACAGAGGGAAGGGGAAAGGGAGGGGCAAAGGCCACCACTGCTCTACACAACCTGGAGGGGCCCTAACAAATGATGATCCATGGGCTCCCTTCACTCTATACTGATAGAAAACATTGTCTGCTCTGAAAATGTAACTACCCACTGGTGCTAACCTTTAAGTAATTAAAGTGCAATGTGCTTATAAAATACTTAAAGCGGACCTTCACTCTAAATAAGAGTCTATCTTATATGTTTCCCACACCCTGTACATACAGATTGCTCACATTAAAAATCATCCTACCTGCATCTACTGCATTTTATAAGCCTTTAAACATCCAAGATGACGGCTTATGGAAGCTGCCATTTTTGCAGGCAGCCTGCAAACAGGAAGTGCCTGCAAACAGGAAGTGACTGTGCTGCTCTGCATTCTGGGACTGCTGACCTTTCCCTGACCTCAGCTCTGCTCTGTCTGAGCAAAGCACAGCTATAACCCGCCCCCCTGTACCTTATCCCACTCTCCTCTCCTCTCAGTAAGTGTGATGCTTCTGAGTCAAGATGGCGGCGCCCGTATCCTAAATTCCCGAACAGAGTTGCAGCCCAGTGGGGGAAAGTATAATAAATTAGTGACTAAACATGTAAAATATATTAATTTTAGATGCTGAGGAATTGTTTTTTAAGAGTTTGGGCTTTTCATTAAATCATGGTGAAGGTCCGGTTTAATAATAATAATATATCAAATGAATAATTAATGATTAAAGTGTGCATATATATATATACAGTGCAAAAAAGTTTTTTCTTACACACATTAAAAAAAATGAATCAATTATTGTGCAAGTGAGCCAACCATCCTATAATAATTAATGAAACCTGTCTACAATAACAATGAGGACCCACCGGGTGAAAAATAAGCAGGCAGTAAACATCAGCAGCAATAATGATAAAGGGAAAAGCACTCACATCGCTCCCAGTATTCGTATGAGATATCCTTTATTGTTTTACTTATTTTTGAGTATGTTGCTTTTTACCTTTCTGCTTTTCCTTGAAAATATGTTCATTGATCTGGTAGAGTAGTGCATCTCATGCCACAGTATGCATCGGTGACACTGTAATTTTGGTCTTTTACCATCGGGTGACAGGATGTGTTTATTTGTATAGGAGCCACTAAACACAATGTGATGTCCATGGATGTAGACCCAAAGGTCACTGTGGTTTATTTTAGTCCCTATTGTCCCCTATAATGGAACAAGCCTGTAAATATTATGCTATAGTATGCCTTATTTGGCAATGTGTGCAATGGTGAATTGCTTATATCCATATGCTTAAATATTGGTATATAGCTTGAAATGCCAACATGTGTTGGCGTCTGTATGAGGATTTATATAGTCATAGGAGTATGCTATTATTTGTATTTTGCGATTTTTGTGTGTTTCATGATTTTATTTTTTACCCATCCGGCCTGACCCACTCACCTTTCCTCGCTCCGTCTCACCGCAGGCCAGCCACTGCGCATGCGCGCCGGGGCGGATGCTCAGGCGCGCGCGGCACGCTGTCTCCCGTGCAGGGGCATGCGCACTGCAGGCCAGGGCTCGGCCTCTGCATCTGGGGGCTGGGCTTCCATCTGTCCTTGTCATTTCCACCGGCGCACTTCTGGTACGCTTTGAGAAAGTGACGCGGTGCTGTCACGAAACGCGTCGCGGTGAGGAGGTCGGGTGTGTTTGGGGGGGGGCATTCATGTGAGTCTGCTCCAAGAGATGTGAGTGCTTTTCCCTTTATCATTATTGCTGCTGATGTTTACTGCCTGCTTATTTTTCACCCGGTGGGTCCTCATTGTTATTGTAGACAGGTTTCATTAATTATTATAGGATGGTTGGCTCACTTGCACAATAATTGATTCATTTTTTTTAATGTGTGTAAGAAAAAACTTTTTTGCACTGTATATATATATATGCACACTTTTATCATTAATTATTCATTTGATATATTATAAGTACAACAGACACACAGGGGGAGGACCACACCCCCCTCAAAATGCTAAAGAAAAAGTGGCACCACCCCACTATATATATAGTAAAAATCTAAATTTATTGCATTATAAACCAAAGATTAAAATAGCATACAAATAGCATACAAACAGTTACATTACAAACACAAAACAACACCAGAGGGCGCCAGAGGTCTTAAGAATAATAAATGGTAAGTGAATTCATTTCAAAAACATAAAAATACATAAAGGTGAGTCTCTTTGTCCAACCACTCAATTATGTGCAAATATGCAAGGTAAGTGCAAAGTGCAAACAATATATCAACCAAATACAATCACAAAAACAAAAACGGCCGGAGTGAGCGCGCGCGGCCTTGCTGTCCTCACACACCCGGCCATGTGTACTACTGGACGCCATTACCGAGCACAGGTGTGGGCTTTGCACAGATACATGGACAATGGGCGCATGGGGCGGGTCACTGGGCTACCTGGGGGAGCTGTGCTGTATCTGAAATAGGATATGGGTTTGGATTGGCCCCTGAATGGGTGGGGGCGGCCCCCATTGATCCCTTATAAGGTGGGGATGGGCCCCCTTTGAGCACATTGCCCTGAGGAAGTGGTGTGGTGACACCACGATACGCGTTGGCGACGGTTTGTGGGGGCGCCCCCGGTCGGTTTGTACACATGTTCTCTTCCTCCTTTGCTCACTCAGATGCGCTGACTTGCACCTGGCTGGGCTCACATTATCCCATAGTAGTTGCACTGATGTTTTTGTGATTGTATTTGGTTGATATATTGTTTGCACTTTGCACTTACCTTGCATATTTGCACATAATTGAGTGGTTGGACAAAGAGACTCACCTTTATGTATTTTTATGTTTTTGAAATGAATTCACTTACCATTTATTATTCTTAAGACCTCTGGCGCCCTCTGGTGTTGTTTTGTAGCCCAGTGGGGGAAAGTATAATAAATTAGTGACTAAACATGTAAAATATATTAATTTTAGATGCTGAGGAATTGTTTTTTAAGAGTTTGGGCTTTTCATTAAATCATGGTGAAGGTCCGGTTTAATAATAATAATATATCAAATGAATAATTAATGATTAAAGTGTGCATATATATATATACAGTGCAAAAAAGTTTTTTCTTACACACATTAAAAAAATTAATCAATTATTGTGCAAGTGAGCCAACCATCCTATAATAATTAATGAAACCTGTCTACAATAACAATGAGGACCCACCGGGTGAAAAATAAGCAGGCAGTAAACATCAGCAGCAATAATGATAAAGGGAAAAGCACTCACATCGCTCCCAGTATTCGTATGAGATATCCTTTATTGTTTTACTTATTTTTGAGTATGTTGCTTTTTACCTTTCTGCTTTTCCTTGAAAATATGTTCATTGATCTGGTAGAGTAGTGCATCTCATGCCACAGTATGCATCGGTGACACTGTAATTTTGGTCTTTTACCATCGGGTGACAGGATGTGTTTATTTGTATAGGAGCCACTAAACACAATGTGATGTCCATGGATGTAGACCCAAAGGTCACTGTGGTTTATTTTAGTCCCTATTGTCCCCTATAATGGAACAAGCCTGTAAATATTATGCTATAGTATGCCTTATTTGGCAATGTGTGCAATGGTGAATTGCTTATATCCATATGCTTAAATATTGGTATATAGCTTGAAATGCCAACATGTGTTGGCGTCTGTATGAGGATTTATATAGTCATAGGAGTATGCTATTATTTGTATTTTGCGATTTTTGTGTGTTTCATGATTTTATTTTTTACCCATCCGGCCTGACCCACTCACCTTTCCTCGCTCCGTCTCACCGCAGGCCAGCCACTGCGCATGCGCGCCGGGGCGGATGCTCAGGCGCGCGCGGCACGCTGTCTCCCGTGCAGGGGCATGCGCACTGCAGGCCAGGGCTCGGCCTCTGCATCTGGGGGCTGGGCTTCCATCTGTCCTTGTCATTTCCACCGGCGCACTTCTGGTACGCTTTGAGAAAGTGACGCGGTGCTGTCACGAAACGCGTCGCGGTGAGGAGGTCGGGTGTGTTTGGGGGGGGGGGCATTCATGTGAGTCTGCTCCAAGAGATGTGAGTGCTTTTCCCTTTATCATTATTGCTGCTGATGTTTACTGCCTGCTTATTTTTCACCCGGTGGGTCCTCATTGTTATTGTAGACAGGTTTCATTAATTATTATAGGATGGTTGGCTCACTTGCACAATAATTGATTCATTTTTTTTAATGTGTGTAAGAAAAAACTTTTTTGCACTGTATATATATATATGCACACTTTTATCATTAATTATTCATTTGATATATTATAAGTACAACAGACACACAGGGGGAGGACCACACCCCCCTCAAAATGCTAAAGAAAAAGTGGCACCACCCCACTATATATATAGTAAAAATCTAAATTTATTGCATTATAAACCAAAGATTAAAATAGCATACAAATAGCATACAAACAGTTACATTACAAACACAAAACAACACCAGAGGGCGCCAGAGGTCTTAAGAATAATAAATGGTAAGTGAATTCATTTCAAAAACATAAAAATACATAAAGGTGAGTCTCTTTGTCCAACCACTCAATTATGTGCAAATATGCAAGGTAAGTGCAAAGTGCAAACAATATATCAACCAAATACAATCACAAAAACAAAAACGGCCGGAGTGAGCGCGCGCGGCCTTGCTGTCCTCACACACCCGGCCATGTGTACTACTGGACGCCATTACCGAGCACAGGTGTGGGCTTTGCACAGATACATGGACAATGGGCGCATGGGGCGGGTCACTGGGCTACCTGGGGGAGCTGTGCTGTATCTGAAATAGGATATGGGTTTGGATTGGCCCCTGAATGGGTGGGGGCGGCCCCCATTGATCCCTTATAAGGTGGGGATGGGCCCCCTTTGAGCACATTGCCCTGAGGAAGTGGTGTGGTGACACCACGATACGCGTTGGCGACGGTTTGTGGGGGCGCCCCCGGTCGGTTTGTACACATGTTCTCTTCCTCCTTTGCTCACTCAGATGCGCTGACTTGCACCTGGCTGGGCTCACATTATCCCATAGTAGTTGCACTGATGTTTTTGTGATTGTATTTGGTTGATATATTGTTTGCACTTTGCACTTACCTTGCATATTTGCACATAATTGAGTGGTTGGACAAAGAGACTCACCTTTATGTATTTTTATGTTTTTGAAATGAATTCACTTACCATTTATTATTCTTAAGACCTCTGGCGCCCTCTGGTGTTGTTTTGTAGCCCAGTGGGGGAAAGTATAATAAATTAGTGACTAAACATGTAAAATATATTAATTTTAGATGCTGAGGAATTGTTTTTTAAGAGTTTGGGCTTTTCATTAAATCATGGTGAAGGTCCGGTTTAATAATAATAATATATCAAATGAATAATTAATGATTAAAGTGTGCATATATATATATACAGTGCAAAAAAGTTTTTTCTTACACACATTAAAAAAAATGAATCAATTATTGTGCAAGTGAGCCAACCATCCTATAATAATTAATGAAACCTGTCTACAATAACAATGAGGACCCACCGGGTGAAAAATAAGCAGGCAGTAAACATCAGCAGCAATAATGATAAAGGGAAAAGCACTCACATCGCTCCCAGTATTCGTATGAGATATCCTTTATTGTTTTACTTATTTTTGAGTATGTTGCTTTTTACCTTTCTGCTTTTCCTTGAAAATATGTTCATTGATCTGGTAGAGTAGTGCATCTCATGCCACAGTATGCATCGGTGACACTGTAATTTTGGTCTTTTACCATCGGGTGACAGGATGTGTTTATTTGTATAGGAGCCACTAAACACAATGTGATGTCCATGGATGTAGACCCAAAGGTCACTGTGGTTTATTTTAGTCCCTATTGTCCCCTATAATGGAACAAGCCTGTAAATATTATGCTATAGTATGCCTTATTTGGCAATGTGTGCAATGGTGAATTGCTTATATCCATATGCTTAAATATTGGTATATAGCTTGAAATGCCAACATGTGTTGGCGTCTGTATGAGGATTTATATAGTCATAGGAGTATGCTATTATTTGTATTTTGCGATTTTTGTGTGTTTCATGATTTTATTTTTTACCCATCCGGCCTGACCCACTCACCTTTCCTCGCTCCGTCTCACCGCAGGCCAGCCACTGCGCATGCGCGCCGGGGCGGATGCTCAGGCGCGCGCGGCACGCTGTCTCCCGTGCAGGGGCATGCGCACTGCAGGCCAGGGCTCGGCCTCTGCATCTGGGGGCTGGGCTTCCATCTGTCCTTGTCATTTCCACCGGCGCACTTCTGGTACGCTTTGAGAAAGTGACGCGGTGCTGTCACGAAACGCGTCGCGGTGAGGAGGTCGGGTGTGTTTGGGGGGGGGGCATTCATGTGAGTCTGCTCCAAGAGATGTGAGTGCTTTTCCCTTTATCATTATTGCTGCTGATGTTTACTGCCTGCTTATTTTTCACCCGGTGGGTCCTCATTGTTATTGTAGACAGGTTTCATTAATTATTATAGGATGGTTGGCTCACTTGCACAATAATTGATTCATTTTTTTTAATGTGTGTAAGAAAAAACTTTTTTGCACTGTATATATATATATGCACACTTTTATCATTAATTATTCATTTGATATATTATAAGTACAACAGACACACAGGGGGAGGACCACACCCCCCTCAAAATGCTAAAGAAAAAGTGGCACCACCCCACTATATATATAGTAAAAATCTAAATTTATTGCATTATAAACCAAAGATTAAAATAGCATACAAATAGCATACAAACAGTTACATTACAAACACAAAACAACACCAGAGGGCGCCAGAGGTCTTAAGAATAATAAATGGTAAGTGAATTCATTTCAAAAACATAAAAATACATAAAGGTGAGTCTCTTTGTCCAACCACTCAATTATGTGCAAATATGCAAGGTAAGTGCAAAGTGCAAACAATATATCAACCAAATACAATCACAAAAACAAAAACGGCCGGAGTGAGCGCGCGCGGCCTTGCTGTCCTCACACACCCGGCCATGTGTACTACTGGACGCCATTACCGAGCACAGGTGTGGGCTTTGCACAGATACATGGACAATGGGCGCATGGGGCGGGTCACTGGGCTACCTGGGGGAGCTGTGCTGTATCTGAAATAGGATATGGGTTTGGATTGGCCCCTGAATGGGTGGGGGCGGCCCCCATTGATCCCTTATAAGGTGGGGATGGGCCCCCTTTGAGCACATTGCCCTGAGGAAGTGGTGTGGTGACACCACGATACGCGTTGGCGACGGTTTGTGGGGGCGCCCCCGGTCGGTTTGTACACATGTTCTCTTCCTCCTTTGCTCACTCAGATGTGCTGACTTGCACCTGGCTGGGCTCACATTATCCCATAGTAGTTGCACTGATGTTTTTGTGATTGTATTTGGTTGATATATTGTTTGCACTTTGCACTTACCTTGCATATTTGCACATAATTGAGTGGTTGGACAAAGAGACTCACCTTTATGTATTTTTATGTTTTTGAAATGAATTCACTTACCATTTATTATTCTTAAGACCTCTGGCGCCCTCTGGTGTTGTTTTGTGTTTGTAATGTAACTGTTTGTATGCTATTTGTATGCTATTTTAATCTTTGGTTTATAATGCAATAAATTGAGATTTTTACTATATATATAGTGGGGTGGTGCCACTTTTTCTTTAGCATTTTGAGGGGGGTGTGGTCCTCCCCCTGTGTGTCTGTTGTCCTCATATATATGGTGCTTAGAACAGTGTGCACACCACTATTTTCATCTTTAAATTAATTTAATTTGGTTACTTCTGGGCAGAGAGTCTGGTGCGGCCCATATCTTGTTTGTTTGTTGTTTTATATATTATAAGTATTTTATAAGCACATTGCACTTTAATTACTTAAAGGTTAGCACCAGTGGGTAGTTACATTTTCAGAGCAGACAATGTTTTCTATCAGTATAGAGTGAAGGGAGCCCATGGATCATCATTTGTTAGGGCCCCTCCAGGTTGTGTAGAGCAGTGGTGGCCTTTGCCCCCTCCCTTTCCCCTTCCCTCTGTTAGTGTTGTCTATATGTTTTTTAAAATGCTTTTAACTTGTCCTCAAGCACCATTTATGCAAATAATTGTAGATATATGTATTAATAAAGTTTATAATATTATTCTTTATAGTTGTGCTGCTGCCTCTGTAGGGGTTCTTGGGAGGTGTGTGGGACCCCCCGCTCTTTTCTCCATTAACAGATTTTGTCTGGTTAAACCCCGGGCAGCTAGCACACGGACTTGTATGCAAAAAAGTTGGTGTGGTCTTCCTTTTGTGCACTTTTTAAAGTAAACACATTTTCTATTGTACCTATTGCGCATTTCAAATACATAAAAATGTCAGGCAGACAAGTGCAAGGATGTTCAAAGAGGAGTGGCAGAGGCCAAGATTCAGCAGGCAGAGGTCGCAGCAGACTAGGAGCGAGTGGCAGGAGTTACAGTGAGAGACCTGATCTGCCAGTATCTGCTAGCGATCGTGTCTCCACCAGTAACGCATCTGCCGTGGTAGATTGGTTAACGCGCACATCATCACAAGTTACATCTGAGACCCCCAGTCTAGGGTCGGTAGGTTCCTCTGACACAACCCTGAGTTGGCATGTCCCGAGAGCAGTCCTTGTCCTTCCATTGCCTCTGTCCTATGCCGTTCCCTCCCCCAGCGACGTATCCTATGCTTTGGGTTCAGCTCCACTCTTTAGTGAGGAGGACGATCAGATAGAGGACAGTCAGCAGCTACTGCCCAGCCATGAAATGGAGGTGGCTTCTTTAGCTAGGCAGACAAATAGTGATGTGGAGAGTGTCATGGGTGTTGCGAGCGTTCCAGCTCCTGCGCCAGACACTGTTGAGGAAACCGAGAACATCAGTGAGGTGCAGCCACAACTCGGTGATGATGATGATGAAGCCGATCGCACTTGGGAGCCGGGTGATGAAGGGGCTTCATCGTCATCATCAGGAGAAGAGGGGCGCAGGTTGCCCCGGAGTCAGCAGCTGAGGCAGCAAGTGTTAGCAGCATGGTTGGCAGTCAGCATGGGGGCACAATTGTAAAGCCTGGAGCCAAACGGGGCCGGGGTAGAGCACCTGCTGCGCGGCAGGCAACCTTATCGGGAGGTAGTGGAGCAAGGGTTCCTGGAGTTGGCGACAGTAGCAGTGAATCAGTGCGGCCTGTTGGTGGGAAAAGTAGCTACTTGGCAGTGTGGCAGTTTTTCCTGAAGCATCCGCAGGAGGGTAACATGGCCACATGCAAGATACGTAGGCAGAAGGTGAAGCGTGGCCAGGGCCCAAATGTTGGCACCACGGCCCTGCGTCAACATATGATGCGTCACCATAAAGCGGCCTGGGAGAACCGAGGCTCCGAAGAGGTGGTCCAGCCTGCTTCCTCACCAAGTGGCACGCCGCTTCCAATTTCTGCCAGCCAAGGCTCCAGCACCTCAGCCAAAGGCAGCTGTGCATCATACCCATCCTCTGTCGCTCCTGCTCCTCCTCCTCCAAGTCATGCATCCCGCCAGCAATCCATCAGCGAAGCCATGTCCAAGAGACAGCAGTATGCGCCCACTCATCCTACGGCGCAGAAGCTGAATGTGCTCCTGTCCAAGTTGCTGGTGCTGCAGTCGCTCCCTTTTCAGGTGGTGGACTCTGCACCTTTCAGAGAACTGATGGCTTGTGCCGAGCCGAGGTGGAGAGTTCCAAGCCGTCATTTCTTTGCCAAGAAGGCAGTACCAGCGCTGCACACTTTTGTTGAACAGAAGGTGGGCCAGTCCTTGAGCCTGTCGGTGTGTAGCAAAGTGCATGGCAGCGCCGATGTCTGGAGCTGTAACTACGGTCAGGGACAGTACATGTCGTTTACGGCCCACTGGGTGAATGTGGTCCCTTTGCAGCAGCAACTTGGACAGGTCACGCCGCTTCGGCCTCCGCGCTCCCTGCCCGTTGGGCCTGTGACACTGTGCGACTCGGCCTCCTCATCCTCCGCCATCTCCTCACCCTCCACTGTAGGCTCTAGTCTCAGTGCCCCTCCAGTCTACCATGTGTGCAGGGCACGGAGGTGTCATGCAGTGCTTCACATGGTTTGTCTTGGCGAACTGAGTCACACAGGGGAGGAACTGCTTAAATTTATTCATCAGGAAATCCAAACATGGCTTACTCCAAGAAAACTTAAAATGGGAATCATGGTTACCGACAATGGGAAGAACATTTTGTTTGCGCTGCGCCAAGGAAGGCTGACCCATGCCCCCTGCATGGCTCACGCCTTCAATCTGGTTGTCAAGCGGTTTCTGAAGTGTTCCCCCCATATGCAAGACATCCTAATAACTTCAAGGAAACTTTGCATGCACTTCAGCCACTCATACACCGCCAAACACACCCTTCTTGAGCTACAGCGTCAGAACGGTATCCCCCAACATAGTCTGATTTGCGATGTTTCCACCCGTTGGAATTCCACCCTTCACATGTTGGACCGATTATATGAACAGAGAAAAGCCATCACGGATTTCCCGATGATCCAAGCGGATAGGGGGACTCCCCTGTGTAACTTCAATGTCAACCAGTGGCAGCTCATACGTGACACCTGCCGTTTGCTCAGGCCCTTTGAGGAAGCCACTTTATTTGTCAGTCGGCAGGATTACGGGATGAACGACGTGATTCCACTGCTTCATGTACTAAAGCACATGTTGGAAACCATGGCTGGTCAGGGCACTGGAGACATGGTGTCTACATCTTACGGCCACACGAACCCCATTGGAGCTGAACTGGAGGAGGAGGAGGAGGAAGAGGAGGAGGAGTGGCCCAGTGAAGCACAGTTTAGGCTTGGCGAAATGGCTGGTTTATCTAGTCAGCGGACAGGAGAGGAGGAGCAGGAGCAGCCAGAGGAGCTAGAGGGTTTTGAGGAAGGCGAGACAGAGGACCCGGACACACCGTGGCAGTATGCAGTGGAGATGGAGACAGGTAGTCCCTCCGAGTCACTTGCGCAAATGGCAGGAAGCATGCTCACGTGCTTGTGTAGTGACCCCAGAATTGTTTCCATTTGTCGCCGGGATGACTTCTGGTTGTCCACCTTATTGTACCCTTGCTTCCGGCACAAAATGGGGGCATTTTTTAAACCCGCCGAGAGGGAGGACAGACTGAACTACTACAAAGACATTCTACGTAGTCAGTTGGCCGATGCCTATCTGCGCCATGGTCCCTACTCTCGCAGGTCTGACTCGGGGGGGGGGGACCTCTGCGTTCACCTTCCACTGCCATGGCTGCTGGGGGGGTTAGCAGGAGCAGCAGCAGCTCCATCAGCAGCAGCCTCAGTCTTCAGTCGCTAATGAGTAGCTTTCTACACCCGCATAGTGAGGCTACTCATGAGCAGCAGGAAGACCTGGAGCAGGACCTCAACCAGCAGGTCATGTCATACCTTGACATGACCATTCCAACACACCTTGAGGATCCGCTGGACTTCTGGGCAGCCAAACTTGGCTTGTGGCAGCAACTAGCAGAGTTTGCCCTGGAAAAGCTGTCCTGCCCGGCAAGTAGCGTGCCATCTGAGCGGGTGTTTAGTGCGGCGGGGGCCATAGTTACGGCGAGGAGAACTCGTTTGTCAACTAAAAATGTGGAGAGACTCACCTTTGTCAAAATGAATCACGGATGGATCAGCCAGGATTTCCACCCACCAATGGCTGATGCATGCGACTAGATTCAGCATGGTGCCACGTTTTACACTTTCCAAATGGTGCAAAACATATTTATGTCTTTAGGCCAATTTTTGGCCTCCTGCTGATGCCAACTTCAGGGTGTGCCTTTCAGCCAATTTTTGGCCTCCTGCTTATGCTGCTGCCAACTCCAGGGCGTGCCTTCCAGCTAATGTATGTGCTCCTGCTGCTGCCAACTTCAGGGTGCCTTCCAGCCAATTTCTAGGTTCCTGCTGCTGCCAACTCCAGTGTCTCTTTAAAGCAATGTTTGGGCTCCTGCTTGCAACTCCAGGGTGTGATTCATCCAATTTTTGGGCTCCTGCTGCTGCCAACTCCAGTGTCTCTTTCAGCCAATGTTTGGGCTCCTGCTGCTGCTGCTGCTGCTTGCAACTCCAGGGTGTGATTCATCCAATTTTTGGGCTCCTGCTGCCAACTCCAGTGTCTCTTTAAAGTAATGTTTGGGCTCCTGCTGCTGCTTGCAACTCCAGGGTGTGATTCATCCAATTATTGGGCTCCTGCTGCCAACTCCAGTGTCTCTTTCAAGCTATGTTTGGGCTGCTGCTGCTGCGGCTTGCAACTCCAGGGTGTGATTCATCCAATTTTTGGGCTCCTGCTGCTGCTTGCAACTCCAGGGTGTGATTCATCCAATTTTTGGGCTCCTGCTGCCAACTCCAGTGTCTCTTTCAAGCTATGTTTGGGCTGCTGCTGCTGCTTGCAACTCCAGGGTGTGATTCATCCAATTTTTGGGCTCCTGAAGCCAACTCCAGTGTCTCTTTCAAGCTATGTTTGGGCTGCTGCTTCTGCTGCTTGCAACTCCAGGGTGTGATTCATCCAATTTTTGGGCTCCTGCTGCCAACTCCAGTGTCTCTTTCAAGCTATGTTTGGGCTGCTGCTGCTGCTTGCAACTCCAGGGTGTGATTCATCCAATTTTTGGGCTCCTGCTGCCAACTCCAGTGTCTCTTTCAAGCTATGTTTGGGCTGCTGCTGCTGCTTGCAACTCCAGGGTGCGATTCATCCAATTTCTGGGAGAACTCGTTTGTCAACTAAAAATGTGGAGAGACTCACCTTTGTCAAAATGAATCAGGGATGGATCAGCCAGGATTTCCACCCACCAAAGGCTGATGCATGCGACTAGATTCAGCATGGTGCCACGTTTTACACTTTCCAAATGGTGCAAAACATATTTATGTCTTTAGGCCAATTTTTGGCCGCCTGCTGATGCCAACTTCAGGGTGTGCCTTTCAGCCAATTTTTGGCCTCCTGCTTATGCTGCTGCCAACTCCAGGGCGTGCCTTCCAACTAATGTATGTGCTCCTGCTGCTGCCAACTTCAGGGTGCCTTCCAGCCAATTTCTAGGTTCCTGCTGCTGCCAACTCCAGTGTCTCTTTAAAGCAATGTTTGGGCTCCTGCTTGCAAATCCAGGGTGTGATTCATCCAATTTTTGGGCTCCTGCTGCCAACTCCAGTGTCTCTTTCAGCCAATGTTTGGGCTCCTGCTGCTGCTGCTGCTTGCAACTCCAGAGTGTGATTCATCCAATTTTTGGGCTCCTGCTGCCAACTCCAGTGTCTCTTTAAAGTAATGTTTGGGCTCCTGCTGCTGCTTGCAACTCCAGGGTGTGATTCATCCAATTTTTGGGCTCCTGCTGCCAACTCCAGTGTCTCTTTCAAGCTATGTTTGGGCTGCTGCTGCTGCGGCTTGCAACTCCAGGGTGTGATTCATCCAATTTTTGGGCTCCTGCTGCTGCTTGCAACTCCAGGGTGTGATTCATCCAATTTTTGGGCTCCTGCTGCCAACTCCAGTGTCTCTTTCAAGCTATGTTTGGGCTGCTGCTGCTTGCAACTCCAGGGTGTGATTCATCCAATTTTTGGGCTCCTGAAGCCAACTCCAGTGTCTCTTTCAAGCTATGTTTGGGCTGCTGCTTCTGCTGCTTGCAACTCCAGGGTGTGATTCATCCAATTTTTTGGGCTCCTGCTGCCAACTCCAGTGTCTCTTTCAAGCGATGTCTGGGCTGCTGCTGCTGCTTGCAACTCCAGGGTGTGATTCATCCAATTTTTGGGCTCCTGCTGCCAACTCCAGTGTCTCTTTCAAGCTATGTTTGGGCTGCTGCTGCTGCTGCTGCTTGCAACTCCAGGGTGCGATTCATCCAATTTCTGGGCTCCTGCTGCTGCTTGCAACTCCAGGGTGTGATTCATCCAATTTTTGGACTCCTGCTGCCAACTCCAGTGTCTCTTTCAGCCAATGTTTGGGCTCCTGCTGCTGCTTGCAACTCCAGGGTGTGATTCATCCAATTTTTGGGCTCCTGCTGCCAACTCCAGTGTCTCTTTCAAGCTATGTATGGGCTGCTGCTGCTGCTGCTTGCAACTCCAGGGTGCGATTCATCCAATTTTTGACTCCTGCTGCTGCTTGCAACTCCAGGGTGTGATTCATCCAATTTTTGGACTCCTGCTGCCAACTCCAGTGTCTCTTTCAGCCAATGTTTGGGCTCCTGCTGCTGCTTGCAACTCCAGGGTGTGATTCATCCAATTTTTGGGCTTCTGTTGCCGACTTCAGTGTCTCTTTCAGCCAATGTTTGGGCTCCTGCTGCTGCTGCTTGCAACTCCAGGGTGTGATTCATCCAATTTTTGGGCTCCTGCTGCCAACTCCAGTGTCTCTTTAAAGCTATGCTTGGGCTCCTGCTGCTGCTTGCAACTCCAGGGTGTGATTCATCCAATTTTTGGCCTCCTGCTGCCAACTCCAGTGTCTCTTTCAAGCAATGTTTGGGCTCCTGCTGCTGCTGCTTGCGACTCCAGGGTGTCATTCAGCTAATTTTTGGGCTCCTGCTGCCAACTCCAGTGTCTTTTTCAAGCTATGTTTGGGCTGCTGCTGCTTGCAACTCCAGGGTGTGATTCATCCAATTTTTGGGCTCCTGCTGCCAACTCCAGTGTCTCTTTCAAGCTATGTTTGGGCTGCTGCTGCTTGCAACTCCAGGGTGTGATTCATCCAATTTTTGGGCTCCTGAAGCCAACTCCAGTGTCTCTTTCAAGCTATGTTTGGGCTGCTGCTTCTGCTGCTTGCAACTCCAGGGTGTGATTCATCCAATTTTTGGGCTCCTGCTGCCAACTCCAGTGTCTCTTTCAAGCTATGTTTGGGCTGCTGCTGCTGCTTGCAACTCCAGGGTGTGATTCATCCAATTTTTGGGCTCCTGCTGCCAACTCCAGTGTCTCTTTCAAGCTATGTTTGGGCTGCTGCTGCTGCTCGCAACTCCAGGGTGCGATTCATCCAATTTCTGGGAGAACTCGTTTGTCAACTAAAAATGTGGAGAGACTCACCTTTGTCAAAATGAATCAGGGATGGATCAGCCAGGATTTCCACCCACCAATGGCTGATGCATGCGACTAGATTCAGCATGGTGCCACGTTTTACACTTTCCAAATGGTGCAAAACATATTTATGTCTTTAGGCCAATTTTTGGCCGCCTGCTGATGCCAACTTCAGGGTGTGCCTTTCAGCCAATTTTTGGCCTCCTGCTTATGCTGCTGCCAACTCCAGGGCGTGCCTTCCAGCTAATGTATGTGCTCCTGCTGCTGCCAACTTCAGGGTGCCTTCCAGCCAATTTCTAGGTTCCTGCTGCTGCCAACTCCAGTGTCTCTTTAAAGCAATGTTTGGGCTCCTGCTTGCAAATCCAGGGTGTGATTCATCCAATTTTTGGGCTCCTGCTGCCAACTCCAGTGTCTCTTTCAGCCAATGTTTGGGCTCCTGCTGCTGCTGCTGCTTGCAACTCCAGAGTGTGATTCATCCAATTTTTGGGCTCCTGCTGCCAACTCCAGTGTCTCTTTAAAGTAATGTTTGGGCTCCTGCTGCTGCTTGCAACTCCAGGGTGTGATTCATCCAATTTTTGGGCTCCTGAAGCCAACTCCAGTGTCTCTTTCAAGCTATGTTTGGGCTGCTGCTTCTGCTGCTTGCAACTCCAGGGTGTGATTCATCCAATTTTTGGGCTCCTGCTGCCAACTCCAGTGTCTCTTTCAAGCGATGTCTGGGCTGCTGCTGCTGCTTGCAACTCCAGGGTGTGATTCATCCAATTTTTGGGCTCCTGCTGCCAACTCCAGTGTCTCTTTCAAGCTATGTTTGGGCTGCTGCTGCTGCTGCTTGCAACTCCAGGGTGTGATTCATCCAATTTCTGGGCTCCTGCTGCTGCTTGCAACTCCAGGGTGTGATTCATCCAATTTTTGGACTCCTGCTGCCAACTCCAGTGTCTCTTTCAGCCAATGTTTGGGCTCCTGCTGCTGCTTGCAACTCCAGGGTGTGATTCATCCAATTTTTGGGCTTCTGCTGCCGACTTCAGTGTCTCTTTCAGCCAATGTTTGGGCTCCTGCTGCTGCTGCTTGCAACTCCAGGGTGTGATTCATCCAATTTTTGGGCTCCTGCTGCCAACTCCAGTGTCTCTTTAAAGCTATGCTTGGGCTCCTGCTGCTGCTTGCAACTCCAGGGTGTGATTCATCCAATTTTTGGCCTCCTGCTGCCAACTCCAGTGTCTCTTTCAAGCAATGTTTGGGCTCCTGCTGCTGCTGCTTGCGACTCCAGGGTGTCATTCAGCCAATTTTTGGGCTCCTGCTGCCAACTCCAGTGTCTTTTTCAAGCTATGTTTGGGCTGCTGCTGCTTGCAACTCCAGGGTGTGATTCATCCAATTTTTGGGCTCCTGCTGCCAACTCCAGTGTCTCTTTCAAGCTATGTATGGGCTGCTGCTGCTGCTTGCAACTCCAGGGTGTGATTCATCCAATTTTTGGACTCCTGCTGCCAACTCCAGTGTCTCTTTCAGCCAATGTTTGGGCTCCTGCTGCTGCTTGCAACTCCAGGGTGTGATTCATCCAATTTTTGGGCTTCTGTTGCCGACTTCAGTGTCTCTTTCAGCCAATGTTTGGGCTCCTGCTGCTGCTTGCAACTCCAGGGTGTGATTCATCCAATTTTTGGGCTCCTGCTGCCAACTCCAGTGTCTCTTTAAAGCTATGCTTGGGCTCCTGCTGCTGCTTGCAACTCCAGGGTGTGATTCATCCAATTTTTGGCCTCCTGCTGCCAACTCCAGTGTCTCTTTCAAGCAATGTTTGGGCTCCTGCTGCTGCTGCTTGCGACTCCAGGGTGTCATTCAGCCAATTTTTGGGCTCCTGCTGCCAACTCCAGTGTCTTTTTCAAGCTATGTTTGGGCTGCTGCTGCTTGCAACTCCAGGGTGTGATTCATCCAATTTTTGGGCTCCTGCTGCCAACTCCAGTGTCTCTCTCAAGCTATGTTTGGGCTGCTGCTGCTGCTGCTGCTGCTGCTGCTTGCAACTCCAGGGTGTGATTCCTCAAATTTTTTGCCTCCTGCAGCCAACTCCAGTGTCTCTTTCAAACTATGTTTGGGCTCCTGCTGCTGCTTGCAACTCCAGGGTGTGATTCATCCAATTTTTGGGCTCCTGAAGCCAACTCCAGTGTCTCTTTCAAGCTATGTTTGGGCTGCTGCTTCTGCGGCTTGCAACTCCAGGGTGTTATTCAGCCAATTTTTGGGCTCCTGCTGCCAACTCCAGTGTCTCTTTCAAGCTATATTTGGGCTCCCACTGCTGCTGCTGCTGCTTGCAACTCCAGGGTGTCATTCAGCCAATTTTTGGGCTCCTGCTGCTGCCAGCTCCAGGGTGTGTTTTTCAGGCAATATAGGGGCCCCTCATAGTAATGCCACCTCAACTCTCTGCAATTGTGCCGCTCTGCGATTCTAATAGCGATGCCTCTGATCTGCATGTCCTAATTATTTACAGTATTATTTCACTAACCCAGCACGCATCCTATGCGTGTTACAGCAAGGCAGAATGGTTTACAACCCTATTGAGGCTCTAGGAAGCTCAGAAATAGCCGTTTTTAATAGCGATTCGTCGCGAATAAATTCGGGTCGAACCGTTTTTTGACGGAAAATTCTGCGAATCAGTCGAATCGAATTTTTGCTCATCTCTAACACCTATAAGAAAAAAACATAAAAGTGCAGTTTTTAATGCGATGATTAGGCAGTGTCTCTTTAAGGACCATAGAAGCACAGATCAGGCTTCTCTAGGATGCTTCCATCAGGCAAATGCACCCTGCGCCAGTACATGGTCTCTCCATGCTCGGGATGTACAATGACCACTCTGTCTTTGTAAATGTTCCTTCCGTAGTTCCAACTTCTCAAGTTGTGCTTAAACTCCTCCAGCTTTGGATCAGAAAGTGACTCAATGGGGAATGTGAATGGTATTTTCATCAACTCCCGAATGTGTCCTTCTAACCATCTTTCTCTGTTCGCCTCCACCCAGTCCGTTTCAGCTTCAGTGCAATCTCCAGGGCAACCCTGTGCTGTAACTTGCGTTGGGCTCGGGACCACGTGGACAATTGGCGGGGGTTTCCCAACCCGTTACAGGCCCATGTTAGAGGAGGCTTGCGGGTGTAACGCCGATATTCCGTTGGCTCAGGCATCCCAACTGGGTACACTACTTCCTCCTCTGGGGGTGGTCTGGATGGCCAAATTATTTGAACACGGCCTGGGGTTTCAGCTTCCCAGGGTTCCTCCTCTGCTTCCTCCCACAAAGGGCCACCAGGACGGTTTACTTCCTCCCAGTCGGGCCGGTGCTGGGGGAAAAACAATGCTCCCGGGGCTTCTTCGGGCTCAGAGTTCACCAACGGGGCAGGAATGGGACATGGGACAGTGACAGGGCCAAAGCTTTGGGCAGTCTCTGGGGCAGCTCCCTGGTCAAGGGTAACGGCACTCACCGCGATCACCAGGCTCTCTTCGGCATCATCCAACTCGACTGGAGGTTCCTCCTTCGCGGTGGCAGCGGGCAGATCTGACTGAACAGCGGCCTCCTCTCCATTCTCAGAGGTGACACCTTGCAGCAATGGCTCCACGGCTCCTGGGCTGGTGGGCTGACTGTGTCCGGTTCCCTCCTTTGGCCATGGCAGGACCTTCTCAGCATCTGCGGCGCGGGTCTAGCGGGCCTCTTTCACCCACAGCGGCAGATCTGCCGGTCGCGCAGGAATGCAAAGATGTGCTGGCATGGGCCAGGTGAGTCCGACCACCGGGTTTCCCCGTAGGTGCTGTTCCAGCATACTGTCCTCCAACTCCTCAAACAGTTCGGTTCCGCAGCGGTGGTGTCCAGGCACCACAATGACCATCTGGCAACCCGGGCAAACTGGCCACCACTTCTCCCTGCTGTTCTCCATGCACAGCAGATGTTTGTGGAGATGTGTCGCCTCCCGGTGTCATGGAGCGAATACACCTCCGAGACATACCCTCCTGGGCTGGCTTCTGGTTCAGGAACTCCTGTGGTAACTCCTCGTGTGGCCCAGGTAAAAACTGGGGTTACCTCATCTCTCATAGAAAACCCTGCATAACACCTAGCCTAGCTGCATAATACATAACAGCAGTGCCGAAGTTAACCACTAGAGGCTGCTGTGGGAAGGTGACAGCATCAACAGAGGTAATATAAGAGCTGACGTTCTAGAAGGATCAGTCTTATCAGCTGTTGTCGAGAGATGATATATTGAGCTGTGATAACATGGATTGCTGAGAGAGAGAGAGCCATGGAGTTATAGTTGCTGAGCAGTACAGAATGGAGCCTGCTAACCCTTTCGAGAGAGGAGAGCTGCTACTACACACAGGAGAAAGAGCTACAGTGTGATGAGCAAGACAAACAGAGAGAGACATCCGTGTGGGCCTAGGAGGAGCAGAGTGGAGTGCACTGAGGACCAAACATACAAGGTACCACTAGCATAGTCCCAGCCCCTAGAGTGACCCCGGGAACCTGTGAGCCTGTTTGCTGTTTATGCTGAAGTACTTTGCTTATTGCTGTTGCTGAAGTGGAAGTGTGGTTGCTTCAATAAAGTTTGAAAAGACATTTGCAGTGTGTGGCGACTCCACCTGGCCATATCCCAATCATCCCTCAAGATTCCAAGAACTCGTGACAGCTCACCCCGCATGTCAGCCGGCCCTGGGGTGGCGTGTGGGTTACACTCGGCTTCTGCTGTGTGGGCAGCTGGAGGTACTCTCAGCCTCGTCACTGCTGGAAACTTCTGGTGTTTTTTTGCTCCTTCGCTCACCTATGGTGCTGTTCCGCTCCTCAGCTGTCCTGCTAACACACTGGCGGCCATGTGCGTTCGCCTTCATAATGCTCCAGGCTCTGCCCACCTACTTTCGCGCAGCTGGTTGTGATTGGCCGGCGGTTCGCGCCGTTGCCAAATGGTGGGAAAACAGCTCCACAGTGGCGGGGAAATCTGGGGGCGTCACAGAGCAGCACACTTAACCCTTTTGTGATTGCAGACAAACCCACCATTTTAAACTGGAAATGACACTTTCTTCTGAGCCTCCTAGCTCGGTCACAGTTAGTCCAAAGACAGCAGCACTTTTAAAGTGACAGTACACGAGTTTCAAGCGGACCCAAGACAGTTTCCTTTAGTCTCCGAGTCACTCCAACAGTCTCTTAATCCACACTAGGCAATGTCCAAGCAAAAAGCAGCAGAATTTTCACGTTTTCCAAACGGGCGAAACTTTCTTCTTAGAGGTTCTAACTGTTCCTCACACACGGATCTACTTCCTGGGCCCCACGTTGGGCACCAGAATTGTAGCCCTCACGTACCGGGGTGTCCGGCACGTGATGGCAGGGAGCAGGTTCTTCTGGGCCCAGGTGTCCGATGTGTGTGTTGTGAGTAGGTAAGGGTTAGGGTTGCAGGGAAAGGTAAGTACTCACTGTTGCCTCTTGGAAAGATGTACAGCAGAGTTCCTCTTTATTTATTCCACAAGCAAACGGCAAACCACGGAACAAGTACATGTCTTCCAGTTACATCTCTGGTTCTGTCCATAATCAGGTACAATCATTAGCATTGCTTCCCATAGAGAATAATATCTGAGGTTGGAATCTCTCCTTTCTCTCTTTCTTAGAGTCTGTGCTCCTGCTCCTTACAATTCAAATGGTGAATCACACCACTTTGGGTTGGGGCTTCGCTATATCCCTTCTCACTACCTTCTAGAACCTTCTATCACATGTTCGGCCTTGTGTCCGACATCTGATAGGATGGTTGGTAAACCCTCTGACCAATCACTACCTTTCAGTTATAACTATGTTACTAGTCTGTTGTTATGACTAACAACCCTTCTGACTTCTCCTTCTAGAATGTTCCCCATTTTAGACTATGGTCCCATGTTAATCTATGGCCTAAACCCACTACTGCCATCTTGTGTCTGTTTAGATTATGGCACTCCCAATGTACTTAAATGGGTAGAAACCATAAAAGAGCTTAATGTATGGTTAACTCTATTTAAAGGATTCTTATTAATTAATGAACATGTTCCTAGTTATAACCACGTCCCTACATGCATTCAGTATGTTCAACCTTTTTCTTCCTCACCTGGTGCGTAAGACCCATAAACAGTGGTCTGCCGAGAACCTCCTGTTAGTTGAATCACTACACCCCTGGTAGATGAGATAGCCTCCCCCTCCTGGTGAATCAGCTTTTCGGGGAGGTGCTACCGGTGTAGAGGGATAGAGTAGGTCACCCCAGAGTGATCAAATCTGTAGGCTCCCCATAGTACTCCTGTACACCCACACTACTGTTACCAACCAGCCTTGGGGAGGCGTATGATCACACCACGCTCTGTCCCATCTCCTCAAACACAACATCAATGACTACAGCAAACAGAACACCTAGAGCCATCCACCACTGCAAATAGGTTGAGGACTTATCCAAAAGCTCTATTTACTCCCCACTCACAGGGACCACAACTAAGAGCCCCCTTGCAGAGGTAGGTGGTACCACTGAGGTAGATAACCCATTCAAGACATTTCACATGAATCACATTGCATCATTAACCACATTTAACTTTTTTCACCTGGGTGACACTGGTCTCTTTGTCTGTCTTCCTTCCTGCAAGAAAAGCCCTAAGACCCTACCCCATTTAAAGGAGCATTTAACCTTTAAAATAATAACCGTTCCAGAAGATAAATATCACTAACAATCAAGACTCTTGTTGCAAGACACTGGCAACACTGGCAACACTGAGCTCCCGACTCAGTGAACAGCGCGTTCGTGGTGGTGAGGGTGTACTGCCACCCCATGTCGCTGAGCGAGTACACCTCCCAGCCATAACCTCCAGGTCTGGCCTCCTGACGAGGGACTCCGACTTACACTCTCCGGCTTCGGCTGTGCAAGCGGCTCGGTGTACTTCCAGCCTCGTTGCTGCTAGAGATCTCTTTAAATGGGTCCATACTCCCAAATTCATGCTGTCCTAATCCTCACTCATCTCGCTCTCACTCCAGCGGCCATGTGCCTTTGTCCTCATATTCCTCCCAGGCTCCTCACACATCTGGCCGCTTGGTCTGCAGTGATTGGCCGGCAGTTCCCAGTGTTGTCCAAGTGGCAGGAAACGGCTAAGTAGTGGTGGGAAAACCTGGGCAGGTCTCAGAGCAGCACACTTAACCCCTTCATGATTGCAGACAACCTTTCCACCATTTAATGTTGAAAATTACACTTTCTCCCGAGCCTCCTAGCTTTGTCATGGATGGTCGAAAGCACTCCAAACTCCTCAGACAGCCTCTGGGGAACCCACACAACACTACCTGCAGGCCGTCAGTCCAAAGCCACCAGCACTCTTAAAGCAACAGTACCTGAGTTTGGCAAGCGGACCCCAAAGCAGTTTTCTTAAGCCTCAGAGCCACTCCACACAGTCTCTTAGCCCACACCAGACATTCCCCTCGATTCAAAGAGCCAAAGTTAATTGATTTCGTATCGAGAATCGTAAGTTTGGGTGGGTGTTTGTCATTTTTTCTTGTTTTTTTGCCCATTTCGTATTCGCACGATCGTTCGCGCATAGACGTATATGAACATACGCATTTCGTACGAGAATCGTATAATTTGCGTTAGTTCGTGTGTTTTTCCCGTCCAAATCGTATTATTTGCGTCCGATCCTATTTTTTACGTCCTTCACATGGGCTTGCGACCAATTCAGAGAGGTGATTGCTAATTGTTTGGAAGCCCATTAAAGAGCTGCTTTACGAAATGTTTGCCGGCAGCTATTTGGCCTCGGGAGTAGGATGGAGCGGAGCGAGTTTGTGGCACATCAAGGGCTTATGCTTTTTGGCATTGAGTTGATCGAGATGTCTGAGAGCAGATTGCCCCTGCGTCGTCGCATGAACATCGATAGCATGAATGATGTTGAGCTGTTCGAGCTGACCAGGCTTAATCGCGCTTCCCTCCATAAATTATATAGTGAGCTGCGGCCATGGTTAGCCCGCACCACAAGGAAGGGGCATGCAATTTCAGGTATGACCAAGATGCTTGGCTGCCTGCAATTTTTGGCGAACGGCTCGTTCCAGAGGCTGGGTGCCCTCTCCGTGGGGATGTCACAGCCTACGCTGAGCCGCGCACTCTCTAAATTTTTGGAAGGCATGGCTGCCATAACTCCAAAATATATTTATTTTCCGGATGATATGGCAGCCAGAAACGCCATTAAGCTTGGGTTTTATAATGTGGCCGACATGCCCAACGTTATTGGTGCTATTGACTGCACACATGTGGCACTCGTACCTAGGGCAGCCGACGAGTATATATATAGGTATTGAGATTGGTTATTATGTTGGCCAACGTGTAATGTAACCTGTTTTCCTTTGCGGCAGCATATTTGTTTATCCCTCATTTGTGTAGCTGCTTTATCTAGGCTTTTCATTAGTATTTCCCAATAGAGTGCAGACATGTTTTGTTGTTAATTTTTTATTTTGGGTCAAATATCAATTACCCTTTTTGTATGTTTTTGCCTTAAGGAATCGTAAAATGGGACACTCCCTTAATGTCCAGGCCGTGGTTGGTCCGGACATGCGTTTTATGAGTGTCCTTGCCGGCTACCCAGGATCGTCCCACGACTCCTATATCCTCAGGCGATCTGGGTTGTTTCGGAGATTTGAGGCAGGTGAATTTTCGGGGGCATGGCTGCTTGGTAAGTGTGTCCTATTTGTGTGCTATTAAATGTTGCATTAATCTTGTATTTGTTGATATGTTAGTATTTGAATTCTTTACATAAGCCTCAAACTGCCTTTTTCTTGGGTCATATATTATGAACTTCCCAAAAAAATGCTTGCCTCGCTTTGTCCTTCAGAATGTTTTCCCTTTAGTTAGGATGTCTGTAAGTTCCATGTCCCTAAATATATTGGTTTTGAGTTTATACCCAAGGATCTTTGAGCTTTGGCTCCTTTTGTACTATTGGTCTTTAAATGTCAAAGTGGACTTAAACTGCATACATTGTAGTTTCCATATAAATGTGGATAGCCCCTCAGCAGCATCCTAATTGTAACATGTCTGAAAACTAAAAATATATTTAAATTCCAAATACCCTTGGGCGTGCAGATGTTTGTTAATTAATTGGTATATTGAAGTGCCATTTTTAATTAGGTAATACATTAGTGGAAAGATTTATTTTGCTAATGTGCCCTGTTTTTTTTTTTTGCCACTTTACCTTACATCATTATGATATATGTTAAATTTTTTGTGTTTGTTGTGTTGCCTTTTTAATTTTGATTACATTTAATTCTCTGTTTAAGGTGATTCCGGGTACCCACTTCTACCCTGGCTCATGACGCCTGTGCTGCGGCCCCAGGATGCCTCTCAGGAAGCGTACAACCGTGCGCATCGCAAGACCCGGGCTGTTGTGGAGAGGGCCTTTGGGCTGCTGAAGACACGTTTTCGTTGCCTTGACCATACTGGGGGCGCCCTGCAATATGATCCCAAGAAAGTGATCGACATTATCATGGCATGTGCTGTTTTGCACAATTTTGCCATCCTGGAACGTGTCCCACGTTATGTGGATAGCCTGCCCTCTTCAGCCGTAGAGGATGATGTCGAGAATTTTGTGGGGCCACCCAGTGAGTCTGGCCCATCAGTTAGAGCCAACCTGATCTTGCAGCATTTTACTTAATTTTTTTTCCTGTCTCAACATTCTGTGTGTCTGTGTTATCCTTTTTGTTAAATATGTTGTTTTGCCGTAATGTGGCATTACCTCAAAGTAAAACATTTTGACCTTAATTGTTGCCTAATGTATTTCATGTAGTTTCCTTAGCTTTAGATTTGCATTGTTACACCTCTTCAAACCAAAATTATCTGGTTTAGCCCAAGCTGTTTAAAATGTGTTCCCACTAAAAACGCCACAAGTATTGTAAGTGAGATTTTTTTTTTACTTAGAAAATTAAAAATTATAGTGCTTAACAGAAAACATTCCACATACATCTGTGGTTACAAATGGATAACATTACAAAAAAAACATCGAGCACATCTACACCTGGAAGTGAGTGGCACAACCAAACAAGGACACCCAGTCCAAAGGCCAGCCTAGTCCAGTCATTAATATTGCCTGTGCCCAGGGATATTTGGGCATGGCCATAATGTCACACAAACATGTCTGCAAACAGGAGGAGCACCAACCAAATCCATATTTAAAGCCATAAGTGGCCAGATACCCTCCACATAGACCTATGGCATTGGCTAGTGGCCTTAAGCATTACTCTAAGGAGCTATATGGGAGCAAATACAAAACACAACCTGCATGAGCAACACAAAATGGATTGTTTGAAACCTCAAAGGACAAGTAAATACAGTGGGGGTTAAGAGAAAAGATGTCCCACACACCCATGGCTTAATAGGGTGGCTGCCCATAATACCCAGGTGGAGGTCCAGGTGGAGGTCCATGTGAATGGGACCTAGCCTGGGCCATGGCAGCATTGTGAATTTGAAACTGCTCCACAATGTTTCTCTGTATATTGGTCATCTCAGCCATGGCTGACTGGATGCCATTACTTGCATTGACCACGTTGCTGTTGAGGGTACGCAACTCCGCGAGGATGCCCTGTAGACTGGTATGGATGTTGACCATGTCGGCATGCCTTTGCTCACGCTCTGTAACGAGCTGTGCCTCATAAGAGTCCCTTTGTTGGGTCCATAATTGAAGCAGGGCACTCTGCCTCCCCTGGGAAATTGTGGGGCGGCGTAATGGAGTCCGCCGCACAATTACCCTGGCTCTTGGGCGTGCCCTGCCGCGTGGTGTCGTCCCCTCAACAGCAACAGGCCTGCTTTGCAAATCCTCAGCAGCAGAGTGAACACTGGGGACTGTAGTGTCAGTCTCCCCATGTGCATGCACAATGGATGGAGATTCACTCTGCTGCTGAGGATTGGCCAGAGAAACATTATGGAGCAGTTCCAAATTGGGACCCAGGGGGAGGTCATCCGACGTGCCCTGCATGGAGACATCATCATCTTCCTCCATGTCCTGGATCTCTTCCATGAGTGTGCGGGTCTGTAGGGACATATAAAAAAAAAGTGTAAGTTGGCGTCCAAATTTGGGATTCCAACAGTTTAACACATTCTTAAGCACTTGGTAGTATTTATGGTACTAAATTAACTTACCGGAAATCTCTGATCTGGGCTCCTATGCTGTACGGACCTGGTAGGCATAACCAAACTGGGGGGTGAGTTTACCCTTGCTGAGGGATCATGCTGGGCTGAAGAAGAGAAAAACAAACCACGTAAACACACACATAACCATTTTTGGGATAGGTAATCAAATAAACCTCTATTTGTAATATTAATCAACTCTAGAGCAATGGGGACATTTGTTCAAAGACACGCAAGTTTAGATAGGTGCAATGGCTCGCGAAAACTGCTAACTGACCTCAGTTCTAAGTCAGGAAGTGTACCCAGTCAGCATACAACTTTCAACTCACATTTTTGGATTTAGACTACCATTCGCTAGGTCCGGGGTACTCAAACAATTGTTGGAAAGGTCCATTTAAAGGTATGTGGTGAGAGGTGAATGTCTGGCCATGGGGCTGACGCAGGGGGTGTCTAGTTAGAAATAAACACACTGGTGGAGGGGCTGGAGATTTCCAAGTGCAAACTAATAAAGGCTGCTTGCCCTTGCTGGGCTGGATGGGGCAGAGCTGAGGGGACAGGGATTGGATGGCTAAAGGGGGGAGTTAACGTATTGATGGTGATGGGATGGATGGAGCAAATCTGTTACAAATGTATGGGGCTTATGTGGGGGGGGGGGCATGGGGGGACTGTGGCAGATGGGCCAGAGCAGGGGCAGCGGGACACGATTGTGCCAAGAGAAAGTTTTACCAAGTTACTGTGTACCTTGCAATGCCACTTCCTGTGCAGTACTTCATATTGCAATGCTATGTTTCAGGGAGCCATCACATTGGGCAGGAGAACAACCACTACATCGCCGATCAAGGGGGCAGCTCTGAGCACGTCAACACAGAAGTAACTGAGTGCAGGGCTGTCTGGGCAGGGGTCCGGGAATCTGGTGCCAAGGTCCGCATTGGGACCCCGGGCCGCCAGTTGAGTCTCGCTGCTCTAGGTCAGATATGTTTGGGGGTGGCTAATTACATTGTTAACTCAAACACAACTCACACAACAAAAAGGCAACCCATACATAATGATGTGTGTTTTGTGATTGATTCCAAATATATCACTTTTCTGGAGAAACTTCATGACTTTACCAATCCAATTGGAAATTTGATCTTTGCCATAATGGATGTGGGCCTAAATGTGTGATTCCCAGGGACCAAAAGAGGACACAAACAGGCACAGTAGTGCGAGGCCAAGCAAGGCAAACCATAGGGGCATCCCGTTATCTTGTTACTAGTGAACTGTAGATTATTTAGCAAACAGGCAAACATGCAGATTTAAGAGTACTCACCGTGGGTACGGGTCGGTGAGTCTGTGTCCCTTAGACCAGCATGTCCACCGACCGCGACCGGATGGAGAAGTCCCAGCACAATCTCCTCAGCAGGGGTAAACTCCAATTTAGAAGGAAAGCCACCTCCAGTTTTCAGGCTGAAAAGAGAAAATCGTTTGGTACTCAGAAAAGGTGCATACAGTACATCCTAAACATTATATTTTGAGAAAACATTTATTTACCTGTAATTATGCCTTTTAATTTCTTTTTGCCGTACAGCATACTTCAGATCAGAGATTTTCTTCTGAATTTGGGACACATCTTTCCTCTCTTCCCCCGCTGCATTTACTTGTCGTAGGATGGTTTCAAACAATTCCATCTTGCGCTGCTTTGTGGTGTGTTTTGATTTGCTCCCATAGAGCTCGTCATAGTATAATGTAAGGCCACTAGCCAATGCCATATTTTGGTCATGGGAGAATCTCCCACTCAACTGGCCGCGGCGCAATGTGCGGCCAGATGGTTGGCTTGGCTGCTCCTCCATG
Organism: Gastrophryne carolinensis; assembly: GCA_027917425.1. Taxonomy (NCBI): domain Eukaryota; kingdom Metazoa; phylum Chordata; class Amphibia; order Anura; family Microhylidae; genus Gastrophryne; species Gastrophryne carolinensis. Next base: position 226,461,455 of record CM051234.1, read on the forward strand.
TGTGCAGACACATGTGGTGACATTATGGCCTGGGGCTGGGTAGGGGAATGGCCGGATTGGTGGCTTCCCAATGACTGGACTGGACTGGCCAAGGGACTGGGTGTTCTGGCGTGGCTGGCCACCGAACTTCCAGGTGTAGATGTGGTCATGGTTGCAATTCTGGGCCCTCTTGGGGGGCTATGTTCCCGGCTGGTGCCAGGTCGGGGGCTCTGTTCCCGGCTGGTGCCAGGTCGGGGGCTTCTGGCCCTGGATGGGGTTCTTCGGGCCCTGTAGGGGCTTCTGGCCCTGTATGGGGTTCGGCGGGCCCTGTAGGGGCTTCTGGCCCTGGATGGGGTTCGGCGGCCTCTGGCTGGGCTTCTGGCCCTGGATGGGGTTCGGCGGCCTCTGGCTGGGCTTCGGGCCCTGGATGGGGTTCGGCGGCCTCTGGCTGGGCTTCTGGCCCTGGATGGGGTTCGGCGGCCTCTGGCTGGGCTTCTGGCCCTGGATGGGGTTCGGCGGCCTCTGGCTGGGCTTCTGGCCCTGGATGGGGTTCGGCGGCCTCTGGCTGGGCTTCTGGCCCTGGATGGGGTTCAGCGGCCTCTGGCTGGGCTTCTGGCCCTGGATGGGGTTCGGCGGCCTCTGGCTGGGCTTCTGGCCCTGGATGGGGTTCGGCGACCTCTGGCTGGGCTTCTGGCCCTGGATGGGGTTCGGCGGCCTCTGGCTGGGCTTCTGGCCCTGGATGGGGTTCGGCGGCCTCTGGCTGGGCTTCTGGCCCTGGATGGGGTTCGGCGACCTCTGGCTGGGCTTCTGGCCCTGGATGGGGTTCGGCGGCCTCTGGCTGGGCTTCTGGCCCTGGATGGGCTTCTGGCCCTGGATGGGGTTCGGGCCCTGCTGCGGGGCCTGGGTTGCCGAACTGCCCTACTTGAAGCCATGGCCGGTGTGGGCTCCCTTGTGCGGCCTCTTCTGGGGGCAGAGGTGGTGGGTGCTGCAGTTGGCTGCTTTTTGGCTGCAGGGGCACGTGGCTTGGGGCCCCTTTTTTGGGTTCCTGAGGGTCCAGGGTCCCTTGGTGGGGCCGAGGTGGTAGTCTTGCCTCTCAGCTTTCTCCTACCTTGCTGGGACCTTGTTGTTGGGCCCTCCGCGGTCTTGCTTTGCTGGGGTCGCTTGCTCATAGGCTTTTTAGGTGCCATCTTACACAAATGCTCAAAGAGAATGAGCTTTGGGTGCAGGGACCTTTAAATAATGAGCCCAGCGTGTGACGCCTATGCGCACGACTACGCGCTCGTACGAACGTACGTTCGAGCGGAACCAGGAAACCGCTGGGGTTTCACTTATCTGCTGCCTTGAAGAAGCATAAAGATGGCGCCCACTATCTTCACCCGTCAACAGGAAGAGATCCTCATGCTGGTAAGTGGCTGCCTGTGCATTTTAATCTAATAGTCAATGATGGCCTAAATGTAAATGATGCGTTTGGAACTAGTTTGGGGTCTCTTAATGTTTAATCACTGGCTCCTCACACTTCATCCTCAAGGGCCGAGCCTGGCCACGTTTTCACCTGTCTATGCTGATGTCCTAATTCGGCCAATTGCTCCGGCTTAGCAACAGTTAATTAACCTGTGGAGTAGCGGGGCTAGCTGGCAAACCTGGCCTGTCTCGGACCTTGATGCGGATGTTTGAGGAACACTGTTTTCCTAAGCCATAAAAACACAACGGGAAGCCACACACGTGGTCCAAAAGCCTAAGCATTAGCCTACATCTTGGATGTTTAAACCATCCTAACATGCCATAGATGCAGGTGGGCTGATTCTTGATGTTGGCTATTATCTGTATGTACATGGTGTGTGATACATATAACATAAGACCAGACTCTCATTCACAGTCAACGTCCTCTTTAAGGCACTCCCCAAAAATGGCTGCCACTCGAAATGTGTGTGTTAATGACATGAAATTCTCAACTTGTGATGCAACACATATGTGTGTGTGTGTAAAAGTAAAATCTCTGTGTCCATTATGTTTTTCAGATCATGCTTCAGCGCCGGTATGACTTCGCGCCCAATGTGTGCGAGAAAAGGGACATCGCCCGGGAGATCATCGCGGAGATACACCGTGTGACTAGCACCACCTTCACTCACACCCAGATAATGCAGCATTGGTCGGACCTGAAACGTCTGCACATGCCCCGGGTGCGGAGGTTTTTTGGAATCCATTTCCCAAGTAAGTACAAAGCAATTGCATGGTATATGTTACAAATGTATAAGTTATGCCTTTATTTATAATGACTTTTCTTTGGTAGTGTTGGAAATGGATTTCAGAATTCGCCGCACCCGGAGGCGTACAGGCCGACCAGTGCTGCATGAGTCTGCATCTGTGAGTGAAGGTGGTGGATCTCCCGGGCGACGGACCTACCCCTCCTCTGTGGCCTCCTCAGACCAGCCCCTGGACCTTACCACAGAGGAGGGGCCAAACCGCGTGGGCGTGGAGTCATACCTGGCCAGGCATGGGGAAGGCTCTGGTATGTCACTCTTCATGTATAGGCACAAAGATATACATGGTAGGCCAAAAACTAAGTTATCCTTTATTATGTATTTGTAGAAGCTTCTGGTGCGGGTGAAATAGTGGAGGAGGAGGCAGCAGAGATGCTGGAAGTCGATCCTGGCGAAGGTGAGTGATGTCAGCCAGACTGGGAGCCAGATATGTTGGGAATAGTGACTCTCTACAAGTACTAACCAAATGTCACATGTTTCTCCAGGGACTTCTTCACAGCATAGCCAGGACCAAGGGCAGCCTGTTGGCCCCAACCAGCCATCTGTCGGCCACCAACTCCGTAAGTCTCCATGCCATTATTCATATTAATGTTTGGTTAGCTAATAACACACACATAACTAAAGGCGTAGCCAATGTGTAGTTCACACTTTCATGTGGGCACTTCGTTAGCTTAAAGAGGACCCTAACTTGTATTAAGAACCAAAGAATTAGCCATCACACTGTACCTACAGATTAGAAACATGGAAAAACACCCTTCACCCATCTAATGCATGTTATTAGACTGAACAAAACCAATATTGGGGAATATGGAATGCGCAATATTTACAGGCAGCATGGGATACAGATTGAAAAAAGGAAGGTGCTGCCATGCATTGTGTGAGTGATGACCTTTCCCTCAACCCAGCTATGCTCGGGATTCCCAACGCACCACTGTAACCTACTCCCCTGTACTTTATCCAACTCTCCACTCCTCATTAAGTGTTATGCTTCAGAGTCCAGATGGCGGCGCTGTAATCCCAAAAAAACCCAAATTAACTTTGATCTGGTGCAGAATCATTTGTGAATAGTTATTGGTTTTCATTAAATAATGTTGAAGGTCCGGTTTAAGGAGTTTAAACACTTACCTGTGGGAAATGCATTAACTGTATCCCTTGGAAGAATGACATATGTCATGCATTTACATGTATTTGATTAACCCTAAATCTATTTCCAGCATACAAACCGGTCTGGGACTCCTATTTATGTTTCTTTCTCTATTGGTTACAGGGATGATCCCCCAAACATTGGCGGGCAAAAAAAAAAGAATGAAGGAGTTGGTGGCCGAGCTGCTGGCCATACAGGCGACGTTGGGGCCAACAGATGAAGAAGAGGATGATGAATAGTGCCCTTGGTCCTGGCTCCTTTCTTTAACTTGTTTTTATAGTTGTTCCAATTTTAAAAAGGGTTTTATGGTTGTTAAAAAAAACCAAAAAATATGTTTTTAAAAAAAACAAAAAAAAAAAAATTTATATGTGTTTTACCGAGAAAAAAAAAAAAAAACTAAGTTTTAAACAAAACAACCAAAAAAAAAAAAGATGTTTTGAAAATTACTAAAAACAAAACAAAGCAAATAATTTAAATAAATTATATTTTAAGCCTTCCTAAATGTGTCTTTTCTAATATGCACACACCCAAAAAATTACACAAACCAGAAACAACACGCTTAGAAACATATAGACATATGTACATTATGTGATTTTCTTACGTTTTAGGGACCGAGAAATGAAGTTGGATGCAGGCGCTAAGAGGTTTAGGTAAGTTTGAGGGACCGAGAAATGAAGTTGGATGCAGCCGCTAAGGGGTTTAGGTAAGTTTGAGGGACCGATAAATGAAGTTGGATGCAGCCGCTAAGGGGTTTAGGTAAGTTTTAGGGACCGAGAAATGAAGTTGGATGCAAGCGCTAAGAGGTTTAGCTAAGTTTGAGGGACCGAGAAATGAAGTTGGATGCAAGCGATAAGAGGTTTAGGTAAGTTTGAGGGACCGAGAAATGAAGTTGGATGCAGCCGCTAAGGGGTTTAGGTAAGTTTGAGGGACCGATAAATGAAGTTGGATGCAAGCGCTAAGAGGTTTAGGTAAGTTTGAGGGACCGAGAAATGAAGTTGGATGCAGCCGCTAAGGGGTTTAGGTAAGTTTGAGGGACCGATAAATGAAGTTGGATGCAAGCGCTAAGAGGTTTAGGTAAGTTTGAGGGACCGAGAAATGAAGTTGGATGCAGCCGCTAAGGGGTTTAGGTAAGTTTGAGGGACCGAGAAATGAAGTTGGATGCAGCCGCTAAGGGGTTTAGGTAAGTTTGAGGGACCGATAAATGAAGTTGGATGCAGCCGCTAAGGGGTTTAGGTAAGTTTTAGGGACCGAGAAATGAAGTTGGATGCAAGCGCTAAGAGGTTTAGCTAAGTTTGAGGGACCGAGAAATGAAGTTGGATGCAAGCGATAAGAGGTTTAGGTAAGTTTGAGGGACCGAGAAATGAAGTTGGATGCAGCCGCTAAGGGGTTTAGGTAAGTTTGAGGGACCGATAAATGAAGTTGGATGCAAGCGCTAAGAGGTTTAGGTAAGTTTGAGGGACCGAGAAATGAAGTTGGATGCAGCCGCTAAGGGGTTTAGGTAAGTTTGAGGGACCGATAAATGAAGTTGGATGCAAGCGCTAAGAGGTTTAGGTAAGTTTGAGGGACCGAGAAATGAAGTTGGATGCAGCCGCTAAGGGGTTTAGGTAAGTTTGAGGGACCGAGAAATGAAGTTGGATGCAGCCGCTAAGGGGTTTAGGTAAGTTTGAGGGACCGAGAAATGAAGTTGGATGCAAGCGCTAAGAGGTTTAGGTAAGTTTGAGGGACCGAGAAATGAAGTTGGATGCAGCCGCTAAGGGGTTTAGGTAAGTTTGAGGGACCGAGAAATGAAGTTGGATGCAGCCGCTAAGGGGTTTAGGTAAGTTTGAGGGACCGATAAATGAAGTTGGATGCAGCCGCTAAGGGGTTTAGGTAAGTTTGAGGGACCGAGAAATGAAGTTGGATGCAAGCGCTAAGAGGTTTAGGTAAGTTTGAGGGACCGAGAAATGAAGTTGGATGCAGCCGCTAAGGGGTTTAGGTAAGTTTGAGGGACCGAGAAATGAAGTTGGATGCAGCCGCTAAGGGGTTTAGGTAAGTTTGAGGGACCGATAAATGAAGTTGGATGCAGCCGCTAAGGGGTTTAGGTAAGTTTGAGGGACCGAGAAATGAAGTTGGATGCAAGCGCTAAGAGGTTTAGGTAAGTTTGAGGGACCGAGAAATGAAGTTGGATGCAGCCGCTAAGGGGTTTAGGTAAGTTTGAGGGACCGATAAATGAAGTTGGATGCAGCCGCTAAGGGGTTTAGGTAAGTTTGAGGGACCGATAAATGAAGTTGGATGCAGCCGCTAAGGGGTTTAGGTAAGTTTGAGGGACCGAGAAATGAAGTTGGATGCAGCCGCTAAGGGGTTTAGGTAAGTTTGAGGGACCGATAAATGAAGTTGGATGCAGCCGCTAAGGGGTTTAGGTAAGTTTGAGGGACCGAGAAATGAAGTTGGATGCAAGCGCTAAGAGGTTTAGGTAAGTTTCTGGTTGAGGGTGCGCATGCGCAAGATCTTATAAACATACGAACGCACAAATCTAAGAGGCCAAAAACCAATGAAAGCCAGAGGCAAACGCAAGTAATTGGAAGAGGTGGACGATGGAAGCAGCCGAAAAAACAGGCTGCCGCCGCAACAGGTGAGCACATGAACGTGATTTTTACGATTGGCAACTGACTGAGGCAAGTTCGGGAGATATCATACGAACGGACGTATCTTTTAGGATAGAAACGTATTTGCTTATTGAATCACTCGCAAGTTCATACGAACGCACGAGCGGACGTGAAAAATAGGATGATCGTGAGCCAAATCCAAGCTGTTACATGTTTCTTAATGTCCAAGCTAACAGCATCAAAATTTCCTCAAGTCCTCCGCACAGGTCAAACTCGCTCCCGAGGGGTTCTAACCCTTCATCGCACACAGAACAATTCTGGGCACCAGAATTGTAGCCCTCACGCACTGGGTGTTTGGTGAGGACGGCAGGGAGCAGGTTCTTCTGGGCCCAGGGTGCTCCACGTGTGTAGGTAAGGGATTAAAGTACAGTTGCAGGGGAGGTTAGTAATCACTGTTTCTGCTTGGAAAGATGAGAACTAGTCCAGGAGATGAAATCAGAGTTCTTCTTTATTTAATCCATAGGCAAACAGCAAACATGGCCCGGGTACAATACATTCGTCCAGTTACAGCTTTCTCGGTTCTGTCCATAATCACAGGAGCAATCAAAAAGGCATTACTCCCCAAGGAGGATTCTCGCCCCCCCACCCTTTCTGGCTCTTTCTCCTTCTCTATCTCCTTCTGTATTTACTCCTGCTGCATTACAATTCAAGATAAAGCATCCTGCTATGACTATTAACCTCACCTCACCCTCTAGAACAATCTCCATTCTAGCCTATGGCATCATGCTTGTCTATGGCCTAATCCCACTACTGCCACCTTGAGTCTAATTAAGGGTACTCCACTATACATGCAATTCCATGGTGGGAACCACAAAAGGGCTGAATGTCTTATTACTCTATCTACAGGGATTTCTGATTACCTAACTGACATGGTTCCCTACACATGCACCCAGTAAAATCGTGAATAATAAAAATGAATTTCAATCATATTTCATAATTCTGGCTGAAACTTAGTTTCATAAAATCTTTATTACTTGTGTAAAAACAAAAGAAATATGGAAAATGAAAGGCTGTTCAGGAACCATACATGTATTAATACCCCTGAAAGCACCTACAGGTACTTGCAAAATAATGCTTTCAATACAATGCATTTGTTTCAACTACAAAAACATGAAGAAATCATTAATTAAAATTTTTAATAATATTAAAGGTTGAAGTTTAGTCATAAGGAGACTCTCCGCCCTGCCACCCTACCCTGGCACTGAGGCAGGATGGGGGTTGGAAAGAAAAAAACCTTAACTTTTCCTCGGGCCAGCGCCACTCCCCCGGTCTCTGTGCAGTTGCTGCAGATGAGCGGGGGCGCGCACAAAACCGGGGCATGCGTTTCCGAGGGCTCAGGGGCACATGCCTGCACTGCCTCTATGGTTTGTATGCCCCTGTCCCACATTCTGCCTCAGCGCCAGGGTAGGGTGGCATGGTGAAGGGGGGGGTCACCTTCTGACTAAACTTCCACTTTAATGGTAATCACTTGCTGATCAAATAGACATCGTGAAACTGAAAATAGTTTCGAAAGCAGTAACTGTATGGTTATATGGAGGCTTGTTTACTCCAGTAGCACTTACAATACACACATTTAAGGAATTGATGTCTAAAGTTGTACGCCGGTCTGGCAGCACTGTGCAGCTCAGGGAAGATAGTGGCGCCCGGCGTGGTGATCAGGCCACTGAGGTAAGTTTTTGTAATTTAGATCTTTAGATTTAGATTTAGCACTTGGTAAGGGTGGTAGGTTGGGAGTGGTTTAAAAATTAGCAGTCTGGCTTGACTGGCCCTTTTAAAAAAATGGCTGGTGGTGATAGAGACACTATACAGAAAATGCCATGTGACTTTTGGCAAAAAAAAGTTCCTAGGAAGGGGCATGGCCGGACATGAGCGGCTGAGGCAGCTGTGGCGGCTGTGAGCTCCCTTCGGCCGGGCCAAAATTCCCATTATTTCCAGGGGCTCCGTGACACCACACCGACACACTTAGCATGGTGAAGAAGAGGAGAGGGCAGAGGACCCCACCAGTGCAGCCGGGCAAGAAAATAAGCACCTACCTGGCTGTAGGCAGGTACGGTGAGGCGAGGGTGGCCGGACCCAAGATGGCGGCTGTCAGGAGAGAAGAGGTGAGAGGCGGTGACATGGCGGCAGGGGGAGAGGAGTCGGCTCGCGGGAGAATGCTGCCCGACAGACATGCAGAGGAGAAGGTCAGCGCAGGGGGGGCAGATGGCTCTATGGTGAAACAAGCAGCGAGAGGCGACGAGCGGCCGCTTCCTGCGGCATGGGTGACATCACTGCTGCTTCGCCCGGCGCTCTACAGACGGGGACAGGCAGTGAGCGGGGAGAGGAGATGCCTCGACGCTCCGAGAGGCGGCAGGCCGGCACGGACTCCCCCCACCCCCGATATCGGAGTAGGGGAGAGAATGTTGCAGCATAGCGGGTCCGGAGGACAGCTTGGGTGGGAGCCCTCACCACTATCAGGTGAGACTCGCATACAATCTCCTGGGCAGGAGATTCAGGAGGGCCCCCAGATCCATAACAGCACTGCAGCCCTGAGTGACAGGAAGGGGAGGGATAGAGCCGAGGAGCCCGAGGTCAAGAGTGGGCTGTGCCCCATCCCCCACAATAAGGCCTCTCCTAATCCTTCCTGGAGGAGAGGGAAACCTAGCCCTGCACACCAGGGTACAGGGTACGCTGATCCATGGGGAGGGAAGCCCGGTCGCTCGCTCCCAGCCCCTGCATTCTCCAAGGCTCCTGACTTAGGGGACAGACAGCATCAGTGAGGCCGAGGAATATTCCCAGCATCCAATGCCCAGTCCGGACTCCCCACAGATTGTCCTCTCGAGCCCTGAATCCTTGGCCTCTTCGGAAACTCCCCCGAATCTGGTGGCTTAGTGGTTTTCCCCCAGTAGGGGCATCCCTAGCGCACCCCCCTGGTGTTCCTCACACAGGGCTGGGGAGAGCTCTTGGCAGGCCAGTTTGGAGCAGATTTGCACGCCCATGGAGCCCAGAGAGCTACCCATCCCAACGATAGGCCCCATGAGACCTTTAAGTCCAGTGCCTGCATCCCGGGTGATACCAGCCCAGCCTTTGGAAAAGCATCCAGTCTCTACGTCAGGGGCTGCCATCAAACAGATGTCCACCCCAAGTGGGAATCCCGCCCCATATGCTTCGAGAAAGCCACAGAAGAGTCCTGGATCCCACCAGGCGGTCGAGACCCACCCGCCCCGATCAGATTACAACAACTCCGTTCTGGTGGACATCAAAGCTGAAATCAAAGCCCTCCCCTCAAAGCGGACTTAGAAGCCTTCATCACAAGAGTGGAAAATTCTTTTAAAAAAGAACTTTCAGACCTGCAAAACTCAGTGGAGACCCTAGATACTAAGATGTCTGGTCTAGAACACTCCCATGGCTCGGCCCTTGAGAGAATAGAGGCCCTGGAGAAAAACATGGCATACCAGCAGTCCATTTCACAAGTGACAATCTTGCACCTGGACGATCTTGAAAACAGGAGCCGCCGGAACAATATCCGGGGCCTTCCGGGGCCTTCCCAAGGCAACAGGCCCAGAGCAACTCCACCATACAGTCGCGGGCATCTTTAATGATATCCTGAACCATCCGCCGGATTCCGAGATCGTGATGGACCATATTCATAGGGCCTTGGGCCCTAAACCGACTGATCCTAGCTGCCCACGGGACGTGGTTTGTCAACTCCACTATTTCACCGTCAAGGAGGAGATTGTCAAAAAGGCGTGGGAGAAAGGTCGGCTCTGTTTTGACGGGGCTGAAATTCCCATTTTTCCCGATGTTTCCAGGAGGTCCCTCCAGATGAGGCGTCTGCTTAAACCCCTGTTGGGAAAGATACAAGAAAGTGGAGCGTCCTACCGCTGGGGATACCGCTTCCATCTGCTGGTGTGCAGGAACCAACAGGTCTTTGCTCTGAGGTTCCCGGCGGATCTCCCTGAACTTTTTGCCTTCCTGGACTCGGGGCCTATTGATGTAACTAATTGGCTGTACTTGCCGCCGCTCCCGTCACTCCAGCAGCCTAGAAGGTGGCAGGGGGGCCGCCGCACGCAATCAAAGGAGGGGCGGGAGGGAGATACCCGCCGGCCCATGGACAATGAAGTCTAGGCAGCCTGCTGCTAGAGCAGACACTCAATATCCTTTAAATTGACTTTTGTATTTATACGAGTGAATTTTCTCTCTCTCTTCGCTTTGCTGAGTTTAGTCTTGGTCACTTTGTAGTTCATTCCGCTGCATTCTCCTGCGCTCGGACCGTCTGGGAAAGGTCAGCCTGGGGAGGCACTTCCCGGGGCCTCCTGCCTTCTCGCCGCAGGAGATCGCAATGGAACCATTGACCCTCTTGATACGTGGCGGTCGGAGCACGGGAGACTTCGGGATGTTCTCTGTATGCACTTATGTCCCCACTTTCGGTTGGTGGTGGGTGTCCCCCCCCCCCCCCCCACACTATGGTTCTCTACGGCGATTTGAATGCCGCGGTGGAGCCAATTGACCAAGGTTGCAGCTGGCTGGAGGGATCTCTCCTTCCCCTCTGCTCCGCCTCGTTCCCACAATAGGTCGGGTGTCCCACTCCTCCGGCCTCGTACAGGGGGAAAAGGGTACCTAGTTTTTTGGAAAGTTTCTCTTTCCGTTTAGTTGTAAAGTTTTACTTGTTTATACCTGTCTTGTATTTTCCATTTTTGCTCTTCTACGTTTTACCTGTCTCTTTGTCCTCTCCCTTACCCTTTAGTGCTATCTTCTGACTTCGTACCCCCCTCCTCTCCCCTCTTTGCTCCTCCCTAGTCCTCCCCCCCCCAGCAGTGACCCCCCTTGCCCGTGGGTGATTCCCCGCGTGGATCTACTCCATTGGCCCTCATTAGATCTGTGCTCAAGCGCTCAGTATGTCTGCGGTTAGGTGCACATCCCTCAACGTCAAAGGTCTCCCCAATTAAGAGAACCTCCATCCTCAGGGACCTGAAACACCTGAAATCTCATATGGCCTTCCTACAGGAGACCCACCTGAAGAAGGGGTGCTCTCACACCCTCACCAATCAGACCTTTAGGACCCAGTATCATAGTCTCTCTCCAGACTCTAAATGGCGGGGGGTGGCGATCCTAGTGGCCTGATCCTTGCCCTGGTCCCATCTTGACTCTCTTCAGGATGCCGAAGGGAGGTTCCTTTTTGTTAAGGGAACACTCTTTTCCCAGAAAGTGACCTTGACAACCTGTTATAGCCCCAACGACAACCAGTAAAAATTTCTACAGTCGACTCTAGATAAATTGGCCACTTTCACAGAAGGGATCTTAGTGTTGGGTGGGGATTTCAATCTGACCTTAGATCCGTCGCTGGACACATCCAGGGGGTCCTCCCACGTCCCCTTCTCAACTCTCAAAAAAGTAAAGCATCTGCTCCTCAACAATCAGTTGATGGATGTTTGGCAGACCCTCAATCCTAGAGGTAGAGATTACACTTTTTTCTCCAATCCACACGGCTCATATTCCCGCATAGATTGGTTCCTAGTCCCTCATATTACTTATTACATATTACATATTACTCTCTCGGACCATGCCCCGATTACCCTCACCCTGTCCATCCTGGATACTCCCCTCTTTAGGGGCCAGTGGCGACTTAATGATTCGCTGCTACAGGATGCCGTGGTCAGGGAGGATGTCCAGAAGGCCATTGGGGAATATTTTGAATTGAATAGCAATGGGGAGGTCGCGCGGATGTCCCTGTGGGAGGCCCACAAATGTGTGATCAGAGGGGTGCTAATCAAGCACGGAGCCCGCCTGAAGAAGGAGAGAAATGAACAAATTATCAAGATAACCCAAGAAATTATCAAATTGGAAGCCCTCCACAAACAGACCCTGTTGGGGGAGGTGGGAGCCAAATTAACAAGCCTACATGACTCCCTCAGGGACATCTGCTTCGGGGAGGTGAGGGGCTTGGCAGTTAGATGCCGTAGATTTTTTTACGAATTTGGTAATAAATGCAGTAGGGCATTGGCCAGATCCATCAGAGTTCAGCGTGGCAAGAACTTCATCCCACTCATTCTCAACGCGAGGGGGAACAGGAAGTGCTTGACTGCAGACATAGCAAACTCATTTAGGGCTTACTATGAGGCCCTCTATAACCTGCCCCAAACCCGGACTGCTGACCAACAGGATAATATAGTCGCCTACATCTGGGGGTTGGGTCTCCCCATATTGAAACAGGAGGTGATAGATTCTCTCGATAGGTAGATCGAACTAGACGAATCTCGAGAGCCATTAAAAACGCAAAGCGGGGGCAAAGCACCAGACCCTGACTTTGCGGATTTGCGGAGACCCTCAAGGACAGGCTGGCTCCGCCCAGGGACACTCGCAGGGCTAGCATAACTGTCATACCTAAGGAAGGCAAGGACCCGACGCAGTGCGGGAGTTACAGACCTATATCTCTGCTAAATTGCAATCTTTAACAAAATAATCGCAGACAGATTGGCTCCGTTTATCCCCTCTCTGATTCATTGGGACCAGGTGGACTTTGTCCCATCGAGGAAGGGCAGGGATAATACCACAAGGGTAATCAATCTAATACATTGAGCACATTCAAATAATATAGCTTCAGTCCTCTCGACGGCTGCCGAAAAGGCATTTGACAGGGTTAGATGGGACTTTGTGTTTGCAGTTCTTAGACACATTGGCCTGGGGGAAAATATGTATCGGTGGATATCGGCCTCTTATTCAGTACCCTTGGCGTCGGTCAGGGTGAATGGCCTCCCTTCCAGGACCCTCACTCTGGCCAACAGTACGAGGCAGGGCTGCCCACTCTCCCCTTTGATCTTTATTCTGTCCCTGGAACCATTTCTCCGCACAGTCAGGAAGAACCCTGATATTGCGGGTATCCGTACTGGGCGGGTGGAGCACAAGGTCGCAGCCTATGCAGATGACCTAATTTTTTTCTTAACATAACCCGAGACGACCCTCCCGGTCCTTCTAGCTGAATTCAAAACATACCAAACACTCTCAAATTACAAAATAAACTACCATAAATCCTCGGCCCTCAATCAATTTCCCACGCAAAAGAATGGAACGCATCATGGAGAACTTCTCCTTTTCATGGGAACGAGAGGCTATAACATACCTGGGTACACAAATTCCAGCACTCCACCAGAAAATGTATAGTTCTAACTTCCCCCTGCTGCTGAAGAGGGTAGAGGAGAACCTGCGAAGATGGTCCCGGGGCACCTTCACTTGATTCGGTAGAGCGAACATCATAAAAATGAATATCTTGCCCAGAGTATTATATCTGTTCCAGGCCCTGCCGGTGGAAGTTAAGAAGCTCTCGGGCCTGTGTTCGAGGTTTGTGTGGGCGGGGAAATCTCACCGTCTGGCTGCCTCCCTGTTAGCTCTTCCGAAGATGGTGGGGGGCATTGGTCTCCCGAATTGGAAATTCTATCAGGCGGCGGCCCACCTGGTCCGAATCATAGACTGGTGCAGGCACACTAATTATAAGCAATGGACCCTGATTGAACAGGCCAAATCCTCTACTGTCCTTGCAGGTCTCCCCTGGATACCGCTCAATCACTTCCCAGCGCTGAATAAACACCCGACGATATGCCCGACTAGGAAGATAGCAGCAAAGTTCTTTTCGGGGGGTGGATATCTCCCCTCTCGCCCCTGACTCCGGTTATTGGCCACCCTGACTTCCCAGTGAGTCTCTCTGATTCTCCCTTCCAGGCCTGGGCAAAACAAAACTGCTTCAGAATTCAACATTTGAGTGAGAGGGGGGAGTGGTGCAGATTGGGGGAGCTAGCTGGGAAAATCTGCACGGGGGTGGGTCATATTAAAGGTACGCTATCCTGCACATATGCGATGTTGGTGAACCCCCCTGACTCCTTTGTTCCGTCCATAAATTAAAACTTACAATTATTGTTCTCATTATTACTAATTGCAATCCTAATATTACATTCCATATACATGGACAAAGGCTCCAGGGCAAACTCTTGTACCCATAACAGACACACATGACCCTCCTCGATGCCCTCTCCAGCACATTGTAAGAAAAAACACCACTTGCAGTACCTGCACAGGATCCCCTGGTGGATGAACCCCCTGTGGTGCGCCGCATACAGTCGCCTTCACCGTGCTCCTACACCATGTTCAAGGACCGCTGCAACATCCCCCTGCTTTATGTGCTCACTTACTCGGCCATTTGCTTAGGCTGGGGCAGGAGCACACTGCAGATTGCAGGGAGGCTGGGGATACCGCAGCTCTAGTTCATACTCTGTTTCCAACAGGGCCAGATGCCATGCTTTAATAAGCACAGCATACAGCACTGATTGAACGAGTATCCATACATGTGTCATGGGACCAGTGGAAAGGGTAACTGTGTGGTGACTGTGGAGATGCCAAGCCCAGAGGCCATGTGTGGTAACTTAGGGGCGGTCAGGGGCCCTAATGGTGGCTGCAGAGTGGCAAAGGGCCCTAATGGTGGCTACAGAAGGGCCATGGGCCCTGATGGTGGTTGCAGGGGGCCAGGCTCCCTCTGTGGTGGCTGTGGGGGAGCAAGTGGCCCTGATGGTGGCTGCAGGAGCCCTGGTGGTAGCTGCTAGTGTGGCTGTGGCCCTGTGTGGGGTGGCTGTAGGGGGGCAGGGACCCAGATGGTGGCTGCATGGGGGCCACTGGCTCTAATGGTGGCTGCAGGGGTAGACAGGGGCACTGTGTGGTGGCTGTGTAGGAGCCAGGGGCCCTGATGGTGGCTGAAGGGGCCTGAGGCCCTGAGGGTGGTTGCAAGGGTGGCCAGGAGTCCTTTTGGTGGCTGCAAGTGTGATGAATGTAGTGGGCCAGGGGTTCTGATGGTGGTTGCAGGGGGGGCAGAGGCCATGAAGGTGGTTGCAAGTGGCCAGGGGCCCTGTGTGGTTTCTGTGAGGGAACCAGGGGCCCTTATGATGGCTGCAGGGATCAGGGGCCTGATGGTGGCTGCAGGGGAAGCCAGGGCCCCTGTGTGGTGGTTGTGGGGGAGCATGGAGTCCTGATGTTGGCTGTAGAAGGCCAGGGACCCTGTGTGGTGGCTGTGGGGAAGCCAGGGGCCCTAATGGTGACTGTGGGGGCCAAAGCCCTGTGCAGTGGCTGTAGAGAGCCAGGTGCCGTGATTGTGGTTGCAGGGGTAGCTAGAGCTTGTGTGACAGCTGCCCCACAAACCTGTGAGCAGGCATCGCTGGAATGATGGAAGGATCCCTCAGCTCAGGCCAGGCCATGTAGAGAATGGAGGCTGCTGCATGAGAGCTTCTGGCAGCATCAGTGAGCGAGGTGACCCCCGCCCCGATTCTCGAACAAGTGCCAATCACATGCTGCCCTCAATGCCAGGGGAAGGGAGGGAGAGAGAGACAGGGGACTGACCATTCCTCTGCCAACCTAAATGCCCCAATTGATCAGGTTCGCCCACAGACCACAGTTGGCAAGGTGTTGCACTGCAGACCTGCGACCCTGGTCGTTACGCCACTGCTTATGTATATTAAAAGACAATCAATTGGAGTAAACTGTACTCCACGGTACAGATCTGGAGATGACTGGACGCTGCTGGCAGCAATTAAATACAAATATCTATATGGGCAATAATTACAGCTTAACATCAGTATATTAAATGTCCTGTTATGGACAATAATCAATCTTGCACATTAAATAGATGCTACAACCTCACTATATATACACCTTATTTTCGTTCCATAAGACACACCCAGGGTTTAAAGGACAAAAATAAGAAAGAAAATATTCTGAACCGAATGGTGTACTTAAATCCCCCCATTAAAGGCAGAATCCCCATTACAGGCAGTAATCGGTATCCCTCATTAAGGCAAGTGAGGGGCATCCCACAGGCACGTTGCAGCATCTTCCATTACGGGCAGTGGGGGGCATCCCACAGAGGCACGTTGCAGCATCTACCATTACAGGCAGTGGGGAGCATCCCTCAGTGCAGCCAGTGGGGGCATCCCTCAGTGCAGCCAGTGAGGGGCATCCCTCAGTGCAGCCACATAGGGGCATCCCTCAGTGCAGCCACATAGGGACATCCCTCAGTGCAGCCACATAGGGACATCCCTCAGTGCCGCCACATAGGGGCATCCCTCAGTGCCGCCACATAGGGGCATCCCTCAGTGCCGCCACATAGGGGCATCCCTCAGTGCCGCCACCCCTCAGTACAGCCATTGAGGCACCCCTCACTACAGCCAGTGGGGCACCCCTCAGTACAGCCAGTGGGGCACCCCTCAGTACAGCCAGTGAGGCACCCCTCAGTACAGCCAGTGAGGCACCCCTCAGTACAGCCAGTGAGGCACCCCCTCAGTACAGCCAGTGAGGCACCCCTCAGTACAGCCAGTGGGGCACCCCTCAGTACAGCCAGTGGGGCACCCCTCAGTACAGCCAGTGGGGCACCCCTCAGTACAGCCAGTGAGGCACCCCTCAGTACAGCCAGTGGGGCACCCCTCAGTACAGCCAGTGGGGCACCCCTCAGTTCACACAGGCACTTCCTGGCTGTTGCGCGCTGGTCGGTAGGCGTGCCCCATATGGCCGGCGTACATTGTTTTCATTGGTCCCGGCCATATGGGGCACGCCCACCAACCAGCGCGCAACAGCCAGGAAGTGCCGGTAAGCATGTATGTGTGTGTTTCTGTGTGTGAGAGTGACGGTGGTAGTGGCAGCAGCAGGAAGGGAAGGCCGCAACCCCGTGGAAAAGATGCTGCCCCTCACCCTCCAGCATCTTTTCCACAGGGTTGCGGCCTTTCTCCGACGCCGGCCTACCGGGATTTGCCCGGTATGCCCTATGGCCAGCCCGCCCCTGCCTGCAGTGTATATCCCTGTAAACTAGATCTGAGATGCGTACACAAAATTCTTTGTAAAAAAGTTTACTTAATCAAAAAAATTCATTAACACTCAAAGTGAGCTGTATAGCATACTTTCAACTATACATACAGGTAAAGTTTAAGAAAAAATGTAGGGTCCCCACACACCCAAGAAAATTACCAAGACCAGATGGAAAAATAGGGCACTAACGTCTAAATATATAATGCAAAAATAATTTTATTTGGAGTTACATATAGGTATAAAAAGACATAGGACAATACATATTAAAAAACACACATCACATATATACAAGACACACCAGGGGGCGCCAGAGTGCCATCTAGAAATTCATAATATCATGGTTCCATATAAGATGAGCTCAAGGCTGGAAGTATTAGATACAGTGCTAAGAATAATGCAATTACAACTTACATTAATGTGCAAAAATGTGCAAAAAGTCAAGTAGCCATAAGAAACATAATAATAAAGTGCCTATGCAAAACAGTAAACTACACTCAAAAACAACAATCAAGACCAGCCGAGGTGGATAGAAGAGACATGGAACAATAAGTAAAAGGTATACGAGACAACTGGACCTACCCCTGCTATATATACCGCTGACGTGTGTCGCAGCGTCCACTCGCTGCTTCCTCAGGGCGACTATGTAAGACAAGCCATGTGCTTCTCCCCTATATACCCACAGATGCTCAAATAGAAAAGGCCTCCCCCAGCAAACTTCCCATACTAATTGGGAAAGGGCCACACCCACCCCCCCACACCGAGGTGCACCGCGCCAATACACAGCTGAAAGGTAGTAAATGGAAGTGTGACTGCAAGACTCTGGGTGACGACCAGTTGGACGGAGCTGCTGTGCAACCCACCCCGGCCGGAAGTGCGCCAACACATCAGCTGCGTTCCAGCGTTGCTGTGCAACGCACCCGTCCGGAAGTGCATCACACAGCAACAACATGATCAGAAGGACAAAAGGCTCGATTCAGAGAGACACAAAAAAACTTTCGGTTTGGTGCCGACGTCGTAACATTTTCAACATTTCCCGCTCTCGTATGACTGTGCGAGCGATTCCAAGCATGCTTCGTAAACCTTCCGTAGAGCGTCCGTGCGCTCGTATGCCAGAGTACGCAGACGAGGATGTCATTTTCATTCGTGAATTTTCAGATTCCATTTTCTCAACTAACAACGTAGCCTTTCGTTTTTGCCCTTTTCCCATCGTATCCTCACACGAATCCTTTCAATTTCCCGCTACATCCTGCTTCACTTTTTCCAAAAGTATTCGTCCAGACAAAATTCTTACGATTTTGCGCCTGCGCACTACAAACTTATCTCATTAAAGTGCTCGCATACATAATTTCACTCCCATCACTTATCATCCAAAAAAACTCACCCTAACCACTTCGCGCTATCCTGCCTTTTCCCTTGAGGTCCCTTAAAGCTCACCCTAACCACTTAGCGCTATCCTGCCTTTTCCCTTGAGGTCCCTTAAAGCTCACCCTAACCACTTAGCGCTTTGGTTCTTCTTCCATTTTCACACCCTAAAACTTACCCAAATCACTTAGCGCTTTGGTTCTTCTTCCATTTTAGGTCCCTAAAACTTACCCCAATCACTTAGCGCTTTGGTTCTTCTTCCATTTTCACACCCTAAAACTTACCCAAATCACTTAGCGCTTTGTTTCTTCTTCCATTTTAGGTCCCTAAAACTTACCCCAATCACTTAGCGCTTTGGTTCTTCTTCCATTTTAGGTCCCTAAAACTTACCCAAATCACTTAGCGCTTTGGTTCTTCTTCCATTTTAGGTCCCTAAAACTTACCCAAATCACTTAGCGCTTTGGTTCTTCTTCCATTTTAGGTCCCTAAAACTTACCCCAATCACTTAGCGCTTTGGTTCTTCTTCCATTTTCACACCCTAAAACTTACCCAAATGACTTAGCGCTTTGGTTCTTCTTCCATTTTAGGTCCCTAAAACTTACCCAAATGACTTAGCGCTTTGGTTCTTCTTCCATTTTAGGTCCCTAAAACTTACCCCAATCACTTAGCGCTTTGGTTCTTCTTCCATTTTCACACCCTAAAACTTACCCAAATCACTTAGCGCTTTGTTTCTTCTTCCATTTTAGGTCCCTAAAACTTACCCCAATCACTTAGCGCTTTGTTTCTTCTTCCATTTTAGGTCCCTAAAACTTACCCAAATCACTTAGCGCTTTGTTTCTTCTTCCATTTTAGGTCCCTAAAACTTACCCCAATCACTTAGCGCTTTGGTTCTTCTTCCATTTTAGGTCCCTAAAACGTACCCAAATCACTTAGCGCTTTGGTTCTTCTTCCATTTTAGGTCCATAAAACTTACCCCAATCACTTAGCGCTTTGGTTCTTCTTCCATTTTAGGTCCCTAAAACTTACCCCAATCACTTAGCGCTTTGGTTCTTCTTCAATTTTAGGTCCCTAAAATTTACCCCAATCACTTAGCGTTTTGGTTCTTCTTCCATATTAGGTCCCTAAAACTTACCCAAATCACTTAGCGCTTTGGTTCTTCTTCCATTTTAGGTCCCTAAAACTTACCCAAATCACTTCACGGACATCACAATCTTGATTTAGAAATATGTCATTGTCCCCTTGTTTTTTGTAAATGTATTTGTGCAAATAAATGGGACACCATTTTTTTTTATTTTTTGGTTTATTGCTCAACTGGCATTTTTTTTGGAAATATTTTTGGCAACTTTGGCCAAAACATTTTACAAACTATATACAATTGTTTTTTTTGTTAATTAAAATATATACAATAAGATATTTTTTTAAAAACTATATACAATATAAACTATTTAAAAAACAATAAAACTATATACAAACAACTTTTGGGTTTAACCAATAAAACTATGTACAATTTAAAATTTTTCAAAATATACAGGGCCAGGAACCAGGACACTAGTCTTCCTCTTCTATTGTCCCCAACGTGTCCTGCATCGCCTGCAGATCGGCCACCAACTCAAGGACCCTCCGATTCATCTCAGCAAGTCGTTGTCATGTGGTCCCTGCCAAAAAATCAGAAAAAAATATTATTGGGAGAACAATACATGTTTCTCACCTGTGGATTTAATGTATTTTATTAAACAAATTCACTATAAGGCACATATGTCATTACTGAAAGGAATTAAGGTTATGAAGTGGCCACGGGTCATTAAGCTAATTAAGTGGCCACAGGTCACTCTTATCTTGGCATTGACTAGGGCATTATGTTTTTTGGGGTTCATGTGAAGTTAGACAGAAATGGCTATAATGCCATGACTACTTACTTGGTTGGTGGCCGAGAGATGGCTCGTTGGGGACAACACCTGGCTCCTGGCTCTGCTGTGAAGAAGTGCCTGTAGAAACATGGGCCAAATGGTTAGTTTGGATGTCTGATTCAGCAGTCCTCAAATGTTTTTAGCTAAGTCTGGGTCACATCACTCACCTTCTCCAGGGTCTTGTGGGCTCCTATCTGCTGCCTCCTCACCCACTACCTCACCCGCACCCGAAGCATCTACAAATACAGAATCAAGGATTCAGTTTGGTGATATCAGGAGCTAGCATGTATATGTTTTTGCGTAGACATGAAGAGTGACATACCAGAGGATCCCGCATGCGTGGCAGGGTACGACTGCCTGCCCACGCTGTGCCGCCCCTCCTCTGTGGTAAGGTCCAGGGGCTGGTCTGAGGAGGCCACAGAGGAGGGGTCGGCCCGTCGCCCTGGAGATCCACCACCTTCACTCCCAGCTGCAGAATCATGCAGCACTGGTCGGCCTGTGCGCCTCCGGGTGCGGCGAATTCTGTAATCCATTTCCAACACTACCAAAGAGAAGGCATTATAAATAAAAGGCCTAAATTCTGTCGTAGTTACATCTTGCATGCAAGCGCTATGTACTTACTTGGGAAATGTATCCCGAAAAACCTCCGCACCCGGGGCATGTGCAGTCGCTTCAGGTCCGACCAATGCTGCATGATCTGTGTGTGGGTAAGGTGGTGTCGGTCAGGTGTTGGATCTCCCAGATGATCTCCAGGGCGACGTTTCGTTTCTCAAACGAGTTGGGCAGGTAGTCGTACCTGCGCTCCAGCATGGTCTACAAAACAGAAATCAAACATAGCAAGAACTCAGAAATGCATATACATTATTTGGTTCAATCACATGAACACATACACACACACACTTCTAGCCTAAGTTAAATTTCAAATATGGCAGCACTGTCGTTTGGCACGTGTGTGGCGTGCGCTTGGGTGTGCATGTAGTTGAACCAAATCTTCAAATAAAAAATATTACTTATTGCGCATCCTTAACATGTAGAGCAGCATTTACCAATCAAAGCAAAGTCCTTAAAAGACACTTACGAGCATGATGATCTCTTCTTGTTGGCGGGTGAAGATAGTGGACGCAATCTTTCTTCTTCTTCTCGGCAGCAGATAAGCACGGCCCCAGCGGTTTCCGGGTTTCGCACGGCAGTGCGAACGGCAGGACGTGCGTGTAAGCGAACGCGTAGGCGTCACACGCCGGATACCTTATTTAAAGGTCCCTGCACACACAGCTCATTCTCTTTGAGAGTCCACCCAAAATGGCACCAAAAAAAAAGATTGCACAGAAGAAGCAGAGCAAGCAGGCTGAGCAGGCCGAGGGTCCGCAAACCAGGTCGCAAGAGCCTAAAGCCAGACTAAGGGCTAGCACCAAGGCTGCTGCAAAAAAGGAGGTGGCAGCACCACCACAACCAAAGAGCAAGCTAACCAAGGCTGGCAAAACTCAGATGGGTAAGAGGAGACTAAGCCCCACCCCACCCTGCCCCACATCACCCCCCCCACGTGGCACCAAGGCCATAGGCAAAGGCCAAAAACACAGGGCCCGAAGCCGCAGCAGGGGCTGAACAAGGTCAAGGTCCAGAAGCCGCAGCAGGGGCCCAAGGCGCCGCAGGGGCCAAACAAGGTCAAGGTCCAGAAGCCGCAGCAGGGGCCGAACAAGGTCAAGGTCCAGAAGACGCAGCAGGGGCCCAAGGCGCCGCAGGGGCCAAACAAGGTCAAGGTCCAGAAGCCGCAGCAGGGGCCGAACAAGGTCAAGGTCCAGAAGCCGCAGCAGGGGCCCAAGGCGCCGCAGGGCCCAAACAAGGTCAAGGTCCAGAAGCCGCAGCAGGGGCCAAACAAGAACCAGGTCCAGAACCCCGAAAAGCCGCCAAAGGCCAACGGCCCCCTCCCCCCCGCACGTGGCTCAAAAGCTAAGGGAAAAAGTGTGAGCAGATATGCCTCACCCCAGGCAACCACCTCCAAGGCCCCACACACCCACAGGGCTCCAAGCAGCACCTCCAGCTCGCCAAGACCCTCTGTTGCTCGCCCACATTATCCTCCGGCACAGG
Source organism: Gastrophryne carolinensis (assembly GCA_027917425.1). Classification (NCBI taxonomy): domain Eukaryota; kingdom Metazoa; phylum Chordata; class Amphibia; order Anura; family Microhylidae; genus Gastrophryne; species Gastrophryne carolinensis. The sequence continues at coordinate 226,483,653 of CM051234.1, forward strand.
TTGGCATGCATTCCCCCTATGCCACATCTACACCTGCAACTTCAGGGTCCACCCAGCCCCGAACACCCAGTCCCTTCCCAAGTCCAGTAAGATCAACAGCCAGCCTCCAGTCGTTGAGGTCTCCTCCATCCCCCCCGGCCAGAATGTCACCCCATTTGCCACCAAGCACTGAGGATCCACAACCACCCCGAAGAGGGCGCAACTTGCGCAGAGGACACTTGGGTGGCCGTTTTGCAGAGTCCCAAACTCTGGCATTGGCTACTGGGCTCACCTTACATTTTGATGAGCTATATGGCAGAAAATCAAAACACACCAGTAAACAGCGCAAAACTGAGATTTTTGAAGAACTCACCAGGCAAGTCAATGCCGCGGGTGAGGAACGTAAAGATATGGACCAGATTCAACGTAAGATTTCGGACCTAAAATATGCAGTGCGGAAGAAAGAGAGTCTAAGGCGGATGCACAGGTACATAGGTCATGTTTTGGTTTGTATTATTCTTGTCTCTCCATCAGTGCGCTTAATTATGCTTACTATGTTTTTCAGCGAAACAACTGGCGGAGGTTTCTCAACAGAAATGCGATTTACACCGGCTGAGGAGATGGTGCTGGCCTTATTACATCCCGTGGCCTTAGAGGGACACTCGGCCCAGCAGGACACCGACAACCCACCAATTCCTGCAGGTTAGAAATGTGTGAATGACCCCACAAATGTATGGAAACATACACATAGGCAGCAAGGGCTAGTTAAACACATGGCTGTAGGGGGTGGCAGCAAGGGCTAGCTAAACACATGGCTGTAGGGGTGGCAGCAAGGGCTAGCTAAACACATGGCTCTAGGGGGTGGCAGCAAGGGCTAGCTAAACACATGGCTCTAGGGGGTGGCAGCAAGGGCTAGCTAAACACATGGCTCTAGGGGGGGGTTTGTTGGGAGTGCTCACTTTGACTAGGGTGTGTCATGTGTGTGGCCTGGTAATGTGCACATTGACACACACATACATGATGTTTAAGTTAATTTCTGAAAAATATGTCACTTAGGAGTGGAGAAAAGGAATGGGTGCTATGTATTAATTGACAAGCACACGCCACACTAACATCTTTGGCTGTTGGTCAATTTGGTAAGAGCTGGGTTAGTTGGCCAACTGATTAAGATGGTTTGCTAGAAATGTTTTATGCCATACAATGTTCCCCACCAGAATCATATTGTAAGTGTTTTTTGCCACCTTAGTGTGTTAACTTCATCGCCTTAAAGGGATGTGGCAACTCACACATCAGCCATTAGTTGCATGTTTGTTTGGAGACACATGAACAATGGGTCTAGTCTGGTTTAACAATCCATGCACTAATGTAATGGCATTCCTAGTGAATGCCAAGTGGCCACGTTGTGGGAGGGGCCCTTACTGCTTGGCCACGTTTCTTTTATTACCATATGTGTTCTTAAACATAAACTATGCATAGTTGTGTGTTTTCATAGTTCTTTTTCTTCTAAAGCAGGCCAGCATCATCCCTCAGCTAGTGGGGACTCCTCTGCCATGTTACCGCTGCCGTCTTCTTCCGCGCTGCATAGGACCCAGGATCCGATGTCTACGGTAAGTGTATTTTGAGGCTGTTGTGTATGCATGTAGGTTGCCATGTTTTGCTTGTGTGGTTTTTATAGGTATTCCCCACACTGAACCTGTTTTTTTTACATGTCCCCAACAGAGCCACACACTGATGGAGCAAATCCAGGAGCAGGAGGAAGATGGAAGCTTCATAGGAGATTCTGAAGATCTTCCCCTGGGACAGAATCTGCAACTGTCCCAAAATGTGTCTCCGCCAAATCCACAGCAGCAGAGTGAAGCTGGCTGCATGCTGCCTGCACATCGTGGGCAGCATGCAGAGACTGACCCTCCAGTCCCCAGTTTCAGATCTGCTGCTGAGGATTTGGCGAGCAGACCTGTGGCTGTTGGGGGTCCTCGAGAAACATCATCTGCACGCCCCACAACCCGGGGAATTGGGCGGCGTACTCAGCAACGTCGCCCAGTTTCCCAGGGGAGGGGCGTGCAGATGATGGAGTCAGCATGGCACCAAGAGAGGCGGCTTTTTCGTCGGCAAAATCAGCAAAATCAGGAGCATATTAGGGGCCAATTAGAGTCCCTAAATACTACCTTCAGTGCCGTGCTGACTGAATTGAGGACCCATAACAGCCACATGGCCAACTTGACTTCAGAAATAAGGTCAGGCATGGCCGAAATGCACACTAACCAAAGACACATTTTGGAACAGTTGCAGATTCTGAATGCCACACAGGCCCAGGTTATGCCCCCCCCCCCCACCAAGTGGGCCAACCTGGGTTCTATGGGTATCACCCATATTAAGCTGTGTTTGGCGTGAATCTGGTCCATATCTTTGCGATACATCCTGTCAGGGATTTTCCAGCGGAGAAATCCCAATTGTAAAAAGTGACCAGAAATTGAGACTGAGGCAGAAATGGATATGGGGCAAAACCGTGTTTAATAGTGAAAAAACAGTGGTAACTAAAACACAGTGGTACCTACACATCAAACACACTACAATCAAACTGTGTACAAATCACAAAGGGGAACATATATGTGTAAGGGAACTATACATATATACAAGTGAGATTAACACGCTCTGGCTGTACATACACAAGATGGAGCAGGCAACAAGATGGAGGACGGCAACAAGCATGCATAAGGATCAAAGAAAAGTCCAAATTCCTAGGTGGAAACACGGCTGGGATAGGGGGAGCAAACACGAGAGCTGAGGCAGGAGTCCTGGGTGCAAGGTTCAGATTTCAGAGTACCTTGGATCTAAGTACAGCATTCTGGGATAAAGATGACATAACAAAATGCTAATCCGCTACCTGAATGGGCTGATCAGCTTATATAGGCTGAGGAGTTACAGGTGCTGGCTGATTGCCAGCAGCTCTGCAGGACAGAGCCATCTCCTGGTGGATCAGCACAATGCAGGGGAAGTTCCAGAGAAAGCCAGCCAGCAGTATTGACCAGCAGCACACTCAGAAGCCTAAGGAGGAACTCCAACCCTGACACATCCCCACTGGATTGACTTGTCTGGTGAGGGCTATAAATCTTCAATTTTGCGCTGTTCTTGCTAGTTTGTTTTTGATTATCCCCCATATAGCTCATTCAAGGCCTGAGGTAGCCCAGTAGCCAATGCCAGAGGCCAAGACTCACTGAATCGGCCACTTAAGGTGTTGCGCGGCTGCCATGGGCACTATAACATTTGTGGTGGCTCCTCATGTTTGGCGGCATGATTGGGTGACATTCTGGCCTTAACAACTAAGACCTTGGACCCTGGCTGTGATTGTACTGGATTTGGCTTGGGACTGGGTATTCTGTTTTGGGTGGACCACTGACTTACAGGTGTAGATGTGGCCTAGGTATGTTTGCTTTCAACCTGTGTCTGTGGAAAATGTGGGCAAGCAGGAGAGGGGTTTTTTTTGTGAAAATTCATTTTTGGAAAAATGTATTGTAAATAATTGCATGTACATGTCTGGTCACCAAGTATGTGAGGCCCACTCAGATACTATTCTGTTTGTAGCACATAAACCTTTTACAATGTAGTAAACATTTTTGTTTCACCAAGCTCATGTCTGTGTTGTTTTGATAGAAAAATATGAGTTCAAGTTGTCACCAAAACAAACAATAACCAAGGTCTACAAATAAATACTCACACATAGTTTTTTGTTTTGGTTGGCCAAATTCATTATTGTTTACTTAATAATGAAATGAAACATAGCAAAACCAACCAAATAAAAATAACAACCAAATAAAAAAATTAACAATTACAAAATTAGGAAAAATGTGTGGCTATTAAATTTGCCCGCACGGCTTGCCCAGACGCACTTGGCTGGCCCACATAGGCGTCGTCTGCCTCATCGGAGGGTGGAGAGGGTGGGCAATCCAGATATCGGGGGACCCTTTGCATAATAGCTAAATTATGGAGCGCTGCACATGCCATTATGATGTCAATGACCTTTTTGGGGTCATACTGCAGGGAGCCCCCAGTGTGGTCCAAACATCGAAACCGGGTCTTGAGGAGTCCAAAGGCCCTCTCCACCACTGCCCTGGGCTTTCTATGTGCACGATTATAGGCCTCTTGTGCTGGAGTCTGTGGCCGGAGGACCGGAGTCATCAGCCACGGCAGTAGTGGATACCCCAAATCTCCTAAAAAATTTAAACCCAAAAAAAAAAAACAGTCAATCATACATTGCCACGCAACATTCCTACTCCAATAAAAATAAAAGAGGTATGTGACATTGTCACACAAACATGAGCATACATATTGCAGATGCAAAAACCAGAATTAAACATATGTGATAGATGGTGGTCCAAAGTAGGCAAATAATACTGTGGATGCTGGGCAATCAGGCAGACTGTTAGCAGCTATTGTTGCCTGTCTGTGCTGCAGAACAATGTTTTATGGGATAAGTTGACCTGACCCATTTTCAGTCTTGGCTTAGTCCAAAACCGGTGTAAGCCAGCCCCTGCACTTTATCCCGCTCACCTCTACTCAGTAAGTGAAATGTATGTAAGCAAAGATGGCGCAGACTCTCTGGTAAAGTCAATAACCGATTTTGATCTTAAATTTTTTTGAAGGTGGTTTCAGACTTTGCCTCGCATTACACTTAATAATTAAAACAATGCAGGCCAAACAATTTGGCAGCCTATGTAGTTTGTATAATGTAATGGTTCCAGTGGGGTTACACATGTTCACAAGGTGATGGGCAAGCCAGCGTTTAGGAAAGGTTAATACAACCAAAATCAAAGCCATACATATACAATCCAAATCGGTAATTTGACCCAACTTACCAAGGAGCCATGCACCCGCAAATTCCCCTGACTCAAACCGCAGGAATAATCCTGATCTGCGCAGGATGTAGGCATCATGGGCTGAGCCAGGGTAGCCTGCCAGGACGCTCAGAAAACGCATGTCCTGGGCCACCACTGCTTGCACATTCAGCGAATGGCCCATTTTGCGATTTCTGTGTAAAAAGGAAACATAAACAACAACAAAATAACGGTAAGGAAACAAATCCAACGCTCACTTCAAACAGCCTAAGTCAAAATGTAACATCCAGACAAATAACACTAAACAACTACGTTACATTTAAGTGGCTAACAAAAGAAGATCAATGTTTGTGCCTTGACAAGGTTGAGTTACTAGTTCTATTTTAAAGTGGACCAACACCCAGGGGTGATCGGCCCGGAAATCTATAAGAATCCCGGGCCGATCACCTCCCACCCCGCGGGACATCCGAGATCGGGATGTCCCGCGGGGTGAAACCCCCCAGAAACCCCAAAAACATCTTACCTGATCCGCCGCCGCTTCCGCCGCCGCCGCCTCCCGCACGCCCCTCCGGACGTGCGCGCGCCCGCGCCGGCCCTCTGTGAATGGCCGGCGGCGGCGCGCGCGCGCCGAGAGTGACGCGCGGGAGGCGGCGACGGCGGAAGCGGCTTGGACGTTCCTGATCCCCGCCTGGACGTTGGCGGTTATTGGCTGCGGCGTTCACGTGGGAGCGTTGAGAGGTGAGTTTTTGGGGGTTTCTGGGGGGTTTCACACAGTGGGGCACCCCCGATCGGGGTGCCCCGCCGAAGTGGACCAAAACCCAGGATAGTCAAAATCCTGGGTGTTGGTCCACTTTAAGTACACTTACAAATGTTTTACTTGGAAATAACTAACTTTTTTAGTCCTGTAAAAATAAGGGCCATTGTTGCACATACACTCTTGGCAAGGAGGGAGCATTAGCAAGGAGCGAGTGATTGCAATGAGGGAACATGTAAAAGCAGAGAGTATTAACCTAGAGGGACTAATCAAAAGGAGGGACTATTGCCAATGAGAGTTACTACAAGTGGCGACATTAGTCACAAGGATGCATTTCATAAAAGGAGGGACTATTGCCAATGACAGTTACTACAAATGGCGACATTAGTCACAAGGATGCATTTCATAAAAGGAGGGACTATTGCCAATGACAGTTACTACAAATGGCGACATTAGTCACAAGGATGCATTTCATAAAAGGAGGGACTATTGCCAATGAGAGTTACTACAAATGGCGACATTAGTCACAAGGATGCATTTCATAAAAGGAGGGACTATTGCCAATGACAGTTACTACTAATGGCGACATTAGTCACAAGGATGCATTTCATAAAAGGAGGGACTATTGCCAATGAGAGTTACTACAAATGGCGACATTAGTCTCAAGGATGCATTTCATAAAAGGAGGGACTATTGCCAATGACAGTTACTACAAATGGCGACATTAGTCTCAAGGATGCATTTCATAAAAGGAGGGACTATTCACAATGAGGACAAAAAATAATGTGATTGGGCAAAGGAGGGACACACAAATATTTAGATACAATGGAAGACAAAACTTGCCTGTATATATACTCGTCGCTTGACGGAGGGACCAGGGCAACGTGTGTGCAGTCAATTGCACCCATGACATTGGGCATGTCGGCGATGTTATAAAATGCCAGCTTAATGGCGTTTCTGGCTACCATATCCTCAGGGAAACAAATATATCTCCGAGTTATGGTAGCCATGCCTTCCAAAAATTTGGATAGCGCGCGGCTCAGCGTAGGCTGTGAGATCCCCACGGAGAGGGCACCCAGCCTCTGGAACGAGCCGTTCGCCAAAAATTGCAGGCAGCCAAGCATCTTGGTCATACCTGAAATTGCATGCCCCTTCCTTGTGGTGCGGGCTAACCATGGCCGCAGCTCACTATACAGTTTATGGAGGGAAGCGCGATTAAGCCTGGTCAGCTCGAACAGCTCAACGTCATGCATGGAATTGATGTCCATGCGTCGCCGCCGCCGGTGCAATCTGGTCTCTGCCCTCCGGACGATCTCAATGCCCATGAGTTGCAGATCCTCATGCTCCTCAAAGGCAGTAGCCTCGTCCATGATGGCTCGTGCTCCCGTAGTCAAAAAGGTGCCGGGAATGTTTTGGCCCTGAAACGAATTTATGAGGTGTGGGGCCATCAGCAATCAGCTCTCTGAATTACTCGCAAGCCCATTGCAATAACGAAAACTTTCGGAACGGACGAAACATTTCAGATTTGGTGGAAAAAAGCTCCCGAAGTAACGAAAATCTTCCGATTTTGTCACCATTATCGAAAGAGCATATACGCATGTTCTCGAAAGTTCGTGCGAGTGAAAAATGTACGAAAAAAAGCAAAAAAATGACAAACACCCACCAAAACTTTCACAGACAGCTACGAAAGTCCTGACGAATGTTTCTTTGAATCGAGCCTAAAGTCTAATCTATGCTGTGGCCAAACCTACCCGGTAGCCACGCCCCACATCCCAAAATACAACGCCAAATCCAATAACAAATACACAGCCGCAACCGCGGCACAGAGTAAATGATTGCGCGCGCACCCAGGGAAGGGGAGGAGGGGGGAGGGAAGGGGGGAGTGACAAGAACACCGGGCCTGCGCACCCGGCAGGCCCCGCCGCGCAGGCACAAGGCACACACAGGTAGGTATGCAAGTGAGACATGGTAATGAAGATACAAACAGAAAAATAAAAAAACCTATATACATAAGCTAACCATACTCTATATTACAAATCCTATTTATATACAAGATAGAAAAAAGTCTATAACAGCTCATACTAATTGCCCAGTCTACTGTACGGATGGAGGAACTATTGATCTGACTCTCCAGTGTCATGAAATCTGACATGGATGTTGACTTCCAATTGTCCCCTTCCTTGTTTCTTTTCCTCCCCTCCTCCCTTCGCTATCTCTTGGCCCTCAGCTTGGTGCTGTATCCTGTCTTTACTTGCTGATAAACATGTATGTATATTAATTCTTACAGAATAGCCCTTCGGGCATCTTTGTTTGGCCTTAGCATTGCTTTGGCAGATCATGATTGGTGCTGTCCTTTTTACCTTGGTTGCATTCTGGCTCTGTTGCCATACTTACTTACTGTAATTATCTGTGTTCTGGCAGCTGGTTAGATCCTAAATGGAGCGGCTCATATTTATGATCACGCTCAGATGGGACCTTCTACATGTCGTCATAATGCTGTGATGCTTTTTGTGATGATTAGACTTTACTGGGCAATTAGTATGAGCTGTTATAGACTTTTTTTCTATCTTGTATATAAATAGGATTTGTAATATAGAGTATAGTTAGCTTATGTATATATGTTTTTTTATTTTTCTGTTTGTATCTTCATTACCATGTCTCCCTTGCATACCTACCTGTGTGTGCCTTGTGCCTGCGCGCCGGCGCCACATACTGTGGTGCGGGCGGGCGCGCGCGGCTGCCGGCGGGGCCTGCCGGGTGCGCAGGCGTGCAGGCCCGGTGTTCTTGTCACTCCCCCCTCCTCCCCTTCCCTGGGTGCGCGCGCAATCATTTGTTTGTTGTTTGTGTATTTGTTATTGGATTTGGCGTTGTATTTTGGGATGTGGGGCGTTGCTACCGGGTAGGTTTGGCCACAGCATAGATTAGACTTTGTCCTTCTGATCATGTTGTTGCTGTGTGACGCACTTCAGGCCGGGTGCGTCGCACGGCAACGCTGGAACGCAGCTGCTGTGTTGGCGCACTTCCGGCCGGGGTGGGTCGCACAGCAGCTCCGTCCAACTGGTTGTTACCCAGAGTCTTGCAGTCAAGCTTCCATTTACTACCTTTCAGCTGTGTATTGGCGCGGTGCACCTCGGCGTGGGGGGGTGGGTGTGGCCCTTTCCCAATTAGTATGGGAAGGCCTTTTCTATTTGAGGATCTGTGGGTATATAGGGGAGAAGCACATGGCTTGTCTTACATAGTCGCCCTGAGGAAGCAGCGAGTGGACGCTGCGACACGCGTCAGCGGAATATACAGCAGGGGTAGATCCAGTTGTCTCGTATACCTTTACTTATTGTTCCATGTCTCTTCTATCCACCTCAGCTGGTCTTGATTGTTGTTTTTGAATGTAGTTTACCGTTTTGCATAGGCACTTTATTATTATGTTTCTTATGGCTACTTGACTTTTTGCACATTTTTGCACATTTTGTATATAATTAATGTAAGTTGTAATTGCATTATTCTTAGCACTGTATATAATACTTCCAGCCTTGAGCTCATCTTATATGGAACCATGATATTATAAATTTCTAGATGGCACTCTGGCGCCCCCTGGTGTGTCTTGTATATATGTGATGTGTGTTTTTTAATATGTATTGTCTTATGTCTTTTTATACCTATATGTAACTCCAAATAAAATTATTTTTGCATTATAGATTTAGACGGTAGTGCCCTATTTTTCCATCTGGTCTTGGTAATTTTCTTGGGTGTGTGGGGACCCTACATTTTTTCTTTGTCTTTTTTGTTGTTGCAAATTATTTACCAAGCTTAGTGAGCACACCATTGTATTTGGTTGTTTATACAAATTCTGGTGCGGTCCGTGTATACCTTTTGTTCTCTCAATTTACAGGTAAAGTTTAGAGATGAGCGAATCGATTCTGACGAACCCGAATTCGTTACGAATTTCAGGAAATATTCGATTCGTTATGATTCCGAATATCGCCGCGATTCGATCACTTGAATCGCTTCCTTAAAACTCCATTTACTGCAATACAGCCCATCTAAAATGGTGGATCCACATGTCAGGACATGTCCCATGGGGCAAGGAATCCTGGGTAGGTGTCACATGCTACCTATCAGCAGACAGGCTTACCGATAATGTCACAGCCCCATATAAACGGTGGCCATTTTGCGGAAGATCATTCTGACACTGTATTGCGGCCAGAGCAGGCAGGGAGAGATCGAGGGACAGATAGACAGACAGACATTAACTGGTTGTATTTTGTAATCAAAGTCACTTTTTAAGCAAACTTGGCCTTCACCGGGGGGGTGGGCATCCCAAATACTAGCATAAGTATTTCAAGAGCACCTGTCTATTAACTGGTTGCATTTTGTAATCAAAGTCACTTTTCCACTATCAAAGCAGCCAACCTGTGTATTTGAAGAGGGGGCATCCCAAACACTAGCATAGATATTTCAAGACTACATGTCTACTACCTGGTTGCATTTTGTAATCAAAGTCACTTTTCCACTATCAAAGCAGCCAACCTGTGTATTTGAAGAGGGGGCATCCCAAACACTAGCATGAATATTTCAAGAGTACCTGTCTATTAACTGGTGGCATTTTGTAATCAAAGTCACTTTTTAAGCAAACTTTGCCTTTCGCTGGGGGGGGGGGGGGGGGGGGGTGAAATCACATCGTTCATCCTGTAGTCCTGGCGACTGACTAATAATTGGCTTCCTCAAAGGGCCTGAGCAAATGACAGGTGTCACGTATGAGCTGCCACTGGTTTACATTGAAGTCACACAGGGGAGTCCCCCTTTGGGCTTGGATCATCAAGAAATCAGTGATGGCTATTCTCTGTTTGTATAGTCGATCCAACATATGGAGGGTGGAATTCCAACGGGTGGAAACATCGCAAATCAGACTATGTTGGGAGATACCGTTCTGACGCTGTAACTCAAGAAGGGTGTGCTTTGCGGTGTAGGAGTGGCTGAAGTGCATGCAAAGTTTCCTTCCCGTTGTTAGGATGTCTTGCATATGGGGGGAAGACTTCAGAAAACCCTTGACAACTAGGTTGAACACGTGTAGCATACAGGGCCCATGGCTCAGGCTTCCTTGACGCAGCGCAGACAAGATGTTCTTCCCATTGTCAGTCACCATGGTTCCCATTTGCAGTTTTCGTGGAGTAAGCCATGATTTCATTTATTGATTTATGCTTTTTAGCAGTTCCTCCCATGTGTGACTCCGTGGCTCAAGGCAAACCATGTGAAGAACAGCGTGAAACCGCCATGTCCTGCACACATGGTAGGCTGAAAGGGCACTGAAAAAAATAACTAAAAATACAGAAAAAAAAATATTTAGAAAAAACAAAATAAAAAAAAAAAATGAAAAAAAAAACATATTAAAAAAAGACAATGAAAAAAATATTTAAAAAAAAAACAACAAACCTATTTTTTAAAGATACAAAATATTAAAAAAAAAAAAAAAGAAAATGAAAAAAAACAAAATTAACCAAAAAAAAATGTGATAAATTTTATGTTATTGTTATTATGTTATAGGTTATTGTTATTATGTTATATGTTATTAATTATAAATGTGTTCAAATAACATAAATGTTAACAATTAATATGTAATTGACAATTAGACACTTTTTCTGTGACACCATTGCTAAGTGCAAGTGCACTGTCACAGGCACAATGGCCTAGGAGCGTGGAGGCCACAGCGGAGGGACCTGTCCAAGTTGCTGTTGTACAGGAACCACAATCACCCAGTGGGCCTTAAAGGATATATATTGTCCCTGACCGTAGTTACAGCTCCAGAAGTAGGCATTGCCGTGCACTTTAGTACACACTGACAGGCTAAAGGACTGGCCCATCTTCTGTTCAACAAAATTGTACAGGGCTGGTACTGCCTTCTTCGCAAAGAAATGACAGCTTGGGACTTTCTACCTCGGCTCGGCACACACCATCAGTTCTCTGAAAGGTCCACCACCTCAAAAGGGAGGGACTACAGCACCAGCAACTTATACAGGAGCACATTTAGCTTCTTCATGTTGGATGAGTGGGCACATACTGTTGTCTCTTGGACATGGCTTGGCCAATGGATTGCTGGCGGAATGACTGACTCGGATTAAGAGGAGGAGGAGCATCTGGAGCAACAGAGGATGGGTTCGACACACAGGAGGTGGTGGAGCCTTGGCTGGTTGGAACAGGAAGCGGCGTGCCACTGGGTAATGCAGCAGGCTGGACCACCACTTTGGAGCCAACTCTCCCAGGCCGCTTTATGGTGAAGCTGCAAATGTTGACGCAGGGCTGTGGGTCCAACATTGGGACCCTGGCCACACTTCGCCTTCTGCCTACACATCTTTCATATAGCCATGTTAACCTCTTGCGGATGCTTGATGAAAAACTGCCACATCGCCGAGTAGCTGATATTCCTACCAACAGTCTGCACTAATTCACTGCTGCTGCTGCCAACGACTCCAGGGACCCTCTTCCACTACCTCCTGGGAAGGTAGCCAGCCGCGCAGCAAGTGGTCTACCCTGAGCACATTTGCCTTCATACTTTCCCCTTCTGCTACCATGCTGACCGCTGAATCTGTCACTCTCCATCACTCCAAGCCTTTAAAAGTGCCCTCAAAACTCACCGATGTCCTCCTCAGGTTCCTCAACAGTGTCTGCTTAAGAAGCCAAAACGCTTGCAACACCACCTCCCACGCCACTCTCCTCATCACTACTTGCCCGCCTAGTGGAAGAAGCGGCAAGTGTCTCCTCCACTTCTTGGCAGGGCAGTAGCTGCTGATTTTTCAGATTATCAAATCGTCCTCACTGAATAGCGGAGCTGAACCCAAAGCCTAAGATATAACCGACAGTTGACTGGGGATGTCAGATGTCACTTGTGATGAAGTGGATGATCCTGTTAACCAATGGATGATGACAGATGGGTTGCTGGTCAAGACACGACCGCTAGCTGATACCGGGAGATAAGGCCTCTCACTGAGACTCCTGAGACTCCTGCTGCCACTCACCCCTAGTCTGCTGAGACCTCTGCTTGATGAATTTAGGCCTAATATGTTACTATGTTACTAATATGTTACTAATCTGTCACTCTCCATCACTCCAAGCCTTTAAATGTGCCCTGAAAACTCACGGATGTCCTCCTTAGGTTCCTCAACAGTGTCTGCTTAAGAAGCCAAAACACCACCTCCCACGCCACTTTCCTCATCACTACTTGCCCGCCTAGTGGAAGAAGCGGTGAGTGTCTCCTCCACTTCTTGGCTGGGCAGTAGCTGCTGATTTTTCAGATTATCAGATCGTCCTCACTGAAAAGTGGAGCTGAACCCAAAGCATAAGATATAACCGACAGTTGACTGGGGGTGTCAGATGTGGATGATCGTGTTAACCAATGGATGATGGCAGATGGGTTGCTGGTCAAGACACGACCGCTAGCTGATACCGGGAGATCAGGACTCTCATGGAGACTCCTGCTGCCACTCACCCCTAGTCTGCTGCAACCTCTGCTTGATGAATTTAGGCCTCTGCAACCTCTCTGTGCCCATCCTGGCACTTCTCTGGCTGACATACTTAGTGCGTATATGAGGGGAGGACAAAACGCTACACTACACTTAAAACAGGATTTGTCGATAACAGCAGCAGGTGTGTAACTATCTATGGCCTTTCACTAAGTAGTAACTAGGCCCTGAAGACTTTAACAGGAACAAAGTGATGAAACTCTTAGATGTGCGTATGTGATGGTCTGATGAGGGCAATTCAAGGTGCTTCAGTATGCTTGAAAAATGTTTCTTTGAGAGACTGGCCTGCGTGGAAATGAATCGGGCATGGATCAGCCAAGATTTCCACCCACCAATGCCTGATGCATCAGAGTAGATTGATCATGGTGTCATACCAACACTAAAGAAATATGGATAGCACAAAACAGATTTAAGGCGCTGCTCTACAGTTACAGACATTCCGCCACATCAGACCACAAGTAATTATTGAGGAAATGCTTTACGTTAATCTTAATTTTTATTAATATTCTTAAGATAAGATATATGTGCCCAAAATCTGTATATGTTCTCTTCATGCTGCTGCCAACTCCAGGGTGTGTCTTTCAGGCAATATATGGGCTCCCTATGCTGCTGCCAACTCCAGGGTGTGTTTTTCAGGCAATATATGGGCTCCTAATGCTGCTGCCAACTCCAGTGTCTCTTTCAGTCAATATATGGGCTCCCTATGCTGCTGCCAACTCCAGGGTGTGTTTTTCAGGCAATATATGGGCTCCCTATGCTGCTGCCAACTCCTGGGTGTCTCTTTCAGGCAATATATGGGCTCCCTGTGCTGCTGCCAACTCCAATGTGGTTTTCAGTGAATATATGGGCTTCCTATGCTGCTGCCAAATTCAGGGTGTATTTTTCTGGCAATATATGGGCTCCCTATGCTGCTGCCAACTCCAGGGTGTGTTTTTCAGGCAATATATGGGTTCCTAATGCTGCTGCCAAGTCCAGTCCAGAGTATGTCTTTCAGGCAATATATGGGCTCCCTAATGCTGCTTCCCTAATGCTGCGGTCTTTCCCCCCTTCTCACAGCACAACGAGGGGCATGCCTTCCCCCTAGTACAAAGGGACCCAAACTGTCGCAATTTAAGGAGGGCTTGGTGGAGCTCAGGTTGTCCCCAGTGGGGTCCTCAGCAAGTGGCTTCTTGATCCCCTGGCATTCACTCTCAACACAACATACACATCCGCTTCCAACTCCACGCAGAATGGTATGCATGTGGGTCTAGAATATGCCAAGGTTGCAATAGAAATAGTGCTATGTTTATAATCGCAGCAGGAATTTTCATGCTCTCATGTGCTGTATCCCCCTTGTTCCCTCCCCCTTTTTTCTTTCTGTACCCCTACGTTGTCTTTTCTTTTTGAAAACCAATAAAATTTGATTACATTAAAACGCAAAGTTTGGTACAAACCTGAACTTTGTGGTTCTGTTTTGCCCATTTCTAATCCTCACGTATAGAATGGCGGCCACAGAGAGCAGGTCTATAGAGGTAATGCAGAGGCAGTATATCTGGCTTCTTCTTGTTGAACATGTCCACATAAGGCTCGATTCAGAGAGACACAAAAAAACTTTCAAAACGGTGCCGATGTCGTATTTTTTTCAAATGTTCCCGTTCTCGTATGAGCGTTCGAGCGATTCTGTGCATGCATTGAAAACCTTGTGTAAAGTTTCCGTCCGTTCGTACGGCAGATTACGAATTACGCGGATGTCATTTTCCATCCAGACTTTTCCGTTTCATTTTCACATGTTATAACGTAGGCTTTCGTTTTTGCCCTTTTCCCATCGTATCCTCCAACCAATCCTTTACGTTTCCCGATAGATTCTGTTTCCATTTTACCAAAAATAATCGTCCAGACGGAATCCTTACCATCTTGCGCCTGCGCACTACAAACTTAACTCAATAAAGTGCTTGCCTACATATTTGCCACCCTCACTTCTACTACAATGTTTAGCTAAACCACTTAGCACTTCATCCTCCATCTTCCCTTTTGGACCCTTAAAGCTCACCCAAACCACTTAGCACTATCCTGCCTTTTCCCTTTTGGGTCCCTAAAACTTACCCAAATCACTTATCACTATCCTCCATCTTCCCTTTTGGACCCTTAAAGCTCACCCAAATCACTTCTCGGTCATGTGAATATTCATCTTTAAATATTTCTGTGCCCATTAGTTTTGTGTTAATGTAGTTTGTTATTGAAATGACAATGTAATTTTTTTGTAATAATTACCAGCATCAAATATGCTTTTTTTAAAAATGTGTTTAATTTCAACTTTTTACAACTATAAAAAACAAAATACATAGCAATGGCAGGCCACTGAACATTATTCTTCATCTGTGGTCTCCAACGATTTGCGCAGCTCCTGCATCTCGCCCACCAACTGAAGGACCCTGACACTAAGTTGTGCCACTCTGGCATGTGTGGTCCCTGTAAATTAAAATTTTGGTATAACCTTGTTGGGGTCATACTGCAGTCCATATGGTCCAAACACCTAAATCTGGACTTCATAAGCCACCACGGGCCGGGTTTTGCATAGTGCCCGATTAGAGAACCCCTGGCCCGCATTCTGCAGGCAAAGAACGGGCATCAGGAGCAAGGGCGAGTGGCAACTCTTGCGGTTCCTGCAACCAAATATAAAATAATTACACAAAGAAAAGGTAACCAACTAAAACACTAACTCCTACAACACAAGATTCAAGTTCAACAATCCAAATATAATTCACAAAGGACATAAGTCTAAAAAAATATAGCATTTATATGGATGTGTGGAAAAATAAATGTTTACATGCTAAGGACTAATTTAGGTCAGCATTAAAATGCATCTATAAGGCATACATGAAATGTATTGATTCAGGTATGCATTTCTATACAATTTATGGCCTCAGCCATGCTGATACATGCAATGCCTTGGTGCTAAAGGCGCGCAGACTCCTCCACATAGCCGCAAAACAAGTTCAACAATAGCAATCCGAGTCCTCAGAGGTGTCGGAAGTGGTTTTACAATTATACGAATTTATAGGGTGGTGAGCCGTCGTAAAACAGCTCTCTGAATAAGACGAAAACCATCCCAGCAACGGAAGTTTTCTGAAGGAACGGAAATTTTACAATTTTGTTTGCAAATGATCCGAATTGCTTCCGTTTATCGAAAGCTCATATACGCATTCTCCCGAACGTTCGTGCGAGTGAAAAATGTACGAAAAAAAGCCAAAAAATGACAAACACCCACCAAAACTTTCACAGACAGCTACGGAAGTCCGGACGAATGTGTCTCTGAATCGAGCCTATAGTCTTGATAGGCCAAAGAAATCTTCTCCAACTCTTCCCAGGACAGAGTGGCCCAATGTAGACAGAGGCTGAATACAATGGCCCTGCAGCAGGCTGACTGCAGTTGTATGTTGCTGGATTCCTAATAAATCTTGGGGCTGTTTCACTGCGGCCAAGGTAAACCAAAAAATGAGTGGGAACTGGGGTGACACCTATACATCAAACCTTAGCCACTCCTGATGCTAGAGACTTGATGTTACAAAGAGAGGAGCATTCTTGGTCTTCACTCGTCCCTTTTTTCCACCAGGGAGACTGCCAGGGGTGCATCCCAGTTGATTTGTGGATCTGCATGAAGGCATCTATGAAGGCATGAACCTGGCATCCATGAAGCATCTGCAGGCTCTGAAGTCCACAATGGCTGATACTTCAAGAAGATCCCCTGGGAGCTGCAATGAAAGTATCAAGAAAGGGTCAGACCCATGTGGAGCCAAGGTGGATCTGAATATACTGGAAAGGGATTTTTCCTACCTTGAGGAAGCACAGGGCAGACACATCTGAAGTACCCGGATGCTCCAGAGTATACGCCTGTGTTTTTTCCTCAGATGTGAAAATGAGCCCCACAACGCCAAGTTGCATGGGTTCCATATTGACTGCAGCTAGTGAAACTGTGATGGAAGAAGACTATTGCAGAGGAACTAGCAAGCGTCTCCTGTTGTCTCTCCCACATATGCTGATCAATATTTGTATTGGCAGCTAAATAAGTTGCTTCAAGGAACAGCTCATCTTTAATAGTGTCCGAAAGTCGATTACAAAACTGGTACTGAAATAATGGCTCATTTAAGCCCAAGTCCAGTAAATGGCACCTGAAGTCTGCCATGTATACCTCCACAGGCCCTGGTGGAGGCTGCATAGGATGGTTTAAATAGAAGCCATCTGATCAGGTTTATCATACATGACTCGCAGACCTTTGAAGAAGGATCTAGATAACCTGTTAATAGATGAAATCAGTGGAATGGCAGAGAAGGGGGGCATTGTAATTACAGGTGACTTCAACATGCCTGATGTGGACTGGAATATCCCAAGTGCATCGACATGCAAGAGCAGGACTATATTAGTGGCACTTAATGGAGTGTCTCTAAAACAACTTGTGACATTGCCAACTAGAGGAGATAACATTCTGGACTTAGTTCTGACCAATGGGGATCTGGTGTCTGAGGTCAGGGTTGAAGAAAATCTGGGTTCCAGTGACCATCAATGCTTATGGTTCAGAATAAAAACAGACATTGTGCAATCACACACCAGAACCAAAGTGCTAGACTTTAGGAAGACAAACTTCAAGGAAATGGCGGAGTATGTAGAAAGAAAATTAGGTGAGTGGAACAGAGTAGCAGAAGTGAGTGCCCAGTGGTCACTATTAAAAATGGCCATCTTAAAGGCAACTAAGCAATATGTGAAACAAACTAGCAAGAAGAAAAGGAAGAAGAAACCATTATGGTTTACTAGGGAAGTCAGCACTATCATAAAAGATAAGAAGTCTGCCTATAAGAAGTATAAAGTAAGTGGAAGTGTAGCTGACAGAGAGGCATATAAAATTAAACAGAGGGAAGCAAAACTAATTATAAGGACTGCTAAAGGGCAAAAAGAGGAAGAAATGGCCAAATCTATGAAGAGGGGAGATAAAACCTTTTTCCGATATATTGGTGACAGAAAGAAGAAAAACAATGCAGTCTAAAAAATTAGAAATAGGGAAAATAAATATATTGACGGAGATAAGGCTGTGGCTGACCATCTGAATAGCTACTTTTTTTTTTCCACAATATTTTTATTGAAGATAGGCAATTGTTACAACCAAAAACAGCTTACATTTCAAATTGTAAAAACCGCATCTAGTTGAAATCATTATCTCAAAAATTAGAGGCCAAACGAGATGATATACAGAGCATTTTGGAAACAACAACGGCTGAGAATTTGAGTACATAACATACTAAGAGAATAAAGAACATAGTCGGGGGATGAATAGGAGGGAAAGAAGAAACGGGGTGGGTGTCCATTCTACTACTAAGTCGAAAAGGTAACACTAGGTTACGGATGGTGGGAGCTAAGGTAAAAATAGGTGACGATCAAAGTTTTTGGGCTGGAAATGGGTGATCCAGCCTTCCCAGGTAGCTAGGAATGGAGTAAGATCCCCCTGCATTGAGGCAGCCATCTTTTCAAAAAGCATTACCTCGTTAATACGAGGTATGAGACTACCACTGGAAATGGACTTACTCTTCCATGACCGAGCGATATTCATTTTAGCAGCTGTTAGGATATGCCTCACTAGCTCAAACTGTGTTCTGGGGCAGTCGGGAGGTCTTAAATTTAGAAGAGCTAATTGGGGTGTGGGGGTCCAACGCAGGCCTGTCGCCTTAAATATGAGATAGAATACCTTAGCCCAATACTGTTTCACCAGCCTACACTCCCACCAAACATGAATATAGGTTCCTTGCTCACGGCAGTTTCTAAAGCATTCTGCAGAGTACGTAGGGCAAAACTTGTGAATTCGCTCTGGAACCAGGTACCAACGAAGTAGAACCTTGGTATTAGTCTCCTGGGCGCCTGTGTGGAGGAATCTGGTAAATGAGTTCCTCCATATTACCTTCCAGTCCTCGTCCAAAAGATTTATACCAAGGTCCTCCGTCCATCTAGTGGTGTAGGCCGGGAGGGATTTCCCATCTGCCTCACCCAATACCTGATACAGCGTTGATACGTCCCTTTACCGAGGGGTTGCGTCTCGCATATAGCTTCAAAGGGCGAAGAAGGTTTTGGTACTGATCCCAACTTTGTTTTAGCCCCGATATAGTGAGTAATCTGCAGAAAGCGTAGAAACTCTTTACTCGAAATGTGCCTAAGCGATTGGAGGTCGGAAAAGGTTATCATACCCCTATGTGATAAAAAATCTTTAACTTTCGTTAAGTTGTGTGTCCTCCACCAGGAGAAAGCCGACGGCTCTTGGAGGGCTGGGAGGAATTCAGGGTTACCAAATATAGAGAGCAGGGGGGTCTGAGGGGAGGAAAGGTTAGCTTTCACCCTATTTGTCTTCCATATTTTGAGGGAGTGATTCAAGACGGGGTTGTCAATATCCTTGTAGGTCGATGCTGATAGCCATAACAAGTTCACTATCCCTATCGGAGAGCAGCTGGTCTGCTCGATATCCACCGACAGTGGTCTTTCTATACCAGCGTGGAGGGCCGACAGTTGGGCAATCTGACATGCAGAGTAATATCGTATTAAATTGGGAACCCCAAGGCCCCCCTGATGCTTCGGTTTGTATAGTGTCCCACGATTAACCCGCGGTTTCTGCTTCCCCCAGATAAAGGAGTTCAAAGATGCCTGGAGACCCCTAATAAAAGAAGCCGGGATTGGAATTGGGAGAACCCGAAAAAAGTACAGCAATTTAGGGAGCCAGGTCATTTTGACCGCCGTTATCCTTCCCAGCCATGACAGGTTCAGTCTGGTCCACGTGACCAAAAGAGCGCGAAGATCCTTGGCCATAGCAGGGTAGTTGGCGGCGTAAAGGGAATCATAATTTGCTGTAAGGCGGACACCCAAGTATTTAATGTGGTGGTCTTGCCAGGAGAAGCTAAACGAAGATTTAAGCGTGGCCAGTGTACCCTCGGGAAGAGATATTTTGAGCGCTTGAGATTTTGAGGTATTAATTTGTAATCCGGATATTCTGGAAAATTCATCTAGGGTGTGGAGAAGGTTCGGAAGGGACGTTATAGGGTCAGATACCAACATTAAAATGTCATCTGCAAATAGGGAAATTTTATGGTCATACCCTCCTATCTTTATCCCCTTAATGTTGATATTGTTCTGCAGCAGCTTGGAGAGGGGCTCAATGGCAAGGGCAAACAGCATAGGGGAAAGGGGGCAAACTTGTCTCGTGCCTCTGCCAAGGGTAAACCTGTTGGAGGAGTAACCCGAATATTTGATAAAAGCTCCCGGATTGGAATACAACGAGGCAATCCATGCCGTAAAAGAGGAACCCATACCCCACTTCTTCAGTATAAAGTGTAGGTAGTCCCATGCCACAGTATCGAATGCTTTCCGGACATCCAGTGTAAGTAACATGGCCCTGCTGCCTTCCTTCCTGGCATGATGAATTAGATTAATAGCCTTGCGGATATTATCCCCCACCTGACGGTGGGGAATAAATCCTGCCTGCTCTTTGGAGATTAAAGTCCCTATGAACTTGTTAAGTCTTGTCGTGAGAACTTTAGCGAGAAGCTTAACATCAATGTTTAATAGAGAAATGGGTCTATGATTGGACCAAAGGGCCGAGTCAGCATTAGGTTTGGGTATCATACAGACGGCTGCGGTAAGCGCATCCGTACTCCACGAATCACCTCCCCTAAGGGAATTAAATGTACGAACCAGGCGTGGGGAAAGTATTTGGGAGAATTTTTTATAATAGAGGGCGGTGAAACCATCTGCTCCCTGCTGCTTCCCAATTTTTAAAGAACTAATTGCATCCTGGACCTCAGAGAGCTGAATCGGCATCTCTAATGATGCCCTGTCTTCTTCAGAGAGGGAGGGTAGCTGTAGTTGGCCTAACAATTTTTTGGCAAGGCACTCATCAAGTGCTGCCTTAGGCTTGTAAAGGTCCTCAAGATCCTCAAGATGCTTACTAAATGTCGCTACCACCTTGGCAGGGTTGCTTGAAATTGAGCCATCCAGGGTTTTGATACGTAGAGGTTTAACCCTCTGTGTAACTCCTCTGAGCCTTCTAGCCAGGGGGGTATTAGGTTTATTACTCAGACGATACCACTTGAACCTTGATCTATTGATTTGACGTTCGGCCTCACTTGAAAGGTACATATTAAGCCGGTCGCTGGCCTGGTTAAGGGCAACCCTATTTCGCCTAGATGGGCGGGTCTTATAGTCAGAAGAGGCTAAGTGGTATGCATCTAGTAATGTATTGAGCTGCTTCTTATACATAGCTTTTCTTCTGGCTGATTCTTGAATGAAATGACCCCGGAGAACAGCCTTATGGGCTTCCCAAAGCAGAGCATCTGAGTTTACAGATCCTGTGTTATCCGAGTAGAAATCCTCAATCACCTTTCGTGTACGTTCAAGCAGGATCTCATCCGATAACATGGGGTCGTATAACTTCCATGATTTTTGTGGGGATCTCTGCGTAAGGGAGTTTAATTCGACCAAGACTAAATCGTGATCAGACCAGACAATTGGTACTATAGAGGAGTGGGTCAAGAGAGGCAAGGGGGGAAGCTGTAAGAAAATGTGGTCAATTCTAGTAAACACCTTGTGCGGACTGGAATAGTGAGTATAGTCTCTCTTTGTGGGGTGAAGTTCCCTCCACGCATCAGCTAAATGATAATAATTTAGAAGGGAACAAAACGCCTTTCCCGAGGAGCCATCCTTACCCGCAACCACCGGACGATCAACCGCATATCGATCTAGAGTCGGATGCAAGATTTGGTTAGAATCCCCGGCTACTATTAAGAACCCCTTTACCAAGGGGTCCAGGGTTTTCAGGAACTCCTCAAAAAAAGCGTTCTGATTGTGATTTGGAGCATAGTACGTAGCTATCGTAATTGGTTGATCTTGGATTGTACCCACAATTATAAGAAAACGACCCTGTGGGTCTCGTATTGTCTGCTCCGAGGAGAAGGGGAGTGAGCGCTTAAAGGCGATGAGAACCCCTCTTTTTTTGGCGTCGGCAGAGGCCGTAAAGAAGAGGGAGTAATCAGCACTAAGGAATTTGGGGGTATTGTTCTTGGTGAAATGGGTCTCCTGAAAGCACACAATATCAGCATGAAGAGCTCTCATCTGTCGAAAGGCCTTGACTCTTTTCTGGGGAACATTTAGACCTTGTACATTAAGCGAAACTTAATTTAACTGCCATTTTGAAGCTATTTAAGAGCTGTTACTATGTAGAGGATGGACACCCAGGGACGGAAAAAAGGGAAAGCTAAAAAAGTGGAGAGAGGGGAAAAGCATGATATAGACATATTATAAAAGACCTAAGGGAGGAAAAAACGCCTCCCAACTTGAAAACAGAATTTCCCACTGGGGCTAGAAGGCCTCAGCCCCAATGGGGAATGCTATCGCAATAAGGGACCTCCAAAGAGGTTACAATCAGAACTTGCGGATTGGTTGACCCACAACAAGGGGTCAGTATCAAAAACTTTCCAACTCGGTGGAAGCCGACGGGTTAGGGAGCTTGGAGTGTGCAAGACCTAGAACCTGGGCCCCCGGCCCGCAAAGCAATTAGCAAAACATTAAACAGCAACAATTTGTACTATCAACATTCTATAGAATAAGGGTAGTGGTACTCGTCTGAGTATAGCATTTAAACTTTAAGAAACTCCTTAGTTCATAAAACTGAATTATAGAACTTAAGGCAAGGGTACATTTGTAGAGATCGTTTCCGATTAAACTTAAAACCACAGCTAGAATAAATTGCAATCAACACTAAATAGGAACAACAGGTTAAACGCATGGCACGATCACCAAAGGATCGAGGTGGAAGTAAGAGCCCCAGCAAAACGCACCGGGAATCTCACTCATCACCCTTCTCCAGAGGCCGGCTTAGCGAACTTATGGGACAATCCAGTCACTGACTTGCTCGTAGAGGGAGTGCTTCTCCTTGGACCGCGTTTATCCTTTGGCGCTGGCGAGAAGGAAAGTGCTCTCTTCTTTTGTGGAGGGGGGGTTGGTACTACAGTATGGGCTTTCAAACCCATTGATGCCAGGATATTCTCCAACTCATGTGGCGTGGATGCCTCATACCTCTAGTCGGAGTGGAGAAATGAGATTTTGAAAGGAAACCCCCATTTGTATCGGATTCCTTTGGCCTGCAAAATTGCAAGGGATGGTTTCATAGCCCGCCTCCTGCTAATAGTTTGTGGAGAGATGTCAGCAAATAATTGGTAGTCAAAATTCTGAAATTTAAGTGAGCCTTGATCCCTCGCAATCGTCATAAGCAATTCTTTTGTGTGGAAAAAATGGAATTTTACCAGAACGTCCCGCGGAAGACCATCTGCTCTCTTCTTTTGCAAGGCCCAGTGTATCCTGTCGAATTCCAATCTCTCAATTGGGATGGACGGGGCAAGCTCCTGGAAAAGGGCCGTTGCCGTGGATTGTAAATCAATAACAGATTCTGGGATACCCCTGATTCTAATGTTGGCTCTGCGGGAACGATTCTCCATGTCCTCGATCTTATGATGAAGAGTGAGGTTTTCGTTTTTCAGGGCCTCTAATTCTGTTCCAAAGGAAGACAGCTCAGAGTTATGTGCTGACTGTTGTTGTTCAAGATCGTCAACTCTTTGGCCCAGTTCTTTGATTTCCGCCGAAAGATTGGCAGAGATCTGAGTTGTAATGTTCAGGGCCCAACGTTCAAGGGCTTTCTCAAGCATGGCCTCATATCTATCTAATGGCGGCGGTTGCGGTTTAGAAGGCGAACCATGCAGGGAATCGTCCATCCAGGATTCATCTTCTGGCAAAAGATCGGAGGGGACTTGAGGGTCGTCCTGGGAAGGCGTAGACGTTTCCATCTTAGACAAAGGACGTGGGCAAATTTGATGCCGAGATTAGTTGGGGCCACGTAATAAGGTCGCGGAAAATAAGACCTGCAGTGCCGTCAGGTTTTGTGAGTAGCTTAGATAGGTGAGCAAATTGAAGAAATGAGGCGGACCTTAAAGGGGAGCCAAAGGAAGACCCGCTTTCATCAGGATATAAATGAGAACTTTCCTCCTTCAGACACTAGTTAAAAGTTACTTCTATAGTGAGCGATAACAAAGGCCGCGCAGGGGAGAGACTGATGGTACTTGCTGCGCTTACTGGAGGCTGCGCTGCAGTCTGCAAAGAAATATCGCCCCTTCAATGCTGATGTGAGTAGCAAATTTAGTCAGGCATAAAGGCTCAGATGTATAGCCTAGACTGACGGGTTATCAGTAATCCAGTGCGCTTAACTTGTGCGTCTGTCTAGAGTTATGAAGCCATTCATAAGACTAACATGGCATCCCTTGGAAATAGTGGGGTGCAATGTGGACCATACCGCAGGAGCACGTCGCAGGAGCACACACATGAGCCCCCAGTTAGGAGGTGCCTACCCCCTTAATTTGGTATCTGCTCCAGGGATGACACTGGCAGTGTGAATAGGGGCAGGATCCAAAATGGCAGGGGCTGCTCCTCTTAGCCTGCTGCCCAGCACGATTTCGGGGTCCCCTCGGATCTGAATAAAATTTAATGTGTGGGGTCCCTGGGTCTGCCCCAATCAGCAGGGGGCAAAACCGCCTGTCCCTGGGAACTGTGAGGGGCCAGGAAGCCTAGCAGCTACAGACTTCAAGATGGCGGCGGCTGTTCCTCCTTGCCTGCCGTCCTACACGAGTCCGGGACCCCCCTCAGATCGAGCTGAGGCTAGGTAGGTGGGGTCCTGGGGTCTGCCCCAGTTGGCGGAGCCCAAGAGCGCCGGTCTTTGAAGGCTGTGGGGGGCCAGGGAGCCAGGAAGCAGCTGGGTGTAAAATGGCGACGATCGCTCCTCACTACCTGTCAGCCCGCACCGATTTGTGACCCACCTCGGATCCAGCCCAAAGTTGGTGTGTGGAGTCCTGGGGCATGCCCCAGCTAGCGGAGCCCAAAACCGCTGGTTGCAGGGGGCTGTGAGGGGCCGGGGAGGCAGGTAACTGCGGAGCGCGGGTCTAAGGAGTCATCCGCACCCCGCACGCATGCGCACTCCTCCTGAATAGCTACTTTTGTTCTGTATTTTCAGATAGTAATGACCTATTGGACCCAAAACAGCACGGCTTTACTGAGGGCAGATCATGTCAGACCAATCTTATTGATTTCTTTGACAATGTCACTAAATTGTTAGATGAAGGTGGTGCTGTGGATATCGCCTATCTGGATTTTAGCAAAGCCTTTGACACTGTACAACATACGGAGCTCATAGATAAGTTATTGAAGGTAGGACTCAATCCCTGGATAGTTCAGTGGATTTCCAGTTGGCTGAGGGATCGGCATCAGAGCGTTGTTGGAAATGGCGTGCAATCTGAACAAAGGCGAGTTACAAGTGGTGTGCCGCAAGGCTCTGTCCTGAGCCCCATTCTTTTTAATGTATTTGTAAGTGACATAGGAGAAGGCTTGGTAGGAAAAGTTTGTCTGTTTGCTGATGATACAAAGGTTAGTAATAGGGTGGATATTCCTGGAGGTGTCTGCAACATGGAAAATGATTTAGCTTTACTGGATAGATGGTCAAAACTGTGGAAACTAGAGTTTAATGTCTCTAAATGTAAAATCATGCACTTGGGTAGAAGGAATCCCTGCTCTGAGTACCGTATGGGCAGTACTGTGTTAGCCAGGACCTCGGAGGAGAGAGATTTAGGGGTACTGATTACTGATAGCTGCAAGATGAGTGGACAGTGTAGCCAGGCAGTGGGAAAAGCAAGCAGGATGCTCGGCTGCATAGCTCGAGGCATCACCAGTAGGAAGAGGGAGGTTGTGATGCCGCTGTATAGAGCCCTGGTAAGGCCACAGCTAGAATACTGTGTGCAGTTCTGGAGACCTTACCTGCAAAAAGACATTATTCAAATAGAACGAGTCCAAAGGCGGGCAACGAAAATGGTGGAAGGACTTAAACTTAAAACTTATCAGGAGAGACTTAAAGAACTTAATTTGTACAGTCTGGAGGAAAGAAGGGAGAGGGGGGACATGATTGAGACCTTTAAATATGTGAAAGGATTGAATAAGGTTCAGGAGGGAAGTGTTTTTAAGAAGAAACTTAACGATAGAACAAGGGGGCACAACCTGAAGCTAGTCGGGGGGAAGATCAGGAGCAATGTTAGAAAATATTATTTTACAGAAAGAGTAGTAGATGCTTGGAACAAACTTCCAGCAGAGGTAGTTGAAAAATCAACAGTCACTGAATTTAAACATGCCTGGGATAAGCACACATCTATCCTAAGATAAAGAGTACATACAGTATACACATAAGAGCCCAATAAGAATGTTGAGGTCACAAGGATAAAAATAGGCAGAGGCTAATTCAATAGGCAAAGTCAAAGTACATGATCCAGGAACAGAAGGCACAGTTGATTGCCACAGATAATCTTCTGGCACCATTTTGCCACCAGAAAGTTCCTTATAAAGGGGCTTGAGCATGCACTTTAGGTGTGCATCCTTCAACTTGTGTTGAGGTTGATCAATCCACAAACGGTACACACTTAATATATCCTGTGCTAGGTGGATAACCCTGCAAGTGCCTGCTTTGAATAGATTAGTGGATACCTCAAGTAGGATATTGCTGATGCACCCAGATCCATGATACTAAACATCATTTCTTTGTTACCAACAATTCTATTTCTCTTTTGCAATACCATATCATACATGGAGATGGTAGGTATAGGGACAACACAGGTCACCTGCCTTTCTGCTTCTGTCCTCGCAAAATCCCTAAACAAACTCACAGGAGTGAAGGCCTTCCATCCAAGGGAAATGAATGCTGCCAGGGTAGTGAGGCTTTAATAGCAGAGAGTCAGAGCCTCTCTGGAATCTCTACCATGTGACTATGATGTCATTGGAGAGGAGGGGTATGAAGGGAGATGCCCCAGGGAATCCGCCTTTATACCCCTCCAGTACCATAGTTTGTAACATGGGGGGAAATCCTGCTTCTGTCCCCCCAAGAACGCGGGGGGCTGTGTCTCCCCATTTAAGAGATGATGGCAGTGGTATATACTTTTGACGCCTCCTTCTGAAGACAGAAAAAGACCCAGGGAAAAAGACCCACTGGGGAACGCAGATTAGTAAATAGTCAAATTATTTATTTTACCACTATTGGTGAACTAGTAAGGGGCCACTATGCCTGGTGCCTGGGCTGGTTGGCTCTGGTGGAGAGATTTGTGAGACTTTCAGGTGAGAAACTTTCGCTATTGCAATGGTTTCCCACATTAGAAAATAAAGCAGGGAACTTTCTCTCCTGAAACCGTGTGCAGACAAATATACAGTCAGATGGGGAAAAGAAAGACAGAAAGAGGGAGAAAGGGACCTAGAAATGGACAAAATCCAAAAAGAAAGATGAAGAGAAGGTGTAAAACACAAGGCTGTTATGAGCAAAGGAGAGACAAGAGTGGGAGTGTAAAAAAGAGGAAATTGTAGAAGAAATGGGTAAACGAAAAGGGGGGGGGGGAGAAGTGAAAGAGAAAGATGCAGGGGAATGAAAAGAAACAGAAATGATGAAAATAAAAAAGATTAATAAAAGCACGATGGAGCAAATGTGAAAAAGAGTGTAGTCTCTCTATAATGAATTAAATCTCCTGGTGGTCCCCTCACAGAGAAATGATGATGTGCTCTGTGTGACAGTAAAGGTTTCACACCCCAAAGGTGGGCCTACTGACTGCTAAGTTTGATGGGATCATTCAAACTCCTAAGCATGGGTGGCAGTACCAGATTTCAGGAACTGATTGTGTCTCACCCAAAAGACCAAACTTTACTTAGCAGAGTTTTGCCAGTTGCCATGGACTCACCGTCTCAATTTTTAAAGGCTATCCCCTCGATTCAAAGAGCAAAAGTTAATTGATTTCGGATCGAGAATCGTAAGTTTGGGTGGGTGTTTGTCATTTTTTCCTTTTTTTTTGGCCATTTCGTATTCGCACGAACGTTCGCGCATAGACGTATATGAACATACGCTTTCCGGACGTCAATCGTATATTTTGCGTTAGTTCGTGTGTTTTTCCCGTCCAAATCGTATTTTTTAGGTCCGATCCTATTTTTTACGTGCTTCACATGGGCTTGCGACCAATTCAGAGAGGTGATTGCTAATTGTTTTGAAGCCCATTAAAGAGCTGCTTCCCGAAATGTTTGCCGGCAGCTATTTGGCCTCGGGAGTAGGATGGAGAGGAGCGAGTTTGTGGCACATCAAGGGCTTATGCTTTTTGGCATCGATTTGATCCGGATGTCTGAGAGCAGATTGCCCCTGCGTCGTCGCATGAACATCGATAGCATGAATGATGTTGAGCTGTTTGAGCTGACCAGGCTTAATCGCGCTTCCCTCCATAAATTATATAGTGAGCTGCGGCCATGGTTAGCCCGCACCACAAGGAAGGGGCATGCAATTTCAGGTATGACCAAGATGCTTGGCTGCCTGCAATTTTTGGCGAACGGCTCGTTCCAGAGGCTGGGTGCCCTCTCCGTGGGGATGTCCCAGCCTACGCTGAGCCGCGCACTCTCTAAATTTTTGGAAGGCATGGCTGCCATAACTCCCAAATATATTTTTTTCCCGGATGATATGGCAGCCAGAAACGCCATTAAGCTTGGTTTTTATAATGTGGCCGACATGCCCAACGTAATTGGTGCTGTTGACTGCACACATGTGGCACTCGTACCTAGGGCATCCGACGAATATATATATAGGTATATATTTTGGGTTTGGGTTATTATGGGGCCCAACGTGTAATGTAACCTATTTTCCTTGGCGGCAGCATATTTTTGTTTGGCCTTTTGTGTACATGCCTTATTTTGGCTTCTCATTTGTTGTTTGAATTTGTGTGCAGACATGTTTTTTTTTCTAAATGTTTTTTGCCCTTATCACTTACCCTTTTTTTTTGTTTTTGCCTTAAGGAATCGAAAAATGGGACACTCCCTTAATGTCCAGGCCGTGGTGGGGCCGGACATGCGTTTCCTGAGTGTCCTTGCCGGCTACCCTGGATCGTCGCACGACTCCTATATCCTGAGATGATCTGGTTTGTTTAGGAGATTTGAGTCTGGGGAATTTTCGGGTGCATGGCTGCTTGGTAAGTGTGTCCTATTTTTGGTTACTGATATTTCCCAGGAATCTGTATTGTTTGCCTATTTTAGCTTTCTAATTCTTGTCAGAAACACGAACCAGCATTTTTTTGGGGGGGCTTTTGTGGATTGTATTTTGTTTTTCAACCAAACGCTTTGCTCACTTTGTGCTTCTGTTTTTTTTTTAACTTTGGTTAGGATGTCTGTAACTTCCATGTCCCAAAATATATTGGGTAGCAGATTGTCCCGAAGTATCTGCTAGTTTTTTGTCCTTTTGTAGTATTGGTCTTGCAACGCCAAAGTGGACTTAAACTGCATACAGTGCATTCTTTATCGAAATGGTGTGGGCCCCTCAGCAGCATCCTAATTGTAAGATTTGCGAAGCCAGAATCAAAAACATATTTCTAAAAAGCCTTGTCCGTGCAGATGTTTTTTCATTCTTGGCTTTATTTAAGCTGCATTTTTAGTTATGTACTACATTTGGCCCAATAGTGTTTTTTCTAATGTGCCCTGGGTGTCTTTTTTGGCCCTTTAGCTTACCTCATTTTGATATATGTCAAATTGTTTGTGTTTGTTGTCTTGCAATGTGTTAATTTTTGTTATTTAATTGTCTTGTTAAGGTGATTCCGGTTACCCACTTCTCCCCTGGCTCATGACGCCTTTGCTGCGGCCCCAGGATGCCTCTCAGGAAGCCTACAATCATGCGCACCGCAAGACCAGGGCTGTTGTTGAGAGGGCATTTGGACTGTTGAAGACACGTTTTCGTTGTTTGGACCATACCGGGGGCGCCCTGCAATATGCTCCTAACAAAGTGATAGACATCATAATGGCATGTGCTGTTCTGCATAATTTTGCCATTCAAGAACGTGTCCCCCGTTATGTGGATGTTCTGCCCTCTACAGCCCGAGAAGATGATGGTGACAATTATGTGGGCCCACCCAGTGAGTCTGGCCAATCAGTGAGAGCAAATTTGATATTGCAGCATTTTAGTTAAAGCCTTTTTTTGGCTTGTCATTCTGTGTGTGTGTATTTGCCTTTATTTTCAAATATTTGTTTGGCGTAATGTGGCATTACCTTAAATAAATACACAATTTCCCTTAATTGTTGCCTAATGTTTTTCCTGGTGTTTACTTAGATTGATCTTTGCATTTTTACACCTCTTAACCAAAAATGTATCTGCTTTAGCCCAAGGTGATGTTAAATGTGTTTCAACTCAAAACGCAACAAGTATTGTAAGTTTGAATTTTTTTTACTTTTTGCACTTTGATTGGTGGTGCATAACAAATAAAAATCCACATACAACTGTGGCTCAAAAACCAAGAAGGTATTAACATTAAATCTACCACATCTACACCTGGAAGAGAGTGGCACAACCAAACAAGGACACCCAGTCCAAAGGCCAGCCTAGTCCAGTCATTAATATTGCCTGTGCCAAGGGATATTTGGGCATGGCCATAATGTCACACAAACATGTCTGCAAACAGGAGGAGCACAAACCAACAAACCAAACAAATGTCAAAAGCCATAATTGGCACATGATAGTTGCCAACTAGACAGCACATAGACCTATGGCATTGGCTAGTGGCCTTAATCATTACTCTAAGGAGCTCTATGGGAGCAAATACAAAACACAACCTGCATGTGAAACACAAAATGGATTGTTTGAAACCTCAAAGGACAAGTAAATACAGTGGGGGGGAAGAGAAAAGATGTCCCACACATTCAGGGATTAATAGGGTGGCTGCCCATAAAACCCAGGTGGAGGTCCGTGGGGATGGGACCTAACCTGGGCCATGGTTGCATTGTGAATTTGCAACTGCTCCATAATGTTTCTCTGCATATTGGTCATCTCAGCCATGGCTGACTGGATGCCATTACTTGCATTGACCATGTTGCTGTTGAGGGTCCGAAACTCCGCGAGGATGCCCTGTAAGGTGTTAGGTTGACCATATCGGCATGCCTTTCCTCCCGCTCAGTTACGAGCTGTGCCTCAAAAGAGTCCCTCTCTTGGTTCCATAAATCAAGCAGGGCACTGTGCCTCCCCTGGGAAATTGTGCGGCGGCGTAATGGAGTCCGCCGCACAATTACCCTGGCTCTTGGGCGTGCCCTGCCGCGTTGTGTCGTCCCCTCAACAGCAACAGGCATGCTTGGCAAATCCTCAGCAGCAGAGTGAACACTGGGGACTGTTGTGTCAGTCTCCCCATGTGCATGCACAATGGATGCAGATTCACTCTGCTGCTGAGGATTGGCCAGAGAAACATTAGGGAGCAGTTGCAGATTGGGACCCAGGGGGAGGTCATCGGACGTGGCCAGCAGGGATACATCATCTTCCTCCATTTCCTGGATCTCTTCCATGAGTGTGTGGGTCTGTAGGGACATATAAAAAAAAAGGTTAAGTTGGCGTCCCAAATTAGGATTCCATCAGTTTAACACATGCTTAAGCACTTGGTAGTATTTTGGGTACTAAATAAACTTACCGGAAAACTCGGATCTGGGCTCCTATGCTGTACGGACCTGGTAGGCATAATCAAACTGGGGGGTGAGTTTACACTTGCTGAGGGGTCATGCTGGGCTGAAGAAGAGAAAACAAAACAAGGTAAACACACACATAAGCATTGTTTGGGTAGGTAATAAAACAAGCCACTATTTCTAATATTAAGCAACTCTACAGCAATGGGTCCAATTGGTAAAATACACGCAATTTAACATATGTGCAATGGATCAAGTAAACTGCTAACTGACCTCAGTTCGAAGTCAGGAAGTGTACCCAGTCAGCATACAACTTGCAGAGCAACTATTTTGAGTTTGACTACCATTCTCTAGGTCAGGGGTACTCAACCACTTCTTGTAAAGGTCCATTTAAAGGTATCCGGTGAGAGGTGAAGGTCCGGGCATGGGGCTGTCGCAGGGGGTGTCTAGTTAGAAATCAGCACACTGGGGGAGGGGCTAGAGATTGCCAAGTGCAAACTAATAAAGGCTGCTTGCCCTTGCTGGGCTGGATGGGGCAGAGCTGAGGGGACAGGGATTGGATGGCTAAAGCTGGGAGGACAGGAATGGATGGTGATGGGATGGATGGAGCAAATCTGTTAGGAATGGATGGGGCTGATGTGGGGGGGGGGGGGCAGATGGTGGGACAGGGGCAGATGGGGCAGAGCTGGGGCAGCGGGACAGGATTGGACAAAGAGAATGATGCACCAAGTTAGTGTGTACCTTGCAATGCCACTTCCTGTGCAGTACTTCATATTGCAATGCTAGGTTTCATGGAGCCATGACATTGGCCAGGAGACCAACCACTACATCGCCGATCAAGGGGGCAGCTCTGAGCACGTCAACACAGAAGTAACTGAGTGCAGGGCTGTCTGGGCAGGGGTCCGGGAATCTGGTGCCAAGGTCCGCATTGGGACCCTGGGCCGCCAGTTGAGTATCGCTGCTCTAGGTCAGATATGTTTGGGGGTGTTGAATTAAATTGTTACCTCAAACACAACTCACACAACAAATAGCCAACACATGATGTGTGTTTTGTGATTGAGTCCAAATATATCACTTTTCTTCATAAACTTCGTTACTTCACACATAATTAGTGTTAATTGTTATTTTACATAATGTATGTGGTCCGAAATGTGTGATTCACAGGGACCAAAACAGGACACAAACAGGCACAGTAGTGCGAGGCCAAGCAAGCCACACCATAGGGCCATACCGTCATCTTGGTACTAGTGAACTTTAATTTTCTGGCCAAACAGGCAAACATGCAGATTAAGAGTACTCACCTTGTGTACGGGTCGGTGAGTCTGTGTCCCTTAGACCCGCATGGCCACCGACCGCAACAGGATGGAGAAGGCCCAGCACAATCTCCTCAGCAGGTGTAAACTCCAGTTTGGTTGGAAAGCCACCTCCAGTTTTCATGCTGAAATGAAAAAATAGTTTGGTACCCAGAAAAGGTGCATACAGTACATCCTAATCATTACATTTGGAGACATCATTTATTTACCTGTAATTATGCCTTTTAATTTCTTTTTGACGTACAGCATATTTGAGATCCGAAATTTTCTTCTGGATTTGGGCCACATCTTTCCTCTCTTCCCCCGCTGCATTTACTTGTCGTAGGATGGTTTCAAACAATTCCATCTTGCGCTGCTTAGTGGTGTGTTTTGATTTGCTCCCATAGAGCTCGTCATAGTATAATGTAAGGCCACTAGCCAATGCCATATTTTGGTCATGGGAGAATCTCCCACTCAAATGTCCGCGCCGCAATGTGCGGACAGATGGTTGGCTTGGGTGCTCCTCCATGTGTGCAGACACATGTGGTGACATTATGGCCTGGGGCTGGGTAGGGGAATGGAAGGATTGCTGGCTTCCCAATGACTGGACTGGACTGGCCAAGGGACTGGGTGTTCTTGCGTGGCTGGCCACCGAACTTCCAGGTGTAGATGTGGTCCGGGTGGCCATTCTTTGGCCTCTTGGGGGGCTATGTTCCCGGCTGGTGCCAGGTCGGGGGCTATGTTCCCGGCTGGTGCCAGGTCGGGGGCTATGTTCCCGGCTGGTGTCAGGTCGGGGGCTTCGGCCCTGCTGCGGGGCCTGGATGCTCTTCGGGCCCTGCTGCGCGGCCTTGATGGGCTTCGGGCCCTGCTGTGGTGCCTGGATGGTGTTCTGGGCCTGCTGCGGGGCCTGGATGTTGTTCTGGGCCTGCTGCGGGGCCTTGCTGGGCTTCGGGCCCTGCTGTGGTGCCTTGCTGGGCTTCTGGCCCTGCTGCGGGGCCTTGCTGGGCTTCGGGCCCTGCTGTGGTGCCTTGCTGGGCTTCTGGCCCTGCTGCGGGGCCTGGATGGTGTTCTGGGCCTGCTGCGGGGCCTTGCTGGGCTTCGGGCCCTGCTGTGGTGCCTTGCTGGGCTTCTGGCCCTGCTGCGGGGCCTGGATGGTGTTCTGGGCCTGCTGCGGGGCCTGGGTTGGCTAAGTGCCCGGCTTGAAAGCATGGGTGGTGTGGGCTCCCTTGGGCGGCCTCTTCTGGGGGCAGAGGTGGTGGTGGCTGCTGTGGCCTGTTTTTTGGCCGCAGGGGCACGTGCCTTTGGGGCCCTTTTTTGGGAAAGGGAGGGTCCAGTGTCCCTTGGTGGGGCCGAGGTGGTACTTGCCTTCTGGGCCCTTAGCTTCTTGGGTCCTTGCTGGGACCTGGTGGTTGGGCCCTCAGAGGTCTGCCTTGGCTGGGCGCGTTTAGCTGCTGCCTTTTTGGGTGCCATTTTCGCAAAAAGCTCAAAGAGAATGAGCTTTGGGTGCAGGGACCTTTAAATCATGCGCCCAGCGTCTGACGCCTATGCGCACGACTACGCGCTCATACGGACGTACGTTCGTGCGGAACCAGGAAACCGCTGGGGTTTCACTTATCTGCTGCCTTGAAGAAGCATAAAGATGGCGCCCACTATCTTCACCTGTCAACAGGAAGAGATCCTCATGCTGGTAAGTGCCTTGCTCTGCCTTTTAAGCTAATACTGACTGATGTACTAAATGTAAATGATGCGGTTGGAACTAGTTTTGGGGATCTTAATGTTTAAGAACAGGCTCCTCACACTTCATCCTCAAGGGCCGAGCCAGGCCACGTTTTCACCTCTCTATGCTGATGTCCTAATTAGGGCAATTGCTCTGGCTTAGCACCAGTTAATTAACCTGTGGAGTAGCGTGGCTAGCTGTCAAACCTGGCCTGTCTCGGACCTTGATGCGGATGTTTGAGGACCACTGTTTGCCTAAGACCTCAAAACACAACGGCAAGGCACACACGTGTGCAAAAAGACAGAAACCGGGCCTTCAGCGTGATTGACTAAAAAGCAATAAAACCTAAAAAACGAGTACACAGCCTATGACATTTCCAAATGGGCCATTTGAAGCCAATAACTTATTAGTCTTGCCTCCACTGGCCTGAAACTCTGCTCAAGAATGTAAGAGATGCGCGCAGCCATCTGTACTCAGAAGCATCACACTTACTGAGGAGAGGTGAGTGGGATAAGGTACAGGGGGGTGGGTTATAGCTGTGCTTTGGTCAGACACAGCAGAGCTGTGGTCATGGGAAGGTCATCAGTCCAAGAATGGCGAGCAGCACACAAACTTACAGTTTGCATGAACTTCCTGTTTGCAGGCTGCCTGCAAAGAAGGCATTTTACATAAGCCGACATCTTGGATGTTCAAACCATCATAACATGCCATAGATGCAGGTGGCCTGATTTGTAATGTTGGCTATCTGTATGTACATGGTGTGTGAAACATATAACCTAAGACCAGACTCTGAATCAGAGTGAACGTCCGCTTTAAGGCACTCCCCAAAAATGGCTGGCACTCTAAATGTGTGTGTTAATGACATGACATTCGCAACTTGTGATGCAACACATATGGCTCTGTGTGTAAAAGTAAAAGCTCTGTGTCCATTATGTTTTTCAGATCATGCTTCAGCGCCGGTATGACTTCACGCCCAATGTGTGCGAAAAAAGGGACATCGCCCGGGAGATCATCGCGGAAATCCACCGTGTCACCAGCACCACCTTCACTCACACCCAGATAATGCAGCATTGGTCGGACCTGAAACGTCTGCACATGCCCCGGGTGCGGAGGTTTTTTGGGATCCATTTCCCAAGTAAGTACAAAGCGATAGCATGGTATATGTTCCAAATGTATAAGTTATGCCTTTATTTATAATGACTTTTCTTTGTTAGTGTTGGAAATGGATTTCAGAATTCGCCGCACCCGGAGGCGCACAGGCCGACCAGTGCTGCATGCTTCTGCATCTGTGAGTGAAGGTGGTGGATCTCCCGGGCGACGGACCTACCCCTCCTCTGTGGCCTCCTCAGACCAGCCCCTGGACCTTACCACAGAGGAGGGGCCCAACCGCGTGGGCGTGGAGTCATGCCCGGCCAGGCATGGGGAAGGCTCTGGTATGTCACTCTTCATGTATATGCACAAAGATATACATGCCAGGCCGAAAACTAAGTGCTCCTTTATTATGTATTTCTAGATGCTTCGGGAGCGGGTGAGATAGTGGAGGAGGAGGCAGCAGAGATGCTGGAAGTTGATCCTGGCGAAGGTGAGTGATGTCAGCCAGACTGGGAGCCAGATATGTTGGGAATAGTGACTCGATACAACTACTAACCAAATGTCACATGTTTCTCCAGGGACTTCTTCACAGCATAGCCAGGACCAAGGGCATCCTGTTGGCCCCAACCAGCCATCTGTCAGCCACCAACAAAGTAAGTAGCCATGCCATTATTCATATTTATGTGTTTTTAGCTAATAACACACACATAACTAAAGGCGTAGCCAATGTATAGTTAACACTTTCATGTGGGCACTTCGTTAGCTTAAAGCGGACCCTAACTCGTATTAAGAGCCTAGCTAATAATTATCCCACACACTGTACATACAGATTGCGAACATTCCAAAACAGGCTACCGGCATCTACTGCATGTTAGGAGCCTTTAAACATCCAAGATGGCGGCATATGGAATGCGCAATATTTACAGGCAGCATGGCATACAGATTTAAAAAAGTAAGGTGCTGCCATGCATTGTGGGACTGCTGACCTTTCCCTGAACCCAGCTATGCTCTGTATTACCAAAGCACAACTGTAACCTACTCCCCTGTACTTTATCCCACTCTCCTCTCCTCATTAAGTGTTATGCTTCTGAGTCCAGATGGCGGCGCAGTAATCAAAAATCCACCCAAATGTACTTTTATCTGGTGCTGAATCATTTGGGAATAGTTATTGATTTTCATTAAATAATGTTGAAGGTCCGGTTTAAGGAGTTTCAATACTTACCTGTGGGAAATGCATTTACTTTATCCCTTAGAAGAATGACATATGTCATGCATTTACATGTATTTGATTAACCCAAAATCTATTCCCAGCATACAAACCGGTCTGGGACTCCTATTTATGTTTAATTCTCTATTGGTTACAGGGATGATCGCACAAACAGTGGCTGGGAAAAAAAAAAGGATCCAGGAGTTGGTGGCCGAGCTGCTGGCCATACAGGCGACGTTGGGGCCAACAGATGAAGAAGAGGAGGAGGATTAGTGCCCTTGGTCCTGGCTAATTTTGTAAAATAGTTTTAAAGTAGTTTTTCTTGTAAATAATTTTATACTTTTAAAAACACCAAAAAAAAAATGTTAACATTTTAAAAATGTTTTAAAAAAACCAAAAGCACCCAAAAAAAAAAATATATAATAAATAATATTTTAAGACTTTATAAATGTGTCATTTCTAATATGCGCCCAAAAAGACATTTACACAAACACGAAAATACATGCTTAGAAACATATAGACATATGTACATTATGTGGTTTGGGTAAGTTTTAGGGTCGTCAACATGAAGAAGGATGCAAGCGCTAAGGGGTTTGGGTAAGTTTGAGGGTCCGAGAAGTGAAGAAGGATGCAAGCGCTAAGGGGTTTGGGTAAGTTTTAGGGTCCGAGAAATGAAGAAGGATGCAAGCGCTAAGGGGTTTGGGTAAGTTTGAGGGTCCGAGAAATGAAGAAGGATGCAAGCGCTAAGGGGTTTGGGTAAGTTTTAGGGTCCGAGAAATGAAGAAGGATGCAAGCGCTAAGGGGTTTGGGTAAGTTTTAGGGTCCGAGAAATGAAGAAGGATGCAAGCGCTAAGGGGTTTGGGTAAGTTTGAGGGTCAGAGAAATGAAGAAGGATGCAAGCGCTAAGGGGTTTGGGTAAGTTTTAGGGTCCGAGAAATGAAGAAGGATGCAAGCGCTAAGGGGTTTGGGTAAGTTTTAGGGTCCGAGAAATGAAGAAGGATGCAAGCGCTAAGGGGTTTGGGTAAGTTTGAGGGTCCGAGAAATGAAGAAGGATGCAAGCGCTAAGGGGTTTGGGTAAGTTTTAGGGTCCGAGAAATGAAGAAGGATGCAAGCGCTAAGGGGTTTGGGTAAGTTTTAGGGTCCGAGAAATGAAGAAGGATGCAAGCGCTAAGGGGTTTGGGTAAGTTTTAGGGTCCGAGAAATGAAGAAGGATGCAAGCGCTAAGGGGTTTGGGTAAGTTTTAGGGTCCTAGAAATGAAGAAGGATGCAAGCGCTAAGGGGTTTGGGTAAGTTTGAGGGTCCGAGAAATGAAGAAGGATGCAAGCGCTAAGGGGTTTGGGTAAGTTTTATGGTTCCTAAAGGTAAGTGGTAGCCTGGCGCGAGGCAGTAGTGGTGAGATTGGTAGTGTCAGATAGGGCCCACATTGGTTTGTGGAGTGTAGCTTGGATCGCGCATGCGCAAGACCTTATATACATACGAACGAACGAATATAAGAGGCCAAAAACCATTGAAAACCAGAGGCAAACGCAAGTAATTGGAAGAGGTGGACGATGGAAGCGGCCGAAAAAACAGGCTGCCGCCGCAACAAGTGATCACATCAACCTGTTTTTTACGATTGACAACTGACTGAGGCAAGTTCGGGAGATAACATACGAACGGACGTACATTTTAGGATAGAAACGTATTTGCTTATAGAATCACTCGCAAGTTCATACGAACGCACGAGCGGACGGGAAAAATAGGATGATCGGCACCCAAATCAAAGCTGTTACATGTTTCTTTGAATCGACCCATATGTCCAGCTACGAAAACAACTTACCCAACCACCCAAAAAGCTTGATGCCTTTGGGCTGAAGAAGTAGCGTTTAGCTCCCAAGCACAATCCTGACCGCTTAGGATATAGGCACTGGAAATACACATGTGACACTCACTGCGACAAATCAGTGAGAGAGCCTGCTTCCTTGTGACTGATGCATGCACCAAGGCTGGCCCGGAAGACCATTGTCAGGACAAGTAATTGAGCCTGTAAGCTGTCCGATAAGTAAAGCTTTTTATTTATATTTCTCTGGGCAAGGTCCAGGGGCAGACAGGGGTTAAAAAAGGGCCCGGGACTTTTGGGGCACACTGGCACTGCTGTACTACTCCTTGCCCATTATGGTATCTTAATATTCACTGCCTCTATTGGAACCTCTTCTTTTCTTTGTTATCACTGCTCTACCAGAAAACACACTTACAACCCTCATCTCCACCCTACACCCCCATCTATGACCTGCGCCAAGCTGCACGCCATCTCTGCCCTGCTCCAAGCAGCACCCTCATCTCTGCCATGCTCCATGTGGCACCCCCATTTCTGCCCTGTTCCAAGCTGCACCCCCATCTCTGCCATGCTCCATGTGGCACCCCCATTTCTGCCCTGTTCCAAGCTGCACCCCCATCTCTGCCCTGCTCCATGATGCACCCCCATCTCTGCCCTGCTCCATGCTGCACCCTATCTATGCCCTGCTCCAAACGGCATCCCCATCTCTGCTCTGCACCTTTATCTCTGCCCTGCTCCACGCTGCACCGCCCTTCTCTGCCATGCTCCATGCGGCACCCCATCTCTGACCTGCGCCAAGCTGCACCCCCATCTCTGCCCTGCTCCAAGCAGCACCCTCATCTCTGCCCTGCTCCAAGCAGCACCCTCATTTCTGCCATGCTCCATGTGGCACTCCCATTTCTGCCCTGTTCCAAGCAGCACCCTCATCTCTGCCCTGCTCCAAGCAGCACCCTCATTTCTGCCATGCTCCATGTGGCACTCCCATTTCTGCCCTGTTCCAAGCTGCACCCCCATCTCTGCCCTGCTCCATGTTGCACCCCCATCTCTGCCCTGCTCCATACGGCACCCCCATCTTTGTCCTGCTCCATGCTGCACCCCATCTCTGCCCTGCTCCATACGGCACCCCCATCTTTGTCCTGCTCCATGCTGTACCCATCTCTGCTATGCTCCATGCTGCACCCACCTCTTCCCTGCTCCACCCCATTTCTGCCCAGCTGCATGCTGTATCCCATCTCTGCCCTGCTTTCCGCTGCACCCTCATCTCTTACCTAATTCTTGCTGCACCCCATATCTGCCCTAATTTTTGCTGTACTCCCATCTCTGCCTTTATTCTTGCTGCACCCACACCTCTGCCCTCTTGCCACATTTTCCCGTTGATGCCCTGCTGGGCCCCCTGGGGAATTTTTTGATCCCCACGAACAGTACTGCCCGTGGGGCCGATCATATTCCCCTAGCCCACACTGGCCACCATTATGGGACACAGAGAAATAGTCCAAAGTAGCAGGTCAAACCAGGAACAAAAAAAAGCATGTAGGGAGGCGCACTCAACTCATAAATTGATCAAAAAATACATATTTATAATCACTACATACAATACATTCAACATATTACAATTCCTTAAAAAAACACATAAATGGGACAATAACACACAGGACAAACCATAATGAAGGTGTGTAGGCGACGGGGAGAGTCTCACCACACTAACTGATATCAAATGACTAGATATATGTGCTAAATCAATCATTCAACAAAGTGTTCCAACAGTGCAAATCCTGCCTATGATCCGGATCACTACAAAATCTATACAATTATAAAGTGCAAACAATCAATTAAATTATTATTCCCAACCATAACAACTCAAACATATCAATCTACTATATTCGCCAATGAAAATATAATCACCTGTATATATTATTTAGGCATCCCAAAGGGGAACCACTGATATATATATATCACAATACCAAGGTAGCGGCTAACCTTAAAGTGAACTAAAACCCAGGAACAGGAGTGCAAACCCAGCAAGCTATTTCATGCAGAAAATGGCAAGAAAGTG
Organism: Gastrophryne carolinensis; assembly: GCA_027917425.1. Lineage (NCBI taxonomy): Eukaryota > Metazoa > Chordata > Amphibia > Anura > Microhylidae > Gastrophryne > Gastrophryne carolinensis. The sequence continues at coordinate 226,524,443 of CM051234.1, forward strand.
TCCGTTTTCTTTTCCTTTCAAACTGTAGCTTGTGACCCAAAAGTTAAAATCAGCCCATAGTGCCAAACAGGAAAAGAAGAATCATACAAAAGTCCCCCAGCTGGCACTGAAGTGTAGTGTGAAGCATTTCAGGCTATGTTGCCCCTAGTCTTCCTCCCCCAGACAAATACATGTGCTTAAAGTGGACCAACACCCACACCCACACCAACCTCCCTCACCGTGGGGCATCCGAGATCGGGATGTCCTGCGGGGTGAAACCCCCCCCCCAAAAGCCCCAAAAAACCTTACCCTATCGGCGATGGATCTGCCGCCGCCGCCTCCCGCGCGCCCCTCTAGCAGTGCGCGTGCCTGTGCCGGCTGTTTGTGAATGGCCGGCGCGGGCGTGCGCCCTGTAAGAGGGACGCGCGGGAGGCGGCGGCTTGTCCGTCGCTGAAAAGGTACGTTTTTTGGGGGGTTTCACACAGAGATCCCGAGATCAGGATGCCCCGCTGAAGTGGACCAACACCCAGGATAGTGAAAATCCTGGGTGTTGGTCCACTTTAAGTAGTAAAAGATTTGAAAAGAACATTACCGGTTTGTTTGCAAGCCTGCAGACCATGCTGCCTGAGGCTCCAGGGGCAGAAGGTGGAGCTATGGGGTCATGCCCCCCCCCCTTTTGATTGGCTGAGCGAAGAGATGCATCAGCCATTGGGAATGTGCCAGATTTTGACAGGGGAAAACCTCTTGTCAGCTGAGGAACAGTCCATTAAAGGATGCACAGTGTAGTGCACTAAATGTTGGGACAGCTGGAGAACTGCGGGGTAGAGGCTGGTGAGTGTTAACACTTAGAGGTACTGCCACACTATGCAGCCTCAACCACATGCCCTGCCGAAATGCCTACCTCCCTGCATCTGCCACTTACCAGCCGCCAACCATCTGCATCCGCCGCTCACCGCTGCCAGCCTACCAGGATTTTACCCCTGGGCAAAATGCCCCCCCCCCCATAACTACCACTACAAATAGGCGTGCCTATTGTTAATTTATGCTGTACCCCTCAGTAGCCCATCAATATATAAAACCCATGCATTCATATCTAAATAAGTAATAACCTTTAGTCTAATAAGTAGAGTAACTCTGTATAATGCCAATGTACTGCGCGCTATCAATCCAACTGAGCAACTGAAAGGTAATATGTAACAGATTGTATGCAATTCAGTTATGTTTTAAAGGGATAGTCCCCTTTCAACTGAATTATAGTATTTTTTCTAATGTTAGCTAAGGAGTGTTTTATGGAAGCAGTTTTCTGCAATCTGTTGCCATAGGCAACTGTACACCAAGTGCAGACTTGCTTTACATTGCCGATAGCAACAGATTGCAAATACACAGAACACTACTGCTGAGCATGTGCAAGGCTGAATGAGCTCCCTCTTCTTGGTGTAGAGACTTTGTGTACGTTGCCAACAGCAACAGATTGCGGGTCGTGAAAACTGCTTCCATAAAAAAAATGCTCAGCACCTTGTGTGTATACTTTTGGCACAAGCGGACTTACCTTTTAAGTAATAAGAACTAGCAGTAAACTAATCCAAAGAGATATAGACAAAAACACCAAAGTAAAATGCAAAATAATTGACCTCTATATATACGTAATACCATAAAAAGCCCTTATAGCAGGCTCCAAGTATCTGGCATATGATTGCTGGTTGTTGTATGGCCAAACTGCTTCCTTAGGCATGTATCATGCAACATTTCTAACAACTTTTCCTGTACAATATATACTCTCTCTAACACTGTCACATTGATCAAAACCTCTGTCCTCAGCCCCATGCTGATTGGTGATTTCTTGTGTTAGAGCACACCCTAAGCCTTCTGCAATACCTCTTGGAGGCTAATTTATTATTATAGATGCGGGCAGCACTTGAGCACCTCATCTGAGATGCTCAGCAGCGCACCGCAAAGCCTAAATATATTTATTAGCGCTCCAAGAGGCGCTCAAAAAATGGGATTTCAGGCACACAGCGCCTGTTGGAATCCCAATTTTTATTTTACTAGAGTCCTAGAATTTATTTGAAATAAAAATGGGAATTGCATTAGGGATACTATAAAAACATGACATACTGAAAATAAAATAGGTAAAATGTGATGAAGGGTGCGCTGGAAATGTAAGCTAAAGCTGCATCCTAATAAATTAAGGGGTCACGCCTTAAGAGTGATAGCAAAGAAGAGGGTGGCTTCTATTGATAGATGTTTTTAAGAGGGACAAAGCCCATCTGTGACAATGAATCCAGTTTAGGCGTGCTTGATATCAAGTGTTAGAGACGTGTGTACACAGATATAAATATAATCAATTTATACCTGGAAGTGTATACCACCTCTAATAAACTATTCAATTAATATCAGCTGGTTACCTTGGTGTTTTTTAGAAGTTTGTTTCAGTGGCCAGCTTTAAGAAAACAGATGTAGAGCCTTATCATTAAAAATAGAATGAATGTAAGAGACTCACCGCCGTGGACCGGGGGTTAATAACCTACCCAGGGCCTCCAAGTGTTCCAGATGAAAGAGTAATGGCAACTTCGTTGAAACATGGTTGCACTTTTAGTTCCTCTTGAAAGTTCCAGATGATCAATAAATGTGCTTATAATCTTTGCTTATAAAATCAATATTTTTTATTGGTATATACACTCACGCTTGCTGTAGCAGCAATTGAAATAGTCCTTAATCAGCAATGTCAGTGGTGCGCGTCCAGCATTCAGCATTGCTTAATATGTCCCATGCTTACGTTCCATTAAGTAGCAAGGCAAAATGTAACTGTTGTAAAAAGTTCAAGGAAAGTTATTCCGTTTTGTAATTGGTAGTAAGTAGTGCGCACAGTAGCAAAGTAGCAACATTTAAGCCAATACTTATGTTGGCGTTTCAGCCGTCTCTGATATATACGCTCCTTGCTAGTGTGTGGGCTTCAGATGTGTGTCCGACGCGCGTTTCGGCTCCTTTGCCGTCTTCCGGGTGTCTGTTTACAGACATGCGTGCTGCTTATAAGGAGGTGGGTGATGTCATTATTTCCCCCTGCACGCTGGGAAATGTAGTTTGTTGCTTTATGCTCACAAGACCCTGTTGTCGGCTTCTGTGTAGTCACAGCCTGCGTGTCTGCAACTTTAGATTGTTCAGCTGTCACTTCCTCATTAACTCATTCATTATGAACAAAATTAATGAAGCATGAAATAATAAATATAATTATTCAGATTTATAAATAAAAAAGACGAAAAATGTAACATTTAATTTTTTTTTTTTACACTCTGTTTAGTTAATAGCAAAAATAAGCAGCAAAAACATAATAAAAATCTATAATTATAGTCGATGTGTGAACATAATAATTTATTAGTACATAAATAATGGGACATTGGTATAATATAAAAAGGTAGTAATTAAAACTTAATGGGGAATATAAAATATAATAGAGGGATATTGATGTATAAAAGAGGGATATAGATGTATAACAGAGAGATATTGGTGTATAAAATATATCATTATTGAAGTTCACTCAAGGGAATATTTAAGTATATTATAACCATAGTTATATTGCGTATATAATAAATAAATAAATTAAATTACTATACACTAAGATCAATTAAAATTGTGCAAATGTAATTGATTTATACTTATTATTGCGATTAAAAGGGTATTGCGGTAACTTAATTGATTGTGACTCTAGACATTATTAACTGAATTCATGGAGCATCAGTCAGCCTGCAAACAAGAAGTGTCTTCTGACTGTGTTGCTCTGCATTCTGGGATTGCTGTCCTTTCCCTGGCTCCAGCTCTGCTCTGTATGTGTAAAGAACAGCTATAACCCCACCCCCCTGTACTTCATTCCACTCTCCTCTCCTCAGTGTGTGATGCTTCTGAGGCAAGATGGTGGCGCCCGTGTCAAAGTTGCAGCTCAGTGGGGGGAAAGAATAATAAGTGACTAAAAACTTGAAATGTATTAATTTCAGATGCTAGGGAATAGTTTTTAAGGGTTTGGGTTTTTCATTAAATCATGCTGAAGGTCCAGTTTAAGTGCATCTGATATTTTTTGCATTTTGTTTTATGTTTAAGTGTTCATGACCCAAATAGTGTCAATGGCCAGACAAAACTACACACCTGCCCAAAATATCCACCTTTTACTGTTGTACCAAAATCCTTTTTTAAGCCTGCTGGAGTGCATTTAACTGGCCTGATCAGGGCATCCCACTAAAGTGCATCTGAGAGTTTTTGCATTTTGTTTTATGTTCGAGTATTTATGGCCCAATTAGTGTGAAAAGCCAGACAAAACTACACACCTGCCCAGAAATATCCACCTCTTGCTGTTGTACCAAAATCCTATTTTAAAGCTTACTGGAGCACATTTAACTGCCCTAATCAGGGCATCCCACTTAATTGCATCTGAGAGTTCTTGAATTTTGTTTTATGTTTAAGTGTTCATGGCCCAAATAGTGTCAATGGCCAGACAAAACTACACACCTGCCCAAAATATCCACCTTTTACTGTTGTACCAAAATCCTGTTTCTAAGCCTGCTGGTGCGCATTTAAATAGCCTAATCAGGTCATCCCACTTAAGTGCATCTGAGAGTTTTTGCATTTCTTTTATGCTCAAGGGTTTATGGCCTAGTTGTTGTGAAAGGCCAGACAAAACTACACACCTGCCCAATAATATCCACCTCTTGCTTTTGTACCAAAATCCTGTTTTTAAGCCTGCTGGAGCACATTTAACAGAAGGGCATCCCACTTAAGTGAATCTGATAGTTTTTGCATTTTGTTTTATGTTTAAGTGTTCATGGCCCAGTTAGTGTGAAATACCAGACAAAACTACACACCTGCCCAAAAATATACACCTCTTGCTGTTGCACCAATATCCTGTTTTCAAACCTGATGGGAGTGCATTTAAGTACCCTAAACAAGGCATCCCACTTAAGTGCATCTGAGTGTTTTATTTTCAGGTGCTGAAGGGCTAGTTAGTAGTAGTGAAAGGTCCGACAAAACTACCTGCCCAAAAATATCCACTTCTTGCTGTACCAAAACCCTGTTTTAATGCCTACTGAAGTGCATTGAACTGCCCGCATCAGTGCACACTAGAGTGAGAGTTGTACCAATTTGTTCCTGTTAAAGTCTTCAGGGCCTAGTTACTGTGAAAGGCCAGACAGACATAGTTACACACCTGCTGCTGTTGTAAAAAAAAAAAAGTTTTAAACATGCTGGAGCGCATTAACTGCCCCCATCAGTGCACACCACATACATACATCTGATAGTTGTACCAATTTGTTCCTGTTCAAGTCTTCAGGGCCTAGTTTTTGTGAAAAGTGAGACATAGTTAGACACCTGCTGATGTTATCCAAATAAAACCGTTTGAAGTATACTGGAGCGCATTGAACTGCCCTCATCAGTGCAAACCACATATGTACATCTGAGAGTTGTACCGATTTGCTCCAGTTAATGTCTTCAGGGCCTAGTTACTGTGAAAGGCCATATAGTTATACCCCAAATGCTGTTGTCCAAAATAGTGTTTTAAGCATACTGTAGCATATTGTCCTCACTCATATTTGCACTAAGTATGTCAGGCAGAGAAGTGCCAGGACAGGCGCAGAGGAGTTGCAGAGGTCTAAATTCATCAGGCAGAGGTCATAGCAGAGTAGGGGTGAGTGGCAGCAGGAGTTGCAGTGAGAGGCCTGATCTCCCGGTATCAGCTAGTCGTAGCTCATCCACTTCATGTGACATCTGACACCCCCACTCAACTGTCGGTGGCTTCCTCAGACACAACCCTTAGTTGGCATGGTGCGGGAGCAGTCCCTGTACTCCCATTGTCTCTGTCCTATGCCGTTTCCTCCCCCAGCGAAGTATCTTATGCTTTGGGTTCAGTTCCACTATTCAGTAAGAATGCTCTGATAGAGGACAGTCAGCAGCTACTGCCCAGCCAAGAAGTGGAGGAGACATCCGCCGCTTCCTCCACTAGGTGGCAAGTAGTGATGAGGAGAGTGCCATGGGAGGTGGTGTTGTGAGCATTCCGGCTCCTGAAGCAGACACAGTTGAGGATGTTTCTGATGTGCAGGCACAACTTGATGATGATGAAGCCAATTGCACTTGGGATCCGGGTGCAGAAGGGGCTTCATCATGATCAGAAGAGGGTTGCAGGTTGCCCATGAGTCAGCAGCTCAGGCAGCAAGGTGGTAGCATGGTTGGCAGTTAGCATGGTGGCAGAAGTGGAAAGTCTGAAGGCAAACATGCCGGGGTAGATCACCTGCTTAGTGGCAGGCTACCTTCCCGGGACATAGTGGAACAGGGGTTCCTGGAGTCGGCTGCAGTAGTAGTGAATTAGTGCAGACTTTTGGTGGGAAAATCAGCTACTCGGGGATGTGGCAGTTTTTTCATCAAGTATCCGCAGGAGGTTAACATGGCCACATGCAACATGTGAAGGCAGATAGTGAAGCGTTGCCAGAGTCCCAAAGTTGGCACCATGATCCTGTTTCAAAATATATGCAGTATCACCAAAGTGTCCTGGGAGAACTGAAGCTCTGAAGTGGTGGTCCAGCCTGCTGCATCGCCCAGAGGCACGCCGCTTCCAGGTTCAGCCAGCCAAGGATCCACCACCTCAACCGAAGGGAGCTGTGTGTCATACCTATCCTCTGTCGCTCCAGATGCCCTTGCTCCTCCTACTCCAGTCAGTCATCCCGCAAGCAATCCATCGGTGAAGCCATGTCCAAGAGACAACAGTATGCGCCCACTCAACCTATGGTGCAGAAGCTAAATGTGCCCCTGTCCAGGTTGCTGGTGCTGCAATAACAGTGTGCAACTCTGCCTCTGCATCCTCTACCGTGTCCTCAGCCTCCACTGCACGGACAAGTATCACATGTGTGAAGGGCACGGCGGTGTCACGCTGTTCTTTACATGGTTTGCCTTTGCATGAAAACTGCAAATGGGAACCATGGTGATGGCAACGGGAAGAACATCTGGTCTGTGCTGCAACAAGGAAGCCTGAGCTATGCACCCTGTATGGCATGTGTTCAATCTGGTTGTCAAGTATCTGAAGTCTTCCATCTGCAAGACATCCTAACAATGGGAAGGAAACTTTGCATGCACTTCAGCCACTCATAAACTGCAAAGCACACCCTCCTTGAACTGCAGCATCAGAACGGTATCCCCCAACACAGTCTGATTTGCGTCGTTTCCGCCCATTGGAATTCCACCCTCCATATGTAACTTCAATGTAAACCAGTGGCAGCTCATACGTGACACCTGCCATTTTCTCAGGCCCTTTGAGGAAACCACTTTATTAGTCAGTTGCCATAATTACGGGGTAAACAACATAATTCCACTGCTTCATCTACTACAACACGTGTTGGAAACCATTGCTGGTCAGGGCACTGGAGACATGGCGCCTACATCTCACGTGCACATGAACCCTGTGGGTGCTGAACGGAAGAAAAAGGAGGAGGGGGAGGGGCACAGTAGAGCATAGTTTAGGTTTCGAGAAATAGGGTTTTTTGGCCTGTACTTTGGTCTTATTTGTCACATGTTTGTGTATGTTATGTAATAAAGATATATATATATATATATATATATATATATATACAGTTTATTAAGGTCAATTCACAGCCTCTTTTCAGTGCATTTGCATATGGAAAAAGCATGTGTATGTGTAATGTTTCCGTATTTTTTGGTCCATTTTTGAGTTTCTCGTGTGTCTTTTTCTTTAGCATTTTCATGGGTGCGTTTAAGCCTTTTCCTTCGCGTATCTAATGTGTAATTGCTTCGTATTGTTTTCGCATAGAGGCGTATAAGCCTTGCTTAGTATGAGCTTGTGCATGATTAAGAGCCCATGAGTCATGATTCAGAGCCCTGATTACGGGGCCATTAAAATGGAATATTTCCTGGTGAGTTTGGCCTTTCGTGGTGTTTCTGAGAATGGAATGAAGTGCTCCGACTACAATTCTTTTGCTGAGATGGATAGTCTGCACTGTTGCGACATGTATGTTGGACAAGGAATTGCATCGGCCGTGTGTAGATGTTAATTGCATGCATGACGTTGATCTATTTGAGCTGACCCTCCCTTGAAAAACTGTATTGTGAGTTGCGGCCATGATTGGCCCCCACCACACGCAAGGGGCATGCAATTGCAGGCATGACCAAGTTGCTTGGCTGCCTGCGCATTTTGGCAAATGGCTCAGACGGAAGATTACAGAGCCTGCGGCCAAGGCGTTGGGTAAAAATGTATGCAGAGCGGTAGGAGCCTGAGCTGATTGCGGTGGCGAGACCACTGGTGGTAACACGCAGCTTTGCCTTCTCAAAAATACTATATGCTGGATTTGTTGGATATTTGGCGAGCATTGCATAGTGTGGGCAATTGCGCTCTGTATGGCCGTTTTGAGTCTGGCGAGTTATCTGGAGGGTGGCTACATGATAAGCTTTTACATTATGAGTCCCTTATTCTCATATATTTGCCTCTTGTATAACTAGTTGATTTAATAATTATTTAGTTTATTTTATTGCAGGTGATTCTGGCTACCCCTGCTACCATGATTCTTGACCCCTATTCAGCGGCCACAAACTCAGGCACATGCCGCCTACAACCGGGCACATAGGAAGACCAGGGCGATTGTGGAGCGAGCGTTTGGAACCGGGTCTGTTGTTTGGATCACACAAGAGGGGGGACTTCCAGTACCAGCCTGAGAAGGTCATAAAATAATTGTGGCATTCATGGTACTTCACAATTTTGCCCTCCTGCAAAAGGTCTCCCGATATCTGGATTTCTCCCCCTTTCCACCTATGTTGGATATTCCACAAACTGTTTCTCGGGGCACACAGAGTGCCTCTGGCCAGGTGGTAAGAAATCACCTTGTCTCGTCTAATTTTAGTTAATTTCTGTCTATTTTTGGTTTTACCCAGTGTCATTTTTGTGGTGTCTCTATGTTTATATGTCTGTTCATTTGCATTTGATGCAAGGCTTGCCCTTTAACCCTTTCAGTGACAAGCACGTAGATTCTACGTGCTTCCCCCCTCCACTCCATTTAAGTGCCAAGCACGTAGAATCTACGTGCCCAATTTCCCCCCTGCTACAGTAAAAAACACTCATCTGACCCTTTGTTCGATCCGTCTGGGTCTCTTCATCCTGAGGGCCTCCAATCCCCCTGCCCCAGGCTCCTCCGGCTGCAGGGGAGTGTCTGGAATAGGGTGCTCCCCATTTCAACAGCGGGCAATTCCTGTTTAAAAAAAAAATGACATTTACTCACTTGCAGCAGCGATCACCACCGCAGACTTTTCTCATCTTTTTTTTTTTTTTTTTTTTGAAATTGTAATTTTTATTAGAGACAAGCAGGTTACAGACCGTGTTCAAGGTACAAAGACAAACACGCAATAAATGAAGTGATAAAACACAGCAGGCAGATAAAATATTGATCCGTATGAGATAAACCAACATAGACATAAGGAAGCAATACAGAAAGAAAATCCAATAATAACCTGGACTATCGTTGCATCTCGTACCTAGTCTCCTGGAGAGCTCTAGAAATGACAAGTCGCCCGCTGGTCCAGCTATGGCGTGTAATGGTTCCAACGAGTAAACTAAAGGCAGATCTGAGGCCTGCATACCCCACCTCCTCTTTCTATTTTGTTAATAAAACAAGGCTATAACTAGCCCAACATGAACCCAACAACACACTAATCAGAAAACGCAAAGGGGTGAACGCACAAAACTAACACATACAAATACCGAACAAGGGGGGGGGGGAGACGCGAAAGACGAGGGGAAAAACAGGACGGGAAGAAAAAAACGGGAAGGGGACGGGGGGGGGGGTATGGTGGTAGATTGTTTAGTTCTCCGGGCCTTATTACATCTTCAGGTATTCCACCGAGAGAGTAAAGCGGTCCCACTCACACCAAGTCACCCTATACTTCTCTGAGGTACCCTTCAGCAAGGCCGTGAGCTCCTCCATCCTGCCGATCTGTCTGAGTCTGGCAAGCCACAGTGCGGTGGAGGGGGGCTCCCGAGATTTCCAACACGCCGGGATGCAAGACCTTGCCGCAGTCAGGAGGTGGGCAAGCAAAGATTTACTGCGTCTCCGGATAGAGGTAGGAGCCAGATTAAGAAGGTAGCCCGCCGGGTCTTCACCCTAATCTATGTCCGTCAGGGCCAGGACAATTTTCCTCACATTACCCCAAAACCCGGAGAGGCCCTCGCACTCCCAGAAGACGTGCAACATGGAACCTCTTTCGCGCAGGCATCTCCAGCACAGGGGGGAGGTGGAGGGGAATATTCTTAAGAATCTGGTAGGAACCAGATACCAGCGAGTAAGAATCTTATAGGACATTTCTTGAAATCTGCAGGATATGGAAGACTTGTGGGCCAACTGCGTCATAGCCAGTTTTTGCTCTTCAGTGAAACTCCTATGCAACTCCCTCTCCCACCCCTCTATGAAAGAAGGTGAGAAGGATTCTGGGGGGCAGGTCACCAGCGAATAGGCGAAGGCCAGAGCTCCCCGGAAATGGCCGCGCCCCACACAGACCTGTTCAAAGGGAGTTAGGGGCCTAGAGGTCTCAGCAGCCCTGCCTAATGAGTTCTGAAAGTGTGTTAGCTGGAGAGTGCGCAAGAAGCCAAGAATGGGCAAGGACTCTCTCCTCGCCAGCTCCTCCAGTCCCACCCAACCTGACCCATCCCGCAGGTGTAGAATCCGAAACCTATTGCGCCTCACCCAAGTCCTAAATGTGCCATCAGAAATGCCTGCCGGAAAATCCGGGTGGCCTATCAGGGGGGTCAGGGGCGAAAGGGCGGGGGAGATGTCCGGGCCACGGAACAACCTGCTTGCCACCCTCCGAGTGGGCCCAATCGTGGGGTGCTTGTTTAGTGCAACAGACCGGTCTAGTGTTACCCAGGGCAGCCCCGGAAGGGGGATCGAAGATGCCTCCTGCTCAATACCCGTCCATTGCTTTAAATGGGAATGCCTACACCAATCAATCACCCGGGTAAGGTGAGCCGCTGCATAATAAGATTTCCAGTCCGGGAGGCCTAGCCCTCCCCGTCTCTTAGGGAGCACCAAGAGAGAAGCAGCTAAGCGATGAGGCCTCCCCGCCCATACGAACCTTGTACAAATTCCCATCAGTCGCCTGAAGAAGGTGTGGGGGACCTCAATTGGCAGGGCTTGAAAAAGGTAGAGCACCCGAGGTAAGATGTTCATTTTTATTATGTTAACCCTGCCAAACCATGAAAACGCACCTTTATTCCATCTCTGGAGGTCCTCCTCCACCCTCCCCAGCAACGGGGGAAAGTTCAGGCTATATAACTTCTGGGGGCAGATAGGTCACCGCCTCCCTCTCCCACCTGAACGGGAAACTCTCTGCGATCCGCTTCAGTCTCCCCGGGGGAATATTGATATTCAGGGCTGAGGATTTTTGAAAATTTATTGTATAGTTGGATAGCAAACGGAAGGTCTTGAGTTCTGCCAAAAGGTTAGGGAGGGTCATTTCCGGCCTGGTGATAAAAAATATGAGGTCATCGGCATACGCCGCCACCTTGTGTTCCACTCGACCCGAAAGGACCCCTGAGATATCTGGGTTTTTCCTGATAGTACGCAGAAAGGGTTCTAAAGTTAAAATAAAGATTAGGGGTGACAGCGGAGTGCCATTAGCCAGGGAGAGGGACTCAGATGCCAGCCCATTCACCACGACGGACGCCAAGGGACATGAATAGGAAGCCATGATCCAGTGGGTCAGGTTATCCCCCAGGCCAATATGCCGCAGGGTGGCAGAGATAAAATCCCAACCAACCCTGTCAAAGGCCTTCTCGGCGTCCGTCGAGAGGAGCATAGCAGCCGAATCATCCATGCGCGCACGGTGGATCAGGTTGATCACCCTCGTAGTGTTATCTCTACCCTCCCTCGTAGGTACAAAGCCCACCTGATCCCAGTGTATGATGGAGGGGATGAGCGGGGCAAGCCTGTCAGCCATTATTTTATTGAAGAGCTTTATGTCGCAGTTCAAAAGGGAGATGTGTCTGTAGCTCCCGCATTGTGTTGGGTCTTTACCTTCTTTGGGAATAATAGTTATATTAGCACGCAAGGTATCCCTGGGTGGAGGGACGCCATCCCTCAGGGAGCCGAATGAGGCAATAAATTGGGGGCCTAGAGTTTCTGCGAACTCCTTGTAGTACTCTAAGCTGAAACCATCGGGCCCGGGAGCCCTCCCCGGTTTGGTATTTTGAATGGCCCTCAAAAATCCCTCCATCTCGATTCCCTCCTCCAGAGCATCCACCACCTCCTGTTTAAGACGTGGGAGCCCCGACTCGCGAATGTAAGTTTCAATGTCACTCCGATAGCTGGCAGGCTTGTCCCGAGGGAGGTTATAGAGCTTCTCGTAGAACTCCCTGAAGGTCCGGGCAATGTCCACAGGCAGGTGTCGCCTGTTGCCCTCTGAGTCATGAACAAGGGGGATGTAATTTCTACTGCGCTGTGTTTTAAGGGCCCTTGCCAGAGCCCTGCCGCATTTGTCACTGTATTCATAAAAAAACCTCCTGCATCTGACCGCAAGGTTTTTGGCCTCGACAAAGCAAATGTCCCTGAGTGACTCCCGCAGACTCACCAACTTGGCCGCCAGAGCCGCATCAAGAGATCGTTTATGTTGAGTTTCAATTTTAAATATCTCTTGGGTGAGGTGCTCGATTTGTTTGTGCCTTTCTTTCTTAAGGCGGGCTCCATGCTTGATCAGAAGCCCCCTTATCACACATTTGTGGGCTTCCCACAGAGACATTCGCGACATCCCCTCCGTGTCGTTCGTCATGAAAAACTCTGCAATGGCCTTTTTAATATCCTCTTTTACCCCGGGGTCCTGCAAACGGGAGTTGTTCAACCGCCATTGGCCTCAAAGGGGAGCGGTGTCAGGGATGGAGATGGTCAGTGAGACTGGAGCATGGTCCGAAACAGTAATCTGACCTATGTCCATACTAACAATGAGGTGGAGAAATCTGTGGGGCACCAGGAACCAGTCAATGCGAGAATACGAATTGTGGGCAGCGGAGAAAAATGTGTAATCTCTCCCCTTGGGATTAAGCGTCCTCCAGGCATCCATGAGCTGGTTTTTAAATAAAAGGGCCTTTTTTTTGATCACCGTGGGGGGAAGATGAGACATCCCGCGGGAGGTATCCACCGAGGGATCCAGAACCACATTAAAATCCCCTCCCAGCAACAGAACGCCCTCCGTAAAAGACGCCAGCTTCCCAAGGGCGGAGCGTAAGAATTTGTATTGGTTAATGTTAGGGGAATAGCATGTGGCCAAAGTCACCTTCAAGGAGAAAAGAGTGCCCTTGACGAAAAGGAACCTCCCCTCTGGATCTAGGAGCGTCTCGGAGTGAGTCCACGGTAGGGACCCCGCCAGCAAGATGGCCACACCCCTGGTTTTGGATTCAGGGGAGAGGCAGAGATATTGGGTTTTAAAGGAGCGGTTTGTGAGGTTATGGGACCGTCCCCCCTTTAGGTGTGTCTCCTGCAAAAAGGCGATCTGTGTGCGTAGGCGCCCCAGCTCCCGCAGGATAATGGATCTCTTATAGGGGGAATTGAGCCCCTTAACATTCATGGAGGTACATTTAACTCTAGACATGTCGGGATCAGTGGAGAGGAGAGGAAGGAAGAAGGGGAAGAACTGGAGGACAAAAGACGAGGGAGGGAGACCAAGGACAAAAGACGAGGGATGGGGTTAGGACAAAACCACAAGGGGTCAAACACTAAACGATTAAACCAGAAATGCAACACTTGTAAGTGCTGCCAACTAACACAGAAAAACCTAAGCGGGAAATACGGTTTGTTTCCCAAATACGAGCCCCGCCACCCCCCACAAGGTGGGCAGAAGGGGCTCAGTCCTAACGTGGGAGCGAGGCGACCCGGAAGGGCAAGAGAGCCCCCCCCAACCGACCCCGAGCTTAGACATTGAACCCCTCAAGGGAGCCCTTACGGCCCCCCGGGGACCTTGACCTGAGGTGATGCCGATGCACATCCCAGCGCCCTAACATATAGGTCCCCCGCCGCCGCCCCGGCACCCCCCGCCCGCCCACAAGGGACCGGCAAGGGCCGCCCAGACAACAGCCGGAGGGCCCACCGCGCAAAGGAGGACACGGGTCATCACCCGGAAGCCAGATGCACACAAGGCCCAAAACTGAAAATTACACATTAAAGGAGAAACGAGGAAATAGTGACCATCAGACACAATACAACATTGGCTTGAAGAGGATATTTGGCCTGCTGCCAAGGCACGGGCCGGATCAGGTCTCATTTTCTCGGAGACGTGGCTCACCCGGTGGTCCTCCAGCACCCCTCCTGCGTGCAGCTATGCCCCCCCTGGCCCGACGGACCCTCCGCGGTAAGCCGCCACCCCCTCGACCCGGGGCTGGAAGCGGCGCTGGGTCAAGCCAGTCCGGGACTGCGAAGGGCTCCACCTCCATGAAAGAGAAGAAGTCCGGGAGATCTGCCAGAGACCTCAGCGCGGAGGTCCGTAGGTTCCTGCGGACGAGCAGATGGAATGGATAACCCCAGCGGTAAGTGCCACCACAATCCAGCACTTTAGCAAGAAGGGGTTTCAGGAGCCGGCGCATATGGAGAGACCGCCTGGAAACATCAGGGAAAATTTGAATCGTCGCCCCATCAAAGCATAGTCTTTCTCTCTCCCATGCTTTCCTCAGGATCTCCTCCTTCAGGGAAAAGTAATGCAGGCGGCAAATGTCCCGTGGGCGATCCGGGTCCGTCGAGCGCTGACCGAGGGATCTGTGGATTCGGTCGATGGTAATTTCCGTGTTGGGAGGACGGCCAAGAATCTCATTGAAGATGCCCATGGCAGTGTGCAGGAGTTGGTCCGGACCCGTCGCCTCAGGCAGGCCTCTCATCCTGATATTGTTCCGCCTGCTACGGTTCTCCAGGTCATCCAGGTGCAAAACCGCGGCTTGGGTAATGGATCGCTGTGATGCCAGACCTCTTTCCAAGGCCTCAATTCTCTGTGTTGTTGAAAGGTGGGATTCCTCCAGGCCCGAAACTTTGGAATCCAGCCCCGCCACTGAGGTCTGCAGATCAGAAATATCCTTCTTAAAGGAGCTTTCCACCCTTAGAATAAAGGATTCCAAATCCGCCTTGGTAGGCAGGGCTCTGAGCTCAGCCCTGATGACAGCGAGCATCCCGTCACGTGCGTCTGGGGTAAGAGCAGGGACCGTCGCCCGACCGCCCACAGAGACTCCCCGCTGGTCATGGGGCAATGCGCCTGGTTTCGGTATAGGCCTGGTGGGTGCCGACTCTAAGCCTCCCTCCGGGGAGGGCTCACCAGTGTTAGAGCAAGGTTCCTGGGCAGAGGGGGCCTCCACGATCCAACGCTGTGACCCCAAGCTAGGGACCGGGGTCAAGGGCAGAGGGGAGTCTGTCCCATCCAGCCCGCGGCAGGCGGACGTCAATTCTGCGGTGGGCTCTGGGCCACTCGCTGAGCGCCAGGAGGGAGAGGGGGCATCCCGGGTCAAAATGTTGGGGGAGAGCCAGCCCCCGCAGGGGCTGATCGAGGGATCCGAGAGCGGTGCAGGAGATCCGGATCCAGCAGGGTACTGAACTCCAGGGGACCCACCGTAGCCCCAGTGTGGGGGGGTATGCAGACCTCCAGACCCCCACATGGAGCCCTCAGGGAGATGAGGGGGCCCCAGCTCTAAGGAATCTGATACCTCAAGGGGGGGGGAGTCCCCTGTCGCCCCATAACAACATTCTGGGCGCTTCTACCTGCCCCGAGATCCTCAGGCTTTTTGGCATTGTGGGGGGTAACTGCAGGGTGTCCATGAAACAACCCCCCACCGCCCCTCTCCCCGCACAGGGCGGCCGTCTGTGCACCGGTGCTTATGAGCCCGCACCGTGCGTCATCCCCGGAGTTCTCCTCGCCTTTACCTGCGCTGTCTGGCTGATGTCCTCGCACATGCTGGGGGGAGGGGCGCCGCAGCCTCGCCGAGCCGCCAGCTGCCGGCTGACACGCCAGAGCCCCGCCGGAGCCGTCTACCCGCCCGCCGTCATCCGCCGTGCCGACAGCCTGGGGCCCGCTCCTCCTTCCGCCCTCCATGGCCCGGCACTCCTCCTCAGCCGCCGCCTCACGGGATCCGCCGCCCGCCACGCCAGGAGCAGCTTCCTGGCAGCTCCCCAGCCGCCCACTCCGCTCATCATCGCCGGGGCCCCTCCGCATCTGGCAGCCCGCGTCCATCGGGGAACACAGGCGAGAGTCCCTTGCTTCGCCCCTCTGCCGTTCCTCCGCAGCTGGGCCGCCGACCGCCGCCATCTTTGGGCCCTCGTGGCCAGCACTCCCCGGGCGCTCCGGAGCCATAAATGCACTAATTTTCCTCGTATGAGGGGGCGATGAGGTCTTCCTCCCTTTCCTCCTCTTAGCCATGTCCTCTGCTGGTGAATGGGACCGGGCAATCACCTCAGGAGAGTCGCCAATTCAGTCGGCTGGAGGGAGCTCGAGGCAGACGCGTCCTCACTCCTCCATGTCCGGCCACGCCCCCCGACTTTTCTCATCTTGGGGGGCCTTTCAATCACCCCCCCCCCCAGGGCTACTCAGTCTTCAGGTGAGGGCTCAACATGCCCTCTCCACCTGCTTCGGATGGGCGCCGCCAGCTTGCCGACTAGCCCCTGGGGGCGGGCCTGATGACATCACCCGACGGGTGTCAACCTGGTTCCCTTAGACTCAGCTGTCAGATGACCTGGTGATTGCTGGGCAGAGCAGTAGAGGGGTAGGGGGATGATCTGTTCTCTTGCCCTCCTCCTCTGGCCAGCAATCACCAGCATCTGTCATCGGATCGGCGAGGGACACAGGAGCTGACAATCAGAGATGAGTAAAGAAAAAAACATGTATTTTTTTTAAATAAATGGCATTTTTGTGTGTGTGTTTTTTTTTTTACTGTTAACCCTTTGTGAACTGGTAAGGGGTCCATGAGACCCCTATACCAGTTCACAAGGTTCTGGGTCTGGCAAGTCACCTGCGTGGGACACAGTGCTCCGGGATGGATGGGATGTAAGTATTAAAAAAAAAATGTTCTCTGTGTCTGTGTGTTTTTTTTTTTTTTTTACATTTAAGCCTTTGTGAACTGGTTAGGGATCTATGAGACTCCTAATACCAGATCACAAGGCTCTGGGTCTGGCAAGTCACCTGCGGCTAGCTGGTGACTTGCCATTAACCTCGAGCCCCCCATTACCTGTCCCCCCAAAGCCCAGGGGGGGGAAGAAGAGCCCGTGGCCATAGGCTATGTCGGCTTGTAGCCTGCAGGGCCAGGGGCCACCAAAGCTGGTCACGGGCTGGTTATTCTGGGTGGGGGGACCTCATGCCATTTTTTGGGGGGATTTTTAGGGTTTTTTTTAACCCTTAAAAGGTCCCTCATCCTGGGAAGGGGCCTACGCCATTTTTTTTAATTAACCCTTTATAGCATGGCTAGTGGTTGTATTTTATTTGTAAGTGTTGTAAAGTGCTTTTTTCAGTTTGGGTCTCCTGGACAGAAACGGGGGGGGGGGGGGGGGGGGGCTACTGATACACATGTGGTACCGTTGTAATTGGGAGAAATGGGGCTTTCACATGCAATATGGTTTTCTTTAACAAAATGTTTTATTTAAAATAAAAGACAATTTGAAAAAAAACTGTAGAAAAATTACAAACAAGATATTTCATGTTAAAGCCTAAACTCTCCCGCAAAAAAAATATATATCATTTTCCTGGAAATTCCTGCAAAAATCCCAGTTAAACATGGGGAAAAATGACCTGTCAACAAAGGGTGACAACATTTCAAGTAAGCTGGCAATTAAAAGCGTTGGGTATTGTTCTTTTTGGGGGACCTTGTGCTTTTAGATTTAGCTTGTTTGTTTCTTGTTTGTATATTGATATTTTAGGAAAAGGTGTTTTTTATTCTGCTTTTTTATACATTTTTTAGGAAAACCCTGTGCAACCAAAGAATTCTTCGAGGGATTACTTCCAGAAAGATGAGCCCACTACAACAAGCTGGGTACGCTTTGAAAGCTTAAGATGTGTACTTTCAGGGAATATATTGTTTGTGGGGGGTATTCCAAATGTACATGGTTGTTTTGGTAGAAAGATTGCAAGGTGCGCACTTTGTCTTCAGAGCTAAAATTTTGAAGTAAAATTATTTTACGCACATGCTTTACTTTGGGGTGTTTGACAGGACATATATATATATATATATATATATATATATATATATATATATATATTGTTCTGTTCAGGGGGTGTTCCTTTTTCAGATTTAACTTGTTTTTTCTTGTTTGCATATTGTTTTTATTTAGGAAAATGTGGCTTTGATTCTGTTTTTTTATTCTTTTTTTTAGGGAAACCATGTGCAACCAAATAATTCATTGAGGGATTACTTCCAGAAAACTCCACCCATGTCAACAAGCCTGGTACACCTAGAAAAGCTTGAGGTGTGTACTTGTTGTAAAAAATAGATTTTTTTTTTTTTTTTTGCACATATTTTACCCAAAAATATTGAGAATACACCTAAAAAATGACAAACAAGACATTTCATTTAAAAGCCTGCTGAAAAAAACATTTCCTTGGGTAATCCCTGGAAATCCCTTCAAAAATCACAGTTGATATGAAGCAAGGGTGACAAAATCTCTAGATAGGCTGGCAGCGAAAGGGTTAAGGTGTGTTCCGGTATGCTTTTCATTTTTCAGTGAGATTAAAATGAAAGACAGTCATTTAATTGTTTATGGGTTTATTGTTGTCACTCAACTATTACATCATTGCATCTAGTGTACATTGTGGCACAAACATCTTAGCCAACTGAAAAAGTAATAGAAAGCACAATATTTAAACTTCAAACACAATAAATAATAGTACAAAAAATCCCCTATGGAAAGTTCTACCAAAGATTTACTATTGCACACACCTAATTATAAAAATATATATTTTTTTATTGCAAAATCATTATACCATTACAACAGAGAAACACACAGTTTAAAAAACATATAAAACAAACAATTTCATAGTCTGCCACCGGGGGGCGCTGTACCGTGCTGAGATAAACCCAGTTATATAAATGTATATCAATAGTGTTAATATCCCCAAATGTATTCCAACATAAAAATATATATCATATTATTTACAACAAATGCTAAGTGCATTGTGCCAACTTAAGCAAAGTGCATCAATCCCAAATAGACAGCTATACAGACAAAAATCCCTATTAAATCTAAACCACAAGGAGACCTAAGTCAAAGTAAAAAGAAGTGTTACTTATCTTGAGACTGGGTAATAACAGCAAGAGCGCGACCCTCCACAATACATAATAGGAAACACAAAATTTGAACTTCAAACACAAAGTATGTATCATCATTGGTAGGGTGGTTGGCCTGCAAAGTATGCTGGTTGTCTGGATTGTTGCTGTGCCACCAGTTGGGACAGGTTATCATTAATCATCTGCAACTGCCCTACCATTGCTTCCCTCTGAAGGAAGTTGTTATTGATAGCCTCTGCCAACAAATGGATCTCTTGGTGGATCATACTTAAATTTCGGTCTAGGGTTTGCCAGAACTGAGCACTATTTTGCCTGCAGGCTTGGCTCTCAGCTCTCCAATCTGCATCCATCATCTTCCCACCTCACCAGGGGAAGATATGTGATGTGCCAGAGCCCATCATCCTTTTCTCTGGGTAAGGGCACTTGCAGATGGAGTATGACTTGGCATTTCAACATGGATATTGTTTGTTGGGGGTGAGGCCAAATCCTCTGCAACAGAGCTACACCATGGAGGTGACGGATGCATCTGCTCCTCACGCTCCACCTGCTGTTCATGCTGGAGCTGTGGATCCAGCTGCTAATGCACAGGTAGTGGCAGAGGCTGCTGCAGTGGCATATGTTCCTACTACTGCAGTGGCACATGTTGCTGCTGCTGCAGTGGCACATGTTGCTGCTGCTGCAGTGGCACATGTTGCTGCTGCTGCAGTGGCACATGTTGCTGCTGCTGCAGTGGCACATGTTGCTGCTGCTGCAGTGGCACATGTTGCTGCTGCTGCAGTGGCACATGTTGCTGCTGCTGCAGTGGCACATGTTGCTGCTGCTGCAGTGGCATATATTGTTGCTGATGCAGTCTTGGCATATGTAGTTGCTGCTGTTGAAGTGGCATCTGTTGATGCTGCAGGGGCATCTGTTGATGCTGCAGGGGCATCTGCAGTGGCAAATGGTGCTTCATAGACTGTTGATGCTGCTGTTTTCAAGGCTGATGCAGTGACTCATTTTCCTCAAGATCTTGTATGGCAGCCAGTAGCGAGGGTGTCAGTTGGGCCACACAAATCTATTAGATTGTTATTATATCTACTCATTCAAGCTTTTAATTAAATATGCATGTTGTAGCATGCATCACCAGTTTGCCCACATTAGACTTACCATATCCAAATCTTCATTTGCTACACTCCTTGAATAGGCATTCCTTGAAGTACTTGTACCAGTACTTGGTAGTTGTAGTTCCTGGGTGCCCATGTGCATTTGTTGTTGTTTTACTGCAATGATAAGAGGACTTAATGTTAATTTAGACACATACCTTGTGTGTATAAGCAATGGCTAATCCATCTGCCTCCATGTTTGACAAGTTATGAATGTATTGGAATAGACACATTAAAAAATACGAGTTGCCAAGTTTTTTGTTTTCTCTTATCTTGGCCTTTGATGGTCCACCAACAGCACTTGATGATGGCATCATGAAGTAGACAAATGTAATGAGTCATATGTCTTTGGAAACAAAGCAACCCAAACATTCAAACTACTCACCTACTGCCCCTTACCCCTGTTGCTTGCTCTTGTTTAGTTTCTGGCACATGGCATACTTCATGTCCGTAAATTTTCGTTGGAACGGATCTACATCCTTTTTCTCCAGCCCTGCACTATTCACCTGCCAGGTGATGGCCTCCCAGATCCAGTATCTTACAGATTTAGGGGTTGCTCTTGAACTAAGGCCATACAGCTCATTGAAATGGTCCGATACAGCAGTTGCCAAAGCCATACATTGCGCTTCACTACATCTCCCTCTCAGAGTGCCCTGCTGCAGGTTTCGGCCAACAAAGCTTTGGGCATTATCTCCCTGGGTGTTGAGTGGAATTGGGGACATTTTGCCTGTGTTGTAGAGGAATCTGAGTGGGTGGATAGTTGTGTGGCAAAAGACTGCACAGGGTTAGCTTGCGGGCTGGGTGTGTGATCCTGGGTGGCTCATGATGTTGCAGGAGTGGATGGTGATTGTGTGAGGGGGCTCTCCATATTTTAGCTCTCCTGCTGAGCTCCAGTGGAAGAGGGGGTTGTTAAGGGCTTATGTGTCTTGCCCTAGCCTTCCCTTTGCTTTTCTTAGCCTAACAACTTCTGCAAGGTTTTTCTAAGGCCAGCACAATGGCTGAGGCTACCAGTGCTTGCCCTAGTAGTAGGTCTGCCTCTGCTCTCCTTTACCTTGCCACCCTTGCTGGAGCAGCTCTGGGCTGGACATCCACTATGTCTGGGAGTACCAGTGGTTGCTCTAGTAGATGGCCTCCCACTGCTCCGATTTGCCTTCCCACTCTTGGTGAAAGTGGACTTGGTTGGTCCAGCAGTATGGCTAGGACCGCTTTGCCTTGCCCTGGTAGATGGCCTGCCCCTCCTATTTGGCGTTTGCTGGCATGAGCTTGCAGGTGAGCGGTGGCGGAATCCTTGGCAACCATTTCCAGTATCCAGAATTTCTGGTTGCGGCTGCTTTTTTTTAAAAATAATTTGAGAATGAAAATTGGTGTATGGGAGTGGAGCCGGCTCCAACTTAACAACTTAGACTTCCCCACTATGTCAACGTGTATGCCCATGCACCAAGGTGTTGCTGTATACCAACCTCAGGGAAATGCGGCGGCACGTCAGATGATGCATATAACATCCCCAAAATGGCACCTTTACTGTTCACCCGCGACCAGCAGAATACCATCATGCACATAAGTACACGAATGCCTACATTTGCAGGCACCTAGGAATAGGTTTAGTTACCCAGGGTCACAAGTGCATAGTCAGACAGTCCAATTGGACATAGCTAGCTGGGGCCCAAGTGTCTAGGAGGGCAGGTTGAGAAAAACGCCACCATTTTCTATGTACTACAAGCGAAAACTAGTGCGCACATGGGCACCATGTGGGGACTGTTTGGGGCAAGGTGGATCTATTGGTGCCTAGCTGGGTGTGGCAGCAAGATATCAAGAGGCATTCCAGGTGGTAATAACAACGGCCACTAAGATCACAAAAACAAGGATGAAGAAATACATTAATGCAGAGCTAAATTGGTTGGGGGGGATGTAAATAACCGGCTAGGCTTATTTAGAATATGTTTATAACGTAGTATATTAATTCCTATGTACTTGTTCTACATTTTAGATGATGATGACATACCAATATGACTTCCTGCCCAACATATATGCACCTGAGGTACGATGTCAGGTTGGCACCTGACATCGTAGCACTGCTGGAGGAGACCAACAACACCTACACGTTCACACAGATCATGCAGCATTGGTTGGACCTGAAATGGAGGAAAAAGCCCCGGGTGAGGAGGATTTTCAGAAAACACTTTCAAGGTAAGTGGCAAGTCTTGACAATACATTCACTACTGCAATCACATTACGCAAACGTGTGCTTAAAAGAATGCTATTCTCTTCTGGAGTTAGAATTCTGCATGAGAGTGTGGCCCACCCGGAGACGACAAGACCGGCCAAGGCTGATAAGATCTGGTGAACGTGGAGGTGGTGGCGACAAGTGCCAAGGATCTCCGGCTCCTCTGCAGGTGAGCCCCAAACTCACCTGCACCAACCTGCAGAGGAGGAGGCACAGATGTCAGGCAAGGAGTCTGAGGATGTTGGAGGACTCAGGTATGAACATCACACACAAACAGGAAGACACAGACTAAACACACACACGTGTTGTAATGTGTAATTGAGAGCCGTGCTCACAGCGTTCTCGATGGCTTACGCAGTTAGGAAACTAGTACAAAGCACACTTGATGAAGGCTCTGAATCATGCAAATGAACATATACTTAGTGAAAGCTGTCATTTTACACACTTAGAGACAAAAAAGAAATTGAATATAGAAGGCTCCTCTGAATCAACCCCTTTGACTTGTGCAGCTTTTCATGGGAGGTTGGGGGAGCTGTGCCTCAAAATATGTAAAAAAATAATTGTTGTGTATGCATTTAGTAATGCCAGGAATTGTGTATCCCAGTAGGGGTTTGTTTGTAACCTTAACATTAGTGATGTGAAATGAGTTTGGCTCCTCGTTTAAAACAAGACCCAAAATTTCAAACCACTATTAAATGTCTAAGAGTTCAGATGATATTAGGAATTTTTCTTTGCATCACTGAAAATGGCATCTGGCAATTATGTGTTTATTGCATGTGCCACTATTCTGCAGCTACCATAAATCTGTCTTTACAATATGAGATTGTTAAATTGTGAAGAACTGAATAGCAGACTAAAAAATGTAATGACAAAAGCCATTATACATTTAAAAATTATAGTAAGCATGTGTTCAGAGAAGTTTGCATCTTTTGACATTTTTATTGAGGTTCCCTACAGACCCTAAGCAGGACCGCAGCTCCCTTGCAGCTGCTCCCACAGCACTGATCCCTCTCAAGCAGGCCCAGCGTTAGTGATACCCACACCAGGTTCTGCTCTATCAGGTTGTGTATGCAATCTACTTAACCTTCTGCACGCCCACAGATCTAGATGAAAAAATAGATAAACCAATACAAGGTAACTAAGATTTCCTGTTTTTATTGGGGTTGGCTAGAAGTCTGAAGGGTTATAAGGATTCCTGTACAAAGAGTGTGGTTCCACCCATCTATCACCGTGCAAATTTGTTTGGAAAAACATGTCCTCTAAACAGCTTATCCAACAAACAAAAGGACTTGGATTTGGAAGCCAACCAGGGAAGTTTGCCAGTGCTGTCTTTCTTGCTATTCAGAAGATTAAAAAATTAACACTGCCTTTTGAGCTTAATTCATGAGAAAACCTCTGTCCACTTACCGTGGGAATGCTCCAGCGCCAAAGACTTTCTAGAGGGCCTGGAACCAGAACTCCTTGTGTCCCAAGGAACTCAGTGACTCACTGTGGTGCTTTATACTATTGCATGGCAACTTCACCAAGAATTGCATCATCTATAATAAGGTGAGGATATGAATCGCGGCCATCTGCAGGTTGATCCTCAAGACTACGAGAGACTAACCTGATGATGGCAGTGAAGAGGAGAATTGTATTTTCCCACCTCCCCATCCTCTCCTTCTGTTCGTTGTCTTAAAGAGGAACTTCAGTCAGTCAAAAATGACCATAGTTCCTCTTTAATATGCAGCAGCGGGGTAGCCTGGGTGCGTTAAAAGAAAGAACTGGGCCACGCAGGTACCCACCTCTTCCAAGATCGTTCTACGCCAGCCAGAGAGCAGACTACTTGCACAGTGTGCTCTGCACCGACCGCAATGTCTCGTGGTCAAATGAGACACGCAACCTGAAGTAGGGAGTATCTGAGCAGTCCTGAGGCGATGCATCTTAAAGAGGGACTCCAGTCATTTGTGACCATATTTCCTCTTTAAATAAAGCTTCGGAACCTTGAACTTCCCTCCCTTTACCCCCTCAAATCCCCTTCACACCTGTTGCTTTGTAATATATGCTCAGGTGGCTCAGGTAGAAACTTTGTCCAGGACTAAGCTTTGGGCATGGCCAGCATAGACAGAATGTGATATAAATTGAATACAATTTGCACTGTAGTGTGTGGCTAATGCGCTGTGCCGCAATACATAGCACAAATTGAATGTAAGGATATATTTATTAATAAATTATATTTTCTAAAAAATAAATCTATCTATACTCTAATGTATTTTTGGCTCAATAAGATGCATTTTCTCCCTCAAAATGGGAGAGGGGGTGTCTGGGTGTCTTATGGAGCGACTGTACACTCAAATTATCTGCACACCCACACCACTGATTGCTCATACAGGAGGATAAATACAGTCCCGAACCACCCAAAAAATCAAGTAAAGAGCAAGAAGATCCCACTGCCCCAGCCCAAAAATGAATATACAAAGTCTGAGTGCACCCCCCACCACACACACAGCCTGCAATTGCTATGGAGAGGCAGCTGGTTCTCTGTAACTCTAACAAAATAATACATGGATAATAATATAATAAATAGATACCGCGCTTAATCTAAAAAAGTCTTACAAAAGCTCAGAAAGATGCACAACAATACTGTGGTAAAATGTATCTAGAACAACTCAATATAAGTAAATAAGAAAGGAGCTAAAAAATACAATTCTGTGATTACTCGCCTTGTAGAATTGGTATTATAAGTATGCAGCACGTCCTGCTCCAGATAGTATTCATAACAGCTGGGTTTACCTCCACAAGAGGGCGCTTTACTGCAGAGATGGCAAAAAAGAGGCCCTTCCCGGTCCATATATACCCGGGACCTCCCACTAATTTCCCAGTATAGAAAAGCAGTAAGGGAACCAGGAGAAGCCAATAACAAATTCAACAACGTTAACAAGGAACAACAATCACCATATAGAGGATCAAAGAATAAAGCAAACAGGGTGGGATGGAGCAGGACATGTATACTTAGAATAATACCAATTCTACAAGGTGAGTAATCACAGAACTGTATTATTCTAAGTATGCAGCACGTCCTGCTCCAGATAGTATTCATTACAGCTGGGACATCCAATAGCAGTGTCCATAAACGAGTGGGGATCCCCAAAAAGGCAACAACACGCAGTTCAAACCACTGCCGCCTGCAAAACCTTGCGGCCAAAAACAGCATCCGCTGAGGCCCGAACATCAACCTTGTAAAACTTGGAAAAGGTATGAGCAGAAGACCATGTAGCAGCCTTGCAAACTTGTTAAACAGAAGCCTGGTGCTGGAAGGCCCAGGAAGCCCCAACAGCACGGGTAGAATGAGCAGTAATACGGAAAGGAGGATCCTTCCCCCTAGTAGAATAGGCCCTAACAATAGCCTGACGAATCCATTTGCTAATAGTAGACTTATCAGGAGCCAAACCCTTCTTAGGACCCGAGGGAACCACAAACAAGGCGTCCGTCTTTCTGAAAGGCGCAGTAGCCACCAGGTAGAATTTCAAATTACTGACAACATCCAGAGAATGCAATGCCCTTTCCTTGGAATTACCAGGATTAGGGCACAAAGAAGGAAGCCCAATGTCCTGATTGAGATGGAAGGTGGAAACAACCTTAGGCAAGAAGTCTGGTTTAAAGCGGAAAACCACCTTGTCCTGGTGTCTCTCAAAGTAGGGGGCCTGAATAGATAGAGCCGCCAACTCAGAAACACGCCAGACAGATAGCCACCAAAAAGGCAACCTTCAGGGTAAGGATAGACAAGGCAGCCTCATGCACAGGTTCAAATGGAGGATCCTGAAGGACAGACTATACCAAATTCAAATCCCAGACCGGTACCATGGGTTTGCGGGGAGGGCGCACATGAGTGTCCCCCTGGAAGAAAGTCTTGACCAGAGGATGTAGAGCGAAGGACCTCTGGAAAAACAGCCAAGGCGGACACGTGACCCTTCAAAGTGCTGAGCTGAAACCCCATATCCAAACCATGTTGAAGGAACTCCAGGATCCTAGGAATGGAGAACACACGACAGGGAAAGGCCCTAGACTCACAACAGTCAATGTAGGTCCGCCAGGTCCTATAGTAGAAAGTAGAAGAGGATTTCTTCCTAGCCCTTACAAGAGTATGGACAACCAAATCAGACAGTCCCTTTCTCCTTTAGGATGGAGGTTTCAGCAGCCAGGCTGTCAAAGCCAGCGTTTGTAAATTGGGATAACAGAGCCGTCCTTGAGTGAGAAGGTCCGGAACCATGGGTAGAGCATACTGATCCACTGCCAGCTGCACGACGTCTGCGAACCACACCTGTCTTGGCCACCTGGGGGCCACCAGAATGGCTGGCACCCTCTCCTGAACCAACTTGCGCAGAACCTTGCTCAGAAGAGAAAACGGAGGGAAGAGGTACAGGAGACCGAGTCCCTGCCAGGACAGAGACAGAGCATCCACCGCCAGAGCCAGAGGGTCCTGGGACAGGGAGACAAATTCTGGCAGCTTGTGATTGTGACGAGAACAAAGGCCTGATCCAGAGACAGGGGACACTTGTCCCAGGCTGAAAGGAGATGGAGCTGAAGGGGTCTCATGTGAAATTGAGCATAAGGGACTGCCTTGAAGCAGGCCACCATCTGTCCCACCAATTGCATCCCTTGCCTGATGGAAGGACGAGGACTGGACAGCAGGAAATGAACCAGAGCTTGAAGAGAATCCACCTTCTGCTGAGGAAGAAAAATCCTGGCCTGAATTGTATCCAGATTCATGCCCAGGAAGGGGGTCACCCGGGACGGAGAGAGGGAGGACTTGGGATAATTGATCACCCATCCGAACGTTTTCAGGGCAGTTACCACTGTCTGGGTATCCAATTCTGCCTGCTGGAGAGAATGAGATGTAATGAGAAGGTCGTCCAAATAAGGGAGAATGCGAATGCCCCCGGTTCTGAGAAGGGCCATCACCCCCGCCAGCACCTTGGTGAACACTCTGGGGGCTGAGGTGAGACCGAAGGGAAGTGCCAGAAATTGGTAGTGCTGGTCCTCCACGGCGCACCTGAGGAACCGCTGATGCCCTGGGAAGACTGGCACATGAAGGTAAGCATCCTTGATGTCTATGGAAGTCATGAAGTCCCCCGGGTGCAAAGAGCTGATCGCGGAGCGCAGGGTCCCCATGCAAAAGCGTCTGGTTCTGATGAACATGTTGAGAAGCTTTAAGTCCAGGATGGGCCTGATGGAACCATCCCTTTTGGGTACTGTGAAGAGATTGGAATAATAACCTTGACCCCCATATCAAATAGGCTATGTACGGCCAGAAACAGACCCTGAGCTGCTAGGGGGTCTAGAGGAATCCGAGACCTGAGGAATCTTGGAGGGGGCCATGCAGCGAACTCTAGCTTGTAGCCGGAGGACACAACCTCCAGAATCCACCTGTCTGAGACCTGTTGCCCCAGACATGAGCGAAGAGCCGCAGCCGTCCCCCCACCCGTAAGGGTGAGGGCGCCCCTTCATGGCTGAGCGGGCTTGATGACAGATTTGGGCTTGGATCCCCAGGAGGATACGGGACGGGCACGGCCTCTGCCCTTGCCCCAGAAGTCTCCCCTGTGCCCCGCAAAGGAAACCCCCCTCCCTGACCTGGATCCACGAAAGGAGGGAGTAAAGGACCCTGAACGGGCCGCGGCTGTCTTTTGCGTTGGGGCAATTTACCTCCCTTTGCAAAAGGTCCAAACGGTCACCAAAAAGGAGCAGCCCCTTAAAGGGTAGCCCTGTGAGAGCCATCTTAGCAGCATTGTCAGCTGCCCACTGGCGCAGCCAGACCGAGCGGCAGATAGAAACAACCAGAGCCGAGGTCTTGCTACACATCCTAATGGTGTAATCTAAGGCAGAAAGAATATAAGCGATAAACATCTCACATTGTGATAAGGCTCTAAATTCGACACTAGAAGGATCATCAGGAGAACCTTCCAAATGGCCCTTGACCAGAGACCGAATGGCCACTGCAGTAATAGCAGAAGCACAGACCGGGCGCAGGGCCGATCCTGTACAGGCAAAGGCATGGGAAGCCAGCTGGTCAATACGCCGGTCCTCACTATCCTTCAAGGTAGTGGAATCAGGGGAATGCACCACAGAAGTGTTGGACTACCCCAAAACAGGGGCAGCCACTTCCGGGGGAGTTGACCAACATTTAATCACATCCGAGGGAAAAGGGTACCTTTTATCCCATCCCTTAGGGATACCAGGAAGCCGGCTAGGCCGCTCCCATTCTTTAAGAACCAGATTATTGAAATGTGCCTGTTCTGGAAATTCCAAATGTGGCTTTGCAGTACCAAACAATTCCCCCTGTTGCTTGGGTGCCGCAGCAGGGAGGGAAATGGAAAGCACTTCAAAGATTTGAGTCAAAAGTCTATGGGTGTCATCAGCATCCCAATGCTCTGAGCCGGCATCAGCGCCAAGGTAATGCTGATCATCAGAAAATTCTGAATCAGAGAATAATTCCCCCTCCTCAAGCGGGGTATAGTCAGATAAATCAAGGAAATCTTCAGCCTCCAAAGGAAAGGCTGACGCAGCAGGCGCCATGTGCCGTCTTTTAGCTGGGGCCTTATGGGCCGCAGAGCTAGCAATCAATCTCTCAATATTGGCCAGCTGGAAGACACATCAGGCTGAGACTCCCCACTAGTATTAATCTCACTGGGAGTCATAATTAAGCTTGTCACCGCTGACCGCGGACGCTGCAGGGCATGCGTGTCAGCGGCGGCAATTTTAAAAAAGAGGCTAGGCAGCATAATAGCGCCGGATCAGAGAGGACTCCTGGACTGGCCCTGATAGCCAGTGCGGTAGCTCCAAGCAACAGTGCACACATAAAAACACACACATACAAGTACAGTGCACGCAACCCCCCCCCCCCCCACGAACTCGGATAGCGGGAGAAGGGGGAGATGGATGCCCATAATGACACCCAAGTTCTGCTGGGGAGGGCACATAGTGGATGGGGCATCCCAATTCAGATTCATTCCAATAATAGGTGCTGCCTACCATCACCCAACCACGCAGCCAAAGCTGGGAGGCAGAATAAAAGGTGGAACGGGTGGGAAAAGTTCTACAGGGTCATGGGCTGTAAGCCCAGCTCACCTGCGAGAAGAGAAGCCATCATCTTGACCTTCGCAGCCCACTGCAGAGAAGAATCTGGGGAATTAGTGGGAGGTCCCGGGTATATATGGACCGGGAGAGTCCTCTTTTTTGCCATCTCTGCAGTAAAGCGCCCTCTTGTGGAGGTAAACCCAGCTGTTATGAATACTATCTGGAGCAGGATGTGCTGCATACTTAGAATAGTATAAGAGTATTTTGTTTATTTCTGCACTGTAATTTCCCATACAAATTTTCATGAACAAGATTAGAATCCTCAGCACACCAAGCACTGTCACCCGTAAACGATATATGTGCTCATCAAATTATCAAGAAGATTGGG
This sequence comes from Gastrophryne carolinensis, assembly GCA_027917425.1. Taxonomy (NCBI): domain Eukaryota; kingdom Metazoa; phylum Chordata; class Amphibia; order Anura; family Microhylidae; genus Gastrophryne; species Gastrophryne carolinensis. The sequence goes on from CM051234.1 coordinate 226,554,493, forward strand.
CTAGTCTCTTCTTATAAATGGAGTTAATACAAGACAGAAAGTGGCCACCAGGGAGAGGCCACCAGGGTTTATGGGAAACCTTTCCTTTAATACAGGATATGTGACTGACCTGTGCCCTTAGTGGGGTAAATTTCTTGGCCGTTGGGCGTGGAATGCAAGAACAAATGCATGGCTTCTCCTCCCGGGCCTATAAACTTCTGGCTGAGTTCCTCCAATCCAGTGTAAATAAAAAGCAGTAGATCCAGCTGCCCGGGAGGCATTCCTATATCTTTTGTTGAAGACAAAAGGAGAGACAAGACACAAGTCTCCTCTCTACCTCTCACCGATCTTTTTGGTTAATATTGATCAACTTTTTACATCTATACATTTAAACAAGCCTCCATTAAGACTTAGACATCCAAGGAAGGGATATAATAACATATCAACAGGGAGGGTCTGATGTCCTGAAGTAATAATAAAAGAGAAATTTCTCTTTCATTTTACTGCAGGCCATCAGAGTAATTCAGTCACGATTGGGACCTCCAAAAGCAGTACCCCTACATCAGGGTGGGAAACACTCCCACAAAAGGGGCACGGGTTAGATGACCCATGAGAAAAAAAGGAAAAAACATTTCCTTGTGGAAGTTTAGTAGACTTACCTCCAGTAACTTCCCTTTACCATGTTATCCAAGTGCTCCCCAAACAATGTCCTCCCTGAAACGAGAGTCCCGTCAAATTCTTCCATGAGGCAGCATCAGCCGACCATTCCTTTAGCCATAAAGCACACCTTAAAACTACTAGCAGGACTAAACCTCTGGCACGTAAGCTAATTAAATCATCCATAGCCAAAAATACAATTCTGTGATTACTCACCTGTAGAATTGGTATTATAAGTATACAGCACGTCCTGCTCCAAAAGATTCCTTACACATGGGTAATACATCCACAAGATGGTGCTGGACTGCAGAAAACAGATTGTGGCTCCTCCCGGCCCCATATAAGCCAGGGACCTCCCACAAATTCCCCAGTATTGCCAAGCAGTTAACAAGAAGCCGGGAGAATGATAATAACAAAAAATCCCAATGAACAAATCACCATACAGAGGTAACTAAGAACAATGATAACAAGGGTGGGATGGAGCAGGACGTGCTGTATACTTATAATACTAATTTTATAGGTGAGTAATCACAGAATTGTATTATTCTAAGTATACAGCACGTCCTGCTCCAGAAGATTCCTTACACATGGGACATCCAATAGCAGTGTCCGTAAGGTAGGGTGGGATCCCCAAAAGCAACAGTGGGCAGATTAGACCACTGCCGCCTGCAGAACTTTGCGGCCAAAAGCAGCTTCAGATGAGGCCCTAACATCAACCTTGTAAACAGGCAAACAGGCATAGTCCTTTGAAGGGAAACCCAGTGAGAGCTTTCTTGGCAGCGTTGTCAGCAGCCCACTGGTGCAGCCAAACCGAGCGGCGTATAGCCACCACTAGGGCAGAGGCTCTGCCACACATCCTAATTGTATCATCCAAGGCAGAGAGGACATAAGTCACAAAAACCTCACAACGAGAGAGTGCATTAAACTCCTCACTAGACACATCATCAGGAGCACCATCTAAGACACTTCTAAGCAGGGCCCTAAAAGCCACAGCTGTAATGGAAGAGGCACAGACAGGGCGCAGCGCCGTCCCCACACAGGCAAAGGGGCTTGTACAGGAAATTCTAAACGCGGCTTAGCCGTATGAAACAATTCCCCCTGCTGTCTGGGGGCCGCAACCGGGGTAGAGATAGACAGTACCTCAAAAATCTGGGCCAAAAGCCTATCAGTATCATCTGGGGCCCAGGGGTCAGAGCCAGAATCATCATGAGTCAGAGAAAAACTCCCTTTCTTCCAAGGGGGTATAACCAGACAGTTCCAAGAACTCATCAGCCTCCATAGGGAAAAAAGTTACTTCTTAGCAGAGGCCTTACACGCCAAGGTATTAGCAAGCAACTTCTCAACACTAGCCAGTCTGGAAGACACATCAGGTTGAGAATCCCCACTGGTATGCAACTCAATAGGAGTCAAGTTTAAGCTTGGGGGAGTAGGTGAAGCCATACATGGCGCAGGCCCAGCTACTAGTAAACCAGGCTGCAGCGCAAGCACCTGCTGGGCACAAGGTATACAGACCCGCACATTGTCAGCACTAGTAGGGGACACCCCACAAACTACACACAGCCGTGCTTGTCCCGAAGGAACCCCAAGCACATTATCCTGAGACGCCTCCATATGGTGATTATAGCGGCACAATAGGTCAATAGGGATTCACGCTATAAAAGCAACCCGGGATGCCCCTATAGCCCGCCAGGGAAGTGGGAGTGATTTACACACTAGGCCTCACAAGTTAAATAACTAAATAGAGGGAGTAGGGCCGGGAGAAATCAATAGAGTTCGACCCGCCTGAAAGACCTAAGCGAAGAGAACCCCATAAGTGACATGTATAATGACATAGGGTAAATAAAGCCGCCCGCGAGGGCACTCACGGACCGCAGTAGGTAGATGCCAGGTAGATGCTGCGGTAGGTAGATGCCAGCAGCAGACGAATCCAGAGAAAAAAGGCGCCGGGTATACCTCGAGGGCCCGGCCCCCCCTTCGAAGAGCGCGAAGCAGCACACGTGACGAGTAGGAAATGACCGTGCAACAGCGCCTGAGGTAATGCCGCCGCCAACCGTGGAAACAGTGGAAGCGCGCGTGGCGGCATTTTTAAAACGCAACCAAGGCAGCGCGGAGACTGACACCAACAAGAAGCACATAATACAGTGAAACACCAAGGCATATACAGCCCCCCCCCCCCAAGAACTACAAGGGAGAGCGAGGGAGGGCAGCGGCCACTTTACAGAGGGCCCACCGATAGACAGGGGCAAGGGGCAATAGGGTGGGAGGGACATCCCATAGAGGCTTACCATATGCGCTCCTAAGCACCTGACGGCGGTGCTGCCTACCATCACCCGGACCAGAGCAGCCAAGGCTGGGAGGCACATTAAAAATGGAACGGGTGGGAATAGTCCTACAGGGCCGCAGGCTAATAGCCCCGCTCACCTGCGAGAAGAGAGGTCCCGGGTATTTTAGGGGCCGGAAAGAGCCAATTTTGCTGTCTCTGCAGTCCAGCGCCATCTGACGGAGTAATACCAAGTGTAATGATTCTTATCTGGAGCAGGATATACTGTATACTAAGAATAAAAAAACATCATCTGACCACTCATTCGATCTGGCTGGGTCTCCTGCTCACGTGGGGGGCCTCCAGCTGCAGGAGAGTGCCCAGAATAGGACACCCCCAATCAACTGTGACTGGCAAGTCCTGTAAAAATACCATTTTGTGAGTACTCACCTGTAAAATGGATATTGTCAGTGTGTCACACACCCCGCTTCCCCTTTAATTCTGATTCTGATAGGGTTATCCTCCAGCAGGAGGCGACGTTGCAGAGAGAAGTCTTGAAAAATGAGCCCCTTCCGGCCTATATATACCTGGGACCTCCCACTTAACACCCAGTGAATTCAAACAGCAGTAAGACAAGGTACCAGGAAATCCAATGGTAACCTCAAAATAAAATAAAGGAAAGCTTCACCATATAGAAAATCCAGGATACCAAAAAAGGGCGGGTGAAGCGGGGTGTGTGACACACTGACAATATCCGTTTTACAGGTGAGTACTCACAAAATATTATTATTATTATTCCCAGTGTGTCACACACCCCGCTTCCCCTTTAATTCTGACGATAGGGACATCCAAAAGCAGTGTCCACAAGGGGTGGGTATCCGACAGCAAAATGAAGCCTTACTCAAACGACTGCAGTCTGCAGAACCTTGCGGCCAAACACAGCATCCGCTGAGGCCCGCACATCAACCTTGTAAAACTTAGAAAAAGTATGAACAGAAGACCAAGTAGCAGCCTTACAAACTTGTTCCAATAGAAGCTTGGTGCTGAAAAGCCCAAGACGCTCCAACAGCACGAGTAGAATGAGCAGTGATACGAAAAGGGGGAACCTTCCCCTTGGCCGAATAGGCCCCAACAACCGCCTGACGAATCCATTTGCTAATGGAAGACTTAGCCGGAGCCAACCCCTTCCTAGGCCCACAGGGCACAACAAAAAAGGCATCAGTCTTACGAAAAGGAGAAGTAGTAAGCAAATAGTACTTAACACAGCGTACCACATCCAAACAATGCAAAGCCCTCTCCTTGTCATTCTTAGGCTTAGGACACAAGGAGGGAAGAACAATATCCTGATTCAAAATGAAAAGCAGAAACAACTTTAGGAAGAAAGTCCGGTTTGAAACGAAAAACCCCCTTGTCCTGATGCCTCTCAAAGTAGGGCGCCTGAATCGACAAGGCCGCCAACTCTGAGACACGCCGAACCGAAGTGATAGCCACCAAGAAGGCAATCTTCTGAGTCAAGGTAGAACAAGCAAGGGCTCAAAGGGAGGAGCCTGGAGAGCAGAAAGAACCAAATTCAAGTCCCAACCCGGGAGCAATGGCTTACTGGGAGGCCGCACATGCGTAACCCCCTGGAAAAAGGTTTTGACTAAAGGATGAAGCGCAAAAGGCTTCTGAAAAAAGATAGACAAGGCAGAAACCTGCCCTTTCAAAGTACTCAGCTGGAGACCAGAGTCCAGCCCTGATTGCAGAAAATCCAAAATCCTGGAAACCAAAAAGACCCTACAAGGCAAAGATCTAAATTCACACCAAGTGATATAGGCTCTCCAAGTGCTATAGTAGATGGTAGAAGAAGACCTCTTCCGGGCACAGATCAGAGTCTTAGCAACCGAGTCAGAAAGACCCTCCTCCTTCAAGATGAAGGTTTCAGCAGCCAAGCCGTCAAACCCAGCGTTGGTAAATTGGGGTAACACAGCTGACCCTGAGTGAGCAGATCGGGCCGAAGAGGCAGAACGACCTGATCCACCGCCAGCCGAATGATGTCTGCGAACCATACTCGCCTTGGCCACCTTGGAGCCACGAGAATGACGGACACCCTTTCCAGAGCCAGCTTCCGTACCACCTTGCCTAGCATGGGTATCGGAGGAAAAAGGTACAGAAACCCCAGTTCCCCCCAGCTCAGAGACATGGCATCCACCGCCAGAGCCAGAGGATCCTGAGAAAGCGACACGAAGGTCGGAAGCCTGCAATTGTGACGGCAAACAGGTCACCTCCGGTGTCCCCCACCGGAGACACAGAGACCGAAAAACTTGAGGATGGAGAGACCATTCCCCCAGACGGGAAGAGCACCTGCTCAACAGATCCGCTTCCCTGTTTTCCACACCCGGAATGTAAACTGCCGAGAGACAAGGAACATGGGCCTCCGCCCAGGTCAGGATCAGGGACACCTCTCTGAGGGCACCCAGACTGCGAGTCCCTCCCTGATGATTGATGTAAGCAACCGCAGTCCGATTGTCTGAGCGAACCTGAACCAGAAGGCCCAGAACATGCTGAGTCAAATGAAAAAGAACCAGACACATGGCTCTCATAACATTGATGGGCAAGTGGGCCTCTCGAGGCCCCCACTGCCCCCGAAACTGAAGATCCTTCCAGAATCCCCCCCATCCCGAAAGACTGGTGTCCGTGGTGACGATTTCCCAAAGAGGAGTCAGAAAAGACCTGCCCCTCAAGAGACTGGTCGAGACCAACCATCATTGAAGGGACTGCCGGACCCGGGAGGACAACTGGGCCGATCCAACGACCGTGGTCGCCGCTCCCAAGACGCCAGCAGATGAAGCTGAAGTGTCCTTGTGTGAAATTGAGCAAAAGGAACTGCCTCAAAAGAGGCAACCATCAACCCTACCAGTCTCATCCCCAGACGGATGGACGGTCGAGGATTGGAAAGAAGGAACCGAGCCAATTCCTGAATCAGAAAAATCTTGGACTGGGGCAGAAACACCCTGTGTGGACAAGGATCCAACCGCATTCCCAGAAAGGACACCACCCTGGCCCGGGGCGAGGGAGGACTTGGGATAGTTGATCACCCAACCGAAACTTTCCAGCGTGGAGACCACCATCCTGGTGTCCGTCTCCGATTGATTGAGAGAAGGAGCCATGATGAGAAGATCGTCCAGATAAGGTACGACACGAATGCCCCGAGATCTGAGAATGGCCATCACCCCTGCCAGCACCTTGGTGAACACCCTTGGAGCCGAGGTAAGGCCAAACGGAAGTGCCACGAATTGAAAATGCCGTCTATGGACGTCATGAAGTCCCCCTGCCGAAGAGAACTGATGGCCGATCGCAGAGTTTCCATGTGAAACTTCCGTGTACGGATGAACCTGTTGAGGAACTTCAGATCCAGAACGGGGCGAACCGACCCGTCTTTCTTGGGGACTGTGAAAAGATTGGAGTAATACCAGAGGCCCACTTCCAAGTGCAGCACCGGCCGGATGACCGCCATTTCCAGAAGATTCTTCACCGACGCCAGGAGCCCCTGCGCGGCCAAAGGATCGGTGGGCACCCGAGACCGGAAAAACCGTGAAGGAGGGCGAGACTCGAACTCCAGCTTGTAACCGGACGACACCACCTCCCGGATCCATCTGTCTGGATCCTCCTGGTCCCAAACCTGGGAGAAAAGAAGCAGCTCCCCGAAAGGAACGACGCGGCCTCTTGCGTTGAGGCAACTTACCACCCTTGGTAACCGAATCCAATTTATCGCCAAACAGGCGCAAACCCACAAAAGGAAGAGCTGTAAGCGACTTCTTAGAGCTAAAGTCCGCTGTCCACTGACGGAGCCACACCGACCGACGAATAGCAACCAACAGGGCCGTGGTCCTGCTACACATCGCAAGTGCATCGTTCTGGGCGGTCATGACAAAGGAAATAAACGACTCACACTGCTTGAGAGAAAAGAACTCATCACAAGTGGGATCAAGATCTGCGTACAAATCTCTAACAATGGACCTGACAGCCACCAAAAGAAGTGCCGAAGCACAAACCGGCCGCAGTGCCGATCCAGCACTGATAAAACCATGGCGAGCCAATTGATCAATCCGACGATCCTCACCATCCTTAATGATAGTAGTGTCAGGGGAGTGCAACACAGCCGTGTTAGACAGCCCCAACACGGGGGCATCGACGTCGGGGGGAACCGACCAAAGCTTCACCAAATCCTCCGGAAAAGGATAACGCTTATCCCAACTAGGAGGTACTCCAACAAGGCGCGTAGGTTGTTCCCATTCCTTAAGGACAACCCTCACAAAGTGTTGTTGTCTGGGAAACACCAAACGCGGCTTGGGCACATCAAACAACTCACCCTTTGGCGGGGGGGGCCGCCTCAGGTGGATCCAAAGCCAAAATCTCAAACATTTGAGCCAAAATGGAAGGAGTGTCAAGGAACACCCCCGCAGCCTGATCGCCAGCGGTACCAACCAATTGCTGGTCTGCAGGCTCGTCCGACTCCTCTAGGAGCTCCCCCTCCTCAGCTGGGGGACAATCGGACCAATCCAACACCTCCTCCTTCGGAACAGGCGACGCCGGAGTGCCGGACTGGCGCGCAATATTCCACTGTGCACATGGAATACATATTATGACATCATCGCCTGGGAGCGGAGCCCCACAACCCCCACACAGCCTGGATAGCCCCTGTTTTGCTGGTGGCCAAAACACACCCAAATACCAGATATTTTACTAATTAATGCCCAGGGCAGGGCTACTAATATAAATGTAGGTTCTTTATATTGTTTTAAAGAGATCAGAGCATAACCAATAAAGAATATTATTTTATTCTAAATAAGATATAAAAATAATATATATACAATATACTTATGTACAGAAAGAAAGCTTAACAAAGGTAAAAATACATATAAATACAGGAAAAGTGTCATAAATAGCTTAAAACTTAGTGGGGTACATATGACATCACCGCAGAAATAACCAATGTCTGAGATTCATCAGCCAGGAGCAGGGGAGGCAACAGAGAAGGGGTTTGTGGGAAAACAACACTATGTCCCTGACACAGGTAGCGCACACTAATATCCACACACTAATACAGCATCACCATTCAGTAACATCACCTTTCCAATGGGAACTTGAATGAGAACTTGAATGGGAAATCGGCACCACGAAACAGAGTGGGCTTCTATCATCATCTGCCTCAGCATCAGCCAGAGGAGTACGGCGAAAAGCAGAGACCCCACACTGTGTTAAGATGTCTCAAAACACAGGTTAATTCCTCCTTTTCGCAGCACTCTGGCCCCCTTTTTAAGGAGGCAAAGCCAGCTATTATTTGCTGACTAGACTTTTGAGGATCAAATACCCTCTCAGTTTCGTATTTAGACAGCTGAGGTAAACAGTAGTAAACATATAGCAAAAGACCAGAGATGTAAATTTAGCAAGCAGATGTAAATAGAAACATTCTCACACATAGACAATGGCAGCTTTTATGACAAGGACAGAGCTGTATCTCCCAATCTTTGAGTCAAACCAGTAAAACCAAGTCAGCAACTTAAAAGCTTATACCATGTCATGTTTTCAATAAAAATATATACATTACATCTAAAAATTCTGTTGCATAACAGCCCCGAAGAGCCGTTTCCGGTAATGTCGGAAGCCTCCATATGGTGAATTTATGGCATTCGCAATAACCCAGGGATTTACGCATTAAGCAACCCGGGATGCCCCTTTTATAAATAAAGTCCCGGGAGTGGGAGGACTTTTAAACAATAAGACTAGCCAGGTATATCCGACCGGGAGACCCACCGCAGCACGGGAATCCCCGGATCTGTAAGAAAGAGACCACAATCAGCCTCCAGAAAGTACAAAAGGCATGCAGCAAGCGTATAAAGACACACAGACACACAAACAGTCACTAAAGGTATACTGGCAATCACAAACATATAAGTGAATATATATATATATATATATATATATAAAAATCAATATGCCCTCTAAACTCCCAACGGGCTCAAAAATGCACCAGCACAGTAATAAATCAGTGCAACCAATCGTAGAGGAATTACTTCCAAATTGGCCATAACATCATAGGGATAAAATACTTTATATGTTTGAAAACATGTCCCCACCTGATAACGGACATCCGCGCAGCACAGAAAATAAAAGTAAAAGGAAAACTTGCCAGACAGAGCTCAGCAGACCCCAGACCGCAGGCGGACAACTACCGGAGCGAGGAAGACGAAGGGCGGGCCGGCAAAGCGTGCGAAGCGCTCCGGCCCCGCCCCCCACTCACGCCAGCACAGCGCGGGCCGCGAAGGAACGCGGCCCCGCCCCCTAGAGACGAGCACTGCGGCCGCACGTACGAGCGAGGCGGGTGCCAGAAAGCAGGCACCCCGCCCGCGCAGCACAGCCACACAAAATACACACAGAGCCCCCGCAGCCCAGGGACATATTCCCAGACCGCAGCGCCGACCTATTAAGCTGCCTACAAACACACACATCATCTAGCCAGAATAAACATCATTATTAAAGACACCCCACAACGCCCCCCCCCCCCACGCTAAGGGAGAAGGGACCAAGCAGGAGAAGGCAGACTAAAAAAGGGGGACCGGGACGGGGCATACCAAATCCAGATCACCAGCCGGATAACCGCGTTCCCCCACGCGTGGGGACGAGCGGAGGAGATAAGCTCCTAGGCACCATGAGGTGCCGTCTACCATTGCCCAGCCAGCAGCCTAGGCTGGGAGGCTTCCAATATCAACTAAGTGAACAAAACAAGTAGCTGGGCAGAAATAGACCATGGGGGGATGCCGGGGTTTGACCCCGGCTACCTGCAAGCAGGAGACTTCTTTCTTCTGTCTTGTCGCATCTTGCAGAGAGAAAACACTGGGTGTTAAGTGGGAGGTCCCAGGTATATATAGGCTGGAAGGGGCTCGTTTTTCAAGACTTCTCTCTGCAACGTCGCCTCCTGCTGGAGGATAACCCTATCGTCAGAATTAAAGGGGAAGCGGGGTGTGTGACACACTGAGAATAAGAAAGAAAGTGACATTTACTCACCTTCATGTGTGAAGGTCTCTTATCCCGCCAGATCTCCTCTTTACTGGGGGGGGGGGGGGCTTTCCCGATGGTCCCTATGATCGCCGGGGAGAGGAGGAGAGAGAAAGGAGATCCTCTGATCCCCTGCCCCCTTCTCCCCCCTCCAGTGATCATCGCATTTGTCATTGGATCGGCGAGGGACACATGCGCTGACAATCGGAGGTGAGTAAAGAAAAAAAACATTTTTTTTTTTTAATAAAGACATGTTCTTTATGTGTGGTTTTTTTTTTACTGTTAACCCTTTGTGAACTGGTAAGAGATCTATGTGACCCCTATACCAGTTTACAAGGCTCTGGGTCTGGCAAGTCACCTGCAGCAAGGGGGTCACTTGCCATTAAGCCCAAGCCCCCCCCCCCATTACCTGCCTCCGAAAAAGCCAGGGGGCAGAAGAGCCCATTACCATTAGGCTATGCCTGCTTGTAGCCTTGCAGGGCCAGGGGCCACCAAAGTTGCCCCAATCGTTGGTGGTATAGTGGGGACTAGCTAATGCCCCAATCAATGGTGGTATAGTGGGGACTTTCTAATGTTCAAATCAATCGTTGGTGGTATAGTGGGGACTATATAATGCCCCAGTCAATGGTGGTATAGTGGGGACTATCTAATCCCCGGATCGTTGGCAGTATAGTGGGGACTATCTAATGTCCTGATAGTTGGGGGTATAGTGGGGACTATCAACTGCCACAAATGGTGGTGGTATAGTGGGGACTATCTAATGCCCCGATCGTTGGTGGTATAGTGGGGACTATCTAATGCCCCAATCGTTGGTGGTATAGTGGCAGGCAAACCGAACCCCAAAATATGTGTATTAGTCGAATAATATAAACAAACATTATAAAATAAATAGTTGGTAGTAAAGTGGGGACTCACCTATCCAGCGTGCCGGGATCACCAGATTCTTTGCAATCGGCAACCTCTGTGGGCGGCTCTCATTCGGCTGATAACTAATCAGCTCTAAGAGATCATGAGTGGGGCGTGGCTCAGGCAGGCTGCTCTATGCTAGGAATCATTTAGTCTTGTGACATACAGCAGCCTCTGGGCGGGGGGTCGTTTGTCAGCCAATCGCCGACTGAGCAGGGGGAGAAACAGTGAGGACACTGACATCCCATAATAGGCTGGCTGAAGCCCCAGGATCCACCATCTTGAATATGGAATGCCAAGTTTTTCTTTATTGCTGCTATTAATTACACATTTTATGCTACTGAATATACTGCGTAGCAGAATCATATGGGAAAAACTTGTTTTTAGAGTGAAGGTCCGGTTTAACAAGTTGAAGAAAAGGGATAAAGCCACAGTCCTCGAATTCCTGCAGGAAGGTTTCGAGAAGGGACTAGCAGAAAGTATATTGATGACTCAGACTTTAGCAGTTTTCCTCAAACAAAAATTGAGACAGAATGAACTAATCAATCATTTTGTCAAGTAATTTATTCGCAAAAGACCCTCGCCCTTTAAGGGTTTTCCTACATGGGACTTGTCAATTGTATTAAAAGGACTAATATAACCTATAATTTTGAACCTCTAGGAGAGGTTCCAGAGAAATGGTTGTCGCTAAAATTTTGTTTCCTCCTAGCCATTAGTTTTGCCAGGCGAGTGAGCAAGCTGCAGACCTTATCTGTGAAGGAGCCCTATTGTGCCATACTCCCAGACAAAGGTATACTTAGACCTAATCCATTGTTTTTGCCAAAAATATTGACTTCCGCTAATAGGTCTCAGGAGATAGTCCTTCTGACATTACCAATAGGAGCAGGCAAGGAAAAGGATCAATCGCTGCTAGATGTTAGAAGAGCTCTGATTATTTATCTGGAAAGTTCCAGAGAATCGTGTATAGCGGAACAACGTTTATTAACTTTCAGCGGAAAAAAGAGGCTGAGCTGCCTCGAAGTCCACTATAGCCAGATGGATAAAACAGACTATTGCACAAGCGTATTCTACTAGGGGAGTCTCTCCCCCAAAAGTGTCTGCCCATTCTACAAGAGCCATGTCAGCATCTTGGGCAGAAAAATGCCTCTTTGGAAGAGATCTGCAAAGCAGCAATGTGGTCATCATCTCACACCTTCCTCGAGCATTATAGACTTGATCTACTATCTGCAAAACAACCTTTTGTAGAAAACTACTACTTGCAGCTCTCCACCCCTAAGGTATAATTACTCGCCTAATCCTCTCCGTGGATCATGCTGAAGGATGGATTAGAAAAAACACCAGTTTTAGACTTACCGGTAACAGATTTTTGAAGAATCCTTCAGCATTGCTACCTATTACCCACCCATAGAACTAAGGTTAACTTAGGTTACTGGATAAAAACTGAGATGGGGAGGAAGGGTGGGGCTTTCAACCTCTGTTTAATCTGTGTTTCCTCCCAGGGGGTGGAGCATCTTTCTCTCCGTCCATGGGTCATGCTGAAGGATTCTTAAAAAAAAAAAAAATTATATATATATATATATATTACAATTCTGTGATTACTCACCTGTAGAATTGGTATTATATGTATATGTGTTCCAGAAGATATTCCTTACACTTGGGTTATACCTCCAGTAGATGGCGCTGGACTGCAGAGACAGAAAAGTGGCTCCTCCCGGCCCCATATATACCAGGGACCTCCCACAAAATCCCCAGTATTGAAAAGCAGTTAAGTATACAGCACGTCCTGTTCCAGAAGATATTCCTTACACTTGGGACATCCAATAGCAGTGTCCGTAAGGTAGGGTGGGATCCCCAAAAGTAACAGCAGACAGTTTAAACCACTGCCGTCTGCAGAACCTTGCGGACAAAAGCAGCATCAGTATCAACCTTGTAAAACTTTGAAAAAGTATGAACAGAAGACCAAGTAGCGGCCTTGCAAACTTGTTCAACAGAAGCTTGGTGCTGAAAAGCCCAAGTGGCACCAATAGCACGAATAGAATGAGCAGTAAGGCAGAAGGGAGGCTCCTTCCCCTTAGAGTAGGCCTGTATCACAGCCCGACGTATCCACTTGCCGATAGTGGACTTAGCCGGAGCCAGACCTTTCTTAGGTCCAGACGGAAGCACAAAAAGAGCATCAGTCTTCCTGAAGGATTAAGTAGCCACCAAATAGAACTTCAGAGTTCTGACTACATCCAGAGAATGCAAAACCCTCTCCTTAGGGTTACTGGGATTAGGACACAGAGAAGGCAAACAATGTCCTGATTGAGATGAAAGACAGAAACATCCTTAGGCAGAAAATCTGGCTTAAAACGAAACACCACCTTATCCTGGTCTCTCTCAAAATAAGGAGGCTTGATGGGAAGCGCCGCCAACTCAGAAACACGCCTAACAGAAGTGATAGCCACCAAAAAGTCCACCTTAAGCGTGAGAATGGACAAAGGAGCCCCTTGCAAGGGCTCAAAGGGAGACCCCTGCTGGGCAGATAAGACCAAGTTCAAGTCCCAGAGTAACATAGGCTCACGTGGGGGATGCACGTGAGTAACCCCCTGGAAAAAGGTCTTGACCAGGGGATGCTGAGCAAACGATCTTTGAAAGGCCATGTTTCTGCCTTGGCTTTTTTTTCCAGAGTACTGAGCTGAAGACCCAGATCCAACCATGTAGAAAACACACGACAGGGAAGCGAGTGGGACTCGCACCAGTCAATGTAAGTACGCCAAACCCTGTAATAGATCTAGCCCTGATCATGGTATTCACCACCGAGGCAGACAGACCTTTTTCCATCAAGATGGAGGTTTCAACAGCCAGGCTGTCAAAGCCAGCGTTTGTAAATTGGGGTGATGTAGGTGTACCTGAGTGAACAGATCTGGAACCCGTGGCAGGGCGTACCGATCTACTGCCAACTGCACGATGTCTGTGAACCACACTCTTCCTGGCCAACAGGGGCCAGCAGGATGGTTGGCACCCCTTCCTGAACTATCTTGCGCCAAGGCCAGAGGATCCTGGGACAGAGAGACAAAGACTGGAAGCTTGTGATTGTGACCGGACGCAAACAGATCAACATCCAGCTGACCCCAGCGGTGGCACAGGGAGCGAAACAACCTGCTGCTGAGGGACCATTCTCCCAGACGAGAGGTCCCCCTGCTCAGATACTCTGCCTCCAGATTCTCCACCCCCGGGATGTACACAGCTGAGATGCAGGGAACATTTTCCTCCGCCCAGGACAGTATCAGGGACGCTTCCTTGAGGGCCCTCTTGCTCCGGGTCCCTCCTTGATGATTGATGTAGGCAACCACCGTCTGGTTGTCCGAGCGGACCTGAACAGCCCGACCCCTCAGGTGTGGGGTTAAGTGGGCAAGAACCAACCTGATCGCCCTCAATTCCAGAATGTTGATAGGGGCATGGGCCTCCTGAGGGCCCCACTGACCCTGGAACCTCAGGGACTTCCAGAATCCCCCCCTACCTGTCAGGCTGGCATCCGTGGTGACAGAAAGGACCTGCCCCCCAGCAGCTTTCTTGAGTCCAGCCACCACACTAGAGACCGCCTGACCAGAGGGGACAAGACAAACACCTGATCCAGGGACACAGGGTCCCGATCCCATACTGACAAGAGGTGAAGCTGAAGAGGCCTCATGTGGAACTGAGCATATGGAATCGCCTCGAAGCAGGACACCATCAGGCCCACCAGCTGCATTCCCTGCCTGATGGATGGATGAGGACAAGACAGCAGGAACTGAGCTTTCTCTTGAAGGACCTTCACCTTCTGCTGAGGAAGAAAGAGAGAGCCATCTACTAGTCATCGCAGCCAGGACTGCAGAGAAGAACTGGGGATTTTGTGGGAGGTCCCTGGTATATATGGGGCCGGGAGGAGCCACTTTTCTGTCTCTGCAGTCCAGCGCCATCTACTAGAGGTATAACCCAAGTCACACCCCTCTGCTCCTGAGGTCACCCATGTATTTTCTGTCTAAGGCAACTCTTCTCTACTCCCAGGGACACCTATGGCTTTTCTGTGTCAGTCAACTGCCTAGTGACTACCATGGCTTTACTAGGGCCTGACTGTGACATATACCCCATTGCCTCTGCTCCCAGAGACATCTATGGCATGTTTGAGTGTGATCCTTCTGCTTTCAATGGTACCTATGGCTTTTAAGTGCCTGGCACATGCACCCAACTGCTCCCCCGCTGACACGTTTGGCTTTCCTGTGTCATTATAATCCCTCTGCCCCCAAAACCTTTTCTTGGTTAGTAAGCGACAAAGGGTTAGGCTTTATTTTCTTCTTCCATCAAGTGTTTATACCCCATCCTTACCAGGCCATGTTAGAAATGTTTACCTAACTGCAAAAATACCATTTTGTGAGTACTCACCTGAAAAATGGATATTGTTGGTGTGCCACACACCCCGCTTCACTTCTTAAATATTCATCCATTATTGGGTTAATCCACCGCAGGTGACGTAGTGCAGAGAGGAAGTCTTGTAACGAGCCCCCTTCCGGCCTATATATACCTGGTACCTCCCTTCAATCACCAGTATATTTAAAAAGCAGAAAGACAAGGTACCAGTATTCCACCGGTAACCTCAAAAATCAATTTTGATATAAATAAAAAAGGGCTTCACCATATAAATGCTTCGGTAATACCGAAAAGGGTGGGGGTGAAGCGGGGTGTGTGGCACACCAACAATTTTCAGGTGAGTACTCACAAAATGGTATTATTCTTGGTGTGCCACACACCCCGCTTCACTTCTTAAATATTCATCCATTATTGGGACATCCAAAAGCAGTGTCCACAAGGGAAGGGCATCTCAAGGCCAGGTGAAGCATAACTTAAATGACTGCAGTCTGCAGAACTTTGCGGCCAAAAACAGCATCCGCTGAGGCCCGCACATCAACTTTGTAAAACTTAGAAAAAGTGTGAACAGAAGACCAAGTGGCGGCCTTACAAACCTGTTCAACAGAAGCTTGGTGCTGAAATGCCCAAGACTCCCCAACTGCGCGAGTGGAATGAGCAGTAATACGAAAAGGGGGAACTCTTCCCTTAGCAGAATAGGCCGCAGTAACGGCCTGACGAATCCACTTGCTAATGGCAGATTTGGCTGGTGCCAAACCCTTCTTAGGCCCATGGGGCACAAAAAAAAAGGAATCCGTCCTACGAAAAGGAGACGTGATAATCAAGTAGTACTTAACACAGCGTACTACATCCAAACAATGCAAAACCCTCTCTTTGTCATTCTTAGGATTAGGACACAAGGAGGGAAGAACAATATCTTTGTTCAAATGAAAAGCAGAAACAACCTTAGGAAGAAAGTCTGGCTTGAACCGAAAGACCACTTTATCCTGATGCCTCTTAAAGTAAGGTGCCTGGATAGTTAAGGCCGCCAACTCTGAGACACGCCAGACAGAAGTGATAGCTACCAAGAAGACAATCTTCTGAGTCAGGGTAGACAAAGCAATATCTTGCAAAGGCTCAAAAGGAGGAGCCTGAAGAGCAGAAAGAACCAAATTCAAATCCCAAACAGGGAGTAATGGTTTCCTGGGAGGCCGCACATGCGTAACCCCCTGGAAAAAAGTTTTAACTAAAGGTTTAAGCGCAACACGCTTCCGAAAAAAGATAGATAAGGCAGAGACCTGCCCTTTCAACCTACTTAGCTGGAGACCAGAGTCCAGCCCTGATTGTAAAAACTCCAGAATCCTGGAGACCGAAAAGACCCTACAAGGAAAAGATCTTATCTCACACCAAGCGATATAGGCTTTCCAAGTCCTATAGTAGGTGATGGAAGAAGACTTCTTCCGGGCACTGATCAAAGTCTTAATGACTGAATCAGAAAGACCCTCCTCCTTCAGGATGGAGGTTTCAGCAGCCAGGCCATCAAACCCAGCGCTGGTAAATTGGGGTAGCACAATCGACCCTGAGTGCGCAGACCGGACCGAAGAGGCAGAACGAACTGGTCCACTGCCAGCCGAGCGATGTCTGTGAACCTCACTCGCCTTGGCCACCTTAGGGCCACGAGAACGGCGTACACCTTTTCCAGAGCCAAATTCTAAAGAACCCTGCTCAGCATGGGCATCGGAGGAAACAGGTATGGAAATCCCAGAACTCCCCAGTTCAGGGACATGGCGTCCACTGCCAGAGCCAGAGGATCCCGGGAGAGTGACACGAAGTTCGGGAGCCTGTGATAGTGATGAGGGGCCAACAGGTCCACCTCCGGGGTCTCCCATTGGAGACACAATAAGCGAACCACCCGAGGATGGAGAGTTTATTCTTCCAGACGGGGAGAGCCCTTGCTCAACCGGTCCGCTACCTGTTCCATCACCTCTGGAATGTAAACCGCCGAGAGACAGGGAACATGGAACACTGCCCATATCCGGATTAGGGACACTTCTCTGAGAGTACTCAGACTGCGCGTCCTTCCCTGAAGACCGACTTAAGCAACTGCTGATCGATTGTCTGAACACATCTGGACCAGAAGGCCCAGAACGTACTGAGTTAGGAGAGCAAACACCTGACGAATGGTTCTCGGATTCAGAATATTGATGGGTAAGTGGGGCCTCCACTGCCCCTGAAACCGCAGCTCCTTCCGGAATCTGTCCCATCCCGACAGACTGGCGTCCGTGGTGACAATTTTCCAAAGGGGGGTCAGGAAAGGCCTGCCTTATACAAGATTGGTCGGGACCAATCACCACAGGAGGGACTGCCGTACACGGGAGGACAACTGGAAGGACTGATCCAACGACTGAGGTTGCTGGTCCCAACACGCTAACAGAAATAGCTGAAGCGTTCTTGTGTGAATTTGGGCAAAAGAAAGACACACTCCGTCTTGATGAGAGTTCAGGCCGGGAAGAACCGACCCATGAATGGACCGTGAAGGAGGGTGAGACTCGAATTCCAGGTCGTAACCGGGCGACACTACCCCCTGGATCCATCTGCCTGGAACCACTTGGTTCCAATGGTAGAAGTGTCGCAATAGTCCCCCCACCCGCACGGGTGAGGGCAGCCCCTCATTGCTGAGTGAGCTTATCAGCAGGTTTGGGCTTGGTGCCCCAGGACTGAGTGGGCCGGCCACGGCCCCTCCCCCGAGTCCAACCTGCGCCACTGGTAGCGGGAAAGGACGCACCCCTGCCCGCTCTGAATCCTCGAAAGGAAGGCCTACCGGAACTTGCCCCCCTGAAGGGACCACGAGGCCTTTTGCGTTGTGGCATCTTACCACCCTTTGCGACTGAATCAATTTTCTCCCCGAACAGACGCAACCCCAAAAAGGGGAGAGCTGTGAGCACCTTTTTGGAAGCCGTGTCCGCTGACCACTGACGCAGCCATACTGACCTGCGAATAGCCACCAGCATAGCTGCTGCCTTGCTACTCATAGTCAGCGCATCGTCCTGAGCGGCCAGGACATAAGCCACAAAAGATTCACACTGCTTAAGCGCAGTGAACTGTTTGCAAGCGGGATTAAGATCCTCATATAGCCCCTGAATTAAGGACTTAATTGCCAATAGAAGAAGGGCTGAAGCACATACTGGGCGCAATGCTGACCCGGAATAGATAAAACCATGTCGAGCGTATTGATCAATCCGACGATCTTCCCCATCTTTGGGGACAGTGGTCTCAGCAGATTGTACCATAGCCGAGCTGGAGAGCCCTAGTACAGGGGTATCGACGTCCGGAGGGACAGACCAAAGCTTCACCAATTCTGGCGGGAAAGGATAACGCTTTTCCCAACTGGAAGGAATTCCAGATAACCGCGTGGGATGTTCCCATTCCTTAAGAACCACCCTCTCAAAGTGGTGTTGTCTGGGAAAAACCAAACGCGGCTGAGGCTCTTTAAACAACTGACCCTTTGGCGGGGCGGCCGCCTCAGGCGTATCTAAACTCAAAATTTTAAACATTTGAGCCAGAATAGAGGGGGTGTCAAAAACAACCCCCTCTGACCAATCGCCAATCTCATCAGCCACAAGCTGACCTGTCGGCTCATCTGACTCCGACGGGAATTCATCCTCGTCCGGGGATCCATCGGACCATTCCACAGGTTCACAAAACTGGTCCTGTGGAGCCGTAGGTACCGGAGTCAGGTGCCTTCGTTTTGCAGCGGCCTTCAACGCTGCTTTAACGGGCATTACTTTCCAGGGGCTGGGCTGTGCTGCCGCCTCGGAATGCGAATCCCCACTTTTGACAGTGTCATGTGGGGTCCGGAATAGGGAGGGAGAGGTAGGAGATGATGAAGGATGCGATGGCCCCGCAGCCGAAGCAACGGACTGGCGCGCAATAGTCTGTTTTGCACAAGGGATGCAAATAAAGATATCATCAGCTGGGAGTGGAACCCCACAACCTACGCACCCCCCAAACGGCTCAGCAGAACCGTTTCCGGAATTTACGGAAGCCTCCATATGGTGATTTATGGTATTCGCAATACTGGGACTTTTAAGGCATAAGCCGACCCGGGATGCCCCCTTTATTAGTAATGTCCCGGAAGGGAGGATTTTTTTTTTTTTTAAGTTAAGGTCCCCTTTAATAAACTATATATATATATATTTATATATAGTCTATGTATATATACATTCAAAGCAATCCCAATAATTAGCCAGGCACATAGAGCCGGAGGGCCACCATAAGCAGGGATCCCAGGATCTGCAAGGCAAAGAAAAAAACATCAGATCCTCACATGTGTATAAACATATAAGCATGGCACCAAGTGCCCTTAAATGACGCCCCCTTAATACAAAGTGACTTCTCACTATATTGTTGCAAGGAAAGTATTCCCCATTTAACGGCCCCAACGGGAGGGGCCGCTTACCTGGTCAGCAAAGGCATCAGCCGGACAAGCCTGCAGCCAGCACGAAGACAAAGTGTGGCCGTGCGCCCACGCGACTTCCTGTATTTGAAGGAAGCAAGAACGCTGGGCCCGCCGCAGACGCCGCATGACGTCGGCGCCACGCCCCCGACGCCGCGTCAGCGGGACCGCCCCCCCCCTACGCCGATCAGCTGGAAATCACTCACAGCTGGGCCACTGCACATGCGCCCAGGCGGCGGAGGGGGGAGGGTAAAGACCGCATGGTGCTGTTCAAACAAAAACATAAAATGCCAGGCGGGGAGAGGAGAGGGGGGAGGGGGTAGGGGGCCACAAAGCAACAGTCTGCAAGAGAAGTTGCCAGCCCTTACCCAGCGCAGCCTGCCCTTAAAGCAGACCCAAAAATATACACATGCTGAATACAGTGAATGCATAATCATGAACACACACACATGTTAAAATGCAGTGATACAAGTGAAACACACATACTAAAAGCACACCCTCACACCCCCCCCCCCCCCATAGTGAAGGGAGAAGGGACCGTAATGGGAGAGAAAGGGGCTACGGGGACCCTCGGGACAGGGGCATCCCATTTCCGGATCACCATGCCGGATAGCCGCATTGCCCCACGCATGAGGTCGAGCGGTAGGAGATAAGCTCCTAGGCACTTAAAGTGCCATCTACCATTTGCCCGGTGAGCAGCCTAGGCTGGGAGGCTTCCATTCCACCATAAAGGTATACAAACTCAAACCGGGCAGAAATAGACCAAAAGGGGGGTGGCGTGGTAAGAATACCCCGGCCTACCTGTAAGCAGGAGACTTCCATCTTCTGACTTGTCAGCAAGCAGAGAGAAAAAATACTGGTGATTGAAGGGAGGTACCAGGTATATATAGGCCGGAAGGGGGCTCGTTACAAGACTTCCTCTCTGCACTACGTCACCTGCGGTGGATTAACCCAATAATGGATGAATATTTAAGAAGTGAAGCAGGGTGTGTGGCACACCAAGAACAAACACAATTCTGTGAGGTACTCACCTGTAGAATTGGTTTTTATGGGAATCCATTCCAGGCACTCCTTACGCTTGGGATTACCTCCTCCTTGCTGATCACGTGACTGCAAGAAAGAAAACAGGTGTGGCCCCTCCCGGCCCATAAGTAGCAGCTGCCTCTCACCAAGATCAGTTTACTTAAAGTGGACCAACACCGAGAGGTGATCGGCCCGGAAATCTATAAGATTCCCGGGCCGATCACTTCCCACCCCGCGGGACATCCGAGATCGGGATGTCCCGCGGGGTGAAACCCCCCCAAACACCCCAAATCACCTACCTTATCTTCCGCCGCCGCCGCCTCCCTCGCGCCCCTCTAGGCGTGCGCGCCCCCGCGCCGGCCGTCTGTGAATGGCCGGCACGGGTGCGCGCGCGCCGAAAGTGACGCGAGGGAGGCGGCGGCGGCGGAAGCCGCTTGGACGTTGGCGGGGATTGGACCGGGCAGTCACGTGGGAGCGGGGAGAGGTGAATTTATTGGGGTTTCTGGGGGGTTTCACGCCGAAGTGGACCAAAACCCAGGATAGTCAAAATCCTGGGTGTTGGTCCACTTTAAGAAGCAGTAAAAAACAGAAAAACAGAGGCAGGCCTGGAGGGCCTATATAGGAGTCCATGTTACTTTACACCGAACTCCGCGAAAATACTCTCAGAAATTTTTGTTCTTTTCACTTTGTCTTGCACTTTTTCTATTTTCTCTATCCTTTTTTTTAAATGCTAATGAAATAAATGAACTAAACACCATCAAAAAAAGCATCAAAAGATAGATCATGACCCAAAACGGGTGGGCCGGAGTGCCTGGAATGGATTCCCAAAAATACCATTTTGTGAGTACTCACCTGAAAAATGGATATTGTTGGTGTGCCACACACCCCGCTTCACTTCTTAAATATTCATCACTTCATGGGTTAATCCACCGCAGGTGACGTAGTGCAGAGAGGAAGTCTTGTAACGAGCCCCCTTCCGGCCTATATATACCTGGTACCTCCCTTCAATCACCAGTATATTCAAAAAGCAGTAATACAAGGTACCAGTATTCCACCAGTAACCTCCAAAATCAATTTTGATATAAATAAAAAAGGGCTTCACCATATAAATGCTTCGGTAATACCGAAAAGGGCGGGTGTGAAGCGGGGTGTGTGGCACACCAACAATATCCATTTTTCAGGTGAGTACTCACAAAGTGGTATTATTCTTGGTGTGCCACACACCCCGCTTCACTTCTTAAATATTCATCACTTCATGGGACATCCAAAAGCAGTGTCCACAAGGGAAGGGCATCTCAAGGCCAGGTGAAGCATAACTTAAATGACTGCAGTCTGCAGAACTTTGCGGCCAAAAACAGCATCCGCTGAGGCCCGCACATCAACTTTGTAAAACTTAGAAAAAGTGTGAACAGAAGACCAGGTGGCGGCCTTACAAACCTGTTCAACAGAAGCTTGGTGCTGAAATGCCCAAGACTCCCCAACTGCGCGAGTGGAATGAGCAGTAATACGAAAAGGGGGAACTCTTCCCTTAGCAGAATAGGCCGCAGTAACGTCCTGACGTATCCACTTGCTAATGGCAGATTTGGCTGGTGCCAAACCCTTCTTAGGCCCATGGGGCACAAAAAAAAAGGAATCCGTCCTACGAAAAGGAGACGTGATAATCAAGTAGTACTTAACACAGCGTACTACATCCAAACAATGCAAAACCCTCTCTTTGTCATTCTTAGGATTAGGACACAAGGAGGGAAGAACAATATCTTGGTTCAAATGAAAAGCAGAAACAACCTTAGGAAGAAAGTCTGGCTTGAACCGAAAGACCACTTTATCCTGATGCCTCTCGAAGCAAGGCGCCTGGATAGTTAAGGCCGCCAATTCTGAGACACGCCGGACAGAAGTGATCGCTACCAAGAAGACAATCTTCTGAGTCAGGGTAGACAAAGCAATATCTTGCAAAGGCTCAAAAAGGAGGAGCCTGAAGAGCCGAAAGAACCAAATTCAAATCCCAAACAGGGAGTAATGGTTTCCTGGGAGGCCGCACATGCGTAACCCCCTGGAAAAAAGTTTTAACTAAAGGTTTAAGCGCAACACGCTTCTGAAAAAAGACAGATAAGGCAGAGACCTGCCCTTTCAATGTACTTAGCTGGAGACCAGAGTCCAGCCCTGATTGTAAAAACTCCAGAATCCTGGGGACCGAAAGGACCCTTAGTGAGCAGATCGGCCGAAGAGGCAGAACGAACTGGTCCACTGCCAGCCAAACGATGTCTGCGAACCTTATTCGTTTTGGCCACTTTGGGGCCATGAGAACGGCGTACACCCTTTCCAGAGTCAACTTCTGAAGAACTCTGCCCAGCAAGGGCCACGGAGGAAACAGGTATAGAAATCCCAGAGCTCCTCAGTTCAGGGACCTGACGTCCACTGTCAGAGCCAGAGGATCCCGGGAGAGTGACACGAAGCTCGGGAGCCTGTGATAGTGATGAGGGGCCAACAGGTCCACCTCCGGAGTCTCCCATTGGAGACACAATAAGAGAACCACCCGAGGATGGAGAGCTTATTCTTCCAGACGGGGAGAGCACTTGCTCAACCGGTCCGCTACCTGTTCCATCACCTCTGGAATGTAAACCGCCGAGAGCCAGGGAACATGGAACACTGCCCATGTCTGGATCAGGGACATTTCTCTGAGAGTACTCAGACTGCGAGTCAGGAGAGCAAACACCTGACAAAGGGTTCTCGGATTCAGAATACTGATGGGTAAGTGGGGTCTCCACTGCCCCTGAAACCGCAGCTCCTTCCAGAATCTGTCCCATCCCGACAGACTGGTGTCCGTGGTGACACCTTTCCAAGGGAGGGTCAGGAAAGACCTGCCCTATACAAGATTGGTCGAGACCAATCACCACAGGAGGAACTGCCGTACACGGGAGGACAATTGGAAGGAATGATCCAACAACAGAGGTTGCTGGACCCAACACGCTAGCAGAAATAGCTGAAGCGTTCTTGTGTGAATTTAGGCAAAAGAAAGACACACTCCGTCTTGATGAGAGTTCAGGCCGGGATGAACCGACCCCTGAATGGACCGCGAGGGAGGGTGAGACTCGAATTCCAGGTTGTGACCTGTCGACACTACCTCCTGGATCCATCTGCCTAGAACCACATGGTTCCAATGGCAGAAGTGTCGCAATAGTCCCCCCACCCGCACGGGTGAGGGCAGCCCCTCATTGCTGAGTGAGCTTATCAGCAGGTTTGGGCTTGGTGCCCCAGGACTGAGTGGGCCGGCCACGGCCCCTCCCTCGAGTCCAACCTGCGCCACTGGTAGCGGGAAAGGACGTACCCTTGCCCGCTCTGAACCTTTGAAAGGAAGGCCTACCGGACCTTGTCCCCCTGAAGGGACCACGAGGCCTTTTGTGTTGTGGCATCTTACCACCTTTTGCGACTGAATCAATTTTCTCCCCAAATAGACGCAACCCCAAAAAGGGGAGAGCTGTGAGTACCTTTTTGGAAGCCGTGTCTGCTGACCACTGACGTAGACATACTGACCTGCGAATAGCCACCAGCATAGCTGCCGCCTTGCTACTATAGTCAGCGCATCGTCCTGAGCGGCCAGGTCATAAGCCATAAAAGATTCACACTGCTTAAGTGCAGTGAACTGTTTGCAAGCGGGATCAAGATCCTCATATAGCCCCTGAATTAGGGACTTATTGCCAATAGAAGGGCTGAAGCACATACCGGGCGCAATGCTGGCCCGGAATAGATAAAACCATGTCGAGCGTATTGGTCAATCCTGCGATCTTCCCCATCTTTGGGGACAATGGTCTCAGCAGAATGTACCATAGCCGAGCTGGAGAGTCCTAGTACAGGGGTATCGACGTCCGGAGGGACAGACCCAAGCTTCATCAATTCTGGTGGAAAAGGATAACGCTCTTCCCAACTGGAAGGAATTCCAGATAACCGTGTGGGATGTTCCCATTCCTTAAGAACCACCCTCTCAAAGTGGTGCTGTCTAGGAAAAACCAAACTCGGCTGAGGCTCTTTAAATAACTGACCCTTTGGCGGGGCGGCCGCCTCAGGCGTATCTAAACTCAAAATTTTAAACATTTGAGCCAGAATGGAGGGGTGTCAAAAACAATCCCCTCTGACCAATCGCCGATCTCATCAGCCACATGCTGACCTGTCGGCTCATCTGACTCCGACGGGAGTTCATCCTCGTCAGGGGATCCATCGGACCATTCCACAGGTTCACAAAACTGGTCCTGTGGAGCCGAAGGTACCGGAGTCAGGTGCCTTCGTTTTGTAGCGGTCTGCAACGCTGCTTTAACGGGCATCATTTTCCGGGGGCAGGGCTGTGCCGACGCCTCGGAATGCGAATCCCCACTTTTGACAGTGTCATGCGGGGTCCGGAATAGGGAGGGAGAGGTAGGAGATGATGAAGGATGCGATGGCCCTGCAGCCGAAGCAACGGACTGGCGCGCAATAGTCTGTTTTGCACAAGGGATGCAAATAAAGATATCATCAGCTGGGAGTGGAACCCCACAACCTACGCACCCCCCAAACGGAACAGCAGAACCGTTTCCGGGATCTACGGAAGCCTCCATCTGGTGATTTATGGTATTCGCAATAATGGGACTTTTAAGGCATAAGCCGACCCGGGATGCCCCCTTTATTTTAGTAATGTCCCCGAAGGGAGGATTTATATAAATTTTTTTTTTTTTTTTTTTAAGTTTAGGTCCCCTTTAATAGAAACTATATATATATATTTATATATAGTCTATGTATATAAACATTCAAAGCAATCCCAATAATTAGCCAGGCACATAGAGCCGGAGGACTAGCATAAGCAGGGATCCCAGGATCTGCAAGGCAAAGAAACAACCATCAGATCCTACACATGTGTATAACATATAAGTATGGCACCAAGTGCCCTTAAATGACGCCCCCTTAATAACAGTGATTTCTCACTGTATTATTAAAAAGTATTCCCCATTTAACGGCGCCAACGGGAGGGACCGCTTACCTGTACAGCAATCAGCCGGTAAGCCTGCAGCCAGCAGCCATGAGCAGGCATGAAGACAAAGTGAGGCCGTGCGCCCACGTGACTTCCTGTGTTTTGAAGGAAGCAAGGACGCTGGGCCCGCCGCATGACGTCGGCGCCGCGCCCCCGGCGCCGCGTCAGCGGGACCCGCCCCCCCTACGCTGATCAGCTGGAAACACTTACAGCTGGCCACAGCACGTGCGCCCAGGCGGCGGTGGGGGGAGGGTAGAAACCGCATGGTGCTGACAAAGCTACATAAATGCCAGGCGAGGAGAGGGGAGAGGGGGGAGGGGGTAGGGGGCCACAAAGCAACAAACTGCCAGAGAAGTGGCCAGCCTTTACCCAGCGCAAGCTGCCCTTAAAGCAGACCCAAAATATACACATGCTACAGTGAATGTATAAACATGACATATATGTTAACATGCAGTGATACAAGTGAAACACACATACTAAAAGCACACCCTCACCACCCCCCCCCCCCCCCCCATAGTGAAGGGAGAAGGGACCGAAACGGGAGAGAAAGGGGCTACGGGGACCCTCGGGACAGGGGCATCCCATTTCCGGATCACCATGCCGGTTAGCCGCATTGCCCCACGCATGAGGTCGAGCGGTAGGAGATAAGCTCCTAGGCACTTAAAGTGCCATCTACCATTTGCCCGGTGAGCAGCCAAGGCTGGGAGGCTTCCATTTCACCATAAAGGTATACAAACTCAAACCGGGCAGAAATAGACCAAAAGGGGGGTGGCGGGGTAAGAATACCCCGGACCTACCTGTAAGCAGGAGACTTCCATCTTCTGACTTGTCAGCAAGCAGAGAGAAAAAATACTGGTGATTGAAGGGAGGTACCAGGTATATATAGGCCGGAAGGGGGCTCGTTACAAGACTTCCTCTCTGCACTACGTCACCTGCGGTGGATTAACCCATGAAGTGATGAATATTTAAGAAGTGAAGCGGGGTGTGTGGCACACCAAGAATAAAACCAATTCTACAGGTGAGTACCTCACAGAATTGTGTTTTTTCTTCCAATGCATTCCAGGCACTCCTTACACTTGGGATCTCCAAAAGCAGTGCCATCTATGGGCGGGATCCCCTAACGCAGAACAGCAGGTAGTTCATTTCACTACTGCCTGAAGAATCTTTCGACCAACCACAGCATCAGCTGAGGCTCTAACATCCACCTTGTAAAATTTGGTAAATGTATGAACCGAAGACCAGGTGGCAGTTTTGCAAACCTGTTCCACCGAAGCCTGATGCTGAAAAGCCCAAGAAGCACCAATGGAGTGGAATGGGCCATGACCCGAAAAGGGGGTTCCTTCCCCTTGGTCGAGTAGGCTCTTCCTACTGCCTGCCTAATCCACTTACTGACAGTGGCTTTAGCTGGCGGAAGCCCCTTTCTCGGCCCTTCCGATATAACCAAAAAAGGAAATCCGTTTTGCGG
Organism: Gastrophryne carolinensis; assembly: GCA_027917425.1. Classification (NCBI taxonomy): domain Eukaryota; kingdom Metazoa; phylum Chordata; class Amphibia; order Anura; family Microhylidae; genus Gastrophryne; species Gastrophryne carolinensis. Next base: position 226,581,635 of record CM051234.1, read on the forward strand.
AAGGAATCTGTAGCTGCCAAGTAATATCTTACGGCTCTGACTACATCTAAAGAATGAAGCGCCCTTTCCTTAGCATTAGCCGGAACTGGGCATATAGAAGGTAAGTTACCTCTTAATTAAGGTGAAAGGGAGAGACGACCTTAGGTAAAAAAATCAGGCTTAAACCAAAAATCTACTTTGTCTCTGTGTAACTCAAAATAAGGAGACATCATACATAAGGTGGCTAACTTAGAAACACGCCGCACAGAGGTGATTGCCACCAAAAATAACACCTTAAGCGTCAAAACGCCCAATGGAGCGTCAATCATAGGATCAAGGGGAGCACCCTGCAGAGCCGACAACACCAGATTCAACACCAGATTAGGGGGCAGTTGTGGCCTAGAGGCAAGGGGAGCGCACTTGCGACCGGAGGGCTGCAGGATCGAATCCCGGTCCTGGGACAAGACCGAAGTGCTCCAACCCCGCAACTGCTCCCCGGGCGCCACAATTAGGGCAGACCACTGCTCCGAGCATGTGCACACTCACTGCACGGATGGGTCAAATGCGGAGGATGAATTCCTATGTGTGCGCAAGCATACAAAGGCCATCTACGCATTAAAAATTGAAAAATTTAAATTAAGTTCTACACTGGTAAAATAGATGCGCGGAGGTCGGACATGAGTGACCCCCTGAAAAAAAAAGTCTTAATGAGCCTCTTACTAGCGATAGACTTCTGGAAAAAAATAGCCAAGGCCAATACATGCCCTTTTAGGGTGCTTAACTGTAGGCCCACTTCTAAGCCATCTTGTAGGAATTCTAGAATTCTAGAAACTGAATACTTTCTGCACGAAAAATTCCTAGCCTCACACCAGGATATGAACGACCGCCAGACCCTGTAGTACATCATGGAAGACAACTTCTTCCGGGCCTGAATCATGGTATGAATAACCTTGGCAGATAAACCTTTCTCTGCTAAGATCGAGGTTTCAATAGCCAAGCCGTTAAAGCCAGCATCTGTAAATTTGGGTGCCGAAGCGCCCCATGAGTGAGAAGATCTGGCTCGACCGGTATGGTCCCATCTCAAATGGGATGCCCGAATCACTATCCCCTGATGCCTCCCTCATGGTGTTTTTTTTTTTTTTTTTTTTAAATTTGGCAATCAGACCTAAAAGGCCCTAAGCCTAAAACCAATCCCAAAAGGGACCGGGAGGAACCACAACCTTTTCTATCCTTCTTCCAAATTCTAAAAAATAAAACAGGAGAAAAAAGGAGCATTAATAATCTCCCTCTCACTTTTTTTTTTACTGATAAAAAGATAAAACTGACAATCATTATAATAAAATATATTCATACAGATATTAAAATATATATATTATATATATATATATATATATATATATTAAACATATACAAATATACAATATAAATAATATAACTAACTGAAATATGAAATTGATAATGCAATTAATAAAAAAAAAATTATATAAAAATTTATAATGGCGATGTCCACTCACCACCCCCGCTCTTCTCTTTACCGCTATACAAAAGAAATGATCAAACACATATATATATATATATATATCATAGCTTAGTACAAACAACGGCAAAATCAGCTTGCCCTGAGGCAGCAATATGAATAAACCTGCGGAACCCCTGAATGCCATCCTAATCACAAGGCATTTCTAGGCCAGCACCTTGGCCCAACCGGCCACCGCCGCAATCGCACTGCTATCTGGCCACAATATGTATATATATATATATATATATATATATATATCTAGCAATATGCGATTTCCTCGCCCGGGGAGAGAGACAACTGAATACATGGCCTTGGGCCTTGTGGTTCCGGGTTAAACTCTGCCCTTGCGTGACGTCAGCCACGTCCCTTAACCCTTTAAATGCCAGCCACGTAAAATTTACGTGGTTGCCTCTCCGTCACTTAAGTGCCAGCCACGTAAATTTTACGTGCCTGGCATTCCCCAAGCCCAGAAAAAAAAGTTAAAAAAAAAGTCACTTACCTGACCCCTTGTTTTGTCCGGCCGGGTCTCCTCTTCAGCCAGCGGGGCTCCGATCGCCGATCGGGGCTTCTCCGGCTGCAGGGGAGGGCCCGGAATAGGGTGCCCCCCCCCTTTCAGCAGCCGCCGGCATTTGCCTGTTAAAAAAAAAAAAAAAAAAAATGACAGTTACTCACCTCCGCTCCCGCCGCCTCCCGCCGCCTCTCCTCTTCATGGGGGGGGGGCTCCGATTACCCCCCCCGGGTCTTCTGTCTTCTGGAGGGGGGCATAACAGCCCTCCCTCCGTCGCATCTCCCGATGGCGGCCGCCATCTTGGATTTTAGCCCCGCCCCTTCGGGGGCGGGGCTAATGACGTCACCGCCGGGTGTCATCGGGCACCCGGCAGTTCTCATCTCAGATGCCGGTGATGGCTGGGCAGAGAAGGAGGGAGGTAGGCGATCCTCCGATCGCCTGCCTCCCCCCTTCTCTGCCCAGCTGTCACCTGCATCAGATCGCCGCGGGACATTGCTTCTGAAGATCGGAGGTGAGTAAAGGTAAAATGTTTTTTTTTTTTTTTTTTAATAAACATATTTAAAAAACTTGTGTGTTGTGTGTTATTTATACTTTTAACCCCTTGTGAACTGGTAAGGGGTCCATGACCCCTATACCAGTTCACAAGGCTGGGGGGATGGCAAGCCATCTGCGCTAGCGGGTGGCTTGCCATTAACCCCTGGCACCCCCATTACCTGCCTCCCCAAAGGCCAGGGGGGGGCAGAAGAGCCCGGGCCCACATGGGCTATGTGGGCTCGTAGGCTGCAGGGTGGGGGGGCCACATAAGCTGGCCCCCCCACTCTGTGCCTACAAGCCCCCATAGCTGGTCCCGGGCTGGTTACTGTGGGTAAGGGGGACCCCACGTCAATTTTTTTTTTGATTTTTAAGGGTTTTTAACCCTTAAAAATCAAAAAAAAAAATGGGGTCCCCCCCCCTGGGAGGGGGGACCCTATGTCATTTTTTTTTTTGATTAACCCTTTGTGTTCTGTCATCCAGCAGCTATAAAAGGCTTCTAGCAAGTGAGCAGAAGCCAGTGATCGCCGAGGGACAGAGGGCTCCAGGATGGATGGGAGGTGAGTACAGTGTAAAAAAAAAAAAAAAAAAAAATTAATAAAATATTTTTTCTCTGCTTGTGTCTGTGTGATTATTTACATTTAACCCCTTGTGAACTGGTAAGGGGTCCATGACCCCTATACCAGTTCACAAGGCTGGGGGGATGGCAAGCCACCTGCGCTAGCGGGTGGCTTGCCATTAACCCCTGGCACCCCCATTACCTGCCTCCCCAAAGGCCAGGGGGGGGCAGAAGAGCCCGGGCCCACATGGGCTATGTGGGCTCGTAGGCTGCAGGGTGGGGGGGCCACATAAGCTGGCCCCCCCACTCTGTGCCTACAAGCCCCCATAGCTGGTCCCGGGCTGGTTACTGTGGGTAAGGGGGACCCCACGTCAATTTTTTTTTTGATTTTTAAGGGTTTTTAACCCTTAAAAATCAAAAAAAAAATGGGGTCCCCCCCCCTGGGAGGGGGGACCCTATGTCATTTTTTTTTTTGATTAACCCTTTGTGTTCTGTCATCCAGCAGCTATAAAAGGCTTCTAGCAAGTGAGCAGAAGCCAGTGATCGCCGAGGGACAGAGGGCTCCAGGATGGATGGGAGGTGAGTACAGTGTAAAAAAAAAAAAAAAAAAAAAATTGATAAAATATTTTTTCTCTGCTTGTGTCTGTGTGATTATTTACATTTAACCCCTTGTGAACTGGTAAGGGGTCCATGACCCCTATACCAGTTCACAAGGCTGGGGGGATGGCAAGCCACCTGCGCTAGCGGGTGGCTTGCCATTAACCCCTGGCACCCCCATTACCTGCCTCCCCAAAGGCCAGGGGGGGGCAGAAGAGCCCGGGCCCACATGGGCTATGTGGGCTCGTAGGCTGCAGGGTGGGGGGGCCACATAAGCTGGCCCCCCCACTCTGTGCCTACAAGCCCCCATAGCTGGTCCCGGGCTGGTTACTTTGGGTAAGGGGGACCCCACGTCAATTTTTTTTTTGATTTTTAAGGGTTTTTAACCCTTAAAAATCAAAAAAAAAATGGGGTCTCCCTCCCCTGGGAGGGGGGACCCTATGTCATTTTTTTTCTCGATTTAACCCTTTGTAGTGTGGATGGTAGTTGTATTTTTTTTGTGAATGTTATAAAATACTTGTTTCAGTTAGAGGGGTCTCCTGGGCAGGAACAGGGGGCTACCGATAAATATGTGGTACCGTTCTAATCGGTAGAAATGGGGCTTTCACATGCAATATGATTTTCCTTAATAAAATACATTTTTTATTTAAAATAAAGGAGTCAATTTTTTTAAAACATTTTTTATTTATTTATTATTTTTACTTAATAATATTGTAAAAAAAAAAAAAAAAATTTACAAACAAGACATTTCATGTTAAAGCCTAAACTCTGCTGCAAAAAAATATATATATAATTTTCCTGAAAGTTCCAGCAAAAATGGCGCAAAACATGACGCAAAATGGGGAAAAATGGCCTGTCAACAGAGGGTGACAAAATCTCAAGTAGGCTGGCAATTAAAAGGGTTAATAGTACCTCTGCATGTTGGGTATTGTTCTGTTCGGGGGACCTTGCGCTTTCAGACTTAGCTTGTTTTTTCTGGTTTGCATATTTATATTTTAGGAAAAGGTGTTTTTTATTCAGCTTTTTTATAAATTTTTTAAGGAAACCCTGCGCAACCAAAGAATTCTTTGAGGGATTACTTCCAGAAAGATGAGCCCACTACAACAAGCTGGGTACGCTTAGAAAGCTTAACGTGTGTACTTTCAGGGAATATATGGTTTATGGGGGATATTCCAAATGTCAAGGGTTGTTTTGGTTGAAAAATCGCAAGGTGCGCACTTTGTCTGCAGAGCTGAAATTTTCAAGTAAAAATACCGTTACGCACATGCTTTACTTTGGGGTGTTTGGCAACTCTTCCTTTGACAGAACCTATGCATGTTGGGTATTGTTCTGTTCGGGGGATGTTGCGTTTCCAGATTAAACTTGTTTTTTCTTGTTTGTATATAGTTTTTTTAGGAAAATGTGGCTTTGATTCTGCTTTTTTATCCTTTTTTTAGGGAAACTCTTTGCAACCAAAGAATCCATTGAGGGATTACTTCCAGAAAACTATGGCCACATCAACAAGCCTGGTACGCCTAGAAAGCCTGAGGTGTGTACTTCCAGAGAATATATAGTTTGTTGGGGGTATTTCAAATGTAAAGGGTTGTTTTTCTGGAAAAACTGCAAGGTGCGCATATTGCGTAGCACAGTTGTATTTTATCTGAAAATCCCCTAAAGCGCTGTTTCAGTTTGGGGGAGTCTCCTGGGCAGGAAAGGGTGTCTACCTATACATATGTGGTACCGCTGTAACCGGGAGAAATTGGGATTTCACACGCAATAAGATTTCATTGACAAACTTACATTTTTTATTACAAAAAAAACTACAATATGTAAAAATTTTTTTTTTTTTTTTTCTTTTTTGCACATATTTAACCAAAAATATTGAGAATACACCTAAAAAATTACAAACAAGACATTTCATGTTAAAGCCCAGACTCTGCTGAAAAAAACAATATATCATTTTCCTGGGAAATCCCTGGAAATCCCTTCAAAAATCACATTTGAACATGGGGAGCGCAAAATAGTGCAAAATGGTCTGGCAACAGAGTGTGACAAAAACTCCAGGTAGGCTGGCACTTAAAGGGTTAAAGGCATACATAAAAAAATGTTTTTTTTTTCTTTAAAATTTTTTTTTTTTTTTTAAATAATTTTAAGATAAAAAACCTACCTAACTGGAAGAAGGAGGGGTTGGGTAACATAAAAAAACATTCCTCAACAGGTACACCAGAGAAAAACCTGCGGCTGACTTGCTTTCAAAAAAGCCTGCAGCCCAGAGCATATACACTCTGTAAGCGCCCCAAGACCCCGGCGCTTCCACCTTTCCTTCACGGACCCCAAAACAGCCAACGCTGTGGAGGCATAAACTTGGGTCTTGAGGGATCCATGGGAATAAGGCTACGCAGAGAGCAGACAGGGTTCAGTCCCCCGCTTGCTGCCAATCCTTGAGAGCTAGTTTCTTGAACAACCTTTACAGTCACTTGCCACTGCAAGAAAGAAAAAGTGATCTTGGTGAGAGGCAGCTGCTACTTATGGGCCGGGAGGGGCCCCACCTGTTTTCTTTCTTGCAGTCACGTGATCAGCAAGGAGGAGGTAATCCCAAGCGTAAGGAGTGCCTGGAATGGATTGGAAGAAAAATCTACCCACATTTGATATTATTTTATACCGACACACAAGTAGTACTCAACTGGTGGACTGGGGTCCGAATGTGGACCTCGGCACCGGATTTCCGGACCCCTGCCTTCACAGTCCTGCACTCAGTTGCTTCTGTGTTGCCATGCTCAGTTGTGCCCCCTTTACTTGATTGGCGATGTAGTGCTTAGTTTCCCTGCCAGTATCATGACTTTGCTCTCTGGCACTTAGCATTGCAATATAAAGTACTGCAGGCGGCATTGCAAGGTACACACAAACTTTGTTTCTTGGTCTCCAATTCTGCCCCCCCGCCCCAATTCAGCCCTATCCATCCCTGTCCCACCATCTGTGCCCTATACATCCCTGTCTCCTGAGCTTAGCCCCATCCATTCATGTCCCCACAGCTCTGCCCCATTCATTCCTGACCCACCATCTGTGCCCTATAGATCCCTGTCTCAGCCCCACCCCCCCCCCCTGCCCCAAAAGAAAGCTCCTGTTATATTTCCCAATATGATTCTTGGGGTGGGATGGGGAGGCAAGCAGCTTTTATTAGTTTTGCCTAAGGAATCTATAGCCCCCCCAATGCCCTGATTTCTAACTATCGACCCCCACAACAGCACCCCGTCTGGACCTTCAGTTCTCACCGGATGTCTGTAATTGGACCTTTACAAGAAGTGGTTGAGTACCCCTGCTTTAGGCCTTTCTGTTGTGTCTTAAGAGAACAAATTAAATAATGCAGTAGCTTGAAATGTAATCCGACTCTTTTATATGCCTCCCACCATAAAGTCTGTTTGGCAGAGGTTAAAATACCGTTATATTAAAAAAACACAGTCACAGGGCTAAAGGTGGTAAGTAAATGCAGCGTTTTATTTTTAAAACATGAAATTAATGTAATTCATATTTTTTTAAAAGTCCTTTTGTATTAATGTTCTATGGCCCAATTTAAGCCAATAAATTATAAAGCTCTGTCGTTACTTTCATAGCACATTAAACTATTGGCAATGGTATTTACGTTTGAAAATCATCATGAAAAGGGAACAACGTGTCTTTCCTACTTTTAAAAGGAAGCATGGCGAAAATAAAACAAAGGGTTTAGCAGTACAACACTCATGTCTTCACATTTTCAGCCGAGTACACAGCCATGGTGACAACACAGCTGTTGCAGGCGTGAAGGCACTAGACATTTTTGGGGCTTCTAACACTATTTTTAACTTTATCTTAATATCCTCACTGTCTTGTTCTGTCTCCATATCAAAAAGCGCTGGTTGAGGAACACAGCATTACATGCGGTATTTCTAGCTTTACCCAGGTCAACTGACTGTACTTTAAGAGCTGAATGGGGAGAAGTTGCTCATGCCCCAGGATCTTTATGCATTGCATAGCAATGTTTATAGCACTGAGCACACAGAACACCATGTAGGTGCCAGAATACAACTGCCTTCACTAATTAAGCTCAAATTTACATATCAGATTCCTAGTACGAGGCCGAGGTTTTCCTGTAATAATTAAATAGTATATATCCATGGCAACTGCTCTAACTTCTCTAAACATCTCCCTCATGTGCAGTCTGGTGTTGCCTCTCTAAAGGCTCGGTTAGAGAAATTCCTTGAGATTTCACTTTTTCAAAAATCACTGGACCATAAAATGGCTCTACATGTCATCTTCTCCGCCATCATCATCGTCATCCAGTTCATCTTCATCAGCTGCATCTCCCGACTCCAAATCATCTTCATCCTCCACCTAGTAAAGACAATTTGTGTTAGCTTTTATTTACTTTTAGATCAGGGATGCACGTGACACCCGCACAACCCTCAATTGTGGCCCCAAAACACCTAATGCCAAAAGCCGTGCAGTTCTAATTCCTAAAGCGGGGAGAGACGCACCGATGAACTTCTATGTACACATGTTGGCGGCACACATGTTGCTATTAGGTTTCAGGGGACACTGTATTTTGAGGGTTCATAGGCCTTGCTGCAAACATGACATCTAAACAATTAGCAGGTCATAGCCCAAATCAGGGCAATATGTTTGAGGTGCTAATGGGCTTAAAGTGGACCAACACCCGATGCTGATCGGGCCAGGAATCTAAAATCCCCGGGCCAATCAGCTCCCTGCCTGCGTGGCACCCCGATCGCTATGTGAAACCCCTCAGGACGCCCACAAATCCTACCTGTTCCTCGTTCCAACGGTGCATGCGCAGACCGCCTCCGCGTCTCGCGCATCCCTCTAGCAGGGCGGGCACCCGGCCGGCGTGGACGCGCGAGAGGTGGCGGCGGGCGCTCTCACCTTGTCCGTCGACGGACCTCGCTTGTCCATCGGCGGTGATTGGTGGAGCGAGTCACGTGGGAGCGGGGTCAGGTGAGTTTTTGGGGCTTTCTGGGGGGTTTCACACAGCGGGGCACCCCCCATCGGGGTGCCCCGCGGAAGTGGACCAACACCGAGGATAGTGAAAAATACAATTCTGAGATTACTCACCTGTAGAATTGGTATTATGAGTATACAGTACGTCCTGCTCCAAATATAATACTTACACTCGGGATATACTCCGCCAGATGGCGCTGGACTGCAGAGACATCGAAAATAGGCTCCTCCCGGCCCCTCAAATACCCAGGGACCTCCCACAAATCCCCAGCATTGAAAAGCAGTTAATGAGAAGAAGGGAGAATTAAACAATCCAAACTATCAACTATAACAATGATAACAATCACCATAGAGGGGATCCAAGATAATGCAAACCAAGGGTGGGTTGGAGCAGGACGTACTGTATACTCATAATACCAATTCTACAGGTGAGTAATCACAGGATTGTATTATTCTTCGTATACAGTATGTCCTGCTCCAAATCTAATACTTACACTCGGGACATCCAATAGCAGTGTCCATAAAGTAGGATGGGATCCCCAAGAAAATCAGCAGCAGGCAGGTTAAACCACTGCCGCCTGCAGAACCTTTCGGCCAAAAGCAGCATCAGCTGAGGCCCTAACATCAACCTTGTAAAACTTTGAAAAGGTATGAACAGAAGACCAAGTAGCGGCCTTGCAAACTTGTTCAACAGAAGCCTGGTGCTGAAAAGCCCAAGAGGCTCCAATAGCACGAGTGGAATGAGCAGTAAGGCGGAAGGGAGGATTCTTCCCCTTAGCAGAGTAGGCCTGAATCACAGCCTGACGAATCCACTTGCTGATAGTAGACTTGGCAGGAGCCAAACCCTTCCTAGGACCAGAAGGGACCACAAAAAGAGCATCAGTTTTCCTGAAAGGTGCAGTAGCCACCAGATAGTACTTCAGACATCTAACCACATCCAAAGAGTGCAAAACCCTCTCCTTAGCATTGCTAGGATTAGGGCACAAAGAAGGAAGAACAATATCCTGATTTAATGAAAGGCAGACACTACCTTAGGCAGAAAGTCAGGTTTGAAACGAAACACCACCTTGTCCTGGTGTCTCTCATAGTAGGGGGGCTGAATGGAAAGCACCGCCAATTCAGACACACGCCTGACAGAAGTGATAGCCACCAGAAATACAACCTTGAGCATAAGAATGGCCAAGGCAGCATCCTGCACAGGTTCAAAGGGAGCACCCTGCAAGGCTGACAGAACCAAGTTCAGATCCCAAACAGGCACCATAGGCTTACGTGGGGGGCGCACATGAGTGACCCCCTGGAAAAAAGCCCTGATCAGAGGGTGCTGAGCAAAGGACTTCTGGAAAAAAATAGCCAGGGCAGAAACCTGACCCTTCAGAGTACTGAGCTGGAGTCCCATCTCCAACCCATGCTGCAGGAACTCCAGAATCCTGGAAATAGAGAACACATGACAGGGAAGAGACTTAGACTCACACCAGTCAATGTAGGCACGCCAAACCCTGTAATAAATGGAAGAAGAAGACTTCTTCCTAGCTTTAATCAAAGTATGCACAACCGAGGAAGACAGCCCCTTCTCCATCAAGATGGAGGTTTCAGCAGACAAGCCGTCAAAGCCAGAGTTTGTAAATTGGGATGGCGTAGTGAGCCCTGAGTGAGCAGATCTGGTACCAAGGGCAGAGCGCACTGATCTACTGGCAGCTGCACCACATCTGCGAACCACACTCTTCTTGGCCACCTGGGGGCCACCAGAATTGCTGGCACCCCTTCCAGAGCAATCTTGCGCAGAACCCTGCCCAGCAGGGGGATTGGAGGGAAGACATACAGGAACTGAAAGTCCTGCCATGACATTGCTAGCGCATCCGAGGTCAAGGCCAAAAGATCCTGGGACAGAGAGACAAAAGCTGGGAGCTTGTGATTGTGGTGAGACGCAAACAGATTCACATCTGGTTGGCCCCAACGGTGACACAGATTGAAACATCCTGCTGCATAGGAACCATTCTCCCTGGCGAGAGGTCCCCCTGCTCAGAGAGTCCGCCAGGCGATTTTCCACCCCCGGGATGTACACAGCTGATATGCAGGGAACATTGGTCTCCGCCCAAGTCAGGATCAGAGACGCTTCCTGGAGGGCCCCCTTGCTTCGGGTCCCTCCCTGATGATTGATGTAGGCAACTGCCGCCTGGTTGTCCGAGCGCAACTGAACAGGCAGGCCCCGAAGGGGAGTAGTCAAGTGAGCCAGAACTAGCCTGATCGCCCGCAGTTCCAAGACATTGATAGGTGTCTGGGCCTCCTGAGGGCCCCACCTCCCCTGGAACGGCAGGGACTTCCAGAAACCCCCCCCAACCTGACAGACTGGCATCCATGGTGACCGTCTCCCAGGAAGGGGCAAGAAAGGATCTGCCCCCCAACAGGTTCCTTGAGTCCATCCACCACGAGAGGGACCTCCTGACCAGGGGGGACAGCACACAGACCCTGTCCACGGACGCTGAGTCCTTGTCCCATACCGACAATAGGTGAAGTTGCAGAGGCCTCAAGTGGAACTGAGCATAAGGGACCGCTTCGAAGCATGCCACCATCAGGCCCACCAGCTGCATCCCCTGCCTGATGGAGGGATGGGGACAAGCTAGGAGGGACTGAGCCTGTGCAATCAGACTGTCCACCTTCTGTTGAGGAAGGAAGATCCTTGCCTGAACTGTATCCAGATTCATTCCTAGGAATGGAGTTACCAAGGAAGGGGACAGTGAGGACTTGGGGTGGTTGATCACCCATCCAAATGACTCCAAAGTGGACACCACCAGATGAGTATCAACTCTGCCTGATGTAGAGAATGGGAAGTGATGAGAATGTCGTCCAGATAGGGAAGCACGCGGATGCCCTGGCATCTGAGCAGAGACATCACGCCAGCCAGCACCTTGGTGAACACCCTGGGAGCTGAAGTGAGGCCAAAGGGCAAGGCCACAAACTGGTAGTGTTGATCCATCAGAGCAAACCTGAGGAACCTTTGATGACCTGGGAACACAGGAATATGAAGATAAGCATCTTTGATGTCCACAGAAGTCATGAAATCCCCTTGCCGCAGGGAACTGGTGGCAGAGCGCAGAGTTTCCATGCTAAAGCGCCTGCCCCTGACAAACTTGTTGAGGATCTTCAAGTCCAGGATGGGCCTGACTGAACCATCTTTTTTTGGGTACTGTGAATAGGTTGGAATATAAGCCCTTGCCTTTTTCTCTTAAGGGGACCTGGCAGATGACCCCCAGCTCCAGGAGGCCTTGCACTGCTTGCACTAGTTCCTGAGCTGACACAGGGTCCTGAGGAATCGGGGATCTGATGAATCTTGGAGGGGGACAGGCAGCAAACTCCAACTTGTAACCGGAGGACACTACCTTCTGAATCCACCGGTCCGAGACATGAAGCCTCCAGACGTGAGCGAAGTGCTGCAGCCGTCCCCCCACCCGGATGGAGGGAAGTTTACTGGGGCGCTCCCATACCTTGAGCACAAGGTTATGGAAATGTGCCTGCTCGGGAAATTCCAAACGTGATTTTGCTGTATGGAAAAGCTCCCCTCTTTGCCTGGGAGCCGCAACAGGGAGAGATATGGACAGAACCTCAAAAATCTGGGTCAATAATTTGTCAGTGTCATCTGGGGCCCAGGGGTCAGAGCCAGAATCGTCATGACCCCTTGGTCTCTCATCAGATGAGCCTGAATCAGAAAAGAGCTCTCCTTCATCAGACGGGGTATAGCCACAAAGATCCAAAAACTCCTCAGTTCCCATAGGGAAAACAGTGACATTAGGAGTCAAGTGCCGCTTCTTAGCAGGGGCCTTACGCGCTAAGGACTTAGCAATCAACTGCTCAACAGTAGCCAGTCTAGAAGACACATCAGGCTGAGAATCCCCACTAGTATGCAACTCAGTAGGAGTGAGATTTAAGCTTGGGGGAGTAGGCGAAGTGAAACTAGGTGCAGCCACTGGCAGGCCAGATTGCAATGCAAGCACCTGCTCAGTACAGGGTACACAGACCCGCGCCTTGTCAGCGTCAGCATGAGGCTGCCCACATGCTACACACAGCCGGTCTTGTCCCGAAGGGACCCCGGTCACATTATCCTGGGATGCCTCTATATGGTGATTATAGCGGCGCTATACGCCGATAGGGAATAACGCTATGAAGCAACCCTGGATGCCCCAATAACCCGCTAGGGAAGTGGGAGTACTATTTTTACAAAGCCTACAAGTTATATACTAATACAGGGCCAGGAGAAGCCACAAGGGTTCGCCATGCCTGAAAGACATAAGCAGACAAGACCTGTAAGCACACAGTATACCAAAGTGAAAGATATAAAGCCGCCCGTGAGGGCACTTACGGACCGCGGTAGGTAGGGGTCCGTCGCGCATGGGCCAACCAAGCAGGTTAAAGATGGCGTCGGTATACCTCGAGGGGCGGGCCGGTATCAGCGATGACGCGGAGCGCGCCATAGACTGGCCCCGCCCCCCGTGCAAGCAGCCAATGACGGCGCACCAGCGCCGGAGGTAATGCCGCTGCCAAGCGCGGAACAAAGTCAGCACGCGGCGGCTGCAATTTTAAAAAGACAGTAAAGGCAAGTCAGCGCGGCAGCTGACACAAGACAGACAGAATAAATATAAAGTGTAAAACACAGAATGCATAGCATACACATTTACACCCCCCCTTTTCTCCCGAAGGCTACAAGGAGGATGAGGGAGGACAGCAGCCACTTAAACAGGGCCCACCGATGGGCAGGGGCAAGGGGGCACTAGTGCGGGAGGGGCATCCCATAGAGGCTCACCATAAGCCTGAACCGCCTACCCTTTGGTGGGGGATTGCGGTGGAGCAGCGCTCCTAAGCACCTAACAGCGGTGCTGCCTACCTTCACCCGACCAGCGCAGCCAAGGCTGGGAGGCTTATTACTAGTGGAACGGGTGGGAATAGTCCTACAGGGCTGCAGGCTAATAGCCCCGCTCACCTGCGAGTAGAGAGCCATTTCTCTTCTTTCGCAGCCAGACTGCAGAGAAATTCTGGGGATTTGTGGGAGGTCCCCGGGTATTTGAGGGGCCGGGAGGAGACTATTTTAGATGTCTCTGTAGTCCAGCGCTATCTGGCGGAGTATATCCCGAGTGTAAGTATTAGATTTGGAGCAGGACGTACTGTATACTAAGAATATCCTGGGTGTTGGTCCACTTTAAGACCAATTGTCTGATCTATGAGATCAACCCTTCTTATTTTATTGCTAGCTGTCCCACCTAGCCTATCCTCACCTCTGTTCACCACACTTCTTCCCACCTCATCTTTGTCCATCACACCTCTGCCCTCCTCTTCATACTTCACCCCCGTCCATCACGCCTCTGTGTAACTCACCTCACTGCTTACCTCTTCCCACCTCTACTCTGCCCCCTTTTGAAATTTCTCACCTCTGCTTACCTCATACGTTCCTGTTTCATCCATGCCTACTGTAAATCTTCTCACCTCTGTCTATACATAAAAGCATACATAATGTTTTAAGATTAATGTTTTCCAGCAGGAGACTATTCTGAGTTTTGGCTGCTTTAATTGTATTGTGGTCTCTTGAATGGAACAAGAGAACAATGAGGCCCTCTAGACCAAAAAATGTTGGATGCTCTTGTTTTAGACCAATTCAGCTTGTGCAATAGTACCTTATACTAAGCTAAGTAAGTAAATAAAGTGAAGCATTTCTTCTGTTTTAACAGGTGCAGCTGCCTGTGTGTAGCCATTACCTGTCCTCCATCAGATACCTAGATAGCCTGTTTGCTTGAAATATTTTTTGAGAAAATAGAACATACTTTTTATGCATATTTATTTTATTCCCTTTTAACTTTCAGAGGAGGAAACAGGAAGAGGGTGATACAGTAACCCCTGATATTTTAGAGATGAACATCCTGCAAAGAGGAGAACATGTTTATTTACCTGCTCCCCAAGTTCTTTGAGCTTATTCTTTAAAGCCAGGATTTTTTGGTCTTGATCAGCCAAGAGGATGAGAAGATCATCCTGTTCCTTTTTAGACTCTGATAGCTCTTGCGTAAGCTTAAGTTTTTCATCTTGTAAGATAGCTACAGTGCTACGAGCAGAATCTAACTCTTGCTTTGAAGAGACTCTTTCATCTGATACAGTTTTCAGTTCTTCCTAAAACAAAAAGTAACACACGTTAGGGAATGCTAACATTTAAATTTAACCGGACCAACACCTGTTATTACTTTAACGGGTGTTGGTCCCACTCTCTGCTGATAGCAAGAACTCTCTCCAGCAATCCAAACATAACAAAAACAGAAAAGGAACATGATGGGATATATGAGAATATTGTATTTTTATATTAAAATTGAGTCTAATGATGCAATAAATAAGACAAACCTTGACAAAGTTCAGCTCCTGCAATAAGCTTGCAACTTTTTCTTCGAGTTCATTGTTTTTAGATACCTGGGTGTGGTCACCTGATGCACCTGCGGCCTGTGAGGATAAAAAGGGCCTAGTATTGAGAACTGCATGGAAGCATGTGATTTGCCAGAGCCCATGCTCCCCCATTTAAAACCAGTGGCAATGTTCACTGAATTATCCTTCCTCCTATTAAAAGCTGCTACATTGGAAAAGGCTTCTTCTGTGAATAATAGAACAACTTAAGAACAGACTCCAGCCTGTTTTTTTGTTCTAACATGGCCAAATGCAATCTATAGTGGACACATTAGGGTTGATTCAGCACCGCGAGTACATATTTTACTCATGTTTTTTGAGGGAAAATGTTTATAATGATTTTATCCCTCAGTACAAGTCAAACCAACATTTAGTTGTGCAAAAAAAATACACAGCTAAATATGATGCTGAATTTCGCAGTGGAAAAAATAGTTGCAAACAAACACGTGAGAAACACAACAGTTCTGAATCAACCCTATAGTGATTGTGATGTCAGCAAGGACCAGCTTTGATTCTGAGCTGGGTTTCAACAGGTATAGAAGATCCAGATCAGTATGGTGTGCTTCGGGAGGGATAAAGGAGAGTATAGTCTTTCATTTTTGGAAAAATAGAAATAGTGGAAGCAAGGCACATTCATCTAAAGCGTTTGTAATTTTAGTTTTTAGTTCACACTCTCGGCTGACTATGAGACTTTCCTACATAGCTAATAGGTTATATACCCCCTTCTCCTGATATCTCCCCGCCCTGTATTCCTACTCTTGTTGCGCTTGTCAATTTTTCTTCTCATTCTTTTGTCAGATGCACCATCTTTGCTTTCCACATATTTGGATTCATTTGACAGGTTTGCAATGTGCAATATTCGTTTTACGTTCATTTTGAATCAAAAGTTTCTATTATAATCTATTGCCTGGCATTTATTTCTCTTTCACTTCTACTTCCGGCTACCCGGATTTTTTGTACTTGAAAATGCTCAGCTGTATTGTATTTCCTGAAACATTATCTTAAAGAATATATATATAAACAGTATCCGTCATTTTAAACAATTATAGACACAAATTAAAACAGAAAACCCTTACATTTGCTTCTACTTTTTGAAGAAGGTCTGTTCTTTCTGTTTGTAGCTTGTTGATTTCTGATGACTGAACGAGCATCTGGGACCTCAGGGTTTCTATTTCCTGAGATCAAGAACCAATAATGAACGAGCTGTCAATTTCCATGAGATTAAAGTTTTCTCTACTAATTTCTTCAGGATATTATACATCAAAGCATAAAGTTATACTAAAGGAAGGGCTGATTGTTGCCTTGGGCTAAACTTTGAACTGCTCCAAACTTCAATCTTATTTCAAAAAGGCCCTGTATTTCCTAAGTTATTTGTAAAAGTATTGGAGCATTGGAGATGCTGAGAAAAAATGAGGAGAAACTGTGGGTGTGGCAACAGCGATGTGATGTAAGCACACTGTGTGATTTACATATATCATAGTAAAAAAAAAAAAATAAGTACATTGTTGTGCCTCTAGTACTGACAGCACATAGTATGACCAGAAAAAATACAATTCTGTGAAATACTCACCTGTAGAATTGATATTAATTGTATACAGTACGTCCTGCTCCAGATATAGTACTTACACTTGGGTTATCCTCCGCCAGATGGTGCTGCACTGCAGAGACATGCAAAACAGGCTCGTCCCGGCCCCTCAAATACCCGGGGACCTCCCACAAATCCCCAGCATTGAAAAGCAGTGAACAAGAAGCCGGGAGAATTAACCCCGAAAATGGTAACCATAACAATGGTAACAATCACCATACAGGGGATCCAGAAAAATGCAAAAACCAGGGTGGGGTGGAGCAGGACGTACAAGTACTGTATACAAATAATATCAATTCTACAGGTGAGTATTTCACAGAATTGTATTATTCTTAGTATACAGTACGTCATGCTCCAGATATAGTACTTACACTTGGAACATTCAATAGCAGTGTCCATAAAGTAGGGTGGGATCCCCAACAAAAAAGGCAACAGCAGACAGTTTAAACCACTGTCACCTGCATAACCATGCGGCCAAGACAGAATGAGCTGAAGCCCAAACATCAACCTTGTAAAACTTTGAAAAGGTATGAACAGAAGACCAAACAGCGGCCTAGCAAACCAGTTCAACAGAAGCCTGGTGCTGAAAAGAGGTACCAAAGCACGAGTAGAATAAGAAGCAAGGCGAAAAGGAAGATTCTTCCCCTTGTTGGAATAGGCCTGAGTAACAGCCTGACGAATCCAATTGCTAACAGTAGACTTGGCAGAAGCCAAAAAAACCCTTTCCTAGGACCAAAAGGAACATCCCATCCAAGTCATAACCAGGGCCAAAGCCGCCCAACTCCCCGAAAGCAGATGGGATCGGGCACATTCAGGATGTAGTGATCATAGGTCCAAAAGGAACATCAGTTCTCTTAAAGGACACAGTGACTACCAAGGAAAAAACTTCCAACACCTGTTCAAGGAATGCAGAACCCTTTCCTCAGCGTTGCTAGGAATAAGGCACAGAAGGAAGAATATTAATGAACATAAGACACCACCTGAGGCAGAGAGTCCGGCTTCAGGCGGAACACCACCTTATCCTGGTGTATCTCAAGAATGGGGGCTAGGTAGACAGAGCCGCCCGCCAAACACACGTCTGACCGAAGTAACAGTCACCAGAAGGACAACCTTGAGGGTAAGAACAGCCAGACAGCATCCTGAATAGGACCAAGGGGAAAAACCCTGCAAGGCAGACAGAACCAAATTCAAATCCCGACAGGGACCCTAGGATTACATGGGGGACGCACATGAGTACCCCCTGAAGAGTCTTAACCAAGGAAGACTGAACAAAAAACTTCTAAAGCAAGGCGGACAGGGCAGAACCTGACCCATCAGAGTACTGAGTTGGAGAACCAACTCCAACTCATGCTGTAATAACTCTAGAACCCTGGGAACCGAGAACGCCCAACAGGGAAGAGACCTAGACTCACACCAATCACACCAGATGGAAGAAGAAGAAGAAGCTTGCTCCTAGTCTTCCCATAGTCTCAATCCCCAAGACAGATAAGCCTGTCTCCACCAAGATGGAAGTTTCAGCAGTCAGACCATCTAGGCCAGAGTCTGTAGATTGGGGAGACGTAAAGGGGGCCCTGAGTGATCGGAGCTGGCACTCCTGGCAGAACGTACAGAACTACTGCCCACGTTATCAAGTCTGCAAACCACACTCTACTAGGGCACCCGAGGGCCACCAGAATCACTGGTCCCCCTTCCAGAGCATGGAGAATGGAGAAAAGACATACAGAACAGAACGTCCAGCCATGACGTTACTAAGGCATCCGGACCACGGCCAGCGGATCCTGGGACAGGGAAACAAGGGCCGAGCGCTTGTGATAGTGATGGAACACCAAACAGATCCACAACTGGTTGGACTCCATAGTGACACAGGGATTAGCACATCCTGTCGCAGAAGGACCCCCACCAGAGCGCAAATCACTGATATGCAGGAAACATTGTCTCCACCCAGGTCAGGATCATAGACACTTCCTGGAGGGACCTCCTGTTCCAGGCCCCTCCCAAATGATTAACGTAGGACACTGTCTTCAGACAGACCGAGCGCCCCCAAACTGACAGGCCCAGAAGAAGGAGTAGTCAAGCGAGATAGAACCAACTGAAAACGCTCACTGTTTCGAGCATCAAAAGGTGTATGGACCTTCTAAGGCCCCACCTCCCCCAGAACCGCAGGGAGTTTCAGAAGAAACCACCCCCTTCAACCTGATAGATTGGCATCCAAGGTGACCGTTTCCAGAAAAGGGCAAGAAGGAACTGCCCCCAAACAGGTTCCTTGAGTTCGTCCACTCCAAGAGGGACCTTCTTACCAGGAGGGAAGGCACACAGACCCTGCTCCAGGGATGTTGGAACCCTGTCCTGTATTAACAATAGAAGTCGCAGAAGGGCCCAAGGGAAACTGAGCATAAGGGACCTTTTCTGAGCAAGCCACCAACGGGCCCACCAGCTGCATCCCTGCCTGGTGCAGGGACCGGGACAGCAATGAGGGACTGAGCTCATGCAACCAGATTCTCCACTTTATTGCTGAGAAGGAAGATTCTTGTTTGAACCGAATCCAGATTAACTCCTAGGAATGGAGTTACTAATTAAGGGGACAATGAGGACTTGGGGT
This sequence comes from Gastrophryne carolinensis, assembly GCA_027917425.1. NCBI lineage: Eukaryota > Metazoa > Chordata > Amphibia > Anura > Microhylidae > Gastrophryne > Gastrophryne carolinensis. The sequence continues at coordinate 226,600,909 of CM051234.1, forward strand.
TATTGCTCACCCATCCAAATGACTCCCAATGGACACCACCAGCCGGGTATCCAACTTAGTCTAACGTAGAGACTGGGAAGTGAATAAGGGGGTCCAGGTAGGTCATCGCGCGGACGCCCCTTGGTCTCATCAGAGACAGCACCCCCGTCAGCACCTGGGTGAGCACTCTGGGAGCTGAAGAGAGGCCAGATAAGGCCACAAATTAACAGTGTTGGACATCCAACACGAACCTGAGGAGCCTCGGTGTCCAGAAGACACAGGGATGTGAACATAAGCATCTTTGAGCTCCACGGACGGCAGGAAGCCCCTTGGGCGCAAGGCGCTGATGGCCTTTCTCAGAGTTTCCATGCAGAAAAACTGCCTGTAATTGGAGAATTGCCGAGACCTTTGAATCCAGAAAAGGCCAGACTGACCCATCCTTTTGTGGGACTGTGGAAAGGTTGGTGTAGCAGCCCCTGCCTCTGTCAGTTAAGGGCAATTTGCAAGAGACCCTCAGACCTCGCAGGCCTTGCGTGGCCTGTGTCAGCACCTGAACAGCGGCAGGGACCAGGAGTGCCCGGGACCTGATAATCTTGGGGAAGGTCGCGCAGCAAACTCTATCTTGTATCCGGAGGACACTACCTCCTGAATCCACCAGTATGAGGCGTAAAGCCTCCTGACAAGAGCAAAGAGCCGCAGTCATCCCCTCACCCATCACGCTTGAGGGGGTTTGGTGGAAGATTTAGGCTTAGCCCCGCCGGAGGGGCCAGAGCGATGTCTGCTGCTCCCGGGGCAGGGGTTTTCTGCGCGAGCCCCCACGAGGGATACCCCTGGTTCTTGTTTAACACTAAGGAAGGGGGAAGAAGGGGTGCCCCTGCCCCGAGGGGGCCGAAACGGCCGCCTGCGTTGGGGTGACTTACCCTTTTTGCCAAACAGGTCTAGATGGGCCCCAAACAAGCGTAGCCCTCTAAAGGGAAGCCCAGTAAGAGTCTTTTTAGTAGCATCGTCGGCACCCCACTGTCGCAGCCAAACCAAGCGACGTATAGTCACCGCAAGGGAAGAAGTCCTTGCACACATTTTAATGGTGTCATCCAAAGCTAATAGGATAAAATTTACAAACACATCACAGCTGGAGAGTGCATTAAACACTTTCCAGGGGAGATCCTCAGGGTGATGCTCAAGCATCTTTCTGATGAGGGTTCTAGCGGCCACTGCAGTAATAGCCGCGGCACAGACCGAGCGCAGCGTCGTCCCTGCACAGCGTGGGAGGCCAGCAGATCAATGCGCCGGTCCTCAGCATCCCGAAGGTTACTATAAGCAGGGGTTGTAATAAAGGGGGGATTAGGAACCCCTATGATCGGGGCATCCACCACGGGGGGTGATGACCAACAATTAACCACCTCAGGGGGGAAAGGGTATTTCCTATCCCAGTCTCCTGGGACCCCCCGAAAGTTTACTGGGGCATTCCCATTCCTTGAGCACGAGAGCATGGAAATGAGCCTGCTCTACAAATTCCAAGCGTGCTGTCGCTGTATGGAAACGCTCCCCTCACGGCTTGGGGGCCTCACCAGGGAGAGAGATAGACAGAACCTCAAAGACCTTAATCAACAGATCGTCAGTGTCACACTGGGCCCAGTATTCAGGGCCAGAATCGTCATGACTCCTCGGCCTCTCATCAGATGAGCCTGAGTCAGAGAACAGCTCTCCATCAGAAGGGGTATAGTCACACGGAGTAGTAAACTCCTCAGTTCCCATAGGAAAGACAGTAACATGAGGCGTCAAGTGCCGCTTTTTACCAGGGCCCTTGCGCTCTGACAACCTCGCACTTGTATGCCACTCAGCAGGAGTGAGGTTTAAGCATGGGGACATAGGTGAATTGAAACGAGGTGCAGCCACTGGCAAGCCTGATTGCAGGGCCAGTGCTTGCTGGGCACAGAGTCCGCAGACCCGTGCCCTGTCAGCATCAGCATGGGGTTGTCCACACACTACACACAGCCGGTCGTGTCCCAGAGGGACCCCGGTCACATAATTCTGAGATGCCTCCATATGGTGATTACTAAGGCACAATATGCCAGTAGGGATTTACGCTATAGGCCACCCTGGATGCCCCAAAGACCCGCTAGGGAAGTGGGAGAATTTTACAAGGCCCGCTATAAATTATACAGGGCCGGGAGAAGCCAATGATGTTCACCAGTCTGAAAGACACAATGGGAATAAGGGGTGTCAGAAACATGCGCAGTAAGCAAGAAGTATGAAATCGCCCACGAGGGCACTTACAGACCAAGGAAAGAGGAGGAGGACCGTTACCATGCGTGCGCGCGACTACCATCAAAATGGCGCCAAGAGAACCTCGGAGGGCGGGCCAGAGCGTCCCGTGACACGGAGTGTGCCAAGCCAGATCCCCACCCCCTCGAAGAGCGCGAAACTCTAAGACAGTAGTCAACTTGTCAAGAGGAACGAAATGTATGACACACTTAGAATAGATGATTTGCCAATGAAGACGCCACAGCATCTGAGGTGACGCCGCTGCCCGGCGCAGCACATCCAATAAGAAGAGGCCGATACACAAGAAAAAAGCAAACAGCGCAGTTCTGACACCAGGTATATAAGTCAGCACAATACTAAGGCCATAAGCGTGTCCAAATACACCGAGATCACCACACCCCCCCCTTTCTTTCCCCCCGAGCTACGGGGGGAACGAGGGAGGATGGCGACCCTTTGTACAGGGCCCACCGCTACACGGGGTATGGGGCAATAGTGCGGGAGGGGCATCCCCTAGAGGCTCACCATCAGCCTAAACCGCCTACCCTTTTGTGGGGGACTGCGGTGGAGCCTAGCTCCATAAGCACGCATGGTGCTGCCTACCTTCACCCGACCAGCGCAGCCCAGGCTGGGAGGCACATCATCACAAGGACGACGGGGCCGCAGGCTTTAATAGCCCCGCTCACCTGCGAGAGAGTGATACTTCATGTCTTCGCAGTCAGCACTGCAGAGAAATCTGGGAATTTGTGGGAGGTCCCCGGGTATTTGAGGGGCCGGGAGGAGCCTGTTTTGCATGTCTCTGCAGTGCAGCGCCATCTGGCGGAGGATAAACCAAGTGTAAGTACTATATCTGGAGCAGGACGTACTGTATACTAAGAATAGGGGGTGTGAGATGCTGCAGGCTAAAAGCGTCTCCAGTCTGCCAGCACAAAGTGTGACTAGAGAGGAGGGGGGGGGGGTTCATAGATGCAGCTATCTGGGGAGGGAGTGGGGGGGGGTGTTTCCGTCCTTGGTCCACTGAAGGTTGATTGAAGGACCAGGCCAGCGGGGTGGAGAATGAATCTGAATGAGGAAGACACCTCACTAAGTAAACTGACAAAGCAGGTAGGAGAGCACTGACAAAGCAGGAAGGAGAGCACTTTTGACTTGCCAATCACTTTAACTTGTAAAAGCTGCTAATGTGTGGAACCCCAAGTTACAGTAAATAGGCCACAGACCCATGGGTTCTAACTGTCGGGATTTTGTTATGATAAAAGAAAATGGGTTGGTAATAAACAAAATGCAATGAGAAAGATTTCCTGATAAGCTGATGGAACAAACTCAGGTACATACCGTACAATTGTAAAATAAGTAATTTTAAAGCATCTCAAAATCTCCAATTATATGTAAATACATTATGAGCACCAAACGGCAGAGTAGCCTTTCGCATGGTTTTGGAGAAATGCAATTGAGGGCGTATGGAGCCCTGCTATCACTACTACTCGGTGCTGAAGGAAATGGAGGAGAGGCACATGAGAGAGGATTCAGGTGAATGGCTTGCTGCCATCCACTTGATTATTGCTGTTGGGGTTGTATAAATATCCTGTGTCAACACAGCTTTGCCAAAGTAAAACATGAAATTTGACAGATTTTTTTTTTTTTTTACTAGGTTTAGGCCCACTCCACCATGACTGAAAAGAAGAATGTTTTGCAAAAAAAACTCATGTGTCCTCTTAGTCCAGATGCTCCTTAGAAGCAGCAGCTTTTAGTTTACAATGAGGCTGATTCAGCACCATGAGAATTTTCTTTCACTTTTTTGGGGAAGAAGAAAATCAATTATAATGAATTTTATAATGATTTTTTTCCTTCGTGCAACTCAGCAACAAGTAAATCAGTTTAAATATTTTTTCTGCCCTCAAAAAAGTGAGGAAAAAAATTCTCATGGCGCTGAATCAGTCCTAATATCATGAACTCGGGTTAAAAACCCTGGCCAGACATTGCATCGATGTGCCTGGTCTTCACTTGCCGCCTCCACCAAGATCGAGTTCCATTCCCCGAAATGCCCACTATATTAATTGCCATGGTGGGAGCATACCAAGGCGGGGCCACACCAGAAATGTCATGCACCCTCCATTACAATGAATGGGGTGGGTGTGCAGAGGGAGCCGAATTTAACCTTGATGGAGGTTACCAAGTCTGACCAGCACTGCTCTATTCAAAATTCGGTACGTTTTAAAACACGGGAGGCAGGAGCAGTACAAAGGAGAGAAAAGTTTTTTTTGCCTGGGCCATAACTTTAAGAAACCATTTTGGAAACCAATAAAATTAGATGCAATTCATTTAATAATGAAAATAATAAAACTTTTTTTTCACAGAAAAAAGGAATACCTTTAGTAACTCAGCAGTTTGTTCAGAGATGCCAGGAACTTGGTCTGTCTGATCACTGGGTTGACTTCTCTATAAACATTAATAAATCAAGCTTAAACTAAAAATGCAAAACATGTTTTATCTTTTTCAATGTAAAGCCAGTGCTGTTAATGAAGGATTTTGGGCCACTTTAGCATAAGTATTAATGAACAAGTGGGCAAGCTCTTCAATGCATCCAGCAGAGAGCTACCTTTTCACTGTTCAGTGGCTATATAGGATTCTGCTATATATATTCCTCTTTGCACATTTATGACACAGAGATGTGCTCCCCACATGACAAACAATAAAAGGATACAGAATCAACAGAAAATTACCTGTGAGATTGCTACAAAATCTGCTTTGCCAGTTCACTAAAGCCAGGGTGAAGGTATATCTCACCCTAGATGGGACACATTCAGGGTCATAACTATAAGGGGTGTGCCTGAAGCAAAGACCAGAAGGTCAGGGGGCCCCATCATTATTGCTCCCCCACCTTATTTAGCAGATTTGTGCTCACATGGAAAGATTTAGTGAAAGGAAGAACCATTTGTGTCTGCTTTTTCAGTCTTTAGTTGCATCCAACTGAATTAAAAGACAGAAAAGATTTTACTGTATGAACCTTGACAGGAACCCAGCTAAGGTTTGCACCAGGGCCCTGTCACATTTAGTTACATCACTGGACATGTGCCATCATTAACCAGAGTTTAACACAAACCCCCCATTTTAAGCACATCCTTGGCTATTACATAATCTTACCAGTGTCTGTATAAGCATATTCTTCTCCGAGAGCTCTCCTTTCAATAAATCCTGTTGCTTCTTTAGTTCTTCGATTTCTTCTGTTAACCGTGTCACCTCCTCAGGCTGGAAGCCATTTATTTGGGCACTGCTGTTATTATGCTGGTTATCTTTTCCTGTGTGTTAACAAGCACACTGAATGACCCAATCTTCAAAAGTCAGATTAAGGACGACTTAACTACTGTACCACTCCCCCACTATTGTTCTGCTTGTCAGATAACTAGGTAGGCTTGAAGCTTCTTAGCAAATCTTTAAATCATTAAAGTGGACCAACACCCAGGATTTTGACTATCCTGGGTTTTGGTCCACTTCAGGGGGGCACCCCGATTAGGGGTGCCCCGCTGTGTAAAACCCCCCAGAAACACCCCAATACTCACCTCAAAACGCTCCCACGTGGCCGGGTGACAGCGACGGACAAGCGCTGACAGCGACGGACAAGCCAGCGCGTCCGCCGCCGCCTCCCGCACGTCCCTCTGACAGCGCGCGCGCCCGCCATTCACAAACGGAGGTGAGTTTTTGGGGGGTTTTCGGGGGGGTTCCTCACCGCGGGACATCCCGATCTCGGATGTCCCGCGGTGAGGGGGGTGATCGGCCCGGGAATCTTATAGATTCCCGGGCCGATCACCCCAGGGTGTTGGTCCACTTTAAGAGAAATAATGGTGCTGCAGAAACACTAACACAACTATTGAGTTATTGGAAGTGAAACAGACTGGCCAGATCAGAGGGCCAAACCTTATTCCACAGTAGCTACTGACCAGTAACGTAGGCACTATTTGGTTCTCAGGGGCTTTATCTTTTATTCAGAAACGCTATGAATTTCTTGATCAGCCCTGGTGAACCCTTCACCTTTTGCTGACCTTGCTGGAATACAGTGTCCAGTTTTGTTCTCGGACTGGGAATGTCCCTGACAAGTGTAATTTATTGAGGGGCGCTGCAAGACTAGGTCAGAAGAAGGGAGCAATTTTACTTGGGCTTATGAGGAAATGTAAAGCTCTGCTGAATGAAAGACAGCCCCTGACAACCAACATGAGGTGCGCAGAAAGCAGGCTAATTTAAACCTTTGACTGGACTGTCCCTTTAAATTAGGATAAATGATCTTAGGTATTGAGCCTCAATGGATGTTTACAGTGGGATAGATTCAGAGCCAGGTGAGAATTCTTTGCTGTTTTAGAAGCGAAAACTGCCATTCACCTTCATTGTCTACCTTAGAGCGGATTCATATCCAGGTGTAAATTTACACCCGGTAGATAATGAAAGCCAATGGCAGTTCTCTCTCAGTAAAAGACGATGCGAGAATTTTCACCTGGCTCTGAATGGACCCAAGTGGGTCAGGAAAGAAAAAGATGCACATTGAAAAAGAGGTCATACCTAGTTGTACCTTGAGAAGATTGTACTGATCCTTGTGTTGCTGAATTTGGGCCAACTGCTGTGACACTGTAGTCTGAAGTTGTTCATTCTTAGCTTGTAAAGATGAAACACTTTGCTTCAGTTCTTCTAGTTGCGTGTCCTGAAAAAAAAAAATGGTAACAAAAAAAGATCAAGTCAAACTGCAGCCTAAAATGACCAAACACAGCCAACTGCTGTCCCAAGTGAGGACACACCAATTGCCCACTAGCAGTTACAAAGGTCCAATGGAACCACTCCCGGAAGAGGTATGTTTTAGGGGTTCTGTATTTTTGGGTTTGTGGGGGGCTATCACCCACCTTTTCTAGAAAATTCCTGATGTCAGTCTATGGCACAGCTCTCAGGAAGAGAGAGCAGCTTCTTGTGTTTATTTTGTTAACACCTGTTAAGGTAATGGACTTTCTCAGGTGTCCCATCAGTTTAATTTGATATTTAAATGGTAGTCATAATGAATTCTCTAACTTTGGCAGTTTCTATTGTGATAATTTAAGATACATGTCCTTTAGGCGATTCCTGATTTGGGATGCCCCACAGAGTAAATCTCCTCTCAAACCTTGATTGACAACTATGGGAAAACACATTACAGCTTCCCTACAGAGTGTGGATGCTGTCAGGTCCACACACATGCTCTGTGGGATCGAGGATCAAGAGAATTATACAGGGGAAATCAGGAATTTCCACACTGCGAAACATCCCAAATCAGGTTGCTCCTAGGAAAGGGAATCACCTGGCCCTAGAACCTAGAGCTAGCCAAACAGGTTTGGAATCTCTTTAAAGTGGACAAATAACCTCGTATTAAAGTCTGCTCCTTTTGGCTTACACCAGGATGCTATAAAACACACCTCTGCTCTATGACAACAGCAAGGTGAGGCTAGGTCTCCCCAATGGTTTCACTAACACCAACAAATAAATTTAAAGCACATACGTAGGGAAATGTATATTTAACAATCCAAAAATTATTCATAAAAACTTTAATAAAGCTGCTCAGGCAGCTGATGAGACGGTAGCTGTATGTAAAGGTAATACAAGCGTTTTATGCATATTTTATTCAAACAGAGAGGTTTTTATAAGGCTTTCCCTGCAGTTGCACTTGACATTAACCACTACTTGACAATAACAAATTACAAAGAAAGCCTAGTGTAAAGAAAGCCATTGTATAGGAGTTGGTAAGTTGATTACTTACAGTGGTGTGATGCCATGTTGTATACATGTCAGCCGTTTTAGGCTGAATCATGTTTAAAGACTACCATGATCCGGGCCAGCCATAGACTAGAAGACTCCAGGGCCGGTCAGCCGACCCTGGGATACCCCACTGTGAAAACCTCCCAGATGGCTGGCGATTAGCCTACCTTCCCCACATGCCCCTCGCTGCGATAGTGGTCTATGGACGAAGCCGTACAGCTGTGCACGCTCCCTCGCCCGGGGCCTCTGGGGAGCACGCACTTCACAGGGAAACGCATTAGTCCCCACAATGCAGTCTAAAACAACAGCTTTAAGCGCTGTGGGAACAGCAGAAAGGTGAGTGGAGAGGGTGATCTGGGGGGTTTCACACAGTCGCCAAATAGGAATGCTCCCTGGGGCAGGGACCAATCAACGGGATAGTGAAAGTCCTGGTGATAGGTCCACTTTAGACAATTTAGAATCTTGTACTAGATATCTGGCTCTTAAAATGGTAATAGACCACTACAACACTGCACAATCCTTACCTGTGCCTCAGATCCCCGGGCAAAATGCAGCCCTGCAATTGCCCGCCGGCAGTCACGTGACCACCAGCAGCAAATCAGAGAATCACATTTCTCCGGGGGATCAAGGTTCAGTTAAGGATTGCAAGGGGATGCCGGGGTCTATTCACCCAGGCGGGGGCGCCACTAGACTCTCACAATGCAGTCTCACATTCATTGCATTCATTATATAAGTTGTTTTTGTTATAATGACTTGAGCATGCAGATTTGGCTGGCCTGATCTAAACTTCGTAACTCTTAAAAAAAACAATTCTGTGAGACTCACCTGTAGAATTGGTTTTGATTTCAATCCATTCCAGGCATTCTTCACAATTGGGTAATTCCTGCCCGGATGGGAGTGGACAGCAAGATTAAAGGTGTGGCTCCTCCCGGCCCCTATAAGTAGCAGCTGCCTCTAATCAAAGACCAGTAATTAAATAGCAGTAAATCATAACAAGAGGCTAAGGCCAGGAGGCCTCGAATACAGGAGACCATGCTACTTCACACCGCCTCCGCTTGTTTTCTCTCGACAAATCCTTCTTGGTGTCCTATGAAATAATAAATGGAGTAATCACCATAAAAAAGGCATCCAGGACATAATAAACCCAAAGAGGGCGGGTCGGACGGCCTGGAATGGACTGAAATCAAAACCAATTCTACAGGTGAGTCTCACAGAATTGTGTTTTTTCTTCCAATCCATTCCAGGCCGTCCCCATTCTTCACAATTGGGACATCCAAAAGCAGTGCCATGTATGGGTGGGATCCCCAACGCGGAACAGCAGGTAGTTCATTTCACTACCACCTGAAGCACCTTTCGACCAAAAACAGCGTCAGCTGAGGCCCTAACAGCCACCTTGTAAAATTTGGTAAACGTATGAACTGAAGACCAGGTGGCAGCTTTACAAACCTGTTCCATCGAGGCCTAATGCTGAAAAGCCCAGGAAGCACCAATGGCCCTAGTGGAATTAGCTGTGACCCGAAAAGGGGGTTCCTTTCCCTTGGCAGAATAGGCTCTTACCACAGCCTGTCTAATCCACTTACTGATCGTGGATTTGGCTGACGGAAGCCCCTTTCTAGAGCATTTCGCTATGACAAAAAGAAAATCCAACTTCCGGAAGGATTTAGTAGCAGCCATGTAATATCTTATGGCTCTAACCACATCCAAAGAATGAAGAGCCCTTTCCTTAGAATTATCCGGAAAAGGGCATAAGGAAGGTAGAACTACCTCCTCATTAAGGTGAAAAGGAGAAACGACCCTAGGCTTAAAGCGGTCCTTCGCTCTGAATAAGAGTCTATCTTATATGTTTCCCACACCCTGTACATATACAGATTGCTCACATTAAAAATCATCCTACCTGTATCTGCTGCATGTTATAAGCCTTTAAACATCCAAGATGGCCGCTCATGTAACATCAGGCAGCCTGCAAACAGAAAGTGCCTTCTGACTGTGCTGCTCTGCATTCTGGGATTGCTGACCTTTTCCTGACCCCAGCTCTGCTCTGTCTGAGCAAAGCACAGCTATAACCCGCCCTCCTGTACTTTATCTCACTCTCCTCTCCTCAGTAAGTGTGATGCTTCTGAGTCAAGATGGCAGCGCCCGTATACTAAAGTCCTGAACAGAGTTGCAGCCCAGTGGGGGGGGGAAAAATAATAAGTGACTAAAAACGTAAAGTATATCAACTTTAGATGCTAGGGAATCATTTTTTAAGGGTTTGGGCTTTTCAATAAATCACGGTGAAGGTCCGGTTTAAATCAGGCTTAAAACAAAAAACCACCTTGTCTCTGTGTAACTCAAAATAAGGTGGCTTTATGCATAAATCGGCTAATTCGGAAACTCGGTGCACAGAGGTGATCGCCACCAAGAAAATCACCTTGAGCGTCAAAATACTCGATGAAGCGTCATTCAAAGGCTCGAAGGGGGCACCCTGGAGAGCAGATAACACCAAATTTAGGTCCCACAACGGTAAAATAGGCTTGCACGGTGGTCGGACATGAGTGACCCTCTGAAAAAAGTTTTTGATTAGTCTATGGTTGGCGATAGACTTCTGGGAAAAAAATGGATATGGCCGAACCTGACCCTTGAGGGTGCTCAACTGGAGGCCCAATTCTAGACCGTACTGCAGAAACTCTAGAATTCCAGAGACAGAATATCTCCTGCAAGAAAACTTCCTGGCCTCACACCAAGAAATATAGGCCTGCCAGACCCTGTAGTATATCATGGAAGCTGTCTTTTTCGGGGCCTGAATCATGGTATGAATAACCCTGGCCGATAAACCCTTCTCTGTCAGGATCAAGGTTTCAATAGCCAGCCTCTGTAAATTCGGGAGCCGAAGAGACCCCTTTGTGAGAAGCTCTGGATCGTCGGGCTGGTGCCAGTGATCTGTCGACATCCTTACTATGTCCGAGAACCAGCTCCTCCTTGGCCAGCGAGGAGCCACCAGGATGATTGGTACTCCCTCCTGGACTATCCTCCCTAGTACTCGATCCAGGAGCGGAAATGCATACAGGAGATTGAACCCCGTCTATGGGATTGTCAGGGCGTCTGTTGCTATGGCCAGAGGGTCTTGTGAGAGGGACACAAACCTCGGAAGTTTGTGATTGTGTCTGGATGCAAAAAGATTCACATCCGGTCGACCCCAATGGAGGCACAGAGCCTGAACGACCTTCCAACTGAGAGACCATTCCCCCAGACGCAAAGACCTCCTGCTCAGGAAGTCTGCCTCCTGGTTCTCTACCCCCAGGATGTAAACCGCCGAGATGCAGGGAACATTCTCCTCTGACCAAACCAGAATCCGGCTTACCTCTCTTAGGGTTCTTTTGCTCCAAGTACCCCCCTGGTGGTTGATGTAGGTTACTGCCGTCCGATTGTCCGAGCGGATCTGAACAGCATGCCCCTTAAAACTGGGGGTCAGATGTAGGAGTACAAGCCAAACTGCCCTCAACTTTTATGGTTATGGGTAATCGATTTTCTTTTGGACCCCATTGTCCCTGGATCTTCTGGGTCTGCCAGATGCCGTCCGAAAGGACTTGCCTACCAGCAGATGTCGAGAATCCAACCACCACAAGAGGGACTGCCTGGCCGAGGGGGGACAAAATTAAATTTTTGGTCCAGAGATTCTGGGGCCCGATCCCATATGGATAACAGGTTCATCTGAAGGGGCCTCATGTGGAACTGGGCAACACCATCAGGCCCACCAGTCTCATCCCTAGGCGAACCGTTGGCAGCTGGCACGCCAGCAACGTCTCTACCTGCGTCCGGAGCAGCAAGACCTGAACGGTGTCCAAAGTCATCCCCAGGAAAGATCTTACCGTTGACGGGGTGATATGCGACATTGGGTAGTTGATCACCCAGCCAAATGATTCCAGAATTTACAGCACGGTCCGGGTGTCGCTCTCGGTCTCCTGAAGGGACGGAGCCGAGATCAAAAGAAAGTCCAAGTATGGGATTATACGAATCCCCCGACCCCTCAGGATAGCCATGAGACCCGCCAACACTTTGGTGAACACCCTGGGAGCTGAGGATATGCCAAAAGGAAGGGCCACAAACTGGAAATGTAGACCCTCCAAAGTGAATCTTAAAAACCTCTGATACCCCGGAAAAATAGGGATGTGTAGGTATGCATCCCTTATGTCCACCGTAGTCATGAAGTCGCCGGGCTGAAGCGACCTCACAGCCGACCTCAACGTCTTCATGCGGAAATGCCTCACCCTTATAAACCTGTTGAGACCTTTTAGGTCCAGGATTGGTCGCACCGATCCATCCTTCTTGGGGACCGTGAACAGGTTGGAGTAGAATCCTTGACCCTCCTCCTGCAGGGGTACATGACAAATTACCCGTCCGCAGGAGGTGCAGAACAGACTCCCAAGGCTTCTGCTTTTAGCAGGTTTTGGGATGCCCTTGACCAGAGAAATCTTGTGGGTGGTCTGGCTGCCAGCTCGATCTTGTAGCCCGAGGACACCACCTCCTGGATCCAAAGATCCAGAATGTGGTGCCTCCAGATCGGAGCAAATTGCAGGAGCCGTCCCCCCCATCCACACAGGTGAGGGCGCCCCCTCATGCCTGGGTGGATTTGGCTGAAGGCTTGGGTTTGGATCCTATTCCGGGCCCTACCTCTGCCCCAAAAATCCCTGCGGCAACTTGAAAAAGAGGATCCTCTTCCACCCCCGAAAGGACCGGTAAGAAGAGGATTACCGAAAGGGACGAGTAGGCCTCCTTCTCTGAAGGAGTCGACCACCCAAAAAGGGCAAATTTGTAAGAGATCTCTTATCAGCCGCATCACCACTGCTTCAGCCATAGCAAACGGCATAATGCAACGAGCAAAGCCGCGGTTCTGGCACATAGCCTGATCACATCGTCCATGGCGGTGACAACAAAGCCAATGAAATCTAAGCAGGCTCTGAACTCCTTGGAATCCTGAGCCTGTCTGCGGGACTTAGTCCTGGTCATAAGCGGTTTTACCTTCTTCCTTGTAGCTAAGGAGACGATCGTCGTGGCACATGCAGGGCGTAAGAGCGAACCCACCATGGTAAAGGTATGGCGAGCCAACTGATCCATGCGTCTCTCTGTAGGGTCTCTTAAGGAAGCATTATCAGCCAACGGCATGATAGTGGTGTTGGACAGGCCTGAAACAGGAGGGTCCACCTCAGGAGGAAGCGACCATAATTTAAATCAACTCAGAAGGGAAAGTATACCTAGAGTCTAGGCTCCTAGGGACAGGACCATCCTGGAAAAATGTGGCTGTTCAGGAAAAAACCCGCCTTTCCCCCCCGTCCTAAACAAATCATCCTTCCTCCTCCTGGCCACCTTAGGAGGGGCAATGTGTAAAGTCTCAAAGACAGAGGAAAGCAAACTTTCTGTATCATCTGGGAGCAAGGAATCCTCATCCAATGAAAAAACAAAGTTGCGGTCTTCCTCACCGGAGAGTAACACACCTTCCGAGAGTGGCTCATCAGCCGACTCATCTTCCTCCTCAGAACCAAAAGAGGCAAAAATACAATTCTGTGATTACTCACCTTGTAGAATTGGTATTATAAGTATGTAGCACGTCCTGCTCCAGATAATGATTCATAACAGCTGGGATTACCTCCACTAGAGGGCGCTTTACTGCAGAGATGGCAAAAAGAGGCCCCTTCTGGTCCAGATATACCCGGGACCTCCCACTAATTCCTCAGTATAGAAAAGCAGTAAGGAAACCAGGAGGAGCCAATTGAAAAATTAACATTAACAAGGATAACAATCACCATATAAAGGATCCAAGAATAAAGCAAATACGGTGGGATGGGGCAGGATGTGCTGCATACTTATAATACCAATTCTACAAGGTGAGTAATCACAGAATTGTATTTTTCTAAGTATGCAGCACGTCCTGCTCCAGATAATGATTCATAACAGCTGAGATATCCAATAGCAGTGTCCATAAACAGGGTGGGGATCCCAGAAGCAACAACGCGCAGTTCAAACCACTGCCGCCTGCAGAACCTTGCGGCCAAAAACAGCATCAGCTGAGGCCCGAACATCAACCTTGTAAAACTTGGAAAAAGTATGAACAGAAGACCAAGTAGCAGCCTTACAAACTTGTTCAACAGAAGCCTGGTGCTGGAAGGTCCAGGAGGCCCCAACAGCACGTGTAGAATGAGCAGTAACATGAAAAGGAGGATCCTTTCCCCTAGCAGAATAGGCCCTAAACACAGCCTGACGAATCAATTGGCTAATAGCAGACTTAGCAGGAGCCAAACCCTTCTTGGGACCCGAGGGGACCACAAACAAGGCATCAGTCTTTCTGAAAGGCGCAGTAGCCACCAAGTAGAACTTTAAAATCCTGACAACATCCAGAGAATGCAAGGCCCTCTCCCTAGAATTACCAGGATTAGGGCACAAGGAGGGAAGCACAATGTCCTTATTGAGATGGTAGGCAGAGACAACCTTGGGCAAGAAAACTGGTTTAAAGCGGAAAACCACCTTGTCCTGGAGTCTCTCAAAGTAGGGGGCCCGAATAGACAGTGCCGCAAACTCAGAAACACGCCTGACAGAGGTGATAGCCACCAAAAAGGCAACCTTCAGAGTAAGCACAGAAAAAGCAGCCTGATGTACAGGCTCAAACGGAGGACCTTGAAGGCAGACAAAACCAAATTCAAGTCCCAGACCGGCAACAGAGGTTTGCGGGCAGGCCGCACATGAGCGACTCCCTGGAAGAAAGTCTTGACTAGAGGATGTTGAGCGAAAGATCTCTGGAAGAAAACAGCCAAGGCAGAAACGTGACCCTTGAGAGTGCTGAGCTGAAGTTCCAAATCTAAACCATGTTGGAGGAACTCCAGGATCCTAGGAATGGAAAACACCCGACAAGGAAAGGCCCTAGACTCATACCAGTCAATAAAGGCCCACCAGAGCCTATAGTAAATGGTAGAGGAAGACTTCTTCCTAGCCCTGATAAGAGTATAAACAGAATCAGACAGTCCTTCTTCCCTTAGGATGGAGGTTTCAGCAGCCAGGCTGTCAAAGCCAGCTTTTGTAAATTGGGATAACACAGCTGCCCTTGAGTGAGAAGGCCCGGAACCAAAGGCAGGGCGTACTGATCTACTGCCAGCTGCACGACGTCTGCGAACCACACCTGTCGTGGCCACCAGAATAGCTGGCATCCTCTCTTGCACCAGCTTGTGCAGAACCCTGCTCAGAAGTGGAAACGGAGGAAAGAGGTACAGGAGACCGAACCCCTGCCAGGATAGAGTCAGAGCATCCACCGCCAGGGCCAGGGGATCCTGGGACAGAGAGACAAAGACTGTGAGCTTGTGATTGTGGCGAGAAGCGAACAGATCCACGCCCGGCACCCCCCTCCAACGTTGACATAAGGATAGGAAGACCTCGCTGCTGAGGGACCATTCCCCCAGGCGAGAGGCACCCCTGCTCAGGGAGTCTGCCTCCAGATTCTCCATTCCCGGGATATAAACTGCCGAGATGCACAGAACAATGTCCTCGGCCCATGACAGAATCATGGACACCTCCTTGAGGGCACTCTTGCTCAGAGTCCCTCCCTGACGATTGATGTAAGCGACCGCCGTCTGGTTGTCAGAGCGAACCTGGACCGGCAGGCCCTGAAGGTGAGGAGTCAACTGTGCCAGTACCAATCGAACCACCCTCAGCTCCAGGATGTTGATGGGAGCATGAGCCTCCTGAGGACCCCACAGCCCCTGAAATTGAAGGGATCTCCAGTAGCCCCCCCCCCCCAACCTGACAGACTGGCATCCATAGTGACCGTCTCCCAACACGGTGCCAGAAATGATCTGCCCCCCAGTAGGTTTCTCGAGTCCAGCCACCACAGGAGGGACCGCCGAGCCAGTGGACAGAGAACAAAGGCCTGATCCAGAGACAGGGGACTCTTGTCATAGAGAGACAGAAGATGGAGCTGAAGAGGTCTCATGTGAAACTGAGCATAAGGGACCGACTCGAAGCAAGCCACCATTTGTCCCAACAGCTGCATCCCTAGCTGGATGGAGGGACGGGGGCAGGACAGAATGACATGAACCAGAGCCTGAAGAGAGTCCACCTTCTGCTGAGGAAGAAAAAATACCATTTTGTGATTACTCACCTGTAAAATGGGTATTATAAGTATGTCTCCCACCCTGCTTCGGAAATGTTAATTACACGTGGGTTATGGTCCAGTAGAGGGCGAACTTCTGCAGAGATGGCTAGAAAAAAGAAGCCCCTCCCAGTCCATAAATACTTGGGACCTCCCACACATTCCCCAGTATAAGAAAGCAGTAAGGGGACCAGGAAGAGCCAATAAAATCTATGAGAAAAAAGTTTCACCACATAGAGGATCCAAGATACAATTCAGGGTGGGACGAAGCAGGGTGTGAGACATACTTATAATACCCATTTTACAGGTGAGTAATCACAAAATGGTATTATTCCAAGTATGTCTCACACCCTGCTTCGAAAATATTAATTACACGTGGGACATCCAATAGCAGTGTCCAAAAAGGGTGGGGATCCCAACAGGCAATAGAGCACAAATTAAACCACTGCAGCTTGCAGAATTTTGCGCCCAAAAACAGCATCCGCTGAGGCCCGCACATCAACCTTATAAAACTTGGAAAAAGTATAAACAGAAGACCAAGTAGCATCTGTACAAACTTGTTCAACAGAGGCCTGGTGCTGAAAAGCCCAGGAAGCCCCAACAGCACGAGTAGAATGAGCAGTGCTCTGGAAAGGAGGATCCCTCCCCTTGGCAGAATAGGCCCTAACAACGGCCTGACGAATCCATTAACTAATGGTAGACTTGACGGGTGCCAAAGCTTTCTTGGGCCCAGAGGGCACCACAAAAAAAGGCGTCCGGCTTCCGGAATGGTGAAGTAGCCACCAGATAGTTCTTAGCACATCTAACGACATCCAGAGAGTGCAAGGCCCTCTCCTTGTCATTGCTAGGCTTAGGACACAAGGAAGGAAGCACAATGTCCTGAATGAGGTGAAAGGCGGAAACAACCTTTGGCAGGAAGTCTGGTTTAAAACGGAAAACCACCTTGTCCTGAAAATAGGGGGCCTTAATGGACAGAGCCGCCAACTCAAAACACACGTCAAACAGAGGTGATAGCCACCAAAAAGGCAACTTTTAAGGTGAAAATGGATAGAGCAGAATCCTGCACTGGTTCAAAAGGAGGACCCTGAAGGGCAGACAACACCAAGTTCAAATCCCAAACAGGTAACATGGGTTTGCGAGGAGGGCGCACATGAGTGACCCCCTGAAAAAAAGGATGAAGAGCGAAAGACCTTTGAAAGAAAAACTGCCAGAGCGGAAACATGCCTTTTCAGAGTGCTAAGTTGAAAACCCATGTCCAGACCATGCTGAAGAAACTCCAGAATCCGAGGGATGGAAAACACCCGACAAGGGAAGGCCCTAGCCTCACCCCAATCAATGTAGGTCCGCCAGGTCCTGTAGTAGATATTAGAGGAAGATTTCTTCCTAGCCCTGACAAGAGTCCGGACAACAGCTTCAGACATACCCTTTTCTTTTAAGACGAAGGTTTCAGCAGCCACGCCGTCAAAACCAGCGTTTGTAAATTGAGGTAACAAAGCTGACCTTGTGTAATCAGATGCGGAACCGGAAGTAGCCCATATTGATCGACCGCCAGCCGCACGACATCTGTGAACCACACCTGTCTAGGCCACCTTGGGGCCACCAGGAATGCTGGCACACCCTCGTAAGCCAGCTTGCGTACCACCTTGCCCACCAAGGGAAAGGGAGGAACAGATACAGGAGACCGAGCTCCCGCCAGAACAGATACATGGCATCCACTGCCAGAGCAAGAGGGTCCTGGGACAGAGACACAAATGCAGGGAGTTTGTGATTGCGACGAGAGGCAAACAGATCCACCTCCGGCATCCCCCACCTGTGACAGAGGGATAAAAAGACCTTGTTGCTGAGGGACCATTCCCCCCGGCGAGAGGTCCCCCTGCTCAGAGAGTCAGCTCCCAGGTTCTCCACACCTGGGATGTAAACTGCCGAGATGCACGGTACATAGCTCTCGGCCCATGAAAGAATCAGAGACACATCCCGGAGGGCACTCTTGCTGCGAGTCCCTCCTTGGTGATTCGGGTCCAGCCACCACTGAAGGACCGCAGGACTAGAAGAGACCGAACACAAGTCTGATCCAGGGATAGAGGACATTTGTCCCAAACCGATAAAAGATGGAGCTGAAGAGGTCGCATGTGAAACTGAGCAAAGGGCACTGCCTCGAAGCAAGTCACCATCAAACCTACCAGCCTCATCCCCTGTCTGACGGACGGACGAGGGCTGGACAGAAGAAGACGAATTAGTGCTTGAAGAACATCCACCTTCGGCTGGGGCAGGAACACCCTGTTCTGAATGGTATCCAGAGTCATGCCCAGGAACGAAGCCACCCTTGGAGATAGAAAGGATTTGGGGTAATCGATTGCCCACCCGAACCTCTCCAGCGTCGTCACCACCGTCCCCAGGTGTCCAACTGGTGGAGAGAGGATGACGTAATGAGGTCGTCCAGGTAAGGCAAGATACGAATGCCCCGGACTCTGAGAAGGGCCATCACGCCCGCCAATACCTTGGAGAACACCCTGGGCGCCGAAGTCAGCCCGAAGGGAAGAGCCACAAACTGGTAGTGCTGATTGCCTACCGCAAACCTGAGGAACCTTTGATGTCCCAGGAATATCAGCACATGAAGGTAAGCGTCCTTGATATCCAACGAAGTCCCCCGGACGCAGAGAGTTGACAGCAGAGCGCAGAGTCTCCATACGAAACATTCTGGCTCTAATGAACCGGTTGAGAATTTTCAAGTCCAAAATGGGTCTTATGGATCCATCCTTTTTGGGGACCGTAAAAAAGGTTGGAGTAGTAACCCTGACCCCTCTCTATGGGAGGAACCGGACAACGACCCCCATATCCTGAAGGTTCTGCACTGCCAGAAACGGTCCCTGTGCTGCCCGGGGGTACCGTAGGAACCCGAGACCTGAGAAATCTGGGAGGAGGCCGGTATGCAAACTCCAGCTTGTACCCGGAGGAGACTACCTCCAGGATACAATTGAAGAGCCGCAGCCGTCCCCCCACCCGCAAGGGTGAGGGCGCCCCCTCATTGCTGAGCGGGCTTGGCAACAGATTTGGCTTTTGCACCCCAGGAAGCCCCGGGTCGGGCACGTCCTCTGCCCCTACCCCAGGAATCTCCTCTGAAGACAGTGAAAGACAATCCCCTGCTTGTCGAGAGCCACGAAAGGAGGGGTTGAAAGAGCCTGAACCCCGAAAGGGCCGGCGCTGCTTCTTGCGTTGAGGTAACTTACCCCCTTTGGCAACAGAGTCTAAACGCTCACCAAACAGGCGCAGACCCGGGAAGGAAAGTCCCGTGAGCGCCTTCTTAGGCGCGTTATCGGCCGCCCACTGGCGCAACCAGACCGAACGGCGTATAGCCACCTGCAATGCCGAGGTCCTGCTACACATACGGATAGTATCATCCAAGGCTATAAGACAAAGGCAATGAACATATCACAATGAGTCAGAGCTGTAAACTCCTCACTGGAAGGATTCTATTGGGAACCATCCAAAAGGCCCCTAATTAAAGCTCTAATAGCCACGGCCGTGAGAGTGGAAGCACATACCGGGCGCAAGGCCGACCCCACACAAGCAAAGGCATGCGAAGCCATTTGGTCGAGACGACGGTCCTCCCTATCCCTCAAGGTAGTGGAATCCGAGGAATGCACTACCGACGTACTGGACAATCCCAGGACGGGAGCGTCGACCTCTGGGGGTGTAGACCAAGGCTAAACCACCTCAACAGGGAGGGGATACTTCTTATCCCACCCTTGAGGGATACCAGGGAGCCGGCTAGGCTTCTCCCATTCCGTAAGGATCAAATTATTAAAGTGCTTACGATCGGGGAACCCAAAAAATTCCCCCCGTTGTGGGGGGGGGGCCTCCGCATGAGGGGAAATAGAAAGCACTTCAAAAATCTGAGTAAGAAGCCGGGGGGTATCCATGGTATCCCCACGCTCCGTACCAACATCAGTTTTTTTTTTTTCCTCTTTAGCAAGCACTTCAAAAACATGGCCCAGGAGTCTGGGGGTATCAACGGTATCCCCGTGCTCCGCACCGGCATCAGCATCCAGGAACTGCTAATCGTCAGAGCCTTCAGAATCTGAAAACAATTCCCCTACTTCAAGCAGGGAATAATCAGACCAATCCAAGGAGTCACTCATCATAATCAAGGCCGGCGCAGCGGACGCCAAATGCTGTCTCTTAGCAGGGGCCTTCCTGGCCGCAGAGCTAGCAATCATCCTCTCAATGTTGGCCAGTCTGGCACAGACATCGGATTGTGACTCCCCGCTAATGACAACGTCACTTGGGGTCAAGCCAGGCGTGGGGATGTAGGCGATGAGGCCAGCGGGGCCGATCCGGCCGCATTGGGCCCGGATTGCCACGCAATAGCCTGATGTGCACATAGTACACAAATAGCACATTGTCTCCCACAAGGGATACCCCACATACTACACACTGTCGGGGATGCCCCTAAGGGTCCCCGATCCCGGTATCCTGGGAAGCCTCCATAAAGGTGATTTTTTTTTTTTTTTTTGGGGTAGTCGCAAAGACCAATGGGAATTACGCTATAAAGCTACCCGGGATGCCCCTTAGAGTCCGTTAGTGGGAGGATTTGTAACAAAAAGGGGGACCCCAATTTGAACCGAGGTCCTAGGACCGGGAGACACCCTTTTACTAACCTCAGTGGCCCCACCTAAAGACACAATAGGGGGATCCCTTTTATTATATATAAAGGCAAACAGAGTCATCCTAATGCATGCAAATGCAAGCAGGCAGGAGAATAATGAAAAATAAAAATATATAAACACATATATATCTCCATATATACCTAATATACCCGAGTATATACATACACATTCATACAGGTGTTCCAAAGAATATTACTTGTCAATAAAAAGAAATCACACAGATGCCCAGGGACGTTGGCATAACAGCGCAGGCATATAAAAAATATATGTAGTATATACTGTGTAACATAACAAGAGCCCCGAGGGGCACTCACCAACCATCCGGGTGCTAAGGATGGCGGCCAGTACCAGGTTAGACAGAGGGAGAAGGCGGGCCGTCACGGATCGTGCGCCGCGCTGGCCCCGCCCCTCCCCAACCCGGGAAAGGTATAGACGCGCTCCCAGCCAGAAGGGCTGAGAGCCGTTAATCGCACCGAAGGAGGGGGCAGGCCGTAACGGGCGCGAAGAGCGCCAGGCCCCGCCCCCTCCCCTGACTGAAGGAGGAAGCCGCGCTCCTTGCGGTGTCGGCGCCATGACACTCGGCCCGCCGCCACCAGTTACAAATAGCGTGCGGGCCGCAAGAAAACACAAGCACAAAACATACACACACGCACGCGTTGGCAGTAGCCAGCGTGTGAAGGTAAAGACAGACACATAAATACATAAGTGGATTAAACTGGATAAGATGGAGGGAAAGCCCCCCCCCAACTAACTGCGAGCAGGGAGTAAGGGGGAAGCCGATAGCCACATTTGGGACATGTGGCAAGGGCTTCAGAACGGACAGGACATCCCAAGTCAGGATCACCAAACCCGACGGCCGCCTACCCCTTGGTGGGGAATTTGCGGAGGAGCAAGGCTCCTAGTCAAACACCTTCTAAAGGTGTTCCCTACCCTCACCCGGACATTGCAGCCATAGCTGGGAGGCATAGTGAAATTAAAAGAGGGCAGTCCGGGTGGAAATAGAAAAAAATTGTGCCGGGTGTACACCCGGCTTACCTGAAAGAGGAGAAAGAGCCATCATCTTGACCTCGTCGCCGTCTGCAGAGACTTAAGACTGGGGAATGTGTGGGAGGTCCCAGGTATTTATGGACTGGGAGGGGCTTCTTTTTTCTAGCCATCTCTGCAGAAGTTCGCCCTCTACTGGACCATAACCCACGTGTAATTAATATTTCTGAAGCAGGGTGTGAGACATACTTGAAATATCCTGGCCTGAATAGTATCCAGAGTCATGCCCAGGAAGGGGGTCACCCGATTCGGGGAGAGTGAGGACTTGGGATAAATGATCACCCATCTGAATGTTTCCAGAGCAGTCACCACCTGCTGGGTATCCAATTCTGCCTGCTGGAGAGAATGAGACGTGATGAGAAGGTCGTCCACATAAGGAAGGATGCGAATGCCCCGAGCTCCAAGAAGGGCCATCACACCCGCAAGTACCTTGGTGAAGACTCTGGGGGCCGAGGTGAGACCAAAGGGCAGTGCCACAAATTGTCCTCCAAGGCGAACCTGAGGAACCGCTGATGCCCTGGGAAGACTGGCACATGAAGGTAAGCATCCTTGATGTCTATGGAGGTCATGAAGTCCCTGGGGCGCAAAGAGCTGATCGCGGAGCTCAGGGTCTCCATGCGAAAGCGTCTGGTCCTGATGAACTTGTTGAGAAACTTTAAGTCCAGGACGGGTCTGATGGAACCATCCTTTTTGGGTACTGTGAAGAGATTGGAAAAATAACCCTGACCTCTCTCCCCTGGAGGGACCCGACGGATGACCCCCATGTCCAATAGGTTTTGTACAGCCAGAAACAGACCCCGAGCTGCCAGGGGCTCTAGAGGAATCCGAGACCTGAGTAATCTTGGAGGAGGCCAGGCAGCAAACTCTAGCTTGTAGCCGGAGGACACAACCTCCAGAATCCACCTGTCTGAGATCTGCTGCCCCTAGAAATGAGCGAAGAGCCGCAGCCGCCCCCTTCATGGCTGAGCGGGCTTGGTGACAGATTTAGGCTTGGAGCCCCAGGAGGATCCGGGACGGATCACCAAAAAGGCGCAGCCCCTTAAAGGGGAGCCCTGTGAGAGCCTTCTTAGCAGCATTGTCAGCTGGCCACTGGCGCAGCCAAACCGAGCGGCGAATAGAAACAACCAGCCGAGGTCCTGCTACACATCCTAATGGTGTCATCCAAGGCAGAAAGGATATAAGCGATAAACATCTCACATTGTGATAAGGCTCTGAATTCGGCACTAGAAGAATCATCAGGGGAACCTTCCAGAAGGCCCTTGACCAGAGTCCTAATAGCCACGGCAGTAATAGCAGAAGCACAGACAGGGCGCAAGGCAGATCCCACATAGGCAAAGGCATGGGAAGCCAGCTGGTCAACACGCCGATCCTCACTATCCTTCAAAATAGTGGAATCAGGGGAATGCACCACAGAAGTGTTAGACAACCCCAAAACGGGGGCATCCACTTCTGGGGGAGCTGACCAACATTTAACCACATCCGAGGGAAAGGGATACCTTTTATCCCATCCCTTAGGGATACCAGGAAGCAGGCTAGGCCGCTCCCATTCCTTGAGAACCAGGTTATTGAAATGTGCCTGTTCTGGAAATTCCAAACGTGGCTTTGCAGTACTGAACAATTTCCCCTGTTGCTTGGGAGCCGCAGCAGGAAGGGAAATGGAAAGCACTTCAAAGATTTGAGTCAAAAGTCTATGGGTGTCATCAGCATCCCAATGCTCTGAGCCGGCATCAGCGCCAAGGAAATGCTGATCATCAGACAGTTCTGAATCTGAAAATAATTCCCCTTCCTCAAGTGGGCTATAGTCAGATAAATCAAGGAAATCTTCAGTCTCCATAGGGAAGGCTGACGCAGCAGGCGCCACATGCCTTACGGGCCGCAGAGCTAGCAATTAATCTCTCAATGTTAGCCAGCCTGGAAGACACATCAGGCTGAGACTCCCCACTAGTATTGAGTTCACTGGGAGTCGTAATCAAGCGAGGGGGAGTGGATGAAGACATGGTGGGCGCCGACCTAGTCACAGACAGCCCAGAACGCTGCGCAGGGTATACAGACCCCACATAATCGCTCACAGGGGATGCCGCGCACACCACACACAGCCGGGCTTGTCCCAATGGGACCCCAAGCACAATATCCTGTGAAGCCTCCATATGGTGATTTCAGTGGCACAACTGGCCAATAGGAATTACGCTATACAGCTACCCGGGATGCCCCAAATGTCTGCAAGGATAGTGGGAGGATTTAACTACTTAGGCCTCTAATAAGTTACAGGGTACTAATAGAGGTGACAGGACCAGGAGAAAACTCTAATTTAAAAACAGTTTTCCCACCTGTAAGACATAATAAAATACACCCATCAGTATACAGAAAAATATAAATAAATATCCATATCAATATCAAAGCCCGCTGGGGCACTCACGGTCCGCGGTGGAGCTAGCAATCGTCCAGGCAGCAGATCAAGATGGCGCTGGAGGGCTCTGAAGGGGCGGGGCCACATGAGAAGATGCGGAACGCGGCAAGCGCTAAGCCACGCCCCCTCCAGGAAGCGCGGGGACAGGCCGAGAGACAGGCAATCACCCCCCCCCCCCCCGACGAACGGGATAGCGGGAGAAGGGGAAGGTGGATGCCCCTAAGGCCACCCAAGTGCTGCTGGGGAGGGCATAGAGCGGACGGGCATCCCAATTCAGGTCCACATACCTGCACCGCCTACCCTTTGGTGGGGAATTTGCGGTAGGAGCAAACTCCCGACAAAGCACCTATAATAGGTGCTGCCTACCATCACCCGACCATGCAGCCAAGGCTGGGAGGCAGAATAAAAAGTGGAACAGGTGGGAATAGTCCTACGGGGCCAAGGGCTGTGAAGTCCGGCTCACCTGCGAGAAGAGAAGCCATCATCTTGTCCTTCGCAGCCCCCTGCAGAGAAGATACTGGGGAATTAGTGGGAGGTCCCGGGTATATATGGACCGGGAGGGGCCTCTTTTTGCCATCTCTGCAGTAAAACGCCCTGTAGTGGAGGTAATCCCAGCTGTTATGAATCATTATCTGGAGCAGGACGTGCTGCATACTTAGAATATAATCCTCTTCTGAATAAGCAGGTTCTCTCGGTTACTCGAGGCCTTTTTAGGGGCTACCAATGAGAGCCGTTTCTCCAGGTTAGCCAACCTATGCGCCAAATCAGATTGTGTCCCACTGCCTCCCCCCCCCCTCCCTAGGGGCTGTCTGGGGAGGCTGAGCTTCAGGAGGGACTAAATTTAACGCAGGACTAGGGACTAAAGCAATAGCCCTATCATGGTCAGAAACAATACCTCTGGCGCAAGCGGAACAAATCATGCTGAAACCGCCCAGGGGATTTTGCCTGCACAAGTGGCAGAGCCTGTCTTGCCCAAGTGGGATGCCCGGCTCACTATCCCTTGATGCCTCCATCATGGTGATTTTTTTTTTTTTTTAAAGTCCTAAGCCTATAGCCAATCCCGGAGGAACCCACAACCCTAATAACCTTCTTCCCACAATCTAAGAAATCAAAAAGAGAAAAAACATTTAGTTAAAAAAATGTTCCCCTTTTTTTTTATATATATATTAAAAATAATGACTATAACAACATATAAACAACAAACAACAATATCAACAATAAAAACGATGATCCAGTTTTACTTTTTTCTCAGCTGGTTTGGAGCGTGACTGAAGCCACAAGTTTGGACGCCAGCTAAATATCTAACGCAGACAGCATATTTTTAATCTGTTACAGAACAGGGAATATTGTTAGCACTGTATATAAACGTTTATTACCTGTTCACGAATTACAGTCTTGTAGTGTGAAACTATGTTATCATGTTGCTCCAAAGACTTTTTTTCCTCCTCCTCTTTTTTGTCTTCTTCGCTAGATTTATAGATAGCTTTTATTATAACCGCTATAGGAGGAAAAGTACTCATTAACAAACTCAAAAAAACAATCTATTAAAAAAGACAGAGGTAGTAGCTATATCTATAAAACAAAAATTATCATACATGTGTATATATTCAGATATTTCTTCTATTGTCTTCCTAAATGGAAGTCCATGTATCCAGAGTCCCAACATGGACAAAATATATGTCTTATTATTATTATGTGATTTTGTTGTGTTTTTTAGGACATCTTTTATTATTAAGCTTGAAAACTGGTTATAGCATTTTGGTATAGCAGACATTACCACCCGGTAATAAGATATCTAGTATGAGTGATATGCAACAACAGACCTCGAGTGCAGCTAAGACCTAAACACAAAGCTACCAACACCACCTTTGTGTACAAATAGAAATAGATTCATTAGAAGGTGTATAAAAGCAGACAAACCGCCCCAATTCAGCATAATTTGCATACTTTGGAAAGCACAATACCTCCCCCTAATGTGCTGCCCTGCACATGTCCAACCCACTGCCATACATAACAATCTGCTTTCTGTGAAATGTCCATGGGTAGGTGAATGTCTGGAAAATCCCATGACACACAATGGGGTGATGTACAGCCACCCCCAGCACACACCCCGGACAGCAAGGTGTTGATACAATTACTCCAATTAAAAAGCAAATGTCCACTTTAGAACCCAATTCAGGAGCTTTTCCCCGCCTAGGCCTTATCATGCTTTATATACTGAAAATCGTGTTGTAATAAACAGTTCACACCGAGAATAGCTGTTATGTGTCTTTCTTGCGCTTGGTGTGGGCTCCGGAATTCCGAAGTGTGAAGGTAACTCTGGTCTACAGACAAATAAGGTAATCCCAGGTAGAGGACTCAGTGGGAGTCGCTCTTAGGTGTCTGCCGGAAATAGGGGCAGATTTTTTTCAGTGGTGGAGTTATGCGGGGCAAGTCTCCTTGAAGGGGTAAGTGATTTATACGCTTAACCCCGAGGGAAGGTTAAAGGACTTGTGCCCTTGTGCCTCTCGCGGTCTTGGCGAGGCGTTGCGGGGTTCGTAGGGAACCGCCGCTTGGTTATTTGAAGCGCGCTATATAAATTGTGATTATTTGTGATTATTTGTGATTTGGGTACAGATTTGTCTGTTTACTGTGAGTTTACCTGACCACTGAAACCTTTTTCTCTCTTTCTCTCTGACAATAGAGTGTTAAGATTATTTGTTTGTGTGGATTGATAAGTGTGAAGGTGAGCACGCTTTAAACCACGGATATTGTCATTTGCTAATTTGTCATTTGTTAACTGATAATGGGTCAGTCTGAGTCTAAAGTGCCCCATGTGGGAAAGGATTGTATTCACTATGTAGAGAGGTTAACTGGAGGAGCATACTACACGCTGCCTTTTGTTGATAATTTGTCGGGGTGGACTGGAAAGGTTCCCATATTATCAAGGAGACCCAAACTTAGATAAAGATTATATAAAGAAGGGAGGTGGAAATGGGTTAAAACATGCTCCCTATTGGTTTAAAAGGGATGACTAAGAGTTATAGTTATAGAATAGTCATAGAGGACATTCAATTCAGGAGACAAAAGAGTCCCCTGGGTTTCATGCCCTGGAACACAAACTAGGAACAAATTTAATATTAAATGTAAACAAGAGTTTAGGGCTAAAAGTAACTGCCCCTCACCTTACGTGCCACCTAAGAAAAACAGCCTCTATCCCTCCTCTACTCAGGAAGAGATAGAGTCAGGAAACAAATGAGCAGCGACAGACAGAAGCTGTCTGCTGATGTTTCTCCGCTAGATAAAGAGGAACACAAAGAGAAAAAAATGAACTAGTTAAAGATGACAGCTGGGTTTTCTATTGGGGTCCCGCTGCAAATACTAGGAGTAAAATTAGTTGGAAAAAGTTAATATAGAAGTCAGGTCAGGATACAATGTGGGGGAATTGTAAATAGTTGATTTATTAGGATCCACATAAGATTGGGCTAATATGAAATTATTTTAGAGACATCCCATGCTGTGTGACAGTGTATGGGTTAAAAGCACGCGAGCTGGCAAGAACGGAATGTGTGTGTGTGTGGGGAGAGACAGAGATAATACGCGCTGAGAGTAGCAGATTTCAGCAGCACAAGCAATTGGGAGAAATACACCGCCCTTACTAATTTCTGACCCCCTCCAGGCTAAACCGGGAATCATACATAGTTTCACAATAAAACTTAACAAGAAAGGTTGTATGTAGACTTAAACCAGATAAGCCCTGGATGTGGGATTTTATTACCAGAATATTTTAAAAAGCCACATTGAAACCATGAGATTTGTCTAAGATCTCAGGGACATAAATTGTTTAAAGATGCCAACTGCCCCTTTAGTGCCTGTCTGCCATCTCTTCTCACCTCGTGACACGGGCTGGAATAGCAACATTGATTTAAGAAATAGTTTTTTTCAGCGTCCCAGTGGACGAGGAGACACAGCCCATCTTTGCTTTTAGGTCACATTTGCCCTAGGCTTATGTGTATTGGTAAATAGTTTTTTTTTTATGTGTAATGGTGCAATGGTCCTCCTCTTAAAGTCTGGACACCCAGCCATGGTTCCGTCCTACTGCAGACAGTTTTCTCCTCTGCATTTTGATCGGGAGGCCACCCTGTGGGACAAGAGGGATCATTTGAATTGTCTTTTTGTAAGTGATTATAAAGTGTCTAAAGTTGTAATGGTGTCAGGAAAATGAGTACCTGGGTTTTGTGCTTTCCCAGTGACAAAGAGAAATAAGCTATAAGAGAATAGCTGCTGTCGTGGGTCTGCCCTGCCCACTTACCAGGAAGGACATGCTAAACTTCCTTGGTATGATTGGTTGCTGCCACCAATGGATTATAGATTGTTCATGTTATGACAGCATAGTGAGAGCTGAAAATGTATGTTGATAAACCTGACACCCTGAAATGGTTAAATGAAATGTGTAAAGTGCAATGTTTTGTGTATTTGAGAAATGATACGGTGATAGCCCCAGGGTTAGGTTTTCCCGATTATGGCAAGATGTCACTTAGTTGCCAGGATTTGTACAACCATGTGCAGGGGCCCAGCATAATAGCATGGAGGTGCCCTGTTTTTTTCTCAAAGGTGGTCCCTGGGCAGGTACAGGGCAATGCCTGTGTGTCTCATAGCCCTGGCCTTGTGTGTAGTGGTAGTAGAAATGGCAGAAACCTTTACTTTTCGTGACATGATACAAACTTACTTTACTGCTCACAATTTGTTTTTCCTTCTTAAGAACATACACGCAAACAGCAAACATTCAAATGCCCAAGCTAACACCAGACATACCCCTCCCTGACCAGACTTTGACTGACTTACAAAAATATGCTAGTACAATGGACAGGGAGGATTGGAGAAAAGCCGGAGTGCACAAATGTCCATAGACTTTGTGCAAAGAGGGAAAAGATAGAGAAACAACTGCAGCTGCTAGTGGTGCATCTCTTTTTAACCCACAGAAAGCAAGAAACGAACACCTGACTTCCAACAACCCTGTTCACACATCTGCAGATTGACTTTACTCACATGCTTAGTTTAGGGAAAAGACAGGAGTCATTTTTGTGATAGTGGATATGTTCCCAAGGTGAGTTGAACTTTTTGTGACGACGAGGGAAGATGCCAGAACTGTGGTAAGAATTCTCACACAAGAGAATATTCCTAAATGGGGATGCACCTTTGTGGGTAAATCCAAATAGGACATCCCTCACTGTGAAGGTATGTCAGGATTTAGTAGAAAACCCTAAGGATAGAGTGGAAGTTTCACATCCTTTACCACCCTCAGAGCCCTGGAATAGTTGGGAAAATAAATACAAAAAATAAATAAATAGGACCAGAGAGGATAAATTAAGCCACAGGAGGGAACTTATGCTAAATGTAAAAGGGTCCTTCCAGGAGTAGGATTGGTAGGAATTAGAATGACCCCTCCTAAGGTCACTGGGTATTCATCATTTGAGGTTTTAATGGGAAGACCATTCCCCACCCCCTGGGCTAGGGTGCCCCTTTATGTTAGAAAGAGGGGACCTAGACCTGATATAGGAAGAATATGTGAGGAAGCTGATTAAAACTTTGGAAAATGTTGAAAGAAATATGGCTTGCACCTCTCTGTCTCGCATCTCTCTTTTTCTTCACAGATGTCCCTCATCCATCCATCCTTCTGAAGTAGGTGCCATGGTTGTGATCCAGTAGCTGAATCGCCTTGGTGATCGCAGTGACCAGAACCAGCCCTAGTGGAGGATTGCCAGTCGTGGGTGCCGAGTGAAGAAATACCCAAGCAAGAAGCAGACACCGCTACCTAGAGCGGAGGACAAGCAGAACGTGCTACCTAGAGCACAGGAAAAGCATGAAGATGATGACTAATGCAGGGGATCTAGGGTCTCCGAAGAAGGAAGAACAGACAAAGCCCTTGACCAGGCCTTATTTGCTGGACTCTGGGGCTGAAATGGCTAAACTTTTGATACTTGCTTTTATTCTTTTTGTGATAATATATGTGCTTACTTTATGCATTTATGACCCACAGGTGTTAGGCCCCACTCAAGGTATGTGGGAAAAGTAAAATTAGAGAAATTAGGTAAAAGAGGGACAAGTGAAGGTGACCTCCTAAGATGCTACTTCTAAAGTTCATAGATGCCTACGCCTGAAAGTCCAGTGTTGGATCTGTAGTAAATTACACCCTGAAATATTACAAATATTCCTTTGATGGCTGAAAGAAAAAAAAGATTTTGGAAAGATTACCGCGCTAAAATTTGTTATAGTGTTTGCAGACAAGTATTATGTTTTACAAAGGAGAACTGCTCAACGTGCTATGACCCAAATATCCCAGTAGGTCCAAGGTTAACATATAGTGATGTGGCACAGAGCAAAATAAGAATGGGCCGCTTAGAGCCCCTGCATGTCCAAAAGTGTCCAAACAATGAATCCAACGTTGATAGCTATGGTTTAAATTTCACTCAGGTCTTTAAAGTTATAAAAACCACATGAGAAATGTAAATTTTGCTAGTAGCCAAATGTGAAATGATTAAGTTTTATATATAAGACCCACAACCCAGACTTGGGAAATCTAATAGGGAAGTGAAAATCCCATTCTTAGTTTAATATTTCTAAGCCAGCTGAGAGTAATGCCCAATACAACGCAACTGGCTGGAATTTAATTTTGATTAATCTGTACGTGCCTAACTGAATTTCTTATAATGTTCTGCATTTCTTATAATGAAATAGGAGCATAACACAAGATATGAGCTTGTGTAATAACATTTACATTTGTTGTGGGGAAAGTGTGTTACCCCTGGTTCCCACTAGAGCTGAAAGGATGGTGCTTTATGGCTGTCCTAATCCCTGTAAAATGGTCTTGTTAAAGGAGGACCAACACCCAGGGGTGATCAGCCCGGAAATCTAAGATTCCCGGGCCGATCACCTCCCACCCCGCGGGACATCCGAGATCGGGATGTCCCGCGGGGTGAAACCCCCCAGAAACCCCCAAAACATCTTACCTGATCCGCCGCCTCCCGCGTGCCCCTCCAGACGTGCGCGCGCCCGCGCCGGCCCTCTGTGAATGGCCGGCGGGGGCGCGCGCGCGCCGAGAGTGACGTGCGGGAGGCGGCGGCGGCGGAAGCGGCTTGGACGTTCCTGATCCCCGCCTGGACGTTGGCGGGGATTGGCTGCGGCGTTCACGTGGGAGCGTTGAGAGGTGAGTTTTTTGGGGTTTCTTGGGGGTTTCACACAGCGGGGGGTGCCCCGCCGAAGTGGATCAAAACCCAGGATAGTCAAAATCCTGGGTGTTGGTCCACTTTAAAGATCATGAGGGAAAGTGTTATTTTGAAATTAGTCAATATCAATACTAGTCAATTCTTTTAATAATTCTGCTTTTATATTTGCTGTTTAAAATGTTTATGTGTATAATAGGGATAAATAAGGATAGGGTCCCCACCCCACACATCTGCCGCTTCCAGGCCATAGGGAGAGATCCCTGCTCAACTTTTACCCTCACTATAGAAAATCCTTACCCCTCAGACAATGGGACCTATTGGTTTTTTGTTCCTGTAGTGGCTGCTCAGATTGGGGAAGAAGGTTTTACTCCCGGGATATGTCCAGTTTTAGGGGTAAGCCCCGAGCCCCAACGCTTCCCACAAATGACCCCCTTGGATAAGAAAATTGTCACTGCAAGAGGTCCAGGTCATGACCAACCCTTGCCCTGAGGATACTTTTGCCTCTGAGACAGGGTTTGACAGTAACACCAATTTATGGGTTAAATTGGCTCATTATACGGTACAGAGCCAGAACAGAACAGATTGCTATGTTTGTGCAGCTGCTGTGTCCCCGGGACCTGGAATAGAAGTTTACCCAGGTACCTATACCTGTTATTCCCTGTCTAGTGGCACGGTGAATGTAGGCATTTTCAGTCCAGGTTTTTGTGCCAATAATGGTAGTTCCACCATCCCTGACTCTTATTTTATTTGTTTAATCAGTCACATAGTGTGGGAGATGTGTTCAGGCTATGTGGAGATGGGAAAATAAGGACAAACTTCGACAATCATGGAGAGGCCAATGTACCTTGGTTAAAATTATGCCTTTCCTTATCACCCCCTCCAATAGCTTGACAGAGCAGGTGCATTTCCCCTTGCTGACCGAGAGGAGATGTGGGAGAGGCCTAGGGGGAAATTTCGACCCCCATGTGTATCTGGATGCCATAGGAGTCCTGTGGAGTACCTGATGAGTTCAAGGCTAGAGACCCTGTGAAGACTGGTTTTGAGTCATTCTTTGCCCCCCTTGTCACCATCAACAAAAATGCTGAATGGGTTAATTACCTATATTACAACCAGCAACAGTTTGTTAATGATACTGTAAAGGCATTCAAGGGAATGGCAGAACAACTTGGCCCCACTACCCACATGGTTAAAGCCTGGAAACCTTGTCTGTGGAAATGAACACAAATGCTGGCTCAGAGAAGGACTGGGGAAATTGGTTTAAAGATTTCTTCTCCAGCTGGAAGGGATTTTTAACTCAGTTTATTATTATCATTGTGCTCATCATAATTGCAGTAGTAGCTTTTAAGATTATAATGTGTGTAATTGCCATGCGTGCTAGCAAAGCCCAAAGTATTTATGCTGCTTATCTAGCTCACAACCAAGAGGAATATGAGAAGGCGATGGGCGAGTCAGCGACTTAGCAGTCATTGACTCGAAGAAGGGGCATCCCTTTTTCTGAGAGGGTGTAGGTACAAGGTAACAAAATGGCTACTGCATGGCTTATGCTTAGCTTATGCTTAACGGGATTGCTTCAAGATTCAAGGGTGAGAATAACGGAGTGACCGTTATCTCTGGGAATGGAATGTGCCGACAGCAGAACATAACAATCTGCTTTCTGTGAAATGTCCATGGGTAGGTGAATGTCTGGAAAATCCCATGACACACAATGGGGTGATGTACAGCCACCCCCAGCACACACCCCGGACAGCAAGGTGTTGATACAATTACTCCAATTAAAAAGCAAATGTCCACTTTAGAACCCAATTCAGGAGCTTTTCCCCGCCTAGGCCTTATCATGCTTTATATACTGAAAATCGTGTTGTAATAAACAGTTCACACCGAGAATAGCTGTTATGTGTCTTTCTTGCGCTTGGTGTGGGCTCCGGAATTCCGAAGTGTGAAGGTAACTCTGGTCTACAGACAAATAAGGTAATCCCAGGTAGAGGACTCAGTGGAAGTCGCTCTTAGGTGTCTGCCGGAAATAGGGGCAGATTTTTTTCTTACTAGATAGAGGATTTCTACTTTCTGAGACTCTTAAACAGTTTTTCCCACAAAATAATCAATGATCTCCAAATACTAAACTACTCTACTTATCCTCCCTGTATAACACTCTGGCCACACATTTATGGCAGCTCATTTAATGAGAAACCACCATGGCTCTCAGTAGATGTAGCACATACCTGCAAATAAAAAAAAATATAATTCCCATAAAATTACATTTATTTTTGTGTTCAGTTCCAGCATCACTTATGAAAGAATATTCTTACCCTCTAGCTCTTTAACCAGTTTTGTAAACTCGTGGTCAAACATCATATAATCAGGGCTTGAGAAACTAGGTTGAGGTTTCTGAGCAGCCTTCGAATAATATTCATGCTTGGTGATAAAACCCAGTTTCTCTGTGAAGTTTTCCTTCCCGATTCTTTTCTCAATCAATTGCTTTAATTTTTCTCTAAATAAGAACACAGCATGTTATAAAAGTGCAATTAAATATTGAGTAGGTCAAACTTAATTTGAAATCGATTGCATACAGCGTGAATAGATCAAATATTCACTAAAACACTGCACTCAATTAGGATTATTAAATATACAATATTCCTCGATAAAAAAAATTTATATATCCAGTGCTGGGAGTGTAAGGAATGTTGTCAAATCAATCCTGATACTAATTATATTAAAAGTGCTCCACTCAGGAACCAACCACCGATGGGTTAAATCAGATCGATTTAGGTCATTCAGCATATTATATCAATCAATTCAGGTCATCTTTTATAACACAGCCAAGGTTTTTGCTCTATAGTCCTGTGTGGCTGTGATCCTAAGATGGGACTGGTTTCTGGCCTTGAGTGTTACAGTGGAAGGATTCTGGGATATGTGGTCAGTAGTTTTTATATATAGAGAAAAAAACGTGTTGCTGTTATAAAAGAGGACCCGAAATTGATAGATATGATATGCTGAATGACCTTAAAGTGGACCAACACCCAGGATTTTGACTATCCTGGGTATTGGTCCACTTCCCCGGGGCACCCCTGATCGGGGGTGCCCCGCTGTGTGAAACCCCCCAGAAAGCCCCCAAAACTCACCTCTCCCCGCTCCCACGTGGCCGCGCCGTCCAATCGGCGCCGACGGACAAGCTTATTGACAGCGACGTACAAGCAGCTTGCCCGTCGGCACCTCCCGCACGTCACTCTTGACGTGTGCGCGCCCGCGCCGGCCATCCAGAGACGGCCGGCGCGGGCGCGCGCACGTCTAGAGGAGCGCGAGTGAGGCGGCGAAAGCAGCGGCTGGAGAGGTAAGGTTTTTCGGGGTGTTTGGGGGGTTTACACCCCGCGGGACATCCCGATCTCGGATGTCCCGCGGTGTGTGAGGTGATCGGCCCGGGAATCAGATTCCCGGGCCGATCACCTCAGGGTGTTGGTCCACTTTAATCAATCTGGTACATGACTTATCCCACCGGTGGTTGGTACCTGCACAATTAGAGTGGAGTACTGTAGGTGAAAGTTGAATATTATCAAGTATTGATTAGAGGAACACCCTATCTGTTTTTTTCCCGTAGAGTGACTCTATGGTTTCTCTTAGACTTTTAATATAATTTGAAATAGACATGAATTGCAAACTTGGCTGTTCATTTATGTAATGATACAGGGTTAAAGGTTTACACCACTGGCTTATAATTACACTAAAAAAATGACCACAGCTTCAAGTTGGACAATCTCACTTTGCTCATTTGTCCCACTCTGGGGGAACGCCCTTTTGGCATGTTTTTGGTGTTTTGTGTTATTGGTTTTCCACCCAGCGAAGCGGCACGGGCGCCGCGTGCGCAGGTGTCCCACCTGCTAGTCCTACTCTCCTTCACATTGTCTGGACTCGGTTGTCCGGTGCTAAGTATTTGACCTTTTGTGTCTTCTGTATTTTCTCATTTATCATTTGATTGTTGATATATCTTTACATACTTTTGGTGGCAATGATCAGTTGTTATTACACATCACTGCAGATTTCCTTTAGATGGGATATTATTTGCGTTTATTCACGTTTTTTATATGAATATTCATTGTGTTGATATTGTATAAATATATGTATTTTTCTAATATAACTTAAGCACTAGTCACTTTTTTCTAACGCATATGCGTTTATTTTTGGATATATAACTGTATTTTGTTAGCACTATGCACTTTTTAGTATTGTAGTATATGTCTACTTCCCCCTTTAGAAAATAGGAGTTTAGGTCCACCTTAAGGTTTTTGTGCCGGCACAAAATATTAGGACAGCTTATGTGTAGTCCTCACAGTAGGTTAATTAGGAGAGTTTCCAGTGATTGTATGCCTTTTATTTTTTGGCTCTGGCAGTAATTATGGACATGCAGTGTTTTTTAATGTGTTTTTATGTAGGTACATGTGATTATTTGTTGTCTTGTTACTAATAAAATGATGTATTTATTGCTTTAAATTGTTAGTTTATTTCTTTGGTGCTCCTGTTATGTGGTGAAGAGGGACTCTTTCCCCTTAGCCATCTTCTTTGGGTTTTCCACTTTTACAATGTGAAATAAACATTTGTGTTAAGATTGTGACACCATACCTGTAATTTACTTATCAACATGCTGTTTCTAAGTTTCTTATATACCTGTAGCTTTTGCCCTTTAGTAAAGCTCTGAGTATACTTTGACTACAAATCCCAGAATACTTCCAATGTAACAGATGAGCTCATTAGTAGCTTTTTGACTAAACAAATCAGCAATAATTACCTTCACCAGCTGAGAAAGCTGCCAGTAACCCTTTAGCTACTGGACACACAACACAAGAGGTTGAATTAACGCAGAAGCAGTAACCTTGGGTTAGCATGGCTGTAATTCCTGGATTTATCAAGTCCATCGAAGAATTAGGCCCGAACTATCTCATTGCATCCTGAACTGCTCTGCCCATCTTCTCCATGCTGTTCCTACTGACGCTGCCTCTCACATCAACAGGTATGTCCCCTGGACACAAGGACTTTTCTCCTGCTCTTTAACCCCTTGACCACCTTGATAAAGTGGTCTGAGCGGGGGGACCACGAAACGCGTTGGGGGATTGCTACTTGACCTGGACAGTCCTGGCGGTTATTCGGGGTCACATACTCAGGTGAAGTGTTTGCTTTTAAATTTATTGTTGTATTTCACAATTGAGTTTGTTTTCCTTCTTTTTATTGCCACATTGTGTTTTTAAACAGATATTTGCACAGTAGCACTTGGTTGATTGTAATATTGGGACTGAAATATTAGAATTATGGGATGGGATATAGGTAAAATTGGGATGCCCCTGGGAGTGTACGGTCCAGTTTTATATGTTTTTTAATTGTTTGAAATGTGATTTATGTGGGTAATTACTAATAAATAAATGTACCTATGAATTTATGATATATATTTAGTTAAATTATTTACTGCTGTGGAGGAGGTGCGGTGGTTTGGAGCTATTTTGGGTGAATTGCTGGATTCACCACTAATATATTCAAATCTAGAATAGGCCGAACAGAGCCGTCCTTTTTTGGGAACCGTAAATAGGTTGGAGTAAAACCCCAGACCTCCGCTGGAGGAACCTGGCGGATAACATCCATGTTTAAAAGGTTCGCCACAGCTGTCCTGAGCCCCTGTGCGATCAGCAGATCTGCGGGCATCCGAGACCTGAAAAATCTGGGAGGAGGCCGAACCTCGAATTCCAGCTTGTAACCAGAGGACACAACTTCCAGAATCCATCTGTCTGATACCTCTTGACCTAAGCCTGGAAAAAAAGAATCGCAGCCGTCCCCCCACCCGTACGCGTGAGGGCGCCTCCTCATTGCTGGGCAGGCTTGGAAGTGGACTTCGGCTTAGATCCCCAACTCTGACCTGGACGGCCACGTCCTCTTCCTCTGTTCCATGCAGTCCCCCTTGGGGCTGAAAAGGGCCGATCCTCTGCCCGTTCTGGAACCACGAAAGGAAGGGTTAAAGGAAGCCGATCCCCGAAAGGAACGACGTTGCTTCTTACGCTGAGGCAATTTGCCTCCTTTAATGAGAGAATCCAACTTCTCACCAAAGAGGCGTAATCCCCCAATGGGAAGTGCTGTAAGCGACTTCTTTGCCACCGTGTCAGCCGGCCACTGGCGTAGCCAAATAGACCGCTGAATCGCAACAAGCAAGGCAGAAGTTCTGCTACACAAGACCATGGAGTCATCTATAGCAGAAAGTACAAAAGACACAAATAAATCACATCGCTTGAGAGCGGAAAACTCATCAGAGGCTGGATCAAGCCCTGAGGTATTCAATAGGTCTCTAATAACAGACCTAATAGCGACTGCCATAAGTGCCAAGGCACCCACAGGCCGAGCCAACGCTAGCAAACGCATGGCAAGCCATTTGATCAATACGTTTGTCCTCCCCATCCTTAAGGGAAGTAGATTCCGGAGAATGCAAAACAGAGGAATTGGACAAACTGAGCACAGGTGAATCCACCACAGGGGGGATGACCAACGCT
Organism: Gastrophryne carolinensis; assembly: GCA_027917425.1. NCBI lineage: Eukaryota > Metazoa > Chordata > Amphibia > Anura > Microhylidae > Gastrophryne > Gastrophryne carolinensis. Next base: position 226,638,870 of record CM051234.1, read on the forward strand.
TACAGTGTCTGCAGGAAAGGGATTTTTTTTATCCCAGCCCAAAGGAATGCCAGGAAGCCGCGCAGGCTTTTCCCATTCCTTAAGAATATCTTCAAAATGTCTTACTACACACAAACCCACGCAGTTACTTAAGGGCACTGGCTCAAATGATACAAGTAGTATAATTGGACTACAAGACAGTATACATACTATAAATCTTTATTGAAAAATATTGCACAACCCCAAGATAAGCACACAAAAAAATTGATACACCTAAAAAATCGTTGTGATGTTAAAAAATAGGCCCCCCCCCCATGCGCATGCACCAACACCTCAAAAGAAGCATCCACAGACAAACCACCACTATCAACCTAAGGCCAATCACCTAATATGATCAAATAGGCATAATGAAGCTTCAACGTTGGGCGCCAAATACAAGGATACTGCTCCTCAGTCCCGTGTCTTATACTCCAAATACAGACCAGCTAGTCATGTGTTAAAAGGCTGGGGACATAGTCCAATGACATTCAGAGACTGCCAATCCGCAGCTTCATGTAATAAGATGCATGTGTTATCCACTGGTGACCATATAAGATAGAAAGCCGTCCCTTTCGTGGATACATAGCTCAGTTGTCCCTTTGTGGATTGTCACGGGCATAGGACAAGGCAAATCAGCACTAGATATGTATGCTACACAACGCAGAAACAAGGTGCGAAGGCTCCTTTAACTCCACACACACTTCAAGGAGGATTATAAAGTCCGCAGGGCCAGCTTAGATACATACAGCGCATTCAAGCTGTGTATTGGAGATCATGGCTCACACTTTTATAGCCGACATTGTTGCTCCTGCTCGGCCACTTCACTGCATCAAGGAGCACACCTCATAACGCATACGTCATACCTTACTGGCCAGTGCTGTTGCCCCCGCATGTCACCTTCAGACAATACTTGACCATTGCTGTATGATGATGTATACTGGCAACTTTCGTCCACGTGGGAGCAGACATCCTTACTTTAAATCAGGCACTCCTGCAAACGCGAGCCAAGGCATGGCATGCCGGTGATGTGTGGTGGAGGGACACGAGGTGAAGTGAGGCCGCCCTCGTCCGACGCGCGTTTCGCCCCGCCCACGGGGCTTCGTCAGGGTGACGTGTAGCCAATAGGGTGCCACTTTTCTCAGAGTAAATTCCGCCCATATCGACGTCACACTATCATCTCGGAGTAACAAAGCTGAAGCCTTCCAGGTTCGCAGCCGCAGCTACAGGGCAAAACCTGATATTAACATCCCAGCCACCTCTCCAATAGCTGCCACCTATTCAAAGCTTCACTCATTCTCACTCACCTTAGCTGGCACCCAATTATCAGCACATTAAAGGCTCCATTGACTACAATTTACAAATTGCTGAGAAGATATATATATATATATATATATATATATATACACACATACTTGAGTGTCTATTATTCAGCCGACACTCCAAGAGTCCTTATATCACTCTATATCCACAAGTGTCTCTATATACATAGATGTCTGTTATGCAACTAACACTACAAGAGTTCTTATATCACTCTATATCCATAGTGACCAATCACATTGGAGGGGGAGGGAAAAAGGGGAAAAAGGGTTATTTTGGGGGTTTGGTTATTGGGGACACTCACGCAAAAAAAAATACCATTTTGTGAGTACTCACCTGTAAAATGGATATTGTCAGTGTGTCACACACCCCGCTTCCCCTTTAATTCTGACGATAGGGTTATCCTCCAGCAGGAGGCGACGTTGCAGAGAGAAGTCTTGAAAAACGAGCCCCTCCCGGTCTATATATACCTGGGACCTCCCACTTAACACCCAGTGAATTCAAACAGCAGTAAGACAAGGTACCAGGAAATCCAACGGTAACCTTCAAAAAATAAAATAAAATAAAATAAAGGAAAGCTTCACCATATAGAGGATCCAGGAAGGGCGGGTGAAGCGGGGTGTGTGACACACTGACAATATCCATTTTACAGGTGAGTACTCACAAAATAGTATTATTCTCTGTGTGTCACACACCCCGCTTCCCCTTTAATTCTGACGATAGGGACATCCAAAAGCAGTGTCCACAAGGGGTGGGTATCCGACAGCAAAATGAAGCATTACTCAAACGACTGCAGTCTGCAGAACCTTGCGGCCAAACACAGCATCCGCTGAAGCCCGCACATCAACCTTGTAAAACTTAGAAAAAGTATGAACAGAAGACCAAGTAGCAGCCTTACAAACTTGTTCAACAGAAGCCTGATGCTTAAATGCCCAAGACGCTCCAACAGCACGAGTAGAATGAGCAGTGATACGAAAAGGGGGAACCTTCCCCTTGGCCGAATAGGCCCCAACAACCGCCTGACGAATCCATTTGCTAATGGAAGGCTTAGCCGGAGCCAACCCCTTCCTAGGCCCACAGGGCACAACAAAAAAGGCATCAGTCTTACGAAAAGGAGAAGTAGTAAGCAAATAGTACTTAACACAGCGTACCACATCCAAACAATGCAAAACCCTCTCCTTGTCATTCTTAGGCTTAGGACACAAGGAGGGAAGAACAATATCCTGATTCAAATGAAAAGTAGAAACAACCTTAGGAAGAAAGTCTGGTTTGAACCGAAAGACCACTTTATCCTGATGCCTCTCAAAGTAAGGTGCCTGAATTGACAAGGCCGCCAACTCCGAGACACACCGAACTGAAGTGGTAGCCACCAAGAAGGCAATCTTCTGTGTCAAGGTAGAAAGAGCAATATCCTGCAAGGGCTCAAAGGGAGGAGCCTGAAGAGCAGAAAGAACCAAGTTCAAGTCCCAAACCGGGAGCAATGGCTTCCTGGGAGGCCGCACATGCGTAACCCCCTGGAAAAAAGTTTTGACTAAAGGATGAAGCGCAAAAGGCTTCTGAAAAAAGATAGACAAGGCAGAAACCTGCCCTTTCAAAGTACTCAGCTGGAGACCAGAGTCCAGTCCTGATTGCAGAAAATCCAGAATCCTGGAAACTGAAAAGACCCTACAAGGCAAAGATCTAACCTCACACCAAGCGATATAAGCTCTCCAAGTCCTATAGTAGATGGTAGAAGACCTCTTCCGGGCACAGATCAGAGTCTTAACAACAGAGTCAGAAAGACCCTCCCCCTTCAAGATGAAGGTTTCAGTAGCCAAGCCGTCAAACCCAGCGTTGGTAAATTGGGGTAACACAGCCTGTCCTGAGTGAGCAGATCGGGCCGAAGAGGCAGAACGACCTGATCCACCGCCAGCCGAACCATGTCTGCGGACCACACTTGCCTTGGCCACCTTGGAGCCACGAGAATGGCGGACACCCTTTCCAGAGCCAGCTTCCGTACTACCTTGCCTAGCATGGGTATTGGAGGAAAAAGGTACAGAAACCCCAGTTCCTCCCACCTCAGAGACATGGCGTCCACCGCCAGAGCCAGAGGATCCTGAGAGAGAGACACGAAGATCAGAAGAATGCAATTGTGACGAGAGGCAAACAGGTCCACCTCCGGTGTCCCCCACCGGAGACACAGAGACCGAGAAACTTGAGGATGGAGAGACCATTCCCCTAGACGGGAAGAGCACCTGCTCACCAGATCCGCTTCCCTGTTTTCCACACCCGGAATGTAAACTGCCGAGAGACAAGGAACATGGGCCTCCGCCCAGGTCAGGATCAGGGACACCTCCCTGAGGGCACCCAGACTGCGAGTCCCTCTCTGATGATTGATGTAAGCAACCGCTGTCCGATTGTCCGAGCGAACCTGAACCGGAAGGCCCAGAACATGCTGAGTCAAACGAAAAAGAACCAGACGGATGGCTCTCAGTTCCAGAACATTGATGGGCAAGTGGGCCTCTCGAGGCCCCCACTGCCCCCGAAACTGAAGATCCTTCCAGAATCCCCCCCATCCCGAAAGACTGGCGTCTGTGGTGACGATTTCCCAAAGAGGAGTCAGAAAAGACCTGCCCCTCAAGAGATTGGTCGAGACCAACCACCATTGAAGGGACTGCCGGACCCGGGAGGACAACTGGAAGGGCCGATCCAACGACCGTGGTCGCCGGTCCCAAGACGCCAACAGATGAAGCTGATGCGTCCTTGTGTGAAATTGAGCAAAAGGAACTGCCTCGAAAGAGGCAACCATCAACCCCACCAGTCTCATCCCCAGACGGATGGACGGTCGAGGATTGGAAAGAAGGAACCGAGCCAATTCCTGAATCAGAAAAATCTTGGATTGAGGCAGAAACACACTGTGTTGACAAGAATCCAACCGCATTCCCAGGAAGGACACCACCCTGGCCGGGGCGAGGGAGGACTTGGGAAAGTTGATCACCCAACCGAAGCTTTCCAGCGTGGAGACCACCGTCCTGGTGTCCGTCTCCAATTGATTGAGAGAAGGAGCCATGATGAGAAGGTCGTCCAGATAAGGCACCATGCGAATGCCTTGAGTTCTGAGAATGGCCATCACCCCTGCCAGCACTTTGGTGAACACTCTTGGAGCCGAGGTAAGGCCAAACGGAAGTGCCACGAATTGAAAATGTCGATCCTCCATCACGAACCGAAGAAAACGTTGATGAGTCTGGCAGATAGGAACATGAAGGTAAGCATCCTTGATGTCTATTGACATCATGAAGTCCCCCTGCCGAAGAGAACTGATGGCTGATCGCAGAGTTTCCATGCGAAACTTCTGTGTACGGATGAACCTGTTGAGGAACTTCAGATCCAGAACGGGGCGAACTGACCCGTCCTTCTTGGGCACTGTGAAGAGATTGGAGTAACACCCGAGACCTACTTTCAAGTGCGGTACCGGCCGGATGACCGCCATTTCCAGAAGATTCTTCACCGACGCCAGGAGCCCCTGCACGGCCAAAAGATCGGTGGGCACCCGAGACCGGAAAAACCGCGAAGGAGGACGAGACTCGAACTCCAGCTTGTAACCGGACGACACCACCTCCCGGATCCATCTGTTCGGAACCCCCTGGTCCCAAACCTGGGAGAAGTGTCGCAATCGTCCCCCCTCCCGCACGGGTGAGGGCATCCCCTCATTGCTGAGCGTGCTTGCCAGCAGGCTTGGGCTTGGCGCCCCAGGACGGGCACGACCCCTCCCTCGGGTCCAACCTGCACCCCTGGTCGTGGGAAAGGAGGCCCCTCTGCCCGCTCTGGCTCCCCGAAAGGAGGGACCAAAAGAAGCCGCTCCCCGAAAGGAACGACGCTGCCTCCTGCGTTGAGGCAACTTACCACCCTTGGTAACTGAATCCAATTTGTCGCCAAACAGGCGCAAACCCACAAAAGGAAGAGCTGTAAGCGACTTCTTAGAGCTAAAGTCGGCCGTCCACTGACGGAGCCACACCGCCCGACGAACAGCAACCAACAGGGCCGTGGTCCTGCTACACATCGCAAGTGCATCGTCCTGGGCGGTCATGACAAAAGAAATAAACGACTCACACTGCTTGAGAGAAAATAACTCATCACAAGTGGGATCAAGATCTGCGTACAAATCTCTAACAATGGACTGGACAGCCATCAAAAGAAGTGCCGAAGCACAAACCGGCCGCAGGGCCGTTCCAGCACTGATAAAACCATGGCGAGCCAATTGATCAATCCGACGATCCTCACCATCCTTAATGGTAGTAGTGTCAGGGGAGTGTTACACAGCCGTGTTAGACAGCCCCAACACGGGGGCATCAAAGTCAGGGGGAACAGACCAAAGCTTCACCAAATCCTCCGGAAAGGGATAACTCTTATCCCAACTAGGAGGAACTCCAACAAGGAGCGTGGGCTGTTCCCATTCCTTAAGGACAACCCTCACAAAGTGTTGTTGTCTGGGAAACACCAAACGCGGCTTGGGCACGTCAAACAACTCACCCTTCGGCGGGGGGCCGCCTCAGGCGGATCCAAAGCCAAAATCTCAAACATTTGAGCCAAAATGGAAGGAGTGTCAAGGAACACCCCCACAGCCTGATCGCCAGTGGTACCAAACAATTGCTGGTCTGCAGGCTCGTCCGACTCCTCTAGGAGCTCCCCCTCCTCAGCCGGGGGGACAATCGGACCAATCCAACACTTCCAACACCTCATCCTCCGGAACAGGCGATGCCGGAGAAAGGTGCTTCCACTTAGCCGTAGCCTTCTGAGCCACCGCGGCGGAAAACATTTTCTCGAGGCTGGCCAACCGTGCGCACACCTCGGATTGCGAATCCCCACCTTTGACAACATCACACGGGGTCCGAAATAGGTGGGGGGGTGTAGGAGATGACGGAGGTTGGGAGGCGCCAGCCAGAGTGCCGGACTGGCGCGCAATATTCCGCTGTGCATATGGAATACATATTATGACATCATCGCCTGAAAGCGGAGCCCCACAACCCCCACACAGCCTGGATAGCCCCGAAGAGCCGTTTCCGGTAATGTCAGAAGCCTCCATATGGTGAAATTATGGCATTCGCAATAACCCAGGGATTTACGCATTAAGCAACCCGGGATGCCCCTTTTATAATTAAAGTCCCGGGAGTGGGAGGATTTTAAACAATAAGACTAGCCAGGTATATCAGACCAGGAGACCCACCGCAGCGCGGGAATCCCCGGACCTGTAAGAAAAAAGACCACAATCAGCCTCCAGAAAATACAAAAGGTATGCAGCAAGCGTACCCAGGCACACACACACACACACACACACACACACACACACACACACACACACACACACACACACAAAACAGTCACTAAACATTAAATACACAAAGTATACTGGCAATCACATACATATATATATATATATATATATATATATATATATATATAACTATATATGTCTAAATATATAGAAACCGATATGCAGCCCTCTATACTCCCAACGGCAATATCAAAAGTGCACCGGCACAGTAATGAAGCAGTGCAACCAATCATAGAGGTACTACTTCCAAATTGGCCACATCAACATAGGAATAATATACTCTATATACGTATATACATGAATAAATGCATGAAAAACCTGTCCTAGAACCATCTTGATAACAGACATAATAGCACAAACAGGCACCGCGCAGCACAGTAATCAAAGCAAAAAGCAACACTTGCAAGACAGAGCCCTCCTCAGCAGAACCCAGACAACTCCGGAGCGAGGAAGACGAAGGGCGGGCCAGACAAAGCGCGCGAAGCGCTCCGGCCCCGTCCCCCGCTCACGCCAGCACAGCGCGGGCCGCGAAGACGAGCACCATGGCCCGCCAAATGGAGACGCTGTACGAGCGAGGCGGGTGCAAGAACAGGCACCCCGCCCGCAAAAACACACTCACCACGCCACACACAATCCACACGGAGGCCCCGCAGCCCGAGGACATATTCAGACCAGACCGCAGCGCCGACCCGTTAGCTGCCTTCAAAAAAACTCATCATCCTAGTCAGAATATAGCATTATAGACACCCCACAAACGCCACCCCCCACGCTAAGGGAGAAGGGACCAAGCGGGAGAAGGCAGGCTAAAAAGGGGCATCCCAAATCCGGATCACCGGCCGGATAACCACGTTGCCCCACGCGTGGGGACGAGCGGAGGAGAGGTGCCGTCTACCATTGCCCAGCCAGCAGCCTAGGCTGTGAGGCTTCCAATATCTAAACTAAGTACAAAAACAAGTAGCTGGGCAGAAATAGACCATGGGGGGGGGGGGGGGAGTGCCGGAGCAGGAGACTTCTTTCTTTTGTCTTGTCGCATCTTGCAGAGAAAAAACACTGGGTGTTAAGTGGGAGGTCCCAGGTATATATAGACCGGGAGGGGCTCGTTTTTCAAGACTTCTCTATGCAACGTCGCCTCCTGCTGGAGGATAACCCTATCGTCAGAATTAAAGGGGAAGCGGGGTGTGAGACACACTGAGAATAGAGAGTTTTCCAAGTGCCTGACTTCACAGAAAAGCGCTCAGACCAGTGTCAGTATTTAACCCTATTGGGGTCATGGTATTTAACTCATATATTAAGGCGAGATTCCTGCTGTAATAATTGCTGCTCTTCAAAGCCCCTTCTCCCCTGTCTCCTAAGAACAAAAAACCCGCATGCCTGGAGCCCTTTTGGGTCACCTTGATGCCATATTTTAAAATGCTCGGCCACTGGACTTTTGTCATTGCTATTCTTATTCCTAATGTCACGTATATGCTCACCTACCCGTATCCTAAGTTCACGTTTTGTTTTACCAATATATTTTTTGCCACACGGGCAGGTGAGCATATAAATGACCATGGTCGTTGCACAGTTAATAAACCCCTTAATCTGTCTGGATGGGGGGCCATTCATCCCCTCAAAACAAGTAGCTTTTACCATAAATTTGCAGATACTGCAATGGCCGCATTTAAACAAGCCATTCAGTTTTTCAACTGAACGGCTACCCTCACTCCTCTTAGATTGATACTCACTATGCACCAGTATATCCCGTATATTTCTAGCTCTACGTGCAGTGAGTAAGGGGCGGGGCCCCGCTGATCTTGCCACTGCTGGATCTAATGCTAGCACATGCCAATGTGTCTCCAAAATCCCACGAAACCGTTCCCAGTGTGCACCGTATTGGGTAATTAACCGGACTGGTTGCCCATTGCCTTTATGTCTATTGATGGGGAACTTTGTCGTTAGTAAATCAACTCGCGTAGAATCCAGGGCCTTTTTAAAGCAAGTTCTCAAAAGCCTATGAGGATACCCTCTTGCCCTGAACCTCGCTATGAGTAATCGTGCCTCTCTCTTATAGTCCACCTCAGAGCTACAATTCCTGCGTATCCGAAGAAATTGCCCTAGGGGGAGCCTTTTAACACATGACTAGCTGGTCTGTATTTGGAGTATAAGACACGGACTGAGGAGCAGTATCCTTGTATTTGGCGCCCAACGTTGAAGCTTCATTATGCCTATTTGATCATATTAGGTGCATGCGCATGGGGGGTCCCCTATTTTTTAACATCACAACGTTGTGATTTTTTAGGTGTATCAATTTTTTTGTGTGCTTATCTTGGCATTGTGCAATATTTTTCAATAAAGATTTATAGTATGAATACTGTCTTGTAGTCCAATTATACTACTTGTATCATTTGAGCCAGTGCCCTTAAGTAACCGCGTGGGTTTGTGTGTAGTAAGATATTGGTAATTTGGTTAAAGGGACGCCACAAACAGGTAATGGCAGTGCTCATGATAAGTTATCCAGGAGTCTCCTTGTATTTTATTTTTCTTGTATCTTCAAAATGTTCCTGATTAGGAAATTCAAAACGAGGCTTGGAGGCTCCAAAGAACTCCCCTTTCTGAGGAGGGACTGCTTCTGGAAAATCGATAGCCAAGACCTCATATAATTGAGCAAGAGCTTTAGGGGTGTCAAAATTCTCCCCTTCACCTTGTTCAGCGTCAATACCCACAAATTGCTGAATATCCGAAACATCAGATTCTTCAAAGAATTCTCCTTCTTCAAACGGAGAACAATCAAAAATGCTCGATACAATCAAGCTCATTTGCCTCAATGGTCAGAGCTAAATGTTTTCTTTTAGCTGAGGCCTTCTTGGCCACAGAGCTAGACATTTATTTTTCAATGTGAGCCAATCAGGCACATACATCAGAAAGCGACTCTCTACCCATGACAATATCACTGGGGGTATGGACAAGACAAGGCGGCGTGGGGGAAGAGGCAGGAGCCACCGACCCTGAGGCTTGGACCCCTGACTGCTGCATTATAACCAATTGAACACAAGAAAAAAAAAAAGCGTTATCCCCAACAAGGGATGCCCCACATCGCAAACACTGCCGAGTCTGTCCCGCAGGTACTGAAAAGCCAGTATCCTGAGATGCCTTCATATGGTGTTTATGAAAATACTTAATTTTTTTTATAGCCACCAATTATATGGGATTTTTACAGCCGAAGCTACCCGGGATGCCCCTTAATAGTCCCTAGGTGGGAGGATTTTAAACAAGGACCAGGAGAAACCCAGATTAAGAGAGTTTCCCCCTGGAAGATAGAGAAAACACAATAAGCCTTATGCATATGCAAGAAAGAAATGACAGTAAATAAAAAAAGATTTCCCTTTAGTATAACTAAAGGGTACTCACAGTGACCACAACGGCCCAGCGACAGCCCTGTGACCAATCGATATAAGAAAAGCCCAGCAGCAGCACCAACACAGCAGCCAGGACCAGTGGAGGCCAGCACCAGAACAGGAACCAGCAAACCACATGTCAAACAGGAAGAGGAAGCAGAAATGCGACGCCGACTTGAAGCCCCGCCCACCACCTAGCACTGCTCAGAGAGCGGGCCAGCCAAGGACAATAGCATGACATCATAGAACGGGGCCGAACGAAAAAAAAGAGGGAAATTTAAAAAACCCAAAACAGGTATGTCACTTTCTTATCTTTTCCCTTTTTTTAAAAAAAAAAAAAAAAAAAACAAATGCCTAGGCTAAAAGATGCTCCCTAAATAAAGATTCCCCCCCCCCCCCCATCACCCCAGCAGGGTCCAGGAGGGCCAAAAGGGGGGGAAAACAATAAGCACCCAATAGGCACATGGAGATTTAAAGGGACGGGGCATCACATGCCGGGGGACACCAACCCAGATTCCGCCTACCCCTTATTTGAGGTCCCATGGAAGGAGCAAGCTCCCATATACACCCAAGGGTGTATCTACCTTTGCCCGAGCCCATCAGCCAAGGCTGGGAGGCATAACAAATATCACAATACAAAAATGTGGCTTCAGGCAGAAATAGAAAAAGGCCGGGCGTAACCCGGCTACCTGCAGGAAGGAGAGTCATCTTCTGAATGCTTTGCCGACTGCAGAGACGAAAAGACTGAGGAATAGTGGGAGGTCCCGGGTATTTATGGACCAGGAGGGGCTCCTTTTTCTCATGTCATCTCTGCAAGATCGCCCTCTACAGGCTGGTTACCCAAGTGTCATGAATGTTGGAAGCGGGGTGTGTGACATACTAGGAATATAGACAACCCTGGCTTAATACTAACACTGCAACATTGAAACAGAATTATCGTGTTGCTGAACAGCAATGGAGGAAATCCAACCAAGAAGGACTTCCCGTTATACAAGAAATCCCTTCAAGAACTCAGGACTGCCCTTTTATCCGCTAAACAGAAAAATTTCGAATCACTAATTTCAGCACAGACTCGGAATCCTAAACAGCTATTTAACACTTATAACTCCCCACTCCGCCCACCGCCACCTCCCCCATCCTCACAGCTAACAACAGAGCAATTTGCAACATACTTTAAGGATAAAACTGACATGATTCTAAGCGGCTTCATCCCTCAGAACAACTCTCCGCTACCAACTCCCCCCGCCCCACTCATTAAATCTTTGCACACAGTTAACTGCACAAGGTCTCCCCTTTCTAGTCTCAAAGGCCCACCTGACCACCTGCTCCCTTGATCCTATTCCATCTCACCTTATACCTCAACAGTCTCCATTTGTCATTCCAGCCCTAACATCTTTAACCCTTTCGCTGCCAGCCTACCTGGAGTTTTTGTCACCCTTGGTGCCAAACCGTTTTGCACTATTTTGCGCTCCCCATGTTCAAATGTGATTTTTGAAGGGATTTCCAGGGATTTCCCAGGGAAATGATATATTGTTTTTTTCAGCAGAGTCTGGGCTTTAACATGAAATGTCTTGTTTGTAATTTTTTAGGGGTACTCTCAATATTTTTGGGTGAAATATGTGAAAAAAAAATAAAAAAAAAATACATTTTTACAATTTGTAGTTTTTTTTGTAATAAAAAATGTAAGTTTTTCAATAAAATCTTATTGCGTGTGAAATCCCAATTTCTCCCAGTTACAGCGGTACCACATATGTATAGGTAGACACCCTTTCCTGCCCAGGAGACTCCCCCAAACTGAAACAGCGCTTTAGGGAATTTTCAGATAAAATACAACTATGCTATGCAATATGCGCACCTTGCAGTTCTTCCAGAAAAACAACCCTTTACATTTGAAATACCCCCAACAAACTATATATTCTCTGGAAGTACACACCTCAAGCTTTCTAGGCGTACCAGGCTTGTTGATGTGCCCATAGTTTTCTGGAAGTAATCCCTCATTGTATTCTTTGGTTGCAAAGAGTTTCCCTAAAAAAAGGATAAAAAAGCAGAATCAAAGCCACATTTTCCTAAAAAAACTATGCGCAAACAAGAAAAAACAAGTATAATCTGAAAAAGCAACATCCCCCGAACAGAACAACACCCAACATGCATAGGTTCTGTCAAGGGAAGAGTTGCCAAACACCCCAAAGTAAAGCATGTGCGTAACGGTAATTTTACTTGAAAATTTCAGCTCTGCAGACAAAGTGCGCACCTTGCGATTTTTCAACCAAAACCACCCTTTACATTTGGAATATCCCCCATAAACCATATATTACCTGAAAGTACACATGTTAAGCTTTCTAAGCGTACCCAACTTGTTGTAGTGGGCTCATCTTTCTGGAATTAATCCCTCAAAGAATTCTTTGGTTGCGCAGGGTTTCCCTAAAAAATGTATAAAAAAGCTGAATAAAAAACACCTTTTCCTAAAATATAAATATGCAAACCAGAAAAAAACAAGCTAAGTCTGAAAGTGCAAGGTCCCCCGAACAGAACAATACCCAACATGCATAGGTACTATTAACCCTTTTAATTGCCAGCCTACTTGAGATTTTGTCACCCTCTGTTGACAGGTCATTTTTCCCCATTTTGCGCCATGTTTTGCGCCATGTTTTGCGCCATTTTTGCTGGAATTTTCAGGAAAATTATACATATATTTTCTGCAGCAGAGTTTAGGCTTTAACAAGAAATGTCTTGTTTGTAAATTTTATTTTGTTTTTTACAATATTATTAAGTAAAAAATAAATAAATAAATAAATAAATAAAAATTTTTTTAGAAAATTGACTCCTTTATTTCAAATAAAAAATGTATTTTATTAAGGAAAATCATATTGCATGTGAAAGCCCCATTTCTACCGATTAGAACGGTACCACATATTTATCGGTAGCCCCCCGTTCCTGCCCAGGAGACCCCCCTAACTGAAACAAGTACTTTATAACATTTACAAATAAAATACAACTACCATCCACACTACAAAGGGTTAAATCGAGAAAAAAAAATGACATAGGGTCCCCCCTCCCAGGGGGGCGGACCCCATTTTTTTTTTGGAATTTTAAGGGTTAAAAACCCTTAAAAATCCAAAAAAAAAATGAAATGGGGTCCCCCTTACCCATCATTACCAGCCCGGGACCAGCTATGGGGGCTTGTAGGCACAGAGTGGGGGGGCCAGCTTTTGTGGCCCCCCCACCCTGCAGCCTACGAGCCCACATAGCCCATGTGGGCCCGGGCTCTTCTGCCCCCCCCTGGGCTTTGGGGAGGCAGGTAATTGGGGGTGCCGGGGGTTAATGGCAAGTCACCCGCTGCGGCAAGCGGGTGACATGCCATCCCCCCAGCCTTGTGAACTGGTATAGGGGTCATGGACCCCTTACCAGTTCACAAGGGGTTAAATGTAAAAAAAAAACACAGACACACAAAAGAGAAAAAAATATTTTATTAATTTTTTTTTTTACACTGTACTCACCTCCCATCCATCCTGGAGCACTGTGTCCCTCGGCGATCACTGGCTTCTGCTCACTTGCTAGAAGCCTTTTATAGCTGCTGGATGACAGAACACAAAGAGTTTATTAAAAAAAAAAATGACATAGGGTCCCCCCTCCCAGGGGGGCGGACCCCATTTTTTTTTGGAATTTTAAGGGTTAAAAACCCTTAAAAATCCAAAAAAAAAATGAAATGGGGTCCCCCTTACCCATCATTACCAGCCCGGGACCAGCTATGGGGGCTTGTAGGCACAGAGTGGGGGGGCCAGCTTTTGTGGCCCCCCCACCCTGCAGCCTACGAGCCCACATAGCTAAGTGGGCCCGGGCTCTTCTGCCCCCCCCTGGGCTTTGGGGAGGCAGGTAATTGGGGGTGCCGGGGGTTAATGGCAAGTCACCCGCTGCGGCAAGCGGGTGACATGCCATCCCCCCAGCCTTGTGAACTGGTATAAGGGGTCTCATGGACCCCTTACCAGTTCACAAGGGGTTAAATGTTAAATAAAAAGACACAGAGACATAAGATATAAAAGATCTTTATTTTTTTTTTTTTTTACTTTACTCACCTCCGATCCTGTGTCCCCCGGCGATCTCCGCTGACAGCCTGCTCGTGTGTTTGAAGGAGAGAGCCTGGGGAGGAGGGGGGGGGGCGATCTCAGCCCTCTCCTCCTCCCCATCTGCCCTCCTCCAGGCACACGAGCAGACTGATTGTCTGTCTCACGTCCCGGCATTAAGAGGGCTGCTGGTGACATCATAAGATGTCACCTGGCCCCGCCCCCCAGGGGGCGGGGCTAGCAGACCCGTTCCAGGAAGTGGGGGGGGAGGGCAATTTCTGCCCTCTCCTCGCCACCGAAGAGGCTGGGGGGGCGATCGGAGGCCCCCCCAGTGAAGAGGACACCCATCGGGAGACAGCGCGGCCTCAGGTAAGGAAATGTCATTTTTTTTTTTTTTTTTTTTTTACATTTAGCAGCTGCTGCTGCCGAAGCGGGGGGGGGGGGGCTATTCCGGGGGCTCTCCTGGAGCCATCCGACCCCCCACGGGGGATCGGATGGCACCAAATTAAAGGGGAGACCCGGCCGGATCCAACGAGGGGTCAGGTGAGTATTTTTGATTTATATTTTTTTTACTGTCAGGGGGGAAAGTCAAGCCCGTAGATTCTACGTGCTTGGCACTTAAGTGGAGTGGAAGCGAGCACGTAGAATCTACGGGCTTGGCACTGAAAGGGTTAATCAACCTCTCCCTCTCCACTGGTACCTTTCCTTCTTCCTATAAGAATGTTGTTATAACTCCACACAGCAAAAAACCCTCTCTGGACCCTTCTGCCCTCCCCAGTTACTGCCCTATATTGCTGCTGTGTGTTGTTCTCTTGAACAACACACAGAACTGGCTCAGTATCTGTCTACATACTCCCTCCTAGTTCCCTTCCAGTCTGGATTCCGCTCAAATCACTCCACCGAAACTGTACTCACCAAAGTCACCAATGATCTACTGACTGCCAAATCTAAAGTCCACTACTCTGCTCTCATTCTTCTCGACCTATCCTCTGCTTTTGACACAGTCGACCATGTTCTGTTTCTCAATATTCTTTCTTCTTTTGGAATCCAAGGTCTCGCACTCTTTTGGCCCTCCTCCTATATCACTGATTGCACATTCAGTGTATCTTACTCTAACACAATTTCCTCTCCCTCTCCTCTGTTTGTTGGTGTACCACAAGGCTCAGTCCTAGGACCCCTACTTTTTTCACTATACACTCCTGGTCTCAGACAACTAATAACCTCGCTGGGCTTCCAATTTCACTTTTATGCAGATGACACTTAGATCTACCTCTCTGGCCCAAATCTCTCTTCCCTGATTGTCTAACAGCCATCTCTTCTTTCATGAAATCTCACTCCCTTAACTGAACATGGACAAAACAGAACTGATCATCTTGCCACCATCTCACTACCCTTCGCTCTCTAACACTCCGATCTCTATAAATAATCTTACAATAACTGCGACTCAAGCTCGGTACCTGGGTGTCATTCTGGACTCCTCTCTCGCATTTACACCTCATATTCACTCCCAAGCCACCACCTGTCGTATTCAACTTAAAAATATCTCCTGCATCCATTCCTTCCTTGCACCTGATACCACTAAAATATTAGTGCATGCCCTGTTGATATCCCGATTAAACTACTAAACACCCTCCCTGTCAGGAACCGCTTACCTGATCCCCGTTCCAGCGACGTCTCCAGGCGGCCAGCTGCAGCTGTCACTGTGCGGCGGCCGCGCCGAGCGGCGTCGGCTCGAGCAGCGTCGGCTCAAGCGGCGCCCAGCTCAGCCACGCCCCCCGCTTCCTCCTCCAGGAGACGTGCTCGCGCGCGGCCGCGAGCACGTGTCTGTTATGCCCTCCGGCGGCGCTGTGCGGCGCGCACCCGCCGGAGGATCAATTAAAGGGTTAATGAATCCTAGGGGATTGAGAGCTTCGCCCTCTTCTGCTCTGCAGCCAATTACCCTTGGAATCCTATGTGCTCCAATCAGTACACTGCTTCCCTCAGACCTGTTCCTATAAAGGCAATTCCCTCTCAGTTGTGAATTGCCTGTGATAGCTCAGAACCCTGTGTTACCTACTCCTGTGAAGTCTAGCCTGTTGCCGATTTGATTGTACGACCATTCTCGATCCTGAATCCTTGTTGCCGACCTCTGCCTGAATTGACGCCTCTCGATCCTGAATCCTTGTTGCCGACCTTTGCCTGAACTGACGCTTCTAGATCCTGATCCCCAGTTGCTGACCTCTGCCTGAACCCAGACTACGTCTTGCCTGACCCCTGGTGCTGCTACGATCTCTGCCTTCCCGTTATCGACCTATTGCCTGTCTCTGGACTTCCGTCACTCACGCTCTTGCTATTGGTTCTCCAGTCCTCCCACATATAAGCTTACATCCTTTGATCCATTAAGTCCTGGGGGCAACCGATCCCGGGTAGGCGTATCTTGCGTCCCGGCAAGCGGGGGCTCCTACAGGTGAAGCTGGCTGTGGAGATTGGGGGTTGTGAGCTTATTAAGAGGGCTGGAGTTACCCCGAGCGTGACATTATCACAGGCCCAAAAGTGGATGACCTGGTACAGCAGGTGCAAGCTATGGCCACAGCGATCAACCAACTCGCTCAAAGAGTGGCCACTCAGGAATCTCGTCAAGTGCCAACTTCCGCTGTACCACCTCATTTCTCCGAACCTAAGATTCCACTGCCTGAGAAATTTTTTGGAGAACGAGCAAAATTTTCCAATTTCAAGAATGCCTGCGAACTATATTTTAAGTTAAGACCTATCTCCTCTGGCACAGAGGTCCAACGAGTAGGCCTAGTCATTTCCTTGCTTCAAGGAGACCCACAGTCCTGG
The DNA here is from genome assembly GCA_027917425.1 of Gastrophryne carolinensis. Taxonomy (NCBI): domain Eukaryota; kingdom Metazoa; phylum Chordata; class Amphibia; order Anura; family Microhylidae; genus Gastrophryne; species Gastrophryne carolinensis. The sequence continues at coordinate 226,655,771 of CM051234.1, forward strand.
GCCTTTAGTTTACCGTCCCATGACATTGCTCTACAATCAGTGACTGCCTTCTTCAATGCTATGGGCGTTTTATACGCCGATCCAGATATACAGTCTACCGCAGAGAATAGGCTTCGGGCCTTAAAACAAGGACGGAATTCGGCTGAAGACTACTGTGCTGAATTCCGCCGCTGGGCTATCGAAGCTAGGTGGAACGATCCAGCTTTGTGTAGTCAGTTCAGGGTGGGACTGTCGGATAGCATCAAGGATGCCTTAGTCAATTTTCCCCCGCCAGCGGACCTAGATCAATTAATGCAGGTCTCCATTAAAATAGACCAACGTCTTAGAGAAAGGGCCAGGGAGAGAGTCGGGGCTCCCACGTCCTTTAGACCAGTCCAGAGTCATAGATCCCCGGTTCCCCGTGGAGAAAATACCTCATCATCCTCCCAGGAAGAACCTATGCAATTAGGGAGAACCCGCTTATCCCAAGAGGAGAAACAGCGTAGGCGATCCGAGGGGTTATGCCTGTATTGCGGGAATTCTGGTCATTTTGCAGGGTCCTGTCCCAACAAGGGGAAACCGGCGGAAAACTTCCGCACCCAGACCAGGTAGAGAGTACTGATCGGGGTGAGTCAGTTTGTAACTCTCGCCAGAATAAGATGCTTGTACCTATTGATTTGTTTTGGGGGTCCTCTAAGCAGACAGTTTCCGCCTTCATAGACAGTGGTGCGGCTGGAAACTTTTTGGACAGGAGCATGATCTCCACCTTAGGGATCCCTGTAGTTCCTCTTGAAAGATCCCTACAAGTTTTAGCTATCAATGGAAAGGCAATCCAGGGAGGTCCTATAAATACCAAGACCCCACCTCTCAGACTAATTGTCGGCTCTTCTCACTCTGAATTCTTAGAATTCTTTATTTTTGATTGTCCGGAAACTCCGGTGGTTTTGGGATACCCCTGGTTGCAACTCCATAACCCGGTGTTAGATTGGCGGGCTGGGGAGTTGGTCAAGTGGAGTGACCACTGTAAAGGTCACTGTTTTAATACAGGCCTCAGAAGCGTTCAAGTCTTACCACAGGAATTACCTCAGCCATACGCTGATTGGATCGATGTATTCTCTGAACGCTCTGCTGATACTCTTCCTCCACATCGGTCCTATGACTGCCCCATTGACTTGCTGCCTGGCACAATTCCCCCGAGGGGAAAGATTTATAACCTTACCCTGCCCGAGGAGCAAGCAATGAGGGAGTATATTACCGAAAATCTTAGGAAAGGATTTATCCGTCCCTCTACCTCGCCTGCTGGGGCCGGGTTCTTTTTTGTAGAGAAAAAAGATGGTGGCTTGAGACCGTGCATAGATTATCGAGCCTTGAATAAGATCACTGTAAAAAAACGATACCCCTTACCCTTGATTGGGGATCTGTTCAATCAAGTCACAGGAGCTCGAATTTTCTCCAAATTGGATTTGAGAGGGGCTTACAATCTGATTCGCATCCGACAGGGGGACGAGTGGAAAACTGCATTTAATGTGAAGGATGGGCACTATGAGTACCTGGTCATGCCCTTCGGTCTTTGTAATGCGCCAGCCGCTTTCCAAGATTTTGTTAATTATATATTCAGGGAATATCTCGGTAGATTTGTAGTCATCTACTTGGATGATATTCTAATTTTTTCTAATTCTTTACCGGAGCACAGACACCATGTTAAGTTGGTGCTACAAAAATTAAGAGAGAACAACTTATTTGCTAAACTGTCTAAGTGTGTGTTTGAAGTCACTACAGTTCCCTTCCTAGGGTATGTTATTACCAACCAGGGTTTGGAGATGGACGCGGGGAAGGTTTCAGCAGTTCAGGATTGGGTCCAACCCAAAACTTTAAAGGAATTGCAACGTTTTCTAGGTTTTGCAAATTTTTATCGGCGTTTCATAAAAGGCTTTTCCCATGTTGTTGCACCCCTTACCAACCTTACCCGCAAGGGGGCTTTTACTGCTAACTGGTCCCCCTCTGCCTGTGAGGCCTTTCTAACCTTGAAACGGGCCTTTACTTCGGCACCTGTCTTAGTGCATCCAGATATTCATAAAGCTTTTATTATTGAAGTGGATGCTTCTGAGCTGGGAGTGGGTGCAGTTTTGTCACAATATTCTGGTAACCCTGAGCGTCTCCATCCATGCGCTTATTTTTCGCGTAAATTCAGTACCGCGGAACAAAATTATGATGTTGGCAATAGGGAACTATTAGCTATTAAACTGGCATTTGATGAATGGCGACACTGGTTGGAGGGTTCATTACATCCTATAACTGTGTATACTGATCATAAAAATCTCGAATACATAGGTTCTGCCAAGAGGCTGAACTCTCGTCAGGCACGTTGGGCATTATTCTTCTCGCGTTTCAATTTTATTATTACTTTCAAGCCGGGTGTAAAAAATACTAAAGCTGATGCTCTATCTCGCATGTTCGGTGAATGTAAGGATCGGGGTGATTCTGGTGAACCAATTTTACCCACAGGTTGTGTGGTGGGGGCGTTACTTCCTGATCTCTCCAATACCTTGGCACCGTTTCAAGATGAATCTCCTAGGGATGTACCCTTGGGGTGCCAGTTTGTTCCGCCGCACCTGCGTTCGGATGTAATTCGCGAATTTCACGATGCCAAAACTGCTGGTCATTTGGGTAACCGTAAGACGTTTATGCTTGCCCGTCGTCATGTATGGTGGCCTACCATGAGACGCGATATCACTGCCTTTATCGACGCTTGTGCTATTTGTGCTCGAAGTAAAGGAGTTCACAAGGCTCCTAGTGGCAGTTTGGTTCCTCTTGAAATTCCTGCTGAGCCATGGACCCATATTTCTATGGATTTTATTGTAGATTTGCCTCTCTCACATGGTAATACTGTCATTTGGGTGGTCGTAGATCGTTTCAGTAAGATGGCACATTTCGTTCCTTTGGCCAAACTTCCTTCTGCACCTGAGCTTTCGCGGCTGTTTACTTCACATATTTTTCGTATTCATGGTATTCCGTCCAATATAGTCTCTGATCGGGGTGTTCAATTTACTTCCCGTTTTTGGAAACACTTCTGTTCGCGGTTGGGAATACAGATCTCTCTTTCTTCTGCCTACCATCCCCAGACTAATGGGCAGACAGAAAGAACTAATCAAACTTTGGAACAATACTTAAGGTGTTATGTTTCTGATGCCCAAGAACAATGGGCGGAATTTATTGATTTCGCCGAGTTTGCTTACAATAACGCGCCTAGTGAGAGTACCAAGGTATCTCCTTTTTATTGTAACTTAGGGAAAAATCCTAGAGCTTCTTCCCTTTCAGGGTCACCTTCCAATCTGCCGGCGTTGGAGGAGTGGCTTCAAGAACGGAAGAATATCTGGACACACGTTCAGGAGATTCTTAAGACCACTGGTTTGAGGTATAAGAAATTTGCCGACCGCCGCAGATCACAGGAACCTACTCTTCGAGTAGGCGATCTAGTTTGGGTCTCCACTAAAAATATTGCGTTCCGTCAGCCATCTAGCAAATTAGGTCCAAAATTTATTGGTCCTTTTCCAATCGTCAAGAAGTTGAATAATGTGTCTTTTAAAGTTCAACTCCCGCCAACTATGAAAATACCTAATTCCTTTCACGTTTCACTGTTAAAACCGGCGAAGAATGCTCCTCTTGCTGGTCCTGCACCAATTCTTCTTAATAATGAGCCCGAGTATGAAGTGAATAAGATCTTGGATTCACGTAAAGTGCGTAATTCTTTACAGTATTTGGTGGATTGGGTTGGCTATGGTCCGGAGGAAAGATGCTGGGTGGCAGCGAGGAATGTTCATGCCAAGGCTCTTGTAAGAAGGTTCCATCGTGACAATCCAGGGAAACCGGGTGAGGGTCCGGAGGCCCCTCGTGAAGGGGGGGGTAGTGTCAGGAACCGCTTACCTGATCCCCGTTCCAGCGACGTCTCCAGGCGGCCAGCTGCAGCTGTCACTGTGCGGCGGCCGCGCCGAGCGGCGTCGGCTCGAGCAGCGTCGGCTCGAGCGGCGCCCAGCTCAGCCACGCCCCCCGCTTCCTCCTCCAGGAGACGTGCTCGCGCGCGGCCGCGAGCACGTGTCTGTTATGCCCTCCGACGGCGCTGTGCGGCGCGCACCCGCCGGAGGATCAATTAAAGGGTTAATGAATCCTAGGGGATTGAGAGCTTCGCCCTCTTCTGCTCTGCAGCCAATTACCCTTGGAATCCTATGTGCTCCAATCAGTACACTGCTTCCCTCAGACCTGTTCCTATAAAGGCAATTCCCTCTCAGTTGTGAATTGCCTGTGATAGCGCTCAGAACCCTGTGTTACCTACTCCTGTGAAGTCTAGCCTGTTGCCGATTTGATTGTACGACCATTCTCGATCCTGAATCCTTGTTGCCGACCTCTGCCTGAATTGACGCCTCTCGATCCTGAATCCTTGTTGACGACCTTTGCCTGAACTGACGCTTCTAGATCCTGATCCCCAGTTGCTGACCTCTGCCTGAACCCCGACTACGTCTTGCCTGACCCCTGGTGCTGCTACGATCTCTGCCTTCCCGTTATCGACCTATTGCCTGTCTCTGGACTTCCGTCACTCACGCTCTTGCTATTGGTTCTCCAGTCCTCCCACATATAAGCTTACATCCTTTGAGCCATTAAGTCCTGGGGGCAACCGATCCCGGGTAGGCGTATCTTGCGTCCCGGCAAGCGGGGGCTCCTACAGGTGAAGCTGGCTGTGGAGATTGGGGGTTGTGAGCTTATTAAGAGGGCTGGAGTTACCCCGAGCGTGACACTCCCTCTGTGGTTTGCCACCAATAGACTGGCACCCCTCCAACCTACAGTATTCTAAACTCTGCTGCTCGCCTCATCCACCTCTCCTCTGTCAATTCCTCCACTGGTTACCTGTCTCTCAGAGGGTTCAGTTCAAACTTCTAACACTAACCTACAAAGATCTCTCCAACCAGGCCTCTCCCTACATTTCATCTCTGATCCAGCGTTGCCAACCCAAGCACAACCTCTGTTCTGCCTCTGACATTCTCCTGTCCTTCTTCTTAGTTACCTCCTAAGTTCTGCATATTGAGCATTCTGCATAATAGAAACCGAAAAATGCCACTGAAAGTGTAATGTCCCACTTTGTTGACATTATTGGGAAGACTGCCCCCCCGAATATAGGACCTGCTTTGGCCCATTGGCTGAATGACAGTAGTATAATGTATGGATTGGCTGAGCATTAGATCAATAACCAACCAACTTTTAAGGACCACAGATATTCGAGTTTTGCTTAAGATGTCCAGAGGTGGGCTACAGCTACTTATTCACAGAGGAATAGCATAGAATGCACTGGTTATTTGTTCCGCAAAAACCTGTCGATAAGCCACACACCCCCATTAACCTGTAAAGTGGTCAGTTTAACCAAGTGTTCCACTGCGAGTCCCCATAAAATGGCCAGTTTAAGATAAAAACTTATTAAGATACCTAAAATCCAGTGGTAGATGCTACACATCAAACCAGAGTGATTAACCCTTTAAGTGCCAGCCTTCCTGGAGATTTTGTCACACTCTGTTGCCAGACCATTTTGCACTATTTTGCGCTCCCCATGTTCAACTGTGATTTTTGAAGGAATTTACAGGGATTTCCCAGGAAAATGATATATTGTTTTTTTCAGCAGAGCTTGGGCTTTAACATGAAATGTCTTGTTTATCATTTTCTAAGTGTATTCCCAATATTTTGGGGTGAAAATTGTGCAAAAAAATAAAAAAAAAAACAATTTTTTTCAATTTGTAGTGTTTTTTTGTAATAAAAAAATGTAAGTTTGTCAATAAAATCTTATTTTGTGTGAAACTCCAATTTCTACCTGTTACAGCGGTACCACATATGTATAGGTAGACACCCTTTCCTGCCCAGGAGACTCCCCCAAACTGAAACAACGCTTTAGGAGATTTTGAGATAAAATACAACTATGCTTTGCAATATGCGCACCTTGCAGTTTTTCAAGAAAAACAACCCTTTACATTTGAAATACCCTGACAAACTATATATTCCCTAGAAGTATACACCTCAGGCTTTCTAGGCGTACCAGGCTTGTTGACATAGGTGGCGTTTTCTGGAAGTAATCCCTCAATGTATTCTTTGGTTACAAAGGGTTTCCCTAAAAATTAATAAAAAAGCAGAATCAAAACCACATTTTCCTAAAAAAAAATGAAAAAGCAACATCCCCTGAACAGAACAATACCAAACATGCATAGGTTCAGTCAAGGAGAGAGTTGCCAAACACACCAAAGTAAAGCATGCGCATAACGGTAATTTTACTTCAAAATCTCAGCTCTGCAGACAAAGTGTGCACCTTGTGCTTTTTCTACCAAAATAACCCTTTACATTTGGAATATCCCCCATAAACCATATATTCTCTGAAAGTACACATGTTAAGCTTTCTAATCGTACCCAGCTTGTTGTAGTGGGCTCATCTTTCTGGGAGTAATATCTCGAAGAATTCTTAGGTTGCACAGGGTTTCACAAAAAATTGTATAAAAAAAAGCAGAATAAATAACACCTTTTCCTAAAATATCAATATGCAAATAAGAAAAAACAAGGTAAATCTGAAAGCGCAAGGTCTACCGAGCAGAACAATAACCAACATGCATAGGTACCTGTAACCTTTTAACTGCCAGCCTACTTGAGATTTTGTCACCCTCTGCTGACAGGTAATTTTTTACCATTTTGCGCCATGCTTAAGTGTGATTTTTGCAGGAATTTCCAAGAAAATGGCAAATTTTCTTTTTGTGGCAGAGTTTAGGCTTTAACATGAAATGTCTTGTTTGTATTTTTTCTACTTTTTTTAATATATTTTTTCTACTTTTTTTTAGATATTTTTAAGTAAATAAGTAAAAAAAAAATTAAAAAAAATATATTTTTTTAAATTGTCTCCTTTATTTTAACAAAAACATTTATTTTATTAAAGAAAACCATATTGCACATGAAAGCCCCATTTCTCCCGATTACAATGATACCACATATGTATTGGTAGCCCCCCGTACCTGTCCAGGAGATCCCCTAAACTTAGAAGAGCACTTTATAAAACATTTACAAATAAAATACAACTACTATCCACATAATAAAGGGTTAAATACAAAAAAATTGGTGTGGGGTCCCCCTTCACAGGGGGGGGGGGGGGAGACACCATTTCTTGGGGGAATATAAGGGTTTTTTTTGGAGGCAGGTAATGGGGGGTCTAGGGGTTAATGGCAAGTCACACACTAGCCGCAGGTGACTTGCCAGACCCCCGAGCCTTGTGAACTGGTATAGGGGTCACATGGACCCCTTACCAGTTCACAAAGGGTTAAAAGTAAAAAAAAACACACAGACACACTTTTTTCAAAATAACTTTATTAACAAAAATATTTTTTTTTTATTATTTTTTTTTTTTTAATACTTACCTCCCATCCATCCCTGTGTCCCACGCTGATCACTTAGGCTTCTGCTCTCCTGCTGGGTTACAGGTAACAAAGGGTTAATTAAAAAAAAAAAAATGACATAGGGTCCCCCCTCGAAGGGAGGGGGACCCCATTTTTTGGGGGATTTTTAAGGGTTAAAACCCTTAAAAATCCCCCCCCAAAAAAATGGCGTGAGGTCCCCCCTACCCAGCGTAACCAGCCTGTGACCAGCTATGGGGGCTTGTAGAACAGGGCGCAGGGGCCAGCTTTAGTGGCCCCTGGCCCTGCGGCTACAAGCCGTCATAGCCTAGGGCCACGGCTCTTCTGCCCCCCCCCCGGGCTTTGGGGAGGCAGGTAATTTGGGGGGCCAGGGGTTAATGGCAAGTCACCCGCTTGCGCAGGTGACTTGCCAGACCCCCGAGCCCTGTGAACTGGTATAAGGGGTCACATGGACCCCTTACCAGTTCACAAAGGGTTAACAGTATTAAAAAAAAAAGACAGACATGTTTTTGTAAAACTTTAAAAAAAAAAAAAAAAAAAACATTTTACCTTTACTCACCTTCGATCTTCAGATGCAGTGTCCCGCGGCGATCTGATGCAGGTGACAGCTGGGCAGAGAAGGGGGGAGGCAGGCGATCGAAGGATAGCCTACCTCCCTCCTTCTCTGCCCAGCCGTCACCGGCATCTGACAGGAGAACTGCCGGGTGCCCCGATGACAGCCGGCGGTGACGCCCGGAGGGGCGGGGCTAAAATCCAAGATGGCGGCCGCCATCGGAAGCTGCGACGGAGGGATGGCTGTTATGCCCCCCTCCAGAAGACAGAAGACCCGGGGGGGGGGGTGTAATCGGAGCCCCCCCCCCCATGAAGAGGAGAGGCGGCGGGAGTCGGCAGGAGAGGAGGTGAGTAACTGTCATTTTTTTTTTTTTTAAACAGGCAATCCCGGCGGCTGCTGAAACGGGGGGGCACCCTATTCCGGGCCCTCCCCTGCAGCCGGAGGTGCCCCGATCGGCGCCCCGCTGGCTGAAGAGGATCAAACAAGGGGTCAGGTAAGTGACTTTTTTTTTTTTACTTTTTTTAGTGCGATTGGGGAATGCCAGGCACGTAAAATTTACGTGGCTGGCAATTAAGTGGCGGAGAGGCAACCACGTAAATTTTACGTGGCTGGCATTTAAAGGGTTAAAGTAAAATGTCCAAGCAAACAGCCACCCTATCAGTACGCTCAAGTCACTGTGAGTGACATAAAGGGCCAGCTGTTTGCCTGTAGATCGACCAGTAAATGAAGGCCAGACCTGCACAGCCAAGAAACTTGTTCTTGGCACCTAGTGAGTTTTATCACATTGGAGTAGGACAGAACAGCTGCAGTGAACAAAAGTTTCCCTACACAGGCCCCTTTTACATTTAACAGTACTTTTTATTCCAACCACTGTATATTTAATATACTGGAACTTACTTGGTATGGTTTTCAAGCGAATTATCATTGTAGAAAACGCAAATTCCAAGCAGCAGAGCACACAATCCCTGAACAAGCTGCTCTTCCTCCCCGAGATTCTCTGAAATTTGTGCTGTGAGCTGAATAGGTTACTAAGGAAAGGGAAAGCTTAAACGACTTATACAAGACAAGCCCTTTCTTAGTTAGATTTACAATCATGCAAATTTAGCAAAATAGGGAAAAAAGAAATTAAAGCAGTATTATTACAACCAAAAGAAAAAAATACAATTCTGTGAAATACTCACCTGTAGAATTGATATTATTTGTATACAGTACGTCCTGCTCCAGATACAGTACTTACACTTGGGTTATCCTCCACCAGATGGCGCTGCACTGCAGAGACATGCAAAACAGGCTCCTCCCCGGCCCCTCAAATACCCGGGGACCTCCCACAAATCCCCAGCATTGAAAAGCAGTGAACAAGAAGCCAGGAGAATTAACCACCGAAACTGGTAACTATAACAATGGTAACAATCACCATACAGGGGATCCAGAAAAATGCAAAAACCAGGGTGGGGTGGAGCAGGACGTACTGTATACAAATAATATCAATTCTACAGGTGAGTATTTCACAGAATTGTATTATTCTTAGTATACAGTACGTCCTGCTCCAGATATAGTACTTACACTTGGGACATCCAATAGTAGTGTCCATAATGTAGGGTGGGATCCCCAACAAAAAAGGCAACAGCAGACAGTTAAAACCACTGTCACCTGCATAACCATGCGGTCAAGACAGCATGAGCTGAGACCCAAACATCAACCTTGTAAAACTTTGAAAAAGGTATGAACAGAAGACCAAAAAGCGGCCTAGCAAACCAGTTCAACAGAAGCCTGGTCCTGAAAAGCCCAAGAGGCACCAAAAGCATAAGTAAAATAAGAAGCAAAGCGAAAAGGAATATTCATCCCCTTGTTGGAATAGGCCTGAGTAACAGCCTGATGAATCCAACCGCTAACAGTAGACTTGGCGGAAGCCAAAAAAACCTTTCCTAGGACCAGAAGGGACATCCCATTCAAGTAATAACCAGGGCCAAAGCCGCCCAACACCCCGAGAGCAGACGAGATCGGGAACATTCAGGATGTAGTGACCATAGGCCCAAAGGATCATCAGTTCTCCTAAAGGACACAGTGACTACCAAGGAAAAAAACTTCCAACACCTGTTCAAGGAATGCAGAACCCTTTCCACAGCGTTGCTAGGAATAAGGCACAGAAGGAAGAACAATATCTTGAATCAATGAACATAAGACACCACCTGAGGCAGAGAGTCCGGCTTCAGGCGGAACACCACCTTATCCTGGTGTATCTCAAGAATGGGGGCTAGGTAGACAGAGCCGCCCGCCAAACACATGTCTGACCGAAGTAACAGTCACCAGAAGGACAACCTTGAGGGTAAGAACAGCCAGACAGCATCCTGAATAGGACCAAAGGAAAAAAACCCAGCAAAGCAGACAGAATCAAATTAAAATCCCAACAGGGACCATAGGATTACATGGGGGACGCACATGAGTACCCCCTGAAAGAAGTCTTAACCAAGGAAGACTGAACAAAAGACTTCTAAAGCAAGGCGGACAGGGCAGAACCTGACCCATCAGAGTACTGAGTTGGAGAACCAACTCATGCTGTAACAACTCTAGAACCCTGGGAACCGAGAACGCCCGACAGGGAAGAGACCTAGACTCACACCAATCAACATGGGTAAACCATACCCTATAACGGATGGAAGAAGGAGAAGAAGCTTGTATCTAGTCTTCCCATAGTCTCAATCACCGAGACAGATAAGCCTGTCTCCAGCAAGATGGATGTTTCAGCAGTCAGGCCATCTAGGCCAGAGTCTGTAGATTGGGGTGACGTAAAGGGGCCCTGAGTGAGTAGAGCTGGCACTCCTGGCAGAACGTACAGAAATACTGTCCTCAGTACCACGTCTGCGAACCACACTCTACTAGGCCACCCGGGGACCACCAGAGTCACTGGTCCCCCCTCCAGAGCAATCTTGCACAGAACCCTGCCTAGCAGGGGGAATGGAGAAAGGACATACAGAACAGAATGTCCAGACATAACGTTACCAAGGCATCCTGACCACGGCCAGAGGATCCTGGGGCAGGGAAACAAGGGCCGAGAGCTTGTGAAAGGGATGGGACACAAACAGATCCACAACTAGTTGGACCCCATAGTGATACAGGGATTAGCACATCAGAAGAAACCCCCCCCTTCAACCTGATAGATTGGCATCCATGGTGACCGTCTCCAGGAAGGGGCAAGAAGGAAACTGCCCCCAGACAGGTTCCTTGAGTTCATCCACTCAAAGAGGGACCTCCATACCAGAGGGGGAAGGAACACAGACTCTGCTCCAGGGATGCTGGATCCCTGTCCTGTACTAACAATAGAAATTGCAGAAGGGCCCAAGGGGAACTGAGCATAAGGAACCTCTTCTGAGCAAGCCACCAACGGGCCCACCAGCAGCATCCCTGCCTGGTGAAGGGATGAGGACAGCAATGAGGGACTGAGCCCATGCAACCGGATTGTCCACTTTATTGTTGAGGAAGGAAGATTCTCGGCTGAACAGAATCCAGATTAATTCCTAGAAACGGAATTACCAATATGGGGACAATGAGGACTTGGGGTGATTGATCACCCATCCAAATGACTCCCAATGGACACCACCAGCCGAGTATACAACTTAGCCTGACGCAGAGACTGGGAAGTGAGAAGGACGTCCTGGTAGGTCTCGCGCGGACGCCCCTTGGTCTCATCAGAGACATCACCCTCGTCAGCACCATGGTGTGCACTCTGGGAGCTGAAGCGAGGCCAGATAACAAGGCCCCAATTAGCAGTGTTGGACTTCCAACACAAACCTGAAGAGCCTCGGTGTCCAAAAGACACAGGGATGAACATAAGCATCTTTGAGCTCCATGGACGGCAAAAAGCCCTCTGGGCGCAAGGCGCTGATGGCCCATCTCAGAGTTTCCATGCAGAAAACTGCCTGTAATTGGAGAATTGCCGAGAACCTGTGAATCCAGAATGGGCCAGACTGACCCATCCTTTCGGGGGACTGTGGAAAGGTTGGTGTAGCGGCGCCTGCCTCTGCCTGTTAAGGGCAATCTGCAAGTGACCCTCAGACCCTGCAGGCCTTGCATGGCCTGTGCCAGCGCCTGAACAGAGGCAGGGACCAGGAGTACTCAGGACCTGATAATCTTGGGGAAGGCCGTGCAGCAAACTATCTTGTATCCAGAGGACACTACCTCCTGAATCCACCAGTATGAGGCGTAATGCCTCCTGACAAGAGCAAAGAGCCGCAGCCATCCCCTCACCCAGACAGGCGAGGGCGCCCCATCATGCTTGAGGGGGTTTGGTGGAAGATTTAGGCTGGGCCCCGCAGGAGGGGCCAGAGCGTTGTCTGCTGCTCCCGGGGCAGGAGCCTGCGCGAGCCCCCACGAAGGACACCCCTGGTTCTTAACACTATGGTAGGGAGGGGTGCCCCTGCCCCGAGGGGGCCGAGAAGGCCGCCTGCGTTGGGGTGATTTGCCCTTTTTACCAAACAGGTCCAGACGGGCCCCAAACAGGCGTTGCCCTCTAAAGGGAAGCCCAGTAAGAGTCTTTTTAGTAGCATCGTCAGCACCCCACTGTTGCAGCCAAACCAAGCGACGTATAGTCACCACAAGGGCAGAGGTTCTTGCACACATTCTAATGGTGTCATCCAGCGCTAATAGGATAAATTTTACAAACACATCACAACTGGAGAGTGCATTAAACACTTCCCAGGGGAGATCCTCAGGGTGATGCTCAAGCATCTTTCTGATGTGGGTTCTAGCAGCCACTGCAGTAATAGCCGCGGCACAGACCGGGCACAGCGCCGTCCCTGCACAAGAAAAGGTGTGGGAGGCAAGCAGATCAATGCGCCGGTCCTCAGCATCCCGAAGGGTACTATAAGCAGGGGTTGTAATAAAGGGGGGGTTAGGAATCCCTATGATCGGGGCATCCACCACGGGGGGTGATGACCAGCAATTAACCACCTCAGGGGGAAAAGGGTATTTCCTATCCCAGTCCCCTGGGACCCCTGGAAGTTTACTTGGACATTCCCATTCCTTGAGCATGAGAGCATGGAAATGAGCCTGCTCTAGAAACTCCAAGCGTGCTGTCGCTGTATGGAAACGCTCCCCTCTCGGCTTTTACAAGGCCCGCTATAAATTACACAGGGCCGGGAGAAGCCAATGGTGTTCACCAGTCTGAAAGACACAATGAGAATAAAGGGTGTCAGAACATGCGCAGTAAGCAAGAAGTATGAAAATCGCCCGCGAGGGCACTTACAGACCAAGGAAGGAGGAGGACCGTTACCGCGCGCGCCTACCATCAAAATGGCGCCAAGCGAACCTCGAAGGGCGGGCCAGAGCGCCCCGTGACGCGGAGCGTGCCAAGCCAGGTCCCCGCCCCCTTGACGAGCGCGAACTCTAAGACAGTAGTCAACTTGTCATGAGGAGCAAAGTGTATGACACACTTAGAATAGATGATTTGCCAATGAAGGCGACGACGCCGCCCGGCGCAGCACATCCAATAAGGCAAGAGACGCACGCGGCGGCGGCCGTACACAATAAAAATGCAAACAGCGCGGCTCTGACACCAGGTATATAAGTCAATACTAAGGCCATAAGTGTGTAACCAATACATTGAGACCACCCCCCCCCTTTCTTTCCCCCCCGAGCTACGGGGGGAATGAGGGAGGATGGCGACCCTTTGTACAGGGCCCACCGCTACACGGGGTATGGGGCAATAATGCGGGAGGGGCATCCCCTAGAGGCTCACCATCAGCCTAAACCGCCTAACCTTTGGTGGGGGACTGCGGTGGAGCCTAGCTCCATAAGCACGCATGGTGCTGCCTACCTTCACCCGACCAGCGCAGCCCAGGCTGGGAGGCACATCACACAAGGAGGACGGGTGGGAATAGTCCAACAGGGCCGCAGGCTGTAATAGCCCCGCTCACCTGCGAGAGAGTGATACTTCATGTCTTCGCAGTCAGCACTGCAGAGAAATCTGGGGATTTGTGGGAAATCCCCGGGAATTTGAGGGGCTGGGAGGAGCCTGTTTTGCATGTCTCTGCAGTGCAGCGCCATCTGGCAGAGGATAACCCAAGTGTAAGTACTATATCTGGAGCAGGACGTACTGTATACTAAGAATATCCAGCAATAAGAACCAAGTCTATGTCGAGTGCATCCTGTGCCTGGGCAAGTCCCATTCCTCAAAAGTTATCAGTGCTTATAAGAGGACATTGCGGTTGATTCAGAGCCTAGTGAGAAAACTCACATCCTTTTTAGGAGCGTAAACTGCCGTTCAATTTCATTGTCTACCGGGCATACATTTTCACCTGGCTCTGAATCAGCCCTGAAGGAATGTGATAGAGTGGCTTTACCTCTTCTAGCACATAGCTGTGGAATTATCACCAATAATTACTGAAAGTCATATGCACTTGGATGTACTGGACGCTTGTAAGCTAAGGCAAGCGCAAGCGGGGGGGGGGGGGGGGGGGGTGTTCCCCTATGGATTATACTGGGCACATGCTCTGATCTTTTATACTCTACACATGCCGAAGCTGGAAACCAGTGAATGTGCAGTGAATGGTGTCAAACTGTGGGGGCCCAGGAGTGGCAAGCAAGGGAACCTCATACCCCTATGGCATGGCAAATATTTGGTCTGACTTTCCCTCTAATGAAGACTCAGGATTTTCACTCTGCCAGGAGATGTTCCTCCACAGTGGGGAACCCTATTTCGGGAAGCCCCAATATGTGAAATCCCCCACAATAAAGATTTACCTTCCGATGATCCAATGACAGATATGTATGTCGGTCAGTAAGCGTTCCCGCTATATTCATTCCTTGCTTAATCGTCCTGTCAGATCAGCTAGGAAAGATGAATAAAGCATGCACCCTTGCACCAGCCGTTCAAAACTTCCTAGGGGTGTGTCTCACAGCTCAATTAAGAGTATAGTTGGGAGGCAGCCGACACATGGGATTGTTGCCTATGTGAGTAAACTGGGCCATCCTGGGGGTTTAGACAGCAGGGCTTCCCACTCAGATTCCAGAGAATGCAGTCATTCCTCTTGAAGCCATACATTACAGAAGGCAGGGCAAGCCTGAAATGTAGTACTGCACAGATGTCAAACACCCTTCTGATGGGGCAGCAGCAGGCCATGTTTTGTGGATCTCCATGTAGGCACACAGGTGAAGGGATTAGTGCTCAGACAGAGCTGGCTTTGTGGAGTTACACAAAACCTGACCAGTTGCTGGCCCTTCAGGCGGGGGTTTGACCGCCCTGAATTAACTGGAAAAATGTCAGTTTTAAAAATAAGTATCTAGGACTGTTTGTTTCAGAATATATCTGTTCTGCAAGAGACTCACGACAATAAAAATAAATATTTTAATAAAAAAACATATTTAGAAAAAGGATACAAAAGGCACATTCGCTGCATTGTGAAGAAAATGTGTTACAGCGATTGGACATCTGGATAACCATGTGCACAGCAACATTAACAGTCCAACTCTTGTTTGTACTTTACTACCCTGTAGTAAATTAAAGATAATCTGTGAATATTTGCAGGGATGTGCAAGATGGCAAAGGTCAATTACCTGGGGTTCCAAAAATACCATTTTGTGAATACTCACCTGTAAAATGGGTATTATAAGTATGTCACACACCCCGCTTCAGATTACACTAGGGTTATACCGACCTGTAGACGGCGATCTTGCAGAGATGTCATGAAAAAAAGGGAGCCCCTCCCGGTCCATAAATACCTGGTACCTCCCACTCATTCCCCAGTATTAAGACAGCAGTAAAGGGACCAGGAAGAGCCAAAATAACCAATAACAGTAAAAAAGTTTCACCATAGAAAGGATCCAGAATACCAAAGGGCGGGGTGTGTGACATACTTATAATACCCATTTTACAGGTGAGTATTCACAAAATGGTATTATTCTAAGTAGGTCTCACCCCCCGCTTCAGATTAGTGTAGTCATTACACTTGGGACATCCAATAGCAGTGTCCATAAAGGGCAGGGATCCAAAACAAGGCAACAATGCTCAAACTTAAACCACTGCAGCTTGCAGAACTTTGCGGCCAAAAACAGCATCCGCTGAGGCCCGCACATCAACCTTGTAAAACTTGGAAAAAGTGTGAACGGAAGACCAAGTAGCAGCCTTACAAACTTGCTCAACAGAGGCCTGATGCTGGAAAGCCCAGGATGCCCCAACAGCACGAGTAAAATGAGCAGTAACACGAAAAGGGGGAATCTTCCCCTTGGCAGAATAGGCCCCAACAATGGCCTGGCGAATCCATTTACTAATAGAAGACTTGGCGGGAGCCAAACCTTTCCTAGGCCCAGAGGGCACCACAAAAAGGGCGTCAGTCCTACGAAAAGAAGAAGTAGCCACCAAATAGTACTTCACACAGCGAACCACATCCAGAGAATGCAAAACCCTCTCCTTGTCATTGCTGGGCTTAGGACACAAGGAGAGTAGAACAATGTCCTGATTAAGATGGAAGGCAGAAACCACCTTAGGAAGGAAATCTGGCTTGAAGCAGAAAACAACCTTGTCCTGATGCCTCTCAAAATAAGGAGCCTTAATGGACAAAGCCGCCAACCCTGATACACGCCGAACGGAAGTGATAGCAACCAGAAACGCAACCTTCTGAGTAAGTGTAGAAAGAGCAATATCCTGCAAAGGTTCAAAAGGAGGACCCTGAAAGGCAGAAAGAACCAAATTCAAATCCCAAACTGGGAGCAAAGGCATTCTAGGAGGCCGTACATGCGTAACCCCCTGGAAAAAGGTCTTAACCAGAGGATGAAGAGCAAAAGACTTTTGAAAGAAAACCGCCAGGGCAGAAACATGCCCTTTCAGCATACTAAGCTGCAAACCCAGGTCCAGACCATGTTGCAGGAATTCCAAAACCCTAGGGATAGAAAACACCCTGCAAGGCAAGGCCCGGACCTCACACCAATCAATATAAGACCTCCAAATCCTATAGTAGATGGCAGAGGAAGACTTCTTTCTAGCCCTAACCAGAGTCTGAATGACAGCATCAGAAAGACCTTCCTCCTTCAGGATGGAGGATTCAGCAACCACGCTGTCAAAGCCAGCGTTGGTAAATTGGGGTAGAACAGTGGACCCTGAGTGAGCAGATCCGGCAGAAGGGGCAGATCTAACTGATCTGCTGCCAACCTTACCACGTCTGCGAACCAAACCTGTCTTGGCCATCTTGGAGCCACCAGGATTGCTGACGCACCCTCTAGGGCCAGCTTGCGCACCACTTTGCCCACCATGGGAAACGGGGGGGAACAGGTACAGAAACCCCAGATCCCTCCAGTTCAGAGACATGGCATCCGCTGCCAGAGCCAGCGGATCCCGCGAGAGAGACACAAATACCGGAAGCTTGTGATTGTGACGAGAGGCAAAGAGGTCCACCTCCGGAGTCCCCCACCGGTGGCAAATCGACCGAAACACCTTGGGGCTGAGTGACAATTCCCCCCGGCGAGATGAGCCCCTGCTCAGGGAGTCCGCCTCCATGTTCTCCACTCCCGGAATGTACACCGCCGAGATGCATGGAACATTGCTCTCTGCCCAAGCCAAGGATCAAAGACACTTCCCTGAGGGCACGCCTGCTGCGAGTCCCTCCCTGGTGATTGATGTAGGTGACCGTCGTCCGATTGTCCGACCAAACTTGAACCGGCAAGCCCTGTAACGGATGAGTCAAGTGAGCCAGAACCAACCTGATGGCTCTCAGCTCCAGAACATTGATGGGATTGTGAGCCTCCTGAGGCCCCCACAGTCCCTGAAACTGAAGATCCTTCCAAAATCCCCCCCAACCTGACAGGCTGGCATCCGTGGTAACCGTCTCCCAACGAGGGGTCAGAAAAGATCTGCCCCTCATCAGATTGCTCGGTTTCAGCCACCACCGAAGGGAATGCCGAACCTGGGGGGACATCAGAAAAGACTGATTCAACGACAGCGGGGACCCGTCCCAGGCCGCCAAGAGATGAAGCTGGAGCGTCCTTGTGTGAAACTAGGTAAATGGAACCGCCTCGAACGAAGCCACCATCAATCCCACCAGTCGCATCCCCAGCCGAATGGACAGGCGAGGAATGGATAGGAGAAGCTGAGTCAATTCCTGAATCAAAAGAACCTTGGGCCGGGGGAGGAACACCCTGGACTGAGAAGTATCCAGAGACATTCCCAGGAACACCACCACCCTGGACGGAGAGAGGCAGGACTTGGGATATTTGATCACCCAGCCGAAACTCTCCAGGGTGGCTACCACAGTCCTGAATTTATGGCAGCGCAGAGTTTCCATGCGGAACTTCCTGGGACGGATAAACCTGTTGAGAAAATTCAGATCCAGGATGGGACGAACGGAGCCATCCTTCTTGGGCACCGTAAACAGATTGGAATAGTATCCCAGGCCCCGGTCCGAGGGAGGCACCGGGCAGATGACAGCCATGTCCAAGAGATCTTTTACTGCCGCCCGGAGCCCCTGCGTGGCTAGAGGATCCAAGGGCACGTGAGACCTGAAGAATCTGGGAGGAGGCCAGTTTGTAACCGGAAGACACCATTTCCCGAATCCATCTGTCCGAGACCTCCTGGTCCCAGACCTGGGAGAAATGTCGCAGCCGTCCACCCACCCGCGAGGGTGAGGGCGCCCCCTCACTGCTGAGCCGGCTTAGCAGCGGCTTTGGGCTTGGAGCCCCAGCTGTGACCTGGACGGGCACGTCCTCTTCCCCTGTTCCAGGAATCACCTCTGGAGGGGAAGACAGCCGATCCCCGTCCAGCTCTGGCCTCACGAAAGGAAGGGGTAAATGAAGCCGCCCCCCCCCGAAAGGGACGAAGTTGCTTCTTTCGCTGAGGTAACCTACCTCCTTTTGCGACCAAATCCAATTTTTCTCCAAAGAGCCGCAAGCCCAGAAAGGGAAGAGCCGTAAGAGACTTTTTGGACACAGCAACCAAACCGACCGCCGAATAGCCACGGGGCATCCCGAACCGGGATCACCAACCCGGCAAAACCGCCTACCCCTTAGTATGGGGTCTCACGGTGGAGCGTAGCTCCTAAGCACCATTAGGTGCTGTATACCCTTGCCCGGACCAGCAGCCTGTGCTGGGAGGCAAGGTGAATACTAAGAAGGTGGGGTCCAGGCAGAAATAAACAAATAAGCGGGCTGGGAGTTACCCTGGCTACCTGCAAGGAGGAGACATCTTCTGACTTGCTCGCCGTCTGCAGAGATGAAAGACTGGGGAATGAGTGGGAGGTACCAGGTATTTATGGCCCGGGAGGGGCTCCCTTTTTTTCATAACATCTCTGCAAGATTGCCCTCTACAGGTCGGTATAACCCAAGTGTAATGACTATCTGAAGCAGGGTGTGTGACATACTTAGAATTGTACTTTATTTAACATGTTTACCATGTTAAACAGTCATATCAAACAAATCCTAGAACCAAAACATGCAGATAAAGCAATGCCAACAAAACTGAAAGCCTCTCTGGTCTGATAGGCAAGAGTGACTGATACTCCACAAATATTGAACAACCTGATCTATTGAAGTTTGGGATTTATGGTTTACATTCCTTAGGTATATTGGAAATTGTTACCCAGTCGATTTACTTTAGGGGTCAAGAAAGCTTCACTGTGGGATCTATCAAATTCTGGTAACAAACAAAGTTGAGACAAAAAGCATACATAAAGAACACATTTAGCACATTTCTAAATGTGCTAAAGGTAAACAGTAAAATGGTGCCTAAGCCCATTTTGACCTATACAAAATCAATATGTTGGTTTTAGGAATCAACAAATGCTGTGTACATGAAAGTGCATTCATATAAGACCTTAAATACCATATTCTATGCAATGTTGACAAGTGATGGGTCATTTGCGGACGCCCTAAAACCTTTACTAGGGAAAAACTCATGCATCTGCCATCTAAACATGAAAGTTGTTAAAGCAGACCTATGTTAGCATTAAACAGGAACAAAACACATGAGTTTCAGGTTCCCGTTTGTTGTTCCTCCGTGCATCCCCCAGGTCGCCCCATACACTCACCTTCGTTCCACTCCCACAGCGCAGATTTGGACCTCCCTTCGGGGCCACTGGTGGCTAAGCACACGCATGGCGGCTAAGAACAGCTGCATCCCCCCCACGGTGTTGCCTTGGCGTGCCTGTGCCGCTCATTCAGGAAGGCTGGGCACAGGCACGGTTAGAGGTGAGCAGAGATGCGGGAAGGACTCTGGAGAAGGCAAGTGGATGTGGGCATTTGGGGGGTTTCACACTGTGGGTCATCCCAATTCAGAGGTCATCCCTGCACCGAGTTGGTGCAGGCCATGCCCACCCGCTGCCCTGACCTGGTGACCTGGGTTCTCGCATGTGCCCAAGCGGAAGAGGCAGCAGCTGAAGGAGCGGCGGGGGCGCTGTCTCTGGCCCCGCTGTCATCGCTGCCAGTAAGAGACAGCGATCGCAGCGGCGGGGCCGTGACAGAGCTCAAAATCAGGATTGCAGAGCACTTACAAGGGATAGGCCGCACAGATTTGGCGAGGAACTCTAATGTAGCACGCCATTATAATGAAATACATAGTGATCTATTACCCTCATTTAAACCGGACCTTCAGCGTGATTTAATGAAAAGCCCAAACTCTTAAAAAACGGTTCCCCAGCATCTAAAATTAATATATTTTACGATTTTAGTCACCAACTTATTATTCTTTCCCCCACTGGGCTGATACGGGCGCCGCCATCTTGACTCAGAAGCATCACACTTACTGAGGAGAGGAGAGTGGGATAAGGTACAGGGGGCGGGTTATAGCTGTGCTTTGCTCAGACAGAGCAGAGCTGGGGTCAGGTAAAGGTCAGCAGTCTCAGAATGCAGAGCAGCACAGTCAGGAGGCACTTCCTGTTTGCAGGCTGCCTGATAAGATGGCGGCTTCCATAAGCCGCCATCTTGGATGTTTAAAGACTCATAACATGCAGTAGATGCAGGTAGGATGATTTTTAATGTGAGCAATCTGTATGTACAGGGTGTGGGAAACATATAAGATAAACTCTTATTCAGAGTGAAGGTCCGCTTTAATGTCAAAGCTATAGAGAAGGTAACCGTTGGACCCAGGGATGGAGATGTACACAAGAAACTTTTATCCAGGGAGGCCTATTGGATATTTACGTTAGGCACCAGACATCCTAAAGGCCTTAATCACAAATGGGATATTTCTTTCACTACGGATAGGTAACTATTATGTAAATATTATTATCTTTTGTCCCTTTTCTGTGATATTCCATTATTTTTTGTCATCATTATTATTTTTCACTTCTCCCTCTTTTTCCTTAGACTTGTGTACACCCTTTTGGAGCAACCTATGCATTATATGGTTATTTGGCCCCAATTAGGATGCCTCTCATCAAACTTTATTTTTATTTTTGCTACAAATCCTTGTTATTGCTGTTAACTATGCATTCATAATAACAAACATTTCTTTATATTAAAGAAATTCTTGGGCACCATTTGGGATGCCCTAACATATTCAGTGATATTTAGGGAATCTTGGGGATGCCCTTTATTGCGGCTATATTTCTGCCAATGTTCCTTCCCTGTTTCACTTATTTATAGGTGGGATACTTGGGCATTAGTGGAGTTTCCCTTGATCATGGATTAATATTTTATAGATAATTGTCATATTTGCATACTTGTTATTTATCAATTGTACACTCATCAATCATTACATCCAGCTTATCCTAATCTGCATCTTACTACTTGATCATGGGATTACATTCACATCCCATATTTTTATTAATCTGATGTTATTTATAGTTTTTCTAATTTTTGAATTACCGATTCATATGTACATATTGACTTATAGGTGTTCATTTAATATGTACAATATGTAATATGCATATTTATTATTATAGATATTTATTCCATGTATACTTATTTTATAGTATTTAACTTTTTCTTCTTTAGGGCAGTGTGCAATCATCACTTATGGACTTCCGTTTACAATTGTCATTGTTAATGCCATCTACCCTTTCCATATTATTATATTGTGACTTATTAGTATTGTTGTTATTATTATATTGTGACTAATGAAGAATTGAATATCTTTATTGATCATCATGGATTGGATTCCCCACTCTTTGTCCTTAAAGTGGACCAACACCCACGGGTGATCGGCCCCTCCCTCCCCGCGGGACATCAGAGATCGGGATGTCCCGCGGGGTGAAACCCCCCCCAAACACCCCAAACTCCTTACCTTACCTTCGGCGGCGGCCGGCCGCCGACGCCTCCCTCGCGCCCCTCTAGGCGTGCGCGCGCCCGCGCCGGCCGTCTGCGAATGGCCGGCGCGGACGCGCGCGCGTCAAGAGGGACGCGCGGGAGGCGGCGGCGGAGGAGCCGCTTGTCCGCGGCTTGTCCGTCGGCGCTGGGAGCGGGGAGAGGTGAGTTTTTCGGGGGGTTCGGGGGGGTTTCACACAGCGGGGCACCCCGATCGGGGGTGCCCCACCGAAGTGGACCAAGACCCAGGATAGTCAAAATCCTGGGTGTTGGTCCACTTTAAGCATGTTTTCCTTCCCTCCCCTGGACGCAGCGCTGGGTGACTGCGACGAGTTTGCTGCCTGCAGCATTCACTGCCGCCTATTTGTGACAGCCTGACGTCTCCTTGCCGACACTTCCGCCTGGTGTGGGCGCCGCGGCCAATCGGAGCGGGTCTTGTATCTTCCTCTGATTGGTCCGCGGTTTTCGCCCCCCATTGTCTGTTCTGTCGGCGGTGACGTCATCCCCCTCCCGAAGGCCAGCGAACCCGGAAGTCGGCTGCGGCGCTGCTTCAGTGGGGTAAGTTTCTTAATTTTCTTTGTTCCTATAAATATGTGATGTTATATTGTGTTTGCTATCTATGACTAAAGACCGGATGTCCGAAACGCGTTAGAGCTTACAATCTAGACTGCTGTCAGGGTCTGGTATGTGTTTTTAAGGCTGTTTTTGATTGGATATATTTTTTTAAAGGACTTCAATAAATCTTTATTTTAAGGAGTGCTGATCTTCAATTCACTTCTCTGGCTGTACATGGGTTTGGGATACCCCGGGTCATGCACCCTGCCATAGCTTTATAAATCGGTGTGCATTTATTTGCTATTTTTGAAGGAATGCACAAAAGCCTGCGCATGGGAGGAGTGGGGACCCGGCTGCACTGTCAGCTGTGTAAGCCGCCAGCCTCTGACTCTGCGAGGTGCTGGAACAAGAATAGTGGCGAGTTTTTATTTTAATTTCAGGAAAAATTTGGTCAGCACGAACCCTCAAAAATACCATTTTGTGAATACTCACCTGTAAAATGGGTATTATAAGTATGTCACACACCCCGCTTCAGATAGTCATTACACTTGGGTTATACTGACCTGTAGATGGCGATCTTGCAGAGAAGTCAATAAAAAAAGGAAGACCCTCCCAGTCCATAAATACCTGGGACCTCCCACTCATTCCCCAGTATGAAAACAGCAGTAAGGAACAAAGGGACCAGGAAGAGCCAAATTAACCAGTAAAAATAAGAAAGGTTCACTATATAAAGGATCCAGAATACCAAAGGGCGGGGTGAAGCGGGGTGTGTGACATACTTATAATACCCATTTTACAGGTGAGTATTCACAAAATGGTATTATTCTAAGTATGTCACACACCCCGCTTCAGATAGTCATTACACTTGGGACATCCAATAGCAGTGTCCATAAAGGGCGGGGATCCAAAACAAGGCAACAATGCTCAAACTTAAACCACTGCAGCTTGCAGAACTTTGCGGCCAAAAACAGCATCCGCGGAGGCCCGCACATCAACCTTGTAAAACTTGGAAAAAGTGTGAACGGAAGACCAAGTAGCAGCCTTACAAACTTGCTCAACAGAGGCCTGATGCTGGAAAGCCCAGGACGCCCCAACAGCACGAGTAAAATGAGCAGTAACACGAAAAGGGGGAATCTTCCCCTTGGCAGAATAGGCCCCAACAATGACCTGGCGAATCCATTTACTAATGGAAGACTTGGCGGCAGCCAAACCTTTCCTAGGCCCAGAGGGCACCACAAAAAGGTTGTCAGTCCTACGAAAAGAGGAAGTAGCCACCAAATAGTACTTCACACAGCGAACCACATCCAAAGAATGCAAAACCCTCTCCTTGTCATTGCTGGGCTTAGGACACAAGGAGGGTAGAACAATGTCCTGATTAAGATGAAAGGCAGAGACCACCTTAGGAAGGAAATCTGGCTTGAAGCAAAAAACAACCTTGTCCTGATGCCTCTCAAATTAAGGGGCCTTAATGGACAAGGCCGCCAACTCCGATACACGCCGAACGGAAGTGATGGCAACCAGAAAAACAACCTTCTGAGTAAGCGTAGAAAGTGCAATATCCTGCAAAGGTTCAAAAGGAGGACCCTGCAAGGCAGAAAGAACCAAATTCAAATCCCAAACTGGGAGCAAAGGCTTCCTAGGAGGCCGCACATGCGTAACCCTCTGGAAAAAGGTCTTAACCAGAGGATGAAGAGCAAAAGACTTTTGAAAGAAAACCGCCAGGGCAGAAACATGCCCTTTCAGCGTACTAAGCTGCAAACCCAGGTCCAGACCATGTTGCAGAAATTCCAAAACCCTAGGGATAGAAAACACCCTGCAAGGCAAGGCCCGGAACTCACACCAATCGATATAAAATCTCCAAATCCTATAGTAGATGGCAGAGGAAGACTTCTTTCTAGCCCTAACCAGAGTCTGAATGACAGCATCAGAAAGACCTTCCTCCTTCAAGATGGAGGATTCAGCAGCCACGCCGTCAAAGCCAGCGTTGGTAAATTGGGGTAGAGCAGTGGACCCTGAGTGAGCAGATCCGGCAGAAGGGGCAGATCTAACTGATCCTCTGCCAACCTTACCACGTCTGCGAACCAAACCTGTCTTGGCCATCTTGGAGCCACCAGGATTGCTGACGCGCCCTCTAGGGCCAGCTTGCGCACCACTTTGCCCACCATGGGAAATGGAGGGAACAGGTACAGAAACCCCAGATCCCTCCAGTTCAGAGACATGGCATCCGCTGCCAGAGCCAGTGGATCCCGCGAGAGAGACACAAATGCCGGAAGCTTGTGATTGCGACAAGAGGCAAAGAGATCCACCTCCGGAGTCCCCCACCGGTGGCAAAGCGACCGAAACACCTTGGGGCTGAGTGACCATTCCCAACGGCGAGATGAACCCCTGCTCAGGGAGTCCGCCTCCGCGTTCTCCACTCCCAGAATGTACACTGCCGAGATGCATGGGACATTGCCCTCTGCCCAAGCCAGGATCAAAGACTTCCCTGAGGGCACGCCTGCTGCGAGTCCCTCCCTGGTGATTGATGTAGGCGACCGCTGTCCGATTGTCCGACCGAACTTGAACCAGTAGGCCCCGCAACTGATGAGTCAAGTGAGCCAGAACCAACCTGATGGCTCTCAGCTCCAGAACATTGATGGGATCGTGAGCCTCCTGAGGCCCCCACAGTCCCAGAAACTGAAGATCCTTCCAAAATCCCCCCCAACCTGACAGGCTGGCATCCGTGGTGACCGTCTCCCAACGAGGGGTCAGAAAGGATCTGCCCCTCGTCAGATTGCTTGGTGTCAGCCACCACCGAAGGGAACACCGCACCCGGGGGGACATCAGAAAAGACTGATTCAACGACAGCGGGGACCCGTCCCAGGCCGCCAAGATATGGAGCTGGAGCGTCCTTGTGTGAAACTGGGCAAAGGGAACCGCCTCGAACGATACCACCATCAATCCCACCAATCGCATCCCCAGCCGGATGGACGGGCGAGGGATGGATAGGAGACGCTGAGTCAACTCCTGAATCAGAAGAACCTTGGGCCGGGGGAGGAACACCCTGGCCTGAGAAGTATCCAGAGACATTCCCAGGAACTCCACCACCCTGGAGGGAGAGAGGCAGGACTTGGGATAGTTGATCACCCAGCCGAATCTCTCCAGGGTGGCTACCACCATCCTGGTATCTAGCTCCGCCTGGCTGAGAGAAGAAGCCACAATAAGAAGATCGTCCAGATAAGGCACAATGCGGATACCCTGGGCTCTGAGAAGGGCCATCACCCCCGCCAGCACCTTGGTGAAAATCCTTGGAGTCGAGGTGAGGCCAAATGGAAGAGCCACAAACTGAAAATGACGATTTTCTACAAAGAACCTGAGAAATCTCTGGTGTGCCGGAAGAATTGGGATATGTAGGTAAGCATCCTTGATGTCTATGGACGTCATGAAGTCCCCTTGACGAAGTGAGTAGATGGCTGAACGCAGAGTTTCCATGCGGAACTTCCGGGGACGGACGAACCTGTTGAGTAACTTCAGATCCAGAATGTGAAGAACGGAACCGTCCTTCTTGGGCACCGTGAACAGATTGGAATAGTAGCCCAGGCCCCCGGTCCGAGGGGGGCACCGGGCAAATGACAGCCATGTCCAGAAGATTTGCTACTGCCGCCCGGAGCCCCTGTACGGCCAGAGGATCTGACGGCACCCGAGACCTGAAGAATCTGGGAGGGGGCCGGAACTCGAACTCCAGCTTGTAACCGGAAGACACCACTTCCTGAATCCACCTGTCCGAGACCTCTCGGTCCCAGACCCAGGAGAAGAGTTGCAGCCGTCCCCCCACCCGCAAGGGTGAGGGCGCCCCCTCATTGCAGAGCCGGCTTGGCAGCGGCCTTAGGCTTAGAGCCCCAGCTGTGTCCTGGACGGGCACGGCCCCTGCCCCGGTTCCAGGAATCCCCTCTGGATGAGGAGAAGGCAAATCCCCTGCCAACTCTGGCCCTATGAAAGGAAGGAGTGAAGGAAGCTGCTCCCCGAAAGGGATGACGCTGCTTCTTACACTGAGGCAGCTTACCACCCTTTGCAACCGAATTCAATTTTTCTCCAAAGAGCTGCAACCCCATAAAGGGAAGGGCCGTAAGCGACTTTTTGGACACAAAATCAGCCGCCCACTGGCGTAACCAAACCGACCGCCGGATAGCCACAAGCAAGGCCGAAGTTCTGCTACACATCACCAGTGTGTCATCCAAGGCGGTCAGCACAAAAGACAAAAACTCACATCGCTTAAAGTGGACCAACACCCAGGATTTTGACTATCCTGGGTATTGGTCCACTTGAAACCCCCCAGAAAGCCCCCAAAACTCACCTCTCCCCGCTCCCACGTGGCCGCGCTGTCCAATCAGCGCCGACGGACAAGCTGATTGACAGCAACGTACAAGCAGCTTGCCCGTCGGCGCCTCCCGCGCGTCACTCTTGACGTGTGCGCGCCCGCGCCGGCCATTCAGAGACGGCCGGCGCGGGCACGCGCACGCCTAGAGGGGCGCGAGGGAGGCGGCGAAGACCAGGTAGGTGGATTTGGGGTGTTCAGGGGGGGTTCACCCCGCGGGACATCCCGATCTCGGATGTCCCGCGGTGTGTGAGGTGATCGGCCCGGGAATCTTATAGATTCCCGGGCCGATCACCTCAGGGTGTTGGTCCACTTTAAGGGCGGTAAACTCCTCACTAGCCGGGTCAAGCCCGGAAGAGGTCAACAGTCCTCTAACAACCGACCTGGCAGCTACCAATAAAAGCGCCGAAGCACAAACCGGCCGCAAGGCCGACCCAACACTGGCAGAACCATGACAAGCCATCTGGTCAATGCGTTTATCCTCACCATCCTTGAGAGTAGTGCAGTCCGGGTTATGCAGGATTGAGGTGCTGGACAACCCCAAAACAGGAGCATCCACCTCGGGAGGGGACGACCAGTGCTTCACCGCGTCCACCGGAAAGGGATATTTTTTGTCCCAACCCGGAGGAACACCCGGAAGCTGAGTAGGCCTCTCCCATTCCTTGAGAATAATGCCATCAAAATGCTTTTGATAAGGAAATTCCAAGCGCGGCTTGGTCACCTCAAAGAACTCCCCCTTTAGCGGAGGAACCGCCTCAGGGGGAGAAATAGCCAGGACCTCAAACATATGAGCCAGGACCTTAGAGGTATCCAAAGAATCCCCCTGACCCTGCTCGGTATTAGCACCAACAAACTGCTGATCATCGGACCCCTCAGACTCCTCAAACAGCTCCCCTTCCTCAAACGGGGAGCAATCAGACCAATCCAGAGAGTCAAACTCATCCACATCAAAGGCCTGCGTGGCTGTATACAAATGTTTTCTCTTAGCCGTGGCCTTTTTGGCAACAGCACTGGAAAACAATTTTTCAAGATTGGCCAATCTGGCTGACACCTCAGATTGCAACTCCCCACCCGTGATCACATCACATGGGGTACGTATCAAGCGAGGGGGAGAAGGAGAAGAGGCTAACGGAGCAGAGCCATACGCCTGAGATCCAGACTGCCGCATAATAGTCCGCTGCGCACAGGGTACACAAAGAAATACATCATCCCCCGAAAGGGATACCCCACACCCCAAAAACAGCCTGGATTGCCCCAAGGGGAGCCCAAGCCCAGTATCCGGGGAAGCCTCCATATGGTGATTTTTTTTAAATTAGGCACAATGCCCAGAGGGAATAATGCAGTAAATGCTACCCGGGATGCCCCTTTAAGTCCCACGTGGGAGGAATTTCACAGACCCCTACATTTTAACCAGGGACCGTAGGACCAGGAGAACCCCCCTTTAATAGGAACAATGGTCCACCTGGAACACACAAACAGACACAGCAATCAGACCACATAGCAAATGTCCAAAGGGGTTAATAACAGAAGCGTTGCCAAACAACTCCAAGGAGAGGCATGAATATATATATATACAGGGAAAAACTAATGGGGCCACAGGCCACTCACCTCGAAGGAGAAGAAAAAGGCGCGTAGGTAGAGGAAGAAGGGGGGCGGGCCGGCGCACAAGCCGGGACCTGAACCACGACGCCCGCAGCACGGGGGCGGGCCGTAGGTGATCGCGCGAACGTCCGGACCCGCCCCCTGCCCTGAGGGGAAGAAGCTCCCCCGTCGCCATTGCAAACCACAGAGGCCGGCGCCGCGGGACCGCTGGTGCCGGTCTAAATTGTAAATTGCCCCCTTCTGCGTAAAGGAGTGGGATATGAAGCCCAACCCACTGCCCCATAAACCAGCACACTAACCATTGCGCCAAATGGCTTGCTTAGAAGGCAGCTATGCTACAGTAAACAAACACGCACCCACACACACATACAATAAAGGATTGAAATCTTACAAGGGACAAGGCCCCCCCCCCCCTCTCTAAGTGTATCCGGGAGAGGGGGAATCCACGCTAGGGTGGAAGGCCAAGGGACAGGGCATCCCAAACCGGGGTCACCAACCCGGTTAACCGCCTACCCCTTGGTATGGGGTCTCATGGTGGAGCGTAGCTCCTAAGCACTAAGGGGGCCATCTACCCTTGCCCGGACCAGCAGCCTAGGCTGGGAGGCAAGTAAGATCAATAAAAGAATCCGGGCAGAAATAGATCAAATAGAGGGCCGGGAGTCATCCCGGCTACCTGCAAGGAGGAAACATCCATCTTCTGACTTGTTTGACGTCTGCAGAGATGAAAGACTGGGGAATGAGTGGGAGGTCCCAGGTATTTATGGACCGGGAGGGTCTTCCTTTTTTTATTGACATCTCTGCCATCTACAGGTCAGTATAACCCAAGTGTAATGACTATCTGAAGCGGGGTGTGTGAAATACTTAATATAATTAGGAAACCCCCATAGCCTTTATAATTTTGGACAATATAATAGCAATTGGGGCATCAGTGGCATCAACCCAGAAGAGCTTTTATACAGTAGATATATATAAACCCTTAGGCCAAAAAGGAGCATGGTGGCATCACACTCACACAGCAGGTATGGGCACCCTGGGTGATCACACGGATGGCAACAAAGCAGCTTAAAAATAAAAGTTATTGCTCAAGAAAAATATATATGGATGGGGGAGGGGGAGGGAAAAAGGAATGCAAATTGATTCTTTAAAGATGCAATTGTGTCATCCAATTAAGTGTTACGAATCTGTTGAATTACCTTTAAATAATGAAATGAAAAAGTCACATTATGGTATGAGGTAACAATGTGCATCTTTAAAGTAAGAACTTAATCTTAAATTGTAAGATGAGCCCTAGAAGCGTGAAGTGGTCATGCTGCTTCCGCCCACAAGCACCAGTGAGGAGTCCCAGCTCCCTAAAATATACTAGGGGAAGGGATATGACAGCAACAGAGAACCGTGTGAGTAGGAATCACTTCAAGGTCGTTATTACAAAAGGTTAAATGAAAAACACCCACATCATAAAGCAAGGAAAAGAAGCCCTGCATTGGCAGCAAGCAGTGCCAACATATACATACCCTTCTGTCGATCTTATCCCCCTGAAAATCACATGTCACAAATTTAATCTCTGGCATAGGTTATATTGTTTTAAGCAAGCCAAGTATTGATCACTATGTTGACTTCAGACAAAATAAAAGAAAGATAATCGTCCACTAGAACCAAATCCTAGAATTTTTATATTTGACTAATAGCACATTGTTTCAGTTCTCAATATCTATTGATTTTTTTTTTATTGTATTCAAAGTGTAAAGGCATGCTCTAAAAAAATGGAGGTGGCGGTGTGTAAATGCCACAATCGCTTACCTCTATGCTACTGTTAATTTACATTATAATACTAAAGTTGTGGTCAGGAAGCCTTTTCCTGGCTGCACCCTGTGTCCTCTGCGGCTCAAATGGGTAGCGGGCAGCATTTAACCCCATGGGGTAAGAAGCACTGTGGTGATATTTGGGTTCTTGACTGACCCAAATAATGAAGCCAGAAAATGGGTCTGTCCTGCACAAAACCCACAGTGCCGGTTCTTGCCTAAACCCATCAGTTCAAGAGCTGGTGATCTGGCTCCTGCCCAAGGCAGAATCACAAACAATTGGAGGCTGGAAAGTTGAGCCAAAGCTTTATTCATTTCTGGTGGTCATGTATTTCAACCTAGGGGCAAGCCATAAGGTCTCAAGAGTATGCTTCCCTGAGGATGTTTTGAGAAAACAGGAGCCGCCATGGTGAACAGCTTCTTCCCCCACCTCCAGCAGTTGCAAGCTGCCATGCCCTCTCTATTCAGTGCAATGGAGGTGGCTTTCCGAAAGCTGACATGCCCCCTTTATTGGCAGCATCTGTATGGCTGATGATGGAGGTGGCCTTTCGCCACAGAGGCTGCTGGTGACTCATCAAGATCAGGCTTGTGGGCTTGGGTAATTCATCTCAAGATCCAGTGTGTTTCCCGCTCTGAAACTTGTACCTCTCAGCTGCAGGGCAGAGAAGGCGAGTGTCCCCTTTGTTTCTTTATAGGGTAGACTATGGGGTTGATTCAGAGCCAGGTGAGAAAAAATACAATTCTGTGAAATACTCACCTGTAGAATTGGTATTATACGCATACAGTACGTCCTGCTCCATATATAATACTTACACATGGGTAATCCTCCGCCATAGGGCGCTGTTCACTGCAGACATGCAAAAACAGGCTCCCCCCGGCCCTTCATATACCCAGGGACCTCCAACAAATCCCCAGTATTGAAAAGCAGTGAGAAAGGAAGCCGGGAGAAACCAACTACCAAACTGGCAACAATGGCAATGATAACAATCACCATACAGGGGATCCAGAAAAATGTAAAACCAGGGTGGGGTGGAGCAGGATGTACTGTATGCATATAATACCAATTCTACAGGCGAGTATTTCACAGAATTGTATTATTCTAAGCATACAGTACGTCCTGCTCCATATATAATACTTACACATGGGACATCCAATAGCAGTGTCCATAAAGCAGGGTGGGATCCCCATGAAAAAAGGCACAGCTGTCACCTGCAAACCTTGCTACCAAGAGCGACATGAGCAAAGGCTCTAAAGTCAACCTCATAAAAACCTTATGAAAGGATTGAACAGAAAACAGGCAGCGGTCTAGCAAGATCTGAATAACCAAAAACTGGTGCTGAAGGGCCCAAGGTACCCAAGCACAAGTAGAAACAGAATAACAAGAGAAGATTCTTCCCCTAGAAAGGAATAGGCCAAAGGAACAACATGACCTGTCCAAATGCAACAATAGTCACATAAAAAATCAGAGCTCCCCCCATGGGGAAAATTGAAACCTGGTCACCCGCACGACAGGCGGGAATATTGACCCCTACACTAATAAGGATAAGCAAAAAGCCAAACGCCCAATACCAGGGACCAGAAAGGACAGTTCATCCAAGGAAGACTAGTCCCAAGGACGTATAACCCCTGGAAAAAGATGAAATCGGACGCACATGTATGGAGGCGCCCACAAACCCCAAGGGGCATCAGTCCCCCTAAGGGACAAGAAACAATCCAGGAGAACTACAACGCCTGTTGAGGGAATGCAGACCCCCTTACTTCAGCATTACTAAGAATAAGGCCCAGAGGCAGACAAGGACTTGGATGATTGAGCCTAAGACACCACCTTGAGCATAAGGTCCGGCGTAAGACGGAATACCACCACATCATGGTGTAAAAATGATGAACGAAGGCTAACTACACAGAGCCACCTTCACAGACACACGTCTGACTGAAGCAACAGCCCCCGGAAGGGCAACTTGAAGTAAGAAGAGTGCAGACAGCATCCTGAATAGATCCAAAGGGAACAACCCGCAAGGCAAACAGAATAAAAACTGCTCCCAACAGGGACCATAGAACTACTTGAGAGATACACCTGAGCAATCCCCAAAAGAAAGCTTAACAATGCAAGACTGAACAAGACTTCTACGAGAAGGCGGACAGGGCAGAACCTGAACCTTCAGAGTACCAAGATGGGGAGCCAACCCCAACTGATGCAGAATAACTCTAGAACCCCGAGAACAGAGAACGTCCAACAGGGGAGAGACCAGGTCTCACGTCAACCAATATGGGTAAGCCATACCCTATAATAGACGGAGAAAGGGGAAGAGGAAGAAGCTTGCTCCTAACCCCCCATAGACAGAACCCCAGAAGATAACCCGTCTCCGAAGGAGAGAAAGAATCAACTGTCAAGCAATCAGGCAAGAGCCTGAAGATTGGGGCTACATAAGAAGGAGCCTGAAAATGCATAACCGCACTCCTGAGAGAGCGTACAGGTCCGCGGACCTCAACAGGACCTCTGCGAACCACAGTCCACTAGGCCACCCAGAGGCCATCAGTACCACAGGTCCCCCCTTACCAGCGCAATATTGCGCAGAACCCTGTCTAGCAGGATGAACGAAGAAAAGACATATAAAATAAAATGTCCAGACATAAAATTACTAAGCCCCCATGATCAGAGTCAGAATATTCTGGGGCAGTAAGAACAAGGGCAGCGCCCCTGTGATATTAACGGGACCCAACAGAGCCACCCTAGCTGGCTCTCAGAGGGACACCAGGATAGCACAACCTGCCACTGAAGGACGTCCATTGGAGCGAATACCACTGAGAAACAGGGAAGGTTGACCCCCTACTTAGATCAGGATCAGACACCTACCAGGAGAATCATCCTGCTCCAAGTTCCAGACTGATAATAAATACAGGCCACTGTCTTCGACGGGCCAAGAGTCCCCAAATAGACATGTCCTGAAGAGGAGTAGACCGGCAAGATAGAGCCAACTGAAGGCTTACAGTTTTAACAAAATCAGTAGGAAAACTGGACCCTCTAAGGGCCCCTACCTAGGAGCCGCGGGGGATTTCAGAAGAAACCCCCCCCCCCGCCAATCTGCGAGACTTGGTACCCAAGGTGACCATCCACAGGAAGATGCAAGGAAGAAGGGGGTGCCCCCGACAGGATCCTCGAATTTAACCAGCTCAAGAGGAACCACCTTAAGCAAGGGGGAACGAGCACAGACCTAGCTCCAGGGGTGCCAGAACCCCAACCAGGAGTAATAACCTACTGTGCGGAAGATCCCAAGGGCTCTGAATGTAAGGGACAACATCTGAACCGCCACCAACGGCCCCACCAGCTGCGATCCTGCCTGGTGAAAGTAAAATGACAGTAAGGAGGGACAGAGCCCATGTAACTAGGAGTCCACATATTGCCAAGGAAGAAGGTTCACGCCTGAACCGAATCCAAGGAATGGAGATAACGAGTAAAGGACAATGATGGATTGAGGTGACAGGTCACCCATCCAAATAACCCCTAGATCCGGCAGATCCTAATGTAGACTTCCCAAGGGCATGTCAGAGACATCACCCCCATCCGCGCCTTGGCGAGCAGCCTGGGAGCAGAAGAGAGGCCAAAAACAAGGCCCCAAACCACAGAGTAGGTCCTTCAACACTGACCTGTAAAGGTCTCGGAGTCCATAAGACACAGGGGAAACTAAAAGGATCAAAGATCTCCACCGGTGGCAGGTGGCCCCTTTGCACAGGGCGCCTGAGGACCAACACAGAGATACCCAGCAGGGACTAACTGTGGGTGTAGAAATCCCAAGCCTGAAATAGGCCATCATGGCCCAGATTGTCTCATCCTTATAAAGGAGAGAGGAAAGGAGAGACATCGCCTCAACCTGGTAAGGGCAACTAGCAAGCGAGCCCAGACCCGCAGGCAGAGAACGGCCTGCACTAACACCTGAAGAGGGACCAGGGACTAGAATCTCCCTGACAACCTACGGAAAAGGACCGCCCAGCCAACTCCATCCTGTATCCAGGGAAACTATCTCCTGGAACCACCAGTAGGAAGCGAGATGCTCTCGTATGGGAGCCAGGTGCTGTGGCAGTCCCCTCGCCCCGAAGAGCGAGGGCGTCCCTTCATGCTTGAGAGGTCTTGGCAGACTTGGACTTAGTCTTAGTTGCCTGCCCGCCCTGGGGTGGTAATCTATGCCGAAAAGTTGGAAGCACACCTCTGGTTCGTGTTTGACACTAACGTAAGGAGGGGTGCCCCTGCCCCGAGGAGGCCGGGACGGCCTTCTGCGTAGAGGTGCCTTGCCCTTTTTTCCAAAAAGGTCCAAACGGGCCCCAAATAGTCGCCAGACCAGGCTGCGAATAGCTACCACCAGGGCAGAAGTTCTGCCACACATTAATGGTGTCGTCTAGTGCCGAGAGGATAAACCTGGCAAACACATCGCAATCGGAGAGTGCATTAAAAACCTCCCAGGGGAGATCCTCAGGTTGGTGGTCGAGTAGCATCCTAATGAGGGTCCTGGCCGCCACCGCAGTGATGGCCGCAGCACAGACCGGGCGCAGAGCCGTCCCTGCGCATGAAAAGGCGTGGGAAGCCAGTCTGTTAATGCACTGGTCCTCAGCATCCCGAAGGGTACGGTAAAAAGGAGCAGTCATGAAGGGGGGGTTAGTAACCCCTATAATCGGTGCATCCACCTCGGGAGGTGCTGACCAGAAGTTAACCACGTCAGGGGGAAATGGGTACTTCCAATCCCAAACCCCTGGAACCACTTTAAGTTTACAAGGTGATTCCCGTTCTTTGGATATAAGAGCCTGGAAATGCTCCTGTTCCAGAAATTCCAATTGCGGTGTCGCTGTATGGAAACTCTCCCTCTTATGCTTGGGAGCCTCTCCAGGAGGAGAGATTGACAACACTTCAAAGATCTATACAAGTAGTTCATCGGTGTCACACAGGCCCCAGGAACCGGGGCCAGAATCATCACGGCTCCAAGGCCTCTCGTCCGCGGAGCCCAAATCAGAGAATAGCTCACCTTCATCAGAAGGAGCAGGGTACTCCTCATTATCAGTAGGAACCAGAGAACCGGTAGGCGGCAGGGGCAGCTTCTTTCCAGAGTCCATGCGCTATCACCTGCTCAGCCGTAAGCAACCTGCGCGGCACGACTTGCTGGTCATCCCCACTAGACTGCGACTCAGGAGTGAGATTCAAGCACGGGGAGACAGGAGTATTGTAGCGAGCTGCAGCCACAGGCAAACCTGATTGCAGGGTCAGTGCCTGTTCAGCACACGGTCCGCAGACCCGTGCTCTGTCAGCATCAGCATGGGGTTGTCCACACGCTGCACACAGCCGGTCTTGTCCCCAAGGGACCCCGGATACATAATTCTGAGATGCCTCCATATGGTGATTATCTGAGCAATATGCCCGCAGGGATTTATGCAATAGGCAACACTGGATGCCCCAATACCCGCTAGGAATGTGGGAGAATTTTTATATGAACCCTCTATAGCGTATGTCAGGCCGGGAGAAGCCACCGAAACCTTGGTGTCTGAAAGACATAAAGAGAAAGAGGGGAGGTGTCAGAGCAATGCGCAGCTGAACAAAAAAGAATCACAGAAACAAAAACCGCCCCGGAGGGCACTTACATGACCAAGGGAGGAGGAGGATCGCAACCGCACGCGCGAAGACCATCAAAATGGCGGCAAGCGAACCTCGAGGGGCGGGCCCGCTCTGGCCGTGACGCAGTGCGCGTCACGCCGAGTCCATGCCTCCCCCAAAGAGCCTCCAAACGGCGGTAACGCCAATGACAGTGGACAGGTTATGCTGAGGCAAACGTCAAGACCTGTGAATGATGCTGCGGCCCAGGCCGCACGCTACAGTAAAGAAAAAAGACACACATGCGCAACCTGACAAGAGGTTATGTGGACAGTAAGCGCAGCTCTGACACCCAAAAATATAAGGGCTGGAAATATGGACTTCCATACCTTGCCTAATAAACCAGCACGCTAACTATTGTCAAAACTTGGTTGAAGACAAAACAACGGCCATAACGTGTACAACCTTACGCTGAGCCGCCACACGCATACCCCCCGCCCTTTCTTCCCCCCCGGGGGAAAACGGGGGAGAAGGCGACCCTTACCCGGGATTCATCACTACGAGGGGCATGGGGCAATAGTGCGGGAGGGGCATCCATTGGAGGCTCACCATCGGCCTAAACCACCTACCCTATGGTGGGGGACTGCGGTGGAGCGTAGCTCCGTGAGCACACATGGTGCTGCCTACCTTCACCCGACCAGCGCAGCCCAGGCTGGGAGGCACATCTTGTATTTGGAAGAGGACGGGTGGTAGTAGTCCTGCAGGGCCGCAGGCTGTAAAAGCCCCGCTCACCTGCGAGAGTGATATTTCATGTCTTCGCAGTGAGCACTGCAGAGAAATCTGGGGATTTGTGGGAGGTCCCTGGGTATATGAAGGGCCGGGAAGATCCTGTTTTTGCATGTCTGCAGTGAACAGCGCCCTCTGGCGGAGGATTACCCATGTGTAAGTATTATATATGGGGCAGGACGTACTGTATGCTTAGAATACGCCCTTTTTTGCCATTGACTTTCATTGTCTACCTTGGGGCTGATTCAACAACAGGTGAAAATTTACATCCGGTTGCTGAATTCGCCCCTAGGTAGACAAAGTCTACAGCAGTTTTCTCTCCTGAAAAAGGAATGAGTTTTCTCACCAGGCTCTGAATTGACCAGTTACTTCAAGGTGAGAGTCTATTACCATAGGCTTTTAACAGTGGTAGAAAAATTCTATATACTCAAACACTAGAAGAGGTTTTCATTACAAAATTGATTGAATTGCTAAGGAGTTGGTGGACAATAATACAATTCTGTGATTACTCACCTGTAGAATTGGTATTAGGAGTATACAGTACGTCCTTCTCCAAATATAATACTTACAAGTGGGATATACTTCGCCAGATGGTGCTGGACTGCAGAGACATTGAAAATAGGCTCCTACCGGCCCCTCAAATACCCGGGGACCTCCCACAAAACCCCAGCATTGAAAAGCAGTTAACAAGAAGCAGGGAGAATTAAACAACCCAACTATCAACTATAACAATGATAACAATCACCATACAGGGGATCCAAGATAATGCAAAACCAAGGGTGGGTTGGAGCAGGAAGTACTGTATACTCATAATACCAATTCTACAGGTGAGTAATCAAAGAATTGTATTATTCTTAGTATACAGTACGTCCTGCTCCAAATATAATACTTACAAGTGGGACATCCAATAGCAGTGTCCATAAAGTAGGGTGGGAACCCCAAGAAAAAAGGCAGCAGCAGGCAGTTTAAACCACTGCCGCCTACAGAACCTTGCGGCCTAAAACAGCATCAGCCGAGGCCCTAACATCAACCTTGTAAAACTTTGAAAAGGTATGAACAGAAGACCAAGTAGTGGCCTTGCAAACTTGTTCAACAGAAGCCTGGTGCTGAAAAGCCCAAGAGGCACCAGTAGCACGAGTGGAATGAGCAGTAAGGCGAAAGGGAGGATTTTTCCCCTTAGCCGAGTAGGCCTGAATCACAGCCTGACGAATCCACTTGCTGATAGTAGACTTGGCAGGAGCCAAACCCTTCCTAGGACCAGAAGGGACCACAAAAATACCATTTCGTGATTACTCACCTGTAAAATGGGTATTCTAAGTATGTCACACACCCCGCTTCAGATAGTCATTACACTTGGGTTATACCGACCTGTAGAGGGCGATCTTGCAGAGATGTCAAGAAAAAAAGTGAGCCCCTCCCGGACCATAAATACCTGGTACCTCCCACTCACTCCCCAGTATTAAGACAGCAGTAAAGGGACCAGGAAGAGCCAAACTAACCAGTAACAGTAAAAAAGGTTCACCATAGAAGGATCCAGAATACCAAAGGGCGGGGTGAAGCGGGGTGTGTGACATACATAATACCCATTTTACAGGTGAGTAATCACAAAATGGTATTATTCTAAGTATGTCACACACCCCGCTTCAGATAGTCATTACACTTGGGACATCCAATAGCAGTGTCCATAAAGGGCAGGGATCCAAAACATGGCAACAATGCACAAACTTAGGAAATAAAAAATATTGTACAGCGCCTATAGAAATGTAGAATGATGCTGCAGCCTGACCGGATGGCTAATCCGTGATAGTATAAATAGAAAAGAAAATTTTGATAATGCAGAGAAGCATCAAAACAAACTAGTTGTTCAAATGCCTGTCTGATTACCTTCAGGCGCGCTCTTTGTGTAGGATACTTTCAACTGTCAGGATCTGTTCTTAATAAATGTCCTTTACAATGTCCTTTAAAAGATACAATGCTGTATATGCAGCAGAGCTCAGATGCCGGAAAAACTGGCAGTAGCTCAGCATTTGTTTTGCCGGCATCTGAGCTCTGCTGCATATACAGCTTTGTATCTTTTAAAGGACATTGTAAAGGATATTTATTAAGAACAGAAGAAACTTACAATAGCGCTTACTTAGGAGCTGCTACATTCAGCATAAATCTCCATCTGGATGCTTATACAGGTGAAACGGACACTCGGCTGAGGGAAAGCTGTGTGGAGTTGACAGGACCCGCCACCCTCAGCTTGAAGACATAAACCTGCGATCTTAGATTATTCCATGTGGAATTTGTATTTATATTATTAATAAAGAGGCGATTTTTGGACACCATAAAAGGAGGATATTGAATGAGTCATCTGAATATCATTTCACTGAAAGAGGCCCAGGTCAGGTACTAACCGCCGGGCCTGGCCGGTAAGCTTTTATTTTCAGTTTGATCTTCAAATTTATTTATCTGTGTTTGACTGTCCAGATAAGGTAAAGGCTTTGGTTAATAAGACACTTTGACTGCTAAGGCTGATTTGTAAAATAATCCGCTTTGCAGTAATATAAAAATATGGATACAACAACACTGTTTTAAAACAAAAGGATAGAATTAATTTTATCTCTAATCCTGACAGTTGAAAGTATCCTACACAAAGAGCGCGCCTGAAGGTAATCAGACAGGCATTTGAACAACTAGTTTGTTTTGATGCTTCTCTGTGCATTGAAAAGAAAATTTTGATAAACCAAACTTAAACCACTGCAGCTTGCAGAACTTTGCGGCCAAAAACAGCATCCGCTGAGGCCCGCAAATCAACCTTGTAAAACTTGTAAAAAGTGTGAACTGAATACCAAGTAGCAGCCTTACAAACTAGCTCAACAGAGGCCTGATGCTGGAAGGTCCAAGACGCCCCAACGGCACGAGTAGAATGGGCAGTAACACGAAAAGGGGGAACCTTCCCCTTGGCAGAATAGGCCCAACAATGGCCTGGTGAATCCATTTACTAATGGAAGACCTGGCGGGCGCCACACCATACCTAGGCCCGGAGAGAGGCAGGACTTGGGATAGTTGATCCCCCAGCCGAATCTCTCCAGGGTGGCTACCACAGTCCTGGTATCTAGCTCCGCCTGGCTGAGAGAAGATGCCATAATAAGAAGATCGACCAGATAAGGCACAATGCGGATACCCTGGGCTCTGATGAGGGCCCTCACCCCCGCCAACACCTTGGTGAAAACCCTTGGAACCGAGGTAAGACCAAACGGAAGAGCCACAAACTGAAAAAGCCGATCTTCCACCACGAACCTGAGAAAACTCTGATGTGCCGGGAAGATTGGAACATACAGATAAGCATCCTTGATGTCTTATGGACGTCATGAAGTCCTCCTGCCGAAAGTGAATTTATGGCTGAGCCCAGAGTTTCCATGCGGAACTTCCTGGGACGGATAAACCTGTTGAGAAACTTCAGATCCAGGATGGGAAGAACGGA
This sequence comes from Gastrophryne carolinensis, assembly GCA_027917425.1. NCBI lineage: Eukaryota > Metazoa > Chordata > Amphibia > Anura > Microhylidae > Gastrophryne > Gastrophryne carolinensis. The sequence continues at coordinate 226,696,090 of CM051234.1, forward strand.
GCCATCCTTCTTGGGCACCGTGAACAGATTGGAATAGTTTCCCAGGCCCCGGTCCGAGGGAGGCACCGGGCAGATGACAGCCATGTCCAGGAGATCTTTTACTGCCGCCCGGAGCGGCCAGAGGATCCAAGGGCACCCGAGACCTGAAGAATCTGGGAGGAGGCCGGATCTCGAACTCCAGCTTGTAACTGGAAGACACCACTTCCCGAAGCCATCTGTCCGATACCTCCTGGTCCCAGACAGGCCAACCACGGCCCGCTCTGGCAGAATGAAGGAAGAATTAAAGGAACCCACCCCCCGAAAAGGGCGACGCCGCTTCTTGCGCTAAGGTGACTTGCCTCCTTTCGCCACTGAATCCAATTTTTCTCCAGCAGCCGCAACCCCAGGAAGGGAAGCCCAGTATGAGACTTCTTGGCCGCCTGTCAGCCGCCCACTGGCGCAACCCACTGCTCGCCGGATAGCCACAAGCAAGGCCTAAGTCCTACTAAACAAGCAAATAGTGTCCTCCAAGGCGGCCAAAACAAAAGAAATGAATAAATCACACCTCCAAGGGCTGTGAGTTATCACTGGACAGGCAAAGCAGGGAAACAGTCAACAGGTCCCTAAACACAGACCTGGAAGCCACAGTAGCAAGCGCAGAAGCCCAGACCGGACGTAAAGCCTAACCCACACTGGCAAAGGCCCGACAAGCCATCTGATCAAAGCGATTAACCTCACCATCCTTGAGAGTGGTGACGTAGGTAGAAAGTACAACCGAGGTATTCAAAACCCCAGCATGGAAACATCAACCTCAGGAGGAGACGACCAGCGTATCACCGCGTCCCCCGGAAAGGGATACTATCTATCCCATCCCTGTGGATCACCGGAAGCCGACTAGGTTTCTCCCATTCCCCAAGGACAATGCTAACAAAGTGCTTCAGATTTGGGAATACCAAGCACGGCTTAGGGATTCCTCCGGAGGAGAACTAGCCGGAACCGCAATAAATGAGCAAGAAACTGGGGACATCCACAGAATCCCCCTCAACAATTCCCCCTCTTCACGCGGGGAATAATCAGATCAATCAAGGGTATCACAGTCATAAAAACGAGTGTCTTCTCTTAGCCGGAGCCAATCTGGCAGCAGAGCTAGAGAACATTTTCTCAATGTCGGACAGTCTATCACAGACATTGGAATGCGACTCCCCACTAAGGACGACGTCACTTCGGGTACAGATCAGGCGGAAAAAGGCCCACAGGGGCACTCACGTGACGGTAATGGCGTCCACCGCAGCCCGCATGCAAGCAGAAGGAAGAAGGGCGGGCCGGCATAGAGGGCGGGACACGCCGGCCCCACCCCCCGTTACCATAGGGACGCAGTCCCCAGCCAACTACAAACCGCACACTGGCGCCAGAACAGGGAAGGGGGCGGGCCGCGCGAGGGCGCCGAGCGCCCCACCCCGCCCCCCTCCACTCCGGAGAAGACGCGCCTGAGGGGGAGGAGAAGCTCCCCCGACGAACACTCTCTGAATGATGGCCCTCTGACATCGCAACCAATTCAGAGGGATTGCTCCTATGCCCACATCAACCAGTGGGCACCAAACATAACATACACACACAGACACAATGTAAAAAATGGGGCCTCACGGGGGAGCATGGCTCCCTACACACACCACGAAGGTGTATCCCACCGTCACCTGGACCAAAACAGCCAAAGCTGGGAGGCATGATAGGGATTAAGGTAATGAGGTCCAGGCAGAAATAGGAAAATATGCCGGGGTAACCCGGCTACCTTTCTCCAAGCAGACTGCAAGGAGGAGACATCCATCTTCTGACTTGCTCGCCGACTGCAGAGATGAAAGACTGGGGAGTGAGTGGGAGGTACCAGGTATTTATGGTCCAGGAGGGGCTCACTTTTTTTCATGACATCTTTGCAAGATCGCCCTCTACAGGTGGGTATAACCCAAGTGTAATGACTATCTGAAGCAGGGTGTGTGACATACTTAGAATAAGAGCAGTTTTCCTGAAAGGTGCAGTAGCGACCAGATAGTACTTCAGACACCTAACCACATCCAAAGGGTGCAAAACTCTCTCCTTAGCATTACTAGGATTAGGGCACAAAGAAGGAATAACAATATCCTGATTCAAATGAAAAGCAGACACTAGCTTAGGCAGAAAGTCAGGTTTGAACCGAACCACCACCTTGTCCTGGAATTTCTCATAGTAGGGGGGCTTAATGGAAAGCGCCGCCAACTCAGACACACGCCTGACAGAAGTGATAGCCACCAGAAACACAACCTTGAGCGTAAGAATGGCTAAGGCAGCATCGTGCACAGATTCAAAGGGAGCACCCTGCAAGGCTGACAGGACCAAGTTCAGATCCCAAACAGGCACCATAGGCTTACGTGGGGGACGCACATGAGTGACCCCCTGGAAAAATACAACTCTGTGAAGTACTCACCTGTAGAGTTGGTATTATATGCAGACAGCACGTCCTGCTCCAGACATAGTCCTTACATGTGGGTATACCTCCGCCTTCAGCGCCGTGCACTGCAGTATCATGAAGAAAACAAGCTCCTCCCGGCCCTACATATACCAAGGGACCTCCCACAAATCCCCAGCATTGACAAGCAGTGAGAGAAGAAGCCAGGAGGAAAACAACCACCCAGAGACTGGCAATAATATCCAAGATAATAATCACCACACAGGGGATCCAGAACAAGGTGAATCAGGGTGGGGTGGAGCAGGACGTGCTGTCTGCATATAATACCAACTCTACAGGTGAGTACTTCACAGAGTTGTATTATTCTAAGCAGACAGCACGTCCTGCTCCAGACATAGTCCTTACATGTGGGACATCCAATAGCAGTGTCCATAAGTAGGGTGGGATCCCCGAGAAAAAAGGCACAGACAACCATAAAAGTGCTGTCACCTTAACCATGCTACCAAGAGCAACGAGAGCAATGCTCTAACCACAGCCTTTGAATTCTTGTAAAGGCAGAACTGAACACAAGCAGCGGACTAGCCAGCTTGCTCAACAGAACCTAGTGCTGAAAAGGCCCAAGCCAAGCACAAGTAGTAAGAGAGCAAAAACCAAGAGAGAAGAATAATCTTCCCCTAACGAGTAGGCCAGAGTAACAGCCTAACCATGCTACTGGAAAAAAAGGGACAGCCATGGCAACCTTAGAGATTTCCCCTTCTGAGAATATGAACCCAGGTCTCTGGCGAGACCAGCAGGAATACTGAAAAACAACGCTAACAAGGCTCAGCAAGAGCCGAGACGTTTACTTTAGGCTCAGAGGAACAAGGCGACCGAGCAGGACCAAGCCAAAGGGCACCTACACCCGTGTTAGCAATCAGATCCGGTACATAAGGATGGAGAAACCTATAAGCCCCAAGGGGCATAATCCCTACCAGGGACAAGAGAAAGGCCAGGAATCTCCAACACCTGATGAGGGATACAGATCCCTTTCGCTCAGAGTAAGCCAGACAATAGCCCAGAGACCGTAGGGTCTGGACTAAAGGAGAATAAGAACCCCACCTGGACCCAATTCGGCGTAAGGCGGAACACCCTCACCTCATGGTGTACAGATATATAACATATATATATATATATATTGATTAGGACCGCTAACAGAGCCATCCTTTATGGCACATTTTTGACTGAAGCAACCGCCCCAGAAGAGCGATATGAGGGAAGGAACAGTTCAGACAAGAACCTGAATAAGACCCAAGGGAACCCTTAGCAGGGCATCCGGATAAGTAACCCCCCAAAAAGGGAGCATAGAATTCCCTGGGGAATGCACCTGAGCAACCCCTGAGGAATGCGCAACACAGAAGACTTCTGCAGTAGGTGAACAGGGCGAGCCCTGAAACCTTCAGAGCACTGAGTTGGGGAGCCAACTTCAACCGTGCTATAATAATCCTAGGACCCAGGGATAGGGAACATCCCGCAGGAAAGAGAGCTAGTCCAAGCAAAGCAGACTAGAAGAGCATACTCCAACATAGCCGGCAGAAAAGGGAGAAGAAGAGGAGGGAGCTAGGCCTAGCCCTCCAATAGAGAAAAGACACCCAGAGATACCCATCTCCAATAGGGTGACAAGCCAACCAACCAATCGCCTAAAAGGCCTGTAGGTAAGGGCGACGTAGTAGGGAGCCTGAATAGGCAGAACAGCCCTCTTGAGAGGGCATACAGTACGACTGTCTTCAGCAGAAAATCTGCGAACCACGCCCCGCTGGGCCACCCAGGGCCCCCAGCATAACGGTTCTCCCTTTCTACTGCAATCTTATGCAGAACCCCGCCTGGCAGGGTGAAAGAAGTTAAGACATATAGAATATTATGTCCTGACAGAAGCAATACTAGGCCCTCATGACCAAGGCCAGAGAGTCCTGGGACAATAACCCAGGACAGAGTCCCTGTAATAGCAAAGGGCCCCACAGGGCCACACTAGTAGGGACTCAGTGAGACACTAGTATAGAACCTCCTGCCACGTTAGGGCAGCCAGCCAAGCTAATACCAATGAAGTGCAAGGGATGTAAACCCCCACTTAGAACCGAACCGGAACCTTCTTGAAGGGTCAACCTGCTCCGAGCCCTTCACAGATAAAAAGGGACAAGCCACTGTCCTCAGACTGATCGAGAGTCCCCAAAAAGGACAAGTCCTGAAGAGGAGTAGTCCAGCAAATTAGAGCCCACCAAAGGCTCAATGTGTCAACCAAAAAACCTTATGAAGATGGATCCCCTAAGGGAACCCCTTTAGGAACCACGGGGGATTTCAGGAGAAGTAAGACCCCCCAGTCCACCTGCAAGACTTGGTACCATGATGACCATCTACAGGGAGAAGAGAGAAGGAAGGAATGGTCCCAGACATCTTCCTTGAATTTACAACCTCAAAAGGAACCCCAGTAACGAGGGGGAGCGCACTGACCTAGTTCCAGGGGTGCTGGAACCCTGTCCAGGATAAGTAACGTAAGGTGTCGCAGGGCCCAAGGGCTCCTGAGAATAAGGGTCAGCATCTGGGCCGCCACCAACAGGCCCACCAGCTGCAAGGTAAAGGAAGTGTGACATCAAAGAGGGCAAGGCCCTTTCCATAACAAGTCCACATTTAGCAGAAGGAAGGTTCTAACATGAACCAATCTAAATGCCACCCCGTAGGGGGATACCGAACCGGGGAACACTAAGTAAGTGATGTGCCTGAGCACCAATCCACAGGACTCCCAAAGGAGCCACAAGTCAATAACCAACACGGCCTGATGCAAAAATAGGAAGCAAAGAAGCACAATAAAGTAGAACCTAGCGCAGACGCCACACGGGCACGTCCAAGACACCACTCCCATACTCGCCTTGGTGAGTCCTCTGGGAGCAGGAGAGGAACCAAAACAATACCCCAATGCGCAGAGTTGGACCTTCAACACTGGCTGGAAGTGGCCTAGGTGTCCTGAAGGCACAGGGGGCTAAAAAGGGATTATAAATCCTCACATGCATCAAGAGGTCTACTGGACTAGAGCGCCTGCGGCCCAACAGGTAGATACCATGTAGAAACTGCCTGTGAAGGTATAAATGCTAGGCCCCAGAATGCCAACCTGGGTCAGACTGCTTCATCCCGGAGGGGAAGGGTAAAGTGGATGCAATCACAGGTCAAGGGCCAACCTGTAAGAGAGCCCAGACCTTACACACCAAACTCGGCCTGCCTCAACTCCCGAAGGGAAAACAGGGACTAGAAGAACCCTAATAACCTTAGAAAAGGGACCGCCCAGCAGACTCCATTCTGCATCCGGGGGGACTACCTTCTGTAACAACCTGAAAGAAGCATGGCGCCCTGCGATAGGAGCCCAGTGCTGCGGCAGTCCACTCGCCCAACAAGGCGAGGGCGTCCCTTCACGCTTGTGCGGTTTCGGCAGATTTGGACTTCGCACAGCCGGAGGACCCAGGGCGTTGCCTGCCCCCCCTGGGGCGGGTCTCCATTCCAAAAAATTGGAAGCACACTTCTAGTTCGCGCTTGACACTAACGTAGGGAAGGGGAGGGGTGTCCCTGTCCCTGGGAGGCCGAGACGGCCTTCTGCTCAAGGGTGCCTTACTCCTTTTTTCCCAAAAGGTCCAACCGGGCCCCAATAAGCGTCGTCTCTAAAGGGAAGGCCAGTAAGAGCCTTTTTAGTATCATTGTCAGCCCTCTACTGTCTACCAAGCAGGCGGCGAATAGCCACCACAAGAACCGAGGTTCTAGTGCACATTTTAACAGTGTCATCCATCGCTGAGAGAATAAACTCACAAAAACATCACAATCAGACAGTGCCTTAAAGGCCTCCCAAGGGAGATCCTCCGGTTGGTGGTCAAATATCTTCCTAAGAAGGGTCCTGGCGGTCACCGCGGTGACGGCCGCGGCACAGACCGGGCGCAGAGCCGTCCCTGCACACGAAAAGGCGTGGGAAGCCAGACTGTCAATGCGCCGGTCCTCAGCATCCCGAAGGGTACGATGAGTAGAGGCTGTCATGAAGGGAGGGTTAGCAACCCCAATAATAGGTGCATCCACCTCGGGAGGGGCTGACTAGCAGCCAACCACATGAGGGGGAAAAGGGTACTTCCAATCCCAGACCCCCGGAACTCCTGTAAGATCACAAGGTGATTCCCAATCTTTAGATATAAGAGCCTGGAATGATCCTGCTCCAGAAATTCCAAGTGCGGCGTCGCCGTGTGGAAACTCTCCCTCTTGGGCTTGGGAGACTCTCCCGGAGGAGAGATGGACAGTACTCCAAAGATCTTTATAAGTAATTTATCAGTGTCACACCAGCCCCAGGAACCAGGGCCAGAATTATAACGGGTCCAAGGTATCTCGTCTGAGGAACCGGAACCTGAGAACAGTCCACCTTCAACCGAAGGATCGAGGACCTGCATAGCAGCAGACTCTTCAGTTTGCTTGGAAAAAATAGAACAGGAAGCGTCAGGGACCGCTTCTTTCCAGCGCCCAAGCGCTCCGCCAACCAGGCATCACCTGCTCAGCCATAGGTAGCCTGCGCGGCACCACCTGCTGGTCATCCCCGCTCAAGTGCGACTCATCAGGAGTGAGATTTAAACAAGGGGAAACAGGTGTATTGAAGCAAGATGCAGCCACTGGTAAACCTGATTGCAGGGCCAGTGCTTGTTCAGCACACGGTCCGCAGACCCGTGCTCTGTCAGCGTGGGGTGGGCCCCACGCAGTACACAGCCAGTCTTGTCCCCGCGGGACCATGGACACATAATTCTGAGATGCCTCCATATGGTGATTATCAAAGAAATATGCCAGCAGGGATTTATGCTATAAGCGACCCCGAATGCCCCAAGACCCCCTAGGAATGTGGGAGAATATAAGAGTGAGCCCGTTTAAGATATATATCAGGCCGGGGGATGCCACCGGAATCTTAGCGTCTGAAAGACATAAGGAGAAGAATGGGTGTCAGAGCCATGCGCAGCTGGAAAACATATAAAAAGGAGTCACCCGCAAGGGCCCTTACAGACCAAGGGAGGAGGGAAACCGCCACCACGCGCGTGCGCGAAGATCAGCAAAATGGCGCCCAGCGAACCTCGAAGGGCGGGCTCAATGCTCGGCCGTGACGCGGAGCGCGCCAATTCAAGTCCCCGCCCACTCCGGAGAGCGAGAACCTCTGAGGTAAGCAAGGATACAATCACACGCTTAAGGATTCGTAGAAAAACCGTTACGACTAGTAAGGAAAAGGCGCCACAGCATCTAGACAACGCCGCAAACTGTGCATAAAACATAAAACGGTAGCCGAAACCCAAATAAAGAGCAAGCAGCGCGGCTCTGACATTTCAATGTTAATGAAGGGCAGAAATAATACCATTTTGTGAATACTCACCAGTAAAATGGTTATTATTGGTGTGTCACACACACCCCGCTTCCTGTAGTAATAACGTTCGGGTAAACCATCTCCAGATGTCATTGCAGAGAGAGAGAGATCTTGAAACTGGCCCCTCCCAACCTATATATACTTGGGACCTCCCACTTAATCCCCAGTGTAATTGAAAAGCAGTAAGACAAGGTACCAGAAAAATTAACCCTCAATAAACTTATAGCTTCACCAAATAGAGAAAACCAGGATACTAAAAAAGGGCGGGTAAAGCGGGGTGTGTGTGACACACCAATAATAACCATTTTACTGGTGAGTATTCACAAAAGCAGTGTCCCTAAAGGGTGGGTATCCAGCACGAAGATGAAGCATAACTCAAACCATTGCAGTTTGCAGAACCTTGCGGCCAAACACAGCATCCGCTGAGGCTCGCACATCAACCTTGTAAAACTTTGTAAAAGTATGAACCGAAGACCAAGTAGCCGCCTTACAAACTTGTTCAACAGAAGCCTGGTGCTGAAAAGCCCAGGACGCACCAATAGCACAAGTAGAATGAGCAGTGATACGGAAGGGAGGAACTTTTCCCTTAGCCGTATAGGCGCCAATAATGGCTTGACGAATCCATTTACTAATGGAAGATTTAGCTGGGGCCAAACCCTTCCTAGGCCCACACGGTAGAACGAAAAAGGCATCAGTCTTACGGAATGAAGACGTAGCACGCAAATAAAAATGAACACAGCGAACAACATCCAAACAGTGCAAAACCCTCTCCTTGTCATTCTTGGGTTTAGGACACAAGGAGGGAAGAACAATGTCCTGATTCAGATGGAATGCAGAAACAACCTTAGGAAGAAAATGCGATTTGAACCGAAATACCACCTTATCTTGATGTTTCTCAAGGTAGGGCGCCTGAATGGACAAGGCCGCCAACTCAGAGACACGCCGAACCGAAGTGATAGCCACAAGAAAGACTACCTTCTGAGTCAAAGTGGAAAGAGCAATATCCGACAAAGGCTCAAAAGGAGGAGCCTGAAGAGCAGACAGAACCAAATTCAGATCCCAAACAGGTAGCAACGCCTTCCTAGGAGGCCGCAGATGCGTAACCCCCTGGAAAAAAGTCTTGACCAACGGATGAAGCGCAAAAGCCTTCTGAAAGAAAATAGACAAGGCAGAAACTTGCCCCTTTAAGGTACTAAGCTGGAGACCAGCATCCAATCCAGATTGAAGAAAATTCAGAATTCTGGAAACAGAAAAGACTCTGCAGGGCAAAGATCTAGCCTCACACCAATCGATGTAAGAACGCCAGGTTCTATAATAGATAGCAGAGGAAGACCTCTTTCGAGCACAGATAAGAGTCTTAATAACTGAATCAGAAAGACCCTCCTCCTTTAAGATGGAGGTTTCAGCAGCCAAGCCGTCAAAGCCAGCGTTGGTAAATTGGGGTAACGCAGCCGACCCTGAGTGAGAAGATCCGGCCGCAGAGGAAGCTCGAACTGATCCACTGCCATCCGAACGACGTCCGCGAACCACATTCTTCTTGGCCACCTTGGAGCCTAGAGAATGGCGGGGACCTTTTCCAGAATCAACTTTCTTAACACTCTTCCTAGCAAGGGAATCGGAGGGAACAGATACAGGAACCCCAGTTTCCCCCAGCTCAGAGACATGGCATTCACCGCCAGAGCCAGAGGATCCTGAGACATTGATACAAAAGTCGGAAGTTTGTAATTGTAACGAGAGGCAAACAGGTCCACCTCCGGTGTTCCCCACCGAAGACACAGAGCCTGAAAAACCCGAGGATGGAGAGACCATTCCCCCAGACGGGAGGAGCATCTGCTTAGAAGGTCCGCTTCCGTGTTTTCTACCCCCGGAATGTAAAAAACCAAATATATATATAGTTAAAATAAATATGGTCAAAAGACAGCAGCAGAAGAGGCAGCAGGAACAGAGCACAGAAATCACCTCAGAGGCCGGTGCAAGCGCTCCCACTCTTACTCCGCCCCGCCAGCCAATCACCACACAGCACGGGCCGCGCCGAGCGCGGCCCCACCCCTTAAGCACAGATTTACCTCAGAGAGGTAAAAAATGGCGGCAGCGCCATTCAGAAAAAGAAAAAAAAAACAAAAAAACGGACCCGGTCTGAGCTGGGAACGCCGCACACAGACACACACACAGATTAAAGACGCACACACACACACAGACACGCGCGCACCGACGCCCACATATATCAGTACCAAAATTACCTCAGGATAAAAAGAGTAGCATAAGGCAGAAAAGACCCCTCACCCCCCTCCCCCCTAACGGACTTCCCCACCAAAAAGGGGAGGCCCTGAGAAGGAGAGAAGAGATATGGGGACAACGGGACGGGGCATCCCAAAATCCGGGTCACCAACCGGATAACCACTCTGCCCCAATAATGGAGGCTAGTGGAGGAGATAAGCTCCTAGGCACCACCAGGTGCCGGCTACCATTACCCAGTCAGCAGCCGAGGCTGGGAGGCTTCCGATAATTACAAAATACAAGTAAACAAGAACTGGGCAGAAATAGACCGGGGGGGAGGAGACCTCTTCTGTCTTGACGCATCTTGCAGAGAGACAACACTGGGGATTAAGTGGGAGGTCCCAGGTATATATAGACTGGGAGAGGCCAGTTTCAAGATCTTTCTCTCTCTGCAATGACATCTGGAGATGGTTTACCCGAACGTTATTACTACAGGAAGCGGGGTGTGTGTGACACACAAAGCATAAGGCCATAAGCGTGAAATACTGGTACACAGGGACCACCACACACATACCCCCCCCTTTCTTTTCCCACTAACTAGTTGGGGAATGAGGGAGGATGGCGACCCTTACACAGGGTCCAGCACTACCCGGGGTACGGGGCAATAATGCGGGAGGGGCATCCACTAGAGGCTCACCATCAGCCTAAACCGCCTACCCTATGGTGGGGGATTGCGGTGGAGCATGGCTCAGTTAAGCACACGAGGTGCTGCCTACCTTCACCCGACCAACGAGGAGCTTGTTTTCTTCATGATACTGCAGTGCACGGCGCTGAAGGCGGAGGTATACCCACATGTAAGGACTATGTCTGGAGCAGGACGTGCTGTCTGCTTAGAATAAAGTCCTGATCAGAGGGTGCTGAGCAAAGGACTTCTGGAAGAAAATAGCCAGGGCAGAAACCTAACCCTTCAGAGTACTGAGTTGGAGCCCCATCTCCAATCCATGCTGCAGGAACTCCAGAATACTGGGAATAGAGAACACATGACAGGGAAGAGACTTAGACTCACACCAGTCAATGTAGGCCCGCCAAACCCTGTAATAAATGGAAGAGGAAGACTTCTTCCTAGCTTTAATCAAAGTATCCACAACCGAGGAAGACAGCCCCTTCTCCATCAAGATGGAGGTTTCAGCAGCCAAGCCATCAAAGCCAGAGTTTGTAAATTGGGATGGCATAGTGAGCCCTGAGTGAGCAGATCTGGCACCAAGGGCAGAGCGTACTGATCTACTGCCAGCTGTACCACGTCTGCAAACCACACTCCTCTTGGCCACCTGGGAGCCACCAGAATTGCTGGCACCCCCTTCCAAAGCAATCTTGCGCAGAACCCTGCCCAACAGGGGGATTGGAGGGAAGACATACAGGAACTGAAAGTCCTTCCATGACATTGCTAGCGCATCAGAGGTCAGGGCCAGAGGATCCCTGGACAGAGAGACAAAAATACCATTTTGTGAGTACTCACCTGTAAAATGGATATTGTCAGTGTGTCACACACCCCGCTTCCCCTTTAATTCTGACGATAGAGTTATCCTCCAGCAGGAGGCGACGTTGCAGAGAGAAGTCTTGAAAATGAGCCCCTCCTGGCCTACATATACCTGGGACCTCCCACTTAACACCCAGTGAATTCAAACAGTAGTAAGACAAGGTACCAGGAAATCCAACGGTAACCTCAAAATAAAATAAAGGAAAGCTTCACCATATAGAGGATCCAGGATACCAAAAAGGGCGGGTGAAGCGGGGTGTGTGACACACTGACAATATCCATTTTACAGGTGAGTACTCACAAAATGGTATTATTCTCAGTGTGTCACACACCCCGCTTCTCCTTTAATTCTGACGATAGGGACATCCAAAATCAGTGTCCACAAGGGGTGGGTATCCGACAGCAAAATGAAGCATAACTCAAACGACTGCAGTCTGCAGAACCTTGCAGGCAAACACAGCATCCGCTGAAGCCCGCACATCAACCTTATAAAACTTAGAAAAAGTATGAACGGAAGACCAAGTAGCAGCCTTACAAACTTGTTCAACAGAAGAAGAATGAGCGGTGATACGAAAAGGGGGAACCTTCCCCTTGGCCGAATAGGCCCCAATAACCACCTGACGAATCCATTTGCTAATGGAAGACTTAGCCGGAGCCAAACCCTTCCTAGGGCACCAGAAAAAAGGCATCAGTCTTACGAAAAGGAGAAGTAATAAGCAAGTAGTACTTAACACAGCGTACCACATCCAAACAATGCAAAACCCTCTCCTTGTCATTCTTAGGCTTAGGACACAAGGAGGGAAGAACAATATCCTGATTCAAATGAAAAGCAGAAACAACCTTAGGAAGAAAGCCCGGTTTGAAACGAAAAACCACCTTGTCCTGATGCCTCTCAAAGTAGGGCGCCTGAATCGACAAGGCCGCCAACTCCGAGACACGCCGAACCGAAGTGATAGCCACCAAGAAGGCAATCTTCTGAGTCAAGGTAGAAAGAGCAATATCCTGCCAGGGCTCAAAGGGAGGAGCCTGAAGAGCAGAAAGAACCAAATTCAAGTCCCAAACCGGGAGCAATGGCTTCCTGGGAGGCCGCACATGCGTAACCCCCTGGAAAAAAGTTTTGACTAAAGGATGAAGCGCAAAAGGCTTCTGAAAAAAGATAGACAAGGCAGAAACCTGCCCTTTCAAAGTACTCAGCTGGAGACCAGAGTCCAGTCCTGATTGCAGAAAATCCAAAATCCTGGAAACCGAAAAGATCCTACACGGCAAAGATCTAACCTCTCACCAAGCGATATAGGCTCTCCAAGTCCTATAGTAGATGGTAGAAGAAGACCTCTTCCGGGCACATATCACAGTCTAACAACCGAGTCAGAAAGACCCTCCCCCTTCAAGATGAAGGTTTCAGTAGCCAAGCCGTCAAACCCAGCGTTGGTAAATTGGGGTAACACAGGCGACCCTGAGTGAGCAGATCGGGCCGAAGAGGCAGAACGACCTGATCCACCGCCAGCCGAACGATGTCTGCGAACCATAGTCGCCTTGGCCACCTTGGAGCCACGAGAATGGCGGACACCCTTTCCAGAGCCAGCTTCCGTACCACCTTGCCTAGCATGGGTATCGGAGGAAAAAGGTACAGAAACCCCAGATCCCCCCAGCTCAGAGACATGGCGTCCACCACCAGAGCCAGAGGATCCTGAGACAGCGACACGAAGGTCGGAAGCCTGCAATTGTGACGAGAGGCAAATAGGTCCACCTCCAGTGTCCCCCACCGGAGACACAGAGACCGAAAAACTTGAGGATGGAGAGACCATTCCCCCAGACGGGAAGAGCACCTGCTCAACAGATCCGCTTCCCTGTTTTCCGCACCCGGAATGTAAACTGCCGAGAGACAAGGAACATGGGCCTCCGCCCAGGTCAGGATCAGGGACACCTCTCTGAGGGCCCCCAGACTGCGAGTCCCTCCCTGATGATTGATGTAAGCAACCGCTGTCCGATTGTCCGAGCGAACTTGAACCTGAAGGCCCAGAACATGCTGAGTCAAATGAAAAAGAACCAGATGGATGGCTCTCAGATCCAGAACATTGATGGGCAAGTGGGCCTCTCGAGGCCCCCACTGCCCCCGAAACTGAAGATCCTTCCAGAATCCCCCCCATCCCGAAAGACTGGCGTCCGTGGTGACAATTTCCCAAAGAGGAATCAGGAAAGACCTTCCCCTCAAGAGATTGGTCGAGACCAACCACCATTGAAGGTACTGCTGGACCCGGGAGGACAACTGGAAGGGCCGATCCAACGGCCGTGGTCGCCGGTCCCAGGACGCCAACAGATGAAGCTGCAGCGTCCTCGTGTGAAATTGAGCGAAAGGAACTGCCTTGAACGAGGCAACCATCAAACCTACCAGCCTCATCCCCAGACGGATGGACGGCAGAGGATTGGAAAGAAGGACCCGAGCCAACTCCTGAATCAGATAAATTTTGGACTGAGGGAGAAACACCCTGTGTTGACAAGAGTCCAACTGCATTCCCAGAAAGGACACCACCCTGGCCGGAGCGAGAGAGGACTTGGGAAAGTTGATCACCCAACCGAAGCTTTCCAGCGTGGAGACCACCATCCTGGTGTCTGTCTCTGATTGATTGAGGGACGGAGCCATGATGAGAAGGTCGTCCAAATAAGGTACGACACGAATGCCCCGAGATCTGAAAATGGCCATCACCCCTGCCAGCACCTTGGTGAACACCCTTGGAGCCGAGGTCAGGCCAAACGGAAGTGCCACGAATTGAAAATGCTGGTCGTTCATCATGAACCGATGAAAACGCTGATGAGCTCGGCATATGGGAACATGAAGGTAAGCATCCTTGATGTCTATGGACGTCATGAAGTCCCCCTGCCGAAGAGAACCGACGGCCGAACGCAAAGTTTCCATGCGAAACTTCCGGATACGGATGAACCTGTTGAGGAATTTCAGGTCCAGGATGGGACGAACCGACTCGTCCTTTTTGGGGACTGCGAAAAGATTGGAGTAGAAACCGAGGCCCACCTCTAAGCGCGGCACCGGCCGGATGACCGCCATTTCCAAAAGATTCCTTACCGATGCCAGGAGCCCCTGTGCGGCCAAAGGATCAGTGGGCACCCGAGACCAAAAGAACCGTGAAGGAGGGCGAGACTCGAACTCCAGTTTGTAACCAGACGACACCACCTCCTGGATCCATCTGTCCGGAACCTCCTGGTCCCAGACCAGGGAAAAGTGTCGCAATCGTCCCCCCACCCGAACGGGTGAGGGCAGCCCCTCATTGCTGAGCGGGCTTACCAGCAGGTTTGGGCTTGGCGCCCCAGGACTGACCGGGACGGCCATGGCCCCTCCCACGGGTCCAACCTGTACCTCTGGTAGCGGGAAAGGAAGCCCCCCTACCCGCTCTGACTCCCCGAAAGGAAGGATTAAAGGCACTCGCACCCCGAAAGGGGCGACGAGGCCTCTTGCGTTGAGGTAATTTACCACCTTTTGCCACTGAATCTATTTTATCACCAAACAGGCGCAAACCCAAAAAAAGGATCGCTGTAAGCACCTTTTTAGAGACAAAGTCCGCCGTCCACTGGCGCAGCCACACTGACCGACGAATTGCCACCAGCAGCGTCGCTGTCCTGCTACTCATTGCCAGAGCATCGTCCTGAGCAGTCAAGACAAAGGAAATAAACGACTCACACCGTTTAAGAGAACAAAACTCATCACAAGCGGGATCAAGACCTGCGTACAGATCCCTAATCATGGACCTAACTGCCAACAGAAGAAGCGCCGAAGCACACACTGGCCGCAGTGTCGATCCGGCACTGATAAAACCATGGCGAACAAATTGATCAATCCGACGATCCTCACTATACTTAATGAAAGTGGTCTCAGAAGATTGTACCACAGCCGTGCTAGACAGCCCTAACACAGGGGTATCGACGTCAGGGGGGACTGACCAAAGCTTCACCAAATCCTCCGGAAAGGGATAGCGTTTATCCCAACTGGGAAGAATTCCAGCCAGTCGCGTGGGTTGTTCCCATTCCTTAAGGACAACCCTCACAAAGTGTTGTTGCCTGGGAAAAACCAAACGCGGCTGGGGAACATAAAATAACTCACCCTTTGGCAGGGCGACTGCCTCAGGCGGATCCAAATTCAAAATTTCAAACATTTGAGCCAGAATGGAAGGGGTGTCAAAGGACACCCCCGTAGCCTGATCGCAAGCAGCGCCAATCCCTAGCTGATCTGCAGGCTCATCCGACTCCTCAAGGGAGTTCCCCCTCCTCATCAGGGGGACAATAGGACCAATCACTATTTCAAATGTCTCATCCTCCGAAGCAGGTGCTGCTGGAGAAAGGTGTTTCCGCTTCGCTGTAGCCTTCTGAGCTACTTTGGCGGAAATTATTTTCTCGAGGTTGGCCAATCGTGCACACACCTCGGCTTGCGAATCCCCACCCTTGACAATGTCACATGGGGACCGGAATAAGGGAGGGGGGGTAGGAGATGACGGAAGTTGCGAGGAGCCAGAAGCCGGAGCGACAGACTGGCGCGCAATGTTCTGCTTTGTACATGGAATGCATAATATGACATCAACGCCTGGGAGCGGAACCCCACAGCCCCCACACAGCCTGGATGGCCCCGAAGAGCCGTTTCTGGTATTGTCGGAAGCCTCCATATGGTGAATTTATGGTATTCGCAACAACCGAGGGTTTTACGCACTAAGCCACCCGGGATGCCCCTTTATATTTATAATTAATGTCCTGGGAAAGGGAGGATTTAATTTTATTTATTTTTTTTTTAAAACCTTAGGACAAAACCCAATTTAGAGTACTAAGGCTAGCCAGGTATAAAAGAACCGGGAGAGCCACTGCAGTGAGGGGATCCCAGGATCTGTGGGGGGAAAAGAGACAACAGTCAGACCCCCAGAAAAAAAGGCAGCATGCAGCATAGTCATTCAATACAGAAAAAGGCATCATAAATAACAATGGCTTAAGAGTTAAACTGAAGCCAGCAAACATACTTTATATAAACACGCTGAAACAAACTGAAAGTAAAAAGGACGGCCCCACACGCGAGGTGGGGACCGTTTACCTGCACGAAGAGCAGCAGCAGCCAGCCAGACATCAACCTGCAGCCGAGTCCCCCGCACCTGACTCCTTGATTATAAGGAGGAAGTGCGGCGGGGCCGAGCTGCGAGACAACCAGCTCAAGCCACGCCCCCGCCATCGAACGCAGGCCGAGGCCCCGCCCCCTCAGATTCAAAAAGCGCGGCCCTCGGAGTCAGTGGGGGGGGGGGGGGGGGGGGGGGCGGAAACAAGCCACTCAAATACACAGCCCTAGCAGTTCAGACCGCGTGAGCGCTACCCGCGGCGCTGAGCCTGAAACAGCCATCACTCTTTAAGCACAGTAACGTTAAAACACACATGCACACAGTATAAGAACCCCCCAAAAAAACACCCCACCCCCCCCCCCATAGTGAAGGGAGAAGGGACCGTAATGGGAGAGAAATGGCCAAAGGGGAACCACGGGACAGGGGCATCCCAAATCCGGATCACCATGCCGGATAGCCACATTACCCCACGTGTGAGGTCGAGCGGAGGAGATAAGCTCCTAGGCCGCTATAGTGCCATCTACCATTGCCCAGTGAGCAGCCTGGGCTGGGAGGCTTCCATTAACCATCTAGGTAAACAAACAATCAAAACTGGGCAGAAATAGACCCAAAGGGGGTGCCGGGGTAAGACCCCGGCTAACTGAAAGCAGGAGACTTCTTTCTTCTGTCTTGTCGCCTCATGCAGAGAGAAAACACTGGTGTTAAGTGGGAGGTCCCAGGTATATATAGGCCAGAAGGGGGCTCGTTTTCAAGACTTCTCTCTGCAACGTCGCCACCTGGCGGTGGAGTAACCCGATCGTAAGAATTAAAGGGGAAGCGGGGTGTGTGGCACACTGAGAACACAGGGCCGGGAGAAACCAGGAAGGGTTCGTCCCGTCTGAAAGACATAAGCAGACAAGACCTTAAATACATCGTAACCAGATTGAAGGAAAATACCATTTTGTGAGTACTCACCTGAAAAATGGATATTGTTGGTGTGCCACACACCCAGCTTCACCTTTAATATTCTTCACTATTGGGTTAACTCACCGCCAGGTGACGCTGTGCAGAGAAGAAGTCTTGTAACGAGCCCCCTTCCGGCCTATATATACCTGGTACCTCCCATTTATCACCAGTATATTAAAAAGCAGAAAGACAAGGTACCAGTATTTTAACGGTAACCTCAAAATAAATCAATATAAATAAAAGCTTCACCATATAAAGGATTCGGAATACCGAAAAGGGTGGGAGTGAAGCGGGGTGTGTGGCACACCAACAATATCCATTTTCAGGTGAGTACTCACAAAATGGTATTATTCTTGGTGTGCCACACAACCCGCTTCACCTTTAATATTCTTCACTATTGGGACATCCAAAAGCAGTGTCCACAAGGGATGGGCAACTCAAGGCCAGGTGAAGCATAACTTAAATGACTGCAGTCTGCAGAACTTTGCGGCCAAAAACAGCATCCGCTGAGGCTCGCACATCAACCTTGTAAAACTTAGAAAAAGTATGAACAGAAGACCAAGTGGCGGCCTTACAAACTTGTTCAACAGAAGCTTGGTGCTGAAAAGCCCAAGACGCCCCAATGGCGCGAGTAGAATGAGCAGTGATACGAAAAGGGGGAACTCTTCCCTTAGCAGAATAGGCCGCAGAAATGGCCTGACGTATCCACTTGCTAATGGCAGATTTGGCTGGTGCCAAACCCTTCTTAGGCCCATAGGGCACAACAAAAAAGGAATCCGTCTTACGAAAAGGAGACGTGATAATCAAGTAGTACTTAACACAGCGTACTACATCCAAACAATGCAAAACCCTCTCTTTGTCATACTTAGGATTAGGACACAAGGAGGGAAGAACAATATCTTGGTTCAAATGAAAAGCAGAAACAACCTTAGGAAGAAAGTCTGGCTTGAACCGAAAGACCACTTTATCCTGATGCCTCTCAAAGTAAGGCGCCTGGATAGACAAGGCCGCCAATTCCGAGACACGCCGGACCGAAGTGATCGCTACCAAGAAGACAATCTTCTGAGTCAGGGTAGACAAAGCAATATCTTGCAAAGGCTCAAAAGGAGGAGCCTGAAGAGCAGAAAGAACCAAATTCAAATCCCAAACCGGGAGTAATGGTTTCCTGGGAGGCCGCACATGCGTAACCCCCTGGAAAAAAGTTTTAACTAAAGGATGAAGCGCAACACGCTTCTGAAAAAAGATAGATAAGGCAGAAACTGGTCTTCAGCTAAGTACGTTGAAAGGGCAAGAGTCCAGCCCAGATTGTAAAAACTCCAGAATCCTGGAGACCGAAAAGACCCTACAAGGAAAAGATCTCATCTCACACCAAGTGATGTAGGCTCTCCAAGTCCTATAGTAGATGATCAAAGAAGACCTCTTCCGGGCACTGATCAGAGTCTTGACAACTGAGTCAGAAAGCCCCTCCTCCTTCAAGATGGAGGTTTCAGCAGCCAGGCCGTCAAACCCAGCGCTGCTAAATTGGGGTAACACAACCAGCCCTGAGTGAGCAGATCGGGCCGAAGAGGCAGGGCGAACTGGTCCACTGCCAGCCGAACGATGTCTGCGAACCACACTCGCCTTGGCCACCTTGGGGCCACGAGAACGGCGGACACCTTTTCCAGAGCCAACTTCTGAAGCACCCTGCCCAGCATGGGTATCGGAGGAAACAGGTATAGAAATCCCAGATCCCCCCAGCTCAGGGACATGGCGTCCACTGCCAGAGCCAGAGGATCCTGGGAGAGCGACACGAAGTTCGGGAGCCTGTGATTGTGACGAGAGGCAAACAGGTCCACCTCTGGTGTCCCCCATAGGAGGAGACCAACCACCACTGGAGAGACTGCCGGACCCCGGAGGACAACTGGAAGGGCTGATCCAGCGACCGAGGCTGCCGGTCCCAGGACGCCAACAGATAAAGCTGGAGCGTCCTCGTGTGAAATTGAGCTTGAAAGAGGCGACCATCAACCCTATCAGCCTCATCCCCAGACGGATGGACGGCCGAGGATCGGAAAGTAGGACCCGTGCCAACTCCTGAATCAGCTGAATTTTGGACTGGGGAGAAACACCCTGTGTTGAAGAGAGTCCAACTGCATCCCCAAAAAGGACACCACCCTGGCCGGAGCGAGGGAGGACTTGGGGAAGTTGATCACCCAACCAAAGCTTTCCAGCGTGGAGACCACCAACCTGTGTCTGTCTCCGATTGATTGAGCGACGGAGCCATGATGAGAAGGTCGTCCAAATAAGGTACGACACGAATGCCCCGAGATCTGAAAATGGCCATGACCCCTGCCAGCACCTTGGTGAACACTCTTGGAGCTGAGGTAAGGCCAAACGGAAGTGCCACGAATTGATTTTCCATCACGAATCGAAAGAAAACATTGATGAGCGTGGCAGATGGCAACATGAAGATAAGCATCCTTGATGTCTATGGACGTCATGAAGTCCCCTTGCCGAAGGGAACCGACGGCCGAACGCAAGGTTTCCATGCGAAGCTTCCGAACACGGATGAACCTGTTGAGTAATTTCAGGTCCAGGACGGGACGGACTGACCCGTCTTTCTTGGGGACTGCGAAAAGATTGGAATAAAACCCGAGGCCCATCTCTAAGCGCGGTACCGGCCGGATGACCGCCATCTCTAACAGATTCTTTACCGACGCCAGGAGCCCCTGTGCGGACAAAGGATCGATGGGCACCCGACACCGAAAGAACCGTGAAGGAGGGCGAGAGTCGAATTCCAGTTTGTAACCGGACGACACTACCTCCCGGATTCATCTGTCCGGAATCTCCTGGTCCCAAACCTGGGAGAAGTGTTGTAATCCTCCCCCCACCCGCACGGGTGAGGGCAGCCCCTCATTGCTGAGCGTGTTTACCAGCAGGCTTGGGCTTGGTGCCCCAGGACTGAGCGGGACGGCCATGGCCCCTCCCCCGAGTCCAACCTGCACCTCTGGTAGCGGGAAAGGAAGCCCCCCTACCCGCTCTGAATACCCGAAATGAAGGCCTACCAGAACCTGCCCCCTTAAAGGGACGACGAGGCCTCTTGCGTTGTGGCATCTTACCACCCTTTGCGACTTAATCAATTTTCTCACCAAACAGACGCAAGCCCAAAAAGGGGAGAGCTGTGAGCACCTTTTTAGAAGCTGAGTCCGCCAACCACTGACGCAGCCATACTGACCGACGAATAGCCACCAGCATTGCAGCTGTCTTGCTACTCATAGCCAGCGCATCGTCCTGAGCGGATAGAACATAGGAAACAAAAGATTCACACTGCTTGAGCGCAGTAAACTCTTTACAAGTGGGATCGAGATCCCCATACAGCTCTTGAATTACAGACCTAACCGCCAATAGAAGAAGGGCCGAAGCACACACCGGGCGCATCGTTGACCCAGCATAAATAAAACCATGGCGAGCGTACTGGTCAATCCGACGATCCTCCCCATCTTTAGGGACAGTGGTCTCAGCAGACTGTACCATAGCCGTGCTGGAGAGCCCTAGCACAGGGGTATCGATGTCAGGAGGGACGGACCAAAGCTTCACCAATTCTGGCGGAAAAGGATAACGCTTTTCCCAACTGGAAGGGATTCCAGATAACCGCGTGGGATGTTCCCATTCCTTAAGGACCACCCTCTCAAAGTGGTGTTGTCTGGGAAAAACCCGAAGGCTGAGGCTCTTTAAACAACTGGCCCTTTGGAAGGGTGACAGCCTCAGGCGAATCTAAATTCAGAATTTCAAACATCTGAGCCAGAATGGAGGGGGTGTCAAGGGAAACCCCCGCCGACCAATCGCCAATCGCATCAGCCTCAAGCTGATCTGCAGGCTCATCTGACTCCAACAGGAATTCTCCCTCGTCCGGGGAGCCATCGGACCATTCCACAGGCTCACATACCTCATCCTGTGAAGCCGAAGGTATCGGAGTCAGGTGCTTCCGTTTTGCAGTGGCTTTTGACCCTGCTTTAACGGGCACTATTTTCCGGAGGCTGGCCAACCGCGCCGCCACCTCGGATTGCGAATCCCCACTTTTGACAGTGTCATGCGGGGTCCGGAACAGGGAGGGAGAGGTAGGAGATGATGGAAGTTGTGACGGGCCAGCAGCCGGAGCCACGGAGTCCCACATCTTGCGCACCCCCTAGATGGCCCAGAAGAACCATTTCCGGTAATAACGGAAGCCTCCATATGGTGATTTATGGTATTCGCAATTCTTTTGGGTTTTAAGGCATAAGTCACCCGGGATGCCCCCTTATTGTAAATGTCCCGGAAGGGAGGATTTAATTCAAAAAGAAGATCCCCTTAATAATCTATATATAAATATAGAATATATATTTTTTTTTTTTTTTTTTTTTTTTTTTTTTAATATGTCAATATATATATATATATATATATATATATATATATATATATATATATATATAAATATATAAAAATGTCCCAATTTTCCCTTTTTTTTTTTTTTTTTTTTTTTTTTAAAAAGAAAGACTAGCCAAGTAATATAGAGCCGGGAGGCCGCTTTAATCAGGGATTCCCGGGATCTGTAGGGGAAGAAAAAACCAACAGTCAGATCCCCAAACATGTGGCAACATGCAAACATACGTATGCATGGCACCAAGGTGCCTTTAAATAAGCAAAGGAAAAAACCCTTGTCCTCAATCATGATCATGATCTCTCCCCCCCCATGTCTAAAAACACTATAAACCATATAGTTTTTAAAAGACACACAAGGTGGGGCCGCTTACCTGTAAGGAACCGAGGGCGGCCGCAGCAACAGTATGGATGACGCAGCAGCCAGCAGCAGCAATAGCAGTAGGAGCCAGAGGTAAACAAAACCATGTGCGGCAGCGAGCCCCCCCCACGTGACTTCCTTTAAGCCAGGAAGGAAGTGAGGCTGGGGCCGGTCACATGACGCTGCCGTCGGTGCCACGCCCCCGTTTCCACGTCACCGGAGCCCGCCCCCCTCCAGCCCGATCAGTGCGCCCATTCATCAAGGGATTACTACCAGATGAGCCACTACAACGGGACCAAACACAAAGGCAGGAGGAGGGGGGAGGAGGAGGGAGGGAAGGAAAGACTCAGCGCAGCCGACGCTGACAATGCGTCCCAGCTGCCCCCTAAAGCAGACCTAAACACTGGCCAAGCCGGCCAGTACTTATCTAAAAGGAAAGCTCTTTAAGAGGAACAATAAGTGGAACAATCAGACCGAGTGCACACTTGCGGTGCAGTCTGCCAAGTGCATGAAAGGAAAACACACGTTACAAAAAGTCATACAGTGAAATACACACACAATACACAACCCTCTAACCCCCCCCCCCATAGTGAAGGGAGAAGGGACCGTAACGGGGGACCCTCGGGACAGGGGCATCCCATTTCCGGATCACCATGCCGGATAGCCGCATTGCCCCCAAAAGAGGGGGTCAAGCGGAGGAGATAAGCTCCTAGGCACCTATAGTGCCGTCTACCAATTGCCCAGTGAGCAGCCTAGGCTGGGAGGCTTCCAATCCACCATAAAGGTATAAACAATCAAAACCGGGCAGAAATAGACCAAAAGGGGGTGCCGGGGTAAGACCCCGGCTACCTGTAAGCAGGAGACTTCAATCTTCTGTCTTGTCGTCAAGCAGAGAGAAAAATACTGGTGATATATACCAGGTATATATAGGCCGGAAGGGGGCTCGTTACAAGACTCTCTGCACAGCGTCACCTGGCGGTGAGTTAACCCAATAGTGAAGAATATTAAAGGTGAAGCGGGGTGTGTGGCACACCAAGAATATAAAGCCGCCCGCGAGGGCACTTACGGACCGCGGTAGGTAGGAGTCCGTCGCACATAGGCCAACCAAGCAGGGAAGATGGCGTCGGTATACCTCGAGGGGCGGGCCAGTAACAGCAATGATGCGGAACGTGCCAAAGACGGGCCCCGCCCCCCCGAAGAGCGTGAAGCCAGAACGGCAAGCAGCCAATGATGGCGCACCAGCGCCTGAGATAATGCCGCCGCCAAGCGCGGAACCAAGTCAGCGTGCGGCAGCGGCGGGAAATTTAAAATGCAGTAAAGACAAGTCAGCGCGCCGGCTGACACAAGGATAAAGGCATGTGAAAAGAGAGTGTAAAAACACACAGAATGCATAACATACATATCTATATACACATACACCCCCCCCCCCCTCTTTTCCTCCGAAGACTACAAGGAGGATGAGGGAGGACAGAGGCCACTTAAATAGGGCCCACCGATAGGCAGGGGCACGGGGCAATAGTCCGGGAGGGGCATCCCATAGAGGCTCACCATAAGCCTGAACCCCTCCCCCTAGGTGGGGGATTGCGGTGGAGCAGCGCTCCTAAGCACCTAACAGCGGTGCTGCCTACCCTCACCCGACCAGCGCAGACAAGGCTGGGAGGCATATTACTAGTGGAACGGGTGGGAATAGTCCTAGAGGGCCTCAGGCTAATAGCCCGCTCACCTGTGAGTAGAGAGCCAATTTCTCGTCCTTCGCAGCCAGACTGCAGAGAAATTCTGGGGATTTGTGGGAGGTCCCCGGGTATTTGAGGGGCCAGGAGGAGTCTATTTTCGATGTCTCTGCAGTCCAGCGCCATCTGGCGGAGTATATCCCACTTGTAAGTATTATATTTGGAGCAGGCATACTGTAGACTAAGAATATAAAGGTAGTAAAGTGTACCTGGGATAAAATATTAGTGCACTGCTGCAGCAGAGATACAGGAGGGTTGCCAATACTGGTTGCAAGTTGAACTCTTAGCAGCTGTTCCTTCTGTGTCGAATTTTCTAACAAAGCGTGAGCCAGTGCCACAGCGGCACACCAGTTGGAAAGTGAATCAGTGGAAAAGAGACCCCCGCAGAGCAGCTGTCCAGCAGATAGCGACGTTGCTACAACAGATGAAACAGAAAGTGGGCTAGTACATTAAAACAACGGTCTACAAGGGGCCAGCAAATAAGTAACTGTGATGTAAACAGCTGTTTGGTGTTACCTCAGGCAGCAAAAGACTGTGCACTGGCACTGGTGGGGGGGGGGGGGATGTGGACAGGGGCCACCGATACTTAACACTTCAATGACCCATGTGATTGCAAACAAGCTCATTGATGGCCATGAAGTGTTTTTCTGACTGTCTACATGCAATGGAAGGGGTACGTTTCAGCGGACCCCCCCCCCCCAGGTTAGGAGTGATAATGCACAGAGGGGAATGCCAATTCAGATTTCCTTTGCTGCCTAATTAGGAGGAAGTCGTCATTTTTGACTAGACTTCCACTTTAACTGAAAGCTCCAGTTTTCCATAAGACGTGCCTCAATCTTTTAAAAGGGAGAGGCACATAGCTGCCTCATAGGCGAGCCAAAAACTATTAATTTTATTATGTACAATATGCAACCTCAAAATAAGAACCATGACTTGCTTAATCTGGACCCAAACTGTCTGCTAGCCTTCCCCTGGGGCATCCAAATTCCCGCTGTGTGAAAACCCCTGAGCTACCTGGTAAACTCTCCTATACCAGCGCTCTGACTGTTGTTGCTCACTGGTACATCCACAGCTTCCCTTTAGCCGAGACGTGCTCCCAAGCCCAGCCATTCTAATGGACTGGAGCAAGGAGCACTACCAAGACTAGAGACTAGAAGTCAGGGATGCGGGCAGAAGGCAGGTCAAGTCATCTAGCATTTTTTAGTTCAGCGATCTCAAAAATGTTGGATCAACGTGGTTGTGGTTTTTTTAAACCGGGCCACCACTGAGCCGAAAAGATTGCTCATGGTACTACTCCACCCAAGTACCTTGAGCGATGTTGCCAGCTCATCGGTGGTCTGAGAGAGGGCAGTCAAGAGGGTTTTGTTTCGCTTTAAACCATCCCAATTCCGGGGGTTCCCCCTCGATCAACCCCCTGCAAACCCTCAAGTCCTACCAGTCACCTCGGCACCCCAGCAAAATGTAGACGGCTGCAGTCTGTCATGTGTCCTGTTCTCAGGCTTCCATTTTGCCAGCTACTGGGCCAGAAAGGGACATGTGACCGCTGCTGGCCAATCATGCACCATTTCACCAGGGGAACAGGTCAGATTAGAGGGGTTTGCAGGGGGTGGGTTGATCGAGGGGAGGATCCCCACAATCGGTATGCTCCCTGGAGTGGACCAACACCGTCTTTTTGGAAAAACGTGTGGATCTGGTTTGGGATCCTGATTTGGGATGCCCCACAGTGGGAATTACTGCCTTACCTTAGCACAACCAAGCATGATCCAGCACTGTATACAAATGCTGCAGAGGCTTCCCCTTTGCGCATGTGCTGCATTTGAACATAGCACTGGATAGTGGCCTGGTGACTGCAGGAGCTCGAGCAGGTAATAGGCAGCAACTGAGACTGTGGGGCATCCCAAATTAGGATTCCCCCTAGCAATCAATACCGCATCAAAAAGCAAAATGACACTTAGTCCAGTTTAAATATGTTTGGGGTTAGAGCTAGCAGATTTTAGTGCAATGTTTGAAAAAAAAGAAAAGGACTACACAGAAGTCCTCACACTGTATATTGCTGTGCAGAAAGCAGATTCTACAGAGAAAATGTTTACCATCAATAGTTGAAGGGAGAAGAGTGGCTACTATTTCCGCCTGGCCCTTTTGATTCTTGTAGAGGAAGCACTGAAAGCAGTACAGAACAGCACATCTCAAAACAAATGGCTGCCTTTCATTCACCATGGACATCAACAGCACAACAATTGCAGGTCTTCAGGGAGAGAATAGAACAAGTGCATGAGGCATTTTTTCACTTAGATGTATTATTTGTAAAACAAAAAAAAGTTTAAAACCAAATCATACAAAAAATATGTGTAAAATGTTGAAATTGAGTAAACACATACATGATGTATGAAAAGATTGGGTCATGCTATGCTTCTGAGCAGATTTTGGATTTTAGTTAAAGCAGAACAGAGTCACAAGCAAGAGACCAAAAAAACCTCTACCTAGGGTAAAAGGAAAAATACCGTTTTGTGATTACTCACCTTTAAAACGGATATTATAAGTGTGACATACACTCCGCTTCAATTCTTCTTGACAGTTGGGTTATCCTCCAGTAGAGGGCAAACTTCTGCAGAGATGAATGCAAAAAAAAGGAGCCCCTCCTGGTCCATAACTACCTGGGACCTCCCACCAATTCCCCAGTGTAAAATAGCAGTAAAGGGACCAGGAAGAACCAAATATAACAATACTAACAAAAACAATGGTTCACCATATAAAGGATCCAGAATACCAAACAGGGTGGGTGAAGCGGAGTGTATGTCACACTTATAATATCCGTTTTAAAGGTGAGTAATCACAAAACAGTATTATTCCAAGTGTGACATACACTCCGCTTCAATTCTTCTTGACAGTTGGGACATCCAATAGCAGTGTCCGTCAAGGGTGGGAACCATAAACAGTAAAGAATGCACCAACTCAAACCACTGCAGCTTGCAGAACCTTGCGGCCAAAAACAGCATCCGCTGAAGCCCGCACATCAACCTTGTAAAACTTGGAAAAAGTATGAACGGAAGACCAAGTAGCAGCCTTACAAACTTGTTCAACAGAAGCCTGGTGCTGAAAAGCCCAGGATGCACCAACAGCACGAGTAGCGTGTGCAGTGACCCTAAAAGGGGGAGTCCTCCCCTTAGCAGAATAGGCCCCAACAATGGCCTGACGAATCCATTTGCTAATCGTAGACTTAGCAGGTGCCAAACCTTTCCTAGGCCCGCAGAGCACCACGAAAAAAGCATCCGTCCTACGGAAGGAAGAAGTAGCCACCAAATAGTAATTCACACAGCGAACAACATCCAAATTGTGCAGAACCCTCTCCTTGTCATTGTTAGGCTTAGGAAACAAGGAAGGAAGAACAATATCCTGATTGAGGTGGAAAGCAGACACCATCTTAGTAAGGAAATCCGGCTTAAAACGAAAAACCACCTTATCCCGGTGTCTCTCAAAATAAGGGGCCTGAATCGACAGGGCCGCCAACTCAGAGACACGCTGAACAGAGGTAATAGCCACCAAAAAGGCAACCTTCTGAGTGAGAACCGAAAGAGCAATATCCTGTAGCGGCTCAAAAGGAGGACCCTGCAGAGCCGAAAGAACCAAATTCAAATCCCAAACAGGAACTACAGCCTTCCGAGGGGGCCGCACATGCGCCACCCCTTGGAAAAAGGTCTTAACCAGCGGGTGCAAAGCAAAAGTCCTCTGGAAGAAAACCGACAGAGCGGAAACCTGTCCTTTCAAAGTGCTAAGCTGGAACCCCAGGTCCAGATTGTGCTGAAGAAACTCCAAAATCCTGGGTACAGAAAAAACCCTGCAAGGCAAGGCCCTAGACTCACACCAATCAATATAGGACCGCCAAGTCCTATAGTAAATGCCAGAAGAGGACCGCTTCCTAGCCCTAATCAGGGTCTGAACTACAGCCTCAGACAAACCTTCCTCTTTCAAGATGAAGTTTTCAGCAGCCAAGCCGTCAAAGCCAGCGTTTGTAAATTGGGGTAAAGTAGATGACCCTGGGATAGCAGGTCCGGTATCAAGGGAAGCCGGCACTGGTCTACGGCCATCCTTACGACGCCTGCGTACCAAACCCTTCTTGGCCACCGTGGAGCCACCAGAATCGCTGGTGCCCCTTCTAGAACCAGTTTGCGAACTACCTAGCCCAGCTTGGTGACAGGTGGAAACAGGTACAGAAAACCCAGATCCTTCAAAGCCAGTGACAAGGCATCCACTGCCAAAGCCAGGGGATCCTGAGAAAGACACCAACGCCAGACGTTTGTGATTGTGCCTCGAGGCAAAGAGATCCTCCTCCGGGGACCCCCACCTGCGGCAAAGATCCAGGGGGTTGAGAGACCACTCTCCGTGGCGAGAGGATCCCCTGCTCAGGGAATCCGCCTCCATGTTCTCCACTCCCGGAATGTAGACTGCTGAAAGGCAAGAAACATTGCTCTCCGCCCAGTGCAGGATCAGAGAGACTTCCCTGAGGGCACCCCTGCTGTGAGTCCCTCCTTGGTGATTTATGTAGGCCACTGCCGTTCGGTTGTCCGAACGCACCTGAACCGGAAGACCCCGTAAATGTGGGGTCAACCGAGCCAGAACCAGACAAATGGCTCTGAGCTCCAATACACTGATGGGGGTGCGAGCCTCCTGGGGACCCCACACCCCGCTGAACTGATGACTCTTCCAATAACCTCCCCAGCCCGACAGGCTGGCATCCGTGGTAACCGTCTCCCAACAAGGGGCCAGAAAGGATCTGCCCTTCACCAGATTTCTCGAGTCCAGCCACCACCGAAATGACTGCCGAACCCTGGGAGACACCTTGAAAGGTTGATCCTATGACAGTGGGCTCCTGTCCCAATACGTCAACAGGAGAAGTTGAAGAGATCTCATGTGAAACTGTGCAAACTGCACCGCCTCGAAGGAGGACAGCATCAGACCCACCAGTTTCATCCTGTCGGATAGAGGGACAAGGACTGTCCAGAAGACGACGGATCAGGTCCTGAATCCCCTGCACCTTGGCCTGGGGCAGAAACACTCTGGCCAGACTGGTATCCAGATTCATGCCCAGAAATGAAATCACCCGAGACAGGGAGAGAGAAGACTTGGTGCGGCTGATCACCCACCCGAACCTCTCCAGGGTCGACACCACCAGATGGGTGTCCAGCTCTGCCTGCTGAAGGGAAGAAGCTGAAATCAACAGATCGTCCAGATAAGGCACAATGCGAATGCCCTGCAATCTGAGCAGAGCCATTACGCCCGCCAAAACCTTGGTGAAGACCCTCGGTGCCGAGGTCAGAACGAAGGGCAGAGCTACGAATTGATAATGTTGATCCTCTATCGCAAACCGGAGGAATCTCTGATGCGCCTGAAGGATCGGAACATGCAGATACGCATCCTTGATGTCTATGGATGTCATAAAATCCCCTTGGCGAAAGGAATTGATAGCCGAGCGCAGAGTCTCCATGCGAAATCTTTTGGCTCTGATAAACCTGTTGAGAACCTTGAGATCTAGAATGGGTCTCACCGAACCCTCCTTTTTGGGAACCTTGAAAAGGTTGGAGTAGTAACCCCTGCCTCTTTCCAACGGAGGCACAGGGCATATAACCCCCATGTCCAGAAGGCTTTTCACTGCTAACAGGAGCCCCTGTGCAGCCTGAGGGTCCGGGGGCACCTGAGACCTTAAGAACCTTGGGGGCAGCCAGTACTCGAACTCCAGTTTGTACCCGGAGGAGACCACTTCCAAGATCCAATTGTCTGTGACCTCCCGGGCCCAGACCTGGAGGAAGAGCCTCAGCTGTCCCCCCACCCTTACGGGTGAGGGCGCCCCTTCATTGCTGAGCCGGTTTAACGGCAGGCTTGGGCTTGGAACCCCAGGCAGCCGCGGGACGTGCCCGACCTCTGCCCCTGTTCCAAGACGAGCCCCTGACACCTGAGAAGGCCAGACCCCTAGACGCTCTGGCCCCTAGAAAGGAAGGAGTGAACGAGCCCGCCCCCCGAAAGGGACGGCGCTGCTTCCTCCACTGAGGTAACTTACCACCTTTAGCAACAGCATCCAATTTATCTCCAAACAGCCGCGCTCCCAAGAAGGGGAGGGCTGTGAGCGACTTCTTGGCTCCCAAGTCCGCTGTCCACTGATGGAGCCAGACCAGTCTGCGCATGGCCACCAGTAAGGCTGACGTCCTACTACACACGACAATGGAGTCCTCCATCGCAGCCATGACAAAATCCATGAACAATTCGCACTTCTTAAGTATAGCGAACTCAGCGCCAGCTGGATCCAGCTGAGCGTTATTCAGCCAGTCCCTGATAAGGGACCTGGTAGCAAGCGACACCAGGGCAGACGCACTAACCGGCCGCAGGGCCGAGCCCACGTTGGCAAATGCGTGGCACGCCATCTGATCAAGACGCTTATCCTCGCCATCCTTAAGGGAGGATGCGTCAGGGGTATTCAGTACAGAAGAGTTGGTCAAACCTAAAACGGCGCGTCGACCTTGGGAGGAGAAGACCAGCGCTTGACCACCTCCACCGGAAAAGGATACTTCTTATCCCATCCCTGAGGCACACCAGAAAGCCAACTGGGCCTCTCCATTCCCTGAGTATCAGCGCATCAAAATGACCCTGGGTAGGGAATTCCAGACGAGGCCTGTAGGCCCCAAAAAATTCCCCCTTCTTAAGAGGGGGCGCATAAGGTGGATCAATATCCAACACCTCCAATAAATGTGACAAAACAGTGGCCGTATCAACGGCATCCCCCAGCGCCTGCCCGACATTGGAAGTCCCAGGCTGACCATAGTCAGCCTCTGAATCCTGATACAATACCCCCTCCTCTAACGGGGAATAATCGGACAATTCAGCTGACTCATTGTCAGTGTCCCACAAAGGCTGGGCCGACGACAACTGTCTCTTTTTAGCCAGGGCCTTCTTGCCCACCGTGCTAGCATCCATTTTCTCTATGCTGGCCAACCGAGCCCAAACATGAGAAAGTGACTCCCCACTCGTACCAATGTCACTTGGGGTGCGGATCAGGTGGGGAGGGGAAGGCGATGAAGCGGGAGGAGCCGACCCAGAAGGCTGGGTACCAGACTGCCGCATTATGGCGTTATGTGCGCATGGTATACAGATCAGCACATTCTCCCCCGTAAGGGATACCCCACACATGGGCCGGATTGTCCCAAAGGGATCCCGGGCCCGGTCTCCAGCAGAGCCTCCATATGGTGAATTTTTGTGGTCAATCGCAAGACCTCAGGGAATTACGCAAAAGCAACCCGGGATGCCCCTTAAAAGTCCCGGTGGGAGGATTTTTGGGTGGACAATTTTTATATCTAGGGACCCCAGGAGGGACCCCTTAAAATGCACCCATAGATGACCACCTGTAACACACAAAATAAGCCACATAAGAGATAATAAATATATATATATATATACCCCCAAGCAGCCATACAGTGTAAATAAAAGGCATATACTGTGTAGAGACACCACTATAGAAGATGGCGTCCTGTAGGAGTAGGATGAAGGACGGGCCAGGCCCGCCGTCAAACGAGAGCGTGCGTGCAGGACAAGTATAGTGCCACAACACACACACACACGTAAAATCAGACACACACACACACATAAGTAAAAAAGGGCAGCCAGCCAGCCCCCCCCCCCCGAAGGAGAGTAAGGGACCCAGAAGGGGTGGGGGGGGGGGGACCCTGCCAGAATCCGGCCCTAAGCCTAGCGGGACGGGGCATCCCACACCAGGACCACCAAAACCTGGAAAACCGCCTACCCCATAGAGAGGTCTCACGGTGGAGCATCGCTCCTGCTGCACCCATAGGGTGCTCCTACCTTCACCAGGACCCGTCAGCCTAAGCTGGGAGGCTCAATATAGAGACAATTTAGAAGGGTCCTGGCAGCAATAGGGACAATAGAAGGCCGGGCGCGAAGTAAAGAAGTCTTCATCTTCTGTCTTGCCGCCTTCCCTGCAGAGAAGAAACTGGGGGAATTGGTGGGAGGTCCCAGGTAGTTATGGACCAGGAGGGGCTCCTTTTTTTGCATTCATCTCTGCAGAAGTTCGCCCTCTACTGGAGGATAACCCAACTGTCAAGAAGAATTGAAGCGGAATGTATGTCACACTTGGAATAGACAAGCATTTCATAGAACGGAAAGTATTTGCACAATACCCAATCCAAGGACAGATAGCATTACCCATTATTATTATTATTATTATTGTTTATTTATATAGCGCCATCATCTTCCGTAGCGCTTTACAAAGTAGTAATTACAGACAGGGTAGAAACATACGGTACATATACTATTTCAAATGCAGTTTTACAGAGTTGACAATGGATATTCTGAGTACAAGATAAAATAGGGGAGAGAGCCCTGCCCTTGCGAGCTTACAGTCTAAAGGAAGAGGGGTGAAGACGAGGGGGAAGGATCACAAACAGTCAGTATTGAGCTTTGTGGCATGTGCCCTTTAGAAGATTGGTTAGGCCAGATTATATGCTTGTCTGAATAAGTGAGTTTTAAGGGCGCCTTTGAAGGTTTTGAGGGTTGTGGAGTGGCGGATTAGGTGCGGGAGGGCATTCCAGAAGATTGAAGTTGCACGTGAGAAGTCCTGGAGGCGGGCGTGAGAGGAGGTGACCAGGGTGGAGGACAGGAGAAGGTCGGCAGAAGAGCGGAGGCTGCGTCTAGGTTGATACTGTTGGATTAGAGAAGAGATGTAGGGAGGGGCCTGGTTGGAAAGAGCTTTGCATGCGAGAGTTAGAGTTTTTAACAGGATTCGCTGTGGGACTGGCAGCCAGTGTAGGGATTGGCAGAGAGGCGCAGAACTGGAGGAGCGAGAGGAGAGATGGATGAGGCGAGCAGCAGAGTTCAGGATAGATTGGAGTGGTGCCAGTCTGTTAGTTGGTAAGCCACAAAGAAGGATGTTGCAGTAATCCAGACGGGATATGACCAGGGCATGCACTAGCATTTTAGTGGCGTCAGGCGAGAGGAAAGGACGGATGCGGGAGATGTTTTTAAGTTGGGAGGCGACAGGAGGTGGCCAGGGAGTGAATATGTGGTTTGAAAGAGAGGGCAGAGTCCAGGATGACTCCCAGGCACCGAGCTTGGGGAGTTGCTGGTATTGTGTAATTGTTGACAGAAATGTTAGAGAGGGGAGGGGAGTTAGATGGTGGGAAAATGACCAGTTCTGTCTTGTCCATGTTTAGCTTGAGGTAGCGAGATGACATGAATGAAGAAATAGCAGTTGGGGAGGTGAGATAAGAGAGAGGAGAGATTGGGGCCTGAGAGATATATCTGAGTGTCATCCACATAGAAGTGGTGTTGGAAGCCTATTGAAGTTATAAGTTTGCCAAGGCCATGGGTGTAGACTGAGAAAAGTAGGGGGCCTAGGACAGAACCTTGCGGCACACCAACAGAAAGGGAACGTGAGGATGAGACTGTGTTAGAATAGAATACACTGAATGATCTGTCAGAGAGGTAAGAGGTGAGCCAAGAGAGTGCAAGACCTTGAACTCCAAGAGAGGAGAGAATATCAAGAAGCAGAGAGTGGTCGACAGTATCAAAGGCTGAGGAGAGGTCAAGAAGGATGAGGATGGAGTAGTGACCTTTGCTTTTGGCAGTGAGCAGATCATTGGTGACTTTGGTGAGGGCAGTTTCAGTGGAGTGGTTACGGCTGAATCCTGATTGTAAGGGGTCAAATAAGTTGTTAGTGGATAAGTATTGTGACAGTTCTGAGTGGACATGTTGTTCAAGAAGTTTGGAGGAAAAAGGTAGTAGTGAGATAGGGCGATAGCTGGAGAGGGCAGAGGGGTCGAGAGAGGCTTTCTTGATTATCGGAGTAATAACTGCATGTTTGTAGGAAGAAGGAAAGGTGCCAGTGGAGAGAGAAAGGTTGAATATGGAGGTTAAGGCTGGAGTGAGGGATGGAGACAGTTGAGGAATAAGGTGGGATGGAATAGGATCGAGGGAGCAGGTAGTCAGGTGGGCCCTAGATATGAGAGCGGTTAGTCCAAGCTCAGTTATTGGAGTGAAGAACGTAAGAGAGTAAGGCGGGGGGAATGTTTGAAGTGGTGAGGGATTCTGAGGGGCAAAGCCAAGTCGAATGTTGTCAATTTTTCTTTTGAAGAATGTAGAAAATTCTTCTGCTGTTATTTGGGAGGTTGGAGAAGGAGGTGGTGGGCGGAGTAAGGAACTGAAAGTGTTGAAGAGTTGTTTGGGATTCCGGGCTTGTGCAGAAATCAGTGAAGAGAAATAAGCTTGCTCAGCAGATGAAAGGGCCGTCCTGAGTTCCTGAATGGCTTGTTTATAGAATAGAAAGTCATGATTGGCTTTGGTTTTACCCATCTATCATTGCAGCAGGCGGAGCTATGCAAATCATCTCTTTATGCCTCTGTGCCATCCAAGGCCCTTAGAAACGCTAAGGGTGCAATGCCAAGGATTAGTTTTAAATTTACACAGCCATACACATCCAACTAGTGGACACGTGTTTCGAGCTTTAGGGCTCTCATCAGCACTAGGGAAGATGTTCCTGGCTGTATGGGGAGCGAGACTTGGTGAGTACCAGAACAGTCGCAAGCCAGTATGTGGAGAGACCCATGTTAGGCTTAATATAGGGGGGCTAAAGAAACCAAAAAAACATCTACTTAGGTTAAGGAAAAGAGGAAGGACAGATAGCATTACCCATCTATCCTTGCAGCCAGAAAAATCTGCCCTAGTGCTGATGAGAGCCTAAAGCTTGAAAAAAAGAGCCCAATGCTCGAAAAAAGCCTAAAGCTCGAAAAAAGCCTAAAGCTCGCGTTTCTAAGGGCATTGGATGGTACAGAGACAAAGATGATTTGCATATCTCCATCTGCTGCAAGGATAGATGGGTAATGCTATCTGTCCTCTAATGCTCTGCCATGGAGGTCTGGTCCTAGAGAGGCCTATAATCATTTACAGAAATAGAAAATGTTTTAATAAAACAATAAAGGCAATTACCTTGGTGGGTTTGACGGAGCATTAACAGACGCAAAGTAGTCTTGGTTTACCTGGAAGCCTCTTATCACCTCAGAGACTGTGTTTATGGTCTACAAAAACAAATCATCCGATCATACACGGTAAAGTATAATGTAACAACTTTCCGGACTGACAAGGACAATGTGTGTTAAAGCTGTATTTACAGAAGACTACAGGGAGAGGCCTGGTCCACAGGGACAAACTAATGAACTAACGTAATAATATAAACAACTTATTTAACACAGACTAAAATTTAGGGCAAGAAAATATCACAGAGGATACACTACAGCCCGGAAAGTCTTTCTTCAAGCCGTTACCTTTCGCCTGAAGATATAGGGTTCCTATGCCAAAAACTAACAGACTTAAAATTATTTTTTCCCCCTAGGCATATGGCAAATGAATGTTTGACCATAAGGAAAAGGTATGTTTTTATAAATTGCAATGTGTATTTATAAATAGTGTGATTTATGTTCACTAAATATCGATAGCCACGTTGCATATTGTTAGTCAAAATTCTTGCTTTCCTTTCATTACTAAACTCCTGCATCACCTCTCGCTTGCAAAAATTCCATGCATGTATGCACATATGTACTTAGGCGGAAACAAACGGATTAGACAGACCATCAGATCACAAGATTGGCATGACATTGATTGAGATCAATCCTCAGGCAAACATACAACCAAGGGGAAGGGTGGAGATCATTATTATTATTATTAGAAATATAGGATTTATGTCTACCTCTACATTTATATGATTTTAATATATCCTGTTGGTTGACAGTGTGTCTCATTTAACAGGCTGGACTGCTAATAACAATTGAGATGGACTGCGTGTGGATCATTATTTTGGATCATTGGGCATGCACTGTGGGAATATTAGCTAAGAGATTATTTATCATGTTGGAAACTATTTTGGTTAACTGTTTGCATTTAAATATGGAGATGCTGATATCATTGGGGTTAGAAGATTTACATCTGATGTCTGTGGCTTTAAAGTGGACCAACACCCATGGGTGATCGGCCCGGGAATCTATAAGATTCCCGGGCCGATCACCTCCCTCCCCGCGGGACATCCGAGATCGGGATGTCCCGCGGGGTGAAACCCCCCCAAACACCCCAAACCCCCTTACCTTATCTTCGGCGGCGGCCGTCCGCCGCCGCCTCCCTCGCGCCCCTCTAGGCGTGCGCGCGCCTGCGCCGGCCGTCTGTGAATGGCCGGCGCGCGTCAAGAGGGGCGCGCGGGAGGCGGCGGCGGAGGAGCCGCTTGTCCGGGACTGTCAGATTGCTTGTCTGTCGGCGCTGGGAGCGGGGAGAGGTGAGTTTTTCGGGTGGTCGGGGGGGTTTCACACAGCGGGGCACCCCGAAGTCCACCGAAGTGGACCAAGACCCAGGATAGTCAAAATCCTGGGTGTTGGTCCACTTTAATTGTATAAACTTTTATCTTATCTTTACAAAAATTTGTTATATATATTTTCACACCTTTTTTTAACCTTGTAAAAATACAATTCTGTAAGATAGAATTGATATTATACGCATACAGCATGTCCTGCTCCAGATATAGTCATAAAATGTGGGTAATCCTCCACCGCCGTACACTGCAGACATGTAGAAAACAAGCTCCTCCCGGCCCTACATATACCGAAGGACCTCCCACAAATCCCCAGCATTGAAAAGCAGTGAGAAAGAGAAGCCGGGAGAAACCAACCACCCAGAAAATGGCAATAATATCAATGATAACAATCACCATACAGGGGATCCAGAACAAGGTGAAACCAGGGTGGGGTGGAGCAGGACGTGCTGTATGCGTATAATATCAATTCTACCGGTGAGTATCTCACAGAATTGTATTATTCTAAGTATACAGCACATCCTGCTCCAGATATAGTCATAACATGTGGGACATCCAATAGCAGTGTCCATAAAGTAGGGTGGGATCCCCGTGAAAAAGGCACAGCCAACAGTAAAGCGCCGTCACCCTCAACCATGCTACCAAGAGCAACGAGAGCAATGCTCTAACCTCAACCTTTGAGTTCTTTTAAAGGAAGAACTGAACACAAGCAGCGGACTAGCCAGCTTGCTCAACAGAACCTAGTGCTGAAAGGCCCAAGCCAAGCACAAGTAGTAAGAGAGAAAAAAACCAAGAGAGAAGAAGAATCTTCCCCTAAACAAGTAGGCCAGAGTAACAGCCTAACCATGCTACTGGAAAAAAAGGGTAGCCATGGCAACCTTAGAACTCTCCCCATCGGGGAATATGAACCCAGGTCTCGGGCGAGACCAGCAGGAGTACTGAAAAACAACGCTAACAAGGCTCAGCAAGAGCCGAAACGTTTACTTTAGGCTCAGAAGGACAAACCCAACCGAGCAGGACCAAGCCAAAGGGCACCTACACCCATGGTAGCAATCAGATCCGGTACATAAGGATGGAGAAACCTATAAGCCCCAAGGGACATAATCCCTACCAGGGACAAGAGACAGACCAGGAATCTCCAACACCTGATGAGGGATACAGATCCCTTTTGCTCAGAGTAATCAAGACAACAGCCCAGAGACCGGAGGGTCTGGACTAAAGGAGAATAAAAACACCGCCTGGACCCAATTCGGCATAAGGCGGAACACCCTCACCTCATGGTGTACAGATATATAACATATATATATATATATATATATATATATTGACTAGGACCGCTAACAGAGCCATCCTTTATGGCACACTTCTGACTGAAGCAACCGCCCCAGAAGAGCGATATGAGGGAAGGAACAGTTCAGACAAGAACCTGAATAAGACCCAAGGGAACCCTTAGCAGGGCATCCGGATAAGTAACCCCCCCAAAAGGGAGCATAGAATTCCCTGGGGAATGCACCTGAGCAACCCCTGAGGAATGCGCAACACAGAAGATTGACTAGACTTCTGCAGTAGGTGAACAGGGCGAGCCCTGAAACCTTTAGAGCACTGAGTTGGGGAGCCAGCTTTAACCGTGCTATAATAATTCTAGGACCCAGGGATAGGGAACATCCCGCAGGAGAGAGAGCTAGTCCAAGCAAAGCAGACTAGAACAACATACTCCAACATAGCCGGCAGAAAAGGGAGAAGAAGAGGAGGGAGCTAGGCTTAGCCCTCCAATAGAGAAAAGACACCCAGGGATACCCATCTCCAATAGGGTGAAAAGCAAACCAACCAATCGCCTAAAAGGCCTGTAGGTAGGGGCGACGTAGTAAGGAGCCTGAATAGGCAGAACAGCCCTTCTTGATAGGGCATACAGTATGGCTGTCTTCAGCAGAGAATCTGCGAACCACGCCCCGCTGGGCCACCCAGGGCCCCCAGCATAACGGTTCTCCCTGTTTACATCAACCTCATGCAGAACCCCGCCTAGCAGGGTGGAAGAAGTTAAGACATATAGAATATAATGTCCTGACAGAAGCAATACTAGGCCCTCATGACCAAGGCCAGAGAGCTCTGGGACAATAACCCAGGACAGAGTCCCTGTAATAGCAAAGGGCCCCACAGGGCCACACCAGTAGGGACTCAGTGAGACACTAGTATAGAACCTCCTGCCACGTTAGGGCAGCCAGCAAGCGAATACCAATGAAGTGCAAGGAATGTAAACCCCCACTTGGATCAGAACCAGAACCTTCATGAAGGGTCAACCTGTTCCGATACTTTCACAGATAAAAAAAGGCACGAGCAACTGTCCTCAGACTGACCGAGAGTCCCCAAAAAGGTCAAGTCCTGAAGAGGAGTAGTCCAGCAAATTAGAGCCCACAAAAGGCTCAATGTGTCAACCGAAAACCGTATGAAGATGGATCCCCTAAGGGGACCCCTTTAGGAACCACGGGGGATATCAGAAGAAATAAGACTTCCCAGTCCACCTGCAAGAATTGGTACCCATGATGACCAACTACAGGGAGAAGCGAGAAGGAAGGAATGGTCCCAGACATCTTCCTTGAATTTACAACCTCAAAAGGAACCCCCGTAACAAGGGGGAGCGTACTGAACCTAGTTCCAGGGGTGCTGGAACCCTGTCCAGGATAAGTAACCTAAGGTGACACAGGGCCCAAGGGCTTCTGAGAATAATGGACAGCATCTGGGCCGCCACCAACAGGCCCACCAGCTGCAAGGTGAAGGTAGTGTGACATCAAAGAGGGCAAGGCCCTTTCCATAATAAGTCCACATATAGCAGAAGGGAGGTTCTAACATGAACCAATCTAAATGCCACCCCGTAGGGAGATACCGAAACGGGGGACACTAAGTAAGTGATGTGCCTGAGCACCAATCCACAGGACTCCCAAAGGAGCCACAAGTCAATAGCCAACACGGCCTGATGCAAAAATAGGAAGCAAAGAAGGACCATAAAGTAGAACCTAGCGGGGACACCACACGGGCACGTCCAAGACACCACTCCCATACTCGCCTTAGTGAGTCGTCTGGGAGCAGGAGAGGAACCAAAAACAATACCCCAATGCACAGAGTTGGACCTTCAACACTGGCTGGAAGTGGCCTAGGTGTCCTGAAGGCACAGGGGACTAAAAGGGATTATAAACCCTCACATGCATCAAGAGGTCCACTGGACAAGAGCGCCTGTGGCCCAACAGGTAGATACCATGTAGGAACTGCCTTTGAAGGTATAAATGCTAGGCCCAGAATGCCAACCCGGGTCAGACTGTTTCATCCCGGAGGGGAAAGGTAATGTGGATGCAATCACAGGTCAAGGGCCAACCTGTAAGAGAGCCCAGACCCTACACGCCAAACTCGGCCTGCCTCAATTCCCGAAGGAAAAACAGGGACTAGAAGAACCCTGACAACCTTAGAAAAAGGACCACCCAGCAGACTCCATTCTGCATCCAGGGGGGGCTACCTCCTGTAACAACCAGAAAGAAGCATGGCGCCCTGCGATAGGAGCCCGGAGCTGCGGCAGTCCCC
Source organism: Gastrophryne carolinensis (assembly GCA_027917425.1). Classification (NCBI taxonomy): domain Eukaryota; kingdom Metazoa; phylum Chordata; class Amphibia; order Anura; family Microhylidae; genus Gastrophryne; species Gastrophryne carolinensis. The sequence continues at coordinate 226,736,110 of CM051234.1, forward strand.
TCGCCCAACAAGGCGAGGGCGTCCCTTCATGCTTGCGCGGTTTAGGCAGATTTGGACTTCGCCCTGCCGGAGGTCCCAGGGCGTTGCCTGCCCCCCCTGGGGCGGGTCTCTACTCCTAAAAGTTGGAAGCACACTTCTGGTTCACGCTTGACACTAACGTAGGGAGGGGGAGGGGTGTCCCTGCCCCTGGGAGGCGAGACGGCCTTCTGCTCGAGGGTGCCTTACCCCTTTTTTCCAAAAAGGTCCAACCAGGCCCCAAATAAGCGTCGTCCTCTAAAAGGAAGGCCAGTAAGAGCCTTATTAGTATCATTGTCAGCCCCCCACTGTCGCAGCCAAACAGGCGGCGAATAGCCACCACAAGAACCGAGGTTCTAGCGCACATTTTAACAGTGTCATCCATCGCTGAGAGAGTAAACTCACAAAAACATCACAATCAGACAGTGCATTAAAGACCTCCCAAGGGAGATCCTACGGTTGGTGGTCAAATATCTTCCTAAGAAGGGTCCTGGCGGCCACCGCAGTGACGGCCGCGGCACAGACCGGGCGCAGAGCCGTCCCTGCACACGAAAAGGCGTGGGAAGCCAGTCTGTCAATGTGCCGGTCCTCAGCATCCCGAAGGGTACGATGAGTAGAGGCCGTCATGAAGGGAGGGTTAGCAACCCCAATAATAGGTGCATCCACCTCGGGAGGGACTGACTAGCGGCCAACCACATCAGGGGGAAAAGGGTACTTCCAATCCCAGACCTCCTGAGAGTTCACAAGGTGATTCCCATTCCTTAGATATAAGAGCCTGGAATGATCCTGCTCCAGAAATTCCAAGCGCGGCGTCGCCGTGTGGAAACTCTCCCTCTTGGGCTTGGGAGACTCTCCCGGAGGAGAGATGGATAGTACTTCAAAGATCTTTATAAGTAATTCATCAGTGTCACACAGGCCCCAGGAACCAGGGCCAGAATTATCACGGCTCCAAGGTATCTCGTCTGAGAAACTGGAACCTGAGAACAGTTCACCTTCATCAGAGGGATCAAGGACCTGCATAGCAGCAGACTCTTCAATTTCAGTGGGAAACATAGAACCAGGAAGCGTCAGGGACCGCTTCTTTCCAGCGCCCAAACGCTCCGCCAAACCAGGCATCACCTGCTCAGCCGTAGGTAGCCTGCGCGGCACCACCTGCTGGTCATCCCCGCTCGAGTGCGACTCATCAGGAGTGAGATTTAAACACGGGGAGACAGGTGTATTGAAGCAAGGTGCAGCCACTGGTAAAACTGATTGCAGGGCCAGTGCTAGTTCAGCACACGGTCCGCAGACCCGTGCTCTGTCAGCATCAGCATGGGGTGGTCCCCACGCAGTACACAGCCGGTCTTGTCCCCGCGGGACCCCGGACACATAATTCTGAGATGCCTCCATATGGTGATTATCAAAGCAATATGCCAGCAGGGATTTATGCTGTAAGCAACCCTGGATGCCCCAAGACCCGTTAGGAATGTGGGAGAATTTAAATGTGAACCCGTTTAAGATATATATCAGGCCGGGGGATGCCACCGGAATCTTAGCGAAGAATGGGTGTCAGAGCCATGCGCAGCTGGAAAAACATATGAAAGGAGTCACCCCGCGAGGGCACTTACAGACCAAGGGAGGAGGGGAACCGCCACCACGCACGCGCGAAGATCAGCAAAATGGCGCCCAGCGAACCTCAAAGGGCGGGCTCGATGCTCGGCAGTGATGCGGAGCGCGCCAATTCAAGTCCCCACCCACTCCGAAGAGCGCGAAGCTCTGAGGTAACGGCAAGGCAAGGATACAATCACACGCTTAAGGATTCGTAGAAAAAACGTTACATCTAGTAAGGAAAAGGCGCCACAGCATCTAGACAACGCAGCAAACTGTGTATAAGACGTACGGAGGCAGCCGAAAACCTAATAACGAACAAGCAGCGCAGCTCTGACATTTCAATGTTAACGAAGGGCAGAAATAAGGCCATAAGCGTGACATACTGGTACACTGGGACCGCCACACACATACCCCCCCCCCCTTTCTTTTCCCCCTAACTAGATGGGGAAATGAGGGAGAATGGCGACCCTTTACACAGGGTCCAGCACTACCCGAGGTACGGGGCAATAATGCGGGAGGGGCATCCACTAGAGGCTCACCATCAGCCTAAACTGCCTACCCTATGGTGGGGGATTGCGGTGGAGCATGGCTCCGTTAAGCACACGAGGTGCTGCCTACCTTCACCCAACCAACGCAGCCCAGGCTGGGGGGCATATTCTTCTGCAAAGAGGACGGGTGGAAATAGTCCCGCAGGGCCTCGGGCTGTAAAGCCCCGCTCGCCTGCGAGAGCGTGATACTTCATGTTTTCGCAGTTCCAGCACTGCAGAGAAATCTGGAGATTTGTGGGAGGTCCTTCGGTATATGTAGGGCCGGGAGGAGCTTGTTTTCTACATGTCTGCAGTGCACGGCGCCGGAGGCGGAGGATTACCCACATGTTTTGACTATATCTGGAGCAGGACGTGCTGTATGCTTAGAATAAAGCATATGTGTACATAATGATATTGGTGTATTGTTGTTGATTGGACATCCCCATACATGTGGATCTGTTTTCCTTAGTTGGGTGTCAGGCCAATTTGGTCTTGGCTCGGCAGATGCACATCTATGGGGATAGTCTCAGTCGTTGCTCTAGCCGCCTTCTGCTGTCTACTTGATGAGTTGACAGCTGCGTGTGGATCTTTAATGTCTGATACTATTTTAATAGCACTTGTGAATATTATATTTCAGATATTTTGTACAAATAATTCTGATTCACTAAAGTATTGTTTATATTAAGTTTAGCTACATGTAGGATTTGTTTTTTGTATGGTTTGTAGATGGACTTGGACTCGGTGCTGGATCCTATACCTCCTTCCCCCCCCCCCCCCTCCTCCCATTTGATCAGCCTCAGACTGTCAGCCTGCTCCTGTGCTCGCCCCCCACCCCACCACGGCAGCTGCCTTTGTTTGATTGGCGCTCTTGGGGTGGTAGGGGCGGTGGGGAGACCTTCTTGGCTTAATTTGGTTTATTTTGGTTGTATTTTGGTTTCATTTTGTGACCTATACTGTGGTTTACATCATAGGACATTAGCACACTTTGGTTATGATGATGATGATTTTGATACTGTTCTTTGTGATTTTTATATAGGCGTTGAATTGTGTTAGTTTTTTATCTTCAATGTGCATTGGCAGAGGGATTCTTACCCAAAACAATATGGTCGGGTGCAGTGGCTAGCGTTGGCGACGCATAACATATGTCAATGAAAGCCCGCACTCCTCATTACCAGATTTGCTTGTATTGTGCAAAAAATATATACATGCAGTAATCAAATTCCATCCACTAGTTTGCGCCAATATGCATCCATACATCCAACGTTTCGGGGTGTTGATACCCCTTGTGTGTCCCTGATGAAGGGTTATCAACCCCCCGAAATGTTGGACGTATGGATGCATATTGGCGCAAACTTTATTTATTTTTTGATTGTTTGCACTTGCACTTTACAGCACATATATATTTTTATGATCCGGATCATAGGCAGGTTTTGCACAGTACATGCACATGGTTTCATATTTATATCAGAAACTTTTTTTTCTTTTAATATGATGTGTATACAGATATATATAGAAATTTGATGGCAAAATATACATTTTTTGATGGTGCTCTCCCCATCGCCTACACACCTATCTATGTTGGTCTGTTTTATTTGTCATTGTTTGATTTATGTTTTTTAATTGGTTTTAGCATGTTTAGGATTATATGTAGTGATTAACTTGTGTCAAGATCAAATAAAATAACATGTTTTTGTACTAGTATTGATTCTAGTGTGCCTCCCTATTTTGATGTAGTCTGATTAAGCCTTTGTAAGCTTTGGAAGTGGCACCTGTATTAATAAGCAGGGTTTGGTGCAGGTCCCCTTTGTTTGTCCCTCTTGCTAAAAGTTATTTTTGACTCAACTGTGTAAATGGAAATATTGCAGGAGAATGAACAAGCAAGGCAAGACGTATTGTTAGATAGTTAGTATTTGCAGTTCATTGTTTTCGTTTTTAAAACAGGGGGGAAGGGGTTGCTCCATCACGTTTTGACTATGCTGGTGATTGGTCCCTGCCCCATGGGCATCCCCAAGTAGGATGCCTCACGGTGTTAAACCCCCCAGATCTTCCACTTCAATAACCTTACTGCACACTCCCACGCATTTGGCTATGTGAATGGCTATGCATAGTAACAGGGGCACAGGGGATCCGCCCACCGGGGAACACAGGGGCGCGTGAACCGCCAGGAAAAGGAAGATTACCGTCAACTCCAGGGGGGTTAACTGAAAGACAACTTCCATGCACAGTATACTAAAACCTAACATAGTATTTGCTGATGCAAAAAACATAGCCTTTAATTCTCCAACTGGGTTTATTTCCTAGATTACTTGATTCTACAATATTGAAAAAGGCTTGATTTAAATAGCTGCAGAAACCATGTGTCAAAAAAGATAATTACCTCTGTCAGGATGTCCGCAGGGACACCTGTTGCCATTAAAATGATACAGAGCTGCTGCAGCAATCCGCACTGGAACATGACCTTCTGGCAGCTGCTTGTGGCACCAGGGGGATTAACTGGAGAAACCAACACTCGAACCAGCTGAAACATGGCACAGTTGGTTAACACACATGTAAGAGGTTCACATTACGGCTATCAGAGCTAAAAAATAAAATTCTGTGAAATACTCACCTGTAGAATTGTTATTATAAGGATACAGTACGTCCTGCTCCAAATGTAATACTTACAATAGGGTTATCCTCCGCCAGATGGCGCTGCACTGCAGAGACATGCAAAACAGGCTCCTACCGGCCCCTCAAATACCCGGGGACCTCCCACAAATCCCCAGCATTGAAAAGCAGTGAACGAGAAGCCGGGAGAATTTAACCACCCAAACTGGTAACTATAATAATGATAATCACCATACAGGGGATCCAGAATAATGCAAAACCAAGGGTGGGGTGGAGCAGGACGTACTGTATACTCATAATACCAATTCTACATGTGAGTAATCACAGAATTGTATTATTCTTAGTATACAGTACGTCCTGCTCCAAATGTAATACTTACAAGTGGGACATCCAATAGCAGTGTCCAAACAGTAGGGTGGAATCCCCAACAAAAAGGTAACAGCAGACAGTTTAAACCACTGCTGCCTGCAAAACCTTGCGGCCAAAGACAGCATCAGCTTAGGCCCTAACATCAACCTTGTAAAACTTTGAAAAGGTATGAACAGAAAACCAAGTAGCGGCCTTGCAAACTTGTTCAACAGAAGCCTGGTGCTGGAAGGCCCAAGAGGCACCAATAGCACGAGTAGAATGAGCAGTAAGGCGGAAGGGAGGACTCTTCCCCTTAGCAGAATAGGCCTGAATCACAGCCTGACTGATCCATTTGCTAATAGTAGACTTGACAGGAGCCAAACCCTTTCTGGGTCCAGAAGGGACCACAAAAAGAGCATCAGTTTTCCTGAAGGACGCAGTGACCACCAGGTAATACTTAAAACACATGACCACATCCAAGGAATGCAAAACCCTCTCCTTAGCATTGCTAGGATTAGGGCACAAAGAAGGAAGAGCAATATCTTGATTCAAATGAAAAGCAGACACTACCTTAGGCAGAAAATCTGGCATAAAGCAGAACACCACCTTGTCCTGGTGTCTCTCAAAGTATGGGGGCTGAATAGAAAGAACCGTCAACTCAGACACACGCCTGACCGAAGTAATGGCTACCAGAAAGACAACCTTGAGGGTAAGAACAGCCAGAGCAGCATCCTGCATAGGTTCAAAGGGAGCACTCTGCAAGGCAGACAAAACCAAGTTCAAATCCCAAACCGGGACCACAGGTTTACATGGGGGACGCACATGAGTAACCCCCTGGAAAAAGGTCTTGATCAAAGAATGCTGAGCAAAAGACTTCGGAAAGAAAACAGAGTCCCGACTCCAACTCATGCTGTAAGAACTCCAGAACCCTGGGAACAGAAAACACCCGACAGGGAAGAGACCTAGACTCACACCAGTCAATGTAGGTACGCCATACCCTGTAATAGATGGAAGAAGAAATTTTCTTCCTAGCCTTCACCATGGTATCAACCACCGAGGCGGACAAGCCTTTCTCCATCAAGATGGAGGTTTCAGCAGCCAGGCCGTCAAAGCCAGAATCTGTAAATTGGGATGGCGTAAGGAGCCCTGAGTGAGCAGATCTGGCACCCCTGGCAGAACGTACTGGTCTACTGTCATCTGAACCACGTCTGCGAACCACACTCTTCTTGGCCACCTGGGGGCCACCAGAATTGCTGGCACCCCTTCCAGAGCAATCTTGCGCAGAACCCTGCCCAGCAGGGGGAATGGAGGAAAGACATACAGGAGCCGAAATTCCTGCCATGACATGGACAGAGCATCCGTGGTCAAGGCCAGAGGATCCTGAGACAGGGAGACAAAGGCCAGGAGCTTGTAATTGTGACAGGATGCAAACAGATCCACATCTCGCAGACCCCAACGGTGACACAGGGACTGAAAAACCCTGTTGTAGAGGGACCACTCTCCGTGACGAGAGGTCCCCCTGCTCAGAGAGTCTGCCAGGAGATTCTCTGCCCCCGGGATGTACACAGCCGAAATGCATTGAACATTGGCCTTCTCCCATGTCAGAATCCGAGACACCTCCTGGAGGGCCCCCCTGCTCCCCCCTGATGGTTGATGTAGGCAACCGCCGTCCTGTTGTCTGTGCGCACCTGCACAGGCAGACCCCGCAGGTGATTGGTTAACTGATCCAGTACCAACCTGATCGCCCGAAGTTCCAAAATGTTGATAGGTATGTGGGCTTCCTGAGGGCCCCACCTCCCCTGGAACCGCAGGGACTTCCAGAATCCCCCCCATCCCGACAGACTGGCATCCCTGGTGACCGTCTCCCAGGAGGGGGCCAGAAAGGATCTGTCCCCCAGCAAGTTCCTGGAGTCCAGCCACCACGAAAGGGACCGCCTGACCAGGGGGGAGAGCACACAGACCCCGTCCAGGGACATTGGGTCCTTGTCCCAAACTGACAGAAGGTGAAGTTGCAGAGGCCTCAAGTGGAACTGAGCAAAAGGCACCGCCTCGAAGCACGCCACTATCAGGCCCACCAACTGCATTCCCTACCTGAGGGAAGGATGGTGACACGACAGCAGAGCCCTCACCTGCGCAATTAGAGCTTCCACCTTCTGTTGAGGAAGGAAAATCCTTGACTGAACCGTATCCAGAATCATATCCAGGAATGGGGTCACCGAGGAAGGGGACAGAGAGGACTTGGGGTGATTTATCACCCAGCCGAAGGACTCCAGGGTGGACACCACCAGTTGAGTGTCCAACTCTGCCTGCTGTAGAGACTGGGAGGTGATGAGTATGTCCTCCAGGTAGGGCAGCACGCAGATGCCCCTTGACCTGATCAGAGACATCACCCCAGCCAGCACCTTGGTGAACACTCTGGGAGCTGAAGTGAGACCAAATGGCAAGGCCACAAATTGGTAATGTTGATCTTCCAACGCGAATCTGAGGAACCTTTGGTGTCCTGAAAACACAGGGAAGTGAAGGTAAGCGTCTTTGATGTCCACAGACATCATGAAGTCCCCTGGGCGCAGGGAGCTGATGGCCGAGCGCAGAGTTTCCATGCGAAAACGCCTGTTCCTGACAAATTTGTTGAGGATCTTTAAATCCAGAATGGGCCTGACTGACCCATCTTTTTTGGGAACTGTGAAGTTGGAATAGAACCCCTTGCCTCTTTCTCTTAAAGGGACCCTGCAAATGACCCCCAGACCCAGAAGGCCTTGCACGGCCTGCACCAATACCTGAGCTAAGACAGGGTCCTGAGGGACCCGGGGGATCCGAGGGGCCAAACAGCAAACTCTATCTTGTAACCGGAAAACACTGCCTCCTGAATCCACCGGTCTGGGACGTGATGCCTCCAGACGTGTGCAAAGTGCTGTAGCCGTCCCCCCACCCGGATGGGCGAGGGCGCCCCATCATGCCTGGGGGGGCTTGGGAGAGGATTTGGGCTTGGACCCCCAGGAGGAGCCAGGACGACCCCGTCCTCTGCTCCTATGCCAGGAATCTCCACGAGCCCCCGCGAAGGACACCCCTTTTCCTTGTTTAGCACCACAGTAGGGGGGTGAAAAGGAGGCCTGGCCCCGAAAGGGCCGATACTGCCGCCTGCGCTGGTGTAACTTAGACAGCCCTAGAATAGGAGCATCCACCTCGGGAGGGGGATGACCAGCACTTGACCATATCAGCAGGAAATGGATACTTTCTGTCACAACTCTTAGGTACACCGGGAAGTCTACTGGGATGTTCCCACTCCTTAAGCACGAGATTATTGAAAAGGGTTTGCTCAGGAAATTCCAAACGAGCCTTAGCAGTATGAAAAAGCTCACCCCTTTGCCTAGGAGCCACAACTGGGGGGGGGGGGGGCAACAGAACCTAAAAAATCTGTTCCAGTAGTCTGCCAGTATCATCCGGGGCCCAGGGGTCAGAGCCACCATCGTCATGACCCCTGGGTCTCTCAACAGATGACCCTGAATCGGAGAACAGCTCCCCTTCGTCCGAGGGGGTATAGCCACATAAATGCAAATACTCAAATACTCATCAGATTCCATAGGAAAAAGAGTGACATCAGGGGTAAAGTGACGCTTTTTAGCAGTGGCCTTACGCGCTAAGGTATTAGCAATCAATTTTTCAACACTGGCCAGTCTAGCAGACACATCAGGCTGAGAATCCCCACTTGTATGCAAGTCAGTGGGGGTGAGACTCAAGCTTGGGGGAGTAGGTGAAGTGAGACGAGGTGCAGGCCCAGCCACAGGAGGGCCAGGTTGCAACGTTAGCACCTGCTGTGCGCAAGGAACACAGACCCGTACATTGTCACCGCTAATAGGGGACAACCCACAAGCTACACACAGCCGGGCTTGTCCCGAAGGAACCTCGGTCACATTATCCTGAGATGCCTCCATATGGTGATTATAAGGCACAATATGCCAGTAGGGATTGACGCTATAAAGCAACCCTGGATGCCCCAATAATCCACTAGTGAAGTGGGAGTAATTATACTAGGCCCAACTATCAATTTACACCAGGCCGGGAGAAGCCAATGGGTTCACCCGTCTGAAAGACACAATGAAAAGAAAGAGTCAGATCCATACACACTAAAAATGAGCATAAAGCCACCCACAAGGGCACTTACGGACCGCGGTAAGTAGAACCGTCACACACGAGCGCACGACCAGACAAAATGGCGCCGGGAGTACCTCGAAGGGCGGGCCAGAGCGAGCCGTGACACAGAGCGCGCCAAGCCAGCCCCCCCCCCCCCCCCCGAAGAGCGAGAAGCCCACAGACAAGCAGCCAATGAGAACGCAGAAGCGTCTGAGGTAACGCCACCGCCCGGCGCGGAACATCCAAATGAAGGAAAAGACAGCGGCGGCATTTTGCAAATAGTAAAAAGAACAAGTCAGCGCGGCGGCTGACACCACATATACTAGTCAAAAACAGACAATACACCGTATGCACGAATCACAATACACACTCACCCACACAACCCCCCCTTCTTTCCCCCCGAAAACTACAGGGAGAACGAGGGAGGACAGCGGCCCTCTGTACAGGACCCACCGCTACACGGGGCATGGGGCGATAATGCGGGAGGGGCATCCCATAAAGGCTCACCATCAGCCTATACCGCCTACGCTTTGGTGGGGGATTGCGGTGGAGCAGCGCTCCTTAAGCACACATGGTGCTGCCTACCTTCACCCGACCAGCGCAGCCCAGGCTGGGAGGCACGTCACACAAGGAACGGGTGGGAATAGTCCAACAGGGCCGCAGGCTAATAGCCCCGCTCCCTGCAAGAGAGTGATAACTTCATGTCTTCGCAGTAAGCACTGCAGAGAAATTCTAGGGATTTGTGGGAGGTATTTGAGGGGCCGGGAGAAGCCTGTTTTGCATGTCTCTGCAGTGCAGCGCCATCTGGCAGAGGATAACCCTACTGTAAGTATTACATTTGGAGCAGGACATACTGTATACTAAGAATATAATAAATATAGCTTAGTTGTTACCAATTCAGCTTTCCAACACACAGATTCAGCTTGCTACCACACACATTCTAGCCTTTACTTACACAACAGACTAATAGGTTATCTAGTACCGATTCAGATCTGCTTGGCAAAGCATTATTATAAATTTGACAGAGGGAAAGACTGTCAGCACCTCAGTAACATGGAACATAGCAACATGTTCTTTGTACTCTAGAGCAGTGGTTCCCATCATTTTCGAACTAAGTACCCATGGCGACAAGATATTTCAACAGAGAATATTCAAACAGGGGATCAATTAAAAATATTAACAAAATAATAGGTCACAGGCTTTGTGGAATAAAGATTTATTGTAAAATATACAACTAGACCAATTAAAACTGCTCCTGGTGATATTCCCCTGAACATCACTTTGTATCCCCAGGGTTGCGCATACCGCAGTTTGAGAGACCGTGCTCCAGAGCAGTGTTCCTCAACCCCCTCTGTGAAAGCCACCAACAAGTCATGTTCTCAGATCTCCACACAGATGAAGAAGAGGTAATTAGTGCAGCAACAGAGCTATAGAGCAGTCTGTGTGGAGAGCCACAAAACATGAACTGTTGGTGGGCCTTGAGGAGGGGGTTGATGACTAATGCTCTAAAGCACTGTTTCTCCCCGGGGGGGTATGTGCCATGGGCTGAAGAGGTACACAAAGATGTTCAAGGGGGCCTCTGATAAGTATAGTATAATAGTAAAACATTATTCCTTTTTGTTTTATATGTGTGCCCTATATAATTTGATAACATTTTTATAGATACCCTCCTTGAGGGTACTAGGTTGGAACTTATGGTTGCTAGGTAGTTGAGAACTACTGCCCTAAAGCAAGGGTTCCCAACCAGTGGTACAGGAGGCTGCAGAGTGACCTGATCTCGCAGATACTAGGACCTGTTATTTTCGATTATACCTGCAGCATCAAGTGAAGGTTGGTTACTTTCTGTGCAGACCATCCAGAGTTGTCATCTCCTACTTCAAACCACGGCTTCATGCGCTGGATGTAAGATCCCTCTTTGAAAAAGTTTTGATTGGAGTTGTTATACTTTAACAAATTCTGAAGCAAAATTAGACAGTCTTCTACTACAATTCCTGTAAAACAACACACATTGGTTAAATTTTATAAATGATCTAATAATCCTATATAGCATCCTATAATCATCTACAAACATACCACCATCGCTGTTTCCCTCTTCAGTGATGATGTTAAGGAGCCTCTCAAAAGCATTTTCAAAAGCTACAATTTTCTGAATAGCAGCATTGCCCTTCGTCAGTTGCTGAAGCAGCAGTAGACCCTACAAGAAAAAAAAGGTTTCCATGCAGAAGCCAAAAATATATGGTGAGGGACCATGAACTATGACTATCAACAAATGCATCAATCTTTAAACGCTGGGTCTGCAATCATGGAGTAGGCCGCCACTTCAAATATGCAAATGCCTAAAACTAGAGTATGGAGTATGATCCTAGCATTGTTGCCACAGGGTCATGCCATTTTATTTATATTGAGGGATGTTGACTTTGAGGCCCAACTTGCTAATGAATAGTTGAATATAAGAAAATACAATTCTGTGAATACTCACCTTGTAGAATTGTTATTATAAGTATGCAGCACGCCCTGCTCCAGTAATGAATCATTACGTCTGGGATATAGTCCACAAGAGGGCGCTTTACTGCAAAGATGGCAAAAAAGAGGCCCCTCCCGGTCCTTTTATACCCGGGACCTCCCACTAAATTCCCCAGTATAAAAAAAGCAGTAAGGGAACCAGGAGAAGCCAATAACAAGATTAACAACATTAACCAGGAAACATTCACCATACAGAGGATCCAAGAATAAGTACTCAGGGTGGGATGGAGCAGGGCGTGCTGCATACTTATAATACCCATTCTACAAGGTAAATATTCACAGAATGGTATTATTCCAAGCATACAGCACGCCCTGCTCCAGTAATGAATCATTACGTCTGGGACATCCAATAGCCGTGTCCAACAATGGGTGGGGATCCCAAAAGGCAACAATGCGCAGTTCAAACCACTGCCGCCTGCAGGACTTTGCGGCCAAAAACAGCATCCGCTGAGGCCCGAACATCAACCTTGTAAAACTTGGAAAAAGTATGAACCGAAGACCAAGTAGCAGCCTTACAAACTTGCTCAACAGAAGCCTGGTGCTGAAAGGCCCAGGAAGCCCCAACCGCACGGGTGGAATGAGCAGTGACTCGGAAAGGAGGATCCCTCCCTTTAGTAGAATAGGCCCTAAAAATGGCCTGACGAATTCATTTACTAATAGAAGACTTAACAGGCGCCAAACCCTTCTTGGGACCCGAGGGTACCACAAACAAGGCGTCCGTCTTCCTGAAAGGCGCTGTAGCCACCAGGTAGTATTTCAAATTCCTGACAACATCCAGAGAATGCAAGGCCCTCTCCTTGTGATTACCAGGATTAGGGCACAAGGAAGGAAGAATAATGTCCTGATTGAGGTGAAAGGCAGAGACAACCTTAGGCAAGAAGTCTGGTTTAAAGCGGAAAACCACCTTGTCCTGGTGTCTCTCAAAGTAGGGGGCCTGAATGGACAGAGCCGCCAATTCAGAAACACGCCGGACAGAAGTGATAGCCACCAAGAAGGCAACTTGCAAGGTGAGAATAGACAGCGCAGCCTCATGCACGGGCTCAAAAGGAGGACCCAGAAGGGCAGACAATACCAAATTCAAATCCCAAACCGGTAACATGGGTTTGCGGGGAGGCCGCACATGAGTGACCCCCTGGAAGAAAGTCTTGACCAAAGGATGAAGAGCGAAAGACCTCTGGAAGAAAACAGCCAAGGCGGAAACATGCCCCTTCAGAGTGCTGAGCTGAAAACCCAAATCCAGCCCATGCTGAAGGAACTTCAGTATCTGAGGAATGGAAAACACCCGACAGGGAAAGGCCCTAGCCTCACACCAGTCAATGTAAGTATGCCAGGTCCTATAGTAGATGGTAGAAGAAGATTTCTTCCTAGCCCTGACCAGAGTCTGAACAATCGAATCAAACAGACCTTTCTCCTTCAGGATGGAGGTTTCAGCAGCCAGGCATTCAAAGCCAGAGTTTGTAAATTGGGGTAACAGAGCCGTCCTTGAGTAAGAAGATCTGGAACCAGAGGCAGAGGGTACTGATCCACCGCCAGCTGCATGACGTCTGCGAACCACATCTGTCTTGGCCACCTGGGGGCCACCAGAACAGCTGGCACTCTTTCCTGAATCAGCTTGCGCAGAACCTTGCCCAGAAGGTGAAAGGAGGGAAGAGGTACAGGAGACCTGTCAGGACAGAGACATGGCATCCACCGCCAGAGCCAGAGGATCCTGGGACAGTGAGACAAATGCTGGCAGCTTGTGATTGTGGCGAGAAGCAAACAGATCCACGTCTGGCATCCCCCACCTGTGACAAAGGGATAGGAAGACCTCGCTGTTGAGGGACCATTCCCCCTGGCGAGAGGCCCCCCTGCTCAGGGAATCCGCTTCCAGAATGTAAACCGCAGAAATGCACGGGACATTGTCCTTGGCCCAAGACAGAGTCAACGACACCTCCCTGAGGGCACTCTTGCTCAGAGTACCTCCCTGATGATTGATGTAAGCGACCGCAGTCCGGTTGTCGAAGCGAACCTGAACCGTTAGGCCCTGAAGGTGAGACGTCAGCTGCGCCAGCACCAACCGAACAGCCCTCAGCTCCAGAACATTGATGGGGGCGTGGGCCTCCTGAGGGCCCCACATCCCCTGGAATTGGAGGACTCTCCAGTAGCCCCCCGCCCAACCTGACAGACTGGCATCCGTAGTGACTGTCTCCCAACACGGTGTCAGAAAAGATCTGCCCCCCATAAGATTCCTCGAGTCCAGCCACCACAGGAGGGACCGTCGGACCAGAGGAGACAGAACAAAGGCCTGATCCAGAGACATGGGCCTCTTGTCCCAGACTGGCAGAAGATGGAGCTGAAGAGGTCTCATGTGAAATTGAGCATAAGGGACTGCCTCGAAGCAGGCCACCATCTGTCCCACCAATTGCATCCCCTGCCGGATGGATGTATGAGGGCTGGACAGCAAGAAATGAATAAGAGCTTGAAGAGAGTCCACCTTCTGCTGAGGGAGGAAAATCCTGGCCCGAATGGTATCCAGAGTCATACCCAGGAAGGGGGTCACCCGGGATGGGGAGAGTGAGGATTTGGGACAATTAATCACTCATCCGAACATTTCCAGTGTCGCCACCCCCATCCGGGTGTCCCATTCTGCCTGCTGGAGTGAATGGGACGTAATGAGAAGGTCGTCCAGATAAGGAAGAATGCGAATACCCCAGGCTCTGAGAAGGGCCATCACACCCGCCAACAACTTGGTGAACACTCTGGGGGCCGAGGTGAGACCAAAGGGAAGTGCCACAAATTGGTAGTGTTGTTCCTCTACTGCGAACCTGAGGAACCGCTGATGCCCTGGGAAGACCAGCACATGAAGGTAAGCATCCTTGATGTCTATTGAGGTCATAAAGTCCCCCGGGCGCAGGGAGCTGATAGCGGAGCTCAGAGTTTCCATGCGAAAACGTCTGGTCCTGATGAACTTGTTGAGAAGCTTTAGGTCCAGGATGGGTCTGATGGAGCCATCCTTTTTGGGAACTGTAAAGAGATTGGAATAGTAACACTGACCTCTCTCTCCCGGAGGGACCTGACAAATGACCCCCATGGCCAAAAGGTTTTGTACCGCCAGACACAAACCCCGAGCTGCCCAAGGGTCCGTAGGAACTCGGGACCTGAGGAATCTGGGAGGAGGCCAGTCCGCGAACTTCAGTAGATTTGGGTTTGGCACCCCAGGAGGATCCGGGCCGGGCACGGCCTCTGCCCTTGCCCCAGAAATCTCCCCTTTGCCCCGCAAAAGATACCCCCCTGCTTGACCTAGGCCCACAAAAGGAGGGAGTGAAGGACCCGGAGCCCCGAAAGGGTCGCGGCTGCTTTTTGCGTTGGGGTAACTTACCTTCCTTAGCAAAAAGGTCCAAACGATCACCAAACAAGCGCAACCCATTAAAGGGGAGCCCCGTGAGCGCCTTCTTAGTGGCATTGTCAGCTGCCCACTGGCACAACCAGACCGAACGGCAGACAGAGACCAGCAAGGCAGAGTTCCTGCTACACATCCGAATGGTGTCATCTAAGGCAGCGAGAACATAGGTGATGAACATCTCACATTGAGACAAGGCTCTAAATTCAGCACTAGAAGGATCCTCATGGGAGCCGTCCAGAAGGCCCCTGATCAAGGTCCTAATAGCCACGGCCGTAATAGCGGAAGCACAAACCGGGCGCAAAGCCGAACCCACAGAGGCAAAGGTGTGGGAAGCCAGTTGGTCAATACGCCGGTCCTCACTATCCTTCAAGGTAGTGGAATCAGGGGAATGCACAACAGAAGTGTTGGACAACCCCAAAATCGGGGCATCCACTTCTGGGGGAGTTGACCAACACTTGACCACCTCCGAGGGGAAGGCATACCTCCTATCCCACCCCTTAGGGATACCGGGGAGCCGGCTAGACCGCTCCCATTCCTTGAGAACGAAATTATTAAAATGCGTCTGTTCTGGGAATTTCAAACGTGGTTTTGCGGTCCCAAACAATTCCCCCTGCTGCTTAGGTGCCGCTGCAGGAGGGGAAATGGAAAGTACCCCAAAAATTTGAGTCAAAAGTCTATGTGTGTCATCAGTATCCCAATGCTCTGAGCCGGCTCAGCGCCAAGGCAATGCTGATCATCAGAAAAATCTGAATCTGAAAATAATTCCCCTTCCTCGAGAGGGGTATAGTCAGACAAATCAAGAAAATCATCTTGTTCCATAGTAAAGGCCAGCGCAGCAGGCGCCACATGCCGTCTTATCTGGAGCCTTACGGGACGCAGAGCTAGCAATCAGTCTTTCAATGTTGGCCAGCCTGGTGGCAACATCAGATTGAGACTCCCCGCTAGTGTTGATATCACTGGGAGTCATAATCAAGCAAGGGGGCGTGGGGGACGACACAGTGGGTGCCGACCCAGGCGCGCGCAGCCGAGATTGCCGCGCAGGGTACACATACCCGCACATCATCACCCACATGGGATGCCCTGCACGCCACACACAGCCAGGCTTGCCCCGATGGGACCCCGAGCACAACATCCTGAGAAGCCTCCATATGGTGATATTTTATGTCAGGGTGACCAATGGGAATTACGCTGTGCAGCTACCCGGGATGCCCCTTAATGTCCGCTAGTGGGAGGATTTAAAAATTAAGCCCTCAATTTAACTATGTATAACATAGGGCACAGGACCGGGAGAAACCTTTAATTAGGTCATCCCGTCTGAAAAACACAACATAAAAACACACAGTCAGCATGTGTAACCGTAAATACAATTAAATACAACAGTAAAATAAAGTACAAGCCCGCAGAGGGCACTCACGGATGTCGCAGAGCTTGCGATCTAGGACGATGCCAGGGCAAGATGGCGCCGATCAGCTCAGGAGGAGTAATGCAGGGACAGGCCAGGAACCGGTGGCCCGACAGCCAATCACCGCCCAGTGACGTCACCGGCCCGCCACCGCAGTCAAGCGCGTGCACGGGCCGTTCAAACAAACTGACATGTGAATGAAAGGCAGAGGAGAGGAGAGAAGGAAGGAGCGCTGAGCCTAAGTGCCAGCACTCCAAAGCACAGTGTCACAGTCAAAAACAGATTAATCACTCATACCACACACGGACACTGACACACTCCCCCCCCCCCCCCCGACCAACAGGAAAAGGGGGGATAGGAGCCCATAGTCACATTCGGGGCATGTGATGAGGGCTAAAGCGGACGGGGCATCCCATATCAGGCTCACCAACCTGTGCCGCCTACCCTTTGGTGGGGGATTTGCGGTGGAGCAACACTTCATTAAAAGCACCTCTAAGGTGCTGCCTACCGTCATCCGACCACGCAGCCAAGGCTGGGAGGCAAGTAAAGAGTGGAACGGGTGGGAATAGGACACAGGGCCAGGGGCTGTGCAGCCCGGCTTACCTGCGAGGAGAGAAGCCATCATCTTGACCTTCGCAGCCCTACTGCAGAGAATGAACTGGGGAATTTAGTGGGAGGTCCCGGGTATATAAGGACCGGGAGGGGCCTCTTTTTTGCCATCTCTGCATTAAAGCGCCCTCTTGTGGACTATATCCCAGACGTAATGATTCATTACTGGAGCAGGGTGTGCTGCATACTTGGAATAGCAGGCACTTAATTGAAAATAAAACATCAGAAAACATAATTTTATAAATTACTCACATCATTGCGAATCACCTCTCTAGAATCATCCAGCAGATCAATAAGTCTGTAAACACCTGTGAGAGAGAGGGGGATTTCTGGTGAGCACATCTTCCCATAATAGTGGATTGAAGAAAAATTATTATATGCTTTATGGTTTCTTTGGGACTAAGAATGTCCCCGGCATAAAAATAGGTTATGCTGGTCAAGAGACTAGAGGGGATGCGGCGATCAACCTACTCAGCGTCATTCGGTCCTTAGCCAAATCCTAGTCAAAAGGGCTGAATGGAGCCAAACACACTTAGTGGCTGCGCATTCGCACATGCACCATGGGACAGAGGAAACTTGTTTTTTTCTGGGGGGTTTCACACAGCAGGCCATCACAAATCGGGATGCCTTAGGGGCAGGAACCGAAATCAGGGATAGTCAAAATCCAGGGCTTTAGTACACGTTAAAGAGGAACACCACACAGGAATTTAACTTTCCCATGCGTTGTACCTCTCTGTGTGTAAAACCCCAGGTCACTTTCCAGTCATTTCCACAATGCAAACTTGGCCAAAACAGAGCGCCCTCGCTTTTAATCGGCTCCCTTTGACTCAGTCAGAGGCTAAACTGTGGCCAAGCAGAGTGGAGTGTGCCGCCAGTCACATCTCCCGCTCAATGCCCACTCAGTAAGGCATGGCAGGGGTGCGCACATAGCTAGAGGTGAGTAAGGATGTGGCGCTGGGACTCGGCGAGGGCTCCAGAAGAAGGTGAGTGGAACAGTGCTTTTCACACAGTGGGGCATCCCAATTCGAGGTAGCCCAAGGAGTGGAATTTGGACTCCAGGGCATCCGAAGTTCCTCTTTACGTTGGCATTATTACTGCTGCTAAGCATAGATGCGTTGTGCATCACATGATATGTATATTAATTGTGTGACAGCATACATATGTAGTAATAAATCAAGGCATCCAGACTTTTTTGTGAATACATTTTCATATTCAGCATTAAATATGGTGCTGGTCCACATCATACATTAGCACAGGTAGCACAACACAGGTAGCCGAACTACTCCCCCCATCCCCAACACACACCTGTACCCCCAGGATGTACTTTTGTATTCCTTAGAATACAATACCTTTCGCCCAAAAGAGTTGTCTGTTGAGTTGTCTTCAGGCTCTTACATCTACATTAGCGCACACTGGTCAAATCTACCATCCCCCAATGGATCCGTTTTGAAAGCCCATATTTCTGATGGTAGATTTGACCAGTGCTAGACCATTTCTTGGCCCTTCAAAATAAAAAACAAGAAGTCGTCCTGTGAAAGGTCTGAATAGCAGAAATATAATACCTAAGAGCTCTCACCATCCAAGAAGTGGAGAACGCTCTTCCTTATGCCTACTAGAAGCAGGACAGAAAAGGGAGAACCACCTTTTCATTAAGATGGAAAGAGGAGACTACCTTTTGGAAGAAAGTCCTGCTTAAAGTGGAAGACTGCCTTGTCTTTGTGTAGCACCAAGTTAGGAGATTTGACCGATAAGGCTGCTAATTCAGAAATTTGCCTTACAGATGAAATCATCCCCTTAAGAGTCCTAAAAAACAGAGATGCTTCTGCTACAGGTTCGAATGGAGGCCCCAAAAGGGCCAATATAACTAGATTTAGGTCCCAAGAAGGCAAGAGAGGCTTTCCGGATGCACGTGGGTGACCCCCTATATAAATGTCTTTATAAACCTTCTCTGTAATGGGTCTCTGAAAGACAATGGACAAGGGCAAGACCAGTCCCTTGAGGTTACTTAACTGAAGACCCCCATCGAGTAATTTCTGTAAAAATTCCAGGATCCTGGAAATAGAGAAGGTTCTGCAGACATAAACCCTGGATTCAAACCAGGAAATAAAGATTCACCAGAGACTATAGTAAATCTTAGGCCCTAATCATTGTTTTGATGATACCAGCAGACAGCCCTCCTTCTGACAAGATACTGGTCTCAATAGTCAGGTCTTCAAAGCAAGCACACGAACATTGACATTGGGTAGCCACCAAGGTTCGCCCTCCAACATTCTTACCACGTTTGCAAACCAAGTCCTTTTGGCCAGTAAGGAGCTACCAGGATGGCTGGATTCCTTTCACAAGCTACTATTTTTTTTAGGACTCAGGTCAGGAGTAGTAACAGAGGGAAGGCATACAGAATCTTGAACACTGACCATGGAAAGGTTAGGGCATCCACTGCTATCGCCAGGGGGGTCTCTGGTCTGGATGACAAACCTTGACACCTTTGATTGTGGTGGGACGCAAAAAGATCCATGTCCTGGGTTCCCCACCGGTTGTAAAATTTCCAGCCCGAGGAACCATTCTGCCCGATGTACTGCCCTGCTCAGATGATCAGCCTGAACATTGTCCATTGTTCTCGGCCCAGAACAAAATCTGATTCACCTCCCCAAGAGCATGCCTGCTACTGGTGCCCCCCCTGGTGATATAAGAAACTGCCGTCATGTTGTCGGATTGAATCTTGACTGGATGACCTCTCAGCTTGGAGGTTAAATGTCTGAGCGATAAAATGATTGCTATTAATTCCAGTATATTGACAGGTAGCCTCCTTTGATTCCATCATCCCTGGACAGTCTGGGACCCCATCACACCTACCCAACTGGCTAGGCTGGTGACAACAATCTACACTACTGGAACAAAAGTTTTGCCCACCTGAAGAGGATGGGTGCTCAGCCACCAGGCCAAAAACAAGTTTAACCAGCATCATCATCAAGTGAAAGGGGAGATCCAGGGAATCCGGAGTTCGGTCCCCAACCGAGAGTAGCTCCAATTACAGGGGCCTTGTATGGAACCATGCAAATGGCACTGCTCTGAAGCAAGACATCAACCCCAACAGATCGTCATATGAGGGCTGACCAAGGGAGCTTCCACCTCTGCCTGAAGAGACACTTTTGCTCCGGGAGATAAAACTTTGGCCTGTGTAGTGTCTAATGTCATATATTATTTTTTAGGAAATCACATGTGATTTCAGGTAATTGATTATCCACCCAAAGCTTTCCAGAACCGATGACACTGTGTGTCCCTAAAGAGCCTCTTGAAATTACAGGTCAGACCATGCAGCCAAACGCAGGACCCCATTCTTTTGTATTATTAGCTTTCTGTGCTGTTAGCTGTGAGGGGGGTACAGCATTCTGCATGCCACCTGAGCATCTTGCGATCACCAGACAGTGGGATCATCACCCGTTTTTACTTTAACGTTAGGTGTTGGTCCTGTTTAGGTAAGCTTGCGCCTACTCCCCTCTGCGTCTGAAATTAAATGAACCTCTGCCGCTGCAAAAAGGATGGAAATTAGCGGAGCCATGAAAAGCAGGCAGACATTCTCTTCTGCAGGAGCCAAGGGGATTTACCCCGTAGCCCTCTTCACAATATTATCCATACGTTCACCAAAAAAAACACCTCCTACAAGGAAGCAATGTCCGAGTCTTCTTAGAAGTTGCATCCACAGACCACTGCTTCAGCCATAGTGAACGTCTCTGGGATACCAATAGGGCTAAACCCCTGCCATTCAGTTGCGCACATAAACATAAGGAGTTAGGCACGTGCCTATGTGTGTCTAATGGCAAATACGGGCCAGGCCCTAGGGAGGGATGCATATGAGCACTGTTTGTTGTGTTGGTCTGGTTTAAGTGAAGCACTGTCTGAGGTAGGAACAACAGCATTTCTGTTGACAGGCCCAAAACTGGGTCATCCAATTGTAATATTTAGTATCCAAAATTCTAGCAATGTTGGGAGGCTTTTCCCATTCCCTCTAGATATGCCTAGAAAAATTAGGCTGTTCGGGAAAAAGATGCCTCTGTTTTTTGGACCCCTTTTAAACTCTGGGGCTGGAATATCCAATGCCTCTAGAATAGAGGAAGTTAGTTTGTCAATCTGCTCCCTGAACATAGCGGACACCTGTTCAGGCACAGAATCCGAGTCCAGGCTCCCCTCTTCTCTGCTGGAGCAGATTTCCCCTTCTGGGCTGCATATATATCTTCCTCCTCATAGAAGAAGAAGAATCTTCAAGGGCTAAGTGCTTCTGCTTTTTTGAAACCTTTAAGGATCTAGAGACTACATGATCCTCTGTAACCTGAAATTGAAAGCAATGGCTTTCCAAACGGGATAATCTACCGGCCAATTCTGCCTGGGCAAAAAATACCATTTTGTGAATACTCACCTGTAAAATGGGTATTATAGGTATGTCACACACCCCACTTCAATCACTTATTACACTTGGGTAACTCCACCAGCAGGTGGCAACGTGCAGAGAAGTCATGAAAAACAAGCCCTTCCTGGTCTATACATTCCTGGTACCTCTCACTCATTCCCCAGTATTCAAACAGCAGTAAAGACAAGGTACCAGGAAAAAACCCTCAAACTGTAAACGAAAACTTCACCCTATAAAGAATCCGGGATACCAAAAGGGCGGGTGAAGTGGGGTGTGTGACATACCTATAATACCCATTTTACAGGTGAGTATTCACAAAATGGTATTATTCTAAGTATGTCACACACCCCACTTCAATCAATTATTACACTTGGGACATCCAACAGCAGTGTCCAGAAAAGGGCGGGTATCCAACCAGGCAATAATGCAAAACCCAAACCACTGCAGCCTGGAGAACCTTGCGGCCAAAAACAGCATCCGCTGAGGCCCGCACATCAACCTTATAAAACTTGGAAAGAGAGAGAACCGAAGACCAAGTAGCAACCTTACAAACTTGTTCAACAGAAGCCTGGTGCTGAAAAGCCCAGGACGCTCCAACAGCACGAGTAGAATGAGCAGTAACACGAAAAGGGGGAGCCTTCCCCTTGGCAGAGTAGGCCCCAACAATCGCCTGACGAATCCATTTACTAATGGAAGACTTAGCCGGAGCCAAACCCTTCCTAGCCCCACAGGGCACCAGGAAAAAGGCATCAGTCTTACGAAACGAAGACGTAATACGCAAATAGTACTTGACACAACGTACCACATCCAAACAATGCAACGCCCTCTCCTTGTCATTCCCAGGTCTAGGACACAAGGAGGGAAGAACAATGTCCTGATTCAGATGAAAAGCAGAAACCACTTTAGGGAGAAAGTCTGGCTTGAAACGAAAAACCACTTTGTCCTGATGTTTCTCAAAATAAGGAGCCTGAATAGACAAGGCTGCCAACTCCGAAACACGCCGAACCGAAGTGATGGCCACCAGAAAGGCAACCTTCTGAGCAGAGCCGTAGCAGCCATGAGGCGAATGAGGCACTGGCCTCGGGCACAGCTACAGCTGCATGCAAGGGGGCGCAGCCGGGCTACATTTTTTTTTTTTCCTTCCCAGTTCAGCTTGAGGGACCTGTGCCCGCAGGATCGCCAACACCCCCACGGCCAGCAGATCCCCATGCCTCCCAACTGTCCCGATTCCTCTGGGATTGCACTGATTTTCCCCAATGATCCTGCGGTCACGGAAAGTTCATTACCTTCCCGGGACGCCCTGCACTGTGGCCAGTCACTTAGTCAGCCTGTGCGGTCGCGCACCGCCTCCTGTCACATCATAGCTCAACCCGTGCAGCACAGCAGAAGCAGCCAGGTTGAGACTGATCTTGGGTTGTGATATTGCTCTGAACATCCCTGCCAGGAGTGAGATAAAGATCAGTCAGCAACTTGCACATTATTTGTGGAAGTCTGGCATTAGCAAACAGCATTTCTAGCCAGATGCCAGCCAGGGACTTTTTCTTGTGTTTCGGGCGCATTGATCTGTTCTTTTTAGCAGCCTCAGAGCTCTCCCCTGCCTTTCTACTAAGATCATGAAGGGGAGGGGTGGGGCCAGCTACAGCGCGGCATTGCAGGGAGACAGAGCAGAGAATGGCTCTTCATTCTGCAGAGCAGACAGCTTGTGTGGAGAAGATATAGAGAGACAGCAAACAAAAAAAACGTTTGTGTCTGTAGTAGTGCCTAGTGTAAACTCGTTATAGTAGTTCCATTGAGTTGAAGTTTAGATTGCAGTTTGGTAGCACCACCTAGTCTCTCCTTTTACAGTTGGCTCCAAGTCCTGACATTTATCCCACAAGAGGCTATTAACAGGTAGTCATGCCTCCCGGTCTGACTGACTTCTGACCTTATATAGCTTATATTGGTTGCATTAGTCTGCATTACAGAGGTATCCCAATTTTGGATTCCCCCTGTCTGGGAAACCCCCGGATAAGCTGTTTACCTACCTTGATCCCCACTAGCACAGCACACACAGCACATGCACAGACTCTCATCCAATCAGAAGAGAGTGCAGTGCATATTGGCTGGCAATCTATTCTGAATGAACAGATGGCTGAGTGCCATCCACTGGCTGCTCTCCTCGCTCACACATCAGCAATGCATACCTGGGGATTATAAAGAGATCAAGGGGAATATAGGGGTGGTCCAAGGAGTTTCTCACAGTGGGGGCATCCCAATCCAAAATGCATTTAGGGTGGACCACTGTTATGATACATAAAGGTGCCCTGGCACTGGCTGCACACTTGCAGATACCACATCTTTAACAATAAGTTTGGCACTGCTGTGCGGTGTCCTGGGGGAAAGAACCAAAACCCAGGATAGTCAAAATCCTGGGCATTGGTCCACTTTAAAATAAGATCAATGGCGTTTGAGCTGCTGATTGGGAGGAGAGCCCACACATGCTGTGGGATTTCCAGGTGAAGTAATAATTGTCATTCCGAGGGGGTTTCACACAGCGGGGCATCCCGAATCAGGATACCATACTGGAGAGGAACCATCAACAGGATAGTAAAATAATTGGGGGTTGCTCCTTTTGTGTACAGTCTGTCAATTAAAGTTAAATATATGTTTAGAAATGTCTAGTAAATACTTTATTTTTTTATTTATTTTCATAATTTTTTTCTAAGGAAAGGAGCTCCTCAGGTTCAGATGTGCATTTGTGTCAATGGTTTGGAAATATGGCATGGTTGGGGGCGTGGTAGGGTGTGTGACCAGGGGCGTGACTTGTCCCGCTTCCATATCTTCAGAAGTTGGGAGGTATGGATCCCGCTCCCTTTGAATAATAGCCCCGCCCATCCCCTCCCCGCTGTCTGGCCGGCCTGTCTCCAGCCATTGGTTTTGTGTCCCGCCTTCCCCCCGAACCTGCCCCGACCGTACCAGCCCCGCCCTGCCGTCTGGGCGGCCAGCCTCCAGCCATTGGTTTGCAGTAGGGCCGGTGCAGGCCCACCTGCTCACCGTCTACCACGTGACTAGGGGCGGCTGGGTTCATCACTCCCTCAGACAAGTGTAAGGTACTGTAGGAGTAGGTAGGGATTCGTGGACCTGTCACGATTGCTTTGTGTTTGTAGTATTTTTTTTTTTTTAAATATATATTTTTGGAAAAAATAGATCTCCATTTGGAATGCCCTGGGGGGGGGGGGGGGGGGGGGGAGGTCACCCATAGACACTCACCTCTTTTCCCGGTCCAACGGCGCATGTGCAGGCTATGGTCCAATGAGTGCTGCATGGCGTCACTACGTAATTTACCTAGTTACAGCTGGCGGCTCTCATTGCACCATAGCCTGCACATGCGCCATTGGACCGGGAAAAGAGGTGAGTGTCTATGGGTGACCTGGGGGATCCACCCCCCCCCCCCCCCCAGGGCATTCCAAATGGAGATCTATTTTTTCCAAAAATATATATTTAAAAAAAAATAAAAATACTACAATTTGGAATGCCCTGGGGGGAGGGGGGGGGATCCCCCAGGTCACCCATAGACACTCACCTCTTTTCCCGGTCCAACGGCGCATGTGCAGGCTATGGTGCAATGAGAGCCGCCAGCTGTAACTAGGTAAATTACGTAGTGACGCCATGCAGCACTCATTGGACCAGAGCCTGCACATGCACCGTTGGAGCCAGGGAAGGTAAGTGGTTACAGGACTTTCTGGGGGGTTACACAGCGGGGTATTCCGCGAATATCCTGGAGTCGAAAAGACTCTTGGGTCATTCGACTTTCACTCCTTGGGGCATCACAAACTAGGATGCCCGCTGTGTAAAACCCCCAGAAGCCCCGTTTCACAGAAAAATGAGGGAGATTTATCAAAATGTGTGCAAAGGAAAAGTTGCATATTATATTACCTTAATTGCATATTAACATGTTAGGTTACATACCTTCTTGAATCTCATGTAGCTGAAAAATTACAGTTCTATTCTACATTCTTTATGCCTATTTTCCTTAATGCCTCTCAAAATAATCCAGTAAACAAGAAACAAAACAAAAAGAAAAGATATATATATATATATATATATATATATATATATTTTTTTTTTTTTTTGCGGGGGGGGGCATTCTCTGGGCTTGCCTCGGGCGCAAAAGAAGCTAGCTACAGCTCTGCTTCTGAGTCAGAGTGGACAGAGCAATATCCCGCAAAGGCTCAAAAGGAGGAGCCTGAAGAGCAGAGAGAACCAAATTCAAATCCCAAACAGGGAGCAACGGCTTCCTAGGAGGCCGCAGATGCAAAACCCCCTGGAGTCTTGACCAAAGGATGACTTGCAAAAGACCTCTGAAAAAAGATAGACAAGGCAGAGACCTGCCCCTTCAAAGTACTCAGCTGAAGACCAGAGTCCAGCCCTGATTGAAGAAATTCCAAAATCCTAGAAATAGAAAAGACCCGGCAAGGCAAAGATCTGGCCTCACACCAATCAATATAAGATCTCCAAGACCTATAATAGATGGAAGAAGAGGATCTCTTCCTGGCACTAATAAGAGTCTGAATGACCGAATCCGAAAGACCCTCCTCCTTTAAGATGGAGGTCTCAGCAGCCAAGCCGTCAAAACCAGCGTTGGTAAACTGGGGTAACACAGTTGGCCCTGAGTGAGAAGATCCGGCCGAAGAGGCAGATCGAACTGATCCACCGCCAGAAGAACGATGTCTGCGAACCACACCCGCCTTGGCCATCTTGGGGCCACGAGAATGGCGGGAACTCCTTCCAGAACCAACTTTCGCAGCACCCTGCCTAGCATGGGAATCGGAGGAAACAGATAAAGAAACCCCAGGTCCCTCCAGCTCAGGGTCATGGCATCCGCCGCCAGAGCCAGAGGATCCTGAGACAGCGACACGAATGTCGGAAGCTTGTGATTGTGACGAGAGGCAAACAGATCCACCTCCGGCGTCCCCCACCGGAGACAAAGCGACCGAAACACCTGGGGATGGAGAGACCATTCCCCCCGGCGAGACGAACACCGGCTCAGAAAGTCTGCCTACGTGTTTTCCACTCCTGGAATGTACACTGCCGAGATGCAAGGGACATGAGTCTCTGCCCAAACCAGAATCAGAGACACCTCTCTGTGGGCACCCAGACTGCGAGTCCCTCCTTGGTGATTGATGTAAGCAACCGCCGTCCGATTGTCCGACCGAACCTGAGCCGGCAGGCCCTGCAAATGCTGCGTCAAGTGAGACAGAACCAACCTGATGGCTCTCAACTCCAGAACATTGATGGGCAAGTGGGCTTCCTGAGGACCCCACCGCCCCCGGAACCGAAGATCCTTCCAGAAACCTCCCCATCCTGACAAACTGGCGTCCGTGGTGACAGTTTCCCAAAGCGGGGTCAAAAATGACCTGCCCTTCAGACGATTGTCCGAGACCATCCACCACAGAAGAGACTGCCGAACCCGAGGGGACATCCAGAAGGACCGATCCAACGACCGCGGTCGCCGGTCCCAAGACGCCAAAAGATGAAGCTGAAGCGTCCTCGTGTGAAACTGCGCTAAGGGAACTGCCTCGAATGAGGCTACCATCAACCCCACCAGTCTCATCCCTAGCCGGATGGACGGGCGGTGATTGGAAAGAAGAAGCTGAGCCAATTCCTGAATCAAAAGAACCTTGGCCCGAGGGAGAAAAACTCTGTGCTGGCAAGAGTCCAAGGACATCCCCAGAAAGGTCACCACCCTGGCCGGAACCAGAGTGGACATGGGGTAGTTGATCACCCAGCCGAACCTCTCCAGCATAGACACCACCATGCTGGTGTCCCCTTCCGCTTGACTGAAGGAAGGTGCCATGATGAGAAGATCGTCCAGGTAAGGCACAATGCGAATCCCCTGAGCTCTGAGCAGGGCCATCACTCCCGCCAACACCTTGGTGAACACTCTCGGAGCCGAGGTGAGGCCGAATGGAAGAGCTACAAACTGGAAATGCCGATCCTCCACCACAAAGCGAAGAAACCTCTGATGAGCCGGAAAAATCGGAATGTGAAGGTATGCATCCTTGATGTCTATGGACGTCATAAAGTCCCCCTGCCGAAGCGAACCGATCGCAGACCGCAGGGTTTCCATGCGGAACTTCCGGGGACGAATAAACCGGTTGAGAAACTTCAAATCCAGAATGGGACGGAACGACCCATCCTTTTTGGGTACAGTGAAGAGATTGGAATAATACCCGCGCCCCACCTCCGAAAGAGGGACCGGGCAGATGACAGCCAATTCCAGAAGATTCCTTACCGCCGCCAGGAGCCCCTGCGCGTCCAATGGATCCGAAGGTACCCGAGACCTGAAAAACCTTGGAGGAGGGCGGGACTCGAACTCCAGCTTGTAACCGGCCGACACCACCTCCCGGATCCACCTGTCCGAGACCTCCTGGTCCCATACCCGAGAGAAGAGTCGCAACCGTCCCCCCACCCGTACGGGTGAGGGCGCCCCCTCATTGCTGAGCGGGCTTGGCAGCTGGCTTGGGCTTGGCGCCCCAGGCGTGAACGGAACGGCCACGGCCTCTACCCCTATTCCAACTGGCGCCCCTGGAGGCCGAGAAGCCAGCACCCCTGCCGGCTCTGGCTCCCCGAAAGGACGGATTGAAGGGGGGCCGCCCCCCGAAAGGAACGGCGAAATTTCTTGCGCTGAGGTAACTTACCTCCCTTGGCAACAGAATCCAGCTTTTCACCGAAAAGCCTCAAACCCAAAAAGGGAAGAGCCGTGAGTGATCTTTTAGAATTAAAATCAGCCGCCCACTGTCTCAACCACACAGAGCGGCGAATAGCCACCAAAAGAGCAGAAGCCCTGCCACACATCAACATGGCATTATCCTGAGCGGCCAGAATAAACGACAAGAAGGAGTCACAACGCTTAAGAGCGAGAAACTCATCACCAGAAGGATCAAGATCCACACATAAATCCCTGACAATAGACCTAACAGCCAATGTCAAAAGAGCCGAAGCACAAACAGGCCTCAAAACTGAACCCGCACAGACAAAACCATGGCGGGCCAGCTGATCAATCCGGCGATCCTCGCCGTCCTTGAGAGAAGTAGTGTCAGGAGAATGAACAACCTCCGTATTAGACAGTCCCAAGACCGGAGCATCCACCTCGGGAGGGACAGCCCAACGCTTCAACAAGTCCGCCGGAAAAGGATATATATTTTTTTTTTTTATCCCAGCTAGGCGGTACCCCGACGAGCCGTGTAAGTTGCTCCCATTGCTTAAGGACAACGTCCTTGAAATGCTGTTGACTGGGAAACTCCAAGCGCTGCTTGGACCCCCCAAAAAGCTGGCCCTTAGGCCGAGGAGCAGCCTCGGGAGGATCCAAATCCAAAACCTCAAACATTTGGACCAAAATGGAAGGCGTATCAGGAGCGGGACCTTCAGCCTGGTCCCCCTCAGTGCCCAGCAACTGCTGGCCCTCCGAATCATCTAATTCCTCAATGAGCTCACCCTCTTCAAGGGGATGATCTGACCAATCCAGATCCTCAACAACCTCCTCATCTGAGTCCGGCGGAGGCGGAGATAGGTGTTTTCGCTTAGCCGGAACCTTCTGAGCGACCATGGCGGAAAACATTTTCTCGAGGCTGGCCAAGCGGGCGCACACCTCAGATTGCACAGACCATGTAAGAACTTCAAAGACAGTTGGCCGTTAGTACTAAAGAAAGATAACTGCTGCCCCCTTAACAGAACGCTCCCTCTAAAAAGCGTTCAGACATTATAATAAAAAGGCCCTGAAACACAAGCCGCAGCCTACCTTAGTCCCCGCAAGAAAATGGCGCCAGCCAGAATAAGCGTGATACGGAGACAGAACATGAGACGGAGACGAGGGGCGGGACCGCTGTAGCCCCGTCCCTCCCTAACCCGCCAGACACGGCGCGGCCCGCGCCAGACGCAGCACCCGCCCACCTAAGCTGCCGAGCGAGCAGCGGGCGCCGCACGCAATGGCGCCCGCAGAGGCCGTCGGGCGGACCGGCGGCACGCAAGCCGCCCGGTCCCGCCCGCCTAAATAATAGCCAGCGGGCGCCGAAGGTCCACGGCGCCCTGGCACCCAGGCGGGCCGGCGGGGCAGCGCGCCGCCAGGCCCCGCCCACCGTAACAACAACCCTGAAGTAATCGTCAGACCAAAGACGGGCGCCCTAACATGGCGCCCGCCCACAGCACCGGGTGGCGGGCCGTCGGAACCCCCGCCCGACCCAGCCCCACACGTAAAAACACAGGCTAAAACAAAGGAGCTCTGAAGCCCCCAAACACCAGCTAAAAGGCAGATGCAAACGGGCCAACGCTGCACAGGCCACCCGTCCCTGCCCCAACGCACATGCACACACAGTAACAGCCACACACATTCCAAAGAATGGGATTGTTAAAAGTCAGAGGAAAAAACCTAAGGGGGAGCATAAGGGCTGGGGCATCCCACGTCCGGATCACCAAACCGGATCACCGCTATGCCCCATAATATGGGGTCGAGCGGAGGAGCTAATCTCCTAAGCACCTAAGGTGCCATCTACCCTTGCCCGGCCTACAGCCTAAGCTGGGAGGCTACCAGATAAACAAGGGGATTAACACAACAGAGCCGGGCAGAAATAGACCATGGGGGGGGGGGGGGGGCCGGGGTGATACCCCGGCTACCTGCAAGCAGGAGACTTCTTTCTTCTGTCTTGTCGCCATCTTGCAGAGAAGAAAAACTGGGGAATGAGTGAGAGGTACCAGGAATGTATAGACCAGGAGGGGCTTGTTTTTCATGACTTCTCTGCACGTCGCCACCTGCTGGTGGAGTTACCCAAGTGTAATAATTGATTGAAGTGGGGTGTGTGACATACTTAGAATATACCAGAAGGTGAAGCAGCGATTCTTGAGGAAGCCGACTCTGACCTCCTTGGAGGGAGGCCGTTCAATAAATGTGGACAGTACTACAGCAGCAGTGCACTCAGAGTAGATGGTGCTGTCCCTTTCTGGCGGTCTCTGAATGCACAGGGGGCATAGGGCGACACACTTTCAAATGCCGCAGTCATGGTGAAGTCAATCTGCTATCCCCAAGGGCCTAAGACCAAAGTATATGAAGAATCATGGTAATCAAATATGATTATTCTGAGATTCTAGGGATGGACCACTACCTAACATCTACTCCACAGAGTTCTAGGCGAAAGCAAGAAAAAAAAAAAATACTTTTAGAAGCACTTCCCCCTTAAGAAACGTAAAGAAATAAAATAAAAAGGTCCTACCAGATCCTGTAGGAAGGGACAATGGAGGCAGAGCAGACAGAAGCTGGCTTGCGGCCCGACGAGGATCAGCGGTCCTACTGAGAGCAGGAGGCCTGGCAACGTTAAGGAGTGGTGGTCCGGAGGAGAAGCAGCCGGCCAGCATCAAAAGCCAGCCAGGCCGGAAAACATTGGACTGTGCTGAATCAGAAGTTAAAGTGACATCATGTTCTCTAATGTCACATTCCCAGACCACGACCAAGGCCCCGTCCCATCCACTCCCCTGACCAAATCAGACAAAAGGCGATTTTCCAAAAATTAAAAAAAATGCAACATGTCCTAAGAAAAACAATAGAAAAGTGGAGGAAGGCAGATGGGGGGGAACAATTGCCCAAGGTCCATCCCGCAGGCCACCAGACAAGCCTGCGGCTGGGTGTCCCTTAGAAGGGATCTGCCTGCCTTTAGTGTCACTTACCCACAAAAAAAGGAGGACATACCATACCAGGACCCTGGCGCTTACCCTCACCTCACCCTGATCTGACGCTATCAGTCTAATCAACTCCAGGAGGCATTTGTAGTGGGTCCTTCCGGATCAGTAGAAAATACAATTCTGTGATTACTCACCTGTAGAATTGGTATTATGAGTACACAGTACGTCCTGCTCCAAATCTAATTCTTACACTCAGGGATATACTCCGCCAGATGGCGCTGGAGTGCAGAGACATCGAAAATAGGCTCCTCCCGGACCCTCAAATACATGGGGACCTCCCACAAATCCCCAGCATTGAAAAGCAGTTAATGAGAAGCCGGGAGAATTAAACAATCCAAACTATCAACTATAACAATGATAACAATCACCATAGAGGGGATCCAAGATAATGCAAACCAAGGGTGGGTTGGAGCAGGAGGTACTGTATACTCATAATACCAATTCTACAGGTGAGTAATCACAGAATTGTATTATTCCTAGTATACAGTACGTCCTGCTCCAAATCTAATACTTACACTCGGGACATCCAATAGCAGTGTCCATAAAGTAGGGTGGGATCCCCAAGAAAAATCAGCAGCAGACAGTTTAAACCACTGCCGCCTGCAGAACCTTTCGGCCAAAAGCAGCATCAGCTGAGGCCCGAACATCTACCTTGTAAAACTTTGAAAAGGTATGAACAGAAGACCAAGTAGCGGCCTTGCAAACCTGTTCAACAGAAGCCTGGTGCTGAAAAGCCCAAGAGGCTCCAATAGCACAAGTGGAATGAGCAGTAAGGCGGAAGGGAGGAATCCTCCCCTTAGCAGAGTAGGCCTGAATAACAGCCTGACAAATCCACTTGCTGATAGTAGACTTGGCAGGAGCCAAACCCTTCCTAGGACCAGAAGGGACCACAAAAAGAGCATCAGTTTTCCTGAAAGGTGCAGTAGCCACCAGATAGTACTTCAGACATCTAACCACATCCAAAGCATTGCTAGGATTAGGGCACAAGGAAGGAAGAACAATATCCTGATTCAAATGAAAGACACACTACCTTAGGCAGAAAGTCAGGTTTGAAACGAAACACCACCTTGTCCTGGTGTCTCTCATAGTAGGAGGGCTGAATGGAAAGCGCCGCCAACTCAGATACACGCCTGACAGAAGTGATAGCCACCAGAAACACAACCTTGAGCGTAAGAATGGCCAAGGCAGCATCCTGCACAGGTTCAAAGGGAGCACCCTGCAAGGCTGACAGAACCAAGTTCAGATCCCAAACAGGCACCATAGGCTTACGTGGGGGGCGCACGAGTGACCCCCTGGAAAAAAGTCAGAGGGTGCTGAGCAAAGGACTTCTTGAAGAAAATAGCCAGGGCAGAAACCGGACCCTTCAGAGTACTGAGCTGGAGTCCCATCTCCAACCCATGCTGCAGGAACTCCGGAATCCTGGGAATAGAGAACACATGACAGGGAAGAGACTGTAGGCACGCCAAACCCTGTAATAAATGGAAGAGGAAGACTTCTTCCTAGCTTTAATCAAAGTATCCACAACGGAGGAAGACAGCCCCTTCTCCATCAAGATGGAGGTTTCAGCAGCCAAGCCGTCAAAGCCAGAGTTTGTAAATTGGGATGGCGTAGTGAGCCCTAAGTGAGCAGATCTGGCACCAAGGGCAGAGCATACTGATCTACTGCCAGCTGCACCACATCTGCGAAACACACTCTTCCTGGCCACCTGGGGGCCACCAGAATTGCTGGCACCCCTTCCAGAGCAATCTTGCGCAGAACCCTGCCCAGCAGGGGGATTGGAGGGAAGACATACAGGAACTGAAGGTCCTGCCATGACATTGCTAGCGCATCCGAGGTCAAGGCCAGAGGATCCTGGGACAGAGAGACAAAAGCTGGGAGCTTGTGATTGTGGCAGGACGCAAACAGATCCACATCTGGTTGGCCCCAACGGTGACACAGCGATTGAAACACCCTGCTGCAAAGGGACCATTCTCCCTGGCGAGAGGTCCCCCTGCTCAGAGAGTCCGCTAGGCGATTTTCCACCCCCGGGATGTACACAGCTGATAAGCAGGGGACATTGGTCTCCGCCCAAGTCAGGATCAAAGACGCTTCCTGGAGGGCCCCCTTGCTCCGGGTCCCTCCCTGATGATTGATGTAGGCAACTGCCGTCTGGCTGTCCGAGCGCACCTGAACAGGCAGGCCCCGAAGGTGAGTAGTCAAGTGAGCCAGAACTAGCCTGATCGCCCGCAGTTCCAAGACATTGATAGGTGTCTGGGCCTCCCGAGGGCCCCACCTCCCCTAGAACCGCAGGGACTTCCAGAAACCCCCCCAACCTGACAGACTGGCATCCGTGGTGACCGTCTCCCAGGAAGGGGCAAGAAAGGATCTGCCCCCCAACAGGTTCCTTGAGTCCATCCACCACGAGAGGGACCTCCTGACCAGGGGGGAGAGCACACAGACCCTGTCCAGGGACGCTGGGTCCTTGTCCCATACAGACAATAGGTGAAGTTGCAGAGGCCTCAAGTGGAACTGAGCATAAGGGGCCGCTTCGAAGCATGCCACCATCAGGCCCACCAGCTGCATCCCCTGCCTGATGGAGGGATGGGGACAAGTTAGGAGGGACTGAGCCTGTGCAATCAAGACTGTCCACCTTCTGTTGAGGAAGGAAGATCCTTACCTGAACTGTATCCAGATTCATTCTTAGGAATGGAGTTACTAAGGAAGGGGACAGTGAGGACTTGGGGTGGTTGATCACCCATCCAAATGACTCCAGAGTGGACACCACCAGCTGAGTATCCAACTCTGCCTGATGCAGAGACATCACACCAGCCAGCACCATGGTGAACACCCTGGGAGATGAAGCGCAAGGGCAAGGCCACAAACTCGTAGTGTTGATCCATCAGAGCAAACATGAGGAACCTTTGATGACCTGGGAACACAGGAATATGAAGATAAGCATCTTTGATGTCCACAGAAGTCATGAAATCCCCTTGGCGCAGGGAACTGATGGCAGAGCGCAGAGTTTCCATGCGAAAGCGCTTGTTGATGATCTTTAAGTCCAGGATGGGCCTGACTGAATCATCCTTTTTTTGGGTACTGTGAATAGGTTGGAATAAAAGCCCTTGCCTTTTTCTCTTAAGGGGACCTGGCAGATAACCCCCAGCTCCAGGAGGCCTTGCACTGCTTGCACTAGCTCCTGAGCTGACACAGGGTCCTGAGGTATCCAGGATCTGATGAATCTTGGAGGGGGACAGGCAGCAAACTCCAACTTGTAACCGGAGGACACTACCTCCTGAATCCACCGGTCTGAGACATGAAGCCTCCAGACTTGAGCCAAGTGCTGCAGCCGTCCCCCCACCCAGATAGGCGAGGACGCCCCATCATGCCTGAGGGGGCTTGGGAGAGGATTTTGCTTTGGGACCCCAGGAGGAGCCAGGACGTCCACGTCCTCTGCCCCTACCCCAGAAATCTCCCCGGGCCCCAGGAAAGGAAACCCCCCTCCCCTGTCTGGCACCACGGAAAGGGGAGGAGAAGGAACCCTGACCCCGAAAGGGCTGAGATTGCCGCCTGCGCTGGGGTAACCTGCCTCCCTTAGCAAAAAGGTCCAGGTGGACGCCAAACAGGCGCAGTCCTTTAAAGGGAAACCCAGTGAGGGCCTTCTTAGCAGCGTTGTCAGCAGCCCACTGGCACAGCCAAACCGAGCGGCGTATAGCCACCACGAGGGCAGAAGTTCTGGCACCAATGCTGAGAGGACAAAATTTACAAAAACATCACAACTGGAGAGTGCATTAAACACCTCACAAGGCAAATCATCAGGGGCACTATCAAGCATATTTCTGATAAGGGTTCTAGTGGCCACAGCAGTAATGGCAGAGGCACAGACCGGGCGCAGCGCCGTCCCCGCACATGCAAAGGCGTGGGATGCCAACTGGTCAATGCGCCAGTCCTCAGCATCACGCAGGGTAGTAGAATCAGGGGAATGCATGACAGAGGTGTTAGATAGCCCTAGGATCGGGGCATCCACCTCGGGGGGGGGGGGGGGATGACCAACATTTAACCACCTCAGCAGGAAAGGGATACTTCCTATCCCAACTTTTTGGAACCCCGGGAAGTTTACTGGGGCGCTCCCATTCCTTGAGCAAAAGGTTATGGAAATGTGCCTGCTCGGGAAATTCAAAACGTGATTTTGCTGTATGGAAAAGCTCCCCTCTTTGCCTGGGAGCCGCAACAGGGAGAGATATGGACAGAACCTCAAAAATCTGGGTCAATAATCTGTCAGTGTCATCCGGGGCCCAGGGGTCAGAGCCAGAATCGTCATGACCCCATGGTCTCTCATCAGATGAGCCTGAATCAGAAAACAGCTTCCCTTCATCAGACGGGGTATAGCCACAAAGATTCCAAAACTCCTCAGTTCCCATAGGGAAAACAGTGACATTAGGCGTCAAGTGCCGCTTCTTAGCAGGGACCTTACGCGCTAAGGACTTAGCAGTCAACTGCTCAACAGTAGCCAGTCTAGAAGACACATCAGGCTGAGAATCCCCACTACTATGCAACTCAGAAGGAGTGAGGTTTAAGCTTGGGGGAGTAGGCGAAGTGAAACGAGGTGCAGCCACTGGCAGGCCAGATTGCAATGCAAGCACCTGCTCAGTACAGGGTACACAGACCCGCGCCTTGTCAGCGTCAGCATGAGGCTGCCCACACGCTACACACAGCCGGTCACATTATCTTGGGATGCCTCCATATGGTGATTATAGCGGCGCTATATGCCGATGGGGAATAACGCTATATAGCAACCCCGGATGCCCCAATAACCCGTGGGAAGTGGGAGTATTATTTTTACAAGGCCTACAAGTTATATACTAATACAGGGCCGGGAGAAGCCAAAAGGGTTCGCCCCGCCTGAAAGACATAAGCAGACAAGACCTTTGTAAGCACACCGTAACAAAAGTGAAAGATATAAAGCCGCCCGCGAGGGCACTTACGGACCGCGGTAGGTAGGGATCCATTGCGCATGGGCCAACCAAGCAGGTTAAAGATGGCGTCGGTATACCTCGAGGGGCAGGCCGGTAACAGCGATGACGCGGAGCGTGCCATAGACGCCCCCCCCCCCCCCCCCGAAGAGCGCGAAGCCAGAACGTGCAAGCAGCCAATGACTGCGCACCAGCGCCTGAGGTGTTGCCGCCGCCAAGCGCGGAACCAAGTCAGCGCGCGGAGGCGGCAATTAAAAAAAAAGACAATAAAGGCAAGTCAGCGCGGCAGCTGACACAAGACTAAACAGAATGGAAAAAGTGTAAAACACAGAATGCATAGCATAAACATTTACACACACCCCCCCCCCTCTTTTCCC
This sequence comes from Gastrophryne carolinensis, assembly GCA_027917425.1. Lineage (NCBI taxonomy): Eukaryota > Metazoa > Chordata > Amphibia > Anura > Microhylidae > Gastrophryne > Gastrophryne carolinensis. Next base: position 226,772,686 of record CM051234.1, read on the forward strand.
CCGAAGGCTACAAGGAGGATGAGGGAGGACAGCGGCCACTTAAACAGGGCCCACCGATGGGCAGGGGCAAGGGTGCACTAGTACGGGAGTGGCATCCCATAGAGGCTCACCATAAGCCTGAACCGCCTATCCTTTGGTGGGGGATTGCGGTGGAGACTAGCTCTGTAAGCACACTGGGTGCTGCCTACCTTCACCCGACCAACGCAGCCCAGGCTGGGAGGCATTAATTCACAATGAGGACGGGTGGAAATAGTCCCGCAGGGCCTCGGGCTGTCAAGCCCCGCTCGCCTGCGAGAGCGTGATACTTCATGTCTTCGCAGTTCCAGCACTGCAGAGAAATCTGGGGATTTGTGGGAGGTCCCTCGGTATATGTAGGGCCGGGAGGAGCTTGTTTTCTACATGTCTGCAGTGCACGGCGCCGGAGGCGGAGGATTACCCACATGTTATTACTACTACTGGAGCAGGACGTGCTGTATGCTTAGAATAAAAAAAATAAAAGCAGACAAGGAAAATAAATCAGTTCACAAACTTCACAGTCCAGTCCAACTTCAAGAATGGAACTAGAGGAAGGGGGGCAGTCGGAAGTAAATGTAGTCCGGGAGAGACCACACCTTTTATCTTGCAGTCCCACCTTTGACTGAGAGTTAAGCCATTCATATTTGAATTGGTGACTGGCTGGAATGAAATATGAAAGAAAAGGATATGGTTTAGCTTTCTAATAATATTTTCCTTCTTGACAGGGGTTGGCAACACATTTGAATAAATGAGGCATTTTCACATCACCAAAATATAGAAGTTGCTTTAAGGAAAGTTTGTAAATTAAATGTAGTCCATTTTCCAACTCCAGATCAGGATGTGCCAGAGAACAGGAGAGTCCTCACTTACAGCCCCTCCGCTTTCTGGAATGAGAAGCGGGGCCGGTGTACGAAGGCCTCCCATTGAGAATAATAAGCACATTATGCAGTATGTTCTCCGTGGGAGCCATAGCCTTACCCAGGTAATCAGGGGAGTCTCATGCCCTCTAGCACATTCTGATCTCAGGGCTGGGGGGGGGGGGGGGGGTGTTGCCAATTTCACAAGCATCCATTGTGAACCTTTTGGTGGTGATAGGTCAGCTTCAACTTACCCATTGGACTGACTAAAATAATTTGCTGGACTTGGGGTCCTTGCTGTTTAAGAAGTGCAGTCAGCAGTTTTACTCCAGGCCAGCGTACGTGAAAATCAAATTCCTATGAAAAGGTTTAAAAATAGATTTTTTTAAAAACTAAATTTCATGTAATGAGCTAAAAAATAAAGGCGTATAGATGGAGCTGTAGCAAATGATTGAATGATTACATATTTGTAGAGATTATGGCAGTTATCCAAATGATTTTGGATATTTCTGGAGCGTTTGGAGAGGTAGTCAGAGCTTTTCTTACTCGGCATACATTAAAGTGAAATAAAAAACTGGTTGCTTCTGAATAAAGATCAAAATCTAATACACATGTGATGGAACAGTTCCACGGGCGCAATTTATTTTTACTGGGGTAGATATTTTATTTTAGGTGAAATAACAGTAGCCTATGGGGAATCCAAATACACTTGGAGATGCTTATTTTTAATTTGTTTGTATTTCCCACAATTTATTTAGATTTAACCTAAAAAAAAAAAAAAATGTGCGCATGATATGGGAACTGCTCCATCGCATGCGCAGGGGCTTTTTGTTTTAGAAAAAAAAACAAATGTTGTTACTTTACTTGATGCTAAAAATACCAAAGGCTCTCAAAATCATTTGGATAACCCTTCATAGTGATATACTCACTAACACCTAAAAAAATGTATGCATTCCCACTAACTGCGCACTATTTAAAGTCCCTGTACACATGAAAAAAACCTGCACTTACTTTCTGGTCTTCATGTTCAACCCCACTGACAGACAGACTGCAGTAGCCCCAATGTAGCACTATCAACTTTTCTGGCGATAAGAGTGCTCTACATACGACTGTCAGCACATGCCTTCCGGCAGTCATAAGGAAGCACCTTCTTTCATGGATTATACTAGCAGCACCCATATGCACTCCGAGAGCCAGACAGATGTGCACAGCCCATTTCAGAGCTGATGGCTCCCAAAACAAAATCTCTAAAGCACACAGAACTACTGTATGTGGGATTGAGCCTGCATTTAGGAATGCAAATGTAATATGTTTTTTTTTCATGTTCCTGGACCCACTACCTAGAACACTCCAAGAATGTCTAATACGGCTGCAATCCTCTTAAACAAAGCTTGTACAGATAATAGCATATATGGATACCAAAAATTAAGGCAATTACCTCTAAAACTGATAGTAGGAGAGTGACATTTTCCTGTTTGAGGAACACCTCTGAAAACTGGACACCAAGATCATCAGCATGGGCTTGCTGGTTGTCTTCTGAAATGAGAAATCAGTAAATATTACTAATCAGTAAAAGTAGCTAAAGAACCCCCATAAAACACAATGGCTGCAAACATACAAACCTACCTGATGAGGAAATGTTACTTTAACTTTTCAAATAGCCTCATAGATTTCATCCACCAAAGGGAATAGAATCAGAATGTATGGACGTGTGTGATCTGCATGGATAGACTCATATCCAAATTAGCTCAATGTAGTGCCTTCTACATGGATGAGTTGGCTCAGAAAATAAGTACATGAAAACATTCCCTAGAACCAAAGGCTTGGTTGCAGGGTGTTTGCTCTATGACATAACATCCATCTGTTTGACGAATCAGAAAAAACAACCCTTGCTTATCAGCAGAGGATTAGCTACTGGAGATGGAGGAGGAACGCACTCTAGTGACAAAATAAATACATTTTTCTTGCCCTTAGAATATAAAGTGGTAGCAAATGATTTCCCTATAACAATTAATTAGCTTAGAAAAAGTGGTTAGATAATTACGTGATACAACTATGAATAATCTATAGTGAAAACTACAAAAGCGCAGTGTTCCCAAGCATGGTCTTATCTATTATTGGAATTTCTAAAAGTGTATATATTTTTGTGCTCAAGGTGCTGAGCTGATCTAGCATTTTTAAAATATTTCCTAGGTTAGTAAAGGGTGTTTTATCTACCTGCAATCTGTTGCTATTGGCAATGTAAACCAAGTCTGTACACCAAGAAGAGAGAAGCAAGCCCTAAACACACAGAACACTGCTGCTATGGCCGCACTGGAGGTGAGCAAACTCACTCAACCTTACACATGTCCAGCAGCAGTGTTCTGTGCCACTATCTGCAATCTCTAGCTATTGGCAACATACACCAAGTCTGCATTTCAAACATTAAAAAAAAATGTAAAAATACTAGATCGGCTCAGCACTTTTAAAAGATCATTTTGAGAAACCAAATATCAGGGGGTCACAAATCAAACAAATACAAACCACAGAACATTAAAAACGTATAACAAAACACAGGGAATAAGTATGTACTTAGCATCTGGCTCTTTGTATTTGTGGGGGGTAGGGGAATTGCGTAGCTGCGAATATGGGCTGTATTTACTATATTTTAAATTTCTATGTTCACTAACATGCCTTTAAAGCTGAACCCATTAAACTTAATTGGAAAAGCTCAAGCCTATCTGAATGGCTATAAAAAACATGAGGCATCTGCCAAATGACGTAGTCACAGCAGGCGGCTCTCAGCAGAGTCCGTGCATGCACCATTGGAGAGTAGGAAGAGGAGTTTTTATGGGAGAACTGAGGAGTTTCACAGAGCACGGCATCCTGATCTTTTAGATTCAAGGCAAATCGCTGCTGGGTTTTGTTCGTCTGTAAAAGTAGACTGCATCACCCACCCCCTAGTCATATTTGGCAATTTAGGATGCCCATCTCATGAAAACTCCACAGAAAGCCTGTGAATCCAGCATACTACTTACCTCCATGTGTTCATCAGTAGCCATACAAATGTGTTCATATTACCACTAACAGGGTTGGCCGGGGTTGGTGAACAAGCACTGTACATGATGCCTAGCAGTCCAATTTGCCTTCAAGATTTGTCACCACTTATTCTTCCACCAGTTTCCAGATCAGAGTAGTCACAATGTGGGCCCCGTGCTAAACCAAATGAGCTGTATTCTCAAAGGCTACATACAGTGGTAGGTAATCATTCAGTCTATTAGACTTCAGGGCAGGCTTACTGCTTCCCACTAACTGGGATGCCCCGCTGTGTGAAACCCCCCAGAGCACCCCCCCCCCCACAAAGCCAGCGGCACAAAAAGGTGAGTAGATCTGGGCATCAGGGGGGGTTTCACACTGTGGGACATCCCAATTTGGGAAGTTCCAAGGACAGGAACTCTGACTCCAGGGCCTCCTACGTTCCTCCTTAAAGCAATCCACTAATCAGGATGTCTGCAACCGACTCCTGATTTGGGATGTCAAACCCCAAATGCTCCAAATCAGACAAAAGCTTTCAACCCCTCAGCACTGTTCCAACTGTCTTAATGACCACCCGTGCCCAATACATTTCACCCGCTTAGCTGCCGCGAGCATGTGAAAAAGCCAGGTGTTGCTACTGCAAACCCTGGGAGCCAGGTAAGTTTTACAATAGTTTAAAATAGGATTTCAAGTGATTTTATGCTCCGAAAGTTTATATCTCCACCTTCAATCCCCAGCCCAAAGGCCAAAAACCATGTGTTATCTTTGCCTTTGCCCAGTAGTCATAAAGACATGAACAGTCTGCTATTCAAATGATCACCATATTGCCCCCCGGCCATGCAGCGACACAAAAGGGAGCTTTCCAGCAATGATACATCATGTTAAACACAGCTCAGCATTGGGGGGGGGGGGGGGGGCGAAATGATCAGTTATAATAGCTGCAATAAAACAGAAGGCACGACAAGCTCAACTGCCATTATGCAGCAGTTTACCTTGGAACTGAATTAATTAGCATATGGCTGCCTTTTCGGACATCATACTGCTTCGCGTTAAGTGTATTTATGAATATCGGGCAAAGACTTTAAAAAGAAACGCAGGCCGTTTGCACTGGGCTGACTGGGGGTTATAGGAACACTTAAAGCAAACAGACTTCCCACATTATGATGCTCAGGTGGTGGGGGACCAAGCGTCCTGTACAACATTTTGTACCGAGTCACCTAGAGATATGCTACTTGTGGATGGGGAAGAAGCCTCAAAGAAAAAAGTATTTGTGTTCCACTAATAAAGAAGAGGATGAACAGGACAAGAGCACATAGCCATATAGGCTGTAGACATATTGGCAAATTAACACAAGCAGACATAAGTATTTCATTCCAATTGCAGTGGAAAAGGGAGCCAAAAAGCCACATAAAGACAGAGGCAGATTTTTACCTTCAGATTCAGCTGCACAGGTAGACATGAAAGAAAGAAAAGAGAATAAGTTGACAAAAATACAATTCTGTGATTACTTACCTTGTAGAATTGGTATTATAAGTATGGAGCACGTCCTGCTCCAGATAATGATTCATAACAGTCGGAATTACCTCCGCCAGAGGGCGCTTGACTGCAGAGATGGCAAAAAGAGGCCCCTCCCGGTCCCATATATACCCGGGACCTCCCACAAATTCCCCAGTATTAAAAAGCAGTAAGGAGAACCAGGAGAAGCCAATGATAAATAACAACGTCAACAAGGATAACAATCACCATACAGAGGATCCAAGATAATGCAAACAGGATGGGGTGGAGCAGGACGTGCTGCATACTATAATACAAATTCTACAAGGTGAGTAATCACAGAATTGTATTATTCTAAGTATGCAGCACGTCCTGCTCCAGATAATGATTCATAACAGTTGGAACATCCAATAGCAGTGTCCGTACATAGGGTGGGATCCCCAAAAGCAACGTGCAGTTCAAACCACTGCCGTCTGCAGAACTTTGTGGCCAAAAACAGCATCAGCTGAGGCCCGAAAATCATTCTTGTAAAACTTGGAAAAAGTATGAACAGAAGACCACGTAACAGCCTTGCAAACTTGTTCAACAGAAGCCTGGTACTGGAAGGCCCAGGAGGCCCCAACAGCACGGGTAGAATGAGCAGTAACACGGAAAGGAGGATCCTTTCCCCTAGCAGAATAGGCCCTAAAAATAGCCTGGCGAATCCAATTGCCAATAGTAGACTTAGCAGGAGCCAGACCCTTCTTGGGACCCGAAGGGACCACACACAAAGCATCAGTCTTTCTAAAAGGTGCAGTAGCCACCAAGTAGAACTTCAAATTCCTGACCACATCAAGGGAATGTAAGGCCCTCTCCTTGGAATTACCAGGATTAGGGCACAAGGAAGGAAGCACAATGTCCTGATTGAGATGGAAGGCAGAGACAACCTTAGGCAAGAAATCAGGTTTAAATCGGAAAACCACCTTGTCCTGGTGACTCTCAAAGTAGGGGGCCTGAATGGAAATGGCCGCAAACTCCGAAACACGCCTGACCGAGGTGATGGCCACCAAAAAGGCAACTTTAAGAGTGAGGATAGACAGAGCAGCCTCATGCACAGGCTCAAATGGAGGGCCCTGAAGGGCAGACAAAACCAAATTCAGGTCCCAAACCGGCAACAGAGGTTTGCGAGGGGGACGCACATAAGCAACCCCCTGGAAGAAAGTCCTGACCAGAGGATATTGAGCAAAAGATCTCTGGAAGAAAACAGCCAAGGCAGACACGTGACCCTTGAGCGTGCTGAACTGAAGTCCCAGACCATGCTGAAGGAACTCCAGAATCCTAGGAATGGAAAACACCCAACAGGGAAGGACCCTAGACTCACACCAGTCAATGTAGGCCCGCCAGATCCTATAGTAGATGGTAGAAGACGACTTCTTCCTACCCTGATCAGAGTATTAACCACAGAATCAGAAAGCCCCTCATCCCTTAAGATGGAGGTTTCAGCAGCCAGGCCGTCAAAGGCAGCGTTTGTAAATTGGGATGGCATAGCCGCCCTTGAGTGAGAAGGTCCGGCACCAGGGGCAGAGGGTACTGATCTACTGCCAGCTGAACGATATCTGCGAACCACACCTGTCTTGGCCAACGAGGGGCAACCAGGATTGCTGGCACCCTTTCCTGAGCCACCTTGCGCGGAACCCTGCCCAGCAGAGGGAATGGAGGAAAAAGATACAGGAGACGGAATCCCTGCCAGGATAGAGTCAGAGCATCCACCGCAAGGGCCAGGGGATCCTGGGACAGAGAGACAAAGACTGGGAGCTTGTGATTGTGGCGGGACGCAAACAAGTCCACTTCCGGAACCCCCCCCCCCCCCCCCCCAACGGTGACACAGGGATAGGAAGACCTTGCTGTTGAGAGACCATTCCCCCAGGCAAGAAGTCCCCCTGCTCAGAAAATCTGCCTTCAGATTCTCCACCCCCGGAATGTACACCGCTGAAATGCTAGGGACATTGTCCTCTGCCCAGGACAGAATCATAGACACCTCCTTGAAGGCACCCTTGCTCCGAGTCCCTCCCTGATGATTGATGTAAGCAACCGCCGTCTGGTTGTCTGAGCGAACTTGGACCGGCAGACCCCGCAGGTGAGGAGTCAATTGGGCCAGTACCAACCGAACCGCCCTCAGTTCCAGAATGTTGATAGGAGCATGGGCCTCCTGAGGGCCCCACAGCCCCTGGAATTGCAGAGACTTCCAGAAGCCCCCCCAACCTGACAGGCTGGCATACGTGGTGACCGTCTCCCAACAGGGGGCCAGGAAGGATCTGCCCCCCCAACAGGTTCCTCAAGTCCAGCCACCACAAGAGGGACCGCCGGACCAGAGGGAACAGAACAAAGGCCTGATCCAGAGACAAGGGACTCTTGTCCCAGACTGATAGGAGATGGAGTTGAAGAGGTCTCATGTGAAACTGCGCATATGGAACCGCCTCGAAGCAGGACACCATCTGCCCCACAAGCTGCAGCCCCTGCCGAATGGAGGGATGAGGGCATGACAGCAGGGAGTGAACCAGAGCTTGCAAAGAGTCCACCTTCTGCTGAGGAAGAAAAATCCTGGCCTGAACAGTATCCAGACATGCCCAGGAAGGAAGTCACCAGAGACAGGGAAGATTTGGGGTGATTGATCACCCAGCCGAATGACTCCAGAACAGTCACCAACCACTGGGTATCCAATACCGCCTGCTGGAAGGACTGAGAAGTGATGAGAAGGTCGTCCAGATAGGGAAGAATGTGAATGCCCTGAGGAGAGCCATGACACCCGCCAGCACCTTGGTGAAGACCCTGGGGGCTGAAGCGAGACCGAAGGGCAGTGCCACAAATTGGTAGTGCTGGTCCGCCAGCGCGAACCTGAGGAATCTCTGATGCCCTGGGAAGACTGGAACATGAAGGTAAGCATCTTTGATGTCTATGGAGGTCATGAAGTCTCCCGGGCGCAACGAACTGATCGCGGAGCGCAGGGTCTCCATGCGAAAGTGCCTGGTCCTGATGAACTTGTTGAGCAACTTTAAGTCCAGAATGGGTCTGACTGACCCATCCCTTTTGGGAACTGTAAACAGATTGGAATAAAAGCCCCGACCTCTTTCCACAGGAGGGACCTGACAGATGACCCCCAAGCCCAGTAGGTTTTGCACCGCCAGAAACAGCCCATGAGCTGCCGAGGACACAACCTCCAGAATCCACCTGTCTGAGACCCGTTGTCCCCAGACATGAGGGAAGAGCCGCAGCCGTCTCCCCACCCGGATGGGTGAGGGCGCCCCTTCATGTCTGAGGAGGCTTGGCAACAGATTTGGGCTTGGACCCCCAGGAAGAACCGGAGCGGGCACGACCTCTGCCCCAGAAGTCTCCCCTAGAGCCTGCAAAGGAGACCCCTCTCCCGGGTCTGGCTCCGCGGTAGGAGGGAATAAAGGCTCCCGAACCCCACAAGGGCCGCAACTGCTTCTTACGTTGAGGCAACTTACCCCCCTTGGCATACAGGTCCAAGCGATCACCAAATAAGCACAGCCCCTTAAAGGGGAGTCCCGTGAGGGCCTTCTTAGCAGCGTTATCAGCTGCCCACTGGCGCAGTCAAACAGAGCGGCGTATAGCAACCACCAATGCAGAGGTTGTACTACACATCCTGATGGTGTAATCTAAGGCAGAAAGGACATATGCAATGAACATTTCACACTGTGACAAGGCCCTGAGCTCGGCACTAGCAGTATCATCAGGAGCGCCTTCCAACAGACCCTTGAGGAGAGACCTGATAGCAACAGTAGTAATAGCAGAAGCACAGACAGGGCGCAAGGCAGACCCCACACAGGCAAAGGCATGGGAAGCCAGCTGATCAATGTGCCGGGTCCTCACTATCCTTAAGAGTTGTGGAATCAGGTGAATGGACTACAGAAGTGTTGGACAACCCCAATACTGGTGCATCCACCTCTGGAGGGGTTGACAAACATTTAACCACATCAGCGGGAAAGGGTACCTTTTATCCCAACCCTTGAGGATTCTTTGAAAACAAGATTATTGAAATGGGCCTGTTCTGGAAATTCCAGACGTGGTTTAGCAGTACTGAAAAGTTCCCCCTGTAACTTGGGAGCCGCAGCAGGAGGGGAGATAGAAAGCACATCAAAAATCTGAGTTAACAGTCTATTGGCGTCATCAGCATCCCAATGATCAGAGCCATAGTCAGCACCACTGAAATGCTGATCATCAGACAACTCTGAGTCAGAGAAAAATTCCCCTTCCTCAAGTGGGGTATAGTCAGATAAATCAAAAAAGTTCTCTGTCTCCATAGGAAAGGCAGACGCACCCGGCGCCACATGCCGCCTTTTAGCCGGGCTTGTCCCGAGGGGACCCTGAGCACAATATCCTGTGAAGCCTCCATATGGTGATTAAGGTGTCACAACTGGCCAATGGGAATTACGCCGTAAGAGCAACCCGGGATGCCCCAAATGTCCGCAGGGAAGTGGGAGGATTTAACAATTTAGGACCGGGAGAAACCTCTTTAATACAGTGTTCTCCCGTCTGAAAAACGAGAAGCCATCTTCTGGCCTTCGCAGCCGACTGCAGAGAAGGAACTGGGGAATTTGTGGGAGGTCCCGGGTATATATGGGACCGGGAGGGGCCTCTTTTTGCCATCTCTGCAGTCAAGCACCCCCTGGCGGAGGTAATCCCAACTGTTATGAATCATTATCTGGAGCAGGACGTGCTGCATACTTAGAATACAACAGAGCCAACAGAAGAAAAAAGTCACCCACCTCATAATGACCATTTGATTGCAATGTATTACAGATACAGTTTTACTGGCATTACAGGCAATTAGTCAACGTAGGCAGCAAATAAGCAAATGATCAATGCCAGCAGTGCTGGGTTTAATGGCAAAACAACACTGTATAGACATGGCCTGGTTTTAGGATTTGTTTTTAGCTTCTATGCTTTCTATATATGCATGCAGGAAAAATAACCCAACATTTTGTCTTTGTCAATGAAAAATACACAGTTGCACAAGTCAGTGACACTATTCAGCTGCAGTGAACAGAAATTTGTGTTCATGCAAGTGGTGCTGTTGGGCTAAGAGAAGCAGCCTGTCTGCCTGCCAGAAGCACTACAAGTGTCAGATCACCTGTCTCTCTGGGGACGAGGCTCCATGATCGCAACTGCACAACTGCATGTACAATTTGCAGGAAAGTCGGTTGTCACATAAGGGAGCAAAAAAATATATATTAACAGCACTGTGGAGTAAATCTCTTTTCCTAAAAGAGGGATGCACAATTTATAATCAAAAAAAGGTCTCTGTAATTCGTTCTAAGCCTGACAGAGAAAATAAAAATGCCCTAAAAGGATAGTCTGTAAATGTGTGTCAGTACACTATAATGTCTATGAAAGGTATAGTGGTTTCTTGATAAAGCACCATCGAGTATGTAAATATGCTAAAGTGGAACCCAGGGATTTTTTTTTTTTTTTTACTATCCCATGTTTTGATCCATGCTCCTGGGACATCCCACTGGATGGCCGATTTACATACCAAGCTGTCGTGCTCATGGCGTGGCGCTCCTCCAATCAGCTTATTAAGGCAAATGGAAAACCAATTTAAGGTCCACCTCTCAGTGCCTAACCCCTCCCCCTGCCAAGTGCTGCTGTCGCCTGGGCATTTCCACTGCTGAAACCACGCCCCCGGGCAATTTTGAAAGAGCCTTTTGGCTCTCTTAAAATTGCCGCTTTGATGAGGTGCAGCCGCCTGGGTGCTTCCCCTTCATGCTGTTCGGGTGCGTACACCCATAACCAGCCATTCAGAAAGGCAGGGAGAGCGTGCGGCCGCCCAGATGCCAGGGATGCAGTGCCGGCAGAGATTGCGTCACGATTCCAGGGCATGGCGAACAAGTTTCCATCTGCTTTAACATGTGGCTAAAGAAGCTAGATAGCAGCCTATCTGCATTAATGATTGGCTTGCAGCCCCCCTTGAATCCTTTTGAGGTGGTGCATGGCCACGCCAGCCATTTTATTTACAATGGACACAGCTGCACACAACCCAAAGAAAATGCAAGAGATGCCACTACCGGCCACGCCATGATTTGCCCTTCCCAGCTCAGCTGCAACCCAGAAATTAACAAGAGGGCTTGGAAAGCAGCTTAGAATACATAAGTTAATTACATTAATTGTATTGTATAGCTTGTATAGTCTGTAACAATAAAGTGTGTTATTTAATTATATTTTGTGTTTAGTCTATTTGGAGCAGTTTTTCCAGGGAAGGCTTCTCCCAATGTCCTTTTGTTAATTTTGAGATGCTTAAAAAATACCATTTTGTGAATACTCACCTGTAAAATGGGTATAAGTATGTCACACACCCCGCTTCAAGACAATCATTACATGTGGGTATACTGACCTGTAGATGGTGATTTTGCAGAGATGATATCAAAAAAAGGTAAGACCCTCCCGGCCCATAAATACCTGGGACCTCCCACTCATTCCCCAGTATAAAGATAGCAGTAAGATCAAGGGACCAGGAAAGCCAATTAAAACAAAGGTTCACCATATAAAGGATCCAGAATACAAAAGGGCAGGGTGAAGCGGGGTGTGTGACATACTTATAATACCCATTTTACAAGTGAGTATTCACAAAATGGTATTTATTAAGCATCTCAAAATTAACAAACGGACATTGGGAGAAGCCTTCCCTGGAAATACTGCTCCAAATAGACTAAACACAAAATATAATTAAATAACACACTTTGGTATTTGTCACACACCCCGCTTCAAGACAATCATTACATGTGGGGCATCCAATAGCAGTGTCCATAAAGGGCGGGGATCCAAAAACAAGGCAACAAACTTAAACCACTGCAGCTTGCAGAACTTTGCGGCCAAAAACAGCATCCGCTGAGGCCCGAACATCAACCTTGTAAAACTTGGAAAAAGTGTGAACCGAAGACCAAGTAACAGCCTTACAAACCTGCTCAACAGACGCCTGCTGCTGGAAGGCCCAGGACGCACCAACAGCACGAGTAGAATGAGCAGTAACACGAAAAGGGGGAACCTTCCCCTTGGCAGAATAGGCCCCAACAATGGCCTGGCGAATCCACTTACTAATGGAAGACTTGGCAGGAGCCAAACCCTTCCAATGCCCAGAGGGCACCACAAAAAGGGCGTCAGTACTACGAAAAGGAGACGTAGCCACCAAATAGTACTTCACACAGCGAACCACATCCAAAGAATGCAAAACCCTCTCCTTGTCATTGCTGGGCTTAGGACACAAGGAGGCAAGAACAATATCCTGATTCAGATGAAAAGCAGAGACCACCTTAGGAAGGAAATCTGGCTTGAAGCGGAAGACAACCTTGTCCTGATGCCTCTCAAATTAAGGGGCCTTAATGGACAAGGCCGCCAACTCCGATACACGCCGAACGGAAGTGATGGCAACCAGAAAAACAACCTTCTGAGTGAGCGTAGAAAGTGCAATATCCTGCAAAGGTTCAAAAGGAGGACCCTGCAAGGCAGACAAAACCAAATTCAAATCCCAAACTGGGAGCAAAGGCTTCCTAGGAGGCCGCACATGTGTAACCCCCTGGAAGAAGGTCTTAACCAGAGGATGAAGAGCAAAAGACTTTTGAAAGAAAACCGCCAGGGCAGAAACCTGCCCTTTCAGCGTACTAAGCTGCAAACCTTGGTCAAGACCATGTTGCAGAAATTCCAAAGCCCTAGGAATAGAAAACGCCCTGCAAGGCAAGGCCCTGACCTCACACCAATCAATATAAGACCTCCAAGTCCTATAATAGATGGCAGAGGAAGACTGCTTTCTAGTTCTAACCAGAGTCTGAATGAAAGCATCAGAAAGACCCTCCTCCCTCAAGATGGAGGTTTCAGCAACCACGCCGTCAAAGCCAGCGTTGGTAAATTGGGGTAGAGCAGTGGACCCTGAGTGAGCAGATCCGGCAGAAGGGGCAGGTCTAACTGATCCTCTGCCAACCTTACCACGTCTGCGAACCAAACCTGTATTGGCCACCTTGGAGCCACCAGAATTGCTGACGCGTCCTCCAGGGCCAGCTTGCACACCACTTTGCCCACCATGGGAAACGGAGGGAACAGGTATAGAAACCCCAGATCCCTCCAGTTCAGAGACATGGCATCCGCCGCCAGAGCCAGCGGATCCCGCGAGAGAGATACAAATGCCGGAAGCTTGTGATTGTGACGAGAGGCAAAAAGGTCCACCTCCGGAGTCTCCCACCGGTGGCAAAGCGACCGAAACACCTTGGGGCAGAGCGACCATTCCCCCCGGCGAGATGACCCCCCTGCTCAGGGAGTCCGCCTCCGTGTTCTCCACTCCCGGAATGTACACTGCCGAGATGCATGGGACATTGCCCTCTGCCCAAGCCAGGATCAAAGACACTTCCCTGAGGGCCCGCCTGCTGCGAGTCCCTCCCTGGTGATTGATGTAGGCGACCACCGTCCGATTGTCCAACCGAACCTGAACCGGTAGTCCATGTAACTGATGAGTCAAGTGAGCCAGAACCAACCTGATGGCTCTCAGCTCCAGAACATTGATGGAACCGTGAGCCTCCTGAGGCCCCCACAGCCCCTGAAACTGAAGATCCTTCCAAAATCCCCCCCAACTTGACAGGCTGGCATCAGTGGTGACCGTCTCCCAACGAGGGAACAGAAAGGACCTGCCCCTCGTCAGATTGCTCGGTTTCAGCCACCACCGAAGGGAACGCCGCACCCGGGGGGACATCAGAAAAGACTGATCCAATGACTGCGGGGTCCCGTCCCAGGCCGCCAAGAGATGGAGCTGGACAAATGCAGTTTGGGGGGAGCTCTGGAAATTCCCCCACAGGCCCTCAGATGGTCCGCACTCAACCAACAAATTATTCAAAAAACTGTATGCTAAAATAATATATGATTTTATTTGTATTGAAGAGACTCATGAAAAAATAAACACAAAAACACAGGACAATCATCAATTTAAAATACATAAACACAATGACAAAAACGGGGGTTTCCCACACAAAGGCTTTAAATATATATATTTAAAACTAACATTTCCTTCCTGATAATATAAATATATAACAATCCTTAGTGCCAGTGGTAATAGTAAGCAGGTGAATATTGTTATATCTACCTGCAACTAGTGAGCATACAGAAAAAAGACATTTAACAAAAAAAACAAAAAAAAAAAACAAAAAAAAAAGAAACTACTTATGTGCAAGATACTTCAAAAGAGAAAGATACTGTGCAAATAGCAATTATTACCTGCCGACGCGTTGCATGGAAGATCCACTTCACCAGGGCGAGATGGAGCTGGAGCGTCCTTGTGTGAAACTGTGCAAAGGGAACTGCCTCGAACGACGCCACCATCAATCCCACCAGTCTCATCCCAAGCCGGATGGACGGGCGGGGGATGGATAGGAGACGCCGAGTCAATTCCTGAATCAGAAGAACCTTGGCTCGGGGAAGGAACACCCTGGCCTGAGCAGTATCCAGAGACATTCCCAGGAACTCCACCACCCTGGAGGGAGTAAGGCAGGACTTTGGATAGTTGATCACCCAACCGAAACTCTCCAGAGTGGACACCACGTTCCCGGTATCCAGCTGCGCCTGACTGAGGGAAGACGCCATGATGAGAAGATCGTCCAGATAGGGCACGATGCGGATACCCCTGGCTCTGAGGATGGCCATCACTCCTGCCAACACCTTGGTAAAGACCCTTGGAGCTGAGGTAAGGCCAAACGGAAGAGCCACAAACTGAAAATGTTGATTGGTGTGCCGGAAATATTGGAATATGCAGGTAAGCATCCTTGATGTCTATGGACGTCATGAAGTCCCCCTGACGAAGTGAATGGATGGCTGAGCGCAGAGTTTCCATACGGAACTTCCGGGGACGGACGAACCTGTTGAGCAACTTCAGACCCAGAATGGGACCAACTGAACCGTCCTGCTTGGGCACCGTGAACAAATTGGAATAGAAGCCCAGGCCCCGGTCTGAGAGGACTTGCTACTTGCTACTGCCGCCCGAAGCCCCTGGGCGGCCAGAGGATCTGACGGCACCCGAGACCTGAAGAATCTGGGAGGGGGCCGGAACTCGAACTCCAGCTTGTAACCGGAAGACACCACTTCCTGAATCCACCTGTCCGATACCTCTTGGACCCAGACCTGGGAGAAGAGTTGCAACCGTCCCCCCACCCGCAAGGGTGAGGGCGCCCCCTCATTGCTGAGCCGGCTTGGCAGCGGCTCTAGGCTTGGAGCCCCATCTGTGTCCTGGATGGGCCCGACCCCTGCCCCTAGGCCAGGAATCACCTCTGGACGAAGGGAAGGCCAAACCCCTACCAACTCTAGCCCCACGAAAGGACTGAGAGAAGGAAGCCGCCCCCGAAAGGGGCGACGCTGCTTCTTACGCTGAGGTAACTTACCTCCCTTTGCCACCGAATCCAATTTTTTCTCCAAAGAGCCGCAACCCCACAAAGGGAAGGACCGTGAGCGACTTTTTGGACACAAAATCAGCTGCCCACTGGCGTAACCAAACCGACCGGCAAATAGCCACAAGCAGGGCCGCAGCCCTGCTACACATCACCAATGTGTCGTCCAGGGTGGACAGCACAAAGGACAAAAATAGCTCACAGCGCAAATTCCTCAGTAGCCGGGTCAAGCCCGGAAGAGGTCAACAATCCTCTACCAACCGACCTGGCAGCTACCAATACAAGCGCAGAAGCACAAACCGGCTGCACTGGCAAAACAATGACAAGCCATCTAGTCAATGCGTTTATCCTCACCATCCTTGAGAGTAGTGCACTCCGGAGAATGGAGGACTGAGGAGCTGGACAACCCCAAAACAGGAGCATCCACCTCGGGGGGGGGGGGGGGGAGACGACCAGTGCTTCACCGCGTCCGCCGGAAAGGGATATTTCTTGTCCCAACCCGGAGGGACACCCGGAAGCCGCGTCGGCCTCTCCCATTCCTTGAGAATGATACCATCAAAATGCTTTTGATAAGGAAATTCCAAGCTCGGCTTGGTCACTTCAAAGAACTCCCCCTTCAGTGGAGGAGCCGCCTCGGGGGGAGAAATGGCCAGGACCTCAAACATATGAGCCAGGACCCTAGAGGTATCCAAAGAATCCCCCTGGCCCTGCTCGGTATCAGCACCCACAAACTGCTGATCGTCGGAGTCATCAGACTCCTCATACAGCTCCCCTTCCTCACGCGGGGAACAATCAGACCAATCCAGGGAGTCAAAATACTCCCTATCAAAGGTCTGCACAGCCGTATACAAATGTTTTCTCTTTGCCGTGGCTTTTTTTGCAACGGCACTGGAAAACAATTTTTCAAGATTGGCCAATCTGGCACACACCTCAGATTGCGACTCCCCGCCAATGACCACATCACACGTAAGTGTCAAGCGAGGGGGGGGACGGAGAGGAGACTGGCGGAGCAGAACCGGACGCCTGAGATCCGGTCTGCCGCGTAATAGACCGCTGCGCACAGGGTACACATAGAAATACATCATCCCCCAAAAGGGATACCCCACACCCCAAACACAGCCTGGATTGCCTCGAGGGGGGCACAAGCCCAGTATCCGGGGAAGCCTCCATATGGTGATTTTTTAATAATAATAATATATATATATATATATATATATATATATATATATATATATATATATATATAATGCTCCGAGGGAATTACGCAATAATGCAACCCGGGATGCCCCTTTAAGTCCCGAGTGAGAGGATTTTAAGCCAACAAAAAATTTAACCAGGGACCCTGGACCGGGAGAACCCCCCTTTAATAAGATCAATGGTCCACCTGGAACATACAAACAGAACACACGTTCAGAATGCTAGCAATGCATAAGGGGTTAATAATAGATGCATCTGATGGGCTACAGGTCACTCACCCGACCTTCACCCACGCACCGCACGCCAGGCAGGAGGGATGTGTAAGACGCACAGTGTGCAGAAGGAGGAGGGAGGGCGGGCCACTGCGGTTCGCGCCCGGCCCCGCCCCTCCCCCATCTCTCCCGGCCAGAAGCGGGGACCTGAAAGCGGCGCACACAGCACGGGGCGGGCCATAGACGCGCGCGCAAGCGCCCGGCCCCGCCCCCCCCGTCCTGAGGAGAAGAAGCCCTCATGGGCACACACAGCCTCACGCAGCTCCCCCGCCATTGCCGCGGGACCGCCGGCGCCAGCCTAACGTTTAAAAGCACACACATACAGTTAAAACACACACATACACAATAATGTGATTGAGTCAAGATGGCGGGTAAAGAATATGGATGAATCCATAAGGGACCCGGCCCCCATCCCCCCCCCCCCCTCTAAGGGTATCCGGGAGAGGGGGAATCCATGCCAGGGTAGGGCCAAGGCATCCCAAACCGGGATCACCAACCCGGATAGCCGCCTACCCCTTGTTATGGGGTCTCACGGCTCCTAAGCACCTGGGGTGCCAACTACCTTTGCCCGGACCAGCAGCCTAGGCTGGGAGGCAAGCACTTTAAATAAGGGGATCCGGGCAGGAATAGAAGAATAGAAGGCCGGGAGTCATCCCGGCTACCTGCAAGGAGGAGACATCTTCTGACTTGCTCGCCTCTGCAGAGATGAAAGACTGGGGAATGAGTGGGAGGTCCCAGTTATTTATGGGGCGGGAGGGTCTTACCTTTTTTTTTTATTATCATCTCTGCAAGATCACCATCTACAGGTCAGTATACCCACATGTAATAATTGTCTTGAAGCGGGGTGTGTGACATACTTAGTAGTTGATAAGGTAATAGGTAGTGTTTGCCTGGACAGGGACTTACTCTCAAAATGGGAGTTGCCTCTAGCACAGGGCCCCCCCCCCCCCCCCCAGGGAATTAAAATTCATTAAAGAGGGACTTTGGAGGCTCTGGAGTCTGAAACTCCATGGTCAGTCGAGTTCCACTCTTGGGTGCATCAGAATGGTTTCTCCTTGGACCCTAGCAATATCGAGCCCAGCAATTGGCCACCCATTATTTTACACACCCCTTAGGGGATCCCAATTTGAAAGCCCCACTCAGGATATAGTGGATTTTGGTTTACTTCAAATATTTGGGATAAAAATAAGAGCTTCTGAACATGCGACAGACAGACGCTTTCCGTTAGCCGACAAATAAAGTGAAATGAAGGGTGAAAAATGTAATCGAATGGTGCTTAAATTTAATAACTTTAAATTGTCAGAAATACAGATTAAAGTCACAAAATGATGAACCCAATAAAATGCTCAAAAGGATTTACCTGCTTCGTCAGCGTCATTAGAAATGATATTGTACAAGGTATCCAGAGCATAGCCGATTATTTCAGAATCTGATCTACAAGCAGGAAAAAGTTCACACATCATTCTATGTCTTGTTAAAACAATTATGATAGCACTTACTTAGGGACAGTGCTGTTCTAGACTCAGTACATTTGTATGAATTGTAGATTGACACAATTCTGGAAACAGAACTTTAGCCAGAGCACTTTTTTCCAATGCTTGAAATTGTGGCACATTCATGTTTACACAACTTTGTGGGGATAGGAGCATTATGTGTCCCAATTCCAGTCTTCAGGGACACAAAACCATGCTTAATTTGCTGTTGTAACTTTTCAATAAGTAGACCATACGAAATTAGGATGTACCTGGGTGGGCAAATAAGCTGTATGGAGACTGCTTTATTCTTCTTAAAAAAAAAAAAAAACACAAGCATCCTCAGGTGCAAAATGACGACCAGCTCTAAATATACACCTCCGACCCTCGCAACAAGGTAGACAAGTTTGAATCTCCACAATGTCAGAGATGGCAAAAACTCTCACTCCCTCAGCTCTATGCAAAACTAAATAAGTTATGTCTCAGACAGTGTAAAAGACATATGAACAGAATTTTTAGTATCACACTGACAGCCAAAATAAAAACTGGGTACTGCCAAGACAAGGTGCTATGACCTCTCCCTGGCTGCTAGAAGCCCATGAAACCAAGATAATAGGACTAGCTCAGTTGGCCTAACTGGACAGTAAAAACAATTAATTCAACTAGGTCAATAATAAGCTCTATTAAAAGCAGAACAAAACCATGCAAGGCCCCTGGAGTCACTGGCCTTCCCCAGGTTGCCGCAAAACTCACCTTCTTCCTGGCTCCCATGGCAATGTAAACATCGGTGGCTGCATCCCCATCATCTCTAAGATGCACTCCCACACCCAGCCAGATAGATTGAAGGCCCCCTTCATCTAAAGGTAACTGAGGATCCGGCTGCTCCAGCTCCCTATTGCAGCGCTCTGTGTCCAAATAGAACTGTATGCTGATAATATGAAAACATTAATAAGCACGGCATATGGTGCCTGGGACATGGGAAAGGCGCGATTCAGGGGGTTTAACATAGCAGGGCATCCCAAAACGGAATGACAAGGATAAAAATGGTTTGTGAAAATCCCAGGTTTTTGTATCTCTTTAATGAAGTACAGCTTACCTATCAGTCTGCAGCACATTTAAGAGATGGTCCATAGCCTGAATTCCCACCTCCGAGCGATATTTCTGTTTAAAAGAAAGAAAAAAAAAAAAAAAAAACATTCTTTAAATTCTATAGTAACATGGTTTAAATAGTTTCAATATATACTTCTAGATCACATAACTTGCACAATGGCTGCTGCACTGCACTGGGACAGGCTTTTGGGGGGGGGGGGGCATTCATATAGCTGTAGCCCCCCCCGCACTACCTGGAGTTTTACTTACCTGAACCCCGATCCCCAGTGAAATGCGGACCCACGATTTATCGCCGGCAGTCAAGTAGTAAGTGTATAATCTGGTTGCTGCATTTTGTCAGGGTATCATGGGTCAGTGAAATTTAAGGTTGTGGGGGGTTAGATTTTGCTAAAAAAAAAATAATAATAATAATGGGTGCTGCCCTCTTTCCTGTTCATATACTAAATACATCTACTAAATATCTATCTAAATGAGACAAATATCCTCTAAAACAACTTGAAAATGCATTTCTAAATGATATTCTATTTGACTACAGGACAAATTAATTAATTTAGGGTTGCCAATACTTAAAAAGAATATTCATTTAAAGTAGAAATTAGGTAGTCAGTACTGCAGGGGGGTCTCAACCCACTAGCACCAACAAAGATTTCCACCTTCTTATTAAAGAGGGCCGACCACCAAATATGCTGGCCCTGCAATTCAAAAGACTGCATGGCTGGCGATTTAGTCTCTGATGCTTCTCTGTTTGAACATTCACTTACCTGAGCAAAGAACACAAAACCAAAGGCACTAGGGGGAACAAAATCTATATAAAAAAAATCAATGTTTAATTCCGTAAGACAATACAACATTTAAAGCAAAACTATGATCAAAGATAAATCTGCTGTACTATAAAGCAGTGGGGTAGCACGACCTAGGCTGCGCATTGCCGTCACTAAAACAAGAAACCAGGACTCTCACCTCCTCTGGGCCTCTTTTGGTCTATCAGCCCCCGGGGTCCAGCGCCAATAGGCTGCGCACGGTCAGATGGGAGCGTCCTGGAGGCCGACAGGCTGTGCCGCGGTGGCCGCAGAAGAGGCCCGAAGTGGAGTATCCGGGTGCCTGATTTCTTGTTTTAACAACAGCGATGTGCAGCGGGGAAGCCCGAGTCGCACTGCCCCGCTACTATATAGTACAGCAGAACTATGGTAATTTTAGATCAATTAAAATGGGAATATACTTGACGCATCCCTAGTTAAGTAAAAAAAAAATGTGATGAGTCAAATCCCAGGCAAAAAATTTAAAAACAATAATATATGATAATGATGATTTACACCTGGTAGACAATGAAAATGAATGCCAGCGTTCTCTTCTAAAACAGAAGTGAGTTTTCTCACCATGCTCCGAATCGACCACATAGACTTACAAGATACGTGCGCACCTGCCAGCTTCGGACCTCGCTGCAACCCTGGAAGGACCACCAACCCGCCTCAGTAGCCACGCTCTCAGCCTGAGGAAGTGGAGAGACACCTCTCCACAGAAAGTGTGGCTACTGAGGCAGTTGGTGGCAGGGGCGGACTGGGGTTAAAAAACGGCCCGGGACTTATCTGGTCACACCGGCCCTTCTGCAATGTGTCCGGCCCGGTATTTACACCCTCTCCCAATAACAGGCAGTGTGCAGAACCCCCCCACGCCAGAGGCTAAGTGGCAGTCCCCCATAATAGGCTGTGAACAGAGGCGGACTAGGGCCAAAAATCATCCCGGAACTTTACCTGGCTCTGATGTACTGGGCCCAGTGCAGCCTGATGAAGTGAAAACGCCCAGCACCATGCATTTTGGCAGACATGTTGTCTGAGACAAACACACATTACTATGCCAGGAACAACTAAGAGTCAAAATAAGCTGCATCCTACCATGTGTTGCTAAGCTGTGCTCTTCTGCTTAATTGCAGCACATGAACTTATCACAGGAATATAGCACCCAGGGGCATAACTTGAGGGGGTGCAGGGGATGCGACCACACCGGGGGCCAAGAAAGTCAGGGGGGGCCGTCATTGTTGCTCATCCACCTTATTGCTTATATTTGTGCTCATTTGGCATCATTTACAGAAACGAAGCATCATGCGTCTCTGCTGTTGTTGTCTGCTATTGTATGAGCCTTGTATAAGAGCTCTCTGTGGATCCCAAAATAATATGCAGAGAAAAAGTCCCCCCAAAAACCAGCACATCCCACCCCAGACATGAATATGCAGACCCAAACATTATTATTCAGTGTCATCAGACCCCCAGATCGAGTTATTAAAGAGAACCTTCAGCCATAAATTACTTGAGGCACAGTACAGTAACTTCAACCAGACCTGGTGTCCGTTCCACTTCAGTGGGGGGCATCCCGATTTGAAATGCCCTGTTGTGTGACACCCCCAGTTTCTTACCCGACCAAAGGTCACATGGCACATGTGCAGGCTCTCCACCAATCAACATGGCTGTACCTTCATTCATGTTTTCTAAGCAGTGTGGCTGGCTGACGTTTCTTTTTAAAGTCGTGCTTGAGTAGAGGACAGGATGCTAAATGAATGGGGTCTGTCTGGTATAGGAGTGAGAAGCAAAACCCAAGATAGTAAGAAACCTGAGTTTTGTTCCTCTACAATCCACCGTCACTTCATGTGTGCTGCGGAGAGGGGACAGGGAGGGAAATAGAGCTCTGGCCGCTTTAACTTGCCAACATCTTTCTAAGGGGGCTGTAAAATGAAAAGCATCCAGCCACCCCTCTGTGTGTGCAGGCCAGAGGAGGGGACACGTTCCTGTGGGCAGCACAGCGTGTGCGCAGTAAAAAGAGTCATTACACTCACATGCTGCCGGCTTCTGTTCTGTCCTCCGCGCTCTGGAAAACCCCGGTGTCACGTGACAGCTCGGCTGATGTCATCTGCCTGAGCCTCAGAGGTGACACAGAGTTTGGCAGCATGAACCGTGCACCACCACACTTCGTACACAGGGGGGCGCTACTTGCCATAATGTGGGCTGGACGGCCCAACTCTCTTCTTCGCAGCGTGTCCTGGGCAATGAAACAGTTTGGGGCAGGTGCGGCCCACCGGGAAAAGTCCTAGTTTGCCCTATGGCCAGCCCGCCCCTGGTTGGTGGTCACGGAAGCAGCAGGACTTGTCATATTGCCCTCAGACCTGTGATATACTTAACTGCATGCTGTGTCCAAGTTTATTATTTCTGTGTGTCTGTGATTCTAAGGTGTGCATGGCTTTCCTGGCCTTGCACTGTAACAGGTGAACTAGTCAGTAGCTTTTGCTAAATCGCTCAGCAGCCATTACCTCTCCAGGTGAGAACGCTGCAGTAGCACCTTGGCATCTGGTGCACCAATCTCCTTATCCGCAGAGCTGAATTAATGCGGAAGGGATTAAACCTCTCTCCACCACGGCAACTCGGAGGATTGGAAAGCTGGAGTCAGGAAGTCTCTGATATAGTCTCAACAAAAAAATACAACTCTGTGAAGTACTCACCTGTAGAGTTGGTATTATACGCATACAGCACGTCCTGCTCCAGAAGTAGTAATAACTGCAGACATGTAGAAAACAAGCTCCTCCCGGCCTCCATACACTGGAGGACCTCCCACAAAGCCCCAGCATTGAAAAGCAGTGAGAAATAGAGACCAGGAGAAAGCAACCACCCAAAACTGGCAAAAATATCAAAGATAACAATCACCGACAGGGGATCCAGAACAAGGTGAAACAGGGTGGGGTGGAGCAGGACGTGCTGTATGCGTATAATACCAACTCTACAGGTGAGTACTTCACAGTTGTATTATTCTAAGCATACAGCACGTCCTGCTCCAGAAGTAGTAATAACATGTGGGACATCCAATAGCAGTGTCCATAAAGCAGGGTGGGATCCCCAACAGAAGGCAGCAGCAGGCAGTCTAAACCACTGCCGCCTGCAGAACCTTGCGGCCAAACACAGCGTCAGCTGAGGCCCGAACATCAACCTTGTAAAACTTTGAAAAGGTATGTACAGAAGACCAAGTAGCGGCCTTGCAAACTTGTTCAACAGAGGCCTGGTGCTGAAAAGCCCAAGAAGCCCCAACAGCTCTAGTAGAGTGAGCAGTAAGACGAAAGGGGGGAGTCTTCCCCTTGGCAGTATAGGCTTGAACAGCCTGATGAATCCATTTACTGATGGTAGACTTGGCGGGAACCAAACCCTTCCTAGGCCCATGAGGCACAACGAAGAGAGCATCCGTCTTCCTAAAGGCCTGCGTGGTAACCAAGGAAGACTTGACACACCTGACCACATCCAAGGAATGCAAAACCCTTTCCTTAGGGTTACTAGGATTGGGGCACAAGGAAGGAGGCACGATGTCTTGATTCAAATGAAATGCAGACACAACCTTAGGCAGGAAGTCTGGCTTGAAGCGAAACACCACCTTGTCCCGGTGTCTCTCAAAGTAGGGAGGCTGAATAGACAAGACAGCCAACTCAGACACGGGTCTGACCGAAGTAATGGCTACCAGGAAGACAACCTTGATCGTGAGCACAGCTAGTGCGGCCTCGTGGATAGGCTCAAATGGAGCCCCCTGCAGGGCCGACAACACCATGTTCAGGTCCCAAACAGGAACCATAGGTTTCCGAGGGGGGCGCACATGAGTGACTCCCTGAAAGAAGGTCTTGATAAGAGAGTGATGGGCAAAAGTCTTCTGAAAGAAGATGGACAGGGCCGAAACCTGGCCCTTCAAGGTACTGAGCTTGAGACCTAAGTCTAGGCCATGTTGTAAGAACTCCAGCACCCTGGATACTAAGAATTCCCGGCAGGGAAGAGACCTGGATTCACACCAGTCAATGTAAGCCCGCCACACTCTATAGTAGATGGCAGCAGAAGTCTTCTTCCAGGCATGGACCATGGTAGCCACAACAGACTCAGACAAACCTTTTTCCCTCAAGATGGCGGTTTCAATAGCCAGGCCGTCAAAGCCAGCGTTAGTAAATTGGGATGGCGTAGAGACCCTTGGGTCAGAAGGTCTGGTAACCTTGGCAGATCGCACTGATCTACTGCCATTTGAACCACGTCCGCGAAAAACACTCTTCTTGGCCACCTTGGGGCCACCAGAATCGCGGGTACTCCTTCCAGAGCGATCTTGCGCAGCACTCAGAAGGGGAATTGGTGGAAACACATACAGGAGCCGAAACTCCTTCCAAGACATTGACAGGGCATCCGTGGCCAGAGCCAGAGGATCCTGGGACAGGGATACAAAGCTCGGGAGCTTGTGATTGTGACGTGACGCAAAGAGATCCACGTCCGGCACACCCCAACGGTGACAAAGTGACTGAAATACCCTGCCGCAGAGGGACCATTCCCCCTGACGGGACGACCCCCTGCTCAGAGCATCTGCTAGCAGATTCTCCGTCCCCGGAATGTAGACAGCCGATATGCATTGTACATTGGTCTCTGCCCAAGTTAGAATCAGAGACACATCCTGGAGAGCACCCTTGCTCCAGGTTCCTCCCTGATGATTGATGTAGGCTACGGCCATCCTGTTGTCTGAGCGTACCTGAACCGCCAGACCCTTCAGGTGCTGGGTCAGTCTTTCCAGTACTAACCTGACCGCCCTGAGTTCCAGGACATTGATAGGAAGATGGGCCTCCCGAGGGCCCCATCTCCCCTGGAAGCGCAGGGACTTCCAGAAACCCCCCCCAGCCCGAAAGACTGGCATCCGTCGTGACAGTCTCCCAGGAGGGAGCCAGGAAGGATCTGCCCCTTGTCAAATTCCTGTGGTCCAACCACCACGCAAGGAACTGACTGACCGAGGGGGGAATCACCCAGCTGTCGTCCAGAGACGCTGGGTCCTTGTTCCATACTGACAGAAGGTGAAGCTGCAGAGTTCTCAGGTGAAACTGGGCATAGGGCACCGCCTCGAAGGTTGCCACCATCGAGCCCACCAACTGCATTCCCTGCCGGATGGAGGGATGAGGGTCCACGAGCAGGGATCTCGCCTGGGTTATCAGAGCTTCCATCTTCAGCGGAGGAAGGAATATCCTTGATTGAACCGAGTCCAGAATCATCCCCAGAAACGGTGTCACTGAGGAGGGGGACAGAGAGGACTTTGGGTAATTGATCACCCAGCCGAAGGACTCCAGGGTGGAGTCCTTCGGCTGTCCAGCTCTGCCTGCTGCAGAGACTGAGAGGTGATGAGAATATCGTCCAGGTAGGGCAACACACCCTAGTCTTAAGAGAGACATCACCCCTGCCAGCACCTTGGTGAAGACCCTGGGGGCCGAAGTGAGGCTGAATGGGAGGGCCACGGACTGATAGTGCTGATTCAACAGCGCAAATCTGAGGAACTTTTGGTGCCCTGAAAACACCGGCACGTGCAGGTAAGCGTCCTTGATGTCCACAGATGTCATGAAGTCCCCTGGACGCAGCGAGGAAATGGCCGAGCGCAGAGTCTCCATACGAAAATGCCTGCTTCTGACAAACTTGTTTAGGATTTTCAAATCCAGAATGGGTCTGACTGACCCGTCCTTTTTGGGGACCGTGAACAGGTTGGAATAAAACCCCATGCCCCTGTCTCTTAAGGAGACCTCGCAGATGACCCCGAGCTCCAGAAGGTCCTGCACAGCCAGCATCGGGACCCGAGCTGAGGCAGGATCCTGCAGGATCCGGGACCCGACGAACCTGGTAGGGGGCAGCACAGCGAATTCTATCTTGTAACCGGAGGGGACTACCTCCTGAATCCACCGGTCTGGGACGAGGCATCTCCAGACATGCTCGAAGTGCTGTAGACGTCCCCCCACCCTGACGGGCAAGGGCGCCCCTTCATGCCTGAAGGGTCTTGGAGGGAGCTTTGGGCTTGGGAGCCCAGGAGGAGCCTGGGCGGCGTCCTCTGTTCTTGTTCCAGGGTTCTGAGCGTGGCCCAGAGAAGGACACCCCCCTACCTTGCTTGGTCCCCCGGTAGGGGGTAGAATGGGAGCTTGGACCACGAAAGGGCAGAGTCTTGCGCTGGGGCAGCTTGCCCCCTTTGGCAAAGATGTCTAATCTTTCTCCAAACAGGCGCAGCCCTTTTAACGGAAGCCCCATAAGGGCCTTCTTGGCGACATTGTCAGCAGCCCACTGGCGTAGCCAGACCGCGGGGCATATGGCTACCACCAGGGCAGAGGATTTAGCACTCAGTTTAATAGCATCATCCGATGCAGATAGGATATAATTCACAAAGGTCTCGCAGGTGGCCAGAGCATTGGCGGTATCAGAGGGCAATTCATCCGCCCCTTCCAGAGCAGACTTAACCACAGTTCTGAGCGCCACCGCCGTGATGGCTAAGGCGCAAACCGGGCGGAGCGACGCTCCCCCGAAGGCAAAGGCGTGACAAGCCAATTGATCTACTCACCGATCCTCTAGATCCCGCAGCGTAGTAGTGTCAGGGGAGTGCATAATAGAGGTATTGGACAGACTCAGGATCGGGGCATCGACTTCGGGCGGCGATGTCCAGCACTTAACCAGATCGGCAGGAAATGGGTACTTCTTATCCACAGCCTTGGGAATCCCCTGGAGTTTACTGGGATGTTCCCATTCCCTCAGCACTAGGTTATTAAAGTGAGTTTGTTCGGGAAACTCCAACTGCACCCTAGCGGTATGAAACAGATCGCCCGGCTGCCGGGGTGCCGCAGGAGGGGGAGAGAGGGATAAGACATCAAAGATCTGGGATAACAGTCTGTCAATGTCGTCCTGGGAGCCAGGATCAGATCCAGACTCCTCCTGACTCCTGGGCTCGTCCTCGTAGGATCCTGAGTCAGAGAGGAGTTCCCCTTCCTCTGATAGGGACTGAGCATAGGAAAGTAGCACCTCATCAGATTCTACAGGGAGAATAGTAGCTTCAGGGTTCAAGTGACGCTTCTTGGCGGTGGCCTTGCGCGCCATGGAGCCAGCGATAAAGCTTTCCACACTGGCCAATCTAGAGGCCAAATCAGCATGAGAAAGGGTGGGAAGACCGGCAAGCGCCTGTTGAGCACAAGGTACGCAGACCCGTGACTTGTCACTGCTGCTAGGTGAAACCCCACAAGCTGCACACAGACGGGCTTGTCCCAGAGGGACCCCGTTCGCGATGTCCTGGGATGCCTCCATATGGTGATTATTAAATTCAATGTGCCGGTAGGGATTGACACTTTAAGCAACCCTGGATGCCCCTATAACCCGCTGGGAAGTGGGAGTAAAAGCTGAAAGCTGGTCTGGACCGGGCGCTACGTCGGACTAGGGGAAGCCACCGGAGACAGCTGTCTGAAAGACACAAGGGAAAGAGGGGTGTCAGAGCCGAGCGCGAGGAAAATGCTAGAAAAAAGGGTCGCCCGCGAGGGCACTTACAGTAAGCGAGGGGAGGACCGTCTTCACCACGTGCATGCGAGAAGGAAATGGCGCCCAGCGAACCTCGAAGGGCAGGCAGAACCATGCCTCCCCCCCGGAGCGCACGAAATAGAAGGCACGCAGCCAATCAGGAGAGAATGCGCTACGCCAGCATCACTTCAGAGAGAGGACGAAGTGAGGAAGGGAATTTGAAAAACGCCGTAGCTTCCCCAAAGCGTGCTGCTAAGTGCGCGGAAGGCACAGTAAAACGCTGCGGTCGGTTTAACATTAAACAAGTAAAGCGTGCTCTGACACCCAGAAGTTGTAAAGAACTAAGGTGTACTAGGGCAAGGAGTAGGCCATCAACACACAGCCCCCCCCCCCTCTCTTTTCCCCCCCAACGGGGGAATCTGGGAAGGAAGGTGAGCCAATAGAGGGTTCACCGTTAGATGGGGCATGGGGGCACTAGTGCGGAAGGGGCATCCACTGCAGGCTCACCATTCGCCTTTAACCGCCTACCCTATGGAGGGGGATTGCGGTGGAGACTAGCTCCGTAAGCACACTAGGTGCTGCCTACCTTCACCCGACCAACGCAGCCCAGGCTGGGAGGCATATTCTTAACAAGAAGGACGGGTGGGAATAGTCCCGCAGGGCCTCGGGGCGGTCAAGCCCCGCTCGCCTGCGAGAGTGTGATTCTTCATGCCTTCGCAGTTCCAGCACTGCAGAGAATTCTGGGGATTTGTGGGAGGTCCTCCAGTGTATGGAGGCCCGGGAGGAGCTTGTTTTCTACATGTCTGCAGTGCACGGCGCCGGAGGCGGAGGACTACCCACATGTTATTACTACTTCTGGAACAGGACGTGCTGTATGCTTAAAATATATTTTTCTTTATTATCACAGATTATACAACGATTATATAAAAGCTTAAGGGCAACCAAGCTACAGGACACAGGTGTGTACCCTGTTAATGCAGCTATGAACGAATGCAACATCAGCAAGTATAAGCGTTTTTCCACACTTTCTCCGGGGCTTAAAGTGGACCAACACCCGATGCTGATCGGCCCGGGAATCTAGAAGATCGGGGGTGTCCCGCTGTGTGAAACCCCCCAGAAAGCCCCGAAATCCCTACCTGCTCCTCGATCCAGCGGCACATGCGCGAGCCGTTCGCGCATCCCTCTAGCAGGGCGCGCACCCGCGCCGACCGTTTGTGAATGGCCGGTGCGGGCGGCGGCGGCAGGCGCGCTCGCTTGTCTGTCGACGGGGATTGGCTGCAGCGGTCACGTGGGAGCGGGGACAGGTGAGTTTTTGGGGCTTTCTGGGGGGTTTCACACAGCGATCGGGGTGCCCCACCAAAGTGGACCAAAACCCAGGATAGTCAAAATCCTGGGTGTTGGTCCACTTTAATGGAAGAAGAGTGGCATTTTTCTGAGTAAAAGAGATCTTCAATTTACATCCATACTTGTATGGATGTTTCCGCTCCATATATTTCAGCGCATTCCATAACAGTCCCCACTTCCTGGGGTGAAAGATCAGAAGCTTTCATAAAAGAATTTCTATCCTTTACTGCCAGGTATACTCCCCACACCTTCCATAAGCACTACCGTTGAAATCTTTTATCAGGCAAATAAGCCCAGGTAGAACTGAATTAAAGGTAGTATCCCACCATTAGAATCTTAATTTCTTCATTCCGTGGCCATCCTGAAGGAAAATAGGAGAAAATCTCTGTTAGACTTACAGGTAACGGTTTTTCAGGACGGCCCTTACAACCCCCCCCTCCCAAATGTTTTTTGTTCCTTCAGTTTAATATTTTTTTCTTGCCCGATACTGAGGACAGGAGGGAAGGGGTGGGGCTTTTAAACCTAGATGCAGTTTGTGTTACCTCGCTAGGGGGAGGGGCCTCTCCCCGTAACCGTCCTGAAGGACTTGTAGAAATACAATTCTGTGATTACTCACCTGTAGAATTGTTTTTACGGTGTACAGCACGGCTTGTTTCATTTCAATTCTTTACATGTGGCGGATTACCCCCATGTAAAGAATTGAAATGAAGCAAGCCGTGCTGTACACCTGGAAAAATACCATTACAGTAAGTCTAACTGGGATTTTGTTCACTTAATAAGGGGTGAATCAGATCCAGATCTTAGATAGGGCCCACATATACCAAGTTTATTGTGCACCTGTGGAGGTCAGACCTCTGCTTCACTTTTGGATACTTTGGGGATATTGAATATATTGAATTTATGTATGTTTTCTACAGGCATATATGTCATATCCCATCTGTATTCTTTAGTCCATATATGGCTGCTTCCCTGGTCAACAACTTTCCTCCTGTGTATAGGATGTTCCTATTTTAAATTGATCTTAAATGTAGTATAATATAGATGTTGATTCCCTTAGTGCCTTGCTTTGGTGTCCATTTGTATCGATATTGGAGGTTACATGCGTTTTACATCGTTTTTGATTATTCTGCACAGTGCCAGCATGTCGTTTTTTAACATTCACTTCCCTTTCTATCTTTCCCACTTCAGATTTGGGGGTCCACAGGCGCATCCCAATCAATTCCACAGCTGAGACGCGCCATTCAGATAGGATGGGCGTGGCAGTGCACCTCATGCGGATGCTCCTGCTCCCTATGTCAGAACTCTGGCATAAACTGCATTGATGTGATGTGCATTAATAAGCATAGCAAAGAGCACCGATTGGAGCTCCCACATGCACTGTGAAAATGTGGCAAAAGTAAGTTTTGTAGGCTAGGGGGGTTTCACACATTAGGATGCCCCAGGGGAGGGACAAAAACCAGGGATAGTAAAAAATTCCAGTTTTGGTCCACCTTTACATGCCACATTTATCCTGCATCACTGTAAGTTTATGGCATTTTGCCTTATTAAAGGCCATACAGAATAAAATGACACAGACCTTTGACAAAGATTTTAGGGCTCTCACGGCATCTCGTCTGTCTTCTAGTAAAGTTGATGATGCAACTCGGTCAGTCAGCTTTTGGATCTGTTAAATGAAAAAAAAAAAAAAAAAAGCTTAATTAGAAGGATGGACACAGATACATCTTTAGAAACTCATCCTTTGTGATCACATAGTTACAGGGTTGCAGAGTTAAAGCGGACCTTCAGCATGATTTAATGAAAAACCCAAACCCTAAAACTATTCCCCAGCATCTAAAATTACCGCAATATATTTTACGTTTTTAGTCACTTATTCTTTCCCCCACAGGGCTGCGACTCTGTGCAGGACTCTAGGATACGGGCGCCACATCATATACTGAGGAAAGGAGGATAAAGTGCAGGGGGTGGGGTTATAGCTGTGCTATGCACAGAGCAGAGCTGGGGTCAGGGAAAGTACAGCAATCCCAGAATGCAGAGTGACAGACAAGAATGTCTAAAAAAATTTAGAGGAAGATGCTTTCAGAGTTTTTTCTCAGCTCCGCAGCAGAAAAAGAGAAGATAAAAGTGAAGGGGGATGTAAACACCAATATATGTCGTGTATCTTCAAATCTTCTTTAAGATCTGTTTGTTAACCAATTTCTGAAGAATAACGTGAACTACCAGGAATATTATGATCGTGAAGAGCTGCTAAAAGACTATCCAGACAGTTTTAGCCTAAATGGTTTTCATTACTTTATAATGCCAGTAACACATTTCTTCTAAAGATTCTAGTGTGGGTTAAAGCGGGAGTTTTTTTTTTATTTGGGTGGTTAATTCCTTGAACCAACCATTTGTCCCCGCAGCTGAATGGTCCAACTCAGGAGATTAGCAGCTCACCTGATCCAGCCGAAGTAAGACACGTCAAAATGCTAAACAGCAAACTCAGCTTCAGGTTGCTAGAGAGCATAAAGATTAGATTCTGGCACAATGGAAGAAGGTCATGTGGTCTGATGAGTCCAGATTTACCCTGTTCCAGAATGATGGGTGCATCAGGGTAAGAAGAGAGGTGTCTGAAGTGATGTACCCATCATGTTTAATGCCTTCTGTACACACCTGTGGGTGAAGTGCTATGATCTGGGGTTTCTGCAGTTGGTCAGGTATAGATTCAGCAATATTATGCCCAAAGAATGCAGTCAGCAGTCTACCTGATATCTACTGAACGAACAGGTAATTTCATCAATTGATTTTTTTCTTACCTAATAATCCAAGATGACAATGCCAGGATTCATTGGGCACAATGTTTTAATGCCTACAGGCCCTCTAACAATGCACAGTGTTACACAAGGGGAAGAATATAATAAAGATAGTTTAGTTGATGCTGGACTTACACGAGCAGATCAATTGGCGAGCAACCGACCATACAAATATTCTGAGATTGAGCAACTAAGTTTAGACGCCAAAGATTTGTTGGTCAATCAGGCGTTTTCAATCGATTGTTTTGAAGGCGACTTCTGTTGCAATGAACGAGAATTTTTGTTCAGCCAAAATGATACGACGGCCGACCCATCGCTTGATTACAGGGCTCTACAGAGCAACTCTGGCCCACAAAGTGGAGCATGCTGAATCTTCGCTGGATGCTCTAGAAATGTTTCTGTGCATTAAATAAAGGCAATATTCAACACCACCTATACCTCTAGGTTATTAAATTACTGCAAAACTTCTACTCCTCCAAGACCCCAAATACCCCTCCAAGATGTTGGAAGAAAGATTTTTACTCAGGAAAAATTCTAATGCGACCTCTGTCCTCTCCTGGTAAGCCCAAGTTGGAACACAGCCTGTGCAGCTCAGCATCTACCAGCAAAGCTGCTGCACAACTGACTGCATCAGACTACGCTACCCAATGAATGGGCAGTCTGTGCAGTTCAGTTCCTGGAGCCTCCATGGTGTCACAATAAGGGTTAAATGTCCTGCCCCATAACCCTCATAGGACCACGTATGAATACATTTTAGCCCTAAACCCCACCCCAGCATCCATTTTTTTCATCCTCTTCCCTAGGACCAGGTATGGAAAGGCGAGTACATTACTTGTATTCAGTTTGGGTATCCATTCCGTGTAATAAAAGGCTGGACACGAGTAGGTGTTGTAAGTACGTTGTTTTCTGGCCTCCTCATTCTCTGCCGATGTGTTGTACAAGTTCACGGTTCAGTCACAATAAAAACGCAGTGCACAGGAGCTACTCCTCCTTAACAGACACGTGAGTCCTCCTCCCACAACCGGAATTACCTCAGTACACATTGACCTCCCCTCTCTCTATGCTATGCACAAGCCAGCGCCCGGCATTTTGGATTAGTGCTGGCACTCAGCATGTGCAGGAAACAAGTCATGAGCCTGGCTTTTTTAAGATTTAAAGAAGTCTGCTATGCTGGAGGTCCAGATGCTTGAACCCCCGATCCCCCTGCGAGACAATTTAAAAAGGTAAGCTGCAATTCTGTTTTTTTACAAGCCTTTTACACATATTTGGGACAATTATGTCAATGACATACATACATCTCTGCACAGGTCCATAATATGGATCGCATTAACCAGGTAGTGTCCGGGAGAGGGTGAGTGACAATCTCATTATA
Source organism: Gastrophryne carolinensis (assembly GCA_027917425.1). Taxonomy (NCBI): domain Eukaryota; kingdom Metazoa; phylum Chordata; class Amphibia; order Anura; family Microhylidae; genus Gastrophryne; species Gastrophryne carolinensis. The sequence goes on from CM051234.1 coordinate 226,806,338, forward strand.
CTAACTTTTATAGATCAACATACTAATCGATTACACATATGCCACAGCTCTAAAAGCCCAAAAAAGAAAATAAGAAGAAGAGAACTGAGTATTCGGAGAGATCACACTCCTATGCACATCATGCCAGATACAGATCCGTATCTAGCGACAGAAGAGGTTCTCATTCAAAAAGCAGGCACATCATAGAAGGTTCAGATCTCGATCAAGGTCTCCCAGACACCGTAGACATAGTTAGAGAAGACAATTAGAAATGTTGAGACATTTCTATTGAGACAATTAGAAATGTTGTTCTAGAGGCACTCGAGGTACAGAATGTTTTGGCAGAAGGGGGTTTTATATTCGCCCTTGTAGACCCATTCATTAGGCCCCCTCACCTATTAAAAAAACTTAAGTTAGGTACCTGGTAACTTTTTTTCTAAACATCCGAAAGGGCAGCATACGCCTGAGACCTCCGGGCTCCTCCCACCAAGGGGAACACGTGACCTCCAGCCAAAATAAAGTCTTGACTCCCTCTCTTCCCCAGTTGTAGAGATCTTAAAGAGAGAAAAGATACAGACCCACAACTCCACATAAACTAAATCCATAATCCAACTCCACATATGAAAAGAAAGGGAGGGAAGCCGGCGTATGCTGCCCTTTCGGATGTTTGGAAAAAAAGTTACCAGGTACCTAACTTAAGTTTTCTCAAAACATCCTTCGGGCAGCATACGCCTGAGAGATAGGCGAGGACTACCTCAGCACAAAGGACACTTCTGCCAAATGACTGATCCTTCTGGGACAGAAGATCCAACCGATAATGCCTTGCGAAGGTCCTAGCTGAAGACCAAGTGGCTGCGTTACATATATGTTCCATAGAGACCCAGCTTGCTCTGCCCAAGACGTAGATACACTTCTTGTGGAATGAGCCGTGACTCCACCTGGCATATTGACATCTTGTTAAGCCATCTTAGCAGTATTCTTCATCCATCTTGCCAATGTTGTCTTGGATACCCTTAGACCCTTCCTAGGGCCTGAGAAATAACTGAATAGGCTGTCAGCTTTCCTGAAGTCTTTTGTTTGTTGTAGATATTGCAACAGATGAGTTTTGACATCCAAGGCAATAAGTTCAGGAGAGTCCTCCTGGTTAATTGATGGAATAATAATTTCTTGCGTTCTGTGAAAATCCGAAGCAATCTTAGGCAGGTAACAAGGATCCACTCATCACTATGCGATCCGGAGATACCTGAAGAAAAGGATGACGACATAATAAGGCCTGAATATCACTAATTCTGTGTGCAGAAGTAATGGCCACCAAATACAAAAATTTCAAGGTGAGGTACTTAAAGTGGACCAACACCCAGGATTTTAACTATCCTGGGTTTTGGTCCAGTCCGGGGGGGGGGGGGGGACCCCGATTGGGGGTGCCCCGCTGTGTGAAACCCCACAGAAAGCCCCAAAAACTCACCTCACCACGCTCCTACGTGACCGCGCCGTCCAATCCCCGCCGACGGACAAGCGGGTGACAGCGACGGACAAGACAGTGCGTCCACCGCCGCCTCCCGCCCGTCACTCTTACAGGGCGCGCGCCCGCGACGGCCACTCACAAACGGCCGGCGCGGGCGCACGTCTAGAGGGGCGCGCGGGAAGGTAAGGTTTCTTGGGGGTTTTGGGGGGTTTCACCCCGAGGGACATCCCGATCTCGGATGTCCCACGGTGAGGGAGGTGAAATCTATAAGATTTCCGGGCCGATCACCCCTGGGTGTTGGTCCACTTTAATGTCTAAATTCTTGTTGGGAAAAAACAGAGGAGATTTCAGCATTGAAAGAACCTTAGACAGGTCCCATTGACGCACTATCTTGGATGGCTCAGGTTTACAGTGCTTAACCGCCAGCAGGAACCACTTAACAACAGTAAAAGATGACAATCTTTTATCCAGAAAAACGGACAAAGCTGCAGAGTATTCCCATGTCGACTCCATGCTAAAAAATCCCAAATTACAGGGATCTCGAATGAAAATCTCCTATTTTCAATTCTCCAAGATTTAAACGTCTTCCAGACTTTAAGATAGATCTTCCTGGTGACGATTTTCCTGCTTGAAAGTAGAGTGTCTATGACTCGTCTGGAATATCCTTTCTTCTGTAGTAGGGAGACCTCAGAGTCCATATTGTCAGTTTCCGCCATTGCCGGTTCGGACAAAACACTGGAACCTGGGAACCTGACAACAACCGTGCGTTCACTGGAATCGCCCAAGGATCCTGAACAGATAGTTCTACAAGTCGAAAACCAAGGCCTCTTGGGCCACCATGGAGCCACCAGCAGAACTGTAGCTGGTTCCCTGATGAGTTTCCTCAATACTATCGTAATCAACCGAACCGGAGGAAAGGCATAGGCTAGATCGAATTGCCACCTCTGTGCCAAGGCATCCACTCCTAACGCTTGATCCATCGGATTCAATGAGAAGTACTTGTCCAATTTGTGATTCCTCGCTGAAGCGAACAGATCTACTTCTGGGATGCCCTTCAGGTCACATATCTGCTTGAACACTCCTGGATCTAGAGACCATTCACTCCCTTATTTGCGACCGACTCAGAAAATCCGCCACCTGATTTAAGGTCCCCAATCTCAAGGATCTTGTTCCTCCCTGATGATTTATGTAGGCTACTGAAGTAGCATTGTCTGACCGGATCTGTTTACCCTTTTAGGTGTGCTTTCAGTGCCCATAATGCTTCCTTTATTGCTATTAATTCTCTCAGATTTGAAGAAGACTGACTCAGGGCCTTGGACCACTTCCCCTGTGCCGTCCAAGCCTTGCAATGGGCTCCCCAGCCCCATGCTGAAGCATCCGTTGTTACTATTATCTCTTTGGGATCCATCCAAGATAATCCCTCCGGGGACCGATCTTCTTCCAGCCACCAATTCAGGGAATATTTCACTTCCTCTGGAATAGGCAGAATCTGTTCTAACCCATCCTGGGTTCCGTTCCAATTCCTTAGAATATGCCACTGAAGGGACCTGGAGTGTAGCTGTCCCCATCTCATTGCTGGAAATGTTGAGGTCAATAGTCCCACAGTACTCTCATTTCTTGTCTTATTGAAGGTGCTGGGCCAGTGCAGAGAAACCGATTTGCTTCCTGAAGAGTCAAAATCTTCTGAAAAGGCAGAATCTGGACCTGGTGGACCGAATTGATCTCGAACCCCAAGTATGTCATTACTTGTGAGGGCACCAAGGTTGACTTGTTGAAATTCACAATCCAAACTAGGCGGGATAACAGATTCAGGGTGCAATTTAGATTCTCCAACAACTTGCCCCTTTATTGGGCAAAAAGTAAGAGGTCGTCTAAGTAGGTGACCACACCTATCCCCCTCCGCCTTAGATATGCCAGAACCTTTGTAAAAATTCTCGGAGCTGAGGCTAGGCCGAAGGGAAGACAGACAAACTGAAAATGCAAAATCTGGTTTCCATCTTTTATTGCAAATCTCATAAAAGACTGAGCCAGAGGACTCATGCCAGTAAGCATCCTTCAAATCTATTGATGCCATGAAGGCACCCCTGAGAAGCATGTTCTTGACTGAAAAAAACGTTTCCATCCAGAAATGCCTGTATTGGACATAATCATTGAGTTTTTTAAAGTTCAGGATAAACCTGAACCCCCAAGGTCTTCTTTACTAGAAAGATGCTGGAGTAGAACCCTGTCCCCTGCTGAAGCCGGGGAACTGGAATAATAACTCCCCTTGATCTCATGTCCATAAGACTCATGTGACTCATGTGAACTGCTTCTCTTTCTTCCTTGGGGCTTGAGAAAAATCTATGTGAAAACTCTCCGTAACTCCTTTTTCCAATGAATGGCCAATCCAAGAGGTTTTGCCAGGCTGCGCAAAAACCCTTTAGCCTGGCGCCAATCAATGTATTGGTGTCATTGCTTCTTGGGTTTTGCCTGGTAGGTTCCAAACAAAGTGGAACCTCTAAAGTTTCTTTTCCCTGAGCTAGCGGAAGAATCACCTCTGGATCTTTTTTTCTTGTTAGCTGGAGTTTTAGGGAGAGGCAGAAAATATTTATTCCTATCTGTCGTCATAACAGACAATCACCCCTGAAGGGCATGACACAAAGTCTCATCTTTGGACCAATATCTCCAGACCAGGTCCTCAACCAGAGAGTCCTGCACACGGAATTGGTCACAGCCATATTTTGTGCCAAAAAAGGATAGGTAAAGCCTTCAAAATTTTCTCCAGACTAGTCCTTTCCAAAAGACAGTCCTTCAATTGTTGAAGTCAGAAACCTAAATTTATGATCACACAATTGGATCCTAAAATAGGTCTTAAGACATTAGACTCCATTTGTCAGGCCTTTTTAAGCAGCGAATCTATCTTCTTAACTAGGGGATCACTAAGAAACCCAAAATCCTCAAAAGCTAATCCTGCTCCCTTAGAGATCTTGGCAAAAGGGGCATCCAATTTGGGACATTTTTCCCACAGATCTGAGTCTTCCTCCACAAAACCTTCCTAGATGAATCTTTCCATTCTTCCAAAATCATGTCCTTCAAGTAATCATGAAAAGGAAATGAATAGGAAGAATCAGGAGCCAAATCCGGATAAAAGCCATCATGCTTAGACTTTGGGCCTGCAACTTTCTCCTCTATCCCCATGGATAGGTAAATCATGTGTAAAAGGAAAGGTAAGTTTCCAGGAGGAAACACATACCTTGCTTTGGCCGAAGCTGAAGAGCCAGAGGTCTGATTGTCTTCCTCCTCTGGGGAAGAGACTTCTCCTTCCTCAGAGTCGTAATCAAGCATAAAAGATTCCTGAGTGGCGAAAAATGAGGGTTTCCCCATCTGACCAGAAAATAAGGAAGCATCAAAGGGACCTGTTGTTGGGAAAATACAACCTGGTTACCAGCACTCTCCGGGGCCCTTTAGGTCATAGGTGAGGAGGAAATCTAGTCTTTCAGTTCCTTCATCATCCGCATCAGATCCTCATTTTGCTGCTTAATAAACCACCTTATCCATGCAGGTTTGGCAAAGGGGTTTTACATAGGAATCTGACAGCTTTGTATCACACAAGGGGCATCTTCTACTCTTTTTACTGGATTTAGATCCAGAAGAAGAGGTTTTAGGTACACTTTTGGAAGCTTTGTCCGGGGTATTAGACTAAAAAATACAATTCTGTGAAGTACTCACCTGTAGAATTGGTATTATACGCATACAGAACGTCCTGCTCCAGATGTAGTAATAACATGTGGGTAATCCTCCGCCGCTGTGCACTGCAGACATGTAGAAAACAAGCTCCTCCCGGCCCTACATATACCGAAGGACCTCCCACAAATCCCCAGCATTGAAAAGCAGTGAGAATGAGAAGCCAGGAGAAACCAACCGCACAAACTGGCAATAACAAAGATGATAACAATCACCAAACAAGGGATCCAGAACGAAGTGAAACCAGGGTGGGGTGGAGCAGGACGTGCTGTATGCGTATAATACCAATTCTACAGGTGAGTACTTAACAGAATTGTATTATTCTAAGCATACAGCACGTCCTGCTCCAGATGTAGTAATAACATGTGGGACATCCAATAGCAGTGTCCATAAAGTAGGGTGGAATCCCCATGAGAAAGGCACAGCCAACAGTAATAGCACTGTCACCCGCAACCTTGCTACCAGGAGCAACGGGAGCAAATGCTCTAACTCAAACTTATGAACCTTACCAGGCTGAGTGAAGCACAAGCAGCGAACTAGTCAGCTTGCTCAACAGAACCAAGTGCTGAAAGGCCCGAGCCAAGCACAAGTAGAAAGAGAACAAAAACCAAGAGAGAAGAATGAATCTCCCCTAAACGAGTAGGCCAGAATAACACCTAACCATGCTACTGCAAAGAAAGGGTAGCCATGGCAACCTTAGAACCCTCCCCATCGGGGAATATGAACCCTGGTCTCAGGTGAGACCGGTGGGAATACTGAAAAACAACGCTAACAAGGCTCAGCAAGAGCCGAAACGTCTATTTTAGGCCCAGAGGGACAAACCAACCGAGCAAGATCAATCCAAAGGGCTCTTACACCCATGGAAGCAAATCTTATCTTACAAATCTTATATTACATAAGGATGGAGACGCCTATAAGCCCCAAGGGGCATAATCCCAACCAGGGACAGGGAACAGTCCAGGAATCTCCAACGCCTGTAGAGGGATACAGATCCCTTAAGCCGGAGGGTCTGGAATAAAAGAATAAAAAACTCCGCCTGGATCCAAATTTGGTGTAAGGCGAAACACCCTCACCTAATGGTGTACAGATATATAAACATATATGTATATAGATAACTAGGACCACTAACAGAGCCATCCCCTATGGCACGCTTCTGACAGAAGCAACCGCCCCAGAAGAGGGATGTGAGAGAAGGAACAGTTCAGACAAGAACCTGAATAAGACCCAAGGAACCCTTAGCAGGGCATCAGGATAAGTAACCCCCCCAAAAGGGAGCTTAGGAGGTCCCTGGGGAATGCACCTGAGCAAACCATGAGGAATGCTCCACACAGAAGATTGAACTAGACTTCTACAGTAGGTGAACAGGGCGAGCCCTGACAACCCTCAGAGTACTGAGTTGGGGAGCCAACTCAAACCGTGCTGTAATAACTCTAGGACCCAGGGATCAGGCAACATCCCGCAGGAGAGAGAGCCAGCCCCAGCCAGGCAACTAGAACGACATCTCCCAACATAGCCGGCAGAGAAGGGAGAAGAAGAAGAGGAGGGAGCTAGGCCTAGTCCTCTAATAGAGAAAGGACACCCCGAGATAACCATCTCCAATGGGGTAAAGAGCAAACCGTCCAATCGCCTAAAAAGGCCTGTAGATAGGGGCGACGTAGTAAGGAGCCTGAATAGGCAGAACAGCCCTCGCGAGAGGACATATAGCACGACTGTCTTCAGCAGAATCAGCGAACCACGCCCCACTGGGCCACCTAGGGCCCCCAGCATAACGGTTCACCCTTGCTACAGCAAACTTTGTTCAGAACCCCACCTAGCAGGGTGAAAAAAGGTTAAGACCTATACAGTATAATGTCCTGACGGAAGCAATACTAGGCCCCCATGACCAGGCTAGCGAGGTTTGGGACAATAACCCAGGACAATAACCCAGGACAGAGTTCCTGTAATAGCAACGGGGCCCCACAGGGCCACACCAGTAGGGGATCAGTGAGACACTAGAATAGACCCTCCTAGCACAGTAGGACAGCCAACAAGCCAATACCAATGAAGTGTAAGGAATGTAAACCCCCACTTAGATCAGAACCCGACCCTACCTGAAGGGTCAACCTGTTCCGAGACCTTCACAGATAAAAAAGGACAGGCCACTGTCGTCAGACTGACCGAGAGGAGTAGTCCAGTAATTTAGAGCCCGCAAAAGGCTCAATGTGATAACCAAAAAACAGTATGAAAACGGAACCCCTTAAAGGGGACCCCTTTAGGAACCACGGGGGATTTCAGAAGAAATAAAAACCCCCTAGACAACCTGCCAGACTTGGTCCCCATGGTGACCATTTACAAACTCCAAAAAGGAACCCCCGTAACAAGGGGGAGCGTACTGACCTAGTTCCAGGGGTGTTGGAACCCCGTCCAGAATAAGTAACCTAAGGTGTCGCAGGCCCCAAGGGCATCTGAGAATAAGGGACAGTATCTGGACCACCACAAACAGGCCCACCAGCTGCAAGGTGAAGGTAGCGTGACAACAGGAGGGCAAGGCCCCTACCATACTAAGGCCACACATAGCCGAACGGAAGGTTTAAACATGAACCCATCTAAAAACCACCCCGTAGGGGGATACCGAACCAGGGTACACAAGTAAGAGATGTGCCTGAGCACCAATCCAAAGGACTCCCAAGGAGCCCCAAGTCAATAGCCAACACGGCCGGATGCAAAATTGGAAAAGAATGACAATCAAGTAGAACCTAGCGTGGACGTCACAGGGGCACGTCCAAGACAACACTCCCATACTCGCCTTGGTGAGCCGTCTGGGAACAGGAGAGGGACCCAAGACAAGACCCCAATCCGCAGAGTTGGTCCTGCAATACTGTCTGGAAATAGCCCAGGTGTCCTGAAGGCACAGGGGACTAAGAAGGAATATAGATCCTCACAGGCATCAAGAGGTCCACTGGACAAGGGCTCCTGTGGTCCCACAGGTAAATACCATGTAGGGGCTGCCTGTGACAAGGTAAATGCTAGGTCCAGGATGCCCGCCTGAATCAGACTGCTTCATCCCAGAGGGAAAAGGTATGTGGATACAATCACAAGTCAAGGGCCAACCTGTAAGAGAGCCCAGATCCTGCACGCCGGACTCGGCCTGCCTCAACTCCTGAAGGGAAGGAGAGAACCCTGACAACCTCAGAAAGGGACCGACCAGCAAACTCCATTCGGCATCCAGGGGGACTATCTCCCGTAACAGCCTTAACGGAGCATGGCGCCCTGCGATAGGAGCCAAGTGCTGCGGCAGCCCCCTCGCCCAAATGGGCGAAGGCGTCCCTTCATGCTTGCGTGGTTTTGGCAGATTTGGACTTCGCCCTGCCGGAGATCCCAGGGCGTTGCCTGCCCCCCCTGGGGCGGGCCTCCACTCCAAAAAGTTGGAAGCACACTTCTGGTTCTCGCTTGACACTAACGTAGGGAGGGGGAGGGGTATCCCTGACCCTAGGCGGCCGGGACGGCCTTCTGCGCGAGGGTGCCTTACCCTTTCTTCCAAAAAGGTCCAACCGGGCCCCGAATAAGCGTCGTCCTCTAAAAGGAAGAGCAGTAAGAGCCTTTTTAGTATCATTGTCAGCCCCCACTGTCGTAGCCAAAGCAGGCGGCGAATAGCCACCACAAGAACCGAGGTTCTAGCACACATTTTAATAGTGTCATCCATCGCTGAGAGAATAAACCTCACAAAAACATCACAATCAGACAGTGCATTAAAGACCTCCCAAGGGAGATCCTCCAACTGTTGGTCAAGTATCTTCCTAAGAAGGGTCCTGGCGGCCACTGCGGTGACGACCGCAGCACAGACCGGGCGCAGAGCCGTCCCTGCACACAAAAAGGCGTGGGAAGCCAATCTGTCAATGCGCCAGTCCTCAGCATCCCGAAGGGTACGATGAGTGGAAGCTGCCATGAAGGGAGGGTTAGCAACCCCAATAATAGGTGCATCCACCTCGGGAGGTACTGACCATCGATCAACCAAATCAGGGGGAAAAGGGTACTTCCAGTCTCAAATGATCCTGTTCCAGAAATTCCAGGCACGGCGTCGCCGTGTGGAAACTCTCCCTCTTGGGCTTGGGAGACTCTCCCGGAGGAGAGATGGACAGTGCTTCAAAGATCTTTATAAGTAACTCATCAGTGTCACACAGGCCTCAAGAACCAGGGCCAGAACTGTCACGGCTCCAAGACATCTCATCTGAGGAACTGGAACCTGAGAACCTTTCACCTTCATCAGAAGGATCAAGGTCCTGCATTGCAGCAGACTCCTCAGTTTCAGTGGGACACCTAGAACCAGGGGGCGTCAGGGACCGTTTCTTTCCAGCGCCCAAGCGCTCTGCCAAACCAGACATCACCTGCTCCGCCGTGGGTAACCTGCGCGGCACCACCTGCTGGTTATCCCCGCTCGAGTGCGACTCATCAGGAGTGAGATCTAAGCACGGGGAGACAGGAGTATTGAAGCGAGGTGCAGCTACTGGTAAACCTGATTGCAGGGCCAGCACTTGTTCAGCACACGGTCCGCAGACCCGTGCTCTGTCAGCATCAGCGTGGGGTTGTCCGCACACGGTACACAGCCGGTCTTGTCACCTCGGGACCCCGGACACATAGTTCTGAGATGCCTCCATATGGTGATTAATTAAGTAATATGCCAGTAGGGATTTATGCTATAAGCAACCCTGGATGCCCCAAGACCCGCTAGGAATGTGGGAGAATTTAGATATAAACCCACTAAGATATATATATATATCAGGCCAGGAGAAGCCACTGGGATCTTGGCGTCTGAAAGACATAAGGAGAAGAGAGGGTGTCAGAGCCATGCGCTACAGGAAGACCAAATAACCGAAAACGCCCGTGAGGGCACTTACAGTAACCAAGGAATAGGAGGATCGTGACAACGCGCGCGCGGGAGGACCAAGCGAACCTCGAAGGGTGGGCCAGAGCTCAGATGACGCGTAACGCGCCAAACCAGACCACACCCCCCCCCCCCCCGGAGAGCGCGAAGCTCTAAGCGCAGAACAGGACAGAAAAGGAGACAGTAATAACGCCATAGCGTCGCGAAACAGAGCCGCCGTACGCGCCAAGCCAAAGTAAATTAAAGGCGCTGCGGCCAACGTTAACATAATGTTTGAAGTGCGGCTCTGACCCCCGGTAACCATTAAAGGCTATAAGCATACAGTGTAATAGGGCAAGGTTAGGCCAACGTACACACAACCCCCCCTCTTTTCCCCCCCACTAACGGGGGGGAACTGAGGAAGAAGGTGACCCAGCACTCGGGGTTCACCGCTACACGGGGCATGGGGCAATGATGCGGGAGGGGCATCCACTGAAGGCTCACCATTAGCCTTGACCGCCTACCCTATGGTGGGGGATTGCGGTGGAGTCTAGCTCCGTAAGCACACTAGGTGCTGCCCGACCAACGCAGCCCAGGCTGGGAGGCATATTCTTTGCAAAAGGACGGGTGGAAATAGTCCCGCAGGGCCTCGGGCTGTAAGCCCCGCTCGCCTGCGAGAGCGTGATGCTTCATATCTTCGCAGTTCCAGCACTGCAGAGAAATCTGGGGATTTGTGGGAGGTCCTTCGGTATATGTAGGGCCGGGAGGAGCTTGTTTTCTACATGTCTGCAGTGCACGGCGCCGGAGGATTACCCACATGTTATTACTACATCTGGAGCAGGACGTGCTGTATGCTTAGAATAGACATACCGGGGCAGAGCTGGGCCTCCTTCTCCCAGAATCGGCAGCCGACGGAATACTGGATGAATCCTGGTCCACATAAGGTATTTCTGTGGAGGAATCTTCAATAGAATCAATATAACCGTCATGCACGTGGTCTGCCATGCTTCTGGTATGAGGCACCAAAAGATTTGCTTCCTGAGTCCGCCTAAATAGGGCAGAAGCAAAATCCCATAAAACTGCATATTAACCCTTCATTTAATTTCCAGAAGGGGAAGCAACAATACAGATATATCAAAACACTGTGCTGCCCCTTTAAGGCCAAGCAGGAAAAAACACTGGGCACCGGGATGTGACGTCAGCAGCCCAGGAGGAAGAAGCCTTGGTCCCAATTTCCTGTAGAAAATTACAAAAAGGAAGCGCCAAGCGCGCATGGTCTACTCACTGTGCTGCCGCCGGAGCAGGAAGATGGATCCGGGAGAATTCCCCAGGAGAAGAAGGATCAGAAGCCTCCGATCCCCACCTCCCACCTGGCAGCCGCACCGGAGGTAAGCAGAGTGCGATTGTGTAAGTTAGAGCCAGGAAAAGAGAAAGAAAGAGAAAGAGAGAGAGAGAACGTGTCATTCTCCTCTCTTCCCCACCTCTTAAAGTCAAAAAATGCTGGCAAAAGAACCCAGAGCAACCAAATCCTCAGGGAACTTCCAGATCACCATAATAATCCATATAAAAAAATTCCAATAAAATCTAACATTTTAATTATGGGGTCCGGTCACCCTGACTTCTTCCACAAACTCATCCTCAGTAAGAGGGAAAAATTTTGCTAATTTTGCTCATCAAAGAATGGGATCAGGTCTAGAATGCCATAGGGTATCCCGGGCCTCAGGTATAGGAAAAACCTTTGGGACCGAGAAATGGACCCCCTTGCTAGAACAGGCCCATAGCACTGGAAAATAATACTTACCTAAACCTACCGGTCCAGGAGCTAGTGGTCTGGCTCCTACCTCACGGAGGAACACGAAAATAACTGGGGAAGAGAGGGAGGAGTCAAGACTTTATTTTGACTGGTGGTCACGTGTTCCACTTGGTGGGAGGCGCCTGGAGGTCTCAGGCGTATGCTGCCCGAAGGATGTTTTAATAAAACAACTTTCCTTTTATAAAAGAGATAAGGAAGATCATATTCCAGGAATATGTACAAGAAGCACACTCTCAGAAACAGATATACTATCCTCAGAGGGAGGAGGAATCCTAAATTCTGGACTCACCTCTGGTTGTGGATGCATCAGTCATGAGGCTGGCCAGATATGTCACTCTACCCATGGACGACAGCTTTTCCTTTAAGGACGCCATGGATAGAAAAATTGACGCAGACGCAAGAGCACATAAAAAACGGTTGGGTAACCTCAAGGAAGCCATTTCCTCACGAATAGATACAGAATCAATTTTAACAGCCTTACAAGAATTAAGGCTCGCCACAGATTTTATGGGCGAGGTCTCTATAGACGGCATCAGAGGAATAGCGAGATACATATTTTCATCAGTCACAGCCAGACAAGCTTTATGGCTGAAATCGTGGTCAACCGATCCTGCCTCTAAAACTAGGGGCAGTAGAAGAGGTACCCTCAGAAGAAACTTTTTTTGACTTTTTTTTTTTCTAGTGCCAAAACAAATGGAGGATTTGCACCCTGTAATTGATCTGAGGGCACTGAACAAAACAGATAATACCCAAGATCGAAAATGGAATCTCTACAGATCATCCCCTCAATCAGCCAACATGATTGGATGGTGTCTATAGACCTAAAGGACGTGTATTTGCCCATTCCAGATATTTATCTCAGGTTCGCTATTGGTAGACAGCATCTCCAGTTCAGAGCACTCTTGTTCGGGCTGCCCACCGCTAACAGGACATTTACCAAAGTTCTCATAGTGCTAGTAGCACTTCTTAGGGAGAAGGGAGTGCAGATTGTCCATTACCTGGATGATTTACCTGGACAAGCAAATAGCTTCTGTTACAACACAAACAGTTGACCATATAGACACATATGGTATTTGTTTAGATTGGCAATCTGTAAAAGAGCAACTTGATTCAATCTCAAAATTTGATCTTTCTAGAAGCACAATTCGACACAGTTCAAGAGAAAATTTCTCAGACCTCAGAAAAAATTTGCTTAATCTGTTTCTGAGTTCAAAAGCCCTTCATTCATGGGAAGTCTCAGCATTACAATACATGACACTTCTGTGGACAAGGTCATCCAACACACTTCTCCTGAAGTGGACTCTTTGGAGGATAGGAATAATGGGGGTTCCCAAAGAAGTGGGATTGTTATTCCCTGTCTAAAAAGATAAAATAGATCATTAGATGAGTCTGTCAATTGAAAATGTAATAAAAACTGTCACGCCTTTGTGCCAACGAACTGGACCATTACCACAGATGTTAGTTCCCACGGCTGAGGGGCAACATGCCGTGGGGTTTCAGTTCAGGACACATGGCATTTCAATACAAATGGGATCTGCCTCTGCTACAGGTTTGAGTGATAACTCAGAGATGCCCTATATCAGCCCTGGAATTCCTTCTAAAATTGAAAGCCAGCCGAGCATCAGTGATAGCCATCATCTCATTTTGGACCTGGTTCCCTCTCTTGAAGCTGAAAAAGCAGAAAGACTATTAGATAAGTTTGCCTTTAGTGAAAGAGCTCCTTCAAGATTTAGAGATCCATCTCTACACAACCAAATTACATTTGACGGCATAGCTGTTGAGAGGCAGAAATTAGAGAACAGAAGTGTAAAAAAGGGCCCCTATGGAAAATGAACATTGTTAAAATATTTTGTAATGTTTTAATCTATTTTTGTATATATATATATAATCAATTGCATTTGACCAGTCGTACATGGGTCAGGTCACTCAGGCAGGCCAATATCCCTCACAGGCACAGAAGCTGGTCAGCCAACATTCCGTTCCCCCACCCTAATAAAAAACAGGTTTTTCAAATCAGATTTGAGAGAGCATATCCCGAGTATATTCAAATCCAGTTTTATTGGCTGGGAAATTCCAATACTTGCCCACCTGAGAGTCTAGCAAGACAGGTCCACAAGTTTCAGGCTAGTAAAACTGGCAGGGCAAGTCTGTACATCAAAGTAAGATCAGGGTATAACTAATAGAGGGAGAGCCTTAGGAGGAGGGGGGGTCAGAGAGAGAGAGAGAGAGAGAGAGAGAGACGAAAAAGAGAGCCCTCAGAGGAAAAAAGGCGGCAAGCTGAAAGGTCTGCTTGTGGGTTCCCCTGTCAGGAGAGTAATTGTATGAGTTGCTGGTCATGTAATTCTCTTAAGTGTGCCTTAATCATTGGATATGTGTATGCCGATCATATAACTCTGATCATAGTCATCTTGTCTGACTGGATTGCATCCTGTGTTGTTTTACCAATAATCCTGTGTTGTTTTACCAATAATACCAGATGTCCAAAGATTCTACAGTATTTTGCATGTATCCATTGTGTTATCATTGCCCAGTTATTAATAATATTTATATATTTGTTTGTCGAGCCGGGCAGAATATATATATTTAGTTATTAAATTGTTTACATATATTTTGGATGAGCCATTCAGGAGAATAAATTGTTTAAAGAATTTGGGAGCCAGGCAAGGAGATATTGTTTACAGAGGTATGTAAAAAAAAAAAAAAAAAAAAACACCAACTTTTTGTTGGCAAAAGACAGATCACTCGAGCAATATTATGTGACAGATTTATTACAATTCCTTCAAAAAGGCTTAGATATGGGACTCTGATTAAAGTGGTCCTTCACTCTGAATAAGAGTCTATCTTATATGTTTCCCACACCCTGTACATACAGATTGCTTACATTAAAAATCATCCTACCTGCATCTACTGCATGTTATGAGCCTTTAAACATCCAAGATGGCGGCTCATGGAACATCAGGCAGCCTGCAGGCAGCCTGCAAACAGGAAGTGCCTTCTGACTGTGCTGCTCTGCATTCTGGGATTGCTGGCCTTTTCCTGACCCCAGCTCTGCTCTGTCTGAGCAAAACATAGCTATAACCCACCCCCTGTACTTTATCCCACTCTCCTCAGTAAATGTGATTCTTCTGAGTCAAGATGGTGGTGCCCGTATCCTAAAGTCCTGAACAGAGTTGCAGCCCAGCGGGGGAAAGAATAAGTGACTAAAAACTTAAAATGTATTAACTTTTGATGCTGGGGAATAGTTTAAGGGTTCGGGCTTTTCAATAAATCCGGTTTAAGAACCCTAAAATGCCAGGTTTCGGCAATTTAAGCCCTAGACGAGACAGCATGGACGGAGCACCCTCTGATTATCAAATTCATGAAGGCTACATTAAAGATAAGACCTACTAGGAAAAAAGGTTTCCCCAGTGGGATTTACCAACGGTAATCAAATATTTGATGATGCCTGCATTTCATGCACAATCCTGCAAATCTGTTTTTTAACATTAATGACAGTATTCTTGGTAGCAATCACAACAGCAGCAAGAGTATCGTAGCTAAGAGCACTGGGCTCAGAAGCTCCCTTTATTCAATTCTTACCTAAGGTATCCTCTATTTAAAACATCAATAGAGAAATTAATCTTCCAGGCCTGTGTTCAGAGCAAGACCCAGTGAAACCACATGACCTAGATGAAGAATCATGCCTAAAAACTTACTTGCAACTCACACAAGCTTTTAGAAAAAAAAAATATATATACGGTATTCATCATTTCTTTCAGGTCTAGAAGGGGCTATGCGCCTTCAGCTAAAACTGTCCACGTGCATAGTTAAAGCTATCCAGAAATCCTACGAATCTTCTGAGCGGTCTCCAATAGAACAGGTGTTAGCACACCAAACCAGGGCAGATAATTCTTCTAGGGCAACTCATAGTGGAGTCTCTCTAGAAACTATCTGCAAAGCTGCCACATGGTCTTCTCCCCATACATTCTTGAGTCATTACTGTGTCAATTTCTCTGTTCCAACTACTCCTTCGGCAACAATGTCATCAAGAGTTGTATCAAAAGTTTATGATTCAGTGTATAATAAACCAAGTTCTTTGTTAGCATCTCATCCCACCTCTCAGCTATTCAATTCCCTTAGTGTGGTCGCCACTGAGGCTCCAGGAATAAGGAAAATTATAATGACCTTCGGAAATTTTCCTTTTCTGGCACATTCTCTATGGCAACACACTAACCCACTCTAATGGGGTCAAGGAGCTAAAGTATTGAATGCTGGGGCAGGGCTTAGGGCTAATATTTATTCACACATGGTCCTATTAGGGTCAAGGGGCAGGACATTTAAACCTTAGTGTGTCGCACCAGGTTTTTCTAACGCCACAGCTACAGACTGAGTGGGGGATGCAGCCAGCGACACAGTCTGCTTCATCCGGCTAGCAAAGCCGAAGGGAGGTAAGCTAAATCAAGCAGGCGGGCTGCTCAGCCAATCAGCGCACTCGGAAGGGGAGTTTTTATGGCAACCTGGGGGAATACACTCAGCGCCTGAGAGGAACCCCCTTGACAGTAAAACAGGTGTTCCTCATTTTTCTGTTCTAAAAAATACACTAGGGCTTATTTCCAGGGAGTGTATTACTTGTTTTATGTTGGTGGAAGGTGGAGGTATGGGAGCAGCTGCAGCATCATGGCCTGCAAAGCAGGCTATCAGCAGGGAGAAGCCGGGATGGCAGATAAACAGCAGCAAAGGCAGCATCATGGCCTACGAAGTAGGCTCTCAGCAGGGAGAAGCCAGCGTGATAGACAGGAGTGGAGGCAGCATCATTCCTTGGCGAGTGACCGAGGGATTGATCAGCAGTGGCAGCATGACCCAGGCGAAGGGCAGCTCCCAGGCAGCTGGGGAGGTGACGGGCGGCTGAGGGCGTTGGTGCTGGCAGGCCAGGCGGGGTTTGGTGTGACAGAGCTGAGAGAAGCTGCTGAGCGCCAGATTCATGGAGTGCACCACCTGCCATATTAGGCATCCTCATAGAACAGGCCATAGGGCTGCAGGGACAGCAGCACGTAGGGCAGCAGCAGTAGTAGCCTCGAACACAGCATGCCTGCTCAGAAGCCCGTCTCTCTCTCACCGCTCCTTGTCCTGCAAGCAGCAGAGGAACTGCTCCCACGCGCCGCCCACACATGGCCTGTGACCAGTGGGTCAATGCCGAAATGCGTGGTCACATGACCACCAGCTGCCATTGCAGGGCACGGTTTCACCAAGCCCCTGCAATTCTCTGCCAACTGGACAGAAATACTTACCCAACCCCTCACTTCATCAACATAAATGTCCATTTGTATGCACAAGCTAAAACTTTGGAGCCCTGCTACAGCTTCTACCCTGTAATGCAGGAAATGATGGCCCTATCCTAGAGGAGCTCCATGCCACACAGACAAGAAAGCTCTGCACACACGTGCAGCCGATTACTGCTCCCCTGCCATACAGGGCTCCATTAGAGAAAGGGTGAGTAGCTACAGTCATAGCCGTAAATGTTGGCAAGAAAATTAAGTATTTCTCACAGAAAAAGATTGCAGTAACATGTTTTGCAATAGACAGGCTTATTCACTTTGTGTGTACTGGAACTAAACCAAAAAGGGAGGAAAAAAGTCAAATTGCACAATGTCACACCAACTCCAAAAATGGGCCTGACATAATTATTGGCACCCTTTCAAAATTGTGGATAAATAAGATTGTTTCAAGAGTGTGATGCTCCTTTAAACTCACCTGGGGCAAGTTACAGGTGTGGGCAATATGAAAATCAAATGAAAATCAAACCTGAAAGCTGATAAAAAGGAGAGAAGTTCACTTAGTCTTTGCATTGTGTCTGTGTGTGCCACACTAAGCATGGACAACACAAAGTGGAGAAGAGAATTGTTTGAGGACTTGAGAACCAAAATTGTGGAAAAATATCAACAATCTCAAGGTTACAATTCATCTCGAGAGATCTAGATTTGCCTAGATTGTCCACAGTGCACAACATTATCAAGAAGTTTTCAACCCATGGCACTGTAGCTAATCTCCCTGAGCAAGGATGGAAGAGAAAAATTGATGAAAGGTGTCAACGCAGGATAGTCCGCATGGTGGATAAGCAGCCCCAAACAAGTTCCAGAGATATTCAAGCTGTCCTGCAGGCTCAGGGAGCATCCGAGGACCCCACTGCTAATACAGAAACTTAAAAAAAGCAAAACTGCATTTTGCCAAAATGCACTTGAGTAAGCCAAAATCCTTCTGGGAAAATGTCTTGTAGACAAATGAGATAGAGCTTTTTGGTAAAGCACATCATTACTGTTTTCAGAAAACGGAATAAGGCCTACAAAGAAAAGAACACAGTACCTACAGTAAAATATGGTGGGGGTTCAATGACATTTTGGGGTTGTTTTGCTGCCTCTGGCACTGGGGGCCTTAAATGGCACAGGGTGCTATCACATAACCTCTCCTAGCTAGAGCATTGTGTAAGGATGTACACTGGCAGCTGAGGGCATACATTATACAGGAGGCATGGTGGCAGAGCGGGCACAGGGTGTCATCACATAACCTCTCCTAGGTAGAGCCTTGTGTATGGGCAGTATACTGGCAGCTGAGGGCACACATTATACAGGAGGCATGCTGGCAGAGGGGGCACAGTATACTGGCAGCTGAGGGCACACATTATACAGGAGACATGTTGGCAGAGCGGGCACAAAATACTGGCAGCTGAGGGCACACAATATACAGGAGGCATGGTGGCAGAGCGGGCACAGTATACTGGCACCTGAGGGCACACATTATACAGGAGGCATGCTGGCAGAGCGGGCACAGTATACTGGCAGCTGAGGGCACACATCATACAGGAGGCATGCTGGCAGAGCGGGCACAGTATACTGGCAGCAGAGGGCACACATTATACAGGAGGCATGTTGGCAGAGGGGGCACAGAACACTGGCAGCTGAGGGCACACAATATACAGGAGGCATGCTGGCAGAGCGGGCACAGTATACTGGCAGCTGAGGGCACACATTATACAGGAGGCATGCTGGCAGAGCGGGCACAGTATACTGGCAGCTGAGGGCACACATTATACAGGAGGCATGCTGGCAGAGCGGGCACAGTATACTGGCAGCTGAGGGCACACAATATACAGGAGGCATGGTGGCAGAGTGGGCACAGTATACTGGCAGCTGAGGGCACACATACAGGAGGCATGCTGGCAGAGCGGGCACAGTATACTGGCAGCTGAGGGCACACATACAGGAGGCATGCTGGCAGAGCGGGCACAGTATACTGGCAGCTGAGGGCACACATTATACAGGAGGCATGCTGGCAGAGCGGGCACAGTATACTGGCAGCTGAGGGCACACATACAGGAGGCATGATGGCAGAGCGGGCACAGTATACTGGCAGCTGAGGGCACACATTATACAGGAGGCATGCTGGCAGAGCGGGCACAGTATACTGGCAGCTGAGGGCACACATACAGGAGGCATGCTGGCAGAGCGGGCACAGTATACTGGCAGCTGAGGGCACACATACAGGAGGCATGCTGGCAGAGCGGGCACAGTATACTGGCAGCTGAGGGCACACATTATACAGGAGGCATGCTGGCAGAGCGGGCACAGTATACTGGCAGCTGAGGGCACACATACAGGAGGCATGCTGGCAGAGCGGGCACAGTATACTGGCAGCTGAGGGCACACATTATACAGGAGGCATGCTGGCAGAGCGGGCACAGTACACTGGCAGCTGAGGGCACACAATATACAGGAGGCATGCTGGCAGAGCGGGCACAGTATACTGGCAGCTGAGGGCACA
The DNA here is from genome assembly GCA_027917425.1 of Gastrophryne carolinensis. Taxonomy (NCBI): domain Eukaryota; kingdom Metazoa; phylum Chordata; class Amphibia; order Anura; family Microhylidae; genus Gastrophryne; species Gastrophryne carolinensis. The sequence goes on from CM051234.1 coordinate 226,825,952, forward strand.
CATACAGGAGGCATGCTGGAAGAGCGGGCACAGTATACTGGCAGCTGAGGGCACACATACAGGAGGCATGCTGGCAGAGCGGGCACAGTATACTGGCAGCTGAGGGCACACATTATACAGGAGGCATGCTGGCAGAGCGGGCACAGTATACTGGCAGCTGAGGGCACACATACAGGAGGCATGCTGGCATAGCGGGCACAGTATACTGGCAGCTGAGGGCACACATTATACAGGAGGCATGCTGGCAGTGCGGGCACAGAACACTGGCAGCTGAGGGCACACATCATACAGGAGGCATGCTGGCAGAGCGGGCACAGTACACTGGCAGCTGAGGGCACACATCATACAGGAGGCATGCTGGCAGTGCGGGCACAGTACACTGGCAGCTGAGGGCACACAATATACAGGAGGCATGCTGGCAGTGCGGGCACAGAACACTGGCAGCTGAGGGCACACATCATACAGGAGGCATGCTGGCAGAGCGGGCACAGTACACTGGCAGCTGAGGGCACACATCATACAGGAGGCATGCTGGCAGTGCGGGCACAGTACACTGGCAGCTGAGGGCACACAATATACAGGAGGCATGCTGGCAGTGCGGGCACAGAACACTGGCAGCTGAGGGCACACATCATACAGGAGGCATGCTGGCAGTGCGGGCACAGTACACTGGCAGCTGAGGGCAAACAATATACAGGAGGCATGCTGGCAGAGCGGGCACAGTATACTGGCAGCTGAGGGCACACATACAGGAGGCATGCTGGCAGAGCGGGCACAGTATACTGGCAGCTGAGGGCACACATTATACAGGAGGCATGCTGGCAGAGCGGGCACAGTATACTGGCAGCTGAGGGCACACATACAGGAGGCATGCTGGCAGAGCGGGCACAGTATACTGGCAGCTGAGGGCACACATTATACAGGAGGCATGCTGGCAGAGCGGGCACAGTACACTGGCAGCTGAGGGCACACAATATACAGGAGGCATGCTGGCAGAGCGGGCACAGTATACTGGCAGCTGAGGGCACACATACAGGAGGCATGCTGGAAGAGCGGGCACAGTATACTGGCAGCTGAGGGCACACATACAGGAGGCATGCTGGCAGAGCGGGCACAGTATACTGGCAGCTGAGGGCACACATTATACAGGAGGCATGCTGGCAGAGCGGGCACAGTATACTGGCAGCTGAGGGCACACATACAGGAGGCATGCTGGCATAGCGGGCACAGTATACTGGCAGCTGAGGGCACACATTATACAGGAGGCATGCTGGCAGTGCGGGCACAGAACACTGGCAGCTGAGGGCACACATCATACAGGAGGCATGCTGGCAGAGCGGGCACAGTACACTGGCAGCTGAGGGCACACATCATACAGGAGGCATGCTGGCAGTGCGGGCACAGTACACTGGCAGCTGAGGGCACACAATATACAGGAGGCATGCTGGCAGTGCGGGCACAGAACACTGGCAGCTGAGGGCACACATCATACAGGAGGCATGCTGGCAGAGCGGGCACAGTACACTGGCAGCTGAGGGCACACATCATACAGGAGGCATGCTGGCAGTGCGGGCACAGTACACTGGCAGCTGAGGGCACACAATATACAGGAGGCATGCTGGCAGTGCGGGCACAGAACACTGGCAGCTGAGGGCACACATCATACAGGAGGCATGCTGGCAGTGCGGGCACAGTACACTGGCAGCTGAGGGCAAACAATATACAGGAGGCATGCTGGCAGAGCGGGCACAGTATACTGGCAGCTGAGGGCACACATACAGGAGGCATGCTGGCAGAGCGGGCACAGTATACTGGCAGCTGAGGGCACACATTATACAGGAGGCATGCTGGCAGAGCGGGCACAGTATACTGGCAGCTGAGGGCACACATTATACAGGAGGCATGCTGGCAGAGCGGGCACAGTATACTGGCAGCTGAGGGCACACATTATACAGGAGGCATGCTGGCAGAGCGGGCACAGTATACTGGCAGCTGAGGGCACACATTATACAGGAGGCATGCTGGCAGAGCGGGCACAGAATACTGGCAGCTGAGGGCACACAATATACAGGAGGCATGCTGGCAGAGCGGGCACAGTATACTGGCAGCTGAGGGCACACAATATACAGGAGGTATGCTGGCAGAGCGGGCACAGTATACTGGCAGCTGAGGGCACACATCATACAGGAGGCATGTTGGCAGAGCGGGCACAGAATACTGGCAGCTGAGGGCACACATTATACAGGAGGCATGCTGGCAGAGCGGGCACAGAACACTGGCAGCTGAGGGCACACATTATACAGGAGGCATGTTGGCAGAGCGGGCACAGAACACTGGCAGCTGAGGGCACACATACAGGAGGCATGCTGACAGAGCGAGCACAGTATACTGGCAGCAGAGGGCACACATTATACAGGAGGCATGCTGGCAGAGCGGGCACAGTATACTGGCAGCTGAGGGCACACATACAGGAGGCATGCTGGCAGAGCGGGCACACATTATACAGGAGGCATGTTGGCAGAGCGGGCACAGAATACTGGCAGCTGAGGGCACACATCATACAGGAGGCATGTTGGCAGAGCGGGCACAGTATACTGGCAGCAGAGGGCACACATTATACAGGAGGCATGTTGGCAGAGCGGGCACAGAACACTGGCAGCTGAGGGCACACATTATACAGGAGGCATGCTGGCAGAGCGGGCACAGTATACTGGCAGCAGAGGGCACACATTATACAGGAGGCATGTTGGCAGAGCGGGCACAGAACACTGGCAGCTGAGGGCACACATTATACAGGAGGCATGCTGGCAGAGCGGGCACAGTATACTGGCAGCTGAGGGCACACATTATACAGGAGGCATGCTGGCAGAGCAGGCACAGTATACTGGCAGCTGAGGGCACACATTATACAGGAGGCATGCTGGCAGAGCGGGCACAGTATACTGGCAGCTGAGGGCACACATTATACAGGAGGCATGCTGGCAGAGCAGGCACAGTATACTGGCAGCTGAGGGCACACATTATACAGGAGGCATGCTGGCAGAGCGGGCACAGTATACTGGCAGCTGAGGGCACACATTATACAGGAGGCATGCTGGCAGAGCGGGCACAGTATACTGGCAGCTGAGGGCACACATTATACAGGAGGCATGCTGGCAGAGCGGGCACAGTATACTGGCAGCTGAGGGCACACATTATACAGGAGGCATGCTGGCAGAGTGGGCACAGTATACTGGCAGCTGAGGGCACACATTATACAGGAGGCATGCTGGCAGAGCGGGCACAGTATACTGGCAGCTGAGGGCACACATTATACAGGAGGCATGCTGGCAGAGCGGGCACAGTATACTGGCAGCTGAGGGCACACATTATACAGGAGGCATGCTGGCAGAGCGGGCACAGAACACTGGCAGCTGAGGGCACACATTATACAGGAGGCATGCTGGCAGAGCGGGCACAGTATACTGGCAGCAGAGGGCACACATTATACAGGAGGCATGTTGGCAGAGCGGGCACAGAACACTGGCAGCTGAGGGCACACATTATACAGGAGGCATGCTGGCAGAGCGGGCACAGTATACTGGCAGCTGAGGGCACACATTATACAGGAGGCATGCTGGCAGAGCGGGCACAGTATACTGGCAGCTGAGGGCACACATTATACAGGAGGCATGCTGGCAGAGCGGGCACAGTATACTGGCAGCTGAGGGCACACATTATACAGGAGGCATGCTGGCAGAGCGGGCACAGTATACTGGCAGCTGAGGGCACACATTATACAGGAGGCATGCTGGCAGAGCGGGCACAGTATACTGGCAGCTGAGGGCACACATTATACAGGAGGCATGCTGGCAGAGCGGGCACAGTATACTGGCAGCTGAGGGCACACATACAGGAGGCATGCTGGCAGAGCGGGCACAGTATACTGGCAGCAGAGGTCACACATTATACAGGAGGCATGTTGGCAGAGCGGGCACAGTATACTGGCAGCTGAGGGCACACATTATACAGGAGGCATGCTGGCAGAGCGGGCACAGTATACTGGCAGCTGAGGGCACACATTATACAGGAGGCATGCTGGCAGAGCGGGCACAGTATACTGGCAGCTGAGGGCACACATTATACAGGAGGCATGCTGGCAGAGCGGGCACAGTATACTGGCAGCTGAGGGCACACATTATACAGGAGGCATGCTGGCAGAGCGGGCACAGTATACTGGCAGCTGAGGGCACACATTATACAGGAGGCATGCTGGCAGAGCGGGCACAGTATACTGGCAGCTGAGGGCACACATTATACAGGAGGCATGCTGGCAGAGCGGGCACAGTATACTGGCAGCTGAGGGCACACATTATACAGGAGGCATGCTGGCAGAGCGGGCACAGTATACTGGCAGCTGAGGGCACACATTATACAGGAGGCATGCTGGCAGAGCGGGCACAGTATACTGGCAGCTGAGGGCACACATTATACAGGAGGCATGCTGGCAGAGCGGGCACAGTATACTGGCAGCTGAGGGCACACATTATACAGGAGGCATGCTGGCAGAGCGGGCACAGTATACTGGCAGCTGAGGGCACACATTATACAGGAGGCATGCTGGCAGAGTGGGCACAGTATACTGGCAGCTGAGGGCACACATACAGGAGGCATGCTGGCAGAGCGGGCACAGTATACTGGCAGCAGAGGGCACACATTATACAGGAGGCATGCTGGCAGAGCGGGCACAGAACACTGGCAGCTGAGGGCACACATTATACAGGAGGCATGCTGGCAGAGCGGGCACAGTATACTGGCAGCAGAGGGCACACATTATACAGGAGGCATGTTGGCAGAGCGGGCACAGAACACTGGCAGCTGAGGGCACACATTATACAGGAGGCATGCTGGCAGAGCGGGCACAGTATACTGGCAGCTGAGGGCACACATTATACAGGAGGCATGCTGGCAGAGCGGGCACAGTATACTGGCAGCTGAGGGCACACATTATACAGGAGGCATGCTGGCAGAGCGGGCACAGTATACTGGCAGCTGAGGGCACACATTATACAGGAGGCATGCTGGCAGAGCGGGCACAGTATACTGGCAGCTGAGGGCACACATTATACAGGAGGCATGCTGGCAGAGCGGGCACAGTATACTGGCAGCTGAGGGCACACATTATACAGGAGGCATGCTGGCAGAGCGGGCACAGAATACTGGCAGCTGAGGGCACACATCATACAGGAGGCATGCTGGCAGAGCGGGCACAGTATACTGGCAGCTGAGGGCACACATTATACAGGAGGCATGCTGGCAGAGCGGGCACAGTATACTGGCAGCTGAGGGCACACAATATACAGGAGGCATGCTGGCAGAGCGGGCACAGTATACTGGCAGCTGAGGGCACACATTATACAGGAGGCATGCTGGCAGAGCGGGCACAGTATACTGGCAGCTGAGGGCACACAATATACAGGAGGCATGCTGGCAGAGCGGGCACAGTATACTGGCAGCTGAGGGCACACATTATACAGGAGGCATGCTGGCAGAGCGGGCACAGTATACTGGCAGCTGAGGGCACACATCATACAGGAGGCATGCTGGCAGAGCGGGCACAGTATACTGGCAGCTGAGGGCACACATTATACAGGAGGCATGCTGGCAGAGCGGGCACAGTATACTGGCAGCTGAGGGCACACATCATACAGGAGGCATGCTGGCAGAGCGGGCACAGTATACTGGCAGCTGAGGGCACACATTATACAGGAGGCATGCTGGCAGAGCGGGCACAGTATACTGGCAGCTGAGGGCACACAATATACAGGAGGCATGCTGGCAGAGCGGGCACAGTATACTGGCAGCTGAGGGCACACATTATACAGGAGGCATGCTGGCAGAGCGGGCACAGTATACTGGCAGCTGAGGGCACACAATATACAGGAGGCATGCTGGCAGAGCGGGCACAGTATACTGGCAGCTGAGGGCACACATTATACAGGAGGCATGCTGGCAGAGCGGGCACAGTATACTGGCAGCTGAGGGCACACATCATACAGGAGGCATGCTGGCAGAGCGGGCACAGTATATTGGTGCTGTCACTCACCGTCTCGGCTCCAGATGGCTGCACCCCGGAGCTCTGCTGGCTTCCCATCACCCCTCTGAGGAAATTCATGGTGGCGGCGGCTCGGTCGTGCGGAGACAGGGACAGGAAACCCGGCGGCTCTCTTCAGGGCGGCTATAGGCCGCAGCTGCGGGACGCGAAAGAGGGGCGGAGGCACCGGGAACTGTACACAGGGCCAGAGGTATGATGACGTGGGCATGGATAACCAGGAGAAACCCGGAAGCGGTGCGCGAGCTGGCGCATGCGTGCTATACGTGGCAGTGACGTGTAGACGCTGGGGTGGCTTGTCACGTGACTGCTCTGTCAGAATGGACATCGAAACCAACTTTAGCCTCGTCTGGTAAACTCGCAGAGCCTGTGACATGCAGTGCAGCAGTGTTGGACAGGTCCACCGGAAGATGCTCCGGTGGGCCCCAAGAACTGACCCAGGACCACTATCAGGGAATTACAGGAGAGAGTGGGCCCCAGGAATGGTTTCCCCTGGTGGGCTCAAGACGCTCCACCTGTACTGTAAATATTCTCTGTTCCTACCCCAAAAACAGGGTGTGCAAGATGAATGTTCACTCATTTCAAACCTCGATCTTCACTGCTTCAATTCTGTATATTGTATGGTCTGTATATTGTTACCATTAAACAAATTGATCATGGAGAGCTTTGCTGTAGTACATATTAGATTTGTACAATAAAGGGTCCAAGAAATAATTTACAACGTCTAACCGAATAAGGTTAATTCCAGACAAAACTCTGGAATTTGTCTATCCTGGGGTTTGATCTCCTGGGCATCCGGATTTGGGATCCAACATTTTTTTAAGTGTTGCCACCTGGTCAGTATTCTTTTTTACTTTACTGAAAAGTATACCTGCAATTAAACTGACCTTCAGCATAATTTAATGAAAAGCCCAAACCCTTAAAAAAAACAATTGTCCGGTAAAAATGAATATATTTTACATTTTTGGTCACTTATTCTTTCCCCCGCTGGGCTACAACTTTGTTCAGGACTCTAGGATATGGAGCATCACATACTGAGGAGAGAAGGGTGTGGGGTATAGCTGTGCTTTGCTTAGACAGAGCAGAGCTGGGGTCATGAGAAGGTCAGCAATCCCAGAATGCAGAGTAGCACAGTCTGCAGGCAGAACTACATGGGGGAACCATCTTAGGTGTTTAAAGGCTTATAAAATACAGTAGATGCTGGTAGGATGATTTTTAATGTGGGCAATCTGTACAGGGTGGGGGAAACATATAAGATAGGCTCTTATTTAGGGTGAAGGTCCAGTTTAAAATTACTAGTAAACGGACAGTGGGCAGTAAAGCCCAAAGATGCTGGGTATGTGGCCACATGTATTTATATCGGTTTGGGATGCCCCAGGGGGGAAGGCCAGTGCAGGCAATTGTGCGAGAAAGCAGCTGCATCCCCAAACTATATCTAAATGGCTGGATGCGAGAGCATGCTTGTGCTCAGAGATGCTGGTCTTGGTCCAGATTGTTTACCACCAGAGGGATATCACATAGCAGGGGAAGGCTAGCGGCCAGCCCTTGAAACTAAACTTGTTCCATTTTAAAGCAGAACAAAACTCAGGACTTAGGCTTTCCCCCATTTTTTCCGTGGCTGCGGTGTGAAACCCCCACTTCGCCCAATAAAACTCACGGAGCATACGTGTGCTCTCATCCAATCAGGGCCCTTGCCATGTTTACATCCTTTGGAAAAAACATGCCAGCACGCTCTCCCCATTGTAAACAATCGGAGCTGACTGGACGAGAGCCTGCGCTTGTGCCATTGGAGCGGGGAGAGGTGAATGATTATTGCTGCCTTGGGGGTTTCACACAGCGAGGCACCCCTGATTTGGAATGCCCAGGGGGAAAGCCAGCAGTCAGCCCTGGAATTCCAGGCCGGCCGCTGGTGGGTTTTGTTCCGCTTTAAAGAGAAATTCTACTTTCGTGGACAATCCCATCAGACATCAGATCGGGTGCCATCAGACACCCCACTTACCTAACTTCCGCTCTCACACAGCGCCTGTAAGTCAGCATGATGAGTGGGCATGGCTTTAAGGCAGTAAGTTCCCACTGATATCAATAGGTATGAACTACTGTGTACATAAGCGCTTATTAATCTTACCTACAACACCTATATGAGAAGCCGGCGAGGCAGGTGGGCGTGGCCTTAGTACGGCGAGCTCCAATTGAGATTAATGGGCACAGGGATCAGCTGGAAGGTAAGTGGAGTGTCTTGGTCCTGAGAGAACCCCTGATGTGAGATCTGTGGGGTTATCATCACATCTGTGGCTTGGTGTGTTTCACCAGTCCTCAACTGACTTCATCAGATGCAAAGCTTTCCCCTCCAGTCATAAGGAATCTTCTGAATGCCAGATACTGGGGACTACAGTAGGATTCAGACACTAGACTGATATTAGGCATCTGCATGTCTTATGCACACTGTAGCCACTGTAGTAACTTTCCCATTGCAGCTGCTCTTATGAATATGGCTCTGGACCCTCGATGATAGACCTTCATCCCACACAACAGATACTGTACTGTACAGTTACTGTAAAGTGGACCAAAACCCACGTCGATCGGCCTGGAAATCTATATTACTGGGTCGATCATTCCCTCCCCTCGTTGGAACAGAAAAGAAGATACGTGTATGGGCAACCTGGGAGGGGGGGGGGTTACACAGAGCCGGGCATACCGATTTTGAATGCCCCGCTCTGTGTAACCCCCCAGGTCGCCAATACACGTACCTTTTCCTGTCCAAAGGTGCATGCGTGAGCCATGGCCGCTATACCCCTAGCAGGGTGCATGCCCACGCCAGGCATTTGTGAATGGCTGGCACGGGCAAGCTCCTTGTTAGAGGGTAGTGGGGGATGCGGCCTGATTAGACGAGTGGCTGTCCATGTGCCATAGAACTGGGAAGAGGTGAGTTTGTTTCGGCAACCAGGGGGGGTTTCACACAGCAGGGGACCCCCGATAGGGGTGCCTCGGGGGCAAGGGCCAAAACCCAGAATAGTCAAAATCCTGGGTTTTGGTCCACTTTAAACAACACAAATCTTACCTCGGTCTATTACAGGAATATATTTATTCATGTATATATGAATATATTTTGTTACAAATTATATAGCTCACATCTAGAATAATCTGAGACTGAAACAGTGTTTCTTGCTTACCTCCTTGTTGACAATTTGTTCACCTAAAGTTGCTTTAACCCATGCTCTTATCACTTGTACTTAGTACAAGCCTGGTACTCAGACTGGACGATAGGGTGAATCTCCCGGTGGGCCCCTCTGCCCTAAGTGCACATGTTTTCATGGTGCTAAAAGCCATAGCACTATGTATCTTGAGCACCTGAGAACAAGCTAGCCAGCTATTTAGTTTACAGCTTGCATACCGCTCTTATTCTGACATTTTTCCATGATAGTTGTAGGATGTAAAGCTGGAGAGGCAGGAGAACATAGCTTATCCATTCACAAATATAAAATACAGTGTGGCATTATACTTGTGCATTTGGGGCAGCCATGGCAAATGGCTAGGGAATTGTTCTTGTGACCTGAGAGTTTTAGGGTTGAAGCCTGGCTGGGACATGATTGAAGTGCCCTTGAGCAAAGCACTTAGGCCCCAACTGCTCCCCAGGTGCCAAATTTAGCACAGCCCACCAGTCTGAACACATGTGCATTTCACTGCACCTCAGCAGAGATGCCAGCTTTGGAGATCAGTTTATAGGGTGATGGGCATGCAGAGGGTGTGGTTTAGGGGCGTAGCTTACTCACATCATTTAAGGAGTATTCCCTGTCTCCCTACGGAGATATATAATCAAACAATTATATTCTTAGTATACAGTACGTCCTGCTCCAAATCTAATACTTACAGTTGGGATATACTCCGCCAGACGGCGCTGGACCTGCAGAGACAACGAAAATAGGCTCCTCCCGGCCCCTCAAATACCCGGGGACCTCCCACAAATTCCCCAGAATTTCTCTGCAGTCTGGCTGCGAAGGACGAGAAATTGGCTCTCTACTCGCAGGTGAGCTGGGTTATTAACCTGCGGCCCTGTAGGACTATTCCCACCCGTTCCACTAATAATATGCCTCCCAGCCTTGGCTGCGCTGGTCGGGTGAAGGTAGGCAGCCCCGCTGTCAGGTGCTTAGGAGCGCTGCTCCACCGCAATCCCCCACCAAAGGGTAGGCAGTTCAGGCATATGATGAGCCTATAGGATGCCCCTCCCGCACTAGTGCCCCTTGGCCCTGCCTATCGGTGGGGCCTATTTAAGTGGCCACCATCCTCCGTCATCCTCCTTATAGTCTTCGGGGGAAAAGAGGGGGGGGGTGTATGTGTATAGATATGTAGGTTATGAAGTCTGTGCTTTCAACTTTCACATGTCTTTATTCTTATGTCAGCCGCCGCGCTGACTTGTCTTTATTGCCTTTAAATTTGCCGCTGCCGCGCGCTGACTTGGTTCTGCGCTTGGCGGCGGCATTACCTCAGGCGCTAGTGCGCCATCATTGGCTGTTGGCCTTCTGGCTTCGCGCTCTTCGGGGGGGGCGGGGCCTGTCTTTGGCGCCTTCCGCGTCATCGCTGTTACTGGCCCGCCCCTCGAGGTATACCGACGCCATCTTTTCTGACTTGGTTGGCCTATGCGCGACGGACTCCTACCTACCGCGGTCCAGCTTTATCTGCTTCACTTTTGTTATGATGTACTTAAGGTCTTGTCTGCTTATGTCTTTCAGGCGGGACGAACCCTGCTTGGCTTCTCCCTGGCCCTGTTTTTAGTATATTACGTGTAGGCCTTGTACAAATTATACTCCCACGTCCCTAGCGGGTTATTGGGGCACCCAGGGTTGCTATATAGCGTTATTCTCTATCGGCGTATAGCGCCGCTATAATCACCATATGGAGGCATCCCAGGATAATGTGACCGGGGTCCCTTCGGGACAAGACCGGCTGTGTGTAGCGTGTGGGCAGCCTCATGCTGACGCTGACAAGGCACGGGTCTGTGTACCCTGTACTGAGCAGGTGCTTGCATTGCAATCTGGCCTGCCAGTGGCTGCACCTCGTTTCACTTCACCTACTCCCCCAAGCTTAAATCTCACTCCTGTTGAGTTGCATACTAGTGGGGATTCTCAGCATGATGTGTCTTCTAGACTGGCTACTGTTGAACAGATTATTGCGAAGTCTTTAGCGCGTAAGGCCCCTGCTCAGAAGCGGCACTTGACGCCTAATGTTACTGTTTTCCCTGTGGGAACTGAGGAGTTTATGAATCTGTGTGGCTATACCCCGTCTGATGAAGGGGAGCTCTTTTCTGATTCAGGCTCATCTGATGAGAGACCAAGGGGTCATGACGATTCTGGCTCTAACCCCTGGGCCCCGGATGACACTGACAGATTATTAACCCAGATTTTTGAGGTTCTGTCTATCTCTCTCCCTGTTGAGGCTCCCAGGCAAAGAGGGGAGCTTTTCCATACAGCAAAACCACGTTTGGAATTTCCAGAGCAGGCACATTTACATGACCTTGTGCTCAAGGAATGGGAGCGCCCCAGTAAACTGCTCGGGGTTCCAAAGAGTTGGGACAGGAAGTATCCCTTTCCTACTGAGGTGGTTAAATGTTGGTCATCCCCCCCCCCCACCCGAGGTGGATGCCTCGATCCTAGGGCTAACACCTCTGTCATGCATTCCCCTGATTCTCCTACCCTGCGGGATGCCGAAGACCGGCGTATTGATCTGCTGGCATCACACGCCTTTGCATGTGCGGGGACGGCACTGCGCCCGGTCTGTGCTTGATAGTGCCCCTGATGATTTGCCTTGTGAGTTGTTTAATGCACTCTCCAGTTGTGATGTTTTTGTAAATTTTGTCCTATCAGCATTGGATGACACCATCAGAATGTGTGCCAGAACTTCTGCCCTCGTGGTAGCTATACACCGCTCGGTTTGGCTGCTCCAGTGGGCTGCTGACAACGCTGCCAAGAAGGCCCTCACTGGGTTTCCCTTTAAAGGACTGCATCTGTTTGGAGACCGCCTGGACCTTTTTGCTAAGGGAGGTAGGTTACCCCAGCGCAGGCGGCAACCTCTGCCCTTTCAGGGTCAGGGTTCCTTATCCTCCCCTTACCGCGGTGCAAGACAAGAATGGGGGGTGTCTTTCCCTGGGGCCCGGGGAGATTTCTGGGGTAGAGGCAGAGGACGTGGACGTCCTGGCGCCTTCTGGGGTCCCAAAGCTAAATCCTCTCCCAAGCCCCCTCAGGCATGATGGGGCGCCCTCACCCATCCGGGTGGGGGGCCGGCTGCAGCACTTCGCTCACGTCTGGAGGCTTCAGGTCTCAGACCAGTGGATTCAGGAGGTAGTGTCCTCCAGTTACAAGTTGGAGTTTGCTGCCAATCCCCCTCCAAGATTCATCAGATCCCGGATTCCTCAGGACCCTGTGTGAGCTCAGGAGCTAGTGCAAGCATTGCAAGGCCTCCTGGAGCTGGGGGTCATCTGCCAGGTCCCCTTAAGAGAAAAAGGCAAGGGCTTTTATTCCAACTTATTCACAGTACCCAAAATGGATGGTTCTGTCAGGCCCATCCTGGACTTAAAGATCCTCAACAAATTTGTCAGGGGCAGGCGCTTTTGCATGGAGACTCTGCGCTCTGCCATCAGTTCCCTGCACCAAGGGGATTTCATGACTTCTGTGGACATCAAAGATGCTTACCTTCATATGCCTGTGTTCCCAGGTCATCAAAGGTTCCTCGGGTTCGCTCTGTTGGATCAACACTACCAATTTGTGGCCTTGCCCTTCGGCCTCACTTCAGCTCCCAGGGTGTTCACCAAGGTGCTGGCGGGCGTGATGTCTCTGCTCAGATGTCAGGGCGTCCGCTTGCTTCCCTATCTGGACGACATACTTATCACTTCCCAGTCTCTACATCAGGCAGAGTTGGATACTCAGCTGGTGGTGTCCACTCTGGAGCCATTTGGATGGGTGATCAACCACCCCAAGTCTTCACTGTCCCCTTCCTCCATTCCTAGGAATGATTCTGGATACAGTTCAAGCAAGGATCTTCCTTCCTCAGCAGAAGGTGGACAGTCTTATTGCACAGGCCCAGTCCCTCCTAGCTTGTCCCCATCCCTCCATCAGGCAGGGGATGCAGCTGGTGGGCCTGATGGTGGCGTGCTTCGAAGTGGTCCCTTATGCTCAGTTCCACTTGAGGCCTCTGCAACTTCACCTATTGTCTGTATGGGACAAGGACCCAGCGTCCCTGGACAGGGTCTGTGTGCTCTCCCCCCTGGTCAGGAGGTCCCTCTTGTGGTGGATGGACTGAAGGAACCTGTTGGGGGCAGATCCTTTCTTGCCCCTTCTGTGAGACGGTCACCACGGATGCCAGTCTATCAGGTTGGGGGAGTTTCTGGAAGTCCCTGCGGTTCCAGGGGAGGTGGGGCCCTCAAGAGGCCCAAACACCTATCAATGTCTTGGAGCTGCGAGCGTTCAGGTTAGTTCTGGCTCGCTTGACTACTCATCTTCAGGGCCTGCCTGTGCAGGTGCGCTCGGACAACCGGATGGCAGTTGCCTATATCAATCATCAGGGAGGGACCCGGAGCAAGGGGGCCCTCACAGAAGTATGTGATCCTGACTTGGGCAGAGGCTAATGTCGCCTGCATATCAGCTGTGTACATCCCGGGGGTGGAAAATCACCTGGCGGACTCTCTGAGCAGGGGGACCTCTCGCCTGAGATTATGGTCCCTATGCAGCAGGGTGTTTCAATCTCTGTGTCACCGTTGGGGCCAACCAGATGTGGATCTGTTTGCGTCCCGCCACAATCACAAGCTTCCAGCTTTTGTCTCTCTGTCCAGGGATCCTCTGGCCCTGACCTCGGATGCGCTAGCAATGTCATGGAAGGACTTTCAGTTCCTGTATGTCTTCCCCCCAATTCCCCTGCTGGGCAGGGTTCTGCGCAAGATTGCTCTGGAAGGGGTGCCAGCAATTCTGGTGGCCCTCAGGTGGCCAAGAAGAGTGTGGTTCGCAGATGTGGTACAGCTGCCAGTAGATCAGTGCGCTCTGCCCTTGGTGCCAGATCTGATCATTCAGGGCTCACTACGCCATCCCAATTTACAAACTCTGGCTTGGACGGCTTGGCTGCTGAAACCTCCATCTTGATGGAGAAAGGGCTGGCTTCCTCAGTTGTGGATACTTTGATTATAGCTAGGAAGAAGTCTTCCTCTTCCATTTATTACAGGGTTTGGCGTGCCTACATTGACTGATGTGAGTCTAAGTCTCTTCCCTGTCGTGTCTTCTCTATTCCCAGGATTCTGGAGTTCCTGCAGCATGGGTTGGAGATGGGGCTCCAACTCAGTACTCTGAAGGGTCAGGTTTCTGCCCTGGCTATTTTTTTTCAGCATTCTCTAATCAGGACTTTTTTTCCAGGGGGTCACTCATGTGCGTCCCCCTCGTAAACCTATGGTGCCTGTTTGGGATTTGAACTTGGTTCTGTCAGCCTTGCAGGGTGCTCCCCTTGGAACCTGTGCAGGATGCTGCCTTGGCCATTCTTACGCTCAAGGTTGTGTTTCTCGTGGCTATCACTTCTGTCAGGCGTGTGTCTGAGTTGGCGGCACTGTCCATTCAGCCCCCCTACTATGAGAGGCACCAGGACAGGGTGGTGTTTCGTTTCAAACCTGATTTTCTGCCTAAGGTAGTGTCTGCCTTTCATTTGAATCAGGATATTGTTCTTCCTTCTTTGTGCCCTAATCCTAGCAATGCTAAGGAGAGGGTTTTGCACTCTTTTGGATGTGGTTAGGTGCCTGAAGTACTATCTGGTGGCTACTGCACATTTCAGTAAAACTGATGCCCTTTCTGTGGTCCCTTCTGGTCCTAGGGAGGGTTTGGCTCTTGCCAAGTCTACTATCAGCAAGTGGATTCGTCAGGCTGTTATTCAGGCCTACTCTGCTAAGGGGAAGAATCCTCCCTTCCGCCTTACTGCTCATTCTATTCGTGCTATTGGTGCCTCTGGGGCTTTTCAGCACCAGGCTTCTGTTGAACAAGTTTGCAAGGCCGCTACTGGGTCTTCTGTTCATACCTTTTCAAAGTTTTTACAAGGTTGATGTTAGGGCCTCAGCTGATGCTGTTTTTGGCCGAAAGGTTCTGCAGGCGGCAGTGGTTTAAACTGCCTGCTGCTGATTTTTCTTGGGGATCCCACCCTACTTTATACTGCTATTGGATGTCCCAACTGTAAGTATTATATTTGGAGCAGGACGTACTGCATACTAAGAATAATACAATTCTGTGATTCACCTGTAGAATTGGTATTATGAGTATACAGTATGTCCTGCTCCAACCCACCCTTGGTTTTTCTGGATCCCCTGTATGGTGATTGTTATCATTGTTATAATTGATAGTTTGGATTGTTTAATGCTCCCGGCTTCCCCTTAACTGCTTTTCAAAGCCGGGGAATTTGTGGGAGTTCCCCGGGTATTTGAGGGGCCGGGAGGAGCCTATTTTCGATGTCTCTGCAGGCCAGCGCCATCTGGCGGAGTATATCCCAACTGTAAGTATTAGATTTGGAGCAGGGCGTACTGTATGCTCATAATACCAATTCTACAGGTGAGTAATCACAGAATTGTATTATTACTACCATCAAACAATACTGCTAATATACACTAAAAAGAAACACAACACAAGCCCCCATGTACCCCTCACCCCTGCAACTTGGGGACATCAGGAAACCCGATAGTAATAAAGTAAAACAAAACCCACTAAAAGACTGCAGGGTGATTCCCTGTCTCCAGGGCATTCCAATTTGGGATGCTCCACAGTTCGCTGGGTATATGGCAGTACATGTGTGGTATATGTGTGGGTCACAACATCATCCCTGCACCCCTATCTGAATGTCCAACACAGGGAGTCCAGTCAATTCTAATCGGAGTTCCTCAGTAAAGTGTTTTTTATAATTGATGTGCCATTACCTCTTTATTTTGTATTAAAATGGGCAATTATCACTCAAAAAGCTAAAATAAATAACGGGAACAACCATACTGATACAATGTATAATATATATATATATATATATATATATATATATATATATATATATATTGTGGTAAGGTGCAAGGGGCCGTCATTGACGGAAGGTGTGTGGCACCAAGGTACCTGGCCTTGGTGCAGTAAAACTGTGTGTTTTGTTTCCCAGCATCAGCTGCTAATGGCAGTCTGGTGCTGAAGTTAGTATAGCTGAAAGGCCAACCCGGGACGGTTTTACTGGAATGGAGTAGAGCAGGGTGGGACTCCATCCCACTACCCAGGTTCGGGTTCTACAGGCCGCATAAATAGACTGGGGAATCAGCTGTGCACTGTCTGTGACTGGAGCTCACTTGTGGAGTGAGACTCTGTGAGCCTGGCTGAAAACTCCTATGCAGGCTGTTTCATGCGGACCCAAGGTGGATTCGGTTGCAAAGCAACAAATTTGCCCATGGACTAAAAACGCTGTTTGCCTGTCTGATTGACTTATGCTGCATTTTCCTGAAAAGGTGATGTAACCCGAAAGGGCATATGCTTTTATGGATTTTGGTGTGAATAAACACGGACTTTAAGTTTAACTTTTCGCCTCTGAGCCTCTATACTGCAAACATCCTGCTGTCTACGAGAGCTAATCATCACATTTGGTCTCGGATGCGGGCAGAGCAGTGAGGCCGTTGCTAGGAGCAACCGACGGAAAAGTTTTTTGTGTGCATGTCCTACTTTGAGCCTGCCAGGCTGCTACCTGTGACCACAGACAAAATGGAGGCGTGAAAGCGATCATGAAGGCGAATCTGCAGCAGCACGAGGCCAACAAGCAGCAGCGGGAGACCAACAAGCAGCAGCAGGAGACCATTTAGCTGCTATTGCAACATGTAACGGCGCTGCAAGCTGCAGGAGCACCCAAAAGTGTCCCTGATGCCCGGAAAGCTGTCCGCTTGGCGCTTACAAAAATTACCCCTTCGGATGACGTTGAGACCTACCTGGCGGTGTTTGAAAAGGTGGCTGCAAGGGAGAAGTTGCCACATGACCAGTGGGCTGACGTCATCGCTCCATTTTTGGCATCTGGACCCCAGCAGGTGTTGTTTGACCTTCCAGATGACCAAGCCGCTGACTACCCGACTCTGAAGGGTGAGATACTGGCCAGACTGGGGGTGAATGTATGGGTTCGGACTCAGCGGGTGCATCAGTGGAGCTATCAGTCGGCATAGCCCGCCAGACCCCAGTACTATAAACTGCTGCGCCTACTGCAAAAATGGCTGCAGCCAGACTTATTAAGCCCCACTGCCATGTTGGACCGCTTGCTGGCAGACATGTTCTGGAGGGCTTTACAGCACCCTCTCCAGCACTGGGTTGGCCAGGTATCCCCCGGCAACGCTCTAGAGATGGTGGACCTAGTGGAGTGATATGAGGCCACCAGGAACTTGCAAGGGGGCTCCACGGGGAGGGATTCGGGGAAACCCCGGAGGTCCCCGCCCCAGCCCCGGTGAGTGGCGTTCCCTAAACACCCTCAGGACCTACCCCCCAAAGTCCCTGCCCCGGTGTTGTATTGGGGGTGTAAGGAGCCGGGACATATCAGAGCCAATTGTCCCCACCAGGGGGAGCCCATGGATGTGAACTTTGGTTACCGCCCTTCAATGTATGCCAGGAGGCTGTGTGCTGCCGGTGTCCCTGAGCTTGTGGGGCAAAGTCACCTCTGTCAGGTGAAAGTGGGAGATACCCTGGCTCTGGCCCTTTTGGACTCGGGGAGTATGGTTACCCTGGTAAGACCCGCCATGGTACTGCCCGATGAGTACACGGGGCGGAAAACTGGGGCCTTGTGCATTCACGGGGACTTGAGAGACTATGCCACAGCACAAGTGACTCTAACCACCGTCTCCGGTAGCTGGAACCGCGAAGTCGCCATCGCCGCTAAACTCCCGTACGAACTTATTATTGGGAGAGACTTTCCGGGGTACATGTCACTATGGACCAAGTTGGGAGTTCCGGAAACCTGCGAGGCGGGTGTGTCCCCAATAGACTGGCCCTACTCAGGGGTGACCCCGGAACCCTGGGAACCGGAGTCAGGAGGGACAACGGTAGGGGTGACCACCTCTACTGTGGAAGAGGGGGAGTCAACCCCACTGAGTGTTATGGTTGGAGATGTGGAAGAGTTGGCAACAGGTCCAGAGTTGGCAGATCTCCAGGTCTCCACAGTTAATTTTGGTACAGCACAACACCAGGACCCGACTCTATCTCGGGCCTGGGAGAATGTTCTTGAGGTGGAAGGTGAACCACAACAGCCGGGGGCGGAGTTACAGTTTCCTCGCTTTGTGGTTCACCAGGATATGCTGTACCGAGTAAACAAGGTACGTGAAGAGGTGGTGGAACAATTGGTGGTACCCAATCCCTATCGCAAGCTGGTGTTGGATTTGGCCCACCAACATGTTCTGGGGGGACACCTAGGCCAGCAGAAAACTCTGGACCGAATTTTACAACATTTCTACTGGAAATGTAGTGTAGTTGTGTGTACAAGGAGGTGGAGAGATATTGGGAGTCCTGCCCAACATGTCAGATGACCAGCCCCCAGCCTCATTACCGTGGTCCCCTAGTTCCTCTCCCAGTTATTGAGGTACCTTTTGAGCGGATTGCCATGGATCTGGTGGGTCCAGTGCCAAAATCCGCTAGAGGGCACCAACATATTCTGGTGGTCTTGGACTATGCCATGCGGTACCCCCAGGCCATACCCCTGCGACACACCTTAGCCAAGCTCATTGCTAAGGAGCTTTTGGAAATGTTTTCCCGAGTAGGCCTGCTTAAAGGAGTCCTGACCGATCAAGGTACCCCGTTTATGTCTAAACTAATGAAAGAGCTCTGTAAATTGTTGCAGGTGAAACAATTGCGGACATCCGTTTACCACCCGCAAACAGACGGCCTGGTAGAGAAGTTTAACCAAACTTTAAAAACCATGTTAAAATGGGTGGTCGCCAAGGATGGGAAGAATTGGGACTTGCTGCTGCCCTACCTGATGTCCGCAGTGCGAGAGGTGCCCCAGTCCTCTACGGAGTTCTCGCCCTTCGGCATCCACGGGGCCTGTTGGATATAGCCAAGGAGGCTTGGGAACAGCAACCCACACCCCACAAAAGTGTGGTAGAGTACGTTACTCACCTACAGGAACGGATAGAGACCGTGTTGCCGCTGGTGAGGGAACATATGGAGGCAGCGCAGGGGGTCCAAAGCAGGATTTATAACTGGCAAGCCAGGGTACAGAACTTTAACCCAGGTGACAGGGTTGTGGTTCTGGTACCCACAGTGGACAGTAAATTTCTGGCTAGGTGGCAGGGTCCCTACGAGGTGATTGGGAAAGTTGGGGAAGGGACTTACAAGGTACATCAGCCCGGGCAGAAAAAGCCAGAGCAGGTGTACCATGTAAACCTGCTGAAGCTGTGGAAAGACAGGGAGACCCCTGTGGGTGACAGTCCCCGACCAGGTATGTTAGGGGTGGAGCTTCCCTTCCCTCGGTCTGCTGTTAGAGAAGCGGTAGTTGAGGTGAAAGCTGGCGACAACCTCTCCTCTAAACAGACCCAGGAAGCCAGGGAGTTTGTCAGCAGAAACACAGACGTGTTTTCAGATCTCCCTGGGCGCACTTCTGTCATCCAACATAACATTGTCACGGAGCCT
Organism: Gastrophryne carolinensis; assembly: GCA_027917425.1. Taxonomy (NCBI): domain Eukaryota; kingdom Metazoa; phylum Chordata; class Amphibia; order Anura; family Microhylidae; genus Gastrophryne; species Gastrophryne carolinensis. The sequence continues at coordinate 226,845,677 of CM051234.1, forward strand.
CAGGTTAAGATCCGGTTGAAGCCTTACCGGGTACCTGAGTCCCGGCGACAAGCTATCGCGGAAGAAGTGCAGCAAATGCTCCGGTTAGACGTGATTGAAGAATCAAAGAGCGAGTGGGCCAGCCCAATAGTCTTGATTCCCAAGCCCGATGGTACGTTGCGGTTTTGTAACGATTTCCGCAAACTTAACGAAATTTCTAAGTTTGATGCCTCGAGTAGACAAGCTTATTGAGAAGCTAGGCCAAGCCAGGTATTTTTCTGTTTTGGACCTCACAAAAGGGTACTGGCAGGTACCCTTGACTGAGGCTTCCAAGGAGAAAACAGCGTTTATCACACCAGAGGGACTGTTCCAGTACAAGGTATTACCCTTTGGTTTACATGCCGCTCCCGCTACGTTCCAAAGGTTAATGGATATTGTCCTCCGGCCACATCGTCGGTATGCTTCGGCCTATCTGGACGAAATAATTATCCATAGTACGGATTGGGAAAGTCACCTGCCCAAAGTCCAAGCCGTAGTGGATTCCCTCAGGAAGGCTGGTTTGACGGCAAACCCAAAAAAGTGTGCCTTGGGCTTAGAAGAGACGAAATACCTGGGCTATGTGATTGGGCGAGAAGTGGTCAAGCCCCAGGTTAACAAAATAGAAGCCATCCGTAGCTGGCCACGTCCTAACACTACCTGCCAAGTGAAGTCATTTCTGGGGTTGGTGGGGTATTACATGAGGTTCATTCCCAATTTTGCCACCATAGCGGCACCATTGACAGACCTGTTAAAGGGACGCAAGTCTGTCATGGTGAAATGGAATGAACAGGCCGAAAAAGCATTCTCCGCTTTGAAGTCTGCCCTGTGTGGGTCTCCGATGTTGGTGACACCCGACTTTAAGAGGGAGTTTATAGTGCAGACCGATGCCTCCGAGGTAGGTCTCGGTGCTGTACTGTCTCAGGAAGTCAACAGGGAAGAACACCCTGTTGTCTACTTGAGTCACAAATTGACACCTGCGGAGACCCGGTATAGTATCGTGGAGAGAGAGTGTTTGGCCATTAAGTGGGCCCTTGATTCTCTTCGCTACTACTTGCTGGGGAGAAGTTTCTGTCTGATTACGGACCATTCTCCCCTCAAGTGGATGTGCCAGCCTAAGGACAGGAATGCCAGGGTCACCTGGTGGTTCCTGTCCTTGCAAAATTTCAAGTTCTCCGTAGAGCACAGAGCGGGTAATGCGGATGCCCTGTCCCGGGCACATTGTTTGTCGTGTGTCCACCCCCTCAGGGTTGAACAAAGGGGGGGTATGTGGTAAGGTGCAAGGGGCCGTCATTGACGGAAGGTATGCGGCACCAAGGTACCTATAGTGTTAGTATAGCTGAAAGGCTAACCTGGGACGGTTTTACTGGGATGGAGTAGAGCAGGGTGGGACTCCATCCCACTACCCAGGTCCGGGTTTTACAGGCCGCCTAAACAGCCTGGGGAATCAGCTGTGCACGGTCTGTGACTGGAGCTAACTTGTGGAGTGAGACTCTGTGAGCCTGGCTGAAAACTCCTATGCAGGCTGTTTCATGCGGACCCAAGGTGGATTCGGTTGCAAAGCAGCGACTTTGCCGAAGGACTAAAAACGCTGTTTGCCTGTCTGATTGACTTATGCTGCATTTTCCTGAAAAGGTGATGTAACCCGAAAGGGCATATGCTTTTATGGATTTTGGTGTAAATAAACACGGACTTTAAGTTTAACTTTTCGCCTCTGAGCCTCTATACTGCAAACATCCTGCTGTCTACGAGAGCTAATCATCACAATATATATATATATATATATATATATATATATATATATATATATACTGTATATACACATATACTATTAGCAGTAGAGTTGTTTTTCTTTACCTTTTACCACACATTCAGCATCAGAACCTAACCACTGAAGAAGTCCAATTACGCATAAAAGTATCACAACTTACCCTTCAGGGGTCGGCGCAACCAATCAAAAGCCAAACACCGACACAGTATATGTCTTTCAGAATGTAAAGGTCTATTTCAACATTATTTTATATTTTAAAATGCTCATTTGATTATAAGCAGCATTACAAAACTACACAGCCTGCTTGAAAATTTACAATATTTACATCCCATAAAACATTTTCCCCCAAAACGTCTGTGGAGGGATATCAGTGCATTCTATGGAGCGAATGTCTGTCTGTGAGAAGGACAGGTTTGGACACTGGCAGACAGGATGCATTTAAACTTACACTTGTTGACATGTCTGCCAGTCCACCAATGCACAGCACCACACACACACACAGATACCGCCATACCTTACAGTGCTTCCATGCTGATGATCACGTTCCTAGTGCCAGCTGGGGGGAGTGGCCTTTGGAAGGATTGCATGAATTCATGGGATGCTGCACACTGCCTGTAATGGGGGGATGCTACACACTGCCTGTAATAGGGGGATGCTACACATTGTAATGGGGGATGCAGCACACTGCCTGTAATGGGGGATGCAGCACACTGCCTGTAATGGGGGATGCAGCACACTGCCTGTAATGGGGGATGCAGCACACTGCCTGTAATGGGGGATGCTGTACACTGCCTGTAATGGGGGGATGCTACACACTGCCTGTAATGGGGGGATGCTACACACTGCCTGTAATAGGGGGATGCTACACATTGTAATGGGGGATGCAGCACACTGCCTGTAATGGGGGATGCAGCACACTGCCTGTAATGGGGGATGCAGCACACTGCCTGTAATGGGGGATGCTGCACACTGCCTGTAATGGGGGATGCTGCACACTGCCTGTAATGGGGGATGCTGCACACTGCCTGTAATGGGGGATGCTGCACACTGCCTGTAATGGGGGATGCTGCACACTGCCTGTAATGGGGGATGCTGCACACTGCCTGTAATGGGGGATGCTGCACACTGCCTGTAATGGGGGATGCTGCACACTGCCTGTAATGGGGGATGCTGCACACTGCCTGTAATGGGGGATGCTGCACACTGCCTGTAATGGGGGATGCTGCACACTGCCTGTAATGGGGGATGCTGCACACTGCCTGTAATGGGGGATGCTGCACACTGCCTGTAATGGGGGCATGCTGCACACTGCCTGTAATGGGGGCATGCTGCACACTGTCTGTAATGGGGGCATGCTGCACACTGCCTGTAATAGGGGGATGTCATACACTGCCTGTAATGGGGGATGCCACACACTGTCTGTTATGGGAGAATGCCGCACACTGTCTGTTATGGAGGCGGAGGCCACATACTGCATATAATGGAGGATGCCGCACACTGCCTGTAATGGGGATATTGGGGGGGGGGGATTCTGCAAACTGTCTGCAATGGGGTGATTGGGAGGGGGTATTTTAGCAAATCATTTGGTTTCAGATTATTTTTTGTTCTTATTTTTCTCCTCTAAACCCTGTGTGCGTCTCATGGCGCAAAAAATACAGTAATAATTATTCAATGAATGCCCCATTGAGTTCACATTATCAGTCTGATCCAGGACATTCTTTTTAAAAACAATGCCATGCTTTTGTCCTCACCTAGCATTACAGCTAGAGAGGCCAATGGTAGGTAAGAAATCAGGTCCTCTTCGGAATCAGAAGAATCTTAATCAGATTTATTAAATCATCCCCAAGCACTGTGTCCCATGATGATCACTCTGGTCACTCTGCTACTGAAAGCCTTTTATACCCGCTGGGTGACAGGAAACAAAGGGTTAATTAAAAGAAATGACAAAAGGGTTAAAAACCCTTAAAAATATCCCACAAAAAATGGTGTCATCCCCAAGCACTGTGTCCTAATGCCAATCACTCTAGTTTCTACTCTCCTGCTGCTGCTGGAAGCCTTTTATACCTGCTGGGTGACAGGAAACAAAGGGTTAATTAAAAAAATCACATAAGGGCTAAAAACCCTTAAAAATATCCCCCAAAAATGGTGTGGGGTCCCCCCTACCCAGCATAATCAGCCCAGGAACCAGCTATGCAGGGCTTGTAGAACAGGGTGCAGGGGCAGTCTGCACAGCCTAAATGGCCTTCAGGCTCTTCTGTCCCCCCCGGCAGGTAATGGGGGGCTGGGGTTCCCACTATATCAGGATGTGTCCCCCTCTGCAGCTCTTAAGGATGTTCCCGCAGAGCTATACTGGGGCGCACATAGTGCCTCTGGGCAGTCTGTCCGGAACCACCTTGTGTTGTCTCATTTTAGTAAATTTTTTTGGCTTGTTTTTTCCCCAGTGGTATTATTTCTATATGTTCATTTGTATTTGAGGCAAACCTTGGCCTTTTTTTGGTTCTGCTTCACCCCCTCTTTTGTTGTCACAATACTCTGAGACACAACTTTTTCTTGAATAGTGTGGGCCCATATTCATAGGCTAACGAGATTCCCAAACAAAAACCCAACCAAAAAATCTCTACCAAATGTGTTTCTCCTTATTTCTAGGGTGGGTGGCCTGAAACGTCTGGTGGATTTCTCCAGGCATGCCAGGTTGTCATTTTGCTGCTGGCACTGTGCTTTCAGTGCCTACCTGTGCCGGCTGCTGTTCCGTTGCTCCCCCACCATTGCTTGGAGGTCATGGTGGAGCAGCATTAAGTCTCTGCATGCTTTGGTGAAACCGGGCTGTGCTTTGCGTGAAGGCTCTGCTATCTGCTCAACAATCCACCTCCATCAACTGCACCCGTCTCAACCGGGGAAGGTGGCAACATACCTGAGGTTGTCGTCTTCTTCCCAGGGTATGGACACTTGCAGAGTGGGCTGTGCTTGTCCTTTCCACATGTGTTGTGCTTGATGTGGGTGATGGGAAATCCTTGGCAGCAGAGCCCTCCTATGGAGGTGATAGCTGCAGCTGTTGGTCATGCTGGAGCTATGGATCCAGCTGCTGCTACAGAGGGCATGGTGAAGGGAGCTCCTGCTGCTGTAGATGGGTTTGTGGAACCAGTTGTGGCAGCAGAGGGAGTGGTGGAGGAATCTGCTGCTGCAGATGGATTTGTGGATCCAGTTGCTGCTGCAGAGGGAGTGGGGGAGGCAGATGCTGCTGCAGTGGTAGCTGTTGAGGCATCTGTTGTGTCTGAGGGTGCTGGGATGGCAACTGCTGCTGTAGAGTGTGCTGATGCTGCTGTTGTGGAGGCAAATGCTGTGGATCGTCCTTCTCGGGGCCCTGTATGGCAGCCAGTAGTAGGGGTGTCTGCAGGGCCAGACAAGGTAGCTCTCAGCTGTTTACAACACACGCAGTACACATAAATATGGCTGCATGGGGATACAGGACTCCCCACTTTGGGCACATGACACTTACCAACTAAAAATCTTCCATCGGTGCAGCCCTTGATGATGCTGTCCTTGCTGACATAGCCGCAGTACTTGTGTGTTTCTGTGATTAGGTGGCCATGTTTTTTGCTGGGTGTTTCCTGCAATGTGAATAGGACATAAGCTTAGTAAAGTACCATACCTTGTGTGGCTAAGCAATGGCTACCACATCTAGTTCCATGTTGTACAAGTAAGCAAGGTGTGACACATACAAATACATTTTAAGGTCATTACTTAGCTTTGAGGTAGCATGTGGCAATATTCCAAGACTGGCCTGGTTGCCCAATCTGTGTGTCATGGCCCAGGCAAAAGAAACCCTGCTGGAGTCCGGAACTTGGGCATTAAAAAGAGGCTGATATCAAACTTGACACACCAACCCAAACAAGGCCACAACATACCACTTCCAGCAGCAGCACACATGTCAGAGTTGATGATCCCCGGCAAGCCCTGGAGTGTTACTGGGTTCAACAAGCCATACACCATTTATTTTGCAGTTGTAAATTCCACAATGCAGGGTATTCCACCTCTGGTTTGCAAGCTGAAAATCATGCTCAAAAGATGTAGCCATGCAAAGGTCAAGGCCTACATAAACAGCACCAATAGCACACAGCCCCTTACCCTTGTTGTCTTCTTTTGTTGATATTTTGCCTCACTGCATATTTCAGGTCTGCATACTTCTTTTGGACTTGATCCACGTCCTTTAGCTCTGGCCCAGCGTTTTTAAGATGCCTGGTGATGGCATCCCACAGGTCGGACACCCCAGACACTACAGCCAGACATTGGGCACCATTAAACCTGCCACTCAGGGTGCCTGAGTGTCTGGTATATTGGAAGAGGGGGTTGCGGGGGGCTGTTCTGTCTTGGCCTCAAACTTTGCCTGGCACTGCCCCTGCTTTCCCTTGAACTTTGCCTGGCACTTCTCTGGCTTGGTCTAGCACTTTCTGCACACTCATACTAAAAACTGAAAAACCTAGCTAACACTTGTTAAGAACATGGACGGTTAGTTAACATAGATTGCAATGAATGTAAAAGCGAGGTAGCCACGTCAAGGCCGTCCAATTAGTACCCCGTCCCTAACATTACTAAGTTTAAAAGTTTGTGCAGGCATTGCTACTTCTTTACTTGTGTGTGCACAAGCAATGCAATACATGAATCAGCCTGTCTAAAGACATTGCAATAACTTAACTTGCTTGCACACACACAATGAAAAATACTTTACTTGCCTGCACAGTGTTACAGTTCAAAAAGAGGGTTTAGGTAGAGGCCAATTGGACTCCCTGTTACATTGGGAGAGCTACAATCCAGCAGATCTGGCCACTGACCTGCAAATGCAACAGCAAAAAGGAAGGTAGGATGTGCTCATCCAGTCACTATATAGCAGTCAAGAGGTGCTAGAGGGGTGTGACCACACACACTAAGCAAAAAAGAAAGTTAACCCTCTGCACACTCATACTAAAAACTGAAAAACCTAGCTAACACTTTAGGCCTCTACCCCTCTAGCACCTTTTTGGTCTAGCACTTTGCCTGGCGCTGCTCTGGCTTGGCCTAGCACTTTGACTGGAACTGGTGTGGCTTGGCCTAGTACTTTGCCTGGCAGTGCTCTGGTTTGGCCTAGCACTCTGGCTGGAACTGCTCTGGCTTGGCCTAGAACTTTGCCTAGAACTGCAATGGCTTGGTCTAGCACTAGTATGACTTTGGCTGAGGTGGTGCTGGCTTTGGCTGAGTGTGTGCTAACGTGCGCTTGAAGGGGGGCTGTGGCGACATAGTCCAGCACGAACATCCATCAGGGCAGGGCTTGGTTTTGCTGTCCTGCCTGTGTATGTTAGTTTTTTCCCGGCCATCCTGACCTACATCACACTGGAAACAACAGTGGTTGAGTGTTGCCTTCTCCAGATGTCAGTGTGTGTGAGGTTGAATTTATGCTTTCCGGTATACCTTCGCAGGCGTTCCCTCCAACACAAAGTTCAGACGTGTGCCAACTCCCGGGATCCTCTGAGGTGCGTCACATCTCGTAGTGGAAGAGAGTGAGTGTTAGCAAAATGGCCCCCTCGCTGTTCACCCACAACCAGCAGGACACTGCTGGGGCAATTCAGGGGCACAAGTGGATAGGAAGTCAGAGCGCAAGTGAATAGGAAAGCAAGGAATGCCGCCATCCGCAGGCTCACACATGCGAAACATAGTGAGGCCAGTTCTATGTGCACACATGGGCAACACGCTGGGACAGTTTTAGGGCTTAGCTGGGTGTGGCAGCAAGAAACCAGGGGGCAGGCCAAGTGGGACTAACACGGGCCCAAAAATCTCAAAACAAGGCAGCACAGATACATTCATGTTGAGCTAAAGTGCTTTGGGGGGCATGACAACCTGCTTAGCGTGACATTTCTATGGCTTTTCTCCAGACTTTAGATGATGATGACACATAGATATGACTTCCTGCCCAACATCTATAAGAAGAGGATGTTGGCAGTGGTGGCCAAGCTGGAGGAGGTTATGGAAACCACCTACACATTCACCCAGATGATGCAGCATTGGTCCGACCTGAAAAAGAGAAATAAGCCCCAGGTGAGGAGATTTTTCCGCCTGCATTTCCCAAGTAAGTGACATTTATTTGCTAAGCACTCACACCTACAACCACATTAGGCAGGGCTATGTGTAAAATAAAACACTTCTCTTCTAGCATCAGAGTTCAGGAGGAGGATCAGGCCCACCCAGAAGTGACAAGTCTGCCCAATGCTGCAAACACCTGGTGAATGTGTAGGGAGGCGTCCAGAAGTGGCAACGTCCTTACCCTCCTCTGCAGGTGAGCCCCAAGCTGACCTGGACCAACCTGCAGAGGAGGAGACACAGATGTTGCGCAGCAAAGAAGATCATTCTGTGCCAAATGACTCAGGTATGAGCATCACATCAGAATAAGTACGCAGTTATCATTTTGTCTGAATATACACACACATATTAACCACCATGTGTATGTTTCCTACCTTTTAAGCACCCCAGATAAAGGTTAGTACTTGTATCAAAATAAAGGTGTATATAATATGTGTGAGTGTTTAGTATGTGTCTTCCTGTGTATAGTTGTGTATAATGTCTCTATTGTAATTTAAGTAATGCACACCACACACAAAAAAAGCTTTGGTGAATTGTTCTGACATTAAACAAATATACACAGCTATCATTTTGGCTGAATATACACACATATTAATCATCAGATAAAGGTTAGCACTTGTATCAAAATAAATGTATAATTGTCTGATCAAATAAATTGAATGTTAGAAGCAGGAGATCAAGACGTAGTGAAAAGTACAGATGATTATCTGGTATAGTGCCTATTGGTATTAACCCTTTAACCACTAGCCTACCTTGAGATTTTGTCACCCTTTGTTGCCAGACCATTTTGCACTATTTTGTGCTCCCCATGTTCAACTGTGATTTTTGAAGGGATTTCCAGAGATTTCACAGGAAATTGATATATTGTTTTTTTCAGCAGAGCCTGCTCTTTAACATGAAATGTCTTGTTTGTCATTTTCTAAGTGTATAAGTGTATTCTTAATATTTTTGAGTGAAATATGTGCAAAAAAATTAAAAAAAACTATTTTTTACAATTTGTAGTGCTTTTTTGTAATAAAAAATTTAAGTTTATCAATAAAATCTTATTGCGTTTGTAAACCCAATTTCTCCCGGTTACAGCAGTACCACATATGTATTGGTAGACACCCTTTCCTGCCCAGGAGACTCCCCCAAACTGAGGCAAAGCTTTAGGAGATTTTCAGATAAAATACAACTATGCTATGCAATATGCGCACCTTGCAGTTTATCAAGAAAAACAACCCTTTACATTTGAAATACCCCCGACAAACTATATATTCCCTAGAAGTATACACCTCAGGCTTTCTAGGTGTACCAGCCTTGTTGACATGGGTGCCGTTTTCTGGAAGTAATATCTCAATGCATTCTTTGGTTGCACAGGGTTTCCCTAAAAATAATAAAAAAGCAGAATCAAAATCACATTTTTCTAAAAAAAAAACTATATGCAAACAAGAAAAATGAAAATCTGAAAAAGCAAGGGCCTCCAAACAGAACAATACCCAACATGCATAGGTCCTGTCAAGGAAAGAGTTGCCAAACACACCAAAGTAAAGCATGTGCGTAATGGTAATTTTACTTCAGAATCTCAGCTCTGCAGACAAAGTGCGCACCTTGTGCTTTTTCTACCAAAACAACCCTTTACATTTGGAATACCCCCCATATATTCCCTGAAAGTACACATGTTGAGATTGCTAAGCGTACCCAGCTTGTTGTAGTGGGTTCATCTTTCTGGAAGTAATATCTCGAAGAATTCTTAGGTTGCACAGGGTTTCACTAAAAAATTTATAAAAAAGCAGAATAAAAAACACCTTTTCCTAAAATATCAATATGCAAATAAGAAAAAACAAGCTAAATCTGAAAGCGCAAAGTCCCCCGAGCAGAACAATACCAAACATGCATAGGTACCTGTAACCTTTTAACTGTCAGCCTACTTGAGATTTTGTCACCCTCTGCTGACAGGATATTTTTCACCACTTTGCATGATGTTTAACTGTGATTTTTGCAGGAATTTCCAAGAAAATTGCATATTTTTGTTTTTGTATGTAGCAGAGTTTAGGCTTTAACATGAAATGTCTTGTTTGTATTTTTTCTACTTTTTTTTATATATTTTTAAGTAAATTAGTAAAAAATAAATATATATATTTTTTTTAAATTGTCTCCTTTATTTTAACTAAAACATTTAATTTATTAAAGAAAACCATATTGCATGTGAAAGCCCCATTTCTCCCAATTACAATGATACCACATATGTATCGGTAGCCCCCCATTCCTGTCCAGGAGATCCCCTAAACTGAAAAGAGCACTTTATAACATTTACAAATAAAATACAACTACTATCCACATAATAAAGGGTTAAATAAAAAAAAAATTGGTGTGGGGTCCCCCTTCACGGGGGGGGGGGGGGGGGGGGGACACCATTTCTTGGGGGAATTTTAAGGATTTTTGGGGAGGCAGGTAATGGGGGGTCTCGGGGTTAATGGCAAGTCACCCACTTGCCGCAGGTGACTTGCCAGACCCAGAGCCTTGTGAACTGGTATAGAGGTCTCATAGATCCCTTATCAGTTCACAAAGGGTTAAATGTAGAAAAACACACTGACACTTATTTTTTTTTAATACTTACCTCCCATCCATCCCCAAGCACCGTGTCCCATGGACCCCTTACCAGTTCACAAAGGGTTAACAGTAAAAAAAACACACAGAGACACACTTTACAAATAACTTTATTAAAAATCCGATCCGATGCAGGTGACAGCTGGGCAGAGGAGGGCGAAGGATCGCCTACCTCCCTCCTCCTCTGCCCAGCCATCACCGGCATCTGACAGCAGAACCGCCGGGTACCCCGACAACGCCGCCAGTGACATCATCGGCCCCGCCCCCGAAGAGGCGGCGGCGGCCATCGGAGCTCCGTAGGGAGGAAGGCTGTTAGGCCCTCTCCAGAAGGCGGAAGAGCAGGGGGGGTGATCGGAGCCTCCTCAGCCCCCTCCCCCCCCCGTGAAGAGGAGAGCCGGCGGGAGCCTTCGGGCACAAAGGTGAGTAAATGTCTTTTTTTTTTTTTTTACAGGCAATTCCGTCTGCTGCTGAAACGGGGGGGGGGGCGCACCCTATTTTGGGCACTCCCCTGCAGCTGGAGGAGCCCCAATGGGTGATCGGAGCCACTCTGGTTGAAGAGGAGACCCGGCCGGATCGAACGAGGGGTCAGGTGAGTGATTTTTTTTCTTACTTTTTCTGCTAGCAGGGGGGAAAGTCAGGCACGTAAAATTTTACGTGGCTGGCGTTTAAAGGGTTTAAGCGGACCTTCAACCTGAATAAGAGAATATCTTATATGTTTCCCACACCCTGTACATACAGATTGCTTACATTTAAAATCATCCTACCTACATCTACTACATGGTATGAGTCTTTGAAAATCCAAGCTGGCGGCTCATGGAGCATCAGGCAGCCTGCAGGCTGACTGTGTTGCTCTGCATTCTGGGATTGCTGACCTTTCCCTGACCCCAGCTCTGCTCTATCTGTGCAAAGCACAGCTATAACCCCACCCCCTGTACCTTATCCTGCTCTCCTCTCCTTAGTATGTGATGCTTCTGAGTCAAGATGGCGGCGCCCGTATCCTAGAGTCCCAAACAGAGTTGCAGCCCAGTGGGGGAAAGAATAAAAAGTGACTAAAAACTTAAAAAAGTATATCAATTTTAGATGCTGGGGAATAGTTTTTTATGGGTTTGGGATTTACATTAAATCACGCTGAAGGTCTGATTTAAGACCACATGTTAAAGGTGAGAATGACATCTAGTGGTCAAACATCAGTATGGCGCTGCGATATGCAGCTATTGGCAGGGCATTTAGATGATGGAAGAATAATGTGTAGCCCGATCTGGCTAAATAAGTAAAAATGCACAAATTTGTAAGCCCATTAACTGCAATAACCAGCACCATAAATCTAATGTAGCTTGTTTGACATAGGATGAAATGCCCACCACATGATGCGTTTTATTTGTTTACAGACAACAGAAAACATGTACCACACTGACATCTAGTGGTCAAATATGAATACAATCTAATGTGCACAGTGCAATGAGAACAAAGCAATAACACAGCGAAAACAAAACATATATAAAGATGGTAAAGCAGTGGTTGAGTTTCTTTACCCCAGTAAAGTAGCAAGCAAGAGGATCACTCAAGGAACGTTTTGAGACAGTGATGCCCCTTCCTCAGCCACAGCGCCATACTGATGTTCGACAACTAGATGTCATTATCACCTGTTAACGAGTGGTCTTAATACCAATAGGCACTATATCAGATAATTATCTGTACTTTTTCTCTTCAGTTACAGTTATAGTTATTGATGTAAGCGTGTTCCACGCCTTCCTCATCTTTAGTACCCTGTATCGGGCTGCACGCTTACATCAATAACTGTAACTGGTTAGTATAGCCTTTAAAGAATACTGTGCAATATGGGGCTAACTTGCCCAGAGACTCACTGGGCTTGTTTTTTAAGGTATCACTTTCGCACCTTTTTAACATTTTTGTTTATTGTGTGATTTCAGGGGCTCAATTCAGCTAATACACTAGTCTGAGCTGACCCAGCGTGATAATATGGAGTTGGAGTGTTTCTTTAAACCCCAGCATGTCTGTGATGACCCAGCGTGGAAATATGGGGTTGGAGTGCCCCTTTAAACCCGAGCGTGCCTGCGCTGATTTGGCGTGGAAATATGGAGTTGGAGCGCCCCTTTAATCTCCAGCGGGCCTGGGCTTACTCAGTGTGAAACTATGGATGTGGAGAGCTCCTTTAAATCCCAGCATGGGGTTCACTATGATCATATTCGTATCAGCATCTATGCTGCATTGACCCCTGACTGCTGTTATGAAGCTTCTATCTCCCCATCAACGCTACCCTGCTGCCCTGGATCTCGACCGTCGCCAGTATGGCGGCAGCCATTTTGTTGGTTTGATCTCAGACAGCCTGAGTACAAGCACAGACCCTGCAAGATTTGCGGCCGCCATCTTGGATCTTGCGGGATTTCGCGGCTGCCATTTTTGAATAGTCCTCTCAGAGCCAGCGGGCGCCATCTTGTGGTAGCACCTTTCCGGCACTATACACACAGGATGGACAGACACCATTTTGATGTAGCCACAACTTTGGACTAACTACTTTAATCGCTGTACTATACATTTATTTTCACTCCTAAACTCCGCCATGGGCATTGCGGGAAGCCCCGCGCGCCGCCCCCTTGGCCTGATGGCAAATATTGCCGTCTGACCCGAGGACGGTCGGGACTCCCTGTGATGACCCTGGATGACGTCATCAGGCGGCGCCACTATGTGCGCAGCCTGTTTTTGGCGCCATCAAGCACGCTGGGTCCACATACTATATAAGGTCTGCCTGCCCCTTGCTAGATACTGCATCTCCTGATGAAGACATTACTGTCGAAACGTTGAGAGAAGTTCCAGCTGTTGTTCCTACCTGTATCTTGCCTGTAAGCCTGTTTTTGATCTATGTATCTCTAATTATCTGCATTGCAAATGGGATTTTTGGTTCTGTTCAGCCCATGGTCATGTTGTTTACCATTTTCTCTGTTGGACAAAAAACTTTTTCCTGGATCATGGGCAACAGAACCTGAACTGTGAAAACCCATACAACAGCGCCACCTAGCGGTCACAATGAATATTTTGTATATAAACTATGTCTATGTCTGAATTATGTTTTCACATTATTAAATCACTTTTGTTCATTGCAATTAATTTTCCTGGGTTTTCATTCCTCCTAAAATTTGGTTGACATTATTGACTCACTGCATGCTGGGCGGATGCAGTTTGGAACGATTTGAACCCCATATAGAAGTATACTAAAACCAACTTTCTTTATTCTAATTAGGTGTGCTACAACCCCACATTAATTTTATAAAACTGGTGATCACATATTTTATCATATTTATCTTTAGACTTCACCATTTTTATTGTTTGTTTTTTTGCAGTTTCAACTTTTGATGAAAAGATTTAACCAAATGGCTCAAAGTTTTTGTTGAAAAAAAAATTTTCTTTTGACTTTGTCTCATGATTTTTTTCTTTGTGCAACTGAGCAACATTTTTAGCTGTGCCATTTTTTTAAAAGAATTGGCACACCTAAAAACGGTGCTGAATTTCAGTGAGGAAAATAATCATAAGAAAAATAGTTTTCTCTCAAAAAAAATGAGAAAAAAATCCTCACGGTGCTGAACTCTGATTGCACAATGGCGTAAAATATTAAGGAAAAGGGCTTTCAAAGAACAATCTAGATTCCATTAGGCTTTACACACTACGTGGTGTTTGGCAGATTGTAAAGTGTATGTGTGACCAGCATTTGGTGACAGCATTATGCAATATTATGCAAATTAAGCTGGACAAACCAGTCTAGAATTTAGGGGAACACTGGGGCTGGTTTCTGGTAGGAAAACATTTCTGGGCAATTTTAGCATTTGCCACATTGACATTGTGCTCCAGCAGCATAACATTAGGCAGGGCATTATTATTTATAGTGGTAAACATAACTTAGCTTTCTTAGGTACAATATATGCATGGTCATTATTGGTAACACAGTGCCAACTAAACATAACTGGGGGGGGAGGTACAACTTCCCTGATTGGTCCAGCATTGCGTTTGGTCATCTTAGGTTAGGTTAGGGCCCTGCTAAAAGAGCCAACCTTGATGCGGTGGCAGACTTAGAATCTTTTTGCCAAAGCATTTTTTTTATTCAACAAGACTAAAATAATTATTGCATTTATACATGTGTATAGGATGACAAGACATTGTTGCTGTATGGGGCCCTAGTGGTGGCCCTGATTGGTTAACTATACTTTAACAACTATTTCTCCAACATGACATTGACGTTATAATGCAATAGTGCATCCATGCATTAGATGCAGAGGAGATCTCCTTCCCCAGGAAACCCCCCTCCATTCACCTTCCCTCTTGTGATGTGTAAGTCACATAGGGGTGAATCCTGTATAAAAGCATTGCCACTGCCGAAATACCATAAAAAGAGTCCCAACTGGCAGCTGGAAGAGAAGTCCCCAAGTGACCTACACGTCACAGGAGGGGTGTGGGACGCAGAGAGGTTAGATGGGGAACACATGTTTTCCTGGGGAATCCCTCCTGCATGCCCCTCCCATCTTGTAATGTATGTAATAACAGGAGGGAGATACCAGAGAGGCCCCATTTCTTTGTATAAAAGTCAGAAGATGGCTAAAGGGGCAGAGTAAAGCCCTAAAGATGGTGAGGAGACCCGGAATGGGACAAAGGATGACTCAGCGTGGGACATATAGCAAACCTCACGTACCAGGGGAAGTGCCCAGGGTGGGAAACAAAGAAAGAAGACAGGAACTGTGAAATTTAGGATAATAAATGTTTTCGGTGTGGTATGTTTTATTTTTTAAATGTGGGGTGAACTGGTAAGGGGTCCAGGGGAGATTCCTCGCAGGGCAGTTTTTAGGCCCGGATGAGCAGTGCCTTCTGGCACCTCTGGCATTGTGCTGGAGCGGCCCTATAGTACTTATATCGCCCCCTGCCATGTCCTAGGGTATTGTGTGTACCGAAGGGAGACAGAGAACTGACAAGAGCAAAGTGTGGCTAGATGATTGTGTCTGGAGGGTCCGCAAGCATTCTGCTTATTAATTATTGGGTTTGAGGTGTGGGCGCTGGCTGTCATGGTGGGGGGGATTTTTCAGGCATCAAGGAAAAAGATATGTAACGGCACATACATTTACACACACTGAGCAAATCTTCTTGGACCAGGAGCTTTACCCTGGCTGCCATTTTGAGACACAGTACCAAAGGAATTGTATAGCAATATATAGAAGTCTAGTATGGAGTAATACAGATGGTTGGTGAGAGGTAGAAGGAAGAGCCACCTGCTTGGGCACTCAGGTTCTAATTGGAGAAATGCTGAAAAATGAACAAAAACTAGGACCAGTAAAAGGGTGACTTGGTAGAAGGCTGGAGCTGAGAATGATCTCCAGTTACCAGGAGCCACCATCCCAGGCAACCGGCTTCAAGGTGCTAATTGGAGAAGTTCTGATTCCAAGGAACTGCAAAGGCATGGCAGAAGGTTGGGGCTCCAGACATGGGTAGGACCAGCTCCATGTAGTCAGTTTTCCAAGGTGGCATTTGGACGAGCAACTCCACACTGGCCACTATTTTGAGGCACCCTTGGTGGTCTGTAAGAAGCCACCTGTCCAGGCAAATGGCTTTGAGGTGCTATTTGGAGCCCTTATTCCCAGGAATTGGAAAGACTAGGTGTGATGCCCAGCGGGACACCAGCCTTCTGTAAGCAGGCAACCCCCAATCTCCACCGCCGATTCTGCCTATAGTCAATCCCCCGTTTGCCGGGACGCTAGGTACGCCTCACCGGACACGGTTGCCCCCAGGTCTTAATAGGTGCAATGGATGGCTGCTTACGGTGAAGGCCGATGAACCAAGAGGGTATCCCGAAGCAGAGGTCGTTCACAGGTAGTCAGTCCGGAGGGTGCGTCAGAGTACAGGGATGAGACAGGTGCATAGTCAGGGGTAGCCAAAGGGTCAAGCCGGGAGGTCAGATATCGTGGGGTATCCAGAGGGGCAGGCAGGTTCGAGGTCAGACAAAGCAAAGATCGGTACAGGCAGCAGACAGGGATGGTCGATCAAGCCGGATCAGAAACAGATAATAACTAACAGAATCACACACTAATCACAAGCGACTATCACGGGCACTGAGTGCTGGGCTGACTCCATATTTATTGGGGAATTGACCAATGGCCACCCTGGGGGGGTGGGAGTGTATGTGCTGATTGGTGCAACTTACAACACAGTGATTGGAGGCACTATCCAGTAGTGGGCCACTAACCAGTCTTGGCAGCAAGGCTGATCAGCCCCTGATTCCCATCAGGTGTGGAAGACTCTGCGCTGCCTGCCACTCACAGCACAGCGCCTCCTAGTGGCGAAATTTAGAGACCGCGGGGCACGAGCCTGCACAGCTAGTGAGGGGCGAGGGAGGCTGCCAGAGTGATGCCCGCGCTCCCAGCAGCAGGAGCGCCGCGTTGTCCAGCAGACGCTTGTCCCCTGGCAGAGGTAAGTTCCTTACATTACCCCCCCCCCCCTTCAGGAGGGGCCCCAGGATGACTATGAAGGCTCGGTGGATATCAGGGTGGGCCAACACAGGTGCTGAACTAAAGGCAGACTTAAGGTTCTCAAAGGCCTGGATGGATCGGCCCCAACCAAGTAAGGGTAAACGCCTCCTTCTTAGTGAGGTCGGTGAGTGGGGCTACGAAGGTGGAAAAGATTTTTATAAAGCACCTATAAAAATTAGCAAACCCCAGAAACCTCTGTAAACCCTTCAAATCTTTGAGCTGTTCCCACTGAATAACTGCAAATACTTTGGCCTGATCCATTGTTAACCCAGTATCGGCAACAATGTATCCCAGGAACGGAACCTCAAAAACTCACTTTTTAGCTTGGCGTAGAGGTGATTCTTTCTCAATTTCTGTAGAACCATCCGTATATGCTTCCTATGCTCGGTTAAGGTCGGGGAGAATATTAGGATGTCATCTAAGTAGATGACTACAAAACAGCCCAAGTACGCTCTAAAAACTTCATTAACAAAGTCCTGGAGGACTGCCGGGGCGTTACATAGGCCGAATGGCATAACAAGATATTCATAATGCCCGTCCTGGGTGTTGAAGGCAGTCTTCCACTCGTCTCCCTGACGGATCCTGATTAAATTGTAAGCCCCCTTCAGGTTAAGCTTAGAAAAAACCTGGGCCCCAATGACTTGGTTAAAGAGTCCCTCTATTAAGGAAAGGGGGTATTTATTTTTAACTGTAATTTTATTCAGGCCCCTATAATCAATACAGGGGCGCAAGCCACCATCTTTCTTTTCCACAAAGAAAAATCCGGCACCTGCTGGTGAAGTAGACAGCCGAATTAAACCCTTCTGCAGATTCTCAGCAATGTATTCTTTCATGGCCTTATTCTCAGCTTCGTTTAAATTATAAATCTTTCCCCAAGGTGGCATAGTTCTGGGGAGAAGATCATCAGGGCAGTCAAAAGGCCTATGAGGAGCGAGTTCATCAGCGGCTTTTTCAGAAAACACGTCTGCAAAATCTGCATAGGGGTAGGGATTCCCTTAGCAGTCAAGCGAGTGGCACGTACAAGGAGTTCAAAACAAGACTGGAAACATTGTGGCCCCCACTTGATAACCTGCCCAGAGACCCAGTCAATTTGTGTTTAGACAGCCAGGGGAGTCCCAAAATCAAAGGAGTAAGAGGCATCTTAAAGTGGACCAACACCCAGGATTTTGACTATCCTGGGTTTTGGTCCACTTCGGCGGGGCACCCCGATCGGGGGTGCCCCGCTGTGTGAAACCCCCCAGAAACCCCAAAAAACTCACCTCTCAACGCTCCCACGTGAGCGCCGCAGCCAATCCCCGCCAACGTCCAGGCGGGGATCAGGAACGTCCAGGCCGCTTCCGCCGCCGCCGCCTCCCGCGCGTCACTCTCGGCGCGCGCGCGCCCCCGCCGGCCATTCACAGAGGGCCGGCGCGGGCGCGCGCACGTCTGGAGGGGTGCGCGGGAGGCGGCGGCGGCGGAAGCGGCGGCGGATCAGGTAAGGTGTTTTGGGGGTTTCTGGGGGGTTTCACCCCGCGGGACATCCCGATCTCGGATGTCCCGCGGGGTGGGGGGTGATCGGCCCGGGAATCTTATAGATTTCCGGGCCGATCACCCCTGGGTGTTGGTCCACTTTAAGGAGAAGGAAGCTCATTAGCTCGGTATGTCCCGCCCCCACTCTTACAAACACTGGTGGAGTACGGTACTGAATCAGGACCCTAACAAGGGGAATATTATCAATGGCTTTGACTCTAATTGGATTGACTAAAGATTGCAGCGGAATCTTTAACGCTTGAGCCAGGTCCCAATCAATAAAATTCCCGGCAGCCCCACAATCCAAAAGAGCCTCTACAGATCTGGACTCAAAATCATGAGTAATCTCGACAGGCAACGTAATTTGTGTGCAACACAGAGGAAATACCTTGAAGTCTTTGTGGGTTTCCTCGACCCCACCTAGGCTCTGAAGTTTCCAGATGCCTGTTTTCGAGGGCAGGACCGGACCAGGTGACCAACTTCTCTGCAATAAAGGCATAGACCTTGCGACAGACGCCTCCGCCTCTCAGCTTCAGAAAGCTTGGTGGCCCCAAGCTTCATGGGTTCTTCAGAAGAAGAGGGGACTAAGGCTTCAGGCTTCATACTGACTTCAGACTGGGCCCCTTTTTCCAGGCGTCTTTCTCATATGCGTCGGACGATGCAGATAGCCAATTGCATGGTTTCATCCAAGGTGTTAGGTACTTTATAACCTGTGACAGACCTACCCTGAACTGCCCACACAATGCTGGGTCATTCCAGTGAGAATCCACTGCCCAGCGTCGGAATTCCGAGCAATATTCTTCTGCTGGTCTTCGCCCCTATCTGAGAGATAGTAGCTTGGCATCAGCAGTAGCCCCTCGGCCCCTCATCATACAGGATCTCCATGGCCTTGAAGAATACCTCCACAGATTGTCGGGCGTAATCCTGAGGGGAGAGGCTAAAAGCCCAGGATTGGGGATCCCCATGCAGAAGGGAGATGATAAGTCCCACCCGTTGCTCCTGGGAGCCGGAAGCATGAGGGCGAAGCTGAAAATGGAGCTTACAGGCATCCCGGAAATTGGCAAATTTACTCCGGTCCCCCGAAAACTTCTCTGGAAGGGGAATCTTGGGTTCAACCGGAAAGGCGGCTATTGCCCCCTGGGGCACAGAGGGTGCAGGAGCTGGACGGTTCTCCTGAGCTGCCACTCGAAGTGCCAGGTGCTCCATGGCCGCGGTCAGGGCCTGCACCTGTTCCAAAATTTGGTCCATTTGTGTGGCCCGTGATAATGTGATGCCCAGCAGGACACCAGCCTTCTGTAAGCAGGCAACGCCCAATCTCCACCACCGCTTCTGCCTATAGTCAAGCCCCTGTTTGCCGGGACGCTAGGTACGCCTCACTGGACACAGTTGCCCCCAGCTCTTAATAGGCGCTTACGGTGAAGGCCGATGAACCACAAGGGTATCCTGAAGCCGAGGTCGTTCACAGGTAGTCAGTCCGGAGGGTGCGTCAGAGTACAGGGATGCGACAGATGCGTAGTCAGAGGTAGCCAAAGGGTCAAGCCGGGAGGTCAGAGATCGCGGGGTATCCAGAGGGGCAGGCAGGTTCGTGGTCAGACAAAGCAGAGGTCGGTACATGCAGCGAACAGGAATGGTCGATCAAGCCGGATCGGAAACAGATAATAACTAACAGAATCACACCCTAATCACAAGCAACTATCACGGACACTGAGTGCTGGGCTGACTCCATAGTTATTAGGGAATTGACCAATGGCCACCCTGGGGGTGGGAGCGTATGTGCTGATTGGTGCAACTTACAACACTGTGAGTGATTGGAGGCACTATCCAGGCAGTCTTGGCAGCAAGGCTGATCAGCCCCTGATTCCCATCAGGTGTGGAAGACTCTGCGCTGCCTGCCACTCACAGCACAGCGCTTCCTAGTCGTGAAATTTAGAGACTACGGTGCGCGCGCCTGCACAGCTAGAGAGGGGCGAGGGAGGCTGCCAGAGTGAAGAGCCGCGCTCCCAGCAGCAGGAGCGCCGCGTTGCTCAGCAGGCGCTCGACGCCGGCCCCCTGGCAGAGGTAAGTCCCTTATACTAGGACAAGTTAAGGGTAACACAGTGGATGGATTTCTTCACCAAAGTGTTTCACCTCCTCGACTTCATCAGGGAAATGGCCTTTGATTAAATGAATCCTAGATGCTAATAAAAGAGGAGCAATCAGAGTATTTTGATTTGGGATGCCCCGCTGTGTTTATCCCTGGGGGTTTTATGTTTTACTCACCACCCTGGCAATCCCGTGATGCATGTGCATGCTATTGACCAGTTTTGCTGAACAGAGGCAGCTCCCTGCCAGCTATTTGGCTACTGGTGGTGCGGTCACATGCAGAAGACTTAGGGATGCTGCTGGCAGTAGCATAGGGTTATCCTACACTGGAGTCTTTTAGATTCCATGGCCGGGTGATGTGATGCTTCGTTCCTGTTTAAGTAGCTACTAATTGAGATTCTTGAGTAAATTATATGTATTACAATATATAATCAGACTTATTTCTGCTGGATGTGCTGATACATTGTAATAAAGTGATAGGGGAGAATCAGGACTCGCACTGCACAGAAAGCCTGAAGGCTCCTTCCCCTTTCTGTAACTGCGGAATTAAGTGGGGTGCACATTAAACTGGATCAACACCCATTATTACTTTAACAGGTGTTGGTCCCTCTCTCTGCTGTAAGCAAGAGCCCCCTGGTACCTAACTGCACAGATCGCTGAGTACACTCACCTTCATTACGAGCCAGCGCAGGGAAAAGAGTCCTGCGACTGGCCGCTGGGCAGTCACATCAGCTGTAGTCAAGTCCTCTTTGCCGGCCTCCTGCAGGACTTGCCTACGTGACCGTCCGATGGCCAATCGCGGGACTCCTTTCCCAGGGCTGGCTCGTAATGAAGGTGAGTATTCTCAGCATTCTGTGCAGTTAGGTACGAGGTTCTGGATGCCCCCCGAGGTTCTTGCTATCAGCAGAGAGAGGGACCAACACCCGTTAAAGTAATAACGGGTGTTGGTTCGAGTTAAAGGAGCGCTATCGCGCAAAAAAGGGCCCAATGATAAAAATCCATATAAATATGCTGGATGGAGGGAGGAGGGGTTACTTATACATCTGGTATCGAGAAATATCCAGCCAGGCTTGTTTTTTTTATTTTAATGGAAGGAAGAGAACATCTTGGGTGACAGGCTCTGTCACCCCTCATAGACTAAACCTGTAACCCCTGGATTTTATTTCTACCAGGGAAAGAAAACCACAAGCTTGGCGAAAGTTTTAATCAGTTCAGGTGTATAAGTGACCCCTCCCCTTATTAGCTAAAGTGTTTATATGGATTTTTAATATTACAAATTTTGCGATAGTGCTCCTTTAAGGGACAAGGAACATGCACAGAGCAGATGCTGCAAGAAAGACTGATAGAACATGGACCAGGTTAGCTATTTGTTTAACCTCTGCAGGGGCCTTAGTGCCAGGGAAAGAACTGAAGTGTCTTTCAAGTGGACCAAAACTATATTCATCAGGCCAAAAGACCTTTTTGCTGGCCGAATCCCTAACCTCTGTGTGAAAGCCTCTGAGATCACTGGTGTACTCAGCTGGCCGGTCATCCCACGGCACATGTTCGGCTGATGTGTGTCCAGACTGTGCTTCAGCACCCAGCCATTCAGTGCGTCAGACTGGAAGGAAACCAAGGATGCCAGCCGCCCTCCCTTCTCTGTGCAAGACTCTGTTATCAAATAGAGCTCTATACTGGCCATTAATATGTACACCATAATAGCGCTGATTAGATAAGAGCCGTACATGCACTGCAGGATCACTGGTGACGTGAGTATTCCAGCAATCCCAGGGGGTTTCATCACACAGTGGAGCATTTCAAATTCAGATAAAAAAGATTTTGTGACTTCAAAATTAAGTTTTACTTAAACTGGACCAACACCTTTTATTACATTACATGTTGGTCCGGCTGCTAGAAAGAAGCTCGAGGGGGCATCCAGAACACTGGAGCCCCCTCGCACCTAAATGCACAGGATACGTATAATACATTTCTAACGAGCCGGCGCCGGGAAAGGAGTCCCGTGATTGGCTACCGGCCAGTCACGTGGGCTGTAGTCGCATTCTCTGTGACAGCCGCCGGCAGGACCCACCCATGTGACCGGCCGGCGGCCAATCATGGGACTTCTTTCCCGCGCTGGCTCGTTAGAAAGGTGAGTATTATACGTATCCTGTGCATTTAGGTGCGAGGGGGCTCCAGCGTTCTGGATGCCCCCTTGAGCTTCTTTCTAGCAGCAAAGAGCCGAACCAACACCCTTAAATATAAAAACGGGTGTTGGTCCGGTTTAAAGAGGAACAAACCCCAAGAACTCAACTTTTGTTTCTCCCTGGTGGGGCATTCCTATTTGGGATGCCCCGCTGTGTGTATTCCCCCACCTCTTCCTGATTCCCATGTGGGCCAATCACCCAATCAGCAGCGATCGCTCAATTCACATTAACTTTACTGCACTGGGAGAAAATCTGAATAGAGTGTGCGGTGCAACTGCATCGCCGCTCATCTCTAGCTGTGGGTGTGCCCGCGCCGTCTGTACAGAAAGGCCTGGTGTGGGTGCCTGCCCCAGATGTATGCTGGGGATGTGGGCGAGAGGTGGCAAGGGCTCCAGGAAGAGGTGAGTGATTCGTGGGGGTGTCACATAGAGAGACGTTCGAGATGCCCCATAAAGAGGGAGACCACCAGTGCAAGAGTCTTATAGATTTGAGGGGGGTGGTTGCCCCTTTTTAAAGGGACATTGCAGGCAAAAGGTTAATTTAGCTGCACTCTGCTCTCCCCAGGCTGGCTGTGAGGGGCGGCATCCTCCATTTAGCCTACTTTATATTTCTTGATTAGCCCTAGTGAACTCTCTCCCTATTGCTGGCCTCTGCATGCATGCATTAGTGATTGCTCTGCTGATGTCTGACTGTGAAGATCCCTGAGAAGTGTAATCATTTATTGAGGGGACTGTGTATGATGTGTCAGCAGAATGGAACAAGTTCAACAGGGTGTATCAGGATATGCAAAGTGTTGGTAAATGGAAGATGCCGTCCCTAACGGCCAGCATGGAGAGAGCAGAGAGCAGCTGCTGTCACCCACTGCCTGTGCTGTAACTGGAAAGGTTTACCTTGTGGGGTGATGCGATATATATGTGTGTGACTGGGTAAGTAGTGTCCCCTGTTGGATGCATTATTTGGGTCCTACCCATCAACCATGAGGCTTGTAAGTATAGGTGAGTCTCTTAAAGGGACAGTCCAGGCAGGTTTTACATTACCTGCTATCTGCTTTCCCAATGCTGGCTATGTGGCGTGTTTCATTCAACACGGGGAGGCCGATTCATCAATAGCGCCAGGTAGCGACAGATGAGCGACTGTAGCATGATTTTTTCAGCGCCAGCCAGTATTCGCTGTGCTTGGCCGGCATTAGCTTGATGACAGCGACTCAGTCGGTGTGCGGTAATGTTGAATACGGGCTGGGGGGTCGCTGTTTCACAGGTCCAGCGTTGTATGTGAGCGCCTGACAACGAATGGCCAGAGCGAACGGCTAGCTTCATATTCATCAAAAAATCACGCTCCGAATGTGCTGTCGCTGTCCATTCCTTGTTTAAACCCCAGAGCGCTGGCGGCGATCTGTATTAACTAGTTTTTAACCCCTAAACAACCATATTTTTTGAATGTAACATTATACATGTTTTTAGAATCATTTTGTTATATGAATACATTAATCTCAGACCTATTAGATCAATTCTGCACATATTTTTTTTTTTTTTTTTTTTTTACTTAAAAATAAATCCTAACATTGCAGAAGTGTTCTTCGATTTTTTGACATTAAAAAAATTAAAAAAAAAATTATTACCAATTAATCATGAATTATTATAGATTGCTCCATTGAAATGCATTGGACATCGCCAGGGAGCGACAGCTCATACCTGGCGCTGTGAGGGAATTTGCAGCGGCGCTGTTCGGTCCAGGCGGCTTCATGATGAATGCCGCGCTAGCCGTCGCTCTCGCCGGCGCTAGCCTCATTTTGCTTGATAAATGCGTCATTGTGACCGCCGCCGGGCGTACTTGAGTCGGTAGTCGCCGTTAGCTGCCGCTACCTGGCGCTCGTCAGACACTACCTGGCGCTATCGCTTGATGAATAAGGGCATTAGTATTTCCACATAAACCCTTTGAACTTGTTCACCATTGCTGACACATCACACACAGAATTTTAATTTCCTTCACATAGTGGCAGATCAATGACTCTCAGGCAGCAATGCATAGATGAGGAGGCCAGCAGAAGTGATGAGTTCACCGGGGCGATCAAGAAATCAAAAGCAGGCTGAATGGAGGATGCTGCCCCCTCACAGGCAGCATGGGAGGTGCAGAAAGCAGCTACATTAAACCAATGCCTGAAATGGCTTCATTTTACTTTGACTGTGATTTCAGGGGAGTCGGTGATGGGACAGGTCAGTCTACTAACTAATTATGCGCCCATAAAAACCTGGACTCCTGGGTTAATCTGTGATTATATCGTTATAAAAGGGACTGACCACTCGCAACTGATCAGTTCTGATCGCTGGATTTCAGCGCACACAGTCCGTACTGCCACTCTTTCTCCTTTGATTGCAATGTTTGGGGTGTGCCATTTCCTGACACGACCCCTTTATTGTAGTGAATGGCATTGGAGAGGAGAGCAGGATAAAGTGCAGGGGGCGGGTTATAGCTGTACTTTTCACAGACAGAGCAGAGCTGGGGTCAGGGAAAGGACAGCAATCCCAGAATGCAGAGTGACACAGTCAGAAGGCACTTCCTGTTTGCAGGCTGCCTGATGCCCCATGAGCCGCCATCTTGGATGTTTAAAGGCCCATAACATGCAATAGATGCAGGTAGGATGATTTTTAATGTGAGCAATCTGTATGTACAGGGTGTGGGAAACATATAAGATAGGCTCTTATCCAGGGTGAAGGTCCGCTTTAAGTTCAGGCCCAGGGCAGACCGGGATGCGATCCAACGAACAGGTTAGTCGCCGATCGCCAAACTAGGATCAGCTGCAGAGGCCAAAATGGCAGAAAACTTTGCATCAATTTTGCTGCAGAAACCCTTTAGCTTCCTGTTTACGTGAAGTGGAAAGGCTTTCACCTATTTTACTAGGAGTGATTCTAGTATTTTACTTTTCTCTGCATCAGAGGCCACTAGCGACTCCCTCTCTTTCCAAGGTTTGAGCTTTGCACACAAAGTGCGCATCTTGCACTTTTTCAACCGAAACAACTCTTTACATTTGGAATACTCCCCACAAACCATATATTCCCTGAAAGTAAACATGGTAAGATTTCTAGGCATACCCAGCTTGTTGTAGTGGGCTCATCTTTATGGAAGTAATCCATTGAAAAATTATTAGGTTATACAGGGTTTCCCTATAAAATGTGTAAAAACACAGAATAAAAAACGGATTTTTCTAAAATATCAATATGCAAACAAGAAAAAACAAGTTAAAGCGGACCAAAACCCACATTTTTAACTAGCATTCCCTGAATTACTTCCACCATAATGAGTACCTTTTGCCAATTTTTACTGCTCCTGTTTCACTCTAATCAGATAATGGCATCTGTTTTAGCAGTAAAGCTCCGCCTCCTCCATTCATTGCCACACCGATATAATGACTGATTGTCTGACACCTTACAGAGAGGGTTCCAGGACGATTCAAAAAGTGAAAATATCCATTTCTAGTTCTACATCTTAAGAGGGAATTATTGGCAGGGGCTTTGGCCAATTATTTTACAAGTTCAGTGGGTTTTGGTCCGCTTTAACTTGAAATGCCTTGTTTGTAATTTTTCCATTAAAATAAATAATAATAAAATAATAAAAATATATATATTTGAAAAAATTGTCTAGTTTATATTGCATATGAAAGCCCTATTTCTCCCAATTACAACGGTACCACGTATGTGTCAGTAGCCCCCCTGCCTGGGAGAACCCCCCCAAACTGAAAAGAGCACTTTATAACATTTACAAATAAAATACAACTACTATAAACACTATAAAGGGTTCAATTAAAAAATAATTGGCGTGCAGTACCCCGCTCCAGGGTGGGGGAATTTTGGGGGGAAATCTAGGGGGTTAAAAGTTATTAAAAATTACCCCCAAAAATGATGTGGGGTCCCCCCTACCCAGCATAACCAGACCTGGAACCAGCTATGTGGGCTTGTAGAGGAGGGCACAGGGACCAGCCTCTGTGGCACCCCCCGCCCTGCAGACTACAAGCCCGCACAGCCTAAACAGCCCTCGGGCTCTTCTACACCTCCAGGTTTTTGGGAGGCAGGTAATGAGCGGGCCTGGGGGTTTAATGGCAAGGCACCCGCTAGCCACAGACCACTGTCCTTGAGACCACTATACCAGTTCACAGGTCAGGTGGGGCAAGCAAGTCATATGCGCCAATGGGTGATTTGCCATAATACCCCGTCCCATTACCTGCCTCCCCAAAGTCCAGGGGGTGCAGAAGAGGCCACGGCCCTCGAGCGCTATGCAGCCTGGTAGGCATTAAGGTCGGATGGGGTCCATCTCTGTGCCCTCTGTTCTACCAGACACCATAGATGGTGCTTGGACAAGTTTTCCTGGAAAGGTGGATCCCTACATCATTTTTTAACCCTTAAAGCAGATGGAAACCCATTTCTGGCTCCACCACTCATCCTTCGATGCCCTCCCGGCTGAGCAGCCGGGAGCTGCTGTTGGCTCAGTTTTCAAAGACGGGTTTTTCCATCGCCAAAGCCACACCCAGCGGCACTTTTGAGATCGACAATTGTTGTTGCATCGTGGGACCCTGTGGCATCCGGTAAGATTACTGGTGCCCCGGGGGGTTCACAGAGCAGGGCATCCTCTGTAAGATACCCCGAGGGCAGGCTAGATTCCAGGGCCGGGCTGTGTGGGTTTTAGTTTAATCTCTTTTTATTGAAATTTTCAAAAATAGGAAGACATAACAGTATAAAAGTAGAAGGTACAGTCATATAGATAGAGTGTCAAGCCAGGCCCCACCCCCAACCTCAACTCCAGGCGCAGCTGGGTAAATGCTAATGCCCCCATCAGCCAGTCATCCTTAGTGCCAAGCACACGCACCCGGTCATATACTGTGTTTGCATTTCAAACTCCCATTTATGAGTCACTGCGTTACCAAGATGAGAGTCACCCATATGTTTGTCCGAGCATGGTCACGGCCATCGGCTGGGGGTGCACGTCGAGATAAGAGCGGGGGTAGCGGGGGCAGTCCAAATCAGACCGGGGGGGGGGACCTATGGCCCGAAAAGAAACAGCAGTAAGAAAGAGGTAAGAAAGTAAAATGGACTGGGGGGGTGGGAGAAAGCGGGGACAATGGGGAGGGGGGAAGTAGCATACGGGGAGGGAAGGTAAGAGTGTAGGCAGGGGAGCCCCGTAGTAGCATAAGTGCTGGTTAGGCATCTCACGTATCGGGCCTCGTCCTAAAGGACACTCATCCACGGCCATCATCCGCCCTCACAAAGTTCTTTGTTGCGTCCGATTCTCTGATACAAAAACCAAAAGGACTATGGTTAAATGCTGGGCTGGCCAATAAAGAACAGGCGAATTAGCCAAAAGAACTCACTATTTAATGACACAATTATGGCACATAACAAAACAAAAAGCTTGCATACCACTTCTGGGAAGGGATTCGTTTGGATAGGGCAATATGTCTCCCTGCAATTGCCCCTCAACCTCTTTTACATAGTACTCTTCATCAAGAAGAACCACATTCCCTCCTTTGTCACTAGGTCTTATAATAACATTGGGGGACTGTTTTAGATCCTTCAGAGCCAGCCTTTCGGCCTTAGTCAGGTTGTCTTGATTACCCATGGAATCCCATTGTATGTCTCCCAAATCCTGTTCTACCAATTGTAGGAATAAAGCCAAATGCTTATTCTGACTTAAAGGAGGGAAATTCCTAGAGGAACACTTTAAGCGACTCAAATTGGGTAGCAAATCGGGTATTTCATCACTGTAATCATCACAAATTTGATCACCAGAGGGGTATCCTAATTCCAAAGGGCCTGTATAATCAGGGGCCAATGTATTAGTGAAGGTGGTGAGAGTGCCTTTGCGGCACCTACATATATCATGCTAACGGGCCGATGCGCTCTGAATGATTTACAATGGCTTCTGTGAGCTGTGTTTGAGTTTATCTGGGGTGTAGCACCCCCACCTATTTGGCCAACAGAACTGAACTGGCCTAAAGTGGAGCGTTTCTGCTCAAGCACATGCATCTGCATCATTCAATCTTGCCTCCATGACTATTGAGGTGAACTGCATAGGCAATTAAAGACATCTGCCTTGCTGATCCCTGCCTGCAGTGGTGGCTTTAGGTCCCCTTTAACAAAGCTGGCCAGCTAGTGTGTATGGGCGGTGCACGTGTGAGAGTGTAGTCCAGGTTATCTGGCGGGGGCCCCCTTTTCCTTGTATAATTGTGTTTTTAATGTGCAATTGCGGTTTTAATTGTGCTAGAGTCCATGTCCTTTGTACATGTTTTGTTATGTGCCATAATTGTGTCATTAAATAGTGAGTTATTTTGGCTAATTCGCCTGTTCTTTATTTGCCAGCCCAGCATTTAACCACAGTCCTTTTTATGGTTTTTGTATCTAAGCTATTTGGTTAGCTGGGCGCACATAGCAGTGGCAGTGCCAAAAAGCAGCAATCTGGGGGGTGGTCTCCCAATGAGTTCCTTTTAAATGTTTTTGGTCCGATTCTCTGAACCTGATCCAGTTCATCCAGGTTGTCCAGTGCGAGTCCGTTTCCTCCCTATCCTCCGCTATCAGTTCTTCCATTCTCAGTATATGGTCCATTTCAGCAAACCATTCTGCTATGCTTGGGGGAAGGCGGGATTTCCAGTGCCTGGGGATGATTGATCGTACAGCTGTGAGGAAATATTTGAGGGCTCCTTTCTTCGCCTTGGTTATGGAACCTGAGATCAGAGAGAGCAGAGCGACCCCTGGGGTGTTCAACACCACAGATCCTTCTACTTCCGTATGAATCTTGAGGACAGTGTCCCAGAGCTTCCGAATTGGAGGGCACTCCCACCAAATGTGCAAAATCCCTCCCCGGGGTACCCCACATCTCCAGCATGTGTCCGACCCACCAGGTGCGTATGACGCAATATCTGCCGGGCACCTGTACCACCGCGTGAGGAGCTTATAGTTTTTCTCCTGGGCTGAGCTGGCCCCAACAAGTTTATGTGTCAGCGCGAAGATCTTCCGAGTCTCCTCATCTGTAATAGTCATCCCCAGGTCTCTCTCCCATTTGGACATAAACTCCAACTCCGAGGTGTGCCTGGACGCCACCAGTATACTATAGAATGTCGAAATCCCAGTGGTTGCGCCAGCGTGAGGCACTCCTCCAAGGGCGTCAGTGGGAGGGATGCCCTGGTCAAGCGCCCCCCTTCAGCAATAAACGCTTCTAGTTGCCAATGGTGGAGCCAGGATAAATGACTACCTAGAGCTCGTTCTCTCAATTCTGCTAGGGATGGCAGCCTCCCTCCTACCAGAATGTCCCTCAACCTAAAGTCCTCAGCTTCTCTCCATATCAAGAATCGGGGCGTGTTCTGTCCTGGTGCGAACTCCGGGTTGTTAAATAGAGGCGTCAGGGGGCCTGGCCTACTCACCAGCTCCCCCTGATGCTGCAGACTGTCCCAGCTGGAAAGAAAATGCTGGACCAAATAGGGAAATCCTCTTCTGTTAGCATCACACGCGGTGGACACCCATGGGAGGGGGCACGGGTTATATCCCAGGAGGTCCTGTTCCAATTGCACCCAGAGCTTGTCCTTTTTCCTATATTTCCAGTCCGCCATCCTCGTAATGACAGCAGCCGCATGATAAAGTCTTATATCCGGGGCCCCAGTTCCGCCAGCACTCTTGGGCCTAGCTAATATGTTGAATCTGATGCGCGGCTTCCGCAAGCCCCAAATAAACTTTGAGAATGTCGCTTGTATGGCCTTAGAAAGCTTCGGGGAAGACTGATGGGTATTGTTTGGAAGAGGTATAGGAACCGGGGGAGGACATCCATCTTCAGGATGTTTATCCTTCCGAACCATGAGTAACGGCCTCTATCGTACTTTGCAAGGTCTTGAGTGATTTTATTCTGCAGTGCTCTGAAATTCAACTCGTAAAGGTTGTTTAAGTCCGACAGTATTCGGGTTCCCAGGTATTTTATTGCGGAGAGCTGCCATTTGAAAGGGAAACTTCTCCGGAGCCTTTCCATTAAGGGCTGAGGCAAGGTGAGGTTCAACGCCTCCGACTTCGCGTAATTGACACGAAAGTTGGACAACCGACCAAAACGTTCAAACTCCTTAAGTACTGATGGGAACGATATGTCCGGAGAGGTCAGGTGGAGGAGTAAATCATCTGCAAAAATTGATGTTTTGTATTGCCGCCCCCCACATTCAATTCCCTTGATGTCTGGGTTGTTTCTTAAAGCTATCGCCAAGTGTTCCATTGTTAGTATGTATAACAGGGGCGAGAGGGGGCAGCACTGGCGGGTACCGTTTGTAATTGTGAAAGGTTCTGACAACATACCGTTGACTCTCATGTGGGCCCATGGATTCTGGTATAACGCCAACATCTTAGAGATAATAGTGGGGCCCAAACCAACCTGGGAGAGGGTTGCCCTGAGAAAGCGCCAGCTTACCCTATCAAACGCCTTCTCGGCGTCGCAGGATAAGACACAAGCCGGAGTACCAGTCTTGTGTACATGAGCGATGAGGTCCAGCAATTTATTGGTATTATCTCTGGCCTCGCGACCAGGGACGAATCCTACTTGGTCCAGGTGTATTAATTGAGGGATCAGTGGTTTGATTCTGGTGGCTATCACTTTTGCATAAAGTTTCAGGTCAACATTTAATAAAGAAATAGGCCTATAGCTGCCGCATGCTGAGGGATCTTTTCCCGGCTTAGGAATCACCGTAACCGTGGCCTCCAAAGCCTGCCTCAGAAAAGGATTGTCCATCCCTGCATAGTTAAAGGTCCTCACCAGCCAAGGAGCAAGTTGCGGGGCCAAGGTCTTAAAGAATCGCGGAGTGAAGCCGTCCGGTCCTGGGCTTTTCCCCGCAGGGGCTTCCTTGATGGCTTTCAGGACCTCAGGTTCTGTAAAGGGCACTTCCAAGTCTGTTGAAGATTCCTCAGAGATTGTTGGGAGTGGAGTCTCCACTATGTAGTCGGTTATATTTGCCTCCAAAGCTGCCTCTGAGGCTTGTGAAGGATCTCGTTGGAGGTTATATAAGCTGCTGTAGAAGCTTCTAAATACCTCTGGGATCTTGGCTGGATCCGTGATGATCTCTCCTTTCCCCGAGTTGATGCTCGGGATGAATGTCGCTCCTGCTTTGTAGTGGAGAGACCTGGCCAGAAGCCTCCCGCACTTATTCGCTTGTTCATACATTGCGGCCTGTCTCCTGTTTTTGTATCTAAGATGTGCCTGGTCATAAATCTTTAGCAACTTGTTTCTGTTGAGCGAGAGCTCGGATAGCAGTTCCGGAGTGGGGTCCTGCTTGTGCCTGGCTTCCAAGTCGTTGATAGTTTGCAGTGGGCTGTGTGGGTTTTGACCCGCTTTAAAAATGAAAAAAAACTTTTGGGTCCTCTTCCCCAACCAGATTGGTGGGACCCCATGCGCATTGTAGTATTATCTCATTTCAAATCAATCAAATGTCATAGCAAGTGCCAGATTAAAGTGGACCAAAACGGATCTCAGGCTGCCATGGAGTCTATAAGATTCCCTCTCTCTGGGGCATCCTGTTGCATTTGGTCGTTAGCGGATTCTTAGCCGAAAGGGCCAAATAGAGGCAAGTATGCTGATCCCCTTCATGCCCGGGCATGCGCTGTAGAACTGGGGAATTTTTCTGGGTGATCTAGGTTGTTTCACAGCCCGAAACCCATACCCCCCCAACTGTCCCAATTTTCCCGGGATAATCCCCATTGTTTCCCAATGGTCCCGCGGCGCATGCCCTTGTCCCACGCCGTCCTCGTTCTGTCCCGCACCGTCGCCTCGGCCTCTCAGATGCCCACCTCCACCAGCCCTGAGTGTAAGCGCTGAGCTGCATACTTAGGGCCGGTGGCAGGGGCGTCAGAGAGGCAGGTTTTTTTTTTACTCTTGTTAATTCTCATTGGTGGTTCAGTGGGTGGGGGCGGGGCTCCAGGAAGGAGCCTCACTGAAGATTGTGCAGGAGCTGAACTGATGAGTGTGTGTGTGTTTGTGTGCTGTTTTGTGTTGTGTGTGTCTGTGTTTTTGTGTTACACCTAAGTGGCTGTAATGAGGGATGTCTGTAACAAGAGATGCCCCTCACTGTATTATTATTTATTTATTATTTATTATATTCTTAGGTGCTGTTTCTCTTTAAGGGTGTGGCTGGGGGCGTGGTCGGGGTGTCCAGGCGTGGCTTAAATGTATCCCTCTTTACAGCTTTGAAAAGTTGGGAGGTATGAAAACCCAGGATGGTGTAAATCACAGTTTTTCTTGCTCCACTGGGTTTTGGTCCGATTACCATCACCATGGTGAAAAATCATTGGTGCGTTCGCCTTGTAATTACATGTCAATTATTTCCCCAATTGTTATAAACACATTTACTACAGCTCTATGCAAAAGCAAGAGGCGCAACATTCGCTATCCTTGTCGCCAATGATGAAAGCAATAAAGTTTTTGAAAGTTAAAAAAAAAGGCAGCAACAACAAGCAAGCAGCAGCCAGCAGGCCGCAGACTCCTCCCCCAAGCGCAGTGAGCTCGGAGAGCACGCACAGGCGCGAAGGCTGGTGGGATTTGATCTCGCGGACTCCGCGCAAGTGACCGAATGCTGCGTCACTCTGGTGACGTCAAGACAGCAAAGCCATAATCCCGCCCTGCAGTTGCCGCTCGCTGCCCTAAGGGTGATTTTCAGCCACAACATTGTGTCGCCGTCGTCATAAGGGGCCCGGGGCTCCTCCTGTGTGCTGCCGTTGCGCCGGCTCTTGTTGAGGTGAGTGCGACAGTCATATGTAGGCAGCCCGGGGGCGTGTGTCTTTGTGAGGCGGAGGCCTGTGTGGTGAGGTAGCGGGGCCCTGTGCCCTGGCATGCTGAGCGGCTGTGATGCTGAGGCCTGGCCCCGGTCATAGCCCTGTCTTCTGCCTTCAAGATTGAGCCACGCTAACCCAGAGGGCTCCCTTCATTGCTATTCAGGCATCGTACAAAGCCACGAGCAGCTCCAGGCTGCCAATTAAAAGCTACACCACACACACATTGCCTGGCAGGCAAGGGACTTTTGCTGATTCTTTCCTCTAATACAGTGGTCCCCAACCTTTTTAGCACCAGGGACTGCTTTCATGCGATGCAATTGTTCCAGGGCTTGGGGTGATATTGGGCAGGTAGCACTGGCTTTATATATTTAGCTGTGGGCCAAATGGAGCCAAGGGCACTGCTGGATGCCTTTATCAGGGCATGTTCCCCTTGCCAGTGAATAGCCAGCGCAGGCAAACACGCCTATTTTGACAAGCGCAGTTGAGCATGTGCTGATTGGGCGAGAGCCTGTGCATTAGAACTGGGCAAAGGAGAGTTACTGGGGGTTCGACAAAGTGGGGCATTCTGAATCGGGGTGCCCCATGGGCAAGGACCTAAATCTCAGTTTTAATAGTATTTTATCACCACTTCAATAATCTCATCCTGTCTGCATCCATTTTCACCCCTTATCCCACAGCTCTATCATACTCCACAGAGGAGTGGGCAGTGGTGCAGACAGAAGATGGGGCAGCTGTGCTTGGCAGCCACATAATTCACATAGCTGAAGTTCCCACATCCACTGTATGTGGCACATCCGCACTCCTTGCATAGCTTGTGAGTGCCTGCATAAAGCAGGCTGAGGAAACTGGAGGGGGCAAGGCAATGCAGCAAACTAAGGAAGCTGTGACTGCTAGTCTTACCAAACCTTGGTCCGTTCTGGCGCTGCAACCCATCTGGGGGGGGGGGGCGGCACCTCTGCTCTAATCTATTTTTGCCACACAGCTAATGGCCTAGGAAAGTGGTTCCTAACCTTGTTTCATGAAGTACCATTCCCGAATTTTTGACAATTCTGTGACTCAAACATGCTGTATGCAAAAAGCGCCCCCCCCCCCCCCGGTCATATTAGCAACAGTGCACAGAATGGGCATGCACCCTCCCTGGGACATATGTGCCGCCCCTCATGGACCAATACCACATCGCTTGGGGTTTGATGCTGCGTAGGAGATTCTGGCTACTGTAGTGTGTGCCGCAGCATCTTTCTTACAGTGACCTCAATGTGGACTGGTGAGTATTCCTGACTGCAATGTTCAATTAATAATCCTCCACCCCCCCCCCCCATATTAATAAATTCATCTTTCATCTTCCAACAGCAACCAATTAATAGTACACCCCTCCCAGCAGAGAAGTATTTTCATTCATGAAGGAATATGCAGTTTGCTGGAATTAAATGAAACAATATAGAGGTATACAAAATAGAACAAATGTTCTTCCCTTCAGGGTGATGAGATCAATTAAAATTGAAGTATAGGTGGTAGTATCCATTCAGGATGCTTTAAACCAAGCCAAGGCAACTCTCTTCCCTGTGTTGGGCCTCTCATGCTAGGTTCAGTCATCAGCCCTGCATGCATCTTTATGACACTGTAAATTCAAACGGGAACCTGAATATTGAGTAGGCAGAAGAGAGCAAGTTGGTTTATCAGGGAATGCAAATTGATGGTAAATAAAAGATGCTGCCTCGGGCGACCAGCGTGGGGCAGGCTGTAAGCAGCTGTAAAGACAGATTGTATCTGCAGAAGAGGGGTGTCACTGTAGAGCTCTAAAAAGTCTGACTATATAGAGATAGACTTATCCTGTATACGTCTCTATAGTGAGGCATGTTCTTAAAGCTTTCCAGCAACACCCCTCTTCTGCATATTCAAATGGTGAGCAAAGAGCTATACAGCCTATATAATAAAGGTTCTAAGTCATATACATATCGGGTATAACATACAAAGTTGTCCAGTGACACCTCTCTTCTACAGATCAAAGTAAACACAGAGCCTTTATTTTGTAGGCTGTGCAGTTCACAAAATAAAGGCTGTGTTGACTGAATGTGTAGAAGAGTTGATAATAAGTCTCTTTATAGTCAAGACACCATGTTATTAGAGATTTTTATTTACACCTTGCATCGATGTATAAATGGTCTACAAAAAGATGCCTTTGTTTTATTTATAGTCTTGTAAAGGTCAAATAGTAGGCATTAGGAGCATCCTGTTGGCCCAATGTTAGGTGTGCTGATGTCTTAGTGGAAGCATTCACCTTGTTAGAGTTGATGCCACTGAATGAAAGCCCTTAGTTGGTCTTGTGTCTTCATTTGCAAGGGTCTGGTGGCTTCTAGGCTATTCTTGGTGTGCCACACACCCCGCTTCACTTCTTAAATATTCATTACTTCATGGGTTAATCCACCGCAGGTGACGTAGTGCAGAGAGGAAGTCTTGTAACGAGCCCCCTTCCGGCCCATATATACCTGGTACCTCCCTTCAATCACCAGTATTTTTCTCTCTGCTTGACAAACAGAGGTTGGAAGTTTCCTGCTTACAGGTAGGTCGGGGTATTCTTACCCCGCCACCCCCCTTTTGGTCTATTTCTGCCCGGTTTGAGTTTGTATACCTTTATGGTGGATAGGAAGCCTCCCAGCCTAGGCTGCTCACCGGGTAATTGGAAGACGGCACTATTGGTGCCTAGGAGCTTATCTCCTCCGCTCGTCCCCCTCTTTTGGGGGCAATGCGGCAATCCGGCATGGTGATCCGGAAATGGGATGCCCCTGTCCCGAGGGTCCCCGTAGCCCCTTACTCTCCCGTTTCGGTCCCTTCTCCCTTCACTATGGGGGGGGGGGGTATAGAGGGTTGTGTATCTTGTATAGTGTTTTCACTGTATTGCTGTCGTTTTCTGTGTGTTCACTTTGTGCATAGAAGCAGACTGCGCAGCAGCATGGTGCGCTTTGTCTGTTATGCTGGAGCTCCGGGCAGATACTTTTTAGAGATGGCCAGTGTGTTGGTCAGCTTTATGGGGGCGGGGCAGCGGACCGCGCTCAGCTGCTGTGCTTTCACTTCAGATGCGTCCCCTCCCGCCTCCCTCCCTTCCCCGCTGCTCCGTGCGGCAGCCTGTGTGGCTGCGCTTATGTCTCCTTCCCCCTCCTCCGCCGCCTGGCTGGGTGTCAGCCAGCGCAGCTGGTGGCAATCCCTCAATGAATGGAACGGGGCGGCTCCCTGTGACGCGGGGGGGGGAGGGGCGTGGCGCCGGCAGAAGCGGCGCTCGGCGGCCCCAGCCTCACTTCCTTCCTGTCTCTGTTAAGAGAGGTCACGTGGGGGGGGCGCGCGCTGCAGCAACACATGGGTTTTGTGTTCTACTGCTGCGGCTGCTACATGTCCCTCCGGTCTGGCTGTCAGGTAAGCGGCCCCGCTTTTGTGGGGCCGAGAGTGAGATTTCTTATGGGGCAAGCTTTTAAGGATGCACTCTTATCATGCTATTGTGAACATGCTGCATATGTTACACTCACAAGGGATCTGATGGTTTTGTTTTTCTTTCCTTTCAGATCCTGGGATCCCTCTTTTATTGCGGCCCTCCGGCTCTATATTGCCTGGCTAGTCATTCTTTTTATATGAAATTGCACATTTTAGATATATATATACATATATATATATATTTTGAGACTGTTAAGGGGGACCTTTTCTCTTAAAAAAAAAAAAAAAAAAAAAGTGTATTTACAAAAACCCTCCCTTCCGGGACATTCTTTATAAGGGGGCATCCCGGGTTGGCTTATGCCTTAAAAGTCCCAGTATTTGCGATACCATAAATCACCAATATGGAGGCTTCTGTTACTACCGGAAACGACTCGTCAGAGCCGTCCAGGGGGTGTGTAAAATGTGGGGCTGCGCTCCCTGCTGATGATATCTTTATTTGCATTTCTTGTGCAAGGCAGATTATTGCGCGTCAGTCTGTTGATCCGGCTGCTGACCCGTCGCAACCTTCATCATCTCCTGCCTCTCCCTCCCTGTTCCGGACCCCGCATGACACTGTCAAAGGTGGGGATTCGCAATCCGAGGTGGTGGTAAAATCGGCCAGTCTTCGGGAAGTATTGCCCGTTAAAGCGGGGCTGAAGGCCCCTGCAAAACGGAAGCGCCTGACTCCGGTATCTTCGGCTCCTCAGGACGTTTGTGTGAGCCTGTGGAATGGTCCGATGGCTCCCCGGATGAGGGTGAATTCCTCTTGGAGTCAGATGAGCCGGCAGATCAGCTTGAGGCTGATGCGATTGGCGATTGGTCGGCGGGGGTTGCCCTTGACACCCCCTCCATTCTGGCTCAAATGTTTGAAATTCTGAATTTAGATCCGCCTGAGGCTGTCACCCTGCCAAAGGGTCAGTTGTTTAAAGAGCCTCAGCCGCGTTTGGTTTTTCCCAGACAGCACCACTTTGAGAGGGTGGTCCTTAAAGAATGGGAACATCCCACGCGGTTATCTGGAATCCCTTCCAGTTGGGAAAAGCGTTATCCTTTTCCGCCAGAATTGCTGAAGCTTTGGTCCGTCCCTCCTGAAGTCGATACCCCTGTGCTAGGGCTATCTAGCTCCGCTATGGTACAGTCTGCTGAGACTTCTGTCCCTAAAGATGGGGAGGATCGTAGGATTGACCAGTATGCTCGCCATGGCTTTGTTTATGCTGGGTCAACGATGCGCCCCCTGTGCGCTTCGGCCCTTCTTCTTTTAGCAGTAAGATCTGTAATCCAGGGGCTATGCGAGGATCTCAATCCCGCTTGTGATGAGTTCGCTGCGCTTAAGCAGTGCGATTCTTTTGTGTCTTACGTTCTATCCGCTCAGGACGATGCGCTGGCTATGAGTAGCAAGACAGCGGCAATGCTGGTCGCTATTCGTCGGTCAGTATGGCTGCGACAGTGGTCGGCGGACTCGGCTTCTAAAAAGGTGCTCACAGCTCTCCCCTTTTTGGGGTTGCGTCTGTTCGGGGAGAAAATTGATTCAGTCGCAAAGGGTGGTAAGATGCCACAACGCAAGAGGCCTCGACGCCCCTTTAGAGGGGCAGCTTCTGGTAGGCCGTCCTTTCGAGGATACAGAGCGGGTAGGGGGGCTTCCCTTCCCTCTACCAGTCGTACAGGTTGGACGCGGGGGAGGGGCCGTGGCCGTCCCGCCCAGTCCTGGGGCTCCAAGCCCAAACCTGGTGGTAAGCCCGCTCAGCAATGAGGGGCTGCCCTCACCCGTGCGGGTGGGGGGACGATTGCGACACTTCTCCCAGGTTTGGAACCGGGAGGTTCCGGACAGATGGATTCAGGAGATAGTGTCGTCCGGTTACAAGCTGGAATTCGAGTCTCGCCCTCCTTCACGGTTCTTTCGGTCTCGGGTGCCCATCGATCCTTTGGCCGCACAGGGGCTCCTGGCGTCGGTAGAGAATCTGTTACAGATGGCGGTCATCCGGCCGGTACCGCGTTTAGAGATGGGCCTCGGTTTCTACTCCAATCTGTTCGCAGTCCCCAAGAAGGATGGGTCAGTTCGTCCCGTCCTGGACTTGAAGTTACTCAACAGGTTCATCCGTTTTCGGAAGTTTCACATGGAAACCTTGCGCACTGCCGTCGGCTCTCTTCGGCAAGGGGACTTCATGACGTCCATAGACATCAAGGATGCTTATCTGCATGTTCCCATCTGCCACCCTCATCAACGTTTTCTTCGATTCATGATGAAGGATCGGCATTATCAATTCGTGGCACTTCCGTTTGGCCTTACCTCAGCTCCAAGAGTGTTCACCAAGGTGCTGGCAGGGGTCATGGCCATTTTCAGAGCTCGGGGCATTCGTGTCGTACCTTATTTGGACGACCTTCTTATCATGGCTCCGTCACTCGATCAATCGGAGACACCAGGGTGGTGCTCTCCACGCTGGAAAGTTTCGGTTGGGTGATCAACCTCTCCAAGTCCTCCCTCGCTCCGGCCAGGGTGGTGTCCTTTCTGGGGATGCAGTTAGACTCTCATCAACACAGAGTGTTTCTCCCTCAGTCCAAAATTCTTCTGATTCAGGAGTTGGCTCGGGTCCTACTCTCCAATCCTCGGCCGTCCATCCGTCTGGGGATGAGGCTGGTAGGGTTGATGGTTGCCTCCTTCGAGGCAGTTCCTTTTGCTCAATTCCACACGAGGACGCTTCAGCTTTATCTGTTGGCGTCTTGGGACCGGCAGCCTCGGTCGCTGGATCAGCCCTTCCAGTTGTCCTCCCGGGTCCGGCAGTCCCTCCAGTGGTGGTTGGTCTCGACCAATCTCGTGAAGGGCAGGTCTTTCCTGGCCCCCCTTTGGGAAATTGTCACCACGGACGCCAGTCTGTCGGGATGGGGCGGATTCTGGAAGGAGCTGCAGTTCCAGGGGCAGTGGGGACCTCAAGAGGCCCACTTACCCATCAATATTCTGGAACTGAGAGCCATCCGTCGGATGCTTGCTCTCCTGACTCAGCACGTTCTGGGCCTTCCGGTCCAGGTGCGTTCAGACAATCGAACAGCGGTTGCTTACATCAATCATCAGGGAGGGACTCGCAGCCTGAGTGCTCTCAGAGAGGTGTCCCTGATCCTGACCTGGGCAGAGGCCCATGTCCCTTGTCTCTCGGCGGTATACACCCCAGGAGTGGAGAACCTGGAAGCGGACCGCTTGAGGAGGGGCTCTCCCCGTCGGGGAGAATGGGCCCTCCATCCTCGGGTATTTCGCTCACTGTGTCGCCGATGGGGGACACCAGAGGTGGACCTGTTTGCCTCTCGTCACAATCACAGGCTCCCGAACTTCGTGTCGCTCTCCCAGGATCCTCTGGCTCTGGCAGTGGACGCCATGTCCCTGAGCTGGGGGGATCTGGGGTTTCTGTACCTGTTTCCTCCGATACCCATGCTAGGCAGAGTGCTTCGGAAGTTGGCTCTGGAAGGGGTGGCCGCCGTTCTCGTGGCCCCAAGTTGGCCGAGGCGAGTGTGGTTCGCAGACATCGTTCGGCTGGCAGTGGACCAGGTCGTTCTGCCTCTTCGGCCCGATCTGCTCACTCAGGGTCGATTGTGTTACCCCAATTTACCAGCGCTAGCTTTGACGGCCTGGCTGCTGAGACCTCCATCCTAAAGGAGGAGGGTCTTTCTGATTCAGTCGTTAAGACTCTGATCAGTGCCCGGAAGAGGTCTTCTTCTATCATCTACTATAGGACCTGGAAAGCCTATATCGCTTGGTGCGAGATTAGATCTTTTCCTTGTAGGGTATTTTCGGTCTCCAGGATTCTGGAGTTTTTACAATCTGGGCTGGACTCTGGTCTTCAGCTAAGTACGTTGAAAGGGCAAGTTTCTGCCTTATCTATCTTTTTTCAGAAGCGTGTTGCGCTTAAGCCTTTAGTTAAAACTTTTTTCCAGGGGGTTACGCATGTGCGGCCTCCCAGGAAACCATTACTCCCGGTTTGGGATTTGAATTTGGTTCTTTCTGCTCTTCAGGCTCCTCCTTTTGAGCCTTTGCAAGATATTGCTTTATCTACCCTGACTCAGAAGATGGTCTTCTTGGTAGCGATCACTTCGATCCGGCGTGTCTCGGAATTGGCGGCCTTGTCTATCCAGGCGCCTTACTTCGAGAGACATCAGGATAAAGTGGTTTTTCGGTTCAAGCCAGACTTTCTTCCTAAGGTGGTTTCTGCTTTTCATTTGAACCAAGATATTGTTCTTCCCTCCTTGTGTCCTAATCCTAAGAATGACAAAGAGAGGGTTTTGCATTGTTTGGATGTAGTACGCTGTGTTAAGTAATACTTGGTTATCACGTCTCCTTTCCGTAGGACGGATTCCTTTTTTGTTGTGCCCCATGGGCCTAAGAAGGGTTTGGCACCAGCCAAATCTGCCATTAGCAAGTGGATACGTCAGGCCGTTACTGCGGCCTATTCTGCTAAGGGAAGAGTTCCCCCTTTTCGTATTGCTGCTCATTCCACTCGCGCTGTTGGGGCGTCTTGGGCTTTTCAGCACCAAGCTTCTGTTGAACAGGTTTGTAAGGCCGCCACCTGGTCTTCTGTTCACACTTTTTCTAAGTTTTACAAAGTTGATGTGCGGGCCTCAGCGGATGCTGGTTTTGGCCGCAGAGTTCTGCAGACTGCAGTCATTTAAGTTATGCTTCACCTGGTCTTGAGATGCCCTTCCCTTGTGGACACTGCTTTTGGATGTCCCATGAAGTAATGAATATTTAAGAAGTGAAGCGGGGTGTGTGGCACACCAAGAATAATACCATTTTGTGAGTACTCACCTGAAAAATGGATATTGTTGGTGTGCCACACACCCCGCTTCACACCCGCCCTTTTCGGTATTACCGAAGCCTTTATATGGTGAAGCCTTTTTATATCAAATTTGATTTTGAGGTTACTGGTGGAATACTGGTACCTTGTATTACTGCTTTTTGATTA
This sequence comes from Gastrophryne carolinensis, assembly GCA_027917425.1. Lineage (NCBI taxonomy): Eukaryota > Metazoa > Chordata > Amphibia > Anura > Microhylidae > Gastrophryne > Gastrophryne carolinensis. The sequence continues at coordinate 226,887,641 of CM051234.1, forward strand.
TACTGGTGATTGAAGGGAGGTACCAGGTATATATGGGCCGGAAGGGGGCTCGTTACAAGACTTCCTCTCTGCACTACGTCACCTGCGGTGGATTAACCCATGAAGTAATGAATATTTAAGAAGTGAAGCGGGGTGTGTGGCACACCAACAATATCCATTTTTCAGGTGAGTACTCACAAAATGGTATTTTTTAGCAGGTGATTAAAGTGGACCAACACTCAGGATTTTGACCATCCTTGGTTTTGGTCCACTCCAAACCCCCCAGATTGCCCGATTTAACTCACCTCACCCTGCTCCTAAGGCGCATGCGCGGCCATCCAATCAGCGCACTCCGAGCCGCTGAGGTATGTGCGTCAAACTTCAGCGGCTCCGAGCATGCTGGCGACCGCATCTCGTGCTTCCCTCGCATTTGTGAATGGCCGGAGCGGGTACTCGCCCTGCTAGAGAGAAGCGCGAAATGCGTCCGCGGCCTGCGCATGCCCCATTGGACAAGGAGTCAGGTAAGAGTAGCGGGCGTCCTGGGGGGTTTCACACAGCGGGGCAATCACGATTTTGGATGCCCTACGGGGCAGGATTGGATCGATTCCCGGGCCAATACAGCTGGGTGTTGGTCCACTTTAAGAGTTGGTGCCTAGGCCTGTAAAAGCAAGTATTTCCCCCTTTTTGCTTTGACTCATTTTACAATAATAAAGTGTTCTTGTACTTTTTGCCTCCTTGGACCCCTGAGGGCAAACAAATACAGCCTGAGTGAGTGCAAAGCCGAAGGCTACTGGAAAATGGCTAGAAATCTGTATTTTTCATTTCTATTCCATTTAAATCTAAAAAGAGTTTTAGTAGAGCATCAAATGTCTTGCCATCTGATGTTGCTGACTTTCCACTGCCTGTATGTAGTGTTGGTTCAGGGTTCAGTATCACACAGTGCATGCTTGCTTGAGTTGTTTGTTACTCCCCCTTCCCCAAATACAAAGAGGGACAACTAAGCTAGAATATGGAATACACCTAATGGATGTGTGGCCAGTTACAGTAGCTTGGATGCTTTGCTCAAAGTGCACGGCACCACTGTAATCTATACTAATGACATTTGTGTTCTTTATTGCAGCATATTGCATTGTGTACCAAAGAAATGGTGATGGAGAAGCCAAGTCCCCTGCTTGTAGGGCGGGAGTTCGTCAGGCAATACTACACTCTTTTAAATAAAGCTCCGGATTTCTTACACAGGTATAAAAACGTATTAAACCGGACCTTCACCATGATTTATTGAAAAGCCCAAACCCTTAAAAAACTATTCCCCAGCATCTAAAGTTAATATATTTTAAGTTTTTAGTCACTTACTTATTCTTTCCCCCACTGGGCTGCAACTCTGCTCAGGACTTTAGGATACGGGCGCCGCCATCTTGACTCAGCAGCAACACACTTACTGAGGAGAGGGGGATAAAGTGCTGGGGGTGGGGTTATAGCTGTGCTTTGCTCAGACAGAGCAGAGCTGGGGTCAGGAAAAGGTCAGCAATCCCAGAATGCAGAGCAGCACAGTCAGAAGGCACTTCCTGTTTGCAGGCTGACTGATGTTCCATGAGCCGCCATCTTGGATGTTTAAAGGCTCATAACATGCAGTAGATGCAGGTAGGATGATTTTTAATGTGAGCAATCTGTATGTACAGGGTGCTGGAAACATATACTCTTATTCAGAGTGAAGGACCGCTTTAAATGTATACTGCAGAAAGCTGAGGGTTGATTCAGATAGATTTAAAACCACTGTGCAGGCTTTTTTTCTCAAAACATTCTTCGGGCAGCATACGCCTGGGACCTCCAGGCTCCTCCTACCAATTTGGAACACCTGACCACCAGACAGAATAAATTCTTGACTCCTTCCTCCATTCTCTAGTTGTTTTCGTGTTCCTCCGTGAGGTAGGACCAGACCACTAGCTCCTGAACCAGGAAGGTTTAGGTAAGAATTTCCGGTGCTGTAGGCCTTTGCAGGGGGTTCATTTCTCGGTCCTGTAGGCTTGTATTGTTGCCTGGGGTCCGGGATACGCTCAGGATTTTCAGGCCAAGAATCCCATTCTTTGAATTTTTTTATAAAGGGGGTAAGCTTTATTTTCCCTCTTACTGAGGATGACTGTTTGGAAGAAGCTGGGGTGGCCGGCCCTAAAATAGTATTTATGTTGTGATGGCTCAGAGGAAGCTTTTCCCTGAGAATTGGTTGCACTGGATATATTTTATTTGTGTTTGAATGTTTATTTTCACATTGTACCTTTTTAAGAGGCGGGGAAAAGAGGTGAATGACTCTTCTCTCTCTCTTCCCCGCCTGACAATTACTACAACGCCGATGCCGCTTACCTCCGTGTCAGCGGCCAGGTAGTGTTTGGCCCGGGGGATCGATCGGCGGCAGTGCATTCACCATCACGCGTTCCTCCACAGGCGGGACGCCCTCCTCTTCCTCTTCCTCTATGGCAGCGACAGCATTCCCGGAAGGCAGGTACGGCGCATGCGCGTGGAAATTTGAACTTACTTGCTTTTGGAAGGAAGGGGAGGGGAATCTTCTTCTTCCGCCGGAATCCGTGAGGTTTTTCCACGGATTTCTGGGAATCTGGCCCGGGAAGAAACGCGTGTTTTGTCTTAAAGGGACAGCACCAGTGTCTTTCCATTCATTGCTATTGGCCTCCCTCTTGATTTCTAGCAAATAGAGGGTTAAAAGAAATTAAGGTGATTTCGCTCCTGCCCTATTTAGGAGTATTCAGGAAGCTAATTCCCCTGGTGCCTCATACCAGAAAATAGCGGATCAGGCAGATAACATTTGCATTGTGGAAATACCGGACCCAAAGGGAAAAAGCATCCACAGATGTAATAAATGCAGACCAAAATCCAGCACCAGCTAATCCGTCTGCTGCCGGTTCTGGGACAAGGCGGCACAGCTCTGCCCGGTGAGTTAAAAAAAAAAAAAAAAAAAAATTATATATATAAATTTTTTTTTAGTCCAAGGCCCCAGATAAAACTCATTAAAGTGTGCCTGAAATCTTCTTTAAGATTTAAAAGGGCATGAGATACCTTTATGTGAGAATAATTCGTATTAAAAAAAACCCTATGTCCATACTGCAGGAAAAAGATGGTTGTACGGAACAAGAATCCACTCTGTTTGAAGATGGGGAATGTTTCTTAAACGTTTCACCATTTCTAACATGGCCCGATCTCGGATGTCCCGCGGGGAGGGAGGTGATCGGCCCGGGAATCTTATAGATTCCCGGGCCGATCACCGGTGGGTGTTGGTCCACTTTAAGACCAATCTTTGGCTTCCGCATGTGTCCTTTAAAAAATTGGGAGATGCTAAAAGCCTTACCTATCCTTTTTGTCAGCAACAAGATGCCATGGCTGAATCAGTAAGATTTTGGGCACAAAGTTTGGCTGTTACCAATTCCGGGCACAGGACTCTGTGGTTGAGGACCTGGTCTAGAACATCAGGTCAAAGATGAGTCTTTGTGCAATGCCCTTTTAAGGACTTCATTTTTGGGCAGATTTGGAAAAAGTGGGGATAGGGCGGCCGATAGGAGCATGTGTTCCCTGCCTTAGCTAGGCCTCCTGAAAAAAGGGAGTTCCTTCCTAGGTCCTCTTTTAGACACTCCTTTCATACAGGGACGCTACTAGATGACTCGGGGGGTACCTTCCTCCTCTACCTCTTCTGCAGGAAAGGAGGATTTAAAGGTTCCACTCTGTATGGAACCGCAAACAAACAGGGGTCCCACACACCCCCAAAAATGCCAACCTCATCTACTAAGTGGCACCACTACAATAAATTTATGAAAAAATACAAGTTTATTTAACACATATTAAACACACAATAACAGGCCAATTAAAATCCATTTAAAAAACACATAACATCATAAATGAAAAAGGGGAGGGCGGGGTAAACCTACAGAGCTGAAACAAAGGGGGGCATATATAATTACAGATGGCAAATAAGGTGCTGCTGTGCCAAGTCTATATTACTAATACTCATTTCATTAATACCTCAAGTGGTGCCTGTTTAACAGGTAGGTATTAAAAATATAGAATATAATTTTATACGTGACAATATATATGATTAATAACTCTCCAAAAAATAGAGACATACATCAAAACACTTCCCACCAACCCTCTAATCACTACAAAATCTATTAACATAAACTATCTATCAAAGTGACTCCCAAAACCCAATAAAGTGCAATGTGCTATGGATGCAAAAAACCAAACACCCATCTACCTAAATAACGCTGCCCTAAGACAGAAGAACCAGCCAGATAGAGAAAACAGACCGACACACGACATGTAACAACCTCTTACTGAGTCACAATGAGCCAGCAGCATGTATGGAACCGGGCGGTCCAATCCAAGAAACAATGATGCCATGTCTCGGGTTGGGGCCTAAGAGTTTTTGTTAACAGTGTTGGACAAAACCTTGAATTGCCCTTTTGTTTCCAGGGACATAAAAGATGGGTTCACTTAGAATTTACTTGTACCCCTCAAAATTCGGGTTTCTCCTATACCCTTGAGGTTGGAAGAACGATCAGACATTCAGGAAAGGATGAAGAGCCCTAGATTGGCCCCAAATGCCCCTATATATAACTACTGCACACCAAAAACCATATAAATAAATAAAGGAGTAAATTTATTGAATCATTCTTGAAAAATGACAAACATTGAAGACTAGATTAAAAAACATATACACAAATAAAGGATGCTGGAGATAATTGTCCTGTTATGAGCTATAATTCAGATATAAATTATATTTTATCTCAAATGTATTAAAACTGAATAAATATGCTACTATGGCTGTATGGTGGCGTTATTTAAAAGCAAGAAAAGTGCTGCAGAATCCAAATGTGTGATAAAAGAATACTTGCAATAGAAAAAAGGGAGAAATATTAATAAAGTGCCAAGTGCTTAAATGTGAAAACTGTGCAAAGTGCCAAGTGAGAATGTACAAAGAAGTATAATACACATTAAGCGTTGTGCAAGGATAATGAAATTTGTAAAGATCAGTGCAATACAGATAGTGTATACGCCGCCATACAAATGCAATTTAATAAAAATTAGTGAATGGATAACATCACCACATTTTCTGAGCTCAGGACCTCCAGGACCACAACTTTCCACCCACGCGTTGCGTGGCCGTATGCCACTTCGCCAGGGTGAGTAAGTTGTTACCTATCTAGCCGCCCCTTTTAAACTAACCTGTGTGTCCGCAGTCCAACTGCGCGAGGACCGCGCCGCCCCGCCACGCCGAGGAGCCAACATCCGTCGACGAGATGACGCGTGGAGTCCGCGGCATCCCCGCCCACCGAAGCGCAGACACACAGGAGGGGCAGAAGAGGCGGAGGCGCGCGCGCCGCTGCGTGACTCTGGCTCACTCTCAGCTATGGGAGCACCCAGGCGGCGCAACTGTCCCACCGCGCCAGCCCCCATCCACCAAACCAACCTGTCATAGACAGCAATCGGAACGTGGAGGTTAAGTATCAAAGGTGGGGGGGGGGGGAGATGTAAAATTGACTATACAATATACAAAATACTTTACAAAAATATTTTGATCAAGAGTGACTCATGTACTAGAGGTAATTTAGAATCCACAAACCATAACGAATAATAAAAAGTTAATGTTGTAACATCATATATCATGGCCAAAGACAAATATAGGTGATGTATCAGAACAAAAGCTGTCAGCTGCCCACACATATATTGTATGCCATACTGACAACTCCTTTGTTGGAACCGCCTCTTCATAAGTGCTGCTTCATTCAAAAATGTTTCATTCTTAGAGCAGTCTCGTCCTGAGAAACTGTCCAGTTGGTATACCTTCCTTCAACCTTCTCGGGTGAAAACTGTCGTAATGAAGAATACTGTTTGTGGCAGTGGGTTTTACGCATATTCAGTCAAACTCCCAACTCCCGAGACGATAGGTTGTCCAGGAGGATTCTTCAAGTTCTTATGTATCTTGGGCAAGATATAGAATGTTGGGGTCTGTGGAAATTCCACCGTGTTGAAAAAAACTTGAAGTGCCGGCATATGTGTCCAAGAGGGTGTAAAGGTAGAAGGTCTCCTCAGGATGTTTGTTTCCAAGTCTGATGGTTCTTGTTCTTCCAGAAGTGCAGCCAAATCCTCTAGAGCCTGCCATTCCTGTTCCTCAAGAGGTATGGCTTCTGTATTCCGGATGGGATTGGAAAAATGGTGTTTGAGAGAGAGTTTTCTACAGAATAGATATAAATCCTTTATTGTATCAAACTTATTGATTAAACATGTTGGAGAGAAACTTAACCCCTTTGACAGTATATGTTTCTGGGCATCAGTTAGGTGTACATCAGTTAAATTAATGATCTTTAGTTCCGCATCTGACAAGTGCGGCGAGACTGATTTGGGGACATCACCCGTCTGCGTTTGATGTCTCTCGGACGCAGACGGTGGTGTTCCCTGACTGTTGACTCCCCATTTCTGCCTGTTCCTTCTCCTCTTATTGAGCCCCCTTCTGGTTTTCCTGTGTGTCCCTGTTTTAAAAAAGACAAATATTAACAAACCGTCTTTGGATAAAGGCCTTTGGGCAGCAGTAGGGACATGTTGTTTTTATTCCTTTTTTGCAAATTGCATCAATACTTGAATTCTAATTCTTTGAACTATTGTAATTATTCATTTATTACTCATTTGGGATCACAATAACTACTAATTGACAGCTGTACTGATTGTATATGATTATAGATTATATATTATTTTATCACCTTGTAATAATGCCGGGTTCTTATTGATAGTGCTATGGTGTATCAGGCACAGAATAACGCTGTCAGTATGGCATACAATATGTGTGGGCAGCTGACAGCTTTTGTTCTGATACATCACCTATATTTGTCTTTGGCCATGATATATGATGTTACAACATTAACTTTTTATTATTCGTTATGGTTTTGTAGATTCTAAATTACCTCTAGTACATGAGTCATTCTTGATCAAAATATTTTTGTAAAGTATTTTTGTATAGTCAATTTTACATCTCTCCCCCCCCCCCCCCCCCTTTGATACTTACCCTCCACGTTCTGATTGCTGTCTGACAGGTTTGGTGGAGGGGGGCTGGCGGGGTGGGGACGCGCGCCTGGGTGCTCCCATAGCTGAGAGTGAGCCCGAGTCACAGGGCGGCGCGCGCCTCCGCCTCTTCCACCCTCCTGCGTGTCTGCGCTTCGGTGGGCGGGGATGGCGCGGACTCCACGCGTCATCTCGTTGACGGATGTTGTCTGCTCGCCGTGGCGGACGTGGTGGGGCAGCGCGGTCCTCGCGCAGTTGGACTGCGGACGCACAGGTTAGTTTAAAAGGGGCGGCTAGATAGGTAACAACTTACCCTGGCGAAGTGGCATATGGCCACGCAACGCGTCGGTGGAAAGTTGTGGTCCTGGAGGTCCTGAGCTCAGAAAATGTGGTGATGTTATCCATTCACTAATTTTTATTTAAATGCATTTGTCTGTATGATGGTGTATACACTATCTGTATTGCACTGATCTTTAAAAATTTCATTATCCTTGCACAACGCTTGTTGTATAATACACAATGTGTATTATAATTCTTTGTACATTCTCACTTGGCACTTTGCACAGTTTTCACATTTAAGCACTTGGCACTTTATTAATATTTCTCCTTTTTTTCTATTGCAAGTATTCTTTTATCACACATTTGGATTCTGCAGCACTTTTCTTGCTTTTAAATAACGCCACCATACAGCCATAGTAGCATATTTATTCAGTTTTAATACATTTGTGATAAAATATAATTTATATCTGAATTATAGCTCATAACAGGACAATTATCTCCAGCATCCTTTGTGTATATGTTTTTTAATCTAGTCTTCAATGTTGTTTGTCATTTTTCAAGAATGATTCAATAAATTTACTTGTTGTGGGGGAGGGGGTCTGTTAAAGGACCCCCTAGGGAATGGAGTAGTTTCTCGGGACTGAAATTAATGGCACTGTATACGTTTTGTGTATAATCAATAAAATTGTTTATTACTTCATAAACAAGACAATCCATAGCATCTAGTTGATATACAGCTCATTTGTCACTTATCTTATACAGATTTTCTTCACATATTTCATATAATACATGTACAGATTTTCTTCACATATTTCATATAGTACATACATATAGGAAAATACAGATAGTGACTTTCTTATCTGATCTCCTCAATTGTATGAGAATCTGTGTTCCAGATTGTAGCAAGGAAGTGTCCCTTAGTTTGTAGCAAGCATTTTATCTTCAGACATAGAAAAATTGTGCAGACGTTTCGCAATCAAGCTCCCTCAGTGCACAGTCTGATAGATATAACATAGTCAATATATGAAATGGTATGCAATACAATGCAGTTATACTTATCTTTTCTCATAAGATATTTTAATGACAGATCATACCTTGGTATAATGAGCTGAGAAGGAGCGCTTGCTTCTCTAATTAGTTGGGTCTGAAATCTAGTAGATAGAGTGCTTATTGAGATGGTTTCTTATAGGTAGGATTTAAAAATAAGTGTGCTGTCAGCTTGGGCTAGATAGTTACCTTCAATGTACTGGTATGGCAATAGGTATGTACCAGGCACGTTCAGGCTATTGCTGGAGTCAGGCTGTATTGGCTGAGGAGAGAAGGAGCCCAAGGAAAGTTATATGTAAGTAGCTGGTAAGTGTAGTTATTGTATAGCAATCTCAGGTAGGGGGACGCCGCTTACCTCCTTGGTTGCCGACAAACCCTTTCCTCAATTAGGGGCGGGTGGAGCCAGATCCGTCCGCCGTTTGCTGGTAGCTGTTCAGTGCACCACTCAGTGTGTTAATGGCGGCGCTTTTTTAACCGGCTGCCGGAGGTGGTGGGTGGGCGGGGGGGGGGGGGGGTTGGCGTCCTGGGGCCAACCCACAAACGTAGGAGGGAGTCCCGATATATTGAGGAAAACCTTCAGGAAGCCATCAACCTATTTTCCACCATTGACAATGAATTCTAGCATTAACCCTTTAAGTGCCAGCCTACCTGGAGTTTTTGTCACACTCTGTTGCCAGACCATTTTGCACTATTTTGCACTCCCCATGTTTAAATGTGATTTTTTTTTTTTGTGCAAAATGTTTTTATTGGAAAGAAAGAAACAGAGCACAGGGCATCATGACATATAACATCACAATCTTAATGCATGTTACTTGAGAAACATAATAAAGCGTGGACAACATATGAAACACGTGGCCCCCAAAGAAGCCCTCCCCCGACACCACACCCTTGGCCTAATATTGTCAATACTAACCGGGATCACCCTGGGGGACCTCAATTGGGCCCCTTAAAACAACTTCTACCCCCTGGTCCGGAAGGTCCGGCCGACTGGGCCCCTCAAAGGTGTCAGCCCCCTGTCAGGAAAAGTATGTGTCCGCTGAGGGGAGGTACTCCCAGGCCAGAGGTGTACCCAATCATAGCACTGCAAAAGCCCCGCGCTCTTCCCTCCCCTTTTTTTTTTTTTTTATTATTTAATAGGTATAGCAGGGAACAAAATAGGGATAGCGGAAAAGGGGAAGGGGGGGAAGGGAAATGAAAAAGAAAATCAAGTAAAACAGAAAACACACCCCAAGAAGAGAGGGGAGGAGAAAGAGAGAGGGAAAAAAAAAAAAAAAGAAAAATAATAGGGGGAAAAGGAAGAAAAGGGAAGGGAAGGGGAACCAAGTCATCATGAAATCAGAAAAAGGTAGCTCCGCAACCGAGCCGAGGTGGCCGACGCTAGGGGGAACAAGCCGGGGGGGGGGAGGGAGGGGTCAGCCAGGATCGGGAGGAATGTAGATGTAAGTCTGCGGGGGGGAGGGCCTGGCGGCTCCGAGCCCTCTACTAGATCCAAATATTCCTCCTCATCATGCCAGCAAGCAAAGTCTTCCAGGCAACTATAAGGAGGAGAGCAGAGACAAAAATTCCGGCGTGTCTCGCGCCGTAATCCAGATCATCCAGGTCTTATTAAACTTCTCTCCCCCACCTTCCATCCCGTCCAGAACCATCTCCTCCATTCGCTTGATACCCTCCACCTCTCTCACCCACTCCCAAATGTCCGGCGTATGTTGAGAGCGCCAATGCCGGGGTATCACTGATCTGGCTGCGGTCAAGAGATGCCTGAAAATACCCTTCTTAGCTGCGGAAACAGAGCCAGGCACCATAGACAGCAAGGCTATTTGCGGTTCCTTAGGCATGCCCTCCAGAGTCAAGAATTCATACACCGCGAAAACCTGATCCCATAGCTTTTTGATCAGGGGGCAGCTCCACCATATATGAAGCATTGAACCCTCCGCCCCCCCACACCGCCAGCACACACCCGAATCAGCCCCCCCAAATCTGGCCAGGTCTGCCGGACACCTATACCACCGGGACAAAATTTTATAATTTTTTTTCCTGAGCCCTACATGCCAAGGAAAGTTTATGGGTCAGGGTAAAAGATTTTTCCCAATCTTCGGCGTCAAACTCCAGGCCCAACTCCCGTTCCCATCTCTTAACATACCCGAGGCCATCCGAGGGATCCCTCTCCGCCACTACGACCTGATATAGGAGTGAGAGGGCGTGCGGTGGACCACTGTCAGCATTCAAAATGCTCTCAAAAGGAGTTAAAGGTCTAGCGAGTGGGGAACCCCGAGCATGGGAGGAGATAAAAGCCACCAACTGCCCGTGGAGGAGCCAGGACACCCTTTCCCCCTGTCCCTGAATCTGGAGATCCCGAAGGCTTGGAGGATGGTCATTTAGAAGCGTGTCAGCCAGCCTCACCCCTTGCGCTTTTTCCCAGATCAGAAACTTACTTACCCCCACACCCGGTGGGAAGGCGGGGTTGTCGACCAGAGGGGTAAATGGTCCAGGTCTATTTGATAGGGCCTTCTTCCTAAGGGTCTCATCCCATACAGATAGCAAAGAGCGGGTCAACAATGGAAGACTATGTGACTTGGGCCTCAAGTGAGGTTCCACCCAGGGGAGTGCGGTAAGGCTAAGAGGAGAAGCTCCCCCTTCGACACTCACCCATAGTTTGTCTTCCCGGTGGTGGAACCAGTCTACTAGCCTGACCAGCAGAGCAGCAGTGTGATATCCTTTGAGATCCGGCAGACCCAACCCCCCCTCACTTTTTGGCCTGGTCAGGACTGAGTAGCGGATCCGCGGCCTCTGATCATTCCATACAAATCTAATCCAAGACTTCTTCAAGGCCCTGAAGAATCCCTGCTCAGGCACAATTGGGATGGTCTGGAACACATAGAGAAAGCGGGGTAAAATATCCATCTTTAAAATGTTTATGCGCCCCATCCACGAGTATTGCGCCTTATTGTATGACTTAAGATTCTCCTGGGTCTTAGAGAGGAGGGGAACGTAATTAAGCCTGTAAAGGCTATCTAAATTGGTAGATAGTTGTACCCCCAGGTAAGTGATGGACTCCCTCTGCCATTTAAACGAGAAATTCGCTTGCACAAGCTGTAGGGTGTCACCAGGTAGGGAGATATTGAGAGCTTCCGTTTTAGATAGGTTAGCTTTAAAATTACTAAGGCAGCCAAATCTATCGAATTCCCGGAGTATAGATGGCAATGAGATATGAGGCGAAGTGATGTACAATAACAGATCGTCTGCAAACAGAGAAAGCTTATGTTCCCTCCCCCCACAGGGGATCCCCTTAATTGCAGTGTTCGTTCTCAGGGCCTGAGCGAGGTGTTCCATAACTAGCACATATAACAGTGGCGACAACGGGCAACCCTGCCTCGTCCCATTATTAATACTAAATGGTGACGATAGGATCCCATTCACTCTAACCCTTGCCGTGGGTCCATTATAAAGCGACATTATTTTCCCTAGCATACCAGGACCAATCCCTATCTGCACCAGGGCCGCCCGAAGAAAACGCCAATGGACCCTATCAAACGCCTTTTCGGCATCCACTGAAAGCAGGCATGAAGGGATCCCCTGAGTTTGGGCATAATGCATGAGGTTGATTGTCTTCAGGGTGTTATCCCTGGCTTCTCTGCCCAATATAAAACCCACCTGATCCCTATCTATAATCTCTGCCAAGGGCTCCTGCAATCTATGAGCTATAACCTTGGCAAAGAGCTTTACATCTACATTTATTAGCGAGATCGGCCTATAATTACCAATTAGGGTCTTATCTTTATTGGGCTTCGGCAAAACAGAAATATGCGCTTCCAAGGACTGTTTGGGGAAGGGGCAGGAGTCAGAGACACTATTAAACACTTTAGTTAGGAAGGGAGTGAGCTCTCCCCCCAATATTTTATAAAATCGTGGTGTGAATCCATCCGGGCCCGGGCTTTTTCCCAGAGGGGTCTCTTTGATGGCCCTCCCTATCTCTGTCTCTTCAAAGGGTGCTTCCAATAAGGCTCCCGCCTCCTCTGATAGAGAAGGAACCTCTGTTTCTTCTATGTATTCTGCAATACGGGCGTCCAGTTCCTCCGCGGGCAGGGAGTCCTGAGCACCCCTTATATTGTACAATCCGGTGTAGTATCCCTGAAATTCTTCAACAATCTGATTTGGTTTGTGGACTTCCCGCCCCCCCCCCCTCCCTTGATGACCGGGATATATGTCATATCTTGTCTAGGGTGTAAGGACCTGGCCAGCAACCTCCCACATTTATCGGAGAATTCATAGAATCTGGCCTTACATCTATCCCTGTATTTCAGGAAGCTCTGATCGTATAGTTTGGTAAGTTTCTCTCTAGCTGCAATAAGTTCCATCAGGTCATTATTAGAGGGTGTCTTTTTATGAGTCTGTTCCAACTCCTGAATCCTTTCTAAAGTAGACCGGATCTGATGTGTCCTCTCCCTCTTTAACCGGGAACCGTGCTTAATGAATATCCCCCTAAGGACGCATTTCATCGCCTCCCACTGTGTTGGTAATGGTGTATCATCGTTGGCATGATCAGTGATAAAGTGCGAGACAGCGCCCCGCACCTCAGCCAAACAGGCAGGATCCCTGAGGAGGTTGTCATTAAGTTTCCAACCGCAATTCCCCCGGACCCCACCCACTACCGGCAGGTTGAGATATACAGGAGAGTGGTCTGACCAGATGATAGGGCCAATCGAGGCACTCACATCTCTAGACAGAGCATAATGACTGACAAAAATGTAGTCCAGTCTGCTGTAGGATGCATGGGCATGCGAATAAAATGTATAGTCTCTCACCCCCTGGTTCAGAATCCTCCACACATCCACAACCTGCAGGTCACTCAAGGCTTTTCTGAAGGAAACCAGTTTAGATTGTGAAATTGCCGACTTACCCTGGGACGTGTCCAGCCTCGGGTCTAGTGCCATGTTGAGGTCCCCCCCCCCAGGATCAAGACCCCCTCCGCAAACTTCTCTAAGAGACGAAGATACCGCACTCCCACCCCCGGTTGGTCTTGATTAGGTAGGTAAACGTTCGCCACCGTATAAGTCTCCCCACCAGCCAAAAATTTCAGGAAAACGTATCGCCCTTGAGGATCTATCATGGAATCTAGCGGCTCCAATGGAGCACCTCTATGTAGCGCAATCGATACTCCCTTGGACTTAGCCTCTGGGTTTGGGGAGTGATACCATCTTGTGAAGTACTTATTTCTGATTTCTGGAATTCTCCCACTGCCAAAATGGGTCTCCTGGAAAAGTATCACATCCACCCTTTCTTTGTGTAGCCCATAGAGTATCTTAGATCTTTTTTTCAGGGACATTTAGGCCCTTAGCATTAAGGGAGCAAAACTTTATATTAGCCATACCGCCAGACCCCCCCCCCCCCCCCGGCCATGACAAGGTAAGAACACGGGAAGGGGAAGGGTGAAACACGTTAACCCCAACAACCTCCAAGGATTGGGAAGCGGGAACCAAGCAGTAGACAAAGAAGGAGAGAAAAAAAAAAAAGGGAAGAGAAAGAGAGAACCGAAAGATAGAAACCCCTCTAACAGAAGAGAGGGAAGGTTCTAGAACCGGAACTAATGTTCCTAATTCTGCTTAGTCCCACCAGGCAGTCGCTTGGTGTGAGAGAGCAGAAACTAATGGGGGAAAAAGGTAGCCACGCATCTCAGGGTGGGGCCCCAGAAAACCCATCAGTAAACGTCATATCTAAGGGGCAAAATCGTTAATCAAACTGCAGCAATAACCCATAAATGCGTGAGATATAATGCAAACAATGCAACTTTAAACCACCAAGGAGAACAGGCAATAACATAGGACAGAGAACAATTAAACGGCATATTTAAACACAGTCACAATCTGCATCATCATGAGAGAGCAACTCCTCAAGAGGGAGCTGCCGTCACCAAAAGGATATCAAAGCGGGTAACAGGAGAGCACCCCAGCAGGGAGCCCACAATTCAAGGTCCAACGACCTATCTCCGGAGGCCCCGGCGAATGGGACCCCCGCCGCCCCGTCCCCGACGGCGGTCTTCTCCTATTCTTTGTTCGCCTCGCGCGGGCAGGTCTGCGCTAAAGTCCAGCCAATCCGGTACTGCGATGGAGTCAATATCCAGGAATCGGAACAAATCAGGGAGGTCCTCTCTACGCCGTAGGGCAAATACGTTGTTGTCCTTCCGGACAATAAGGTGGAAGGGATGGCCCCACTTGTACGACGCGTTGACCTCTCGTATTTTCTCCAAAAGGGGGCGCATCACTCTCCGCATGCGCAGTGTATGGCGAGAAAAGTCCGGGAGGACCTGGATCCCACGACCATTCCATTCCACCCGTCGCCGCTCCCAAGCTCTGCGCAGAATGTCCTCCTTAACTGTGAAGAAGTGTATGCGGCAAAGTACATCCCGCGGCGCATCAGGGTCACCTGCGGGTCGGCTAGCCACCCTGTGGATACGGTCTATGATTATCTCAGAATCTCTCGGGTTCCCGAGCAAGGTGTTGAACATATCTGTAGCCGCAGACCTCAGTTGATCAGGGGGTACCGATTCTGGGATGCCCCTCAACTTCAAATTGTTGCGCCGATTGCGATTTTCCAAATCATCGGCCTGCAAGATGACATCTGTGAGTTGGTGCTTCTGGCTACGGGATGCCCTTTCCAGTTCAGCGATTCTATCTTCATGACTGGCGTGTGAGCTCTCCAAGGAAGCGACCCTGGTATCTAAGGCCGACGTTTGCTGATGAAGATCTTCTAGCTCTTTCCGAACTGCTCGCTCAATTCTCAGTGCAACTGCATCCAGATCATCTTTCAGGTCTGCTTTAGTGGGAAGTAATTGAAGGAGAAGCTTGATGCTAGGGTCCAGCTCGGCAGGAACTCCCCATGACGGTTGGGCAATGCTCGGGCTGGGGCAGGGTTTACTTTCCAGGGTCTTAGAAGGGACCCCTCCAGGGTCACTCCAACAGCCCTCCCGTGCTGCAGATCTCTCCCGCGATTCCCCCTCAGAGCCTGAGTACCAGGCTAATGGCGGTGTGCAGCTGGAGGGGAGTACGGGGCTATGGACCTGGGACCACCCCACTTCTCCACAAATCATTAGGGGGTCCTCCTCAGCATATGTGATGTCCGCAGGAGGCGAGGAGCTGGCCAGGAAGCTGCCTGAGGGAGGCGGCTGATGGACCTCGCAGACAGCCACTATGGTGTGGGGAGACGTTTTTGGGCATGGGGAGACATCTCCCCCCGTCTCTAACCCCTGTGAGAGTGTCAGTTTTGGCTTTGACTTCTTTGCCTGAGCATCAGGGCTGGGCGCAGGGCTCAATGTCGCTGGGGAAATCCCCTCAGTAACACGTGACCGCGAGGGCTCCATCTGCCCAGATGCCGGGTTCACTCCCCCCTCCCCGCGGTTCTCGGCAGCCGAGGTATGATGCTGCGAGGGGCCGCTCCCGCCTACCGCCGCCGCCCGAGTGTCAGATGAGCGGCTCCTCACCGTCGCCTGCGAGCGCTGCCAGTCCTCCGCAGACCGCCGCCTCCGGGACTCACGCTGCGGGAGGCTCGCTCCTCTCCGCTCCCGCGCCATCTTGAGTGTCGCCGCCTCCTCTCCAGGCGGGCCCCTAGGGGCCAGAAAACGGGCGATGCCGCCGTTTGCCCGCCGCCTCCCCTCTGCTCCTTCTTCTTCTTGCTGCCGCCCATATCAGGATGAATACTCCGCTCTCCGTGCCCAAAATCTACTACAATACAGGTAAGTCTCTGGAGCCCCACAGTCAAGCTTCCTCACTCCGCCATGCGTCGGCCACGCCCCCCCTCAAATGTGATTTTTTGAAGGGATTTCCAGGGATTTCCCAGGAAAATGATATATTGTTTTTTTCAGCAGAGTCTGGGCTTTAACATGAAATGTCTTGTTTGTCATTTTTTAGGTGTATTCTCAATATTTTTGGGTGAAATATGTGCAAAAAAAAAAAAAAAAAAGAATTTTTACAATTTGTAGTTTTTTTTTGTAATAAAAAATGTAAGTTTGTCAATGAAATCTTATTGCGTGTGAAATCCCAATTTCTCCCGGTTACAGCGATACCACATATGTATAGGTAGACACCCTTTCCTGCCCAGGAGACTCCCCCCAAACTGAAACAGCGCTTTAGGGGATTTTCAGATAAAATACAACTATGCTACGCAATATGCGCACCTTGCAGTTTTTCCAGAAAAACAACCCTTTACATTTGAAATTCCCCCAACAAACTATATATTCTCTGGAAGTACACACCTCAGGCTTTCTAGGCGTACCAGGCTTGTTGATGTGGCCATAGTTTTCTGGAAGTAATCCCTCAATGGATTCTTTGGTTGCAAAGAGTTTCCCTAAAAAAAGGATAAAAAAGCAGAATCAAAGCCACATTTTCCTAAAAAACTACATACAAACAAGAAAAAACAAGTTTAATCTGAAAACGCAACAACCTCCGAACAGAACAATACCCAACATGCATAGCTACTGTCAAGGGAAGAGTTGCCAATTTTAAGAGTTGTAATTTTACTTGAAAATTTCAGCTCTGCAGACGAAGTGCGCACCTTGCGATTTTTCAACCAAAACAACCCTTTACATTTGGAATATCGCCCATAAACCCTATATTCCCTGAAAGTACACACGTTAAGCTTTCTAAGGGTACCCAGCTTGTTCTAGTGGGCTCATCTTTCTGGAATTATTACCTCAAAGAATTCTTTGTTTGCGCAGGGTTTCCCTAAAAAATTTATAAAAAAGCTGAATAAAAAACACCTTTTCCTAAAATATAAATATGCAAACCAGAAAAAACAAGCTAAGTCTGAAAGCGCAAGGTCCCCCGAACAGAACAATACCCAACATGCATAGGTACTATTAACCCTTTTAATTGCCGGCCTACTTGAGATTTTGTCACCCTCTGTTGACAGGCCATTTTTCCCCATTTTGCGTCATGTTTTGCGCCATTTTTGCTGGAACTTTCAGGAAAATTATATATTTTTTTGCAGCAGAGTTTAGGCTTTAACATGAAATGTCTTGTTTGTAAATTTTTTTTTTTTTTTTTTTTACAATATTAAGTAAAAAAATAAACATTTTTTTTTTAGAAAATTGACTCCTTTATTTTAAATAAAAAATGTATTTTATTAAGGAAAATCATATTGCATGTGAAAGCCCCATTTCTACCAATTAGAACGGTACCACATATTTATCGGTAGCCCCCTGTTCCTGCCCAGGAGACCCCTCTAACTGAAACAAGTATTTTATAACATTCACAAATAAAATACAAATACCATCCACACTACAAAGGGTTAAATCGAGAAAAAAAATGACATAGGGTCCCCCGTCCCAGGGGAGGGAGACCCCATTTTTTTTTTTTTTTTTTTAAGGGTTAAAAACCCTTAAAAATAAAAAAAAAAAATTGACGTGGGGTCCCCCTTACCCAAAGTAACCAGCCCGGGACCAGCTATGGGGGCTTGTAGGCACAGAGTGGGGGGACCAGCTTTTGTGGCCCCCCCACCCTGCAGCCTACGAGCCTACATAGCCTATGTGGGCCTGGGCTCTTCTGCCCCCCCTGGCCTTTGGGGAGGCAGGTAATGGGGGTGCCGGGGGTTAATGGCAAGTCACCCGCTAGCGCAGGTGACTTGCCATCCCCCCAGCCTTGTGAACTGGTATAGGGGTCATGGACCCCTTACCAGTTCACAAGGGGTTAAAAGTAAATAATGACAGACACAAGAAAAAAAATCTTTTATTTATTTTTTTTTTTTTTATACACTGTACTCACCTCCGATCCGACGTCCCTCGCCGTTGTCCCGCGCCGCTCATGTCACTGACAGATGCCGGTGGTGATCGGCGCAGGGTGGGTGACAGGCGAGGGGGCTCCGATTGGAGCCTCCTCACCTGACACCCGCCCTACTCCGATCACCTCCGGTATCTGACAGATGCCGGAGCTCGGAGGGGGTATAGGAGGAGCGGGATGACGTCATCCCGCTCCTCCCACAATGGGCGGGGCTTGGAGGCAGCGGCCATCACCGCCATTACAAGAGGTGAGGACCCGGAAGAGGGTCCTCACCTGAAGACTGCGCAGCCCAGTGCGGTGAAGAGGAGACCCGACAGAAGGCTCGGGCGCGGAGGTGAGTAAATGACAGTTTTTTTTTTTTTTTTTTTTACAGCGGCGATGTCAGCGCTGGTAACGGGGGGGGGGGGGGGCAGCTGGTTTCGGGCCCCCTCCTGAAGACGGAGGACGACGGGGGGGCGATCGGATGCCCCCCGCAGGAAGAGGGAACCCCAAGCTTCACGGGGATACCGGAGGTAAGTGTTTTTTTTTCTTCTATTTTTTAACTGTTAGGGGTAAATGCCAGGCACGTGAAATTTATGTGGCTGGCACTTAAGTGACGGAGAGGCAACCACGTAAATTTTACGTGGCTGGCATTTAAAGGGTTAAACATTCATTCATTTAGTGACACAGGAAATAGATGAAATAAACACAAAGGGCATCAGAGGTACAAACTTTACCAGAATCAGAAACAAGCCATCAAAGAACACACAGGGATAGAAATCAAACCTCGGACAAAGGAGGGAACACAGTGATAATGACAAAAGAACAATATGAAAGGATGTGCCACAGGATACTTGAGAATAAAGAGTGGTACCAAAAAACATCTATGCACAAATTAAAAATAGATCAGGACGAATATAACACAATCATAAACACAGCATACGCAAACCATGTCATAAACAAACCCACCTGGGAATTTCTATCAGTTACGAATCCAGTAACACAAACCTTTTATAACCTGCCCAAGATACATAAAAGTAGAAGCAACCCACCAGGCCGCCCCATAGTTGCAGGGATAGGGTCACTTACTAGTGGAGCCAGCGAATACGTAGATACGTTCCTCAGACCATTTGTTGAATCACTCTCATCATATGTAAGACACCCCACATCTACTCAAAATTCTCCAGGACATGACAGTACCCCCAGAATCCAGACTGGTGACACTCGATGTAGAGGCGCTGTATTCCAGCGTTCCCCATGGTCTGGGGCTAGAAGCTATCAAATATTACCTGAACCAATTGGACCTCACTGAATATGACCACAATTGATTTCTGCTCGTACTGCTTAAATTCATCTTGACCCATAACACTTTCCTGTTTGGAAACCAACTGTTTCACCAACTCCAAGGCACCGCCATGGGCACGATCTGTGCACCATCATATGCAAATTTATATTTAGGCTGGTGGTAGAGGAGGATATGGGAGGAGGAGACGATGAATAAGTCCACGAACCATGTAATTACATGGTTCCGTTAAATAGATGACATCCTCATCATTTGGGATGGCCCTACCCCTTTACTAGGAGAGTTTGTACATGTTGAGTTTGTTTACAATCTAAAATTCACATTGGAGCATGATTACAATGAAATCAGTTACCTAGATCTTAAAATCAATAAAGACCCGACAGGGACCATCTCCACATACTTTTACAGAAAACCCTCTGCAGCCAATAACATTTTGAGGGGCAGCAGTGCGCATCCCATACCCCTGAAGAACAGCATCCCCTATGGGGAATACCTCAGGGCCAGACGCAATTGCACCACCAATGAAGACTATAAAATAGCAGCTGATGGCATTAGAACTAGACTCAAAGAACGTGGGTACTCGAACAGAAGCCTGAGACGAGCATACAATAGAGTATAAACTAGGGACAGAACATCTTTAATAAACCCAGAACCACAACCATCTAAGAAGAAATTGGAGTACACACCCTTCATACTCACATACAACGCACAACCACAGACAATAAAAAGGATCTTACAAAATCATTGGCATATTCTAAAACGAGACCCAGAAATCGGGGCTTTTATAACAGATACCCCTAGGATTACCTTTAGGAAAGGAAAATCCATCAGGGATCAACTGGTCAGTAGTCATTTCATGAGAGAGAGAAAGAAGAAGTGTTGTACAGTCCAAGGAACATACAGGTGTGAGGGGTGCTCCACATGCCAATATGTCAAAACCGGTTCGGATATTACATTACCCTCGGGCCTGGTCATCAAACAAAGGCACTATGCTAATTGTAACACCACAGACGTAGTATACATTTTAATGTGTGACTGTCCCACCTTCTATATAGGCAAGACCAATAGGAAGTTAAAGACCCGCATTTATGAGCACACTAGAGACATCAAAATTCAAAACCTACTGACCCCGGCGGGGCGCCATTGGTCCATTCACCACAAGGGTAATGCCACAGGGGTATACTTCCAAGTTTTGGAGAGGATGCACAAACATCCCAGAGGAGGAGATATCCGTAAGAAAACTGCAACAGGAAACTAAGTGGATCTCCAAACTCATTGCATGCATCCCCCCAGGCCTGAACGAAACTTGTAGCTATGTCCCATTCCTATAATCTTTTCACAACCTTCCTATTATGTCCAAGGCCTGATCATGAATGCTGGCTCCCTCCCCCCCCCCCCCCCCCCCCACTATTCATAAAACATACATCAACTTTGTATCAACATTATTCCTGGGCAAGCTCCCTTTAGCTACCTACACATTAGTATAAATGAATAGACAGAGCCCTAAGGCCAAATACTGGAACAAATTACTTAATACCTTAGAACAGTATTCTTCATTAATTACCTTTAAAATTTTACAAATCAAGATACTATTATATACCTTAGAATAACTATTCATTTTTTTATTTATTTTCATTGCATTTTGCTGCTTATATGATAAAGTTGAAGGAGCTCTTTCTTCTCTAGTACGGGCAGTACACTATTACACTAAACTACAACAAAATGGTGCCGTCTGTAGCCCCCATACGGTCTCAGCCGACAGGGGCCGCCCGGGGGAAGTGACGCAGGTACACGCGTCACTACCCAAGCCGTTGCATGGCAACGGCAACACGTCAGGCCGATCCCAGGCCGCACTGATGTATACGGCCCCAGGACGCCAACCCACCACCTCCGGCAGCCGGTTAAAAAAGCACGCCGCCATTAACACACTGAGCGGTGCACTGACCGGCTTCCAGCGAACGGCGGATGGATCTGGCTCCACCCGCCCCTAATTGAGGGAAGGGTTTGTCGGCAACCAAGGAGGTAAGCGGCGTCCCCCTACCTGAGATTGCTATACAATAACTACACTTACCAGCTACTTACATATAACTTTCCTTGGGCTCCTCTCCTCAGCCAATACAGCCTGACTCCAGCAATAGCCTGAACGCGCCTGGTACATACCTATAGCCATACCAGTACATTGAAGGTTTCTATCTAGCCCAAGCTGACGGCACACTTATTTTTAAATCCTACCTATAAGAAACCATCTCAATAAGCACTCTATTTATCTACTAGATTTCAGACCCAACTAATTAGAGAAGCAAGCGCTAGCGCTCCTTCTCAGCTCATTATACCAAGGTATGATCTGTTATACTTTTATCTTTTCTCATAAGATATTTTAATAACTGCATTGTATTGCATACCATTTCACATATTGACTATGTTATATCTATCAGACTGTGCACTGAGGAAGCTTGATTGCGAAACGTCTGCACAATTTTTCTATGTCTGAAGATAAAATGCTTGCTACAAACTAAGGGACAATTCCTTGCTACAATCTGGAACACAGATTCTCATACAATTGAGGAGATCAGATAAGAAAGTCACTATCTGTATTTTCCTATATGTATGTACTATATGAAATATGTGAAGAAAATCTGTACATGTATTATATGAAATATGTGAAGAAAATCTGTATAAGATAAGTGACAAATGAGCTGTATATCAACTAGATGCTATGGATTGTCTTGTTTATGAAGTAATAAACAATTAATTTTATTGATTATACACAAAACGTATACAGTGCCATTTCAGTCCCGAGAAACTACTCCATTCCCCAGGGAGTCCTTTAACAGACCCCCTCCCCCACAACAAGTAGACAATTATAGGAGTAGGGACAACTGATACGTGACAATCTTGCCTTCCCTAGGTATATCAAGTACAATGAATACCTCAAAGTTCAATAAATTTACTCATTTATTTATATGGTTTTTGGTGTGCAGTAGTTATATATAGGGGCATTTGGGGCCAATCTAGGGCTCTTCATCCTTGGTAGTGTATATATATTTTGCCCCCATTTTACTAGCACCCTATCTTCATTATTGGTCAATCAGCTGTGCATACCCGTAGCCTTCCCTACCCAGACATTCAGGAAAGTCTGCTAGACGTGGGGGCCGGGGGAGTAATTATCCCAGTTCCCCGTCACCAGTGAGGAATGGGTTTATTCCAAGTATGTCACACACCCCACTTCCAAGATTAATAACATATGGGTTATAACCAGTAGAGGGCGAACTTCTGCAGAGATGACTAGAAAAAAAGGAGCCCCTCCCGGTCCATAAATACCTGGGACCTCCCACACATTCCCCAGTAATCGTCTCTGCAGACGGCGAGCAAGTCAGAAGATGGCCGTTTTTCTTCCTTGCAGGTAAGCCAGGCTATGCCCGGCCATTTTGATTTCTGTTTCTGCCCGGACCTGAATTAGATTTAATTCCTTGCCTCCCAGCCTTGGCTGAAGGTCTGGGCGAGGGTAGAGTACACCTTAGAAGGTGTCATGCTAGGAGCCTTGCTCCACCGTGAGACCCCATAAGAAGGGGTAGGCCGTTACCAGGTTGGTGACCCTGGTTTGGGATGCCCTGTCCGTGTTCCCCTCCGCTACTATGTAGTTGGGATTTCCCCTGCAGTTCTCCCTGTTCCTGTACGGGGGGGGGGGGGGGGGGGGGGGCTCGCCTCTTCCCTTAGCGGTTCTTTTATTCCCCTTGATTGCTATTTGTGTGTTTGGCGTGTTTGCTTTAACAGACCTTGCTGCGGCCGCACTGGGAGCGGGCCGCTCTGGGGCTCCGCAGTGCGGTGGGTAGAGCTTCTCCCCCTCATTTCTGTCAGGGGAGGGGGCGGGGCCGGGTACTCGGCGCGCTTGCGGTGGCCCGCCCCGTCTCTGCCGCCCAGCCAATGGCTGGGAACTTATTTTCCTTGGTGTGGATGGGGAGGGGGCAGGGCCAGGCGCGACCCGCGCTGGCCCTTCCCTCTTCTTCCTCTTATCCTTCCAGGTTTTTGAGAGCGACGCCATTACTGTACAGTGAGTGCCCTGCCGAGCTTTGCCTTGTCCTTTGCTGTATGCAGTTTTTCTTCCTCACTATTGTGCGGTGGGGCCTTGCATATATGTTGGGGACTTTTATTTCTTTATTGAATTATATGTACATATATTTATATTCATGTATGTGTGATGGTCATTTGATTGGAGTGTGCCTTCTTACGGGGTCCTTTTTCCTTATGTCTTTCAGGAGGACTCCCTGGTTCATATAAAGGGGGGTTCTTCCGGTCCTAGGGTCCCTTGGCTAAAATCCTCCCACAAACTGACTTAAGGGGCATCCCGGGTAGCTTAATAGCGTAATTCCCTCTGGTCATTGCGACTACCATTAAAATCACCATTTGGAGGCTTCCCAGGATACCGGGCTTGGGCTCCCTTTGGTGCAATCCCTGCAGTGTGGGGGATAATGTGCTGGTTTGCATACCATGTGCACAGCAGGCCATAACGCGGCAGTCGGGGTCCCAGGAGTCTGGGTCAGTGCCACCAGGCTCATCACCTACTCCACCACGCCTGATCCGTACCCCAGGTGACACGGTCACTAGCGTGGAGTCGCACTCTGATGTCTGTGCTAGATTGGCCAACATCGAAAAATTGATTTCTAGCCCTGCGGCCAGAAAGGCCCCGGCTAAGAGAAGGCATTTGTCACCGGCTGCGCCGGGTTTGGAATTTGATGAGGGTGATTCCTTTGACTGGCCTGATTATTCCCCACTGGAAGAAGGGGAATTGTTCTCTGAATCAGAAGGCTCTGAGGATCAGCAGTTTTTGGATGCTGATGCTGGGCGGGAGCGTGGGGATACTGTCGATACCCCCAAGCTTCTGGCCCATCTTTTTGAGGTGCTGGCTATTTTTTTTTTTTTTTTTGGGACCTCCTAAGCCTCGATTGGAGTTACCAAATCAGAAGCATTTTGACAATTTGATTCTTAAAGAATGGGAAAAGCCTAGTCGTCTTCCCGGTGTTCCTCAAGGATGGGATAGGTAGTATCCCTTCCGGTGGACGTGGTGAATCGCTGGTCGTCACCTCCCGAGGTCGATACGCCGGTTCTGGGTTTGTCCAACACATCCGTTGTGCATTTACCAGACGCCACCACGCTGAAGGATAGTGACAGACGTCTTTATCAAATGGCGTCTCATGCCTTTGCCAGCGTGGGTTCGGCTTTGCGTCCTGTTTTGCGCTTCAGCGCTCACGGCTGTGGCTACCAGGTCTGTATTTAGGGGCCTGTTGATTGGTCCCCAGCTTAACACGGCTAGTGATGAATTTGCAGCGCTTACGCGGTGTGATTTGTTCATGTCCTTATCGGCCTTGGACGACACAATATGCATGTGTAGCAGAACCTCGGCATTACTTGTGACTATACGTCGCTCGGTTTGGTTGCGTCAGTGGGCGTCTGACATTGCGGCTAAGAAATCAATTACAGGGCTACCCTTCTTGGGTATGCGTCTGTTCGGAAAAAAATTGGACTCTGTGGCGAAAGGAGGTAAGCTACCACAACGCAAGAAGCAGCGTCGCTCCTTTCGGGTTCCAGGCTCCTTTAACCCTTCCTTTTGTGGCTCTAGAGCAAGCAGAGGTGTTGCTTACTCTGCCTTCAGAGGTGACTCCTGGGGCAGGGGCAGAGGACGTGCCCGTCCCGGAACCACCTGGGGTACCAAACCCAAGGCTGCTGCCAAACCAACTCAGCAATGAGGGGGCACCCTCACCCTTGCGGGTGGGGGGGGGACGGCTACGGCACTTCGTCCAGGTCTGGACCTGGGAGGTCATAGACAAATGGATCTTGGAAGTGGTCTCTTCTGGGTACAAGCTGGAGTAAGAGTCCCGGCCTCCTCCCAGATTCCTCAGGTCCCGGGTTCCCTCGGAGCCCCGGGCTGCGCAGGGGCTTCTGTCGGCAGTACAAAATCTTCTGGACTTGGAAGTCATCTGCCCGGTGCCTTTCTCAGAAAGAGGCAGGGGCTATTATTCCAATCTCTTCACGGTGCCCAAGAAGGATGGCTCCATAAGACCCATTCTGGATTTAAAGCTTCTCAACAGGTTCATCAGAACCAAGAAGTTTCGCATGGAGACTCTCCGATCGGCCATCAGTTCTCTTCGTCAAGGGGATTTTATGACGTCCATAGACATCAAGGATGCTTACCTTCATGTACCGATCTTCCCAGGACACCAGAGGTTTCTCAGGTTTGTGGTGGGAGATAGCACTTTCAGTTTGTGGCTCTTCCGTTTGGGCTGACCTCGGCACCAAGGGTGTTCACCAAGGTGTTGGCGGGTATAATGGCCCTTCTCAGAGCCCAGGGCATTCGCGTTGTGCCGTATCTGGACGACCTTCTCATCACGGCATCCTCTCTCAGCCAGGCGGAACTGGACACCAGGACGGTGATGACGACGCTGGAGAGGTTCGGCTGGGTGATCAACTACCCCAAATCTTCTCTCTCCCCGTCAAGGGAGATTCCCTTTCTGGGCATGAATCTGGATACCATTCAGGTCAGGGTGTTCTTACCTCTGTCGAAGGTGCAGATAATTATAGATCTGATCCGGATTCTTCTGTCCGGGCCTCGCCCATCCATCTGGCTAGGGATGAGGCTGGTGGGGTTGATGGTGGCTTCCTTCGAGGCAGTTCCTTTTGCTCAGTTTCACATGAGGTCGCTTCAACTCCTTCTACTGTTGGCTTGGGACAGATGTCCGCTGTCGTTGGATCAGTCTTTTCTGATGTCTCCCCTGGTTCGGCAGTCTCTTCAGTGGTGGCTGGAACCAAGAAATGGGGCAGGTCTTTTCTGACCCCTTGTTGGAAGACGGTCACCACGGATGTCAGCCTGTCGGGCTGGGGGGGTTCTGGAAGTTCCAGGGGCTGTGGGGTCCTCAGGAGGCTCACACCCCCATCAATGTTTTAGAGCTGAGAGCTATTCGGTTGGTGCTGTCATGCTTGACGCATTACCTCCAAGGTTTACCGGTTCAGGTTCGATCAGAAAATTGGACTGCGGTTGCTTACATCAATCACCAAGGAGGGACTCGCAGCAGGAGTGACCTCAGGGAAGTTTCTGATTCTTGCATGGGCAGAGAACAATGTCCCATGCATCTCGGCGGTGTACATTCCGGGAGTGGAGAACATGGAGGCGGACTCCCTGAGCAGGGGATCCTCTCGCCGAGGGGAATGGTCCCTCAACAAGGTATTTCGGTCCATTTGTCACAAGTGGGGGTTCCCGGAGGTGGATCTTTTTGCGTCCCATCACAATCACAAGCTTCCTGCATTTGTGTCTGTGTCAGGATCCTCTGGCTCTGGCAGTGGACGCCATGTCCCTTACCTGGAAGGATCTGGGGTTCCTGTACCTGTTTTCCCCCCTTCTCCATTGTAGGCAGGGTGGTGCTCAAGAGGGTGTGCCAGCAATTCTAGTGGCCCCAAGGTGGCCAAGACGGGTTTGGTTCGCAGACGTCGTACGGCTGGCGGTCGATCAGTACAGGTTGGCCCTGTTGCCGGATCTGGTCACTCAAGGTCAGCTTTGCTACCCCAATTTACAAACGCTGGCTTTGACGGCGGGGCTGCTGAAACATCCATCTTAAAAGGTTTGTCTGATGCTGTGATTCAGACACTTGTTAGGGCTAGGAAGAGGTCTTCCTCTTATCTACTACCGGACTTGGCGGTCCTATATTGATTGGTGTGAGGCTAGGGCCTTGCAGGGTGTTTTCGATTCCTAGGATTTTGGAGTTTCTTCAACACGGTCTGGACCTGGGTTTCCAGCTTAGTACCTTGAAGGGGCAGGTCTCCGCCCTGGCAGTCTTCTTTCAAAGGTCTTTTGCTCTTCATCCTTTTGGTTAAAACTTTTTTCCAGGGGGTCACTCATGTGCGGCCCCCTCGCAAGCCCTTGTTGCCTGTTTGGGACTTGAATTTGGTTCTGTCGGCCCTCCAGGGGCCTCCCTTTGAGCCGGTGCAGGATGTTGCACTTTCTATTCTCACACAAAAGGTTGCCTTTTCGGTGGCTATTACCTCTGTTCAACTGGTTTTTGAGTTGGCGGCTCTGTCTATTCAGGCCCCTTACTTTGAAAGACACCAGGACAAGGTGGTCTTCTGCTTTAAGCCAGATTTCCTACCTAAGGTGGTCTCTGCTTTCCATCTCAATCAGGATGGGGTTCTCCCTTCCTTGTGTCCTAAGCCTAGCAATGACCAGGAGAGGGCCCTGCACTCTTTGGATGTAGTTTGTTGTGTGAAGTACTATTTGGTGGCTACTTCTCCTTTCCGTAGGACGGACGCCTTGTTTGTGGTGCCCTCTGGGCCCAAGAAGGGTTTGGCGCCTGTCAAGTCTACCATTAGTAAATGGATTCGTCAGGCCATTGTTAGGGCCTATACTGCCAAGGGGAGGGATCCCCCTTTTCAGATCACTGCTCATTCTACTCGTGCTGTTGGGGCGTCCTGGGCTTTTCAGCACCAGGCTTCTGTTGAACAAGTTTGTAAGGCTGCTACTTGGTCTTCTGTTCATACTTTTTCCAATCTTTACAAGGTTGATGTGCGGGCTTCAGCGGATGCAAGGTTCTGCAAGCTGCAGTGGTTTAAATTTGTGCATTCTTGCCCTTTGGGATCCCCACCCATGTTGGACACTGCTACTTGATGTCCCATATGTTATTAATCTTGGAAGCGGGGTGTGTGACATACTTGGAATAATACCATTTTGTGATTACTCGCCTTTAAAATGGATATTATAAGTATGTCACACACCCCGCTTCATCCCGCCCTGAGTTGTATTTTGGATCCTCTATACGGTGAGCCTTTTATTGTTAAAATTTTTTTTGATTGGCTCTTCCTGGTCCCCTTACTGCTGTCCTATACTGGGGAATGTGTGGGAGGTCCCAGGTATTTATGGGCCGGGAGGGGCTCCTTTTTTTTTTTTCTAGTCATCTCTGCAGAAGTTCGCCCTCTACTGGTTATAACCCATGTGTTATTAATCTTGGAAGCGGGGTGTGTGACATACTTATAATATCCATTTTAAAGGTGAGTAATCACAAAATGGTATTTTATGCCACTGTCTTTCTGGTAGAGGAAGTGTTGAGTAGAGACTCATTTTATTTCAGTGAAAAATATGCTTCCACAGGGCCCTTTCATGTTCTCAATCAATCTGAAGGATGCTTGCTGACAAGTTCCAATGAGCCTTGGGCTCAGTCCTGTTTTTAAGATTTACAGTAAAGGACTGGGGTTTTTTTACACTTCCAATTAGTTTGCTTCCCTTCAGGCTGGATTCAGCCCGAGAATTTTTACAAAGATATTGGCAGAACCTCTGGCATATCGAAGACAGAAAGGAATTGGTATTTGGCTGATCTAGACTGATCTAGACTATCTGCTACTTTTTTGCCCATTTAAGGGATAAATTGCTACAGAGCCTCAATTACATCTTAGAGCTGTTTTCAGCTCGTTTGGGTTCTGAGCCTCGAGAGTTCAAGTCTGGTTCCCTCTCAGGCAATGAGTTATTTGGGGTTTGAAGTCAACACTTTTCTTCAGACTATTATTCTGCTTCCTCTAAAGATTTCGGCCCTTCAGGAAGCCGTTTGATTTTTTGTGCCAGTTCAATATCTTAAATAAGACAAGCCGTGTGGGTTTGAGGACTGTTAACATTGACATTTTTTCCGCAGCAAGATGTCACTTGTATTCAAGGACTCTTCAAATGCATATCCTGAGCATTTGGAACGGCTCCCGGTATGGGTTGGAAGGTATAGTTCCAGTGCTCGGTCAAGGGAAGCTATATCTGGTACCCCAAAAGGAAAGATGTTTACTAAAGATACCTCAGCTTGGGGTTCGGTAACCCATTGCGAGAGTTGGGCAGCACAAAGAAAGTAGCCCAAGGCCCTGAGCCAGTCCTCGAACCTAAGAAAATGGATAACAGTAAAGTAGCCTTGATGGAATTTGTAGAACATTGGAAGATCAGCATGTACAGATAAGATCAGACTATGCTACGACTGTAGCATGCATTAACCATCAGGGGAGAGCGAGGTTCATCGCTAGATGGGGGTCACATTAGTGATCCTTATTGGTTTAGAAGAAGTCTCCCTCAGAAGTGTTCCAAAAGAAACTTTGAATC